>OY728164.1:1795936318-1800936318 GCA_963277665.1 Viscum album
ACCTTGATTCTCATCAATTTTACCTTTGGATTCCGGAAATAATGGTTTTGGTTTGGGCAACTCCTTCGAATTAGTTTTTTGTTCCCTTACATGCTCTTGTGGTTTGGAATCCTTAAACTTGAATGAAGGTTTAGAATCCTTACCATAAGATGTAGGGCGCATCCTTCTTGCCTTTACTTGCCTCTCCGCTTTGGTGGTCATGTGAAGTAGATCCTCCATGTCCAAGTAGTGGTGCATGTCCACTACGTCTCGAATGTCATAGTTGAGCCCATTCACAAACCTTGCCATGGTGGCCTCTCGATCCTCTTCAATATTGGCCCGAATCATGATGATCTCCATCTCTTTATGGTACTCCTCAACACTCATGGACCCTTGTTTCAAACCCTGCAACTTGAGGAACAAATCACGATAATAGTGGCTAGAAATGAACCTCTTACGCATTACCACTTTCATCTCCTCCCAAGTGCGGATGGGTCTTTCTCCAATTCGTCGTCGACTCACTTGTAGTTGGTCCCACCAAATACTCGCATAGTCGGTGAATTCCACGACCGCCAACTTCACTTTGTTTTCCTACGAATATGTGTGACAACCAAAAACATGTTCGACCTTTCTTTCCCATTCCAAATATGTTTCGGGATCATTCTTACCTTGGAATGAAGGGATCCTCAACTTTACTCCTCCAAGATCATCCGCTTGCCTCCACGGTGGTTGATTTCTTCGGATTGGTGACTCATGGAGATCAGAAAACTCTTCCTCTTCTTCAACCACCCGCCTCCTTGGTGGTGCTCTAAAATTGGAAGGGGATTGCAATTCATCCATCCTTGCATTCAACCTTTGGAATTGTTCTTGTACAGCCCTCATAAACAACTTGATGTCCGCTTCATTAGTGTTACTCGACTCCGCCATTTAGGTATCCTGTGAGAAAAATGAAAGGGAAAGGGAAATGGACCTCACACACTCCCTCACTTGTTTACACTCAAAATAATTTGTTCGCTCGTGTTTCACTCAATTTCAGCTTTTATCAAAATGTAACACACTTGCCTTTTACCACTCAACTTGCTTCCTATAGCGTTCTTACCCAATTTCAACAAATCTAAAGGATCGTTGAAATGTGGCAATCCCGAACTAGAATTCAAAGATAAAATTCAAAAATGGATTCAAGATAGAAAATATTTGAAGTGAATGAAAAGGGATGAGGAAGAATGAAAATGGGACGTAGAATTCAAAATGTTGCAATTTTTTTTTTTTAGCCTTAATTTTTTTTTGATTTTTTTTTGGGCTCTTTTTTTTTAATAAATGTAGCAGCAACAAGATGAATATTTCAATATTTAAATGCAGGAGAAGCAGTAATTTGTAACACAAAATGGAATCAAAGTGTGAGTTGCGGGGTTTTGAAATTGCAGATTTTTTTGCAAAATTTGAACCCACTGTATCTCACACGATATATGGCTTTGATTTTTATGATTCCAAATGGGGAGGAAAGATCAGCTTCTCAACTGCAAGAAGGACATGCTGTACGTCCGAAATGATGAAGAAATGACGTCCGTAGGTGAAGGAGGAATTGGACCAGAATTGATGTCGGCCTGATTCGAAGAGAAATGAAATGGAAGAAGGGATAAGAAAGAAGGAACCTGATTTCTTGCAAATGGGTTTTGATACCAAATGATACGCGATGCAAGACCCGCTAGGAATTGTCCTAGGAACCTTGTATAATGTTCGCGCGTTGAGCACCCGGATCGCCGCAAGAAAACAAGTGTATTTGGTGTGCGGATAGTGAAATGAGAAGGAAGGGGGAAATGGTCAAGGTAGAACCCAAAGAGAACTTGTCTCTAAGAACTCTAGCCACAAGACGCCACAAAGGATGACCAATCCTTTGATAAGTCAAGAATTAAGCAAGAACACAAAGGTTGCAAGAAAAACTCACCATAATAACATTACCTTCATTCATGATGTCCAAAGAGTACATGGGGGTGGCTATTTATAGCCAAGGATTGATACAAATTTCTAACACCTAGTTTCCTCAAGTCAAAAAGCCTACATGTCACTTTTGACAATTTTGGCACATGCCCATGACTTTAGGAGACAAGTAGAACATCCTTTTTGGAAAGTAAAGACAACTAGCCCACCACTTTTGACTTTGAAGATTCCATGGTGGGGTGGGCTTGAAATTCGTAGCACACATTGGATTGGGTTTTTAAAAGCATGTTTGGGCCTTAATTAATGTAATTATAGGCCCAGATGCTTCCCCCAAGCAAGGGTGTTGGGCCTTCTCTTGGAATTGCAAGATTAACCCATTTAAGGCCTCCTTCATTCTCTTGGTCCGCTCCCTTGTCATTGGGCCGCCAATTCCTCACAGCGGGTCTTGTGGAATCATGCGCCTTCCACCCTCCTCATCAAGACCGCCTCCAACACCTCGATGACCATTCGTGCCATGATCCTCATCATTACCATAGATCATCCTTGGGCTCGGTTTATTCTCCAATTCATCAATCCTCTCATGTAGCCCTTCTAACTTTATATCAAGAAGCTTCTCGAAGTGGCTCACCAAATCTTGCTTTTGGAGTTGTGTATCTTGGGTTGCGGGAGATCTACTTGGACTTCCTTCATCGCTACCATGTGCAATTTTCTTCCCACGATCTTATGCCATGATAAGTTATGCAAACACAAAACTCACTCACACACACGAGATGTACACACACACACACACAAGATGTACACACTCACACACACAAGGATACACACTCCTACATGCAAGATATACACACTCACACACACAAGATGTACACACACACACGCACACAATGAGATGCAAACACTCGCACACACAAGATATTTTTTTCCTTATTTCTCTTCACACTCAACACTCAATTAAAATTTCAAGCTCTTATGAAATATAATAACTTGTTTCGGGTGATCACTTGCCACCAATATTTTGCCAATCAAGATTGTTTTGGGGGCTATTTTAACACAACTCGCTTGAGTGGTAAATGGTAAAGTGTGAAAAGAGGGAAGAAAAAGGATAAAGGGTGGAAGGAAAAGGGGGGTAGAAATGTGGTATTTGGGTTTTGCCCGATTGTGCAAGATAAAAAAAATTGATAACAATATGATCCAAATACAATATAGGGATGTAGCAAAATGACGGAGAAAGTGATGTACAGAAATGAAAAGTGCTAATAATGTAAAGCACGATGATGAAGTAATTGTATCCGTTTTTTTTTTCTTTTTCTTTTTTTTCATCAAATCTCTCCAAAAAGTGTTGTGCTTGGAGTTTTAAAGCACAAGATGATGAATGGAGAGTAAGACAGTTTTTTTTGAAATCTCTCAAAGAAAGAATGTGCTTAATTTTGAAAATCACAAAATTATGAGATGAGAGAATTTGATTTTTTTTTGATTTTTTTGCCGGATACAAATAACATAGAGAGAATTAAATGTGGAAAGAAGATGAATGAACAATTGACTCAATGTAAAAAAAAATCAATCTTGCACAACAAAGGCCAATTCTGGAGGTTTTCAAAGAAAAATGCCTACCGTGTCAACCGGAGCTCTGATACCAACTGACGTGAGACGCTCGGGGTGGCCCGATCTTCACGGCATAGGGCGACGGTTGAAGGATGCAGTTCGGGGCTAAGTGGAAGATGATGGGTATGAATAGTGGATGCAATTAATCAATCAACGTTATAAGGAGCGTGACCTACTACTTAGAAAACACATTCAAGAGAGGGATGTGATAGCCAATCCACACAACAACACACTTGGGTTGAGGCATGGAATTGAGGGCTTTGTGATCTTGGATCACCAATCTAACTTGTAGATTGACAAGTCAAGAATGCACAAGAGCAAGGGAGAAATTCAAAACAATCCTCACACAACGGAGAGAAACAAAGCATAAGCTCTCAATTAATTCTTCAATGCCATACAAGTGCCATGGTGGTGGTAATTTATAGACAAGGGGTGATACAATAGTTAAGGGTCTAATACCCTAAAGTCATAAAGACTAAACCTACCTTTTCCCCTTAAAGTCAAAAAGATAAAGTCTAACAAAGACTTTTGGGAAAAGTAGTACATGTCTTTCCCACCCATAGCCCATCAGATTTGACTTTGATTACCTAGCCCACCAGATTTGACTTTGGTGTCCAAAGATGCCATTCTAGAATCTCCATGTGGGAAAGGCTTCCAAAATTCGTGCAAACATGTGTCTGGGGCTTTACACATCTCCTTTGGGCATAAATAAGAGTGATAATAAGCCCATTTTCCACTTCCATGCATTCACCTTGGGTTTGGGACTTTTAATGCAATGAGATGGGCTTCTGTTGCCACTTGTAGTCGGTTTAATCTTCCTTGCATCATTGGACCTTGCAAATCCAACTTCGCACATGCCATCAAGTCACTGTCATTTTCCAGTTTCATATCATTACCATTACAAGAACCAGTACCTGCTACGACGAACAACCAAACCAGACATAGACAACAAATAGTAGATTCTAAAAAGAAAGGTCCTCCAACCAGAACCTCCAGCGAGAATCACAGAACCAAAGCACCATTTTGGCATCTTAAGAAAACCACATACCAAAAAAGGAACCAGATTACAGACAACTATAGAAGCTGCATGAAACGAATACAAGTCCAAAAGACCAGAACCAAACCTGCAATCTCTATCTGAGATGAAGAAGAAATCGAGGAACCTGCACCGTCTCTTAACGAGCCGAGCCGAGCCAAAAACACTGCTAACCGAGCATCATCTGAAACCATCGATTCCAAATCACTTCACCAAAAAAGCCAAGCCCTGCAAGGATCTGAAGCCGAAGGCCCAAGCAACACCGCTACATGGGAAAGGCAAATCCACTGAAGAAACGAGAAAATTCCTGCAGCCTTAGATCCGTAGGGCACTACCAAATCCCACCTTCGCTGAGATCTCCCCCATAAAGCGTGAGGAAAGTCGCCGCCTGGGAAAGGAAAAATTGCCGAAGAAGCTAAGAAACACCCACCACCATGGATCTGTAGATCGTTGTCAAAGCCCATCGTCGCCGCCTTGGATTCATGGAGCATGAGAAAAACTGCCACTTGGGAAAGGAAAAGCCACTGAAGAATCTAGGAAACACCCGCCACATTGGGTCTGAAGAGCGCTGCTACAGCTTGCCGTCGACGCCTTGGATCTGAAGAGTGCTGCCCTAGGAGATGCGAAGCTCAAGGGAGAGAACCAGAGGAGAGAGCCTCCTTCTTAGAGTTTTTAGGGGTTTTAGCGTTTTTAGGGATTTTGAGGGGTTTTAGGGGGTTTCAAAGGTTTTTAGGGTTTTTAGTGTTTTTTGAGATTTTAGGTTTTTTGAGTTTTTTAGGGGGTTTAAGGTTTTTAGTGTTTTTAAAGTTTTTAGGGGTTTAAAGAGTTTTTAGAGTTTTTGTTGGGTTTTTAGGGTTTTTGATGGGTTTTTAGAATGTTTTAATGTTTTTAGGTGTTTTTATGGTTTCAAGGGTTTTTATGTTTTCATGGATTTTTAAGGGTTTTTTAGAATTTTTATGGTTTTTAGGATTTTTTAGTGTTTTTAGAGAATTTGAGAGTTTTTAGGGTTTCTAGAGTTTTTAGTGTTTCTCAAGGTTTTGACGGTCTTCTTGGGGTTTTAGGTTTCTTTTAGGTTTTTAGCGTTTTTAAGGTTTTTAAATTTATTAATGTTTTTAGGGGGTTTGAGGGACTTTAGAGTTTTTAGTGGTGTAAGGGTTTTTATGGGATTTTAGGGTTTTAAAGTTTTTTAGCGTTTTTTTATAGTTTTTAGGGGTTTTCAGGGTTGTTTACGTTTAGTTTTTAGGATTTTTATGGTTTTTATGGTTTTAGGGGTTTTAATAGCTTTTTTGTTTTTTCAGGGGTTTTTTAGGTTTTTAGGGTTTCTAGGATCTTTTTGGGTTTTTAGGGGTTTTTTAGTTTTTTAGTTTTTTAGGGGTTTTATAGTTTTTTATCGTTTTAGGGCAAGGAAGGCTCGGGTCCAGGCTATTCCTAGGACCCCCCAAAATTTATTAAGAGAAAAGACACAGACACTGCAGACAAGGGAGGGGAGGGATCCACCGATCCACACCCAAAACCCCTTACGACCTCAGCCCGAAGGCCACAGAAAGAAAGGAAGAAAAGCAAAAAGCAAAAACAAACAAGTCAAAAAGTCCAGAAGGAAGAGCACACAAGGGGAGGATCAGTCAACATCACCACCAAAATCCTCCAGCTTCGCACCTCAAAACCCCATGCCTATACTAAAGTCGACGCCCACATCAGCAAAACTGAAATCTGACTCAGCACCCATGTCAGTTGAGTCCCATCCAGACTCAAAATCCCCTTGCATGCCAAGCCTGGATAGCAGCTTCATCCTAGCCTTTTCTTGCTCTGCGGAAATTGAAAGTCACTCTCACTTATTCACCTTTAGATTAAGTCTGACAGCTCGTGAAGAGGCCCTAGTTGACATGGGATGTGGGAGGTCAGAGTAATCCCTCCTCCGTCTTCGTCTCGGAGGGGCAGAAGTGGATCCAGCTGCAACACCCGCCTTCACACAAGTGACACCATCACTGACAGCTGATGGTGCCTTCCCTTTCTTACATTCTGTCCCAGGAGTTTCAGCACCTCCTCCGGTTCTTTTCTCGTTTGGCCTGGCCATAGCAGCATTTATCCGGCGATCAGCCTCAGCAAACCTCTCCTCGAGCCTCTCAGCTTCATCCTCAAGTGGGAACCTTTCCCGTTCAACCCACACCATCTCATGAAACTGCACACAAAAATCTTCAGCAAAGGGGACACCATGAAGGACCATTGCCCTCTGTAGGTCCATGGCCGGACCACCAGCGTCGCCAGCATTTCCCAGCAGAGGGATAAAGAACTGGCCACTAGGAGGATCCTCAGCACAGCTTGTGCTGTCAGAGGGAGGAGATAACCCAGGCCCCAAGTCAATTCCCCCCACGCCTGGACACCCGGACAAGACCAGAGGGGCATCACGCCAGTTCATGTGTGGCCCCTTGGGGGTCCAGGTCTCTTCATCCTCCATAGACCTTTCCTCAGCTGAAGACAAGCTCCACTCATCCCCATTCTTCGGGCCCTGAGCAACCATTGCCTCCTTCACAACATCTGCCACCAGCACATCCACCACGGCAGGCTCAACCAAGGCAACAACCTGAAAGTTGTTTGGAGCAATCACAGCACCCTCAATTGTTGGAAGGGATCCAGCGGTGATCTCATTAACCTTCAAGCCAGCTATATCAACTCATTCTAGATCCAGAGCACAAGCCTCCTCCACATTTTCTTTCCAGACGCCCATCACAATAGCCTTCCCTAAGTCTGTCTGCCTCCAAGGGGAGTCACCACACCCATGAACACCTTCAGCAGAAACCCGATTATGCCTCTCAGCCAGCAGCACTTCCTCCTCATCAGCATTTCCCGAAACACCAGCACCTCCAACCAGACTCACAACGAAACCACCTGAATCCATCAGGGCCACCTCTAAATCACTTCTAGCCAGCAAAGCTGAGGAGCAGGGAAAATCAGCATCTAAAGGTTGGGAGGATGCCACCCCCTTTGTCCCCTTCACCTCCACCAGAGGGAGGTTAATCACACCAGAAGACATGCGAGCCAGAGAACCACCACCCTTGACAGTGCCAGAGCAGCCTCCAGAGTGATCACAGTGCCCAAAACTCCAACAAGATGAGCAGAAAACTGGCCATTGCTCAAAGATGACAGGCTGTCTCCACCTGAGTTCTTCCCCCACTACAATCCAGACAGCATCCACAGGAGACTTCGAAGCATCGATTTCAACAAAAGCCCTTGGTGCAATCGGATGACAAAGGGTCCTAGTCCTACTATCCACACAAAGGAACCTCCCCACCAAATTCCCAAGCATCGAAATAATAGAGATATTTTGAAAGGGAAGGGGAAGCTCAGGAAATCTCACCCAGGTAGCAGCAATCGTGGAACTCTGCTTCAGATGAAAATCAAAGCTCCACCGAAAGAGGGATAAGCGAGCACCATTGCATGACCGAGGATCCACTGACCAGGTAAGGACCAGGTCTTCCTCCGTGGCGAAGCGAATCATGATGTGGGATCTATCGATCAGGCCCACAGTCGCCCGAGCCCTATGATTTCAGAAAGCCGAAACGAACCTTTCCAAAGTGACAACCGGGGGTTGCCGCATCAGAAATCTTGCAACCAGAGTCAGGCGGTGCAGGTACAAAGCCTCAGTGAACTCCCGAATCGAGAGGAGAAGCTGCGGAAAACCTTTGAAAAACTCCGGAACCTTTGGGCAGAGCACTGTTCTCGGGAAAGAGGGTAACAAGTCAACAGCGGAGAGCGACGAGATGTCCTCCGAGAGAGGATCCTCCCCCGTAGAGAGGGGGGGATGTGCTTCATTTGTCGTCGTCTTTAACCTGGGAGGAAGCCGCCATCGCGAGGGAGCCGTATCGCCAGAATCGCTAGAGCCGCCATCTTCTTTTTTTCATCGTTTTAGGGGTTTTAATGGTTTTAAGCGCTTTAAGTGGTTTTTAGGGTTTTTAGTCCTTTTTAACATTTTTAAATGTTTTAAGGGTTTTCATGGGTTTTTAGGGGTTTCATTGTTTTTTTACGTTTCCATGGCTTGTTAAGGGTTTTTTAGGATTTTTATGGCATTTAGGGTTTTTAGGGTTTTTACCTGTTTTTATGGCATTTAGGGTTTTTAGGGTTTTTTTAGGATTTTAGGATTTTTTAGAGTTTAACGGGTTCTAATGTTTTTTAGACTTTTTTAAAGTTTTTAGGGTTTTAAGTGTTTTTATAGGTTTTGTGGTTTTTTAGGGTGTTTAAGTTTTGTGGGGATTTTTTGGTTTTTAGAAATTTTTCATGTTTTTTAGGGTTTTTATGTTTTCAGGGATTTTTGTGTGTTTTTAGGATTTTTATGGTTATTAGGGTTTTTTAGGGGTTTCGGGTTTTTTGAATGGTTTTTTTGGTTTTTTAGGATTTTAGGGTCTTTTTGGTTTTTAGGGGTTTTAGGGTTTTTTTATGTTTTTTAGAGTTTTTTACACTTTTAGGGATTTGAAAGCTTTTTAGAGTTTCTAGTGGTTTTACGGTTTTTATGGGGTTTTAGGGTTTCTTTTAAGGTTTTTAGAGGTTTTTAGGTTTTTAGGTTTTTTTAGGGTTTTTATGTTTTTTCTGTTTTCATTGATTTTTAGGATTTTTATGGGATTTAGGGTTTTTAGGGTTTTACGGATTTTATTATTTTTAAGGTTTTTAGTGGTTTTTAGGGGTTTTAGGGTTTTTAAGGGTTTTCAGGGTCGTTTTGATTTTTCAGGGTTTTTTTGAGTTTTTGAGGGATTTTAAGGGTTTTAGACTTTTTCACGCTTTTAGGGGTTTTAATGGTTTTTAGAGTTTTAGTGATTTTTAGGGTTTTTATAGGGTTTTATGGTTTTTAAGGTCTTTAGGGGTTTTATGGTTTTTAGGGGTTTTCACAGTTTTTAGGGTTTTTTACTTTTTTAGAGAATTTTAGGGGTTTTTTTAGTATTTTTATGGTTTAGATGGTTTTTATTGATTTTATGGATTTTCAGTGGATTTTAGGTGTTTTTAGGGTTTTAAGGGTATTTCAGGGGTTTTAATATCTTTTGGCGTTTTTAGGGGTTTTTTTTTGAGTTTTTAGGATTTTTAATGTTTTTTAGATTCATTTATGTTTTTAGGGGTTTTAAGGGTTTTTAGAGTTTTTAGTGGGTTTTAGGGTTTTTATGGGTTTTAGGGGTTTGGGGGTTTTAAGTGTTTTTAGAGTTTTTTAGGTTTTTATGGATTTTTTTGGGTTTTTTCAATTGTTTATTTTTTTTAGGGTTTTCAGGGATTTTGAGGGGTTTAAAGGGTTTTTTGGGCTTTTAGGGGTTTTCGTGTCTTTTGGGGATTTTAGGGGGGGGGGGTTTGAAATTTTTAGGTTATTTAAGGGTTTTTAGTGTTTTTAAACATTTTTAGGTGTTCTAAGTGTTTTTAGTGTTTTTATTGGTTTTTAGGGATCTATGGGTTTTTATTTTTTTAGGGGTTTTATGGTTTTTAGAGGGTTTTTAGGATTTGTTATGTCTTCATGGATTTTTAGGAGTTTTTTTTTGGATTTTTATGGGTTTTAGGGGTTTTTAGGGTTTTTAGGGTTTTCAGGGTTTTTCCGGAGTTTTGGGGTTTTTCAGGGTTTTAGGGACTTTTGGGTTTTTAGTGTTTTTTCGAGTTTTTGGGATTTGTATGGTTTTTTAACGTTTTTCGATTTTTAATGGTTTTTAGAGTTTTTAGTGGTTTTTGGGTTTTTTTGGTTTTTAGGGTTTTTTAGGTTTTTAGGGGTTTTTTATGGTTTTCAGAAGTTTTTCTGGGTATTTAGGGGTTTTTACATTTTCATGGGTTTTGGGTTTTTTTTGGATTTTTATGGTTTTTTGGGTTTTTTAGGGTTTTTAGGGATTTTGAGGGTCTTTAATGTTTTTCATGGGGTTTTTGGGTTTTCATGTTTTTTGGGTTTTTTTGGGTTTTCTGGAGTGTTTATGGTTTTCAGGAGTTTTTTTGTGTTTTTTAATGCTTTCATGGATTTTTAGGGGCTTTTAGAATTTTTATGGTTATTAGAGTTTTATGGATTTTAAGGATTTTGAGGGATCTTAGGTTTTTAGGGGTTTTTAGGGTTTTTGGGTCATTTGGTTTTTTTAGTTTTTTTGGGGGGTTTTAAGTATTTTTAGATTTTTTAAATGTTTTTAGTGGGCTTTTAGGGTTTCTATGATTTTTTAGGGTTTTAATGTTTTTATGGGTTTTTATGTTTTTCAGGGGTTTTTCAAGCTTGTTAGGGGTTTCTTACAGTTTCATGGTTTTTTAGGGGATTTTAAGGTTTTGTGGTTTTTAGGATTTTTTAGGGTTAATACGGATTTCAAGGTTTTTTGGTATGGGTTTTTATGGGTTTTCGGGTTTTTGGGGTATTTTGGGTTTTAGTATTTTTTTGAGTTTTTTTTGGTTTTTTTTGGTTTTTAGAGTTTTTTAACATTTTTAGGAGTTTTAGGTTTTCAGGTTTTAGGGTTTCTTCGGATTTCATCAGTTTTTAGGGGTTTTATTGGATTTTTATTGTTTTTAGGGTTTTAGGGATTTTGAGGGATTTTAGGGTTTTTTGGGGTTTTCAGGGCTTTTTTTTTGTACTTTTGGGGGTTTATTGTTTTTTTATTTTTAGTGGGTTTTTAGAGTTTTTATGTGTTTTTAGGGTTTTTAAGGTATTTAGGGCATTTACTGATTTTCAGTGGGGTTTCAAGATTTTTATGGGTTTTTATATTTTCATTGATTTTTTGGGGTTTCTTAGGATTTTTAGGTTTTTTAGTGTATTTTAGGGATTTTTGAGATTTTGATGTTTTTTAGGGGTTTCAAGGGTTTTTTTGATTTTTTGGGGGTTTTAGGGTCTTTTTTGGTTTTTAGGGTTTTTTGAGTTTCTTAGGGGTTTTTAGGGTCTTTTTAGTGGTTTTCGGGTCTTTTACATTTTCATAGATTTGTACGGGTTTTTTAGGTTTTTTTTTTGTTTTTAGGGTTTTTAGGGTTTTTGAGGGTTTTAGGGTTTTTAATGTTTTTCAGTTTTTTAAGGACTTTTGTGTTTTTTGTTTTTTTTAAAGTTTTTAGGGATTTAAAGGGTTTTTATAGTTTTTTAACATTTTAGGACTTTTATGGGTTTTTAGATTCTTTTGTGGGTTTTAGGGTTTTTATGGGCTTTAGGGTTTTCTAAGGTTTTTAGGGGTTTTTAGGCTTTTCATGTGTTTTTCGAGGTTTTAGGGTTTCTTACATTTTCATATATTTTTTAAGGTTTTTTAGGTTTTTTATTGTTTTTAGGGTTGTTTAGGGGTTTTAGGGATATTGAGGGTTTTTAGGGTTTTAAGGGGATTTTAGTGTTTTAAGTATTTTCAGGGTTTTTAGGGTATTTTTGGGTTTTTAGGGTGTTTTTGATTTTTTTAGGATTTTTAAGGTTTTTTAGAGTTTTTAACATTTTGGGGGTTCTAAAGTTTTTTAGATTTTTCAGTGGGTTTTTTGTTTTTTTATGGGTTTTAGAAATTTCTATTGATTTTAGGGGTTATTGTGGTTTTTTAGGGTTTTTTACATTTTCATGTATTTTGAGGGGTTTTTTACGATTTTAATGGTTTTTTGGATTTTTAGAGATTTTTAGGGGTTTTTAAGGTTCTTAGGGTTTTTATGGTTTTTAAGGGTTTTCCATAGTTTTTTGGATTTTTTATGATTTTATGGATTTTTTATGATTTTATGGATTTTTATGGGGTGTTTAGGATTTTTATGGTTTTTTTCTGTTTTTAGGATTCTTAAGGATTTTGAGGGGTTTTAAAGTTTTTCATGGGTTTTAGGATTTTTTGGGGTTTTCAGGATTTTTGGGTTTTTTGGGGGTTTTACGGGTTTTTGAGTTGTTTTAAGGTTTTTAAGGTTTTGTAGAGTTTTTTAATGTTTTAAGGGGTTTTAATGATTTTTAGAGATTTATACGGGTTTTAAGGTTTTTATGGGTTTTTAAGGTTATTAAGGTATTTAGGGGGTTTTATGGAATTTAGGGGTTTTTTAGGGTTTTAGGGTTTTTTAAATTTTTATGGATTTTTTCTGGCTTTTTAGGATTTATATGGATTTTATGGTTTTTAGGGTTTTTATGGATTTTTAGGATATTTACAGGTTTGAGGTGTTGAGGGTTTTTAGGTGTTTTCAGTGTTTCTTGGGACTTTTTGGGGTTTTAGGGATTTGTTTCACTTTTTCGGGTTTTAAAGGGTTTTTAGAGTTTTTTAACGTTTTTAGGTGTTTATAGGGTTTTTAGAAATTTTAGTAATTTTTTGGGTTTTTATGGGGTTTTAGGGTTTTTCATGGTTTTTAGGGGTTTTTCACAATTTTTTGGGTTTTTTAAGGTTGGATGGTTTTTGAGGGTTTTTTTAGTTTTTTAAGGTTTTTATGCTGTTTAGGGATTTTGAGGGTTTTTAGGTATTTTTCTTGGTTTTTAGGTTCTTCTTAGGTTTTTAGGGTTTTTTTGAGTTTTTTAGGATTTTTATGGTTCTTTTGAGTTTTTTAACATTTTTATGGGTTTTAAGGGTTTTGGAGTTTTTAGGGGTTTTAGTGTTTTCTTGGGGTTTTCAAGGTTTTTAGTGTTTTTTACATTTTCATGGATTTTTTGTGGGTTTTTAGGATTTTTATGGTTTTTAGGGTTTTTATGGATTTTGAAGGTTTATAGAGGTTTTCAGGTGTTTTTAGGGTTTTTACTTTTTTATGGTTTTAGGGACTTTTTGTGTTTTTATGGTTTTTGTGATTTTTAGGGGTTTTAAAGGTTTTTAGAGCTTTTTAACAATTTTGTGGGGTTTTTTGGGTTTTTATAATTTAGTGGGGTTTTTTGGGTTTTTTAAGGTTCTTAGGGGGTTTTATGGTTTTCATCGGTTTTTTGGGTTTTTCAGATTTTTTTATGTTTTCATGGATTTTTAAGGGTTTTTTGGGATTTTTATTGTTTTAGGGTTTTTATTGTTATTAGGTATTTTTAGGATTTTAGGGGTTTTCTGGGGTTTTAAAGTTTTTTGGGTGTTTTGGGCTTATATTTTCTTTTTGGGGATTTTTTAGTTTTTAAGGGTTTTTAGAGTTTTGTAACATTTTTAGGGGTTTAAAGGGTTTTATTGTTTTTTGTAATTTTTCTGGTTTTTATGGGTTTTTAGGGTTTTTATGGTTTTTAGTGGTTTTTATCATTTTCATGGGTTTCTCAGTGTTTTAAGGGGGTTTTACAATTTTCATGGATTTTTAGGGGGTTTTTTAGGAATATTATTGTTTTTAGGGGTTTCGGGATTTTAGATATTTTTTAGGGTTCTTAGGGTTTTTAGGGGATTTATGGTTTTTCATGTTTTTAGGGTCTTTTGGGTTTTAGGGGTTTTTTTAGGTTTCTAATGGGTTTTTGAGTTTTTTTAACATTTTCATGTTTTTAATGGTGCTATGAATTTTCAGGCCCACCGCACCGTGGAATCTTCAATGTCAAAATGTGGTTGGCTATTTGTCTTTACTTTTCCAAAACGGTGTGCAACTTGTCTCCTAAAGTCATGGTCAAGTGCCAAAGTTGTCAAAAGCATCCTATAGGCTTTTTGAATATGGAAAACTAGCCATTAGACTAATTCTTGACTTATCAAAGGTTTGGTCATCCTTTGTGGCGTCATGTGGCTAGAGTTCTTAGAGACAAGTTCTCTTTGGGTTCTACCTTGACCATTTCCCCATTCCTTCTCATTTTCACTATCCGCACACCATCATTTACTTGTTTTCTTACGGCGATCCGGATGCTCAACGTGCGGACATTATAAAAGTTTCCTAGGACACTTCCTAGCAGGTCTTGCATTGCGTATCAGAGTTTTTTTTAACATTTTAGGGGTTTTATGGGTTTTTAGGGTTTTTAGGTATTTTGTGGTTTTTAGGGGTTTTATGGTTTTCAAGGGTTTTTAGTGTTTTTTACATTTTAATGAATTTAAGGGGTTTTTTAGAATTTTTATGGTTTTTATTATTTTTATGGTTTTTATGTATTTTTTGGAATGTTTTTTAGGGTTTTTAGGGTTTTTAGAGGTTTTTTAGGGTTTTAGGATCTTTTGGGTTTTTTGAGTTTTCAAGGGGTTTAAAGGTTTTTTTATCATTTTTAACGTATTTAGGGGTTTTAAGGGTTTTTAGAGTTTTAGTAGGTTTTTAGAGTTTATATGGGGTTTTAGGGTTTTTAAGGTTTTTAGAGGTTTTCATGGGGTTTTCATGGTTTTTTGGTGTTTTTACATTTTAATTGATTTTTTGGGATTTTTTAGGATTTTTATGATTTCTAGGGTTTTTTAGGGTTTTTAGTGATTTTAAAGGGTTTTAGGGTTTTTTTAGTGTTTTTAGGGTTTTTTAGAATTTTTAGAATCTCTTTGGGCTTTTAGGGTCTTTTGGGTTGTTAGGATTTTTTAAGTTTTTTAGGGTTTTTAAGGATTTTGAGATTATTATAACTTTTTAAGGGGTTTTAAGGGTTTTTAGAATTTTTAGTAATTTTTAGGGGTTTTATGGTTTTTTTTTTGTTTTTAGGGGTTTATGGTTTTTAGAGGTTTTTAGGGTTTTTAGGGCTTTTACGTGTTCATGGAATTTTCGGGGGTTTTTAGGATTTTTATACTTTTTAGCATTTTTTATGGTTTTTATGAATTTTTAGTGGTTTGAGGTTTTTTCTGTGGATTTAGGGATTTTCAGAGTTTTTAGGGGTTTTTTTGAGTTTTTTAGGGGCTTTAAAGTTTTTTAGAGTTTTTTAACTTTTTAGGGATTTATGGTTTTTTAGATTTTTTAGTGGTTTTATGGTTTTATTGCATTTTCAAGGTTTTTTAATTTTTTCAGGGATTTTTATGGTTTTTGGGGCTGTTTTAGTGTTTTAAGGATTCTTCAAATTTTCTTGGATTTAGTCATTTTGGGTTTTTAGGTTTTTTTGACGTTTTCAGTGTTTTAAGGTTTTTAGAGTTTTTAACATTTTAGGGGGTTTAAGGGTTTTTAAAGTTTTTAGTTGGTTTTTATGGGGATTTAGGGTTTTAAAGGTTCTTAGGGGTTTCATGGTTTTCAGTGTTTTCAGTGTTTTTTCAAGGATTTTGGGTTTTTTTTTACGATTTCATGGATTTTTTCGATTTTTTACGGTTTTTAGGGTTTTTAGGGAATTTAGAGGGGTTTTTGGGTTTTTAGGGTTTCTGTGCTCTTTTTGGATTTTTAGAGTTTTTTTTTAATATTTTTAGGGGTTTTAAGGGTTTCTAGATTTTTAGTGATTTTTAGGGGTCTTAATGTTTTTTCGCAGTTTTTATGATTTTCAGGGGGTTTTAGTGTTTTTTTTGGCTTTCATGGATTTTTAGGGGTTTTTTAGGATTTTTAAAGTTTTTAAGGGTTTTAGGGATTTTAGAGATTCTGAGGTTTTTTATTGTCTTTCAGGGGATTTTAGGTATTTTATGGGTTTTAGGGTCTTTTGCGGTTTTTGGGGGTTTTTTGAGTTTTTTTGGGCTTTTAACGGTTTTTATATATTTTAACCATTTTTAGGGGTTTAATGGGGTTTTAGAGTTTTTTGAGATTTTTTAGGGTTTTTGGGTTTTTGGGGTTTTTATGGTTTCTTCGGGTTTTGTTGTTTTAAGGGGGTTTTTAGTGCTTATACGGTTTTTTAAGTTTTCATTGATTTTTAGGGGGTTTTTAGGATTTTTATGATTTGTAGGGTTTTTAGGTGTTTTAGGGATTTTGAGTAGTTTTAGGGGTTTTCATAGGTTTTAGGGTTTTCTTGGGATTTTATGGTCTTTGGAGGGGTTTTAGGGGTTTTATGATTTTTTATATATTTTTCACGTTTTTAGGTGTTTTAAGGGTTTTTAGAGGTTTTAGTAGATTTTTAGGGTTTTAGGGGTTTTAGGGGTTTTAATGGTTTTCATGGGTTTTTAGGGTTTTTAGGATTTTTTAACTTTCATGGATTTTTTGGGGTTTTTTAGGATTTTTATGGTTTTTAGGGGTTTTTTAGGGATTTTAGGGATTTTTTGCGTTATTTGGGGTTTTACGGGTTTTAAAGGGTGTTTTTATGGGATTTTTAGGGTTTTTATGGTTTTTAGAGTTTTTTTTAACGTTTTAGGGGTTTTATGAGTTTTTAGGGTTTTTAAGGTTTTTAGGTGTTTTTATGGTCTTCAGGGGTATTTTAGGGTTTTTAGGGCTCTTTACATTTTTATGCATTTTTATGCATTTTTAAGGGTTTTAAATGATTTTTATGGTTTTTAGGGGTTTTAGGGTTTTTCGGGATGTTGAGGGTTTTTATGGTTTTCTAGGGGTTTTTAGGGTCTTTCAGGGTTATTAGTGTCTTTTTGGGTTTTTAGGGTTTTTTTTCAATTTTTTAGTGTTTTTAAGGTTTCTAAATTTTTGAAGTTTTTTAGGGGTTTAAAGGGTTTTTTGGTTTTTAGTGTTTTTTAGGATTTTTATGGGTTTTATGGTTTTTAGGGGTTTTAAAGTTTCCAGGGTTTTTAGTGTTTTCTATGTTTTCATGGATTTTTAAGGATTTTTAGGAATTTAATGATTATTGGGGTTTTAAGGGTTTTTTTAGGTTTTTAGTTTTTTTTTGAATTTTTAGGGTTGTTTTGTTTTTTAGATTTTTTTAATGTTTTCAGGGGTTTAAATTTTTTAGTGGGTTTTATGGTTTTTAGTGGGGGTTTTAGTGGGTTTTATGGTTTTGAGTTTTTTTAGTGTTTTCTACATTTTCATAGATTTTTTGTGGTTTTAGGGGTTTTATGGATTTTAGGGGTTCTTCAAGGTTTTTAGGGGGTTTTACATTTTCTTGGATTCTTTTGGTTTATTTTTTTGGATTTTTAGCGGTTTTATGGGTTTTTTAGGGTTTTTTTCGGATTTGAGGGTTTTAGGGTTTTTTGGGGGGTTATAGGGTTTTTCGTGGTTTTTATGGTGTTTTTGGGTTTTTAGTGGGTATTTTTAGTTTTTTAGGTTGTAATGGTTTTTTATATTTTTTAACATTTATAGGGGTTATAAGGTCTTTTAGATTTTTAGTGGTCTTTTAGGGTTTTATTGGGTTTTGGTGTTTTTATGTTTTTTAGGGGTTTTATGGTTTTCAGGGGTTTTTTATGGGTTTTAGGGTTTTCTACATTTTCATTGATTTTTAGGATTTTTTAGGATTTTTATGGTTTTATGGTTTTTTAGTATTTTGTGGGGTTTTCAGGGTTTTCAGGGGGTTTATGGTTTTTGTGGTCTCCTTGGGGTTTTTGTTTTTTTTGGGTTTTTTTAGGGGTTTTAAGGTTTTTAGTGTATTTTAATGTTTTTAGGGGTTTTAAAGGTTTTTAGTGTTTTTAATGGTTTTTGGGGTTTTTATGGGTTTTTGGGGTTTTTTAAGGTTTTTAGGGATTTTATAGTTTTGAAGGGTTTTTCATGGTTTTTAGGGTTTTTTATGTTTTCGTTGATTTTTAGGGGTTTTTTGGATTTTTATGGCCTTTTGGGTTTTTAGGGATTTTTTGTGGTTTTATGGTTTTTTCTGGGTTTTTAGGGTCTTTTGGGTTTTCAGATTTTTTTGAGTTTTCTAATGGTTTCACAGGTTTTTTAAGTGTTTTTTTTCGTTTTTAGGGGTTTAAAGGGGTTTTAGAGTTTTTAGTGGTTTTTAGGGCAAGGAAGATGCGATGGTCAGGCTATTCCTGACCCCCCCCCCCACAAATTTATTAGAATAAAGATGCATCAGACAAGGGAGGGGAGGGGTCAAATGACCCACACCCAAAAACCCTTTACAAAACCAACCCCAAAAAACTAAAAAAGAAAGAACCAAAAACACACAAAGCACAAAAACAGAAAAGACTCCAACAAAACCTCAAAGATCATCATCAACCAGCAGCCATCAACACCAACCATATGCACCAACTTCATCACCATAGATTCACAAGACACCAGCCTCCAACAACCCTCATTCATCACCAAGAAACATCATCTTCCAGCAATCAGCAACGAGCAACCAACAGCGGAAGCCATGAAGGACACACATCACAACACAAAACAATAAAAATAGAAAAAAAAGCAGGCAATCGGAGGAAATGGAAAGTAGGGACTCCCCCTCCAGGCCATTGGAACCAGTCCCGAGCAGACCGGAGCACACCAGAACTGGCGTCTAGCCGGAAAGAGGTCCGACTGGGATTTCATGGCCGAAAGTGCGTCCGACGCAAAGAAAACCACGATTGAGACCAGATCCTAAGCTCTAGTAAGATCCAACTGAATCCTGCAACGATCAATCCAGAGGCAGCGGTGAGCACACGGAGGCCGCAATGAGATCCCGAGGGAACCCCAAAACGGACACCAATCACGCCAAGCACAATAGAAAGCTCTCGCAGCCGCAAGAAGAACCCATATCTGGAGAGGAAGACACCGATCTGGCAACCCAGATCCAGACCACACAGAGCCGATGCAAGCCGAAACCAGACAGGGGTCCTGAAGTCAAGAGAGCCGAAGTCACCTCTGTGCGAACCAGAGCCAGCGACTAGCGAACCGAAGCCGAAGCCGGATCCCGAAGCGGTAAGGTGCGACGAGGCCACCACCAGATCAGAAATGAAGCCAGAGAAATTGTGAACTACCTCCATTGGTGGTAATCTAGGGCGGGGCCGCAGTCACCGAGGATGGACCACACCGGAGGGGGAGGTAAGAAGATCCTGAGGGGAACCCTAGTGACGTGGGGATAGGAGAAGAGTCGGCGCTCCGAGGCCCTTAGTCTTTAGTGTTAGTGGTTTTTAGGGACTTTATGGGTTTTTAGGCTTTTTAAGGTTTTTTGGGGTTTTTATGTTTTCAGGGGGTTTTCAAGGTTTTAGGGTTTTTTATGTTTTCCTTGATTTTTAGAGGTTTTTAAGACTTTTATGGTTTCTATGATTTTTTAGGGTTTTATGGATTTCGAGGGTTATTAGGGATTGTCAAGGGTTTTTCGGGTTTTTCAGGGTTTTAGGGTCTTTGGGGGGTTTGAGGTTTTCTTGTGTTTTTTGGGTTTTTAAGGTTTTTTGATTATTTTAACGGTTTTGGGGGTTTAAGGGTTTTTTGAGTTTCTAGTTGTTATTAGGGTTTTTGGGGTTTTTAGGTATTTCTAAGGTTTTTAGGGGTTTTATGGTTTTCTTGATTTTTTGGGGATTTTAGGGGGTTTACATTTTCATTGATTTTTAGGAGTTTATAGGATTTTAGAGATTTTTTAGGGTTTTTGGATTTTTCAGGTGATTTTAGGGTTTTCAGGGTTTTTAGGGACTTTTTGGGTTTTTAGGGGGGTTTTTTTATTTTTTTAGGGTTTTTAAGTTTTTTAATTTTTTTAAACATTTTTAGGGTTTTTAAGATTTTTTAGAGTTTAAAGTGGTTTAGGGTTTTATGGGATTTTAGGGTTTTTAAAGGTTTTTAGGGGTTTTTAGGATTTTCATGGAGTCTTTAGGGTTTTTATGGTCTTTTACATTTTCATGGATTGTTAGGGTTTTTTAGGATTTTTTTTTGGTTTTAGGTATTTTTAGGGTTTCTATAGATTTTGAGGGTTTTAGGGTTTTTAAGAGGTTTTTTGGTTTTTTAGGGGTTTTTAGGGTTTTCGTGGTCTTCGGGGTTTTATGGGTTTTTTTTAGTATTTAGGGTTTTTAAGGATTCTAACGTTTTTTGGGTTTAAATAGTTTTTAGAGTTTTTTGTGGGTTTTAGGATTTTTATGGGTCTGGTATTTTAAGGTTTTTAGTGGTTTTATGGTTTTCATTGATTTTTCCAGATTTTTATGGTTTTTAGGGTTTTTTATGTTCTCATGGATTTTTAGGGATTTTTTTAGATTTTTATGGTTTTTTGGGTTTTTTACGGTTTTTAGGGATTTTGAGGGTTTTTAGGGGTTTTTTTAGGATTTTTTAGATTTTTTAGAATTTTTAAACGTTTTTATGGGTTTTACGGGTTTTTAGAATTTTTAGTGGTTTTAGGTGCTTTCTTGGTTTTCTGGATTTTTTAAGTTTTTTCGGGTTTTTTACATTTTCATCGATTTTTAGGGGTCTTTTAGTATTTTTATGGTTTTAAGAGTTTTATAGGGCATTCCGGGATCTTTAGGGTTTTTAGGGGTTTTCAAGTTTTTTGGGTTTTTAGGGTTTTTTCTCAGTCTTTTAGGGTTTTAAGGTTTTCTATAGATTTTTAACCTTTTTATCGGTTTAAAGGGTTTTTTGGGTTTTTATGGTTTTCTAGATTTTTTTTAGGTTTTTATCATTTTTAGGAGTTTTTGATGGTTTTTTGGGTTTTTTATATTTTTATGGATTTTTAGGGGATTTTAGGATTTTTAGGGGATTTTAGGATTTTTAGGGGATTTTAGGATTTTTATGGTTTTTAAGGACTTTACGTATTTTTAGGGTTTTTAGTTTTTTTTGCAAGGAATTTATGGTTTTTGGATCTCTTATGGTTTTAGGTATTTTTTTGTGTTTTTTAGGGTTTTTATGTTTTTTTAGAGTTTTTTAACGTTTTTATGGGTTTAAAGGGTTTTTAGATTTTTTAGTGAGTTTATAGGGTTTTTTATGAGTTTTTAGGTGTTTATAATTTTTTAGGGGTTTTCCAGGTTTTTACGTATTTTTACGTTTTCGTGGATGTTAAGGGGGTTTTAGGATTTTTTTTTTGGTTTTAGGGTTTTTAGGGGTTTTTAGTTTTAGGGGTTTTAGGGGTTTCAGGTGCTTTCTTTGGGTTTTTAGGGATTTCAAAAATTTCTAGGGACTTTTTGGGTTTTTGGTTTTTTTGTGTGTCTTTTAGGGTTTTAAAGGCTTTTAGAGTTTTAACCATTTTAGGAGTTTTTAGAGTTTTTAGTTATTTTTAGGGTTTTATTGGTTTTTTATTGTTTTAGGGGGGTTTATGGCTTCAAGATGTTTTTTATGGTTTTTAGGGTTTTCTTCAGTTTTCATGGATTTTTAGCGTTTTTTTAATTTTTATAGTTTTTAGGGTTTTTAGGGATTTTGAGGGGTTTTGTAGTTTTTAAGGTTTTTAGGGGGGTGGTTTTTTGGGTTTTTATTGTCTTTTTGGATTTTAGGTTTTTTTTGAGTTTTTTGGGCTTTTGAGTCTTTTAATGTTTTTGAACCTTTTTAGAGGTTTTAAGGGGTTTGAAAGTTCTTTGTGGGTTTTTAGTGTTTTTATGTGTTTTCAACTTCTTTACGGTTTTAGAAGATTATATGGTTTTTGGAGGTTTTTCGATGTTTTTAGGGTTTTAAATATTTTTATGGTTTTTAGGGATTTTTGGGGTCTTTGGGGATTTTGAGGGTTTTATGATTTTCAAAGCGTTTTAGGGTTTTTAGGGGTTTTCCAGGTTTTTAGGTTTTTTTTAGTTTTTTTGGGTTTTTCTGATATTTTAGTGTTTTTAATCATTTTTAGGGGTTTAAAGTGTTTTTAGATTTTTAGTGGTTTTTTGGGTTTTTATGGTTTTTTTATGTTTTTAGAGGTTTTATGGTTTTAATGGGTTTTTTTAGCATTTTTAGTGTTTTTGCGTTCCACATATTTTTTTGGGATTTTTATGATTTTTATGGATTTTAGCATTTTTAAGGGTTTTTATGGGTTTTTAGGGGTTTTCAGGGTTTTTAAGGTCTTTTCGGGTTTTTATGAATTTTTTTGAGTTTTTAGGGTATTTAGGGTATTTTAGTTTTTTTAACCTTTTTAGGGGTTTTAAGGGTTATTAGATTTTTAGTGGGGTTTTATGGTTTTTAGGGGTTTTAGTTTCTATGGATTTCAGGGGTTTTTCTGGGTTTTTTGGGTTTTTAAATTTTCATGGATTTTAAGGGTTTTTTAAAGATTTTTATTGTTCTTATGGTTTTTAGGGGTTTTAGGGATTTTGAGGGTTTTAGGGATTTTAAGGGGTTTTTTGGGTTTTTGAGGTTTTTTAGGGATTTATGTTCTTTATGGGTTTTTAGGTTTTTTTTATTTTTTTAGGGGTTAAAGGTTTTTTATAGTATTTTAACATATTTATTTTTATTTTTAGGGGTTTTAGAGTTTTTAGGGGTTTTGTGGGTTTTTATAGGTTTTTAAGGCTTTTACGGGTTTTTATGGCTTCCAGGGGTTTTTTTCTGGGTTTTTAAGGTTTGTTTCGTTTCCAGGTATTTTTAGGGGGTTTTTGGGATATTTATGGTTTTTAGGGTTGTTTAGGGGTTTTAGGGATATTGAGGGTTTTTAGGGTTTTAAGGGGATTTTAGTGTTTTAAATATTTTCAAGGTTTTTAGGGTATTTTTGGGTTTTTAGGGTGTTTTTGCTTTTTTTAGGATTTTTAAGGTTTTTTAGAGTTTTTTACATTTTTGGGGTTTTAATGGGTTTTAGAGTTTTCAGTGGGTTTTTAGTTTTTTATGGTTTTTATCAATTTTTATTGATTTTAGGGGTTATTAGGGTTTTAGGGTTTTTTTTGGGTTTTTAGGGTTTTTTTAGATTTTCATGTATTTTGAGGGGTATTTTACGATTTTAATGGTTTTTTGGATTTTTAGAGATTTTTTGGGGTTTTTAAGGTTCTTAGGGGTTTTGTGGTGTTTAGTGGTTTTCCATGGTTTTTTGTATTTTTTATGATTTTATTGATTTTAATGGGGTGTTTAGGTTTTTTATGGTTTTTTCTGTTTTTAGGATTCTTAAGGATTTTGAGGTGTTTTATATTTTTTCAAGGGTTTTAGGATTTTTTGGGGTTTTCAGGGTTTTTAGGGTCTTTTGGGGTTTTAGTGGTTTTTGAGTTGTTTTGAGGTTTTTAAGGTTTTGTAGAGTTTTTTAATGTTTTAAGGGGTTTTAACGATTTTTAGAGATTTATACGGGTTTTAAGGTTTTTATGGGTTTTTAGGGTTATTAAGGTATTTAGGGGGTTTTATGGATTTTAGAGGTTTTTTTGGGTTTTAGGGTTTTTTAAATTTTTATGGATTTTTGTGGTTTTTTTGGATTTATATGGATTTTATGGTTTTTAGGGTTTTTAGGGATTTTTTGGATATTTGCAGGGTTTGAGGTGTTGAGGGTTTTTAGGTGTTTTCAGTGTTTCTTGGGACTTTTGGGGTTTTAGGGATTTTTTTTATCTTTTTAGGGTTTTAAAGGGTTTTTAGAGTTTTTTAACGTTTTTATGGGTTATAGGGTTTTTAGAAATTTTAGTATTTTTTTGGGTTTTTATGGGGTTTTAATGGTTTTTCGAGTTTTTTTTTAACATTTTCATGTTTTTAATGGTGCTATGAATTTTCAAGCCCACCCCACTATGGAATCTTCAATGTCAAAAGGTGGTGGGCTATTTGTCTTTACTTTTCCAAAACGATGTGCTACTGTCTCCTAAAGTCATGGTCAAACGACAAAGTTGTAAAAGGCATCCTATAGGCTTTTTGACTATGAAAAAGTATCCATTAGACTAATGTAAAGAGCCACCCCATGTGTAATTCGAATTTCAAGTTTCTTTGGCTATAAATATCCACCCCCTTGTACTCTTGAGAGATCATAAATGAAGGTAATATTATTATGGTGAGTTTTGTTTTCAACCTTTTTTTCTTGCTTAATTCTTGACTTATCAAAGGATTGGCCATCCTTTGTGGCGTCTTGTGGCTAGAGTTCTTAGAGACAAGTACTCTTTTGGTTCTACCTTGACAATTTCCCCCTTCCTTCTCATTTTCACTGTCCGGGCACCATCATTCACTTGTTTTCTTACGGCGATCCGGGTGCTCAATGCGCGAACATTATACAAGTTTCCTAGGACACTTCCTAGCAGGTCTTGCATCGTGTATCAGAGTTTTTTTTAACATTTTAGGGGTTTTACGGGTTTTTAGAGATTGTAGTGGGTTTTTAGGGTTTTTAGGTTTTTTTGTGGTTTTTAGGGGGTTTTATGGTTTTCAAGGGTTTTTAGTGTTTTTTACATTTTCATGGATTTAAGGGGGTTTTTAGGATTTTTATGGTTTTTATTATTTTTATGGTGTTTATGGATTTTTGGGGATTTAGGGGTTTTTAGGGTTTTTAGGGTTTTTTAGGGTTTTAGGATATTTTGGGTTTTTTGAGTTTTTGAGGGGTTTAAAGGTTTTTTATCATTTTTAACGTATTTAGGGGTTTTAAGGGTTTTTATAGTTTTAGTAGGTTTTTAGTGTTTATATGGGGTTTTAGGGTTTTTAAGGTTGTTAGAGTTTTTCATGGGGTTTTCATGGTTTTTTTGGGGGTTTTACATTTTAATTGATTTTTTTGGGATTTTTTAGGATTTTTATGGTTTCTAGGGTTTTTTAGGATTTTCAGTGATTTTAAAGGGTTTTAGGGGTTTTTTAGTGTTTTTAGGGTTTTTCATAATTTTTAGAATCTCTTTGGGCTTTAGGGTCTTTTGGTTTGTTAAGGTTTTTTATGTTTTTTAGGGTGTTTAAGGATTTTGAGATTATTATAACGTTTTAAGGGATTTTAAGGGTTTTTAGAATTTTTAGTGATTTTTAGGGGTTTTATGGGTTATTATTTTTGTAGGTTTTTAGGGTTTTATGGTTTTTAGAGGTTTTTAGGGTTTTTAGGATTTTTACTTTTTCATGGAATTTTAGGGATTTTTAGGATTTTTATACTTTTTCGCATTTTTTATGGTTTTTATGGATTTTAGGGTTTTGAGGGTTTTTCTGTGGATTTAGGGATTTTCAGAGTTTTTAGGGTCTTTTGGATTTTTAGGGTTTTTTTGAGTTTTTTAGGGGCTTTAAAGTTTTCTAGAGTTTTTTAACTTTTTAGGGATTTAAAGGTTTTTTAGAGTTTTTAGTGGTTTTATGGTTTTATTGTATTTTCAAGGTTTTTTAAGTTTTTTAGGGATTTTTATGGTTTTTATGGTTGTTTCAGTGTTTTTAGGGTTCTTTACATTTTCATGGATTTAGTCATTTTGGGTTTTTAGGTTTTTTTGACGTTTTCACTGTTTTAAGGTTTTTAGAGTTTTAAACATTTTTAGGGGGTTTAAGGGTTTTTAAAGTTTTTAGTTGGTTTTTATGGGGTTTTAGGGTTTTAAAGGTTTTTAGGGGTTTCATGGTTTTCAGTGTTTTTTCAAGGATTTTTGGGTTTTTTACGTTTTCATGGATTTTTTCGATTTTTTACAGTTTTTTTTATGGTTTTAGGGTTTTTAGGGAATTTAGAAGGGTTTTTCCATTTTTAGGGTTTTTGGGCTCTTTTTGGATTTTTAGGGTTATTTTGAGTTTATTAAGGTTTTTAAGGATTTTTAGAGTATTTTTAATGTTTTTAGGGGTTTTAAGGGTTTCTAGATTTTTAGTGATTTTTAGGGGTCTTAATGTTTTTTAGCAGTTTTATGATTTTCAAGGGGTTTTAGTGTTTTTTTTGTTTTCATGGATTTTTAGGGGTTTTTTAGGTTTTTTAAATTTTTTAAGGGTTTTATGGATTTTAGGGATTCTGAGGGGTTTTATGGTTTTTCAGGGGATTTTAGGTATTTTAGGGTCCTTCATGGGTTTTAGGGACTTTTGCGGTTTTTTGGGGGTATTTTTATTTTTTTTTGGGTTTTTAATGGTTTTTATAGATTTTTACGATTTTTAGGGGTTTAATGGGGTTTTAGAGTTTTTTGAGATTTTTATGGTCTATGGGTTTTTAGGGTTTTTATGGTTTGTTGGGGTTTTGTTGTTTTAAGGGGGTTTTAGTGCTTTTAAGGTTTTTTAAGTTTTCGTTGATTTTTAGGGGGTTTTGGGATTTTTTTGATTTGTAGGGTTTCTGGTGTTTTACGGATTTTGAGTGGTTTTAGGGGTTTTCATAGGTTTTAGGGTTTTCTATGGATTTTATGGTCTTTGAAGGGGTTTTATGATTTTTTATATATATTTTTACTTTTTTATGTGTTTTAAGGGTTTTTAGAGGTTTTAGTAGATTTTTAGGGTTTTATGGGTTTTTAGGGGTTCTAATGGTTTTCATGGGTTTTTAGGTTTTTTTTAACGTTCATGGATTTTTTGGGGTTTTTTAGGATTTTTATGGTTTTTAGGGTTTTTTAGGGATTTTAGGGGTTTTTAGGGTTTTTTGGGGTTTTACGGGTTTTCACGGGTTTTTTTGTGTTTTTATGGTATTTTTAGGGTTTTTATGGTTTTTAGAGTTTTTTTAACCTTTTAGGGGTTTTATGAGTTTTTAGGGTTTTAAGGTTTTTAGGTGTTTTTTATGGTCTTCAAGGGTATTTTAGGGTTTTTAGGGCTCTCTACGTTTTCATGCATTTTTAAGGGTTTTAAATGATTTGTATGGTTTTTAGGGGTTTTAGGGTTTTTAGGGATGTTGAGGGTTTTTATGGTTTTCTCGGGGTTTTTAGGGTCTTTCAGGGTTTTTAGTGTCCTTTTGGGTTTTCAGGGTTTTTTTTTCAGTTTTTTAGTGTTTTTAAGGTTTCTAACTTTTTAAAGGTTTTTAGGGGTTTAAAGGGTTTCTTGGTTTTTAGTGTTTTTTAGGATTTTTATGTGTTTTATGGTTTTTAGGGGTTTTATAGTTTCCAGGGTTTTTGGCGTTTTCTATGTTTTCATGGATTTTTAGGGATTTTTTGGAATTTAATTATTATTGGGGTTTTAAAGGGTTTTTTAGGTTTTTTAGTGTCTTTTTAGGTTTTTAGTTTTTTTTTTGAATTTTTAGGGTTTTTTTGGTTTTTAGATTTTTTTAACGTTTTGAGGGGTTTTAATTTTTTATTGGGTTTTTAGGGTTTTTAGTGGGGTTTTAGTGGGTTTTATGGTTTTGAGATTTTTTTAGTGTTTTCTACATTTTCATGGATTTTTTGGGGTTTTAGGGGTTTTATGGTTTTTAGGGGTTTTTACATTTTTTGGATTTTTTTTGTTATTTTTTTGGATTTTTAGTGGTTTATGGGTTTTTTCATGTTTTTTGGGATTTGAGGGTTTTATGGTTTTTTGGGGGGTTATAGGGTGTTTCGTGGTTTTTATGGTGTTTTTGGGTTTTTAGAGTTTTTTTTAGTTTTTTAGGTTTTAAAGGTTTTTTATAGTTTTTAACATTTATAGGGGTTATAAGGTCTTTTAGAGTTTTAGTGGTATTTTAGGCTTTTATTCGGTTTTAGTGTTTTTATGGTTTTTAGGGGTTTTATGGTTTTCAAGGGTTTTTTTATGGGTTTTAGGGTTTTCTACGTTTTCATTGATTTTTAGGTTTTTTTAGGATTTTTATGGTTTTTAGGGTTTTTTTGGATTTTGTGGGGTTTTCAGGGTTTTCAGGGGGTTTATGGTTTTTATGGTCTCCTTGGGGTTTTTGTTTTTTTTTTTGGTTTTTTAGAGGTTTTAATGTTTTTAGTGTTTTTTTATATTTTTAGGGGTTTTAAAGGTTTTTAGTGTTTTTAATGGTTTTTAGGGTTTTTATGGGTTTTTGGGTTTTTTTAAGGTTTTTAGGGATTTTATAGTTTCAAGGGTTTTTCATGGTTTTTAGGTTTTTTATGTTTTCATTGATTTTTAGGTGTTTTTTGGATTTTTTGTGGTTTTATGGTTTTTTTGGGTTTTTAGGGTCCTTTGGGTTTTTAGGTTTTTTTTTTGAGTTTTCTAATGGTTTTGCAGGTTTTTAAAGTTTTTTTCGTTTTTAGGGGTTTAAAGGGGGTTTTAGAGATTTTAGTGGTTTTTAGGGCAAAGAAGATGCGAGGGTCGGGCTATTCCCGACCCCCCCAAATTTATTAGAAAGAAGATGCAACAGACAAGGGAGGGGAGGGGTCAAATGACCCACACCCAAAAAACCCTTTACAAAACCAACCCCAAAAAACTCCAAAAGAAAGAACCAAAAACACACAAAGCAGAAAAACAGAAAAGACTCCAACAACACCTCAAAGCTCATCATCAACCTGCAGCCATCAACACCAACCATATGCACCAACTTCATCAACCCAACTTCATCACCAAAGATTCACAAGACCAGCCTCCAACAACCCTCATTCATCACCAAGAAACATCATCTTCCAGCAATCAACATCCAACAACCAACAGCAGAAGCAACGAAGGACACACATCACAACACAATACAACAACAATAGAACAAAAAGAAGAAGCAGGTAACCAGAGGAAATGGAAAGTAGGGCCTCCCCCTCCAGGCCATTGGAACCAGTCCCGAGCAGACTGGAGCACACCAGAACTGGCGTCTAGCCGGAAAGAGGTTCGACTAGATTTTGTGGCTGGAAGTGCGTCTGACGCAAAGAAAACCACGGCTGAGACCAGATCCCGAGCTCCAGGAAGATCCAACCGCATCCTGTAACGATCAATCCAGAGGTAGAGGCGAGCGGACGGAGGCCACAACGAGATCCCGAGGGAACGCCAAAACGGACACCAATCACGCCAAACACAACAACAAGCTCTCACAGCCGCAAGAAGAACCCAGATCAGGAGAGGAAGACACCGATCTGGAAACCCAGATCCAGACCACACAGAGCCGATGCAAGCTGAAACCAGACAGGGGACCCGAAGTAAAGAGAGATGAAGTCACCTCTGCGCGAACCCAAGCCAGCGACTAGCGAACCGAATCCGAAGCCAGATCCAAAAGTGGTAAGGTGCGACGAGGCCACCACTAGATCAGAAACGAAGGCAGAGCAATTGTGAACTACCTCCATTGATGCCAATCCAGGGCGGAGCTAGTGTCACCGAGGGCGGACCATGCTGGAGGGGGAGGTAAGAAGATCCGGAGGGGAACCCTAGTGACGCGGGGATAGGACAAGAGTCGCCGCTCCGAGGCCCTTAGTCTTTAGTGTTAGTGGTTTTTAGGGATTTTATGGATTTTTAGGGTTTTTAAAGATTTTTTTGGGTTTTTATGTTTTTAGGAGGTTTTCAAGGTTTTAGGGTTCTTTATGTTTTCCTTGATTTTTAGAGGTTTTTTAGACTTTTATGGTTTCTAAGATTTTTTAGGGTTTTATGGATTTTGAGGGTTATTAGGGATTGTCAAGGGTTTTTCGGGTTTTTCGGGGTTTTAGGGTCTTTTGGGGGTTTGAGGTTTTCTTGTGTTTTTTGGGTTTTTAAGGTTTTTTGAGTATTTTAAAAGTTTTGGGGGTTTGAGAGTTTTTTGAGTTTTTAGTTGTTATTAGGGTTTTGGGGGTTTTTACAGCTTTCTAAGGTTTTTAGGGTTTTATGGTTTTCATGATTTTTGGGGGTTTTAGGGGGTTTACATTGTCATGGATTTTTAGGAGTTTTTTAGGATTTTATTTTGTTTATGGATTTTAGAGATTTTTTTAGGGTTTTTGGATTTTTCAGTTGATTTTAGGGTTTTCGGGTTTTTCAGGGTTTTTAGGGATTTTTTTTATTTTTTTAGGGTTTTTAAGGTTTTTAGAGTTTTTTTAACATTTTTAGGATTTTTAAGATTTTTTAGAGTATTAAGTGGTTTAGGGTTTTTATGGGATTTTAGGGTTTTTAATGGTTTTTAGGGATTTTTAGGATTTTCATGGAGTCTTTAGGGTTTTTAGGGTCTTTTACATTTTCATGGATTGTTAGGGTTTTTTAAGATTTTTTTTGGTTTTACGTATTTTTAGGGTTTCTATAGATTTTGAGGGTTTTAGGGTTTTTAAGAGGTTTTTAGGTTTTTTAGGGGTTTTCAGGGTTTTCGGGGTCTTCGGGGTTTTATGGGTTTTTTTTAGTATTTATGGTTTTTAAGGCTTCTAACGCTTTTGGGTTTAAATAGTTTTTAGAGTTTTTTGTGGGTTTTTAGGATTTTTATGGGTCTTTGTGATATGATACCGTATATGAGTGCGGTATTCGTTGGCAAAAATGCGGAAACACAAGCGAAGAAAGAAGAGGGGAATGAAAATTAAAAGAAATGCAATATGAATAAAAGGGGAAGGGGATGATCAATTAGGACCCCAAGGAGACTTGCCCCTTGAAACTCTAATTATAAAGCGCCACAAAGGTTGATCACTCCTTTGATGAGCCTTACTTGCATTCACCTAAGAACACAAGAAACACAAGCATAATAATGCTAGAAACTCTCAAATTCGAAATTAACCTTCAAGGGGGTACAAGAGGTGGCTATTTATAGCCAAATGAGAGGAATACATGTCAAACTACCTATCCCACAAAAGTCTGAAGCCTATCCCACGAATTTGACTTTGTTTACACATGTTCATGACTTTAGGGGACAAGATATCTCTAAAGAAGACTTTTAGGAACCACCCCAAAGACTTTGAAGATTCCCACCATGGATTTGGAGACAAGGGGCCCACCACTTTTGACATTGGAGATTTCCTTCATGCAAGTGGATTGAATTTCGTGGAAGCATATGGGTGGTCCTTTTAGGTTCACTTTTGGGCTTTAATAAGTGTGATTAAAGGACCATTTGCTCCTCCCAAGCATGCATGTTGGGCCTCCACTTGTAATTTCAAAATGAGGCCATGTAAAGTCTCTCTCATCCTCCTCATTCTTCCTCTTGTCATTGGGCCACCAATCCCATGCAATGGGTCTTTTCCATTAATGATCCTTCCACGATCAATGCCACGATCACCCTCAACTCCTTGCTGCTTGTGTGCACCATGATCCGCATCACTTTGGTATTTTAAGGTTTTTAGTGGTTTTATGGTTTTCAATGTTTTTTCCAGATTTTTATGGTTTTTAGGGTTTTTTTATGTTTTCATGGATTTTTTGGGATTTTTTTTATATTTTTATGGGTTTTTGGGCTTTTTAGGGATTTTGAGGGTTTTTATGGGTTTTCATTGGTTTTTAAGGTTTTTTTATTTTTTAGGAGTTTTAAGATTTTTGATGAGGATCATGGCACGAATGGTCATCGAGGTGTTGGAGGCGGTCTTGATGGGGAGGGTGGAAGGCGCATGATTCCACAAGACCCGCTGCGAGGAATTGGCGGCCCAACGACAAGGGAGCGGACCAAGAGAATGAAGGAGGCCTTAAATGGGTTAATCTTGCAATTCCAAGAGGAGGCCCAACACCCCTGCTTGGGGGAAGCATCCGGGCCTATAATTACATTAATTAAGGCCCAAACATGCTTTTAAAAACCCAATCCAATGTGTGCTACGAATTTCAAGCCCACCCCACCATGGAATCTTCAAAGTCAAAAGTGGTGGGCTAGTTGTCTTTACTTTCCAAAAAGGATGTGCTACTTGTCTCCTAAAGTCATGGGCATGTGCCAAAATTGTCAAAAGTGACATGTAGGCTTTTTGACTTGAGGAAACTAGGTGTTAGAATTTTTTATCAATCCTTGGCTATAAATAGCCACCCCCATGTACTCTTTGGACATCATGAATGAAGGTAATGTTATTATGGTGAGTTTTGCTTGCAACCTTTGTGTTCTTGCTTAATTCTTGACTTATCAAAGGATTGGTCATCCTTTGTGGCGTCTTGTGGCTAGAGTTCTTAGAGACAAGTTCTCTTTGGGTTCTACCTTGACCAATTCCCTCTTCCTTCTATTTATCACTATCCGCACACCACATTCACTTGTTTTCTTGCGGCGATCCGGGTGCACAACGCGCGAACATTGTACAAGGTTCCTAGGACACTTCCTAGCGGGTCTTGCATCGCGCATCATTTAGTATCAGAGCCCATTTGCAAGAAATCAGGTTCCTTCTTTCTTATCCCTTCTTCCATTTCATTTCTCTTCGAATCGGGCCGACATCAATTCTGGTCCAATTCATCCTTCACCTACGGACGTCATTTCTTCATCATTTCGGACGTATAGCATGTCATTCTTGCAGTTGAGAAGCTGATCTTTCCTTCCCATTTGGAATCATAAAAATCAAAGCCATATATCGTGAGATACAGTGGGTTCAAATTTTGCAAAAAAATCTGCAATTTCAAAACCCTGCAACTCACACTTTGATTCCATTTTGTGTTACAAATTACTACTTCTCCTGCATTTAATTATTGAAATATTCATCTTTTTTCTACTACATTTATTCAAAAAAAAGATCCCAAAAAAAATTTAAAAAAAAAATTAAGGCTAAAAAAAAAAATTGCAACATTTTGAATTCTACGTCCCATTTTCATTCTTCTTCATCCCTTTTCATTCACTTCAAATATTTTCTATCTTGAATCCATTTTTGAATTTTATCTTTGAATTATAGTTCGGGATTGCCACATTTCAACGATCCTTTAGATTTGTTGAAATTGGGTAAGAACGCTATAGGAAGCAAGTTGAGTGGTAAAAGGCAAGAGTGTTACATTTTGATAAAAGCCGAAATTGAGTGAAACACGAGCGAACAAATTATTTTGAGTGTAAACAAGTGAGGGAGTGTGTGAGGTCCATTTTCATTTCCCTTTCATTTTTCTCACAGGATACCTAAATGGCGGAGTCGAGTAACACCAATGAAGCGGACATCAAGTTGTTTATGAGAGCTGTACAAGAACAATTCCAAAGGTTGAATGCAAGGATGGATGAATTGCAATCCCCTTCCAATTCTAGAGCACCACCAAGGAGGCGGGTGGTTGAAGAAGATGAAGAGTTTTCTGATCTCCATGAGTCACCAATCCGAAGAAATCAACCACCGTGGAGGCAAGCGGATGATCTTGGAGGAGTAAAGTTGAGGATCCCTTCATTCCAAGGTAAGAATGATCCCGAAACATATTTGAAATGGGAAAGAAAGGTCGAACATGTTTTTGGTTGTCACACATATTCGGAGGAAAACAAAGTGAAGTTGGCGGTCGTGGAATTCACCGACTATGAGAGTATTTGGTGGGACCAACTACAAGTGAGTCGACGACAAAGTGGAGAAAGACCAATCCGCACTTGGGAGGAGATGAAAGTGGTAATGCGTAAGAGGTTCATTTCTAGCCACTATTATCGTGATTTGTTCCTCAAGTTGCAGGGTTTGAAACAAGGGTCCATGAGTGTTGAGGAGCACCATAAAGAGATGGAGATCATCATGATTCGGGCCAATATTGAAGAGGATCGAGAGGCCACCATGGCAAGGTTTGTGAATGGGCTCAACTATGACATTCGAGACATAGTGGACATGCACCACTACTTGGACATGGAGGATCTACTACACATGGCTACCAAATCGGAGAGGCAAGTAAAGGCAAGAAGGATGCACCCTACATCTTATGGTAAGGATTCTAAACCTTCATTCAAGTTTAAGGATTCCAATCCACAAGAGCATGTAAGGGAACACAAAATTGATTCGAAGGAGTTGCCCAAACCAAAACCATTCTTTCCGGAATCCAAAGGTAAAATGGAGGGTAAGTTTGTTTCCAAATCACGAGATATCAAATGTTTTAAATGTCAAGGATTTGGACATATTGCCTCACAATGCCCAAACAAGAGAACAATGATTATTTTGGATGATGGAGATGTTCTTAGTGCTAGCTCAAGCGAAGATGAAATGCCATCACTTGAGGATGATTCAGAGGTGGAAGTAGAAAGCCCCGTACATGGAGAAATGCTTGTGGCAAGGCGTGCTTTGAGTGCTCAACCCGAAGGAGAACATGATCAAGAGCAAAGGGAGCACATTTTTCATACTAGATGCCTCGTCAAAGATAAGGTATGTAGTATGATTATTGATGTGGGTAGTTGTACAAACGTAGCAAGTGGTTTGATGGTTGATAAATTGGGATTGGCTACGACTAGACATCCTAGGCCTTATAGATTGCAATGGTTAAATAATAGCGGGGATGTCAAAGTGACTAAGCAAGCACAAGTTCCATTTTCTATTGGGAAGTATGAAGACAAGGTGATGTGCGATGTTGTTCCAATGCATGCTAGTCATATCTTGTTAGGCAGGCCATGGCAATTTGATAGGAGGGTCACACATGATGGATACACCAACCGCTATTCATTTGAGTACAATGGGAGGACGATTATTCTTACACCATTGAGGCCTTTGCATGCTTATGAAGACCAAGTGAGGATTGAGAGAGATTGTGAGATGAGAGAAAAAGAAAAGGGAGAGAAAAATAGAGAGATTGAGAAGAGTGGAAAAATCAAGAATGAAAAAGGAGTGATGAGTGAAATCAAAAGAAATGAGGGAAATAAAAGAGTTGAAAACAAGAATGAAAATAAGAGTGAAAACAAGAGTGTTGAGGAAAAAGTGAGTCTATTTTCTGGAAAAAGAGAGATAGAGAGAGCTTTAGAGGGGGAGGAAACTCTCATGCTTTTATGCAAGGGAGAATGTTTTACGGGTAACTCTCTTAACCCATCATTGCCTTCTAGTGTTGTGTCTCTTTTGCAGGAATTTGGTGACGTGTTTCCGGAGGAAATTCCTGATGGCTTACCTCCCTTGCGGGGTATCGAGCACCACATCGACTTCCTCCCAAGAGCAACACTTCCCAATCGACCAGCGTATCGGGCTAACCTGGAGGAGACTCGAGAAATCCAACGACAAGTGGAAGAATTGCTAAGGAAGGGATTTGTCTGAGAGAGCTTGAGTCCTTGTGCGGTGCCGGTAATTCTTGTCCCAAAAAAAGATGGTAAGTGGAGAATGTGTGTTGATTGTCGAGCTATCAACAAAATCACGGTAAAGTACCGCTATCCCATACCTCGTTTAGATGATATGCTTGATGAACTCCATGGTGCATCTTTGTTCACTAAAATTGACCTAAGGAGTGGATACCATCAAATTAGAATGAAAGAGGGAGATGAATGGAAAACTGCATTTAAAACTAAGTTTGGGTTGTATGAATGGCTAGTTATGCCTTTTGGGCTAACTAACGCCCCGAGTACATTCATGAACTTAATGAATCATGTTTTCCGTCCATTCATTGGGAAATTTGTGGTTGTTTATTTTGATGACATCCTTGTTTATTCTAAGAGTCTAGATGAACATCATGGGCATTTGAAACATGTTTTTGAGACTCTTAGGAAAAATAGGTTGTTTGCCAATGTGGAAAAATGTACATTTTGTTTAAATTCGGTTGTTTTCCTTGGTTTTGTGGTAGGGGCTGATGGCATGAGGGTTGATGAAGAGAAGGTGAAGGCAATTCAGGAATGGCCAACACCAAATAATGTCAATGAGGTGAGGAGCTTCCATGGACTTGCGAGTTTTTACCGAAGGTTTGTGAGGGACTTTTCAACCATTGCGGCACCATTGAATGAGTTGGTCAAGAAAGGAGTGAGCTTTAAGTGGGGAAAAGCGCAAGAAGATGCCTTCTCCACACTCAAAGGTAAGTTGACAAATTCACCTCTCTTAATTCTGCCCGACTTTTCTAAAGTTTTTGAGGTGGAGTGTGATGCCTCTGGAAGAGGAATTGGGGCTGTTCTAATGCAAGACTCTAAGCCTATTGCTTAATTTAGTGAGAAGCTTAAGAGGGGTGCATTTAACTACTCTACCTATGACAAAGAATTATATGCCCTCAAAAGAACTTTAGAAAATTGGCAGCATTACTTATGGCCAAGGGAATTTGTGATTCATTCGGATCATGAAAGCCTAAAATTTCTTAAGTCACAAGGAAAGTTGAATAGGAGGCATGCAAGATGGCTTGAATTTATTGAAACATTTCCTTATGTCATTAAGCATAAGCAAGGAAAAGAAAACGTTGTTGCTGATGCTTTGTCTAGGAGGTACTCTCTTATCACTTCTATGCATGCTAAAATACTTGGTTTTGAAATGTTGAAAAGCATGTATGAGAATGATGGTGATTTTTCTGAAATTTGGAAGTTGTGTGAAAAACATGGGAAAAATGATTTTTACAAACATGATGGATTTCTTTTTCGAAAAAATAAATTGTGTGTTCCATCTTGTTCCATGCGTGAATTGCTTGTTAGAGAAACTCATGGAGGTGGATTAATGGGGCATTTTGGGGTTGAGAAAACTTTGGCATTGTTGTGTGAACATTTTTATTGGCCTCACATGCGTAGAGATGTGGTTAGTATTTGTGGAAATTGTCGTGTATGCAAACATGCAAAGTCCAAAGTGCATCCACATGGCTTATACACCCCTTTGCCTGTTGCTTCTCATCCTTGGGTTGACATTTCAATGGACTTTGTTCTCGGCTTGCCAAGATCACAATCAGGGAAGGATAGCATCTTTGTGGTGGTGGACAGATTTAGTAAAATGGCACATTTTATTGCATGTTCTAAAACCAATGATGCAACTCATATCGCAGATCTGTTTTTCAGGGAAATTGTTAGGTTGCATGGCTTACCCAAGAGCATTGTGAGTGATAGGGATGTCAAATTCCTTAGTCACTTCTGGAGGACATTGTGGAACAAACTTGGAACCAAGCTTTTGTTCTCCACCGCTGCACACCCACAAACAGATGGTCAAACTGAGGTGGTCAATAGAACATTTTCCACATTGTTACGTGCCATCCTTAGAAAAAATTTGAAACATTGGGAAAGATGCTTGCCTCACATTGAGTTTGCTTATAATCGAGCGGTTCACTCAACTACTAATGCTTCACCATTTGAAGTTGTGTATGGTTTTAACCCATTGACTCCACTTGATATTTTACCTTTGCCTACTAATCAATTTTCTAATCTTGAAGGTGAAAAAAAGGCAAAGTTTGTGCAAGAATTTCATGCAAAAGTAAAGGCCAAAAGTTTGGTTCCAAGTTTGCTCCACAATGTCCTCCAAAAGTGACTAAGGAATTTGACATCCCTGTCACTCACAATGCTCTTGGGTAAGCCATGCAACCTAACAATTTCCCTGAAAAACAAATCAGCGATATGAGTTGCATCATTGGTTTTAGAACAAGCAATAAAATGAGCCATTTTACTAAACCTGTCCACCACCACAAAGATGCTATCCTTACCGGATTGTGATCTTGGCAAGCCGAGGACAAAATCCATTGAAATGTCAACCCAAGAATGAGAAGCAACATGCAAAGGGGTGTATAAGCCATGTGGAAGCACTTTCGACTTTGCATGTTTACACACATTACAATTTCCACAAACACTTACCACATCCCTACGCATGTGAGGCCAATAAAAATGTTCACTCAATAAGAACAATGTTTTCTCAACCCCAAAATGCCCCATTAATCCACCACCATGTGTTTCTCTAACAAGCAATTCACGCATAGAACAAGATGGAACACACAATTTATTTTTCCTAAAAAGAAATCCATCATGTTTGTAAAAATCACTTTTTCCATGCTTTTCACATAACTTCCAAATTTCAGAAAAGTTCACATCATTCTCATACATGCTTTTCAACATTTCAAAACCAAGTATTTTAGCATGCATACAAGTGATAAGACAGTATCTCCTAGACAAAGCATCAGCAACAACATTTTCTTTTCCTTTTTTATGCTTAATGATGTAAGGAAATGTTTCAATGAATTCAAGCCATCTTGCATGCCGCCTATTCAACTTTCCTTGTGACTTAAGAAATTTTAGGCTTTCATGATCCGAATGAATCACAAATTCCCTTGGCCACAAGTAATGTTGCCAATTTTCTAAAGTTCTTTTGAGAGCATACAATTCCTTGTCATAGGTAGAGTAGTTCAATGCAGCCCCATTAAGCTTCTCACTAAAGTATGCGATAGGCTTAGAGTCTTGCATTAAAACAACCCCAATTCCTATTCCAAAGGCATCACACTCAACCTCAAAAACTTTAGAAAAGTCAGGCAGAATTAAGAGAGATGAATTGGTTAACTTACCTTTGAGTGTGGAGAAGGCTTCCTCTTGAGCTTTTCCCCACTTGAAACTCACCCCTTTCTTGACCAACTCATTCAATGGTGCCGCGATTGTTGAAAAGTCCCTAACGAACCTTCGGTAAAAACTCCCAAGTCCATGGAAGCTCCTCACCTCATTGGCATTCTTTGGTTGTGGCCAATCCCGAATCGCCTTCACCTTCTCTTCATCAACCCTCATGCCATCAGCTCCTACCACAAAACCAAGGAAAACAACCGAATTTAAACAAAATGTACATTTTTCCAAGTTTGCAAACAACCTATTTTTCCTAAGAGTCTCAAAAACATGTTTCAAATGTTCGTGATGTTCATCAAGGCTCTTAGAATAAACAAGGACGTCATCAAAATACACAACCACAAATTTCCCAATGAATGGACGGAAAACGTGATTCATTATGTTCATGAATGTACTAGGGGCGTTAGTTAGTCCAAAAGGCATAACTAGCCATTCATACGATCCAAACTTAGTTTTAAATGCGGTTTTCCATTCATCTCCCTCTTTTATTCTAATTTGATGGTATCCACTCTTTAGGTCAATTTTAGTAAACAAGCATGCACCATGGAGTTCATCAAGCATATCATCCAAATGAGGTATGGGATAACGATACTTTACCGTGATTTTGTTGATAGCTTGACAATCAACACACATTCTCCACTTACCATATTTTTTTGGGACAAGGATTACCGGTACCGCACACGGACTCAAGCTCTCTCGAACAAATCCCTTAGCAATTCTTCCACTTGTCATTGGATTTATCGAGTCTCCTCTGGGTTAGCCCGATAAGCCGGTCGATTGGGAAGTGTTGCTCCGGGGAGGAAGTCGATATGGTGCTCGATACCCCGCAAGGGTGGTAAGCCATCGGGAATCTCCTCGGGAAAAACATCACCAAAATCCTGCAAAAGATACATAACACTAGAAGGCATAGAATGGTTAGGAGAGTTAGTGGTGAAACGTTCTCCCTTGCATAAAAGCACGAGAGTTTCCTCCCCCTCCAAAGCTCTCTCTATCTCTCTTTTTCCTGAAAATAAGCTCACTTTTCCCTCTACACTCTTGTTTTCACTCTTATTTTCACTCTTATTTTCAACTTTTTTATTTCCATCATTTTTTTTGCTTTCACTCAAAACTCCTTTTTCACTCTTGATTTTTCCACTCTTCTCATTCTCTCTATTTTTTTCTCTCTTTTATTTTTCTCTCTTCTCACAATATCTCTCAATCCTCACTTGGTCTTCATAAGCTTGCAAAGGTCTCAATGGTGTAAGAATAACCATCCTCCCATTATACTCAAAAGAATATCGATTGGTGTATCCATCATGTGCGACCCTCCTATCAAATTGCCACGGTCTTCCCAACAAAATATGACTAGAATGCATCGGAACAACATCACACATCACCTTGTCTTCATACTTCCCAATAGAAAATGGAACTTGTGATTTCTTAGTCACTTTGACATCCCCACTTCTATTTAACCATTGCAATCTATAAGGCCTAGGATGTCTAGTCGTAGCCAATCCCAATTTATCAACCATCAAACCACTTGCTACGTTTGTACAACTACCCCATCAATAATCATACGACATACCTTATCTTTGACGAGGCATCCAGTATGAAAAATCTGCTCCCTTTGCTCTTGATCATGTGCTCCTTCGGGTTGAGCACTCAAAGCACGCCTTGCCAAAAGCATTTCTCCATGTACGGGGCTTTCTACTTCCACATCTGAATCATCCTCAAGTGATGGTATTTCATCTTCGCTTGAGCTAGCACTAAGAACATCTCCATCATCCAACATAATCATTGTCCTCTTGTTTGGGCATTGTGAGGCAATATGTCCAAATCCTTGACATTTAAAACATTTGATATCTCGTGATTTGGAAACAACCTTACCCTCCATTTTACCTTTGGATTCCGGAAAGAATGGTTTTGGTTTGGGAAACTCCTTCGAATCAGTTTTGTGTTCTCTTACATGCTCTTGTGGTTTGGAATCCTTAAACTTGAAAGGTCTAGAATCCTTACCATAAGATGTAGGGAACATCCTTCTTGCCTTTACTTGCCTCTCCGCTTTGGTAGCCATGTGTAGTAGATCCTCCATGTCCAAGTAGTGGTGCATGTCCACTATGTCCCGAATGTCATGGTTGAGACCATTCACAAATCTTGCCATGGTGGCCTCTCGCTCCTCATCAATATTCGCCCGAATCATGATGATCTCCACCTCTTTGTGATACTCCTCAACACTCATAGCCCCTTGTTTCAAACCCTGCAACTTGAGGAACAAATCACGATAATAGTGGCTAGAAATGAACCTCTTACGCATTACAACTTTCATCTCCTCCCAAGTGTGGATGGGTCTTTCTCCACTTCGTCGTCGACTCACTTGTAGTTGGTCCCACCAAATACTAGCATAGTCGGTGAATTCCACAGCCGCCAACTTCACTTTGTTTTCCTCCGAATAAGTGTGACAACCAAAAACATGTTCGACCTTTCTTTCCCATTCCAAGTAAGTTTCAGGATCATTCTTACCTTGAAATGAAGGGATCCTCAACTTCACTCCTCCAAGATCATTTTCTTGCCTCCATGGTGGTTGATTTCTCCGAATTGGTGACTCGTGAAAATCGGATAACTCCTCCTCTTCTTCAACAACTCGCCTCCTTGGTGGTGCTCTAGAATTGGAAGGGGATTGGAGTTCATCCATCCTCGCATTCAACCTTTGGAATTGTTCTTGTACAGCCCTCATGAACATCTTAATGTCTGCTTCATTGGTATTACTCGACTCCGCCATTTAGGAATCATGTAAAAAAAAGTGAAGAGAAAGGAAAATGGACCTCACACACTCCCTCACGTGTTTACACTCAAAAATAATATGTTCGCTCGTGTTTCACTCAATTTTGGCTTTTATCAAAATGTAACACTCTTGCCTTTTACCACTCAACTTGCTTCCAATAATGTTCTTACCCAATTTCAACAAATCGAAAGGATCTTTGAAATGTGGCAATCCCAAACTAGAATTCAAAGATAAAATTCAAATTGGATTCAAGATGAAAAATTTGGGAAGAGGAAGAAAAGGAAAGAAGAAGAATGAAAATGCGACATAGAATTCAAAGTGTTGCAATTTTTTTTGAGCCTTTACTTTTTTTTTGATTTTTTTTTGTTTTTTTTTTTGCTCTTTTTTTGTAGATGCAGCAGCTACAAGATGAATTTTTCAATATTTAATTGCAGGAGAAGCAATAATTTGTAACATCAAATGGAATCAACGTGAGATTTGCGTGGTTTTAAAATTGCAGAATTTGTTGCAAAATTTGAACCCGCTGTATCTCGCTATTTATAGATCTGATTTTGATGATTCCAAATGAGGAAGAAAGATGAGCTTCTCAACTACAAGAATGATATACTGTACGTTCAAAAATAAGAAGAAATGACGTTTGTAGGGGAAGAAGAAAATGGACCAGAATTGATGTTGGCCCGATTTGAAGAGAAATGAAAATGGAAGAAAGGATAAGAAAGAAAGAACGTGATTTCTTGCAAATGGGCTCTGATACCAAATGATACGCGATGCAAGACCCGCTAGGAAGTATCCTAGGAACCTTGTATAATGTCCGCGCGTTGAGCACCTGGATCGCCGCAAGAAAACAAGTGAATGTGATGGGCGGATAGTGAAAATGTGAAGGAAATGGGAAATGGTCAAGGTAGAACCCAAAGAGAACTTGTCTCTAAGAACTCTAGCCACAAGACGCCACAAAGGATGACCAATCCTTTGATAAGTCCAGAATTAAGCAAGAACACAAAGGTTGCAAGCAAAACTCACCATAATAACATTACTTTCATTCATGATGTTCCAAGAGTACAAGGGGGTGGCTATTTATAGCCAAAGAGAGAAGGAAATTCGAATCACAACATGGGGTGGCTTTTACATTAGTCTAACACCTAGTTTCCACAAGTCAAAAAGCCTAAATGATGACTTTGACAACTTTGGCACTTGCCCATGACTTTAGGAGACAAGTAGCACACCCTTTTTGGAAAAGTAAAGACAATTAGCCCACCACCTTTTGACTTTGAAGATTCCATGGTGGGGTGGGCTTGAAAATTTGTAGCACCACTTGGGTTGGGTTTTTAAAAGCATGTTTGGGCCTTAATTAATGTAATTATAGGCCCGGATGCTTCCCCCAAGCAAAGTTGTTGGGCCTCCTCTTGGAATTCCATGATTAATCCATTTAAGGCCTTCTTCATTCTCTTGGTCCGCTCCCTTGTCATTGGGCCTCCAATTCCACGCAAAGGGTCTTGTCCACTTGTGTGCATTCCTCCGTCCTCATCATGTCCGCCTCCAACCCCGTGATGCCCATGTGTTCCATGACCCTCATCAGGTCCTAATGGTTCTAATGGGCCAAAGTAGATGAGTGGGCATAATGGGCCTAATGGGACAAAGTGGCCGAATGGGCCAAATGGGTCTAGGTGTCCTAATGGTCCTATTGGGCCTAAGTGGCTTGACAGGCCAAATGGGCCAAATGGGCCTAAGTGTCCAAATGAGACAAAGTGGATGAATGTGCTTAATGGGTTGAATATGCATAATGGGCCTAGTGGGCCGAAGTGGCCAAATGGGCCAAATTGGTCTAAGCCTAATGGGCCTAAGTGGCCTAATTGGACTAAGTGGTCTAATGGGCCTAATGGGCCAAAGTGGTCGAATGGGCCTAAGTGACCTAATGGGCCTAATGTGACAAAGTGGACGAATGGACCTAATGGGCATAATGGGACAAATGGACCGAAGTGGTCTAATTGGACCAATGGGCCCAGGTGGGCAAATGGGCCTAATGTGGCTAAGTGGCCGAATTAGCCTAATGGGCCTAATTTTCCTATCTGGCTTTATGGGCCTATGTGTTCGAATGGGTCTAATGGGCCTAGGTCGCCTAAGAGGCCTAATGGGCCTAATGATCCCAACTGGATGAGTGGGATGAATGGGCCTAAGCGGCACAATGCACCTAATGGGCCTAAGTGGCCAAATGGGCCTAAGTCGCCTAAGGGGCCTAATGGGCCTCAATGGCCTAATGAGCCTAATGAGACTATGTGTCCAAATGGTTCTAATGGGCCTAATGGGATAATGGGCTTAATGGGCCTAATGGATTAATGAGCCTAATGCGCCTAAGTGGATGAATGGGCCTAAGCGACATAATGGGCCTAATGGGCCTAACTGGCACAATGTTCCTAATGGGACTAAGTGGCATAATGGGATTAATGAGAAAATGAGCCTAATGGTCCTAAGTGGTCGATTAGGTCTAATGACCCTAAGTGGCATAATTGGCCAAATGGGCCAATTGGGCGTAAGTGGCCCATTAGGCCTAAGTGGCCTAATGGGTCCAATGGAACAAAGTGGCCTAATGCATCTAAGTGGACTAATGGGCCTAATGGACTAATGGGCCTAATGGCCCGAAGTAGCCTAATGGGTTTAAGTGACCTAATGCAACTAAGTGGACGAATAAGCCTAAGTGGCCTAATGGGCCTAATGGCCTGAAGTGGCCTAAGTGGCCTAATGGGTTTAAGTGGACGAATAGTCCTAATGGGCCTAAGTGGCCGAGTGAGGCTAATGGGACGAGGTGACCTAATGGGCCTGATAGAGCCTAATGGGCTTTAGTGGCCTAATGGGCCTACATGGACCAATGAGATTAATGGGCCTAATGGGCCATAGTGGCCAAATGATACTAATAGGCCTAATGGGGCAAATAGGCCTAAGTGGTCTTATAGGCCTAATGGGACTAACTCGCCTAACTGGCCTAATAGGTGGAATGAGCCTGAATGGCCTAATGGCCATAATGTGCCTAATGGGTCGAATGGGCCTAAGTGACCTAACGGGACAAAGTGACTTAATGGGTCTAATGGGCCTAAGTGTCCTAATGAGGCTAAGTGGCATAATGGAATCAATGAGCCTAATGGGGCCAAGTGGCCAAATGAGCCTAACAGGCCTAGGTGGACGAATGGGCATAATGGGTCGAAGTGGCCTTATTAGCCTAATGGGCCGAAGTATACTAATGGGCCTAAGTGGCCTAATGTGGCTTAGTGGCCTAATGGGACTAATGAGACTCAGTGGCCTAATGGGCCCAGTGGGCCTATGTGGCCAAATGGGTATAATGAGCATAATGGCATAATGGGTTGAATGGGTCTCAATGGCCTAATGGGACTAATGGGCCTAAGTGGATTAATGGGCCCAATGGAATGAATGGTCCTAATGGTCCTAAGTGGCCTAATGGGCCTAACTGGCATTAGTGACCTAAGTGGCCTAATGAGCCTAATGGTCCGGATGGGAACAAGTAGCCAAAAGGGACTAATGGGCCTTAGTGGCCTAACAGGCATAATGGGCCAAGTGGGCCTAAGTGGCCGAGTGGACCTAAGTGGCCCAATGGGCCTAAGTGTCCTAATGAGACTAAGTGGATGAATGAGCCTAATGGGTATAATGGGCCTCAATGTCCTAAGGGGACGAAGTGGCCTATGAGGCCTGATGGACCTGATGTGCCTAATGAGCCTAAGGGGCCTCAGTGGCCTAATGGGCCTAAGTGGTCTAATGGGACTAAGTGGCCTAAGGGGCTGAGGTGGACTAATGGGCCTAATGGGTCTAAGAGGACTAAGTGGCCTAAGGGGCCTAAGTAGGCTAATGGGTCTAATGGGCCCAAGGGGACTTAATGGACCAATGGGCCTAATGCACCGAATGAACTTAAGTGGCATAATGGGCTTAAAGGGCCTAAGTGTCCTAATGGGCCTATGCGGCCTAAGTGAACTAATGGGCCTAATGTGCCTAAGTGGCCTAAGGGGTCTAATGGGCCGAATGGGCCTAATGTCCCTATTGGGCCTAAATGACTTAAAGGACCTTAGTGGCCTAATGGGCCCAATGCACCGAGTGGGGCTAAGTGGTATAATTGGTCTTAGGGTCCTAAGTGGAAAAATTGGCCTAATTGGCCTAATGAGCCTAAGTGGCCTAATGGGTTTAGTGGGCCTAATGGGCATAATTGGGCTAATTAGGCTAATTGGCATAATGGGGCCATATGGTCCTAAGTGGCCTAATGGGCTTAATACAATGGGCTTGATGGGACAAATGGGATAAATATTCCTAATGGGCCTAAGTGTCCTAGTGGGCCAAATGGGCCTAAGTGGCCAAATGGGCCTAAGTGGCACAATTGGCCTAATGTGCTTCATGGTCCTTAGTGGCCTAAAGGGCATAAGCGGCCAAATGGGTCTAATGTGACAAATGGGACAAATGGGCCTAAGTGGCCTAATTTGTCTGATTGGCCTAATGGGTATAAAGGTCCAAATGGGCCTAAGTGGCATAATGGGCCTAATCTAATGGACTTAATGGACCAAATGTCCCTAAGTGGCCTAATGGGTCCAATGGGATGAAGTAGACCAATGGGACTAATTGGGCGAATGGGCCTAATGGGCGTAATGAGACAAATGTGTCTATTGGGCCTAAGTGGCCAAATGGGCCTAATGAGCCTAATGGACGAACCTGATGGCTCCACACTCTCCCGGTGGCCTAATGAGCCCAATTTGGCCAATTAGGCTATCGGTCTAATGGGCCTAATTGGCCCAATAACTCTCGATGTCCTAATTTGCATAATTTTCCTAATTTGCCTCAATGATCTAATTGGGCTCAATGGACTAATTGGCCAAATTGGCTTCAATGACGTAATTTGGCTTATTGACCAAATTGGCCTCAGTGGTCTAATTAGTATCATTGGCCTTATTGGCCTCATTGGACTAATATGCATCAGTGGTATAATTGGCCTAATTGGACTAATATTTATCAGTGGTATAATTGGACTAATTGGCCAAATTGGCCAAATTGACCTTAATGGCCAAATTGGTCTAATTGGTGATGTGAGACGCACGGGGTGGCCCGATCTTCACGGCGTAGGGCGGAAGATGCAAGATGCGGCTTGTGACTAAGTGGCGGATGATGGGTATGGATAGCGGATGCATGTAATCAATCAACGCTATAAGGAGCGCGACCTACTACTTAGACAACACACTCAAGGGAGGGATGTGATAGCCAATCCACACAACAAAGCACTTGGGTTGAGGCACAGAATTGGGGGCTTTGTGATCTTGGATCACCAATCTAACTTGTAGATTGACAAGGCAAGAATGCACAAGAGCAAGGGGAAACTCGGAACAATTCTCACACAACGGAGAGAAACAAAGCATAAGCTCTCAATTAATTCTTGAATGCCATACAAGTGCCATGGGTGGCTATTTATAGCCAAGGGTGTGGTACAATAGTCAAGGTTATAATACCCTAGAGTCATAAAGGCTGAACTACTTTTTTCCCTTAAATTCAAAAAGATAAAGTCTACCAAAGACTTTTGGAAAAGTGAAACACAACTTTCCAACTATAGCCCACCAGATTTGACTTCGAGTGCATAGCCCACCGGATTTGACTTCGGTGTCCAAAGATGCCATTTCTAGAATTCTCCATGTGGGCAAAGCATCCAAATTCGCGCAACCATGTGGACCAAGCTTTAAACATCATTTTTGGGCTTGAATAAGTGAGATAATAGGCCCATTTGCTCCATCCATGCATGGAAAGATCCATTGGGCCTTTAATGAAGCGAGATGGGCGCTCATTGTTGCATTCAGCCTCTTTAATCTCCCACGCGTCATTGGGCCTTGCAAATCCAACTCCTCCACTCGGGTAATCGGCTCGGTGCCTTCAACATGGTTCGCATCAATTGGCCTCAATGGCCTAATCAACCTAATTGTCCAAATCAAACTAATTGGACTCAATGTGCTAAGTGAACTAATTGGACTAATCCGCCTTAATGACCTAATTGGTATCAACGACCTAATGGGCCTAATTGGCCTTTTCGACGTAATTGGCCTAATTGGCCAAATTTCCTAATTGTCCTCAGTGGCCTAATCAGCCTCATTGGCCTCAATGGTATAATTGGCCTAATTGGCCTAATAGGCCTAATTAGACACAATGGCATCATTGGATTCATTGGCATAATTGGCCTAATTAAATTAATTGGCCACAATGACAGAATTGGAAAAATGGGCCGAATTGACCTAATTCGACTCAATAGCGTGATTGGCATCAATGCCCTAATTGACCTCAATAGCCTAATTGACCCCATTGGATTAAATGGCCTAATAGGCCTCAATGGCCTAATTATCCTAATTGGTCTTAATGGGCTTATTGCCCTCAAAGGCCAAATTGGTCTAATTGTCCTCAATGTCCTAATTGGCTTAATTGGCCTAATTGGCATCATTGGTCTAATTGGGATCAATGGACTAATTGGACTCAACAACCTATTTGGCTGAATTGTCCCCAATGCCCTAATTGGCCTAATTGGTTGAATTGCACAAACTGGTTTCAATGACCCACTTAGCCTAATTAGCCTCAATGACCAAATTGGCCAAATTGGTCTCAATGATCTAATTAGACAAATTTGTATCAATGGATTAGTTGTCCTAATTGGTCTTATAGGCCACTAATTGGCCTCAATGGGCTAATTGGGCTCAATTACCTAATTGACCAGATTGATGAATTGGACTTAATGGCCAAATTAGCCTAATTGGCCTAATGATACAAATTTTCCTCAATTGCGTAATAAGCCTAATTGGCCAACGGGCCCCATTGGCCTGATTGGCCTAAATGAGCAAATTGTCATAATTGGCCTAATTAGACTAAATGGACTAATTAGCCTAATTAGCCGAATTAGCCTAATGGTCTCAATTGTCTTCATTGACCTCAACGGCCTAATTATTGTAATTATCCTAATCATCCTAATCAGCTTAATTGGCTAAATTATGCTCATTGGCCTAATAGGTCTCATTAGCGGAGCTGAATTACCTAATTTTTCTGATTGACCTAATTGACCTGATTGGACTCAATGGCGTAATTGACATAATTGGCCTCAATTGGCCTTATTCACCTCAAATGGACTCAATTGTCCTAATTGACCTCAATGGCCCTAATTGGACGAATATTCCTAGTTGGCCCCAATAGGCCCGAGATAACCAAATTGACCTAATTTGCCTAAATGGCATAATTGTCCAAATTTAACTTATTGGCCTAATTGGCCTCAATGTCCAAATTGGACGAATTTTCCTCAATGCCCTAAGTGGACTCATTGGACTAATTGGACTAATTGACCTCAATGTACTGAGTGGACTAACTCGACTAACTAGCGTAATCTGCCTCAATGGCCTAATAGGCATCAACAACCTAGTTGGCATAATTGGCCTCAGTGACCTAATTGACCTCAATGACCTAATTGTCCTAATTGAACTAATTTTCCTCAATGGTGGCCTAATTTGCCTCAATGTGCTAATTGAAATAATTGACCTTATTGATATAGTTGGCCTAATTTTCCTCAATGGATTAATTGGCTTCAATGTCCTAATTGTACTCAATTGCCTAATTTGGTTTAATGTTTTAATTGGAGTCAATACCCTAATTGGCCTAATTGTATTCAATGGCCAAATTTTCCTAATAGCCCAATTGTCCTTAATGGCCTAATCGGCACAATTTGCCTCAATAGCATAATTGTAATAATGGGCCTGAATGACCTAATTGGCCTTAGTGGTTTAATTGGCCTCAATGGACTCATTGGCATCAATGGCCTAATTGGCCTAATTCACCTAATTGGACTAATTCGTCTAATAGGTCTCAATGGTCTAATTGGCCTCAATGGCCTAATTTGCCATAGGCCAATAGGGAAAATTAGGCCAATGAGACCAATTAGTCCAATTTGTTCAATTAGTTCATTGAGTTCAATTAGGCCACGGAAACCAATTACACCGGTTGGGCCAATTAAACAAATTCGGCCAATTGGGACCAATTAAGCCAATTTGACCAATTGAGGCCAATTTTTAAAATTACATAAATTAGGCCAATAAGGCCAATAGAGTCCGATTGAGATTAATTAGGCCAATTAGGCCAATTGAGTCCAATTGATGCTAATTAGGGCAACTAGGCCATTGTGACCAATTAGTCCCTTGAGTCCAAAAAGGTCAATTGGGCTATTAAGCCCAATCAGTCCAAATAGGTCAATGAGGCTATTGAGACCATTTAAGCCAATTTTACAAATATGACAATTAGATCATTGATCCCAATTAGGCCAATTAGACCAATTAGGGCAATTAGGCCATTGAGGCCAATTAGGACAATTAGACCATTGAGACCAATTAGGCCAGTTATGCGAATTAGGCCAATTAGATCACTGAGGCTAATTAGGCCAGTTAGGCCATTGAGTCCAATTAGGTCAGTTATCCCAATGAGCCCAATTACGCCATTGAGACTAATTAGGCCAATTAGACCATTAAGACCAATTAGTCTAATTAGGCAAATTAGGCCCATTTGGCAAATTAGGCCAATTGGCCGTAACGACCTATTTGTCCTCAATGGCTTAATTGTTCTGATTGCTTAATTGTCCTCAATGGCCCCATCGACATAATTTGCCTCAATTTTAAAATTGACATAATTGGCCGAATTGACCTCAATGGCCTCAGTGGTCTAATTGGCCTCAATGCGCAAATTGGCCTCAATGGGCTAATTGACCTAATTAGACTAATTGCCATAATTGGCCCCAATGGGCTAATTGGCCTCAATGGCCTAATTGGCTGAATTGGTCTAATTTGCCTAATTGGCTTCAATGGTCTAATTGGCCTCGATGGTCTAATTGGCCTCAATGGCCTAATTTTATAAATTGGACTAATTAGACTAATTGGGCTAATTGGCCTCAATGGTCAAATTGTCAATGACCTAATTGGCCAAATTGGAGTGATTAGCTTAATTGGTCTCAATGACCTAATTGGCTTCATTGGCTTAATTGTCCTAATTGGCCTCAGTGGACTAATTGGCATAATTGGACTCACTGGACTCAATGGCTTAATTGGTATGATTGGCCTAACTGGCCTAATCGGTATAATTAGCCTAATTTAACCCACTTCACACCTCGTGTTTTTCATTTTCACCAACGGATACCGCATGCCCATAAGCTATCATATCAATTGGGACCTTGAGGTCAATTATGACAATTAGCCCATTGAGGTCAATTTGGCCAATTAATCCTATTAGGTCATCGAGTCCAATTAGGTTAATTAGGTCCATTAAGTCAATTAGTCCAGTTGTGCTTTTGAGGCCATTTAGTCCAATGAGGCCAATTAGGCAAATTAGGTCAATCTGGTCAATTTGGTCGTTAAAGTAAATGTGGCCAATTAGGCCAATTAGCGAATTAGGTCAATTATGTCAGTTAGGCCATTAGGACCAATTCAGCCAATTCGACCAATTAGGCCATTGTGGCCAATTAGGACAATTAGGCCAATTGAGGTATATTATGCCAATTTTTTCTATTGAGGCTGATTAGGCCACCTATGCCAATTAGGGCTATTATCCTATTGAGTACAATTAGGCTAGTCAGGCTAATTAGACTAATTGACATAATTGGCCTCAATTCAGCTCAATTGGCTATACTGACCTCAACTGACCTAATTGGTCTAATTCGCCTAATTGACCTAATTCACCTAATTGGCCTAATTGACTTAATTTGCCTAAATTGCCTCGATAGCCTAATTGGCCTCAATGGACTAATTGGAATAATTAACCTAATTGGTATCAATGGTCTAATTGTCCTAATTGGTATAATTGGGCTCAATTCACCTCAATTGGCCTAATTGTCCTCAAATGGCTTAATTTTCCTAATTGACCTCAATTGCCCTCAATTGGCCTAGTTGACATCAATGGACTAATTAAACTAGTTGGACTTATTGGCCTGATTTTCTCCAATTGGCCTTAGTTGGCTTAAATGGCCTCAATGGACCACTTGGCCTCATTGGCCAAATTGGGACCAATAGCCTAATTGACGTAATTAGCATAATTGGTCTCAATTTGTCTAATTGACCTAATTGAAATAATTTTACTAATTGTTCTAATTGACATTAATTGACTTAATTTGATACGCGATACAAGACCCACTAGGAAGTGTCCCAGGAACCTTGTATAATGTTCGCGCGTTGAGCACGCGGATCGTCGCAAGAAAACAAGTGAATGTGGTGTGCGGATAGTGAAAATGTGATGGGGGAAATGGTCAAGGTAGAACCCAAAGAGAACTTGTCTCTAGGAACTCTAGCCAGAAGATGCCATAAAGGATGAAAAATCCCTTAATAAGTCAACAATTAATCAAGAACGCAAATGTTGCAAGCAAAACTCACCATAATAACATTACCTTCATTCATGATCTCTCAAGAGTAGAAGGGGGCAGCTATTTATTGCCAAACAGACAATGAAATTTGAATCACACCAAGGGGTGGCCAAGTGAACCATTGAGAACAATTTGGCCAATTTGACCAATTGGGCCAATTAAGTAATGAAGGACAATTTGTCCAATTTGACCATTTAGGCCAATTCGTCTATTGACGCCAATTATACCAATTAGACCAATGAAGCCAATTAGGCCAATTAGGTCATTGAGAACAATTATGCCATTGATGACAATTAGGCCAATTGCGCCAATTTGACATTTGAGGCCAATTAGTCCATTGAGATCAATTATGCTAATTAGGTCATTGAGGTCAATTAGGACAATTAAACCACTTAGGCCAATTAGGCCATTGAGGCCAATTAGGCCATTGGGGCCAATTATGCTATGAAGATGAATTAGGACAATTAGGTCCTTGAGGCCAATTAATATAATTCGGCTAATTAGGCCAATGATGCCGATTAGGCCATGAGGCTAATCCGGCCAATTTGGGCTATTCGACCAATTAGGCCAATTCAGTCAATTATACTATTGAGGCCAATTAGGCCGTAGATGACAGTTAGGCAATTAGTACAATTCATCCAATTAGGCCATTGAGGCTAATTAAGCCAATGAGACAAATTTGGCAAATTTGGCCAATTAGGCAAATTTGGCCAATTAGGAAAATTATGCCAATTTAGCCAATTTGGTCATCGAGCCCAATGAGGCCAATTATGCCATGAAGGCCAATTAGGAAAATTGGGCTGTTGATGCCAATTAACCCTCTTAGCACATTGAGGCAACTTAGTCCAATTAGGCCAATTATATCTATTCGGCCGTTGAGGCCAATTAGGTCAATGAGACCAATTAAACCATATGGGCTAATTAGACCAATTAGGTCATTTAGGTCAATTTGGGCAATTGGGTCAATTATACCAATTATACCATTGTTGCATATTAGCCCAATTGGGCGAATTCATCCAATTATACCACTGATGCATATTAGTCCAATTAGGCCAATTCGGCCAGTTAAGCCAATTCGACAAATTAGACCATTAAGGCCAATTAGACCAATTAGACCAACGATTCCAATTAGACCACTAAGGCTAATTAGGCCAATTTGGCCATTTAGGCCATTGAGCCATATTAGGTCATTCAGGTAAATTCAGAAAATTAGGCCAGTTAGACCGATTAGGTCATTCAGAGAAATTATGCTGATTAGGCAAATTTGTCCAATTAAACCATTGAGGTCAATTATGCCAATAACACCAATTAGGTCATTGGGGCCAATGAGAGAGATTATGCCAATTAGGCCAATTTAGTGAATTAAGCCATTAAGGCCAATTAAACCAGTAAGGCCAATTATGATATTGATGTCAATTAGGAAAATTAATCCAAGTAGGCCATTGGGGCCAATTATGTCAATTAGACCATTTAGGCCAATTAGGCAAATTTGGCCAAGTACGCCAATTAGGCCAATTCGGCCATTGAGGTCAATTAGGTCAATTATTCCATTGAGGGTAATTAGGTCAATTAGGCCAATGAGCACAATTAGCCCACTGAGTCTAATTAAGCCAATTAGACCAGCTAGTCCATTGATGCCAATTAGATCATCAAGATCAATTCGGCCAATTAGGCCAATGAGACCAATTAGACCATTGAGGTCAATTAAGTCAATTAGGTCAATTAAGACAGTGAATGATACGCGATGCAAGACCTGTTATGAAGTGTCCTAGGAACCTTGTATAATGTTTGCGCGTTGAGCACCCGGATCACCGCAAGAAAACAAGTGAATGTGGTGTGAGGATAGTGAAAATTAAAAGGAAGGGGGAAATGGTCAAGGTAGAACCCAAAGAGAACTCGTCTCTAAGAACTCTAGCCACAAGACACCACAAAGGATGACCAATCCTTTGATAAGTCAAAAATTAAGCAAGAACACAAAGGTTGCAAGCAAAACTCACCATAATAACATTACCTTCATTCATGATCTCTCAAGAGTACAAGGGGGTGGCTATTTATAGCCAAAGAGAGAAGGAAATTCGAATCAAACTATGGGGTGACTTTTACATTAGTCTAACACCTAGTTTTCTCAAGTCAAAAAGCCTAAATGACGACTTTGACAACTTTGACACTTTCCCATGACTTTTGGAGACAAGTAGCACACCCTTTTGGAAAAAGAAAAGACAAGTATCCCACCACCTTTTGACTTTGAAGATTCCATAGTGGGGTGGGCTTGAAAATTCGTAGCACCACTTGGGTTGGATTTTTAAAAGCATGTTTGGGCCTTATTTAATGTAATTATAGGCGTGTTGGGCCTCCTCTTGGAATTCCATGATTAATCCATTTAAGGCCTCCTTCATTTTCTTGGTTCGCTCCCTTGTCATTGGGCCTCCAATTCCACGCAATGGGTCTTGTCAACTTGTGTTCATTCTGCCCCCCTCATCAAGTCCACCTCCAACCCAGCGATGCCCATGTGTGCCATGATCCTCATCATCTCCTCCCTCTTTAAAATGATTCATCCTCAAATCTGAAAATTCAAAGAGAGAAAGATCAGCAACATTAAAGGTGGCACTAACATTCGAATACCTCTCGGGTAACTCAATCTTGTAGGCATTATCATTGATCTTCTCTAAGACTTGGAAAGGACCATCTCCTCGTGGATGAAGTTTTGATTTTCGTTGCTCTGGGAACCTCTCCTTCCTCAAGTGTACCCACACCCAATCTCTGGAGTTAATGGGTTAGAAAATTGATTAGTATGCAAAGGTAAAATATCAAGTGGAGTTAATGGGTTAAAACAATACACAACTTCAAACGGTGAGACATTAGTAGTGGAGTGAACTACTCGATTATAAGCAAACTCAATATGAAGGCAGACATCTTTCCCAATGTTTTAGATTTTTTCTAAGGATGGAACGCAACAATGTGGAAAGTGTCCTATTGGCCACCTCCGTTTGACCATCTGTTTGTGGGTGTGCAGTGGTCGAGAACAAAAGTTTCGTTCTAAGTTTGTTCCACAATGTCCACCAGAAGTGACTATGGAATTTGACATCCCTATCACTCACAATGCTCTTGGGTAAGCCATGCAACCTAACAATTTCCCTGAAAAGCAAATCAGCGATATGAGTTTCATCATTTGTTTTAGAACAAGCAATAAAATGTTTCATTTTACTGAATCTGTCTACCACCACAAAGATGCTATCCTTACCTGATTGTGATCTTGGCAAGCCGAGCACAAAATACATTGAAATATCAACCCAAGGATGAGAAGCAACGGGAAAAGGGGTGTATAAGCCATGTGGAAGCACTTTTGACTTTACATGTTTACACACATTACAATTTCCACAAACACTAACCACATCCCTACGCATATGAGGCCAATAAAAATGTTCACTCAATAAGGAAAAACTTTTCTCAACCCCAAAATGCCCCATTAATCCACCACCATGAGTTTCTCTAACAAGTAATTCACGCATGGAACAAGATGGAACACACAATTTATTTTTTCAGAAAATAAATCCATCATGTTTGTAAAAATCATTTTTCCCATGTTTTTCACACAACTTCCAAATTTCAGAAAAATCCACATCATTCTCATACATGCTTTTCAAAATTTCAAAACCAAGTATTTTAGCATGCATGGAAGTAATAAGAGAGTATCTCCTAGACAAAGCATCAGCGACAACATTTTCTTTTCCTTGTTTATGCTTAATGATGTAAGGAAATGTTTCAATGAATTCAAGCCATCTTGCATGCCGCCTATTCAACTTTCCTTGTGACTTAAGGAATTTTAGGCTTTCATGATCCGAATGAATCACAAATTCCCTTGGCCACAAGTAATGTTGCCAATTTTCTAAAGTTCTTTTGAGGGCATACAATTCCTTGTCATAGATAGAGTAGTTCAATGGAGCCCCACTAAACTTCTCACTAAAGTAAGCGATGGGCTTAGAGTCTTGCATTAAAACAGCCCCAATTCCTATTCTAGAGGCATCACACTCAACCTCAAAAACTTTTGAAAAGTCGGGCAGAATTAATAGAGGTGAATTAGTCAACTTACCTTTGAGTGTGGAGAATGCATATTCTTGAGCTTTTCCCCACTTGAAGCTCACCCCTTTCTTGACCAACTCATTCAATGGTGCCGCAATGGTTGAAAAGTCCCTCACAAACCTTCAGTAAAAACTTGCAAGTCTATGGAAGCTCCTCACCTCATTGACATTCTTTGGTGTCGGTCAGTCCCGAATCGCCTTCACCTTCTCTTCATCAACCCTCATTCCATCAGTTCCTACAACAAAACCAAGGAAAACAACCGAATTCAAACAAAATGTAAATTTTTCCAAGTTTGCAAACAACCTATTTTTCCTAAGAGTCTCAAAAACATGTTTCAAATGTTCATGATGTTCATCAAGGCTCTTAGAATAAACAAGGATGTCTTCAAAATACACAACCACAAATTTACCAATGAATGGATGGAAAACATGATTCATTAAGTTCATGAATGTACTAGGTGCATTAGTTATTCCAAAAGGCATAACTAGCCATTCATACAATCCAAACTTAGTTTTAAATGCGGTTTTCCATTCATCTCCCTTTTCATTCTAATTTGATGGTATCCACTTCTTAGGTCAATTTTAGTAAACAAGCATGCACCGTGAAGTTCATCAAGCATATCATCCAAACGAGGTATGGGATAGCGATACTTTACCGTTATTTTGTTGATAGCTCAACAATCAACACACATTCTCCACTTACCATCTTTCTTTGGGACAAGAATTACCGGTACCGCACACAGACTCAAGCTCTCTCGAACAAACCCCTTAGCAATTTTTCCACTTGTCGTTGGATTTCTTGAGTCTCCTCCAGGTTAGCCCGATAAGCCGGTCGATTGGGAAGCGTTGCTCCGGGGAGGAAGTCGATGTGGTGCTCGATACCCCGCAAGGGAGGTAAGCCATTGAGAATTTCCCCCGAATAAACGTCACTAAAGTCCTGCAAAAGAGACATAACACTAGAAGCCATTGAAAGGTTAGGAGCGTTAGTGGTAAAACATTCTCCCTTCCATAGAAGCACAAGAGTTTCCTGCCCCTCTAAAGCTCTCTCTATCTCTCTTTTTCCTAAAAATAAGCTCACTTTTCCCTCAACACTCTTGTTTTCACTCTTATTTTCACTCTTGTTTTCAACTCTTTTATTTCCCTCATTTTTTTTGATTTCACTCAACACTCCTTTTTCACCCTTGATTTTTCCGCTCTTTTCATTCTCTCTATTTTTTTCTCTCTTCTCACAATCTCTCTCAATCCTCACTTGGTATTCATAAGCTTGAAAAGGCTTAAATGGTGTAACAATAACCGTCCTCCCGTTGTACTCAAAAGAATAGCGGTTGGTGTATCCATCATGGGTGACACTCCTATCAAATTGCCAAGGTCTTCCCAACAAGATATGACTAGCATGCATTAGAACAATCTATAAGGCCTAGGATGTCTAGTTGTAGCCAATCCCAATTTTTCAACCATCAGACCACTTGCTACATTAGTACAACTGCCCCCATCAATAATCATACTACAGACCTTATCTTTGACGAGGCATCTAATATGAAAAATGTGCTCCGTTTTCTCTTGACCATGTTCTCCTTCAGGTTGAGCACTCAAATCACGCCTTGCATCAAGCATTTCTCCATGTACGGGGCTTTCTACTTCCACCTCCGAATCATCCTCAAGTGATGGCATTTCATCTTTTCTTGAGCTAGCACTAAGAACATCTCCATCATCCAAAATAATCATTATCCTCTTGTTTGAACATTGTGAGGCAATATATCCAAATCCTTCACATTTAAAACATTTGATATCTCGTGATTTGGAAGAATCCTTACCCTCCATTTTACCTTTGGATTCCAGGAAGAATAGTTTTGGTTTGGGCAACTCCTTTGAATCAGTTTTGTGTTCCCTTACATGCTCTTGTGGTTTGGAATCTTTAAACTTGAAAGAAGTTCTAGAATCCTTACCATAAGATGTAGGGCGCATCCTTCTTGCATTTACTTGCCACTCCGCTTTAGTAGCCATGTGAAGTAGATCCTCCATGTCCAAGTAGTGGTGCATGTCCACTATGTCCCGAATGTCATGGTTGAGGTCGTTCACAAACCTTGCCGTGGTGGCCTCTCTCTCCTCATCAATATTTTCCCGAATCATGATGATCTCCCTCTCTTTGTGATACTCCTCAACACTCATGGCCCCTTGTTTCAAACCCTGCAACTTGAGGAACAAATAACAATAATAGTGGCTAGAAATCAACCACTTACGCATTACAGCTTTAATCTCTTCCAAGTGTGGATGGGTCTCTCTCCACTTCACCGTCGACTCACTTGTAGTTGGTCCCACCAAATACTAGCATAGTCAGTGAATTCCACAGCCGCCAACTTCACATGGGCATCGCGGAGTTGGATCCGCACACCACATTCACTTGTCTTTACTTTTCCAAAAAGGGTGTGCTACTTGTCTCCTAAAGTCATGGTCAAATTCCAAATTTGTCAAAAGCATGCTATATGCTTTTTGACTATGGAAAACTAGCCATTAGACTAATGTAAAGAGCCACCCCATGTGTAATTCGAATTTCAAGTTTCTTTGGCTATAAATAGCCATCCCCTTGTACTCTTGAAACATCATGAATGAAGGTAATGTTATTATGGTGAGTTTTGCATGCAACCATTGTGTTCTTGCTTAATTCTTGAGTTATCAATGGATTGGTCATCCTTTGTGGCGTCTTACGGCTAGAGTTCTTAGAGACAATTTCTCTTTGGGTTCTACCTTGACCATTTCCCCATTCCTTCACATTTTGACTATGCGCACACCACATTCACTTGTTTTCTTACGACGATCCGGGTGCTCTACGCACGAACATTATACAAGGTTCCTAGGACATTTCCTAGTGGGTCTTGCATCGCGTATCAAATTATGTCAAGTGATGTCAATTAAGCTAATTACGCCAATTAGTAAAATTATGTCAATTAGGTCAATTATGCAAATTGAGACCAATTATGCTAATTATGTCAATTAGGTTATTGGGCCCAATTTGGCTATTGAGGCCAATTAGTCCATTGAGGCCATTTAAGCCAACTAAGGCCAATTGGGGAAAATCAGGCCAATAAGTCAAACTAGTTGAATTAGTCCATTGATGTCAACTAGGCCAATTAAGAGCAATTGAGGTCAATTAGGAGAATTAAGTCATTTATGGCCAATTATGCCAATTGAGGCAAATTGAGCCCAATTATACCAATTAGGACAATTATACCATTGATGCCAATTAGGTCAATAATTCAAATTAGTCAATTGAGGCCAATTTGTCTATTGATTCCATTGAGGAAAATTAATTCAATTATTCCAATTAGGTGAATTAGGCCAATTAGGCGAATTAGACCAATTGGGCCAATTGAGGTCAATAAAGCCAACTGAGCTGAATTGAGGCCAATTATGTCAATTAGTCTAATTAGCATGACTAGACTAATTGTCCTCAATAGGAGAATATCCCTAATTGGCATAGGTGGCCTAATTGGGCTCAATAGAAAAAATTCTCCTAATATACCTCAATTGGCCTAATTCGCCTAATTGGCATAATTGGCCACAATGGCCTCATTGGCATAATTGGCCACAATGACCTAATTAGTCGAATTGACTGAATTGGTCCTAATGGGCTAATTGGCTAATTGGCCAAATTGGCCTGTTTGGACAAAATGGCCTCAAACACATAATTGGCCCAATTGTCCTAATGGACCTAATTAGCCTAATTGGACTTGATGGCCTAATAATCCCAAATTGGCCAAATTGGCCTCAATGAGCTAATTGAAATAATTGACCTCGATGTCCTAATTGATATGATACCTTATGGGTATGCATTATCTGTTGTTGAAAATGCAAAACATGAGGTGTGAAGTGGGTTAAATTAGGCCAATTATATCAATTATGCCAGTTAGGCCAATCAGACCAATTAGGCCATTGAGGCCAATGAGTCCAATTAGGCTAATTAGTCCACTGAGGCCAATTAAGCTAATGAGACCAATTAAGCTAATTAGTCCAATTCGGCCAATTAGGCCATTGACAATTAGACCATTGAGGCCAATTAAGTCAATTAGGCCATTGATGCCATTTAGGCCATTGAAGCCAATTAGTCCATTGGGTCCAATTATGGAAATTTGTCTAATTATGCCAATTTACCCATTGAGGCTAATTGGCCCATTGATGCCAATTAGACCACTGAGGCCATTGAGGCCAATTCAGTCAATTATGTCAATTTTGTCATTGAGGCAAATTATGCCGATGGGGCCATTGAGGACAATTAGGCAATCAGGACAATTAGGCCATTAAAGACAATTAGGTCATTAAGGCCAATTAGGCTAATTAGGGCATTGAGTCCGATTAGGCCATTAAACCCAATTTGTATATTGAGTTCAATTGGTCCATTGAAGCCAATTAGGCCATTGAGGTCAATTAGGCCAACTATGTCAATAAAACCAATTAGGCCATTGAGGCCAATTATTTCAATTAGGCCATTAAGGCAAATTTGTACAATTGGACCATTGAGAAAAATAAGTCCAATTAATTTGGTCATTGAGGCCAACTAGGCTGTTGAGTCCAATTAGGTCAATTAGGCCGTTGATGTCAATTAAGCTATTGGGGCGGATTAGTCAAGTTAGTCCACTTATTACATTGAGGCCAACTAGCCCAATTAGATCAATTATGCCAATTAGGCCATTGTGGCTAATTAGGCCAATTAGACCAATTAGGTCATCGAGGTCAATTTGGCCAATTAGGATAATTATGCCAATTATACCATTGATGCGTATGAGTCCAATTTGGCCAATTATGCCAATTAAGCAATTGAGGCCAATTAGTTCAATGAGATCAATTAGACCATTGAGGCCAATAGGGCCAATTAGGTCATTGAGACCAATTAGGCCAATTAGGTCTATTGAGGTCAATTAGATATATGAGGCCAATCAGGCCCATCGAGCTCAATTAGGTCAATTAGGTCAATTATACAAATTAGGACAATTGAGTCCACCCGAGGCGAATAAGGCCAATTAAGGCCAATTGAGACCAATTAGGGAAATTAAGTCATCGAGTCCAATTAACCCAATTAGGTCAATTAGGGAATTGAGACCAATGAGGCCAATGAGCACAATTAGGCCAATTAAGCTGATTAGATAAATTAGGCCGTTGAGGTCAATGAGTCCAATGAGGACAATTGGGACCATTGGGCTAATTAAGCCTATTAGGCCATTGAGGCCAATTAGGCCAATTAGGCCTATTAGGTCATTACAGCCAATTAGGCCAATTAGCCCAATTAGGTCAATATGTCCGATTAGGCCAATTAGGCCTATTAGGCCATTGAACCTAATTAGGCCAATTAGGTCGATTAGGCTGATTAGGCCAATTATGCCAATTACTCCATTAACCCCAATTAGGCCAATTCAGACAATTGAGACCGATTAGCCAATTGAAGCCAATTAGGCCGATTAGGGTATTGAGTCTATTTAGGCCGATTAGACTATTGAGGTCATTTAGCCAAATTAGGTTAATTTGGTTATTGAGCCCAATTAGCACAATTATGACAATTAGGCTATTGAGGTAGTTATGCCAATTATGCTATTGAGGTCATTTAGGTTAATTAGGTCAACTTGGCCAATTGAGGCCAATCAAGCCAATTAGACCAATTCGGATAATTAGATTATTGAGGATAATTAAACTAATTAGGTCAATTAGGCCAATTAGGCCAATTAGGTAATTGATGTCAGATAGACAATTGAGGCCAATTCGACCAATTACGCTATTGTGATCATTTAGGGCAATGAGGCCAACTAGGCCAAATAGGTCAATTATGTTATTGAGCTCAATTAGGGAAATCTGTCCAATTAAACAATTGTGGACAATTAGGTAAATCAGGCCAATGAGACCGTTAAGGTCAATTAGGTCAGTTAGTCCATTGAACCCAATTAGGTCATTGAGGCCAACTATGTCAATTAGTCTAACGAAACCAATTAGATCATTGATGCTAATTAGCCGATTAGGTCATTGAGTCAAATGAAGTCAATGAGGATAATTAGGTCAGTTAGGCCATTGAGGCCAATTAGCCTAATTAGGTTAATTAGGCTAATAACCCACTTAGTCCATTGAGTCCAATTAGACCACCAATTAGGTCATTGATGTAAATTTGGCCAATTAAGGCAAATTATACCAATTACTCAAATTAGGTAAATTAGCCCAATTATGACATTTATGCCCAATATGGCAATTGAGCGCAATGAGGCCAATTAAGTCAATTAGATGAATTAGGTGAATTAGGCCAATCAGGCCAATTAACCACATTAGGCCAATTAGACCAATTAGGCCAATTAAGCCAATTATGCAATTGAGGGCAATTAGGTCATTGAGAGAAATTAGACCAATTAGCCCGATTAGGCCAATTAGGCTAATTGAGGAAAATTAGAGCTAATTAGGTCAATAAGTCCAATTAGGCCAATTAGGCCATTAAGACCAATTATACCAATTATGCAAATTAGGCTAATCGAGATCAATTGATAGCAGTTGAGTCCAATAGACCCCAATTGAGGATAATTAACACCAATTGAGGCAAATTGATGTCAATTTGGCAAATTATGCCAATTGAGGCCAATTAGGACAATTATGACAATTAGGCCAATTGAAGCTAATTATGGTCAATTAGGCAATTAGTCCAATTGGATCAATTTGGGCCAATTGGGACAATTATGTCAATTAGTCCATTGAGTCCAATTATGCCATTATGGTCAATTAGGCCAATTCATCCAATTAGAACATTGAATCCAATTATGAAAATTAGGCTAATGAGTCCAATTAGGCCATTGAGACTAATTAGGCCAATTGGCTCAATCAGCCAAATTTTTCCAATTTGTCCAATTAGGTCAATTAGGCCAATTAGATGATTGATGTCAATTAGTCCAATTAGCTCAATTTGGCCAATTAGACCATCGAGGTCAATTCGTCTATTATGGCTAATTAGGCTAATTTGGCCAATGAGACCGATTAAACCATTGATACAAATTAGACCAATTACGCCATTGAGGCTAATTTGGCCAATTTGGGGAATTAGGCCCCTCAATACATTAAGGTCAATTTGGCCAATTAGGAAAATGTGACTAATTTGGCCATTGAGACCAATTAAGCCAATTCTATCAATTGAGTCCAATTGAGGACGATTTGACTAGTTAGTCAGATTATGTTATGACATTGAGCCTAATTAGGGAAATTATGATGTTTGAGGCCAATTGCTTATTTTGTCAATTAGGCCAATTAAGACAAATTAGGCCAAGTAGACCAATTAAGAAAATTAGGCCAACTGAGACCAATTGAGGCCAATTAACTGGTCAAATTGGCTGAATTAGTCTAATTGGTCTCAATGGTATAACTGGTCAAATTGACCGAATTGGTCTAATTGGTCAAATTAGCCTAATTATCCTCAATGGTATAATTGGCCGAATTGCCCTCAATGACCTAATTGGCCTATGTGGTATAATTGGTCTCAATTCTCTAATTGAAATAATTTGTATAATTGGTCGCAATGGATTAATGGGCCTAATTGGCATCATTGACCACAATGACCTAATCACCCTAATTATATTAATTGTCCTAATTTGCCAAATTTGCCTCAACAGCCTGATTGGCCTTAAAATCCTGATTGGCCTAATTGGCCTCAATTGCCTCTATAGCATAATTGGCCTAATTGGACTCAATAGCCTAATTTTCATAATTGACCTTAATGGCCTAATTGGCCTAATTGGCGTCAATGGTCTAATTGACCTCAACGGTCTAATGGTCATAATTAGCATAATTGGACTCAATTACCTAATTGGCCTCATTGGCCTAATTGGAATCCTTGGCCTAATTGGCCTAATTGACCAAATTTACCTCAATGACCCAATTGGCCTAATTGGTCTCAATTGCACAATTGGCCCAACTGGCCAAATTGGCATCAATGACCTAATTGTCCTAATTTGCCTCATTGGGCTAATTGCCCTCAATTTGCCTCAATTGGCCTAATTGCTCTAATTGGTATTAATGGTCTCAATGACCTCATTGGTCTAATTTGGCTCAATTGGCCTAATTGGCCAGATTGGGCTCAATTACCCTAATTCGCCTAATTGACCTCAATGAACCTGGATTGGCTTAATTGGACTCATTGACCTAATTCGCCTCAATGGTCTAATTGGGCTCATTGTCTTAATTGGCCTAATTGGACTCAATGGCTTAATTGGCCTAATTGGCCCAATGGGACTAATTGGTCTCAATGGTGTAATTAGAATAATTAGCCCAATTGGCCTAATTTGACTAATTTTTCTAATTGGTCTCAATGACCTAATTGACTTATTGGACAAATTGGACTAACTTGTCTAATTTCTCTCAATGATGTGATTTACCTAATTTTTCCTAATTAGCCTAAATGGCCTCAATAGACCCATTTTCCAAATTGATTTAATTGGTCTCAGTGGCCTAATTGGGCTCAATGGTCTAATTGGTCTCAATGGAGTAATTAGACTAATTGACCTCTGATGCGAGACGCACGGGGTGGCCCGATCTTCACGGCGTAGGGCGGCGGATGATGGATGCGGTTTGGGGCTAAGTGACGGGTGAAGGGAATGGAGAGTGGAAGCAAGTAGTCAACCAACGCTATATGGAGCGTGACCTACTACTTAGACAACACACTCAAGGGAGGGGTGTGATGGCCAATCCACACAACAACGCACTTGGGTTGAGGCACGGAATTGGGGGCTTTGTGATCTTGGATCACCAATCTAACTTGTAGATTGACAAGGCAAGAATGCACAAGAGCAAGGGGGAAAACCCGGGATAATCCTCACACAACGGAGAGAAACAAAGCATAAGCTCTCAAATTAAGTCTTGAATGCCAATACAATGCCATGGGGTGGCTATTTATAGCCAAGGGGGTGATACAATGGTCAAGGGTCTAATACCCTAAAGTCATAAAGTCTAAACCTACCTTGTCCCCTTAAAAGTCAAAAAGATAAAAGCCAACAAAGACTTTTGGTAAAGAAGCACACAACTTTCCAACATAGCCCACCGGATTTGACTTTGAGTGCATAGCCCACCGGATTTGACTTTGGTGTCCAAAGATGCCATTTCTAGAATCCTCCATGTGGGCAAGGCCTCCAAATTCGTGCAACCATGTGGGCCAAGCTTTAATCTTCAATTTTGGGCTTGAATAAGTGATATTAAATGCCCATTTGCTCCATCCATGCAAGATAATACCCATTGGGCCTTTAATGAAGCAAGATGAGCGCCCATTGAAGCATTCAACCTCTTTAATCTTCCTCGCGTCATTGGGCCTTGCAAATCCAATTCCTCCACCCGAGCAATCGACTCGGTGCCTTCCGCATGGTTCGCATCATCCTCCTCCTCTTGAAAAGGAGTCGTCCTCGACTCTTCATCCTCTACACCCAAAAAAGGAGAAAGATCAGAAACATTGAAAGTGGCACTTACACCATACTCACCTGGGAGAGCTATCTTGTAAGCATTGTTGTTAATCTTTTCAAGCACTCGGAAAGGTCCGTCTCCTCGAGGCATGAGTTTTGATTTCCGCTTGTCGGGAAATCTTTCTTTACGCATATGAATCCAGACTAAGTCACCGGGTTCGAACAGCACTTGCTTGCGACCCTTGTTTGCACGATCAACATATTTCTGGGTCATCCGTTCAATATTTTCCCTTGCCTTTTCATGGAGTTTCTTTATGAATTCTGCACGCCCTTTCGCATCCATATTAGTTGCTTCCTCTGTTTGCCCATCGGTTTGTGGATGACAAGTAGTGGAAAATAGTAACTTCGTGCCCAGTTTGCTCCACAAGGTCTTCCAAAAGTAACTGAGGAATTTTGTGTCTCGATCCGACACAATCGTCCTTGGCATCCCATGGAGTTTGACTACTTCCTGAAAGAATAGTTGTGCAATGTTAGTGGCATCATCTGTTTTGTGACAGGGAATAAAATGTGCCATTTTAGAAAACCGATCCACCACAACAAAAATGGAATCTCTCCCCCTCTTGGTCCGTGGTAACCCCACAATAAAGTCCATTGATATGTCCTCCCAAGGGGTGTTGGGGATTGGGAGAGGAAGATATAGTCCATGTGGGTTCAATTTTGATTTGGCTTTATGGCAAACAATGCACTTTCCCACAAATTTTTCAACATCTCTAGATATCATAGGCCAATAAAAATGTTCACTAAGAACGCTTAAAGTTTTTGCAACACCAAAATGTCCCATTAACCCACCAGAATGTGACTCCTTTAGTAAAAGTAAACGAATAGAGCAATTGGGAATGCAAAGCTTATCCATCCGAAATAAGAATCCATCATGTAAATAGAACTTTTCCCAACTAACTCCAGGTTTACAATGTTCATAAGGTTCTCTAAAATCACTATCAGTGGCATATAAATCCTTAATGTATTCAAAACCAAGAAGTTTTGAATCCAACAAGGATAAAAGAGAATATCTACGTGAAAGTGCATCGGCCACAGTATTTTCTTTACCCTTTTTATGCTTGATGACATATGGAAATGATTCAATGAATTCCAGCCATCTAGCATGTCTCCTATTTAGTTTATGTTGGCTCCTGAGGTATTTAAGAGCCTCGTGATCAGAATGGATCACAAATTCTTTAGGCCAAAGATAATGTTGCCATGTTTCTAGAACTCTAAACAATGCATACAACTCTTTGTCATATGTAGCATAGTTTAGAGTTGGGCCATTTAACTTCTCACTAAAGAAAGCAATAGGTTTACCTTCTTGCATGAGTACTCCTCCTATGCCAATTCCACTTGCATCACATTCAATTTCAAAGGTCTTACCGAAGTCTGGAAGTGCAAGTAGAGGGGCGTGGGTGAGTCTCTCCTTAAGTTCATTGAAGGCCTTCTCTTGAGTTATCCCCCATTTGAAAGGAACATTCTTCTTTGTCAACTCGTTCAACGGTGCTGCTAATGTGCTGAAGTCCTTCACAAATCTCCTGTAAAAACTAGCAAGCCCATGAAAACTTCTTACCTGTCCAACGGAGGATGGAGTTGGCCATTCTTGTATTGCTTTGATCTTTTCAGTGTCAACTTCAACTCCATTTCCGCTCACAACAAATCCAAGGAAAACAATCTTATCGAGACAAAATTCACACTTTTTTATGTTTCCAAACAGGTTTTCTCTCCTTAATACCTCTAGGACTTTTCTTAAGTGATCTACATGTTCATGCAAAGTCCTACTATATACCAGAATATCATCAAAGTAAACTACCACAAATTTCCCAATATAGGAACGTAAGACATGATTCATTAACCTCATAAATGTGCTAGGTGCATTGGTGAGACCAAAGGGCATGACTAGCCATTCATAAAGTCCATGTTTTGTCTTAAATGCTGTTTTCCACTCATCTCCTTGTTTCATCCTGATTTGATGGTAGCCACTTCTTAAATCAATTTTAGAGAAAATTGTAGAACCATTTAATTCATCTAACATATCATCTAACCTAGGGATAGGATGACGATACCTGACCGTGATGTTGTTGATGGCTCTACAGTCAATGCACATTCTCCATGTTCCATCCTTCTTTGGTACTAGAAGGACCGGTACCGCACAAGGACTAAGACTCTCTCTCACATACCCCACATTCAACAACTCTTGAACTTGCCTTTGAATTTCTTTTGTCTCCTCTGGGTTGGTGCGATATGCTGGGCGGTTCGGTAGTGATGCTCCAGGTATGAGGTCAATTTGATGCTCAATACCTCTAATGGGTGGCAAACCCGGTGGCACCTCCTCGGGAAACACATCTTCAAATTCCTGCAACAAAGACTCAACAACATGTGGCAAAGAAGATGTTAAGTCGTTAGTGTTCAACATCACCTCTTTGTACATAAGTACTAAGAGATTTTGTCGAGAAATCAAAGCTTCCTTAACCTCACTCTTTTTTGCCAACATCACACTTTTCTCTCCTCTCAAAACTTTTTCCCCTCTTGATTTTTCTTTGCTCTCCATTTCTTTGCTTCTCTCATTTTCTATTTTTCCCTCATTCTCTCCTTTTTCATTTTCTCTCTTTTTTTCCTCATCACTCTTTTTTTTCTTTTCTCTCAAAATGTGATCTTCTAGAATTTGCTTGGGGGACATGGGGTTGAGGGTTATAGGTTCCCCTCGGAGTAGAAAAGAGTGACGGTTCAAGAAACCATCATGAGTAACACGCCGATCGTACTGCCATGGTCGACCCAACAACAAGTGGCACGCCTTCATAGGAACAATGTCGCACAATATCTCATCTTTGTACTTACCGATGGTGAACAATACCTTCACTTGCTTGGTGACCTTCAGCTCCCCACAATCATTCAACCACTGAAGTCGGTATGGATTTGGATGCCTTAAAGTTGGGAGTCCCAACTTCTCCACCAACTCGGTGCTCGCCACATTGCTACAACTTCCACCATCAACAATAACACTACATACCTTCCCATTGATCTTGCATCGTGTATGGAAAAGGTTCTCCCGCTGCTCCTTTTCTCCAACGGTCATTTGTGCACTTAAAACTCTTCTAGTGACAAGAATCTCGCCATCTTCCGCAAATTCTCCATTTTCAATTTCTGGAGATTCATCTTCCTCCTCTTCGGAGCTCTCTCCATCGGTCTCCCATTCTCCATACTTGTTGATGATCATGGTGCGACGGTTTGGGCATTCACTAGCAATGTGACCCCTTCCTTGACATTTAAAACACCGAATATCCCTATTTCTGGTTTGGTTAGCCTCAAAAGTAGGTTTCTTAGGTGGAAGAATTACCTTGTCACTTTTGCGATCAACCACCTCTTTTTCCTTTGATGGTTCTCCAATCTCCTTCCTTGGATTTCTCCATGGTGTGAAAGGGGTAGTGGGTTTCCTCATGTTGCTCCTCCTTTTGATTTGTTGCTCGATCTTGGTGGCTTGGTGGATCATATCTTGTATCTCTACATGGTGGTACATCTCCACTTGATCCGCAATCTCCCGATTGAGCCCATGTAAAAACCGTGCCATGGTTGCCTCCGGATCCTCCTCAACGTTTGCCCGAATCATGGCAATTTGCATCTCCTTGTAGTAGTCTTCTACACTCTTACTTCCTTGGATGAGGCGTTGAAGTTTGTTGTGGAGATCTCTATGGTAATGTGTGGGAACAAACCGCTTCCGCATGGTGAACTTCATGTCTTCCCAAGTGTTGATGGGACGTCCACCATATCTAGCCCTCTCCTTTTGAACTTGATCCCACCAAATTAAAGCATAATCAGAAAATTCAAGGGAAGCAAGTTTGACCTTTTTCTCCTCGGAATATGAATGGCATGAAAAGACCTGCTCGATCCGCATCTCCCACTCCAAGTATGCTTCCGGATCGCTTTTCCCAAGAAAAGAAGGGACCTTCACCTTGATCCCGCCAAGTAGGTCATCATCATGTTGTCTCCTTTGGCCTCCTCTCGGTTGTTGGTACAACCTCCTCCTTTGTGGGACTTCGTCAAGATCATCATCAAAGTTCACCATCTCCTCCTCCATGATGTGGGGACGACGTGGTGCGGGAGCGCGTCGTGGGTTATCATGGAACATCCTTGGGCTTGGTTTATTCTCCAATTCATCAATCCTCTCATGTAACACCTCCAACTTCCGATCAAGAAGCTTCTCGAAGTGGCTCACCAAAGCTTGCATTTGGAATTGCGTAGCTTCAGGTGCGGGAGATCTACTTCGACTTCCTTCATCGCTAACATGAGCAATTTTCTTCCCACGATCTTCTGCCATGATAAGTTACACAAACACAAACACACACCGGGGGGGAACACACACAATGATACACACTCACTCACACACGCGAGATGTACACACTCACACAAGATGTACACACTCACACACACAAAGATACACACTCACGCACGCAATATATACACACTCACACGCACAAGATGTACACGCACACAACAAGATGGACACACTCACACACACAAGATATTTTTTTTTTCTTATTTCTCTCCACTCTCAAAACTCAATTTGAATCCCAAGCTCTTATGAAATATAATACCTTGTTTAGGGCGATCAAGTGCCACCAATTCCTCCCCAATCAAGATTGTGTCGGGGGATGGTTTAACACAACCCGCTTGAGTGGTAAGGGGTTTAACAATGGTAAAGGGTCAAAAGAGGGTGGAAAGAAGGGTAGATAGGTGGATTGTGGGTTTTGCCCGATTGTGCAAGATAAGATAACAATATGAGCCAAATACAAAATGGGGATGAAGTAAAATGATGGAAAAAGTTATATATGGAAATAGAAAGTGCTTAATAAGGTAAAGCACAAAGGATTAATTGCATCCGCTCCTTTTTTTTTTGATTTTGTTTTTGTCAATTCTCCCCAAAAGGTGTTGTGCTTGGAGTTTTAAAGCACAAGATGATTGAACGGAGAGTAAGACATTTTTTTTTTCTTTTTTCTATTTTTTTGAAATCTCTCAAATAAAGGATGTGCTTAATTTTGAAAAGCACAAAATGATGAGTTGAGAGAATTTTTTTTTTGCCGGATACAAATCACATATAGAGAATTAAATGCGGAAAGAAGATGAATGAAAATTTGGCTCAATTTATAATAATCCAAGCTTGCACAAACTAGGACAATTCGGGAGGCTTTCAAGAAAAATGGATTTTTCTTGTTGAATGGGTGAAAAATATGGAAAGATAAGGAGGGTAATGGATAGAATTAAAATAAATGAAGGGATAGACGCCTACCGTGTCAACCGGTGCTCTGATACCAACTGATGCGAGACGCACGGGGTGGCCCGATCTTCACGGCGTAGGGCGGCGGATGATGGATGCGGTTTGGGGCTAAGTGACGGGTGAAGGGAATGGAGAGTGGAAGCAAGTAGTCAACCAACGCTATATGGAGCGTGACCTACTACTTAGACAACACACTCAAGGGAGGGGTGTGATGGCCAATCCACACAACAACGCACTTGGGTTGAGGCACGGAATTGGGGGCTTTGTGATCTTGGATCACCAATCTAACTTGTAGATTGACAAGGCAAGAATGCACAAGAGCAAGGGGGAAAACCCGGGATAATCCTCACACAACGGAGAGAAACAAAGCATAAGCTCTCAAATTAAGTCTTGAATGCCAATACAATGCCATGGGGTGGCTATTTATAGCCAAGGGGGTGATACAATGGTCAAGGGTCTAATACCCTAAAGTCATAAAGTCTAAACCTACCTTGTCCCCTTAAAAGTCAAAAAGATAAAAGCCAACAAAGACTTTTGGTAAAGAAGCACACAACTTTCCAACATAGCCCACCGGATTTGACTTTGAGTGCATAGCCCACCGGATTTGACTTTGGTGTCCAAAGATGCCATTTCTAGAATCCTCCATGTGGGCAAGGCCTCCAAATTCGTGCAACCATGTGGGCCAAGCTTTAATCTTCAATTTTGGGCTTGAATAAGTGATATTAAATGCCCATTTGCTCCATCCATGCAAGATAATACCCATTGGGCCTTTAATGAAGCAAGATGAGCGCCCATTGAAGCATTCAACCTCTTTAATCTTCCTCGCGTCATTGGGCCTTGCAAATCCAATTCCTCCACCCGAGCAATCGACTCGGTGCCTTCCGCATGGTTCGCATCAACCTCATTGGCCGAATTGGCGCAATTGTCCTCAATTTTCTAATTTGCCTAATTGGTCTTGACTGGCTAATTAGGCTCATTGGCCAATTGGTCTAATTTTCCTAATTGACATCACTTGAACTCATTGACATAATTGGCCTAATTGGCATCAATTGGTCTCAATTGGCCTAATTGGCCTAATTCCCGTAATTGGACAAATTGGCATAATGGGCTTCGATTGGCCTAATTGGCCGAATTGGCCTTAATGGCCTAATTTTCCTAATTGAGATCAATTACCTAATTTGCTTCGATTTGTCTAGTCGGCGTAATAGGCCTAATTTTCCTAATTTGTTTAATTTGCCTAATTGACCTAATTGGCCTCAATTAGCCTAATTGTTCTCATTGGCCTAGTTGGTCTGATTGATGTCATTGGCCTTAATGGGTTAATTGGCCACATTGGCCTCATTGGTCTAATTTGTCTAATAGGCCACAATTACCTAATCGGCCTAATTGGATTCAATGGCCTAATTGGTTTAATTGGTCTCAATTGGCCTCAATGGGTCTCAATTGGCCAAATTGGGCTTGATTGTCAAATGGACCTGATTGGGCTCAATGGACCTAATGGGCTGAATTTACCTCAATTGGCCTAATTGGTCGAATTGGTCTCAATTGGCCAAAGTGGTCTCAATTGACATCAAGTGGCCTAATTGGCATAATTGGTCTAACTACCCTTACTGCCTAATTGGCCTAATCGGCCTAATCCTCCTAGTTGGTCTAATGAGCCTCAATAGCCTCATTGGCCTAATAGGCCTAAGTGGGCAAATGGTCATAATTGGCATCAATGGTGTAATTTTCCAAATTATCCAAATTGGCATAATGGGCCTAATTGGTCTAATCGCCTTCATCGGCCTAATTTGTCTCAATGGCCTAATTGGCCTAATTGGCCTTAATGGCCTAATTGGCCTAATTGGCCTAATTGGACTCATTGACCTAATTGGTTTAACTGACCTCAATACACTAATTGCCTAATTGGCGTAATTGAGCTCAATGACCTAATTGACCTAATTGCTATAATTGAACTCAATGGCCTAATTTGTAAAATTGGCTTAATTGGCCAAATTGCCCCAATTGACCTAATTGACTGGAATGGCCTAATTGGACAAATTGACCACAATGGCCAAACAGGCCTAATTACCATAATTGCCTGAATTAGCTTAATTGGCCTAATTGGCATAATTGGCCTAATTGAACTCAATGACATAATTGGCCTAATTGACTTAATTGACCTCAATGGAATGTCAATCTTCAACCCTCTTTCAATATCTTCATCATCTCTTCTTCTTCGCATATCCACCTCTGAATCACTGGAATCATTACCATTTGCACAATCTTCATAAAATGGTGCTGGATTGCGACTATTACGTGGTGATGGCGGTCGAGGATGCCGTTGCAGTGGAGGGGAGTTAGGTCACCAAGCTCTCAAACGAGTAAGTGAAAAGGAGCAGCGTAATGTAGCCGAATTGACCAAGGCTTAAAGGCAAAGCCACCCGCCAAGGTTTCTCCACGCGACCACGTCACCAGCAATGGAGATGCACCACCAATTCTAGGCAAAGGGAAGAGGCTAAAACTAGAGGAATGCACAGCAAGCTTCACAAATTCATCCAATTCAAGAATTGCCATTACAAAGTGGTGAAAATACATTATAAAGACAAAATAAAGAAAGAAAAATGCCCCAATTCGAGTTACAAGGCATGGGGAACTCAAAAGGCACATAAAATGCACAAAACAACACTTTCCCATGCCATTTAATGACCCCACTAGCTAAAGTAACGGAATTCCCTCTTTATAATGCTTTTCTCCACCTGTTGCTACAAATTTTCATCCATTGCCATGTGAGTTAGTAATTTTGGCCCCGAAATAAGTGTGTTGTGGCCCACCATGGTGTTGGATGCCAAGAAGTGCGGGCTGGTCCAATTTGAATAAAAATTGGGTTTAAAATTTTTATCAAGCCCAAAATTATTCTTATTGGGCTGAATCTAATCCATATCAAATTAACCTAATTTGCTTACTGGGTCTAATTGGTCTAAATTAGGCTCAACAAACCAATTGACCTAATTGGACTAAATGGCCTAAATGGCCTCAATAGCGTAATTGGCTTAATGGACCTTAATGACATTGTTGACCTAATTGGCCCCAATTGCCCTCAATAGTCTAATTGTCCTAATTGGTCGAATTGGGTTATTGGATAAATTGGCTGAATTGTCCTCAATTGGAAAAGTGACCTAATTGGCCTCCATTGGCATCAATTGTTCTAATTGGCCTAAATTGCCAAATTGCCCAAATTGGCCTAAATTGCCAAATTGACCTCATTGGCAGGATTGGTCTAATTGGCCAAAATGAGCTGAATGTCCTAATTGGCCAAATTGACCAAATAGACCTAAATGACCTCAATAGCCTAATTGGCCTAATTGGGCTCAACATCCTAATTGTCCTAAATGACCTCATTAGCCGAATGGGACTAATTCGATTTAATACACTAATTGGGCCAAGTGGCCTAATTTTCCTAATTGGCATAATTAGACCCAATACCCAAATTGGCCTAATTTTACTAATTGGTCTCAATAGCCTCATTAGACGAATTAGCCAAATTGGCCAAATTGGCTCCAGTGGCCAAATTACTCTAATTGGCCAAATTGGACTCAATGGTTTAATTGGTCTTATTGGCCTAATTGGCTTAATTGGCATCAATAGGCTAATGAGCGTAATTGGAATAAATTTTCCTAATTGGATAAATAGGCCTAATCGGCCTAATTGGCCTAGTTGGGCTCTATATCCTAATTGGCCTAAATGGATTAAATTGACTCAGTAGCCTAATCAGACTAATTTGACACAATATCCTAATTGGCCTAATTGGTATAGTGGGTCTAATCGACCTAATTGGCCTTAATTGCATAATCGACCTAATTGTCCTAATTAGAATAATTGGCCTCAACTAGTCTAATTGACCTAATTGGCCTAGTGTGTCAAATTGGTCTCAATAACCTTAAATGGGCTAATTGGCCTACTAGGCCTAATTGGTCTCATTGGCCCAATTGGCCTAATTGGACTTAATACCCTAATTGATCTAATTGGACTAATTAGCCTCAATGGTCTAATTGGCCTAATCGATCTCAGTTAGCCTCAGTTGGCCTAATTGGCCCTATTGGCCTAATTTGCCTAATTAGACTAATTGGTCTTAATGGTCTAATTAGCCTAATTGGTCTCAATGGCGTAATTGGTCTCATTGGCCTAACTGACCTAATTGGACTCAGTGGCCTAACTGGCCTAATTAGTCTCAGTGATCTAATTGGCCTCTGTGGTCTAATTGTTCTAATTGACCTAATTAGAATAACTGGCCTAATTGGTATCAATGGTCTAATTGCACTAATTGGCCTCAATGGCCTAACTGTCCTAATAGGTCTAATTGACCTAATTGGGATCAATGATCTAATTGTCCTAATTTGTATAATTGGCCTAAATGGTCTCAATATCCTCATTGACCTATTTGGACTAATTAGGCTTAATAGCCGAATTGGCCTTATTGGACTCAAGGGACTATTTGACCTCAATGACCTAATTGCCCTAATTGGCCTCAATGGGACTCAATTGGGCTGATTGGACTAATTTATGTTATTGGAGTAATTGGCCTCATTAATCTCAATCGGACTCTATTGGCCTTATTGGCCTTATTGGCCTAATTTATATAATTGGCATAATTGGCCTCAATTGGCCTAATTAGCCTAATTGGCCTAATTGGTCTCATTGGTCTAACTGGTCTAATAGGTTTTCATGGCGTAATTGAACTCAATGAATTAGTTGAACTAATTGGCCTAATGGGTCTCATTGGCATAATTTTCCCTATTGGCTAAGGCAAATTAGGCCATTGAAGCCAATTAGACCATTGAGACCTATTAGGAGAATTAGTCTAATTAGGTGAATTAGGCCAATTAGGTCATTGATGTCAATGATTCCATTGAGTCCAATTAGACCACTTAGGCCAATTAGGCCATTCAGGCCCATTAGTCCAATTAGACCATTGAGGTCAATTCAACTAATTATTACAATTATGCTATTGAAGCAAATTATGCCGATTTGGCCATTAAGGACAATTGGGCAATTGGAAAAATTAGGCCATTGAAGACAATTAGGCAAATTGGGGCATTGAGTCAAATTAAAACATTAAAGCCAATTAGACAATTGAATCCAATTAGGCCATTGAAGTCAATTAAGCCATGAGACAAATTAGGCCAACTATATCAATAAGGTCAATTATTTCAATTAGGCCGTTGTGGCAAATTAGGCCATCATTGAGGAAAATTAGTTCAATTAGGCCAACTATGCCATTGAGGCCAATTAGGCCCTTGAGGCCAATTAAGCCAATTAGGTCGTTGATGACAATTAGCAATTGAGGCGGATTACGCTAGTTAGTCGAGTTAGTCCAATAAGGACATTGAGGCTAATTAGTCCAGTTAGTCCAATTAGTCCACTTAGGGCATTGAGGACAATTAGGCCAATTTGGCCATTGAGGCCATTGATGCCAATTAGGCCTATAAGTTAAATTTAGACAATTATGCAATTTAGGTCAATTAGATCAACTAGGTCAACTGGGGCCTATTGGGGCCAACTAGGAATATTAGGCCAATTAGGCCCATTGAGGTCAATTAGGTCAATTAGGAAAATTAGTCCAATTAGTCCATTGAGTTGAATTAGGCCAATTATGACAATTTTCTCATTGAGGCCAATTAGCCCAATTAGGCCAATTAGGCCAATTATGCCAATTATGCCAATTATGCCAATTATGCCAATTAGATCAATTATCCCAATTAGGCCAATTAGACCATTGAGCCCCGTTAGGCCAATTAGGCTGATTACGCAATTGAGGAAAATTTGGATCATTAGGTGATCTGTCGCCGGAAGCTCAAAACGAGTAATTGAAGAGGAGCAGCGTAATATAGCCGAATTGACCAAGGCTTAAAGGCAATGCCACCCGCCAAGGTCACTCCACGCTTAAAGACAAAGTCACCAGCACTGGAGTTGCACCACCAATTCTGGGCAAAGGGAGAAGGCTAAAACAATAGGACAACATAATAAGCTTCCAAAATCCGTCACATTCAAGCATCACCATTTCAAAAGGGTGAAAATACAATATAAAGACAAAATAAAGAAAGGAAAATGCCCCAATTCGAGTTACAAGACATGGGGAACCCAAAAGGCACATAAAAAGAACAAAATAACTCTTTCCCATGCCATTTAATGACCCCACTAGCCAATGTAGCGGGATTCCCTCTTAATGATGTTTTTCTCCACCTTCTCTCTCCTCATTAATGTGCAACTACTAATTTCCACCATTTTCCATGTGGATAAATGATTTTGGGGCCCAAATAAGTGTGTTGTTGCCCACCATGATGTTAGATGTCAAGAAGTGCGGGCTGGTCGAATTCGAATAACAATTGGGCTTAAAATTTTTGTCAAGTCCAAAATTATTCTCCTTGATCTGAATCTGATCCATATCATTCCCCCCTGGTTGGAGAGGATTTGCCCTCAAATCCATGACATCATCTTCTTCAATGTAAGGAGATAAGTCCCCAATACTGAACGTTGCAGAAACGCCGCCAAAATCATCTGGTAAATCAATTTTGTAGGCATTGTTTCCCACTCGTTCAAGCACTTTGAATGAACCTTCAGCTCGTGGTGCCATCTTGCTCTTCCTTTTGGATGGAAATCTTTCCTTGCGAAGGTGAATCCAAACTTTATCTCCAGGTTAGAAAATAGTCTGCTTCCGTTACTTGTTTGCTCACCTATTGTTTGTGATGCGGATCATGGTGCGCACATGCAGCAAGAAGTTAAGGGTGATCATGACGTTGATCGTGGAAGGAGCATTAATGGACAAGACCCATTGGATGGGATTGGTGGCCCAATGACAAAAGGAAGAATGGGGAGGATGAAAGAGGCTTTACATGGCCTCATTTTGAAATTACAAGAGGAGGCCCAGCATGCTTGCATGGGAGGAGCAAATGGGTCTTTAATCACACTTATTAAAGCCCAAAAGTGAACCTAAAAGGCCCACCCACTTCCACGAAATTTAATCCACTTGCTTTAAGGAAATCTCCAATGTCAAAAGTGGTGGGCCCCTTGTCTCCAAATCCCTGGTGGGAATCTTCAAAGTCTTTGGGGTGGTTTCTAAAAGTCTTCTTTAGAGATATCTTGTCCCCTAAAGTCATGAACATGTGTAAACAAATTCAAATTCATGGGATAGGCTTTAGACTTTTGTGGGATAGGTAGTTTGACATGTATTCCACTCATTTGGCTATAAATAGTCACCTCTTGTACCCCCATGAAGGTAAATTTTGAATTTGAGAGTTTCTAGCATAGTTATGCTTGTGTTCTTAGGTGAATGCAAGTAAAGCTCATCAAAGGAGTGATCAAACTTTGTGGCGCTTTATAATTAGTGTTTCAAGGGGCAAGTCTCCTTGGTGTCCTAATTGATGATCCCCTTCCCCTTTTATTCCTCTTGCATTTTTTTTAATTTTCATTCCCCTCTTCTTTCTTCGCTTGTGTTTTCGCATTTTTGCCAACGAATACCGCACTCGCATACGGTATCATATCATTTGGTATCAGAGAAAGGCAACGGATACTAGGTTCTTTCATTTCTATTTCTCCCATCTTTTTTTTCTTCCCCTTCTTTCATTTTCTGCCATCACCAATTCTGGACGGAACTTTCTTCCATATTTTCGTCTGCTTTTTCTTTGAGTTTCTGGGCGTATAATATGTCATTTTAATATTTCAGAATCTCATCTTTCTTCTCGATTTGGAAACAATAAAATCCGACACCTATATTTGGAGATATAGCCGAATCAATTCGTGCTACAGTTTCACCCTTGTGAAATCTAACAATCTCCAAGGCGGATTTCCATTTGAGTTTGAAGTTCAAGTTATCATAACCATTTGCATCATTGCAATCAGATTAGTACATTTTTCATTTGTTGTACTTTGAGCATGAAAAGCACACTCTTTGCAATTATTGTTTGTTGAGTAGCAAAAAAAATCAATAAAAAAATCAATCAAAAAAAATACAAAAAAAAGGAAGCTGCTCATTTGAAACATTACGTTTGCTCATATGTCATAAATTTGATTGTAATTTTCTTATCCACCATCTTCTTTCCTTCATCCATATCCAACCTTCTACTATAACCATTTCTCCCATTTTCCTCTCATATTCTTGGACTCCATTGATTCAAACCCTTTTAAATTTTTTGATTTTTAAAGATTGCCATGAATTGATTGCTTCTTACTAGTTGTCTTCTTGATTCTATTTAAGAACACTTGTAGGAACCAAGTTGTTATGCTAGAAAGTGTGAGAAACCTTTTGAGAGATTAAAAAAAAGTGAGAGAAAGAGTGTGCGAGGAATTAAAAAAATGGAAAGTGAGGGAGAAAGAAGTGAGATCGACATTAAATTATTCATGAAAGCAGTCACTGACCAGTTTACAAGATTGAATGCTAGGTTGGATGATATGAAAAGTTCCTCGTCTTCGAAGGCTCCAAGAAGGCAAGAAATTCATGAAGGTGGTGATGAGTACTCCGATTTCGAAGAATCAATTCCTAGGCGAGGGCAACATGCTGCTTGGAGAGAAAATGACTTGGGAAGCATCAAAGTGACACTTCCATCCTTTCAAGGGAAGAGTGACCCAGAACTTTATTTGGAGTGGGAGCGGAAGGTTGACCATGTGTTTGGACTTCACAACTACTCAGAGGAGAAGAAGGTAAAATTGGTGGCGCTTGAGTTCAATGACTATGCAAGTATTTCGTGGGACCAATTACAAGTAAGTCGACGACGAAATGGAGAAATGTGAATTCAAACTTGGGAAGAAATGAAGATAGTAATGCGCAAAAGGTACATTTCTAGTCATTATTATCGAGATTTGCATTTGAAATTACAAAAACTTGTGCAAGGTTCCATGTGTGTGGAGGAATACTATAAGGAAATGGAGATATCAAAGATTCAAGCCAATTTGGAGGAGGATCACGAAGCTACCATGGCAAGGTTCATCAAGGGATTGAATCCAGCAATTAGAGAAGTGGTGGAACTACAAACTTATATTGACATGGAGGAGTTTCCACATAAGGCGGTGAAGGTTGAAAAACAACTACATTCTCGAAGGAGTCAAGTAAATTCTCATAATTTTTAGAAGGATAACTGGAAAGATCCAAAATCAAATTCTAAGTGGAATGAAACAAAACCAATAGATTCCAAATTTGTTCCAAAACAAAGAGAAGAGGCCAAAAATAGGTTCTTCCCCACTGTTTCAAAAGGAAAAATGGATACAAATTTCCCTTCTAAATCTCGTGGTATAAAATGTTTTAAGTGTCAAGGACATGGTCATATTGCATCTCAATGCCCAAACAAAAGGGCCATGACTATTTTGGATAATGGAGACATCCCTAGTGAGAACTCTAGTGATGATGAGATTCCATCTTTGGAGGAGGGTTTAGATATCGAAGTTGAAGAACCCGTACGTGGAGATGCATTGGTGGCAAGAAGAGCTTTAAACATTCAACCCAAAAATGATCATGATGAGGAGCAGCGTGAGCATATTTTTCATACGAGATGCCACATCAGGGAGAAGGTATGTAGCATGATCATTGATAGTGGAAGTTGTACTAATGTGGCTAGTACCTTGTTGGTGGAGAAGTTGAGTTTGCCTACTCTAAGGAATACTAGACCTTATAGATTGCAGTGGTTGAATGATAGTGGTGAAGTGAGGGTCACAAAACAATCCATAGTTTCTTTTTCCATTGGAAAATATCACGATGAGGTGTTGTGTGATGTTGCTCCAATGCAAGCTAGACATTTTCTACTAGGGAGACCGTGGCAATTTGATAGGAGGGTGATGTATGGTGGTTATACTAACCGCTTCTCTTTTAATTTTAGCGGTAGAAAGATTGTTTTGACTCCTCTAAGTCCCATACAAGCATATGAAGATCAAGTGAGGATAGAGAAAGAATAGAAAAAGAAAAAAAGAAATGAGTGAATAAGAAAGTGGAAAAAATAAAATTTTAAGTGATAAAAAAGAGAGTGATGACTTGATGAAAAAGGAAATGAGAGAAAAAAATGAAAAGAGTGTAAAAATTAAGAGTGAAAAAGGAGAGTCGAGTGACATAAAAAGAAATGAGGGAAATCAAAGAGTTGAAAACAACAGTGATGAGTGAAAGATGGAACATGGTGAATGTGTGTGGATTGTCGCGCCATCAACAAAATAACAGTTAAGTATCGTTATCCCATCCCTCGACTTGATGACATGCTTGATGAATTACATGGGGCATCTTTGTATTCTAAAATTGATCTTAAAAGTGGATACCACCAAATTCGAATGAAAGAAGGAGATGAATGGAAAATTACTTTTAAAACTAAGTTCAGTTTGTATGAGTGGTTAGTTATGCCATTTGGTTTAACTAATGCACCAAGTACATTAATGAGCTTAATGAACCATGTCCTTCGTTCATTCATTGGAAAATTCGTGGTTGTCTATTTTGATGACATACTGGTGTACAGAAAATCTCTAGAAAACCATGTTGAACACTTGCGTTTGGTGTGTGAGACCCTTAAAGAAAACCAACTTTATGCCAATCTTCAAAAATGTTCCTTTTACATGGATTCTGTTGTGTTTTTGGGATTTGTTGTAGGGTTGGAAGGGATTCGTGTGGATGATGAAAAGAACAAAGCAATTCAGGAGTGGCCCACACCGAAGAGTGCAACCAAGGTTAGGAGTTTTCATGGATTGGCAAGCTTCGATAGGAGGTTTGTAAAGGATTTTTCATTGATCATTGCACCTCTTAATGAACTTGTAAAGAAACATGTGGTCTTTAAATGGGGTGAAAAACAAGAAAAAGCCTTTAACACACTCAAAGAAAATTGGTCAATGCTCCCCTTTTAAGGCATCCCGATTTCATGAAAGTCTTTGAAATTGAGTGTGATGCATCAGGAGTTGGTATTGGTGCTGTTTTGACTCAAGAGTCGCGTCCAATTGCTTGCTTTAGTGATAAATTGAATGGGGAAGCATTAAATTATTCAACTTATGATAAAAAACTTTATGCTTTGAAACGAACCCTGGAAACATGGAAACATTACTTATGGCCTAAAGAGTTCATTTTTCATTCTGACCATGAAAGACTTAAGTATTTGAAGTTCCAAGGTAAGTTGAATCGGCGGCATGCATCTTGGCTGGAATTTATTGAGACTTTCCCCTATGTGATCAAGCACAAAAAAGGTAAGGAAAATGTTTTTGCTGATGCTTTTTCACGAAGGTATTCACTTCTTACTTCTCTTCATTCTAGATTACTTGGACTTGAGTTGCAAAAGGGAATGTATGAACATGATGGAGATTTTTCTCAAATTTGGACATCTTGTGAAAAACATGGTTTTAAAGACTATTACAAAAATGATGGGTTTCTTTTCAAAAGGGATAAATTATGCATTCCAAATTGTTCAACTTGAGAATTTCTTATAAAAGAAACTCATGGAGGTCGTTTGATGGGGCATTTTGGGGTTGATAAAACACTTTCTACTTTGCATGAACATTTTTTTTGGCCAAGCATGAGAAAAGATGTTATTGCAATTTGTGCTAGGTGTATCCCTTGTAAGCATGCAAAGTCCAAGGTTCAACCTAATGGATTGTATTCCCCCTTGCCTGTTCCATCCCATCCTTGGACCGACATCTCTATGGAGTTTGTGTTGGGATTGCCTCGATCCCAATCGGGAAAAGATAGCATTTTTGTTGCTGTGGATCGATTTAGCAAAATGGCACATTTCATTGCATGCTCAAAAACTAATGATACTATACATATAGAAGATTTGTTTTTCAAAGAAATTGTGAGATTACATGGAATGCCCAAAACCATTGTAAGTGATAGGGATGCGAAATTCCTTAGCCATTTTTAGAGGACATCGTGGAATAAATTGGGAACTAAATTATTGTTTTCAACTGTTGCACATCCTCAAACTGATGGGCAAACTGAAGTGGTGAATAGGACTCTTTCTACCCTCTTGCGTGCAATAATTCAAAAAAATCTATAGAATTGGGAAAAATGTTTGTCACACATAGAGTTTGCATATCACTGAGTAGTTCATTCTACTACTAACTTCTCACCTTTTGAGATTGTATATGGATTTAATCCAATGACTCCATTAGATATTCTTTCATTGCCTACTAATGAGGATGTTGATCTCGCAGGTGATGAGAAGGCCAAATTTGTTCGGGATTTACATGCCAAGGTGAAAGCCAACATTGAAAGAAGAAATGGACAATATGTGAAGCAAGCAAACAAGGGTAGGCATAAGGTTGTACTAGAACATGGAGATTGGGTGTGGGTGCATTTGAGGAAGGAAAGGTTCTCGGAGCAATGAAAATCAAAACTTTAATCACGAGGAGATGATCCATTTCAAGTTTTAGAAAGAATCAATGATAATGCCTACAAGATTGACTTGCCCAGCAGGTATGGAAATGTGAGTGCTACCTTTAATATTTCTGATATCTCTCCTTTTAAATATGAAGATTCGAGAACAAATCCTTTTGAAGAGGGAGGGGATGATGCAGATCATGGTGCACACATGCAACAAGGAGTTGAGGTTGATCATGGCGTTGATCATGGAAGGAGCATTAATGGACAAGATCCATTGCATGGGATTGGTGGCCCAATGACAAGAGGAAGAATGAGGAGGATGAGAGGGGATTTACATGGCCTCATTTTGAAATTACAAGAGGAGGCCCAACATGCTTGCATGGGAGGAGAAAATGGGCCTTTAATCACACTTATTAAAGTCCAAAAGTGAACCTAAAAGGCCCACCCATATGCTTCCACGAAATTTAATCCACTTGCATGAAGGAAATCTCCAATGTTAAAAGTGGTGGGCCCCTTGTCTCCAAATCCATGGTGGGAATCTTCAAAGTCTTTGGAGTGGTTTCTAAAAGTCTTCTTTAGAGATATCTTATCCCCTAAAGCCATGGACATGTGTAAACAAAGTCAAATTCGTGGGATAGGCTTTAGACTTTTGTGGGATAGGTAGTTTGACATGTATTCCTCTCATTTGGCTATAAATAGCCACCTCTTATACCCCCTTGAAGGTTAATTTTGAATTTGAGAGTTTCAAGCATTATTATGCTTGTGTTTCTTGTGTTCTTAGGTGAATGCAAGTAAGGCTCATCAAAGGAGTGATCAACCTCGGTGGCGCTTTATAATTAGAGTTTCATGGGGCAAGTCTCCTTTGGGTCCTAATTGATCATCCCCTTCCCCTTTTATTCCTCTTGCATTTCTTTTAATTTCCATTCCCCTCTTCTTTCTTTGCTTGTGTTTCCGCATTTTTGCCAACGAATACCGCACTCACATACGGTATCATATCAGTATGCTTCATTAGACTTCTCTATTTGAGCACGAATAGATTCATGGAGCTTCTTCATCTGCTTTGTCTTCTCCTCCGCATCAATATTCACCTGAAAATCAAGAGGCAAAGAGCACAATTCTATAGGTGTCATTGGATGGGAGATCTAGTGTATGCAAATTCAGCTTTTGCAAGTTGCAAATCCCAATCTCTCATGCTCTTGTTCACCAATGTTCTCAGAATAGTGCCCAATGTTCGATTTGTCACTTCTGTTTTCCCATCCATTTGAGGGTGATGGGATGTGCTGAAAAGAAGTTTCGTACTGAATTTCCCCCATAATGTCCTCCAAAAATGACTGAAAAATTTTGTGTCTCTATCCGAAACGATGCTGCGGGGGATTCCACGAAGGCGAACAATTTCTTTGAAAAACAATTCGGCCACTTTCACCGCATCTTCAGTCTTATGAAAAGGTATGAAATGATCCATCTTAGAAAATTGATCAACAAAAACCATTATTGAATCTTTACCTCACTGAGTCTTTGGTAAAGCATAATGAAATCCATGCTGAGATCTTCCCATGGCTGCTCCGGAATAGGTAACGGAGTGTATAAACCAGGCTTGAAATGACTCTTTGCACTTTGAAATGTTCCGCATCTCGAAAGAATAGCTTGGACATCTGATTGCATATTTGGCCAGTAGAAATTCTCTTTTAGTATCTCCATGGTTTTATGGATGCCAAAATGACCAGCAAGTCCCCCTTCATGTGCTTCCCGAATGAGCAAGTCCTTATAATTACCCTTTGGAACACACAACTCGTTTCTCTTAAAGAGAAACCCATCATGTACGGAATAATCCTCCACAAATATATCTTGACATTGGATTAAAATAGAATTAAACTCCATATCATGCTGGTAATCTTCTCTCATAAGCTGAAATCCAAGAATTCAAGCATCTAGAATGGTAAGTAATGCATACCTTCGAGATAAAGCATCTGCCACCAGATTATCTTGCCCCTTCTTGTATTTTGACAAAAATGAGAATTATTTTAAAAATTCCTCCCACTTTGCGTGCCTCGAACTCATCTTGTGTTGACCATTGATGAACCTCAAGGACTGATGGTCAGAATGAAGAACAAACTACTTCGGTCTCAAATAATGAGACCAATGATATAGGGCTCTTATAACCGCAAAAAATTCCTTATCATTGGTGCTGTAATTCCTCCTTGAATCATTCAGTTTCTCATTGAAATATACAATAGGGCGCTTGCTTTGGATGAGAACAGCGCCTATCCCAACTCCACTTGCATCACATTCCACTTCAAAGACTTGATCAAAATCTGGCAATGCCAAAACCGGTGCTTCACACAACTTTTTCTTAATGATTTCAAATGATTCATTTGCTGCCTTTGACCACTCAAATTTCCTTCTTTTCAAGCATTCAGTGATAGGCGCCATGATAGTGCTGAAATTGGAAACAAAGCGACGATAAAAAGATGCCAAACCGTGGAAACTTCTTACTTCGGTAATGGAATCTGGTTGGGGTTAGGAATTGATTTCTCTCACTTTTGATTCATCCACCATGATGCCTTATTTGGTTACCACATATCCCAAAAACACTAATTCTGTTGAAAAGAACTCGCATTTTTCAAGCTTCCCATATAGCTTTTGTTTCCATAGAACGTCGAATACCCGCCGAAGATGATCTGCATGGCTCTCCACATCCTTGCTATAAATCAAAATGTCATCCAAATAAACCACCACAAATTTACCAATAAATGGTTTCAGAACTTCATTCATGAGTCGCATGAATGTGCTAGGAGCATTTGAGAGGCCGAATGGCATGACCAGCCACTCAAACAATCCGCCTTTAGTTTTGAAGGCCCTTTTCCACTCATCCCCTTCCTTCATTCGAATCTGGTGTTATCCACTACAAAGATCAACCTTTGAAAAGATTGATGAACCATGTAATTCATCAAACATATCATCGAGTCGTGGGATGGGATACCTGTATTTGATAGTAATATTATTGATAGCTCTACTATCAATACAGATGCGATACGTACCATCTTTCTTTGGCACCAATAATGCTGGAACAGAACATGGTCTCATGCTTGGCCTTATATAGCCTCGATCCATCAACTCGTCTACTTGCTTCTACAATTCCCTTGATTCTCCAGGATTACACCGATATGCTGGTTTATTTGGAAATTCTGCACCCGGTACAAGATCAATCTGGTGTTCAATGCCCCTAAATGGTGGTAATTCTGCTAGAAGATCATGAGGAAAAACATCATGATATTCCCCAATTAAGGAATGACCCAATGGATGTTGATGAATCTTCTCCTCATGGCACGACTTTTCCATCCTCAATAAAGCAAAAACTGGCTTTTGCTTATTTATGGCTTTCTCCACTTGAGCTTTGTTGATAAAGAGACTATCTTTGGGCACTTCTAGAACAGATTTTCCTAGAAGAGTTTGGGACGGCTTCAAAGCGGCAAGTGTGATATTCTTTTCCCCAGATCGAAAAGAATATGTGTTCTTCCACCCATCATATTTCACTACCCTGTTAAACTGCCAAGGCCTTCCCAACAACAAGTGACAAGCATCCATAGGAATAACATCACACAATACTTCATCAACAGAGTTCTTACCAATGGAGAATGAAATCAGAACTTGTTTGTTGACTTGGAGTGTGCTCTCATTGTTCAACCATTGCAATTTGTACGAGTGAGGATAATTCTGAGTTGGGAGCTTCAATTTATCCACTAGTGTTGTTGAAGCCACATTTGTACAGCTTCCCACTATCAATAATCACCATGCATACCCGCTGATTAATTGTGCAACGAGTTTGGAACAAGTTTTCTCTTTGATCTTCTTCCGGACAGATTTGAGCTTGCAAAACTCTTTGTAGCACCAGCATGTTTCCCACGTCAGCTTCTTCCACAACATGTTCCTCATTTTCAGATTCTTCACCCTCATGTTCATCCTCTTGGATTGCCTCTTCAAATGGGTCTATGTGGACCAATGGACCAAATGGGTCTAATGGGCCTACTACGCCTACTGGGTCTAATGGGCCTACTGGGGGCCTCATGGGCCTACGAAGCCAAATGGGACAAATGGGCCTAATGGGTCTAATGGGCCTAAGTGGCTTAATGGTAATAAGTTTCCTAATGCATCTAATGGGCCTAATTGGCCTAATGGGTATAATGGACCTAATGAGCCTAAGTGGCCTAATGGGACAGAGGACGAATTGGAATAATGGGCATAATGGGCCAACGTGGCCAAATGGGCCAAATGGGCCTAAGTGTCCTCGTGGGCCTAATGGGCCTCAGCGACCAAATGGGCCTAATGCGCTTAATAGGACTAAGTGACCTAATGGGCCAAAGTGGGCAAATGGGAATTTGGGCCTAATGGGCATATTGGGCCTCATGGGCCAAAGTGGCAAATGGGCCTAATGGACCTAATGGGCCTAAGTGGCCTGATGGTCTTAATGGTTCATATGGGCCAAAGTAGATGAGTGGGCATAATGGGTCTAATGGGCCCAATGGGACAAAGTGGCCAAATGGGCCAAATAGGCCTAGGTGGCCTAATGGTCCTATTGGGCTTAAGTGGCTTAACAAGCCAAATGGGCCAAATGGGCCTAAGTGTCCAAATGGGACAAAGTGGATGAATGTGCTTAATGGGCTGAATATGCATAATGGGCCTAGTGGGCCGAAGTGGCCAAATTGGCCAAATGGGTCTAAGCCTAATGGGCCTAATGGGATAGTGGCCCTAAGTGGCCTAATTGGACTAAGTGTTCTAATGGGCCTAATGGGCCTAATTGGCCAAAGTGGTCGAATGGGTCTAAGTGACCTAATGGGCCTAATGTGACAAAGTGGACGAATGGGCCTAATGGGCATAATTGGACAAATGGACCGAAGTGGTCTAATTGGACTAATGGGGCCAGGCGGACTAATGGGCCTAATGGGGCTAAGTGGCCGAATTAGCCTAATGGGCCTAATTTTCCTATCTGGCGTAATGGGCCTATGTGTTCGAATGGGTCTAATGGGCCTAGGTCGCCTAAGGGGCCTAATGAGACTAATGATCCTAATTGGATGAGTGGGATGAATGGGCCTAAGTGGCACAATGCACCTAATGGGCCTAAGTAGCCAAATGGGCCTAAGTCGCCTAAGGGGCCTAATGGGTCTCAGTGGCCTAATGGGCCTAATGAGACTATGTGTCCTAATGGTCCTAATGGGCCTAATGGGACAATGGGTTTAATGTGCTTAATGGATTAATGGGCCTAATGGGCCTAAGTGGGTGAATGGGCCTAAGCGACATAATGGAGCTAATGGGCCTAACTGGCATAATGTTCATAATGGGCCTAAGTGGCATAATGATATTAATGGGATAATGGGCCTAATGGTCCTAAGTGGTTGAATGGGTCTAATGGCCCTGAGTGGCATAATTGGCCAAATGGGCCAAATGGGCGTAAGTGGCCCATCAAGCCTAAGTGGCCTCATGAGTCTAATGGAACGAAGTGGTCTAATGCATCTAAGTGGACTAATCGTCCTAATGGCCTAATGGGCCTAATGGCCTGAAGTGGCCTAAGTGCCCTAATGGGTTTAAGTGGCCAAATGCAACTAAGTGGACGAATGGGCCTAAGTGGCCTAATGGGCCTAATTGCCTGAAGTGGCCTAATGGGTTTAAGTGGTCGAATAGGCCTAATGGGCCTAAGTGGTCGAGTGAGGCCAATGGGACGAGGTGGTCTAATGGGCCTGATGAGCCTAATGAGCTTTAGTGGCCTAATGGGCCTACGTGGACCAATGAGATTAATGGGCCTAATGGACCTTAGTGGCTGAATGAGACCAATAGGCCTAATGGGGCGATTAGGCCTAAGTGGTCTTATAGGCCTAATGTGACTCACTCGCCTAACTGGCCTAATAGGCGGAATGAGCCTGAATGGCCTAATGGCCATAATGTGCCTAATGGGTCGAATGGGCCTATGTGACCTAATGGGACAAAGTGGCCTAATGGGCCTAATGAGCCTAAGTGGCATAATGGAACCAATGAGCCCAATGAGCCTAACGGGCCTAAGTGGACGAATGAGCATAATGGGTCTAAGTGGCCTTATTAGCCTAATGGGCTGAAATATACTAATGGGCCTAAGTGACCTAATGGGCCTAATGTGTCATTGAGAATAATGGGCCTAATGGGCCTTAGTGGCTGAATGGGACTAATGATACTCAGTGGCCTAATGGGCCCAATGGGCCTAAGAGGCCAAATGAGTGTAATTGGACTAATGGCCTAATGGGATGAATGGGTCTCAATGGCTTAATTGGACTAAGTGGACTAAGTGGTCTAATGGGCCTAATTGGCCAAAGTGGTCGAATGGGTCTAAGTGACCTAATGGGCCTAATGTGACAAAGTGGACGAATGGGCCTAATGAGCATAATGGGCATAATGGGACAAATGGACCGAAGTGGTCTAATTAGACGAATGGGCCCAGGCGGACTAATGGGCCTAATGGGGCTAAGTGGCCGAATTAGCCTAATGGGCCTAATTTTCCTATCTGGCGTAATGGGCCTATGTGTTCGAATGGGTCTAATGAGCCTAGGTCGCCTAAGGGGCATAATGAGACTAATGATCCTAACTGGATGAGTGGGATGAATGGGCCTAAGTGGCACAATGCACCTAATGGTCCTAAGTGGCCAAATGGGCCTAAGTCGCCTAAGGGGCCTAATGGGTCTCAGTGGCCTAATGGGCCTAATGAGACTATGTGTCCTAATGGTCCTAATGGTCCTAATGGTCCTAAGTGTCCTAATGAGCCTAAGTGGCAAAATGGAACCAATGAGCCTAATGGGCCTAACGGGCCTAAGTGGACGAATGGGCATAATGGGTCTAAGTGGCCTTATTAGCCTAATGGGATGAAATATACAAATGGTCCTAAGTGACCTAATGGGCCTAATGTGTCATTGAGAATAATGGGCCTAATGGGCCCAATGGGCCTAAGTGACCAAATGAGTATAATTGGACTAATGGACTAATGGGATGAATGGGTCTCAATGGCCTAAGTGGCCTAATTGGACTAAGTGGTCTAATGGGGCTAATTGGCCAAAGTGGTCGAATGGGTCTAAGTGACCTAATGGGCCTAATGTGACAAAGTGGACGAATGGGCCTAATGAGCATAATGGGCATAATGGGACAAATGGACCGAAGTGGTCTAATTGGACTAATGGGCCCAGGCGGACTAATGGGCCTAATGGGGCTAAGTGGCCGAATTAGCCTAATGGGCCTAATTTTCCTATCTGGCGTAATGGGCCTATGTGTTCGAATGGGTCTAATGAGCCTAGGTCGCCTAACGGGCCTAATGAGACTAATGATCCTAACTGGATGAGTGGGATGAATGGGCCTAAGTGGCACAATGCACCTAATGGGTCTAAGTGGCCAAATGGGCCTAAGTCGCCTAAGGGGCCTAATGGGTCTCAGTGGCCTAATGGGCCTAATGAGACTATGTGTCCTAATGGTCCTAATGGGCCTAATTGGACAATGGGTTTAATGTGCTTAATGGATTAATGGGCCTAATGGGCCTAAGTAGGTGAATGGGCCTAAGCGACATAATGGGGCTAATGGGCCTAACTGGCATAATGTTCATAATGGGCCTAAGTGGCATAATGAGATTAATGGGATAATGGGCCTAATGGTCCTAAGTGGTTGAATGGGTCTAATGGCCCTAAGTGGCATAATTGTCCAAATGGGCCAAATGGGCGTAAGTGGCCCATCAGGCCTAAGTGGCCTCATGAGTCTAATGGAACGAAGTGGTCTAATGCGTCTAAGTGGACTAATCGGCCTAATGGCCTAATGGGCCTAATGGCCCGAAGTGGCCTAAGTGCCCTAATTGGTTTAAGTGGCCAAATGCAACTAAGTGGACGAATGGGCCTAAGTGGCCTAATGGGCCTAATGGCCTGAAGTGACTTAAGTGGGATAATGGGTTTAAGTGGACGAATAGGCCTAATGGGCCTAAGTGGCCGAGTGAGGCCAATGGGACGAGGTGGTCTAATGGGCCTGATGAGCCTAATGAGCTTTAGTGGCCTAATGGGCCTACGTGGACCAATGAGATTAATGGGCCTAATGGGCCTTAGTGGCTGAATGAGACCAATAGGCCTAATGGGGCGAATAGGCCTAAGTGGTCTTATAGGCCTAATGTGACTCACTCGCCTAATTGGCCTAATAGGCGGAATGAGCCTGAATGGCCTAATGGCCATAATGTGCCTAATGGGTCGAATGGGCTTATGTGACCTAATGGGACAAAGTGGCCTAATGGGCCTAATGGGCCTAAGTGTCCTAATGAGCCTAAGTGGCCTAATGGAACCAATGAGCCTAATGGGCCTAACGGGACTAAGTGGATGAATGGGCATAATGGGTCTAAGTGGCCTTATTAGCCTAATGGGCTAAAATATACTAATGCGCCTAAGTGACCTAATGGGCCTAATGTGTCATTGAGAATAATGGGCATAATGGGCCTTAGTGGCCGAATGGGACTAATGATACTCAGTGGCCTAATGGGCCCAATGGGCCTAAGTGGGCAAATGAGTATAATTGGATAATGGCCTAATGGGATGAATGGGTCTCAATGGCCTAATGGGACTAATGGGCCTAAGTGGATTAATGGGCCTAATTGATGCGAGACGCAGGGGGTGGCCCGATCTTCACGGCGTAGGGCGGCGGATGATGGATGCGGTTTGGGGCTAAGTGACGGGTGAAGGGTATGGATAGTGGAAGCAAGTAGTCAACCAACACTATATGGAGCGTGACCTACTACTTAGACAACGCACTCAAGGGAGGGGTGTGATGGCCAATCCACACAACAACGCACTTGGGTTGAGGCACGGAATTGGGGGCTTTGTGATCTTGGATCACCAATCTAACTTGTAGATTGACAAGGCAAGAATACACAAGAGCCAGGGAAATTTGGAACAATCCTCACACAACGGAGAGAAACAAAGCATAATCTCTCAATTAGAATCTTGAATGCCAATACAATGCCATGGGGTGGCTATTTATAGCCAAGGGGGTGATACAATGGTCAAGGGTCTAATACCCTGAAGTCATAAAGTCTAAACCTACCTTGTCCCCTTAAAAGTCAAAAAGATAAAAGCCAACAAAGACTTTTGGAAAAAGAAGCACACAACTTTCCAACATAGCCCACCGGATTTGACTTTGAGTGCATAGCCCACCGGATTTGACTTTGGTGTCCAAAGATGCCATTTCTAGAATCCTCCATGTGGGCAAGGCCTCCAAAATCGTGCAACCATGTGGGCCAAGCTTTAATCATCCATTTTGGGCTTGAATAAGTGATATTATAGGCCCATTTTCTCCATCCATGCAAGGTAATACCCATTGTGCCTTTAATGAAGTAAGATGAGCGCCCATTGAAGCATTCAACCTCTTTAATCTTCCTCGTGTCATTGGGCCTTGCAAATCCAATTCCTCCACCCGAGCAATCGACTCTGTGCCTTCCGCATGGTTCGCATCATCCTCCCCCTCTTGAAAATGAGTTGTCCTCGACTCTTCATCCTCTACACCCAAAAAAGGAGAAAGATCAGAAACATTGAAAGTGGCACTTACACCATACTCACCTGGCAAAGCTATCTTGTAAGCATTGTTGTTAATCTTTTCAAGCACTCGAAATGGTCCATCGCCTCGTGGCATGAGTTTTGATTTCCGCTTTTCAGGGAATCTTTCCTTCCGCATATGAATCCAAACCAAATCACCGAGCTCGAACAACATTTGCTTGCGACCCTTGTTTGCACGATCCATATATTTTTGGGTCATCCGCTCGATATTTAACCTTGCCTTTTCATGGATTTTCTTGATGAATTCTGCACGTCCTTTCGCATCCATATTAACCGCGTCCTGTAAAGGCAAAGGAACTAGATCAATAGGTGCAAGGGGGTTAAAGCCGTAAACTATTTCAAATGGAGAATATTGAGTAGTGGAATGCTTGGCCCTATTATATGCGAATTCCACATGTGGCAGACACTCCTCCCAATTCTTGATATTCTTTTTGACAATTGTTCACAGTAGGGATGATAGTGTGCGATTCACAACCTCTGTTTGCCCATCGGTTTGTGGATGACAAGTAGTGGAAAATAATAACTTTGTACCGAGTTTGCTCCACAAGGTCTTCCAAAAGTAACTAAGAAATTTTGTGTCTCGATCCGACACAATGGTCCTTGGAATTCCATGATGCTTGACTACTTCCTGAAAGAAAAGTGTTGCAATGTTAGTGGCATCATCTGTTTTGTGATAGGGAATAAAATGTGCCATTTTTGAAAACCGATCCACCACAACAAAAATGGAATCTCTCCCCCTCTTGGTCCGTGGTAACCCCACAATAAAGTCCATTGATATGTCCTCCCAAGGGGTGTTGGGAATTGGGAGAGGAAGATATCGTCCATGTGGGTTCAGCTTTGATTTGGCTTTATGGCAAACAACGCACTTTCCCACAAATTTCTCAACATCTCTAGATATCCTAGGCCAATAAAAATGCTCACTAAGAACACTTAGAGTTTTTGAAACACCAAAATGCCCCATTAACCCACCCGAATGTGACTCCTTTAGTAAAAGTAAACGGATAGAGCAATTAGGAATGCAAAGCTTATCAATCCGAAATAAGAATCCATCATGTAAATAGAAATTTTCCCAACTAACTCCAGGTTTACAATGTTCATAAGGTTCTCTAAAATCACTATTAGTGGCATATAAATCCTTAATGTATTCAAAACCAAGAAGTTTTGAATCCAACAAGGATAAAAGAGAATATCTACGTGAAAGTGCATCGGCCACAGTATTTTCTTTACCCTTTTTATGCTTGATGACATATGGAAATGATTCAATGAATTCCAGCCATCTAGCATGTCTTCTATTTAGTTTATGTTGGCTCCTAAGGTATTTAAGAGCCTCGTGATCAGAATGGATCACAAATTCTTTAGGCCAAAGATAGTGTTGCCATGTTTCGAGTACTCTAAACAATGCATACAACTCTTTATCATATGTAGCATAGTTTAGAGTTGGGCCATTTAACTTCTCACTAAAATAATCAATAGGTTTACCTTCTTGCATGAGTACTTCTCCTATGCCAATTCCGCTTGCATCACATTCAATTTCAAAGGTCTTACCGAAGTCTGGAAGTGCAAGTAGAGGGGCGTGGGTGAGTCTCTCCTTTAGCGCATGGAAGGCTTTTTTTTGAGTTGTCCCCCATTTGAAAGGAACATTATTCTTTGTCAATTCATTCAATGGTGCTGCTAGTGTGCTGAAGTATTTAACAAATCTCCTGTAAAAACTAGCAAGCCCATGAAAACTTCTTACCTGTCCAACGGAGGTTGGAGTTGGCCATTCTTGTATTGCTTTGATCTTCTCGGTGTCCACTTCAACTCCATTGCCACTCACAACAAATCCAAGGAAAACAATCTTATCGAGACAAAATTCACACTTTTTTATGTTTCCAAACAGGTTTTCTTTCCTTAACACCTCTAGGACTTTTCTCAAGTGATCTACATGTTCATGCAAAGTCCTACTATACACCAGAATATCATCAAAGTAAACTACCACAAATTTTCCAATATATGCACGTAAGACATGATTCATTAACCTCATAAATGTGCTAGGTGCATTGGTGAGACCAAAGGGCATGACTAACCATTCATAAAGTCCATGTTTTGTCTTAAATGTAGTTTTCCATAATAACATTACCTTTATTCATGATCTCTCAAGAGTAGAAGGCAGTGGCTATTTATAGACAAAGAGACAAAGAAATTTGAATCACACCATGGGGTGGCCAAGTGGACCATTGAGACCAATTTGGCCAATTCGACCAATTGGTCCAATAAAGTAATGAAGGACAATCTGTCCAATTTGACCATTTAGGCCAATTAGTCTATTGATGCCAATTATACCAATTAGACCAATGAACCCAATTAGGACAATTAGGTCATTGAGAACAATTAGGCCATCGATGACAATTAGGCCAATTGCGCCAATTTGACATTTGAGGCCAATTAGTCCATTGAGATCAATTATGCTAATTAGGTCATTGAGGTCAATTAGGACAATTCAACCACTTAGGTCAATTAGGTCATTGAGCCCAATTAGGTCATTGTGTCCAATTAGTCCATTGGGGCCAATTATGCTATGAAGATGAATTAGGACAATTAGGTCCTTGAGGACAATGAAGCTAATTAGGCTAATGAGTCCGAGTAGGCCATTGAGGCTAATCAGGCCAATTTGGGCTATTCGACCAATTAGGCCAATTCAGCCAATTATACTATTGAGGCCAATTAGGCCATAGATGATAATTAGGCAATTAGTACACTTCATCCAATTGGGCCATTGAGGCCAATTAGACCAATGAAACAAAATTGGCAAATTTGGTCAATTAGGAAAATTAGGCCAATTTAGCCAATTTGGTCATCGAGCCCAATGAGGCCAATTAGGTCGTGGAAGCCAATTAGGACCATTGGGCTATTGATGCCAATTATCCCACTTAGCACATTGAGCCCACTTAGTCCAATTAGGCCAATTATATCAATTAGGCCGTTGAGGCCAATTAGATCAATGAGACCAATTAAACCATAGGGGCCAATTAGACCAATTCGGTCATTTAGGTCAATTTGGGAAATTGGGCCAATTAGGCCAATTATACCATTGTTGCATATTAGTCCAATTGGACGAATTCAGCCAATTATACCACTATTGCATATTAGTCCAATTAGTCCAATTAGGCCAATTAAGCCAATTAGACAAATTTGACCATTGCGGCCAATTAGACCAATTAGACCAACGAGTCCAATTAGACTACTAAGGCTAATTAGGCCAATTTGGACATTTAGGCCATTGAGCCATATTAGGTCATTCAGGTAAATTCAGAAAATTAGGCCAATTAGACCGATTACACCATTCAAAGAAATTATGCCAATTAGGCTAATTTTTCCAACTAGACCATTGAGGTCAATTATGCCAATAACACCAATTAGGTCATTGGGGCCAACTAAAACGATTATGAAAATTAGGCCAATTTAGTGAATTAAGCCATTAAGGCCAATTAGGATATTGATTTCAATTAGGAAAATTAATACAATGAGGCCATTGGGGCCAATTATGTCAATTAGACCATTTAGGCCAATTAGGCAAATTTGGCAAATTTGGCCAAGTACGCCAATTAGGCCAATTCAGCCATTGAGGTCAATTAGGTCAATTATTACATTTAGGGTAATTAGGTCAATTAGGTCAATGAGCACAATTAGCCCACTGAGTCTAATTAAGACAATTAGACCATCTAGTCCATTGAGGCCAATTAGATCATTAAGGTCAATTAGGACAATTAGGTCAATGAGACCAATTAGACCATTGAGGTCAATTAGGTCAATTAGGTCAATTAATACAGTGAGTGATACGCGATGCAAGACCCGTTAGGAAGTGTCCTAGGAACCATGTATAATGTTCGCGCGTTGAGCACCCGGATCGCTGCAAGAAAACAAGTGAATGTGGTGTGCTAATAGTGAAAATGAGAAGGAAGGGGGAAGTGGTCAAGGTAGAACCCAAAGAGAAGTCATCTCTAAGAACTCTAGCCACAAGACGCCAAAAAGGATGACCAATCCTTTGATAAGTCAAGAATTAAGCAAGAACACAAAGGTTGCAAGCAAAACTCGCTATAATAACATTACCTTCATTCATGATATCTCAAGAGTAAAAGGGGGTGGCTATTTATAGCCAAAGAGGGAAGGAAATTTGAATCACACTATGGGGTGGCTTTTACATTAGTCTAACACCTAGTTTCAACAAGTCAAAAAGCATAAATGACGACTTTGACAACTTTGGCACTTGCCCATGACTTTAGGAGACAAGTAGCACACCCTTTTGGAAAAATTAAAGACAAGTAGCGCACCACCTTTTGACTTTGAAGATTCCATAGTGGGTGGGCTTGAAGATTCCATAGTGGGGTGTGCAGTGGTCGAGAACAAAAGTTTCGTTCCAAGTTTGTTCCACAATGTCCTCCAGAAGTGACTAAGGAATTTGAAATCCCTCTCACTCACAATGCTCTTGGGTAAGCCATGCAACCTAACAATTTCCCTAAAAAAAATCAGCGATATGAGTTGCATCATTGGTTTTAGAACAAGCAATAAAATGTGTCATTTTACTAAACATGTCTACCACCACAAAGATGCTATCCTTACCTGATTGTGATCTTGGAAAGCCGAGCACAAAATCCATTGAAATATCAACCCAAGGATGAGAAGCAACGGGAAAAGGGGTGTATAAGCCATGTGGAAGCACTTTTGACTTTACATGTTTACACACATTACAATTTCCACAAACACTAACCACATCCCTACGCATATGAGGCCAATAAAAATGTTCACTCAATAAGGAAAAACTTTTCTCAACCCCAAAATGCCCCATTAATCCACCACCATGTGTTTCTCTAACAAGTAATTCACGCATGGAACAAGATGTAACACACAATTTATTTTTCCTGAAAAGAAATCCATCATGTTTGTAAAAATCATTTTTCCCATGTTTTTCACACAACTTCCAAATTTCAGAAAAATCCACATCATTCTCATACTTGCTTTTCAACATTTCAAAACCAAGTATTTTAGCATGCATGGAAGTAATAAGAGAGTATCTCCTAGACAAAGCACCAGCGACAACATTTTCTTTTCCTTGTTTATGCTTAATGATGTAAGGAAATGTTTCAATGAATTCAAGCCATCTTGCATGCCGCCTATTCAACTTTCCTTGTGACTTAAGAAATTTTAGGCTTTCATGATCCGAATGAATCACAAATTCCCTTGGCCACAAGTAATGTTGCCAATTTTCTAAAGTTCTTTTGAGGGCATACAATTCCTTGTCATAGATAGAGTAGTTCAATGCAGCCCCATTAAACTTCTCACTAAAGTAAGCGATGGGCTTAGAGTCTTGCATTAAAATAGCCCCAATTCCTATTCCAGAGGCATCACACTCAACCTCAAAATCTTTTGAAAATTTGGGCAGAATTAAGAGAGGTGAATTGGTCAACTTACCTTTGATTGTGGAGAATGCATCTTCTTGAGCTTTTCCCCACTTGAAGCTCACCCATTTCTTGACCAACTCATTCAATGGTGCCGTAATGGTTGAAAAGTCCCTCACAAAGCTTCAGTAAAAACTTGCAAGTCTATGGAAGGTCCTCACCTCATTGACATTCTTTGGTGTTGGCCAGTCCCGAATCTCCTTCACCTTCTCTTCATCAACCCTCATTCCATCAGCTCCTACAACAAAACTAAGGAAAACAACCGAATTTAAACAAAATGTAAATTTTTCCAAGTTTGCAAACAACCTATTTTTCCTAAGAGTCTAAAAAACATGTTTCAAATGTTCATGAGGTTCATCAAGCCTCTTAGAATAAACAAGGATGTCTCCAAAATACACAACCACAAATTTCCCAATGAATGGATGGAAAACATGATTAATTAAGTTCATGAATGTACTAGGTGCGTTAGTTAGTCCAAAAGGCATAACTAGCCATTCATACAATCCAAACTGAGTTTTAAATAAGGTTTTCCATTCATCTCCCTTTTCATTCTAATTTGATGGTATCCACTTCTTAGGTCAATTTTAGTAAACAAGCATGCACCCTGAAGTTCATCAAGCATATCATCCAAACGAGGTATGGGATAGCGATACTTTACCGTTATTTTTCTTGATAGCTTAACAATCAACACACATTCTCCACTTACCATCTTTCTTTGGGACAAGAATTACCAGTACCGCACACGGACTCAAGCTCTCTCGAACAAATCCCTTTCTTAGCAATTTTTCCACTTGTCGTTGGATTTCTCGAGTCTCTTCCGGGTTAGCCCGATAAGCCGGTCGATTGGGAAGCGTTGCTCCGGGGAGGAAGTCGATGTGGTGCTCGATACCCCGCAAGGGAGGTAAGCCATTGAGAATTTCCTCCGAAAACACGTCACCAAAGTCCTGCAAAAGTGACATAACACTATAAGACATTGAAAGGTTAGGAGCGTTAGTGGTAAAACATTCTCCCTTGCATAGAAGCACAAGAGTTTCCTGCCCCTCTAAAGCTCTCTCTATCTCTCTTTTTCCTAAAAATAAGCTCACTTTTCCCTCAACACTCTTGTTTTCACTCTTTTTTTTCACTCTTGTTTTCAACTCTTTTATTTCCCTCATTTTTTTTGATTTGACTCAACACTCCTTTTTAACCCTTGATTTTTTTACTCTTTTCATTCTCTCTATTTTTTTCTCTTTTCTTTTTCTCTCTTCTCACAACTCTCTCAATCCTTACTTGGTCTTCATAAGCTTGCAAAGGCCTCAATGGTGTAAGAATAACCATCCTCTCGTTGTACTCAAAAGAATAGCGGTTGGTGTATCCATCACGTGTGACCCTCCTATCAAATTGCCAAGGTCTTCCCAACAAGATATGACTAGCATGCATTATAACAATCTATAAGGCCTAGGATGTCTAGTTGTAGCCAATCCCAATTTTTCAACCATCAGACCACTTGCTAGATTAGTACAACTACCCCCCATCAATAATCATACTACATACCTTATCTTTGACGAGGCATCTCGTATGAAAACTGTGCTCCGTTTTCTCTTGATCATGTTCTCCTTCGAGTTGAGCACTCAAATCACGCCTTGCAACAAGCATTTCTCCATGTACGGGGCTTTCTACTTCCATCTCGGAATCATCCTCAAGTGATGGCACTTCATCTTTGCTTGAGCTAGCACTAAGAACATCTCCATCATCCAAAATAATCATTGTCCTCTTGTTTGGACATTGTGAGGCAATATGTCCAAATCCTTCACATTTAAAACATTTGATATCTCGTGATTTGGAAGAATCCCTACCCTCCATTTTACCTTTGGATTCCGTGGTGGCCTCTCTCTCCTCATCAATATTCGCCCGAATCATGATGATCTCCATCTCTTTGTGAAACTCCTCAACACTCATGGCCCCTTGTTTCAAACCCTGCAACTTGAGGAACAAATAATGATAATAGTGGCTAGAAATAAACCACTTACGCATTACAGCTTTCATCTCCTCCCAAGTGTGGATGGGTCTCTCTCTACTTCTTCGTCGACTCACTTGTAGTTGGTCCCACCAAATACTAGCATAGTCGGTGAATTCCACAACCGCCAACTTCACATGGGCATCGAGGGGTTGGAGGCGGACTTGATGAGGAGGGGGGAATGAACACAAGTGGACAAGAACCATTGCGTGGAATTGGAGGCCCAATGAAAAGGGAGCGGACCAAGAGAATGAAGGAGGCCTTAAATGGATTAATCATGGAATTCCAAGAGGAGGCCCAACACCCTTGCTTGGGGGAAGCATCCAGACCTCTAATTACATTAATTAAGGCCCAAACTTGCTTTTAAAAATCTAACCCAAGTGGTGCTACGAATTTTCAAGCCCACCCCACCATGGAATCTTCAAAGTCAAAAGGTGGTGGGTTACTTATCTTTACTTTTCCAAAATGGTGTGCTACTTGTCTCCTAAAGTCATGGGCAAGTGCCAAAGTTGTCAAAGTCATCATTTAGGCGTTTTGACTCGTGGAAACTAGGTGTTAGACTAATGTAAAAGCCACCCCATGGTGTGATTCGAATTTCTTTCTTTGGCTATAAATAGCTACCCCCTTCTACTCTTGAGAGATCATGAATGAAGGTAATGTTATTATGATGAGTTTTGCTTGCAACCATTGTGTTCTTGCTTAATTCTTGACTTATCAAAGGATTGGTCATCCTTTGTGGCGTCTTATGGCTAGAGTTCTTAGAGACAAGTTCTCTTTGGGTTCTACCTTGACCATTTCTCCCTTCCTTCACATTTTCATTATCCGCACACCACATTCACTTGTTTTCTTGCGACGATCCGGGTGCTCTACGCGCGAACATTATACAAGGTTCCTAGGACATTTCCTAGCGGGTCTTGCATCGCGTATCAAATTATGTCACGTGACGTCAATTAGGCCAATTACGCCAATTAGTAAAATTATGTGATATGGATCAGATTCAGCCCAAGGAGAATAATTTTGGGCTTGATAAAAATTCCAAGCCCAATTGTTGTTCGAATTGGACCAGCCCACACTTCTTGATGTCCAACACTATGGTGGGCCACAACACACTTATTTGGGACCCAAAATCATTTATCCACATGGCAAATGGTGGAAATTCGTAGCTGCACATTAATGAGGAGAGAGAAGGTGGAGAAAAGCATCATTAAGAGGGAATCCCGCTACTTTGGCTAGTGGGGTCATTAAATGGCATGGGAAAGTGTTATTTTATGCTTTTTATGTGCCTTTTGGGTTCCCCATGTCTTGTAACTCGAATTGGAGCATTTTTCTTTATTTATTTTGTCTTTATATTGTATTTTCACTCCTTTGTAATGGGGATTCATGAATGTGACGGGATTTTGAAGTTTGCTGTGCAATCTTCTTGCTTTAGCCTCTTCCCTTTGCCCGGAATTGGTGGTGCATCTCCATCGCTGGTGACGTTGTCTTTAAGCGTGGAGAAACCTTGGCGGGTGGCATTGCCTTTAAGCCTCGGTCATTCGGCTACATTACGCTGCTCCTCTTCACTTACTCGTTTTGAGCTTCCGGCGACGCATCAATTGGTATCAGAGGCGCGGTTCCAACGAGTAAGTTCTATCACATTCTTCTTATTACTATCCATCAAGTCTCGCAAGAGCGGATCTTCTACTCCTCCTGCTCCATGGGAAATAGCTAATGCACAGCTACAATCACAAATTACTCAAATCGGTGAGCAACTTGCTCAACTTTTGAGAGCACGGTGACCTGCCTCCCCTCCACCGCAGCGACATCCTCGACGTCCATCACCACATAATAGACGCAATCCAGCACCATTTTATGAAGATCGTGCAAATGGTGATGATTCTAGTGATTCAGAGGTAGATATGCGAAGAAGAAGAGATGATGAAGACATTGAAAGAGGGTTGAAGATTGACATTCCAGATTTTTATGGGAGTATGAATCCGGATGATTTTCTGGATTGGATGCGGGAAATCGAACGGTTCTTCGAATTTAAGAATTGTTCTGATGAGAAGAAATGCAAGGTGGCCATTCTGAAATTTAAAGATTATGCATCACTTTGGTGGGAAAATCTGAAGAAACAGAGGGAACGTGATGATAAAGGCAAGATACGCTCATGGGAGAAGTTGAAAAAGCTTTTAAGGAGACGATTTCTGCCTGAGAATTATAAGCAAGATCTCTATTTCCGAATGCATAGCCTGCGACAAGGAGATAAATCTGTTGAAGAGTACATTCGGGAATTTGATCGTTTGTTGATGCGAAGTGATGTTCCAGAATATAAAGAGCAAACAATTGCAAGGTTTTTGGGTGGATTAAATGAAGAAATTGCACATTCAGTGGAGTTGCAACCATTCTGCTCACTTGATGATGTTTATAAGCTGGCGATCAAGGTGGAAAAGCAAAAAACGGACCTCAAAGGCACCGATGCTCAAAAACTACAATAGAGGTACAACTTTTTATAAGGGTATTTCTTCTAACAAATCTGGTGTTGGTGAGAAAGAATTTGGGAAGAACAAGATGCTGGATAAAGGGAAAGAGAAGGCTATGGAACAAACAAAAGGGAAGTCCGACTCTTTTGAACGTGGGAAACGAAAATGTTTCAAATGCCATGGGTATGGGCATTTTCAGGCCAATTGCCCTAACAACCGGATTATTACTATTAAAGAGATTGAAGAAATTGAAGAGGCAATCAAAGAGGATGAACATGATGGTGAAGAATCTGAAAATAAGGAACATGTTGTGGAAGAAGCTGATGTGGGAAACATGTTGGTGCTACAAAGAGTTTTGCAAGCTCAAATCTGCCCGGAAGAAGATCAAAGAGAAAACTTGTTCCAAACTCGCTGCACCATTAATCAGCGGGTATGCATGGTGATTATTGATAGTGGGAGCTGTACAAATGTGGCTTCAACAACACTAGTGGAGAAATTGAAGCTTCCAACTCAGAATCATCCTCACTCATATAAATTGCAATGGTTGAACAATGGGAGCACACTCCAAGTCAACAAACAGGTTCTAATTTCATTCTCCATTGGTAAGAACTATGCTGATGAAGTACTGTGTGATGTTATTCCTATGGATGCTTGTCACTTGTTGTTGGGTAGGCCTTGGCAGTTTGACAGGGAAGTGAAATATGATGGGAGGAAGAACACTTATTCTTTTCGATCTGGGGAAAAGAATATCACACTTGCTCCTTTGAAGCCGTCCCAAACTCTTCAAGAAAAATCTGTTCCGGAAGTACCCAAAGGTAGTCTCTTTATCAGCAAAGCTCAAGTGGAGAAAGCCATAAATAAGCAAAAGCCAGTTTTTGCTTTATTGATGATTGAAAAGTCATGCCATGAGGAGAAGAGTCATCAACATCCTTTAGCTCATTCCTTAATTGGGGAATATCATGATGTTTTTCCTAATGATCTTCCAGCAGGATTACCACCATTTAGAGGCATTGAACACCAGATTGATCTCATTCCGGGTGCACAATTGCCAAATAAACCAGCATATCGGTGTAATCCTGGAGAATCAAGGGAATTGCAGAAGCAATTAGACGAGTTGATGGATCGAGGCTTTATCAGGCCAAGCATGAGCCCGTGTTCTGTTCTAGCATTATTGGTGCCGAAGAAAGATGGTACGTATCGCATGTGCATTGATAGTAGAGCTATCAATAATATTACCATCAAATACAGGTATCCCATCCCACGACTCGATGATATGCTTGATGAATTACATGGTTCATCAATCTTTTCGAAGGTTGATCTTCGTAGTGGATATCACCAGATTCGAATGAAGGAAGGGGATGAGTGGAAAACGACCTTCAAAACTAAAGGCGGATTGTTTGAGTGGCTGGTCATGCCATTCGGTCTCTCAAATGCTCCTAGCACATTCATGCGACTCATGAATGAAGTTCTGAAATCATTTATTGGTAAATTTGTGGTTGTGTATTTAGATGACATTTTGATTTACAGCAAGGATGTGGAGAGCCATGTGGATCATCTTCGGCGGGTATTTGACGTTCTACGGAAACAAAAGCTATATGGGAAGCTTGAAAAATGCGAGTTCTTTTCAACAGAAGTGGTGTTTTTGGGATATGTGGTAACCAAAGAAGGCATCATGGTGGATGAATCAAAAGTAGAAGCAATCAAGTCCTGGCCACTACCAGAATCCATTACCGAAGTAAGAAGTTTCCACGGTTTGGCATCTTTTTATCGTCGCTTTGTTTCCAATTTCAGCACTATCATGGCACCTATCACTGAATGCTTGAAAAAGGGGAAATTTGAGTGGTCAAAGGCAGCAAATGAATCATTTGAAATCATTAAGAAAAAGTTGTGTGAAGCACCAATTTTGGCGTTGCCTGATTTTGATCAAGTTTTTGAAGTGGAATGTGATGCAAGTGGAGTTGGGATAGGCGCTGTTCTCATCCAAAGTAAGCGCCCTATTGCATATTTCAGTGAGAAACTGAATGATTCAAGGAGAAATTACAGCACCTTTGATAAGGAATTTTATGCGGTTATAAGAGCCCTAGATCATTGGTCTCATTATTTGAGACCAAAGCAGTTTGTTCTTCATTCTGACCATCAGGCATTGAGGTTCATCAATGGTCAACACAAGCTGAGTTCGAGGCATGCAAAGTGGGTGGAATTCTTACAATCATTCTCATTTGTTTCAAAATACAAGAAGGGGCAAGATAATCTGGTGGCAGATGCTTTATCTCGGAGGTATGCGTTACTTACAATTCTTGATGCTCGAATTCTTGGATTTCAGCTTATGAGAGAAGATTATCAGCATGATATGGAGTTTAATTCTATTTTAATCCAATGTCAAGATGGATTTGTGGAGGATTATTCTGTACATGATGGGTTTCTCTTTAAGAGAAACAAGTTGTGTGTTCCAAAGGGTAATTACAGGGACTTGCTCATTCGGGAAGCACATGAAGGGGGACTTGCTGGTCATTTTGGCATCCATAAAACCTTGGAGATACTAAAAGAGCATTTCTACTGGCCGAAGATGCAATCAGATGTCCAAGCTATTCTTTCGAGATGCGGAACTTGTCAAAGAGCAAAGAGTCATTTCAAGCCTGGTTTATACACTCCGCTACCTATTCCAGAGCATCCATGGGAAGATCTCAGCATGGATTTCATTATGGCTTTACCAAAGACTCAGCGAGGTAAAGATTCAATAATGGTTGTTGTTGATCGATTTTCTAAGATGGCTCATTTCATACCTTGTCATAAGACTGAAGATGCGGTGAAAGTGGCCGAATTGTTTTTCAAAGAAATTGTTCGCCTTCATGGAATTCCTCGCAGCATCGTTTCAGATAGAGACACAAAATTTCTCAGCCATTTTTGGAGGACATTATGGGGGAAATTTGGTACGAAACTTCTTTTCAGCACATCCCATCACCCTCAAACGGATGGGCAAACATAAGTTACCAATCGAACATTGGGCACTATTCTGAGAACATTGGTGAACAAGAGCATGAGAGATTGGGATTTGCAACTTGCACAAGCTGAATTTGCATACAATGGATCTCCTAATGCTACCACTCGACATTCTCCATTCGAAGTGGTTTATGGCATCAATCCAATCACTCCTATAGAATTGTGCTCTTTGCCTCTTGATTTTCAGGTGAATATTGATGCGGAGGAGAAGACAAAGCAGATGAAGAAGCTCCATGAGTCGATTCATGCTCAAATAGAGAAGTCTAATGAAGCATACAAGAGGCGAGCAAACAAGCATCGGAAGCAGGCTATTTTCCAACCTGGAGACAAAGTGTGGATTCACCTTCGCAAGGAGAGATTTCCATCCAAAAGGAAGAGCAAGCTGGCACCACGAGCTGAAGGTCCATTCAAAGTGCTTGAACGAGTGGGAAACAATGCCTACAAAATTGATTTACCAGATGATTTTGGCAGCGTTTCTGCAACATTCAACATTGGGGACTTATCTACTTACATTGAAGAAGATGATGTCGTGGATTTGAGGGCAAATCCTCTTCAACCGGGGGAGAATGATAGGGATCAGATTCAGCCCAAGGAGAATAATTTTGGGCTTGATAAAAATTCCAAGCCCAATTGTTGTTCGAATTGGACCAGCCCACACTTCTTGATGTCCAACACTATGGTGGGCCACAACACACTTATTTGGGACCCAAAATCATTTATCCACATGGCAAATGGTGGAAATTCGTAGCTGCACATTAATGAGGAGAGAGAAGGTGGAGAAAAGCATCATTAAGAGGGAATCCCGCTACTTTGGCTAGTGGGGTCATTAAATGGCATGGGAAAGTGTTATTTTATGCTTTTTATGTGCCTTTTGGGTTCCCCATGTCTTGTAACTCGAATTGGAGCATTTTTCTTTATTTATTTTGTCTTTATATTGTATTTTCACTCCTTTGTAATGGGGATGCATGAATGTGACGGGATTTTGAAGCTTGTTGTGCAATCTTCTTGCTTTAGCCTCTTCCCTTTGCCCGGAATTGGTGGTGCATCTCCATCGCTGGTGACGTTGTCTTTAAGCGTGGAGAAACCTTGGCGGGTGGCATTGCCTTTAAGCCTCGGTCATTCGGCTACATTACGCTGCTCCTCTTCACTTACTCGTTTTGAGCTTCCGGCGACGCATCATTATGTCAATTAGGTCAATTATGCAAATTGAGACCAATTATGCTAATTACATCAATTAGGTTATTGGGCCCAATTTGGCTATTGAGGCGAATTAGTCCATTGAGGCCATTTAAGCCAACTAAGGCCAATTGGAAAAAATTAGGCCAATAAGTCCAACTAGTTGAATTAGTCCGTTGATGTCAACTAGGCCAATTATGGGTAATTTAGGTCAATTAGGAGAATTAAGTCATTTGTGGCCAATTATGCCAATTGAGGCAAATTGAGCCCAATTATACCAATTAGGACAATTATACCATTGATGCCAATTAGGTCAATAATTCCAATTAGTCCATTAAGGTCAATTTGGCTATTGATTCCATTTAGGCAAATTAATTCAATTAGTCCAATTAGGTGAATTAGGCCAATTAGGAGAATTAGACCAATTGGGCCAATTGAGGTCAATAAAGCCAATTGAGCTGAATTGATGCCAATTATGTCAATTAGTCTAATTAGCATGACTAGCCTAATTGTCCTCAATAAGAGAATATCCCTAATTGGCATAGATGGCCTAATTGGGCTCAATAGAAAAAATTGGCCTAATATACCTCAATTGGCCTAATTGGCATAATTGGCCACAATGGCCTCATTGGCATAATTGGCCACAATGACCTAATTAGTCGAATTGACTGAATTATTCCTAATGGGCTAATTGGCTTAATTGACATAATTGGCTAATTGGCCTAATTGGCATCATTTTCCTCAATGGCCGAATTGGCCAGATTTACCTAATTGACCAAATTGGCCTCTTTGGACAAAATGGCCTCAAATGAAGAATTGGCCCAATTGTCCTAATGGACCTAATTAGCCTAATTGGACTTGATGGCATAATAATCCCAAATTGGCCAAATTGGCCTCAATGAGCTAATTGACATAATTGACCTCAATGTCCTAATTGATATGATACCTTATGGGTATGCGTTATCTGTTGGTGAAAATGCAAAACATGAGGTGTGAAGTGGGTTAAATTAGGCCAATTATACCAATTAGGCCAGTTAGGCCAATCAGACCAATTAGGCCATTGAGGCCAATGAGTCCAATTAGGCTAATTAGTCCACTGAGCCCAATTAAGCTAATGAGACCAATTAAGCTAATTAGTCCAATTCGGCTAATTAGGCCATTGACAATTAGACCATTGAGGCCAATTAAGTCAATTAGGCCATTGATGCCAATTAGGCCAATTAGGGCATTGAAGCCAATTAGTCCATTGGGTCCAATTATGACAATTTGTCTAATTAGGCCAATTTACCCATTGAGGCCAATTGGCCCATTGATGCCAATTAGACCACTGAGGCCATTGAGGCCAATTCGATCAATTATGTCAATTTTTCCATTGAGGCAAATTATGCCGATGGGGCCATTGAGGACAATTAGGCAATCAGGACAATTAGGCCATTAAGGACAATTAGGTCATTGAGTCCAATTAGGCTAATTAGGGCATTGAGTCCGATTAGGCCATTAAACCTAATTTGCCTATTGAGTTCAATTAGTCCATTGAAGACAATTAGGCCATTGAGGTCAATTAGGCCAACTATGTCAATAAAGCCAATTAGGTCATTGAGGCCAATTATTTCAATTAGGCCATTAAGGAAAATTTGTACAATTGGACCATTGAGAAAAATAAGTCCAATTAATTTGGTCATTGAGGCCAACTAGGCTGTTGAGTCAAATTGATGCGCGATGCAAGACCCGCTAGGAAGTGTCCTAGGAACCTTGTACAATGTTCGCGCGTTGTGCACCCGGATCGCCGCAAGAAAACAAGTGAATGTGGTGTGCGGATAGTGATAAATAGAAGGAAGAGGGAATTGGTCAAGGTAGAACCCAAAGAGAACTTGTCTCTAAGAACTCTAGCCACAAGACGCCACAAAGGATGGCCAATCCTTTGATAAGTCAAGAATTAAGCAAGAACATAAAGGTTGCAAGCAAAACTCACCATAATAACATTACCTTCATTCATGATGTCCAAAGAGTACATGGGGGTGGCTATTTATAGCCAAGGATTGATACAAAATTCTAACACCTAGTTTCCTCAAGTCAAAAAGCCTACATGTCAATTTTGACAATTTTGGCACATGCCCATGACTTTAGGAGACAAGTAGCACATCCTTTTTGGAAAGTAAAGACAACTAGCCCACCACTTTTGACTTTGAAGATTCCATGGTGGGGTGGGCTTGAAATTCGTAGCACACATTGGATTGGGTTTTTAAAAGCATGTTTGGGCCTTAATTAATGTAATTATAGGCCCGGATGCTTCCCCCAAGCAAGGGTGTTGGGCCTCCTCTTGGAATTGCAAGATTAACCCATTTAAGGCCTCCTTCATTCTCTTGGTCCGCTCCCTTGTCATTGGGCCGCCAATTCCTCGCAGCGGGTCTTGTGGAATCATGCGCCTTCCACCCTCCTCATCAAGACCGCCTCCAACACCTCGATGACCATTCGTGCCATGATCCTCATCACAAATTAGGTCAATTAGGCCGTTGATGTGAATTAGGCTATTAGGGTGGATTAGTCATGTTAGTCCACTTATGACATTGAGGCCAACTAGTCCAATTAGATCAATTATTGCAATTAGGCCATTGTGTCGAATTAGGCCAATGAGACCAATTATACCATTGATGCGTATGAGTCCAATTTGGCCAATTATGCCAATTAGGCAAATGAGGCCAGTTAGTTCAATGAGATCAATTAGACCATTGAGGCCAATAGGGCCAATTAGGACAATAAGTTAAATTAGGCCAATTGAGTCCACCCGAGGCGAATAAGGCCAATTGAGGCCAATTGAGGCCAATTAGGGCAATTAAGTCATCGAGTCCAATTAACCCAATTAGGTCAATTAGGGAATTGAGACCAATGAGGCCAATGAGCACAATTAGGCCAATTAAGCTGATTAGATCAATTAGGCCAATTAGGCCGTTGAGGCCAATGAGTCCAATGAGGACAATTGGGACCATTGGGCTAATTAGGACTATTAGGCCATTGAGGCCAATTAGGCCTATTAGGCCATTGAGGCTAATTAGGCCAATTAGGCCTATTAGGTCATTGCAGCCAATTAGGCCAATTAGCCCAATTAGGTCAATATGTCCGATTAGGCCAATTAGGCCAATTAGGCCATTGAACCCAATTAGGCCAATTAGGCCGATTAGGCCGATTAGGCCAATTATGCCAATTACTCCATTAACCCCAATTAGGCCAATTAAACAATTGAGACCGATTAGCCAATTGAAACCAATTAGGTCAATTAGGGTATTGAGTCTATTTAGACCGATTAGACTATTGAGGTCATTTAGCCCAATTAGGTTATTTTGGCTATTGAGTCCAATTAGCAAAATTATGACAATTAGGCTATTGAGGCTCGTTATGCCAATTATGCTATTGAGGTCATTTATGTTAATTAGTCCAATTAGGTCAACTTGGCCAATTGAGGCCAATTGGGCCAATTAAGCATGCAATGGGTCTTGTCCATTAATTCTCCTTCCACCATCAATGCCATGATCACCCTTAACTCCTTGCTGCCTGTGTACACCATGATCTGCATCATCCCCTCCCTCTTCAAAAGGATTCGTCCTCAAATTCACATATTCAAAAGGAGAGAGATCAGAAATATTAAAGGCAGCACTCACATTTCCATACCTGCTGGGCAAGTCAATCTTGTAGGCATTATCATTGATTCTTTCTAAAACTTGAAATGGACCATCTCTTCGTGATTGAAGTTTTGATTTTCTTTGATCTGGGAACCTTTCCTTCCTCAAATGCACCCACACCCAATCTCCAGGTTCTAGTACAACCTTATGCCTACCCTTGTTTGCTTGCTTCCCATATTGTTCATTTCTTCTTTCAATGTTGGCTTTTACCTTGGCAAGTAAGTCCCGAACAAATTTTTCCTTTTCATCACCTACAAGATCAACAACCTCATTAGTAGGCAATGAAAGAATATCTAACAGAGTAATTGGGTTAAATCCATATACAATCTCAAAAGGTGAGTAGTTAGTAGTGGAATGCACTACTCGGTTATATGCAAACTCTATGTGCGGCAAACATTTTTCCCAATTTTTTAGATTTTTTTGAATTATTGTACGCAAGAGGGTAGAAAGAGTTATATTCACCAAATTCAGTTTGCCCATCAGTTTGAGGATGTGCAACTATTGAGAACAATAATTTAGTTCCCAATTTATTCCACAAAGTCCTCCAAAAGTGGCTAAGGAATTTCACATCCCTATCACTTACAATGGTTTTGGGCAGTCCATGTAATCTCACAATTTCTTTGAAAAACAAATCTGCTATATTTATAGCATCATTAGTTTTTGAGCAAGCAATGAAATGGGCCATTTTTCTGAATCGATCCACAACAACAAAAATGCTATCTCTTCCTGATTGGGATCGAGGCAATCCCAACACAAAATCCATAGAGATGTCGGTCCAAGGATGGGATGGAAAGGGCAAGGGGGAATACAATCCATTTGGTTGAACCTTGGACTTTCCATGCTTACAAGTGACACACCTAGCACAAATTGCAATAACATATTTCCTCATGCTTGGCCAATAAAAATGTTCATGCAAAGTAGCTAGTGTTTTATCAACCTCAAAATGCCCCATCAAACCAACCCCATGAGTTTCTTTTACAAGCAATTCTCGAGTTGAACAATTTGGAATGCACAATTTATCCCTTTTGAAAAGAAACCCATCATTTTTGTAATAGTCTTTAAAACCATGTTTTTCACAAGATGTCCAAATTTTAGAAAAATCTCCATCATTTTCATACATTATCTTTAGTAACTCAAGTCCAAGTAATCTAGAATGAAGAGAAGTAATAAGTGAATACCTTTGTGAAAGAGCATCAACAACCACATTTTCCTTACCTTTTTTGTGCTTGATCACGTAGGGGAAAGTCTCAATGAATTCCAGACAAGATGCATGCCGCCGATTCAACTTACCTTGGGACTTCAAATACTTAAGGCTTTCATGGTCAGAATGAATAATGAACTCTTTAGGCCATAAGTAATGTTGCCGTGTTTCCAGGGTTCGTTTCAAAGCATAAAGTTCTTTATCGTAAGTTGAATAATTTAATTCTACCCCGTTCAATTTCCCACTAAAGTAAGCAATTGGACGCGACTCTTGAGTCAAAATAGCACCAATACCAACTTCCGATGTATCACACTCAATTACAAAGACTTTGGTGAAATCGGGTAGCCTTAAAAGGGGAGCATTGACCAATTTTTCTTTAAGTGTGTTAAAGTCTTTTTCTTGTTTTTCACCCCATTTAAAGACCACAAGTCTCTTTACAAGTTCATTAGGTGGTGCAGCGATGGATGAAAAATCATTTACAAACCTCCTATAGAAGCTTGCTAATCTATGAAAACTCCTAACCTCGGTTGCACTCTTCGGTGTGGGCCACTTCTGAATTGCTTTGATCTTTTCATCATCCACACGAATCCCTTCCGACCCTACAACAGAGCCAAGAAACACAACAGAATCCATGCAAAAGGAACATTTTTGAAGATTGGCATAAAGATAGTTTTCTTTAAGGGTCTCACACACCAAACGCAAGTGTTCAAAATGGTTGTCTAGAGATTTTCTATACACCAAGATATCATCAAAATAGACAACCACAAATTTTCCAATGAATGAACGAAGGACATGGTTCATTAAGCTCATGAATGTACTTGGTGCATTAGTTAAACCAAATGGCATAACTAACCACTCATACAAAACGAACTTAGTTTTAAAAGCAGTTTTCCACTCATCTCCTTCTTTCATTCGAATTTGGTGGTATCCACTTTTAAGATCAATTTTTGAAAACAAAGAGGCCCCATGTAATTCATCAAGCATGTCATCAAGTCGAGGGATGGGATAACGGTACTTAACTGTTATTTTGTTGATGGCGCGACAATCCACGCACATCCGCCATGTTCCATCTTTCTCGGGTACTAGGATCACCGGAACGGCGCATGGACTCATGCTTTCCCTTACTAATCCTTTCTTCATGAGTTCTTCAACTTGACACTGGATCTCTCTAGTCTCTTTCGGATTAGCTCTATATGCTGGCCTATTTGGAATTGTGGCACCAGGTATGAAGTGAATCCTATGCTCAATGCCTCTCAAAGGGGGTAGTCCATCGGGTGTTTCTTCAGGAAACAAATCACCAAATTCCTGTAGTAACGACACAACACAAAAAGCAAAGAATGGTGAAGTTCATTAGTTGCAAGGTAAGCATCCTTACTAATGAGTAAGAATACTTTCCCACTCAATAAAGAACCTTTCACCTCACTTTTTCCAAAAAATAAACCCACCTTTCTCTCAACACTCTTCTTTTCATCTCTTTGATTTCCCTCATTTCTTTTTATGCCTCTCGACTCTATTTTTTCACTCTTAATTTTTCCACTCTTTTCATTTTTTTCTCTCATTTCCTTTTTCGTCAACTCATCACTCTCTTTTTTATCACTCAAAATTTTATTTTTCCCACTTTCTTTTTCACTCATTTCTTTTTTCATTTTGTATTCTTTCTCTATCCTCACTTGATCTTCATATGCTTGTATAAGACATAGAGGAGTCAAAACAATCTTTCTACCGTTGAAATGAAAAGAGAAGCGGTTAGCATAGCCATCATACATCACCCTTCTATCAAATTTCCATGGTCTCCCTAGTAGCAAATGTCTAGCTTGCATCGGAGCAACATCACACAACACCTCATCATGATATTTTCCAATGGAAAAAAGAAACTATGGATTGTTTTGTGACCCTCACTTCCCCACTATCATTCAACCATTGCAATCTATAGGGTCTAGTATGCCTTAGAGTAGGAAAACTCAACTTTTCCACCAACAAGGTACTCGCCACATTAGTACAACTTCCACTATCAATGATCATACTACACACCTTCTCCTTGATGTGGCATCTCGTATGAAAAATATGTTCCCGTTAATCCTCATCATGATCATCTTTGGGTTGAAGGTTTAAAGCTCTTCTTGCCACCAATGCATCTCCATGTACGGGTTCTTCAACTTCTACATCCGAACCCTCCTCCAAAGATGGAATCTCATCATCACTAGAGTGCTCACTAAGGATGTCTCCATTGTCCAAAATAATCCTGGCCCTTTTGTTCGGGCATTGAGATGCAATATGACCATGTCCTTGACACTTAAAAACACTTTATATCACGATATTTAGAAGGGAAATTTGTGTCCCTTTCTCCTTTTCAATCAGTGGGGAAGAAATTATTTTTGGCCTATTCTCTTTGTTTTGGAGCAAATTTAGAATCCCTTGGTTTCGTTTCATTCCACTTAGAAGTTGATTTTGGATCTTTTCGGTTATCCTTCCAAAAATTATGGGAACTTACTTGAATCCTCCGAGAATGTAGTTGCTTTTCAACCTTCACTGCCTTATGTAGCAACTCCTCCATGTCAATGTAGGTCTGTAGTTCCACCACATCTTTAATTGTCGGATTCAAGCATTGATGAACCTTGCCATGGTAGCTTCGCGATCCTCCTCCAAATTGGCTCGAATCATTGATATCTCCATTTCCTTGTAGTATTCTTCCACACACATGGAACCTTGCACAAGTTTTTGTAACTTCAAATGCAAGTCTCGATAGTAATGACTAGAAATGTACCTTTTTCGCATTACTATCTTCATTTCTTCCCAAGTTCGAATTGGCCTTTCTCTATTTCGTCGTCGACTTACTTGTAATTGGTCCCACCAAATACTTGCATAGTCGTTGAACTCAAACGCTGCTAATTTTACCTTCTTCTCCTCCGAGTAGTTGTGAAGTCCAAACACATGGTCAACCTTCCGCTCCCACTCCAAATAAAGTTCTGGGTCACTCTTCCTTTGAAAGGGTGGAAGTGTCACTTTGATGCTTCCCAAATCATTGTCTCTCCAAGAAGCACGTTGCCCTTGCCTAGGAATTGATTCTTCAAAATCGGAGTACTCATCATCACCTTCATGAATTTCTTGCCTTCTTGGAGCCTTGGAAGATGAGGAACTTTGTATATCATCCAACCTAGCATTCAATCTTGTAAACTGGTCAACGACTGCTTTCATGAATAATTTAATGTCGATCTCACTTCTTTCTCCCTCAATTGCCATTTTTTTTAAATTCTTCACACACTCTTTCTCTTTTTTTATCTCTCAAAAGTTTCCTCACACTTTCTAGCACAACAACTTGTTTCCTACAAGTGTTCTTAAATAGAATCAAGAAGACAACTAGTAGAAGCAATTAATTCATGGCAATCTTTAAAAATCAGAAATTTTAAAAGGGTTTGAATCAATGAGGTCCAAGAAATGTGCGGTATTTGTTGGCAAAAATGCGGAAACACAAGTGAAAAAAGAAGAGGGGAAGAGAAATTAAAATAAATGCAAGAGGAATAAAAGGGGAAGGGGATGATCAATTAGGACCCCAAGGAGACTTTCCCCTTGAAACTCTAATTATAAAGCGCCACAAAGGTTGATCACTCCTTTGATGCGCCTTACTTGCATTCACCTAGGAACACAAGAAACACAAGAATAATAATGCTAGAAACTCTAAAATTTGAAATTAACCTTCAAGGGGTACAAGAGGTGGTGATTTATAGCCAAATGAGAGGAATACATGTCAAACTACCTATCCCATAAGAGTCTAAACCCTATCCCATGAATTTGACTTTTTTTACACATGTCCATGGCTTTAGGGGACAGGATATCTCTAAAGAAGACTTTTAGGAACCACCCCAAAGACTTTGAAGATTCCCACCATGGATTGGAGACAAGGGCCCCACCACTTTTGACATTGGATATTTGCTTCATGCAAGTAGATTAAATTTCGTGGAAGCATATGGGTGGGCCTTTTAGGTTCACTTTTGGGCTTTAATAAGTGTGATTAAAGGCCCATTTTCTCCTCCCATGCATGCATGTTGGGCCTCCTCTTGTAATTTCAAAATGAGGCCATGTAAAGCCTCTTTCATCCTCCTCATTCTTCCTCTTGTCATTGGGCCACCAATCCCATGCAATGGGTCTTGTCCATCAATTCTCCTTCCACCATCAATGCCATGATCACCCTCAACTCCTTGCTGCATTGTACACCATGATCCGCATCAAATGGTTTAATTGGATTCAATGTCCTAATTGGACTCAATTGTCTAATTGGCTTCAATGTTTTAATTGGACTCAATGCCCTAATTGGCCTAATTGTATTCAATGGCCAAATTTTCCTAATTGCCCAATTGTCCTTAATGGCCTAATCGATACAATTTGCCTCAATAGCATAATTGTAATAATGGGACTGAATGGCCTAATTGGCCTCAGTGGTCTAATTGGTCTCAATGGGCTCATTGGCATCAATGGCCAAATTGACCTAATTCAGTTAATTGGGCTAATTCGCATAATAGGTCTCAATGTTCTAATTGGCCTCAATGGCCTAATTTGCCTTAGGCCAATATGGAAAATTATGCCAATGAAACCAGTTAGTCCAATTAGTTCAATTAGTCCATTGAGGTCAATTAGGCCACAGAAACCAATTAAACCGGTTAGGCCAATTAGGCCAATTGAGACCAATTAAGCTAATTTGACCTATTGAGGCCAAATTTTCCAATTACATAAATCAGGCCAATAAGGCCAACAGAGTCCGATTGAGATTAAATTGGGCAATTAGGCCAATTGAGTCCAATTGAGGCTAATTAGGGCAATTAGGCCATTGAGACCAATTAGTCCCTTGAGTCCAATAATGTCAATTAGGGTATTAAGCCCAATCAGTCCAAATAGGTCAATGAGGCTATTGAGACCATTTAGGCCAATTATACCAAATAGGACAATTAGATCATTGATCCCAATTATGCCAATTAGACCAATTAGGGAAGTTAGGTCATTGAGGTCAATTAGGACAATTAGACCTTTGAGACCAATTAGGCCAGTTATGCTAATTAGGCGAATTAGATCACTGAGGTTAATTAGGCCAATTAGGCCATTGAGTCCAATTAGGTCAGTTATCCAATGAGCCCAATTACACCATTGAGACTAATTAGGCCAATTAGACCATTAAGACCAATTAGTCTAATTAGGCAAATTAGGCCAATAGTGCCAATTACACCAATTGAGGCTAATTGAGATTGATTAGGTCAATTAGACCATTGAGGCTAATTAGTCCAATTAGGTCTATTAGACCAATTAGGGTATTAAGTCCAATTAGGTTAATTGGGCCAATGAGACCAATTAGACCCAGTAAGATAATTAGCCCAATTAAGTTAATTGAGACCAATTTGACACACTAGGCCAATTAGGTCAATTAGACCAGTTGAGACCAATTAGTATAATTAGGCCAATTAGGTCGATTAGACCAGTTGAGGCCTAATTGGCCTCAATTAACTTAATTGACATAATTGGCCTCAATGACATAATTGGCCTAATTTAACTTATTGGCCTAATTGGCCTCAATTGCCTAATTGGCCTAATTGGCCAAATTGGATTCATACGCATCAATGGTACAATTGGCATAATTAGCCTAATTGGCCAAATTGACCTTGATGACCTAATTGGTCTAATTAGTCTCAATGGTTTAATTGGTCTCATTGGCCGAATTGACCACAATGGCCTAATTGGCTTAATTGATCTAATTGGACTAGTTTGCCTCAATGTACTAAGTGGGCTAACTTGACTAATCCTCCCCAATAGCCTAAATGGCATCAACGGCCTAGTTGGCCTCAATGACCTAATTAGCCTAACTGGACTAACTTTCCTCAATGTTCCAATTGTCCAAATTTGCCTCAATGGCCTAATTGAAATAATTGGCCTCAATGGCTTAATTGGCCTTATTGACATAGTTGGACTCAATGGCCTAATTGGCGTCAATGGACTAATTGGTCTCAATAGCCAAATTGGGTTCAATGGCCTAATTGGACTCAATGCCCTAATTGGACTTAATGGACTAATTGTCCTCAATGGATTAATTGTCCTGATTGCCTAATTGATACACGATGCAAGACCAACTAGGAAGTGTCCTAGGAACCCTGTATAATGTTCGCGCGTTGAGCACCCGGATCGCCGCAAGGAAACAGGTGAATGTGCTGTGCGGATAGTGAAAATGATAAGGGTGAAATGGTCAAGGTAGAACCCAAATAGAACTTGCCTCTAAGAACTCTATCCACAAGACGCCACAAAGGATGACCAATTATTTGATAAGTCAAGAATTAAGCAAGAACACAATGGTTGCAAGAAAAACTCACCATAATAACATTACTTTCATTCATCATTTCCAAAGAGTACGAGGGGGTGGCTATTTATAGCCAAAGAAACTTGAAATTCGAATCACACATTGGGTGGCTATTTACAATAGTCTAATGCCTAGATTCCATAAGTCAAAAAGCCTAAATGATGACTTTGACAACTTTGGCACTTGACCATGACTTTAGGAGACAAGTAGCACACCCTTTTGGAAAAGTAAAGACAAGTAGCCCACCACTTTTTAAATTTGAAGATTCCATGGTGGGGTGGGCTTGAAAATTCATAGCACCACTTGGGTTGGATTTTTAAAAGCATGTTTGGGCCTTAGTTAATGTAATTAAAAGCCCGGATACTTCCCCCAAGCAAGGGTGTTGTGCCTCCTCATGGAATTCCATGATTAACCCATTTAAGGCCTCCTTCATTCTCTTGGTCCCCTCCTTTTTCATTGGGACTCCAATTCAACGCAATGGGTCATATCCACTTTTGTGCATTCCGCCCTTCTCATCAAGTCCACCTCCAACCCCGTTATGCCCGTGTGTGCCATGATCCTCATCATCTCCTCCCTCTTCAAAAGGATTCATCCTCGAATCTAAAAATTCAAAGGGAGAAAGATCAGCAACATTAAAGGTTCCACTAACATTCCCATACCTGTCGGGTAACTCAATCTTGTAGGCATTATCATTGATCTTCTCTAAGACTTGGAAAGGACCATCTCCTCGTGGATTATGTTTTGATTTTCATTGCTCTGAGAACCTCTCCTTCCTCAAGTGTACCCACACCCAATCTCCAGGTTGAAACACCAATTTTCGCCGACCTTTGTTGGTGTGCTTTGCTACTTGTTCATTCTTTCGCCCAATGTTGGCCTTTACCTTTTCATGGAACTCCTGCACAAACTTTGCCTCCTTTTCACCTTCAAGATTAGAAAATTGATTAGTAGGCAAAGGTAAAATATCGAGTGGAGTTAATGGGTTAAACCGTACACAACTTCAAATGGTGAAGCATTAGTAGTGGAGTGAACCACTCGATTATAAGCAAACTCAATGTGAGGCACGCATCTTTCTCAATGTTTCATATTTTTTCCAAGGATAGAACGCAACAATGTGGAAAGTGACCTATTGGCCACCTCCGTTTGACCATCTGTTTGTGGTTGTGCAGTGGTCGAGAACAAAAGTTTGGTTCCAAGTTTGTTCCACAATGTCCTCCAGAAGTGACTAAGGAATTTGACATCCCTATCACTCACAATGCTCTTGGGTAAGCCATGCAACCTAACAATTTCCCTGAAAAACAAATCAGTGATATGAGTTGCATCATTGGTTTTAGAACAAGTCATAAAATGAGCCATTTTAGTAAACTTGTCTACCACCACAAAGATGTTATCCTTACCTGATTGTGATCTTAGAAAGCCGAGCACAAAATCCATTTAAATGTCAACCCAAGGATGAGAAGCAACGGGCAAAGGGGTGTCTAATCCACGTGGAAGCACTTTCGACTTTTCATGTTTACACACATTACAATTCCACAAACACTAACCACATCCCTACGCATGTGAGGCCAATAAAAATGTTCACTCGACAAGGAAAAAGTTTTCTCAACCCCAAAATGCCCCATTAATCCACCACCATGAGTTTCTCTAACAAGCAATTCACGCATAGAACAAGATGGAACACACAATTTATTTTTCTAAAAAAGAAATCCATCATGTTTGTAAAAATCACTTTTGCCATGTTTTTCACACAACTTCCAAATTTCAGAAAAATCCACATCATTCTCATACATGCTTTTCAACATTTCAAAACCAAGTATTTTAGCATGCATTGAAGTAATAAGAGAATATCTCATAGACAAAGCATCAGCGACAACATTTTCTTTTCCTTGTTTGTGCTTATTGATGTAAGGAAATGTTTCAATGAATTCAAGCCATCTTGCATGTCGCCTATTCAACTTTCCTTGTGACTTAAGAAATTTTAGGCTTTCATGATCCGAATGAATCACAAATTCCCTTGGACACAAGTAATGTTTCCAATTTTCTAAAGTTCTTTTGAAAGCATATAATTCCTTGTCATAGGTGGAGTAGTTCAATGCAGCCCCATTAAGCTTCTCACTAAAGTACGTGATAGGCTTAGAGTCTTGCATTAAAACAGCCCCAATTCCTATTCCAGAGGCATCACACTCAACCTCGAAAACTTAAGAAAATTCAGGCAGAACTAAGAGAGGTGAATTGGTCAACTTACCTTTGAGTGTGGAGAAGGATTTCTCTTGAGCTTTTCCCCACTTGAAACTCACCCCTTTATTTACCAACTCATTCAATGGTGCCGTGATGTTTGAAAAGTCCCTCACGAACCTTCGGTAAAAACACGCAAGTCCATGGAAGCTCCTCACCTCGTTGGCATTCTTTGATTGTGGCCAATCCCGAATCGTCTTCATCTTCTCTTGATCAACCTTTATGCCATCAGCTCCTACCACAGAACCAAGGAGAACAACCGAATTTAAACAAAATGTTCATTTTTCCAAGTTTGCAAACAACCTATTTTCCCTAAGAGTCTCAAAAAACACGTTTCAAATGTTCATGATGTTCATCAAGGCTCTTAGAATAAACAAGGATGTCATTAAAATACACAACCACAAATTTCCCAATGAATGGATGGAAATCCTGTTTCATTAAGTTCATGAATGTACTAGGTGCGTTAGTTAGTCCAAAAGGCATAACTAGCCATTCATACAATCCAACCTTAGTTTTAAAAGCGGTTTTCCATTCATCTCCCTCTTTCATTCTAATTTGATGGTATCAACTCCTTAGGTCAATTTTAGTAAACAAGCATGCACCATGGAGTTCATCAAGCATATCATCCAAATGAGGTATTGGATAGCGATACTTTACCGTGATTTTGTTGATAGCTCGACAATCAACACACATTCTCCACTTACCATCTTTTTTTGGGACAAGGATTACCGGTACCGCACATTGACTCAAGCTCTCTCGAACAAATCACTTAGCAATTCTTCCACTTGTCGTTGGATTTCTCGAGTCTCCTTTGGATTAGCAAGATAAGCTGGTCGATTAGGAAGCGTTGCTCCGGGGAGGAAATCGATGTGATGCTCGATACCCCGTAAGGGAGGTAAGCCATCGGGAATTTCTTCCAGAAACACATCATCACCAAATTCCTGCAAAATGGACATAACACTAGAAGGCATAGAAGGGTTAGGAGAGTTAGTTGTAAAACATTCCCCCTTACATAAAAGCACGCGAGTTTCCTCCCCCTCCAAAGCTCTCTCTATCTCTTTTTTTTCCTGAAAATAAGCTCACTTTTCCCTCGACACTCTTGTTTTCACTCTTATTTTCAACTCTTTTATTTCCCTCATTTTTTTTGCTTTCACTCAAAACTCCTTTTTCACTCTTGATTTTTCCACTCTTCTCATTCTCTCTATTTTTTTTCTCTCTTCTCACAATCTCTCTCAATCCTCACTTGGACTTCATAAGCTTGCAAAGGCCTTAATGGTGTAAGAATAACCGTCCACCCATTATACTCAAAAGAATATCGATTGGTGTATCCGTCATGTGTGACTGCCAAGGTCTTCCCAACAAAATATGACTAGCATGCATTGGAACAACATCACACATCACCTTGTCTTCATACTTCCCAATAGAAAATAGAACTTGTACTTGCTTAGTCACTTTGACATCCCCACTATTATTTAACCATTGCAATCTATAAGGCCTAGGATGTCAACTCGTAGCCAATCCCAATTTATCAACAATCAAACCACTTGCTACATTTGTACAACTACCCCCATCAATAATCATACTACATAACTTATCTTTGACGAGGCATCTAGTATGAAAAATGTGCTCCCTTCGCTCTTGATCATGTTCTCCTTCGGGTTGAGCACTCAAAGCACGCCTTGCAACAATCATTTCTCCATGTATGGGGCTTTCTACTTCCACCTCGGAATCATCCTCAAGTGATGGCATTTCATCTTCACTTGAGCTAGCACTAAGAACATCTCCATCATCCAAAATAATCATGGTTCAGTTGTTTGGGCATTGTGAAGCAATATGTCCAAATCCTTGACATTTAAAACATTTGATATCTCGTGATTTGGAAATAACCTTACCCTCCATTTTACCTTTAGATTCCGGGAAGAATGGTTTTGGTTTGGGCAACTCCTTTGAATCAGTTTTGTGTTCCCTTACAAGATCTTGTGGTTTGGAATCTTTAAACTTCAAAGAAGGTGTAGAATTCTTACCATAAGATGTAGGGCGCATCCTTCTTGCCTTTACTTGACTCTCCGCTTTGGTAGCGATGTGAAGCAGACCCTCCATGTCCAAGTAGTGGTGCATGTCCACTATGTCTCGAATGTCATGGTTGAGGCCATTCACAAACCTTGCCATGGTGGCCTCTCTCTCATCATCAATATTTGCGCGAATCATGATGATCTCCATCTCTTTATGATACTCCTCAACACTCATAGCCCCTTGTTTCAAACCCTGCAACTTGAGGAACAAATCACGATAATAGTGGCTAGAAATGAACCTCTTACGCATTGTAACTTTCATCTCCTCCCAAGTGTGGATGGGTCTTTCTCCACTTCGTCGTCGACTCACTTATAGTTGGTCCCACCAAATACTAGTATAATCGGTGAACTCGACGGCCGCCAACTTCACATTGTTTTCCTCCGAATAGGTGTGACAACCAAAAACATGTTCAAACTTTCTTTCCCATTCCAAGTAAGTTTCAAGATCATTCTTACCTTGGAATGAAGGGATCCTCAACTTTACTTTTCCTAGATCGTTGGCTTGCCTCCATGGTGGTTTATTTCTCCAAATCGGTGACTCGTGAAAATCGAATAACTCCTCCTCTTCTTCAACAACCCGCCTCCTTGGTGGTGCTCTAGAATTGGAAGGGGATTGAAGTTCATCCATCCTCGCATTCAACCTTTGGAATTGTTCTTGTACAGCCCTCATGAACATCTTAATGTCCACTTCATTGGTATTACTCGACTTTGCCATTTAGAAATCCTGTAAAAAAAATGAAGAGAAAGGAAAATGGACCTCACACACTCCCTCACGTGTTTACACTCAAAAATAATATGTTCGCTCGTGTTTCACTCAAGTTTGGCTTTTATTAAAATGTAACACTCTTGCCTTTACCACTCAATTTGCTTCCTATAGCGTTCTTACCCAATTTCAACAAATCAAAAGCATCTTTGAAAAGTGGCAATCCCAAAATAGAATTCAAAGATAAAATTCAAATTGGATTCAAGATGACAAATTTTGGAAGAGGAAGAAAATGGAAGAAGAAGAATGAAAATGGGACGTAGAATTCAAAATGTTGCAATTTGTTTTTGATTTTTTTGTTTTTTTGGCACTTTTTTTTGTAGATGCAGCACCAACAATATGAATTTTTGAATATTTAAATGCAGGAGAAGTAATAATTTGTAACATCAAATGGAATCCACGTGAGATTTGCATGGTTTTAAAATTTCAGAATTTGTCGCAAACTTTGAACCTGCTGTATCTCGCTATTTTTAGCTTTGATTTTGATGATTCCAAATATACAAGAAACATGAGCTTCTCAACTATAGGAATGATATATTATACGTCCAAAAAGACGAAGAAATAATGTCAGTAGGTGAAAAAGAAAATGGACCGGAATTGATGTCGGCCCGATTCGAAGAGAAATGAAAATGGAAGAAATGGTAAGAAAGAAGGAACCTGATTTCTTGCAAATGGGCTCTGATACCAAATGATACGCGATGCAAGACCCGCTAGGAAGTGTCCTAGGAACCCTGTATAATGTTCACGCATTGAGCACCTGGATCGCCACAAGGAAACAAGTGAATGTGTTGTGTGGATAGTGAAAATGAGAAGGAAGGGGGAAATGGTCAGGTAGAATCCAAAGAGAACTTGTCTCTAAGAACTCTAGCCCCAAGACGCCACAAAGGATGACCAATCCTTTGATAAGTCAAGAATTAAGAAAGAACACAATGGTTGCAAGCAAAACTCACCATAATTGATGCGGATCATGGTGCACACAAGCAGCAAGGTGTTGATGGTGATCATGGCATTGATCGTGGAAGGATCATTAATGGAAAAGACCCATTGCATGGGATTGGTGGCCCAATGACAAGAGGAAGAATGAGGAGGATGAGAGAGGCTTTACATGGCCTCATTTTGAAATTACAAGAGGAGGCCCAACATGCATGCATGGGAGGAACAAATGGGTATTTAATCACACTTATTAAAGCCCAAAAGTGAACCTAAAAGGACCACCCATATGCTTCCACGAAATTCACTCCACTTGCATGAAGGAAATCTCCAATGTCAAAAGTGGTGGGCCCCTTGTCTCCAAATCCATGGTGGGAATCTTCAAAGTCTTTGGAGGTGGTTCCTAAAAGTCTTCTTTAGAGATATCTTGTCCCCTAAAGTCATGGACATGTGTAAACAAAGTCAAATTCGTGGGATAGGCTTTAGACTTTTGTGGGATAGGTAGTCCGACATGTATTCCTCTCATTTGGCTATAAATAGTCACCTCTTGTACCCCCCTTGAAGGTTAATTTCGAATTTGAGAGTTTCTAGCATTATTATGCTTGTGTTTCTTGTGTTCTTAGGTGAATGCAAGTTAGGCTCATCAAAGGAGTGATCAACCTTTGTGGCGCTTTATAATTAGAGTTTCAAGGGGCAAGTCTCCTTGGGGTCCTAATTGATCACCCCTTCCCCTTTTATTCCTCTTGCATTTCTTCTAATTTTCATTCCCCTATTCTTTCTTCGCTTGTGTTTCCGCATTTTTGCCAACGAAAACCGCACTCGCATACGGTATCATATCATTTGGTATCAGAGGAAGGCAACGGAAACCAAGTTTATTCATTTCTATTTCTCCCATCTTTTTTTTTCTCTTCCCCTTCTTCCATTTTCTGCCATCACCAATTCTGGACGGAATTTTCTTCCATATTTTCGTCTGCTTTTTCTTTAAGTTCCTGGGCGTATAATATGTCGTTTAAATAGTTCATAATCTCATCTTTCTTCTCGATTTGGAAACACTAAAATCTGACACCTATATTTGGAGTTATAGCCGAATCAATTCGTGCTACAGTTTCACCCTTGTGAAATCTAACAATCTCCAAGGCGGATTTCCATTTGAGTTTGAAGATCAAGTTATCACAACCATTTACATCATTGCAATCAGATTAGTAAAATTTTCATTTGTTGTACTTTGAGCATGAAAAGCGCACTCTTTTCAATTCTTGTTTGTTGAGTAGCAAAAAAAAATAAAAAAAAATCAAAAAAAAAATCAATAAAAAAAAAACAAAAAAAAAGTGAAGCTGCTCATTTGAAACATTGCGTTTTCTCATATGTCATAAATTTGATTGCAATTTTCTTATCCATAATCTTCTTTCCTTCTTCCATATCCAACCTTCTTCTATAACCTTTTCTCCCATTTACCCCCCACGTTTCTTGGACCTCATTGATTCAAACCCTTTTAAAATTTCTGATTTTTAAAGATTGCCATGAATTGATTGCTTCTACTACTTGTCTTCTTGATTCTATTTAAGAACACTTGTAGGAACCAAGTTGTTGTGCTAGAAAGTGTGAGAAACCTTTTGAGAGATAAAAAAAAGAGAAAGAGTGTGTGAGGAATTAAAAAAAATGGCAAGTGAGGGAGAAAGAAGTGAGATCGACATTAAATTATTCATGAAACAGTCGCTGACCAGTTTACAAGATTGAATGCTAGGTTGGATGATATGCAAAGTTCCTCATCTTCAAAGGCTCCATGAAGGCAAGAAATTCATGAAGGTGATGATGAGTACTCCGATTTCGAAGATTCAATTCCTAGGAGAGGGCAACGTGCTGCTTGGAGAGACAATGACTTGGGAAGCATCAAAATGACACTTCCACCCTTTCAAGGGAAGAGTGACCCAGAACTTTATTTGGAGTGGGAGCGAAAGGTTGACCATGTGTTTGGACTTCACAACTACTCGGAGGAGAAGAAGGTAAAATTGGCATCCCTTGAGTTCAATGACTATGCAAGTATTTGGTGGGACCAATTACAAGTAAGTCGACGACGAAATGCAGAAAGGCCAATTCGAACTTTGGAAGAAATGAAGATAGTAATGCGTAAAAGGTACATTTCTAGTCATTACTATCGAGACTTACATTTGAAGTTACAAAAACTTGTGCAAGGTTCCATGTGTGTGGAGGAATACTACAAGGAAATGGAGATATCAATGATTCGAGCCAATTTGGAGGAGGATCGCGAAGCAACCAAGGCAAGGTTCATCAATGGCTTGAATCTGGCAATTAGAGATGTGGTGGAACTACAGAATTACATTGACATGGAGGAGTTGCTACATAAGGTAGTGAAGGTCGAAAAACAACTACATTCTCGGAGAATTCAAGTAAGTTCCCATAATTTTTGGAAGGATAACCGGAAAGATCCAAAATCAATTTCTAAGTGGAATGAAACGAAACCAAGGGATTCCAAATTTGTTCCAAAACAAAGAGAAGAGGCCAAAAATAAGTTCTTCCCCACTGATTCAAAAGGAAAAATGGACACAAATTTCCCTTCTAAATCTCGTGATATAAAGTGTTTTAAGTGTCAAGGACATGGTCATATTGCATCTCAATGCCCAAACAAAAGGGCCATGATTATTTTGGATAATGGAGACATCCTTAGTGATCACTCTAGCGATGATGAGATTCCATCTTTGGAGGAGGGTTCCGATGTAGAAGTCGAAGAACCCGTACATGGAGATGCATTGGTGGCAAGAAGTGCTTTAAACATTCAACCCAAAGATGATCATGATGAGGAGCAATGGGAACATATTTTTCATACGAGATGCCACATCAAGGAGAAGGTATGTAGTATGATCATTGATAGTGGAAGTTGTACCAATGTGGCGAGTACATTGTTGGTGGAAAAGTTGAGTTTGCCTACTCTAAGGCATACTAGACCCTATAGATTGCAATGGTTGAATGATAGTGGGGAAGTGAGGGTCACAAAACAAGCCATAGTTTCTTTTTCCATTTGAAAATATCATGATGAGGTGTTGTGTGATGTTGCTCCGATGCAAGCTGGACATTTGCTACTAGGAAGACCGTGGAAATTTGATAGGAGGGTGATGTATGATGGCTATGCTAATGGCTTCTCTTTTCATTTCAGCGGTCGAAAAATTGTTTTGACTCCTCTAAGTCCCATACAAGCATATGAAGATCAAGTGAGGATAGAGAAAGAATACAAAAAGAAAAAAGAAAAGAGTGAAAAAGAAAGTGGGAAAAATAAAATTTTGAGTGATAAAAAAGAGAGTGATGAGTTGATGAAAAAGGAAATGAGAGAAAAAAATGAAAAGAGTGGAAAAATTAAGAGTGAAAAAGGAGAGTCGAGTGACATAAAAAGAAATGAGGGAAATCAAAGAGATGAAAACAAGAGTGATGAGCGAAAGGTGAGTTTATTTTCTGGAAAAAGTGAGATGAAAGGTGCTTTATTGAGCGGGAAAGTGTTCTTACTCATTAGTAAGGATGCCTACCTTGCAACTAATGAACTTCACCATTCTTTGCCTTCTTGTGTTGTGTCTTTACTACAAGAATTTGGTGATTTGTTTCCTAAAGAACCACCCGATGGACTACCCCCTTTGAGAGGAATTGAGCATAGGATTGACTTCATACCCGGTGCCGCAATTCCAAATAGGCCAGCATATAGAGCTAATCCGGAAGAGACTAGAGAGATCCAGTGTCAAGTTGAAGAACTCATGAAGAAAGGATTAGTAAGGGAAAGCATGAGTCCATGCGCCGTTCCGGTGATCCTAGTACCCAAGAAAGATGGAACATGGTGGATGTGTGTGGATTGTCGCGCCATCAACAAAATAACAGTTAAGTACCGTTATCCCATCCCTCGACTTGATGACATGCTTGATGAATTACATGGGGCCTCTTTGTTTTCAAAAATTGATCTTAAAAGTGGATACCACCAAATTCGAATGAAAGAAGGAGATGAGTGGAAAACTGCTTTTAAAACTAAGTTTGGTTTGTATGAGTGGTTAGTTATGCCATTTGGTTTTACTAATGCACCAAGTACATTCATGAGCTTAATGTACCATGTCCTTCGTTAATTCATTGGAAAATTTGTGGTTGTCTATTTTGATGAAATCTTAGTGTATAGCAAATCTCTAGACAACCATGTTGAACACTTGCGTTTGGTATATGAGACCCTTAAACAAAACCAACTTTATGCCAATCTTCAAAAATGTTCCTTTTGCATGGATTCTGTTGTGTTTCTTGGATATGTTGTAGGGGCGGAAGGGATTCGTGTGGATGATGAAAAGATCAAAGCAATTCAGGAGTGGCCCACACCAAAGAGTGCAATCGAGGTTAGAAGTTTTCATGGATTGGCAAGCTTTTATTGGAGGTTTGTAAATGATTTTTCATCCATCGCTGCACCTCTTAATGAACTTGTAAAGAAACATGTGGTCTTTAAATGGGGTGAAAAACAAGAAAAATCTTTTAACACACTTAAAGAAAAATTGGTCAATGCTCCACTTTTAAGGCTACCTGATTTCACCAAAGTCTTTGAAATTGAGTGTGATGCATCGAGAGTTGGAATTGGTACTGTTTTGACTCAAGAGTGACGTCCAATTGCTTACTTTAGTGATAAATTGAACGGGGCAGCATTAAATTATTCAACTTATGATAAAGAACTTTATGCTTTGAAACGAACCCTGGAAACATGGCAACATTACTTATGGCCTAAAGAGTTCATTTTTCTTTCTGACCATGAAAGCCTTAAGTATTTGAAGTCCCAAGGTAAGTTGAATCGGCGGCATGCATCTTGGATGAAATTCATTGAGACTTTCCCCTACGTGATCAAGCACAAAAATGGTAAGGAAAATGTGGTTGCTGATGCTCTTTCACGAAGGTATTCACTTCTTACTTCTCTTCATTCTAGACTACTTGGACTTGAGTTACTAAAGGGAATGTATGAAAATGATGGAGATTTTTCTAAAATTTGGACATCTTGTGAAAAACATGGTTTTAAAGACTATTACAAAAATGACGGGTTTCTTTTCAAAAGGGATAAATTGTGCATTCGAAATTGTTCAACTCGAGAATTGCTTGTAAAAGAAACTCATGGGGGTGGTTTGATGGGGCATTTTGGGGTTGATAAAACACTAGCTACTTTGCATGCACATTTTTATTGGCCAAGCATGAGAAAAGATGTTATTGCAATTTGTGCTAGGTGTGTCACTTGTAAGCATGAAAAGTCTCAGGTTCAACCAAATGGATTGTATTCCCCCTTGCCCGTTCCATCCCATCCTTGGACCGACATCTCTATGGATTTTGTGTTGGGATTGCCTCGATCCCAATCGGTAAGAGATAGCATTTTTGTTGTTGTGGATCGCTTTAGCAAAATGGCCCATTTCATTGCATGCTCAAAAACTAACGATGCTATACATATATCAGATTTGTTTTTCAAAGAAATTGTGAGATTACATGGACTGCCCAAAACCATTGTAAGTGATAGGGATGTGAAATTCCTTAGCCACTTTTGGAGGACATTGTGGAATAAATTGGGAACTAAATTATTGTTCTCAACTGTTGCACATCCTCAAACTGATGGGAAAACTGAAGTGGTGAATAAGACTCTTTCTACCCTCTTGCGTTCAATAATTCAAAAAAATCTAAAGAATTTGGAAAAATGTTTACCACACATAGAGTTTGCATATAACCGAGTAGTTCATTCCACTACTAACTTCTCACCTTTTGAGATTGTATATGGATTTAATCCAATGACTCCATTAGATATTCTTTCATTACCTACTAATGAGGTTGTTGATCTTGCAGGTGATGAGAAGGCCAAATTTGTTCAGGATTTAAATGCCAAGGTGAAAGCCAACATTGAAAGAAGAAATGAACAATATGAAAAGCAAGCAAACAAGGATAGGCATAAGGTTGTACTAGAACCTGGAGATTGGGTGTGGGTGCATTTGAGGAAGGAAAGGTTCCCGGAGCAAAGAAAATCAAAACTTCAGTCACGAGGAGATGGTCCATTTCAAGTTTTAGAAAGAATCAATGATAATGCCTACAAGATTGACTTGCCCAGCAGGTATGGAAATGTGAGTGCTGCCTTTAATATTTCTGATCTCTCTCCTTTTGAATATGCAGATTCGAGGACGAATCCTTTTGAAGAGGGAGGGGATGATGCGGATCATGGTGCACACAAGCAGCAAGGAGTTGAGGGTGATCATGGCATTGATCGTGGAAGGATCATTAATGGAAAAGACCCATTGCATGGGATTGGTGGCCCAATGACAAGAGGAAGAATGAGGAGGATGAGAGAGGCTTTACATGGCCTCATTTTGAAATTACAAGAGGAGGCCCAACATGCATGCATGGGAGGAGCAAATGGGCCTTTAATCACACTTATTAAAGCCCAAAAGTGAACCTAAAAGGACCACCCATATGCTTCCACGAAATTCACTCCACTTGCATGAAGGAAATCTCCAATGTCAAAAGTGGTGGGCCCCTTGTCTCCAAATCCATGGTGGGAATCTTCAAAGTCTTTGGGGTGGTTCCTAAAAGTCTTCTTTAGAGATATCTTGTCCCCTAAAGTCATGAACATGTGTAAAAAAAGTCAAATTCGTTGGATAGGCTTTAGACTTTTGTGGGATAGGTAGTTTGACATGTATTCCTCTAATTTGGATATAAATATCCACCTCTTGTACCCCCTTGGAGGTTAATTTTCGAATTTGAGAGTTTCTAGCATTATTATGCTTGTGTTTCTTGTGTTCTTAGGTGAATGCAAGTAAGACTCATCAAAGGAGTGATCAACCTTTGTGGCGCTTTATAATTATAGTTTCAAGGGGTAAGTCTCCTTGGGGTCCTAATTGATCATCCCCTTCCCCTTTTATTCCTATTGCATTTCTTTTAATTTTCATTCCCCTCTTCTTTCTTCGCTTGTGTTTCCGCATTTTTGCCAACGAATACCGCACTCATATACGGTATCATATCATATCCGGGTGCTCAACGCGCGAACATTATACAAGGTTCCTAGGACACTTCCTAGTGGGTCTTGCATCGCGTATCATTGTGGGCTTAGTGGGTCTGATTGGCCTCAATTGGCATAATTGCCCTAATTTCCATAATTGGACTAATTGGTCTAATTGGGCTCAATTGGCAAATTGGGATCATTAGCCAAATTGGCTAAATTTTTTGAATTGACCTAATTGGTTCTAATTGGATGAATTTTTCGAATTTGTCTAATTGGGACTATTGAGACCACTTAGGCCATTGAGACTATTGAGACCAATTATGATAAGGATCATGGCACACATAGGCCTCGTGGGGTTGGAGGTGGACTTGATGAGAAGGGCGAAATGCACACAAGTGGACAAGACCCATTACGTGGAATCGAAGGCCCAATGATAAGGGAGCGGAAGAAGAGAATGAATGATACCTTAAATTGGTTAATCATGGAATTCCAAGAGGAGGCCCAACACCCTTGCTTGGGGGAAGCATCCGAGCCTATAATTACATTAATTAAGGCCCAAAATTGCTTTAAAAAACCCAAACCATGGTGTGCTACGAATTTTAAGCTCACCCCACCATGGAATCTTTAAAGTCAAAAGGTGGTGGGCTACTTATCTTTACTTTTCCAAAAGGGTGTGCTACTTGTCTCTTAAAGTCTTGGTCAAGTGCCAAAGTTGTCAAAAGCATCCTATAAGCTTTTTGACAAAGGAAAACTAGCCATTAGACTAATGTAAAGAGCCACCCCATGTGTAATTCGAATTTCAAGTTTCTTTGGCTATGCCCTTGTACTCTTTGGACAACTTGAATGAAAGTAATGTTCTTATGGTGAGTTTTTCTTGTAACCTTTGTGTTATTTCTTAATTCTTGACTTATCGAAAGATCGATCAACCTTTGTGGCATCTTGGGGCTAGAGTTCTTAGAGACAAGTTCTCTTTGGGTTCTACCTTGACCATTTCCCCCTTCGCTCTCATTTTTAGTATCCGCACACCACATTCACTTGTTTTCTTGCAACAATTCGGGTGCTCGATGTGCGAACATTATACTAGGTTCTTTGGACACTTCCTAGCTGGTCTTGCATTGCATATCAAATTAGACTAATTAGACCAATGTGGTTAATTAGACCAATCCGGCCAATTAAACCACTGAGGCATATTAGTCAAATTTGGCCAATTTAGCTATTGAGGGCAATTACGCCAATTAGGATAAAAATACACTCCATTGAGGCCAATTAGACCAATTGTTTCAATGATATCTATTAGACCATTGAGGCCAATTTGGCCAATTTGGCCAATTAGGTCAATAAGGCCAATTAAACCAATTTGGCCCATAAGTCAAATTAGGCCGATTTTTCATGGGCTTGCTAGTTTTTACAAGAGATTTGTGAAGGAATTCAGCACATTAGCAGCACCGTTGAACAAGTTGAAAAAGAAGAACGTTTCTTTCAAATGGGGGATAACTCAAGAGAAGGCCTTCAATGAACATAAGGAGAGACTCATCCACGCCCCTCTACTTGCACTTCCGGACTTTGGTAAGACCTTTGAAATTGAATGTGATGCAAGCAGAATTGGCATAGGAGGAGTACTCATGCAAGAAAGTAAGCCTATTGCTTTCTTTAGTGAGAAGTTAAATGACCCAACTCTAAACTATGCTACATATGATAAAGAGTTGTATGCATTGTTTAGAGTACCAGAGACATGGAAACACTATCTTTGTCCTAAAGAATTTGTGATCCATTCTGATCATGAGGCTCTTAAATACCTTAGGAGCCAACATAAACTAAATAGGAGACATGCTAGATGGCTGGAATTCATTGAATCATTTCCATATGTCATCAAGCATAAAAAGGGTAAAGAAAATACTGTGTCGGATGCACTTTCACGACGATATTCTCTTTTATCCTTGTTGGATTCAAAACTCCTTGGTTTTGAATACATTAAGGATTTATATGCCAATGATAGTGATTTTAAAGAACCTCATGAAAATTGTAATCCTGGAGTTAGTTGGGAAAAGTTCTATTTACGCGATGGATTCTTATTCCGGATTGATAAGCTTTGCATTCCTAATTGCTCTATCCGTTTACTTTTACTAAAGGAGTCACATTTGGGTGGGTTAATGGGGCATTTTGGTGTTTCAAAAACTCTAGGTGTTCTTAGTGAGCTTTTTTATTAGCCTAGGATATCTAGAGATGTTGATAAATTTGTGGGAAAGTGCATTGTTTTCCATAAATCCAAATCAAAACTGAACCCACATGGACTATATCTTCCTCTCTCAATTCCCAACACCCCTTGGGAGGACATATCAATGGACTTTATTGTGGGGTTACCACGGACAAAGAGGGGGAGAGATTCCATTTTTGTTGTGGTGGATCGGTTTTCAAAAATGACACATTTTATTCCTTGTCACAAAACAGATGATGCCACCAACATTGCAACACTTTTCTTTCATGAAGTTGTCAAACATCATGGAATGCCAAGGACCATTGTGTCGGATCGAGACACAAAATTTCTTAGTTACTTTTGGAAGACATTGTGGAGCAAACTGGGTACAAAGTTACTATTTTCAACTACTTGTCATCCACAAACCGATGGGAAAACAGAGGTGGTGAATCGAACAGTATCATCCCTTCTACGAACAATTGTCAAAAAGAATATCAAGAATTGGGAGGAGTGTCTACCACATGTGGAATTCACATATAACAGGGCCAAGCATTCCACTACTCAATATTCTCCATTTGAAATAGTTTACGGCTTTAACCCCCTTGCGCCGATTGATCTAGTTCTTTTGCCTTTGCAGGAAGCAGTTAATATGGATGCGAAAGGGTGTGCAGAATTCATCAAGAAAATCCATGAAAAGGCAAGGATAAATATCGAGCGGATGACCCAGAAATATATGGATCGTGCAAACAAGGGTCGCAAGCAAATGTTGTTCGAGCCTGGTCACTTGGTTTGGATTCATATGCAGAAGGAAAGATTTCCCGACAAGCGGAAATCAAAACTCATACCACGTGGTGATGGACCATTCCGAGTGCTTGAGAAGATTAACAACAATGCTTACAAGATAGCTTTTCCAGAGGATAAAGAGTCGAGGAAGACTCCTTTTCAAGAGGGGGAGGATGATGTGAACCATGTTGAAGGCACCGACCCGATTACCCGAGTGGAGGAGTTGGATTTGTAAGGCCTGATGACGGGTGGGAGATTAAAGAGGCTGAATGCAACAATGAGCACCCATCTCGCTTCATTAAAGGCCCAATGGATCTTACCTTGCATGGATGGAGCAAATGGGCGTATTCTCTCACTTATTCAAGCCCAAACATGAGGTTTAAAGCTTGGCCCACATGGTTGCACGAATTTGGATGCCTTGCCCAAATGGAGAATTCTAGAAATGACATCTTTGGACACCAAAGTCAAATCCGGTGGTCTATGCACTCAAAGTCAAGTCCAGTGGGCTATAGTTGGAAAGTTGTGTGCTACTTTTCCAAAAGTCTTTGTTAGATTTTATCTTTTTGACTTTTAAGGGGACGATGTAGGTTTAGCCTTTATGACTTTAGGGTATTAGACCCTTGACCATTGTATCATCCCCTTGGCTATAAATAGCCACCCCATGGCATTGTATTTTCATCCAAGACTTAATTGAGAGCTTATGCTTGTTTCTCCTCGTTGTGTAAGAATTGTTCCGAATTTCCCCCTTTCTCTTGTGCATTCTTGTCTTGTCAATCTACAAGTTAGATTGGTGTTCCAAGATCACAAAGTCCCAAATTCCATGTCCCAACCCAAGTGCATTTGATACGCGATGCAAGACCCGCTAGGAAGTGTCCTAGGAACCTTGTATAATGTCCGCGCGTTGAGCACCCGGATCGCCGCAAGAAAACAAGTGAATGTGATGGGCGGATAGTGAAAATGTGAAGGAAATGAGAAATGGTCAAGGTAGAACCCAAAGAAAACTTGTCTCTAAGAACTCTAGCCACAAGACGCCACAAAGGATGACCAATCCTTTGATAAGTCAAGAATTAAGCAAGAACACAAAGGTTGCAAGAAAAACTCACCATAATAACATTAATTTCATTCATCATGTTCCAAGAGTACAAGGGGGTGGCTATTTATAGCCAAAGAGAGAAGGAAATTTGAATCACAACATGGGGTGGCTTTTACATTAGTCTAACACCTAGTTTCCACAAGTCAAAAAGCCAAAATGATGACTTTGACAACTTTGGCACTTGCCCATGACTTTAGGAGACAAGTAGCACACCCTTTTTGGAAAAGTAAAGACAAGTAGCCCACCACCTTTTGACTTTGAAGATTCCATGGTGGGGTGGGCTTGAAAATTCGTAGCACCACTTGGGTTAGGTTTTTAAAAGCATGTTTGGGCCTTAATTAATGTAATTATAGGCCCGGATGCTTCCCCCAAGCAAAGGTGTTGGGCCTCCTCTTGGAATTCGATGATTAATCTATTTAAGGCCTCCTTCATTCTCTTGGTCCGCTCCCTTGTCATTGGGCCTCCAATTCCACGCAAAGGGTCTTGTCCACTTGTGTGCATTCCGCCATCCTCATCATGTCCGCCTCCAACCCCGTGATGCCCATGTGTTCCATGATCCTCATCAGCATTGCTGTGTGGATTGGCTATCACATCCCTCCCTTGAGTGTGTTGTCTAAGTAGTAGGTCGCACTCCTTATAGTGTTGATTGACTACTTGCATCCGCAATCCCTACCCATCATCCACCACTTAGCCCCGAACCGTACCCTTCATCCGCCGACCTACGCCGTGAAGATCGGGCCACCCCGTGCGTCTCACATCAGCCATTGAGGCATATTCGTCCAATTTGGCTGATTAGACCATTGAGTTCAATTGGGCTAATTAGGATAATTAGGCCATTGAGCCCAATTAGGGAAATATTAGGCCACCAAGGACCGTTAGGCCAATTAGGCAATTGAGGTCAATCAGGGCAATTAGACCCATTGGATCAATTAGACTAGTCATCCCATTGATGCCAATTAGGCCAATTGTCCAATGAGACCAATTAGAAAATTGATGTCAATTATTCCAATTAGGTCACTGAGTCTAATTTTGCCAATTGGGCTAGACCAATTAAGCTATTGAGCCCAATTAAGAAAATTATGTCAATTATGCCATTGAACCTAATTATACCATTGATGACAATTAGGCTAATTATGATAAGGAGGCCATTGAATCCAATTAGGATAACAAATCAGGCTAATTTGCCTGATTGAGGTCAATTACGCCAATAAGGACAATTAGTCCAATTGATCCCAATTAGACTAATTGAGGCCAATTAGACAAATTCGACAAATTCGTCCAATTAGAACCAATTAGGTCAATTCAAAAAATTTAGCCAATTTGGCTAATGATCCCAATTCGCCAATTGAGCCCAATTAGACCAATTAGGCCAATTATGGAAATTAGGGCAATTATGCCAATTGAGGCCAATCAGACCCACTAATCCCACAATGATACGCGATGCAAGACCCACTAGTAAGTGTCCTAGGAACCTTGTATAATGTTCACGCGTTGAGCACCCGGATATGATATGATACCGTATGCGAGTGCGGTATTCATTGGCAAAAATGCGGAAACACAAGCGAAAAAAGAAGAGGGGAATGAAAATTAAAAGAAATTCAAGAGGAAGAAAAGGGGAAGGTGATGATCAATTAGGACCCCAAGGAGACTTGCCCCTTGAAACTCTAATTATAAAGCGCCACAAAGATTGATCACTCCTTTGATGAGCCTAACTTGCATTCACCTAAGAACACAAGAAACACAAGCATAATAATGCTAGAAACTCTCAAATTCGAAATTAACCTTCAAGGGGGTACAAGAGGTGGCTATTTATAGCCAAATGAGAGGAATACATGTCAAACTACCTATCCCACAAAAGTCTAAAGCCTATCCCACGAATTTGACTTTGTTTACACATGTCCATGACTTTAGGGGACAAGATATCTCTAAAGAAGACTTTTAAAAACCACCCCAAAGACTTTGAAGATTCCCACTATGGATTTGGAGACAAGGGGCCCACCACTTTTGACATTGGAGATTTCCTTCATGCAAGTGGATTGAATTTCGTGGAAGCATATGGGTGGTCCTTTTAGGTTCACTTTTGGGCTTTAATAAGTGTGATTAAAGGCCCATTTGCTCCTCCCATGCATGCATGTTGGGCCTCCTCTTGTAATTTCAAAATGAGGCCATGTAAAGCCTCTCTCATCCTCCTCATTCTTCCTCTTGTCATTGGGCCACCAATCCCATGCAATGGGTCTTTTCCATTAATGATCCTTCCACGATCAATGCCATGATCACCCTCAACTCCTTGCTGCTTGTGTGCACCATGATCCGCATCATCCCCTCCCTCTTCAAAAGGATTCGTCCTCGAATCTGTATATTCAAAAGGAGAGAGATCAGAAATATTAAAGGTAGCACTGACGTTTCCATACCTGCTAGGCAAGTCAATCTTGTAGGCATTATCATTGATTCTTTCTAAAACTTGAAATAGACCATCTCCTCGTGACTGAAGTTTTGATTTTCTTTGCTCCGGGAACCTTTCCTTCCTCAAATGCACCCACACCCAATCACCAGGTTCTAGTACAACCTTATGCCTACCCTTGTTTGCTTGCTTTGCATATTGTTCATTTCTTCTTTCAATGTTGGCTTTCACCTTGGCATGTAAATCCTGAACAAATTTGGCCTTCTCATCACCTGCGAGATCAACAACCTCATTAGTAGGCAATGAAAGAATATCTAATGGAGTCATTGGATTAAATCCATATACAATCTCAAAAGGTGAGAAGTTAGTAGTGGAATGAACTACTCGGTTATATGCAAACTCTATGTGTGGCAAACTTTTTTCCCAATTCTGTAGATTTTTTTGAATTATTGCACGCAAGAGGGTAGAAAGAGTCTTATTCACCACTTCAGTTTGCCCATCAGTTTGAGGATGTGCAACAGTTGAGAACAATAATTTAGTTCCCAATTTATTCCACAATGTCCTCCAAAAGTGGCTAAGGAATTTCACATCCCTATCACTTACAATGGTTTTGGGCAGTCCATGTAATCTCACAATTTCTTTGAAAAAGAAATCTGCTATATGTATAACATCATTAGTTTTTGAGCATGCAATGAAATGGGCCATTTTGCTAAAGCGATCCACAACAACAAAAATGCTATCTCTTCCCGATTGGGATCGAGGCAATCCCAACACAAAATCCATAGAGATGTGGGTCCAAGGATGGGATGGAACGGGCAAGGGGGAATACAATCCATTTGGTTGAACCTTGGACTTTGCATGCTTACAAGTGACACACCTAGCACAAATTGCAATAACATCTTTTCTCATGTTTGGCCAATGAAAATGTTCATGCAAAGTAGCTAGTGTTTTATCAACCCCAAAATGACCCATCAAACCACCACCATGAGTTTCTTTTACAAGCAATTCTCAAGTTGAACAATTTGGAATGCACAATTTATCCCTTTTGAAAAGAAACCCGTCATTTTTGTAATAGTCTTTAAAACCATGTTTTTCACAAGATGTCCAAATGCTAGAAAAATCTCCATCATTTTCATACATTCCCTTTAGTAACTCAAGTCCAAGTAATCTAGAATGAAGAGAAGTAAGAAGTGAATACCTTCATGAAAGAGCATCAGCAACCACATTTTCCTTACCTTTTTGTGCTTGATCACGTAGGGGAAAGTCTCAATGAATTCCATCCAAGATGCATGCCGCCGATTCAACTTACCTTGGGACTTCAAATACTTAAGGCTTTCATGGTCAGAATGAAAAATGAACTCTTTAGGCCATAAGTAATGTTGCCATGTTTCGAGGGTTCATTTCAAAGCATAAAGTTGTTTATCGTAAGTTGAATAATTTAATGCTGCCCGGTTCAATTTCTCACTAAAGTAAGCAATTGGGCGTGACTCTTGAGTCAAAACAACATCAATTTCAACTCCCAATGCATCACACTCAATTTCAAAGACTTTGGTGAAATCGGGTAGCCTTAAAAGGGGAGCATTGACCAATTTTTCTTTGAGTGCGTTAAAAGCTTTTTCTTGTTTTTCACCCCATTTAAAGACCACATGTTTCTTTACAAGTTCATTAAGAGGTGCAGTGATGGATGAAAAATCCTTTACAAACCTCCTATAGAAGCTTGCCAATCCATGAAAACTTCTAACCTCGGCTGCACTCTTCGGTGTGAGCCACTCCTGAATTGCTTTGACCTTTTCATCATCCACACGAATCCCTTCCGCCCCTATAACAAATCCAAGAAACACAACAGAATCCATGCAAAAGGAACATTTTTGAAGATTGACATAAAGTTGGTTTTGTTTAAGGGTCTCACCCACCAAATGCAAGTGTTCAACATGGTTGTCTAGAGATTTGATATACACCAAGATATCATCAAAATAGACAACCACAAATTTTCCAATGAATGAACGAAGGACATGGATTATTAAGCTCATGAATGTACTTGGTGCATTAGTTAAACCAAATGGCATAATTAACCACTCATACATACCAAACTTAGTTTTAAAAGCAGTTTTCCACCCATCTCCTTCTTTCATTTGAATTTGGTGGTATCCACTTTTAAGATCATTTTTTGAAAACAAAGAGGCCCCATGTAATTCATCAAGGAGGTCATCAAGTCGAGGGATGGGATAACGGTACTAAACTGTTATTTTGTTGATGGCGCGACAATCCACACACATCCACCATGATCCATCTTTCTGGGGTACTAGGATCACCGGAACGGCGCATGGACTCATGCTTTCCCTTACTAATCCTTTCTTCATGAGTTCTTCAACTTGACACTGGATCTCTCTAGTCTCTTCCGGATTAGCTCTATATGCTGGCCTATTTGGAATTGCGGCACCGGGTATGAAGTCAATCCTATGCTCAATGCCTCTCAAAGGGGGTAGACCATCGGGTGTTTCTTCAGGAAACAAATCACCAAATTCCTGTGGTAAAGACACAACACAAGAAGGCAAAGAATGGTGAAGTTCATTAGTTGCAAGGTAAGCATCCTTACTAATGAGTAAGAATACTTTCCCACTCAATAAAGCACCTTTCACCTTACTTTTTCCAGAAAATAAACTCACCATTCTCTCAACACTCTTGTTTTCATCTCTTTGATTTCCCTCATTTCTTTTTATGCCACTTGACTCTCCTTTTTCACTCTTAATTTTTCCACTCTTTTCATTTATTTCCTTTTTCTTCAACTCATCACTCTCTTTTTTATCACTCAAAATTTCATTTTTCCCACTTTCTTTTTCACTCATTTCTTTTTTCTTTTTGTATTCTTTCGCTATCCTCAATTGATCTTCATATGCTTGTATGGGACTTAGAGGAGTCAAAACAATCTTTCGACCGCTGAAATGAAAAGAGAAGCGGTTAGCATAGCCATCATACATCACCCTCCTATCAAATTGCCATGGTCTCCCTAGTAGCAAATGTCCAGCTTGCATCGGAGCAACATCACACAACACCTCATCATGATATTTTCCAATGGAAAAAAGAAACTATGGCTTGTTTTGTGACCCTCACTTCCCCACTATCATTCAACCATTGCAATCTATAGGGTCTAGTATGCCTTAGAGTTGGCAAACTCAACTTTTCAACCAACAAGGTACTCGCCACATTGGTACAACTTCCACTATCAATGATCATACTACATACCTTCTCCTTGATGTGGCATCTCATATGAAAAATATGTTCTCGTTGCTCCTCATCATGATCATCTTTGGGTTGAATGTTTAAAACTCTTCTTGCCACCAATGCATCTCCATGTACGGGTTCTTCAACTTCTACATTGGAACCCTCCTCCAAAGATGGAATCTCATCATCACTAGAGTGCTCACTAAGGATGTCACCATTATCCAAAATAATCATGGCCCTTTTGTTTGGTCATTGAGATGCAATATGACCATGTCCTTGACACTTAAAACACTTTATATCACGAGATTTAGAAGGGAAATTTGTGTCCATTTTTTCTTTTGAATCAGTAGGGAAGAACTTATTTTTGGCTTCTTCTCTTTGTTTTGGAACAAATTTAGAATCCCTTGGTTTCGTTTCATTCCACTTAGAAGTTGATTTTGGATCTTTCCCGCTATCCTTCCAAAAATTATGGGAACTTACTTGAATTCACTGAGAATGTAGTTGTTTTCCGACCTTCACTGCCTTATGTAGAAACTCCTCCATGTCAATGTAGGTCTGTAGTTCCACCACATCTCTAATTGCCGGATTCAAGCCATTGATGAACCTTGCCATGGTAGCTTCTCAATTCTTCTCCAAATTGGCTCGAATCATTGATATCTCCATTTCCTTGTAGTATTCCTCCACACACATGGAACCTTGCACAAGTTTTTGTAACTTCAAATGTAAGTCTCGAAAGTAATGACTAGATATGTACCTTTTACGCATTACTATCTTCATTTCTTCCCAAGTTCGAATTGGTCTTTCTCCATTTCATCGTCGACTTACTTGTAATTGGTCCCACCAAATACTTGCATAGTCATTGAACTCAAGGGCTGCCAATTTTACCTTCTTCTCCTCCGAGTAGTTGTGAAGTCCAAACACATGGTCAACCTTCCGCTCCCACTCCAAATAAAGTTTTGGGTCACTCTTCCCTTGAAAGGGTGGAAGTATCACTTTGATGCTTCCCAAGTCATTGTCTCTCCAAGCAGCACGTTGCCCTCGCCTAGGAATTGATTCTTCGAAATTGGAGTACTCATCGTCACCTTCATGAATTTCTTGCCTTCTTGGAGCCTTTGAAGATTAGGAACTTTCTATATCATCCAACCTAGCATTCCATCTTGTAAACTGGTCAGCGACTGCTTTCATTAATAATTTAATGTCGATCTCACTTCTTTCTCCCTCACTTTCCATTTTTTTAATTCCTCACACACTCTTTCTCTCTTTTTTTTATCTCTCAAAAGGTTCTTCACACTTTCTAGCACAACAACTTGGTTCCTACAAGTGTTCTTAAATAGAATCAAGAAGACAACTAGTATAAGCAATCAATTCATGGCAATCTTTAAAAATCATAAATTTTAAAATGGTTTGAATCAATGAGGTCCAAGAAACGTGGGGGGTAAATGGGAGAAAAGGTTATAGAACAAGGTTGGATATGGATGAAGGAAAGCAGATGATGGATAAGAAAATTGCAATCAAATTTATGACATATGATCAAACGCAATGTTTCAAATGAGCAGCTTCCTTTTTTTGTATTTTTTTTTGATTGATTTTTTTTGATTTTTTTTTTTGCTACTCAACAAACAAGAATTGCAAAGAGTGCGCTTTTCATGCTCAAAGTACAAAAAATGAAAAATGTACTAATCTGATTGCAATGATGTAAATGGTTGTGATAACTTGAACTTCAAACTCAAATGGAAATCCGCCTTAGAGATTGTTAGATTTCAGAAGGGTGAAATTGTAGCACGAATTGATTCGGCTATATCTCCAAATATATGTGTCGGATATTAGTGTTTCCAAATCGAGAAGAAAGATGAAATTCTGAACTATTTAAATGACATATTAGAGGCCCAGAAACTCAAAGAAAAAGCAGACGAAAATATGGAAGAAAATTCCGTCCAGAATTGGTGATGGCAGAAAATGGAAGGGGAAGAGAAAAAAAAAGATGGGAGAAATAGAAATGAATAAACTTGGTTTCCGTTGCCTTCCTCTGATACCAAATGATATGATACCGTATGCGAGTGCGGTATTCGTTGGCAAAAATGCGGAAACACAAGCGAAGAAAGAAGAGGGGAATGAAAATTAGAAGAAATGCAAGAGGAATAAAAGGGGAAGGGGGTGATCAATTAGGACCCCAAGGAGACTTGCCCCTTGAAACTCTAATTATAAAGTGCCACAAAGGTTGATCACTCATTTGATGAGCCTAACTTGCATTCACCTAAGAACACAAGAAACACAAGCATAATAATGCTAGAAACTCTCAAATTTGAAATTAACCTTCAAGGGGGGTACAAGAGGTGGCTATTTATAGCCAAATGGGAGGAATACATGTCAAACTACCTATCCCACAAAAGTCTAAAGCCTATCCCACGAATTTGACTTTGTTTACACATGTCCATGACTTTAGGGGACAAGATATCTCTAAAGAAGACTTAAAAACCACCCCAAGGATTTTGAAGATTCCCACCATGGATTTGGAGACAAGGGGCCCACCACTTTTGACATTGGAGATTTCCTTCATGCAAGTGGATTGAATTTCGTGGAAGCATATGGGTGGTCCTTTTAGGTTCACTTTTGGGCTTTAATAAGTGTGATTAAAGGCCCATTTGCTCCTCCCATGCATGCAAGTTGGGCCTCCTCTTGTAATTTCAAAATGAGGCCATGTAAAGCCTCTCTCATCCTCCTCATTCTTCCTCTTGTCATTGAGCCACCAATCCCATGCAATGGGTCTTTTCCATTAATGATCCTTCCACGATCAATGTCATGATCACCCTCAACTCCTTGCTGCTTGTGTGCACCATGATCCGCATCATCCCCTCCCTCTTCAAAAGGATTCGTCCTCGAATCTGCATATTCAAAAGGAGAGAGATCAGAAATATTAAAGGTAGCACTGACGTTTCCATACCTGCTAGGCAAGTCAATCTTGTAGGCATTATCATTGATTCTTTCTAAAACTTGAAATATACCATCTCCTCGTGACTGAAGTTTTGATTTTCTTTGCTCCGGGAACCTTTCCTTCCTCAAATGCATCCACACCCAATCACCAGGTTCTAGTACAACCTTATGCCTACCCTTGTTTGCTTGCTTTGCATATTGTTCATTTCTTCTTTCAATGTTGGCTTTCACCTTGGCATGTAAATCCTGAACAAATTTGGCCTTCTCATCACCTGCGAGATCAATTAGGCCATAGATGCCAATTAGACAAATTAGACTATTGAGGTTAATTAGGCCAATCATGTCAATTACGACATTGAGATCAATTAGGCCAATTATACCAATTAGGTCATTGAATCCGGTTATGTCAATTAGACCAATTAGGCCAATTAGCTCAATTGGTCCATTGAGGTCAATTAGGTCAATTTGACCAATTATGCCAATTAGGTCGATTATCCCATCGAGGCCAATTAGGCCGATTTTCCCTATTAGACCAATTCGATCATTAAGCCCAATTAGGCCACTTAGATCATTGAGGCCAATTGGTCCAATTAATCCAATTTGGCCAATTTGGCCATTGAGGCCAATTAGGCCAGTTAGGTCAATGCGACCGATTAGACCATTGAGGCCAATAATGACAATTAGGCCAATTAAACCATTGATCCCAATCAGACCATTGTGGCCAATTATGCCGATTAGGCAAGTTAAGCCATTGAGCCTAGTTATGCTAATTAGGTCAATTAGGTCATTGAGGCCAATTAGTCCAATTAGAACAATTAGGCCAATTATGCCAATAAGACAAATTAAACCTTTGAGTGAAACTGGGTCAATTAGGTCATTGAGGCCAATTAGGTCGATTAAGCTAGTTAGAACATTGAGGCCAATTGAGGCCAATTAAGGCCAACTACGCCAACAAGTCAAATTAGGTCAATTAGGTTATTGAGGTCAATTAAGAAAATTATTTTAATTAGGCCAATTGAGGCCAATTAGTCCGATTGGGTCTAATTAGGCCAATGAGACCAATTAAGCCAATTAGGCAAATGCGGCCAATTAGACAATTGAGACCAATTAGGTCAACTAGGCCATTGAATCCAATTAGACCGATTAGGACAATGAAGTCAATTAAGACGATTGATCCAAATTGATGCCAATTAGGACAATAAGTCCAATTAAGTTAATTAGATCAATTAGGCCAATTGAGGCGAATTAGACCAATTAGGCCAATTAGGTCCATTAGAAAAATTTGGTCATTGAGACAAATTAGGCCAATTAGGCAATTATACGAATTAGGTCATTGGGGCCAATTAGTCCAATTGGGCCAATTCGACCAATTCAGCTATTGACGTAATTAGGCCAGTTAGACCATTGTGGCCAATTAGATTAATTATGATATTAAAGTCAATTTTGTCAATTAGGCCAATTAGACAATTGAAGACAATTTTGTCAATTTGGCCAATTACGAAAATTAGGTCATTGAGGCCAATTATGTCAATTAGTCCAATTAGGCCAATTGAGGTCAATTATTCCAATTAGGCCAATTCGGGCATTGAAAGAAATTAGTCCGATTAGTCCGATTAGACTAATCATGTCATTGAGACCGATTAGTCCAATGAGACCAATTAGGACAATTTGACCAATTTGGCCATTGAAGGAAATTAGGCCAATTAGACCGATGAGGCCAATTTGGTCAATTTGGACCATTACGCACGTTAGTCCATTTAGATCAATTATGTCAATTAGGTCAATTAGGCCAACTAGGCCAGTTAGGTCATTAAGGCCAATTATGCTAATGAGTCCACTTAGGCAATTGAGGCTAATTAGCCAATTTAGCTGATTATGTCAATTTGGTCATTGAGTCAATTGTGTCAATTGTGTCAATTAGGTCAATTGTGTCCAATTAGAACAATTAGACCCTTGAGTCCAATTAGGTCAATTAGGCCAATTGAGGCAAATTTGGCCAATTAGGTTATTGAGTTAATTAGCCCAAATAGGTCAATGAGATTAATAAGGCCAATTAGTTCATTAGGCTAATTAAGTCAAATTAGGTCAATTAGGCCCTTGAGTCTAATTAGGCCAATTATGGCAATTAGATCAATTAATCCAATTGAGCCCAACTTGGTCAATTAGGCCTATTCGGCCCATTGAGGCCAATTAGGTCAATTGAGGCAAATTAGGCCAATTTGACGAATTAGCCCGATTAGGGCAATTAGGCAAACTGAGGCCAATTAGGGCAATTGAGGCCATTTAGGCCAATTATGATGAGGATCATGACACGCATGGGCATCGCGGGGTTGGAGGCAGACATGATGAGGAGGGGGGAATCAACACAAGTGGACAAGACCCATTGCGTGGAATTGGAGGCCCAATGAAAAGGGAGCAGACCAAGAGAATGAAGGAGGTCTTAAATAGATTAATCATGGATTTCCAAGAGGAGGCCCAACACCCTTGCTTGGGGGAAGCATCCGGGCCTATAGTTACATTAATTAAGGCCCAAACATGCTTTTAAAAATCCAACCCAAGTGGTGGTACGAATTTTCAATCCCACCCCACCGTGGAATCTTCGAAGTCAAAAGGTGGTGGGCTACTTGTCTTTACTTTTCCAAAAGGGTGTGCTACTTGTCTCCTAAAGTCATGGGCAAGTGCCAAAGTTGTCAAAGTCATCATTTAGACATTTTGACTTGTGGAAAATAGGTGTTAGACTAATGTAAAAGCCACCCCATGGTGTGATTCAAATTTCTCTCTCTCTGGCTATAAATATCCACACCTTCTACTCTTGAGAGATCATGAATGAAGGTAATGTTATTATGGTGAGTTTTGCTTGCAAACTTTGTGTTCTTGCTTTATTCTTGACTTATCAAAGGATTGGTCATCCTTTGTGATATGGATCAGATTCAGCACAAGGAGAATAATTTTGGGCTTGATAAAAATTCCAAGCCCAATTGTTGTTCGAATTGGACCAGCCCACACTTCTTGATGTCCAACACTATGGTGGGCCACAACACACTTATTTGGGACCCAAAATCATTTATCCACATGGCAAATGGTGGAAATTCGTAGCTGCACATTAATGAGGAGAGAGAAGGTGGAGAAAAGCATCATTAAGAGGGAATCCCGCTACTTTGGCTAGTGGGGTCATTAAATGGCATGGGAAAGTGTTATTTTATGCTTTTTATGTGCCTTTTGGGTTCCCCATGTCTTGTAACTCGAATTGGAGCATTTTTCTTTATTTATTTTGTCTTTATATTGTATTTTCACTCCTTTGTAATGGGGATAGATGAATGTGACGGGATTTTGAAGTTTGCTGTGCAATCTTCTTGCTTTAGCCTCTTCCCTTTGCCCGGAATTGGTGGTGCATCTCCATCGCTGGTGACGTTGTCTTTAAGCGTGGAGAAACCTTGGCGGGTGGCATTGCCTTTAAGCCTCGGTCATTCGGCTACATTACGCTGCTCCTCTTCACTTACTCATTTTTGAGCTTCCGGCGACGCATCAATTGGTATCAGAGGCGCGGTTCCAACGAGTAAGTTCTATCACATTCTTCTTATTACTCTCCATCATGTCTCGCAAGAGCGGATCTTCTACTCCTCCTGCTCCATGGGAAATAGCTAATGCACAGCTACAATCACAAATTACTCAAATCGGTGAGCAACTTGCTCAACTTTTGAGAGCACGGCGACCTGACTCCCCTCCACCGCAGCGACATCCTCGACGTCCATCACCACATAATAGACGCAATCCAGCACCATTTTATGAAGATCATGCAAATGGTGATGATTCCAGCGATTCAGAGGTAGATATGCGAAGAAGAAGAGATGATGAAGACATTGAAAGAGGGTTGAGGATCGACATTCCAGATTTTTATGGGAGTATGAATCCGGATGATTTTCTGGATTGGATGCGGGAAATCGAACGGTTCTTCGAATTTAAGAATTGTTCTGACGAGAAGAAGTGCAAGGTAGCCATTCTGAAATTTAAAGATTATGCATCACTTTGGTGGGAAAATCTGAAGAAACAGCGGGAACGTGATGATAAAGGCAAGATACGCTCATGGGAGAAGTTGAAAAAGCTTTTGAGGAGACGATTTCTGCCTGAGAATTATAAGCAAGATCTTTATTTTCGAATGCATAGCCTACGACAAGGAGATAAGTCTGTTGAAGAGTACATTCGGGAATTTGATCGTTTATTGATGCGAAGTGATGTTCCAGAATATAAAGAGCAAACAATTGCAAGGTTTTTGGGTGGATTAAATGAAGAAATTGCACATTCAGTGGAGTTGCAATCATTCTGCTCACTTGATGATGTTTGCAAGCTGGCGATCAAGGTGGAAAAGCAAAAGCGGACCTCAAGGGCACCGGCGCTCAAAAACTACAATAGAGGTACAACTGTTTATAAGGGTATTTCTTCTAATAAATCTGGTGTTGTTGAGAAGGAATTTGGAAGGAACAAGATGCTGGAAAAAGGGAAAGAGAAGGCTATGGAACAAACAAAAGGGAAGTCGAACTCCTTTGAACGTGGGAATCGAAAGTGTTTCAAATGCCATGGGTATGGTCATTTTCAGGCCAATTGCCCTAACAACCGGATTATTACTATTAAAGAGATTGAAGAAATTGAAGAGGCAATCAAAGAGGATGAACATGATGGTGAAGAAACTGAAAATGAGGAACATGTTGTGGAAGAAGCTGATGTGGGAAACATGCTGGTGCTACGAAGAGTTTTGCAAGCTCAAATCTGCCCGGAAGAAGATCAAAGAGAAAACTTGTTCCAAACTCGCTGCACCATTAATCAGCGGGTATGCATGGTGATTATTGATAGTGGGAGCTGTGCAAATGTGGCTTCAACAACACTAGTGGAGAAATTGAAGCTTCCAACTCAGAATCATCCTCACTCATATAAATTGCAATGGTTGAACAATGGGAGCACACTCCAAGTCAAAAAACAGGTTCTAATTTCATTCTCCATTGGTAAGAACTATGCTGATGAAGTACTGTGTGATGTTATTCCTATGGATGCTTGTCACTTGTTGTTGGGTAGGCCTTGGCAGTTTGACAGGGAAGTGAAATATGATGGGAGGAAGAACACTTATTCTTTTCGATCTGGGGAAAAGAATATCACACTTGCTCCTTTGAAGCCGTCCCAAACTCTGCAAGAAAAATCTGTTCCGGAAGTACCCAAAGGTAGTCTCTTTATCAGCAAAGCTCAAGTGGAGAAAGCCATAAATAAGCAAAAGCCAGTTTTTTCTTTATTGATGATGGAAAAGTCATGCCATGAGGAGAAGAGTCATCAACATCCTTTAGCTCATTCCTTAATTGGGGAATATCATGATGTTTTTCCTAATGATCTTCCAGCAGGATTACCACCATTTAGAGGCATTGAACACCAGATTGATCTCGTTCCGGGTGCACAATTGCCAAATAAACCAGCATATCGGTGTAATCCTGGAGAATCAAGGGAATTGCAGAAGCAAGTAGATGAGTTGATGGATCGAGGCTTTATAAGGCCAAGCATGAGCCCGTGTTCTGTTCCAGCATTATTGGTGCCAAAGAAAGATGGTACGTATCGCATGTGCATTGATAGTAGAGCTATCAATAATATTACCATCAAATACAGGTATCCCATCCCACGACTCGATGATATGCTTGATGAATTGCATGGTTCATCAATCTTTTCAAAGGTTGATCTTCGTAGTGGATACCACCAGATTCGAATGAAGGAAGGGGATGAGTGGAAAACAGCCTTCAAAACTAAAGGCGGATTGTTTGAGTGGCTGGTCATGCCATTCGGCCTCTCAAATGCTCCTAGCACATTCATGCGACTCATGAATGAAGTTCTGAAACCATTTATTGGTAAATTTGTGGTAGTTTATTTGGATGACATTTTGATTTACAGCAAGGATGTGGAGAGCCATGTGGATCATCTTCGGTGGGTATTTGATGTTCTACGGAAACAAAAGCTATATGGGAAGCTTGAAAAATGCGAGTTCTTTTCAACAGAAGTGGTGTTTTTGGGATATGTGGTAACCAAAGAAGGCATCATGGTGGATGAATCAAAAGTGGAAGCAATCAAGTCCTGGCCACAACCAGAATCCATTACCGAAGTAAGAAGTTTCCACGGTTTGGCATCTTTTTATCGTCGCTTTGTTTCCAATTTCAGCACTATTATGGCACCTATCACTGAATGCTTGAAAAGGGGGAAATTTGAGTGGTCAAAGGCAGCAAATGAATCATTTGAAATCATTAAGAAAAAGTTGTGTGAAGCACCGGTTTTGGCGTTGCCTGATTTTGATCAAGTCTTTGAAGTGGAATGTGATGCAAGTGGAGTTGGGATAGGCGCTGTTCTCATCCAAAGCAAGCGCCCTATTGCATATTTCAGCGAGAAACTGAATGATTCAAGGAGGAATTACAGCACCTATGATAAGGAATTTTATGCGGTTATAAGAGCCCTAGATCATTGGTCTCATTATTTGAGACCGAAGCAGTTTGTTCTTCATTCTGACCATCAGGCTTTGAGGTTTATCAATGGTCAACACAAGCTGAGTTCGAGGCATGCAAAGTGGGTGGAATTCTTACAATCATTCTCATTTGTGTCAAAATACAAGAAGGGGCAAGATAATCTAGTGGCAGATGCTTTATCTCGGAGGTATGCATTACTTACAATTCTTGATGCTCGAATTCTTGGATTTCAGCTTATGAGAGAAGATTATCAGCATGATATGGAGTTTAATTCTATTTTAATCCAATGTCAAGATGGATTTGTGGAGGATTATTCTGTACATGATGGGTTTCTCTTTAAGAGAAACAAGTTGTGTGTTCCAAAGGGTAATTACAGGGACTTGCTTATTCGGGAAGCACATGAAGGGGGACTTGCTGGTCATTTTGGCATCCATAAAACCTTGGAGATACTAAAAGAGCATTTCTACTGGCCGAAGATGCAATCAAATGTCCAAGCTATTCTTTCAAGATGCGGAACATGTCAAAGAGCAAAGAGTCATTTCAAGCCTGGTTTATACACTCCGTTACCTATTCCGGAGCAGCCATGGGAAGATCTCAGCATGGATTTCATTATGGCTTTACCAAAGACTCAGCGAGTGGCAGAATTGTTTTTCAAAGAGATTGTTCGCCTTCATGGAATTCCTCGCAGCATCGTTTCGGATAGAGACACAAAATTTCTCAGCCATTTTTGGAGAACATTATGGGGGAAATTCGGTACGAAACTTCTTTTCAGCACATCCCATCACCCTCAAACGGATGGGCAAACAGAAGTTACCAATCGTACATTGGGCACTATTCTGAGAACATTGGTGAACAAGAGCATGAGAGATTGGGATTTGCAACTTGCACAAGCTGAATTTGCATACAATAGATCTCCCAGTGCTACCACCCGACATTCTCCATTCGAAGTGGTTTATGGAATCAATCCAATCACTCCTATAGAATTGTGCTCTTTGCCTCTTGATTTTCAGGTAAATATTGATGCGGAGGAGAAGACAAAGCAGATGAAGAAGCTCCATGAATCTATTCGTGCTCAAATAGAGAAGTCTAATGAGGCATACAAGAGGCGAGCAAACAAGCATCGGAAGCAGGCTATTTTCCAACCTGGAGACAAAGTGTGGATTCACCTTCGCAAGGAGAGATTTCCATCCAAAAGGAAGAGCAAGCTGGCACCACGAGCTAAAGGTCCATTCGAAGTGCTTGAACGAGTGGGAAACAATGCCTACAAAATTGATTTACCAGATGATTTTGGCAGCGTTTCTGCAACATTCAACATTGGGGACTTATCTACTTACATTGAAGAAGATGATGTCGTGGATTTGAGGGCAAATCCTCTTCAACCGGGGGAGAATGATATGGATCAGATTCAGCACAAGGAGAATAATTTTGGGCTTGATAAAAATTCCAAGCCCAATTGTTGTTCGAATTGGACCAGCCCACACTTCTTGATGTCCAACACTATGGTGGGCCACAACACACTTATTTGGGACCCAAAATCATTTATCCACATGGCAAATGGTGGAAATTCGTAGCTGCACATTAATGAGGAGAGAGAAGGTGGAGAAAAGCATCATTAAGAGGGAATCCCGCTACTTTGGCTAGTGGGGTCATTAAATGGCATGGGAAAGTGTTATTTTATGCTTTTTATGTGCCTTTTGGGTTCCCCATGTCTTGTAACTCGAATTGGAGCATTTTTCTTTATTTATTTTGTCTTTATATTGTATTTTCACTCCTTTGTAATGGGGATAGATGAATGTGACGGGATTTTGAAGTTTGCTGTGCAATCTTCTTGCTTTAGCCTCTTCCCTTTGCCCGGAATTGGTGGTGCATCTCCATCGCTGGTGACGTTGTCTTTAAGCGTGGAGAAACCTTGGCGGGTGGCATTGCCTTTAAGCCTCGGTCATTCGGCTACATTACGCTGCTCCTCTTCACTTACTCATTTTTGAGCTTCCGGCGACGCATCACTTTGTGGCGTCTTCTGGCTAGAGTTCTTAGAGACAAGTTCTCTTTGGGTTCTACCTTGACAATTTCCCCCTTCCTTCACATTTTCACTATCCGCACACCACATTCACTTGTTTTCTTGCGACGATCCTGGTGCTCTACGCGCGAACATTATACAAGGTTCCTATGACATTTCCTAGCGGATCTTGCATCACCTATCAAATTATGTCAAGTGACGTCAATTAGCCCAATTATGTCAATTAGTAAAATTATGTCAATTAGGTCAATTACGCAAATTGAGACCAATTATGCTAATTACGTCAATTAGGTTATTGGGCCCAATTTGGCTAATGAGGTCAATTAGTCCATTGAGGTCATTTAAGCCAACTAAGGCCAATTGGGGAAAATCAGGCCAATAGGTCAAACTAGTTGAATTAGTCCATGGATGTCAACTAGGCCAATTGAGGTCAATTGAGGTCAATTAGGAGAATTATGTTATTTGTGGTCAATTAGGCCAATTAAGGCGAATTGAGCCTAATTATACCAATTATGACTATTATACCATTGATGCCAATTAGGTCAATTATTCCAATTAGTCCATTGAGGCCAATTAGGCTATTGATACCATTTAGGCAAATTAAATCAATTAGGCCAATTAGGTGAATTAGGCCAATTAGGCGAATTAGACCAATTAGACCAGTTGAGGTCAATAAATCCAATTGAGCTGAATTGAGGCCAATTATGTCAATTAGTCTAATTAGCATACTAGCCTAATTGTCCTCAATAGGATAATAGCACTCATATACCTCAATTGGCCTAATTGGCATAATTGTCCACAATGGCCTAATTAGTCGAATTAACTGAATTGATCCTAATGGCCTAATTGGAATAATTTACCTAATTAGCTAATTGGCCTAATTGACCTCATTTGCCTCAATGGCCGAATTGGCCAGAGTGACCTAATTGGCCAAATTTGCCTCTTTGGACTAAATGGGCTCAAAAGCATAATTGGCCTAACTGACCTCATGGACCTAATTAACCTAATTGGACTCAAGACCTAATAGGCTTAATTGGCTAAATTGGCCAAATTGGCCTCAATGAGCTAATTGTCATAATTGACCTCAACATCCTAATGGATATGATACCTTATGGGCATGCGTTATCTATTGGTGAAAATGCAAAACACGAGGTGATGTGGATCATGGTGTACACATGCAGCAAGGAGTTGAGGGTGATCATGGCATTGATGGTGGAAAGAGAATTAATGGACAAGACCCATTGCATGAGATTGGTGGCCCAATGATAAGAGGAAGAATGAGGAGGATGAAAGAGGCTTTATATGGCCTCATTTTGAAATTACAAGAGGAGGCCCAACATGCATGCAAGGGAGGAGAAAATGGGCCTTTAATCACACTTATTAAAGCCCAAAAGTGAACCTAAAAGGCCCACCCATATGCTTCCACGAAATTTAATCCACTTGCATGAAGGAAATATCCAATGTCTAAAGTGGTCGGCCCCTTGACTCCAAATCCATGGTGGGAATCTTCAAAGTCTTTGGGGTGGTTCCTAAAAGACTTGTTTAGAGATATCTTATCCCCTAAAGCCATGGACATGTGTAAAAAAAGTCAAATTCGTGGGATAGGCTTTAGACTCTTGTGGGATAGGTAGTTTGACATGTATTCCTCTCATTTGGCTACAAATAGCCACCTCTTGTACCCCTTGAAGGTTAATTTCGAATTTGAGAGTTTCTAGCATTATTATGCTTGTGTTTCTTGTGTTCTTAGGTGAATGCAAGTAAGGCTCATCAAAAGTGTGATCAACCTTTGTGGCACTTTATAATTATAGTTTCAAGGCGCAAGTCTCCTTGGGGTCCTAATTGATCACCCCCTTCCCCTTTTATTGCTCTTGCATTTCTTTTAATTTCCAATCTCCTCTTCTTTCTTCGCTTGTGTTTCCGCATTTTTGCCAACGAATACCGCACTCGCATACGGTATCATATCATTTGGTATCAGAGGAAGGCAACGGAAGTCAGGTTCTTTCATTTCTATTTCTCCCGTTTTTTTTTTCTTCCCCTTCTTCCATTTTCTGCCATCACCAATTCTGGACGGAACTTTCTTCCGTATTTTCGTCTAATTTTTATTTGAGTTTCTGGGCGTATAATATGTCATTTTAATAGTTCAGAATCTCATCTTTCTTCTCGATTTGGAAACACTAAAATCCGACACCTATATTTGGAGATATATCCGAATCAATTCGTGCTACAGTTTCACCCTTGTGAAATCTAACAATCTCCAAGGCAGATTTCCATTTGAGTTTGAAGTTCACGTTATCTCAACCATTTACATCATTACAATCAGATTAGTACATTCTTCATTTTTTGTACTTTGAGCACAAAAGGCGCACTCTTTGTATCTCAATTCTTGTTTATTGAGTAGCAAAAAAAATAAAAAAAAGGATGCTGCTCATTTGAAACATTGCGCTCGCTCATAAGTTATAAATTTGATTGCATTTTCTTATCCATCATCTTCTTTCCTTCATCCATATCCAACCTTCTTCTATAACCTTTTCTCCCATTTACCCCCCACATTTCTTGGACCTCATTGATTCAAACCCTTTTAAAATTTCTGATTTTTAAAGATTGCCATTAATTGATTGCTTCTACTAGTTGTCTTCTTGATTCTATTTAAGAACACTTGTAGGAACCAATTTTTTGTGCTAGAAAGTGTGAGGAACCTTTCGAGAGATAAAAGAAAGAGAGAAAGAGTGTGTGAGGAATTTAAAAAAAATGGCAAGTGAGGGAGAAAGAAGTGAGATCGACATTAAATTATTCATGAAAGCAGTCACTGGCCAGTTTACAAGTTTGAATGCTAGGTTGGATGATAACCGCACTCGAGAGTTTCTAGCATTATTATGCTTGTGTTTCTTGTGTTCTTAGGTGAATACAAGTAAGGCTCATCAAAGGAGTGATCAACTTTTGTGGCGCTTTATAATTAGAGTTTCAAGGGGTAAGTCTCCTTGGGGTCCTAATTGATCATCTCCTTCCCCTTTTATTCCTCTTGCATTTCTTTTAATTTTCATTCTCCTCTTCTTTCTTCGCTTGTGTTTCCGCATTTTTGCCAACGAATACCGCACTCGCATATGGTATCATATCACGAGGTGTGAAGTGGGTTAAATTAGGCAAATTATACCAATTAAGTCAGTTAGGCCAATCATACCAATTAGGCCATAGAGGCCAATGAGTCCAATTAGGCCAATTAGTCCACTAAGGCCAATTAGACCAATTAAGCTAATGAGGCCAATTAAGCTAATTAGTCCAATTCGGCCAATTAGGCCATTGACAATCAGACCATTGAGGACGACCATTGAGGCCAATTATGTCAATTAGACCATTGATGCCAATTCGGCCAATTAGGCCATTGAGGCCAATTAGTCCATTGGGTCCAATGGAAAAAGAAACTATGGCTAGCTTGCATCGGAGCAACATCACACAACACCTCATCATGATATTTTGCAATGGAAAAAGAAACTATGGCTTGTTTTGTGGCCCTCACTTCCCCACTATCAGTCAACCATTGCAATCTATAGGGTCTAGTATGCCTTAGAGTAGGAAAACTCAACTTTTCCACCAACAAGGTACTCGCCACATTAGTACAACTTCCACTATAAATGATCATACTACATACCTTCTCCTTGATGTGGCATCTCGTATGAAAAATATGTTCTCGTTTCTCCTCATCATGATCATCTTTGGGATGAATGTTTAAAGCTCTTCTTGCCACCAATGCATCTCCATGTACGGGTTCTTCAACTTCTACATCCGAACCCTCCTCCAAAGATGGAATCTCATCATCACTAGAGTGCTCACTAAGGATGTCTCCATTATCCAAAATAATCCTGGCCCTTTTGTTTGGGCATTGAGATGCAATATGACCATGTCCTTGACACTTAAAAACACTTTATATCTCGAGATTTAGAAGGGAAATTTGTGTCCCTTTTTCCTTTTGAATCAGTGGGGAAGAATTTTTTTTTGGCCTCTTCTCTTTGTTTTGGAGAAAATTTAGAATCCCTTGGTTTCGTTTCATTCCACTTAGAAGTTGATTTTGGATCTTTCCGGTTATCCTTCCAAAAATTATGGGAACTTACTTGAATCCTCCGAGAATGTAGTTGCTTTTCGACCTTCACCGCCTTATGTAGCAACTTCTCCATGTCAATGTAGGTCTGTAGTTCCACCACATCTCTAATTGTCGGATTCAAGCCATTGATGAACCTTGCCATGGTAGCTTCGCGATCCTCCTCCAAATTGGCTCGAATCATTGATATCTCCATTTCCTTGTAGTATTCTTCCACACACATGGAACCTTGCACAAGTTTTTGTAACTTCAAATGCAAGCCTCGATAGTAATGACTAGAAATGTACCTTTTTCGCATTACTATCTTCATTTCTTCCCAAGTTCGAATTGGCCTTTCTTTATTTCGTCATCGACTTACTTGTAATTGGTCCCACCAAATACTTGTATAGTCGTTCAACTCAAGCGCTGCTAATTTTACCTTCTTCTCCTCCGAGTAGTTGTGAAGTCCAAACACATGGTCAACCTTCCGCTCCCACTCCAAATAAAGTTCTGGGTCACTCTTCCTTTGAAAGGGTGGAAGTGTCACTTTGATGCTTCCCAAGTCATTGTCTCTCCATGCAGCACGTTGCCCTCTCCTAGGAATTGATTCTTCAAAATCGGAGTACTCATCATCACCTTCATGAATTTCTTGCCTTCTTGGAGCCTTTGAAGACGAGGAACTTTGTATATCATCCAACCTAGCATTCAATCTTGTAAACTGGTCAGCGACTGCTTTCATGAATAATTTAATGTCGATCTCACTTCTTTCTCCCTCACTTGCCATTTTTTTTAAATTCTTCACAGACTCTTTCTCTTTTTTTATCTCTCAAAAGGTTCCTCACAATTTCTAGCACAACAACTTGGTTCCTACAAGTGTTCTTAAATAGAATCAAGAAGACAACTATTAGAAGCAATCAATTCATGGCAATCTTTAAAAATCAGAAATTTTAAAAGGGTTTGAATCAATGAGGTCCAAGAAATGTGCGGTATTCGTTGGCAAAAATGCGGAAACACAAGTGAAAAAAGAAGAGGGGAATGGAAATTAAAAGAAATGCAAGAGGAATAAAAGGGGAAGGGGATGATCAATTAGGACCCCAAGGAGACTTTCCCCTTGAAACTCTAATTATAAAGCGCCACAAAGGTTGATCACTCCTTTGATGCGCCTTACTTTCATTCACCTAGGAACACAAGAAACACAAGCATAATAATGCTAGAAACTCTCAAATTCGAAATTAACCTTCAAGGGGTACAAGAGGTGGTGATTTATAGCCAAATGAGAGGAATACATGTCAAACTACCTATCCCATAAGAGTCTAAAGCCTATCCCACGAATTTGACTTTGTTTACACATGTCCATGGCTTTAGGGGACAAGATATCTCTAAAGAAGACTTTTAGGAACCACCCCAAAGACTTTGAAGATTCCCACCATGGATTTGGAGACAAGGGCCCCACCACTTTTGACATTGGATATTTCCTTCATGCAAGTGGATTAAATTTCGTGGAAGCATATGGGTGGGCCTTTTAGGTTCACTTTTGGGCTTTAATAAGTGTGATTAAAGGCCCATTTTCTCCTCCCATGCATGCATGTTGGGCCTCCTCTTGTAATTTCAAAATGAGGCCATGTAAAGCCTCTTTCATCCTCCTCATTCTTCCTCTTGTCATTGGGCCACCAATCCCATGCAATGGGTCTTGTCCATTAATTCTCCTTCCACCATCAATGCCATGATCACCCTCAACTCCTTGCTGCATTGTACACCATGATCCGCATCAAATGGTTTAATTGGATTCAATGTCCTAATTGAACTCAATTGTCTAATTGGCTTCAATGTTTTAATTGGACTCAATTCCCTAATTGGCCTAATTGTATTCAATGGACAAATTTTCCTAATTGCCCAATTGTCCTTAATGGCCTAATCGACACAATTTGCCTCAATAGCATAATTGTAATAATGGGACTGAATGGCCTAATTGTCCTCAGTGGTCTAATTGGCCTCAATGGGCTCATTGGCATCACTGGCCAAATTGGCCTAATTCAGTTAATTGGACTAATTCACCTAATAGGTCTCAATGTTCTAATTGGCCCCAATGGCCTAATTTTCTTTTGGCCAATATGGAAAATTATGCCAATGAGACCAATTAGTCCAATTAGTTCAATTAGTCCATTGAGGTCAATTAGGTCACAGAAACCAATTAGACCGGTTAGGCCAATTAGACAAATTAGGCCAATTAGGCCAATTGAGAGCAATTAAGCTAATTTGACCAATTGAGGCCAAATTTTCCAATTACATAAATCAGGCCAATAAGGCCAACAGAGTCCGATTGAGATTAAATTGGGCAATTAGGCCAATTGAGTCCAATTGAGGCTAATTAGGGCAATTAGGCCATTGAGACCAATTAGTACCTTGAGTCCAATAATGTCAATTAGGGTATTAAGCCCAATCAGTCCAAATAGGTCAATGAGGCTATTGAGACCATTTAGGACAATTATACCAAATAGAACAATTAGATCATTGATCCCAATTATGCCAATTAGACCAATTAGGCAAGTTAGGTCATTGAGGTCAATTAGGACAATTAGACCTTTGAGACCAATTAGGCCAGTTATGCTAATTAGGTGAATTAGATCACTGAGGTTAATTAGGCCAGTTAGGCCATTGAGTCCAATTAGGTCAGTTATCCAATGAGCCCAATTACACCATTGAGACTAATTAGGCCAATTAGACCATTAAGACCAATTATTCTAATTAGGAAAATTAGGCCAATAGTGCCAATTACGCCAATTGAGGCTAATTGCGATTGATTAAGTCAATTAGACCATTGAGGCTAATTAGTCCAATTAGGTCTATTAGACCAATTCGGGTATTAAGTCCAATTAGGTTAATTGGGCCAATGAGACCAATTAGACCCAGTAAGCTAATTAGCCCAATTATGTTAATTGAGACCAATTTGACACACTAGGCCAATTAGGTCAATTAGACCAGTTGAGACCAATTAGTATAATTAGGCCAATTAGGTCGATTAGACCAGTTGAGGCCTAATTGGCCTCAATTAACTTAATTGACATAATTGGCCTCAATAACATAATTGGCCTAATTTAACTTATTGGCCTAATTGGCCTAATTGGCCAAATTGGATTCATACGCATCAATGGTACAATTGGCATAATTAGCCTAATTGGCCAAATTGACCTTGATGACCTAATTCTTCTAATTAGTCTCAATGGTTTAATTGGTCTCATTGGCCCAATTGACCACAATGGCCTAATTGGCATAATTGATCTAATTGGACTAGTTGGCCTCAATGTACTAAGTGGGCTAACTTGACTAATCCTCCCCAATAGCCTAAATGGCATCAACGGCCTAGTTGGCCTCAATGACCTAATTAGCCTAATTGGACTAACTTTCCTCAATGTTCCAATTGTCCAAATTTGCCTCAATGGCCTAATTGAAATAATTGGCCTCAATGGCTTAATTGGCCTTATTGACATAGTTGGACTCAATGGCCTAATTGGCTTCAATGGACTAATTGGACTCAATAGCCAAATTGGGTTCAATGACCTAATTGGACTCAATACCCTAATTGTCCTTAATAGCCTAATTGTCCTCAATGGATTAATTGTCCTGATTGCCTAATTGATACGCGATGCAAGACAAACTAGGAAGTGTCCTAGGAACCCTGTATAATGTTCGCGCGTTGAGCACCCGGATCGCCGCAAGGAAACATGTGAATGTGTTGTGCGGATAGTGAAAATGAGAAGGGTGAAATGGTCAAGGTAGAACCCAAATAGAACTTGTCTCTAAGAACTCTAACCACAAGACGCCACAAAGGATGACCAATTATTTGATAAGTCAAGAATTAAGCAAGAACACAAAGGTTGCAAGAAAAACTCACCATAATAACATTAATTTCATTCATCATCTCCAAAGAGTACGAGGGGGTGGCTATTTATAGCCAAAGAAACTTGAAATTCGAATCACACATTGGGTGGCTATTTACAATAGTCTAATGCCTAGTTTCCATAAGTCAAAAAGCCTAAAGGATGACTTTGACAACTTTGCCACTTGACCATGACTTTAGGAGACAAGTAGCACACCCTTTAGGAAAAGTAAAGACAAGTAGCCCACCACCTTTTGAATTTGAAGATTCCATGGTGGGGTGGGCTTGAAAATTCGTAGCACCACTTGGGTTGGATTTTTAAAAGCATGTTTGGGCCTTAATTAATGTAATTAAAAGCCCGGATACTTCCCCCGAGCAAGGGTGTTGGGCCTCCTCATGGAATTCCATGATTAACCCATTTAAGGCCTCCTTCATTCTCTTGGTCCCCTCCCTTGTCATTGGGCCTCCAATTCAACGCAATGGGTCATGTCCACTTTTGTGCATTCCGCCCTTCTCATCAAGTCCACCTCCAACCCCGTTATGCCCGTGTGTGCCATGATCCTCATCATCTCCTCCCTCTTCAAAAGGATTCGTCCTCGAATCTGAAAATTCAAAGGGAGAAAGATCAACAACATTAAAGGTGCCACTAACAATCCCATACCTGTCGGGTAACTCAATCTTGTAGGCATTATCATTGATCTTCTCTAAGACTTGGAAAGGACCATCTCCTCGTGGATTAAGTTTTGAATTTCATTGCTCTGATAACCTCTCCTTCCTCAAGTGTACCCACACCCAATCTCCAGGTTGAAACACCAATTTTCGCCGACCTTTGTTGGCGTGCTTTGCTACTTGTTCATTCTTTCGCCCAATGTTGGCCTTTACCTTTTCATGGAACTCCTGCACAAACTTTGCCTCCTTTTCACCTTCAAGATTAGAAAATTGATTAGTAGGCAAAGGTAAAATATCGAGTGGAGTTAATGGGTTAAAACCGTACACAACTTCAAATGGTGAAGCATTAGTAGTGGAGTGAACCACTCGATTATAAGCAAACTCAATGTGAGGCACGCATCTTTCTCAATGTTTCATATTTTTTCGAAGGATAGAACGCAACAATGTGGAAAGTGACCTATTGGCCACCTCCGTTTGACCATCTGTTTGTGGTTGTGCAGTGGTTGAGAACAAAAGTTTGGTTCCAAGTTTGTTCCACAATGTCCTCCAGAAGTGACTAAGGAATTTGACATCCCTATCACTCACAATGCTCTTGGGTAAGCCATGCAACCTAACAATTTCCCTGAAAAACAAATCAGCGATATGAGTTGCATCATTGGTTTTAGAACAAGCAATAAAATGAGCCATTTTACTAAAACTGTCTACCACCACAAAGATGTTATCCTTACCTGATTGTGATCTTGGCAAGCTGAGCACAAAATCCATTTAAATGTCAACCCAAGGATGAGAAGCAACGGGCAAAGGGGTGTCTAATCCATGTGGAAGCACTTTCGACTTTGCATGTTTACACACATTACAATTTCCACAAGCACTAACCACATCCCTACGCATGTGAGGCCAATAAAAATGTTCACTCGACAAGGAAAAAGTTTTCTCAACCCCAAAATGCCCCATTAATCCACCACCATGAGTTTCTCTAACAAGCAATTCATGCATAGAACAAGATGGAACACACAATTTATTTTTCTAAAAAAGAAATCCATCATGTTTGTAAAAATCACTTTTGCCATGTTTTTCACACAACTTCCAAATTTCAGAAAAATCCACATCATTCTCATACATGCTTTTCAACATTTCAAAACCAAGTATTTTAGCATGCATTGAAGTAATAAGAGAATATCTCATAGACAAAGCATCAGCGACAACATTTTCTTTTCCTTGTTTGTGCTTATTGATGTAAGGAAATGTTTCAATGAATTCAAGCCATCTTGCATGTCGCCTATTCAACTTTCCTTGTGACTTAAGAAATTTTAGGCTTTCATGATCCGAATGAATCACAAATTCCCTTGGACACAAGTAATGTTTCCAATTTTCTAAAGTTCTTTTGAAAGCTTATAATTCCTTGTCATAGGTGGAGTAGTTCAATGCAGCCCCATTAAGCTTCTCATTAAAGTACGCGATAGGCTTAGAGTCTTGCATTAAAACAGCCCCAATTCCTATTCCAGAGGCATCACACTCAACCTCGAAAACTTAAGAATATTCAGGCAGAACTAAGAGAGGTGAATTGGTCAACTAACCTTTGAGTATGGAGAAGGATTCCTCTTGAGCTTTTCCCCACTTGAAACTCACCCCTTTATTTACCAACTCATTCAATGGTGTCGTGATGGTTGAAAAGTCCCTCACGAACCTTCTGTAAAAACACGCAAGTCCATGGAAGCTCCTCACCTCGTTGGCATTCTTTGTTTGTGGACAATCCCGAATCGCCTTCATCTTCTCTTGATCAACCTTTATGCCATCAGCTCCTACCACAAAACCAAGGAGAACAACCGAATTTAAACAAAATGTTCATTTTTTCAAGTTTGCAAACAACCTATTTTCCCTAAGAGTCTCAAAAAACACGTTTCAAATGTTCATGATGTTCATCAAGGCTCTTAGAATAAACAAGGATGTCATTAAAATACACAACCACAAATTTCACAATGAATGGATGGAAATCCTATTTCATTAAGTTCATGAATGTACTAGGTGCGTTAGTTAGTCCAAAAGGCATAACTAGCCATTCATACAATCCAAACTTAGTTTTAAATGCAGTTTTCCATTCATCTCCCTCTTTCATTCTAATTTGATGGTATCAACTCCTTAGGTCAATTTTAGTAAACAAGCATGCACCATGGAGTTCATCAAGCATATCATCCAAATGAGGTATTGGATAGCGATACTTTACCGTGATTTTGTTGACAGCTCGACAATCAACACACATTCTCCACTTACCATCTTTTTTTGGGACAAGGATTACTGGTACCGCACATTGACTCAAGCTCTCTCGAAAAAATCACTTAGCAATTCTTCCACTTGTCGTTGGATTTCTCGAGTCTCCTTTGGGTTAGCAAGATAAGCTGGTCAATTAGGAAGCGTTGCTCCGGGGAGGAAATCGATGTGATGCTCGATACCCCGTAAGGGAGATAAGCCATCGGGAATTTCTTCCAGAAACACATCATCACCAAATTCCTGCAAAATGGACATAACACTAGAAGGCATAGAAGGGTTAGGAGAGTTAGTGGTAAAACATTCTCCCTTACATAAAAGCGCGAGAGTTTCCTCCCCCTCCAAAGCTCTCTCTATCTCTTTTTTTTCCTGAAAATAAGCTCACTTTTCCCTCGACACTCTTGTTTTCACTCTTATTTTCAACTCTTTTATTTCTCTCATTTTTTTTGCTTTCACTCAAAACTCCTTTTTCACTCTTTATTTTTCCACTCTTCTCATTCTCTCTATTTTTTTTCTCTCTTCTCACAATCTCTCTCAATCCTCACTTGGACTTCATAAGCTTGCAAAGGCCTTAATGGTGTAAGAATAACCGTCCTCCCATTATACTCAAAAGAATATCGATTGGTGTATCCGTCATGTGTGACTGCCAAGGTCTTCCCAACAAAATATGACTAGCATGGATTGGAACAACATCACACATCACCTTGTCTTCATACTTCCCAATAGAAAATAGAACTTGTACTTGCTTAGTCACTTTGACATCCCCACTATTATTTAACCATTGCAATCTATAAGGCCTAGGATGTCTACTCGTAGCCAATCCCAATTTATCAACCATCAAACCACTTGCTACATTTGTACAACTACCCCCATCAATAATCATACTAAATACATTATCTTTGACGAGGCATCTAGTATGAAAAATGTGCTCCCTTCGCTCTTGATCATGTTCTCCTTCGGGTTGAGCACTCAAAGCACGCCTTGCAACAATCATTTCTCCATGTACGGGGCTTTCTACTTCCACCTCGGAATCATCCTCAAGTGATGGCATTTCATCTTCACTTGAGCTAGCACTGAGAACATCTTCATCATCCAAAATAATCATGGTTCAGTTGTTTGGGCATTGTGAAGCAATATGTCCAAATCCTTGACAATTAAAACATTTGATATCTCATGATTTGGAAATAACCTTACCCTCCATTTTACCTTTTGATTCCGGGAAGAATGGTTTTGGTTTGGGCAACTCCTTTGAATCAGTTTTGTGTTCCCTTACAAGATCTTGTGGTTTGGAATCTTTAAATTTCAAAGAAGGTGTATAATTCTTACCATAAGATGTAGGGCGCATCCTTCTTGCCTTTACTTGACTCTCCGCTTTGGTAGCGATGTGAAGTAGACCCTCCATGTCCAAGTAGTGGTGCATGTCCACTATGTCTCGAATGTCATGGTTGAGGCCATTCACAAACCTTACCATGGTGGCCTCTCTCTCATCATCAATATTTTCCCGAATCATGATGATCTCCATCTCTTTATGATACTCTTCAACACTCATGGCCCCTTGATTCAAACCCTGCAACTTGAGGAACAAATCACGATAATAGTGGCTAGAAATGAACCTCTTATGCATTGGAACTTTCATCTCCTCCCAAGTGTGGATGGGTCTTTCTCCACTTCGTCGTCGACTCACTTGTAGTTGGTCCCACCAAATACTAGTATAATCGGTGAACTCGACGGCCGCCAACTTCACATTTTTTTTCTCCGAATAGGTGTGACAACCAAAAACATGTTCAAACTTTCTTTCCCATTCCAAGTAAGTTTCAGGATCATTCTTACCTTGGAATGAAGGGATCCTCAACTCCTAGATCGTTGGCTTGCCTTCATGGTGGTTTATTTCTCCGAATCGGTGACTCTTGAAAATCGGATAACTCCTCCTCTTCTTCAACAACCCGCCTCCTTGGTGGTGCTCTAGAATTGGAAGGGGATTGAAGTTCATCCATCCTCGCATTCAACCTTTGGAATTGTTCTTGTACAGCCCTCATGAACATCTTAATGTCCGCTTCATTGGTATTACTCGACTCTACCATTTAGAAATCCTGTAAAAAAATGAAGAGAAATGAAAATGGACCTCACACACTCCCTCACGTTTTTACACTCAAAAATAATATGTTCGCTCGTGTTTCACTCAAGTTTGGCTTTTATTAAATGTAACACTCTTGCCTTTTACCACTCAATTTTCTTCCTATAGCGTTCTTACCCAATTTCAACAAATCAAAAGCATCTTTGAAAAGTGGAAATCCCAAAATAGAATTCAAAGATAAAATTCAAATTGGATTCAAGATGACAAATTTTGGAAGAGGAAGAAAATGGAAGAAGAAGAATGAAAATGGGACATAGAATTCAAAATGTTGCAATTTTTTTTGTTTTTTTGGCACTTTTTTTTGTAGATGCAGCACCAACGATATGAATTTTTGAATATTTAAATGCAGGAGAAGTAATAATTTGTAACATCAAATGGAATCCACGTGAGATTTGCATGGTTTTAAAATTTCAGAATTTGTCGCAAACTTTGAACCTGCTGTATCTCGCTATTTTTAGCTTTGATTTTGATGATTCCAAATAGACAAGAAAGATGAGATTCTCAACTACAAGAATGATATATTATACGTCCGAAAAGACGAAGAAATAACGTCCGTAGGTGAAAAAGAAAATGGACCGGAATTGATGTCGGCCCGATTCGAAGAGAAATGAAAATGGAAGAAATGGTAAGAAAGAAGGAACCTGATTTCTTGCAAATGGGCTCTGATACCAAATGATACGCGATGCAAGACCCGCTAGGAAGTGTCCTAGGAACCCTGTATAATGTTCACGCATTGAGCACCTGGATCGCCGCAAAGAAACAAGTGAATGTGTTGTGTGGATAGTGAAAATGAGAAGGAAGGGGGAAATGGTCAGGTATAATCCAAAGAGAACTTGTCTCTAAGAACTCTAGCCCCAAGACGCCACAAAGGATGACCAATCCTTTGATAAGTCAAGAATTAAGCAAGAACACAATGGTTGCAAGCAAAACTCACCATAATAACATTCCTTTCATGTATCATCTCCAAAGAGTGCAAGGGGGTGTCTATTTATAGCCAAAGAAACTTGAAATTTGAATTGCACATTGGGTGACTCTTTACAATAGTCTAATGCCTAGTTTTCATAAGCCAAAAAGCCCAAATTATGGCTTTGACAACTTTGTCACTTGCCCATGAATTTAGGAGACAAGTAGCACACCCTTTTGGAAAAGTAAAGACAAGTAGCCCACCACCTTTTGACTTTGAAGATTCCATGGTGGGGTGAGCTTGAAAATTCGTAGCACCACTTGGGTTGGACTTTTAAAAGCATGTTTGGGCCTTAATTAATTAATTATAGGCCCGGATGCTTCCCCCAAGCAAGGGTGTTGGGCCTCCTCATGGAATTCCATGATTAACCCATTTAAGGCCTCATTCATTCTCTTGGTCCGCTCCCTTGTCATTGGGCCTCCGATTCCACGTAATGGGTCATGTCCACTTGTGTGAATTCCGCCCTTCTCATCAAGTCCACCTCCAACCCCGTGATGCCCGTGTGTGCCATGATCCTCATCACTAATTGGCTTCAATGGTCTAATTGGCCTCCATGGTCTAATTGGCCTCAATGACTTAATTTACCAAATTGGCCTAATTAGACTAATTGGGCGAATTGGTCTCAATGGTCTAATTACCAATGACCTAATTGGCCGAATTGGACATATTAGTTTAATTGGTCTCAACGGCCTAATTGGCCTCAGTGGACTAATTGGCCTAATTGGACTCAATGGCCTCAATGGCCTAATTGGTCTGATTGGCCTAACTGGCCTAATTTGTATAATTGGCCCAATTTAACCCACTTCACACCTCGTGTTTTTCATTTTCACCAATAGATACCACATGCTCATAAGATATCATAACAATTGGGACCTTGAGGTCAATTATGACAATTAGCCCATTAAGGCCAATTTGACCAATTAAGCCTATTAGGCCATCGAGTTCAATTAGGTTAATTAGGTCCATTAAGTCAATTAGGCCAATTATGCTTTTGAGGCCATTTAGTCCAATGAGGTCAATTAGGAAAATTAGGTCAATCTGGTCAATTGGGCCATTGAGGTAAATGAGGCCAATTAAGCTAATTAGCGAATTAGGTCAATTATGCCAATTAGGCCATTTAGGCCATTATGGCCAATTAGGCCAATTGAGGTATATTATGCTAATTTTTTCTATTGAGGCCGATTAGGCCACCTATGCTAATTAGGGCTATTATCCTATTGAGTACAATTAGGCTAGTCATGCTAATTAGACTAATTGACATAATTGGCCTCAATTCAGCTCAATTGGCTTTATTGACCTCAACTGACCTAATTGGTCTAATTCACCTAATTGGCCTAATTCACCTAATTGGCCTAATTGACTTAATTTGCCTAAATGGCCTCAATAGGCTAATTGGCCTCAATGGAGTAATTGGAATAATGGACCTAATTGACATCAATGGTCTAATTGTCCTAATTGGTATAATTGGGCTCAATTCGCCTCAATTGGCCTAATTGGCCTGAAATGGATTAATTATCCTAATTGACCTCAATTGCCCTCAATTGACCTAGTTGACATCAATGGACTAATTAAACTAGTTGGACTTATTGGCCTGATATCTTCAATTGGCCTTAGTTGGCTTAAATGGCCTCAATGGACCACTTGGCCTCATTGGCCAAATTGGGCCCAATAGCCTAATTGACGTAATTAGCATAATTGGTCTCAATTTTTCTAATTGACCTAATCGACATAATTTTACTAATTGGCCTAATTGACATCAATTGACAAAATTTGATACGCGATACATGACCCACTAGGAAGTGTCCTAGGAACCTTGTATAATGTTCGCGCGTTGAGCACCCGGATCGTCGCAAGAAAACAAGTGAATGTTGTGTGCGGATAGTGATAATGTGAAGGAAGGGGGAAATGGTCAAGGTAGAACACAAAGAGAACTTTTCTCTAAGAACTCTAGCCACAAGACGCCACAAAGGATAACAAATCCCTTGAAAAGTCAACAATTAAGCAAGGACACAAAGGTTTTAAGAAAAACTCACCATAATAACATTACCTTTATTCATGATCCCTCAAGAGTAGAAGGGGGTGGCTATTTATAGCCAAAGAGACAAAGAAATTTGAATCACACCATGGGGTGGCCAAGTGGACCATTGAGACCAATTTGGCCAATTCGACCAATTAGGCCAATTAAGTAGTGAAGGACAATTTGTCCAATTTGACCATTTAGGCCAATTAGTCTATTGACGCCAATTATACCAATTAGACCAATGAACCCAATTATGCCAATTAGGTCATTGAGAACAATTAGGCCAATTGCGCCAATTTGACATTTGAATCCAATTAGTCCATTGAGATCAATTATTCTAATTATGTCCTTGAGGCCAATTAGGACAATTAAACCACTTAGGCCAATTAGGTCATTGAGGCCAATTAGGCCATTGTGGCCAATTAGGCCATTGAGTCCAATTATGCTATGGAGATGAATTAGGACAATTAGATCCTTGATGCCAATTAAGCTAATTAATCTAATTAGGCCAATGAGGCCGATTAGGCCATTGAGGCTAATCATGCCAATTAGGGCTATTCAACCAATTCGTCCAATTCAGCCAATTATACTATTGAGGCCAACTAGGCCATAGATGACAATTAGGCAATTAGAACAATTCATCCAATTAGTCAATTGAGGCCAATTAGGCAGATTTGGCAAATTTGGCAAATTAGGAAAATTAAGCCAATTTAGCCAATTTGGTCGTCGAGCCCAATGAGGTCAATTAGGTCGTGGAGGCCAATAAGGACCATTGGGCTGTTGAGGCCAATCATCCCACTTAGCACATTGAGGCCACTTGGTCCAATTAGTCCAATTATGTCTATTAGGTCATCGATGCCAATTAGGTCAATGAGACCAATTAAACCATAGGGGCCAATTAGACCAATTAGGTCATTTAGGTTAATTTGGGCAATTGGGCCAATTAGGCCAATTATACCATTGATGCATATTAGTCCAATTGGACGAATTCGGCCAATTATACCACTGATGCACATTAGTCCAATTTGGCCAATTCGACCAATTAAGCAAACTAGACAAATTAGACCATTGAGGCCAATTGGACCAATTAGACCAATGAGTCCAATTAGACCACTAAGGATAATTAGGCCAATTTGTCTAATTATGCCATTGATCCATATTAGGTCATTCAGGTAAATTTGAAAAATTAGGCCAATTAGACCGATTAGGCCATTTGGAGAAATTATGCCAATTATGCTAATTTGTCCAATTAGACCATTGAGGTCAATTATGCCAATAACACCAATTAGGTCATTGAGGCCAATTAGAACGATTATGCCAATGAGGCTAATTTGGTGAATTAAGCCATTAAGGCTAATTAGACCAGTAAGACTAATTAGGATATTGACGTCAATTAGGAAAATTAATCCAATTAGGCCATTGGGACCAATTATGTCAATTAGACCATTTAAGCCAATTAGGCAAATTAGGCAAATTAGGCCAAGTACGCCAATTAGGCCAATTCAGCAATTGAGGTCAATTAGGTCAATTATGTCACTGAGGGTAATTAGGTCAATTAGGCCAATGAGCACAATTAGCCCACTGAGTCTAATTAAGCCAATTAGACCAACTAGTCCATTAAGGCCAATTAGATCATTAATGTCAATTAGGCCAATTAGGCCAATGAGACCAATTAGACCACTGAGGTCAATGTGGTCAATTAGGTCAATTAAGACAGTGAGGCCAATTAGGACATTGAACCCCATTAGGCCGCTAAGGCCAATTAGGCCATTGAGACCAACTAGGCCAATTATGTCAATTAATCCTCGCAGTCCACTTAGGTCATTGAGACTATTGAGACCAATTATGATGAGGATCATGGCACACATAGGCCTCGTGGGGTTGGAGGTGGACTTGATGAGAAGGGCGAAATGCACACAAGTGGACAAGACCCATTACGTGGAATCGAAGGCCCAATGACAAGGGAGCGAAAGAAGAGAATGAATGATACTTTAAATGGGTTAATCATGGAATTCCAAGAGGAGGCCCAACACCCTTGCTTGGGGGAAGCATCCGAGCCTATAATTACATTAATTAAGGCCCAAAATTGCTTTTAAAAACCCAAACCATGGTGTGCTACGAATTTTAATCCCACCCCACCATGGAATCTTTAAAGTCAAAAGTTGGTGGGCTACTTGTCTTTACTTTTCCAAAAGGGTGTGCTACTTGTCTTTTAAAGTCTTGGTCAAGTGCCAAAGTTGTCAAAAGCATCCTATAAGCTTTTTGACAAAGGAAAACTAGCCATTAGACTAATGTAAAGAGCCACCCCATGTGTAATTCGAATTTCAAGTTTCTTTGGCTATGCCCTTGTACTCTTTGGACAACATGAATGAAAGTAATGTTCTTATGGTGAGTTTTTCTTGTAACCTTTGTGTTATTGCTTAATTCTTGACTTATCGAAGGATCGATCGACCTTTGTGGCATCTTGGGGCTAGAGTTCTTAGAGACAAGTTCTCTTTGGGTTCTACCTTGACCATTTCCTCCTTTGCTCTCATTTTTAGTATCCGCGCACCACATTCACTTGTTTTATTGCAACGATTCGGGTGCTCGATGTGCGAACATTATACTAGGTTCTTTGGACACTTCCTAGCTGGTCTTGCATTGCATATCAAATTAGACTAATTAGACCAATGTGGTTAATTAGAACAATCCGGCCAATTAAACCACTGAGGCATATTAGTCAAATTTGGCCAATTTAGCTATTGAGGGAAATTACGCCAATTAGGATAAAAATCCACTCCCTTGAGGCCAATTAGACCAATTGTGTCAATGATATCTATTAGACCATTGAGGCCAATTTGGCCAATTTGGCCAATTTGGCCAATTTGGCCAATTTGGCCAATTAGGTCAATAAGGCCAATTAGACCAATTTGGCCCATAAGTCAAATTAGGCCGATTTTTCATGGGCTTGCTAGTTTTTACAGGAGATTTGTGAAGGAATTCAGCACATTAGCAGCACCGTTGAACAAGTTTAAAAAGAAGAACGTTTCTTTCAAATGGGGGATAACTCAAGAGAAGGCCTTCAATGAACATAAGGAGAGACTCATCCACGCCCCTCTACTTGCATTTCCAGACTTTGGTAAGACCTTTGAAATTGAATGTGATGCAAGCAGAATTGGCATAGGAGGAGTACTCATGCAAGAAAGTAAGCCTATTGCTTTCTTTAGTGAGAAGTTAAATGACCCAACTCTAAACTATGCTACATATGATAAAGAGTTGTATGCATTGTTTAGAGTACTAGAGACATGGAAACACTATCTTTGTCCTAAAGAATTTGTGATCCATTCTGATCATGAGGCTCTTAAATACCTTAGGAGCCAACATAAACTAAATAGGAGACATGCTAGATGGCTGGAATTCATTGAATCATTTCCATATATCATCAAGCATAAAAAGGGTAAAGAAAATATTGTGGCAGATGCACTTTGACGACGATATTCTCTTTTATCCTTGTTGGATTCAAAACTCCTTGGTTTTGAATACATTAAGGATTTATATGCCAATGATAGTGATTTTAAAGAACCTCATGAAAATTGTAATCCTGGAGTTGGGAAAAGTTCTATTTACGCGATGGATTCTTATTCCGGATTGATAAGCTTTGCATTCCTAATTGCTCTATCCGTTTACTTTTACTAAAGGAGTCACATTTGGGTGGGTTAATGGGGCATTTTGGTGTTTCAAAAACTCTAAGTGTTCTTAGTGAGCTTTTTTATTGGCCTAGGATATCTAGAGATGTTGAGAAATTTGTGGGAAAGTACATTGTTTGCCATAAATCCAAATCGAAACTGAACCCACATGGACTATATCTTCCTCTCCCAATTCCCAACACCCCTTGGGAGGACATATCAATGGACTTTATTGTGGGGTTACCACGGACCAAGAGGGGGAGAGATTCCATTTTTTTTGTGGTGGATCGGTTTTCAAAAATGGCACATTTTATTCCTTGTCACAAAACAGATGATGCCACCAACATTGCAACACTTTTCTTTCATGAAGTTGTAAAACATCATGGAATGCCAAGGACCATTGTGTCGAATCGAGACACAAAATTTCTTAGTTACTTTTGGAAGACATTGTGGAGAAAACTGGGTACAAAGTTACTATTTTCAACTACTTGTCATCCACAAACAGATGGGAAAACAGAGGTGGTGAATCGAACAGTGTCATCCCTTCTACGAACAATTGTCAAAAAGAATATCAAGAATTGGGAGGAGTGTCTACCACATGTGGAATTCACATATAACAGGGCCAAGCATTCCACTACTCAATATTCTCCATTTGAAATAGTTTACGGCTTTAACCCCCTTGCGCCGATTGATCTAGTTCTTTTGCCTTTGCAGGAAGCAGTTAATATGGATGCGAAAGGGCGTGCAGAATTTATCAAGAAAATCCATGAAAAGGCAAGGATAAATATCGAGCGGATGACCCAGAAATATATGGATCGTGCAAATAAGGGTCGCAAGCAAATGTTGTTCGAGCCTGGTGAATTGGTTTGGATTCATTTGCGGAAGGAAAGATTTCCCGACAAGCGGAAATCAAAACTCATACCACGAGGCGATGGACCATTCCGAGTGCTTGAGAAGATTAACAACAATGCTTACAAGATAGCTTTGCCAGAGGATGAAGAGTCGAGGAAGACTCCTTTTCAAGAGGGGGAGGATGATGTGAACCATGTTGAAGGCACCGACCCGATTACCCGAGTGGAGGAGTTGGATTTGCAAGGCCTGATGACGGGTGGGAGATTAAAGAGGCTGAATGCAACAATGAGCGCCCATCTCGCTTCATCAAAGGCCCAATGGATCTTACCTTGCATGGATGGAGCAAATGGGCGTATTCTCTCACTTATTCAAGCCCAAACATGAGGTTTAAAGCTTGGCCCACATGGTTGCACGAATTTGGATGCCTTGCCCAAATGGAGAATTCTAGAAATGACATCTTTGTACACCAAAGTCAAATCCGGTGGTCTATGCACTCAAAGTCAAGTCCAGTGGGCTATAGTTGGAAAGTTGTGTGCTACTTTTCCAAAAGTCTTTGTTAGATTTTATCTTTTTGACTTTTAAGGGGACAATGTAGGTTTAGCCTTTATGACTTTAGGGTATTAGACCCTTGACCATTGTATCATCCCCTTGGCTATAAATAGCCACCCCATGGCATTGTATTTTCATCCAAGACTTAATTGAGAGCTTATGCTTGTTTCTCCTCGTTGTGTAATAATTGTTCCGAATTTCCCCCTTGCTCTTGTGCATTCTTTCCTTGTCAATCTACAAGTTAGATTGGTGTTCCAAGATCAAAAAGCCCCCAATTCCGTGTCCCAACCCAAGTGCATTTGATACGCGATGCAAGACCCGCTAGGAAGTGTCCTAGGAACCTTGTATAATGTCCGCGCATTGAGTACCCAGATCACCGCAAGAAAACAAGTGAATGTGATGGGCGGATAGTGAAAATGTGAAGGAAATGGGAAATGGTCAAGGTAGAACCCAAAGAGAACTTGTCTCTAAGAACTCTAGCCACAAGACGCCACAAAGGATGACCAATCCTTTGATAAGTCAAGAATTAAGAAAGAAAACAAAGGTTGCAAGCAAAACTCACCATAATAACATTACTTTCATTCATCATGTTCCAAGAGTACAAGGGGGTGGCTATTTATAGCCAAATAGAGAAGGAAATTCGAATCACAACATGGGGTGGCTTTTACATTAGTCTAACACCTAGTTTCCACAAGTCAAAAAGTCTAAATGATGACTTTGACAACTTTGGCACTTGCCCATGACTTTAGGAGACAAGTAGCATACCCTTTTTGGAAAAGTAAAGACAAGTAGCCCACCACCTTTTGACTTTGAAGATTCCATGGTGGGGTGGGCTTGAAAATTCGTAGCACCACTTGGGTTGGGTTTTTAAAAGCATGTTTGGGCCTTAATTAATGTAATTATAGGCCCAGATGCTTCCCCCAAGCAAAGGTGTTGGGCCTCCTCTTGGAATTCGATGATTAATCCATTTAAGGCCTCCTTCATTCTCTTGGTCCGCTCCCTTGTCATTGGGCCTCCAATTCCACGCAAAGGGTCTTGTCCACTTGTGTGCATTCCGCCGTCCTCATCATGTCCGCCTCCAACCCCGTGATGCCCATGTGTTCCATGATCCTCATCAGCATTGTTGTGTGGATTGGCTATCGCATCCCTCCCTTGAGTGTGTTGTCTAAGTAGTAGGTCGCACTCCTTATTGTGTTGATTGACTACTTGCATCCGCTATCCCTACCCATCATCCACCACTTAGCCTCGAACCGTACCCTTCATCCGCCGACCTACGCCGTGAAGATCGGGCCACCCCGTGCGTCTCACATCATCCATTGAGGCCTATTCGTCCAATTTGGCTGATGAGACCATTGAGTTCAATTGGGCTAATTAGGATAATTAGGCCATTGAGCCCAATTAGGGAAATATTAAGCCAGCAAGGACCGTTAGGCCAATTAGGCAATTGAGGTCAATCAGGGCAATTAGACCCATTGGATCAATTAGACTAGTCATCCCATTGATGCCAATTAGGCCAATTGTCCAATGAGACCAATTAGAAAATTGATGTCAATTATTCCAATTAGGCCAATTAGGTCACTGAGTCCAATTTTGCCAATCTGGTTAGACCAATTAAGCTTTTGCCCAATTAAGCAAATTATGTCAATTATGCCATTGAACCTAATTAGACCATTGATGACAATTAGGCTAATTATGATAAGGAGGCCATTGAATCCAATTAGGATAACCAATCAGGCTAATTTTCCTGATTGAGGTCAATTACGCCAATAAGGACAATTAGTCCAATTGATCCCAATTAGACTAATTGAGGCCAATTAGACAAATTCGACAAATTCGTCCAATTAGAACCCATTAGGTCAATTCAAAAAATTTAGCCAATTTGGCAAATGATCCCAATTCGCCAATTGAGCCCAATTAGACCAATTAGGCCAATTATGGAAATTAGGGCAATTATGCCAATTGAGGCCAATCAGACCCACTAAGCCCACAATGATACGCGATACAAGACCCACTAGGAAGTGTCCTAGGAACCTTGTATAATGTTCGCGCGTTGAGCACTCGGATATGATATGATACCGTATGCGAGTGCGGTATTCGTTGGCAAAAATGCGGAAACACAAGCGAAGAAAGAAGAGGGGAATGAAAATTAAAAGAAATACAAGAGGAAGAAAAGGGGAAGGGGATGATCAATTAGGACCCCAAGGAGACTTGACCCTTGAAACTCTAATTATAAAGCGCCACAAAGGTTGATCACTCATTTGATGAGCCTAACTTGCATTCACCTAAGAACACAAGAAACACAAGCATAATAATGCTAGAAACTCTCAAATTCGAAATTAACCTTCAAGGGGGTACAAGAGGTGGCTATTTATAGCCAAATGAGAGGAATACATGTCAAACTACCTATCCCACAAAATTCTAAAGCCTATCCCACGAATTTGACTTTGTTTACACATGTCCATGACTTTAGGGGACAAGATATCTCTAAAGAAGACTTTTAAAAACCACCCCAAAGACTTTGAAGATTCCCACCATGGATTTGGAGACAAGGGGCCCACGACTTTTGACATTGGAGATTTCCTTCATGCAAGTGGATTGAATTTCGTGGAAGCATATGGGTGGTCCTTTTAGGTTCACTTTTGGGCTTTAATAAGTATGATTAAAGGCCCATTTGCTCCTCCCATGCATGCATGTTGGGCCTCCTCTTGTAATTTCAAAATGAGGCCATGTAAAGCCTCTCTCATCCTCCTCATTCTTCATCTTGTCATTGGGCCACCAATCCCATGCAATGGGTCTTTTCCATTAATGATCCTTCCACGATCAATGCCATGATCACCCTCAACTCCTTGCTGCTTGTGTGCACCATGATCCGCATCATCCCCTCCCTCTTCAAAAGGATTTGTCCTCGAATCTGCATATTCAAAAGGAGAGAGATCAGAAATATTAAAGGTAGCACTCACGTTTCCATACCTGCTGGGCTAGTCAATCTTGTAGGCATTATCATTGATTCTTTCTAAAACTTGAAATGGACCATCTCCTCGTGACTGAAGTTTTGATTTTCTTTGCTCCGGGAACCTTTCCTTCCTCAAATGCACCCACACCCAATCACCAGGTTCTAGTACAACCTTATGCCTACCCTTGTTTGCTTGCTTTGCATATTGTTCATTTCTTCTTTCAATGTTGGCTTTCACCTTGGCATGTAAATCCTGAACAAATTTGGCCTTCTCATCACCTGCGAGATCAAAAACCTCATTAGTCGGCAATGAAAGAATATCTAATGGAGTCATTGGATTAAATCCATATACAATCTCAAAAGGTGAGAAGTTAGTAGTGGAATGAACTACTCGGTTATATGCAAACTCTATGTGTGGAAAACATTTTTCCCAATTCTTTAGATTTTTTTGAATTATTGCACGCAAGAGGGTAGAAAGAGTCCTATTCACCACTTCATTTTGCCCATCAGTTTGAGGATGTGCAACAGTTGAGAACAATAATTTAGTTCCCAATTTATTCCACAATGTCCTCCAAAAGTGGCTAAGGAATTTCACATCCCTATCACTTACAATGGTTTTGGGCAGTCCATGTAATCTCACAATTTCTTTGAAAAACAAATCTGCTATATGTATAGCATCATTAGTTTTTGAGCATGCAATGAAATGGGCCATTTTTCTAAAGCGATCCACAACAACAAAAATGCTATCTCTTCCTGATTGGGATCGAGGCAATCCCAACACAAAATCCATAGAGATGTCAGTCCAAGGATGGGATGGAACGGGCAAGGGGGAATACAATCCATTTGGTTGAACCTTGGACTTTGCATGCTTACAAGTGGCACACCTAGCACAAATTGCAAAAACATCTTTTCTCATGCTTGGCCAATAAAAATGTTCATGCAAAGTAGCTAGTGTTTTATCAACCCCAAAATGCCCCATCAAACCACCCCCATGAGTTTCTTTTACAAGCAATTCTCAAGTTGAACAATTCGGAATGCACAATTTATCCCTTTTGAAAAGAAACCCGTCATTTTTGTTATAGTCTTTAAAACCATGTTTTTCACAAGATGTCCAAATTTTAGAAAAATCTCCATCATTTTCATACATTCCCTTTAGTAACTCAAGTCCAAGTAATCTAGAATGAAGAGAAGTAAGAAGTGAATACCTTCGTGAAAGAGCATCAGCAACCACATTTTGCTTACCTTTTTGTGCTTGATCACATAGGGGAAAGTCTCAATGAATTCCAGCCAAGATGCATACCGCCGATTCAACTTACCTTGGGACTTCAAATACTTAAGGCTTTCATGGTCAGAATGAATAATGAACTCTTTAGCCCATAAGTAATGTTGCCATGTTTCCAGGGTTCGTTACAAAGCATAAAGTTGTTTATCGTAAGTTGAATAATTTAATGCTGCCCCGTTCAATTTCTCACTAAAGTAAGCAATTGGACGTGACTCTTGAGTCAAAACAGCACCAATTTCAACTCCCAATGCATCACACTCAATTTCAAAGACTTTGGTGAAATCGGGTAGCCTTAAAAGGGGAGCATTGACCAATTTTTCTTTGAGTGCGTTAAAAGCTTTTTCTTGTTTTTCACCCCATTTAAAGACCACATGTTTCTTTACAAGTTCATTAAGAGGTGCAGCGATGGATGAAAAATCTTTTACAAACCTCCTATAGAAGCTTGCCAATCCATGAAAACTTCTAACCTCGGTTGCACTCTTCGGTGTGGGCCACTCCTGAATTGCTTTGACCTTTTCATCATCCACACGAATCCCTTCCGTCCCTACAACAAAGCCAAGAAACACAACAGAATCCATGCAAAAGGAACATTTTTGAAGATTGGCATAAAGTTGGTTTTGTTTAAGGGTCTCACACACCAAATGCAAGTGTTCAACATGGTTGTCTAGAGATTTGCTATACACCAAGATATCATCAAAATAGACAACCACAAATTTTCCAATTAATGAAGGAAGGACATGGTTCATTAAGCTCATGAATGTACTTGGTGAATTAGTTAAACCAAATGGCATAACTAACCACTCATACATACCAAACTTAGTTTTAAAAGCAGTTTTCCACTCATCTCCTTCTTTCATTTGAATTTGGTGGTATCCACTTTTAAGATCAATTTTTGAAAACAAAGAGGCCCCATGTAATTCATCAAGCAGGTCATCAAGTCGAGGGATGGGATAACGGTACTAAACTGTTATTTTGTTGATGGCGCGACAATCCACACACATCCGCCATGTTCCATCTTTCTTGGGTACTAGGATCACCGGAACGGTGCATGGACTCATGCTTTCCCTTACTAATCCTTTCTTCATGAGTTCTTCAACTTGACACTGGATCTCTCTAGTCTCTTCCGGATTAGCTCTATATGCTGGCCTATTTGGAATTGCGGCACCGGGTATGAAGTCAATCCTATGCTCAATGCCTCTCAAAGGGGGTAGACCATCGGGTGTTTCTTTAGGAAACAAATCACCAGATTCCTGTAGTAAAGACACAACACAAGAAGGAAAAGAATGGTGAAGTTCATTAGTTGCAAGGTAAGCATCCTTACTAATGAGTAAGAATACTTTCCCGCTCAATAAAGCACCTTTCACCTTACTTTTTCCAGAAAATAAACTCACCTTTCTCTCAACACTCTTGTTTTCATCTCTTTGATTTCCCTCATTTCTTTTTATGCCACTTGACTCTCCTTTTTCACTCTTAATTTTTTCACTCTTTTCATTTATTTCCTTTTTCTTCAACTCATCACTCTCTTTTTTATCACTCAAAATTTAATTTTTCCCACTTTCTTTTTCACTCATTTCTTTTTTCTTTTTGTATTCTTTCGCTATCCTCACTTGATCTTCATATGCTTGTACGGGACATAGAGGAGTCAAAACAATCTTTCGACCATTGAAATGAAAAGAGAAGCGGTTAGCATAGCCACCATACATCACTCTCCTATCAAATTGCCATGGTCTCCCTAGTAGCAAATGTCCAGCTTGCATCGGAGCAACATCACACAACACCTCATCATGATATTTTCCAATGGAAAAAAGAAACTATGGCTTGTTTTGTGACCCTCACTTCCCCACTATCATTCAACCATTGCAATCTATAGGTTCTAGTATGCCTTAGAGTAGGCAAACTCAACTTTTCCACCAACAAGGTACTCGCCACATTGGTACAACTTCCACTATCAATGATCATACTACATACCTTCTCCTTGATGTGGCGTCTCATATGAAAAATATGTTCCCGTTGCTCCTCATCATGATCATCTTTGGGTTGAATGTTTAAAGCTCTTCTTGCCACCAATGCATCTCCATGTACGGGTTCTTCAACTTCTACATCAGAACCCTCCTCCAAAGATGGAATCTCATCATCGCTAGAGTGCTCACTAAGGATGTCTCCATTATCCAAAATAATCATGTCCCTTTTGTTTGGGCATTGAGATGCAATATGACCATGTCCTTGACACTTAAAACACTTTATATCATGAGATTTAGAAGGGAAATTTGTGTCCATTTTTCCTTTTGAATCAGTGGGGAAGAACTTATTTTTGGCCTCTTCTCTTTGTTTTGGAACAAATTTAGAATCCCTTGGTTTCGTTTCATTCCACTTAGAAGTTGATTTTTGATCTTTCCGGTTATCCTTCCAAAAATTATGGGAACTTACTTGAATTCACTGAGAATGTAGTTGTTTTTCGACCTTCACTACCTTATGTAGCAACTCCTCCATGTCAATGTAGGTCTGTAGTTCCACCACATCTCTAATTACTGGATTCAAGCCATTGATGAACCTTTCCATGGTAGCTTCGCGATCCTCCTCCAAATTGGCTCGAATCATTGATATCTCCATTTCCTTGTAGTATTCCTCCACACACATGGAACCTTGCACAAGTTTTTGTAACTTCAAATGTAAGTCTCGATAGTAATGACTAGAAATGTACCTTTTATGCATTACTATCTTCATTTCTTCCCAGGTTCGTATTGGCATTTCTCCATTTCGTCGTCGACTTACTTGTAATTGGTCCCACCAAATACTTGCATAGTCATTGAACTCAAGGGCTGCCAATTTTACCTTCTTCTCCTCCGAGTAGTTGTGAAGTCCAAACACATGGTCAATCTTCCGCTCCCACTCCAAATAAAGTTCTGGGTCACTCTTCCCTTGAAAGGGTGGAAGTGTCACTTTGATGCTTCCCAAGTCATTGTCTCTCCAAGCAGCACGTTGCCCTCGCCTAGGAATTGATTCTTCGAAATCGGAGTACTCATCATCACCATCATGAATTTCTTGCCTTCTTGGAGCCTTTGAAGATTAGGAACTTTGTATATCATCCAACCTAGCATTCAATCTTGTAAACTGGTCAGCGACTGCTTTCATGAATAATTTAATGTCGATCTCACTTCTTTCTCCCTCACTTGCCATTTTTTAATTCCTCACAAACTCTTTCTCTCTTTTTTTTAATCTCTCAAAAGGTTCCTCACACTTTCTAGCACAAAAACTTGGTTCCTACAAGTGTTCTTAAATAGAATCAAGAAGACAACTAGTAGAAACAATCAATTCATGGCAATCTTTAAAAATCAGAAATTTTAAAAGGATTTGAATCAATGAGGTCCAAGAAACGTGGGGGGTAAATGGGAGAAAAGGTTATAGAAGAAGGTTGAATATGGATGAAGGAAAGAAGATGATGGATAAGAAAATTGTAATCAAATTTATGACATATGAGCAAACACAATGTTTCAAATGAGCAGCTTCCTTTTTTTTGTTTTTTTTTTTTGATTGATTTTTTTTTTTTGATTTTTTTTTTGATTTTTTTTTTGCTACTCAACAAACAAGAATTGCAAAGAGTGCGCTTTTCATGCTCAAAGTACAACAAATGAAAAATGTACTAATCTGATTGCAATGATGTAAATGGTTGTGATAACTTGAACTTCAAACTCAAATGGAAATCCGCCTTGGAGATTGTTAGATTTCACAAGGGTGAAACTGTAGCACGAATTGATTCGGCTATATCTCCAAATATATGTGTCGGATTTTAGTGTTTCCAAATTGAGAAGAAAGATGAGATTCTGAACTATTTATATGACATATTATACGCCCAGAAACTCAAAGAAAAAGTAGACGAAAATATGGAAGAAAATTCCATCCAGAATTGGTGATGGCAGAAAATGGAAGAAGGGGAAGAGAAAAAAAAAGATGGGAGAAATAGAAATGAATAAACTTGGTTTCCATTTCCTTCCTCTGATACCAAATGATATGATACCGTATGCGAGTGCGGTATTCGTTGGCAAAAATGCGGAAACACAAGCGAAGAAAGAAGAGGGGAATGAAAATTAGAGGAAATGCCAGAGGAATAAAAGGGGAAGGGGGTGATCAATTAGGACCCCAAGGAGACTTGCCCCTTGAAACTCTAATTATAAAGCGCCACAAAGGTTGATCACTCCTTTGATGAGCCTAACTTGCATTCACCTAAGAACACAAGAAACACAAGCATAATAATGCTAGAAACTCTCAAATTCGAAATTAACCTTCAAGGGGGGTACAAGAGGTGGCTATTTATAGCCTAATGAGAGGAATACATGTCAAACTACCTATCCCACAAAAGTCTAAAGCCTATCCCACGAATTTGACTTTGTTTACACATGTCCATGACTTTAGGGGACAAGATATCTCTAAAGAAGACTTTTAAAAACCACCCCAAAGATTTTGAAGATTCCCACCATGGATTTGGAGACAAGGGGCCCACCACTTTTGACATTGGAGATTTCCTTCATGCAAGTGGATTGAATTTCGTGGAAGCATATGGGTGGTCCTTCTAGGTTCACTTTTGGGCTTTAATAAGTGTGATTAAAGGCCCATTTGCTCCTCCCATGCATGCATGTTGGGCCTCCTCTTGTAATTTCAAAATGATGCCATGTAAAGCCTCTCTCATCCTCCTCATTCTTCCTCTTGTCATTCAGCAACCAATCCCATGCAATGGGTCTTTTCCATTAATGATCCTTCCACGATCAATGCCATGATCACCCTCAACTCCTTGCTGCTTGTGTGCACCATGATCCGCATCAGGATCGCCATAGGAAAACAAGTGAATGTGGTGTGTGGATAATGAAAATGAGAGGGAAGGGGGGAATGGTCAAGGTAGAACCCAAAGAGAAATTGTCTCTAAGAACTCTAGTCAAAAGACGCCACAAAGGATGACCATTCCTTTGATAAGTCAAGAATTAAGCAAGAAAACAAAGGTTGCAAGAAAAACTCACCATAATAACATTACCTTCATTCATGATGCTTCAAGAGTACAAGGGGGTGGCTATTTATAGCCAAAGAAACTTGAAATTCAAATTACACATGTGGTGGCTCTTTACATTAGTCTAATGGTTAGTTTTCTATAGTCAAAAAGCCTATAGGATGCTTTTGACAACTTTGGCACTTGACCATGACTTTAGGAGACAAGTAACACACCCTTTTGGAAAATTAAAGACAAGTAGACCACCACCTTTTGACTTTGAAGATTCCATGGTGGGTGGGCTTGAAATTTCGTAGCACCACTTGGGTTGGATTTTTAAAAGCATGTTTGGGCCTTAATTAATGTAATTATAGGACCAGATGCTTCCCCCAAGAAAAGGTGTTGGGCCTCCTCTTGGAATTCCATGATTAATCCATTTAAGGCCTCCTTCATTCTCTTGGTCCGCTCCCTTGTCATTGTGCCTCCAATTCCACGCAAAAAGTCTTGTCCACTTGTGTTCATTGCGCCTTCCTCATCATGTCCGCCTCCAACCCCGTGATGCCCATGTGTTCCATGATCCTCATCACACTAGGTCATCGAGTCAAATTAGGCCTATTATGTCAACTATGCCAATTTGTCCATTGAGGCCAATTATGGCCAATTAAGCCATGTACGCCATTGAGGCTAAGTAGGCTAATTAGTTCATTGATTCCAATTATGCCAATTAGGTCATTAAGTTCAATTAGGCCATAGATTCCAATTAGACAAATTAGACTATTGAGGTTAATTAGGCCAATCATGTCAATTACGACATTGAGATCAATTAGGCCAATTATACCAATTAGGTCATTGAATCTGGTTATGTCAATTAGACCAATTAGGCCAATTAGCTCAATTGGTCCATTGAGGTCAATTAGGTCAATTTGACCAATTATGCCAATTAGGCCGATTATCCCATCGAGGCCAATTAGGCTGATTTTCCCTATTAGACCAATTCGATCATTAAGCCCAATTAGTCCACTTAGATCATTGAGGCCAATTGGTCCAATTAATCCAATTTGGCCAATTTGGCCATTGAGGCCAGTTAGGTCAATGCGACTGATTAGACCATTGAGACCAATAATGAAAATTAGGCCAATAAAACCATTGATCTCAATCAGACCATTGTGGCCAATTATGCCGATTAGGCAAGTTAAGCCATTGAGCCTAGTTATGCTAATTAGGTCAATTAGGCCATTGAGGCCAATTAGTCCAATTAGAACAATTAGTCCAATTATGCCAATAAGACAAATTAAACCTTTGAGGGAAACTAGGTCAATTAGGTCATTGAGACCATTAGGTCGATTAAGCTAGTTAGAACATTGAGGTCAATTATTTCAATTAAGCAACTTATGTCATTGAGGCAAATTAGGCCAACAAAACGAATTAGGTCATTTATATTAATTAGGTCAATCAGGCCAATTAGGCCAATTATGCCAATTATGCAAATTAGGCCAATTGAGGCCAATTAAGGCCAACTACGCCAACAAGTCAAATTAGGTCAATTAGGTCATTGAAGTCAATTAAGAAAATTATTTTAATTAGGCCAATTGAGGCCAATTAGTCCGATTGGGTCTAATTAGGCCAATGAGACCAATTAAGCCAATTAGACAATTGAGACCAATTAGGCCAACTATGCCATTGAATCCAATTAGACCGATTAGGACAATGAAGTCAATTAGGACGATTGATCCAAATTGATGCCAATTAGGACAATAAGTCCAATTAAGTCAATTAGATCAATTAGGCCAATTGATGTGAATTAGACCAATTAGGCCAATTAGGTCCATTAGAAAAATTTGGTCATTGAGACAAATTAGGCCAATTAGGCAATTATACCAATGAGGTCATTGGGGCCAATTAGTCCAATTGGGCCAATTCGACCAATTCAGCTATTGACGTAATTAGGCCAGTTAGACCATTGTGTCCAATTAGATTAATTATGATATTAAAGTCAATTTTGTCAATTAGGCCAATTAGACAATTGAAAACAATTTTGTCAATTTGGCCAATTACGAAAATTAGGTCATTGAGGCCAATTATGTCAATTAGTCCAATTAGGCCAATTGAGGTCAATTATTCCAATTAGGCCAATTCGGTCATTGAAAGAAATTAGTCCGATTAGGGCGATTAGACTAATCATGTCATTGAGACCGATTAGTCCAATGAGACCAATTAGGACAATTTGACCAATTTGGCCACTGAAGGAAATTAGGCCAATTAGACCGATGAGGCCAATTTGGTCAATTTGGACCATTACGCACGTTAGTCCATTTAGATCAATTATGTCAATTATGTCAATCAGGCCAACTTAGGCCAGTTAGGTCATTAAGGTCAATTATGCTAATGAGTTCAGTTAGGCAATTGAGGCCAATTAGGCCAATTCGGCTGATTATGTCAATTAGGTCATTGAGTCAATTATGTCAATTATGTCAATTAGGTCAATTGAGTCAAATTAGGTCAATTAGGCCCTTGAGTCTAATTAGGCCAATTATGGCAATTAGATCAATTACTCCAATTGAGCCCAACTTGGTCAATTAGGCCTATTCGGCCTATTGAGGCCAATTAGGTCAATTGAGGCAAATTAGGCCAATTTGACGAATTAGCCCGATTAAGGCAATTAGGCAAACTGAGGCCAATTAGGGCAATTGAGGCCAATTAGGCCAATTATGATGAGGATCATGACACGCATGGGCATCGCGGGGTTGGAGGCAGACATGATGAGGAGGGGGGAATCAACACAAGTGGACAAGACCCATTGCGTGGAATTGGAGGCCCAATGAAAAGGGAGCAGACCAAGAGAATGAAGGAGGCCTTAAATAGATTAATCATGGATTTCCAAGAGGAGGCCCAACACCGTTGCTTGGGGGAAGCATCCAGTCCTATAATTACATTAATTAAGGCCCAAACATGCTTTTAAAAATCCAACCCAATTGGTGGTACGAATTTTCAATCCCACCCCACCGTGGAATCTTCAAAGTCAAAAGGTGGTGGGCTACTTGTCTTTACTTTTCCAAAAGGGTGTGATACTTGTCTCCTAAAGTCATGGGTAAGTGCCAAAGTTGTCAAAGTCATCATTTAGACGTTTTGACTTGTGGAAAATAGGTGTTAGACTAATGTAAAAGCCACCCCATTGTGTGATTCAAATTTCTCTCTCTCTCTGGCTATAAATATCCACACCTTCTACTCTTGAGAGATCATGAATGAAGGTAATGTTATTATGGTGAGTTTTGCTTGCAAACTTTGTGTTCTTGCTTAATTCTTGACTTATCAAAGGATTGGTCATCCTTTGTGGCGTCTTCTGGCTAGAGTTCTTAGAGACAAGTTCTCTTTGGGTTCTACCTTGACCATTTCCCCATTCCTTCACATTTTCACTATCCACACACCACATTCACTTGTTTTCTTGCGACGATCCTGGTGCTCTACATGCGAACATTATACAAGGTTCCTATGACATTTCCTAGCGGGTCTTGCATCACCTATCAAATTATGTCAAGTGACGTCAATTAGGCCAATTATGTCAATTAGGTCAATTACGCAAATTGAGACCAATTATGCTAATTACGTCAATTAGGTTATTGGGCCCAATTTGGCTAGTGAGGTCAATTAGTCCATTAAGGTCATTTAAGCCAACTAAGGCCAATTGGGGAAAATCAGGCCAATAGGTCAAACTAGTTGAATTAGTCCATGGATGTCAACTAGGCCAATTAAGGTCAATTGAGGTCAATTAGGAGAATTATGTTATTTGTGTCCAATTAGGCCAATTGAGGCGAATTGAGCCCAATTATACCAATTATGACTATTATACCATTGATGCCAATTAGGTCAATTATTCCAATTAGTCCATTGAGGCCAATTAGGCTATTGATTCCATTTAGGCAAATTAATTCAATCTGGCCAATTAGGTGAATTAGGCCAATTAGGCGAATTAGACCAATTAGGCCAGTTGAGGTCAATAAAGCCAATTGAGCTGAATTGAGGCCAATTATGTCAATTAGTCTAATTAGCATACTAGCCTAATTGTCCTCAATGGGAGAATAGCACTCATATACCTCAATTGGCCTAATTGGCATAATTGTCCACAATGGCCTAATTAGTCGAATTAACTGAATTGATCCTAATGGCCTAATTGGCATAATTGACCTAATTAGCTAATTGGACTAATTGACCTCATTTGCCTCAATGGCCGAATTGGCCAGAGTGACCTAATTGGCCAAATTGGCCTCTTTGGACTAAATGGGCTCAAAAGCATAATTGGCCTAACTGACCTCATGGACCTAATTAACCTAATTGGACTCAAGACCTAATAGGCTTAATTGGCCAAATTGTCCAAATTGGCCTCAATGAGCTAATTGACATAATTGACCTCAACGTCCTAATGGATATGATACCTTATGGGCATGCGTTATCTATTGGTGAAAATGCAAAACACGAGGTGATGTGGATCATGGTGTACACATGCAGCAAGGAGTTGAGGGTGATCATGGCATTGATGGTGGAAAGAGAATTAATGGACAAGACCCATTGCATGAGATTGGTGGCCCAATGACAAGAGGAAGAATGAGGAGGATGAAAGAGGCTTTATATGGCCTCATTTTGAAATTACAAGAGGAGGCCCAACATGCATGCAAGGGAGGAGAAAATGGGCCTTTAATCACACTTATTAAAGCCCAAAAGTGAACCTAAAAGGCCCACCCATATGCTTCCACGAAATTTAATCCACTTGCATGAAGGAAATATCCAATGTCTAAAGTGGTCGGCCCCTTGACTCCAAATCCATGGTGGGAATCTTCAAAGTCTTTGGGGTGGTTCCTAAAAGACTTCTTTAGAGATATCTTGTCCCCTAAAGCCATGGACATGTGTAAACAAAGTCAAATTCGTGGGATAGGCTTTAGACTCTTGTGGGATAGGTAGTTTGACATGTATTCCTCTCATTTGGCTACAAATAGCCACCTCTTGTACCCCTTGAAGGTTAATTTCGAATTTGAGAGTTTCTAGCATTATTATGCTTGTGTTTCTTGTGTTCTTATGTGAATGCAAGTAAGGCCCATCAAAAGTGTGATCAACCTTTGTGACACTTTATAATTATAGTTTCAATTGATCACCCCCTTCTCCTTTTATTGCTCTTGCATTTCATTTAATTTCCATTCCCCTCTTCTTTCTTCGCTTGTGTTTCCGCATTTTTGCCAACGAATACCACACTCGCATACGGTATCATATCATTTGGTATCAGAGGAAGGCAACGGAAATCAGGTTCTTTCATTTCTATTTCTCCCATCTTTTTTTTTTCTTCCCCTTCTTCCATTTTCTGCCATCACCAATTCTGGACGGCACTTTCTTCCGTATTTTCGTCTACTTTTTATTTGCGTTTTTGGGCGTATAATATGTCATTTTAATAGTTCAGAATCTCATCTTTCTTCTCGATTTAAAAACACTAAAATCCGACACCTATATTTGGAGATATATCCGAATCAATTCGTGCTACAGTTTCACCCTTGTGAAATCTAACAATCTCCAAGGCGGATTTCCATTTGAGTTTGAAGTTCACGTTATCTCAACCATTTACATCATTATAATCAGATTAGTACATTTTTCATTTTTTGTACTTTGAGCACAAAAGGCGCACTCTTTGTATCTCAATTCTTGTTTATTGAGTAGCAAAAAAAAAGGATGCTGCTCATTTGAAACATTGCGCTCGCTCATAAGTTATAAATTTGATTGCATTTTCTTATCCATCATCTTCTTTCCTTCATCCATATCCAACCTTCTTCTATAACCTTTTCTCCCATTTACCCCCCACATTTCTTGGACCTCATTGATTCAAACCCTTTTAAAATTTCTGATTTTTAAAGATTGCCATGGATTGATTGCTTCTACTAGTTGTCTTCTTGATTCTATTTAAGAAGACTTGTAGGAACCAATTTTTTGTGCTAGAAAGTGTGAGGAACCTTTTGAGAGATAAAAGAAAGAGAGAAAGAGTGTGTGAGGAATTTAAAAAAAATGGCAAGTGAGGGAGAAAGAAGTGAGATCGACATTAAATTATTCATGAAAGCAGTCGCTGGCCAGTTTACAAGTTTGAATGCTATGTTGGATGATATACCGCACTCGAGAGTTTCTAGCATTATTATTCTTGTGTTTCTTGTGTTCTTAGGTGAATACAAGTAAGGCTCATCAAAGGAGTGATCAACTTTTGTGGTGCTTTATAATTAGAGTTTCAAGGGGCAAGTCTCCTTGGGGTCCTAATTGATCATCCCCTTCCCCTTTTATTCCTCTTGCATTTCTTTTAATTTTCATTCCCCTCTTCTTTCTTCACTCGTGTTTCCGCATTTTTGCCAACGAATACCGCACTCGCATACGGTATCATATCGCGAGGTGTGAAGTGGGTTAAATTAGGCAAATTATACCAATTAAGTCAGTTAGGCCAATCATACCAATTAGGCCATAGAGGCCAATGAGTCCAATTAGGCCAATTAGTCCACTGAGGCCAATTAGACCAATTAAGCTAATGAGGACAATTAAGCTAATTAGTCCAATTCGGCCAATTAGGCCATTGACAATTAGACCATTGAGGACAATTAGACCATTGAGGCCAATTATGTCAATTAGACCATTGATGCCAACTCGGCCAATTAGGCCATTGAGGCCAATTAGTCCATTGGGTCCAATTATGACAATTAGTCTAATTAGGTCAATTAGCCCATTGAGGCCAATTAGACCACTAAGGCCATTGAGACCAATTCGGCCAATTATGTCAATTTTTCCAATGAGGCAAATGATGCCAATGGGGCCATTGAGGACAATTAGGCAATCAGGGCAATTAGGTCATTAAGGACAATTAGGCTATTGCGGCCAATTAGGGCATTGAGTCCGATTAGGCCATTAAAACCAATTTGGCTATTGAGTTCAATTAGTCCATTGAAGCCAATTAGGTCATTGAGGTCAATTAGGCCAACTATGTCAATAAGATCAATTAGGCCATTGAGGCCAATTGTTTCAATTAGGCCATTAAGGCAAATTTTTACAATTGGACCATTGAGAAAACTAGTCCAATTAATTTGGTCACCGAGGCCAACTAGGCTGTTGAGTCCAATTAGGTCAATTAGGCTGTTGATGCCAATTAGGCTATTGGGGCGGATTAGTCAAGTTAGTCCACTGAGTACATTGAGGCCAACTAGTCCAATTAGATCAATTATGCCAATTAGGCCATTGTGGCTAATTAGGCCAATTAGACCAATTAGACCAATCAGGTCATCGAGGTCAATTTGGCCAATTATACTAATTATGCCAATTATACCATTGATGCGTATGAGTCCAATTTGGCCAATTAGGCCAATTAGGCAATTGATGCCAATTAGTCCAATGAGACCAACTAGACCATTGAGGTCAATCGGGCCAATTAGGCCAATAAGTTAAATTAGGCCAATTATGGCATTGAGGCCAATTTGGTCAATTTGGTCAACTGAGGTCAATTAGATATATGAGGCCAATCAGGCTAATCGAGCTCAATTAGGTCAATTATACCAATTAGGACAATTGAGTCCACCTGAGGCAAATAAGGCCAATTAAGGTCAATTGAGGCCAATTAGGGCAATTAAGTCATCGAGTCCAATTAGCCCAATTAGGTCAATTAGGGAATTGAGACCAATGAGGCCAATGATCACAATTAGGCCAATTAAGCTAATTAGGTCAATTAGGCCAATTAGGTCGTTGAGATCAATGAGTCCAATGAGAACAATTGTGACCATTAGGCTAATTAGTCCTATTAGGCCATTGAGGCCTATTAGGCCAATTAGACATATTAGGTCATTGCAGCCAATTATGCCAATTAGGCCAATAAGTATGATTATGCCAATTAGGCCAATTAGGCCAGTGACCCCAATTAGGCCCATTAGGCCGATAAGGCAAATTAGGCCAATTATGCCAATTACTCCATTAACCCCAATTAGGCCAATTAAGAAAATTGAGACCGATTATCCAATTGAAGCCAATTAGGCCAATTCGGGTATTGAGTCTATTTAGGCCGATTAGACTATTGAGGTCATTTAGTCAAATTAGGTTAATTAGGCTATTGAGCCCAATTAGCACAATAATGACAATTAGGCTATTGAGGCTAGTTAGGTCAATTATGCTAATGAGGTCATTTAGGCCAATTAGTCCAATTAGGTCAACTTGGCCAATTGAGGCCAATTGAGCCAATTAAACCAATTATATCAATTAGGACAATTTTCTTATTGAGCATAGTGAAACTAATTAGGCCAATTAGGCCTATTAGACATTTGAGGTTAGTTAGATAATTGAGGCCAATTCGACCAATTACGCTATTGTGGTCATTTAGGGCAATGAGGCCAACTAGGCCAACTAGGTCAATTAGGTTATTGAGCTCAATTAGGGGAATTTGTCCAATGAAACAATTGTGGTCAATTAGGTAAATCATGCCAATGAGACCGTTAAGGCCAATTAGGTCAGTTAGTCCATTGAACCCAATTAGGTCATTAAGGCCAACTATGTCAATTAGTCTAATGAAACCAATTAGAACATTGAGGCTAATTAGGCTGATTAGGTCATTGAGTCAAATGAAGTCAATGAGGATAATTAGGTCAGTTAGTCCATTGAGTCCAATTAGACCACCAATTAGATCATTGATGTAAATTTGGTCAATTAAGGCAAATTAGGCCAATTACTCAAATTAGGTAAATTAGCCCAATTATGCCATTTATGCCCAATATGGAAATTGAGCGCAATGAGGCCAATTAAGTCAATTAGACGAATTAGGCGAATTAGGTCAATCGGGCAAATTAACCACATTAGTCCAATTAGGCCAATGAGCTCAATTAGGCCAATTATGCTATTGAGGGCAATTAGGTCATTGAGGGAAATTATACCAATTAGCTCGATTAGGCCAATTAGGCTAATTAAGGAAAATTAGAGCTAATTAGGTCAATAAGTCCAATTAGGCAAATTAGGCCATTAAGACCAATTATACCAATTATGCAAATTAGGCTAATCGAGGTCAATTAACACCAATTGAGACCAATTGACACCAATTGAGGCTAATTAACACCAATTGAGGCAAAGTGAGGCAAATTGATGTCAATTTGGCAAATTATGCCAATTGAGGCCAATTATGACAATTAGGCCAATTGAAGCTAATTATGGTCAATTAGGCAATTAGTCCAATTAGATCAATTTGGGCCAATTAGGCCATTGAGTCCAATTAGGCCATTGAGGTCAATTAGGCAAATTCATCCAATTAGAACATTGAATCCAATTATGAAAATTAGGCCAATGAGCTCAATTAGGCCATTGAGGCCAATTAGGCTATTATGGCTAATTAGGTCAATTTGGCCATTATGGCTAATTAGGCCAATTTGGCCAATGAGACCGATTAGACCATTGAGGCCAATTAGGCTATTATGGCTAATTGGGCCAATTTTGCCAATGAGACCGATTAATCCACTGATACAAATTAGGCTAATTACATCATTGAGGCTAATTTGGCCGATTTGGGGGAATTAGGCCCCTCAGTACATTAAGGTCAATTTGGCCAATTAGGAAAATGTGACCAATTTGGCCAATGGTACCAATTTGGCCTATAGAGCCAATTAGGCAAATTCTGTCAATTGAGTCCAATTGAGGATGATTTGACCGGTTAGTCAGATTATGTCAAGTAGGACATTGAGCCTAATTAGGGAAATTATGATGTTTGGGGCCAATTGAGGCATATTTTTTCAATTATGCCAATTAAGACCAATTAGGTCAACTAGACCAATTAGGAAAATTAGGCCAACTGAGACCAATTGAGACCAATTCACTGGTCAAATTGGCTGAATTGGTCTCAATGGTATAACTGGTCAAATTCGTCGAATTGGTCAAATTGGTCAAATTAGCCCAATTGTCCTCAATGGTATAATTGGCCTAATTGCCCTCAATGACCTAATTGAGCTAATTGGTCTCATTGACCTAATTAACCTAATTGGCCTAATTTTCCCCAATGACCTAATTGGCCCAATTGGCCTCAATTGTCTAATTGAACTAATTGGTGTAATTGGCCTATGTGGCATAATTGGCCTCAATTCCCTAATTGAAATAATTTGTATAATTGGTCGCAATGGATTAATGGGCCTAATTGGCATCATTGACCCAAATGACCTAATCGCCCTAATTATATTAATTGTCCTAATTGTCCAAATTCGCCTCAACAGCCTGATTGGCCTTAATATCCTGATTGGCCTAATTGGCCTGAATTGCCTCTATAGCGTAATTGGTCTAATTGGACTCAATAGCCTAATTTCCATAATTGACCTTAATGACCTAATTGGCCTAATTGGCGTCAATGGTTTAATTGACCTCAATAGTCTAATGGGTATAATTGGCATAATTGGACTCAATTACCTAATTGGTCTCATTGTCCAAATAGGAATCCTTGGTCTAATTGGCCTAATTGACCAAATTTTGCTTAATGGCCCAATTGACCTAATTGGTCTCAATTGACCTAATTGCTCTAATTGGTATCAATGGTCTCAATGACGTCATTGGCCTAATTGGTCTCAATTGGCCTAATTGCTCAAATTGGTATCAATGGTCTCAATGACGTCATTGGCCTAATTTGGCTCAATTGGCCTAATTGGCCAGATTGGGCTCGATTACCATAATTGGCCTAATTGACCTCAATGAACCTGGATTGGCTTAATTGGATTCATTGACCTAATTCGCCTCAATGGTCTAATTGGGCTCATTGTCCTAATTGGCCTAATCGGACTCAATGGCTTAATTGGCCTAATTGGCCCAATGGGACTAATTGGTCTCAATGGTCTAATTGGAATAATTAGCACAATTGACCTAATTTGACTAATTTTTCTAATTGGTCTCAATGACATAATTGACTTATTGGCCTAATTGGACTAACTTGCCTAATTGCTCTCAATGATATGATTTACATAATTGGCCTAATTAGCCTAAATGGCCTCAATAGTCTCATTTTCCAAATTGATGTAATTGGTCTCAGTGGCCTAATTGGGTTCAATGGTCTAATTGGCCTCACTGGCCTAATTATACTAATTATCCTCATTGACTGAATTGGTGCAATTGGGCTCAATGGTCAAATTGGCCTCACTGGCCTAATTAGACTAATTGGTCTCATTGACCAAATTGGCGTAATTGCCCTCAATTGCCTAATTTGCCTAATTTGCCTCGATTGGCTAATTAGGCTCATTGGCAAATTGGTCTCATTGACCTCAATTGGTCTAATTGGCCTAATTGACATAACTTGAACTCATTGACATAATGGGCCTAATTGGCATCAATTAGTCTCAATTGGCCTAATTGGCCTAATTCCCATAATTGGACTAATTGGTCTAATGGGCTTCGATTGGCCTAATTGGCCGAATTGGCCTTAATGGCCTTATTTTCCTAATTGAGCTCAATGGCTTAATTTGCCTCGATTTTTCTAGTCGGCGTAATAGGCCTAATTTTCCTAATTGGTTTAATTTTCCAAGTTGACTTAATTGGCCTCAATTAGGCTAATTGTTCTCATTGGCATAGTTGGTCCGATTGATGTCATTGGCTTCAATGGGTTAATTGGCCACATTGACCTCATTGGTCTAATTTGTCTAATAGGCCACAATTACCCAATCGGCCTAATTGGATTCAATGGACTAATTGGTCTAATTGGCCTAAATTGGCCTTAATGGGTCTCAATTGGCCCGATTGGGCTTAATTTTCAAATGGACCTCATTGGCCTCAATGGACCTAATAGGCTGAATTCGCCTCAATTGGCCTAATTGGTCGAATTGGTCTCAATTGGTCAAAGTAGTCTCAGTTGACCTCAAGTAGTCTAATTGGCATAATTGGCATATTGGCATAATTAACTCAATTCAACGCAATGGCCTAATTGGCCAAATTGACCACAATGGCCTAACTGCCCTAATTACCATAATTGCCTGAATTAGCTTAATTGGCCTAATTGGAATAATTGGCCTAACTGAACTCAGTGGCATAATTGGACTAATTGACTTATTTGAGCTCAATGGAATGTCAATCTTCAACCCTCTTTCAATATCTTCATCATCTCTTCTTCTTCGCATATCCACCTCTAAATCACTGGAATCATTACCATTTGCGTGATCTTCATAAAATGGTGTTGGATTGCACGTATTATGTGGTGATGGATGTCGAGGATGCCGCTGCAGTGGAGGGGAGTTAGGTCGCCGTGCTCTCAATAGTTGAGCAAGTTACTCACCGATTTGAGTAATTTGCGATTGCAGTTGTGCGTTAGCTATTTCCCATGGAGCGGGAGGAGTAGAAGATCCTCTATTGCGAGACATGATGGAGAGTAACAAGAAGAATGTTATAGAAATTACTCGATGGAATCGAGCCTCTGATACCAATTGATGCGTCGCCGGAAGCTCAAAACGAGTAAGTGAAAAGGAGCAGCGTAATGTAGCCGAATTGACCAAGGATTAAAGGCAAAGCCACCCGCCAAGGTTTCTCCACGCGACCACGTCACCGGAAATGGAGATGCACCACCAATTCTGGGCAAAGGGAAGAGGCTAAAACTAGAGGAATGCATAGCAAGCTTCACAAATTCATCCAATTCAAAAATCACCATTACAAAAGGGGTGAATATACAATATAAAGACAAAATAAAGTAAGAAAAATGACCCAATTCGATTACAAGGCATGGCGAACTCAAAAGGCACATAAAAAACACAAATCAACACTTTCCCATGCCATTTAATGACCCCACTAGCTAAAGTAGCGGGATTCCCTCTTAATAATGCTTGTCTCCACCTTCTCTCTCTTCTTTAATGTGTTGCTACGAATTTTCATCCATTGCCATGTGGGTAAGCAATTTTGGCCCCCAAATAAGTGTGTTGTGGCCCACCATGGTGTTGGATTCCAAGAAGTGCGGGCTGGTCCAATTTGAATAAAAATTGGGCTTAAAATTTTTATCAAGCCCAAAATTATTCTCATTGGGCTGAATCTGATCCATATCAAATTGGCCTAATTTGCTTAATGGGTCTAATTGGTCTAAATTAGGCTCAACGACCTAATTGGCCTCAATTGTCTAATTGGCCTAATTGGCCTAATTGGCCGAAATGGACTCAATAACATATTTGGCTTAATGGACCTTAATGACCTAGTTGACCTAATTGGCCCCAATTGTCTAATTTGCCTAATTGCCCTCAATAGTCTAATGTCCTAATTGGTCAAATTGGGTTAATTGGTTAAATTGGATGAATTGGCCTCAATTGGAAAAGTGGCCTAATTGGCCTCCATTGCCATCAATTGTTCTAATTGGCCTAAATTGCCAAATTGCCCAAATTGCCCTAAATTGCCAAATTGACCTCATTGGCATGATTGGTCTAATTGGCCAAAATGACCTCAATGCCCTAATTGGCCAAATTGACCAAATAGACCTAAATGACCTCAATAGCTAATTGGCCAAATTGTGCTCAATATCCTAATTGTCCTAAACGACCTCATTAGCCTAATTGGACTAATTCGATTTAATACATTAATTGGCCCAAGTGGCCTAATTTTCCTAATTGGCGTCATTAGACCCAATACCCTAATTGGCCTAATTTTCCTAATTGGTCTCAATAGCCTCATTGGCCGAATTAGCCAAATCGGCCAAATTGGCTCTAGTGGCCACATTACTCTAATTGGCCTAATTGGACTCAATAGTTTAATTGGTCTTATTGGCCTAATTGGATTAATTGGCATCAATTGGCTGATGGGCCTAATTGGAATAAATTTTCCTAATTGGATAAATAGGCCCAATCAGCCTAGTCGACCTAGTTGGGCACAATATCCTAATTGGCCTAAATGGATTAAATTGACTCAGTAGCCTAATTGGACTAATTTGACACAATATCGTAATTGGCCTAATTGGTATAGTGGGTCTAATCGACCTAATTTTCCTTAATTGCATAATCGACCTAATTGGCCTCAACTAGTCTAATTGCCTAATTGGCCTAGTGTGTCAAATTGGTCTCAATTACCTTAATTGGGCTAATTGGCCTACAGAGCCTAATTGGTTTCATTGGCCCAATAGGCCTAATTGGACTTAATACCCTAATTGACCTAATTGGACTAATTAGCCTCAATGGTCTAATTGGCCTAATCGATCTCAATTAGACTCAGTTGGCCTAATTGGCCCTATTGGCCTAATTTTTCTAATTAGACTAATTGGTCTTAAGGGTCTAATTACCCTTATTGGTCTCAATGGTGTAATGTCTCATTGGCCTAACTGACTTAATTGGACCTAATTACCTAACTGACCTAATTGGTCTCAGTGATCTAATTGGACTTTGTGGTCTAATTGTTCTAATTGGCCTAATTAGAATAACTAGCCTAATTGGTATCAATGGTCTAATTGGACTAACTGGCCTCAATGGCCTAACTGTCCTAACTGGTTTAATTGGCCTAATTGGGATCAATGATCTGATTTTACTAATTGGTATAATTGGCCTAAATGGTCTCAATAGCCTCATTGACCTATTTGGACTAATTGAGATTAATAGCCTAATTGGCCTTATTGGACTCAAGGGACTAATTGTCCTCAATAACCTAATTGCCCTAATTAGCCTCAATTGGACTCAATTGGGCTAATTGGCCTAATTTATGTAATTGGAATAATTGGCCTCATTAATCTCAATCAGACTCTATTGGCCTTATTGGCCTTATTTATGTAATTGGCATAATTTTCCTCAATTGGTCAAATTGGCATAATTGGCCTAATTAGCCTAATTGGTCTAATTGGTCTCATTGGTCTAACGAGTCTAATTGGTTTCCATGGCCTAATTGAACTCAATGGACTAGTTGAACTAATTGGCCTAATTGGTCTCATTGGCATAAATTTTCCTATTGGCCTAAGGCAAATTAGGTCATTGAGGCCAATTAGACCATTGAGAAATATGAGGCGAATTAGTCCAATTATGTGAATTAGGCTAATCAGGTCATTAATGTCAATGATTCCATTGAGGCCAATTAGACCACTTAGGCCAATTAGGTCATTCAGGCCCTTTAGTCCAATTAGACCATTGAGGTCAATTCAACTAATTATTACAAATATGATATTGAAGCAAATTGTGCCGATTAGTCCATTAAGAACAATTGGGCAATTGGGAAAATTAGTCCATTGAAGACAATTAGGCAAATTAGGGCATTGAGTCAAATTAAAATATTAAAGCCAATTATACAATTGAGTCCAATTAGGCCATTGAAGTCAATTAAGCCATTGAGGCAAATTAGGCCAACTATATCAATAAGGTCAATTATTTCAATTAGGCCGTTGAGGCAAATTAGGCCACCATTGAGGAAAATTAGTTCAATTAGGCCAATTAGGTCATTGAAGCCAATTAGGGGTCATTGAGGCCAATTAGGCCAACTAGGTCGTTGATACTAATTAGGCCATTGAGGCGGATTACGCTAGTAAGTCGAGTTAGTCCACTAAGGACATTGAGGCCAATTAGTCCGGTTAGTCAAATTAGTCCACTTAGGGCATTGAGGACAATTAGGCCAATTTGGCCATTGAGGCCATTGAAGCCAATTAGGCCAATAAGTTAAATTTAGACAGTTATGCAATTTTGTTCTATTAGATCAATTAGGTCAACTGTGGCCTATTGGGGCCAACAAGGAATATTAGGCCAATTAGGGCCATTGAGGTCAATTAGGTTAATTAGGAAAACTAGGCCAATTAGGACAATTGAGTCCAATTGAGGCAAATAAGGCCAATTGAGGCCGATTGAGACCAATTATGCGAATTATGCCATTGAGTCCAATTATGCCAATTAGGTCAATCAGGGAAATTAGGTAATTCAACTGGGCTAATGAGACCAATTAGGCCAGTGAGCACAATTAGGCCAATTAAGATGATTAGGCCGATTATGCTAATTATGACAATTAGGTCGTTGAGGTCAATGAGGACAATTGAGACCTTTAGGCAAATTAGGCAAATTAGGCCAATTAGTCCATTGAGTCGAATTAGGCCAATTATGACAATTTGCTCATTGAGGCCAATTAGCCCAATTAGCCCAATTAGCCCAATTATCCGAATTAGCCCAATAAGCCCAATTAGACCAATTAGGCCAATTAGGCCAATTATCCTAATTAGGCTGATTACGCAATTGGGGAAAATTTGGATCATCAGGCCAATTAGGCTAAAAGGGGAATGGGATGATCAATTAGGACCCCAAGGAGACTTGCCCCTTGAAACACTAATTATAAAGCGCCACAAAGGTTGATCACTCCTTGATGAGCCTTACTTGCATTCACCTAAGAACACAAGAAACACAAGCATAATAATGCTAGAAACTCTCAAATTCGAAAATTAACCCTCAAGGGGTACAAGAGGTGGCTATTTTATAGCCAAATGAGAGGAATACATGTCAAACTACCTATCCCACGAAAGTATAAAGCCTATCCCAATAATTTGACTTTGTTTACACATGTCCATGGCTTTAGGGGACAAGATATCTCTATAGAAGAGTTTTAGGAACCACCCCAAAGACTTTGAAGATTCCCACCATGGATTTGGAGATAAGGGGCCCACCACTTTTGACATTGGAGATTTCCTTCATGCAAGTGGATTAAATTTCGTGGAAGCATAGGGGTGGACCTTTTAGGTTCACTTTTGGGCTTTAATAAGTTTGATTAAAGGCCCATTTTCTCCTCTCATGCAAGCATGTTGGGCCTCCTCTTGTAATTTCAAAATGTGGGCATGTAAAGCCTCTTTCATCCTCCGCATTCTTCCTCGTGCCATTAGGCCACCAATCCCATGCAATGGGCCTTGTCCATTAATGATCCTTCCACGATCAACGCCATGATCACCCTCAACTCCTTGCTGCATGTGTGCACCATGATCCACATCATCCCCTCCCTCTTCAAAAGGATTCGTCCTCGAATCTGCATATACAAAAGGAGAGAGATCAAAAATATTAAAGGTAGCACTCACATTTCCATACCTACTAGGCAAGTCAATCTTGTAGGCATTATCATTGATTCTTTCTAAAACTTGAAATGGACCACCTCCTCGTGATTGAAGTTTTGATTTTCTTTGCTCTGGGAACCTCTCCTTCCTCAAATGCACCCACATGCAATCTCCAGGTTCTAGTACAACCTTATGCCTACCCTTGTTTGCTTGCTTCGCATATTGTTCATTTCCTCTTTCAATGTTGGCTTTTTACCTTGGCATGTAAGTCCCGAACAAATTTTGCCTTCTCATCACCTGCAAGATCAACAACCTCATTAATAGGTAATGAAAGAATATCTAACGGAGTCATTGGGTTAAATCCATAGACAATCTAAAAAGGTGAGAAATTAGTAGTGGAATGCACTACTCGGTTATATGCAAACTCTATGTGCGGCAAACATTTTTCCCAATTCTTTAGATTTTTTTGAATTATTGCACGCAAGAGGGTAGAAAGTGATGAGGATCATGGCACGAATGGTCATCGAGGTGTTGGAGGCGGTCTTGATGAGGAGGGTGGAAGGCGCATGATTCCACAAGACCCGCTGCGAGGAATTGGCGGCCCAATGACAAGGGAGCGGACTAAGAGAATGAAGGAGGCCTTAAATGGGTTAATATTTCAATTCCAAGAGGAGGCCCAACACCCTTGCTTGGGGGAAGCATCCGGGCCTATAATTACATTAATTAAGGCCCAAACATGCTTTTAAAAACCCAATCCAATGTGTGCTACGAATTTCAAGCCCACCCCACCATGGAATCTTCAAAGTCAAAAGTGGTGGGCTAGTTGTCTTTACTTTCCAAAAAGGATGTGCTACTTGTCTCGTAAAGTCATGGGCATGTGCCAAAATTGTCAAAAGTGACATGTAGGCTTTTTGACTTGAGGAAACTAGGTGTTAGAATTTTGTATCAATCCTTGGCTATAAATAGCCACCCCCATGTACTCTTTGGACATCATGAATGAAGGTAATGTTATTATGGTGAGTTTTGCTTGCAACCTTTGTGTTCTTGCTTAATTCTTGACTTATCAAAGGATTGGTCATCCTTTGTGGCGTCTTGTGGCTAGAGTTCTTAAAGACAAGTTCTCTTTGGGTTCTACCTTGACCAATTCCCTCTTCCTTCTATTTATCACTATCCGCACACCACATTCACTTGTTTTCTTGCGGTGATCCGGGTGCACAACACGCGAACATTGTACAAGGTTCCTAGGACACTTCCTAGCGGGTCTTGCATCGCGCATCATTTGGTATCAGAGCCCATTTGTAAGAAATCAGGTTCCTTCTTTCTTATCCCTTCTTCCATTTCATTTCTCTTCGAATCAGGCCGACATCAATTCTGGTCCAATTCCTCCTTTACCTACGGACGTCATTTCTTCATCATTTCGGACGTATAGCATGTCATTATTGTAGTTGAGAAGCTGATCTTTCCTTCCCATTTGGAATCATAAAAATCAAAGCCATATATCGTGAGATACAATGGGTTCAAATTTTGCAAAAAAAATCTGAAATTTCAAAACCCCGCAACTCACACTTTGATTCCATTTTGTGTTACAAATTACTCTTCTCCTGCATTTAAATATTGAAATATTCATCTTGTTGCTACTACATTTATTAAAAAAAAGAGCCCAAAAAAATCAAAAAAAAATTAAGGCTCAAAAAAAAAAATTGCAACATTTTGAATTCTACGTCCCATTTTCATTCTTCTTCATCCCTTTTCATTCACTTCAAATATTTTCTATCTTGAATCCATTTTTGAATTTTATCTTTGAATTCTAGTTCGGGATTGCCACATTTCAACGATCCTTTAGATTTGTTGAAATTGGGTAAGAACGCTATATGAAGCAAGTTGAGTGGTAAAAGGCAAGAGTGTTACATTTTGATAAAAGCCGAAATTGAGTGAAACACGAGCGAACAAATTATTTTGAGTGTAAACAAGTGAGGGAGTGTGTGAGGTCCATTTTCCTTTCCCTTTCATTTTTCTCACAGGATACCTAAATGGCGGAGTCGAGTAACGCCAATGAAGCAGACATCAAGTTGTTTATGAGGGGTGTACAAGAACAATTCCAAAGGTTGAATGCAAGGATGGATGAATTGCAATCCCCTTCCAATTCTAGAGCACCACCAAGGAGGCGGGTGGTTGAAGAAGAGGAAGAGTTTTCTGATCTCCATGAGTCACCAATCCGAAGAAATCAACCACCGTGGAGGCAAGCGGATGATCTTGGAGGAGTAAAGTTGAGGATCCCTTCATTCCAAGGTAAGAATGATCCCGAAACATATTTGGAATGGGAAAGAAAGGTCGAACATGTTTTTGGTTGTCACACATATTCGGAGGAAAACAAAGTGAAGTTGGCGGCCGTGGAATTCACCGACTATGCGAGTATTTGGTCGGACCAACTACAAGTGAGTCGACGACGAAGTGGAGAAAGACCCATCCGCACTTGGGAGGAGATGAAAGTGGTAATGCGTAAGAGGTTCATTTCGAGCCACTATTATCGTGATTTGTTCCTCAAGTTGCAGGGTTTGAAACAAGGGTCCATGAGTGTTGAGGAGTACCATAAAGAGATGGAGATCATCATGATTCGGGTCAATATTGAAGAGGATCGAGAGGCCACCATGGCAAGGTTTGTGAATGGGCTCAACTATGACATTCGAGACATAGTGGACATGCACCACTACTTGGACATGGAGGATCTACTACACATGGCTACCAAAGCGGAGAGGCAAGTAAAGGCAAGAAGGATGCGCCCTACATCTTATGGTAAGGATTCTAAACCTTCATTCAAGTTTAAGGATTCCAAACCACAAGAGCATGTAAGGGAACACAAAATTGATTCTAAGGAGTTGCCCAAACCAAAACCATTCTTTCCGGAATCCAAAGGTAAAATGGAGGGTAAGGTTGTTTCCAAATCACGAGATATCAAATGTTTTAAATTCAAGGATTTGGACATATTGCCTCACAATGCCCAAACAAGAGAACAATGATTATTTTGGATGATGGAGATGTTCTTAGTGCTAGCTCAAGCGAAGATGAAATGCCATCACTTGAGGATGATTCGGAGGTGGAAGTAGAAAGCCCCGTACATGGAGAAATGCTTGTGGCAAGGCGTGCTTTGAGTGCTCAACCCGAAGGAGAACATGATCAAGAGCAAAGGGAGCACATTTTTCATACTAGATGCCTCGTCAAAGATAAGGTATGTAGTATGATTATTGATGGGGGTAGTTGTACAAACGTAGCAAGTGGTTTGATGGTTGATAAATTGGGATTGGCTACGACTAGACATCCTAGGCCTTATAGATTGCAATGGTTAAATAATAGCGGGGATGTCAAAGTGACTAAGCAAGCACAAGTTCCATTTTCTATTGGGAAGTATGAAGACAAGGTGATGTGCGATGTTGTTCCAATGCATGCTAGTCATATCTTGTTAGGCAGGCCATGGCAATTTGATAGGAGGGTCACAAATGATGGATACACCAATCGCTATTCATTTGAGTACAATGGGAGGATGATTTTTCTTACACCATTGAGGCCTTTGCATGCTTATGAAGACCAAGTGAGGATGGAGAGAGATTGTGAGATGAGAGAAAAAGAAAAGAGAGAGAAAAATAGAGAGATTGAGAAGAGTGGAAAAATCAAGGATGAAAAAGGAGTGATGAGTGAAATCAAAAGAAATGAGGGAAATAAAAGAGTTGAAAACAAGAGTGAAAATAAGAGTGAAAACAAGAGTGTTGAGGAAAAATTGAGTCTATTTTCTGGAAAAAGAGAGATAGAGAGAGCTTTAGAGGGGGAGGAAACTCTCATGCTTTTATGCAAGGGAGAATGTTTTACGGCTAACTCTCTTAACCCATCATTGCCTTCTAGTGTTGTGTCTCTTTTGCAGGAATTTGGTGACGTGTTTCCGGAGGAAATTCCTGATGGCTTACCTCCCTTGCGGGGTATCGAGCACCACATCGACTTCCTCCCAGGAGCAACACTTCCCAATCGACTGGCCTATCGGGCTAACCCGGAGGAGACTCGAGAAATCCAACGACAAGTGGAAGAATTGCTAAGGAAGGGATTTGTCCGAGAGAGCTTGAGTCCTTGTGCGGTGCCGGTAATTCTTGTCCCAAAAAAAAAATGGTAAGTGGAGAATGTGTGTTGATTGTCGAGCTATCAACAAAATCACGGTAAAGTATCGTTATCCCATACCTCGTTTAGATGATATGCTTGATGAACTCCATGGTGCATCTTTGTTCACTAAAATTGACCTAAGGAGTGGATACCATCAAATTAGAATGAAAGAGGGAGATGAATGGAAAACTGCATTTAAAACTAAGTTTGGGTTGTATGAATGGCTAGTTATGCCTTTTGGGCTAACTAATGCCACGAGTACATTCATGAACATAATGAATCATGTTTTCCGTCCATTCATTGGGAAATTTGTGGTTGTTTATTTTGATTACATCCTTGTTTATTCTAAGAGTCTAGATGAACATCATGGGCATTTGAAACATGTTTTTGAGACTCTTAGGAAAAATAGGTTGTTTGCCAATGTGGAAAAATGTACATTTTGTTTAAATTCGGTTGTTTTCCTTGGTTTTGTGGTAGGGGCTGATGGCATGAGGGTTGATGAAGAGAAGGTTAAGGCAATTCAGGAATGGCCAACACCAAAGAATGTCAATGAGGTGAGGAGCTTCCATGGACTTGCGAGTTTTTACCGAAGGTTTGTGAGGGACTTTTCAACCATTGTGGCACCATTGAATGAGTTGGTCAAGAAAGGAGTGAGATTTAAGTGGGGAAAAGCGCAAGAAGATGCCTTCTCCACACTCAAAGGTAAGCTGACAAATTCACCTCTTTAATTCTGCCCGACTTTTCTAAAGTTTTTGAGGTGGAGTGTGATGCCTCTGGAATAGGAATTGGGGCTGTTCTAATGCAAGCCTCTAAGCCTATTGCTTACTTTAGTGAGAAGCTTAATGGGGCTGCATTGAACTACTCTACCTATGACAAGGAATTATATGCCCTCAAAAGAACTTTAGAAAATTGGCAGCATTACTTATGGCCAAGGGAATTTGTGATTCATTCGGATCATGAAAGCCTAAAATTTCTTAAGTCACAAGGAAAGTTGAATAGGAGGCATGCAAGATGGCTTGAATTTATTGAAACATTTCCTTATGTCATTAAGCATAAGCAAGGAAAAGAAAACGTTGTTGCTGATGCTTTGTCTAGGAGGTACTCTCTTATCACTTCTATGCATGCTAAAATACTTGGTTTTGAAATGTTGAAAAGCATGTATGAGAATGATGGTGATTTTTCTGAAATTTGGAAGTTGTGTGAAAAACATGGGGAAAATGATTTTTACAAACATGATGGATTTCTTTTTCGAAAAAATAAATTGTGTGTTCCATCTTATTCCATGCGTGAATTGCTTGTTAGAGAAACTCATGGAGGTGGATTAATGGGGCATTTTGGGGTTGAGAAAACTTTGGCATTGTTGTGTGAACATTTTTATTGGCCTCACAAGCGTAGAGATGTGGTTAGTATTTGTGGAAATTATCATGTATGCAAACATGCAAAGTCCAAAGTGCATCCACATGGCTTATACACCCCTTTGCCTGTTGCTTCTCATCCTTGGGTTGACATTTCAATGGACTTTGTTCTCGGCTTGCCAAGATCACAATCAGGGAAGGATAGCATCTTTGTGGTGGTGGACAGATTTAGTAAAATGGCACATTTTATTGCATGTTCTAAAACCAATGATGCAACTCATATCGCAGATCTGTTTTTCAGGGAAATTGTTAGGTTGCATGGCTTACCCAAGAGCATTGTGAGTGATGGGGATGTAAAATTCCTTAGTCACTTCTGGAGGACATTGTGGAACAAACTTGGAACCAAGCTTTTGTTCTCCACCACTTCACACCCACAAACAGATGGTCAAACTGAGGTGGTCAATAGAACACTTTCCACATTGTTACGTGCCATCCTTAGAAAAAATTTGAAACATTGGGAAAGATGCTTGCCTCACATTGAGTTTGCTTATAATCGAGCGGTTCACTCAACTACTAATGCTTCACCATTTGAATTTGTGTATGGTTTTAACCCATTGACTCCACTTGATATTTTACCTTTGCCTACTAATCAATTTTCTAATCTTGAAGGTGAAAAAAAGGCAAAGTTTGTGCAGGAATTTCATGCAAAGGTAAAGGCCAACATTGAGCGGAAGAATGAACAAGTGGCGAAACATGCCAACAAAGGTCGGCGGAAAATGGTGTTTCAACCCGGAGATTGGGTGTGGGTACACTTGAGGAAAGAGAGGTTCTCGGAGCAAAGAAAATCAAAACTTCATCCACGGGGAGATGGACCTTTCCAAGTCTTAGAGAAGATCAATGATAATGCCTACAAGATTGAGTTACCCGAAAGGTATGGGAATGTTAGTGCCACCTTTAATGTTGCTGATCTTTCTCCCTTTGAATTTTCAGATTCGAGGACGAATCCTTTTGAGGAGGGAGGAGATGATGAGGATCATGGCACGAATGGTCATCGAGGTGTTAGAGGCGGTCTTGATGAGGAGGGTGGAAAGCGCATGACTCCACAAGACCCACTGCGAGGAATTGGTGGCCCAATGACAAGGGAGCGGACCAAGAGAATGAAGGAGGCCTTAAATGGGTTAATCTTGCAATTCCAAGAGGAGGCCCAGCACCCTTGCTTGGGGGAAGCATCCGGGCCTATAATTACATTAATTAAGGCCCAAACATGCTTTTAAAAACCCAATCCAATGTGTGCTACGAATTTCAAGCCCACCCCACCATGGAATCTTCAAAGTCAAAAGTGGTGGGCTAGTTGTCTTTACTTTCCAAAAAGGATGTGCTACTTGTCTCCTAAAGTCATGTGCATGTGCCAAAATTGTCAAAAGTGACATGTAGGCTTTTTGACTTGAGGAAACCAGGTGTTAGAATTTTGTATCAATCCTTGGCTATAAATAGCCACCCCCATGTACTCTTTGGACATCATGAATGAAGGTAATGTTATTATGGTGAGTTTTGCTTGCAACCTTTGTGTTCTTGCTTAATTCTTGACTTATCAAAGGATTGGTCATCTTTTGTGGTGTCTTGTGGCTAGAGTTCTTAGAGACAAGTTCTCTTTGGGTTCTACCTTGACCGATTCCCTCTTCCTTCTATTTATCACTATCCGCACACCACATTCACTTGTTTTCTTGCGGCGATCCGGGTGCACAACGCGCGAACATTGTACAAGGTTCCTAGGACACTTCCTAGCGGGTCTTGCATCGCGCATCAGAAAGAGTTCTATCCACCACTTCAGTTTGCCCATCAGTTTGAGGATGTGCAACTGTTGAGAACAATAATTTAGTTACCAATTTATTCCACAAAGTCCTCCAAAAGTGGCTAAGAAATTTCACATCCCTACCACTTACAATGGTTTTAGGCAGTCCATGTAATCTCACAATTTCTTTGAAAAACAAATCTGCTATATGTATAGCATCATTAGTTTTTGAGCATGCAATGAAATGGGCTATTTTGCTGAATCGATCCACAACAACAAAAATGCTATCTCTTCCCGATTGGGATCAAGGCAATCCCAACACAAAATCCATAGAGATGTCGGTCCAAGGATGGGATGGAACGGGCAAGGGGGAATACAATCCATTAGGTTGAACCTTGGACTTTTCATGCTTGCAAGTGACTCACCTAGTACAATTTGCAATAACATCCTTTCTCATGCTTGGCCAATAAAAATGTTCATGCAAAGTAGCTAGTGTTTTATCAACCCCAAAATGCCCCGTCAAACCACCCCCATGAGTTTCTTTTACAAGCAATTCTCGAGTTGAACAATTTGGAATGCACAATTTATACCTTTTGAAAAGAAACCAATCAATTTTGTAATAGTCTTTAAAACCATGTTTTTCACAAGATGTCCAAATTTGAGAAAAATCTCCATCATTTTCATACATTCCCTTTAGTAACTCAAGTCCAAGTAATCTAGAATGAAGATAATTAAGAAGTGCATACCTTCGTGAAAGAGTATCGGCAACCACATTTTCCCTACCTTTTTTGTGCTTGATCACATAGGGGAAAGCCTCATTGAATTCCAGCCAAGTTGCATGCCGCCGATTCAACTTACCTTGGGACTTCAAATACATAAAGCTTTCATAGTCAAAATGAATAAGGAACTCTTTAGGCCATAAGTAATGTTGCCATGTTACCAGGGTTCTCTTCAAAGCATAAAGTTCTTTATCGTAAGTTGAATAATTTAAAGCTTCCCCATTCAATTTCTCACTAAAGTAAGCAATTGGACGCGACTCTTGGGTCAAAACAGCACCAAAATCAACTACCTCACACTCAATTTCAAAGACTTTGGTGAAATCGAGTAGCCTTAAAAGGGGAGCATTGACCAATTTTACTTTGAGTGTGTTAAAGGATTTTTCTTATTTTTCACCCCATTTAAAGACCACATGTTTCTTTACAAGTTCATTAAGAGGTGCAGCGATGGATGAAAAAACCTTTACAAACGTCCTATAGAAGCTTGCCAATCCATGAAAACTCCTAACTTCAGTTGTACTCTTCGGTGTGGGCCACTCCTGAATTGCTTTGATCTTTTCATCATCCACACGAATCCCTTCGGCCCCTACAACAAAGCCAAGAAACACAACAGAATCCATGCAAAAGGAACATTTTTTAAAATTGGCATAAAGTTGGTTTTGTTTAAGGGTCTCACACACCAAACGCAAGTGTTCAACATGGTTTTCTAGAGATTTTCTATACACCAAGATATCATCAAACTAGACAACCACAAATTTTCCAATGAATGAATGAAGGACATGGTTCATTAAGCTCATGAATATACTTGGTGCATTAGTTAAACCAAATGGCATAACTAACCACTCATACAAACCGAACTTAGTTTTAAAAGCAGTTTTCTACTCCTCTCCTTTCATTCGAATTTGGTGGTATCGACTTTTAAGATCACTTTTTGAAAATAAAGAGGCCCCATGTAATTCATCAAGCATGTCATCAAGTCGAGGGATGGGATAATGGTACTTAACTGTTATTTTGTTGGTGGCATGACAATCCACACACATCCGCCATCTTCCATCTTTCTTGGGTACTAGGATCACCAGAATAGTGGATGGACCTATTCTTTCCCTTACTAATCCTTTATTCATGAGTACTTAAACTCTACACTGGATGATACGCGATGCAAGACCCGCTAGGAAGTGTCCTAGGAAACTTGTATAATGTCTGCGCGTTCAGCACCCGGATCGCCGCAAGAAAACAAGTGAATGTGATGGGCGGATAGTGAAAATGTGAAGGAAATGGGAAATGGTCAAGGTAGAACCCAAAGAGAACTTGTCTCTAAGAAATCTAGCCACAAGACGCCACAAAGGATGACCAATCCTTTGATAAGTCAAAAATTAAGCAAGAACACAAAGGTTGCAAGCAAAACTCACCATAATAACATTACTTTCATTCATGATGTTCCAAGAGTACAAGGGGGTGGCTATTTATAGCCAAAGAGAGAAGGAAATTCGAATCACAACATGGGGTGGCTTTTACATTAGTCTAACACCTAGTTTCCACAAGTCAAAAAGCCTAAATGATGACTTTGACAACTTTGGCACTTGCCCATGACTTTAGGAGACAAGTAGCACACCTTTTTTGGAAAAGTAAAGACATGTAGCCCACCATCTTTTGACTTTGAAGATTCCATGGTGGGGTGGGCTTGAAAATTCGTAGCACCACTTGGGTTGGGTTTTTAAAAGCATGTTTGGGCCTTAATTAATGTAATTATAGGCCCGGATGCTTCCCCCAAGCAAAGGTGTTGGGCCTCCTCTTGGAATTAGATGATTAATCCTTTTAAGGCCTCCTTCATTCTCTTAGTCCGCTCCCTTGTCATTGGGCCTCCAATTCCACGCAAAGGGTCTTGTCCACTTGTGTGCATTTCGCCGTCCTCATCATGTCCGCCTCCAACCCCGTGATGCCCATGTGTTCCATGATCCTCATCATATCCTCCCTCCTCAAAAGGATTCGTCCTCGAATCTGAAAATTCAATGGGAGAAAGATCAGCAACATTAAAGGTACCACTAACATTCCCATACCTGTCGGGTAAATCAATCTTGTAGGCATTATCATTGATATTCTCTAAGATTTGGAAAGGACCATCTCCACGCGGATGAAGTTTTGATTTTCGTTGCTCCGGAAACCTCTCCTTCCTCAAGTGTAGCCACACCCAATCTCCAGTTTGAAACACCATTTTTCACCGACCTTTTTTGGCGTGCTTCGCTACTTGTTCATTCTTCTGCTCAATGTTGGCCTTTACCTTTGCAAGGAACTCCTGCACAAACTTTGCCTTCTTTTCACCTTCAAGATTCGAAAATTGATTAATAGGCAAAGGTAAAATATCAAGTGGAGTTAATGGGTTAAAACCATACACAACTTCAAACGGTGAAGCATTAGTAGTGGAGTGAACCACTCGATTATAAGCAAACTCAATGTGAGGCAAGCATCTTTCCAAATGTTTTAGATTTTTTCTAAGGATGGCATGCAACAATGTGGAAATTGTCCTATTGACCACCTCCGTTTGACCATCTGTTTGTGGGTGTGCAGTGGTGGAGAACAAAAGTTTGGTTCCAAGTTTGCTCCACAATGTCCTCCAGAAGTGACTAAGGAATTTGACATCCCTGTCACTCACAATTCTCCTGGGTAAGCAATGCAACCTAACAATTTCTCTGAAAAACAAATCAGCGATATGAGTTGCATCATTGGTTTTAGAACAAGCAATAAAATGAGCCATTTTACTAAACCTGTCCACCACCACAAAGATGCTATCCTTACCGGATTGTGATCTTGGCAAGCCGAGGACAAAATCCATTGAAATGTCAACCCAAGGATGAGAAGCAACAGGCAAAGGGGTGTATAATCCATGTGGAAGCACTTTCGACTTTGCATGTTTACACACATTACAATTTACACAAACACTTACCACATCCCTACGCATGTGAGGCCAATAAAAATGTTCACTCAATAAGGACAATGTTTTCTCAACCCCAAAATGCCCCATTAATCCACCACCATGTGTTTCTCTAACAAGCAATTCACGCATAGAACAAGATGGAACATACAATTTATTTTTCCGAAAAAGAAATCCATCATGTTTGTAAAAATCACTTTTTCCATGTTTTTCACATAACTTCCAAATTTCAGAAAAGTCCACATCATTCTCATACATGCTTTTCAACATTTCAAAACCAAGTATTTTAGCATGCATAGAAGTGATAAGACAGTATCTCCTAGACAAAGCATCAACAACAACATTTTCTTTTCCTTTTTTATGCTTAATGATGTAAGGAAATGTTTCAATGAATTCAAGCCATCTTGCATGCCGCCTATTCAACTTTCCTTGTGACTTAAGAAATTTTAGGCTTTCATGATCCGAATGAATCACAAATTCCCTTGGCCACAAGTAATGTTGCCAATTTTCTAAAGTTCTTTTGAGAGCATACAATTCCTTGTCATAGGTAGAGTAGTTCAATGCAGCCCCATTAAGCTTCTCACTAAAGTATGCGATAGGCTTAGAGTCTTGCATTAAAACAGCCCCAATTCCTATTCCAGAGGCATCACACTCAACCTCAAAAACTTTAGAAAAGTCAGGCAGAACTAAGAGAGGTGAATTGGTTAACTTACCTTTGAGTGTGGAGAAGGCTTCCTCTTGAGCTTTTCCCCACTTGAAACTCACCCCTTTCTTGACCAACTCATTCAATGGTGCCGCGATTGTTGAAAAGTCCCTCACGAACCTTCGGGAAAACTCACAAGTCCATGGAAGCTCCTCACCTCATTGGCATTCTTTGGTTGTGGCCAATCCCGAATCGCCTTCACCATCTCTTCATCAACCCTCATGCCCTCAGCTCCTACCACAAAACCAAGGAAAACAACCGAATTTAAATAAAATGTACATTTTTTCAAGTTTGCAAACAACCTATTTTTCCTAAGAGACTCAAAAACATGTTTCAAATGTTCGTGATGTTCATCAAGGCTCTTAGAATAAACAAGGATGTCATCAAAATACACAACCACAAATTTCCCTATGAATGGATGGAAAATGTGATTCATTATGTTCTTGAATGTACTAGGGGCGTTAGTTAGTCCAAAAGGCATAACTAGCCATTCATACAATCCTAACTTAGTTTTAAATGCGGTTTTCCATTCATCTCCCTCTTTTATTCTAATTTGATGGTATCCACTCCTTAGGTCAATTTTAGTAAACAAGCATGCACCATGGAGTTCATCAAGCATATCATCCAAACGAGGTATGGGATAACGATACTTTAGCGTGATTTTGTTGATAGCTCGACAATCAACACACATTCTCCACTTACCATCTTTTTTTGGGACAAGGATTACCGGTACCGCACACGGACTCAAGCTCTCTCGAACAAATCCCTTCCTTAGCAATTCTTCCACTTGTCGTTGGATTTCTCGAGTCTCCTCCGAGTTAGCCCGATAACCCGGTCGATTGGGAAGTGTTGGTCCAAGGAGGAAGTCGATATGGTGCTCGATACCCCGTAAGGGTGGTAAGCTATCGGGAATCTCGTTGGGAAAAACATCACCAAAATCCTGCAAAAGAGACATAACACTAGAAGGCATAGAATGGTTAGGAGAGTTAGTGGTGAAACATTCTCCCTTGCATAAAAGCACGAGAGTTTCCTCCCCCTCCAAAGCTCTCTCTATCTCTCTTTTTCCTGAAAATAAGCTCACTTTTCCCTCTACACTCTTGTTTTCACTCTTATTTTCACTCTTATTTTCAACTTTTTTATTTCCCTCATTTTTTTTGCTTTCACTCAAAACTCCTTTTTCACTCTTGATTTTTTCACTCTTCTCATTCTCTCTATTTTTTTCTCTCTTTTCTTTTTCTCTCTTCTCACAATCTCTCTCAATCCTCACTTGGTCTTCATAAGCTTGCAAAGGTCTCAATGGTGTAAGAATAACCATCCTCCCATTATACTCAAAAGAATATCGATTGGTGTATCCATCATGTGCAACCCTCCTATCAAATTGCCACGGTCTTCCCGACAAAATATGACTAGCATGCATTGGAACACCATCACACATCACCTTGTCTTCATACTTCCCAATAGAAAATGGAACTTGTGCTTGCTTAGTCACTTTGACATCCCCACTATTATTTAACCATTGCAATCTATAAGGCCTAGGATGTCTAGTCGTAGCCAATCCCAATTTATCAACCATCAAACCACTTGCTACGTTTGTAAAACTACCCCCATCAATAATCATACTACATACCTTATCTTTGACGAGGCATCTAGTATGAAAAATGTGCTCTCTTTGCTCTTGATCATGTGCTCCTTCGGGTTGAGCACTCAAAGCACGCCTTGCCACAAGCATTTCTCCATGTACGGGGCTTTCTACTTCCACATCTGAATCATCCTCAAGTGATGGCATTTCATCTTCGCTTGAGCTAGCACTAAGAACATCTCCATCATCCAAAATAATCATTGTCCTCTTGTTTGGGCATTGTGAGGCAATATGTCCAAATCCTTGACATTTAAAACATTTGATATCTCGTGATTTGAAAACAACCTTACCCTCTATTTTACCTTTGGATTCCGGAAAGAATGGTTTTGGTTTGGGCAACTTCTTCGAATCAGTTTTGTGTTCCCTTACATGCTCTTGTGGTTTGGAATCCTTAAACTTGAATGAAGGTCTAGAATCCTTACCATAAGATGTAGGGCACATCCTTCTTGCCTTTACTTGCCTCTCCGCTTTGGTAGCCATGTGTAGTAGATCCTCCATGTCCAAGTAGTGGTGCATGTCCACTATGTCCCGAATGTCATGGTTGAGACCGTTCACAAATCTTGTCATGGTGGCCTCTCGCTCCTCATCAATATTCGCCTGAATCATGATGATCTCCATCACTTTGTGATACTCCTCAACACTCATATCCCCTTGTTTCAAACCCTGCAACTTGAGGAACAAATCACGATAATAGTGGCTAGAAATGAACCTCTTACGCATTACATCCGAATAAGTGTGACAACCAAAAACATGTTCGACCTTTGTTTCCCATTCCAAGTAAGTTTCAGGATCATTCTTACCTTGGAATGAAGGGATCCGCAACTTTACTCCTCCAAGATCATTGGCTTGCCTCCATGGTGGTTGATTTCTCCGAATTGGTGACTCGTGAAAATCGGATAACTCCTCCTCTTCTTCAACAACCCGCCTCCTTGGTGGTGCTCTAGAATTGGAAGGGGATTGGAGTTCATCAATCCTCGCATTCAACGTTTGGAATTATTCTTGTACAGCCCTCATGAACATCTTAATGTCCGCTTCATTGGTATTACTCGACTCCGCCATTTAGGAATCCTGTAAAAAAAAGTAAAGAGAAAGGAAAATGGACCTCACACACTCCCTCACGTGTTTACACTCAAAAATAATATGTTCGCTCGTGTTTCACTCAATTTTGGCTTTTATCAAAATGTAACACTCTTGCCTTTTACCACTCAACTTGCTTCCAATAATGTTCTTACCCAATTTCAACAAATCGAAAGGATCTTTGAAATGTGGCAATCCCAAACTAGAATTCAAAGATAAAATTCAAATTGGATTCAAGATGAAAAATTTGGGAAGAGGAAGAAAAGGAAAGAAGAAGAATGAAAATGGGACGTAGAATTCAAAGTGTTGCAATTTTTTTTTTGAGCCTTTACTTTTTTTCAATTTTTTAATAGATCTTTTTTTGTAGATGCAGCAGCAACAAGATGAATTTTTCAATATTTAATTTCCGGAGAAGCAATAATTTGTTACATAAAATGGAATCAACGTGAGATTTGCGTGGTTTTAAAATTGCAGAATTTGTTGCAAAATTTGAACCCACTGTATCTCGATATTTATAGCTTTGATTTTGATGATTCCAAATAGGGAAGAAAGATGAGCTTCTCAACTACAAGAATGATATAATGTACGTCCGAAAATAAGAAGAAATGACGTCTGTAGGGGAAGAAGAAAATGGACCAGAATTGATGTTGGCCCGATTTGAAGAGAAATGAAAATGGAAGAAAGGATAAGAAAGAAAGAACCTGATTTCTTGCAAATGGGCTCTGATACCAAATGATACGCGATACAAGACCCGCTAGGAAGTGTCCTAGGAACCTTGTATAATGTCCGCGCGTTGAGCACCCGGATCGCCGCAAGAAAACAAGTGAATGTGATGGGCGGATAGTGAAAATGTGAAGGAAATGGGAAATGGTCAAGGTAAAACCCAAAGAGAACTTGTCTCTAAGAACTCTAGCCACAAGACGCCACAAAGGATGACCAATCCTTTGATAAGTCAAGAATTAAGCAAGAACACAAAGGTTGCAAGCAAAACTCACCATAATAACATTACTTTCATTCATGATGTTCCAAGAGTACAAGGGGGTGGCTATTTATAGCTAAAGAGAGAAGGAAATTCGAATCACAACATGGGGTGGCTTTTACATTAGTCTAACACCTAGTTTCCACAAGTCAAAAAGCCTAAATGATGACTTTGACAACTTTGGCACTTGCCCATGACTTTAGGAGACAAGTAGCACACCCTTTTTGGAAAAGTAAAGACAAGTAGCCCACCACCTTTTGACTTTGAAGATTCCATGGTGGGGTGGGCTTGAAAATTCGTAGCACCACTTGGGTTGGGTTTTTAAAATCATGTTTGGGCCTTAATTAATGTAATTATAGGCCTGGATGCTTCCCCCAAGCAAAGGTGTTGGGCCTCCTCTTGGAATTCGATGATTAATCCATTTAAGGCCTCCTTCATTCTCTTGGTCCGCTCCCTTGTCATTGGGCCTCCAATTCCATGCAAAGGGTCTTGTCCACTTGTGTGCATTCCGCCGTCCTCATCATGTCCGCCTCCAACCCCGTGATGGCCATGTGTTCCATGATCCTCATCACTGGATCTCTCTAGTCTCTTCAGGATTAGCTCTATATGCTGGCCTATTGGGAATTGCGGCACCAGGTATGAAGTCAATAAACAAATCACCAGATTCCTGTAGTAAAGACACAACACAAGTAGGCAAAGAATGGAAAAGTTCATTAGTTGTAAGGTAAGCATCCTTGCTAATGAGTAAGAATACTTTCCCACTCAATAAATCACCTTTCACCTCACTTTTTCTAGAAAATAAACTCACCTTTTGCTCAACACTCCTGTTTTCATCTCTTTGATTTCCCTCATTTATTTTTATGCCACTTGACTGTCCTTTTTCACTCTTATTTTTTCCACTCTTTTCATTTTTTTCTCTCATTTCCTTTTTCGTCAACTCATCACTCCCTTTTTTATCACTCAAAATTTTATTTTTCCTACTTTCTTTTTCACTCATTTCTTTTTTCTTTTTGTAGTCTTTCTCTATCCTCACTTGATCTTCATATGCTTGTATGGGCCTTGGAGGAGTCAAAACAATCTTTCGACCGCTGAAATGAAAAGAGAAGCGGTTAGCATAACTATCATACATCACCCTCCTATCAAATTTCCACAGTCTCCCGAGTAGCAAATGTCCAGCTTGCATTGGAGCAACATCACACAACACCTCATCGTGATATTTTCCAATGGAAAAAGAAACTATGGCTTTTTTTGTGACCCTCACTTCACCACTATCATTCAACCACTACAATCTATACGGTCTAGTATGCCTTAGAGTAGGCAAACTCAACTTCTCCACCAACAAGGTACTAGCCACATTAGTACAACTTCCACTATCAATGATCATGCTACATACCTTCTCCTTGATGTGGAATCTCGTTTGAAAAATATGCTCACATTGCTCCTCATCATGATCATCTTTGGGTTGAATTTTTAAAGCTCTTCTTTCCACCAATGCATCTCCATGTATGGGTTCTTCAACTTCTACATCAGAATCCTCCTCCAAAGATGAAATCTCATAATCGCTAGAGTGCTCACTAAGGATGTCTCCATTATCCAAAAAATCATGGCCCTTTTGTTTGGGCATTGAGATGCATTATGACCATGTCCTTGACACTTAAAACACTTTATATCACGAGATTTAGAAGGGAAATTTTTGTCCGTTTTTCCTTTTGAAATAGTGGGGAAGACCTTATTTTTTCCCTCTTCTCTTTGTTTTGGAACAAATATGAAATCTCTTGGTTTTGTTTCGTTCCACTTAGAAGTTGATTTTGGATCTTTCCGGTTATCCTTCCAAAAATTATGAGAACTTACTTGACTCTTTCGAGAATGTAGTTGTTTTTCGACCTTCAACGCCTTATGTAGCAACTCCTCCATGTCAATATAAGTTTGTAGTTCCACCACATCTCTAATTGTCGGATTCAAGCCATTGATGAACCTTGCCTTGGTAGCTTTGCGATCCTCCTCCAAATTGGATCGAATCATTGATATCTCCATTTCCATGTAGTATTCCTCAACACACATGGAACCTTGCACAGGTTTTTGTAACTTCAAATGCAAATCTCGATATTAATGACTAGAAATGTACCTTTTGCGCATTACTATCTTCATTTCTTCCCATGTTCGAATTGGCCTTTCTCTATTTCGTCGTCGACTTACTTGTAATTGGTTCCACCAAATACTTACATAGTCATTGAACTCAAGCGCTTCCAATTTTACCTTCTTCTCCTCCGAGTACTTGTGAAGTCCAAACACATGGTCAACCTTCTGCGCCCACTCCAAATAAAGTTATGGGTCACTCTTACCTTGAAAGGATGGAAGTGTCATTTTGATGCTTCCCAAGTCACTTTCTCTCCAAGCAGTGTGTTTCCCCCACCTAGGAATTGATTCTTCTAAATCGGAGTACTCATCATCACCTTCATGAATTTCTTACCTTCTTGGAGCCTTTGAAGATGAGGAACTTTGCATATCATCCAACCTAGCATTCAATCTTGTAAACTGTCCAGCAACTGCTTTCGTGAATAATTTAATGTCGATCTCACTTCTTTCTCCCTCACTTTCCATTTTTTTAATTTCCTCACACACTCTTTCTCTCTTTTTTATCTCTCAAAAGGTTTCTCACACTTTCTAGCAAAACAACTTGGTTTGTACAAGTGTTCTTAAATAGAATCAAGAAGACAACTAGTAGAAGTAATCAATTCATGGCAATCTTTAAAAATCAGAAATTTTAAAAGGGTTTGAATCAACGAGGTCCAATAAATATGGGGGGTAAATGTGAGAAATGGTTATAGAAGAAGGTTGGATATGGATGAAGGAAAGAAGATGATGGATAATAAAATGTAATCAAATTTATAACTTATGAGCGAGCGCAATGTTTCAAATAAGCAACATCCTTTTTTTATTTATTTTTTTTGATTTTTTTTGCTACTCAATAAACAAGAATTGAGATACAAAAAGAGTGCGCCTTTTGTGCTTAAAGTACAAAAAATGAAAAATGTACTAATCTGATTGTAAAGATGTAAATGGTTGAGATAACATGAACTTCAAACTCAAATGGAAATTCTGCTTGTAGATTGTTAGATTTCACATGGGTGAAATTGTAGCACGAATTGATTCGGCTATATCTCCAAAAAATAAGTGTCGGATTTTAGTGTTTCAAAGTCTAGAAGAAAGATGAGTTTCTGAACTATTCAAATGACATATTATACGCCCAGAAACTCAAAGAAAAGGTAGATGAAAATATGGAAGAAAGTTCTGTCCAGAATTGGTGATGGAAGAAAATGGAAGAAGGGGAAGAAAAAAAAATGGGAGAAATAGAAATGAAAGAACCTGGTTTACGTTGCCTTCCTCTGATACCAAATGATATGATACCGTATGCGAGTGCTGTGTTCGTTGGCAAAAATGTGGAAACACAAGCGAAGAAAGAAGAGGGGAATGGAAATTAAAAGAAATGCAAGAGGAATAAAAGAGGAAGGGGATGATCAATTAGGACCCCAAGGAGACTTGCCCCTTGAAACTCTAATTATAAAGCCCCACAAAGGTTGATCACTCTTTTGATGAGTCTTACTTGCATTCACCTAAGAAGAGAAGAAACACAAGCATAATAATGCTAGAAACTCTCAAATTCGAAAATTAACCCTCAAGGGGTACAAGAGGTGGCTATTTTATAACCAAATGAGAGGAATACATGTCAAACTACATATCCCACAAAAGTATAAAGCCTATCCCACGAATTTAACTTTTTTTACACATGTCCATGGCTTTAGGGGACAAGATATCTCTAAAGAAGACTATTAGGAACCACCCCAAAGACTTTAAAGATTCCCACCATGGATTTGGAGACAAGGGGCCCACCACTTTTGACATTGAAGATTTCCTACATGCAAGTGGATTAAATTTCGTGGAAGCATATGGGTGGGCCTTTTAGGTTCACTTTTGGGCTTTAATAAGTGTGATTAAAAGCCCATTTTCTCCTCCCGTGCATGCATGTTGGGCCTCCTCTTGTAATTTCAAAATGGGGTCATGTAAAGCCTCTTTCATCCTCCTCATTCTTCCTCTTGAAATTGTGCCACCAATCCCATGCAATGGGTCTTGTCTATTAATGCTCCTTTCACGATCAATGCCATGATCACCCTCAACTCCTTGCTGCATGTGTGCACCATGATCCGCATCATTAAATTAGGCTAAATGACCTAAATTGGCCTGAATAGAGCCTAATGGGCGTGAATTGCCTAATTGGTCAAATTTTAATAATTGGTATAAATGAGATAAATTGTCCTAAATGGCCTAATTGGACTAAATTACCTAAATTATATAATTGACCAAATTGACTAAATTGGCCTAAATGACCTAAAAATGCCTAAATGACCAAAATGAAAAAATTGGCCTAAATGGACTAAATTGGTCTAATTGGCCAAAATGACCTAAATTGACATAATCGGATTAAATTGACTAACCGGACTAATTGTCCTAATTGGTCTAAATTACATAAATTATCCTAAATAGCATAATTGGCATAATTGGCCTAAATGGTCTAAATTGGCCTAAATATCCTAAATGACCTCAATTGGCCTAAATGGACTAATTCGCCTAAATGAACTGAATTTTCCTAAATGGACTAAGTGAATTAAATTGCCTAATTGGCCTAATTGGCCTAATTCGACTAATTGGATTAATTGGTCTAAATTGGCCTAAATGATCTTAAGGGCCTGAATTGGCCTGAATTGGTCTCATTGGCCTCATTGGCCTAAATGGTCTTAATCGGCTTAAGTGACCTAAATAGCCAAATTGGCCTAAATGGCCTCAATGGCCTAATTGGCCTAATAGGCCTAAATGACCAAAATTGGATTAAATGGACTAATGGGACTTATGGGCCTATGGGTTGAATGAGACTAAGTGTCCTAATGGACCTAACACTACCATAAAACTGGGTTTCCACAGCACCACTGATAAAGTGTATATTTCAAAAAAAAAATCATAGAAAATAATATATTGATATATAAGTATATTTATATTGATATAAATATCATATATATATATCTTAAATATATTTTTAGATCGATTTGATATGTTGTGTAGGTAAAAAAAACACCCGAAGTAGAAGTTATGGCAAAACAGACACCTGGAGCAGAACTTATGACCGTTGGGAGGAATTATGGGCTTTTTTGGCCTTGATGAACCTGATAAGGGGTTACAATGGTCACTGGAGTGTAGATAGTTTCACAAGTTTCGATTTGATATGTGGTAGAGAGAAAACGGACATCCGGAGCAGAATTTATGATTGTTTGAAATTGAGCAACCCTCCTAGCGCCTAAAAACCTAAGAAACCCATAACTCACTAAAACAGCCATAACTCATGCTTCGAGTGTCCATTTGAGGGTCGTGACCAGTAAAATAAAATCTCGCGAGACGAGTAAGAACCACGTCTAATAGAAACCATGAGAATATCAAAGAAGCGGAAGATATATCAGTTATACCACTCTAAAAAACTTCAACTTCAAACGACCATAACTTTCACTTTGGGTGTCCGTTTGGGCTCTACCACGTATCAAATATAAGGAATTAAAGAGATCTATGCAGAAGGACGACTTGAAAATAGATCCAATCATGTCTCGGACCCTAAAACCCCAAAAAACCATTAGAATCCCTCCAAAACTCTGTTTCCATGTCCAGTGCCCTGTCAAAATTTTCTTAAAACAGTAATAAATCCCGATTCGTGTGTCTGTTTGGCCCCCTCCACCAGTTATATCATAGTTCGTTCCATGATATTTGGTTTGACTGGTCACGAAGATGAAACGGACACACGGATCAGAATTTATGCCCATTTTAAGTTGCATAATGGGCCTAGTGGACCTAATGGGCCTAGGTGGCCTAATGGGCCCGATGGGTGTAATGGGGATAATGGGTCTCAGGGGCCTCATGGGCCTGATAGGCCCAATGGGAAAAATGGGCCTCATTAGACCAATTGGCCTAGTGGGCATAATTGGCCTAAGTCGCCTAATGGTTCTAATGGGGCTAATGGGTCTAATGGGCCTCAGTGGTCGAATGGGCCTGAGAGGCCCGATTGACATATTGGGCCTAAGTGGCCTAATACTCCTAATAGGACTAATGGGCCTAATGGTCTTGATGGGCCTAAGTGGATTAATTGACCCAATGAGCCTAAATGGTCGAATTGTTCTGATGAGACTAGGTGGCGGAATGGTCCTAATGAGCCTAAGTGGTGGAATGGTCATAACATGCCAAAGTTGCCTAATGGGACTAATGGCCCTAATGGGCCTTAGTGACCGAGTCAGCCTGATGGGACTAATGGGCCTCATTGGACTGAGTGACCTCATGTTCCTGATAGGCCTAATAGGCCTCATGGGCATAATGGGCCTCTTAGGACGAAGTGGCTGAATGGACCCAATGGGCATAATGGGACTAAGTGGGCTAACTGGCCTAATGCGCCAAATGGGCCTATGTTGCTGAATGAGCCTAGTGGGCATAAAGGGCCAAATGGGACTAAGTGGCCTGATGGACCTAATGGGCCTCATGGTCCTAATGGGCTGAATGGGCATAATTGGCCTAAGTGGACTCATGGGCCCAATGGGCCTAATGGTCCTAGGTGGCCTAATGAGTCTAAGTAGTCTAATGGGCCTGATAGGCCTCATGGGCCTCGTGGACCTAAGTGGCCTAAGTGGCATAATGAGTCCAAGTGGCCTAATGGGTTAAGTAGCCCTAAAGGGACTAATGGGACAGATGGGCCAAATTGGTCGGATGGGCCTATTGGGCCTTATGGGCCTAATGGGCCTCATTAGACTAAGTTTCCTCATGGGCCTAATCTGCCTAAGTGGCCTAAGTGGTCCTAAAGAGCCGAATGGGCCGAATGGGCTGAAGTGGCCTAATGAGCCCAATGAGCCTCATGGGCCTAAGGGGCCTAATGGTCCCAATGGGCCTGATGAGATGAATGGGCCAAGTGGGTCCAATGGGCCTAATGGATCTAAGTGGGCCAGATGGAATTAACGGGCCTAATGCGCCTAATGGGACCAAGTGGTCTGATGGGGCGAATGGGCCTCATGGGCCTAACGGGCCTAATGGGCCTAAGTGTCCTAATGGACCTGATGGGCCTCAAGGTCCTGATGGGCCTCATGGGCGGAATCCCCCTCATGGGCCTGATGGACCTAATGGGCTTTATGAACCTAAGTGGCCTAATGGTTCGAATGGGACTAAGTGCCCAAAGGGCCTAGTGACATAAGTGCCTAATGGGCATAACAGACATAATTGGCCTGAGTGAGCATAATGGGCCTAAGTGGCCTAAGTGGCTTAACGAGCCTAATAGGCCCTGTGGGACTAATGGGTTTAATGGGACTAAGTGTTCTAATGGTCATAATGGGCCTACGTGACCTAATGTGCCTAACTAGCCTAATCGGGCTAATCGATCGAATGGGTCGAATGGGCCTAAGTGGCCAAAGGGGCTTAACATACCTAATAGTACTAATGGGTTTAATGGGCCTAAGTGGACTAATGGGCCTACGTGGTCTAATCGGCCTAAGTGGCCAAATGGGCCTAATGGGCTTAATGAGACTAATCTGTTTAATGGGACTAAGTGGTCCAATGGGCCTAGGTGGCCCAATGGACCTAATAGGATTAATGGGCTAAAGTGGTCTAATGGGCCTAATGGGCCTAATAGGACGAAGTGGCCTAAGTGTCCTAATGGGTCTAATGGGCCTAGTTGTCCTAATGGGCCTTAGTGGCCTAATGTGCCGAATGGGCCTAAGTGGTCTAATGGGCCTAAGTGGCATAATCCCCCTAGTCGACTAAATGTGATTAATGGGCCTAATTAGACTAATGGGACTAAGTGACATAATCAGCCTAATCGACCGAATGGGTCTTATGGGTCTAAGTGACCAAATGAGCCTAAGTGGCCTAATCTGCTTAATCTACCGAATGGGCCTAATGTTCCTAAAGGGCCTAAGTGTCCTAATGGGCCTAAAGTGCCTAATGGACCTAAGTGGCCTAATCGGGCTAATCGACCAAATGGGCCTAAGAGGCCTAGTCGGCCTAATCGATCAAATGGGCATAATGTGCCTAATGGGGCTAAGTGTCCTAATGGGCCTAATGGGTCAAAGTGATCTAAGTGGACTAAATGGACTAATCGAACGAATAGGCCTAAGTGGCCTAATTGGATGAATGGGCCTAATCGGCCCAATGGGTTTAAGTGTCCTAAGTGGCCGAATCAGCCTAATTGACCGAATGGGCCTAATGGGCCTTATGGGCCTAAGTGGCCGATTAAGACAAATGGGTCTAAGTGCCTGAAAGGCCTAATGGGCCATTTGGCATAATGCGGTTAAGGGGCTTAATGGTCCTAAGTGGAAGAATGGGCTTAAGTGGCATAATGGGCATGATTGGTCGAATGAGCGTAAGTGGCCGAATTGGTCGAATTGGCGTAATGCGCTTAATGGTCCCAATGGGCCCAATGGGTCCAATGGGCCTAATGGGTCGAATGGGCCTAAGTGGCATTATGGGACTAATGGGCCTAATTCGACTAATGGGCCTAATGGGCCTAATGCGCCTAAGTGGACAAATGGGACAAATGGGATGAATGGGCCTAATGGAACTAAGTGGCCTTTTGGGCCTAATGGGCCTAATGGGCCTAATGAGACTAATGGGACTAATGGGCCGAATTGGACGAATGGGCCTAAGTGACCTAATGGGGAAATGAGTCTAAGTGGTTCAATGTGCCTAATGAGCATAAGTGGCCTAAGTGTCCTAATCAACCTAATTGAACGAATGGGCATAATGGTCCTGATGGGCCTAAGTGGAATAATGGGCCTAATAGGCCGAAGCGGTCGAATCAGCCTGATTGCCCTGATGGGCCGAAGTGGCCGAACGGGCCTCATGGGCCCAATGGGCACAAGGGGCCTAAGTGGACTAATTGCTTTAATGGGCTTAATGGGCTTAATGGGATTAAAGGGCATAGGTATCAAATGGGCCAAATGGGCCAAATGGGCCAAACTAGCCTATGGGGCCTAATGGGCCTAAGCCGCCTAATGGGCCTAGGTGGCCTAATGGACTTAATGTCAATGAGAAGGAATCCTAGAGGGTCACACACTAAGTGTTTTCATTTATCTTGATTAAATTTTGTTTGAGTTTAATTAATAGAATAAATATTATTCTCAAGTATTAGGAATAATTTTATTCAATTTATATTGATCACAAAAGTAAATAAATACTTATTCACTGAAATGTGAATAAAATATTTATTTTTTTATTGAATATTTTAATAAATATTTATTCACTTTATTATAATTAAAATATTTATTTATGAATAAAACATTTATTCGGTTGTTCAATAAATGATAGAGGAGTGTGAACAGACCAAGACTGAGTCCATTGATAAATATTAATTAACAATACCATTATATAATTTTTGTTATTGCGCAAGTTGGTGTGGGCCACAAAATAATAATTATTATTATGCAGTATGTGATTTATTGAAGGTAATTAATGTAATTTAATGGCTGATATGAAATTAAATAATATTTTTACTTAAATCTCAACTCTATAAATATATAGCTATTTCTATTGTGTCGAGCTTCAAAAAATTGATAATAGAAAATTGTTGCATACAATGAATTCTCTCTCAACTCCTCCTCTCCCTCGCTCAAGAACGAGAAGTGCAAGAAAGATTTCTTCAAGACCGAAGAACGAGTGATCAAGAACGAACAACAGGAGACATTAGACTCACCACACTAGCACTTAGAGATCGAGTGGTGTTTCTCAGAGATCATAGGAGCACGTGTGGATATCCTCTACAGGAATTTTATCCTAGGATCCTCACAGTGCAATGATGGTAACCTGAAAGGGAATTTTTAGATGATCAAAATTCACTAACGAAGAAAGTCCCTAAGCATAGGTATTTGTTTCTTTAAATATTAAATAAATTAAATTTAAATTTGACATGAAAGATCCTCACTTTTGGTTTCGGGCAACAATTTTTAAAATAAATTTTAATGCATCATCCATCTTTGCATGCTTCTGTTATGCCTGAAACCACCACCACCACCTCTGCTACCGCCGCGGCCTTCATCGCCCCCCACCCGACTGCCACTGCCACCACCTCCATCATCAGCCCGACCGACACTTGTACCCTCATTGAAATCACTCGAGGTATCATATAAGGAGTGCATTGATGTCATACATGAATCAAAATTAATAGTAGTCTCTGATGGATGTGGTGGACTTATAACTGGCGTGTATTTCAGGAAGTTATCAGTGACCAATTTACTTCTTTCACACTCACTTATATCTTTTTTTTGGCATCATCTACTTCTGCATGAGCATTTTTCAGCTTGGGGTTCTGATAGGTTTGAGAGGCACTTGATGAGGGCCATACCTAGTGAGGAAGATGTTTTTCATGGGTCAACATCAGACTCTCCTATGGCGCTCATCACCTAATACTTGTCCCAAATGATCATTTCACTTGAAGTTTCAATCTTCTTTCTCATCAAGGGCCTCCAGGATACACTGTTGAAAATATAAACAAGATATTTAATTATGAATTACGTATCAACATTTGAAATACTAATAAAAAAACTCGCAATCTTTTCTTGTGTTTGTGCATTTACATCTCTTATATAATTTTTCTTCCTAGTCAAGGAGAATAATTTTGCATGAGGCACACGACGTCCGATACCAAATTCCTCTTGATGCAAATGAAATTGATTAGTATAATACTACATTATTGAATAATATGAAAGCAATAAACTGAGAATGAATTAAAATTGTAGATGTTGAAGAAATCCTTAAAATCGATAAGCATCTGAATATACATTTAAATAGAAATTTAATACTAGTGACATAACATAAACAATACATACTAATTAGCATGATAAACCTGTGTATGCTATGGATTCCTCTTGTATATTCATTTCAGTCTAATTCTGTTTATGTTGTGTAATTTGGTTATTTGATCAGTTGGTAATTTTGATCATTTTTTCATTTGGCTATTTGGCTAATTGGCCAATTAGGTGATTTAGGAAAATTAGGCAAATTAGGCAAATTAGTCTAATTAGGTCATTTAGGCCAATTAGTCCATTTATAAAAATTAAGTCGTTTAGGCCAATTAGGTCATAATTCCATAGGAAATTTAGGACTATAATCCATTTAGGCCAATTAGTCCATTAGGCCATTTAGGTCATTAGGTAATTTAGGCCAATTAGGCAAATTAGACCAGTTAGGTCAATTAGGCCAATTAGGCTAATTAGACCATTTAATCCAATTCGATCATTAAATCCATTTAGACCAATTAGGCCATTTAACCCAATAAGGCCATTTATGACAATTAGTCCATTAGACTATTTAGATCGATTTGGCCATTAGTCCATTATCCCATTAGTTCATTACACGATTTGGCCAATTGACCATTTGGTGATTTTACCATTTATGCCAATTTAGGCCAATTAGGCCAATTAGTACAATTAGACCATTTGATCCAATTGGACCATTTAATCCAATTGAACCATTTAATTCATTTCAATCAATTTGACCATTTAGACCCATTTCGCAGTTTAGGCCAATTCAGGCCAATTAGACAATTTAATCCAATAATACCATAATCCATTTTGACTAATTAGTGCATTTAGACTAATTAGTTCATTTATGTCAATTAGGTAATTATTCTAATTATGCCATTAGGCTATTAGGCCATTAGGCTATTTAGACCAATTAGGTCATTTAGGTCATTAAACCATTAGCCCATTAGTTCAGTGGGCCATTGGGCTAATTGGTCATTTGGTAATTTGGTCATTTAGACCAATTTAGACCAATTTAGGCCAATTAGAACAAAAAAAACCTAAAACCTAGAACCAAAACACTATATCTAATACACTAATAGTTAACGCCTAATGACGCCCATTAGGTCGATTAGGCCACTTAGGCCCATTAGGTCACTTAGGCCCATTCACCTCATTCGGACCAATAGGACACTTAGGCCCATTATGCATATTCGGCCACTTAGGCCCATTAGGCCCATTAGGCTGATTTGGCCACTTAGGCCCATTAGGCTAATTAGGCCACTTAGGCCCATTGGGCCCATTATGCCACTTAGGACCATTAGGCCCATTCATTCCACTCAACCCATTAGTCCCACTCAAACCATTAGGTCACTTAGGCCCATTAGGCCCATTACGACTATTAGGACACTTAGGCCTATTAGGCTCATTATGCCGTTTTGGCCACTTAGGCTCATTATGCCCATTAGGCCCATTAGGCCACTAAGGCCCAATTGGACCATTAGGCCCATTAGTCCGCTTAATCCCATTAGACGGATTAAGCCACTTAGTATGATTGGTCCTCTTAGACCCATAAAGGCATATTAGGCTCATTAGGCACATTAGGCCAATTAGGCTCCTTAGGTGCATTCGGCCCATTAGTCCCAGTAGGCCACTTAGGGACATTTAGACCATTAGGTCCATTAGGCTTATTAGGACACCAGGGCCCATTATGCGAATTAAGCTACTTAGGCCCATTAGGCCACTAAGGCCCATTAGGCCCACTAGGCACATTAGGCACATTCAGCCCACTAGGGCAATTATCCCCATTAACACCATTAGTCTCCTTAGGCCACTTAGGCCTATTAGGCCCATTAGTCCACTAAAGGCCATTAGACCTATTCGCCCACTTAGGCCACTTAGGCCCATTCAAACACTTAGGCCCATTAGCCCAGCTTGGTCCATTGAGACCATTTGACCCATTTGGCCCCTTAGGCCCCTTAGGCAACTTAGGCCCATTTGGATCATTAGGCCTCTTAGGAAACTTGGTACCATTAGGCCACTTAGGCCCATTGAGTCCATTAGGCTTTTTTGCCCCCTTAGACAACTTAGGACGGTTAGGCCCATTAGGCCACTTAGGCCCCTTAGGTCAATTAGGCCACTTAGATCCATTGATCCCATTAGGCCCATTAGTCCTCTTAGGTCACTTATGCCGTTTTTTCCCATTAGGCCCATTAGGCCACTTAGGCCCATTATGCGACTTAGGCCCATTAAGCCCATTAGGCTACTCAGCCACTTAGGCCCATTAGACCCATTAGGCCCTTTAGGCCACTTAGGCCGCTTATGCCCATTAGGCTGATTCGGCCCATTTGGCCCATTTGGCCCATTATGAAACTTCAGCTCATTAGGCCACTAAGACCAATTAGGCCTATTACGCCACTTATGCCCATAAGGCCTATTTGGCCCATTAGGCCACTTTGGCCCATTAGACTCTCCAAATCATTTTTTAAATTTTCATAAAATCCACTTTGAAGAAAAAGTGGGATCCGTACACCATACAACATGACACATATCCAAATTTCAAAAATAGTCTACATATTTAAAATTTGAAATGAGTGTCATCACCGCGGGAACCGTCGTATCAGTGGAAAATCTTGCAAATCACGTAGGAACTACATCGAAGATAGCACGTCGAAGAAGTTGTCACCATCATCATCACCTTTTTTCATCATCACCACATTGTCGTCCACTCTGAACATCGTTTTCATAACAATCATCTCCAGAGTCACCACATCACTGGAGGGAACACCACCTTTGTCGTCGACGACCATCATCGTCAAAGCCGAGAACCAGATCAAAACGAAAAAGGACGTGCACAAATCACCACTGATGCCTTCATATCGTCACTGTAGAACTCCAACATCACCGCCAAAACACCATGAAAACAGAACATCACAACCATTCAAACCATCAAAGGTGGTCTATTCTCCATCTTGGAGATCCTATGCCCCTCGATCCGCACCTCCCAGAACCTCCATGAAGACTCATGCACCAGACTAACACGGAAAAGAGCACAGCAAGGATGAGTATATGGAGGCCTCGGTAGAGGAGCAAGCCAGAAACCACATTGTTCAAACAAAATAGAAAACCAACAATAAAGAAACAAAATTAATCCCAAACAGAAACACCATACGAGACCTTAATCTACATCCGAAAAATAGAGGAGGATGTAGGCCATCAATAGAGGATAAAGAAGGAATCAGACACACTCACCAATTCCGATCCAAAGCCATCTAAAGAACTCGCACACACATACCCAGAATGGGGGTCTGATGGGTAGGGAAAGATTAAAATAGGGGTGGTGAGCGATGCACGATGACCACACCAAAAAATTTCACATCATTCGAGAATGAAGAAAAAGAAATAAAGAGAAATAAGAGGATGGACCAGGTAAAGTGGGACCGTCATCGTCGCGCATAACCTCAAAACCCTAGGAGGGGAAGATGAGCCAGAAAGATCATTAGGATCCAGGAGAGTGTGGATCCATTAGGCTCAATCATTAGGCTCATTTGTCCCATTAGGCCACTTTGACCCATTAGACCTATTTGTCCCATTACGACCATTAAGCTAATTCGACCATTTAGACACATTAGTCCCATTGGTCCACTTCATCCGATTAGACCCATTTATCCCATTAGGCCACTTAGGGACATTTGGCCCATTAAACCCATTAGATTAGGCCCATTATGCCACTTAGGCCCATATAACCAATTATTCCTATTTGTCCAATTAGACCACTTAGGAATATTAGGCCACTTAGTCCCATTAGTCACTAAGGCCCCTTATACCCATTTTGACACTTAAGCCCATTCGGGGCATTAGACCCATTTGGCCACTAAGACCCATTATTCCACCTAGGCCCATTAGGCACATTAGTCCCATTAGGCACATTAGGACTATTAGACCGCTTAGGCCCCTTAGGCCACTTAGGCCCATTAGGCCCCTTACGCTCGTTAGGCCGCTTAGGCCGATTAGGCCACATAGGCCCATTCATCCCATTAATCCCATTACGCCACTTAGGACCATTCGGCGCATTAGGCCCATTAGATAACTAAGGCCCATTAGACCCACAAGTCCCATTAGGCCACTTAGGCCCCTTAGGCCACTTAGTCCCCTTAGGCCCATTAGGCCCATTAGTCCACTTAGGCCCCTTAGGCCACTTATGACCATTAGACCACCTAGGCCCATGAGGCCCATTAGCCCCATCAGGCCCATTAGTCCCATCAGGATCATTAGTCCCATTACGTCACTTAGGACACTAAGGCCACTTAGGCCTATTCGGCCCATCAAGCCCATTAGGACACTTAGGCCCATTAGGCCACTGAGTCCCACTAGGCCACTAAGGCCCATTAGGCCTCTTATGCGCATTATTCCACTTACGCCCATTCGGCCCATGATGCCCATTAAGCTACTGAGGTCCATTGGGCCCATAATGCCACTTAGGACCATTTGGCCCATTTGGCCCATCATGCCACTTAGGGTATTGAGGCCCATTAATCCCATTAGGCCACTTAGGCCCATTAGGCCCATTTAGTCCATTATGACCATTAGGCCACTTAGGCCCATTAGGCCATTAGGTTAGTTGATGCGTTGCCGGAAAGCTCAAAACGAGTAAGCAAGCATACCAACGTATTGTAGCCGAATCGACCAAGGCCTAAAGGCAATGCCACCTGCCAAGGTTCCTCCTCGCTTAAAGACCACGTCACCAGCAATGGAAATGCACCACCAATTCCGAGCAAATGGAAAAGGCTAAAGCTAGAAGAATGCACAGCAAGTTTCACAAATTCATCCAATTCAAAAAACCTCCAATTTAAAGGGATGAAAATACATTATAAAGACAAAATTAAGAAAGGAAAATGTCCCAATTCGAGTTACAAAGCATGGGGAACCCAAAAGGCACATAAAAAGCATAAAACAACACTTTCCCAAGCCATTTAATGACCCCACTAACTAAAGTAGCGGGATTCTCTCTTAATGATACTTTTCTCCACCTTCTCTCTCCTCATTAATGCGCTGCTACGAATTTCCACCCTTTTCCATGTGGATAACTGATTTTGGGCCCCAAATAAGTGTGTTGTGGCCCACCATAGTGTTGGATATCAAGAAGTGTGGGCTGGTCCAATTCGAACAACAATTGAGCTTGGAATTTTTATCAAGCCCAAAATTATTCTCCTTGGGCTGAATCTGATCCATATCATTAGTGAGCTCCATTCATCCCATTAGGCCACTTAGGCTAATTATCCCACTTGGGCCAATTAGGCATATTAGGCCACTGAGGCCCATTAGTCCCATTAGGCTACTAATGCCAATTAGGCCCAATCGACACATTAGGCCCATAATTCCCATTAATCCATTAGGTCCATTAGGCCACTTAGGCTCATCAGGCCACTTCAGCCCATTACGGTAATTCGAACACTTTTTCCCATTAGGCCCATTCAGCCACTTAGGCCCATTAGACACATTAGACTCATTATGCCCATTAGGCTCATTAGGCCACTTAGGCTCATTAGGCCCATTAGGCCACTTAGTCACATTAGGCCACTTAGGCCCATTAGGCCACTTAGGCTCATTTGGCCACTTCATCCCATTAGGCCCATTATTTCTATTCGCCCCATTAGGCCCATTCATTCACTTAGTTCCATTAGGCCGGTTAGTCCAATTTGGCCCATTAAGCCACTTAGGCCCATTAGTCCAATTTTCCCACTTCGGCCCCATAGGCCCATTATGCCTGTTAGGCCCATTATGGACATTTATCCATTTTAGCACATTAGACCCATTATGCCACTTACGCCCATTAGACCCATTAGACAACTTATGCCCATTGGTCCACTTGGGTCCATTATGGTACTTAGGCCCATTAGGCCTCGTAATCCCATTAGGACCAGTGACCGAATTTGCCTAATGGGCCCAGGTGGCCTAATTGTCCTAAGTGGCCGAATCGACCTAATGGGCTGAATGGGCCTATTTGGACTAAAGGGACTAATGGGCCGAATTTGCCTAATGAGCATAATGGGACTAAGTGACTTAATGGGCCTAATGGGCAAAATGGGCCTAAGTGGCTGAATTGGTCTTTATGGCCATAAGTGGCCTTATGGGATTAAGTGGCCTAATCGACATAATAAGTCAAAATGGCCTAATGGCCATAATGAGCCAATTGGGCCTAAGTGTCCTAATGGGCCAAATGGGTATAATAAGACTAAGTGTCCTAATCGGCATAATGATTCTAATGGGCTCAAGTAGCCAAATCGTCGTAATGGGCCTAATAACCCTAACTGGCTTAATGGGCCAATGGGCCTAAGTGGCATAATGGTTCGAATGAGCCTAATTGGTTGAGTGGGATGAATGGGTCTAATGGTCATATGTGTCCTAATGGGCCTAATGGGCCTAAGTGACCTAATGAGCCTAATGGGCCTAAGTGGCCAAATCGGCCGAATGCGCCTAATGGGCCTAAGTGGCCTCATGGGATGAATGAGACTAATGGGACTAATGGGACTAAGTGACCTAATGGGTTTAAGTGGCCTAATCAACCAAATAGGCCTATTTAGGCCTTAGGTATTAGAGTTCCAGATATAGTGTTTTGGGTATGAGTTTTAGGATTTTGTTGTTATAATTGGCCTAAATTGGTCTAAATTGTCCTAAATGAATAAATGGCCAAATGACCAATGATCCTAATGGCCCAGTGAACTAATGGGATAATGGCCTAATGACCTAAATGATCTAATTGGTCTAAATAGCTTAATTGCCTAATAGTTGGCATAATTGGCATAATGGCCTAATTAGCATAAATGAACTAATTGGTCTAAATGGACAAATTAGTCTAAATTGATTAAATGGTCTTGTGGGATTAAATTGTCTAATTGGACTAATTGGCCTAATTGACCTAATTGACCTAATTATCCTAAATGAAAAAATGGGGCTAAATGTCTTAATTGGTCCAAATGGATCAAATGGTATAATTGGATTAAATGGTCTAATCTGCCTAATTTGCCTATTTAGCCTAATTTGCCTAGATTAGTGTAAATGGTCAAATCACCAAATGACCAATTGGCCTAATTGTGTAATGAACTAATGGGATAATTGCCTAATGGCCAAATTGGTTAAAATAGCCTAATGACCTAATTGGGATAAATGACCTAGTTGTTCTAAATGGCCTAATTGGTCCAAATGGCATAAGTGATCTAATTGGAATAAATGGTCTAATTAGCCTAATTGTCCTAATTGACCTAAATGGTCTAATTATCCTAACTGACCTTAATGGATTAATGGACTAAATGGACTAATGGACTAATTGGACTAAATGGATGAAAGGCCTAAATTCCCTATGGCCTAATGACCTAATTGGCACAATGGCCTAATTGGCCTAGAGGACATAATTGGCCTAAAGGGACCAATTGGCCTATATGGTCTAATTAGCCTAATTGGCCTAATTCACATAAATGGCCTAATTGGACAATTAGCCAAGTATCCAAATGGACAAATGATCAAAATTACCAAGTGACCGAATAACCAAATAACACAACATAAATGGAATTAGACCGAAATGAATAGACAAGAGGAATCCATACCATACACAGGTTTATGTTGATAATTAGTATGGATTGTTTATGTTATGTCACCAGTATTAAATTTATAATTAAATATAAATTTAGATGTTTCTTCATTTAATGGATTTCTTCAATAGCTACAATTTTAATTCATTCTACGTTTATCACTTTCATATTATTCAATAATGTAGTATTATACTATTCAATTTCATTTGCAGCTAGTAGCATATGGTATCAATGGTCGTGTGCCTCAAGCAAAATTATTTTCCTTAACTAGAAGAAAAATAAAGGAAGTTATGTAAATGCACAAACACAAGAGAAGATTGTAAGTTTTTTATTGATATTTCAAATTTGGATACATAATTCATAATTAAATATCTTGTTTATATTTTCAACAATGTGTCCTGGAGGCCCTCGATGAGAAAGAAGATGACAAATTCAGGCCAACTGATCATTTGAGACAAGTATTAGGTGAGGAGCGCCATGGTATAGTATGATGTAGACCCATGAAAAACATCGTCCCCACTAGGTATTGGCCCTCATCTAGCGCTTCTAAAACCTATCAGACCACTAAGATGAAAAATGCTCATGAAGAAGCAGATAAGGCCAAAAAATAGCTATAAAGGAGCGTGAAAGAAGTAAATTGGTCACCAAACACTTCCTGAAAGATCTGTCAGTTATAAGTCCACCACTTTCACGAGAGATTCCTATTACTTTTGATTCATGTATGGAATCAATGCTCTCTTTATATGATACCTTGATTGATTTCAATGAGGGTTCTAGTGGCGCTCAAGTTGATGGTGGTGGAGGGGTGGGGGATGGAGGGGGGGGTGGTGGCAGTGTTGGTGACGAAGGCAGTGATGGTAGTGGTAGTGGTGGTTGTTTCAAGCATATCAGAAGCATGAAAAGATGTACGGTATATTAACATTTATTTTAATAATCGTTGCCTGAAACCAAGAGAGAGGATCTCACATGTTAAATTTAAAATTAATATATTTAATGTTTAAATAAATATATACATATGCTTAAGAACTTTATTCGTTAGTGAATGTTGATCATCCTAAAAGACCCTTTCAGATTACCATTATTGCACTGTGAGGATCCCAGGGTAAAATTCCATTAGCGGCAATCCACATGCGTTCCTATGATCTCTGAGAAACACCACTCAATCTCTAGGTGATAGTGCGGCGATTCCAATGTCTTATGTTGTTTGTTCTTAATCACTCATTCTTTGGTCGTGAAGAAATATTTCTCACACTTTTCATTCTTGAGAGAGAGAAAAGAAGGACTTGAGAGAGAATTCGTTGTGCATAACAATTTTTTATTCTAAATTTTTTGATGCTCTACATAAATGACATAGATGCCTATTTATAGAGTTCAGATTTAAGTTAAAATATTATTTCATTGCATACCATCCATTAAATAACATTAATTACATTCAATAAATCTCATACCGCATAATATTATTATATAATAATTATTTTTTGGTGCACACCAACTTGCGCAATAACAAATATTATATAATGGTCTTGTTAATTAATATTTGTCGATGGACTCGTTCTTAGTCCATTCAAAATCCTCTCTCAATTATTAAACAAACAAATAAATGTTTTATTCATAAATAAATATTTCATTTATAATCTACTGAATAAATATTTATTAAAATATTAAAAAAATATTTTATTCACATGTCGGCGAATAAATATTTAATTAATTTATGTGATCAATATAAATTGAATAAAATTATTCCTCAGACTTGAGAATAATATTGATTCCATTAATTAAACTCAAATATAATTTAATCGAGATCAAAGAAAACACTTAGTGTATGACCCTCTAAGATTTCTTATCATTGACATTAGGCGGACATGCCTAAAGTCTGAGATTACTGTCTAGCAGCGGGTCAAATGACCCAAGAGAAAGAACTTGATGTCACAACATCAAAAACCAAATACGAACACTCACTATGTAATATAATTTCTTTTTCACAATATCTCATCAAGAAGGTTGTACATATGTGTCACCAACCTATATGATAGATATGTCTTCCTTTGACTATCTGAAATAAACACATCGTTACACCATGGACATGGAATTTAATGCGAGGGTTTTATTCCAATCAAAGGGTCGAGATATCATCTTCTATAAAGATGGAAGGGAAAAATCATTCCTCAACATACTCATTAATGACATGTCACTCGTGACGTACCCAATGTTTCCAACATCGCCATGAGCTGTTATCATCATGGTTTACGACATACATCTAAGTATGCGAATTGTGACATTATTTAATAATAATCTTAAAGTGTTTGTTCACATAATCTCTCATCTTGGAGATTACCAAGTGCGAACTTCATGAGAAGAAGCATCATCTTCTTATGATTACTCGTGCCTGATAGTCTATGTACTGTGTGTCCCTTCATAGTATGACATCTAAATGTCCTAAATGGCCTAATTGGCCGAATTGGTCTAAATGGTCTAAATTAGCCTAAATGGCCCAATTGGCCTAAATTTCATAAATTACCTAATTGACATAATTGGCCTAATTGACCTAAATGTCTTAAATTGTCCTAATTGGCCTAAATGGCCTAATTGGACTAAATGACATAATTGGCCTAAATGACCTAAATTAACCTAATTGTCCTAATTGACCTAAATTGCCTAAATTGTCGAATTGGTCTAATTGTACTCAATGGCCTAATTGGCCTAAATGACCAAAATTTCCAAAATCGGCTTAAATGTCCTAATCATCCTAATTGGCCTAATCGGCCAAAATTGGCCTAAATGGACTAATTGGCTGAATTGGCTTAAATGGTCTAAATTAGCCTAAATAGCCTAAATGACCTAAATTGACATAAATTGACTAATTGGTCTAAATGGACTAAATTGGCCTAAATGACCTAAATTTTCTTATAGGACTAATTGAATTAAATGACCTAAATGTACTAAATGGAATAATTGGCCTAAATGGTCTAAATGACCTAAATGAACAAATTGATTAATTGGCCTAAATCTCCAAAATTAGTTAAATGGTCTAATTGGCCGAATTGGCCTAAATGACATAATTGACATAATTGGCCTAAATAGCCTAAATGGACTAATTGGTATAATTGTACGAATTAGGATAAATGGCTTAAATTGGCCTAATTGGTCTAAATGGCCTAAATTGGTCTAAATGGTCTAAATGGCCTAATTGGGCTAAATGGCCTAAATGGCCTAAATGGCCTAAATGGACTAATTGGCCTAAATGGCCTAAATGACCTAATTGATATAATTAGCCTAAGTGGCCTAAATTGACCTAATTGGCCTAAATTGGCCTAATTGGCCTAAATTGACCTAAATGGCATAAATTGGCCTAAATAATCTAATTGGCTAATGGGCCTGAATTGCCTAATTGGCCTAATCTTCCTAATTGGTCTAAATGAGATGAATTGGCCTAAGTGGACTAATTGTCCTAAATGGCCTAAATGGTCAAAATTGGTCTAATCGGCCTAATTGGTCTAAATGGCCTAAATTGCATAATTGGGCTAAATTGCCTAAATTGTGTAATGACCTAATTGGACTAGTTGGACTAAATGACCTAAATTAGTATAAATGACCTAAATGGACAAAATTTTCCTAAATGGCCTAATTGGATAAAATTGCCTAAATTGCATAATTAGCCTAATTTGAACAAATGGTCAATGTTGGCATAATCAGATTAAATGGCCTAGTCAACCTAATTGACCGAATTGGCCTAAATGGCATAAATGATCTAAATTGGCCTAAATGGCCTTATTAGCCTAAATTTATTAAATTAGCTTAAATGGTCTAAATGAGCTAAATTTCCTAATTGTCGAAATTGGCATAATTGGCGTAATTGTATTAATTGGCCTAAATTGGACTAAATGACCAAAATATTCTAATTGGCCTAAATTGGCCTAATTGGATTGAATTGGTCTAATTGGACTCAATGACCAAAATATTCTAATTGGACTAATCAGCCAATTTGGCCTAAGTTGCCTAATGGGTATGATGGGAATAATGGGATTAATGGCCTAATTGGCCATATGGGACTAATTGGCCATATGGGTCTAAATTAACTTGGCCTAAATGGCCTAATTGGCCTAAATGGCCAAAATTGGACCAAATAACTTAAATTATCTAATTGAACTAATTGGACTAAATGAACTAAATGGCCTAAATGTCCTAATTGGACTAAATTACCTAAATGTACAAATTGATTAATTGGCCTAAATGTCATAAATGGCCTAAATTGGCCTAAATGGTCTAATTGGCCTAGTTGGCCTAAACGAATTAATTAGCCTAAATGGCCTAATAGGTCTAAATGTTCTAAATGGGCTAATTAGCCTAATTGGTCTAATTAGGCTAAATGACCTAAATGGCATAAATTGCCTTAACTGGTCTAAAGAGCCTAATTTGGTCTAAATGGTCTAAATGGCCCAAATGACCTAAATGGAATAATTGATATAATTGGCCTAAATGGCCTAAATGATCTAATTGGTCTAATTGGCTTAAGTGACCAAAATTAACCTAAATCACATAAATTGGCCTAAATGGCATAAATTGGCCTAAATGGCCTAAGTGGTCTAATTGACATGAATTCCCTAATTGGCCTATGTTTCCTAATTGGTCTAAATGAGCTAAATTGGCCTAAATGGACTAATTTTCCTAAATGAACTAAATGGAAAAAATTGGCCTAAATGGCCTAAATCTTCTAATTGGACTAAATGCCCTAAAGGACCTAAATTGGCCCAATTGCTTAACAGGCCTGAATTGGTCTCATTGACCTCATTGACCTAAATGATCTAAATTGGCCTAAATGGCCTAAATTGCCTAATTTTCCAAAATAGCCTAAATAAAATTATTGGCCTAATTGATCTAAATGAACTAAATTGGCCTAAATGGACTAATTGGACTAATGAGACTAAGGACTGAACAAGCCTAAGTGGCCTAGGTGGTCTAATGGATCTAATGGGATTTAAGTGGCCAAGTGGGACAAATGGGCTTTAAGTGGACAAATGGGCCTGATGTGAGACGCACGGGGTGGCCTGATCTTCACGGCGTTGGTCGGGGGATGAAGAATGCGGTTCAGGGCTAAGTGGTGGATGATGGGTATGTATAGCGGATGCAAGTAGTCAATCAACACTATAAGGAATGCGACCTACTACTTAGACAACACACTCAAGGGAGGGATGCGATAGCCAATCCACACAACAACGCACTTGGGTTGAGGCACGAAATTGGGGGCTTTGTGATCTTGGATCCCCAATCTAACTTGTAGATTGACAAGGCAAGAATGCACAAGAGCAAAGGGGAAAACTCGGGATAATCCTCACACAACAGAGAGAAACAAAGCATAAGATCTCAATTAATTCTTGAATCTCATACAAGTGCCAAGGGGTGGCCATTTATAGCCAAGGCGGTGGTACAATAGTCAAGGGTCTAATACCCTAAAGTCATAAAGGCTAAACTACTTTGTTCCCTTAAATTCAAAAAGATAAAGTCTACCAAAGACTTTTGGAAAAGTGAAACACAACTTTCCAACTATAGCCCAACAGATTTGACTTTGAGTGCATAGCCCACCGGATTTGACTTTGGTGTCCAAAGATGCCATTTCTAGAATTCTCCATGTGGGCAAGGCATCCAAATTCGTGCAACCATGTGGGCCAAACTTTAAACATCATGTTTGGGCTTGAATAAGTGAGATAATAGGCCAATTTGCTCCATCCATGCATGGCAAGATCCATTGGGCCTTTAATGAAGCGAGATGGTCGCCCATTGTTGCATTCAGCCTCTTTAATCTCCCACGCGTCATTGGGCCTTGCAAATCCAACTCCTCCACTCGGGTAATCGACTCGGTGCCTTCAACATGGTTCGCATCATCCTCCCCCTCTTGAAAAGGAGTCATCCTCGACTCTTCATCCTCTACACCCAAAAAAGGAGAAAGATCAGAAACATTGAAAGTGACACTTACACCATACTCACCTGGCAAAGCTATCTTGTAAGCATTGTTGTTAATCTTCTCAATCACTCGGAATGGTCCATCGCCTCGTGGCATGAGTTTTGATTTCCACTTTTCGGGGAATCTTTCCTTCCACATATGAATCCAAACCAAGTCACCGGGCTCGAACAACATTTTCTTGCGACCCTTGTTTGCACGATCCATATATTTTTGGGTCATCCGCTCGATATTTATCCTTGCCTTTTCATTGATTTTCTTGATGAATTCTGCACGCCCTTTAGCATCCATATTAACTCCTTCCTGTAAAGGCAAAGGAACTAGATCAATAGGCACAAGGGGGTTAAAGCCGTAAACTATTTCAAATGGAGAATGTTGAGTAGTGGAATGCTTGGCCCTATTATATGCGAATTTCACATGTGGAAGACACTCCTCCCAATTCTTGATATTCTTTTTGACAATTGTTCGCAGAAGGGATGATAGTGTTCGATTCACCACCTCCGTTTGCCCATCGGTTTGTGGATGACAAGTAGTGCAAAATAGTAACTTTGTATCGAGTTTGCTCCACAAGGTCTTCCAAAAGTAACTAAGAAATTTTGTGTCTCGATCCGACACAATGGTCCTTGACATTCCATGATGTTTGACTACTTCCTGAAAGAAAAGTGTTGCAATGTTAGTGGCATCATCTGTTTTGTGACAGGGAATAAAATGTGCCATTTTTGAAAACCGATCCACCACAACAAAAATGGAATCTCTCCCCCTCTTGGTCCATGGAAAACCCACAATAAATTCCATTGATATGTCCTCCCAAGGGGTGTTGGGAATTGGGAGAGGAAGATATAGTCCATGTGGGTTCAGCTTTGATTTGGCTTTATGGAAAACAATGCACTTTACCACAAATTTCTCAACATCTCTAGATATCCTAGGCCAATAAAAATGCTCACTAAGAACACTTAGAGTTTTTGAAACACCAAAATGCCCCATTAACCCACCCGAATGTGACTCCTTTAGTAAAAGTAAACAGATAGAGCAATTAGGAATGCAAATCTTATCAATCCAAAATAAAAATCCATCATGTAAATAGAACTTTTCCCAACTAACTCCAGGTTTACAATGTTCATAAGGTTCTCTAAAATCACTATCAGTGGCATATAAATCCTTAATGTATTCAAAACCAAGAAGTTTTGAATCCAACAAAAGAGAATATCTACGTGAAAGTGCCTCAGCCACAGTATTTTCTTTACCCTTTTTATGCTTGATGACATATGGAAATGATTCAATGAATTTCATCCATCTAGCATGTCTCCTATTTAGTTTATGTTGGCTCCTAAGGTATTTAAAAGCCTCGTGATCAGAATGGGTCACAAATTCTTTAGGCCAAAGATAGTGTTTCCATGTTTCTAGTACTCTAAACAATGCATACAACTCTTTATCATATGTAGCATAGTTTAGAGTTGGGCCATTTAACTTCTCACTAAAATAAGCAATAGGCTTACCTTCTTGCATGAGTACTCCTCCTATGCCAATTCCGCTTGCATCACATTCAATTTCAAAGGTCTTACCGATGTTCGAAAGTGCAAGTAGAGGGGCGTGGGTGAGTCTCTCCTTTAGCGCATGGAAGGCTTTTTCTTGAGTTGTCCCCCATTTGAAAGGAACATTCTTCTTTGTCAATTCATTCAATGGTGCTGCTAGTGTTGTGAAGTATTTCATAAATCTCCTGTAAAAACTAGCAAGCCCATGAAAACTTCTTACCTGTCCAACGGAGGTTGGAGTTGGCCATTCTTGTATTGCTTTGATCTTCTCGGTGTCCACTTCAACTCCATTGCCGCTCACAAGAAATCCAAGGAAAACAATCTTATCGAGACAAAATTCACACTTTTTTATGTTTCCAAACAAGTTTTCTTTCCTTAACACCTCTAGGACTTTTCTTAAGTTATCTACATGTTCATGCAAAGTCCTACTATACACCAGAATATCATCAAAGTAAGCTACCACAAAATTTCCAATATATGCACGTAAGACATGATTCCTTAACCTCATAAATGTGCTAGGTGCATTGGTGAGACCAAAGGGCATGACTAGCCATTCATAAAGTCTATGTTTTGTCTTAAATGCAGTTTTCCACTCATCTCCTTCTTTCATCCTAATTTGATGGTAGCCACTTCTTAAATCAATTTTTGAGAAAATAGTTGAACCATTTAATTCATCTAGCATATCATCTAACCTAGGGATAGGATGATGATACCTGACTGTGATGTTATTGATGGCTCTGCAGTCAATGCACATTCTCCATGTTCCATCCTTCTTTGGTACGAGAAGCACTGGTACTACACAAGGACTAAGGCTCTCTCTCACATACCCCACATTCAACAACTCTTGAACTTGCCTTTGAATTTCTTTTGTCTCCTCTGGGTTGGTGCGATATGTTGGGCGATTCGGTAGTGATGCTCTAGGTATGAGGTCAATTTGATGCTCAATACCTCTAATGGGTAGCAAACTAGGTGGCACCTCTTCAGGAAACACATCATCAAATTCCTACAACAAAGACTCAACAACATGTGGCAAAGAAGATGTTAAGTCATTAGTGTTCAACATCACCTCTTTGTACATAAGTACTAAGAGATTTTGTTGAGAAATCAAAGCTTCCTTAACCTCACTCTTTTTTGCCAACATCACACTTTTCTCTCCTCTCAAATCTTTTCCCCCTCTTGATATTTCTTTGCTATCCATTTCTTTTCCTCTCTCATTTTCTATTTTTCCCTCATTCTCTCCTTTTTCATTTTCTCTCTTTTTTTCCTCACTCTTTTTTTTCTTTTCTCTCAAAAAGTGATCTTTCAGAATTTGCTTGGGGGACATGGGGTTGAGGGTTATAGGTTCCCCTCGGAGTACAAAAGAGTGACGGTTCAAGAAACCATCATGAGTAACATGCCGATCATACTGCCTTGGTCGACCCAACAACAAGTGGCACACCTTCATAGGAACAATGTCGCACAATACCTCATCCTTGTATTTACCAATGGAGAATAATACCTTCACTTGCTTGGTGACTTTCAGCTCTCCACAATCATTCAACCACTGAAGCCGATATGGATGTTGATACTTCAAAGTAGGAAGTCCCAACTTCTCTACTAAATCGGTGCTCGCAACGTTACTACAGCTTCCTCCATCAATAATAACACTACATACCTTCCCATGGATCTTGCATCATGTATGGAAAAGGTTCTCCCGCTGCTCATTCTCTCCAACGGTCATTTGTGAGCTTAGAACTCTCCTAGTGACAAGAATCTCACCATCTTCTGCAAACTCTCCACTATCAATTTCTGGAGATTCTTCCTCCTCTTCCGAGCTCTCTCGATCGGTCTCCCATTCTCCATACTTATTGATGGTCATGGTGCGCCGGTTTGGGTACTCACTAGCAATGTGACCCCTTCCTTGACATTTAAAACACAGAATATCCCTATTCCTGGTTTGGTTAGCCTCAAAAGTAGGTTTCTTAGGTGGAAGAATTACCTTGTCACTTTTTTGATCAACCACCTCTTTTGCCTTTGATGGTTCTCCGATCTCTTTCCTCGGATTTCTCCATGGTGTGAAAGGGGTTGAGGCACGAAATTGGGGGCTTTGTGATCTTGGATCACCAATCTAACTTGTAGCTTGACAAGGCAAGAATGCACAAGAGCAAAGGGGAAAACTCGGGATAATCCTCACACAACGGAGTGAAACAAAGCATAAGTTCTCAATTAATTCTTGAATCCCATACAAGTGTCATGGGGTGGCTATTTATAGCCAAGGGGGTGGTACAATAGTCAAGGGTATAATACCCTAAAGTCATAAAGACTAAACTACTTTGTTCCCTTAAATTCAAGAAGATAAATTCTACCAAAGACTTTTGGAAAAGTGAAACACAACTTTCCAACTATAGCCCACCGGATTTTACTTTGAGTGCATAGCCCACCGGATTTGATTTTGGTGTCCAAAGATGCCATTTCTAGAATTCTCCATGTGGGCAAGGCATCCAAATTCGTGCAACCATGTGGGATAAGCTTTAAACATCATGTTTGGGCTTGAATAAGTGAGATAATAGGCCCATTTGCTCCATCCATGCATGGAAAGATCCATTGGGCCTTTAATGAAGCGAGATGGGCGCCCATTATTGCATTCATGAGAGAGAAGCTCCCAGTTTTAGAGAGAAGGAAAAGTTTCCCTATTTACTTTTGTTGAAGAAGTGTTGACGGATTGAAGTGAAAGAGAAGAGATAAGATCACAACATTGTATTCAGTTGATCATCATAGTTAATGTTTATCGTAATCAGCTAATTATTTTTATTTGTCTCGTCAATCGTATTCGTCTGATCATCGTATCGAGCTGGATTAATCAAATCAGGATTCTTGTAATAGGTATTCTGGACTGTGGAAGATGGAGAATTGAAGTGGTGGCGATTCATCTCTATTGCATTCTATCAAAGTTATATTTTTTGTAATGGGGAGAATCGTACCAAGAAGAATCATATCGGGGAAGTCATATCGTGAAGAATCATATCAGGGAGAATCGTACTTGGACGAATCGGACTGGGAAAATCATACTGGGAAAATCAAACTTGCTTTTTTTTCTTAACAAAGTCCAGGAAGTTCTTACCATCTTCTGGGTAAGAAATTGAAGAAGTGTTTTCAATTGAATACATTTGTGGAAATGAAAATAAGCATACGTAACATGAGTAGTTACACAATCATTGCATTACCCTATTTGTGTTAATAGGGTAAACATGCACTATTGGATTGTTTACATAGTTCTACGTAGGTGAAAAGGTATATCATACTCGTTGTAATCAAATGATTGTTTTCTAGTTGATTGTGTGGTATTGGATCACTTCGATACCAAACCAAGGACGTAGCTATTCTTATTGAATACCGAATCGTGTAAATACTTGTGTTTATGTGGATGTGTGTTTGAATTGTTTTCATTATGGAATCCATTAGGCACATTCAAGTGGCCTACCAAGGGGCCTAATAGGCCTAATGGGCCTAACTAGCCTAATGGGACTAACTAGCCTAATGAGCCTAACTGGACTAATGGGCCTAAGTGGTCAAATGGGCCTAACTAGCCTAAGTGGCCTAATGGGAATAATGGGCCAAATGGACTTAATGAGCCTAACTAGCCTAAGTGCCTAATGGGCCCAATGGGCCAACTGGGCCTAACTGGCCTAATGGGCTGAATGGGCCTGAGCGGCCTAATGGGTCGAATGGGCCTAATGGGCCTAATTGGCCTAAGTGGCCAAATGGGACCAATGGGTTGAATGGGCACAACTATCCTAATTGGCCTAATGGTCCTAATGGGCCTAACTAGCCTAAGTGGCCTAATGGGCATAATGGGATGAATGAGCCTAACCGGCTTAATGGTCTCAATGAGCCTAATGGGCCTAACTGTCCTAAGTGGCTGAATGGGCCTAACAGGCTGAACAAGCCTAAGTGGCGTAATGGGCTGAATGAGACTAAGTAGCCCAATAGGCTGAAGGGGCCTCACCGGCCCAATGAGCTTAATAGGCCGAATGGGCCGAATGGGCCGAATGAGCCTAAACAACATAATGGGCCTAAGTGGCCTAATGGGACTAATAGGTCTAATGGGCCAAAGTAAATGAATGGCCAAATGGTCCTAATGAGCATAATGAGCCTAAGTGAAAAAATGGGCCTAATGGGCCCAATGGGCATAAGTGGCCTAATGAGCCTAATGGACCTAGGTGGCCCCAATGGGCCTAAGTGGCCTAAGTGACCTAAGTCGGCCAATGAGCCTAAGTGGCATAATAGGACAAATGGGTCTTGGTAGCCTAATGGGCCTAAGTGGCCTCATGGGCCTAATGGTCATAATGGGCCTAAGTGGCATAAGTGGCCAAATGGGCCTAAATGGCCTAATCAGCCTAAGTGGCCTAAGTGACCTAATGAGCCTAATGGGCTTAAGTGACCTAATGGGCCTAATGGGCCTAAGTGTCATAATGGGCCTAATGGGTCTAATGGGCCTAAGTGGTCGAAGTGGCCTAATGAGCCTAAGTGGCCTAATGAGACTAATGGGCCTTAGTGGCCTAATGGGCCTAAGTGGCATATTCGGCCTAAGTGGCCTAATGGAACTAAGTAGCCTAATGAGCATAATGGGCCTAAGTGGCCTAAGTGGCCTAATGGGCCTAAGTGACCTAATGGGCCTAAGTGGCCTAATGGGCCTAAGTGTCCTAAGTGGTGTAATGGGCCTAATGAGCCTAAGTGTTCTAATGTGTCTAATGGGTCTAATGGTCCTTAATGGCCTAATGAGCCTAAGTGGACTAAGTGGCCTAATGGGCCTAATGGGATTAAGTGGAATAATGGTCCTAATGGGCTTTAGTTGCCTAATGGGCATAATGGGCCTAAGTGTCCTAATGAGTCAAATGGGCTTATGTGGCCGAATGGACCTAACGGTTCTCAGTGTCCTAATTGGCTGAATGAGCCTAAGTGTCCGAAGTGGCCTAATTGGTTGAATGTGCCTAAGTTGACTAATGGGCCTAATGGGCCTAAGTGAAAAAATGGGTCTAATTGGCCTAAGTGGCCTAATGAGCCTAAGTGGTCGAATTGGCCCAATGAGCATAATGGGCCAAGGTGTTGTGAGTGGCCTATTGGGCCAAATGGGCCTAAGTGGCCTAATGGGTCTACGTGGCCTAATGAGCCTAATGGGCCTAAGTGGGATAATGGACCTCATGGTTCTTAGTGGCTGAATGGGCCTAATCGTCCTAAATGGTCTAAGTGGCCTAATGGGCCTAATTGGCCTAATGGACCTAATTGGTCTAATGGGAATAATGGGCCTCAGTTGCCTAATGGACCTAATGGGCCTAAGGGACATAATGGGCCTAATGCGCCTAATGGGCCTTAGTGGCCTAATAGTACTAATGGGCCTGAGTGGCCTTAATGGCCTAATCGGCATAATGAGCCTTGGTGGACTAATAAGCCTAAGTGGCCTAATGGGCCTAAGTGGCATAATGGGCTTAAGTTGCCTAAGTGGCCTAATAGGCCTAATTGGATTAAGTGGCCAAATGGACCTAAGTGGACTAATGGGCCTAATGGGACTTGGTGACCTAATGGGTTTAATGGGCCAAATGAACCTAAGTGGCCTATGTGTCCTAATGCGTCGAACGCACCTAAGTGGCCTAATTGGCCCAGTGGGACACATAGGTCCAGTGGGCCTAAGTGGCCTAATGGGCCTAATAGGCATAAAGGGACTAAGTGGCCTAATCAGTCGAATGAGCCTAAGTGTCCAAATGGGTCTAATGAGACTCAGTGGCCAAATCGGCCAGATTGGCCAAATGGGCCTAAGTGGCCTAAGTGGCTTAATGGGCCTAATGGGCCTAAGTGTCCTAATCAGTCGAATGTGTCTAAGTGGCCTAATGGGCCTAATGGGACTAATGGGACAAATGTGTTTAATTGGCATAATGAGCCTAAGTGGCCTAGTGGGCTAGAGTGGCCTGATGGGCCAAATGGGCCTAATGGGCCTAAGCGGGTTAAGTGGCTTAATGAGCTTAATGTTCCTAATGAGAATAAGTGGCCTAATGAGCTGAATGGGTCTAAGTGGCCAAATGGTTCTGATGGGCCCAATGGTTTACTAGGCCTAAGTGATCTAATGAGCTGAATGAGCCTAAGTGGCCTAATGGTCCTCACGGGCCTCATGGCACTAATGGCCTAAGTGGCCTCATAGGCCCGATGGGACAAATGGGAAAAATGGGCATCAGTGGCCTAATAGGACCCATGGGCCTAATGGGCTTAATGGGCCTAAGTGGACGAAGTGGCCTAATGCACCTGATGGGCCTAATGGGCGTAATGTGTCTAAATCGCCTCCGTGGCCGAATGAGCCTAAGTGACTTAATGAGTTGAATGGGATGAATTGGCCTTATGGGCCTAGTGGGCCTAAGTGGCCTAATGGGCCCAATGGGTCTTAGTGGCCTAATGGGATTGATGGGCCTAATGAGCCTAATGGGCCTCAGTGGGGTCATGGTCCTAATGGGAGTAATGGGTCTCAAGCGCCTCAGTGTCCTAAATTTCCTAATGGGACTCATGGACCTCATGGGCCTCATGGGCCTCTTGGGCCTCATTGGCCTCATGGGCCTAATCGGCCTAATGGACCTAAGTGACCTAATTGGACTAATAGGAAGAATGGGTCTAATGGGCCTCAGTGGCTGAATGGGCCTAATGGGTCTGATTGTCCTAATGATCATAATGGTCCTCAGTGGCCTAAGGTGCCTAAGTGGCCTAAAGAGCCTTAGTGGCCTAATGGGCCTAATGGGCCTAAGTGGCTTAATGGGCCTCAAGGGCATAATGGGCCTAATGGGCTAGATAGACCAAATGGGCACAATGGGGAAAAGTGGACCAATGGGTCTAAGTGGCCTAATGGGCTCAATGGGCCCAATGGGCCTAATGGGCCTAAGTGCCCTAAGTGGCCTCATAGGCCCAATGGGCATAAGTGGTCGAATTGGCATAATGGGCCTCATGGGTCTATGTGGAGTCCTGGGCCTGGTGGGCCTAATGGGCCTAATGGGCCTCATGGGCCTAATGGGACTAATGGGCCTCTTAGGCTGAAGTGGCTCAATGGGCCTAAGTGGCCTAAGTGGCCTAATGGGCCTAATGGGGCTTAGAGGCTAGTGTGTCTAAAGGGCCTAATGGGCCTTATGGTCCAAAAGGGTCGAATGAGCCTCATGGGTTTAAGGTGCCTCATGGGTCCAATGGGCCTAATGGGCCTATGCGGTCGAATCAAACTAATGGGCCTAATCTGCCTAGGAGGACTAATGGGGCTAAGTGGCCTAATGGCCTAATGAGCCTAATGGGCCTAAGTGTCCTTAGTGTCCTAATCAGCGTAATCGACTGAATGGGAATAATGGGACTAATGAGACTAAGTGGCATAATGGGGCTAATGAGGCTAATGGGCCTAGTGCCTAAGTGGCCTAAGTGGACTAATGAACCTAATGGGCCTAATGAGCATAATGGGCCTAAGTGGCCTAAGTGGTCTAATTGGCATAATCGGCCAAATGGGCCTAAGTGGCCTAATGGGACTAATAGGCCTAATGGGTCTAATGGGAGTAGGTGGACCGATGGGATTAATGGGCCGAATGGGCCTCAATGACCTAATGGTTGTAATGGGACTAATGGGCCTAATGGGCCTAAGTGGCCTAAGTAGCATAATGGGCCTCATGGACCTAATTGGACTAATGGTCCTAATGGGCTTAAGTGGCCTGATTGGACTGATGGGGTTATGGGCCTTAGGGGCCTAATGGTCCTGATTGGTCTCATGGCCATAATGGTCCTTAGTGACCAATGTGCCTAAGTGACCCAATGGGTCTCAGTGGTCGAATGGACCTAATGGGACTAAGTGGCCCAATGGGCCTAATGGGCTTGATAGGGAAAATGGGAACAATGGGGCGAAATGACCGAATGAGCCTAAGTGGCCTAATGGGCCTGATCGGCCTCATGGGCCTCATGGGCTTAAGTGGCCTAAGTGTCATAATGGGCTTCATGGGCCTAAGTGGCCTAATGGGCATAGTGGGATAATGGGCCTAAGTGTTTGATTGGGCCTGATAGGTGTAATGGACCTAATGGGCCTCTGTGGCCTAATGGGCGTAATGGGCATAACTGGCCCAATGGGCATAGTGGGCCTCATTGGCCTAGTGGGCCGAATGTGACTAAGTGGCCTAATGGGCCTAATGGTCCAAATGGGCCTAAGTGGCATAAGTGGACTAATCAACATAATGGGTATTAGTGGACTAATGGGCCTTAGGGGTCGAATGGACATGATAGGTCCGATGGGCATAATGGGCCTAATGGGCCGAAGTGGCCGAAGTGGCCTATGTGGCCTAATGGACCTAATTGGCCTAATGGGATTAATGAGATAAATTGTCCTAAGTGGCTTAAGGGGCTCAATGGGCCTAAGTTGCTGAATAGACCTAATGGTCCTCAGTGGTGTAATGGACCTAATGGGCCTAAATGGCGAAATGGGCCTAATAGACATATGTGGCCTAATGGGCCTAAGTGGTTGAATGGTCTAGATGGGCCTAATGGGCCTCAAGGGTCAAGTGGGCCTAAGTGGACTCATGGGCCTAATGGGCCTAATCAACATAAGTGGCATAATGGGCCTCATGGGCCATAGTAGGATCATGGGTCTGATGGGCCTTAGTGGCCTCACGGGCCAAATGGGATTAATGGGCCTAATGAGCCTGATGGGATTAATGGACCTCTTGAGATTAAGTGTCCGAGTGGGTGCAATAGGCCTAAGTGGTCAAAGTGGCCTGAAGCGATTAATGGGCCTAAGTGGCTGAATGGGTCTAGTGGGCCTAATTGGCAAAATGGACCTAAGTGGCCCGATGGGCTTAATGGGCCTCATGGTCCTAATGGGCTGAATGGACCTAAGTGGCCTCATGGGACCAATGGACCGAATGGACTGAAGTGGTCTAATGGGCCCAATGGGCATAATTGGTCTAAGTGGTCCAATGGGCATGATGGGGCTCATGGGGCTCATGGGCCTCATGGCTCTAAGTGACCTAAGTGACCTAATGTGCCTAAGTGCCTAATTGGCCTTGTGGGCCTAATGGGCCTAATTGGCCTTATGGGCCTTGTAGGCCTCATGGGCCTGATGGGCCTCAAGGGTCTAATGGGCCTCATGGTCATCAGTGGCCTAATGGGAATAAATTCCTTAATGGGCCTAGTGCGTCTAATGGGCCTAATGGACCTAATGGGCATAAGTGGCCTAAGTGACCTAGTCGGGTTGATCGACCGAATGAGCGTAATGGGTCTAAGTGGCTTAACGGTCCTAATGGGCCTTATGGGACTAATGGGTTTAATGGGCCTAATGGGCCTAAGTGTCCTAATGGGCTTAATGGGCCAACGTGGCCTAATGGGCCTATGTAGCATAATCGGGCTAATCAACCGAATATGCCTAAGTGGCCTAAGTGGTTTAATAGGCCTAATGGGTCTAATGAGACAAGTGGGTTTAAAAGGACTAATGGCCCTATGTGGCCTAATGGTCCTAAGTTTTCAAATGGGGCAAATTGGCCAAATGGGCCTAATGGGACTAATGGGCCTAATGGGCCTAAGTGGTTGAATGGGCCTAATGTGGCTCTGGGCTAACTGGCCTAATGGGCCTAATGGTCCTAATAGTCCTAAGTGACCTAAGGGGCATAATGGGCCCAAGTTTCCTAATCCCCCCAATCGACTGAATGGGCCTAATGGGCCTAAGTGGCCTAATGGGCCTAATGGGCCGAAGTGACCTAATGGGCCTAATGGGCCTAAGGGGCCTAATGGACCAAAGTGACCTAATAAACTTCATTGACCGAGTGAGTCTAATGGGATTAATGGGCCTAATGGGCCTAAGTGTCTGAATGAGCCTTAGTGGCCTAATAGTCTTAATAGGCCTAAGTGGCCTAATGGGGCTCAGTGGCCTAATGGGACTAATCAACCTAATGGGGATTAGTGGCTGAAATTGCCCAATGGGACGAGGTGGCCTAATTGGCATAATGGGCTTAAGTGGCCTAATGAGCCTAATTTTCCTAATGGGCCTAAGTGGCCTAATGGGCCTAAGTCGCCTAAGTTGCCAAATGGGTCTAACTTGCCTAATGGGCCAAGGTGTCTTACTTGGCTTAATGGGCCTAGGTGGCCTAATTGGCCTAATGGGCATAATGAGCCTAAGTGGAGTAAGTGGTCTAATAGGCCTAATGGGCCTAAGTGACCTAGTGGGCCTGAGTGGCCTAATGGGCCTAATGGGTGTAAGGGTCATGTGGCCTAATGGGAGTAATGGGCCTTAGTGGCCTAATTGGCCTAAGTGTCCTAATGGGACTAATGGGCATAATGGTCATCAGTGACCTAATGGGTCAAATGGGCCTAAGTGGCCTATTGGGCCTAATGGGACTAATGAGACTAATGGGCCTAAGTGGCCTAATGAGACGAATGAGCCTAAGTGACCTAATGGGCCTTAGTGGCCTAATGGGGCTAATGGGCCTAAGTGGCCCAAGGGGCCTAATGGGCCTAAGTGGCCTAATGTGCTGAATAGACCTAAGTTGCCTAATGGGCCTAATGGGTCGGAGTGGCCTAATGGCCATGAGGAGCCAAATTGGCCTAATGGCTCAAAGTGGCCTAATTCGCTGAATGAGCCTAAGTGGCCTGATGGGCCATATGGGCATAATCTGTCGAATTGGCCAAAGCGGCCTAACGGGCTTGATGGGCCTGATGGGTCTGATGGACCTATGTGGCCTAATGAGCTCAATGTGCCTAAGTGGCCTAATGGGATTATAGGGCCTAATGGGCGTCAGTGGCTTAATGGGCCTAATTCGTCGAATGGACCTAATTGGCCTAATGGCCCTGATGGGATTAACGAGAGAAATGGGTCTATGTGGCTTAATGGGCTTAAGTAGACTCAATGGCCTAATGGGCCTAAGGGGCCTAAGTGGCATAATTAGTGGAATATGCCTATGTAGACTAATGATCCTAATGGGATGAAGTGGCCTAATCAGCCAAATTGGTCTGAGTGGCCTCATCGGCTTGATGGGCCTTAGTGGACACATGGGCCTAATGGGCGTAAGTGGCCTAATGGGCCTAAGTGGCCTAATGGACCTAAGTGGCCTAATTGGCCTTAGTGGACTAATGGGATGAATGAGCGTCAATTCCCTAATGGGCATAATGGGACTTAGTGGCCGAATGAGACAAATGGGCCTAATGGGCCTGAGTGGACGAAATGACCTAATGGGCCAAATGGGCCAAATGGGTTGCATTGGCCTAAAGGGCCTAGTCATCCTAATGGGCCTAAGTGTCCAGATTAGCATAATGGGCCTAAGTAGCCTCATGAGCCTAAGTGGCCTAATGGGTCTAAGTGGTCTAATGTGCCTAAGTGGACCAATGGGCCTTAGTGACTTCATGGGTTTGATGGGACTAATGGGCCCAGCGGGCCTTAGTGAACACATGTGCCCAATGGGACTAATGGGCCTAAGTGACCTAAGTGGCCTAATTGGTCAAAGTGGCCAAATGAGTTGAATGAGCCTAAATGGATTAATGGGCACAATGGGCCGAAGTTGACTAATGGGCCGAATGGGCCTCAGTGGACTAATGGCCTTGGTGGGCTAATGTCCTGAGTGGCCGAAATGGCCTAATGGGCCTTATGGGTCGCAATGGCCTAATGGGTCTAATCAACCTAAGTGGTCGGAATTGCCAAATGGGCCTAAGTGGCCTGATGTGCCTAATGGACCTAACTGTCTTAATGGGCCTAATGGACCTTAGTGGGATAATGGGCCAAAGTGGACTAATGGGCTGAATGGGCCAAAGTGGCATAATGGGCCAAAGTGGCCTGATGGGCCCAATGGGCCTAAGTGGCATAATGGGCCGAATGGGATGAAAGGGCCTAAGTGGACTAATGGGCCTACTGGTCCTAATGGGCCAAGTGGCCTAATGAGACGAATTGGCCTAAGTGGCCCAATGGGCCTCAGTGGCCTAATGGGCCTAATGGGACCAAGTGCCCTAAGTGACCTAATGGGCTTAATGGGCATAAGTGTCCTAATGAGCCGAACGAGCCTAAGGGGACGAATGGGTCGGATGGGCCTAATGAGACTAAGTGGCCTAATGGGCTTGATGGGCCTAATGGAACGGATGTGCTTAATGGTCCTAAGTGGCCTAATGATCCGAATGGGCCTAAGTGGTCTAATGTGTCTGATGGGCTTGATGGGCATAATGGGTTGAATGGGCCTAAGTGGCCTCATGGGCTTGATGGGACCGATGGGCTTAAGCGGACCAATGAGATGAATTAGCCTAAGTGGCCTAATGGGCCTACTTGGCCGAATGGGCCTAAGTGGCCTGATGGGCCTGATGGACCAAATGGGCCAAATGGGCCTCACTGGCCTCGTGGGCCTAATGGGCTTAATGGGTCTAAGTGGCATAATGGGTCGAATGGGCCTTGATGGCCTCATGGGCCTAATGCGCCTTATGGCCCTGATGGGCCTAATGGGTTTAATGGGACCAAGTCGCTGAATGGGCCTAAATGGCCTTAATGGCCTAAAGAGTCTAATGGGCTTATGTTTCCTAATGCGCTGAATGGGCCTAAGTGGTCTAATGAGCCTAATTGGCCTAAGTGGCCTAATGGGATTGATGGGCCAAATGGGCATTAGTGGGATCATTGTACCAATGGGCTTGAGTGGTTGAAGTAACCTAATGTGCCTCATGTACCTAATGGGCCGAAATGCCTAATGGGTCTGATGGGCTTGATTGGCCTAATGGCAATAATGAGCCTTAGTGGCCAAATGGGCCTAAATGACTTATAGGCCTAATGGGAAGAATGGGCCTAATGAGCCTTATGGGCCTAATGAGCCCAATGGGCCTAAGTGGCCTAATGGGCCTAATGGGCCTGATGAGCCTCATGGGTCTAATGGTCCTAATGGGCCTAACTGGCCTTAGTGGGCCAATGGGAATAAGTGACTTAATGGGCTCAATGGTCCTAAGTGTCTTGATGGGCCCAATGGGCCTAAGTGGCATGATGGGCCAAATGGACTTAAGTGGCGGAATTGGCCTATGTGGCGGAATGGGCCAAATGGGCATAATGGGCCTTAAGGTCCGAATGGGCATCATTGGCCAAATGGGCTAAGTGGCCTCACATGCCTAATGGGCCTAATGGGCATAAGTGGCCTAGTGGACATAATGGGCCTAATCGGCCTCGTGGGACTAAGTGGCTTCGTGGGCCTAATGGGATTAATGGGCCTCCTAGGTTGAAGTGGCCCAATGGACCTAGTGGGCCTAATGGACCTAAGTGTCCTAAGTGACCTAATGGGCCTAATGGGCCTATGTGCCTGAATGAGCCTAATGGGCCTAATGGGATGAAGTGGCCCGATGGGCCTAATGGGCCTAAGTGGCATCATTGGCCCAATGGTCCTAATGGGCCTAAGTGGCCTAATGGGCATAATTGGCCTAATGGAAGTAATGCGCCTAAGTAGCCTGATTGGCCTAACGATCATAATGGACCTCATCGTCTCAAGGACCTAAGTTCCCTAATGGTCCTAATGGGTCTAAGTGACCTAATGGGCCTAGTGGGCCTAAAGAACCTAATGGGCCTAATTGGCTTAATCGGCCTAATCGGCCAAATGGGCCTTACTAGACTGATGGGCCTGATGGGTATAAGTTGTCTCATGGGCCCATTGACCATAATGCGCCTAATGGGTCTAAGTGGTTGAAGTGGGCCTAAAGGGCCTAATGGTTTGAATGAGCCTAAGTGGACTAATGGGCCCAAAGGGACTCATGGGCCTAAGTGGACTCATGGGCCAAATGGGTTGAATGATACTAAGTGACATAATGGGCCTGATGGGCCTCATGGGTTGAATGCGCCTCATGGGCCTGATGTGCCTAATGGGCCTCCTGATCTTAGGAGTCCTAATGAGCCTAAGTGCCCTAATGGGTCTAGTGGGCCTAATGGAGCTAATGGGCGAGATGGACCAAATTGGCCTAATCAGGCTAATCGACTGAATGGGCCTAATGGGCCTAAGTGGCGTAAGTGGATTAATGGGCCTAATGGGCCCAGTGTGACTAATGGGTTTGATGGGCCGAATGATCTTAAGTTTCCTAATGGGCCTACATTGCATAATGGTCCCAATGAGCCTAGGTGGCCTAATTGAGCTAATTGATTTAATGGGCCTAAGCGGGCCTAAGTGGCCTAAGTGGCTTAATGGGCCACCTAGGCTCATTGGGACTAATGGTTCTAAGTTTCCTAATGGGCCTACATTGCATAATGGTCCCAATGATCCTAGTGGCCTAATTGAGCTAATCGATTTAATGGGCCTAAGGGGCCTAAGTGGCTTAATGGGCCGAATGGTCCTAAGTTTCATAATGGGCCTACATTGCATAATGGTCCCAATGAGCCTAGGTGGCCTAATTGAGCTAATCGATTTAATGGGCCTAAGGGGCCTAAGTGGCTTAAGTGGCTTAATGGGCCTAATGAGACTAATGAGTTTAATGGGTCAAATGGATCTAAGTGGCCTAATGGGACTAATGGGCCTAAGTGGCCTAATGGGTCTAATGAGACTAATTGGCCTAATTCCCCTAATCGACTGAATGGGCCTAATGGGCCAAATGGTCCCAATTGGCCTAATGGGACTAATGGGCCTAAGTGGCTTAATGGGCCTAATCAGACTAAGTGGCCTAAGTGACTGAATCATTCTAATCAACTGGTGGGACAAATGAGCCTAAGTGGCCTAATGGGCCTAGGTGGCCTAATGAGCCTAATGATTAAGTGGAGTAAGAGGCCTAATGGGCCTAAAGGCCCTAATGGTCATAATGGGTATAATGGGTCTAAGTGGAAAAAGTGGTCGAATCATCCTTATCAGCCGAATGGGCCTAATGGACCGAAGTGGCCTAATGGGACTAATGGGCATATGTGGCCTAATCGGCCTAATCAACCGAATGGCCCTAATGGGTCTAGTGGCCTAGTGGGCCTAAGTGGCCTAATGGGACTAATGGGCCTAATGGGTCTAAGTAGCCTAATTTGCTTAATCGACCGAATGAGGCTAAGTGGCCTGATGTGCCTAATGGACATAAGTAGCCTAATGAGTCTAATCGACCGAATGGGCCAAAATGCCAAATCGGGCTAATCGATCGAATGGGCCTAATGGGTCTAAGTTTCCTAATGGGCCTAAGTATCCTAGTGGGCCTAATGGGCCTATTGGGTCTAAGTGGCATAAGTGACCTAAGTGGTTGAATCGGCCTAATCGGCCGAATGGGCCTAATGTGCCTAAGTGGACTAATGAGCCTAGTGGGACTAAGTGGAAGAGTGGGAAGATTGGGCCTAATTGGCCTAATGGGCCTAATAGGTCTAATGGTCGTAAGTTGCCTAATGAGCCTAAGTGGTATTTTGGGCCTAATGGGATTAATGAACCTAATGCGCCCAAGTGGCCTGATGAGTCGAATGGGCCTCATGGGCCTAAGTGGCCTCATGGGCCTAATGTGCCTAATGGGACTAAGTGTCCTAATGGGCCAGATGGGCCTCATGGGAAGAATGTGCCTCATGGCCTAATGGGCTTGATGGCCCTAATGGTCCTAAGTTGCCTAATGGTCTTAATGAGCCTAAGTTCCATAATGGGCTTAGTGGACCTAATGGGCCTAATGGGTCTAATGAGCCTAATGGACCAAATTGGCCTAAGTGGCCTAATTGTGATAATCGACCGGATGGGCCTAATGGGCCGAAGTGGATTAACGGTGCTAATGAGCCTAGGGGGACTAATGGATTTAATGGGTCTCATGGGCCTACGTGGCCTGATGGGCCAAGGTGGCCTAATCGACTGAATGAGCCCAATGGGCCTAAGTGGCCTAAGTGGCTTAATGGGTCTAAAGGGCTTAATGGGACTAGTGGGTTCAATGGGCCTAATTGTCTTAATGGGCCTACGTGGACTAATGGGCCCAATGCGCCTAAGTGGCCAAATGGGCCTACAAAGCCCAATGGGAATAATGGGTTTAATGGGCCTAAGTGGGGTAATGGGCCTAATGGACTAATGGGCCTAAGGGGCCTAATGTGCCTAAGTGGCCTAATCCTGTTAATCAACTGAATGGGACTATTGGACATAGTGGGCCTAAGTGGCCTAATGGGCCTAATGGGCCTAATGAGCCTAATGCCTAAGTGGCCTAAGTGGCATAAGGGGCATAATGGGCCTAAGTGGACTAATCGGCCCAATCGCCCGAATGAGCCTAATGGGCCTAAGTGGCCTAATGGACCTAATGGGCCGATATGGCCAAATCGACCCAGTCAACCGAATAGTCCTAATGGGCGCAATATGCCGAAATGGTCTAATGGGCCTAATGGGTCTAAGTGGCCTAATGTGCCTAATCGACCAAATGGTCCAAATGGGCCTACATGGACTAATGGTCCTAAGTGGCCTAATCGGGCTAATCGAATAAATGGGATTAAGTTACCAAATCAGCCTAATCAATCGAATGTGATGAAGATCATGGAACACATGAGCATCACGGGGTTGGAGGCGGACATGATGAGGAAGGCGGAATGCACACAAGTGGACAGGACCCTTTGCGTGGAATTGGAGGCCCAATGACAAGGGAGCGGACCAAGAGAATGAAGGAGGCCTTAAATGGATTAATCATGGAATTCCAAGAGGAGGCACAACACCTTTGCTTGGGAGAAGCATCCGGGCCTATAATTATTAATTAAGGCCCAAAATGCTTTTAAAAACCCAATCCAAGTGGTGCTACAAAATTTCAAGCCCATCCACCATGGAATCTTCAAAGTCAAAAGGTGGTGGGCTACTTGTCTTTACTTTTCCAAAAGGGTGTGCTGCTTGTCTCCTAAAGTCATGGTCAAGTGACAAAGTTGTCAAAAGCATCCTATAGGACTATGGAAAACTAGCCATTAGACTAATGTAAAGAGCCACCCCATGTGTAATTCTAATTTCAAGTTTCTTTGGCTATAAATAGCCACCCCCTTGTACTCTTGAAACATCATGAATGAAGGTAATGTTATTATGGTGAGTTTTGCTTGCGACCTTTGTGTTCTTGCTTAATTCTTGACTTATCAAAGGATTGGTCATCCTTTGTGGCGTCTTGTGGCTAGAGTTCTTAGAGACAAGTTCTCTTTGGGTTCTACCTTGACCATTTGCCCCTTTCCTCTCATTTTCATTATTCGCACACCACATTCACTTGTTTTCTTGCAGCAATCAGGGTGCTCAACGCGCGAACATTATACAAGGTTCCTAGGACACTTCCTAGTGGGTCTTGTATCGCGTGTCATTTGGTATCAGAGCCCATTTGCAAGAAATTAGGTTCTTTATTACTTATCCTTTATTCCATTTTCATTTCTCTTCAAATCGGGCTAACATCAATTCTGGTCCATTTTCTTCTTCCCCTAGAGACGTCATTTCTTCTTCTTTTCGGACGTACAGTATATCATTCTTCTAGTTGAGAAGTTCATCTTTCTTCTCCATTTGGATTCATCAAAATCAGAGCTATAAATAGCGAGATACAGCGGGTTCAAAGTTTGCAACAAATTCTGCAATTTTAAACCACACAAATCTCACGTTGATTCCATTTGATGTTACAAATTATTGCTTCTCCTGAATTTAAATATTGAAAATTTCATCTTGTTGCTGCTGCATCTACCAAAAAAAAGAGCAAAAAAAAAAACAAAAAAAAAATCGAAAAAAAATTAAAGGCTCAAAAAAAAATTGCAACATTTTGAATTCTACGTCCCATTTTCATTCTTCTTCTTCCCTTTTCTTCCTCTTGCCAAAATTTTCATCTTGAATCCAATTTGAATTTTATCTTTGAATTCTAGTTCGGGATTGCCACATTTCAAAGATCCTTTCGATTTGTTGAAATTGGGTAAGAACATTATAGGAAGCAAGTTGAGTGGTAAAAGGCAAGAGTGTTACATTTTGATAAAAGCCAAAATTGAGTGAAACACGAGCGAGCATATTATTTTTTAGTGTAAACACGCGAGGGAGTAAACATGTGAGGCCAATTATGACAATTATGTCATTGAGTCCAATTAGGCAATTTCTGCCAATTCAGTTCAATTAGGAAATTAATCCTAATTAGGTCAATTAGGCCAATTAATCCAATTAAATCATTGAAGTCAATTAGTCGAATTCGGCCAATTATACGAATTAGGCCATTGAAGAAAATTATGCCAAAACTCCAATTAGGCCATTAAGTGCAATTAGGCAAATTATGTCAATTGATGTCTCTGAGTCCAAGGAGTCCAATTGAGGCCATTCGAGACCAATTAGGCCTATTATTCCAATTATACCAATTAGGAAATTAGGCCAATAAGGCCATTGAGGTCAATTGGGTCAGTTAGGCAATTATGCAAATTTAGCCAATTAGACCACTGAGGCCAATTGCGGCTAATAAGGCCAATGAGGCCAATTATGGCCAATTGAGGTCAATTTGGCAATTAACCAGCAAATTGAGACAAATTAGGCAAATTAGAAAAATGAGGCCAATTTGGCCAATTGAGGCCAATGAGGAAAATGAGGCCAATTGGCCTAATTACCATCATTGGCCTAATTGGCCTCAATTGGCCTATTTGGCATCATTTTCTTAATTGGCCTAATTTTTCACAGTTGGCTGCTTAATTGGCCAAATTGAGCTCAGTTGGTCTAATTGGCCCAATTTGCCTAATTGGACTCAATTTGGAATAGTTGGCATAATTGACCTAATGGGCCTAATTTGCCTCAATTGTCCACATTGGGCTCATTGGCATAATTGGCCTAATTGCCTAATTGGCATAATAGTCCTAATTGGTCTTATTTGGCCTCAATTGGACTCATTAGACTCATGGACATCAATTGGCATAATTGCACTCAATGACCTAATTGGCCTAATTGGCATAATTGGCTTCAACGACATAATTGGTATAATCGCCAAAATTCGCCTAATTGATTTCAATGGTCTAATTGGCCTAATTGGCCTAATTGGGCTCAATTGGCTTATTGAACTAAATTGGCATAATTTGCCTAATTGGACACAATGACATAATTGGCATAATTGACCGAATTGACGCAATTAGTTTCAATGACATAATAATCCAAATTGGCCTAAATGGTCTCAAAGACCAAATCAGCCTAATTGTCCTCAATTGCCTTATTGGCCTAATTGCCCCCAATGCCCTAATTGGCCTCAAGGGTCTAATTGGCCTAATTTCCCTCAATGCCCTAATTGTCCTTCAATGGCCTAATTGGCCTCAGTGGCCTAATGAGATTCAATGCACTAATTGGCCTCACTATCCTAATTGGCCTAATTGACCTTAATGGTCTAGTTGGTCTCATTGGCCTAATTGATCTAATTGACCTTAATGACTTAATTGGCCTCAATGGTCTAGTTGGTCCAATTGGCATCATTAGACTCAATGGACTAATTGTGTTCATTGGCCAAATTGGCCTAATTACCCTCACTTACATAATTGTCCTCAATGGACTAATTGGCCTAATTGGCGTACTTGGCCTTATTGGCCTAATTTGCCTAATTGGTAGAATTGGTCTAATTGACATAATTGGCCACAATGGCCTAATTGACTTAACTCGCCTAATTGACCTCAATAGCTCAATTGGCCTTATTGACCTAATTGGCCTTAATGGCCTAATTGACCTGATTGGCCTAATTGACATAATCGTCCTAATTGGACTTAATGACCTAATTGTTGTTATTGGTTCAATTGACCTCAAATTGGCCAAATTAGCATAATTGACCAAATTAGCCTAATTGACCTAATTGCTCTCAATGGCCCAATCAGTCTAATTGGTTTAATTTGCCTAATTACCATCAATTTATTAATTGACCAAATTTTCCTAATTTTCCTCAATGACCTAATATGGCTCAATGGTCTAATTGGGCAAATTGTTCTAATTGGCCTCAATAGTCTAATTGGGCTCATTGGGCTAATTGGTCTAATTGGCCTCAATTGTCGAATTGATCTCATTGACCTAATTGGCCTAATTGGACTAATATGCATCAGTGGGATAATTGGCCGAATAAGCCTAATTGGACCAATTGGCCTTAGTGATCTAATTGGTTTCATTGGCTAATTGGCATCAACGGCCCAATCGGCCAAATTGGACTAATTGGACTAATTGACCTCAATGTGCTAAGTGGGCTAATTGGCCTAATTGGCCTAATCCACCTCAATGACCTAATTGGGCTAATCCACCTCAATGACCTAATTGGCATCAACAACCTAATATGCGTAATTGGCCTCCACGGCCTAATTGGCCAAATTGGGGTAAATGAACAAATTGGCCAAATTGACATAATTTGTCTCAAAGGTCATATTGGTCTAATTGTCCTCAATGGCATAATTGGCATAATTGGCCTCAGTGGAATAATTTGTCTAATTGGTCTAATTGACATAGTTGGCCTAATTCGCCTAATTAGCCAAATTTCCAAATTGGCCTAATTTTCCTAATTGGCCTAATTGACCAAAATTTTCCTCATTTCTCTAATTGGCCTCAATAGCCTAATTGGCCGAATTGGCATAATTGCCTAATTAGGCTCAATGGTATAATTGTCCTAATTAGCTGAATTGTCTGAATAGGCCTAATTGGCCTTAGTGTCCTAATTGGCCTCAATGACCTCAAATGCCTAATTGGTCTCAATGGACTAATTGGCCCCAAAGCCAAATTGGCATAATTGACCTAATTGTCCTCAATGACCCACTTGGCCTAATTAGCTTCATTGGTTTAATTGGCATAATTGGGCTCAATGGAAGAATTGGCCTCAATGGCCCAATTGGCCAAATTGGCCTCCATTCCTTAATTGGCCTAATTGGTCGAATTTGAAAAATTGGTCTCAATTGCCCACTTGGCCTAATCAGCATCAATGGCCTGATTGGCCTAATGGACCTCAATGGCCTAATTGGGCTAATTGAACAATAATTGGCCTCAATGGACTAATTGGCATCAATTACCAAATTAGCCTAATCTGCTTAATTGCCCAAATTTGTCTCAATGGCCTAATCGGCCTAATTTTGTCTAAGGAGTGTAATTGTCCTAATTGGCATAATCGGGCTAATTGCCTAATTGGGATAATTGGCCTAATGGACCTCAATGGCCTAATTGGCCTCAATGACCTAATTGGCCTAATTCGCATAATCGGCCTAATCGACCTAATTGGCCTCAATGAACTAATTTGCCTAATTGGCCTCAATGACTAATTGACCTAATTAACCTAATTGGCATAATGAGCCTAATTATCTTCATTGGCCTCATTGACCTCAATGACCTAATTGGCCTAATCAGCTTAATTGTCCTAATTGGGCTCATTGGACAAATTGGCCAAATTGGTCTCATTATCCTAATTGGCCTAATTGACCTAATTGGCCCAATTGGACTAAATGGCCTAATTGGCATCAATTAGCATCAATTGGCGTAATTGGCCACAATTGGACTCAATTGTCCAAATAGGCCTAATTGGCCTCAATGGATTAATAGGACTAATTTGACTTATTAGCCTAATTAGCCTCAATGGGCACAAATGGCCTAAGTGGTCTCATTGCCCTAATTGGCCTAATTGGACCTAATGGCCTAAGTGGCCTAATTAGCCTAATTGGCCTCAATGGCCTAACTGGCTCAATTGGCTTAATTGGCCTCAATGGACTAGTTGGGATTAATGGCCTAATTACCCTAATTGGCACAATAGGCCTCCATGGTCTAATTGGTCTCATTGGCCTTATTTATCTAATTGCCCTAATTGACCTAATTGGCCTGATTATCATTTGCCTAATTGTCCTAATTATTATTTTCCTAATGGCCTCAATGGCCCAACTGAACTAATTGGCCCAATTGGACTCAATGGCCCAATTGGACTCAATGGTCTAATTGGGCTAATTGGTCTCAATGGACCAATAGGTCTCATTGGACAAATTGGCCTCAATGGCCTCATTGGTCTAATTGGCTTAATTGGCTTCATGATCTCATTAGCCTAATTGGCCTAATTGGCTGAATTGGCCTCATTGGCTTCAATGAACTACCTAATTGCGCTAATTATCTTAGTTGGTCAAATTGGTATGAATGGTATAATTGGACTAATTGACTTAATTGTTCTCGATGACCTAATTGGCCTAATTAATCTCAATGATTTCATTGGGATAATTGGTCTTATTGGCCTAAGTGATCTTAATGGCTTTATTGACCTAATTGATCTCAATGGATAATTGGCCAAATTTTCCAAATTATCCTAATTGGCCTAATTGGTTTCAATAGTCTTATTGGCCTAATTTGCCAAATTAGCCTAATTTTTTTAATTTCCCTAATTGGGATCAATTGGCCTAATTTGTATAATTGACACCAATGACCTAATTGGTCTCAATGACCTAAATATTCTAATTGGCCTAATTGGTCTAAATGACCTCAATAGCATAATTGGCCTAATTGGCCCAATTGGCCTCAATACCCTAATTTTCCTAATTGGGCCCAATGACCTAATTTTCCGAATTTGCCTAAATATCCCCAACAACGTAATTAGCATAATGGCCTAATTGGCCTAATTGTGCTCAATGACCTACTTCCTAATTGGACTAATTGGATTCAATTGGGTTAATTGGTCTAACTGCCTTAATAAGCTTAATTTTCCTAATTTTCCCAATTGGCCTGAATTACCCTCAATTGGCCTAATTGGCATCAATTGCCTAATTGGACTCATTGGATTAATTGAACTAATTTGACTCAATGGTCTAATTTTCATCATTGGCCTAATTGGACTAATTGGCCTCAATGAGATTTTTGGCCTAATTTTCCTAGTTGGCATCAATGAAATTATTGGCCTAATTGGCCTAATTGACCTAATTTAACTAATTTATAAAAAAAATCCTCAATAGCCTAATTGGCATACCTGGGCTAATTGGCCACAATTGCCTAATTGGGCTCATTGACCAAATTGGCTTTAATGGCCTAACTTGCCTTATTGACCTAATTAGAAAATTTGATTCAATGGCATAATTGATCTCAATGGACTTATTGGTTTTATTTTCCTAATTGGTCTCAATTGTTATCAATTGACTAATTGGCCTGATTTGCCTAATTGGCCTTATGGCCTAATCGCCCTCAATAGTCTAATAGGCCGAATTGGCTTAATGGGCCTTAATGGCCCAATTGGCCTAATTGAAGTCAATTAGCCTAATTGGTCTAGTTGGATTTATGGCTTAAATGGCATCAATAGGCCTAATTTTCTTAATTGGCCTAGGTGGCCTCATTTGCTTAATTAGTCTCAATGGACTAATTGGACTCAATTGCCTAACTGGACTAATTAGCCTCAATTGTCTAATTGATCTTAATGGACTAATTAGCCAAATTGTCCTAATAGGCTTGAATGGTCTAATTTGTATCATTGGCCTAGTTGGCCTCAATGGCCTAATTGACCCAATTGACCAAATTTGACTAATTCATCTAATTGGCCTCAATGACCTAATTGGTGTAATTGGCCTAATTGGCCTCAATGTACTAATTGGACTAATAGGCGTAATTGACCTCAATGGAAAAATTGGCCTATTTAGCATAATTGACCTAATTGGCATAATTTATCTCAATGGTCTAATTGGAAAAATTGACAACAATGGCCTAATTTCCCTACTTGCCCTAATTCGGTTCATTGGCCTAACTGGTGTCAATGGTGTCAACGACCCAATTGGCATAATTGTCCTCAATTGTTCTAATTGGCCTAATTGGCCTAAATTGCCTCAATGTCTAATTGGTCTCAATGGGCTAATTGGCTTAATTGGAATAATTAGTAGAATTTTCCTAATTGTCCTTAATTGTTCTAATTTCCCGAATTCGCCTAATTGGACAAATTGGCCGAATTGGCCTCACTTGTTCTCAGTTGGTCTAATTGCCCTAATTGACCCAAGTGGCCTCAATAGCCTAATTTCCCTAATTAGCTTAATCAGGATCAATAGCCTAATTTTTATAATTCGCCTAATTGATGTCAATGACCTAATTGGCCTCAATGGACTAATTCGCCTAATTGGCCGCAATGACCTAATTGAACTAATTGGCATAATTACCCTAATTGGTCCAATTTTCCTCAATTTGGTCTAATTGGATTGATTGGCCTAATTGGTCTAATTTTCATAATTGGCCCAATTGAACTCAATTGACCTAATTGGTCTAATTGGCCTCAATTGGCATAATTTGCCAAGTTGGCCTCCATTTGCCTCAATTTACCTCAATTGGTGTTAATTAGCCTCAATTTGTATCAATTGGCCTCAATTGGTGTCAATTGACCTCAATTAGCCGAATTTGCCTAATTGGTATAATTGGCCTCAATGCCCTAATTGGCCTAATTCGCCAAATTGGATTTATTGGCCTAATTGGCTTTAATTTTCCTCAATTAGCCTAATTTGATACGCGATGCAAGACCCACTAGGAAGTGTCCTAGGAACCTTGTATAATGTTCGCGTGTTGAGCACTCGGTTCGCCGCAAGAAAACAAGTGAATGTGGTGTGCGAAAAATGAAAATGAGAGGGAAGGGAGAAATGGTCAAGGTAGAACCCAAAGAGAACTTGTCTCTAAGAACTCTAGCCACAAGACGCCACAAAGGATGACCAATCCTTTGATAAGTCAAGAATTAAGCAAGAACACAAAGGTTGCAAGCAAAACTCACCATAATAACATTACCTTCATTCATGATGTTTCAAGAGTACAAGGGGGTGGCTATTTATAGCCAAAGAAACTTGAAATTCGAATTACACATGGGGTGTCTCTTTACATTAGTCTAATGGCTAGTTTTCCATAGTCAAAAAGCATATAGGATTCTTTTGACAACTTTGGCACTTGACCATGACTTTAGGAGACAAGTAGCACACCCTTTTGGAAAAGTAAAGACAAGTAGTCCACCACCTTTTGACTTTGAAGATTCCATGGTGGGTGGGCTTGAAATTTCGTAGCACCACTTGGGTTGGGTTTTTAAAAGCATGTTTGGGCCTTAATTAATGTAATTATAGGCCCGAATGCTTCCCCCAAGCAAAGGTGTTGGGCCTCCTCTTGGAATTCGATGATTAATCCATTTAAGACCTCCTTCATTCTCTTGGTCCGCTCCCTTGTCATTGGGCCTCCAATTCCATGCAAAGGGTCTTGTCCACTTGTGTGCATTCTGCCGTCCTCATCATGTCCACCTCCAACCCCGTGATGCCCATGTGTTCCATGATCCTCATCATCTCCTCCCTCCCCAAAAGGATTCGTCCTCGAATCTGAAAATTCAAAGGGAGAAAGATCAGCAACATTAAAGGTACCACTAACATTCCCATACCTGTTGGGTAAATCAATCTTGTAGGCATTATCATTGATCTTCTCTAAGACTTGGAAAGGACCATCTCCTCGTGGATGAAGTTTTGATTTTCGTTGCTCCGGAAACCTCTCCTTCCTCAAGTGTAGCCACACCCAATCTCCAGGTTGAAAGACCATTTTTCGCCGACCTTTGTTGGCGTGCTTCTCTACTTGTTCATTCTTCCGCTCAATGTTGGCCTTTACCTTTGCATGGAACTCCTGCACAAACTTTGCCATATTTTCACCTTCAAGATTCGAAAATTGATTAGTAGGCAAAGGTAAAATATCAAGTGGAGTTAAGGGGTTAAAACCATACACAGCTTCAAACGGTGAAGCATTAGTAGTGGAGTGAACCACTCGATTATAAGCAAACTCAATGTGAGGCAGGTATCTTTCCCAATGTTTTAGATTTTTTCCAAGGATGGAACGCAACAATGTGGAAAGTGTCCTATTGACGACCTCTGTTTGACCATCTGTTTGTGGGTGTGCAGTGGTGGAGAACAAAAGTTTGGTTCCAAGTTTGTTCCACAATGTCCTCCAGAAGTGACTAAGGAATTTGACATCCCTATCACTCACAATGCTCTTGGGTAAGCCATGAAACCTAACAATTTACCTGAAAAACAAATCAGCGATATGAGTTGAATCATTGGTTTTAGAACAAGCAATAAAATGAGCCATTTTACTAAACCTGTCCACCACCACAAAGATGCTATCCTTACCTGATTGTGATCTTGGCAAGTCGCGGACAAAATCCATTGAAATGTCTTCCCAAGGATGAGAAGCAACAGGCAAAGGGGTGTATAAGCCATGTGGAAGCACTTTCGACTTTGCATGTTTACACACATTACAATTTCCACAAACACTTACCACATCCCTACGAATGTGAGGCCAATAAAAATGTTCACTCAATAAGGACAATGTTTTCTCAACCCCAAAATGCCCCATTAATTCACCACAATGTGTTTCTCTAACAAGCAATTCACGCATGGAACAAGATGAAACACACAATTTATTTTTCCGAAAAAGAAATCCATCATGTTTGTAAAAACCACTTTTGCCATGTTTTTCACACAACTTCCAAATTTCAGAAAAATCCACATCATTCTCATACATGCTTTTCAACATTTCAAAACCAAGTATTTTAGCATGCATTGAAGTAATAAGAGAATATCTCCTAGACAAAGCATCAGCGACAACATTTTCTTTTCCTTTTTTATGCTTAATGATGTAAGGAAATGTTTCAATGAATTCAAGACATCTTGCATGCTGCCTATTCAACTTTCCTTGTGACTTAAGAAATTTTAGGCTTTCATGATCTGAATGAATCACAAATTCCCTTGGCCATAAGTAATGTTGCCAATTTTCTAAAGTTCTTTTGAGAGCATACAATTCCTTGTCATAGGTAGAGTAGTTCAATGCAGCCCCATTAAGCTTCTCACTAAAGTATGCGATAGGCTTAGAGTCTTGCAATAAAACAGCCCCAATTCCTATTCCAGAGGCATCACACTCAACCTCAAAAACTTTAGAAAAGTCAGGCAGAACTAAGAGAGGTGAATTGGTTAACTTACCTTTGAGTGTGGAGAAGGCTTCCTCTTGAGCTTTTCCCCACTTGAAACTCACCCCTTTTTTGACCAACTCATTCAATGGTGCCGCGATTGTTGAAAAGTCCCTCACGAACCTTCGGTAAAAACTCGCAAGTCCATGGAAGCTCCTCACCTCATTGGCATTCTTTGGTTGTGTCCAATCCCGAATCGCCTTCACCTTCTCTTCATCAACCCTCATGCCATCAGCTCCTACCACAAAACCAAGGAAAACAACAGAATTTAAACAAAATGTACATTTTTCCAAGTTTGCAAACAACCTATTTTTCCTAAGAGTCTCAAAAACATGTTTCAAATGTTCATGATGTTCATCAAGGCTCTTAGAATAAACAAGGATGTCATCAAAATACACAACCACAAATTTCCCAATGAATGGACGGAAAACATGATTCATTAAGTTCATGAATGTACTAGGGGCGTTAGTTAGTCCAAAAGGCATAACTAGCCATTCATACAATCCAAACTTAGTTTTAAATGCGGTTTTCCATTCATCTCCCTCTTTTAATTCTAATTTGATGGTATCCACTCCTTAGGTCAATTTTAGTAAACAAGCATGCACCATGGAGTTCATCAAGCATATCATCCAAACGAGGTATGGGATAACGATACTTTACCGCGATTTTGTTGATAGCTCGACAATCAACACACATTCTCCACTTACCATCTTTTTTTGGGACAAGGATTACCGGTACGACACACGGACTCAAGCTCTCTCGAACAAATCCCTTCCTTAGCAATTCTTCCACTTGTCGTTGGATTTCTCGAGTCTCCTCCGGGTTAGCCCGATAAGTCGGTCGATTGGGAAGTGTTGCTCCGGGGAGGAAGTCGATATGGTGCTCGATACCCCGCAAGGGTGGTAAGCCATTGGGAATTTCCTCGGGAAAAACATCACCAAAATCCTGCAAAAGATACATAACTCTAGAAGGCATAGAAGGGTTAGGAGAGTTAGTGGTGAAACATTCTCCCTTGCTTTAAAGCACAAGAGTTTCCTCCCCCTCCAAAGCTCTCTCTGTCTCTCTTTTTCCTGAAAATAAGCTTACTTTTCCCTCAACACTCTTGTTTTCACTCTTATTTTCACTCTTATTTTCAACTTTTTTATTTCCCCCATTTTTTTTGCTTTCACTCAAAAATCCTTTTTCACTCTTGACTTTTCCACTCTTTTCATTCTCTCTATTTTTTTTCTCTCTTTTCTTTTTCTCTCTTCTCACAATCTCTCTCAATCCTCACTTGGTCTTCATAAGCTTGCAAAGGTCTCAATGGTGTAAGAATAACCGTCCTCCCATTATACTCAAAAGAATATCGATTGGTGTATCCATCATGTGTGACCCTCCTATCAAATTTCCACGGTCTTCCCAACAAAATATGACTAGCATGCATTGGAACAACATCACACATCACCTTGTCTTCATACTTCCCAATAGAAAATGGAACTTGTGCTTGCTTAGTCACTTTGACATCCCCGCTATTATTTAATCATTGCAATCTATAAGGCCTAGGATGTCTAGTCGTAGTCAATCCCAATTTATCAACCATCAAACCACTTGCTATGTTTGTACAACTACCCCCATCAATAATCATACTACATACCTTATCTTTGACGAGGCATCTAGTATGAAAAATGTGCTCCATTTGCTCTTGATCATGTTCTCCTTCGGGTTGAGCACTCAAAGCATGCCTTTCCACAAGCATTTTTCCATGTACGGTGCTTTCTACTTCCATATTCGAATCATCCTCAAGTGATGGCATTTCATCTTCACTTGAGCTAGCACTAAGAACATCTCCATCATCCAAAATAATCATTGTCCTCTTGTTTGGGAATTATGAGGCAATATGTCCAAATCCTTGACATTTAAAACATTTGATATCTCGTGATTTGGAAACAACCTTACCCTCCATTTTAAGTTTGGATTCCGGAAAGAATGGTTTTGGTTTGGGCAACTCCTTCGAATCAGTTTTGTGTTCCCTTACATGCTCTTGTGGTTTGGAATCCTTAAACTTGAATGAAGGTCAGAATCCTTACCATAAGATGTAGGGCGCATCTTTCTTGTCTTTACTTGCCTCTCCACTTTGGTGGCCATGTGAAGTAGATCCTCCATGTCCAAGTAGTGGTGCATGTCCACTATGTCCCGAATGTCATGGTTGAGGCCGTTCACAAACCTTTCCATGGTGACCTCTCGCTCCTCATCAATATTCGCTCGAATCATGATGATCTCCACTCTTTGTGATACTCCTCAACACTCATGACCCCTTATTTCAAACCCTGCAACTTGAAGAACAAATCACGATAATAGTGGCTAGAAATGAACCTCTTACGCATTACCACTTTCATCTCCTCCCAAGTGTGGATGGGTCTTTCTCCACTTCGTCGTCGACTCACTTGTAGTTGGTCCCACCAAATACTAGCATAATCGGTGAACTCCACGGCCGCCAACTTCACTTTGTTTCCTCCGAATAGGTGTGACAACCAAAAACATGTTCGACCTTTCTTTCCCATTCCAAGTAAGTTTCAGGATCATTCTTACCTTGGAATGAAGGGATCCTCAACTTTACTCCTCCAAGATCATTGGCTTGCCTCCATGGTGGTTGATTTCTCCGAATTGGTGACTCGTGAAAATTGGATAACTCCTCCTCTTCTTCAACAACTCGCCTCCTTGGTGGTGCTCTAGAATTGGAAGGGGATTGGAGTTCATCCATCCTCGCATTCAACCTTTGGAATTGTTCTTGTACAGCCCTCATGAACATCTTAATGTCCGCTTCATTGGTATTACTTGACTCCGCCATTTAGGAATCCTGTAAAAAAAAGTGAAGAGAAAGGAAATGGACCTCACACACTCCCTCACGTGTTTACACTCAAAAATAATATGTTCGCTCGTGTTTCACTCAATTTTGGCTTTTATCAAAATGTAACACTCTTGCCTTTTACCACTCAACTTGCTTCCTATAATGTTCTTACCCAATTTCAACAATCGAAAGGATCTTTGAAATGTGGCAATCCCGAACTAGAATTCAAAGATAAAATTCAAATTGGATTCAAGATGAAAAATTTGGGAAGAGAAGAAAAAGGGAAGAAGAAGAATGAAAATGGGACGTAGAATTCAAAATGTTGCAATTTTTTTTTGAGCCTTTAATTTTTTTTCAATTGTTTTTTGTTTTTTTTTGCTCTTTTTTTTGGTAGATGCAGCCGCAACAAGATGAATTTTTCAATATTTAAATGCAGGAGAAGCAATAATTTGAAACATCAAATGGAATCAACGTGAGATTTGCGTGGTTTTAAAATTGCAGAATTTGTTGCAAATTTTGAACCCGCTGTATCTCGCTATGTATAGTACTGATTTTGATGATTCCAAATAGAGAAGAAAGATGAGCTTCTCAACTACAAGAATGATATAGTGTACGTCCGAAAAGACGAAGAGATGACGTATGTAGGGGAAGAAGAAAATGGACCAGAATTGATGTTGGCCAGATTTGAAGAGAAATGAAAATGGAAGAAAGGATAAGAAAGAAAGAACCTGATTTCTTACAAATGGGCTCTGATACCAAATAATACGCGATGAAAGACCCACTAGGAAGTGTCCTAGGAACCTTGTATAATGTCCGCGCGTTGAGCACCCGGTTCGCCGCACGAAAACAAGTGAATGTGGAGTACGAAAAATGAAAATGAGAGGGAAGGGAGAAATGGTCAAGGTAGAACCCAAAGAGAACTTGTCTCTAAGAACTCTAGCGACAAGACGCCACAAAGGATGACCAATCCTTTGATAAGTCAAGAATTAAGCAAGAACACAAAGGTTGCAAGCAAAACTCACCATAATAACATTACCTTCATTCATGATGTTTCAAGAGTACAAGGGGGTGGCTATTTATAGCCAAAGAAACTTGAAATTCGAATTACACATGGGGTGGCTCTTTACATTAGTCTAATGGCTAGTTTTCCATAGTCAAAAAGCATATAGCATGCTTTTGACAACTTTGGAATTTGACCATGAATTTAGGAGACAAGTAGCACACCCTTTTGGAAAAGTAAAGACAAGTAGCCCACCACCTTTTTTACTTTGAAGATTCCATGGTGGGGGGGCTTGAAATTTCGTAGCACCACTTGGGTTGGGTTTTTAAAAGCATGTTTGGGCCTTAATTAATGTAATTATAGGCCCGGATGCTTCCCCCAAGCAAAGGTGTTGGGCCTCCTCTTGGAATTCGATGATTAATCCATTTAAGGCCTCCTTCATTCTCTTGGTCCGCTCCCTTGACATTGGGCCTCCAATTCCACGCAAAGGGTCTTGTCCACTTGTGTGCATTCCGCCGTCCTCATCATGTCCGCCTCCAACCCCGTGATGCCCATATGTTCCATGATCCTCATCATAATTGGCCTAATTTGGCTAATTGGTCTAATTTTCCTCAATTACCTAATTGCCCTTAATGGCCTAATTGGCCTAATTGGGCTCATTGACCTAATTGGCCTTAATTGGCTTGATTGGCCTGATAGGCCTAATTCGCCTAATTCACATAATTGGCTTAATTGGCCTCAATTGGCCTCAATTAAAATGGTCTAATTGGCCTAATTTGAGTAATTGGGCAAATTTACATCAATGGCCTAATTGGTGGCCTAATTGGAATCAATGAGTAAGTGGGCTAATTAGCCTAATTAACCTAATTAGGTTCATTGGCATCAATGGCCTAACTGGCCTAATTATCCTCATTGGCCTCATTTGGCTCAATGACCTAATTGTACTAATTAGCCTCGATGTTCTAATTGGTCTCATTAGACTAATTGAAATAGTTGGCCTCAATGGCCTAACCGACCTAATTGGCCTTAACGGTCTCATTGGCATAATTGACCTAATTGACCACAATTTTTTAAATGGACAAATTTCCATAATTGAACTCAATAACCTAATTGACCTAGTTGGCCTAGTTGGCCTCATTGGCCTAAAAGACCTCAATTGTGTAATTGGTCAAATTGGCCTCAATTATCTAATAGGCATAATTGGCCTAATTAGTTTAATTTTCCTCAATAAGCTAATTGTCCTGATTGGTCTAATTGGATTAATTAGCCTAATTGGCCTTAATTATCCAAGTTGAATTAATTGTACTAATTGACCTAATTGACCTAAATGATCTCAATAGCCTAATTGGCCTAACTAGCCTCAATAGCCTATTGTCACAATTGTGCTAATTGGGCTCAACAGCCTAATTAACCTAATTGGACTAAATGACCTCAATACTCTAATTGGCCTTAATAGACTCATTATCCTAATTGGCCTAATTGGCTTCAATTGACTAATTGGTCTCAATTGTCCTAATTGGGCTAATTGGGGTCAATGGACCAATTGGACTCATTGGCCAAATTGAACTAATTGGCCTTAATTGCATAATTGGCGTAATTGGTCTAATTGGTTGAAATGGCCAAATTGGTCTCAATGGCTCACTTGGCCTGATTGGCCTCAATGGCCTAATTGGCCAAATTGGCCTCAATGCTCTAATTGGCCAAATTTGCGTCAATGGCTTAGTTGCCCTAATTGGCCTTATTAACCACTAATTGGCCCCAATTGCCTAATTGGCCTCAATGACCTAATTGGCCTAATTGGCCTCAATGGTCAAATTCGCCTAATTGGCCTAATGGTCCAAATTTGCCTCAATTGCCTAATTGGACTAATTGGTCTTATGGGCCTCAATGACCTAATTGAGCTAATTGGCCTAATCGGCCTTATTGGCCTAATTTCTCTAATTAGCCGTAATGACCTAAATAGCTTATTATCCTAATTGGCCTCAATAGCCTAATTTTCCTAATTAACCTAATGGTCTCAATTGTCCTCATTGTCCTCATTGTCCTCATTGACCTCAACAGCCTAATTGGCCTAATTGACATAATCGACTTAATTGGCATAATTGTGCTCATTGGCCTAATTGGTTTGAATTACCTAATAGGCTGAATTGACCTAATTTGGCTAATTGGACTCAATGGCATAATTGGACTAATTGGTCTCAATTGGACTTATTCGCATCAATTTTCCTAATTGGTCAAATTGACCTAATTGACCTCGATGGACCTAATTGGCCTGCTATTTCTAATTGGCCTCAATAGGCCTCAGTTGACCTAATTGTCCGAATTCGCCTCAATGACAAACTTGACCTAATTTTAATTATTGGCCTAATTGGCCCAACTGACCTCAATGGTCTAATTGGTTTCATTTGACTAATTGGCCTCAATTGCCTAATTGGCCTAATTGGCCAAATTGGACTCATACGCATCAATGGTATAATTGGAATAATTGGCCTAATTGGCCAGATTGACCGCAATGACCTAATTGGTCTAATTTCTCTCAATGGTTTAATTGGTCTCAATGACGTAATTGGCCTGAATGACCTAATTGGCATGATTGATCTAATTTGACTAGTTGACCTCAATGTACTAAGTGGAAAAACTTGCCTAATCCACCCAATAGCCTAATTGGCATCAACGGCTTAATTGGCCTAATTGGACTCAACGGCCTAATTGGCCTCAATGTCCTAATTGTCCTAATTGGACTAATTTTTCTCAATGGTCTAATTGGTCTAATTTTCCTCATTGGCCAAATTGAAATAATTGGCCTCAATGGCATAATTGGCCTTATTGACATAATTGTCCTAATTGGGCTCAATGGCCTAATTGGATTCAACGAAGTAATTGGACTCAATATCCAAATTAGTTTCAATGGCCTAATTGGACTCGATGACCTAATTGTCCTGATTGCCTAATAGTCCTTAATGGCCACATCGACATAATTTGCCTCAATGTCATAATTGGAATAATTGGCCGAATTGGCCTCAATGGGCTCAATGGTCTAATTGGCCTCAATTGGCTAATTGGCCTCAATGACCTAATTTGACTAATTAGACTAAATGACCTAATTGGTCTAATTGGCCTCAATAGTCGAATTGGCCTCAATGGCCTAATTAGCCTAATTGGCCTAATTAGACTAATTGGCCTTATTGGCCTCAATGGTCTAATTGGACTCAATGGACTAATTGGCCTAATTGGACTAATTAGCCTAATTTGTCTCAATGGCCAAATTGGCTTAATTGGCCTAATTTGCCTCAATGTACTAATTGGCCTAATTGGACTCACTGGCCTCAATGGCCAAATTGGTCTGATTGGCCTAAATTACCTAATTTGTATAATTGGCCTAATTGGACTCAATGGACTTTAGTCACACTTATTAAATCCCAAAAATGAACCTAATTAGCCCATCCAAAGGATCCCATGAATTTTTATCCACTTGCATGAAGGAAATCTCCAAGTAAAAAGTGGTGGGTCCCTTCTCTCCAAAGTCATGAAGGGAATCTTCAAAGTCTTTAGGGTGGTTCTAAAAAGTCTTCTTGGTGGATATCTTGTGCCCTAAAGCCATGGTGATGTGTCCACAAAGTCAAAAATCATTTTTAGGCTTTAGACTATTGTGGGCTCTGTATTCTAACTTTGATCTCTCTCATTTGGCTATAAATAGCCACCTCTTTATAGCCCTTGAAGGTTAATTACGAATTTGAGTGTTTTCTAGCATATCATGCTTGTGTTTCTTGTGTTCTTGGATGAATGCAAGTAAGGTTTTATCGAAGGAGTGATCAACCTTTGTGGCGCTTTTTATAATTAGGGTTTTAAGAGGTAAGTCTCCTTGGGTTCCAAATTATTCAGCCCCCTTCCCCATTTATTTCCTTCGCATTTCCTTATTTGCATTTATCCCAATTCAAACCTCGGGTTTCACATTTTCATCAACGGATATCGCACGCCCATAAGGTATCATATCAATTAGGCCATTGAGGTCAATTATGTCAATTAGGCCATTGAGGCCAATTTGGCCAATCTGGCCAATTAATAATATTAGGCCATTGAGTAAAATTAGGTTAATTAGGTACGTTAGGTCAATTAGGCCAATTATGCTTTTGAAGCAATTTAGTCCAATGAGACCAATTAGGCCAATTAGGTCAATCTGGCCAATTAGACCATTGAGTCAAATGAGGCCAATTAGTCAATAAGGTCAATTATACCAATTAGGCCATTAGGTCCAATTCAGCCAATTCGACCAATTAGGCCATTATGGCCAATTAGGCCAATTGAGGTATATTATGCCAATTTTTTTCAATTAGCCTCAATTCACCTCAATTGTCTTTATTGACCTCAATTGGCACAATTGGCCCAATTCGTCTAATTGGACTAACTGGCCTAATTGGCCTAATTGACTTAATTTGCCTAAATGGCCTCAATAGTCTAATTGACCTAATTGGAATAATTAACCTAACTGGCGTCAATGGTCTAATTGTCTTAATTAGCATAATTGGTCTCAATTTGCCTAAATTGGCCTAATTGGCCTCAATTGACCTCAATTGGCCTAGTTGATATCAATTGACTAATTCAAATAGTTGGACTTATTGGCCTAATTGTCCCCAATTGGCTTTAGTTGGCTTAATTGGCCTCAATGGCCTAATTTGCCTCATTTGTTAAATTGGGTTCAATGGCCTAATTGACGTAATTAGCATAATTGGTCTCAATTTGTCTAATTGACCTAATTGACATAATTTCACTAATTGTCCTTTATTGGATTAATTGGCCTAATTGAGGTCAATTGACATAATTGGCATAATTGGCCTCAATTGCCCTAATTCGCCTCAGTGGGTCTAATTTCCCTAATCAGCCTAATTCTCCAAATTGGCCTAATTAGCCTCAGCTGGTATATTTGGCCTCAATTGGCCTAATATGCCTAATTGACCAAATTTTCATCAATTAGCCTAATTGATCTAAATGGCATAATTGGCCTAATTAGACTCAAGGGCATAATTGACCTAATTGGACTTAATTGGCCTAATTAGTCTAATTGACGTAATTGGCCCATTGGACTCAATGAACCTAATTGGCCAAATTTTCCTCAATTAGCCTAATTAACCAAATTGGACTCAAGGGCCTAATTTTCCTAATTGGACTTAATTGGCCAAATTGTCATAATCGGCCTAATTGGTCTAATTGGCCTCAATTGCCTAAGTGGACTCATTAGCTTAACTTGCCTTAAGCTAATTGGCCTCAGTGGTCTAATTGGCCTAATTTCCTTCAATGACCAAATTAGCCTATTTGTCCTAATTGGTCTCATTTGACTAATTGGTCTCAATGACGTAATTAGTCTAATTGGCCTAATTTCTTTCAATGGACGAATTGGTCTAATTGGACTAATTGGTCTCAATGGCCTAAGTGTGCTCATTGCCCTAAATGGCCCCAATGGCCTAACTGACATAGTTGTCCTAATTGGCTTCAATGACCCAATGACCTAGTTGGCCTAGTTGGCCTAATTGGGCTCAATTGGGCTAATTGGACAAATTGGCATAATTGGCCTCAATGACCTAATTTTCGTAATCGGCCAAATTGACCGAATTGGCCACAATGGTCTAACTGGCCTAATTACCCTCAATAGTTGAATTGGCCGAATTCGCCTAATTGGACTAATTGGCCCCGATGACCTAATTGGCATAATTGCCTAATTGGCCTAATTTGTCTCAATGACCTAATTTGTCAAATTGGCCTAATTTGACTTATTGGCCTAATTTGCCTTAATTGGCCTCAATTGAGCTCAAGTGGTATAATTGGCATAATTGGCCTAATTGACTTATTGACCTTATTGACCTAATTAGTACCAATGGCCTAATTAGTTTCATTGTACTAATTTACATAAATGACATACGTAGCTTAATTGACTTAATTGACCTCAATGATCTAACTAGCCTAATCGACCTAATTAGCCTCGATGACATAATTGGCCTAGTTGCCCTCAATGGTTTAATTGGTCTTATTGTACTAATTTGTCTAATTGGCCTTAATTGTCTCGTTGGATTAATTGGACTAATTGGACTAATTGTCCTCAATGACCTAATTGACCTAATTGGCATAATTGGTCACAATGGTCTGATTGGGCTCAATGGTTTAATTGGCCTAACTGTCCTTGTTGGTCTCAATGGTCTAATTGGTCGCATTGACCTAACTGACCTAATTAGCCTCACTAGCCTAATTGGCATAATGAGATTAATTAGACTAATTGGCCTCAATGATCTAAGTGACCTAAGTGCCTCAATGACCGAATTGGTCTGCTAGGGAAAATCAGCCTAATTGGACTAATTGACCACGATGGGATAATGGGCATAATAGGCATAATTGGTCAAATTGACCTAATTGACCTCAATGGTCTAATTGAGCTAATTGGACAAATTGGTTTCAATGGCATAATTGGCATAATTGGTCTAATTGACCTAATTGGATTCAATGACCCAATTGGTATAATTGGTCTAATTGATCTCAATGGCATAATTGACATGATTGTCCCAATTGACCTCAATAATCTAATTGGCCTTATTTGCATCTATGGCCTAATTGGCCTAATTGGTCTACATAGCCTCAATGGCGTACATGGGCCAATTGGCCTCAATGGCCAAATTGGCCTAGTTGACATAACTGGCCTGATTTAACTCGATGACCTAGTGGTCTTAGTGGGTTTGATTGACCTCAATTGGCATTAATTGGCCTAATTGGCATAATTTCCCTAATTGACATAATTGGCATAATTGGTCCAATTGGCCTAATTTGCCGAATTTGCCTAATTGTCCTCAATTGGCTAATTGGGCTCATTGGCCCAATTGGCCAAATTTTCCGAATTGACCTAATTGGCCTCAATTGGCTAATTGGCATAATTTCCCTAATTGGCCGAATTAGCCTCAATGGCCAAATTGGATCAACGATCTAATTGACCTAATTGGCCTCAATGATATTATTGGCTTGATTGGCCTTGTCTAAATGGCCTCAATAGGCCAATTGGCCTAATTGGCCTAATTGACAATGGACTCGTTGGCATAATTGGCCTAATTGACCTAATTAACCTAAATGGCTTTCATGGCCTAATTGACCTAATTGGCCTAATTGTTCTCAAGGGCCTAATTGATCTAATTGGCCTAAATGGCCTCAATGACCTAATTGAACTTTGGTTTAAAAGCCAAATTTTCCAAATTTTCCTTAGTGGACTAATTGGCCTAATTGGCATCAATGGCCTAATTAGTCGAATCGGTTGAATTTGCCTAATTGGCCTCAATTGGCCTAATGTTTCTAATTGTTCTCAATGGCCTAATTGTCCTTATTGGCCTAATTGAACTCAATCAGGCTAATTGGCCTAATGAATTGGTCTCAATGACCTAATTAGACTAATTGACATCACTGTTCTAATTAGTCCCATTGGACTAATTGGTCAAATTGGCCTAATTTGTCTCAATGACCTAATTTGTCTAATGGGCCTAATTGGCATAATTGGACTCAATTGGCATAATTGGTCTAATTGGCCTCAATTGGCATAATTCGCATAATTGATCTAATTGGCTTAATTGGGCTTATTGTCCTAATTGGCCTTAATTGGGATCAATCATCCTAATTGACTTAATTGGCCTAATCTGCCGGATTGGATTCAATGGACTAGTTTGCCTAATTGGTCTCAATGGACTAATTGGCCACATTTGCCTAATTGGTCTAATTGGTCTTATTGGCCTAATTGGACCCAATTGGACTAATTGGCCTCAATTGGCCTAATTTAACTAATTTTCTTAATTAGTCTCAATAGCCTAATTGGCCTAATTTTACTTATTGGCCTCAATTGAGCTGAATTGTTCTAATTAACCAAATTGGTTTAATTGGCCTGATTGGCCGGATTGGCTTTATTGAACTTATTGACCTAATTAGCATCAATGACCTAAATGGTTTCATTGGCCTAATTTTCCTAAATGACATAATTAGCTTAATTGACCTCAATGATCTAACTAGCTTAATCGACCTAATCGGCCTCGATGACCTATTTGGCTTAGTTGCCCTCAATGGTTCAATTGGTCTTGTTGTCCTAATTGGTCTAATTGGTCTCAATGTTCTCATTGGCCTAATTGGATTAATTGTCCTCAATGACCTAATTGACCTAATTAGCCTAACTGGCCTCATTGTCCTTGTTGGTCTCAATGGTCTAATTAGTCGCATTGACCTAACTGGCCTAATTGGCCTCAATGGCCTAATTGGCCTAGTGGGATTAATTGGACTAATTGGCTTCAATGATATAAGTGGCATAATTGCCTGAATGACCGAATTGGTCTGCTAGGGAAAATCAGCCTAATTGGACTAATTGACCTCGATTGGATAATTGGCTTTATAGGCATAATTGGTCAAATTGACCTCATTGACCTCAGTGGCCTAATTGAGCTAATTGGACAAATTGGTCTCAATGGCATAATTTACCTAATTGGTCTAATTGACGTAATTGGATTCAATGACCCAATTGGTATAATTGGTCTAATTGATCTCAATGGCGTAATTGACATGATTGTCCTAATTGACCTCAATAGTCTAATTGGCCTTATTTGCATCTATGGCCTAATTGGCCTAATTGGCCTACTTAGCCTCAATGGCGTACATGGTCCAATTGGCCTCAATGGCCAAATTGGCCTAGTTGACATAATTGGCCTGGTTTGACTCGATGACCAAGTGGGCATAGTGGGTTTGATTGGCCTAATTGGCATAATTTCCCTAATTGACATAATTGGCATAATTGGTCTCATTAGCCTAATTTGCATAATTATCCTCAATTGGCTAATTGGGATCATTGGCCAAATTGGCCAAATTTTCCAAATTGACCTAATTGGCATTGTCACGACCCGTCCTCGAGACCTGTGTCGTGACTACCCCAAGCCCACCTTTCATGGGCCAGGGGCTAGCGACTAGCACCAAAGGCGTAAATCCTGATAAAAAGGGGAAGATATTGCCTTATAAAGTAAACAAACACCACAGAGTAAGCCAGCAGAAGTAAACACTAGGTACAATAGTAAGTGCGGAAAGTAAATGGGCCAGAATACAAACCCAGACTGAAAGTAAAGTACAACTCAAAAGGAAGTACAACAACTGAAAGTAAAGCAGCAATGTCGAGTCATCCACTGGAAGTCCCAGCTGAAAGGTGGGTACAGATAGCCACCTCAGCTCCTCGGTCTAGCCGTCTGCTCCGTGTACGTCCCGCCTAGTGGTCCACCTCCAGGTACCGACCTGCTCCTCAAGTCTCAACCTCGATCAGCGTTGTCCGTCGTCTGCATCCAACACAGCGTAGTGCGGGCATAACCCGTGTAGGGGTGAGTATATGCTACTCAGTAGGGACCCCGAGACCACCGAAGGTCTCCCAGAATCCACAAAGGATAACCCACAAAGGAAAGATACAATCACGAAGTAACATCAAACACTACTTAGGTATATGCCCATACATATACCTAAGTCATCAATTCCAGTTCGGCTCCAACATCCGAGCCCAAGTTCGATCACGTCCACTGATATAATACCGTATGCGAGTGCAGTATTCGTTGGCAAAAATGCGGAAACACAAGCGAAGAAAGAAGAGGGGAATGGAAATTAAAAGAAATGCAAGAGGAATAAATGGGGAAGGCGATGATCAATTAGGACCCCAAGGAGACTTGCCCCTTGAAACTCTAATTATAAAGCGCCACAGAGGTTGATCACTCCTTTGATGAGCCTTACTTGCATTCACCTAAGAACACAAGAAACATAAGCATAATAATGCTAGAAACTCTCAAATTAGAAATTAACCTTCAAGGGGTACAAGAGGTGTCCATTTATAGCCAAATGAGAGGAATACATGTCAAACTACCTATCCCACAAAAGTGTAAAGCCTATCCCACGAATTTGACTTTGTTTACACATGTCCATGGCTTTAGGAGACAAGATATCTCTAAAGAAGACTTTTAGGAACCACCCCAAAGACTTTGAATATTCCCACCATGGATTTGGAGACAAGGGGCCCACCACTTTTGACATTGGATATTTCCTTCATGTAAGTGGATTAAATTTCGTGGAAGCATATGGGTGGGCCTTTTAGGTTCACTTTTGGGCTTTAATAAGTGTGATTAAAGGCCCATTTTCTCCTCCCATGCATGCATGTTGGGCCTCCTCTTGTAATTTCAAAATGAGGCCATGTAAAGCCTCTTTCATCCTCCTCATTCTTCCTCTTGTCATTGGGCCACCAATCCCATGCAATAGGTCTTGTCCATTAATACTCCTTCCACCATCAATGTCATGATCACCCTCAACTCCTTGCTGCATGTGTACACCATGATCTGCATCATCCCCTCCCTCTTCAAAAGGATTCGTCCTCGAATCTGCATATTCAAAAGGAGAGACATCAGAAATATTAAAGGTAGCACTCACATTTCCATACCTGCAGGGCAAGTCAATCTTGTAGGCATTATCATTGATTCTTTCTAAAACTTGAAATGGACCATCTCCTCGTGATTGAAGTTTTGATTTTCTTTGCTCCGGGAACCTTTCCTTCCTCAAATGCACCCACACCCAATCTCCAGGTTCTAGTACAACCATATGCCTACCCTTGTTTGCTTGCTTCCCATATTGTTCATTTCTTCTTTCAATGTTGGCTTTTACCTTGGCATGTAAGTCCCGAACAAATTTTGCCTTCTCATCACCTGCAATATCAACAACCTCCTTAGTAGGCAATGAAAGAATATCTAATGGAGTCATTGGGTTAAATCCATTTATAATCTCAAAAGGTGAGAAGTTAGTAGTGGAATGCACTACTCGGTTATATGCAAACTCTATGTGCGGCAAGCATTTTTCCCAATTCTTTAGATTTTTTTGAATTATTGCACGCAAGAGGGTAGAAAGAGTTTTATTCACCACTTTAGTTTTCCCATCAGTTTGAGGATGTGCAACTGTTGAGAACAATAATTTAGTTCCCAATTTATTCCACAAAGTCCTCCAAAAGTGGCTAAGGAATTTCACATCCCTATCACTTACAATGGTTTTGGGCAGTCCATGTAATCTCATAATGTCTTTGAAAAACAAATCTGCTATATGTATAGCATCATTAGTTTTTGAGCATGCAATGAAATGGGGCATTTTGCTGAATCGATCCACAACAACAAAAATGTTATCTCTTCCCGATTGGGATCGAGGCAATCCCAACACAAAATCCATAGAGATGTCGGTCCAAGGATGGGATGGAACAAGTAAGGGGGAATACAATCCATTTGGTTGAACCTTGGACTTTGCATGCTTACAAGTGACACACCTAGCACAAATTGCAATAACATCTTTTCTCATGCTTGGACAATAAAAATGTTCATACAAAGTAGCTAGTGTTTTATCAACCCTAAAATGCCCCATCAAACCACCCCCATGAGTTTCTTTTAAAGGCAATTCTCGAGTTGAACAACTTGGAATGCATAATTTATCCCTTTTGAAAAGAAACCCATCATTTTTGTAATAGTCTTTAAAACCATGTTTTTCACAAGATGTCCAAATTTCAGAAAATTCTCAAAATAGACAACCACGAATTTTCCAATGAATGAACGAAGGACATGGTTCATTAAGCTCATGAATTTAATTGGTGCATTAGTTAAACCAAATGGAAAAACTAACCACTCATACAAACCAAACTTAGTTTTAAAAGCAGTTTTCCACTCATCTCCTTCTTTCATTTGAATTTGGTGGTATCCACTTTTAAAATCAATTTTTGAAAACAAAGAGGCCCCATGTAATTCATCAAGCATGTCATCAAGTCGAGGGATGGGATAACGGTACTTAACTGTTATTTTGTTGATGGCACGAAAATCCACACACATCCGCCATGTTCCATCTTTCAAGGGTACTAGGATCACCGGAACAGCGCATGGACTCATGCTTTCCCTTAATAATCCTTTCTTCATGAGTTCTTCAACTTGACACTGGATCTCTCTAGTCTCTTTCAGATTAGCTCTATATGATGGCCTATTTGGAATTGCGGCACCGGGTATGAAGTCAATCCTATGCTCAATGCCTCTCAAAGGGGGTAGTCCATCAGGTGTTTCTTCAGGATACAAATCACCAAATTCCTGTAGTAAAGACACAACACAAGAAGGAAAAGAATGGTGAAGTTCATTAGTTGCAAGGTAAGCATCCTTACTAATGAGTAAGAATACTTTCCCGCTCAATAAAGCACCTTTCACCTCAGTTTTTCCAGAAAATAAACTCACCTTTCTCTCAACACTCTTGTTTTCATCTCTTTGATTTCCCTCATTTCTTTTTATGCCACTCGACTCTCCTTTTTCACTCTTAATTTTTCCACTCTTTTCATTTTTTCTCTCATTTCCTTTTTCGTCAACTCATCACTCTCTTTTTTATCACTCAAAATTTTATTTTTCCCACTTTCTTTTTCACTCATTTCTTTTTTCTTTTTGTATTCTTTCTCTATCCTCACTTGATCTTCATATGCTTGTATGGGACATAGAGGAGTCAAAACAATCTTTCGACTACTGAAATGAAAAGAGAAGCGGTTAGCATAGCCATCATACATCACCCTCCTATCAAATTGCCATGGTCTCCCTAGTAGCAAATGTCCAACTTGCATCGGAGCAACATCACACAGCACCTCATCATGACATTTTCCAATGGAAAAAGAAACTATGGCTTGTTTTGTGACCCTCACTTCCCCACTATCATTCAACCATTGCAATCTATAGGGTCTAGTATGCCTTAGAGTAGGCAAACTCAACTTTTCCACCAACAAGGTACTCGCCACATTAGTACAACTTCCACTATCAATGATCATACTACATACCTTCTCCTTGATGTGGCATCTCGTATGAAAAATATGTTCCCATTGCTCCTCATCATGATCATCTTTGGGTTGAATGTTTAAAGCTCTTCTTGCCACCAATGCATCTCCATGTACGGGTTCTTCAACTTCTACATCCGAACCATCCTCTAAAGATGGAATCTCATCATCGCTAGAGTGCTCACTAAGGATGTCTCCATTATGCAAAATAATCATGGCCCTTTTGTGTGGGCATTGAGATGCAATATGACCATGTCCTTGACACTTAAAACACTTTATATCATGAGATTTTGAAGGGAAATTTGTGTCCATTTTTCCTTTTGAATCAGTGGGGAAGAACTTATTTTTGGCCTCTTCTCTTTGTTTTGGAACAAATTTAGAATCTCCTGGTTTCGTTTCATTCCACTTAGAAGTTGATTTTGGATCTTTCCAGTTATCCTTACAAAAATTATAGGAACTTACTTGAATCCTCTGAGAATGTAGTTGCTTTTCGACCTTCACCGCCTTATGTAGCAACTCCTCCATGTCAATGTAGGTCTGTAGTTCCACCACATCTCTAATTTTCGGATTCAATCCATTGGTGAACCTTGCCATGGTAGCTTCACGATCCTCCTCCAAATTGGCTCGAATCATTGATATCTCCATTTCCTTGTAGTATTCCTCCACACACATAGAACCTTGCACAAGTTTTTGTAACTTCAAATGCAAGTCTCGATAGTAATGACTAGAAATGTACCTTTTGCGCATTACTATCTTCATTTCTTCCCAAGTTCGAATTGGCCTTTCTCCATTTCGTCGTCGACTTATTTGTAATTGATCCCACCAAATACTTGCATAGTCATTGAACTCAAGCGCTGCCAATTTTTCCTTCTCCTCCTCCGAGTAGTTGTGAAGTCCAAACACATGGTCAACCTTCCGCTCCCACTCCAAATAAAGTTCTGGGTCACTCGTCCCTTGAAAGGGTGGAAGTGTCACTTTGATGCTTCCCAAGTCATTGTCTCTCCAAGCAGCACGTTGCCCTCGCCTAGGAATTGATTCTTCGAAATCGAAGTACTCGTCATCACCTTCATGAATTTATTGCCTTCTTGGAGCCTTTGAAGATGAGGAACTTTGTATATCATCCAACCTAGCATTCAATCTTGTAAACTGGTCAGCGACTGCTTTCATGAATAATTTAATGTTGATCTCATTTATTTCTCCCTCACTTGCCATTTTTTTTAAATTCCTCACACACTCTTTCTCTCTCTCTTTTTTATCTCTCAAAAGGTTCCTCACACTTTCGAGCACAACAAATTGGTTCCTACAAGTGTTCCTAAATAGAATCAAGAAGACAACTAGTAGAAGCAATCAATTCATGGCAATCTTTAAAAATTAGAAATTTAAAAAGGGTTTGAATCAATGAGGTCCAAGAAATGTGGGGGGTAAATGGGAGAAAAGGTTATAGAAGAAGGTTGGATATGGATAAAGGAAAGAAGATGATGGATAAGAAAATGCAATCAAATTTATAACTTATGAGCAAGTGCAATGTTTCAAATGAGCAACATCCTTTTTTTTTATTTTTTTTTTTGATTTTTTTTGCTACTCAATAAACAAGAATTGAGATACAAAGAGTGTGCCTTTTGTGCTCAAAGTACAAAAAATGAAAAATGTACTAATCTGATTGCAATGATGTAAATGGTTGAGATAACATGAACTTCAAACTAAAATGGAAATCCGCCTTGGAGATTGTTAAATTTCACAAGGGTGAAACTGTAGCACGAATTGATTCGGCTATATCCCTAAATATAGGTGTCAGATTTTAGTGTTTCCAAATCGAGAAGAAAGATGGGATTCTGAACTATTAAAATGCAATATTATACGCCTAGAAACTCAAATAAAAAGCAGACGAAAATATGGAAGAAAGTTCCATCCAAAATTGGTGATGGCAGAAAATGGAAGAAGGGGAAGAAAAAAAAGATGGGAGAAATATAAATGAAAGAGCCTGGTTTTTATTGCCTTGCTCTGATACCAAATGATATGATACCGTATGCGAGTGCGGTATTCGTTGGCAAAAATGCGGAAGCACAAGCGAAGAAAGAAGAGGGGAATGCAAATTAAAAGAATTGGAAGAGGAATAAAAGGGGAAGGGGATGATCAATTAGGACCCCAAGGAGACTTGCCCCTTGAAACTCTAATTATAAAGCGACGCAAAGGTTGATCACTCCTTTGATGAGCCTTACTTGCATTCAGCTAAGAACACAAGAAACACAAGCATAATAATGCTAGAAACTCTCAAATTCGAAATTAACCTTCATGGGGTACAAAAGGTGGCTATTTATAGCCAAATGAGAGGAATACATGTCAAACTACCTTTCCCACAAAATTCTAAAGCCTATCTCACGAATTTGACTTTGTTTACACATGTCCATGGATTTAGGGGACAAGATATCTCTAAAGAAGACTTTTAGGAACCACCCCAAAGACTTTGAAGATTCCCACCATGGATTTGGAGACAATTGGCCCACCACTTTTGACATTGGATATTTCCTTCATGTAAGTGGATTAAATTTCGTGGAAGCATATGTGTGGGCCTTTTAGGTTCACTTTTGGGCTTTAATAAGTGTGATTAAAGGCCCATTTTCCCCTCCCATGCATGCATGTTGGGCCTCCTATTGTAATTTCAAAATGAGGCCATGTAAAGCCTCTTTCATCCTCCTCATTCTTCCTCTTGTCATTGGGCCACCAATCCCATGCAATAGGTCTTGTCCATTAATTCTCCTTCCACCATCAATGCCATGATCACCCTCAACTCCTTGTTGCATGTGTACACCATGATCTGCATCATCCACATAGGATAGTACAACCCAATCCACACAGGAAAGCACAACACAATCCACATAGGAAAGCAAGTCAATCATATCGAAGATAATGATTGAAAGTCAAGACTCAGCTCACACAGGTATACTTCTTCGTAAGATAATAGAGATGATCAGATGTAGCCACTGATTCATCTAAGCTGGGACCCATGTTGGATACTAAACCACCTAAGCTGTCAGACCCACATAGGATACAGACCAGCTACTCTGCTAGACCCACATAGGATAGCAAGAACAGAGTCAAACACTGCCAGACCCACGTAGGATACAAGGAAGTCATCGTCGTCGAACCCACAGAGGATTTCAGTACGGTCTTCATCGCTGCCGAACCCACGGAGGATTTCAGTGCAGTCTTCATCGCTGTCGAACCCACAGAGGATTTCAGTGCAGTCTTCATCGTCGTCGAACCCACGAATGATTTCAGTACGGTCTTCATCGCTGCTGAACCCACGGAGGATTTCAGTGCAGTCTTCATCCCTGCCGAACCCACGGAGGATTTCAGTGCAGTCATCGTCACTTCCAAACCTACAGAAGATTTCAGTGCAGTCATCATCGTCGTCGCAGTCGCAGCCAGCTCTAGGGTTCCCGCACACAGCATGCTCGTTTCCGGAAGGGTCCGCTCCACGAGTCAAAGGGGCGTCGATACATCAACTGACACGTAGTCCGGAGTTGATGTATCCCAAAGTTCCGTCTCAACAAAAGGAACTCAACGTGACAGACGGCACGTCAATCGGACGCCCGGTCTGTGAGTTATTGGCGTTTTCTTTCGAGGGGCCCGGTTGATTTTTAAGTCAAAACCAACCCGACCGCACTCCAACTGCGTCCAAACCTCGAGCAGAGTAAGACAAAAGGTTCGTCTCACTAAGAGGAATCCAACAAAGTCGACGACACGTCAATCGGGCGTCCGGAGCTCAAGTTATAAGTGTTTCCGCTCCGAGGGCCCGGTTGGTTTCGTGTTCGAACCAACCCGGCCATACGTAATGTTCTTCAAAACCTTGAGTGTAATATACCAAAACGACCGTCTCGATCCAAGGATCGCATCGCAACTGACGGTGTATCGATCGGAGGTTCGTAGCCCAAGACACGAGCGTTTGAAACGAACTGTCCGAAGATAGGGGGTTTTGGGCCCGGACCGACCCGGCCCAAGACCCCCTGGGTCATCCCGAACCGGGTCGACCCGAACCGGGTCCGAGTCCGGGCCATTAGGGCGCGGCCTGTGCAGCCTGGCCCGGTGCGGCCTGGGCAGCCCGGCCCGGTGCGGCCGGTTGGCCTGGCGCGGGCGCGGACCGGTGTGGCCAGCTCAGTGCGGGCCGAGCCGAGCGGAAAGGGGTGGGGTGGGGTGGGGGGCAGCTGCCCCCCTTGATTGAAACCGCGACCCCACGTGGGTCTGCTCCTTTGCCAGCCAGGGGTTACGACCCCCGACTTCCCTTCCGAAACGGCCGGCCCGGTCCGGCCGGCCGGTGCTGCCGCCGCGGGACCCCGCGATCCTGCCCCTCTGAGGTGTCGGCGGTTCCGGCCGCCCTGCCTTGCACCACCGCGACTTCGAGCCGCGACCTTGTCCGACCGGCGCGGCGCGACGGCGCCGCGACTTTGTTTGGCCCCAACGGCGCGGCGCGGCGGTGCCACGCTTCTTTTCCCGTTCTTCTTTGTTTCGCGCGGTGTCGTTGCACCGCGCTACCTTTGTTCGTTCCGCGACAAACATATCATCAAAGGGGGAGGAGGGTCGGCCGTGTTCGTGTGGTCCGACCCCCTCCCGTTAATCCGATATCAAGCTGCTAAGAAATTGACGTTTGGACGGTCAAAGAATAACCATGAACCAAAATCAAACCCCTACCTCGATGAAGTCGTCGAACGAGGTTTGTCGCGGGAAAGGGACGTCGCGGAAGACGGCGTCGCAGAAGGAGGATCGTCGGCGTCGCAGTACACGGCATCACAGAGAAGAGGATCGTTGGCGTCGTGGTACACGACGTCGCGTCGTCGATCTCTGAGGAATCATCGTTATTCGTCGTCCTTCGTCGGAGGCCGGCTTTCTTCATCGGTGACGGTGCGTTCTTCGCGTTCTTCAAGGAGGAAGATGAAGATTCCAAGGCTTGAGCAATTCCTCTCCAACCTTCTCGCACAACGAAATAACCCTTAAAGAAATAAGACTTTGTCTTATTTAATTAACACACACAAGCCAACATTCAATTCGAAATTCAAAAATGAATTCAAGAATTGATTACATTGAATAACTTAATTCAATTCATTAATTAAGAGAGTTGACTTTGTATTTAAAAGGGGTGCGGGTGAGTTACATATTAAATACACGAGAGGGAGGTTAAAAGGGATTTGAAGGGGTGGGGCTCGTGTGGGCCCCACTTCACTAATATCCTACCTAGTGGAGTTAGGATATTAGTGGGTCCCACTCCAACCACCAAGCATAGGTTTAAACTACATAGAATAGAAATAAAATTTGTAGCACAATATTTTATTTTATTCTTTAGTTAACCCATTTAATTAATAACCTCACCCGAGCAAACGCAACTTCGGAAAAGGTGTTCTTAAGCAATTATCGGCGTTGCGGTTTCATTGGTGCCCTCAGATTTTGATTCCGAGCACTGGTTCAAAAGTTAGGAAAACTCGCTCGTTCGTTCACTGAACGTAACCGAGCTAAACTTCGGAAATTGATTCCGGGCACACCGGGCCTCGGAATCAGGTGCCTCAGAAATTGCGTTCTTGTAAAATCTCCAAGAAAATTAAAAAAAAAATTCCTTTGAATTTTACGGGTCTTTACATTACTCTCACCTTAGGACTTTACGTCCCCGTAAAGATACATCACAAACTAGGGGAACAGATGAGGGTACTGAGCATGCATCTGAGCCTCCCACTCCCAAGTGCTCTCCTGGAGGTTCCCGTGCGGCCTTCTGATGCGCACTAGAGGAATCGACCACCCACGTAGGACCCGCACCTGTCGATCCTCGATCTCCATCGGGACCTCCGCAAAGGTCGCCCCATCGTCAAAGTCTAGCTCCCCATGGTCTATAATATGTTTCGGGTCGTGTACGTATCTCCTCAGCTGAGATACATGGAAGACGTCGTGCACCCGGTGCAACTGAGGTGGTAGAGCCAGGCGGTAAGCCACCTCGCCTACCCTACTGAGGACCTGGAATGGTCCGATGAAGCCCGGAGATAACTTGCCGCCCCGACCAAATCTCTGTAATCCACATCGAGGTGAGACCCGCAAGAAAATGTGGTCGCCATCCTCGAACTCTAGTGGCCTCCACCTCCTGTCATCATAAGACTTCTTCCGGCTCTGAGCTGTCCTCATCTGCTCCTGGATGACCTGGACCTTCTCTGTCGTGGCCTGGACCATCTCTGGTCCCACAAGTACTGACTCCCCAGGGTCTGTCCAGCACAGAGGTGATCTGCATGGCCGACCGTACAATGCCTCGTATGATGCCATCCCGATGGTGGAGTGTTAGTTGTTGTTGTACGCGAACTCCACCAAGGGTAGGTGGTCCTCCCAGCTGCGACCAAAGTCGAGGACACATGCATGGAGCATGTCCTCGAGAGTCTGAATGGTCCTCTCCGTCTGATCATCCGTCTGAGGGTGAAAGGCGGTGCTCAGACGTAGCTGCGTCACAAATGCCTCATGCAACCCCTTCCAAAGTCAGGAAGTAAAGCGAGCATCTCGATCAGAGACGATAGATACCATGAAGCCGTACAATCTCCTGAACGTAGAGGCATCCCAAGCTCTCCACTGAGCCCTGCTCTCTGATGGGTAAGAAGTGGGCCGACTTGGTGAGTCGGTCGACAATCACCCAAATGGAGTCGTGACCTCTGGAAGTGCGTGGAAGTCCAATCATGAAATCCATAGATATCTCGTCCCACTTCCACTCCGGGACTTCCAAGGGTTGTACCAAGTCTGCTGGTACCTGATGCTCTGCCTTCACCTGCTGACAGGTGAGGCATTGAGAAACGAACTCAGCTACAGCCTTCTTCATACCCGGCTACTAGTGTTGTCGTCTAAGATCCTGGTACATCTTCGCCACTCCTGGATGTACCTCTAAAGGGGTAGTGTGAAACTCCCTCAGCACCTCTTCCTGTAAAGCAGCTGGTACCATGGTACGTCCTCTGAAATGAACGTCGTGCTGTCCTCCTATAGAGAATCCATCAGGTGTCTGTCCTGAGCATATATGTGCACGTCGCGTCTCACAGTCAGCGTGCCCACGCTGTGCCTCTCTGACCCGCTGCAGTAGTGGAGGAGTGACTGTGAGTGACTGAAGAAAGGCTGCTCTATCTCTATCCATGAAGGATATTTGCAAAGCGGCTAGCTGCTCTGTCGCCTCCCCGAGTAGCTGAATGCCCGTCCTCCTGCTGAGAGCATCGGCTACTACGTTCCCCTTTCCAGGAGTATAGACTATCTCAAAGTCATAGTCCTGGAGGAACTCGGGCCATCGTCGCTGTCTCAGATTCAGGTCCTTCTACGAGAAGATGTACCTGAGACTCTGGTGGTCAGAGTAGACTGTAAAGCGCTCGCCCATCAGATAGTGTCGCCACATCTTCAGAGCGAAGACCACTGCTGCTAACTCCAGGTCATGGGTAGCGTAGTTCTTCCCATGTTGCCTCAACTGACGTGATACATAGGCGATCACTGCCTGCTCCTGCATCAGAACACATCCGAGTCTGGTCCCTGATGCATCACAGTAGACTACGTATCCTACTCTCTCCTCTGGTAGCCTCAAGTTAGGTGCGCTGGTCAATCTCTGTCTCAGCTCCTAAAAGCTCTGCTGAAATCTGTCTGACCACACGAAGGGTTTCCCCTTCTTCGTCAAAGCTGAGAGTGGTGCCGCAACTCTGGAGAAGTCTGGTACAAACCTCCGGAAGTACCCAGCTAGCCCCAAGAAACTTCGCACCTCCGTCACGCTCCTGGGTGGCTCCCAAGCTAGCACTACCTCGATCTTCGCAGGATCCACCGCAACTCCCTTCTCAGAGATGACGTGTTCCAAGAAGTGGACCTCACGTATCCAGAATTGACACTTCGAGAGATTTCCATAAAGCTGGTGCTCTCGGAGTGTGTCCAGTACAACCCGCAAGTGGTAGGCATGCTCCTCCTCAGTGGTCGAGTATATCAATATGTTATCGATGAATACCACGACAAATCGATTGAGGAATGGCAGAAAGATCTCGTTCATGAGACTCATGAACATCACTGGAGCATTGGTTATGTCGAATGGCATAACCAAGAACTCATAGTGGCCATACCGACATCTGAAGGCCGTCTTCTGCACGTCTTCGTCTCAAACTCTGAGCTGATGATAGCCTGATATAAGGTCTATCTTCGAGAACCACCGTGCTCCCTTGAGCTGATCGAAGAGGTCGTTAATCCTCGGTAGTGGATACTTGTTCCTCAGAGTCACCTGGTTCAGGTGACGATAGTCGACACACAGTTGCAAGCTCCTGTCCGCCTTCTTGGCGAACAATATCGGGGAAGCCCAGGGTGAAACACTGGGTCAGATGAATCCATTGCTCTGCAAGTCCTCCAGCTGTACCCGTAGCTCTCGAAGCTCAGCGGGATCCATCCGATATGCTGGAGTGGATATCGGGGCTGTCCTGGGGTACATGTCAATATAAAAGTCTACCTCTCTGCGAGGAGGTAGTCCTGGAATGTTGCCAGAAAAAACGTCGGCATAATGATCCACCACTACAGGAAAACTCGGACTCCGCACGTCAACTGCTCCTAGGATGAGGCTAGCCAACTGATGAGTGATGGGTTGTCCTATCCTCTGCGTGAGTCCATCTTGTGCTTCAAAGGCTCCCTTCTCACCGGTGAAGGTGAACCTGCCCCCATCGGTGCGAACACACCGCACCTTGCGCCTAATATAGTCGATATGAGCATGGATTGTGGATAACCAATCCATGCCCAAGATGACATCGTAAGGCCTCGACGCCACTACAAGAAGATCCCAGCCAAAGCTCTCGCCTCCTAGAACTGCCGGCACCAGTGCGTAATCGTCGAGTCTGCTCCCGTAGGAGTCTCTAGCCGTAAGGATCGAGCCAACGGCTCCGTCGGAATCTCCGATCTCCGAACAAGGGTAGCGGTAATGAAAGAATGACTCGCTCCTATGTCTATAAGAATTGCAACAAGGGTGGAGTAGACACAGATAGTACCTCGAATCATCTCTGGCACGCTGTGGTCGTAGGCCTCCGCTGCCTGAAGCTAACCCTGTCTCTGCCCACCAGCTCCCTATGGTCGAGGTGGACCTCCTGGTGGTGGTGGTGGTAAAGCCTCATGATGCGTTGCCAGAAAGATCAAAACGAGTAAGCAAGCAGACCAACATATTGTAGCCGAATCGACCAAGGCTTAAAGGCAATGCCACCCACCAAGGTTCCTCCACACTTAAAGATCACGTCACCAGCAATGAAAATGCACCACCAATTCCGGGCAAAGGGAAAAGGCTAAAGCTAGAAGAATGCACAGCAAGCTTCACAAATTCGTCCAATTCAAAAACCTCCATTTCAAAGGGATGAAAATACATTATAAAGACAAAATTAAGAAAGGAAAATGTCCCAATTCAAGTTACAAAGCATGGGGAACCCAAAAGGCACATAAAAAGCATAAAACAATACTTTCCTAAGCCATTTAATGACCCCACTAACAAAAGTAGCGGGATTCTCTCTTAATGATACTATTCTCCACCTTTTCTCTCCTCATTAATGCGCTGCTACGAATTTCCACCCTTTTCCATGTGGATAACTGATTTTGGGTCCCAAATAAGTGTGTTGTGGCCCACCATAGTGTTGGACATCAAGAAGTGTGGGCTGGTCCAATTCGAACAACAATTGGACTTGGAATTTTTATCAAGCCCAAAATTATTCTCCTTGGGCTGAATCTTATCTATATCACCTCAAAGCGTCGCCCACCACCTGCTGCTCGGCCAGCTCCCCTGCCTCGTCCGCCTGCTCTCGGCGGACCGCCACGGTCGACCCTCTGCCTCTGCCTGGGTGGCCCCTCAACCGTCTGCTGCTCCTCTGCACGGCAGGTCGGGCAGTCACGAGCCATGTGGCCCTGCCCGCCGCATGCGTAGTACTGCCTGCTCCTCGGAAGGATGGCTCTACGCCGTGTGCCCCGCACCTCTGAGCCAATGTCCTGAGGTCGTCTGCCTGATGGTCCGGTCCGGCTGGACCCCTGTGACATTCGTCGACTGCCAGCTGTAGACGACTCTGCTACGTGCCGCCCTACGGTAGGTCTCGCTGCTGGCGTAGGCTCAGCAAAAAAGCTCTCTATGAGAAGAGCTCGCTTCAGTACTCATGCCTGTGTCGGAATGCTGAGGGAGATCATTGATGCCATGATCTCATGCCTCAGTCCCTACTCAAAGGTACGAACCCGGAAGAATGGGTCTCGTACCATTTCCGTCGAATAGCGCGAGAGATCGGTAAATCTCACCGAGTACTGGGCGATCGTCATGCTGCCCTGCCGCAGCTGTAGAAGCTCCTAAATGCGCACCGCACGGAGGGTGGCTGGGGAGAACTCTGACACTGAAACTCGTGCAGTGCACTAAGGCGACGTGCACTCTCAGCGGCTGGGGCTGGTGGCATCGGTGGCTCACCCGAGCAAACGCAACTCCAGAAAAGCTTTAATTTTATCCATTACCCTCCTTATCTTTCCATATTATTCACTCATTCAACAAAAAAATCCCTTTTCTTGAAAGCCTCCCGAATTGGCCTAGTTTGTGCAGTTTGGATTATTATAAATTGAGACAAATTTTCATTCATCTTCTTTCCGCATTTAATTCTCAATATGTGATTTTTATCCGAAAGAAAAACAAATTCTCTCAACTCATCATTTTGTACTTTTCAAAATTAAGCACATCCTTCATTTGAGAGATTTCGAAAAAAAATTGTCTTACTCTCCGTTAAATCATCTTGTGCTTTAAAACTCCAAGCACTACACTTTTTGGGGAGAATTGACAAAAAAAGAGCAAAAAAAAGCGGATACAATTACTCCTTTGTACTTTACTTTATTAGCACTTTTCATTTCCATATATCACTTTTTCCATCATTTTACATCATCCCCATTTTGTATTTGGTTCATATTGTTATTAATTTATCTTATTTTGCACAATCAGGAAAAACCCAAATACAACAATTCTACCCCCCTTTCCATCCACCTTTTATCCATTTTCTACCCTCTTTTCACCCTTTACCCTTTACCATTCAAGCGGGTTGTGTTAAACCAGCCCCCAACACAATCTTGATTTGGGAAATTTTGGTGGCAAGTGATCATCCAAACCAAGGTATTATATTTTCATAAGAGCTTGGAATTTTAATTTAGTGTTGAGAGTGGAGGGAAATAAGCAAAATATATATATCTTGGGTGTGTGAGTGTGTGCATCTAGTTGTGTGTGTGTGTGTGTGTGTGTGTAAATCTTGTGTGTGTGAGTGTGTATATCTTGTGTGCGTGAGTGTGTATCCTTGTGTGTGTGAGTGTGTACATCTTGTGTGTGTGTGTGTACATCTCGCGTGTGTGAGTGTGTATCATTGTGTGTGTTCCCCCCCGGTGTGTGTTTGTGTTTGCATAACATATCATGGCAGAAGATCATGGGAAGAAAATTGCACATGTTAGCAATGAAGGAAGTTGAAGTAGATCTCCCACACCCGAAGCTACGCAATTCCAAATGCAAGCTGGTGAGCCACTTTGAGAAGCTTCTTGATCGGAAGTTGGAGGTGCTACATGAGAGGATTGATAACCTGGAGAATCAACCAAGCCCAAGGATGGTCCATGATAACCCACAGCAAGCTCCAGCACCACGTCGCCCCCACATCATGGAGGAGGAGATGGAAAACCTGGATGGTGATTTTGAGGATGTCCCGCAAAGGAGGAGGTTGTACCAACAACCTAGAGGAGGACAAAGGAGACAACATGATGATGACCTACTTGGCGGGATCAAGGTGAAAGTCCCTTCTTTTCAAGGGAAAATCGACCTAGAAGCATACTTGGAGTGGGAGATGAAGATCGAGCAGGTCTTCTCATGCCATGCATATTCCGAGGAGAAAAAGGTCAAACTTGCTTCCCTTGAATTTTCTGATTATGCATTAATTTGGTGGGATCAAGTTCCGAAGGAGAGGGCTAGATATGGTGGACGTCCAATCAACACTTGGGAAGACATGAAGTTCGCCATGCGGAAGCGGTTTGTTCCCACACATTACCATAGATCTCCACAACAAACTTCAACGCCTCAGCCAAGAGAGTAAGAGTGTAGAAGACTACTACAAGGAGATGCAAATTGTCATGATTCGGGCAAACGTTGAGGAGGATCCGGAGGCAACCATGGCACGGTTTTTACATGGGCTCAATCGGGAGATTGCGGATCAAGTGGAGACGTACCACCATGTAGATATACAAGATATGATCCACCAAGCCACCATGATCAAGCAACAAATCAAAAGGAGGAGCAACATGAGGAAACCTGCTACCCCTTTCACACCATTGAGAAATACAAGGAAGAAGATTGAAGAATCATCAAAGGCAAAAAAGGTGGTTGATCGCAAAAGTGACAAGGTAATTCTTCCACCTAAGAAACCTACTTTTGAGGCTAACCAAACCAGGAATATGGATATTCAGTGTTTCAAATGTCAAGGAGGGGGTCACATTGCTAGTGAGTGCCCAAACCGGTGCACCATGACCACCAACAAGTATGGAGAATGAGAGACCGATGGAGAGAGCTCGGAAGAGGAGGAGGAAGAATCTCCAGAAATTGATAATGGAGAATTTGCGGAAGACGGTGAGATTCTCGTCACTAGGAGAGTTTTAAGTACACAAATGATTGTTGGAGAAAAGGAGCAGCGAGAGAACCTTTTCCATACACGATGCAAGATCAATGGGAAGGTATGTAGTGTTATTATTGATGGAGGAAGTTGTAGTAATGTTGCGAGCACCGAGTTAGTAGAGAAGTTGGGACTTCCTACTTTGAAGCATTGACATCCATATCGGCTTCAGTGGTTGAATGATTGCAGGAACCTGAAGGTCACCAAGCAAGTGAACCATCGGGAAGTACAAAGATGAGGTCTTGTGCGATGTTATTCCTATGAAGGCCTGCCATTTGTTGTTGGGACGACCATGGTAGTATGATCGGCGTGTTACCCATGACGGTTTCTTGAATCGTCATTCATTTGTACTCTGAGGGGAACCTATAACCCTCAACCCCATGTCCCCCAAACACATTCTAGAAGATCACATTTTGAGAGAAAAGAAAAAAAAGAGTGATGAGGAAAAAAAGAGTGAAAATGAAAGAGGAGAGAATGAGGGAAAAAGAGAAAATGAGAGAAGAAAAGAAATGGAGAGCAAAGAAAAATCAAGAGGGGAAAAAGATTTGAGAGGAGAGAAAAGTGTGATGTTGGCAAAAAAGAGTGAGGTTAAGGAAACTTTGATTTCTCAGCAAAACCTTCTAGTACTTAGGTACAAAGAGGTGATGTTGAAAACTAACGACTTAACTTCTTTATTGTCAATTATTGTGAAATCTTTCCCACAGGTGTATGATGGAGTCATTCTTGAGGAGGCACAACCTTGTCTGCTTCCTTATAGAGAGAGGAAAGTAATTCTAGGATCCATTAATGGATGCATGGTTCTAAAGGATTGGAAGGAGTTTCTAACTCATGTAGAGTTGTCTTACAAAAGGGGAGATCACTCTATAACTCAATTTTTTCCATTTGGAACTATTTTTGGATTTAGCCTCCCTACTCCTATTGATCAAGTTTCATTTCCTTTACAGGAAAGTAGAAATATGGAAGGAAAAAAACATGATAACCAACAACATGGGAAATCAAAGAAGGTGGATAGGCTTCAAAAGAAATGGAAGTCAATGATAAAGATACATGGAGATGGGCCAGACTTGGTGCTTCATATGATTGATTACAAGATCGCATTGCAAGGTGAGTACGAAGTTATTTTTAAAGTCAATGTTTCTAATCATTCCTCGTATTTGGATGCAGGTGATGAAGAGTCGAGGACGACTCCTTTTCAAGAGGGGGAGGATGTTATGAAACCGACAGATGACATTGACTTGATGGCATGTGTGAAGTTGAAGTTGCAAGGCCCAATGATGCAAGGAAGATTAGACAGACTACAAGTGGCAAAAGAAGCCCATCTCATTGCATTAAAAGGCCCAAACCCAAGGTGCATGCATAGAAGTGGCAAATGGGCTTATTATCAGTCTTATTTAAGCCCAAAGGAGATGTGTAAATCCCAAGACACATGTTTGCACGAATTTTGGAAGGCTTGCCCACATGGAGATTCTAGAATGGCATCTTTGGACACCAAAGTCAAATCTGGTGGGCTATGGGTGGAAAGACATGGGCTACCTTTCCAAAAGTCTTTGTTAGACTTTATCTTTTTGACTTGGGAAAAGGTTGGTTTAGCCTTTATGACTTTAGGGTATTAGACCCTTGACTATTGTATCACCCCTTGGCTATAAATAACCACCCCCATGGCACTTGTATGGCATCCAAGAATTAATTGAGAGCTTATGCTTTGTTTCTCTCTTTTGTGTGAGGATTGTTCCGAGTTTCCCCTTGCTCTTGTGCATTCTTGCCTTATCAATCTACAAGTTAGATTTGTGATCCAAGATCACAAAGCCCCCAATTCCGTGCCTCAACCCAAGTGCATTATTGTGTGGATTGGATATCACATCCCTCCCTTGAGTGTGTTGTCTAAGTAGTAGGTCGCGCTCCTTATAGCGTTGATTGACTACTTGCATCCGCTATCCAGACCCATCATCCGCCACTTAGCCACAAACCGCATCTTACATCCTCCGCCTTACGCCGTGAAGATCGGGCCACCCCGTGCGTCTCACATCATCTTGTCTCTTCCAGATTGGTGCGATATGCAGGGCAGTTCGGTAGTGATGCTCTAGGTATGAGGTCAATTTGATGCTCAATTGGGTGGAAAACCTCGTGGCACCTCTTCAGGAAAGACATCATCATACTCCTGCAACAACGACTCAACAACATTTGACAAATAGGGTACGTCGTTAGTATTTAGCAACACCTCTTTGTACATGAGTACTAGGAGGGTTTGCTGTGAAAACAAAGCTTCCTTAACCTCACTCTTTTTTGCCAACATCACCCTTTTCTCTTCTCTCAAATTCTTTTCCCCACTTGATTTTTCTTCGCTCTCCATTTCTTTTCTTCGCTCATTTTCTCTCTTTCCCTCATTCTCTCCTTTTTCATTTTCACTCTTTTTTCCCTCATCAGTCATTTTTTTCTTTTCTCTCAAAGTGTGATCTTCCAGAATTTGTTTCGGGGACATGGGGTTGAGAGTTATAGGTTCCCCTCAGAGTACAAAAGAATGTCGATTCAAGAAACCATCATGGGTAACATGCCGATCATACTGCCACGGTCGTCCCAACAACAAATGGCAAGCCTTCATAGGAACAACATCGCACAAGACCTCATCTTTGTACTTCCCGATGGGGAACAGTACCTTCACTTGCTTAGTGACCTTCAGCCGCAATCATTCAACCACTGAAACCGATATGGATGTTGATGCTTCAAATTAAAAAGTCCCAACTTCTCTACTAACTCGGTGCTCGCAACATTACCACAACTTCCTCCATCAATAATAACACCACATACCTTCCCATGGATCTTGCACCATGTATGGAAAAGGTTCTCCCACTGCTCATTATCTCCCACGGTTCTTTGTGTGCTTAGAACTCTCCACTATCAATTTCTAGAGATTCTTCCTCCTCTTCCGAGCTCCCTCCATCGGTCTCCCATTATCCATACTTGTTGATGGTCATGGTGCACCGGTTTGGGCACTCACTAGCAACGTGACCCCTTCCTTGACATTTGAAAAACCAAACATCCCTATTCCTGGTTTACTTAGCCTCAAAAGTAGGTTTCTTAGGTGGAAGAATTACCTTGTCACTTTTACGATCAACCACCTCTTTTGCCTTTGATGGTTCTCCAATCTCCTTCCTTGGATTTCTCCATGGCGTGAAAGGGGTAGCGGGTTTCCTCATGTTGCTCCGCCTTTTGATTTGTTGCTCAATCTTGGTGGCTTGATGGATCATATCTTGTATTTCCACATGGTGGTACATCTCCACTTGATCGGAAATCTCCCGATTGAGCCCATGTAAAAATCGTGCCATGGTTGCCTCCGGATCCTCCTCAACGTTTGCGCAAATCATGGCAATTTGTATATCCTTGTAATAGTCTTCTACACTCTTACTCCCTTGGGTGAGGCATTGGAGTTTGTTGTGGAGATCTCTACAGTAATGTGTGGGAACAAACCGCTTCTGCATGGAGAACTTCATGTCTTCCCAAGTGTTGATGGGACGTCCACCATATATAGCCCTCTCCTTTTGAACTTGATCCCACCAAATTAAAGCATAATCAGAAAATTCAAGGGAAGCAAGTTTGACCTTTTTCTCCTTAGAATATGCATGGCATGAAAAGACCTGCTCGATCTGTATCTCCCACTCGAAGTATGCTTCCGGATCACTTTTCCCTTGAAAAGAAGGGACCTTCACCTTGATCCCGCCAAGTAGGTCATCATCTTGGTGTCTCCCTTGTCCTCCTCTAGGTTGTTGGTACAACCTCCTCCTTTGTGGGGCATCCTCAAAATCACCATCCAGGTTTTCCATCTCCTCCTCCATGATGTGGGGGCAATGGGGTATCGGAGCTCGCCGCAGGTTATCATGGACCATCCTTGGGCTTGATTTATTCTCCAAGTTATCAATGCTCTCATGTAGCACCTCCAACATCCGATCAAGAAGCTTCTCGAAGTGGCTCACCAAAGCTTGCATTTGGAATTGTGTAGCTTCGGGTGCGGGAGATCTACTTCGACTTCCTTCATCGCTAATATGAGCAATTTTCTTCCCACGATCTTCTACCATGATATGTTACACAAACGCAAACACACACCAGGGGGAACACACACAATGATACACACTCACTCACACACGCGAGATGTACACACACACACACAAGATGTACACACTCATACACACAAGGATACACACTCACACACACAAGGATACACACTCCCACACACAAGATGTACGCACACACACACACACACAACAAGATGCACACACTCACACACACAAGATTTTTTTTTGCTTATTTCTCTCCACTCTCAACACTCAATTCAAATTCCAAGCTTTTGTGAAATATAATACCTTGTTTGAGATGATCACGTGCCACTAATCCTTCCCCAATCAAGATTGTGTCAGGGGTCTGTTTAACACAACCCGCTTGAGTGGTAAAGGGTAACAGGTAAAAAGAGGGTAGAAAATGGATAAAGGGTGGGTGGAAAAGGGGGTAGAAAGGTGGTATTTGGGTTTTGCTAGATTTTGCAAGATAAGAAAAATTAATAACAATATGAGCCAAATACAAAATGGGGATGAAGTAAAATGATGGAAAAAGTTATATATAGAAATCGAAAGTGCTAACAAAGTAAAGCACAAAGAAGTAATTGTATCCGCTTTTTTTTGGTCAATTCTCCCCAAAAAGTGCTGCGCTTGGAGTTTTAAAGCAAAAGATGATTGAACGGAGAGTAAGACATTTTTTTCGAAATCTCTCAAATAAAGGATGTTCTTAATTTTGAAAGGCACAAAATGATGAGTTGAGAGAATTCGATTTTTTTACCGGATATAAATCACATATAGAGAATTAAATGCGGAAATAAGATGAATGAAAATTTGGCTCAATTTATAATAATCGATGCTTTCACAAACTAGGCCAATTTGGGAGGCTTTCAAGAAAAGGGATTTTTTGTTGAATGGGTGAATAATATGGAAGGATAAGGACGGTAATGGACAGAATTAAAGTAAATGAAGGGATAGATGTCTACCGTGTCTACCAGAGCTCTGATACCAACTGATGTGAGACGCATGGGGTGGCCCTATCTTCACGGCATAGGTCGGCGGATGAAGGATGCGGTTCGAGGCTAAGTGGTGGATGATAGGTATGGATAATAGATGCAAGTATTCAATCAACACTATAAGGAGTGCGACCTACTACTTAGCAACACACTCAAGGGAGGGATGCGGTAGTCAATCCACATGACAACGCACTTGGGTTGAGGCACAGAATTGGGGGCTTTGTGATCTTGGATCACCAATGTAACTTGTAGATTGACAAGGCAAGAATGCACAAGAGCAAGGGGAAATTCGGAACAATTCTCACACAACGGGGAGAAACAAGCATATGCTCTCAATTAAGTCTTGAAAATGAAAATACAATGTCATGGGGTGGTTATTTATAGCCAAGGGGTGATACAATAGTCAAGGGTCTAATACCATAAAGTCACAAAGGCTAAACCTACATTGTCCCCTTAAAAGTCAAAAATATAAAGTCTAACAAAGACTTTTGGAAAAGTAGCATACAACTTTCCAACGATAGCCCACCAGATTTGACTTTGAGTGTATAGCCCCCCGGATTTGACTTTGGTGTCCAAAGATGTCATTTCTAGAATCCTCCATGTGGGTAAGGCATCCAAATTCGTGCGACCATGTGGGCCAAGCTCCAAACATCATGTTTGGGCTTGAATAAGTGAGATAATAGGCCCATTTGCTCCATTAATGCAAGGAAAGATCCATTGGGCCTTTAATGAAGGGATATGGGTGCCCATTGTAGCATTCAGTCTCTTTAATCTTCCACGTGTCATCGGGCCTTGCAAATCCAACTCTTCCTCCCGCGCAATCGACTTGGTGTCTTTAACATGGTTCTCATCAAGAAATCAAGAATGATTTTATTATAAAATAATATTTCTAGCTTTTCCTAAGGTTCCCCTCACCCCTCTTATAAAAGGGCACTCCCCCTTCCCTCAAATTCACACCTTCAAATCCTTTTGTCTCGGCCAACCTCTATCAAAATACCCTCTCAACTATCTTTCCTTTATCCTAGAGACCTTACTTTAGTCATAAAGCCAACCTAAGGATCCCTTTTGATCAAATCAAAAGGAAGAACCCGAAGAAGAGGTAAATATTTCATCACCTCTTTCAAGTTCCTTTCTTTTTCCACTTTCTCTTTCTTTGTTGTTTCCATTCTAAAATAATAACTCCAGTATCTTCTATATATTGTGATGTTATTATAAATATGGTACAACCATATTCAATATTCTATCCATCCTTTGAATGACATGTCACCATACGTGCGTGCGTACGGCTTACCGTCTCCACGTCGTGGTGTAACTGTTATTCAATACATTATTATTTGGATGGGTATAATAATGATGTGTAATTGATGTAAATAATAAATATAAAATGATAATTATTCTGTATATATGATATACCATCCAATTATATATTATTTTAATATCAAAAGAATGATATTTGTCGCTCATGCATACGTACGGATTACCGTCTCCACGAACTCGATGAGATTCATTCCCCATCGTAATCCATTCAAGATTAATTTTTATTAGATGATTAAAAATAATATTTAAAGACTTAATATCATTCTGAATATTAATAATAAACATCCAATTCATAACAAACACTATTTTCGAAACAAAACATATAAAGAAAAACAAATTAGTTAACACCTGAAACGACGATAATACTAAAATATTATTAACAAAACAATATTAAAAGATCATATATGATACCATATTAATGTATATTATTCTTGTATAATTTAATAACAATTATTTCACCATTATACAGGTGGTTAATCTACCCTCGACCAAGGAAAAGTACAAAGTAAGAGGTTTCTTATCTCACTTTTAATTTCGTGAGATTTCCATTATTCGCCACTTATTTATTAAATGTGGTGTATTGTGTACTATCATTTGATATATATATTATCATGATTCTCTTTATATTCATGTTATGCTGTGATTCATTTGGTTGTTATTAACTTTTGGCTATACGACTCGATTGATTACAACGAAATAATGGTTTTTATCTCACTTCCTTTTTCCGTGAGATTCATGCTATACTGCCACTATTTCCTTTTGTGTGATGTATGTACTACGCAATGATTGTATTATTTGTGTAATATAATTTAATTTATGAGTAATTACATCTTCATTTTATGATCCATCTTTCATGGGATGTATGTTTCGTAAGTTACCAAATTGTTAAGGGAATTTCAAATTTCAATTTCCACTCATTCGGCTTTACGCATACTTCATTGATTATTTTACACCATGATTATGTGTGGAATCACTATTTATTATTTGTGTAGTAATTTCCACTCCTCTTTCCGTGGATGTACTTTTGATACACATAATCACTCCATTGATAAATTCTCAAGTCATCGATATGAACTTCATAAGAGTAATTTTAACTCAATCTCCATTTACTGAGTTAAAGATCCAATTCATTGGTGTTGTTTTTACAATATGTTTGAATTTCCTATGATTGATTTACACTAAATATCCAATAATATTGAGTGTATTTATATTTGTCACACATAATTATGTCGTTGATTTATCCTTAACCTAAGGATACGGTCTTTATAAGAGATTTCATCTCAATTTACATTCCATTTAGACTTCTTTGTTGTTATGCACCAATTCACTTTTATATGGTGTATATAATGTACTTTGACATAGTATATCATGAATCCCTTTATTCCCATGATATTATAAATTTTTTATTACCTCAATTATTTGTATTCAAGTGTCTCTCTTTTGGTTAGGAACTCTAACTAAAATATCATTTTAAAATGTTTTAAAGATTTATTATTCTAAATCTTTCTCATTAATGTCCATGTTTTAAAAATGGTTTTAAGGATTTATTTATATGGACATTAAAGTTTTAAAATTAAAATTCCTTTTAAAAGTTTCAAAGTGGTATGGGAAACTATGATTCAGAAATCTATTTTAAACGGCTTCTTGATAAATAGTGAGACTTTTAAATGTCTTCCAAAAAAAGGGGGATATTTCTCTAAAATAGTTTGGATGATTATTTTCATCTATGTCAATATCATTCATTATTCTCTATTGAGGTTGATCTATTATAATACAATCTTCCATATTATATTGAATGAGTTATGTTTGACTGTGGATGTGCTATTTTTATACCATTCATGGTTTGTGGTTAAAATATTGACATTTCGTATGCTAGTTTTAATATGAATGTTCAGATTATGTTTCAACCTTTTCATATGAATAATGCATTGGACTTATTAAGTGACAGGTGGAGCCTGCTATAGCTCCTCGATACATCGGTTGGTCTCATGAGACAAATTAGTGTCTTGGCACAAGGCTTTGACAAAATCTTATTTGTAGTCTTCGCATAAACCTTGACTATGTGGTTATGAAAGTTTGGCATTATGCATTCCATCATTATGAAAGTGGCTATTGATATTGCATGTGATTACTCAACTAGTAGAATATCCATGTGAATAAGTAAATGACATTATTTGATTTTATATTTTCCATATTATGTTGAAGTTCAAGTTTAAAAGGTTTTTGTTTTAGTCTAATACATTTCCTTAAATGTTTATGCGTATTTATGAAAGTTTCCGCTATATTGTTATCCTTACTGAGCATCTGATCTCACCCCTTTATATGTTTTATTTTTCCTAGGATGCGAAGAAGTATATTATTACTGACCTGTAGGGATAGTCTATGGGATCTCAGTGTTGTCTATGGAAACAATGTTGTTGTAGTTTTCCATTTTATGATGTAATGTAAACCATATGAATGTATCTAGTACTTCCAACGCTACTAAACTAATCAGTCTTCCGAGACTTGATCTTTTGTGATCATGCCAATGATACGTAATAATGCATGGACTATGGGCTTCTGGGGTCGGGGCGTTACAGTTGGTATCAGAGGAAGTTTAGTACAAACATTAGAAACTAGATTTAGATAAACTCTGATTAGAGCACATAGCCCTAAGATAGACTTTGAGGATTAATATAGAAGAACTTCCTAAAATTTTGGTATTGTAGAGATTTTGTGAGTTTTCCAAGCAATACATCCATATCTGGATACGAGCAAGTAGATGCGGCTTTGACACAGATGTACCTAGGGGTAAAACCGAAAAACACCGCTTTAAGCTAGACTCGAACGAGAACTGGTGCATGACAACGGGTCTTTTTTCACTCTTGGTTACGACACTCCCGGGAGATATGCTTAGGATTTACATTTTCTTTACAAACCGATTTGAAAGGTATTAATATAAGATGAGAATAAATGACCTTGGTTAATCCTAAGGTGTTTCAAATTGAAAATATGGTGTCATGATATACTCAAAATGATTTTATGACTACTGTTACTCACACAATGCTTTCTGGTTTTAGTCAATGGCTGGATTCCAAGGAAGTTATAATAACTTTGAGCATGATGTACATGGTGGGAACGGTGATGGAAATGAACAACAAAATGGAATTTTGATAGGCGTAAAAGATATCGTGCTCATGTCAAATCAGTTTTCCAAAAATATGATCAACAACATATATATTAAACAACTCCCGGACTCAACAAAGAAGAGAAAGGTGTTGAATGATAAGAGCTCCAGCAGTGGAGACCGTGGAGAAAATAATCCTCAATTTCCATCATGCAGGAAATATGGAAGGAGACAACCATGAAAGTGTCTCAATGGAACAAATAAATGCTTTACGTGTGGAAAAGAAGGACATAAAGTAAATAATTGCCGAGAAAAAAAATGAAGAGTACTATGGAAGAAAATAAAAATGGTCCCAAGAATCCATTTACAGACATTTGTCATAAATGTAGGGGACCTGACCAATACCCAAGTGAATGCCCTATTCTATAGGATATTTTCTTGGTCAAAGAAGAAGCTATGTGGAAATAAATGGTTGGAGAAATGTTTAAAAGTATTAGTGCTCCTTGTTGATGGAATTACTTTGGAATAATTTTCTTTTGTATTTGTAACCCTGCAGTTTGTCATGTGAAAATGATATTTGAGGAAGAATTATCTTTTCTCTTGTGGATATAGTAAATAACCATTGGGTTTTATATGATCATTGGGTTTGAGGCAATTACAAGTTATTATATTTTAGGATGAAAATGCAAGGTATGAGATAACATTTGTGGTTAAATTATGTTATGGGTATTTTGAGGAATTTATCTCATTTTGGTAATGTTATAAAATATAGTTTTTGAAAAAGGACAAAATGCAGACCGTGTGACAACCCATCGCGTCGGAAAAAGTTGTGGGAATCGAACCCACAACCAGAGTGCGATTGGGATTTATCGCTTACCACTGGACAATGTGAAGTCCCTGGTTAGTGTGACTAATTATTTTTAGTTAAATAATTTTATTGATCAATAATAAGTTGATTTGGGATCTTATGTTTTATCGAATGAATATGATGTGAGACGCACGGGGTGGCCCGATCTTCACGGCGTAGGGTGGCGGTTGAAGGATGCAGTTCGGGGCTAAGTGGCGGATGATGGGTATGGATTGTGGATGCAAGTAATCAATCAACGCTATAAAGAGCGCGACCTACTACTTAGACAACACACTCAAGAGAGGGATGTGATAGCCAATCCACACAACAAAGCACTTGGGTTGAGGCACGGAATTGGGGGCTTTGTGATCTTGGATCACCAATCTTACTTGTAGATTGACAAGGCAAGAATGCACAAGAGAAAGGGAGAAATTCGAAACAATCCTCACACAACGGAGAGAAAACAAAGCATAAGCTCTCAATTAATTCTTGGATGAAAATACAATTCCATGGGGTGGCTATTTATAGCCAAGGTGGTGATACAATGGTCAAGGGTCTAATACCCTAAAGTCATAAAGGCTAAACCTACCTTTTTCCCTTAAAAGTCAAAAAGATAAAGTCCAACAAAGAATTTTGGAAAAGTAGCACACAACTTTCCAACATAGCCCACCGGACTTAACTTTGAGTGCATAGCCCATCGGATTTGACTTTGGTGTCCAAAGATGCCATTTCTAGAATCCTCCATGTGGGCAAGGAATCCAAATTCGTGCAACCATGTAGGCCAAGCTTTAAACATCATGTTTGGGCTTGAATAAGTGAGATATTAGGCCCATTTGCTCCATCTATGCAAGGTAAGATCCATTGGGCCTTTAATGAAGCGAGATGTTCGCCTATGGTTGCATTCAGCCTCTTTAATCTCCCACGCGTCATCGGGCCTTGCAAATCCAACTCCTCCACTCGGGTAATCGGCTCGGTGCCTTCAACATGGTTTGCATCATCTGCCCCTTTTGAAAAGGAGTCGTCCTCGACTTGGGTAATCGGCTCAGGTACCCTTAAAAGGGGGGCTTGACCAATTTTTCTTTGAGTGTGTTGAAGGCTTTTTCTTGTTTTTCACCCCATTTAAAGACCACATGTTTCTTTACAAGTTCATTAAGAGGTGCAGCGATGGATGAAAAATCCTTTACAAACCTCCTGTAGAAGCTTGACAATCCATGAAAACTTCTAACCTTGGTTACACTTTTCGGTGTGGGCCACTACTGAATTGCTTTGATCTTTTCATCATCCACATGAATCCCTTCCGCTGCTACAATAAAGCCAAGAAACACAACAGAATCCATGCAAAAGGAACATTTTTTAAGATTGGCATAAAGTTGGTTTTTTTTAAGGGTCTCACACACCAAATGCTAGTGTTCAACATGGTTGTCTAGAGATTTTCTATACACCAAGATATCATCAAAATAGACAACCATGAATTTTCCAATGAATGAATGAAGGACATGGTTCATTAAGCTAATGAATGTACTTGGTGCGTTAGTTAAACCAAATGACATAACTAACCACTCATACAAACCGAACTTAGTTTTAAAAGCAGTTTTCCACTCATCTCCTTCTTTCATTCGAATTTGGTGGTATCCACTTTTAAGATCAATTTTTGAAAAAAAAGAGGCCCCATGTAATTCATCAAGCATGTCATCAAGTCGAGGGATGGGATAACGGTACTTAACTGTTATTTTGTTGATGGGGCGACAATCCACACATCCGCCATGTTCCATGTTTCTTGGGTACTAGGATCACAGGAACAGCGCATGGACTCACGTTTCCCCTTACTAATCCTTTCTTCATGAGTTCTTCAACTGGACACTGGATCTCTCTAGTCTCTTCCGGATTAGCTCTATATGCTGGCCTATTGGGAATTGCGGCACCAGGTATGAAGTCAATCCTATGCTCAATGCCTCTCAAAGGGGGTAATCCATCGGGTGTTTCTTCGGGAAACAAATCACCAAATTCCTGAAGTAAAGACACAACACATGTAGGAAAAGAATGGAAAAGTTCATTATTTGCAAGGTAAGCATCCTTACTAATGAGTAAGAATACTTTCCTGCTCAATAAACCACCTTTCATCTCACTTTTTCCAGAAAATAAACTCACCTTTCTCTCATCACTCTTGTTTTCATCTCTTTGATTTCCCTCATTTCTTTTTATGACACTCGACTCTCCTTTTTCACTCTTAATTTTTCCACTCTTTTCATTTTTTTTCTCTCATTTCCTTTTTTGTCAACTCATCACTCTCTTTTTTATCACTCAAAATTTTATTTTTCCCACTTTCTTTTTCACTCATTTCTTTTTTCGTTTTGTATTCTTTCTATATCCTCACTTGATCTTCATATGCTTGTATAGGACTTAGAGGATTCAAAACAATCTTTCGACCGCTGAAATGAAAAGAGAAGCGGTTAATATAACCATCATACATCACCCTCCTATCAAATTGCCACGGTCTCCCGAGTAGCAAATGTCCAGCTTGCATTGGAGCAACATCACACAACACTTCATCGTGATATTTTCCAATGGAAAAAGAAACTATGGCTTGTTTTGTGACCCCCACTTCACCACTATCATTCAACCACTGCAATCTATAAGGTCTAATATGCCTTAGAGTAGGCAAACTCAACTTCTCCACCAATAAGGTACCACATTATACAACTTCCACTATCAATGATCATACTACATACCTTCTCCTTGATGTGGCATCTCATATGAAAAATATGTTCACATTGCTCCTCATCATGATCACCTTTGGGTTGAATGTTTAAAGCTATTCTTGCCACCAATACATCTCCATGTACGGGTTCTTAAACTTCTACATCCGAACCCTCCTCCAAAGATGGAATCTCATCATCCCTAGAGTGCTAAGGATGTATCCATCAACCAAAATAATTATGGCCATTTTGTTTGGGCATTGAGATGCAATATGATCATTTCCTTGACACTTAAAACACTTTATATCACGAGATTTAGAAGGGAAATTTTCGTCCATTTTTCCTTTTGAAACAGTGGGGAAGAACTTATTTTTCCCTCTTCTCTATGTTTTGGAAAAAATATGGAATCTCTTGCCCCTTGAAACTCTAATTATAAAGCGCCACAAAGGTTGATCACTCCTTTGATGAGCCTTACATGCATTCATCTAAGAACATAAGAAACACAAGCATAATAATGCTAGAAACTCTCAAATTTGAAAATTAAACTTCAAGGGGTACAAGAGGTGGTCATTTATAGCCAAAGAATACATGTCAAACTACCTATCCCACAAAATTCCAAAGCCTATCCCACGAATTTGACTTTGTTTACACATGTATATGGCTTTAGGGGACAAGATATCTCTAAAGAAGACTTTTAGGAAGCACCCCAAAGACTTTGAAGATTCCCACCATGGATTTGGAGACAAGGGGCCCACCACTTTTGACATTGGAGATTTCCTTCATGCATGCATGCATGTTGGGCCTCCTCTTGTAATTTCAAAATGAGGCCTTGTAAAGCCTCTTTCATCCTCCTCATTCTTCCTCTTTTCATTGGGCCACCAATCCCATGCAATGGGTCTTGTCCATTAATGCTCCTTCCTCGATCAATGCCATGATCACCATCAAATTCTTGCTGCATGTGTGCACCATGATCCACATCAAAAAGTCTTACCGAAGTTTGGAAGTGCAAGTAGAGGGGTGCGGGTGAGTCTCTCCTTAAGAGCATGGAATGCCTTCTCTTGATTGTCCCCCATTTGAAAGGAGCATTCTTCTTTGTCAACTCGTTCAATGGTGCTGCTAGTGAGCTGAAATCTTTCACAAATCTCCTGTAAAAACTAGCAAGCCCATGAAAACTTCTTATCTGTCCAACATAGGTTGGAGTTGGCCATTCTTGTATTGCTTTGTTCTTCTCAGTGTCCACTTCAACTTCATTGCTGGTCACAACAAATCCAAGGAAAACAATCTTATTGAGACAAAATTCACATTTATTTATGTTTCCAAACAGGTTTTCTTTCCTTAACACCTCTAGGACTTTTCTTAAGTGATCTACATGTTCTTGCAAAGTCCTACTATACACCAGAATATCATCAAAGTAAACTACCACAAATTTTCAAATATAAGCATGTAAGACATGATTCATTAACCTCATAAATGTGCTAGGTACATTGGTGAGACCAAAGGGCATGACTAACCATTCTTAAGTCCATGTTTTGTCTTAAATGCAGTTTTCCACTCATCTCCTTCTTTCATCATAATTTGATGGTAGCCACTTCTTAAATCAATTTCTGAAAAAAATAGTTGAACCATTTAATTCATCTAGCATATCATCTAACCTAGGGATAGGAGGACGATACCTGACCGTGATATTGTTGATGGATCTACAGTCAATGCACATTCTCCATGTTTCATCCTTCTTTGGTACTAGAATTACTGGTACGGTAAAAGGACTAAGGCTCTCTCTGACATATCCCACATCCAACAGCTCTTGAACTTGCCTTTGAATTTCTTTTGTCTCTTCTGGATTGGTGTGATATGCAGGGCGGTTCGGTAGTGATACTCCAGGTATGAGGCCAATTTGATGCTCAATACCTCTAATGGGTGGCACACCTAGTGGCACCTCTTCAGGAAAGACATCATTATACTCCAGCAACAACGACTCAACAACATTTGGAAAACACGGTAAGTCGTTAGTATTTCGCAACACCTCTTTGTGCATGAGTACCAGGAGGGTTTGCTGTGAAAACAAAGCTTCCTTAACCTCACTCTTTGATGAGAATCATGGAACACATGGGCATCACGGGGTTGGAGGCGGACATGATGAGGAAGGTGGAATGCACACAAGTGGACAAGACCCATTGCGTGGAATTGGAAGCCGAATGACAAGGGAGCAGACCAAGAGAATGAAGGAGGCCTTAAATGATTAATCATGGAATTCCAAGAGGAGGCTCAACACCTTTGCTTGGGGGAAGCATCCGGGCCTATAATTACATTAATTAAGGCCCAAACATGCTTTTAAAAACCCAACCCAAGTGGTGCTATGAAATTTCAAGCCCACCCACCATGGAATCCTCAAAGTCAAAAGGTGGTGGGCTACTTGTCTCCTAAAGTCATGGTCAAGTTCCAAAGTTGTCAAAAGCATCCTATAGGCTTTTTGACTATGAAAAACTAACCATTAGACTAATGTAAAGATCCAGCCCATGTGTAATTCGAATTTCAAGTTTCTTTGGCTATAAATAGCCACCCCCTTGTACTCTTGAAGCATCATGAATGAAGGTAATGTTATTATGGTGAGTTTTGCTTGCAACCTTTGTTTTCTTGCGGCGATCTGGGTGCTCAACGCGCGAACATTATACAAGGTTCCTAGGACAATTCATAGCGGGTCTTGCATCACGTATCATTTGGTATTAGAGCCCATTTTTAAGAAATCAGGTTCTTTCTTTCTTATCCTTTCTTCCATTTTCATTTCTCTTCAAATCGGGCCAACATCAATTCTGGTCCATTTTCTTCTTCCCCTACAGACGTCATTTCTTCTTATTTTCGGACGTACAGTATATCATTCTTGTAGTTGAGAAGCTCATCTTTCTTATCCAGAATCATCAAAATCAGAGCTATAAATAGCGAGATACAACGGGTTCAAATTTTGCAACAAATTCTGCAATTTTAAAACCACGCAAATCTCACGTTGATTCCATTTGATGTTACAAATTATTGCTTCTCCTGCAATTAAATATTGAAAAATTCATCTTGTTGCTGCTGCATCTACAAAAAAAAAGAGCCAAAACAAAAAACAAAAAAAAAATCGAAAAAAAAGTAAAGGCTCAAAAAAAAATTGCAACACTTGAATTCTACGTCCCATTTTCATTCTTCTTCTTTCCTTTTCTTCCTCTTCCCAAATTTTTCATCTTGAATCCAATTTGAATTTTATCTTTGAATTCTAGTCTAGGATTGCCACATTTCAAAGATCCTTTCGATTTGTTGAAATTGGGTAAGAACATTATTGGAAGTAAGTTGAGTGGTAAAAGGCAAGAGTGTTACATTTTGATAAAAGCCAAAATTGAGTGAAACACAAGCGAACATATTATTTTTGAGTGTAAACACGTGAGGGAGTGTGTGAGGTCCATTTTCCTTTCTCTTCACTTTTTTTTACAGGATTCCTAAATAGAGGAGTCGAGTAATACCAATGAAGCAGACATTAAGATGTTCATGAGGGCTTTACAAGAACAGTTCCTAAGGTTGAATGCGAGGATGGATGAACTCCAATCCCCTTCCAATTCTAGAGCACCACCACGGAGGTGAGTTGTTGAAGAAGAGGAGGAGTTATCCAATTTTCACGAGTCACCAATTCGGAGAAATCAACCACCATGAAGGCAAGCCAATGATCTTGGAGGAGTAAAGTTGAGGATCCCTTCATTCCAAGGTAAGAATAATCCTGAAACTTACTTGGAATGGGAATGAAAGGTCGAACATGTTTTTGGATGTCACACCTGTTAGGAGGAAAACAAAGTGAAGTTGGCGGCCGTGGAGTTCACCAATTATGATAGTATTTGGTGGGACCAACTACAAGTGAGTCGACGGCGAAGTGGAGAAAGACCCATCCACACTTGGGAGGAGATGAAAGTGGTAATGCGTAAGAGGTTCATTTCTAGCCACTATTATCGTGAATTGATCCTCAAGTTGCAGGGTTTGAAACAAGGGGCCATGAGTGTTGAGGAGTATCACAAAGAGATGGAGATCATCATGATTCGAGCGAATATTGGTGAGGAGCGAGAGGTCACCATGGAAAGATTTGTGAACGGTCTCAACCATGACATTCGGGACATAGTGGACATGCACCACTACTTGGACATGGAGGATCTACTACACAAGGCTACCAAAGCGGAGAGTCAAGTAAAGGCAAGAAGGATGCGCCCTACATCTTATGATAAGGATTCTAGACATTCATTCAAGTTTAAGGATTCCAAACCACAAGAGCATGTAAGGGAACACAAAACTGATTTCGAAGGAGTTTCCCAAACCAAAACCATTCTTTCCAGAATCCAAAGGTAAAATGGAGGGTAAGGTTGTTTCCAAATCACGAGATATCAAATGTTTTAAATGTCAAGTATTTGGACATATTGCCTCACAATGCCCAAACAAGAGGACAATGATTATTTTGGATGATGGGGATGTTCTTAGTGCTAGCTCAAGCGAAGATGAAATGCCATCACTTGAGGATGATTCGGAGGTGGAAGTAGAAAGCCCCGTACATGGAGAAATGCTTGTTTCAAGGCGTTCTTTGAGTGCTCAACCCGAAGGAGAACATGATCAAGAGCAAAGGGAGCACATTTTTCACACTAGATGCCTCGTCAAAGATAAGGTATGTAGTATGATTATTGATGGGGATAGTTGTAAAAACGTAACAAGTGGTTTGATGGTTGATAAATTGGGATTGGCTACGACTAGACATCCTAGGCCTTATAGATTGCAATGGTTAAATAATAGCGTGGATGTCGAAGTGACTAAGCAAGCACAAGTTCCATTTTCTATTGGGAAGTATGAAGACAAGGTGATGTGTGATGTTGTTCCAATGCATGCTAGTCATATTTTGTTGGGAAGACCGTGGCAATTTGATAGGAGGGTCACACATAATGGATACAACAATCGATATTCTTTTGAGTATAATGGGAGGACGGTTATTCTTACACCATTGAGGCCTTTGCAAGCTTATGAAGACCAAGTGAGGATTGAGAGAGATTGTGAGAAGAGAGAATAAGAAAAGAGAGAAAAAAATAGAGATAATGAGAAGAGTGGAAAAATCAAGAGTGAAAACGGAGTTTTGAGTGAAAGCAAAAAAAATGAGGGAAATAAAAAAGTTGAAAATAAGAGTGAAAATAAGAGTAAAAACAAGAGTGTTGAGGGAAAAGTGAGCTTATTTTCCAGAAAAAGAGAGATAGAGGGAGCTTTGGAGGGGGAGGAAACTCTCGTGGTTTTATGCAAGGGAGAATGTTTTACCACTAACTCTCCTAACCTTTCTACGCCTTCTAGTGTTATGTCTCTTTTGCAGGATTTTGGTGATGTTTTTTCCGAGGAGATTACCGATGGCTTACCACCCTTGCGGGGTATCGAGCACCATATAGACTTCCTCCCCGGAGAAACACTTCCCAATCAACCGGCTTATCGAGCTAACCCGGAGGAGACTCGAGAAATCCAACGACAAGTGGAATAATTGCTAATGAAGGGATTTGTTCGAGAGAGCTTGAGTCCGTGTGCGGTACCGGTAATCCTTGTCCCAAAAAAAGATGGTAAGTGGAGAATGTGTGTTGATTTTCGAGCTATCAACAAAATCACGGTAAAGTATCGTTATCCCATACCTCGTTTGGATGATTTGCTTGATGAACTCCATGGTGCATGCTTGTTTACTAAAATTGACCTAAGGAGTTGGTACCATCAAATTAGAATGAAAGAGGGAGATGAATGGAAAACCGCATTTAAAACTAAGTTTGGATTGTATGAATGGCTAGTTATGCCTTTTGGACTAACTAACGCCCCTAGTACATTCATGAACATAATGAATCACGTTTTCCATCCATTCATAGGGAAATTTGTGGTTGTGTATTTTGATGACATCCTTGTTTATTCTAAGAGCCTTGATGAACATCATGAACATTTGAAACATGTTTTTGAGACTCTTTGGAAAAATAGGTTGTTTGCAAACTTAGAAAAGTGTACATTTTTTTTTAAATTTGGTTGTTTTCCTTGGTTTTGTGGTAGGAGCTGATGGCATGAGGGTTGATGAAGAGAAGGTGAAGGCGATTCGGGACTGGGCAACACCAAAAAATGTCAATGAGGTGAGGAGCTTCCATGGACTTGGAAGTTTTTACCGAAGGTTTGTGAGGGACTTTTCGACCATTGCGGCACCATTGAATGAGTTGGTCAAGAAAGGGGTGAGCTTCACGTGGGGAAAAGCTCAAGAAGATGCCTTCTCCACGCTCAAAGGTAAGTTGACCAATTCACCTCTCTTAATTCTGCCCGACTTTTCTAAAGTTTTTGAGGTTGAGTGTGATGCCTCTGGAATAGGAATTGGGGCTGTTTTAATGCAAGACTCTAAGCCTATCGCATACTTTAGTGAGAAGCTTAATGGGACTGCATTGAACTACTCTACCTATGACAAGGAATTGTATGCTCTCAAAAGAACTTTAGAAAATTGGCAACATTACTTGTGGCCAAGGGAATTTGTGATTCATTTGGATCATGAAAGCCTAAAATTTCTTAAGTCACAAGGAAAGTTGAATAGGCGGTATGCAATATGACTTGAATTCATTGAAACATTTCCTTACATCATTAAGCATAAAAAAGGAAAAGAAAATGTTGTTGCTGATGCTTTGTCTAGGAGATACTGTCTTATCACTTCTATGCATGCTAAAATACTTGGTTTTGAAATGTTGAAAAGCATGTATGAGAATGATGTGGACTTTTCTGAAATTTGGAAGTTATGTGAAAAACAAGGAAAAAGTGATTTTTACAAACATGATGGATTTGTTTTTCGGAAAAATAAATTGTGTGTTCCATCTTGTTCCATACGTGAAATGTTTGTTAGAGAAACACATGGTGGTGGATTAATGGGGCATTTTGGGGTTGAGAAAACATTGTCCTTATTGAGTGAACATTTTTATTGGCCTCACATGCGTAGGGATGTGGTAAGTGTTTGTGGAAATTGTAATGTGTGTAAACATGCAAAGTCGAAAGTGCTTCCACATGGCTTATACACCCCTTTGCCTGTTGCTTCTCATCCTTGGGTTGACATTTCAATGGATTTTGTCCTCGGCTTTCCAAGATCACAATCCTGTAAGGATAACATCTTTGTTGTGGTGGGCAGGTTTAGTAAAATGGCTCATTTTATTGCTTGTTCTAAAACCAATGATGCAACTCATATCGCTGATTTGTTTTTCAGGGAAATTGTTAGGTTGCATGGCTTACCCAAGAGCATTGTGAGTGACAGGGATGTCAAATTCCTTAGTCACTTCTAGAGGACATTGTGGAACAAACATGGAATCAAACTTTTGTTCTCCACCACTGCACACCCACAAACAGATGGTCAAACTGAGGTGGTCAATAGGACACTTTCCACATTGTTGCGTGTCATCCTTAGAAAAAATCTAAAACATTGGGAAAGATGCCTGCCTCACATTGAGTTTGTGCAGGAGTTCCATGCAAAGGTAAAGGCCAACATTGAGCGGAAGAATGAACAAGTAGCGAAGCACGCCAACAAAGGTCGGCGAAAAATGGTTTTTCAACCTGGAGATTGGGTGTGGATACACTTGAGGAAGGAGAGGTTTCCGGAGCAACGAAAATCAAAACTTCATCCACGAGGAGATGGTCCTTTCCAAGTCTTAGAGAAGATCAATGATAATGCCTACAAGATTGATTTACCCGACAGGTATGGGAATTTTAGTGGTACCTTTATGTTGCTGATCTTTTTCCTTTGAATTTTCAGATTCGAGGACGAATCCTTTTGAGGTGGGAGGAGATGATGAGGATCATGGAACACATGGGTATCACGGGGTTGGAGGCGGACATGATGAGAAAGGCGGAATGAACACAAGTGGACAAGACCCTTTGCGTGGAATTGGAGGCCCAATGACAAGGGAGCGGACCAAGAGAATGAAGGAGGCCTTAAATGGATTAATCCTGGAATTTTAAGAGGAGGCCCAACACCTTTGCTTGGGGGAAGCATCCGGGCCTATAATTACATTAATTAAGGCCCAAACATGCTTTTAAAAACCCAACACAAGTGGTGCTACGAAATTTCAAGCCCACCCACCATGGAATCTTCAAAGTCAAAAGGTGGTGGGATACTTGTCTTTACTTTTCCAAAAGGGTGTGATACTTGTCTCCTAAAGTCATGGTCAAGTGCCAAAGTTGTCAAAAGCATCCTATAGGCTTTTTGATTATGGAAAACTAGCCATTAGACTAATGTAAAGAGCCACCCCATGTGTAGTTCGAATTTAAAGTTTCTTTGGCTATAAATAGCCACCCCCTTGTACTCTTGAAGCATCATGAATGAAGGTAATGTTATTGTGGTGAGTTTTGCTTGCAACCTTTGTGTTCTTGCTTAATTCTTGACTTATCAAAGGATTGGTCATCCTTTGTGGCGTCTTGTCGCTAGAGTTCTTAGAGACAAGTTCTCTTTGGGTTCTACCTTGACCATTTACCCCTTCCTTCTCATTTCACTATCCGCACACCAAATTCACTTGTTTTCTTGCGGTGATCCGGGTGCTCAACGTGCGAACATTATACAAGGTTCCTAGGACAATTCCTAGCGGGTCTTGCATCGCGTATCACTCTTTTTTGCCAACATCACGCTTTTCTCTTCTCTAAAATTCTTTTTTCCACTTGATTTTTCTTTACTCTCCATTTCTTTTCTTCTCTCATTTTCTCTCTTTCCCTTTGTTATAATTGGTCTCAATAGCCTAATTGGCGTAATTGGCCTTAATAGTCTAATTGGCCTCAATAGTCTAATTGGTTTCAATAGTCTAATTGGCTTAATTGACCTATTTGTCTTAATTGGTCAAATTGGCCTAATTGGCCTAAATGGCCTCAATAGTCCAGTTGGCCTAATTGGGCTCAATAGTCTAATTTGTATAATTAGTCTAATTCATCTAATGGTGTAAATTTCCTAATTGGCCTCTATTTCCTAATTGGCCTAAGTTTCCCAATTTGCCTCAATAAACTAATTGGACTAATAGGCCTAATTTCTCAAATTCATTTAATTGGCCTTAATTGTCTAATTGATCTAATTGGACTCAATAGTCTAATTGGTCTAATTTTCTTAATTTGCCTAATTGGCCTCATGATATGCGATGCAAGACCCAGTAGGAAGTGTCCTAGGAACCTTATATAATGTTCGCGCGTTGAGCACCCGGATCGCCGCAAGAAAATAAGTGAATGTGGTGTGCGGATAATGAAAATGAGAGGGAACAGGGGAATGGCCAAGGTAGAACTCAAAGAGAACTTGCCTCTAAGAACTCTATCCACAAGATGCCACAAAGGATGACCAATCCTTTGATAAGTCAAGAATTAAGCAAGAACACAAAGGTTGCAAGAAAAACTCACCATAATAATATTACCTTCATTCATGATGTTTCAAGAGTACAAGGGGGTGGCTATTTATAGCCAAAGAGAGAAAGAAATTCGAATCACACCATGGGGTGGCTTCTACATTAGTCTAACACCTAGTTTCCACAAGTCAAAAAGCCTAAATGATGACTTTGACAACTTTGGCACTTGCCCATGACTTTAGGAGACAAGTAGCACACCCTTTTGGAAAAGTAGAGACAAGTAGCCCACCACCTTTTGACTTTGAAGATTCCATGGTGGTGTGGGCTTGAAAATTCGTAGCTCCACTTGGGTTGGATTTTTAAAAGCATGTTTGGGCCTTAATTAATGTAATTATAGGCCTTGATGCTTCCCCCAAGAAAGGGTGTTGGGCCTCCTCTTGGAATTCCATGATTAATTCATTTAAGGCCCTCTTCATTCTCTTGGTCCACTCCCTTGTCATTAGGCCTCCAATTCCACGCAAGGGGTCATGTCCACTTGTGTGCATTCTGCCTTCCTCATCAAGTCCGCCTCCAACCCCGCGATACCCATGTGTGCCATGATCCTCACCATCTCCTCCCTCCTCAAAAGGATTCGTCATCGAATCTGAAAACTCAAAGGGAGAATGATCAGCAACATTAAAGGTAGCACTAAGATTCCCATACCTATCGGGTAACTCAATCTTGTAGGCATTATTGTTGATCTTCTCTAAGACTTGGAAAGGACCATCTCCTCGTGGATGAAGTTTTGATTTTTGTTGCTCCGGGAACCTCTCATTCCTCAAGTGTACCCACAACCAATCTCCTGGGTAAAACACCATTTTACGCCGACCTTTGTTGGCGTGCATGGCTACTTGTTCATTCTTCCGCTCAATGTTGGCCTTTACCTTTGCATGGAACTCCTCCACAAACTTTGCCTTCTTTTAACCTTCAAGATTAGAAAATTGATTAGTTGGCAAAGGTAAAATATCGAGTGGAGTTAATGGGTTAAAACCATACACAACTTCAAATGGTGAAGCATTAGTAGTGGAGTGAACGACTCAATTATAAGTAAACTCAATGTGAGGCAGACATCTTTTCAAATGTTTCAGATTTTTTCTAAGGATGGAACACAACAATGTGGAAAGTGTCCTATTGACCACCTCCGTTTGACCATCTGTTTGTGGGTGTGTAGTGGTCGAGAACAAAAGTTTGGTTCCAAGTTTGTTCCACAATGTCCTCTAGAAGTGACTAAGGAATTTGACATCCCTCTCACTCACAATGCTCTTGGGTAAGCCATGCAACCTAACAATTTCCCTTAAAAACAAATCAGTGATATGAGTTGCATCATTGGTTTTAGAAAAAGCAATAAAATGAGCCATTTTACTAAACCTGTCTTCCACCACAAAGATGTTATCCTTACCTAATTGTGATCTTGGCAATCCGAGCACAAAATCCATTGAAATGTCAACCCAAGGATGAGAAGAAATGGGAAAAGGGGTGTATAATCCTTCAGAAAAAGCAATAAAATGAGCCATTTTACTAAACCTGTCTTCCACCACAAAGATGTTATCCTTACCTAATTGTGATCTTGGCAAGCCGAGCACAAAATCCATTGAAATGTCAACCCAAGGATGAGAAGAAATGGGAAAAGGGGTGTATAATCCTCGTGGAAGCACTTTCGACTTTGTATGTTTACACACATTACAATTTCCACAATCACTAACCACATCCCTACGCATGTGAGGCCAATAAAAATGTTCACTCAACAAGGAAAAAGTTTTCTCAACCCCAAAATACCTCATTAATCCACCACCATGAGTTTCTCTAACAAGAAATTCACGCATAGAACAAGATGGAACACACAATTTATTTTTCCAAAAAAGAAATCCATAATGTTTGTAAAAATCACTTTTGCCATGTTTTTCACACAACTTCCAAATTTTAGAAAAATCCACATCATTCTCATACATGCTTTTCAACATTTCAAAACCAAGTATGTTAGCATGCATTGAAGTAATAAGAGAATATCTCCTAGACAAAGCATCAGCGACAACATTTTCTTTTCCTTGTTTGTGCTTAATGATGTAAGGAAATGTTTCAATGAATTCAAGCCATCTTGCATGTCGCCTATTCAACTTTCCTTGTGACTTAAGAAATTTTAGGCTTTAATGATCTGAATGAATCACAAATTCCCTTGGCCACAAGTAATGTTGCCAATTTTCTAAAGTTCTTTTGAGAGCATATATTTCCTTGTCATAGGTGGAGTAGTTCAATGCAGCCCCAATAAGCTTCTCACTAAAGTGTGCGATAGGCTTAGAGTCTTGTATTAAAACAACCTCAATTCCTATTCCAGAGGCATCACACTCAACCTCAAAAACTTTAGAAAAGTCAGGCAGAACTAAGAGAGGTGAATTGGTGAACTTACCTTTGAGTGTGGAGAAGGCTTCCTCTTGAGCTTTTCCCCACTTGAAACTCACCCATTTCTTGACCAACTCATTTAATGGTGTCGCGATGGTTAAAAAGTCCCTCACGAACCTTCGGTAAAAACTTGCAAGTCCATGGAAGCTCCTCACCTCGTTAGCATTCTTTGGTTGTGGCCAATCCCGAATCGCCTTCACCTTCTCTTCATCAACCCTCATGTCATCAGCTCCTACCACAAAACCAAGGAAAACAACCGAATTTAAACAAAATGTACATTTTTCCAAGTTTGCAAACAACTTATTTTTCCTAAGAGTCTAAAAAACATGTTTCAAATGTTCATGATGTTCATCGAGGCTCTTAGAATAAACAAGGATGTCATCAAAATACACAACCACAAATTTCCCAATGAATGGACGGAAAACATGATTCATTAAGTTCATGAATGTACTAGGGGTGTTAGTTAGTCCAAAAGGCATAACTAGCCATTCATACAATCCAAACTTAGTTTAAAATGCGGTTTTCCATTCATCTCCCTCTTTCATTTTAATTTGATGGTATCCACTCCTTAGGTCAATTTTAGTAAACAAGCATGCACCATGGAGTTCATCAAGCATATCATCCAAACAAGGTCTGGGATAGCGATACTTTATCGTGATTTCGTTGATAGCTCGACAATCAACACACATTCTCCACTTACCATCTTTTTTTGGGACAAGGATTACCGGTACCGCACACGGACTCAAGCTCTCTCGAACAAATCCCTTCCTTAGCAATTCTTCCACTTGTCATTGGATTTCTCGAGTCTCCTCCGGGTTAGCCCGATAAGCTGGTCGATTGGGAAGCGTTGATCCGAGGAGGAAGTCGATGTGGTGCTCGATACCCCGCAAGGGAGGTAAGCCATCGGGAATTTCTTCCGGAAACACATCACCAAATTCCTGCAAAATGGACATAGCACTAGAAGGCATAGAAGGGTTAGGAGAGTTAGTGGTAAAACATTCTCCCTTGCATAAAAGCACGAGAGTTTCCTCCCCCTCTAAAGCTCTATCTATCTCTCTTTTTCCTGAAAATAAGCTCACTTTTCCATCAACACTCTTGTTTTCACTCTTATTTTCAACTCTTTTATTTCCCTCATTTTTTTTTGCTTTCACTCAAAACTCCTTTTTCACTGTTGATTTTTCCACTCTTCTCATTCTCTCTATTTTTTTCAATATTTTCTTTTTCTCTCTTCTCACAATCTCTCTCAATCCTCACTTGGTCTTCATAAGCTTGCAAATGCCTCAATGGTGTAAGAATAACCATCCTCCCGTTGTACTCAAATGAATAGCGGTTGGTGTATCCATCATGTGTGACCCTCCTATCAAATTGCCAAGGTCTTCCCAATAAAATGTGACTAGCATGCATTGGAACAACATCACACATCACCTTATCTTCATACTTCCCAATAGAAAATGGAACTTGTGCTTGCTTAGTCACTTTGACATCCCCACTATTATTTAACCATTGCAATCTATAAGGCCTAGGATGTCTAGTCGTAGCCAATCCCAATTTATCAACTATCAAACCACTTGCTACATTTGTACAACTACCCCCGTCAATAATCATACTACATACCTTATCTTTGACGAGGCATCTAGTATGAAAAATGTTCTCCCTTTTCTCTTGATCATGTTCTCCATCGGGTTGAGAACTCAAAGCACGCCTTGCTACAAGCATTTCTCCATGTACGGGGCTTTCTACTTCCACATCCAAATCATCCTCAAGTGATGGCATTTCATCTTCTCTTGAGATAGCACTAAGAACATCTCCATCATCCAAAATAATCATTGTCCTCTTGTTTGGGCATTGGGAGGCAATATGTCCAAATCCTTGACATTTAAAACATTTGATATCTCGTGATTTGGAAACAACCTTACCCTCCATTTTACATTTGGATTCCGGAAAGAATGGTTTTGGTTTGGGAAACTCCATTGAATTAGTTTTGTGTTCCCTTACATGCTCTTGTGGTTTGGAATCCTTAAACTTGAAAGGTCTAGAATTCTTACCATAAGATGTAGGGCGCATCCTTCTTGCCTTTACTTGCCTCTCTGCTTTGGTGGCCATGTGTTGTAGATCCTCCATGTCCAAGTAGTGGTGCATGTCCACTATGTCCTGAATGTCATGGTTGAGACCGTTCACAAACCTTGCCATGGTGGCCTCTCGCTCCTCATCAATATTTTCCCGAATCATGATGATCCTCATCTCTTTGTGATACTCCTCAACACTCATAGCCCCTTGTTTCAAACCCTGCAACTTGAGGAACAAATCATGATAATAGTGGCTAGAAATGAACCTCTTACGCATTACAACTTTCATCTCCTAACAAGTGTGGATGGGTCTTTCTCCACTTCGTCGTCGACTCACTTATAGTTGGTCCCACCAAATACTAGCATAGTCGGTGAATTCCATAGCCGCCAACTTCACTTTGTTTTCCTCCGAATAAGTGTGAACACCAAATACTAGCATAGTCGGTCAATTCAGCCAATTAGGACAATTGATGCTGATTATGTCAATTATTCAATTGGAGACAATTAGGCCTATTAATCCAATTAGGCCAATTAAGCTAATTTGGCCAATTAGGTCAATCAGACTATTGAGGTCAATGAGTCCAATCAGGCCAATTAGACAATTGAGGCCAATTAGACCATTGCTGCCAATTATGCCAATTAGACTATTGAGATCAATTAAGACAATTAGGAAAATTAGGGTACTGGGTCCAATTAGTCGAATTAGAGAAATTGAGCCAATTGGGGTATTGATTCCAGTTTGGCCAATAAGGCAATTGAGGTAATTTAGGAAAAATAAGATATTGAGGACAATTCATCCCATCAGGTCAATTGGGCTATTGAGGCCATTTAGGCCAATTAGGTCAGTTAAACTATTTAGATTATTGAGGTCAATTAGGGAAATTTAGCCAATTAGACAATTGAGACCGATTAAACCATTGATGAAAATTAGGCCAATGACACTATTGAGGCTATCTAGGCCAATGAGGTCATTTAGGCCAATGGGGCCAATTATGCCAATTAGGTCAATTAGGCCAATTAGGCCAATTAGGTAAATTAGACCAATTAGGCCGATTGGGCCATATATACCAATTAGGCCAATTAGGATATTGAGCACAATTAGGTCAATTAAGCTATTGAGTCCATTTAGTAAAATTAGTCCAATTTGGCCAATTAGGTCAATTAGGATGATTAGGCCAATTAGGCTATTGGGTCCAAGTATGTCAACTTGGTCAATTAGGCCCATTGAGACCAGTTCGCTCAATAAGTCCAATTAGTCCAATTAAGCCAATTGAGACACATTAGGTCAATTACGCAAATTAGTTCGACTAAGACGATTATATTAATGAGGCCAATTAGGCTAATTCGACCAATTAGAAAATTAGGTAATTGAGAGCAATTAGTCCAATTTGGCCAATTAGACTATTAAGGCCAATTAGGAAAATTAGGCCAATTAAGTTATTGAGGCTAATTATGCCAATTGGGCCAATTGGACCAGTTAGGTCAATTCGGCCAATTAGGCCAATTAGGACACATAGGACAATTAGGGCAATCAGGGAAATTCAGCAAATTCAGCTATTGAGTCTAATTAGGCCAATTAGGTTATTAAGGCTGATTGGGTCGATTAGGCGGATTAGGCAGATTAGACCCGTTAGGCCCATTAGGCCCATTAGGCGGATTAGGCCAATTTGGCCATTGGTCAAATTGACATTATTGGACTAATTGACCTAATTGGCCGTAGTGGCCTAATCGGCCTAATTGAACTCAATGGTCTAATTGGCCTAAATGACCTAATTGGCTTAATTGACCTTAATGGCCTAATTGGCCTATTTGGCCTATTTGGTCGATTTGACCTAATTGGTTTAATTGACCTCAATGGCTTAACTGGGCACAAGAGCCTAATGGGCCCAATTGTCCTAATTGAGCTGAATAGCCAAATTGGCAGCAACGAACACAATGGCCTCAATAGCGAATAGACCTAAATGTGCTAATTGGCCTAATTGGATTATTTGGATTATTTGGACACAATTATCTAATTGGCCTAATTGACATAATTGGCCTAATTTTCCTCAATAGTCTAATTAGCCCAATTGACCTACTTGGCACAATTGGCCTAATTGACATAATTGACCAAAATAGTCTAACTTCTCCAATTGGCACAACTAGTCCAATTGGCCTAAATGGTCTCAATAGCCTAATTGGCCAAATTGGGCTCAATAGCCTAATTAACCTAATTGTCCTAATTGACCTAATTTGTCAAAATGACCTCAATAGCCTAATTGGTATGATTGGTCTCAATCGCCTAATTGGCGTAATTTCCCTTAATAGTCTAATTGGCCTCAATAGTCTAATTGGTTTCAATAGTATAATTGGCCTAATTGGCGTATTTGTCTTAATTGGTCAAATTGCCCTAATTGGCATAAATGGCCTCAATAGTCCAATTGACCTAATTGGGCTCAATAGTCTAATTTGTCTAATTGGTCTAATTCATCTAATGGTCTAAATTTCCTAATTGGCCTCAATTGCCTAATTGGCCAAATTTTCCTAATTTGCCTCAATAACCTAATTGGACTAATTGGCCTAATTTCTCAAATTCGTTTAATTGGCCTCAATTGTTTAATTGACCTAATTGGCCTCAATAGTCTAATAGGCCTAATTTTCTTAATTGGCCTAATTGGCCTCAATTGGCTAATTGGTTCAATTCTCAAATTGGCCAAATTAACCCAATTGGCCTCAATTGTCCTAATTGGCCTCATTGGACTAAATAACCTCATTCTCCTGATTGGCCTCATTGGCTTAAAGGTCTCAACAGCTTAATTAGCCTAATTGGACTCAAAAACCTAATTAGTCTAATTGGCCTAATTGGCCTAAATGGCCTCAGTAGCCTAATTGGCCTAATTGAAGTCAATAAACTAATTGGACTAATTAGACTCAATGGTCTATTTGTGATAATTGGATTAATTGACCTAATTGGCCTAATTGGAAAAATTGGTCTCAATGGACTAATTGGACTAATTGGAAAAATTGGACTCAATGACCTAATTGGTCTAATTGGACTTAATTGACCTCAATTGGTGTTAGTTGGCCTAATTTTCTTAATTGGTCTAATTAACCTAATCGGTCTCAATTGGGCTAATTGAATAAATATGTCTCAATTGCCCTCAAATGGCGTAATTGGCCTAATTTGTATCAATGGTTTAATCGGTCTCATTGGCCAAATTGGCCAAATTAGCCGTAATAGCCTAATTGGCCTCAATGGTCTAATTGGCCTAATTGAGTTAATTGGACTAATTGGTCTCAATCGTCTAATTGGCCTAATTGACCTTGTTGGCCAAATTGGGCTGATTGGGCTAATAGGCCTAATTAGTCTCAATGGCCCAATTGGCCTCATTATCCTAATTTACATAATTGGATTCAATGGTCTAATTGGATGAATTGGACTAATTGAGCTCAATGGACTAACTGGCCTCAATGGCCTCGATGGCATAATTGGCATAATTGGCACAATTGGCCTAACTTGTCTCAATTGGCTAATGGGCCTCAATTCGCCTCAATTGGCCTAATTGGTTCCAATTGATCTAATTGGACTAATTGCCTAATTGCCCTCAATTAGGCCAATCGAAGCCCATTAGACCAATAATTCCAATTATGGGAATTAATCCATTGAGGCCAATTAGGATAATTGAGCCCAATTGATGCCAATTGTGTCAACGAGGTCGAGTGATGTTAGTTAGGCCAATTAGACCAATTGAGGTCAATTTGGAAAATTAGGAAAATTAAGAAAATTAGGAAAATTGGGAAAATTAGGAAAATGAGGCAAATTAGGGGAATTTGGCCAATATGGTCATTGAGGAAAATTAGGCCAAATTGGACAATGAGTCTAATTAGACAATCGAGACCAATTATGCCAATTAGACAATTGAGGACAATTATGCCAATTTGTCCAATTAAGCCATTGAGGCCAATTAATCCATTGATCCTAATTAGGCCACTGAGACCAATTAAATCAATTAAGAAAATGAGTGTATTGAGCACATTTAGGCTAATTAGGCCAATTTGGCCAATTAGGTCATTGAGACCAATTAGAAAAATTAGTCCAATTAGGCCAATTAGGCTAATTATGCTAATTAGACCATTGAGACCAATTAGTCCAATTAGTTCGATTGGGCCAATTAAGACATTGAGTTCAATTAGGCCAACTAGGTCAATGAGCTCAATTAGACCATTGAGGCCAATTAGGACAATGAGTCCAATTAGGCCAATCGAGGCTCATTGAGGTCAATTAGGCCAATTCGCCTAATCGAGCCCAATCTTGCCAATTAAAGCAATTGATCCAAATTAGGTCAATGAGATCATTGAGTCCATTGATATCAATTAGATCAATTATACCAATTGAGGACAATTGAGGGCAATTAGGCCAATGAGGCTAATTAGGACAATTAGGTCATTAACGCCAATTAGGCCAATAAGGCCAATTATGCAATTGAGACCAATTAGGTCAATTGGGCCATTGAGGCCAAGGATTCCAATTATGCCAATGAGGCTAATTAGGCAATTGAGTCCAATTAGGCCAATTACGCCCATTAGACAATTAAAGTCAATTAGACCATTGACGCCAATTATGTCAATTAGGCCATTAAGTTCAATTAATGCAATTAGGATATTGAGTCTAATTAGAAAAATTAGGCTATTGAGGCAATTGAGGCAAATTAGGCCAACCAGGCTATTAAGGCCAATCAGGATTTTGAGGCCAATTTGGCCAATTAGGGCAATTGATATAATTCGGGCGATTAGGCAATTGGGGTCAATGATGCCAATTAGGCCCATTAAGCCATTGCGACCAATTATTCCAATTAGCGAATTGATGCCAAATATCCCACATATGCCAATTAGGCCAATTAGACAATTGAGGCCAATTAGGTCAATTAGGTCATTGGGGCTAATTAGGTCAATTAGGAAAATTAGGTCAATAAGATCAATTAGGTCAATTAGGCCATTGAGGGCAATAATTCCAATTATGTGATGGAGGAAAATTATGCTAATTCGGCCAATTTGACCAAATAGAACAATTCGACTAGTTATACCATTGAGCCCAATTAGTCCAATTGAGGGCAATTAGCCCAATTAGGCCAGTTGGGGCCAATTGACGCCAATTAGTACAATTAGGCCAATTAAGGGCAATTAGACCGATTGAGACCGATTAGACCAATTACGCAAATTATACCAATTACGCTCATTAAGCCAATTCGGCCATTGTGACCATTAGAACAATTGAGGCCAATTCGGCCATTTTGACCATTAGACCCTTGAGCCCAATTATGTCAATTAAACCAATTTGGCTATTGAGGTCAATTATGTCAATTAGGCTAATTAGGCTATTGAGACCAATTAGGCTAATTATACCAATTAGATCAATTTTCCCATTGAGGCCAATCAGGCAAATTAGGTCAATTGGACCATTGAGACCAATTAGTCAAATTAGGAAAATTAGGTCAATTAGGCCATTAAGGTCAATTGGTCCAATGAGAACAATTAAACCATTGAGGCCAATGAAACCAATTAGGTCATCGAGTCCAATTAGGGCATTGAGGCCAATTAGGTCAGTTAAGCAATTGAGCTCAATTAGGTCAATTATGAAAATTCGGCCATTGAGGCCAATTGGACCAATTGGGGTCATTGAAACCAATTATCCCAATTAGGCTATTGAGAAAAATTAGGCCATTAAGCCCAATTAAGCTTTTGAGACCAATTAAGTCAATTAGGATAATTAGGTCATTGGGGCCAATTAGGCCATTGAGGTCAAGGAGGTCAATTATGCAAATTAGGAAAATTAAGCCATTGAGACCAATTAGGCCAATGATACCAATTAGGCCAATTAGCCCAATAAGGCCAATTTGGCAATTCATGCCAAGTTGGCCAATTAAACAAATTAGGCACTTAGGCCATTGACGCGAAATTTGTGTCAGTGGCCTAATTGGTCTCAATTGACTCAATTTCCTAATTGGCCTAGTGGTCCTCAATGGCCTAATTGGCATAATTGGCCTTTGAGGACAATCAGGCCAATGAGCCCAATTAGTCAAATTAGTTCAATTGGTCCAATTAGGCAAGTTCGTCCAATTATGGCACTTAGGCCTATTAGGCCAATGAGGCCAATTATGTCAATTAGGTCAATTAGGTCAATTAAGCCAATTAGACCAATTAGGACAACAAGGCCAATTATGTCATTCATGCCAATGAGGCTAATTCAGCCAATTATGTCATTGAGCCCAATTATGACAATTAATCCATTGTGGTCAACTAGGCCAATAATGTCAATTATGTCATTGAGGCCAATTAGGTCACTGAGGCTAACTGGGCAATTGAGGTCAATTAGTCCAATAAGGCCAATAAGCAAAGTTAAACAAATTAGGCCAATTAGGTCAATAAGGTCACTAAAGCCAATTAGTCCAACTAGGTCATTGAGGCCAATTAGGTCATTGAGGCCAATTAGGCTAATTTCAATTAAGCCAATTAGGTCATTGAGGGCAATTAGGCCAATTACGCCATTGAGGCAAATTAGGCCAATTGGGCCAATGAGCCCAATCTGGCTAATTAGACCAATTTGGGATTGAGGCCAATTAGGGTATTGAGGGAAATTAGGCCAATTAGGCCATTGAGAAAAATTAGGGCAATTTGGTCATTGAGATCATTTAGGCCAATTTGGCCGATTATGTCATTGATGCCACCTGTGCCAATTCGGCCAATTAGGCCAATTATTTCATTAAGTCCAATTAGGCAAATTAGCCTAATTCAGTTCAATTAGGCAATTGATCTCAATTAGGACAATTAGGCCAATTAATCCAAATAGATCATTCAAGCCAATTAGTCGAATTTGTCCAATTATACCAATTAGGTCATGAAGCCAATTATGTCAAATAGGCTAATTAGGTCATTGAGTGCAATTAGGCCAATTATGTCAATTGATGTCCGTGCATCCAATGAGTCCGATTGAGGCCAATTTAGGCCAATTATGCCTATTATGTCAATTATGCCATTTAGGAAATTAGGCCAATAGGGTAATTGAGGTCAATTTGGCCAATTAGGCAATTATGCAAATTTAGCCAATTAGGCCAATGAGACCAATGAAGCCAATTGCGGCTGATAAGACCAATGAGTCCAATTATGGCCAATTGAGGTCAACATGGTAATTAAGGAGCCAATTGAGAAAAATTTGGCCAATTAGGAAAAAGAGGTCAATTAGGTTAATTGAGACCAATTTGGCATATTGAGGCCAATGAGGGAAATGAGGCCAATTTGCTTAATTGCTCTCATTGGCCTAATTCGCATCAATTGGCCTAATTGCCCTCATTTTCCTAATTGACCTTATTTGTCTCAATTGGATGCTTAATTGGCCAAATTGACCTCAATTGGCCCTAATTTCCATTATCAGCTGCAATTGGTCTAATTGGCTCAATTGGCCTAATTGGACTCAGTTGGACTAATTAGCATAATTGACCTAATTTGCTTAATTAGCCTAATTCGCCTCAATTGGCGTCATTGGTCTTAGTGGTCTAATTGGCTAAATTTGCATAATTGCCTAATTGACCAATTGACCTCAATGACCAAATTGGCCTAATTGCCTAATTGGCATAATATGCATAATTGGTCTCAATTGACCTCAATTGGACTCATTGGACACAATTGGCCTAATTGCACTAAATGGCCTAATTGGCCTAATTGGCATAATTAGCTTCAATGGCCCAATTGGAATTGGCCAAATTCGCCTAATTGGCTTCAATGTTCTAATTGGACTAATTGGCCTAATTGACCTAATTGGGCTTAATTGCCTAATTGAACTGAATTTGCCTTATTTTCCTAATTGGTGCAATTGGCATCAATGACATAATCAGCCAAATATTGCCTAAATGGTCTCAATGGCCAAATTGGGCTAATTGTCCTCAATGGCCTAATTGGCCTAATTTGGCTCATTTGCCTAATTGGCCTCAATGGTCTAATTTGCCTTATTGATCTAATTGACCTCAATTTTCCAAATAGGTCTCAATTGTCCTAATTGGCCTCAATTGGAATAATTGGCCTAATTGGGCTCAATTGGCCTAATGGGTCTCATTGACCTAATTGGCCTCATTGCCTAATCGGCCTAATTGGCATCAATTTCCTAATTGCCCTCAATTAGCCTAATTGGGCTCATTGAAATAATTGGATGAATTGGCCTAATTGGCCTCATTGGAGCAAGGGGCCAATTGGCCTAATTAGCCTAATTGGACTCAATTGGCCTCATGAGTCTCATTGGACAAATTGGCCTAATTGGCCTTGTCGGCCTCAATTGGCCGAATTTGCCTCTTTGGCCGAACTGGCCTAATTGATCTAATTGGCCGAATTTTCCAAATTAGATGAATTAGTCTAATTGGCCTAATTGGCCTACTTGACTGCAATGACATAATTTTCATAATTAGTCTAATTGGTCTTAATGGTCACATTGGCCTCATTCACCCAATTGGCCTCATTGATAAAATTGGCATAATTGGCCCCATTTGCATAATTGGCCGTAATATTCTCATTGGTCTGATTTGCCTTATTGTCCTAATTGGCCTCATTGGACTAATTGGCCCAATTGGCATTATTGGCCTAATTGGCATCAATGACCCAATTGGCATAATCGGCATAATTTTCATAATTAGCCTAATTGACCAAATTGGACTCAATTGACCTCATTCACCTTAATGGACTAATGGATCTGATTGACATCATTGACTTAATTGGCCTAATTGGAAAAATTTACCGAATTGGCCTTAATGGTCTAACTGGGCTAACTGGCCTAATTGGCCTCAATTGGACTAATTGGCCTAATTGGCCTCAATTACCTAATTCGAATAATTGACCTCAATGACCTAATTGGGCTTAATGGCCTAATTGGCTAATAGGCCTCAATTGTTCAAATTAGCATTATTAGCCAAATTGGCATCAATTGGACTAATTAAAAAATTGGTCTCAATTAGCCTAATCAGCCTCAATTGGCCTAATGGGGCTTATTTGCCTAATTTGTCTAATTGGCATAAGTGGCCTCAACTGCCTAATTGGATTAATTAGAATTAGTGGCCTAATTGGTCTCAATGGTCATTGACATAATTGGCCTAATTGGCCTCAAAGAAGGAATTGACTGAAGTAATTGACCACATTGGTCTCAATTGGCCTAGTTGGCCTTATTCGCCTCAATTGGCCTAATTGGTCGTATTGTCCTAATTGACCTAATTGGCATAACTAGCCAAATTGGCCTCAATGACCTGATGTGAGACACGTGGGGTGGCCCGATCTTCACGGCGTAGGGCGGCAGATGAAGGATGTGGTTTGAGGCTATGTGGCAGATGATGGGTACAGATAGTAGGTGGAAGTAGTCAATCAACGGTAAAAGGAACGCGACCTAATGCTTAGACAACACACTCAAGGGGAGGATGTGATAGCCAATCCACACAACAATGCAATTGGGTTGAGGCACAGAATTGGGGGCTTTGTGATCTTGGATCATCATTCTAACTTGTATGTTGACAAGGTAAGAATGCACAAGAGAAAAGGGTAAAACTCGAGATAATCCTCACACAACGGAGAGAAACAAAGCATAATCTATCAATTAATTCTTGAATGAAAATACAATGCCATGGGGTGGTTATTTGATGCGAGACACACGGGGTGGCCCGATCTTCACGGCGTAGGGCGGCGGATGACGGATGCGGTTTGGGGCTAAGTGACGGGTGAAGGGTATGGGTAGTGGAAGCAAGTAGTCAACCAACACTATATGGAGCGCGACCTACTACTTAGACAACGCACTCAAGGGAGGGGTGTGATGGCCAATCCACACAACAACGCACTTGGGTTGAGGCACGGAATTAGGGGCTTTGTGATCTTGGATCACCAATCTAACTTGTAAATTGACAAGGCAAGAATGCACAAGAGCAAGGGAAATTTGGAACAATCCTCACACAACGGAGAGAAACAAAGCATAAGCTCTCAATTAAAATCTTGAATCAGATTATGCCATGGGGTGGCTATTTATAGCCAAGGGGTGACATAAAAGGTCAAGGGCCTAATATCATAAAGTCATAAAGCCTATTCCTACCTTGTCCCCTTAAAGTCAAAAAGGTAAAGTCTATCAAAGACTTTTTGGAAAATTAGCACACAACTTTCCAACTATAGCCCACCGAAATTGACTTTGAGTGCATAGCCCACTGGATTTGACTTTGGTGCCCAAAGATGCCATTTCTAGTATCCTCCATGTGGATAAGGCTTCCAAATTCGTGCAACCATGTGGGCCAACCATTAAACATCATGCTTGGGCTTGAATAAGTGAGATAATAGGCCCATTTGCTCCATCCATGCAAGGTAATACCCATTGAGCCTTTAATGAAGCAAGATGAGTGCCCATTGAAGCATTCAACCTCTTTAATCTTCCTCCCGTCATTGGGCCTTGCAAATCCAATTCCTCCACCCGAGCAATCGACTCGGTGCCTTCCGCATGGTTCGCATCATCCTCCCCCTCTTGAAAAGGAGTCGTCCTCAACTCTTCATCCTCTACACCCAAAAAAGGAGAAAGATCAGAAACATTGAAAGTGACACTTACACCATACTCACCTGGGAGAGCTATCTTGTAAGCATTGTTGTTAATCTTTTCAAGCACTCGGAAAGGTCCGTCTCCTCGAGGCATGAGTTTTGATTTCCGCTTGTTGGGGAATCTTTCTTTACGCATATGAATCCAGACTAAGTCATCGGGTTCGAACAACACTTGCTTGCGACCCTTGTTTGCACGATCAACATATTTCTGGGTCATCCGCTCAATATTTTCCCTTGCCTTTTCATGGAGTTTCTTTATGAATTCTGCACGCCCTTTCGCATCCCTATTATTGCTTCCTGTAAAGGAAACGACACTAGATCAATAGGGGCAAGGGGGTTAAAGCCGTAAACAATTTCAAATGGAGAATATTGAGTAGTTGAATGCTTGGCCCTGTTATATGCGAATTCCACATGGGGTAGACACTCCTCCCAATTCTTAAGATTCTTCTTGACAATTGTTCTCAAAAGGGATGATAGTTTCTGATTCACCACCTCTGTTTTCCCATCGGTTTGCAGATGACAAGTAGTGGAAAATAGTAACTTCGTGCCCAGTTTGGTCTACAAGGTCTTCCAAAAGTAACTGAGGAATTTTGTGTCTCGATCCGACACAATCGTCCTTGGCATCCCATCGAGTTTGACTACTTTATGAAAGAAAAGTTGTGCAATGTTAGTGGCATCATCTGTTTTGTGACAGGGAATAAAGTGTGCCATTTTAGAAAACCGATCCACCACAAAAAAAATGAAATCTCTCCCCCTCTTAGTCCGTGGTAACCCCACAATAAAGTCCATTGATATGTCCTCTCAAGGGGTGTTGGGGATTGGGAGAGGAAGATATAGTCCATGTGGGTTCAGTTTTGATTTGGATTTATGGCAAACAATGCACTTTCCCACAAATTTTTCAACATCTCTAGATATCCTTGGCCAATAAAAATGTTCACTAAGAATGCTTAAAGTTTTTGCAACACCAAAATGTCCCATTAACCCACCAGAATGTGACTACTTTAGTAAAAGTAAACGAATAGAGTAATTGGGAATGCAAATATTATCCATCCGAAATAAGAACCCGTCATGTAAATAGAACTTTTCCCAACTAACTTCAGGTTTACAATGTTCATAAGGTTCACTAAAATCACTATCGATGGCATATAAATCCTTAATGTATTCAAAACCAAGTAGTTTTGGCGTATTTGTCTTAATTGGTCAAATTGCCCTAATTGGCCTAAATGGCCCCAATAGTCCAATTGACCTAATTGGGCTCAATAGTCTAATTTGTCGAATTGGTCTAATTCACCTAATGGTCTAAATTTCCTAATTGGCCTCAATTGCCTAATTGGCCAAATTTTCCTAATTTGCCTCAATAACCGAATTGGACTAATTGACCTAATTTCTCAAATTCGTTTAATTGGCCTCAATTGTTTAATTGACCTAATTGGCCTCAATAGTCTAATTGGCCTAATTTTCATAATTGGCCTAATTGGCCTCAATTGGCTAATTGGTTCAATTCTCAAATTGGCCAAATTAACCTAATTGGCCTCAGTTGTCCTAATTGGCCTCATTGGACTAAATAACCTCATTCTCCTGATTGGCCTCATTGGCTTAAAGGTCTCAACAGCCTAATTAGTCTAATTGGCCTAATTGGCCTAAATGGCCTCAGTAGCCTAATTGGCCTAATTAAAGTCAATAAACTAATTGGACTAATTAGACTCAATGGTCTATTTGTGATAATTGGATTAATTGACCTAATTGGTCTAATTGGAAAAATTGGTCTCAATGGACTAATTGGACTAATTGGAAAAATTGGACTCAATGACCTAATTGGTCTAATTGGACTTAATTGACCTCAATTGGTGTTAGTTGGCCTAATTTTCTTAATTGGTCTAATTAACCTAATCGGTCTCAATTGGGCTAATTGAATAAATATGTCTCAATTTCCCTCAAATGGCGTAATTGGCCTAATTTGTATCAATGGTTTAATCGGTCTCATTGGCCAAATTGGCCAAATTAGCCGTAATAGCCTAATTGGTCTCAATGGTCTAATTGGCCTAATTGAGTTAATTGGACTAATTGGCCTCAATCGTCTAATTGGCCTAATTGACCTTGTTGGCCAAATTGGGCTGATTGGGCTAATAGGCCTAATTAGTCTTAATGGCCCAATTGGCCTCATTAGCCTAATTTACATAATTGGATTCAATGGTCTAATTGGATGAATTGGACTAATTGACCTCAATGGCCTAACTGGCCTCAATGGCCTCGATGGCCTAATTGGCATAATTGGCACAATTGGCCTAACTTGTCTCAATTGGCTAATGGGCCTCAATTAGCCTCAATTGGCCTAATTGGTTCCAATTGATCTAATTGGACTAATTGCCTAATTGCCCTCAATTAGGCCAATCGAATCCCATTAGACCAATAATTCCAATTATGGGAATTAATCCAATGGGGCCAATTAGGACAATTGAGCCAAATTGATACCAATTGTGTCAACGAGGTCGAGTGATGTTAGTTAGGCCAATTAGACCAATTGAGGTCAATTTGGAAAATTAGGAAAATTAAGAAAATTAGGAAAATTAGGAAAATTAGGCAAATTAGGCAAATTAGGGGAATTTGGCCAATATGGTCATTGAGGAAAATTAGGCCAAATTGGACAATGAGTCTAATTAGACAATCGAGGCCAATTATGCCAATTAGACAATTGAGGAAAATTATGCCAATTTGTCCAATTAAGCCATTGAGGCCAATTAATCCATTGATCCTAATTAGGCCACTGAGACCAATTAAATCAATTAAGAAATTGAGTGTATTGAGCACATTTAGGCTAATTAGGCCAATTTGGCCAATTAGGTCATTGAGACCAATTAGAAAAATTAGTCCAATTAGGCCAATTAGGCTAATTATGCTAATTAGACCATTGAGACAAATTAGTCCAATTAGTTCAATTGGGCCAATTAAGCCATTGAGTTCAATTAGGCCAACTAGGTCAATGAGCTCAATTAGACCATTGAGGCCAATTAGGACAATGAGTCCAATTAAGCCAATCGAGGCTCATTGAGGTCAATTAGGCCAATTCGCCTAATCGAGCCCAATCTTGCCAATTAGGCCAATTGATCCAAATTAGGTCAATGAGATCATTGAGTCCATTGATATCAATTAGATCAATTATACCAATTGAGGACAATTGAGGGCAATTAGGCCAATGAGGCTAATTAGGACAATTAGGTCATTAACACCAATTAGGCCAATAAGGCCAATTATGCAATTGAGACCAATTAGATCAATTGGGCCATTGAGGCCAAGGATTCCAATTATGCCAATGAGGCTAATTAGGCAATTGAGTCCAATTAGGCCAATTACGCCCATTAGACAATTAAAGTCAATTAGACCATTGACGCCAATTATGTCAATTAGGCCATTAAGTTCAATTAATGCAATTAGGATATTGAGTCTAATTAGAAAAATTAGGCTATTGAGGCAATTGAGGCAAATTAGGCCAACCAGGCTATTAAGGCCAATCAGGATTTTGAGGCCAATTTGCCAATTAGGGCAATTGATATAATTCGGGCGATTAGGCAATTGGGGTCAATGATGCCAATTAGGCCCATTAAGCCATTGCGACCAATTATTCCAATTAGAGAATTGATGCCAAATATCCCACATATGCCAATTAGGCCAATTAGACAACTGAGGCCAATTAGGTCAATTAGGTCATTGGGGCTAATTGGGTCAATTAGGCAAATTAGGTCAATAAGATCAATTAGGTCAATTAGGCCATTGAGGGCAATAATGCCAATTATGTGATGGAGGACAATTATGCTAATTCGGCCAATTTGACCAAATAGAACAATTCGACTAGTTATACCATTGAGCCCAATTAGTCCAATTGAGGGCAATTAGCCCAATTAGGACAATAAGGCTAATTGAGGTCAATTGGGTCAAGTAGGCCGATTGGGGTCAATTGACGCCAATTAGTACAATTAGGCCAATTAAGGGCAATTAGACCGATTGAGACCGATTAGACCAATTACGCAAATTATACCAATTACGCTCATTAAGCCAATTCGGCCATTGTGACCATTAGAACAATTGAGGCCAATTCGACCATTTTGACCATTAGACCCTTGAGCCCAATTATGTCAATTAAACCAATTTGGCTATTGAGGTCAATTATATCAATTAGGCTAATTAGGCTATTGAGGCCAATTAGGCTAATTATACCAATTAGATCAATTATCCCATTGAGGCCAATTAGGCAAATTAGGTCAATTGGACCATTGAGACCAATTAGTCAAATTAGGAAAATTAGGTCAATTAGGCCATTAAGGTCAATTGGTCCAATGAGAACAATTAAACCATTGAGGCCAATGAAACCAATTAGGTCATCGAGTCCAATTAGGGCATTGAGGCCAATTAGGTCAGTTAAGCAATTTAGCTCAATTAGGTCAATTATGAAAATTCGGCCATTGAGGCCAATTGGACCAATTGGGGTCATTGAAACCAATTATCCCAATTAGGCTATTGAGAAAAATTAGGCCATTAAGCCCAATTAAGCTTATGAGACCAATTAAGTCAATTAGGATAATTAGGTCATTGGGGCCAATTAGGCCATTGAGGTCAAGGAGGTCAATTATGCAAATTAAGAAAATTAAGCCATTGAGACCAATTAGGCCAATGATACCAATTAGGCCAATTAGACCAATAAGGCCAATTTGGCAATTCATGCCATGTAGGCCAATTAAACAAATTAGCCACTTAGGCCATTGACGCGAAATTTGTCTCAGTGGCCTAATTGGCCTAGTGGTCCTCAATGGCCTAATTGGCACAATTGGCCTTTGAGGACAATCAGGCCAATGAGCCCAATTAGTCAAATTAGTTCAATTGGTCCAATTAGGCAAGTTCGTCCAATTATGGCACTTAGGCCTATTAGGCCAATGAGGCCAATTATGTCAATTAGGTCAATTAGGCCAATTAGGCCAATTAGACCAATTAGGACCACAAGGCCAATTATGTCATTCATGCCAATGAGGCTAATTCAGCCAATTATGTCATTGAGCCCAATTATGACAATTAATCCATTGTGGTCAACTAGGCCAATAATGTCAATTATGTCATTGAGGCCAATTAGGTCACTGAGGCTAACTGGGCAATTGAGGTCAATTAGTCCAATAAGGCCAACATGCAAAGTTAAACAAATTAGGCCAATTAGGTCAACAAGGTCACTAAAGCCAATTAGTCCAACTAGGTCATTGAGGCCAATTAGGTTATTGAGGCCAATTAGGCTAATTTCAATTAAGCCAATTAGGTCATTGAGGGCAATTAGGGCAATTACGCCATTGAGGCAAATTAGGCCAATTGGGCCAACGAGCCCAATCAGGCCAATTAGACCAATTTGGGATTGAGGCCAATTAGGGTATTGAGGGAAATTAGGCCAATTAGGCCATTGAGGAAAATTAGGGCAATTTGGTCATTGAGATCATTTAGGCCAATTTGGCTGATTATGTCATTGATGCCACCTGTGCCAATTCGGCCAATTAGGCCAATTATTTCATTTAGTCCAATTAGGCAAATTAGCCCAATTCAGTTCAATTAGGCAATTGATCTCAATTAGGACAATTAGGCCAATTAATCCAAATAGATCATTCAAGCCAATTAGTCGAATTTGTCCAATTATACCAATTAGGCCATGAAGCCAATTATGTCAAATAGGCTAATTAGGTCATTGAGTGTAATTAGGCCAATTATGTCAATTGATGTCCGTGCATCCAATGAGTCCAATTGAGGCCAATTTAGGCCAATTATGCCTATTATGTCAATTATGCCAATTAGGAAATTAGGCCAATAGGGTAATTGGGGTCAATTTGGCCAATTAGGCAATTATGCAAATTTAGCCAATTAGGCCAATGAGACCAATGAAGCCAATTGCGGCTGATAAGACCAATGAGTCCAATTAGGGCCAATTGAGGTCAACATGGTAATTAAGGAGCCAATTGAGAAAAATTTGGCCAATTAGGAAAAAGAGGTCAATTAGGTTAATTGAGACCAATTTGGCCTATCGAGGCCAATGAGGGAAATGAGGCCAATTTGCTTAATTGCTCTCATTGGCCTAATTCGCCTCAATTGGCCTAATTGCCCTCATTTTCCTAATTGACCTTATTTGTCTCAATTGGATGCTTAATTGGCCAAATTGACCTCAATTGGCCCTAATTTCCATTATCAGCTGCAATTGGTCTAATTGACTCAATTGGCCTAATTGGACTCAGTTGGACTAATTAGCATAATTGACCTAATTTGCTTAATTAGCCTAATTCGCCTCAATTGGCGTCATTGGTCTTAGTGGTCTAATTGGCTAAATTTGCATAATTGCCTAATTGACCAATTGACCTCAATGACCAAATTGGCCTAATTGCCTAATTGGTCTCAATTGACCTCAATTGGACTCATTGGACACAATTGGCTTAATTGCACTAAATGGCCTAATTGGCCTAATTGGCATAATTAGCTTCAATGGCCTAATTGGAATTGGCCAAATTCACCTAATTGGCTTCAATGTTCTAATTGGACTAATTGGCCTAATTGACCTAATTGGGCTTAATTGCCTAATTGAACTGAATTTGCCTTATTTTCGTAATTGGTGCAATTGGCATCAATGACATAATCAGCCAAATATTGCCTAAATGGTCTCAATGACCAAATTGGGCTAATTGTCCTCAATGGCCTAATTGGCCTAATTTGGCTCATTTGCCTAATTGGCCTCAATGGTCTAATTTGCCTAATTGATCTAATTGACCTCAATTTGCCAAACAGGTCTCAATTGTCCTAATTGGCCTCAATTGGAATAATTGGCCTAATTGGGCTCAATTGGCCTAATGGGTCTCATTGACCTAATTGGCCTCATTGCCTAATCGGCCTAATTGGCATCAATTTCCTAATTGCCCTCAATTAGCCTAATTGGGCTCATTGAAATAATTGGATGAATTGGCCTAATTGGCCTCATTAGAGCAAGGGGCCAATTGGCCTAATTAGCCTAATTGGACTCAATTGGCCTCATGAGTCTCATTGGACAAATTGGCCTAATTGGCCTTGTCGGCCTTAATTGGCCGAATTTGCCTCTTTGGCCGAACTGGCCTAATTGATCTAATTGGCCGAATTTTCCAAATTAGATGAATTAGTCTAATTGGCCTAATTGGCCTACTTGACCGCAATGACATGATTTGCCTAATTAGTCTAATTGGTCTTAATGGTCACATTGGCCTCATTCACCCAATTGGCCTCATTGATAAAATTGGCATAATTGGCCCCATTTGCATAATTGGCCGTAATATTCTCATTGGTTTGATTTGCCTTATTGTCCTAATTGGCCTCATTGGACTAATTGGCCCAATTGGCATTATTGGCCTAATTGGCATCAATGGCCCAATTGGCATAATCGGCATAATTTTCATAATTAGCCTAATTGACCAAATTGGGCTCAATTGACCTCATTCGCCTTAATGGACTAATGGATCTAATTGGCATCATTGACTTAATTGGCCTAATTGGAAAAATTTACCGAATTGGCCTTAATGGTCTAACTGGGCTAACTGGCCTAATTGGCCTCAATTGGACTAATTGGCCTAATTGGTCTCAATTACCTAATTCGAATAATTGACCTCAATGACCTAATTGGGCTTAATGGCCTAATTGGCTAATAGGCCTCAATTGTTCAAATTAACATTATTAGCCAAATTGGCATCAATTGGACTAATTAAAAAATTGGTCTCAATTAGCCTAATCAGCCTCAATTGGCCTAATGGGGCTTATTTGCCTAATTTGTCTAATTGGCATAATTGGCCTCAATTGCCTAATTGAATTAATTAGAATTAGTGGCCTAATTGGTCTCAATGGTCATTGACATAATTGGCCTAATTGGCCTCAAAGAAGGAATTGACTGAAGTAATTGACCACATTGGTCTCAATTGGCCTAGTTGGCCTTATTCGCCTCAATTGGCCTAATTGGTCGTATTGTCCTAATTGACCTAATTGGCATAACTACCCAAATTGGCCTCAATGACCTGATGTGAGACACGTGGGGTGGCCCGATCTTCACGGCGTAGGGCGGCAGATAAAGGATGTGGTTCGGGGCTATGTGGCAGATAATGGGTACAGATAGTAGATGCAAGTAGTCAATCAACGGTAAAAGGAACGCGACCTAATGCCTAGACAACACGCTCAAGGGGAGGATGTGATAGCCAATCCACACAACAATGCAATTGGGTTGAGGCACAGAATTGGGGGCTTTGTGATCTTGGATCACCATTCTAACTTGTATGCTGACAAGGTAAGAATGCACAAGAGAAAAGGGTAAAACTCGAGATAATCCTCACACAACGGAGAGAAACAAAGCATAATCTCTCAATTAATTCTTGAATGAAAATAAAATGCCATGGGGTGGCTATTTGATGCGAGACACACGGGGTGGAGCGATCTTCACGGCGTAGGGCGGCGGATGACGGATGCGGTTTGGGGCTAAGTGATGGGTGAAGGTTATGGGTAGTGGAAGCAAGTAGTCAACCAATGCTATATGGAGCGCGACCTACTACTTAGACAACGCACTCAAGGGAGGGGTGTGATGGCCAATCCACACAACAACGCACTTGGGTTGAGGCACGGAATTGGGGGCTTTGTGATCTTGGATCACCAATCTAACTTGTAAATTGACAAGGCAAGAATGCAAAAGAGCAAGGGAAATTTGGAACAATCCTCACACAATGGAGAGAAACAAAGCATAAGCTCTCAATTAAAATCTTGAATCAGATTACAATGCCATGGGGTGGCTATTTATAGCCAAGGGGTGACATAAAAGGTCAAGGGCCTAATATCATAGAGTCATAAAGCCTATTCCTACCTTGTCCCCTTAAAGTCAAAAAGGTAAAGTCTATCAAAGACTTTTTGGAAAATTAACACACAACTTTCCAACTATAGCCCACCGGAATTGACTTTGAGTGCATAGCCCACCGGATTTGACTTTGGTGCCCAAAGATGTCATTTCTAGAATCCTCCATGTGGATAAGGCTTCCAAATTCGTGCAACCATGTGGGCCAACCATTAAACATCATGCTTGGGCTTGAATAAGTGAGATAATAGGCCCATTTGCTCCATCCATGCAAGGTAATACCCATTGAGCCTTTAATGAAGCAAGATGAGTGCCCATTGAAGCATTCAACCTCTTTATTCTTCCTCGCGTCATTGGGCCTTGCAAATCCAATTCCTCCACCCGAGCAATCGACTCGGTGCCTTCCGCATGGTTCACATCATCCTCCCCCTCTTGAAAAGGAGTCGTCCTCAACTCTTCATCCTCTACACCCAAAAAAGGAGAAAGATCAGAAACATTGAAAGTGACACTTACACCATACTCACCTGGGAGAGCTATCTTGTAAGCATTGTTGTTAATCTTTTCAAGCACTCGGAAAGGTCCGTCTCCTCGAGGCATGAGTTTTGATTTCCGCTTGTCGGGGAATCTTTCTTTACGCATATGAATCCAGACTAAGTCATCGGGTTCGAACAACACTTGCTTGCGACCCTTGTTTGCACGATCAACATATTTCTGGGTCATCCGCTCAATATTTTCCCTTGCCTTTTCATGGAGTTTCTTTATGAATTCTGCACGCCCTTTCGCATCCCTATTAGTTGCTTCCTGTAAAGGCAACGACACTAGATCAATAGGGGCAAGGGGGTTAAAGCCGTAAATAATTTCAAATGGAGAATATTGAGTAGTTGAATGCTTGGCCCTGTTATATGCGAATTCCACATGGGGTAGACACTCCTCCCAATTCTTAAGATTCTTCTTGACAATTGTTCTTGAAAGGGATGATAGTGTCTGATTCACCACCTCTGTTTTCCCATCGGTTTGCAGATGACAAGTAGTGGAAAATAGTAACTTCATGCCCAGTTTGCTCTACAAGGTCTTCCAAAAGTAACTGAGGAATTTTGTGTCTCGATCTGACACAATCGTCCTTGGCATCCCATGGATTTTGACTACTTCATGAAAGAAAAGTTGTGCAATGTTAGTGGCATCATCTGTTTTGTGACAGGGAATAAAGTGTGCCATTTTAGAAAACCGATCCACCACAACAAAAATGAAATCTCTCCCCCTCTTAGTCCGTGGTAACCCCACAATAAAGTCCATTAATATGTCCTCCCAAGGGGTGTTGGGGATTGGGAGAGGAAGATATAGTCCATGTGGGTTCAGTTTTGATTTGGATTTATGGCAAACAATGCACTTTCCCACAAATTTTTCAACATCTCTAGATATCCTAGGCCAATAAAAATGTTCACTAAGAATGCTTAAAGTTTTTGCAACACCAAAATGTCCCATTAACCCACCAGAATGTGACTACTTTAGTAAAAGTAAACGAATAGAGTAATTGGGAATGCAAATCTTATCCATCCGAAATAAGAACCCGTCATGTAAATAGAACTTTTCCCAACTAACTCCAGGTTTACAATGTTCATAAGGTTCACTAAAATCACTATCAATGGCATATAAATCCTTAATGTATTCAAAACCAAGTAGTTTTGAATCCAACAAGGATAAAAGAGAATATCTACATGAAAGTGCATCGGCCACAATATTTTCTTTACCCTTTTTATGCTTGATGACATATGGAAATGATTCAATGAATTCCAGCCATCTATCATGTCTCCTATTTAGTTTATGTTGGCTCCTAAGGTATTTAAGAGCCTCATGATCAGAATGGATCACAAATTCTTTAGGCCAAAGATAATGTTGCCATGTTTCTAGAACTCTAAACAATGCATACAACTCTTTATCATATGTAGCATAGTTTAGAGTTGGGCCATTTAAATTCTCACTAAAATAAGCAATAGGCTTACCCTCTTGCATGAGTACTCCTCCTATGCCAATTCCAATTTCATCACATTCAATTTCAAAGGTTTTACCGAAGACTGAAAGTGCAAGTAGAGGGGCGTGGGTGAGTCTCTCCTTAAGAGCATGAAAGGCCTTCTCTTGAGTTATTCCCCATTTAAAAGGAACATTCTTCTTGGTCAACTCATTCAATGGCGCTGATAGTGTGCTGAAGTCCTTCACAAATCTTCTATAAAAACTAGCAAGCCCATGAAAACTTCTTACCTGCCCATCGGAGGTTGGAGTTGGCCATTCCTGAATTGCTTTGATCTTCTCGGTGTCAACTTCAACTCCATTGCCGCACACAACAAATCCAAGGAAAACAATCTTATCGAGGCAAAATTCACACTTATTAATGTTTCCAAACAATTTTTCTTTCCATAACACCTCTAGGACTCTTCTTAAGTGATCTACATGTTCATGCAAAGTCCTACTATAGACCAGAATCTCATCAAAGTAAACTACCAGAAATTTCCCAATATAGGATTGTAAGACATGATTCATTAACCTCATAAATGTGCTAGGTTCATTGGTGAGACCAAAGGGCATGACTAGCCATTCATAAAGTCCATGTTTTGTCTTAAATGCTGTTTTCCACTCATCTCCTTCTTTCATCCTAATTTGATGGTAGCCACCTCTTAAATCAATTTTAGAGAAAATTGTAGAGCCATTTAACTCATCTAGCATGTCATCTAACCTAGGGATAGGATGACGATACCTGACCGGGATGTTATTGATGGCTCTGCATTCAATGCACATTCTCCATGTTCCATCCTTCTTTGGTACTAAAAGCACCGGTACGGCATAAGGACTGAGGCTCTCTCTGACATATCCTACATCCAATAGCTCTTGAACTTGCCTTTGAATTTCTTTTGTCTCCTCTGGGTTAGTGCGATATGCAGGGCGGTTCGGTATTGATGCTCCGGGTATGAGGTCAATTTGAGGCTCAATACCTCTAATGGGTGGCAAACCCGGTGGCACCTCTTCTGGAAAGACATCATCATACTCCTGTAACAAGGAATCAAAAACATTTGGCAAAGGGGATAAGTCGTTAGTATTTAGCAATACCTCTTTGTGCATGAGTACTATGAGGGTTTGCTATGAAAACAAAACTTTCTTAACCTCACTCTTTTTTGCCAACATCACACTTCTCTCTTCACTCAAATTATTTTCCCTCTTGATTTTTCTTTGCTCTCAATTTCTTTTCCTCTCTCATTTTCTCTCTTTCCCTCATTCTCATCTTTTTCATTTTTACTCTTTTTTTCTTTATCACTCATTTTTTTCTTTTCTCTCAAAATGTGATCTTCCAAAATTTGCTTGGGGGACATGGGGTTGAGGGTTATAGGTTCCCCTCGGAGTACAAAAGTGTGACGATTTGAGAAACCGTCATGAGTAACATGTCGATCGTACTGCCATGGTCGTCCCAAAAACAAATGGAATGCCTTTATAGGAACAATATCACACAAAACCTCATCTTTGTACTTACCGATGGTGAACAATACCTTCACTTGCTTGGTGACCTTTAGCTCCCCACGATCATTCAACCACTGAAGTCGGTATGGATTTGGATGCCTTAAAGTCGGGAGTCCCAACTTCTCCACCAACTCGGTGCACGCCACATTGCTACAACTTCCACCATCAACAATAACACTACATACCTTCCCATTGATCTTGCATCGTGTATGGAAAAGGTTCTCTCGCTGCTCCTTTTCTCCAACGGTCATTTGTGCACTTAAAACTCTTCTAGGGACAAGAATCTCGCCATCTTCCGCAAATTCTCCATTTTCAATTTCTGGAGATTCATCTTCCTCCTCTTCGGAGCTCTCTCCATCAGTCTCCCATTCTCCATACTTCTTGATGATCATGGTGCGACAGTTTCCGCATTCACTAGCAATGTGACCCCTTCCTTGACATTTGAAACAACGTATATCCCGATTCCTTGCTTGGTTAGTCTCAAAAGTAGGTTTCATAGGTGGAAGGATTACCTTTTCATTTTTGCGATCAACCACCTCTTTTGGCTTTGACAATTCTCCAATGTCCTTCCTCAGATTTCTCCAGGGTGTGAACTGGGTAGTGGGATTCCTCGCGTTGCTCCTTCTTTTGATTTGTTGTTCTACCTTGGTGGCTTGGTGGATCATGTCTTGTATCTCCACATGGTGGTACATCTCCACTTGAACCACAATCTCCCGATTGAACCCATGTAAAAACCGTGCCATGGTTGCCTCCGGATCCTCCTCGATGTTTGCTCGAATCATGGCAATTTGCATCTCCTTGTAGTAGTCTTCAGCACTTCTACTCCCTTGGGTGAGGTGTTGAAGTTTGTTATGGAGATCTCTATGGTAATGTGTGGGAACAAACCGTTTCCGCATGGCAAACTTCATGTCCTCCCAAGTGTTGATAGGGCGTCCACCATATCTTGCCCTTTCCTTTTTCATTTGACCCCACCAAATTAAAGCATAATCATAAAATTCAAGGGAAGCAAGTTTGACCCTTTTCTCCTCGGAATATGCATGGCATGAAAACACCTACTCGATCCGCATCTCCCACTCCAAGTATGCTTCCGGATCGCTTTTCCCTTGAAATGAAGGGACCTTCACCTTGATCTCGCCAAGTAGTTCATCATCATGTGGTTTTCTTTGGCCTTCTCTTGGTTGTTGGTACAACCTCCTCCTTTGTGGGAAATCCTCGAAATCACCATCAAAGTTTTCTATCTCCTCCTCGATGATGTGGGGGCGACATGGTGCCTGAGCTCGCCGCTGGTTGTCATGGATCATCCTCGGGCGTGGTTGACTCTCCAGGTTGTCAATCCTCTCATACATCACTTCCAACTTTCGATCAAGAAGCCTCTTGAAGTGGCTCACCAAAGCTTGCATTTGGAGTTGTGTAGCTTCGGGTGCGAGAGATCTACTTTGACTTCATCGCTAACATGAGCAATTTTCTTCCCATGGTCTTCTGCCATGATTTGTAACACAAACACAAATACACACACACACGGGGAGAAACACACACACGCGAAGATGTACACATACGCACACACACAAGTTGTACACACTCACGCACACAAGGATACACACTCACGCACGCAATATTTACTCACACACACAAGGGTACACACACACACACTTACAATGATACACACACGCGCGAGATTTACACACACACACACACAATGAAATGTACACACTCACACACACAATACTGTTTTTTTAATTTCTCTCCACTCAACACTCAATTCAAATCCCAAACTCTTATGAAATATAATACCTTGTTTGGAGTGATCACATGCCACCAATCCTTCTCAAACCAAGATTGCATCGGAGGATGGTTTCACACAACCCGTTTGAGTGGTAAAATGTAACAAAATGGTAAAGGGTGGAAAAAGGGGTTGAAATAAGGGTAAAGGGTGGAAAATGGGTGGAAAGGTGTGGTGTGTGGGTTTTTCCCGATTGTGCAAGATGAGAAAAATTAATAATAATATGAGCCAATATTGAAATGGAAAGTGCTAATATTGAAAAGCACGAAGATGGAGTAATTGTATCCGCTTTTTTCACTTTTTTTTTCAATTCTCTCCAAAAAGTGTTGTGCTTGGAGTTTTAAAGCACAAGATGATGTATGGAGTGTAAGAAGTTTTTTTTAAATCTCTCAAAGAAAGGATGTGCTTAATATTGAAAAGCACAAAATGATGAGTTGAGAGAATTTGATTTTTTTTGCTAGATACAAATCACGTAATGAGAAAAGAAGATTGATGAATAATTGGCTCAATGCAATAATATTTCAAACTTGCACAATGTAGGCCAATTCTGGAGGTTTTCAAGATATGGGTTTTTTTAATGGGTGGATGATATGGAAGGATAAGGAGAGGAATGGGTAAAACAAATGTAAAAGAAGGGATAGGTGCCTACCGTGTCAACCGAAGATCTGATACCAACTGATGTGAGACGCACGGGGTGGCCCGATCTTCACGGCGTAGGGCGGCGGATGACGGATGCGGTTTGGGGCTAAGTGACGAGTGAAGGGTATGGATAGTGGCAGCAAGTAGTCAACCAACGCTATATGGAGCGCGACCTACTACTTAGACAATGCACTCAAGGGAGGGGTGTGATGGCCAATCCACACAACAACGCACTTGGGTTGAGGCACGGAATTGGGGGCTTTGTGATCTTGGATCACCAATCTAACTTATAGATTGACAAGGCAAGAATGCACAAGAGCAAGGGAAATTTGGAACAATCCTCACACAACGGAGAGAAACAAAGCATAAGCTCTCAATTAAAATCTTGAATCAGATTAGAATTCCATGGGGTGGCTATTTATAGCCAAGGGGTGACATAAAAGGTCAAGGGCCTAATATCATAAAGTCATAAAGCCTATTCCTACCTTGTCCCCTTAAAGTCAAAAAGGTAAATTCTATCGAAGACTTTTTGGAAAATTAGCACACAACTTTCCAACTATAGCCCACCGGAATTGACTTTGAGTGCATAGCCCACCGGATTTGACTTTGGTGCCCAAAGATGCCATTTCTAGAATCCTCCATGTGGATAAGGCTTCCAAATTCATGCAACCATGTGGGTCAACCATTAAACATCATGCTTGGGCTTGAATAAATGAGATAATTGGACCATTTGCTCCATCCATGCAAGGTAATACCCATTGGGCCTTTAATGAAGCAAGATGAGTTCCCATTGAAGCATTCAACCTCTTTAATCTTCCTCACGTCATTGGGCCTTGCAAATCCAATTCCTCCACCCGAGCAATCGACTCGGTGCCTTCTGCATGGTTCGCATCACTATTTATAGCCAAGGGGTGATAGAATAGTCAAGGGTCTAATACCCTAAAGTCATAAAGGATAAACCTACCTTGTCCCCTTAAAAGTCAAAAAGATAAAGTCTAACAAAGACTTTTTGGAAAAGTAGTACACAAATTTCCAACTATAGCCCACTAGATTTGACTTTGAGTGCATAGCCCACCAGATTTGACTTTGGTGTCCAAAGATGTCATTTCTGGAATCCTCCCTATAGGCAAGACATCCAAATTTGTGCAACCATGTGGGCCAAGCTTTAAACATCATGTTTGGGTATGAATAAGTGAGATAATAGGCACATTTTCTCCATCCATGCAAGGCAAGATCCATCGGGCCTTTAATAAAGCGAGATGGGCACCCATTGTTGCATTCAGCCTCTTCAATCTCCCACGTGTCATCGGGCTTTGCAAATCCAACTCCTCCACTCGGGTAATCGACTCGGTAACAAGGTTCACATCATCTAATTAGACTAATCGGACCCAATACCCCAATTTTACTAATTTTTCTTATTGGTCTAAATAGTCTAATCGACATAATTGGCAACAATGTTCTAATTGGCCTAATTGGCGTAACTTGTCTAATTAGTCTGTGATGCGGATCATGGTGTACACATATAGCAAGGACTTGAGGGTGATCATGGCATTGATGGTGGAAGGAGAATTAATGGACACGACCCATTGCATGGGATTGGTGGCCCAATGACAAGAGGAAGAATGAGGAGGATGAAAGAGGCTTTACATGGCCTCATTTTGAAATTATAAGAGGAGGCCCAACATGCATGCATGGGAGGAGAAAATGGGCCTGTAATCACACTTATTAAAGCCCAAAAGTGAACCTAAAAGGCCCACCCATATGCTTCCACGAAATTTAATCCACTTGCATGAAGGAAATATCCAATGTCAAAAGTGGTGGGCCCCTTGTCTCCAAATCCATGGTGGGAATCTTCAAAGTCTTTGGGGTGGTTCCTAAAAGTCTTGTTTAGAGATATCTTGTCCCCTAAAGCCATGGACATGTGTAAACAAAGTCAAATTCGTGGGATAGACTTCAAGACTTTTGTGGGGTAGGTAGTTTGACATGTATTCCTCTCATTTGGAAATAAATAGCCACCGCTTGTTCCCCTTGATGGTTAATTTCGAATTTGAGAGTTTCTAGCATTATTATGCTTGTGTTTCTTGTGTTCTGAGGTAAATGCAAGTAAGGCTCATCAAAAGAGTGATCAACCTTTGTGGCGCTTTATAATTAGAGTTTCAAGGGGCAAGTCTCCTTGAGGTCCTAATTGATCACCCCTTCCCCTTTTATTCCTCATGAATTTCTTTTAATTTCCATTCCCCTCTTCTTTCTTCGCTTGTAGTTCCGCATTTTTGCCAACGAATACCGTACTCGCATACGGTATCATATCATTTGGTATCAGAGGAAGTCAACAGAAACCAGGTTCTTTCATTTCTATTTCTCTCATCTTTTTTTTCTTCCCCTTCTTCCATTTTCTGCCATCACCAATTTTGGACAGAACTTTCTTCCACATTTTCGTCTGGTCTTATTTGAATTTCTGGGTGTATAATATGTCATTTTAATATTCCAGAATCTCATCTTGCTTCTCGATTTGGAAACACTAAAATCCGACACCCATATTTAGAGATATAGTTGAATCAATTCGTGCTACAGTTTCACCCTTATGAAATCTAACAATCTCCAAGGAGGATTTCCATTTGAGTTTGAAGTTCATGTTATCTCAACCATTTACATCATTGCAATCAGATTAGTACATTTTTCATTTTTTGTACTTTGAGCACAAAAGGCGCACTCTTTGTATCTCAATTCTTGTTTATTGAGTAGCAAAAAAAATCAAAAAAATAAAATAAAATAAAAAGGATGCTACTCATTTAAAAACATTGCGCTCACTCATAAGTTATAAATTTGATTGTATTTTCTTATCCATCGTCTTCTTTCCTTTATCCATATCTGACCTTCTTCTATAACCTTTTCTCCCATTTACCCCCCCACATTTCTCAAACCTCATTGATTCAAACCTTTTTAAAATTTCTGATTTTTAAAGATTGCCATGAATTGATTGCTTCTACTAGTTGTCTTCTTGATTCTATTTAAGAACAGTTGTAGGAACCAAGTTGTTGTGCTAGAAAGTGTGAGGAACCTTTTGAGAGATAAAAAAAGAGAGAAAGAGTGTGTGGGAAATTCATGAAAGCAGTCGTTGACCAGTTTACAAGATTGAATGCTAGGTTGGATGATATAAAAAGTTCATCATCTTCAAAGGCTCCAAGAAGGCAAGAAATTCATGAAGGTGATGATGAGTACTCCGATTTTGAAGAATCAATTCCTAGGCGCGGGCAACGTGCTGCTTGGAGAGACAATGACTTGGGAAGTATCAAAGTGACACTTCCACCCTTTCAAGGGAAGAGTGACCCAGAACTTTATTTGGAGTGGGAGCGGAAGGTTGACCATGTGTTTGGACTTCACAACTACTCGGAGGAGAAGATGGTAACATTGGCAGCGCTTGAGTTCAATGACTATGCAAGTATTTGGTGGGACCAATTACAAGTAAGTCAACGACGAAATGGAGAAAGGCCAATTCGAAATTGGGAAGAAATGAAGATAGTAATGCGCAAAAGGTACATTTCTAGTCATTAATATCGATACTTTCATTTGAAGTTACAAAAACTTGTGTAAGGTTCTATGTGTGTGGAGGAATACTACAAGGAAATGGAGATATCAATGATTCGAGCCAATTTGGAGGAGGATCGCGAAGCTACCATGGAAATGTTCATCAATGGCTTGAATCCGGTAATTAGAGATGTGGTGGAACTACAGACCTACATTGACAAGGAGGAGTTGCAACATAAGGCGGTGAAGGTCGAAAATCAACTACATTCTCAAAGGATTCAAGTAAGTTCCCATAATTTTTGGAAGGATAACCGGAAAGATCCAAAATCAACTTCTAAGTGGAATGAAACGAAACCAAGGGATTCTAAATTTTTTCCAAAACAAAGAGAAGAGGCCAAAAATAAGTTCTTCCCCACTGATTCAAAAGGAAAAATGGACACAGATTTCCCTTCTAAATCACATGATATAAAGTGTTTTAAGTGTCAAGGACATGGTCATATTGCATCTCAATGCCCAAACAAAAGGGCCATAATTATTTTGGATAATGGAGACGTCCTTAGTGAGCACTCTAGAAATGATGAGATTCCATCTTTGGAGGAGGGTTCAAATGTAGAAGTTGAAGAACCCGTACATGGAGATGCATTGGTGGCAAGAAGAGCTTTAAACATTCAACCCAAAGATGATCATGATGAGGAGCAAAGGGAACATATTTTTCATACGAGATGCCACATCAAGGAGAAGGTATGTAGTATGATTATTGATAGTTGAATTTGTAATAATGTGGTGAGTACCTTGTTGGTGGAAAAGTCGAGTTTGCCTACTCTAAAGCATACTAGACCCTATAGATTGCATTGGTTGAGTGATAGTGGGGAAGTGAGGGTCACAAAACAAGCCATAGTTTCTTTTTTCCATTGGAAAATATCATGATGAGGTGCTGTGTGATGTTGCTCCGATACAAGCTGGACATTTGCTTCTAGGGAGACCATGGCAATTTGATAGGAGGGTGATGTATGATGGCTATGCTAACCACTTCTCTTTTCATTTCAGCGGTCGAAAGATTGTTTTAACTACTCCAAGTCTCGTACAAGCATATGAAGATCAAGTGAGGATAGAGAAAGAATACAAAAAGAAAAAAGAAATGAGTGAAAAAGAAAGTGGGAAAAATAAAATTTTGAGTGATAAAAAAGAGAGTGATGAGTTGACGAAAAAGGAAATGAGAGAAAAAAAATGAAAAGAGTGGAAAAATTAAGAGTGAAAAAGGAGAGTCCAGTGGCATAAAAAGAAATGAGGGAAATCAAAGAGATGAAAACAAGAGTGTTGAGAGAAAGTTGAGTTTATTTTCTGGAAAAAGTGAGGTGAAAGGTGCTTTATTGACCGGGAAAGTATTCTTACTCATTAGTAAGGATGCTTACCTTGCAACAAATGAACTTCACCATTATTTGCCTTCTTGTGTTGTGTCTTTACTACAGGAATTTGGTGATTTGTTTCCTGAAGAAACACCCGATGGACTACCCCCTTTGAGAGGGATTGAGCACAGGATTGACTTCATTCCCGGTGCCGCAATTCCAAATAGGCCAGCATATAGAGCTAATTCGGAAGAGACTAGAGAGATCCAGTATCAAGTTGAAGAACTAATGAAGAAAGGATTAGTAAGGGAAAGCATGAGTTCATGCGCCGTTCCGGTGATCCTAGTACCCAAGAAAGATGGAATATGGCAGATGTGTGTGGATTGTCACGCCATCAACGAAATAACAATTAAGTACCGTTATCCCATCCCTCGACTTGATGACATGCTTGATGAATTACATGGGGCCTCTTTGTTTTCAATAATTGATCTTAAAAGTGGATACCACCAAATTCGAATGAAAGAAGGAGATGAGTGGAAAACTACTTTTAAAACTAAGTTTGGTTTGTATGAGTGGTTAGTTATGCCATTTGGTTTAACTAATGGACCAAGTACATTCATGAGCTTAATGAACCATGTCCTTCGTTCATTCATTGGAAAATTCGTGGTTGTCTATTTTGATGATATCTTGGTGTATAGAAAATCTCTAGACAACCATGTTGAACACTTGCGTTTGGTGTGTGAGACCCTTAAACAAAACCACATTTATGCCAATCTTCAAAAATGTTCCTTTTTCATGGATTTTGTTGTGTTTCTTGGCTTTGTTGTAGGGGTGGAAGGGATTCGTGTGGATGATGAAAAGATCAAAGCAATTCAGGAGTGGCCCACACCGAAGAGTGCAACCGAGGTTAGAAGTTTTCATGGATTGGAAAGCTTTTATAGGAGGTTTGTAAAGGATTTTTCATCCATCGCTGCACCTGTTAATGAACTTTTAAAGAAACATGTGGTCTTTAAATGGGGTGAAAAACAAGAAAAAGCTTTTAACACACTCAAAGAAAAATTGGCCAGTGCTCCCCTTTTAAGGCTACCCGATTTCACCAAAGTCTTTGAAATTGAGTGTGATGCATCAGGAGTTGGAATTGGTGCTGTTTTGACTCAAGAGTCGCGTCCAACTGTTACTTTAGTGAGAAATTGAACGGGGCAGCATTAAATTATTCAACTTACGATAAAGAACTTTATGCTTTGAAACAAACCCTGGAAACATGGCAACATTACTTATGGCCTAAAGAGTTCATTATTCATTCTGACCATGAAATCCTTATGTATTTGAAGTCCCAAGGTAAGTTGAATCGGCGGCATGCATCTTGGCTGGAATTCATTGAGACTTTCCCTTACGTGATCAAGCACAAAAAAGGTAAGGAAAATGTGGTTGTTGATGCTCTTTCACGAAGGTATTCACTTCTTACTTCTCTTCATTCTAGATTACTTGGACTTGAGTTACTAAAGGGAATGTATGAAAATGATGGAGATTTTTCTAAAATTTGGACATCTTGTGAAAAACATGGTTTTAAAGACTATTACAAAAATGATGGGTTTCTTTTCAAAAGGGATAAATTGTGCATTCCAAATTGTTCAACTCGAGAATTGATTGTAAAAGAAACTCATGGGGGTGGTTTGATGGGGCATTTTGGGGTTGATAAAACACTAGCTACTTTGCATGAACATTTTTATTGGCCAAGCATGAGAAAAGATGTTATTGCAATTTGTGCTAGGTGTGTCACTTATAAGCATGCAAAGTCCAAGGTTCAACCAAATGGTTTGTATTCGCCCTTTCCCGTTCCATCCCATCCTTGGACCGACATCTCTATGGATTTTATGTTGGGATTGCCTCAATCCCAATCGGAAAGAGATACCATTTTTGTTGTTGTGGATCGATTCAGCAAAATGGCCCATTTCATTGCATGCTCAAAAACTAATGATGCTATACATATAGCAGATTTGTTTTTCAAAGAAATTGTAAGATTACATGGACTGCCCAAAACCATTGTAAGTGATAGGGATGTGAAATTCCTTAGCCACTTTCGGAGGACTTTGTGGAATAAATTGGGAACTAAATTATTGTTCTCAACAGTTGCACATCCTCAAACTGATGGGAAAACTGAAGTGGTGAATAGAACTCTTTCTACCCTCTTGCATGCAATAATTCAAAAAAATCTAAAGAATTAGGAAAAATGTTTGCCGCACACAGAGTTTGCATATAACCAAGTATTGCATTCCACTACTAACTTCTCACCTTTTGAGATTGTATATGGATTTAACCCAATGACTCCGTTAGATATTCTTTCATTGCCTACTAATGAGGTTGTTGATCTTGCAGGTGATGAGAAGGAAAAATTTGTTCGGGACTTACCTGCCAAGGTAAAACCCAACATTGAAAGAAGAAATGAACAATATGAGAAGCAAGCAAACAAGGGTAGGCATAAGATTGTACTAGAACCTAGAGATTGGGTGTGGGTGCATTTGAGGAAGGAAAGGTTCCCGGAGCAAAGAAAATCAAAACTTCAATCACAAGGAGATGGTCCATTTCAAGTTTTAGAAAGAATCAATGATAATGCCTACAAGATTGACTTGCCCAGCAGGTATGGAAATGTGAGTGTTACCTTTAATATTTCTGATCTCTCTTCTTTTGAATATGCATATTCGAGGACGAATCCTTTTGAAGAGGGAGGGGATGATGTGGATCATGGTGTACACATGCAGCAAGGAGCTGAGGGTGATCATGGCATTGATGGTGGAAGGAGAATTAATGGACAAGACCCATTACATGGGATTGGTGGCCCAATGACAAGAGGAAGAATGAGGAGGATGAAAGAGGCTTTACATGGCCTCATTTTGAAATTACAAGAGGAGGCCCAACATGCATGCATGGGAGGAGAAAATGGGCCTTTAATAACACTTATTGAAGCCCAAAAGTGAACCTAAAAGGCCCACCCATATGCTTCCACGAAATTTAATCCACTTGCATGAAGGAAATATCCAATATCAAAAGTGGTGGGCCCCTTGTCTCCAAATCCATGGTGGGAATCTTCAAAGTCTTTAGGGTGGTTCCTAAAAGTCTTCTTTAGAGATATCTTGTCCCCTAAAGCCATGGACATTTGTAAACAAAGTCAAATTCGTGGGATAGACAATAAGACTTTTGTGGGATAGGTAGTTTGACATGTATTCCTCTCATTTGGCTAAAATTAGCCAACTCTCATACCCCTTGAAGGTTAATTTCGAATTTGAGAGTTTCTAGCATTATTATGCTTGTGTTTCTTGTGTTCTTAGGTGAATGCAAGTAAGGCTCATCAAATGAGTGATCAACCTTTGTGGTGCTTTATAATTAGAGTTTTAAGGGGCAAGTCTCCTTGGGGTCCTAATTGATCACCCCCTTCCCCTTTTATTCCTCTTGCATATCTTTTAATTTCCATTCCCCTCTTCCTTCTTCACTTGTGTTTCCTCATTTTTGCCAACGAATACCGCACTCGCATACGGTATCATATCAGTCTGATTGGCCTCATTGACCTCAATAGTCTGATTGACCTAATTGGCCAAATGAGCTTAATTGGCCAAATTGGATTAATAGCCCTAATTGTCCCCAATTGGATAATTGGTATAATCAGCCTCAATTGTCCTAATTGGCTGAGTTGCCTTAATTAGTCAGATTGGCTTAATATGTCTGAATGGCCTCAATAGCCTAATTAGCCTAATTGAGTTCAGTAGCCTAATTGGGATAAATAACCTAAAGGGACTAAATGTATTCAATAGCATAATTGGCCTATATAACCAAAATGGACTCCATACTCTAATTGGTCTGATTGGTCAAATTGGAAAAATTGGCCAAATTGGCTTCAATGGCCTAATTTTTATAATTGGTCTCAATGGTCTCCATTGGGCTAATTGGGCTAACTAGCCTCAATTTGCTTCAATTGGACTCAATTGGCCTAATTGGTCTAATTGGCCTACTTGGGCTAATTGGACTCAATGGCCAAATCGGTCTCATTTTCCTTATTAACATAATTGACCTAATTGGACTAATTGGGCTCAATGGTCCAATTGGCAGAATCACATCAATTGGCCTCAATTGGCTGAATTGGCATAATTGGACTAATTGACCCCAATGGTCTAATTGGCATAATTGGCCTCAATTGAATTAATGGGCCAAATTGTCCTAATTAATCTAATTGGCCTCCATGGCCTAATTGGTCTCCATGGCCTAATTGGCACACATGGCCTAATTGGCCTAATTGGTCGGATTGGTCTCAATGGTCTAATTGGTCGGATTGGCGTCAATGACCAAATTGGATTCAAGGGACAAATTAGCCTAATTGGCCTCAATGGATGAATTGGTATAATTGGTATAATTGGCCTCAATTGGACTCAATTGGCCTGATTGACATAATTGGAATAATTGGCCTCAATTTGTCTCATTGGCATAATTGGACTCAATTGGATTAATGGGCCAAATTGTCCTAATTAACCTAATTGGCATCCATGGCCGAATTGGCCACCATGGCCTAATTGGCACCCATGGCCTAATTGGCCTAATTGGTCGGATTGGTCTCAATGGTCTAATTGGATTAATTGGCCTCATTGGCCTAATTGGCATTATTGGCCTCAATAGTATAATTTTCCTAGTTGACCTAACTGGCCTAATTGGACTCAACGACCTAATTGGCTTAATTAGCCTAATTGGCTTCAATTGGCCATAATTGGCCAAATTTGCCTCAGTTGGTCTCAATTGACTTCAGTTAGCCTAATTGCCCTCCATTGGTCTAATTGACCTCAATTGGCTTAAATTGGTCTAATTGGCATAATTGGACAAATTCGCCTCAATGGCATAACTGGTCGAATTGGCCGAATTGGTCAAATTGGTCAAATTGGCCAAATTAGCCCAATTGTCCTCTATTGCATAATTTGCATAATTGCCCTAAATGACCTAATTGACCTAATTGACCTAATTGATATCATTGACATAATTGACATAATTGGCCTAATTAGCCTCAATAGCCTAATTGGCATAATTTCCCTCAATTGTCTAATTGGCCTAATTGGTCTAATTGCCCTAATTGGCATATGTGGGCCAATTGACATCAATTCGCTAATTGGTATAATTGGCATAATTGGCCGCAATGACTTAACAGGCCTAATTGGCATCATTGACCACAATGGCCTAATCGCCCTAATTATCTTAATTGCCATAATTGGACAAATTGACCTCAATATCCTGATTAGCATCAATAATCTAGTTGGTCTAATTGGACTTAATAGCCCCCAATAGCCTAATTGGCCTAATTAGACTCAATATCCTAATTTCCATAAATGACCTTAATGACCTAAATTGACCTAATTGGCGTCAACGGTCTAATTGACCTCAATAGTTTAATGGGTATAATTGGCCTAATTGGACTCAATTGCCTTATTGGCCTCATTGGCCTTATTGGTCTCAATTGCATAATTGGCCTTATTGGCCTAATTGGCATCAATGACCTAATTGCCCTAATTAGTCTCATTGGCCTAATTTCTCTCAATTGGGCTCAATTGGACTAATTGATCTAATTGGTATCAATGGCCTCAATGACCTTATTGGCCTAATTTGGATCAATTGGTAAAATTGGCCCGATTGGGCTCAATTTGCCTAATTGGCCTAATTGGCCTGAATGAGCCTCGATTGACCTTATTAGATTCATTGACCTAATTGGCCTTGATGGTATAATTGTGCTCATAAGCCTAATTGTATACAATACCTTAATTGGATTAATTGGCCTGAATGGTCAAATTGGAATAATTAGCCAAATTGATCGAATTGGACTAATTCTTCTAATTGGTCTTAATGACCTAATTGGCCTAATTGGCCTAACTCGCCTAATTGTACTCAATGATATGATTTCCCAAATTGGTCTAATTAGCCTAAATGGCCTCAATAAACTCATTTTCCTAATCAATTTAATTGGTCTTTATGGCCTAATTAGGATGAATGGACTAATTAGCCTCAATGACCTAATTGGACTAATTGTCCTCATTGGCCGAATTGTCGTAATTGTCCTCAATTGCCTAATTGGCCTTGATTTTCTGATTAGTCTCATTGGATAAATTGGCCTAATTATCCTCAATGGCCATATTGGCGTAATTCCCCTAATTGGCCTCATTGGCAGAATTTTCCTAATTTTCCTAATTTTCTTAATTTTCCTAATTTACCCAATTGACCTCAGTTGGTCTGATTGGCCTAACTGACTTCACTTGACCTCATTGACATAATTGGACTAATTCACATCAATTGGCATCACTTTGCCTCAATTGGACTCAATCGACTAATTCTTATAATTGGACTTATTGGCCTACTGGGCTTTGATTGGCCTAATTGGCCGAATTAGCCTCAATGGCCTAATTTTTCTAATTAGGATCAATGACCAAATTGGACTAAATGGCCTAATTGGCCTTGATTTGTCTAGTCGGCTTCATTGGCCTAATTGGTCTGATTTACCTCATTGGTCTCATTGGCCTAATTTGTCTAGTAGAATGGACCTAATGGGCCCAATTTGCCTCAATTGGCCTAATTGGCCCCAATTGGCCTAAGTGTCCTCAGTTGACCTCTAGTGGCATGATTAGCCTCATTAGCCTAATAGGCATAAGTGGGAAAATGAGCATAATTGACAGCAATGGTGAAATTGACCAAATTGGTTGAATTGGCATAATCGGTCTAATTGGTATAATTGCCTTCATTGGCCTAATTGGCCTCAATTTCCAAATTGGTCTAATTGGAATAGTTGGGGTCATTGACCTAATTGGTTTAATTGACCACAATACAGTAATTGGCCTAATTAGCGTAATTGAACTCAATGGCCTAATTGACCAAATTGGCCTAATTGAACTCAATGGTCTAATTTGCAAAATTGGTCAAATTACTCCAATTAACCTAATTGACCGCAACGGCCTAATTGGCCAAATTGACCGCAATGGCCTAACTGGCCTAATTGCCGTAATTGCCCGAATTTGCCTAATTGACATAATTTGCATAATTGACCTAATTGAACTCAATAACCAAATTGGCCTAATTGACAACAATTACCTAACTAGCTTAATTGTTCTCGATGCCCTAATTGGTATAATAGCCCCATTGGACTAATTGGACCTAATGGCCTAATTTCCCGCAATGGCCTTATTGGCTTAATTTACCGTAATGATCAAATTGGCCTAATTGGCCTCCATGACCAAACTAGCCAATTGTCCTAATTGATTTCAAGGCTTAATTCGCATAATTGACCTAAGTGGACTTATTGGGCTCAATAGCCTAATTGACCTAATTGGTCTAGCTTGCCTTATTCGCCTCATTGGCCTCAATTGGCTCATTAGCCTCAATGGCCTAATTGGGCTCATTTGCATAATTGGACTCAATGAGCCTAATTGGCCTCCTTTGCCTTAATGACCTAATTGGGCTAATTGGCCTCAATGGCCTAATTTGCCTAATAGGCATAACTGGCCTAATCGGCCTAATCAGCATAATCGGCCTAATTGGCCTAATTGGGTTCAGTGGCCTAATTGGCATCAATGGTATAATTTGCCTAATTGGCCTCAATGACCTAATTAACCTAATTTTCTTTAATGTCCTAATTAGCCTAATTGGCCTAATTGGCCTAATTGGTCTCGATGGCCTAATTGGCCTCAATGGCCTAATTAGCCTAATTTTCATTAATGTCCTAATTAGCCTAATTTGCCTAATTGGCCTAATTGGTCTCAATGCCCTAATTTGGCTAATTGGCATAATTGGGCTCATTGGCCTAATTGGTCTAATTGGACTCAATTGCTTAATTGGCCTAATTAGCCTAATTGGCCTAATTGGGTTCATTGGCCTTATTGGCCTCAATTACCTAATTGGCCGAATTAGCCTCAATGACCTAATTGGCCTGGTTGACACGATTGAGCTCATTGGCCTAATCGACCTCAATAGTTTATTTACCCTAATTAGCCTAATTGATCTACTTTCCAAATTGGCCTAATTGTTCTAAATGCGTTAATAGGCCTAATTGGCCTAATTGGACTAATTGGCATCAATGAACTAATTATTCTAATTGATCTAAATAGCCTAATTGTCCTAATTGGCCAAATTGACCTCAATGAAATAATTGTCCTAATCGGATGCAATTAACTAATGGGTATAATTGGTCAAACTGTCCAAGTTTGCCTTTATGGCATAATTGGCCTAATTGGCTTCAATGGTCTAATTGGCATAATTGACCTCAATGCCTTAATTGGCCTAATTGGACTAGTTGGACTAATTGGCTACAATGACCTAATTGGCCTATTTGACCTAATTGATCTCAATGGCGTAATCAACTAAGTGGGATAATTGGCCTTAATGGCCTAATTAGCCTAATTGGTCTAACTGACCTAATTAGTCTAATTGGTCTCATTGACCAAATTGGGCTCAATGACCTTATTGGATGAATTAGACGACTTGGCCTAATTGGCATCGATGGACTAATTGGCCTAATTTTCCTAATTGACATAATGGTCCTAAAAGGCATCAATATACTAATTTTCCTAATTGGTCGTAGTACGATTAATTGCCTAATCGGACTCATTGGCCTCAACGACCCAATTGGCCTAATTAGCCTAGTTGGCATAACTGGACTAATTGGCCAAATTTTCCTAATGCGTCAAATTGGTCTCAATTAGCCTCAACGGCCTAATTGGTCTCAATGAATCAATTGGCCCAATTGGCTAGTTGGCCTAATTGGCCTAACGGGACTAATTGTCATAATTTTCTTAATGAGTCTAATTGGTCTTAATTAGACTCAACGGCCTAATTGGTCTCAATTTTCTAATTGGCCTATTTAGGATCAATAGCCCAATTGGCCTAATTGGCATAATTGGCCTAAATGGTCTCAATAGCGTAATTGGCTTGATGGGCCTTAATGACTCGGTCGACCTAATTGGCCTCAATTGTCTATTTTTCCTAATTGGACTCAATAGTATAATTGTCCTAATTGGTCTAATTGGATTAATTGGCTTAATTGACATAATTGGCCTCAATTGGAAAAGTGGCCCAACTAGCCTCCATTGGCATCAATTTCCCTAATTGGCCTAAATTGCCAAATTGACCTAATTGGCATAATTGGTCTAATTGGCCAAAATGAACTCAATGTCCTAAATGGACAAATTGACCAAATAGGCCTAAATGTCCTCAAAAGCCTAATTGGCCTAATTGGGCTAAATATCCTAATTGTTCTAAATGACTTCATTAGCCTAATTGGACTAATTCGACCTAATACACTAATTGGCCCAGTTGGCCAAATTACACCCAATACCCTAATTGGCATAATTTTCCTAATTGGTCTTAATAGCCTAATTGGCCTAATTAGCCAAATCGGCCCCAATGGCCTAATTACACTAATTGGTCTCAATTGTCTAATTGGGCTGATTGGGCTCAATGCTCTAATTGGTCTTATTGACCTAATTGGTCTAATTGGCCTAATTGGAATCAATTGGCTAATTGGCCTAATTGGAATAAATTATCCTAATTGGATTAATAGGCCTAATAGGACTAATCGGTCTAATTGGCCTAGTTGGGCTCTATATCCTAATTGGCCTAAATGTCTTAAATTGACTCAATAGCCTAATTGGACTCAATAGCCTAATTGGCTTAATCGGTCTAATGGGTTTAATCGTCCTAATTGGCCTAATTTGAATAATTGGCCTCAATATGTCTAATTGGCCTAATTGGCCTACTGTGTCAAATTGGTCTCAATTAGCTTAATTGGGCTAATTGGCCTACTGGGCCTAATTGGTCTCATTGACCCAATTTTCCTAATTGGACTTAATATCCTAATTGGCCTAATTGACCTAATTGGACTAATTGGTCTCAATAGTCTAACTGGCCTAATCAACCTCAATTAGGCTTAGTTGGCCGAATTGGCCATATTGGCCTAATTGGACTAATTGATCTCAATGGTCTAATTTGCCTAATTGACCTAATTGGTCTCAATGGCATAATTGGTCTCATTGATCTAACTGACCTAATTGGACTCAATGGCCTAACTAGCCTAATTGGCCTAATTAGACTAATTGGTCTCAATGATCTAATTGGCATCAATGGTCTAAGTGTTCTAATTGGCATAACTGGCCTAATTGGTCTCAATGACCTAACTGACCTAATTGGTCTAATTGGCCTAATTGGGATCAATGATCTAATTGGCCTGATTGGTATAATTGGCCTAAATGGTCTCAATAGCCTTATTGACCTCTTTGGACTAATTGGGATTAATAGCCAAATTGCCCAAATTGGACTCAAGGGACTAATTGGCCTCAATGGCCTAATTGCCCTAATTGGCCTCAATTGGACTTAATTGTGCTAATTGGCCTAATTTCTGTAATTGGAATAATTCGCCTACTTAGTCTCAATTGGAATCTATTGACCTTATTGGCCTAATTTATGTAATTGGCATAATTAGCCTCAATTGGTCAAATTGGCATAATTAGCCTCAATTGGTCAAATTGGCATAATTGGCCTAATTGGTCTCATTGTTCTAACTCGTCTAATTGGCTTCAATGGCCTAATTGGCCTCAATGGACTAATTGGCCAAATTGGCCAAATTGGTCTCATTTGCATAATTTTGCTTATTGGTCCGAGACAAATTAGGCCATTGAGACCAATTAGACAACTGAGACCAATTAAGCGAAATAGTCCAATTAGCCGAATTAGGCCAATTAGGTCATTGGGGCCAATTTGCCCATTGAGGCCAATTAAACCATTGATTCCATTGAGGCCATTGAGGCTATTTAGGCTATTGAGTCCAATTAGGCTATTGTGGCCATTGAGGCCATTGAGGTCATTGAGGTCAATTAGGTCAATAAGTTAAATTAGGAAAATTATGCCATTTAGGCCAATTAGGTCAATTAGGTCAACTGGGGCCTATTGAGGCCAATTAGGCCCATTGATGTCAATTAGGACAATTATGAAAATTATGACAATTGAGTCCAATTGAGACGAATATGGCCAATTAGGCCATTGAGTCCAATTGGTCCAATTTGGTCAATTAGGCAAATTATGTAATTCAAACCAATTAGGCTAATGCGACAAATTAGGCCAATGAGAACAATTAGGCCAATTAAGCTGATTATGCCGATTAAGCTAATAAGGCCAATTAGGCTGTTGAGATCAATGAGAAGAATTGGGACTATTAGGCTCATCCGGCTAATTAGGCCAATTAGTCCGTTGAGGCCAATTAGTCCATTGAGGCCAATTGGGCCAATTATAACAATTAGCTCATTGAGGTCAATTAGACCAATTATCCCAATTAGGCCATTGAGGCCTGTTATGCCAATTAGGCCAATTAGGCAATTGAGGCAAATTTGGCTCATTAGGCCAATTAGGCTAATTTGGCCATTGAGGTCAATTACACCAATTTTGTCAATTAGGTCATCGAGACCAATTAGGTCATTGAGGCCATTGGCCAATAAGGCCAATTAGGACAACTAATCCATTGATGCAAATTTGTCTAATTAGACCATTGAGGCCAATTTGGTCAATTTGGTCATTGAGGCTAATTAGGTCAAGTGGGCCATTGAGACCAGTTTTGCCAATTCAACAAATTAAGCTAATTAGGGCATTTAGGCCAATTAGGCCAATTAGGCCATTGAGTTTAATTAGTCCCTTGAGCCCAATTAGGCCAATTAGACCAATGAGGTCAATTTGGAAAATTAAGCCAATTAGGGCATTAAAGACAATTAGGCCAATTTGGCCTTTGAGGTCAATAAGTCCATTAAGACCAATTAGTCTAATTAGGCCATTGAGCTCAATTGGTCCATTTGATCCAATTAGGTCAATTAAACTATTTATGTCAATTAGGCTGTTGATGCCAATTAGGCCATTGAGGTCAATCACGTCATTGAGTCGAATTAGGCCAATTCGGCGCATTTTTCCAATTACGTTATTGGGGCCAATTAGGTTAATTAGGCAAATTATGGCAATGATGCCAATTACACCATTGATTCCAATTAGGCCTATTAGGCTAATTAGGCCAATTATACCAATGAGGCCAATGAGGTTGATTAGGCCACTGAGGAAAATTAGGCAATTAGGCTAATTAGGCCATTGAAGCAAATTAATTCAATTGGGCAAGTCGTCAAATTAAGTCACTGAGACCAATTAGACCCATTTGGCAAACTAGGAAAATTAGTCCAATTAGGCCAATTAAACCAATTATGTTAATTAGGGCAATTATGCCTATTAGGAAATTGGGGCCAATTGTTCTAATGAGACCATTATGGCCAATTAGGTCAATTAAGCCCATATGACCACTGAGACAAAATGTGTCCAATTTAGCCAATTTGGTGATCGAGGCCAATTTTACCGATTTGGCCAGTAAATCAAATTAGGCCAATTATGTCGAAAAGGCCAATTAGGCCAATTAGGCCGTTGATTCCAATTAGGTAATTAAGGCAGATTATGCCAATTAGTCAACTTAGCACATTGAGTCCAATTAGTCTGATAAGGCCAATTAGGTTGATTAGCCCATTAAGACAATTAGGGCATTGAGTCCCATTAGGCTAATTAGGCTAATTATGATAATTATATCATTGAGGCTAATTCGACCAATTAGGCCAATTGGGGCCAATTCGACCAATTGGGCTAATTGGGTCAAAGTCGACCAATTCGGCCAACTGAGGTAAATTCGGCACATTAGGCCCATTCTATTAGACAAATTAGACCAATGAGACCAATAAGACTAATTAGGCCTGATATGGTATCGTATGCGAGTGCGGTATTCGTTGGCAAAAATGCGGAAACACAAGCGAAGAAAGAAGAGGGGAATGGAAATTAAAAGAAATGCAAGAGGAATAAAAGGGGAAGGGGATGATCAATTAGGACCCCAAGGAGACTTCCCCTTGAAACTCTAATTATAAAGCGCCACAAAGGTTGATCACTCCTTTGATAAGCCTTACTTGCATTCACCTAAGAACACAATAAACACAAGCATAATAATACTAGAAACTCTCAAATTCGAAATTAACCTTCAAGGGGGTACAAGAGGTGGCTATTTATAACCAAATGAGAGGAATACATGTCAAACTACCTATCCCACAAAAGTCTAAAGCCTATCCCACGAATCTGACTTTGTTTACACATGTCCATGACTTTAGGGGACAAGATATCTCTAAAGAAGACTTTTAGGAACCACCCCAAAGAGTTTGAAGATTCCCACCATGGATTTAGAGACAAGGGGCCCACCACTTTTGACATTGGAGATTTCCTTCATGAAAGTGGATTGAATTTCGTGGAAGCATATGGGTGGTCCTTTTAGGTTTACTTTTGGGCTTTAATAAGTGTCATTAAAGGCCCATTTTCTCCTCCCATGCATGCATGTTGGGCCTCCTCTTGTAATTTCAAAATAAGGCCACGTAAAGCCTCTCTCATCCTCCTCATTCTTCCTCTTGTCATTGGGCCACCAATCCCATGCAATGGGTCTTTTCCATTAATGATCCTTCCATGATCAATGCCATGATCACCCTCAACTCCTTACTGCTTGTGTGCACCATGATCTGCATCATCCCCTCCCTCTTTAAAAGGATTCGTCCTCGAATCTGCATATTCAAAAGGAAAGAGATCAGAAATATTAAAGGTAGCACTCACGTTTCCATACTTGCTGGGCAAGTCAATCTTGTAGGCATTATCATTGATTCTTTCTAAAACTTGAAATGGACCATCTCCTCGCGACTGAAGTTTTGATTTTCTTTGCTCCGAGAACCTTTCCTTCCTCAAATACACCCACACCCAATCTCCAGGTTCTAGTACAACCTTATGTCGACCCTTTTTTTCTTGCTTCGCATATTGTTCATTTCTTCTTTCAATGTTCGCTTTCACCTTGGCATGTAAATCCTGAACAAATTTGGCCTTCTCATCACCTGCGAGATCAACAACCTCATGAGTAGGCAATGAAAGAATATCTAATGGGGTCATTGGATTAAATCCATATAGAATCTCAAAAGGTGAGAAGTTAGTAGTGAAATGAACTACTCGGTTATATGCAAACTCTATGTGTGGCAAACATTTTTCCCAATTCTTTAGATTTTTTTAAATTATTGCACACAAGATGGTAGAGAGAGTCCTATTCACCACTTCAGTTTTCCCATCAGTTTGAGGATGTGCAACAGTTGAGAACAATAATTTAGTTCTCAATTTATTCCACAATGTCCTCTAAAAGTGGCAAAGGAATTTCACATCCCTATCACTTACAATGGTTTTGGGCAGTCTATGTAATCTCACAATTTCTTTGAAAAACAAATCTGCTATATAGCATCATTAGTTTTTGAGCATGCAATGAAATGGGCCATTTTGCTAAATCGGTCCACAAAAACAAAAATGCTATCTCTTCCCGATTGGGATCGAGGCAATCCCAACACAAAATCCATAGAGATGTCAGTCCAAGGATGGGATGGAACGGGCAAGGGGGGATACAATCCATTTGGTTGAACCTTGGACTTTGCATGCTTACAAGTGACACACCTAGCACAAATTGTAATAACATCTTTTCTCATGCTTGGCCAATAAAAATGTTCATGCAAAGTATCTAGTGTTTTATCAACCCCAAAATGCCCCATCAAACCACCCCCATGAGTTTCTTTTACAAGCAATTCTCGAGTTGAACAATTTGGAATGCACAATTTATCCATTTTGAAAAGAAACCCGTCAGTTTTGTAATAGTCTTTAAAACCATGTTTTTCACAAGATGTCCAAATTTTAGAAAAATCTCCATCATTTTCATACATTCCCTTTAGTAACTCAAGTCCAAGTAATCTAGAATGAAGAGAAGTAAGAAGTGAATACCTTCGTGAAAGAGCATCAGCAACCACATTTTCCTTACCTTTTTTGTGCTTGATCACGTAAGGGAAAGTCTCAATGAATTCCAGCCAAGATGCATGCCGCCGATTCAACTTACCTTGGGACTTCAAATACTTAAGGCTTTCATGGTCAGAATGAATAATGAACTCTTTAGGCCATAAGTAATGTTGCCATGTTTCCAGGGTTCGTTTCAAAGCAAAAAGTTCTTTATCATAAGTTGAATAATTTAATGTTGCCCCGTTCAATTTCTCACTAAAGTAAGCAATTGGACGCGACTCTTGAGTCAAAACAACACCAATTCCAACTCCCGATGCATCACACTCAATTTCAAAGACTTTGGTGAAATCAGGTAGCCTTAAAAGGGGAGCATTGACCAATTTTTATTTGAGTGTGTTAAAATCTTTTTCTTGTTTTTCACCCCATTTAAAGACCACGTGTTTCTTTACAAGTTCATTAAGAGGTGCAGCGATGGATGAAAAATCCTTTACAAACCTTTTATAGAAGCTTGCCAATCCATGAAAACTTCTAACCTCGGTTGCACTCTTCGGTGTGGGCCACTCCTGAATTGCTTTGATCTTTTCATCATCCACATGAATCCCTTCCGCCCCTACAGCAAAGCCAAGAAACACAACAGAATCCATGCAAAAGTAACATTTTTGAAGATTGGCATAAAGTTGGTTTTGTTTAAGGGTCTCACACACCAAACACAAGTGTTCAACATGGTTGTCTAGAGATTTGCTATACACCAAGATATCATCAAAATAGACAACCACGAATTTTCCAATGAATGAACGAAGGACATGGTTCATTAAGCTCATGAATGTACTTGGTGCATTAGTTAAACCAAATGGCATAACTAACCACTCATACAAACCAAACTTAGTTTTAAAAGCAGTTTTCCAATCATCTCCTTCTTTCATTCGAATTTGGTGGTATCCACTTTTAAGATCAATTTTTTAAAACAAAGAGGCCCCATGTAATTCATCAAGCATGTCATCAAGTCGATGGATGGGATAACGGTACTTAACTGTTATTTTGTTGATGGCGTGACAATCCACACACATCCGCCATGTTCCATCTTTCTTGGGTACTAGGATCACCAGAACGGCGCATGGACTCATGCTTTCCCTTACTAATCCTTTCTTCATGAGTTCTTCAACTTGACACTGGATCTCTCTAGTCTCTTCCAGATTAGCTCTATATGCTGGCCTATTTGGAATTGCGACACCAGGTATGAAGTCAATCCTATGCTCAATGCCTCTCAAAGGGGGTAGTCCATCGGGTGTTTCTTCAGGAAACAAATCACCAAATTTCTGTAGTAAAGACACAACACAAGAAGGCAAAGAATGGTGAAGTTCATTAGTTGCAAGGTAAGCATCCTTACTAATGAGTAAGAATACTTTCATGCTCAATAAAGCACCTTTCACCTCACTTTTTCCAGAAAATAAACTCACCTTTCTCTCAACACTCTTGTTTTCATCTCTTTGATTTCCCTCATTTCTTTTTATGCCACTCGACTCTCCTTTTTCACTCTTAATTTTTCCACTCTTTTCATTTTTTTCTCTCATTTCCTTTTTCTTCAACTCAACACTCTCTTTTTTATCACTCAAAATTTTATTTTTCCCACTTTATTTTTCACTCATTTCTTTTTTCTTTTTGTATTCTTTCTCTATCCTCACTTGATCTTCATATGCTTGTATGGGACTTAGAGGAGTCAAAACAATCTTTCGACCGCTGAAATGAAAAGAGAAGCGGTTAGCATAGCCATCATACATCACCCTCCTATCAAATTGCCATGGTCTCCCTTGTAGCAAATGTCCAGCTTGCATCGGAGCAACATCACACAACACCTCATCATGATATTTTCCAATGGAAAAAGAAACTATGACTTGTTTTGTGACCCTCACTTCCCCACTACCATTCAACCATTGCAATCTATAGGGTCTAGTATGCCTTAGAGTAGGCAAACTCAACTTTTCCACCAACAAGGTACTTGCCACATTAGTACAACTTCCACTATCAATGATCATACTACATACCTTCTCCTTGATGTGGCATCTCGTATGAAAAATATGTTCCCATTGCTCCTCATCATGATCATCTTTGGGTTGAATGTTTAAAGCTCTTCTTGCCACCAATGCATCTCCATGTACGGGTTCTTCAACTTCTACATCTAAACCCTCCTCCAAAGATGGAATCTCATCATCGCTAGAGTGCTCACTAAGGATGTCTCCATTATCCAAAATAATCATGGCCCCTTTATTTGGGAATTGAGATCCAATATGACCATGTCCTTGACACTTAAAACACTTTATATCACGAGATTTAGAAGGAAAATTTGTGTACATTCATGAACTTAATGAATCATGTTTTCTGTCCATTCATTGGGAAATTTGTGGTTGTGTATTTTGATGACATCCTTGTTTATTCTAAGAGTCTTGATGAACATCATGAACATTTGAAACATGTTTTTGAGACTCTTAGGAAAAAAAGGTTGTTTGAAAACTTGAAAAAATGTACATTTTGTTTAAATTCGGTTGTTTTCCTTGGTTTTGTGGTAGGAGCTGATGGCATGAGGGTTGATGAAGAGAAGGTGAAGACGATTTGGGATTGGCCACAACCAAAGAATGCCAACGAGGTGAGGATCTTCCATGGACTTGCAAGTTTTTATAGAAGGTTCGTGAGGGACTTTTCAACAATCGCGGAACCATTGAATGAGTTGGTCAAGAAAGGGGTGAGTTTCAAGTGGGGAAAAGCTCAAGAGGAAGCCTTCTCCACACTCAAAGGTAAGTTGACCAATTCACCTCTCTTAGTTCTGCCTGACTTTTCTAAAGTTTTTGAGGTTGAGTGTGATGCCTCTGGAAAAGGAATTGGGGCTGTTTTAATGCAAGACTATAAGCCTATCTCATACTTTAGTGAGAAGCTTAGTGGGGCTGCATTGAACTACTCCACCTATGACAAGGAATTATATGCTCTCAAAAGAACTTTAGAAAATTGGAAACATTACTTGTGGCCAAGGGAATTTGTGATTCATTCGGATCATGAAAGCCTAAAATTTCTTAAGTCACAAGGAAAGTTGAATAGGCGACATGCAAGATGGATTGAATTCATTGAAACATTTCCTTACATCATTAAGCACAAACAAGGAAAAGAAAATGTTGTCACTGATGCTTTGTCTAGGAGATATTCTCTTATTACTTCAATGCATGCTAAAATACTTGGTTTTGAAATGTTGAAAAGCATGTATGAGAATGATGTGGATTTTTCTGAAATTTGGAAGTTTTGTGAAAAAATGGCAAAAGTGATTTTTACAAACATGATGGATTTCTTTTTCGGAAAAATAAATTGTGTGTTCCATCTTGTTCCATGCGTGAATTTCTTGTTAGAGAAACACATGGTGGTGGATTAATGGGGCATTTTGGGGTTGAGAAAACATTGTCCTTACTGAGTGAACATTTTTATTGGCCCCACATGCGTAGGGATGTGGTAAGTGTTTGTGGAAATTGTAATGTGTGTAAACATGAAAAGTTGAAAGTGCTTCCACATGGCTTATACACCCCTTTACCTGTTGCTTCTCATCCTTGGGTTACATTTCAATGGATTTTATCCTCAGCTTGCCAAGATCACAATCAGGTAAGGATAGCATCTTTGTGGTGGTGGACAGGTTTAGTAAAATGACTCATTTTATTGCTTGTTCTAAATCCAATGATGCAACTCATATCGCTGATTTGTTTTTCAGGGAAATTGTTAGGTTGCATGGCTTACCCAAGAGCATTGTGAGTGACAGAGATGTCAAATTCCTTAGTCACTTCTGGAGGACATTGTGGAACAAACTTAGAACCAAACTTTTGTTCTCCACCACTGCACACCCACAAAAAAATGGTCAAACTGAGGTGGTCAATAGGACACTTTCCACATTGTTGCCTTCCATCCTTAGAAAAAATCTAAAACATTGGGAAAGATGTCTGCCTCACATTGAGTTTGCTTATAATCGAGTGGTTCACTCCACTACTAATGCTTCACCATTTGAAGTTGTGTATGGTTTTAACTCATTAACTCCTATTGATATTTTATCTTTTCCTACTAATCAATTTTCGAATTTTGAAGGTGAAAAGAAGACAAAGTTTGTGCAGGAGTTCCATGCAAAGGTAAAGGCCAACATTGAGCGGAAGAATGAACAAATAGCGAAGCATGCCAACAAAGGTCGGCGAAAAATGGTGTTTCAACCTGGAGATTGGGCATGGCTACACTGGAAGAAGGAGAGGTTTCCGGAGCAACGAAAATCAAAACTTCATCCACGAGGAGATGGTCCTTTCCAAGTCTTAGAGAAGATCAATGATAATGCCTACAAGATTGATTTACCCGATAGGTATGGGAATGTTAGTGGTACCTTTAATGTTGCTGATCTTTCTCACTTTGAATTTTCAGATTCGAGGACGAATCCTTTTGAGGAGGGAGGAGATGATGAGGATCATGAAACACATGGGCATCACGGGGTTGGAGGCGGACATGATGAGGAAGGCGGAATGCACACAAATGGACAAGACCCTTTGCGTGGAATTGGAGGCTCAATGACAAGGGAGCAGACCAAGAGAATGAAGGAGGCCTTAAATGGATTAATCATGGAATTCCAAGAGGAGGCCCAACACCTTTGCTTGGGGGAAGCATCCGGGCCTATAATTACATTAATTAAGGCCCAAAAATGCTTTAAAAAATCCAACCCAAGTGGTGCTACGAAATTTCAAGCCCACCCACCATGGAATCTTTAAAGTCAAAAGGTGGTGGGCTACTTGTCTTTACTTTTCCAAACGGGTGTGCTACTTGTCTCCTAAAGTCATGGTCAAGTGCCAAAGTTGTCAAAAGCATCCTATAGGCTTTTGACTATGGAAAACTAGCCATTAGACTAATGTAAAGAGCCACCCCATGTGTAATTCGAATTTCAAGTTTCTTTGGCTATAAATAGCCACCCCCTTGTACTCTTGAAACATCATGAATGAAGGTAATGTTATTATGGTGAGTTTTGCTTGCAACCTTTGTGTTCATGCTTAATTCTTGACTTATCAAAGGATTGGTCATCCTTTGTGGCCTCTTGTGGCTAGAGTTCTTAGAGACAAGTTCTCTTTGGGTTCTACCTTGACCATTTCCCCCTTCCCTCTCATTTTCATTATTCGCACACCACATTCACTTGTTTTCTTACGGCGATCCGGGTGCTCAACGCGCGAACATTATACAAGTTTCCTAGGACACTTCCTAGTGGGTCGTGCATCGTGTATCACCTCTTCTCTTTGTTTTGGAACAAATTTAGAATCCCTTGGTTTCATTTCATTCCACTTAGAAGTTGATTTTGGATCTTTCCGGTTATCCTTCCAAAAATTATGGGAACTTACTTGAATCCTCCGAGAATGTAGTTGTTTTTCGACTTTCACCGCCTTATGTAGAAACTCCTCCATGTCAATGTAGGTATGTAGTTTCACCACATCTCTAATTGCCGGATTCAAGCCATTGATGAACCTTGCCAAGGTAGCTTCACGATCCTCCTCCAAATTGGCTTGAATCATTGATATCTCCATTTCCTTGTAGTATTCCTCCACACACATGGAACCTTACACAAGTTTTTGTAACTTCAAATGCAAGTCTCGATAGTAATGACTAGAAATGTACCTTTTACGCATTACTATCTTCATTTCTTCCCAAGTTCGAATTGGCCTTTCTCCATCTCGTCGTCGACTTGTAATTGGTCCCACCAAATACTTGCATAGTCATTGAACTCAAGCGCTGCCAATTTTACCTTCTTCTCCTCCGAGTAGTTGTGAAGTCCAAACACATGGTCAACCTTCCGCTCCCACTCCAAATAAAGTTCTGGGTCACTCTTCCCTTGAAAGGGTGGAAGTGTCACTTTGATGCTTCCCAAGTCATTGTATCTCCAAGCAGCACGTTGCCCTCGCCTAGGAATTGATTCTTCGAAATCGGAGTACTCATCATCACCTTCATGAATTTCTTACCTTATTGGAGCCTTTGAAGATGAGGAACTTTGTATATCATCCAACCTAGCATTCAATCTTGTAAACTGGTCAGCGATTGCTTTCATGAATAATTTAATGTCGATCTCACTTCTTTCTCCCTCACTTGCCATTTTTTTTAATTCCTCACACTCTTTCTCTCTCTTTTTATCTCTCAAAAGGTTCCTCACACTTTCTAGCACAACAACTTGGTTCCTACAAGTGTTCTTAAATAGAATCAAGAAGACAACTAGTAGAAGCAATCAATTCATGGAAATCTTTAAAAATAAGAAATTTTAAAAGGGTTTGAATCAATGAGGTCCAAGAAACGTGGGGGGTAAATGAGAGAAAAGGTTATAGAAGAAGGTTGGATATGGATGAAGGAAAGAAGATGATGGATAAGAAAATAGCAATCAAATTTATGCCATATGAGCAAACACAATGTTTCAAATGAGCAGCTTCCTTTTTTTTGTTTTGTTTTTTTGATTTTTTTTTGCTACTCAACAAACAAGAATTGTAAAGAGTGCGCTTTTCATGCTCAAAGTACAGCAAATGAAAAATGTACTAATCTGATTGCAATGATGTAAATGGTTATAATAACTTGAACTTCAAACTCAAATTGAAATCCGCCTTGGAGATTGTTAGATTTCACAATGGTGAAACTGTAGCACGAATTGATTCGGCTATATCTCCAAATATAGGTGTTGGATTTTAGTGTTTTTAAATCGAAAAGAAAGATGAGATTCTGAACTATTAAAATGACATATTATATGCCCAGAAACTCAAAGAAAAGGCAAAAGAAAATTTGGAAGAATGTTCCGTCCAGAATTGGTGATGGCAGAAAATGGAAGAAGGGGAAAAAAAGATAGGAGAAATACAAATGAAAGAACCTGGTTTCCGTTGCCTTCCTCTGATACCAAATGTGTACCGTATGCGAGTGCGGTATTCGTTGGCAAAAATGCGGAAACACAAGCGAAGAAAGAAGAGGTGAATGGAAATTAAAAGAAATGCAAGTGGAATAAAAGGGGAAGGGGATGATCAATTAGGACCCCAAGGAGACTTGCCCCTTGAAACTCTAATTATAAAGCGGCACAAAGGTTGATCACTCTTTTGATGAGCCTTACTTTCATTCACCTAAGAACACAAGAAACACAAGCATAATAATGCTGGAAACTCTCAAATTCGAAATTAACCTTCAAGGGGGTACAAGACGTGGCTATTTATAGCCAAATGAGAGGAATACATGTCAAACTACCTATCCCACAAAAGTCTAAAGCCTATCCCACGAATTTGACTTTGTTTACACATGTCCATGGCTTTAGGGGACAAGATATCTCTAAAGAAGACTTTTAGGAACCACCCCAAAGACTTTGAAGATTCCCACCATCGATTTGGAGACAAGGGGCCCACCACTTTTGACATTGGAGATTTCCTTCATGCAAGTGGATTAAATTTCGTGGAAGCATATGGGTAGGCCTTTTAGGTTCACTTTTGGGAATTAATAAGTGTGATTAAAGACCCATTTGCTCCTCCCATGCATGCATGTTGGGCCTCCTCTTGTAATTTCAAAATGAGGCCATGTAAAGCCTCTCTCATCCTCCTCATTCTTCCTCTTGTCATTGGGCCACCAATCCCATGCAATGGGTATTTTCCATTAATGATCCTTCCACGATCAATGCCATGAATACCCTCAACTCCTTGCTGCTTGTGTGCACCATGATCCGCATCAAGGCCATTGAGACCAAAGAGGTAAATCAGACCAATTAGGCCAATGAGGACAATTAGGCTAATTGAGGCCAATTAGGCGAATTAGGAAAATTAGACCAATTAGGAAAATTAGTCCAATTACGCCGACTAGAGATATCGAGGCCAATTAGGCCATTTAGTCCAATTTGTCCATTGGTCCCAATTAGAAAAATTTGGCCATTGAGGCCAACTTGGCTAATTATGCCTATCGAATCCCATTAGGCCAATAAGTCCAATTATGAGAATTAGTCCATTGGGGCCAATTGAGGCCAATTGATGTGAATTAGGCCAATTATGTCAATGAGGTCAAGTGATGTCAATTAGGCCAATCTGACCAATTGAGGTCAATTAGACAAATTAAAAAAATTAGGAAAATTAGGAAAATTCGGCCAATGAGGCCAATTAGGGGAATTAGGTCAATATGGACATTGAAGATAATTAGTCCAATTTGGCCAATGAGACTAATTAGAAAATCAAGACTAATTAGGCGAATTAGGCAATTGAGGACAATTACGACAATTCGGCCAATTCAGCCTATTAGTCCAATTAGGCCAATTAGGCAATTGAGGACAATTACGACAATTCGGCCAATGAGTCCAATTATTCCAATTAGGTCATTGAGGCCAATTAGTCCATTTATCCAATTAGGTCATTGAGACCAATTCGAAGAATTAGCCCAATTAGATTAATTTGGCTAATTATTCCAATTAGACCATTGAGGCAAATTAGTCCAATTAAGCCAATTAAGGCATCGTGTCCAATTAAGCCATTAGGCCAATGAGGCCAATTATACAATCAAGGACAATTAGGTCAATGAGTCCAATTAGGTCAATCGAGGTTCATTGTGGTCAATTAGGCCAATTAGGAGAATCGAGCCTAATCAGGCCAATTTTGCCAATTGATCTAAATTAGGCCAATAAGGTCATTGAGGTCATTGATACCAATTAGATCAATTAGGACAATTGAGGTCAATTGAGAGAAATTAGATCAATGAGGCTAATTATAACAATTAGGTCATCGATGCCAATAAGGCCAATTATACAATTGAGACCAATTAGGCCAATTGGGCCATTGTGGCCAAGGATTCCAATTAGGCCAATGAGGCCAATAAGGCAATTGAGTCCAATTATGCCAATTATGCCCATTAGACTATTGAGGTCAATTAGACCATTGATGCCTATTATGTCAATTAGGTCATTAAGGTCAATTATGACAATTATTATATTGGGTCTAATTAGGCCAATTAGGCTATTGGGGTCTATTAAGGCCAATTAGGCCAACTAGGATATTGAGGCCAATCAGGCTGTTGAGGCCAATCTGACCAATTAGAACAATTAAGAAAATTAGGGCGATTAGACCATTGGAGTCAATGATGCCAATTAGGCTGTTAAGCCATTGCGACCAATTGATGCCAATTAGGCCACATATGCCAATTAGCCCAATTAGACAATTGATGCCAATTACGCCAATTAGGCCATTGAGGCTAATTTGGCCAATTAAGCAAATTAGGCCAATTAGGTCAAGTAGATCAATGAGATCAATTGGGTAGGCCATTGATGGCTATTATGCGAATTATGCCATAGAGGAAAACTCGGAACAATTCTCACACAACGGAGAGAAACAAAGCATAAGCTCTCAATTAATTCTTGAATGTCATACAAGTGCCATGGGGTGGCTATTTATAGCCAAGGGGGTGGTACCGTATGCGAGTGCGGTATTCGTTGGCAAAAACGTGGAAACACAAACGAAGAAATAAGAGGGGAATAAAAATTAAAAGAAATGAAAGAGGAATAAAAGGGGAAGGGGATGGTCAATTAGGACCCCAAGGAGACTTGCCCCTTGAAACTCTAATTATAAAGCGCCACAAAGTTTGATCACTCCTTTGATGAGCCTTACTTTCATTCACCTAAGAACACAAGAAACACAAGCATAATAATGCTAGAAACTCTCAAATTTGAAATTAACCTTCAAAGGGGTACAAGAGGTGGCTATTTATAGCCAAATGAGAGGAATACATGTCAAACTACCTATCCCACAAAAGTCTAAATCCTATCCCATGAATTTGACTTTGTTTACACATGTCCATGGCTTTAGGGGACAAGATATCTCTAAAGAAGACTTTTAGGAACCACCCCAAAGACTTTGAAGATTCCCACAATGGATTCGAAGACAAGGGGCCCACCACTTTGGACATTGGATATTTCCTTCATGCAAGTGGATTAAATTTCGTGGAAGCATATGGGTGGGCCTTTTAGTTTCACTTTTGGGCTTTAATAAGTGTGATTAAAGGCCCATTTTCTCCTCCCATGCATGCATGTTGGGCCTCCTCTTGTAACTTCAAAATGAGGCCATGTAAAGCCTCTTTCATCCTCCTCATTCTTCCTCTTGTCATTGGGCCACCAATCCCATGCAATGGGTCTTTTCCATTAATTATCCTTCCACCATCAATGCCATGATCACCCTCAACTCCTTGCTGTATGTGTCCACCATGATCTGCATCATCCCCTCCCTCTTCAAAAGGATTCGTCCTCGAATCTGCATATTCAAAAGGAGAGAGATCAGAAATATTAAAGGTAGCACTCACATTTCCATACCTGCTGGGCAAGTCAATCTTGTAGGAATTACCATTGATTCTTTCTAAAACTTGAAATGGACCATCTCCTCGTGATTGAAGTTTTGATTTTCTTTGCTCCGGGAACCTTTCCTTCCTCAAATGCACCCACACCCAATCTCCAGGTTCTAGTACAACCTTATGCCTACCCTTCTTTGCTTGCTTCCCATATTGTTCATTTCTTCTTTCAATGTTGGCTTTTACCTTGGCATGTAAGTCCTGAACAAATTTTGCCTTCTTATCACCTGCAAGATCAACAACCTCATTAGTTGGCAATGAAAGATTATATAACGGAGTCATTGGGTTAAATCCATATACAATCTCAAAAGGTGAGAAGTTAGTAGTGGAATTCACTACTCGGTTATATGCAAACTCTATGTGCGGCAAACATTTTTCCCAATTCTTTAGATTTTTTTGAATTATTGCACGCAAGAGGGTAGAAAGAGTTCTATTCACCACTTCAGTTTGCCCATCAGTTTGAGGATGTGCAACTTTTGAGAACAATAATTTAGTTCCCAATTTATTACACAAAGTCCTCCAAAAGTGGATAAGGAATTTCGCATCCATATCACTTACAATGGTTTTGGGAAGTGCATGTAATCTCACAATTTCTTTGAAAAACAAATCCTCTATATGTATAGCATCATTAGTTTTTGAGCATGCAATGAAATGGGAAATTTTGCTGAATCGATCCACAAAAACAAAAATGCTATCTCTTCCCGATTGGGATCGAGGCAATCCCAACACAAAATCCATAGAGATGTCGGTCCAAGGATGGGATGGAATGAGCAAGGGAGAATACAATCCATTTGGTTGAACCTTGGACTTTGCATGCTTACAAGTGACACACCTAGCACAAATTGCAATAACATCTTTTCTCATGCTTGGCCAATAAAAATGTTCATGCAAAGTAGCTAGTGTTTTATCAACCCCAAAATGCCCCATCAAACCACCACCATGAGTTTCTTTTACAATCAATTCTCGAGTTGAACAATTTGGAATGCACAATTTATCCCTTTTGAAAAGAAACCCATCATTTTTGTAATAGTCTTTAAAACCATGTTTTTCACAAGATGTCCAAATTTTAGAAAAATCTCCCGTATTTTCATACATTCTCTTTAGTAACTCAAGTCCAAGTAATCTAGAATGAAGAGAAGTAAGAAGTGAATACCTTCGTGAAAGAGCATCAGCAACCTCATTTTCCTTACCTTTTTTGTGTTTGATCACGTAGGGGAAAGTCTCAATGAATTTCAGCCAAGATGCATGCCACCGATTCAACTTACCTTGGGACTTCAAATACTTAAGGATTTCATGGTCATAATGAATAATGAACTCTTTAGGCCATAAGTAATGTTGCCATGTTGCCAGGGTTCGTTTCAAAGCATAAAGTTTTTTATCGTAAGTTGAATAATTTAATGCTGCCTTATTCAATTTCTCACTAAAGTAAGCAATTGGACGCAACTCTTGTGTCAAAACAGCACCAATTCCAACTCCCGATGCATCACACTCAATTTCAAAGACTTTGGTGAAATCGGGTAGCCTTAAAAGGGGAGCGTTGACCAATTTTTCTTTGAGTGTATTAAAAGATTTTTCTTGTTTTTCACCCCATTTAAAGACAACATGTTTCTTTACAAGTTCATTAAGAGGTGCAGCGATGGATGAAAAATCCTTTACAAACCTCCTATAGAAGCTTGCCAGTCCATGAAAACTTCTAACCTCGGTTGCACTCTTTGGTGTGGGCCACTTCTGAATTGTTTTGATCTTTTCATCATCCACACGAATCCCTTCCGCCCCTACAACAATGCCAAGAAACACAACAGAATCCATGTAAAAGGAACATTTTTGAAGATTGGCATAAAGTTGGTTTTGTTTAAGGGTCTCACACACCAAACGTAAGTGTTCAACATGGTTGTCTAGAGATTTGCAATACACCAAGATATCGTCAAAATAGACAACCACGAATTTTCCAATGAATGAACGAAGGATATGGTTCATTAAGTTCATGAATGTACTTAGTGCATTAGTTAAACCAAATGGCATAACTAACCACTCATAAAACCAAACTTAGTTTTAAAAGCAGTTTTCCACTCATCTCCTTCTTTCATTCGAATTTGGTGGTATCCAATTTTAAGATCAATTTTTGAAAACAAAGAGGCCCCATGTAATTCATCAAGCATGTCATCAAGTCGAGGGATGGGATAATGGTACTTAATTGTTATTTTGTTGATGGCGCGACAATCCACACACATCTGCCAAGTTCCATCTTTCTTGGGTACTAGGATCACCAGAACGACGCATGGACTCATGCTTTCCTTTACTAATCCTTTCTTCATGGGTTCTTCAACTTGACACTGGATCTCTCTAGTCTCTTTCGGATTAACTCTATATGCTGGCCTATTTGGAATTGCGGCACCGGGTATGAAGTCAATCCTATGCTCAATGCCTCTTAAAGGGGGTAGTCCATCAGGTGTTTTCTTCAGGAAACAAATCACCAAATTCCTGTAGTAAAGACACAACACAAGAAGGCAAAGAATGGTGAAGTTCATTAGTTGCAAGGTAAGCATCCTTACTAATGAGTAAGAATACTTTCCCGCTCAATAAAGCACCTTTCACCTTACTTTTTCAAGAAAATAAACTCACATTTCTCTCAACACTCTTGTTTTCATCTCTTTGATTTCCCTCATTTCTTTTTATGCCACTCGAATCTCCTTTTTCACTCTTAATTTTTCCACTCTTTTCATTTTTTTCTCTCATTTCCTTTTTCGTCAACTCATCACTCTCTTTTTTATCACTCAAAATTTTATTTTTCCCACTTTCTTTTTCACTCATTTCTTTTTTATTTTTGTATTCTTTCTCTATCCTCACTTGATCTTTATATGCTTGTATGGGACTTAGAGGAGTCAAAACAATCTTTTGACCGCTGAAATGAAAAGAGAAGCGGTTAGCATAGCCATCATTCATCACCCTCCTATCAAATTGCCATGGTCTCCCTAGTAGAAAATGTCCAGCTTGCATCGGAGCAACATCACACAACACCTCATCATGATATTTTCCAATGGAATAAGAAACTATGGCTTGTTTTGTGACCCTCACTTCCCCACTATCATTCGACCATTGCAATCTATAAGGTCTATTATGCCTTAGAGTAGGCACACTCAACTATTCCACCAACAAGGTACTCGCCACATTTGTACAACTTCCACTATCAATGATCATACTACATACCTTCTCCTTGATGTGGCATCTCGTATGAAAAATATGTTCTCGTTGCTCCTCATCATGATCATCTTTGGGTTGAATGTTTAAATCTCTTCTTGCCACCAATGCATCTCCATGTACGGGTTCTTCAACTTCTACATATGAGTCTTCCTCCAAAGATGGAATCTCATCATTGCTAGAGTAATCACTAAGGATGTCTCCATTATCCAAAATAATCATGGCCCTTTTGTTTGGGCATTGAGATGCAATATGACCATGTCCTTGACACTTAAAACACTTTATATCATGAAATTTAGAAGGGAAATTTGTGTCCATTTTTCCTTTTGAATCAGTGGGGAAGAACTTATTTTTGGCCGCTTCTCTTTGTTTTGGAACAAATTTAGAATCCCTTGGTTTCATTTCATTCCACTTAGAAGTTGATTTTTGATCTTTCCGGTTATCCTTCCAAAAATTATGGGAACTTACTTGAATCCTTCGAGAATGTACTTGATTTTCAACCTTCACCGCCTTATTTAGCAACTCCTCCATGTCAATGTAGGTCTGTAGTTCCACCACATCTCTAATTGCCGGATTCAAGCCATTGATGAACCTTGCCATGGTAGCTTCGCGATCCTCCTCCAAATTGGTGTTGTTTTGACTCAAGAGTCGTGTCCAATTGCTTACTTTAGTCAGAAATTGAACGGGGCAGCATTAAATTATTCAACTTACGATAAAGAACTTTATGCTTTGAAACGAACCCTGGAAACATGGCAACATTACTTATGGCCTAAAGAGTTCATTATTCATTCTGACCATGAAAGCCTTAAGTATTTGAAGTCCCAAGGTAAGTTGAATCGGTGGCATGCATCTTGGCTGGAATTCATTGAGACTTTCCCCTACGTGATCAAGCACAAAAAAGGTAAAGAAAATGTGGTTGCTGATGCTCTTTCACGAAGGTATTCACTTCTTACTTCTCTTCATTCTAGATTACTTGGACTTGAGTTACTAAAGGGAATGTATGAAAATGATGGAGATTTTTCTAAAATTTGGACATCTTGTGAAAAACATGGTTTTAAAGACTATTAAAAAAATGATGGGTTTCTTTTCAAAAGGGATAAATTGTGCATTCCAAATTGTTCAACTCGAGAATTGCTTGTAAAAGAAACTCGTGGGGGTGGTTTGATGGGGCATTTTGGGGTTGATAAAAAACTAGCTACTTTGCATGAAAATTTTTATTGGCCAAGCATGAGGAAAGATGTTATTGCAATTTGTGCTAGGAGTGTCACTTGTAAGCATGCAAAGTCCAAGGTTCAACCAAATGGATTGTATTCCCCCTTTCCCGTTCCATCCCATCCTTGGACCGACATCTCTATGGATTTTGTGTTGGGATTGCCTCGATCTCAATCGGGAAGAGATAACATTTTTGTTGTTGTGGATCGATTCAGCAAAATGGCCCATTTCATTGCTTGCTCAAAAACTAATGATGCTATACATATGACAGATTTTTTTTTCAAAGAAATTGTGAGATTACATGGACTGCCCAAAACCATTGTAAGTGATAGGGATGTGAAATTCCTTAGCCACTTTTGGAGGACTTTGTGGAATAAATTGGGAACTAAATTATTGTTCTCAACAGTTGCACATCCTCAAACCGATGGGCAAACTGAAGTGGTGAATAGAACTCTTTCTACCCTTTTGGGTGCAATAATTCAAAAAAATCTAAAGAATTGGGAAAAATGTTTTCCGCACATAGAGTTTGCATATAACCAAGTAGTGCATTCCACTACTAACTTCTCACCTTTTGAGATTGTATATGCATTTAACCCAATGACTCTGTTAGATATTCTTTCATTGCCTACTAATGAGGTTGTTGATCTTGCAGGTGATGAGAAGGCAAAATTTGTTCGGGACTTACATGCCAAGGTAAAAGCCAACATTGAAAGAAGAAATGAACAATATGGGAAGCAAGCAAACAAGGGTAGGCATAAGGTTGTACTAGAACCTGGAGATTGGGTGTGCGTGCATTTGAGGAAGGAAAGGTTTCCGGAGCAAAGAAAATCAAAACTTCAATCACGAGGAGATGGTCCATTTCAAGTTTTAGAAAGAATCAATGATAATGCCTATAAGATTGACTTGCCCAGCAGGTATGTAAATGTGAGTGCTACCTTCAATATTTCTGATCTCTCTCCTTTTGAATATGCAGATTCGAGGACGAATCCTTTTGAAGAGGGAGGGGATGATGCGGATCATGGTGTACACATGCAGTAAGGAGTTGAGGGTGATCATGGCATTGATGGTGGAAGGAGAATTAATGGACAAGACCCATTTCATGGGATTAGTGGCCCAATGACAAGAGGAAGAATGAGGAGGATGAAAGAGGCTTTACAAGACCTCATGTTGAAATTACAAGAGGAGGCCCAACATGCATGCATGGGAGGAGAAAATGGGCCTTTAATCACACTTATTAAATCCCAAAAGTGAACCTAAAAGGCCCACCCATATGCTTCCACGAAATTTAATCCACTTGCATGAAGGAAATATCCAATGTCAAAACTGGTGGGCCCCTTGTCTCCAAATCTAGGGTGGGAATCTTCAAAGTCTTTGGGGTGGTTCCTAAAAGTCTTCTTTAGAGATATCTTGTCCCCTAAAGCCATGGACCTGTGTATACAAAGTCAAATTCGTGGGATAGGCTTTATACTCTTGTGGGATAGGTAGTTTGACATTTATTCCTCTCATTTGGCTATAAATAGCCACCTTTTGTACCCCTTGAAGGTTAATTTCGAATTTGAGAGTTTCTAGCATTGTTATGCTTGTGTTTCTTGTGTTCTTAGGTGAATGCTAGTAAGGCTCATAAAAGGAGTGATCAACCTTTGTGGTGCTTTATAATTAGAGTTTCAAGGGGCAAGTCTCCTTGGGGTCCTAATTTATCATCCCATTCCCCTTTTATTCATCTTGCATTTCTTTTAATTTCCATTCCCCTCTTCTTTCTTCGCTTGTGTTCCGCATTTTTTCCAACGAATACCACATTCGCATACGGTATCATATCACATACACAAGAACACACACACTTATACACACGAGATGTACACACACACAAGATTTTTTTTTTGCTTATTTCTCTCAACTCTCAACAGTCAATTCAAATTCCAAGCTCTTATGAAATACCTTGTTTTGGATGATCACATGCCACCAATCCTTCCCAAACCAAGATTGTGTTGGAGGATGGTTTATCAAAACCTGTTTTTATGGTAATGGCTAAAGGGTGAAAAGAAGGTAGAAAAATGGATAAGGGTGGGTGGAAAAGGGGGTAGAAAGGTGGTATTTGGGTTTTGCCTGATTGTGCAAGATAAGAAAAATTAATAACAATATGAGCCAAATATAAAATGGGGATGAAGCAAAATGATGGAGAAAGTGATGTACGGATATGGAAAGTGCGAATAATGTAAAGCACGATGATGAAGTAATTGTATCCGCTTCTTTTTCTTTTTTTTGTCAAATCTCCTCAAAAAGTGTTGTGCTTGGCGTTTTAAAGCACAAGATGATGAACAAAGAGTAAGACAATTTTTTTTTTGAAATCTCTCAAAGAAAAGGATGTACTTAATTTTGAGAAGCACAAAATGATGAGTTGAGAGAATTTAATTTTTTTGTTTTTTTTCTGATACAAATCACATAAAGCGAATTTAAAGTGAAAATAAGATGGATGAATAATTGACTCAATGTGAAAATATTTCAATCTTGCACAACAAAGGCTAATTCTGAAGGTTTTCAAAGCAAAGGTTTTTTTTTGAATGGGTGGATAATAAGGAAAGATAAGAAGGGTAATGGGTAAAAGAAATATAAATGAAGGGATCGATGCCTACTGTGTCAACCGGAGCTCTGATACCAACTGATTTGAGACGCACGGGGTGGCCCGATCTTCATGGCATAGGGTGGCAGATGAAAGATGCGGTTCGGGGCTAAGTGGTGGATGATGGGTACAGATAGTGGATGCAAGTTGTCAATCAACGCTATATGGAGCACGACCTACTACTTAGACAACACACTCAAGGGAGGGATGTGATGACCAATCCACACAACAACGCACTTGGGTTGAGGCACGGAATTGGGAGATTTGGGATCTTGGATCACCAATCTAACTTGTAGATTGATAAGGCAAGAATGCACAAGAGCTAGGAGAAAATCCGGTACAATCCTCACACAATGGAGAGAAACAAAGCATAAGCTCTCAATTAAATCTTGAATGCCATACTAGTGCCATGGGGTGGCTATTTATAGCCAAGGGGGTGGTACAATAGTCAAGGGTCTAATACCCTAAAGTCATAAAGGCTAAATTACTTTGTTCCCTTAAATTCAAAAAGATAAATTTTACCAAAGACTTTTGGAAAAGTGACACACAACTTTCCAACTATAGCCCGCCGGATTTGACTTTGAGTGCATAGCCCACTGAATTTGACTTTGGTGTCCAAAGATGCCATTTCTAGAATCCTCCATGTGGACAAAGCTTCCAAATTCGTGAAACCATGTGGTCCAAGCTTTAAGCATCATGTTTGGGCTTGAATAAGTGAGTTAATTGGCCCATTTGCTCCATCTATGCAAGGTAAGACCCATTGGGCCTTTAATGAAGCGAGATGAGCGCTCATTGTTGCATTCAACCTCTTTAATCTCTCACGCGTCATCGGGCCTTGCAAATCCAACTCCACCACTCGGGTAATCGACTCGGTGCCTTCAACATGGTTCACATCAATTAGACAATTGAGGTCAGTTGGACAATTGAGGCTAATTCGACCAATTACGCTATTATGTTCATTTAGGGCAATGAGGCCAATTATGCCGACTAGGTCAGTTAGGTTATTGAGATCAATTAGGGAAATTTGTCCAATTAAACAATTGTGGTCAATTAGGTAAATTAGGCCAATGACACCGTTAAGGCCAGTTAGGTCAGTTAGTCCATTGAACCCAATTAAGTCATTGAGGCCAACTATGTCAACTAGTCTAATGAAACCAATTAGAACATTGAGGCTAATTAGGCCGATTAGGTCATTTAGTCAAATGATGTCAATGAGGATAATTAGGTCAGTTAGCCCATTGAGGCCAATTAGCCTAATTAGGTTAATTAGGCTAATTAGCCCACTTAGTCCAATGAGTCCAATTAGACCACCAATTAGGTCATTGATCTAAATTTGGTCAATTATGGCAAATTAGGCCAATTACTCAAATTAGGTAAATTAGCACAATTGTGCCATTTATGACCAATATGGCAATTGAGCGCAATGAGGCCAATTAAGTCAATTAGGCGAATTAGGCGAATTAGGCCAATTAACCACATTAGGCCAATTAGGCCAGTGAGCCCAATTAGGCCAATTATGCTATTGAGGGTAATTAGGTCATTGAGGGAAATTAGACCAATTAGCCCGATTAGGACAATTATGCTAATTGAGGAAAATTAGAGCTAATTAGGTCAATAAGTCCAATTAGGCCAATTATGCCATTAAGACCAATTATACCGATTATGCAAATTAGGCTAATCGAGATCAATTGAGACCAATCGAAACCAATTGAGGCTAATTAACACCAATTGAGGCAAATTGAGGCAAATTGATGTCAATTTGGCAAATTATGCCAATTGAAGCCAATTAAAACAATTAGGCCAATTAGGCCAATTTAAGCTAATTATGGTCAATTAGGCAATTAGTCCAATTAGATCAATTTGGGCCAATTAGGCCAATTATGCCAATTAGGCCATTGAGTGCAATTAGGCCATTGAGGTTAATTAGGCCAATTCAACCTATTAGAACATTGAATCCAATTATGAAAATTATGCTAATGAGTCCAATTAGGCCATTGAGACTAATTAGGCCAATTGGCTCAAAACCCAATTTGTCCAATTTGGCCAATTAGGTCCATTAGTCCAATTAGAAGATTGATGCCAATTCTTCCAATTAACTCAATTTGGCTAATTAGACCATTGAGGCAAATTAGGCTATTATGGCTAATTAGGCCAATTTGGCCAATGAGACCGATTAAACCATTGATACAAATTTGGCAAATTACACCATTGAAGCTAATTTGGCCGATTTGGGGAATTAGGCCCCTCAGCACATTAAGGTCAATTTGCAAAATTGAGGCATATTTTGTCAATTAGGCCAATTAAGACCAATTAGGCCAACTAGACCAATTAAAAAAATTAGGTCAACTGAGGCCAATTGAGGCCAATTAACTGGTCAAATTGGCGGATTTGGTCTAATTGGACTTAATGGTATAACTGGTCAAATTGGCCGAATTGGTCTAATTGGTCAAATTAGCCTAATTGTCCTCAATGGTATAATTGGCATAATTGCCCTCAGTGACCTAATTGAGCTAATTGATCTCATTGACCTAATTAACCTAATTGGCCTAATTTTCCCCAATGGCCTAATTGGCCCAATTGGCCTCAATTGTTTAATTGACCTAATTGGTGTAATTGACCTATGTCGCATAATTGGCCTCAATTCGCTAAGTGGCCTAATGCGCCGAATGAGCCTAAATTGCCAAATGGGCCTAGTGGGCCTAAAGGGCCAAATGGGACTTAGTGGCCCAATGGAGCTAATGGGCCTCATGGTCCTAATTGGATGAATGGGCCTAATTGGCCTAAGTGGCCTCATGGGCCTAATGAACTTAATGGATCTTGGTGGCCTAATGGGCCTAATGGGCCTAAGTGGTCTAATGGGACTGATAAGCCTCATGGGCCCCATGGACCTAAGTGGCCTAAGTGGCATAATGAGCCCAAGTGGCCTAATGAGCCGAGTGGGCCTAAAGGGCCTAATGGGACAGGTGGGCCTAATGGTCCTTATTGGCTCAAGTTTCCTCATGGATCCAATGGGCATAATGGGCCTAATATGCCTAAGTGGCCTAAGTGGTCTTAAAGATCCGAATGTGCCTAATGGGCTGAAGTAGCCTAATGGGCTCAATGGGCCTACTGAGATGAATGGGCCTAGTGGATCCAATGGGGCTAATGGGTCTAAGCGGCCTAATTAGTCTAAGTGGCCTAAGGGGCTTAGTGGGCCTGATGGAATTAACGAGCCTAATGGGCCTAATGGGACCAAGTGGGCTGATAGGGCGAATGGGTCTCATGGGCTTTAGTGGACTCAGGGGCCTAATGGGCCTAAGTGTCCTAATGGGCCTGATGGGCCTCATTGTCCTAATCAGCCTCATGGGCGGAATGCCACTCATGGGCCTTATGGGCCTGATGGACCTAATGGGCCTCATGGTCCTAAGTGGCCTAATAGTCTGAATGGAACTAAATGCCCTAATGGGCCTAGTGGGCCTAGTGGGACTAGTGGGTCTAATGGGTCGAATGGGCCTAATATGACTAATGAGCCTAATGAGCCTAATGGGCATAATGGACATAATTGGCCTAAGTGGCCTAAGTAGCATAATTGAGCTAATCGACCGAATGGGCCTAATGGGCCTAAGTGGCCTAAGTGGTGTAACAGGCCTAACTGACCTAGTGGGACTAATGGGTTTAATGGGCCTAAGTGTCATAATGGTCCTAATGGGCCTACATGGCCTAATGGGCCTAAGTGGCATAATCGAACTAATCGATCGAATGGGCCTACGTGGCCTAAGGGGCCTAACATGCCTAATGAGACTAATGAGTTTAATGGGCCTGAGTGGACTAATGGGCCTACGTGGCCTAATCGGCCTAAGTGATCAAATGGGCCTAATGGACTTAATGGGACTAATGAGTTTAATGGGCCTAAGTGGCCTAGTGGGCCTAAGTGGCCTAATGGCTATAATATGATTAATGGGCCAAAGTGGCCTAATGGGCTTAATGGGACAAAGTGGCCTAAGGGGCCTAATGGGCCTAATGGGCCTAATTGGCCTAATGAACCTTAGTGGACTAATGGCCCAAATGGGCCTAAGTGGTCTAATGGGCCTAATGGACCTAAGTGGCATAATCCCCCTAATCGACTAAATGGGACTAATGATCCTAATTAGACTAAAAGGACTAAGTGTCCTAATTAGCCTAATCGACCGAATGGGCCTAATGATCCTAATGGGCCTAATGGGTCTAAGTGGCCTAATGGGCTTAAGTGGCCTAATGGGCCTAAGTGGCCTAATCTGCCTAATGGACCGAATTAGCCTAATGGACCTAAGCGTCCTAAGTGTCCTAATGGGCTTAAAGTGCCTAATGGTCCTAAGTGGCCTGATCGGGCTAATCAACCAAATGGGCCTAAGTGGCCTAGTCGAACTTATCGATCGAATGGGCCTAATGTGCCCATTGGGCCTAAGTGACCTAGTGGGCCTAATGGGTCAAATGGGTCAAAGTGATCTAAGTGCACTAATCAGCCTAATCGACCAAATGGGCCTAATAGGCCTAAGTGGCCTAATTGGATGAATGGGTCTAATCGCCCTAATGGGTCTAAGAGGCCTAAGTGGCTGAATCAGCCTAATCGACCGAATGGGCCTAATGGGCCTTATCGGCCTAAGTGGCCGATTGAGACTCATGGGTCTAAGTGGATTAATGATCCTAATGGTCCAATTTGGAATAATGTAGTTAATGGGCCTAATGGTCAAAAGTGGAAGAATGGGCTTAAGTGGCATAATGGGTCTGATTGGCCCGAATCAGCATAAGTGGTCGAATGGGCCGAATTGGCCTAATGTGCTTAATGGGCCAAATGGGCCCAATGAGCCTAATGGGTCCAATGGGCCTAAGTGGCCTTATGGGCCTAATGGTCTGAATGGGCCTAATGGGCCTAATTAGGCTAATGGGAGTAATGAGCCCAATGGGCCTAAGTGGCCAAATTGGTCGTGGGCCTTAGTGACCTAATGGGCCTAAGTGGACTAATGGGCCAAATGGGATGAATGAAACTAATGGACCTAAGTGGTCTTATGGGCCTAATGGGCCTAATGTGACTAATGGGCCTAATTGGATGAATGGGCCTAAGTGGCCTAATGAGACAATGGGTCTAATTAGCCCAATGGGCCTAATGGACATAAGTGGCCTAATCGGCCTAATTGAACGAATGGACCTAATGGGCCTAATGGGACTAAGTGGAATAATGGGCCTAATAGTCCGAAGTGGTCGAATGTGCCTAATGGCCCTGATGGGCCGAAGTGGCCTAACGGGCCTCATGGGCCCAAGGGGCCTAAGTGGCCTAATTGCCCTAATGGGCTTAATGGGATTAACGAGCATAGGTACCAATTGGGCCAAATGTGCCTAACTGGCCTATGGGGCCTAATGGGCCTAAGCGGCCGAATGGGCCTAGGTGGCCTAATGGACTTAATGGGCTTAACGGGTCTAGGGGACAAATTGGCCCAATGGGTCTAAGGGGATGAATGGGACTAATTGACCTAAGTGGCCTAATGGCCCTTTGTGGCCTAATGAGCTAAAGTTGCTTAATCGGCCTAATGAGATTAATGGGCCTAGTGGGTCTAATGGACCTAAGTGGCATAATGTGCCAAACGGGCCAAATTGGCATAAGTGACCTAATGGGCCTAATGGCCCTAAGTGGCATATCGGACCGAAGTGGCCTAATTGGCCTAATGGGCTTAATGGGCCATGTGGGCCCAAGAGGCCTAATGTGCCTCATGGGCCTTAGTGGCCCAATCGTCATAATGTTCCTAGTCAGTCAAATGGGCCTAAGTGGCCAAATGGGCATAATGGGCTTCAATGGCCTGTGGGCCAAATGGGCATAATGGGCCAAATGGGCCAAATGGGTCGAATTGGCCTAATTAGCATAAGTGGCCTAGTGGGTCGAATGGGCCTAAGTGGCCTAATTGGACAAAGTTGCCTAATAGGCCAAATGGGCTTAATGGGCCTAAGGGGCCGAATGGGACTAATGGGTCTAATGTGCCTAAGTGACCTAATTGACCTAATGGGATAATGGGCTCAGTGGGATAATGGACCTAATGTGCCTTGTGGGCCTAATTGGCCTAAGTGACCTAGTGGGTCTAATGGGCCTAAGTGGCTTAAGTGGCCAAATGGGCCAAATGGGCCTAAGTCGCCAAATGTGCCTAATGGTCCTAATGGGCCTAAGTGTTCTATGGGCCCAATGGGCCCAAGTGGCCTAATGAGCCTAATAGACCTAATTGGCCTAATGAGCCTAATTGGATAAATGGGCCTAAAAATCCATAAAAACCTAAAACCCATTAAAAATATAAAAACCCTTAAAACCCCTAAAAATGTTATAAAAACCATAAAAGCCCCAAAAAACTCAAAAAAACCCTAAACCCCCAAAAGACCCTTACCCAGAAATCCCCTAAAAACCATAAAACCCCAAATACCCCAAAAACCCATAGAAACACTAAAAATCATAAAAACCTTAAAAACCAAAAAATATCCATGAAAACATAAAAAACATTACAAGCTTAGAAAAACACTTGAAAAACATAAGAACCCCTAAAAACCTTAAAAACTCAAAAAACCCATAAAAAGTCCTAAAAACCAATAAAAACTCTAAAACACTTTTAAACCCATAAAAATCTTAAAAACCTCTAAAAAACCTTTAAACACCTAAAAATTAAAAAACCCTAAAACCCCAAATGACCCTTAAAACCCTAAAAAACCCAAAAAAAACCTGGAAAAACCATAAAACCCTCAAAACCTTTAAAACCCCAAAAAACCCAAAAAACCATAAAAATCCACAAAACCCTTAAAAATCCATGAAACCATAAAAAACCCTAAAAGCCCTGAAAACCCCATGAAAACCATAAAACCTTCTAAAAACCCATAAAAACCCAAAACCACTAAAAACTATAAAAACCCTTAAAACCCCTGAAAACGTTAAGAAACCATAAACAACTTTAAAAACCCTAAAAAATCAAAAAAAAAACCTAAAACCCAAAAGACCCTAAAACCCCCTAAACCCCCTGAAAATCGTAAAAGCCCTCAAAATCCATTAATACATAAAAAACACTAAAACCCTTAAAACCTTAAAAAATCCTTAAAAACATTAACAACCATAAAAACCATAAAACCCTAAAACCCAATAAAAACTCTAGCCGCCCTTTAGACCATAAAAAAATTAAAAAACTCAAAAAACCATAAAAACCATAAAATCTTAAAAAACCCTAAAACCCCAAAAGGTCCCTAATAACCCACTTTGGCCCATTCCTCCCATTAGGCCACCTACGCCCATTAGGCCCATTCAATAATGGTCCTAAGTGGCCTGATCGGGCTAATCAACCAAATGGGCCTAAGTGGCCTAGTCGGCCTTATCGATCAAATGGGCCTAATGTGCCCAATGGGCCTAAGTGACGTAATGGGCACAATGGGCCTAATGGGTCTAAGTGATCTAGGTGCACTAATCGGCCTAATCAACCGAATGAGTCTAATAGGCCTAAGTGGTCTAATTGGATGAATGGGTCTAATCGCCCTAATGGGTCTAAGAGGCCTAAGTGGCTGAATCAGCCTAATCGACCGAATGGGCCTAATGGGCCTTATGGGCCTAAGTGGCCGATTGAGACTAATGGGTCTAAGTGGACTAATGGGACTAATGATCCAATTTGACATAATGTAGTTAATGGGCCTAATGATCATAAGTGGAAAAATTGGCTTAAGTGGCATAATGGGTATGATTGTCCCGAATGGGCGTAAGTGGCCGAATGGGCCGAATTGGCCTAATGCGCTTAATGGGCCCAATGGGTCCAATGGGCATAATGGGCCTAATGGGACTAAGTGGAATAATGGGCCTAATAGGCCGAAGTGGTCGAATGGGCCTGATGGCCCTGATGGGCCGAAGTGGCCTAACGGGCCTCATGGGCCCAATGGGCTCAAGGGGCCTAAGTGGCCTAATTACCCTAATGGGATTAATGGGATTAACGGGAATAGGTACCAAATGGTCCAAATGGGCCAAATGGGCCTAACTGGCCTATGGGGCCTAATGGGCCTAAGCGGCCTAATGGGCCTAGGTGGCCTAATGGGATTAATGGGCTTAACGTGTCTAGGGGCCAAATTGGCCCAATGGGTCTAAGGGGGTGGATGAGACTAATTGACCTAAGTGGCCTAATGGGCCTTTGTGGCCTAATGAGCCAATGTTGCTTAATCGACCTAATGGGATTAATGGGCCTAGTGGGTCTGATGGACCTAAGTAACCTAATGTGCCAAACGGGCCAAATTGGCATAAGTGACCTAATGGGCCTAATGGCCCTAAGTGGCCTATCGAGCCAAAGTGGCCTAATTGGCCTAATGGGATTTATGGGCCAAGTGGGCCTAAGAGGCCTAATGTGCCTCATGGGCCTTAGTGGCCCAATCGCCATAATGTCCCTAATCAGTCTAATGGGCCTAAGTGGCCCAATGGGTTTAATGGGCTTCAATGGCCTGTGGGCCAAATGGGCATAATGGGCCAAATGGGCCAAATGGGTCGAATTGGCCTAATTAGAATAAGTGGCCTAGTGGGTCGAATGGGCCTAAGTGGCCTAATTGGACAAAGTTTCCTAATCGGCCAAATGAGCTTAATCGGCCTAAGGAGCCTAATGGGACTAATGGGTTTAATGTGCCTAAGTGACCTAATCGGCCTAATGGGATAATGGGCTCAATGGGCTAATGGACCTAATGTGCCTTGTGGGCCCAATGGGCCTAAGTGACCTAATGGGCCTAATGGGCCTAAGTGTCTTAAGTGGCAAAATGGTCCAAATGGGCCTAAGTCGCCCAATGTGCCTAATGGTCCTAATGGGCCTAAGTATTCTATGGGCCCAATGGGCCCAAGTGGCCTAATGGGCCTAATTGACCTAATTGGCCTAATTGGCCTAATGAGCCTAATTGGATAAATGAGCCTAATGGTTCTAATGGGCCAATGGGTCAAAGTGGCCTAATGGGTCGAAGTGGCCTAATGGGCCTAAAGGGCCACACGAGCCTCATGGGTCTAAGGGGCCTCATTTGCCTAAGTGGCCTAATGGGTTTAATGAGCCCAAGGGGTATAATGGGTTTAAGGGGCCTAATGGGATGAATGGGATTAACGGGCTTGGGTTCCAAATTGGCTTAATGGGCCGAATGGACTTAATGAACCGAGTGGGCCTAATGGGCCTCAGTGACCCAATGGGCCTAATCGGCCTAAGTGGTCTAATGTGCCTAAGTGTCTTAATCAACCTAATAGGTTTAATGGGCCGAATGGGCCTAATGGGCCTCAATGAATCAATGGGCCTAATCGGCCTAAGTGGCCTAATGGGGCTAAGTGTCTTAATCAACCAATAGGCATAATGATCCTAATGGGCCTAAGGGGTGTAATGGGCCTAAGTGGCCTAATGGGCCTAAGGGGCCTAAGTGACCTAATGTGCCTAGGTGGCCTAAGAGGCTTAATTGACTTAAGGGTCCTAGGGGGCAAATGGGCATTATGGGCCTAATGGGACAAATGAGTCTAAGTGGCCTAATGGGTCCAATGGGCCTAAGTGGCCAAATTGGCCTACATGGTTGAATTAGCCTAATGGGTCTAAGTGGCCTAATGGGCCAAATGGGCCTTAGTGGCTTAATGGGCCTAGGTGGCCTAATGGGCATAATGGGCTTAACGGGCCTAGGGGCCAAGTGGTTTAATGAGCTGAATGGGCCTACGTAGCCAAATGGGCCTAAGTGGCCAGATGGGCCAAAGTTGCCTAATTGGCCTAATGGGATTAATAGGCCTAAAGGGTCTAATGGGCCTAATGGACCTAAGTGGCCGAATGGTCCTAATTGGCCTAATGAGCCAGATCGACCTAATGGACCTAAGTGGTCTCATGGGCCAAAGTTGCCCAATAGACCTAAGGGGTTTAGTTCGCCTAATGGGCCTAAGGAGCCGAATGGGCCTAAGTGGCCTAATGGGACTAAGGGGCCTAATCATCCTATTGGGCTTAATGGTCCTAGTGGAACTAAGTGGCCTAATGGTCCTAGTGAGACTTAGTGTCCTAATCGGTCAAATGTGCCAAGGTGGCCTAATGGGCTTAATGGGAATAAGAGGCCTAGGGGCCAAATGGGTCTAATGGGCCAAATGGACCTAATGGGCCTAAGTGGCATAATGGGCCTAAGTTGCCTAATCGGCCTAATGGGCTTAATGGGCCTAAGAGGCCTAATGAGACTAATGGGCCTAAGTGGTCAAATGGGCCTAAATGGCCTCATCGGCCTAATGGGATTAGTGGGCCAAGGGGGCCTAAGTGGTCGAATGGGCCTCAATGGCCGAAGTTGTCGAAGCGGTCTAATGGGCGTAATGCGACGAAGTGGCCTAATAGGCCTAATGGGTCAAAGTTGCCTAATGGCCTTACGTGCCCTAATTGGTAGAATGGACATAAGTGGCCTAATGAGCCTAATGGGAGGAAGTGGCTTAATGGGGCCTAAGGGGCCTAAGTGACCTAAGTGGCCTAATGTGCCCAGTGGTCCTAATGGGCCTAGTGATCCTAATGGGCACAACCGACCTAAGTGGCTGAATTGGCTTAATGGGCCTAAGTGGCATGATGGACTGAATAGACCGAATGGGCCTAATGTGCTGAGTAGGCCTAATGGGCCTAAGCATTCAAATGGGTCTAATGGTCCTAAGTGACCTGATGGGCCTAATGGGCTGATGGGCCTAATGGGCCCAATGGGCCGATGTGGCATAATGGCCCTAAGTGGCACAATGGGATTAATGTGTCAAATAGACCTAATGGGTATAATGGGATTAAGTGGCCTAATGGGCCTAAAGGGCCGAATAGGCCTAAGTGGTCGAATGGGCCTAAAGGGCCTAATCGGCCTAAAGGGCCTGATCGGACTAAAGGGCCTAATAGGCCTAAGAGGCCTAATTATCCTAACGGGGCTAATTGGCCTAACAGGATGAATGGGGCTATGGGGCCTAATGGGCCCACATGGCCAATTGGGCAAAAGTGGACTAATGGGCCTAAAGAGCCTAATCGGACAAAGGGGCCTAATGGGCCTAAGTGACATAATTGTAGCCTAATGGGCCTAAGTGGGTAATGGGTCTAATGGGAATAGTGGGCCTAAGTGACCTAATGGGCCTAATGGTCCTAAGTGGCATAATGGGCCGAATGGGAAGAATCGGCCTAATGGGCCTAAGTGGCATAATCGGCCTAAAGGGCTTAATGGGCCAAAACAACCTTATGGGCCTAAGTGGCATAATCGGCCTAATGGGTCTAATGGGACTGAGTGTTCTAATGGGCCTAAAGGACCTAATCTGCTAAAGTGGCCTAATGGGCCTAAGTGGAATAATCGTAACCAAATGGGCCTAAGTGGCCTAATGGGCCCAATGGACCAAAGTGTACTAATGGTCTTAATGGGCCTAGGTGCCTGAATGGGCCAAATGGACTGAATGGGCCTAATGTACTGAATGGGCCTAATGGGCCTAAGTGGCCTAATGAGCTGAATGAGCCTAAGTAGCTTAATGGGTCAAATGGACCTAATGAGTCTAATGGGACTAAGTGGTTGAATGGACCTAATGGGTTGAATGGGCCTAATGGTCCTAATTGGCCTAATTTTCCTAATTGGCCTAAATTGCCTAATGGGCCAAATGGGCCTAAGTGGCCTAATGGGCCTAATAGGTCAATTAGGCCTAAGTGGCGTAATGGGACTAATGGAAGGAATGAATTTAAGTTGCCAAAATGGGCCTAATGGGATGAATGGGCCGAGGTTTCTGAATGTGCCTAATGGGCCGAAAGGTCTTAATGGGCCGAATGGGCCTAATGATCCTAATGAGCCTAAGTGACCTAATAAACCTAATGGGCCTAAGTGGCCTAATGGACCTAAGTGACCTAATGGTTTGAATGGGCCGAATGGGTCGAATAAACCCAATGGGCCAAAATTGTCTAGTGGGGTGAATTGGCCGAATGCGGAAAATTGGTTGATGTGGCCTAATGTGACAAATAGGCCAACTGGACTGAAGTGGCCATTGGGTCGAATGGGCCCAAAGGGTCCAATGGTCGTAATGGGTCGAATGGGACTAAAGGGTCCGATGGGCCTAATAAGCCAAATTATCTGAATGGGTTGGATGTGTCTAATGGGCTTAGTGGACCAAATTGTCTTAATGGACTTACTGGGCCTAATGGACCTATTGGGCCAAATGGACAGAATGGGCCTAAGTGGCCTAATGGTCTTAAGTGGCCAAATGGACCTAATGTGCCTAATGGGTGTAATGGGCATAATGGACCTAAGTGAACCAATGGGTTGAATGAGCTTAAGTGGCCGAATGGCCCAAATGGGCCTTAGTGAACCAATGGGCCTAATGGGCCTAAGTGGTCTAATGGGACTAAGTGGTCGAATGGGCTGAATGGACCTAATGGGTCGAATGGGCCTAATGGGTCAAATGGACCTAATGGGTCAAATGGACCTAATGGGCCTAAGTGTACTAATGGACCAAAGTGGCCTAATGGGCCCAATGGGCTTAACGGGCCGAAGTTACCTAATGGGACCAATGGGCCAAATGGTCCAAATAGGCCTAAGTTCCCTAATGGGTCTAAGTGCCCTAATGGGCTGAAGTGGCCTAATGGACACAATGGGCCTAAGTTGCATAATGGGATTGAGGGGGCTAAGTGGCATAATGGGCCAAAGTGGACGAATGAGTCTAATGGGACGAATGGGCATAATGGGCATAATGGGTCTTAGTGGCCAAATTGGCCTAATGAGAATAATGGACCTAAGTGTCTGAATGGGCCTAATGGGCCTAAGTGGACAAATGGGCCAAATGGGCCAAATGGTTCTAATGGGCCTAAGTGGGCCTACTGGGCCTACTGGGCCTAGTAGGCCTAATGAGTTTAATGGGCCTAATGGGCCTACTAGGCCTAATGGGACTACTGGGCCTACTGGGCCTAATGGTCCTAAGTGTTATAATGTTCCTAAGTGGCCTAATGGGCATTAGCTTCCTAATGGGTCTAATGGGACTAAGTGGCTTAATGGGTTTAATGGGCATAATGGGCCTAAGTGGCCTAATGGGCCAAAGTTTCCCAATGGGAAAAAGTGGCCTAATGGGACTAATGGGTCTAAGTGGCATAATGAGCCTAGGTGGTCTAATGGGACTAAGTGTCCTAATGGGCCTAATGGGCATAGGTGGCGTAAGTGGTGATGAGGATCATGGCACACATGGGCATCACGGGGTTGGAGGTGGACTTGATGAGGAGGGTAGAATGAACACAAGTGGACAAGACCCATTGCATGGAATCGGAGACCCAATGACAAGGGAGCAGACCAAGAGAGTGAAGGAGGCCTTAAATGGGTTAATCATTGAATTCCATGAGGAGGCCCAACACTCTTGCTTGGGGAAGCATTCGGGCCTATAATTACATTAATTAAGGCCCAAAAATGCTTTTAAAAATTCAACCCAAGTGGTGCTACGAATTTTCAAGCCCACCCCACCATGGAATTTTCAAAGTCAAAAGGTGGTGGGCTACTTGTCTTTACTTTTCCAAAAGGGTGTGCTACTTGTCTCCTAAAGTCATGGGAAAGTGCCAAAGTTGTCAAAGTCATCATTTAGGCTTTTTTACTTGTGAAAACTAGGTGTTAGACTAATGTAAAAGCCACCCCATGATGTGATTCGAATTTCCTTCTCTCTTTGGCTATAAATTGCCACCCCCTTGTACTCTTGAGGGATCATGAATGAAAGTAATGTTATTATGGTGAGTTTTGCTTGCAATCTTTGTGTTCTTGCTTAATTCTTGACTTATCAAAGGATTGGTCATCCTTTGTGGCGTCTTGTGCCTCGAGTTCTTAGAGACAAGTTCTCTTTGGGTTCTACCATGACCATTTCCCCCTTCCTTCTCATTTTCACTATTCGCACACCTCATTCACTTGTTTTCTTGCGGCGATCCGGGTGCTCAACGCGTGAACATTATACAAGGTTCCTAGGGCACTTCCTAGCGGGTCATGCATCGCGTATCATTTGGTATCAGAGGCCATTTGCAAGAAATCAGGTTCTTTCTTTCTTATCATTTCTTCCATTTTCATTTCTTTTCAAATCGAGCAAAATCAATTCTGGTCCATTTTCTTCTTCACTTACAGACGTCATTTCTTCTTCTTTTCAGACGTACAGTATATCATTCGTCTAGTTGAGAAGCTCATCTTTCTTCTCCATTTGGAATCATCAAAATCAGAGTTATACATAGCGAGATAAAACGGGTTCAAATTTGTGACAAATTCTGCAATTTTAAAACCACGCAAATCTCACATTGATTCCATTTGATGTTAAAAATTATTGCTTCTCCTGCATTTAAATATTGAAAAAAATTCATCTTGTTGCTGCTGCATCTACAAAAAAAAGGCCAAAAAAATTGAAGGCTCAAAAAAAAATTGCAACATTTTGAATTCTACGTCCCATTTTCATTCATCTTCTTCAATTTTATTCCTCTTCCCAAATTTTTCATCTTGAATCCAATTTGAATTTTATCTTTGAATTCTAGTTTGGGATTTCCACATTTCAAAGATCATTTCGATTTGTTGAAATTGGGTAAGAACGCTAGAGGAAGCAAGTTGAGTAGTAAAAGGCAAGAGTGTTACATTTTGATAAAAGCCAAAATTGAGTAAAACACGAGCAAACATATTATTTTTGAGTGTAAACATGTGAGGGAGTGTGTGAGGTCCATTTTCCTTTCTCTTCATTTTTTTTCTTAATAGGATTCCTAAATGGCGGAGTCGAGTAATACCAGTGAAGCGGAAATTAAGATGTTCATGAGAGTTGTACAAGAGCAATTCCAAAGGTTGAATGCGAGGATGGATTAACTTCAATCCCCTTCCAATTCTAGAGCACCACCAAGGATGATACGCGATGCAAGACCCGCTAGGAATTGTCCTAGGAACCTTGTATAATGTTCGCGTGTTGAGCACCCGGATCGCCGCAAGAAAACAAGTGTATTTGGTGTGCGGATAGTGAAATGAGAAGGAAGGGGGAAATGGTCAAGGTAGAACCCAAAGAGAACTTCTCTCTAAGAACTCTAGCCACAAGACGCCACAAAGGATGACCAATCCTTTGATAAGTCAAGAATTAAGCAAGAACACAAAGGTTGCAAGCAAAACTCACCATAATAACATTACCTTCATTCATGATGTCCAAAGAGTACATGGGGGTGGCTATTTATAGCCAAGGATTGATACAAAATTCTAACACCTAGTTTCCTCAAGTCAAAAAGCCTACATGTCACTTTTGACAATTTTGGCACATGCCCATGACTTTAGGAGACAAGTAGCACATCCTTTTTGGAAAGTAAAGACAACTAGCCCACCACTTTTGACTTTGAAGATTCCATGGTGGGGTGGGCTTGAAATTCGTAGCACACATTGGATTGGGTTTTTAAAAGCATGTTTGGGCCTTAATTAATGTAATTATAGGCCCAGATGCTTCCCCCAAGCAAGGGTGTTGGGCCTCCTCTTGGAATTGCAAGATTAACCCATTTAAGGCCTCCTTCATTCTCTTGGTCCGCTCCCTTGTCATTGGGCCGCCAATTCCTCGCAGCGGGTCTTGTGGAATCATGCGCCTTCCACCCTCCTCATCAAGACCGCCTCCAACACCTCGATGACCATTCGTGCCATGATCCTCATCAAAGGAGGCGGGTTGTTGAAGAAGAGGAGGAGTTATCTGATTTTCACGAGTCACAAATTCGGAGAAATCAACCACCATGGAGGCAAGCCAACGATCTTGGAGGAGTAAATTTGAGGATCCCTTCATTCCAAGTTAAGAATGATCGTGAAACTTACTTGGAATTTGAAAGAAAGGTCGAACATGTTTTTGGTTGTCACACCTATTCGGAGGAAAACAAAGTGAAGTTGGTGGCCGTGGAGTTCACCGACTATGCTAGTATTTGCTGGGACCAACTATAATTGAGTCGACGACGAAGTGGGGAAAGACCCAACCACACTTGGGAGGAAATGAAAGTTGTAATGCGTAAGAGGTTCATTTCTAGCCACTATTATTGTGATTTGTTCCTCAAGTTGCAGGGTTTGAAACAAGGGTCCATGAGTGTCGAGGAGTATCACAAAGAGATGGAGATTATCATGATTTGGGCGAATATTGATGAGGAGAGAGAGGCCACCATGACAATGTTTGTGAACGGCGTCAACCATGACATTCGGGACATAGTGGACATGCACCACTACTTAGACATGGAGGATCTACTTCACATGACTACCAAAGAGGAGAGGCAAGTAAAGGCAAGAAGGATGCTCCCTACATCTTATGGTAAGGATTCTAGACCTTCATTCAAGTTTAAGGATTCCAAACCACATGATCATATAAGGGAACACAAAACTGATTCGAAGGAGTTTCTCAAACCAAAACCATTCTTTCTGGAATCCAAAGGTAAAATGGAGGGTAAGGTTGTTTCCAAATCACGAGATATCAAATGTTTTAAATGTCAAGGATTTGGACATTTTTCCTCACAATTCCCAAACAATAGAACCATGATTATTTTGGATGATGGAGATGTTCTCAGTGCTAGCTCAAGTGAAGATGAAATGCCATCACACGAGGATGATTCAGAGGTGGAAGTAGAAAGCCCCGTACATGGAGAAATGCTTGTTGCAAGGCGTGCTTTGAGTGCTCAACCCGAAGGAGAACATGATCAAGAGCAAAAGGAGCACATTTTTCATACTAGATGCCTCGTCAAAGATAAGGTATGTAGTATGATTATTGATGGGGGTAGTTGTACAAACGACAAGTGGTTTGATGGTTGATAAATTGGGATTGGCTACGACTAGACATCCTAGGCCTTATAGATTGCAATGGTTAAATAATAGCGGGGATGTCAAAGTGACTAAGCAAGCACAAGTTCAATTTTCTATTGGGAAGTATGAAGACAAGGTGATGTGTGATGTTGTTCCAATGCATGCTAGTCATATTTTGTTGGGAAGACCTTGGCAATTTGATAGGAGGGTCACACATGATGGATGCACAAATCGATATTCTTTTGAGTATAATGGGAGGATGGTTATTCTTACACCATTGAGGCCTTTGCAAGTTTATAAAGACCAAGTGAGGATTGAGAGAGATTGTGAGAAGAGAGAAAAAGAAAAGAGAGAAAAAAAATAGAGAGAATGAGAAGAGTGGAAAAATCAAGAGTGAAAAAGGAGTGTTGAGTGAAAGAAAAAAAAATGAGGGGAATAAAAGAGTTGAAAACTAGAGTGAAAATAAGAGTGAAAACAAGAGTGTTGAGGGAAAAATGAGCTTATTTTTAGGAAAAAGAGAGATAAAGAGAGCTTTAGAGGGGGAGGAAACTCTCGTGCTTCTATGCAAGGGAGAATGTTTTACCACTAACTCTCCTAACCCTTCAATACCTTCTAGTGTTATGTCTCTTTTGCAGGATTTTGGTGATGTTTTTCTCGAGGAGATTCCCGATGGCTTACCTCCCTTGCAGGGTATCGAGCACCATATCGACTTCCTCCCCGGAGCAACACTTTCCAATCGACCGGCTTATCGGGCTAACTCGGAGGAGACTCAAGAAATCCAACAACAAGTGGAAGAATTGCTAAGGAAGGGATTTGTTCGAGAGAGCTTGAGTCCGTGTGCGGTACCGGTAATCCTTGTCCCAAAAAAGGATGGTAAGTGGAGAATGTGTGTTGATTGTCGAGCTATCAACAAAATCACGGTAAAGTATCATTATCCCTTACCTTGTTTGGATGATATGCTTGATGAACTCCATGATGCATGCTTGTTTACTAAAATTTACCTAAGGAGTGGATACCGTCAAATTAGAATGAAAGAGGGAGATGAATGGAAAACCGCATTTAAAACTAAGTTTGGATTGTATGAATGGCTAGTTATGCCTTTTGGACTAACTAACGCCCCTAGTACATTCATGAACTTTATGAATCATGTTTTCCGTCCATTCATTGGGAAATTTGTGGTTTTGTATTTTGACGAAATCCTTGTTTATTCTAAGAGCCTTGATGAACATCATGAACATTTGAAACATGTTTTTGAGACTCTTAGGAAAAATAGGTTGTTTGCAAACTTGGAAAAATGTACATTTTTTTTAAATTCGGTTGTTTTCCTTGGTTTTGTGGTAGGAGCTGATGGCATGAGGGTTGATGAAGAGAAGGTGAAGTCGATTCGAAATTGGCAACAACCAAAGAATGCCAACGAGGTGAGGAGCTTCCATGGACTTGTGAGTTTTTACCGAAGGTTCGTGAGGGACTTTTCAACCATCGCAGCACCATTGAATGAGTTGGTCAAGAAATGGGTGAGTTTCAAGTGGGGAAAATCTCAAGATTCCACACTCAAAGGTAAGTTGACCAATTCACCTCTCTTAGTTCTGCCTGACTTTTCTAAAGTTTTTGAGGTTGAGTGTGATGCCTCTGGAATAGGAATTGGGGCTGTTTTAATGCAAGACTCTAAGCCGATCGCATACTTTAGTGAGAAGCTTAATGGGGCTGCATTGAACTACTCCACCTATGATAAGGAATTATATGCTCTCAAAAGAACTTTAGAAAATTGGCAACATTACTTGTGGCCAAAGGAATTTGTGATTCATTCGGATCATGAAAGCCAAAAATTTCTTATGTCACAAGGAAAGGTGAATAGGCGACATGCAAGATGGCTTGAATTCATTGAAACATTTCCTTACATCATTAAGCAAAAACAAGGAAATGAAAATGTTGTCGCTGATTCTTTTTCTAGGAGATATTCTCTTATTACTTCAATGCATGCTAAAATACTTGGTTTTGAAATGCTGAAAAGCATGTATGAGAATGATGTGGATTTTTCTGAAATTTGGAAGTTGTGTGAAAAACATGGCAAAAGTGATTTTTACAAACATGATGGATTTCTTTTTCGGAAAAATAAATTGTGTGTTACATCTTGTTTGATGCGTGAATTACTTGTTAGAGAAACTCATGGTGGTGGATTAATGAAGCATTTTGGGGTTGAGAAAACTTTTTACTTGTTGAGTGAACATTTTTATTAGCCTCACATGCGTAGGGATGTGGTTAGTGTTTGTGGAAATTGTAATGTGTGTAAACATGCAAAGTCGAAAGTGCTTCCACATGGATTATACACCCCTTTGCCCGTTGCTTCTCATCCTTGGGTTGACATTTCAATGGATTTTGTGCTCGGCTTGCCAAGATCACAATCAGATAAGGATAACAACTTTGTGGTGGTAGACAGGTTTAGAAAAATGACCCACTTTATTGCTTGTTCTAAAACCAATGATGCAACTCATATCGCTGATTTGTTTTTCAGGGAAATTGTTCGGTTGCATGGATTACCCAAGAGCATTGTGTGTGATAGGGATGTCAAATTCCTTAGTCACTTCTGGAGGACATTGTGGAACAAACTTGGAACCAAACTTTTGTTCTCGACCACTGTACACCCACAAACAGATGGTCAAACGGAGGTGGTCAATAGGACACTTTCCACATTGTTGCGTTCCATCCTAAGAAAAATTCTAAAACATTGGGAAAGATGCCTACCTCACATTGAGTTTGCTTATAATCGAGTGGTTCACTCCACTACTTGTTGTGTATGGTTTTAACCCATTAACTCCACTCGATATAAACCTTTTCCTACTTATAAATTTTCTAATCTTGAAGGTGAAAAGAAGGCAAAGTTTGTGCAGGAGTTCCATGCAAAGGTAAAGGCCAACATTGAGCGAAAGAATGAACAAGTAACGAAGCACGCCAACAAAGGTCGACGAAAATTGGTGTTTCGACCTGGAGATTGGGTGTGGGTACACTTGAGGAAGGAGAGGTTCCCAGAGCAACGAAAATCAAAACTTCATCCACGAGGAGATGGTCCTTTCCAAGTCTTAGAGAAGATCAATGATAATGCCTACAAGATTGAGTTACCCGATAGGTATGGGAATGTTAGTGCCACCTTTAATGTTGCTGATCTTTCTCCCTTTGAATTTTCAGATTCGAGGTTGAATCCTTTTGAAGAGGGAGGAGATGATGAGGATCATGACACACATGGGTATCGCGGGGTTGGAGGTGGACTTGATGAGGAGGGTGGAATGCACACAAGTGGACAAGACCCATTGCGTGGAATCGGAGGCCCAATGACAAGGGAGCGGACCAAGAGAGTGAAGGAGGCCTTAAATGAGTTAATCATGGAATTCCATGAGGAGGCCCAACACTCTTGCTTGGGGGAAGCATCTGGGCCTATAATTACATTAAATAAGGCCCAAACATGCTTTTAAAAATCCAATCCAAGTGGTGCTACGAATTTTCAAGCCCACCCCACCATGGAATCTTCAAAGTCAAAAGGTGGTGGGCTACTTGTCTTTACTTTTCCAAAAGGGTGTGGTACTTGTCTCCTAAAGTCATGGGCAAGTGCCAAAGTAGTCAAAGTCATCATTTAGGCATTTTGACTTGTGGAAACTAGGTGTTAGACTAATGTAAAAGCCACCCCATGGTGTGATTCGAATTTCCTTCTCTCTTTGGCTATAAATAGCCGCCCTTGTACTCTTGAGGGATCATGAATGAAAGTAATGTTATTATGGTGAGTTTTGCTTGCAACCTTTGTGTTCATGCTTAATTCTTGACTTATCAAAGGATTGGTCATCCTTTGTGGCGTCTTGTGGCTAGAGTTCTTAGAGACAAGTTCTCTTTGGGTTCTACCTTGACCATTTCCCCCTTCCTTCTCATTTTCACTATCCGCACACCACATTCACTTGTTTTCTTGAGGCAATCCGGGTGCTCAACGCGTGAACATTATACAAGGTTCCTTGGGCACTTCCTAGCGGGTCTTGCATCGCGTATCAAGTGGCCTCATGGGCGTAATGGGCCTAAGTGGCCTAATGGGCCTGATGGGCCGAATGGGCCTAATGGGTCTAATGGGATAAAGTGGCCTAATGAGCCTAAGGATCCCAAGTGGCCTAATAGGCCTAAGTTGTCTAATGGGCCTAAGTGGCCTCATGGGCGTAATGGGACTAAGTGGCCTAATGCACTGAATGGACCTAATTGGCCTAATGGGCCTAATGGGTCTAAGTGGCCTAAGAGGATTAATGAGCCTAATGTGTCTAAGTGGCCTAATCGACATAATGGGCTTAGCAGGTTGAAGTGGCCTAATGGGCCTAACGGTCCAAAGTGGCCTAATGGGCCTAACGGTCCAAAGTGGCCTAATGGGCCTAATGAGCCAAAGTTGCCTAATGGTCCTAAGCAGCCTATTGGGCTTAAGTGGACTAATCAGCCTAATGAGATTAATGGGGCTAAATGGACAAATGGGCATAATGGGACGAAGTGGCCTAAGTGGCCTAATGGGAATAATGAGCCAAAGTAGCCTAATCGACCTAATGGGCCTAAGTGGCCTAATGGGCCTAATGAGACTAATCAGCATAATGGGCCTAAGTATCATAATGGTCCTAATAGGTTTAAGTTGTCTTATCGACCTAATATAACTAATGGGCATAATGGGCCTAAGTGGTCTAATGGGCCTAAGTGACCTAATCAACCTAATAGGCCTAATGGTTGTAATGGGATTAAGTAGTCAAATTTGCCTAATGGTCATAATGGTCTTAATGGGCCTAAGGGTCCTAATGCACTGAATGGGCTCAAGTGGCCTAATGGGCCTAAGTGGCCTAATCAGCCTAATGGACCTAATGGTCATAGTGGGTCTAAGTGATCGAATGTGCCTAATTGGTCAAATGGGCCACATATGCCTCATGGTCCTAATGGACATAACGGGCCTAAGTGGCCAAATTGACCTAATGGGCCTAATGGGTCTAAGTGGCATAATGGGCCTAATGGGATGAATAGACCGAATTAGCCTAATGTGCTGAGTGGGCCTAATGGGCCTAAGAGGCTAAATGGGCCAAATTGTCCTAAGTGGCCTAATGGGCCTACTGGTCCTAAGTGGCATAATGGTCCTAAGTGGACCAATGGGCCTAATGGGCCGATGTGGCCTAATAGGACTAAGTGTCCTAATGGGATTAATGGGCCTAATGGGCCTAATGGGTATAATGTGCTTTAGTGGGCTAAGCGGCCTAATGGGCTTAAGTGACCTAATAATACCAATGGGCCTAAGTGGTGTCATGGGTCGAACGAGCCTAATGGGCCTAAGTGGCATAAGGTGACTAAGTGGCCTAATGGTCCTAATGGTCCTAAGTGGCCTAAAGGGGCCAATGGGCCTAACGGGCCTAACAAGCTGAATGGGCCTATGTGTCCTAATGGGCCTACATGGCCAAATGGAACTAAGTGGACTAATGAGCGTAAAGAGACTAATCGGCCAAATGGGGCTAATAGGCCTACGTGGAATAATCATAGCCTAATTGGCCTAAGTGGTCCAATGGGTCTATTGGGCGCAGTGGGCCTAAGTGCTCTAATTGGCCTAATGGGATAAAGTGCCTTAATTTTATGAATGGGACGAATCAGTCTAATGGGCCTAATGGGCCTAAGTGGATAATTGTCCTAAAGAGTTTAATGTGCCAAAGCAACCTAATGGGCCTAAGTGGCATAATCGTCTTAATGGGTCTAATGGGCCTAAGTGACCCAATGATCCTAAAGGGGCTAATTGACCAAAGTGTCTTAATGGGCCTAAGTGGCATAATCGTAACCAAAGTGGTCTAAGTGGCATAATGGGTCCAATTGGCCTAAGTGTCTTAATGGGCTTAATGAGCCTAATTGGGAGAATGGGCCAAATGAACTAAATGAGCCTAATGGAGTGAAAGGGCCTCAGTGGACTAATGGGCTGAATGGACCTAAGTAGCCTAATGGGACAGATGGTCCTAGTGGGCCTAATGGGCCTAATTGGTTGAATGGACCTAATGGGCCGAATCTGTTTAATGGTCCTAATTGGCTTGAGTTGCCTAATGGTCCAAATGGACCGAATGGGACTAAGTGGCCTAATGGGCCTAATAGGTCCATTAGGCCTATGTGGCATAACAGACATAATGAAATGAATGAACTTAAGCTGCCCAATGGGCCCAATGGGCTCAATGAGTCAAAGTTGTTGAATGGGCCTAATGAGCCGAAAGGTCTTAATGGGCCTAATGATCCTAATGGACCTAAGAGGCCTAATAATCTTAATGGGCCTAAGTGGGATAATGGACCTAAGTGGTCTAATGGTTCTAATGGGCCTAATGGGTCGAATGGACTCAATGAACCGAAGTGGTCTAGTGGGGTGAATTAGCTGAAGGGGCCTAATTTGCCAAAGTGGTCTAATGAGCCTAATGGGCTAACTAGGCCGAAGTGGCCTATTGGACCGAATGGGCCTAAAGGGTTCAGTGGGCATAATGGTCTGAATGTGTCAAATGGGACTAAATGGTCCAATGGGCCTAATTCTCTGAATGGGTCGGATGGGTCTAATTGGCCTAGTGGGATGAATTAGAATAATGGACTTACTGGGCCTAATGGACCGATTGGGCCTAATGGACCTAATGGGCCTAAGTGGCCTAATGGTATAAAGTGGACAAATGGACCTAATGCACCTAATGGGCGTAATGGGCTTAAGTAAACCAATGGGCCGAATGGGTTTAAGTGGGAGAATAGGCCTAATGGGCCTAAGTGGACCAATGGGCCTAATGGGCCTAAGGGGTCTAATTTTCCTAATTGGTCGAATGGGCCTAATGGGCCTAATGGGCTGAATGATCCTAATAGGTCGAATGAGACTAATGGACCTAAGTGGCCTAATGGTCCAAAGTGGCATAATGGGCCTAATGAGCCTAACATCCAAAGTTTCCTAATGGGCCCACTGGTCCCAATGGTCCAAATGGTCGAAATGGCCCTAAGTTGCCTAATGGACCTAAGTTCCATTATGGGTCGAAGTGGCCTAATGGACACAATGGGCCTAAGTTGCATAATGGGCATGATGGGCCAAAGTTGCCAAGTGGGACTAATGGGCCTAAGTGTCTTCATGGGCCTAATGGACCTCAATGGCCTAATGAGGGAAGAAAAGAGAGAAGAAAAAATATGGGGAGCGAAAAAAAATCAAGTGGGAAAAAGAATTTGAGAGAAGATAAAAGCGTGATGCTGGAAAAAAAGAGTGAGGTTAAGGAAGCTTTGTTTTCATAGCAAACCCTCCTAGTACTCATGTATAAAGAGGTGTTGCTAAATACTAACAACTTACCTTGTTTTCCAAATGTTGTTGAGTCGTTGTTGCAGGAGTATGATGATGTATTTCCTGAAGAGGTGCCACCAGGTTTGCCACCCATTAGAGGTATTGAGCATCAAATTGACCTCATACCTGGAGCATTACTACCGAACTTCCATGCATATCACACCAATCCGGAAGAGACAAAAAAAATTCAAAGGCAAGTTCAAGAGCTGTTGGATGTGGGATATGTTAGAGAGAGCCTTAGTCCTTGTGCGGTACCAGTGCTTCTAGTACCAAAGAAGGATGAAACATGGAGAATGTGCATTGACAGTAGAGCCACCAACAACATCACGGTTAGGTATCGTCATCCTATCCCTCGGTTAGATGATATGCTAGATGAATTAAATGGTTCAACTATTTTCTCAAAAATTGATTTAAGAAGTGGCTACCATCAAATTAGGATGAAAGAAGGAGATGAGTGGAAAACTGCATTTAAGACAAAACATGGACTTTTGAATGGTTAGTCATGCCCTTTGGTTTCACCAATGCACCTAGCACATTTATGAGGTTAATGAATCGTGTCTTACGTGCATATATTGGAAAATTTGTGGTAGTTTACTTTGAGGATATTCTAGTGTACAGTAGGACTTTGCATGAACATGTAGATCGTTTAAAAAAATTATTAGAGCTGTTAAGGAAAGAAAACCTATTTGGAAACATAAAAAAGTGTGAATTTTGTCTCGATAAAATTGTTTTCCTTGGATTTGTTGTGAGTGGGAATGGAGTTGAAGTGGACACTGAGAAGATCAAAGCAATACAAGAATGGCCACCTCCAACCTCCGTTGGACAGGTAAGAAGTTTTCATGGGCTTGCTAGTTTTTACAAGAGATTTGTGAAAGACTTCAGCACACTAGCCGCACCATTGAATGATTTGACAAAGAAGAATGTTCCTTTCAAATAGGGGACAACTCAAGAGAAGGCCTTCCATGCTCTTAAGGAGAGACTCACCCGTGCCCCTCTACTTGCACTTCCAGACTTCGGTAAGACCTTTGAAATTGAATGTGATGCAAGCGGAATTGGCATAGGAGGAGTACTCATGCAAGAAGGTAAGCCTATTTCTTTCTTTAGTGAGAAGTTATGATACGCGATGCAAGACCCGCTAGGAATTGTCCTAGGAACCTTGTATAATGTTCGCGCGTTGAGCACCCGGATCGCCGCAAGAAAACAAGTGTATTTGGTGTGCGGATAGTGAAATGAGAAGGAAGGGGGAAATGGTCAAGGTAGAACCCAAAGAGAACGTGTCTCTAAGAACTCTAGCCACAAGACGCCACAAAGGATGACCAATCCTTTGATAAGTCAAGAATTAAGCAAGAACACAAAGGTTGCAAGCAAAACTCACCATAATAACATTACCTTCATTCATGATGCTTCAAGAGTACAAGGGGGTGGCTATTTATAGCCAAAGAAACTTGAAATTCGAATTACACATGGGGTGGCTCTTTACATTAGTCTAATGGATAGTTTTCCATAGTCAAAAAGCCTATAGGATGCTTTTGACAACTTTGGAACTTGACCAAGACTTTAGGAGACAAGTAGCACACCCTTTTGGAAAAGAAAAGACAAGTAGCCACCACCTTTTGACTTTGAAGATTCCATGGTGGGTGGGCTTGAAATCTCGTAGCACCACTTGGGTTGGGTTTTTAAAAGCATGTTTGGGCCTTAATTAATGTAATTATAGGCCCGAATGCTTCCCCCAAGCAAAGGTGTTGGGCCTCCTCTTGGAATTCCATGATTAATCCATTTAAGGCCTCCTTCATTCTCTTGGTCCGCTCCCTTGTCATTGGGCCTCCAATTCCACACAAAGGGTCTTGTCCACTTGTGTGCATTCCGCCTTCCTCATCATATCCGCCTCCAACCCCGTGATGCCCATGTGTTCCATGATCCTCATCATCTCCTCCCTCCTCAAAAGGATTCGTCCTCGAATCTGAAAATTCAAAGGGAGAAAGATCAGCAACATTAAAGGTACCACTAACATTCCCATACCTGTCGGGTAAATCAATCTTGTAGGCATTATCATTGATCTTCTCTAAGACTTGGAAAGGACCATCTCCTCATGGATGAAGTTTTGATTTTCGTTGCTCCGGAAACCTCTCCTTCCTCAAGTGTAGCCACACCCAATCTCCAGGTTGAAAAACCATTTTTCGCCGACCTTTGTTGGCGTGCTTCGCTACTTGTTCATTCTTCCGCTCAATGTTGGCCTTTACCTTTGCATGGAACTCCTACACAAACTTTGCCTTCTTTTCACCTTCAAGATTCGAAAATTGATTAGTAGGAAAAGGTAAAATATCAAGTGGAGTTAATGGGTTAAAACCATACACAACTTCAAACGGTGAAGCATTAGTAGTGGAGTGAACCACTCGATTATAAGCAAACTCAATGTGAGGCAGGCATCTTTCCCAATGTTTTAGATTTTTTCTAAGGATGGAACGCAATAATGTGGAAAGTGTTCTATTGACCACCTCCGTTTGACCATCTGTTTGTGGGTGTGCAGTGGTGGAGAACAAAAGTTTGGTTCCAAGTTTGTTCCACAATGTCCTCCAGAAGTGACTAAGGAATTTGACATCCCTATCACTCACAATGCTCTTGAGTAAGCCATGCAACCTAACAATTTCCCTGAAAAACAAATCAGCAATATGAGTTGCATCATTGGTTTTAGAACAAGCAATAAAATGAGCCATTTTACTAAACCTGTCCACCACCACAAAGATGCTATCCTTACCTGATTGTGATCTTGGCAAGCCGAGGACAAAATCCATTGATATGTCAACCCAAGGATGAGAAGCAGCAGGCAAAGGGGTGTATAAGCCATGTGGAAGCACTTTCGACTTTGCATGTTTACACACATTACAATTTCCACAAACACTTACCACATCCCTACGCATGTGAGGCCAATAAAAATGTTCACTCAATAAGGACAATGTTTTCTCAACCCCAAAATGCCCCATTAATCCACCACCATGTGTTTCTCTAACAAGCAATTCACGCATGGAACAAGATGGAACACACAATTTATTTTTCCGAAAAAGAAATCCATCATGTTTGTAAAAATCACTTTTGCCATGTTTTTCACACAACTTCCAAATTTCAGAAAAATCCACATCATTCTCATACATGCTTTTCAACATTTCAAAACCAAGTATTTTAGCATGCATTGAAGTAATAAGAGAATATCTCCTAGACAAAGCATCAGCGACAACATTTTCTTTTCCTTTTTTATGCTTAATGATGTAAGGAAATGTTTCAATGAATTCAAGCCATCTTGCATGCCGCCTATTCAACTTTCCTTGTGACTTAAGAAATTTTAGGCTTTCATGATCCGAATGAATCACAAATTCCCTTGGCCACAGATAATGTTGCCAATTTTCTAAAGTTCTTTTGAGAGCATACAATTCCTTGTCATAGGTAGAGTAGTTCAATGCAGCCACATTAAGCTTCTCACTAAAGTATGCGATAGGCTTAGAGTCTTGCATTAAAACAGCCCCAATTCCTATTCCAGAGGCATCACACTCAACCTCAAAAACTTTAGAAAAGTCAGGCAGAACTAAGAGAGGTGAATTGGTTAACTTACCTTTGAGTGTGGAGAAGGCTTCCTCTTGAGCTTTTCCCCACTTAAAACTCACCCCTTTCTTGACCAACTCATTCAATGGTGCCGCGATTGTTGAAAAGTCCCTCACGAACATTCGGTAAAAACTCGCAAGTCCATGGAAGCTCCTCACCTCATTGGCATTCTTTGGTTGTGGCCAATCCCGAATCGCCTTCACCTTCTCTTCATCAACCCTTAGGCCATCAGCTCCTACCACAAAACCAAGGAAAACAACCGAATTTAAACAAAATGTACATTTTTCCAAGTTTGCAAACAACCTATTTATCCTAAGAGTCTCAAAAACATGTTTCAAATGTTCATGATGTTCATCAAGGCTCTTAGAATAAACGAGGATTTCATCAAAATACACAACCACAAATTTCCCAATGAATGGACGGAAAACATGATTCATTAAGTTCATGAATGTACTAGGGGCATTAGTTAGTCCAAAAGGCATAACTAGCCATTCATACAATCCAAACTTAGTTTTAAATGCGGTTTTCCATTCATCTCCCTCTTTCATTCTAATTTGATGGTATCCACTCCTTAGGTCAATTTTAGTAAACAAGCATGCACCATGGAGTTCATCAAGCATATCATCCAAACGAGGTATGGGATAACGATACTTTACCGTGATTTTGTTGATAGCTCGACAATCAACACACATTCTCCACTTACCATCTTTTTTTGGGACAAGAATTACCGGCACCGCACAAGGACTCAAGCTCTCTCGGACAAATCCCTTCCTTAGCAATTCTTCCACTTGTCGTTGGATTTCTCGAGTCTCCTTTGGGTTAGCCCGATAGGCCGGTTGATTGGGAAGTGTTGCTCCTGGGAGGAAGTCGATGTGGTGCTCGATACCCCGCAAGGGAGGTAAGCCATCGGGAATTTCCTCCGGAAACACATCACCAAATTCCTGCAAAAGAGACACAACACTAGAAGGCAATGATGGGTTAAGAGAGTTAGCCGTAAAACATTCTCCCTTGCATAAAAGCATGAGAGTTTCCTCCCCCTCTAATGCTCTCTCTATCTCTCTTTTTCCAGAAAATAGACACACTTTTCCCTCAACACTCTTGTTTTCACTCTTATTTTCACTCTTGTTTTCAACTCTTTTATTTCCCTCATTTCTTTTGATTTCACTCATCACTCCTTTTTCACTCTTGATTTTTCCACTCCTCTCAATCTCTCTATTTTTTTCTCTCTTTTCTTTTTCTCCCTTCTCACAATCTCTCTCAATCCTCACTTGGTCTTCATAAGCTTGCAAAGGTCTCAATGGTGTAAGAATAACCGTCCTCCCATTATACTCAAAAGAATATCGATTGGTGTATCCATCATGTGTGACCCTCCTATCAAATTGCCACGATCTTCCCAACAAAATATGACTAGCATGCATTGGAACAACATCACACATCACCTTGTCTTCATACTTCCCAATAGAAAATGGAACTTGTGCTTGCTTAGTCACTTTGACATCCCCGCTGTTATTTAACCATTGTAATCTATAAGGCCTAGGATGTCTAGTTGTAGCCAATCCCAATTTATCAACCATCAAACCACTTGCTACGTTTGTACAACTACCCCCATCAATAATCATACTACATACCTTATCTTTGACGAGGCATCTAGTATGAAAAATGTGCTCCCTTTGCTCTTGATCATGTTCTCCTTCGGGTTGAGCACTCAAAGCACGCCTTGCCACAAGCATTTCTCCATGTACGGGGCTTTCTACTTCCACCTCCGAATCATCCTCAAGTGATGGCATTTCATCTTCGCTTGAGCTAGCACTAAGAACATCTCCATCATCCAAAATAATCATTGTTCTCTTGTTTGGGCATTGTGAGGCAATATGTCCAAATCCTTGACATTTAAAACATTTGATATCTCGTGATTTGGAAACAACCTTACCCTCCATTTTACCTTTAGATTCCGGAAATAATGGTTTTGGTTTGGGCAACTCCTTCGAATCAGTTTTGTGTTCCCTTACATGCTCTTGTGGTTTGGAATCCTTAAACTTGAATGAAGGTTTAGAATCCTTACCATAAGATGTAGGGCGCATCCTTCTTGCCTTTACTTGCCTCTCCGCTTTGGTGGACATGTGAAGTAGATCCTCCATGTCCAAGTAGTGGTGCATGTCCACTATGTCCCGAATGTCATGGTTGAGGCCGTTCACAAACCTTGCCATGGTGGCCTCTCGCTCCTCATCAATATTCGCTCGAATCATGATGATCTCCATCTCTTTGTGATACTCCTCAACACTCATGACCCCTTGTTTCAAACCCTGCAACTTGAGGAACAAATCACGATAATAGTGGCTAGAAATGAACCTCTTACGCATTACCACTTTCATCTCCTCCCAAGTGTGGATGGGTCTTTCTCCACTTCACCGTCGACTCACTTGTAGTTGGTCCCACCAAATACTAGCATAATCGGTGAACTCCACGGCCGCCAACTTCACTTTGTTTTCCTCCGAATAGGTGTGACAACCAAAAACATGTTCGACCTTTCTTTCCCATTCCAAGTAAGTTTCAGGATCATTCTTACCTTGGAATGAAGGGATCCTCAACTTCACTCCTCCAAGATCATTGGCTTGCCTCCATGGTGGTTGATTTCTCCGAATTGGTGACTCGTGAAAATCGGATAACTCCTCCTCTTCTTCAACAACTCGCCTCCTTGGTGGTGCTCTAGAATTGGAAGGGGATTGAAGTTCATCCATCCTCGCATTCAACCTTTGGAATTGTTCTTGTACAGCCCTCATGAACATCTTAATGTCCGCTTCACTGGTGTTACTCGACTCCGCCATTTACGTATCCTGTGAGAAAAATGAAAGGGAAAGGAAAAATGGACCTCACACACTCCCTCACTTGTTTACACTCAAAACAATTTGTTCGCTCGTGTTTCACTCAATTTTGGCTTTTATCAAAATGTAACACTCTTGCCTTTTACCACTCAACTTGCTTCCTATAGCGTTCTTACCCAATTTCAACAAATCGAAAGGATCTTTGAAATGTGGCAATCCCGAACTAGAATTCAAAGATAAAATTCAAATTGGATTCAAGATGAAAAATTTGGGAAGAGGAAGAAAATGGAAGAAGAAGAATGAAAATGGGACGTAGAATTCAAAATGTTGCAATTTTTTTTTGAGCCTTTAATTTTTTTTTTCTGATTTTTTTTTTGTTTTTTTTTGGCTCTTTTTTTTGGTAGATGCAGTGGCAACAAGATGATTTTTTTTCAATATTTAAATGCAGGAGAAGCAATAATTTGTAACATCAAATGGAATCAACGTGAGATTTGCGTGGTTTTAAAATTGCAGAATTTTTTGCAAAATTTGAACCCGCTGTATCTCGCTATGTATAGCTCTGATTTTAATGATTCCAAATGGAGAAGAAAGATGAGCTTCTCAACTACAAGAAGGATATACTGTACGTCCGAAACGACGAAGAAATGACGTCTGTAGGGGAAGAAGAAAATGGACCAGAATTGTTGTTGGCCCGATTTGAAGAGAAATGAAAATGGAAGAAAGGATAAGAAAGAAAGAACCTGATTTCTTGCAACCTGGCTCTGATACCAAATGATACGCGATGCAAGACCCGCTAGGAATTGTCCTAGGAACCTTGTATAATGTTCGCGCGTTGAGCACCCGGATCGCCGCAAGAAAACAAGTGTATTTGGTGTGCGGATAGTGAAATGAGAAGGAAGGGGGAAATGGTCAAGGTAGAACCCAAAGAGAACGTGTCTCTAAGAACTCTAGCCACAAGACGCCACAAAGGATGACCAATCCTTTGATAAGTCAAGAATTAAGCAAGAACACAAAGGTTGCAAGCAAAACTCACCATAACAACATTACCTTCATTCATGATGCTTCAAGAGTACAAGGGGGTGGCTATTTATAGCCAAAGAAACTTGAAATTCGAATTACACATGGGGTGGCTCTTTACATTAGTCTAATGGCTAGTTTTCCATAGTCAAAAAGCCTATAGGATGCTTTTGACAACTTTGGCACTTGACCAAGACTTTAGGAGACAAGTAGCACACCCTTTTGGAAAAGAAAAGACAAGTAGCCCACCACCTTTTGACTTTGAAGATTCCATGGTGGGTGGGCTTGAAATCTCGTAGCACCACTTGGGTTGGGTTTTTAAAAGCATGTTTGGGCCTTAATTAATGTAATTATAGGCCCGAATGCTTCCCCCAAGCAAAGGTGTTGGGCCTCCTCTTGGAATTCCATGATTAATCCATTTAAGGCCTCCTTCATTCTCTTGGTCCGCTCCCTTGTCATTGGGCCTCCAATTCCACGCAAAGGGTCTTGTCCACTTGTGTGCATTCCGCCTTCCTCATCATGTCCGCCTCCAACCCCGTGATGCCCATGTGTTCCATGATCCTCATCAAGTTAAATGGCCCAACTCTAAACTATGCTACATATGATAAAGAGTTGTATGCATTGTTTAGAGTACTAGAGACATGGCAGCATTATCTTTGGCCAAAAGAATTTTTGATCCATTCTGATCACGAGGCTCTTAAATACCTTAGGAGCCAACATAAACTAAATAGGAGACATGCTAGATGCCTGGAATTCATTGAATCATTTCCATATGTCATCAATCATAAAAAGGCTAAAGAAAATACTGTGGCCGATGCACTTTCACGTAAATATTCTCGTTTATCCTTGTTGGATTCAAAACTTCTTGGTTTTGAATACATTAAGGATTTATATGCCATTGATAGTGATTTTAGAGAATCTTATGAACATTGTAAACCAGGAGTTAGTTGGGAAAATTTCTATTTACATGATGGATTCTTATTTCGGATTAATAAGCTTTGCATTCCCAATTTCTCAATCCGTTTACTTTTAAGGAAGAAGTCACATTCGGGTGGGTTAATGGGACATTTTGGTGTTGAAAAAACTCTAAGTGTTCTTAACGAGCATTTTTATTGGCCTAGGATATCTAGAGATGTCGAGAAATTTGTGGGAAAGTGCATTGTCTGCCATAAATCCAAATCGAAACTGAACCCACAAGGACTATATCTTCCTCTCCGAATTCCCAACACCCCTTGGGAGGACATATCAATGCACTTTATTGTGGGGTTACCACGGACCAAGAGGGGGAGAGATTACATAATTGTTGTGGTGGATCAGTTTTAAAAAATGGCACATTTTATTCTTTGTCACAAAACGTGATACGCGATGCAAGACCCGCTAGGAAGTGTCCTAGGAACCTTATATAATGTCCATGTGTTGAGCACCCGGATCGCCGCAAGAAAACAAGTGAATGTGATGGGAGGATAGTGAAAATGTGAAGGAAATGGGAAATGGTCAAGGTAGAACCCAAAGAGAACTTGTCTCTAAGAACTCTAGCCACAAGACGCCACAAAGGATGACCAATCTTTTGATAAGTCAAGAATTAAGCAAGAACACAAAGGTTGCAAGCAAAACTCACCATAATAACATTACTTTCATTCATGATGTTCCAAGAGTACAAAGGGGTGGCTATTTATAGCCAAAGAGAGAAGGAAATTCGAATCACAACATGGGGTGGCTTTTACATTTGTCTAACACCTAGTTTCCACAAGTCAAAAATCCTAAATGATGACTTTGACAACTTTGGCACTTGCCCATGACTTTAGGAGACAAGTAGCACACCCTTTTTGGAAAAGTAAAGACAAGTAGCCCACCACCTTTTGACTTTGAAGATTCCATGGTGGGGTGGGCTTGAAAATTCGTATCACCACTTGTGTTGGGGTTTTAAAAGCATGTTTGGGCCTTAATTAATGTAATTATAGGCCCATATGCTTCCCCCAAGCAAAGGTGTTGGGCCTCCTCTTGGAATTCGATGATTAATCCATTTAAGGCCTCCTTCATTCTCTTGGTCCGCTCCCTTGTCATTGGGCCTCCAATTCCACGCAAAGGGTCTTGTCCACTTGTGTGCATTCCGCCGTTCTCATCATGTCTGCCTCCAACCCCGTGATGCCCATGTGTTCCATGATCCTCATCATCTCCTCCCTCCTCAAAAGGATTCATCCTCGAATCTGAAAATTCAAAGGGAGAAAGATCAGCAACATTAAAGGTACCACTAACATTCCCATACCTGTCGGGTAAATCAATCTTGTAGGCATTATCATTGATCTTCTCTAAGACTTGGAGAGGACCATATCCTCGCAGATGAAGTTTTGATTTTTGTTGCTCCGGAAACCTCTCCTTCCTCAATTGTAGCCACACCCAATCTCCAGTTTGAAACACCATTTTTTGCCGACCTTTGTTGGCGTGCTTCGCTACTTGTTCATTCTTCCGCTCAATGTTGGCCTTTACCTTTGCATGGAAATCCTGCACAAACTTTTCCTTCTTTTCACCTTCAAGATTCGAAAATTGATTAATAGGCAAAGGTAAAATATCAAGTGGAGTTAATGGGTTAAAACCATACAAAATTTCAAACGGTGAAGCATTAGTAGTGGAGTGAACCACTCAATTATAAGCAAACTCAATCTGAGGCAGGCATCTTTCCCAATGTTTTAGATTTTTTCTAAGGATGGCACGCAACAATGTGGAAAGTGTCCTATTGACCACCTCAGTTTGACCATCTGTTTGTGGGTGTGCAGTGGTGGAGAACAAATGTTTGGTTCCAAGTTTGCTCCACAATGTCCTCCAGAAGTGACTAAGAAATTTGACATCCCTGTCACTCACAATGCTCTTGGGTAAGCCATGCAACCTAACAATTTCCCTAAAAAACAAATCAGCGATATGAGTTGCATCATTGGTTTTAGAACAAGCAAATAAAATGAGCCATTTTACTAAACCTGTCTACCACCACAAAGATGATATCCTTACCGGATTGTGATCTTGGCAAGCCGAGGACAAAATCCATTGAAATGTCAACCCAAGGATGAGAAGCAACAGGCAAAGGGGTGTATAAGCCATGTGGAAGCACTTTCGACTTTGCATGTTTACACACAATACAATTTCCACAAACACTTACCACATCCCTACGCATGTGAGGCCAATAAAAATGTTCACTCAATAAGGACAATGTTTTCTCAACCCCCAAATGCCCCATTAATCCACCACCATGTGTTTATCTAACAAGCAATTCACGCATAGAACAAGATGGAACACACAATTTATTTTTCCAAAAAAGAAATCCATCATGTTTGTAAAAATCACTTTTTCCATGTTTTTCACATAACTTCCAAATTTCAGAAAAGTCCACATCATTCTCATACATGCTTTTCAACAATTCAAAACCAAGTATTTTAGCATGCATAGAAGTGATAAAACAGTATCTCCTAGACAAAGCATCAGCAACAACATTTTCTTTTCCTTTTATATGCTTAATGATGTAAGGAAATGTTTCAATGAATTCAAGCCATCTTGCATGCCGCCTATTCAACTTTCCTTATGACTTAAGAAATTTTAGGCTTTCATGATCTGAATGAATCACAAATTCCCTTGGCCACAAGTAATGTTGCCAATTTTCTAAAGTTCTTTTGAGTGAATACAATTCCTTGTCATCGGTAGAGTAGTTCAATGCAGCCCCATTAAGCTTCTCACTAAAGTATGCAATAGGCTTAGAGTCTTGCATTAAAACAGCCCCAATTCCTATTCCAGAGGCATCACACTCAACCTCAAAAACTTTAGAAAAGTCAGGCAGAACTAAGAGAGGTGAATTGGTTAACTTACCTTTGAGTGTGGAGAAGGCTTCCTCTTGAGCTTTTCCCCACTTGAAACTCACCCCTTTCTTGACCAACTCATTCAATGGTGCCGCAATTGTTGAAAAGTCCCTCACGAACCTTCGGTAAAAACTCACAAGTCCATGGAAGCTCCTCACCTCATTGACATTCTTTGGTTGTGGCCAATCCCGAATCGCCTTCACCTTCTCTTCATCAACCCTCATGCCATCAGCTGCTACCACAAAACCAAGGAAAACAACCGAATTTAAACAAAATATACATTTTTCCAAGTTTTCAAATAACCTATTTTTCCTAAGAGTCTCAAAAACATGTTTCAAATGTTCGTGATGTTCATCAAGGCTCTTAGAATAAACAAGGATGTCATCAAAATACACAACCACAAATTTCCCTATGAATGGACGGAAAACGTGATTCATTATGTTCATGAATGTACTAGGGGCGTTAGTCCAAAAGGCATAACTAGCCATTCATACAATCCAAACTTAGTTTTAAATGCGGTTTTCCATTCATCTCCCTCTTTTATTCTAATTTGATGGTATCCACTCCTTAGGTCAATTTTAGTAAACAAGCATGCACCATGGAGTTCATCAAGCATGTCATCCAAACGAGGTATGGGATAACGATACTTTTCCGTGATTTTGTTGATAGCTCGGCAATCAACACACATTCTCCACTTACCATCTTTTTTTGGGACAAGGATTACCGGTACCGCACACGGACTCAAGCTCTCTCGAACAAATCCCTTAGCAATTCTTCCACTTGTCGTTGGATTTCTCGAGTCTCCTCCAGGTTAGCCCAATAAGCCGGTCGATTGGGAAGTGTTGCTCCGGGGAGGAAGTCGATATGGTGCTCGATACCCCGCAAGGGTGGTAAGCCATCGGGAATCTCCTCGGGAAAAACATCACCAAAATCCTGCAAAAGAGACATAACACTAGAAGGTATAGAATGGTTAGGAGAGTTAGTGGTGAAACATTCTCCCTTGCATAAAAGCACGAGAGTTTCCTCCCCCTCCAAAGCTCTCTCTATCTCGCTTTTTCCTGAAAATAAGCTCACTTTTCCCTCTACACTCTTGTTTTCACTCTTATTTTCACTCTTATTTTCAACTTTTTTATTTCCCTCATTTTTTTTGCTTTCACTCAAAACTCCTTTTTCACTCTTGATTTTTCCACTCTTCTCATTCTCTCTATTTTTTTCTCTCTTTTCTTTTTCTCTTTTCTCACAATCTCTCTCAATCCTCACTTGGTCTTCATAAGCTTGCAAAGGTCTCAATGGTGTAAGAATAACCATCCTCCCATTATACTCAAAAGAATATCGATTAGTGTATCCATCATGTGCGACCCTCCTATCAAATTGCCACGGTCTTCCCAACAAAATATGACTAGCATGCATTGGAACAACATCACACATCACCTTGTCTTCATACTTCCCAATAGAAAATGGAACTTGTGTTTACTTAGTCACTTTGACATCCCCACTATTATTTAACCATTGCAATCTATAAGGCCTAGGATGTCTAGTCGTAGCCAATCCCAATTTATCAACCATCAAACCACTTGCTACGTTTGTACAACTACCCCCATCAATAATCATAATACATACCTTATCTTTGACGAGGCATCTAGTATGAAAAATGTGCTCCCTCTGCTCTTGATCATGTGCTCCTTCGGGTTGAGCACTCAAAGCACGCCTTGCCACAAGCATTTCTCCATGTACGGGGCTTTCTACTTCCACATCTGAATCATCCTCAAGTAATGGCATTTCATCTTTGCTTGAGCTAGCACTAAGAACATCTCCATCATCCAAAATAATCATTGTCCTCTTGTTTGGGCATTGTGAGGCAATATGTCCAAATCCTTGACATTTAAAACATTTGATATCTCGTGATTTGGAAACAACCTTACCCTCCATTTTACCTTTAGATTCCGGAAAGAATGGTTTTGGTTTGGGCAACTCCTTCGAATCAGTTTTGTGTTCCCTTACATGCTCTTGTGGTTGGGAATCCTTAAACTCGAATGAAGGTCTAGAATCCTTACCATAAGATGTAGGGCGCATCCTTCTTGCCTTTACTTGCCTCTCCGCTTTGGTAGCCATGTGTAGCAGATCCTCCATGTCCAAGTAGTGGTGCATGTCCACTATGTCCCGAATGTCATGGTTGAGACCGTTCACAAATCTTTCCATGGTGGCCTCTCGCTCCTCATCAATATTCGCTCGAATCATGATGATCTCCATCTCTTTGTGATACTCCTCAACACTCATGGCCCCTTGTTTCAAACCCTGCAACTTGAGGAACAAATCACGATAATAGTGGCTAGAAATGATCCTCTTACGCATTACCACTTTCATCTCCTCCAAAGTGTGGATGGGTCTTTCACCACTTCGTCGTCGACTCACTTGTAGTTGGTCCCACCAAATACTAGCATAATCGGTGAACTCCACGGCTGCCAACTTCACTTTGTTTTCCTCCGAATATGTGTGACAACCAAAAACATGTTCGACCTTTCTTTCCCATTCCAAGTAAGTTCCAGGATCCTTCTTACCTTGGAATGAAGGGATCCTCAACTTTACTCCTCCAAGATCATTGGCTTGCCTCCATGGTGGTTGATTTCTCTGAATTGGTGACTCATGAAATTCGGATAACTCCTCCTCTTCTTCAACAACTCGCCTCCTTGGTGGTGCTCTAGAATTGGAAGGGGATTGGAGTTCATCCATCCTCACATTCAACCTTTGGAATTGTTCTTGTACGGCCCTCATGAACATCTTAATGTTCGCTTCATTGGTATTACTCGACTCCTCCATTTAGGAATCCTATAAAAAAAGTGAAGAGAAAGGAAAATGGACCTCACACACTCCCTCACGTGTTTACACTCAAAAATAATATGTTCGATCATGTTTCACACAATTTTGGCTTTTATCAAAATGTAACACTCTTTCCTTTTACCACTCAACTTGCTTCCAATAATGTTCTTACCCAATTTCAATAAATCGAAAGGATCTTTGAAATATGGAAATCTCAAACTAGAATTCAAAGATAAAATTCAAATTGGATTCAAGATGAAAAATTTGGGAAGAGGAAGAAAAGGAAAGATGAAGAATGAAAATGGGACGTAGAATCAAAGTGTTGCAATTTTTTTGAGCCTTTACTTTTTTTTCGATTTTTTTTGTTTTTTTTTTGGCTCTTTTTTTTGTAGATGCAACAGAAACAAGATGAATTTTTCAATATTTAATTGCAGGAGAAGCAATAATTTGTAACATCAAATGGAATCAACGTGAGATTTGTGTGGTTTTAAAATTGCAGAATTTGTTGCAAAATTGGAACCCGTTGTATCTCGCTATTTATAGCTCTGATTTTGATGATTCCAAATGGGGAAGAAAGATGAGCTTCTCAACTACAGGAATGATATACTGTACGTCCGAAAATAAGAAGAAATGACGTCTGTAGGGGAAGAAGAAAATGGACCAGAATTGATGATGACCCGATTTGAAGAGAAATGAAAATGGAAGAAAGGATAAATAAGAAAGAAAGAACCTGATTTCTTACAAATGGGCTCTAATACCAAATGATACGTGATGCAAGACCCGCTAGGAAGTGTCCTAGGAACCTTTTATAATGTCCGCGCGTTGAGCACCCGGATCGCCGCAAGAAAACAAGTGAATGTGATGGGCGGATAGTGAAAATGTGAAGGAAATGGGAAATGGTCAAGGTAGAACGCAAAGACAACTTGTCTCTAAGAACTCTAGCCACAAGACGCCACAAAGGATGACCAATCCTTTGAGAAGTCAAGAATTAAGCAAGAACACAAAGGTTGCAAGCAAAACTCACCATAATAACATTACTTTCATTCATGATGTTCCAAGAGTACAAGGGGGTGGCTATTTATAGCCAAAGAGAGAAAGAAATTCGAATCACAACATGGGGTGGCTTTTACATTAGTCTAACACCTAGTTTCCACAAGTCAAAAAGCCTAAATGATGACTTTGACAACTTTGGCACTTGCTCATGACTTTAGGAGACAAGTAGCACACCCTTTTTGGAAAAGTAAAGACAAGTAGCCTACCACCTTTTTACTTTGAAGATTCCATGGTGGGGTGGGCTTGAAAATTTGTAGCACCACTTGGGTTGGGTTTTTAAAAGCATGTTTGGGCCTTAATTAATGTAATTATAGTCCCGAATGCTTCCCCCAAGCAAAGGTGTTGGGCCTCTTCTTGGAATTCGATGATTAATCCATTTAAGGCCTCCTTCATTCTCTTGGTCCGCTCCCTTGTCATTGGGCCTCCAATTCCACGCAAAGGGTCTTGTCCACTTGTGTGCATTCTGCCGTCCTCATCATGTCCGCCTCCAACCCCGTGATGCCCATGTGTTCCATGATCCTCATCAAAACTGATGATGCCACTAACATTGCAATACTTTTCTTTCAGGAAGTAGTCAAACTTCATGGTATGCCAAGGACGATTGTGTCGGATCGAGACACAAAATTCCTCAGTTAATTTTGGAAGACATTATGGAGCAAACTAGGAATGAAGTTACTATTTTCCACTACTTGTCATCCGCAAACCGATGGACAAACCGAGGTGGTGAATCGGACACTATCGTCCGTTCTGCGAACCATTGTGAAGAAGAACAAAGAACTAGGAGGAGTGTCTGCCGCATGTGGAATTCGTATATAACAGTGCCAAGCATTCCACTACTCAATATTCCCCATTTGAAATTGTTTACGACTTTAACTCCCTTGCCCCTATTTATCTAGCTCCTTTGCCTTTGCAGGAAGCTGTTAATATGAATGCGAAAGGGCGTGCAGAATTCATCAAGAAAATCCATGAAAAGGCGAGGATAAATATCGAGCGGATGACCAAGAAATATATTGATCGTGCAAACAAGGGTCGCAAGCAAATGTTGTTCGAGCCCGATGACTTGGTTTGGATTTATATGTGGATGGAAAGATTTCTCAACAAGCGGAAATCAAAACTCATGCCACAAGGCGATGGACCTTTCAGAGTGATTGAGAAGATTAACAACAATGCTTACAAGATAGCCTTTCCAGGTGAGTATGGTGTAAGTGCCACTTTCAATGTTTCTGATCTTTCTCCTTTTTTGGGTGTAGAGGATAAAGAGTTGAGGACGACTCCTTTTCAAGAGGGGGAGGATGATGCGAACCATGTTGAAGGCACCGAGCCGATTACCCGAGTGGAGGAGTTGGATTTGTAAGGCTCGATGACGCGTGGGAGATTAAAGAGGATGAATGCAACAATAGGCACCCATCTTGCTTCATTAAAGGCCCAATAGATCTTACCTTGCATGGATGGAGAAAATGGGCCTATTATCTCACTTATTAAATCACAAACATGATGTTTATAGCTTGGCCCACATGGTTGCACGAATTTGGATGCCTTACCCACATGGAGGATTCTAGAAATGGCATCTTTGGGCACCAAAGTCAAATCCGTTGGGCTATGCACTCAAAGTCAAGTCCGGTAGGCTATGTTGGAAAGTTGTGTGCTACTTTTCCAAAAGTCTTTGTTGGACTTTATCTTTTTGACTTTTAAGGGGATAAGGTAGGTTTAGACTTTATGACTTTAGGGTATTAGACCCTTGAGCATTGTATCACCCCCTAGGCTATAAATAGCCACCCCATGGCATTGTATTTTCATTCAAGACTTAATTGAGAGCTTATGCTTGTTTCTCCTCATTGTGTGAGAATTGTTATGAATTTCCCCCTTGCTCTTGTGCATTTTTTCCTTGTCAATCTACAAGTTAGATTGGTTATCCAAGATCACAAAGCCCCCAATTATGTGCCTCAACCCAAGTGCGTTGTTGTGTGGATTGGCTATTGCATCCCTCCCTTGAGTGTGTTGTCTAAGTAGTAGGTCACACTCCTAATAGTGTTGATTGACTACTTGCATCCGCTATCCATACCCATCATCCACCACTTAGCCCCGAACCACATACTTCATCTGTCAACCTACACCGTGAAGATCGGGCCACCCCGTGCGGCTCACATCAGATAATAAGCCCATTTTCCACTTCCATGCATGCACCTTGGGTTTGTGCCTTTTAATGCAATACGATGGGCTTCTGTTGCCACTTGTAGTCTATTTAATCTTCCTTGTATCATTGGGATTTTCAACTCCAACTTCGCACATGCCATCAAGTCAATGTCATCTGTCGGTTTCATATCATCCTCCCCCTCTTGAAAAGGACTCGTCCTCGAATCTTCCTCATCTGCATCCAGTACGATAAAATATTAGAAACATTGACTTTAAAAATAACTTCGTACTCACCTTACAATGCGATCTTTCAATCAATCATATAAAGCACCAAATCTGGCCCATCTCCATGTATCTTTATTGTTGACTTCCATTTCTTTTAAAGCCTATCCACCTTCTATGATTTCCCATGTTGTTGGTTAACATGTTGTTTTCCGTCCATATTTTTACTTTCCTGCAAAGGAAATGAAACTTGATCAACAGGAGTAGGGTGGATAAATCCAAAAATAGTTCCAAATGGAAAAAATTGATTTATAGAGTGATCTCCCCTTTTGTAAGATGACTCTACATGAGGTAGAAACTCCTTCCAATCCAGTAGAACCATGATTCCATTAATGGATCCTTGAATTACTTTTCTCTTTCTATTAGGAAGCAGACAAGGTTGTGCCTCCCCAAGAATGACTCCATCATACACACCTGTGGCAAAGATTTCACTATAGTTGACAATGAAGAAGTTAAGTCATTAGTGTTCAACATCACCTCATTCTACATAAGTACTAGAAGGTTCTGCTGGGAAATCAAAGCTACCTCACTCTTTTTTGCCAACATCACACTTTTCTCTCCTCTCAAATCATTTTCCCCTCTTGATTTTTTTTGCTCTCCATTTCTTTTCTTCTCTCATTTAATATTTTCCCCTCATTCTCTCCTTTTTCATTTTTCTCTCTTTTTTTCTTCATCACTTTTTTTTATTTTCTCTCAAAATGTGATCTTCTAGAATTTGTTTGGGGGACATGGGGTTGAGCGTTATAGGTTCCCCTCGGAATACAAAAGAATGACGATTCAAGAAATTGTCATGGGTAACACACCGATCATACTGCAACGTTCGTCCCAACAACAAATGGCGCGCCATCATTGGAACAACATCGCACAAGACCTCATCTTTGTACTTCCCGATGGTGAACAGTACCTTCACTTGCTTGGTGACCTTCAGATCCCCACAATCATTCAACCACTGAAGCCGATAAGGATGTTAATGCTTCAAAGTTGGAAGTCCCAACTTCTCTACTAACTCGGTGCTCGCAACATTACTACAGCTCCATGGGCCTGATGGGCCTAATGTTCCTGATGGGCCTAATGGGCCTGATGAGCCTAATGGGCCTGATGGGCCTATTGGGTGAATGGGCCTCTTAGGCCTAAGTGGCCTAATGGGTCTAGTGGACCTAATGGGCCCAAGTGGCCTAAGTGGCCTAATGGACTGAATGGGCCTAAGTTTATGAATGGGCTTAGTGTGCCTAAAGGGCCTAATGGGACTAAGTGGCCAGATGGGCCAAATGGGCCTCATGGTTCTAATGGGCCGAATGGGCCTAAGTGGCCTAATGCGCCCAATGGGCCTAATGGGCCTAGGTGGCCTAATGGGTCGAATAGTCCTAAGTGGCCTAATGGGCCTGATGTGCCTAATGAGTGTCATGGGCCTAAGTGGCCTAATGGGCCAAAGTGGCTTAATGGGCTGAGTGGGCCTAAAGTACCTAATGGGACAAATGGGCCTAATTGGTCAGATGGTCCTATTGGGATGCATGGGAATAATGGGCCTAATGGGCCTCATGGGACCAATGAGCCTAATGGGCCTAAGTGGGCCTAAATGGTCAAATGGGTCGAATGGGTCTAAGTGGCCTAATGGACCCAATGGGTCTCACGGGCCTAAGGGGCCTAATGGCCCTAATGGGATGAATAAGACTAGTGGTCTCAATGGTCCTAATTGATTTAAGTGGCCTAATTGGTCTAAGTGGCCTAAAGGGCTTAGTGGGACAGATAGGATTGACAGGCCTAATGGGCCTAATAGGCCCAATGGCATGATGGGTCCAATGGGACTCATGGTGATACGAGACGCACGGGGTGGCCCGATCTTCACGGCGTAGGGCGGCGGATGATGGATGCGGTTTGGGGCTAAGTGATGGGTGAAGGGTATGGATAGTGGAAGCAAGTAGTCAACCAACGCTATATGGAGCGTGACCTACTACTTAGACAACACACTCAAGGGAGGGGTGTGATGGCCAATCCACACAACAACGCACTTGGGTTGAGGCACGGAATTGGGGGCTTTGTGATCTTGGATCACCAATCTAACTTGTAGATTGACAAGGCAAGAATGCACAAGAGCAAGGGGGAAAACCCGGGATAATCCTCACACAACGGAGAGAAACAAAGCATAAGCTCTCAAATTAAGTCTTGAATGCCAATACAATGCCATGGGGTGGCTATTTATAGCCAAGGGGGTGATACAATGGTCAAGGGTCTAATACCCTAAAGTCATAAATTCTAAACCTACCTTGTCCCCTTAAAAGTCAAAAAGATAAAATCCAACAAAGACTTTTGGAAAAGAAGCACACAACTTTCCAACATAGCCCACCGGATTTGACTTTGAGTGCATAGCCCACCGGATTTGACTTTGGTGTCCAAAGATGCCATTTCTAGAATCCTCCATGTGGGCAAGGCCTCCAAATTCGTGCAACCATGTGGGCCAAGCTTTAATCATCAATTTTGGGCTTGAATAAGTGATATTAAATGCCCATTTGCTCCATCCATGCAAGATAATACCCATTGGGCCTTTAATGAAGCAAGATGAGCGTCCATTGAAGCATTCAACCTCTTTAATCTTCCTCGCGTCATTGGGCCTTGCAAATCCAATTCCTCCACCCGAGCAATCGACTCGGTGCCTTCCGCATGGTTCGCATCATCCTCCCCCTCTTGAAAAGGAGTCGTCCTCGACTCTTCATCCTCTACACCCAAAAAAGGAGAAAGATCAGAAACATTGAAAGTGGCACTTACACCATACTCACCTGGGAGAGCTATCTTGTAAGCATTGTTGTTAATCTTTTCAAGCACTCGGAAAGGTCCGTCTCCTCGAGGAATGAGTTTTGATTTCCGCTTGTCGGGGAATCTTTCTTTACGCATATGAATCCAGACTAAGTCACCGGGTTCGAACAGCACTTGCTTGCGACCCTTGTTTGCACGATCAACATATTTCTGGGTCATCCGCTCAATATTTTCCCTTGCCTTTTCATGGAGTTTCTTTATGAATTCTGCACGCCCTTTCGCATCCATATTAGTTGCTTCCTGTAAAGGCAACGACACTAGATCAATAGGGGCAAGGGGGTTAAAACCGTAAACAATTTCAAATGGAGAATATTGAGTAGTGGAATGCTTGGCCCTGTTATATGCGAATTCCACATGGGGTAGACACTCCTCCCAATTCTTAAGATTCTTCTTGACAATTGTTCTCAAAAGGGATGATAGTGTCCGATTCACCACCTCCGTTTGCCCATCGGTTTGTGGATGACAAGTAGTGGAAAATAGTAACTTCGTGCCCAGTTTGCTCCACAAGGTCTTCCAAAAGTAACTGAGGAATTTTGTGTCTCGATCCGACACAATCGTTCTTGGCATCCCATGGAGTTTGACTACTTCCTGAAAGAATAGTTGTGCAACGTTAGTGGCATCATCTGTTTTGTGACAGGGAATAAAATGTGCCATTTTAGAAAACCGATCCACCACAAAAAAAATGGAATCTCTCCCCCTCTTGGTCCGTGGTAACCCCACAATAAAGTCCATTGATATGTCCTCCCAAGGGGTGTTGGGGATTGGGAGAGGAAGATATAGTCCATGTGGATTCAATTTTGATTTGGCTTTATGGCAAACAATGCACTTTCCCACAAATTTTTCAACATCTCTAGATATCCTAGGCCAATAAAAATGTTCACTAAGAACGCTTAAAGTTTTTGCAACACCAAAATGTCCCATTAACCCACCAGAATGTGACTCCTTTAGTAAAAGTAAACGAATAGAGAAATTGGGAATGCAAAGCTTATCCATCCGAAATAAGAACCCGTCATGTAAATAGAACTTTTCCCAACTAACTCCAGGTTTACAATGTTCATAAGGTTCACTAAAATCACTATCGGTGGCATATAAATCCTTAATGTATTCAAAACCAAGAAGTTTTGAATCCAACAAGGATAAAAGAGAATATCTACGTGAAAGTGCATCGGCCACAGTATTTTCTTTACCCTTTTTATGATTGATGACATATGGAAATGATTCAATGAATTCCAGCCATCTAGCATGTCTCCTATTTAGTTTATGTTGGCTCCTAAGGTATTTAAGAGCCTCATGATCAGAATGGATCACAAATTCTTTAGGCCAAAGATAATGTTGCCATGTTTCTAGAACTCTAAACAATGCATACAACTCTTTATCATATGTAGCATAGTTTAGAGTTGGGCCATTTAACTTCTCACTAAAGAAAGCAATAGGTTTACCTTCTTGCATGAGTACTCCTCCTATGCCAATTCCACTTGCATCACATTCAATTTCAAAGGTCTTACCGAAGTATGGAAGTGCAAGTAGAGGGGCGTGGGTGAGTCTCTCCTTAAGTTCATTGAAGGCCTTCTCTTGAGTTATCCCCCATTTGAAAGGAACGTTCTTCTTTGTCAACTCGTTCAACGGTGCTGCTAATGTGCTGAAGTCCTTCACAAATCTCCTGTAAAAACTAGCAAGCCCATGAAAACTTCTTACCTGTCCAACGGAGGATGGAGTTGGCCATTCTTGTATTGCTTTGATCTTTTCAGTGTCAACTTCAACTCCATTTCCGCTCACAACAAATCCAAGGAAAACAATCTTATCGAGACAAAATTCACACTTTTTTATGTTTCCAAACAGGTTTTCTTTCCTTAATACCTCTAGGACTTTTCTTAAGTGATCTACATGTTCATGCAAAGTCCTACTATATACCAGAATATCATCAAAGTAAACTACCACAAATTTCCCAATATAGGAACGTAAGACATGATTCATTAACCTCATAAATGTGCTAGGTGCATTGGTGAGACCAAAGGGCATGACTAGCCATTCATAAAGTCCATGTTTTGTCTTAAATGCTGTTTTCCACTCATCTCCTTGTTTCATCCTAATTTGATGGTAGCCACTTCTTAAATCAATTTTAGAGAAAATTATAGAACCATTTAATTCATCTAGCATATCATCTAACCTAGGGATAGGATGACGATACCTGACCGTGATGTTGTTGATGGCTCTACAGTCAATGCACATTCTCCATGTTCCATCCTTCTTTGGTACTAGAAGCACCGGTACCGCACAAGGACTAAGACTCTCTCTCACATACCCCACATTCAGCAACTCTTGAACTTGCCTTTGAATTTCTTTTGTCTCCTATGGGTTGGTGCGATATGCTGGGCGGTTCGGTAGTGATGCTCCAGGTATGAGGTCAATTTGATGCTCAATACCTCTAATGGGTGGCAAACCTGGTGGCACCTCTTCGGGAAACACATCTTCAAATTCCTGCAACAAAGACTCAACAACATGTGGCAAAGAAGATGTTAAGTCGTTAGTGTTCAACATCACCTCTTTGTACATAAGTACTAAGAGATTTTGTCGAGAAATCAAAGCTTCCTTAACCTCACTCTTTTTTGCCAACATCACACTTTTCTCTCCCCTCAAAACTTTTTCCCCTCTTGATTTTTCTTTGTTCTCCATTTCTTTGCTTCTCTCATTTTCTATTTTTCCCTCATTCTCTCCTTTTTCATTTTCTCTCTTTTTTTCCTCATCACTCTTTTTTTACTTTTCTCTCAAAATGTGATCTTCTAGAATTTGCTTGGGGGACATGGGGTTGAGGGTTATAGGTTCCCCTCGGAGTACAAAAGAGTGACGGTTCAAGAAACCATCATGAGTAACACACCGATCGTACTGCCATGGTCGACCCAATAACAAGTGGCACGCCTTCATAGGAACAATGTCGCACAATACCTCATCTTTGTACTTACCGATGGTGAACAATACCTTCACTTGCTTGGTGACCTTCAGCTCCCCACAATCATTCAACCACTGAAGTCGGTATGGATTTGGATGCCTTAAAGTTGGGAGTCCCAACTTCTCCACCAACTCGGTGCTCGCCACATTGCTACAACTTCCACCATCAACAATAACACTACATACCTTCCAATTGATCTTGCATCGTGTATGGAAAAGGTTCTCCCGCTGCTCCTTTTCTCCAACGGTCATTTGTGCACTTAAAACTCTTCTAGTGACAAGAATCTCGCCATCTTCCGCAAATTCTCCATTTTCAATTTCTGGAGATTCATCTTCCTCCTCTTCGGAGCTCTCTCCATCGGTCTCCTATTCTCCATACTTGTTGATGATCATGGTGCGACGTTTTGGGCATTCACTAGCAATGTGACCCCTTCCTTGACATTTAAAACACCGAATATCCCTATTTCTGGTTTGGTTAGCCTCAAAAGTAGGTTTCTTAGGTGGAAGAATTACCTTGTCACTTTTGCGATCAACCACCTCTTTTGCCTTTGATGGTTCTCCAATCTCCTTCCTTGGATTTCTCCATGGTGTGAAAGGGGTAGTGGGTTTCCTCATGTTGCTCCTCCTTTTGATTTGTTGCTCGATCTTGGTGGCTTGGTGGATCATATCTTGTATCTCTACATGGTGGTACATCTCCACTTGATCCGCAATCTCCCGATTGAGACCATGTAAAAACCGTGCCATGGTTGCCTCCGGATCCTCCTCAACGTTTGCCCGAATCATGGCAATTTGCATCTCCTTGTAGTAGTCTTCTACACTCTTACTCCCTTGGATGAGGCGTTGAAGTTTGTTGTGGAGATCTCTATGGTAATTTGTGGGAACAAACCGCTTCCGCATGGTGAACTTCATGTCTTCCCAAGTGTTGATGGGACGTCCACCATATCTAGCCCTCTCCTTTTGAACTTGATCCCACCAAATTAAAGCATAATCAGAAAATTCAAGGGAAGCAAGTTTGACCTTTTTCTCCTCGGAATATGCATGGCATGAAAAGACCTGCTCGATCCGCATCTCCCACTCCAAGTATGCTTCCGGATCACTTTTCCCAAGAAAAGAAGGGACCTTCACCTTGATCCCGCCAAGTAGGTCATCATCATGTTGTCTCCTTTGGGCTCCTCTCGGTTGTTGGTACAACCTCCTCCTTTGTGGGACTTCATCAAGATCATCATCAAAGTTCACCATCTCCTCCTCCATGATGTGGGGACGACGTGGTGCGGGAGCGCGTCGTGGGTTATCATGGAACATCCTTGGGCTTGGTTTATTCTCCAATTCATCAATCCTCTCATGTAACACCTCCAACTTCCGATCAAGAAGCTTCTCGAAGTGGATCACCAAAGCTTGCATTTGGAATTGCGTAGCTTCAGGTGCGGGAGATCTACTTCGACTTCCTTCATCGCTAACATGAGCAATTTTCTTCCCACGATCTTCTGCCATGATAAGTTACACAAACACAAACACACACCGGGGGGGGGACACACACAATGATACACACTCACTCACACACGCGAGATGTACACACTCACACAAGATGTACACACTCACACACACAAAGATACACACTCATGCACGCAATATATACACACTCACACGCACAAGATGTACACACACACACTCACACACGCGAGATGTACACACTCACACAAGATGTACACACTCACACACACAAAGATACACACCCACGCACGCAATATATACACACTCACACGCACAAGATGTACACACACACTCACACAACAAGATGCACACACTCACACACACAAGATATATTTTTTTTTTGCTTATTTCTCTCCACTCTCAAAACTCAATTTGAATCCCAAGCTCTTATGAAATATATTACCTTGTTTAGGGTGATCAAGTGCCACAAATTCCTCCCCAATCAAGATTGTGTCGGGGGATGGTTTAACACAACCCGCTTGAGTGGTAAGGGGTTTAACAATGGTAAAGGGTCAAAAGAGGGTGGAAAGAAGGGGTAGATAGGTGGATTGTGGGTTTTGCCCGATTGTGCAAGATAAGATAAATGAATAAAAATATGAGCCAAATACAAAATGGGGATGAAGTAAAATGATGGAAAATGTTATATATGGAAATAGAAAGTGCTAATAATGTAAAGCACAAAGGAGTAATTGTATCCGCTCTTTTTTTTGCTTTTTTTTTGTCAATTCTCCCCAAAAAGTGTTGTGCTTGGAGTTTTAAAGCACAAGATGATTGAACAGAGAGTAAGACAATTTTTTTTCTTTTTTTTTTCTTCAAAATCTCTCAAATAAAGGGTGTGCTTAATTTTGAAAAGCACAAAATGATGAGTTGAGAGATTTTTTTTTTGCCGGATACAAATCACATATAGAGAATTAAATGCGGAAAGAAGATGAATGAAAATTTGGCTCAATTTATAATAATCCAAGCTTGCACAAACTAGGAAAATTCGGGAGGGTTTCAAGAAAAATGGATTTTTCTTGTTGAATGGGTGAAAATATGGAAAGATAAGGAGGGTAATGGATAGAATTAAAGTAAATGAAGGGATAGACGCCTACCGTGTCAACCGGAGCTCTGATACCAACAGATACGAGACTCACGGGGTGGCCCGATCTTCACGGCGTAGGGCGGCGGATGATGGATGCGGTTTGGGGCTAAGTGATGGGTGAAGGGTATGGATAGTGGAAGCAAGTAGTCAACCAACGCTATATGGAGCGTGACCTACTACTTAGACAACACACTCAAGGGAGGGGTGTGATGGCCAATCCACACAACAACGCACTTGGGTTGAGGCACGAAATTGGGGGCTTTGTGATCTTGGATCACCAATCTAACTTGTAGATTGACAAGGCAAGAATGCACAAGAGCAAGGGGGAAAACCCGGGATAATCCTCACACAACGGAGAGAAACAAAGCATAAGCTCTCAAATTAAGTCTTGAATGCCAATACAATGCCATGGGGTGGCTATTTATAGCCAAGGGGGTGATACAATGGTCAAGGGTCTAATACCCTAAAGTCATAAAGTCTAAACCTACCTTGTCCCCTTAAAAGTCAAAAAGATAAAAGCCAACAAAGAATTTTGGAAAAGAAGCACACAACTTTCCAACATAGCCCACCGGATTTGACTTTGAGTGCATAGCCCACCGGATTTGACTTTGGTGTCCAAAGATGCCATTTCTAGAATCCTCCATGTGGGCAAGGCCTCCAAATTCGTGCAACCATGTGGGCCAAGCTTTAATCATCAATTTTGGGCTTGAATAAGTGATATTAAATGCCCATTTGCTCCATCCATGCAAGATAATACCCATTGGGCCTTTAATGAAGCAAGATGAGCGTCCATTGAAGCATTCAACCTCTTTAATCTTCCTCGCGTCATTGGGCCTTGCAAATCCAATTCCTCCACCCGAGCAATCGACTCGGTGCCTTCCGCATGGTTCGCATCACATGGGACCCATGGGCCTAAGTGTCCTCATGGGCCCAATGCGCTTAATGGGCCTAAGTGTCCTAATGGACTTCATGGGCCTCATAGGCCTCATGGGAAGAATGCCCCTCATGGGCCTGATTGGCCTAATGGTTCCAATGGTCCTAAGTGGCATGATGGACCGAATGTGCGTAAGTTCCCTAATGGTCCTAGTGTTCCTAATGGGATTAATGGATATAATTGGACTCAGTGGCCTAAGTGGCTTAATCGGGCTAATCGACCAAACGGGCCTAAAGGGCCTAAGTGGCCTAAGTGGCTTAACAGGCCTAATGGGCCTAGTGAGACTAATGGGTTTAATGGGCCTAATAGGTCTATGTTTACAAATGTTCCTATTAGGCCTACGTTTCCTAATTGGCATAATGGGCCTAACTGACCTAATGGAGCGAATCGACCGAATGGGCCCAATGGGCCTACGTTACCTAATGGGCCTAACCCGGCCAATGAGACTAATGGATTTAATGAGATTAATGGGTCTAAGTGGACGAATGGCCCTACGTGGCCCAATGGGCCTAAGTAGACAAATGGGCCTAAGTGGCCTAGTGGGCCTATGTGGCCGAATGGGCCTAAGTAGCCAAATGGATCTAATGGGCCTAATGAGACTAATGCGTTTAATGGGACGAATGGACCTAAGTGGCCTAATGGGCCTAATGAGTCTAAGTGACCTAATGGGCCTAATGAGACTAAGTGACCTAACCCACCTAATCAACTAAATGAGCCTAATGAACCTAAGTGACCTAATGGACCTAATGGCCCTAATTGGCCTAATGGGTGTAAGTGGCTAATGGTCCTAATGGGCCTAAGTAGAATAATCCCACTAATTGACTAAATGGGCTTAATGGGCCTAATGGGCATAATGGGACGAAGTAACCTAATGGGCTTAATGGGCCTAATGGGCCTATGTGGCCTAATTTTCCAAATCGGTCGGATGAAACTAATGGGACTAAGTGGAATAATGGGCTTAATGGGCCTAATTCCTAAGTGGCCTAAGTGGCATAATGGACCTAGTGGTCATAATGGGCCTAAGTGGCCTAAGTGGTCTAATTGGCCTAATCAGCGAAATGAGCTTAAGTGGCCTAATGTGCCTAAGTGGCTGAATGTACCTAATGGGATGAAGTGGCCTAATGGGCTTAGTGGGCACAAGTGGTCTAATCGACATAATCGATCGAATGTGCCTAATGGGCCTTAGTTAATGGGCTTAATAGGCCCAAGTGGCCTTTGTGGGCTAATCTTTCTAATCGACCGAATGGACCAAATGGGCCTAAGTGGCATAATGGGCCTAAAGGGTCTAATGGGCCAAAGTGGCCTAATCGGGCAAATCAATCGAATGGGCCTAATGAGCTTAATGGGCCTAAGTGGCCTAATGGGCCTAATGGGCCTAAGTTCCCTATGTGGCCTAATCGGCGTAATCGACCGAATGGTCCTAATGGGCCTAAGTGGCCTAATGGGCAGAATGGGCCTATGGGTCGAATGGATCTAAGTGGCCTAAGTAGCTGAATCGACCTAATCGACCGTATAGGCCTTATGGGCCCAAGTGGCCGATTGGGACTAACGAGTCTAAGTGGCTAAATGAGCGTAATGGGCCAAATTGGCATATTGTGGTTAATGGGATTAAGTTTAAGATTTGGATTAAGTGGAATAATGGGCCTAATGATCCGAATGGGTTTGACTGGCCTAATGAGCCTAAGTGGCCTAATGGGTCTAGTGGGTTTAAGTGGTCGAAAGGGCCTAATGCGTCTCATTGGCCTAATGGGCTTAATGGGCTTAAGTGGCCTAATGGGCATAGCAGGCATAAGGGGATGAATGAGCCTAATGCACCTAATGGGCCTAATGGACCAAATGGTTCCAATGAGCCTAAGTGGCCTTACGGTAATGAGAAGAATGGGCCTAATGGGCCTAATAGGAATAATGAGACTAATGGGCCTAATGGACAGAATAGGTCGAATGGGCCTGAGTGGCCTAATGGGCCAATGGGCCGAATGAGACTAATGAGCCTAATTGGGGTCTAAGTGGCCTAATGGGATAATTGGCCTAAGTGTCCTAATGGGCCAAATGGGCCTAAGTGGTCTAAGTAGCCTAATCGGCCTAATCGAACGAATGAGCCAAATGTGCCTGATGGGCCTAGGTGGAATAAAGGGGTGAATATGCCGAAGTGGATGAATGGTCCTGATGGGCATGATGGGCTAAAATAGGCTCAAGGCCTAATGTGCCTCGTGGTCCTAAGTGGCCTCATGGGCCTCACGGGTCTAAGTGGGCTCATGGGCCCAATTGTCCAAAGGGGCCCAAGTGGCCTAATAGGCTGAATGGGATTAATGGGGCGAATGGGCCGAATGGGTCAAATGGGTCTAACTAGCCTATGAGGCCTAATGGGCCTAAGCGGCATAATGGGCTTAATAGGCCTAAGTGGCATAATGAGCTTACTCGGCTTAACGGGTCTAGAGGCCAAATGGGCCTAATGGGCATAAGGGGCCGAATGGGCCCAATTGGCCTAAGTGGCCTAATGGGCCTAGATGGCCTAATGGGCGAAAGTTTCCTAATCGGCCTAATGGGCTTAATGGGTCGAATGGACCTGATGGGCCTAATGTGCCTAATGGGCCGAATAGAGCTAATTAGATTAAGTGGCCTAATGGGCATAATGGCCCAAATTTGCCTAATTGTGCTAATGGGCTTTATGGGTCTAATGGGTCTAATGGGCCCAATGGGCCTAAGTGGCCTATTGGGCCTAATGGGATTAATGGGCCTAGGAGGCCTAAGAGGCCTAAGGGACCTAATGAGACTTAGTGGCCCAATCGCCCTAATGTGCTTAATCGGCCCAAAGTTGCCTGATGGCCCTACGTGCCCTAATTGTCCGAATGAGCATAAGTGGCCTAATGAGCTTAATGAGACCAAGTGGCCTAATGGGCCTAAGGGGCCTAAGTGACTTAAGTGGCCCACTGTGCCCAGTGGTCCTAATGGGCCTAGTGGTCCTAATGGGCATAATGGGCCTAGGTGGTTGAATTGGCTTAATGGGCCTAAGTGGCATAATGGGCCTAATGGGCTGATTAGACCGAATGAGCTTAATGTGCCGAATAGCCCTAATGGGCTTAATGAGCCAAATGGGCCTAAGCATCCAAATGGTCCTAATGGTCCTAAGTGCCCTAATGGGACTAATTGGCCCAATGGGCCTAATCTGCCCAATGGGTCTAATGGAAAAAAATGTACCTAGTGTGCCTGAATGGCCTAATGGGCCTAATGGCCTAAGTGAATGGGCCTTAGTTGACTAATGGGCCTAATGGGCCCAATGGGCCGATGTGGCCTAATGGCCCTAACTGGCATAATGGGATTAATGGGCCCAATGGGCCGATGTGGCCTAAAGGGCCTAATGGGCCTAAAGGGCCTAATAGGCCTAAGTGACCTAATTATCCTAACGGGGTGAATTGGCCTAACAGGATGAATGGGGCGATGGGACCTAATGGGTCTACATGGCCAAATGGGCATAAGTGGACTAATGGGCCTAAAGAGCCTAATCGAACAAAGGGGCCTAATGGGCCTAAGTGGCATAATCGTAGCCTAATGGGCCTAAGTGGGTAATGGGTCTAATGGGCATAGTGGGCATAAGTGAACTAATGGGCCTAATGGTCCTAAGTGGCATAATGGGCCAAATGAGACGAATTGGCCTAATGGGACTAAGTGGCCTAATCGGCCTAAAGGGCCTAATGGGCCAAAGCAACCTTATGGGCCTAAGAGGCATAATCGGCCTAATGTGCCTAATGGGACTGAGTGGTCTAATGGGTCTAAAGGACCTAATCGGCTAAAGTGGCATAATGGGCCTAAGTGGCATTATCGTAACCAAATGGGCCGAAGTGGCCTAATGGGCCCAATGGGTGAAACTGTACTAATGGTCTTAATGGGCCAATGTGTCTGAATGGGCCAAATGGACTGAATGGGCCTAATGTACTGAATGAGCCTAATGAGCCTAACTGACCTAATTGGCTGAATGGGCCTAAGTAGCCCAATGGGTCGAATGGACCTAATGAGCCTAATGCGACTAAGTGGTTGAGTGGACCTAATGTATTGAATGGGACTAATGGTCCTAATTGGCCTAAGTTTCCTAATTAGCCTAAATTACCTAATGGGCCAAATGAGCCTAAGTGGCCTAATGGGCCTAATAGGTCAATTAGGCCTAAGTGGCGTAATTGGACTAATGGTAGGAATGGCTTTAAGTTTCCAAATGGTCCAAATGGGATGAATGGGCCAAAGTTTCTCAATGGGTCTAATGGGCCGAAAGGTCTTAATGGGCCGAATGGGCCTAATGATCCTAATAGGCCTAAGTGGCCTAATAAACCTAATGGGCATAAGTGGCCTAATGGACCTAAGTGGCCTAATGGTTTGAATGGGCCTAATGGGTCGAATGGACCCAATGGGCCAAAATGGTCTAGTGGGGTGAATAAGCCGTATGGGCCAAATTGGCTGATGTGGCCTAATGGGCCAAATGGGCCAACTGGACTGAAGTGGCCTATTAGGTCGAATAAAGGGTCCAATGGGCGTAATGGGTCGAATGGGACTAAAGGGTCTGATGGGCCCAATAAGTCTAATTATCTGAATGGGTTGGATGTGTCTAATGGGCTTAGTGGGCCAAAGTGGCTTAATGGACTTACTGGGCCTAATGGTCCTATTGGGCCAAATGGACATAATGGGCCTAAGTGACCTAATGGTCTTAAGTGGACAAATGGACCAAATGTGCCTAATGGGTCTAATGGGCGTAATGGACCTAAGTGAACCAATGGACCTAATGGGATTAAGTGTCCAAATGGGCCAATTGGGCCTAAGTGGACCAATGGGCCTAAGGTCTAATGGGCCTAAGTGATCTGATCCATCGCTGGAAGCTCAAAACGAGTAAGTGAAGAGGAGCAGCATAATATAGCCGAATTGACCAAGGCTTAAAGGCAATGCCACCCGCCAAGGTCACTCCACGCATAAAGACAAAGTCCCCAGCACTGGAGTTGCACCACCAATTCCGGGCAAAGGGAAAAGGCTAAAGCAATAGGACAACACAATAAACTTCCAAAATCCGTCACATTCAACCATCACCATTGGAAAAGGGTGAAAATACAATAAAAAGACAAAATAAAGAAAGGAAAATGCCCCAATTCGAGTTACAAGACATGGAGAACCCAAAAGGCACATAAAAAGAACAAAATAACACTTTGCCATGCCATTTAATGACCCCACTAGCCAATGTAGCGGGATTCCCTCTTAATGATGCTTTTCTCCACCTTATCTCTCCTCATTAATGTGAAACTACGAATTTCCACCATTTGCCATGTGGATAAATAATTTTGGGGCCCAAATAAGTGTGTTATGGCCCACCGTGGTGTTAGATGTCAAGAAGTGCGGGTTGGTCCAATTCAAATAACAATTGGGCTTAAAATTTTTATCAAGTCCAAAATTATTCTCCTTGAGCTGAATCTGATCCATATCATTCCCCTCTGGTTGGAGAGGATTTGCCCTCAAATCCATGACATCATCTTCTTCAATGTAAGGAGATAAGTCCCCAATGTTGAACGTTGCAAAAACGCCGCCAAAATCATCTAGTAAATCAATTTTATAGACATTGTTTCCCACTCGTTCAAGCACTTTGAATAGACCTTCAGCTCATGGTGCCAGCTTGCTCTTCCCTTTTGGATGGAAATCTCTCCCTGCGAAGGTGAATCCAAACTTTATCTCCAGGTTGGAAAATAGCCTGCTTCCGATGCTTGTTTGCTCGCCTCTTGTATGCTTCATTAGACTTCTCTATTTGAGCACGGATAGATTCATGGAGCTTCTTCATCTGCTTTGTCTTCTCCTCCGCATCAATATTCAACTAAAAATCAAGAGGCGAAGGGCACAATTCTATAGGAGTGATTGGATTGATGCCATAAACCACTTCGAATGGAGAATGTCGAGTGGTAGGACTGGGAGATCTATTGTATGCAAATTCAGCTTGTGCATGTTGTAAATCCCAATCTCTCATTCTTTTGTTCACCAATGTTCTCAGAATAGTCGCCAATGTTCAATTTATAACTTCTATTTGCCCATCCATTTGAGGGTGATGGGATGTGCTGAAAAGAAGTTTCGTACCGAATTTCCCCCATAATGCCCTCCAAAAATGGCTGAGAAATTTTGTGTCTCTATCCGAAACGATGTTGCGAGGAATTCCATGAAGGCGAAAAATTTCTTTGAAAAACAATTCGGCCACTTTCACCGCATCTTCAGTCTTATGACAAGGTATGAAATGAGCCATCTTAGAAAATCGATCAACTACAACCATTATTGAATCTTTACCTCGCTGAGTCTTTGGTAAAGCCATAATGAAATCCATGCTGAGATCTTTCCATGGCTCCTCCAGAATAGGTAACAGAGTGTATAAACCAGGATTGAAATGACTCTTTGCTCTTTAACATGTTCCACATGTCGAAAGAATATCTTGGACATCTGATTGCATCTTCGGCCAGTAGAAATGATTTTTAGTATCTCCAAGGTTTTATGGATGCCAAAATGACTAGCAAGTCCCCCTTCATCTGCTTCTCAAATGAGCAAGTCCCTGTAATTACCCTTTGGAACATACAACTTGTTTCTCTTAAAGAGAAACCCATCATGTACAGAATAATCCTCCAAAAATCCATCTTGACATTGGATTAAAATATAATTAAACTCCATATCATGCTGGTAATCTTCTCTCATAAGCTGAAATCCATTAATTCGAGCATCTAGAATGGTATGTAATGCATACCTTCGAGATAAAGCATCTGCCACCAGATTATCTTGCCCCTTCTTGTATTTTGACACAAATGAGAATGATTGGAAGAATTCCACCAACTTTTCATGCCTCGAACTCAGCTTGTGTTGACCATTGATGAACCTTAATGCCTGATGGTCAGAATGAAGAAAAGACTGCTTCGGTTAATGAGACCAATGATCTAGGGCTCTTATAACCGCATAAAATTCCTTATCATAGGTGTTGTAATTCCTCCTTAAATCATACAGTTTCTCACTAAAATATGCAATAGGGCGCCTGCTTTGGATGAGAACAACGCCTATCCCAACTCCACTTGCATCACATTCCACTTCAAAGACTTGATCAAAATCAGGCAACGCCAAAACCGGTGCTTCACACAACTTTTTCTTAATGATTTCAAATGATTCATTTGCTGCCTTTGACCACTCAAATTTCCCTCTTTTCAAGCATTCAGTGATAGGTGCCATGATAGTGCTGAAATTGGAAACAAAGCGACGATAAAAAGATGCAAAACTGTGGAAACTTCTTACTTCGTTAACGGAATCTGGTTGTGGTCAGGACTTGATTACTCTCACTTTTGATTCATCCACCATGATGCCTTCTTTGGTTACCACATATCCCCAAAACACCACTTCTGTTGAAAAGAACTTGAATTTTTCAAGCTTCCCATATAGCTTTTGTTTCCGTAGAACGTCAAATACCCGCCGAAGATGACCAGCCACTCAAAAAAAGGCATGACCAGACACTCAAAAAATCTGACTTTACTTTTGAAGGTCATTTTCCACTCATCCCCTTCCTTCATTCGAATGTGGTGGTATCCACTACGAAGATCAACCTTCGAAAAGATTGATGAACCATGTAATTCATCAAGCATATCACCCCCTTGGCTATAAATAGCCACCCCGTGGCATTGTATTTTGATTAAAGACTTAACTGAGAGCTTATGCTTGTTTCTCCCCGTTGTGTGAGAATTATTCTGATTTTCCCCTTTGCTCTTGTCCATTCTTTCATTGTCAATCTACTAGTAAGATTGGTGAACCAAGATCACAAAGCCCCCAATTTCGTGCCTCAACCCAAGTGCGTTGTTGTGTGGATTGGCTATCCCATCCCTCCCCTGAGTGTGTTGTCTATGTAGTAGGTCGCACTCCTTATAGTGTTGATTGACTACTTGCAACCGCTATCCATACCCACCATCCACAACTTAGCATCGAACGGTACCCTTCAACTGCCGACCTACGCCGTGAAGATCGGGCCACCCCGTGCGTCTCACATTAGGCCCATTAGGCCCATAAGTCCAATTAGGCACATTAGGACACTTAGGCCCCTTATGAAACTTAGTACCCTTAGGCCCATTAGGTAACTTTGGACCATTAGGCCACTTAGGCCCATTAGGCATATTAGTCCACTTATTCCCCTTAGGCTAATTTTGCCGTTTAGGCCACTTAAGCCCATTATGCCACTTAGGCCCCTTAGGTCCATTAGTACCATTAGTGCACTTAGGCTCATTAGTACACTTAGGGTCATTAGGCCACTTAGGTCCATTAGGCCACCTAGGTCTATTAAGCCACTTAGGCCCATGATGAGGATCATGGCACGAATGGTCATCGAGGTGTTGGAGGCGGTCTTGATGAGGAGGGTGGAAGGCGCATGATTCCACAAGACCCGCTGCGAGGAATTGGCGGCCCAATGACAAGGGAGCGGACCAAGAGAATGAAGGAGGCCTTAAATGGGTTAATCTTGCAATTCCAAGAGGAGGCCCAACACCCTTGCTTGGGGGAAGCATCGGGGCCTATAATTACATTAATTAAGGCCCAAACATGCTTTTAAAAACCCAATCCAATGTGTGCTACGAATTTCAAGCCCACCCCACCATGGAATCTTCAAAGTCAAAAGTGGTGGGCTAGTTGTCTTTACTTTCCAAAAAGGATGTGCTACTTGTCTCCTAAAGTCATGGGCATGTGCCAAAATTGTCAAAAGTGACATGTAGGCTTTTTGACTTTAGGAAACTAGGTGTTAGAAATTTGTATCAATCCTTGGCTATAAATAGCCACCCCCATGTACTCTTTGGACATCATGAATGAAGGTAATGTTATTATGGTGAGTTTTGCTTGCAACCTTTGTGTTCTTGCTTAATTCTTAACTTATCAAAGGATTGGTCATACTTTGTGGCGTCTTGTGGCTAGAGTTCTTAGAGACAAGTTCTCTTTGGGTTCTACCTTGACCATTTCCCCCTTCCTTCTCATTTCACTATCCGCACACCAAATACACTTGTTTTCTTGCGGCGATCCGGGTGCTCAACGCGCAAACATTATACAAGGTTCCTAGGACAATTCCTAGCGGGTCTTGCATCGCGTATCATTTGGTATCAGAGCCCATTTGCAAGAAATCAGGTTCCTTCTTTCTTATCCCTTCTTCCATTTCATTTCTCTTCGAATCAGGCCGACATCAATTCCGGTCCAATTCCTCCTTCACCTACGGACGTAATTTCTTCATCATTTCGGACGTACAGCATGTCCTTCTTGCAGTTGAGAAGCTGATCTTTCCTCCCCATTTGGAATCATAAAAATCAAAGCCATATATCGTGAGATACAGTGGGTTCAAATTTTGCAAAAAAATCTGCAATTTCAAAACCCCGCAACTCACACTTTGATTCCATTTTGTGTTACAAATTACTGCTTCTCCTGCATTTAAATATTGAAATATTCATCTTGTTGCTGCTACATTTATTCAAAAAAAAAAGAGCCCAAAAAAAAATCAAAAAAAAAATTAAGGCTCAAAAAAAAAATTGCAACATTTTGAATTCTACGTCCCATTTTCATTCTTCCTCATCCCTTTTCATTCACTTCAAATATTTTCTATCTTGAATCCATTTTTGAATTTTATCTTTGAATTCTAGTTCGGGATTGCCACATTTCAACGATCCTTTAGATTTGTTGAAATTGGGTAAGAACGCTATAGGAAGCAAGTTGAGTGGTAAAAGGCAAGAGTGTTACATTTTGATAAAAGCCGAAATTGAGTGAAACACGAGCGAACAAATTATTTTGAGTGTAAACAAGTGAGGGAGTGTGTGAGGTCTATTTTCCTTTCCCTTTCAATTTTCTCACAGGATACCTAAATGGCGGAGTCGAGTAACACTAATGAAGCGGACATCAAGTTGTTTATGAGGGCTGTACAAGAACAATTCCAAAGGTTGAATGCAAGGATGGATGAATTGCAATCCCCTTCCAATTCTAGAGCACCACCAAGGAGGCGGGTGGTTGAAGAAGAGGAAGAGTTTTCTGATCTCCATGAGTCACCAATCCGAAGAAATCAACCACCGTGGAGGCAAGCGGATGATCTTGGAGGAGTAAAGTTGAGGATCCCTTCATTCCAAGGTAAGAACGATCCCGAAACATATTTGGAATGGGAAAGAAAGGTCGGACATGTTTTTGGTTGTCACACATATTCGGAGGAAAACAAAGTGAAGTTGGCGGCCGTGGAATTCACCGACTATGCGAGTATTTGGTGGGACCAACTACAAGTGAGTCGACGACGAATTGGAGAAAGACCCATCCGCACTTGGGAGGAGATGAAAGTGGTAATGCGTAAGAGGTTCATTTCTAGCCACTATTATCGTGATTTGTTCCTCAAGTTGCAGGGTTTGAAACAAGGGTCCATGAGTGTTGAGGAGTACCATAAAGAGATGGAGATCATCATGATTCGGGCCAATATTGAAGAGGATCGAGAGGCCACCATGGCAAGGTTTGTGAATGGGCTCAACTATGACATTCGAGACGTAGTGGACATGCACCACTACTTGGACATGGAGGATCTACTTCACATGGCCACCAAAGCGGAGAGGCAAGTAAAGGCAAGAAGGGTGCGCCCTACATCTTATGGTAAGGATTCTAAACCTTCATTCAAGTTTAAGGATTCCAAACCACAAGAGCATGTAAGGGAACACAAAACTGATTCGAAGGAGTTGCCCAAACCAAAACCATTATTTCCGGAATCCAAAGGTAAAATGGAGGGTAAGGTTGTTTCCAAATCACGAGATATCAAATGTTTTAAATGTCAAGGATTTGGACATATTGCCTCACAATGCCCAAACAAGAGAACAATGATTATTTTGGATGATGGAGATGTTCTTAGTGCTAGCTCAAGCGAAGATGAAATGCCATCACTTGAGGATGATTCGGAGGTGGAAGTAGAAAGCCTCGTCAAAGATAAGGTATGTAGTATGATTATTGATGGGGGTAGTTGTACAAACGTAGCAAGTGGTTTGATGGTTGATAAATTGGGATTGGCTACGACTAGACATCCTAGGCCTTATAGATTGCAATGGTTAAATAACAGCGGGGATGTCAAAGTGACTAAGCAAGCACAAGTTCCATTTTCTATTGGGAAGTATGAAGACAAGGTGATGTGTGATGTTGTTCCAATGCATGCTAGTCATATTTTGTTGGGAAGACCATGGCAATTTGATAGGAGGGTCACACATGATGGATACACCAATCGATATTCTTTTGAGTATAATGGGAGGACGGTTATTCTTACACCATTGAGAACTTTGCAAGCTTATGAAGACCAAGTGAGGATTGAGAGAGATTGTGAGAAGAGAGAAAAAGAAAAGAGAGAAAAAAATAGAGAGATTGAGAACAGTGGAAAAATCAAGAGTGAAAAAGGAGTGATGAGTGAAATCAAAAGAAATGAGGGAAATAAAAGAGTGGAAAACAAGAGTGAAAATAAGAGTGAAAACAAGAGTGTTGAGGGAAAAGTGAGTCTATTTTCTGGAAAAAGAGAGATAGAGAGAGCTTTAGAGGGGGAGGATACTCTCATACTTTTATGCAAGGGAGAATGTTTTACGGCTAACTCTCTTAACCCATCATTGCCTTCTAGTGTTGTGTCTCTTTTGCAGGAATTTGGTGACGTGTTTCCGGAGGAAATTCCCGATGGCTTACCTCCCTTGCGGGGTATCGAGCACCACATCGACTTCCTCCCAGGAGCAACACTTCCCAATCGACCGGCCTATCGGACTAACCTAGAGGAGACTCGAGAAATCCAACGACAAGTGGAAGAATTGCTAAGGAAGGGATTTGTCCGAGAGAGCTTGAGTCCTTGTGCGGTGCCGGTAATTCTTGTCCCAAAAAAAGATGGTAAGTGGAGAATGTGTGTTGATTGTCGAGCTATCAACAAAATCACGGTAAAGTACCGCTATCCCATACCTCGTTTGGATGATATGCTTGATGAACTCCATGGTGCATCTTTGTTCACTAAAATTGACCTAAGGAGTGGATACCATCAAATTAGAATGAAAGAGGGAGATGAATGGAAAACTGCATTTAAAACTAAGTTTGGGTTGTATGAATGGCTAGTTATGCCTTTTGGGCTAACTAACGCCCCGAGTACATTCATGAACTTAATGAATCATGTTTTCCGTCCATTCATTGGGAAATTTGTGGTTGTTTATTTTGATGACATCCTTGTTTATTCTAAGAGTCTAGATGAACATCATGGGCATTTGAAACATGTTTTTGAGACTCTTAGGAAAAATAGGTTGTTTGCCAATGTGGAAAAATGTACATTTTGTTTAAATTCGGTTGTTTTCCTTGGTTTTGTGGTAGGGGCTGATGGCATGAGGGTTGATGAAGAGAAGGTGAAGGCGATTCGGAACTGGACACAACCAAAGAATGCCAATGAGGTGAGGAGCTTCCATGGACTTGCGAGTTTTTACCGAAGGTTCGTGAGGGACTTTTCAACAATCGCGACACCATTGAATGAGTTGGTCAAGAAAGGGGTGAGTTTCAAGTGGGGAAAAGCTCAAGAGGAAGCCTTCTCCACACTCAAAGGTAAGTTAACCAATTCACCTCTCTTAGTTCTGCCTGACTTTTCTAAAGTTTTTGAGGTTGAGTGTGATGCCTCTGGAATAGGAATTGGGGCTGTTTTAATGCAAGACTCTAAGCCTATCACATACTTTAGTGAGAAGCTTAATGGGGCTGCATTGAACTACTCTACCTATGACAAGGAATTGTATGCTCTCAAAAGAACTTTAGAAAATTGGCAACATTACTTGTGGCCAAGGGAATTTGTGATTCATTCGGATCATGAAAGCCTAAAATTTCTTAAGTCACAAGGAAAGTTGAATAGGCGGCATGCAAGATGGCTTGAATTCATTGAAACATTTCCTTACATTATTAAGCATAAAAAAGGAAAAGAAAATGTTGTCGCTGATGCTTTGTCTAGGAGATATTCTCTTATTACTTCAATGCATGCTAAGATACTTGGTTTTGAAATGTTGAAAAGCATGTATGAGAATGATGTGGATTTTTCTGAAATTTGGAAGTTGTGTGAAAAACATGGAAAAATTGATTTTTACAAACATGATGGATTTCTTTTTCGGAAAAATAAATTGTGTGTTCCATCTTGTTCCATGCGTGAATTGCTTGTTAGAGAAACACATGGTGGTGGACTAATGGGGCATTTTGGGGTTGATAAAACATTGTCCTTATTGAGTGAACTTTTTTATTGGCCTCACATGTGTAGGGATGTGGTAAGTGTTTGTGGAAATTGTAATGTGTGTAAACATGCAAAGTCGAAAGTGCTTCCACATGGCTTATACACCCCTTTGCCTGTTGCTTCTCATCCTTGGGTTGACATATCAATGGATTTTGTCCTCGGCTTGCCAAGATCACAATCAGGTAAGGATAACATCTTTGTGGTGGTGGACAGGTTTAGTAAAATGTCTCATTTTATTGCTTGTTCTAAAACCAATGATGCAACTCATATCGCTGATTTGTTTTTCAGGGAAATTGTTAGGTTGCATGGCTTACCCAAGAGCATTGTGAGTGATAGGGATGTCAAATTCCTTAGTCACTTCTGGAGGACATTGTGGAACAAACTTGGAACCAAACTTTTGTTCTCCACCACTGCACACCCACAAACAGATGGTCAAACGGTGGTGGTCAATAGGACACTTTCCACATTATTGCGTTCCATCCTTAGAAAAAATCTAAAACATTGGGAAAGATGCCTGCCTCACATTGAGTTTGCTTATAATCGAGCGGTTCACTCTACTACTAATGCTTCACCATTTGAAGTTGTGTATGGTTTTAACCCATTGACTCCACTTGATATTTTACCTTTGCCTAATAATCAATTTTCTAATCTTGAAGGTGAAAAAAAGGCAAAGTTTGTGCAGGAATTTCATGCAAAGGTAAAGGCTAACATTGAGCGGAAGAATGAACAAGTGGCGAAACATGCCAACAAAGGTCGGTGGAAAATGGTGTTTCAACCCGGAGATTGGGTGTGGGTACACTTGAGGAAAGAGAGGTTCCCGGAGCAAAGAAAATCAAAACTTCATCCACGGGGAGATGGACCTTTCCAAGTCTTAGAGAAGATCAATTATAATGCCTACAAGATTGAGTTACCCGACAGGTATGGGAATGTTAGTGCCACCTTTAATGTTGCTGATCTTTCTCCCTTTGAATTTTCAGATTCGAGGACGAATCCTTTTGAGGAGCGAGGAGATGATGAGGATCCTGGCACGAATGGTCATCGAGGTGTTGGAGGCGGTCTTGATGAGGAGGGTGGAAGGCGCATGATTCTACAAGACCTGCTGCGGGGAATTGGCGGCCCAATGACAAGGGAGCGGACCAAGAGAATGAAGGAGACCTTAAATGGGTTAATCTTGCAATTACAAGAGGAGGCCCAACACCCTTGCTTGGGGGAAGCATCTGGGCCTATAATTACATTAATTAAGGCCCAAACATGCTTTTAAAAACCCAATCCAATGTGTGCTACGAATTTCAAGCCCACCCCACCATGGAATCTTCAAAGTCAAAAGTGGTGGGCTAGTTGTCTTTACTTTCCAAAAAGGATGTGCTACTTGTCTCCTAAAGTCATGGGCATGTACCAAAATTGTCAAAAGTGACATGTAGGCTTTTTGACTTGAGGAAACTAGGTGTTAGAAATTTGTATCAATCCTTGGCTATAAATAGCCACCCCCATGTACTCTTTGGACATCATGAATGAAGGTAATGTTATTATGGTGAGTTTTTCTTGCAACCTTTGTGTTCCTGCTTAATTCTGGACTTATCAAAGGATTGGTCATCCTTTGTGGCGTCTTGTGGCTAGAGTTCTTAGAGAGAAGTTCTCTTTGGGTTCTACCTTGACCATTTCCCCCTTCCTTCTCATTTCACTATCCGCACACCAAATACACATGTTTTCTTGCGGCGATCCGGGTGCTCAACGCGCGAACATTATACAAGGTTCCTAGGACAATTACTAGCGGGTCTTGCATCGCGTATCATCCCATTCGGCGTATTCGGCTCATTAGGCCACTGGGGCCCGTTAGGCCACTGAGGCCACTGAGGCCCATTAGGCCACATACGCCCATTAGGCCCATTCGACCCATTAGGCCCATTAATCCCATTAGGTCAGTGAGGCCCATTCAACCCATTAGGCTACTTAGGTCCATTATGCTCATTAGGCCACTTAGGCCCATTAGGCCACTTAGGCCCATTAGGCCCATTAGACAATTAAGGCACATTAGGACACTATTAATCCCATTATGTCCATTAACCCATTAGTCCCATTACACCACTTAGGCCCATTAGACCCATTGGGCTACTTAGGCCTATTAGGCCACTTAGGCCCATTAGGCCCATTAGGCCACTTTGACTCATTAGGCTCATTAGGTCACTTAGACCACTTAGGCCCATTAGACCCATTAGTAAACTTAGGCCAATTATGCCCATTAGGTCGATTAGGCCACATTGGCATATTAGGCCACTTAGGCCCATTAGGCCATTGAGGCCAATTAGGTCACTGAGACAAATTAGGCTCATTAGGCAAATTAGGCAAATTAGGCCAATTAGGCCAATTCGGTCAATTATGTTAATTAGGGATATTATGCCTATTAGGAAAGTGAGGCCAATTGTGCCAATGAGGTCATTGAAACCAATTAGGCCAATTAAGCACATATGACCATTAAGACAAAAAGAGTCCAATTTGGCCAATTTGGCCAATTTGGCCAGGGAAGCCAATTTGGCCAGGGAAGCCAATTAGTCCAATTACGTCAAAAAGGACAATTAATCCCATTAATATGTTGATGCCAATTAGGTCATTAAGGTGGATTAGGCTAATTAGTTCACTTAGTACATTGAGTCAAATTAGTCTGATTTGGGCAATTAGGTTTATTAGCACATTGAAGCCAATTAGGTTAATTAGGCCAATGTGACTAATTAAATCATTGAGACCAATTAGACCAATTAGGTCATTGAGGTCAATTTGGTCAATTTGGCCATTTTAGCCAATTATACCACTGATACATATTCGTCCAATTAGACCAATTATACCAGAAATGCATATTAGTCCAATGAGGCCAATTAGGCCAATGATCCTAATTATTCCATTGAAGTCAATTTGGAAAATTAGGCAATAGATCCCAATTAGATCATTGAGACGAATTAGGAAAATTAGGCCAATTAGGACATCAAGAGTAATTGGGCCAATTAGGCCGATTAGTCCATTGAGAGTAATTAGGACAATTAGGTTAATTTGGCCAATTATAACAATGTGGACAATTAGGCCAATTACACCAATTAGGTTATTGAGGCAAATGAGGCGAATTAGGCGAATTATGCCAATTTGGTCAATTAGGCCATTGAGACCAATTCGGCCGATAAGGCCATTGGGTTATTCAGATCAATTAGGCCAATTAATCCAATTAGGGCATTGAGGCCAATTAGGTCAATTAGACCAATTACACCAATTAGGCAAATTAGGTCAACTATGTCAATTAGACCAAGTACGCCAATTAGGCCTATTAAGTCAATTAGATCATGCAGGTCAATTAGGTCAATTAGGCCATTGAGGGTAATTAGCACAATTAGACCATTGAGTCTAATTAGGCCAATTTGACCAATTAGGCCATTGAGGCAAATTAGGTCATTGAGGTCAATTAGGAAAATTATGCCAATGAGACCAAATTAGACCATTGAGGTCAATTAGGCCAATTAGGTCAATTAGCACAATGAGGCCCATTATGCTCTTGAGTCCAATTAAGGCATTGAGGTCAATTAGGCCATTGGGGCCAATTATGGCAATTATACCAATTAAGCAATTGAGCCAGTTAGATCAATTAGGCCATTGAATTCATTGAGGCCAATTAGACTAATTCGAGCATTGAGCCAATTCGACCAATTAGGCCAATTAAACCACTGAGGCATTTTAGTCCAGTTTGGCCAATTTGGCTATTGAGGCCAATTCTGCCAATGATACCAAGTAGACCAATTAGACCATTGAGGCCAATTAGGCCAATGAGTTCAATTAGACCATTGAGGCCAATTAGGCCAATGAGTTCAATTAGACCATTGAGGCCATTTTTTTCAATTTGGCCATTGAGGCCAATTTGGTCAATTAGACCATTGAATACAATTAGTCAAATTAGTCTAATTAGGCCAATTAGGTCATTAAAGCCAATGTGGCTAATGACACCAATTTGGACATTGAGCCCTACTAGGCCAATTATGCCAATAAAGCCAATTAGGTCAATTAGGTCATCGAGGCCAATTAGGCCATTGAGGTCAATTAGGCCAATTAGTTCCATTAGATCAATTATGTAAATTATGCCAATTATACCAATTATGCCAATTAGGTCAATTACTGCATTTATGTCAATGAAGCTAATTAGGCCAATTAGGTCATTGAGGCCATTGTCGTCAATTGTGTCCATTAGGTCAATTAGACCAATTAGGCCATTGAGGCTCATTAGGCCAATTATGCCAATTAGACCAATTAAACCGTTGATTCCAATTAGGTCATTGAGGCCAATTAGGCCAAGTAGGCCAATGAGACCAATTAGACAATTAAGGTCAGTTTGCCCAATTAGGCCAATTAGACAATTCAGCCCAATTATACTATTGAGGCCAATTATGTCAATTATGTCATTGAGGTCAATTAGGAAAATTATGCTAATTATGCTAATTAGTCGAATTAGTCCAATTAGGCCATTGAGTGTCATTAGTCCAAATAGGCCACTGAGGCCAATTAGGCTAATGAGCCCAATTAGTCTACTAAGGCCAATTAGACTGTGGAGCTCTATTAAGCCATTGAGGACAATTAGGCCAATTAGGTCATTGAGGGTAGTGAGGTCAATTAAGCTAATTATGAAAATTAGGCCAATTAGCCAATTAGGCTAAAGAGTCCAATTAGACCATTAGGGCCAATTAAGCCAATAAGGTCAATTAGATCAATTAGGTCATCGAGACCAATTATGAGAATAAGGACAATTAGGCAATTGAGCTCAATTAGGCCAATTAGGTCATTGAGGCCAATTATTAGAATAATGTCAATTAAGTCATTGAAATCAATTAGGCCAATAAGGCCAAATACTTCAATTGGGCCATTGAGGCCAATTATACCAATAAGGTCAATTTGGTCATTGAGGTCAATTAGGCAATTGTGGCGAATAATGTCAATTTGGCCATTGAGATCAATTAGGCCAACTAGGCCATTATGGCGAATTACGTCAATTAGACCAATTATGTCAATAAGGTCAATTACGCCAATTAAACCGATTAGGCCAATTTCGCCAATGAGGCCATTGGGGTCAATTAGGTCAATTAAGTTATTTAGCCCAATTAACCTAATTAAGACACTAAGGCCAATTAGGTCAATGAGAAAAATTAGAGGATTGAAGCCAATTAGATCAATTAGGCCAATTATGTTAGTTAGACCAATGAGACCAATTAAGTCATTGAGGTCAATTAGGACACTTAGGCCAATTGAGGCGAATTGACGTCAATTCAATCAATTGAAGCCAATTGAGCCCAATTAGGCCAATTAGTCCAATTAGGTCAATTAGCCAATTAGACTAATGAAACCAATTAAGCCAATTAGGCCAATGAGCTCAATTAGACCAATTCGGCTTATTAAGCCAATTATGCCAATTATGCCATTGATGTCAATTCGGCCAACGATGACAATTAGATCTATTAAGCCAATTAGTACATTGAGGTAAATTAGGCCAATTGGGCCATTGAGGAAAGTTATCCCAATTAGGCCCCTTATGCCAATTAGAAAAATTGGTCTATTGAGGCAAATTATGCCAATTTTTCCAATTTGGCTAATTAAATAAATTAGATCATTGAGCCCAATTAAGTTAATTAGGCCAATTAATTCAATGAGGCCAATTAGGTCAATTATTCCATTGAGAACAATTAGGCCAATTATGCCAATTATGTCAATGAGGTCATTGAGACCAATTAGGTCATTGATCCCGATTAGGCCAATTAGGTCAATTCAGCCAACTAGGCCATTGAGACCAATTTCGCCAATTTGGCCAATTATGTTAATTAAGCTAATTAGGCCAATAGGGCCAATTAGGCAATTAGGCCAATTAGTCAATTGATGCCAATTACGCCAATTCATCCAATTAGACCATTGAGTCCAATTAATCCATTGAGGTTAATTAGGACAATCAGGCCAATTAGGCCAACTATGCCAATAAGACCAATTAGGCTATCGAGGCCAATTATAAAAATTAGGTAATTGAGGGTAATTAGGATAATTACACGAATTAGACCTACGAGAAATTTTTTTCCAATTAGGCCAATGAGACCATTGAGACCAATTAGGCCAATTAGGCTGAGGGTAATTTGGCTAATTAGGACATTGAGGGTAATTTGTCCAATTAGGTCATTGAGGCTAATTAGGCCAATTAGGTTGATTAGGTTAATTAGACCATTGAGTCCAATTAGGTCAATTAGACCAATTCGACCATTGGTCCAGTTATGTCAATTAGACCAATTTGGTCAATTAGCCAAATCATGTATATTAGCCCAATTAGGCCAATTATGTCAATTGGGCCATTGAGGTCGATTAGGCCAATTAGACCATTGAGGGTAATTAGGTTGTGATGTGAGACGCCTGGGGTGACCCGATCTTCAGGGCATAGGGTGGTGGATGAAGGATGCAGTTCGGGGCTAAGTGGCGGATGATGGGTACGGATAGTGGATGCAAGTAGTCAATCAAAGCTATAAGGAGCATGACCTACTACTTAGACAACACACTTAATGGAGGGATGTGATAGCCAATCCACATAATAATGCACTTGGGTTGAGGCACGAAATTGGGGGCTTTGTGATCTTGGATCACCAATCTAACTTGTAGATTGACACGAAAAGAATGCACAAGAGCAAGGAGGAAAAAACCCGGTATAATCCTCACACAATGGAGAGAAACAAAGCATAAGTGCTCAATTAATTCTTGAGTGAAAATATAGTGCCATGGGGTGGCTATTTATAGCCAAGAGGGTGATACAATGGTCAAGGGTCTAATACCCTAAAGTCATAAAGGCTAAACTACTTTGTTCCCTTAAATTCAAAAAGATAAAGTCTACCAAAGACTTTTGGAAAAGTTACACACAACTTTCCAACTATAGCCCACCGGATTTGACTTTGAGTGCATAGCCTACCAGATGTGACTTTGGTGTTCAAAGATGCCATTTTTAGAACCCTCCATGTGGGCAAGGCTTCCAAATTCGTGCAACCATTTGGGCTAAGCTTCAAACATCATGTTTGGGCTTGAATAAGTGAGATAATAGGCTCATTTTCTCCATCCATGCAAGGCAAGATCCATTGGGCCTTTAATGAAGCGAGATGGGTTCTAATTATTGCATTCAACCTCTTTAATCTTCCACGCGTCATCGGGCCTTGAAAATCCAACTCCGCCACCTGGGTAATCGACTCGGTGCCATCGACATGGTTTGTATCAGGCTGATTATGCCAATTAGGCTCATTAGACCAATTAGACGAATTAGGCCACTGAGGCCCGTTAGGTCAATTAGTCCAATTAGGCCAATTGCGGCAAATTGAGACTCATTTAAACCAATTATGTCAATTAAAAAAATTAGATCAATTGAGGCCGATTGGGACAATTAGGTCAAGTAGGCCATTGAAGTCAATCAGGACAATTAAGCCAATAGACCAATCAGACAAATTAGGCCATTGAGGCCAATTAGGACAATTTTGACAATTTGGCCAATTGAAGCTAATTGAGGTCAATTAGATCAATTGGAGTCGATTAAGGCTAATTGAGGCCAATTAGATCAATTGGGGTCTATTAAGGCTAATTGAGGCCAATTATGTCAATTATACCATTGAGGCCAATTAGGCCATTGAGTTCAATTAGTCAAATTCATCCAATTAGACCACTAAATCCAATTATGTAAATTAGGCTAATGAGCCCAATTAGGCCATTGGGACTAATTAGGCCAATTTTCCCAATTTGCCTAATTTGACCAATTTGGCCAATTAGGTCAATTAGGCCAATTAGACGATTGATGCCAATTAGTCCAATTAACTAAATTATTACAATTAGACCATTGAGACCAATTAGGCTATTAAGGCTAATTAGGTCACTCTGACCAATGAGACTAATTAAACCATTGATGCAAATTTGGCCAATTAGGCTATTGAGGCCAATGTGGACCAATGGACCAATGGGAATAAAGGGCCTAAGTGTCCTAATGGGCATAATGGGCCTATGTGGACCAATGGACCAAATGGGTCTAATGGGCCTACTGTGCCTACTAGGTCCAGTGGGCCTACTGGGTCTCATGGGCGTACGAAGCCAAATGGGACTAGTGGGCCTAATGGGTCTAATGAGCCTAATGGGACTAAGTGGCGTAATGGGCCTAAGTGGCTTAATGGTAATAAGTTTCCTAATGGATCTAATGGGCCTAATTAGCCTAATGGGTATAATGGGCCTAATGGGGCTAGGTGGCGTAATGGGACAAAGTGGACGAATTGGCATAATGGGCTTAATGGGCATAATGGGCCAATGTGGCCAAATGGGCCAAATGGGCCTAAGTAACCTCGTGGGCCTAATGGGCCGCAATGACCAAATGGGCCTAATGCGCTTAATAGGACTAAGTGACCTAATGGGCCAAAGTGGACAAATGGGAATTTGGGCCTAATGGGCATATTGGGCCTCATGGGCCAAAGTGGAAAATGGGCCTAATGGACCTAATGGGCCTAAGTGGCCTAATGGTCCTAATGGTTCTAATGGGCCAAAGTAGATGAGTGGGCATAATTGGCCTAATGGGACAAAGTGTTCGAATGGGCCAAATGGGTCTAGGTGGCCTGATGGTCCTATTGGGCCTAAGTGGCTTAACAGGCCAAATGGGTCTAGGTGGCCTGATGGTCCTATTGGGCCTAAGTGGCTTAACAGGCCAAATGGGCCAAATGGGCCTAAGTGTCCAAATGGGACAAAGTGGATGAATGTGCTTAATGGGCTGAATATGCATAATGGGCCTAGTGGGCCGAAGTGGCCAAATGGGCCAAATGGGTCTAAGCCTAATGGGCCTAAGTGGCCTAATTGGACTAAGTGGTCTAATGGGCTTAATGGGCCAAAGTGTTCGAATGGGCCTAAGTGACCTGATCGGCCTAATGTGACAAAGTGGACGAATGGACCTAATGGGCATAATGGGCATAATGAGACAAATGGACCGAAGTGGTCTAATTGGACTAATGGGCCCAGGTGGACTAATGGGCCTAATCTGGCTAAGTGGCCGAATTAGCCTAATGGGCCTAATTTTCCTATCTGGCCTAATGGGCCTATGTGTTCGAATGGGTTTAATGGGCCTAGGTCGCCTAAGAGGCCTAAGGGGCCTAATGATCCCAACTGGATGAGTGGGATGAATGGGCCTAAGCGCCACAATGCACCTAATGGGCCTAAGTGGCCAAATGGGCCTGAGTCGCCTAAGGGGCCTAATGGGCCTAATGAGACTATGTGTCCTAATGGTCCTAATGGGCCTAATGGGACAATGGGCCTAATGGGCCTAATGGATTAATGGGCCTAATGCACCTAAGTGGATGAATGGGCCTAAGCGACATAATGGGCCTAATGGGCCTAACTGGCATAATGTTTCTAATGGGCCTAAGTGGCATAATGACATTAATGGGAAAATGGGCCTAATGGTCCTAAGTGGTCGAATGGGTCTAATGGCCCTAAGTGGCATAATTGGTCAAATGGGCCAATTGGGCGTAAGTGGCCCATTAGCCTAAGTGGCCTAATGGATCTAATGGAACAAAGTGGCCTAATGCATCTAAGTGGACCAATGGGCCTAATGGCCTAATGGGCCTAATGGCCCGAAGTGGCCTAAGTGGCCTAATGGGTTTAAGTGACCTAATGCAACTAAGTGGACGAATGAGCCTAAGTGGCCTAATGAGCCTAATGGTCTGAAGTGGCCTAAGTGGCCTAATGGGTTTAAGTGGACGAATAGGCCTAATGGGCCTAAGTGGCCGAGTGAGGCTAATGGGACGAGGTGACCTAATGGGCCTGATGAGCCTAATGGGCTTTAGTGGCCTAATGGGCCTACATGGACCAATGAGATTAATGGGGCTAATGGGCCATAGTGGCCTAATGGGCCTACATGGACCAATGAGATTAATGGGGCTAATGGGCCATAGTGGCCGAATGATACTAATAGGCCTAATGGGGCAAATAGCCCTAAGTGGTCTTATAGGCCTAATGGGACTAACTCGCATAACTGGCCTAATAGGTGGAATGAGCCTGAATGGCCTAATGGCCATAATGTGCCTAATGGGTCGAATGGGCCTAAGTGACCTAACGGGACAAAGTGACTTAATGGGTCTAATGGGCCTAAGTGTCCTAATGAGGCTAAGTGTCATAATGGAACCAATGGGCCTAATGGGGCCAAGTGGCCAAATGAGCCTAACAGGCCTAGGTGGACGAATGGGCATAATGGGTCGAAGTGGCCTTATTAGCCTAATGGGCCGAAGTATACTAATGGGCCTAAGTGGCCTAATGGGGCTTAGTGGCCTAATGGGACTAATGAGACTCAGTGGCCTAATGGGCCCAATGGGCCTAAGTGGCCAAATGGGTATAATGAGCATAATGGCATAATGGGTTGAATGGGTCTCAATGGCCTAATGGGACTAATGGGCCTAAGTGGATTAATGGGCTCAATGGAATGAATGGTCCTAATGGTCCTAAGTGGCCTAATGGGCCTAATTGGCATTAGTGACCTAAGTGGCCTAATGAGCCTAATGGTCCGGATGGGAACAAGTAGCCAAAAGGGCCTAATGGGCCTTAGTGGCCTAACAGGCATAATGGGCCAAGTGGGCCTAAGTGGCCGAGTGGACCTAAGTGGCCCAATGGGCCGAAGTGTCCTAATGGGACTAAGTGGATGAATGGGCCTAATGGGTCTAATGGGCCTCAATGTCCTACGGGGACGAAGTGGCCTATGATGCCTGATGTACCTGATGTGCCTAATGAGCCTAAGGGGCCTCAGTGTCCTAATGAGCCTAAGTGGTCTAATGGGACTAAGTGACCTAAGGGGCTGAGGTGGACTAATGGGCCTAATGGGCCTAAGTGGCCTAATGGGTCTAAGAGGACTAAGTGGCCTAAGGGGCCTAAGTAGGCTAATGGGCCTAATGGGCCTAAGGGGACTTAGTGGACCAATGGGTCTAATGCACTGAATGAACTTAAGTGGCATAATGGGCTTAATGGGACTAAGTGTCCTAATGGGCTTATGCGGCCTAAGTGAACTAATGGGCCTAATGTGCCTAAGTGGCCTAAGGGGTCTAATGGGCCGAATGGGCCTAATGTCCCTATTGGGCCTAAGTGTCTTAAAGGGCCTTAGTGGCCTAATGGGCCTAATGCACCGAGTGGGGCTAAGTGGTATAATTGGTCTTAGGGTCCTAAGTGGACAAATGGGCCTAATTGGCCTAATGAGTCTAAGTGGCCTAATGGGTTTAGTGGGCTTAATGGGCATAATTGGGGTAATTGGGGTAATTGGCCTAATGGGGCCATATGGGCCTAAGTGGCCTAATGGGCTTAATACAATGGGATTGATGGGACAAATGGGCTAAATATTCCTAATGGGCCTAAGTGTCCTAGTGGGCCAAATGGGCCTAAGTGGCCCAATTGGCCTAATGTGCTTCATATCCTTAGTGGCCTAAAGGGCATAAGCGGCCAAATGAGTCTAATGTGACAAATGGGACAAATGGGCCTATGTGGCCTAATTGGTCTGATTGGCCTAATGGGTATAAAGGTCCAAATGGGCCAAAGTGGAATAATGGGCCTATTCTAATGGACTTAATGGGCCAAATGATCCTAAGTGGCCTAATGGGTCTAATGGGACGAAGTGGACCAGTGGGACTAATTGGCTGAATGGGCCTAATGGGCGTAATGGGACAAATGGGTCTAATGGGCCTAAGTGACCAAATGAGCCTAATGAGCCTAATGGACGAACCTGATGGCTCCACACGCTCCTGGTGGCCTAATGATCCCAATTTGGCCAATTAGGCCATCAGACTAATGGCCCTAATTGGCCCAATTACTCTCGATGTCCTAATTTGCATAATTTTCCTAATTCGCCTCAATGATCTAATTGGGCTCAATGGCCTAATTGGCCAAATTGGCTTCAATGGCGTAATTTTTCTTATTTACCAAATTGGCCTCAGTGGTCTAATTAGTATCATTGGCCTTATTGGCCTCATTGGACTAATATGCATCAGTGGTATAATTGGCCTAATTGGCCTAGTTGGACTAATATTTATCAGTGGTATAATTGGACTAATTGGCCAAATTGGCAAAATTGACCTTAATGGCCAAATTGGTCTAATTGGCCTCAATGACCTAATCAACCTAATTGGCCAAATCGAACTAATTGGACTCAATGTGCTAAGTGAACTAATTGGACTAATCCGCCATAATGTCCTAATTGGTATCAACGGCCTAATGGGCCTAATTGGCCTTTTCGACGTAATTGGCCTAATTGGCTTCACTGGCCAAAATGTCCAAATTGGCCTCAATGGCCTCATTGGAACAATTGGTCGCAATGTCCTAATAGGCATAATTTCCCTAATTAACATAATTGGCTGAATTTTGCTTAATTGGACTAATTTACCCAATTTTTCTAATTTGCCTAATGAGCCTAATTGGTCTCAGTGGTCTAATTGGCCTCAATGGCCTAATTGGACAAATTGAGCAACTGAATTAATTTTCCTCAATGGCCTAATTGGCCGAATTTCCTAATTGTCCTCAGTGGTTCACTCCCCAACTAATGCCTCACATTGAGTTTGCTTATAATCGAGTGGTTCACTCCACAACTAATGCTTCACCGTTTGAAGTTGTGTATGGTTTTAACCCATTAACTCCACTTGATATTTTACCTTTGCCTACTAATCAATTTTCTAATCTTGGAGGTGAAAAGAAGGCAAAGTTTTTGCAGGAGTTCCATGCAAAGGTAAAGGCCAACATTGAGCGGAAGAATGAACAAGTAGCGAAGCACGCCAACAAAGGTCGGCAGAAAATGGTGTTTCAACTTGGAGATTGGGTGTGGCTACACTTGAGGAAGGAGAGGTTTCCGGAGCAGCGAAAATCAAAACTTCATCCACGAGGAGATGGTCCTTTCCACGTCTAAGAGAAGATCAATGATAATGCCTACAAGATTGAGTTACCCGATAGGTATGGGAATGTTAGTGCTACCTTTAATGTTGCTGATCTTTCTCCCTTTAAATTTTCAGATTCGAGGATGAATCTTTTTGAAGAGGGGGGAGATGATGAGGATCATAGAACACATGGGCATCACGGGGTTGGAGGCGGACATGATGAGGAAGGCGAAATGCACACAAGTGTACAAGACTCTTAGAGTGGAATTGGAGGTCCAATGACAAGGGAGCGGACCAAGAGAATGAAGGAGGCCTTAAATGGATTAATCATGGAATTCTAAGAGGAGGCCCAACAGCTTTGCTTGGGGGAAGCATCCAGGCCTATAATTGCATCAATTAAGGCCCAAACATGCTTTTAAAAATCCAACCCAAGTGGTGCTACGAAATTTCAAGCCCACCCACCATGGAAACTTCAAAGTCAAAAGGTGGTGGGCTACTTGTCTTTACTTTTCCAAAAGGGTGTGCTACTTGTCTCCTAAAGTCATGGTCAAGTTTCAAAGTTGTCAAAAGCATCCTATAGGCCTTTTGACTATGAAAAACTAGCCATTAGACTAATGTAAAGAGCCACCCAATGTGTAATTCGATTTTCAAGTTCCTTTGGCTACAAATAGCCACCCACTTGTACTCTTGAAGCATCATGAATGAAGGTAATGTAATTATGGTGAGTTTTGCTTGCAACCTTTGTGTTCTTGCTTAATTTTTGACTTATCAAATGATTGGTCATCCTTTGTGGCGTCTTGTGGCTAGAGTTCTTAGAGACAAGTTCTCTTTGGGTTCTACCTTTACCATTCCCCCCTTCCCTCTCATTTTCATTATCCGGACACCACATTCAATTGTTTTCTTGCGGCGATCCGGGTGCTCAACGCGCGGACATCATACATGGTTCCTAGGACACTTCCTAGTGGGTCTTGCATTGCGTATCACTCTGTGGTTTGATAGGTTTTGGAGGCAATAGATGGGGGACAATACCTAGTGGGGATGATGTTTTTCATGGGCCGACATCATACTATCCCAGGGCGCTCCTCATCTAATACTTGTCTCAAATGATCAGTTAGCCCGAAGTTTTCATCTTGTTTCTCATCGAGAGCCTCCAGACACACTGTTGAAAATATAAAAAAGATATTTAATTTTGAATTTTGTATCTAAATTTGAAATATGAATAAAAAAACTTACTATATTTTCCTGTGTTTGAGCATTTACATAACTTCCATTATTTTTCTTCCTAGTTACGGAAAATAATTTTGCTCGCGGCACACGACCTTTGATACCAGATGCTGCTAGCTTCAAATGAAATTGATTAGTATAATACTACATTATTGAATAATATGAAAGTGATAAACCTAGAATGAATTAAAATTATAGCTGTTGAAGAAATCCATAAAATGAAGAAACATCTAAATGGACATTTAATTATAAATTTAATACTAGTGACATAACATAAACAATCCATACTAATTATCAAGATAAACATGTGTATGGTATGCAATCCTCTTGTCTATTCATTTCGGTCTAATTCCATTTATGTTGTGTTATTTGGTTATTAGGACACTTGGTAATTTTGATCATTTGTCCATTTGCCTACTTGGCTAATTGTCCAATTAGGCCATTTATGCGAATTAGGCCAATTAGGATAATTAGACTATATAGGCCAATTAGACCCTTTAGGTCAATTATGTCCTTTAGGCTAATTAGGTCATTATGCCAATTAGGTCATTAGGCCATAGGAAATTTAGGCCTTTGATCCATTTAGTCCAATTAATCTGTTAGTCCATTTAGTCAATTAATCCATTTAGGTCAATTAGGATAATTAGATCATTTAGGTCAATTAGGACAATTAGGCTAATTATACAATTTTTTCTAATTAGATCATTTAATCCATTTGGACCAATTAGTCCATTTAGAACAACTAGGTCATTTAACCCAATTAGGTCATTAGGCTATTTTGACCAATTTGGCCATTAGGCCGTTATCCCATTAGTTCATTACACCATTAGGCTAATTGGTCATTTGGTGATTAGACCATTTACGCCAATTTAGGCCAATTAGGCTAAATAGGCTAATTAGGCAGATTTGACCATTTAATCCAATTGTATCATTTGATCCATTTGAACCAATCAGACCATTTAGACCCACTTGTCCATTTAGGATAATTAGGCCAATTAGGTAAATTAGGCTAATTAGTCCAATTAGTCAATTTAATCCATTTAGGCTAATTAGGTCATTTAGACCAATTAGTTCATTTATGCCAATTAGGCCATTATGACAATTATGCCATTAGGCTATCTGGCAATTAAGCTATTTAGACCAATTAGATCATTTAGGTCATTAGGCCATTATCCCATTAGTTCATTGGGCCATTAGGCTCATTTATCATTTGGCCATTTATACATTTAGGACAATTTAGACCAATTTAGGCCAATTATAACAAAAAAATCTGATATGAAACCGACAGATGACATTGACTTGATGGAATGTGCGAAGTTGGAGTTGCAAGGCCCAATGATGCAAGGAAGATTAGATAGACTACAAGTGGCAACAAAAGCCCATCTCATTGCATTAAAAGGCCCAAACCCAAGGTGCAGGCATAGAAGTGGCAAATAGGCTTATTATCAGTCTTATTTAAGCCCAAAGGAGATGTGTAAAGCCCAAGACACATGTTTGCACGAATTTTGGACGACTTTCCCACATGAAGATTCTAGATTGGCATCTTTGGACACCAAAGTCAAATCCGGTGGGCTATGCACTCAAAGTCAAATCCGGTGGGCTATGCACTCAAAGTCAAATCCGGTGGGCTATGTTGAAAAGTTGTGTGCTACTTTTCCAAAAGTCTTTGTTGGCTTTTATCTTTTTGACTTTTAAGGGGACAAGGTAGGTTTAGACTTTATGAATTTAGGCTATTAGACCATTGACCATTGTATCACCCCCTTGGCTATAAATAGCCACCCCATGGCATTGTATTTTGATTCAAGACTTAACTGAGAGCTTATGATTGTTTCTCCCCGTTGTGTGAGAATTATTCCGAATTTCCCCCTTGCTCTTGTGCATTCTTTCCTTGTCAATCTACGAGTTAGATTCGTGATCCAAGATCACAAAGCCCCCAATTTCGTGCCTCAACCCAAGTGCGTTGTTGTGTGGATTGGCTATCCCATCCCTCTCTTGAGTGTGTTGTCTAAGTAGTAGGTCACACTCCTTATAGTGTTGATTGACTATTTTCATCCGCTATCCATACCCATCATCCACCACTTAGCCTCGAACGGTACCCTTCAACCGTCGACCTACGCCGTGAAGATCGGGCCACCCCGTGCGTCTCACATCAGGCCCATTAGGCCCATAAGTCCAATTAGGCACATTAGGACACTTAGGCCCCTTAGACCCCTTATGAAACTTAGTAACCTTAGGCCCATTAGGTCACTTTGTCCCATTAGGCCACTTAGGCCCATTAGGCCTATTAGTCCACTTAGTCCCCTTAGGCTAATTTGGCCGTTTAGGCCACTTAGGCCCATTATGCCACTTAGGCCCCTTAGGTCCATTAGGCCCATTAGTGCACTTAGGCTCATTAGTACACTTAGGGTCATTAGGCCACTTAGGGCCATTAGGCCACTTAGGTCTATTAAGCCACTTAGGCCCATTCGGCGTTTTCGGCCCATTAGTCCACTGAGGCCCATTAGGTCATTGAGGCCACTGAGGCCCATTAGGCCACATACGACCATTAGGCCCATTTGGCCCATTAGGCCAATTAATCCCATTAGGTCACTGAGGCCCGTTCAACCTATTAGGCTACTTAGGCCCACTATGCTCATTAGGCCACTTAGGCCCATTAGACCCATTAGACAATTAAGGCACATTAGGACACTATTAATCCCATTATGTCCATTAACCCATTAGTCCCATTACGCCACTTAGGCCCATTAGACCCATTGGGCTACTTAGGCCTATTAGGCCACTTAGGCCCATTAGGCCCATTAGGCCACTTTGTCTCATTAGGCACATTAGGTCACTTAGACCACTTAGACCCATTAGACCCATTAGTAAACTTAGGCCAATTACGCCCATTAGGTCGATTAGGCCACATTGGCCTATTAGGTCACTTAGGCTCATTAGGCCATTGAGGCCAATTAGGTCACTGAGACCAATTAGGCCCATTAGGCAAATTAGGCCAACTAGGCCAATTCGGTCAATTATGTTAATTAGGCATATTATGCCTATTAGGAAAGTGAGGCCAATTGTGCCAATGAGGTTATTGAGACCAATTAGGCCAATTAAGCCCATATGACTATTAAGACAAAAAGAGTCCAATTTGGCCAATTTGGTCATTGAGGCCAATTTGGCCAATTTGGCCAGTGAAGCCAATTAGTCCAATTACGTTGAAAAGGACAATTAATCCCATTAATCTGTTGATGCTGTAACACCCCAAGATTTCATAGTGTGTTATTTCTTCAAAATAATTCAATAACTTTCACTACATGCAACACCAAGTTCAAGAACACCATGACTTACCAAACAAGCCGTTCAAAAGAGGTTATGAATAGTATTAGATAAATTTTAATGTTTATATAATCCTTATAATTTTAGAATCCATATTATGAGTTTCTTAGATATAATGCAAGAAAAAATTCATTTTCAGTATTGCACTTTTATCAACTTTAATAGTGAAACCTTTTTAAATACTATATTTTAAACTTTTTGACTAAATGGGGACATCAAAAATTTAAAATGAAACATCCCAAGCTTCTACGGTACGCTTCTCTTTGAATAATGTGATAGCGTGTGTTGTACGCAACACCGAGTTCTAACAACCAATTAAACTAGCCGTTATGAATAGTAATAACTACTTTTTGAAATTATGTATATTTTATATTTCAAAATAGACTTCATTTTTGGATTCAGAATATCAAAATTAGCCTAGGGTGAAATTTTGGTACTTTTCGGATAACTTTTATATTTTGATGAATAGTGAAAATTACTAAATTTTAATTAAAAACAACTTTTTTAATCAAAATAATTAATATTGATAAATTATGAATTTGAGTGGTTTTAAAGTATATTTAGAATATATTTTTACCATTTAATATAATGTTGGTCATTGGACATAATTTTACAATTAAACCGAACATAAACAAGTGTCAATCTTTTGATAGTTATTATCTCTTAAAAACACGCTTTTTGTTTTGACAGCGGGAATTAATTTTAAATTAATTTCTGCCACTTCTGTGTTTTGAATTTAGGAAAATGGATTCCATATTTGGAATCAGGATGTTCAAATTGTGTAAATAAGTAACTTTTATTTTTAGACATTTTGAATAATTACTGCGGTAAATATTTTATTTATCATGGTTAAGGGTAAATCCGGTAAATAAGGGTTAAAAAAATAATATTATAATAATACTAAATTACCCTAAAACGTGTCTTAACCCTATTTGTTGATACATGGTCGACCATGGGCATCTTTGTGTCAATTTTGGGACCCCATGGATCCACTTGTAAGTGATAATGACACTTTATTTTAATTAAGTTAAAATGAATAAAAAATGACACAAGCATATATCTTTTAGCAAAACAACTGTTACATAGGGTTATATATGTTGGATTTTAGATTATAAATATTCATTAGAAAGCTAAAAAGATTTCCTACATAATGATATTTTATTTATAATTTTTAGACATTAAATAATTTATTTTATATATGACACAATGATGATGCAGTAATTACTATAATAGTGAAAAATTAAAATAATTGATATTATAAATACCCAAATAAATATAATATGAAACTTTTAATGAATTAAACTAATTTTCTAGGATAATATGATATATTAGGATTGATTTAATTGACTTTGTTCGAAGTAATCAATCTGTTATGAGTTTCACAAAAATCAACTATTGAATAGTGTCAAAATTGACATAAAAGAGTTCTTAAACAAATATTATATTATTAATTGATATTAAATTCCTAAAAATCTAAGGTTCGGCCAAGAGACTTATATCATGATAGGTTCATCATTAATGTACCACTTGGGGGTCGCTTGGATATATATAGTAAGTTTATTAACCATATTATATAAAAATACAAAGAGACATTGTAAAAGTGAAACTAATTAACTTAGAGTTAATACTTAAAGATAAGGTTAATATAAGTACCCAAACCTGTCTAAATTCTATTGGTTGAGTGGTTTTCGACCTATCCCCACCTTAACCTTTGAATAATCAACTTTGGAGCCTTTAGAAACCGAACATGAATTTATTATAAATTAATATTTCTAGCTTTTCCAAAGGTGCCCCTCACCCCTCTTATAAAAGGGCACTCCTCCTTCTCATTTCTTCACACCTTCAAAGCCTTTTGGTTCGGCCAAACTCTGCCCAAATACTCTCCCAACATCTCTCACTACAACCTAGAGGCCTTAGTTTGATCAGAAAGCCAACCTAAGGAGCCCTTTTGATCAAATCAAAATGAAGAACCCGAAGAAGAGGTAATGATTTCACCACCCTTCTCCAAGTTCATTTCTTCTTCCACTTCTTCTTCCTTTATTCTTACCATTCTAAAATAATAACTCCAGTATCTCACATATACTGTGATGTTATTATAAATATGGTACAATCATATTCAGTATTCTATCCACCCTTTGAATAACATGTCACCATACGTGCGTACGTACGGCTTACCGTCTCCACGTCGTGGTGTAATTGTTATTCAATATAATATTATTTGGATGGGTATAATAATGATGTGTAACTCATGTAAATAATAAATATAACATGTTAATGATTCTGTATATATGATATACCATCCATTTATATATTATTTTAATATCAAAAGAATGATATTGTCGCTCGTGCGTACGTACGGACTACCGTCTCCACGAAGGCGATAAGATTCATCTCCATCGTATCCATTCAAGTGTAATTATCATTTGATGATTTAAAAATGATGTTTAAGGACTTGATATCATTCTGGATATGTATAATATACAACCTATCCATTACAAATATGTCTTACGTAACAAAACATATAAAAGAAAACGAGTAAGTTAACACCCGAAACGACGATAATTCTATGATATTATTAACAAAACAATTTTAAAAGATCATATAGGATATCATATTAATGTATATGATTATTGAATAATTTAATAACAATTATTTCACCATTATACAGGAGGTTAACCTACCCCATCCAAGTAAAAGTGCAAGGTAAGAGTTTATTTCGCAATCTCTTCATTATTCGAGGTTGTTTATACGTAATAATCTACTGTGATTTCTTTATCATCCACATCCATGTTACTTCGAAATGTATTTCAAAACATTTTTACTATTTACAAAGAATATGGGTTATAGTCATTTATACCCTTATGTGTTTTTAATGGAATATTTCCATCGTTTTCCAAACAAGGCAATTTTTACCTTTTGACAAATTTAAGGTAAGAATGTTTTTTTTTAAACTTATACGGCAGGTGTAGCTATTTACCGCCGTTATAAAATCGTCAAATCTTCCCTTACAATCTTACAAGGATATTTTCAAAGTAAATGTTTTATTTTATAATTATGTGACTTTTAAATGATTTCAAAATGAATAATTTAAGAATTTCAGAAAGGTTCTCTTTATCAAAATCAGAATTTTAAATGTTTTAAAGATTTATCTTTATAAATCTTTTTAATTAATGTCTTCAAAATGGTTTTTAAGGATTTATTTATATGGACATGAATGTTTTTTTTTAAATGTTAATTCCTTTCAAAAGTTTCAAAGTGGTATGGGACACTTTGATTCAAAAATCTCTTTTTAATTACTTCCTTTATAAATGTGTGACTTTTAAATGATTTAAAAAAAAGATATATTTCTCTCAAATAGTTTTGATTTCATCTATGTCAACATCCTTTGATGGATTTTAAGCTTATTTGAAGATGATTTATTATGATACAAAACTTCTATTTTGTATTGAAGGTTTTGTAATATGTTTGACTGTGGATGTGCTATTTTTATACCATTCATAGTTTATGGTGAAAGTATTGACATTTCGTATGCTAGTTTTAATACGAATGTTTATGTTATGTTTAAACCTTTTCATATGGGAATGCATTGGACTTAATAAGTGACGGGTGGAGCCCACTATAGCTCCTCGATGCATCGGTAGGTCTCATGAGACAAACTAGTGTCTTGGCACAAGGCCTTGACAAAATCTTATTTGTAGTCTTGGCACGAGGCCTTGACTATGTGGTTATGATAGTCTGGCATTATGCATTCCAACATTATGAAAGTGGTTATTGATTTTTTTCATGTGATTATTCGATTAGTAGAATATCCATGTGAGTAAGTAAATGGCATTATTTCATTTTATTTATGCCATACCATGTTGAAAGTTCATGTTTGAAAGGCTTTTGTTTTAGTTATACATTGCCTTAAAAGTTTATTCTTATTTATGAAATTTTCTGCTATATTGTTATCCTTACTGGGCATTTGAGCTCACCCCTTTTCTATGTTTTATTTTTCCCAGGAAGTGAAGAAGTAAGTTATGAATGATCTGCAGGGATATTATGTGGGGATATGAGTGTGGATTATGGAGACAATATGTTGTTGTAGTAGTTTTTCGTTTAATGATGTAATGTAAAACTTATGAATATATCTAGTGTTTCCAAGGCTACTAAACCAATCGGTCTTTCGAGATTTGATCTTTCTTGTGATCATGCCAATGTTACGAAGTAATGCACCGACTCTGGGTAGCTGGGGTCGGGGCGTTACAGTTGGTATCAGAGGAAGTTTAGTACAAACCTTGGAAGCTAGATTTAGATAAACTCTGATTAGAGCACGTAGACCTAAGATGAACTTTGAGGATTAGTGTAGAAGAACTTCCCAGAATTTTGATATTGTAGAGATTTTGTGAGTTTTCCGAGCAATACATCCCTGTCTGGATACGAGCAGGTAGAGGCGGCTCTGGCACAGATGTACCTTGGGGTAAAACCCGAAAACACCGCTTTGAGCTGGACTCGAACGGGAACTGGTGCACGACAACGGGCCTTGCTGCACTCTTGGTTACGACACTCCCGGGGGATATGCTTAGGATAACTCTCACTTTCTTTACAAATCATTATGAAGGGTTTATGAGTATATACTTCCTCAAAGAAAAACATTTTTATGATTATGGATTATATCCATAAATAGTTCAATTTATGTTAAGTGTTTTATAAGTATGAGATTATGTATTTTGATTCATAAACTGATCTATTGTATTCCATTGTTTAGAAATGGCGCCCAGTAGAAGGAATGAGAACTCCAGAAATGCACATGATCCAAAGAGAAGGAAGGATCATATCTTTCATGGTCTTAAGCTAGAATTTATAAGAGAAATAGTCTCCCATGTATTATCATCATATGAAGAAATAATATCATGTGTTGATAAGATAAGTAAAGAGTTTACTGAGTCCTATGGCTTTGAAGGGAAGCAAGAGAAGAAAAGGATAGAAGAGAGAAAGATGGATAAAGGGAAGAGGGAAAAGAAGAATTTTCCCATATGTGGTAACTGTGGAAAGAAACACCCTGGAACTTGCCTGAAAGGAATGGGAGTTTGTTATAAGTGTGGAGGAAAAGGGCACAAAGTACATGACTGCAAGGGTAAGAAAATGGTTTCAAATGTACAATGCTTCATTTGCAAGGAGTTTGGACACTACGCGAACCTATGTCCCAGTCATCAGACTATGCCGCAAATGATGCTATTGGATAATAATCAAGTTATGATACTACCACAGATGAAGAGGAATGATTAGAGTTATTATGTTGATTATATCAATTGAGTGTTGTATCAACAATGTACTTGTTATAATAATTATGGAGTATATAAGGATTGTACTGCAGTACTATTTCATTAAGGACTTGAGATGGTGTGGAACAAAGAAAAGTGACTCAGTAGCAGGTTAAATGTTTGGAAAATATATGGTTGAGAGAAAGATAAACCATAATATGGTTCTGATACCGAGGTGGTGATTTTAGAATAATACATGATTGATTTGGATAAATTATATTGGATATTATTGACTACCTTGAAGCTGATTAATGATTTTTATATTCCATCATTGTTGGGGTTTAAAACATTTTTGGATTAATGAAGTATATCCAGCATTCTATATGGAATAAGGGAACATGAATGTAATCAATAAGGAATATGGTAATACATGATGAAGGTATTCATATGCTATTACGGGGTAAAAAGGATCTATATTATGTTTACCTTCCTTATAAATGTTGGACTGTGAGTTTGGATAGAAGTATTTTGGATAGTTATAGTTTGGATTATTTTGGATTTCCATAAAAGGACAACCCGGAGGTCGGGCGGCAACCCGTCGCGTCCGGCAAGGCTGCGAGACTTGAACCCGCAACCGAAGGGCGACAAGGGTGTATCACCTACCACTGGCCCACGAGATGTCCTGGATTAAATAATATAATTTTTATTAAAAGATCTTGTAGATGAATTATAAATTCCTTTATTTTGGAACCCTGTACGAATAGTATAAATAGAATTTTTTTTTAATGTTCTATTATCTTTTATAGTGAAAGATGAGTTTGTGGTAGAAATTTATTAATGGGTAAAACTCTAATTATAAAGTAAGTATATCTCCTTATGATCTTAGCCAATCTCATAAATAAATTCCTCAACATTAATAAAAGGAACTTAGAACAAAAATGTTGTCCTAGATGGTACCTGAAATCATCACTAATTTATGGCTTTGGGATTGTTGGCCTTTTCATAGCCATGTTCTCTACCACTCTCCATCAGATAATTGATGGTTAGATTTCTCTTCCATATCCATATTTTCCTACATGGAACCCTAGTATGTGTTATTTTCAGTAATCTTCATACTTTCCACTCTTTATTCTAAATAGAGGCCTCGTTAATTCATTTTTCGATGTGGGATTTCAACTAAGATATTTTGAAACGTCAAAAATGTGTTATCGTAATACCCTATGTTTTATTGAACCGATGGTATTTCAAATCATCATAGATTGATGAATTTAAGGACCTCAATTTTATACTTGTTTGTGATTGATGACCTCAATCACTACCTATAAATATTTACGTTTTCCCTCCAATTATATGTCTCAAATTGCCACCAATGTTCTCCTAATCGAGATCATAATTTGGTGGTGACCCTTTCAATTATCTTTTCCTCATATTAAGACTAAATTTTAGTAACCCAATTTCCGATGTGGGTTTTCCCACAAATATATTATCTATTTTCAGCCTTTTATTTTCGAAGAAAAATTTCAAATTGCGAGGACGCAATTTATTGAAGGAGGGGAGAATGTAACACCCCAAGATTTCATAGTGTGTTATTTCTTCAAAATAATTCAATAACTTTCACTACATGCAACACCAAGTTCAAGAACGCCATGACTTACCAAACAAGCCGTTCAAAAGAGGTTATGAATAGTATTAGATAAATTTTAATGTTTATATAATCCTTATAATTTTAGAATCCATATTATGAGTTTCTTAGATATAATGCAAGAAAAAATTCATTTTCAGTATTGCACTTTTATCAACTTTAATAGTGAAACCTTTTTAAATACTATATTTTAAACTTTTTGACTAAATGGGGACATCAAAAATTTAAAATGAAACATCCCATGCTTCTACGGTACGCTTCTCTTTGAATAATGTGATAGCGTGTGTTGTACGCAACACCGAGTTCTAACAACCAATTAAACTAGCCGTTATCAATAGTAATAACTACTTTTTGAAATTATGTATATTTTATATTTCAAAATAGACTTCATTTTTGGATTCAGAATATCAAAATTAGCCTAGGGTGAAATTTTGGTACTTTTCGGATAACTTTTATATTTTGATGAATAGTGAAAATTACTAAATTTTAATTAAAAACAACTTTTTTAATCAAAATAATTAATATTGATAAATTATGAATTTGAGTGGTTTTAAAGTATATTTAGAATATATTTTTACCATTTAATATAATGTTGGTCATTGGACATAATTTTACAATTAAACCGAACATAAACAAGTGTCAATCTTTTGATAGTTATTATCTCTCAAAAACACGCTTTTTGTTTTGACAGCGGGAATTAATTTTAAATTAATTTCTGCCACTTCTGTGTTTTGAATTTAGGAAAATGGATTCCATATTTGGAATCAGGATGTTCAAATTGTGTAAATAGGTAACTTTTATTTTTAGACATTTTGAATAATTACTACGGTAAATATTTTATTTACCATGGTTAAGGGTAAATCCGGTAAATAAGGGTTAAAAAAATAATATTATAATAATACTAAATTACCCTAAAACGTGTCTTAACCCTATTTGTTGATACATGGTCGACCATGGGCATCTTTGTGTCAATTTTGGGACCCCATGGATCCACTTGTAAGTGATAATGACACTTTATTTTAATTAAGTTAAAATGAATACAAAAATGACACAAGCATATATCTTTTAGCAAAACAATTGTTACATAGGGTTATATATGTTGGATTTTAGATTATAAATATTCATTAGAAAGCTAAAAAGATTTCCTACATAATGATATTTTATTTATAATTTTTAGACATTAAATAATTTATTTTATATATGACACAATGATGATGCAGTAATTACTATAATAGTGAAAAATTAAAATAATTGATATTATAAATACCCAAATAAATATAATATGAAACTTTTAATGAATTAAACTAATTTTCTAGGATAATATGATATATTAGGATGGATTTAATTGACTTTGTTCGAAGTAATCAATCTGTTATGAGTTTCACAAAAATCAACTATTGAATAGTGTCAAAATTGACATAAAAGAGTTCTTAAACAAATATTATATTATTAATTGATATTAAATTCCTAAAAATCTAAGGTTCGGCCAAGAGACTTATATCATGATAGGTTCATCATTAATGTACCACTTGGGGGTCGCTTGGATATATATAGTAAGTTTATTAACCATATTATATAAAAATACAAAGAGACATTGTAAAAGTGAAACTAATTTACTTAGAGTTAATACTTAAAGATAAGGTTAATATAAGTACCCAAACCTGTCTAAATTCTATTGGTTGAGTGGTTTTCGACCTATCCCCACCTTAACCTTTGAATAATCAACTTTGGAGCCTTTAGAAACCGAACATGAATTTATTATAAATTAATATTTCTAGCTTTTCCAAAGGTGCCCCTCACCCCTCTTATAAAAGGGCACTCCTCCTTCTCATTTCTTCACACCTTCAAAGCTTTTTGGTTCGGCCAAACTCTGCCCAAATACTCTCCCAACATCCCTCACTACAACCTAGAGGCCTTAGTTTGATCAGAAAGCCAACCTAAGGAGCCCTTTTGATCAAATCAAAAGGAAGAACCCGAAGAAGAGGTAATGATTTCACCACCCTTCTCTAAGTTCATTTCTTCTTCCACTTCTTCTTCCTTTGTTCTTAACATTCTAAAATAATAACTCCAGTATCTCACATATACTGTGATGTTATTATAAATATGGTACAATCATATTCAGTATTCTATCCACCCTTTGAATAACATGTCACCATACGTGCGTACGTACGGCTTACCGTCTCCACGTCGTGGTGTAATTGTTATTCAATATAATATTATTTGGATGGGTATAATAATGATGTGTAACTCATGTAAATAATAAATATAACATGTTAATGATTCTGTATATATGATATACCATCCATTTATATATTATTTTAATATCAAAAGAATGATATTGTCGCTCGTGCGTACGTACGGACTACCGTCTCCACGAACGCGATAAGATTCATCTCCATCGTATCCATTCAAGTATAATTATCATTTGATGATTTAAAAATGATGTTTAAGGACTTGATATCATTCTGGATATGTATAATATACAACCTATCCATTACAAATATGTCTTACGTAACAAAACATATAAAAGAAAACGAGTAAGTTAACACCCGAAACGACGATAATTCTAAGATATTATTAACAAAGCAATTTTAAAAGATCATATATGATATCATATTAATGTATATGATTATTGAATAATTTAATAACAATTATTTCACCATTATACAGGAGGTTAACCTACCCCATCCAAGTAAAAGTGCAAGGTAAGGGTTTATTTCGCAATCTTTTCATTATTCGAGGTTGTTTATACGTAATAATCTACTGGGATTTCTTTATCATCCACATCCATGTTACTTCGAAATGTATTTCAAAACATTTTTACTATTTACAAAGAATATGGGTTATAGTCATTTATACGCTTATGTGTTTTTAATGGAATATTTCCATCGTTTTCCAAACAAGGCAATTTTTACCTTTTGACAAATTTAAGGTAAGAATGTTTTTTTTAAACTTATACGGCAGGTGTAGCTATTTACCGCCGTTATAAAATCGTCAAATCTTCCCTTACAAGCTTACAAGGATATTTTCAAAGTAAATGTTTTATTTTATAATTATGTGACTTTTAAATGATTTCAAAATGAATAATTTAAGAATTTCAGAAAGGTACTCTTTATCAAAATCAGAATTTTAAATGTTTTAAAGATTTATCTTTATAAATCTTTTTAATTAATGTCTTCAAAATGGTTTTTAAGGATTTATTTATATGGACATGAATGTTTTTTTTTAAAATGTTAATTCCTTTCAAAAGTTTCAAAGTGGTATGGGACACTTTGATTCAAAAATCTCTTTTTAATTACTTCCTTTATAAATGTGTGACTTTTAAATGATTAAAAAAAAAGAGATATTTCTCTCAAATAGTTTTGATTTCATCTATGTCAACATCCTTTGATGGATTTTAAGCTTATTTGAAGATGATTTATTATGATACAAAACTTCTATATTGTATTGAAGGTTTTGTGATATGTTTGACTGTGGATGTGCTATTTTTATACCATTCATAGTTTATGGTGAAAGTATTGACATTTCGTATGCTAGTTTTAATACGAATGTTTATGTTATGTTTAAACCTTTTCATATGGGAATGCATTGGACTTAATAAGTGACGGGTGGAGCCCACTATAGCTCCTCGATGCATCGGTAGGTCTCATGAGACAAACTAGTGTCTTGGCACAAGGCCTTGACAAAATCTTATTTGTAGTCTTGGCACGAGGCCTTGACTATGTGGTTATGATAGTCTGGCATTATGCATTCCAACATTATGAAAGTGGTTATTGATTTTTTTCATGTGATTATTCGATTAGTAGAATATCAATGTGAGTAAGTAAATGGCATTATTTCATTTTATTTATGCCATACCATGTTGAAAGTTCATGTTTGAAAGGCTTTTGTTTTAGTTATACATTGCCTTAAAAGTTTATTCTTATTTATGAAAGTTTCCGCTATATTGTTATCCTTACTGGGCATTTGAGCTCACCCCTTTTCTATGTTTTATTTTTCCCAGGAAGTGAAGAAGTAAGTTATGAATGACCTGCAGGGATATTATGTGGGGATATGAGTGTGGATTATGGAGACAATATGTTGTTGTAGTAGTTTTTCGTTTAATGATGTAATGTAAAACATATGAATATATCTAGTGTTTCCAAGGCTACTAAACCAATCGGTCTTTCGAGATTTGGTCTTTCTTATGATCATGCCAATGTTACAAAGTAATGCACCGACTCTGGGTAGCTGGGGTCGGGGCGTTACAGATGCCAATTAGGTCATTAAGGTGGATTAGGCGAATTAGTTCACTTAGTACATTGAGTCAAATTAGTCTGATTTGGGCAATTAGGTTAATTAGCACATTGAAGCCAATTAGGTTAATTAGGCCAATGTGACTAATTAAATCATTGAGACCAATTAGACCAATTAGGTCATTGAGGTCAATTTGGCCAATTTGGCAATTTTAGCCAATTATACCACCGATACATATTCGTCCAATTAGACCAATTATACCACAAATGCATATTAGTCCAATGAGGCCAATTAGGCCAATGATTCTAATTATTCCATTGAAGTCAATTTGAAAAATTAGGCAATAGATCCCAATTAGATCATTGAGACGAATTAGGAAAATTAGGCCAATTAGGACATCGAGAGTAATTGGGCCAATTAGGCCGATTAGGCCATTGAGAGTAATTAGGACAATTAGGTTAATTTGGCCAATTATAACAATGTGGACAATTATGCCAATTGCACCAATTAGGTCATTGAGGCAAATGAGGCGAATTAGGCGAATTATGCAAATTTGGTCAATTAGGCCATTGAGACCAATTCGGCCGATAAGGCCAATTGGGTTATTCAGATCAATTAGGCCAATTAATCCAATTAGGGCATTGAGGCCAATTAAGTCAATTAGACCAATTACACCAATTAGGCAAATTAGGTCAACTATGTCAATTAGGCCAAGTACGCCAATTAGGCCTATTAAGCCAATTAGACCATGCAGGTCAATTAGGTCAATTAGGCCATTGAGGGTAATTAGCACAATTAGTCCATTGAGTCTAATTAGGCCAATTTGACCAATTAGTCCATTGAGGCAAATTAGGTCATTGAGGTCAATTAGGTCAATTATGCCAATGAGACCAAATTAGACCATTGAGGTCAATTAGGCCAATTAGGTCAATTAGCACAGTGAAGCCCATTATGCCCTTGAGGCCAATTAAGGCATTGAGGTCAATTAGACCATTGGGGCCAATTATGGCAATTATACGAATTAAGCAATTGAGCCAGTTAGATCAATTAGGCCATTGAATTCATTGAGGCCAATTAGACTAATTCGAGCATTGAGCCAATTCGACCAATTAGGCCAATTAAACCACTGAGGCATTTTAGTCCAGTTTGGCCAATTTGGCTATTGAGGCCAATTCTGCCAATGATACCAAGTAGACCAATTAGACCATTGAGACCAATTAGGCCAATGAGTTCAATTAGACCATTGAGGCCAATTTTTCCAATTTGGCCATTGAGGCCAATTTGGTCAATTAGCCCATTGAATACAATTAGTCAAATTAGTCTAATTAGGCCAATCAGGTCATTAAAGCCAATGTGGCTAATGACACCAATGTGGACATTGAGCCCTACTAGGCCAATTATGCCAATAAAGTCAATTAGGTCATCAAGGCCAATTAGGCCATTGAGGTCAATTAGGTCAATTAGTTCCATTAGATCAATTATGCAAATTATGCCAATTATACCAATTATGCCAATTATGTCAATTACGGCATTTATGTCAATGAAGCTAATTAGGCCAATTAGGTCATTGAGGCCATTGTCGTCAATTGTGTCCATTAGGTCAATTAGACCAATTAGGCCATTGAGGCTCATTAGGCCAATTATGGCAATTAGACCAATTAAACCGTTGATTCCAATTAGGTCATTGAGACCAATTAGGCCAAGTAGGCCAATGAGACCAATTAGACAATTAAGGTTAGTTTTCCCAATTAGGCCAATTAGACAATTGAGCCCAATTATACTATTGAGGCCAATTATGTCAATTATGCCATTGAGGTCAATTAGGAAAATTATGCTAATTATGCTAATAAGTCGAATTAGTCCAATTAGGCCATTGAGTGTCAGTCCAAATAGGCCATTGAGGCCAATTAGGCTAATGAGCCCAATTAGTCTACTAAGGCCAATTAGACTATGGAGCCCTATTAAGCCATTGAGGACAATTAGGCCAATTAGGTCATTGAGGGCAGTGAGGTCAATTAAGCTAATTATGAAAATTAGGCCAATTAGGCCAATTAGGCCAATTAGGCTAAAGAGTCCAATTAGACCATTGGGGCCAATTAAGTCAATAACGTCAATTAGATCAATTAGGTCATCGAGGCCAATTATGAGAATAAGGACAATTAGGCCATTGAGCTCAATTAGGCCAACTAGGTCATTGAGGCCAATTATTAGAATAATGTCAATTAAGTCATTGAAATCAATTAGGCCAATAAGGCCAAATACTTCAATTGGTCCATTGAGGCCAATTATACCAATAAGGTCAATTTGGTCATTGAGGTCAATTAGGCAATTGTGGCGAATAATGTCAATTTGGCCATTGAGGTCAATTCGGCCAACTAGGCCATTATGGTGAATTACGTCAATTAGACCAATTAGGTCAATAAGAGGTCAATTACACCAATTAAACCGATTAGGCCAATTTCGCCAATGAGGCCATTGGGGTCAATTAGGTCAATTAAGTTATTTAGCCCAATTAACCTAATTAAGACACTAAGGCCAATTAGTTCAATGAGAAAAACTAGAGGATTGAAGCCAATTAGATCAATTAGGCCAATTATATCAGTTAGACCAATGAGACCAATTAAGTCATTGAGGTCAATTAGGAACACTTAGGCTAATTGAGGCAAATTGACATCAATTCGATCAATTGAAGCCAATTGAGCCCAATTAGGCCAATTAGACCAATTATGTCAATTAGGCCAATTATAGTAATGAAACCAATTAAGCCAATTAGGCCAATGAGCTCAATTAGGCCAATTCGGCTTATTAGGCCAATTATGCCAATTATGCCATTGATGTCAATTCGGCCAACGATGACAATTAGATCTATTAAGCCAATTAGTACATTGAGGTAAATTAGGCCAATTGGGCCATTGAGGAAAGTTATCCCAATTAGGCCCCTTATACCAATTAGAAAAATTGGTCTATTGAGGCAAATTATGCCAATTTTTCCAATTTGGCTAATTAAATCAATTAGATCATTGAGCCCAATTAAGTTAATTAGGGCAATTAATTCAATGAGGCCAATTAGGTCAATTATTCCATTGAGAACAATTAGGCCAATTATGCCAATTATGTCAATGAGGTCATTGAGCCCGATTAGGCCAATTAGGTCAATTCAGCCAACTAGGTCATTGAGACCAATTTCGCCAATTTGTCCAATTATGTTAATTAAGCCAATTAGGCCAATAAGGCTAATTAGGTAATTGATGCCAATTAGGCAATTAATCCAATTAGTCAATTGATGCCAATTAGGCCAATTCATCCAATTAGACCATTGAGTCCAATTAATCCATTAATGTTAATTAGGACAATCAGGCCAATTAGGCCAACTATGCCAATAAGACCAATTAGGCTATCGAGGCCAATTATAAAAATTAGGTAATTGAGGGTAATTAGGCTAATTACACGAGGTAGACCATTGAGAAAAATTATTCCAATTAGGCCAATGAGACCATTGAGACCAATTAGGCCAATTAGGCTGAGGGTAATTAGGCTAATTAGGACATTGAGGGTAATTTGGCCAATTAGGTCATTGAGGCCAATTAGGCCAATTAGGCTGATTAGGTTAATTAGCCCATTGAGTCCAATTAGGCCAATTACACCAATTCGACCATTGGTCCAGTTATGTCAATTAGACCAATTTGGTCAATTAGCCAAATCATGTAAATTAGCCCAATTAGGCCAATTATGTCAATTGGGCCATTGAGGTCGATTAGGCCAATTAGACCATTGAGGGTAATTAGGTTGTGATGTGAGACGCATGGGGTGGCCCGATCTTCACGGCATAGGGTGGTGGATGAAGGACGCAGTTCGGGGCTAAGTGGCGGATGATGGGTACGGATAGTGGATGCAAGTAGTCAATCAAAGCTATAAGGAGCACGACCTACTACTTAGACAACACACTTAATGGAGGGATGTGATAGCCAATCCACATAATAACGCACTTGGGTTGAGGCACGAAATTGGGGGCTTTGTGATCTTGGATCACCAATCTAACTTGTAGATTGACACGGAAAGAATGCACAAGAGCAAGGAGGAAAAAACCCGGTATAATCGTCACACAACGGAGAGAAACAAAGCATAAGTGCTCAATTAATTCCTGAATAAAAATATAGTGCCATGGGGTGGCTATTTATAGCCAAGAGGGTGATACAATGGTCAAGGGTCTAATACCCTAAAGTCATAAAGGCTAAACTACTTTCTTCCCTAAATTTCAAAAAGATAAAGTCTACAAAAGACTTTTGGAAAGTTGCACACAACTTTCCAACTATAGCCCACCAGATTTGACTTTGAGTGCATAGCCTACCAGATTTGACTTTGGTGTTCAAAGATGCCATTTTTAGAACCCTCCATGTGGGCAAGGCTTCCAAATTGGTGCAACCATTTGGGCTAAGATTCAAACATCATGTTTGGGGTAGAATAAGTGAGATAATAGGCTCATTTTCTTCATCCATGCAAGGCAAGATCCATTGGGCCTTTAATGAAGCGAGATGGGTTCTAATTATTGCATTCAACCTCTTTAATCTCCCACGCATCATCGGGCCTTGAAAATACAACTTCTCCACCCGGGTAATCGACTCGGTGCCATCGACATGGTTTGTATTAGGCTGATTATGCCAATTAGGATCATTAGACCAATTAGACGAATTAGGCCACTGAGGCCCGTTAGATCAATTAGTCCAATTAGGCCAATTGCGGCAAATTGAGACTCATTTAAACCAATTATGTCAATTAGAAAAATTAGATCAATTGAGGCCGATTGGGACAATTAGGTCAAATAGGCCATTGAAGTCAATCAGGACAATTAAGCCAATAGACCAATCAGACAAATTAGGTCATTGAGGACAATTTTGACAATTTTGACAATTAGGCCAATTGAAGCTAATTGAGGCCAATTAGATCAATTGGGATCGATTAAGGCTAATTGAGGCCAATTAGATCAATTGGGGTCTATTAAGGCTAATTGAGGCCAATTATGTCAATTATGCCATTGAGGCCAATTAGGCCATTGAGTTCAATTAGTCAAATTCATCCAATTAGACCACTAAATCCAATTATGTAAATTAGGCTAATGAGCCCAATTAGGCCATTGGGACTAATCAGGGCAATTTTCCCAATTTGCCTAATTTGGCCAATTTGGCCAATTAGGTCAATTAGGCCAATTAGACGATTGAGGCCAATTAGTCCAATTAACTAAATTATTTCAATTATACCATTGAGACCAATTAGGCTATTAAGGCTAATTAGGCCACTCTGACCAATGGGACTAATTAAACCATTGATGCAAATTTGGCCAATTAGGCAATTGAGGCCAATGTGGACCAATGGACCAATGGACATAAAGGGCCTAAGTGTCCTAATGGGCATAATGGGCCTATGTGGACCAACGGACCAAATGGGTCTAATGGGCCTACTGTGCCTACTGGGTCCAGTGGGCCTACTGGGTCTCATAGGCGTACGAAGCCAAATGGGACTAGGGGGCCTAATGTGTCTAATTAGCCTAATGAGACTAAGTGGCGTAATGGGCCTAAGTGGCTTAATGGTAATAAGTTTCCTAATGGATCTAATGGGCCTAATTAGCCTAATGGGTATAATGGGCCTAATGGGGCTAGGTGGCGTAATGGGACAAAGTGGACGAATTGGCATAATGGGCTTAATGGGCCAACGTGGCCAAATGGGCCAAATGGGCCAAAGTATCCTCGTGGGCCTAATGGGCCGCAATGACCAAATGGGCCTAATGGGCATATTGGGCCTCATGGGCCAAAGTGGAAAATGGGCCTAATGGACCTAATGGGCCTAAGTGGCCTAATGGTCCTAATGGTTCTAATGGGCCAAAGTAGATGAGTGGGCATAATGGACCTAATGGGACAAAGTGGCCGAATGAGCCAAATGGGTCTAGGTGGCCTGATGGTCCTATTGGGCCTAAGTGGCTTAACATGCCAAATGAGCCAAATGGGCCTAAGTGTCCAAATGGGACAAAGTGGATGCATGTGCTTAATGGGCTGAATATGCATAATGGGCCTAGTGGGCCGAAGTGGCCAAATGGGCCAAATGGGTCTAAGCCTAATGGGCCTAAGTGGCCTAATTGGACTAAGTGGTCTAATGGGCCTAATGGGGCAAAGTGGTCGAATGGGCCTAAGTGACCTAATGGGCCTAATGTGACAAAGTGGACGAATGGACCTAATGGGCATAAGGGGCATAATGGGACAAATGGACCGAAGTGGTCTAGTTGGACCAATGGGCCCAGGTGGACTAATGGGCCTAATGTGGCTAAGTGGCCGAATTAGCCTAATGGGCATAATTTTCCTATCTGGCCTAATGGGCCTATGTGTTCGAATGGGTCTAATGGGCCTAGGTCACCTAAGAGGCCTAATGGGCCTAATGATCCCAACTGGATGAGTGGGATGAATGGGCCTAAGCGGCACAATGCACCTAATGGGCCTAAGTGGACAAATGGGCCTAAGTCACCTAAGGGGCCTAATGGGCCTCAATGGCCTAATGGGCCTAATGAGACTATGTGTCCTAATGGTCCTAACGGGCCTAATGGGACAATGGGCTTAATGGGCCTAATGGATTAATGAGCCTAATGCGCCTAAGTGGATGAATGAGACTAAGCGACATAATGGGCCTAATGGGCCTAACTGGCATAATGTTCCTAATGGGCCTAAGTGGCATAATGGGATTAATGGGAAAATGGGCCTAATGGTCCTAAGTGGTCGAATGGGTCTAATGGCCCTAAGTGGCATAATTGGCCAAATGGGCCAATTGGGCGTAAGTGGCCCATTAGGCCTAAGTAGCCTAATGGGTCTAATGGAACAAAGTGGCCTAATGCATCTAAGTGGACTAATGGGCTTAATGGCCTAATGGGCCTAATGGCCCGAAGTGGCCTAAGTGGCCTAATGGGTTTAAGTGACCTAATGCAACTATGTGGACGAATGAGCCTAAGTGGCCAAATGGGCCTAATGGTCTGAAGTGGCCTAAGTGGCCTAATGGGTTTAAGTGGACGAATAGGCCTAATGGGCCTAAGTGGCCGAGTGAGGCTAATGGGACGAGGTGGCCTAATGGGCCTGATGAGTCTAATGGGCTTTAGTGGCCTAATGAGCCTACATGGACCAATGAGATTAATGGGCCTAATGGGCCATAGTGGCCGAATGATACTAATAGGCCTAATGGGGCAAATAGGCCTAAGTTGTTTTATAGGCCTAATGGGACTAACTCGCCTAACTGGCCTAATAGGTCGAATGAGCCCGAATGACCTAATGGCCATAATGTGCCTAATGGGTGGAATGAGCCTAAGTGACCTAACGGGACAAAGTGACTTAATGGGTCTAATGGACCTAAGTGTCCTAATGAGGCTAAGTGGCATAATGGAACCAATGGGCCTACTAGGGCCAAGTGGCCAAATGAGCCTAACAGGCCTAGGTGGACGAATGGGCATAATGGGTCGAAGTGGCCTTATTAGCCTAATGGGCCGAAGTATACTAATGGACCTAAGTGGCCTAATGGGGCTTAGTGGCCTAATGGGACTAATGAGACTCAGTGGCCTAATGGGCACAATGGGCCTAAGTGGCCAAATGGGTATAATGAGCATAATGGCATAATGGGTTGAATGGGTCTCAATGGCCTAACGGGACTAATGAGCCTAAGTGGATTAGTGGGCCCAATGGAATGAATGGTCCTAAGTGGCCTAATGGGCCTAATTGGCATTAGTGGCCTAAGTGGCCTAATGAGCCTAATGGTCCGGATGGGAACAAGTAGCCAAAAGGGCCTAATGGGCCTTAGTGGCCTAACCGCCATAATGGGCCAAGTGGGCCTAAGTGGCCGAGTGGACCTAAGTGGCCCAATGGGCCTAAGTGTCCTAATGGGACTAAGTGGATGAATGAGCCTAATGGTTCTAATGGGCCTCAATGTCCTAAGGGGACGAAGTGGCCTATGAGGCCCGATGGACCTGATGTGCCTAATGAGCCTAAGGGGCCTCAGTGGCCTAATGAGCCTAAGTGGTCTAATGGGACGAAGTGGCCTAAGGGGCTGAGGTGGACTAATAGGCCTAATGAGCCTAAGTGGCCTAATGGGTCTAAGAGGACTAAGTGGCCTAAGGGGCCTAAGTAGGCTAATGGGCCTAATGGGCCCAAGGAGACTTAGTGGACCAATGGGCATAATGCACCGAATGAACTTAAGTGGCATAATGAGCTTAATGAGCCTAAGTGTCATAATGGGCCTATGCGGCCTAAGTGAACTAATGGGCCTAATGTGCCTAAGTGGCCTAAGGGGTCTAATGGGCCGAATGGGCCTAATGTCCCTATTGGGCCTAAGTGACTTAAAGGGCCTTAGTGGCCTAATGGGCCCAATGCACTGAGTGGGGCTAAGTGGTATAATTGGTCTTAGGGTCCTAAGTGGACAAATGGACCTAATTGGCCTAATGAGCCTAAGTGGCATAGTGGGTTTAGTGGGCCTAATGGGCATAATTGGGCTAATTGGCCTAATGGGGCCATATGGGCCTAAGTGGCCTAATGGGCTTAATACAATGGTTTTGATGGGACAAAGGGGCTAAATATTCCTAATGGGCCTAAGTGTCCTAGTGGGCCAAATGGGCCTAATTGGCCAAATGGGCCTAAGTGGCCCAATTGGCCTAATGTGCTTCATGGTCCTTTGCGGCCTAAAGGGCATAAGCTTCCAAATGGGTCTAATGTGACAAATTGGACAAATGGGCCTAAGTGGCCTAATTTCTCTGATTGGCCTAATGGGTATAAAGGTCCAAATGGGCCTAAGTGGCCTAATGGGCCTAATCTAATGGACTTAATGGACCAAATGGCCCTAAGTGGCCTAATGGGTCCAATGGGACGAAGTGGACCACTGGGACTAATTGGCCGAATGGGCCTAATGGGCGTAATGAGACAAATGTTTCTATTGGGACTAAGTGGCCAAATGGGCCTAATGAGCCTAATGGACGAACCTGATGGCTCCACACTCTCCTGGTGGCCTAATGAGCCCAATTTGGCCAATTAGGCTATCGGTCTAATGGGCCTAATTGGCCCAATAACTCTCGATGTCCTAATTTGCACAATTTTCCTAATTTGCCTCAATGATCTAATTGGGCTCAATGGACTAATTGGCCAAATTGGCTTCAATGACGTAATTTGGCTTATTGACCAAATTGGCCTCAGTGGTCTAATTAGTATCATTGGCCTTATTGGCCTCATTGGACTAATATGCATCAGTGGTATAATTGGCCTAATTAGACTAATATTTATCAGTGGTATAATTGGACTAATTGGCCAATTTGGCCAAATTGACCTTAATGGCCAAATTGGTCTAATTGGTGATGTGTGACGCACGGGGTGGCCCGATCTTGACGGCGTAGGGCGGAAGATGTAAGATGCGGCTTGTGACTAAGTGGCAGATGATGGGTATGGATAGCGGATGCATGTAGTCAATCAACGCTATAAGGAGCGCGACCTACTACTTAGACAACACACTCAAGGGAGGAATGTGATAGCCAATCCACACAACAACACACTTGGGTCGAGGCACGGAATTGGGATCTTTGTGATCTTGGATCACCAATCTTACTTGTAGATTGAAAAGTCAAGAATGCACAAGAGCAAGGAGAAACTCGGAACAATTCTCACACAATGGAGAGAAACAAAGCATAAACTCTCAATTAATTCTTAAATGCCATACAAGTGCCATGGGGTGGCTATTTATAGCCAAGTGTGTGGTACAATAGTCAAGGTTCTAATACCCTAGAGTCATAAAGGCTAAACTACTTTGTTCCCTTAAATTCAAAAAGATAAAGTCTACCAAAGACTTTTGGAAAAGTGAAACACAACTTTCCAACTATAGCCCACCAGATTTGACTTTGAGTGCATAGCCCCCCGGATTTGACTTCGGTGTCCAAAGATGCCATTTCTAGAATATCCATGTGGGCAAAGCATCCAAATTCGTGCAACCATGTGGGCCAAGCTTTAAACATCATGTTTGGGCTTGAATAAGTGAGATAATAGGCCCATTTGCTCCATCCATGCATGGAAAGATCCATTGGGCCTTTAATGAAGCGAGATGGGCACCCATTGTTGCATTCAGCCTCTTTAATCTCCCACGCGTCATCGGGCCTTGCAAATCCAACTCCTCCACTCGGGTAATCGGCTCGGTGCCTTCAACATGGTTCGCATCAATTGGCCTCAATGGCCTAATCAACCTAATTGTCCAAATCAAACTAATTGGACTCAATGTGCTAAGTGAACTGATTGGACTAATCCGCCTTAATGACCTAATTGGTATCAACGACCTAATGGGCCTAATTGGCCTTTTCGACGTAATTGGCCTAATTGGCCAAATTTCCTAATTGTCCTCAGTGGCCTAATCAGCCTCATTGGTCTCAATGGTATAATTGGCCTAATTGGCCTAATAGGCCTAATTAGACACAGTGGCGTCATTGGCTTCATTGGCATAATTGGCCTAATTAAATTAATTGGCCTCAATGACATAATTGGAAAAATGGGCCGAATTGACCTAATTCGACTCAATAGCGTGATTGGCCTCAATGGCTGATGCGCGGTGCAAGACCCGCTAGGAAGTGTCCTAGGAACCTTGTACAATGTTTGCGCGTTGTGCACCCAGATCGCCGCAAGAAAACAAGTGAATGTGGTGTGCGGATAGTGATAAATAGAAGGAAGAGGGAATTGGTCAAGGTAGAACCCAAAGAGAACTTGTCTCTAAGAACTCTAGCCACAAGACGCCACAAAGGATGACCAATCCTTTGATAAGTCAAGAATTAAGCAAGAACACAAAGGTTGCAAGCAAAACTCACCATAATAACATTACCTTCATTCATGATCTCCAAAGAGTACATGGGGGTGGCTAATTATAGCCAAGGATTGATACAAAATTCTAACACCTAGTTTCCTCAAGTCAAAAAGCCTACATGTCACTTTTGACAATTTTGGCACATGCCCATGACTTTAGGAGACAAGTAGCACATCCTTTTTGGAAAGTAATGACAACTAGCCCACCACTTTTGACTTTGAAGATTCCATGGTGGGGTGGGCTTGAAATTCGTAGCACACATTGGATTGGGTTTTTAAAAGCATGTTTGGGCCTTAATTAATGTAATTATAGGCCCGGATGCTTCCCCCAAGCAAGGGTGTTGGGCCTCCTCTTGGAATTGCAAGATTAACCCATTTAAGGCCTCCTTCATTCTCTTGGTCCGCTCCCTTGTCATTGTGCCGCCAATTCCTCGCAGCGGGTCTTGTGGAATCATGCGCCTTCCACCCTCCTCATCAAGACCGCCTCCAACACCTCGATGACCATTCGTGCCATGATCCTCATCAATGTCCTAATTGACCTCAATAGCCTAATTGACCCCATTGGATTAAATGGCCTAATAGGCCTCAATGGCCTAATTATCCTAATTGGTCTTAATGGACTTATTGCCCTCAAAGTCCAAATTGGCCTAATTGTCCTCAATGTCTTAATTGGCTTAATTGGCCTAATTGGCATCATTGGTCTAATTGGAATCAAGGGACTAATTCGACTCAACAACCTATTTGGCCGAATTGTCCTCAATGCCCTAATTGGCCTAATTGGTTGAATTGCCCAAACTGGTTTCCTGATTACCTAATTTTCACGATTGACCTAATTGACCTAATTGACCTGATTGGACTCAATGACGTAATTGACATAATTGGCCTCAATTGGCCTTATTCACCTCAAATGGACTCAATTGTCCTAATTGACCTCAATGGCCCTAATTGGCCGAATATTCCTAGTTGGCCCCAATAGGCCCGAGATAACGAAATTGACCTAATTTTCCTAAATGGCATAATTGTCCAAATTTAACTTATTGGCCTAATTGGCCTCAATGTCCAAATTGGACGAATTGTCCTCAATGCCCTAAGTGGACTCATTGGACTAATTGGACTAATTGACGTCAATGTACTTAGTGGACTAACTCGACAAACTAGCGTAATCTGCCTCAATGGCCTAATAGGCATCAACAACCTAGTTGGCATAATTGGCCTCAATGACCTAATTGGCCTAATTGAACTAATTTTCCTCAATGGTGGCCTAATTTTCCTCAATGTGCTAATTGAAATAATTGACCTTATTGATATAGTTGGCCTAATTTGCATGTTTGCATACATGACAATTTCCACAAATACTAACCACATCTCTACGCATGTGAGGCCAATAAAAATGTTCACACAACAATGCCAAAGTTTTCTCAACCCCAAAATGCCCCATTAATCCACCTCCATGAGTTTCTATAACAAGAAATTCACGCATGGAACAAGATGGAACACACAATTTATTTTTTCGAAACAGAAATCCATCATGTTTGTAAAAATCATTTTTCCCATGTTTTTCACACAACTTCCAAATTTCAGAAAAATCACCATCATTCTCATACATGCTTTTCAACATTTCAAAACCAAGTATTTTAGCATGCATAGAAGTGATAAGAGAGTACCTCCTAGACAATGCATCAGCAACAACGTTTTCTTTTCCTTGCTTATGCTTAATGACATAAGGAAATGTTTCAATAAATTCAAGCCATCTTGCATGCCTCCTATTCAACTTTCCTTGTGACTTAAGAAATTTTAGGCTTTCATGATCCGAATGAATCACAAATTCCCTTGGCCATAAGTAATGCTGCCAATTTTCTAAAGTTCTTTTGAGGGCATATAATTCCTTGTCATAGGTAGAGTGTTCAATGCAGCCCCATTAAGCTTCTCACTAAAGTAAGCAATAGGCTTAGAGTCTTGCATTAGAACAGCCCCAATTCTTATTCTAGAGGCATCACACTCCACCTAAAAAACTTTAGAAAAGTCGGGCAGAATTAAGAGAGGTGAATTTTTCAACTTACCTTTGAGTGTGGAGAAGGCATCTTCTTGCGCTTTTCCCCACTTAAAGCTCACTCCTTTCTTGACCAACTCATTCAATGGTGCCGCAATGGTTGAAAAGTCCCTCACAAACCTTCGGTAAAAACTCGCAAGTCCATGGAAGCTCCTCACCTCATTGACATTCTTTGGTGTTGGCCATTCCCGAATTGCCTTCACCTTCTCTTCATCAACCCTGATGCCATCATCCCCTACCACAAAACCAAGGAAAACAACTGAATTTAAACAAAATGTACATTTTTTAACATTGGCAAACAACCTATTTTTCCTAAGAGTCTCAAAAACATGTTTCAAATGCCCATGATGTTCATCTAGACTCCTAGAATAAACAAGGATGTCATCAAAATAAACAACCACAAATTTCCCAATGAATGGACGGAAAACATGATTCATTAAGTTCATGAATGTACTCGGGGCGTTAGTTAGCCCAAAAGGCATAACTAGCCATTCATACAACCCAAACTTAGTTTTAAATGCAGTTTTCCATTCATCTCCCTCTTTCATTCTAATTTGATGGTATCCACTCCTTAGGTCAATTTTAGTGAACAAAGATGCACCATGGAGTTCATCAAGCATATCATCCAAACGAGGTATGGGATAACAGTACTTTACCGTGATTTTGTTGATAGCTCGACAATCAACATACATTCTCCACTTACCATCTTTTTTTGGGACAAGAATTACCGGCACCGCACAAGGACTCAAGCTCTCTCGGACAAATCCCTTCCTTAGCAATTCTTCCACTTGTCGTTGGATTTCTCGAGTCTCCTCCGGGTTATCCCGTTAGGCCGGTCGATTGGGAAGTGTTGCTCCTGGGAGGAAGTCGATGTGGTGCTCGATACCCCGCAAGGGAGGTAAGCCATCAGGAATTTTCTCCGGAAACACGTCACCAAATTCCTGCAAAAGAGACACAACACTAGAAGGCAATGATGGGTTAAGAGAGTTAGCCGTAAAACATTCTCCCTTGCATAAAAGCATGAGAGTTTCCTCCCCCTCTAAAGCTCTATCTATCTCTCTTTTTCCAGAAAATAGACTCACTTTTTCCTCAACACTCTTGTTTTCACTCTTATTTTCACTCTTGTTTTCAACTCTTTTATTTCCCTCATTTCTTTTGATTTCACTCATCACTCCTTTTTCACTCTTGATTTTTCCACTCTTCTCAATCTCTCTATTTTTCTCTCTCATTTCTTTTTCTCTCATCTCACAATCTCTCTCAATCCTCACTTGGTCTTCATAAGCATGCAAAGGCCTCAATGGTGTAAGAATAACCGTCCTCCCATTGTACTCAAATGAATAGCGGTTGGTGTATCCATCATGTGTGACCCTCCTATCAAATTGCCATGGCCTGCCTAACAAGATATGACTAGCATGCATTGGAACAACATCGCACATCACCTTGTCTTCATACTTCCCAATAGAAAATGGAACTTGTGATTGCTTAGTCACTTTGACATCCCCGCTATTATTTAACCATTGCAATCTATAAGGCCTAGGATGTCTAGTCCTAGCCAATCCCAATTTATCAACCATCAAACCACTTGCTACGTTTGTACAACTACCCCCATCAATAATCATACTACATACCTTATCTTTGACGAGGCGTCTAGTATGAAAAATGTGCTCCCTTTGCTCTTGATCATGTTCTCCTTCGGGTTGAGCACTCAAAGCACGCCTTGCCACAAGCATTTCTCCATGTACGGGGCTTTCTACTTCCACCTCCGAATCATCCTTAAGTGATGGCATTTCATCTTCGCTTGAGCTAGCACTAAGGACATCTCCATCATCCAAAATAATCATTGTTCTCTTGTTTGGGCATTGTGAGGCAATATGTCCAAATCCTTGACATTTAAAACATTTGATATCTCGTGATTTGGAAACAACCTTACCCTCCATTTTACCTTTGGATTCCGGAAAGAATGGTTTTGGTTTGGGCAACTCCTTCGAATCAGTTTTGTGTTCCCTTACATGCTTTTGTGGTTTGGAATCCTTAAACTTGAATGAAGGTTTAGAATCCTTACCATAAGATGTAGGGCGCATCCTTCTTGCCTTTACTTGCCTCTCCGCTTTGGTAGCCATGTGTAGTAGATCCTCCATGTCCAAGTAGTGGTGCATGTCCACTATGTCTCGAATGTCATAGTTGAGCCCATTCACAAACCTTGCCATGGTGGCCTCTCGATCCTCTTTAATATTGGCTCGAATCATGATGATCTCCATCTCTTTATGGTACTCCTCAACACTCATGGACCCTTGTTTCAAACCCTGCAACTTGAGGAACAAATCACGATAATAGTGGCTAGAAATTAACCTCTTACGCATTACCACTTTCATCTCCTCCCAAGTGCGGATGGGTCTTTCTCCACTTTGTCGTCGACTCACTTGTAGTTGGTCCCACCAAATACTCGCATAGTCGGTGAATTCCACAGCCACCAACTTCACTTTGTTTTCCTCCGAATATGTGTGACAACCAAAAACATATTCGACCTTTCTTTCCCATTCCAAATATGTTTCGGGATCATTCTTACCTTGGAATGAAGGGATCCTCAACTTTACTCCTCCAAGATCATCCGCTTGCCTCCACGGTGGTTGATTTCTTCGGATTGGTGACTCATGGAGATCAGAAAACTCTTCCTCTTCTTCAACCACCCGCCTCCTTGGTGGTGCTCTAGAATTGGAAGGGGATTGCAATTCATCCATCCTTGCATTCAACCTTTGGAATTGTTCTTGTACAGCACTCATAAACAACTTGATGTCCGCTTCATTGTTGTTACTCGACTCCGCCATTTAGGTATCCTGTGAGAAAAATGAAAGGGAAAGGAAAATGGACCTCACACACTCCCTCACTTGTTTACACTCAAAATAATTTGTTCGCTCGTGTTTCACTCAATTTCGGCTTTTATCAAAATGTAACACTCTTGCCTTTTACCACTCAACTTGCTTCCTATAGCGTTCTTTCCCAATTTCAACAAATCTAAAGGATCGTTGAAATGTGGCAATCCCGAACTAGAATTCAAAGATAAAACTCAAAAATGGATTCAAGATAGAAAATATTTGAAGTGAATGAAAAGTGATGAAGAAGAATGAAAATGGGACGTAGAATTCAAAATGTTGCAAATTTTTTTTTTTGAGCCTTAAGTTTTTTTTTGATTTTTTTTGGGGCTCTTTTTTTGAATAAATGTAGTAGCAACAAGATGAATATTTCAATATTTAAATGTAGGAGAAGTAGTAATTTGTAACACAAAATGGAATCAAAGTGTGAGTTGCGGGGTTTTAAAATTGCAGATTTTTTTGCAAAATTTGAACCCACTGTATCTCACGATATATGGCTTTGATTTTTATTATTCCAAATGGGGAGGACAGATCAGCTTCTCAACTGCAAGAATGACACGCTATACGTCCGAAATGATGAAGAAATGACGTCCGTAGGTGAAGGAGGAATTGGACCAGAATTGATGTTGGCCCGATTCGAAGAGAAATGAAATGGAAGAAGGGATAAGAAAGAAGGAACCCGATTTCTTGCAAATGGCCTCTGATACCAAATGATGCGTGGTGCAAGACCCGCTAGGAAGTTTCTTAGGAACCTTGTAAAATGTTTGCGCGTTGTGCACCCGGATCGCCACAAGAAAACAAGTGAATGTGGTGTGCGAATAGTGATAAATAGAAGGAAGAGGGAATTGGTCAAGGTAGAACCCAAAGGGAACTTGTCTCTAAGAACTCTAGCCACAAGACGCCACAAAGGATGACCAATCCTTTGATAAGTCAATAATTAAGCAAGAACACAAAGGTTGCAAGCAAAACTCACCATAATAACATTACCTTCATTCATGATCTCCAAAGAGTACATGGGGGTGGCTATTTATAGCCAAGGATTGATACAAAATTATAACACCTAGTTTCCTCAAGTCAAAAATCCTACATGTCACTTTTGACAATTTTGGCACATGCCCATGACTTTAGGAGACAAGTAGCACATCCTTTTTGGAAAGTAAAGACAACTAGCTCACTACTTTTGACTTTGAAGATTCCATGGTGGGGTGGGCTTGAAATTCGTAGCACACATTGGATTGGGTTTTTAAAAGCATGTTTGGGCCTTAATTAATGTAATTATAGGCCCGGATGCTTCCCCCAAGCAAGGGTGTTGGGCCTCCTCTTGGAATTGCAAGATTAACCCATTTAAGGCTTCATTCATTCTCTTGGTCCGCTCCCTTGTCATTGGGCCGCCAATTCCTCGCAGCGGGTCTTGTGGAATCATGCGCCTTCCACCCTCCTCATCAAGACCGCCTCCAACACCTCGATGACCATTCGTGCCATGATCCTCATCAATGGCCTAATTGACCTCAATAGCCTAATTGACCCCATTGGATTAAATGGCCTAATAGGCCTCAATGGCCTAATTATCCTAATTGGTCTTAATGGACTTATTGCCCTCAAAGTCCAAATTGGCCTAATTGTCCTCAATGTCTTAATTGGCTTAATTGGCCTAATTGGCATCATTGGTCTAATTGGGATCAAGGGACTAATTGGACTCAACAACCTATTTGGCCGAATTGTCCTCAATGCCCTAATTGGCCTAATTGGTTGAATTGCCCAAACTGGTTTCAATGTCCCACTTAGCCTAATTAGCCTCAATGACCAAATCGGCCTAATCAGCTTAATTGGCTAAATTGTGCTCATTAGCCTAATAGGTCTCATTAGCGGAGCTGAATTACCTAATTTTCCTGATTGACCTAATTGACCTGATTGGACTCAATGACGTAATTGACATAATTGGCCTCAATTGGCCTTATTCACCTCAAATGGACTCAATTGTCCTAATTGACCTCAATGGCCCTAATTGGCCGAATATTCCTAGTTGGCCCCAATAGGCCCGAGATAACCAAATTGACCTAATTTGCCTAAATGACATAATTGTCCAAATTTAACTTATTGGCCTAATTGGCCTCAATGTCCAAATTGGACGAATTGTCCTCAATGCCCTAAGTGGACTCATTGGACTAATTGGACTAATTGACCTCAATGTACTGAGTGGACTAACTCGACAAACTAGCGTAATCTGCCTCAATGGCCTAATAGGCATCAACAACCTAGTTGGCATAATTGGCCTCAATGACCTAATTGGTCTAATTGAACTAATTTTCCTCAATGGTGGCCTAATTTGCCTCAATGTGCTAATTGAAATAATTGACCTTATTGATATAGTTGGCCTAATTTGCCTCAATGGCTTAATTGTGATGAGGATCATGGAACACATGGGCATCACGGGGTTGGAGGCGGACATGATGAGGAAGGCGGAATGCACACAAGTGGACAAGACCCTTTGCGTGGAATTGGAGGCCCAATGACAAGGGAGCGGACCATGAGAATGAAGGAGGCCTTAAATGGATTAATCATGGAATTCCAAGAGGAGGCCCAACACCTTTGCTTGGGGGAAGCATTCGGGCCTATAATTACATTAATTAAGGCCCAAACATGCTTTTAAAAACCCAACCCAAGTGGTGCTACGAGATTTCAAGCCCACCCACCATGGAATCTTCAAAGTCAAAAGGTGGTGGGCTACTTGTCTTTTCTTTTCCAAAAGGGTGTGCTACTTGTCTCCTAAAGTCTTGGTCAAGTGCCAAAGTTGTCAAAAGCATCCTATAGGCTTTTTGACTATGGAAAACTAGCCATTAGACTAATGTAAAGAGCCACCCCATGTGTAATTCGAATTTCAAGTTTCTTTGGCTATAAATAGCCACCCCCTTGTACTCTTGAAGCATCATGAATGAAGGTAATGTTATTATGGTGAGTTTTGCTTGCAACCTTTGTGTTCTTGCTTAATTCTTGACTTATCAAAGGATTGGTCATCCTTTGTGGCGTCTTGTGGCTAGAGTTCTTAGAGACACGTTCTCTTTGGGTTCTACCTTGACCATTTCCCCCTTCCTTCTCATTTCACTATCCGCACACCAAATACACTTGTTTTCTTGCGGCGATCCGGGTGCTCAACGCGCGAACATTATACAAGGTTCCTAGGACAATTCCTAGCGGGTCTTGCATCGCGTATCATTTGGTATCAGAGCCCATTTGCAAGAAATCAGGTTCTTTCTTTCTTATCCTTTCTTCCATTTTCATTTCTCTTCAAATCGGGCCAACAACAATTCTGGTCCATTTTCTTCTTCCCCTACAGACGTCATTTCTTCGTCGTTTCGGACGTACAGTATATCCTTCTTGTAGTTGAGAAGCTCATCTTTCTTCTCCATTTGGAATCATTAAAATCAGAGCTATACATAGCGAGATACAGCGGGTTCAAATTTTGCAAAAAATTCTGCAATTTTAAAACCACGCAAATCTCACGTTGATTCCATTTGATGTTACAAATTATTGCTTCTCCTGCATTTAAATATTGAAAAAAATTCATCTTGTTGCCACTGCATCTACCAAAAAAAAAGAGCAAAAAAAAACAAAAAAAAAATCAGAAAAAAAAAATTAAAGGCTCAAAAAAAAATTGCAACATTTTGAATTCTACGTCCCATTTTCATTCTTCTTCTTCCCTTTTCTTCCTCTTCCCAAATTTTTCATCTTGAATCCAATTTGAATTTTATCTTTGAATTCTAGTTCGGGATTGCCACATTTCAAAGATCCTTTCGATTTGTTGAAATTGGGTAAGAACGCTATAGGAAGCAAGTTGAGTGGTAAAAGGCAAGAGTGTTACATTTTGATAAAAGCCAAAATTGAGTGAAACACGAGCGAACAAATTGTTTTGAGTGTAAACAAGTGAGGGAGTGTGTGAGGTCCATTTTTCCTTTCCCTTTCATTTTTCTCACAGGATACGTAAATGGCGGAGTCGAGTAACCCCAGTGAAGCGGACATTAAGATGTTCATGAGGGCTGTACAAGAACAATTCCAAAGGTTGAATGCGAGGATGGATGAACTTCAATCCCCTTCCAATTCTAGAGCACCACCAAGGAGGCGAGTTGTTGAAGAAGAGGAGGAGTTATCCGATTTTCACGAGTCACCAATTCGGAGAAATCAACCACCATGGAGGCAAGCCAATGATCTTGGAGGAGTGAAGTTGAGGATCCCTTCATTCCAAGGTAAGAATGATCCTGAAACTTACTTGGAATGGGAAAGAAAGGTCGAACATGTTTTTGGTTGTCACACCTATTCGGAGGAAAACAAAGTGAAGTTGGCGGCCGTGGAGTTCACCGATTATGCTAGTATTTGGTGGGACCAACTTCAAGTGAGTCGACGGCGAAGTGGAGAAAGACCCATCCACACTTGGGAGGAGATGAAAGTGGTAATGCGTAAGAGGTTCATTTCTAGCCACTATTATCGTGATTTGTTCCTCAAGTTGCAGGGTTTGAAACAAGGGGTCATGAGTGTTGAGGAGTATCACAAAGAGATGGAGATCATCATGATTCGAGCGAATATTGATGAGGAGCGAGAGGCCACCATGGCAAGGTTTGTGAACGGCCTCAACCATGACATTCGGGACATAGTGGACATGCACCACTACTTGGACATGGAGGATCTACTTCACATGTCCACCAAAGCGGAGAGGCAAGTAAAGGCAAGAAGGATGCGCCCTACATCTTATGGTAAGGATTCTAAACCTTCATTCAAGTTTAAGGATTCCAAACCACAAGAGCATGTAAGGGAACACAAAACTGATTCGAAGGAGTTGCCCAAACCAAAACCATTATTTCCGGAATCTAAAGGTAAAATGGAGGGTAAGGTTGTTTCCAAATCACGAGATATCAAATGTTTTAAATGTCAAGGATTTGGACATATTGCCTCACAATGCCCAAACAAGAGAACAATGATTATTTTGGATGATGGAGATGTTCTTAGTGCTAGCTCAAGCGAAGATGAAATTCCATCACTTGAGGATGATTCCGAGGTGGAAGTAGAAAGCCCCGTACATGGAGAAATGCTTGTGGCAAGGCGTGCTTTGAGTGCTCAACCCGAAGGAGAACATGATCAAGAGCAAAGGGAGCACATTTTTCATACTAGATGCCTCGTCAAAGATAAGGTATGTAGTATGATTATTGATGGGGGTAGTTGTACAAACGTAGCAAGTGGTTTGATGGTTGATAAATTGGGATTGGCTACAACTAGACATCCTAGGCCTTATAGATTACAATGGTTAAATAACAGCGGGGATGTCAAAGTGACTAAGCAAGCACAAGTTCCATTTTCTATTGGGAAGTATGAAGACAAGGTGATGTGTGATGTTGTTCCGATGCATGCTAGTCATATTTTGTTGGGAAGACCGTGGCAATTTGATAGGAGGGTCACACATGATGGATACACCAATCGATATTCTTTTGAGTATAATGGGAGGACGGTTATTCTTACACCATTGAGACCTTTGCAAGCTTATGAAGACCAAGTGAGGATTGAGAGAGATTGTGAGAAGAGAGAAAAAGAAAAGAGAGAAAAAAATAGAGAGATTGAGAGGAGTGGAAAAATCAAGAGTGAAAAAGGAGTGATGAGTGAAATCAAAAGAAATGAGGGAAATAAAAGAGTTGAAAACAAGAGTGAAAATAAGAGTGAAAACAAGAGTGTTGAGGGAAAAGTGAGTCTATTTTCTGGAAAAAGAGAGATAGAGAGAGCATTAGAGGGGGAGGAAACTCTCATGCTTTTACGCAAGGGAGAATGTTTTACGGCTAACTCTCTTAACCCATCATTGCCTTCTAGTGTTGTGTCTCTTTTGCAGGAATTTGGTGATGTGTTTCCGGAGGAAATTCCTGATGGCTTACCTCCCTTGCGGGGTATCGAGCACCACATCGACTTCCTCCCAGGAGCAACACTTCCCAATCGACCGGCCTATCGGGCTAACCCAAAGGAGACTCGAGAAATCCAACGACAAGTGGAAGAATTGCTAAGGAAGGGATTTGTCCGAGAGAGCTTGAGTCCTTGTGCGGTGCCGGTAATTCTTGTCCCAAAAAAAGATGGTAAGTGGAGAATGTGTGTTGATTGTCGAGCTATCAACAAAATCACGGTAAAGTATCGTTATCCCATACCTCGTTTGGATGATATGCTTGATGAACTCCATGGTGCATGCTTGTTTACTAAAATTGACCTAAGGAGTGGATACCATCAAATTAGAATGAAAGAGGGAGATGAATGGAAAACCGCATTTAAAACTAAGTTTGGATTGTATGAATGGCTAGTTATGCCTTTTGGACTAACTAATGCCCCTAGTACATTCATGAACTTAATGAATCATGTTTTCCGTCCATTCATTGGGAAATTTGTGGTTGTGTATTTTGATGACATCCTCGTTTATTCTAAGAGCCTTGATGAACATCATGAACATTTGAAACATGTTTTTGAGACTCTTAGGATAAATAGGTTGTTTGCAAACTTGGAAAAATGTACATTTTGTTTAAATTCGGTTGTTTTCCTTGGTTTTGTGGTAGGAGCTGATGGCCTAAGGGTTGATGAAGAGAAGGTGAAGGCGATTCGGGATTGGCCACAACCAAAGAATGCCAATGAGGTGAGGAGCTTCCATGGACTTGCGAGTTTTTACCGAAGGTTCGTGAGGGACTTTTCAACAATCGCGGCACCATTGAATGAGTTGGTCAAGAAATGGGTGAGTTTCAAGTGGGGAAAAGCTCAAGAGGAAGCCTTCTCCACACTCAAAGGTAAGTTAACCAATTCACCTCTCTTAGTTCTGCCTGACTTTTCTAAAGTTTTTGAGGTTGAGTGTGATGCCTCTGGAATAGGAATTGGGGCTGTTTTAATGCAAGACTCTAAGCCTATCGCATACTTTAGTGAGAAGCTTAATGGGGCTGCATTGAACTACTCTACCTATGACAAGGAATTGTATGCTCTCAAAAGAACTTTAGAAAATTGGCAACATTACCTGTGGCCAAGGGATTTTGTGATTCATTCGGATCATGAAAGCCTAAAATTTCTTAAGTCACAAGGAAAGTTGAATAGGCGGCATGCAAGATGGCTTGGATTCATTGAAACATTTCCTTACATCATTAAGCATAAAAAAGGAAAAGAAAATGTTGTCGCTGATGCTTTGTCTAGGAGATATTCTCTTATTACTTCAATGCATGCTAAAATACTTGGTTTTGAAATGTTGAAAAGCATGTATGAGAATGATGTGGATTTTTCTGAAATTTGGAAGTTGTGTGAAAAACATGGCAAAAGTGATTTTTACAAACATGATGGATTTCTTTTTCGGAAAAATAAATTGTGTGTTCCATCTTGTTCCATGCGTGAATTGCTTGTTAGAGAAACACATGGTGGTGGATTAATGGGGCATTTTGGGGTTGAGAAAACATTGTCCTTATTGAGTGAACATTTTTATTGGCCTCACATGCGTAGGGATGTGGTAAGTGTTTGTGGAAATTGTAATGTGTGTAAACATGCAAAGTCGAAAGTGCTTCCACATGGCTTATACACCCCTTTGCCTACTGCTTCTCATCCTTGGGTTGACATATCAATGGATTTTGTCCTCGGCTTGCCAAGATCACAATCAGGTAAGGGTAGCATATTTGTGGTGGTGGACAGGTTTAGTAAAATGGCTCATTTTATTGCTTGTTCTAAAACCAATGATGCAACTCATATCGCTGATTTGTTTTTCAGGGAAATTGTTAGGTTGCATGGCTTACCCAAGAGCATTGTGAGTGATAGGGATGTCAAATTCCTTAGTCACTTCTGGAGGACATTGTGGAACAAACTTGGAACCAAACTTTTCTTCTCCACCACTGCACACCCACAAACAGATGGTCAAACGGAGGTGGTCAATAGAACACTTTCCACATTATTGCGTTCCATCCTTAGAAAAAATCTAAAACATTGGGAAAGATGCCTGCCTCACATTGAGTTTGCTTATAATCGAGTGGTTCACTCCACTACTAATGCTTCACCGTTTGAAGTTGTGTATGGTTTTAACCCATTAACTCCACTTGATATTTTACCTTTTCCTACTAATCAATTTTCGAATCTTGAAGGTGAAAAGAAGGCAAAGTTTGTGCAGGAGTTCCATGCAAAGGTAAAGGCCAACATTGAGCGGAAGAATGAACAAGTAGCGAAGCACGCCAACAAAGGTCGGCGAAAAATGGTTTTTCAACCTGGAGATTGGGTGTGGCTACACTTGAGGAAGGAGAGGTTTCCGGAGCAACGAAAATCAAAACTTCATCCACGAGGAGATGGTCCTTTCCAAGTCTTAGAGAAGATCAATGATAATGCCTACAAGATTGATTTACCCGACAGGTATGGGAATGTTAGTGGTACCTTTAATGTTGCTGATCTTTCTCCCTTTGAATTTTCAGATTCGAGGATGAATCCTTTTGAGGAGGGAGGAGATGATGAGGATCATGGAACACATGGGCATCACGGGGTTGGAGGCGGACATGATGAGGAAGGCGGAATGCACACAAGTGGACAAGACCCTTTGCGTGGAATTGGAGGCCCAATGACAAGGGAGTGGACCAAGAGAATGAAGGAGGCCTTAAATGGATTAATCATGGAATTCCAAGAGGAGGCCCAACACCTTTGCTTGGGGGAAGCATTCGGGCCTATAATTACATTAATTTAGGCCCAAACATGCTTTTAAAAACCCAACCCAAGTGGTGCTACGAGATTTCAAGCCCACCCACCATGGAATCTTCAAAGTCAAAAGGTGGTGGGCTACTTGTCTTTTCTTTTCCAAAAGGGTGTGCTACTTGTCTCCTAAAGTCTTGGTCAAGTGCCAAAGTTGTCAAAAGCATCCTATAGGCTTTTTGACTATGGAAAACTAGCCATTAGACTAATGTAAAGAGCCACCCCATGTGTAATTCGAATTTCAAGTTTCTTTGGCTATAAATAGCCACCCCCTTGTACTTTTGAAGCATCATGAATGAAGGTAATGTTATTATGGTGAGTTTTGCTTGCAACCTTTGTGTTCTTGCTTAATTCTTGACTTATCAAAGGATTGGTCATCCTTTGTGGCGTCTTGTGGCTAGAGTTCTTAGAGACACGTTCTCTTTGGGTTCTACCTTGACCATTTCCCCCTTCCTTCTCATTTCACTATCCGCACCCCAAATACACTTGTTTTCTTGCGGCGATCCGGGTGCTCAACGCGCGAACATTATACAAGGTTCCTAGGACAATTCCTAGCGGGTCTTGCATCGCGTATCAAATTGGCTTCAATGTCCTAATGGTACTCAATTGCCTAATTGGGTTCAATGTTTTAATTGGAGTCAATACCCTAATTGGCCTAATTGTATTCAATGGCCAAATTTTCCTAATTGCCCAATTGTCTTTAATGGCCTAATCGGCACAATTTGCCTCAATAGCATAATTGTAATAATGGTCCTGAATGGCCTAATTGGCCTTAGTGGTTTAATTGGCCTCAATGGGCTCATTGGCATCAATGGACTAATTGGCCTAATTCATCTAATTGGACTAATTCGTCTAATAGGTCTCAATGGTCTAATTGGACTCAATGGCCTAATTTGCCATAGGCCAATAGGGAAAATTATGCCAATGAGAGCAATTAGTCTAATTAGTTCAATTAGTCCATTGAGGTCAATAAGGCCACGGAAACCAATTACACCGGTTAGGCCAATTAAACCAATTCGGCCAATTGGGACCAATTAAGCCAATTTGACCAATTGAGGCCAATTTTTCCAATTACATAAATTAGGACAATAAGGCCAATAGAGTCTGATTGAGATTAATTAGGCCAATTAGGCCAATTAAGTCCAATTGATGCTAATTAGGGAAACTAGGCCATTGAGACCAATTAGTCCCTTGAGTCTAAAAAGGTCAATTGGGCTATTAAGCCCAATCAGTCCAAATAGGTCAATGAGGCTATTGAGACCATTTAGGCCAAATTTACAAATATTACAATTAGATCATTGATCCCAATTAGGCCAATTAGACCAATTAGGGCATTAGGCCATTGAGGCCAATTAGGACAATTAGACCATTGAGACCAATTAGGCCAGTTATGCTAATTAGGCCAATTAGATCACTGAGGCTAATTAGGCCAGTTAGGCCATTGAGTCCAATTAGGTCAGTTATCCCAATGAGCCCAATTACGCCATTGAGACTAATTAGGCCAATTAGACCATTAAGACCAATTAGTCTAATTAGGCAAATTAGGTCAATTTGGCCAATTAGGCCAATTAGCCGCAATGGCCTAGTTGTCCTCAATGGCTTAATTGTCTTGATTGCCTAATTGTCCTCAATGGCCCTATCGACATAATTTGCCTCAATTTTAAAATTGACATAATTGGCCGAATTGACCTCAATGGCCTCAGTGGTCTAATTGGCCTCAATGCGCAAATTGGCCTCAATGGGCTAATTGACCTAATTAGACTAATTGCCCTAATTGGCCCCAATGGGCTAATTGGCCTCAATGGCCTAATTGGCCGAATTGGTCTAATTTGCCTAATTGGATTCAATGGTCTAATTGGCCTCGATGGTCTAATTGGACTCAATGGCCTAATTTTCCAAATTGGACTAATTAGACTAATTGGGCTAATTGGCCTCAATGGTCAAATTTTCAATGACCTAATTGGCCAAATTGGAGTAATTAGCTTAATTGGTCTCAATGACCTAATTGGCTTCATTGGCTTAATTGGCCTAATTGGCCTCAGTGGACTAATTGGCCTAATTGGACTCACTAGCCTCAATGGCTTAATTGGTATGATTGGCCTAACTGGCCTAATTGGTATAATTGGCCTAATTTAACCCACTTCACACCTCGTGTTTTTCATTTTCACCAACAGATACCGCATGCCCATAAGCTATCATATCAATTGGGACCTTGAGGTCAATTATGACAATTAGCCCATTGAGGTCAATTTGGTCAATTAAGCCTATTAGGCCATCGAGTCCAATTAGGTTAATTAGGTCCATTAATTCAATTAGTCCAATTGTGATTTTGAGGCCATTTAGTCCAATGAGGCCAATTAGGCAAATTAGGTCAATATGGTCAATTGGGTCGTTAAGGTAAATGTGGCCAATTAGGCCAATTAGCGAATTAGGTCAATTATGTCAGTTAGGCCATTAGGACCAATTCAGCCAATTCGACCAATTAGGCCATTGTGGCCAATTAGGACAATTAGGCCAATTGAGGTATATTATGCCAATTTTTTCTATTGAGGCCGATTAGGCCACCTATGCCAATTAGGGCTATTCTTCTATTGAGTACAATTAGGCTAGTCAGACTAATTAGACTAATTGACATAATTGGCCTCAATTCAGCTCAATTGGCTTTACTGACCTCAACTGACCTAATTGGTCTAATTCACCTAATTGACCTAATTCACCTAATTGGCCAAATTGACTTAATTTGCCTAAATTCCCCCAATAGCCTAATTGGCCTCAATGGACTAATTGGAATAATTGACCTAATTGTATCAATGGTGTAATTGTCCTAATTGGTATAATTGGGGTCAATTCACCTCAATTGGCATAATTGGCCTCAAATGGCTTAATTTTCCTAATTGACCTCAATTGCCCTCAATTGGCCTAGTTGACATCAATGGACTAATTAAACTAGTTGGACTTATTGGCCTGATTTCCTCCAATTGGCCTTAGTTGGCTTAAATGGCCTCAATGGACCACTTGGCCTCATTGGCCAAATTGGGCCCAATAGCCTAATTGACGTAATTAGCATAATTGGTCTCAATTTGTCTAATTGACCTAATTGAAATAATTTTACTAATTGTTCTAATTGACATCAATTGACTTAATTTGATACGCGATACAAGACCCACTAGGAAGTGTCCCAGGAACCTTGTATAATGTTCGCGCGTTGAGCACCCGGATCGTCGTAAGAAAACAAGTGAATGTGGTGTGCGGATAGTGAAAATGTGAAGGGGGAAATGGTCAGGGTAGAACCCAAAGAGAACTTTTCTCTAGGAACTCTAGTCAGAAGATGCCATAAAGGATGAAAAATCCCTTAATAACTCAACAATTAATCAAGAACGCAAATGTTGCAAGCAAAACTCACCATAATAACATTACCTTCATTCATGATCTCTCAAGAGTATAAGGGGGCAGCTATTTATAGCCAAACAGACAATGAAATTTGAATCACACCATGGGGTGGCCAAGTGAACCATTGAGACCAATTTGGCCAATTTGACCAATTGGGCCAATTAAGTAATGAAGGACAATTTGTCCAATTTGACCATTTAGGCCAATTAGTCTATTGACACCAATTATACCAATTAGAACAATGAAGCCAATTAGGCCAATTAGGTCATTGAGAACAATTATGCCATTGATGAAAATTAGGCCAATTGCGCCAATTAGTCCATTGAGATCAATTATGCTAATTAGGTCATTGAGGCCAATTAGGACAATTAAACCACTTAGGCCAATTAGGCAATTGAGGCCAATTAGGCCATTGGGGCCAATTATGCTATGAAGATGAATTAGGACAATTAGGTCCTTGAGGCCAATTAATATAATTAGGCTAATTAGGCCAATGATGCCGATTAGGCCATTGAGGCTAATCCGGCCAATTTGGGCTATTCGACCAATTAGGCCAATTCAGCCAATTATACTATTGAGTCCAATTAGGTTGTAGATGACAATTAGGCAATTAGTACAATTCATACAATTAGGCCATTGAGGAAAATTAGGCCAATGAGACAAATTTGGCAAATTTGGCCAATTAGGCAAATTTGGCCAATTAGGAAAATTATGCCAATTTAGCCAATTTAGTGATCGAGCCCAATGAGGCCAATTATGCCATGGATGCCAATTAGGACCATTGGGCTGTTGATGCCAATTAACCCTCTTAGCGCATTGAGGCAACTTAGTCCAATTAGGCCAATTATGTCTATTCAGCCGTTGAGGCCAATTAGGTCAATGAGACCAATTAAACCATATGGGCCAATTAGACCAATTAGGTTATTTTGGTTAATTTGGGAAATTGGGTCAATTATACCAATTATACCATTGTTGCATATTAGTCCAATTGGGCGAATTCATCCAATTATACCACTGATGCATATTAGTCCAATTAGGCCAATTCGGCCAATTAGGTCAGTTAAGCCAATTCGACAAATTAGACCATTAAGGCCAATTAGACCAATTAGACCAACGATTCCAATTAGACCACTAAGGCTAATTAGGCCAATTTGGTCATTTAGGCCATTGAGCCATATTAGGTCATTCAGGTAAATTCAGAAAATTAGGCCAGTTAGACCGATTTGGTCATTCAGAGAAATTATGCCGATTATGCAAATTTGTCCAATTAGACCATTGAGGTCAATTATGCCAATAACACCAATTAGGTCATTGGGGCCAATTAGAGAGATTATGCCAATTAGGCCAATTTAGTGAATTAAGCCATTAAGGCCAATTAAACCAGTAAGGCCAATTATGATATTGATGTCAATTAGGAAAATTAATCCAATTAGGCCATTGGGGCCAATTATGTCAATTAGACCATTAAGGCCAATTAGGAAAATTTAGCAAATTTGGCCAAGTACACCAATTAGGCCAATTCGGCCATTGAGGTCAATTAGGTCAATTATTCCATTGAGGGTAATTAGGTCAATTAGGCCAATGAGCACAATTAGCCCACTGAGTCTAATTAAGCCAATTAGACCAGCTAGTCCATTGACGCCAATTAGATCATCAAGATCAATTCGGCCAATTAGGCTAATGAGACCAATTAGACCATTGAGGTCAATTAGGTCAATTAGGTCAATTAAGACAGTGAATGATACGCGATGCAAGACCTGTTAGGAAGTGTCCTAGGAACCTTGTATAATGTTTGTGCGTTGAGCACCCGGATCACCGCAAGAAAACAAGTGAATGTGGTGTGCGGATAGTGAAAATGAAAAGGAAGGGGGGAATGGTCAAGGTAGAACCCAAAGAGAACTTGTCTCTAAGAACTCTAGCCACAAGACACCACAAAGGATGACCAATCCTTTGATAAGTCAAAAATTAAGCAAGAACACAAAGGTTGCAAGCAAAACTCACCATAATAACATTACCTTAAATCATGATCTCTCAAGAGTACAAGGGGGTGGCTATTTATAGCCAAAGAGAGAAGGAAATTCGAATCAAACTATGGGGTGACTTTTACATTAGTCTAACACCTAGTTTCCACAAGTCAAAAAGCCTAAATGATGACTTTGACAACTTTGACACTTGCCCATGACTTTTGGAGACAAGTAGCACACCCTTTTGGAAAAAGAAAAGATAAGTAGCCCACCACCTTTTGACTTTGAAGATTCCATAGTGGGGTGGGCTTGAAAATTCGTAGCACCACTTGGGTTGGATTTTTAAAAGCATTTTTGGGCCTTAATTAATGTAATTATAGGCGTGTTGGGCCTCCTCTTGGAATTCCATGATTAATCCATTTAAGGCCTCCTTCATTCTCTTGGTTCGCTCCCTTGTCATTGGGCCTCCAATTCCACGCAATGGGTCTTGTCAACTTGTGTTCATTCTGCCCCCCTCATCAAGTCCACCTCCAACCCCGCGATGCCCTTGTGTGTCATGATCCTCATCATCTCCTCCCTCTTTAAAATGATTCATCCTCAAATCTGAAAATTAAAAGGGAGAAAGATCAGCAACATTAAATGTGGCACTAACATTCCCATACCTCTTGGGTAACTCAATCTTGTAGGCATTATCATTGATCTTCTCTAAGACTTAGAAATAACCATCTCCTCGTGGATGAAGTTTTGATTTTCATTGCTCTAGGAACCTCTCCTTCCTCAAGTGTACCCACACCTAATCTCTGGGTTGAAACACCAATTTTCACCGACCTTTGTTGGCGTGCTTCGCTACTTGATCATTCTTCCGCTCAATGTTGGCCTTTACCTTTGCGTGGAACTCCTGTACAAACTTTGCCTTCTTTTCACCTTCAAGATTAGAAAATTGATTTGTATGCAAAGGTAAAATATCAAGTGGAGTTAATGGGTTAAAAAAATACACAACTTCAAACGGTGAGACATTAGTAGTGGAGTGAACTACTCGATTATAAGCAAACTCAATATGAGGCAGGCATCTTTCACAATGTTTTAGATTTTTTCTAAGGATGGAACGCAACAATGTGGAAAGTGTCCTATTGGCCACCTCCGTTTGACCATCTGTTTGTGGGTGTGCAGTGGTCGAGAACAAAAGTTTCGTTCTAAGTTTGTTCCACAATGTCCTCCAGAAGTGACTATGGAATTTGACATCCCTATCACTCACAATGCTCTTGGGTAAGCCATGCAACCTAACAATTTCTCTGAAAAGCAAATCAGCGATATGAGTTTCATCATTTGTTTTAGAACAAGCAATAAAATGTTTCATTTTACTAAACCTGTCTACCACCACAAAGATGCTATCTTTACCTGATTGTGATCTTGGCAAGCCCAGCACAAAATCCATTGAAATATCAACCCAAGGATGAGAAGCAACGGGAAAAGAAAGCCATGTGGAAGCACTTTTGACTTTACATGTTTACACACATTACAATTTCCACAAACACTAACCACATCCCTACGCATATGAGGCCAATAAAAATGTAAACTCAATAAGGAAAAACTTTTCTCAACCCCAAAATGCCCCATTAATCCACCACCATGAGTTTCTCTAACAAGTAATGCATGGAACAAGATGGAACACACAATTTATTTTTTCAGAAAATAAATCCATCATGTTTGTAAAAATCAATTTTCCCATGTTTTTCACACAACTTCCAAATTTCAGAAAAATCCACATCATTCTAATACATGCTTTTCAAAATTTCAAAACCAAGTATTTTAGCATGCATGGAAGTAATAAGAGAGTATCTCCTAGACAAAGCATCAACGACAACATTTTCTTTTCCTTGTTTATGCTTAATGATGTAAGGAAATGTTTCAATGAATTCAAGCCATCTTGCATGCCGCCTATTCAACTTTCCTTGCGACTTAAGGAATTTTAGGCTTTCATGATCCGAATGAATCACAAATTCCATTGGCCACAAGTAATGTTGCCAATTTTCTAAAGTTCTTTTGAGGGCATACAATTCCTTGTCATAGATAGAGTAGTTCAATGGAGCCCCATTAAACTTCTCACTAAAGTAAGCGATGGGCTTAGAGTCTTGCATTAAAATAGCCCCAATTCCTATTCCAGAGGCATCACAATCAACCTCAAAAACTTTTGAAAAGTTGGGCATAATTAATAGAGGTGAATTGGTCAACTTACCTTTGAGTGTGGAGAATGCTTATTCTTGAGCTTTTCCCCACTTGAAGCTCACCCCTTTCTTGACCAACTCATTCAATGGTGCCGCAATGGTTGAAAAGTCCCTCACAAACCTTCAGTAAAAACTTGCAAGTCTATGGAAGCTCCTCACCTCATTGACATTCTTTAGTGTTGGCCAGTCCCAAATCGCCTTCACCTTCTCTTCATCAACCCTCATTCCATCAGTTCCTACAACAAAACCAAAGAAAACAATCGAATTTAAACAAAATGTAAAATTTTCCAAGTTTGCAAACAACCTATTTTTCCGAAGAGTCTCAAAAGCATGTTTCAAATGTTCATGATGTTCATCAAGGCTCTTAGAATAAACAAGGATGTCTTCAAAAGACACAACCACAAATTTACCAATGAATGGATGGAAAACATGATTCATTAAGTTCATGAATGTACTAGGTGCGTTAGTTAGTCCAAAAGGCATAACTAGCCATTCATACAATCCAAACTTAGTTTTAAATGCGGTTTTCCATTCATCTCCCTTTTCATTCTAATTTGATGGTATCCACTTCTTAGCTCAATTTTAGTAAACAAGCATGCACCGTGAAGTTCATCAAGCATATCATCCAAACGAGGTATGGGATAGCGATACTTTACCGTTATTTTGTTGATAGCTCAACAATCAACACACATTCTCCACTTACCATCTTTCTTTAGGACAAGAATTACCGGTACCGCACACGGACTCAAGCTCTCTCGAACAAACCCCTTTCTTAGCAATTTTCCACTTGTCGTTGGATTTCTCGAGTCTCCTCCAGGTTAGCCCGATAAGCCGGTCGATTGGGAAGTGTTGCTCTGGGGAGGAAGTCGATGTGGTGCTCGATACCCCGCAAGGGAGGTAAGCCATTGAGAATCTCCTCCGAATACACGTCACCAAAGTCCTACAAAAGAGACATAACACTAGAAGCCATTGAAAGGTTAGGAGCGTTAGTGGTAAAACATTCTCCCTTACATAGAAGCACAAGAGTTTCCTGCCCCTCTAAAGCTCTCTCTATCTCTCTTTTTCCTAAAAATAAGCTCACTTTTCCCTCAACACTCTTGTTTTCACTCTTATTTTCACTTTTGTTTTCAACTCTTTTATTTCCCTCATTTTTTTTGATTTCACTCAACACTCCTTTTTCACCCTTGATTTTTCCACTCTTTTCATTCTCTCTATTTTTTTCTCTTTTCTTTTTCTCTCTTCTCACAATCTCTCTCAATCCTCACTTGGTATTCATAAGCTTACAAATGCCTAAATGGTGTAAGAATAACCGTCCTCCCGTTGTACTCAAAAGAATAGCGTTTGGTGTATCCATCATGGGTGACCCTCCTATCAAATTGCCAAGGTCTTCCCAACAAGATATGACTAGCATGCATTAGAACAATCTATAAGGCCTAGGATGTCTAGTTGTAGCCAATCCCAATTTTTCAACCATCAGACCACTTGCTACATTAGTACAACTGCCCCCATCAATAATCATACTACAGACCTTATCTTTGACGAGGCATCTAGTATGAAAAATGTGCTCCGTTTTCTCTTGATCATGTTCTCCTTCGGGTTGAGCACTCAAAGCACGCCTTGCATCAAGCATTTCTCCATAATGGCCTCATTGGCATAATTGGCCACAATGACCTAATTAGTCGAATTGACTGAATTGGTCCTAATGGGCTAATTGGCTAATTGGCCTAATTGACATCATTTGTCTCAATGGCCGAATTGGCCAGATTGACCTAATTGGCCAAATTGGCCTCTTTGGACAAAATGGCCTCAAACGCATAATTGGCCCAATTGTCCTAATGGACCTAATTAGCCTAATTGGACTTGATGGCCTAATAATCCCAAATTGGCCAAATTGGCCTCAATGAGCTAATTGAAATAATTGACCTCAATGTCCTAATTGATATGATACCTTATGGGCATGCATTATCTGTTGTTGAAAATGCAAAACACGAGGTGTGAAGTGGGTTAAATTAGGCCAATTATACAAATTATGCCAGTTAGGCCAATCAGACCAATTAGGCCATTGAGGCCAATGAGTCCAATTAGGCTAATTAGTCCACTGAGGCCAATTAAGCTAATTAGATCAATTAAGCTAATTAGTCCAATTCGGCCAATTAGGCCATTGACAATTAGACCATTGAGGCCAATTAAGTCAATTAGGCCATTGATGCCAATTAGTCCATTGAAGCCAATTAGTCCATTGGGTCCAATTATGGAAATTTGTCTAATTAGGCCAATTTACCCATTGAGGCCAATTGGCCCATTGATGCCAATTAGACCACTGAGGCCATTGAGGCCAATTCAGTCAATTATGTCAATTTTGTCATTGAGGCAAATTATGTCGATGGGGCCATTGAGGACAATTAGGCAATCAAGACAATTAGGTCATTAAAGACAATTAGGTCATTGAGGCCAATTAGGCTAATTAGGGCATTGAGTCCGATTAGGCCATTAAACCCAATTTGTCTATTGAGTTCAATTAGCCCATTGAAGCCAATTAGGCCATTGAGGTCAATTAGGCCAACTATGTCAATAAGAACAATTATTCCATTGAGGCCAATTATTTCAATTAGGCCATTAAGGCAAATTTCTACAACTGGACCATTGAGAAAAATAAGTCCAATTAATTTGGTCATTGAGGCCAACTAGGCTGTTGAGTCCAATTAGGTCAATTAGGCCGTTGATGTCAATTAAGCTATTGGGGCGGATTAGTCAAGTTAGTCCACTTATTACATTGAGGCCAACTAGTCCAATTAGATCAATTATGCCAATTAGTCCATTGTGGCTAATTAGGCCAATGAGACCAATTAGAACAATTAGGTCATCGAGGTCAATTTGGCCAATTAGGATAATTATGCCAATTATACCATTGATGCGTATGAGTCCAATTTAGCCAATTATGCCAATTAAGCAATTGAGGCCAATTAGTTCAAGGAGATAAATTAGACCATTGAGGCCAATAGGGCCAATTAGGCCAATAAGTTAAATTAGGCCAATTATGTCATTGAGGCCAATTAGGCAAATTAGGTCTACTGAGGTCAATTAGATATATGAGGCCAATCAGGCCCATCGAGCTCAATTGGGTCAATTAGGTCAATTATACCAATTAGGACAATTGAGTCAACCCGAGGCGAATGAGGCCAATTGAGGCCAATTGAGACCAATTAGGGCAATTAAGTCATCGAGTCCAATTAACCCAATTAGGTGAATTAGGGAATTGAGACCAATGAGGCCAATGAGCACAGTTAAGCCAATTAAGCTGATTAGATAAATTAGGCCGTTGAGGTCAATGAGTCCAATGAGGACAACTGGGACCATTGGGCTAATTAGGCCTATTAGGCCCTTGAGGCCAATTAGGCCAATTAGGCCTATTAGGTCATTACAGCCAATTAGGCCAATTCGCCCAATTAGGTCAATATGTCCGATTAGGCCAATTAGGCCTATTAGGCCATTGAACCAAATTAGGCCAATTAGGCCGATTAGGCAGATTAGGCCAATTATGCCAATTACTCCATTAACCCTAATTAGGCCAATTAAGACAATTGAGACCGATTAGCCAATTGAAGCCAATTAGGCCAATTAGGGTATTGAGTCTATTTAGGCCGATTAGACTATTGAGGTCATTTAGCCCAATTAGGTTAATTTGGTTATTGAGCCCAATTAGCACAATTATGACAATTAGGCTATTGAGGCTAGTTATGCCAATTATGTTATTGAGGTCATTTAGGTTAATTAGGTCAACTTGGCCAATTGAGGCCAATTGGGCCAATTAAGCCAATTAGACCAATTAGGATAATTAGATTATTGAGGATAATTAAACTAATTAGGCCAATTAGGCCAATTAGGTAATTGATGTCAGATAGACAATTGAGGCCAATTCGACCAATTACGCTATTGTGGTCATTTAGGGCAATGAGGCCAACTAGGCCAAATAGGTCAATTATGTTATTGAGCTCAATTAGGGAAATTTGTCCAATTAAACAATTGTGGTCAATTAGGTAAATCAGGCCAATGAGACCGTTAAGGCCAATTAGGTCAGTTAGTCCATTGAACCCAATTAGGTCATTGAGGCCAACTATGTCAATTAGTCTAACGAAACCAATTAGAACATTGATGCTAATTAGCCGATTAGGTCATTGAGTCAAATGAAGTCAATGAGGATAATTAGGCCAGTTAGGCCATTGAGTCCAATTAGCCTAATTAGGTTAATTATGCTAACAACCCACTTAGTCCATTGAGTCCAATTAGACCACCAATTAGGTCATTGATGTAAATTTGGCCAATTAAGGCAAATTATACCAATTACTCAAATTATGTAAATTAGCCCAATTATGCCATTTATGCCCAATATGGCAATTGAGCGCAATGAGGCCAATTAAGTCAATTAGACGAATTAGGCGAATTAGGCCAATCAGGCCAATTAACCACATTAGGCCAATTAGGCCAATTGGGCCAATTATGCTATCAGGGCAATTAGGTCATTGAGAGAAATTAGACCAATTAGCCCGATTAGGCCAATTAGGCTAATTAAGGAAAATTAGAGCTAATTAGATTAATAAGTCCAATTAGGACAATTAGGCCATTAAGACCAATTATACCAATTATTCAAATTAGGCTAATCGAGCTCAATTGATAGTAGTTGAGTCCAATAGACCCCAATTGAGGCTAATTAACACCAATTGAGGCAATTTGATGTCAATTTGGAAAATTATGCCAGTTGAGGCCAATTAGGACAATTATGACAATTAGGCCAATTGAAGCTAATTATGGTCAATTAGGCAATTAGTCTAATTGGATCAATTTGGGCCAATTGGGACAATTATGCCAATTAGTGCATTGAGTCCAATTATGCCATTATGGTCAATTAGGCCAATTCATCCAATTAGAACATTGAATCCAATTATGAAAATTAGGCTAATGAGTCTAATTAGGCCAATTGGCTCAATCAGCCAATTTTTTCCAATTTGTCCAATTAGGTCAATTAGGCCAATTAGACGATTGATGTCAATTAGTCCAATTAGCTCAATTTGGCCAATTAGACCATCGAGGTCAATTAGGCTATTATGGATAATTAGACTAATTTGGCCAATGAGACCGATTAAACCATTGATACAAATTAGACCAATTACGCCATTAAGGCTAATTTTGCCAATTTGGGGAATTAGGACCCTCAATACATTAAGGTCAATTTGGCCAATTAGGAAAATGTGACCAATTTGGCCATTGAGACCAATTTGGCCAATTCTATCAATTGAGGACGATTTGACCAGTTAGTCAGATTATGTTATGACATTGAGCCTAATTAGGGAAATTATGATGTTTGAGGCCAATTGAGGCATATTTTGTCAATTAGGCCAATTAAGACAAATTAGGCCAAGTAGACCAATTAAGAAAATTAGGACAACTGAGACCAATTGAGGCCAATTAACTGGTCAAATTGGCTGAATTAGTCTAATTGGTCTCAATGGTATAACTGGGCAAATTGACCGAATTGGTCTAATTGGTCAAATTAGCCTAATTGTCCTCAATGGTATAATTGGCCTAATTGCCCTCAATGACCTAATTGTCCTATGTGGTTTAATTGGCCTCAATTCGCTAATTGAAATAATTTGTATAATTGGTCGTAATGGATTAATGGGCCTAACTGGCATCATTGACCCCAATGACCTAATCGCCCTAATTATATTAATTGTCCTAATTTGCCAAATTTGCCTCAACAGCCTGATTGGCCTAATTGGCCTCAATTGCCTCTATAGCATAATTGGCCTAATTGGACTCAATAGCCTAATTTCCATAATTGACCTTAATGGCCTAATTGGCCTAATTGGCGTCAATGGTCTAATTGACCTCAATAGTATAATGGTCATAATTGGCATAATTGGACTCAATTACCTAATTGGCCTAATTGGAATCCTTGGACTAATTGGCCTAATTGACCAAATTTACCTCAATGGCCCAATTGGCCTAATTGGTCTCAATTGCACAATTGGCCCAACTGGCCAAATTGGCATCAATGACCTAATTGTCCTAATTTGCCTCATTGGCCTAATTGCCCTCAATTGGCCTCAATTGGCCTAATTGCTCTAATTGATATCAATGGTCTCAATGACCTCATTGGCCTAATTTGGCTCAATTGGCCTAATTGGCCAGATTGGGCTCAATTACCCTAATTCGCCTAATTGACCTCAATGAACCTGGATTGGCTTAATTGGATTCATTGACCTAATTCGCCTCATTGGTCTAATTGGGCTCATTGTCTTAATTGGCCTAATTGGACTCAATGGCTTAATTGGCCTAATTGGCCCAATGGGACTAAATGGTCTCAATGGTCTAATTGGTATAATTAGCCCAATTAGCCTAATTTGACTAATTTTTCTAATTGGTCTCAATGACCTAATTGATTTATTGGACAAATTGGACTAAATTGCCTAATTTCTCTCAATGATATGATTTACCTAATTTTTCTAATTAGCCTAAATGGCCTCAATAGACCCATTTTCCAAATTGATTTAATTGGTCTCAGTGGCCTAATTGGGCTCAATGGTCTAATTGGTCTCAATGGACTAATTAGACTAATTGACCTCATTGGCCGAATTGGCGCAATTGTCCTCAATTTCCTAATTGGTCTAATTGGTCTTGATTGGCTAATTAGGCTCATTGGCCAATTGGTCTAATTGGCCTAATTGACATCACTTGAACTCATTGACATAATTTGCCTAATTGGCATCAATTGGTCTCAATTGGCCTAATTGGCCTAATTCCCGTAATTGGACTAATTGGTCTAATGGGCTTCGATTGGCCTAATTGGCCGAATTGGCCTTAATGGCCTAATTTTCCTAATTGAGCTCAATTGCCTAATTTGCCTCGATTTTTCTAGTCGACGTAATAGGCCTAATTTTCCTAATTGGTTTAATTTGCCTAATTGACCTAATTGGCCTCAATTAGCCTAATTGTTCTCATTGGCCTAGTTGGTCTGATTGATGTCATTGGCCTTAATGGGTTAATTGGCCACATTGGCCTCATTGGTCTAATTTGTCTAATAGGCCGTAATTACCTAATCGGCCTAATTGGATTCAATGACCTAATTGGTCTAATTGGTCTCAATTGGCCTCAATGGGTCTCAATTGGCCAAATTGGGCTTGATTGTCAAATGGACCTCATTGGGCTCAATGGACCTAATTGGCTGAATTTACCTCAATTGGCCTAATTGGTCGAATTGGTCTCAATTGGCCAAAGTGGTCTCAATTGACATCAAGTGGCCTAATTGGCATAATTGGCATAATTGGTCTAACTACCCTTATTGCCTAATTGGCCTAATCGGCCTAATCCTCCTAATAGGCCTAATGAGCCTCAATAGCCTCATTGGCCTAATAGGCCTAAGTGGGCAAATGTTCATAATTGGCATCAATGGTGTAATTTTCCAAATTATCCAAATTGGCATAATGGGCCTAATTGGTCTAATCGCCTTCATCGGCCTAATTTGTCTCAATAGTCTAATTGGCCTTAATGACCTTATTGGCCTAATTGGCATAATTAGGCTCATTGACCTAATTGGTTTAACTGACCTCAATACAGTAATTGCCTAATTGGCATAATTGAGCTCAATGACCTAATTGACCTAATTGATATAATTGAACTCAATGGCCTAATTTTTAAAATTGGCTTAATTGACCAAATTCCCCCAATTGACCTAATTGACTGCAATGGCCTAATTGGCCAAATTGACCACAATGGCCTAACTGGCCTAATTACCATAATTGCCCGAATTATATTAATTGGCCTAATTGGCATAATTGGCCTAATTGAACTCAATGGCATAATTGGCCTAATTGACTTAATTGACCTCAATGGAATGTCAATCTTCAACCCTCTTTCAATATCTTCATCATCTCTTCTTCTTCTCATATCCACCTCTGAATCACTGGAATCATTACCATTTGCACGATCTTCATAAAATGGTACTGGATTGCAACTATTACGTGGTGATGGCGGTCGAGGATGTCGTTGTAGTGGAGGGGAGTTAGGTCACCGAGCTCTCAAACGAGTAAGTGAAAAGGAGCAGCGTAATGTAGCCGAATTGACCAAGGCTTAAAGGCAAAGCCACCCGCCAAGGTTTCTCCACGCACGTCACCAGCAATGGAGATGCACCACCAATTCCGGGCAAAGGGAAGAGGCTAAAACTAGAGGAATGCACAACAAGCTTCACAAATTCATCCAATTCAAGAATCGCCATTACAAAGTGGTGAAAATACATTATAAAGACAAAATAAAGAAAGCAAAATGCCCCAATTCGAGTTACAAGGCATGGGTAACTCAAAAGGCACATAAAATGCACAAAACAACACTTTCCCATGCCATTTAATGACCACACTAGCTAAAGTAGCGGAATTCCCTCTTTATAATGCTTTTCTCCACCTTCTCTCTCTTCTTTAATGTGTTGCTACGAATTTTCATCCATTGCCATGTGAGTTAGTAATTTTGGCCCCAAAATAAGTGTGTTGTGACCCACCATGGTGTTGGATGCCAAGAAGTGCGGGCTGGTCCAATTTGAATAAAAATTGGGGTTAAAATTTTTATCAAGCCCAAAATTATTCTTATTGGGATGAATCTGATCCATATCAAATTGGCCTAATTTGCTTACTGGGTCTAATTGGTCTAAATTAGGCTCAACGAACTAATTGGCCTAATTGGCCTAAATGGCATAAATGGCCTTAATAGCGTAATTGGCTTAATGGACCTTAAAGACCTGGTTGACCTAATTGGCCCCAATTGCCCTCAATAGTCTAATTGTCCTAATTGGTCGAATTGGGTTATTGGATAAATTGGCTGAATTGTCCTCAATTGGAAAAGTGGCCTAATTGGCCTCCATTGGCATCAATTGTTCTAATTGGCCTAAATTGCCAAATTGCCCAAATTGGCCTAAATTGCCAAATTGACCTCATTGGCAGGATTGGTCTAATTGGCCAAAATGAGCTCAATGTCCTAATTGGCCAAATTGACCAAATAGACCTGAATGACCTCAATAGCCTAATTGGCCTAATTGGGATCAACATCCTAATTGTCCTAAATGACCTCATTAGCCTAATGGGACTAATTCGATTTAATACACTAATTGGTGCAAGTGGCCTAATTTTCCAAATTGGCATAATTAGACCCAATACCCAAATTGGCCTAATTTTACTAATTGGTCTCAATAGCCTCATTGGACGAATTAGCCAAATTGGCTCCAGTGGCCACATTACTCTAATTGGCCAAATTGGACTCAATGGTTTAATTGGTCTTATTGGCCTAATTGGCTTAATTGGCATCAATTGGCTAATGGTTGGAATAAATTTTCCTAATTGGATAAATAGGCCTAATCGGCCTAATTGGCCTAAATGGATTAAATTGACTCAGTTGCCTAATCGGACTAATTTGACACAATATCCTAACTGGCCTAATTGGTATAGTGGGTCTAATCGACCTAATTGGCCTTAATTGCATAATCGACCTAATTGGCCTAATTAGAATAATTGGCCTTAACTAGTCTAATTGACCTAATTGGCCAAGTGTGTCAAATTGGTCTCAATAACCTTAAATGGGCTAAGTGGCCTACTAGGCCTAATTGGTCTCATTGGACCAATTGGCCTAATTGGACTTAATACCCTAATTGATCTAATTGGACTAATTAGGCTCAATGGTCTAATTGGCCTAATCGATCTCAGTTAGCCTCAGTTGGCCTAATTGGCCCTATTGGCCTAATTTGCCTAATTAGTCTAATTGGTCTTAATGGTCTAATTAGCCTAATTGGTGGTCTCATTGGCCTAACAGACCTAATTGGACTCAGTGGCCTAACTGGCCTAATTAGTCTCAGTGATCTAATTGGCCTCTATGGTCTAATTGTTCTAATTGACCTAATTAGAATAACTCGCCTAATTGGTATCAATGGTCTAATTGCACTAATTGGCCTCAATGGCCTAACTGTCCTAATTGGTCTAATTGGCCTAATTGGGATCAATGATCTAATTGTCTTAATTGGTATAATTGGCCTAAATGGTCTCAATATCCTCATTGACCTATTTGGACTAATTAGGCTTAATAGCCGAATTGGCCTTATTGGACTCAAGGGACTATTTGACCTCAATGGCCTAATTTCCCTAATTAGCCTCAATGGGACTCAATTGGGCTAATTGGACTAATTTATGTAATTGGAATAATTGGCCTCATTAATCTCAATCGGACTCTATTGGCCTTATTGGCCTTATTGGCCTAATTTATGTAATTGGCATAATTGGGGTCAATTGGTCAAATTGGCATAATTGGCCTCAATTGGCCTAATTAGCCTAATTGGCCTAATTGGTCTCATTGGTCTAACTGGTCTAATAGGTTTTCATGGCGTAATTGAACTCAATGGACTAGTTGAACTAATTGGCCTAATTGGTCTCATTGGCATAATTTTCCCTGTTGGCTAAGGCAAATTAGGCCATTGAGGCCAATTAGACCATTGAGACCTATTAGGAGAATTAGTCCAATTAGGTGAATTAGGCCAATTAGGTCATTGATGTCAATGATTCCATTGAGGCCAATTAGACCACTTAGGCCAATTTGGCCATTCAGGCCCATTAGTCCAATTAGACCATTGAGGTCAGTTCAACTAATTATTACAATTATGCTATTGAAGCAAATTATGCCGATTTGGCCATTAAGGACAATTGGGCAATTGAAAAAATTAGGCCATTGAAGACAATTAGGAAAATTAGGGCATTGAGTCAAATTAAAACATTAAAGCCAATTAGACAATTGAGTCCAATTAGGCCATTGAAGTCAATTAAGCCATTGAGGCAAATTACGCCAACTATATCAATAAGGTCAATTATTTCAATTAGGTCGTTGTGGAAAATTAGGCCATCATTGAGGAAAATTAGTTCAATTAGGCCAACTATGCCATTAAGGCCAATTAGGCCCTTGAGGCCAATTAAGCCAATTAGGTCGTTGATGATAATTAGCCATTGAGGCGGATTACGCTAGTTAGTCGAGTTAGTCCAATAAGGACATTGAGGCTAATTAGTCTAGTTAGTCCAATTAGTCCACTTAGGGCATTGATGACAATTAGGCCAATTTGGCCATTGAATCCATTAAGGCCAATTAGGCCAATAAGTTAAATTTAGACAATTATGCAATTTAGGTCAATTAGATCAATTAGGTCAACTGGGTCCTATTGGGTCCAACTAGGAATATTAGGCCAATTAGACCCATAGAGGTCAATTAGGTTAATTAGGAAAATTAGGCCAATTAGTCCATTGAGTTGAATTAGGCCAATTATGACAATTTTCTCATTGAGGCCAATTAGCCCAATTAGCCCAATTAGGCCAATTAGGCCAATTAGGCCAATTATGCCAATTCGACCAATTATCCCAATTAGGCCAATTAGACCATTGAGCCCCGTTAGGCCAATTAGGCTGATTACGCAATTGAGGAAATTTTGGATCATTAGGTGATCTGTCGCCGGAAGCTCAAAACGAGTAATTGAAGAGGAGCATCATAATGTAGCCGAATTGACCAAGGCTTAAAGGCAATGCCACCCGCCAAGGTCACTCCACGCTTAAAGACAAAGTCACCAGCACTGGAGTTGCACCACCAATTCTGGGCAAAGGGAGAAGGCTAAAGCAATAGGACAGCACAATAAGCTTCTAAAATCCATCACATTCAAGCATCACCATTACAAAAGGGTGAAAATACAATAAAAAGACAAAATAAAGAAAGGAAAATGCCCCAATTCGAGTTACAAGACATGGGGAACCCAAAAGGCACATAAAAAGAACAAAATAACACTTTCCCATGCCATTTAATGACCCCACTAGCCAATGTAGCGGGATTCCCTCTTAATGATGCTTTTCTCCACCTTCTCTCTCCTCAATAATGTGCAACTACTAATTTCCACCATTTTCCATGTGGATAAATGATTTTGGGTCCCAAATAAGTGTGTTGTTGCCCACCATGATGTTAGATGTCAAGAAGTGCGGGCTGGTCGAATTCGAATAACAATTGGGTTTAAAATTTTTATCAAGTCCAAAATTATTCTCCTTGGGCTGAATTTGATCCATATCATTCCCCCTTGGTTGGAGAGGATTTGCCCTCAAATCCAGGACATCATCTTCTTCAATGTAAGGAGATAAGTCCCCAATATTGAACATTGCAGAAACGCCGCCAAAATCATCTGGTAAATCAATTTTGTAGGCATTGTTTCCCACTCGTTCAAGCATTTTGAATGGACCTTCAGCTCGTGGTGCCAGCTTTCTCTTCCTTTTGGATGGAAATCTTTCCTTGCGAAGGTGAATCCAAACTTTATCTCCAGGTTGGAAAATAGCCTGCTTCCGATGCTTGTTTGCTCACCTATTGTTTGTGATGCAGATCATGGTGCGCACATGCAGCAAGGAGTTGAGGGTGATCATGGCGTTGATCGTGGAAGGAGAATTAATGGACAAGACCCATTGGATGGGATTGGTGGCCCAATGACAAAAGGAAGAATGGGGAGGATGAAAGAGCCTTTACATGGCCTCATTTTGAAATTACAAGAGGAGGCCCAACATGCTTGCACGGGAGGAGCAAATGGTCCTTTAATCACACTTATTAAATCCCAAAAGAGAACCTAAAAGGCCCACCCATATGCTTCCACGAAATTTAATCCACTTGCATTAAGGAAATCTCCAATGTCAAAAGTGGTGCCCCCCTTGTCTCCAAATCCCTGGTGGGAATCTTCAAAGTCTTTGGGGTGGTTTCTAAAAGTCTTCTTTAGAGATATCTTGTCCCCTAAAGTACGGAACATGTGTAAACAAATTCAAATTCGTGGGATAGGCTTTAGAATTTTGTGGGATAGGTAGTTTGACATGTATTCCACTCATTTGGCTATAAATAGTCACCTCTTGTACCCCCATGAAGGTAAATTTCGAATTTGAGAGTTTCTAGCATTATTATGCTTGTGTTTCTTGTGTTCTTAGGTGAATGCAAGTAAGGCTCATCAAAGGAGTGATCAACCTTTGTGGCGCTTTATAATTAGGGTTTCAAGGGGCAAGTCTCCTTGGTGTCCTAATTGATCATCCCCTTCCCCTTTTATTCCTCTTGCATTTCTTTTAATTTTCATTCCCCTCTTCTTTCTTCGCTTGTGTTTCCGCATTTTTGCCAACGAATACCGCACTCACATACGATATCATATCATTTGGTATCAGAGAAAGGCAATGGAAACTAGGTTCTTTCATTTCTATTTCTCCCATCTTTTTTTTCTTCCCTTTCTTTCATTTTCTGCCATCACCAATTATGGACAGATCTTTCTTTTATATTTTTGTCTGCTTTTTCTTTGAGTTTCTGGGCGTATAATATGTCATTTTAATATTTCAGAATCTCGTCTTTCTTCTCGATTTGGAAACAATAAAACTCGACACCTATATTTGGAGATATAGCCGAATCAATTCGTGCTACAGTTTCACCCTTGTGAAATCTAACAATCTCCAAGGCGGATTTCCATTTGAGTTTGAAGTTCAAGTTATCAAAACCATTTACATCATTGCAATCAGATTAGTACATTTTTCATTTGTTGTACTTTAAGCACGAAAAGCACACTCTTTGTAATTATTGTTTGTTGAGTAGCAAAAAAATCAAAAAAAAAATCAATCAAAAAAAAAATCAATAAAAAAAATACAAAAAAAAGGAAGCTGCTCATTTGAAACATTACGTTTGTTCATATGTCATAAATTTGATTGTAATTTTCTTATCCACCATCTTCTTTCCTTCATCCATATCCAACCTTCTACTATAACCATTTCTCTCATTTTCCTCTCATATTCTTGGACTCCATTGATTCAAACCCTTTTAAAATTTCTGATTTTTAAAGATTTCCATGAATTGATTGCTTCTTACTAGTTGTCTTCTTGATTCTATTTAAGAACACTTGTAGGAACCAAGTTGTTGTGCTAGAAAGTGTGAGAAACCTTTTGAGAGATTAAAAAAAAGTGAGATAAAGAGTGTGCGAGGAATTAAAAAAATGGAAAGTGAGGGAGAAAGAAGTGAGATCGACATTAAATTATTCATGAAAGCAGTCACTGACCAGTTTACAAGATTGAATGCTAGGTTGGATGACCCAGAACTTTATTTGGAGTGGGAGCGGAAGGTTGACCATGTGTTTGGACTTCACAACTACTCAGAGGAGAAGAAGGTAAAATTGGTGGCGCTTGAGTTCAATGACTATGCAAGTATTTGGTGGGACCAATTACAAGTAAGTCGACGACAAAATGGAGAAAGGTGAATTCGAACTTGGGAAGAAATGAAGATAGTAATGCGCAAAAGGTACATTTCTAGTCATTACTATCGAGATCTGCATTTGAAGTTACAAAAACTTGTGCAAGGTTCCAAATTTGTTCCAAAACAAAGAGAAGAGGCCAAAAATAGGTTCTTCCCCACTGTTTCAAAAGGAAAAATGGATGCAAATTTCCCTTCTAAATCTTGTGATATAAAATGTTTCAAGGACACGGTCATATTGCATCTCAATTCCCAAACAAAAGGGCCATGATTATTTTGGATAATGGAGACATCCTTAGTGAGCACTCTAGCGATGATGAGATTCCATCTTTGGAGGAGGGTTCGGATATCGAAGTTGACGAACCCGTACGTGGAGATGCATTGGTGGCAAGAAGAGCTTTAAACATTCAACCCAAAAATGATCATGATGAGGAGCAGCGTGAGCATATTTTTCATACGAGATGCCACATCAGGGAGAAGGTATGTAGCATGATCATTGATAGTGGAAGTTGTACTAATGTGGCTAGTACCTTGTTGGTGGAGAAGTTGAGTTTGCCTACTCTAAGGCATACTAGACCTTATAGATTGCAGTGGTTGAATGATAGTGGTGAAGTGAGGGTCACAAAACAATCCATAGTTTCTTTTGCCCTTGGAAAATATCACGATGAGGTGTTGTGTGATGTTGCTCCAATGCAAGCTGGACATTTGCTACTAGGGAGACTGTGACAATTTGATAGGAGGGTGATGTATGATGGCTATACTAACCGCTTCTCTTTTAATTTTATCGGTAGAAAGATTGTTTTGACTCCTCTAAGTCCCATACAAGCATATGAAGATCAAGTGAGGATAGAGAAAGAATACAAAAAGAAAAAAAGTAATGAGTGAAAAAGAAAGTGGGAAAAATAAAATTTTAAGGGATAAAAAAGAGAGTGATGACTTGATGAAAAAGGAAATGAGAGAAAAAAATGAAAAGAGTGGAAAAATTAAGAGTGAAAAAGGAGATTCAAGTGACATAAAAAGAAATGAGGGAAATCAAAGAGTTGAAAACAAGAGTGATGAGCGAAAGGTGAGTTTATTTTCTGGAAAAAGTGAGGAGAAAGGTGCTTTATTGAGCGAGAAAGTGTTCTTACTCATTAGTAAGGATGCTTACCTTGCAACTAATTAACTTCACCATTCTTTGCCTTCTTGTGTTGTGTCTTTACTGCAGGAATTTGGTGATTTGTTTCCCGAAGAAACACCCGATGGATTACCCCATTTGAGAGGCATTGAGCATCGGATTGACTTCATACCCGGTGCCGCAATTCCTAACAGGCCAGCATATAGAGCTAATCTGGAAGAGACTAGAGAGATTCAATGTCAGGTTGAAGAACTCATGAATAAAGGATTAATAAGGGAAAGCATGAGTCTATGTGCCGTTCCGGTGGTCCTAGTACCCAAGAAAGATGGAACATGGCGAATGTGTGTGGATTTTCGCGCCATCAACAAAATAACAGTTAAGTATTGTTATACCATCCCTCGACTTGATGACATGCTTGATGAATTACATGGGGCATCTTTGTGTTCTAAAATTGATCTTAAAAGTGGATACCACCAAATTCGAATGAAAGAAGGAGATGAGTGGAAAATTACTTTTAAAACTAAGTTCGGTTTGTATGAGTGGTTAGTTATGCCATTTGGTTTAACTAATGCACCAAGTACATTCATGAGTTTAATGAACCATGTCCTTTGTTCATTCATTGGAAAATTCGTGGTTGTCTATTTTGATGACATACCGGTGTATAGAAAATCTCTAGAAAACCATGTTGAACACTTGAGTTTGGTGTGTGAGACCCTTAAAGAAAACCAACTTTATGCCAATCTTCAAAAATGTTCCTTTTTCATGGATTCTGTTGTGTTTTTGGGATTTGTTATAGGGTCGGAAGGGATTCGTGTGGATGATGAAAAGATCAAAGCAATTCAGGAGTGGCCCACTCTTCGAGGTTAGGAGTTTTCATGGATTGGCAAGCTTCTATAGGAGGTTTGTAAAGAATTTTTCATCCATCGTTGCACCTCTTAATGAACTTGTAAAGAAACATGTGGTCTTTAAATGTGGTGAAAAACAAGAAAAAGCCTTAACACACTCAAATAAAATTGGTCAATGCTCCCCTTTTAAGGCAACCCGATTTCACCAAAGTCTTTGAAATTGAGTGTGATGCATCGGGAGTTGGTATTGGTGCTGTTTTGACTCAAGAGTCGCGTCCAATTGCTTAATTTAGTGATAAATTGAATGGGGCAGCATTAAATTATTCAACTTACGATAAAGAACTTTATGCTTTGAAACGAACCCTGGAAACATGGAAACATTACTTATGGCCTAAAGAGTTCATTATTCATTCTGACCCTGAAAGACTTAAGTATTTGAAGTTCCAAGGTAAGTTGAATCGGCGACATGCATCTTGGCTGGAATTTATTGAGACTTCCCCCTATGTGATCAAGCACAAAAAAGGTAAGGAAAATGTTGTTGCTGATGCTTTTTCACGAAGGTATTCACTTCTTACTTCTCTTCATTCTAGATTACTTGGACTTGAGTTACAAAAGGGAATGTATGAACATGATGGAGATTTTTCTCAAATTTGGACATCTTGTGAAAAACATGGTTTTAAAGACTATTACAAAAATGATATGTTTCTTTTCAAAAGGGATAAATTATGCATTCCAAATTGTTAAACTTGAGAATTTATTATAAAAGAAACTCATGGAGGTGGTTTGATGGGGCATTTTGGGGTTGATAAAACACTTGCTACTTTGCATGAACATTTTTTTTGGCCAAGCATGAGAAAATATGTTATTGCAATTTGTGCTAGGTGTGTCCCTTGTAAGCATGCAAACTCCAAGGTTCAACCTAATGGATTGTATTCCCCCTTGCCTATTCCATCCCATCCTTGGACCGACATATCTATGGAGTTTGTGTTGGGATTGCCTCGATCCCAATCGGGAAAAGATAACACTTTTGTTGTTGTGGATCGATTTAGCAAAATGGCACATTTCATTGCGTGCTCAAAAACTAATGATGCTATACAAATAGCAGATTTGTTTTTCAAAGAAATTGTGAGATTACATGGAATGCCCAACACCATTGTAAGTGATAGGGATGTGAAATTCCTTAGCCATTTTTAGAGGACATTGTGGAATAAATTGGGAACTAAATTATTGTTTTCAACTGTTGCACATCCTCAAACTGATGGGAAAAATGAAGTGGTGAATAGGACTCTTTCTACCCTCTTGCGTGCAATAATTCAAAAAAATCTAAAGAATTGGGAAAAATGTTTGTCACACATAGAGTTTGCATATAACCGAGTAATTCATTCCACTACTAACTTCTCACCTTTTGAGATTGTATATGGATTTAATCCAATGACTCTATTAGATATTCTTTCATTGCCTACTAATGAGGATGTTGATCTCGCAGGTGATGAGAAGACCAAATTTGTTCGGGATTTACATGCCAAGGTGAAAGCCAACATTGAAAGAAGAAATGGACAATATGTGAAGCAAGCAAACAAGGGTAGGCATAAGGTTGTACTAGAACATGGAGATTGGGTGTGGGTGCATTTGAGGAAGGAAAGGTTCCCGGAGCAATGAAAATCAAAACTTCAATCACGAGGAGATGGTCCATTTCAAGTTTTAGAAAGAATCAATGATAATTCCTACAAGATTGACTTGCCCAGCAGGTATGGAAATGTGAGTGCTACCTTTAATATTTCTGATATCTCTCCTTTTGAATATGCAGATTCGAGAACGGATCCTTTTGAAGAAGGAGGGGATGATGCAGATCATGGTGCACACATGCAACAAGGAGTTGAGGCTGATCATGGCGTTGATCATGGAAGGAGTATTAATGGACAAGATCCATTGCATGGGATTGGTGGCCCAATGACAAGAGGAAGAATGAGGAGGATGAGAGGGGCTTTACATGGCCTCATTTTCAAATTACAAGAGGTGGCCCAACATGCTTGCATGGGAGGAGCAAATGGGCCTTTAATCACACTTATTAAAGCCCAAAAGTGAACCTAAAAGGCCCACCCATATGCTTCCACGAAATTTAATCCACTTGCATGAAGGAAATCTCCAATGTCAAAAGTGGTGGGCCCCTTGTCTCCAAATCCATGGTGGGAATCTTCAAAGTCTTTGGAGTGGTTTCTAAAAGTCTTCTTTAGAGATATCTTGTCCTCTAAATCCATGGACATGTGTAAACAAAGTCAAATTCGTTGGATAGGCTTTAGACTTTTGTGGGATAGGTAGTTTGACATGTATTCCTCTCATTTGGCTAAAAATAGCCACCTCTTATACCCCCTTGAAGGTTAATTTCGAATTTGAGAGTTTCTAGCATTATTATGCTTGTGTTTCTTGTGTTCTTAGGTGAATGCAAGTAAGGATCATCAAAGGAGTGATCAACCTCTGTGGCGCTTTATAATTAGAGTTTCAAGGGGCAAGTCTCATCGGGGTCCTAATTGATCATCCCCTTCCCCTTTTATTCCTTTTGCATTTCTTTTAATTTTCATTCCCTTCTTCTTTCTTCGCTTGTGTTTCCGCATTTTTGCCAACGAATACCGCACTCGCATACGGTATCATATCAGTATGCTGCATTAGTATTCTCTATTTGAGCACGAATAGATTCATGGAGCTTCTTCATCTGCTTTGTCTTCTCCTCCGCATCAATATTCACCTGAAAATCAAGAGGCAAAGGGCACAATTCTATAGGAGTCATTGGATTGATGCCATAAACCACTTCGAATGGAAAATGCCTAGTGGTAGCACTGGGAGATCTAGTGTATGCAAATTCAGCTTTTGCAAGTTGCAAATCCCAATCTCTCATGCTCTTGTTCACCAATGTTCTCAGAATAGTGCCCAATGTTCGATTTGTCACTTCTGTTTTCCAATCCATTTGAGGGTGATGGGATGTGCTGAAAAGAAGTTTCGTACCAAATTTCCCCCATAATGTCCTCCAAAAATGGCTGAGAAATTTTGTGTCTCTATCCGAAATGATGTTGCGGGGAATTCCATGAAGGCGAACAATTTCTTTGAAAAACAATTCGGCCACTTTCACCGCATCTTCATCTTATGATAAGGTATGAAATGAGCCATCTTAGAAAATTGATCAACAACAACCATTATTGAATCTTTACCTCACCGAGTCTTTGGTAAAGCCATAATGAAATCCTTCCTGAGATCTTCCCATGGTTGCTCCGGAATAGGTAACGGAGTGTATAAACCAGGTTTGAAATGACTCTTTGCACTTTGACATGTTCCGCATCTCGAAAGAATATCTTGGACAACTGATTGCATCTTCGGCCAGTAGAAATTCTCTTTTAGTATCTCCATGGTTTTATGGATGCCAAAATGACCAGCAAGTCCCCCTTCATGTGCTTCCCGAATGAGCAAGTCCTTGTAATTACCCTTTGGAACACACAACTTGTTTCTCTTAAAGAGAAACCCATCATGTACGGAATAATCCTCCACAAATATATCTTGACATTGGATTAAAATAGAATTAAACTCCATATCATGCTGGTAATCTTCTCTCATAAGCTGAAATCCAAGAATTCGAGCATCTAGAATGGTAAGTAATGCATACCTTCGAGATAAAGCATCTGCCACCAGATTATCTTGCCCCTTCTTGTATTTTGACAAAAATGAGAATTATTTTAAGAATTCCACCCACTTTGCGTGCCTCGAACTCAGCTTGTGTTGACCATTGATGAACCTCAATGCCTGATGGTCCGAATGAAGAACAAACTACTTCTGTCTCAAATAATGAGACCAATGATATAGGGCTCTTATAATCGCATAAAATTCCTTATCATAGGTGCTGTAATTTCTCCTTGAATAATTCAGTTTCTCACTGAAATATGCAATAGGACGCTTGCTTTGGATGAGAACAGCGCCTATCCCAACTCCACTTGCATCACATTTCACTTCAAAGACTTGATCAAAATCTGGCAATGCCAAAACCGGTGCTTCACACAACTTTTTCTTAATGATTTCAAATGATTCATTTGCTGCCTTTGACCACTCAAATTTCCTTCTTTTCAGGCATTCAGTGATAGGCGCCATGATAGTGCTGAAATTGGAAACAAAGCGACGATAAAAAGATGCCAAACCGTGGAAACTTCTTACTTCAGTAATGGAATCTGGTTGGGGTAAGACTTGATTTCTCTCACTTTTGATTCATCCACCATGATGTCTTCTTTGGTTACCACATATCCCAAAAACGCCACTTCTGTTGAAAAGAACTCGCATTTTTCAAGCTTCCCATATAGCTTTTGTTTCCATAGAACGTCGAATACCCGCCGAAGATGATCCGCATGGCTCTCCACATCCTTGTTATAAATCAAAATGTCATCCAAATAAACCACCACAAATTTACCAATAAATGGTTTCAGAACTTCATTCATGAGTCACATGAATGTGCTAGGAGCATTTGAGAGGCCGAATGGCATGACCAGCCACTCAAACAATCCGCCTTTAGTTTTGAAGGCCCTTTTCCACTCATCCCCTTCCTTCATTCGAATCTGGTGTTATCCACTACAAAGATCAACCTTTGAAAATATTGATGAACCATGTAATTCATCAAACATATCATCGAGTCGTGGGATGGGATACCTGTATTTGATGGTAATATTATTTCTACTATCAATACACATGCGATACGTACCATCTTTCTTCGGCACCAATAATGATGGAACAGAACACGGTCTCATGCTTGGCCTTATAAAGCCTCGATCCATCAACTCGTCTACTTGCTTCTACAATTCCCTTGATTCTCCAGGATTACACTGATATGCTGGTTTATTTGGAAATTCTGCACCCGGTACAAGATCAATCCGGTGTTCAATGCCCCTAAATGGTGGTAATTCTGTTGGAAGATCATGAGGAAAAACATCATGATATTCCCCAATTAAGGAATGAGCCAATGGATGTTGATGAATCTTCTCCTCATGGCACGACTTTTCCATCCTCAATAAAGCAAAAACCGGCTTTTGCTTATTTATGGCTTTCTCCACTTGAGCTTTGTTGATAAAGAGACTATCTTTGGGCACTTCTGGAACAGATTTTCCTAGAAGAGTTTGGGATGGCTTCAAAGCGGCAAGTGTGATATTCTTTTCCCCAGATCGAAAAGAATATGTGTTCTTCCACCCATCATATTTCACTACCCTGTTAAACTGCCAAGGCCTTCCCAACAACAAGTGACAAGCATCCATAGGAATAACATCACACAATACTTCATCAACAGAGTTCTTACCAATGGAGAATGAAATCAGAACTTGTTTGTTGACTTGGAGTGTGCTCTCATTGTTCAACCATTGCAATTTATACGAGTGAGGATGATTCTGAGTTGGAAGCTTCAATTTATCCACTAGTGTTGTTGAAGCCACATTTGTACAGCTTCCCACTATCAATAATCACCATGCATACCCGCTGATTAATTGTGCAGTGAGTTTGGAACAAGTTTTCTCTTTGATCTTCTTCCAGACAGATTTGAGCTTGCAAAACTCTTTGTAGCACCAGCATGTTTCCCACATCAGCTTCTTCCACAACATGTTCATCCTCTTGGATTGCCTCTTCAAATGGGTCTATGTGGACCAATGGACCAAATGGGTCTAATGGGCCTACTGGGCCTACTGGGTCCAATGGGCCTACTGGCCTCTTGGGCCTACGAAGCCAAATGGGACTAGTGGGCCTAATGGGTCTAATGGGCCTAAGTGGCTTAATGGTAATAAGTTTCCTAATGCATCTAATGCGCCTAATTGGCCTAATGGGTATAATGGACCTAATGAGCCTAAGTGGCCTAATGGGACAAAGAGGACGAATTGGCATAATGGGCTTAATGGGCCAACGTGGCCAAATGGGCCAAATGGGCCTAAGTGTCCTCGTGGGCCTAATGGGCCTCAGCGACCAAATGGGCCTAATGCGCTTAATAGGACTAAGTGGCCTAATGGACCAAAGTGAAAAAATGGGAATTTGGGCCTAATGGGCATATTGGGCCTCATGGGCCAAAGTGGCAAATGGGCCTAATGGACATAATGGGTCTAAGTGGCCTGATGGTCTTAATGGTTCATATGGGCTAAAGTAGATGAGTGGGCATAATGGGTCTAATGGGTCTAATGGGACAAAGTGGCCAAATGCTCCAAATGGGCCTAGGTGGCCTAATGGTCCTATTGGGCTTAAGTGGATTAACAGGCCAAATGGGCCAAATGGGCCTAAGTGTCCAAATGGGACAAAGTGGATGAATGTGCTTAATGGGCTGAATATGCATAATGGGCCTAGTGGGCCGAAGTGGCCAAATGGGCCAAATGGGTCTAAGCCTAATGGGCCTAATGGGACTAGTGGGCCTAAGTGGCCTAATTGGACTAAGTGGTCTAATGGGCCTAATTGGCCAAAGTGGTCGAATGGGTCTAAGTGATCTAATGGGCCTAATGTGACAAAGTGGACGAATGAGCCTAATGAGCATAATGGGCATAATGGGACAAATGGACCGAAGTGGTCTAATTGGACTAGTGGGCCCAGGCGGACTAATGGGCCTAATGGGGCTAAGTGGCCGAATTAGCCTAATGGGCCTAGTTTTCCTATCTGGCGTAATGGGCCTATGTGTTCGAATGGGTCTAATGAGCCTAGGTCGCCTAAGGGGCCTAATGAGACTAATGATCCTAACTGGATGAGTGGGATGAATGGGCCTAAGTGGCACAATGCACCTAATGGGCCTAAGTGGCCAAATGGGCCTAAGTCGCCTAAGGGGACTAATGGGTCTCAGTGGCCTAATGGGCATAATGAGACTATGTGTCCTAATGGTCCTAATGGTCCTAATGGGACAATGGGTTTAATGTGCTTAATGGATTAATGGGCCTAATGGGCCTAAGTGGGTGAATGGGCCTAAGCGACATAATGGGGCTAATGGGCCTAACTGGCAAAATGTTCCTAATGGGTCTAAGTGGCATAATGAGATTAATGGGATAATGGGCCTAATGGTCCTAAGTGGTTGAATGGGTCTAATGGCCCTAAGTGGCATAATTGGCCAAATGGGCCAAATGGGCGTAAGTGGCTCATCATGCATAAGTGACCTAATGAGTCTAATGGAACGAAGTGGCCTAATGCATCTAAGTGGACTAATGGGCCTCTAATGGCCTAATGGGCCTAATGGCCCGAAGTGGCCTAAGTTCCCTAATGGGTTTAAGTGGCCAAATGCAACTAAGTGGACGAATGGGCCTAAGTGGCCTAATGGGCCTAATGGCCTGAAGTGGCCTAAGTGACCTAATGGGTTTAAGTGGACGAATAGGCCTAATGGGCCTAAGTGGCGGAGTGAGGCCAATGGGACGAGGTGGTCTAATGGGCCTGATGAGCCTAATGAGCTTTAGTGGCCTAATGGGCCTACGTGGACCAATGAGATTAATGGGCCTAATGGGCCTTAGTGGCTGAATGAGACCAATAGGCCTAATGGGGCGAATAGGCCTAAGTGGTCTTATAGGCCTAATGGGACTCACTCGCCTAACTGGCCTAATAGGCGGAATGAGCCTGAATGGCCTAATGGGCATAATGTGCCTAATGGGTCGAATGGGCCTATGTGACCTAATGGGACAAAGTGGCCTAATGGGCCTAATGGGCCTAAGTGTCCTAATGAGCCTAAGTGGCATAATGGAACCAATGAGCCTAATGAGCCTAACGGGCCTAAGTGGACGAATGGGCATAATGGCTCTAAGTGGCCTTATTAGCCTAATGGGCTGAAATATACTAATGGGCCTAAGTGACCTAATGGATCTAATGTGTCATTGTGAATAATGGGCCTAATGGGCCTTAGTGGCCAAATGGGACTAATGATACTCAGTGGCCTAATGGGCCCAATGGGCCTAAGTGGCCAAATGAGTATAATTGGACTAATGGCCTAATGGGATGAATGGGTCTCAATGGCCTAATGGGGCTAATGGGCCTAAGTGGATTAATGGGCCTAATGGAATGAATGGTCCTGATGGTCCTAAGTGGCCTAATGGGCCTAATTGGCATTAGTGGCCTAAGTGGCCAAATGAGCCTCATGGTCCGGATGGGACCAAGTAGCCTAAAGGGCCTAATGGGCCTTAGTGGCCTAACAGGCATAATGGGCCAAGTGGGCCTAAGTGGCCGAATAGACCTAAGTGGCCCAATAGGCCTAATTGTCCTGATGGGACTAAGTGGATGAATGAGCCTAATGGGTCTAATGGGCCTCCGTGTCCTAAGGGGACGAAGTGGCCTATGAGGCCTGATGGGCCTAATGGGCCTAATGAGCCTAAGGGGCCTCAGTGGCCTAATGAGCCTAAGTGGTCTAATGGGACTACGTGGCCTAAGGGGCCGAGGTGGACTAATGGACCTAATGGGTGTAAGTGTCCTGATGGGCCTAAGAGGACTAAGTGGCCTAAGTAGCCTAATGGGCCTAATGGGCCCTAGGGGACTTAGTGGCCCAATGGTCCTAATGCACCGAATGAACTTAAGTGGCATAATGAACTTAATGGGCCTAAGTGGCCTAATGAGCCTATGTGGCCTAAGTGAACTAATGGGCCTATTGTGCCAAAGTGGCCTAAGAGGTCTAATGGGCCGAATGGGACTAATGTCCCTATTGGGCCTACGTGGCCTAAATGGCCTTAGTGGCCCAATGGGCCGAATACACCAAGTGGGCCTAAGTGGTATAATTGGTCTTAGGGTCCTAAGTGGCCAAATGGGCCTAAGTGGCCTAATGGGCCTAAGTGGCCTAATGAGTTTAGTGGGCCTAATGGACATAATTGGGCTAATTGGGCTAATTGACCTAATGGGGCTAATGGGGCCATTTGGGCCTAAGTGGCCTAATGAGCTTAATACAATGGGCTTGATGGGACAAATGGGCTAAATGGTCCTAATGGGCCTAAGTGTCCTAGTGGGCCAAATGGGCCTAAGTGGCCAAATGGGCCTAAGTAGCCTAATTGGCCTAATGTGCTTCATGGTCCTTAGTGGCCTAAAGGGCATAAGCATCCAAATGAGTCTAATGTGACAAATGGGTCAAATGGGTCTAAGTGGCCTAATTGGCCTAATTGGCCTAATGGGTATAAAGGTCCAAATGGGCCTAAGTGGCCTAATCTAACGGACTTAAGGGGCCAAATGGCCCTAAGTGGCCTAATGAGTCTAATGGGATGAAGTGGACAAGTGGGACTAATTAGCTGAATGGGCCTAATGGGCGTAATGGGACAAATGGGTCTAATGGGCCTAAGTGGCCAAATGGGCCTAATGAGCCTAATGGACGAACCTGATGGCTCCACACGCTCCTGGTGGCCTAATGAGCCCAATTTGGCCAATTCGTCCATCGGACTAATGGGCCTAATTGACCCAATTACTCTCGATGTCCTAATTTGCATAATTTTCCTAATTCGCCTCAATGATCTAATTGGGCTCAATGGCCTAATTGGCCAAATTGGCTTTAATGACGTAATTTGGCTTATTGACCAAATTGGCCTCAGTGGTCTAATTAGTATCATTGGCCTTATTGGCCTCATTGGACTAATATGCATCAATGGTATAATTGGCCTAATTGGCCTAGTTGGACTAATATTTATCAGTTGTATAATTGGATTAATTGGCCAAATTGTCCAAATTGACCTTAATGGCCAAATTGGTCTAATTGGCCTCAACGGCCTAATCAACCTAATTGGCCAAATTGAACTAATTGGACTCAATGTGCTAAGTGAACTAATTGGACTAATCCGCCTTAATGATCTAATTGGTATCAACAGCCTAATGGACCTAATTGGCCTTTTCGACGTAATTGGCTTAATTGGCTTCACTGGCCAAATCATCCAAATTGGTCTTAATGGCCTCATTGGAACAATTGGTCTCAATGTCCTAATAGGCATAATTTCCCTAATTAACATAATTGGATGAATTTGGCTTAATTGGACTAATTTACCTAATTTTCCTAATTTGCCTAATGAGCCTAATTGGTCCCAGTGGTCTAATTGGCATCAATGGCCTAATTGGACAAATTGACCAACTGAATTAATTTTCCTCAATGGCCTAATTGGCCGAATTTCCTAATTGTCCTCAGTGGCCTAATCAGCCTCATTGGCCTCAATGGTATAATTGGCCAAATTGGACTAATAGGCCTAATTGGACTCAATGGCGTCATTGGCGTCATTGGCATAATTTGCCTAATTAAATTAATTGGCCTCAATGACATAATTGGAAAAATGGGCCGAATTGGCCTAATTCGACTCAATGGCGTGATTGGCCTCAATGGCCTAATTGACCTCAATAGCCTAATTGACCCCATTGGATTAAATGGCCTAATAGGCCTCAATGGCTTAATTAGCCTAATTGGTCTTAATGGACTTATTGCCCTCATGGCCAAATTGGCCAAATTGTCATCATTGTCCTAATTGGCTTAATTGGCCTAATTGGCCTCATTGGTCTAATTGGGATCAAGGGACTAATTGGCCTCAACAACCTATTTGGCCGAATTGTCCTCAATGCCCTATTTGGCCGAATTGTCCTCAATGACCTAATTGGCCTAATTGGTTGAATTGCCCAAACTAGTTTCAATGGCCCACTTAGCCTAATTAGCCTTAATTACCAAATTGGCCTAATTGGCCTCAATGATCTGATTAGACAAATTTGTATCAATGGATTAGTTGTCCTAATTGGCCTCAATGACCTATTTGACCAGATTGATGTAATTGGCCTCAATGGCCAAATTAGCCTAATTGGCATAATGATCCAAATTTTCCTCGATTGCATAATCAGCCTAATTGGCCAACGGGACTCAATGGACTAATTGGCCTAATTGGGCTAATTGGCCTAATTAGCCTCAATGAGCAAATTGTCATAATTGGCCTAATTAGACTAAATGGACTAATTAGCCTAATTAGCTGAATTATCCTAATGGTCTCAATTGTCTTCAGTGACCTCAACGACCTAATTATCGTAAGTAGCCTAATCGGCCTAATCAGCTTAATTGGCTGAATTGTGCTCATTGGCCTTATTGGTCTCATTAGCGGAGCTGAATTACCTAATTTTCCCGATTGACATAATTGGCCTGATTGGACCCAATGGCGTAATTGACATAATTGGCCTCAATCGGCCTCAATTGGCCTTATTCGCCTCAATTGGACTCAATTGTCCTAATTGGCCCAATTGTCCTAATTGACCTCAATGGGCCTAATTGGCCTAATATTCCTAGTTGGCCCCAATAGGCCCCAGTTAACCATATTGACCTAATTTCCTAAATGGCATAATGGTCCAAATTTAATTTATTGGCCTAATTGGCCTCAATGTTCAAATTGGACGAATTGTCCTCAATGCCCTAAGTGGACTAATTGGATTAATTGACCTCAATATATTGAGTGGACTAACTCGACTAACAAGCATAATCTGCCTCAATGGCCTAATAGGCATCAACGACCTAGTTGGCCTAATTGGCCTCAATGACCTAATTGACCTCAATGACCTAATTGGCCTAATTGAACTAATTTTCCTCAATGGTGGACTAATTTACCTCAATGGCCTAATTGAAATAGTTGACCTTATTGATATAGTTGGCCTAATTTGCCTCAATGGCTTAATTGGCTTCAATGTCCTAATTGGACTCAATTGCCTAATTAGGTTCAATGTTTTAATTGTACTAAATGCCTTAATTGGCCTAAGTATTCAATGGCCAAATTTTCCTAATTTCCCAATTGTCCTTAATGGCCTAATCGACACAATTTGCCTCAATAGCATAATTGTAATAATGGGCCTGAATGGCCTAATTGGCCTTAGTGGTCTAATTGGCCTCAATGGGCTCATTGGCATCAATGGCCTAATTGGCCTAATTCACCTAATTGGACTAATTCGCCTAATAGGTCTCAATGGTCTAATTGGCCTTAATAGTCTAATTTGCCTTTGGCCAATAGGGAAAAATATTCCAATTAGACCAATTAGTCCAATTATTTCAATTAGTCCATTGAGGTCAATTAGGCCACGGAAACCAATTACACCGGTTAGGCCAATTAAACCAATTAGGCCAATTGGGACCAATTAAGCCAATTTGACCAATTGTGACCAATTTTTCCAATCACATAAATGAGGCCAATAAGGCCAATAGAGTCCAATTGAGATTAATTAGGCCAATTAGGCCAATTGAGTCCAATTGAGGCTAATTATGGCAATTAGGCCATTGAGACCAATTAGTCCCTTAAGTCAAATAAGGTCAATTAGGCTATTAAGCCCAATCAGTCCAAATAGGTCAATGAGGCTATTGAGACCATTTAGGCCAATTATACCAAATAGAACAATTAGATCATTGATCCCAATTATTCCAATTAGACCAATTAGGGTAGTTAGGCCATTGAGGCCAATTAGGACAATTAGACCACTGAGACCAATTAGGTCAGTTATGCTAATTAGGACAATTAGATCACTCAGGCTAATTAGGCCAGATAGGCCATTGAATCCAATTAGGTCAGTTATCCCAATGAGCCCAATTACGCCATTGAGACTAATTAGGCCAATTAGACCATTAAGACCAATTAGTCTAATTAGGCAAATTAGCCCAATAGGGCCAACTAGGCCAATTGGCCACAATGGCCTAATTGTCCTCAATTGCTTAATTATCCTGATTGTCTAATTGTCATCAATGGCCCCATCGACATAATTTGCCTCAATTTCAAAATTGACATAATTGGCCGAATTGACCTCAATGGCCTCAGTGGTCTAATTGGACTCAATTCGCAAATTGGCCTCAATGGGCTAATTGACCTAATTAGACTAATTGCTCTAATTGGCCCAAATGGGCTAATTGTCCTCAATGTCCTAATTGGATGAATTGGTCCAATTGGCCTAATTGGCTTCAATGGTCTAATTGACCTCAATGGTCTAATTGGCCTCAATGGCCTAATTTTCCAAATTGGACTAATTAGACTAATTGGGAAAATTGGCCTCAATGGCCTAATTGTCAATGACCTAATTGGTCGAATTTGAGTAATTAGCTTAATTGGTCTCAATGGCCTAATTGGCTTCATTGGCTTAATTGGCCTAATTGGCCTCAGTGGACTAATTGGCCTAATTGGACTCATTGTCCTCAATGGCCTAATTGGTATGATTGGCCTAACTGGCCTAATTGGTATAATTGGCCTAATTTAACACACTTCACACCTCATGTTTTGCATTTTCACCAACGGATACCGCATGCCCATAAGATATCATATCAATTGGGACCTTGAGTTCAATTATGAAAATTAGCCCATTGAGGCCAATTTGGCCAATTTGTCCAATTAAGCCTATTAGGCCATCGAGTCCAATTAGGTTAATTAGGTCCATTAAGTCAATAAGGCCAATTGTGATTTTGAGGCCATTTAGTCCAATGAGGCCGATTAGGGAAATTAGGTCAATGTAGTCAATTGGGCTATTAAGGTAAATGAGGCCACTTAGGCCAATTAGCGAATTAGGTCGATTATACCAATTAGGCCATTAGGACCAATTCAGCCAATTCGACCAATTAGGCCACTGTGGCCAATTAGGCCAATTAGGCTAATTGAGGTATATTATGCCAATTTTTTATATTGAGGCCGATTAGGCCACCTAAGCCAATTAGGGCTATTCTCCTATTGAGTATAATTAGGCTAGTCAAGCTAATTAGATTAATTGACATAATTGGCCTTAATTCAGCTCAATTGGTTTTGTTGACCTCAACTGGCCTAATTGGTCTAATTCGCCTAATTGACCTAATTGACCTAATTGACCTAATTGACTTAATTTGCCTAAATGGTCTCAATAGCCTAATTGGACTCAATGCACTAATTGGAATAATTGACCTAATTGGCATCAATGGTCTAATTGTCCTAATTGATATAATTGTGCTCAATTCGGCTCAATTGGCCTAATTGGCCTCAAATGGCTTAATTTTCCTAATTGACCTCAATTTATCTCAATTGGATTAGTTTACATCAATGGACTAATTAAACTAGTCGGACTTATTGGCCTGATTTCCCCCAATTGGTCTTAGTTGGCTAAATGGCCTCAATGGACCAGTTGGGCTCATTGGCCAAATTGGGCCCAATAACCTAATTGACGTAATTAGCATAATTGTTCTAAATTTGTCTAATTGACCTAATTGACATAATTTTACTAATTGGCCTAATTGACATCAATAGACATAATTTGATACGTGATACAAGACCCGCTAGGAAGTGTCCTAGGAACCTTGTATAATGTTCGCGCGTTGAGCACACAGATCGCCGCAAGAAGACAAGTGAATGTGGTGTGCGGATAGTGAAAATGTGAAGGGGAAATGGTCAAAGTAGAACCCAAAGAGAACTTGTCTCTAAGAACTCTAGCCAGAAGACGCCATAAAGGATGAAAAATCCATTGATAAGTCAACAATTAAGCAAGAACGCAAAGTTTGTAAGTAAAACTCGCCATAATAACATTACCTTCATTCATGATCTCTCAAGAGTAGAAGGCGGTGTCTATTTATAGCCAAAGAGACAAAGAAATTTGAATCACACCATGGGGTGGCCAAGTGGACCATTGAGACCAATTTGGCCAATTCGACCAATTGGTCCAATAAAGTAATGAAGGACAATCTGTCCAATTTGATCATTTAGGCCAATTAGTCTATTGACGCCAATTATACCAATTAGACCAATGAACCCAATTAGGACAATTAGGTCATTGAGAACAATTAGTTCATCGATGATAATTAGGCCAATTGCGCCAATTTGACATTTGAGGCCAATTAGTCCATTGAGATCAATTGTGCTAATTAGGTCATTGAGGTCAATTAGGACAATTCAACCACTTAGGCCAATTAGGCCATTGAGCCGAATTAGGTCATTGTGTCCAATTAGTCCATTGGGGCCAATTATGCTATGAAGATTAATTAGGACAATTAGGTCCTTGAGGCCAATGAAGCTAATTAGGCCAATGAGTCCGAGTAGGCCATTGAGGCTAATCAGGCCAATTTGGGCTATTCGACCAATTAGGCAAATTCATCCAATTATACTATTGAGGCCAATTAGGCCATAGATGACAATTAGGTAATTAGTACACTTCATCCAATTAGGCCATTGAGGCCAATTAGACCAATGAGACAAAATTGGCAAATTTGGCCAATTAGAAAAATTAGGCCAATTTAGCCAATTTGGCATCGAGCCCAATGAGGCCAATTAGGTCGTGGAGGCCAATTAGGACCATTGAGCTGTTGATGCCAATTAGCCCACTTAGCACATTGAGGCCACTTAGTCCAATTAGGCCAATTATATCTATTAGGCCGTTGAGGCCAATTAGGTCAATGAGACCAATTAAACCATAGGGGCCAATTAGACCAATTAGGTCATTTAGGTCAATTTGGGAAATTGGGCCAATGAGGCCAATTATACCATTGTTGCATATTAGTCCAATTGGACGAATTCAGCCAATTATACCACTAATGCATATTAGTCCAATTAGGCCAATTAGGCCAATTAGGCCAATTAAGCCAATTAGACAAATTTGACCATTGAGGCCAATTAGACCAATTAGACCAACGAGTCCAATTAGACTACTAAGGCTAATTAGGCCAATTCGGCCATTTAGGCCATTGAGCCATATTAGGTCATTCAGGTAAATTCAGAAAATTAGGCCAATTAGACCGATTATGCCATTCAGAGAAATTATGCCAATTAGGCTAATTTGTCCAATTAGACCATTGAGGTCAATTATGCCAATAACACAAATTAGGTCATTGGGTCCAATTAAAACGATTATGAAAATTAGGCCAATTTAGTGAATTAAGCCATTAAGGCCAATTAGACAAGTAAGGCCAATTAGGATATTGATGTCAATTAGGAAAATTAATACAATTAGGCCATTGGGGCCAATTATGTTAATTAGACCATTTAGGCCAATTAGGCAAATTTGGCAAATTTGGCCAAGTACGCCAATTAGGCCAATTCAGCCATTAAGGTCAATTAGGTCAATTATTACATTTAGGTTAATTAGGTCAATTAGGTCAACGAGCACAATTAGCCCACTGAGTCTAATTAAGACAATTATACCAGCTAGTCCATTGAGGCCAATTAGATCATTAAGGTCAATTAGAACAATTATGTCAATGAGACCAATTAGACCATTGAGGTCAATTAGGTCAATTAGGTCAATTAATACAGTGAGTGATACGCGATGCAAGACCCATTAGGAAGTGTCCTAGGAACCATGTATAATGTTCGCGCGTTGAGCACCCAGATCGCTGCAAGAAAACAAGTGAATGTGGTGTGCTGATAGTGAAAATGAGAAGGAAGGGAGAAGTGGTCAAGGTAGAACCCAAAGAGAACTCATCTCTAAGAACTCTAGCCACAAGACGCCAAAACGGATGACCAATCCTTTGATAAGTCAAGAATTAAGCAAGAACATAAAGGTTGCAAGCAAAACTCGCCATAATAACATTACCTTCATTCATGATATCTCAAGAGTAAAAGGGGCTGTCTATTTATAGCCAAAGAGAGAAGGAAATTCGAATCACACTATGGGGTGGCTTTTACATTAGTCTAACACCTAGTTTCAACAAGTCAAAAAGCCTAAATGGTGACTTTGACAACTTTGGCACTTGCCCGTGACTTTAGGAGACAAGTAGCACACCCTTTTGGAAAAATTAAAGACAAGTAGCGCACCACCTTTTGACTTTGAAGATTCCATAGTGGGGTGGGCTTGAAGATTCCATAGTGGGGTGTGCAGTGGTCGAGAACAAAAGTTTCATTCCAAGTTTGTTCCACAATGTCCTCCAGAAGTGACTAAGGAATTTGACATCCCTATCACTCACAATGCTCTTGGGTAAGCCATGCAACGTAACAATTTCCCTGAAAAACAAATCAGCGATATGAGTTGCATCATTGGTTTTAGAACAAGCAATAAAATGTGTTATTTTACTAAACATGTCAACCACCACAAATATGCTATCCTTACCTGATTGTGATCTTGGAAAGCCGAGCACAAAATCCATTGAAATATCAACCCAAGGATGAGAAGCAACGGGAAAAGGGGTGTATAAGCCATGTGGAAGCACTTTTGACTTTACATGTTTACACACATTACAATTTCCACAAACACTAACCACATCCCTACGCATATGAGGCCAATAAAAATGTTCACTCAATAAGGAAAAACTTTTCTCAACCCCAAAATGCCCCATTAATCCACCACCATGAGTTTCTCTAACAAGTAATTCACACATGGAACAAGATGGAACACACAATTTATTTTTCCGGAAAAGAAATCCATCATGTTTGTAAAAATCATTTTTCCCATGTTTTTCACAAAACTTCCAAATTTCAGAAAAATCCACATCATTCTCATACTTGCTTTTCAACATTTCAAAACCAAGTATTTTAGCATGCATGGAAGTAATAAGAGAGTATCTCCTAGACAAAGCATCAGCGACAACATTTTCTTTTCCTTATTTATGCTTAATGATGTAAGGAAATGTTTCAATGAATTCAAGCCATCTTGCATGCCGCCTAATCAACTTTCCTTGTGACTTAAGGAATTTTAGGCTTTCATGATCCGAATGAATCACAAATTCCCTTGGCCACAAGTAATGTTGCCAATTTTCTAAAGTTCTTTTGAGGGCATACAATTCCTTGTCATAGATAGAGTAGCTCAATGCAGCCCCATTAAACTTCTCACTAAAGTAAGCGATGGGCTTAGAGTCTTGCATTAAAATAGCCCCAATTCCTATTCCAGAGGCATCACACTCAACCTCAAAAACTTTTGAAAAGTCGGGCAGAATTAAGAGAGGTGAATTGGTCAACTTACCTTTGAGTGTGGAGAGTGCATCTTCTTGAGATTTTCCCCACTTGAAGCTCACCCATTTCTTGACCAACTCATTCAATGGTGCCACAATGGTTGAAAAGTCCCTCACAAACCTTCAGTAAAAACTTGCAAGTCTATGGAAGGTCCTCACCTCATTGACATTCTTTGGTGTTGGCCAGTCCCGAATCTCCTTCACCTTCTCTTCATCAACCCTCATTCCATCAGCTCCTACAACAAAACCAAGGAAAACAACCGAATTTAAACAAAATGTAAATTTTTCCAAGTTTGCAAACAACCTATTTTTCCTAAGAGTCTCAAAAACATGTTTCAAATGTTCATGATGTTCATCAAGGCTCTTAGAATAAACAAGGATGTCTCCAAAATACACAACCACAAATTTCCCAATGAATGGATGGAAAACATGATTAATTAAGTTCATGAATGTACTAGGTGCCTTAGTTAGTCCAAAAGGCATAACTAGCCATTCATACAATCCAAACTGAGTTTTAAATGCGGTTTTCCATTCATCTCCCTTTTCATTCTAATTTGATGGTATCCACTTCTTTGGTCAATTTTAGTAAACAAGCATGCACCGTGAAGTTCATCAAGCATATCATCCAAATGAGGTATGGGATAACGATACTTTACTGTTATTTTTCTTGATAGCTCAATAATCAACACACATTCTCCACTTACCATCTTTCTTTGGGACACGAATTACCGGTACCGCACACGGACTCAAGCACTCTCGAACAAATCCCTTTCTTAACAATTTTTCCACTTGTCGTTGGATTTCTCGAGTCTCCTCCGGGTTAGCCCGATAAGCCGGTCGATTGGGAAGCGTTGCTCCGGGGAGGAAGTCGATGTGGTGCTCGATACCCCGCAAGGGAGGTAAGCCATTGAGGATTTCCTCCGAAAACATGTCACCAAAGTCTTGCAAAAAAGACATAACACTAGAAGACATTGAAAGGTTAGGAGCGTTAGTGGTAAAACATTCTCCCTTGCATAGAAGTACAAGAGTTTCATACCTCTCTAAAGCCCTCTCTATCTCTCTTTTTCCTAAAAATAAGCTCACTTTTCCCTCAACACTCTTGGTTTCACTTTTATTTTCACTCTTGTTTTCAACTCTTATTTCCCTCATTTTTTTTATTTGACTCAACACTCCTTTTTCACCCTTGATTTTTCCACTCTTTTCATTCTCTCTATTTTTTTTCTCTTTTCTTTTTCTCTCTTCTCACAATCTCTCTCAATACTTACTTGGTCTTCATAAGCTTGCAAAGGCCTCAACGGTGTAAGAATAACCGTCCTCCCGTTGTACTCAAAAGAATAGCGGTTGGTGTATCCATCATGTGTGACCCTCCTATCAAATTGCCAAGGTCTTCCCAACAAGATATGACTAGCATGCATTAGAAGAATCTATAAGGCCTAGGATGTCTAGTTGTAGCCAATCCCAATTTTTCAACCATCAGACCACTTGCTACATTAGTACAACTTCCTCCATCAATAATCATACTACATACCTTATCTTTGACGAAGCATCTAGTATAAAAAATGTGCTCCGTTTTCTCTTGATCATGTTCTCCTTCGGGTTGAGCACTCAAAGCACGCCTTGCAACAAGCATTTCTCCATTTACGGGGCTTTCTACTTCCACCTCTGAATCATCCTCAAGTGATGGCATTTCATCTTTACTTGAGCTAGCACTAAGAACATCTCCATCATCCAAAATAATCATTGTCCTCTTGTTTGGACATTGTGAGGCAATATGTCCAAATCCTTCACATTTAAAACATTTGATATCTCGTGATTTGGAAGAATCCCTACCCTCTATTTTACCTTTGGATTCCGGGAAGAATGGTTTTGGTTTGGGCAACTCTTTTGAATCAGTTTTGTGTTCCCTTACATGCTCTTGTGGTTTGGAATCTTTAAACTTGAAAGAAGTTCTAGAATCCTTACCATAAGATGTAGGGCGCATCCTTCTTGCCTTTACTTGCCTCTCCGCTTTAGTAGCCATGTGAAGTAGATCCTCCATGTCCAAGTAGTGTTGCATGTCCACTATGTCCCGATTGTCATGGTTGAGGTCATTCACAAACCTTGCCGTGGTGGCCTCTCTCTCCTCATCAATATTCACCCGAATCATGATGATCTCCATCTCTTTGTGATACTCCTCAACACTCATGTCCCCTTGTTTCAAACCCTGCAACTTGAGGAACAAATAATGATAATAGTGGCTAGAAATAAACCACTTACGCATTACAGCTTTCATCTCCTCCCAAGTGTGGATGGGTCTCTCTCTACTTCATCGTCGACTCACTTGTAGTTGGTCCCACCAAATACTAGCATAGTCCTTGAATTCCACAACCGCCAACTTCACATGGGCATCGAGGGGTTGGAGGCGGACTTGATGAGGAGGGGGGAATGAACACAAGTGGACAAGAACCATTGCGTGGAATTGGAGGCCCAATAAAAAGGGAGCGGACCAAGAGAATGAAGGAGGCCTTAAATGGATTAGTCATGGAATTCCAAGAGGAGGCCCAACACCCTTGCTTGGGGGAAGCATTCAGACATCTAATTACATTAATTAAGGCCCAAACTTTCTTTTCAAAATCCAACCCAAGTGGTGCTACAAATTTTCAAGCCCACCCCACCATGGAATCTTCAAAGTCAAAAGGTGGTGGGTTACTTATCTTTACTTTTCCAAAATGGTGTGCTACTTGTCTCCTAAAGTCATGGGCAAGTGCCAAAGTTGTCAAAGTCATCATTTAGGCATTTTGACTCGTGGAAACTAGGTGTTAGACTAATGTAAAAGCCACCCCATGGTGTGATTCTAATTTCTTTCTCTCTTTGGCTATAAATATCAACCCCCTTCTACTCTTGAGAGATCATGAATGGAGGTAATGTTATTATGATGAGTTTTGCTTGCAACCATTGTGTTCTTGCTTAATTCTTGACTTATCAAAGGATTGGTCATCCTTTGTGGCGTCTTATGGCTAGAGTTCTTAGAGACAAGTTCTCTTTGGGTTCTACCTTGGCCATTTCCCCCTTCCTTCACATTTTCATTATCCGCACACCACATTCACTTGTTTTCTTGCGACGATCCGGGTGCTCTACGTGCGAACATTATACAAGGTTCCTAGGACATTTCCTAGCGGGTCTTGCATCGCGTATCAAATTATGTCACGTGACGTCAATTAGGCCAATTAGTAAAATTATGTCAATTAGGTCAATTATGCAAAATTGAGACAAATTATGCTAATTACATCAATTAGGTTATTGGGCCCAATTTGGCTATTGAGGCCAATTAGTCCATTAAGGCCATTTAAGCCAACTAAGGCCAATTGGAAAAAATCAGGCCAATAAGTCAAACTAGTTGAATTAGTCCGTTGATGTCAACTAGGACAATTAAGGGCAATTGAGTTCAATTAGGAGAATTAAGTCATTTGTGGCCAATTATACCAATTGATGCAAATTGAGCCCAATTATACCAATTAGGACAATTATACCATTGATGCCAATTAGGTCAATAATTCCAATTAGTCCATTAAGGTCAATTTGGCTATTTATTCCATTTAGGAAAATTAATTCAATTAGTCCAATTAGGTGAATTAGGCCAATTAGGCGAATTAGACCAATTGGGCCAATTGAGGTCAATAAAGCCAATTGAGCTGAATTGAGGCCAATTATGTCAATTAGTCTAATTAGCATGACTAGACTAATTTTCCTCAATAGGAGAATATCCCTAATTGGCATAGATGGCCTAATTGGGCTCAATAGAAAAAAATGGCCTAATATACCTCAATTGGCCTAATTGGCATAATTGGCCATAATGGCCTCATTGGCATAATTGGCCACAATGACCTAATTAGTCGAATTGAATGAATTGTTCCTTATGGGATAATTGGCTTAATTGACCTAATTGGCTAATTGGCATCATTGGCATCATTTTCCTCAATGGCCGAATTGGCCAGATTTACCTAATTGGCCAAATTGGCCTCTTTGGACAAAATAGCCTCCAACGCATAATTAGCCCAATTGTCCTAATGGACCTAATTAGCCTGATTGGACTTGATGGCCTAATAATCCCAAATTGGTCAAATTGGCCTCAATGAGCTAATTGACATAATTGACCTCAATGTCCTAATTAATATGATACCTTATGGGTATGCGTTATCTGTTGGTGAAAATGCAAAACACGAGGTGTGAAGTGGGTTAAATTAGGCCAATTATACCAATTAGGCCAGTTAGGCCAATCAGACCAATTAGGCCATTGAGGCCAATGAGTCCAATTAGGATAATTAGTCCACTGAGGCCAATTAAGCTAATGAGACCAATTAAGCTAATTAGTCCAATTCGGCCAATTAGGCCATTGACAATTAGACCATTGAGGCCAATTAAGTCAATTAGGCCATTGATGCCAATTAGGGCATCGAAGCCAATTAGTCCATTGGGTCCAATAATGGCAATTTGTCTAATTAGGCCAATTTACCCATTGAGGCCAATTGGCCCATTGATGCCAATTAGACCACTGGGGCCATTAAGGCCAATTCGGTCAATTATGTCAATTTTTCCATTGAGGCAAATTATGTCGATGGGGCCATTGAGGACAATTAGGCAATCAGGACAATTAGGCCATTAAGGAAAATTAGGTCATTGAGACCAATTAGGCTAATTAGGGCATTGAGTCCGATTAGGCCATTAAACCCAGTTTGGCTATTGAGTTCAATTAGTCCATTGAAGACAATTAGGTCATTGAGGTCAATTAGGCCAATTATGTCAATAAGACCAATTAGGTCATTGAGGTCAATTATTTTAATTAGGCCATTAAGGAAAATTTATACAATTGGACCATTGAGAAAAATAAGTCCAATTAATTTGGTCATTGAGGCCAACTAGGCTGTTGAGTCCAATTAGGTCAATTAGCCCGTTGAAGTCAATTAGGCTATTAGGGCGGATTAGTCAAGTTAGTCCACTTATTACATTGAGGCCAACTAGTCCAATTAGATCAATTATTACAATTAGGCCATTGTGGCGAATTAGGCCAATAAGATCAATTATACCATTGATGTGTATGAGTCCAATTTGGCTAATTATGCCAATTAGGCAATTGAGGCCAGTTAGTTCAATGAGATCAATTATTCCATTGAGGCCAATAGGGCCAATTAGGACAATAAGTTAAATTAGGCCAATTATGTCATTGATCCCAATTAGGCCAATTAGGTCTACGGAGGTCAATTAGATATATGAGGCCAATCAGGCCCATCGAGCTCAATTAGGTCAATTATACCAATTAGGACAATTGAGTCCACCTGAGGCGAATAAGGCCAATTGAGGCCAATTGAGGCCAATTAGGGCAATTAAGTCATCGAGTCCAATTAACCCAATTAGGTCAATTAAGGAATTGAGACCAATGAGGCCAATGAGCACAATTAGGCCAATTAAGCTGATTTGATCAATTAGGCCAATTAGGCCGTTGAGGTCAATGAGTCCAATAAGGACAATTGGGACCATTGGGCTAATCAGGCATATTAGGCCATTGAGGCCAATTAGGCCTATTAGGCCATTGAGGCCAATTAGGCCTATTAGGCCATTGAGGCCAATTAGGCCAATTAGGCCAATTAGGCCAATTAGGTCATTGCAGCCAATTAGGCCAATTAGCCCAATTAGGTCAATATGTCCGATTAGGCCCATTAGGCCTATTAGGCCATTAAACCCAATTAGGCCAATTAGGCAGATTAGGCAGATTAGGTCAATTATGCCAATTACTCCATTAACCCCAATTAGGCCAATTAAACAATTGAGATCGATTAGCCAATTGAAGCCAATTAGGCCAATTAGGGTATCGAGTCTATTTAGACCGATTAAACTATTGAGGTCATTTAGCCCAATTAGGTTAATTTGGCTATTGAGCCCAATTAGCACAATTATGACAATTAGGCTATTGAGGCTAGTTATGCCAATTATGTTATTGAGGTCATTTAGGTTAATTAGTCCAATTAGGCCAACTTGGCCAATTGAGGCCAATTGGGCCAATTAAGCCAATTAGACCAATTAGGATAATTAGCTTATTGAGGATAGTTAAATAGATGTTAGATAGACAATTGAGGCCAATTCGACCAATTACGCTATTGTGGTCATTTAGGGCAATGAGGCCAACTAGGCCAAATAGGTCAATTATTTTATTGAGCTCAATTAGGGAAATTTGTCCAATTAAACAATTGTGGTCAATTAGGTAAATCAGGCCAATGAGACCGTTAAGGCCCATTAGGTGAGTTTGTCCATTGAACCCAATTAGGTCATTGAGGCCAACTATGTCAATTAGTCTAACGAAACCAATTAGAACATTGATGCTAATTAGCCGATTAGGTCATTGAGTCAAATGAAGTCAATGAGGATACTTAGGTTAGTTAGGCCATTGTGGTCAATTAGCCTAATTAGGTTAATTAGGCTAATAACCCACTTAGTCCATTGAGTCCAATTAGACCACCAATTAGGTCATTGATATAAATTTGGCCAATTAAGGCAAATTAGGCCAATTACTCAAATTAGGTAAATTAGCCCAATTATGCCATTTATGCCCAATATGGAAATTGAGCGCAATGAGGCCAATTAAGTCAGTTAGACGAATTAGGCGAATTAGGCCAATCAGGCCAATTAACCACATTAGGCCAATTATGCCAATTATGCTATTGAGGGCAATTAGGTCATTGAGAGAAATTAGACCAATTAGCCCGATTAGGACAATTAGGCTAATTGAGGAGAATTAGAGCTAATTAGGTCAATAAGTCAAATTAGGCCAATTAGGCCATTAAGACCAATTATACCAATTATGAAAATTAGGCTAATCGAGGTCAATTGACAGCAGTTGAGTCCAATTGACCCCAATTGAGGCTAATTAACACCAATTGAGGCAAATTGATGTCAATTTGGCAAATTTTGTCAATTGAGGCCAATTAGGACAATTATGACAATTGGGCCAATTGAAGCTAATTATGGTCAATTAGGCAATTAGTCCAATTAGATCAATTTGGGCCAATTAGGACAATTATGTCAATTAGTCCATTGAGTCCAATTGTGCCATTATGGTCAATTAGGTCAATTCATCCAATTATAACATTGAATCCAATTATGAAAATTAGGCTAATGAGTCCAATTATGCCATTGAGACTAATTAGGCCAATTGGCTCAATCAGCCAAATTTTTCCAATTTGTCCAATCAGGTCAATTAGGACAATTAGACGATTGATGTCAATTAGTCCAACTAGCTCAATTTGGCCAATTAGACCATCGAGGCCAATTAGGCTATTATGGCTAATTTGGCTAATTTGGCCAATGAGACCGATTAAACCATTGATACAAATTAGGCCAATTACGCCATTGAGGCTAATTTGGCCAATTTGGGGAATTAGGCCCCTCAATACATTAAGGTCAATTTGGCCAATTAGGAAAATGTGACCAATTTGGCCATTGAGACCGATTTGGCCTATAGAGCCAATTAAGCCAATTCTATCAATTGAGTCCAATTAAGGAAGATTTGACCAGTTAGTCAGATTATGTTATGACATTGAGCCTAATTAGGGAAATTATGATGTTTGAGGGCAATTGAGGCATATTTTGTCAATTAGGCCAATTAAGACCCATTAGGCCAACTAGACCAATTAAGAAAATTAGGCCAACTGAGACCAATTGAGGCCAATTAACTGGTCAAATTGGCCGAATTAGTCTAATTGGTTTCAATGGTATAACTGGTCAAATTGACCGAATTGGTCTAATTGGTCAAATTAGCCTAATTGTCCTCAATGGTATAATTGGCCTAATTGCCCTCAATGACCTAATTGGCCTATGTGGCATAATTGGCCTCAATTCGCTAATTGAAATAATTTGTATAATTGGTCGCAATGGATTAATGGGCCTAATTGGCATCATTGACCCCAATGACCTAATCGCCCTAATTATATTAATTGTCCTAATTGGCCAAATTTGCCTCAACAGCCTGATTAGCCTTAATATCCTGATTGGCCTAATTGGCCTCAATTGCCTGTTGATGCAGATCATGGTGCACACAAGCAGCAAGGAGTTGAGGGTGATCATGGCATTGATCGTGGAAGGATCGTTAATGGAAAAGACCCATTGCATGGGATTGGTGGCCCAATGACAAGAAGAAGAATGAGGAGGATGAGAGAGGCTTTACATGGCCTCATTTTGAAATTACAAGAGGAGGCCCAACATGCATGCATGGGAGGAGCAAATGGGCCTTTAATCACACTTATTAAAGCCCAAAAGTGAACCTAAAAGGACCACCCATATGCTTCCACGAAATTCAATCCACTTGCATGAAGGAAATCTCCAATGTCAAAAGTGGTGGGCCCCTTGTCTCCAAATCCATGGTGGGAATCTTCAAAGTCTTTGGGGTGGTTTTTAAAAGTCTTCTTTAGAGATATCTTGTCCCCTAAAGTCATGGACATGTGTAAACAAAGTCAAATTCGCGGGATAGGCTTTAGACTTTTGTGGGATAAGTATTTTGACATGTATTCCTCTCATTTGGCTATAAATAGCCACCTCTTGTACCCCCTTGAAGGTTAATTTCGAATTTGAGAGTTTCTAGCATTATTATGCTTGTGTTTCTTGTGTTCTTAGGTGAATGCAAGTTAGGCTCATCAAAGGAGTGATCAACCTTTGTGGCGCTTTATAATTAGAGTTTTAAGGGGCAAGTCTCCTTGGGGTCCTAATTGATCATCCCCTTCCCCTTTTATTCCTCTCGCATTTCTTTTAATTTTCATTCCCCTCTTCTTTCTTCGCTTGTGTTTCCGCATTTTTGCCAACGAATACCGCACTCGCATACGGTATCATATCACCTCTAGAGCATAATTGGCCTAATTGGACTTAATAGCCTAATTTCCATAATTGACCTTAATGGCCTAATTGGCCTAATTGGCGTCAATGGTCTAATTGACCTCAATAGTCTAATGGGCATAATTGGCATAATTGGACTCAATTACCTAATTAGCCTCATTGACCTAATTGGAATCCTTGGCCTAATTGGCCTAATTGACCAAATTTACCTCAATGGCCCAATTGGCCTAATTGGTCTCAATTGCACAATTGGCCCAACTGGCTAAATTGGCATCAATGGCCTAATTGTCCTAATTTGCCTCATTGGCCTAATTGCCCTCAATTGGCCTTAATTGGCCTAATTGCTCTAATTGGTATCAATGGTCTCAATGACCTCATTGGCCTAATTTGGCTCAATTGGCCTAATTGGCCAGATTGGGCTCCATTACCCTAATTCACCTAATTGACCTCAATGAACCTAGATTGGCTTAATTGGACTCATTGACCTAATTCACTTCAATGGTCTAATTGGGCTAATTGTCTTAATTGGCCTAATTGGACCCAATGGCTTAATTGGCCTAATTGGCCCAATGGGACTAATTGGTCTCAGTGGTCTAATTGGAATAATTAGCCCAATTGGCCTAATTTGACTAATTTTTCTAATTGGTGTCAATGACCTAATTGATTTATTGGAAAAATTGGACTAACTTTCCTAATTTCTCTCAACGATATGATTTACCTATTTGCCTAATTAGCCTAAATGGCCTCAATAGACTCATTTTCCAAATTGATTTAATTGGTCTCAGTGGCCTAATTGGGCTCAATGGTCTAATTGGTCTCAATGGACTAATTAGACTAATTGGCCTTATTGGCCAAATTGGCGCAATTGTCCTCAATTGACTAATTGGCCTAATTGGCCTCGATTGGCTAATTAGGCTCATTGGCCAATTGGTCTAATTGACCTCCATTGGTCTAATTTGCCTAATTGACATCACTTGAACTCATTGACATAATTGGCTTAATTGGCATCAATTGGTCTCAATTGGCCTAATTGGCCTAATTCTCGTAATTGGACTAATTGGCCTAATGGGCTTCGATTGGCCTAATTGGCTGAATTGGCCTTAATGGCCTAATTTTCCTAATTGAGCTCAATTGCCTAATTTGCCTCGATTTGTCTAGTCGGCGTAATAGGGCTAATTTTCCTAATTGGTTTAATTTGCCTAATTCACCTAATTGGCTGCAATTAGCCGAATTGTTCTCATTGGCCTAGTTGGTCTGATTGATGTCATTGGCCTTAATGGGTTAATTGGCCACATTGAACTCATTGGTCTAATTTGTCTAATAGGCCATAATGACCTAATCTGCCTAATTGGATTCAATGGCCTAATTGGTCTAGTTGGTCTCAATTGGCCTTAATGGGTCTCAATTAGCCAAATTGGGCATGATTGTCAAATGGACCTCATTGGCCTCAATGGACATAATGGGATGAATTTACCTCAATTGGCCTAATTGTTCGAATTGGTCTCAATTGGCCAAAGTGGTCTCAATTGACATCAAGTGGCCTAATTGGCATAATTGGCATAATTGGTCTAACTACCCTTACTGCCTAATTGGCCTAATTGGCCTAATCCTCCTAATAAGCCTAATGAGGCTCAATAGCCTCATTGGTCTAATAGGCCTAAGTGGGCAAATGGACATAATTGGCATCAATGGCGTAATTTTCCAAATTATCAAAATTGGCATAATGGGCCTAATTGGTCTAATCGCCTTCATCGGCCTAATTTGTCTCAATGGCCTAATTGGCCTAATTGGCCTTAATGGCCTAATTGGCATAATTGGCATAATTGGGATCATTGACCTAATTGGTTTAACTGCCCTCAAAACACTAATTGCCTAATTGGCGTAATTGAGCTCAATGACCTAATTGACCTAATTGATATAATTGAACTCAATGGCCTAATTTGCAAAATTGGCTTAATTGGCCAAATTGCCCCAATTGACCTAATTGACTACAATGGTCTAATTAGCCAAATTGACCACAATGGCCTAACTGGCCTAATTACCAAAATTGCCCGAATTAGCATAATTGGCCTAATTCGCATAATTGGCCTAATTGAACTCAATGACATAATTGGCCTAATTGACTTAATTGACCTCAATGGAATGTCAATATTCAACCCTCTTTCAATATCTTCATCATCTCTTCTTCTTCGCATATCCACCTCTGAATCACTGGAATCATTACCATGTGCACGATCTTCATAAAATGGTGCTGGATTGCGACTATGACGTGGTGATGGATGTCGAGGATGCCGCTGCAGTGGAGGGGAGTTAGGTCACCGAGCTCTCAAACGAGTAAGTGAAAAGGAGCAGCGTAATGTAGCCGAATTGACCAAGGCTTAAAGGCAATGCCACCCGCCAAGGTTTCTCCACGCGACCACGTCACCAGCAATGGAGATGCACCACCAATTCCGGGCAAAGGGAAGAGGCTAAAACTAGAGGAATGCACAACATGCTTCACAAATTCATCCAATTCAAGAGTCGCCATTACAAAGTGGTGAAAATACATTATAAAGACAAAATAAAGAAAGCAAAATGCCCCAGTTCGAGTTACAAGGCATGGGGAACTCAAAAGGCACATAAAACGCACAAAACAACACTTTCTCATGCCATTTAATGACCCCACTAGCTAAAGTAGTAGGATTCCCTCTTTATAATGCTTTTCTCCACCTTCTCTCTCTTCTTTAATGTGTTGCTACGAATTTTCATCCATTTCCATGTGAGTTAGTAATTTTGGCCTCGAAATAAGTGTGTTGTGGCCCACCATGGTGTTGGATGCCAAGAAGTGCGGGCTGGTCCAATTTGAATAAAAATTGGGGTTAAAATTTTTATCAAGCCCAAAATTATTCTTATTGGGCTGAATCTGATCCATATCAAATTGGCCTAATTTGCTTAATGGGTCTAATTGGTCTAAATTAGGCTCAACGAACTAATTGGCTTAATTGGCCTAAATGGCCTAAATGGCCTCAATAGCGTAATTGGCTTAATGGACCTTAATGACCTGGTTGACCTAATTGGCCCCAATTGCCCTCAATAGTCTAATTGTCCTAATTGGTCGAATTGGGTTATTGGATAAATTGGCTGAATTGGCCTCAATTGGAAAATTGGCCTAATTGGCCTCCATTGGCATCAATTGTTCTCATTGGCCTAAATTGCCAAATTGACCAAATTGGCCTAAATTGCTAAATTGACCTCATTGGCACGATTGGTCTAATTGGCCAAAATGTGCTCAATGTCCTAATTGGCCAAATTGACCAAATAGACCTAAATAACCTCAATAGCCTAATTGGCCTAATTGGGCTCAATATCCTAATTGTCCTAAATGACCTCATTAGCCTAAAGGGACTAATTCAATTTAATACACTAATTGCCCCAAGTGGCCTAATTTTTCTAATTGGCATAATTAAACCCAATACCCTAATTGGCCTAATTTTACTAATCGGTCTCAATATCCTCATTGGCCGAATTAGCCAAATTGGCCAAATTGGCTCCAGTGGCCACATTACTCTAATTGGCCAAATTTGACTCAATGGTTTAATTGGTCTAATTGGTCTAATTGGCTTAATTGGCATCAATTGGCTAATGGGCGTAATTGGAATAAATTTTCCTAATTTGATAAATATGCCTAATCGGCCTAATTGGCCTAGTTGGGCTCAATATCCTAATTGGCCTAAATGGATTAAATTGACTCAGTAGCCTAATCCGACTAATTTGACACAATATCCTTATTGGCCTAATTAGAATAATTGGTCTAAACTAGTCTAATTGACCTAATTGGCCTAGTGTGTCAAATTGGTCTCAATTACCTTAAATGGGCTAATTGGACTACTGGGCCTAATTGGTCTCATTGGCCCAGTTGGCCTAATTGGACTTAATACCCTAATTGATCTAATTGCACTAATTAGCCTCAATGGTCCAATTGGCCTAATCGATCTCATTTAGCCTTAGTTGGCCTAATTGGCCCTATTGGCCTAATTTGCCTAATTAGACTAATTGGTCTTAATGGTCTAATTAGCCTAATTGGTCTCAATGGTGTAATTGGTCTCATTGTCCAATCTTACCTAATTGGACTCAGTGGCCTAACTAGCCTAATTAGTCTCCGTGATCTAATTGGCCTATGTGGTCTAATTGTTCTAATTGACCTAATTAGAATAACTGGCCTAATTGGTATCAATGGTCTAATTGCACTAATTGGCCTCAATGGCCTAACTATCCTAATTGGTATAATTGGCGTAATTGGGATCAATGATCTAATTGTGCTAATTGGTATAATTGGCCTAAATGGTCTCAATATCCTCATTGACCTATTTGGACTAATTGGGCTTAATAGCCGAATTGGCCTTATTGGACTCAAGGGACTATTTGGCCTCAATGGACTAATTGCCCTAATTAGCCTCAATGGGACTCAATTGGGCTAATTGACTAATTTATGTAATTGGAATAATTGGCCTCATTAATCTCAGTCGGACTCTATTGGCCTTAATGGCCTAATTTATGTAATTGGCATAATTGGGGTCAATTTGTCAAATTGGCATAATTAGCCTCAATTGGCCTAATTAGCCTAATTCGCCTAATTGGTCTCATTGGTCTAACTGGTCTAATAGGTTTTCATGGCATAATTGAACTCAATGGACTAGTTGAACTAATTGGCCTAATTGGTCTCATTGGCATAATTTTCCCTATTGGCTAAGGCAAATTAGGTCATTTAGTCCAATTAGACCATTGAGACCTATTAGGAGAATTAGTCCAATTAGGTGAATTAGGCCAATTAGGTCATTGATGTCAATGATTCCATTGAGGCCAATTAGACCACTTAGGCCAATTAGGCCATTCGGGCCCATTAGTCCAATTAGACCATTGAGGTCAATTCAACTAATTATTACAATTATGCTATTGAAGCAAATTATGCCGATTTGGCCATTAAGGACAATTGGGCAATTGGAAAAATTAGTCCATTGAAGACAATTAGGCAAATTAGGGCATTGAGTCAAATTAAAACATTAAAGCCAATTAGACAATTGAGTCCAATTAGGCCATTGAAGTCAATTAATCCATTGAGGCAAATTAGGCCAACTATATCAATAAGGTCAATTATTTCAACTAGGCCGTTGTGGCAAATTAGGCCATCATTGAGGAAAATTAGTTCAATTAGACCAACTAGGTCATTGAGGCCAATTAGGCCCTTGAGGCCAATTAAGCCAATTAGGTCGTTGATGACAATTAGCCATTGAGGCGGATTACGCTAGTTAGTCGAGTTAGTCCAATAAGGACATTGAGGCTAATTAGTCCAGTTAGTCCAATTAGTCCACTTAGGGCATTGAGGACAATTAGGCCAATTTGGCCATTGAGGCCATTGAGGCCAATTAGGCCAATAAGTTAAATTTAGACAATTATGCAATTTAGGTCAATTAGATCAATTAGGTCAACTGGGGCCTATTGGGGCCAACTAGGAATATTAGGCCAATTAGGCCCATTGAGGTCAATTAGGTTAATTAGGAAAATTAGGCCAATTAGTCCATTGAGTTGAATTAGGCCAATTATGACAATTTTCTCATTGAGGACAATTAGCCCAATTAGACCAGTTAGCCCAATTCGGCCAATTAGGCCAATTAGGCCAATTATGCCAATTAGGCCAATTAGACCATTGAGCGTTGTTAGGCCAATTAGGCTGATTACGCAATTGAGGAAAATTTGGATCATTAGGTGATGTGTCGCCGGAAGCTCAAAACGAGTAATTGAAGAGGAGCAGCGTAATGTAGCTGAATTGACCAAGGCTTAAAGGCAATGCCACCCGCCAAGGTCACTCCACGCTTAAAGACAAAGTCACCAGCACTGGAGTTGCACCACCAATTCTAGGCAAAGGGAAAAGGCTAAAGCAATAGAACAACACAATAAGCTTCCAAAATCCGTCACATTCAGCATCACCATTACAAAAGGGTGAAAATACAATATAAAGACAAAAAAAGAAAGGAAAATTCCCCAATTTGAGTTACAAGACATGGGGAACCCAAAAGGCACATAAAAAGAACAAAATAACACTTTCTCATGCCATTTAATGACCCCACTAGCCAATGTAGCGGGATTCCCTCATAATGATGTATTTTTTCACCTTCTCTCTCCTCATTAATGTGCAACTACTAATTTCCACCATTTTCCATGTGGATAAATGATTTTGGGGCCCAAATAAGTGTGTTGTTGCCCACCATGGAATGTCAACTACTATTAATTGGCCTAATTGACTTAATTGACCTCAATGGAATGTCAATCTTCAACCCTCTTTCAATATCTTCATCATCTCTTCTTCTTCGCATATCCACCTCTGAATCACTGGAATCATTACCATGTGCACGATCTTCATAAAATGGTGCTGGATTGCGACTATGACGTGGTGATGGATGTCGAGGATGCCGCTGCAGTGGAGGGGAGTTAGGTCACTGAGCTCTCAAACGAGTAAGTGAAAAGGAGCAGCGTAATGTAGCCGAATTGACCAAGGCTTAAAGGCAATGCCACCCGCCAAGGTTTCTCCACGCGACCACGTCACCAGCAATGGAGATGCACCACCAATTCCGGGCAAAGGGAAGAGGCTAAAACTAGAGGAATGCACAACATGCTTCACAAATTCATCCAATTCAAGAGTCGCCATTACAAAGTGGTGAAAATACATTATAAAGACAAAATAAAGAAAGCAAAATGCCCCAGTTCGAGTTACAAGGCATGGGGAACTCAAAAGGCACATAAAACGCACAAAACAACACTTTCTCATGCCATTTAATGACCCCACTAGCTAAAGTAGTAGGATTCCCTCTTTATAATGCTTTTCTCCACCTTCTCTCTCTTCTTTAATGTGTTGCTACGAATTTTCATCCATTTCCATGTGAGTTAGTAATTTTGGCCTCGAAATAAGTGTGTTGTGGCCCACCATGGTGTTGGATGCCAAGAAGTGCGGGCTGGTCCAATTTGAATAAAAATTGGGGTTAAAATTTTTATCAAGCCCAAAATTATTCTTATTGGGCTGAATCTGATCCATATCAAATTGGCCTAATTTGCTTAATGGGTCTAATTGGTCTAAATTAGGCTCAACGAACTAATTGGCTTAATTGGCCTAAATGGCCTAAATGGCCTCAATAGCGTAATTGGCTTAATGGACCTTAAAGACCTGGTTGACCTAATTGGCCCCAATTGCCCTCAATAGTCTAATTGTCCTAATTGGTCGAATTGGGTTATTGGATAAATTGGCTGAATTGGCCTCAATTGGAAAATTGGCCTAATTGGCCTCCATTGGCATCAATTGTTCTCATTGGCCTAAATTGCCAAATTGACCAAATTGGCCTAAATTGCTGAATTGGCCTCACTGGAGTTGCACCACCAATTCTAGGCAAAGGGAAAAGGCTAAAGCAATAGAACAACACAATAAGCTTCCAAAATCCGTCACATTCAGCATCACCATTACAAAAGGGTGAAAATACAATATAAAGACAAAAAAAAGAAAGGAAAATTCCCCAATTTGAGTTACAAGACATGGGGAACCCAAAAGGCACATAAAAAGAACAAAATAACACTTTCTCATGCCATTTAATGACCCCACTAGCCAATGTAGCGGGATTCCCTCATAATGATGTATTTTTTCACCTTCTCTCTCCTCATTAATGTGCAACTACTAATTTCCACCATTTTCCATGTGGATAAATGATTTTGGGGCCCAAATAAGTGTGTTGTTGCCCACCATGATGTTAGATGTCAAGAAGTGCGGGTTGGTCGAATTCGAATAACAATTGGGCTTAAAATTTTTATCAAGTCCAAAATTATTCTCCTTGGGCTGAATCTGATCCATATCATTCCCCCCTGGTTGGAGAGGATTTGCCCTCAAATCCATGATATCATCTTCTTCAATGTAAGGAGATAAGTCCCCAATGTTGAACGTTGCAGAAACGCCGCCAAAATCATCTGGTAAATCAATTTTGTTGGAGAAATTCAATGAAGGAGATTGGAGAACAATCAAATGCAAACGAGGTGGTTGATCGCAAAAGTGACCAGATAATTCTTCCACCTAAGAAACCTACTTTTGAGGCTAACCAAACTAGGAATCGGGATATTCGTTGTTTCAAATGTCAAGGAAGGAGTCACATTGCTAGTGAGTTCCCAAACCGGCTTACCATGACCATCAACAATTATGGAGAATGGGATACCGATGGAGAGAGCTCAGAAGAGGAGTTGAAGGTCCATATCGGCTTCAGTGGTTGAATGATTGCGGGGATCTGAAGGTCACCAAGCATGTGAATGTACTGTTCACCATCAGGAAGTACAAAGATGAGGTCTTGTGTGATGTTGTTCCTATGAAGGCTTGCCATTTGTTGTTGGGACGACTGTGGCAGTATGATCGGTGTGTTACCCATGACGGTTTCTTGAATCGTCATTCATTTGTACTCGGAGGGGAACCTATTACCCTCAACCCCATGTCCCCCAAACAAATTCTGGGAGATCACATTTTGAGAGAAAAGAAAAAAAAGAGTGATGAGGAAAAAAAGAGTGAAAATGAAAGAGGAGAGAATGAGGGAAAGAGAGAAAATGAGAGAAGAAAAGAAATGGAGAGCAAAGAAAAATCAAGAGGGGAAAAATATATGAGACTAGAGAAAAGTGTGATGTTGGCAAAAAAGAGTGAGGAAACTTTGATTTCTTAGCAGAACCTTCTAGTACTTATGTACAAAGAGGTGATGTTGAACACTAACGAATTAACTTATTCATTGTCAACTATTGTGAAATCTTTGCCACAGGTGTCTGATGGAGTCATTCTTGAGGAGGTACAACCTTTTCTGCTTCCTAATAGAGAGAGAAAAATAATTCAAGGATCCATTAATGGAATCATGGTTCAAAAGGATTGGAACTATTTTTGGATTTAGCCTCCCTACTCCTATTGATCAAGTTTCATTTCCTTTGTAGGAAAGTAGAAATATGGAAGGAAAACCACATGTTAACCAACAACATGGGAAATCAAAGAAGGTGCATAGGCTTCAAAAGAAATGGAAGTCAAAGATAAAGATACATGGAGATGGGCCAGACATGGTGCTTCATATGATTGATTACAAGATCGCATTGCAAGGTGAGTACGAAGTTATTTTTAAAGTCAATATTTCTAATCATTCGTCGTATTTGGATGCAGATGATGAAGAGTCGAGGATGACTCCTTTTCAAGAGGGGGAGGATGATATGAAACCGGCAGATGACATTGACTTGATGGCATGTGTGAAGTTGGAGTTTCAAGGCCCAATGATGCAAGGAAGATTAGATAGACTACAAGTGGCAAAAGAAGCCCATCTCATTTTGTTAAATGGCCCAAACCCATGGTGCATGCATAGAAGTGGAAAATTGGCTTATTATCCATCTTATTTAAGCCCAAAGGAGATGTGTAAAGCCCAAGACACATGTTTGCACGAATTTTGGAAGGCTTGCCCACATGGAGATTCTAGAATGGCATCTTTGGACACCAAAGTCAAATCTGGTGGGCTAGGTAATCAAAGTCAAATCCGGTGGGCTATGGGTGGAAAGACATGGGCTACTTTTCCAAAAGTTTTTGTTGGACTTTATCTTTTTGACTTTTAAGTGGACAAGGTAGGTTTAGCCTTTATGAATTTTGGGTATTAGACCCTTGACCATTGTATCACGTCCTTGGCTATAAATAGCCCTCCCATGGAATTGTAATTTTATCCAAGACTTAATTGAGAGCTTATGTTTGTTTCTCCCCGTTGTGTGAGAATTGTTCCGAATTTCCCCTTTGCTCTTGTGCCTTCTTGCCTTGTCAATCTCCAAGTTAGATTGGTGATCCAAGATCACAAAGCCCCCAATTATCTGCCTCAATCAAGTGCGTTGTTGTGTGGATTGGTCATCACATCCCTCCCTTGAGTGTTTTGTCTAAATAGTAGGTCACGCTCCATATAGCGTTGATTGACTACTTTCATCCACTATTCGTACCCATTATCTTCCACTTAGCCTCGAACCGCATCTTTCATCCGCCACCCTATGCCGTGAAGATCGGGCCACCCCGTACGTCTCACATCAGTTGGTATCAGAGCCAGGTTGACACGGTAGGCATCTATCCCTTCATTTACTTTAACTCTGTCCTTTACCCTCCTTATCCTTCCATATTATTCACCCACTCATCAAAAAAATCACTTTTCTTAAAAGCCTCCCGAATTGGCCTAGTTTGTGCAAGCTTGGATTATTATAAATTGAGCCAAATTTTCATTCATCTTCTTTCCGAATTTAATTCTCTATATGTGATTTGTATCCGGAAAAAAAAATCAAATTCTCTCAACTCTTCATTTTGTGCTTCTCAAAATTAAGCACTTCCTCTCCTTTGAGAGATTTCAAAAACAAAAATTGTTGTACACCCCGTTTATCATCTTGTGCTTTAAAACTCCAAGCACAACACTTTTTGGGGAGATTTGATCCAAAAAAAGGAAAAGAAAAAGCGGATACAATTACTTCATCATCGTGCTTTGCATTATTAGCACTTTTCATTTCTGTACAACACTTTCTCCATCATTTTACTTCATCCCCATATTATATTTGGCTCATATTGTTTTTAATTTTTCTTATCTTGCACAAACAGGAAAAAACCAAATACCACTTTCTACCAATTTTTTCACCCACCATTTATCCATCTTTCTACCCTCTTTTCACCCTTTACTATTTACCACTCAAGCAGGTTGTGGTAAACCATCCCCCAACACGATCTTGATTGGGGAAGGATTGGTGGCAATTGATCACCCGAAACAAGGTATTATATTTCATAAGAGCTTGGAATTTTAATTGAGTGTTGAGAGTGGAGAGAAATAAGCAAAAAAAACATCTTGTGTTTGTGAGTGTGTGCATCTTGTGTGTGTGAATGTGTGAGTGTGTGCATCTTGTGTGTGTGTGTGTATATCTCGCATGTGTGAGTGAGTGTGTATCATTGTGTGTGTTCCCCCCTATGTGTGTTGGTGTTTGCATAACATATCATGACAGAAGATCGTTGGAAGAAAATTGCACATTTTAGCGATGAAGGAAGTCGAAGTAGATCTACGGCACCCGAAGCTACGCAATTCCAAATGCAAGCTTTGGTGAGCCACTTCGAGAAGCTTCTTGATCAGAATTTGGAGGTGTTACATGAGAGGATTGATGAATTAGAGAATAAACCAAGCCCAAGGATGTTCCATGATAACCCATGACGCGCTCTGGCACCACGTCGTCCCCACATCATGGAGGAGGAGATGGTGAACTTTGATGATGATCTTGATGATGTCCCACAAAGGAGGAGGTTGTACCAACAACCGAGAGGAGGACATAAGAGACAACATGAACCTCAAGGTGAAAGTCCCTTCTTTTCAAGGGAAAAGCGATCTGGAAGCATACTTGGAGTGGGAGATGCGGATCGAGCAGGTCTTTTCATGCCATTCATATTCCGAGGAGAAAAAGGTCAAACATGCTTCCCTTGAATTTTCTGATTATGCTTTAATTTGGTGGGATCAAGTTCAAAAGGAGAGGGCTAGATATGGTGGACGTCTAATCAACACTTGGGAAGACATGAAGTTCATCATGCGGAAGCGGTTTGTTCCCACACATTACCATAGAGATCTCCACAACAAACTTCTACGCCTCACCCAAGAGAGTAAGTGTGTAGAAGACTACTACAAAGAGATGCAAATTTCCATGATTCAGGCAAACATTTAGGAGGATCCGGAGGCAACCATGACACGGTTTTTACATGGGCTCAATCGGGATATTGTCGATCAAGTGGAGATGTACCACCATGTTGAAAATAAAAGATATGATCCATCAAGCCACCAAGATCGAGCAACAAATCAAAAGGAGGAGCAACATGAGGAAACCCACTACCCCTTTCACTCCATGGAGAAATTCAACGAAGGAGATTGGAGAACAATCAAAGGCAAAAGTGTGGTTGATCGCAAAAGTGACCATGTAATTCTTCCACCTAAGAAACCTAATTTTGAGGCTAACCAAACTAGGAATCGGGATATTCATTGTTTCAAATGTCAAGGAAGGAGTCACATTGCTAGTGAGTGCCCAAACTGACTTACCATGACCATCAACAAGTATGGATAATGGGATACCGATGGAGAGAGCTTAGAAGAGGAGGAAGAATCTCCAGAAATTGATAATGGAGAATTTGCAAAAGACGGTTAGATTCTTGTCACTAGGAGAGTTCTAAGAGCACAAATGACCATGGGAGAGAATGAGCAGTGGGAGAACCTTTTCCACACATGGTGCAAGATCAATGGGAAGGTATGTAGTGTTATTATTGATGGAGGAAGTTGTAGTGATGTTGCGAGCACCGAGTTAGTAGAGAAGTTGGGACTTCCTACATTGAAGCATCAACATCCATATCGGCTTCAGTGGTTGAATGATTGCGGGGAGCTGAAGGTCACCAAGCAAGTGAAGCTACTGTTCACCATCGGGAAGTACAAAGATGAGGTCTTGTGCGATGTTGTTCCTATGAAGGCTTGACATTTGTTGTTGGGACGACCGTGGTAGTATGATCGGCGTGTTACCCATGACGGTTTCTTGAATCGTCATTCATTTGTACTCCGAGGGGAACCTATAACCCTCAACCCCATGTCCCCCAAACAAATTCTGGAAGATCACATTTTGAGAGAAAAGAAAAAAAGAGTGATGAGGAAAAAAATAGTGAAAATGAAAGAGGAGAGAATGAGGGAAAGAGAGAAAATGATAGAAGAAAAGAAATGGAGAGCAAAGAAAAATCAAGAGGGGAAAAATATTTGAGAGGAGAGAAAAGTGTGATGTCGGAAAAAAAGAGTGAGAAACTTTGATTTCTCAGCAGAACCTTCTAGTACTTATGTACAAAGAGGTGATGTTGAACACTAACGACTTACCTTATTCATTGTCAACTATTGTGAAATCTTTGCCACAGGTGTCTGATGGAGTCATTCTTGAGGAGGTACAACCTTGTCTGCTTCCTAATAGAGAGAGAAAAGTAATTCTAGGATCCATTAATGGAATCATGGTTCAAAAGGATTGGAAGGAGTTTCTACCTCATGCAGATTCGACTTACAAAAGGGGAGATCACTCTATAACTCAATTTTTTCCATTTGGAACTATTTTGGGATTTAGCCTCCCTACTCCTATTGATCAAGTTTCATTTCCTTTGCAGGAAAGTAGAAATATGGAAGGAAAACAACTTGTTAACCAACAACATGGGAAATCAAAGAAGGTGGATAGGCTTCAAAAGAAATGGAAGTCAAGGATAAAGATACATGGAGATGGGCCAGACTTGGTGCATCATATGATTGATTACAAGATCACATTGCAAGGTGAGTACGAAGTTATTTTTAAAGTCAATGTTTCTAATCATTCCTCGTATTTGGATGCAGATGACGAAGAGTCGAGGAAGACTCCTTTTCAAGAGGGGGGGTGATATGAATCCGGCAGATGACATTGACTTGATGGCATGTGTGAAGTGGAGTTTCAAGGCCCAAGATGCAAGGAAGATTAGACAGACTACAAGTGGTAAAAGAAGCCCATCTCATTGCATTAAAAGGCCCAAACCCAAGGTGCATGCATAGATGTGGAAAATGGGCTTATTATCAGTCTTATTTAAGCCCAAAGGAGATGTGTAAAGCCCAAGACACATGTTTGTACGAATTTTGGAAGGCTTGCCCACATGGAGATTCTAGAATGGCATCTTTGGACACCAAAGTCAAATCTGGTGGGCTAGGCAATCAAATTCAAATCCGGTGGGCTATGGGTGGAAAGACATGGGCTACTTTTCCAAAAGTCTTTGTTGGACTTCATCTTTTTGACTTTTAAGGGGACAAGGTAGGTTTAGCCTTTATGACTTTTGGGTATTAAACCCTTGACCATTGTATCACTTCCTTGTCTATAAATAGCCACCCCATGACATTGTATTTTCATCCAAAACTTAATTGAGAGCTTATGCTTGTTTCTCCCCATTGTGTGAGAATTGTTCCGAATTTCCCCCTTGCTCGTCTGGATTCTTGTCTTGTCAATCTACAAGTTAGATTGGTGATCAAAGATCACAAAGCCCCCAATTCCGTGCCTCAACCCAAGTGCGTTGTTGTGTGGATTGGTCATCCCATCCCTTCCTTGAGTGTGTTGTCTAAGTAGTAGGTCGCGCTCCATATAGCGTTGATTGACTACTTTCATCCACTATCTGTACCCATCATCCGCCACATAGCCCCGAACCGCATCTTTCATCCGACACCCTACGCCGTGAAGATCGGGCTACCCCGTGCGTCTCACATCAGGCCTCATGGGCCCTAGTGAGATCATGGGCCTGATGGACCTTAGGGGCCTCACGAGCCTAATGGGATTAAGGGGCCTAATGAGCCTGATGAGATTAATTGGCCTAATGAGCCTGATGAGATTAATTGGCCTAATGAGCCTCTTGGGATTAAGTGTGTGAGTGGGCCCAATGGGCCTAAGTGGTCGTAGTGGTTTTATGGGATTAATGGGCCGAAGTTGCTGAATGGGCCTAGTGGGCCTGATGGGCCTAATGGACCTAAGTGACACAATGAGATTAATGAGTCTCATGATCCTAATGGGCTGAATGGGTCTAAGTGTCCTCATGGGACCAATGGACCTAATGGAATGAAGTGGCACAATGTGCCTAATTGGCCTAAGTGGTTAATGGGCATGATGGATCTCAGGGGCCTCATGGCCCTAAGTGACCTAAGTGGCCTAATGGTCCCAAGTGGCCGAATGGACCTAGTGGGCCCAATGGATGGGATGAATGAGCCTAGTGTTCCAAGTGGGCCTAATGGGTCTAAGTGGCCTAAAGGGTCCAGTGGGCCGAGTGGGAATAATGTGCCTAATGGGTGCAAGTGGCCTAATGGGTCTAGTAGGACTCATGGGCCTCATGATCCTAAGTGGACTGATGGTCCCAATGGGCCTAATGGGCCTAAGTGTCCTAATGGGCCTGATGGTTCTAATGTGCGTCATGGGCCTCATCGATAGAATGCACCTCATGAGCCTAATAGGCCTGAAGGGCCTAATGGGCCTAATGGTCATTAGTGGCCTAATGGGAATAAGTTCTCTAATGAGCCCAATGTGTCTGATGGGCCTAATGGTTCTAATGGGCCTAATGGTCCTAATGGACTTAATGAGCCTAAGAGGCCTCATTGGATTAATGCGCCTAATGTCTGAGTGGCCGAAATGGCCAAATTGGCCTAATGGGCCTAATCAACCTCAGTGGTCGAAATTGCCAAATGGTCCTATGTGGCATAATTGGCATAATGGTCTTAAGTGGCCTAATGGGCCTAAGTGGACCGATGGGCCTAATTGGCCTAAGGGCCATAATGGTCCTAATGGGCCTAAGTGTGATAATGGGCCTAAGTGGACTAACGGGCTGAATGGGCCAAAGTGTAATAATGGGCCAAAGTGGCATGATGGACCCAATGGGCCAAAGTGGCATGATGGGCCCAATGGACCTAAGTGGCATAATGGGTCGAATGGGATGAAATGACCTAAGTGGACTAATGGGCCTACTAGTCCTAGTGGACCTAAGTGGACTAATGAGACTAATTGGACTAAGTGGTCTAATGGGCCTTAGTGGCCTAATGGGCCTAATGGGCCCAAGTGGCCTAAGTGTCCTAATGAGCTTAATGGGCATAAGTTTCCTAATGAGACGAATGGGCCTAAGGGGACCAGTGGACCTGTGGGCCAAATGGGCCTAAGTGGCCTAATGGGCACGTTGGGATTAATGGTCATAAGTGGCCTAATGAGCCGAATGAGCCTAAGTGGCATAATGTGCCTGATGAGCCTGATGGACATAATGGGCCGAATGAGCCTATGTGGTCTCATGGGCATGATGGGCCTAATTAGCTTGATGGGCTTAAGTGGCCCAATGAACTGAATGATCCTAAGTGGTCTAATGGTCTTAATTGGCTTAATGGGTCTAATGGGCCTAATGGGTCTAAGTGGCCTCGTGGGCCTAATGAGCCTAATGGGTCTAAGTGACCTAAGTGGCCTAATGGACCGAATGTGCCTTGATGGCCTAATGGGCCTAATGCGTCTAATGGGCCTAATGGGTTTAATGGGCCCAAGTGGCTTAATAGGCCTAAATTGACTTAATGGCCTAAAGGGGATAATGTGCCTAAGTATCCTAATGCGCTGAATGGGCCTAAATGGTCTAATGGGATTGATGGCCAAAATGGGCCTTAGTGGGCTCATTGGACTAATGGGCATAATGGTCCTAAGTGGCTGAAGTAACCTAATAGGCCTAATGGGCCAAAGTGGCCTAATGGGTCTGATGGGACTGATCGGCCTAATGGCCATAATGAGCCTTAGTGGCCCAGTGTGCCTAATTGGCTTATAGGCATAATGGGCGGAATGGGCGTAATTGGCTGAATGGGCCTAATGAGCCTGATGGGTCTAAGTGGCCTAATGTGCCAAATGGGCCTAATTAGCCTCATGGGTCCAATGGTCCTAATGGGCCTAACCCGACTAAGTGGGCTAATGGGCGTAATGGGCGTAATGGGCCTAATGTTCTTAATGGGCCTAAGTGGATTAATGAACTCAATGGGCCTAAGTGTCTTGATGGGCCCAATGGCCCTAAGTGGCTTGATGGGCCAAATGGGCTTAAGTGGCGGAATTGGCCTATGTGGCGGAATTGGCCTATGTGGCGGAATGTCCCAAATGGGCCTATTGGGCCTCAAAGTCCGAATGGGCCTCATCAGCCAAATGCACTTAAGTGGTCTCACGTCTAATGATGGCAATGGGCCTAATCGACCTCATGGGACTAAGTGGCTTCGTGGGCATAATGGGATTAATGGGCCTAATGGGTCTCCTAGGTCGAAGTGGCACAATGGGCCTAGTGGGGCTAATGGGCCTATGTGGCCTAAGTGACCTAATGAGCCTAATGGGCCTATGTACCTGAATGGGCCTAATGGGCCGACTGGGATGATGTGGCCCGATGGGACTAATGGGCCTAAGTGGCATCATGGACCCAATGGTCCTAATGGACCTAAGTGGCCTAATGAGCCTAATGGGCCTAATGGAACTAATGCGCCTACGTGGCCTGATGGGCCTAGCGATCCTAATGGGCCTCATGTTCTCAAGGACCGAAGTGCCCTAATGGTTCTAATGGACCTAAGTGGCCTAATGGGCCAAGTGGGCCTAAAGGACCAAATAGGCCTAATCGGCTTAATCGGACTAATCGTCCGAATGAGCCTAATTAGCCTGATGGGCCTAAGTTGCCTCGTGGGTCCAATGAACATAATGTTCCTAATGTGCCTAAGAGGTCAAAGTGGGCCTAAAGGGCCTAGTGGTCTGAATCGGCCTAAGTGGACTAAAGGGCCTACGTGGCCTAATGAGCCTAATTGACCTAAGTGAGCTAATGAGCCTCATGGGTCTTAGTGGCCTAATGGCCCTAAAGGTCCTAATGATCCTAAATGGTCTAAGTGGCCTAATAGGCATAATTGGCTTAATGGGTTAAATGGGTCTCAGTTTCCTAATGGGCCTAAGGGACCTAATGTGCTGAATGCGCCTAATGGGCCTTAGTGGCCTAATAGTACAAATGGGCATGAGTGGCCTAATCGACATAATGGACCAAGGTGGACTAATGAGCCTAAGTGGCCTAATGGGACTGAGTGACATAATGGGCTTAAGTGGCCTAAGTGGCCTAATGGGCCAAATTGGCTTAAGTGGCCAAATGGGCCTAGTTGGACTCAGTGGCCTAAGGGGCCTAAATGGCCTAATGAGCCTAATCAGCCTAAAGGGACTAAGTGGCCTAATGAGTCGAATGGGCCTAAGTGTCCTAATGGGTCTAATGGGACTTAGTGGCCAAATGGGCCTGAGGGGATGAATGGGCCTAAGTGGCCTAGGTGGCTTAATGGGCCTAATGGGCCTAATGGTCCTAGTGAGTCGAATGTGCCTAAGTGGCTTAGTGGGCCTAATGGGACTAATGGGTTTAATTGGAATAATGGGCCTAAGTTGCCTAATGGGCATCAGTGGCCTGATGGGCCAAATGGGCCTAAGCGGGCTAAGTGGCTTAATGAGATTAATGTTCCTAATGGGACTAAGTGGAATAATGAGCCGAATGGTCCTAAGTGGCCAAATAGGCCTGATGGGCCTTATGGCCCTAAGTGGCCTAATGGGATCGATGGTCCTGACGGGCCTAATTGGATTAATGGGCCTAATGGGATTAACGGGCCTCAATGGCCTAATGAGATGAATGCACCTAAGTGGCCTAATGGGCTTGATGGGCCTCATGGGCCTCATGGGTTTGATGGTCATAATGGTCTGAATGGGCCTAAGTGGCCTCATGGGCTTGATGGGCCTGATGGGTTTAATGGGCCTAAGTGATCTAATGAGCTGAATGAGCCCAAGTGGCCTAATGGTCCTCACAGGCCTCATTGAACTAATGGGCCTAAGTGGCCTAATAAGCATGATGGGACAAATGGGAAAAATGGGCCTCAGTGGCCTCATGGAACTCATGGGTCTAATGGGCCTCAGTGGCCTAAGTGGCCTAATGCGCCTAATGGGCATAATGGCCCTGATGGACCTAATGGGCGTAATGGGTCTAAATTGGCTTTGTGGCCTAATGGGCATAATGGGCCTAGGTGGCTTAATGAGTTGAATGGGATGAATTGGCCTTATGGGCCTAAGTGACCTAATGGGCCAAATGGGTATGAGTGGCATAATGGGATTGATGGGCCTAATGAGCCTAATGGGCCTTAGTGGTCTCATGGTCCTAATGGGCCTCATGGCCTCATGGGCCTTATGGGCCTAATCAGCCTAATGGACCTAAGTGACCTAATTGGACTGATGGGAATAATGGGTCGAATGTTACTCAGTGGCCCATTGGGCCTAATGGGCCTGATTGGCCTAATTATCATAATGGTCCTCAGTGGCCTAATGTGTCTAAGTGGCCCAATGAGCCTTACTGGCCTAATGGGCCTAATGAGCCTCAATGGCCTATTGGGCCGAATGGGCTAGATAGGCCAAATGGGCACAATGGGGAAAAGTGGACCAATGGGCCTAAGTGGCAAAATGGGCTCAATGGGCCGAATGGGGATAATGGGCCGAAGTGGCCTAAGTGGCCTCATGGGCCCAATGAGCATAAGTGGCCTAATGGGAATAATGGGACTCATGGGCCTAAGTGGAGTAATGGGCCTGGTGGGCCCAATGGGCATCATGGGCCTAATGGGCCTAATGAGCCTGTTAGGCCGAAGTGGCCCAATGGGCCTAAGTGGCCGAATGAGCCTAATGGTCCTCAGTGGCCAAATTGGCCCAGTGTGCCTAAAGAGCCTAATGGGCTTAAGTGGCCCGATGGGCCTAATGGGCATCATGGTCCAAAAGGGTCGAATGTGCCTCATGGGTTTAAGGGGCCTCATGGGCCCAATGGGCTTAATGATCCTAAGAAGCCGAATCGGCCTAATGGGCCTAATCAGTCTAAGAGGTCTAATGGGGCTAAGTGGTCTAATGGGCATAATCCCCCTAATCGAGTGAATGGGCCTAATGGGCCTAAGTGACCTAATGGGCTTAATGGGCCTAATGAGCCTAATGGGCCTAAGTGTCCTTAGTGTCCTAATCAGCGTAATCCACCGAATGGGACTAATGAGACTAATGGGCCTAAGTGGCCTAATGGGGCTAATGGGGCTAATGGGCCTAGTGCCTAAGTGGTCAAGGTGGACAAATGGACCTAATGGGCATAATGGGCCTAAGTGGCCTAAGTGGTCTAATTGGCCTAATCGGCCAAATGGTCCTAAGTGGCCTAGTGGGCCTAAGAGGCCTAATTGGGCATAATGGGCCTAATCGGACTAGGTGGCCTAATGGGATTAATGGCCCTAATGGGCCTCAATGACCTAATGGTTGTAATGAGGCTAATGGGCATAAGTGGCCTAAGTAGCATAATGGACCTCATGGGCCTAATTGGACTAATGGTCCTAATGGGCTTAAGTAGCCTGATAGGCCTGATGGGTCGAATGGGCCTAACGGGCCTTAGGGGTCTAATGGTTCTAGTTGGCCCCATGGCGATAATGGTCCTTAGTGGCCCAATGTGCTTAAGTGGCCCAATGGCCCTCAGTGGTCGAATGGGCCCAATGGGACTAAGTGGCCCAATGGGCCTAATGGGCTTGGTAGGGAAAATGTGAACAATGGGGCGAAGTGGCCCAATGGGCCTAAGTTTCCTAATGGGCCTAAGTGGCCAAATGGGCATGATCGGCCAAATGAGCCTAAGTGGCCTAAGTTTCATAATGGGATTTATGGGCCTAAGGCCTAATGGGCATAGTGGGCTAATGGGCCTAAGTGTTCGATTAGGCTTGATCGGTGTAATGGGCCTAATGAGCCTCTATGGCCTAATGGGACTAATGCTCCTAATGGGCCTAAGTGGCATAAGTGGCCTAATCAACATAATGGGTATTAGTGGCCTAATGGGCCTTAGTGGCCGAATGGGCATGATAGGCGCGATGGACATAATGGGTCTAATGGGCCGAAGTGGCCCTAATCGGCCTAATGGGCATAATGGGATAAATTGTCTTAAGTGGGTTAAGGGGGCCCAATGGGCCTAAGTTGCCGAATGGGTCTAATGGTCCTAAGTGGTGGAATAGACCTAACGGGCCCAAGTGGCGAAATGGGCCTAATAAGCATATGTGGCCTAATCGGCATAATGAGCCTAAGTGGTTGAATGGGCCTGATGGGCCTCAATGTTCAAGTGGGCCTAAGTGGCCTAATGGGCCTAATCGACAAAAGTGGCATAATGGGCCTCATGGGCCTTAGTGAGATCATGGGCCTGATGGGCCTTAGTGGCCTCACAAGCCTAATGGGATTAATGGGCCTAATGTGCCTGATGAGATTAATTAGCCTAATGGACCTCTTGAGATTAAGTGTCTGAGTGGGCCCAATGGGCCTAAGTGGTCGAAGTGGCCTGATGGGATTAATGGGCCTAAGTGGCTGAATGAGCCTAGTGGGCCTGATGGGCCTAATGGACCTAAGTGGCATAATGGGCTTAATGGGCCTCATGATCCTAATGGGATGAATGGGCCTAAGTGTCCTCATGGGACCAATGGACCGAAGTGGCACAATGTGCCTAATTGGCCTAAGTGATCTAATGAGCATGATTGGCCTCATGGCCCTTATTGACCTAAGTGGCCTAATAGTCCCAAGTAGCCTAATGGGCCTAGTGGGCCCAATGGGCCTCATGGGATGAATGAGCCTAGTGTTCCAAGTGGGCCTAATGGGTCTAAGTGGCTTAAAGGGTCCAGTGGGCCAAATGGGAATAATGGGCCTAATGAGCCCAATTGGCCTAATGGGTCTAATGAGCCTCATGGGCCTCATGGTCCTAAGTGGACTGATGGTCCCAATGGGCCTAATGGGCCTAAGTGTCCTAAAGGGCCTGATGGTCCTAATATGCCTCATGGGCCTCATCGATAGAATGCACCTCATGAGCCTAATGGGCCTGAAGGGCCTACTGGGCCTAATGGGAATAAGTTCCCTAATGAGCCTAGTGGGTATAATGGGCCTAATGGTTCTAATGGGCCTAATGGTCCTAATCGGCCTAATGGTCCTAATGGTCTTAATGAGCCTAAGTGGCCTCACTGGACTAATGGGCCTAAGGCCTGAGTGGCTCAAATGGCCTAATTGGCCTAATGGACCGTAATGGCCTAATGGACCTAATCAACCTGAGTGGTCGGAATTGTCAAATGGGCTTATGTGGCATAATTGGCGTAATGGTCGAAAGTGGCCTATTAGGCCTAAGTGGCCCGATAGACCCAATTGGCCTAAGGGTCTTAATGGTCCTAATGGGCCTAAGTGGGATAATGGGCCTAAGTGGACTAACGGGCTGAATGGGACAAAGTGGCATAATGGGCCAAAGTGGCATGATGGGCTCAGGTTTACAATGTTTATAAGGTTCTCTAAAATCACTATCACTGGCATATAAATCCTTAATGTATTCAAAACCAAGAAGTTTTGAATCCAACAAGGATAAAAGAGAATATCTACATGAAAGTGCATCAGCCACAGTATTTTCTTTACCCTTTTTATGCTTGATGACATATGGAAATGATTCAATGAATTCCAGCCATCTAGCATGTCTCCTATTTAGTTTATGTTGGCTCCTAAGGTATTTAAGAGCCTCATGATCATAGGAACAATGTCGCACAATACCTCATCCTTGTATTTACCAATGGAGAACAATACCTTCACTTGCTTGGTGACCTTCAGCTCTCCACAATCATTCAACCACTGAAGCCGATATGGATGTTGATGCTTCAAAGTAGGAAGTCCCAACTTCTCTACTAACTCGGTGCTTGCAACATTACTACAGCTTCCTCCATCAATAATAACACTACATACCTTCCCATGGATATTGCATCGTGTATGGAAAAGGTTCTCCCGCTGCTCATTATGTCCCACGGTCATTTGTGAGGTTAGAACTCTCCTAGTGACAAGAATCTCACCATCATCTACAAACTCTCCACTATCAATTTCTGGAGATTCTTCCTCCTCTTCCGAGCTCTCTCCATCGGTTTCCCATTCTCCAAACTTGTTGATGGTCATGGTGCGCTGGTTTGGGCACTCACTAGCAATGTGACCCCTTCCTTGACATTTAAAACACCGAATATCCCTATTCCTAGTTTGGTTAGCCTCAAAAGTAGATTTCTTAGGTGGAAGAATTACCTTGTCACTTTTGCGATCAACCACCTCTTTTGCCTTTGATGGTTCTCCAATCTCCTTCCTTGGATTTCTCCACGGTGTGAAAGGGGTAGTGGGTTTCCTCATGTTGCTCCTCCTTTTGATTTGTTGCTCGATCTTGGTGGCTTGGTGGATCATATCTTGTATCTCTACATGGTGGTACATCTCTACTTGATCCGCAATCTCCCGATTGAGCCCATGTAAAAACCGTGCCATGGTTGCCTCCGGGTCCTCCTCAACATTTGCCCAAATCATGGCAATTTGCATCTCCTTGTAGTAGTCTTCTACACTCTTACTCCCTTGGATGAGGCGTTGAAGTTTGTTGTGGAGATCTCTATGGTAATATGTGGGAACAAACCACTTCCGCATGGTGAACTTCATGTCTTCCCAAGTGTTGATGGGACGTCCACCATATCTATCCCTCTCCTTTTGAACTTGATCCCACCAAATTAAAGCATAATCAGAAATTTCAAGGGAAGCAAGTTTGACCTTTTTCTCCTCGGAATATGCATGGCATGAAAAGACCTGCTCGATCTGCATCGCCCACTCCAAGTATGCTTCCGGATCGCTTTTCCCTTGAAAAGAAGGGACCTTCACCTTGATCCCCCCAAGTAGGTCATCATCATGTTGTCTCCTTTGGCCTCCCCTCGGTTGTTGGTACAACCTCCTCCTTTGTGGGACATTATCAAGACCATCATCAAAGTTCACCATCTCCTCCTCCATGATGTGGGGATGATGTGGTGCTGGAGTGCGTCGTGGGTTATCATGGAACATCCTTGGGCTTGGTTTATTCTCTAATTCATCAATCCTCTCATGTAACACCTCCAACTTTCGATCAAGAAGCTTCTCGAAGTGGCTCACCAAAGCTTGCATTTGGAATTGCGTAGCTTCGGGTGTGGGAGATCTACTTCGACTTCCTTCATCGCTAACATGAGCAATTTTCTTCCCACGATCTTCTGCCATGATATGTTATGCAAACACAAACACACACTGGGGGGGCAAACACACACAATGATACACACTCACTCACACACACGAGATGCTCACACACACACACAAGATGTACACACTCACACACACAAGGATACACACTCATGCACGCAAGATATACACACCAACACACACAAGATATACACACACGCACAAAACAAGATGCACACACAATATTTTTTTTGCTTATTTCTCTCCACTCTCAAAACTGAATTTGAATCCCAAGCTCTTATGAAATATAATACCTTGTTTCGGGTGATCACTTGCCACCAATCCTTCCCCAATCAAGATCGTGTTGGGGGATGGTTTACCACAACCCGCTTGAGTGGTAAAGGGTAAAGGGTGAAAAGAGGGTAGAAAATGGATAAAGGGTGGATGGAAAAGGGGGTAGAAATGTGGTATTTGGGTTTTTCCCGATTGTGCAAAATAAGATAAATGAATAAAAATATGAGCCAAATACAAAATGGGGATGAAGTAAAATTATGGAAAAAGTTATATATGGAAATGGAAAGTGCTAATAAGGTAAAGCACAAAGGAGTAATTGTATCCACTTTTTTTTGCTCTTTTTTTGTCAATTCTCCCCAAAAAGTGTTGTGCTTGGAGTTTTAAAGCACAAGATGATTGAACGGAGAGCAAGACAATTTTTTTTTCTTTTTCTTTTCAAAATCTCTCAAATAAAGGATGTGCTTAATTTTGAAAAGCACAAAATGATGAGTTGAGAGATTTTTTTTTTGCTGGATACAAATCACATATAGAGAATTAAATGCGGAAAGAAGATGAAAGAAAATTTAGCTGAATTTATAATAATCCAAGCTTGCACAAACTAGGCCAATTCGGGAGGCTTTCAAGAAAAAAGATTTTTTTTGTTGAATGGGTGAATAATATGGAAAGATAAGGAGGGTAATGGACAGAATTAAAGTAAATGAAGGGATAAATGCCTACCGTGTCAACAGGAGCTCTGATACCAACTGATGTGAGACGCACGGGGTGGCCCGATCTTCACGGCGTAGGGCGGCAGATGTAAGATGCGGCTTGTGGCTAAGTGGCAGATGATGCGTATGGATAGCGGATGCAAGTAGTCAATCAACGCTATAAGGAGCGCGACCTACTACTTAGACAACACACTCATGGGAGGGATGTGATAGCCAATCCACACAACAACGCACTTGGGTTGAGGCACGAAATTGGAGGCTTTGTGATCTTGGATCACCAATCTAACTTGTAGATTGACAAGGCAAGAATGCACAAGATAAAGGGGAAACTCAGAACAATTCTCACACAACGGAGAGAAACAAAGCATAAGCTCTCAATTAATTCTTGAATGCCAATACAATGCCATGGGGTGGCTATTTATAGCCCAGAGGGTGATACAATGGTCAAGGGTCTAATACCCTAAAGTCATAAAGTCTAAACCTACCTTTTCCCCTTAAAAGTCAAAAAGATAAAAGCCAACAAAGACTTTTGGAAAAGTAGCACACAACTTTCCAACATAGCCCACCAGATTTGACTTTGAGTGCATAGCCCACCGGATTTGACTTTCGTGTCCAAAGATGCCATTTCTAGAATCCCTCACGTCATCGGGCCTTGAAAATCCAACTCTTCCTCCCGCGCAATCGACTTGGTGCTTTCGACATGGTTCTCATCAATTAAGTCCATTAGTCCACTTTGGCCCGTTAGGCCACTTAGGTCCATTAGGCACATTCAACCCCTTAGGCACTTTAGGCCCATTAGGCCCATTTGACCAATTCAGCCACTGAGGCCCATTAGACCACTTAGGCCCATTTGGCCCATTGGTCAATGGGCCCATTAGGTCTATTCAGTCACTTAGGCCCATTAGGCCCATTGGTTCATTTAGGCCCATTATACCCATTATTCCCATTAAGCGTATTAGGTCCAATTGTCCAATTAAGACCATTAGGCCATTTAGGCCCATTAGGTCCATTAGGTCTATTATGCCCAATAGGTTCATTGAGCCACTTCGGCCCACTAAGTCCATTCGACCCATCCGACCCATTCGGCTAATTAGGCCCATTAGTCACATTATCCCTTTAGTCCCATTCGATCCATTCAGCCCATTATGCCCGTCGGACCCTTTTGGCCCATTCATCCCATTAGGCAGCTTCGGTCCCGTGGGCCCATTGAGCCCATTGGTCCCATTAGGCCCATTCGGCCAATTCGCCCCACTAGGCCACTTCGACCCTTGGATCCATTCGATAAATTAGGCCCATTGGACCCATAAGGCCCCATAGGCTCATTAGGTCACTTGGACCCATTAGGACACTTAGGCCCATTCGGCCATTTAGGCCCATTAGGCCACTTCGGCCCATCAGGCCACTTAGATCCATTACGCTCATTAGGCCACTTAGGCCCATCAGGCCCATTCGGTCCATCAGTCCCATTAATCTGATTCGGCCCTTCGGCCACTTAGGCCCATTGGACCACTTAGACCCATTGGGCCAGTTTGCCCCATTGGGCCCCTTCATCCGATTAGGCCAATTCGGTCAGTTTGGCCCATTAGGCTCATTAGGCCGCTTATGCCAATAAGGCCATTAGGCTGATTATGCCACTTAAGCCCCTTAGGCCGCTTTGGCCCATTATGCCCTTTAGGCCGATTAGGCCACTTATGCCCATTTAGCCCATTCGGCCACTTAGGCCCATTTGGTTATGACTATACCACTTAGGCCCACTAGGTCGATTATGCCACTTAGGCCCATTAGGATGCTTTGGCCCATTAGGTCCTTCAGGCCGATTACGCCACTTAGCCCCATTTGGCCCATTAGGACCATTAGTCCCGTTAGGCCCATTAGTCCCTTTAGGCTAGTTAGGCCCGTTGAAACCATTAGGACACTTAGGCCCATTAGACCCGTTCGGCCCATTAGGCAACTTAGGCCCATTGGGCTAATTAGACCCCTTAGGCCCATTAGGCCCTTTAGGCCCATTATAACACTTAGGCCACTTAGGACCATTCTACCCATTAGTCCCATTTGGCCCATTAATCCCATTATGCCACTTAGGGTCATTAGACCACTTCGGCCCGTTGGGCCCATTAGGCCACTTAGGCACATTAGGCCACTTAGGCCCAATAGGCCCACTAGGAACCTTGGTACCATTAGGCCCATTCGTCCCATTAGGACACTTAGGCCAATTCGGCCCATTTGGCCACTTAGAACAATTAGGCCAATTAGGCATAGTAGGCCACTTAGGCCCATTAGGCCTACTAGGCACATTATGCCCATTCGGTCTATTCATCTCATTCATCCCATTATGCCACTTAGGCCCATTACGCACATTAGGTCAATTTTTTCACTTAGGCCATTCTACCCATTAGGATCGCTAGGCACATTAGGCCCATTCTGCCAATTAGGCTCATTCAACCACTTAGGCCCATTAGGCTAATAAGGTCACTTCGGCCCAATATGTCACTTAGGCACATTAGGACCATTAGGCCACTTATGCCCATTCAGTACATTAGTCCCTTTAGGCCCATTAGGCCCATTAGGCCCATTCGTCCACTTAATAACATTATGCCCATTAGGTCCATCAGGTTGATTAAGTCACTTAGTCTCATTAGACCATTTTGGCCCCTTAAGACATTTAGGCCCATGAGGCCAGTGAGGCGAATCAGGCCCGTTAGGCCCATGAGGCCACTTTGTCCCTTTAGGCCCATGAGACCACTTTGGACCATTAGGCCCACTAGGCCACTTGGGTCCATTGGCCCCATTAGGCCCATTCGACCGCTTAGGCCTGTTATGCCACTTAGGCCCATTTGGCCATTAAAGCCCAATAAGCTGATTAGGCCACTTTGGACCATTAGGTCCATTATGCCACTTAAGCCACTTTGGTCCATTAGGACCATTAGTCAATTTAGGACCATTAATCCTATTAGGTTGATTTGGCCACTTAGCCCATTAGGCCCAATAGGCCACTTTGACCCATTAGGCCACTTTGGCCTATTAGGCCCATTAGAACCCTTTGGCCCATTAGGCCACTTCGTCCCACTAAGCCCATTAGGTCGATTAGGACACTTAGGCCAATTAATCCCCTTAGGCCACTTAGACCCATTAGTCCCATTAGACCCATTGGGCACATTGGGCTCATTAGGCCCATTCAGCCCATTATGCCACTTAGGCACCTTACGCCCATTAGGCCACTTGGGCACATTAGGCCCATAAGGGCCTTTAGGGTACTTAGGTCCATTATGCCACATCATCCCATTTGGCCCACTAGGCCCATTCAGCCCATCAGGACCATTAGGCTCATTAGGCCACTTAGGCCCATTACGCCCATGAGCCCACTTAGACTCATTAGGCCACTTAGCCACATTAGGACACTTAGGCTCATTAGGACACTTCGGTCCATTGGGCCATTTAGGCCACATTGGCCCATTATGCCACTTAGGCCCATTAGGCCATTTAGGCCCATAATGTCACTTAGGTCCACTGGGCCATTTAGGCCACTTTGGCCCATTATGCCACTTAGGCCCATTAGGCCACTTAGGCTCATTATGCTACTTTGGCCCATTAGGCCAATTATGACTCTTTTTCTCATTATGCAACTAAGGCCCATTAGGCTGATTTGGCCACTTTGTCCCATGTGGCCCATTAGGCTCGTTCAGTCCATCAGGCTCATCCGACCCTTTAGACCCATTAGGCCCATTAGTCCATTTGGGACCATTGGGCTCATTCATCCCATTGGTCCCATTAGGCCCACTCAGTCCACTAGGCCCATCATGCCACTTAGGCCCATTTGACCTATTATGCCACTTAGGCACATTCGTCCTATTATGACACTTAGGCCCATTCGACCTATTATGCTTACCGGATTTAACTTTGGTGCCCAAAAATGTCATTTCTAGAATTCTCCATGTGGGCAAGGCATCCAAATTCCTGCAACCATGAGGGCCAAGCTTTAAACATCATGTTTGGGATTGAATAAGCGAGATAATAGACCCATTTTCTCCATCAATCCAAGGCAAGATCCATTAGGCCTTTAATTAAGTGAGATGGGTGCCCATTGTTGCATTCAGCCTCTTTAATCTCCCACGTGTCATCGGGCCTTGCAAATCCAACTCTTCCTTCCGTGCAATCGACTTGGTGTCTTTAACATGGTTCTCATCATCCTCCCCCTCTTGAAAAGGAGTCGTCCTCGACTCTTCATCCTCTGCACCCCAAAAAGGAGAAAGATCAGAAACATTGAAAGTGGCACTTACACCATACTCACCTAGCAAATCTATCTTGTAAGCATTGTTGTTAATCTTCTCAAGAACTCGAAAAGGTCCATCTCCACATTGCATGAGTTTTGATTTCCGCTTGTCGGGAAATATCTCCTTTCACATATGAATCCAAACTAAGTCCTCGGGCTCGAACAACACTTGTTTGCGACCCTTGTTTGCATGATCAACATATTTTTGGGTCATCCACTCGATATTGTTCCTTGCCTTCTCATGGAATTGTTTGATGAATTCTGCGCACCCTTTTGCATCCATATTAGTTGCTTCCTGCAAAGGCAAAGGAACTAGATCAATAGGGGCAAGAGGGTTAAAACCGTAAACAATTTCGAATGGAGAATATTGAGTAGTTGAGTGCTTGGCCCTGTTATATGCGAATTCCAAATGTGGCAGACACTCCTCCACCACCTCTGTTTGCCCATCGGTTTGCGGATGAAAAGTAGTGGAAAATAGTAACTTTGTACCCAGTTTGCTCCACAAGGTCTTCCAAAAGTAACTAAGAAATTTTGTGTCTCGATCCGACACAATGGTCCTTGGCATTCCATGGAGTTTGACTACTTCCAGAAAGAAAAGTGTTGCAATGTTAGTGGCATCATCAGTTTTGTGACAAGGAATAAAATGTGCCATTTTTGAAAACCCATCCACCAAAACAAAAATAGAATCTCTCCCCCTCTTGGTCCATGGTAACCCCACAATAAAGTCCATTGATATGTCCTGCCAAGGGGTGTTGGGAATTGGGAGAGGAAGATATAGTCAGTGTGGGTTCAGTTTCAATTTGGATTTATGGCAGACAATGCACTTTCCCACAAATTTCTCAACATCTCTAGATATCCTAGGTTAATAAAAATGCTCGTTAAGAACACTTAGAGTTTTTTCAACACCAAAATATCCCATTAATCCACCCGAATGTGACTCCTTTATTAAAAGTAAACGGATTGAGCAATTGGGAATGCAAAGCTTATTAATCCGAAATAAGAATCCATCATGTAAATAGAACATTTCCCAACTAACTCCTGGTTTACAATGTCCATAAGGTTATCTAAAATTACTATCAGTGGCATATAAATCCTTAATGTATTCAAAACCAAGAAGTTTTGAATCCAACAAGGATGAAAGATAATATCTAAATGAAAGTGCATCGGCCACAGTATTTTCTTTACCTTTTTTATGCTTGATGACATATGGAAATGATTCAATGAATTCCAGCCATCTAGCATGTCTCCTATTTAGTTTATGTTGGCTCCTAAGGTATTTAAGAGCCTCGTGATCAGAATGGATCATAAATTCTTTTGGCCAAAGATAGTGCTGCCAAGTCTCTAGTACTCTAAACAATGCATACAACTCTTTATCATATGTAGCATAGTTTAGAGTTGGTCCATTTAACTTCTCACTAAAGAAAGAAATAGGCTTACCTTCTTGCATGAGTACTCCTCCTATGCCAATTTCGCTTGCATCACATTCAATTTCAAAGGTCTTACCGAAGTCTGGAAGTGTAAGTAGAGGGGCGCGGGTGAGTCTCTCCTTAAGAGCATGGAAGGCCTTCTCTTGAGTTGTCCCCCATTTGAAAGGAACATTCTTCTTTGTCAACTCGTTCAATGGTGCAGCTAGTGTGCTGAAGTCTTTCACAAATCCCCTATAAAAACTAACAAGCCCATGAAAACTTCTTACCTGTCCAACGGAGGTTGGAGTTGGTCATTCTTGTATTGCTTTGATTTTCTCGGTGTCCACTTCAACTCCATTCCCGCTCATAAAAAATCCAAGGAAAATAATCTTATTGAGACAAAATTCACACTTTTTTGTGTTTCCAAACAGGTTTTATTTCCTTCACACCTCTAGGACTTTTCTTAAGTGATCTACATGTTCATGCAAAGTCCTACTATACACAAGAATATCATCAAAGTAAACTACCACAAATTTTCCAATATATGCATGTAAGACATGATTCATTAACCTCATAAATGTGCTAGGTGCATTGGTGAGACCAAAGGGCATGACTAACTATTCATAAAGTCCATGTTTTTTCTTAAATGCAGTTTCCAATCATCTCCTTCTTTCATCCTAATTTGATGGTAGCCACTTCTTAAATCAATTTTTGAGAAAATAGTTGAACCATTTAATTAATCTAGCATATCATCTAACCTAGCGATAGGATGACGATACCTGGCAGTGATGTTATTGATGGCTCTGCATTCAATGCACATTCTCCATGTTTCATCCATCTTTGGTACTAGAAGCACCAGTACTGCATAAGAACTAAGGCTCTCTCTCACATATCCCACATCCAACAGATCTTGAACTTGCCTTTGAATTTCTTTTGTCTCTTCGGACGGTTCGGTAATGATGCTCCAGGTATAAGGTCAATTTGATGCTCAATACCTCTAATGGGTGGCAAACCAAGTGGCACCTCTTCAGGAAAGACATCATCATACTCTTGCAACAACGACTCAACAACATTTCACAAACAGGGCAAGTCATTAGTATTTAGCAACTCCTCTTTTTACATGAGTACTAGTAGGGTTTGCTGTGAAAACAAAGCTTCCTTAACCTCACTCTTTTTTGCCAACATCACATTTTCTCTTCTCTCAAATTCTTTTTCCCACTTGATTTTTCTTTGCTCTCCATTTCTTTTCTTCTCTCATTTTCTCTCTTTCCCTCATTTTATCCTCTTTCGTTTTCAATTTTTTTCCCCATCACTCATTTTTTTCTTTTCTCTCAAAATATGATCTTCCAGAATTTGTTTAGGGGATATGGGGTTGAGGGTTATAGGTTCCCCTCGGAGTACAAAAAATGACGATTCAAGAAACTGTCATGGGTAACACGCCGATAATACTGCCACGGTCATCCCAACAACAAATGGAAATCCTTCATAGGAACAATATCGCACAATACATCATCTTTATATTTACCAATGGAGAACAATACCTTCACTTCCTTGGTGACCTTCAGCTCCCCGCAATCATTCAACCACTGAAGTCGATATGGATGTTGATGCTTTAAAGTAGGAAGTCCCAACTTCTCTACTAAATCGGTGCTTTCCACATTGCTACAACTTCCTCCATCAATAATAACACTACATACCTTCCCATAGATCTTGCACCGTGTATGGAAAAGGTTCTCCAACTGCTCCTTTTCTCCCACGGTCATTTGTGTGCTTAGAACTCTCCTAGTGACAAGAATCTCACCATCTTCTACAAACTCTCCACTATCAATTTCTTGAGATTTTTCCTCCTCCTCTTCCGAGCTCTCTCCATCAGTCTCCCATTCTCCATAATTATTGATGGTCATGGTGCGCAGGATTGGGCACTCACTAGCAATGTGACCCCTTCCTTGACATTTTAAACACCGAATATCTCGATTCCTGGTTTGGTTATCCTCAAAATTAGGTTTCTTAGGTGGTAAAATTACCTTGTCACTTTTGTGATCAACCACCTCTTTTGGCTTTGATGATTCTCCAAGTTCCTTCCTTGGATTTCTCCTTGGTGTGAAAGGGGTCGTGGGTTTCCTCATTTTGCTCCACCTTTTGATTTGTTGCTCAACCTTGGTGGCTTGGTGGATTATATCTTGTATCTCCATATGATGGTACATCTCCACTTGACCAGCAATCTCTCGATTGACCCCATGTAATAACCGTGCCATGGTTGCCTCCGGATCCTCCTCAACGTTTGCCCGAATCATGGCAATTTGCATCTCCTTGTAGTAGACTTCTACACTCTTACTCCCTTGGGTGAGGCGTTGAAGTTTCTTGTGGAGATCTCTATGGTAATGTGTGGGAACAAATCGCTTCCGCATGGCGAACTTCATGTCTTCCCAAGTGTTGATAGGACGTCCACCATATCTAGCTCTATCCTTTTGAACTTGATCACACCAAATTAAAGCATTATCAGAAAATTCAAGAGAAGCAAGTTTGACCTTTTTCTCCTCGGAATACGCATGTCATTAAAATACCTGCTTGATCTGCATCTCCCACTCCAAGTATGCTTCCAGGTCGCTTTTCCCTTGAAAAGAGGGGACCTTCACCTTGATCCCGCCATGCAGGTCATCATCATATTGTCTCCTTTGTCCTGCTCTCAGTTGTTGGTACAACCTCCTCCTTTGTGGGACATCATCAAGATCATCATCAAAGTTCACCATCTCCACCTCCATGATGTGGGGACGACGTGGTGCCGGAGTGCGTCGTGGGTTATCATGGAACATCCTTGGTGTTGGTTTATTCTCCAATTTATCAATCCTCTCATGTAACACCTCCAACTTCTGATCCAGAAGCTTCTCGAAGTGGCTCACCAAAGCTTGGATCTGGAATTGCGTAGCTTCGGGTGCCGAAGATCTTCTTCGACTTCCTTCATCGCTAACATGTGCAGTTTTCTTCCCACGATCTTCTGCCATGATATGTTATGCAAACACAAACACACACTGGGGGGCACACACTCACTCACACACGCGAGATGTACGAACACACACACACACACAAGATGTACACACTCACACACACAAGGATACACACTCACGCACAGAAGATATACACACTCACACACTTAAGATTTACACACACACACACACACACAACAAGATGCACACACTCACACACACAAGGATACACACTCACGCACATAAGATATACACACTCACACACACAAGATTTACACACACACACACACACGATTTTTTTTCTTATTTCTCTCCACTCTCAACACTCAATTAAAATTCCAAGTTCTTATGAAATATAATACCTTGGTTTGGATGATCACTTGCCAACAATATTTTCCCCAATCAAGATAGTGTTGGGGGCTGGTTTAACACAACCCGCTTGAGTGGTAAAGGGTAAAGGGTGAAAAGAGGGTAGAAAAATTGATAAAGGGTGGGTGGAAAAAAGGGGGTAGAAAGGTGGTATTTGGGTTTTCCCCGATTGTGCAAGATATGATAAATGAATAAAAATATGAGCCAAATACAAAATGGGGATGAAGTAAAATGATGGAAAAAGTGATATATGGAAATGGAAAGTGCTAACAAAGTAAAGCAAAAAAAAAGTAATTGTATCTGCTTTTTTTTTTGCCTTTTTTGGTCAATTCTCCCCAAAAAGTGTTGTGCTTTGAGTTTTAAAGCACAAGATGATTGAACGGAGAGTAAGACGTTTTTTCCCGAAATCTCTCAAATAAAGGATGTGCTTAATTTTGAAAAGCACAAAATGATGAGTTGAGAGAATTTGATTATTTTTTTTCCGAATACAAATCACATATAGGGAATTAAATGCAAAAAGAAGATGAATGAAAATTTGGCTCAATTTATAAAAATCCAAGCTTGCACAAACTAGGCCAATTCGGGAGGCTTACAAGAAAATGGATTCTTTTTGTTGAATGGGTGAATAATATGGAAGGATAAGGGGGTAATGGACAGAATTAAAGTAAATGAAGGGATAGATGCCTACCGTGTCAATCGGAGCTCTGATACCAACTGATATGAGACGCACGGGGTGACCCGATCTTCACGGTGTAGGTCGGCGGATGAAGCATGCGGTTCGGGGCTAAGTGGTGGATGATGGGTATGGATGGCGGATGCAAGTATTCAATCAACACTATAAGGAGTGTGACCTACTTAGACCAAATTGGCCAAATTGGCCTCAATGTCCTAATTGGCTTAATTGGCCAAATTGGCCTCATTGGTCTAATTGGGATCAAGGGACTAATTGGACTCAACAACCTATTTGGTCGAATTGTCAATGCCCTAATTGGCCTAATTCGTTGAATTGCCCAAACTGGTTTCAATGGCCCACTTAGCCTAATTAGCCTCAATGACCAAATTGGCCTAATTAGCCTCAATGATCTAATTAGACAAATTTGTATCAATGGATTAATTGTCCTAATTGGCCTTATTGGCCATTAATTGGTCTCAATGGCCTAATTGGCCTCAATGACCTAATTGACTAGACTGATGTAATTGGACTCAATGGCCAAATTAGCCTAATTGGCCTAATGATCCAAATTTTTCTCAATTGCATAATCAGCCTAATTGGCCAACGGGCCTCAATGGCCTAATTAGCCTAATTAGGATAATTGGCCTAATTGGCCTCAATGAGAAAATTGTCATAATTGGCCTAATTAGACTAAATGGACTAATTAGCATAATTAGCCTAATGGTCTCAATTGTCTTCATTGACCTCAACGGCCTAATTATCGTAATTAGCCTAATCGGCCTAATCAACTTAATTGGCTTCATTGGCCTAATTGGTCTCATTAGCAGAGCTGAATTACCTAATTTTCTTGATTGACCTAATTGGCCGGATTGGACTCCATGGCGTAATTGGCATAATTGGCCTCAATTGGCCTTAATCGCCTCAATTGGACTCAATTGTCCTAATTGGCCAAATTGTCCTAATTGACCTCAATGGGCCTAATTGGCCTAATATTTCTAGTTGGCCCCAATAGGCCCCTGTTAACCAAATTGACCAAATTGGCCTAAATGGCATAATTGTCCAAATTTAACTTATTGGACCAATTGGCCTCAATGTCCAAATTGGACGAATTGTCCTCAATGCCCTTAGTGGACTAATTGAACTAATTGGACTAATTGGCCTCAATGTACTAAGTGGAATAACTCGACTAACTAGCGTAATCTGCCTCAATAGCCTAAGAGGCATCAACGACCTAGTTGGAATAATTGGTCACAATGACCTAAATGGCCTAATTGAACTAATTTTCCTCAATGGTGGCCTGATTTGCCTCAATGGTGATATGATACCGTATGCGAGTGCGGTATTCGTTGGCAAAAATGCGGAAACAAAAACGAAGAAATAAGACGGGAATGGAAATTAAAAGAAATACAAGAGGAATAAAAGGGGAAGGGGATGATCAATTAGGACCCCAAGGAGACTTGCCCCTTGAAACTCTAATTATAAAGCGCCACAAATGTTGATCACTCCTTTGATTAGACTTACTTGTATTCACCTAAGAACACAAGAAACACAAGCATAATAATGCAAGAAACTCTCAAATTCGAAATTAACCTTCATGGGGTACAAGAGGTGGCTATTTATAGACAAATGAGAGGAATACATGTCAAACTACCTATCCCAAAAAAGTTTAAAGCCTATCCCACGAATTTGAGTTTGTTTACACATGTCGATGGCTTTAGGAGACAAGATATCTCTAAATAAGACTTTTAGGAACCACCCCAACGACTTTGAAGATTTCCACCATGGATTTTGTGACAAGGGGCCCACCATTTTTGACATTGGAGATTTCCTTCATGCAAGTGGATTAAATTTCGTGGAAGCATATGGGTGGGCCTGATGAGGATCATGGAACACATGGGCATCACGGGGTTGGATGTGGACATGATGAGGATGGCGGAATGCACACAAGTGGACAAGACCCTTTGCGTGGAATTGGAGGCCCAATGACAAGGGAGCGGACCAAGAGAATGAAGGAGGCCTTAAAATCATCGAATTCCAAGAGGAGGACCAACACCTTTGCTTGGGGGAAGCATCCGGGCCTATAATTACATTAATTAAGGCCCAAACATGCTTTTAAAAACCCAACCCAAGTGGTGCTACGAAATTTCAAGCCCACCCACCATGGAATCTTCAAAGTCAAAAGGTGGTGGACTACTTGTCTTTACTTTTCCAAAAGGGTGTGCTACTTGTCTTTACTTTTCCAAAAGGGTGTGCTACTTGTCTTCTAAAGTCATGGTCAAGTGCCAAAGTTGTCAAAAACATCCTATATGCTTTTTGACTATAGAAAACTAGCCATTAGACTAATGTAAAGATCCACCTCATGTGTAATTCGAATTTCAAGTTTCTTTGGCTATAAATAGCCACCCCCTTGTACTCTTGAAACATCATGAATGAAGGTAATGTTATTATGGTGAGTTTTGCTTGCAACCTTTGTGTTCTTGCTTAATTCTTGACTTATCAAAGGATGGGTCATCCTTTGTGGCGTCTTGTGGCTAGAGTTCTTAGAGACAAGTTCTCTTTGGGTTCTACCTTGACCATCCCCCCCAGTCCCTCTCATTTTCACTATCCTCACACCACATTCACTTGTTTTCTTGCGGCGATCCGGGTGCTCAATGCGCGAACATTATACAAGGTTCCTAGGATACTTCCTAGTGGGTCTTGCATCGCGTATCATTTGGTATCAGAGCCCATTTGCAAGAAATCAGGTTCTTTCTTTCTTATCCTTTCTTCCATTTTCATTTCTCTTCAAATCGGGTCAACATCAATTCTGGTCCATTTTCTTCTTCCCCTACAGACATCATTTCTTCTTCTTTTCGGACGCACAGTATATCATTCTTGTAGTTGAGAAGCGCATCTTTCTTCTCCATTTAGAATCATCAAAATCAGAGCTATACATAGCGAGATACAGCGGGCTCAAATTTTACAACAAATTCTGCAATTTTAAAACTACGCAAATCAGATGTTGATTCCATTTGATGTCACAAATTATTGCTTCTCCTGCATTTAAATATTGAAAAATTCATCTTGTAACTGCTTCATCTACAAAAAAAAGAGCCAAAAAAAACAAAAAAAAAATTAAAGGCTCAAAAAAAAATTGCAACATTTTGAATTCTACGTCCCATTTTCATTCTTCTTCTTCCCTTTTCTTCCTCTTCCCATATTTTTCATCTTGAATCCAATTTGAATTTTATCTTTGAATTCTAGTTCGGGATTGCCACATTTCAAAGATCCTTTCGATTTGTTGAAATTGGGTAAGAACATTATAGGAAGCAAGTTGAGTGGTAAAAGGGAAGAGTGTTACATTTTGAAAAAAGCCAAAATTGAGTGAAACACGAGCGAACATATTATTTTTTAGTGTAAACACCTGAGGGAGTGTGTGAGGTCCATTTTCCTTTCTCTTCACTTTTTTTACAGGATTCCTAAATGGCGGAGTCGAGTAATACCAATGAAGCGGACAATAAGATGTTCATGAGGGCTGTACAAGAACAATTCCAAAGGTTGAATGCGAGGATGGATGTACTCCAATCCCCTTCCAATTCTAGAGCACCACCAAGGAGGCGAGTTGTTGAAGAAGAGGAGGAGTTATCCGATTTTCACGAGTCACCAATTTGGAGAAATCAACCACAATGGAGGCAAGCCAATGATATTGGATGAGTAAAGTTGAGGATCCCTTCATTTCAAGGTAAGAATGATCCTGAAACTTACTTGGAATGGGAAAGAAAGGTCGAACATGTTTTTGGTTGTCACACTTATTCGGAAGAAAATAAAGTTAATTTGGCGGCTGTGGAATTCACCGACTATGCTAGTATTTGGTGGGACCAACTACAAGTGAGTCGACGACGAAGTGGAGAAAGAGTCATCCACACTTGGGAGGAGATGAAAGTTGTAATGCGTAAGAGGTTCATTTCTAGCCACTATTATTGTGATTTGTTCCTCAAGTTGTAGGGTTTGAAACAAGGGGCTATGAGTGTTTAGGAGTATCACAAAAATATGGAGATTATCATGATTCAAACGAATATTGATGAGGAGCGAGAGGCCACCATGGCAAGATTTGTGAACGGTCTCAACCATGACATTCGGGACATAGTGGACATGCACCACTACTTGAACATGGAGGATCTACTACACATGGCTACCAAAGCGGAGAGGCAAGTAAAGGCAAGAAGGATGCGCCCCTCATATTATGGTAAGGATTCTAGACCTTCTTTCAAGTTTAAGGATTCCAAACCAGAAGATCATGTAAGGGAACACAAAACTGATTCGAAGGAGTTGCCCAAACCAAAACCATTCTTTACGGAATCCAAAGGTAAAATGGAGGGTAAGGTTGTTTCCAAATCACGAGATATCAAATGTTTTAAATGTCAAGGATTTGGACATATTGCCTCACAATGCCCAAACAATAGGACAATGATTATTTGGGATGATGGAGTTGTTCTTAGTGCTAGCTCAAGAGAAGATGAAATGTCATCACTTGAGGATGATTCGGATGTGGAAGTAGAAAACCCCATAGATGGAGAAATGCTTGTGGCAAGGCGTGCTTTGAGTGCTCAACCCGAAGGAGAACATGACCAAGAGAAAAGGGAGCACATTTTTCATACTAGATGCCTCGTCAAAGATAAGGTATGTAGTATGATTATTGATGGGGGTAGTTGTACACACATAGCAAGTGGTTTGATGGTTGATAAATTGGGATTGGCTACAACTAGACATCCTAGGCATTATAGATTGCAATGGTTAAATAATAGCGGGGATGTCAAAGTGACTAAGCAAGCACAAGTTCCATTTTCTATTGGGAAGTATGAAGACAAGGTGATGTGTGATGTTGTTCCAATGCATGCTAGTCATATTTTGTTGGGAAGACCGTGGCAATTTGATAGGAGGGTCACACATGATGGATACACCAATCAATATTTCTTTTGAGTATAATGGGAGGACGGTTATTCTTACACCATTGAGACCTTTGCAAGCTTATGAAGACCAAGTGAGGATTGAGAGAGATTGTGAGAAGAGCGAAAAAGAAAAGAGAGAGAAAAATAGAGAGAATGAGAAGAGTGGAAAAATCAAGAGTGAAAAAGAAGTTTTGAGTGAAAGCAAAAAAAATGAGGGAAATAAAAAAGTTGAAAATAAGATTGAAAATAAGAGCGAAAACAAGAGTGTTGAGGGAAAAGTGAGATTATTTTTAGGAAAAAGAGAGATAGAGAGAGCTTTGGAGGGGGAGGAAACTCTCGTGATTTTATGCAAGGGAGAATGTTTCACCACTAACTCTCCTAACCCTTCTATGCCTTCTAGTGTTATGTCTCTTTTGCAGGATTTTGGTGATGTTTTTATCGAGGAAATTCCCGATGGATTACCACCCTTGCTGGGTATCGAGCACCATATCGAATTCCTCCCTGGAGCAACACTTCCCAATCGACCGGCTTATCGGGCTAACCCGGAGGAGACTCGAGAAATCCAACGACAAGTGGAAGAATTGCTATGGAAGGGATTTGTTCGAGAGAGCTTGAGTCCATGTGTCGTACCGGTAATCCTTGTCCCAAAAAAAGATGGTAAGTGGAGAATGTGTGTTGATTGTCGAGCTATCAACAAAATCACGGTAAAGTATCATTATCCCATACCTCATTTGGATGATATGCTGGATGAACTCCATGGTGCATGCTTGTTTACTAAAACTGACCTAAAGAGTGGATACCATCAAATTAGAATGAGAGAGGGGGATGAATGGAAAACCGCATTTAAAACTAAGTTTGGATTGTATGAATGGCTAGTTATGCCTTTTGAACTAACTAACACCCCTAGTACATTCATGAACTTAATGAATCATGTTTTCCGTCCATTCATTGGGAAATTTGTGGTTGTGTATTTTGATGACATCCTTGTTTATTCTAAGAGCCTTGATAAACATCATGAACATTTGAAACATGTTTTTGAGACTCTTAGGAAAAATAGGTTGTTTGCAAACTTGGAAAAATGTACATTTTGTTTAAATTCGGTTGTTTTCCTTAGTTTTGTGGTAGGAGCTGATGGCATGAGGGTTGATGAAGAGAAGGTGAAGGCGATTCGGGATTGGCCACAACCAAAGAATGCCAATGAGGTGAGGAGCTTCCATGGACTTGCGAGTTTTTACCGAAGGTTCGTGAGAGACTTTTCAACAATCGCAACACCATTGAATGAGTTGGTCAAGAAAGGGGTGAGTTTCAAGTGGGGAAAAGCTCAAGAGGAAGCCTTCTCCACACTCAAAGGTAAGTTAACCAATTCACCTCTCTTAGAAGCCTGACTTTTCTAAAGTTTTTGAGGTTGAGTGTGATGCCTCTGGAATAGAAATTGGGGCTGTTTTAATGCAAGACTCTAAGCCTATCGCATACTTTAGTGAGAAGCTTAATGGGGCTGCATTGAACTACTCTACCTATGACAAGGAATTGTATGCTCTCAAAAGAACTTTAGAAAATTGGCAACATTACCTGTGACCAAGGGAATTTGTGATTCATTCGGATCATGAAAGCCTAAAATTTCTTAAGTCACAAGGAAAGTTGAATAGGCGGCATGCCAGATTGCTTGAATTCATTGAAACATTTCCTTACATCATTAAGCATAAAAAAGGAAAAGAAAATGTTGTCACTGATGCTTTGTCTAGGAGATATTCTCTTATTACTTCAATGCATGCTAAAATACTTGGTTTTGAAATGTTGAAAAGCATGTATGAGAATGATGTGGATATTTCTGAAATTTGGAAGTTGTGTGAAAAACATGGCAAAAGTGATTTTTACAAACATGATGGATTTCTTTTTCGGAAAAATAAATTGTGTGTTCCATCTTGTTCCATGCGTGAATTGTTTGTTAGAGAAACACATGGTGGTGGATTAATGGGGCATTTTGGGGTTGAGAAAACATTGTCCTTATTGAGTGAACATTTTTATTGGCCTCACATGCGTAGGGATGTGGTAAGTGTTTATGAAAATTGTAATGTGTGTAAAGATGCAAAGTCGAAAGTGCTTCCACATGGCTTATACACCCCTTTTCCTGTTGCTTCTCATCCTTGGGTTGACATTTCAATGGATTTTGTCCTCGACTTGCCAAGATCACAATCAGGTAAGGATGGCATCTTTGTGGTGGTGGACAGGTTTAGTAAAATGGCTCATTTTATTGCTTGTTCTAAAACCAATGATGCAACTCATATCGCTGATTTGTTTTTCAGAGAAATTGTTAGGTTGCATGGCTTATCCAAGAGCATTGTGAGTGATAGGGATGTCAAATTCCTTAGTCACTTCTGGAGGACATTGTGGAACAAACTTGGAACCAAACTTTTGTTCTCCACCACTGCACACCCACAAACAAATGGTCAAACGGAGGTGGTCAATAGGACACTTTCCACATTATTGCGTTCCATCCTTAGAAAAAATCTAAAACATTGGGAAAGATGCCTGCCTCACATTGAGTTTTCTTATAATCGAGTGGTTCACTCCACTACTAATGCTTCACTGTTTGAAGTTGTGTATGGTTTTAACCCATTCACTCCACTTGATATTTTACCTTTGCCTACTAATCAATTTTCGAATCTTGAAGGTGAAAAGAAGGCAAAGTTTGTGCAGGAGTTCCATGCAAAGGTAAAGGCCAACATTGAGCGGAAGAATGAACAAGTAGCGAAGCACGCCAACAAAGGTCGGTGAAAAATGGTGGTTCAACCTGGAGATTGGGTGTGGCTACACTTGAGGAAGGAGAGGTTTCCGGAGCAACGAAAATCAAAACTTCATTCACGAGGACATGATGAGGACGGCGGAATGCACACAAGTGGACAAGACCATTTGTGTGGAATTGGAGGCCCAATGACAAGGGAGCGGACCAAGAGAATGAAGAAGGCCATAAATGGATTAATCATCGAATTCCAAGAGGAAGCCCAACACCTTTTCTTGGGGGAAACATCCGGGCCTATAATTACATTAATTAAGGCCCAAACATGCTTTTAAAAACCCAACCCAAGTGGTGCTACGAAATTTCAAGCCCACCCACCATGAAATCTTCAAAGTCAAAAGGTAGTGGGCTACTTGTCTTTACTTTTCCAAAAGGGTGTGCTACTTATCTCCTAAAGTCATGGTCAAGTGCCAAAGTTGTCAAAAGCATCCTATATGCTTTTTGACTATGGAAACCTAGCTATTAGACTAATGTAAAGATCCACCCCATGTGTAATTCGAATCTCAAGTTTCTTTGGCTATAAATAGGCACCCCCTTGTACTCTTGAAACATCATGAATGAAGTTAATGTTATTATGGTGAGTTCTGCTTGCAACCTTTGTGTTCTTGCTTAATTCTTGACTTATCAAAGGATTGGTCATCCTTTGTGGCGTCTTGTGGCTAGAGTTCGTAGAAAAAAGTTCTCTTTGGGTTCTACCTTGACCATCCCCCCCCCCTTCCCTCTCATTTTCACTATCCGCACACCACATTCACTTGTTTTCTTGGGGCGATCTGGGTGCTCAACGCGCGAACATTATACAAAGTTCCTAGGACACTTCCTAGTGGGTCTTGCATCGTGTATCAGGGCCTTTTAGGTTCACTTTTGGGCTTTAATAAGTGTGATTAATGGCCCATTTTCTCCTCCCATGCATGCATGTTGGGCCTTCTCTTGTAATTTCAAAATGAGTCCATGTAAAGCATCTTTCAACCTCCTCATACTTCCTCTTGTCATTGGGCCACCAATCCCATGTAATGGGTCTTGTCCATTAATTCTCCTTCCACCATCAATGCAATGATCACCCTCAACTCCTTGCTGCATGTGTGCACCACGATCCGCATCAAATGACCGAATTGAAATAATTGACCTTATTGATATAGTTGGCCTAATTTGCCTCAATGGTGATATGATACCGTATGTGAGTGCGGTATTCGTTGGCAAAAATGCGGAAACACAAGCGAAGAAAGAAGAGGGGAATGGAAATTAAAAGAAATGAAAGAGGAATAAAAGGGTAAGGGGATGATCAATTAGGACCCCAATGAGACTTGCCCCTTGAAACTCTAATTATAAAGCGCCACAAAGGGTGATCACTCCTTTGATGAGCCTTACATGCATTCACCGAAGAACACAAGAAACACAAGCATAATAACGCTAGAAACTCTCAAATTCGAAATTAACCTTCAAGGGGTACAAGAGGTGGCTATTTATAGCCAAATGAGAGGAATACATGTCAAACTACCTATCCCACAAGAGTCTAAAGACTACCCCACGAATTTGACTTTGTTTACAGATGTCCATGGCTTTATGGGACAAGATATCTCTAAAGACAACTTTTAGGAACCACACCAAAGACTTTGAAAATTCCCACCATGGATTTGGAGACAAGGGGCCCACCACTTTTGACATTGGATATTTCCTTCATGCAAGTGGATTAAATTTCGTGGAAGCATATGGGTGGGCCTTTTAGGTTCACTTTTGGGCTTTTATAAGTGTGATTAAAGGCCCATTTTCTCCTCCCATGCATGCATGTTGGGCCTCCTCTTGTAATTTCAAAATGAGGCCATGTAAAGCCTCTTTCATCCTCCCCATTCTTCCTCTTGTCATTGGGCCACCAATCCCATGCAATGGGTCTTGTCCATTAATTCTCCTTCCACCATCAATGCCATGATCACCCTCAACTCCTTGCTGCCTGTGTACACCATGATCTGCATCATCCCCTCCCTCTTCAAAAGGATTCGTCCTCGAATCTGCATATTCAAAAGGAGAGAGATCAGAAATATTAAAGGTAGCACTCACATTTCCATACCTATTGGGAAAGTCAATCTTGTAGGCATTATCATTGATTCTTTCTAAAACTTGAAATGGACCATCTTTCGTGATTGAAGTTTTGATTTTCTTTGATCCGGGAACCTTTCCTTCCTCAAATGCACCCACACCCAATCTCCAGGTTCTAGTACATCCTTATGCCTACCCTTGTTTGCTTGCTTCCCATATTGTTCATTTCTTCTTTCAATGTTGTCTTTTACCTTGGCATGTAAGTCCCGAACAAATTTTGCCTTCTCATCACCTACAAGATCAACAACCTCATTAGTAGGCAATGAAAGAATATCTAACAGAGTCATTGGATTAAATCCATATACAATCTCAAAAGGTGAGTAGTTAGTAGTGGAATGCACTACTCGGTTATATGCAAACTCTATATGCGGCAAACATTTTTCCCAATTCTTTAGATTTTTTTTGAATTATTGCACGCAAGAGGGTAGAAAGAGTTCTATTCACCAATTCAGTTTTCCCATCAGTTTCTGGATGTGCAACTGTTGAGAACAATAATTTAGTTCCCAATTTATTCCACAAAGTCCTCCAAAAGTGGCTAAGGAATTTCACATCCCTATCACTTACAATGGTTTTGGGCAGTCCATGTAATCTCACAATTTCTTTGAAAAATAAATCTGCTATATTTATAGCATCATTAGTTTTTGAGCAAGCAATGAAATGGACCATTTTGCTGAATCGATCCACAACAACAAAAATGCTATCTCTTCCTGATTGGGATCGAGGCAATCCCAACACAAAATCCATAGAGATGTCGGTCCAAGGATGGGATGGAATGGGCAAGGGGGAATACAATCCATTTGGTTGAACCTTTGACTTTCCATGCTTACAAGTGACACACCTAGCACAAATTGCAATAACATATTTCCTCATGCTTGGCCAATAAAAATGTTCATGCAAAGTAGCTAGTGTTTTATCAACCCCAAAATGCCCCATCAAACCACCCCCATGAGTTTCTTTTACAAGCAATTCTCGAGTTGAACAATTTGGAATGCACAATTTATCCCTTTTGAAAAGAAACCCATCATTTTTGTAATAGTCTTTAAAACCATGTTTTTCACAAGATGTCCAAATTTTAGAAAAATCTCCATCATTTTCATACATTCCCTTTAGTAACTCAAGTCCAAGTAATCTAGAATGAAGAGAAGTAAGAAGTGAATACCTTCGTGAAAGAGCATCAGCAACCACATTTTCCTTACCTTTTTTGTGCTTGATCACGTAGGGGAGAGTCTCAATGAATTCCAGCCAAGATGCATGCCGCCAATTCAACTTACCTTGGGACTTCAAAAACTTAAGGCTTTCATGGTCAGAATGAATAATGAACTCTTTAGGCCATAAGTAATGTTGCCATGTTTGCAGGGTTCGTTTCAAAGCATAAAGTTCTTTATCATAAGTTGAATAATTTAATTCTACCCCGTTCAATTTCCTACTAAAGTAAGCAATTGGACGCGACTCTTGAGTCAAAACAGCACCAATACCAACTTCCGATGCATCACACTCAATTTCAAAGACTTTGGTGAAATCGGGTAGCCTTAAAAGGGGAGCATTGACCAATTTTTCTTTAAGTGTGTTAAAAGCTTTTTCTTGTTTTGCACCCCATTTAAAGACCACAGGTCTCTTTACAAGTTCATTTGGAGGTGCAGCGATGGATGAAAAATCCTTTACAAACCTTCTATAGAAGCTTGCTAATCTATGAAAACTCCTAAGCTCGGTTGCACTCTTCGGTGTGGGCCACTCCTGAATTGCTTTGATCTTTTCATCATCCACACGAATCCCTTCCGACCCTACAACAAAGCCAATAAACAGAACAGAATCCATGCAAAAGGAACATTTTTGAAGATTGGCATAAAGATAGTTTTCTTTAAGGGTTTCACACACCAAACGCAAGTGTTCAAAATGGTTGTCTAGAGATTTTCTATACACCAAGATATCATCAAAATAGACAACCACAAATTTTCCAACAAATGAACGAAGGACATGGTTCATTAAGCTCATGAATGTACTTGGTGCATTAGTTAAACCAAATGGCATAACTAACCACTCATACAAACCGAACTTAGTTTTAAAAGCAGTTTTCTACTCATCTCCTTCTTTCATTCGAATTTGGTGGTATCCACTTTTAAGATCAATTTTTGAAAACAAAGAGGCCCCATGTAATTCATCAAGCATGTCATCAAGTCGAGGGGTGGGATAACGGTACTTAACTATTCGTTTGTTGATGGAGCGACAATCCACGCACATCCGCCATGTTCCATCTTTCTCGGGTACTAGGATCATCGGAACAGCGCATGGACTCATGCTTTCCCTTACTAGTCCTTTCTTCATGAGTTCTTCAACTTGACATTGGATCTCTCTAGTCTCTTCCGGATTAGCTCTATATGGTGGCCTATTTGGAATTGCGGCACCAGGTATGAAGTGAATCCTATGCTCAATGCCTCTCAAAGGGGGTAGTCCATCGGGTGTTTCTTCAGGAAACAAATCACCAAATTCCTGTAGTAACGACACAACACAAGAAAGCAGAGAATGGTGAAGTTCATTAGTTGCAAGGTAAGCATCCTTACTAATGAGTAAGAATACTTTGCCACTCAATAAAGAACCTTTCACCTCACTTTTTCCAGAAAATAAACCCACCTTTCTCTCAACACTCTTCTTTTCATCTCTTTGATTTCCCTCATTTCTTTTTATGCCTCTTGACTCTCCTTTTTCACTCTTAATTTTTCCACTCTTTTCATTTTTTTCTCTCATTTCCTTTTTCGTCAACTCATCACTCTCTTTTTTATCACTCAAAATTTTATTTTTCCCACTTTCTTTTTCACTCATTTCTTTTTTCTTTTTGTATTCTTTCTCTATCCTCACTTGATCTTCATATGCTTGTATGGGACATAGAGGAGTCAAAGCAATCTTTCTACCGTTGAAATGAAAAGAGAAGCGGTTAGCATAGCCATCATACATCACCCTTCTATCAAATTGCCATGGTCTCCCTATTAGCAAATGTCCAGCTTGCATCGGAGCAACATCACACAGCACCTCATCATGATATTTTCCAATGGAAAAAGAAATTATGGCTTGTTTTGTGACCCTCACTTCCCCACTATCATTCAACCATTGCAATCTATAGGGTCTAGTATGCCTTAAAGTAGGAAAACTCAATTTTTCCACCAACAAGGTACTCGCCACATTAGTACAACTTCCACTATCAATGATCATACTACATACCTTCTCCTTGATGTGGCATCTCGTATGAAAAATATGTTCTTGTTGCTCCTCATCATGATCATCTTTGGGTTGCATGTTTAAAGCTCTTCTTGCCACCAATGCATCTCCATGTACGGGTTCTTCAACTTCTACATCCGAACCCTCCTCCAAAGATGGAATCTCATCACCACTAGAGTGCTAACTAAGGATGTCTCCATTATCCAAAATAATCCTGGCCCTTTTGTTTGGGCATTGAGATGCAATATGACCATGTCCTTGACACTTAAAACACTTTATATCACGAGATTTAGAAGGGAAATTTGTGTCCCTTTTTCCTTTTGAATCAGTGGGGAAGAAATTATTTTTGGCCTCTTCTCTTTGTTTTGGATCAAATTTAGAATCCCTTGGTTTCGTTTCATTCCACTTAGAAGTTGATTTTGGATCTTTCCGGTTATCCTTGCAAAAATTATGGGAACTTACTTGAATCCTCCGAGAATGTAGTTGCTTTTCGACCTTCACCTCCTTATGTAGCAACTCCTCCATGTCAATATAGGTATGTAGTTCCACCACATCTCTAATTGTCGGATTCAAGCCATTGATGAACCTTGCCATGGTAGCTTCGTGATCCTCCTCCAAATTGGCTCAAATCATTGATATCTCCATTTCCTTGTAGTATTCTTCCACACACATGGAACCTTGCACAAGTTTTTGTAACTTCAAATGAAAGTCTTGATAATAATGACTAGAAATGTACCTTTTTCACATTACTATCTTTATTTCTTCCCAAGTTCGAATTGGACTTTCTCTATTTTGTCGTCGACTTACTTGTAATTGGTCCCACCAAATACTTGCATAGTCGTTGAACTCAAGTGCTGCTAATTTTACCTTCTTCTCCTCCGAGTAGTTGTGAAGTCCAAACACATGGTCAACCTTCCGCTCCCACTCCAAATAAAGTTCTGGGTCACTCTTCCCTTGAAAGGGTGGAAGTGTCACTTTGATGCTTCCCAAGTCATTGTCTCTCCAAGCAGCACGTTGCCCTCGCCTAGGAATTGATTCTTCAAAATCGGAGTACTCATCATCACCTTCATGAATTTCTTGCCTTCTTGGACCCTTTGAAGACGAGGAACTTTGTATATCATCCAACCTAGCATTCAATCTTGTAAACTGGTCAGCGACTGCTTTCATGAATAATTTAATGTCGATCTCACTTCTTTCTCCCTCACTTGCCATTTTTTTAAATTCTTCACACACTCTTTCTCTTTTTTTTTATCTCTCAAAAGGTTCCTCACACTTTCTAGCACAACAACTTGGTTCCTACAAGTGTTCTTAAATAGAATCAAGAAGACAACTAGTAGAAGCAATCAATTCATGGCAATCTTTAAAAATCAGAAATTTTAAAAGGGTTTGAATCAATGAGGTCCAAGAAATGTGGGGGGGTAAATGGGAGAAAAGGTTATAGAAGAAGGTTGGATATGGATGAATGAAAGAAGATGATGGATAAGAAAATGCAATCAAATTTATAACTTATGAGTGAGCGCAATGTTTCAAATGAGCAACATCCTTTTTTTTATTTTTTTTTCTGATTTTTTTTGCTACTCAATAAACAAGAATTGGGATACAAAGAGTGCGCCTTTTGTGCTCAAAGTACAAAAAATGAAAAATGTACTAATCTGATTGCAATGATGTAAATGGTTGAGATAACATGAACTTCAAACTCAAATGGAAATCCACCTTGGAGATTGTTAGATTTCACAAGGGTGAAACTGTAGCACGAATTGATTCAGCTATATCTCCAAATATATTTGTCGTATTTTAGTGTTTCCAAATCGAGAAGAAAGATGAGATTCTGAACTATTAAAATAACATATTATACGTCCAGAAACTCAAATAAAACGCAGACGAAAATATGGAAGAAAGTTCCGTCCAGAATTGGTGATGGCAGAAAATGGAAGAAGGGGCAGAAAAAAAAAGATGGGAGAAATAGAAATGAAAGAACCTGGTTTTCGTTGCCTTCCTCTGATACCAAATGATATGATACCATATGCGAGTGTGGTATTCGTTGGCAAAAATGCAGAAACACAAGTGGAAAAAGAAGAGGTGAATGGAAATTAAAAGAAATGCAAGAGGAATAAAAGGGGAAGGGGTGATCAATTAGGACCCCAAGGAGACTTTCCCATTGAAACTCTAATTATAAAGTGCCATAAAGGTTGATCACTCCTTTGATGCGCCTTACTTGCATTCACCTAGGAACACAAGAAACACAAGCATAATAATGCTAGAAACTCTCAAATTCGAAATTAACCTTCAAGGGGTACAAGAGGTGGTGATTTATAGCCAAATGAGAGGAATACATGTCAAACTACCTTTCCCATAAGAGTCTAAAAGACTATCCCACGAATTTGACTTTGTTAACCCATGTCCATGGCTTTAGGGGAGAAGATATCTCTAAAGAAGACTTTTAGGAACCACCCCAAAGACTTTGAAGATTCCCACCATGGATTTGGAGGCAAGGGGCCCACCACTTTTGACATTGGATATTTCCTTCATGCAAGTGGATTAAATTTCGTGGAAGCATATGGGTGGGCCTTTTAGGTTCACTTTTGGGCTTTAATAAGTGTGATTAAAGACCCATTTTCTCCTCCAATGCATGCATGTTGGGCCTCCTCTTGTAATTTCAAAATGAGGCCATGTAAAGTGATGAGGATCATGGCACGAATGGTCATCGAGGTGTTGGAGGCGGTCTTGATGAGGAGGGTGGAAGGCGCATGATTCCACAAGACCCGCTGCGAGGAATTGGCGGCCCAATGACAAGGGAGCGGACCAAGAGAATGAAGGAGGCCTTAAATGGGTTAATCTTGCAATTCCAATAGGAGGCCCAACACCCTTGCTTGGGGGAAGCATCTGGGCCCATAATTACATTAATTAAGGCCCAAACATGCTTTTAAAAACCCAATCCAATGTGTGCTACGAATTTCAAGCCCACCCCACCATGGAATCTTCAAAGTCAAAAGTGGTGGGCTAGTTGTCTTTACTTTCCAAAAAGGATGTGCTACTTGTCTCTTAAAGTCATGGGCATGTGCCAAAATTGTCAAAAGTGACATGTAGGCTTTTTGACTTGAGGAAACTAGGTGTTAGAATTTTGTATCAATCCTTGGCTATAAATAGCCACCCCCATGTACTCTTTGGAGATCATGAATGAAGGTAATGTTATTATGGTGAGTTTTGCTTGCAACCTTTGTGTTCTTGCTTAATTCTTGACTTATCAAAGGATTGGTCATCCTTTGTGGCATCTTGTGGCTAGAGTTCTTAGAGACAAGTTCTCTTTGGGTTCTACCTTGACCAATTCCCTCTTCCTTCTATTTAACACTATCCGCACACCACATTCACTTGTTTTCTTGCGGCGATCCGGGTGCACAACGCGCAAACATTGTACAAGGTTCCTAGGAAACTTCATAGCGGGTCTTGCACCGCGCATCATTTGGTATCAGAGCCCATTTGCAAGAAATCAGGTTCCTTCTTTCTTATCCCTTCTTCCATTTCATTTCTCTTCGAATCGGGCCGACATCAATTCTGGTCCAATTCCTCCTTCACCTACAGACGTCATTTCTTCATCATTTCGGACGTATAGCATGTCATTCTTGCAGTTGAGAAGCTGATATTTCCTCCCCATTTGGAATCATAAAAATCAAAGCCATATATCGCGAGATACAGTGGGTTCAAATTTTGCAAAAAAATCTGCAATTTCAAAACCCCGCAACTCACACTTTGATTCCATTTTGTGTTACAAATTAATACTTCTCCTGCATTTAAATATTGAAATATTCATCTTTTTGCTACTACATTTATTCAAAAAAAGAGCCCAAAAAAAAATCAAAAAAAAAATTAAGGCTCAAAAAAAAAATTGCAACATTTTGAATTCTACGTCCCATTTTCATTCTTCTTCATCCCTTTTCATTCACTTCAAATATTTTCTATCTTGAATCCATTTTTGAATTTTATCTTTGAATTCTAGTTCGGGATTACCACATTTCAACAATCCTTTAGATTTGTTGAAATTGGGTAAGAATGCTATAGGAAGCAAGTTGAGTGGTAAAAGGCAAGAGTGTTACATTTTGATAAAAGCCGAAATTGAGTGAAACACGAGCGAACAAATTATTTTGAGTGTAAACAAGTGAGGGAGTGTGTGAGGTCCATTTTCCTTTCCCTTTCATTTTTCTCACAGGATACCTAAATGGCGGAGTCGAGTAACACCAATGAAGCGGACATCAAGTTGTTTATGAGGGCTGTACAAGAACAATTCCAAAGGTTTAATGCAAGGATGGATGAATTGTAATCCCCTTCCAATTCTAGAGAACCACCAAGGAGGCGGGTGGTTGAAGAAGAGGAAGAGTTTTCTGATCTCCATGAGTCACCAATCCGAAGAAATCAACCACCGTGTAGGCAAGCGGATGATCTTGGAGGAGTAAAGTTGAGGATCCCTTCATTCCAAGGTAAGAATGATCCCGAAACATATTTGGAATGGGAAAGAAAGGTCGAACATGTTTTTGGTTGTCACACATATTCAGAGGAAAACAAAGTGAAGTTGGCGGCCATGGAATTCACCGACTATGCGAGTATTTGGTGGGACCAACTACAAGTGAGTCGACGACGAAGTGGAGAAAGACCCATCCGCACTTGGGAGGAGATGAAAGTGGTAATGCGTAAGAGGTTAATTTCTAGCCACTATTATCGTGATTTGTTCCTCATGTTGCAGGGTTTGAAACAAGGGTCCATGAGTGTTGAGGAGTACCATAAAGAGATGGAGATCATCATGATTCGGGCCAATATTGAAGAGGATCGAGAGACCACCATGGCAAGGTTTGTGAATGGGCTCAACTATGACATTCGAGACATAGTGGACGTGCACCACTACTTGGACATGGAGGATCTACTACACATGGCTACCAAAGCGGAGAGGCAAGTAAAGGCAAGAAGGATGTGTCCTACATCTTATGGAAAGGATTCTAAACCTTCATTCAAGTTTAAGGATTCCAAACCACAAGAGCATGTAGGGGAACACAAAATTGATTCGAAGGAGTTGCCCAAACCAAAACCATTCTTTCCAGAATCCAAAGGTAAAATGGAGGGTAAGGTTGTTTCCAAATCACGAGATATCAAATGTTTTAAATGTCAAGGATTTGGACATATTGCCTCACAATGCCCAAACTAGAGAACAATGATTATTTTGGATGATGGAGATGTTCTTAGTGCTAGCTCAAGTGAAGATGAAATGCCATCACTTGAGGATGATTCGGAGGTGGAAGTAGAAAGCCCCGTACATGGAGAAATGCTTGTGGCAAGGCGTGCTTTGAGTGCTCAACCCAAAGGAGAACATGATCAAGAGCAAAGGGAGCACATTTTTCATACTAGATGCCTCGTCAAAGATAAGGTATGTAGTATGATTATTGATGGGGGTAGTTGTACAAACGTAGCAAGTGGTTTGATGGTTGATAAATTGGGATTATCTACGACTAGACATCCTAGGCCTTATAGATTGCAATGGTTAAATAATAGCGGGGATGTCAAAGTGACTAAGCAAGCACAAGTTCCATTTTCTATTGGGAAGTATGAAGACAAGGTGATGTGCGATGTTGTTCCAATGCATGCTAGTCATATCTTGTTAGGCAGGCCATGGCAATTTGATAGGACGGTCACACATGATGGATACACCAACCGCTATTCATTTGAGTACAATGGGAGGACGGTTATTCTTACACCATTGAGGCCTTTGCATGCTTATGAAGACCAAGTGAGGATTGAGAGAGATTGTGAGATGAGAGAAAAAGAAAAGAGAGAGAAAAATAGAGAGAGTGAGAAGAGTGGAAAAATCAAGAGTGAAAAAGGAGTGATGAGTGAAATCAAAAGAAATGAGGGAAATAAAAGAGTTGAAAACAAGATTGAAAATAAGAGTGAAAACAAGAGTGTTGAGGAAAAAGTGAGTCTATTTTCTGGAAAAAGAGAGATAGAGAGAGCTTTAGAGGGGGAGGAAACTCTCATGCTTTTATGCAAGGGAGAATGTTTTACGGATAACTCTCTTAACCCATCATTGCCTTCTAGTGTTGTGTCTCTTTTGCAGGAATTTGGTGATGTGTTTCTGGAGGAAATTCCTGATGGCTTACCTCCCTTGCGGGGTTCGAGCACCACATCGACTTCCTCCCAGGAGCAACACTTCCCAATCGACCGACCTATCGGGCTAACCCGGAGGAGACTCGAGAAATCCAACGACAAGTGGAAGAATTGCTAAGGAAGGGATTTGCCCGAGAGAGCTTGAGTCCTTGTGTGGTGCCGGTAATTCTTGTCCCAAAAAAAGATGGTAAGTGGAGAATGTGTGTTGATTGTCGAGCTATCAACAAAATAACGATAAAGTATCGTTATCCCATACCTCGTTTGGATGATATGCTTGATGAACTCCATGGTGCATCTTTGTTCACTAAAATTGACCTAAGGAGTGGATACCATCAAATTAGAATGAAAGAGGGAGATGAATGGAAAACTGCATTTAAAACTAAGTTTGGGTTGTATGAATGGCTAGTTATGCCTTTTGGGCTAACTAACACCCCGAGTACATTCATGAACTTAATGAATCATGTTTTCCATCCATTCATTTGGAAATTTGTGGTTGTTTATTTTGATGACATCCTTGTTTATTCTAAGAGTCTAGATGAACATCATGGGCATTTGAAACATTTTTTTGAGACTCTTAGGAAAAATAGGTTGTTTGCCAATGTGGAAAAATGTACATTTTGTTTAAATTCGGTTGTTTTCCTTGGTTTTGTGGTAGGGGCTGATGGCATGAGGGTTGATGAAGAGAAGGTGAAGGCAATTCGGGAATGGCCAACACCAAAGAATGTCAATGAGGTGAGGAGCTTACATGGACTTGCAAGTTTTTACTGAAGGTTTGTGAGGGACTTTTCAACCATTGCGGCACCATTGAATGAGTTGGTCAAGAAAGGAGTGAGATTTAAGTGGGGAAAAGCGCAAGAAGATGCCTTCTCCACACTCAAAGGTAAGTTGACAAATTCACCTCTCTTAATTCTGCCCGACTTTTCTAAAGTTTTTGAGGTGGAGTGTGATGCCTCTGGAATAGGAATTGGGGCTGTTCTAATGCAAGACTCTAAGCCTATTGCTTACTTTAGTGAGAAGCTTAATGGGGCTGCATTGAACTACTCTACCTATGACAAGGAATTATATGCCCTCAAAAGAACTTTAGAAAATTGGCAGCATTACTTATGGCCAAGGGAATTTGTGATTCATTCAGATCATGAAATCCTAAAATTTCTTAAGTCACAAGGAAAGTTGAATAGGAGGCATGCTAGATGGCTTGAATTTATTGAAACATTTCCTTATGTCATTAAGCATAAGCAAGGGAAAGAAAACGTTGTTGCTGATGCTTTGTCTAGGAGGTACTCTCTTATCACTTCTATGCATGCTAAAATACTTGGTTTTGAAATGTTGAAAAGCAAGTATGAGAATGATGGTGATTTTTCTGAAATTTGGAAGTTGTGTGAAAAGCATGGGAAAAATGATTTTTACAAACATGATGGATTTCTGTTTCGAAAAAATAAATTGTGTGTTCCATCTTGTTCCATGCGAGAATTGCTTGTTAGAGAAACTCATGGAGGTGGATTAATGGGGAATTTTGGGGTTGAGAAAACTTTGGCATTGTTGTGTGAACATTTTTATTGGCCTCACATGCGTAGAGATGTGGTTAGTATTTGTGGAAATTGTCATGTATGTAAACATGCAAAGTCCAAAGTGCATCCACATGGCTTATACACCCCTTTGCCTGTTGCAACTCATCCTTGGGTTGACATTTCAATGGACTTTGTTCTCGGCTTGCCAAGATCACAATCAGGAAAGGATAGCATCTTTGTGGTGGTGGACAGATTTAGTAAAATGGCACATTTTATTGCATGTTCTAAAACCAATGATGCAACTCATATCGCTGATCTGTTTTTCAGGGAAATTGTTAGGTTGCATGGATTACCCAAGAGCATTGTGAGTGATAGGGAAGTCAAATTCCTTAGTCACTTCTGGAGGACATTGTGGAACAAACATGGAACCAAGCTTTTGTTCTCCACCACTGGACACCCACAAACAGATGGTCAAACTAAGGTGGTCAATAGAACACTTTCCACATTGTTACGTGCCATCCTTAGAAAAAATTTGAAACATTGGGAAAGATGCTTGCCTCACATTGAGTTTGCTTATAATCGAGCGGTTCACTCAACTACTAATGCTTCACCATTTGAAGTTGTGTATGGTTTTAACCCATTGACTGCGCTTGATATTTTACCTTTGCCTACTAATCAATTTTTTAATCTTGAAGGTGAAAAAAAGGCAAACTTTGTGCAGGAATTTCATGCAAAGGTAAAGGCCAACATTGAGCGGAAGAATGAACAAGTGGTGAAACATGCCAACAAAGGTCGGCGGAAAATGGTGTTTCAACCCGGAGATTGGGTGTGGGTACACTTGAGGAAAGAGAGGTTCCCGGAGCAAAGAAAATCAAAACTTCATCCACGGGGAGATGGACCTTTCCAAGTCTTAGAGAAGATCAATGATAATGCCTACAAGATTGAGTTACCCGACAGGTATGGGAATGTTAGTGCCACCTTTAATGTTGCTGATCTTTCTCCCTTTGAATTTTCAGATTCGAGGACGAATCCTTTTGAGGAGGGAGGAGATGACGAGGATCATGGCACGAATGGTCATCGAGGTGTTGGAGGCGGTCTTGATGAGGAGGGTGGAAGGCGCACGATTCCACAAGACCCGCTGCGAGGAATTGGCGGCCCAATGACAAGGGAGCAGACCAAGAGAATGAAGGAGGCCTTAAATGGGTTAATCTTGCAATTCCAAGAGGAGGCCCAACACCCTTGCTTGGGGGAAGCATCCAGGCCTATAATTACGTTAATTAAGGCCCAAACATGCTTTTAAAAACCCAATCCAATGTGTGCTACGAATTTCAAGCCCACCCCACCATGGAATCTTCAAAGTCAAAAGTGGTGGGCTAGTTGTCTTTACTTTCCAAAAAGGATGTGCTACTTGTCTCCTAAAGTCATGGGCATGTGCCAAAATTGTCAAAAGTGACATGTAGGCTTTTTGACTTGAGGAAACTAGGTGTTAGAATTTTGTATCAATCCTTGGCTATAAATAGCCACCCCCATGTACTCTTTGGAGATCATGAATGAAGGTAATGTTATTATGGTGAGTTTTGCTTGCAAACTTTGTGTTCTTGCTTAATTCTTGACTTATCAAAGGATTGGTCATCCTTTGTGGCATCTTGTGGCTAGAGTTCTTAGAGACAAGTTCTCTTTGGGTTCTACCTTGACCAATTCCCTCTTCCTTCTATTTATCACTATTCGCACACCACATTCACTTGTTTTCTTGCGGCGATCCGGGTGCACCACGCGCAAACATTGTACAAGGTTCCTAGGACACTTCCTAGCGGGTCTTGCACCACGCATCATTTGGTATCAGAGCCCATTTGCAAGAAATCAGGTTCCTTCTTTCTTATCCCTTCTTCCATTTCATTTCTCTTCGAATCGGGCCGACATCAATTCTGGTCCAATTCCTCCTTCACCTACGGACGTCATTTCTTCATCATTTCGGACGTATAGCATGTCATTCTTGCAGTTGAGAAGCTGATATTTCCTCCCCATTTGGAATCATAAAAATCAAAGCCATATATCGTGAGATACAGTGGGTTCAAATTTTGCAAAAAAATCTGCAATTTCAAAACCCCGCAACTCACACTTTGATTCCATTTTGTGTTACAAATTACTACTTCTCCTGCATTTAAATATTGAAATATTCATCTTGTTGCTACTACATTTATTCAAAAAAAGAGCCCAAAAAAAATCAAAAAAAAAATTAAGGCTCAAAAAAAAAATTGCAACATTTTGAATTCTACGTCCCATTTTCATTCTTCTTCATCCCTTTTTTCACTTCAAATATTTTCTATCTTGAATCCATTTTTGAATTTTATCTTTGAATTCTAGTTCGGGATTACCACATTTCAACGATCCTTTAGATTTGTTGAAATTGGGTAAGAACGCTATTGGAAGCAAGTAGAGTGGTAAAAGGCAAGAGTGTTACATTTTGATAAAAGCCGAAATTGAGTGAAACACGAGCGAACAAATTATTTTGAGTGTAAACAAGTGAGGGAGTGTGTGAGGTCCATTTTCCTTTCCCTTTCATTTTTCTCATAGGATACCTAAATGGCGGAGTCGAGTAACACCAATGAAGCGGACATCAAGTTGTTTATGAGGGCTGTACAAGAAAAATTCCAAAGGTTTAATGCAAGGATGGGTGAATTGCAATCCCCTTCCAATTCTAGAGCACCACCAAGGAGACGGGTGGTTGAAGAAGAGGAAGAGTTTTCTGATCTCCATGAGTCACCAATCCGAAGAAATCAACCACCGTGGAGGCAAGCAGATGATCTTGGAGGAGTAAAGTTGAGGATCCCTTCATTCCAAGGTAAGAATGATCCCGAAACATATTTGGAATGGGAAAGAAAGGTCGAACATGTTTTTGGTTGTCACACATATTCGGAGGAAAACAAAGTGAAGTTGGCGGCCATGGAATTCACCGACTATGTGAGTATTTGGTGGGACCAACTACGAGTGAGTCGACGACGAAGTGGAGAAAGACCCATCCGCACTTGGGAGGAGATGAAAGTGGTAATGCGTAAGAGGTTCATTTCTTGCCACTATTATCGTGATTTGTTCCTCAAGTTGCAGGGTTTGAAACAAGGGTCCATGAGTGTTTCGGAGTACCATAAAGAGATGGAGATCATCATGATTCGGGCCAATATTGAAGAGGATCGAGTGGCCACCATGGCAAGGTTTGTGAATGGGCTCAACTATGACATTCGAGACATAGTGGACGTGCACCACTACTTGGACATGGAGGATCTACTACACATGGCTACCAAAGCGGAGAGGCAAGTAAAGGCAAGAAGGATGTGCCCTACATCTTATGGTAAGGGTTCTAAACCTTCATTCAAGTTTAAGGATTCCAAACCACAAGAGCATGTAAGGGAACACAAAATTGATTTGAAGGAGTTGCCCAAACCAAAACCATTATTTCCAGAATCCAAAGGTAAAATGGAGGGTAAGGTTGTTTCCAAATCACGAGATATCAAATGTTTTAAATGTCAAGGATTTGGACATATTGCCTCACAATGCCCGAACAAGAGAACAATGATTATTTTGGATGATGGAGATGTTCTTAGTGCTAGCTCAAGTGAAGATGAAATGCCATCACTTGAGGATGATTCGGAGGTGGAAGTAGAAAGCCCCGTACATGGAGAAATGCTTGTGGCAAGGCGTGCTTTGAGTGCTCAACCCGAAGGAGAACATGATCAAGAGCAAAGGGAGCACATTTTTCATACTAGATGCCTCGTCAAAGATAAGGTATGTAGTATGATTATTGATGGGGGTAGTTGTACAAACGTAGCAAGTGGTTTGATGGTTGATAAATTGGGATTGGCTACGAATAGACATCCTAGGCCTTATAGATTGCAATGGTTAGATAATAGCGGGGATGTCAAAGTGACTAAGCAAGCACAAGTTCCATTTTCTATTGGGAAGTATAAAGACAAGGTGATGTGCGATGTTGTTCCAATGCATGCTAGTCATATCTTGTTAGGCAGGCCATGACAATTTGATAGGAGGGTCACACATGATGGATACACCAACTGCTATTCATTTGAGTACAATGGGAGGACGGTTATTCTTACACCATTGAGGCCTTTGCATGCTTATGAAGACCAAGTGAGGATTGAGAGAGATTGTGAGATGAGAGAAAAAGAAAAGAGAGAGAAAAATAGAGAGAGTGAGAAGAGTGGAAAAATCAAGAGTGAAAAAGGAGTGATGAGTGAAATCAAAAGAAATGAGGGAAATAAAAGAGTTGAAAACAATAGTGAAAATAAGAGTGAAAACAAGAGTGTTGAGGAAAAAGTGAGTCTATTTTCTGGAAAAAGAGAGATAGAGAGAGCTTTAGAGGGGGAGGAAACTCTCATGCTTTTATGCAAGGGAGAATGTTTTACAGCTAACTCTCTTAACCCATCATTTCCTTCTAGTGTTGTGTCTCTTTTGCAGGAATTTGGTGACGTGTTTCTGGAGGAAATTCCTGATGGCTTACCTCCCTTGCGGGGTATCGAGCACCACATCGACTTCCTCCCAGGAGCAACACTTCCCAATCGACCGACCTATCGGGCTAACCCGGAGGAGACTCGAGAAATCCAACGACAAGTGGAAGAATTGCTAAGGAAGGGATTTGCCCGAGAGAGCTTGAGTCCTTGTGTGGTGCCGGTAATTCTTGTCCCAAAAAAAGATGGTAAGTGGAGAATGTGTGTTGATTGTCGAGCTATCAACAAAATCACGGTAAAATATCGTTATCCCATACCTCGTTTGGATGATATGCTTGATGAACTCCATGGTGCATCTTTGTTCACTAAAATTGACCTAAGGAGTGGATACCATCAAATTAGAATGAAAGAGGGAGATGAATGGAAAACTGCATTTAAAACTAAGTTTGGGTTGTATGAATGGCTAGTTATGCCTTTTGAGCTAACTAACGCCCCGAGTACATTCATGAACTTAATGAATCATGTTTTCCGTCCATTCATTGGGAAATTTGTGGTTGTTTATTTTGATGACATCCTTGTTTATTCTAATAGTCTAGATGAACATCATGGTCATTTGAAACATGTTTTTGAGACTCTTAGGAAAAATAGGTTGTTTGCCAATGTGGAAAAATGTACATTTTGTTTAAATTCGGTTGTTTTCCTTGGTTTTGTGGTAGGGGCTGATGGCATGAGGGTTGATGAAGAGAAGATGAAGGCAATTCGGGAATGGCCAACACCAAAGAATGTCAATGAGGTGAGGAGCTTCAATGGACTTGCGAGTTTTTACCGAAGGTTTGTGAGGGACTTTTCAACCATTGCGGCACCATTGAATGAGTTGGTCAAGAAAGGAGTGAGCTTTAAGTGGGGAAAAGCGCAAGAAGATGCCTTCTCCACACTCAAAGGTAAGTTGACAAATTCACCTCTCTTAATTCTGCCCGACTTTTCTAAAGTTTTTGAGGTGGAGTGTGATGCCTCTGGAATAGGAATTGGGGTTGTTCTAATGCAAGACTCTAAGCCTATTTCTTACTTTAGTGAGGAGCTTAATGGGGCTGCATTGAACTACTCTACCTATGACAAGGAATTATATGCCCTCAAAAGAACTTTAGAAAATTGGCAGCATTACTTATGGCCAAGGGAATTTGTGATTCATTCGGATCATGAAAGCCTAAAATTTCTTAAGTCACAAGGAAAGTTGAATAGGAGGCATGCAAGATGGCTTGAATTTATTGAAACATTTCCTTATGTCATTAAGCATAAGCAAGGAAAAGAAAACGTTGTTTCTGATGCTTTGTCTAGGAGGTACTCTCTTATCACTTTTATGCATACTAAAATACTTGGTTTTGAAATGTTGAAAAGCATGTATGAGAATGATGGTGATTTTTCTGAAATTTTGAAGTTGTGTGAAAAACATGGGAAAAATGATTTTTACAAACATGATGGATTTCTGTTTTGAAAAAATAAATTGTGTGTTCCATCTTCTTCCATGCGTGAATTGCTTGTTAGAGAAACTCATGGAGGTGGATTAATGGGGCATTTTGGGGTTGAGAAAACTTCGGCATTGTTGTGTGAACATTTTTATTGGCCTCACATGCGTAGAGATGTGGTTAGTATTTGTGTAAATTGTCATGTATGCAAACATGCAAAGTCCAAAGTGCATCCACATGGATTATACACCCGTTTGCCTGTTGCTTCTCATCCTTGGGTTGACATTTCAATGGACTTTGTTCTCGGCTTGCCAAGATCACAATCAGGTAAGGATAGCATCTTTGTGGTGGTGGACAGATTTAGTAAAATGGCACATTTTATTGCATGTTCTAAAACCAATGATGCAACTCATATCGCTGATCTGTTTTTCAGGGAAATTGTTAGGTTGCATGGCTTACCCAAGAGCATTGTGAGTGATAGGGATGTCAAATTCCTTAGTCACTTCTGGAGGACATTGTGGAACAAACTTGGAACCAAGCTTTTGTTCTCCACCACTGCACACCCACAAACAGATGGTCAAACTGAGGTGGTCAATAGATCACTTTCCACATTGTTACGTGCCATCCTTAGAAAAAATTTGAAACATTGGGAAAGATGCTTGCCTCACATTGAGTTTGCTTATAATCGAGCGGTTCACTCAACTACTAATGCTTCACCATTTGAAGTTGTGTATGGTTTTGACCCATTGACTCCACTTGATATTTTACCTTTGCCTACTAATCAATTTTCTAATCTTGAAGGTGAAAAAAAGGCAAAGTTTGTGCAGGAATTTCATGCAAAGGTAAAGGCCAATATTGAGCGGAAGAATGAACAAGTGGCGAAACATGCCAACAAAGGTCGGCGGAAAATGGTGTTTCAACCCGGAGATTGGGTGTGGGTACACTTGAGGAAAGAGAGGTTCCCGGAGCAAAGAAAATCAAAACTTCATCCACGGGGAGATGGACCTTTCCAAGTCTTAGAGAAGATCAATGATAATGCCTACAAGATTGAGTTACCCGACAGGTTTGGGAATGTTAGTGCCACCTTTAATGTTGCTGATCTTTCTCCCTTTGAATTTTCAGATTCGAGGACGAATACTTTTGAGGAGGGAGGAGATGATGAGGATCATGGCACGAATGGTCATCGAGGTGTTGGAGGCGGTCTTGATGAGGAGGGTGGAAGGCGCATGATTCCACAAGACCCGCTGCGAGGAATTGGCGGCCCAATGACAAGGGAGCGGACCAAGAGAATGAAGGAGGCCTTAAATGGGTTAATCTTGCAATTCCAAGAGGAGGCCCAACACCCTTGCTTGGGGGAAGCATCCGGGCCTATAATTACATTAATTAAGGCCCAAATATGCTTTTAAAAACCCAATCCAATGTGTGCTACGAATTTCAAGCCCACCCCACCATGGAATCTTCAAAGTCAAAAGTGGTGGGCTAGTTGTCTTTACATTTCAAAAAGGATGTGCTACTTGTCTCCTAAAGTCATGGGCATGTGCCAAAATTGTCAAAAGTGACATGTAGGCTTTTTGACTTGAGGAAACTAGGTGTTAGAATTTTGTATCAATCCTTGGCTATAAATAGCCACCCCCATGTACTCTTTGGAGATCATGAATGAAGGTAATGTTATTATGGTGAGTTTTGCTTGCAACCTTTGTGTTCTTGCTTAATTCTTGACTTATCAAAGGATTGGTCATCCTTTGTGGCGTCTTGTGGCTAGAGTTCTTAGAGACAAGTTCTCTTTGGGTTCTACCTTAACCAATTCCCTCTTCCTTCTATTTATCACTATCCGCACACCACATTCACTTGTTTTCTTGCGGCGATCCGGGTGCACAACGCGCAAACATTGTACAAGGTTCCTAGGACACTTCCTAGCGGGTCTTGCATCGTGCATCATAAAGCCTCTTTCATCCTCATTCTTCCTCTTGTCATTGGGCCACCAATCTCATGCAATGGGTCTTGTCTATTAATTCTCCTTCCACCATCAATTCCATGATCACCGTCAACTCCTTGCTGCATTGTACACCATGATCCACATCAAATGGTTTAATTGGATTCAATGTCCTAATTGGACTCAATTGACTAATTGGCTTCAATGTTTTAATTGGACTCAATGCCCTAATTGGGCTAATTGTATTCAATGGCCAAATTTTCCTAATTTCCCAATTATCCTTAATGGCCTAATCGACACAATTTGCCTCAATAGCATAATTGTAATAATGGGCCTGATTGGCCTAATTGGCCTCAGTGGTCTAATTGGCCTCAATGGGCTCATTTGCATCAATGGCCAAATTGGCCTAATTCAGCTAATTCGACTAATTCGCCTAATAGGTCTCAATGTTCTAATTGGCCTAATGGCCTAATTTGCCTTAGGCCAATATGGAAAATTATGCCAATGAGACCAATTAGTCCAATTAGTTCAATTAGTCCATTGAGGTCAATTAGGACACGGAAACCAATTAGACCGGTTAGGCTAATTAGACAAATTAGGCCAATTAGGCCAATTGAGACCAATTAAGCTAATTTGACAAATTGAGGCCAAATTTTCCAATTACATAAATCAGGCCAATAAGGCCAACAGAGTCCGATTGAGATTAAATTGGGCAATTAGGCCAATTGAGTCCAATTGAGGCTAATTAGGGCAAAGGCCTTAATGGTGTAAGAATAACCGTCCTCCCATTATACTCAAAAGAATATCGATTGATGTATCCGTCATGTGTGACCCTCCTATCAAATTGCCAAGGTCTTCCCAACAAAATATGACTAGCATGCATTGGAACAACATCACACATCACCTTGTCTTCATACTTCCCAATAGAAAATAGAACTTGTACTTGCTTAGTCACTTTGACATCCCCACTATTATTTAACCATTGCAATATAAGGCCTAGGATGTCTACTCGTAGCCAATCCCAATTTATCGACCATCAAACCACTTGCTACATTTGTACAACTACCCCCATCAATAATCATACTACATACCTTATCTTTGACGAGGCATCTAGTATGAAAAATGTGCTCCCTTCGCTCTTGATCATGTTCTCCTTCGGGTTGAGCACTCAAAGCACGCCTTGCAACAATCATTTCTCCATGTACGGGGCTTTCTACTTCCACCTCGGAATCATCCTCAAGTGATGGCATTTCATCTTCACTTGAGCTAGCACTAAGAACATCTCCATCATCCAAAATAATCATGGTTCAGTTGTTTGGGCATTGTGAAGCAATATGTCCAAATCCTTGACATTTAAAACATTTGATATCTCGTGATTTGGAAATAACCTTACCCTCCATTTTACCTTTAGATTCCGGGAAGAATGGTTTTGGTTTGGGCAACTCCTTTGAATCAGTTTTGTGTTCCCTTAAAAGATCTTGTGGTTTGGAATCTTTAAACTTCAAAGAAGGTCTAGAATTCTTACTATAAGATGTAGGGCGCATCCTTCTTGCCTTTACTTGCCTCTCCGCTTTGGTAGCGATGTGAAGTAGACCCTCCATGTCCAAGTAGTGGTGCATGTCCACTATGTCTCGAATGTCATGGTTGAGGCCATTCACAAACCTTGCCATGGTGGCCTCTCTCTCATATAAATATTTTCCTGAATCATGACGATCTCCATCTCTTTATGATACTCCTCAACACTCATGACCCCTTGTTTCAAACCCTACAACTTGAGGAACAAATCACGGTAATAGTGGCTAGAAATGAACCACTTACGCATTGTAACTTTCATCTCCTCCCAAGTGTGGATGGGTCTTTCTCCACTTCGTCGTCGACTCACTTGTAGTTGGTCCCACCAAATACTAGTATAATCGGTGAACTCGACGGCCGCCAACTTCACATTGTTTTCCTCCGAATAGGTGTGACAACCAAAAACATGTTCAAACTTTCTTTCCCATTCCAAGTAAGTTTCAGGATCATTCTTACCTTGGAATGAAGGGATCCTCAACTTTACTTTTCCTAGATCGTTGGCTTGCCTCCATGGTGGTTGATTTCTCTGAATCGGTGACTCGTGAAAATCGGATAACTCCTCCTCTTCTTCAACAACCCGCCTCCTTGGTGGTGCTTTAGAATTGGAAGGGGATTGAAGTTCATCCATCCTCGCATTCAACCTTGGAATTGTTCTTGTATAGCCCTCATGAACATCTTAATGTCCGCTTCATTGGTATTACTCGACTCTGCCATTTAGAAATCCTGTAAAAAAATGAAGAGAAAGGAAAATGGACCTCACACATTCCCTCACGTGTTTACACTCAAAAATAATATGTTCGCTCGTGTTTCACTCAAGTTTAGATTTTATTAAAATGTAACACTGTTGCCTTTTACCACTCAATTTGCTTCCTATAGCGTTCTTACCCAATTTCAAAAAATCAAAAGGATCTTTGAAAAGTGGCAATCCCAAACTAGAATTCAAAGATAAAATTCAAATTGGATTCAAGATGACAAATTTTGGAAGAGGAAGAAAATGGAAGAAGAAGAATGAAAATGGGACGTAGAATTCAAAATGTTGTAATTTTTTTTTGATTTTTTTTGTTTTTTTTGGCACTTTTTTTTGTAGATGCAGCACCAACAATATGAATTTTTCAATATTTAAATGCAGGAGAAGAAATAATTTGTAACATCAAATGGAATCCACGTGAGATTTGCGTGGTTTTAAAATTTCAGAATTTGTCGCAAACTTTGAACCTGTTGTATCTCGCTATTTTTAGCTTTGATTTTGATGATTCCATATAGACAAGAAACATGAGCTTCTCAAATACAAGAATGATATATTATATGTCCAAAAAGACGAAGAAATAACGTCCGTAGGTGAAAAAGAAAATGGACCGGAATTGATGTCGGCCCGATTCGAAGAGAAATGAAAATGGAAGAAATGGTAAGAAAGAAGGAACCTGATTTCTTGAAAATGGGCTCTGATACCAAATGATACACGATGCAAGACCCGCTAGGAAATGTCCTAAAAACCCTGTATAATGTTCACGCATTGAGCACCTGGATCGCCGCAAGGAAACAAGTGAATGTGTTGTGCGGATAGTGAAAATGAGAAGGAAGGGGGAAATGGTCCGGTAGAATCTAAAGAGAACTTGTCTCTAAGAACTCTAGCCCCAAGACGCCACAAAGGATGACCAATCCTTTGATAAGTCAAGAATTAAGCAAGAACACAATGGTTGCAAGCAAAACTCACCATAATAACATTCCTTTCATTTATCATCTCCAAAGAGTACAAGGGGGTGTCTATTTATATCCAAAGAAACTTGAAATTCAAATCGCACATTGGGTGGCTCTTTACGATAGTCTAATGCCTAGTTTTCATAAGTCAAAAAGCCTAAATGATGGCTTTGACAACTTTGGCACTTGCCCATGACTTTAGGAGACAAGTAGCACACCCTTTTGGAAAAGTAAAGACAAGTAGCCCACCACCTTTTGACTTTAAAGATTCAATGGTGGGGTGGGCTTGAAAATTCGTAGCACCACTTGGGTTGGATTTTTAAAAGCATGTTTGGGCCTTAATTAATTAATTATAGGCCCGAATGCTTCCCCCAAGCAAGGGTGTTGGGCCTCCTCATGGAATTCCATGATTAAACCATTTAAGGCCTCATTCATTCTGTTGGTCCGCTCCATTGTCATTGGGCCTCCGATTCCACGTAATGGGTCATGTCCACTTGTGTGAATTCTGCCCTTCTCATCAAGTCCACCTCCAATCCCGTGATGCCTGTGTGTGCCATGATCCTCATCACTAATTGTCCTCAATGGCCCCGTCGACATAATTTACCTCAATTTCAAAATTGACATAATTGGTCGAATTGACCTCAATGGCCTCAGTGGTCTAATTGACCTCAATGCACAAATTGGCCTCAATGGGTTAATTGGCCAAATTAGACTAATTTCCATAATTGGCCCCAATCGGCTAATTGGCCTCAATGGTCGAATTGGCCGAATTGGCCGAATTGACCTAATTGGCCTAATTGGCTTCAATGGTCTAATTGGCCTCAATGGTCTAATTGGTCTCAATGACTTAATTTACCAAATTGGCCTAATTAGTCTAATTGGGCGAATTGGCCTCAATGGTCTAATTACCAATGACCTAATTGGCCGAATTGGACATATTAGTTTAGTTGGTCTCAATGGCCTAATTGGCCTCAGTGGACTAATTGGCCTAATTGGACTCAATGACCTCAATGGCCTAATTGGTCTGATTGGCATAACTGGCCTAATTGGGATAATTGGCCCAATTTAACCCACTTCACACTTAGTGTTTTGCATTTTCACCAATAGATACCACATGCCCATAAGATATCATATCAATTGGGACCTTGAGGTCAATTATGACAATTACCCATTGAGGCCAATTTGTCCAATTAAGCCTATTAGGCCATCAAGTTCAATTAGGTTAATTAGGTCCATTAAGTCAATTAGGCCAATTATGCTTTTGAGGCCATTTAGTCCAATGTGTTCAATTAGGCAAATTAGGTCAATCTAGTCAATTGGGCCATTGAGGTAAATGAGTCCAATTAATCCAATTAGCGAATTAGGTCAATTATGCCAATTAGGCCATTTAGGCCATTATGGCCAATTAGGCCAATTGAGGTATATTATGCTAATTTTTTCTATTGAGGCCGGTTAGGCCACCTATGCCAATTAGGGCTATTATCCTATTGAGTACAATTAGGCTAGTCATGTTAATTAGACTAATTGACATAATTGTCCTCAATTCAGCTCAATTGGATTTATTGACCTCAACTGACCTAATTGGTCTAATTCACCTAATTGGCCTAATTCACCTAATTGGCCTAATTGACTTAATTTGACTAAATGGCCTTAATAGCCTAATTGGCCTCAATGGACTAATTGGAATAATGGACCTAATTGACATCAATGGTCTAATTGTCCTAATTGGTATAATTGGGCTCAATTCGCCTCAATTGGCCTAATTGACCTCAAATGGATTAATTATCCTAATTGACCTCAATTGCCCTCAATTGGCCTAGTTGACATCAATGGACTAATTAAACTAGTTGGACTTATTGGCCTGATATCTCCAATTGGCCTTAGTTGGCTTAAATGGCCTCAATGGACCACTTGGCCTCATTGGCCAAATTGGGCCCAATAGCCTAATTGACGTAATTAGCATAATTGGTCTCAATTTGTCTAATTGACCTAATCGACATAATTTTACTAACTGGCTTAATTGACATCAATTGACAAAATTTGATACGCAATACAAGACCCGCTAGGAAGTGTCCTAGGAACCTTGTATAATGTTCGCGCATTGAGCACCTGGATCGCCGCAAGAAAACAATTGAATGTTGTGTGCGAATAGTGAAAATGTGAAGGAAGGGGAAAATGGTCAAGGTAGAACCCAAAGAGAACTTGTCTCTAAGAACTCTAGCCACAAGACGCCACAAAGGATGACAAATCCCTTGATAAGTCAACAATTAAGCAAGGACACAAAGGTTTTAAGAAAAACTCACCATAATAACATTACCTTTATTCATGATCCCTCAAGAGTAGAAGGGGGTGGCTATTTATAGCCAAAGAGACAAAGAAATTTGAATCACACCATGGGGTGGCCAAGTGGACCATTGAGACCAATTTGGCCAATTCGACCAATTAGGCCAATTAAGTAATGAAGGAAAATTTGTCCAATTTGACCATTTAGGCCAATTAGTCTATTGACGCCAATTATACAAATTAGACCAATGAACCTAATTACGCCAATTAGGTCATTGAGAACAATTAGGCCATTGATGACAATTAGGCCAATTGCGCCAATTTGACATTTGAGGTCAATTAGTCCATTGAGATCAATTATTCTAATTAAGTCATTGAGGCCAATTAGGACAATTAAACCAATTAGGTCAATTAGGACATTGAGGCCAATTAGGCCATTGGGTCCAATTATGCTATGGAGATGAATTAGGACAATTAGGTCCTTGATGCCAATTAAGCTAATTAATCTAATTAGGCCAATGAGGCCGATTAGGCCGTTGAGGCTAATCAGGCCAATTAGGGTTATTCAACCAATTCGGCCAATTCAGGCAATTATACTATTGAGGCCAATTAGGCAATTAGAACAATTCATCCAATTAGTCCATTGAGGCCAATTAGGCAGATTTGGCAGATTTGGCAAATTTGGCCAATTAGGAAAATTAAGCCAATTTAGCCAATTTGGTCGTCGAGCCCAATGAGGTCAATTAGGTCGTGGAGGCCAATTAGGAACATTGGGCTGTTGAGGACAATTATCCCACTTAGCACATTGAGGCCACTTGGTCCAATTAGTCCAATTATGTCTATTAGGTCGTTGATGCCAATTAGGTCAATGAGACCAATTAAACCATAGGGGCCAATTAGACCAATTAGGTCATTTAGGTTAATTTGGGCAATTGGGCCAATTATGCCAATTATACCATTGATGCATATTAGTCCAATTGGACGAATTCGACCAATTATACCACTGATGCATATTAGTCCAATTAGGCCAATTCGGCCAATTAAGCCAATTAGACAAATTAGACCATTGAGGCCAATTGGACCAATTAGACTAATGAGTCCAATTAGACCACTAAGGCTAATTAGGCCAATTTGTCTAATTATGCCATTGATCCATATTAGGTCATTCAGGTAAATTTGAAAAATTAGGCCAATTAGACCGATTAGGCCATTCGGAGAAATTATGCCAATTATGCTAATTTGTCCAATTAGACCATTGAGCTCAATTATGCCAATAACACCAATTAGGTCATTGAGGCCAATTAGAACGATTATGCCAATTAGGCTAATTTGGTGAATTAAGCCATTAAGGCTAATTAGACCAGTGAGGCTAATTAGGATATTGACGTCAATTAGGAAAGTTAATCCAATTAGGCCATTGAGACCAATTATGTCAATTAGACCATTTAAGCCAATTAGGCAAATTAGGCAAATTAGGCAAATTAGGCCAAGTACGCCAATTAGGCCAATTCAGCAATTGAAGTCAATTAGGTCAATTATGTCATTTAGGGTAATTAGGTCAATTATGTCAATGAGCACAATTAGCCCACTGAGTCTAATTAAGCCAATTAGACCAACTAGTCCATTAAGGCCAATTAGATCATTAAGGCCAATTAGGCCAATTAGGCCAATGAGACCAATTAAACCATTGAGGTAAATGAGGTCAATTAGGTCAATTAAGACAGTGAGGCCAATTAGGACATTGAACCCCATTAGGCCGCTAAGGCCAATTAGGCCATTGAGACCAACTAGGCCAATTATGTCAATTAATCCTTGCAGTCCACTTAGGCCATTGAGACTATTGAGACCAATTATGATGAGGATCATGGCACACATAAGCCTCGTGGGGTTGGAGGTGGACTTGATGAGAAGGGCGAAATGCACACAAGTGGACAAGACCCATTACGTGGAATCGAAGGCCCAATGACAAGGGAGCGGAAGAAGAGAATGAACGATACCTTAAATGGGTTAATCATGGAATTCCAAGAGGAGGTCCAACACCCTTGCTTGGGGGAAGCATCCTAGCCTATAATTATATTAATTAAGGCCCACAATTGCTTTTAAAAACCCAAACCATGGTGTGCTACGAATTTTAAGCCCACCCCACCATGGAATCTTTAAAGTCAAAAGGTGGTGGGCTACTTGTCTTTACTTTTCCAAAAGGGTGTGCTACTTGTCTCTTAAAGTTTTGGTCAAGTGCCAAAGTTGTCAAAAGCATCCTATAAGCTTTTTGACAAAGGAAAACTAGCCATTAGACTAATGTAAAGAGCCACCCCATGTGTAATTCGAATTTCAAGTTTCTTTGGCTATGCCCTTGTACTCTTTGGACAACATGAATGAAAGTAATGTTCTTATGGTGAGTTTTTCTGGTAACCTTTGTGTTATTGCTTAATTCTTGACTTATCGAAGGATCGATCGACCTTTGTGGCATCTTGGGGCTAGAGTTCTTAGAGACAAGTTCTCTTTGGGTTCTACCATGACCATTTCCCCTTTCGCTCTCATTTTTAGTATCCGCACACCACATTCACTTGTTTTCTTGCAACGATTCGGGTGCTCGATGTGCGAACATTATACTAGGTTCTTTGGACACTTCCTAGCTGGTCTTGCATTGCGTATCAAATTAGACTAATTAGACCAATGTGGTTAATTAGACCAATCCGGCCAATTAAACCACTAAGGCATATTAGTCAAATTTGGCCAGTTTAGCTATTGAGGGAAATTACTCCAATTAGGATAAAAATCCACTCCATTGAGGCCAATTAGACCAATTTTGTCAATGATATCTATTAGACCATTGAGGCCAATTTGGCCAATTTGGCCAATTAGGTCAACAAGGCCAATTAGACCAATTTGGCCCATAAGTCAAATTAAGCCGATTTTTCATGGGCTTGCTACTTTTTACAGGAGATTTGTGAAGGAATTCAGCACATTAACAGCACCGTTGAACAATTTGAAAAAGAAGAACGTTTCTTTCAAATGGGGGATAACTCAAGAGAAGGCCTTCAATGAACATAAAGAGAGACTCATCCACGCCCCTCTACTTGCACTTCCGGACTTTGGTAAGACCTTTGAAATTGAATGTGATGCAAGCAGAATTGGCATAGGAGGAGTACTCATGCAAGAAAGTAAGCCTATTGCTTTCTTTAGTGAGAAGTTAAATGACCCAACTCTAAACTATGCTACATATGATAAAGAGTTGTATGCATTATTTATAGTACTAGAGACATGGAAACACTATCTTTGGCCTAAAGAATTTGTGATCCATTCTGATCATGAGGCTCTTAAATACCTTAGGAGCCAACATAAACTAAATAGGAGACATGCTAGATGGTTGGAATTCATTGAATCATTTCCATATGTCATCAAGCATAAAAAGGGTAAAGAAAATACTGTGGCGGATGCACTTTCACGACGATATTCTCTTTTATCCTTGCTGGATTCAAAACTCCTTGGTTTTGAATACATTAAGGATTTATATGCCAATGATAGTGATTTTAAAGAACCTTATTAAATTGTAATCCTGGAGTTAGTTGAGAAAAGTTCTATTTACACGATGGATTCTTATTCCGGATTGATAAGCTTTGCATTCCTAATTGCTCTATCCGTTTACTTTTACTAAAGGAGTCACATTTGGGTGGGTTAATGGGGGCATTTTGGTGTTTCAAAAACTCTAATTGTTCTTAGTGAGCTTTTTTATTGGCCTAGGATATCTAGAGATGTTGAGAAATTTGTGGGAAAGTGCATTGTTTGCCATAAAGACAAATCGAAACTGAACCCACATGGACTATATCTTCCTCTCCCAATTCCCAACACCCCTTGGGAGGACATATAAATGGACTTTATTGTGGGGTTACCAAGGACCAAGAGGGGGAGAGATTCCATTTTTGTTGTGGTGGATCGATTTTCAAAAATGGCACATTTTATTCCTTGTCACAAAACAGATGATGCCACCAACATTGCAAACTTTTCTTTCATGAAGTTGTCAAACATCATGGAATGCCAAGGACCATTGTGTCGGATCGAGACACAAAATTTCTTAGTTACTTTTGGAAGACATTGTGGAGCAAACTAGGTACAAAGTTACTATTTTCAACTACTTGTCATCCACAAAACGATGGGCAAACGGAGGTGGTGAATCGAATGGTATCATCCCTTCTATGAACAATTGTCAAAAAGAATATCAAGAATTGGGAGGAGTGTCTACCACATGTGGAATTCACATATAACAGGGCCAAGCATTCCACTACTCAATATTCTCCATTTGAAATAGTTTACGGCTTTAACCCCCTTGCGCCGATTGATCTAGTTCTTTTGCCTTTGCAGGAAGCAGTTAATATGGATGCGAAAGGGCGTGCAAAATTCATCAAGAAAATCCATGAAAAGGCAAGGATAAATATCGAGCGGATGACCCAGAAATATATGGATCGTGCAAACAAGGGTCGCAAGCAAATGTTGTTCGAGCCTGATGAATTGGTTTGGATTCATATGAGGAAGGAAAGATTTCCCGACAAGCAGAAATCAAAACTCATACCACGAGGCGATGGACCATTCCGAGTGCTTGAGAAGATTAACAACAATGCTTACAAGATAGCTTTTCCATAGGATGAAGAGTCGAGGAAGACTCCTTTTCAAGAGGGGGAGGTTGATGTGAACCATGTTGAAGGCACCGACCAGATTACCCGAGTGGAGGAGTTGGATTTGCAAGGCCTGAATGCAACAATGAGCGCCCATCTCGCTTCATTAAAGGCCCAATGGATCTTACCTTGCATGGATGGAGCAAATGGGTGTATTCTCTCACTTATTCAAGCCCAAACATGAGGTTTAAAGCTTGGCCCACATGGTTGCACGAATTTGGATGCATTTCCCAAATGGAGAATTGATGAGGATCATGGAACACATGGGCATCACGGGGTTGGAGGCGGACATGATGAGGAAGGCGGAATGCACACAAGTGGACAAGACCCTTTGCGTGGAATTGGAGGCCCAATGACAAGGGAGCGGACCAAGAGAATGAAGGAGGCCTTAAATGGATTAATCATGGAATTCCAAGAGGAGGCCCAACACCTTTGCTTGGGGGAAGCATTCGGGCCTATAATTACATTAATTAAGGCCCAAACATGCTTTTAAAAACCCAACCCAAGTGGTGCTACGAGATTTCAAGCCCACCCACCATGAAATCTTCAAAGTCAAAAGGTGGTGGGCTACTTGTCTTTTCTTTTCCAAAAGGGTGTGCTACTTGTCTCCTAAAGTCTTGGTCAAGTGCCAAAGTTGTCAAAAGCATCCTATAGGCTTTTTGACTATGGAAAACTAGCCATTAGACTAATGTAAAGAGCCACCCCATGTGTAATTCGAATTTCAAGTTTCTTTGGCTATAAATAGCCACCCCCTTGTACTCTTGAAGCATCATGAATGAAGGTAATGTTATTATGGTGAGTTTTGCTTGCAACCTTTGTGTTCTTGCTTAATTCTTGACTTATCAAAGGATTGGTCATCCTTTGTGGCGTCTTGTGGCTAGAGTTCTTAGAGACAAGTTCTCTTTGGGTTCTACCTTGACCATTTCCCCCCTTCCTTCTCATTTCACTATCCGCACACCAAATACACTTGTTTTCTTGCGGCGATCCGGGTGCTCAACACGCGAACATTATACAAGGTTCCTAGGACAATTCCTAGCGGGTCTTGCATCGCGTATCATTTGGTATCAGAGCCCATTTGCAAGAAATCAGGTTCTTTCTTTCTTATCCTTTCTTCCATTTTCATTTCTCTTCAAATCGGGCCAACAACAATTCTGGTCCATTTTCTTCTTCCCCTACAGACGTCATTTCTTCGTCGTTTCGGACGTACAGTATATCATTCTTGTAGTTGAGAAGCTCATCTTTCTTCTCCATTTGGAATCATTAAAATCGGAGCTATACATAGCGAGATACAGCGGGTTCAAATTTTGCAAAAAATTCTGCAATTTTAAAACCACGCAAATCTCACGTTGATTCCATTTGATGTTACAAATTATTGCTTCTCCTGCATTTAAATATTGAAAAAAATTCATCTTGTTGCCACTGCATCTACCAAAAAAAAGAGCCAAAAAAAAAACAAAAAAAAATCAGAAAAAAAAATTAAAGGCTCAAAAAAAAATTTGCAACATTTTGAATTCTACGTCCCATTTTCATTCTTCTTCTTCCCTTTTCTTCCTCTTCCCAAATTTTTCATCTTGAATCCAATTTGAATTTTATCTTTGAATTCTAGTTCGGGATTGCCACATTTCAAAGATCCTTTCGATTTGTTGAAATTGGGTAAGAACGCTATAGGAAGCAAGTTGAGTGGTAAAAGGCAAGAGTGTTACATTTTGATAAAAGCCAAAATTGAGTGAAACACGAGCGAACAAATTATTTTGAGTGTAAACAAGTGAGGGAGTGTGTGAGGTCCATTTTTCCTTTCCCTTTCATTTTTCTCACAGGATACGTAAATGGCGGAGTCGAGTAACACCAGTGAAGCGGACATTAAGATGTTCATGAGGGCTGTACAAGAACAATTCCAAAGGTTGAATGCGAGGATGGATGAACTTCAATCCCCTTCCAATTCTAGAGCACCACCAAGGAGGCGAGTTGTTGAAGAGGAGGAGTTATCCGATTTTCACGAGTCACCAATTCGGAGAAATCAACCACCATGGAGGCAAGCCAATGATCTTGGAGGAGTGAAGTTGAGGATCCCTTCATTCCAAGGTAAGAATGATCCTGAAACTTACTTGGAATGAGAAAGAAAGGTCGAACATGTTTTTGGTTGTCACACCTATTCGGAGGAAAACAAAATGAAGTTGGCGGCCGTGGAGTTCACCGATTATGCTAGTATTTGGTGGGACCAACTACAAGTGAGTCGACGGCGAAGTGGAGAAAGACCCATCCACACTTGGGAGGAGATGAAAGTGGTAATGCGTAAGAGGTTCATTTCTAGCCACTATTATCGTGATTTGTTCCTCAAGTTGCAGGGTTTGAAACAAGGGGTCATGAGTTTTGAGGAGTATCACAAAGAGATGGAGATCATCATGATTCAAGCGAATATTGATGAGGAGCGAGAGGCCACCATGGCAAGGTTTGTGAACGGCCTCAACCATGACATTCGGGACATAGTGGACATGCACCACTACTTGGACATGGAGGATCTACTTCACATGTCCACCAAAGCGGAGAGGCAAGTAAAGGCAAGAAGGATGCGCCCTACATCTTATGGTAAGGATTCTAAACCTTCATTCAAGTTTAAGGATTCCAAACCACAAGAGCATGTAAGGGAACACAAAACTGATTCGAAGGAGTTGCCCAAACCAAAACCATTATTTCCGGAATCTAAAGGTAAAATGGAGGGTAAGGTTGTTTCCAAATCACGAGATATCAAATGTTTTAAATGTCAAGGATTTGGACATATTGCCTCACAATGCCCAAACAAGAGAACAATGATTATTTTGGATGATGGAGATGTTCTTAGTGCTAGCTCAAGCGAAGATGAAATGCCATCACTTGAGGATGATTTGGAGGTGGAAGTAGAAAGCCCCGTACATGGAGAAATGCTTGTGGCAAGGCGTGCTTTGAGTGCTCAACCCGAAGGAGAACATGATCAAGAGCAAAGGGAGCACATTTTTCATACTAGATGCCTCGTCAAAGATAAGGTATGTAGTATGATTATTGATGGGGGTAGTTGTACAAACGTAGAAAGTGGTTTGATGGTTGATAAATTGGGATTGGCTACAACTAGACATCCTAGGCCTTATAGATTGCAATGGTTAAATAACAGCGGGGATGTCAAAGTGACTAAGCAAGCACAAGTTCCATTTTCTATTGGGAAGTATGAAGACAAGGTGATGTGTGATGTTGTTCCAATGCATGCTAGTCATATTTTGTTGGGAAGACCGTGGCAATTTGATAGGAGGGTCACACATGATGGATACACCAATCAATATTCTTTTGAGTATAATGGGAGGATGGTTATTCTTACACCATTGAGACCTTTGCAAGATTATGAAGACCAAGTGAGGATTGAGAGAGATTGTGAGAAGAGAGAAAAAGAAAAGAGAGAAAAAAATAGAGAGATTGAGAAGAGTGGAAAAATCAAGAGTGAAAAAGGAGTGATGAGTGAAATCAAAAGAAATGAGGGAAATAAAAAAGTTGAAAACAAGAGTGAAAATAAGAGTGAAAACAAGAGTGTTGAGGGAAAAGTGAGTCTATTTTCTGGAAAAAGAGAGATAGAGAGAGCATTAGAGGGGGAGGAAACTCTCATGCTTTTATGCAAGGGAGAATGTTTTACGGCTAACTCTCTTAACCCATCATTGCCTTCTAGTGTTGTGTCTCTTTTGCAGGAATTTGGTGATGTGTTTCCGGAGGAAATTCCCGATGGCTTACCTCCCTTGTGGGGTATCGAGCACCACATCGACTTCCTCCCAGGAGCAACACTTCCCAATCGACCGGCCTATCGGGCTAACCCGGAGGAGACTCGAGAAATCCAACGACAAGTGGAAGAATTGCTAAGGAAGGGATTTGTCCGAGAGAGCTTGAGTCCTTGTGCGGTGCCGGTAATTCTTGTCCCAAAAAAAGATGGTAAGTGGAGAATGTGTGTTGATTGTCGAGCTATCAACAAAATCACGGTAAACTATCGTTATCCCATACCTCGTTTGGATGATATGCTTGATGAACTCCATGGTGCATGCTTGTTTACTAAAATTGACCTAAGGAGTGGATACCATCAAATTAGAATGAAAGAGGGAGATGAATGGAAAACCGCATTTAAAACTAAGTTTGGATTGTATGAATGGCTAGTTATGCCTTTTGGATTAACTAATGCCCCTAGTACATTCATGAACTTAATGAATCATGTTTTCCGTCCATTCATTGGGAAATTTGTGGTTGTGTATTTTGATGACATCCTCGTTTATTCTAAGAGCCTTGATGAACATCATGAACATTTGAAACATGTTTTTGAGACTCTTAGGATAAATAGGTTGTTTGCAAACTTGGAAAAATGTACATTTTGTTTAAATTCGGTTGTTTTCCTTGGTTTTGTGGTAGGAGCTGATGACATGAGGGTTGATGAAGAGAAGGTGAAGGCGATTCGGGATTGGCCACAACCAAAGAATGCCAATGAGGTGAGGAGCTTCCATGGACTTGCGAGTTTTTACCGAAGGTTCGTGAGGGACTTTTCAACAATCGCGGCACCATTGAATGAGTTGGTCAAGAAAGGGGTGAGTTTCAAGTGGGGAAAAGCTCAAGAGGAAGCCTTCTCCACACTCAAAGGTAAGTTAACCAATTCACCTCTCTTAGTTCTGCCTGACTTTTCTAAAGTTTTTGAGGTTGAGTGTGATGCCTCTGGAATAGGAATTGGGGCTGTTTTAATGCAAGACTCTAAGCCTATCACATACTTTAGTGAGAAGCTTAATGGGGCTGCATTGAACTACTCTACCTATGACAAGGAATTGTATGCTCTCAAAAGAACTTTAGAAAATTGGCAACATTACTTGTGGCCAAGGGAATTTGTGATTCATTCGGATCATGAAAGCCTAAAATTTCTTAAGTCACAAGGAAAGTTGAATAGGCGGCATGCAAGATGGCTTGAATTCATTGAAACATTTCCTTACATCATTAAGCATAAAAAAGGAAAAGAAAATGTTGTCGCTGATGCTTTGTCTAGGAGATATTCTCTTATTACTTCAATGCATGCTAAAATACTTGGTTTTGAAATGTTGAAAAGCATGTATGAGAATGATGTGGATTTTTCTGAAATTTGGAAGTTGTGTGAAAAACATGGCAAAAGTGATTTTTACAAACATGATGGATTTCTTTTTCGGAAAAATAAATTGTGTGTTCCATCTTGTTCCATGCGTGAATTGCTTGTTAGAGAAACACATGGTGGTGGATTAATGGGGCATTTTGGGGTTGAGAAAACATTGTCCTTATTGAGTGAACATTTTTATTGGCCTCACATGCGTAGGGATGTGGTAAGTGTTTGTGGAAATTGTAATGTGTGTAAACATGCAAAGTTGAAAGTGCTTCCACATGGCTTATACACCCCTTTGCCTGCTGCTTCTCATCCTTGGGTTGACATATCAATGGATTTTGTCCTCGGCTTGCCAAGATCACAATCAGGTAAGGATAGCATCTTTGTGGTGGTGGACAGGTTTAGTAAAATGGCTCATTTTATTGCTTGTTCTAAAACCAATGATGCAACTCATATCGCTGATTTGTTTTTCAGGGAAATTGTTAGGTTGCATGGCTTACCCAAAAGCATTGTGAGTGATAGGGATGTCAAATTCCTTAGTCACTTCTGGAGGACATTGTGGAACAAACTTGGAACCAAACTTTTGTTCTCCACCACTGCACACCCACAAACAGATGGTCAAACGGAGGTGGTCAATAGGACACTTTCCACATTATTGCGTTCCATCCTTAGAAAAAATCTAAAACATTGGGAAAGATGTCTGCCTCACATTGAGTTTGCTTATAATCGAGTGGTTCACTCCACTACTAATGCTTCACCGTTTGAAGTTGTGTATGGTTTTAACCCATTAACTCCACTTGATATTTTACCTTTTCCTACTAATCAATTTTCGAATCTTGAAGGTGAAAAGAAGGCAAAGTTTGTGCAGGAGTTCCATGCAAAGGTAAAGGCCAACATTGAGCGGAAGAATGAACAAGTAGCGAAGCATGCCAACAAAGGTCGGCGAAAAATGGTTTTTCAACCTGGAGATTGGGTTTGGCTACACTTGAGGAAGGAGAGGTTTCCGGAGCAACGAAAATCAAAACTTCATCCACGAGGAGATGGTCCTTTCCAAGTCTTAGAGAAGATCAATGATAATGCCTACAAGATTGATTTACCCGACAGGTATGGGAATGTTAGTGGTACCTTTAATGTTGCTGATCTTTCTCCCTTTGAATTTTCAGATTCGAGGACGAATCCTTTTGAGGAGGGAGGAGATGATGAGGATCATGGAACACATGGGCATCACGGGGTTGGAGGCGGACATGATGAGGAAGGCGGAATGCACACAAGTGGACAAGACCCTTTGCGTGGAATTGGAGGCCCAATGACATGGGAGCGGACCAAGAGAATGAAGGAGGCCTTAAATGGATTAATCATGGAATTCCAAGAGGAGGCCCAACACCTTTGCTTGGGGGAAGCATTCGGCACTATAATTACATTAATTAAGGCCCAAACATGCTTTTAAAAACCCAACCCAAGTGGTGCTACGAGATTTCAAGCCCACCCACCATGAAATCTTCAAAGTCAAAAGGTGGTGGGCTACTTGTCTTTTCTTTTCCAAAAGGGTGTGCTACTTGTCTCCTAAAGTCTTGGTCAAGTGCCAAAGTTGTCAAAAGCATCCTATAGGCTTTTTGACTATGGAAAACTAGCCATTAGACTAATGTAAAGAGCCACCCCATGTGTAATTCGAATTTCAAGTTTCTTTGGCTATAAATAGCCACCCCCTTGTACTCTTGAAGCATCATGAATGAAGGTAATGTTATTATGGTGAGTTTTGCTTGCAACCTTTGTGTTCTTGCTTAATTCTTGACTTATCAAAGGATTGGTCATCCTTTGTGGCGTCTTGTGGCTAGAGTTCTTAGAGACAAGTTCTCTTTGGGTTCTACCTTGACCATTTCCCCCCTTCCTTCTCATTTCACTATCCGCACACCAAATACACTTGTTTTCTTGCGGCGATCCGGGTGCTCAACACGCGAACATTATACAAGGTTCCTAGGACAATTCCTAGCGGGTCTTGCATCGCGTATCAAGAATTCTAGAAATGACATCTTTGGACACCAAAGTCAAATCCGGTGGGCTATGCACTCAAAGTCAAGTCCAGTGGGCTATAGTTGGAAAGTTGTGTGCTACTTTTCCAAAAGTCTTTGTTAGATTTTATCTTTTTGACTTTTAAGGGGACAAGGTAGGTTTAGCCTTTATGACTTTAGGGTACTAGACCCTTGACCATTGTATCATCCCCTTGGCTATAAATAGCCACCCCATGGCATTGTATTTTCATCCAAGAATTAATTGAGAGCTTATGCTTGTTTCTCCTTGTTGTGTAAGAATTGTTCTGAATTTCCCCCTTGCTCTTGTGCATTCTTGCCTTGTCAATCTACAAGTTTGATTGGTGATCCAAGATCACAAAGCCCCCAATTCCGTGTCCCAACCCAAGTGCATTGTTGTGTGGATTGGCTATCGCATCCCTCCCTTGAGTGTGTTGTCTAAGTAGTAGGTCGCACTCCTTATAGTGTTGATTGACTACTTGCATCCGCTATCCCTACCCATCATCCACCACTTAGCCCCAAACCGTACCCTTCATCCACCGACCTACGCCGTGAAGATCGGGCCACCCCGTGCGTCTCACATTAGCCATTGAGGCCTATTCGTCCAATTTGGCCGATTAGACCATTGAGTTCAATTGGGCAAATTAGGATAATTAGGCCATTGAGCCCAATTCGGGAAATATTAGGCCACCAAGGACCATTAGGCCAATTAGGAAATTGAGGTCAATCAGGGCAATTAGACCCATTGGATCAATTAGACTAGTCAGTCCATTGATGCAAATTAGGCCAATTGTCCAATGAGACCAATTAGCAAATTGATGTCAATTATTCCAATTAGGCCAATTAGGCCACTGAGTCCAATTTTGCCAATTTGGCTAGACCAATTAAGCTATTGAGCCCAATTAAGCAAATTATGTCAATTATGTCATTGAACCTAATTAGACCATTGATGACAATTAGGCTAATTATGATAAGGAGACCATTGAATCCAATTAGGATAACCAATCAGGCTAATTTGCCAGATTGAGGTCAATTACGCCAATAAGGACAATTAGTCCAATTGATCCCAATTAGACTAATTGAGGCCAATATAACAAATTCGTCCAATTAGAACCAATTAGGTCAATTCAAAAAATTTAGCCAATTTGGCTAATGATCCCAATTCGTCAATTGAGCCCAATTAGACCAATTAGGCCAATTATGAAAATTAGGGCAATTATGCCAATTGAGGCCAATCAGACCCACTAAGCCCACTATGATACGCGATGCAAGACCCACTAGGAAGTGTCCTAGGAACCTTGTATAATGTTTGCGCGTTGAGCACCCAGATCTGATATGATACCGTATGCGAGTGCGGTATTCGTTGGCAAAAATGCGGAAACACAAGCGAAGAAAGAAGAGGGGAATGAAAATTAAAAGAAATGCAAGAGGAATAAAAGGGCAAGGGGATGATCAATTAGGACCCCAAGGAGACTTGCCCCTTGAAACTCTAATTATAAAGTGCCACAAAGGTTGATCACTCCTTTGATGAGGCTAACTTGCATTCACCTAAGAACACAAGAAACACAAGCATAATAATGCTAGAAACTCTCAAATTCGAAATTAACCTTGAAGGGGGTACAAGAGGTGGCTATTTCTAGCCAAATGAGAGGAATACATGTCAAACTACCTATCCCACAAAAGTCTAAAGCCTATCCCATGAATTTGACTTTGTTTACACATGTCCATGACTTTAGGGGACAAGATATCTCTAAAGAAGACCTTTAAAAACCACCCCAAAGACTTTGAAGATTCCCACCATGGATTTGGAGACAAGGGGCCCACCACTTTTGACATTGGAGATTTTCTTCATGCAAGTGGATTGAATTTCGTGGAAGCATATGGGTGGTCCTTTTAGGTTCACTTTTGAGCTTTAATAAGTGTGATTAAAGGCCCATTTTCTCCTCCCATGCATGCATGTTGGGCCTCCTCTTGTAATTTCAAAATGAGGCCGTGTAAAGCCTCTCTCATCCTCCTCATTCTTCCTCTTGTCATTGGGACACCAATCCCATGCAATGTGTCTTTTCCATTAATGATCCTTCCACGATCAATGCCATGGTCACCCTCAACTCGTTGCTGCTTGTGTGCACCATGATCCGATCCCCTCCCTCTTCAAAAGGATTCGTCCTCGAATCTGCATATTCAAAAGGAGAGAGATCAGAAATATTAAAGGTAGCACTCACGTTTCCATACCTACTGGTCAAGTCAATCTTGTAGGCAATATCATTGATTCTTTCTAAAACTTGAAATGGGCCATCTCCTCGTGACTGCAGTTTTGATTTTCTTTACTCCGGGAACCTTTCCTTCCTCAAATGCACCCACACCCAATCACCAGGTTCTAGTACAACCTTATTCCTACCCTTGTTTGCTTGCTTTGCATATTGTTCATTTCTTCTTTCAATGTTGGCTTTCACCTTGGCATGTAAATCCTGAACAAATTTGGCCTTCTCATCACCTGTGAGATCAACAACCTCATTAGTAGGCAATGAAAGAATATCTAATGGAGTCATTGGATTAAATCCATATACAATCTCAAAAGGTGAGAAGTTAGTAGTGGAATGAACTACTCGATTATATGCAAACTCTATGTGTGGCAAACTTTTTTCCCAATTCTTTAGATTTTTTTGAATTATTGCACACAAGAGGGTAGAAAGAGTCCTATTCACCACTTCAGTTTGCCTATCAGTTTGAGGATGTGAAACAGTTGAGAACAATAATTTAGTTCCCAATTTATTCCACAATGTCCTCCAAAAGTGGCTAAGGAATTTCACATCCCTATCACTTACAATGGTTTTGGTCAGTCCATGTAATCTCACAATTTCTTTGAAAAACAAATCTGCTATATGTATAGCATCATTAGTTTTTGAGCATGTAATGAAATGGGCCATTTTGCTAAAGCGATCCAAAACAACAAAAATGCTATCTCTTCCCGATTGGGATCGAGGCAATCCCAACACAAAATCCATAGAGATGTCGGTCCAAGGATGGAATGGAACGGGCAAGGGGGAATACAATCCATTTGGTTGAACCTTGGACTTTGCATGCTTACAAGTGACACACCTAGCACAAATTGCAATAACATCTTTTCTCATGGTTGGCCAATAAAAATGTTCATGTAAAGTAGCTAGTGTTTTATCAACCCCAAAATGCCCCATCAAACCACCCCCATGAGTTTCTTTTACAAGCAATTCTCGAGTTGAACAATTTGGAACGCACAATTTATCCCTTTTGAAAAGAAACCCGCCATTTTTGTAATAGTCTTTAAAATCATGTTTTTCACAAAATGTCCAAATTTTAGAAAAATCTCCATCATTTTCACACATTTCCTTTAGTAACTCAAGTACAAGTAATCTAGAATGAAGAGAAGTAAGAAGTGAATACCTTCGTGAAAGAGCATCAGCAACCACATTTTCCTTACCTTTTTTGTGCTTGATCACGTAGGGGAAAGTCTCAATGAATTCCAGCCAAGATGCATGCCACCAATTCAACTTACCTTGGGACTTCAAATACTTAAGGCTTTCATGGTTAGAATGAATAATGAACTCTTTAGGCCATAAGTAATGTTGCCATGTTTCCAGGGTTCGTTTCAAAGCATAAAGTTGTTTATCGTAAGTTGAATAATTTAATGCTGCCCCGTTCAATTTCTTAGTAAAGTAAGCAATTGGACGTGACTCTTGAGTCAAAACAGCACCAATTCCAACTCCCGATGCATCACACTCAATTTCAAAGACTTTGGTGAAATCGGGTAGCCTTAAAAGGGGAGCATTGACCAATTTTTCTTTGAGTGTGTTAAAAGATTTTTCTTGTTTTTCACCCCATTTAAAGACCACATGTTTCTTTACAAGTTCATTAAGAGCTGCAGCGATGGATGAAAAATCCTTTACAAACCTCCTATAGAAGCTTGCCAATCCATGAAAACTTCTAACCTCGGTTGAACTCTTCGGTGTGGGCCACTCCTGAATTGCTTTGACCTTTTCATCATCCACACGAATCCCTTCCGCCCCTACAACAAAGCCAAGAAACACAACAGAATCCATGCAAAAGGAACATTTTTGAAGATTGGCATAAAGTTGGTTTTGTTTAAGGGTCTCACACACCAAACGCAAGTGTTCAACATGGTTGTCTAGAGATTTACTATACACCAAGATATCATCAAAATAGACAACCACGAATTTTCCAATGAATGAACGAAGGACATGGTTCATTAAGCTCATGAATGTACTTGGTGCATTAGTTAAACCAAATGGCATAACTAACCACTCATACAAACCAAACTTAGTTTTAAAAGACGTTTTCCACTCATCTCCTTCTTTCATTTGAATTTGGTGGTATCCACTTTTAAGATCAATTTTTGAAAACAAAGAGGCCCCATGTAATTCATCAAGCAGGTCATCACGTCGAGGGATGGGATAACAGTACTTAACTGTTATTTTGTTGATGGCGCGACAATCTACACACATCCGCCATGTTCCATCTTTCTTGGGTACTAGGATCACCGGAACGGCGCATGGACTCATGCTTTCCCTTACTAATCCTTTCTTCATGAGTTCTTCAACTTGACACTGGATCTCTCTAGTGTCTTCCAGATTAGCTCTATATGCTGGCCTATTTGGAATTGCGACACCGGGTATGAAGTCAATCCTATGCTCAATGCCTCTCAAAGTGGGTAGTCCATCGGGTGTTTCTTCAGGAAACAAATCACCAAATTCCTGTAGTAAAGACACAACACAAGAAGGCAAAGAATGGTGAAGTTCATTAGTTGCAAGGTAAGCATCCTTACTAATTAGTAAGAATACTTTCCCGCTCAATAAAGCACCTTTCACCTTACTTTTTCTAGAAAATAAACTCACCTTTCTCTCAACACTCTTGTTTTCATCTCTTTGATTTCCCTCATTTCTTTTTATGCCACTTGACTCTCCTTTTTCACTCTTAATTTTTCCACTCTTTTCATTTTTTTCTCTCATTTCCTTTTTCGTCAACTCATCACTCTCTTTTTTATTACTCAAAATTTTATTTTTCCCACTTTCTTTTCACTCATTTCTTTTTTCTTTTTGTATTCTTTCTCTATCCTCACTTGATCTTCATATGCTTGTATGGGACTTAGAGGAGTCAAAACAATCTTTCGACCGCTGAAATGAAAAGAGAAGCGGTTAGCATAGCCATCATACATCACCCTCCTATCAAATTGCCATGGTCTCCCTAGTAGAAAATGTCCATCTTGCATCGGAGCAACATCACACAACACCTCATCATGATATTTTCCAATGGAAAAAGAAACTATGGCTTGTTTTGTGACCCTCACTTCCCCACTATCATTCAACCATTGCAATCTATAGGGTCTAGTATGCCTTAGAGTAGGCAAACTCAAATTTTCCACAAACAAGGTACTTGCCACATTGGTACAACTTCCACTATCAATGATCGTACTACATACCTTCTCCTTGATGTGGCATCTCGTATGAAAAATATGTTCCTGTTACTCCTCATCATGATCATCTTTGGGTTGAATGTTTAAAGCACTTCTTGCCACAAATGCATCTCCATGTACGGGTTCTTCAACTTCTACATCGGAACCCTCCTCCAAAGATGGAATCTCATCATCACTAGAGTGCTCAATAAGGATGTCTCCATTATCCAGAATAATCATGGCCCTTTTGTTTGGGCATTGAGATGCAATATGACCATGTCCTTGACACTTAAAACACTTTATATCACGAGATTTAGAAGGGAAATTTGTGTCCATTTTTTCTTTTGAATCAGTGGGGAAGAACTTATTTTTGGCCTCTTCTCTTTGTTTTGGAACAAATTTAGAATCCCTTGGTTTCGTTTCATTCCACCTAGAAGTTGATTTTGGATCTTTCCGGTTATCCTTCCAAAAATTATGGGAACTTAGTTGAATTCTCTGAGAATGTAGTTTTTTTTCGACCTTCACTGCCTTATGTAGCAACTCCTCCATGTCAATGAAGGTCTATAGTTCCACCACATCTCTAATTGCCGGATTCAAGCCATTGATGAACCTTGCCATGGTAGCTTCGCGATCCTCCTCCAAATTGGATCGAATCATTGATATCTCCATTTTCTTGCAGTATTCCTCCACACACATGGAACCTTGCACAAGTTTTTGTAACTTCAAATGTAAGTCTCGATAGTAATGACTAGAAATGTAACTTTTACGCATTACTATCTTCATTTCTTCCCAAGTTCGAATTGGCCTTTCTCCATTTCGTCGTCGACTTACTTGTAATTGGTCCCACCAAATACTTGCATAGTCATTGAACTCAAGGGCTGCCAATTTTACCTTCTTCTCCTCCGAGTAGTTGTGAAGTCCAAACACATGGTCAACCTTCCGCTCCCACTCCAAATAAAGTCTGGGTCACTCTTCCCTTGAAAGGGTGGAAGTGTCACTTTGATGCTTCCCAAGTCATTGTCTCTTCAAGCAGCACGTTGCCCTCGCCTAGGAATTGATTCTTCGAAATCGGAGTACTCATCATCACCTTCATGAATTTCTTGCCTTCTTAGAGCCTTTGAAGATGAGGAACTTTGTATATCATCCAAGCTAGCATTCAATCTTGTAAACTGGTCAGCGACTGCTTTCATAAATAATTTAATGTCGATCTCACTTCTTTCTCCCTCACTTGCCATTTTTTTTAATTCCTCACACACTCTTTCTCTCTTTTTTTAATCTCTCAAAAGGTTCCTCACACTTTCTAGCACAACAACTTGGTTCCTACAAGTGTTCTTAAATAGAATCAAGAAGACAACTTGTAGAAGCAATCAATTCATGGCAATCTTTGAAAATCAGAAATTTTAAAAGGGTTTGAATCAACGAGGTCCAAGAAACGTGGGGGGGTAAATGGGAGAAAAGGTTATAGAAGAAGGTTGGATATGGATGAAGGAAAGAAGATGATGGATAAGAAAATTGCAATCAAATTTATGACATATGAGCTAACGCAATGTTTCAAAAGAGCAACTTCCTTTTTTTTGTATTTTTTTTTTGGATTGATTTTTTTTTTTTTTTTTGATTTTTTTGATTTTTTTTGCTACTCAACAAACAAGAATTGCAAAGAGTGCGCTTTTCATGCTCAAAGTACAACAAATTAAAAATGTACTAATCTGATTGCAATGATGTAAATGGTTGTGATAACTTGAAATTCAAACTCAAATGGAAGTCTGCCTTGGAGATTGTTAGATTTCACAAGGGTGAAACTGTAGCACGAATTGATTCAGCTATATCTCCAAATATAGGTGTCGGATTTTAGTGTTTCTAAATCGAGAAGAAATATGAGATTCTAAACTATTTAAATGACATATTATACGCCCAGAAACTCAAAGAAAAAGAAGACGAAAATATGGAAGAAAATTCCATCCAGAATTGGTGATGGCAGAAAATGGAAGAAGGGGAAGAGAAAAAAAAAGATGGGAGAAATAGAAATGAATAAACCTGGTTTCCGTTGCCTTCCTCTGATACCAAATGATATGATACCGTATACGAGTGCGGTATTCGTTGGCAAAAATGCGGAAACACAAGCGAAGAAAGAAGAGGGGAATGAAAATTAAAAGAAATGCAAGAGGAATAAAAGGGGAAGAGGATGATCAATTAGGACCCCAAGGAGACTTGCCCCTTGAAACTCTAATTATAAAGCGCCACAAAGTTTGATCACTCCTTTGATGAGTCTAACTTGCATTCACCTAAGAACACAAGAAACACAAGCATAATAATGCTAGAAACTCTCAAATTCGAAATTAACCTTCAAGGGGGGTACAAGAGGTGACTATTTATAGCCAAATGGGAGGAATACATGTCAAACTACCTATCCCACAAAAGTCTAAAGCCTATCCCATGAATTTGACTTTGTTTACACATGTCCATGACTTTAGGGGACAAGATATCTCTAAAGAAGACTTTTAAAAACCACCCCAAAGACTTTGAAGATTCCCACCATGGATTTGGAGACAAGGGGCCCACCACTTTTGACCCTGGAGATTTCCTTCATGCAAGTGGATTGAATTTAGTGGAAGCATATGGGTGGTCCTTTTAGGTTCACTTCTGGGCTTTAATAAGTGTGATTAAAGGCCCATTTTCTCCTCCTATGCATGCATGTTGGGCCTCCTCTTGTAATTTCAAAATGAGGCCATGTAAAGCCTCTCTCATCCTCCTCATTCTTCTTCTTGTCATTGGGTCACCAATCCCATGCAATGGGTCTTTTCCATTAATGATCCTTCCACGATCAATGCCATGATCACCCTCAACTCCTTGCTGCTTGTGTGCACCATGATCCGCATCAGGATCGCCACAGGAAAACAAGTGAATGTGGTGTGTGGATAATGAAAATGAGAGGGAAGGGGGGAATGGTCAAGGTAGATCCCAAAGAGAAATTGTCTCTAAGAACTCTAGGCACAAGACGCCACAAAGGATGAACAATCCTTTGATAAGTCAAGAATTAAGCAAGAAAACAAAGGTTGCAAGCAAAACTCACCATAATAACATTACCTTCATTCATGATGCTTCAAGAGTACAAGGGGGTGGCTATTTATAGCCAAAGAAACTTGAAATTCAAATTACACATAGGGTGGCTCTTTACATTAGTCTAATGGTTAGTTTTCTATAGTCAAAAAGCCTATAGGATGCTTTTGACAACTTTGGCACTTGACCATGACTTTAGGAGACAAGTAGCACACTTTTTTGGAAAATTAAAGACAAGTAGACCACCACCTTTTGACTTTGAAGATTCCATGGTGGGTGGGCTTGAAATTTCGTAGCACCACTTGTGTTGGATTTTTAAAAGCATGTTTGGGCCTTAATTAATATAATTATAGGACCAGATGCTTCCTCCAAGCAAAGGTGTTGTGCCTCCTCTTGGAATTCCATGATTAATCCATTTAAGGCCTCCTTCATTCTCTTGGTCCGCTCCCTTGTCATTCTGCCTCCAATTCCACGCAAAGGGTCTTGTCCACTTGTGTGCATTCTTCTTCCTCATCATGTCCGCCTCCAACCCCGTGATGCCCATGTGTTCCATGATCCTCATCACACTAGGTCATCGAGTCAAATTAGGCCTATTATGTCAACTACGCCAATTTGTCCATTGAGGCCAATTATGGCCAATTAAGCCATGTACGCCATTGAGGCTAAGTAGGCTAATTAGTTCATTGATGCCAATTATTCCAATTAGGTCACTAAGTTCAATTAGGCCATAGATGCCAATTAGACAAATTAGACTATTGAGGTCAATTAGGCCAATCATGTCAATTACGACATTGAGATCAATTAGGTCAATTATACCAATTAGGTCATTGAATCCAGTTATGTCAATTAGACCAATTAGGCCAATTAGCTCAATTGGTCCATTGAGGTCAATTAGGTCAATTTGACCAATTATGCCAATTAGGCCGATTATCCATACCCATCATCCACCACTTAGCCCATCATCCACCACTTAGCCCCGAACCGCATTCTTCATCCGCCGACCTACGCCGTGAAGATCGGGCCACCCCGTGCGTCTCACATCAGTTGGTATCAGAGCTCCGGTTGACATGGTAGGCGTCTATCCCTTCATTTACTTTAATTCTATCCATTACCCTCCTTATCTTTCCATATTATTCACCCATTCGACAAAAAAAATCCATTTTCTTGAAAGCCTCCCGAATTGTCCTAGTTTGTGCAAGCTTGGATTATTATAAATTGAGCCAAATTTTCATTCATCTTCTTTCCGCATTTAATTCTCTATATTTGATTTGTATCCGGCAAAAAAAAAATTCACTCAACTCATCATTTTGTGCTTTTCAAAATTAAGCACATCCTTTATTTGAGAGATTTCGAAAAAAAAAGCAAAAAATTGTCTTACTCTCCATTCAGTCATCTTGTGCTTTAAAACTCCAAGCACAACACTTTTTGGGGAGAATTGACAAAAAAAAACAAAAAAAAGCGGATACAATTACTCCTTTGGGCTTTACCTTATTAGCACTTTCCATTTCCATATATAACTTTTTCCATCATTTTACTTCATCCCCATTTTGTATTTGGCTCATATTGTTATTCATTTATCTTATCTTGCACAATCGGGCAAAACCCAAGCACCACATTTCTACCCCCTTTTCCATCCACCCTTTATCCATTTTCTAACATCTTTTCACCCTTTACCCTTTACCACTCAAGCGGGTTATGGTAAACCAGCCCCCGACACGATCTTGATTGGGGAAGGATTGGTGGCAAGTGATCACCCGAAACAAGGTATTATATTTCTAAGAGCTTGGGATTCAAATTCAGTTTTGAGAGTGGAGATAAATAAGCAAAAAAATATATCTTGTGTGTGTGAGTGTGTGCATCTTGTTTTGTGTGTGTGTGTACATCTTGTGTGTGTTAGTGTGTATATCTTGCGTGCGTGAGTGTGTATCCTTGTGTGTGTGAGTGTGTACATCTTATGTGTGTGTGTGTGTGGATCTCGTGTGTGTGAGTGAGTGTGTATCATTTTGTGTGTTTGCCCCCCCGGTGTGAGTTTGTGTTTGCATAACATATCATGGAAGAATATCGTGGGAAGAAAATTGCTCATGTTAGCGATGAAGGAAGTCGAAGTAGATCTCCCGCACCCGAAGCTACGCAATTCCAAATGCAAGCTTTGGTGAGCCACTTCGAGAAGCTTCTTGATCGAAAGTTGGAGGTGTTACATGAGAGGATTGATGAATTGGAGAATAAACCAAGCCCAAGGATGTTCCATGATAACCCACGACGCGCTCCGGCACCACGACGTCCCCACATCATGGAGGAGGAGATGGTGAACTTTGATGATGATCTTGATGATGTCTCATAAAGGAGGAGGTTGTACCAACAACCGAGAGGAGGACAAAGGAGACAACATGATGATGACCTACTTGGTGGAATCAAGGTGAAGGTCCCCTCTTTTCAAGGGAAAAGCGACCCAAAAGCATACTTGGAGTGAGAGATGAGGATCGAGCAAGTATTTTCATGCCATGCGTATTTCGAGGAGAAAAAGGTCAAACTTGCTTCCCTTGAATTTTTTGATTGTGCATTAATATGGTGGGATCAAGTTTAAAAGGAGAGGGCTAGATATGGTGGACGTCCCATCAACACTTGGGAAGACATGAAGTTCGCCATGCGGAAGCGTTTTGTTCCCACACATTACCATAGAGATCTCCACAAGAAACTTCAACGCCTCACCCAAGGGAGTAAGAGTGTAGAAGACTACTACAAGGAGATGAAAATTGCCATGATTCGGGCAAATATTGAGGTAGATCCGGAGGCAACCATGGCACGGTTTTTACATGGGCTCAATCGGGAGATTGCGGATCAAGTGGAGATGTACCACCATGTAGAGATACAAGATATGATCCACCAAGCCACCAAGATTGAACAACAAATCAAAAGGAGGAGCAACATGAGGAAACCCACTACCCCTTTCACACCGTGGAGAAATCCGAGGAAGGAGATTGGAGAACCATCAAAGGCAAAAGAGGTGGTTGATCGCAAAAGTGACAAGGTAATTCTTCCACCTAAGAAACCTAGTTTTGAGGCTAACCAAACCAGGAATAGGGATATTCGGTGTTTCAAATGTCAAAGAAGGGGTCACATTGATAGTGAGTGCCCAAACCGGCGCACCATGACCATCAACAAGTATGGAGAATGAGAGACCGATTGAGAGAGCTCGGAAGAGGAGGAGGAAGAATCTCCAGAAATTGATAATGGGGAATTTGCGGAAGACGATGAGATTCTTGTCACTAGGAGAGTTTTAAGTACAAAAATGACTGTTGGAGAAAAGGAGCAGTGAGAGAACCTTTTCCATACACGATGCAAGATCAATGGGAAGGTATGTAGTGTTATTATTGATGGAGAAATCTGTAGTAATGTTGCGAGCACCGAGTTAGTAGAGAAGTTGGGACTTCCTACTTTGAAGCATCGACATCCATATCGGCTTCAGTGGTTGAATGATTGCGGGGAGCTGAAGGTCACCAAGCAAGTGAAGGTACTGTTCACCATCGGGAAGGACAAAGATGAGGTCTTGTGCGATGTTGTTCCTATGAAGGCCTGCCATTTGTTGTTGGGACGACCATGGCAGTATGATCGGCGTGTTACCCATGAAGCTTTCTTGAATCGTCATTCTTTTGTACTCTGAGGGGAACCTATAACCCTCAATTTCATGTCCCTGAAACAAATTCTGAAAGATCACATTCTGAGAGAAAAGAAAAAAAAGTGTGATGAGGAAAAAAAGAGTGAAAATGAAAAAGGAGAGAATGAGGGAAAGAGAGAAAATGAGAGAAGAAAAGAAATGGAGAGCGAAGAAAAATCAAGTGGGAAAAAGAATTTGAGAGAAGATAAAAGCGTGATGTTGGCAAAATAGAGTGAGGTTAAGGAAGCTTTGTTTTCACAACAAACCCTCCTAGTACTCATGTACAAATAGGTGTTGCTAAATACTAATGACTTACCCTATTTGCCAAATGTTGTTGAGTCATTGTAGCAGGAGTATGATGATGTCTTTCCTGAAGAGGTGCCACCAGGTTTGCCACCCATTAGAGGTATTGAGCATCAAATTGACCTCATACCTGGAGCATCACTACCGAACCGCCCTACATATCGCACCAATCCGGAAGAGACAAAAGAAATTCAAAGGCAAGTTCAAGAGTTGTTAGATGTGGGATATGTGAGAGAGAGCCCTAGTCCTTGTGCGGTACCAGTGCTTCTAGTACCAAAGAAGGATGGAGCATGGAGAATGTGCATTGACTGTAGAGCCATCAACAACATTACAGTCAGGTATCGTCATCCTATCCCTAGGTTAGATGATATGCTAGATGAATTAAATGGTTCAACTATTTTCTCAAAAATTGATTTAAGAAGTGGCTACCATCAAATTAGGGTGAGAGACGGAGATGAGTGGAAAACTGCATTTAAGACAAAACATGAACTTTATGAATGGTTAGTCATGCCCTTTGGTCTCACCAATGCACCTAGCACATTTATGAGGTTAATGAATCATGTATTATGTGCATATATTGGAAAATTTGTGGTAGTTTACTTTGATGATATTCTGGTGTATAGTAGGACTTTTCATGAACATGTAGATCACTTGAGAAAAGTCCTAGAGGTGTTAAGGAAAGAAAACCTATTTGGAAACATAAAAAGGTGTGAATTTTGTCTCGATAAGGTTGTTTTCCTTGGATTTGTTGTGAGTGGCAATGGAGTTGAAGTGGACACTGAGAAGATCAAAGCAATACAAGAATGACACACTCCAACCTCCGTTGGACAGGTAAGAAGTTTTCATGGGCTTGCTAGTTTTTACAGGAGAATTGTGAAAGACTTCAGAACACTAGCAGCACTATTGAATGAATTGACAAAGAAGAATGTTCCTTTCAAATGGGGGACAACTCAAGAAAAATCCTTCCATGCGCTAAAGGAGAGACTCACCCACGCCCCTCTACTTGCACTTCCAGACTTCGGTAAGACCTTTGAAATTGAATGTGATGCAAGCGGAATTGGCATAGGATGAGTACTCATGCAAGAAGGTAAGCCTATTTCTTATTTTAGTGAGAAGTTAAATGGCCCAACTCTAAACTATGCTACATATGATAAAGAGTTGTATGCATTGTTTAGAATACTAGAAACATGGCAACACTATCTTTGGCCTAAAGAATTTGCGATCCATTCTGATCACGAGGCTCTTAAATACCTTAGTAGCAAACATAAACTAAATAGGAGACATGCTAGATGGATGGAATTCATTGAATCATTTCCATATGTCATCAAGCATAAAAAGGGTAAAGAAAATACTGTGGCTGATGCACTTTCACGTAGATACTCTCTTTTATCCTTGTTGGATTCAAAACTTCTTGGTTTTGAATACATTAAGGATTTATATGCCACTGATAGTGATTTTAGAGAACCATATGAACATTGTAAACCTGGAGTTAGTTGTGAAAAGTTCTATTTACATGATGGATTCTTATTTCGGATTGATAAGCTTTGCATTCCTAATTGCTCTATCCGTTTACTTTTACTAAAGGAGTCACATTCGGGTGGGTTAATGGGGAATTTTGGTGTTTCAAAAACTCTAAGTGTTCTTAGTGAGCATTTTTATTGGCCTAGGATATCTAGAGATGTTGAGAAATTTGTGGGAAAGTGCATTGTTTTTCATAAAGCCAAATCGAAACTGAACCAACGTGGACTATATCTTCCTCTCCCAATTCCCAACACCCCTTGGGAGGACATATCAATGGACTTTATCATGGGGTTACCACAGACCAAGAGGGGGAGAGATTCCATTTTTGTTGTGGTGGATCGGTTTTCAAAAATGGCACATTTTATTCCTTGTCACAAAACTGATGATGCCACTAACATTACAACACTTTTCTTTCAGGAAGTAGTCAAACATCATGGAATGCCAAGGACCATTTTGTCGGATTGAGACACAAAATTTCTTAGTTACTTTTGGAAGACCTTGTGGAGAAAACTGGGTACAAAGTTACTCTTTTCCACTACTTGTCATCCACAAACCGATGGGAAAATAGAGGTGGTGAATCGAACATTATCATCCCTTCTGCAAACAATTGTCAAGAAGAATATCAAGAATTGGGAGGAGTGTCTGCCACATGTGGAATTTACATATAACAGGGCCAAGAAGCAACTAATATGGATGCGAAAGGGCGCGCAAAATTCATCAGACAACTCCATGAAAAGGCATGGAAAAATATCGAGCGGATGACTCAAAAATATGTTGATCGTGCAAACAAGGGTCGCAAACAAGTGTTGTTCGAGCCCGGGGATTTGGTCTGGATTCATATGCAAAAGGAGAGATTTCCTGACACGCGGAAATCAAAACTCATGCCATGAGGAGACGGACCTTTCCGAGTGCTCGAGAAGATTAACAACAATGCTTACAAGATAGATTTTCCAGGTGAGTATGGTGTAAGTGCCACCTTCAATGTTTCTGATCTTTCTCCTTTTTTGGGTGCAGAGGATGAAGAGTCGAGGAAGACTCCTTTTCAAGAGGGGGAGGATGATGAGAACCATGTCGAAGGCACCAAGTAGATTGCGCGGGAGGAAGAGTTGGATTTGCAAGGCCCAACGACGCGGGGGAGATTAAAGAGGCTCAATGCAACAATGGGCGCACATATTGCTTCATTAAAGGCCCAATGGATCTTGCCTTGCATGGATGGAGAAAATGGGCCTATAATATCACTTATTCAAGCCCAAAATTGATGTTTAAAGCTTGGCCCACATGGTCACAAGAATTTGGAGGCCTTGCCCACATCGAGGATTCTAGAAATGGCATCTTTGGACACCAAATTCAAATCCGGTGGGCTATGCACTCAAAGTCAAATCTGATGGGCTATGTTGGAAAGATGTGTGCTACTTTTCCAAAACTCTTTGTTGGATTTTATCTTTTTGAATTTTAAGGGGACAAGGTAGGTTTAGACTTTATGACTTTAGGGTATTAGACCCTTGACCATTGTATCACCCCCTTGCCTATAAATAGCCACCCCATGGCATTGTATTGGCATTCAAGAATTAATTGAGAGCTTATGCTTGTTTCTCCCCGTTGTGTGAGAATTATTCCGAATTTCCCCCTTGATCTTGTGCATTCTTGCCTTGTCAATATACTAGTTAGATTGGTGATCCAAGATCACAAATCCCTCAATTTCGTGCCTCAACCCAAGTGCGTTGTTGTGTGAATTGGCTATCCCATCCCTCCCTTGAGTGTGTTGTCTAAGTATTAGGTCGCACTACTTATAGTGTTGATTGATTACTTGCATCCGCTATCCATACCCATCATCCACCACTTAGCCTCGAACCGCATTCTTCATCCGCCGACCTACGCTGTGAAGATCAGGCCACCCCGTGCGTCTCACATCAATAAGGCCTAGGAAGTCTAGTCGTAGCCAATCCCAATTTATCAACCATCAAACCACTTGCTACGTTTGTACAACTACCCCCCTCAATAATCATACTACTTGCCTCTCCGCATTGGTAGCCATGTGTAGTAGATCCTCCATGTCCACTATGTCCCGAATGTCATGGTTGAGACCGTTCACAAATCTTTCCATGGTGGCCTCTCGCTCCTCATAAATATTTGCCCGAATCATGATGATCTCCATCTCTTTGTGATACTCCTCAACACTCATTTCCCCTTGTTTCAAACCCTGCAACTTGAGGAACACATCAAGATAATAGTGGCTAGAAATGAACCTCTTACGCATTACAACTTTCATCTCCTCCCAAGTGTGGATGGGTCTTTCTCCACATCGTCGTCGACTCACTTGTAGTTGGTCCCATCAAATACTAGCATAGTCGGTGAATTCCACAGCCGCCAACTTCACTTTATATTCCTCCGAATAAGTGTGACAACCAAAAACATGTTTGACCTTTCTTTCCCATTCCAAGTAAGTTTCAGGATCATTCTTACCTTGTAATGAAGGGATCCTCAACTTTACTCCTCCAAGATCATTGGCTTGCCTCCATGGTAGTTGATTTCTCCGAATTGGTGACTCATGAAAATCGGATAACTCATCCTCTTCTTCAATAACTCGCCTCCTTGGTGGTTCTCTAGAATTGGAAGGGGATTGAAGTTCATCCATCCTCGCATTCAACCTTTGGAATTGTTCTTGTACAGCCCTCGTGAACATCTTAATGTCCGCTTCATTGGTATTACTCGACTCCGCCATTTAGGAATCCTGTAAAAAAATGAAGAGAAAGGAAAATGGACCTCACACACTCCTTCACGTGTTTACACTCAAAAATAATATGTTTTCTTGTGTTTCACTCAATTTTGGCTTTTATCAAAATGTAACACTCTTCCCTTTTAGCACTCAACTTGCTTCCTATAGCGTTCTTACCCAATTTCAACAAATCAAAAGGAACTTTGAAATGTGGCAATCCCGAACTAGAATTCAAAGAAAAAATTCAAATTGGATTCAAGATGAAAATTTTGGAAAGGGGAAGAAAATGGAAGAAGAAGAATGAAAATGGGACGTAGAATTCGAAATGTTGCAATTTTTTTAAGCCTTTAATTTTTTATTCGATTTTTTTTTTCGTTTTTTTGGCTCTTTTTTTTTGTAGATGCGGCACCAACAAGATGAATTTTTTAATATTTAAATGTAGGAGAATCAATAATTTGTAACGTCAAATGGAATCAACGTGAGATTTGCGTGGTTTTAAAGTTACAGAATTTGTTGCAAATTTGAACCCGCTGTATCTCGCTATGTATAGCTCTGATTTTGATGATTACAAATGGAGAAGAAATATGAGCTTCTCAACTACACGAATGATATATTGTACATCCAAAAAAAAAAGAAGAAATGATGTCTGTAGGGGAAGAAGAAAATGGACCATAATTGATGTTGGCCCGATTTGAAGAGAAATGAAAATGGAAGAAAGGATAAGAAAGAAAGAACCTGATTTCTTGCAAATGGACTATGATACCAAATGATACGCGATGCAATACCCACTAGGAAGTGTCCTAGTAACCTTGTATAATTTTCACGCGTTGAGCACCCGGATCAGTGCAAGAAAACAAGTGAATGTGGTGTGTGGATAATGAAAATGAGAGGGAAGGGGGGAATGGTCAAGGTAGAACCCAAAGAGAACTTGTCTCTAAGAACTCTAGCCACAAGACACCACAAAGGATGACCGATCCTTTGATAAGTCAAGAATTAAGAAAGAACACAAAGGTTGCAAGCAAAACTCACCATAATAACATTACCTTCATTAATGATGCTTAAAGAGTACAAGGGGGTGGCTATTTATAGCCAAAGAAACTTGAAATTCGAATTACACATGGGGTGGCTCTTTACTTTAGTCTAATGGCTAGTTTTCCATAGTCAAAAAGCCTATAGGATGCTTTTGACAACTTTGGCACTTGACCATGACTTTAGGAGACAAGTAGCACACCCTTTTGGAAAAGTAAAGACAGGTAGCCCACCACCTTTTGACTTTGAAGATTCCATGGTGGGTGGGCTTGAAATTTCGTAGCACCACTTGGGTTGGGTTTTTAAAAGCATGTCTGGGCCTTAATTAATGTAATTATAGGACCAAATGCTTCCCCCAAGCAAAGGTGTTGGGCCTCCTCTTGGAATTCCTTGATTAATCCATTTAAGGCCTCCTTCATTCTCTTGGTCTGCTCCCTTGTCATTGTGCCTCCAATTCCATGCAAAGGGTCTTGTCCACTTGTGTGCATTCCGCCTTCCTCATCATGTCCGCCTCCAACCCCATGATGCCCATGTGTTCCATGATCCTCATCACACTAGGTCATCGAGTCAAATTAGGCCTATTATGTCAACTACGCCAATTTGTCCATTGAGGCCAATTATGACCAATTAAGCCATGTACGCCATTGAGGCTAAGTAGGCTAATTAGTTCATTGATTCCAATTATGCCAATAAGGTCATTAAGTTCAATTAGGCCATAGATGCCAATTAGACAAATTAGACTATTGAGGTCAATTTGGCCAATTATTTCAATTACGACATTGAGATCAATTAGGCCAATTATACCAATTAGGTCCTTGAATCGAGTTATGTCAATTAGACCAATTAGGCCAATTATCTCAATTGGTCCATTGAGGTCAATTAGGTCAATTTGACCAATTATGCCAATTAGGCCGATTATCCCATCGAGGCCAATTAGGCCGATTTTCCCTATTAGACCAATTCGATCATTAAGCCCAATTAGGCCACTTAGATCATTGAGGCCAATTGGTCCAATTAATCCAATTTGGCCAATTTGGCCATTGAGGCCAATTAGGCCAGTTAGGTCAATGCGACCGATTAGACCATTGAGACCAATAATGACAATTAGGCCAATTAAACCATTGATCCCAATCACACCATTGTGGCCAATTATGCCGATTAGGCAAGTTAAGCCATTTAGCCTAGTTATGCAAATTAGGTCAATTAGGCCGTTGAGGCCAATTAGTCCAATTAGAACAATTATGCCAATTATGCCAATAAGACAAATTAAACCTTTGAGGGAAACTGGTTCAATTAGGTCATTGAGGCTGATGAGAATCAAGGTGTGCATATGCAGCGAGGAGTCGAGAGTGATCCTGACATGAATGGTGGATGGAGCATAAATGCACAAGACCCATTGCATGGTATTGGAGGCCCAATGACAAGAGGAAGGATGAGGAGGATGAAAGAGGCCTTACATGGCCTCATTTTGAAATTACAAGGGCAGGCCCAACATGCATGCATGGGAGGATCAAATGGGCCTTTAATTACACTTATTAAAGCCCAAAAGTGAACCTAAATGGCCCACCCATTTGATCCCACGAATTTAAAGCCACTTGCATCTTCAAATTCAAAAGTGGTGGGGCCCTTGTCTACAAAGTCATGGTGGGAATCTTCAAAGTCTTTGGTGGTGGTGCTAAAAAGTCTTCTTGGTGGATATCTTGTCCCCTAAAGCCATGGGCATGTGTAAAGAAAGTCAAAAATCGTTTTTAGCCTTTAGACTTTTGTGAGATAGGTATTTTGACTTGTATCCCTCTCATTTGGCTATAAATAGCTACCCCCTTGTACCCCTTGAAGGTTAATCACGAATTTGAGTATTTTCTAGCATTATTATGCTTGTGTTTCTTGTGTTCTTGGATGAATGCAAGTAAGGCTTATCAAAGGAGTGATCAACCTTTGTGGCGCTTTTTATAATTAGGGTTTTAAGGGGCAAGTCTCCTTGGGGTCCTAATTGATCACCCCCCTTCCCCTTTTAGTTCTTCCGCACTTCATTTTATTTGCATTTCTCCCACTTTCATCACTTGCGTTTCCACACTTTCGCCAACGAGCACCACACCTCCATACGGTATCATATCAGAGGCCAATTAGGTCGATTAAGCTAGTTAGAACATTGAGGTCAATTATTTCAATTAAGAAAATTATGTCATTGAGGAAAATTAGGCCAACAAAACGAATTAGGTCATTTATATTAATTAGGTCAATAAGGTCAATAAGGTCAATCAGGCCAATTAGGCCAATTAGGCGAATTAGGCCAATTAGGCCAATTGAGGCCAATTAAGGCCAATTACGCCAATAAGTCAAATTAGGTCAATTAGGTCATTGAGGTCAATTAAGAAAATTATTTTAATTAGGCCAATTGAGGCCAATTAGTCCAATTGGGTCTAATTAGGCCAATGATACCAATTAAGCCAATTAGGCAAATGCGGCCAATTAGACAATTGAGACCAATTAGGCCAACTAGGCCATTGAATCCAATTAGACCGATTAGGACAATAAAGTCAATTAGGACGATTGATCCCAATTGATGCCAATTATTACAATAAGTCCAATTAAGTCAATTAGATCAATTAGGCCAATTGAGGCGAATTAGACCAATTATGCCAATTAGGTCCATTAGAAAAATTTGGTCATTGAGATAAATTAGGCCAATTAGGCAATTATACCAATTAGGTCATTGGGGCCAATTAGTCCAATTGGGCCAATTCGACCAATTCAGCTATTGACGTAATTAGGCCAGTTAGACCATTGTGTCCAATTAGATTAATTATGATATTAATGTCAACTTTGTCAATTAGGCCAATTAGACAATTGAAGACAATTTTGTCAATTTGGCCAATTACGAAAATTAGGTCATTGAGGCCAATTATATCAATTAGTCCAATTAGGCCAATTGAGGTCAATTATTCCAATTAGGCCAATTCGGCCATTGAAGGAAATTAGTCCGATTAGGCCAATTAGACTAATTATGTCATTGAGACCGATTAGTCCAATGAGACCAATTAGGACAATTTGACCAATTTGGCCATTGAAGGAAATTAGGCCAATTAGACCGATGAGGCCAATTTGGTCAATTTGGACCATTACACACGTTAGTCCATTTAGATCAATTGTGTCAATTAGGTCAATTAGGCCAACTTGGCCAGTTAGGTCATTAAGGCCAATTATGCTAATGAGTCCACTTAGACAATTGAGGCCAATTCGGCTGATTATGTCAATTAGGTCATTGAGTCAATTGTGTCAATTGTGTCAATTAGGTCAATTGAGTCCAATTAGAACAATTAGACCCTTGAGTCCAATTAGGACAATTAGGCCAATTTTTTTAATTAGGCCAATTGAGGCAAATTTGGCCAATTAGGTTATTGAGTTAATTAGCCCAATTAGGTCAATGAGATTAATAAGGCCAATTAGTTCATTAGGCTAATTAAGTAAAATTAGGTCAATTAGGTCCTTGAGTCTAATTAGGCCAATTATGGCAATTAGATCAATTAATCCAATTGAGGCCAACTTGGCCAATTCGGCCTATTCGGCCCATTGAGGCCAATTAGGTCAATTGAGGCAAATTAGGCCAATTTGACGAATTAGCCTGATTAGGGCAAATAGGCAAACTGAGGCCAATTAGGGCAATTGAGGTCAATTAGGCCAATTATGATGAGGATCATGACACGCATGGGCATCACGGGGTTGGAGGCAGACATTGATGCGAACCATGCGGAAGGCACCGAGTCGATTGCTCGGGTGGAGGAATTGGATTTGCAAGGCCCAATGACACGAGGAAGATTAAAGAGGTTGAATGCTTCAATGAGCGCTCATCTTGCTTCATTAAAGGCCCAATGGGTATTACCTTGCATGGATGGAGCAAATGGGCCTATAATATCACTTATTCAAGCCCAAAATTGATGATTAAAACTTGGCCCACATGGTTGCACGAATTTGGAGGCCTTTCCCACATGGAGGATTCTAGAAATGGCATCTTTGGACACCAAAGTCAAATCCGGTGGGCTATGCACTCAAAGTCAAATCCGGTGGGCTATGTTGGAAAGTTGTGTGCTTCTTTTCCAAAAGTCTTTGTTGGCTTTTATCTTTTTGACTTTTAAGGGGACAAGGTAGGTTTAGACTTTATGACTTTAGGGTATTAGACCCTTGACCATTGTATCACCCCCTTGGCTATAAATAGCCACCCCATGGCATTGTATTGGCATTCAAGACTTAATTTGAGAGCTTATGCTTTGTTTCTCTCCGTTGTGTGAGGATTATCCCGGCTTTTCCCCCTTGCTCTTGTGTATTCTTGCCTTGTCAATCTACAAGTTAGATTGGTGATCCAAGATCACAAAGCCCCCAATTCCGTGCCTCAACCCAAGGTTTGTGGATGACAAGTAGTGGAAAATAATAACTTTGTACCAATTCTTGATATTCTTTTTGACAATTGTTCGCAGAAGGGATGATAGTGTGCGATTCACCACCTCCGTTTGCCCATCGGTTTGTGGATGACAAGTAGTGGAAAATAATAACTTTGTACCGAGTTTGCTCCACAAGGTCTTCCAAAAGTAACTAAGAAATTTTGTGTCTCGATCCGACACAATGGTCCTTGGCATGCCATGATGCTTGACTACTTCCTGAAAGAAAAGTGTTGCAATGTTAGTGGCATCATCTGTTTTGTGACAGGGAATAAAATGTGCCACTTTTGAAAACCGATCCACCACAACAAAAATGGAATCTCTCCCCCTCTTGGTCCGTGGTAACCCCACAATAAAGTCCATTGATATGTCCTCCCAAGGGGTGTTGGGAATTGGGAGAGGAAGATATAGTCCATGTGGGTTCAGCTTTGATTTGGCTTTATGGCAAACAATGCACTTTCCCACAAATTTCTCAACATCTCTAGATATCCTAGGCCAATAAAAATGCTTACTAAGAACACTTAGAGTTTTTGAAACACCAAAATGCCCCATTAACCCACCCGAATGTGACTCCTTTAGTAAAAGTAAACGGATAGAGCAATTAGGAATGCAAAGCTTATCAATCCGAAATAAGAATCCATCATGTAAATAGAACTTTTCCCAACTAACTCCAGGTTTACAATTTTCATAAGGTTCTCTAAAATCACTATCAGTGGCATATAAATCCTTAATGTATTCAAAACCAAGAAGTTTTGAATCCAACAAGGATAAAAGAGAATATCTACGCGAAAGTACATCGGCCACAGTATTTTCTTTACCCTTTTTATGCTTGATGACATATGGAAATGATTCAATGAATTCCAGCCATCTAGCATGTCTCCTATTTAGTTTATGTTGGCTCCTAAGGTATTTAAGAGCCTCGTGATCAGAATGGATCACGAATTCTTTAGGCCAAAGATAGTGTTGCCATGTTTCGAGTACTCTAAACAATGCATACAACTCTTTATCATATGTAGCATAGTTTAGAGTTGGGCCATTTAACTTCTCACTAAAATAAGCAATAGGCTTACCTTCTTGCATGAGTACTCCTCCTATGCCAATTCCGCTTGCATCACATTCAATTTCAAAGGTCTTACCGAAGTCTGGAAGTGCAAGTAGAGGGGCGTGGGTGAGTCTCTCCTTTAGCGCATGGAAGGATTTTTCTTGAGTTGTCCCCCATTTGAAAGGAACATTCTTCTTTGTCAATTCATTCAATGGTGCTGCTAGTGTGCTGAAGTCTTTCACAAATCTCCTGTAAAAACTAGCAAGCCCATGAAAACTTCTTACCTGTCCAACGGAGGTTGGAGTTGGCCATTCTTGTATTGCTTTGATCTTCTCGGTGTCCACTTCAACTCCATTGCCACTCACAACAAATCCAAGGAAAATAATCTTATCGAGACAAAATTCACACTTTTTTATGTTTCCAAACAGGTTTTCTTTCCTTAACACCTCTAGGACTTTTCTCAAGTGATCTACATGTTCATGCAAAGTCCTACTATACACCAGAATATCATCAAAGTAAACTACCACAAATTTTCCAATATATGCACGTAAGACATGATTCATTAACCTCATAAATGTGCTAGGTGCATTGGTGAGACCAAAGGGCATGACTAACCATTCATAAAGTCCATGTTTTGTCTTAAATGCAGTTTTCCACTCATCTCCTTCTTTCATCCTAATTTGATGGTAGCCACTTCTTAAATCAATTTTTGAGAAAATAGTTGAACCATTTAATTCATCTAGCATATCATCTAACCTAGGGATAGGATGACGATACCTGACCGTGATGTTGTTGATGGCTCTACAGTCAATGCACATTCTCCATGTTCCATCCTTCTTTGGTACTAAAAGGACCGGTACCGCACAAGGACTAAGACTCTCTCTCACATACCCCACATTCAACAACTCTTGAACTTGCCTTTGAATTTCTTTTGTCTCCTCTGGGTTGGTGCGATATGCTGGGCGGTTCGGTAGTGATGCTCCAGGTATGAGGTCAATTTGATGCTCAATACCTCTAATGGGTGGCAAACCCGGTGGCACCTCCTCGGGAAACACATCTTCAAATTCCTGCAACAAAGACTCAACAACATGTGGCAAAGAAGATGTTAAGTCGTTAGTGTTCAACATCACCTCTTTGTACATAAGTACTAAGAGATTTTGTCGAGAAATCAAAGCTTCCTTAACCTCACTCTTTTTTGCCAACATCGCACTTTTCTCTCCTCTCAAATCTTTTTCCCCTCTTGATTTTTCTTTGCTCTCCATTTCTTTGCTTCTCTCATTTTCTATTTTTCCCTCATTCTCTCCTTTTTCGTTTTCTCTCTTTCTTTCCTCATCACTCTTTTTTTTCTTTTCTCTCAAAATGTGATCTTCCAGAATTTGCTTGGGGGACATGGGGTTGAGGGTTATAGGTTCCCCTCGGAGTAGAAAAGAGTGACGGTTCAAGAAACCATCATGAGTAACACGCCGATCGTACTGCCATGGTCGACCCAACAACAAGTGGCACGCCTTCATTGGAACAATGTCGCACAATACCTCATCTTTGTACTTACCGATGGTGAACAATACCTTAACTTGCTTGGTGACCTTCAGCTCTCCACAATCATTCAACCACTGAAGTCGGTATGGATTTGGATGCCTTAAAGTCGGGAGTCCCAATTTCTCCACCAACTCGGTGCTCGCCACATTGCTACAACTTCCACCATCAACAATAACACTACATACCTTCCCATTGATCTTGCATCGTGTATGGAAAAGGTTCTCCCGCTGCTCCTTTTCTCCAATGGTCATTTGTGCACTTAAAACTCTTCTAGTGACAAGAATCTCGCCATCTTCCGCAAATTCTCCATTTTCAATTTCTGGAGATTCATCTTCCTCCTCTTCGGAGCTCTCTCCATTGGTCTCCCATTCTCCATACTTGTTGATGATCATGGTGCGACGGTTTGGGCATTCACTAGCAATGTGACCCCTTCCTTGACATTTAAAACACCGAATATCCCTATTCCTGGTTTGATTAGCCTCAAAAGTAGGTTTCTTAGGTGAAAGAATTACCTTATCACTTTTGCGATCAACCACCTCTTTTGCCTTTGATGGTTCTCCAATCTCCTTCCTTGGATTTTTCCATGGTGTGAAAGGGGTAGTGGGTTTCCTCATGTTGCTCCTCCTTTTGATTTGTTGCTCGATCTTGGTGGCTTGGTGGATCATATCTTGTATCTCTACATGGTGGTACATCTCCACTGGATCCGCAATCTCCCGATTGAGCCCATGTAAAAACCGTGCCATGGTTGCCTCCGGATCCTCCTCAACGTTTGCCCGAATCATGGCAATTTGCATCTCCTTGTAGTAGTCTTCTACACTCTTACTCCCTTGGATGAGGCGTTGAAGTTTGTTGTGGAGATCTCTATGGTAATGTGTGGGAACAAACCGCTTCCGCATGGTGAACTTCATGTCTTCCCATGTGTTGATGGGACGTCCACCATATCTAGCCCTCTCTTTTTGAACTTGATCCCACCAAATTAAAGCATAATCAGAAAATTCAAGGGAAGCAAGTTTGACCTTTTTCTCCTCGGAATATGCATGGCATGAAAAGACCTGCTCGATCCGCATCTCCCACTCCAAGTATGCTTCCGGATCGCTTTTCCCAAGAAAAGAAGGGACCTTCACCTTGATCCCGCCAAGTAGGTCATCATCATGTTGTCTCCTTTGGGCTCCTCTCGGTTGTTGGTACAACCTCCTCCTTTGTGGGACTTCATCAAGATCATCATCAAAGTTCACCATCTCCTCCTCCATGATGTGGGGACGACGTGGTGTGGGAGCGCGTCGTGGGTTATCATGGAACATCCTTGGGCTTGGTTTATTCTCCAATTCATCAATCCTCTCATGTAACACCTCCAACTTCCGATCAAGAAGCTTCTCAAAGTGGCTCACCAAAGCTTGCATTTGGAATTGCGTAGCTTCAGGTGCGGGAGATCTACTTCGACTTCCTTCATCGCTAACATGAGCAATTTTCTTCCCACGATCTTCTGCCATGATAAGTTACACAAACACAAACACACACCGGGGGGGGAACACACACAATGATACACACTCACTCACACACGCGAGATGTACACACTCACACAAGATGTACACACTCACACACACAAAGATACACACTCACGCACGCAATATATACACACTCACACGCACAAGATGTACACACACACGCACACAACAAGATGCACACACTCACACACACAAGATATATATTTTTTTTTGCTTATTTCTCTCCACTCTCAAAACTCAATTTGAATCCCAAGCTCTTATGAAATATAATACCTTGTTTAGGGTGATCAAGTGCCACAAATTCCTCCCCAATCAAGATTGTGTCGGGGGATGGTTTAACACAACCCGCTTGAGTGGTAAGGGGTTTAACAATGGTAAAGGGTCAAAAAGAGGGTGGAAAGAAGGGGTAGATAGGTGGATTGTGGGTTTTGCCCGATTGTGCAAGATAAGATAAATGAATAAAAATATGAGCCAAATACAAAATGGGGATGAAGTAAAATGATGGAAAATGTTATATATGGAAATAGAAAGTGCTAATAATGTAAAGCACAAAGGAGTAATTGTATCCGCTCTTTTTTTTTTGCTTTTTTTTTGTCAATTCTCCCCAAAAAGTGTTGTGCTTGGAGTTTTTAAAGCACAAGATGATTGAACGGAGAGTAAGACAATTTTTTTTTTTTTTTTGAAATCTCTCAAATAAAGGATGTGCTTAATTTTGAAAAGCACAAAATGATGAGTTGAGAGATTTTTTTTTTTTGCCAGATACAAATCACATATAGAGAATTAAATGCAGAAAGAAGATGAATGAAAATTTGGCTCAATTTATAATAATCCAAGCTTGCACAAACTAGGACAATTCGGGAGGCTTTCAAGAAAAATGGATTTTTTTTTGTTGAATGGGTGAATAATATGGAAAGATAAGGAGGGTAATGGATAGAATTAAAGTAAATGAAGGGATAGACGCCTACCGTGTCAACCGGAGCTCTGATACCAACTGATGCGAGACGCACGGGGTGGCCCGATCTTCACGGCGTAGGGCGGCGGATGATGGATGCAGTTTGGGGCTAAGTGACGAGTGAAGGGTATGGAAAGTGGAAGCAAGTAGTCAACCAACGCTATATGGAGCGTGACCTACTACTTAGACAACACACTCAAGGGAGGGGTGTGATTGCCAATCCACACAACAACGCACTTGGGTTGAGGCACGGAATTGGGGGCTTTGTGATCTTGGATCACCAATCTAACTTGTAGATTGACAAGGCAAGAATACACAAGAGCAAGGGGGAAAAGCCGGGATAATCCTCACACAACGGAGAGAAACAAAGCATAAGCTCTCAAATTAAGTCTTGAATGCCAATACAATGCCATGGGGTGGCTATTTATAGCCAAGGGGGTGATACAATGGTCAAGGGTCTAATACCCTAAAGTCATAAAGTCTAAACCTACCTTGTCCCCTTAAAAGTCAAAAAGATAAAAGCCAACAAAGACTTTTGGAAAAGAAGCACACAACTTTCCAACATAGCCCACCGGATTTGACTTTGAGTGCATAGCCCACCGGATTTGACTTTGGTGTCCAAAGATGCCATTTCTAGAATCCTCCATGTGGGCAAGGCCTCCAAATTCGTGCAACCAGGTGGGCCAAGTTTTAATCATCAATTTTGGGCTTGAATAAGTGATATTATAGGCCCATTTGCTCCATCCATGCAAGGTAATACCCATTGGGCCTTTAATGAAGCAAGATGAGCGCCCATTGAAGCATTCAACCTCTTTAATCTTCCTCGTGTCATTGGGCCTTGCAAATCCAATTCCTCCACCCGAGCAATCGACTCCGTGCCTTCCGCATGGTTTGCATCACGCTCCATATAGCGTTGGTTGACTACTTGCTTCCACTATCCATACCCTTCACTCGTCACTTAGCCCCAAACCGCATCCATCATCCGCCGCCCTACGCCGTGAAGATCGGGCCACCCCGTGCGTCTCGCATCAGTTGGTATCAGAGCTCCGGTTGACACGGTAGGCATCTATCCCTTTATTTACTTTAATTCTATCCATTACCCTCCTTATCTTTCCATATTATTCACCCATTCAACAAAAAAAATCCATTTTTCTTGAAAGCCTCCCGAATTGTCCTAGTTTGTGCAAGCTTGGATTATTATAAATTGAGCCAAATTTTCATTCATCTCTCTATATGTGATTTGTATCCGGCAAAAAAAAAAATTCTCTCAACTCATCATTTTGTGCTTTTCAAAATTAAGCACATCCTTTATTTGAGAGATTTCGAAAAAAAAAATGTCTTACTCTCCGTTCAATCATCTTGTGCTTTAAAACTCCAAGCACAACACTTTTTGGGGAGAATTGACAAAAACAAAAGCAAAAAAAAAAAAAAGAGCGGATACAATTAATCCTTTGTGCTTTACATTATTAGCACTTTCTATTTCCATATATAACATTTTCCATCATTTTACTTCATCCCCATTTTGTATTTGGCTCATATTTTTATTCATTTATCTTATCTTGCACAATCGAGCAAAACCCACAATCCACCTATCTACCCCTTCTTTCCACCCTCTTTTTGACCCTTTACCATTGTTAGACCCCTTACCACTCAAGCGGGTTGTGTTAAACCATCCCCCGACACAATCTTGATTGGGGAGGAATTTGTGGCACTTGATCACCCTAAACAAGGTATTATATTTCATAAGAGCTTGGGATTCAAATTGAGTTTTGAGAGTGGAGAGAAATAAGCAAAAAAAAAATATATCTTGTGTGTGTGAGTGTGTGCATCTTGTTGTGTGCGTGTGTGTGTACATCTTGTGCGTGTGAGTGTGTATATATTGCGTGCGTGAGTGTGTATCTTTGTGTGTGTGAGTGTGTACATCTTGTGTGAGTGTGTACATCTCGCGTGTGTGAGTGAGTGTATATCATTGTGTGTGTTCCCCCCCCCCCGGTGTGTGTTTGTGTTTGTGTAACTTATCATGGCAGAAGATCGTGGGAAGAAAATTGCTCATGTTAGCGATGAAGGAAGTCGAAGTAGATCTCCCGCACCTGAAGCTACGCAATTCCAAATGCAAGCTTTGGTGAGCCACTTTGAGAAGCTTCTTGATCGGAAGTTGGAGGTGTTACATGAGATGATTGATGAATTGGAGAATAAACCAAGCCCAATGATGTTCCATGATAACCCACGACGCGCTCCCGCACCACGTCGTCCCCACATCATGGAGGAGGAGATGGTGAACTTTGATGATGATCTTAATGAAGTCCCACAAAGGAGGAGGTTGTACCAACAACCGAGAGGAGGCCAAAGGAGACAACATGATGATGAACTACTTGGCGGGATCAAGGTGAAGGTCCCTTCTTTTCTTGGGAAAAGCGATCCGGAAGCATACTTGGAGTGGGAGATGCGGATCGAGCAGGTCTTTTCATGCCATGCATATTCCGAGGAGAAAAAGGTCAAACTTGCTTCCCTTGAATTTTCTGATTATGCTTTAATTTGGTGGGATCAAGTTCAAAAGGAGAGGGCTAGATATGGTGGACGTCCCATCAACACATGGGAAGACATGAAGTTCACCATGCGGAAGCGGTTTGTTCCCACACATTACCATAGAGATCTCCACAACAAACTTCAACGCCTCATCCAAGGGAGTAAGAGTGTAGAAGACTACTACAAGGAGATGCAAATTGCCATGATTCGGGCAAACGTTGAGGAGGATCCGGAGGCAACCATGGCACGGTTTTTACATGGGCTCAATCGGGAGATTGCGGATCAAGTGGAGATGTACCACCATGTAGAGATACAAGATATGATCCACCAAGCCACCAAGATCGAGCAACAAATCAAAAGGAGGAGCAACATGAGGAAACCCACTACCCCTTTCACACCATGGAAAAATCCAAGGAAGGAGATTGGAGAACCATCAAAGGCAAAAGAGGTGGTTGATCGCAAAAGTGATAAGGTAATTCTTTCACCTAAGAAACCTACTTTTGAGGCTAATCAAACCAGGAATAGGGATATTCGGTGTTTTAAATGTCAAGGAAGGGGTCACATTGCTAGTGAATGCCCAAACCGTCGCACCATGATCATCAACAAGTATGGAGAATGGGAGACCGATGGAGAGAGCTCCGAAGAGGAGGAAGATGAATCTCCAGAAATTGAAAATGGAGAATTTGCGGAAGATGGCGAGATTCTTGTCACTAGAAGAGTTTTAAGTGCACAAATGACCGTTGGAGAAAAGGAGCAGCGGGAGAACCTTTTCCATACACGATGCAAGATCAATGGGAAGGTATGTAGTGTTATTGTTGATGGTGGAAGTTGTAGCAATGTGGCGAGCACCGAGTTGGTGGAGAAGTTGGGACTCCCGACTTTAAGGCATCCAAATCCATACCGGCTTCAGTGGTTGAATGATTGTGGAGAGCTGAAGGTCACCAAGCAAGTTAAGGTATTGTTCACCATCGGTAAGTACAAAGATGAGGTATTGTGCGACATTGTTCCTATGAAGGCGTGCCACTTGTTGTTGGGTCGACCATGGCAGTACGATCGGCGTGTTACTCATGATGGTTTCTTGAACCGTCACTCTTTTCTACTCCGAGGGGAACCTATAACCCTCAACCCCATGTCCCCCAAGCAAATTCTGGAAGATCACATTTTGAGAGAAAAGAAAAAAAAGAGTGATGAGGAAAAAAAGAGAGAAAATGAAAAAGGAGAGAATGAGGGAAAAATAGAAAATGAGAGAAGAAAAGAAATGGAGAGCAAAGAAAAATCAAGAGGGGAAAAAGTTTTGAGAGGAGAGAAAAGTGTGATGTTGGCAAAAAAGAGTGAGGTTAAGGAAGCTTTGATTTCTCGACAAAATCTCTTAGTACTTATGTACAAAGAGGTGATGTTGAACACTAATGACTTAACATCTTCTTTGCCACATGTTGTTGAGTCTTTGTTGCAGGAATTTGAAGATGTGTTTCCCGAGGAGGTGCCACCGGGTTTGCCACCCATTAGAGGTATTGAGCATCAAATTGACCTCATACCTGGAGCATCACTACCGAACCGCCCAGCATATCGCACCAACCCAGAGGAGACAAAAGAAATTCAAAGACAAGTTCAAGAGTTGTTGAATGTGGGGTATGTGAGAGAGAGTCTTAGTCCTTGTGCGGTACCGGTCCTTTTAGTACCAAAGAAGGATGGAACATGGAGAATGTGCATTGACTGTAGAGCCATCAACAACATCACGGTCAGGTATCGTCATCCTATCCCTAGGTTAGATGATATGCTAGATGAATTAAATGGTTCAACTATTTTCTCAAAAATTGATTTAAGAAGTGGCTACCATCAAATTAGGATGAAAGAAGGAGATGAGTGGAAAACTGCATTTAAGACAAAACATGGACTTTATGAATGGTTAGTCATGCCCTTTGGTCTCACCAATGCACCTAGCACATTTATGAGGTTAATGAATCATGTCTTACGTGCATATATTGGAAAATTTGTGGTAGTTTTGATATGATACCGTATGGAGGTGTGGTGCTCGTTGGCGAAAGTGTGGAAACGCAAGTAATGAAAGTGGGAGAAATGCAAATAAAATGAAGTGCGGAAGAACTAAAAGGGGAAGGGGGGTGATCAATTAGGACCCCAAGGAGACTTGCCCCTTAAAACCCTAATTATAAAAAGCGCCACAAAGGTTGATCACTCCTTTGATAAGCCTTACTTGCATTCATCCAAGAACACAAGAAACACAAGCATAATAATGCTAGAAAATACTCAAATTCGTGATTAACCTCAAGGGGTACAAGGGGGTGGCTATTTATATCCAAATGAGAGGGATACCAGTCAAAATACCTATCTCACAAAAGTCTAAAGGCTAAAAACGATTTTTGACTTTCTTTACACATGCCCATGGCTTTAGGGGACAAGATATCCACCAAGAAGACTTTTTAGCACCACCCCCAAAGACTTTGAAGATTCCCACCATGACTTTGTAGACAAGGGCCCCACCACTTTTGAATTTGAAGATGCAAGTGGCTTTAAATTCGTGGGATCAAATGGGTGGGCCATTTAGGTTCACTTTTGGGCTTTAATAAGTGTAATTAAAGGCCCATTTGATCCTCCCATGCATGCATGTTGGGCCTGCCCTTGTAATTTCAAAATGAGGCCATGTAAGGCCTCTTTCATCCTCCTCATCCCTCCTCTTGTCATTGGGCCTCCAATACCATGCAATGGGTCTTGTGCATTTATGCTCCATCCACCATTACTGTCAGGATCACTCTCGACTCCTCGCTGCATATGCACACCTTGATTCTCATCATCCCCTCCCTCTTCAAAAGGATTCGTCCTCGAATCTGCATATTCAAAGGGAGAGAGATCGGTAACATTAAAGGTGGCACTCACATTTCCATACCTGCTGGGCAAGTCAATCTTGTAGGCATTATCGTTGATTCTTTCTAAAACTTGGAAAGGACCATCTCCTCGCGGTAGAAGTTTGGATTTTCTTTGCTCCGGAAACCTTTCCTTCCTCAAATGCACCCACACCCAATCTCCAGGTTCTAGTACAACCTTATGTCGACCCTTGTTTGCTTGCTTCGCATACTGTTCATTTCTTCTCTCAATGTTGGCTTTCACTTTGGCATGTAAATCCTGAACAAATTTTGCCTTCTCATCACCTGCAAGATCAACAACCTCATTAGTAGGCAACGATATAATATCTAACGGAGTCATTGGGTTAAAGCCATAGACAATCTCAAAAGGTGAGAAGTTAGTAGTGGAATGCACTACTTGGTTATATGCAAACTCTATGTGTGGCAAACATTTTTCCCAGTTATTTATATTTTTTTGAATTATTGCACGCAAGAGGGTAGAAAGAGTCCTATTCACCACTTCAGTTTGACCATCGGTTTGAGGATGTGCGACAGTTGAGAACAATAATTTAGTCCCCAATTTATTCCACAAAGTCCTCCAAAAGTGGCTAAGGAATTTCACATCCCTGTCACTTACAATGGTTTTGGGCAGTCCATGTAATCTCACAATTTCTTTGAAAAACAAATCAGCTATATGAATAGCATCATTAGTTTTTGAACATGCAATGAAATGAGCCATTTTGCTAAATCGATCCACAACAACAAAAATGCTATCTTTCCCCGATTGGGATCGAGGCATTCCCAACACAAAATCCATAGAGATGTCGGTCCAAGGATGAGATGGAACAGGCAAGGGGGAATACAATCCATTAGGTTGAACCTTGGACTTTGCATGCTTACAAGTGATACACTTGGCACAAATTGCAATAACATCTTTTCTCATGCTTGGCCAATAAAAATGTTCATGCAAAGTAGCTAATGTTTTGTCAACACCAAAATGCCCCATCAAACCACCCCCATGAGTTTCTTTTACAAGCAATTCTCGAGTTGAACAATTTGGAATGCACAATTTATCCCTTTTGAAAAGAAATCCATCATTTATGTAGTACTCTTTAAATCCATGTTTTTCACAAGATGCCCAAATTTGAGAAAAATCTCCATCAGTTTCATACATTCCCTTTAGTAACTCAAATCCAAGTAATCGAGAATGAAGAGAAGTGAGAAGTGCATACCTTCGGGAAAGAGCATCGGCAACCACATTTTCCTTACCTTTTTTGTGCTTGATCACATAGGGGAAAGTCTCAATGAATTCCAGCCAAGATGCATGTCGCCGATTCAACTTACCTTGGGACTTCAAATACTTAAGGCTTTCATGGTCAGAATGAATAATGAACTCTTTAGGCCATAAGTAATGTTGCCATGTTTCCAGGGTTCGTTTCAAAGCATAAAGTTCTTTATCGTAAGTTGAATAATTTAATGCTGCCCCGTTCAATTTCTCACTAAAGTAAGCAATTGGACGTGACTCTTGAGTCAAAACAGCACCAATACCAACTCCCGATGCATCACACTCAATTTCAAAGACTTTTGTGAAATCCGGTAGGCTTAAAAGGGGAGCATTGACCAATTTTTCTTTGAGTGTGTTAAAAGCCTTTTCCTGTTTTTCACCCCATTTAAAGACCACATTTTTCTTAACAAGTTCATTAAGAGGTGCAGCGATGGATGAGAAGTCCTTTACAAACCTCCTATAGAAGCTTGCCAATCCATGAAAACTCCTAACCTCGGTTGCATTCTTCGGTGTTGGCCACTCCTGAATTGCTTTGACCTTTTCTTCATCCACACGAATCCCTTTCGCCCCTACAACAAAGCCAAGAAACACAAAAGAATCCATGCAAAAGGAACATTTTTGAAGATTGGCATAAAGTTGGTTTTCTTTAAGGGTCTCACACACCAAACGCAAGTGTTCAACATGGTTATCTAGAGATTTACTATACACCAAGATATCATCAAAATAGACAACCACGAATTTTCCAATGAAAGAACGAAGAACATGGTTCATTAAGCTCATGAATGTACTTGGTGCATTAGTTAAACCAAATGGCATAACTAACCACTCATACAAACCGAACATAGTTTTAAAAGCAGTTTTCCACTCATCTCCTTCTTTCATTCGAATTTGGTGGTATCCACTTTTAAGGTCAATTTTTGAAAATAAAGAATCCCCATGTAATTCATCAAGCATGTCATCAAGTCGAGGGATGGGATAGCGGTACTTAACTGTTATTTTGTTGATGGCGCGACAATCTACACACATCCTCCATGTGCCATCTTTCTTGGGTACTAGGATCACCGGAACTGCACAGGGACTCATGATTTCCCTCACCAATCCTTTCTTCATTAGTTCTTCAACTTGACACTGGATCTCTCTAGTCTCTTCTGGATTAGCTCTATATGCAGGCCTGTTGGGAATTGCGGCACCGGGTATGAAGTCGATCCTGTGCTCAATGCCTCTCAAAGGTGGTAGTCCATCGGGTGTTTCTTCAGGAAACAAATCACCAAATTCCTGTAGTAAAGACACAACACAAGAAGGCAACGAATGGTGAATTTTGTTAGTTGCAAGGTAAGCATCCTTACTAATGAGTAAGAACACCTTCCCGCTCAATAAAGCACCTTTCACCTCACTTTTTCCAGAAAATAAACTCACCTTTCGCTCAACACTCTTGTTTTCATCTCTTTGATTTCCCTCATTTCCTTTTATGTCACTCGTCTCTCCTTTTTCACTCTTATTTTTTCCACTCTTTTCATTTTTTTCTCTCTTTTCTTTTTTTCTCAACTCATCACTCTCTTTTTTATCACTCAAATTTTTATTTTTCCCACTTTCTTTTTCACTCATTTCTTTTTTCTTTTTGTATTCTTTCTCTATCCTCACTTGATCTTCATATGCTTGTATGGGACTTAGAGGAGTCAAAACAATCTTCCTACCACTGAAATGAAAAGAGAAGCGGTTAGCATAGCCATCATAAATCACCCTCCTATCAAATTGCCACGGTCTCCCTAGTAACAAATGTTCAGCTTGCATCGGAGAAACATCACACAACACCTCATCATGATATTTTCCAATGGAAAAAGAAACTATGGCTTGTTTTGTGACCCTCACTTCCCCACTATCATTCAACCATTGCAATCTATAGGGTCTAGTATGCCTTAGAGTAGGCAAACTCAACTTTTCCACCAACAATGTACTCGCCACATTGGTACAACTTCCACTATCAATGATCATACTACATACCTTCTCCTTGATGTGGCATCTCGTATGAAAAATATGTTCCCGTTGCTCCTCATCATGATCATCTTTGGGTTGAATGTTTAAAGCTCTTCTTGCCACCAATGCATCTCCATGTACGGGTTCTTCAACTTCTACATCGGAACCCTCCTCCAAAGATGGAATCTCATCATCGCTAGAGTGCTCACTAAGGATGTCTCCATTATCCAAAATAATCATGACACTTTTGTTTGGGCATTGAGATGCAATATGACCATGTCCTTGACACTTAAAACACTTTATATCACGAGATTTAGAAGGGAAATTTGTGTCCATTTTTCCTTTTGAATCAGTGGGAAAGAACTTATTTTTGGCCTCTTCTCTTTGTTTTGGAACAAATTTAGAATCCCTTGGTTTCGTTTCATTCCACTTAGAAATTGATTTTGGATCTTTCCGGTTATCCTTCCAAAAATTATGGGAACTTACTTGAATCCTCCGAGAATGTATTTGTTTTTCGACCTTCACTGCCTTATGTAGCAACTCCTCCATGTCAATGTAGGTCTGTAGTTCCACCACATCTCTAATTGCCGGATTCAAGCCATTGATGAACCTTGCCATGGTAGCTTCGCGATCCTCCTCCAAATTGGCTCGAATCATTGATATCTCCATTTCCTTGTAGTATTCCTCCACACACATGGAACCTTGCACAAGTTTTTGTAACTTCAAATGTAAGTCTCGATAGTAATGACTAGAAATGTACCTTTTGCGCATTACTATCTTCATTTCTTCCCAAGTTCGAATTGGCCTTTCTCCATTTCGTCGTCGACTTACTTGTAATTGGTCCCACCAAATACTTGCATAGTCATTGAACTCAAGGGCTGCCAATTTTACCTTCTTCTCCTCCGAGTAGTTGTGAAGTCCAAACACATGGTCAACCTTTCGCTCCCACTCCAAATAAAGTTCTGGGTCACTCTTCCCTTGAAAGGGTGGAAGTGTCACTTTGATGCTTCCCAAGTCATTGTCTCTCCAAGCAGCACGTTGCCCTCGCCTAGGAATTGATTCTTCGAAATCGGAGTACTCATCATCACCTTCCTCAACTTCTTGCCTTCGCGGAGCCCTTGAAGTTGAAGAACCTTGCAAATCATCCAACCTAGCATTCAATCTTGTAAATTGGTCAGCAACAGCTTTCATGAATAATTTGATGTCGATCTCACTTCTTTCTCCCTCGCTTGCCATTTTTTTTAAAACCTCACACACTATTTCTCTCTATTTTTTTTTTCCTCTCAAAAGGTTCCTCACACTTTCTAGCACTACAACTTGGTTCCTACAAGTGTTCTTAAATAGAATCAAGAAGACAACAATTAAGAAGCAATCAATTCATGACAAACTTTAAAAATTAGAAATTTTAAAAGGGTTTGAATCAATGGAATCCAAGAAATATGAGAGGTAAAGTGAGATGGGATAAAGGGAAATGGTTGAAGGTTTGATATGGATGAAGAAAAGAATATGGTGGATAAGAAAAATAAATGCAATCAAATTTGTGACTTAAGGAGCAAACGCAACATTTCAAATGAGCAGTTTTTTTTTTGTATTTTTTTTTTTGATTTTTTTTTTTGATTTTTTTTTGTATTTTTTTTTTTGCTGCTCAAATATCAAGAAATTGGAAACAAGGACTGCGTTTTTTTTTGTGCTCAAAGTACAATAGATGAAAATGCCACAATACTCTAATCTGATTGCAATGATATAAAAGGGTGAGAAAAATATGAGCTTCAAACTCGATTGGAAATCCGTTCTTGGAGGATTGCTGGATCTGTAGCACGAATTGATTCGGCTATATCTCCAAATATACTTGTTGGATTTTTCTGTTTCCAAATCGAGATGAAAGATGAGGTTCTGAACTATCAAAATGACATGCTATACGTCCAGAAACGCAAAGAAAAAAGGGGACGAAATGGCAGAAGAAAGTTCCGTCCAGAACTGGCTGATGGATGAAAATAGAAGAAGCGGATGAAAAAGTTGGGAGAAATAGAACAATGAAAGAACCTGGTTTCCGTTGCCGAGCTCTGATACCAAATGATATGATACCGTATGGAGGTGTGGTGCTCGTTGGCGAAAGTGTGGAAACGCAAGTAATGAAAGTGGGAGAAATGCAAATAAAATGAAGTGCGGAAGAACTAAAAGGGGAAGGGGGGTGATCAATTAGGACCCCAAGGAGACTTGCCCCTTAAAACCCTAATTATAAAAAGCGCCACAAAGGTTGATCACTCCTTTGATAAGCCTTACTTGCATTCATCCAAGAACACAAGAAACACAAGCATAATAATGCTAGAAAATACTCAAATTCGTGATTAACCTCAAGGGGTACAAGGGGGTGGCTATTTATATCCAAATGAGAGGGATACCAGTCAAAATACCTATCTCACAAAAGTCTAAAGGCTAAAAACGATTTTTGACTTTCTTTACACATGCCCATGGCTTTAGGGGACAAGATATCCACCAAGAAGACTTTTTAGCACCACCCCCAAAGACTTTGAAGATTCCCACCATGACTTTGTAGACAAGGGCCCCACCACTTTTGAATTTGAAGATGCAAGTGGCTTTAAATTCGTGGGATCAAATGGGTGGGCCATTTAGGTTCACTTTTGGGCTTTAATAAGTGTAATTAAAGGCCCATTTGATCCTCCCATGCATGCATGTTGGGCCTGCCCTTGTAATTTCAAAATGAGGCCATGTAAGGCCTCTTTCATCCTCCTCATCCCTCCTCTTGTCATTGGGCCTCCAATACCATGCAATGGGTCTTGTGCATTTATGCTCCATCCACCATTACTGTCAGGATCACTCTCGACTCCTCGCTGCATATGCACACCTTGATTCTCATCAAGTTTACTTTGATGATATTCTGGTGTATAGTAGGACTTTGCATGAACATGTAGATCACTTGAGAAAAGTCCTAGAGGTGTTAAGGAAAGAAAACCTGTTTGGAAACATAAAAAAGTGTGAATTTTGTCTCGATAAGATTATTTTCCTTGGATTTGTTGTGAGTGGCAATGGAGTTGAAGTGGACACCGAGAAGATCAAAGCAATACAAGAATGGCCAACTCCAACCTCCGTTGGACAGGTAAGAAGTTTTCATGGGCTTGCTAGTTTTTACAGGAGATTTGTGAAAGACTTCAGCACACTAGCAGCACCATTGAATGAATTGACAAAGAAGAATGTTCCTTTCAAATGGGGGACAACTCAAGAAAAATCCTTCCATGCGCTAAAGGAGAGACTCACCCACGCCCCTCTACTTGCACTTCCAGACTTCGGTAAGACCTTTGAAATTGAATGTGATGCAAGCGGAATTGGCATAGGAGGAGTACTCATGCAAGAAGGTAAGCCTATTGCTTATTTTAGTGAGAAGTTAAATGGCCCAACTCTAAACTATGCTACATATGATAAAGAGTTGTATGCATTGTTTAGAGTACTTGAAACATGGCAACACTATCTTTGGCCTAAAGAATTCGTGATCCATTCTGATCACGAGGCTCTTAAATACCTTAGGAGCCAACATAAACTAAATAGGAGACATGCTAGATGGCTGGAATTCATTGAATCATTTCCATATGTCATCAAGCATAAAAAGGGTAAAGAAAATACTGTGGCCGATGCACTTTCGCGTAGATATTCTCTTTTATCCTTGTTGGATTCAAAACTTCTTGGTTTTGAATACATTAAGGATTTATATGCCACTGATAGTGATTTTAGAGAACCTTATGAACATTGTAAACCTGGAGTTAGTTGGGAAAAGTTCTATTTACATGATGGATTCTTATTTCGGATGGATAAGCTTTGCATTCCCAATTGCTCTATTCGTTTACTTTTACTAAAGGAGTCACATTCGGGTGGGTTAATGGGGCATTTTGGTGTTTCAAAAACTCTAAGCGTTCTTAGTGAGCATTTTTATTGGCCTAGGATATCTAGAGATGTTGAGAAATTTGTGGGAAAGTGCATTGTTTGCCATAAAGCCAAATCAAAGCTGAACCCACATGGACTATATCTTCCTCTCCCAATTCCCAACACCCCTTGGGAGGACATATCAATGGACTTTATTGTGGGGTTACCACGGACTAAGAGGGGGAGAGATTCCATTTTTGTTGTGGTGGATCGGTTTTCAAAAATGGCACATTTTATTCCCTGTCACAAAACAGATGATGCCACTAACATTGCAACACTTTTCTTTCAGGAAGTAGTCAAGCATCATGGAATGCCAAGGACCATTGTGTCGGATCGAGACACAAAATTTCTTAGTTACTTTTGGAAGACCTTGTGGAGCAAACTCGGTACAAAGTTATTATTTTCCACTACTTGTCATCCACAAACCGATGGGCAAACAGAGGTGGTGAATCGCACACTATCATCCCTTCTGCGAACAATTGTCAAAAAGAATATCAAGAATTGGGAGGAGTGTCTGCCACATGTGGAATTCGCATATAACAGGGCCAAGCATTCCACTACTCAATATTCTCCATTTGAAATTGTTTACGGTTTTAACCCCCTTGCCCCTATTGATCTAGTGTCGTTGCCTTTACAGGAAGCAACTAATATGGATGCGAAAGGGCGTGCAGAATTCATAAAGAAACTCCATGAAAAGGCAAGGGAAAATATTGAGCGGATGACCCAGAAATATGTTGATCGTGCAAACAAGGGTCGCAAGCAAGTGCTGTTCGAACCCGGTGACTTAGTCTGGATTCATATGCGTAAAGAAAGATTCCCCGACAAGCGGAAATCAAAACTCATGCCTCGTGGAGACGGACCTTTCCGAGTGCTTGAAAGGATTAACAACAATGCTTACAAGATAGCTCTCCCAGGTGAGTATGGTGTAAGTGCCACTTTCAATGTTTCTGATCTTTCTCCTTTTTTGGGTGTAGAGGATGAAGAGTCGAGGACGACTCCTTTTCAAGAGGGGGAGGATGATGCGAACCATGCGGAAGGCACCGAGTCGATTGCTCGGGTGGAGGAATTGGATTTGCAAGGCCCAATGACACGAGGAAGATTAAAGAGGTTGAATGCTTCAATGGGCGCTCATCTTGCTTCATTAAAGGCCCAATGGGTATTACCTTGCATGGATGGAGCAAATGGGCCTATAATATCACTTATTCAAGCCCAAAATTGATGATTAAAACTTGGCCCACATGGTTGCACGAATTTGGAGGCCTTTCCCACATGGAGGATTCTAGAAATGGCATCTTTGGACACCAAAGTCAAATCCGGTGGGCTATGCACTCAAAGTCAAATCCGGTGGGCTATGTTGGAAAGTTGTGTGCTTCTTTTCCAAAAGTCTTTGTTGGCTTTTATCTTTTTGACTTTTAAGGGGACAAGGTAGGTTTAGACTTTATGACTTTAGGGTATTAGACCCTTGACCATTGTATCACCCCCTTGGCTATAAATAGCCACCCCATGGCATTGTATTGGCATTCAAGACTTAATTTGAGAGCTTATGCTTTGTTTCTCTCCGTTGTGTGAGGATTATCCCGGCTTTTCCCCCTTGCTCTTGTGTATTCTTGCCTTGTCAATCTACAAGTTAGATTGGTGATCCAAGATCACAAAGCCCCCAATTCCGTGCCTCAACCCAAGTGCGTTGTTGTGTGGATTGGCCATCACACCCCTCCCTTGAGTGTGTTGTCTAAGTAGTAGGTCACGCTCTATATAGCGTTGGTTGACTACTTGCTTCCACTATCCATACCCTTCACTCGTCACTTAGCCCCAAACCGCATCCATCATCCGCCGCCCTACGCCGTGAAGATCGGGCCACCCCGTGCGTCTCGCATCAGACATGATGAGGAGGGGGGAATCAACACAAGTGTACAAGACCCATTGCGTGGAATTGGAGGCCCAATGAAAAGGGAGCAGATCAAGAGAATGAAGCAGGCCTTAAATAGATTAATCATGGATTTCCAAGAGGAGGCCTAACACCCTTGCTTGGGGGAAGCATCCGGGCCTATAATTAGATTAATTATGGCCCAAACATGCTTTTAAAAATCCAACCCAAGTGGTGGTACGAATTTTCAATCCCACCCCACAGTGGAATCTTCAAAGTCAAAAGGTGGTGGGCTACTTGTCTTTACTTTTCCAAAAGGGTGTGCTACTTGTCTCCTAAAGTCATGGGCAAGTGCCAAAGTTTTCAAAGTCATCATTTAGACGTTTTGACTTGTGGAAAATAGGTGTTAGACTAATGTAAAAGCCACCCCATGGTGTGATTCAAATTTCTCTCTCTCTCTGGCTATAAATATCCACCCCTTCTACTCTTGAGAGATCATGAATGAAGGTAATGTTATTATGGTGAGTTTTACTTGCAAACTTTGTGTTCTTGCTTAATTCTTGACTTATCAAAGGATTGGTCATCCTTTGTGGCGTCTTATGGCTAGGGTTCTTAGAGACAAGTTCTCTTTGGGTTCTACCTTGACCATTTCCCCCTTCCTTCACATTTTCACTATCCGCACACCACATTCACTTGTTTTCTTGTGACGATCCTGGTGCTCTATGCGCGAACATTATACAAGGTTCCTATGACATTTCCTAGCGGGTCTTGCATCACGTATCAAATTATGTCAAGTGATGTCAATTAGGCCAATTATGTCAATTAGTAAAATTATGTCAATTAGGTCAATTACGCAAATTGAGACCAATTATGCTAATTACGTCAATTAGGTTATTGGGCCCAATTTGGCTAATGAGGTCAATTAGTCCATTGGGGTCATTTAAGCCTAAGACCAATTGGGGAAAATCAGGCCAATAGGTCAAACTAGTTGAATTAGTCCATTGATGTCAACTAGGCCAATTGAGGTCAATTGAGGTCAATTAGGAGAATTATGTTATTTGTGGCCAATTAGGCCAATTGAGGCGAATTGAGCCCAATTATACCAATTATGACTATTATACCATTGATGCCAATTAGGTCAATTATTCCAATTAGTCCATTGAGGCCAATTAGGCTATTGATTCCATTTAGGCAAATTAATTCAATCAGGCCAATTAGGTGAATTAGGCCAATTAGGCGAATTAGACCAATTAGGCCAGTTGAGGTCAATAAAGCCAATTGAGATGAATTGAGGCCAATTATGTCAATTAGACTAATTAGCATACTAGCCTAATTGTCCTCAATAGTAGAATAGCACTAATATACCTCAATTGGACTAATTGGCATAATTGTCCACAATGGCCTAATTAGTCGAATTAACTGAATTGATCCTAATGGCCTAATTGGCATAATTGACCTAATTAGCTAATTGGCCTAATTGACCTCATTTGCCTCAATGGCCGAATTAGCCAGAGTGACCTAATTGGCCAAATTGGCCTCTTTGGACTAAATGGGCTCAAAAGCATAATTGGCCTAACTGACCTCATGGACCTAATTAACCTAATTGGATTTAATGACCTAATAGGCTTAATTGGCCAAATTGGCCAAATTGGCCTCAATGAGCTAATTGACATAATTGACCTCAACGTCCTAATGGATATGATACCTTATGGGCATGCGTTATCTATTGGTGAAAATGCAAAACACGAGGTGATGTGGATCATGGTGTACACATGCAGCAAGGAGTTGAGGGTGATCATTGCATTGATGGTGGAAGGAGAATTAATGGACAAGACCCATTGCATGAGATTGGTGGCCCAATGACAAGAGGAAGAATGAGGAGGATGAAAGAGGCTTTACATGGCCTCATTTTGAAATTACAAGAGGAGGCCCAACATGCATGCATGGGAGGAGAAAATGGGCCTTTAATCACACCTATTAAAGCCCAAAAGTGAACCTAAAAGGCCCACCCATATGCTTCCACGAAATTTAATCCACTTGCATGAAGGAAATATCCAATGTCTAAAGTGGTCGGCCCCTTGACTCCAAATCCATGGTGGGAATCTTCAAAGTCTTTGGGGTGGTTCCTAAAAGTCTTCTTTAGAGATATCTTGTCCCCTAAAGCCATGGAGATGTGTAAACAAAGTCAAATTCGTGGGATAGGCTTTAGACTCTTGTGGGATAGGTAGTTTGACATGTATTCCTCTCATTTGGCTACAAATAGCCACCTCTTGTACCCTTTGAAGGTTAATTTCGAATTTGAGAGTTTCTAGCATTATTATGCTTGTGTTTCTTGTGTTCTTAGGTGAATGCAAGGAAGGCCCATCAAAAGTGTGATCAACCTTTGTGGCACTTTATAATTATAGTTTCAAGGCGCAAGTCTCCTTGGGGTCCTAATTGATCACCCCCTTCTCCTTTTATTGCTCTTGCATTTCTTCTAATTTCCATTCCCCTCTTCTTTCTTCGCTTGTGTTTAAGCATTTTTGCCAACAAATACCGCACTCTCATACGGTATCATATCATTTGGTATCAATGGAAGGCAACGGAAACCAGGTTCTTTCATTTCTATTTCTCCCATCTTTTTTTGTCTTCCCCTTCTTCCATTTTCTGCCATCACCAATTCTGGACGGAACTTTCTTCCGTATTTTCGTCTACATTTTATTTGAGTTTCTGGGCGTATAATATGTCATTTTAATAGTTCAGAATCTCATATTTTTTCTCGATTTGGAAACACTAAAATCCGACACCTATATTTGGAGATATATCTGAATCAATTCGTGCTACAGTTTCACCCTTGTGAAATCTAACAATCTCCAAGGCGGATTTCCATTTGAGTTCGAAGTTCATGTTATCTCAACCATTTACATCATTACAATCAGATTAGTACATTTTTCATTTTTTGTACTTTAAGCACAAAAGGCGCACTCTTTGTATCTCAATTCTTGTTTATTGAGTAGCAAAAAAAATAAAAAAAAGGATGCTGCTCATTTGAAACATTGCGCTCGCTCATAAGTTATAAATTTGATTGCATTTTCTTATCCATCATCTTCTTTCCTTCATCCATATCCAACCTTCTTCTATAACCTTTTCTCCCATTTACCCCCCACATTTCTTGGACCTCATTGATTCAAACCCTTTTAAAATTTCTGATTTTTAAAGATTGCCATGAATTGATTGCATCTACTAGTTGTCTTCTTGATTCTATTTAAGAACACTTGTTGGAACCAATTTTTTGTGCTAGAAAGTGTGAGGAACCTTTTGAGAGATAAAAGAAAGAGAGAAAGAGTGTGTGAGGAATTTAAAAAAAATGGCAAGTGAGGGAGAAAGAAGTGAGATCGACATTAAATTATTCATGAAAGCAGTCGCTGGCCAGTTTACAAGTTTGAATGCTAGGTTGGATGATATACCGCACTCGAGAGTTTCTAGCATTATTATACTTGTGTTTCTTGTGTTCTTAAGTGAATACAAGTAAGGCTCATCAAGGAGTGATCAACTTTTGTGGCGCTTTATAATTAGAGTTTCAAGGGGCAAGTCTCCTTGGGGTCCTAATTGATCATCCCCTTCCCCTTTTATTCCTCTTTCATTTCTTTTAATTTTCATTCCCCTCTTCTTTCTTCGCTTGTGTTTCCGCATTTTTGCCAACGAATACCGCACTCGCATACGGTATCATATCACGAGGTGTGAAGTGGGTTAAATTAGGCAAATTATACCAATTAGGTCAGTTAGGCCAATCATACCAATTAGGCCATAGAGGCCAATGAGTCCAATTAGGCCAATTAGTCCACTAAGGCCAATTAAGCCAATTAAGCTAATGAGGCCAATTAAGCTAATTAGTCCAATTCGGCCAATTAGGTCATTGACAATTAGACCATTGAGGACAATTAGACCATTGAGGCCAATTATGTCAATTAGACCATTGATGCCAATTCGGCCAATTAGGCCATTGAGGCCAATTAGTCCATTGGGTCCAATTATGGCAATTAGTCTAATTAGGTCAATTAGCCCATTGAGGCCAATTAGACCACTAAGGCCATTGAGACCAATTCGGCCAATTATGTCAATTTTGCCAATGAGGCAAATTATGCCAATGGGGCCATTGAGGAGAATTAGGCAATTAGGACAATTAGGCCATTAAGGACAATTAGGCTATTGCGGCCAATTAGACCAATTAGGGCATTGAGTCCGATTAGGCCATTAAAACCAATTTGGCTATTGAGTTCAATTAGTCCATTGAAGCCAATTAGGTCATTGAGGTCAATTAGGCCAACTATGTCAATAAGATCAATTAGGCCATTGAGGCCAATTATTTCAATTAGGCCATTAAGGAAAATTTTTACAATTGGACCATTCAGAAAACTAGTCCAATTAATTTGGTCATTGAGGCCAACTAGGTTGTTGAGTCCAATTAGGTCAATTAGGTTGTTGATGCCAATTAGGCTATTGGGGCGGATTAGTCAAGTTAGTCCACTTAGTACATCGAGGTCAATTTGGCCAATTAGACTAATTATGCCAATTATACCATTGATGCATATGAGTCCAATTTGTCCAATTAGGCAATTGATGCCAATTAGTCCAATGAGACCAACTAGACCATTGAGGTCAATCGGGCCAATTAGCCCAATAAGTTAAATTAGGTCAATTATGGCATTGAGACCAATTAGGCCAATTAGGTCAACTGAGGTCAATTAGATATATGATGCCAATCAGGCTCATCGAGCTCAATTAGGTCAATTAGTTCAATTATACCAATTAGGACAATTGAGTCCACCTGAGGCAAATAAGGCCAATTGAGGGCAATTGGGGCCAATTAGGGAAATTAAGCCATCGAGTCCAATTAGCCCAATTAGGTCAATTGGGGAATTGAGACCAATGAGGCCAATGAGCACAATTAGGCCAATTAAGCTGATTAGGTCAATTAGGCCAATTAGGTCGTTGAGATCAATGAGTCCAATGAGAACAATTGTGACCATTGGGCTAATTAGTCCTATTAGGCCATTGAGGCCTATTAGGCCAATTAGACCTATTAGGTCATTGCAGCCAATTAGGCCAATTAGGCCAATAAGTCCGATTAGGCCAATTAGGCCAATTAGGCCAGTGACCCCAATTAGGCCCATTATGCCGATAAGGCAAATTAGACCTATTATGCCAATTACTCCATTAACCCCAATTAGGCCAATTAAGAAAATTGAGACCGATTAGCCAATTGAAGCCAATTAGGCCAATTAGGGTATTGAGTCTATTTAGGCCGATTAGACTATTGAGGTCATTTAGTCAAATTAGGTTAATTAGGCTATTGAGCCCAATTAGCACAATTATAACAATTAGGCTATTGAGGCTAGTTAGGCCAATTATGCTAATGAGGTCATTTAGGCCAATTAGTCCAATTAGGTCAACTTGGCCAATTGAGGCCAATTGAGCCAATTAAACCAATTAGATCAATTAGGACAATTTTCTTATTGAGGATAGTGAAACTAATTAGGCCAATTAGGCCTATTAGACATTTGAGGTTAGTTAGATAATTGAGGCCAATTCGACCAATTACGCTATTGTGGTCATTTAGGGCAATGAGGCCAACTAGGCCAACTAGGTCAATTAGGTTATTGAGCTCAATTAGGGAAATTTGTCCAATGAAACAATTGTGGTCAATTAGGTAAATCAGGCCAATGAGACCGTTAAGGGCAATTAGGTCAGTTAGTCCATTGAACCCAATTAGGTCATTGAGACCAACTATGTCAATTAGTCTAATGAAACCAATTAGAACATTGAGGCTAATTAGGCTGATTAGGTCATTGAGTCAAATGACGTCAATGAGGATAATTAGGTCAGTTAGTCCATTGAGTCCAATTAGACCACCAATTAGATCATTGATGTAAATTTGGCCAATTAAGGCAAATTAGGCCAATTACTCAAATTAGGTAAATTAGCCCAATTATGCCATTTATGCCCAATATGGAAATTGAGCTCAATGAGGCCAATTAAGTCAATTAGACGAATTAGGCGAATCAGGCCAATCGGGCAAATTAACCACATTAGTCCAATTAGGCCAATGAGCTCAATTAGTCCAATTATGCTATTGAGAGCAATTAGGTCATTGAAGGAAATTAGACCAATTAGCCCGATTATGCCAATTAGGCTAATTAAGGAAAATTAGAGCTAATTAGGTCAATAAGTCCAATTAGGCAAATTAGGCCATTAAGACCAATTATACCAATTATGCAAATTAGGCTAATCGAGGTCAATTGACACCAATTGAGACCAATTGACACCAATTGAGGCTAATTAACACCAATTTAGGCAAATTGAGGCAAATTGATGTCAATTTGGCAAATTATGCCAATTGAGGCCAATTATGACAATTAGGCAATTAGTCCAATTAGATCAATTTGGGTCAATTATGCCAATTATGCCAATTAGGTCATTGAGTCCAATTAAGCCATTGAGGTCAATTAGGCAAATTCATCCAATTAGAACATTGAATCCAATTATGAAAATTAGGCCAATGAGCTCAATTAGGCCATTGAGACCAATTAGGCCAATTTGCTCAATCAGCCCAATTTGTCCAATTTGTCCAATTAGGTCAATTAGGCCAATTAGACGATTGATTTCAATTAGTCCAATTAACTCAATTTTGCCGATTAGACCATCGAGGCCAATTAGGCTATTATGGCTAATTAGGCCAATTTGGCCAATGAGACCGATTAAACCACTGATACAAATTAGGCTAATTACGTCATTGAGGCTAATTTGGCCGATTTGGGGGAATTAGGCCCCTCAGTACATTAAGGTCAATTTGGCCAATTAGGAAAATGTGACCAATTTGGCCATTGGTACCAATTTGGCCTATAGAGCCAATTAGGCAAATTCTGTCAATTGAGTCCAATTGAGGACGATTTGACCGGTTAGTCAGATTATGTCAAGTAGGACATTGAGCCTAATTAGGGAAATTATGATGTTTGAGGCCAATTGAGGCATATTTTGTCAATTAGGACAATTAAGACCAATTAGGTCAACTAGACCAGTTAGGAAAATTAGGCCAACTGAGACCAATTGAGACCAATTAACTGGTCAAATTGGCTGAATTGGTCTCAATGGTATAACTGGTCAAATTCGCCGAATTGGTCAAATTGGTCAAATTAGCCCAATTGTCCTCAATGGTATAATTGGCCGAATTGCCCTCAATGACCTAATTGAGATAATTGGTCTCATTGACCTAATTAACCTAATTGACCTAATTTTCCCCAATGACCTAATTGGCCCAATTGGCCTCAATTGTCTAATTGACCTAATTGGTGTAATTGGCCTATGTGGCATAATTGGCCTCAATTCCCTAATTGAAATAATTTGTATAATTGGTCGCAATGGATTAATGGGCCTAATTGGCATCATTGACCCCAATGACCTAATCACCCTAATTATATTAATTGTCCTAATTATCCTAATTAGCCTCAACAGCCTGATTGGCCTTAATATCCTGATTGGCCTAATTGGCCTGAATTGCCTCTATAGCATAATTGGTCTAATTGGACTCAATAGCCTAATTTCCATAATTGACCTTAATGACCTAATTGGCCTAATTGGCGTCAATGGTCTAATTGAACTCAATAGTCTAATGGGCATAATTGGCATAATTGGACTCAATTACCTAATTGGTCTCATTGGCCAAATAGGAATCCTTGGTCTAATTGGCCGAATTGACCAAATTTGCCTCAATGGCCCAATTGGCCTAATTTGTCTCAATTGCACAATTGGCCCAACTGGCCTAATTGCCCTCAATTGGCCTAATTGCTCTAATTGGTATCAATGGCCTCAATGACCTCATTGGCCTAATTTGGATCAATTGGCCTAATTGGCCAGATTGGGCTCGATTACCATAATTGGCCTAATTGACCTCAATGAACCTGGATTGGCTTAATTAGACTCATTGACCTAATTCGCCTCAATGGTCTAATTGGGCTCATTGTCCTAATTGGCCTAATCGGACTCAATGGCTTAATTGGCCTAATTGGCCCAATGGGACTAATTGGTCTCAATGGTCTAATTGGAATAATTAGCCCAATTTACCTAATTTGACTAATTTTTCGAATTGGTCTCAATGAAATAATTGACTTATTGGCCTAATTGGACTAAATTGCCTAATTCCTCTCAATGATATGATTTACATAATTGGCCTAATTAGCCTAAATGGCCTAAATATTCTCATTTTCCAAATTGATGTAATTGGTCTCAGTGGCCTAATTGGGCTCAATGGTCTAATTGGCCTCACTGGCCTAATTAGACTAATTGGCCTCATTGACCGAATTGGTGCAATTGGGCTCAATGGTCAAATTGGCCTCACTGGCCTAATTAGACTAATTGGCCTCATTGGCCGAATTGGCGCAATTGTCCTCAATTGCCTAATTTGCCTAATTTGCCTCGATTGGCTAATTAGGCTCATTGGCAAATTGGTCTCATTGACCTCAATTGGTCTAATTGGCCTAATTGACATAACTTGAACTCATTGACATAATGGGCCTAATTGGCATCAATTGGTCTCAATTGGCCTAATTGGCCTAATTCCCATAATTGGACTAATTGGCCTAATGGGCTTCGATTGGCCTAATTGGCCGAATTGGCCTTAATGGCCTTATTTTCCTAATTGAGCTCAATGGCTTAATTTGCCTCGATTTTTCTAGTCGGCGTAATAGGCCTAATTTTCCAAATTGGTTTAATTTGCCAAGTTGACCTAATTGGCCTCAATTAGGCTAATTGTTCTCATTGGCATAGTTGGTCCGATTGATGTCATTGGATTCAATGGGTTAATTGGCCACATTGACCTCATTGGTCTAATTTGTCTAATAGGCCACAATGACCTAATCGGCCTAATTGGATTCAATGGCCTAATTTGTCTAATTGGTATAAATTGGCTTTAATGGGTCTCAATTGGCCAAATTGGGCTTAATTGTCAAATGGACCTCATTGGCCTCAATGGACCTAATAGGCTGAATTTGCCTCAATTGGCCTAATTGGTCGAATTGGTCTCAATTGGTCAAAGTAGTCTCAATTGACCTCAAGTAGTCTAATTGGCATAATTGGCATAATTGGCATAATTAACCAAATTCACCGCAATGACCTAATTGGCCAAATTGACCACAATGGCCTAACTGGCCTAATTACCATAATTGCCCGAATTAGCTTAATTGGCCTAATTGGAATAATTGGCCTAACTAAACTCAATGGCATAATTGGACTAACTGACTTAGTTGAGCTCAATGGAATGTCAATATTCAACCCTCTTTCAATATCTTCATCATTTCTTGTTCTTCGCATATCCACCTTTAAATCACTGGAATCATTACCATTTACGTGATCTTCATAAAATGGTGTTGGATTGCACGTATTATGTGGTGATGGATGTCGAGGATGCCGCTGCAGTGGAGGGGAGTTAGGTCACCGTGCTCTCAACAGTTGAGCAAGTTACTCACTGATTTGAGTAATTTACGATTGCAGTTGTGCGTTAGCTATTTCCCATAGAGCGGGAGGAGTAGAAGATCCTCTATTGCAAGACATGATGGAGAGTAACAAGAAGAATGTGATAGAACTTACTCGATGGAATCGCGCCTCTGATACCAATTGATGCGTCGCCGGAAGCTCAAAACGAGTAAGTGAAAAGGAGCAGCGTAATGTAGCCGAATTGACCAAGGATTAAAGGAAAAGCCACCCGCCAAGGTTTCTCCACGCGACCACGTCACCAGCAATGGAGATGCACCACCAATTCCTGGCAAAGGGAAGAGGCTAAAACTAGAGGAATGCATAGCAAGCTTCACAAATTCATCCAATTCAAGAATCACCATTACAAAAGGGGTGAATATACATTATAAAGACAAAATAAAGTAAGAAAAATGACCCAATTCGAGTTACAAGGCATGGCGAACTCAAAAGGCACATAAAAAGCACAAAACAACACTTTCACATGCCATTTAATGACCCCACTAGATAAAGTAGCGGGATTCCCTCTTAATAATGCTTTTCTCCACCTTCTCTCTCTTCTTTAATGTGTTGCTACGAATTTTCATCCATTGCCATGTGGGTAAGTAATTTTGGCCCCCAAATAAGTGTGTTGTGGCCCACCATGGTGTTGGATTCCAAGAAGTGCGGGCTGGTCCAATTTGAATAAAAATTGGGCTTAAAATTTTTATCAAGCCCAAAATTATTCTCATTGGGCTGAATCTGATCCAAATCAAATTGGCCTAATTTGCTTAATGGGTCTAATTAGTCTAAATTAGGCTCAACGACCTAATTGGCCTCAATTGTCCAATTGGCCTAATTGGCCTAATTGGCCGAAATGGACTCAATAACATAATTGGCTTAATGGACCTTAATGACCTAGTTGACCTAATTAGCCCCAATTGTCTAATTTGCCTAATTGCCCTCAATAGTCTAATTGTCCTAATTGGTCAAATTAGGTTAATTGGTTAAATTGGCTGAATTGGCCTCAATTGGAAAAGTGGCCTAATTGGCCTCCATTGCCATCAATTGTTCTAATTGGCCTAAATTGCCAAATTGCCCAAATTGGCCGAAATTGCCAAATTGACCTCATTGGCATGATTGGTCTAATTGTCCAAAATGACCTCAATGCCCTAATTGGCCAAATTGACCAAATAGACCTAAATGACCTCAATAGCTAATTGGCTGAATTGTGCTCAATATCCTAATTTTCCTAAATGACCTCATTAGCCTAATTAGACTAATTTGATATAATACATTAATTGGCCCAAGTGGCCTAATTTTCATAATTGGCATCATTATACCCAATACCCTAATTGGCCTAATTTTCCTAATTGGTCTCAATAGCCTCATTGGCTGAATTAGCCAAATCGGCCAAATTGGCTCCAGTGGCCACATTACTCTAATTGGCCTAATTGGACTCAATAGTTTAATTGGTCTTATTGGCCTAATTGGCTTAATTGGCATCAATTGGCTAATGGGCCTAATTGTAATAAATTTTCCTAATTGGATAAATAGGCCCAATCAGCCTAGTCGGCCTAGTTGGGCTCAATATCCTAATTGGCCTAAATGGATTAAATTGACTCAGTAGCCTAGTTGGACTAATTTGACACAATATCGTAATTGGCCTAATTGGTATAGTGGGTCTAATCGACCTAATTTTCCTTAATTGCATAATCGACCTAATTGGCCTCAACTAGTCTAATTGCCTAATTGGCCTAGTGTGTCAAATTGGTCTATATTACCTTAATTGGGCTAATTGGCCTACAGAGCCTAATTAGTTTCATTGGCCCAATTGGCCTAATTGGACTTAATACCCTAATTGACCTAATTGGACTAATTAGCCTCAATGGTCTAATTGACCTAATCGATCTCAATTAGACTCAGTTGGCCTAATTGGCCCTATTGGCCAAATTTTTCTAATTAGACTAATTGGTCTTAAGGGTCTAATTAGCCTTATTGGACTCAATGGTGTAATGTCTCATTGGCATAACTGACTTAATTGGACCTAATTACCTAACTGACCCAATTGGTCTCAGTGATCTAATTGGCCTTTGTGGTCTAATTGTTCTAATTGGCCTAATTAGAATAACTAGCCCAATTCGTATCAATGGTCTAATTGGACTAATTGGCCTCAATGGCCTAACTTTCCTAACTGGTTTAATTGCCCTAATTGGGATCAATGATCTGATTTTCCTAATTGGTATAATTGGCCTAAATGGTCTCAATAGCCTCATTGACCTATTTGGACTAATTGAGATTAATAGCCTAATTGGCCTTATTGGACTCAAGGGACTAATTGTCCTCAATGGCCTAATTGCCCTAATTAGCCTCAATTGGGCTAATTGGCCTAATTTCTTTAATTGGAATAATTGGCCTCATTAATCTCAATCTATATTGGCATTATTGGCCTCAATTGGTCAAATTCGCATAATTGGCCTAATTAGCCTAATTGGTCTAATTGGTCTCATTGGTCTAACGAGTCTAATTGGATTCCATGGCCTAATTGAACTCAATGGACTAGTTGAACTAATTGTCCTAATTGGTCTCATTGGCATAAATTTCCCTATTGGCCTAAGGAAAATTAGGTCATTGAGGCCAATTAGACCATTGAGAAATATGAGGCGAATTAGTCCAATTAGGTGAATTAGGCTAATCAGATCAACCTTCTGCGGCCACTCCAAATAAAGTTATGGGTCACTCTTACCTTGAAAGGATGGAAGTGTCATTTTGATGTTTCCCAAGCCACTTTCTCTCCAAGCAGTGTGTTGCCCCCACCTAGGAATTGATTCTTCGAAATCGGAGTACTCATCATCACCTTCATGAATTTCTTACCTTCTTGGAGACTTTGAAGATGAGGAACTTTGCATATCCAACCTAGCATTCAATCTTGTAAACTGTCCAGCGACTGCTTTCGTGAATAATTTAATGTCGATCTCACTTCTTTCTCCCTCACTTGCCATTTTTTTAATTTCCTCACACACTCTTTCTCTCTTTTTTATCTCTCAAAAGGTTTCTCACACTTTCTAGAAAAACAACTTGGTTTGTACAAGTGTTCTTAAATAGAATCAAGAAGACAACTAGTAGAAGTAATCAATTCATGGCAATCTTTAAAAATCAGAAATTTTAAAAGGGTCTGAATCAATGAGGTCCAAGAAATATGGGGGGTAAATGTGAGAAATGGTTATAGAAGAAGGTTGGATATGGATGAAGGAAAGAAGATGATGGATAAGAAAATGCAATCAGATTTATAACTTATGAGCGAGCACAATGTTTCAAATAAGCAGCATCCTTTATTTATTTATTTTTTTGATTTTTTTTTTACTTTTTTTTGCTACTCAATAAACAAGAATTGAGATACAAAAAGAGTGCGCTTTTGTGCTTAAAGTACAAAAAATGAAAAATGTACTAATCTGATTGTAATGATGTAAATGGTTGAGATAACATGAACTTCAAACTCAAATGGAAATTCGCCTTGTAGATTGTTAGATTTCACATGGGTGAAACTGTAGCACGAATTGATTTGGCTATATCTCTAAAAAATAAGCGTCGTATTTTAGTATTTCAAAGTCGAGAAGAAAGATGAGTTTCTGAACTATTCAAATGACATATTATACGCCCAGAAACTCAAAGAAAAAGTAGACGAAAATATGGAAGAAAGTTCCATCCAGAATTGGTGATGGAAGAAAATGGAAGAAGGGGAAGAAAAAAAAGATGGGAGAAATAGAAATGAAAGAACCTGGTTTACGTTGCCTTCCTCTGATACCAAATGATATGATACCGTATGCGAGTGCGGTGTTCGTTGGCAAAAATGTGGAAACACAAGCGAAGAAAGAAGAGGGGAATTGAAATTAAAAGAAATGCAAGAGGAATAAAAGATGAAGGGGATGATCAATTAGGACCCCAAGGAGACTTGCCCCTTGAAACTCTAATTATAAAGCGCCACAAAGGTTGATCACTCTTTTGATGTGTCTTACTTGCATTCACCTAAGAAGACAAGAAACACAAGCATAATAATGCTAGAAACTCTCAAATTCGAAAATTAACCCTCAAGGGGTACAAGAGGTGGCTATTTTATAACCAAATGAGAGGAATACATGTCAAACTACCTATCCCACAAAAGTATAAAGCCTATCCCACGAATTTAACTTTTTTTACACATGTTCATGGCTTTAGGGGACAAGATATCTCTAAAGAAGACTTTTAGGAACCACCCCAAAGACTTTAAAGATTCCCACCATGGATTTGGAGACAAGGGACCCACCACTTTTGACATTGAAGATTTCCTACATGCAAGTGGATTAAATTTCGTGGAAGCATATGGGTGGGCCTTTTAGGTTCACTTTTGGGCTTTAATAGGTGTGATTAAAAGCCCATTTTCCCCTCCCGTGCATGCATGTTGGGCCTCCTCTTGTAATTTCAAAATGGGGCCATGTAAAGCCTCTTTCATCCTCCTCATTCTTCCTCTTGACATTGGGCCACCAATCCCATGCAATGGGTCTTGTCTATTAATGCTCCTTCCACGATCAATGCCATGATCACCCTCAACTCCTTGCTGCATGTGTGCACCATGATCCGCATCACTAAATTAGGCTAAATGACCTAAATTGGCCTGAATAGAGCCTAATGGGCATGAATTGCCTAATTGGTCGAATTTTAATAATTGGTATAAATGAGATAAATTGTCCTAAATGGCCTAACTGGACTAAATTACCTAAATTATCTAATTGACCAAATTGACTAAATTGGCCTAAATGGCCTAAAAATGCCTAAATGACCAAAATGGAAAAATTGGCCTAAATGGACTAAATTGGTCTAATTGGCCAAAATGGCCTAAATTGACATAATCGGATTAAATTGACTAACCGGACTAATTGTCCTAATTGGTCTAAATTACATAAATTATCCTAAATAGCATAATTGGCATAATTGGCCTAAATGGTCTAAATTGGCCTAAATATCCTAAATGACCTCAATTGGCCTAAATGGACTAATTCGCCTAAATGAACTGAATTTTCCTAAATAGACTAAGTGAATTAAATTGCCAAATTGGTCTAATTGGCCTAATTCGACTAATTGGATTAATTGGTCTAAATTGGCCTAAATGGCCTAAATATTCCAATTGGCCTAAATGATCTTAAGGGCCTGAATTGGCCTCAATTGGTCTCATTGGACTCATTGGCCTAAATGGTCTTAATCGGCTTAAGTGACCTAAATAGCCAAATTGGCCTAAATGGCCTCAATGGCCTAATTGGCCTAATAGGCCTAAATGACCAAAATTGGCTTAAATGGACTAATGGGACTTATGGGCCTATGGGTTGAATGAGACTAAGTGTCCTAATGGACCTAACACTACCATAAAACTGGGTTTCCACAGCACCACTGTTAAAGTGTATATTTCAAAAAAAAAATCATAAAAAATAATATATTGATATATAAGTATATTTATATTGATATAAATATCATATATATATTTTAAATATATTTTTAGATCGATTTGATATGTTGTGTAGGTAAAACAAACACCCGGAGTAGAAGTTATGGCAAAACAGACACCTGGAGCAGAACTTATGACCGTTGGGAGGAATTATGGGCTTTTTTGGCCTTGATGAACCTGATAAGGGGTTACAATGGTCATTAGAGTGTAGATATTTTCAGAAGTTTCGATTTGATATATGGTAGAGAGAAAACGGACATCCGGAGCAGAATTTATGATTGTTTGAAATTGAGCAACCCTCCTAGCGCCTAAAAACCTAAGAAACCCGTAACTCACTAAAACAGCCATAACTCATGCTTCGAGTGTCCAATTGAGTGTCGTGACCAGTAAAATAAAATCTCGCGAGACGAGTAAGAACCACGTCTAATAGAAACCATGAGAATATCAAAGAAGCGGAAGATATATCAGTTATACCACTCTAAAAAAACTTCAACTTCAAATGACCATAACTTTCACTTTGGGTGTCCGTTTGGGCTCTACCACATATCAAATATAAGGAATCAAAGAGATCTACGCAGAAGGACGACTTGAAAATAGATCCAATCATGTCTCGGACCCTAAAACCCCAAAAAACCATTAGAAGGCCTCCAAAACTCTGTTTCCATGTCCAGTACCCTGTCAAAATTTTCTTAAAACAGTAATAAATCCCGATTCGTGTGTCTGTTTGGCCCCCTCCACCAGTTATATCGTAGTTCGTTCCATGATATTTGGTTTGACTGGTCACGAAGCTGAAACGGACACACAGATCAGAATTTATGCCCATTTTAAGTTGCATAATGGGCCTAGTGGACCTAATGGGCCTAGGTGGCCTAATGGGCCTGATGGGTGTAATGGGGATAATGGGTCTCAGGGGCCTCATGGGCCTGATAGGCCCAATGGGAAAAATGGGCCTCATTAGACCAATTGGCCTAATGGGCATAATTGGCCTAAGTCGCCTAATGGTTCTAATGGGGCTAATGGGTCTAATGGGCCTCAGTGGTCGAATGGGCCTGAGAGGCCCGATTGACATATTGGGCCTAAGTGGCCTAATTGGCCTAATACTCCTAATTGGACTAATGGGTCTAATGGTCTTGATGGGCCTAAGTGGATTAATTGACCCAATGAGCCTAAGTGGTCGAATTGTTCTGATGAGACTAGGTGGCAGAATGGACCTAATAGGCCTAAGTGGCGGAATGGTCGTAACAGGCCAAAGTTGCCTAATGGGACTAATGGCCCTAATGGGCCTTAGTGGCCGAGTCAGCCTGATGGGACTAATGGGCCTCATTGGACTGAGTGGCCTAATGTTCCTGATAGGCCTAATAGGCCTCATAGGCATAATGGGCCGAATGGGCCTCTTAGGGCGAAGTGGCTGAATGGACCCAGTGGGCCTAATGAGACTAAGTGGGCTAACTGGCCTAATGCGCCAAATGGGCCTAAGTTGCTGAATGAGCCTAGTGGGCATAAAGGGCCAAATGGAACTAAGTGGCCCGATGGACCTAATGGGCCTCATGGTCCTAATGGGCTGAATGGGCATAATTGGCCTAAGTGGACTCATGGGCCCAATGGGCCTAATGGGCCTAGGTGGCCTAATGAGCCTAAGTAGTCTAATGGGCCTGATAGGCCTCATGGGCCTCGTGGACCTAAGTGGCCTAAGTGGCATAATGAGTCCAAGTGGCCTAATGGGTTAAGTAGCCCTAAAGGAAATAATGGGACAGATGGGCCGAATTGGTCGGATGGGCCTATTGGGCCTAATGGGCCTCATTGGACTAAGTTTCCTCATGGGCCTAATGGGCATCATGGGCCTAATCTGCCTAAGTGGCATAAGTGGTCCTAAAGAGCCGAATGGGCTGAATGGGCTGAAGTGGCCTAATGGGCCCAATGAGCCTCATGGGCCTAAGGGGCCTAATGGTCCCAATGGGCCTAATGAGATGAATGGGCCAAGTGGGTCCAATGGGCCTAATGGATATAAGTGGCCTAATTGGTCTAAGTGGCCTAAGGGCCTTAGTGGGCCAGATGGAATTAACGGGCCTAATGCGCCTAATCGGACCAAGTGGTCTGATGGGGCGAATGGGCCTCATGGGCCTAAGTGAACTCATGGGCCTAACGGGGCTAATGGGCCTAAGTGTATGGGCCTGATGGGCCTCAAGGTCCTGATGGGCCTCATGGGCGGAATCCCCCTCATGGGCTTAATGGACCTAATGGGCTTTATGAACCTAAGTGGCCTAATGGTCCAAATGGGACTAAGTGCCCAAAGGGCCTAGTGACATAAGTGCCTAATGGGCATAACAGACATAATTGGCCTGAGTGGCTTAAGTAGCCTAATCGGGCTAACCGACTGAGTGAGCATAATGGGCCTAAGTGGCCTAAGTGGCTTAACGAGCCTAATAGGCCCTGTGGGACTAATGGGTTTAATGGGACTAAGTGTTCTAATGGTCATAATGGGCCTACGTGGCCTAATGTGCCCAACTAGCCTAATCGGGCTAATCGATCGAATGGGTCGAATGGGCCTAAGTGGCCAAAGGGGCTTAACATACCTAATAGTACTAATGGGTTTAATGGGCCTAAGTGGACTAATGGGCCAACGTGGTCTAATCGGCCTAAGTGGCCAAATGGGCCTAATGGGCTTAATGAGACTAATCTGTTTAATGGGACTAAGTGGTCCAATGGGCCTAGGTGGCCCAATGGACCTAATAGGATTAATGGGCTGAAGTGGTCTAATGGGCCTAATGGGCCTAATGGGACGAAGTGGCCTAAGTGTCCAAATGGGTCTAATGGGCCTAGTTGTCCTAATGGGCCTTAGTGGCCTAATGTGCCGAATGGGCCTAAGTGGTCTAATGGGCCTAAGTGGCATAATCCCCCTAGTCGACTAAATGGGATTAATGGGCCTAATTAGACTAATGGGACTAAGTGACATAATCAGCCTAATCGGCCGAATGGGTCTTATGGGTCTAAGTGACCAAATGAGCCTAAGTGGCCTAATCTGCCTAATCTACCGAATGGGCCTAATGTTCCTAAAGGGCCTAAGTGTCCTAATGGGCCTAAAGTGCCTAATGGACCTAAGTGGCATAATCGGGCTAATCGACCAAATGGGCCTAAGAGGCCTAGTCGGCCTAATCGATCAAATGGGCATAATGTGCCTAATGGGGCTAAGTGTCCTAATGGGCCTAATGGGCCTAATGGGTCTAAGTGATCTAAGTGGACTAAATGGACTAATCGACCGAATAGGCCTAAGTGGACTAATTGGATGAATGGGCCTAATCGGCCTAATGGGTTTGAGTGTCCTAAGTGGCTGAATCTGCCTAATCGACCGAATGGGCCTAATGGGCCTTATGGGCCTAAGTGGTCGATTAAGACAAATGGGTCTAAGTGGATGAATGGGCCTAATGGACCATTTCGCATAATGTGGTTAAGGGGCTTAATGGTCCTAAGTGGAAGAATGGGCTTAAGTGGCATAATGGGCATGATTGGTCGAATGAGCGTAAGTGGCCGAATGGGTCGAATTGGCCTAATGCGCTTAATGGGCCCAATGGGATCAATAGGTCCAATGGGCCTAATGGGTCGAATGGGGCTAAGTGGCATTATGGGACTAATGGTCCTAATGGGCCTAATGGGCCTAATTTGACTAATGGGCCTAATGGGCCTAATGCGCCTAAGTGGACAAATGAGACAAATGGGATGAATGGGCCTAATGGACCTAAGTGGCCTTTTGGGCCTAATGGGCCTAATGGGACTAATGGGACTAATGGGCCGAATTGGACGAATGGGCCTAAGTGGCCTAATGGGACAATGGGTCTAAGTGGTTCAATGTGCCTAATGGGCATAAGTGGCCTAAGTGTCCTAATCAACCTAATTGAACGAATGGGCATAGTGGTCCTGATGGGCCTAAGTGGAATAATGGGCCTAATAGGCCGAAGCGGTCGAATCGGCCTGATTGCCCTGATGGGCCGAAGTGGCCGAACGGGCCTCATGGGCCCAATGGGCACAAGGGGCCTAAGTGGCCTAATTGCCTTAATGGGCTTAATGGGCTTAATGGGATTAAAGGGCATAGGTATCAAATGGGCCAAATGGTCCAAATGGGCCAAACTAGCCTATGGGGCCTAATGGGCCTAAGCCACCTAATGGGCCTAGGTGGCCTAATGGACTTAATGTCAATGAGAAGGAATCCTAGAGGGTCACATACAAAGTGTTTTCATTTATCTCGATTAAATTCTGTTTGAGTTTAATTAATAGAATAAATATTATTCTCAAGTATTAGGAATAATTTTATTCAATTTATATTGATCACAAAAGTAAATAAATACTTATTCACCGAAATGTGAATAAAATATTTATTTTTTTATTGAATATTTTAATAAATATTTATTCACTATATTATAATTAAAGTATTTATTTATGAATAAAACATTTATTCGGTTGTTCAATAAATGATAGAAGAGTGTGAACAGACCAAGACTGAGTCCATTGATAAATATTAATTAACAATACCATTATATAATTTTTGTTATTGCGCAAGTTGGCGTGGGCCACAAAATAATTATTATTATTATGCAGTATGTGATTTATTGAAGGTAATTAATGTAATTTAATGGCTGATATGAAATTAAATAATATTTTAACTTAAATCTCAACTCTATAAATATATAGCTATTTCTATTGTGTCGAGCTTCAAAAAATTGATAATAGAAAATTGTTGCATACAATGAATTCTCTCTCAACTCCTCCTCTCCCTCGCTCAAGAATGAGAAGTGCAAGAAAGATTTCTTCATGACCGAAGAACGAGTGATCAAGAACGAACAACAGGAGACATTGGACTCACCACACTAGCACCTAGAGATTCAATGGTGTTTTTCAGAGATCATAGGAGCACGTGTGGATATCCTCTACAGGAATTTTATCCTAGGATCCTCACAGTGCAATGATGGTAACCTGAAAGGGAATTTTTAGATGATCAAAATTCACTAACGAAGAAAGTCCCTAAGCATAGGTATTTGTTTCTTTAAATATTAAATAAATTGAATTTAAATTTCACATGAAATATCCTCACTCTTGGTTTCGGGCAACAATTTTTAAAATAAATTTTAATGCATCATCCATCTTTGCATGGTTCTGTTATGCCTGAAACCACCACCACCACCTCTGCTACCGCCGCGGCTTTCATCGCCCCCCACCCGACTGCCACTGCCACCACCACCATCATCAGCCCGACCGACACTTGTACCCTCATTGAAATCACTCGAGGTATCATATAAGGAGGGCATTGATGTCATACATGAATCAAAATTAATAGTAGTCTCTGATGGATGTGGTGGACTTATAACTAGCGTGTATTTCAGGAAGTTATCAGTGACCAATTTACTTCTTTCACACTCACTTATATCTTTTTTTTTGGCATCATCTACTTCTGCATGAGCATTTTTGAGCTTGGGGTTCTGATAGGTTTGAGAGGCACTTGATGAGGGCCAATACCTAGTGAGGAAGATGTTTTTCATGGGTTGACATCAAACTCTCCTATGGCGCTCATCACCTAATACTTGTCCCAAATGATCATTTCGCTCGAAGTTTCAATCTTCTTTCTCATCAAGGGCCTCCAGGATACACTGTTGAAAATATAAACAAGATATTTAATTATGAATTACGTATCAAACATTTGAAATACTAATAAAAAAACTCGCAATCTTTTCTTGTGTTTGTGCATTTACTCTTCTATAATTTTTCTTCCTAGTCAAGGAGAATAATTTTGCTTGAGGCACACGACGTCCGATACCAAATTCCTCTTGATGCAAATGAAATTGATTAGTATAATACTACATTATTGAATAATATGAAAGCAATAAACCGAGAATGAATTAAAATTGTAGATGTTGAAGAAATCCTTAAAATCAATAAGCATCTAAATATACATTTAAATAGAAATTTAATACTAGTGACATAACATAAACAATACATACTAATTAGCATGATAAACCTGTGTATGCTATGGATTCCTCTTGTATATTCATTTCTGTCTAATTCTGTTTATGTTGTGTAATTTGGTTATTTGATCAGTTGGTAATTTTGATCATTTTTTCATTTGGCTATTTGGCTAATTGGCCAATTAGGTGATTTAGGAAAATTAGGCAAATTAGGCAAATTAGTCTAATTAGGTCATTTAGGCCAATTAGTCCATTTATAAAAATTAGGTCGTTTAGGCCAATTAGGTCATTATTCCATAGAAAATTTAGGACTATAATCCATTTAGGCCAATTACTCCATTAGGCCATTTAGGTCATTAGGCTATTTAGGCCAATTGGCTAATTAGACCATTTAGGTCAATTAGGCCAATTAGGCTAATTAGACCATTTAATCCAATTCGATCATTAAATCCATTTAGACCAATTAGGCCATTTAAACCAATAAGGTCATTTATGACAATTAGTCCATTAGACTATTTAGATCGATTTGGCCATTAGTCCATTATCCCATTAGTTCATTACACCATTTGGCCAATTGACCATTAGGCCAATTAGACAATTTAATCCAATAATACCACAATCCATTTTGACTAATTAGTCCATTTAGACTAATTAGTTCATTTATGTCAATTAGGTAATTATTATAATTATGCCATTAGGCTATTAGGACATTAGGCTATTTAGACCAATTAGGTCATTTAGGTCATTAAACCATTAGCCCATTAGTTCAGTGGGCCATTGGGCTAATTGGTCATTCGGTAATTTGGTCATTTAGACCAATTTAGACCAATTTAGGCCAATTAGAACAAAAAAACCTAAAACCTAGAACCAAAACACTCTATCTAATACACTAATAGCTAACGCCTAATGAGGACCATTAGGTCGATTAGGCCACTTAGGCCCATTAGGTCACTTAGGCCCATTCGCCTCATTCGGCCCAATAGGACACTTAGGCCCATTATGCACATTCGGCCACTTAGGCCCACTAGGCCCATTAGGCTGATTTGGCCACTTAGGCCCATTAGGCTAATTAGGACACTTAGGTCCATTATGCCACTTAGGACCATTAGGCCCATTCATTCCACTCAACCCATTAGTCTCATTCAAACCATTAGGTCACTTAGGCCCATTAGGCCCATTACGACTATTAGGACACTTAGGCCTATTAGGCTCATTATGCCGATTTGGCCACTTAGGCTCATTATGCCCATTAGGCCCATTAGGCCACTAAGGCCCAATTGGACCATTAGGCTCATTAGTCCGCTTAATCTCATTAGATGGATTAAGCCACTTAGTATGATTGGTCCTCTTAGACCCATAAAGGCCTATTAGGCTCATTAGGCACATTAGGCCAATTAGGCTCCTTAGGTGCATTCGGCGCATTAGTCCCAGTAGGCCACTTAGGGACATTTAGACCATTAGGTCCATTAGGCTTATTAGGACACTAGGGCCCATTAGACGAATTAGGCTACTTAGGCCCATTAGGCCACTAAGGCCCATTAGGCCCACTAGGCACATTAGGCACATTCAACCCACTAGGGCAATTATCCCCATTAACACCATTAGTCTCATTAGGCCACTTAGGCCTATTAGGCCCATTAGTCCACTTAGGGCCATTAGGCCCATTCGCCCACTTAGGCCACTTAGGCCCATTCAAACACTTAGGCCCATTAGCTCAGCTTGGTCCATTGAGACCATTTGACCCATTTGGCCCCTTAGGCCCCTTAGGCAACTTAGGCCCATTTGGCTCATTAAGCCTCTTAGGACACTTGGTACCATTAGGCCACTTAGGCCCATTGAGGCCATTAGGCTTGTTTGCCCCCTTAGACAACTTAGGACGGTTAGGCCCATTAGGCCACTTAGGCCCCTTAGGTCAATTAGGCCACTTAAACCCATTGATCTCATTAGGCCCATTAGTCCTCTTAGGTCACTTATGTCGTTTTTGCCTATTAGGCCCATTAGGCCACTTAGGCCCATTATGCGACTTAGGCCCATTAAGCCCATTAGGTCACTCAGCCACTTAGACCCATTAAACCCATTAGGCCCTTTAGGCCACTTTGGCCGCTTATGCCCATTAGGCAGATTCGGCCCATTAGGCCCACTAATCCCATTATGAAACTTCAGCTCATTAGGCCACTAAGACCAATTAGGCCTATTACGCCACTTATGCCCATAAGGCCTATTTGGCCCATTAGGCCACTTTGGCCCATTAGACTCTCCAAATCATTTTTTAAATTTTCATAAAAGCCACTTTGAAGAAAAAGTGGGATCCGTACACCATACAGCATGACACATATCCGAATTTCAAAAATAGTCTACATATTTAAAATTTGAAATGAGTATCATCACCTCGGGAACCGTCGTATCAGCGACAAATCCTGCAAATCACGTTGGAACTACATCGAAGATAGAACGTCGAAGAAGTTGTCACCATCATCATCACCTTTTTTCATCATCACCACATTGTCGTCCACTCTGAACATCGTTTTCATAACAATCATCCCCAGAGTCACCACATCGCTAGAGGGAACACCACCTTTGTCGTCGACGACCATCACCGTCAAAGCCGAGAACCAGATCAAAACGAAAAAGGACGTGCACAAATCACCACTGATGTCTTCATATCGGCACTGTAGAACTCCAACATCACCGCCAAAACACCATCAAAACAGAACATCACAACCATTCAAACCATCAAAGGTGGTCCATTATCCATCTTGGAGATCCTATGCCCCTCGATCCGCACCTCCCAGAACCTCCATGAACACTCATGCACCAGACTAACATGGAAAAGAGCACAGCAAGGATGAGTATATGGAGGCCTCGGTAGAAGAGCAAGCCAGAAACCACATTGTTCAAACAAAATAGAAAACCAACAACAAAGAAACAAAATTAATCCCAAACAGAAACACCATACGAGAGCTTAATCTACATCCGAAAAATAGAGAAGGATCTAAACAGAGTAATGAACCTGAGCTGAGGCCACTATCAGTGCTACTCCATCACTATCCGAAGTAGGCCTAGATCCTGAATCAAGCTCGACCAAAGTGGAGTCCAAGGTGATGAGTAGGCCAACAATAGAGGATAAAGAAGGAATCAGACACACTCACCAATTTCGATCCAAAGCCATCTAAAGAACTAGCACACACATACCCAGAATGGGGGTCTGATGGGTAGGGAAAGATTAAAATAGGGGTGGTGAGCGATGCATGATGACCACACCAAAAAATTTCACATCATTCGAGAATGAAGAAAAAGAAATAAAGAGAAATAAGAGGATGGACCAGGTAAAGTGGGACCGTCATCATCGCGCATACCCTCAAAACCCTATGAGGGGAAGATGAGCCAGCAAGATCATTGGGATCAAGGAGAGTGTGGATCCATTAGGCTCATTCATCAGGCTCATTTGTCCCATTAGGCCACTTTGACCCATTAGACCTATTTGTCCCATTACGACCATTAAGCTAATTCGACCATTTAGGCACATTAGTCCCATTGGTCCACTTCATCCGATTAGGCCCATTTATCCCATTAGGCCACTTAGGGACATTTGGCCCATTAAACCCATTAGATTAGGCCCATTATGGCACTTAGGCCCATATAACCCATTATTACTATTTGTCCAATTAGACCCATTAGGCCACTTAAGACCCATTAGACCCATTATTCCACTTAAGGCCTTTAGGTCACTTTGACCCATGAGGCACATTAGGCCAATTAGGCCACTTAGGCCCATTCGGCCTATTGGGCCACTTTGGCCCATTAGGCCAATTTGGCCCACTAAGCTCATTGGATTAGGCACACTAGGCCACTTAGGACTATATGGCCCATTATGCCCATTAGGAAAATTAGCCCAATTAGACCCGTTATGAACATTAGTCCCACTAAACCCATTAGGCCACTTAGGGCCATTAGACCACTTAGGAATATTAGGCCACTTAGGCTCATTAGTCACTAAGGCCCCTTATACCCATTTTGACACTTAAGCCCATTCGGGGCATTAGACCCATTTGGCCACTAAGACCCATTATTCCACCTAGGCCCATTAGGCACATTAGTCCCATTAGGCACATTAGTACTATTAGACCGCTTAGGCCCCTTAGGCCACTTAGGCCCATTAGGCCCCTTACGCTCGTTAGGCCACTTAGGCCGATTTGGCCACTTAGGCCGATTTGGCCACTTAGGCCCATTCAGCCCATTAATCCCATTACGCCACTTAGGACCATTCGGCGTATTAGGCCCATTAGACAACTAAGGCCCATTAGACCCATAAGTCTCATTAGGCCACTTAGGCCCCTTAGGCCACTTAGTCCCCTTAGGCCCCTTAGGCCCATTAGGCCCATTAGTCCACTTAGGCCCATTAGGCCACTTAGGACCATTAGGCTACCTAGGCCCATGAGGCACATTAGCCCCATCGGGCCCATTAGTCCCATCAGGCTCATTAGTCCCATTAGGCCACTTAGGACCCTAAGGCCACTTAGGCATATTCGGCCCATCAAGCCCATTAGGACACTTAGGCCCATTAGGCCACTGAGGCCCATTAGGCCACTAAGGCCCATTAGGCCTCTTATGCCCATTAGTCCACTTACGCCCATTCGGCCCATGATGCCCATTAAGCTACTGAGGCCCATTTGGCTCATAATGCCACTTAGGACCATTTGGCCCATTTGGCTCATCAGGCCACTTAGGTTATTGAGGCCCATTAATCCCATTAGGCCACATAGGCCCATTAGGCCCATTTAGTCCACTAGGACCATTAGGCCACTTAGGCCCATTAGGCCACTTAGGCCCATTAGGCCATTAGGTTAGTTGATGCGTTGCCGGAAAGCTCAAAACGAGTAAGCAAGCATACCAACGTATTGTAGCCGAATCGACCAAGGCCTAAAGGCAATGCCACCCGCCAAGGTTCCTCCACGCTTAAAGACCACGTCACCAGCAATGGAAATGCACCACCAATTCCGAGCAAAGGGAAAAGGCTAAAGCTAGAAGAATGCACAGCAAGTTTCACAAATTCGTCCAATTCAAAAAACCTCCAATTCAAAGGGATGAAAATACATTATAAAGACAAAATTAAGAAAGGAAAATGTCCCAATTCGAGTTACAAAGCATGGGGAACCCAAAAGGCACATAAAAAGCATAAAAAAACACTTTCCCAAGCCATTTAATGACCCCACTAACTAAAGTAGCGGGATTCTCTATTAATGATACTTTTCTCCACCTTCTCTCTCCTCATTAATGTGCTGCTACGAATTTCCACCCTTTGCCATGTGGATAACTGATTTTGGGTCCCAAATAAGTGTGTTGTGGCCCACCATAGTGTTGGACATCAAGAAGTGTGGGCTGGTCCAATTCGAACAACAATTGAGCTTAGAATTTTTATCAAGCCCAAAATTATTCTCCTTGGGCTGAATCTGATCCATATCATTAGTGAGCTCCATTCAGCCCATTAGGCCACTTAGGCCAATTAGCCCACTTGGGCCAATTAGGCCCACTAGGCCACTGAGGCCCATTAGTCCCATTAGGCTACTAATGCCAATTAGGCCCAATCGACACATTAGGCCCATAATTCCCATTAATCCATTAGGTCCATTAGGCCACTTAGGCTCATCAGGCCACTTCAGCCCATTACGGTAATTCGACCACTTTTGCCCATTAGGCCCATTCGGCCACTTAAGCCCATAAGGCCACTTAGGCCCATTAGACACATTAGGCTCATTATGCCCATTAGGCTCATTAGGCCACTTATGCTCATTAGGCCCAGTAGGCCACTTAGTCACATTAGGCCACTTAGGCTCATTAGGCCCATTCATTCACTTAGTTCCATTAGGCCAGTTAGTCTAATTTGGCCCATTAAGCCACTTAGGGCCAATAGGCCAATTAGGCCACTTACCATTAGTCCAATTTTCCCACTTCGGCCCCATAGGCCCATTATGCTTGTTAGGCCCATTATGCACATTCATCCATTTTAGCACATTAGACCCATTATGCCACTTATGCCCATTAGACCCATTAGGCAACTTATGCCCATTAGTCCACTTGGGTCCATTATGGTACTTAGGCCCATTAGGCCCATTAGGCCTCGTAATCCCATTAGGACCAGTGACCGAATTTGCCTAATGGGCCCAGGTGACCTAATTGTCCTAAGTGGCCGAATCGACCTAATGGGCCGAATGGGCCTATTTGGACTAAAGGGACTAATGGGCAGAATTTTCCTAATGAGCATAATGGGACGAAGTGACTTAATGGGCCTAATGGTCCAAATGGGCCTAAGTGGCCGAATTGGTCTTTATGGCCATAAGTGGCCTAATGGGATTAAGTGGCCTAATCGACCTAATAAGTCAAAATGGCCTAATGGCCGTAATGAGCCAATTGGGCCTAAGTGTCCTAATGGGCCAAATGGGTATAATAAGACTAAGTGTCCTAATCGGCATAATGATTCTAATGGGCTCAAGTAGCCAAATCGTCGTAATGGGCCTAATAGGCCTAACTGGCTTAATGGGCCAATGGGCCTAAGTGGCCTAATGGTTCGAATGGGCCTAATTGGTTGAGTGGGATGAATGGGTCTAATGGTAATATGTGGCCTAATGGGCCTAATGGGCCTAAGTGACCTAATGAGCCTAATGGGCCTAAGTGGCCAAATCGGCCGAATGCGCCTAATGGGCCTAAGTGGCCTCATGGGATGAATGAGACTAATGGGACTAATGGGACTAAGTGACCTAATGGGTTTAAGTGGCCTAATCAACCAAATGGGCCTATTTAGGCCTTAGGTATTAGAGTTCTAGATATAGTGTTTTGGGTATGGGTTTTAGGATTTTTTTTGTTATAATTGGCCTAAATTGGTCTAAATTGTCCTAAATGAATAAATGGCCAAATGACCAATGATCCTAATGGCCCAATGAACTAATGGGATAATGGGATAATGACCTAAATGATCTAATTGGTCTAAATAGCTTAATTGCCTAATAGTTGGCATAATTGGCATAGTGGCCTAATTGGCATAAATGAACTAATTGGTCTAAATGGACTAATTAGTCTAAATTGATTAAATGGTCTTGTGGGATTAAATTGTCTAATTGGACTAATTGGCTTAATTGACCTAATTGACCTAATTATCCTAAATGAAAAAATGGGGCTAAATGTCTTAATTGGTCCAAATGGGTTAAATGGTATAATTGGATTAAATGGTCTAATCTGCCTAATTAGCCTATTTAGCCTAATTTGCCTAGATTAGTGTAAATTGTCAAATCACCAAATGACCAATTGGCCTAATTGTGTAATGAACTAATGGGATAATGGCCTAATGGCCAAATTGGTCAAAATAACCTAATAACCTAATTGGGATAAATGACCTAGTTGTTCTAAATGGCCTAATTGGTCCAAATGGCATAAGTGATGTAATTGGAATAAATGGTCTAATTAGCCTAATTGTCCTAATTGACCTAAATGGTCTAATTATCCTAACCGACCTTAATGGATTAATGGACTAAATGGACTAATGGACTAATTGGACTAAATGGATGAAAGGCCTAAATTCCCTATGGCCTAATGACCTAATTGGCATAATGGCCTAATTGGCCTAGAGGACATAATTGGCCAAGGGACCAATTGGCCTATATGGTCTAATTAGCCTAATTGGCCTAATTCACATAAATGGCCTAATTGGACAATTAGCCAAGTATCCAAATGGACAAATGATCAAAATTACCAAGTGACCGAATAACCAAATAACACAACATAAATGGAATTAGACGGAAATGAATAGACAAGAGGAATCCATACCATACACAGGTTTATGTTGATAATTAGTATGGATTGTTTATGTTATGTCACCAGTATTAAATTTATAATTAAATGTACATTTAGATGTTTCTTCATTTAATGGATTTCTTCAATAGCTACAATTTTAATTCATTCTACGTTTATCACTTTCATATTATTCAATAATGTAGTATTATACTATTCAATTTCATTTGCAGCTAGCAGCATATGGTATCAATGGTCGTGTGCCTCAAGCAAAATTATTTTCCTTAACTAGAAGAAAAATAAAGGAAGTTATGTAAATGCACAAACACAAGAAAAGATTGTAAGTTTTTTTATTGATATTTCAAATTTGGATACATAATTCATAATTAAATATCTTGTTTATATTTTCAACAATGTGTCCTGGAGGCCCTCGATGAGAAAGAAGATGACAAATTCAGGCCAACTGATCATTTGAGACAAGTATTAGGTGAGGAGCGCCATGGTATAGTATGATGTAGACCCATGAAAAACATCGTCCCCACTAGGTATTGGCCCTCATCTAGCACTTCTAAAACCTATCAGACCACTAAGATGAAAAATGCTCATGAAGAAGCAGATAAGGCCAAAAAATAGCTATAAAGGAGCGTGAAAGAAGTAAATTGGTCACCAAACACTTCCTGAAAGATCTGTCAGTTATAAGTCCACCACTTTCATGAGAGATTCCTATTACTTTTGATTCATGTATGGAATCAATGCTCTCTTTATATGATACCTTGATTGATTTCAATGAGGGTTCTAGTGGCGCTCAAGCTGATGGTGGTGGAGGGGTGGGGGATGGGGGGGTGGTGGTGGTGGTGGCAGTGTTGGTGACGAAGGCAGTGATGGTAGTGGTAGTGGTGGTTGTTTCAAGCATATCAGATGCATGAAAAGATGTACGGTATATTAACATTTATTTTAATAATCGTTGCCTGAAACCAAGAGAGAGGATCTCACATGTTAAATTTAAAATTAATATATTTAATGTTTAAATAAATATATACATATGCTTAAGAACTTTATTCGTTAGTGAATGTTGATCATCCTAAAAGACCCTTTCAGATTACCATCATTGCACTGTGAGGATCCCAGGGTAAAATTCCATTAGCGGCAATCCACATGCATTCCTATGATCTCTGAGAAACACCACTCAATCTCTAGGTGATAGTGCGGTGAGTCCAATGTCTTATGTTGTTCGTTCTTAATCACTCATTCTTTGGTCTTGAAGAAATATTTCTCGCACTTCTCATTCTTGAGAGAGAGAAAAGAAGGAGTTGAGAGAGAATTCGTTGTGCATAACAATTTTTTATTCTAAATTTTTTTATGCTCTACATAAATGACATAGATGCCTATTTATAGAGTTAAGATTTAAGTTAAAATATTATTTTATTGCATACCATCCATTAAATAACATTAATTAAATTCAATAAATCTCATACCGCATAATATTATTATATAATAATTATTTTTTGGTGCACACCAACTTGCGCAATAACAAATATTATATAATGGTCTTGTTAATTAATATTTGTCGATGGACTCGTTCTTAGTCCATTCAAAATCCTCTATCAATTATTGAACAAACAAATAAATATTTTATTCATAAATAAATATTTTATTTATAATCTAGTGAATAAATATTTATTAAAATATTAAAAAAATATTTTATTCACATGTCGGCGAATAAATATTTAATTAATTTATGTGATCAATATAAATTGAATAAAATTATTCCTCAGACTTGAGAATAATATTGATTCCATTAATTAAACTCAAATATAATTTAATTGAGATCAAAGAAAACACTTAGTGTATGACCCTCTAGGATTTCTTATCATTGACATTAGGCGGACATGCCTAAAGTTTGAGATTACTGTCTCGCAGCGGGTCAAATGACCCAAGAGAAAGAACTTGATGTCACAACATCAAAAATCAAATACGAACACTCACTATGTAATATAATTTCTTTTTCACAATATCTCATCAAGAAGGTTGTACATCTGTGTCACCAACCTATATGATAGATATGTCTTCCTTTAACTATCTGAAATAAAGACATCGTTACACCATGGACATGGAATTTAATGCGAGGGTTTTATTCCAATCAAAGGGTCGAGATATCAGCTTCTATAAAGATGGAAGGGAAAAATCATTCCTCAACTTATTCATTAATGACATGTCACTTGTGACGTACCCAATGTATCCAACTTCGCCATGAGCTGTTATCATCATGGTTTACGACATACATCTAAGTATGCGAATTGTGACATTATTTAATAATAATCTTAAAGTGTTTGTTCACATAATCTCTCATCTTGGAGATTACCAAGTGCGAACTTCATGAGAAGAAGCCTCATCTTCTTATGATTACTTATGCCTGATAGTCTATGTACTGTATGTCCCTTCATAGTATGACATCTAAATGTCCTAAATGGCCTAATTGGCCGAATTGGTCTAAATGGTCTAAATTAGCCTAAATGGCCTAATTGACCTAAATTTCATAAATTACCTAATTGACATAATTGGTCTAATTGACCTAAATGTCTTAAATTGTCCTAATTGACCTAAATGGCCTAATTGGACTAAATGACATAATTGGCCTAAATGACCTAAATTAACCTAATTGGCCTAATTGACCTAAATTGCCTAAATTGTCGAATTGGTCTAATTGTATTCAATGGCCTAATTGGCCTAAATGACCTAAATTTCCAAAATCGTCTTAAATGTCCTAATCATCCTAATTGGCCTAATCGGCCAAAATTGGCCTAAATGGACTAATTGGCTGAATTGGTTTAAATGGTCTAAATTAGCCTAAACAGCCTAAATGACCTAAATTGACATAAATTGACTAATTGGTCTAAATGGACTAAATTGGCCTAAATGACCTAAATTTTATTATTGGACTAATTGGCCTAAATGACCTAAATGTACTAAATAGAATAATTGGCCTAAATGGTCTAAATGACCTAAATGAACAAATTGATTAATTGGCCTAAATCTCCAAAATTAGCTAAATGGTCTAATTGGCCGAATTGGCCTAAATGACATAATTGACATAATTGGCCTAAATAGCCTAAATGGACTAATTGGTATAATTATACGAATTAGGATAAATGGCTTAAATTGGCCTAATTGGTCTAAATGGCCTAAATTGGCCTAAATGGTCTAAATGGCCTAATTGGCCTAAATGGCCTAAATGGCCTAAATGGCCTAAATGGACTAATTGGCCTAAATGGCCTAATTGATATAATTAGCCTAAGTGACCTAAATTGACCTAATTGGCCTAAATTGGCCTAATTGGCCTAAATTGACCTAAATGGCATAAATTGGCCTAAATAGCCTAATTGGCTAATGGGCCTGAATTGCCTAATTGGCCTAATCTTCCTAATTGGTCTAAATGAGATGAATTAGCCTAAGTGGACTAATTGTCCTAAATGGCCTAAATGGTCAAAATTGGTCTAATCGGCCTAATTGGTCTAAATGGCCTAAATTGCATAATTGGGCTAAATTGCCTAAATTGTGTAATTGACCTAATTGGACTAGTTGGACTAAATGACCTAAATTAGTCTAAATGACCTAAATGGACAAAATTTTCCTAAATGGCCTAATTTGATGAAATTGCCTAAATTGCATAATTGGCCTAATTTGAACAAATGGTCAAAGTTAGCATAATCAGATTAAATGGCCTAGTCAACCTAATTGACCGAATTGGCCTAAATGGCATAAATGATCTAAATTGGCCTAAATGGCCTTATTAGCCTAAATTTCTTAAATTAGCTTAAATGGTCTAAATGAGCTAAATTTCCTAATTTTCGAAATTGGCATAATTGGCGTAATTGTATTAATTGGCCTAAATTGCACTAAATGACCAAAATATTCTAATTGGCCTAAATTGACCTAATTGGATTGAATTGGTCTAATTGGACTCAATGACCTAAATATTCTAATTGGCCTAATCAGCCAATTTGGCCTAAGTTGCCTAATGGGTATAATGGGAATAATGGGATTAATGGCCTAATTGGCCATATGGGACTAATTGGTCATATGGGTCTAAATTAACCTAAATAGCCTAAATGTCCTAAATTGGCCTAAATGGCCTAATTGGCCTAAATGGCCAAAATTGGACCAAATAACTTAAATTATCTAATTGAACTAATTGGACTAAATGAACTAAATGGCCTAAATGTCCTAATTGGACTAAATGACCTAAATGTACAAATTGATTAATTGGCCTAAATGTCATAAATGGCCTAAATTGGCCTAAATGGTATAATTGGCCTAGTTGGCCTAAACGAATTAATTAGCCTAAATGGCCTAATAGGTCTAAATGTTCTAAATGGACTAATTAGCCTAATTGGTCTAATTAGGCTAAATAACCTAAATGGCATAAATGGCCTTAACTGGTCTAAAGAGCCTAATTTGGTCTAAATGGTCTAAATGGCCCAAATGACCTAAATGGAATAATTGATATAATTGGCCTAAATGGCCTAAATGATCTAATTGGCTTAAGTGACCACAATTAACCTAAATGGCATAAATTGGCCTAAATGGCATAAATTGGCCTAAATGGCCTAAGTGGTCTAATTGGCATGAATTGACTAATTGGCCTAAGTTTCCTAATTGGTCTAAATGAGCTAAATTGGCCTAAATGGACTAATTTTCCTAAATGAACTAAATGGAAAAAATTGGCCTAAATGGAATAGTTGGGAGAAATTGACTAAATTGTGTAATTGACATAATTGGCCTAATTCACCTAAATGGTCTAAATTGGTCTAAATGGCCTAAATGGACAAAATTTTACTTCATGGCCTGATTGGATTAAATTGCCTAAATTGCGTAATTGGCCTAATTGGACCAAATGGTCAAAATTAGACTAATCGGTTTAAATGGCCTAATCGACATAATTGACCAAATTGGTCTAAATTGCCTAAATTGGCCTCAATAGAATAATTGGCTGAATTGACCTAAATGATCTAAATTGGACTAAATAGGCTAAATGACCTAAATTGGCCTAAATGGCCTAAATCTTCTAATTTGACTAAATGCCCTAAAGGACCTAAATTGAACCAATTGACTAATAGGCCTGAATTGGTCTCATTGATCTCATTGACCTAAATGATCTAAATTGGCCTAAATGACCTAAATTGCCTAATTTTCCAAAATAGCCTAAATAAAATTATTGGCCTAATTGATCTAAATGAACTAAATTATCCTAAATGGACTAATCGGCCTAATGGGACTAAGGACTGAATAAGCCTAAGTGGCCTAGGTGGTCTAATGGATCTAATGGGATTTAAGTGGCCAAGTGGGACAAATGGGATTTAAGTGGACAAATGGGCCTGATGTGAGACGCATGGGGTGGACCGATCTTCACGGCGTTGGTCGGCGGATGAAGAATGCGGTTCAGGGCTAAGTGGTGGATGATGGGTATGGATAGCGGATGCAAGTAGTCAATCAACACTATAAGGAATGCAACCTACTACTTAGACAACACACTCAAGGGAGGGATGCGATAGCCAATCCACACAACAACGCACTTGGGTTGAGGCACGAAATTGGGGGCTTTGTGATCTTGGATCACCAATCTAACTTGTAGATTGACAAGGCAAGAATGCACAAGAGCAAAGGGGAAAACTCGGGATAGCCTCACACAACGGAGAGAAACAAAGCATAAGCTCTCAATTAATTCTTGAATCTCATACAAGTGCCATGGGGTGGCTATTTATAGCCAAGGGGGTGGTACAATAGTCAAGGGTCTAATACCCTAAAGTCATAAAGGCTAAACTACTTTGTTCCCTTAAATTCAAAAAGATAAAGTCTACCAAAGACTTTTGGAAAAGTGAAACACAACTTTCCAACTATAGCCCACCAGATTTGACTTTGAGTGCATAGCCCACCGGATTTGACTTTGGTGTCCAAAGATGTCATTTCTAGAATTCTCCATGTGGGTAAGGCATCCAATTTCGTGCAACCATGTGGACCAAACTTTAAACATCATGTTTGGGCTTTAATAAGTGAGATAATAGGCCAATTTGCTCCATCCATGCATGGAAAGATCCATTGGGCCTTTAATGAAGTGAGATGGTCACCCATTGTTGCATTCAGCCTCTTTAATCTCCCACGCGTCATCGGGCCATGCAAATCCAACTCCTCCATTCAGGTAATCGGCTCGGTGCCTTCAACATGGTTCGCATCATCCTCCCCCTCTTCAAAAGGAGTTGTCCTCGACTCTTCATCCTCTACACCTGAAAAAGGAGAAAGATCAGAAACATTGAAAGTGACACTTACACCATACTCACCTGGCAAATCTATCTTGTAAGCATTGTTGTTAATCTTCTCAAGCACTCGGAATGGTCCATCGCCTCGTGGCATGAGTTTTGATTTCTGCTTTTCGGGGAATCTTTCCTTCCGCATATGTATCCAAACCAAGTCACCGGGCTCGAGCAACATTTGCTTGCGACCCTTGTTTGCACGATCCATATATTTTTGGGTCATTCGCTCGATATTTATCCTTGCCTTTTCATGGATTTTCTTGATGAATTCTGCACGCCCTTTAGCATCCATATTAACTCCTTCCTGTAAAGGAAAAGGAACTAGATCAATAGGCGCAAGGGGGTTAAAGCCGTAAACTATTTCAAATGGAGAATATTGAGTAGTGGAATGCTTGGCCCTGTTATATGCAAATTTCACATGTGGCAGACACTCCTTCCAATTCTTGATATTCTTTCTGACAATTGTTCGCAGAAGGGATGATAGTGTTCGATTCACAACCTCCGTTTTCCCATCGGTTTGTGGATGACAAGTAGTGGAAAATAGTAACTTTGTATCGAGTTTTCTCCACAAGGTCTTCCAAAAGTAACTAAGAAATTTTGTGTCTCGATCCGACACAATGTTCCTTGGCATTCCATGATGTTTGACTACTTCCTGAAAGAAAAGTGTTGCAATGTTAGTGGCATCATCTGTTTTGTGACAGGGAATAAAATGTGCCATTTTTGAAAATCGATCCACCAAAACAAAAATGGAATCTCTCCCCCTATTGGTCCATGGTAAACCCACAATAAAGTCCATTGATATGTCCTCCCAAGGGGTGTTGGGAATTGGGAGAGGAAGATATAGTCCATGTGGGTTCAGATTTGATTTGGCTTTATGGAAAAAACAATGCACTTTCCCACAAATTTCCCAACATCTCTAGATATCCTAGGCCAATAAAAATGCTCACTAAGAACACTTAGAGTTTTTGAAACAGCAAAATGCCCCATTAACCCACCCGAATGTGACTCCTTTAGTAAAAGTAAACTGATAGAGCAATTAGGAATGCAAATCTTATCAATCCGAAATAAAAATCCATCATGTAAATAGAACTTTTCCCAACTAACTCCAGGTTTACAATGTTCATAAGGTTCTCTAAAATCACTATCAATGGCATATAAATCCTTAATGTATTCAAAACCAAGAAGTTTTGAATCCAACAAAAGAGAATATCTACATGAAAGTGCATCAGCCACAGTATTTTCTTTACCCTTTTTATGCTTGATGACATATGGAAATGATTCAATGAATTCCAGCCATCTAGCATGTCTCCTATTTAGTTAATGTTGGCTCCTAAGGTATTTAAGAGCCTCGTGATCAGAATGGATCACAAATTCTTTAGGCCAAAGATAGTGTTTCCATGTTTCTAGTACTCTAAACAATGCCGACAACTCTTTATCATATGTAGCATAGTTTAGAGTTGGGTCATTTAACTTCTCACTAAAATAAGCAATAGGCTTACCTTCTTGCATTAGTACTCCTCCTATGCCAATTCCGCTTGCATCACATTCAATTTCAAAGGTCTTACCGAAGTTCGGAAGTGAAAGTAGAGGGGCGTGGGTGAGTCTCTCCTTTAGCGCATGGAAGGCTTTTTCTTGAGTTGTCCCCCATTTGAGAGGAACATTCTTCTTTGTCAATTCATTCAATGGTGCTGCTAGTGTGCTGAAGTATTTCACAAATCTCCTGTAAAAACAAGCAAGCCCATGAAAACTTCTTACTTGTCCAACGGGAGTTGGAGTTGGCCATTCTTGTATTGCTTTGATCTTCTCGGTGTCCACTTCAACTCCATTGCCGCTCACAATAAATCCTAGGAAAACAATCTTATCGAGACAAAATTCACACTTTTTTATGTTTCCAAACAGGTTTTCTTTCCTTAACACCTCTAGGACTTTTCTCAAGTTATCTACATGTTCATGCAAAGTCCTACTATACACCAGAATATCATCAAAGTAAACTACCACAAAATTTCCAATATATGCACGTAAGACATGATTCATTAACCTCATAAATGTGCTAGGCGCATTGGTGAGACCAAAGGGCATGACTAGCCATTCATAAAGTCCATGTTTTGTCTTAAATGCAGTTTTCCACTCATCTCCTTCTTTCATCCTAATTTGATGGTAGCCACTTCTTAAATCAATTTTTGAGAAAATAGTTGAACCATTTAATTCATCTAGTATATCATCTAACCTAGGGATAGGATGATGATACCTGACTGTGATGTTATTGACTAGCCATTCTCTCTTTTTTTCCTCACTCTTTTTTTTCTTTTCTCTCAAAAAGTGATCTTCCAGAATTTGCTTGGGGGACATGGGGTTGAGGGTTATAGGTTCCCCTCGGAGTACAAAAGAGTGACGGTTCAAGAAACCATCATGAGTAACACGCCGATCGTACTGCCATGGATCTTGCATCGTGTATGGAAAAGGTTCTCCCGCTGCTCATTCTCTCCAACAGTCATTTGTGAGCTTAGAACTCTCCTAGTGACAAGAATCTCACCATCTTCTGCAAACTCTCCACTATCAATTTCTGGAGATTCTTCCTCCTCTTCCGAGCTCTCTCGATCGGTCTCCCATTCTCCATACTTGTTGATGGTCATGGTGCGCCGGTTTGGGTACTCACTAGCAATGTGACCCCTTCCTTGACATTTAAAACACCAAATATCCCTATTCCTGGTTTGGTTAGCCTCCAAAGTAGGTTTCTTAGGTGGAAGAATTACCTTGTCACTTTTGTGATCGACCACCTCTTTTGCCTTTGATGGTTCTCCAATCTCTTTCCTCGGATTTCTCCACGGTGTGAAAGGGGTAGTGGGTTTCCTCATGTTGCTCCTCCTTTTGATTTGTTGTTCAATCTTGGTGGCTTGGTGGATCATGTCTTGTATCTCTACATGGTGGTACATCTCCACTTGATCCGTAATCTCCCGATTGAGCCCATGTAAAAACCGTGCCATGGTTGCCTCTGGATCCTCCTCAACATTTGCCCGAATCATGGCAATTTGCATCTCCTTGTAGTAGTCTTCTACACTCTTACTCCCTTGGATGAGGCGTTGAAGTTTGTTGTGGAGACCTCTATGGTAATGTGTGGGAACAAACTGCTTCCGCATGGTGAATTTCATGTCTTCCCAAGTGTTGATGGGACGTCTACCATATCTAGCCCTCTCCTTTTGAACTTGATCCCACCAAATTAAAGCATAATCAGAAAATTCAAGGGAAGCAAGTTTGACCTTTTTCTCCTCGCAATATGCATGGCATGAAAAGACCTGCTCGATCCGCATCTCCCACTCCAAGTATGCTTCCGGATCACTTTTCCCTTGAAAAGAAGGGACCTTCACCTTGATCCCGCCAAGTAGGTCATCATCATGTTGTCTCCTTTGGCCTCCTCTCGGTTGTTGGTACAACCTCCTCCTTTGTGAGACATCATCAAGATCATCATCAAAGTTCACCATCTCCTCCTCCATGATGTGGGGACGACGTGGTGCTGGAGTGCGTCGTGGGTTATCATGGAACATCCTTGGGCTTGGTTTATTCTCCAATTCATCAATCCTCTCATGTAAAACCTCCAACTTCCGATCAAGAAGCTTCTCGAAGTGGCTCACCAAAGCTTGCATTTGGAATTGCGTAGCTTCGGGTGCGGGAGATCTACTTCGACTTCCTTCATCGCTAACATGAGCAATTTTCTTCCCACGATCTTCTGCCATGATAAGTTACACAAACACAAACACACACCGGGGGGGAACACACACAATGATACACACTCACTCACACACGCGAGATGTACACACACACACACAAGATGTACACACTCACACACACAAAGATACACACTCACGCACGCAAGATATACATACTCACACGCACAAGATGTACACACACACGCACACAACAAGATGCACACACTCACATGCACAAGATTTTTTTCTTGCTTATTTCTCTCCACTCTCAAAACTCAATTTGAATCCCAAGCTCTTATGAAATATAATACCTTGTTTAGGGCGATCAAGTGCCACCAATTCCTCCCCAATCAAGATTGTGTCGGGGGATGGTTTAACACAACCCGCTTGAGTGGTAAGGGGTAAAGGTTTAAAAAGAGGGTGGAAGGAAGGGGTAGATAGGTGGATTGTGGGTTTTGCCCGATTGTGCAAGATTAACAACAATATGAGCCAAATATAATATGGGGATGAAGCAAAATAATGGATAAAGTGGTGTATGGAAATGGAAAGTGCTAATAATATAAAGCACAATGATGAAGTAATTGTATCCATTTTTTTCTCTCTTTTTTTTGTCAAATCTCCCCAAAAAGTGTTGTGCTTGGAGTTTTAAAGCACAAAATGATGAACGGAGAGTAAGAATTTTTTTTTGAAATCTCTCAAAGGAAAGGATGTGCTTAATTTTGAGAAGCACAAAATGATGAGTTGAGAGAATTTGATTTTTTTCCCTGATACAAATCACATATGTGGAAATTAGATGGATGAAAAATTGACTAAAAAAAATATTTCAATCTTGCACAACAAAGGCCAATTCTGGAGGTTTTCAAAGAAAAAGGTTTTTTTTGAATGGGTGCATAATAAGGAAAGATGAGAAAGGTAATAGATATATGAGAAAAAAGAGGGTGATAGATGCCTACCATGTCAACCGGAGCTCTGATACCAACTAATGTGAGGCGCACGGGGTGGCCCGATCTTCCCGGCGTAGGTCGGCGGATGAAGAATGCGGATCGGGGCTAAGTGGTGGATGATGGGTTTGCATAGCGGAAGCAAGTAGTCAATCAACACTATAAGGAGTGTGACCTACTAATTAGACAACACACTCAAGGGAGGGATGTGATAGCCAATCCACACAACAACGCACTTGGGTTGAGGCACGAAATTGGGGGCTTTGTGATCTTGGATCACCAATCTAACTTGTAGCTTGACAAGGCAAGAATGCACAAGAGCAAAGGGGAAAACTCAGGATAATCCTCACACAACGGAGAGAAACAAAGCATAAGCTCTCAATTAATTCTTGAATCCCATACAAGTGCCATGGGGTGGTTATTTATAGCCAAGGGGGTGGTACAATAGTCAAGGGTATAATACCCTAAAGTCATAAAGGCTAAACTACTTTGTTCCCTTAAATTCAAGAAGATAAAGTCTACCAAAGACTTTTGGAAAAGTGAAACACAACTTTCCAACTATAGCCCACCGGATTTTACTTTGAGTGCATAGCCCACCGGATTTTGACTTTTGTGTCCAAAGATGCCATTTCTAGAATTCTCCATGTTGGCAAGACATCCAAATTCGTGCAACCATGTGGGCCAAGCTTTAAACATCATGTTTGGGCTTGAATAAGTGAGATAATAGGCCCATTTGCTCTATCCATGCATGGTAAGATCCATTGGGCCTTTAATGAAGCGAGATGGGCGCCCATTGTTGCATTCAGCCTCTTTAATCTCCCACGCGTCATCGAGCCTTGCAAATCCAACTCCTCCACTCGGGTAATCGGCTCGGTGCCTTCAACATGGTTCGCATCAGGGCCACATGGGCCAAACGTTGTACTTGAGGTGGACAATATAATATTCATGAGAGAGAAGCTCCCAGTTTTAGAGAGAAGGAGAAGTTTCCCTATTTACTTTTGTTGAAGAAGTGTTGACGGATTGAAGTGAAAGAGAAGAGATAAGATCACAACATTGTATTCAGTTGACCATCATAGTTAATGTTTATCGTAATCAGCTAATTACCTTATTTGTCTCATCAATCGTATTCGTTTGATCATCGTATCGAGCTGGATTAATCAAATCAGGATTCTTGTAATAGGTATTCTGAATTGTGGAAGATGGAGAATTGAAGTGGTGGCGATTCATCTCTATTGCATTCTATCAAAGTTATATTTTTTGTACTGGGGAGAATCGTACCAAGAAGAATCATATCGGGAAAGTCACATCATGAAGAATCATATCAGGGAGAATCGTACTTGGACGAATCAGACTGGGAAAATCATACTGGGAAAATCAAACTTGCTTTTTTTTCTTAACAAAGTCCAGGAAGTTCTTACCATCTTCTGGGTAAGAAATTAAAGAAGTGTTTTCAATTGAATACATTTGTGGAATTGAAAATAAGCATACGTAACATGAGTAGTTACACAATCATTGCATTACCCTATTTGTGTTAATAGGGTGAACATGCACTATTGGACTGTTTACATAGTTCTACGTAGGTGAAAAGGTATATCCTACTCATTGTAATCAAATGATTGTTTTCTAGTTGATTGTGTGGTATTGGATCACTTCCCTACCAAACCAAGGACGTAGCTATTCTTATTGAATACCGAATCGTGTAAATACTTGTGTTTATGTGGATGTGTGTTTGAATTGTTTTCATTATGGAATATAATCTTTAACAAGGGGTGAAGGTTGTTTCATTTGAAAAGAAATATAAGAGAAAAAAGTATCACTAATTCACTCCTCCTCCTCTCAGCGATACAATCATCCATTAGGCACATTCAAGTGTCCTACCAAGGGGCCTAACTAGCCTAATGGGACTAACTAGCCTAATGAGCCTAACTGGACTAATGGGCCTAATGGGCCTAAGTGGTCAAATGGGCCTAACTGGCCTAAGTGGCCAAATGGACTTCATGAGCCTAACTAGCCTAAGTGCCTAATGGGCCCAATGGGCCAACTGGGCCTAACTGGCCTAATGGGCTGAATGGGCCTGAGTGGCCTAATGGGTTGAATGGGCCTAATGGGCCTAATTGGTCTAAGTGGCCAAATGAGACCAATGGGTTGAATGGGCAAAACTAGCCTAATTGGCCTAATGGTCCTAATGGGCCCAATGAGCCTCAATGGTCTAACTGGCCAAAGTGGCCTAATGGGCCTAACTAGCCTAAGTGGCCTAATGGGCATAGTGGGATGAACGAGCCTAACTGGCTTAATGGTCTCAATGAGCCTAATGGGCTTAACTGTCCTAAGTGGCTGAATGGGCCTAACAGGCTGAACAAGCCTAAGTGGCGTAATGAGCTGAATGAGACTAAGTAGCCCAATAGGCTGAAGGGGCCTCACTGGCCCAATGAGTTTAATAGGCTGAATGGGCCGAATGGACCGAATGGGCCGAATGGGCCGAATGAGCCAAAACAACATAATGGGCCTAAGTGGCCTAATGAGACTAATGGGCCTAATGGGCCAAAGTACATGAATGGCCAAATGGTCCTAATGAGCATAATGAGCCTAAGTGAAAAAATGGGCGTAATGGGCCTAATGGGCATAAGTGGCCTAATGAGCCTAATGGACCTAGGTGGCCCCAATGGGCCTAAGTGGCCTAAGTGACCTAAGTCGGCCAATGGGCCTAAGTGGCATAATAGGACAAATGGGTCTTGGTGACCTAATGAGACTAAGTGGCCTCATGGGCCTAATGGTCATAATGGGCCTAAGTGGCATAAGTGGCCAAATGGGCCTAAATGGCCTAATCAGCCTAAGTGGCCTAAGTGACCTAATGAGCCTAATGGGCTTAAGTGGCCTAATGGGACTAATGGGCCTAAGTGTCCTAATGGGCCTAATGGGCCTAAGTGGTCGAAGTGGCCTAATGGGCCTAAGTGGCCTAATGAGACTAATGGGCCTTAGTGACCTAATGGGCCTAAGTGGCATATTCGGCCTAAGTGGCCTAATGGAACTAAGTGGCCTAATGGGCCTATGTGGGCTAATGGGCCTAATGAGCATAATGGGCCTAAGTGGCCTAATGGGCCTAAATGGACTAATGGGCCTAAGTGGCCTAATGGGCCTAAGTGGCCTAAGTGGTGTAATGGGCCTAATGAGCCTAAGTGTTCTAATGTGTCTAATGGGCCTAATGGTCCTTAATGGCCTAATGAGCCTAAGTGGACTAAGTGGCCTAATGGGCCTAATGGGCTTAAGTGGAATAATGGTCCTAATGGGCCTTAGTTGCCTAATGGGCATAATGGGTCTAAGTGTCCTAATGAGTCAAATGGGCTTATGTGGCCGAATGGACCTAACGGTTCTCAGTGTCCTAATTGGCTGAATGAGCCTAAGTGTCCGAAGTGGCCTAATTGGTTGAATGTGCCTAAGTTGACTAATGGGCCTAATGGGCCTAAGTGAAAAAATGGGTCTAATTGGCCTAAGTGGCTTAATGAGCCTAAGTGGTCGAATTGGCCCAATGGGCATAATGGGCCAAAGTGTTGTAAGTGGCCTAATGGGCCAAATGGGCCTAAGTGGCCTAATGGGTCTACGTGGCCTAATGAGCCTAATGGGACTAAGTGGGATAATGGACATCATGGTTCTTAGTGGCTGAATGGGCCTAATGGTCCTAAATGGTCTAAGTGGCCTAATGTGCCTAATTGGCCTAATGGACCTAATTGGTTTAATGGGCCTAATGGGCCTCAGTTACCTAATGGACCTAATGGGCCTAAGGGACCTAATGGGCCTAATGCGCCTAATGGGACTTAGTGGCCTAATAGTACTAATGGGCCTGAGTGGCCTTAATGGCCTAATATGCATAATGAGCCTTGATGGACTAATAAGCCTAAGTGGCCTAATGGGCCTAAGTGGCATAATGGGCTTAAGTGGCCTAAGTGGCCTAATAGGCCTAATTGGCTTAAGTGGCCAAATGGACCAAAGTGGACTAATGGGCCTAATGGGACTTGGTGGCCTAATGGGTTTAATGGGCCAAATGAGCCTAATTGGCCTATGTGTCCTAATGCGTCGAATGCACCTAAGTGGCCTAATTGGTCCAGTGGGACACATAGGTCCAGTGGGCCTAAGTGGCCTAATGGGCCTAATAGGCATAAAGGGACTAAGTGGCCTAATCAGTCGAATGAGCCTAAGTGTCCTAATGGGTCTAATGAGACTCAGTGGCCAAATCGGCCAGATGGGTCAAATGGGCCTAAGTGGCCTAAGTGGCTTAATGGGCCTAATGGGCCTAAGTGTCCTAATCAGTCGAATGTGCCTAAGTGGCCTAATGGTTCTAACAGGACTAATGGTACAAATTGGCATAATGAGCCTAAGTGGCCTAGTGGGCTAGAGTGGCCTGATGGGCCAAATGGGCCTAATGGGCCTAAGCGGGTTAAGTGGCTTAATGAGCTTAATGTTCCTAATGAGACTAAGTGGCCTAATGAGCTGAATGGGTCTAAGTGGCCAAATGGTCCTGATGGGCCCAATGGTTTACTGGGCCTAAGTGATCTAATGAGCTGAATGAGCCTAAGTGGCCTAATGGTCCTCACAGGCCTCATGGCACTAATGGCCTAAGTGGCCTCATAGGCCCGATGGGACAAATGGGACAAATGGGCATCAGTGGCCTAATGGGACTCATGGGCCTAATGGGCTTAATGGGCCTAAGTGTCCGAAGTGGCATAATGCACCTGATGGGCCTAATGGGCGTAATGTGTCTAAATCGCCTTCGTGGCCTAATGAGCCTAAGTGACTTAATGAGTTGAATGGGATGAATTGACCTTATGGGCCTAGTGGGCTTAAGTGGCCTAATGGGCCAAATGGGTCTTAATGGCCTAATGTGATTGATGGGCCTAATGAGCCAAATGGGCCTCAGTGGGGTCATGGTCCTAATGGGAGTAATGTGTCTCAAGTGCCTCAGTGTCCTAAATTTCCTAATGGGACTCATGGACCTCATAGGCCTCATGGGCCTCTTGGGCCTCATGGGCCTCATGGGCCCAATCGGCCTAATGGACCTAAGTGACCTAATTGGACTAATAGGAATAATGGGTCTAATGGGCCTTAGTGGTCGAATGGGCCTAATGGGCCTGATTGTTCTAATGATCATAATGGTCCTCTGTGGCCTAAGGTGCCTAAGTGGCCTAAAGAGCCTTAGTGGCCTAATAGGCCTAATGGGCCTAAGTGGCTTAATGGGCCTCAAGGGCATAATGGGCATAATGGGCTAGATAGACCAAATGGGCACAATGGGGAAAAGTGGACCAATGGGCCTAAGTGGCCTAATGGGCTCAATGGGCCCAATGGGCCTAATGGGCCTAAGTGCCCTAAGTGGCCTCATGGGCCCAATGGGCATAAGTGGTCGAATTGGCATAATGGGCCTCATGGGCCTAAGTGGAGTCCTGGGCCTGGTGGGCCTAATGGACCTAATGGGCCTCATGGGTCTAATGGGACTAATGGGCCTCTTAGGCTGAAGTGGTCCAATGGGCCTAAGTGACCTAAGTGGCCTAATGGGCCTAATGGGCCTCAGTGGTCAAATGGGCCTAGTGTGTCTAAAGGGACTAATGGGCCTAAGTGTCCCGATGGGCCTAATGGGCCTTGTGGTCCAAAAGGGTCGAATGAGCCTCATGGGTTTAAGGTGTCTCATGGGTCCAATGGGCCTAATGGGCCTATGCGGTCGAATCAGACTAATGGGCCTAATCTGCCTAGGAGGACTAATGGGGCTAAGTGGCCTAATGGGCCTAATGAGCCTAATGGGCCTAAGTGTCCTCAGTGTCCTAATCAGCGTAATCAACCGAATAGGAATAATGGGACTAATGAGACTAAGTGGCATAATGGGGCAAATGGGGCTAATGGGCCTAGTGCCTAAGTGGCCTAAGTGGACTAATGGACCTAATGGGCCTAATGAGTATAATGGGCCTAAGTGGCCTAAGTGATCTAATTGGCATAATCGGCCAAATGGGCCTAAGTGGCATAATGGGCCTAATAGGCCTAATGGGTCTAATGGGAGTAGGTGGACTGATGGGATTAATGGGCCGAATGGGCCTCAATGACCTAATGGTTGTAATGAGACTACCCTCATGAACCTAATTGGACTGATGGTCCTAATGGGCTTAAGTGGCCTGATTGGACTGATGGGTTTATGGGCCTTAGGGGCCTAATGGGCCTGATTGGCCTCATGACCATAATGGTCCTTAGTGACCCAATGTGCCTAAGTGACCCAATGGGCCTCAGTGGTCGAATGGACCTAATGGGACTAAGTGGCCCAATGGGCCTAATGGACTTGATAGGGAAAACGGGAACAATGGGGCGAAATGACCCAATGAGCCTAAGTGGCCTAATGGGCCTGATCGGCCTCATGGGCCTCATGGGCCTCATGGGCTTAAGTGGCCTAAGTGTCATAATGGGCTTCATGGGTCTAAGTGGCCTAATGGGCATAATGGGATAATGGGCCTAAGTGTCTGATTGGGCCTGATAGGTGTAATGGACCTAATGGGCCTCTGTGGCCTAATGGGCGTAATGGGCATAATTGGCCCAATGGGCATAGTGGGCCTCATTGGCCTAGTGGGCCGAATGTGACTAAGTGGCCTAATGGGCCTAATGGTCCAAATGGGCCTAAGTGGCATAAGTGGACTAATCAACATAATGGGTATTAGTGGACTAATGGGCCTTAGGGGTCGAATGGGCATGATAGGTCTGATGGGCATAATGGGCCTAATGGGCCGAAGTGGCCGAAGTGGCCTAATGGCCCTAATCGGCCTAATGGGATTAATGAGATAAATTGTCCTAAGTGGCTTAAGGGGCTCAATGGGCCTAAGTTGCTGAATAGACCTAATGGTCCTAAGTGGTGGAATGGACCTAATGGGTCTAAGTGGCGAAATGGGCCTAATAGACATATGTGGCCTAATGGGCCTATGTGGTTGAATGGTCCAGATGGGCCTAATGGGCCTCAAGGGTCAAGTGGGCCTAAGTGGCCTCATGGGCCTAATCGACATAAGTGGCATAATGGGCCTCATGGGCCATAGTTGGATCATGGGTCTGATGGGCCTTAGTGGTCTCACGGGCCTAATGGGATTAATGGGCCTAATGAGCCTGATGGGATTAATGGACCTCTTGAGATTAAGTGTCCGAGTGGGTGCAATAGGCCTAAGTGGTCAAAGTGGCCTGATGTGATTAATGGGCCTAAGTGGCTGAATGGGTCTAGTGGGCCTAATTGGCAAAATGGACCTAAGTGGCCCGATGGGCTTAATGGGCCTCATGGTCCTAATGGGCTGAATGGGCCTAAGTGGCCTCATGGGACCAATGGACGGAATGGACTGAAGTGGTCTAATGGGCCCAATGGGCCTAATTGGTCTAAGTGGTCCAATGGGCATGATGGGGCTCATGGGGCTCATGGGCCTCATTGCTCTAAGTGACCTAAGTGACCTAATGTGCCTAAGTGGCCTAATGGGCCTTGTGGGCCGAATGGGCCTAATTGGCCTTATGGGCCTTATAGGCCTCATGGGCCCAATGGGCCTCAAGGGTCTAATGGGCCTCATGGTCATCAGTGGACTAATGGGAATAAATTCCTTAATGGGCCTAGTGCGTCTAATGGGCCTAATGGGCCTAATGGATCTAATGAGCAATAGTGGCCTAAGTGGCCTAGTCGGGTTGATCGACCGAATGGGCGTAATGGGTCTAAGTGGCTTAACGGTCCTAATGGGCCTTATGGGACTAATGGGTTTAATGGGCCTAATGGGCCTAAGTGTCCTAATGGGCTTAATGGGCCGACATGGCCTAATGGGCCTATGTAGCATAATCGGGCTAATCAACCGAATAGGCCTAAGTGGCCTAAGTGGTTTAATAGGCCTAATGGGTCTAATGAGACAAGTGGGTTTAATAGGCCTAATGGGACTACGTGGCCTAATGGTCCTAAGTTTTCAAATGGGGCAAATTGGCCAAATGGTCCTAATGGGACTAATGGGCCTAAGTGGTTGAATGGGCCTAATGGGGCTCTGGGCTAACTGGCCTAATGGGCCTAATGGTCCTAATAGTCCTAAGTGACCTAAGGGGCATAATGGGCCCAAGTTTCCTAATCCCCATAATCGACTGAATGGGCCTAATGGGCCTAAGTGGCCTAATGGGCCTAATGAGCCGAAGTGACCTAATGGGCCTAATGGGCCTAAGGGGCCTAATGGACCAAAGTGGCCTAATCAACTTCATTGGCCGAGTGAGTCTAATGGGACTAATGGGCCTAATGGACCTAAGTGTCTGAATGAGCCTTAGTGGCCTAATAGTCTTAATAGGCCTAAGTGGCTTAATGGGGCTCAATGGCCTAATGGGACTAATCAACCTAATGGGGCTTAGTGGCTGAAATTGCCCAATGGGACGAGGTGGCCTAATTGGCATAATGGGCTTAAGTGGCCTAATGGGCCTAATTTTCCTAATGGGCCTAAGTGGCCTAATGGGCCTAAGTCGCCTAAGTTGCCAAATGGGTCTAACTTGCCTAATGGGCTAAGGTGTCTTACTTGGCTTAATGAGCCTAGGTGGCCTAATTGGCCTAATGGGCATAATGAGCCTAAGTGGAGTAAGTGGTCTAATAGGCCTAATGGACCTAAGTGTCCTAGTGGGCCTGAGTGGCCTAATGAGCCTAATGGGTCTAAGGGTCGTGAGTGGCCTAATGGGAGTAATGGGCCTTAGTGGCCTAATTGGCCTAAGTGTCCTAATGGGACTAATGTTCATAATGGTCCTCAGTGACCTAATGGGTCAAATGGGCCTAAGTGGCCTATTGGGCCTAATGGGACTAATGATACTAATGGGCCTAAGTGGCCTAATGAGACGAATGAGCCTAAGTGACCTAATGGGCCTAAGGGGCCTTAGTGGCCTAATGGGGCTAATGGGCCTAAGTGGCCCAAGGGGCATAATGGGTCTAAGTGGCCTAATGTGCTGAACAGACCTAAGTTGCCTAAAGGGCCTAATGGGCCTAATGGTTCGAAGTGTCCTAATGGCCATGAGGACCCAAATTTCCCTAATGGCTCGAAGTGGCCTAATTCGCTGAATGAGCCTAAGTGGCCTGATGGGCTATATGGGCATAATGTGTCAAATTGGCCAAAGCGGCCTAACGGGCTTGATGGGCCTGGTGGGTCTAATGGACCTATGTGGCCTAATGAGCTCAATGTGCCTAAGTGGCCTAATGGGATTATAGGGCCTAATGGGCGCCAGTGGCCTAATGGGCCTAATTCGTCGAATGGACCTAATTGGCCTAATGGCCCTGATGGGATTAACGAGAGAAATGGGCCTATGTGGCTTAATGGGCTTAAGTAGATTAAATGGCTTAATGGGCCTAAGGGGCCTAAGTGGCCTAATGAGTGGAATAGGCCTATGTAGACTAATGATCCTAATGGGATGAAGTGGCCTAATCATCCAAATTGGTCTGAGTGGCCTCATCGGCTTGATGTGCCTTAGTGGACACATGGGCCTAATGGGCGTAAGTGGCCTAATGGGCCTAAGTGGCCTAATGGACCTAAGTGGCCTAATTGACCTTAGTGGACTAATGGGATGAATGAGCGTCAATTCCCTAATGGGCATAATGGGACTTAGTGGCTGAATGAGACAAATGGGCCTAATGGGCCTGAGTGGACGAAATGGCCTAATGGGCCAAATGGGCCAAATGGGTTGCATTGGCCTAAAGGGCCTAGTCATCCTAATGGGCCTAAGTGTCCAGATTAGCATAATGGGCCTAAGTAGCCTCATGAGCCTAAGTGGCCTAATGGGTCTAAGTGGTCTAATGGGCCTAAGTGGACCAATGGGCCTTAGTGACTTCATGGTTTTGTTGGGACTAATGGGCCCAGTGGGCCTCAGTGAACACATGTGCCCAATGGGACTAATGGGCCTAAGTGACCTAAGTGGCCTAATTGGTCAAAGTGGCCAAATGAGTTGAATGAGCCTAAATGGATTAATGGGCATAATGGGCCGAAGTTGACTAATGGTCCGAATGGGCCTCAGTGGACTAATAGCCTTGGTGGGCTAATGGCCTGAGTGACCGAAATGGCCTAATGGGCCTTATGGGTCGCAATGGCCTAATGGGTCTAATCAACCTAAGTGGTCGGAATTGCCAAATGGGCCTAAGTGGCATAATTGGAGTAATGGTCGTAAGTGGCCGAATGGGCCTAAGTGGCCTGATGGGCCTAATGGACCTAAGTGTCTTAATGGTCCTAATGGACCTTAGTGGGATAATGGGCCAAAGTGGACTAATGGGCTGAATGGGCCAAAGTGGCATAATGGGCCAAAGTGGCCTGATGGGCCCAATGGGCCTAAGTGGCATAATGGGCCGAATGGGATGAAAGGGCCTAAGTGGACTAATGGGCCGAATGGGATGAAAGGGCCTAAGTGGACTAAGTGGCCTAATGAGCCGAATGGGCCTAAGTGGTCTAATGTGTCTGATGGGCTTGATGGGCATAATGGGTTGAATGGGCCTAAGTGGCCTCATGGGCTTGATGGGCCCGATGGGCTTAAGCGGACCAATGAGCTGAATTAGCCTAAGTGGCCTAATGGGCCTATTTGGACAAATGGGCCTAATGGGCCTAAGTGGCCTGATGGGCCTGATGGGCCAAATGTGCCAAATGGGCCTCACTGGCCTCGTGGGCCTAATGGGCTTAATGGGTCTAAGTGGCCTAATGGGTCGAATGGGCCTTGATGGCCTCATGGGCCTAATGCGCCTTATGGCCCTGATGGGCCTAATGAGTTTAATGGGACTAAGTCGCTGAATGGGCCTAAATGGCCTAAATTGCCTAAAGAGTCTAATGGGCTTATGTTTCCTAATGCGCTGAATGGGCCTAAGTGGTCTAATGAGCCTAATTGGCCTAAGTGGCCTAATGTGATTGATGGGCCAAATGGGCCTTAGTGGGCTCATTGTACCAATGGGATTGAGTGGTTTAAGTAACCTAATGTGCCTCATGTACCTAATGGGCCGAAATGCCTAATGGGTCTGATGGGCTTGATCGGCCTAATGGCCATAATGAGCCTTAGTGGCCAAATGGGCCCAAATGACTTATAGGCCTAATGGGAAGAATGGGCCTAATGAGCCTTATGAGCCTAATGAGCCCAATGGGCCTAAGTGGCCTAATGGGCCTAATGGGCCTGATGAGCCTCATGGGTCTAATGGTCCTAATGGGCCTAACTGGCCTTAGTGGGCTAATGGGAATAAGTGGCTAAATGGGCTCAATGGTCCTAAGTGTCTTGATGGGCCCAATGGGCCTAAGTGGCATGATGGGCCGAATGGACTTAAGTGGCGGAATTGGCCTATGTGGCGGAATGGGCCAAATGTGCATAATGGGCCTCAAGGTCCGAATGGGCATCATTGGCCAAATGGTCTAAGTGGCCTCACATGCCTAATGGGCCTAATGGGCATAAGTGGCCTAGTGGACATAATGGGCCTAATCGGCCTCGTGGGACTAAGTGGCTTCGTGGGCCTAATGGGATTAATGGGCCTCCTAGGTTGAAGTGGCCCAATGGACCGAGTGGGCCTAATGGACCTAAGTGTCCTAAGTGACCTAATGGGCCTAATGGGCCTATGTGCCTGAATGAGCCTAATGGGCCTAATGGGATGAAGTGGCCCGATGGGTCTAATGGGCCTAAGTGGCAACATTGGCCCAATGGGCCTAATGGGCCTAAGTGGCCTAATGTGCATAATGGGCCTAATGGAAGTAATGCGCCTAAGTAGCCTGATTGGCCTAACGATCCTAATGGGCCTCATCGTCTCAAGGACCTAAGTTCCCTAATGGTCCTAATGGGTCTAAGTGACCTAATGGGCCAAGTGGGCCTAAAGAACCTAACTGGCCTAATTGGCTTAATCAGCCTAATCGGCCAAATGGGCCTAACTAGACTGATGGGCCTGATGGGTATAAGTTGCCTCATGGGCCCATTGACCATAATGCACCTAATGGGTCTAAGTGGTTGAAGTGGGCCTAAAGGGCCTAATTGATGCGCGGTGCAAGACCCGCTAGGAAGTGTCCTAGGAACCTTGTACAATGTTCGCGCATTGTGCACCCGGATCGCTGCAAGAAAACAAGTGAATGTGGTGTGCGGATAGTGATAAATAGAAGGAAGAGGGAATTGGTCAAGGTAGAACCCAAAGAGAACTTGTCTCTAAGAACTCTAGCAACAAGACGCCACAATGGATGACCAATCCTTTGATAAGTCAAGAATTAAGCAAGAACACAAAGGTTGCAAGCAAAACTCACCATAATAACATTACCTTCATTCATGATGTCCAAAGAGTACATGGGGGTGGCTATTTATAGCCAAGGATTGATACAAAATTCTAACACCTAGTTTCCTCAAGTCAAAAATCCTACATGTCACTTTTGACAATTTTGGCACATGCCCATGACTTTAGGAGACAAGTAGCACATCCTTTTTGGAAAGTAAAGACAACTAGTCCACCACTTTTGACTTTGAAGATTCCATGGTGGGGTGGGCTTGAAATTCGTAGCACACGTTGGATTGGGTTTTTAAAAGCATGTTTGAAGATTCTCTTGGTCCGCTCCCTTGTCATTGGGTCGCCAATTCCTCGCAGCGGGTCTTGTGGAATCATGCGCCTTCCACCCTCCTCATCAAGACCGCCTCCAACACCTCGATGACCATTCGTGCCATGATCCTCATCATCTCCTCCCTCCTCAAAAGGATTCGTCCTCGAATCTGAAAATTCAAAGGGAGAAAGATCAGCAACATTAAAGGTGGCACTAACATTCCCATACCTGTCGGGTAACTCAATCTTGTAGGCATTATCATTGATCTTCTCTAAGACTTGGAAAGGTCCATCTCCCCGTGGATGAAGTTTTGATTTTCTTTGCTCCGGGAACCTCTCTTTCCTCAAGTGTACCCACACCCAATCTCCGGGTTGAAACACCATTTTCCACCGACCTTTGTTGGCATGTTTCGCCACTTGTTCATTCTTCCGCTCAATGTTGGCCTTTACCTTTGCATGAAATTCCTGCACAAACTTTGCCTTTTTTTTCACCTTCAAGATTCGAAAATTGATTAGTAGGAAAAGGTAAAATATCAAGTGGAGTTAATGGGTTAAAACCATACAAAACTTCAAATGGTGAAACATTAGTAGTGGAGTGAACCACTCGATTATATGCAAACTCAATGTGAGGCAGGCATCTTTCCCAATGTTTTAGATTTTTTCTAAGGATGGAACGCAATAATGTGGAAAGTGTCCTATTGACCACCTCCGTCTGACCATCTGTTTGTGGGTGTGCAGTGGTGGAGAACAAAAGTTTGGTTCCAAGTTTGTTCCACAATGTCCTCCAGAAGTGACTAAGGAATTTGACATCCCTATCACTCATAATGCTCTTGGGTAAGCCATGCAACCTAACAATTTCCCTGAAAAACAAATCAGCGATATGAGTTGCATCATTGGTTTTAGAACAAGCAATAAAATGAGCCATTTTATTAAACCTGTCCACCACCACAAAGATGATATCCTTACCTGATTGTGATCTTGGCAAGCCAAGGACAAAATCCATTGAAATGTCAACCCAAGGATGAGAAGCAACAGGCAAAGGGGTGTATAAGCCATGTGGAAGCACTTTCGACTTTGCATGTTTACACACATTACAATTTCCACAAACACTTACCACATCCCTACGCATGTGAGGCCAATAAAAATGTTCACTCAATAAGGACAATGTTTTCTCAACCCCAAAATGCCCCATTAATCCACCACCATGTGTTTCTCTAACAAGCAATTCACGCATGGAACAAGATGGAACACACAATTTATTTTTCTGAAAAAGAAATCCATCATGTTTGTAAAAATCACTTTTGCCATGTTTTTCACACAACTTCCAAATTTCAGAAAAATCCACATCATTCTCATACATGCTTTTCAACAATTCAAAACCAAGTATTTTAGCATGCATTGAAGTAATAAGAGAATATCTCCTAGACAAAGCATCAGCGACAACATTTTCTTTTCCTTTTTATGGTTAATGATGTAAGGAAATGTTTCAATGAATTCAAGCCATCTTGCATGCCGCTTATTCAACTTTCCTTGTGACTTAAGAAATTTTAGGCTTTCATGATCCGAATGAATCACAAATTCCCTTGGCCACAAGTAATGTTGCCAATTTTCTAAAGTTCTTTTGAGAGCATACAATTCCTTGTCATAGGTAGAGTAGTTCAATACAGCTCCATTAAGCTTCTCACTAAAGTATGCGATAGGCTTAGATTCTTGCATTAAAATAGCCCCAATTTCTATTCCAGAGGCATCACACTCAACCTCAAAAACTTTAGAAAAGTCAGGCAGAACTAAGAGAGGTGAATTGGTTAACTTACCTTTGAGTGTGGAGAGGGCTTCCTCTTGAGCTTTTCCCCACTTGAAACTCACCCCTTTCTTGACCAACTCATTCAATGGTGCCGCGATTGTTGAAAAGTCCCTCACGAACCTTCGGTAAAAACTCGCAAGTCCATGGAAGCTCCTCACCTCATTGGCATTCTTTGGTTGTGGCCAATCCCGAATCACCTTCACCTTCTCTTCATCAACCCTCATGCCATCAGCTCCTACCACAAAACCAAGGAAAACAACCGAATTTAAACAAAATATACATTTTTCCAAGTTTGCAAACAACCTATTTTTCCTAAGAGTCTCAAAAACATGTTTCAAATGTTCATGATGTTCATCAAGGCTCTTAGAATAAACAAGGATATCATCAAAATACACAACCACAAATTTCCCAATGAATGGACGGAAAACATGATTCATTAAGTTCATGAATGTACTAGGGGCGTTAGTTAGTCCAAAAGGCATAACTAGCCATTCATACAATCCAAACTTAGTTTTAAATGCGGTTTTCCATTCATCTCCCTCTTTCATTCTAATTTGATGGTATCCACTCCTTAGGTCAATTTTAGTAAACAAACATGCACCATGGAGTTCATCAAGCATATCATCCAAACGAGGTATGGGATAATGATACTTTACCGTGATTTTATTGATAGCTCGACAATCAACACACATTCTCCACTTACCATCTTTTTTTGGGACAAGGATTACCGGTACGGCACATGGACTCAAGCTCTCTCGAACAAATCCCTTCCTTAGCAATTCTTCCGCTTGTCGTTGGATTTCTCGAGTCTCCTCCGGGTTATCCCGATAAGCTGGTCGATTGGGAAGTGTTGCTCCAGGGAGGAAGTCGATATGGTGCTCGATACCCCGCAAGGGTGGTAAGCCATCGGGAATTTCCTCGGGAAAAACATCACCAAAATCCTGCAAAAGAGACATAATACTAGAAGGTATAGAAGGGTTATGAGAGTTAGTGGTGAAACATTCTCCATTGCATAAAAGCACGAGAGTTTCCTCCCCCTCCAAAGCTCTCTCTATCTCTCTTTTTCCTGAAAATAAGCTCACTTTTCCCTCAACACTCTTGTTTTCACTCTTATTTTCACTCTTATTTTCAACTTTTTTATTTCCCTCATTTTTTTTGCTTTCACTCAAAACTCCTTTTTCACTCTTGATTTTTCCACTCTTCTCATTCTCTCTATTTTTTTCTCTCTTTTCTTTTTCTCTCTTCTCACAATCTCTCTCAATCCTCACTTGGTCTTCATAAGCTTGCAAAGGTCTCAATGGTGTAAGAATAACCGTGCTCCCATTGTACTCAAAAGAATATCGACTGGTGTATCCATCATGTGTGACCCTCCTATCAAATTGCCACGGTCTTTCCAACAAAATACGACTAGAATGCATTGGAACAACATCACACATCACCTTGTCTTCATACTTCCCAATAGAAAATGGAACTTGTGCTTGCTTAGTCACTTTGACATCCCCGCTATTATTTAACCATTGCAATCTATAAGGCCTAGGATGTCTAGTCGTAGCCAATCCCAATTTATCAACCATCAAACCACTTGCTACGTTTGTACAACTACCCCCATCAATAATCATACTACATACCTTATCTTTGACGAGGCATCTAGTATGAAAAATGTGCTCCCTTTGCTCTTGATCATGTTCTCCTTCGGGTTGAGCACTCAAAACACGCCTTGCCACAAGCATTTCTCCATGTACGGGGCTTTCTACTTCCATCTCCGAATAATCCTCAAGTGATGACATTTCATCTTCGCTTGAGTTAGCACTAAGAACATCTCCATCATCCAAAATAATCATTGTTCTCTTGTTTGGGAATTGTGAGGCAATATGTCCAAATCCTTGACATTTAAAACATTTGATATCTCGTGATTTGGAAACAACCTTACCCTCCATTTTACCTTTGGATTCCGGAAAGAATGGTTTTGGTTTGGGCAACTTCTTCGAATCAGTTTTGTGTTCCCTTACATGCTCTTGTGGTTTGGAATCCTTAAACTTGAATGAAGGTTTAGAATCCTTAAGATAAGATGTAGGGCGCATCCTTCTTGCCTTTACTTGCCTCTCCGCTTTGGTAGCCATGTGTAGTAGATCCTCCATGTCCAAGTAGTGGTGCATGTCCACTATGTCTCGAATGTCATAGTTGAGGCCATTCACAAACCTTGCCATGATGGCCTCTCGCTCCTCATCAATATTCGCTCGAATTATGATGATCTCCATCTCTTTGTGATACTCCTCAACACTCATGACCCCTTGTTTCAAACCCCGTAACTTGAGGAACAAATCACGATAATAGTGGCTAGAAATGAACCTCTTACGCATTACCACTTTCATATCCTCCCAAGTGTGGATGGGTCTTTCTCCACTTCGCCGTCGACTCACTTGTAGTTGGTCCCACCAAATACTAGCATAATCGGTGAACTCCACGGCCGCCAACTTCACTTTGTTTTCCTCCGAATAGGTGTGACAACCAAAAACATGTTCGACCTTTCTTTCTCATTCCAAGTAAGTTTCAGGATCATTCTTACCTTGGAATGAAGGGATCCTCAACTTTACTCCTCCAAGATCATTGGCTTGCCTCCATGGTGGTTGATTTCTCTGAATTGGTGACTCGTGAAAATCGGATAACTCCTCTTCTTCAACAACTCGTCTCCTTGGTGGTGCTCTAGAATTGGAAGGGGATTGGAGTTCATCCATCCTCGCATTCAACCTTTGGAATTGTTCTTGTACAGCCCTCATGAACATCTTAATGTCCGTTTCATTGGTATTACTTGACTCCGCCATTTAGGAATCCTGTAAAAAAAGTGAAGAGAAAGGAAAATGGACCTCACACACTCCCTCACGTGTTTACACTCAAAAATAATATGTTCGCTTGTGTTTCACTCAATTTTGGCTTTTATCAAAATGTAACACTCTTGCCTTTTACCACTCAACTTGCTTCCTATAATGTTCTTACCCAATTTCAACAAATCGAAAGGATCTTTGAAATGTGGCAATCCCGAACTAGAATTCAAAGATAAAATTCAAATTGGATTCAAGATGAAAAATTTGGGAAGAGGAAGAAAAGGGAAGAAGAAGAATGAAAATGGGACGTAGAATTCAAAATGTTGCAATTTTTTTTTTGAGCCTTTAATTTTTTTTTCCGATTTTTTTTATTTTTTTTTTGGCTCTTTTTTTTGGTAGATGCAGCGGCAACAAGATGAATTTTTCAATATTTAAATGTAGGAGAAGCAATAATTTGTAACATCAAATGGAATCAACGTGAGATTTGCGTGGTTTTAAAATTGTAGAATTTGTTGCAAAATTTGAACCCACTGTATCTCGCTATGTATAGCTCTGATTTTGATGATTCCAAATGGAGAAGAAAGATGAGCTTCTCAACTACAATAATGATATACTGTACGTCTGAGAAGACGAAGAAATGACGTCTGTAGGGGAAGAGGAAAATGGACCAGAATTGATGTTGGCCCGATTTGAAGAGAAATGAAAATGGAAGAACGGATAAGAAAGAAAGAACCTGATTTCTTGCAAATGGGCTCTGATACCAAATGATGCGCGGTGCAAGACCCGCTAGGAAGTGTCCTAGGAACCTTGTACAATGTTCGCGCGTTGTGCACCCAGATCGCCGTAAGAAAACAAGTGAATGTGGTGTGCGGATAGTGATAAATAGAAGGAAGAGGGAATTGGTCAAGGTAGAACCCAAAGAGAACTTGTCTATAAGAACTCTAGCCACAAGACGCCACAAAGGATGACCAATCCTTTGATAAGTCAAGAATTAAGCAAGAACACAAAGGTTGCAAGGAAAACTCACCATAATAACATTACCTTCATTCATGATGTCCAAAGAGTACATGGGGGTGGCTATTTATAGCCAAGGATTGATACAAAATTCTAACACCTAGTTTCGTCAAGTCAAAAAGCCTACATGTCACTTTTGACAATTTTGGCACATGCCCATGACTTTAGGAGACAAGTAGCACATCCTTTTTGGAAAGTAAAGACAACTAGCCCACCACTTTTGACTTTGAAGATTCCATGGTGGGGTGGGCTTGAAATTCGTAGCACACATTGGATTGGGTTTTTAAAAGCATGTTTGAAGATTCTCTTGGTCCGCTCCCTTGTCATTGGGCCGCCAATTCCTCACAGCGGGTCTTGTGGAATCATGCGCCTTCGACCCTCCTCATCAAGACCGCCTCCAACACCTCGATGACCATTCGTGCCATGATCCTCATCACTAATGGTTTGAATGAGCCTAAGTGGACTAATGGGCCCAAAGGGACTCATGGGTCTAAGTGGACTCATGGGCCAAATGGGCTGAATGATACTAAGTGACATAATGGGCCTGATGGGCCTCATGGGTTGAATGCACCTCATGGGCCTGATGTGCCTAATGGGCCTCCTAATCTTAGGAGTCCTAATGGGCCTAAGTGCCCTAATGGGCCTAGTGGGCCTAATGGAGCTAATGGGCGAGATGGACCAAATTGGCCTAATCAGGCTAATCGACTGAATGGGCCTAATGGGCCTAAGTGGCGTAAGTGGATTAATGGGCCTAATGGGCCTAGTGCGACTAATGAGTTTAATGGGCCGAATGGTCCTAAGTTTCCTAATGGGCCTACATTGCATAATGGTCTCAATGAGCCTAGGTGGCCTAATTGAGCTAATCGATTTAATGGGCCTAAGGGGCCTAAGTGGCCTAAGTGGCTTAATGGGCCACCTAGGCTCATTGGGACTAATGGTTCTAAGTTTCCTAATGGGCCTACATTGCATAATGGTCCCAATGAGCCTAGGTGGCCTAATTGAGCTAATCGATTTAATGGGTCTAAGGGGCCTAAGTGGCCTAAGTGGCTTAATGGGCCGAATGGTCCTAAGTTTCCTAATGGGCCTACATTGCATAATGGTCCCAATGAGCATAGGTGGCCTAATTGAGCTAATCAATTTAATGGGCCTAAGGGGCCTAAGTGGCCTAAGTGGCTCAATGGGCCTAATGAGACTAATGAGTTTAATGGGTCAAATGGATCTAAGTGTCCTAATGGGACTAATGGGCCTAAGTGGCCTAATGGGTCTAATGAGACTAATTGGCCTAATTCCCCTAATCGATTGAATGAGCCTAATGGGCCAAATGGTCCTAAGTGGACTAATGGGACTAATGGGCCTAAGTGGCTTAATGGGCCTAATCAGACTAAGTGGCCTAAGTGACTTTATCATTCTAATCAATTGGTGGGACAAATGAGCCTAAGTAGCCTAATGGGCCTATGTGGCCTAATGAGCCTAATGCTTAAGTGGAGTAAGAGGCCTAATGGGCCTAAAGGCCCTAATGGTCATAATGGGTATAATGGGTCTAAGTGGAAAAAGTGGTCGAATCAACCTTATCAGCCGAATGGGCCTAATGGACCGAAGTGGCCTAATGGGACTAATGAGCATATGTGGCCTAATCGGCCTAATCAACCGAATGGGCCTAATGGGCCTAGTGGGCCTAGTGGGCCTAGTGGGCCTAAGTAGCCTAATGGGACTAATGGGCCTAATGGGTCTAAGTAGCCTAATTTGCCTAATCGACCGAATGGGGCTAAGTGGCCTGATGTACCTGATGGACATAAGTGGCCTAATGAGTCTAATCGACCGAATGGGCCAAAATGCCAAATCGGGCTAATCGATCGAATGGGCCTAATGGGTCTAAGTGGCCTAATGGGCCTAAGTAGCCTAGTGGGCCTAATGGGCATATTGAGTCTAAGTGGCCTAAGTGACCTAAGTGGTTGAATCGGCCTAATCGGCCGAATGGACCTAATGTGCCTAAGTGGACTAATGACCTAATGGGTCTAAGTGGCCTAAGTGGCCTAGTTGGCCTAGTCGGCCTAATCCATCGAATGGGTCTTATGGGCCTAAGTGGTCGATTTGGACTAATGGGCCTAAGTGTTCGAATGGGACAAATTGGCCTAATAGGTTTAATGGTCTGAATGGGCCTAAGTGAAAAAATGGGATTATGTGGCATAATGTCCCTAATGGCCCTAATGGGCATAAGTGGAATAATGGGCCTAATGGGCTGAAGTGGGCGAATGAGCCTAAGTGGCCGAATGAGCCTAGTGGACTTAAGTGGTAGAATGGGCGTAGTGGACCTAATGCGCCTAATTGGACTAATGGGCCTAAGGTGCGTAAGTGGCCTGATGGGCCTAAGTGGATCAATGAGCCTATTGTGCCTAAGTAGCCTAATGAGCCTAGTGGGACTAAGTGGATGAGTGGGCAGATTGGGCCTAACTGGCCTAATGGGCCTCATAGGTCTAATGGTCATAAGTTTCCTAATGAGCCTAAGTGGTATTGTGGGCCTAATGGGATTAATGAACCTAATGCGCCCAAGTGGCCTGATGAGTCGAATGGGCCTCATGGGCCTAAGTGGCCTCATGGGCCTAATGTGCCTAATGGGACTAAGTGTCCTAATGGGCCAGATGGGCCTCATGGGAAGAATGTGCCTCATGGCCTAATGGGCTTGATGGCCCTAATGGTCCTAAGTTGCCTAATGGACTTAATGAGCCTAAGTTCCATAATGGGCTTAGTGGACCTAATGGGCCTAATGGGTCTAATGAGCCTAATGGACCAAATTGGCCTAAGTGGCCTAATTGTGATAATCGACCAGATGGGCCTAATGGGCCTATGTGGCCTAAGTGGATTAACGGTGCAAATGAGCCTAGGGGGACTAATGGATTTAATGGGTCTCATGGGCCTACGTGGCCTGATGGGCCAAGGTGGCCCAATCGAACTAATCGACTGAATGAGCCCAATGGGCCTAAGTGGCCTAAGTGGCTTAATGGGCCTAAATGGCTTAATGGGACTAGTGGGTTCAATGGGCCTAATTGTCTTAATGGACCTACGTGGACTAATGGGCCCAATGCGCCTAAGTGGCCAAATGGGCCTACAGGGCCCAATGGGAATAATGGGTTTAATGGGCCTAAGTGGGGTAATGGGCCTAATGGACTAATGGGACTAAGGGGCCTAATGTGCCTAAGTGGCATAATCCTGTTAATCAACTGAATGTGACTATTGGACATAATGGGCCTAAGTGGCCTAATGGGCCTAATCGGCCTAAGTGGCCTAATTGGCGTAATCAGCCTAATCGAATAATGGGACAAATGGTCCTAATGGGCCAAAGTTGCCTAATGGCCCTAATGGGCCTAATGCCTAAGTGGCCTAAGTGGCCTAAGGGGCATAATGAGCCTAAGTGGACTAATCGGTCCAATCGCCCGAATGAGCCTAATGGGCCTAAGTGGGCTAATGGATGGGTTGATATGGCCTAATCGACCTAGTCAACCGAATAGTCCTAATGGGCGTAATATGCCGAAGTGGTCTAATGGGCCTAATGGGTCTAAGTGGCCTAATGTGCCTAATTGATCGAATGGTCCAAATGGGCCTAAATGGACTAATGGTCCTAAGTGGCCTAATCAGGCTAATCGAATAAATGAGCTTAAGTTACCAAATCAGCCTAATCAATCGAATGTGATGAGGATCATGGAACACATGGGCATCATGGGGTTGGAGGCGGACATGATGAGGAAGGCGGAATGCACACAAGTGGACATGACCCTTTGCGTGGAATTAGAGGCCCAATGACAAGGGAGTGGACCAAGAGAATGAAGGAGGCCTTAAATGGATTAATCATGGAATTCCAAGAGGAGGCCCAACACCTTTGCTTGGGGGAAGCATCCTGGCCTATAATTATATTAATTAAGGCCCAAAATTCTTTTAAAAACCCAATCCAAGTGGTGCTACGAAATTTCAATCCCACCCACCATGGAATCTTTAAAGTCAAAAGGTGGTGGGCTACTTGTCTTTACTTTTCCAAAAGGGTGTGCTGCTTGTCTCCTAATGTCATGGTCAAGTGCCAAAGTTGTCAAAAGCATCCTATAGGCTTTTTGACTATGGAAAACTATCCATTAGACTAATGTAAAGAGCCACCCCATGTGTAATTCTAATTTCAAGTTTCTTTGGCTATAAATAGCCACCCCCTTGTACTCTTGAAACATCATGAATGAAGGTAATGTTATTATGGTGAGTTTTGCTTGCGACCTTTGTGTTCTTGCTTAATTCTTGACTTATCAAAGGATTGGTCATCCTTTGTGACGTCTTGTGGATAGAGTTCTTAGAGACAAGTTCTATTTGGGTTCTACCTTGACCATTTGCCCCTTCCCTCTCATTTTCATTATTCGCACACCACATTCACTTGTTTTCTTGCAGCGATCAGGGTGCTCAACGCGCGAACATTATACAAGGTTCCTAGGATACTTCCTAGTGGGTCTTGCATCGCGTATCATTTGGTATCAGAGCCCATTTGCAAGAAATCAGGTTCTTTCTTACTTATCCTTTCTTCCATTTTCATTTCTCTTCAAATCGGGCTAACATCAATTCTGGTTCATTTTCTTCTTCCCCTAGAGACGTCATTTCTTCTTCTTTTCGGATGTACAGTATATCATTCTAGTAGTTGAGAAGCTCATCTTTCTTCTCCATTTGGAATCATCAAAATCGGAGCTATACATAGCGAGATACAGCGGGTTCAAATTTTGCAACAAATTCTGCAATTTTAAAACCACGCAAATCTCACGTTGATTCCATTTGATGTTACAAATTATTGCTTCTCCTGAATTTAAATATTGAAAATTTCATCTTGTTCCTGCTGAATCTACCCAAAAAAAAGAGCAAAAAAAAAAACAAAAAAAAATCGAAAAAAAAATTAAAGGCTCAAAAAAAAATTGCAACATTTTGAATTCTACGTCCCATTTTCATTCTTCTTCTTCCCTTTTCTTCCTCTTCCCAAAATTTTCATCTTGAATCCAATTTGAATTTTATCTTTGAATTCTAGTTCGGGATTGCCACTTTTCAAAGATCCTTTCGATTTGTTGAAATTGGGTAAGAACATTATAGGAAGCAAGTTGAGTGGTAAAAGGCAAGAATATTACATTTTCATAAAAGCCAAAATTGAGTGAAACACGAGCGAACATTTTATTTTTTAGTGTAAATACGTGAGGGAGTAAACACGTGAGGCCAATTATGACAATTATGTCATTGAGTCCAATTAGGCAATTTCTGCCAATTCAGTTCAATTAGGCAATTAATCCTAATTAGGTCAATTAGGCCAATTAATCCAATTAAATCATTGAAGTCAATTAGTCGAATTCGGCCAATTATACGAATTAGGCCATTGAAGCCAATTATGCCAAAATGTCAATTAGGCCATTAAGTGCAATTAGGCCAATTATGTCAATTGATGTCTGTGAGTCCAAGGAGTCCAATTGAGGCCATTCGAGACCAATTAGGCCTATTAATCCAATTATTCCAATTAGGAAATTAGGCCAATAAGGTCATTGAGGTTAATTGGGTCAGTTAGGCAATTATGCAAATTTAGCCCATTAGACCAATGAGACCACTGAGGCCAATTGCGGCTAATAAGGCCAATGAGGCCAATTAGGGCCAATTGAGGTCAATTTGGCAATTAACCATCAAATTGAGACAAATTAGGCCAATTAGGAAAACGAGGCCAATTTGACCAATTGAGGCCAATTGGCCTAATTACCTCATTGGCTTAATTGGCCTCAATAGGCGGCCTCAATTGGCCTATTTGGCATTATTTTCTTAATTGGCCTAATTTTTCTCAATTGGCTGCTTAATTGGCCAAATTGAGCTCAATTGGTCTAATTGGACCAATTTGCCTAATTGGACTCAATTTGGAATAGTTGGCATAATTGACCTAATGGGCCTAATTTGCCTCAATTGTCCACATTGGGCTCATTGCCATAATTGGCCTAATTACCTAATTGGCATAATAGTCCTAATTGGTCTTATTTGGCCTCAATTGGACTCATTGGACTCATGGACATCAATTGGCATAATTGCACTCAATGACCTAATTGGCCTAATTGGCATAATTGACTTCAACGACATAATTGGTATAATCGCCAAAATTCGCCTAATTGATTTCAATGGTCTAATTGGCCTAATTGGCCTAATTGGGCTCAATTGGCTTATTGAACTAAATTGGCATAATTTGCCTAATTGGACACAATGACATAATTGGCATAATTGACCGAATTGACGCAATTAGTATCAATGACATAATAATCCAAATTGGCCTAAATGGTCTCAAAGACCAAATCGGCCTAATTGTCCTCAATTGCCTAATTGGCCTAATTGCCCCCAATGCCCTAATTAGCCTCAAGGGTCTAATTGGCCTAATTTCCCTCAATGCCCTAATTGTCCTTCAATGGCCTAATTGGCCTCAGTGGCCTAACGAGATTCAATGCCCTAATTGGCCTCACTATCCTAATTGGCCTAATTGACCTTAAGGGTCTAGTTGGTCTCATTGGCCTAATTGATCTAATTGACCTTAATGACTTAATTGGCCTCAATGGTCTAGTTGGTCCAATTGGCATCATTAGACTCAATGGACTAATTGTGTTCATTGGCCAAATTGGCCTAATTACCCTCATTGGCATAATTGACATCAATGGACTAATTGGCCTAATTGGCGTACTTGGCCTTATTGGCCTAATTTGCCTAATTGGCAGAATTGGTCTAATTGACATAATTGGCCACAATGGCCTAATTGACTTAACTCGCCTAATTGACCTCAATAGCTCAATTGGCCTTATTGACCTAATTGACCTTAATGGCCTAATTGACTTGATTGGCCTAATTGACATAATCGCCCTAATTGGACTTAATGACCTAATTATTGTTATTGGTCCAATTGACCTCAAATTGGCCAAATTAGCATAATTGACCAAATTAGCCTAATTGACCTAATTGCTCTCAATGGCCCAATCAGTCTAATTGGTCTAATTTGCCTAATTACCCTCAATTTATTAATTGACCAAATTTTCGTAATTTTCCTCAATGACCTAATATGGCTCAATGGTCTAATTGGAAAAATTGTTCTAATTGGCCTCAATAGTCTAATTGGGCTCATTGGGCTAATTGGTCTAATTGGCCTCAATTGTCGAATTGATCTCATTTACCTAATTGGCCTAATTGGACTAATATGTATCAGTGGAATAATTGGCTGAATAAGCCTAATAGGACTAATTGGCCTTAGTGATCTAATTGGTCTCATTGGCTAATTGGCATCAACGGCCCAATCGGCCAAATTGGACTAATTGGACTAATTGACCTCAATGTGCTAAGCGGGCTAATTGGCCTAATTGGCCTAATCCACCTCAATGACCTAATTGGCATAATCCACCTCAATGACCTAATTGGCATCAACATCCTAATATGCCTAATTGGCCTCCACGACCTAATTGGCCAAATTGGGCTAAATGAACAAATTGGCCAAATTGACATAATTTGTCTCAAAGGTCATATTGGCCTAATTGGCCTCAATGGCATAATTGGCATAATTGGCCTCAGTGACATAATTCTTCTAATTGGTCTAATTGACATAATTCGCCTAATTCGCCTAATTGGCCAAATTTCCAAATTGGCCTAATTTTCCTAATTGGCCTAATTGACCAAAATTTTCCTCATTTCTCTAATTGGCCTCAATAGCCTAATTGGCCGAATTGGCATAATTGCCTAATTAGGCTGAATGCTATAATTGTCCTAATTAGCTGAATTGTCTGAATAGGCCTAATTGGCCTTAGTGTCCTAATTGGCCTCAATGGCCTCAAATGCCTAATTGGTCTCAATGGACTAATTGGCCCCAAATCCAAATTGGCATAATTGACCTAATTGTCCTCAATGACCCACTTGGCCTAATTAGCTTCATTGATTTAATTGGCATAATTGGGCTCAATGGAAGAATTGGCCTCAATGGCCCAATTGGCCAAATTGGCCTCCATTCCTTAATTGGCCTAATTGGTCGAATTTGAAAAATTGGTCTCAATTGCCCACTTGGCCTAATCAGCATCAATGACCTGATTGGCCTAATGGACCTCAATGGCCTAATTGGGCTAATTGACCAATAATTGGCCTCAATGGACTAATTGGCCTCAATGACCAAATTAGCATAATCTGATTAATTGCCCAAATTTGTCTCAATGGCCTAATCGGCCTAATTTTGTCTAAGGAGTGGAATTGTCCTAATTGGCATAATCGGGCTAATTGCCTAATTGGGCTAATTGGCCTAATGGACCTCAATGGCCTAATTGGGCTCAATGACCTAATTGGCCTAATTCACATAATCGGCCTAATCGACCTAATTGGCCTCAATGAACTAATTTGCCTAATTGACCTCAATGACTAATTGACCTAATTAACCTAATTGGCATAATGAGCCTAATTATTTTCATTGGCCTTATTGACCTCAATGACCTAATTGGCATAATCAGCTTAATTGTCCTAATTGTGCTCATTGGCCAAATTGGCCAAATTGGTCTCATTATCCTAATTGGCCTAATTGACCTAATTGGTCCAATTGGACTAAATGGCCTAATTGGCATCAATTAGCATCAATTGGCGTAATTGGCCACAATTGGACTCAATTGTCCAAATAGGCCTAATTGGCCTCAATGGATTAATAGGACTAATTTGACTTATTAGCCTAATTAGCCTCAATGGGCTCAAATGGCCTAAGTGGTCTCATTGCCCTAATTGGCCTAATTGGACCTAATGGCCTAAGTGGCCTAATTAGCCTAATTGGCCTCAATGGCCTAACTGACTCAATTAGCTTAATTGGCCTCAATGGACTAGTTGAGATTATTGGCCTAATTACCCCAATTGGCACAATAGGCCGCCATGGTCTAATTGGTCTCATTGGCCTTATTTATCTAATTGCCCTAATTGACCTAATTGGCCTGATTATCATTTGCCTAATTATCCTAATTATCATTTGCCTAATGGCCTCAATGGCCCAAATGAACTAATTAGCCCAATTGGACTCAATGGCCCAATTGGCCTCAATGGTCTAATTGGGCTAATTGGTCTCAATGGACCAATAGGTCTCATTGGACAAATTGGCCTCAATGGCCTCATTGGTCTAATTGGCTTAATTGGCTTCATGTTCTCATTAGCCTAATTGGTCTAATTGGCCAAAGTGGAATAATTGGCCTAACTGGACTAATTGGTATCAATGGGCTAATTGGCCTAATTGGCTGAATTGGCCTTATTGGCTTCAATGAACTACCTAATTGCGCTAATTATCTTAGTTGGTCAAATTGGTATGAATTGTATAATTGGACTAATTGACTTAATTGTTCTCGATGACCTAATTGGCCTAATTAATCTCAGTGGTTTCATTGGGATAATTGGTCTTATTGGCCTAAGTGATCTTAGTGGATTTATTGACCTAATTGATCTCAATGGATAATTGGCCAAATTTTCCAAATTATCCTAATTGGCCTAATTGGTTTCAATAGGCTTATTGGCCTAATTTGTATAATTGACATCAATTACCTAATTGGTCTCAATGACCTAAATATTCTAATTGGCCTAATTGGTCTAAATGACCTCAATAGCATAATTGGCCTAATTGGCCCAATTGGCCTCAATACCCTAATTTTCCTAATTGGGCCCAATGACCTAATTTGCCTAATTTGCCTAAATAGCCCCAATAGCGTAATTAGCATAATGGCCTAATTGGCCTAATTATGCTCAATGACCTACTTCCTAATTGGACTAATTGGATTCAATTGGGTTAATTGGTCTAACTGCCTTAATAAGCTTAATTTTCCTAATTTTCCCAATTGGCATCAATTACCCTCAATTGGCCTAATTGGCATCAATTGCCTAATTGGACTCATTGGATTAATTGAACTAATTTGACTCAATGGTCTAATTTTCATCATTGGTCTAATTGGACTAATTGGCCTCAATGAGATTTTTGGCCTAATTTTCCTAGTTGGCATCAATGAAATTATTGGCCTAATTGGCCTAATTGACCTAATTGACCTAATTTAACTCATTTAAAAAAAATTCCTCAATAGCCTAATTGGTCTAATTAGCCTAATTGGCATACCTGGGCTAATTGGCCACAATTGCCTAATTGGGCTCATTGACCGAACTGGCTTTAATGGCCTAACTGGCCTTATTGACCTAATTAGAAAAGTTGATTCAATGGCATAATTGATCTCAATGGACTTATTGGTTTTATTTTCCTAATTGGTCTCAATTATTATCAATTGACTAATTGGTCTGATTTGCCTAATTGGCCTTATGGCCTAATCGCCCTCAATGACCTAATAGGCCGAATTGGCCTACTAATGGGCCTTAATGGCCCAATTGGCCTAATTGAAGTCAATTAGCCTAATTGGTCTAGTTGGATTTATGTCTTAAATGGCATCAATAAGCCTAATTTTCTTAATTGGCCTAGGTGTCCTGATTTGCTTAATTAGTCTCAATGGACTAATTGGCCTCAATTGCCTAACTAGACTAATTAGCCTCAATGGTCTAATTGATCTTAATGGCCTAATTAGCCAAATTGTCCTAATTGGCTTGAATGGTCTAATTTGTATCATTGGCCTAGTTGGCCTCAATGGCCTAATTGACATAATTGACCAAATTTGACTAATTCATCTAATTGGCCTCAATGGCCTAATTGGTGTAATTGGCCGAATTGGCCTCAATGTACTAATTGGACTAATAGGCGTATTTGACCTCAATGGAAAAATTGGCCTATTTAGCACAATTGACCTAATTGGCATAATTTATCTCAATGGTCTAATTGGAAAAATTGACCACAATGGCCTAATTTCCCTACATGCCCTAATTCGGTTCATTGGCCTAACTGGTCTCAATGGTGTCAACGACCCAATTGGCATAATTGTCCTCAATTGTTCTAATTGGCCTAATTGGCCTTAATTGCCTCATTGGTCTAATTGGTCTCAATGGGCTAATTGGCTTAATTGGAATAATTAGCAGAATTTTCCTAATTGTCCTTAATTGTTCTAATTTCCCGAATTCATCTAATTGGACAAATTGGCCTCAATTGGCCTAATTGGCCGAATTGGCCTCACTTGTTCTCAGTTGGTCAAATTGCCCTAATTGGCCCAAGTGGCCTCAATAGCCTAATTTCCCTAATTAGCTTAATCAGGATTAATAGCCTAATTTTTCTAATTGGCATAATTGATGTCAATGACCTAATTTGCCTCAATGGACTAATTCGCCTAATTGGCCGCAATGACCTAATTGAACTAATTGGCATAATTAGCCTAATTGGTCCAATTTTACTCAATTTGGTCTAATTGGATTGATTGGCCTAATTGGTCTAATTTTCAAAATTGGCCCAATTGAACTCAATTGACCTAATTGGTCTAATTGACCTCAATTGGCATAATTTGCCAAGTTGGCCTCCATTTGCCTCAATTTACCTCAATTGGTGTTAATTAGCCTTAATTTGTGTCAATTAGCCTCAATTGGTGTCAATTGACCTCAATTAGCCGAATTTGCCTAATTGGTATAATTTGCCTCAATGCCCTAATTGGCCTAATTCGCCAAAATTGGATTTATTGGCCTAATTGGCTTTAATTTTCCTCAATTAGCCTAATTGGGCTAATTTGGCTAATTGGTCTAATTTCCCTCAATTACCTAATTTCCCTCAATGACCTAATTGGCCTAATTGGGCTCATTGGCCTGATTGGCCTAATGAGGTTAATTGGCTTGATTGGCTTGATAGGCCTAATTCGCCTAATTCACCTAATTGGCTTAATTGGCCTCAATTGGCCTCAATTGAAATGGTCTAATTGACCTAATTTGAGTAATTGTGCAAATTTACATCAATGGCCTAATTGGTGGCCTAATTGGAATCAATGACTAAGTGGGCTAATTAGCCTAATTAACCTAATTAGGTTAATTGGCATCAATGGCCTAACTGGCCTAATTATCCTCATTGGCCTCATTTGGCTCAATGACCTAATTGTACTAATTAGGCTCGATGTTCTAATTGGTCTCATTAGACTAATTGACATAGTTGGCCTCAATGGCCTAACCAACCTAATTGGCCTTAACGATCTCATTGGCATAATTGACCTAATTGACCACAATTTTTTAATTGGACAAATTTCCCTAATTGAACTCAATAACCTAATTGACCTAGTTGGCCTAGTTGGCCTCATTGGCCTAAAAGACTTCAATTGTATAATTGGTCGAATTGGCCTCAATTGTCTAATAGGCACAATTGGCCTAATTAGTTTAATTTTCCTCAATAAGCTAACTGTCCTAATTGGTCTAATTTGATTAATTAGCCTAATTGGCCATAATTAGACAAGTTGAATTAATTGTACTAATTGACCTAATTGACCTAAATGATCTCAATAGTCTAATTGGCCTAACTAGCCTCAATAGCCTATTGTCACAATTGTGCTAATTGGGATCAATAGCCTAATTAACCTAATTGGACTAAATGACCTCAATAGTCTAATTGACCTTAATAGACTCAATATCCTAATTGGCCTAATTGGCTTCAATTGACTAATTGGTCTCAATTGTCCTAATTGGGGTCAATGGACCAATTGGACTCAATGGCCAAATTGAACTAATTTGCCTTAATTGCATAATTGGCATAATTGTTCTAATTGGTTGAAATGGCCAAATTGGTCTCAATGGCTCACTTGGCCTGATTGGCCTCAATGGCCTAATTGGCCAAATTGGCCTCAATGCTCTAATTGGCCTAATTTGCATCAATGGCTTAGTTGCCCTAATTGGCCTTATTGACCACTAATTGGCCCCAATTGCCTAATTGGCCTAATTGGCCTCGATGGTCAAATTCGCCTAATTGGCCTAATGGGCCAAATTTGCCTCAATTGCCTAATTGGCCTAATTGGCCTTATGGGCCTCAATGGCCTAATAGGCTTAATTGACCTAATTGGACTCAACGGCCTAATTGGCCTCAATGTCCTAATTGTCCTAATTGGACTAATTTTTCTCAATGGTCTAATTGGTCTAATTTGCCTCATTGGCCTAATTGAAATAATTGGCCTCAATGGCATAATTGGCCTTATTGACATAGTTGTCCTAATTGGGCTCAATGGCCTAATTGGATTCAATGAAGTAATTGGACTCAATATCCAAATTAGGTTCAATGGCCTAATTGGACTCGATGACCTAATTGTCCTGATTGCCTAATAGTCCTCAATGGCCACATCGACATAATTTGCCTCAATGTCATAATTGGCATAATTGGCCGAATTGGCCTCAATGGCCTCAATGGTCTAATTGGCCTCAATTGGCTAATTGGTCTCAATGAAATAATTTGACTAATTAGACTAAATGGCCTAATTGGTCTAATTGGCCTCAATAGTCGAATTGCCCTCAATGGCCTAATTAGCCTAATTGGTCTAATTAGACTAATTGGCCTAATTGGCCTCAATGGTCTAATTGGACTCAATGGACTAATTGGCCTAATTGGACTAATTAGCCTAATTTGTCTCAATGGCCAAATTGGCCAAATTGGCTAAATTGACCTAATTTGCCTCAGTGTACTAATTGGCATAATTGGACTCACTGGCCTCAATGGCCAAATTGGTCTGATTGGCCTAACTTACCTAATTTGTATAATTGGCCTAATTTGCCTCAATGGACTTTAATCACACTTATTAAATCCCAAAAATGAACCTAATTAGTCCACCCAAAGGATCCCATGAATTTTTATCCACTTGCATGAAGAAAATCTCCATAGTAAAAAGTGGTGGGTCCCTTCTCTCCAAAGTCATGGAGGGAATCTTCAAAGTCTTTAGGGTGGTTCTAAAAATTCTTCTTGGTGGATATCTTGTGCCCTAAAGCCATGGTCATGTGTCCACAAAGTCAAAAATCATTTTTAGGCTTTAGACTATTGTGGGCTCTGTATTCTGACTTTGATCTCTCTCATTTGGCTATAAATAGCCACCTCTTTATAGCCCTTGAAGGTTAATTACGAATTTGAGTGTTTTCTAGCATATTATGCTTGTGTTTCTTGTGTTCTTGGATGAATGCAAGTAAGGTTTTATCGAAGGAGTGGTCAACCTTTGTGGCGCTTTTTATAATTAGGGTTTTAAGAGGTAAGTTTCCTCGGGTTCTAAATTATTCAGCCCCATTCGCCATTTATTTCCTTCGCATTTACTTATTTGCATTTATCCCAATTCAAACCTCGGGTTTCGCATTTTCATCAACGGATATTGCACGCCCATAAGGTATCATATCAATTAGGCCATTGAGGTCAATTATGTCAATTAGGCCATTGAGGCCAATTTGGCCAATCTGGCCAATTAATAATATTAGGCCATTGAGTCAAATTAGGTTAATTAGGTACGTTAGGTCAATTAGGCCAATTATGCTTTTGAAGCAATTTAGTCCAATGAGACCAATTAGGCCAATTAGGTCAATCTGGCCAATTAGACCATTGAGGCAAATGAGGCCAATTAGTCAATTAGGTCAATTATACCAATTAGACCATTAGGTCCAATTCAGCCAATTCGACCAATTAGGCCATTATGGCCAATTAGGCCAATTGAGGTATATTATGCCAATTTTTTTCAATTAGCCTCAATTCACCTCAATTGTCTTTATTGACCTCAATTGGCACAATTGGCCCAATTCGTCTAATTGGACTAATTGGCCTAATTGGCCTAATTGACTTAATTTGCCTAAATGGCCTCAATAGTCTAATTGACCTAATTGGAATAATTAACCTAATTGGCGTCAATGGTCTAATTGTCTTAATTAGCATAATTGGTCTCAATTTGCCTAAATTGGCCTAATTGGCCTCAATTGCCCTCAATTGGCCTAGTTGATATCAATTGACTAATTTAAATAGTTGGACTTATTGGCCTAATTGTCCCCAATTGGCTTTAGTTGACTTAATTGGCCTCAATGGCCTAATTTGCCTCATTTGTTAAATTGGGTTCAATGGCCTAATTGACGTAATTAGCATAATTGGTCTCAATTTGTCTAATTGACCTAATTGACATAATTTCACTAATTGTCCTCTATTGGCTTAATTGGCCGAATTGAGGTCAATTGACATAATTGGCATAATTGGCCTCAATTGCCCTAATTCGCCTCAGTGGGCCTAATTTCCCTAATCGGCCTAATTCTCCAAATTGGCCTAATTAGCCTCAGCTGGCATATTTGGCCTCAATTGGCCTAATATGCCTAATTGACCAAATTGTCATCAATTAGCCTAATTGATCTAAATGGCATAATTGGCCTAATTGGACTCAAGGGCATAATTGACCTAATTGGACTTAATTGGCCTAATTAGTCTAATTGACATAATTGACCTATTGGACTCAATGAACCTAATTGGCCAAATTTTCCTCAATTAGCCTAATTAACCAAATTGGACTCAAGGACCTAATTTTCCTAATTGGTCTCAATTGGCCTAATTGGCATAATCGGCATAATTGGTCTAATTGGTCTCAATTGCCTAAGTGGACTCATTAGCTTTATTTGCCTTAAGCTAATTGGCCTTAGTGGTCTAATTGGCCTAATTTCCTTCAATGACCAAATTAGTCTATTTGTCCTAATTGGTCTCATTTGACTAATTGGTCTCAATGACGTAATTAGTCTAATTGGCCTAATTTCTTTCAATGGATGAATTGGTCTAATTGCACTAATTGGTCTCAATGGCCTAAGTGTGCTCATTGCCCTAATTGGCCCCAATGACCTAACTGATATAGTTGTCCTAATTGGCTTCAACGACCCAATGGCCTAGTTGGCCTAATTGGCCTCAATAACCTAATTTTCGTAATCGGCCAAATTGACCGAATTGGCCACAATGGTCTAACTGGCCTAATTACCCTCAATAGCTGAATTGGCCGAATTCCCCTAATTGGACTAATTGGCCCCAATGACCTAATTGGCATAATTGCCTAATTGGCCTAATTTGTCTCAATGACCTAATTTGTCAAATGGGCCTAATTGGCCTAATTGGCCTCAATTATCCCAATTGGTCTAATTGGCCTCAATTGGCATAATTGACCTAATTGATCTAATTGGCTTAATTGGACTTATTGTCTTAATTGGACTCAATTGGGATCAATCGTCATAATTGACTTATTTGGCCTCATCGACCGGATTGTCTTCAATGGCCTAGTAGGCCGAATTGGTCTCAATGGCCTAATTGGCCACATTTGCCTAATTGGCCTAATTGGTCTCATTGACCTACTTGGACCCAATTGAACTAATTGGCCTCAATTGGCCTAATTAAACTAATTTTCTTAATGGGCCTCAATGGCCTAATTGACATAATTTGACTTATTGGCCTAATTGGCCTTAATTGGCCTCAATTGAGCTCAATTGGTATAATTGGCATAATTGGCCTGATTGACTTATTGACCTTATTGACCTAATTAGTACCAATGACCTAATTAGTTTCATTGGTCGAATTTACATAAATGACATAAGTAGCTTAATTGACTTAATTGACCTCAATGATCTAACTAGCCTAATCGACCTAATTAGCCTTGATGACATAATTGGCCTAGTTGCCCTCAATGGTTTAATTGGTCTTATTGTACTAATTTGTCTAATTGGCCTTAATGGACTCATTGGATTAATTGGACTAATTGGACTAATTGCTCTCAATGACCTAATTGACCTAATTGGCATAATTGGTCACAATGGTCTGATTGGACTCAATGGTTTAATTGGCCTAACTGTCCTTGTTGGTCTCAACGGTCTAATTGGTCGCATTGACCTAACTGACCTAATTGGCCTCACTAGCCTAATTGGCATAATGAGATTAATTGGACTAATTGGCCTCAAGGATCTAAGTGACCTAAGTGCCTCAATGACCGAATTGGTCTGCTAGGGAAAATCAGCCTAATTGGACTAATTGGCCATGATGTGATAATGGGCATAATAGGCATAATTGGTCAAATTGAACTAATTGACCTCAATGGTCTAATTGAGCTAATTGGACAAATTGGTTTCAATGGTATAATTGGCATAATTGGTTTAATTGACCTAATTGGATTCAATGACCCAATTGGTATAATTGGTCTAATTGATCTCAATGGCATAATTGACATGATTGTCCTAATTGAACTCAATAATCTAATTGGCCTTATTTGCATCTATGGCCTAATTAGCCTAATTGGTCTACTTAGCCTCAATGGCGTACATGGGCCAATTGGCCTCAATGGCCAAATTGGCCTAGTTGACATAATTGTCCTGACTTAACTCGATGACCTAGTGGTCTTAGTGGGTTTGATTGGCCTCAATTGGCCTCAATTGGCCTAATTGGCATAATTTCCCTAATTGACATAATTGGCATAATTGGTCCAATAGGCCTAATTTGCCGAATTTGCCTAATTGTCCTCAATTGGCTAATTGGGATCATTGGCCCAATTGGCCAAATTTTCCGAATTGACCTAATTGGCCTCAATTGGCTAATTGCCATAATTTTTCCAATTGGAATAATTGGCCTCAATTGACATAATTTCCCTAATTGGCCGAATTAGCCTCAATGGCCAAATTGGATCAACAATCTAATTGACCTAATTGGCCTCAATGATATTATTGGCTTGATTGGCCTTGTCTAAATGGCCCCAATAAGCCAATTGGCCTAATTGGCCTAATTGACAATGGACTCGTTGGCATAATTGGCCTAATTGACCTAATTGACCTAAATGGCTTTCATGGCCTAATTGACCTAATTGGCCTAATTGTTCTCAATGGCCTAATTGATCTAATTGGCCTAAATGGCCTCAATGAACTAATTGAACTTTGGTTTAAAGCCAAATTTTCCAAATTTGCCTTAATGCCTAATTGGCATCAATGGCTTAATTAGTCGAATCGGTTGAATTTGCCTAATTGGCCTCAATTGGCCTAATTGTCCTAATTGTTCTCAATGGCCTAATTGTCCTTATTGGCCTAATTGAACTCAATCACGCTAATTGGCCTCATTGGCCTAATAACCATAATTGGTCTCAACGACCTAATTAGACTAATTGACATCACTGTTCTAATTAGTCCAATTGGACTAATTGGTCAAATTGGCCTAATTTGTCTCAATGACCTAATTTGTCTAATGGGCCTAATTGGCATAATTGGACTCAATTGGCATAATTGGACTCAATAGGCATAATTGGTCTAATTGGCCTCAATTGGCATAATTCGCATAATTGATCTAATTGGATTAATTGGGCTTATTGTCCTAATTGTACTCAATTGGGATCAATCATCCTAATTGACTTAATTGGCCTAATCTGCCGGATTGGATTCAATGGACTAGTTGGCCTAATTGGTCTCAATGGCCTAATTGGCCACATTTGCCTAATTGGTCTAATTGGTCTTATTGGCCTAATTAGACCCAATTGAACTAATTGGTCTCAATTGGCCTATTTAAACAATTTTCATAATTGTTCTCAATAGTCTAATTGGCCTAATTTTACTTATTGGCCTCAATTGAGCTGAATTGTTCTAATTAACCAAATTGGCTTAATTGGCCTGATTGGCCTGATTGGCTTTATTGAACTTATTGACCTAATTAGCATCAATGACCTAAATGGTTTCATTGGCCTAATTTGCCTAAATGACATAAGTAGCTTAATTTACTTAATTGACCTCAATGATCTAACTAGCTTAATCGACCTAATCGGCCTCGATGACCTATTTGGCTTAATGGTTTGATTGGTCTTGTTGTCCTAATTGGTCTAATTGGTCTCAATGTTCTCATTGGCCTAATTGGATTAATTGTCCTCAATGACCTAATTGACCTAATTAGCCAAATTGGCCTCATTGTCCTTGTTGGTCTCAATGGTCTAATTGGTCGCATTGACCTAACTGGCCTAATTGGCCTCAATGGCCTAATTGGCCTAGTGGGATTAATTGGACTAATTGACTTCAATGATATAAGTGGCATAATTGCCTGAATGACCGAATTGGTCTGCTAGGGAAAATCAGCCTAATTGGACTAATTGGCCACGATTGGATAATTGGCTTTATAGGCATAATTGGTCAAATTGACCTCATTGACCTCATTGACCTCAGTGGCCTAATTGAGCTAATTGGACAAATTGGTCTCAATGGCATAATTGGCCTAATTGGTCTAATTGACGTAATTGGATTCAATGACCCAATTGGTATAATTGGTCTAATTGGCCTCAATGGCCAAATTGGCCTAGTTGACATAATTGGCCTGATTTGACTCGATGACCAAGTGGGCATAGTGAGTTTGATTGGCCTCAATTGGCCTAATTGGCATAATTTCCCAAATTGACATAATTGGTATAATTGGTCTCATTGGCCTAATTTGCATAATTATCCTCAATTGGCTAATTGGGATCATTGGCCAAATTGGCCAAATTTTCCAAATTGACCTAATTGGCATTGTCACGACCCGTCCTCGGGACCTGTGTCGTGACTACCCCAAGCCCGCCTTCCATGAGCCAGGGGCTGGCGACTAGCACCAAAGGCGTAAATCCCAATAAAAAGGGGAAGATATTGCCTTATAAAGTAAACAAACACCACAGAGTAAGCCAGCAGAAGTAAACACTAGGTACAATAGTAAGTGCAGAAAGTAAATGGGCCAGAATACAAACCCATACTGAAAGTAAAGTACAACTCGAAAGGAAGTACAACAACTGAAAGTAAAGCAGCAACGTCGAGTGATCTACTGGAAGTCCCACCTGAAGGGTGGGTACAGATAGCCACCTCAGCTCATCAGTCCAGCCGTCCGCTTCGTGTACGTCCCGCTTAGTGGTCCACCTCCAGGTACCGACCTGCTCCTCAAGTCTCAACCTCGATCAGCGTTGTTCGTCGTCTGCATCTAACACAACGTAGTGCGGGCATAGCCCGTGCAGGGGTGAGTATACGCTACTCAGTAGGGACCCCGAGACCGCCGAAGGTCTTCCAGAATCCACAAAGGATAACCCACAAAGGAAAGATACAATCACGAAGTAACATCCAACACTACTTAGGTATATGCCCATACATATACCTAAGTCATCAATTCCAGTTCGGCTCCAACATCTGAGCCCAAGTTCGATCACGTCCACTGATATGATACCGTATGCGAGTGCAGTATTCGTTGGCGAAAATGTGGAAACACAAGCAAAGAAATAAGAGGGGAATGGAAATTAAAAGAAATGCAAGAGGAATAAAAGGGGAAGGGGATGATCAATTAGGATCCCAAGGAGACTAGCCCCTTGAAACTCTAATTATAAAGTGCCACAAAGGTTGATCACTCCTTTGATGAGCTTACTTGCATTCACCTAAGAACACAAGAAACACAAGCATAATAATGCTAGAAACTCTCAAATTCGAAATTAACCTTCAAGGGGTACAAGAGGTGGCCATTTATATCCAAATGAGAGGAATACATGTCAAACTACCTATCCCACAAAAGTCTAAAGCCTATCCCACGAATTTGTCTTTGTTTACACATGTCCATGGCTTTAGGGGACAAGATATCTCTAAAGAAGACTTTTAGGAACCACCCCAAAGACTTTGAAGATTCCCACCATGGATTTGGAGACAAGGGGCCCACCGCTTTTGACATTGGAGATTTTCTTCATGTAAGTGGATTAAATTTCGTGGAAGCATATGGGTGGGCCTTTTAGGTTCACTTTTGGGCTTTAATAAATGTGATTAAAGGCCCATTTTCTCCTCCCATGCATGCATGTTGGGCCTCCTCTTGTAATTTCAAAATGAGGCCATGTAAAGCCTCTTTCATCCTCCTCATTCTTCCTCTTGTCGTTGGGCCACCAATCCCATTCAATAGGTCTTGTCCATTAATTCTCCTTCCACCATCAATGTCATGATCACCCTCAACTCCTTGCAGCATGTGTACACCATGATCCGCATCATCCCCTCCCTCTTCAAAAGGATTCGTCCTCGAATCTGCATATTCAAAAGGAGAGAGATCAGAAATATTAAAGGTAGCACTCACATTTCCATACCTGCTGGGCAAGTCAATCTTGTAGGCATTATCATTGATTCTTTCTAAAACTTGAAATGGACCATCTCCTCGTGATTGAAGTTTTGATTTTCTTTGCTCCAGGAACCTTTCCTTCCTCAAATGCACCCACACCCAATCTCCAGGTTCTAGTACAAACTTATGCCTACCCTTGTTTTCTTACTTCCCATATTGTTCATTTCTTCTTTCAATGTTGGCTTTTACCGTGGCATGTAAGTCCCGAACAAATTTTGCCTTCTCATCACCTGCAAGATCGACAACCTCCTTAGTAGGCAATGAAAGAATATCTAATGGAGTCATTGGGTTAAATCCATATACAATCTCAAAAGGTGAGAAGTTAGTAGTGGAATGCACTACTCGGTTATATGCAAACTCTATGCGCGGCGAGCATTTTTCCCAATTCTTTAGATTTTTTTAAATTATTGCACACAAGAGGTTAGAAATAGTTCTATTCACCACTTTAGTTTGCCCATCAGTTTGAGGATGTGCAACTGTTGAGAACAATAATTTAGTTCCCAATTTATTCCACAAAGTCCTCCAAAAGTGGCTAAGGAATTTCACATCCCTATCACTTACAATGGTTTTGGGCAGTCCATGTAATCTCATAATTTCTTTGAAAAACAAATCTGTTTTATGTATAGCATCATTAGTTTTTGAGCATGCAATGAAATGGGCCATTTTGCTGAATCGATCCACAACAACAAAAATGCTATCTCTTCTCGATTGGGATCGAGGCAATCCCAACACAAAATCCATAGAGATGTCGGTCCAAGGATGGGATGGAACGGGCAAGGGGGAATAAAATCCATTTGGTTGAACCTTGGACTTTGCATGCTTACAAGTGACACACCTAGCACAAATTGCAATAACATCTTTTCTCATGCTTGGCCAATAAAAATGTTCATGCAAAGTAGCTAGTGTTTTATCAACCCCAAAATGCCCCATCAAACCACCCCCATGAGTTGAACAATTTGGAATGCATAATTTATCCCTTTTGAAAAGAAACCCATCATTTTTGTAATAGTCTTTAAAACCATGTTTTTCACAAGATGTCCAAATTTTAGAAAAATCTCAAAATAGACAACCACGAATTTTCCAATGAATGAACGAAGGACATGGTTCATTAAGCTCATGATTATACTTGGTCCATTAGTTAAACCAAATGGAAAAACTAACCACTCATACAAACCAAACTTAGTTTTAAAAGCAGTTTTCCACTCATCTCCTTCTTTCATTCGAATTTGGTGGTATCCACTTTTAAAATCAATTTTTTAAAACAAGGAGGCCCCATGTAATTCATCAAGCATGTCATCAAGTCGAGGGATGGGATAACGGTACTTAACTGTTATTTTGTTGATGGCGCGACAATCCACACACATCCGCCATGTTCCATCTTTCTTGAGTACTAGGATCACCGGAACGGTGCATGGACTCATGCTTTCCCTTACTAATCCTTTCTTCATGAGTTCTTCAACTTGACACTGGATCTCTCTAGTCTCTTCTGGATTAGCTCTATATGCTGGCCTATTTGGAATTGCGGCACTGGGTATGAAGTCAATCCTATGCTCAATGCCTCTTAAAGGGGGTAGTCCATCGGGTGTTTCTTCAGGAAACAAATCACCAAATTCCTGTAGTAAAGACACAACACAAGAAGGCAAAGAATGGTGCAGTTCATTAGTTGCAAGGTAAGCATCCTTACTAATGAGTAAGAATACTTTCCCACTCAATAAAGCACCTTTCACCTCACTTTTTCCAGAAAATAAACTCACCTTTCTCTCAACACTCTTGTTTTCATCTCTTTGATTTCCCTCATTTCTTTTTATGCCACTCGACTATCCTTTTTCACTCTTAATTTTTCCACTCTTTTCATTTTTTTCTCTCATTTCCTTTTTCGTCAACTCATCACTCTCTTTTTTATTACTCAAAATTTTATTTTTCCCACTTTCTTTTCACTCATTTCTTTTTTCTTTTTGTATTCTTTCTCTATCCTCACTTGATCTTCATATGCTTGTATGGGACTTAGAGGAGGAAAAACAATCTTTCGACTACTGAAATGAAAAGAGAAGCGGTTATCATAGCCATCATACATCACCCTCCTATCAAATTGCCATGGTCTCCCAAGTAGCAAATGTCCAGCTTGCATCGGAGCAACATCACACAGCACCTCATCATGATATTTTCCAATGGAAAAAGAAACTATGGCTTGTTTTGTGACCCTCACTTCCCCACTATCATTCAACCATTGAAATCTGTAGGGTCTAGTATGCCTTAGAGTAAGCAAACTCAACTTTTACACCAACAAGGTACTCGCCACATTAGTACAACTTCCACTATCTGATATGGATCAGATTCAGCCCAAGGAGAATAATTTTGGGCTTAATAAAAATTCCAAACCCAATTGTTGTTCGAATTTGATGCGAGACGCACGGGGTGGCCCGATCTTCACGGCGTAGGGCGGCGGATGATGGATGCGGTTTGGGGCTAAGTGACGAGTGAAGGGTATGGATAGTGGAAGCAAGTAGTCAACCAACGCTATATGGAGCGTGACCTACTACTTAGACAACACACTCAAGGGAGGGGTGTGATGGCCAATCCACACAACAACGCATTTGGGTTGAGGCACGGAATTGGGGGCTTTGTGATCTTGGATCACCAATCTAACTTGTAGATTGACAAGGCAAGAATACACAAGAGCAAGGGGGAAAACCCGGGATAATCCTCACTCAATGGAGAGAAACAAAGCATAAGCTCTCAAATTAAGTCTTGAATGCCAATACAATGCCATGGGGTGGCTATTTATAGCCAAGGGGGTGATACAATGGTCAAGGGTCTAATACCCTAAAGTCATAAAGTCTAAACCTACCTTGTCCCCTTAAAAGTCAAAAAGATAAAAGCCAACAAAGACTTTTGGAAAAGAAGCAGACAACTTTTTAACATAGCCCACCGGATTTGACTTTGAGTGCATAGCCCACTGGATTTGACTTTGGTGTCCAAAGATGTCATTTCTAGAATCCTCCATGTGGGCAAGGCCTCCAAATTCGTGCAACCATGTGGGCCAAGTTTTAATCATCAATTTTGGGCTTGAATAAGTGATATTATAGGCCCATTTGCTCCATCCATGCAAGGTAATACCCATTGGGCCTTTAATGAAGCAAGATGAGCGCCCATTGAAGCATTCAACCTCTTTAATCTTCCTCGTGTCATTGGGCCTTGCAAATCCAATTCCTCCACCCGAGCAATCGACTCTGTGCCTTCCGCATGGTTCGCATCATCCTCCCCCTCTTGAAAAGGAGTCGTCCTCGACTCTTCATCCTCTACACCCAAAAAAGGAGAAAGATCAGAAACATTGAAAGTGGCACTTACACCATACTCACCTGGCAAAGCTATCTTGTAAGTATTGTTGTTAATCTTTTCAAGCACTCGGAATGGTCCATCGCCTCGTGGCATGAGTTTTGATTTCCTCTTTTCAGGGAATCTTTCCTTCCGCATATGAATCCAAACCAAGTCACCGGGCTCGAACAACATTTGCTTGCGACCCTTGTTTGCACGATCCATATATTTTTGGGTCATCCGCTCGATATTTAACCTTGCCTTTTCATGGATTTTCTTGATGAATTCTGCACGCCCTTTCGCATCCATATTAACTGCTTCCTGTAAAGGCAAAGGAACTAGATCAATAGGCGCAAGGGGGTTAAAGCCGTAAACTATTTCAAATGGAGAATATTGAGTAGTGGAATGCTTGGCCCTGTTATATGCGAATTCCACATGTGGCAGACACTCCTCCCAATTCTTGATATTCTTTTTGACAATTGTTCGTAGAAGGGATGATAGTGTGCGATTCACCACCTCCGTTTTCCCATCGGTTTGTGGATGACAAGTAGTGGAAAATAATAACTTTGTACCGAGTTTGCTTCACAAGGTCTTCCAAAAGTAACTAAGAAATTTTGTGTCTCGATCCGACACAATGGTCCTTGGCATTCCATGATACTTGACTACTTCCTGAAAGAAAAGTGTTGCAATGTTAGTGGCATCGTCTGTTTTGTGACAGGGAATAAAATGTGCCATTTTTGAAAACCAATCCACCACAACAAAAATGGAATCTCTCCCCCTCTTGGTCTGTGGTAACCCCACGATAAAGTCCATTGATATGTCCTCCCAAGGGGTGTTGGGAATTGGGAGAGGAAGATATAGTCCATGTGGGTTCAGCTTTGATTTGGCTTTATGGCAAACAATGCACTTTCCCACAAATTTCTCAACATCTCTAGATATCCTAGGCCAATAAAAATGCTCACTAAGAACACTTAGAGTTTTTGAAACACCAAAATGCCCCATTAACCCACCCAAATGTGACTCCTTTAGTAAAAGTAAACGGATAGAGCAATTAGGAATGCAAAACTTATCAATCCGAAATAAGAATCCATCATGTAAATAGAACTTTTCCCAACTAACTCTAGGTTTACAATGTTCATAAGGTTCTCTAAAATCACTGTTAGTGGCATATAAATCCTTAATGTATTCAAAACCAAGAAGTTTTGAATCCAACAAGGATAAAAGAGAATATCTACGCGAAAGTGCATCGGCCACAGTATTTTCTTTACCCTTTTTATGCTTGATGACATATGGAAATGATTCAATGAATTCTAGCCATCTAGCATGTCTCCTATTTAGTTTATGTTGGCTCCTAAGGTATTTAAGAGCCTCATGATCAGAATGGATCACAAATTCTTTAGGCCAAAGATAGTGTTGCCATGTTTCGAGTACTCTAAACAATGCATACAACTCTTTATCATATGTAGCATAGTTTAGAGTTGGTCCATTTAACTTCTCACTAAAATAAGCAATAGGCTTACCTTCTTGCATGAGTACTCCTCCTATGCCAATTCCGCTTGCATCACATTCAATTTCAAAGGTCTTACCGAAGTCTGGAAGTGCAAGTAGAGGGGCGTGGGTGAGTATCTCCTTTAGCGCATGGAAGGCTTTTTCTTGAGTTGTCCCCCATTTGAAAGGAACATTCTTCTTTGTCAATTCATTCAATGGTGCTGCTAGTGTGCTGAAGTCTTTCACAAATCTCCTGTAAAAACTAGCAAGCCCATGAAAACTTCTTACCTGTCCAACAGAGGTTGGAGTTGGCCATTCTTGTATTGCTTTGATCTTCTCGGTGTCCACTTCAACTCCATTTCCACTCACAACAAATCCAAGGAAAATAATCTTATCGAGACAAAATTCACACTTTTTTATGTTTCCAAACAGGTTTTCTTTCCTTAACACCTCTAGGACTTTTCTCAAGTGATCTACATGTTCATGCAAAGTCCTACTATACACCAGAATATCATCAAAGTAAACTACCACAAATTTTCCAATATATGCACGTAAGACATGATTCATTAACCTCATAAATGTGCTAGGTGCATTGGTGAGACCAAAGGGCATGACTAACCATTCATAAAGTCCATGTTTTGTCTTAAATGCAGTTTTCCACTCATCTCCTTCTTTCATCCTAATTTGATGGTAGCCACTTCTTAAATCAATTTTTGAGAAAATAGTTGAACCATTTAATTCATCTAGCATATCATCTAACCTAGGGATAGGATGACGATACCTGACCGTGATGTTGTTGATGGCTCTACAGTCAATGCACATTCTCCATGTTCCATCCTTCTTTGGTACTAGAAGGACCGGTACCGCACAAGGACTAAGACTCTCTCTCACATACCCCACATTCAACAACTCTTGAACTTGCCTTTGAATTTCTTTTGTCTCCTCTGGGTTGGTGCGATATGCTGGGCGGTTCGGTAGTGATGCTCCAGGTATGAGGTCAATTTGATGCTCAATACCTCTAATGGGTGGCAAACCCAGTGGCACCTCCTCGGGAAACACATCTTCAAATTCCTGCAACAAAGACTCAACAACATGTGGCAAAGAAGATGTTAAGTCGTTAGTGTTCAACATCACCTCTTTGTACATAAGTACTAAGAGATTTTGTCGAGAAATCAAAGCTTCCTTAACCTCACTCTTTTTTTCCAACATCACACTTTTCTCTCCTCTCAAATCTTTTTCCCCTCTTGATTTTTCTTTGCTCTCCATTTCTTTGCTTCTCTCATTTTCTATTTTTCCCTCATTCTCTCCTTTTTCATTTTCTCTCTTTCTTTCCTCATCACTCTTTTTTTTCTTTTCTCTCAAAATGTGATCTTCCAGAATTTGCTTGGGGGACATGGGGTTGAGGGTTATAGGTTCCCCTCGGAGTAGAAAAGAGTGACGGTTCAAGAAACCATCATGAGTAACACGCCGATCGTACTGTCATGGTCGACCCAACAACAAGTGGCACACCTTCATAGGAACAATGTCGCACAATACCTCATCTTTGTACTTACCGATGGTGAACAATACCTTAACTTGCTTGGTGACCTTCAGCTCTCCACAATCATTCAACCACTGAAGTCGGTATGGATTTGGATGCCTTAAAGTCGGGAGTCCCAACTTCTCCACCAACTCGGTGCTCGCCACATTGCTACAACTTCCACCATCAACAATAACACTACATACCTTCCCATTGATCTTGCATCGTGTATGGAAAAGGTTCTCCCGCTGCTCCTTTTCTCCAACGGTCATTTGTGCACTTAAAACTCTTCTAGTGACAAGAATCTCGCCATCTTCCGCAAATTCTCCATTTTCAATTTCTGGAGATTCATCTTCCTCCTCTTCGGAGCTCTCTCCATCGGTCTCCCATTCTCCATACTTGTTGATGATCATGGTGCGACGGTTTGGGCATTCACTAGCAATGTGACCCCTTCCTTGCCATTTAAAACACCGAATATCCCTATTCTTGGTTTGATTAGCCTCAAAAGTAGGTTTCTTAGGTGGAAGAATTACCTTGTCACTTTTGCGATCAACCACCTCTTTTGCCTTTGATGGTTCTCCAATCTCCTTCCATGGATTTTTCCATGGTGTGAAAGGGGTAGTGGGTTTCCTCATGTTGCTCCTCCTTTTGATTTGTTGCTCGATCTTGGTGGCTTTGTGGATCATATCTTGTATCTCTACATGGTGGTACATCTCCACTTGATCCGCAATCTCCCGATTGAGCCCATGTAAAAACCGTGCCATGGTTGCCTCCGGATTCTCCTCAACGTTTGCCCGAATCATGGCAATTTGCATCTCCTTGTAGTAGTCTTCTACACTCTTACTCCCTTGGATGAGTCGTTGAAGTTTGTTCTGGAGATCTCTATGGTAATGTGTGGGAACAAACCGCTTCCGCATGGTGAACTTCATGTCTTCCCAAGTGTTGATGGGACGTCCACCATATCTAGCCCTCTCCTTTTGAACTTGATCCCACCAAATTAAAGCATAATCAGAAAATTCAAGGGAAGCAAGTTTGACCTTTTTCTCCTCGGAATATGCATGGCATGAAAAGACCTGCTCGATCCGCATCTCCCACTCCAAGTATGCTTCCGGATCGCTTTTCCCAAGAAAAGAAGGGACCTTCACCTTGATCCCGCCAAGTAGTTCATCATCATGTTGTCTCCTTTGGCCTCCTCTCAGTTGTTGGTACAACCTCCTCCTTTGTGGGACTTCATCAAGATCATCATCAAAGTTCACCATCTCCTCCTCCATGATGTGGGGACGACGTGGTGCAGGAGCGCGTCGTGGGTTATCATGGAACATCCTTGGGCTTGTTTTATTCTCCAATTCATCAATCCTCTCATGTAACACCTCCAACTTCCGATCAAGAAGCTTCTCGAAGTGGCTCACCAAAGCTTGCATTTGGAATTGCGTAGCTTCAGGTGCGGGAGATCTACTTCGACTTCCTTCATCGCTAACATGAGCAATTTTCTTCCCACGATCTTCTGCCATGATAAGTTACACAAACACAAACACACACCGGGGGGGACACACACAATGATACACACTCACTCACACACGCGAGATGTACACACTCACACAAGATGTACACACTCACACACACAAAGGTACACACTCACGCACGCAATATATACACACTCATACGCACAAGATGTACACACACACGCACACAACAAGATGCACACACTCACACACACAAGATATATTTTTTTTTCTTATTTCTCTCCACTCTCAAAACTCAATTTGAATCCCAAGCTCTTATGAAATATAATACCTTGTTTAGGGCGATCAAGTGCCACCAATTCCTCCCCAATCAAGATTGTGTCGGGGGATGGTTTAACATAACCCGCTTGAGTGGTAAGAGGTTTAAAAATGGTAAAGGGTCAAAAAGAGGGTGGAAAGAAGGGTAGATAGGTGGATTGTGGGTTTTGCCCGATTGTGCAAGATAAGATAAATGAATAACAATATGAGCCAAATACAAAATGGGGATTAAGTAAAATGATGGAAAAAGTTATATATGGAAATAGAAAGTGCTAATAAGGTAAAGCACAAAGGATTAATTGTATCCGCTCTTTTTTTTTTGCTTTTGTTTTTGTCAATTCTCCCCAAAAAGTGTTGTGCTTGGAGTTTTAAAGCACAAGATGATTGAACGGAGAGTAAGACATTTTTTTTCTTTTTTTTTTCGAAATCTCTCAAATAAAGGATGTTCTTAATTTTGAAAAGCACAAAATGATGAGTTGAGAGATTTTTTTTTTGCCGGATACAAATCACATATAGAGAATTAAATGCGGAAAGAAGATGAATGAAAATTTGGCTCAATTTATAATAATCCAAGCTTGCACAAACTAGGACAATTCGGGAGGCTTTCAAGAAAAATGGATTTTTTTTTGTTGAATGGGTGAATAATATGGAAAGATAAGGAGGGTAATGGATAGAATTAAAGTAAATGAAGGGATAGACGCCTACCATGTCAACCGGTGCTCTGATACCAACTGATGCGAGACGCACGGGGTGGCCCGATCTTCACGGCGTAGGGCGGCGGATGATGGATGCAGTTTGGGGCTAAGTGATGAGTGAATGGTATGGATAGTGGAAGCAAGTAGTCAACCAACGCTATATGGAGCGTGACATACTACTTAGACAACACACTCAAGGGAGGGGTGTGATGGTCAATCCACACAACAACGCACTTGGATTGAGGCACGGAATTGGGGGCTTTGTGATCTTGGATCACCAATCTAACTTGTAGATTGACAAGGCAAGAATACACAAGAGCAAGGGGGAAAACCCGGGATAATCCTCACTCAACGGAGAGAAACAAAGCATAAGCTCTCAAATTAAGTCTTGAATGCCAATACAATGCCATGGGGTGGCTATTTATAGCCAAGGGGGTGATACAATGGTCAAGGGTCTAATACCCTAAAGTCATAAAGTCTAAACCTACCTTGTCCCCTTAAAAGTCAAAAAGATAAAAGCCAACAAAGACTTTTGGAAAAGAAGCACACAACTTTCCAACATAGCCCACCGGATTTGACTTTGGTGTCCAAAGATGCCATTTCTAGAATCCTCCATGTGGGCAAGGCCTCCAAATTCGTGCAACCATGTGGGCCAAGTTTTAATCATCAATTTTGGGCTTGAATAAGTGATATTATAGGCCCATTTGCTCCATCCATGCAAGGTAATACCCATTGGGCCTTTAATGAAGCAAGATGAGCGCCCATTGAAGCATTCAACCTCTTTAATTTTCCTCGTGTCATTGGGCCTTGCAAATCCAATTCCTCCACCCGAGCAATCGACTCTGTGCCTTCCGCATGGTTCGCATCAGAATTGGACCAGCCCACACTTCTTGATGTCCAACACTATGGTGGGCCACAACACACTTATTTGGGACCCAAAATCATTTATCCACATGGAAAATGGTGGAAATTCGTAGCTGCACATTAATGAGGAGAGAGAAGGTGGAGAAAAGCATCATTAAGAGGGAATCCCGCTACTTTGGCTAGTGGGGTCATTAAATGACATGGGAAAGTGTTATTTTATGCTTTTTATGTGCCTTTTGGGTTCCCCATGTCTTGTAACTCGAATTGGGGCATTTTCCTTTATTCATTTTGTCTTTATATTGTATTTTCACCCCTTTGTAATGGGGGATGCTTGAATGTGACGGATTTTGGAAGCTTATTGTGCTATCCTATTGCTTTAGCCTTTTCCCTTTTCCCGGAATTGGTGGTGCAACTCCAGTGCTGGGGACTTTGTCTTTAAGCGGGGAGTGACCTTGGCGGGTGGCATTGCCTTTAAGCCTTTGTCAATTTGGCTACATTACGCTGCTCCTTTTCAGTTGCTCGTTTTGAGCTTCCGGCGACGCATCAATTGGTATCAGAGGCGCGGTTCCAACGAGTAAGTTCTATCGCATTCTTCTTATTACTCTCCATCATGTCTCGCAAGAGCAGATCTTCTACTCCTCAAATTACTCAAATCGGTGAGCAACTTCCTCAACTTTTGAGAGTGCGGCGACCTGACTCCCCTCCACCGCAGCGACATCCTCGACGTCCATCACCACATAATAGACGCAATCCAGCACCATTTTATGAAGATCGTGCAAATGGTGATGATTCCAGCGATTCAGAGGTAGATATGCGAAGAAGAAGATATGATGAAGACATTGAAAGAGGGTTGAGGATCAACATTCCAGATTTTTATGGGAGTATGAATCCGGATGATTTTCTGGATTGGATGCGGGAAATCGAACGGTTCTTCGAATTTAAGAATTGTTCTGACGAGAAGAAGTGCAAGGTAGCCATTCTGAAATTTAAAGATTATGCATCACTTTGGTGGGAAAATCTGAAGAAACAGCGGGAACGTGAAGATAAAGGCAAGATACGCTCATGGGAGAAGTTGAAAAGGCTTTTGAGGAGACGATTTCTGCCTGAGAATTATAAGCAAGATCTTTATTTTCGAATGCATAGCCTACGACAAGGAGATAAGTCTGTTGAAGAGTACATTCGGGAATTTGATCGTTTATTGATGCGAAGTGATGTTCCAGAATATAAAGAGCAAACAATTGCAAGGTTTTTGGGTGGATTAAATGAAGAAATTACACATTCAGTGGAGTTGCAATCATTCTGCTCACTTGATGATGTTTGCAAGCTGGCGATCAAGGTGGAAAAGCAAAAGCGGACCTCAAGGGCACCAGCACTCAAAAACTACAATAGAGGTACAACTTTTTATAAGGGTATTTCTTCTAATAAATCTGGTGTTGTTGAGAAGGAATTTGGAAGGAACAAGATGCTGGATAAAGGGAAAGAGAAGGCTATGAAACAAACAAAAGGGAAGTCGAACTCCTTTGAACGTGGGAATCGAAAGTGTTTCAAATGCCATGGGTATGGTCATTTTCAGGCCAATTTCCCTAACAACCGTATTATTACTATTAAAGAGATTGAAGAAATTGAAGAGGCAATCAAAGAGGATGAACATGATGGTGAAGAATCTGAAAATGAGGAACATGTTGTGGAAGAAGCTGATGTGGGAAACATGCTGGTGCTACGAAGAGTTTTGCAAGCTCAAATCCGCCCGGAAGAAGATCAAAGAGAAAACTTGTTCCAAACTCGTTGCACCATTAATCAGCGGGTATGCATGGTGATTATTGATAGTGGGAGCTGTACAAATGTGGCCTCAACAACACTAGTGGAGAAATTGAAGCTTCCAACTCAGAATCATCCTTGCTTGTATAAATTGCAATGGTTGAACAATGGGAGCACACTCCAAGTCAACAAACAGGTTCTGATTTCATTCTCCATTGGTAAGAACTATGCTGATGAAGTACTGTGTGATGTTATTCCTATGGATGCTTGTCACTTGTTGTTGGGTAGGCCTTGGCAGTTTGACAGGGTAGTGAAATATGATGGGAGGAAGAACACATATTCTTTTTGATCTGGGGAAAAGAATATCACACTTGCTCCTTTGAAGCCGTCCCAAACTCTTCAAGAAAAATCTGTTCCGGAAGTTCCCAAAGGTAGTCTCTTTATCAGCAAAGCTCAAGTGGAGAAAGTCATAAATAAGCAAAAGCCAATTTTGGCTTTATTGATGATGGAAAAGTCATGCCATGAGGAGAAGAGTCATCAACATCCTTTAGCTCATTCCTTAATTGGGGAATATCATGATGTTTTTCCTAATGATCTTCCAGCAGGATTACCACCATTTAGAGGCATTGAACACCAGATTGATCTCGTTCCGGGTGCACAATTGCCAAATAAACCAGCATATCGGTGTAATCCTGGAGAATCAAGGGAATTGCAAAAGCAAGTAGATGAGTTGATGGATCGAGGCTTTATAAGGCCAAGAATGAGCCCGTGTTCTGTTCCAGCATTATTGGTGCCGAAGAAAGATGGTACGTATCGCATGTGCATTGATAGTAGAGCTATCAATAATATTACCATCAAATACAGGTATCCCATCCCACGACTCGATGATATGCTTGATGAATTACATGGTTCATCAATCTTTTCGAAGGTTGATCTTCGTAGTGGATACCACCAGATTCGAATGAAGGAAGGGGATGAGTGGAAAACGGCTTTCAAAACTAAAGGCGGATTGTTTGAGTGGCTGGTCATGCCATTCGGCCTCTCAAATGCTCCTAGCACATTCATGCGACTCATGAATGAAGTTCTGAAACCATTTATTGGTAAATTTGTGGTAGTTTATTTGGATGACATTTTGATTTACAGCAAGGATGTGGAGAGCCATGTGGATCATCTTTGGTGGGTATTTGACGTTCTACGGAAACAAAATCTATATGGGAAGCTTGAAAAATGCGAGTTCTTTTCAACAGAAGTGGTGTTTTTGGGATATGTGGTAACCAAAGAAGGCATCATGGTGGATGAATCAAAAGTGGAAGCAATCAAGTCCTGGCCACAACCAGAATCCATTACCGAAGTAAGAAGTTTCCACGGTTTGGCATCTTTTTATCGTCGCTTTGTTTCCAATTTCAGTACTATTATGGCACCTATCACTAAATGCTTGAAAAGGGGGAAATTTGAGTGGTCAAAGGCAGCAAATGAATCATTTGAAATCATTAAGAAAAAGTTGTGTGAAGCACCGGTTTTGGCATTGCCTGATTTTGATCAAGTCTTTGAAGTGGAATGTGATGCAAGTGGAGTTGGGATAGGCGCTGTTCTCATCCAAAGCAAGCGCCCTATTGCATATTTCAGTGAGAAACTGAATGATTCAATGAGGAATTACAACACCTATGATAAGGAATTTTATGCGGTTATAAGAGCCCTAGATCATTGGTCTCATTATTTGAGACCGAAGCAGTTTGTTCTTTATTCTGACCATCAGGCTTTGAGGTATATCAATGGTCAACACAAGCTGATTTCGAGGCATGCAAAGTGGGTGGAATTCTTACAATCATTCTCATTTGTGTCAAAATACAAGAAGGGGCAAGATAATCTGGTGGCAGATGTTTTATCTCGGAGGTATGCGTTACTTACAATTCTTGATGCTCGAATTCTTGGATTTCAGCTTATGAGAGAAGATTATCAGCATGATATGGAGTTTAATTCTATTTTAATCCAATGTCAAGATGGATTTGTGGAGGATTATTCTGTACATGATGGGTTTCTCTTTAAGAGAAACAAGTTGTGTGTTCCAAAGGGTAATTACAGGGACTTGCTTATTAGGGAAGCACATGAAGGGGGACTTGCTGGTCATTTTGGCATCCATAAAACCTTGGAGATACTAAAAGAGCATTTCTACTGGCCGAAGATGTAATCACATGTCCAAGCTATTCTTTCAAGATGCGGAACATGTCAAAGAGCAAAGAGTCATTTCAAGCCTGGTTTATACACTTCGTTACCTATTCCGGAGCAGCCATGGGAAGATCTCAGCATGGATTTCATTATGGCTTTACCAAAGACTCAGCGAGGTAAAGATTCAATAATGGTTGTTGTTGATCGATTTTATAAGATGGCTCATTTCATACATTGTCATCAGACTGAAGATGCGGTGAAAGTGGCAGAATTGTTTTTCAAAGAGATTGTTCGCCTTCATGGAATTCCTCGCAGCATCGTTTCGGATAGAGACACAAAATTTCTCAGCCATTTTTGGAGAACATTATGGGGGAAATTCGGTACGAAACTTCTTTTTAGCACATCCCATCACCCTCAAACGGATGGGCAAACAGAAGTTACCAATCGTACATTGGGCACTATTCTGAGAACATTGGTGAACAAGAGCATGAGAGATTGGGATTTGCAACTTGCACAAGCTGAATTTGCATACAATAGATCTCCCAGTGCTACCACCCGACATTCTCCATTCGAAGTGGTTTATGGAATCAGTCCAATCACTCCTATAGAATTGTGCTCTTTGCCTCTTGATTTTTAGGTAAATATTGATGCGGAGGAGAAGACAAACCAGATGAAGAAGCTCCATGAATCTATTCGTGCTCAAATAGAGAAGTCTAATGAAGCATACAAGAGGCAAGCAAACAAGCATCGGAAGCAGGCTATTTTCCAACCTGGAGACAAAGTGTGGATTTACCTTCGCATGGAGAGATTTCCATCCAAAAGGAAGAGCAAGCTGGCACCACGAGCTGAAGGTCCATTCAAAGTTCTTGAACGAGTGGGAAACAATGCCTACAAAATTGATTTACCAGATGATTTTGGCAGCGTTTCTGCAACGTTCAACATTGGGGACTTATCTCCTTACATTGAAGAAGATGATGTCATGGATTTGAGGGCAAATCCTCTTCAACCGGGGGAGAATGATATGGATCAGATTCAGCCCAAGGAGAATAATTTTGGGCTTAATAAAAATTCCAAGCCCAATTGTTGTTCGAATTGGACCAGCCCACACTTCTTGATGTCCAACACTATGGTGGGCCACAACACACTTATTTGGGACCCAAAATCATTTATCCACATGTCAAATGGTGGAAATTCGTAGCTGCACATTAATGAGGAGAGAGAAGGTGGAGAAAAGCATCATTAAGAGGGAATCCCGCTACTTTGGCTAGTGGGGTCATTAAATGGCATGGGAAAGTGTTATTTTATGCTTTTTATGTGCCTTTTGGGTTCTCCATGTCTTGTAACTCGAATTGGGGCATTTTCCTTTATTCATTTTGTCTTTATATTGTATTTTCACCCCTTTGTAATGGGGGATGCTTGAATGTGACGGATTTTGGAAGCTTATTGTGCTATCCTATTGCTTTAGCCTTTTCCCTTTGCCTGGAATTGGTGGTGCAACTCCAGTGCTGGGGACTTTGTCTTTAAGCGGGGAGTGACCTTGGCGGGTGGCATTGTCTTTAAGCCTTTGTCAATTCGGCTACATTACGCTGCTCCTTTTCACTTGCTCGTTTTGAGCTTCCGGCGATGCATCACTATCAATGATCATACTACATACCTTCTCCTTGATGTGGCATCTCATATGAAAAATATGTTCCCGTTGCTCCTCATCATGATCATATTTGGGTTGAATGTTTAAATCTCTTCTTGCCACCAATGCATCTCCATGTACGGGTTCTTCAACTTCTACATCTGAACCCTCCTCCAAAGATGGAATCTCATCATCGCTAGAGTGCTCACTAAGGATGTATCCATTATGCAAAATAATCATGGCCCTTTTGTTTGGGAATTGAGATGCAATATGACCATGTCCTTGACACTTAAAACACTTTATATCATGAGATTTTGAAGGGAAATTTGTGTCTATTTTTTCTTTTGAATCAGTGGAGAAGAACTTATTTTTGGCCTCTTCTCTTTGTTTTGGAACAAATTTAGAATCTCTTGGTTTCGTTTCATTCCACTTAGAAGTTGATTTTGGATCTTTCCGGTTATCCTTCCAAAAATTATAGGAACTTACTTGAATCCTCTAAGAATGTGGTTGCTTTTTGACCTTCACCGCCTTATGTAGCAACTCCTCCATGTCAATGTAGGTCTGTAGTTCCACGACATCTCTAATTGCCGGATTCAAGCCATTGGTGAACCTTACCATGGTAGCTTCGCGATCCTCCTCCAAATTGGCTCGAATCATTGATATCTCCATTTCCTTGTAGTATTCCTCCACACACATGGAACCTTGCACAAGTTTTTGTAACTTCAAATGCAAGTCTCGATAGTAATGACTAGAAATGTACCTTTTGCGCATTACTCTCTTCATTTGTTCCCAAGTTCGAATTGGCCTTTCTCCATTTCGCCGTCGACTTACTTGTAATTGATCCCACCAAATACTTGCATAGTCATTGAACTCAAGCACTGCCAATTTTACCTTCTACTCCTCCGAGTAGTTGTGAAGTCCAAACACATGGTCAACCTTCCGCTCCCACTCCAAATAAAGTTCTGGGTCACTCGACCCTTGAAAGCGTGGAAGTGTCACTTTGATGCTTCCCAAGTCATTGTCTCTCCAAGCAGCACGTTGCCCTCACCTAGGAATTGATTCTTCGAAATCGGAGTACTCGTCATCACCTTCATGAATTTCTTGCCTTCTTGGAGCCTTTGAAGATGAGGAACTTTGTATATCATCCAACCTAGCATTCAATCTTGTAAACTGGTCAACGACTGCTTTCATGAATAATTTAATGTCGATCTCATTTCTTTCTCCCTCACTTGCCATTTTTTTTTAAATTCCTCACACAGTCTTTCTCTCTCTTTTTTTATCTCTCAAAAGGTTCCTCACACTTTCTAGCACAACAAATTGGTTCCTACAAGTGTTCTTAAATAGAATCAAGAAGACAACTATTAAAAGCAATCAATTCATGGCAATCTTTAAAAATCAGAAATTTAAAAAGGGTTTGAATCAATGAGGTCCACGAAATGTAGGGGGTAAATGGGAGAAAAGGTTATAGAAGAAGGTTGGATATGGATAAAGGAAAGAATATGATGGATAAGAAAATACAATCAAATTTATAACTTATGAGCGAGCGCAATGTTTCAAATGAGCAGCATCCTTTTTTTTATTTTTTTTTGATTTTTTTTGCTACTCAATAAACAAGAATTGAGATACATAGAGTGTGCCTTTTGTGCTCAAAGTACAAAAAATGAAAAATGTACTAATCTGATTGCAATGATGTAAATGGTTGAGATAACATGAACTTCAAACTCAAATGGAAATCCGCCTTGGAGATTGTTAGATTTCACAAGGGTGAAACTATAGCACGAATTGATTCGGCTATATCTCTAAATATAGGTGTCGGATTTTAGTGTTTCCAAATCGAGAAGAAAGATGAGATTCTGAACTATTAAAATGAAATATTATACGCCTAGAAACTCAAATAAAAAGCAGACGAAAATATGGAAGAAAGTTCCGTCCAAAATTGGTGATGGCAGAAAATGGAAGAAGGGGAAGAAAAAAAAAGATGGGAGAAATAGAAATGAAAGAGCCTGGTTTTTGTTGCCTTGCTCTGATACCAAATGATATAATACTGTATGCGAGTGCGATATTCGTTGGAAAAAATGCGGAAACAACAGCGAAGAAAGAAGAGGGGAATGGAAATTAAAAGAAATGCAAGAGGAATAAAGGGGAAGGGGATGATCAATTAGGACCCCAAGGAGACTTGCCCCTTGAAACTCTAATTATAAAGCGCCGCAAAGGTTGATCACTCCTTTGATGAGCCTTACTTGCATTCACCTAAGAACACAAGAAACACAAGCATAATAATGCTAGAAACTCTCAAATTTGAAATTAACCTTCAAGGGGTACAAGAGGTGACTATTTATAGCCAAATGAGAGGAATACATGTCAAACTACCTATCCCACAAAAGTCTAAAGCCTATCCCACGAATTTGACTTTGTTTAAACATGTCCATGGATTTAGGGGACAAGATATCTCTAAAGAAGACTTTTAGGAACCACCCCAAAGACTTTGAAGATTCCCACCATGGATTTGGAGACAATTGGCCCACCACTTTTGACATTGGATATTTCCTTCATGTAAGTGGATTAAATTTTGTGGAAGCATATGGGTGGGCCTTTTAGGTTCACTTTTGGGCTTTAATAATTGTGATTAAAGGCCCATTTTCCCCTCCCATGCATGCATGTTGGGCCTCCTCTTGTAATTTCAAAATGAGGCCATGTAAAGCCTCTTTCATCTTCCTCATTCTTCCTCTTGTCATTGGACCACCAATCCCATGCAATAGGTCTTGTCCATTAATTCCCCTTCCACCATCAATGCCATGATCACCCTCAACTCCTTGCTGCATGTGTACACCATGATCCGCATCATCCACACAGGATAGTACAACCCAATCCACACAGGAAAGCACAACACAATCCACATAGGAAAGCAAGTCAATCATATCGAAGATAATGATTGAAAGTCAAGACTCAACTCACACAGGTATACTTCTTCGTAAGATAATAGAGATGATCAGATGTAGCCACTGATTCATCTAAGCTGGGACCCACGTAGGATACTAAACCAGCTAAGCTGTCAGACCTACATAGGATACAGAACAGCTACTCTGCCAGACCCACGTAGGATAGCAAGAACAGAGTCAAACACTGCCAGACCCACGTAGGATACAAGGAAGTCATCATCGTCGAACCCACAGAGGATTTCAGAACGGTCTTCATCGCTGCCGAACCCACGGAGGATTTCAGTGCAGTCTTCATCGCCGTCGAACCCACTGAGGATTTCAGTGCAGTCTTCATCGCCGTCGAACCCATGGATGATTTCAGTACGGTCTTCATCGCTGCCGAACCCACGGAGGATTTCAGTGTAGTCTTCATCTCTGCCGAACCCACCGAGGATTGCAGTGCAGTCGTCGTCACTTCCAAACCTACAGAGGATTTCAGTGCAGTCATCATCGTCGTCGTAGTCGCAGCCAGCTCTAGGGTTCCCGCACACAGCATGCTCATTTCTGGGAGGGTCCGCTCCACGAGTCAAATGGGCGTCGATACATCAACTGACACGTAGTCCGGAGTTGATGTATCCCAAAGTTCCATCTCAACAAAAGGATCTCAACGTGACAGACGACACGTCAATCGGACGCCCGGTCTGTGAGTTATTGACGTTTTCGTTCCAGGGGCCCGGTTGGTTTTTAAGTCAAAACCAACCCGACCGCACTCCAACTGCGTCCAAACCTCGAGCGGAGTAAGACAAAAGGTCCGTCTCACTAAGAGGAATCCAAAAAAGTCGACGGCACGTCAATCGGACGTCCGGAGCTCAAGTTATAAGTGTTTCTGCTCCGAGGGCCCGGTTGGTTTCGTGTTCGAACCAAACCGGCCGTACCTAATGTTCTTCAAAACCTTGAGTGTAATATACCAAAACGACCGTCTCGATCCAAGGATCGCATCGCAACTGACGGTGTGTCGATCGGAGGTTCGTAGCCCAAGACACGGGCGTTTGAAACGAACTGTCCGAAGATAGGGGGTTTTCGGCCCGGACCGACCCGGTCCAAGACCCCCTGGGTCATCCCGAACCGGGTCGACCCGAACCGGGTCCGGGTCTGGGCCATTAGGGCGCGGCCTGGGCAGCCCAGCTCGGTGCGGCCGGTTGGCCTGGCGCGGGCGCAGACCGGTGTGGCCAGCACAACGCGGGCCGAGCCGAGCGGAAAGGGGTGGGGGGGGGGGGTGCCCCCATTGATTGAAACCGCGGCCCCACGTGGGTCTGCTCCTTTGCCAGCCGGGGGTTACGACCCCCGACTTCACTTCCGAAACGGACGGCCCGGTCCGGCCGGCTGGTGCTGCCGCCGCGGGACCCCGCGATCCTGCCCCTCCGAGGTGCCGGCGGTTCCAGCCGCCCTGCCTTGCACCGCCGCGCCCCTCCACCGCGGCCTCTTCGTGGTTCTCAAGCGCGGTGCGACGGCACCGCGACTTTGTTTGGCCCCAACGGCACAGCGCGACGGCGCCACGCTTCTTTGTCCGTTCTTCTTTGTTTCCGCGCGGTGTCGTTGCACCGTGCTACCTTTGTTCGTGCCGCGACAAACATATCATCAAAGGGGGAGGAGGGTCGGCCGTGTTCGTGTGGTCCGACCCCCTCCCATTAATCCGATATCAAGCGGCTAAGAAATTGACGTTTGGACGGTAAAAGAATAATCATGAACCAAAATCAAACCCCTACCTCGATGAAGTCGTCGAACGAGGTTTGTCACGGGAAAAGGACGTCGCGGAAGACGGCGTCGCAGAAGGAGGATCGTCGGTGTCGTAGTACACGACGTCGCGGAGAAGAGGATCGTTGGCGTCACGGTACACGGCGTCGCGTCGTCGATCTCCGAGGAATCAGCGTTATTCGTCTACCTTCGTCGGAGGCCGGCTTTCTTCATTAGTGACGGTGCGTTCTTTGCATTCTTCAAGGAGGAAGATGAAGATTCCAAGGCTTGAGCAATTCCTCTCCAACCTTCTCGCACAACGAAATAACCCTTAAAGAAATAAGACTTTGTCTTATTTAATTAACACACACAAGCCAACATTCAATTCGAAATTCAAAATGAATTCAAGAATTGATTACATTGAATAACTTAATTCAATTCATTAATTAAGAGAGTTGACTTTGTATTTAAAAGGGGTGCGGGTGAGTTACATATTAAATGCACGAGAGGGAGGTTAAAAGGGATTTGAAGGGGCGGGGCTCGTGTGGGCCCCACTTCACTAATATCCTACCTAGTGGAGTTAGGATATTAGTGGGTCCCACTCCAACCACCAAGCATAGGTTTAAACTACGTAGAATAGAAATAAAATTTGTAGCACAATATTTTATTTTATTCTTTAGTTAACCCATTTAATTAATAACCTCACCCGAGCAAACGCAACTCCAGAAAAGGTGTTCTTAAGCAATTATCGGCGCCGCGGTTTCATTGGTGCCCTCGGATTTTGAATCCGAGCACTGGTTCAAAAGTTAGGAAAACTCGCTCGTTCGTTCCCTGAACGTAACCGAGCTAAACTTCGGAAATTGTTTAGGGGCACATCGGGCCTCGGAATTAGGTGCCTCAGAATCTGCGTTCTTGTAAAATCTCCAAGAAAATTAAGAAAAAATTTCCCTTGAATTTTACGGGTCATTACATTACTCTCACCTCAGGACTTTACGTCCCCGTAAAGATACATCACAAATTAGGGGAACAAATGAGGGTACTGAGCACGCATCTGAGCCTCCCACTCCCAAGTTCTCTCTTGGAGGTTCCCGTGCTGCCTTCTGATGCGCACTAGAGGAATCGACCACCCACGTAGGACCCGCACCTGTCGATCCTCGATCTCCACCGGGACCTCCACAAAGGTCGCCCCATCGTCAAGGTCTAGCTCCCCATGGTCGATGATATGTGTCGGGTCGTGCACGTATCTCCTCAGCTGAGATACGTGGAAAACGTCGTGCACCCGGTGCAACTGAGGTGGTAGAGCCAGGCGGTAAGCCACCTCGCCTACCTTGATGAGGACCTGGAATGGTCCGATGAAGCCCGGAGATAACTTGCCGCCCCGGCCAAATCTCCGTAATCCACATCGAGGTGAGACCCGCAAGAAAATGTGGTCGTCATCGTCAAACTCTAGTGGCCTCCACCTCCTATCATCATAAGACTTCTTCCAGCTCTGAGCTGTCCTCATCTGCTCCTGGATGACCTGGACCTTCTCTGTCGTGGCCTGGACCATCTCTGGTCCCACATGTACTGACTCCCCAGGGTCTGTCCAGCACAGAGGTGATCTGCATGGCCGGCCGTACAATGCCTCGTATGATGCCATCCCGATGGTGGAGTGTTAGCTGTTGTTGTACGCGAACTCCACCAAGGGTAGGTGGTCCTCCCAGCTGTGACCAAAGTCAAGGACACATGCACGGAGCATGTCCTCGAGAGTCTGAATGGTCCTCTCCGTCTGACCGTCCGTCTGAGGGTGAAAGGCGGTGCTCAGATATAGCTACGTCCCGAATGCCTCATGCAACCCCTTCCAAAGTCGGGAAGTAAAGCGAGCATCTCGACCAGAGACGATAGACACCATGAAGTCGTACAATCTCCTGAACGTAGAGGCGTCCCAAGCTCTCCACTGAGCCCTGCTCTTTGATGGGTAAGAAGTGGGCCGACTTGGTGAGTAGGTCGACAATCACCCAAATGGAGTCGTGACCTCTGGAAGTGCGTGGAAGTCCAATCATGAAATCCATAGATATCCCTCCCACTTCCACTCCGGGACCTCCAAGGGCTGTACCAAGCCTGCTGGTACCTGATGCTCTACCTTCACCTGCTGACAGGTGAGGCATTGAGAAACGAACTCAGCTACAGCCTTCTTCATACCCGGCTACCAGTGCTGTTGTTTAAGATCCTGGTACATCTTCGCCACTCCTGGATGTACCTCTAAAGGGGTAGTGTGAAACTCCCATAGCACCTCTTCCTGTAAAGTAGCTGGTACCATGGTACGTCCTCTGAAATGAACGTCGTGCTCTCCTCCTATAGAGAATCCATCAGGTGTCTGTCCTAAGGATATCTGTGCACGTCGCGTCTCACAGTCAGCGTGCCCATGTTGTGCCTCTCTGACCCGCTACAGTAGTGGAGGAGTGACTGTGAGTGACTCAAGAAAGGCTGCTCCATCTCTATCCACGAATAATATCTGCAAAGCGGCTAGCTGCTTCGTCGCCTCCCCGAGTAGCTGAATGCCCGTCCTCCTGCTGAGAGCATCGGCTACTACGTTCCTCTTTCCAGGAGTATAGACTTTCTCAAAGTCATAGTCCTGGAGGAACTCGGGCCATCGCCGCTGTCTCAGATTCAGGTCCTTCTGCGAGAAGATGTACCTGAGACTCTGGTGGTCAGAGTAGACTGTAATGCGCTCGCCCATCAGATAGTGTCGCCACATCTTCAGAGCGAAGACCACTGCTGCTAACTCCAGGTCATGGGCAGCGTAGTTCTTCTCATGCTGCCTCAACTGACGTGATCCATAGGCGATCACTGCCCGCTCCTGCATCAGGACACATCCGAGTCCGGTCCCTGATGCATCACAGTAGACTACGCACCCTACTCCCTCCTCCGTTAGCCTCAAGATAGGTGCGCTGGTCAATCTCTGTCTCAGCTCCTGGAAGCTCTGCTGACATCTGTCTGACCACACGAAGGGTTTCCCCTTCTTCGTCAAAGCTGAGAGTAGTTCCGTAACTCTGGAGAAGTCTGGTAGAAACCTCTGGTAGTACCCAGCTAGCCCCAAGAAACTTCGCACCTCCGTCATGCTCCTGGGTGGCTCCCAAGTTAGCACTGCCTCGATCTTCGCAGGATCCACCGCAACTCTCACCTCAGAGATGACTTGTTCCAAGAAGTGGACCTCACGTATCCAGAATTGACACTTCGAGAGCTTTCCATAAAGCTGGTGCTCTCGGAGTGTGTCCAGTACAACCCGTAATTGGTAGGCGTGCTCCTCCTCAGTGGTCGAGTATATCAATATGTCATCGATGAATACCACGACAAATCGATTGAGGAATGGCAGAAAGATCATGTTCATGAGACTCATGAACATCGCTGGAGCATTGGTTATGCCAAATGGCATAACCAAGAACTCATAGTGGCCATACCGTCATCTGAAGGCCGTCTTCTGCACGTCTTCATCTCAAACTCTGAGCTAATGATAGCCTGATCTAAGGTCTATCTTCGAGAACCACCGTGCTCCCTTGAGCTGATCAAAGAGGTCGTCAATCCTCGGTAGTGGATACTTGTTCCTCACGGTCACCTGGTTCAGGCGACGATAGTCGACACACAGTCGCAAGCTCTTGTCTGCCTTCTTGGCGAACAATATCGGGGAAGCCCAAGGTGAAACACTGGGTCAAATGAATCCATTGCCCTACAAGTCCTCCAACTGTACCCGTAGCTCTCGAAGCTCAGTGGGAGCAATCCGATATGCTAGAGTGGATATCGGGGCTGTCCTGGGGTACAAGTCAATATAAAAGTCTACCTCTCTGCGAGGAGGTAGTCCTGGAATGTCGCCAGGAAAAACGTCGGCATACTGATCCACCACTACAGAAAAACTCGGACTCCGCACGTCAACTGCTCCTAGGATGAGGCTAGCCAACTAATGAGTGATGGGTTGTCCTCTCCTCTGCGTGAGTCCATCATGTGCTGCAAAGGCTCCCTTCTCGCCGGTGAAGGTGAACCTGCCCCCATCGGTGCGAACACACCGCACCTTGCGCCTAATACAGTCGATCTGAGCATGGACTGTGGATAACTAATCCATGCCCAAGATGACATCGTAAGGCCTCGACGCCACTACAAGAAGATCCCAGTCGAAGCTCTCACCTCCTAGAGTAAGCTCACACTGCCGACACGCTGTGGTCGTAGGCCTCCGCTGCCTGAAGCTAAGCCTGTCTCTGCCCACCAGCTCCTTGTGGTCGAGGTGGACCTCCTGGTGGTGGTGGTGGTAAAGCCTCATGATTCGTTGCCGGAAAGCTCAAAACGAGTAAGCAAGCAGACCAACGTATTGTAGCCGAATCGACCAAGGCTTAAAGGCAATGCCACCCGCCAAGGTTCCTCCACACTTAAAGACCACGTCACCAGCAATGGAAATGCACCACCAATTCCGGGCAAAGAGAAAATGCTAAAGCTAGAAGAATGCACAGCAAGATTCACAAATTCGTCCAATTCAAAAACCTCCATTTCAAAGGGATAAAAATACATTATAAAGACAAAATTAAGAAAGAAAAATGTCCCAATTCAAGTTACAAAGCATGGGGAACCCAAAAGGCACAGAAAAAGCATAAAACAACACTTTCCCAAGCCATTTAATGACCCCACTAACTAAAGTAGCGGGATTCTCTCTTAATGATACTTTTCTCCACCTTCTCTCTCCTCATTATGCGCTGCTACGAATTTCCACCCTTTTCCATGTGGATAACTGATTTTGGGTCCCAAATAAGTGTGTTGCGGCCCACCATAGTGTTGGACATCAAGAAGTGTGGGCTGGTCCAATTCGAACAACAATTGGGCTTGGAATTTTTATCAAGCCCAAAATTATTCTCCTTGGGCTGAATCTGATCCATATCACCTCAAAGCGTCGCCCACCACCTACTGCTCGGCTAGCTCCCCTGCCTCATCCGCCTGCTCTCGGCGAACCGCCACGGTCGACCCTCTGCCTCTACCTGGGTGTTCCCTCAACCGTCTGCTGCTCCTCTGCACGGCAGGTCGGGCAGTCACGAGTCATGTGGCCCTGCCCGCCGCATGCGTAGTACTGCCTGCTCCTCGGAAGGATGGCTCTACGCCGTGTGCCCCGCACCTCTGAGCCAATGTCCTGAGGTCGTCTGCCTGATGGTCTGGTCCGCCTGGACCCCTGTGACATTCGTCGACTGCCAGCTGTAGACGACTCTGCTACGTGCCGCCCTACGGTAGGTCTCGCTGCTGGTGTAGGCTCAGCAAGAAAGCTCTCTATGAGAAGAGCTCGCTCCAGTACTCATGCTTGTGTCGGAATGCTGAGGGAGATCATTGATGCCCTGATCTCATGCCTCAGTCCCTACTCAAAGGTTTGGACCCGGAAGAATGGGTCTCGTACCATGTCCGTCGAATAGCACGAGAGATCGGTAAATCTCGCCGAGTACTGGGCGGCCGTCATGCTGCCCTGTCGCAGCTGTAGAAGCTCCTAGATGCGCACCACACGGAGGGTGGCTGGGACGAACTTTGACACTGAAACTCGTGCAGTGCACTAAGGCGACGTGCACTCTCAGCGGCTGGGGCTGGTGGCATCGGTGGCTCGGCGGGTAGTGGTACCGCCGGTGCCTCCGCTTAAAAAGGGTCCTGCACCGAGGCCCCGTCGCTCGGTGGGCTGTCGTCTCGCACAAAGCTCGGAACCCTAGCTGGCTGCCATCGTGGGACCATCCTGAAAAGAAACAGGTGCGCCACGGTCAAACAGTATACCTAGTGAGCTGACACAAAGTAATCATAAAGAAAACTTTTGAAACACACATGCAATCAATGTTTTCGTGCATTGAGTCGGAAATCAGAAGTCAGGGTCCTGGTGTACGGATATGTCGGCCGCCGCACCAACACTGCTGCTTCACATAGAAGAAAGATCAGAGTCCTGAGTTCTGCGGTAGAACCGAACTCCTCTGATACCAATTTGTCACGACCCGTCCTCGGGACCCGTGTCGTGACTACCCCAAGCCCGCCTTCCATAGGCCAGGGGCTGGCGACTAGCACCAAAGGCGTAAATCCCAATAAAAAGGGGAAGGCATTGCCTTATAAAGCAAATAAACACCACAGAGTAAGCCAGCAGAAGTAAACACTAGGTATAATAGTAAGTGCGGAAAGTAAATGGGCTAGAATTCAAACCCAGACTGAAAGTAAAGTACAAATCGAAAGGAAGTACAACAACTGAAAGTAAAGCAGCAATGTCGAGCCGTCCACTGGAAGCCCCACCTGGAGGGTGGGTACAGATAGCCACCTCAGCTCCTCGGTCCAACCGTCCGCTCCGTGTACGTCCCGCCCAGTGGTCCACCTCCAGGTACCGACCTGCGCCACAAGTCTCAACCTCGATCAGCGGTGTCCGTCGTCTGCATCCAACACAACGTAGTGTGGGCATAGCCTGTGCAGGGGTGAGTATACGCTACTCAGTAGGGACCCCGAGACCCCCGAAGATCTCCCAGAATCCACAAAGGATAATCCACAAAGGAAAGATACAATCACGAAGTAACATCCAACACTACTTAGGTATATGCCCATACATATATACCTAAGTCATCAATTCCAATTTGGCTCCAACATCCGAGCCCAAGTTCGATCACGTCCACATAGGATAGTACAACTCAATCCACACAGGAAAGCACAACACAATCCACAAAGGAAAGCAAGTCAATCATATCGAAGATAATGATTGAAAGTCAAAACTCAGCTCACATAGGTATACATCTACGTAAGATAATAGAGATGATCAGATGTAGCCACTGATTCATCTAAGCTGGGACCCACGTAGGATACTAAACCAGTTAAGCTCTCAGACCCACATGGGATGCAGACCAGCTACTATGCCTGACCAACGTAGGATAGCAAGAACAGAGTCAAACACTGCCAGACCCACATAGGATACAAGGACAGTAGTCATCGTCGTCGAACCCATGGAGGATTTCAGTACGGTCTTCATCGCTACCGAACTCACAAAGGATTTCAGTGCAGTCTTCATCGTCGTCGAACCCACGGAGGATTTCAGTACGGTCTTCATCGCCGCCGAACCCACGAAGGATTTCAGTACGGTCTTCATCGTTGCCGAACTCACAGAGGATTTCAGTGCCGTCGTCGTCACTGCCGAACCCACGGAGGATTTCAGTGCAGTCATCATCGTCGTCGCAGTCGCAGTCAGCTCTAGGGTTCCCGCACACAGCATACTCGTTTCCGGGAGGGTCCGCTCCACAAGGCAAAGGGGGGTCGATACATCAACTGACACGTAGTCCGGAGTTGATGAATCTCAAAGTTCCTTCTGAACAAAAGGAACTCAACGTGACAGACGGCGCGTCAATCGGACGCCCGGTCTGTGAGTTATTGGCTTTTTCGTTCCAGGGGCCCAGTTGGTTTTTAAGTCAAAACCAACCCGACCGTACTCCAACTGCATCCAAACCTCGAGCGGAGTAATCCAAAAGGTCTGTCTCACTAAGAGGAATCCAACAAAGTCGACAACATGTCAATCAGATGTCCGGAGCTCAAGTTATATGCGTTTCCGCTCCAAGGGCCCGATTGGTTTCGTGTTCGAACCAACCCGGCCATACCCAAAGTTCTCCGAAACCTTGAGTGTAATATACCAAAACGACCGTCTCAATCCAAGAACCTCATCGCAACTGACAGTGTGTCGATCGGAGGTTCGTAGCCCAAGATACAGTCGTTTGAAAAGAACTGTCTGAAGATAGGGGGTTTTGGGCCCGGACCGACCTGGCCCAAGACCCCCTGGGTCGGCCCGAACCGGGGCAACCCGAACCGAGTCCGGGTCTGGCCCATTAGGGCGCCGTCCGGTCCGGTGGGCGCAGCCCGGCACAACCGGCGCGGTCCGTCCCAGCCGGCGCGGCCCGGCCCAGTGCGGCCGGTTGGCCTGGCGCGGGCGCGGCCCAGTGTGGGGCCGCTCCTTTGCTTGCTAGGGGTTACGACCGCCGGCTTCCCTTCCGAAATGGTCGGCCCGGTCCAGCCGGCCGGTGCTGCCGCTGCGGGACCGCACCGTCCCGCCCCTCCGAGGTGTCGGCGACCGGCGGTTCCGGCCACCCCGCCTTGCACCGCCGTGGCTTTGGGATGCGGCCTTGTCCGACCGGCGCGGCGCGACGGCGCGACGCCCCTCCTCCTCGGCCCCGCTCCGGCCGCGGCCTCTTCGTGGTTCTCCGGCGCGGCGCGACGACGCCGCGCTTCTTCGTCTGTTCTTCTTTGTTTCTGCGCGGTGTCGTTGCACCGCGCTACCTTTGTTCATGCCGCGACAAACATATCATCAAAAGGGAAGGAGGTTCGGTCGTGTTCGTGTGGTCCGACCCCCTCCCGTTAATCCAATATCAAGCGGCTAAGAAATTGACGTTTGGACGGTCAAAGAATAATCATGAACCAAAATCAAACCCCTACCTCGATGAAGTTGTCGAACGAGGTTTGTCGTGGGAAAGGGACGTCGTGGAAGACGGCGTCGCGGAAGGAGGATCGTCGACGTCGCGGTACACGGTGTCGCAGTACACGGCGTCGCGGTACACAGCGTCGTGGTACACGGTGTCGCGGTACACAGCGTCGCGGAGAAGAGAACCGTCGGCGTCACGGTACACGGCGTCGCATCGTCGATCTCCGAGGAATCAGTGTTATTCATCGTCCTTCGTCGGAGGCCGGCATTCTTCGTCGATGACGATGCGTTCTTCGCGTTCTTCAAGTAGGAAGATGAAGATTCCGAGGCTTGAGCAATTCCTCTCCATCCTTCTCGCACAACGAAATAGCCCTTAAAGAAATAAGACTTTGTCTTTTTTAATTAACACACACAACCCAACATTCAATTCGAAATTCAAAATGAATTCAAGAATTGATTACATTGAATAACTTAATTCAACTCATTAATTAAGAGAGTTGACTTAAGGGGTGAGTTACGTATTAAATGCACGAGAGTGAGGTTAAAATGGATTTGAAGGGGTGGGGCTCGTGTGTGCCCCACTTCACTAATATCCTACCTTGTGGAGTTAGGATATTAGTGGGTCCCACTCTAACCACCAAGCATAGGTTTAAACTACCTAGAATAGAAATAAAATTTGTAACACAATATTTTATTTTATTCTTTAGTTAAGCCATTTAATTAATAACCTCACCCGAGCAAACGCAACTCCAGAAAAGGTGTTTTTAAGCAATTACTGGCACTGTGGTTTCATTGGTGCCCTCGGATTTTGATTCCGAGCACCGGTTCAAAAGTTAGGAAAACCCGCTCGTTCGTTCACTGAACGTACCCGAGCTAAACTTCAGAAATTGATTCCGGGCACACCGGGCCTCAGAATCAGGTGCCGTCAGAAACTACGTTCTTGTAAAATCCAAAAGAAAATTAAGAAAAAAATTACCTTGAATTTTACCGGTATTAACAGGCATAATTTTCCCAATTGAACTAATTGGCATCAATTGGCATAATTTCCCTAATTGGCTGAATTGGCCTAAATGGCCTAATTGGATCAACGACCTAATTGACCTAGTTGGCCTCAATGATATTATTGGCTTGATTGGCCTAATTTTTCTAAATGGCCTCAATGAGCCAATTGGCCTAATTGGCCAAATTGACAATGGACTAATTGGCATAATTGACCTAATTGACCTAATTGACCTAAATGACCTTCATGACCTAATTTTCCTCAGTGACATAATTGACCTAATTGGCCTAAATGGCCTCAATGACCTAATATAACTTTGGTTTAATAGCCAAATTGGACAAATTTGCCTTAATGGACTAATTGGCCTAATTCGCCTGAATGGCCTAATTGGTCGAATTGGTTGAATTTGCCTAATTGGCCTCAATTGGCCTAATTTGGCTCAATTTTCCTAATTGTCCTAATTGGTCTCAATGGTCTCATTGTCCTTATTGGCCTAATTGAACTCAATCAGGCTAATTGGCCTAATTGGCCTAATTACCATAATTGATCTCAATGACCTAATTAGACTAATTGACATCACTGTTCTAATTGGTCCAATTGACCTAATTGGTCCAATTGTCCTCATTGGACTAATTGGTGTAATTTTTTTCAATGGCCTAATTGGGCTAATTGACATAATTGGCCTAATTAGCTTAATTGTCCTAATTGGATTCACCTTAACAAAATTAGCATAATTGTCCTCAATGGTCTAATTAGGCTCAATGACTTAATTGGCATAATTTTCTTAATTGGCTCAATGGCCTAATTGGTTTTTCCAAATTGGTAAAATTAGCTTCAATTACCTAATAAGCCTAATTGGAATAATTGGCATCAATTGTCTAATTGGTCTAATTGGCCAAATTGGCCTAATTGACATGAATGGACTAACTAGTCCAATTGAACCTATGGGCCTAATTGCCCTGATTGACCATAATTGCCTAATTGTCCTAACGGGTCTCGGTGGCATACTCATGTGAGACGCACGGGGTGGTCTGATCTTCACAGCGTAGGTCGGCGGATGAAGGATGCGGTTCGAGACTAAGTGGTGGATGATGTGTATGGATAGCGGATGCAATTAGTCAATCAACACTATAAGGAGGGCGACCTACTACTTAGACAACATACTCAAGGGAGGGATGTGATAGCCAATCCACACAACAACGCACTTGGGTTGAGGCACGAAATTGGGGGCTTTGTGATCTTGGATCACCAATCTAACTTGTATATTGACAAGGCAAGAATGCACAAGGGAAAGGGGGAAATTCGGAACAATTCACGCACAACGGGGATAAACAAAGTATAAGCTCTCAATTAAGTCTTGGATGAAAATACAATGCCATGGGGTGGCTATTTATAGCCAAGGAGTGATACAATAGTCAAGGGTCTAATACCCTAAAGTCATAAATGCTAAACCTACATTGTCCCCTTAAAAGTCAAAAAGATAGTCTAACAAAAACTTTTGGAAAAGTAGTCCACAACTTTCCAACTATAGCCCACCGGATTTGACATTGAGTGCATAGCCCACCGGATTTGACTTTGGTGTCCAAAGATGCCATTTCTAGAATCCTCCATGTGGTTCAAGCTTTAAATATCATGTTTGGGCATGAATAAGTGAGATAATAGGCCCATTTTCTCCATCCATACAAGGCAAGATCTATTGGGCCTTTAATGAAGCGAGATGTGTGCCCATTGCTGCATTCAACATCTTTAATCTCTCACGCGTCATCGGGCCTTGCAAATCCAACTCCTCCACTCAGGTAATCGGCTCGGTGCCTTCAACATGGTTCGCATCACCTACTTAGCTTTTTTCCCTAATTGGCCTCAATGACCTAATTATCCAAATTATCCTAATTGAACTCAATGGTCTAATTTGCACAATTGGCCTAATTGGATTAACTTACCTCAATGATATAATTGGCCTAATTGGACTAATTGTCATGATTGGCCTAATTGGTCTCAATGTCCCAATTGGTTTAATCGGCCTAAGTCGCCCAATCTGCAAAATTGGATGAATAGGCCTCAATGGCCTAACCGGGCTCATTGGCCTAATTGACCTAGTTATCTTAATCGTTCTCAATGGCCTAATTGCCCTAATTAGGCCTAAATGGAATCAATTGCCTAATTGGATTCAACAGACTAATAGGCTTTATTGATTAAATTGACCTCAATTGGTCTAATTGGCCTAATTGGCCTGATTGAGCTAATTGACCTCAATGGACTCATTGGCCTAATTAGCCTAATTAACCTAACTGGTCTCATTGGCCTAACTGGCCTAATATGAACCCAAATATCCCAAATGGCCTAATTGGACTCAATGACTTAATTTGCTTAATTGGTCTAATTGTCATAATTGGCCTCAGTGACCTAATTGGCCTAATTGGACTAATTAATCACAATGGTCTAATTGGCTTAATTGGTCTAATTGGACTTATTGGCCTAATTTTCCTCAACAGCCTTATTGGGCTAAGTGGTCTAATTGACCTAATTGGCCAAATTTGTTTAATTGGGCTCAATGGCCTTATTGGTCTGGCCAAATTGACCAAATTGGTCTCAATGACCTAATTGGACTAATTGACCTAATTAGACTAATTGGCATCAGTTGTCTAATTGGTCTCATTATCCAGATTAACCAAATTGGCATCAGTGGCCTAATTGGTCTAATTGACCAAATGAGCCTAATTGGCCTAATTTCCCTGATTGACCTTAATGTCCTAATTGGCGTAGTGGGCCTCAATGACCTAATTTGCATAATTGAATTTACTTCCCAAATTGGCCTCAAGGACCCAATTGTCTAATTAGCCGAATTGAACTCAATGGTCTAATTTTCATAATTGGTCTAATTTGATTAATTGGTCTCAATGGTATAATTGGTCGAATTGGATTAATTGACCTAATTGGCCTAATTTACCTCAGTGGCCCAATAAGTTTAATTGGCCTAATTGGCCCAATTGTCCAAATTGGATGAATATGCCTTAATGGCTTAATTGGGTTCATTGGGCTAATTGACCAAAATAGCACAATTAGTATAATTATCTTTAATGGATTAATTGGCCTAATTAGGCCCAATTCGACTAATCAAGTCTAATTGTCCTTAGTGGCATAATTGGGCTCAATTGCCAAAATGGAATCAATTTCCTAATTACCCTCAATGGCCTAACTAGCTTTATTGGCCTAATGGGTCCAATTGTGCTAATTGACCTAAATGGGATAACTGGACCGATTGGTCTAATTGAACTAACTGGTCTCATTGGCCTAATTTGTGCCTAAATGGCCCAAATGGCATAATTTACCTAATTGGACTCAATGTCTTAATTGGTATAATTAGCCTGATTTTTTTTTCAAATGGACTTAATTGGCCTAAATGGCATCAATTTGATTAATGGGCCTATTTGGACTCAAATTGGATTAATTGGCCATGTTGGCCTCAATTAGCCTAAGTGGCCTTATCGGCTTTAAATGGCCTAGTTGATCTAATTGGCCTAATTTTTCTTATTTTCCCAGTTGTCCTAATTGGCCTTACTAACCTATTGGACTCATTGGACAAATTGGCCTAATTTGACTTATGGTCCAATTTTTTCTAAGTGGTCTAATTGGCATTATAGACCTAATTGGCCAAATTGGCCAAATTGGCATTAATGGCCTAATAGGTGTCGTTGACCCAATTGGTCTAATTGGCCTCAATGGCCTAAGTAGATTTTTAGCCTAATTGGCGTAATTGACCTTAGCATCCAAATTGGCCAAATTGAACTAATATGCCTCAGTGTTTTAATTGGCCTGATTGGTGTGATTGACCTCAATGGTCTAATTAGTCTAATTTGATACGTGATGGCACAAACAGCCTACTTGAAATCAATGGCTTAATTTTCCAAATTGGCATAATTGACATAATTGGCCTAATTGGACTAATTAACCTCAGTGATCTAATTGGCCTAATTAGTTGAATTGGACTTATTGACCTAATTTTCCTCAACAACCCTATTAGGCTAAGTGGCCTAATTAACCTATTTGGCTTAATTATCTTAATCGGCTCTAATGGACTCAATACCATAATTAGCCTAATTGGTCTAGTTGGGCCCAATGCCCCAATTGTGCTAATTTACTTAATTGGGCACAGTGCCCATATTGGTCTAGCCAAATTGGCCTAATTGGACTCAAGGACCTAATTGCACTAATTGGACTAATTGACATCAATTTTTTAATTGGTCTCGTTGGCCAAATTAGCCAAATTGGAATTAGTGGCCAAATTGGTCTAATTGACCTAATGAGCCGAATTGGCATAATTTCCCCGATTGACCTCAATGGCCTAATTGGCCTAATTGACCTTATATTCCTAGTTGGACAGGATGACCCAATTGTCCTAATTAGCCTAATTAAACTCAATGGTCTAATTTGCATAATTGTTCTAATTGGATTATTTGGACTTAATGGCTTAATTGGCCTAGTTAGGCCTAATTGGCCTAATCAAGCACAATAGGACTCAATGGTATAATTGAGCTCAATTGCCTAAATGGAATCAATTTCCAAATTGGCCTTAATGGCCTAACTGGATTTATTGGCCTAATGGGCCTAATTGAGCTCATTGAGCTCCATGAACTAATTGGCCTGGTTGGCCTAATTGAACTAACTAGTCTCATTGGCCTAATATGCACCTAAATGGCCCAAATGGACTAATTAGACTCAATGTCTTAATTGGTCTAATTAGCCTGATTTGCCTCAAATGGTTTTAATTGGCATAATTGACATAAATTTGATTAATGGGCCTAATTGGACTCAATTGGCCTTGTTGGATTAATTGGCCATGTTGGCCTCAATTAGCCTAAGTGGCCTTATTGGCCTTAAATGGCCTAATTGCTCTCTAATTTGCTTAATTGTCCTAATTTGACTAATTTTTCTAATTGGCCTCTGTGACGTTATTGGCCTAATTGGGGTCAATGACCTATTGGACTCATTGGACAAATTGGCCTAATTTGACTTATGGGTAAAACCGGTCAAATTGGTCTAATTGGCCTTATTGACCTAATTGGCCAAATTGGCATTAATGTTCTAATAGGTCTCATTGACCAAGTTGGTCTAATTGGCCTCAATGACCTAACTGGATATTTAGCCTAATTGGCATAATTTCCCTCAATAGCCAAATTGACAAAATTTGACTAATATGCCTTAGTGGTTTAATTGACCTTATTGGTCTAATTGGTCTCAATGGTCTAATTAGTCTAATTTGATACGCGATGTAAGACCCGCAAGGAAGTGTCCTAGAAACCTTGTTGATGCAGATCATGGTGCACACAAGCAGCATGGAGTTGAGGGTGATCATGGCATTGATCGTGGAAGGATCATTAATGGAAAAGACCCATTTCATGGGATTGGTGGCCCAATGACAAGAGGTAGAATGAGGAGGATGAGAGATGCTTTACATGGCCTTATTTGGAAATTACAAAGGAGGCCCAACATGCATGCATGTGAGGAGCAAATGGGCCTTTAATCACACTTATTAAAGCCCAAAAGTGAACCTAAAAGGACCACCCATATGCTTCCACGAAATTAAATCCACTTGCATGAAGGAAATCTCTAATGTCAAAAGTGGTGGGCCCCTTGTCTCCAAATCCATGGTGGGAATCTTCAAAGTCTTTGGGGTGGTTCCTAAAAGTCTTCTTTAGAGATATCTTGTCCCCTAAAGTCATGGACATGTGTAAACAAAGTCAAATTCGTGGGATAGGCTTTAGAATTTTGTGGGATAGGTAGTTTGACATGTATTCCTCTCATTTGGCTATAAATAGCCACCTCTTGTACCCCCTTGAAGGTTAGTTTCGAATTTGAGAGTTTCTAGCATTATTATGCTTGTGTTTCTTGTGTTCTTAGGTGAATGCAAGTAAGGCTCATCAAAGGAGTGATCAACCTTTGTGGCGCTTTATAATTAGAGTTTCAAGGGGCAAGTCTCCTTGGGGTCCTAATTGATCATCCCCTTCCCCTTTTTTTCCTCTTGAATTTCTTTTAATTTCCATTCCCCTCTTCTTTCTTCTCTTGTGTTTCCCCATTTTTGCCAACGAATACCGCACTCGAATACGGTATCATATCATTTGGTATCAGAGGAAGGCAACGGAAACCATGTTTTTTCATTTCTATTTCTCCCATCTTTTGTTTTCTCTTCCCCATCTTCCATTTTCTGCCATCACCAATTCTGGATGGAATTTTCTTCCATATTTTCGTCTGCTTTTTCTTTGAGTTTCTGGGCGTATAACATGTCATTTTAATAGTTCAGAATCTCATCTTTCTTCTGGATTTGGAAACACTAAAATCCGACACCTATATTTGGAGATATAGCCGAATCAATTCGTGCTACAGTTTCACCCTTGTGAAATCTAACAATCTCCAAGGCGGATTTCCATTTGAGTTTGAAGTTCAAGTTATCACAACCATTTATATCATTGCAATCAGATTAGTACATTTTTCATTAGTTGTACTTTGAGCATGAAAAGCGCACTCTTTGCAATTCTTGTTTGTTGAGTAGCAAAAAAAAATCAAAAAAAAAATCAAAAAAAAAAAAAAAATCAATAAAAAAAATACAAAAAAAAGGAAGCTGCTCATTTGAAACATTGCGTTTGCTCATATGTCATAAATTTGATTGCAATTTTCTTATCAATCATCTTCTTTCCTTCATCCATATCCAACCTTCTTCTATAACCTTTTCTCGCATTTACCCCCCACGTTTCTTGGACCTCATTGATTCAAACCCTTTTAAAATTTCTGATTTTTAAAGATTGCCATGAATTGATTGCTTCTACTAGTTGTCTTCTTGATTCTATTTAAGAACACTTCTAGGAACCAAGTTGTTGTGCTAGAAAGTGTGAGGAACCTTTTGAGAGATAAAAAAAGAGAGAAAGAGTGTGTGAGGAATTAAAAAAAATGGCAAGTGAGGGAGAAAGAAGTGAGATCGACATTAAATTATTCATGAAAGCAGTCGCTGACCAGTTTACAATATTGAATGCTAGGTTGGATGATATACAAAGTTCCTCATCTTCAAAGGCTCCAAAAAGGCAAGAAATTCATGAAGGTGATGATGAGTACTCCGATTTCGAAGAATCAATTCCTAGGCGAGGGCAACGTGCTGCTTGGAGAGACAATGACTTGGGAAGCATCAAAGTGACAATTCCACCCTTTCAAGGGAAGAGTGACCCAAAACTTTATTTGGAGTGGGAGTGGAAGGTTGACCATGTGTTTGGACTTCACAATTACTCGGAGGAGAAGAAGGTAAAATTGGCAGCACTTGAGTTCAATGACTATGCAAGTATTTGGTGGGACCAATTACAAGTAAGTCGACGACGAAATGGAGAAAGGCCAATTCGAACTTGGGAAGAAATGAAGATAGTAATGCGTAAAAGGTACATTTCTAGTCATTACTATCGAGACTTACATTTGAAGTTACGAAAACTTGTGCAAGGTTCCATGTGTGTGGAGGAATACTACAAGAAAATAGAGATATCAATGATTCGAGCCAATTTGGAGGAGGATCGTGAAGCTACCATGGCAAGGTTCATCAATGGCTTGAATCCGTCAATTAGAGATGTGGTGGAACTACAGACCTACATTGACATGGAGGAGTTGCTACATAAGGCAGTGAAGGTCGAAAAACAACTACATTCTCGGAGGATTCAAGTAAGTTCCCATAATTTTTGGAAGGATAACCGGAAAGATCCAAAATCAACTTCTAAGTGGAATGAAACGAAACCAAGGGATTCTAAATTTGTTCCAAAACAAAGAGAAGAGGCCAAAAATAATTTCTTCCCCACTGATTCAAAAGGAAAAATGGTCTCAAATTTACCTTCTAAATCTCGTGATATAAAGTGTTTTAAGTGTCAAGGACATCGTCATATTGCATCTCAATGCCCAAACAAAAGGGCCATGATTATTTTGGATAATGGAGATATCCTTAGTGAGCACTCTACCGATGATGAGATTCCATCTTTGGAGGAGGGTTCCGATGTAGAAGTTGAAGAACCCGTACATGGAGATGCATTGGTGGCAAGAAGAGCTTTAAACATTCAACCCAAAGATGATCATGATGAGGAGGAACGGGAACATATTTTTCATACGAGATGCCACATCAAGGAGAAGGTATGTAGTATGATCATTGATAGTGGAAGTTGTACCAATGTGGCGAGTACCTTGTTGGTGGAAAAGTTGAGTTTGCCTACTCTAAGGCATACTAGACCCTATAAATTGAAATGGTTAAATGATAGTGGGGAAGTGAGGGTCACAAAACAAGCCATAGTTTCTTTTTCCATTGGAAAATATCATGATGAGGTGTTGTGTGATGTTGCTCCGATGCAAGCTGGACATTTGCTACTAGGGAGACCATGGCAATTTGATAGGAGGGTGATGTATGATGGCTATTCTAATCGCTTCTCTTTTCATTTCAGCGGTCGAAAGATTGTTTTGACTCCTCTAAGTCCCATACAAGCATATGAAGATCAAGTGAGGATATAGAAAGAATACAAAAAGAAAAAAGAAATGAGTGAAAAAGGAAGTGGGAAAAATAAAATTTTGAGTGATAAAAAAGAGAGTGATGAGTTGAAGAAAAAGGAAATAAATGAAAAGAGTGAAAAAATTAAGTGTGAAAAAGGAGAGTCCAGTGGCATAAAAAGAAATGAGGGAAATCAAAGAGATGAAAACAAGAGTGTTGAGAGAAAGGTGAGTTTATTTTCTGGAAAAAGTGTGGTGAAAGGTGCTTTATTGAGCGGAAAAGTATTCTTACTCATTAGTAAGGATGCTTACCTTGCAACTAATGAACTTCACCATTCTTTGCCTTCTTGTGTTGTGTCTTTACTACAGGAATTTGGTGATTTGTTTCCTGAAGAAACACCCGATGGACTACCCCCTTTGAGAGGCATTGAGCATAGGATTGACTTCATACCCGGTGCCGCAATCCCAAATAGGCCAGCATATAGAGCCAATCCGGAAGAGACTAGAGAGATCCAGTGTCAAGTTGAAGAACTCATGAAGAAAGGATTAGTAAGGGAAAGCATGAGTCCATGCGCCGTTTCGATGATCCTAGTACCCAAGAAAGATGGAACATGGAGGATGTGTGTGGATTGTCGCGCCATCAACAAAATAACAGTTAAGTACCGTTATCCCATCCCTCGACTTGATGACATGCTTGATGAATTACATGGGGCCTATTTGTTTTCAAAAATTGATCTTAAAAGTGGATACCACCAAATTCGAATGAAAGAAGGAGATGAGTGGAAAACTGCTTTTAAAACTAAGTTTGGTTTGTATGAGTGGTTAGTTATGCCATTTGGTTTAACTAATGCACCAAGTACATTCATGAGCTTAATGAACCATGTCCTTCGTTCATTCATTGGAAAATTCGTGGTTGTCTATTTTGATGATATCTTGGTGTATAGAAAATCTCTAGACAACCATGTTGAACACTTGTGTTTGGTGTGTGAGACCCTTAAACAAAACAAACTTTATGCCAATCTTCAAAAATGTTCCTTTTGCATGGATTTTGTTGTGTTTCTTGGAATTGTTGTAGGGGCGGAAGGGATTTGTGTGGATGATGAAAAGATCAAAGCAATTCAAGAGTGGCCCACACCGAAGAGTGCAACTGAGGTTAGAAGATTTCATGGATTAGCAAGCTTCTATAGGAGGTTTGTAAAGGATTTTTCATCCATCGTTGCACCTCTTAATGAACTTGTAAAGAAACATGTGGTCTTTAAATGGGGTGAAAATCAAGAAAAAGCTTTTAACACACTAAAAGAAAAATTGGTCAATGCTCCCCTTTTAAGGCTACCTGATTTCACCAAAGTCTTTGAAATTGAGTGTGATGCATCGGGAGTTGGAATTGCTGCTGTTTTGACACAAGAGTCGCGTCTAATTGCTTACTTTAATGAGAAATTGTACAGGGCATCATTAAATTATTCAACTTACGATAAAGAACTTTATGCTTTGAAACGAACCCTGGAAACATGGCAACATTACTTATGGCCTAAAGAGTTCATTATTCATTCTGACCATGAAAGCCTTAAGTATTTGAAGTCCCAAGGTAAGTTGAATCGGCGACATGCATCTTGGATGGAATTCATTGAGGCTTTCCCCTACGTGATCAAGCACAAAAAAGGCAAGGAAAATGTGGTTGTTGATGCTCTTTCACGAAGGTATTCACTTCTTACTTCTCTTCATTCTAGATTACTTGGACTTGAGTTACTAAAGGGAATGTATGAAAATGATGGAGATTTTTCTAAAATTTGGACATCTTGTGAAAAACATGGTTTTAAAGACTATTACAAAAATGACGGGTTTCTTTTCAAAAGGGATAAATTGTGCATTCCAAATTGTTCAACTCGAGAATTGCTTTTAAAAGAAACTCATGGGGGTGGTTTGATGGGGCATTTTGGGGTTGATAAAACACTAGCTACTTTGCATGAACATTTTTATTGGCCAAGCATGAGAAAAGATGTTATTGCAATTTGTGCTAGGTGTGTCACTTGTAAGCATGCAAAGTCCAGGGTTTAACCAAATGGATTGTATTCCCCCTTTCCCGTTCCATCCCATCCTTGGACCGACATCTCTATGGATTTTGTGTTGGGATTGCCTCGATCCCAATCGGGAAGAGATAGCATTTTTGTTATTGTGGATCGATTTAGAAAAATGGCCCATTTCATTGCATGCTCAAAAACTAATGATGCTATACATATAGCAGATTTGTTTTTCAAAGAAATTGCGAGATTACATGGACTGCCCAAAACCATTGTAAGTGATAGGGATGTGAAATTCCTTAGCCACTTTTTGAGGACATTGTGGAATAAATTGGGAACTAAATTATTGTTCTCAACTGTTGAACATCCTCAAACTGATGGGCAAACTGAAGTGGTGAATAGGACTCTTTCTACCCACTTGTGTGCAATAATTCAAAAAAATCTAAAGAATTGGGAAAAATGTTTGCCACACATAGAGTTTGCATATAACCGAGTAGTTCATTCCACTACTAAATTCTCACCTTTTGAGATTGTATATGGATTTAATCCAATGAATCCATTAGATATTCTTTCATTGCCTACTAATGAGGTTGTTGATCTCGCAGGTGATGAGAAGGCCAAATTTGTTCAGGATCTACATGCCAAGGTGAAAGCCAACATTGAAAGAAGAAATGAACAATATGCAAAGCAAGCAAACAAGGGTAGGCATAAGGTTGTACTAGAACCTGGAGATTGGGTGTGGGTGCATTTGAGGAAGGAAAGGTTCCCGGAGCAAAGAAAATCAAAACTTCAGTCACGAGTAGATGGTCCATTTCAAGTTTTAGAAAGAATCAATGATAATGCCTACAAGATTGACTTGCCCAGCAGGTATGGAAACATGAGTGCTACCTTTAATATTTCTGATCTCTCTCCTTTTGAATATGCAGATTCGAGGACGAATCCTTTTGAAGAGGGAGGGGATGATACGGATCATGGTGCACACTAGCAGTAAGGAGTTGAGGGTGATCATGACATTGATCGTGGAAGGATCATTAATAGAAAAGACCCATTGCATGGGATTGGTGGCCCAATGACAAGAGGAAGAATGAGGAGGATGAGAGAGGCTTTACATGGCCTTATTTTGAAATTACAAGAGGAGGCCCAACATGTATGCATAGGAGGAGAAAATGGGCCTTTAATCACACTTATTAAATCCCAAAAGTGAACCTAAAAGAACCACCCATATGCTTCCACGAAATTCAATCCACTTACATGAAGAAAATCTCCAATGTCAAAAGCGGTGGGCCCCTTGTCTCCAAATCCATGGTGGGAATCTTCAAAGTCTTTGGGGTGGTTCCTAAAAGTCTTCTTTAGAGATATCTTGTCCCCTAAAGTCATGGACATGTGTAAACAAAGTCAAATTCGTGGGATAGGCTTTAGACTTTTGTGGGATAGGTAGTTTGACATGTATTCCTCTCATTTGGCTATAAATAGCCACCTCTTGTACCCCTTGAAGGTTATGATATGGATCAGATTCATCCCAAGGAGAATAATTTTGGGCTTAATAAAAATTCCAAGCCCAATTGTTGTTCGAATTGGACCAGCCCACAATTCTTGATGTCCAACACCATGGTGGGCCACAATACACTTATTTGGGCCCCAAAATCATTCATCCACATGGAAAATGGTAGAAATTCGTGGCAGCATATTAATGAGGAGAGAGAAGGTGGAGAAAAGCACCATTAAGAGGGAATCCCGCTACTTTGGCTAGTGGGGTCATTAAGTGGCATGGGAAAGTGTTATTTTGTGCTTTTTATGTGCCTTTTGGGTTCTCCATGTCTTGTAACTCGAATTGGGGCATTTTCCTTTCTTTATTTTGTCTTTATATTGTATTTTCACCCCTTTGTAATGGGGATGCATGAATGTGACGGGATTTTGAAGTTTGCTGTGCAATCTTCTTGCTTTAGCCTCTTCCCTTTGCCCGGAATTGGTGGTGCATCTCCATCGCTGGTGACGTTGTCTTTAAGCGTGGAGAAACCTTGGCGGGTGGCATTGCCTTTAAGCCTCGGTCATTCGGCTACATTACGCTGCTCCTCTTCACTTACTCGTTTTGAGCTTCCGGCGACGCATCAATTGGTATCAGAGGCACGGTTCCAACGAGTAAGTTCTATCGCATTCTTCTTATTACTCTCCATCATGTCTCGCAAGAGCGGATCTTCTACTCCTCCTGCTCCATGGGAAATAGCTAATGCACAGCTACAATCACAAATTACTCAAATCGGTGAGCAACTTGCTCAACTTTTGAGAGCACGGCGACCTGACTCCCCTCCACCGCAGCCGCATCCTCGACGTCCATCACCACATAATAGACGCAATCCAGCACCATTTTATGAAGATCGTGCAAATGGTGATGATTCCAGCGATTCAGAGGTAGATATGCGAAGAAGAAGAGATGATGAAGACATTGAAAGAGGGTTGAGGATCGACATTCCAGATTTTTATGGGAGTATGAATCCGGATGATTTTCTGGATTGGATGCGGGAAATCGAACGGTTCTTCGAATTTAAGAATTGTTCTGACGAGAAGAAGTGCAAGGTATCCATTCTGAAATTTAAAGATTATGCATCACTTTGGTGGGAAAATCTGAAGAAACAGCGGGAACGTGATGATAAAGGCAAGATACGCTCATGGGAGAAGTTGAAAAAGCTTTTGAGGAGACGATTTCTGCCTGAGAATTATAAGCAAGATCTTTATTTTCGAATGCATAGCCTACGACAAGGAGATAAGTCTGTTGAAGAGTACATTCGGGAATTTGATCGTTTATTGATGCGAAGTGATGTTCCAGAATATAAAGAGCAAACAATTGTAAGGTTTTTGGGTGGTTTAAATGAAGAAATTGCACATTTAGTGGAGTTGCAATCATTCTGCTCACTTGATGATGTTTGCAAGCTGGCGATCAAGGTGGAAAAGCAAAAGCGGACCTCAAGGGCACCGGCGCTCAAAAACTACAATAGAGGTACAAGTTTTTATAAGGGTATTTCTTCTAATAAATCTGGTGTTGTTGAGAAGGAATTTGGAAGGAACAAGATGCTGGAAAAAGGGAAAGAGAAGGCTATGGAACAAACAAAAGGGAAGTCGAACTCCTTTGAACGTGGGAATCGAAAGTGTTTCAAATGCCATGGGTATGGTCATTTTCAGGCCAATTGCCCTAACAACCGGATTATTACTATTAAAGAGATTGAAGAAATTGAAGAGGCAATCAAAGAGGATGAACATGATGGTGAAGAATCTGAAAATGAGGAACATGTTGTGGAAGAAGCTGATGTGGGAAACATGCTGGTGCTACGAAGAGTTTTGCAAGCTCAAATCTGCTCGGAAGAAGATCAAAGAGAAAACTTGTTCCAAACTCGCTGCACCATTAATCAGCGGGTATGCATGGTGATTATTGATAGTGGGAGCTGTACAAATGTGGCTTCAACAACACTAGTGGAGAAATTGAAGCTTCCAACTCAGAATCATCCTCACTCGTATAAATTGCAATGGTTGAACAATGGGAGCACACTCCAAGTCAACAAACAGGTTCTAATTTCATTCTCCATTGGTAAGAACTATGCTGATGAAGTACTGTGTGATGTTATTCCTATGGATGCTTGTCACTTGTTGTTGGGTAGGCCTTGGCAGTTTGACAGGGAAGTGAAATATGATGGGAGGAAGAACACTTATTCTTTTCGATCTGGGGAAAAGAATATCACACTTTCTCCTTTGAAGCCGTCCCAAACTCTTCAAGAAAAATCTGTTCCGGAAGTACCCAAAGGTAGTCTCTTTATCAGCAAAGCTCAAGTGGAGAAAGCCATAAATAAGCAAAAGCCAGTTTTTGCTTTATTGATGATGGAAAAGTCATGCCATGAGGAGAAGATTCATCAACATCCTTTAGCTCATTCCTTAATTGGGGAATATCATGATGTTTTTCCTAATGATCTTCCAGCAGGATTACCACCATTTAGAGGCATTGAACACCAGATTGATCTCGTTCCGGGTGCACAATTTCCAAATAAACCAGCATATCGGTGTAATCCTGGAGAATCAAAGGAATTGCAGAAGCAATTAGACGAGTTGATGGATCGAGGCTTTATCAGGCCTAGCATGAGCCCGTGTTCTGTTCCAGCATTATTGGTGCCGAAGAAAGATGGTACGTATCGCATGTGCATTGATAGTAGAGCTATCAATAATATTACCATCAAATACAGGTATCCCATTCCACGACTCGATGATATGCTTGATGAATTACATGGTTCATCAATCTTTTCGAAGGTTGATCTTCGTAGTGGATATCACCAGATTCGAATGAAGGAAGGGGATGAGTGGAAAACGGCCTTCAAAACTAAAGGCGGATTGTTTGAGTGGCTGGTCATGCCATTCGGCCTCTCAAATGCTCCTAGCACATTCATGCGACTCATGAATGAAGTTCTGAAATCATTTATTGGTAAATTTGTGGTTGTGTATTTAGATGACATTTTGATTTACAGCAAGGATGTGGAGAGCCATGTGGATCATCTTCGGCAGGTATTTGACGTTCTACGGAAACAAAAGCTATATGGGAAGCTTGAAAAATGCGAGTTCTTTTCAACAGAAGTGGTGTTTTTGGGATATGTGGTAACCAAAGAAGGCATCATGGTGGATGAATCAAAAGTAGAAGCAATCAAGTCCTGGCCACTACCAGAATCAATTACCGAAGTAAGAAGTTTCCACGGTTTGGCATCTTTTTATCGTCGCTTTGTTTCCAATTTCAGCACTATCATGGCACCTATCACTGAATGCTTGAAAAAGGGGAAATTTGAGTGGTCAAAGGCAGCAAATGAATCATTTGAAATCATTAAGAAAAGGTTGTGTGAAGCACCAATTTTGGCGTTGCCTGATTTTGATCAAGTTTTTGAAGTGGAATGTGATGCAAGTGGAGTTGGGATAGGCGCTGTTCTCATCCAAAGCAAGCACCCTATTGCATATTTCAGTGAGAAACTGAATGATTCAAGGAGAAATTACAGCACCTATGATAAGGAATTTTATGCGGTTATAAGAGCCCTAGATCATTGGTCTCATTATTTGAGACCGAAGCAGTTTGTTCTTCATTCTGACCATCAGGCTTTGAGGTTTATCAATGGTCAACACAAGCTGAGTTCGAGGCATGCAAAGTGGGTGGAATTCTTACAATCATTCTCATTTGTGTCAAAATACAAGAAGGGGCAAGATAATCTAGTGGCAGATGTTTTATCTCGGAGGTATGCATTACTTACAATTCTTGATGCTCGAATTCTTGGATTTCAGCTTATGAGAGAAGATTATCAGCATGATATGGAGTTTAATTCTATTTTAATCCAATGTCAAGATGGATTTGTGGAGGATTATTCTGTACATGATGGGTTTCTCTTTAAGAGAAACAAGTTGTGTGTTCCAAAGGGTAATTACAGGGACTTGCTTATTAGGGAAGCACATGAAGGGGGACTTGCTGGTCATTTTGGCATCCATAAAACCTTGGAGATACTAAAAGAGCATTTCTACTGGCCGAAGATGCAATCACATGTCCAAGCTATTCTTTCAAGATGCGGCACATGTCAAAGAGCAAAGAGTCATTTCAAGCCTGGTTTATACACTCCGTTACCTATTCCGGAGCAGCCATGGGAAGATCTCAGCATGGATTTCATTATGGATTTACCAAAGACTCAGCGAGGTAAAGATTCAATAATGGTTGTTGTTGATCGATTTTCTAAGATGGCTCATTTCATACCTTGTCATAAGACTGAAGATGCAGTGAAAGTGGCAGAATTGTTTTTCAAAGAGATTGTTCGCCTTCATGGAATTCCTCGCAGCATCGTTTCAGATAGAGACACAAAATTTCTCAGCCATTTTTGGAGAACATTATGGGGGAAATTCGGTACAAAACTTCTTTTTAGCACATCCCATCACCCTCAAACGGATGGGCAAACAGAAGTTACCAATCGTACATTGGGCACTATTCTGAGAACATTGGTGAACAAGAGCATGAGAGATTGGGATTTGCAACTTGCACAAGCTGAATTTGCATACAATAGATCTCCCAGTGCTACCACCCGACATTCTCCATTCGAAGTGGTTTATGGAATCAATCCAATCACTCCTATAGAATTGTGCTCTTTGCCTCTTGATTTTCAGGTGAATATTGATGCGGAGGAGAAGACAAAGCAGATGAAGAAGCTCCATGAGTCGATTCATGCTCAAATAGAGAAGTCTAATGAAGCATACAAGAGGCGAGCAAACAAGCATCGGAAGCAGGCTATTTTCCAACCTGGAGACAAAGTGTGGATTCACCTTCGCAAGGAGAGATTTCCATCCAAAAGGAAGAGCAAGTTGGCACCACGAGCTGAAGGTCCATTCAAGGTGCTTGAACGAGTGGGAAACAATGCCTACAAAATTGATTTACCAGATGATTTTGGCAGCGTTTCTGCAACGTTCAACATTGGGGACTTATCTACTTACATTGAAGAAGATGATGTCGTGGATTTGAGGGCAAATCCTCTTCAACCGGGGGAGAATGATATGGATCAGATTCATCCCAAGGAGAATAATTTTGGGCTTAATAAAAATTCCAAGCCCAATTGTTGTTCGAATTGGACCAGCCCACAATTCTTGATGTCCAACACCATGGTGGGCCACAACACACTTATTTGGGCCCCAAAATCATTCATCCACATGGAAAATGGTAGAAATTCGTGGCAGCATATTAATGAGGAGAGAGAAGGTGGAGAAAAGCACCATTAAGAGGGAATCCCGCTACTTTGGCTAGTGGGGTCATTAAGTGGCATGGGAAAGTGTTATTTTGTGCTTTTTATGTGCCTTTTGGGTTCCCCATGTCTTGTAACTCGAATTGGGGCATTTTCCTTTCTATATTTTGTCTTTATATTGTATTTTCACCCCTTTGTAATGGGGATGCATGAATGTGACGGGATTTTGAAGTTTGCTGTGCAATCTTCTTGCTTTAGCCTCTTCCCTTTGCCCGGAATTGGTGGTGCATCTCCATCGCTGGTGACGTTGTCTTTAAGCGTGGAGAAACCTTGGCGGGTGGCATTGCCTTTAAGCCTCGGTCATTCGGCTACATTACGCTGCTCCTCTTCACTTACTCGTTTTGAGCTTCCGGCGACGCATCAGGTTAATTTCGAATTTGAGAGTTTCTAGCATTATTATGCTTGTGTTTCCTGTGTTCTTGGGTGAATGCAAGTAAGGCTCATCAAAGGAGTGATCAACCTTTGTGGCGCTTTATAATTAGAGTTTCAAGGGGCAAGTCTCCTTGGGGTCCTAATTGATCATCCCCTTCCCCTTTTATTCCTCTTGCATTTCTTTTAATTTCCATTCCCCTCTTCTTTCTTCTCTTGTGTTTCCCCATTTTTGCCAACGAATACCACACTCGCATACGGTATCATATCACTTGTATAATGTTCGCGCATTGAACATCCGGATCGCCGCAAGAAAACAAGTGAATGTAGTGTGAGAATAGTAAAAATGAGAGGGAAGGGGGGAATGGGCAAGGTAGAACTCAAAGAGAACTTTTCTCTAAGAACTCTAGCCACAAGACGCCACAAAGGATGACCAATCTTTGTAAGTCAAGAATTAAGCAAGAACACAAAGGTTTCAAGCAAAACTCACCATAATAACATTACCTCAATTCATGTTGTCCAAAGAGTACAAGGGGTGGCTATTTATAGCCAAAGAAACATAAAATTCGAATCAGACATTGGGTGGCTCTCTACATTAGTCTAATGCCTAGTTTTCCATAGTCAAAAAGCCTAAAGAATGTTTTTTACAACTTTGCCACTTGACCATAACTTTAGGAGACAAGTAGCACACCCTTTTGGAAAAGTAAAGACAAGTAGCACACCACCTTTTGACTTTGAAGATTCCATGGTGGGGTGGGCTTGAAATTCGTAGCACACCATGGGTTGGGTTTTTAAAAGCAATTTTGGGCCTTAATTAAGGTAATTATAGGCCCGAATGCTTTCTCCAAGCAAGGGTGTTGGGCCTCCTCTTGGAATTCTATTATTAACCCATTTAAGGCCTCCTTCATTCTCTTTTACGCTCCCTTGTCATTGTGCTTCTGATTCAATGCAATTGGTCTTGTCCACCTGTGTGCATTCGGCCCTCCTCATCAAGTCCACCTCTAACCCCGTGATGCCTATTTGTGCCTTGACCCTCTTCATAATTGGTCTCAATGGCCTAATTGGACTCAGAGGCTTAATTGGCATAATTGGCCTAGTTGGCCTCAATAGCTTAATTGGCCTCAGTGGCCTAATGGGGTTCAATGTCCTAATTGGCCTCACTATCGTAATTGACCTAATTGACCTAATTGACCTCACTGGTCTAATTGGTCTCATTGGCCTAATTGGCCTAATTGACCTTAATGACCTAATTGGCCTTAATGACCTAGGTGGCCTAACTGGCTTAATTAGACTCAGTGGGCTAATTGTGCTCATTGGCCTAATTGACCTAATTACCGTCAATGGTATAATTGACCTAATTGACCCCAATGGCCGAATTCGCCTAATTGGCGTACTTGGCCTCATTTGCCTAATTGGCATAATTGGTCGAATTGACATAATCGGCCCCAATGGCCTAATTGGATTAATTTTCCTAATTGACGTCAATATCCCAATTGGCCATAATTGCTTAATTGGCCAAAATGGCCTAATTGACATAATCGTCCTAATTGGCCCCAATGACCTGATTAGTGTTATTGACATAATTGACCTGAATGGTCTAATTGGCCAAATTAGCCTAATTGACACAATTTCTCTCAATGTCTTAATCGGTCTAATTCACTTAACTACCCTCAATGTCTTAATTGGCCTAATTTTCCAAATTTACCTCAATGACCTAATATAGTTAAATGACCCTAATTGGCCAAATTGGCCTAATTAACCTTAGTGGTCTAATTGGGATCCTTGGCCTAATTGGTCTAATTGGCCTCAATGATCTAATTTGTCAAATTGGCCTAATTGACTGAATTGGTCTAATTTGCCCAATTGGACTAATTGACCTAAATGACATAATTGGTCTGATTGGCCCCTATGGTTTAATTGGTCTCATTGACCTAATTGGAATAAATGGCTTAATAGGCCTAATTGACCTAATTGGACTAATTGGACTCAATGTGCTAAGTGGGCCAATTGGCATCAACAGCCTAATTGGCCTAATTGGCCTCCACGACCTAATTGGTCGCATTGGGCTCGATGACCAAATTGGCTAAATTGGCCTAATTTTCCTAATTGACCAAATTTGCCTAATTGGCAAAATTTGTCAAATTTGCCTCATGCGCCTAATTGGCTTCAATGGTCTAATTGACTGAATTGTCCTAATTTCCTAATTGTTATCAATGGTCTAATCAGCCTAATTGGCCTCAATGGTAAAATCGGCTTAATTGGACGAATTGGCCTAATTGGCCTAATTAGCCTCGATGGCCTAATTGGCCTAATTGGCCTAATTAGCTTAATTAGAATAATTGACCTCAATGACCTAATTGTCCTAATTCACCTCCATAGCATAATTGGCCTCAATGGCCTAATTGGTATAAATGGTTTCATTGTCCAAATTGGCCTCAATGACCTAATTAGTATAATTGATCTCAATGGACTAATTGGCCTCAAATGCCAAATTGGCGTAATTCTCCTCAATGGCCTAATTGTTCTCAATGGCCTAATTGGCCTAATTGGGTTCAATAGTCTAATTGGCATAATTGGTCTCAATGGACTAATTGTCCTAAATGGCCAAATTGGACAAATTGGCCTTCATTACTCAATTGGCCTAATTGGTCAAATTTGCCAAATTGGTCTCAATGGCTCACTTGGTCTAATCGGCATCAATGACCCAATTGGCATAATTGTCCTCTATGACCTAAATGGCTTAATTGGCCTCAATGACCAAATTGGTCAAATTTCCCTAATTGGCTTCAATGGCCCAATTAGCCCAATTTGTCTAATTGGCCAAATTTGTCTCAATGGACTAATCGGCCTAATTTTCCTAAAGAGCCTAATTGTTCTAATTGGATTCAATGGCCTAATCGACCTAATTTTCCTAAGGATCCTAATTGTCCTAATTGTCCTCAATGACCTAATTGGCATAATCGAACTAATTGTCTAATTGGGCTCATTGGCCCAATGGGCCTCAATAACCTAATTGGACTCAACGGCCTAATCTGCCTAATTTTGCTAATCTGCCCAATTTGCCTAATTGTCCTAATTGGCCTCATAGACCTAATTGGTCTCGGTGGCCAAATTAGCTTAATTGGTGATGAGAGACACACGGGGTGGCCCGATCATCACGGGGTAGAGCGGCGGTTGAAGGATGTGATTCCGGGATAAGTGGCAGATGATGGGTATAGATAGTGGATGCAAATAGTCAATCAAAGATATAAGGAGTGCGACCTACTACTTAGATAACACACTCAAGGGAGGGATGTGACAGTCAATCCACACAACAACGCACTTGGGTTGAGGCACAGAATTGGGGTCCTTGTGATCTTGGATCGCCAATCTAACTTGTAGATTGATAAGGCAAGAATGCCCAAGAGCAAGGGAAAATTCGAAACAATTCTCACACAATGGAGAGAAACAAAGAATTAGCTCTCAATTCAATCTTGGATGAAAATACAATGCCATGGGGTGGCTATTTATAGACAAGGGGTGATACAATAGTCAAGGGTCTCATACCCTAAAGTCATAAAGACTAAACCTACCTTGTCCCCTTAAAAGTCAAAAAGATAAAGTATAACAAAGACTTTTTGAAAAGTAGCACAGAACTTTCCAACTATAGCCCACCGAATTTGACTTTGAGTGCATAGCCCACCGGATTTGACTTTGGTGTCCAAAGATGCCATTTCTAGAATCCTCCATGTGGGCAAGATAACCAAATTTGTGCAACCATATGGGCCAAGCTTTAAACATCATGTTTGGGCTTGAATAAGTGGGATAATAGGCCCATTTTATCCATCCATGCAAGGCAAGATCCATTGGGCTTTTAATTAAGTGACATGGGCACCCATTATTGCATTCAGCCTCTTTAATCTCCCACGCATCATCGGGCCTTGCAAATCAAACTCCTCCACTCGGGTAATCGACTCGGTGCCATCAACACGGTTCACATCAATTGGCATAATGGGACTAATTGTCCTCATTGACCTCATTGACCTCAATGGCCAAATTGGCCTAATCGTCTTAATTGGTCTAATTGGGATCATTGGGGATGCGAGATGCACGGGGTGGCCCGATCTTCACGGCGTAGGGCGGCGGATGATGGATGCGGTTTGGGGCTAAGTGATGAGTGAAGGGTATGGATAGTGGAAGCAAGTAGTCAACCAACGCTATATGGAGCGTGACCTACTACTTAGACAACACACTCAATGTGACGGCCAATCCACACAACAACGCACTTGGGTTGAGGCATGGAATTGGGGGCTTTGTGATCTTGGATCACCAATCTAACTTGTAGATTGACAAGGCAAGAATGCACAAGAGCAAGGGGGAAAACCCGGGATAATCCTCACACAACGGAGAGAAACAAAGCATAAGCTCTCAAATTAAGTCTTGAATGCCAATACAATGCTATGGGGTGGCTATTTATAGCCAAGGGGGTGATACAATGGTCAAGGGTCTAATACCCTAAAGTCATAAAGTCTAAACCTACCTTGTCCCCTTAAAAGTCAAAAAGATAAAAGCCAACAAAGACTTTTGGAAAAGAAGCACACAACTTTCCAACATAGCCCACCGGATGTGACTTTGAGTGCATAGCCCACCGGATTTGATTTTGGTGTCCAAAGATGCCATTTCTAGAATCCTCCATGTGGGCAAGGCCTCCAAATTCGTGCAACCATGTGGGCCAAGTTTTAATCATCAATTTTGGGCTTGAATAGGTGATATTATAGGCCCATTTGCTCCATCCATGCAAGGTAATACCCATTGGGCCTTTAATGAAGCAAGATGAGCGCCCATTGAAGCATTCAACCTCTTTAATCTTCCTCGTGTCATTGGGCCTTGCAAATCCAATTCCTCCACCCGAGCAATCGACTTTGTGCCTTCCACATGGTTCGCATCATCCTCCCCCTCTTGAAAAGGATTCGTCCTCGACTCTTCATCCTCTACACCCAAAAAAGGAGAAAGATCAGAAACATTGAAAGTGGCACTTACACCATACTCACCAGGCAAAGCTATCTTATAAGCATTGTTGTTAATCTTTTCAAGCACTCAGAATGGTCCATCGCCTCGTGGCATGAGTTTTGATTTCCTCTTTTCAGGGAATCTTTCCTTCCGCATATGAATCCAAACCAAGTCACCGGGCTCGAACAACATTTGCTTGCGACCCTTGTTTGCACGATCCATATATTTTTGGGTCATCCGCTCGATATTTAACCTTGCCTTTTCATGGATTTTCTTGATGAATTCTGCATGCCCTTTCGCATCCATATTAACTGCTTCCTGTAAAGGCAAAGGAACTAGATCAATAGGCGCAAGGGGGTTAAAGCCGTAAACTATTTCAAATGGAGAATATTGAGTAGTGGAATGCTTGGCCCTGTTATATGCGAATTCCACATGTGGCAGACACTCCTCCCAATTCTTGATATTCTTTTTGACAATTGTTCGCAGAAGGGATGATAGTGTGCGATTCACCACCTCCGTTTGCCCATCGGTTTGTGGATGACAAGTAGTGGAAAATAATAACTTTGTACCGAGTTTGCTCCACAAGGTCTTCCAAAAGTAACTAAGAAATTTTGTGTCTCGATCCGACACAATGGTCCTTGGCATTCCATGATGCTTGACTACTTCCTGAAAAAAAAAGTGTTGCAATGTTAGTGGCATCATCTGTTTTGTGACAGGGAATAAAATGTGCCATTTTTGAAAACCGATCCACCACAACAAAAATGGAATCTCTCCCCCTCTTGGTCCGTGGTAACCCCATGATAAATTCCATTGATATGTCCTCCCAAGGGGTGTTGGGAATTGGGAGAGGAAGATATAGTCCATGTGGAAATGATTCAATGAATTCCAGCCATCTAGCATGTCTCCTATTTAGTTTATGTTGGCTCCTAAGGTATTTAAGAGCCTCGTGATCAGAATGGATCACAAATTCTTTAGGCCAAAGATAGTGTTGCCATGTTTCGAGTACTCTAAACAATGCATACAACTCTTTATCATATGTAGCATAGTTTAGAGTTGGGCCATTTAACTTCTCACTAAAATAAGCAATAGGCTTACCTTCTTGCATGAGTACTCCTCCTATGCCAATTCCGCTTGCATCACATTCAATTTCAAAGGTCTTACCGAAGTCTGGAAGTGCAAGTAGAGGGGCGTGGGTGAGTCTCTCCTTTTGCGCATGGAAGGCTTTTTCTTGAGTTGTCCCACATTTTAAAGGAACATTCTTCTTTGTCAATTCATTCAATGGTGCTGCTAGTGTGCTGATGTCTTTCACAAATCTCCTGTAAAAACTAGCAAGCCCATGAAAACTTCTTACCTGTCCAACGGAGGTTGGAGTTGGCCATTCTTGTATTGCTTTGATCTTCTCAGTGTCCACTTCAACTCCATTGCCACTCACAACAAATCCAAGGAAAATAATCTTATCGAGACAAAATTCACACTTTTTTATGTTTCCAAACAGGTTTTCTTTCCTTAACACCTCTAGGACTTTTCTCAAGTGATCTACATGTTCATGCAAAGTCCTACTATACACCAGAATATCATCAAAGTAAACTACCACAAATTTTCCAATATATGCACGTAAGACATGATTCATTAACCTCATAAATTTGTTAGGTGCATTGGTGAGACCAAAGGGCATGACTAACCATTCATAAAGTCCATGTTTTGTCTTAAATGCAGTTTTCCACTCATCTCCTTCTTTCATCCTAATTTGATGGTAGCCACTTCTTAAATCAATTTTTGAGAAAATAGTTGAACCATTTAATTCATCTAGCATATCATCTAACCTAGGGATAGGATGACGATACCTGACCGTGATGTTGTTGATGGCTCTACAGTCAATGTACATTCTCCATGTTCCATCCTTCTTTGGTACTAGAAGGATCGGTACCGCACAAGTACTAAGACTCTCTCTCACATACCCCACATTCAACAACTCTTGAACTTGCCTTTGAATTTCTTTTGTCTCCTCTGGGTTGGTGCGATATGCTGGGCGGTTCGGTAGTGATGCTCTAGGTATGAGGTCAATTTGATGCTCAATACCTCTAATGGGTGGCAAACCTGGTGGCACCTCTTCGGGAAACACATCTTCAAATTCCTGCAACAAAGACTCAACAACATGTGGCAAAGAAGATGTTAAGTCGTTAGTGTTCAACATCACCTCTTTGTATATAAGTACTAAGAGATTTTGTCGAGAAATCAAAGCTTCCTTAACCTCACTCTTTTTTGCCAACATCACACTTTTCTCTCCTCTCAAATCTTTTTCCCCTCTTGATTTTTCTTTGCTCTCCATTTCTTTGCTTCTCTCATTATCTATTTTTCCCTCATTCTCTCCTTTTTCATTTTCTCTCTTTCTTTCCTCATCACTCTTTTTTTTCTTTTCTCTCAAAATGTGATCTTCCAGAATTTGCTTGGGGGACATGGGGTTGAGGGTTATAGGTTCCCCTCGGAGTAGAAAAGAGTGACGGTTCAAGAAACCATCATGAGTAACACGCCGATCGTACTGCCATGGTCGACCCAACAACAAGTGGCACGCCTTCATAGGAACAATGTCGAACAATAGCTCATCTTTGTACTTACCGATGGTGAACAATACCTTAACTTGCTTGGTGACCTTCAGCTCTCCACAATCATTCAACCACTGAAGTCGGTATGGATTTGGATGCCTTAAAGTCGGGAGTCCCAACTTCTCCACCAACTCGGTGCTCTCCACATTGCTACAACTTCCACCATCAACAATAACACTACATACCTTCCCATTGATCTTGCATCGTGTATGGAAAAGGTTCTCCCGCTGCTCCTTTTCTCCAACGATCATTTGTGCACTTAAAACTCTTCTAGTGACAAGAATCTCGCCATCTTCCGCAAATTCTCCATTTTCAATTTCTGGAGATTCATCTTCCTCCTCTTCGGAGCTCTCTCCATCGGTCTCCCATTCTCCATACTTGTTGATGATCATGGAGCGACGGTTTGGGCATTCACTAGCAATGTGACCCCTTCCTTGCCGTTTAAAACACCGAATATCCCTATTCCTGGTGTGGTTGGCCTCAAAAGTAGGTTTCTTAGGTGGAAGAATTACCTTGTCACTTTTGCGATCAACCACCTCTTTTGCCTTTGATGGTTCTCCAATCTCCTTCCTTGGATTTTTCCATGGTGTGAAAGGGGTAGTGGGTTTCCTCATGTTGCTCCTCCTTTTGATTTGTTGCTCGATCTTGGTGGCTTGGTGGATCATATCTTGTATCTCTACATGGTGGTACATCTCCACTTGATCCGCAATCTCCCGATTGAGCCCATGTAAAAACCGTGCCATGGTTGCCTCCGGATCCTCCTCAACGTTTGCCCGAATCATGGCAATTTGCATCTCCTTGTAGTAGTCTTCTACACTCTTACTCCCTTGGATGAGGCGTTGAAGTTTGTTGTGGAGATCTCTATGGTAATGTGTGGGAACAAACCGCTTCCGCATGGTGAACTTCATGTCTTCCCAAGTGTTGATGGGACGTCCACCATATCTAGCCCTCTCCTTTTGAACTTGATCCCACCAAATTAAAGCATAATCAGAAAATTCAAGGGAAGCAAGTTTGACCTTTTTCTCCTCGGAATATGCATGGCATGAAAAGACCTGCTCGATCCGCATCTCCCACTCCAAGTATGCTTCTGGATCGCTTTTCCCAAGAAAAGAAGGGACCTTCACCTTGATCCCGCCAAGTAGTTCATCATCATGTTGTCTCCTTTGGCCTCCTCTCGGTTGTTGGTACAACCTCCTCCTTTGTGTGACTTCATCAAGATCATCATCAAAGTTCACCATCTCCTCCTCCATGATGTGGGGACGACGTGGTGCGGGAGCGCGTCGTGGGTTATCATGGAACATCCTTGGGCTTGGTTTATTCTCCAATTCATCAATCCTCTCATGTAACACCTCCAACTTCCGATCAAGAAGCTTCTCGAAGTGGCTCACCAAAGCTTGCATTTGGAATTGCGTAGCTTCAGGTGCGGGAGATCTACTTCGACTTCCTTCATCGCTAACATGAGCAATTTTCTTCCCACGATCTTCTGCCATGATAAGTTACACAAACACAAACACACACCGGGGGGGGAACACACACAATGATACACACTCACTCACACACGCGAGATGTACACACTCACACAAGATGTTCACACTCACACACACAAAGATACACACTCACGCACGCAATATATACACACTTACACGCACAAGATGTACACACACACACACACAACAAGATGCACACACTCACACACACAAGATATTTTTTTTTCTTATTTCTCTCCACTCTCAAAACTCAATTTGAATCCCAAGCTCTTATGAAATATAATACCTTGTTTAGGGCGATCAAGTGCCACCAATTCCTCCCCAATCAAGATTGTGTCAGGGGATGGTTTAACACAACCCGCTTGAGTGGTAAGGGGTTTAACAATGGTAAAGGGTCAAAAAGAGGGTGGAAAGAAGGGTAGATAGGTGGATTGTGGGTTTTGCCCGATTGTGCAAGATAAGATAAATGAATAACAATATGAGCCAAATACAAAATGGGGATGAAGTAAAATGATGGAAAAAGTTATATATGGAAATAGAAAGTGCTAATAAGGTAAAGCACAAAGGATTAATTGTATCCGCTCTTTTTTTTGCTTTTGTTTTTGTCAATTCTCCCCAAAAAGTGTTGTGCTTGGAGTTTTAAAGCACAAGATGATTGAACGGAGAGTAAGACATTTTTTTTTCTTTTTCTTTTTTTTCGAAATCTCTCAAATAAAGGATGTGCTTAATTTTGAAAAGCACAAAATGATGAGTTGAGAGAATTTTTTTTTTGCCGGATACAAATCACATATAGAGAATTAAATGCGGAAAGAAGATGAATGAAAATTTGGCTCAATTTATAATAATCCAAGCTTGCACAAACTATGACAATTCGGGAGGCTTTCAAGAAAAATGGATTTTTTTTTTGTTGAATGGGTGAATAATATGGAAAGATAAGGAGGGTAATGGATAGAATTAAAGTAAATGAAGGGATAGACGCCTACCGTGTCAACTGGTGCTCTGATACCAACTGATGCGAGATGCACGGGGTGGCCCGATCTTCACGGCGTAGGGCGGCGGATGATGGATGCGGTTTGGGGCTAAGTGATGAGTGAAGGGTATGGATAGTGGAAGCAAGTAGTCAACCAACGCTATATGGAGCGTGACCTACTACTTAGACAACACACTCAAGGGAGGGGTGTGATGGCCAATCCACACAACAACGCACTTGGGTTGAGGCACGGAATTGGGGGCTTTGTGATCTTGGATCACCAATCTAACTTGTAGATTGACAAGGCAAGAATGCACAAGAGCAAGGGGGAAAACCCGGGATAATCCTCACACAACGGAGAGAAACAAAGCATAAGCTCTCAAATTAAGTCTTGAATGCCAATACAATGCCATGGGGTGGCTATTTATAGCCAAGGGGGTGATACAATGGTCAAGGGTCTAATACCCTAAAGTCATAAAGTCTAAACCTACCTTGTCCCCTTAAAAGTCAAAAAGATAAAAGCCAACAAAGACTTTTGGAAAAGAAGCACACAACTTTCCAACATAGCCCACCGGATTTGACTTTGAGTGCATAGCCCACCGGATTTGACTTTGGTGTCCAGAGATGCCATTTCTAGAATCCTCCATGTGGGCAAGGCCTCCAAATTCGTGCAACCATGTGGGCCAAGTTTTAATCATCAATTTTGGGCTTGAATAAGTGATATTATAGGCCCATTTGCTCCATCCATGCAAGGTAATACCCATTGGGCCTTTAATGAAGCAAGATGAGCGCCCATTGAAGCATTCAACCTCTTTAATCTTCCTCGTGTCATTGGGCCTTGCAAATCCAATTCCTCCACCCGAGCAATCGACTCCGTGCCTTCCGCATGGTTCACATCAATTGGCCTAATTGGGCTCATTGGCCGAATTGATCTAATTGGTCTCATTAGGCGAATTGGCTTAATTGACCTGAATGTCCTCATTTGCCCAATTGACATAATTTCCCTAATTGAACTAAATGGCCTAATTGGCTTAATTTGAATCAATTGATATCAATTGGCATAATTGGCCACAATTGGCCACAATTGTCCTAATTGACCCAATTGGCCTAATTTACCTCAGTTGGCCTGATTGGCCTAATATTCCTAATTTGACTCAATTGGCCTCGATGGAATAATTGGACTAATTTGGCCCAAGTGGCCAAATTGGTCTCATTGACCTAATTGACTTAATTGGACCCAATGGTCTAAGTGGCCTAATTGGCATAATTGGTCTAATTGGCCTTAATGGTCTAACTGTCTCAATTGGCTTAATTGGGCTTAATGGTCTAATTACCCTAATTAGCACAATTGGCCTCAAAGATCTAATTGGTCTCATTGGCTTAATTTCCCTAATTTCCCTAATTACCCAAATTGGCCTTATTGACCTAATTGGCCTAATTATCATTTGCCTAATTGGCCTCAATGACCTAACTGAACAAATTGGCACAATTGGGCTCAATGGCCTAATTGGCCTCAATGGACAAATATGTCTCATTGGCCTAAATGGCCTCAATAGACTAATTGTTCTAATTGTAATAATTGGCTTTAATGTTCTCATTGGACTAATTGGGCTAATTGGCATAATTGACCTAATTGGCCTAAATGACATAATTGGCCTAATTGGACTAATTGGTCTGAATGGGCTAATTGGCCAAATTGGCCTCATTGGCCTAGTTGGTCAAATTGGACTAAAAGTTATAATTTTCCTAATTGACTTAATTGGCCTTAATGAGCTAATTGTCCTAATTAATCTTAATGGCTTAATTGTCCTAATTGGTCTTGTTGACCTATGTGATCTCAATGGATTTATGGTCCTAATTGATTTTAATGGCTAATTGGACAAAATTTTGGAATTATCCTAATTGGCCGAATTTGTTTCAATAGGCTAATTGGTAAAATTATCCAAATTTTTCTAATTGCCCTAATTGGGCTCAATTGGCCTAATTTGGATAATTGGCATCAGTGGCCTAATTAATAAACTAATGGGCCTAACTCGTCTCGATGACCTAATTATACTAATTGGTCCTAGTATAACTAGACCAATTGGCCTAAATGACCGCAATAGCATAATTGGCCTCAATAGCCTAATTTTCCTAATTGGGCCCAATGTCCTAATTGGTTGAATTGGCCTAAATGATGCTAATAGTGTATTTCAAAAAATTGGCCTAATTGGACTAATTTCACTCAATGGCCTACTTGCCTAATTGGACTAATTGGCTTCAATTGGGTTAATTGGCCGAATTGGCCTAATTGGCCTAATTGGCCTAATTTGCCGAATTGACATCAATTTGCCTCAATTTTCCTAATTGGGCTCAATGGCCTAATTGGAATCAATAGCCTAATTTTCACCATTGACCTAATTGGACGAATTGGCTTCAATTGGATTGTTGGCCTATTTGGCCTAGTTAACCTAATTTTCCTAGTTTACCAAATTTGCCTCAATGGCCTAATTGGCATACCTATCCTAATTTTCTTCAATGTCCTAATTGTGATCATGGGCCAAATTGGCTTCAATGGCCTAATTGACCTAATTTTCTTAATTGGAAAATTGGATTCAATGGATTAATTGGTCTCAATGGACTAATTGGATTGGGAGCGGAAGGTTGACCATGTGTTTAGACGCCCTTAGTGAGAACTCTAGCGGTGAGAAGATGCCACCTTTGGAGGAGAGTTCGGATGTAGAAGTTGAAGAACCCGTACCTAGAGATGCATTGGTGGCAAGAATAGATTTTAACATTCAACCAAAATATGATCATGATGAGGAGCAGCATGAGCCTATTTTTCATACGAGATGCCACGTCAAGGAGAAGGTGTAGTATGATCATTGATAGTGGAAGTTTTACTAATGTGTCTAGAACCTTGTTGATGGAGAAGTTGAGTTTGCCTACTCTAAGTCATACTAGGCAGTGGTTGAATGATAGTGGAGAATTGAGGCTCAAAAACCAAACCATAATTTATTTTTTCATTGGAAAATATCATGATGTGGTGTTGTGTAATTTTGCTCTGATGTAAGCTGGACATTTTCTACTAGGGAGACTATGGCAATTTGATAGGAGGGTGATGTCTGATGGTTATGCTAAACTTTTCTCTTTTCATTTCAGTGGTAGAAAGATTGTTTTGACTCCTCTAAGTCCCATACAAGCATATGAAGATCTAATGAGGATAGAGGAAGAATAAAAAAAAGAAAAATGAAATTAGTGAGAAAGAAAGTGGGAAAAATAAAAAATTGAGTGATAAAAAAGAGAGTGGTGAGATGAGAAAAAAAGAAAAAATGGAAAACAATGAAAAGAGTGGAGAAAATAAGAGTGAAAATGGAGGGGCGTGTGACATAAAAAGAAATGAGGGGAATTAAAGATATGAAAACAAGAGTGTTGAGTGAAAGGTGAGTTTATTTTCTGGAAAAAGTGAGGTGAAAGGTGCTTTATCGAGCGGGAAAGTGTTCTTACTCATTAATAAGGATGCTTACCTTGCAACTAATAAACTTCACCATTCTTTGCCTTCTTGTGTTTTGTCTTGGCTGTGGGGATTTGGAAATTTGTTTCCCGAAGAAACACCTAATGGATTACCCCCTTTTAGAGGCATTAAGCATTGGATTGACTTCATACCCAGTGCCGCAATTTCTAACAGGCCAGCATATTGAGCTAATCTTAAAGAGACTAGAGAGATCCAGTGTCAAGTTGAAGAACTAATGAAGAAAGGATTTGTGAGTGAAAGCATGAGTCCATGTGTCGTTCTGGTGATCCTAGTACCCAAGAAAGATGGCACATGGCGGATGTGTGTGGATTGTCGTGCCATCAACAAAATAATAGTTAAGTACCATTATCCCATCCCTCAACTTGATGACATGCTTGATGAATTACATGGGGCTACTTTGTTTTCAGAATTTGATCATAAAAGTGGATACCACAAAATTCGAATGGAAAACGGAGATGGAAAACTACTTTCAAAACTAAGTTCGGTTTGTATGAGTGGTTAATTATGAGATTTGATTTAAATAATGCACCAAGTACATTCACGAGCTTAGTGAACCAAGTCTTTCGTTCATTCACTGGAAAATTTGTGGTTGTCTGTTTTGATGATATTTGGTGTATAATAAATCTCTAGACAACTATGCTGAACACTTGTGTTTGGTGTGTGAAACCCTTAAAGAAAATCAACTTTATGAAAATCTTCAAAAATATTCCTTTTTCTTGGATTCTGTTGTGTTTCTTGGCTTTGTTGTTGGGGCGTAGAGGATCTGTGTGATGCATTGAGAGTTGGTATTGGTGTTTTTTTGACTCAAGAGTCATGTCCAATTGCTTAATTTAGTGAGCAATTGAATGGGGTAACATTAAATTATTCAACTTATGATAAAGAACTTTATGATTTGAAATGAATCTTGGAAACATGGAAACATTACTTATGGCCTAAAGAGTTCTTTATTCATTCTGACCATGAAAGCCTTAAGTATTTGAAGTCCCAAGGAAAGTTGAATCGGTGGCATGCATCTTGGCTGGAATTCATTGAGACATTCCCCTAAGCGATAAATCACAAAAAAGGTAAGGAAAATGTGTTTTATGATGCTCTTTAACTAAGGTATTCACTTCTTACTTCTCTTCATTTTCAATTACTTGGACTTTGAGTTACTAAAAAGAATGTGTGAAACTGATGGAGATTATTCTCAAATTTGGACATCTTGTGAAAAACATAGATTTAAAGACTATTACAAAAATGATGGGTTTATTTTCAAAAGGGATAAATTGTGCATTGAAAATTGTTCAACTCAAGAATTTCTTATAAAAGAAACTCGTGGGGATTTTTGGTGTTGGCCTAATTGGCCTAATAAGCCTAATTGGCTACAATGACTTAATTGGTCTAATGGGTCTAATTAGATTCAATGGTTTAATTGTAATAATTTTCCTAATTGACCTCAACGAATGAATTGACCTAATTGAATTAATGAGCCTCAATTGGCCTAATTGGCTTAATTGGGCTTAATTGTCTAATTGGACAATTGGCCTAAATGGACTCAATAGCCTAATTGGCATAAGTGACCTAATTTGACCAATTGGACTCAATGGGATCATTGAAAGAATTGGTCAAATTGATTAAATTGGCATAAAATGGCCTAATTAGTTTAATTGGGCGAATTGGCCTCAATTTTCCTCAATTGGCCTAATTTGTCTAACTTGCATAATTGGCCCCAACAGCCTAATTGGCCTAATTTTCCTAATTGGGTGCAATGGCCTAATTTGAATAATTGGCTTTAACTAACCTCAATGGCCTATTTGGCCTAATTGGCATAATTTACCTTAATTGGCCTCAATGGACGAATTGGCCTAATTGGCCAAATGGGCCTCAATCGGCTTAATTGGCCTCAATGACCTAATTGATTTAATTCGCCGAATTGGGCTAAATAGACCAATTGGCCTAATTAGCCGAATTGGCCTAAATAGACTAATTGGCCTAATTGGCCCAATTAGCCTAATTAGACTAATTGACCTAATTGTCCTAAATGGCCTCAATAGCCTAATTTTCCTAATTTGGATGAATTGCCTCATTGCCTAATGGTCTAATTGGTCTCAATAGTCTAATTGACCTCAATGGTCTGATTGGCCTAATTGGGCTCATTAGCTTAATTGGCATAATTTGGCATAATAGTCTAATTGGCCTAATTGACCTCAATGTCATAATTGACCGAATTGGCCTAATTGCCCTCAATTTTCTAATTGACATAATTGGCTTCACATGGCCAAGGTAGGTATAGCCTTTATGACTTTAGGGTATTAGACCTTTGACTATTGTATCACCCCTTGGGTATAAATAGTCACCCCATGGAATTTTATTTTCATTCAAGAATTAATTGAGAGCTTATGCTTTGTTTTTCTCCGTTGTGTGAGGATTATCCCGGGTTTTCCCCTTTTCTCTTGTGCATTCTTGCCTTGTCAATCTACAAGTTAGATTGGTGATCCAAGATCATAAAGCCCCCAATTCCGTGCCTCAACCCAAGTGCGTTGTTGTGTGGATTGACTATTACATCCTCCCCTTGAGTGTGTTATCTAAGTAGTAAGTCGCGCTCCTTTTAGCGTTGATTGACTACTTGCATCCACTATCCGTACCCATCATCCGCCACATAGCCCTGAACCACATCCTTCATCTGCCGCCCTACGCCTTGAAGATTGGGCCACCCCATGCATCTCACATCAGTTGGTATCAGAGCGCCGGTTTACACGGTAGGCATTTATCCCTTCATTTACTTTAATTCTGTCCATTACCCTGCTTATCTTTCCATATTATTCCCCCATTAAAAAAAAATCCCTTTTCTTGAAAGCCTCCCAAATTGGCCAAGTTTGTGCAAGCTTGAATTATTGTAAATTGAGCCAAATTTTCATTCATCTTCTTTCCGCATTTAATTCTCTATATGTGATTTGTATCCGACAAAAAAAAACAAATTCTCTCAACTCATCATTCTGTGATTTTCAAAATTAAGCACATCCTTTATTGGAGAGATTTCAAGAAAAAAAGTCTTACTCTCCGTTCAATCATGTTGTGCTTTAAAACTCCAAGCACAACACTTTTTGAGGAGAATTGACCAAAAAAAAAGCGGATAAAATTACTTCTTTGTGCGTTACATTATCAGCACTTTCCATTTCCATATATCACTTTTTCCATCATTTTACTTCATCCCCATTTTGTATTTGGCTCATATTGTTATTCATTTATCTTATCTTGCACAATCGGGCAAAACCCAAATACCACCTTTTTACCCCCCTTTCCACCCACCCTTTATCCATTTTCTACCCTCTTTTCATCCTTTACCACTCAAGCGGGTTGTGTTAAACCAGCCCCCGACACAATTTTGATTGGGGAAGGATTGGTGGCATGTGATCATCCCGAACAAGGTATTATATTTCACAAGAGCTTGAAATTTGAATTGAGGGTTGAGAGTGGAGAGAAATAAGCAAAAAATATCTTGTGTGTGTGAGTGTGTGCATCTTGTTGTGTATGTGTGAGTGTGTATCCTTGTGGGTGTGAGTGTGTACATCTTGTGTGTGTGTGTGTGTACATCTCACGTGTGTGAGTGGGTGTGTATCATTGTGTGTGTTCCCCTCGGTGTGTGTTTGCGTTTGTGTAACATACCATAGTAGAAGATCGTGGGAAGAAAATTGCTCATGTTAACGATGAAGGAAGTCGAAGTTGATCTCCTGCACCCGAAGCTACGCAATTCCAAATGCAAGCTTTGTTGAGCCACTTCGAGAAGCTTCTTGATCGGAAGTTGGAGGTGCTACATGAGAGGATTGATAACCTGGAGAATCAATCAAGCCCTAGGTTGGTCCATGATAACCCGCGGCGAGCTCCGGCACCTCGTCGTCCCCACATCATGGAAGAGGAGAAGGAAGACCTGGATGGTGATTTTGAGGATGTCCCACAAAGGAGGAGGTTGTACCAACAACCTAGAGAAGGACAAAGGACACAACATAATGATGACCTACTTGGGGGGATCAAGGTGAATGTTCCTTCTTTTCAAGGGAAAAGTGATACGGAAGCATACTTGCAGTGGGAGATGCGGACCGAGCAGGTCTTTTCATGCCATGCATATTTCGAGGAGAAAAAGTTCAAACTTGCTTCCTTTGAGTTTTCTGATAATGCTTTAATTTGGTGGGACCAAGTTCAAAAGGAGAGGGCTAGATATGGTGGACGTCCCATCAACACTTGGGAAGACAAGAAATTTGTCATGTAGAAGCGATTTGTTCCCACACATTACCATAGAGATCTCCACAACAAACTTCAACGCCTCACCCAAGGGAGTAAGAGTGTAGAAGACTACTACAAGGAGATGCAAATTGCCATGATTCGGGAAAACGTTGAGGAGGATCCGGAGGCAACCATGGCACGGTTTTTACATGGGCTCAATCGGGAGATTGTGGATTAAGTGGAGATGTGCCACCATGTAGAGAGACAAGATATGATCCACCAAGACACCAAGATCGAGCAACAAATCAAAAGGAAGAGCAACATGAGGAAACCCGCTACCCCTTTCATGCCATGGAGAAATCCAAGAAAGGAGATTGGAGAACAATCAAAGGCAAAAGTGGTGGTTGATCGCAAAAGTGACAAGGTAATTCTTCCACCTAAGAAACCTGCTTTTGAGGCTAACCAAACCAGGAATAGGGATATTTGGTGTTTCAAATGTCAAGGAAGGGGTCACATTGCTAGTGAGTGCCCAAACCGGTGCACCATAACCAACAATAAGTATGGAGAATGGGAGAATGATGGAGAGAGCTCGGAATAGGAGGAGGAAGAATCTCCAAAAATTGATAGTGGAGAGTTTGCAGAAGATGGTGAGATTCTTGTCACTTGGAGAGTTCTAAGTGCACAAATGACCATGGGAGAGAATGAGCAGTGGGAGAACCTTTTCCATACACGGTGCAAGATCCATGGGAAGGTATGTAGTGTTATTATTGATGGAGGAAGCTGTAGTAATGTTGCGAACACCGAGTTCGTAGAGAAGTTGGGACTTCCTACTTTGAAGCATCAACATCCATATCGGCTTCAGTGGTTGACTGATTGTGGAGAACTGAAGGTTACCAAACAGGTGAAGGTATTGTTCTCCATTGGTAAATACAAGGATGAGGTATTGTGCGACATTGCTCCTATGAAGGCATGCCACTTGCTGTTAGGTCGACCGTGGCAGTACGATCGGTGAGTTACTCATGATGGTTTCTTGAACCATCACACTTTTGTACAACGATGGGAACCTATAACCCTAAACCCCATGACCCCAAAAAAAATTCTGGAAGATCACATTTTGAGAGAAAAGAAAAAAAATGAGTGATGAGGGAAAACAAAGTGAAAATGAAAGAGGGGAGAATGAGGGAAAGAGAGAAAATGACAGAAGAAAAGAAATGGAGAGCAAAGAAAAATCAAGTGGGAAAAAGAATTTGAGAGAAGAGAAAAGTGTGATGTTGGAAAAAAAGATTGAGGTTAAGGAAGCTTTGATTTCTTGACAAAATCACTTAGTACTTATGTACAAACAAGTGATGTTGAACACTAAAGAATTAACATCTCCTTTGTCACATGTTGTTGAGTCTATGTTGCAGGAATTTGAAGATGTCTTTCTTGAAGAGGTGCCGCCTGGTTTGTCACCCATTAGAGGTATTGAGCATCAAATTGACCTCATACCTGGAGCATCACTACCGAACCACCCGACATATCGCACCAACCCAGAGGAGACAAAAGAAATTCAAAGGCAGGTTCAAGAGCTGTTGGATGTGGGATATGTTAGAGAGAGTCTTAGTCCTTGTGCGGTACCGGTTCTTCTAGTACCAAAGAAGGATGGAACATGAAGAATGCGCATTGACTGCAGAGCCATAAAAAACATCGCAGTAAGGTATCGTCATCCTATCCCTAGGTTAGATGATATGCTAGACGAATTAAATGGTCCAACTATTTTCTCAAAAAATGTTTTAAGAAGTGGCTACCATCAAATTAGGATGAAAGAAGGAGATGAGTGGAAAACTGCATTTAAGACAAAACATGGACTTTATGAATGGTTAGTCATACCCTTTGGTCTCACCAATGCACCTAGCACATTTATGAGGTTAATGAATCATGTCTTACATGCATATATTGGAAAATTTGTGGTAGTTTACTTTGATGATATTCTAGTGTATGGTAGGACTTTGCATGAGCATGTAGATCACTTAAGAAAAGTGCTAGAGTTGTTAAGGAAAGAAATATTGTTTGGAAATATTAATAAGTGTGATTTTTGCCTCGATAAGATTGTTTTCCTTGGATTTGTTGTGAGCGAGAATGGAGTTGAAGTTGACACTGAGAAGATCAAAGCACAATAATGGCCAACTCCAACCTTCGTTGGGCAGGTAAGAAGTTTTCACGGACTTGCTTTTACAAGAGATTTTTAAAGGACTTTAGCACACTAGCAGCGCCATTGAATGAATTGACAAAGAAGAATGTTCCTTTCAAATGGGGGGACAACTCAAGAAAAAGCCTTCCATGCGCTGAAAGGAGAGACTCACCCACACCCCTCTACTTACACTTCCAGACTTCGGTAAGACCTTTGAAATTGAATGTGATGCAAGCAGAATTGACATAGGAAGAGTACTCATGCAAAAAGGTAAGCCTGTTGCTTTCTTTAGTGAGAAGTTAAATGGCCCAACCCTAAACTACGCTACATATGATAAAGAGTTGTATGCATTTTTTAGAGTTCTAGAAACATGGCAACATTATCTTTGGCCTAAGGAATTTGTGATCCATTCTGATCACGAGGCTCTTAAATACATTAATAACCAACATAAACTAAATAGGAGACATGGTAGATGGATGGAATTCATTGAATCATTTCCATATGTCATCAAGCATAAAAAGGGTAAAGAAAATACTGTGGCTGATGCACTTTCTCGTAGATATTCTCTTTTATCCTTGTTGGATTCAAAACTCCTTGGTTTTGAATACGTTAAGGATTTATATGCCACTGATAGTGATTTTAGAGAACTTTATGAACATTGTAAACCTGGAGTTAGTTGGAAAAAGTTCTATTTACATGATGGATTCTTATTTCGGATTAATAAGCTTTGCATTCCCAATTGCTCAATTCGTTTACTTTTAATGAAGGAGTCACATTCGGGTGGGTTAATGAGACATTTTGGTGTTGCAAAAACTCTAAGTGTTCTTAATGCTCATTTTTATTGGCCTAGGATATTTAGAGATGTTGAGAAATTTGTGGGAAAGTGCATTATCTACCATAAATCCAAATCAAAACTGAACCCACACGGACTATATCTTCCTCTCCCAATCCCCAACACCCCATGGGAGGACCTATCAATGGACTTTATTTTGGGGTTACCATGGACCAAGAGGGGGAGAGATTCCATTTTTGTTGTGGTGGATCGGTTTTCAAAAATGGCACATTTTATTCCTTGTCACAAAACTGATGATGCCACTAACATTGCAACACTTTTCTTTCAGGAAGTTTTCAAGCTTCATGGAATGCCAAGGACGATTGTGTCGGATCGAGACACAAAAAATTCCTCAGCTACTTTTGGAAGACATTATGGAGCTAACTAGGAACGAAGCTACTATTTTCGACTACTTGTCATCCGCAAACCGATGGACAAACCGAGGTGGTGAATCAGACACTATCGTCCGTTCTGCTAACCATTATGAAGAAGAACATAAAGAATTGGGAGGCGTGTCTGCCACATGTAGAATTTGCATACAACAGGGCCAAGCATTCCACTATTAAAAATTCTCCATTTGAAATTGTTTACGGCTTTAACCCCCTTGCCTCTATTGATCTTGTTTCTTTGCCTTTGCAAGAAGCAGTCAATATGGATGCGAAAGGGCGTGCAGAATTCATCAAGAAAATCCATGAAAATGCAAAGATAAATATCGATCGAATGAACCAGAAATACATTGATTGTGCAAATAAGCCCCATTAGGCCAACTGAGACCAATTTGGTCAATTAGTCCAATTGATGCCAATTTTGCCAATAATGCTAATTTGAACAATTGAGGCCTATTATGCCAATTAGGCCATTAAGCCCAATTAGGTCTTTGAGGTCAATTCAGTAAATTCTTCCAATTAGGCCAATTAAGCCAGTGATGCCAATTAGAACCATTAGGCCATTAAGGCGAATGAGGCCAATTGGGGCCAATTCGTCCAATGAGGCCAATTCAGCCAATTGAGGCCCATTAGGCCAACATGGTCAATTAGGCCAATTTAACCAATTCGTCCAATTAGACCAGTTAGGTCCAATAGGCCATTGAGTCCAGTTTGTTCATTGAAACTAATTCGTTCAATTCTTCCAATTAGTCCAATTATACTTGTGAGGCCAAGTTGGTCAATTAGGCCAATTATTCCAATTGAGACCAATTAGGCAATTGAGATTAATTATGCAAATTCATCCATTGATTCCATATTTGGTCAATTAGTCCAATAGATAATTAAGGCCAATTATGTCAATTAGGCTATTGAGACCGATTTGACTAATTTGGCTAATTATGCCAATTAGGCCATTGAGATCAATTATTTAAATTCATCCATTGGGTCAAATTTGGTCAATTTTTGGGCCAATTAGTTCAATGTGGACAATTAGGAAAAATGAGGCCAATTAGACCAATGCATTGCGGCCAATTATGTCAACGAGGTCAATTGGGCGAATGAGGCCAATGTGACCATTTAGACCAATTAGGCTAATAAGGCAAATTATGCCATTGCGGCCAATTAGGCCAATTAGACTAATTCATGTAATTTGGAAATTTCATCCAATTAGATCAATTAGGCCAGTTCGGCCAAAGAGGCAAATTCGGCCAATTGAGGCCGAGAAGGCCAATTAGGCCAATTTTTTCAATGAAAATCATGACGCCAATTGAGTCCAATTAGGCTAATTAGACCAATTTCCCCTTACTCCAATTAGGAAAATTAGGTCAATTCATCCAATTATTTCAATGAGCCAAATTAGGCTAGTTGAGGGCAATTAGGAAATTGATGCCAATTAGGCCGATTAGGCAATGAGGCCAATTAGGTCAATGAGAGTCATTAGGCCCCAAATAGGCCAATTTTTTCCAATTGAGGCTAATTAGGACAATTGAGACCTGTTTGGCAAATTGAGGTCAATTAGATCAATTAGGAAAACTAGACCATTGATGCCAATTAGGCAAATAAGCCAAATTAGGCCAATTAAGCCATTGAGTACAATTAACTCAATTTGGCCATTGAGACCATTTAGGCCAATTTGGCTGATTATGTCATTGATGCCAATTGCGCCAATTCGGCAAATTAGGAAAATTCAGTTCAATTAGGAAATTGAGCCCAATTAGGTCAATTAGGCTAATTAGTCCAATTAGAACGTTGAAGCCAATTAGGCGAATTTGACCAATTATACCAATTAGGCCATTGAAGTCAATTATGTCAATTAGGCTAATTATGCCATTTAGTTCAATTAGGCCAATTGTGTCAATTGATGTTCGTGTGTCCAATGAGTCCAATTGAGGCCAATTGAGACCAATTATGCCTATTATGCCAATTAGTCAATTATGCCAATTAGGTCATTGAGGTCAATTGGTCAATTATGCAATTATGCGAATTTAGCTAATTAGACCAATGAGACCAATGAGTCCAATTGAGGCGAATTAGAAGAATTAAGCAAATTAGGTCAATTATGCTAATTAGTCCAAGTGAGTCCAATTAGGCCAATTGAGTCATTAGACCAATTGCATCTGATAAGGGAAATTAGGGCCAATTGAGCTCAATTTAGCCAATTAAGCTGCCAATTGAGACAAATAAGGTCAATTAAAAAAATGAGGGCAATTAGGCCAATTGAGGGTAATTAGGCCAATGAGGGCAATTAAGCAAATTGGCCTCATTTCCCTCATTGGCCTCAACATGCCAAATTGGTTTCAATTGACCTAATTGGCATCTTTTTCCTAATTGGCCAAATTTTTCTCAATTGGCTGCTGAATTACCACGTTGACCTCAATTGGCCCTAATTGGACTCATTGGCCTTATCAGCCGCAATTGGCTTCATTGGTCTCATTGGCTTAATTGGCTTAATTGGCTAAATTTGCATAATTGCCTAATTGGCCCAATTAACCTCAATGACCTTATTGGCCTAATTTCCTAATTGGCATAATTGGCATAATAGGCCTAATTGGTCTCAATTGGCCTCAATTGGACTCATTGGATGCACGAACATCAATTGACATAATTGGCCTAATTGCACTCAATGACCTAATTAGCCTATTTTACATAATTGGCCTCAATGGTCTAATTGGTATAATTGGCTAAATTCAACTTATTGGCTTCAATGGTCTATTTGGATTAATTGGCCTAATTGACCTAATTGAGATCAATTGCCTAATTGAATTGAATTGGCCTAATTTGCCTAATTGGACTTAATGACATAATTGGCTTAATTGGCTAAATTGGCGCAGCTGGCATCAATGACATAATCGGCCAAATTGGCCTAAATGATCTCAATGGCCAAATTGCCCTAATTTTCCTCAATGGCCTAATTGGCCAAATTTCCCTCAATACCCTAATTGGTCTCAATCCCAAATTGGCCTTATTGGCCTGATTGGGCTCATTGGCCCAATTGGCCTAATTTGCCTCAATGGCATAATTGGCCTAATTGCCCTCAATGGCCTAATTGGCCTAATTGGAATTAGACTAATTGACCTCAATGATCTAATTGGCCTCAATGACTTCGTTAGACTAATTGGCCTTAGTGGCCTTATTGACCTAATTTGTTTAACTGGGCTTGTTGGCCTTATTGAACTAATTGGTCTCAATTGCCTAATTAGCCTCAGTGACCTAATTGGACTCAATGACATAATTGACATTATTGGCCTAATTGACCACAATGGATTAATTGGCACAATTGGGCTTAATGGTCTAATTGGCTGAATTAGCCACATTGGCATGAATGACATAATTGGCCTTGTTATCCTAATTGGTCTAATTGGACTAATTGACCTAATTAACCTAATTTGTCTAATTGACCTTAATGACCTAATTTGCCTAATTGACCTAATTGACATAATTGGGCTCATAGGCCTAATAGGCCTAAGTGCCATAATTGGATGAACCTGCCTAATTGGCCTAATTGAACTCATTGGACTAATTGGGTGCATTGGCCTAATTGTCGTCAAAGGCCAATTATACTAATTAGGCCATTGAGGACCACTAGTCCAATTAGGCAATTGAGCCCATTGAAGCCAATTAGGCCACTGAGACAAATTTCGCCTCAATGGCCTAATTGCCTAATTTGTTTAATTGGCCAACTTTGCATGAATGACCAAATTGGCCTTATTGGGCTAATTGGCCTAACTGGTATCATTGGCCTAATTGGTCTCAATTGCTTAATTTGCCTAATTTGCATAATTAGCCTCATTGAACTCAATGGCCTAATTGGTCCCAATGACCTAATTGTCCTAATTGACGTAATTGGCCTCAAAAGCTTAATTGGGCTCAATGGCCTAATTTTCCTCAATAACCTAATTGGGCTAATTGGTGTCAATGACATAATTGGCCTAATTGGCCCAATTGGCCTCAATAGCTGAATTCGCCTAACTGACCTAATTGGCATCAATGCCCTAATTGGACTTGATGACCTAATTGGTTTCATTGGCCTTAATGGTTTAACTGTTCTCATTGGACCAATTGACCTCAATGGCCTAATTGACCAAATTTTCCCAATTGGACTAATTGGCCTCAATGGTCTAATTGACCTAATTTTTCTAATTGCACCAACTGACCTAATTTGCCTAATTGGGCTCAATGAGATAATTGATCTAATTGGCATAATTAGCCTAATTGGACTCAATAGCCTAATTTGACTAATTGACATAATTGACCTCAATAGCCAAATTGGTGTAATTGACCTAATTGGGATCAAGGGTCTAATTGGCCAAATTGGGTTCATTGGCCAAATTGGTCTAATTGGCCTCAATTGTCTAATTTGTCTAATTGTCCTAATTTCCCAAATTGACCAAATTGGCCAAATTGGATTAATTGACCTAATTGGTTTAATTGGCCTAAAAAGTCTTAATAGCCTATTTGGCCTAATCGGTACAATTGGTCTCAATTGCCTAACTGGCCTAACTTTCCTAATTGGTCTCAATAGGCTAATTGACCTAATTGGACTAATTTGCATTGTTGTCCTAATTTGCGTAATTGGCCTAATTGGACTCAATTGGCTTAATTGGCCGAATTTCCAAATTGGCGTAGTGTGCCTAATTGGCATAATTGGCCTGAATTTGCCTAATTGACCTACTGGGCTCCAATAGCCTAATTGGCCTAATCCGCCTAATGGGCCTAATTGGTCTAATAGGTCTAATCGGTCTAATCGACCTAAATGGCCTTAATAGCCTAATTGGCCTAATTGGACTTAATAGCCGAATTGACCTAATTTGCTTGATTAGCCTAATTGTCCTTTGTGTCCTAAATGACCTAATTGACCTAGTTGGCCTCAATGTCCTAATTGGCCCAATTGGCATAATTAGCCTCAATGACTTAATTGGCCTAATTTTCCTAATTGGCCTTAATAGTCTAATTGGCATAATTGGACTAATTGCTCTCAATTGCCTAATTGGTCTAATTAAGCTCAATGGACTAGTAGGCCTCAATTTTCTAATTGGTCTAATTAGCCTAATTGGCCTCATTAGTCTAATCGGCATAGTCGAACTAATTTGCGTAATTGACCTAATTTGCATCAATTGGCTTAATTGGCCTAGTTGGACTTATTGACCTAATTTGTCTCAATGAGCATTATTGGCCAAGTTTACAAACTTGAATCCAATAGCCTAATTGGCCTAGTTGTGCTCAATATTCTAAGTGTCCTAATTGTCCTAATTGGTCTATATGGGCCTAATTGACCTAATTGGACTAATTGACCTAATTGACATACTTGGCCTAATTGGCCTAATTGACCTCATGGGCCTCAATGACCTCATTGGCCTAAATAGCCTCAATAGTGTGATTGGCCTAATTTTCATCAATGGTCTAATCGACCTCAATTGTCTAATTGGCTGAATTGGCCTCAATAATCTAAATGGCATAACTGACCTAATTGGCCTAAATGACCTTAATAGACTAATTGACCTAATGGGATTAATTGTGCTCAATAGCCTAATTTGCCTAAATTACCCCAATTGCCTAATTGGACAAACTGTAATTAATCCCCGAATTGGTCTAATTAGACTAATTGGACCCAATACCCTAATTTTTCTAATTTTCGTAATTTTTCTCAATAGGCTAATCGGCATAATTGGCACCAATGGTCTAATTGGCCTAATTGGCCTTAATTGTCTAATTGGCCTCATTGACCTTAATAGTCTGATTGACCTAATTGGCCAAATTAGATTAATTTACCTAAGTTGCTTAATAGGCCTACTTTTTTCCAATTGGATCATTGGTATAATCAGTCTCAATTTTCCTAATTGGCTGAATTTTTCTAATTAGCTGAATTAGCTTAATATGTCTGTATGGTCTCAATAGCCTAATTGGCCTAATTGGGTACAATATCCTAATTGGAATAAATAATCTAAATGCTCTAAATGGATTCAATAGCCTAATTGGCCTAAATAACCAAATTGGACTCCATACCCTAATTGGCCCAAATTGCCAAATTGGCTAAATTGGCCAAATTGGCCTCCATGACCTAATTTTTCTAATTGACCTCAATGACCTCCATTATGAAAATTGGATTAATTGGCATCAATTTGCCACAATTGGCCTAATTGGGCTAATTGGCCTACTTGGCCTACTTGGCCTAATTGGCCTAAATCGCCTAATTGGTCTCATATACACCTCATTTACCTATTGGTTCTCATCCTTGGGTTGACATTTCAGTGGATTTTGTGCTCCACTTGCCAAGATCACAATTAGGTAAGGATAACATCTTTGTGGTGGTGGTCAGGTTTAGTAAAATGGATCATTTTAATTCTTGTTCTAAAACCAATGATACAACTCATATCACTAACAGATGGTCAAACTGAGGTGGTCAATAGAACACTTTCGACATTATTACATGTCATCCTTTGAAAGAATTTGAAACATTGGGAAAGATGCTTACCTCACATTGAAATTTCTTATAATGGAGGGGTCCACTCCACTACTAATGCTTCAGCGTTTGAAGTTGTGTATGTTTTTAACCCATTAACTCCACTTGACTACTAATCAATTTTCTAATCTTGAAGGTGAAAAAAAGGAAAAGCTTGCGCAGGAGTTTCATGAAAAGGTATAGGCCAATATTGAGCGGAATAATGAACAAGTGGTGAAACACGCCAACAAAGATCGGAGGAAAATTGTGCTTCAACCAGGAGAATTGGTGTGGGTACACTTGAGAAAGGAGAGGTTCTCAGAGCAACGAAAATCAAAACTTCATCCATGATAAGATGGTCCTTTCCGAGTCATAGAGAAGATCGATGATAATGCCTACAAGATTGAGTTACCCGACAGGTATAGGAATGTTAGTACCACCGTTCATGTTGCTGATCTTTCTCCCTTTGAATTTTTATATTCGAGGACGAATCCTTGTACGAAGGGAGGAGATGATGAGGATTATGGCACGCATTGGCATCGCGGGGTTGGAGGTGGATTTGATGAGGACGGCGAAATGCACACAAGTGAACAAGACCCCTTTCGTGGAATTGGAGGCCCAATGACAAGGGAGCGGACCAAGAGAATGAAGGAGGCCTTAAATGGATTAATCATGGAATTCCAAGAGGATTCATAACACCCTTGCTAAGGAGAAGCATTTGTGCCTATAATTACATTAATTAAGGCTCAACCATGCTTTTAAAAATCCAGCCCAACTGGTGCTATGAATTTTCAAGCCCACCCAACCATGGAATCTTCAATGTAAAAAGGTGGTGGGCTACTTGTCTTTACTTTTCCAAAAGGGTGTGCTACTTGTCTCCTAAAGTCTTGGTCAAGTGACAAAGTTTTCAAAAGCTTTCTTTAGGCATTTTGACAATGGAAAACTTGGCATTAGACTAATGTAAAGAGCCACCCCATGTGTGATTCGAATTTCTATTTTCTTTGGCTATAAATAGCCAGCCCCTTGTACTCTTTGGAGATCATGAATGAAGGTGAAGTTATTATAGTGAGTTTTTCTTGCAACTTTTGTGTTACTGCTTAATTATTGACTTATTAAAGGATTGGTCATCCTTTGTGGCATCTTATGGCTAGAGTTATTGAGTACAAGTTCTCTTTGGGTTCTACCTTAACCATTTCCCCCTTCCTTATCATTTTCACTATCCGCACATGATGTGAGACGCACAGGGTGGCCCGATATTTACGATGTAGGGCGGCGGTTGAAGGATGCGGTTCGGGGATAAGTGGAAGATGATGAGTACAGATAGTATATGCAAGTAGTCAATCAACGCTATAAGGAGCGCGACCTACTACTTACACAACAAACTCAAGGGAGGGATGTGATAGTCAATTCACACAACAATGCACTTGGGTTGAGGCATGAAATTGGGGGCTTTGTGATCTTGGATCACCAATCTAACATGTATATTGACAAGGCAAGATTGCACAAGAGCAAGGGGGAAATTCGGAACAATTCTCACACAACGGAGAGAAACAAAACATAAGCTCTCAATTAATTCTTCGATGTCATTCAAGTGCCATGGGGTAGCTATTTATAGCCAAGGGGGTGGTACAATAGTCAAGGGTCTAATACTATAAAGTCATAAAGGCTAAACTACTTTGTTCCCTTAAATTTAAAAAGATAAAGTCTACCAAAGAATTTTGGAAAAGTGGCACACAACTTTCCAACTATAGTCCACCGAATTTGACTTTGAGTGCATAGCCCACTGAATTTGACTTTGGTGTCCAAAGATGTCATTTTTAAAATCCTCCAAGTGGGCAAGGCTTCCAAATTCGTGCAACCATGTGGGCCAAAATTTAAACATCATGTTTGGACTTGAATAAGTGAGATAATAGGCCCATTTTCTCCATCCATTCAAGGAAAGATCCATTGGGCCGTTAATGAAGAAAAATGGGCACCCATTGTTGTATTCAGCATCTTTGATCTCCCACGCGTCATCAGGCCTTGCAAATCCAACTCCACCACTCGAGTAATCGACTTGTTGCCTTCAACATGGTTCACATCATCCTCCCCCTCTTGAAAAGGAGTCATCCTCGACTCTTCATCCGCTACACCCAAAAAAGGAATAAGATTAGAAACATTGAAAGTGGCACTCACACTATACTCACCTGGAAAAGCTATCTTATAAGCATTATTGGTAATCTTATCAAGCACTCGGAAAGGTCCATCGTATCGTTGCATGAGTTTTGATTTCCGCTTATCGGGAAATCTTTCCTTCCACATATGAATCCAAACCAAGTCCCCGGACTCGAACAAACCTTGTTTACGACCCTTGTTTGCACGATAAACATATTTTTGGGTCATCTGATCGATATTTTTTCTTGCCTTTTCATGAAGTTGTTTGATGAATTCCGAGCACCCTTTTGCATCCATATTAGTTGCTTCCTACAAAGGCAAAGGAACTGGATCAATAGGGGAAATAGGGTTAAAACCGTAAACAATTTCAAATAGAGAATATTGTGTAGTTGATTGCTTGGCCTTGTTATATTCGAATTCCACATGTGGTAGAAACTCCTCCCAATTCTTGATATTCTTCTTGACAATTGTTCACAGAAGGGATGATAGTGTCTGATTCACCACCTTCGTTTGCCAATTGGTATGCGGATGACAAAGTGGAAAATAGTAACTTTGTACCAAATTTTCTCCATAAAGTCTTCCAAAAGTAACTAATAAATATTGTGTCTCGATCCGAAACAATCATCCTAGGCATTCCATGGAGTTTGACAACTTTCTGAAAGAAAAGTGTTGCAATATTAGTGGCATCATCAGTTTTGTGACAAGGAATAAAATGTGCCATTTTTGAAAAATGATCCACCACAACAAAAATGGAATCTCCGCCCCTCTTGGTCCATGGTAACCCAACAATAAAGTCCATTGATATGTCCTCCCAAGCAGTGTTGGGGATTGGGAGAGGAAGATATGGTCCATGTGGGTTCCGTTTCGATTTGGCTTTATGGCAGACAATGCACTTTCCCCCAAATTTCTCAGCATCTCTAGATATCCTAGGCCAATCAAAATCCTCACTAAGAATACTTAGATTTTTTGAAACACAAAAATGCCCCATTAACCCACCCGAATCTGATTCCTTCAAAAAAAGTAAACGTATAGAGCAATTTGAAATGCAAATCTTATCAATCTGGAATAAGAATCCATCAGGTAAATAGATCATTTCCCAACTAACTCCAAGTTTACAATGTTCATAAGATTCTTTAAAATCCCTATCAGTGGCATATAAATCCTTAATGTATTCAAAACCAAGGAGTTTTGAATCCAACAAGTATAAAAGAGAATATCCACATGAAAGTGCATCATCCACATTATTTTCTTTACCCCTTTTATGCTTGATGACATATAGAAATGATTGAATGGATTCCATCCATCTAGCATGTCTCCTATTTAGTTTATGTTGGCTCTTAATGTATTTAAGAGCCTCGTGATCAGGATGGATCACAAATTCTTTAGGCCAAAGATAGTGTCGTCATGTCTCTAGTACTCTAAACAATGCATACAACTCTATCATATGTAGCATAGTTTAGAGTTGGGCCATTTAACTTCTCACTAAAATAAGTAATAGGCTTACCTTCCTACATGAGTACTCCACCTATGCCAATTCCACTTACTTCACATTAAATTTCAAAGGTCTTACCAAAGTCCAGAAGTGCAAGTAGAGGGGCGTGGGTGAGTCTCTCCTTTAGATCATGGAAGGTCTTCTCTTGAGTTGTCCCCCATTTGAGAGGAACGTTTTTCTTTGTCAACTCATTCAAAGATGCTGCTAGTGTGCTGAAGTCCTTCAGAAATCTCCTATAAAAACTAGCAAGCCCATGAAAACTTCATACCTGTCCAACTGAGGTTGGAGTTGGCCATTCTTGTATTGCTTTGATCTTCTCAGTATCCACTTCAACTCCATTGCTGCTCACAACAAATCCAAGGAAAACAATCTTATCAAGACAAAATTCAAACTTATTTAGTTTTCCAAAGGGCATGATCTTGATGATGTCCCACAAAGGAGGAGGTTGTACCAACAACCGAGAGGAGGACAAAGGAGACAACATGATGATGACCTACTTGGCGGGATTACGGTGAAGGTCCCCTCTTTTCAAGGGAAAAGCGACCCGGAAGCATAATTGGAGTGGGAGATGCGGATCGAGCAAGTATTTTTCTTGCCATGCGTATTCTGAGGAGAAAAAGGTCAAATAGGCCTTTAATCACGCTTATTAAAGCCCAAAAGTGAACCTAAAAGGCCCACCCATATGCTTCCACGAAATTTAATCCACTTGAATGAAGGAAATCTCCAATGTCAAAAGTGGTGGGCCCCTTGTTTGTTGAGTAGCAAAAAAAATCAAAAAAAAATCACAAAAAAAAATCAATCAAAAAAAAATACAAAAAAAGGAAGCTACTCATTTGAAACATTGCGTTTGCTCATAAGTTATAAATTTGATTGCAATTTTCTTATCCACCATCTTCTTTCCTTCATCCATATCCAACCTTCTACTATAACCATTTCTCCCATTTTCCTCTCATATTTCTTGAACTCCATTGATTCAAACCCTTTAAAAATTTCTGATTTTTAAAGATTGCCATGAATTGATTGCTTCTTACTAGTTGTCTTCTTGATTCTATTTAAGAACACTTGTCGGAACCAAGTTGTTGTGCTAGAAAGTGTGAGAAACCTTTTGAGAGATTAAAAAAAGTGAGAGAAAGAGTGTGCGAGGAATTAAAACAAATGGCAAGTGAGGGAGAAAGAAGTGAGATCGATATTAAATTATTCATGAAAGTAGTCGCTGACCAGTTTACAAGATTGAATGCTAGGTTGGATGACATGAAAAGCTCCTCGTCTTCGAAGGCTCCAAGAAGGCAAGAAATTCATGAAGGTGATTATGAGTACTCCGATTTCAAAGAATCAATTCCTAGGTGAGGGCAACGTGCTGCTTGGAGAGAAAATGACTTGGGAAGCATCAAAGTGACACTTCCATCCTTTCAAGGGAAGAGTGACCCAGAACCTTATTTGGAGAGGGAGCGGAAGGTTGACCATGTGTTTGGACTTCACAACTACTCGGAGGAGAAGAAGGTAAAATTGGCGGCGCTTGAGTTCAATGACGATGCAAGTATTTGGTGGGACCAATTACAAGTAAGTCAACGATGAAATGGAGAAAGGCCAATTCGAACTTGGGAAGAAATGAAGATAGTAATGCGTAAAAGGTACATTTCTAGTCATTGCTATCGAGATTTTCATTTGAAGTGAGAAAAACTTATTCAAGGTTCCATGTGTGTGGAGGAATACTACAAGGAAATGAAGATATCAATGATTCGAGCCAATTTGGAGGAGGACCGCGAAGCTACCATGGCAACGTTCATCAATGGCTAGAATTCGGCAATTAGAGATGTGGTAGAACTAAAGACCTATATTGACTTGGAGAAGTTGCTACATAAGGCGGTGAAGGTCGAAAAACAACTACATTCTCGAAGGAGTCAAGTAAGTTATCATAATTTTTGGAAGGATAACTGGAAAGATCCAAAATTAACTTCTATGTGGAATGAAACAAAACCAAGAGATTCCAAATTTCTTCCAAAACAAAGAGAAGAGGCCAAAAATAAGTTCTTCCCCACTGTTTCAAAAGGAAAATAGATGCAAATTTCCCTTCAAAATCTCGTGATATAAAGAGTTTTAAGTGTCAAGGACATGGTCATATTGCATCTCAATGCCCAAACAAAAGGGCCATGATTATTTTGGATAATGGAGACATCCTTAGTGAGCACTCTAGCGATGATGAGATTCCATCTTTGGAGGTGGGTTCAGATGTCGAAGTTGAAGAACCCGTACATTGAGATGCATTGGTGGCAAGAAGAGCTTTAAACGTTCAACCCAAAGATGGTCATGATGAGGAGCAGCGTGAGCATATTTTTCATACGAGATGCCACATCAGGGAGAAGGTATGTAGCATGATCATTCATAGTGGAAGTTGTACTAATGTGGCTAGTACCTTGTTGGTGGAAAAGTTGAGTTTGCCTACTCTAAGGCATACTAGACCTTATAGATTACAGTGGTTGAATGATAGTGGTGAAGTGAGGGTCACAAAACAAGCCATAGTTTTTTTTTCCATTGGAAAATATCACGATGAGGTGTTGTGTGATGTTGCTCTAATATAAGCTGGACATTTGCTACTAGGGAGTCCATGGCAATTTGATAGGAGGGTGATGTATAATGGCTATACTAACCACTTCTCTTTTCATTTTAGCGATAGAAAGATTGTTTTGACTCCTCTAAGTCCTATAAAAGCATATGAAGATTAAGTGAGGATAGAGAAAGAATACAAAAAGAAAAAAGAAATGAGTGAAAAAGAAAGTGGGAAAATTAAAATTTTGAGTGATAAAAAAGAGAGTGATGAGTTGATGAAAAAGGAAATAAGAGAAAAAAATGAAAAGAGTGGAACAATTAAGAGTGAAAAAGGAGAGTCGAGTGACATAAAAAGAAATGAGGGAAATCAAAGAGTTGAAAACAAGAGTGATGAGCGAAGCTGAGTTTATTTTCTGGAAAAATTGAGGTGAAAGGTGCTTTATTGAGCGGGAAAGTGTTCTTACTCATTAGTAAGGATGCTTACCTTGCAACTAATAAACTTCACCATTCTTTGCCTTCTTGTGTTGTGTCTTTACTATAGGAATTTGGTGATTTGTTTCCCGAAGAAACACCTGAGGGATTACCCCCTGTGAGAGGCATTGAGCATCAGATTGACTTCATACCCGGTGCCGCAATTCCCAATAGGCCAGCATATAGAGCTAATCCGGAAGAGACTAGAGAGATCCAATGTCAAGTTGAAGAACTCATGAAGAAAGGATTAGTAAGGGAAAGCATGAGTCTATGCGCCGTTCCGGTGATCCTAGTACCCAAGAAAGATGGAACATGGCAAATGTGTGTGGTTTGTCGCGCCATCAACAAAATAACAGTTAAGTACCGTTATCCCATCCCTCGACTTAATGACATGCTTGATTAATTAAATGGGGCATCTTTGTTTTCTAAAATTGATCTTAAAAGTGGATACCACCAAATTCGAATGAAAGAAAGAGATGAGTGGAAAACTGCTTTTAAAACTAAGTTCGGTTTGTATGAGTGGTTAGTTATGCCATTTGGTTTAACTAATGCACCAAGTACATTCATGAACTTAATGAACCATGTCATTCGTTCATTCATTGAGAAAATCGTTTTTGTCTCTTTTGATGATATCTTGGTGTATAGAAAATCTCTAGACAACCATGTTGAACACTTGCGTTTGGTGTGTGAGACCCTTAAAAAAACCAGCTTTATACCAATCTTCAAAAATGTTCCTTTTGCATGGATTCTATTGTGTGTCTCAGTTTTGTTGTAGGGTCGGAAGGGATTCATGTGGATGATGAAAAGATCAAAGCAATTCCGGAGTGGCCCACACCGAAGAGTGCAACCGAGGTTAGGAGTTTTCATGGATTGGCAAGCTTCTATAGGAGGTTTGTAAAGGATTTTTCATCCATCGTTGCACCTCTTAATGAACTTGTAAAGAAACATGTGGTCTTTAAATGGGGTGAAAAACAAGAAAAATCCTTTAACACACTCAAAGAAAAATTGGTCAATGCTCCCCTTTTAAGGCTACCCGATTTCACCAAAGTCTTTGAAATTGAGTGTGATGCATCGGGAGTTGGTATTGGTGCTGTTTTGACTCAAGAGTCGCATCCAATTGCTTACTTTAGTGAGAAATTGAACGGGGCAGCATTAAATTATTCAACTTACGATAAAGAACTTTATGCTTTGAAATGAACCCTGGAAACATGGTAACATTACTTATGGCCTAAAGAGTTCATTATTCATTATGACCATGAAAGCCTCAAGTATTTGAAGTCCCAAGGTAAGTTGAATCGGCGCATGCATCTTGGTTGGAATTCATTGAGACTTTCCCCTATGTGATCAAGCACAAAAAAGGTAAGGAAAATGTGGCTGTTGATGCTCTTTCACGAAGGTATTCACTTCTTACTTCTCTTCATTCTAGATTACTTGGACTTGAGTTACTAAAGGGAATGTATGAAAATGATGGAGATTTTTCTCAAATTTGGACATCTTGTAAAAAACATGGTTTTAAAGACTATTACAAAAATGATGGGTTTCTTTTCAAAAGGGATAAATTGTGCATTCCAAATTGTTCAACTTGAGAATTGCTTGTAAAAGAAACTCATGGGGGTGGTTTGATGGGGCATTTTGGGGTTGATAAAACACTTGCTGCTTTGCATGAACATTTTTATTGGCCAAGCATGAGAAAAGATGTTATTGCAATTTGTACTAGGTGTGTCACTTGTAAGCATGCAAAGTCCAAGGTTCAACCTAATAGATTGTATTCCCCCTTGCCCGTTCCATCCTATCCTTAGACCGACATCTATATGGATTTTGTGTTGGGATTGCCTTGATCCCAATCTGGAAAAGATAGCATTTTTGTTGTTGTGGATCGATTCAGCAAAATGGACCATTTCATTGCATGCTCAAAAACTAATGGTGCTATACATATAACAGATTTGTTTTTCAAAGAAATTGTGAGATTACATGGACTGCCCAAAACCATTGTAAGTGATAGGGATGTGAAATTCCTAAGCCACTTTTGGAGGACATTGTGGAATAAATTGGGAACTAAATTATTGTTCTCAACTGTTACACATCCTCAAACTGATGAGCAAACTGAAGTGTTGAATAAGACTCTTTCTACCCTCTTGCGTGCAATAATTCAAAAAAATCTAAAGAATTGGGAAAAATGTTTGCCACACATAGAGTTTTCAAATAACCAAGTAGTGCATTCTACTACTAACTTCTCACCTTTTGAGATTGTATATGGATTTAATCCAATGACTCCGTTAGATATTCTTTCATTGCCTACTAATGAGGTTGTTGATCTTGCAGGTGATGAGAAGGCCAAATTTGTTCGGGATTTACATACCAAGGTGAAAGCCAACATTGAAAGAAGAAATGAACAATATGCGAAGCTAGCAAACAAGGGTAGGCATAAGGTTGTCCTAGAACCTGGAGATTGGGTGTGGGTGCATTTGAGGAAGTAAGGGTTCCCAGTGCAAAGAAAATCAAAACTTCAATCACGAGGAGATGGTCCACTTCAAGTTTTAGAAAGAATCAATGGTAATGCCTACAAGATTGACTTGCCTAGAAGGTATGGAAATGTGAGCGCTACCTTTAATATTTCTGATCTCTCTCCTTTTGAATATGCAGATTCGAGGAAGAATCCTTTTGAAGAGGGAGGAGATGATGCAGATCATGGTGCACACATGCAGCAAGGAGTTGAGGGTGATCATGGCATTGATCGTGGAAGGAGCATTAATGGACAAGACCCATTGCATGGGATTGGTGGCCCAATGACAAGAGGAAGAATGAGGAGGATGAAAGAGGCTTTACATGGCCTCATTTTGAAATTACAAGAGGAGGCCCAACTTGCATGCATGGGAGGAGCAAATGGGCCTTTAATCACACTTATTAAAGCCCAAAAGTGAACCTAAAAGGCCCACCCATTTGCTTCCACGAAATTTAATCCACTTGCATGAAAAAAATCTCCAATGTCAAAAGTGGTGGGCCCCTTATCTCCAAATCCATGGTGGGAATCTTCAAAGTCTTTGGGGTGGTTTTTAAAAGTTTTATTTAGATATATCTTGTCCCATAAAGCCATGGACATGTGTAAACAATGTAAAATTCGTGGGATATGCTTTAGACTTTTGTGGGATAGTTAGTTTGACATGTATTCCTCTCATTTGGCTATAAATAGCCACCTCTTGTACCCCTTGAAGGTTAATTTCGAATTTGAGAGTATCTAGCATTATTATGCTTGTGTTTCTTGTGTTCTTAGGTGAATGCAAGTAAGGCTCATCAAAGGAGTGATCAACCTTTGTGGCGCTTAATAATTAGAGTTTCAAGGGGCAAGTCTCCTTGGGGTCCTAATTGATCATCCCCTTCCCCTTTTATTCCTCTTGCATTTCTTTTTATTTCCATTCCCCTCTTCTTTCTTCGCTTGTGTTTCCGTATTTTTTCCAACGAATACCGCACTCGCATACGGTATCATATCAAATATCTTGGGATCATGTTCAAAAGGAGAGGGCGAGATATGGTGGACTTTCCATCAACACTTGGGAAGACATGAAGTTCGCCACGCAGAAGCGATTTTTTCCCACACATTACCATAGAGATCTCCAAAACAAACTTCAACACCTCACCCAAGGGAATAAGAGTGTAGAAGACTACTAAAAGGTGATGCAAATTGCCATGATTTGGGAAAACATTGAGGAGGATCCAGAGGGAACCATGACACAATTTTTACATGGGCTCAATCGGAAGATTGCTGATCAAGTGGAGATGTACCACCATGTGGAAATTCAAGATATGATCCATCAAGCCACCAAGATCGAGCAACTAATCAAAAAAAGGAGCAACATGAGGAAACCCGGTACCCCTTTCACACCATAGAGATCTCCAAGGAAGGAGATTGGAGAACCATCAAATGTAAAAGAGGTGGTTGATCGCAAAAGTGATAAGGTAATTCTTCCACCTAAGAAACCTACTTTTGAGGCTAACCAAACCAGGAATAAGGATATTATGTGTTTCAAATATCAAGGAAGGGGTCACATTGCTAGTGAGTGCCCAAACCCGCGCACCATGACCATAAATAAATATGAAGAATGGGAGACCAAAGGAGAGAGCTTGGAAGAGGAGGAGGAAGAATCTCCAAAAATTGATAGTGGAGATTTTGCGGAAGATGGTGAGATTCTTGTCAGTAGGAGAGTTCTAACCGCACAAATGACAGTGGGAGAGAATGAGCAATGGGAGAAACTTTTCTATACACGGTGCAAGATCCATGGGAAGGTATGTAGCGTTATTATGGATGGAGGAAGCTGTAGTAATGTTGCGAGCACCGAGTTAGTAGAGAAGTTGGGACTTCCTACTTTGAAGCATCAACATCCTTATCGGCTTCAGTGGTTGAATGATTGCGGGGAGATGAGGGTCACCAAACAAGTGAAGGTACTTTTCACCATCGGGAAGTACAAAGACGAGGTCTAGTGCGATGTTGTTCCTATGAAGGCCTGCCATTTGTTGTTGGGACCACCGTGGCAGTATGATTGGCATGTTACCCATGATGCTTTCTTGAATTGTCATTATTTTATACTTTGAGGGGAACCTATAACCCTCAACCCCATGTTCCCCAAACAAATTCTGGACAATCACATTTTGAGAAAAAAGAAAAAAATGAGTGATGAGGGCAAATCAAGTGGGAAAAAGAATTTGAGAGAAGAGAAAAGTGTGATGTTGGCAAAAAACAGTGAGGTTAAGGGAGCTTTGTTTTCACAGAAAACCCTCATAATACTCATGTACAAAGAGGTGTTGCTAAATACTAACGACTTACCCTATTTTCCAAATGTTGTTGAGTCGTTGTTGCAGGAGTATGATGATGTCTTTCTTGAAGAGGTGCCACAAGGTTTGCCACCCATTAGAGGTATTGAGCATCAAATTGACCTCATACCTGGAGCATCAGCACCAAACCACCCTGCATATTGCACCAACCTGGAGGAGACAAAATAAATTCAAAGGCAAGTTCAAGAGCTGTTGGATGTGGGATATGTTAGAGAGAGCCTTAGTCCTTGTGCCGCACCGATGATTCTAGTACCAAAGAAGGATGGAACATGGAGAATGTGCATTGACTATAGATCCATCAACAACATCACGGTCAGGTATCGTTATCATATCCCTAGGTTATATGCTATGCTAGACGAATTAAATGGTTCAACTATTTTCTCAAAAATTGATTTAAAAAGTGTCTACCATCAAATTAGTATGAAAGAAGAAGATGAGTGGAAAACTCCATTTAAGACAAAACATGGACTTTATCAATGGTTAGTCATGCCCTTTGGTCTCACCAATGCACCTGGCACATCTATGAGGTTAATGAATCATGTCTTACGTGCATATATTGGAAAATTTGTGGTAGTTTACTTTGATGACATTTTGGTTTATAGTAGGACCTTGCTTGAACATGTAGATCACTTAAGAAAAGTCTTAGAGGAGTTAAGGAATAAAAACCTGGTTGGAAACATAAATAAGTGTGAATTTTGTCACGATAATATTGTTTTCCTTGGATTTGTTGTGAGCGGCAATGGAGTTGAAGTGGATACCCAAGAAGATCAAAGCAATACAAGAATGGCCAACTCCAACCTCTGTTGGATAGGTAAGAAGTTTTCATGGGCTTGCTAGTTTTTACTGGAGATTTGTGAAGGACTTCAACACACTAGAAGCACCGTTGAACGAGTTGACAAAGAAGAACTTTCCTTTCAAATGGGGAACTACTCAAGAGAAGGCCTTCCATGAACTAAAGGAGATAATCACCCATGCCCCTCTACTTGCACTTCCGGACTTCGATAAGACCTTTGAAATTGAATGTGATGCTAGCAGAATTGGCATAGGAGGAGTACTCATGCAAGAAGGTAAGCCTATTGCTTATTTTAGTGAGAAGTTAAATGGACCAACTCTAAACTATGCTACATATGATAAATAGTTGTATGCATTGTTTAGAGTACTAGAGACATGGTAGCACTATCTTTGGCCTAAAGAATTTGTGATCCATTCTAATCACGAGGCTCTTAATACCTTAGGAGCCAACATAAACTAAATAGAAGACATGATAAATGGTTGGAATTCATTGAATCATTTTCATATGTCATCAAGCATAAAAAGGGTAAAGAAAATACCATGGCTGATGCACTTTCATATAGATATTCTCTTTTATCCTTGTTGGATTCAAAAATCCTTAGTTTTGAATGCATTAAGGATTTATATGCCACTGATAGTGATTTTATAGAACCTTATGAACATTGTAAACCTGGAGTTTGTTGGGAAAAGTTCTATTAAAATAATGGATTCTTATTATGGGTTGATAAGCTTTGCATTCCCAATTACTCTATTTGTTTACTTTTACTAAAGGAATCACTTTCGGGTGGGTTAATGGGACATTTTGGTGTTGAAAAAACTCTAAGTGTTCTTAGTGAGAATTTTTATTGGCCTAGGATATCAAGACATGTTGAGAAATTTGTGGGAAAGTGCATTGTTTGTCGTAAAGCCAAATCAAAACCGAACCAACAAGGACCATAGCTTCCTCTCCCAGTCCCCAACACCCCTTGGGATGACATATCAATGGAATTTATTATGGGGTTACCATAGACCAAGAGGGGGAGAGATACCATTTTTATTGTGGTGGATCAGTTTTCAAAAATGGCACATTTTATTGCTTGTCACAAAACTGATGATGCCACTAACAGAAAGTAGTCAAAATCCATGGAATGCCAAGGACAATTGTGTCGGATTGAGAAAGAAAATTTCTTTGTTACTTTTGGAAGACCTTGTGGAATAAATTCTATACAAAGTTACTATTTTCCACTACTTGTCATCTGCAAACCTATGGGAAAACGTAGGTGGTGAATCAGACACTATCATCCCTTCTGCAAATAATTGTCAAGAAGAATATCAAGAATTGGGAAGAGTGTCTGCCACATGTGGAATTCGCATATAACAGGGCCACGTGCTCAACTAATCAATATTATCCATTCAAAATTATTTACGGTTTTAACCCTCTTGCCCCTATTGATTTGGTTCCTTTGCCTTTGCAGGAAGCAACTAATATTGATTTAAAAGGGCTTCCAGATTTCATCAAACAACTCCATGACAAGGCATGAAAAAATATCAAGCGGATGACCCAAAAATATGTTGATCATGCAGACAAGGGTCGCAAACAAGTGTTGTTCGAGCCTGGGGACTTGGTCTGGATTCCTATGCGAAAGGAGATATTTCTCAACAAGAGGAAATCAAAACTCATGCCACAAGGAGATGGACCTTTTCGAGTTCTCAAGGAGATTAACAACAATGCTTACAAGATAGATTTTCCAGATCAGTATGGTGTAAGTTCCAGTTTCAATGTTTATGATATTTCTTTTTTTTTGGGTGCAGAGGATGAAGAGTCAAGGATGACTCCTTTTCAAGAGGGGGAGGATGATGAGAACCATTAAAGACACTAAGTCGATTGCGCGAAAGGAAGAGTTGGATTTGGAAGGCCCAATGATGCGAGGGAGATTAAAGATGTTGAAAGCTACATTGGGCGCGCATCTTTCTTCATTAAAGGCCCAATGGATCTTGCCTTGCAGGGATGGAGAAAATGGGCATATAATATCACTTATTCAAGCCCAAAATTGATGTTTAAATCTTAGGCCACATGGTTTCATGAATTTGGATGTCTTGCCCACATAGAGGATTCTAGAAATGGCATCTTTGGACACCAAAGTCAAATCCGGTGGGCTATGCACTCAAAGTCAAATCTGGAGGGCTAAAGTTGGAAAGTTGTGTGCTACTTTTCCAAAAGTCTTTGTTAGACTTTATCTTTTTGACTTTTAAGGGGACAAGGTAGTTTTAGCCATTAGGACTTTAGGGTATTAGACCCTTGACTATTGTATCACCCTTTGGCTATAAATAGCCACCCCATGGCATTGTATTGACATTCAAGATTGAATTGAGAGCTTATGTTTTGTTTCTCTCCATCGTGTGAGAATTGTTCCGAATTTCCCCCTTGCTCTTATGCATTCTTGCCTTATCAATCTACACGTTTGATTGGTGATCCATGATCACAAATCCCCCAATTCCGTGACTCAACCCAAGTGCGTTGTTGTGTGGATTGGCTATCACATCCCTCCCTTAAGTGTGTTGTCTAAGTAGTAGGTCGCACTCCTTATAGCCTTGATTGACTACTTGCATCCATTATCCGTACCCATCATCCGCCACTTATCCATGAACCGTATCCTTCAACTGCCACCCTACGCCATGAAGATCGGGCCACCCCGTGCGTCTCACATCAGGTCTAATGCCCTAAAGTCATAAAGGCTAAACTACTTTCTTCCCTTAATTTTAAAAATATAAATTCTACCAAATACATATGGAAAAGTGGCACACAACTTTCCAACTATAGCCCACCGGATTTATCTTTGATGTCCAAAGATGCCATTTCTAGAATCCTCAATGTGGGAAAGTCTTCCAAATTTGTGCAACCATGTGGGCCAAGCTTTAAACAACATGTTTGGGCTTGAATAAGTGAGATAATAGGCCCTTTGGCTCAATCAATGCAAGGCAATATCCATTGGGACATTAATGAAGCGAGATGGGCGCCCATTGTTGCATTCAGCCTCTTTAATCTCCCACGCGTCATTGGGCCTTACAAATCCAACTCGCCTTTGCTCTTGTGTATTCTTGCCTTATCAATCTACAAGTTAGATTGGTGATCCAAGATCACAAAGCCCCCAATTCCGTGCCTCAACCTAAGTACGTTGTTGTGTGGATTGGCTATCACTTCCCTCCTTTGAGTGTGTTCTCTAACTAGTAGGTCGTGCTCCTTATAGCGTTGATTGACTACTTGCATCCGCTTTCCATACACATCATCCGTAACATAGCCCCAAACTGCATCCTACATTCGTCGCCCTACCCCATGCGTGTCACATCATAATTGGGCACAATAGCCTAATTGACCCAATTGTCATAACTGGGCTGAATAGCCTAATTGGTTGCAATGACCTCAACGGTCTCAATAGCCTAATAGACCTCAATGGCCTCAATTATCTAATTGGTCTAGTTGACATAGTTGACCTAATTGTTCTCAATAGTCTAATTAGCCTAATTGGCCTGATTGGCACAATTGGCCTAATTGACATAATTGGCATCAATAGTCTAATTAGCCTAATTGGAACAGCTGGTCTAATTGTCTTAAGTGGTCTCAATAGCCTAATTAGCCTAATTGGGCTCAATAGCCTAATTAGCCAAATTGGCCAAATTGACCAAATTGACCTAATTGTTCAAAATGGTCTCAATAGCCAAATTGGCATAATTAGTCTCAATATCCTAATTGGTGTAATTGACCTTAATAGTTTAATTTGCCTCTATACTCAAATTGGCTTCAATAGTCTAATTGGCCTAATTGTCCTAATTAGTCAAATTGCCCTAATTGGCCTAAATGGCCTCAATAGTCCAATTGGCCTAATTGGGCTCAATAGTCTAATTTGCCTAATTCGCCTAAATTGCCTCAATAGCGTAATTGGCCTACTTGACCTCAATAGCATAATTGGTCTAATTCGACTAATTAGCCTAAATTTCCTAATTGGCCTAAATTGTCTAATTGGTCTAATTTTCCTAATTGGCCTCAATAACCTAATTGGACTAATTGGTCTAATTTCCCTAATTCGCTTAATTGGGCCTAATTGTCTAATTGACCTAATTGGCCTCAATAGTTTAATTGGACTCAATTGGCTAATTGGATTAATTTTTACATTGCCCTAATTGGCCTAATTGGCCTCAGTTGTCCTAATTGACCTCATTGGAAAAAATGACCTCATTCTCCTAATTGGCCTCATTGGCTTAAAAGACCTCAGTGGCCTAATTGGTCTCAAAACCCTAATTGGTCTAATTGGCCTAAATGGCCTCAATAACCTAATTGGCCTAATTGTAGTCAATACCCTAATTGGACTAATTGGACTCAATGGCCTATTTGTTCTAATTGGATTAATTGGCCAAATTGGCCTTAACGACCTAATTGAAAAAATTGGTCTTAATGACCTAATTGGACTAAATGACATAATTGGACTCAATGGCCTAATCGGCCTAATTGGACTTAATTGGCCTCAATTGGTCTCAGTTGGCCTAATTTTCCAAATTGGTATAATTAGCCTAATTGACCTCAATTAGCCTAATTGACTAAATATGCCTCAATTGGCCTCAAACATTCTAATTGGCCAAATTGTGCTCAATGTCCTACTTGACCTAATCTGACTAACTGGTCTAATCGTCCTCAATTGGCCTCAATGGACTGAGGGGCCTAATTTTCCAAATCGGCCAAATTATCTTCAATGGCGTAATTGGCCAAATTTGAATCAATGGTTTAATCGACCTCATTGACCAAATTTTCCAAATTAGCCATAATAGCCAAATTGAACTCAATGGTCTAATTGACCTAATTGAGTTAATTGGACTAATTGGCCTCAATCGTCTAATTAGCCTAATTGACCTAATTGGCCAAATTGTGGTAATTGGGCCAATTGGCCTTATTAGCCAAATTTAAATAATTGGATTCAATATTCTAATTGGATGAATTGGCCTAATTGACCTCAATGGCCTAATTAGCCTCAATTGTCTAATTGACATAATTGGCCTCATTGGCCTAACTGGCCTCAATTAGCCTCAATTGGACTAATTGGCCCCAATTGATTTAACTGGACAATTGCTTAATTGGCCTCAATAAGCTTCAATTGGCCTAATTGTCATAATTGTCCTAATTGTCCTCAATGGTCTAATTGGTCTGATTAGTCTATTCGCTTAATTGTCCTAATTGACTTCAATGGCATAATTAGCCTCATGGTCCAAATTGGCCTCAATTGATCTAATTGTTGTAATTGGCCTAATTGTCTTAATTGGTCTCAATTTTCCAAAATTGGCCTAATTGACCTAACTGGCCTCAATGACCTAATTCGTTTAATTGGTCTAATTATCCTAATTGGTCTAATCGGCCTAATTACTCTTAATGGCCTAATTGGACTAATCGACCTCAATGGCCTAATTCTCCTAATTGGCCCCATTGACGTACTTGGCCTACTTGGCCTAATTTACCTAATTTGGAAAATTGACCAAATTGGTCTAATTGACCTAACTGACCTCAATGGCTTAATTGATGTAATTGGAATAATTGGACTCAATGGTCTAATTGACCTAATTAGCCTAATTGACATAATTGTCATTAATGGCCTAATTGGAAATATTACCCTCAATGTCCTAATTGGCCTAAATTTCCTATTGCATTCAATGGCTTAATTGGGCTCAATGACCTAATTGGAAAAATTGGCCAAATTGGCCTTAATGGCATAATTGGGATCATTGGCCTAATTGGCCTAATTGGATTCAATGGTCTAATTGGTCTCATTGATCTAATTGACCTCAGTTGCCTAATTGGAATAATTGGCCAAATTGGACTAATATGCATCGGTGGTATAGTTGGCCTAATTGGCCTAATTGACCCTAATGGTCAAATTGGTTTAATTGGCCTCAATGGTTTGATTGGTCTCATTGGCCTAGTTGTCATGTTAAGCCTAATTGGTGTAATTGGCCTCAATGTCCTAAGTGGACTAACATGCCTAATTGGCCTAGTCCGCCTCAATGGCCTAATTGGCATCAACAGCTTAATTGGCCTCAATGACATCATTGGCCTAATTGGTTCAATGGTCTCACTGGCCTAATTGGCCTAATTGGACTAATTTTTCTCAATGGTCTAATTAGTCCAATTAGCTTAATCATCCTCAATGACCGAATTTCCATAATTGGCCTTGATAGCCTAATTGGCCTTATTGGCATAGTTGGCCTAATTGGCCTAATTGTCTTAATCTGCCTCAATGGCCAAATTGACTTCAATGGACTAATTGGACTCACTGGTCTAATTGGATGAATTGGCCTAATTCGCCTCAATAGCCTAATTGGCCTCAATGGCCTAATTGTCCTCAATGCCCCAATTGGCCTAATTGCCTAATTGTCCTCAATGGCCTCATCAACATAATTGGCATCAACGGCATAATTGGCGTAATTGACCTAATTGACCTCAATGGTCAAATAGGCCTAATTGGCCTCAATGGCCAAATTGGCCCCAATGACCAAATTGGCCTCAATTTTCAAATTTGCATCAATGGCCTAATTGGCCTAATTGGCCTCAATGGTCAAATTGGCCTCAATGGTCAAATTGGCCTAATTGGCCTCAATGGCCTAATTGGCCACAATGGCCTGATTAGCCTCAATGGTCTAATTGGCCTTAATGGCCTAATTGGCCTAATTGGCCCAATTGGCCTCAATGAATTAATTTGTCCAATTGCCCTAATTAGTTTAATCAGTATAATTGGCATAATTGGCCACAATGGACTAATTGGCCTCAATGAAAAAATTGTCCTAATTGGCCTTATTGTCCTAATTGGCTTAATTGGCATAAATGGCCAAAATGGCCAAATTGGTCTCAATGGCCTAATTGGCCAAATTGACCTAATTCGACTAATCGTCCTCAATGATCTATTAGTCTAATGGTATCATTGACATAATTGACATAATTGGAATACTTATCCTCAATGGAATAATTGACCTAATTAGCATCGTTGAATTAATTGGCCTAATTGACCTAATTGGGCTCAATGACATAATTGGCGTAATTGTTAAAATTGGAATAATTTGCCTCAATAGACAAATTCCCCTAATTGGCACAAGGGGCCTAATTGTCCTAACTGACCTCAATGACCTAATTGGCCAATTTTTCCTTATATGCCTAATTGAACTAATTGGGATAATTTTCCTCAACGGTCTAATTGGCATAATTTGCCTGATTGGCCTAAATGCCATAATTGGCTTAATATATCTAATTGTCATCCTTGGCCTAATTGACCTCAACGGCCTAATTGGCATAATTGGCCTAATTGGCATAATTGGCCTAATAGGCCAAATTTGCCTAATTGGGCTCATTTGCTTAATTGGTTTCATTGGACTAGTTGACCTAATTGGACTAATTGGAATTAATGACCTAATTGGACTAATTGGCCTCAATTGGCCACAAATGAACTAATTGACGTCAATTTGCACAATCGACCTAATATTGCCAATTAGCATCAACTGACCTCAATTGGATTAATTGATCTAATTGTCCTAATTGGCCTCAATGACCTAATTGATCTAATTTTACTTATTGTCCTAATTGGGCTCAATTGGCCCAATTGGGCTCAATTGTCCTAATTAGGGTCAATTGGCCAAATTGTCCTCAAGGCCTAATTGGCATCAATTGGCCTAATTGTACTTAATGACATAATTTGGCTCAATGGTCTAATTGACCTAATTAGCCTAATATGCCTAATTGGCCAAATTGGCCGAATTGGTCTAATTGGCTTAATTGGCTTAATTGGCATAATTGGCATCAGTGGCCAAATTGGCCTAATTAGCTTAATTGACATCAATGTCCCAATTGGTCTCATTTACCTAATTGGATTAATTGGCCTCAATGTCATAATTGTCATAATTAGCCTGATTGGCCTAATGGGACTTAATGCCCTAATTAGCTTAATGGGCTAATGGGCATAATTGGCCTAATCTGCCTTAATGAACAAATTGGCATCAACGGCCTAATGGGATTAATTTGCCTTTTCGACATAATTGGCCTAATTGGATTCACTGGCCAAATCAGCCAAATTGGCCTCAATCGCCAAATTGGCCAAATTGGACTCATTTTGTCTCAGTTGTCATATGGGTTTAATTTGCCTAATTGGCCTCAATGGTCTCATTAGAACGATTGGACTCAATTTCCTAATAGGCATATTGCCCTAATTAACATAATTGGTCTAATTGACCAAATTGGACTAATTTGCCTAATTTGCTTAACGGATCTAATTGGTCTCAGTGACCTAATTGGACAAATTGGCCTATTGAATTAATTTGCCTCAATGACCTAATTGGTAAAATAGGCCGAATTGGCCTAATTCGACTCGATGATGTGATTGGCCTCAATGGCCTAATTGGCCTCAATGGCCGAATTGGCCTCAATGGCCTAATTGGACTCAATGGCCAAATTGGCATCAATGGCCTAATTGACCAAAATAGCCTAATTGATCTAATTGGATTAAATGGACTAATTGGCCTCAATGGTCTAATTAGCCTAATTGGTCTTAATGTAATTATTGGCCTCGAAAGCCAAATTGGCCTAATTGTCCTCAATGCACTAATTGGCTTAATTGGCCTCATTGGTCTAACTGGCCTAATTGGGCTCAATGGACTAATTAAACTCAATGGGCTAATTGGCCTAATTGGACTCAATGCCCTAATTGGCCTAATTGGTTGAATTGCCCAAACTGGTCTCAATGGCCCACTTGGCCTAATTAGCCTTAATGAACAAATTGGCCTCAATGGTCTAATTAGACAAATTTACATCAATGGATTAGTTGTCCTAATTGGCCTTATTGGCCACTAATTGGCCTCAATGACCTAATTGGCCTCAATGACCTAATTGGTCTCAATGACCTAATTGATAAAATTGGTGTAATTGGCCTCAATGGCCAAATTAGCCTAATTGGCCAAATGAGCCAAATTTTCCTCAATTGCCTAATCGGCCTAATTGGCATAACGGGTCTCAATCACCTAATTGGCCTTATTGAGATAATTCATCTAATTGGCATAATTGGACTCAATGGCCTAATTGTCCTAATTAGCCTAATGGTCCCATTTGTCCTCATTGACATCAATGACCTAATTAGTGTAATTAGTCTAATCGGCCTAATCAGCTTAATTGGCCTAATTGTGCTCATTGGCCTAATTGGTCTCATTAGCCTAATTGGTATGAATTACATAATTTTTCTAATTGACCTAATTAGCCTTATTCGCCTCAATTGGACTCAATTGGATTCAATTGTACTAATTAGCCTAATTTTCCTAATTGATCTAACTGACATCAATTGGCCTAATTGGCCAAATATTCCTAACTGGCCTCAATTGGCCTCAGTTGAAGTAATTGACCTAATTGGCCTAAATGGAATAATTGTCCTAATTTAACTTATTGGCCAAATTGGCCTCAATGGCCTAATTGATCTATTGGATCTAATTGAACTAATTGGCCTCAATGTCCAAAGTGGACTAACTGGCCTAACTAGCCTAATCCGCCTCAATGACGTAATTGGCATCAACGACCTAATTGGCCTAATTGGCCTCAACGGCCTAATTGCCCTCAACGGCCTAATTGCCCTCAATGGCCTAATTGGGATAATTGGACCAATTTTCCCCATTTGTCTAATTGGCCTAATTTGCCTCAATGGCCTAATTGAAATAATTGGCCTTATTGGCATAATTGGCCTAATTGTCCTCAATGGCCTAATAGGCTTCAATGGACTGATTGGACTCAATTACCTAATTGGCTCCAATGGTTTAATTGGACTTAATGCCCTAATTGGCATAATTGGACTCAATGGACTAATTGTCCTAATTGACTAATTGTTCTCAATGGCCTTATCGGCATAATTTGCCTCAATGACATTATTGTAATAATTAGCTGAATTGACCTCAATGGTTTAATTGGCCTCAATGGGCTAATTGGCCTTAATGACCTAACTTACCAAATTCACCTAATTGGTCTCAGTGGTCTAATTGGTCTCAATGGCCTAATTTTGCTTGGGTCAATAGGCAAAATTATGCAAATTAGACTAATTTGGCCAATTAGTCCAATTCGTTCATTGAGCGCAATTAGGCCATTGAAGCCAATTAGACGAGTTAGGCCAATGAGACCAATTAGGCCAATTATGCCAATTTGACCAATTGAGGCTAATTATGCCAATTACATAAATTAGGCCAATAAGGTCAATATAGTTCAATTGAGAAATTAGGCCAATTAGCATAATTGAGTCCAATTGACGCTAATTAGGGCAATTAAGCCATTGAGACCAATTAGTCAATTGAGTCCAATTTGGCCAATTTGGCTATTAATACCAATTAGTACAAATAGGTTAATGAGACTATTGAGACCATTTAGGCCAATTATACCAATTAGGCCAATTAGAGCATTGATCCCAATTAGGCCAATTAGACCAATTAGGTCAGTTAGGCCATTGAGGCCAATTAGGCTAATTAGACCATTGAGACCAATTAGGCCAGTTATGCCAATTAGGCCAATTAGAACAATTAGACCATTTAGGCCAATTAGTTCATTGAGACCAATTAGGCCAATTAGGCCAATTAGGCCATTGAGCCCAATTAGATCAGTTAGATCAATGAGACCAATTATGCCATTGAGACTAATTAGGACAATTAGACCATTGAGACCAATTAGTCCAATTAGGCCAATTAGGTGAATAGGGCCAATTTGGCCAACTAAGCCTAATTGAGGTTGATTAGGCCAATTAGACCATTGAGGCCAATTAGTCCAATTAGGTCAATTAGGCCGATTAGGCTATTAAGTCCAATTAGGCAAATTTTGCCAATGAGACCAATTAGGCCTAGTTGGCCAATTAGCTCAATTAAGCTAATTGAGACCAATTTGACACACTAGGCCAATTAGGGCAATTAGACCTATTGAGGTCAATTTGTCCAATTTGGCCAATTAGGCCAATTAGGTTGATTATGCTATTCAGGCCAATTAGGCCGATTAGACCCATTAGACCAATTAAGCCAATTAGGATATTGAGTCCAATTAGGCAAATTAGGCTATTTAGTTAATTTAAGCCATTTAGGCCAATTAGAACGATTAGTCCTATTAGGCCTATTAATCCAATTAGGACAATTTATTCCAATTAGGCCAATTAGACAATTGATTCCAATTAGGCCAATTAAGCCAATTAGGTCAATAAGACCAATTAGACTATTGAGCCCAATTAGCCCAATTAGACAATTGAGACCAATTAGAAAAATTAGGCCAATTGGGGTATTGGGTCTAATGAGGCCAATTAGGAAAATTAGGCAAATTGGGCCAATTAGTGTATTAAGTCGAATTAGTCCAATTTGGCTAATGAGATCATTTCGGACAATTAGGATATTGAGCCCAATTAGGCCAATTAGGCTATTGAGGCCATTTAGGCCTATTTGGTCAATTTGTCCAATTAGGACATCGAGTTCATTTTGGCCAATTAGATCAATTATGCCAATTTGGTCAATTTGGCAATTTAGGCGAATTGGGGAAATTGATGCCAATGGAGTCCAATTGGTCCACTTTGCCAATTGAGTTCAATTAGACCAATTAATCCAATTCACCCCATTAGACCAATTAGGAAAATTAGAATATTGAGGCCAATTAGGCAAATTAGACAATTGAGGCCAATTAGGTCGACCAGGTCATTAAGGTCCATTAATCCAATTACGCTATTGAGGCCATTTAGCCCAATTATGCTAATTTGGTCAATCGGGCTACTGATCCTAAATTGGCCAATTAGACAATTGATGCCAGTTAGGCCGTTGAGGCTAATTAAGACCAATTAGGCTGTTGAGGCTAATTGAGACCAATTAGACCCATCAGGAAAATTATGCTAATTAGTCGAATTAGGCCAATCAGTCCAATTAAGTCAATTAGGCCAATTAGGCCAATTGGGTCGTTGAGGGCAATGAGGCTGATTAGGCACTTGATCCTAATTCGACCAATTAGGAAAATTAGGCTATTGAGGCCTTTTAGGACCATTATGCCAATTAGGATAATTAGGCCAATTAGTTCATTGATGTCAATTAGTCCAAGTCCACCAATTAAGTCAATAAGGCCATTGTGACCAATTTGGTCAATTAGACCAATTAGGCCAATTATGCCAGTTAGACCAATTCGGTCAATTAGGCCATTAAGGCCAATTAGCCCACTTAGGTGAATTAGGCCATTGAGATCAATTAGGTCAAATAGTCCAATTAGACCGTTGAGGCTAATTAGTCCAACTAGGCTAATTAGGCCAATTAGGTCATTCAGGTCAATTATGCCAATTATACCAATTAGGCCATTGAAGCCAATTAGGCCAATTATGCCATAAAGGTCAATTAGGACAATTTGACCAATTATACCCATTAGTTAATTGCAGCCGATTAGGCCAATTATTTCATTGAGGTCAATTTTGCTAATTAGGCCAATTAGACTATTGAGATCAATTAGGATAATTAGTTCATTGAGTCCAATTAGTCCAATTAGGCCAATTGGGCTAATTATCCCATTTAGAACAATTAGGCCAATTAGGATAAGTAGATCAATTAGGCCAATTAGGGTAATTAATCTATTGAGGTCGATTATGCCATGAGCTCAATTATGTCAACTAGGCCAATTAGGTCATTGATGCTAACTAGGCCAATTAGGCAATTGAGGCCAATTAGGCCAATGAACCCAATTAGGCCAATTAGGCTAATGAGGTCAATTAGGCTATTGATGCCAATTTGACCAATTAGCCCAATGAGCCCAATTATGCCAATTAGGAAAATTAGGTCATTGAGACCAATTAGGCCAATTAGGCTAATTAGGACATTAAGGAAAATTAGGTAAATTAGGCCATTGAGCCGAATTAGGCCACTGAGACCAATTTTCCAATTAGGCTAATTAGGACATTAAGGAAAATTAGGCTAATTAGGCCATTGAGGCCAATTAGTGCAATTAGGCAAATTAGGCCAATTAGGTCATTGATGCCAATTAGGCCACTGAACCCAATGAGGCCAATTAGGCCAATTATGCCGATTAGGCCAATTAGCCCGATTATGCCGATTAAGCCATTGAGGCCAATTAGGACAATTAGGTCATTAAGGAAAAGGAGGCCAATTAGACTAATTTAGTCAAATTATGCAAATGAGCCAGATTAGGCCATTGAGGCTATTGAGCCTATTGAGGCCAATGAGCCAATTAATCAAGCTAGCCAATTATGTCAATTAGGCCATTGGGGCCAATTAGTTTACTTAGGCCAATTATGCGAATTAAGCCTTGAAATCAATTAGGCCAATTTGGCTAGTTAGGCCATGGAGGCCAATTAGGACAATTTGTTCATTACAGTAAATTAGGCCAATTAGGCCATTGAGGCCAATTAGGCCATTAGGGCCAATTAGGCCAATTGGGCTATTAGACAAATTAGGGCATCGAGGCCAATTAAGCTAATTAGGTAATTGTGGTCAATTAGGACAATTAGGCAATTGATATGAAACCGGAAGATGACATTGACTTGATGGAATGTGCGAAGTTGGAGTTACAAGGCCCAATGATGCAAGGAAGATTAAACAGACTACAAGTGGTAACAGAAGCCCATCTCATTGCATTAAAAGGCCCAAACCCAAGGTGCATGCATGGAAGTGGAAAATGGGCTTATTATCACTCTTATTTAAGCCCAAAGGAGATGTGTAAAGCCCAAGACACGTGTTTGCACGAATTTTTGAAGCCTTGCCCACATGAAGATTCTAGAATGGCATCTTTGGACACCAAAGTCACATCCGGTGGGCTATGCACTCAAAGTCAAGTCTGGTGGGCTATGTTGGAAAGTTGTGTGCCACTTTTCCAAAAGTCTTTTGTAGCCTTTATCTTTTTTAATTTAAGGGAACAAAGTAGTTTAGCCTTTATGACTTTAGGGTATTAGACCCTTGACTATTTTATCACCCCCTTGGCTATAAATAGCCACCCCTATGGCACTTGTATGGCATTCAAGAATTATTTTAGAGCTTATGCTTTGTTTCTCTCCGTTGTGTGAGGATTATCCCGGGTTTTTCTCCTAACTCTTGTGCATTATTGCCTTGTCAATCTACAGGTTAGATTGGTGATCTAAGATCACAAAGCCCCCAATTTCGTGCCTCAACCCAAGTGCGTTGTTGTGTGGATTGACTATCACATCCCTCCCTTGAGTGTGTTGTCTAAGTAGTAGGTCGCGCTCTATATAGCGTTGATTGACTACTTGCATCCACTATCCGTACCCATCATCCACCACTTGTCCCCGAACCATATCCTTCAACCGCCGCCCTACGCCGTGAAGATCGGGCCATCCCGTGCGTCTCACATCAGTTGGTATCAGAGCCAGGTTGACAGGGTAGGCATCTATCCCTTCATTTATATTTCTTTTACCCATTAACCTTCTTATATTTCCTTATTATCCACCCATTCAAAAAAAAACCTTTGCTTTGAAAACCTCCAGAATTAGCCTTTTTTGTGCAAGATTGAAATATTTTCACATTGAGTCAATTGTTCATCCATCTTATTTTCACTTTAAATTCGCTATATGTGATTTGTATCTGAAAAAAAACAAATTCTCTCAACTCATCATTTTGTGCTTCTCAAAATTAAGCACATCCTTTTCTTTGAGGGATTTAAAAAAAAATTGTCGTTCGTCATCTTGTGCTTTAAAACTCCAAACAGAACACCTTTTGGGGAGACTTGATGAAAAATAGGAAAAAAAAGTGGATACAATTACTTCATGATCGTGCTTTACATTATTCGCACTTTCCATATCCGTACATCACTTTCTCCATCATTTTGCTTCATACCCATATTATATTTGACTCATATTGTTATTATTTTTTCTTATCTTGCACAATCGGGCAAAACCCAAATACCACCTTTCTACCCTCTTTTCCACCCACCCTTATCCATTTTCTACCCTCTTTTCACCCTTTAGCCATTACCACTCAAATGGGTTGTGATAAACCATCCTCCAACACAATCTTGGTTTGGGAAGGATTGGTGGCACGTGATCATCCCAAATAAGGTATTTCATAAGATCTTGGAATTTGAATTGAGTGTTAAGAGTGGAGAAATTTAAGCAATCTTTTGTGTGTGTGTGTGTAAATCTCGTGTGTGTAAGTATGTGTGTGCTTGTGTGCGTGAGTGTGTATGTCTTGCATGTGTGAGTGTGTATCCTTGTGTGCGTGAGTGTGTACATATTATGTACGTGTGCGTGTACATCTCGCGTGTGTGAGTGAGTGTGTATCATTGTGTGTGTGTTTCTCCCCGTGTGTGTTTGCATTTGTGTAACATATCATGGCAGAAGATCGTGGGAAGAAAATTGCTCATGTTAGCGATGAAGGAAGTCGAAGTAGATATCTCACACCCAAAGCTACGCAATTCCAAATGCAAGATTTGGTGAGCCACTTCGAGAAGCTTCTTGATCAGAAGTTGGAGGTGCTACATGAGAGGATTGATAACCTGGAGAATCAACCAAGCCCAAGGATGGTCCATGATAACCCACAGCGAGCTCCGACAGCACGTCGGCCCCACATCATGGAGGAGGAGATGGAAAACCTTGATGGTGATTTTGAGGATGTCCCGAAAAGGAGGAGGTTGTACCAACAACCTAGAGGAGGACAAAGGAGAAAACATGATGATGACCTACTTGGTGGGATCAAGGTGAAGGTCCCTTCATTTCAAGGTAAAAGCGATCCAGAAGCATACTTCGAGTGGGAGATTCGGATCGAGCAAGTCTTTTCTTGTCATACCTATTCCGAGGAGAAAAAGGTAAAACTTGCAGCCCTTGAATTAATTGATTATGCATTAATATGGTGGGATCAAGTTCAAAAGGAGAGAGCCCGATATGGAGGACATCCTATCCAAACTTGGGAAGACATGAAGTTTGTCATGCGGAAGCGCTTTGTTCCCTCACACTACCATAGAGATCTCCACAACAAACTTCAGAGGCTCACCCAAGGGAGTAAGACCGTAGATGATTACTATAAGGAGATGCAAATTGACATGATTCGGAAAAATATTGAGGAAGATCCGGAGGCAACCATGGCACGGTTTTTACATGGGCTCAATGGGGAGATTGTGGATCAAGTGAAGATGTACCACCATGTAGAGATACAAGATATGATCCACCAAGCCACCAAGATTGAACAAAAAATCAAAAGGAGGAGCAACATGAGGAAACCCACTACCCCTTTCACACCGTGGAGAAATCCGAGGAAGGAGATTGAAGAACCATCAAAGGCAAAAGAGGTGGTTGTTCACAAAACTGACAAGGTAATTCTTCCACCTAAGAAACCTACTTTTGAGGCTAACCAAACTAGGAATCTGGATATTCGGTGTTTCAAATGTCAAGGAAGGGGTCACATTGCTAGTGAGTGCCCAAACCGGTGCACCATGACCATCAACAGGTATGGAGAATGGGAGACCGATGGAGAGAGCTCAGAAGAGGAGGAGGAAGAATCTCCAAAAATTGATAGTGGAGAGTGTGCAGAAGATGGTGAGATTCTTGTCACTAGGAGAGTTCTAAGCGCAAAAATGACTGTGGGAGAGAAGGAGCAGTAGGAGAACCTCTTCCATACATGGTGCAAGATCCATGGGAAGGTATGTAGCGTTTTTATTGATGGAGGAAGCTGTAGTAATGTTGCTAGCACCGAGTTAGTAGAGAAGTTGGGACTTCCTTCTTTGAAGCATCAACATCCATATCGGCTTCAGTGGTTGAATGATCGACGTCTTACCTAAGACGGTTTCTTGAATTGTCACTCTTTTGTACTCCGAGGGGAGCCTATAACCCTCAACCCCATGTCCCCCAAACAAATTATGGAAGATCACATTTTGAGAGAAAAGAAAAAAATGAGTGATGAGGAAAAAAAGAGTGAAAATGAAAAAGGAGAGAATGAGGGAAAGAGAGAAAATGAGAGAAGGAAAGAAATGGTGAGCAAAGAAAAATCAAGTGAGAAAAAGAATTTGAGAGGATAGAAAAGTGTGATGTTGGCAAAAAAGAGTTAGGTTAAGGAAGTTTTGATTTCTCAGCAGAACCTTCTAGTACTTATGTACATTGAGGTGATGTTGAACACTAACGACTTAACTTCTTCATTGTGAACTATTGTGAAATCTTTTCCACAGGTGTATGATGGAGTCATTCTTGAGGAGGCACAACCTTGTTTGCTTCCTAATAGAGAGAGAAAATTAATTCAAGGATCCATTAATGGAATCATGGTTCTAAATGATTGGAAGGAGTTTCTACCTCATGCAGAGTCGTCTTACAAAAGGGGAGATCACTCTATAACTCAATTTTTTCCATCTGGAACTATTTTTGGATTTTGCCTCCCTACTCCTATTAATCAAGTTACATTTCCTTTGCAGGAAAGTAGAAATATGGAAGGAAAACAACATGTTAACCAACAACATGGGAAATCAAAGAAGGTGGATAGGCTCAAAATAAATGGAAGTCAAAGATAAAGATACATGGATATGGGCCAAACTTGGGGCTTCATATGATTGATCATAAGATCGCATTGCAAGATGAGGAAGAGTCGAGGACGACTCCTTTTCAAGTGGGGAAGGATGATATGAAACCGGTAGATGACATTGACTTGATGGCAAGTGCGAAGTTGGAGTTGCAAGGTCCAATGATGCAAGGAAGATTAAACAAACTACAAGTGGCAACAGAAGCCCATCTCATTGCATTAAAAGGCCCAAACCCAAGGTGCATGCATGGAAGTGGAAAATGGGCTTATTATCACTCTTATTTAAGCCCAAATGAGATGTGTAAAGCCCAAGACACATTTTTGCACGAATTTTTGAAGCCTTGCCCACATGGAGATTCTAGAATGGCATCTTTGGACACCAAAGTCAAATCCGGTGGGCTATGCACTCAAAGTCAAGTCCGGTGGGCTATGTTGGAAAGTTGTGTGCCACTTTTCCAAAAGTCTTTGGTAGCCTTTATCTTTTTGAATTTAAGGGAACAAAGTAGTTTAGCCTTTATGACTTTAGGGTATTAGACCCTTGACTATTGTATCACCCCCTTGGCTATAAATAGCCACCCCCATGGCACTTGTATGGCATTCAAGAATTATTTGAGAGCTTATGCTTTTTTTCTCTCCGTTGTGTGAGGATTATCCCGGGTTTTTCTCATAGCTCTTGTGCATTCTTGCCTTGTCAATCTACAGGATAGTTTGGTGATCCAAGATCCAAAGCCCCCAATTTCGTGCCTCAACCCAAGTGCGTTGTTGTGTGGATTGGCTATCACATCCCTCCCTTGAGTGTGTTGTCTAAGTAGTAGGTCGCGCTCCATATAACGTTGATTGACTACTTGCATCCACTATCCGTACCCATCATCCGTCACTTATCCCCGAACCATATCCTTCAACCGCTGCCCTATGCCGTGAAGATCGGGTCACCCCATGCGTCTCACATCATCCATTGAGTTCAATTAGGTCAATTATTCCAATTAGTCCAATTAGGCTAATTTGGGAAATTACAGAAATTAGGCAGTTGCGGTCAATTAGGTCGATTGGGGTAATTTGGCCAATAAGGCCAATTTTGCAAATTAGACCATTGAGTTCAATTAGGCCAATTTGGTCAATTAGATTGTTGAGTTCAATTATGCTAATTAGTCCAATTAGTCTATTGAGGTCAATTAAACCAATTAGGTCAATGAGCCCAAATATTCCAATTAGACCAAGAAAGCAATTAGACAAATTAGGCCCATTATTCAATTAATCCAATTTGGACAAATACGTCATTGGTGCCAATTATGCTCATTTTCCCACTTATGCCTATTAGGCTAATGAGGCTATTGAGGAACATTACGCCCATTAGGTAGATTGGGATGATTAGGCCAATTAGGCATTTAGGCCAATTATGTCAATCATGCAACTAGAGGTCAATTGAGGCCAATCATACAGTTTAGAAGCTTATCTTCTCCATTTAGAATCATCAAAATCAAAGCTATACATAGAGAGATATAGCAGGTTCAAATTTTGTGACAAATTATGCAATTTTAAAACCACACAAATCTCACGTTGATTCCATTTTATGTTACAAATTATTGCTTCTCCTGCATTTGAATATTGAAAAAATCAACTTGTTTCTGCTGCATTTACTAAAAAAAAGAGCCCAAAAAATCAAAAAAAATTAAAAGGCTCAATAAAAATTGCAACATTTTGAATTATACGTCCCATTTTCATTTTTCTTCATCCATTTTCTTCCCCTTCCCACATTTTTCATCTTGAATCCATTTTAAATTATATCTTTGAGTTCTAGTCTGGGGTTGCCACATTACAAACGATCCTTTCGATTTGTTGAAATTGGGTAAGAACGCTATAGGAAGCAAGTTGAGTAGTAAATGGCAAGAGTGTTACATTTTGATAAAAGCCAAAAATTGACTGTAAACACGTGAGGGAGTGTGTGAGGTCCATTTTCCTTTCTCTTCATTTTTTTTACAGGATTCCTAAATGGCGGAGTCGATTAATACCAATGAAGCGGAAATTAAGATATTCATTAGGGTTGTACAAGAACAATTCCAAAGGTTGAATGCGAGGATGGATGAACTTCAATCCCCTTCCAATTCTAGAGCAACACCAAAGAGGTGGGTTGTTGAAGAAGAGGAGGAGTTATCCGATTTTCATGAGTCACCAATTCAAAGAAATCAACCACCATGGAGGCAAGCCAACGATCTTGGAGGATTAAAGTTGAGGATCCCATCTTTCCAAGGTAACAATGATTCTGAAACTTACTTGGAATGGGAAAGAAAGGTCGAACATGTTTTTGGTTGTCACACCTATTCGGAGGAAAACACAGTGAAGTTGGCGGCCATGGAGTTCAGCGATTATGCTAGTATTTTGTGGGACCAACTACAAGTGAGTCGACGGTGAAGTGGAGAAAGACCCATCCACATTTGGGAGGAGATGGAAGTGGTAATGCGTAAGAGGTTCATTTCTAGCCACTATTATCGTGATTTGTTCCTCAAGTTGCAGGGTTTGAAACAAGGGTCCATGAGTGTTGAGGAGTATCACAAAGAGATGGAGATCATCATGATTCAAGAGAATATTGATGAGGAGAGAGGGGCCACCATGGAAATGTTTGTGAACGGCCTCAACCATGACATTCGGGACATAGTGGACATGCACCACTACTTGGACATGGAGGATCTACTTCACATGGCTTCCAAAGCGGAGAGGCAACTAAAGGAAAGAAGGATGTGCCCTACATCTTATGGTAAGGATTCTAGACCTTCATTAAAATTTAAGGATTCCAAACCACAGGAGCTTGTAAGGGAACACAAAACTGATTCGAAGGAGTTGCCCAAACCGAAACCATTCTTTCGGGATTCCAAAGGTAAAATGGAGGGTAAGGTTGTTTCCAAATCACGAGATATCAAATGTTTTAAATGTCAAGGATTTGGACATATTTCCTCACAATGCCCAAACAAGAGGACAATGATTATTTTGGATGATGGAGATGTTCTTAGTGCTAGATCAAGCGAAGAAGAAATGTCATCACTTGTGGATGAGTCGGATGTGGAAGTAGAAAGCCCCTTACATAAATAAATTCTTGTGGCAAGGCGTGCTTTGAGTTCTCAACCCGAAGGAGAACATGATCAAGAGCAAAGGGAGCACATTTTTCATACAAGATGCCTCATCAAAGATAAGGTATGTAGTATGATTATTGATTGGGGTAGTTGTACAAACGTAGCAAGTGGTTTGATGGTTGATAAATTGGGATTGGCTATGACTAGACATCCTAGGCCTTATAGATTGCAATGGTTAAATAATAGTGGGGATGTCAAAGTGACTAAGCAAGCACAAGTTCCATTTTCTATTGGGAAGTATGAAGACAAGGTGATGTGTGATGTTTTTCCAATGCATGCTAGTCATATTTTGTTGGGAAGACCTTGGAAATTTGACAGGAGGGTCACACATGATGGATACACCAATCAATATTCTTTTGAGTATAATGGGAGGATGGTTATTCTTACACCATTGAGGCCTTTGCAAGCTTATAATGACCAAGTGAGGATTGAGAGAGATTGTGAGAAGAGAGAAAAAGAAAAGAGAGAAAAAAATAGAGAGAATGAGAGGAGTGGAAAAATCAAGAGTGAAAAAGGAGTTTTGAGTGAAAGCAAAAAAATGAGGGAAATAAAAGAGTTGAAAATAAGAGTGATAAAAAGTGTGTTGAGGGAAAAGTGAGCTTATTTTTAGGAAAAAGGGAGATAGAGAGAGCTTTAGAGAGGGAGGAAACTCTCGTGCTTCTATGCAATGGAGAATGTTTTACCACTAACTCTCCTAAACTTTCTATGCCTTCTAGTGTTATATCCATTTTGCAGGAATTTGGTGATGTGTTTACGGAAGAAATTCCCAATTGCTTACCTCCCTTGCGGGGTATTGAGCACCACATCGACTTCCTCCCCAGAACAACGCTTCCCAATCGACCGGCTTATCGGGCTAACCGGGAGGAGACTCGAGAAATCCAGCGACAAGTAGAAGAATTACTAAGGAAGGGATTTGTTCGAGAGAGCTTGAGTCCATGTACGGTACCGGTAATCCTTGTCCCAAAAAAGATGGTAAGTGGAGAATGTGTGTTGATTGTCGAGCTATCAACAAAATCATGGGAAAGTATTGTTATCCCATACCTCGTTTGGATGATATGCTTGATGAACTCCATGGTGCATGCTTGTTTACTAAGATTGACCTTAGGAGTGGATACCATCAAATTAGAATGAAAGAGGGAGATGAATGGAAAATGCATTTAAAACTAAGTTTGGATTGTATGAATGAAAAGTTATGCCTTTTGGACTAACTAACGCCTCTAATACATTCATGAACTTAATGAATCATGTTTTCCATCCATTCATTGGGAAATTTGTGGTTGTGTGTTTTGATGACATCCTTGTTTATTCTAAGAGCCTTGATGAACATCATGAACATTTGAAACATGTTTTTGAGACTCTTAGGAAAAATAGGTTGTTTGCAAACTCGAAAAAATGTACATTTTGTTTAAATTCGGTTGTTTTCCTTGGTTTTGTGGTAGGAGCTGATGGCATGAGTGTTGATGAAGAGAAGGTAAAGGCGATTCAGGATTGGCCACAACCAAATAATGCCAACGAGGTGAGAAGCTTCCATGGACTTGCGAGTTTTTACCGAAGGTTCGTGAGGGACTTTTCAACCATTGCGGCACCATTGAATGAGTTGGTCAAGAAAGGGGTGAGTTTCAAGTGGGGAAAAGCTCAAGAAGAAGCCTTCTCCACACTCAAAGGTAAGTTGACCAATTCACCTCTCTTAGTTCTGCCTGACTTTTCTAAAGTTTTTGAGGTTGAGTGTGATGCCTCTGGAATAGGAATTGGGGCTGTTTTAATGCAAGACTCTAAGACTATCACTTACTTTAGTGAGAAGCTTATTGGGGCTGCATTGAACTACTCTACCTATGACAAGGAATTGTATGCCCTCAAAAGAACTTTAGAAAATTGGAAACATTACTTGTGGCTAAGGGAATTTGTGATTTATTCGGATCATGAAAGCCTAATATTTATTAAGTCACAAGGAAAGTTGAATAGGCACCATGCAAGATGGCTTGAATTCATTGAAACATTTCCTTACATCATTAAGCACAAACAAGGAAAAGAAAATGTTGTCCCTGATGCTTTGTCTAGGAGATACTCTCTTATTACTTCCATGCATGCTAAAATACTTGGTTTTGAAATGTTGAAAAGCATGTATCTGAATGATGTGGTTTTTTCTGAAATTTGGAACTTGTGTGAAAAACATGGGAAAAATTATTTTTACAAACATGATGGATTTCTTTTCTGGAAAAATAAATTGTGTGTTCCATCTTGTTCCATACGTGAATTTCTTGTTAGAGAAACACATGGTGGTGGATTAATGGGGCATTTTGGGGTTGAGAAACCTTTTTCCTTATTGAGTGAACATTTTTATTGGCCTCACATACGTAGGGATGTGGTTAGTGTTTGTGGAAATTGTAATGTGTGTAAACATGCAAAGACAAAAGTGCTTCCACATGGCTTGTACACCCCTTTGCCTGTTGCTTCTCATCCTTGGGTTGACATTTCAATGGATTTTGTGCTCGGATTACCAAGATCACAATCAGGTAAGGATAACATTTTGTGGTGGTATACGGGTTTAGTAAAATGGCTCATATTATTGTTTGTTCTAAAACCAATGATGCAACTCATATCGCTGATTTGTTTTTCAGGGAAATTGTTAGGTTGCATGGCTTACCCAAGAGCATTGTGAGTGATAGGGATGTCAAATTCCTTAGTCACTTCTGGAGGACATTGTGGAACAAACTTGGAACCAAACTTTTGTTTTCTACCACTACACACCCACAATGCTTCACATTGAGTTTTCTTATAATCGAGTGGTTCAGTCCACTACTAATGCTTCACCGTTTGAAGTTGTGTATGGTTTTAACCCATTAAATTCACTTGATATTCTACCTTTTCCTACTAATCAATTGTCTAATCTTGAAGGTGAAAAGAAGGAAAAGTTTGTGCAGGAGTTCCATGCAAAGTTAAAGGCCAACATTGAGCGGAAGAATGAACATGTAGCGAAGCACGCCAAGAAAGGTCGGCGAAAATTGGTGTTTCAACCTGGAGATTGGGTGTCGGTACACTTGAGGAAGGAGAGGTTCCCAGAGCAATGAAAATCAAAACTTCATCCACGAGGAGATGATCCTCTCCAAGTCTTAGAGAAAGATCAATGATAATGCCTACAAGATTGAGTTACCTGACAGGTATGGGAATGTTAGTGCCACCTTTAATGTTGCTGATCTTTCTCCCTTTGAATTTTCAGATTTGAGGACGAATCCTTTTGAAGAGGGAGGAGATGATGAGGATCATGAAACACATGGACATCACGGGGTTGGAGGTGGACTTGATGAGGAGGGCGGAATGCACACAACTGGACAAGACCCATTGCATGGAATCAGAGGCCCAATGAAAAGGGAGCAGACCAAGAGAATGAAGGAGTCCTTAAATGGGTTAATAATGGAATTCCAAGAGGAGGCCCAACACCCTTGATTGGGGGAAACATCCAGGCCTATAATTACATTAATTAAGGCCCAAAAATGCTTTTAAAAATCCAACCCAAGTGGTGCTACGAATTTTCAAGCCCACCCCACCATGGAATCTTCAAAGTCAAAAGGTGGTGGGCAACTTGTCTTTACTTTTCCAAAAGGGTGTGCTACTTGTCTCCTAAAATCATGGGCAAGTGCCAAAGTTTTCAAAGTCATCATTTAGGCTTTTTGACTTATGGAAACTAAGCATTAGACTATTGTAAAAAGCCACCCAATGTGTGATTCGAATTTCAAGTTTCTTTGGCTATAAATAGCAACCCCTTGTACTCTTTGGACATCATGAATCAAGATAATGTTATTATGGTGAGTTTTGCTTGCAACCTTTGTGTTCTTGCTTAATTCTTGACTTATCAAAGGATTGGTCATCCTTTGTGAAGTCTTGTGTCTACAGTTCTTAGAGACAAGTTCTCTTTGGGTTCTACCTTGACCATTTCCCCCCATCCTTCTTTCTTGCGGCGATATGGGTGCTCAACGCGTGAACATTATACAATGTTCCTAGGACACTTCCTAGCAGGTCTTGCATCGCGTATCATTAGGACAATTAGGTCATTGATGCCAATTAGGCCAATAAGACCAATTATGAAATTGAGACCAATTAGGCCAATTGGGCCATTGAGGCCAAGGATTCCAATTTGTCCAATTTGGACAATAAGGCAATTGAGTCCAATTAGGCCAATTATGCCCATTAGACTATTGATGTCAACTAGACCATTGACGCCAATTAGGCTACTTAGGTCATTAAGTTCAATTATGAAAATTAGGATATTGAGTCTAATTAGGCCAATTAGGCTATTGGGGCTATTAAGTCCAATTAGGCCAACTAGGCTATTGAGGCCAATCAGACTATTGAGGCCAAATTGACCAATTAGGGCAATTAAGATAATTAGGGCGATTAGACCATGGTGGTCAATGCCAATTAGGTATGTTAAGCCATTGCATCCAATTATGCCAATTATACCAATTAGGCCACATATGACAATTAAGCCAATTAGACCAGTTAGGACAATTATGTCAATTAGGCCATTGAGGTCAATTAGGCCAATTAGGCCAATTAGGTCCATGAGATTAATTATGTCAATTAGTCCATTGAGGGAAATTATGCGAATTATGCCATAGAGGACAATTAGGGTAATTTGGCCAATTTGACGAATTAGACCAATTCGGCCAATTCGACCAGTTATACCCCTGAGGCCAATTAGTTCAATTAGGCTAGTTAGGCCAATTTGGCCAATTGAGGCCAATTTGACCAACGGAGGCCAATTAGGGCAATTGAGGCCAACTGAGGCAAATTAGGCCAATTATGGCCTATTGAAGCCAATTAGGCCAATTAAGCCAATTAGGTTGTTGAGTCCAATTCGGCCAGTTAGGCCAACTAGGAAAATTATGCTATTGAGGCCAATAATTCCAATTAAGCCAATGAGACCAATTAATCCAATTAGAACATCGAATCCAATCCGACCAATTATGCCAATTAGGCCATGGAGGCAAATTAGGTTAATTAGGACAATTTGGCCCATTAAGCCAATTGAGGCCAATTAGACCAATTGAGTCAATCATGCCAATTGAGTCCAATTGAGGCCAATTATACCAATTATGCCAATTCATCCATTGAGGCCAATTAGGCCAATTAGTCCTTTGATTCCAATTAGGTCATTGACGCCAATTAGGCTGTTGAGCCCAATTAGTCCAATTAGGCCAGTGATGCTTTTAAGGCCATTTACGTAAATTAGGTCAATTAGGCCATTGAGTCCAACTAAACCCATTAGGCTAGCTAAGGCATTGAAGCCAATTATGTCATTCGGGCCAATGCGGACAATTAGGTCATTTAGTCCAATTAGGCCAATTAGGTCATGGAGACTGATTAAGGTATTAAGTTCAATTTGACAAATTATGCCAATTAGACCATTGGGGTCAATTAGTCCAATTATGCTAATTAGGACAATTGAGGCCAATTGATGTTATTCTACAAATTAGACCATTGAGCCCAATTAGTCCAATAAGGTCAATTTAGCCAATTCGTCCATTGAGTCCAACTAGGTCAATTAGGCAAATGAGACCAATTAGGCCATTGAGCCCAATGGAGGCCATTGAGCCCAATGGAGGCCATTGAGCCCAATGGAGGCCATTGAGCCCAATGGAGGCCATTGAGACCAATTATGCAAATTGGGCCATTGAGGCAAATTTGGCCAATTTTGCCAATTTGTCTAATTAGAGTATGGAGTCCAGTTTGGTTATATAGGCCAATTAGGCTATTGAATTCATTTAGCCCCTTTAGGTTATTTATCCCAATTAGGCTATTGAACCCAATTAGGCTAATTAGGCTATTGAGGCCATTCAGACATATTAATCCAATCTGGCAAATTAGGCTAACTCAGCCAATTAGGACAATTGAGGATGATTAGGAGCATTTGAGAGGCTGAATGGCATGACCAGCCACTCAAACAATTCGCCTTTAGTTTTGAAGGTCGTTTTCCACTCATCCCCTTCCTTCATTCGAATATGGTGGTATCCACTACGAAGATCAACCTTCTAAAAGATTGATAAACCATGTAATTCATCAAGCATATGATTGAGTCATGGGATGAGATACCTGTATTTGATGGTAATATTATTGATAGCTCTACTATCAATGCACATGCGATACGTACCATCTTTCTTCAGCACCAATACTGCTGGAACAGAACACGGGCTCATGCTTGGCCTTATAAAGCCTCGATCCATCAACTCGTCTACTTGCTTCTGTAATTCCCTTGATTCTCTAGGATTACACCGATATGCTGGTTTATTTGGCAATTGTGCACCCGGTACAAGATCAATCTGGTGTTCAATTCCTCTAAATGGTGGTAATCCTACTGGAAGACCATTAGAAAAAGCGTCATGATATTCACCAATTAAGGAATGAGCTAACAGATTTTGATGACTCTTCTCTTCATGGCATGAATTTTCCATCATCAATAAAGCAAAAATTTGCGTTTTCTCATTTATGGCTTTCTCCACTTGATCTTTGTTGATAAAGAGACTATCTTTGGGAACTTCCAGAACATATTTTTCTTGAAGAGTTTGGGATGGATTCAAAGGAGCAATTGTGATATTATTTTCCCGAGATCGAAAAGAATATGTGATGCGTCGCCGGAAGCTCAAAACGAGTAAGTGAAATGGAGCAGCGTAATGTAGCCGAATTGACAAAGGCTTAAAGGCAATGCCACCCGCCAAGGTCACTCCACGCTTAAAGACAAAGTCACCAGCACTGGAGTTGCACCACCAATTTCAGGCAAAGGGAAAAGGCTAAAGCAAAAGGACAACACAATAAGCTTCCAAAATCCGTCACATTCAAGCCTCCCCATTACAAAGGGGTGAAAATACTATATAAAGACAAAACAAATAAAGGAAAATGCCCCAATTCGAGTTACAAGACATGGAGAACCCAAAAGGCACATAAAAAGCATAAAATAACACTTTCCCATGCCATTTAATGACCCCACTAGCCAAAGTAGCGGGATTCCCTCTTAATGATGCTTTTCTCCACCTTCTCTCTCCTCATTAATGTGCAGCTACGAATTTACCCTATTTTCCATGTGGATAAATGATTTTGGGTCCCAAATAAGTGTTTTGTGGCCCACCATAGTGTTGGACATCAAGAAGTGTGGGCTGGTCCAATTCGAACAACAATTGGGCTTGGAATTTTTATTAAACCCAAAATTATTCTCCTTGGGCTGAATCAGATCCATATCATTCTCCCCCGGTTGAAGAGGATTTTCCCTCAAATCCACGACATCATCTTCTTCAATGTAAGGAGATAAGTCCCCAATGTTGAACGTTGTAGAAACGCTGCCAAAATCATCTGGTAAATCAATTTTGTAGGCATTGTTTCCCACTCGTTCAAGCACTTTGAATGGACCTTCAGCTCGTGGTGCCAGCTTGCTCTTCCTTTTGGATGGAAATCTCTCCTTGCAAAGGTGAATCCACACTTTGTCTCCAGGTTGGAAAATAGCCTGCTTCCGATGCTTGTTTGCTCACCTCTTGTATGCTTCATTAGACTTCTCTATTTGAGCACGAATAGATTCATGGAGCTTCTTCATCTGCTTTGCCTTCTCCTCCGCTTCAATATTTACCTGAAAATCAAGAGGTAAAGAGCACAATTCTATAGGAGTGATTGGATTGATTCCATAAACCACTTCGAATGGAGAATGTCGGGTGGTAGCACTGGGAGATCTATTGTATGCAAATTCAGCTTGTGCAAGTTGCAAATCCCAATCTCTCATGCTCTTGTTGACCAATGTTCTCAGAATAGTGCCCAATGTACGATTGGTAACTTCTGTTTGCCCATCCGTTTGAGGGTGATGGGATGTGCTGAAAAGAAGTTTTGTACCCAATTTCCCCCATAATGTCCTCCAAAAATGGCTGAGAAATTTTGTGTCTCTATCCGAATCGATGCTGCGAGGAATTCCATGAAGGCGAACAATCTCTTTGAAAAACAATTCTGCCACTTTCACCGCATCTTCAGTCTTATCACAAGGTATGAAATGAGCCATCTTAGAAAATCGATCAACAACAACCATTATTGAATCTTTACCTCACTTAGTCTTTGGTAAAGCCATAATGAAATCCATGTTGAGATCTTCCCATGGCTGCTCCGGAATAGGTAAAGGAGTGTATAAACCAGGCTTGAAATGACTCTTTGCTCTTTGACATGTTCCACATCTCGAAAGAATAGCCTGGACATCTGATTGCATCTTCGGCCAGTAGAAATGCTCCTTTAGTATCTCCAAGGTTTTATGGATGCCAAAATGACCAGCAAGTCCCCCTTCATGTGCTTCCCAAATGAGCAAGTCCCTGTAATTACCCTTTGGAAGACACCACTTGTTTCTCTTAAAGAGAAACCCATCATGTACAGATTAATCCTCCACAAATCCATCTTGACATTGGATTAAAATAGAATTAAACTCCATATCATGCTGATAATCTTCTCTCATAAGCTGAAATCCAAGAATTCGAGCATCAAGAATTGTAAGTAATGCATACCTCTGAGATAAAGCATCTGCCACCAGATTATCTTGCCCTTTCTTGTATTTTGACACAAATGAGAATGATTGCAAGAATTCCACCCACTTTGCATGCCTCGAACTCAGCTTGTGTTGACCATTGACAAACCTCAATGCCTGATGGTCAGAATGAAGAACAAACTGTTTCGGTCTCAAATAATGAGACCAATGATCTAGGGCTCTTATAACCGCATAAAATTCCTTATCATAGGTGCTATAATTCCTCCTTGAATCATTCAGTTTTTCGCTGAAATATGCAATAGGACACTTGCTTTGGATGAGAACAGCGCCTATCCCAACTCCACTTGCATCACATTCTACTTCAAAGACTTGATCAAAATCAGGCAATGCCAAAACTGGTGTTTCACACAACTTTTTCTTAATGATTTCAAATGATTCATTTGCTGCCTTTGACCACTCAAATTCCCCCCTTTTCAAGCATTCAGTGATAGGTGCCATGATAGTGCTGAAATTGGAAACAAAGCGACGATAAAAAGATGCCAAACCATGGAAACTTCTTACTTCGGTGATGGATTCTGGTTGTGGCCAAGACTTGATTGCTTCCACTTTTGATTCATCCACCATGATGCCTTCTTTGGTTACCACATATCCCAGAAACACCACTTTTGTTGAAAAGAATTCGCATTTTTCCAGCTTTCCATACAACTTTTGTTTCCGTAGCACGTCAAATACCCGCTAAAGATGACCCACATGGCTCGCCACATCCTTGCTTTAAATCAAAATATCATCCAAATAAACAACTACAAATTTACCAATGAATGGTTTCAGAACTTCATTCATGAGTCGCATGAATGTGCTAGGAGCATTTGAGAGGCCGAATGGCATGACCAACCACTCAAACAATCCTCCTTTAGTTTTGAAGGCCGTTTTCCACTCATCCCCTTCCTTCATTCGAATCTGGTGGTATCCACTACGAAGATCAACCTTCGAAAAGATTGATGAACCATGTAGTTCATCAATCATATCATCGAGTCGTGAAATGGGATACCTGTATTTGATGGTAATATTATTGATAGCTCTACTATCAATGCACATGCGATACGTACCATCTTTCTTCGGCACCAATAATGCAAGAACAGAACACGGGCTCATGCTTGGCCTTATAAAGCCTCGATCCATCAACTCATCTACTTGCTTCTGCAATTCCCTTGATTCTCCAGGATTACACCGATATGCTAGTTTATTTGGCAATTGCGCACCTGGTACAAGATCAATCTGGTGTTCAATGCCTCTAAATGGTGGTAATCCTTCTGGAAGATCATTAGGAAAAACGTCATGATATTCCCCAATTAAGGAATGAGCTAACGGATGTTGATGACTCTTTTCATCATGGCTTGACTTTTCCATCATCAACATAGCAAAAACTAGCTTTTGCTTATTTATGGCTTTCTCCACTTGAGCTTTGTTGATAAAGAGACTATCTTTGGGCACTTCGGGAACAGATTTTTCTTGAAGAGTTTGGGATGGCTTCAAAGGAGCAAGTGTGATATTCTTTTCCCTAGATCAAAAAGAATATGTGTTCTTCCTCCCATCATATTTCACTTCCCTGTCAAACTGCCAAGGCCTTCCCAACAACAAGTGACAAGCATCCATAGGAATAACATCACATAATACTTCATCAGCATAGTTCATACCAATGGAGAATGAAATCAGAACCTGTTTGTTGACTTGGAGAGTGCTCCCATTGTTCAACCATTGCAATTTATACGAGCGAGGATGATTCTGAGTTAAAAGCTTCAATTTCTCCACTAGTGTTGTTGAAGCCACATTTGTACAGCTCCTACTATCAATAATAACCATGCATACCCGCTGATTAATGGTGCAGCGAGTTTGGAACAAGTTTTCTATTTGATCTTCTTCCGGGCAGATTTGAGCTTGCAAAACTCTTCGTAGCACCAGCATGTTTCCCACATCAGCTTCTTCCACAACATGTTCCTCATTTTCAGATTCTTCACCATCATGTTCATCCTCTTTGATTGCATCTTCAATCTCTTCAATCACTTTAATAGTAATAATCCGGTTGTTAGGGCAATTGGCCTGAAAATGACCATACCCATGGCATTTGAAACACTTTTGATTCCCACGTTCAAAGGAGTTCGACTTCCCTTTTGTTTGTTCCATAGCCTTCTCTTTCCCTTTATCCAGCATCTTGTTCCTTCCAAATTCCTTCTCAACAACACCAGATTTATTAGAAGAAATGCCCTTATAAAAAGTTGTACCTCTATTGTAGTTTTTGAGCGCTGGTGCCCTTGAGGTCCGCTTTTGCTTTTCCACCTTGATCGCCAGCTTGCAAACATCATCAAGTGAGCAGAATGATTGCAACTCCACTGAATGTGCAATTTCTTCATTTAATCCACCCAAAAACCTTGCAATTGTTTGCTCTTTATATTCTGGAACATCACTTCGCATCAATAAACGATCAAATTCCCGAATGTACTCTTCAACAGACTTATCTCCTTGTCGTAGGCTATGCATTCGAAAATAAGATCTTGCTTATAATTCTCAGGCAGAAATCGTCTCCTCAAAAGCTTTTTCAACTTCTCCCATGAGCGTATCTTGCCTTTATCATCACGTTCCTGTTGTTTCTTCAGATTTTCCCACCAAAGTGATGCATAATCTTTAAATTTCAGAATGGCTACCTTGCACTTTTTCTCGTCAGAACAATTCTTAAATTCGAAGAACTGTTCGATTTCCCGCATCCAATCCAGAAAATCATCTGGATTCATACTCCCATAAAAATCTGGAATGTCGATCCTCAACCCTCTTTCAATGTCTTCATCATCTCTTCTTCTTCGCATATCTACCTCTGAATCACTGGAATCATCACCATTTGCACGATCGTCATAAAATGGTGCTGGATTGCGTCTATTATGTGGTGATTGACGTCGAGGATGTCGCTGCAGTGGAGGGGAGTCAGGTCGCCGCACTCTCAAAAGTTGAGCAAGTTGCTCACCGATTTGAGTAATTTGTGATTGTAGTTGTGCGTTAGCTATTTCCCATGGAGCAGGAGGAGTAGAAGATCCGCTCTTGCGATACATGATGAAGAGTAATAAGAAGAATACGATAGAACTTACTCGTTGGAACCTCCCTATGATACCAATTGATGCGTCGCCGGAAGCTCAAAACGAGTAAGTGAAAAGGAGCAGTGTAATGTAGCCGAATTGACAAAGGCTTAAAGGCAATGTCACCCGCCAAGGTCACTCCACGCTTAAAGACAAAGTCACTAGCACTAGAGTTGCACCACCAATTCCGGGCAAAAGGAAAAGGCTAAAGCAAAAGGACAACACAATAAGCTTCCAAAATCCGTCACATTCAAGCCTCCCCATTACAAAGGGGTGAAAATACAATATAAAGACAAAATAAATAAAGGAAAATGCCCCAATTCGAGTTACAAGACATGGGGAATCCAAAAGGCACATAAAAAGCATAAAATAACACTTTCCCATGCCATTTAATGACCCCACTAGCCAAAGTAGCGGGATTACCTCTTAATGATGCTTTTCTCCACCTTCTCTCTCCTCATTAATGTGCAGCTACGAATTTCCACCATTTTCCATGTGGATAAATGATTTTGGGTCCCAAATAAGTGTGTTGTGGCCCACCATAGTGTTGGACATCAAGAAGTGTGGGCTGGTCCAATTCGAACAACAATTGGGCTTGGAATTTTTATTAAGCCCAAAATTATTCTCCTTGGGCTGAATCTGATCCATATCAATATGTGTTCTTCCTCCCATCATATTTCACTTCCCTATCAAACTGCCAAGACCTTCCCAACAACAAGTGACAGGAATCCATAGGAATAACATCACACAATGCTTCATCAGCATAGTTCTTACCAATGGAGAATGAAATCAGAACCTGTTTTTTGACTTGGAGTGTGCTCCCATTGTTCAACCATTGCAATTTATACGAGCAAGGATGATTCTGAGTTGGAAGCTTTAATTTCTCCACTAGTGTTGTTGAAGCCACATTTGTACATCTCCCACTATCAATAATCACCATGCATACCCGCTGATTAATGGTGCAGCGAGTTTGGAACAAGTTTTCTCTTTGATCTTCTTTCGGGCAGATTTGAGCCTGCAAAACTCTTCGTAGCACCAACATGTTTCCCACATCATCTTCTTCCACAACATGTTCCACATTTTCAGATTCTTCACCATCATGTTCATCCTCTTTGATTGCCCCTTCAATATCTTCAATCTCTTTAATAGTATTAATTCGATTGTTAGGGCAATTGGCCTGAAAATGACCATATCCATGGCATTTGAAACACTTTTGATTCCCACGTTCAAAGTAGTTGGACTTCCCTTTTGGTTGTTCCATAGCCTTCTCTTTCCCTTTATCCAGCATCTTGTTCCTTCCGAATTCCTTCTCACCAACACAAGATTTATTAGAAGAAACACCTTTATAAAAAGTTGAACCTCTAATGTAGTTTTTGAGCGCCGGTGCCTTTGAGTTCCGCTTTTTCTTTTCCAACTTGTTCGCCAGCTTGCAAACATCATCAAGTGAGCAGAATGGTTTCAACTCCACCGAATGTGAAATTTCTTCATTTAATCCACCCAAAAACCTTGCAATCGTTTTCTCTTAATATTCTGGAACATCACTTCGCATCAATAGAAGATCAAACTCCCGAATGTACTCTTCAATATATTTATCTCCTTGTCGTAGGCTATGTATTCGCAAATAAAGATCTTTCTTATAATTCTCAGGCAGAAATCATCTCCTCAAAAGATTTTTCAACTTCTCCCATTTGCGTATTTTGCTTTTGTCATCACGTTCCCTCTGTGTCTTCATATTTTTCCACCAAAGAGATGCAGAATTTTTAAATTTCAGAATGGCTACCTTGCACTTCTTCTTATAAGAACAATTCTTAAATTCGAAGAACCATTCAATTTCCCGCATCTAATCCAGAAAATCATCTGGATTCATACTCCCATAAAAATCTGGAATGTCAATCTTCAACCCACTTTCGATATCTTCATCATCTCTTGTTCTTCGCATATCCACCTCTGAATCACTGGAATCATCACCATTTGCACAATTTTCATAAAATGGTGCTGGATTGCTTCTATTATGTGGTGATGTATGTCGAGGATTCCGCTGCGGTGGAGGGGAGTCAGGTCACCGTGCTCTCAATAGTTGATCAATTTGCTCACCAATTTCAGTAATTTACAATTGTAGCTGTGCGTTAGCTATTTTCCATGGAGCAGGAGGAGGAGAAGATCCGCTCTTGCGAGATATGATGGTGAGTAAAAAAGAAGAATGCGATAAAACTTACTCGTTCGAACCGCACCTCTGATACCAATTGATGGGTCGCCGGAAGCTCAAAACGAGTAAGTGAAGAGGAGCAGCGTAATGTAGCCGAATTGACCAAGGCTTAAAGGCAAAGCCACTCGCCAAGGTTTCTCCATGCTTAAAGACCACGTTACCAGCAATGGAGATGCACCACCAATTCTAGGCAAAGGGAAGAGGCTAAAGCTAGAAGAATGCGCAACAAGCTTCAAAATTCGTCCAATTCAATCATCACCATTATAAAGGGGTGAAAATACATTATAAAGACAAAATAAAGAAAGGAAAATGCACCAATTCGAGTTACAATGTATGGGAAACCCAAAAGTCACATAAAAAGCACAAAACAAAACTTTCTCATGCCATTTAATGACCCCACTAGCTAAAGTAGGGGGATTCACTTCTAATGATGCTTTTCTCCTCCTTCTCTCTCTTCTTTAATGTGCTGCTACGAATTTCTATCCATTATCATGTGGATAAGTAGTTTTGGACCCCAAATAAATGTGTTGTGGCCCACCATTGTGTTGGATGTCAAGAAGTGCGGGCTGGTCCAATTCAAATAACAATTGGGCATAAAATTTTTATCAAGCCCAAAATTATTCTCCTTGGGCTGAATCTGATCCATATCAAATTTCCTCTGGAAAAACGTCACCAGATTCCTGAAAAAGAGAGAGAACACTAGAAGGCATTGAAGTGTTAGGAGAGTTAGTGATAAAACATTCTCCCTTGCATAGAAGCACGAGAGTTTCCTCCCCCTCTAAAGCTCACTCTATCGCTAATTTTCTTGAAAATAAGCTCACTTTTCCCTCAACATGCTTGTTTTCAATCTTATTTTCACTCTTGTTTTCAACTCTGTAGTTGGGTTTGACTTAGTGGTAAGGACCCTTTAATTCTACCTGAGAAATGGGGGTTCAAAACCCATTGGGCGCTGGGTATTGTAGCAGTGGCGGGTACTGTAGCAGCAGTGGGTACTGTGCGGTACTGCAGCAGTGCGGGTACTATAGCAGTACTATTCATAGAATGTGCATTGGGCCTACGGGCCATGTAATGGGCTAATTGCCCTCTGAGCATTTGGGCTATGTAATGGGTCTCCCTCTACCTAGTTAAAGAGGTCTTTGCTTTGCTTTAATAATAAATGAGGCTTCGACCCCAACCTTTTATAAATAAAAAAATCTCGTGTTTTCAAATCTTTTATTTCCCTCATATTTTTTTGATTTCACTCAACACTCCTTTTTCACTCTTGATTTTTCTACTATTCTCATTCTCTCTATTTTTTTTTCTCTTTTTTTCTTTTTATCTATTCTCACAATCTCTCTAAATCCTCACTTGGTCTTCATAAGCTTGCAAAGGCCTCAATGTTGTAAGAATAACTATCCCCCCATTGTACTCAAAAGAATAGTGATTGGTGTATCCATCATGTGTGACCCTCCTATCAAATTTCCAAGGTCTTCCCAAAAAAATGTGACTAGCATGCATCAGAACAACATCACACATCACCTTATCTTCATAATTCCCAATAGAAAATGGAACTTGTGCTTGCTTAGTCACTTTGACATCACCATTATTATTTAACCACTACAATATATAAGGCCTAGAATGTCTAGTCGTAGTCAATCCCAATTTATCAATCATCAAACCACTTGATAAATTTGTACAATGACCCCCATCAATAATCATACTACATACCTTATCTTTGATGAGGCATCTAGTATGAAAAATGTGCTCACTTTTCTCTTGATCATGTTCTCCTTTGGGTTGAGCACTCAAAGCACACCTTTCCACAAGCATTTCTCCATGTACGGGGCTTTCTACTTCCACATTCGAATCATCCTCAAGTGATGGCATTTCATCTTCGCTTGAGCTAGCACTAAGAACATCTCCATCATCCAAAATAATCATTTTCCTCTTGTTTGGGAATTGTGAGGCAATATGTCCAAATCCTTGACATTTAAAACATTTGATCATGATTTGGAAATAACCTTTCCCTCCATTTTAACTTTGGATTCCAGAAAGAATGGTTTTGGTTTGGGCAACTCCTTTGAATCAGTTTTGTGTTCCCCAACATGCTCTTGCGGTTTGGAATCCTTAAACTTGAAAGAAGGTCTAGAATCCTTACCATAATGAAGAAAGGATTAGTGAGGGAAAGCATGAGTCCATGTGTCATTCTGGTGATCTTAGTACCCAAGAAAGATGGCACGTGGCAGATGTGTGTGGATTGATGTGCCATCAACAAAATAATAGTTGAGTATCGTTATCCCACCCCTCGACTTGATGACATGCTTAATGAACATGGGGCTACTTTGTTTTCAAAAATTGATCTTAAAAGTGGATACCACAATATTCGAATGAAAAACAGAGATGGAAAACTGCTTTCAAAACTAAGTTTGATTTGTATGAGTGGTTAATTATGAGATTTGATTTAACTAATGCACCAAGTACATTCAGGAGCTTAATGAACCATGTCCTTCGTTCATTCGTTGGAAAATTTGTGGTTGTTTGTTTTGATGATATTTTGGTGTATAATAAATCTCTAGACAACCATGTTGAACACTTGTGTTTGGTGTGTGAAAACCCTTATAGAAACCAACTTTATGCAAATCTTCAAAAATGTTCGTTTCCTTGGATTCAGCTGTGTTTCTTGGCTTTGTTGTTGGGGTGTAGAGGATCTGTGTGATGCATCGGGAGTTGGTATTAGTGTTGTTTTGACTCAAGAGTCATGTCCAATTGCTTAATTTAGTGAGAAATAGAATGGGGTAATATTAAATTTTTCAAATTATGATAAAGAACATTATGATTTGAAACGAATCTTGGAAACATGGAAACATTTCTTATGGCCTAAAGAGTTCATTATTCATTCTGACCATGAAAGCCTTAAGTATTTGAAGTCCCAAGGAAAGTTGAATCAGCGGCATTGCTGGAATTCATTGAGACTTTCCCCTAAGTAATAAATCAAAAAAAGGTAAGGAAAATGTGTTTTTTGATGCTCTTTCATGAAGGTATTCACTTCTTAATTATATTCATTTTCAATTATTTGGAATTGAGTTACTAAAGAGAATGTATGAAACTGATGGAGATTTTTCTCAAATTTGGACATCTTGTGAAAAACATGGATTTAAAGACTATTACAAAAATGATGGGTTTCTTTTCAGAAGGAATAAATTGTGCATTTCAAATTGTTCAACTCAATAATTGCGTGTAAAAGAAACTCATGGGGATGGTTTGATGGAGAATTTTGGTGTTGGCCGTAATGACTTAATTGGTCTAATGGGTCTAATTAGATTCAATGGTTTAATTGGAATAATTTTCCTAATTGGGCTCAATTACCGAATTGGCCTAATTGAATTAATGGGCCTCAATCGGCCTAATTGGCTTAATTGGCCTAATTGGGCAAATTGGGCTTAATCGTCTAATTGGACAATTGGCCTAAATGGACTCAATAGCCTAATTGGCCTATGTGGCCTAATTGGACCAATTGGCCTCAATGGGCTCATTGACGGAATTGGTCAAATTGGTTAAATTGGCATCAAATGACCTAATTAGTTTAATGGGCGAATTGGCCTCAATTGGCATAATTTGCCTAACTTGCATAATTGGCACCAACAACCTAATTGGCCTAATACGCCTAATTGGGTGCAATGGACTAATTGGGCTAATTGGCTTAATTAACCTTAATGGCATATTTGGCCTAATTGGCATAATTTCCCTTAATTGGCCTCAATGGCCTAATTGGCCTAATTAGCCCAATTGGGCTAAATAGACTAATTGGCCTAATTGGTCTAATTAGCCTAATTGGACTAATTGACCTAATTGTCCAAAATGGCCTTAATAGCCAAATTTGCCTAATTTTAATGAATAGCCTAATTGCCTAATTGGTCTAATTTGTCTCAATAGCCTAATTGACCTTAATGAGCTAATTGGCCTAATTTGGATCATTAGCCTAATTGGCATAATTCGGCTTAATAGCCTAATTGGCCTAATTTGCCTCAATGTCATAATTGACCAAATTGACCTAATTGCCTTCAATTTTCTAATTGACCTAATTGGCTTCATATAGCCAAATTGGTTTAATTGACCTCAATTGGCATCATTGGCATAATTGGCCTCAATAGACGAATTTTCCTAATTGGCCTCAATAGCCTAATAGGCTTAATTGGCCTCTTTGGCCTCAATAGGATAATTTTTCTAATTTGGCCCATGGGGATAATTGGTATAGTTGGCCTAAATAGCCTCAATAGCCCAATTAGATTAACTGGGCTCAATAGCCTAATTGGGTTAATTAGCCTAATTGTCCTAAATGGTCTCAATAGCCTAATTGGGTTAATTGGCCTAATTGGCCTAAATGGTCTCAATAGCCTAATTGGCCAAACGGTCCGAATAGGAATCAATAGAATAATTGGCTCAATTGGCATAATGGGCATAATTCGCCTAATTGGCTTTAATGACCTCAATAGCCTAATTGGCCCAATTGGCCTAATTGATATAAATGGTCTCAATAGCCTAATTGGCCTAATTGATATAAATGGTCTCAATAGCCTAATTGGCCTAATTTACCTCAATAGCCTAATTGGATGAATTGGCCTAATTGGACTCAATAGCCTAATTTGCATCCATTGCCTAATTGGCATAGTAAAGCATTATTGACCTAATTTTCCAAATTGGCCTAATTGGACTCATTAGCCTAATTGGCCTCAATGGCTTAATTGACCTAAATAGCCTAATTGACCTAATTGGACGAATATGCCTAATCAGCCTAATTGGTCTCAATAAACTTATTGACGTCAATGAGCAAATTGGTCTCAATGACCTAATCGGCCAAATGGGCCTAGTTTGCCTAGGTGGCCTAATTGGCCTAATTGTCCTAATTAATCTTAATGTCCGAATAAGCCTAATTTTCCAAATTCGCCTAATTTGCCTAATTGACTTAATAGGCCTAACAGGCCTAATAGGCCGAATTGGTCGAATTGGACTCTATGGACTAATTAACCTAGTTGGCCAAATCGGCCTAATCTACCTAATTGGCCTCAAGGACCTCATTGGCCTAATTGAACGAATTGGCATAATTGGGTGAATTGGTCATAATTGACCAATTGGTCTCAATGGCCTAATTGCACTCAATGACATAATTTTCACTATTGGTCGAATCAGCCTAATTGGCCAAATCAGACTCAATGGCCAAATTGAAATAATTGAATGAATTAGCATATTTGGGCGAATTGGAATCAATGACCTAATTGGCCTAGTTGAACTTAATGGCCTATTTTTCCAAAATTACATAATATTCCTAATTTTTCCCACTAACCTAATTTGCTTTGGTGGCCTAATTGATCTCAATAGCCTAATTGGCATAATTGGCCTAATTGAATGAATCAGACTAATTGGCCAAATTGGCCTCAATTGCCTTATTGGTCATAATGGACTAATTGACCTAAATTCTCTTTATTGGCCTAATTGGTCCAATTGGCCACAATGGGCCTAATTTTCCTAATTGGACTAAGTGGTCTCAATGACCTAATTGTCCTAATTGACATCAATTGGCATCAATTGGTCTCAACTGGCCTAATTAAGCCTAATTTTACTAATTGGCCAAATTTTCCAAATTGGCATGGTTGGCCTCAATTGGGCTCAGTGGCATCATTGGACTAATTGGCCTAATTAATCTCATGTGGCCTAAATTGGCTTAATTTGCCTAATTGGCTAATTGGTCTGACTGACCTCAATTGAAATCAATGGCCTAATTATCCTAATTGGCCTAATTGGCCTAATTATCCTAATTGGCCTAATTGGCCCCAATTAACCTCAATTGGCCTGAATTAGTCACAATTAGGCAAATTTGGAAATTGCGGTAAATTAGGCCAATTGAGGCTAATTAGGCCAATTAGGCCCGTTGAGGCCAATTAGGCCAATTAAGGGCAATTGACGCCAATTTGGCCAATTGAGGCCATGTGAGGCCAATTGATGCCAGTTGAGGCCAATTTGGCCAATTGAACCCAATTGAGCCCAATTGGGGCCAATTGACGGCAATTCGGCCAATTATGCCAATTGAAGCCAATTCGGGCAAATGAGTTCATTGGAGTCCAATTAGGGAAATTGAGCCCAATCCGGCTAATTGAGGTCAATGGGCCAAATTGAGGCCAATAGGGCCAATGAGACCAATTTGTCCTATTGTTGACAGTTAGGCCTATTGAGGCCAATTGGGCCCATTGAGGCTATTTGGGCCAATTGAGGCCCATTGGGCCAATTGAGGCCAATTCGGCTAATTGACACCAATTGAGTCCAATTGAGGCTAATTAGGCCAACCTAGCCATTAAGGCCAATTGAGGACAATTAGGCCAATAAGGCCATTAAGGTCAATTGAGACCAATTAGGAAAATTGAGGCATCTTGAGGCCAATCAGAACAATTAGGCCAATTGAGGTCTATTGAGACCAATTATGCCAATTAGGCCAATTGAGGTCTATTGAGACCAATTATGCCAATTAGGCCAATTGAGGCCAATTCAGCTAATTGAGGCTAATTAGACCGATTATGACAATTAGGCCATTGAGAAAAATTAGGCCAATTTGGTCCATTAGTCCAATTGATTCTGATATGATACCGTATGCAAGTGCGGTATTCGTTGGCAAAAATGCGGAAACACAAGCGAAGAAAGAAGAGGGGAATGGAATTTAAAAGAAATGCAAGAGGAATAAAAGGGGAAGGGGATGATCAATTAGGACCCCAAGGAGACGTTCCCCTTGAAACTCTAATTATAAAGTGCCACAAAGGTTGATCACTCCTTTGATGAGCCTTACTTGCATTCACCTAAGAACACAGAAACACAAGCATAATAATGCTAGAAACTCTCAAATTCGAAATTAACCTTCAAGGGGGTACAAGAGGTGGCTATTTATAGCCAAATGAGAGGAATACATGTCAAACTACCTATCCCACAAAAGTCTAAAGCCTATCCCATGAATTTGACTTTGTTTACACATGTCCATGGCTTTAGGGGACAACATATCTCTAAAGAAGACTTTTAGAAACCACCCCAAAGACTTTGAAGATTCCCACCATGGATTTGGAGACAAGGGGCCCACCACTTTTGACATTGGAGATTTCCTTCATGCAAGTGGATTAAACTTCGTGGATGCATATTGGTGGGCCTTTTAGGTTCAATTTTGGATTTTAATAAGTGTGATTAAAGGCCCATTTGCCCCTCCCATGCATGCATGTTGGGCCTCCTCTTGTAATTTCAAAATTAGGCCATGTAAAGCATCTTTCATCCTCCTCATTCTTTCTCTTGTCATTGGGCCACCAATCCCATGCAATGGGTCTTGTCCATTAATGCTCCTTCCACGATCAATGTCATGATCACCCTCAACTCCTTGCTGCATGTGTGCACCATGATCCGCATCATCCCCTCCCTCTTCAAAAGGATTCGTCCTCGAATACTTGTTTGCCTGCTTCGCATATTGTTCATTTCTTCTTTCAATGTTGGCTTTCACCTTGGCATGTAAATCCCGAACAAATTTGTCCTTCTCATCACCATCGTGAAAGAGCATCAACAACCACATTTTCCTTACCTTTTTTGTGCTTGATCGCGTAGGGGAAAGTTTCAATGAATTCCAGCCAAGATGCCTGTCGCCGATTCAACTTACCTTGGGACACGGTTGCACTCTTCGGTGTGGGCCACTCCTGAATTTCTTTGATCTTTTCATCATCCACACAAATCCCTTCCTCCCCTATAACAAAGCCAAGAAACACAACAGAATCCATGCAAAAGGAATATTTTTGAAGATTGGCATAAAGTTGGTTTTGTTTAAGGGTCTCACACACCAAACGCAAGTGTTCAACATGGTTGTCTAGAGATTTTCTATACACCAAGATATCATCAAAATAGACAACCACGAATTTTCCAACGAATGAACGAAGGACATGGTTCATTAAGCTCATGAATGTACTTGGTGCATTAGTTAAACCAAATGGCATAACTAACCACTCATACTAACCAAACTTAGTTTTAAAAGCAGTTTTCCACTCATCTCCTTCTTTCATTCGAATTTGGTGGTATCCACTTTTAAGATCAATTTTTGAAAACAAAGAGGCCCCATGTAATTCATCAAGCATGTCCTCAAGTTGAGGTATGGGATAACGGTACTTAACTTTTATTTTGTTGATGGCGCGACAATCCACACACATCCGCCATGTTCCATCTTTCTTGGGTACTAGGATCACCGAAACGACGCATGGACTCATGATTTCCCTTACTAATCCTTTCTTCATGAGTTCTTCAACTTGACACTGGATCTCTCTAGTCTCTTCCGGATTAGCTCTATATGCTGGCCTATTTTGAATTGCGGCACCCGGAATGAAGTCAATCCTATGCTCAATGCCTCTCAAAGGGGGTAGTCCATCGGGTGTTTCTTCAGGAAACAAATCAAAAAATTCCTGTAGTAAAGACACAACACAAGAAGGAAAAGAATGGTGAAGTTCATTAGTTGCAAGGTAAGCATCCTTACTAATGAGTAAGAATACTTTCCCGATCAATAAAGCACCTTTCACCTCATTTTTTTCAGAAAATAAACTCACCTTTCTCTCAACACTCTTGTTTTCATCTCTTTGATTTCCCTCATTTCTTTTTATGCCACTCGACTCTCCTTTTTCACTCTTAATTTTTCCACACTTTTCATTTTTTTCTCTCATTTCCTTTTTCGTCAACTCATCACTCTCTTTTTTATCACTCAAAATTTTATTTTTCCCACTTTCTTTTTCACTCATTTCTTTTTTCTTTTTGTATTCTTTCTCTATCCTCACTTGATCTTCATATGCTTGTATGGGACTTAGAGGAGTCAAAAAAATCTTTCGACCGCTGAAATGAAAAGAGAAGCGGTTAGCATAGCCATCATACATCACCCTCCTATCAAATTGCCATGGTCTCCCTAAGAGCAAATGTCCAGCTTGCATCGGAGCAACATCTCACAGCACCTCAACATGATATTTTCCAATGGAAAAAGAAACTATGGATTGTTTTGTGACCCTCACTTCCCCACTATCATTCAATCATCGCAATCTATAGGGTCTAGTAGGCCTTAGAGTAGGCAAAATCAACTTTTCCACCAACAAGGTACTCGCCACATTAGTACAACTTCCACTATCAATGATCATACTACATACCTTCTTTTCGATGTGGCATCTCGTATGAAAAATATGTTCCCGTTGCTCCTCATCATGATCATCTTTGGGTTGAATGTTTAAAGTTCTTCTTGCCACTAATGCATCTCCATGTATGGGTTCTTCAACTTCTACATCTGAACCCTCCTCCAAAGATGGAATCTCATCCTCGCTAGAGTGATCACTAAGGATGTCTCCATTATCCAAAATAATCATGGCCATTTTGTTTGGGTATTGAGATGCAATATGACCATGTCCTTGACACTTAAAACACTTTATATCATGAGATTTAGAAGGGAAATTTGTGTCCATTTTTCCTTTTGAACCAGTGGGGAAGAACTTATTTTTGGCCTCTTCTCTTTGTTTTGGAACAAATTTAGAATCCCTTGGTTTCGTTTCATTCCACTTAGAAGTTAATTTTGGATCTTTCCGGTTATCCTTCCAAAAATTATGGGAACTTACTTGAATCCTTCGAGAATGTAGTTGCTTTTCGACCTTCACCGCCTTATGTAGAAACTCCTCCATGTCAATGTAGGTCTGTAGTTCCACCACATCTCTAATTGCCGGATTCAAGCCATTGATGAACCTTGCCATGGTAGCTTCGCGATCCTCTTCCAAATTGGCTCGAATCAATGATATCTCCATTTCCTTGTAGTATTCCTCCACACGAATGGAACCTTGCACAAGTTTTTGTAACTTCAAATGCAAGTCTCGATAGTAATGACTAGAAATGTACTTTTTGCGCATTACTATCTTCATTTCTTCCCAAGTTCGAATTGGCCTTTCTCCATTTCGTCGTCGACTTACTTGTAATTGGTCCCACCAAATACTTGCATAGTCATTAAACTCAAGCGCTGCCAATTTTACCTTCTTCTCATCCGAGTAGTTGTGAAGTCCAAACACATGGTCAACCTTCCGCTCCCACTCCAAATAAAGTTCTGGGTCACTCTTCCCTTGAAAGGGTGGAAGTGTCACTTTGATGCTTCCCAAGTCATTGTCTCTCCAAGCAGCATGTTACCCTCACCTAGGAATTGATTCTTCGAAATCGGAGTACTCATCATCACCTTCATGAATTTCTTGCCTTCTTGGAGCCTTTGAGGATGAGGAACTTTGTATATCATCCAACCTAGCATTCATTCTTGTAAACTGGACAGCGACTGCTTTCATGAATAATTTAATGTCGATGTCACTTCTTTCTTTCTCATTTGCCATTTTTTTTAAATTCCTCACACACTCTTTCTCTCTTTTTTTAATCTCTCAAAAAGACGGGAGAAATAGAAATGAAAGAATATGATTTCTGTAAACTCCCTCTGATACCAAATGATATGATACCGTATGCGAGTGCGGTATTCGTTGGCAAAAATGCGGAAACACAAGCGAAGAAAGAAGAGGGGAATGGAAATTAAAAGAAATGCAAGAGGAATAAAAGGGGAATGGGATGATCAATTAGGAGCCCAAGGAGACTTTCCCCTTGAAACTCTAATTATAAAGCGCCACAAAGGTTGATCACTCCTTTGATAAGTCTTACTTGCATTCACCTAAGAACACAAGAAACACAAGCATAATAATGCTAGAAACTCTCAAATTCGAAATTAACCTTCAAGGGGGTACAAGAGGTGGCTATTTGTAGCCAAATGAGAGGAATACATGTCAAACTACCTATCCCACAAAAGTCTAAAGCCTATCCCACGAATTTGACTTTGTTTACACATGTCCATGGCTTTAGGGGACAAGATATCTCTAAAGAAGACTTTTAGGAACCACCCCAAAGACTTTGAAGGTTCCCACCATGGATTTGGAGACAAGGGCCCCACCACTTTTCACATTGGAGATTTCCTTCATGAAAGTGGATTAAATTTCATGGAAGCATATTGGTGGGCCTTTTAGGTTCACTTTTGGACTTTAATAAGTGTGATTAAAGGCCCATTTGCTCCTCCCATGCATGCATGTTGGGCCTCCTCTTGTAATTTCAAAACTAGGCCGTGTAAAGCATCTCTCATCCTCCTCATTCTTCCTCTTGTCATTGGGCCACCAATCCCATGCAATGGGTCTTGTCCATTAATGCTCCTTCCACGATCAATGCCATGATCACCCTCAACTCCTTGCTGCATGTGTGCACCATATCAGAGTCCAATTAAACAAATTGAGACCAATGGAGGCCAATTAAGGCCAATTAGGGTCGAATAGTCCAATTAGGCTAATTGTGGCCAATTAAGGCCAAATAGTCCAATTATGGAAATTGAGGTGAAGTAAGGCCAATTGAAGCCAATTGGGCCAATTGAGGCCAATTGAGGTGAATTAGGATAAATGAACCAATTAGACCAATTAGGAAAATTAGACCATTGAAGACAATTCGGCCAATTAGGCCATTGAACAAACTCAGCCACTAAGATAAATTAATCTGATTAGACCAATTGTGTGAATTAAGGCCAATTAGGAAAATTGTGGCTAATTAGGCCATTGAGTCCAATTAGGCCAATTAGAAAAATTAATCCGATTAGACCAATTAGGAAATTAATGCCAATTATTCCAATTGAGTCCAATTAGGCACCTTAGGAAAATTTGGACAATTAAGTCATTGAGGTTAATTAGGCCAATTGAGGCAAAGTAGGCCAATTGAGTCCAACTAGGATAGTTAGGCCAATTAGGCCACTTGGGCCGTTTAGGCCAACTATGACAATGAGGTGTATTAGGCCAATTAGGCCATTATGGAAAATTTGGCCAATTGAGGCCTATTATGCCAATTAGGCCAATTTGGTCAATTGAGGTAATAAGGGAAATTAGTCCATTGAGAACAATTTAGGCAATTGTGGAGAATTAGGTCAATTGGGCCAATTTGACCAATCAGGTCATTGCGGCTAATTAGGCCCCTTGAGACCAATTAGACCATTTGAGGCCAATTAGGATAATCGATGCCAATTAAACCAATTAGACCAATTTGGCCAATTAGTTCAGTTCTTGCAATTAGGCAAATTTGGCCAATTAGGCAAATTAGGCCAATTAGAAAAATTAGTTCATTGAGGCCAATTATTTTAATTGAGCACAATTAGGTCATTGAGTCCAATTAGGTCAATTAGTAAATTGAGTCCAATTTAACCAATCAGTACAATTAGGTTAGTTAGGTCAATTTGGCCACTTAGACCTTTGAGGCAAATTATACCAATGAGTCCAATGAGACCAATTTGACCTAATTGGCATAATTGGCATAATTTACCTAATTGGCCTTAGTGGTCAAATTGGCCTAATTGGCCTCAAAGGTCCAATTGGCCTAATTGGCATAATTGACCTCAATGGACTAATTGGTCTCAATGGAAAAATTTTCCTAATTGGTCTCAATTACCTAATTAGCCTTATTGGCCTAATTAGCTTAATTGGCATAAATGGCCAAATTGGCTAAATTGGTCTCAATGGCCTAATTGGCCGAATTGATCTATTTGGTCTAATCGGCCTCAATGAACTATTTAGTCTAATGACCTCATTGGAATAATTGTCTTCAATGGCATAATTGACCTAATTGGCATCATTGAATTAATTGGCCAAATTGACCTAATTGGGCTCAATGACCTAATTGGCCAATTTGGAAAAATTGGCCAAATTGGCATAATTTGCCTCAGTAGAGTAATTTCCCAAATTGGAATAAGGGTCGTAATTGTCCTAACTGGCCTTAATGACCTAATTGGCCAATTTGTCCTAATATGACTAATTGGACTAATTGGGATAATTTTCCTCAGTGGCCTAATTGGAATAATATGCCTAATTTACCTTAATGCCCTAATTGGCTTTATAGATCAAATTGTCATCCTTGGCCTAATTGACCTCAATATCCTAATTGGCATAATTGACATAATTGGGCTCATTGGCCTAATTGGCTGAATTTGTTTATTTGGCCTTATTGACCTAATTGGTATGATTGGACTTAACAACCTAATTAGACTAATTGGCCTAATTAGTCTCAATTGAACTATTAATGTCAATTTTCCTTAATTGACATAAGTGTCCTAATTGGCCTCAATTGGCCTAATCGACCTAATATTGCTAATTGGCATCAACTGGCCTCGATTGGATTAATTGGCCTAATTGTCCTAATTGACCTCAATGACCTAATTGGCCAAATTTTACTTATTGGCCTAATTGGCCACAATTGCCCTCCAATTTGCCTAATTGGGCTGAATTAGCCTTATTGTCCACAAAGGCCTAATTGGCATCAATTGGTCGAATTGGCCTCAATGACCTAATTGACATCAATGACATAATTTGGCCCCATGACCTAATTTGCCTAATTTTCCTAATTGACCAAATTGGCCGAATTGGTATAATTGGCGTAATTGGCCGAATTGGCATAATTGGCCTCAATGGCCTAATTGGCCTAATTGACACCAATGTCCTTATTGGTTTCATTTATCTAATTGGGTTAACTGGCCTCAATGACATAATTGCCATAATTAGCCAAATTAGACTAATGAGACTCAATGCCCTAATTGGCCTAATGGGCCTCAATGGCGTCATTGGGTTCAATGGCCTAATTGGCATCAATGGTCTAATTAGTCTTATTGGACTAATTGAATTAATTGATCTCAATGGTCTAATTGGCATAATTGGCATAATGGGCTTCAAATTGGCCTCAGTGACCTAATTGGTCTAACAGGCCTAATTGGCATCAATTGCCTAATTGGCATAATTCGCATAATTGGCATAATTGGTCTAATTTGCATAATTCACCAAATTGGTATAGTTGGTATCAATGGCCTAATTGACATAATTGGTTTCAATGGCCTAATTGGACTCAATGGCCTAATTGGCCCCAATAACCTAATTGGTCTCATTGGTCTAATTGACCTAATTGACATAATTGATCTAATCGGTTTCAATCGTCTTATTATTCCCATTGGCCTAATTGGCCTTAATGTCTTAATTAGGCTAATTGACATAATTGACCTAATTGACCCCAATGACATCATTGGCGAAACTGACCTTTTCAATTTAATTGGCATAATTGGCCTTATTGGCCTAACTGGTCTAATTGACCTAATTCGCCATAATGGCCTAATTGACATAATTGACCTCAGTGGCCAAATTGACCTTATTGGCCTAATTGGCCCCAACGGCCTAATTGAAGTAATTGGCCTTATTGTCCTAATTGGCCTCAATGACTTAATTGACTTTATTCTTATAATTGGCCTCAATGGGCTAAATGACGTAATTGGCCTTATTGGCCTAATTAACCTCAATGGCTTAATTGACCTTATTCTCATAATTGACCTCAACGGCCTAATTGATCTAATTGACCTTATTGGCTTAATTGGCCTGAATGGACTAATTTTCCTCTTTAGCATAATTTTCCTAATTAGGCTAATTGGCCTAATTGTCCTAATTAGCTTAATTGACCTCATTGCCCTCAATGGCCTAATTGGCCTAATTGTCCTCAACGGCCTAATAGGGCTTCATAGCCTAATTGGCCTAATTGGCCTTTGTAGACTAATTCAGCTCATTGGCCTAATTGGTCTCAATGGCCAAATTGGACTAATGACGCTCAATGGCCTTATTGGCCTAATTCGACTAATTTGCATAATTAGCCTAATTTGCCTAATTGACCTCTATGACATAATTGGTCTAATTCGCCTCAATGGCATAATTGGGCTCAATTGTCTAATTGACCTAATTTGGCTAACTGACCTTAATTGTCTAATTGGTCTCATTGGCCTACTTGGCCTAATTGACCTTAATTACCTAATTGGCATCAACGACCTAATTGGTCTAATTGGCATAATTGGCCTAATGATGCACAATGGCCTAATTTTTCTAATTGCCCTAATGGATATAATTGGTCACAATGGCCTAATTGGCCTAATTAGCTTCATTGACCTAAATTGTGTAATTGACCTAATTGGTATAATTGGTCTAATTGGCATAATTGACATAATTGGTCTAATTGAACTAATTGACTTAATTGGCCTAATTGACCTCAGTGGCCTAATTGTCCTCGATGGGCTAATTGACTTAATTGGCTTTATTAGCGTAATTGGCCTAATTGGGCTCAATGTCCTAATTGGTCTCATTAACCTCATTGGCCTTAAGGAAAAAATTGGCCTAATTAGAATAATTTTACTAATTGTATTCAATGGTCTAATTGGAAAAATTGTCATAATTGTCCTCATTGGCCAAATTAGGCTCAATTTCCAAATTGGCAAAATTGGCATAATTGGCCTCAATGGTCTTATTGAACTCATTGGCCTAATTGGCCTCAATGGTCTAATTGGCCTGCTTGGTATCAATGACCTAATTGGCCTCAATAGACAAATTGGCCAAATTGGAATAAAATGCCTGAGGGGTTTAATTGGCCTAATTGGTCGAATTTCCTCAATGGTCGAATTAGTCTAATTGATCTAATTGACCTAATGGATTAATTGGTATAATTGGTTTAATTGGCCTCAATGGCCTAATTGGCCTCAATAGCCTAATTGGCCTCAATAGCATAATGTGTCTCACTGTACTAACTGACCTAATTGGCCTAATTGACCTCAATTGTGTAATTGGTCTCATTAGCCTGATTGACCTAATTACTCTCAATGGCCTCATGGTCCAAATGGGCCTAATTGGCCCAATTACTCTTGATGTCCTAATTGGCCTAATTTTCCTAATTCGCCTCAATGATCTAATTGGGCTTAATGGCCAAATTGGCCAAATTGGCTTCAATGGTGTAATTAGGCTAATTGGCCTAATTGTCTCAATGGTCTAATTGGTCTCATTGGCCTAATTGGTCTCATTGGATTAATATGCATCAGTGGAATAATTGGCCTAATTGGCCTAATTGGACTAATTCGTATCAGTGGTATAATTGGCCTAATTGGTCAAATTGGCCTAATTGGCCTAATTGGACTAATTTGTATCAGTGGTATAATTGGCCTAATTGGTCAAATTGGCCAAATTGACCTCAATGACCTAATTGGTCTAATTGGACTCAATGATTTAATTAGTCACATTGGCCTAATTAACCTAATTGGCTTCAATGACCTAATCAACCTAATTGGCCAAATCAGACTAATTGGACTAAATGTGCTAAGTGAACTACTTGGCCTAATCTGCCTTAATGACCTAATTGGCGTCAACGGCCTAATGGACCTAAGTGGCCTTTTCGATGTAATTGGCCTAATTGGCTTCACTGGCCAAATCGGCCAAATCGGCCTCAGTGGCCAAACTGGCCAAATTGGACTCATTTTGTCTCAATGCTCATATGGGCTTAATTGGCCTAATTGGCTTCAATGGCCTCATTGAAATAATTGGTCGTAATGTCCTAATAGGCATAATTGACCTAATTAACATAATTGGTCTAATTGGACTAATTGGACTAATTCCTAATGGGCCTAATTGGTCACGGTGGCCTAATTGGCCTCAATGATCTAATTGGATGAATTGACCAATTGAATTAATTTGCCTCAATGGCCTAATTGGCCTAATTGCCTAATTGTCCTCAGTGGCCTAATCAGCCTCATTGGCCTCAATGGTATAATTGGCCTAATTGACGTAATAGGCCTAATTGGACACAATGGCGTAACTGGGGTCATTGGCATAATTGGACTCAAGGACCTAATTGGAAAAATGGGCCTAATTGGCCTAATTCGACTCAATGCTGTGATTGACCTCAATGGCCTACTTGGCCTTAATTGCCTAATTGACCTCAATAGTCTAATTGACCTAACTGGATTAAATGGACTAATTGACCTCAATGGCCTAATTAGCCTAATTGGTCTTAATGGAATTATTGCCCTCAAAGGCCAAATTGGCCTAATTATCCTCAATGCCATAATTGGATTAATTAGCCTAATTGGCCTCATTGGTCTAATTGGCCTAATTGGGCGCAAGGGACTAATTAAACTAAATGGTCTAATTGACCTCAATGACCTAATTGGCCTAATTCGTTGAATTTCCCAAACTGATCTCAATGGCCCACTTGGCCTAATTAGCCTTAATGACCAAATTGACCTAATTGGCCTCAATGGATTAGTTGTCCTAATTGGATTAATTGGCCTCAATGGTCTAATTGGCCTAATTGACCGAATTGGGATAATTTGCCTAATTGGCCTCAATGACCTAATTGTCATAATTGGCTTAATTGGCCTAATTAGCTTAATTAGCCTAATGGTCCCAATTGTCATCATTGACCTCAACGGCCAAATTTTCCTAATTAGACTAATCGGCCTAATCATCAATCCTCTCATGTAGCACTTCTAACTATATATCAAGAAGATTCCCGAAGTGGCTCACCAAGGCTTGCATTTGGAGTTGTGTAGCTTCGACTACAGGATATCTACTTCGACTTCCTTCATCACTAACATGTGCAATTTTCTTCCCATGACCTTCTGTCATGATAAGTTACACAAAAACAAACACACACTGGGGGAATACACAAAATGATACACACTCACTCACACACGTGAGATGTACACACAGACACACACACACAAGATGTACACACTCACACACACAAGGATACACACTCAAACACACAATTGAGTCCAATTAAGGTGAATAAGGCCAATTGAGGCCGATTGAGGCCAGTTAGTCCAATTAGGTCATTGAGTCCAATTAGTCCAACTAGGTAAATTAGGCAAATTAGGCTTATTAGGTAATTCAACCCGGATAATGATACTAATTAGACCAATGTGGCCATTGAGGCCAATTATTCCATTTAATCCAATTAGGCCAATTAGGCGATTGAGGTCAATTAGGTCATTGAGGCCAATTAGGCCACTGAGCCCAATCACGCCATTGGGTCGAATTAGGCCAATTCAACTCATTTTTCCAATTAGGTCATTGAGTCCAATTAACTTAATTAGACCAATTGTTTCAATAATGCCAATTACGCCATTGAGTCCAATTAGGACTATTAGGCTAATTATAGCAATTATACCATTGAGGCCAATGAGCCTGATTAGGCCATTTAGGACAATTAGGCAATTAGGCCAATTGAGACAAATTAATTCAATTGGCCAATTTGTCCAATTAGGCCATTGAGGCCAATTAGGCCACTGAGACCGATTATGCCCATTAGGTCAATTAGGTAAATTTGTCCAATTAGGTCAATTCGGCCAATTATGATAATTAGGGATATTATACCTATTAGGACATTGAGGTCAATTGTGCCAATGAGGCCACTGACGCCAATTAGGCCAATTAAGCTCATATGACCATTAAGACGAAATGAGTCCAATTTGGCCAATTTGGCCAATTTGGCCAGTGAAGTCAATTAGCCCAACTACTTCGAAAAAGCCAATTAATCCCATTAAGCCGTTGATGCCAATTAGGTCATTAAGGCAGATTAGGCCAATTAGTTCACTTAGCACATTGAGTCCAATTAGTCTGATTTGGCCAATTAGGTTTATTAGGCAATTGAGGCCAATTAGGTTAATTAGGCCAATGTGACTAATTAAATCATTGAGGCCAATTAGACCAATTTGGCCATTGAGGTCAATTTGGCCAATTATACCACTATTGCATGTTAGTCCAATTATACCAATTATACCACTAATGCATATTAGTCCAATGAGGACAATTAGGCCAATAAGACCAATTAGACCGTTGAGGCCAATTAGGCCAATGAGCCTAATTATACCATTGAATCCAATTTGGCCAATTAGGTCATAGAGCCTTATTAGATCACTGAGATGAATTAGGAAAATTAGGCTAATTAGGACATCTAGAGTAATTGGGCCAATTAGGTCGATTAGGCCATTGATAGTAATTAGGAAAATTAGGTTAATTTGGCCAATTTGGCTAATTTGGCCAATTATAACAACGAGGTCAATTAGGCCAATTACACCAATTAGCTCATTGAGGAAAATGTGGTGAATTAGGCCAATTTTGCGAATTCGGTCAATTAGGCCATTTAGGCCAATTCGGCCGATAAGGCCAATTGGGATATTGAGATCAATTAGGCCAATTAATCCAATTAGGTCATTGAGGCCAATTAGATCAATTAGACCAATTAGGCCAATTAGGCAAATTACGTCAATTGGGTCAATTAGGCCAAGTACGCCAATTAGGTCAATTAAGCGAATTAGACCATGGAAGTAAATTAGGTCAATTAGGCCATTGAGAGTAATTAGACCAATTAGCACAATTAGTCTATTGAGTCTAATTAGGAAAATCTGACCAAATAGGACATTGAGGCAAATTAGGTCATTGAGGTCAATTAGGCCAATTAAGCCAATGAGACCAAATTAGACCATTGAGGTCAATTAGGCCAATTAGGTCAATTAGCACAGTGAGACACATTGTGTCATTGAGGCCAATTAAGTCATTGAGGCCAACTAGGCCTTTGGGGCCAATTATGGCAATTATATTAATTAAGCTATTGGGCCAGTCAGACCAATTAGGCCACTGAATTCATTGAGGCCAATTAGACTAATTCGACCATTGAGCTAATTCGACCAATTACGCCAATTAAACCACTAAGGCATTTAAGTCCAATTTGGCCAATTTGGCTATTGAGGCAAATTGTGTCAATGATACCAAGTAGACCAATGAGGCCAATTTAGCCAATGAGTTCAATTAGACCATTGAGGCCAATTATGCCAATTTGGCCAATTTGGCCATTGAGCCCAATTTGGCCATTGAGGACAATTGTGCCAATTTGAGCAATTAGACCATTGAATGCAATTAGTCAAATTAGGCTAATTAGGCCAATTAGGTCATTAAGGCCAATGTGACTAATGAGACCAATTAGGACATTGAGCCCTATTATGCCAATTACGACAATAAAGACAATTAGGTCAATTAGGACATTGAGGCCAATTAGGCCAATTAGTTCAATTAGACCAACTATGTAAATTATGCCAATTAGGTCAATTGCGCCATTTAGGTCAATGAAGCGAATTAGGCCAATTAGGCCATTGAGGCCATTGTGGCCAATTATGTCCATTAGTCCAATTTGACCAATTAGGCCATTGAGGCTCATTGGGCCAATTATGTCAATTAGACCAACTAGGTCGTTGATGCCAATTAGGTAATTGAGGGCAATTAGGCCAAGTAGGCCAATGAGACCAATTAAACAATTAAGGTCAGTTAGCCCAATTAGGCCAATTAGACAATTGAGCCCAATGAGGAAAATTAGGCTCTTTATGCCAATTAGTCGAATTATGCCAATTAGGCCATTGTGCATCATTAGGCCAATTAGTCCATTGAGCGTCATTAGTCCAATTAGGCCATTCAGGCCAATTTGGCCAATGAGCCCAATTATTCTACTGAGAACAATTAGGCCAATTAGGCTATGGAGCCCTATTAGGTCATTGAGAACAATTAGGCCAATTAGACCATTGACAGAAATGAGGTCAATTAAGCTAATTATGATAATTAGGCCAATTAGGCTAATTATGCCAATTAGGTTAAAGAGACCAATTAGGCCATTGAGGCCAATTAAGTTAATAAGGTCAATTTGATCAATTAGGCAATCGAGGCCAATTATGAGAATAATGTCAATTAGGCCATTGAGGTCAATTAGGCCAATTACGTCAATCAGGTCACTGAGACCAATTATTAAAATAAGGTCAATTAAGTCATTGAGATCAATTAGACCAATAAGGCCAATTACTTCAATTAGGCCATTGAAGCCAATTATGCATATAAGGTCAATTTGCCCATTGAAGTCAATTAGGCCAATTAGACCATTGTGGTGAATTAGGTCAATTAGACCAGTTGGGCCAATAAGATCAATTACACAAATTAAACCGATTAGACCAATTTCACCAATGACGTAATTGGGGCCAATTAGGTCAATTAGGTTAATTAGTCCAATTAGCCTAATTAAGACACTAAGGCCAATTAGGCCAATGAGAACAATTAGAGGATTGAAGCCAATTAGATCAATTAGGCCAATTAGGTCAGTTAGACCAATGAGGCCAATTATGTCATTGAGCCCAATTGGGCCATTGAACCCAATTAGACAATTTAAACCAATAATACCAATTAGGCCATTGAGACCAACTATGCCAATTAGGGGAATAATGCCCATTAGACCAATTAGGCCATTGAGGTTAATTAGGTTAATTAGGTCAATTAGGCCATTGAGAACAATTAGATCAATTGGGCCAATTAACCCCATTAGACCAATTAGGTCATTGAGGCAAATTTGAAACCTATTAGGCCAATTATGCCAATTAGACCACTGAGGTCAATTAAGTCAATTAGACCAATTAGACCAATTAGACCATTAATGTAAAATAGGCCATTGAACCCAATGAGATCATTGAGGCCCATTAGGCCAATTAGGGCATTGAGTCCTATTATGCTAATTAGGCTAATTGTGTCAATTATGTCATTGAGGCCAATTAAGCCAATTAGGTAAATGATACAAATTAGGACATTGATATCAATTTGGCGAATTAGGCAATTGAGGTCAATTAGGCATATTAAGCTGATTAGGAAAATTAGGCTATTAAGCCCAATTATGTCATTGATTCCAATTAGGTCATTGAGGTCAATTAGGTAAATTGATGCCAATTAGGCCTTCGAGGAAAATAAGGCCAATTGAGAACAATTATGTCAATTGAGCCCAATTAGGCCAATTTGATGAGGATCATGGAACACATGGGCATCACGGGGTTGGAGGCGGACCTGATGAGGACGGCGGAATGCACACAAGTGGACAAGACCCTTTGCGTGGAATTGGAGGCCCAATGACAAGGGAGCAGACCAAGAGAATGAAGGAGGCCTTAAATGGATTAATCGTCGAATTCCAAGAGGAGGCCCAACACCTTTGCTTGGGGGAAGCATCCGAGAGTATAATTACATTAATTAAGGCCCAAACATGCTTTTAAAAACCAAACCCAAGTGGTGCTACGAATTTTCAAGCCCACCCCACCATGGAATCTTCAAAGTCAAAAGTTGGTGGGCTACTTGTCTTTACTTTTCCAAAAAGGGTGTGCTACTTGTCTCCTAAAGTCATGGGCAAGTGCCAAAGTTGTCAAAGTCATCATTTAGGCTTTTTGACTTGTGGAAACTAGGCGTTAGACTAATGTAAAAGCCACCCCATGTTGTGATTCGAATTTCCTTCTCTCTTTGGCTATAAATAGCCACCCCCTTGTACTCTTGGAACATCATGAATGAAAGTAATGTTATTATGGTGAGTTTTGCTTGCAACCTTTGTGTTCTTGCTTAATTCTTGACTTATCAAAGGATTGGTCATCCTTTGTGGCGTCTTGTGGCTAGAGTTCTTAGAGATAAGTTCTCTTTGGGTTCTACCTGGACCATTTCCCATTTCCTTCACATTTTCACTATCCGCCCATCACATTCACTTGTTTTCTTGCGGCGATCCGGGTGCTCAACGCGCGGACATTATACAATGTTCCTAGGACACTTCCTAGAGGGTCTTGCATCACGTATCATTTGGTATCAGAGCCCATTTGCAAGAAATCAGGTTCTTTATTTCTTATCCTTTCTTCCATTTTCATTTCTCTTCAAATCGGGCCAACATCAATTTTGGTCCATTTTCTTCTCCCCCTACAGACGTCATTTCTTCTTATTTTCGGACGTACAGTATATCATTCTTGTAGTTGAGAAGCTCATATTTCTTCCCCATTTGGAATCATCAAAATCAGAGCTATAAATAGCGAGATACAACGGTTTCAAATTTTGAAACAAATTCTGCAATTTTAAAACCACGCAAATCTCACGTTGATTCCATTTGATGTTACAAATTATTGCTTCTCCTGCAATTAAATATTGAAAAATTCATCTTGTTGCTGCTGCATCTACAAAAAAAAGAGCAAAAAAAAACAAAAAAATCGAAAAAAAAAGTAAAGGCTCAAAAAAAAAATTGCAACACTTTGAATTCTACGTCCCATTTTCATTCTTCTTCTTTCCGTTTCTTCCTCTTCCCAAATTTTTCATCTTGAATCCAATTTGAATTTTATCTTTGAATTCTAGTTTGGGATTGCCACATTTCAAAGATCCTTTCGATTTGTTGAAATTGGGTAAGAACATTATTGGAAGCAAGTTTAGTGGTAAAAGGCAAGAGTGTTAAATTTTGATAAAAGCCAAAATTGAGTGAAACACAAGCGAACATATTATTTTTGAGTGTAAACACGTGAGGGAGTGTGTGAGGTCCATTTTCCTTTCTCTTCACTTTTTTTTACAGGATTCCTAAATGGCGGAGTCGAGTAACACCAATGAAGCGGACATTAAGATGTTCATGAGGGTTGTACAAGAACAATTCCAAAGGTTGAATGCGAGGATGGATGAACTCCAATCCCCTTCCAATTCTAGAGCACCGCCAAGGAGGCGAGTTGTTGAAGAAGAGGAGGAGTTATCCGATTTTCACGAGTCGCCAATTCGGAGAAATCAACCACCATGGAGGCAAGCCAATGATATTGGAGGAGTAAAGTTGAGGATCCCTTCATTCCAAGGTAAGAATGATCCTGAAACTTACTTGGAATGGGAAAGAAAGGTCGAACATGTTTTTGGTTGTCACACCTATTCGGGGGAAAACAAAGTGAAGTTGGTGGTCGTGGAGTTCACCGATTATGCTAGTATTTGGTGGGACCAACTACAAGTGAGTTGACAGCGAAGTGGAGAAAGACTCATCCACACTTGGGAGGAGATGAAAGTGGTAATGCGTAAGAGGTTCATTTCTAGCCACTATTATCGTGATTTGTTCCTCAAGTTGCAGGGTTTGAAACAAGGGGCCATGAGTGTTGAGGAGTATCACAAAGAGATGGAGATCATCATGATTCGAGTGAATATTGATGAGGAGCGAGAGGCCACCATGGCAAGATTTGTAAACGGTCTCAACCATGACATTCGGGACATAGTGGACATGCACCACTACTTGGACATGGAGGATCTACTACACATGGCTACCAAAGCGGAGAGGCAAGTAAAGGCAAGAAGGATGCGCCCTACATCTTATGGTAAGGATTCTAGAACTTCATTCAAGTTTAAGGATTCCAAACCACAAGAGCATGTAAGGGAACACAAAACTGATTCGAAGGAGTTGCCCAAACCAAAACCATTCTTTCCGGAATCCAAAGGTAAAATGGAGGGTAAGGTTGTTTCCAAATCACGAGATATAAAATGTTTTAAATGTCAAGGATTTGGACATATTGCCTCGCAATGCCCAAACAAGAGGACAATGATTATTTTGGATGATGGAGATGTTCTTAGTGCTAGCTCAAGCGAAGATGAAATGCCATCACTTGAGGATGATTCATATGTGGAAGTAGAAAGCCCCGTACATGGAGAAATGCTTGTGGCAAGGCGTGCTTTGAGTGCTCAACCCGAAGGAGCACATGATCAAGAGCAAAGGGAGCACATTTTTCATACTAGATGCCTCGTCAAAGATAAGGTATGTAGTATGATTATTGATGGGGGTAGTTGTACAGACGTAGCAAGTGGTTTGATGGTTGATAAATTGGGATTGGCTACGACTAGACATCCTAGGCCTTATAGATTGCAATGGTTAAATAATAGTGGGGATGTCAAAGTGACTAAGCAAGCACAAGTTCCATTTTCTATTGGGAAGTATGAAGACAAGGTGATGTGTGATGTTGTTCCAATGCATGCTAGTCATATTTTGTTGGGAAGACCGTGGCAATTTGATAGGAGGGTCGCACATGATGGATACACCAATCGATATTCTTTTGAGTATAATGGGAGGATGGTTATTCTTACACCATTGAGACCTTTGTAAGCTTATGGAGACCAAGTGAGGATTGAGAGAGATTGTGAGAGGAGAGAAAAAGAAAAGAGAGAAAAAAATAGAGAGAATGAGAAGAGTGGAAAAATCAAGAGTGAAAAAGGAGTTTTGAGTGAAAGCAAAAAAAATGAGGGAAATAAAAAAGTTGAAAATAAGAGTGAAAATAAGAGTGAAAACAAGAGTGTAGAGGGAAAAGTGAGCTTATTTTCAGGAAAAAGAGAGATATTGAGAGCTTTGGAGGGGGAGGAAACTCTCGTGCTTTTATGCAAGGGAGAATGTTTCACCACTAACTCTCCTAACCATTATATGCCTTCTAGTGTTATGTCTCTTTTGTAGGATTTTGGGGATGTTTTTCCCGAGGAGATTCCCGATGGCTTACCACCCTTGCGGGGTATCGAGCACCATATCGACTTCCTCCCCGGAGCAACACTTCCCAATCGACCGGCTTATCGGGATAACCCGGAGGAGACTCGAGAAATCCAACGACAAGTTGAAGAATTGCTAAGGAAGGGATTTGTTCGAGGGAGCTTGAGTCTGTGTGCGGTACCGGTAATCCTTGTCCCAAAAAAAGATGGTAAGTGGAGAATGTGTGTTGATTGTCGAGCTATCCACAAAATCACGGTAAAGTATCGTTATCCCATACCTCGTTTGGATGATATGCTTGATGAACTCCATGGTGCATGCTTGTTTACTAAAATTGACCTAAGGAGTGGATACCATCAAATTAGAATAAAAGAGGGAGATTAATAGAAAACCGCATTTAAAACTAAGTTTGGATTGTATGAATGGCTAGTTATGCCTTTTGGACTAACTAACGCCCCTAGTACATTCATGAACATAATGAATCACGTTCTCCATCCATTCAATGACACTTAGTCCCATTAGGACCATGAGGCCCATGAGACCCATCAGGCCCATTGGGCCCATTAGGCCAATTGGGCCAATGAGGCCCATTATGCCAATTAGGCCAATTGGGCCAATGAGGCCCATTATAACCATTGGGTCTATTAGGCCCGTGAGGCCTCTAAGGCCTATTAGCCCCATTACGCCCATCAGGCCCATTAGGCCACTTAGGTCCATTGGGCTCACTAGGCCCATTACACCAGTTAGTCCCATAAGGCCCATTAGGATACTTAGGACACTTAGGCCCATTGGGCCCATTAGGCCCATTCAACTACTTATGACCATTAGGCCCATTGGTCCACTTAGGCCCATTGGGCCACTTAGGCCCATTGAGCCACTTCGCCCCATTATGCCCAATGGGCTGAATGGGCCTAATTGGCGTAAGTGGACTAATGATCCAAAGTGGCCTAATGGGACAAAGTTGTCGGATCGACCTGATGGGATTAATGGGGCTAATTGTCCTAATGGGCCTAAGTGGCCTAATCGGCCTAATGGGCTTAGTGGGCCTAGTGGGTCTAGTGGCCTAATGGGCCTTAGTCGCCTAATCGGCCTAATGGGGATAAGTGGCCTAATGGGACTACGTGGACTAATGGGATTAAGGGGCTTAAGGAGCCTAGGGACCGAATGTGCCTAATGGTAGGAATGGGCCTAATTAGCCTAAGTGGCCTAATGCGCCTAATGGGCCTAAGTGGCCTAATGGGCCTAAGTGGCCCAATGGGCCTAAGTTTACTAATGGGAATAATGAGTGTAAAGGGAATAATGGGTGTAATGGGCCTAAGGGGCCTAAGGGGAATAATGAGCCTAGGTTGCCTAATGGGCCTTGGTGGCCTAATGGGCTTAATGGGATTAATGGGCCTAGGGTCCAAATGGGCCTAAGAGGCCTAATTAGCCTTAGTGGCCTAATGGGTCTAAAGTGCCTAATGGGTTGAAGTGGCCTAATGGGACAAAGTTTCCTAATCAGCCTAATGGGCATAATGGGCCCAATGGACCAAATGGGTTTGGGTGGCCTAATGGGCCTAATGGGCCTAATGAACCTAATTGCCTAAGTGTAATAATGGTCTAAAGTGGGATAATGGGTCAAAGTTTCCTAATCATCCAAATGGGATTAATGGGCCTAATGTGCCTAATTGACCTAAGTGGCCTAATGGTCCTAAGTAGCCTAATCATCCTAATGGGATTAATGGGCCTAGTGGGCCTAAGTGGCTTAATGGACCTTAGTCGCCTAATCTGCCTAATGGGGCTAAGTGGCCTAATGGGACTAAGTGGCCTAATGGGCTTACTGTGATTAATGGGTCTAGGGGACGGATGGGCCTAATGAGCCTAATTGGATGAATGTGCCTAATTACCCTAAGTGGCTTAATGCGCTAAATGGACCTAAATGGCCTAATGGGCCTAAGTTGCCTAATCGGCCTAATGGGATTAATGGGTCTAAGGGGGAAAATGGGCCTAGTGTGCCTAATGGGCCTAATGAGCCTAATGGGTTTAAGTGGCCTAATCGACCTAATGTGCTTAATGGGCCTAGTGGGCCTAAGTGGCCTAATGGGCCTAATGTGCCTAAGTGGATTAATCAACCTAATGGGAATAAGTTTCCTAGTAGGCCTATGTTTCCTAATGGTCCTAATGGGCCTAAGTGGCCTAAGTGGCTTAATGGGGTGAATTGGCCTAAGTGGTCGAATGGGCCGAATAGGCATAAGTGGCCCAATAAGCCTAATGGGCATAAGTGGACTAATGGGTTGAATGGGCCTAAGTGGCCTGATGGGCATAATAGGCCTAAGTGGCCTCATGGGCCTTAGTGGCCTAATGGGACTTAGTGGCCTCACAGGCCTAATAGGCCTAATAGGCCTAATGGGCTAATGGCCCTAAGTGGATGAATGAGGCGAATGGGCTAAGTGGCTCAATGGGCCTAATGGGTTCAATGGGACAAAGTGTTTCATTAGGCGTAATGGGATGAAGTGGCCAAATGGGCGTAATGGGTCGAGGTGGCCTAATGGGCCCAGTGGGCCTAAGTGGCTTAATGGGTCGAATGGGCCGAATGGGCCTAAGTGTCCTAATCATCCTAAAGGGCCTAATGGGCCAAAGTGGCCTAATGTACCTAAGTGGATGAATGGGCCTAAGTGGCCTAATGGGGCGAACTTTCCTAAGTGGCTAAATGGGTCTATGTGGACTAATGGGGCTAATGGGTCTAAGTGGTCGAATGGCCTTAAGTGGCCCAATGGGCCTAATGGGTGTAAGTGGCCTAATGTGCCTAATTGTACTATGGGATGAAGTGGCCTAATGGGATTAATGATACCAAGTGGCTGAATGAGCCAAATGGGCCTAAGTGGCTCAACTGGCCCAATGGACTGAATGGGCCTAAGTGGCCTAATAGGCCTAAGTGGTCTGATGGACCTAATGGGCCTAAGTGGCCTCATGGTCCAAATGGGCCTAAGTGTCCTAAGTGGCCTAATCAGCCTAATCAACCGAATGGAACTAATGGGACTAAGTGTCATAGTGGGCCCAAGTTTCCAAATGGGCCTATTGAGCCTTAGTGGCCCAGTGGGCCTAGATTACCAAAGTGGACTAATGTTCCTAATGGGCCGAACGAGATGAATGGGCCAAATGGGATTAGTTGGCCTAATGGGATTAATTAAGATAATGGGACTAAGTGGTCTAATGGGCCTAAGTGGCCTGAATGGTCCTAATGGCCCGAATGGCCTAATGGCTGAATGGGCATAATGTGTTGAATGGGACTAATGGGCTAAAGCAGCCTAATGGGTCTAAGTGGCATAATGGTCCTAATGGGCCTAATGGTCTGAATGGGTCCAATGGGACGAATGGGCCTAATGGGTCAAATGGTTCGAATGGGCCTAAGGGCCAAAGTGGCCTAATGGGCCTAACGGGTCTAAGGGGGCCTAATGGACCTAATGGGTCGAATGTTTCTAATGGGACTAAGTGGCCGAATGGGCATAATGAGACTAAGTGGCCTAATGGGACTATTGGACCTAAGTGGACCAATGGGCCTACTGGTCCTAATGGGCTTACTAGGCCTAATGGTCCTAATGGGCCTCCTGGGCCTAAGTGTCATAATGGACCTAAGTGGACCAATGGGCATAAGATTCCTAATGGGTATAATGGTCCTAAGTGGCCTAATGGGTCTAATGGGCCAAAATGGATGAATGGGCATAATGGGCCTATGGGGCCAAAGTGGGAAAATTGGGCTAATGGGCCTAAGTGGCCTAATGGGCCTATTGGCCCAAAGTGGCTTAATGGGACAAATGGGATTAACTGGCCTAATGGAACTAAGTGAATGAGTGGGCCTAATGGGGCAAATTGAAATAATGGGCCTAATGGGATGAAGTGACCAAATGAGCCAAAGTGGCCCAAAGGGCCTAATGGGTCTAAGTTGCCTAATGGGCTTAATAGTCCAAATGGAAATTGGTGGCCTAATGGGATTAAGTGATCTAAGTGGCCTAATGGGCCTAATGGGCCTAAGTGGCCTAATGGGCCTAAGTGGCTGAATGGGCCAAATGGGCCAAAGTGGCTGAATTAGCCGAATGGGATAAAGTGGCCTAATGGGCCTAAATGGCCTAACAGACCTAATGGGTTAATGAACATTATGGGACTAATATGCTTATTGGGCCCAATGGGCCTAAGTGGCCTAATGGGACTAATGGGCCTTAGTGGCCTAATGGGCCAAAGTGGGCTAATTGGCCTAAGTGGCCTAATGGGATAAATGAACCTCACTGGCCTAATGGGCCTAAGTGACCTAATGGTCCTAATGGACTAAATGGGCCTAATGGACCTAAGTGGCCTAATGGGATTAATGGGCCTCAATGGCCTAAGTGGCATGATGGGCCAAATGGGCCAAATGGTCCTAAGTGGCCTTATGGGCCTAATGGGCCTTAGTAGCTTAATGGGACTAATGGGATGAATGGGACTAAGTGGACTAATGGGCCTAAGTGGCCTAATGGACCTTAGTGGCCTAATGGGACTAAGTGTCCTAATGGTATTGACGGGCCTAATAGGCCTAAGTGGCCTAAGAGGCCTAAGTGGCCTCATGGGACTAATGGGCCAGATGGGCCTCATGGGCCTAGGTGGCCTAATGGTCCTAAGTGCCCTAAGGGTCCTAAGTGGACTAGTGGGCCTAATGGGAATATGAGGCCTAATGGGACTAAGAGGACTAAGTGGCCTAAGGGGCCTAAGTGGACTGATGAGACTTATGGGTCTAATGAGCCTTAGTTGTCTAATGGGCCAAATGCGCTGAATGGTTCTAAGTGGCGTAATGGGATTAATGGGTTGAATGGGCCTAAGTGGCCTAATCGGCCTAAGTGGTCTAATGAGCGTAAGGGGCCTAATGGGCCTAATGGGACGAAGTGTCCTAAGGGGCATAAGCGGTCTTATAGTCCCAATGGGCCTAATGGGACTAGGTGGAATAATGGGCCTTAGCGGCCTAATGGGACTAATGCCCTGAATGGACCTAAGTGGCATAATGGGCATAAGGGGCCTAAGTGGCCTAATAGTCCTAAGTGTCCTATTGGGCCTAAGTGGCCTAATGGGTTTAGTGGGACTAATGTTTATAATGGGCCTAATTGGACTAATTTTCCTAATTGGCCTAATGGGCCATATGGGGATAAGTGGCCTAGTGGGCCTAATCCAATGGGATTAGTGGGCCAAATTAGCCTAATGGGCCTAAGTGGCCGAATAGGCTGAATGAGCCTAAGTGGCCTAATTGGCCTAATGTGACTCATGGGCCAAAGTGGCCTAAAGGCCTTAAGTGGAATAATGGGTCTAATGGGCCTAAATTGGACTAATGGGTCTAATTGGCCTAATGGGAATAATGGGTCATATGAGCCTAAGTGGACTAATGGGCCTAATCTAATGGGTTTAATGGTCCAAATGTCCCTTAGTTGCCTAATGGGATGAATGGGCCTAATGGGACGAAGTGGCCCAATGGGACTAATGGGCCTAAGTGGTTGAATGGGCCTAATGGTCATAATGAGACAAATGGGTCTAATGGGACAAAGTGGCCTAATGGGACTAATGAGTCTAATGGATCTACACTCTCCTAGATCCTAATGCTCTTACTAGATCCTCTTCCCCTCCTAGGGTTTTGAGGGTCTGCTTGACGATGATGGTCCCACTTCACCTGGTTCATCCTCTTATTTCTCTTTATTTATTTTTCTTCCTTCTCGAATGATGTGGATTTTTTTCGTGTGGTCATCATGCGTCGCTCACCACCCCTATTTCAATCTATCCCTACCCATCAGACCCCCATTCTGGGTTTGTGTGTGTGGGTGCTTTAGACGGCTTGGGTCAGAACTGGTGAGTGTGTCTGATGCCTTCTTTATCCTCTTCTAATGATGTCCTACCCATCACCTTGGACTCCACTTTGGTCGAGCTTGATTCAGGATCTAGGCCTACTTGGGATGGTGGTGGATTAGCACTGATAGTGGCCTCATCTCGGGTTCATTACTCTGTTTAGATCCTTCTCTATTTTTTGGATGCAGATTAAGGTCTCGTATGGTGTTTTTTTGATCGATTTTGTTTCTCTATTGTTGGTTCTCTATTTTGTTTGACCAATGTGGTTTCTGGCTTTATCCCCTACCGAGGCCTCCATCTACCCATCCTTGTTGTGCTCTTTTCCTTGTCATTCTGGTGTATGAGTCTTCATGGAGGTTCTGGGAGGTGCGGATCGAGGGGCATAGGATCTCCAGGAGGGTGAATGGACCATATTTGATGGTTCGAATGGTTGTGATGTTCTGTTTTGATGGTTTTTTGTTAGCAATGTTGGAGTTATATGACGTCGATATGAAGACATCAGTGGGGATTAGTGCATGTCCTAGTTCATTTTGATCTGGTTCTCGGCTCTAACGATGATGGTCGATGATGACAAAGGTGGTGTTCCTGCCGGCGATGTGGTGACTCTGGAGATAATTGTTATGAAAATGATGTTCAGAGTGGATGAAAATGTGGTGATGATTAAAAAAGGTGATGATGACGGTGACAACTTCTTCAACATGCTATCTTCAATGTAGTTGATATGTGATTTGAAGGATTTGTCGCTGATACGATGGTTCCCACGGTGATGATACTCATTTCAAATTTTAAATATGTAGACTATTTTTGAAATTTTTATACGTGTCATGTTGTAAGGTGTACGGATCCCACTTTTTTCTCAAAGTGGCTTTTATGAAAATTTAAAAAATGATTTGGAGGGTCTAATGGGATAAAGAGGCCTAATGGGCCGAATGGGCCTAATGGGACTAAGTGGTCTAATGGGCCTAATTGGCCTAAGTGGCCTAATGAGATAAAGTTTCATAATGGGATTAGTGGGCCTAATGGGACTAATTGTCCTAATGGGACTAATGGCCAATGGGCCTAATGGCCAATGGGCCTAATGGGCCGAATCAACCTAATGGGCATAAGCAGCCTAAGTAGCCTAAAGGGCCTAATGGGACCAATGGGCCTAATGGACATAAGTGTTATAATGGGCCTAAGTTTCCTAATGGGCCTAATGTCCCTTAGTGGACTAATGGGCCTCAGTGGCCCAATTGGCCTTATATGCCTATTGGTCCTAATGGATAATGGGTCTAATGGGCATAAGTGGCCTAATGGGCTTGATGGGACCAAGCAACCTAAGTGGCCTAATGGGCTTAATGATCCTAAGTTGCATAATGGGCCTAAGTGGCCTAATAGGCCTAATGGACCTAAGAGGCATAGTGACCTAAGGGGCCTAATGGGCCTAATGGGATCAATGGGCCAAAGTGGCCTAATGGACCTAAGGGGCCTAAGTGGCCTAAGGGGCCTAACCGACCTAAGTTTCCTAAGGGTCCAAACAGGCCTAATGGGCTCAATGGGCCTAAGTGGACTAATGGTACTAAGTGTCCTAAGAGGCCTAATGGGCCAAATGGGCCTAATTTGACTAAGGGGCCTAAGGGGCCAAATGGTCTCAATGGACCAAAGTGGGCTAATGGGCCTAAGTTTTTGAATGGGCCTAAGTGGGCTAATGGGCCTAGTGGCCCTAAGTGGACTAATGGGCATAATGGGAAGTGTCCTAATGGGGCTAATGGTGATAATGGGGCTAATGGGAATAATTGCCTTAGTGGGATGAATGTGCCAAATGAGTCTAGTGGGCCTAATGGGCCTTAGTGTCCTAATGGGCCTAAGTGGCCTAATTGGCCTAATGGGCTCATGTGTCCTAATCAACATAATGGATCTAATGATCTAAATGTACTTAAGTGTCCTAATGGGCCTAATGGGATGAATGCACCTAATGAGCCTAATGGGCCTAAGTGGCCTAATGGGCCTAATGGGCCTAATGGGTATAATGGGCCTTTATGGGCCTATGTAGAGCAATGATACTAAGTGGCCTAATCCACCTAATGTGATTAAGTGGACTAATGAACCTAATGGTACAATTGGGTCTAAGTAGCCTAATGGGCCTAATGGGCATAATGAGCCTAAGTGGCCCAATCAGCATAATGATCCAAATAGGCCTAAGTTGCCTAACTGTCATAATGGGCCTAAGTGGCCTAATGGTTTGAATGGGACTAATGGGTCGAGTGGAATGAATGGGCCTAATGATCCTAAGTGTCATAACGGGCCTAATGGGCCTAAGTAGCCTAATGAGCCTAATGGGCCTAAGTGGCCAAATCAGCCTAATGGGCCTATGTGGTCCAATGTGCATAATGGGTCTAAGTGGCATTTTGGGTTGAATGGGGCGAACGATCCTAAGTGACCTAATGGGCCTAAGTGGACTAATCGACCTATTGAGCCTCATTAGGCCTTAGTTATTAGTGTATTAGATATAGTGTTTTGGTTCTAGGTTTTAGGATTTTTTTGTTCTAATTGGCCTAAATTGGTATAAATTGGTCTAAATGACCAAATGACCTATTAACCTAATGGCCCACTAAACTAATGGGCTAAGGACCTAATGACCTAAATGACCTAATTGGTCTAAATAGACTAATGGCCTAATAGCCTAATGGCATAATTGGAATAATTTCCTAATTGACATAAATGAACTAATTGGTCTAAATGGACTAATTAGTCTAAATGGATTAAATGGTATTATTAGATTAAATGGTCTAATTGACCTAATTGGCCTAATTGACAGAATTGGCCTAATTGGCCTAAATTGGACTAAACTGCCAAATGGGTCTAATTGGTCTAATTGATTGAAATGAATTAAATGGTTCAATTGGATTAAATGGTCCAATTGGATCAAATGGTATAATTGTCCTAATTAGACTAATTGGCCTAATTGGCATAAATTGACATAAATTGTCAAATCACCAAATGGACAATTGGCCTAATTGTGTAATAAACTAATGGGATAATGGACAAATGGCCAAATTGGTCTAAATAGTCTAATAGACTAATTGTCATAAATTACCTAATTGGTATAAATGTCCTAATTGGTCTAAATGGATTAAATGATCTAATTGGACTAAATGGTCTAATTAGCCTAATTGGCCTAATTGACCTAAATGGTCTAATTAGCCTAATTGGACTAAATGGCCTAATAGCCTAAATGTCCTAATGGACTAATTGGCCTAAATGGATTAAAGTACTAAATTTCCTATGAAATAATGACCTAATTGGACTAAAAGACCTAATTTTTATAAATGGACTAATTGGCCTAAATGAACTAATTAGACTAATTTGCCTAATTTTCCTAATTTTCCTAAATGGCGTAATTGTCCAATTAGCCAAATACCAAATGAAAAAATGATCAAAATTACCAAATAACCAACTAACCAAATTACACAACATAAATGGAATTAGACTGAAATGAATATACAAGAGGAATCCATAGTATACACATGTTTATCATGCTAATTAGTACGTATTGTTTATGTTATGTCACTAGTATTAAATTTCTAATTAAATGTATATTTAGATGCTTATTCATTTTAAGGATTTCTTCAACACCTACAATTTTAATATATTCTTGGTTTACCACTTTCATATTATTCAATAATGTAGTATTATACTAATCCATTTCATTTGCATCAAGAGGATTTTGGTATCGAATGTCGTGTGCCTCAAGCAAAATTATTTTCCTTGACTAGGAAGAAAAATTATAGAAGAGCTGTAAATGCACAAACACAAGAAAAGATTGTAAGTTTTTTTTTAATATTTCAAATTTTGATACATAATTCATAATTAAATATCTTGTTTATATTTTCAACGGTGTATCATGGAGGACCTTGATGAGAAAGAGGATGGAAACATTGGGCAAAATGATCATTTGAGACAAGTATTAGGTGATGAGCACCATAGGAGAGTCTGATGTCGAACCACGAAAAACATCATCCCCACTAGGTATTGGACCTCATCGAGCTCCTCTAAAACCTATCATAACCACAAGATAAAAAATGCTCATGCAGAAGTAGATAATGCCAAAAAAATAGATATAAGGGAGTGTGAAAGAAGTAAATTGGTCACCGATAACTTCCTGAAATACACATCAGTTATAAGTCCACCACATCCATCAGAGACTAATATTAATTTTGATTCATGTATGAAATCAATGCGATCCTTATATGATACCTTGAGTGATTTCAATGAGGGTACTAGTGGTGGTTGAGCTGATGATGGTGGTGGTTGAAGTGGCTATTGGGTGGGGGGGAGACGGAGGTCGTGGTGGTAGCAGTGGTGGTGTCGGTGGTTTCAGGCATAACAGAAGCATGAAAAGATGGATGATGTATTAAAACTTATTATAAAAATTGTTTCCTAAAACCAAGAGTGAGGATCTTTCATGTCAAATTTAAATTAAATTTATTTAATATTTAAATAAACAAATACTTGTCCTTAGGGACTTTCTTCGTTAGTGAATTTTGATCATCTAAAAATTCCCTTTCAGGTTACCATCATTGCACTATAAGGATCCTAGGATAAAATCCCTATAGAGGATATCCACACATGCTCATATGATCTCTGAGAAACACCACTCAATATCCATGTGCTAGTGCGGTGAGTCCAATGTATTATTTTGTTCGTTCTTGATCACTCGTTCTTCGGTCTTGAAGAAATCTTTCTTGCACTTCTCGTTCTTGAGTGAGGGAAAGGAGGAGTTGATAGAGAATTCATTGTGCACAACAATTTTCTATTATCAATTTTTGGATGCTCTACACAATATACATAGACATATATTTATAGAGTTGATATTTAAGTTAAAAATATTATTTAATTTCATATCATCCATTAAATAACATCAATTACCTTCAATAAATCTCATACCGCATAATAATTATTATTATTATTTTGTGACCCATGAAAACTTGCACAATAACAAAAATATTACAATGGAATTGTTAATTAATATTTTCCAATGGACTCAGTCTTGGTCTGTTCACTCTACTCTATCATTTATTGAACAACTAAATAAATGTTTTATTCATAAATAAATATTTTATTTACAATATAGCAAATAAATATTTATTAAAATATTCAATAAATAAAATAAATATTTTATTCACATGTTGATGAATAAGTATTTATTTACTTTATGTGATCAATATAAATTGAATAAAATTATTCCTAAGACTTGATAATAATATTCATTCCATTATTTAAACTAAAATATAATTTAATTGAGATAAATGAAAACACTTAGTGTGTGACCCTCTAGGATTCCTTCTCATTGACATTAGGTAGACCAGCCTAATTTTCAAGATTACTATCTAGCAATGGGTCAAGGAATCCAAGAGAAAGAACTTGATGTTGCAACATCAAAAACCACATACGAATGCTCATTGTGTAATATAATCTCTTATTCACAATATCACATCAAGAAGGTTTCAAATCCATGTCACTAACCTATATGTTCAATATGTATTCCATTGACTATCTGAAATAAACACACTGTTACACCTTGGCCCGGGAATTTAATGTGATGGTTTTATTCCAATCAAAGGGTTGAAATATCAACTTCTATAAATTAGGAAAGGACAAATATTTCCTCAACTTATTCATTAATGACATATCACTCATGACACGCCCAACGTATCCAACTTCCATATGAGATATTATTATCATGGTTTACAACATACATCTAAGTATGCAAGTTGTGACATTATTTAATAATAATATTAAAGTCTAAGGACCACCACACACACTCATATATGGCATGAAGAATTCCTATTGATGAGTTTTCTCTCATAATCTCCTGTCTTAGTGATTACCAGGTGAAAATTTCATGAGAAGAATCCTCATCCTCTTACGAGTACTCGTACCTGAAAGTCTATGTGTTGTATTTCCCTTCATAGTACATTATCCAAATGGCCTAAATGGATGAATTGGCCAAAATGGTCGAATTGGCCTAATTGGCCTAATTGGCCTAATTGGCCTAATTGGTCTAAATGGTATAAATTTTTCTAAATGGCCTAATTGGATTAAATTGTGTAAATTAACTAATTTTCATAATTTTCCTAATTTTCCTAAATGTCCTAAATTGTCCTAAATGGCCTAAATGGCCTAAATGGTCTAATTGGCATAAATGGCCTAAATTAACCTAATTGGCCTCATTGACCTAAATTCCCTAAATTGTCTAATTGGTATAATTGTCCTAAATGGCCTAATTGACCTAAATGGACTAAATTTCCCAAATCATCTTAAATTTAATAATTGTCCTAATTGGCCTAATGGCCTAAATTGGCCTAAATGGACTAATTCTCCATATTGGCTTAAATGGTCTAAATTAGCCTAAATAGCCTAAATGACCTAAATTAGCCTAAATGGACTAAATGACCTAAATTGGTTTAAATAACCTAAATTGTATAATTGGACTAATTGACCTAAATGTCCCAAATGGCCTAAATGGACTAATTGGACTAAATGGCCTAAATGACCTAAATGACCAAATTGATTAATTCGCCTAAATGGTCTAATTGGCCTAATTAGCCTAAATTTCTTAATTGGACTAAATGGACTAATTGGAATAATTTTTATAAATTTCATAAATGGACTAATTTTCCTAATTGGTCTAATTGGACTAATTGGCCTAAATTAGCCTAAATGGCCTAAATTGGCCTAATTTGTCAAAATGGCCTAAATTGGTCTAAATGGTCTAAATGACCTAATTTGCCTAAATAAAATAAATGGACTAATTGATATAATTGTACTAAACGTACTAATTGGATTAAATGGACTAAATAACCTAATTGGTCTAATTGTCCTAACTGGCCTAAATTGATCTAAATGGCCTAAATTGGCCAAAATGGCATAAATTGGCCTAAATGGCCTGATTGGTCTGAATTGCCTAATTGGTCTAATTTTCCTAATTGGTATAAATGAGATAAATTGGAATAATTGGAATAAATTAAATAAATGGTAAAAATTGGTTCAATTGGCCTAATTGGTCTAAATTGCCCAAATTGGCCTAAATGGCATAATTGGCTTAAATTGCCTAAATTATCTAATTGGACTATTTGGCCAAATTGGCCTAAATTACCTAAATTGCTCTAAATGTACTAAATGGAAAAAAATTTCCTAAATGGACTAATTGTATTAAATAGAATAAATTGCATAATTGGCCTAATTGGCCCAAATGGTCAAAATTAACCTAATCGGCTTAAATGACCTAATCAAACTAATTGACATAATTGGCCTAAATTGTCTAAATTGGCCTAAATGGAATAATTGGATGAATTGGACAAAATGGTCTAAATTGGCCTAAATAGTCAAAATGAACTAAATTGGCCTAAATAGACTAATTAGCCTAAATGACCAAAATTGGCCTAAATGGACTAAATGAACTAAATTTTTTAATTGGCATAATTATCATAATGGGTCTAATTGGAATAATTGGATTAATTGGCCTAAATGGACTAAATATCCCAATTGTCCTAAATGCCCTAAAGGGCCTAAATTGGCCTAAATTGGTCTCATTGTCCTCATTGGCCTAAATGGCCTAAATTGGCCTAAACGACCTAATTGGCCTAAATGGCCTAATTATTCAAATTGTCCTAAACGACCTAAATTGACCTAAATAGCAAAATGGGCATAAGGATAAAATGGGCCTAACTGGCCTAAGTGGCCTTATGGGTTTAATGGGATTAAGTGAAAAAACGGTTCTAATGGGCCAAACGGGTCTAATGGGCTTAAGTGGCCTATTGGGCCAAAAGGGCCTAAGTGTCCTAATCAGCCAATTGGGCCTAAGTGGCCTAATGGGTATAATGGGCCTAATAGGATTAATGGGCCTAATGGTTCCACTGAGCCAAATTGTCCCAATGGGCTTGAGTGGCCTAAGTGGCCTAATGGTCCAAATGGGCCTATTGGGCATAAGTGTCCTAATGAGACCATTAATCCCCATTCAGCCTAATAGGCCTAATGGGTTTAATGGGTCGAGTGAACCAGTTGGGACTAAGTGGGATGATGGGCCTAATGGGATTAATGGGACTATTGGGCCTAAGTGGCCTAATGGGTCCATTATGACCAATTCAGCCTAATATGTCTAATAGACTAATGGGCCTAATGGGAATAAGTGGCCTAATGGTACCATTATGGTCAATTCAGCCTAATGGGACTAATGGCCAAATTGCCTTAATGTACCTAATGTGTCGAATAGGCCCAATGGGCCTAATGGGTCTAAGGGGAATAATGGGCCAAAGTGGACGAATATGACTAAGTGGCCTAATGCACCTAATGGGCCTAATCGGCCTAATGGGTCTAAGGGGCCCAATGGGACTAATGGGTCTAAGGGGCCTAATGGGTCTAAGGGGAATAATGGGCCTAAGGGGCCTAATGGGCCTAAGTGGCCTAAGTGAAAAAATAATTCTAATGGGACTATTGGGCCTAAGTGACCTAGTGGGCGTAATGGGCCCAATGGCCCAATTGGCTTAATGGGCCTAAGGGGCCTAATGGGCACAATAGGTCTAAAGGGTCTAAGGAGCCAAATGGGCATAAGTGGCCTAAGTGACCCAATAGGCTGAATGGGATGATTGGACTCGTTGGGCCTAAGTGACCTAATGGGATGAATGAGCCCATCACGGCCAATTCTGCCTAGTGGGCCTGATGGCCTAATTGGCCGAATGGGCTTAAGGGGCCCAATGGGCCTAATGGGTCTGAGGGTTATAATGGGCCTAAGTAGCCTAATGTGCCTAAGTGGCCTAATGGTCATATTGGGCCTAAGTGGCCTAATGGGTTCAATGCGTCTAATGGGCCTAATTGGATCATTATGGATAATTCAGCCTAATGGGTCCAATGGGCCTAAGTGACCTAATGGTTCAAAGTGGCCCAAGTTGCCTAATGAGCGTAATGGGATTAATGGTTCCAATGGAGTTAAGTGGCCTAAGTTTTCTAATGGGCCTAATGGGTCTAATGGGCCTAAGTGGCCTAATGACCCTAAGTGGACTAAGTTGCCTAATGGGCCTAATGGGTCCAATGGGCCTAATGGGTCCAATGGGTCTAAGTGGACTAATGGGCCTTAGTGGCCTAAGTTACCTAATGGGTCTAATGGGTTAAATGTGTGTAAGTGGTCGAATGGTCCAAAGTGGCCTAAGTTTCCTAATGGGCCTAATGGGTCAAAGGGGCCTAAGTGGACAAATTGTCCTAATGTGTCTAATGGGACTAATGGGTTGAATGGGTGGAATGGGCCTAAGTGGCCTAATGGGATGAATGAGCTGATTGGGCCTAAGTGGCCTAAGTAACCTAATGGGCCTGATGGGTCTAATGGGACTAAGTGGCCGAATGGGCCTAAGTGGCATAAGTTATCTAATGGGCCCAATGGGCTCAATGGGTCCAATGAGCCTAATGGGTCCAACAGGACTAAGTGGCCAAAGTTACCTAATGTGCCTAATGGGATGAATGGGCCTAGTGGGTCCAATGGGTCTAATGGATCCAATGGGCCTAAGTGTCCTAAGATGTCGAATGGGTTGAAGTTGCCTAATGAGCTTAATGGGATTAAGTGTACTAATGGGCCTAATAGGCCAAAGTGGACAAATGGGCCAAATGGGCATAATGAGTCTAATAGGTCTAAGTGGCCAAATGGGCCTTTATTTCCTAAGTTTCTGAATGGGAATAATGGGTCCAATGGGCCTAAGTGTCTTAATGGCCCTAAGTGGCCTAAGTTTTCTAATGGTCCTAATGGGTCTAATGGGCCTAAGTAACCTAATCAGCTTAATGGGTCTAATGGGCCTAATGGGCCTAATGGGTCGAATGGTCCTAAGTGGCCTAATGGGTCGAATGGGTCAATTGGGACTAAGTGTCCTAATAGACCTAAGTGGCCTAAGTTACCTAATGGGCCTGATGGTTCTAATGGGCCTATGTGGATTAATGGGCCTAAGTGTCCTAAGTTGCCTAATGGGCCGAATGGGATGAATGGACCTAATGGGTCTAATGGGCCTAACTGGTCCAATGGGCCTAACTGGCATAAGTTTCCTAATGGGATGATGTGGCCTAATGGTCCTTAAGTTCCTAAGTGTCCTAATAGTCCTAATGGGTTGATGTGACCTAATGGGCCTCATGGGGCTAACAGGCCTAAGTGGCCAAATGGGCCAAATGTGATAATGGGCCTAATAGGACTAAGTGGCCTAATGGGTCTAATGGGTGTATATGGCCTAATGGGCCTAATTTTTCTAGGTTCCCTAATGGGACTAAGTGGGAAATGGGCCAAATGGGTCAAACGGGCCTAAGTTCAATGATTTATGAAACTTGTTTGACAACAAAATCCAAAGGGGTGGATTGTTGGGACCATGATAATGAGGAAGGTGTTTGTTTTCATGTGTTTTCTTTTATTGTCAAGGAAAGATTTTAAAGAAATAAAATCACCTCACTTTTTATTTGGTGGAAATCTTATAGGACATTGTTTTCAAAAGAATCAGACTCACTCTTTCCATTATAATTAGGCAAAGATGTTTGAAAGAAAAGGCACTAACCAGACTTGTCTTGGGTCTAGTATGTGAAAAGATCATAATGAGGAATTGATCGATATCTGTAAAGATAGAATCAGTCGCATGGAGAATGCATCTTGCTGGAAGTAAATGGTCATCATATTCACACTAGATCTAGTATGAAACAAGTGTTTGTTTGGATAAATTATCAAATTATGCTGACTATGATAAAATTAAATGTGATTATGCTTTTCTGATTTGTATTTCATAAATCATAAATTGATTGGAGAACTTATCATGCAAGCTTGATGGAAGAAAGTGGAAAATAGGTATTCCAAATAGTATCCAGATTTATTGTATCTAGGTGGGAGAGAAGAAAGAGATTATGTTAATTGAAAAGGAATTGTACCCAGTGCAATCAAAAAGTGCAATCGTACCCACTTTGTCCCATTAGTCCCATTAGGCCCACTAGGCCACCTAGGCCCATTTGGCCACTTCGGCCAATTATCCCCATTATGCCTATTCAGACCATTAGGCACATTCATCCACTGTTTCCCATTAGGAAACTGAGGCCCATTTGGCCCATTAGGCCCATCAAGCCACTTAGGCCCAATAGGTCCATTAGGCAACTTAGGCCCATTAGGACCATTTGGAAACTTTGTCTTACTAGGCCCATTATTCCCACTCGTCCACTTTGGTCCATGAGGACCATTAGGCCCATTAGGCCACTTAGGACCATTAGGACCATTAGGCCCATTAGGCCCATTAGGCCCATTAGGTCCATATGTGCATTCATTCACTTAGTCCCATTACGCCACTTAGGTCCAATGGGCGCATTAGGCCCATTAGGCCATTGTATACCATTAGGCTCATGAAGACACTTAATCCCATTATGACCATTTGTCCACTTCATCCCATTATGACCATTAATCCCATTAGGCTCATTCATCCACTTTGGCCCATTAGGCCACTTATGCCCATTAGGCCCATTAACCCCATTAGGCCACTTAGGCCCATTAGACCCATTAGGAAACTTATTCACATTAGGACACTTAGGAACATTATGTCACTTAGGACCATTAGGCCCATTAGGCCTAGTAGGCCCAGTAGTCCCATTAGGCCTAGTTGTCCAATTAGGCCCATTAGTCTCATTAGGCCCAGTAGGCCCACAAGTCCCACATAGGCCCACTAGACCCATTAGGAACATTCAAACCATTGGTACACTTAGGACCATTAGGCCCATTCAGACACTTAGGTCCATTATTCTCATTAGGCCTATTTGGCCAATAAGACTCATTATCCACATTATGCCCATTAGGCCCATTCGTCCACTTTGGTCCATTAGGCCGCTTAGGTCCCTCGAGCCCATTATGCAACTTAGACCCATTGTGTCCATTAGGACACTTCAGACCATTAGGGAACTTAGGACCATTAGGGCACTTAGGCCTATTTTGACCATTTGTCCAATTGGTCCCATTAGGCAACTTCATCCTGTTAGGCCCCTTGGGCCCATTAGGCCACTTCAGCCCATTAGTACACTTAGGCCCATTAGGTCCATTCAACCCATTATGCCCATTCATCCCATTAGGCCAATTCAGCCCATTTGACCACTTAGGCCCATTAGACCACTTAGGACCATTAGGCCCATTGGTCCACTTAGGCCCATTTGGACCATTTGGCCACTTAAGCCCATTACGCCCATTAGTTCACTTAGGTCTATTACGCCCATTACACCCATTAGGTGCATTAGGTCCATTTTTTCACTTAAGACCATTAGGACACTTAGGCCCATTAGGGCCATTAGGCTAAATTGGTCCATTAGGCCCAGTAAGTCCATTAAGCCACTTCGAACCACTAAGCCCATTAGACCCATCCAACCCATTTAGATAATTAGGATTATTAGTCCCATTGGACCCTTTAGTCCCATTTGTCCCATTACGTCCATTGGAACCTTTAGGCCCATTCGACCCAGTAGGCCACTTCAGTCTAGTTGGCCCTTTAGGCCCATTAGGCCACTTCAGCCAATTCACCCCACTAGACCATTTTGGCCCATTGGGACCATTCAACACATTAGGCCCATTCCAACCATTAGGCCACTAAGGTCCATTTCGCCACTTAGGTCCATTAGGACTATTAGGCCACTTTGGCCCATTAGGATCATTAGGCCCATTTGGCCCATTAAGACCTTTCGGCCCATTAGGCCCATTTGGAAACCTTGGGTCATTCATCCCATTAGGCCCATTTGGCAACTTAAATCCATTACATCCATTAGGCCCAATACGCCACTTAGGCCTAATTGACTTATTAGGCCCATTAATCCACTTAGGCCCATTTGGCCCATTAAGCAATTTAGGTCCATTAGGCAACTTAGGCCAATTAGGACCATTAGACCCATTCAGCCCATTAGGTCCATTCAGCCACTTAGTCCCATTAGGCCCATTCGACCCACTAGGCTACTTAGGCCCATTAAACCCATTAGGTCACTTAGGCCCATTCAGTACATTAGGCCCATTCAGTCCATTGGGCCTATTCAGCCACTTAGGCCCATTAGGAGCATCAATACACTTAGGCTCATTGGTCCCATTAAGCCACTTAGGCACATTTGGTTACGATTATGCCACTTAGGCACATTAGGCCACTTTAGCCGATTAGGTCCTTTAGTCCCATTAGACCACCTAGTCCCTTTAGGCCGATTCGTCCCATTCAGCCCATTATGCCACTTAGGACCATTAGGCTCATTAGGAAACTTAGGCCCACTATGCCCATTAGACCCATTCGCCCACTTAGTCCCATTAGGCTATGATTGTGCCACTTAGGCCCATTAGGCCCCTTTGTCCGATTAGGCTCTTTAGGCCCATTAGTCCACTTATGCCCATTCATCCATGTAGGCCCATTAAGCGACATATCCCCATTCGTCCCGTTAGGCCCATTATCCTCGTTATCCCTATTAGTCCATTTAGGACACTTAGGCCCATTAGGCCCCTTAGGCCACTTAGGCCCCTTAGGCCACTTAGGCTCGTTAGGCCCGTTCGGCCCATTACGGCACTTAGGATCGTTGGGATAATTAGGCCACTTAGGCCTATTAGGCCCATTAGGCCAATTAGGCCACATAAGTCCATTATACCCATTAGGTCCATTAGGCCCATTAATCCCATTATGCAACTTAGGTCCATTAGGCCACATCGGCCCATTGGGCCCATTAGGCCCATTAGTCCACTTAGGACCATTATGTCACTTAGCCCCAGTAGTCCCATTAGGCCATTTAGGCCCATTAGGCCTACTAGGCACATTTTTTCCATTAGGTCCATTGGGCCCATTTGGCCCATTCGTCCACTTAGGACCATTAGGTCCATTTGGTCGCTTAGGCCCATTAGGCCCATTAGGACTACTCGGAACATTAGTCCCATTCGGTCTTTTTAGCCCATTAGGCCTATTATGCCACTTAGGCTCATTAGGCCAATTCAGCCACCTAGGCCCGTTATGCCCATTAGGACCACTATACACATTAGGCCACTTAGGCCACCTAGGCCCATTAGGCCCATTAGTCCACATAGTCCCATTAGGTCCATTAGTCCACTTAGGCCCATTCGGCCAATGAGGCCACTTAGGCCCATTAGGAAACTTAGGCCCATTAGGCCTATTAGGCCACTTAGTCCCATTATGCCCATTAGACCACTTCGGCCACTTCGGCTATTGGGGCCCGTTCGACCACTTAGGCCCCTGTCCCATTAATCCTATTAGGCCGATGAGGCCATTTAGACCCATTTGACCACTTAGGATCATTAGGCCCATTAGGCACCTTAGGCCCATTAATCCCATTAGGCCAATTAGGAAACTTAGGCCCATTAGGCCACTTAGGCCCATTAGGCCCATTTGGAAACTTAGGTTAATTAGGCCCATTCAACCCATTTGGCCCATTTGGCCCATTATGCCCATTTGTCCCCTGGGCCTCTTATTCCCATTAAGCCCATTAGGCCACTTATTCCCATTAGGCCACTTAGGCACATTAGGCCGATTAAGACACTAAGTCCTGTTAGGTCCATTAGGCCACTTAGGTCCACTGAGACCATTAATCCCATTAGGATGATTAGGCCACTTAGTCTCATTAGGAAACTTAGTCCCATTCGTCCCATTAGTCCCATTAGGCCAATTAAACCCATTAGGTCAATTAGAAAACTTTGGCCCATTAGACCACTTAGGTCCATTAGGTCGATTAGGACCATTAGGAAAATTAGGCCCATTGGGCCCATTCGTCCACTTAAGCACATTAGGACCATTAGGCCTATTAATCCCATTAGGACAATTAGGCAACTTTGGCCCATCAGGCCACTTAGGCCCATTTGGCCACTTAGGCCCATTCGGCTCATTAAACCACTTGGCCCCTAGGCCCGTTAAGCCTATTATTCCTGATACGCGATGCAAGACCCGCTAGGAATTGTCCTAGGAACCTTGTATAATGTTCGCGCGTTGAGCACCCGGATCGCCGCAAGAAAACAAGTGTATTTGGTGTGCGGATAGTGAAATGAGAAGGAAGGGGGAAATGGTCAAGGTAGAACCCAAAGAGAACGTGTCTCTAAGAACTCTAGCCACAAGACGCCACAAAGGATGACCAATCCTTTGATAAGTCAAGAATTAAGCAAGAACACAAAGGTTGCAAGCAAAACTCACCATAATAACATTACCTTCATTCATGATCCTTCAAGAGTACAAGGGGGTGGCTATTTATAGCCAAAGAAACTTGAAATTCGAATTACACATGGGGTGGCTCTTTACATTAGTCTAATGGCTAGTTTTCCATAGTCAAAAAGCCTATAGGATGCTTTTGACAACTTTGGCACTTGACCAAGACTTTAGGAGACAAGTAGCACACCCTTTTGGAAAAGAAAAGACAAGTAGCCCACCACCTTTTGACTTTGAAGATTCCATGGTGGGTGGGCTTGAAATCTCGTAGCACCACTTGGGTTGGGTTTTTAAAAGCATGTTTGGGCCTTAATTAATGTAATTATAGGCCCGAATGCTTCCCCCAAGCAAAGGTGTTGGGCCTCCTCTTGGAATTCCATGATTAATCCATTTAAGGCCTCCTTCATTCTCTTGGTCCGCTCCCTTGTCATTGGGCCTCCAATTCCACGCAAAGGGTCTTGTCCACTTGTGTGCATTCCGCCTTCCTCATCATGTCCGCCTCCAACCCCGTGATGCCCATGTGTTCCATGATCCTCATCATCTCCTCCCTCCTCAAAAGGATTCGTCCTCGAATCTGAAAATTCAAAGGGAGAAAGATCAGCAACATTAAAGGTACCACTAACATTCCCATACCTGTCGGGTAAATCAATCTTGTAGGCATTATCATTGATCTTCTCTAAGACTTGGAAAGGACCATCTCCTCGTGGATGAAGTTTTGATTTTCGTTGCTCCGGAAACCTCTCCTTCCTCAAGTGTAGCCACACCCAATCTCCAGGTTGAAAAACCATTTTTCGCCGACCTTTGTTGGCGTGCTTCGCTACTTGTTCATTCTTCCGCTCAATGTTGGCCTTTACCTTTGCATGGAACTCCTGCACAAACTTTACCTTCTTTTCACCTTCAAGATTCGAAAATTGATTAGTAGGAAAAGGTAAAATATCAAGTGGAGTTAATGGGTTAAAACCATACACAACTTCAAACGGTGAAGCATTAGTAGTGGAGCGAACCACTCGATTATAAGCAAACTCAATGTGAGGCAGGCATCTTTCCCAATGTTTTAGATTTTTTCTAAGGATGGAACGCAATAATGTGGAAAGTGTTCTATTGACCACCTCCGTTTGACCATCTGTTTGTGGGTGTGCAGTGGTGGAGAACAAAAGTTTGGTTCCAAGTTTGTTCCACAATGTCCTCCAGAAGTGACTAAGGAATTTGACATCCCTATCACTCACAATGCTCTTGGGTAAGCCATGCAACCTAACAATTTCCCTGAAAAACAAATCAGCGATATGAGTTGCATCATTGGTTTTAAAACAAGCAATAAAATGAGCCATTTTACTAAACCTGTCCACCACCACAAAGATGCTATCCTTACCTGATTGTGATCTTGGCAAGCCGAGGACAAAATCCATTGATATGTCAACCCAAGGATGAGAAGCAGCAGGCAAAGGGGTGTATAAGCCATGTGGAAGCACTTTCGATTTTGCATGTTTACACACATTACAATTTCCACAAACACTTACCACATCCCTACGCATGTGAGGCCAATAAAAATGTTCACTCAATAAGGACAATGTTTTCTCAACCCCAAAATGCCCCATTAATCCACCACCATGTGTTTCTCTAACAAGCAATTCACGCATGGAACAAGATGGAACACACAATTTATTTTTCCGAAAAAGAAATCCATCATGTTTGTAAAAATCACTTTTGCCATGTTTTTCACACAACTTCCAAATTTCAGAAAAATCCACATCATTCTCATACATGCTTTTCAACATTTCAAAACCAAGTATTTTAGCATGCATTGAAGTAATAAGAGAATATCTCCTAGACAAAGCATCAGCGACAACATTTTCTTTTCCTTTTTTATGCTTAATGATGTAAGGAAATGTTTCAATGAATTCAAGCCATCTTGCATGCCGCCTATTCAACTTTCCTTGTGACTTAAGAAATTTTAGGCTTTCATGATCCGAATGAATCACAAATTCCCTTGGCCACAGGTAATGTTGCCAATTTTCTAAAGTTCTTTTGAGAGCATACAATTCCTTGTCATAGGTAGAGTAGTTCAATGCAGCCCCATTAAGCTTCTCACTAGAGTATGCGATAGGCTTAGAGTCTTGCATTAAAACAGCCCCAATTCCTATTCCAGAGGCATCACACTCAACCTCAAAAACTTTAGAAAAGTCAGGCAGAACTAAGAGAGGTGAATTGGTTAACTTACCTTTGAGTGTGGAGAAGGCTTCCTCTTGAGCTTTTCCCCACTTGAAACTCACCCCTTTCTTGACCAACTCATTCAATGGTGCCGCGATTGTTGAAAAGTCCCTCACGAACCTTCGGTAAAAACTCGCAAGTCCATGGAAGCTCCTCACCTCATTGGCATTCTTTGGTTGTGGCCAATCCCGAATCGCCTTCACCTTCTCTTCATCAACCCTTAGGCCATCATCTCCTACCACAAAACCAAGGAAAACAACCGAATTTAAACAAAATGTACATTTTTCCAAGTTTGCAAACAACCTATTTATCCTAAGAGTCTCAAAAACATGTTTCAAATGTTCATGATGTTCATCAAGGCTCTTAGAATAAACGAGGATGTCATCAAAATACACAACCACAAATTTCCCAATGAATGGACGGAAAACATGATTCATTAAGTTCATGAATGTACTAGGGGCATTAGTTAGTCCAAAAGGCATAACTAGCCATTCATACAATCCAAACTTAGTTTTAAATGCGGTTTTCCATTCATCTCCCTCTTTCATTCTAATTTGATGGTATCCACTCCTTAGGTCAATTTTAGTAAACAAGCATGCACCATGGAGTTCATCAAGCATATCATCCAAACGAGGTATGGGATAACGATACTTTACCGTGATTTTGTTGATAGCTCGACAATCAACACACATTCTCCACTTACAATCTTTTTTTGGGACAAGAATTACCGGCACCGCACAAGGACTCAAGCTCTCTCGGACAAATCCCTTCCTTAGCAATTCTTCCACTTGTCGTTGGATTTCTCGAGTCTCCTTTGGGTTAACCCGATAGGCCGGTCGATTGGGAAGTGTTGCTCCTGGGAGGAAGTCGATGTGGTGCTCGATACCCCGCAAGGGAGGTAAGCCATCGGGAATTTCCTCCGGAAACACATCACCAAATTCCTGCAAAAGAGACACAACACTAGAAGGCAATGATGGGTTAAGAGAGTTAGCCGTAAAACATTCTCCCTTGCATAAAAGCATGAGAGTTTCCTCCCCCTCTAATGCTCTCTCTATCTCTCTTTTTCCAGAAAATAGACTCACTTTTCCCTCAACACTCTTGTTTTCACTCTTATTTTCACTCTTGTTTTCAACTCTTTTATTTCCCTCATTTCTTTTGATTTCACTCATCACTCCTTTTTCACTCTTGATTTTTCCACTCCTCTCAATCTCTCTATTTTTTTCTCTCTTTTCTTTTTCTCTCTTCTCACAATCTCTCTCAATCCTCACTTGGTCTTCATAAGCTTGCAAAGGTCTCAATGGTGTAAGAATAACCATCCTCCCATTATACTCAAAAGAATATCGAGTGGTGTATCCATCATGTGTGACCCTCCTATCAAATTGCCACGGTCTTCCCAACAAAATATGACTAGCATGCATTGGAACAACATCACACATCACCTTGTCTTCATACTTCCCAATAGAAAATGGAACTTGTGCTTGCTTAGTCACTTTGACATCCCCGCTGTTATTTAACCATTGTAATCTATAAGGCCTAGGATGTCTAGTTGTAGCCAATCCCAATTTATCAACCATCAAACCACTTGCTACGTTTGTACAACTACCCCCATCAATAATCATACTACATACCTTATCTTTGACGAGGCATCTAGTATGAAAAATGTGCTCCCTTTGCTCTTGATCATGTTCTCCTTCGGGTTGAGCACTCAAAGCACGCCTTGCCACAAGCATTTCTCCATGTACGGGGCTTTCTACTTCCACCTCCGAATCATCCTCAAGTTATGGCATTTCATCTTCGCTTGAGCTAGCACTAAGAACATCTCCACCATCCAAAATAATCATTGTTCTCTTGTTTGGGCATTGTGAGGCAATATGTCCAAATCCTTGACATTTAAAACATTTGATATCTCGTGATTTGGAAACAACCTTACCCTCCATTTTACCTTTAGATTCCGGAAATAATGGTTTTGGTTTGGGCAACTCCTTCGAATCAGTTTTGTGTTCCCTTACATGCTCTTGTGGTTTGGAATCCTTAAACTTGAATGAAGGTTTAGAATCCTTACCATAAGATGTAGGGCGCATCCTTCTTGCCTTTACTTGCCTCTCCGCTTTGGTGGACATGTGAAGTAGATCCTCCATGTCCAAGTAGTGGTGCATGTCCACTATGTCCCGAATGTCATGGTTGAGGCCATTCACAAACCTTGCCATGGTGGCCTCTCGCTCCTCATCAATATTCGCTCGAATCATGATGATCTCCATCTCTTTGTGATACTCCTCAACACTCATGACCCCTTGTTTCAAACCCTGCAACTTGAGGAACAAATCACGATAATAGTGGCTAGAAATGAACCTCTTACGCATTACCACTTTCATCTCCTCCCAAGTGTGGATGGGTCTTTCTCCACTTCGCCGTCGACTCACTTGTAGTTGGTCCCACCAAATACTAGCATAATCGGTGAACTCCACGGCCGCCAACTTCACTTTGTTTTCCTCCGAATAGGTGTGACAACCAAAAACATGTTCGACCTTTCTTTCCCATTCCAAGTAAGTTTCAGGATCATTCTTACCTTGGAATGAAGGGATCCTCAACTTCACTCCTCCAAGATCATTGGCTTGCCTCCATGGTGGTTGATTTCTCCGAATTGGTGACTCGTGAAAATCAGATAACTCCTCCTCTTCTTCAACAACTCGCCTCCTTGGTGGTGCTCTAGAATTGGAAGGGGATTGAAGTTCATCCATCCTCGCATTCAACCTTTGGAATTGTTCTTGTACAGCCCTCATGAACATCTTAATGTCCGCTTCACTGGTGTTACTCGACTCCGCCATTTACGTATCCTGTGAGAAAAATGAAAGGGAAAGGAAAAATGGACCTCACACACTCCCTCACTTGTTTACACTCAAAACAATTTGTTCGCTCGTGTTTCACTCAATTTTGGCTTTTATCAAAATGTAACACTCTTGCCTTTTACCACTCAACTTGCTTCCTATAGCGTTCTTACCCAATTTCAACAAATCGAAAGGATCTTTGAAATGTGGCAATCCCGAACTAGAATTCAAAGATAAAATTCAAATTGGATTCAAGATGAAAAATTTGGGAAGAGGAAGAAAAGGGAAGAAGAAGAATGAAAATGGGACGTAGAATTCAAAATGTTGCAATTTTTTTTGAGCCTTTCATTTTTTTTTTCTGATTTTTTTTTTGTTTTTTTTTGGCTCTTTTTTTTGGTAGATGCAGTGGCAACAAGATGAATTTTTTTCAATATTTAAATGCAGGAGAAGCAATAATTTGTAACATCAAATGGAATCAACGTGAGATTTGCGTGGTTTTAAAATTGCAGAATTTTTTGCAAAATTTGAACCCGCTGTATCTCGCTATGTATAGCTCTGATTTTAATGATTCCAAATGGAGAAGAAAGATGAGCTTCTCAACTACAAGAAGGATATACTGTACGTCTGAAACGACGAAGAAATGACGTCTGTAGGGGAAGAAGAAAATGGACCAGAATTGTTGTTGGCCCTATTTGAAGAGAAATGAAAATGGAAGAAAGGATAAGAAAGAAAGAACCTGATTTCTTGCAAATGGGCTCTGATACCAAATGATACGCGATGCAAGACCCGCTAGGAATTGTCCTAGGAACCTTGTATAATGTTCGCGCGTTGAGCACCCGGATCGCCGCAAGAAAACAAGTGTATTTGGTGTGCGGATAGTGAAATGAGAAGGAAGGGGGAAATGGTCGAGGTAGAACCCAAAGAGAACGTGTCTCTAAGAACTCTAGCCACAAGACGCCACAAAGGATGACCAATCCTTTGATAAGTCAAGAATTAAGCAAGAACACAAAGGTTGCAAGCAAAAATCACCATAATAACATTACCTTCATTCATGATCCTTCAAGAGTACAAGGGGGTGGCTATTTATAGCCAAAGAAACTTGAAATTCGAATTACACATGGGGTGGCTCTTTACATTAGTCTAATGGCTAGTTTTCCATAGTCAAAAAGCCTATAGGATGCTTTTGACAACTTTGGCACTTGACCAAGACTTTAGGAGACAAGTAGCACACCCTTTTGGAAAAGAAAAGACAAGTAGCCCACCACCTTTTGACTTTGAAGATTCCATGGTGGGTGGGCTTGAAATCTCGTAGCACCACTTGGGTTGGGTTTTTAAAAGCATGTTTGGGCCTTAATTAATGTAATTATAGGCCCGAATGCTTCCCCCAAGCAAAGGTGTTGGGCCTCCTCTTGGAATTCCATGATTAATCCATTTAAGGCCTCCTTCATTCTCTTGGTCCGCTCCCTTGTCATTGGGCCTCCAATTCCACGCAAAGGGTCTTGTCCACTTGTGTGCATTCCGCCTTCCTCATCATGTCCGCCTCCAACCCCGTGATGCCCATGTGTTCCATGATCCTCATCAATTCCCATTAGGCCACCTAGGCCAATTAGGCCAATTAGGCCACTTAGGCCCATTTAGGCCACTTAGGCCCATTCGTCTCATTCGTCCCATTAGGCCCATAGTGCCCATTTGGCCCCTAGGCCTGTTAAGTCCATTAAGCTCATTAGGCCACCTAGGACCATTAGGTCACTTAGACCCCTTAGTCCCATTAGGCCACTTAGGCCAATTACACCCCTTAGGCCCATTAATCCCATTAGGTTGATTAAGAAACTTAGGCATATTAGGCCACTTAGGACGATTATGCCCATTGAGTAACTAAGGCCCATTAGGCCCATTCAGCCTATTCGGCCCATTAGGTTGATTAAGGCACTTAGTCCCATTAGGCCACTTAGGCCGATTAGGCCCATTAGTTCACTGAGGCCCATTAGGCCTATTAGATCCATTCGGCCCATTTGGCACCCAAGCCCGTTAATCCCATTCATCCCATTAGGCCCCTTAAACCCATTAAACCCCTTGGCCCCATTAAACCCATTAGTCCACATCGGAAAATGAGTCCACTTAGGCCCATGAGGCCCATGTGGCCTGTTAGGCCCATTAGGCCCCTTCGACCCATTAGGCCACTTAGACCCAATTGGCCCACTAGGCCACTTAGGCCCATTAGAACCATTATGCCCATTTATCCAATTAGGCCCATTGGTCCAATTAGGCCAATTATGCCCACTAGGCCCATTAGGTCCATTAGGCCACTTGGGCCCATTAGGCCCATTAGAACACTTAGGCCCATTAGGACCATTAGGCCCATTTGGTGACTTAGGCGCATTTGGCCCATTAGGCCACTTAAGCCACTTATGCCCATTAGGTCACTTAGGCCCATTAGTCCCACAAGGCACATTAGGCCCATTAGACCACTAAGCCCATTAACCCATTAGGTCATTATGACACTTAGGCACATTCAACCCGTTAGGCCCATTAGGCCCTTTAGGCCCATTAAGCCCATTTGGCTGATTAGGCAGCTTAGGCCAATAGCCTCCTTAGGCCCATTCGACCCACTAAGCCACTTAGTCTAATTAGTCCCACTAGGCCCTTAAGCCCATTAGGATGATTAAGCAACTTTGTCCCATTAGGCCACCAAGGCCCATTAGGCCACTTAGTTCAATTAGTCCCATTCATCCCATTCGTCCCCTTACACCCATTAGGCCCTTTTGGACCCTAGACCTATTAAGCCCATTAAGTCCATGAGGCCACCTAGGACCATTTGGCCGCTTAGGCTCATTAGGCCCCATAGGCCAGTTAGGCCCATTTGGCCCATTTGGCCCATTTGGTACCTATGCCTATTAATCCCAATAAGCCCATTAATCCCATTAAACCCATTAGGGAAATTAGGACACTTAGGACCCTTGGGCCCATTGGGCCCATGAGGCATGTTAGGCCACTTCGGCCCATCAGGGCCATTAGGCCAATTCAACCACATCAGCCTATTAGGCCCATTATTCCAGTTAGTCCCATCAGGCACATTAGGTCCATTAGTTCAATTAGGCAAATTAGGCCACTTATGCCACTTATGCCCATTAGTCCCATTAGGCCACTTTGACCCATTGTCCCATTAGGGCACTTAGGCCCATTCGTCCAATTAGGACAATTAGTCCCATTAGACCCTCTAGGCTCATTAGGCCCATAAGTCCACTTAGGTCCATTAGGCCCATTCATCCCATTTGGACCATTAGTCCACTTAGGCCCATTAGGTCACTAAGGCCCACTAGCAAATTTGGCCACTTAGACCCATTAGGCCCATTAGGACCATTAGTCTAATTAGGCTCATTAGGCCCATTCAGACCATTAGGCCCATATGACCACTTAGGCCCATTGGACCCATTAGGCCCATTGGACCCATTAGGCCCATTAAGTTCATTAGTCCAATTCGATCCATTCGGCCACTTACGCTCATTCGGCCAATCATGCCCATTATGCCACTTAAGATCATTCTTCCACTTAGGAAAATTAAGCCCACTAACCACATTATGCCAAATTGTCCCATTAGGCCCATTCAGCCACTTAGACCCATTAGTCTCAATCAGCCACTTAGGCCCACTAGGCCTATTCATTCGATTAGGCTGATTCAACCACATAGGCCACTTAGACCCATTAGGCCGATTAGGCCCATTCATCCAATTTGGCCATATAGGCCCATTCAGTCGATTATGCAGATTAGTCCACTTAGATCACTTAGACCCATTAGGCCCATTAGGCCCATTAGGCCACTTAGGCCCATTAGGCACATTAGGACCATTTGATCGATTAGGCCGACTAGGCCACTTAGGCCCATTTGTTTGATTATCTTGATTAGGCCACTTAGGCCCATTAGGCACTTTAGGCCCATTAGGACACTTATGACCCTTAGGCCCATTAGGCCCATTCGGTCGATTAGGATGATTAGGCCACATTGTACCATTAGTCTAATTAGTCCCATTAAGCCCATTTAGTCGATTAGGGGGATTATTCCACTTAGGCCCATTAGGCCCATTAGACCACTTAGGCCCATTTGGACCATTAGGCCACTTAGGCCCATTAGAAAAATTATGCCCATTAGACCCATTAGGCCACTTAGTACACTTCATCCCATTAGGTCCATTAGGCCACCTAAGCCCATTAGGCCACTTAGGCCCATTAAACCCATTAGTCCCATTAAGCCCATTTGGACCATTTGGCCACTTAGACCGATTAGGCCACATAGGACCATTAGTCCACTTAGGCCCATTGAACCCATTAGTCCCACTAGGAATGTTAGGCCCCTTAGGACACGTAGGCCCATTAGTCCCATTCGATCGATTAGCCTGATTAGGCCACTTAGGCTCATTAGGCCACGTAGGCTCATTAGGACCATTAGGAAGCTTAGGCCTGTTAAACCCATTAGTCCCACTAGTCCCATTAGGCCTGTTAAGCCACTTAGGCCACTTAGGCCCATTAGGCCCATTAGGTTGATTAGCCCGATTAGTCTACTTAGGCCAATTATGTCCATTAGGACCATTAGGCCCATTAGGATCATTAGGCCTATTAGGCACATTAGACCCATTAGTCCCACTAGTCCCACTAGGCCCACTAGGCCCACTAGGCCCATTAGGGCACTTAGTCCCATTCGGACCATTAGGCCACTTAGAACCATAAGGCCCATTAGGTTCATCAGGCCCATTAGGACCATGAGGGGGATGCCGCACACGAGTCCCATTAGAACCATGAGGCCCATCAGGCCCATTAGGACACTTAGGCCCATTAGGCCCATTAGGCCCATGAGTCCACTTTGGCCCATAAAGCCCATTCACCCCATTAGGCCACTTGGTCCCATTAGACCCATTAGGCCCGTTACTTCCATCAGGCCCACTAATCCCCTTAGGACACTTAGACCAATTAGGCCTCTTAGGCCCATTACGCCCCTTAGGCCCACTAGGCCCATTAATCTCATTAGATCAATTAATCCACTTAGGCCCATTAATCCATTTAGTCCAATTAGGCCCATTAGGCCACTTAGCCCCATTCGGACCATTAGGTCCATCCGACCCATTAGGCCCATTTGGTGCCAAGGCCCATTAATCCCATTCAACCCATTAGGCCCCTTAAACCCATTAGACCCCTTAGGCCCATTAAGCCCATTAATCCACTTAGCCCAATGCGGCCACTTAGTCCTAGGAGACCCATGAGGCCCATTAGGCACCTAAGGCCCATTAGGCCACCTATACCCAATCGACCCATTAGTCCATTTAGGCCCATTAGAACAATTAGGTCCATTAAGTCAATTAGGCCAATTAGTCCACTTAGTCCAATTAGGACCATTAGGCCACTTATGACCATTAAGAACATTAGGCCCATTAGGCCACTTCAGCCCATTTGGCCCATTAGGCCACTTAAGCCACTTAGGGCCATTAGGCCCATTAGGCCACTTAGGCCCATTCGGCCAATTAGGCCGATTCGGCCCATTATGCATATTAGGCCCAGTCGACCCATTAGGCCTAGTCAGCCCATTATGCAACTTTGACCCATTAGGCCCATTCAGCCACTTAGGATCATTAGGACCATTAGGTCACTTAGGCCCATTAGGCCCATTAGGAAATTTCGACCCATTAGACCCATTCGACCACTTAGGTCCATAAGGCCACTTTGGCTCATTAGGCCCATTAGGCTGATTAGACTGCTTAGGGCACTTAGGCCCATTGGGCCAATTAGGGCACTTAAGCCCATTAGCCCCATTAGTCCATTTAGGCTCGTTATGCCCATTAGGCAACTTAGGGCCATTTGGCCCATTTGGCTACTCAGCCCATTCGTCCCATTAGGCCCATCGGGCCACTTAGGCCAATTCGGCTACTTAGGCCCATTATTCCCACTTGGCCAATTATTCCCATTCATCCCATTAGGCCCATTAGGCCCATTAAGACCATGTGACCACAAAGGACCATTAGGTCACTAAGGCCCTTTAGACTCATGAGGCCATTGAGGCCCATTAGGACCATCATTCCACTTAGGACCATTAAGTCCAATGGACCATTAGGTCCAATGGACCATTCAGCCACTTAGGCTGATTAGGGCCATTAAGTCACTTAGGCCCCTTAGGCCCATTAGTTCCATTGGGCCCATTGGGCCACTTAGGCCTATTATGCTACTTAGGATGATTGGAATACATAATCCCATCAAGCCCATTCGGAAACTTAGGCCCAATGGGACCATTAATCCCATTAGACCGATTAGGCCACTTAGGCCCATTAGTCTCATTAGGCCCATTATGCCCATTAATCCCACTAGGCCGATATGGCTACTTAGGCCTATTAGGCCACTTAGGCCCATTAGGCCCATTAGGCCACTTAGGCTAATTAGGCCCATTCAGCCCATTATGCATATTCGACCGATTATGCCCATTTAGCCTCTAAGCCCATTAAGCCCATTACACCCATTAGGCCACTTTGGTCCATTAGGTCGATTAAGCACATTAGGGTGATTAGGACACTAAGGCTCATTAGGCCCATTAATCCCATTAGGTCCAATAGGCCACTTAGGCCCATTAGGCCCATTAGTCCCATTAGGTCCCATTAAGCCCATTAGGGCAATTAGGAAACTTTGGCCCATTATGCCCACTAGGCCACTTAAGCCAATTAGACCTATTCGGCCCATTAGGTCCATTAGGCCCATTAGGCCCATTCGGCCTAGTCAGCCAATTAAGCCCATTAGGCTGATTTGGAAACTTTCACCCATTAGGCCACCTAGGCCCATTAGGCCACTTAGGAAAATTGGGCACATTCGGCCCCTTAGGCCCATTAGGCCCATTTGGCCTCTAGACCTGTTAAGCACATTAAGCCCATTATGCCACTTAGGACCATTAAGTCACTTAGGCCCATTAGCCCCCATAGGCTAGTTAGGCCCATTTGTCCCATTCGGCTCATTTGGCCCATTAATCCCTTTAGGCCTATTAGGCCACTTGGGCCTCTTGGGCCAATTCGTCCCATGATGCCTCTTAGGCCCATGATGCCCATTAGGCCACTTAGGACCACGAGGTCTATTAGGCTCCTGAGGCCACTTCATCCCATCAGGCCCATCAGGCCCATTCAGCCACTTCGGCCAATTAGGCCCATTATTCTACTTAGGCCCATCAGGTCCATTTGGACCATTCATTTGATTAGGCCGATTAGGCTGATTAGGCCACCTAGGCCAGTTAGGCCCATTATGACCATTAGGCCCATTAGGCCACTTAGGCCCATTATCCCATTAGGCCACTTAGGCCTATTATGCCAATTAGGCCCATTAGTCCCATTAGGCTCATTTGGCCCATTCGGCCCATACGGCCACTTAGGTCCATTTGGACCATTCGTCCCATTTGGCCCATTAGGCCACTTAAACCCATTAGGTGACTTAGACCCATTGGCCCATTTTTTCACTTTGGCCCATTAGACCCATTAGACCAATTAGGCACATTAGTCCCATTATTCCAATTAGGCCCATTATGCCCATTCTTCTAATTAGGCCCATAAGGCCAGTTAGGCCCATTGGAACCATTAGGTTCATTAGGCCCATTAGTCCCATTCTGCCCCTTAGTCCCGCTAATCCCATTAGGCCACTTACACCCATTAGGCCCATTTGGCCAATGAGGTGCTTAGGCCCATTCGACCACTTAGACCCACTAGGCCCATTAGGCCACTTAAGCCCATTCGACTCATTAGGCCCATTATGCCACTTAATACCATTCTTAAACTTAATCCCATTAACTACATTAGGCCCATTTGGCCCATTTAGCCACTTAGGCCCATTAGTCCCAATCAGCCACTTCGGCCAATAAGGCCCATTCGGTTGATTAGGCTGATTCAGCTACTTAGGCCACTTAGATCCATTTGACCCATTAGGCCCATTCGACCCATTAGGCCACTTAGGCCCATTACAATTACACTGATTAGGCCACTTAGGGCACTTAGGCCCATTATGCCACTTAGGTTCATTAAGCTCATTAGGCCCATTCAATTGATTAGGCCGACTAGGACACTTAGGCCCATTCGGTTGATTGTCCTGATTAGGAATCTTTGTCCCATTAGGCCCTTTAGACCCATTATGTCACTTAGGCCCATTTGGCCCATTTGGTCGATTAGAAAGATTAGCCCACTTAGGCCACTTGGGCCCATTAGGCCCATTAAGCCACTTAGGCCCATTAGGCCCATTATACACATTCGGTCGATTATGTCGATTAGGCCACTTTGGTCCACTATGCCCATTAGGCCACTCCATCCCATTATGTACATTCATCCACTTAGACCCATTAGGCCACTTAGGCCCATTTCGCTGATTAGGCCAATTAGACCACTTAGGCCACTTAGTCCCATTATGAGCACTAGGAACATTAGACCAATTAGGCCACTTAGGCATTATGCTCATTAGGCCCATTAGTCTACTTAGTCCCATTAACCCCTTTAGTCCCATTCGACTGATTAGGCTGATTAGGCTACTTATGCCCGTTAGGCCCATTAAGCCCATTAGGTCACTTAGTCCCATTGGGCCCATTAAGCCCATTTAGTCAATTAGAGAGATTATGAAACTTAGTCCCATTAGCACTATTAGTCACTGATGCCCATTAGGCCCATTAGCCCACTAAGGCCCATTAGACCCATTCAGCCAATTAGGGCCAGTAAGTCCATTAGGCCACTTAGGCCAATTAGGCTCACTCAGTCGATTAGGGGCATAGGACACTTAGTCTCATTAGGCCCATTAGGCCACTTAGTCTCATTAGGCCCATTAGTCCAGTTAGGCCCATTCGACCCATTAAACCCATTAGTCTCATTAGGCCCATTAGGCCCATTAGGCTACTTAGGCTCATTCAACCACGTAGGCCCACTAGGCCACTTAGGCCCATTTGTCTAATTAGGCCCATTAGGCCACGTAGTCCCATTTGGACACTTAGTCGCATTAGGACCATTAAACCCATTAGTCCCATTACACATGTTAGGCCCATTAGGCCATGTAGGTCCATTGGGCCCATCCGGTCGATTCGATTGATTAGGCCAGTTAGGCCCATTATGCCGATTAGGGAACATAGGCCCATTAGGACCATTAGTAAACATAGAACTATTAGGCCCATTAGTCTCATTAGTCCCACTAGGCCCATTAATCCAATTAGGCCACTATGCCCTTTAGGCTCGTTTGGTCGATTAGCCCGATTACGCCACTTAGGCCACATAGTCCAATTATGTCCATTAATCTCATTAGACACATTAGGCCCATTAGGAACACTAAGACCATTAGGGAACTTAGGTCCATTTGGCCCATTATGCCACTTAGGACCATTGGGCCCATTGGGGTCATCAAGCCCATTAGGGGCATTCTGCCAATGAGGCCCATAAGGCCCATTAGGACACTTATGCCCATTAAACCCATTGGGCCCATGAGGACACTTAGGCCCATGGGTCCCATGAGTCCCATTAGACCCATCAGGCCACTTGGGCCCATTAGGCCCATTAGGCCTGTTAATCCTATCAGCCCCCTAAGCCCTTTAGGCCACTTACACCAATTAGGCCACTTAGATCCATTAGGACCACTGGTCCCACTAGTCACATTCATCCCATTGGGACCATCCGACCCCTTAGGCCCATGAGGCCCATTGGGTCCATTAGGCCACTTAGGTCCATTCGACCCATTTGACCATTTAGGCCCACTTAGGCCACTTAGGCCCATTATGACCATTGGTCCTATGAGGCCCATTAGACCCATTAGTCCCATGAGGCCCAATAGGACTATCCAACCAATTATGACCATTCATCACATTAGGCCCATTAGGTCATTAGGACCACTCATCCCATTAGGCCACTTTGGCCCATTAGGCCACTTAGGCCACTTAGGTCCATGAGGCCCATTAGGCCACTTAGGACCATTCAGCCCATTAGCCCACCTAGGCCCATTAGGCCCATTGGGTGCATGAGGCCACTTAGGCCCATTTGGACCATTAGGACCATGAGGCCCATTCGGCACATCGGGCCACTTAGTCCCCTTAGGCCCTTTAGGCACACTAAGACCATTCCGAAACTTAGGCCCATTCATCCCATTAGGCCACTTAGGCCCATTAGAAGCACTAGGCCCATTAGGCCACTTAGACCTAGGAGGCCCATTCAACCCATTAGGCCCATTATGCTTATTAGGCCCATCAGGACCATGAGGCCACTTAGTCCCATGAGACTCATTAGGCCCATTATGCCCATTGGGCCCATGAGGACACTTAGGACCATTTGGCCCATGAAGCCCACTCAGCCCTTGGGGCCCTTAAGGCCCCTTAGGCCCATCGAGCCCATTAGGTTACTTAGGCCTATTAGGACCATTCTGCCACTTAGGTCCATTAGTCCCATTCCACCAATTAGGCCCATTAGGCCACTTAGGCCCATTGGGCTAATTAATCCACTTAGGCCCATTAAGACCAATAGGCTCATTAGGCCTATTAGGTCACTTAGGCCCATTTAGGCCATTAGTTCAATTAGGGCCAATATGCCAATCGGTTCTATCTATCCCATTTGACCACTGAGGCTCATTAGACCCATTAGGCCACTTAGGCCCATTATGCCCATCAGGCCACTTAGGCCCATTAGTACCATGAGGCCCGTGAGGCCCATGAGGCCCATCAGGCCCATCAGGCTCATCAGGCCACTTAGGCCCGTTAGGCACATTAAGCCAATTGGGAAAATGAGGCCCATTATGCACATTGGGCCTATCAGGCCCATTAAGCCACTTGGGTCCATTAGACCCATTACGCCCATCAGGCCAATTAGGCCACCAAGGCCCTTTGGGCCTACTTGGTCCATTTGGCCACTTATTCCCATGAGGCACATTAGGACACTTAGGACACTTAGTCCCATGAAGCACATTAGGCCCATCAGACCCATTAGACCCATTCAACCACTTATGCTCATTAGGCCCATTGGGCCTATCATGCCCATTAGGCCCATTCAGCCATTGAGGCCCATCTATCCACTTAGGACCATCAGGACCATTGGGCCAATGATTCCCATTATGGCCATTAGGCCGATCATTCCCATTAGGCCCTTGAGGCCCATTAGGACACAAGGTCTCATTAGGCCCACTAGGCCCATTTGGCCACTTAGGCCCATCAGGCCCATTATTCCAATTAGGCTCATTAGGCTACTTATGCCCCTTTGTCCCATTAGGCCCATGAGGACACTGAGGCCCATTAGGCCCATCAATCCCATTAGCCCACAAAGGCCCATTAGGCCATTAGGCCCATTCAGCCCATTAGGCCACTAAGGCCCATTCAACTCATTAGGCCACTTAATCCCATTAGGACCATTAGTCCACTGAGGCCCATTAGGGCCATTATACCCATCAGGACACTTAGGCCCATTCAGCACGTTAGGCCCATTAGGCCACTTAGGCCCATTCATCTCATTAGGCCATTTAAGCCCATCTGGCCCATCAAACCCATGAGGCCACTTAGACCCATTCTGCCCATTATGTCCATCAGGACCATTAGGACACTTAGGCCCATTTGGCTCATTAGGCCACTTAGGCCCATTAATCTCGTTAGGCCTATGAGGCCCATCAGGCCCATTAGGTTCATTTGTCCTATTAGGCAACTTAGGTCACTTAGGTCCATTAGGCCACCTAGTCTCATTCAACCCATTCGACCCATTATGCCACTTAGGCCCATTAGGCCCATTAGGCACATTATGCCACTTTTTCCACTAAGGCCCATTAGGCCACTTAGGCCAATTAGGTCACTAAGTCCCATTAGTCCAATTAGGCCCTTTAGGACCATTAGTCCACTTAGGCCACGTAGGCCCATTAGGCCCATTCATCCACTAAGGCCCATTAGGCTCATGAGGCCCATTAGGCCACTTAGGCCCATTAAGTCCATTGGGCCACTTATTCCCATTGGGCTACTTAGGCCCATTTGTCCCATTAAGACACTTTGGCCACTTTGGCCCATTATGCCCATTAGGCCCATTAGGTCCATTATGCACCTTAAGCCCATTAGGCCCATTAGGCCACTTAGGCCCATTAGTCCACTTTAGAAACTTAGGCCCATTAGGCCAATTAGGCCAGTGAGGCCCATTCGGCCACTTAGTCCAATTAGGCTCATTGGGCTACTTAGGACCATTAGGCCCATTAGTCCACTCAGGCCCATTAGACTCATTAGTCCCCTTAGGCCACTAAGGCCCATTAGGCCCATTAAGAAACTTATGCCCATTAGGCATATTAGGCCACTTTGGGCACTCAGGCCCATTAGGCCCATTAGGCCACTAAGGCCCATTAGGACACCAAGGCCCATTAGGCTAATTAGGCCACCTAGGCCACTTAGGCACATTAGGTCACTTGTGCCCATTAGCCCCTTAGGCCACTTGGGCCACTTAGGCCCATTATGCCCATTAGGCCCATTAGGCCACATAGGCCCATTAGGCCACTACGCCCATTAGGCCAATGAGGCTACTTAGGCCCATCAGTCCACTTAGGCCCATTCAGCCACTGAGGCCCATTAGGCAACTTAGGACCATCCGTCCCATTAGGCCACTTATGCCACTTAGGCCCATGAGACCACTTAGGACACTTAGGCCCCTTAGGCCAATTAAGCCACTTAGGCCCATAATGCCCATTAGGCCACTTAGGCCCATTATCCCCATTAGGCTCATGAGGCCACTTAGGCCCATTAGGTCCATTACACCACTTAGTCTCATTAGGCTAATTAGGATACTTAGGTCACTTAGGCCACTTAGGCCCATTTGTCCACTTGGTCCCATTAGACTCATTAGCCCACTTAGGCCCATTATGCCCATTAGGCCCATTAGGTCCATTTTTTCACTTAGGCTCATTAGGACCATTAGGAACATTCATCCATTTAATTCCATTAGGCCCATCAGTCCACTTATGCCCATTAGGCACTTAGGCCCATTAGGCCACTTAGGCCCATTCGGCCCATTAAGCCCATGAGGCCCATTGGGTCACTTAGGCCCATTCATCCCATTATGCTACTTAATCCCATTTAACCCATTACTCCACTTAGGCTCGTTCATCCCATTAGACCCATTGGACCACTTAGGTGAGTTAGGACCATTAGGCCACTTTCTCCAGTTAGGCCCATTGGGTTCATTGGGCCAATTATGCCACTTAGGGCCATTCGGCCCATTAGACCACTTTGGCCAGTTAGGCCCATTAGGACACTTTGTCTAGTTAGACCCATTAGGCTCATTAGGCTCATTCTACCCATTGGTCCAATTAGTCGCATTGGGCATATTAGTCCAGTTAGGCCCATTAGGCTCGTTAGGCCCATTGGTCCAGTTAGTCCACTTTGGCGATTTCGACCCATTAGGCCCATTGGGCCGACACAAATGCCAGTTAGGCCACTTAGGCCCCTTAGGCCCAATGGGCCCATTAGGATAGTTAGGCCAGTTAGGCCAGTTGGTCCCATTTAGCCCATTAGGCCACTTAGTCCCATTAGGCCCATTAGGACACTTAGGACCATTCGTCCTATTAGGCCACTTAGACTAGTTAGGCCCAATTGGACCATGGGGGCCGTTAGGCCCCTTAGACCAGTTAGGTCCATTAGGTCCATTAGGCCCATTGGGCCCATTAGGCCAGTTAGACCCATTAGGCTCATTAGGCCACTTGAAAGTGCCTAATGGATGATTGTATCATTGAGAGGGGAAGGGGTGAATCAATGATACTTTTTTCTCTTATGTTTCTTTTCAAATGAAACAACATTCGCCTCCTGTTAAAGATTATATTCCCTACTGAAAACAATTCAAACACACATCCACAGGAACACAAGTATTTACAAGATTCACTATTCAATAAGAATAACTACATCCTTGGTATGGAATTGAAGTGTTTCAATGCCACACAATCTACTAGAAAACAATCATTGGATTACAAAAAGTAGGATATACACTTTCACTTGTGTATCACTATGTAAACAATCCAATAGTACATGTGCACCCTATTAGCATAAATTGGGTAATGCAATGATTGTGTAACAACTCATGTAACCAGTTCTTCTTTTCAATTACACAAATGTATTCAATTGAAAACAATTCTTTAATTTCTTACCCATAAGATGGTAAGAACTTTCTAGACAGTGTTAAGAAAAAAAACCAAGTCCGATTTTCACAGTTTGATTCCTCCGAGTATGATTCTCCTTGATACAATTCTTCCCGATAATATTTTCCCAATATGATTATACTTGGTATGATATTCCTTAGTATAAAAAGTATAACATTGATAGAATGATATAGAGATGAATCGACACTACTTCAATTCTCCATCTTCCTCAGTCTGGAAGACAGAGTATGGAAATCACGATATGATTAATCCAGCTTGATACGATGATCAGCTGAATACTATTGCCAAGACAAACATAGTAATTAGCTGAGTATGATAAACACTGAGTATGATGATCAGCTGAATACAATGTTGTGATCTTGTCTCTTCTCTTTCACTTCAATCCATCAAAACTTCTTCAAAAAAAGTGAATACATAAACTATTTCTTCTCTCTAAAACTAGAAGATTCTCTATCAGGAAAATTACATCGGTCCACCTCAAGTACAACATACTTTTATCCTTATATAGGTGACCCTCGATATGCTCTGGCAGGAATCACAAAAATTTTCCTACTTAATCAAATTCACTCTAATCTCAATTTCCCCAAAAATCTGGGGTGTATTTTGACTTCATAAAATCTTCTCAAAAGCCTCTCAATTCTTCTAAAACTTTCACTTCTCATTATTAATGCTAAATATTATAATTATTTTGAATGTTGATCTCCCCCTCAATTGCACATCCAACAAAATTTTCTTTCAAACCACTTTTACTTATTCACTTATTCTCTTGGCCCAATTGAAAATATAAAACAATTCCACTCTGATACAATGAATCTTGACCCAATTGAAACCGAAAAATTAATTCAACCCTTTTTAAATGGTTTACCACATTGTTGATCTCATTGTTTCCTTCTCTTTTCAATCATCAACCTCAAGAAATTCCTTCTTTGAAAATGATTTTCCAGAGTATGATCATTCTGAGAATGGTTGGCCTAAATACGATCATATTGGGTATGATCTTTTAGGTAACCATCATTGCACTATGATAATACCAAGATAAAATCATTATAGAGGCGATCAACACGTGCTCCTATGATCTATGAGAAACACCACTCTATCTCGAGGTGCTAGTGCGGTGAGTCCAATGTCTTATGTTTTTTTGTTATTGATCACTCGTTCTTAGGTCTTGAATAAATATTTCTTGCACTTCTTGTTCTTGAGAGAGATATAGGAGGAGTTGAGAGAGAATTTGTTGTGTGCAAAAATTTTCTATTCTCAATTTTTGGATGCTCTACACACTAGACACAACCACCTATTTATAGAGTTGAGATTTAAGTTAAAATAGTATTTAATTGCATACTGGCCATTAAATAACATTAATTGCCTTCAATAAATCTCATACCGCATAATAATAATTATATAATTTTTTTTTTGGCGCACACCAACTTGTACAATAACAAAAATTATATAATGGTATTGTTAATTAATATTTTTAAATGGACTCAGTCTTGGTCCGTTCACACTTTATCATTTATTGAACAACTGAATAAATATTTTATTCATAAATAAATATTTTATTTACAATATAGCAAATAAATATTTATTTAAATATTAAATAAATAAAATAAATATTTTATTCACATGTTGGTGAATAAATATTTATTTACTTTATGTGATAAATATAAATTGAATAAAGTTATTCCTCAGACTTGAGAATAATATTTACTGTCTGGCAACGTGTAAAGGCACCTAAGAGAAAGAACTTGACATTGAAACATTGAAAACCATATACGAATGCTCACTGTGTAATATAATCTCTTTTTCACAATATCTCATCAAGAAGGTTGTACATCCATTTCACTAACCTATATTTTTAATATGTCTTCCTTTGAATATCTGAAATAAACACATTATTACACCATGGTCATGGAATTTAATGTAATGGTTTTATTCCAATCAAAGGGTTGAGATATCAACTTCTATAAACATGGAAGGGATAAATCCTTCCTCAACTTATTCATTAATGACATGTCACTCATGAGGCACCCAACGTATCCAACTTCGCCATGAGCTCTTATCGTCGTGTTTTATGACATAAATATAAGTATGCAAGTTGTGACATGCTTTAATAACAATATTAAAGTCTAAGGACCATCACACACACTCAAAGATAATAATATTCAATGACACAAAACGTGTAGAATTCCTATTGACGAGTCTGTTCTCATAATCTATAGTCTTGGAGATTACCAAGTGTGAACTTCATGATAAGAAGTCTCATCTGCTTACGAGTACTCATAACTGAAAGTATATGTACTGTGTGTCCTTTCATAGTACATTATCCAAATGGCCTAAATGGCCTAATTGGCCTAAATTAGCCTAAATGGCCAAAATTCGTCTGATTGGCCTAATCGGTCTAAATAGTCTAAATTGGACTAAATGGACTAATTGTCATAAATTGCATAAATTAAATAATTTTCTTAATTAGTCTAATGGGCCTAAATGGCCTAAATTTTCCTAAATGGCCTAAATGGTCTAATTGGACTAAATGAACTAAATTAACCTAATTGGCCTCATTGACCTAAATTCCCTAAATTATCTAATTGGTATAATTGTCCTAAATGTCCTAATTGGCCTAAATGGCCTAAATTTTACAAATAAAATTAAATGTACTAATTGGCCTAATTGGCCTAAATGGCCTAAATTGGACTAAATGTACTAATTGGACGTATTGGTTTAAATGGTCTAAATTAGCCTAAATAGCCTAAATGACCTAAAATAGCCTAAATGGCTTAAATGACCTAAATTGGACTAAATAACATAAATTTTATAATTATCCTAATTGGTATAAATGGCCTAAATTGACTAAATGGACTAATTGGCCTAAATGCCCTAAATGACCAAAATGACCAAATTGATTAATTGGCCTAAATGGTCTAATTGGCATAATTGGCCTAAATGGATTAATTGGTATAAATGGCCTAATTGGACTAATTGTTCTAATTGGACTAAATGGACTAATTATACTAATTGGGATAATTGGGCTAATTTTCCTAAATTAGCCTAAATGGCCTAAATTGGTCTAAATGGTCTAAATAGCCTAATTGGCCTAAATAACCTAAATGGAATAATTGATATAATTGTCCTAAATGGACTGATTTGACTAAATGGACTAAATTACCTAATTGGTATAATTTTCCTAAGTGGCCTAATTTGACCCAAATGGCCTAAATTAGCCTAAATGGCACAAATTGGCCTAATTGGCTTAATTTTTAAAATTGGTGTAAATGAGCTAAATTGGCCTAAATAGAATAATTGGATTAAATGTCCTAAATGGAAAAAATTGGTCTAATTGGCCTAATTGGTCTAAATGGCCTAAATTGGCCTAAATGACATAATTGGCCTAAATTACATAAATTATCTAATTGGCCTATTTGGCCAAATTGGCCTAAATGGCCTGATTTGGTCTAAATGGCCTAAATGGAAAAAATTAGCCTAAATGGACTAATTGGATTAAATTTCCTAAATTTCATAATTGGACTAATTGGACCAAATGGTCAAAATTGGCCTAATCAGCTTAAATGACCTAATCGACCTAATTGACCTAATTGGTCTAAATTTTCTAAATTGGACTAAATTGCATAATTGGCCAAATTGGCCTAAATATTCTAAATGATCTAAATTGGCCTAAATGGCCTAATTAGCCTAAATGACCAAAATTGGCCTAAATGAACTAAATTTTCTAATTGTACTAATTGGACTAATGGGTATAATTGGAATAATTGGATTAATTGGACTAAATTGGCCTAAATGGACAAAATCTACTAATTGGCCAAAATTCCCTAAAGGGACTAAATTGGCATAACTGGCATGAATTGGTCTCATTGGCCTCATTGGCCTAAATTGGCCTAAATAGCCTAAACGTCCTACATGGCCTAAATTTCCTAAATGGCCTAATTAGCCTAATTAGCCAAAATGACCTAATGGGACTAAGGATCGAATGGGACTAAGTGGCCTAAGTGGCCTAATGGGTCTATTGGGATTAATTGGAAAAATGGGCCTAATGGGACAAATGGATCTAATGGGATTAAGTGGCCTAATGGGCCAAATGGGCCTAAGTGTCCAAATCGTCCAATTAGGACTAAGTGGCCTAATGGGTCTAATAGGTCTAATGGGTCCAGAGGGCCAAATTGGCCTAATGGGCCTGAGTGGCCTAAGTGTCCTAATGGTCCAAATGGGCCTATTGAGCCTAATTGTCCTAATGGGTCGATTAATCCTCATCCGACCTAATAGGACAAATGGGATTAGTGGGTTGAGTGGACCAGTTGGCCTAAGTGGCATGATGGGCCTAATGGGATTAATGGAGCTATTGGTACTAAGTGGAATAATGGGTCCACTATGACCAATTCAGCCTAATAGGTCTAATAGCCTAATGGGGCTAATGGGCCTAAGTGGCTTAATGGGCCCATTTTGGTCTATTCAACCTAATGGGCCTAATGGCTAAATTGCCCTAATGGATCTAATGAGACTAATGGGCCCCATGGGCCTAATGGGTCTAAGGGGACTAATGGGACAAAGTGGACAAGTAGGCCTAAGTGGCCTAATGGGCCTAATGGGCCTAATGGGCCTAATGGGTCTAAGGGGACTAATGGGCCTAAGGGACTTAATGGACCTAAGTGGCATAATGGACATAATATACCTAACGGGACTATTGGGCCTATTTGGACTAAGTGACCTAGTGGGCCTAATGGACCCAAAGGCCTAACTAGCATAATGGCCTAAGGGGTCTAATCAGCCTAATGGGTATAATGGGTTTAAGGGGACTAATGGGCCTAAGTGTCCTAAAGGGCCTAAGTGGCTTAAGTGACCTAATAGGACTAATGGGACGATTTGAACCCTTGGGCCTAAGTGACCTAATGGGATGAATGGGCCCATTATGGCCAATTCGGCCTAGCGGGCCTAATGGCCTAATTGGCCGAATGGGCTTAAGGGGCCCAATGGGCTTATTGGGTCTAAGGGGCCTAATGTGCCTAAGTATCCTAATGTGCCTAAGTGGCCTAATGGGAATATAGGGCCTAAGTGATATAATGGGGCCAATGGGCCTAATGGGCCTAATTGGCCCATTATGGATAATTCATCCTAATGGGTCTAATGGGCCTAAGTGGCTAATGGCTCGAAGTGGCCCAAGTTGCTTAATGAGATTAATGGGCCTAATGGTTCCAATGGGTGTAAGTGGCCTAAGTTGCCTAATGGGCCTAATGGGTCTAATGGGTCTAAGTGGCCTAATGTCGCTAAGTGGCCTAATTTTCACTACCACAAAAACAGTTTTTCCCAACACCCCCCCCCCCTTTATCAGCGCTAACGAAAAAGCGCTGATTAAGGGGGGGGGGCTTTATCAGCAATCAAAAAAGCACTGATAAAATCCCCCTCCCCTTTATCAGTGCTTTTTTTAGCGCTGATAAACGGACCCCTTTATCAGCACTTGTTTAGTAGCGCTGATAAAGGGTCGAATTCAAAAAAAATTAAAATTTAAAAAAATATATTAATATATTAATATATAAATATAGTTATATTGATATAGATATAATATATAATTTTTAAATATATTTTAGATAAGTATAAATGTACATTAACATGTAATATACTTAATATATAAGATATTTAGTGAAAATGGATTCTTAAAAAATTAAAAAAATATTTTTAATTAATAATTTTCTAATTATTATGGAGTAGTAGTCATTTAATAACAATTTGAAGACTAAAAAAATTATAAAAATTATAAAAAGATCCAAAATAAGTTGAAAACGCAACTCAAACTTCAAACGGCCATAACTTTTGATCCGAGTGTCCGTTTGAGCTCTACCACATATCAAATCGAAGCATGCGATGAGTTCTACGTCACTATGACCACAGGGGACCCCGGTCAAGCGTTTTTTGAGGCCAAAAAAGGCCTAGAAGTCCTCCAAAACTGAGTTTTTAGTCGGAGTACCCAGATTTTTTAACATTTTGTGGGTTTTCAGCCTTGTTTGAGGGGGTATTGTTGAATTTTTTTTGTGGGGACTGAATTTATTACATTCTTATTGATATTATGTCTTTGAAATTTTATCATTTTTTATAATTCACTTCTATTTATAATCAAATATATAACTATATGTACATATTTTTTATATATTCACACCTAAAAATTAAATTTTTAAAATAAATAATTAAACATATTTACATATAAAATATATTAGCTCTATCTAAATAATAACTAATATCCATTTTATTTAAAATACCAATATATTAATATTTATATAACTACTATATATTAATATAACTATATATATATATATATTAATCTAGCTATATATATATATTAATATAACTATATATATATTAATATTACTATATATATATATATTAATATCACTATAAATATATATATTAATATCACTATAAATATATATATATTCATATATCTATACATATATGTATATTAATATAAATATATTTTACTATACGAATAAATATAAATATATATATATATATATAAATAGAGATATATATTAATATAACTATATATATATATATTAATATAAATATGTATTTCTATACGAATAAATATAACTATATATATATATATATAGATATCATGAAATAGCAAACAAATCAAAATAGAGTAGTGGTAAGGGCTTAGGCGCGTAGGGGGGAGGTCTCGAGTTCAAAACCTGCTGGAGGCAGAGGCGGGCGCATGGGGGTGGATGTTGGGGGCTAGCGCTGATAAAGGGTGGAGTGGGTGTGTGCAGGCACTGGAGGGGATAAAAAGTGATATTAAAAGGGGGGATCAAGCGCTATAAAATCCCCCCATGATTGGCATGATTTTTTTAATTTTTTGTAATTTTTTTCAATTTTTTTTTAAATTTTTTTAATTTTTTTTTAATTTTTTTTAATTTTTTTTAATTTTTTTAACTTTTATCAGCGCTTTTTTAAAAGCGCTGATAAACAGGTCCTTTATCAATGCTAAAACAAAAACGCTGATAAAGGAAGCGCTGATATAGGACCCCTTTATCAGCGCTAAAAAAAGTGCTGATAAAGGGGTACTTTTATCAGTGCTTTTTTTAGCGCTGATAATAGGGGTCTTTATCAGTGTTTTTTTAGCACTGATAAAGGGGACCCACCCTTTATCTTCTCCAGCTTTAACAGCACTTTTCCTAGCGCTGTTAAAGGCCCTTTTTAGCGCTGATAAAGGGCGTATTTGTAGTAGTGTTTCCTAATGGTCCCAATGGGTCCAATGTGCATAAATGGGTCTAATGGGTTCAATGGGTCTAAGTGGTCAAATGGGCCTAAGTGGCCTAAGTTGCCTAATGGGACAAATGGGACTAATGGGTATAATGTTACTATGTGGGATAATCGGCCTAATGGGTATAATGGGCCTAATGGGTGGAATGGGTGGAATGGGCCTAAGTGGCCTAATGGGTTGAATGGGCCGAATGGGCCTAAGTGGCCTAATCGGCCTTAGTGGCCTAAGTTGCTTAATGGGACTGATGGTTCCAATGGGACTAAGTGGCCTAATGGGCCTAAGTGGCCTAAGTTTCTTAATGGGACCAATGGGCCTAATGGATCCAATGGGCCTAATGGGTCCAATAGGCCAAAGTGGACAAAGTTACATAATGTGACTAATGGGATGAATGGGACTAATGGGCCCAATGGTCCTAATGGGTCCATTGGGCCTAAGTGTCTTAAGTTCCCAAATGGGTCGAAGTGGCGTATTGGGCTTAATGGGATTAAGCATCCGAATGGGCCTAATGGGTCGAAGTGGCCAAATGGGCCTAATGGGCATAAGTGGCCTAATGAGCCTGATGGGTAATGGCACTAATGGGCATAATGGGTCTAATAGGTCTAAGTGGCCTAATGGTCCTATATTTCCTAAGTTTCCTAATGGGCCTAATGGGTCCAATGGGTCTAAGTGGCTCAATGACCCTAAGTGGACTAAGTTGCCTAATGGTCCTAATAGTCCTAATGGGTCTAATGGGCCTAAGTAGTCTAATTAGTTTAATGGGTCTAATGCGCCTAATGGGCCTAATGGGTCGAATAGGCATAAGTGGCCTAACAAGTTAAATGGGTTGACTGGGACTAAGTGTCCTAATGGGCCTAAGTGGCCTAAGTTACCTAATGGGCCTGATGATTTTAATGGGCATATGTGGCCTAATAGACCTAAGTGGCCTAAGTTGCCTAATGGGCCCAATCGGCGGAATGGGCCGAATGGGCCTAATAGGCCTAATGGGCCCAATGGGACTAAGTAGCCTAATGGCCTAAAGTAGCCTAATGGGCCTAAAATTCCTATGTGGCCTAATGGTCCTAATGGTCCCGAGTGTCCTAATGGGTTGATGTGGCCTATTAGGCCTCATGGGCCTAACGGTCCTAAATGGCCAAATGGGCCAAATGGGATAATGGGCATAATGGGTCTAAGTGTCCTAACGAGTCTAATGGTCCTAATAGGGCTAGGTTTTCTAATGGGCCTAATAGGCCTAGGTTCCCTAATGGACCTAGGTGGGAAATGGGCCAAATGGGCAAAATGGGCCTAAGTTCAATGATTTATGAAACTTGGCTGACAAAAAAATCAGAAGGGAGGGATTGTTGGTACCATGATGATGAGGAAGGTGTTTGTTTTCATGTGTTTTCTTTTGTTGTTAAGGAAATATTTTGAAGAAAGAAAATGACCTCACTTTGTATTTGGTGGAAATCGTACTGGCCATTGTTTTAAAAAGAATCAGACTCACTCTTTCCATTATAATGAGGCAAAGATTTTTAAAATAAAAGGCACTAATCATACTTGTCTTGGGTTTGGTATGTGAAAAGATCACAATGAGGAATTGACTATTATCTGGAAAGAAAGAATTGGTCTCCTAGAGAATGCATCTTGCTAGAAGTAAATGGTCATCAGATTCACACTGGATCTGGTATGAAAGAAGTGTTTGTTTTATGAAGTATCAGAGTCTACTAACTATGATAAAATTAAATTTGATGATGCTTTTCTGATTCATATTTCATAAATCATTATTTTATTGGAGGACTTATCATGCAATACTAATGGAAGAAAGGGGAAAAGAGGTATTCCAAATCGTATCCAGATTTATTGTATCTAGGTGGAAGAGAAGAAAGAGATGATGATAATAAAAAAGGAATCATACCCAGTGAAATCAAAAAGTGAAATCGTACCAACTTAGGACCATTAGTCCCATTAGGCCCATTAGGCCACTTAGGCCCATTTTGACCATTTGGCCACTTCGGACCATTAGGCCCATTATGCCTATTCGGCCCATTAGGCACATTCATCCACTTTGTCCCATTAGGCCACTTAGGCCCATTTGGGTCATCAGGCCTGTTAAGACAATTAGGCCCATTAGGCCAATTTGGCCACTTTGTCCCATTAGGCAAATTATGCCCACTCGTCCACTTTGGCCCATTAGGACCATTATGACTATTAGGCCACTTAGGCCCATTAGGTCCACTAGGCCCATTATGCCCATTAGGCCCATATGTCCACTCGTCCACTTTGGCCCATTTGGCCACTTAGGCCCAATAGGCACATTAGGCACATTTGGCCGTTGAGGCCCATTAGGCCTATAAGTAAACTTAGTCCCATTAGGCCCATTTTTCAACTTCATCCCATTATTAACATTAATCACATTAGGCCCATTCGTCCACTTTGGCCTATTAGGCCAGATAGGCCCATTAGTCCCATTAAAGTCATTAGGACACTTACGCCCATTACACCCATTATGCAACTTATGCTCATTTGGCCACTTAGGCACATTATTCCACTTAGGCCCATTAGTCCCATTAGTCCTAGTAGTCCCATTACGCCTAATAGGCCCATTAGGCCCGGTAGGCCCATTAGATCTAGTAGGCCCGCTTAGGCCCATTGGTACACCTAGGCGCATTCAGCCCATTGGTCCACTTAGGCCCATTTGGACCATTCAGACGCTTAGGCCCATTATGCCCATTAGGCCGATTTGTCCATTTAGGCCCATTATTCCCATTAGGCCCATTATTCCACTTAGTCCCTCCAGGCCCATTATGCAATTTAGGCCCATTGTGTCCATTAGGCCACTTCAACCCATTAGGGAAATTAGGCCCATTAGGCCACTTAGGCCCATTTGGAGCATTTGTCCCATTGGGCCCATTAGGTAACTTTGGCCCGTTAGTCCCATCGGGACCATTAGGCCACTTTGGCCTGTTAGGCCACTTAGGCCCATTAGTCTTATTCGACCCATTAGGCTCATTCAGCCCATTAGGCCCATACAGCCACTTAGGCCCATTTGACCACTTAGGCCCATTAGGCCCATTGGTCCACTTAGGCCCATTAGGCCCATTTTCCCACTTAAGCCCATTAGTCTCATTGGTTCACTTAGGCCCATTACACCCATTATGCCCATTCAGTGCATTAGGTCCATTTTTCCACTTAAGACCATTAGGTCCATTAGGCCCAATAGGTCTATTAGGCCCAATAGGTCCATTAGGCCCAGTATGTCCATTAAGCTACTTCGTCCCACTAGTTCCATTAGACCCATCTGACCCATTCGGATAATTAGGACCATTAGGCCCATTGGAACCTTTAGTCCCATTCATCCCACTAGGCCCATTAGACCCATCAGAGTCTACTGACTATGATAAAATTAAATGTAACTATGCTTTGCTGATTCATATTTCATAAATCATAAGTTGATTGGAGAACTTATCATACAAGCTTGATAGAAGAAAGGGAAAAAAGGTATTCCAAATCATATTTAGATTTATTGTATCTAGGTGTAAGAGAAGAAAGAGATGATGCTAATTGAAAAGGAATCGTACCTAGTGCAATCAAAAAGTGAAATCGTACCCACTTATTCCCATTAGTCTCATTAGGACCATTAGTCCACTTAGGCCCATTTGGCCCATTTGGCCACTTTGGCCCATTAGGCCCATTATGACTATTCGACCCATTAGGCACATTCATCCACTTTGTCCCATTAGGAAACTTAATCCCATTAGGTCTGTTAAGCCAATTAGGCCCATTAGGCCACTTAGGCCCATTAGGCCCATTTGACCACTTTGTCTCATTAGGCCCATTATGCCCATTTGTCCACTTTGGCCATTATGCCCACTCGTCCATTATGCCCACTGGTCCACTTCTTCTCCAGATGTCCGTTTTCTCTCTACCACATATCAAATCGAAAATTTTGAAAATATCTACACTCTAGTGACCATTGTAACCCCTTATCACGTTCATCAAGGCTAGAAAAGGCCAATAATTCCTCCCAATGGTCATAAGTTCTGCTCCAGGTTTCTGTTTTTCCATAACTTCTACTCTGGGTGTCTTTTTTTCCTCTACAACATATCAAATCGATCTAAAAACATATTTAAAAAATATATATTATATTTATATCAATATAAATATACTTATATATCAATATAATATTTTTTATGAAATATATTTTTTTTTGAAATATACACTTTATCAGTGATGGGAAAAAAAGCGCTGATAAAGCCCCCCCTTTATTAGTGCTACTAAAAAAAGATCTGATAAAGAGGGGAACCTTTAACAGTGCTAAAAAAAGTACTGATAAAGGGTGTTCCTTTATCAGAGCTTTTTTTTAGCACTGATAGAGGCACCCCATTTATCAGTGCTTTTTTTAGTGTTATTAAAGGGTGGTGCTACGGAAACCCAATTTTATGGTAATGTTAGGTCCATTAGGACACTTAGTCCCATTCAACCCATAGGCCTATTAGTCCCATTTGTCCATTTAGGCCAATTTTAGTCATTTAGTCCAATTAGGCCAATTAGGTCATTGAGTCCATTTAGGCCAATTAGGTTATTTAGGTCATTTAATCTGATTTAGACCATTTAGTCCAATGATGCCAATGAGACCAATTCAGGCCAATTTAGGCCCTTTATATCACTTAGGCCAATTAGAATATTTAGGCCATTTTGGCCAATTTAGGCCAATTAATCCAATTAGTACAATTAGGCCAATTAGGCCAATTAGGCAATTTAATTCACTTAGTCTATTTAGGAAAATTTAGTTCATTTAGGCTAATTAGTCTATTTAGGCCAATTTAGATCATTTAGGCTATTTAGGCCAATTTAGGCCATTTAGGCTATTTAGGCCAATTTAGACCATTTATGCCAATTAGACCAATTATGCCATTTAGGATAATTTAGGTAATTTAGACCAATTAGGACAATTAGTCCTATTAGTACATTTAATATGATTATGCCAATTTAGACCATTTAGGCCAATTACACCAATTTAGTCCATTTAGGCCAATTTTCCATTTTGGTCATTTAGGCCAATTTAGGCCATTTAGGCCAATTTGGTCAATTAGATAATTTAGGTAATTTAGTCCAATTAGGCCATTTAGGACAATTTATCTCATTTATATTAATTATTAAAATTAGACCAATTAGACAATTCATGCCCATTTTTCTAATTAGGCAATTTAGGTCAATTTAGGCCATTTAGGCTAATTTAGTCCATTTAGTCCAATTTAGGCTATTAAGGTCAATTTAGGACAATTAGTTCATTTATACCATTTAGAAAAATTAGGTAATTTATTCCAATTATATCAATTAGACCATTTAGATTATTTAGGCCAATTAGACCATTTAGACAAATTTAGGCCATTTAGACCAATTAGGCCAATTAGGCCAATTTAGGCCAATTAGGATAATTTAGGTCATTTATCATAATTAGGAAAATTATTCCAATTATTTCATTTATTCCAATTAGTCCATTTAGGCCAACTAAGCCATTTAGGCCAATTAGGCCAATTAGACCATTTAGGCCATTTTATGCCATTTTGGTCATTTTGGCCATTAAGGCCAATTTACAATTAGGTAATTTAGTTCATTTAGTAAATTTAGTCAATTTGGACATTTAGTCTATTTAGGTCATTTAGGTAAATTAGGCCAATTAGACAATTTAGGTCATTTAGGCCAATTTAGGCCATTTAGGCCAATTAGGACAATTTAGGTCATTTAGACTATTTAGGATAATTTAGACCATTTAGGAAAATTTAGCCAATCATTCCATTTTTTAAAATTAGGTCGATTAGGAAATTTAAGTTGATTTGGCCGATTTAGGCAATTTAGGCCAATTAGGACAATTAGACCAATTAGACAATTTAGTAAAATTAGGTCAATTAGGCCAATTAGGCTAATTGAGGTCATTTAGGATAATTAGGTCATTTAATCCATTTAGTAAAATTTAGGTCATTTAGGCTAATTAGTCCAATTAATCCAATTAGGTAATTTATGGCAATTAAGGCCAATTGATCCATTTAGGCCAATTTAGACCATTTAGACCAATTAAGCTAAATTAGGAAAATTTTGTCCATTTTTACCATTTAGGACAATTTAGTCCAATTAGGACAATTAGGATATTTAGGAAATTTAGGCCAATTTAGGTCATTTAGACCAATTAGGCCAATTAGTCCAATTATTCCATTTAGGCCAATTAGGCCATTTAGGCCATTTAGGCCAATGTAGGGCATTTAGGACATTAGGGGCAATTAGACCATTTAGTACATTTAGGAAAATTAGTCCATTTAGGACAATTAGACCAGTTAGTACATTTATTCCATTTAGAAAAATTAGTCCATTTAGGCCAATTAAGCCATTTAATCCATTTTGACCAATTTAGGCCATTTAGACAAATTTAGGCCATTTTGACCAATTAGTCCAATTATGCCAATTTAGGTCATTTGGACCATTTGGAAAAATTAGTCCATTTCGGACAATTAAACCAATTAAGCCATTTTATCCATTTAGGCTAATTAGGTTATTTAGGTCATTTAGACCAATTAGGCCAATTAGGCCAATCTAGGACATTTAGGCTAATTTAGTCCATTTAGTCCAATTAGACCAGTTAGGCCATTTATGCTAATTAGGAAAACTAGGTCATTTATACCATTTAGGTCAATTAATCCATTTAGCCCAATTAGGCTAATTAGATCATTTTGGTCATTTAGGCGAATTTAGGCCATTTAGGTCAATTAGGACGATTAGTCCATTTAGGCTAATTAATCCATTTAGGCTAATCCATTTAGTACATTTAGGTCAATTAAAACATTTAGGACATTTAGGGCAATTTGGAACATTTAGACCAATTAGTTCAATTAGTCCAATTTAGAAAATTTTGGTCATTTAGGCCAATTAGTCAATTTAGGCCAATTTAGACCATTTAGGCCAATTAGGCCATTAGGTCAATTCTGACCATTTAGGCCATTTAGTCCATTTAGGCCAATTAGTTATCCCATTTAGGCCAATTTAGGCCATTTAGGCCATTTAATCCATTTAGTCCAATTATTCCAATTAGTCTAATTAGTCCAATTAGGCTATTTAGGATAGTTAGTCCATTTAGGCCATTTAAACCAATTAGGCCATTTAGGCCAATTTAGGCCATTTAGAACAATTTAGGTTATTTAGGTAAATTATGCCAATTAGGCTACCACGAACCAACTCGGATCGACCCTGAACTGGTCACCTGACAACTATATAATAATCTCTACGCAGAAAGTCTCGATACTTTCTTTTACGCAGAGGAGTTTGAAGTTTCAAAATAGAAGGCATCATTTCCACATTTAGACCCAACAAATCAACAACATGAGAAGCAATGAAATATGAGATCCACCTATATCAAAAAATGCTTGCATAAGGGTAGAATTCAAAAGAATTGTACCTCTCACCATCGATGGTACAAGTTGTCTATTCACAATAACCCGATCAGCTCCAAATACCTGCTTACTCGCCACACATTTATCTTTATTCCCCTACTGAGATTTCCCATGTAGAGGATTCATGGTATTCCTGTAATCATCATGATTAACTCTATTCTGATAACAAGGGGTATTATGTTGTCCTTGTCCTGTTGAGGCATAAGACCACTGTGAACCTTGAGAAGTGTCTCGAACACCCAACCTTGGAGCATGTAGACAATAAAAATGAAGATTCCCTGACTAATTACAATTATGGAATGCTCTAGGTGGTGATGTACATTCTTTCTTCATGTGTCTTAGAGCACTACATTGGAAACATCCTGACTTGCTCTTAAGTTTCATAGGAAGGTTCATTGATCCTTCCATCAGATTTTGAGCCATACTCCCACCTTGGAAATAAGTATCCCTCTTATACTTTCTCCCCGCATTATAGTTTCCAAAATTTCTCATATGTATCATGATATATCCTCCACCCATCACCCCTAAGATGTCCCTTTCATTTATGGTTTCCCTCTTGACCATCTCTATACAATTTGTTATACAAATTACCTAAATAATCAAACAAATTTCCTACCTCATCCCAGATTAAAAAATGTGTGTCTCCAAAGATGTACTAGCATCAACCTCAGGTGAAAACTGGATTAAATTCATTAATTTAGCCACATATTCTATCAAAAAAAGGTTCTACCACTTCATTCTAAATAAATCCATCGTTCTATAAATTCTAAACGCGTGAGGATAGAATTGTTTATTGAAAAATTCCTCAAAATCCCCCCATGCCATACCTTGGTCCACTATAGCCTAGATCATGAACTCCCACCACTAACATGGAATATCCTCTAACATGTACATCAATAACTTGACTTTAAACTCCATTAGTGTTCCTAGGAAATCAAATATTTGATTCATCCTATTTAGCCACACCTCCACCTTTCTGGTTCCGAATCACCCCAAAAGATGGGTGGATTTTGCTTCTAAAACTGAACCAAATTTTCCACATGCCTTGGTTAATATCTTTTATTCCCACTATCGACAGCTTCAAAAGATTTCACTATGCTATGCACCAACTACTGGTTCACTTGGGGCTCAGATGCAATCACATTTTTAATAGATTCCTCTGGTTGGTTTCTATGATGCCTACCAGGTTCCATTCTCTGTTCACATGAGCAACACCATAATTCTCACTCTCTAGCAATACAAGGCTTAACAATTTCAAATTTTATCACATTTCAACTATCATAACCATGATTTACAAAATTCAACATTTCCCATGTTCAATAATTTTTGAAAAAACATCCACCATGTTTTGAAAATCCACCCATTTTCAAAATAACGCAGTCATTCTCTTTTCAAAATCACACATTTGAAAACACTTTCCAGAATTTTCAAAAATCAACAAATTCATATCACAACATAAATCATTACTCCAAATGAGATAAAATCCTAGTGGGAAGTAATTTAAACCATGCATGTCATGATCTTCTCATTTTATAAACCCACGACAATGAGACCACTGGGCACACTAGGCCCATTAGGCCTATTAGGCCCGTTAGGCCCATTCAGCCCATTGATCCCATTAAGCCCATTTCCCCCATTAGGACTATATAGCCACTTAGGCCCATTGGTTCCATTCGGAACATTAGGCCCATTAGGAACATTATGCCCATAAGGCCCATTCGGCCACTTAGGCCCATTAGGCCACTTAGGCCCATTAAACCACTTATGCCCATTAGCCCCATTAGTCCAATTAGGCGCATTAGGCCAATTAGGACCACTAGACCCATTAGTCCACTTAGTCTCATTAGGACACTTAGGAAAATTAGTACACTTAGGACTATTAGACCCATTAAGACACTTAGACCCATTAGACCACTTATTCACATCCCATTAGGCCAATTGGGCACATTAGGACCATTCGACCACTTAGGCCCACTAGGCCCATTACGCCACTTAGGCCCATTAGGACATTTCTCCCCATTAGGCTCACGAGGCCCATTAGGAAACTTATGCCCATTAAGCCCAGTAGTCCCATTATGCCACATAAGCTCATTCGTTCACTTAGACCCATTAGGCCCATTAACCCCATTAGGACAATTTCTCCCATTAGACCCTTTAAGGCACTTAGTCCCATTAGTCCCATTCATCCACTTAGGCACATAGGCCCATTCGATCAATTATGTCGATTAGGCCACCTATACTCATTAGGCCCATTAGGCCACTTAGGCACATTATGCCCATTAGGTCAATTCTGCTGATTAGGCCAATTAGACCACTTATGCCACTTAGACCCATTAGGCTCATTATCACCATTAGTCCACCTAGGCCCATTATTCCCATTCGATCGATTAGGTCGATTAAGCCACTTAGGTGAATTCGGTCAATTAGCTTGATTAAGCCACTTGGGTCCATTAGGCCCATTAGGCCACTTAGTCCCATTAGGCCCATTTAGTCAATTAGGCAGATTAGTCCACTTAGACCGATTAGGCCCATTATGACCATTAGGACACTTAGGCCTACTAGGTCCATTATGCATATTCGTTTGATTAGGTTGATTAGCCACATCGCCCCATTAGGCTCATCAGGCCCATTGGGTCGATTAGACCGATTCACCCACTTAGGCCACTTAGGCCACTTAGGCCCATTATGCCCATCAGGACCATTATGCCCATCATACCCATTAGGCCCATTAGACCACTTAGGCCACTTAGCCATTAGGCCCATTAGGTCCATTAGTCTCATTCGGTTGATTGGGCTAATTAGGTCACTTTGGATTATTAGGCCCATTATGCACATTAGGCCACTTAAGCCCATTAGGCCCATTCAGTCGATTAGAGGGATTAAGACACTTATTCCCATTAATCCCATTAGGATACTTAGACCCATTAGGCCCATTAGGCACATTAGGCCACTTAGGCCCATTAAACCCATTAGGCCCATTATCCCCCCTTTAGCCCATTTGGCCACTTAGGCCCATTAGAGCCATTTTCCCATTAAACCCATTATTCCCATTAGGCCCATTAGGCTAGTTAATCCATGTATTACACTTAGGCCCATTAGGCCCATTAGGCCACGTAGACCCATTAGTCCCATTAGGACACTTAGTCCCATTAGGACCATTAAACCCATTAGTCCCACTAAGCCCACTAGGCCCCTTAATCAACTTAGTCCACTTAGGCCCATTTGGTGGATTAGCCCGATTAGTCCACTTAGGCCACCTAGGCCAATTAGGTCCATTGGGCTTATTAGCCCAATTAGGCTGATTAGGCCCATTAGGGAACTTAGGCACATTCAGCCCATTCGACCACTTAGGACCATTAGGACCATCAGGACCATTTGTCCCATGAGGTGAATTACGCCCATGAGACCCATTTGGACCATGAGGCCCATCATACCCATGAGTACACTTAGGTCTATTAGGACCATTGGACCCATTGGGCCCATGAGGCCACTTAGGCCCATGAGGTCTAAGAGGCCCATTAGACCCATCAGGCCACTTGGACCCATTAAGCCCATTAATCCCATTAGGATCACTAGGCCCATTAGTCCCCTTGGGCCCATTAGCCCCAATAGGAACATTAGGCCCACTAGGACCATTAGAGAACTTAGTCTCATACAACCCATTAGGCCACTTAGGACCATTAGGCCCATTAGTCCCATCAGGCCCATTAGGCCCATGAGGCGCATTCCTCCAATGAGGGCCATGAGACCCATTTAGACCATGAGACCCATTAGGACCATTAGGAAATTTAGGCCCATTAATACCATTAGGACCATGAGGCCACTTAGGATCATGAGGCCCATTGGACCCATCAGGACACTTGGGCCCATTATCCCCAATAGGCCCACTAATCCCATTAGGCCCATTAGGCCCTTTAGGCCACTTAGGACCATTAGGACCATTGGGACCACTAGGCCCATTCATTCCATTAGGTCCATTGGGACTATTTGGAACATTAGGCCCAATCAACTCATTAGGCCCCTTAGGCCCATGAGGCCCATTGGGCCAATTAGGCCCATTAATCCACTTAGACCCATTCAAACCATTAGTCCCTTTAGGCCTACTTAGGAAACTTAGGCCCATTAGGCCCATTATGGCCATTGGACTCATGAGGTGTCTTAGGCCCATTAGGCTCATGAGGCCCCTTCATTCCATCAATCCATTTTGGTCCATTCGACCCATTAGGCCCATCAGGCCCACCGGGCCCATTAGGCTACTTAGGCCCATTAGGTCACGTAGGTCCTTGAGGCCCAGGAGAACCATCAGTCCCATTAGGCCACTTAGGCCCATTAGGCCCATTATTCCCATTAGGCCACTTAGGCCCATTAGCCCCATTAGGCCCATGAGACCACTTAGTCCAATTTGGCCCATTTAGCCCATTAGGACCATGAGGCCCTTAGGCCCATCGGGCCGCTTAAGCCCATTGGGCCCTTTAGGCCCACAAGGACCATTCAGCCACATCAGACCATTAGGTCACTTAGGCCCCTTAGTCCCATTAGGCCAACTACTCTGATTAGGATGCTTAGGCCGATGAGGCCCATTAGGCCCATTAGTCCCATTAGGCCCATCAGGAACATGAGGCCATTAAGTCCCATGAGGCCCATTAGGCCCATTATGCATATTACGCCACTTATGCCAATTAGGCCCATTGGGACCATGAGGAAACTTAGACCCATTTTGCCCATGAAGCCCTTTCGGCCCAGGAGGCCCTTGAGACCCATTAGGCCCTCAGGACCGTTTGACCATTTAGGGCCATTAGGCCTATTAGGTCACTTAGGCCTATTAGGCCCATTCTTCTGCTTAATCCCATTAGGCCCATTCCGCCGCTTAATCCAATTAGGCCCACTAGGGCCATTAGGCCACTTAGGCCACTTAGGCCCATTAGGCCCATTGGGTCTATTAATCCATTTAGGCCCATTAGGTCCATTAGGCCACTTAGGCCCATTAGGCCAATTAGACCCATTAGGCCCATTATGTCTATCAGGCCTATTAGGTCACTTTGGCCCATTAGGACCATTAGGCCCATGAGGCCCATCGGTCCCATTAGGCCACTTAGGCTCATTAGGCTCATTAGGCCAACTGGGCCAATTAGGCTCATTTTTTCCATTGGGCCTATTAGGCCAATTAGGCCCATTAGGCCACTGAGGCCAATTACGCCCATTACGCCCATCAGGCCCATTAGGCCTACTGGGACCATTAGTCCAATTTAGCCAATGAGGCCCATTTAGGACACTTAGGCCACTTAGGCCCATGAGGCTCATTAATCCCATCAGGCCCATAAGGCCACTTAGGCCCATGAGGCCAATTGGGCCACTTCTCCCCATTTTACCCATTGGGCCTATTAGGCCCACTGGGCCCATTTGGCCCATTTGGACACTAAGGTCTATCAGGACACTTGGGCCCATTAGGCCCAGTGTGCCACTTATACCCATTAGGCCACTGAGGCCCATTTTAGCCATTAGGACAATCAGGCCCATTAGTCGCATTAGGCCACTAAGGCCCATCAGGCCCATCAGGACACTTAAGCCCATTAGCCCAATTAGGCCCTTGAGGCCCATTAGTCTACTTATCCCAATTAGGCCCATTAGGCCTAGGAGGCCCATTAGGCCCATTTTTTCCACCAATCCCATTAGGCAACTTATGCCCATTTGGCCAATTAGGCCACTTAGGCCCATTCATCTCATTAGAACACTTAGTCCCATTAGGCCACTCATGCCACTTGGGCACATTAAGTCACCTAGGCCATTATGCCCATTAATCCCATCATGGCCATTAGGCCCATTAGGCCACCAAGGCCCATTAGGCCCAATGGGCTCATTATGACACTTAGGCCCATTATGCCAATTAGGCCCATTAGGCCCATGAGGCCCATTAGGACACTGAGGCCCATTTGGACCATCATGCTCATCATGCCCATTAGGCCCATTAGGACCATGAGTCCACTTAGGCCCATTCAGCTCATTAGCCCACATAAGCCCATTAAACCCATTAGGCCCATTAGGCCTATCAGGCCTATCAAGCCCATAAGGCCACCTAGGCCCATTCATCCCATTATTCCCATTATGCCCATCAGTCCAATGAGGCCTCTTAGGCCCATTCAACTAATTAGGCCACTTAGGCCCATTTAGCCTATTATGCCCATCGGGCCCATTTGGCCACTTAGGCCCATTTGGCCTCTTAGGACCATTTGGATCATTAGGCCACTTAGGCCCATTAGGCCACTTAGGCCCATTAGGCCACTTAGGCCCATTAGGACACTTAGGCCCATTAGGCCCATTAGGCTTATTCATCCCATTAATCCACTAAGGCCCATTCGGCCCATTAGGTCACTTAGGCACATTTGTCTCATTATGCCACTTAGGCCCATTAGGCCCATTAGGTCCATTAGGCAACATAGGCCCCTTAAGCCAATTAAGACCAGTAGGCCACACAGGCCCATTAGGCCCATTAGGCCACTTTATCCCATTAGGCTACTAAGGCCCATTAGACCCCTTAATCCCCTTAGGAAAATTAGGTCCATTAGGCCACTTTGGCCCATTAGGCCACTTTGGCCCCTTAGGCCACTTAGGCAACTTAGGCCCATTATGCCCATTCCATTAGGCCACTTAAGCCCATTAGGCCACTTAGTCCCATTAGGCCACTTAGTCCCATTAGGCCCATAGTCCAATTAGGCCACTTAGGCCATTTAGGCCATTTTAGCCACTAAGGCCCATTAGGTCGCTGGGTCCCATTAGGCCCATTAGACCACTTGGACCCATTAGTTCATTTCGGTTACTCAGGCCCATTAGACCACTTAGGCTCATTCGGCTCATTAGGTCACTTATGCCCATTAGGCCCATTAAGCCCATTAGGTCACTTAGGCCCATTAGGCCCATTAGGCCACTAAGTCTCATTGGGCGAATTAGGACCCTTAGGTCACTTAGGCCACTTAGACTCATTTGGCCCATTAGGCCCATTGGGCCCACTAAGGCACATTAGGCTCATTCGTCCACTTAGGCCCATTAGGCCCACTAGTCCACTTAGTCAACTTAGGCCCATGAGGTCCATGAGTCCACTGAGGCCCATTCGACCCATTAGGCCCATCAAGCCCATTAGGCCACATAGGCCCATTAGGCCACTTTGGCCTATTCAGAGCATTAGCCCACTTTGGACCATTAGGCCCATTAGGCCACTGAGGCCACTTAGACCTATTAATCCACTTTGAAGCATTACACCCATTAGGCCCATCCGGGCCATTATGTCAATTAGGCCCATTAGGTGCATTAGGCCCATTATGCCCTATAGGGCCATTAGGCCCATGAGGCCGCTGAGGCCCCTAAGGCCCATCAAGCCCATCAGGCCTATTAGGCCACTTTGGCCAATTAGGCCCATTAGGCTCATTAGTCCCATTAGGCCCCTTAAGTCCATTCAGCTCATTAAGCCACTTAATCTCATTAGTCCCATGAGGCCCATCAATCCCATTAGGCTGCTTAGGCCCATTTGACCTATTATTCCCATCAGTCCCATCAGGCCACTTAGGCCCATTCAACTTATTAGACCACTCGGGCCCATTAGCCACATTAGGTCCATCAGGCCCATTAGGCCCATTAGTCCACTTAGGTCTGTTATGCCCATTAGGCCACTTAGGCCCGTTCGGCTCATTAGGCCACTTAGGCCCAATAATCCCATTAGGACCCTTAGGCCACTTAGGCCCATTAAGCCACTAAGGCCCATTAGGCCACTTAGGCCCATTCATCTCTTTAAGCAACTTAATCCTATTAAGCCCATTAATCCCATTTGGCCACTTAGACCCATTTAGCCCATTAGGCCCATTAGGCCACTAAGGCCGATTAGGCCCATTCATCCACTTAGGCCCATTAGGCCACTTAGGCCCATTTAGTCCAATAAGCCACTTTGTCCAATTAGGCCCATTAGTCCATTTAGGCCTATTTGGCCACTTAGGCCCATTTGGCCACTTAGGCCCATTAGGCCACTTAGGCCCTTTTGAAATGGTTGGCTACATTTTTGATCTCATTATTTCCTTCTATTTTCAATCATTGACCTCAAGAAATTCCTTCTCTAAATATGATTGTCCATAGTATGATCTTTCTGAGAACGGTTGGCCTGAAGACGATCATACCGGGTATGATGTTTTTCTTCCTGAGCCTCAGTACGATCATCCTGGGTACGAATGTTTTCTTATGCATACGATGGATAATTAGACGCTAAAGTACCTGACAATGATCGTTCTCGATATGATAATTCTGATCATGATCCTCAGTGCCTTCTTTCTTTCCTTCCATCCCGAATCTGATTGCACTGGGTACGATTCCTTTTTGATGGGCATCATCTCTTTCTTCTCTTCCACTTAGATACGATAAATCTGGATACGATTTAGAATACCACTTTTCCACTTTCTTCCATCAATTTTGCATCATAAGTTCTCCAATCAACTTATGATTTATGAAATACAAATCAGTAAAGCATTGTCACATTTAATTTTATCATAGTCAGCAGACTTCGATACTTCATCAAAACAAACACTTCTTTCATACCAGACCCACTTAGTCCCATTGGAACCATCAAGACCATTAGGCAACTTAGGCCACTTAGGCCCATTAAGCCACTTAATCTATATGAAAAATGACCATTTGCAACGGGTTATTTGCGACGGGACAATCGGCCCATCGCAAATAATAGTTATTTGCAACAAGGGTTAGAACCCATCGCAAAAGGTGTGGGGCCAAATGCGCTTCAAACCGCAGGTAGGGGTATTTGCGATGGGTTCCAATTCCCATCACAAGTACCCGACGACGGTTTTTAGTATTTGTGACGGGATACTTGCCCCGCCGCAAATAATTTTTTCCGTCTGACTTTAATTAATGCGGGCAATGGGCATTTGTGGCCGGACCCGTCACAAATGAGACCGTTGCAAATAATCTAACATATATATACCCCCATCCGTTTTCCTCTCATTCTACTTCTTTATCAACTTCTCTCTATCTCTTCTGAAAACTTTTCTTCTAAAATTTTTCATAGTGTAAACTTTTAAATCGGAGCATAATCCGCAACTTTTATACTCCGAAAGCTTCAGTTTCAAGGTATTTGTCTATTTTTTTTTTATTATTTAGTTAATTTATTTTATTTTAAATTATTTATAATTTTTGTTAGTTAGATGGAATTAAATTAAATTATTATTAGATATTTGTTTTTTCAGTGTTTATTTTTATGAATAATTATGTCTAAGTGTTAATTATAAATAATTAGTAATAATTAGTAATAAATTATAATAATTAGTAATAAATTGTAATAATTAGTAATAAATTGTAATAATTAGTAATAAAATGTAATAATTAGTAATAAATTGTAATAAATAGTAATAAATTAAAATAATTAGTAATAAATTGAAATCATTAGTAATAAATTGAAATCATTAGTAATAAACTGAAATAATTAGAAATAAATTGAAATAATTAGTAATAAATTAAAATAATTAGTAATAGATTGTAATAATTAGTAATAAATTGTAATAATTAGTAATAGATTGTAATAATTAGTAATAAATTGTAATAATTAGTAATAAATTGTAATAATTAGTGATAAATTGTAATAATTAGTAATAAATTGTAATAAATTGTAATAAATTGTAATAATTACTAATCATTAGTAATAATTTGTAATAATTTGTAATAATTTGTAAGAATCAGAAATAATTAGAAATAATAGAAATAATTAGAAATAATTAGAAATAATTAGTAATAATTAGTAATAATTAGTAATAATTAGTAATAATTGTAAATAATTAGTAATAATTAGAAATAATTAGAAATAATTAGTAATAATTGGTATTGGTTAATATTTATTAGTATTACTCAGTATTAGTTAGTAATAAATTGTAATAATTAGTAAAAAATTATAATAATTAGTAATAATTAGTAATAATTAGTAATAAATTGTAACAATTAGAAATAAATGGAAATAAATTGTAATAATTTGTAATAATTTGTAATAATAAGTAATAATTAGTAATAAATTGTAATAATTAATAATAATTAGAAATAATTTGTAATAATTAGTAATAATTAGAAATAATTAGAAATAATTAGTAACAATTAGTAATAAATTGTGATAATTTGTAATAAATTGTAATAATTATTAATAAATTGTAATAATTAGTATTATATTGTAATTTTTTTAATAATTAGTAAAAAATGTAATAATTAGTAATAATTAGTAATAATGAGTAATAAATTGTAATAAATCAAAATAAGTAGAAATAATCAGTAATAATTAGGATTAATTAGTAATAATTAATAATAATTAGGATTAATTAGTAATAATTAGTAATAATTAGGATTAATTAGTAATAATTAAGATTAGTTGGTAATAATTAGGATTAATTAGTACTAATTTGGATTAATTAGTAACAATTAGGATTAATTTGTAATAATTAGGATTAATTAGGATTAATTAGGATTTATTAGGATTAATTAATAACAATTAGTAATAATTAGTAACAATTAGTAATAATTAGTATGAATTTGGATTAATTAGTAACAATTAGTAAGAATTGGTAACAATGAGGATTAATTTGTAATAATTAGGATTAATTAGTAATAATTAGGATTAATTAGTAATAAATTAGAATAAATTAGAGTACATTGATAAGATGACACAATTTCTAGTGGATAGACGGTATTCCTTTTCATCGACATGTCAGCTCCTTGCAACATTCTCCCATTGAAATTAGTATGAAAAATATGTTCCAATGTATATATAAGCAGATTTTTCATAGTGATTTAAGTTGGAGAAAGTTGCAAGGAGGTGATCTGTCAGACAAAAGAGGCTCTTTTGCCCGATGACTCAGCTCCTTGGAACTTATCCGACTGAAATCACTATGAAAAAGTATGTTTTAATGTAAATATATCAATTTTCGTATGCACAAGCATGGAGAGAATAATAGTGAGGCCTCCCTACTCTCCATCATTGTGCATATGAAAATGGATATTCGTATGTCGGAGTAGACTTTTCAAAGTGATTTTAGTCACAGAAAGTTGCAAGGGGGTGAGTCATTGGGAAAAAGAGTTACTGCCAATCTTTTGGGAATTGTGTCGCGGGTAATTGACAATAATTAGTACAAAATACTTGTAATTAATAATAATTAGTGGTAATTAGTATTAATTTTTATAAATGAGTGTAGATTAGTATAAAAGCTTAGAAAATAGTATAAATAACTATAAAATAATAGAAATTATTATAAATTGTTAGGAAAGAGAATTTAATTGTCTTCCATTTTTTCGACAGTGTTTATCTTATATCTAATTATAAAAAATAACCAATTTTTTTTTTGAAAAATATGGAACAAGGAAGTCGACAATAGTAATTATTAGATTATCATGCTTGGATAAATCAGCAAATGAATCTAAATGATTCTGGTTTAAATCCCTTATATATTGAGGGTGTTCAAGCTTTCTTATAATTTACATCATCACAACAAAAATTTGTTTCAGAAGAGACAATTAAGTGTCCTTGTAAAAAAATGTGATCTGAGGATGTATGATACATTTGAAAACGTTGGTGGTCATTTATTGCATTTTGGTTTTCAATCAGATCATGATTTTTTATATCAACATGGTGAATGCTATTTTAGAGAAGATATTAATAATTTTGGTTCTAGATGAAACTCGATTTCAAAATTTAGTAATGATGTGGTAGGTCCATCTTTTAAACAAACTGAAACTTAGGATGATATTGATTTAACTCCTGAGTTGGAACCATCTCATTGATGATGATTTCTTATATCCTGGTTATAAGATAAGAAAGTTTAAAGTAGTTTCTAAATTTATGGCTATTAAATCAGATAATGTAATGTCAAATAATTGTTTTGATGAGATATTATCTTTGTTAAAAACACTGCTACCTGAAGGAAATGTGATGCCTCTAAATTTATATGAGAGTAAGAGACCGGTTCATAATCTGGGTCTTGGTTATTAGAAGATTCATGCATGATCAAATGATTACATCTTATATTATGGTGAAAATGAGTCATTAGATAGTTTTCCTACATGTAGAAAATCAAGGTATAAAGAAGCTCAACCAGGGAAGTCTAGATTTATTCTTGTAAAACAATTGAGACATTTCCCACTCACACCCAGATTGAAGAATTTATTAATACCTTAAAACTAGAATCATTGATGTCATGGCACAAAACCAACATTTAAACTAGTAAAATGTTAAATCATCCCTCTGATGGTGATTTATGGAAACAGTTTGACCAACTACATCCATCTCTTTCTTTAGCATCCCAAAATGTATGATTGGGTATTTCTATTGATGGTTTCTGTCCATTTAGTTCTTAAGGTAGTAAGTATTCATGTTGTAATATCTTTGTAACTGTATATAATTTACCTCCAAGGATGTTGATGAAGAAGCCATATATACTTTTGACCTTATTAATTCCAGGTCATCCGAAAAAGAATATTGATGTTTATTTGAAACCATATATTGATGAGTTAAATTCACTATGGATTAATGGTGTCAGAACATATGATGTTCCTACGAAACAAAACTTCATACTAAAAGTTGCATTGATGTGGACAATTATTGACTTCCCAGCATATGACATGTTATCTAGATGAAGTACACATGTTCTAAAATCATATTCGTATTGTATGAGATACAGAAAATTGTTTATGCTCTTCAATGGAAAAAAACCTTGCTTTTTAACTATCATCGCAGATTTTTTTCAACCGATCGTCATTTTTGAAGAAAAAAATATCATTTTAGAAAAGGAACAGTTGAAAAAGATGAGCCTCAAATTATGATCTCAGGTATAGAGTTAAAATAAATTGTCTCTTCAATACCTCCCATCACATTTGGACCAACAATAAACCAATAGAAAATTGATGGGTTTGGAAAAGAGCATAATTGGATAAAACATAGCATTTTTTGGGATTTTCCATATTGTTCTGATTTGTTGGTCCGTCACATGTTGGATGTGATGCATATTGAGAAGAACTATTTTGATAATTTATTTCATAGAGTTTTGAGTACACCTAGTAAGACTAAAGATAATGTAAAGGCACGATTAGATTTTTCCCAAATTTGAAAGCGACCAGAACTTGAACTATTTGAAAATGTCAGATCACATAAGTTAATGAAGACAAAAGCATTTTATACACTGTCCAAGGAGAGTTGCTTATTATTTTGTTAGTGGATTGCAGATTTGAGACTTCCAGATGGTTATCCTTCCAATTTGGGTAGATATGTCAGAAATGGTCATATTATCAGATGGAAAATGCATGAATATCATATTTTAATGGAAAGAATTATGCCGATTAGATAAAGAGGTTTGTTAAATCCTATGATTTGGGATGGGATAACAAACATATCATTTTTTTCAAGAGATTTGGGTGTCAAAAATAGACTACGATGTAGTAAGAAAACAGCAAGAATATTTCGTTTTAATTTTATGTAAACTGGAAAAAAATTCCCTCCTGGTTTTTTTGACTCAATGGAACTTTTGATATTACATTTTCCACATGAAACAAACTGTGGAGGTCTAGTACAGTTCTGATTCATATACCCATTTGAGATATGCATACAAAAATTGAAAAAAAATATACGTAACAAGCATTAGTTGAAGTCTCAATTGCAAAAGCATATTTGCAAAAGGAAATTTATTTTTTCTACTCTCATTAATTTCAATATTAATATCCTTCAAAACAAAACCACATGATCCTTAATGAGAGAAATTTTAAAGATTTCATGAGCTATCAATTATCATTTTTCAATCAGCTCAAACTTGGATTAGATGGCATTCATGAACGATGGATTTTAGATGGTGAACATCACAGATCTCATACATATATTCTGCTGAACTGTGAAGAAATAACACCATTTGTACTATGAGTGATTCTATAACTTATTATATAATTTTTTAATAGTACATTAATCTTATTTTATTTGTAGGTTTTATTATAATAATATCAAGAAATAGTTTCCACAAATTACAACAGCTTCTTTTGAAGAACGTCTTCAAAAAAATTCCTACTGGTTTCAAAAACGGGTAACATAAATTATGTTTTATTTCACATAAAAACCCAATTTAATAATTTTTATAGTGATAATTGTTTTACAAATTTTTAGGTATCTCAATATGCTGATAAAACTGATAATTGATTGTGTGTGTTGAATAACCCACCATCCAAAATGGTTAAATATTATAATGCATATGTTGTGAATGGATTTTGATTTCATACACATGCATATGAAGAATAAAAAAAAAATGAATAGTGGTGTTTTCTTGAGAGGATCTCATCATAGAGAAACTGAAGTTGACTTTTATGGCATGCTGGAAGAAATCATTGAATTATGTTATCTAGGACAACATTGCATAATGATATTTAAATGTCAGTGGTTGGATACTGAGATAGGCTTGCATGTTCATCTAATCCATGAAATCGTTGATATTCAATATAAAAGTATTCTTGTAGTAAATGAACCTTTTTATTGGCTCTCCAGGCACATAAAATTTACTATGCAAAAACCATGCTACTTCAAGGGAGTTTGGTGATTAGTGGATCATAATAAAAATTAAATCTTAAGAGAATCATTTTACTGAAAGTGAATGTGGTTCCGCTGAAGTGCAAGGAATTGAATTTTTTCAAGAGACTTCTCTGAATCAATATTTTTCACGAAGATACATAAATATCATTGATGACACCCAATGATTAAGGTCTGATGGTGACGATGATGTTAATGAAATTACAACTAAATTTGAAATAACAAGAGATGATGAAACTGAAACTAATATGGAAATTGATGATGTTGAGGAGGAAGATGAAGATATTGACATCAATAGCTATGAAAGTGAGGATGCGGATGGACATAAACACAGTTAAATGCTGGTTATAATCATATATCATATATATCTATATATAATAGTTGTTTTCAACTATTTTCAAAGAACAATCATTTCGCATTTCAGATAGATGAGGATCTGTATCATCTGTTGCAAAAGGATTATCTACCTTTGGATGAGTAGAATGTCAGATCATCTGACTCTCAGACTGCTGGTGGTTCCGGGGGTGCTCGGAGGGGGTGTGGTGTTGCCTGACTGATGATTCCCGACCCTATCCCCGAGTGACATCCACATCTTGCGTTCGATCCATGTATGCAGAGGCATGTTTACCTGTGTATTTTAGTTAGTTTTAATTAATTAATTTATATTATAATTGTTTGATTAATTTTTTTTCATAGCTTTATGCATATAGCTGTTGGACAGGGGAGCACTATATTGCGCAATTATTTTTCTGATCATGAGTGTCATGGGATCAGATCCCCATTAATGTACAACACCACATGTTCGAGCATTGGCCTAAGTGGATGAATGTGCCTGATGGGCTGAATTGGACTATTGGGCCTCATGGTCCTAAGTGGCCTAATGGGATTCATGGGCCTAAGTGGCCTAAGGGGCCTAATGGGCCTAATGGGCCTCATGGTCCTAAGTCACTTAATGGGCCTCATGGGCCTAAGTGGCCTTATAGGACTAATGGGCCCAAGGGGACTAAGTGGCCTAATGGGCCTAATGGGATTAATGAGCTTAGTGGGCCTAGGTGCTAGATGGGTCAAATGGTCCTAAGTGGCCTAATGGGCCTAAGGGGACAAATGGGCCTAATTGGCCTAAGTGTCATAATGGGCCTAAGTGGCCTAATGGGCCAGAGTTTCCTAATCGGCCTAATGAGATTAATGGGCCTAATCAGCCTAAGTAGCGTAATGGACCTAATGGGCCCAATGGGCCCAATGGGCCAAATTGTTCTAAGTTGCCAATGGGGCAAATGGGCCAAAATGGCATAATGGGCCCAATGGGCCCAATGGGCTAAATTGTTCTAAGTTGCCAATGGGGCAAATGGGCCAAAATGGAATAATGGGCCAAAGTTGCCTAATCATCCAAATGGGCTTAATTTTTCTAATGGGCCTAATGGGCCTAAGTGGCCAAATGGGCTTAATGGGCCCATTGGGCCTAAGTGTTTTAATGGTCCTAATGGGCCTTAGTAGCCTAATCTGACTAATGGGACTAAGTGGCCTAATGGGCCTAAGTGGCCTAATGGGATTAATGTGCTTAACGAGCCTAGGGTACAAATGTGCATGATGGGATGAATGGTCCAAATGGGCATAATCGGTCTAATCGGCCGAATGGGCCTAATCGACTGGATGTTCCTAATGGGCCTAAGTGGCCTAATGGGATTAATGGACCTAATGGACCTAATGGACCTAATGGGCCTAATGGTCATAATGGGCCTAATGGGCCTAATGTTTCGAAGTGGCCAAAGTTCCCTAATCGGCCTAATCGACCAAATGGGCCTAATGGGACTTAGGGGCCTAACTGGTCAATTGGGCCTAAGTGGTGGAATGGGAATAATGGGCCAAATATTCCTAGTGAGGCAATGAGCCTAATGGGCCTAAGTGGATGAATGGGATTAAGGGACATAATGGGCCTAATGGGCTTAATGGGTGTAAGTTGCCTAATGGGCCTAATGGGCCTAAGTTGTCTAATGGCCTCAGTGGGCCTAAGTTACCAAATAGGCATAATGGGCCTAATGCGCCTAACATGCCTAATAAGCCTATGTGGCATTATGGGCCTAATGGGACTAATGGTACTAATGGGCCTAATGGTCCTAAGTGGTCTAATGGGCCTAGGTGGCTGAATCAGCCTAATTGGCATAATGGGCATAATGGGCCTAAATTGCGGAATGGGCCTAAGTGGCCCAACCGGCCTAATGGGCCTAAGTGGCCTAATAGGCCTAAGTGTCCCAATGGAACCAATGGGAATAATGGGCCAAAGTGTCCTAATGGGCCTAAGTGGCCTAATGGGCCTAATGGGCCTAATGGGCCTAATGGGCCTAATGGGTCTAATGGGCCTAATGGGCTGAAGTGATCTAATGGTCCAAATGGGCCTAATGTGCATAGTGGTACTAATGGGCCTAAGTGGTCTAATCAACCTAAGTAACCTAATGGAACTTATGGGAATAGTGGGCCTAGTGGACCTAAGTGGCATAATAGGCCTAATGGGATTTAGCGGGCGAATCGGCATAATGGGCTTAATAGGCACAACGGACCTAGGTGCCAAATGGGCCTAATGGAACAAATGGACCTAATGGGCCTAATGGGTCGAATGATCATACTTATCCTAAGTGTCCTAATGGGTCGAATGGGCCTAATGGGGCCAAAGTGGCCTAATGGGCCTAAGTTGCCTAATCGGCCTAGTGTGATTAAGGGGCCTAATGGGCCTAAGATGCCAAATGGGCCTAAGTGGCCTAATGGGCTAAATTGATGAATAGGCCTAAGTGGCCTAATGGGTCTAATGGGCCTAATTGGACTAAATGGCCTAATGAGCCTAATGGGCATAAGTGAATGAATTTGCTTAATGGGTCTAAGTGGCCCAATGGGCCTAATGGGCCTAATGGGACTAAGTGGACTAATGGGCCTAATGCGCCTCAATGGCCTCGTGGGCCTAAAGGGCCTTAGTGGCCTAATGAGCCTCAATGGCCTCATGGGCCTAAATGGACTAAGTGGACTAATGAGACTAATGGGCCTAATGAGCCTAATGGTCCTACACTGTTGAATGGGCCTTAGTGGCCCAATGAGGCTAATGGGACGAATGGGTCTAGTGGCCAAATGGGTTAAATGGGCATAATGGGCCTAGTTTTCCTAATGGACATAATGGGCCTAAGTGGCCTAGTGGGCCAAAGTGCCCTAATGGGCCTAATGGGCCTCAGTGGCCTAAATGACCTAATGGGCCGAATGGGCCAAAGTGGCCTAATGGGTCGAATGGGCCAAAGGGGCCTAATGGCTTGAAGTGGCATAATGGGCCTAAGTAGCCTAATGGGCCTAGTGGGCATAATGCACCTAAGTGTCTGAATGGGCCTAATGGGTCTAAGTGGCCTAATGGGCCGAATGGGCTTAATGTGCCTAGTGGGGCTAATGGGCCTAAGTTGCCTAATAGACCAAATGGGTCCATGAGGCCTAATAGGCTGAATGGTCCTAATGGGCCTAGTGGGCCGAATGGGCATAAGTGGCCTAATGGGCCTAATGGGCCTAAGTGGCTTAAGTGGCCTAATGGGCCAAATGGGTCTAAATGTCCTAATGGGACTAAGTGTCCTAATGAGCCTAATGGTACTAATGGGATGAATGGGTGTAATTGGCGTAAGTGGTCTAGTGTGCCTAATTGGTTTAATAGGCCTAATGGTCCCATTGGGCTTAAGTGGCCGAATGGGCCTATTGGGTCTAAGTGGACCAATGGGCCTAAGGGGCCTAAGGGCTCTAAGGGGCCTAATGTGCCTTACACACCGCATGCGCCTAAGTGGCCTCATGGGCCTCGTGGGCCTAAGTGGCCAAATGGGCCTAATGGGATTAATAGGCCTAGTGGGATTAATGGGATTAATGGGCCTTGGTGCCAAATGGGCCTAATGGGACGAATGGACCTAATGGGACGAATGGGCCTGACTGGCCTAATGGTCCTAATGGGCATAAGTGGCCTTATGGGGCTAAGTGGCCTTATGGGCCTAAGCGACCTTGTGGGCCTAAGTGGCCTAATCGACCTAATTGGCTTAGTGGTCCTAATGGGCATAAGGGGTGCAATGGACCTAAGTGGCCTAATGGGACTAAGGGGCCTAATGGGACTAAGTGACTTAATGGGCCTAGGTGGCCTAATGGGCTTAATGGTATTTATGATCCTAGGTGCCAAATGGGCCGAATGGGCCGAATGGGCCTAATTATCCCAAGTGGCCCAATCGGCCTATGTGGCCCAATGGGCCAAAGTTGCATGATCGGCCTAATGGAAAAAATAGGCCTAATGGGCCTAAGTTGCCTAATGGACCTAATTGGACAAAGTGGCCTATTGGACCTCATGGTCCTAATGGGCCTAAGGGGCCTAAGGGGCCAAAATTTCCTATTTGACCTAATGGGTGTAATTGGCCTAATGGGCATAATGGGTTGAATGGGCCAAATGGGCCTAATTGGCCTAATCGTCCTAATGGGATTAATGGTCCCAGTGGACTTAAGTGCCCTAATGGGCCTTAGTGGATGAATCGACCTAATGTGCCTAAGTGGCCTAATGGGCCTAAGTGGACGAATTGGCTTAATGGGCATAACGAGATTAGGTTCCAAATGGGCTTAATGGGTTGAATGGGCCTAATGAGCTAAATGGACCTAATTAACCTAAGTGGCCTAATGAGACCAATGGGCCTAATGGGTCTAACGGACCTAAGTGAAAAAATGGGCCTAAATTGCATAATTGGTGTAATGGGATTAATGGGCCTAAGGGGCCTAATGGGACTAATGGGCCTAAGTGGCCTAATAGGCCTAAGTGGCCTTATCGGCCTAATGGGATTAATGAACCAAGTGGGTCTAAGTGGTCGAATGGTCCTAATGGACCTTAGTGGTATAATCGGCCTAATGGGACAAAGTGGCCGAATGGGCCTAATGGGCCTAATGGGCCTAAGTGGCCTAATGGTCCTAATGGTCCTAATGAGCCTAAGTGGACTAATGGGTTGATGTGTCCAAATGATCATAATGTACATAATGGGACCAAGTGGCCAAAGTGGCTTAATGAGCCTAATGGGCCTAAGTGGCCTAATGGGCCTTAGTGCCCTAATGGGCTTAAGTGGTCCAATGGGCCAAGGTGGCCTAATAGGATGAATGAGCCTTAGTGGTCTAATGGGCCTAAGTGGCCTAATGGGCCTCAGTGGCCTAATGGGCCTGAGTGGTCTAATGGGCCTGAGTGGCCTAATGGGCCTGAGTGGCCTAATGGGCCTAATCAACCTAAGTGGCCTAATGGGCCTAATCAGCTTAATGGGTCTAGGTAGCTAAATGATTCGAATGGGCCTAAGTGGCCTAATGGGCCTAATGGGACATAGTGTCCTAATGGGCCTAATTATCCTAAGTGTCCTAATGTTCCTAATGGGCCAAAGTGGCCTAATGAGTCGTATATGCCTAAGTGGCCTAATGTGCCAAATGGGCCTCATGGGCCTAAGTGGCTTAATGGGTCTGATGGGCCTAATAGGGCCTAAGTGGCTTAATGATCCTAATCAGTCTCAGTGGCCTAATGAGCCGAATGGGCCTAAGTGGCCTAATGGGCCTAATGAGCCTAATATACCTAAGTGGCCTAATACTGCTGATGCACTTGATAGACCTAATGGGTCCAAGTGGCTTAATGAGCTGAATGGACCTAACTAGCCTGATGAGCATGATGAGCCTAATGGGATGAATGGGTTGAAGTGGCCTAATGGTCGTGATGGGTCGAATGGGCCTAAGTGTCCTAATTATTCTAATTGGTCTAAGTGGGTTAATGGGACTCATGGGCATAGTGGGCCTTAGTGGCCTAATGGGCCTGATGGGCCTAATAGGCCAAATAAGCCTCAGGGGCCTGATGACCTAATGTGCCTAATGAGCCTCATGGGCCTAAGTGGCCTAATGGGCCTTAGTGGCCAAATGGACCTAATACACCTAATGGGATTAAGTGGCCTAATGGGCCTAATGGTCCTTAGTGGAGTAATGGGCCGAAGTGGTCTAATTGGCCTGATGGGACTAGTGGAATTAAGTTGCCTAATGTGATGAATGTGATTAAGTTGTATAATGGGCCTAAGTGTCCTAATGCACCAAATATCCCTAATGGCCATATGTGCCCTAATGTGCGTGATGGGTCTTAGTGTCCTCATGGGCCTAATGGGGCTAATGGGCCTAAGTAGACAAAGTAGCCTAATGGGGTTAATGGGACTAATGGTCCTAATTGGCCTAATAGTTCTGATGGGCCTGATGGGCCTAATGGGCCTCAGTTGCCTAATTGGACTCTTGAGCCTAATGGGCCTTAGTGTCCCAATGGGCCTAATGGACCTAAGTGGCCTAATGGGCCTAAGTGTCCTCATGGGCCTGATGGGAATTGTGGGCCTAATGGGCCTCACTAGTCTAAGTGGCCTAATGTGCCTCATGGGCCTCATGGGCGTAAGTGTCCTTACGGGATGAGTGAGCCTCATATGCCTAAGGGGATGAATGGTCCTAATTTTCCTTATGGGACTTAGTGGAATAATGTGCCTAATGGGATTAATGGGCCTCGTAGGTCCGATGGGAATAATGGGCCCAAGTGGCCCAATGGGCCAAATGGGTGTAAGTGGCCTAATGGGCCTAATGGACCTAATGGCCCTAATGGCCCTAATGGACCTAATGGGCCTAAGTGGCCTAATGGAACTGATGGTCCTATAAGGGTAAATGGACCTAAGTGGCCTAAGTGTCCTAATGGGCATAATGGGCCTAAGTGTCTGAATGGGCCTAAGTGGTCGAATGGGCCTAAAGGACCTGAGTGATAGAATGAGCCTAATGGGCCTAAGTGGCTTAATGGTCCTAAGTTGCCTCATGATCCTAATGGGACTATGTGGACTGATGGACCTAATGGGCCTCATGGGTCTAATGGGACTTAGGGTCCTAAGTGGTCTAATGGGACTAGTGGGCCTAATGATCCTAAGTATCCTAATGGGTTTAAGTGGTCAAATGGGCCAAATCAGCCTAATGTGCCTAGTGGGACTAAGTGGACAATGGACCTAATAGGCCGAATGGGCCTAAGTGGCCTAAGTGGCCTAATCGATCTAATCGAAGTGGTCAACAGTGAGAAAAGTCTCTTCTTTACTTCTAATAAATGCTCAGGAAGACAGATTATATCATTGGAAGACAACCTTGGAATGCACAACTGATCCTTCCTGATGAACTACCTAGGTGCTCTGATCATCCCCAATAGGCTCCTCATTAAACATTTTGATATGGTTACTAAAAGGATCGTTGATCACATCCTCAATTGGAAAAACATGTTTCTGTCCTTTGGGGGAAGGATCACCTCGATCATCTCAGTTTTATCCTCTATCCCCATGCACATCCCATCCACTCTTAAGGTCCCAAAGTAGTTGATTTCAAATATTGAGTCCATTTTTATCTCCTTTTTATGGGATGGTCATCTTCATGATAAATGTAACAGGGCATCCTAGGACAAGTTGGAAAAACCTATTGAAGAAGGCTGATTTAACATTAAGAGTGTTTCAGCGGTGATGAATGGCCTTCATGCCAAATTGGCCTGGGAGGTTCTTGAGGGGATTTATTTGTGAAAAAAACACATGTAAAATCCTATGTCCTTGAGGGGTGATTATCTAAACACAATCCATGCAACATTCTAAGGATGATCCAACCCTATCTCCCACTTCTTCAGCAACACTTATTCTAGATTATAGGTAGAGGTGATATTAACTTTTGGCACCACAACTAGTGAGGGAAAATTCTTGGTTTTCCTTGATATCCGACACCAAAAATCTCTTTCAGGGAGGACTGTAATCACCCCACTCTTATTCAGTCCACCTTTGATACCAATCATAGGAATATTTTTGAAATTATAGTTTTGTATGATGATCTAGATAAATGTGTCCTCACAGCCTCTACAAATTGTACGTTTTCCCTCAAACCCTTTGCTAAGATTCAGTCTATCTCTTCTCCCCTGTATCGATGGGGTGAGGTGTTGTGGTATAAATCCATTCCTTCCAAATACCTCTTCCTGGTTGGCATGTCAGGCACAATGCCCTTCTATCTGATGATAATGTCTAGCGTAGAGGTGTAAGCCTGGCCTCGAAATTCTTCTGTTACAGGGAGCCCAATACTGAATCCTATGCTCATTTATTATTAAACAGTGACCTAGAAAGGGCTATCTAGAGTTCTTTTGGGCAGTTAACAGGCTGGTCTGATTGGGCCTTTATCGTTGACCTCTTCCTCCAGCACTAGTTTCTTTCAGTGGACAGTTCCAACGTGGAGAGAAAGGGCATGGCTCTCATTTTCTTTGCTGGTTGTTGGACGATCAGGTCTAAGGAATAAAAGGAGGTACCATTTTATCCCACTGTCCACTACAGGTCTTAATTTCAAAACCAGAAACATCATTCTGGATTTCTGTAGGTTTTCTAGTGACCTAGTAAATGTGCCTTCCATACAGCTGATTCTTCCTCCGCAAGCCTCCCTTTCTCCTCCTTCTGCCCGGGGGAATTGTGTCTGATGGAATCCGCCTCTTTCTGGTTGTAAAATGAATATTGATGGCTCGAGTCGTATGGGTTTGACATGCAGAGGGGGGGGGGGGAGTTATTTATGACACTAAAGTTCTGTTGTTGTTGCGTTTTCAGCCTTCCTGGGGACTGATGACTCCCTGCAAGTGGAAGCCTTGGCCCTGCTCGACGGTCTCAAACTTTGCAGATAGAGGAACCTCCCCATTCAGAAGATTTAGACAGATGATCTTACCCTATATAATGTTTTTTTTAGGTAAGGGGCCTACTCCCTGGTCCATAGATTATTCCATCAGGAGCTGCAAGTCTATCATGAACAACCAGATGACCATTATTCATACCTAGAGAGAGAGAAATAATGTGGCGGATTTTCATGCATCTAGAGCATCTTTAGATTACCGTATCACTATTTTCTCGAGTCCTGGATCTTTTCCCCCAGAAGGTATGCATTTTATCCAGGCTGATGCTTTGAGACTTCATTTCTTTAGACCCCCTTAAACACTCATTTGTGAACTTCTTCCCTTACAAAAAGACTTTGGTGGTGGTGGTGGTGGTATAATCGAACAATTGGGCCTAATGGTCCTAAGTTGCCTAATGGGCCAAATCGGCCTAGGTGGCCGAATGGGCCTAAGTGGACCACATGGACTAATTTTTTTGGGGGCCAAATGGGCCTAATGGACATGATAGGCCTAATTGTCCTAATGGTCCAAATCAACCTAGGTGGCCGAATGGGCTTAAGTGGCCCACAGAGCCTAATTTATTGTGGTGGCCAAATGGGCAAAATGGGCCTGATTGGCCTAAGTGGCCTAATGGGCATAATGGGCCTCATGGGACTAAGTAGCCGAATGGGCCGAATGGGCCTAACTGGCCTAATGGGCCTAACTGTCATAATTGTCCTAATGAGCGTAATGGGCCTAAGTGGCCTAATCGACCTAATGGGTTTAATGGTACAAATGGGCCTAATGGGATTAATGCGCCGAAGTGGATTAGTGGGACTAAGGAGCTTAATAGGCCTAAGTGGCCTAATGGGTTTGGGTGTCCCAATGGGATTAATAGGCTTGATGGTCCTAGGGGAAAAAGGGTCTAATGGACTGAATGAGCCTCAGTGGCCTAATGGGCCTAAGCGGCCTAATGGGGCGAAGCGGCTTAATGGGAATAAGTATCCTAATCGGTCTAATGGGTGTAATGGTTGTTATGGGCCTAATGGTCCTAATGGAACTAAGGACCTAAGGGGCCCAATGGGCCTAAGTGGACTAATGGGCCTAGTTGGCCTAATGGGATTAATGGGCTTAACGATCCTAGGCTTAAAATGGGCCTAATTGGCCTCAGTGGCCTAATGAGCCTAATGGGTCGAAGTGGACTAATTGGAAAAAGTTGCCTAATCGACCTAATGGGCATAATTTGGCCAATGGGTTGAATGGTCCAAAGAGGCCTAAGTGGCCAAATGGGCCTAATGGGAAATTTTTTCCAAATTAGCCTAAGTGGACTAATGAGATAAAGTTACCTAATTGGCCTAATGAGCTTAATGGGCCTAATGGTCCTAATGGGCCTAAGTGGCCTAAGGGGCCTAAGTGGACTAATCGACCTAATGTGATTAATGGGATTAGTGGGACTAATGCCCTAATGGGCCTTAGTCGCCTAATCAGCCTAATAGTGATAAGTGGCCCAATGGGCTTAATGGGATTAACAGGTCTAGGGGCCTAATGGGCCTAATTGTCTTGAGTGGCCTAATAGGCCTAATGGGCCTAAGTGGCCTCATGGGCCTAAAGGGGCTAAGTGACCTAATGGGCCTAAGTGGCCTCATGGGCTTAATAGGCATAATAGGCCTAAGTAGCTTATATGGCCTAATGGGCCTAATGGGCCTAATGGTCCTAAGTGGCTGAATGGGACTAATGAGTTTAATGGGTTGAAGTGGCCTAGTGGTCCTAATGGGCGTAATAGGCTGAAGTGGCTGAATGGTCGTAATGGGCCTAAGTGGCCTAATGTGCCCAATGGGCCTAAGCGGCCTAATGCACCCAATGGGCCTTAGTGGCTTAATGGGTCGAATGGGCCTAAGTGGCTAATCAGCCTAAAGGGCCTAATGCGCCAAAGTGGTCTAATGGACCTAAGTGGCCGAATGGGTCTAAGTGGCCTAATGGGGATAATGTGCCTACGTTGTCGAATGGGCCTATGTGGCCTAATGGGGTTAATGGGCCTAAGTGGCCTAATCGGCCTAAAGGGCCTAATGTGCAAAAGTGAACATTATAAGTGGTCAAATGGGCCTAAGTTGGCTAACAGGGCTAGTGGGCCTATGTGGCCGAATGGGCCTAAGTGGCCTAATGGAGATAATAGGCCTAAGTTTCGGAATGGGATTAAGTGGCCTAATGGACCTAATGGGTGTAGAGGGCCTAATGGGAATTATTGTCCTAATGGGCCGAAGTGGCCCAATGGGCTTAATGGTCCCAAGTACCCGAATGAGACAAATGGGGCTAAGTGGCCCAACTGGACCAATGGGACAAATGGGCCGAATGGTCCTAAATTGCCTAATGGGCCTAATGAGCCTAAGTGTCCTGATGGGCCTAATGGGCCTTAGTGGCCTGATGGGCCTCATGGTCCTAAGTGGCCTCATGGGCATAATGGGCCTAAGTAGCTTAAGTGGTCTAATTGGCCTAATAAACTGAATGGGCCTAAGTGGCCTAAAGGGCCTCATGGGCCCAAGTTTCTAAATGGGCCTATTTGGCCTTAGTGGCCCAGTGGGCCTAATTTCTCTAAGGGACCTCATGAGCCTAATGAGATGAATGGGATTAATGGGCCTAATGGTCCTAATTGGGCTAATGGGGCTAAGTGGCCTAATGGGCCTAAGTGGCATAATGAGATTAAGTGGCCCGAATGGGTCTAATGGTCTGAATGGGACTAATGGTATGAATTGGACTAATGTGTTAAATGGGCCTAATGGGCCGAAGTGTCCTAATGGGGCTAATAGATCGAATGGGGTTAATGGACCGAATGAGGTTAATGGTTCTAACGGGCTGAATGGGCCTAATGGGCCGAATGGGTCAAAGTGGCCTAATGGGCCTAAGTGGCCTAATGGTACTGATGGTGCGAATGGGCTTAATGGGATAAATGGGCCAAATGTGGCGAATGGGCCTAATGGGCCGAAGTGGCCTAATGGGGCGAATGGGCCTAATGGGGCGAATGGGAAAAATGGACCTAATCGGCCTTGTGGACCTAAGTGGCCTAAGGGGTCTAATGGACCCAATAGGCCTAAGTGTCCTTATTGACCTAAGGGGCTTAATGGGCCTAAGTGGCCTAATTGGCCTAATGGGCCCAAGTGGCCTTAGTGGCCTAATGAGCCTAAGGGGCCAAAGTGGCCTACTGGGCCCAAGTGTCCTAATGAGCCTAATGGGACTAATGGGATGAAGTGGCGTAATCAGCCTAATGGGCTTAATGGGCCTAAATTGTCTAATGGGTCCAATGGGCCTAAGTGGCCTAATGGGCCTAATGGGCCAAAGTCGCCTAATCGACCTAATGGGCCTAAGTGGAATAACGGTCCTAATGGGCCTAAGTGGACTAATGGGCCTAAGTGGATTGATGTGACTAATGGGCCTAAGTGGCCTAATGGGCCTAATGAGCCTAAAGGGTCTAAGTGGACTAAGTGGTCTAATGGGCTTAATGATCCAAATGGGACAAATTATCCTGATGGGCCTAATGGGCTAAAGTTGTCTAAAGGGCCGAATAAGACTAATGGGACTAAGGGGCCTAAGTGGCCTAATGGTCCTAAGTGACCTCGTCAGCCTAATGGGCGTAATGGGCTTAAGTGGTCGAATGGGCCTAAGAGGCCTAATGCGTCGAATGGGCATATACCCATTAGGCCACTTAAGCCCATTACGCCCATTTGGCCGATTAGGTCACTTAGGCCCATTTGGCCACTTAGGCCCCTTAGGCCCATTAGTCTTATTCGTCCCATTAGACAACTTTATCCCATGATGCCCATCAGGATACTTTAGCCCATTTGGATAATTAAGCCCATTAGGCCACTAGTCCACTTAGACCCTTTAGGCTCATTAGGCCCATGAGGCCATTGAAGGCCATTAGGCCCATGAGGCCACTTAATCCCTTTAGGCCCATTAGGCCACTTAGGCCCATTAGTCACATCAAGCCTCTTAGGCCCATTAGGCCACTTAGGCCCATTAGGATTGTTATTCCACTTAGGCCCATTAGGCCGATTAGGCCACTTTGGCCCATTGGGCCCATTAGGCCACTTAGGCCCATTGGAACCATTAGACAATTTAGGCCCATTAATCCCATTATGAAAATTACGCCACTTCATCCCAGTAGGCACATTAGGCCCATTAGGACACTTAGGCCCAATAGGAAACTTTGGCCCCTTAGGCTCATTAGGCCACTAAGGCCACTTAGGCCCATTAGGACAATTAGGCCACTTAGGCCCATTAAGCCCCTTAGGTCGATTAGGCCACTTAGGCCTATTGGGCCCATTAGACCCCTTAGGTCACTTAAGTACACAAGGCCCATTAGGCCCATTATGCTCATTAGGCCCATTCACCCCATTAGGCCACTTAGGCCCATTAGGCCCATTCGCCCCATTAGGCCCATTTGGCCCATTAATCCCATTCACACCATTAGGCCCATTAGACCACTTAGGCCCATTAGGCCACTTCATCCCATTCGGCCCGTTATGCCCATTTGGCCCATTAGAATCATTCAGCTCATTAACCTCATTCGGTCCATTAACCCCATTCGGGCCATTAGGCCCATTAGGCCACTGCGGCCCATTAGGCCCATTTAGCCCATTAGTCCAATTCAGACCATTAGGCACATTTGGACCATTAGACCCATTCGGGTCACTTAGGCTCATTATGCCACATTGGCCCATTAGGCCACTTAGCCCCATTAGCCCAATTAGGCCCATTAGGAACATTCATCCCATTCATCCCATTAGGCTCATGAGGCCACTTAGGAAAATTAGGCCCACTAGGCCACTAAGGCCAAATAGGCCCATTTAGAAACTTGGGCCCATGAGGCCCTTTAGACCACTTAGGCCCATTTAGTTGATTAGGCCACTTAGGCCCATTTGGCCCATGAGGCCCATCAGACCACTAAGGCCCATTAGGCCCATCAGGACACTTAGGCCTATTAGGCCCATTAGGCCACTTAGGCCCATTTGTCCTATTAGACCTATTAAGCCAGTTGGGCCACTTATCCCCATTTATCTCATTCTGGTACTTTGGCCCATTAAGTCCATTGGTCCACTTCGGCCCATTAGAACAATAAGGCCCATTAGGCCCCCTACACCCATTAGGTCCATTAGGTCACTTAATCCCATTCCGTCACTTAGGCCCATTAGCTCCATTAGGCCACTTAGGCCCATTCGGCAACTTAGGCCCACTGGCCCCATTAGCCAACTTAGGCCCATTCGACCGCTTAGGTCCATTAGTTAACTTATGCACATTAGGTCGTTTAGGCTGATTAGGCCACTTAGTCCCATTAAACTCATTAGGCCACTTAGACCCATTCAACCACTTAGGCCCATTAGCTCCATTAGGCCACTTAGGCCCATTCGGCCACTTAGGTCCATTAGGCCACTTTTGTGCATTAGGCCCTTTAGGATGATTAGCCACTTAGGCTCATTCGACCCATTCATCCCATTCGATCGATTAAGACACTAAGGCCCATTGGGCGCAATAGACCGCTTAGGCCCATTGGGCACATTAGGCCACTTAGACCCATTATGCCCATTCAACCACTTCATCATATTTCTCCCATTAGGCCCATTAGGCCACTTCAGCCCATTAACCCATTAGTCCCATTCAGCCACTTAGTCCCATTAGGCCCATTAGTCCATATAGGCCACTTAGGCCCATGAGGCCTATTAGGCCCATGAGTCCACTTAGTCCAATTAGGCCACTCAGGCCCATGAGGCCACTTATGCCCATTAGGCTTATTAGGCCACTCAAGCCAATTAGGCCCATTAAACCCCTAGGCTCGTTAATACCATTAAGCCAATTGGGCCACTTATCACTATTAGGCTGATTAGGCGACTAAGGCCCATTAGGCCACTTAGGCCCACTAAGCCCATTAAGCCCATTAGGCCGATTAGGCCACTTAGGCCCCTTAGGCCACTTAGGCCCATTAGGATCATTAGGTTCATTAAGACCATTAGGCCAATTAGAAAACTTTACCCATTAGTCCACTTAGGCCAATTTGGAAAATTTGGCCCATTAGGCCCATTTGGCCACTTATGCCCCTTTGGCCCATTCAAACCATTGGGCTCATTATTCCCATTAGGTCGATTAGGAAACTTTTTACTATTAGGCCACTTCGACCCATTAGGCTCATTAGGCAACTGAGGCCATTTAGGCCCATTTAAAGCCTAGGCCCGTTAAGCCCATTAAGACCATTAGTCCAGATATGCCCATTAGGCCACTTAAGACCATTGGCTCCCTTAGGCTCTTAAGACCATTAGGACCATTAGTCCCACAACAACCATTTCACCCATTAGGATGATTAGGACACTTATGCCTATTAGGCCGCTTAGGGCCATTAGGCCGATTAGGCCCATTAGGCCACTGAGGCCCACTCAGTCCATTAGACCCTTTTTTCCCCTAGGCCTGTCAAGACCATTAAGCCCATTGGGCCACCCAAACCCATTAGGCCACTTAGGCCTATTAGGATCCTTAGTCCCATTAATCCACTTAGGCCCATTAAGCCCATTAGGCCAATTTTTACCATTAACCCCATTATGTCGATTAGGCCACTTAGGCCCATTAGGCCACTTAGGCTCATTACACCCATTAGGCCACTTAGGCCCATTAACCCCAATTGAACCTTTAGGCCCATTTGGAACCTAGGCCCAATAAGCCCATTAAGCCCATTAGGCCCCTTCGGGCCATTAGGAAAATTAGGCCAGTTAGGCCCCTTAGGCCAGTTAGGCTCATTCGGCCCATTAGGTCACTTAGTCCCATAAGGCTCATTAGGACCATTAAGTCCATTTGGCCACTTAGTCCTATCAGGCCCATTAGACCAATTCGGCCACCACAACAAATTAAGTCATGTGGGACACTTAAGCACATTTGGCCACCTAGGTTGATTTGGACCATTAGGCCAATTAGACCTATCATTCCCATTAGGCCCATTTGGTAACCAAGGAAAATTAGGCCATGTTGGCCACTTAGGCCCATTCGGCCACCTAGGCCGATTTGGCCCATTAGGAAACTTAGGTCCATTAGGCCCAATTGTTCGATTATACCACCACCACCACCACCAAATCCTTTTTGTATTTTATTAATGAAAGGGAAGAAGTTCACAAATGAGTGTTTAAGGGGGTCTAAAGAAATGAAGTCTCAAAGCATCAGCCTGGATAAAATGAATATCTTCTGGGGGAAAAGGTTCAGGACTCAAGAAAATAGTCAGACAGTGATTTGGAGATGCTCTTGACACAAGAAAATATGCCACATTATTTCCCTCTCTCTGGGTATGAATAATGGTTATCTAGTTATTCATGATAGACGTGTAGCTCATAATGGAATACTCTATGGACCAGGGAGTATGCCCCTTACCTAACAAGACATTATAGAGGGTAGGATCATTTGTCTCAATCTTTTGAATGGGGAGGTTCCTCTATCTACAAAGTTTGAGACCATCAAGCAGGGCCAAGGTTTCCACTTGTAGGGAGTCATCGGTCCCCAGGAAGGCTAAAAACGCAATGACAACAGAACCTGCAGTGTCACGAAAAACTCCCCCCCCCCCCCGCACATCGAACCCATATGAATAGAGCCATAAATATTCATTTTATAACTAGAAAGAGGCAGACGTCATCAGACACAATTTACTTGGGTAGAAGGAGGAGAAAGGGAGGCTTGCGGAGGGAGAATCAGATGTATGGAAGGCGTATTCACTAGGTCACTGGACAACCTGCAGAAATCCAGAATGTTGTTTCTGGTTTTGAAAACAAGACCTGTAGTAGACAGTGGGATGCACTGGTACCTCCTATCATTCCTTGAAGACCAGATCATCCAACAACTAGCAAAGAAAATGAGAGCCCTTCCCTTTCTCTCCACGTTGGAACTGTATACTACAAGGAACTAGTGCTAGAGGAAGAGGTCAGCACTAAAGGCCCAATCAAACCAGCCTATTAACTTCCCAAAAGAACTCTAGATATCCTTGGCCAAGTCACTATTAAAGAATAAATGATTAGAGGATTCAGTACTGGGCTCCCTGCAACAGAAGCATTTTGAGGCCAGGCTTACACCTCTGCGCTGAACATTATCATCAGATAGAAGGGCATTGTGCCTGACACGCCAACCAGGAAGAGGTATTTGGAAGGAATGGATTTATACCACAACACCTCACCCCATTTATCTAGGGGAGAAGAGATAGACTAAATCTTAGCAAAGGCTTTGAGGGAATATGTACAATTTGCAGAGGCTCTGAGGACACATTTATCCAGATCATCAAACAAAAATATACTTTCCAAAATATTCCTATGATTGATATCCAAGGTGGACCGAATAAGAGTGGGGTGATTGCAGGCCTACTTGAAAGATATTTTTGGTGTCAGACAGCAAGGAAACCCAAGAATTTTCCCTCACCATTTGTGGTTCCAAAAGATAATATCACCTCTACCTATTATATAGTGTAAGTGTTGCTGAAGAAGTGGGAGATGGGGTTGGATCATCCTTAGAATTTTGGATGGATTCTGTCTGGATAAGCACCCCTCAAGGCCATAGGATTTTCCATGTGTTTTTTTCACAAAGAAATCCCCTCAAGAACCTCCCAGACCAATTTAGCATGAAGGCCATTCATCACCTCTGAAACACTCTTAAGGTTAAACTCCAATAGGTTTTTGCCAACTTGGCCTAGGATGCCCAGTGACATTTAGCATGAAGATGACCATACCATAAAAAGGAAAAAAAAATGGACTCAATATTCGAAATCAACTTCTTTGGGACCTTGAGAGTGGACAGAATGTGCATAGGGATAGAGGATAAAACCGAGATGATCAAGGTGATCCTTCCCCCAAAGGACATAAACATGTTTTTATAATTGAGGATGTGACCAACTATCCTTTCAGTAACCATATCAAATTTTTTAATGAGGATTCTGTTGGGGGAGATCAGAGCACCTAGGTAGGTCATCGAGAAGGATCCGTTATGCATACAAATGTTATCTTCCAACGATATAATCCGTCTTCCTGATAATTTTTTAGAAGTAAAGAAGAGACTTTTCTCACGGTTGACCACTTCAATTAGACCGATTAGGCCACTTAGGCCCATTCTGCCCATTAGGCCCATTGTACACTTAGTCCCACTAGGCACATTAGGCCTATTTGGCCCATTTGGCCACTTAAACCCATTAGGACACTTAGGCTCATTAGGCCCACTAGTCCCATTAGGCCACTTAGGCCCTTGAGGCCCATTAGGCCCATGAGGCACATTTTCCCCATCAGTCCACATAGTCCCATTAGTCTCATGAGGAAACTTAGGACCATTAGTCCACTTAGGCCCATTAGTCACATTCTATCACTCAGGTCCTTTCGTCCCATTCAACCACTTAGGCCCATTTGGCCACATAGGCCCATTATGCCCATTAGGACACTTAGTCCACTTAGGTCCATTCACCCCATTAGGCCCATCAGTCCTATTAGGTCACTTAGGTCCATTAGGGCCATTAGGTCCATTAGGACCATTAGGACCATTAGGACACTTACACCCATTTGACCCATTGGGCCACTTGGGCCCATTATTCCCATCGGGCCTACCTGGCCCATTAATCCCATTAGGCACATTCTGCCACTAAGGACCATAAGGAAAATCAGGCCCATTTAGCCCCTTGGGCCTATGAGGCTCACTCAGCCAGTTAGGAAACTTAGGCCCATGAGGCCCATGGGGCCACTTAGACTAGTGAGGCCCATTTTTCCCATGATTTCCATCAGGCCCATGAGGACACTTAGGCACATTCGGCCACTTAGGTCCCTTAGGCCCATTTTGACACTGAGGCCCATTAGGCCCATGAGTCCAATTAGGCAACTAAGGCCCATTAGGCCCATCAGGCCCATATGGCCTATTAGGCCACTTAGAACCATTAGGCCTATTAACCCCATTAGGATACTTTGTCTACTTAGGCCCATTAGGCCCATTAGGACCATGAGGTCACTAAGGACCATCACAACCATTAGGCCACATATGGACATTAGGGCTATTTAGTCCATTAGGCCACTTAGGCCCATTATTCCACTTAGTCCAATTCATCTCATTAGGCCACTTAAGCCCACTATGCCCATTAGACCAATTAGGCCACTTTGACACATTAATCCACTAAGGACCATTAGGCCCATTAGGCCACTTAGTCCCATTAGGCGTATTAGGTCCATTAGGCCACTTAGGCCCATGAGGCTCATTAGGAACATTAGGTCATCAGGCCCCTGAGGCTCATTCATCCCATTGGGCCCATTAGGCCCATTAGGCCATTAAGGCCTATTATGCCCATGAGTCCCATTAGGCCACTTAGGCCAATTCAGATCATTAGGAAACTTAGGCCCATTCGACCCATCAGGCCCATCAGGCCCATTAGGCCACTTCGACCCACTCATCCCATTAGGCCCATCAGGATCATCAGGCCAGTTAGGTCCATTCGGCTCATTAAGCCACCTGGACCCATTAGGTCCATTAGGCGCATCAGCCCCATTAGGCCACTTAGGTCCATTAGGCTCATTAGGCCCATTAGGCCACTTTGGCCCATTCATCCCATTAGGCCACTAAGACCTATTAGGCTCATTAATCTACTTAGTCCCTATTAGTCCCATCAGACCCATTAAGCCACTTAGGCCCATGAGGCCCATGAGGACCATTAGGCCACTTAGGCCTATACGACTCATTAGTCCACTTAGGCCCATTAGGCACATTAGGACACTTAATCCCATTAGTCCCATTAGGCCATTATGGCCCATTAGGCCCATTAGGACACTTAGTCCCATTCGACTCATTTGGCCACCTAGACCCATTAAGCTAATTAGACCCATTAGGCCACTTAGGTCAATTAGGCCCATTAGGCCACTTAGGTCGATTAGGCCCATTAGGCCACTCAGGCCCATTAGGCCACTAAGGCCCATTAGACCACTTAGGCCCGTTAGGCCCATTATACCACTAAGGCTCATTCGGCCTACTAGGCCACTTAGGCCCATTGGACCACTTAGGCCCATTAGGCCACTTAGGCCCATTAGGCCACTTAGGCCCATTAGGCCACTTAGGCCCATTAGGACCATTAAGAGACTTTGGCCACTTAGTCCCATTATGTCCATTATGATCATTTGGCCACATCGACCCATTAGGCCACTTCGTCCCATAGGCCACTTAGGCCCATTAGTCCCATTAGGCCACTTGGGCCCATTAGGCCCATTAGACCACTTAGGCCCATTAGGCCACTTAGCCCTATTATGCCACTTAGGCCCATTCAACCACTTAGCCCATTCGACCACTTTGTCCCATTAGGCAGATTACACCACTAAGGTCCATTAGGCTCATTCAACCACTTAGACCAACTTGGTCCATTAATCCCATTAGGCTGATGAGGCCACTTAGGCCCATTAGGCCACTTAGGCCCATTAGTCTCATTAGGCCCCTTAGGCCCATTAAGCCCGTTACACTAATTAGGAAATTTAGGCCCATTTGGCCACTTAGGCCCATTAGGCCCATTAGGCTCATTAGGCCACTTAGGTTAATTCGGCCCATTCAGCTCATTAGCCTCATTCAGCCCAATAATTCCATTTGGCCCCTAGGTCTGTTATGCCCATTAAGCCTATTAGTCCACTTAGGCCCATTATTCCACTTTGGCACATTAGGCCAATTCATCCACTAGGGCCCATTAGGTCACTTAATTCCACTAGGAGCATTAATCTTATTAGGCCGATTAGTCCAATTAGACCCATTTGGCCCATTCGACCCATTATGCCCTTTAGGCCAATTATGCTCATTAGGTCGATTTGGAAACTTTGTCCCTTTGGGCCCCTTAGGACCATTAGGACTATGAGCTTCAATAGGCCACTTATTCCAATTACGCCCATTGGGAAACTTAGGCCCATTATGCCTATTTTTTCCATTAGGCCGATCATGCAACTTTGGCCCATTGGGCCACATAGGCTAATTTGGCCACTTGGGCTAATTAGGCCCATTCGACCCATTCAACCCATTTGACCCCTAGGCTCTTAAATCCCATTAAGCCCATTAGGCCACCTAGGCCAATTAGGCCACTTAGTCCCATTAGGCACCTTATTCCCATTAGGCCACTTAGGTCCATTGCACCCCTTATGCCCATTAGGACCATTAATCCAATTAGGTCGATTAGGCCACTTAGGCCCATAAGGTCACTTAGGCCCATGATGCCACTTAGGCCCAGAAGGCAACTTAGGCCCATAAGGCCACTTACGCCCATTAGGCCCATTAGGCCACTCAGGCCCATTCGTCCCATCAGGTCCATTCGTCCCATTAGGCCCATTTGGCACCAAGGCCCATTAATCCCATTAATCCCACTAGGCCTATTAATCCCATTAGGCCCATTTGGCCACTTAGGCTCATGAGGCCCATGAGGCCACTTAGGCCCATGCAGTGTGTAAGGCACATTAGGCCACTTAGATACCTTAGTCCCCTTAGGCCCATTAGGCCACTTAGACCCAATAGGCCCATTCAGCCACTTAAGCCCAATGGGACCATTAGGCCTATTAAACCAATTAGGCCCACTAGGCCACTTAGGCCAATTACACCCATTCATCACATTAGGTCCATTAGGCTCATTAGGCCACTTAGGCCCATTAGGAAATTTAAGCCCATTTGGCCCATTAGGCCACTTAAGCCACTTAGGCCCATTTGGCCCATTAAGCCACTTACGCCCATTCGTCCCACTAGGCACATTAGGCCCATTCAAACTATTAGGCCACTTGGACCCATTTGGTCCATTAGGCAACTTAGGCTCATTCCACTAGGCACATTTGGCCCATTCGGGCCATTAGGCTACTTAAACCCATTGGGCTCATTCAGCCACATAGGTGCATTATGCCCACTAGGCCCATTAGGCTACCTAGGCCCATTAGGCCCATTAGGCCACTTCAAGACATTAGGCCCATTAGGCCCCTTTGGCCCATTCGTCCCATTAGGCCACTTTGGCCCATTCCGCCCATTAGGTCGCTTAGGCCACTGAGGCCCATTAGGCCCATTATGGCACTTTGGCCCACTAGGCCACTTAGGCCCATTACACCCATTAGGAAAACAAGGCCCATTATGCCCATTTAACCCATTTAGCCACTAGACCCATTCATCCCATTAGCCCCATTAGGCCACTTAGGCCCATTCAACAACGTAGGACCATTAGGCTCACTAGGCCCATTATGCACATTCATCCCATTAGGCCCATTAGTCCCATTAGTCCACTAAGTCCATTTAGGCCCATGATGCCATTGAGGCCCATTAGTCCACTAAGTCCCTTTAGGCCCATGAGGCACCTGAGGCGCATTAGGCCCATCAGTCCACTTAGGCCCATTAGGCCCATTGGGACACTTAGGCCCATTAGGAGAATTTGGCCACTCACACCCATTAGGCCCATTAGGCCACTTAGTCCACCTAGGCCCATTAAACACATTGGGCCACTTAGTCCTATTCGTCAACTTATCCCATTAGGCCACTTAGACCCATTTGGCCTCTTAGGCCCATTAAGCCCCTTAGGCCCATTAATCCCACTAGGTCGATTAGGCAACTTAGGCCCATTAGACCACTTTGGCCCCATTAGGCCCATTCGTCCCATTAGGCCACTTAGGCTAACTAGGTTCATTCGACCCAATAGGACCATTAGATCTATTCGTTCCATTAGGCCCATTTGGCACCTAGGTCTGTTAAGTCCATTAAGACCATTAGTCTGATTTGCCCGCTAAATTACATTAGGCCTATTGGGCCACTTAGGTCCACTAGGCCCATTAAGTCCATAAGGTCCATTAGGTCACTTAGGTTGATTAGACCACTTAGTCCCATTAGTCCCACTATGCACATTAAGTCCATTTGGACCATTAGGCCACTTAGGCCCATTAGGCCCATTAGAACCATTAGGCCCATTAGGCCACTTAGACCCATTGGACCACTTAGGCCCATTATGCCCATTGGGTCCATTGGGCCACTTAGGCCAATTAGGCCACTTAGGCCCATTAGGCTGATTGGGCCACTTAGGCCCATTCCGTCATTTAGGCCCATTAGGCCCATTATGCCAATTTGGTTGATTCGGCCACCTAGTCTCATTAGACCACTTAGGCCCATTAGTCCCATTAGGCCCATTAGGACCATTAGGAACATAATGCAACATAGGCCCATTAGGCACATTAGGCACATTAGGCCCATTTGGCCCATTTGGTCACTTAGGCCCACTAGGCCCATTAGGCAACTTAGGCCCATTAAACCCATGAGGCCACTTACGCCCGTTAGGCCCATTAGGACCATTATGTCCCTTAATCCCATTCATCCACTTAGGCCCATTAGGCCCATTACCCTCCCTAGGACAATTTGGCCCATTATTCCCATTCAACCACTTAGGCCCAATTGACCACCTAGGCCCCTAAGGCCCATTTGGCCCATTTGGTCGATTAGGTTGATTAGGCCACTTAGGCTACTTCGACCCATTAGGCCCATTAGGCCCATTATGACCATTAGGCCCATTGGACTCATTAGGTCCATTAGGTCCATTAATCCCATTAGGCCACTTAGGCCCATTAGGACAATCCAGTCGATTAGGAACATTCAGTCGATTAGACCGATTAGGCCCATTTGGCCCATTCAGCCCATCATGCACATTTTTCCCCTAGGCCCATTAAGCCCATTAAGCCCATTAGGCTACTTAGTCCCATTAGTCTGATTAGGCCACTAAGGCCCATTAGGCCCATTAAGACACTTAGGCCCACTAGTCCCATTAAGCCCATTTGGCCACTTAGTCCCATTAGGAAAATTATGCCCATTAGGCTGATTAGGAAACATTAGCCCATTAGGCCATTTTGGCCCATTATCCCCATTAGGAAACTTAGGACAATTTGTCCAATTGGGCCCGTTGGGCCCATTAGGTCCATTACGCCACTTAGGCCGGTTAGGCCCATTAATCTCATTAGGCCAATTAGGATACTCTGGCCCATTAGTTCACTTAGGACCATTAGGACACTTAGGCCAATTAGGCCCATTTGGCCCCTTAGGCCCATTAGACCACTTATGCCCATTTGGCCCATTTGACCCATCTAGCACCTAGGCCCACTAAGCTCATTAGTCCAATTAGGCCCATTAGGCCACTTAGTCCCCTTGGACCAATTAGGCCCATAAGGCCACTTAGGCCCATTAAGTGACTTAGGCCCATGAGGACCATTAGGCCCATTAGGACCCTTAGGCCACTTAGGCCCATGAAGCCCATTAGGACACTTAGGCCCATGAGGCCCCATAGGCCAATTCTGCTCATCCGGCTCATTCAGCCACTTAGGCCAATGCTCGAACATGTGGTGTTGTACATCAATGGGAATCTGATCCCATGACACCCATGCATCAGAAAAAAATAATTGCACAATATAGTGCTCCCCTATCCAACAACTATATGCATAAATCTATGAAAAAAAATTAATCAAACAATTAGAATATAAATTAATTAATTAAAACTAACTAAAATACACGGGTAAACATACCTCTGCATGCATGGATCGAACCCAAGAAGTGGATGTCTCTCGGGGATAGAGTCAGTAATCATCAGTCACGTAAGACCACACCCCCTCCGAGCACCCCCTGAACTACCAGCAGTCTGAGGGTCAGATGATCTGACATCCTACTCATCCAAAGGTAGATAATCCATTTGCAACAGACGATACAAATCCTCATCTATCTGAAATGCGAAATGACTGTTCTTAGCAAATAGTTGAAAACAACTATTATATATAGATATACATTATATATGATTATAACCAGCATTTAAAAATGTTTATGTCTATCCTCATCCTCACTTTCATAGCTATCGATGTCAGTATCTTCATCTTCCTCCTCAGCATCATCAATTTATATATTAGTTTCATTTTCATCATCTCTTGTCATTTCAAATTCAGTTGTAACGTCATTAACATCATTGTCACCATCAGCCCTTAATCGTTGGGTGCCATCAATGATATTTATGTCTCTTCGTGAAAAATATTGATTCATAGCAATCTCTTTAAAAAATTCAATTCCTTGCACTTCAGCGAAACCACATTCACTTCCAGTAAGCTGATACTCTCGAGATTTAATTTTTATTATGATCCGCCAATCACCCAAATCCCTTGAAGAAGCATGGTTTTTGCATAATAAATTTTATGTGACTGACGAGCCAATAAAAAGGTTCATTTACTACAAGAATAATTTTATATGGATATGGATCAGATGAACACGCAATCCTATCTTAGTATCCAACCACTGACATTTAAACATCATTATGCAATGTTGTCCTAGATAACACAGTTCAATGATTTCTTCCAGCATGCTGTAAAAGTCAACTTCAGTTTCTCTATGATGATATACTTTCAATAAAACACCACTATTTATTGTTTTTTTATTCCCCAAATGCATGTGTATGATATCGAAATCCATTCACCAAATATGCATTATAAGATTTAACCATTTTGGATGGTGGGTTGTTCAATACACACAATCGATTATCAGTTTTATCAGCATGTTGAGATACCTGAAAATTTGTAAAACAATTATCACTATAAAATGTATTAAATTGGGTTTTTATGTGAAATAAAACATAATTTATGTTACCATTTTTTGAAACCAGTAGGAATTTTTTTTTGACGATGTTCTTGAAAAGAAGATGTTGTAATTTTTGGAAACTATTTATTGATATGATTATAATATAACCTACAAATAAAATAACATTAATGCAGTATTAAAAAATTATAGAATAAGTTATAGGATCACTCATAGTACAAATGGTGTTATTTCTTCATAGTTTAGCAGAATATATATATGAGATCTGTGATGTTCACCATTTGAAATCCATCGTTCATGAACGCCATCTAAGCCAAGTTTGATCTGATTGAAAAATGATAATTGATAGCTCATGAAATCAATCTTCAAAATTTCCCTCATTACAGATCATGTGGTTTTTTTGAGGGATATTCATATTGAAATTAATGAGAGTAGAAAAAATAAATTTCCTTTTGAAAATATGCTTTTGAAATTGAGCCTTCAACTGATGCTTGTTACGTATATTTTTTTTTCAATTTCTGCATGCATCTCTCAAATGGGTATATCCACCATAATTGTACCAGACCTCCACAATTTGTTTCATGTGGAAAATATAATATCAAATGTTCCATTGATTCAAACAAACCAGGAGGGAATTTTTTTTTCCAGTTTACATAAAATTAAAACGAAATATTCTTGCAGTTTTCTTACCGCATCGTAGTATATTTTTGACGCACAACTCTCTTGAAAAAAATGATATGTCTATTAGACCATCCCAAATCATAGGATTTAATAAACCTCTTTATCTAATCGACATAAGTCTTTCCATTAAAATATGATAGTCATGACTTTTCAATATGATAATATGACCATTTCTGACACATCTACCCAAATTGGAAGGATAACCATTTGGAAGTCTCAAATCTTCAATCCACTAACAAAATAATAAGCGACTCTCCTTAGACAATGTATAAGATTCTTTTTTCTTCATTAAATTCTGTGATCTAACATTTTCAAAAAGTTCAAGTTCTGGTCGCTTGCAAATTTGGGAAAAATCTAATTGTGCCTTTACATTATCTTTGGTCTTACCAGGTGTACTCAAAACTATATGAAATAAATTATAAAAATTATTCTTATCAATATGCATCACATCCAACATGTGACGAACCAACAAATCAGACCAATATGGAAAATCCCAAAAAATACTCCGTTTTATCCAATTATTCTCTTTTCCAAACCCATCAATTTTATGTTGGTTTATTGTTGGTCCAAATGTGATAGGTGGTATTGAAGAGACAATTTATTTTAACTCTATACCTACGATCATTATTTGAGGCCCATCTTTTTCAACTGTTCCTTTTCTAAAATGATATTTTTTTCTTCAAAAATGATAATCGGTTGGAAGAAATATGAGATGATAGTCGAAAAACAAGGTTTTTCCATTGAAGAGCATAAACACTTTTCTATCTCTCATACAGTACAAATATGATTTTGGAACATGTATACTTCATCTATATAACATGTCATATACTGGGATGTCACTAATTTTTCACATTAATGTAGCTTTCAGTGGGAAGTTTTGTTTCATAGAAACATCATATGTTCTGACACCATTAATCTATAGTTAATTTAACTCATCAATATATGGTTTAAAATAAACATCAATATTCTTTTTCGGATGACCTGAAATCAATAAGGTCAAAAATATATATGGATTCTTCATCAACATCCATGGAGGTAAATTATACAGAGTTATAAAGATAGTACAACATGAATACTGACTACCGTAAGAACTAAATGGACGGAAACCATTAGTGGAAAGACCCAATCGCACGTTTTAGGATGCTAAAGAAAAAGATGGATGCAGTTGGTTAAACTATTTCCATAAATCACCTCCAAAGGGATTATCTAAGCTTTTACCAGTTTAAATGTTGGTTTTGTGCCCTGACATCAATGATTCTATGTTTTGAGACATAAATAAATGCTCCAATCTGGGTGTGAGTGAGAAATATCTCATTTGTTTTACAAGAATAAATCTATACTTCCCTGGTTGAGCTTCTTTATACCTTGATTTTCTACATGTAGGAAAACTATCTAACAACTCATTTTCACCATAATATAATATGTAATCATTTGATCATGCATGAATCTTCTAATAACCAAGACCCAGATTATGAACCAGTCTCTTACTCTCATATAAATTTAGAGGCATCACATTTCCTTCAGGTTGCAGTGTTTTTAACAAAGAGAATATCTCATCAAAACAACTATTTTACATTCCATTATCTTATTTAATAGCCATAAATTTAGAAACTACTTTAAACTTTCTTATCTTATAACCAGGATATAAGAAATCCTCATCGGACCTCAAAAACTTATATAAATGAGATGGTTCCAACTCAGGAGTTAAATCAATATCATCCTAAGTTTTAGTTTGTTTAAAATATGGACCTACGACATCATTACAAAATTTTGAAACCGTGTTGCATCTGGAACCGAAATTATTAGTATCTTCTCTAAAACTGCATTCACCATATTGATACCAAAAAACATGATCTGGTTGAAAACAAAAATGCAATAAATGACCACCAACGTTGTCAAATGTTTCATACGTCCTCAGATCACATTTTTTACAAGGACACTTAATTCTCTCTTCTGAAATTTTTTTTGGTTGTGGTGATTCAAATTATAAGAAAGCCTGAACACCCTCAATATATACAGGATTTAAACCAAAACTATTTGGATTCATGTGCTGATTTATCCAAGCATGATAATCTAAAAATAACTATTGTTGACTTCCTTGTTCCATATTTTTCAAGAAAATATAAAATAATTAGTTATTTTTTATAATTAGATATAAGATAAGCACTATCCAAAAAAGGGAAGACAATTAAATTCTCTTTTCTAACAATTTATAATAATTTCTATTATTTTATAGTTATTTACACTATTTTTTAAGCTTTTATACTATTCTACACTCATTTATAAAAATTAATACTAATTACCACTAATTATTATTAATTATAAGTATTTTGTACTAATTATTGTTAATTACCCACGACACAATTTCCAACAGAATGTAAGTAACTCTTTTTCTCGATGACTCATCCCTTTGTAACTTTTTGTGACTAAAATCACTTTTAAAAGTCTGCTCCGACATACAAATATCCATTTTCTTATGCACGATGATGGATAATAGGGAGGCCTTACCATGCTTCTCTCCATGCTCGTGCATACGAAAATTGATATCTTTACATTAAAGCATACTTTTTCCTAGTTATTTCAGTCGGATAAGTTCCAAGGAGATGAGTCATCAGGGAAAAGAGCCTCCTTTTTCTGACAGATCACCTCCTTGCAACTTTCTCTGACTTAAATCACTATGAAAAATCTACTCCGACATACATTGAAACATATTTTTCATACTAATTTCAATGGGAGAAAGTTGCAAGGAGCCGACATGTCAATGAAAAGGAATGTCGTCTATCCACTAGATATTATGTCATCTTATCAATGTACTCAAATTTATTCTAACTTATTACTAATTAATCCTAATTATTACTAATTAATCCTAATTATTACAAATTAATCCTCATTGTTACAAATTGTTACTAATTAATGCTAATTCTTACTAATTATTACTAATTTTTAATAATTGTTACTAATTATTACTAATCGTTACTAATTAATCCTAATTAATCCTAATTATTACAAATTAAACCTAATTTTTCTAATTAATCCTAATTAGTACAATTTAATCCTAATTATTACCAAATAATCCTAATTATTACTAATTATTACTAATTAATCCTAATTATTATTAATTATTACTAATTAATCATAATTGTTACTGATTATTTATACTTATTTCGATTTATTACAATTTATTACTAATTATTACTAATTATTACATTTTTTTACTAATTATTAAAAATATTACAATATATTAATAATTATTACAATTTATTAATAATTATTACAATTTATTACAAATTATCACAATTTATTACTAGTTATTACTAATTATTTCTAATTATTTCTAGTTATTAGTAATCATTACTAATTATTTCTAATTATTACTAATTATTACAATTTATTACTAATTATTACAAATTATTACAAATTATTACAAATTATTACAATTTATTTCCATTTATTACTAATTATTACAATTTATTACTAATTATTACAAATTATTACTAATTATTATAATTTGTTACTAATTATTACAATTTATTACTAATTATTACAATTTATTACTAACTAATACTAAGTAATACTAATAAATATTAAATAATACCAATTATTACTAATTATTTCTAATTATTACTAATTATTACTAATTATTACCAATTATTTATAATTATTTCTAATTATTTCTAATTATTTTTAATTCTTACAAATTATTACAAATTATTACTAATTATTACAAATTATTACAAATTATTACTAATGATTAGTAATAATTACAATTTATTACAATTTATTACATTTTATTATGAGTTATTACAATTTATCACTAATTTTTACAATTTATCACTAATTATTACAATTTATTACTAATTATTACAATCTATTACTAATTATTACTAATTATTACAATTTATTTCTAAATATTTTAATTTATTACTAATTATTTCAATTTATTACTAATTATTTCAATTTATTACTAATGATGTCAATTTATTACTAATTATTTCAATTTATTACTAATTATTTCAATTTATTACTAATTATTAAAAATTATTACTAATTATTACAATTTATTACTAATTATTACATTTTATTGCTAATTATTACTATTTATTCATAGTTATTACAATTTATTACTAATTATTATAATTTATTACTAATTATTACTAATTATTTATAATTATCACTTAGACATAATTATTCATAAAAATAAATACTGAAAAAACAAATATCTAATAATAATTTAATTTAATTCCATCTAACTAACAAAAATTATAAATAATTTAAAATAAAATAAATTAACTAAACAATAAAAAAAATAGACAAAAACCTTGAAACTAAAGCTTTCAGAGTATAAAAGCTACGGATTATGCTCCGATTTAAAAGTTTAAACTATGAAAAATTCTAGAAGAAAATTTTTCAGAAGAGATAGAGAGAGAAGTTGAGAAAGAAGTAGGATGAGAGGAAAAACGGATGATGGTATATATAGGTTAGATTATTTGCAACAGACTTATTTACGATGGGTCCGTTCGCAAATGCCCCTTACCCGCACTAATTAAAGTCGGACGGTAAAATTTATTTGTGACGAGACATGTATCCTGTCACAGATACTAAAAATCATCACCGGGTATTTGTGATGGGAATTGGAACCCATCACAAATACCCCTACCCGCGGTTTGACGGGCATTTGGCCCCACACCTTTTGCGACGGGTCCTAACCCCCCACCCCCTATTGCAAATAACTGTTATTTACGATGGGCCGATTGTCCCGTCGCAAATAACCTGTGGCAAATGGTCATTTTTTCCATAGCGCAAGTGGCTTAATGGGCCTAAGTGGCCTAAGTTTCCGAATGGACTTAATGGATCCAATGGGACTAAGTGGATCTGGTATGAAAGAAGTGTTTGTTTTGATGAAGTATCGAAGTCTGCTGACTATGATAAAATTAAATGTGACTATGCTTTACTGATTCGTATTTCATAAATCATAAGTTGATTAGAGAACTTATGATGCAATATTGATGGAAGAAAGTGGAAAATTGGTATTCGAAATCGTATGCAGATTTATTGTATCTAAGTGGAAGAGAAGAAAGAGATGATGCCAATCGAAAAGGAATTGTACCCAGTGCAATCAGATTTGGGATGAGAAGGAAAGAAAGAAGGCACTGAGGATCATGGTCAGAATGATCATGCCCAGAATGATCATTGTCAGGTACTTTAGCATCTAATTGTCCACTGTATGCATAAGAAAACATTCGTACCCAGGATGATCATACTGAGGCTCAGGAAGAAAAAGATCATACCCAGTATGATCGTATTCAGGCCAACCGTTCTCAGAAAGATCATACTCTGGACAATCATATTTAGAGAAGGAATTTCTTGAGTCGATGATTGAAAATAAAAGGAAATAATGAGATCAAAAATGTAGTAAACCATTTCAAAAGGGTTGAATTACTTTATAGGTTTCAATTGGGTAAATAGTCATTGTATCAGAGTATAATTGTTTTATATTTTCAAGTGGTTCAAGAGAAAAAGTGAAGAAGTAAAAGTGGTTTGAAAGAAAATTTTTCTAGATGTGAAATTGAGGGGTATCTTGACATTCAAAAGAATTATCATATTCAGCATTCAGAAGGAGAAGTGAAGGTTGTAGAAGAATCAAGAAGCTTTGAGAAGAGTTGGTGAAGTCAAAATACACCCTAGATTTTAGGGGAAATTGAAATTAGGGTGAATTTGATTAAGTAGGAAAAATTTTGGGATTCTTGCCAAAGCATCTCGAGGGTCACCTATAAAAGGAGAAAATTACGTTGGATTTGAGGTGGACCGATGTACTATTCATGAGAGAGAACCTCCAAGTTTTAGAGAAACAGAAGTTTCCATATTCACTTTTTTCGAAGAAGTTTTGATGGATTGAAGTGAAAGAGAAGAGACAAGATCACAATATTGTATTCAGCTGATCCTTATACTCAGTGTTTATTGTACTTAGCTGATTTCCATATTCATCTTGTCAATTGTATTCGGCTGGTCATCGTATAGGGATGGATTAATCAGATCGGGATTTCTGTACTGGGTCTTCCAGACTAAGTAAGATGTATAATTGAAGTGGTTTTGATTCATCTTTGTTGCATTCTATCAAACACAAATTTTTCATACTGGGTATAATCATACTGAGCGTAATCGTATTGGGAAAATCACATTGAGAAGAATCGTATTAGGGAGAATTGTACTCGGAGGAATCAGACTGAGAAAATCGTACTGGGAAAATCAGACTTGGTTTTTTTTTCAACAAAGTCTAGGAAGTTCTTACCGTCTTCTAGGTAAGAAATTGAAGATGTGGTTTCAATTGAATACATTTGTGGAATTGAAAAGAATAACATATATAATATGAGTTGTTGCACAATCATTGCATTACCCTATTTGTGCTAAGCAGGTGCACACACACTATTGGATTGTTTACATGGTGCTACACGAGTGAAAGGGTATATCCTACTTATTGCAATCCAATGATTTTTTTCTAGTGGATTGTGTGGTATTAGATCACTTCCATACCATACCAAGGATGTAGTTATTCTTATTGAATACTGAATCTTGTAAATACTTTTGTTCTTGTGGATGTGTGTTTGAATTGTTTTCGATAGGGAATAGAATATTTAATAGGAGGCAAAGGTTGTTTCATATAAAAAGAAATATAAGAAAAAAAAGTATCACTGATTCAACCCCTCCCCCTCTCAGCGATACTATCATATGTTGGGGACTTTCAAGTGGCCTAATTGGACCAAGGGTACAAATGGGCCAAATGGTCCTAACTGGCCTAATGAGAATAATGGGCCTAACTGGTCAATTGGGCTTAACTGGCCTAAGAGGCCTAATGGGCCTAATGGACCTAATGGGCCTAACTGGACTAAGGGGACTAATGGGCCTAATGGGACAACTATGCCTAACTGGCCTAAGAGGACTAATGGGTCGAATGGGCCTAAGTGGCCTAATGGGTTGAATGGGCCTAATGGGCCTAACGGGCCTAAGTGGCCTAATGAACCCAATGGGTCGAATGGGCCCAACTGGCCCAACTGGCCTAATTGTCCTAATAGGTCCAATGGGCTTAAGGGGCCTAAGTGGCATAATGGGCCTAACTGGCATAATCGTCGGCCCAATGAGCATAATAGGTCTAATTGTCCTAAGTGGCCTAACTGGCCCAATGGGGCCAATGAGCCTAATGGTCAAAATAGGCCTAATGGGACCAATGGGCCTAACTGACCTAATAGGTCGAATGGGCCAACCTGGCCTAACTCGCATAATGGGACCAAGGGGCCTAATGGGTAGTGGGCCTAACTGGCCAAAGTGGCCTAATGAGCCCAATGGTCCTAATTGCCCTAACTGGCCAAAGTGGCCTAATGGGCTAAACTGGCCTAAGTGGCCCAATTGGCATAATGGGTTGAATGAGCCTAAGTGGCGTAATGGGCCCACCGAGCCTAATGGGCCCAACTGGCCAAAGTGGCCTAATGGGCCTAACTAGCCAAAGTAGCCTAAAGGGCCTAATGGGCAAAATGGGCCTAAGTGGTGTAATGGGCTGAATGAGTCTAAGTAGCCCAATGGGCTGAATGGGCCTAGGTGGCCCAATGGGCCAAATGGGATTTATGGACTGAATGGGCCTATTGGGTCTGAGTGTCCAAATGGGCCTAAGTGTTCTAATGGGCCTAATGGGTCCAACGGGCCTAAGTGGATGAATGGGACTAATAGACCTAATGGGACTAATGGGACTAAGTCGAAAATGGGCCTCATGGGCCTAATGGACCTAAGTGGCCTAATGAGCCCAATGGGTCTCAGTGGCCTAATGGGACTAAGTAGCGTAATGGGCCTAAGTGGACAAATGCACCTAAGTGACCTAATGGGTCTAATGGGCATAATGGGGCTAAGTGGCCTAATAGTCCTAAGTAGCCTAATGGCCCTAAAGGGCCTAAGTGCCCTAATGGGCCTAGTGGGTCTGATGCGAACCATGCGGAAGGCACCGAGTCGATTGCTCGGGTGGAGGAATTGGATTTGCAAGGCCCAATGACACGAGGAAGATTAAAGAGGTTGAATGCTTCAATGGGCGCTCATCTTGCTTCATTAAAGGCCCAATGGGTATTACCTTGCATGGATGGAGCAAATGGGCCTATAATATCACTTATTCAAGCCCAAAATTGATGATTAAAACTTGGCCCACATGGTTGCACGAATTTGGAGGCCTTGCCCACATGGAGGATTCTAGAAATGGCATCTTTGGACACCAAAGTCAAATCCGGTGGGCTATGCACTCAAAGTCAAATCCGGTGGGCTATGTTGGAAAGTTGTGTGCTTCTTTTCCAAAATTCTTTGTTGGCTTTTATCTTTTTGACTTTTAAGGGGACAAGGTAGGTTTAGACTTTATGACTTTAGGGTATTAGACCCTTGACCATTGTATCACCCCCTTGGCTATAAATAGCCACCCCATGGCATTGTATTGGCATTCAAGACTTAATTTGAGAGCTTATGCTTTGTTTCTCTCCGTTGTGTGAGGATTATCCCGGCTTTTCCCCCTTGCTCTTGTGTATTCTTGCCTTGTCAATCTACAAGTTAGATTGGTGATCCAAGATCACAAAGCCCCCAATTCCGTGCCTCAACCCAAGTGCGTTGTTGTGTGGATTGGCCATCACACCCCTCCCTTGAGTGTGTTGTCTAAGTAGTAGGTCACGCTCCATATAGCGTTGGTTGACTACTTGCTTCCACTATCCATACCCTTCACTCGTCACTTAGCCCCAAACCGCATCCATCATCCGCCGCCCTACGCCGTGAAGATCGGGCCACCCCGTGCGTCTCGCATCAGTTGGTATCAGAGCTCCGGTTGACACGGTAGGCGTCTATTCCTTTATTTACTTTAATTCTATCCATTACCCTCCTTATCTTTCCATATTATTCACCCATTCAACAAAAAAAAATCCATTTTTCTTGAAAGCCTCCCGAATTGTCCTAGTTTGTGCAAGCTTGAATTATTATAAATTGAGCCAAATTTTCATTTAATTCTCTATGTGATTTGTATCTGGCAAAAAAAAAATCTCTCAACTCATCATTTTGTGCTTTTCAAAATTAAGCACATCCTTTATTTGAGAGATTTCAAAAAAAAAATTGTCTTACTCTCCGTTCAATCATCTTGTGCTTTAAAAACTCCAAGCACAACACTTTTTGGGGAGAATTGACAAAAAAAAAAAAGCAAAAAAAAAAAGAGCGGATACAATTACTCCTTTGTGCTTTACATTATTAGCACTTTCTATTTCCATATATAACATTTTCCATCATTTTACTTCATCCCCATTTTGTATTTGGCTCATATTTTTATTCATTTATCTTATCTTGCACAATCGGGCAAAACCCACAATCCACCTATCTACCCCTTCTTTCCACCCTCTTTTTGACCCTTTACCATTGTTAGACCCCTTACCACTCAAGCGGGTTGTGTTAAACCATCCCCCGACACAATCTTGATTGGGGAGGAATTGGTGGCACTTGATCGCCCTAAACAAGGTATTATATTTCATAAGAGCTTGGGATTCAAATTGAGTTTTGAGAGTGGAGAGAAATAAGAAAACAAATATCTTGTGTGTGTGAGTGTGTGCATCTTGTTGTGTGCGTGTGTGTGTACATCTTGTGCGTGTGAGTGTGTATATATTGCGTGCGTGAGTGTGTATATTTGTGTGTGTGAGTGTGTCCATCTTGTGTGAGTGTGTACATCTCGCGTGTGTGAGTGAGTGTGTATCATTGTGTGTGTCCCCCCCCCGGTGTGTGTTTGTGTTTGTGTAACTTATCATGGCAGAAGATCGTGGGAAGAAAATTGCTCATGTTAGCGATGAAGGAAGTCGAAGTAGATCTCCCGCACCTGAAGCTACGCAATTCCAAATGCAAGCTTTGGTGAGCCACTTCGAGAAGCTTCTTGATCGGAAGTTGGAGGTGTTACATGAGAGGATTGATGAATTGGAGAATAAACCAAGCCCAAGGATGTTCCATGATAACCCACGACGCGCTCCCGCACCACGTCGTCCCCACATCATGGAGGAGGAGATGGTGAACTTTGATGATGATCTTAATGAAGTCCCACAAAGGAGGAGGTTGTACCAACAACCGAGAGGAGGCCAAAGGAGACAACATGATGATGAACTACTTGGCGGGATCAAGGTGAAGGTCCCTTCTTTTCTTGGGAAAAGCGATCCGGAAGCATACTTGGAGTGGGAGATGCGGATCGAGCAGGTCTTTTCATGCCATGCATATTCCGAGGAGAAAAAGGTCAAACTTGCTTCCCTTGAATTTTCTGATTATGCTTTAATTTGGTGGGATCAAGTTCAAAAGGAGAGGGCTAGATATGGTGGACGTCCCATCAACACATGGGAAGACATGAAGTTCACCATGCGGAAGCGGTTTGTTCCCACACATTACCATAGAGATCTCCACAACAAACTTCAACGCCTCATCCAAGGGAGTAAGAGTGTAGAAGACTACTACAAGGAGATGCAAATTGCCATGATTCGGGCAAACATTGAGGAGGATCCGGAGGCAACCATGGCACGGTTTTTACATGGGCTCAATCGGGAGATTGCGGATCAAGTGGAGATGTACCACCATGTAGAGATACAAGATATGATCCACCAAGCCACCAAGATCGAGCAACAAATCAAAAGGAGGAGCAACATGAGGAAACCCACTACCCCTTTCACACCATGGAAAAATCCAAGGAAGGAGATTGGAGAACCATCAAAGGCAAAAGAGGTGGTTGATCGCAAAAGTGATAAGGTAATTCTTTCACCTAAGAAACCTACTTTTGAGGCTAATCAAACCAGGAATAGGGATATTCGGTGTTTTAAATGTCAAGGAAGGGGTCACATTGCTAGTGAATGCCCAAACCGTCGCACCATGATCATCAACAAGTATGGAGAATGGGAGACCGATGGAGAGAGCTCTGAAGAGGAGGAAGATGAATCTCCAGAAATTGAAAATGGAGAATTTGCGGAAGATGGCGAGATTCTTGTCACTAGAAGAGTTTTAAGTGCACAAATGACCGTTGGAGAAAAGGAGCAGCGGGAGAACCTTTTCCATACACGATGCAAGATCAATGGGAAGGTATGTAGTGTTATTGTTGATGGTGGAAGTTGTAGCAATGTGGCGAGCACCGAGTTGGTGGAGAAGTTGGGACTCCTGACTTTAAGGCATCCAAATCCATACCGGCTTCAGTGGTTGAATGATTGTGGAGAGCTGAAGGTCACCAAGCAAGTTAAGGTATTGTTCAACATCGGTAAGTACAAAGATGAGGTATTGTGCGACATTGTTCCTATGAAGGCATGCCACTTGTTGTTGGGTCGACCATGGCAGTACGATCGGCGTGTTACTCATGATGGTTTCTTGAACCGTCACTCTTTTCTACTCCGAGGGGAACCTATAACCCTCAACCCCATGTCCCCCAAGCAAATTCTGGAAGATCACATTTTGAGAGAAAAGAAAAAAAAGAGTGATGAGGAAAAAAAGAGAGAAAATGAAAAAGGAGAGAATGAGGGAAAAATAGAAAATGAGAGAAGAAAAGAAATGGAGAGCAAAGAAAAATCAAGAGGGGAAAAAGTTTTGAGAGGAGAGAAAAGTGTGATGTTGGCAAAAAAGAGTGAGGTTAAGGAAGCTTTGATTTCTCGACAAAATCTCTTAGTACTTATGTACAAAGAGGTGATGTTGAACACTAATGACTTAACATCTTCTTTGCCACATGTTGTTGAGTCTTTGTTGCAGGAATTTGAAGATGTGTTTCCCGAGGAGGTGCCACCGGGTTTGCCACCCATTAGAGGTATTGAGCATCAAATTGACCTCATACCTGGAGCATCACTACCGAACCGCCCAGCATATCGCACCAACCCAGAGGAGACAAAAGAAATTCAAAGACAAGTTCAAGAGTTGTTGAATGTGGGGTATGTGAGAGAGAGTCTTAGTCCTTGTGCGGTACCGGTCCTTTTAGTACCAAAGAAGGATGGAACATGGAGAATGTGCATTGACTGTAGAGCCATCAACAACATCACGGTCAGGTATCGTCATCCTATCCCTAGGTTAGATGATATGCTAGATGAATTAAATGGTTCAACTATTTTCTCAAAAATTGATTTAAGAAGTGGCTACCATCAAATTAGGATGAAAGAAGGAGATGAGTGGAAAACTGCATTTAAGACAAAACATGGACTTTATGAATGGTTAGTCATGCCCTTTGGTCTCACCAATGCACCTAGCACATTTATGAGGTTAATGAATCATGTCTTACGTGCATATATTGGAAAATTTGTGGTAGTTTACTTTGATGATATTCTGGTGTATAGTAGGACTTTGCATGAACATGTAGATCACTTGAGAAAAGTCCTAGAGGTGTTAAGGAAAGAAAACCTGTTTGGAAACATAAAAAAGTGTGAATTTTGTCTCGATAAGATTATTTTCCTTGGATTTGTTGTGAGTGGCAATGGAGTTGAAGTGGACACCGAGAAGATCAAAGCAATACAAGAATGGCCAACTCCAACCTCCGTTGGACAGGTAAGAAGTTTTCATGGGCTTGCTAGTTTTTACAGGAGATTTGTGAAAGACTTCAGCACACTAGCAGCACCATTGAATGAATTGACAAAGAAGAATGTTCCTTTCAAATGGGGGACAACTCAAGAAAAATCCTTCCATGCGCTAAAGGAGAGACTCACCCACGCCCCTCTACTTGCACTTCCAGACTTCGGTAAGACCTTTGAAATTGAATGTGATGCAAGCGGAATTGGCATAGGAGGAGTACTCATGCAAGAAGGTAAGCCTATTGCTTATTTTAGTGAGAAGTTAAATGGCCCAACTCTAAACTATGCTACATATGATAAAGAGTTGTATGCATTGTTTAGAGTACTCGAAACATGGCAACACTATCTTTGGCCTAAAGAATTTGTGATCCATTCTGATCACGAGGCTCTTAAATACCTTAGGAGCCAACATAAACTAAATAGGAGACATGCTAGATGGCTGGAATTCATTGAATCATTTCCATATGTCATCAAGCATAAAAAGGGTAAAGAAAATACTGTGGCTGATGCACTTTCGCGTAGATATTCTCTTTTATCCTTGTTGGATTCAAAACTTCTAGGTTTTGAATACATTAAGGATTTATATGCCACCGATAGTGATTTTAGTGAACCTTATGAACATTGTAAACCTGGAGTTAGTTGGGAAAAGTTCTATTTACATGACGGGTTCTTATTTCGGATGGATAAGCTTTGCATTCCCAATTGCTCTATTCGTTTACTTTTACTAAAGGAGTCACATTCGGGTGGGTTAATGGGGCATTTTGGTGTTTCAAAAACTCTAAGCGTTCTTAGTGAGCATTTTTATTGGCCTAGGATATCTAGAGATGTTGAGAAATTTGTGGGAAAGTGCATTGTTTGCCATAAAGCCAAATCAAAGCTGAACCCACATGGACTATATCTTCCTCTCCCAATTCCCAACACCCCTTGGGAGGACATATCAATGGACTTTATTGTGGGGTTACCACGGACTAAGAGGGGGAGAGATTCCATTTTTGTTGTGGTGGATCGGTTTTCAAAAATGGCACATTTTATTCCCTGTCACAAAACAGATGATGCCACTAACATTGCAACACTTTTCTTTCAGGAAGTAGTCAAGCATCATGGAATGCCAAGGACCATTGTGTCGGATCGAGACACAAAATTTCTTAGTTACTTTTGGAAGACCTTGTGGAGCAAACTCGGTACAAAGTTATTATTTTCCACTACTTGTCATCCACAAACCGATGGGCAAACAGAGGTGGTGAATCGCACACTATCATCCCTTCTGCGAACAATTGTCAAAAAGAATATCAAGAATTGGGAGGAGTGTCTGCCACATGTGGAATTCGCATATAACAGGGCCAAGCATTCCACTACTCAATATTCTCCATTTGAAATTGTTTACGGTTTACAGGGCCAAGCATTCCACTACTCAAAGAAAAGTGTTGCAATGTTAGTGGCATCATCTGTTTTGTGACAGGGAATAAAATGTGCCATTTTTGAAAACCGATCCACCACAACAAAAATGGAATCTCTCCCCCTCTTAGTCCGTGGTAACCCCACAATAAAGTCCATTGATATGTCCTCCCAAGGGGTGTTGGGAATTGGGAGAGGAAGATATAGTCCATGTGGGTTCAGCTTTGATTTGGCTTTATGGCAAACAATGCACTTTCCCACAAATTTCTCAACATCTCTAGATATCCTAGGCCAATAAAAATGCTCACTAAGAACGCTTAGAGTTTTTGAAACACCAAAATGCCCCATTAACCCACCCGAATGTGACTCCTTTAGTAAAAGTAAACGAATAGAGCAATTGGGAATGCAAAGCTTATCCATCCGAAATAAGAACCCGTCATGTAAATAGAACTTTTCCCAACTAACTCCAGGTTTACAATGTTCATAAGGTTCACTAAAATCACTATCGGTGGCATATAAATCCTTAATGTATTCAAAACCTAGAAGTTTTGAATCCAACAAGGATAAAAGAGAATATCTACGCGAAAGTGCATCAGCCACAGTATTTTCTTTACCCTTTTTATGCTTGATGACATATGGAAATGATTCAATGAATTCCAGCCATCTAGCATGTCTCCTATTTAGTTTATGTTGGCTCCTAAGGTATTTAAGAGCCTCGTGATCAGAATGGATCACAAATTCTTTAGGCCAAAGATAGTGTTGCCATGTTTCGAGTACTCTAAACAATGCATACAACTCTTTATCATATGTAGCATAGTTTAGAGTTGGGCCATTTAACTTCTCACTAAAATAAGCAATAGGCTTACCTTCTTGCATGAGTACTCCTCCTATGCCAATTCCGCTTGCATCACATTCAATTTCAAAGGTCTTACCGAAGTCTGGAAGTGCAAGTAGAGGGGCGTGGGTGAGTCTCTCCTTTAGCGCATGGAAGGATTTTTCTTGAGTTGTCCCCCATTTGAAAGGAACATTCTTCTTTGTCAATTCATTCAATGGTGCTGCTAGTGTGCTGAAGTCTTTCACAAATCTCCTGTAAAAACTAGCAAGCCCATGAAAACTTCTTACCTGTCCAACGGAGGTTGGAGTTGGCCATTCTTGTATTGCTTTGATCTTCTCGGTGTCCACTTCAACTCCATTGCCACTCACAACAAATCCAAGGAAAATAATCTTATCGAGACAAAATTCACACTTTTTTATGTTTCCAAACAGGTTTTCTTTCCTTAACACCTCTAGGACTTTTCTCAAGTGATCTACATGTTCATGCAAAGTCCTACTATACACCAGAATATCATCAAAGTAAACTACCACAAATTTTCCAATATATGCACGTAAGACATGATTCATTAACCTCATAAATGTGCTAGGTGCATTGGTGAGACCAAAGGGCATGACTAACCATTCATAAAGTCCATGTTTTGTCTTAAATGCAGTTTTCCACTCATCTCCTTCTTTCATCCTAATTTGATGGTAGCCACTTCTTAAATCAATTTTTGAGAAAATAGTTGAACCATTTAATTCATCTAGCATATCATCTAACCTAGGGATAGGATGACGATACCTGACCGTGATGTTGTTGATGGCTCTACAGTCAATGCACATTCTCCATGTACCATCCTTCTTTGGTACTAAAAGGACCGGTACCGCACAAGGACTAAGACTCTCTCTCACATACCCCACATTCAACAACTCTTGAACTTGTCTTTGAATTTCTTTTGTCTCCTCTGGGTTGGTGCGATATGCTGGGCGGTTCGGTAGTGATGCTCCAGGTATGAGGTCAATTTGATGCTCAATACCTCTAATGGGTGGCAAACCCGGTGGCACCTCCTCGGGAAACACATCTTCAAATTCCTGCAACAAAGACTCAACAACATGTGGCAAAGAAGATGTTAAGTCATTAGTGTTCAACATCACCTCTTTGTACATAAGTACTAAGAGATTTTGTCGAGAAATCAAAGCTTCCTTAACCTCTCTCTTTTTTGCCAACATCACACTTTTCTCTCCTCTCAAAACTTTTTCCCCTCTTGATTTTTCTTTGCTCTCCATTTCTTTTCTTCTCTCATTTTCTATTTTTCCCTCATTCTCTCCTTTTTCATTTTCTCTCTTTTTTTCCTCATCACTCTTTTTTTTCTTTTCTCTCAAAATGTGATCTTCCAGAATTTGCTTGGGGGACATGGGGTTGAGGGTTATAGGTTCCCCTCGGAGTAGAAAAGAGTGACGGTTCAAGAAACCATCATGAGTAACACGCCGATCGTACTGCCATGGTCGACCCAACAACAAGTGGCATGCCTTCATAGGAACAATGTCGCACAATACCTCATCTTTGTACTTACCGATGGTGAACAATACCTTAACTTGCTTGGTGACCTTCAGCTCTCCACAATCATTCAACCACTGAAGCCGGTATGGATTTGGATGCCTTAAAGTCAGGAGTCCCAACTTCTCCACCAACTCGGTGCTCGCCACATTGCTACAACTTCCACCATCAACAATAACACTACATACCTTCCCATTGATCTTGCATCGTGTATGGAAAAGGTTCTCCCGCTGCTCCTTTTCTCCAACGGTCATTTGTGCACTTAAAACTCTTCTAGTGACAAGAATCTCGCCATCTTCCGCAAATTCTCCATTTTCAATTTCTGGAGATTCATCTTCCTCCTCTTCGGAGCTCTCTCCATCGGTCTCCCATTCTCCATACTTGTTGATGATCATGGTGCGACGGTTTGGGCATTCACTAGCAATGTGACCCCTTCCTTGACATTTAAAACACCGAATATCCCTATTCCTGGTTTGATTAGCCTCAAAAGTAGGTTTCTTAGGTGAAAGAATTACCTTATCACTTTTGCGATCAACCACCTCTTTTGCCTTTGATGGTTCTCCAATCTCCTTCCTTGGATTTTTCCATGGTGTGAAAGGGGTAGTGGGTTTCCTCATGTTGCTCCTCCTTTTGATTTGTTGCTCGATCTTGGTGGCTTGGTGGATCATATCTTGTATCTCTACATGGTGGTACATCTCCACTTGATCCGCAATCTCCCGATTGAGCCCATGTAAAAACCGTGCCATGGTTGCCTCCGGATCCTCCTCAACGTTTGCCCGAATCATGGCAATTTGCATCTCCTTGTAGTAGTCTTCTACACTCTTACTCCCTTGGATGAGGCGTTGAAGTTTGTTGTGGAGATCTCTATGGTAATGTGTGGGAACAAACCGCTTCCGCATGGTGAACTTCATGTCTTCCCATGTGTTGATGGGACGTCCACCATATCTAGCCCTCTCTTTTTGAACTTGATCCCACCAAATTAAAGCATAATCAGAAAATTCAAGGGAAGCAAGTTTGACCTTTTTCTCCTCGGAATATGCATGGCATGAAAAGACCTGCTCGATCCGCATCTCCCACTCCAAGTATGCTTCCGGATCGCTTTTCCCAAGAAAAGAAGGGACCTTCACCTTGATCCCGCCAAGTAGGCCATCATCATGTTGTCTCCTTTGGGCTCCTCTCGGTTGTTGGTACAACCTCCTCCTTTGTGGGACTTCATCAAGATCATCATCAAAGTTCACCATCTCCTCCTCCATGATGTGGGGACGACGTGGTGCGGGAGCGCGTCGTGGGTTATCATGGAACATCATTGGGCTTGGTTTATTCTCCAATTCATCAATCATCTCATGTAACACCTCCAACTTCCGATCAAGAAGCTTCTCAAAGTGGCTCACCAAAGCTTGCATTTGGAATTGCGTAGCTTCAGGTGCGGGAGATCTACTTCGACTTCCTTCATCGCTAACATGAGCAATTTTCTTCCCACGATCTTCTGCCATGATAAGTTACACAAACACAAACACACACCGGGGGGGGGGGGGACACACACAATGATATACACTCACTCACACACGCGAGATGTACACACTCACACAAGATGTACACACTCACACACACAAAGATACACACTCACGCACGCAATATATACACACTCACACGCACAAGATGTACACACACACGCACACAACAAGATGCACACACTCACACACACAAGATATATTTTTTTTTTGCTTATTTCTCTCCACTCTCAAAACTCAATTTGAATCCCAAGCTCTTATGAAATATAATACCTTGTTTAGGGTGATCAAGTGCCACAAATTCCTCCCCAATCAAGATTGTGTCGGGGGATGGTTTAACACAACCCGCTTGAGTGGTAAGGGGTCTAACAATGGTAAAGGGTCAAAAAGAGGGTGGAAAGAAGGGGTAGATAGGTGGATTGTGGGTTTTGCTCGATTGTGCAAGATAAGATAAATGAATAAAAATATGAGCCAAATACAAAATGGGGATGAAGTAAAATGATGGAAAATGTTATATATGGAAATAGAAAGTGCTAATAATGTAAAGCACAAAGGATTAATTGTATCCGCTCTTTTTTTTTTTTTGCTTTTGTTTTTGTCAATTCTCCCCAAAAAGTGTTGTGCTTGGAGTTTTAAAGCACAAGATGATTGAACGGAGAGTAAGACATTTTTTTTTTCGAAATCTCTCAAATAAAGGATGTGCTTAATTTTGAAAAGCACAAAATGATGAGTTGAGAGAATTTTTTTTTTTTGCCGGATACAAATCACATATAGAGAGATGAATGAAAATTTGGCTCAATTTATAATAATCCAAGCTTGCACAAACTAGGACAATTCGGGAGGCTTTCAAGAAAAATGGATTTTTTTTGTTGAATGGGTGAATAATATGGAAAGATAAGGAGGGTAATGGATAGAATTAAAGTAAATAAAGGGATAGATGACTACCGTGTCAACCGGAGCTCTGATACCAACTGATGCGAGACGCACGGGGTGGCCCGATCTTCACGGCGTAGGGCGGCGGATGATGGATGCGGTTTAGGGCTAAGTGACGGGTGAAGGGTATGGATAGTGGAAGCAAGTAGTCAACCAACGCTATATGGAGCGTGACCTACTACTTAGACAACACACTCAAGGGAGGGGTGAGATGGCCAATCCACACAACAACGCACTTGGGTTGAGGCACGGAATTTGGGGCTTTGTGATCTTGGATCACCAATCTAACTTGTAGATTGACAAGGCAAGAATGCACAAGAGCAAGGGGGAAAACCCGGGGTAATCCTCACACAACGGAGAGAAACAAAGCATAAGCTCTCAAATTAAGTCTTGAATGCCAATACAATGCCATGGGGTGGCTATTTATAGCCAAGGGGGTGATACAATGGTCAAGGGTCTAATACCCTAAAGTCATAAAGTCTAAACCTACCTTGTCCCCTTAAAAGTCAAAAAGATAAAAGCCAACAAAGACTTTTGGAAAAGAAGCACACAACTTTCCAACATAGCCCACCGGATTTGACTTTGAGTGCATAGCCCACCGGATTTGACTTTGGTGTCCAAAGATGCCATTTCTAGAATCCTCCATGTGGGCAAGGCCTCCAAATTCGTGCAACCATGTGGGCCAAGTTTTAATCATCAATTTTGGGCTTGAATAAGTGATATTATAGGCCCATTTGCTCCATCCATGCAAGGTAATACCCATTGGGCCTTTAATGAAGCAAGATGAGCGCCCATTGAAGCATTCAACCTCTTTAATCTTCCTCGTGTCATTGGGCCTTGCAAATCCAATTCCTCCACCAGAGCAATCGACTCCGTGCCTTCCGCATGGTTTGCATCAGACGTTAGTGGTCAAATGGGCCTAATGGGCTTGAGTGGCCAAATGGGCCTAATGAGACTAAGTGGCCTAATGAGCCTAATGGGACTTAGTGGCTGAATGGGCCTAATGGACCCAAGTAGCCTAAGTGGCCTAATGGGCCTATTGGGCCTAATGGTCCTAAGTTTCCTAATGAGCCAAATGGGCCTAAGGGGCCTAATGGGACTCAGGGGCCTAATGGGCCTAAGTGTCTAAAGTGGTCTAATAGGCAAAATGGACCTAAGTGGCCTAATGGGCCTAAGTGGCCTAATGGGCCTAATGGGCCTAAGTGGACTAATGGGTATAAGTGGTCGAATGGTCCTACTAGGAATAATGGGCCAAAGTGGACTAAGTGGCCAAATGGGCCAAATGGGCCTAAGTGGCCTAATGAGCCTAAGTGGCCTAACGGGACTAATGGGCCTAAGTGGTCTAAGTGGACTAATAGGCCTCATGGGACTAATGGGCCTCATGGGCCTCAATGGTATAATGGGCCTAATGTGCCTAAGTTGCCTAATGGGCTGAATGGGCCTCAATGGCCTAATGGACCCATTGGGCCAAAGTGGCCTAAGAGGCACAATGTGCCTAATGGACCTAAGAGGCTTAATGGGACTAATGGGCCTAAGTGGCCTAATGGGTCTTAGTGGCCAAATCGGCCCAATGGGTATAATGGGGCTAAGTGGCCCTAGTGGCCTAATGGGCCCAAGTGGCCTACTGGGCCTAAGTGACCTATTGGGATTAATGGGACTAATGGGATTAGTGGCCTAATCATCCTAATGATCTTAAGTGGCCTAAATGGCCTAATGGGCTTAATGAGTCTAAGTGGTTGAAATGGACTAATGGGCCTAAGTGGTGTAACAGGGGTAATGGGCCTAATGTGCCTCAGTGGCCTAATGGGGCTAAGTGGTTGAAATTTCAAAATGGGCCTAATTGGCCTAAGTGGCATAATGGGCCAAAGTGGCCAAATGGGCCTAATTGGCCTAATGGGACTAAGTGGCCTGACAGGTATGAGTGACCTAATGGCCTCGGTGGCCTAATGATTCTAATGGGGATAATGATCCTAAGTGGCCTAGTGGGCCTAAGTAGCCAAATGGGTCTAAGTGGACTAATGGGCCTAAGGGGCTGAAGTGGCCTATTGGACTAAATGGGCCTAAGTGGCCTAGTGGGCATAAGTGGCCGAATGGGGCAAATGGGCCTCAGTGGCCTATTGGGCCTAATCGGCTAAATGGGTCTAAGTGGACCAATGGGCTTAATGGGCCTAATAGGCCTAAGTGTCATAATGAGACGAATGGGCCTAAGTGGCCTAATGGGCCCAATGGGTCTCAGTGGCTTAATAAGCCTAAGTGGCCTAAGGGTCCTAATGGGATTAATGGACCTAATGGCCTAATGAGCCGAATAGGCCTAAGTGGCCTAATGGACATAACAGACCTAAGTGAACTAATGGGCCTGATGGGCCTAATGGGGCTAATGGGTCTGAGTGGTCTAATGAGCCGAATGGGCCTAAGTGGCATTATGGGAATAATAGGCCAAATAGGCCTAAGCAGTCTAATGGGATTGATGGGACTGATGGGACTAATGGGCCTAGGTGAACTAATGAGTTGAATGGGCCAAAGTGGTCGAATGGGACTAATGGGCCTAATGGGCCAAAGTGGCCTAATAGGCCTGATGGGCTTGATGGGCCTTAGGGGCCTTAGTGGCCTCATGGGCCTAATGGGTCTATAGGGCTTAAGTGGCCCAAGTGGCCGCATGGGCCTATAGGGCGTAATGGGCCTAATGCGCCTAATGGGCCTAATTGGCCTAATGGCCCTAATGGGCCTAATGGGTGTAATACACCAAAGTGGATTAATAGGTCTAAGGGGCCTCAATGGCCTAATGGGACTAATGGGCCTATGTGGGATAATGCGTTGAGTAGGCCAAATGGGCCTAAGTGGCCTAATGGTCTTATGTGGCCTAATGGGCTTGATGGGCCTAATGGGTCAAATGGGCCTCAGTGGACTCATGGGCCTCATGGGCCTAAGTTGACTAAGTGTCCTAATCGGCCTAAGTGGACAAATGCGCCTAATGTGCCTTAGTGTCCCAATGGGCCTCATGGGCCTAATGGGTCTAAGTGAACTAAATGACCTAATGGACCTAATTCGCCTAATGGGACTCAGTGGTATAATGTTCCTAATGGGCCTAAGTGGCCTAATGGGCTTAATGGGCCTAATGGGCTTAAGTTACCTAATGATCCGAATGGGATTAAGTGGCCTAATGTGCCTAATGGGCTTGAGTAGCCAAAATGGCCTAATGGGCCCAAGTGGCCTAATGGGCCTAATGGGACCGAACGACCTAATGGGCCTTAGTGGCTGAAATGGCCTAAAGGGCCTAACTGGCCTAATTGGACTATGGGCCTAATGAGCCTAAGTGGCTTAATGGTCCTAAGTGGCCTAATGGGCTTAAGTGGCCTAATGGGCTTAATGGGCATAATGGCCCTAAGTGGCCTAAGTGGCTTAGGCCTAATGGGGCAAAGTGGTATAATGGACCTAATGTGCCTAAGGGTATTAAGGGGTCTAATGGGCCTTAGTATCCTAATAGGAAAAAGTGGCCTAATGGGCCTAATGGGCATGTGTGGCCTACTGGTCCTAGTTGGCTTAATGGGCCTATGTTGCCTAATGGACCTAATGGGCCTAATGGGCCTAAGTGGCCTAATGAGACAAATGTGCCTAAGTGACCTAATGGGCCGAATGGTCCTTAGTGGATTAATGGGATGAATGGGCCTAATGGACCTAAGTAGCCTAATGGTCCTAAGTGGCATAATGAGCCGAATGGTCCTAAGGGGCCTAATGGACCTAAGTGGCCTAATGGGTTCGATGTGCATAATAGGCTAAATGGGCCTAAGTGGCCTAATTAGTCGAATGGACCTAAGTGGCCTCAAGGGCCTAATGGGAATAATGGGCATAATGGGATGAATGGGTCTTAGTGGACTTATGGGCTTGATGGGCCTGATGGGCGTAATGGGTCTAATGGGCTTATGTGGCCTAATGAGCTGAATGGGATTAAGTGGACTCATGGCCTAATGGGCCTGATGGGCATGATGGGCAAAATGGGTCTCAGTGTCCTAATGGACCTCATGGGCCTAATGGACCTAATTGGATCAATGGGCCTGAGTGTCCTAATGGGCCTATTGGGCCTAATGGGCCTTGGTGGCCTAATAGGCCTAATGGCCCTAATGGGCTTAATGGGCATAATGGTCCTAAGTGGCATAATGGGCCTAAGTGGCATGAGTGGCCTAATGGTCCTAAGTGAACTAATGAGACGAATGGTCCCAAGTGACCTAATGGGCCCAATGGGCATAAGTGGCCTAATGGGATTGATGGGCCAAATGGGCCAAATGGGCCTCCTGGGCCAAATGGGCCTAAGTGGGGTAAGTAGGATAATGGGCCTCAATGAACTAATTGGTCAAATGGGATTAGGTGGACTAATGGGCCTGATGGGCCTTAGTGGCCTAATGAGCCTAATGGGCCTAATTGGCCTAATGGCCAAAATGGGCCTCAGTGGCCCAATGGGCCTAAGTGGTGCAATGGGCCTCAGTGGCCCGATGAGCCTAATGAGACTAAGTGTCCTGATGGACCTTAGTGTCCAAATGGTCCAAATGGGCCTAGTGGGGCTAATAGGCCCAATGGGTACAATGGGGAGAAGTGGCCCAATGGGCCTAAGTGGGCCTAAATGGCCTAATGGGCCTGATGGGCTTAATGAGCCTCATGGGCCTAAGTGGCCTAAGTGTCATTAATGGGCCTCATGGGCTAAAGTGGACTAATGGGCCTATTGGGCCTGATGGGCTTGATGGGCGTAATGGGCCTTAGTGGCCTAATGGGCCTGATAGGCCCAATGGAAAAAATGAGCCTATTTGGCCCAATGGGCCTAATGGACCTAAGTGTCCTAATGGGCCTAATGGGACTGATGGGCCTTATGGGCCTAATGGTCCTAATGGGCCAAAGTGGACTAATGGGAATAATGGGCCAAAGTGACCTAATTGACCTTAGTGGCCTAATGGGCCTGATGGACACGATGGGCCTAATGGTCCTAATGGGTCGAATTGGACTAATGGGCATAAGTGGCCTAATGGACCTAATGGGACTAAGTGGATTAATGGACCCAATGGGCCTAATGGGACTAAGTGGTCTAAGTGGCCTAATGGCCCTAGTGGGCCTAATAGGTCTAAGTGACCTAATGGGCCTAATGGCCCTAAGTGTTCGAATGGGCCTGATGGGTCTAATGTGTCTCAAGGGCCTCATGGGCTGATGGGGCTTCATGGTCCAAATGGGTCTAAGTGTCCTCATGGGCCCAATGGGCCTAATTGGCATAAGTGGCGTAATATGAATAATGGGCCTAATGGGCCTAATGGGCCTCATGGGATGTAGTGGCCTCATGTGCCCAATGGGCCTAATGGGACTAATGGGCCTATTGGGCCTAATGGGCCTCATCGGCCTAAGATTCCTAATGGGAGTAGTTGGCCTAATGGGCCTAAGGGGCCTAAGTGGCCTAATGGGTCGATGTGGCTGAATGGGCCTAGTGGGCCTAAAGGGACTAATGGGCCTAAGTGGCCCGATGGGCCTAAGCGGGCCCATGGGCCTAAGGGCCTCATGGTACCAATGGGCTAAATGGGCTAAAATGGCCTAAGTGGTCTCATGGGCCCAATGGGCCAAATGGTCCTAAGTGTCCTAATGGGAATAATGGGCATAATGGGCCTAAGTGGCCTAATGGGATTGATGGGACTCAAGGACCTATGTGACCTAATGGGCCTAATGGGCCTAAGTGGCCTAGTGGTCCCGGTGAGCCTGATGGGCCTAATGGGCTGAATGAGCCAAAATGGCTTGATGGGCTGAAGGGGCCTCATGGGCCTAATGGGCCTAAGACGCCTCATGGGGCTAATGGCCATAATGGCCCTAAGTTTCCTAAGTATGCCTAAAGGTACTAATGGTTTTAATGGGTCTAAGTGATTAATGAGCCTAATTGGCCCAATGGGCCTCATGGGCCTAAGGGTCCTAATGAGTTGATTGGGCCTAAAAAAACCTAATAGGACCAATGGGTCTAATGGGATGAATAGGCCTAGTGGTCCCAATATGCCTAATGGTCCTAAGTGTCCTAAAGAGCCTAGTGGGCCTAATGGGATTAATGGGCCTAAGTGTCCGAATGGGCCTAATGGGTCTCATGGTCCTAATGGGACTCATGGGCCTCATGGATGGAATGATCCTCATGGGCCTAATGGTCCTGATGGGCCTGATGGGCCTAATGGTCCTAAGTGGCCTAATGGGTCGAATGGGACCAAGTGCCCTAATGGGCCTAGTGGCCCTAATGTTGCTAATGGGGCTAATGGATCAAAGGGTCCTAATGGGCCTAGTGATCCTAATGGGATTAATGGGACTAATGGGTCCAAGTGTCTCGATGGGTCTAATGGGCCTTCTAGGCCTCATGGGCCTAAGTGGCCTCATGGGCCCAATGGGCCTAATAGGCCTAAGTGTCCTCATGGGTCTGATGGGCCTCATGGTCCTAATGGGCCTCATGGATGGAATGCGCCTTATGGGACAAATGGTCCTTATGGGCCTGATGGGTCTAATGGTCCTAAGTGGCCTAATAGCCAGAATGGGGCTAAGTTCCCTAATGGGCCTAATCGGCCTAATTGGGCAAATGAGCCTAATGGACCAAATTGGCCTAGGTGGCCTAAGTGGCCTAATTGGGCTAATCCACTAAATGGGTCTAATGGGACTAAGTATCCTAAGTTGATTAAGGGGCCTAGTGGGCCTAGTGGGACTAATGGGTTTAATGGGCCTAATGGGCCGAAGTGTCCTAATGGGACTAATGGGTCTACATGGCCTAATGGGCCTAAGTGGAATACGTGGATTAATGGGCCTAATGGGCCTAATGGGAATAATGAGTTTAATGGGCCAAATGACTCTAATGGGCCTAAGTGACCAAATGGGCTAAAGGGGCCTAATGGGACTAATGGGTTTAATGGACCTAATGGGCCTAAGTGGCCTAATGTGCCTAATGGGACCAATGGGTCTAAGTGTCCGAATGGGCTCAATGGGAATATATGGCTTAATCCCTCTAATCGACCGAATGGGCCTAATGGGCCTAAGTGGCCTAATTTGCATAATGGGCCTAATTAACCAAAGTGGCCTAATTATCCCAATCAACCGAATGGGACTAAGGGGCCTAATGGTCCTAATGCCTAAGTGGCCTTAGTGGTCTAATGGGCCTAATGGGCCTGATGGGCATAATGGGCCTGATGGGCATAATGGGCCTAAGTGGCCTAAGTGGACTAAGTGGGCGAATTAGCCAAATTGACCCAATGGGCCTAATGGGCCTAATGAGGTGATGTGGCCTAATCAACCTAATCAATGGAATATGCCTAATGGACCTAGTGGGCCTAAGTGGCCTAATGGTCCTAATGGGCTTAATAGGTCTAAGTGGACTAATCTGCCTAATTGACTGAATGGGCCTAATGGGACTAAGTGACATAATTGGCCTAAAAGGCCTAATGGGCCTAAGTGGCCTAATCAGGCTAGTCGACCGAATGATCCTAAGTGGCCTAATCGACCTAATCGATCGAATAGGCATAATGGGACTATGTGGACTAATGGTAATAATGAACCTAATGGGTCTAATTGGCCTAAGTGGCATAATCGGATGAATTGGCCTAATGGGCCTAATGGGCCTAAGTGGCCTAATGGGCCTAATGGGTAAAGGTGGCCTAATCGGCATAATCGGTCGAATGGGACTAATGGTCCTTAGTGGATGATTGGGACTAATGAGACTAAGTGTTCGAAAGGGCATAATGGGCCAAATTGGCCCAATGGGGTTAATGGGCCTAATGGGCCTAAGTGAACGAATGGGATTATGTGGCATAATTGGCCTACTGGGCCTAATGGGCATAAGTGGCCTAATGGTCCTAATGGGGAGAAATGTCCAAATGGGCCTAAGTGGCATAATGGGCCTAGTGGGCCTTAGTGGCTGAATGGTCCTAATGTGCCCAATTGGCCTAATGGGCCTAATGGGCCTAAGCGGCCTAATGGGTCTAAGTGGCCTAATGTGCCTAATGAGCCTAAGTGGACTAATGGGCCTTAGTGGCCTAATGGTCTAGTGGGCCTAATGGGCCTAATGCGCCTAATTGGACTAATGGGCCTAATGTGCATAAGTGGTCTAATGGGTCTAAGTGGCCTAATGGGTCTAAGTGGCCGAATGAGACTTATGGGAATAATGCACCAAATGCACCAAATGTTCCGAATAGACCCAATGGGTCTTAGTGTCTTTATGGACCTAATGGGACGAATGGGCCTAATGGGACCAATGGGCCGAATTGGCCTAACGGGCCTAATGGGCCTAATGGGCCTAAGTGGCCGAGTGGTCTCATTATCATGGGTTTATAAAATGAGAAGATCATGACATGAATGGTTTAAATGACTTACCACTAGGATTTCATATCTCATTTTGAGTAATGATTTATGTTGTGATATGTATTTGTTGATTTTTAAAAATTCTGGAAAGTGTTTTCAAATGTGTGATTTTGAAAAGAGAATGGTTGTGGTATTTTGAAAATGGGTAGATTTTTAAAACATGGTGGATGTTTTTTCAATAATTATTGAACATGGGAAATGTTGTATTTTGTAAATCATGGTTATGATAGTTGAAATGTGATAGAATTTGAAATTGTTAAGCCTTCTATTGCTATAGATTGAGACTTATGGTGTTTCTCATGTGAACAAAGAATGGAACCCTGTAGGCATCATAGAAACCAACTTGAGGAATATATTAAAAATTTGATTGCACCTGAGCCCCAGTTGCACCAGCAGCTAGTTCATAGCATAGTGAAATCTTTTGAAGCTATCGATAGTTGGAATAAAAGAGATTAACCAAGGAAAGTGGACAATTTGGTTCATTTTTAGAAGAAAAATTCACCTGTTTTGGGGGTGATTCAGAACTAGAATGGGTGGAGGTGTGGCTAAATAGAATGAATCGAATCTTTGATTTCCTAGGCACTCTAATGGAGTTCAAAGTCAAGTTATTAATGTACATGTTAGAAGATATTACATGTTAGTGGTGGGAGTTTGTGATCTAGGCTAAAGTGAGCCAAGTTATGGCATGGGAGGATTTTGAAGAATTCTTCAACAAACAATTCTATCCTCACACATTTAGAATTCATAGAATGATGGATTTATTTAGCTTAAAGTGGTATAACCTTTTTTTGATAGAATATGTGGCTAAATTAATGAATTTAGTCTAGTTTTCACCTGAGGTTTCTGCTAGTGCATCTTTGGAGACGCACATTTTTTAATCTGGGATGAGGTAGGAAATTTGTTTGATTATTTCGGTAATATATATAACCGATTGTACGGAGATGGTCAAGATGGAAACCATGGATGAAAGGGTCATCTTAGTGGTTATGGGTGGAGGATATATCGTGATACATATGGTAAATTTTGGAAACTATAATGCGGGGAGAAAGTGGAAGAGGGACACTTATTTCCAAGGTGGGAGTATGGCTCAAAATCTGATAGAAGGATCAATGAACCTTCCTATAAAGCTTAATAGAAAGTAGGGATGTTTCCAATGTAGTGATCTAAGACACAGTAAGAGAGAATGTACATCACCACCTAGAGCATGCCATAATTTTAATTAGATAGGGAATCTTCATTGTTATTGTCTCCATCCTCCAAGGTTGGGTGTTCAAGACACTTCTCAAGGTTTATAGTCATCTTATGCCTCAACAGGACAAGGAAATCATAATACCCCTTGTTAGAATAACATAGTTAGTCATGGTGATTCTAGGAATACCATGAATCCTCGACATGGGCAATTTCAGCAGGGGAATAAAGATAAACTTGTGGTGATTAATCAGGTATTTGGAGTTGATGAGGTTATTGTGAATAGCCAACTTGTACCATCGTTGGTGAGAGGTACAATTCTTTTGAATTCTACCTTTATGCGAGCATTTTTTTTTTGATATGGGTGCATCTCATATTTCATTGCTTCTCATGCTGTTGATTTGTTGGGTCTAAATGTGGAAATGATGCCTTCTGTTTTGAAACTTCAAACTCCCCTGGGTCAAAGAAAGTGTCGAGACTTTCTGTGTAGAGATTATTATATAGTTGTCTGGTGACCAGTTCAGGGTCGACCAGGGTTGGTTCGTGGCAGCCTAATTGGCCTAATTTCCCTAAATGACCAAAATTGTTCTAAATGGCCTAAATTGGCCTAAATGGCCCAATTGGGCTAAATCACCTAAATGGACTAACTGTCCTAATTAGCCTAATTGTCCTAATTAGACTAATTGTCCTAATTGTACTAAATAGATTAAATGGGATAAATGGCCTAATTGGCCTAAATGGACTAAATTGGCCTAAATTGACTAATTGGCCTAAATGGCCGAAATTTTCTAATTGACCTAATTGGCCTAAATGTCGCAAATTGGCCTAAATGGACTAAATGGATTAATTGAACAAAATTCCCTAAATGTATTAGCCTAAATGGATTAATTGGCCTAAAGGACTAATCATCCTAATTGAACTAAATGGATTAAATTCGCCTAAATGACCAAAATGACCTAATGGCCTAATTGGAATAAATGGATTAATCGACCTAAATGGTATAAATGGACTAATTTTCCTAATTATCATAAATGGCCTAACTGGCCTAATTGGCCAAAATGGACTAAATTAGCCTAAATTTCCTAAATTGGCCTAATTGGCCTAATTGGTCTAAATGACCTAAATAGCCTAATTGGCATAAATGGAAAAAATGGATTAATTGGTTTAATTTTCCTAAATGGACTAATTTTCCCAAATGGTATAAATGACCTAAATTGGCATAATTGGACTAATTGGTCTAAATGGCCTAAATTTGTCTAAATGGCCTAAATTGGTATAAATGGCCTAAATGGCTTAATTTGCCTAAATGGACTAATTGGCCAAAATGGCCTAAATGAACTAACTGTTATAATTATCCTAAATGGAATAATTTTATTAAATGATCTAAATGGTCTAATTGCCTCGAATGGCCTAAATGCCCTAAATTGGCCTAAATGGCCTAATTGGCCTAAATGGCCTAATTGGACTAATTGGCCTAATTGGTCTAAATGACCTAAATTGGCCTAAATGTCCTAAATATTCTAATTGGCATAATTGGACTAAATTGGCCTAAATGGCATAAATGGACCAAATTTTCCTAATTGGCTTGATTGATCTAAATGGTCTAAATTGGCCTAAATGGCCTAATTGGCCTAAATTGCCATAAATTACCTGATTGGCTTAATTGGACCAATTAGCCTAAATGGCATAAATTGTACTAAATGGATTATACAGACCAATTAGCCTAAATGTTCTCAATTAGCCTAATTGTCCTAATTGACCTAATTTGACTAAATTGTCTAATTGGTCTAAATGTCTTAATTGGCCAAAATTGCCAAAATTGGCCAAATCAGCTTAAATGTTCTAATCAACCTAATTTTTCTAAATGGCCTAATTGGATAAATTAGCCTAATGGTCTAAATGAATTAAATTGGCATAAATGGCCTAATTGTCCTAAATGGCCTAAATTGGCCTAAATGACCTAAATTGTCTAATTGGTCTAATTTACCTAAATGACCTAAATAGACTAAATGTCATAATTGGGCTAAATTTCTTAAATGAACTAAATTACCTAATTTCAAAATTGACCTTAATGGCCTAAATGACCTAAATGGCCTAAATTGGCATAAATGGTCAAATTGGCCTAATTGGCCTAAATGGCTTAATTGGCCTAAATAGCCTAATTGGATTAATTTTCCTAAATGAAATAATTGGCCTAATTTTCCTAATTAGGGTAAATGGCCTAAATTATCCTAATTGGCCTAAATTGGCCCAATTGGCCTAATTGGTCTAAATGGCCTAAATTTGTCTAAATGGTCTAAATGGTCTAATTGGCCTAAATGATCTAAATGGCCGAATTGATATAATTGGATTAAATTGCCTAATTTTACTAAATGTTCTAAATGAAATAATTGGCCTAAATTGACCTTATTAGCCTAAATTGTCCTAAATGATCTAAATTGGCCTAAATGGCCTAATTAGCCAAATGGGCATGAATTGCCTAATTGGTCCAATTTTAATAATTGGTATAAATGAGATAAATTGTCCTAAATGGACTAACTATCCTAAATTACCTAAATTATCTAATTGACCTAATTGGCCTAATTGGCCTAAATGGGCCTAAACGACCAAAATGGAAAAATTGGCCTAAATGGACTAAATTGGTCTAATTGGCCTAAATGGCCTAAATTGGCATAATCAGATTAAATGGAATAATCAGAATAATTGTCCTAATTGGTCTAAATTACCTAAATTAGACTAAATGGTACAATTAGCCTAATTGGCCTAAATAGCCTAAATGACCTAAATTGGCCTAAATGGACTAATTAGCCTAAATGAACTAAATTTTTCTAGATGGACTAAGTGAATTAAATTGTCTAATTGGCTTAATTGGTCTAATTAGACTAATTGAATTAATTGTCCTAAATTGGCCTAAATGGCCTAAATATTCTAGTTGGCCTAAATGATTTAAAGGGACTAAATTGGCCTAAATGATCTAAAAGGTCTAAATTGGACTAAATTGGTCACATTGGACTCATTGGCCTAAATGGTCTAAATTGGATTAAATGACCTAAATAGTTTAATTAGCCTAAATGAGATTAATGGCCTAATTGGCCTAATTGGCCTAAATGACCAAAATTGGCCTAAATGGACTAATGGGACTAATGGGCCTATGGGTTGAATGAGACTATGTTTCCTAATGGACCTAACACTACCATAAAACTGGTTTTCTACAGTTCCACCCTTTAACAATGCTAAAAAAAAGCGCTGATAAATGGGGTGCCTTTATCAGTGCTAAAAAAAGATCTGATGAAGGCACCCCCTTTATCAACACTTTTTTTAGTAGTGCTGATAGGGGGGCTTTATCAGTGTTTTTTCCTAGCACTGATAAAGTGTATATTTCAAAAAAAATTATATTTCATAAAAAATAATATATTGATATATAAGTATATTAATATTGATATAAATATAATATATATTTTTTAAATATATTTTTAGATCGATTTGATATGTTGTAGAGGCAAAACGGACACCTGGAGCAGAAGTTATGGTAAAACAGACACTTGGAGCAGAACTTATGACCGTTGGGAGGAATTATGGGACTTTTTTTGCCTTGATGAACGTGATAATGGGTTCCAATGGTCAATATAGTGTATTTTTTTCAAGTTTCTATTTGATATGTGGTAGATAGAAAACGGACATCCGAAGCAGAAGTTATGATTGTTTGAAATTGAGAAACCCTCCTAGCGCCTAAAAAACCTAGGAAATACGTAACTCACTAAAATAGCCATAACTCATGCTTTGAGTGTCCATTTGAGCACCATGACCAGTAAAATAAAATCTCTCAAGATTAGTAAGAACCACATCTAATAGAAACCATGAGAAGATCAAAAAAGCGAAAGATATATCAGTTATACCACTCTTAAAAAACTCCAACTTCAAACGACCATAACTTTCACTTCAGGTGTCCGTTTGGGCTTCACCACATATCAAATATAATGAAGAAAAGATATATATACAGAAGGATGACTTGAAAAAAGATAAAATCATGTCTCGGACCCTAAAACCCCAAAAAAACCATCATAAGGCCTCCAAAACTCTATTTCCATGTCCGGTGCCCTGTCAAATTTTTATTAAAACGGAAATAAATCCTGATCCGTGTGTCTTTTTGGACTCCTGCACTAGTTATATTGTAGTTAACTCCATGATATTTGGTTTGACTGGTCACGAAGCTGAAACGGACACCCGAATCAGAATTTATGCCCATTTTAAGTGGCATAATGGGCCCAGTGGGCCTAATGGTCCTAGGTGGCCTAATTGGTCGGATGGGTGTAATGGGGATATTGGGCATCAGTGGAATCATGGGACTAATAGGACCAATAGGCATAATGTTCCTCATTGGCTCAATTGGCCTAATGGGCATAATGGGCCTTATTTTCCCAGTTGGCCGAATGGGCTTGATGGGCCTCATGGGCCTGATGGGCCTCATGGTCCTAATAGGCCTAAGTGGTCTAAGTGGCCTAATGGGAATAATGGGCCTAAGTAGACTAATGAGCATAATGGGCCTAATGGGTCTAATGGGCCTCAGTTCCTGAATGGGCCTGATAGGCCTGATTGGCATATTGGGCCTAATGGGCCTAAGCGGCCTAAGTGGCCTAATAGTCCTAATGGGCCTAATGGGCCTAATGGCCTTGATGGGCCTAAGTGTATTAATTAAACCAATGGGCCTAAGTGGCCGAATGGTTCTAATGGGCCTAAGTGGTGGAATGGGCCTAATGGGCCTAAGTGGCAGAATGGTTGTAATAGGCCTAAGTTGCATAATGGGACTAATGGCCTTATGAGCCTAAGTGGACGAATCGACCTGATGGGACTAATGGGCCTAATGGGACTAATGGGACTGAGTGGCCTCATGGTCCTGATGGTCCTAATGGGCCTCATGGGCCTAATGGGCCGAATGGGTCTCTTAGGGCTAAGTGGCTGAATTGACCGAGTGGGCCTAATGGGCCTAAGTGGGATAAGTGGCCTAATGCACCGAATGGGCCTAAGTTGCTGAATGGGCCTAGTGGGCATAAAGTGAAAAATGGGACTAAGTGGCCCGATGGACCTAATGGGCCTCATGGTCCTAATGGGATGAATGGTCCTAATTGGCCTAAGTGGCCTCATGGGCCCAATGAGCCTAATGGGCCTAGGTGGCCTAATGGACCTAATGGGCCTAAGTGGTCTAATGGAAAGGATATTCCTCATGAGCCTCATTGTCCTAAGTGGACTAAGTGGCATAATGAGCCCAAGTGGCCTAATGGGATGAATGGGCCTAAAGGGCCTAATGGTACAGATGGGCCTAATTGGTCGGATGGGCCTATTGGGCCTTATGGGTCTAATGGGCCTCATTACCCTAAGTTTAACCATGGGCCTAATGGGAATAATGGGCCTAATGGGCATACGTGTCCTAAGTGGTCCTAAAGAGCCGAATGGGCTGAAGTGGCCTAATGGCCCGATTGGGCCTCATGGGCCTAAGGGGCCTAATGGGCCCAAAGGGCCTAATGAGACAAATGGGCCTAGTGGTTCCAATGGACCTAATGGGTCTAAGTGGCCTAATTGGTCTAAGTGGCCTAAGGGGATTAGTGGGCCTGATGAAATTAATGGGCCAAATGGGCCAAATGGGACCAAGTGGCCTGATGGGGCGAATGGGGCGAATGGGACTAAGTGGACTCATGGGCCTAATGATCTTAATGGTCCTAAGTGTTCTAATGGGATTGATGGGCCTCAAGGTCCTAATGGGCCTCATGGGTGGAATCCCCCTCATGGGCCTTATGGACCTAATGGGCCTTATGGTCCTAAGTGGCCTAATGGTCTGAATGGGACTAAGTGCCCTAATGGGCCTAGTGGGCCTAGTGGGCCTAGTGGGCCTAGTGGGCCTAGTGGGCCTAATGGGCCTAATGGGACTAATGGACATAATCGGCCTAAGTGGCCTAAGTAGCCTAATCAGGCTAATCGACTGAATGGGCCTAATGGGCCTAAGTTGCCTAAATGGATTAACGGGCCTAATGGTCCTAGTGGGACTAATGGGTTTAATGGGATTAAGTGTTCTAATGGTCCTAATGGGATACATGGCCTAATGGGCCTAAGTGGCCTCATCGGGCTAATCGATTGAATGGTCCTAATGGGCCTACGTGGCCTAAGGGGACTAACATTCCTAATGGGACTAATGGGTTTAATGGGCCTAAGTGGACTAATGGGCCTACGTGGCCTAATTGGCATAAGTGGACAAATGGTCCTAATGGACTTAATGGGACTAATGTGTTTAATGGGACTAAGTGGCATAATGGGCCTAAGTGGCCTAATGGGCCTATAGGATTAATGGGCCGAAGTGGCCTAATGGGCCTAATGGGCCTAATGGGACGAAGTGGCCTAAGTGGCCTAATGGGTCTAATGGGCCTAATTTTCCTAATGGGCCTCAGTGACCTAATGAGACAAATGGGCCCAAGTGGTCTAATGGGCCTAATGGCCCTTAGTGGCATAATCCCCCTAATTGACTAAAATGGGCCTAATTAGACTAATGGAACAAAGTGGCATAATAAGCCTAATCGACCGAATGGGCCTAAGTGGCCTAATGGGCCTAAGTGACCTAATTTGCCTAATTGACCGAATGAGCCTAATGGGCCTAATGGGACTAAGTGTCCTAATGGGCCTAAAGTGCCTAATGGGACTAAGTGGCCTAATCAGGCTAATCAACCAAATGGGCCTAAGTGGCATATTCGGCCTAATCGATCAAATAGGCCTAATGTGTCTAATGGGCCTAAGTGGCCTAATGGGCATAATGGGCCTAATGGGTCTAAGTGATCTAAGTGGACTAATCAGCCTAATTGACCGAATGGGCCTAAGTGGCCTAATTGGATGAATGGACCTAATCAGTCTGATGAGTCTAAGTGGTCTAAGTGGCCGAATCATCCTAATCGAACGAATGGACCTTATGGGCCTAAGTGGCTGATTGAGACTAATGGGTCTAAGTGGATTAATGGGCCTAATGGGCCAATTTAGCATAATGTGGTTAATGGGCTTAATGGTCCTAAGTGGAAGAATGGGCTTAAGTGGCATAATGGGCATGATTGGCTGAATGAGTGTAATTGGACGAATTGGTCGAATTGGCCAAATTCTATTAATGGGCCTGATGGGTCTAATGGGCCCAAGTGGCCATATGGGACTAATGGGCCGAATGGACCTAATGGGCTGAATGGGCCTAATGGGCCTAATTAGACTAATGGGCCTAATGGGCCTAAGTGGCCAAATTGGCCAGTGGGATTTAGTGACCTAATGGGCCTAGGTGGACTAATGGGACAAATGGGATGAATGAGCTTAATGGACCTAAGTGGCCTTATGGGCCTAATGGGCCTAATGGGACTAATGGGCCTAATTGGACGAATGGGCCTAAGTGACCTAATGGGACAATGGGTCTAGGTGGCCTAATGGGCATAATGGGCATAAGTGGACTAAGTGGCCTAATCGGCCTAATTGAACGAATGGGCCTAATGGGCCTGATTGGCCTAAGTGGAATAATGGGCCTAGTAGGCCGAAGTGGTCAAATGGGCATGATGGCCCTGATGGGCCAAAGTGGCCTAACAGGCCTCATGGGCCCAATGGGCCTAAGTGGAAAAATAGCCCTAATGGCCTTAATGGGCTTAATGGGATTAACGGGAATAGGTACCAAATGAGGCAAATGGGCCAAATAGACCTAAATGGCCTATGGGGCATAAAGGGCCTAAGTGGCCTAATAGACTAATTGACTTAAGTGGCCTAATGGGCCTTGGTGGCCTAATGTGCCCAAGTTGCTGAATCGGCCTAATGGGAGTAATGGACCTAGTGGGTCTAATGGGTTTAAGTGGCCTAATGTGTATAATGGGCCAAATTGTCCTAAGTGGACTAATGGGCCTAATGGCCCTAAGTGGCCTAATTGGCCTAATTGGCCTAATGGTCTTAATGGACCAAGTGGGCCTAAGAGGCCTAATGGTCCATATGGGACTTAGTGGCCTAATCGTCGCAATGTGCCTAGTCGGCCTAATGGGCCTAAGTGGCCTAATGGGCTTAATGGGCTTAATGGGCATATGGTCCAAATGGGCATAACAGGCCAAATGGGTCGAATGGTCCTAATTAGACTAAGTGGCCTAGTGTGTCGAATGGGCCTAAGGGGCCTAATTGGACTAAGTTGCCTAATCGGCCAAATGGGCTTAATGGGCCTAAGGGTTCTAATGGGCCTAATGGGTCTAATGTGCCTAAGTGGCCTAATCAGCCTAATAGGATAATGGGCTTAGTGGGCCAATGGGACTAATGTGTCTTGTGGGACGAATGGGCCTAAGTGGACTAATGGGCCTAATGGGCATAAGTGGTTTAAGTGGCCTAATGGGCCAAATGGACGTAAGTCACCTAATGGGCCTAATGGTCATAATGGGCCTAATTGGATAGATGGGCCTAATGGTTCTAATCGGCCTAAGTGGCCTAATGGGCCAATTGGGTCTAAGTGGCCTAATGGGTTGAAGGGGCTTAATGGGCCTAACGGGCCACACGGGCCTCATGGGCCTAAGTGGCCTAATTTACCTAAGTGGCCTAATGGGTTTAATGGGCCCAAGGGGTTTAAGGGGTTTAAGGGGCCTAATGGGATGAATGGGATTAATGGGCTTGGGTGCCAAATAGGCCTAATGGGCTGAATGGACCGAATGGGCCGAATAGGCCTAATGGGCCTCAGTGACCCAATGGGCCTAATCGGCCTAAGTGGACTAATGGGCCTAAGTGTCTTAATCAAACTAATGGTCTTAATATGCTGAATGGACCTCAGTGACTCAATGGGCCTAATCAGCCTAAGTGGCCTAATGGGCCTAAGTGTCTTAATAAACCTAATGGGCCTAAGTGGTGTAATGGGCCTAAGTGGCCTAATATGCCTAAGGGGCCTAAGTGACCTAATGGGACTAGGTGACCTAATGATCTTAATGGACTTAATGGTCCTAGGGGACAAATGGGCATTATGGGCGTATGGGATGAATGAGCCTAATGGGCCAAGTGGCCTAATGAGTCCAATGGGCCTAAGTGGCCTAATTGGCCTAAGTTGCCTAATTGGCCTAATCAGCCTAATAAACCTAAGTGGCCTAATGGTCCAAATGGGCCTTAGTATCCTAATGGGCCTAGGTGGTCTAATGGTCATAATGGGATTTACGGGCCTAGGGGCCAAGTGGTTAAATGGGTCGAATGGGCCTAAGTGTCCAAATGGACCTAAGTGCGCTGATGGACCAAAGTTGCATAATTTGCCTAATGGGATTAATAGGCCTAATGGGATTAATAGGCCTAATGGTCATGATGGGCCTAATGGGCCTTATTGGCAGAATGGGCAGAATGGGCCTAATTGTCCTAATGGGCCTAATCGACCTAATGGACCTAAGTGGTCTAATGGGCCAAAGTTGCCTAATCGACCTAATTGGTTTAATTGGCCTAATGGGCCTAATGGGACAAATGGGCCTAAGTGGCCTAATGGGACTAAGTGACCTAATCATCCTAATGGGCTTAATGGTCCTGGTGGACCTAAGTGGCCTAATGGGCCTAATGGGACTTAGTGTCCTAATCGGCCTAATGTGCCTAAGCGGCCTAATGGGAATAAGTGGCCTAATAGGCTTAATGGGAATAAGAGTCCTAGGGGCCAAATGGGTCTAATGGGTCTAATGGGCCTAATGGGTTGAATGGGCCTAATTAACCTAAGTGTCCCAATGGGTCTAATGGGCCTAAGTGGCCTAATGGGCCTAAGTTTCCTAATCATCTTAATGGGATTAATGGGCCTAAGTTGCCAAATGGGCCTAATGGGACTAAGAGGTCAAATTGGTCTAAATGGCCTCATCAGCCTAATGGGATTAATGCGCCAAGGGGACCTAAGTGGTCGAATGGGCCTCAATGGCCGAAGTGGCCGAAGTGGTCTAATGGGGTAATGGGACTAAGTGGCCTAATGGGCCTAAGTTTCATAATGGGCCTAAGTGGCCTCATTGGCCAAATGGGCCTAAGTGGCCTAATGGGCCTAATGGGACTAAGTGGCCTAATGGGCCTAATGTGCCTAAGTGACCTAAGTGGCCTAATGTGCCTAGTGGTCCTAATGGGCATAACGGGCCTAGGTGGCTAAATTGGCATAATGGACCTAAGTGGCATAGTGGGCTTAATGGACTGAATAGACTGAATGATCCAAATGTGCCGAGTAGGCCTAATGGGCCTAAGTGGCCTGATGGGCCAAATGGGCCAAATGGAAAAAATGTGCCTAGTGGGCCTAATGGGCCTAAATGGTCTAATGGGCCTATTGGGCCTAAGTGAAATAATGGGCCTAAGTGGACTAATCGGCCTAATGGGCCCAATGGGCCGATGTGGCCTAATGGACCTAAGTGGTATAATGGGATTAATGGGCCTATTGTTCCTAATGGGTATAATGGGATTAAGTGGCCTAAGTGGCCTAATGGGCCTAAAGGGCCTAATAGGCCTAAGTGGCCTAATTTTCCCAATGAGCCTAAGTGGCGTAATGGGCTGAATGGGACTAACAGGCCAAAGTGGCCTAAGGGGCCTAAGTGGCCTAATGGTCCCAATGGGCCTAAGTGGCCTAAAGGGGCGAATTTGGCTAACGGGGCTAATGGGCCTAACATGACGAATGGGGCTATGTGGCTTAATGGGCCTACATGGCCAAATGGGCATAAGTGGACTAATGGGTCTAAAGAGCCTAATCAGACAAAGGGTCCTAATGGGCCTAAGTGGAATAATCGTAGCCTAATGGGCCTAAGTGGGCTAATGGGTCTAATGGGCGTAGTGGGCCTAAGTGGCCTAATGGGCCTAATGGTCCTAAGTGGTATAATGGGCCGAATCAGCCGAATCGGCCTAATGGGCCTAAGTGGCCAAATCGGCCTAAAGGGCCTAATGGGCCAAACCAACGTTATGGGCCTAAGTGGCATAATCAGTCTAATGGTCCTAATGGGACTAAGTGGTCTAATGGGCCTAAAGGACCTAATCGGCTAAAGTGGCCTAATGAGCATAAGTGGCATAATCGTAACCAAATGGGCCTAAGTGGCCTAATGGACCCAATGGGCCTAAGTGTACTGATGGTCCTAATGGGCCTAAGTGGATGAATGGGCCAAATGGACCAAATGGGCCTAATGTACTGAATGGGCCTAAGTGACCTAATGGGCTGAATGGGCCCAAGTAGCCTAATGGGTCAAATGGGCCTAATGGGTCGAATGGGCCTAATGGGACTAAGTGGCCGAATGGAGCTAATGGGATGAATGTGACTAATGGTCCTAATTGTCCTAAGTTTCCTAATGGGACTAAATTGCCTACTGGGCTAAATGGGCCTAAGTGGCCTAATGGAACTAATAGGTCAATTAGGCCTAAGTGGCATAATGAGCCTAATGGTAGGAATGGGTTTAAGTTTCCAAATGGGCCTAATGGGATGAATGGGCCAAAGTTTCCAAATGGTCCTAATGGGCCGAAAGGTCTTAATGGGTCGAATGGGCCTAATGATCCTAATGGGCCTAAGTTGCTGAATAGTCCTAATGGGCCTAAGTGGCCTAATGGACCTAAGTGGCCTAATGGTTCGAATGGGCCTAATGAGTCGAATGGACCCAATGGGCCAAAATGGTCTAGTGGGGTGAATTAGCCGAATGGGCCGAATTGGATGAAGTGGCCTAATGGGCCTAATGGGCCAACTGGACTGAAGTGGCCTATTGGATCGAATGGGCCAAAATGGTCCAATGAGCGTAATGGTCCAAATGGGACTAAAGGGTCCAATGGGCCTAATAAGACTAATTATCTAAATTGGTCGTATGGGTCTAATGGGCTTAGTGGGCCGAAGTGGCTTAATGGACTTATTGGGCCTAATGGACCTATTGGGCCTAATGGACCTAATGGGCCTAAGTGGCATAATGGTCTTAAGTGGACAAATGGACCTAATGCGCCTAATGAGTGTAATGGAAAAAATGGACCTAAGTGAACCAATGGGCCTAATTGGCTTAATTGTCCAAATGGTCCAAATGGGCCTAAGTGGATCAATGGGCCTAATGGGCCAAAATGGTCTAATGGGCCTAAGTGGTCGAATGGGATGAATGGGCCTAATGGGCTGAATGGGTCGAATAAACCTAATGGGCCTAAGTGTACTAATGGCCGAAGTGGCCTAATGGGCCCAATGGGCCTAACGGGCCAAAGTTGCCTAATGGGACCAATGATCTAAATGGTCCAAATAGGCCTAAGTTCCTTAATGGGCCTAAGTGCCCTAATGGTCCTAAGTGCCCTAATGGGCCGAAGTGGCCTAATGGACACAATGGGCCTAAGTTGCATAATGCGCCTGAGGGGCCTAAGTGTCCTAATGGGCCAAAGTGGACGAATGGTCTTAATGGGCCTAATGGGCATAATGAGAATAATGGGTCTCAGTGGCTAAATATGCCTAATGGTAATAATGGACCTAAGTGTATGAATGTGACTAATAGGCCTAAGTGGACTAATGGTATGAATGGGCCCAATGGGCCTACTAGGCCTACTAGGCCTAATGGGCCTAATGGGCCTACTAGGCCTAATGGGACTACTAGACCTACTAGGCCTAATGGTCCTATGTGGCCTAATGGGCATAAGTTGACTAATGGGTCTAATGGTCCTAAGTGACCTAATGGGTTTAATGGGCCTAATGGGCCTAAGTGACCTAGTGGGCCAAAGTGGATGAATGGGCCTAATTGGATTAATGGGAATAATGGGCTGAAGTGGCCAAATGGGCCGAATGGGCTTAAGTGTCCTCATAAGCCTAATGGTACACAACAACCTAATGGGCCTAATGCGCCTATTGGACCTAAGTGTCCTAATGGGACAAAGTGAACGAATGCACATATGGGCATAATGGGCATAATGGGCCTAATGGACCTAATGGGCCTAAGTGGCCTAATGGGCCTAATGGTCCTAATGAACCAAAGTGGACGAGTGGGCATAATGGGCCTAATGGGAAAAAGTGTCCAAATGGTCCAAATGGGCCTAAGTTTCCTAATGGACCTCTTGGGCCTAAGTGTCTTAATGGACCTAACGGGAAAAATGAGTCTAAGTGTCCTAATGGGACAAAGTGGATGAATGTGTCTAATGGACTGAATAGGCATAATGGGGATAATTGGTTGAAGTGGTCAAATGGTCCAAATGGGCCTAAGTGTCCTAGTGGGCCTAGTGGGCCTAATGGGACTAATGGGACAAAGTGGGTACGATTTCACTTTTTGATTGCACTGGGTATGATTCCTTTTCAATTAGAATCATCTCTTTCTTCTCTTCCACCTAGATACAATAAATCTGGATACTATTTGGAATACCTCTTTTCCCCTTTCTTCCATCAAGCTTGCATGATAAGTTCTCCAATCAACTTATGATTTATAAAATATGAATTAGAAAAGCATGGTCACATTTAATTTTATCATAGTCATCATAATTTGATACTTAATCAAAACAAACACTTCTTTCATACCAGATATAGTGTGAATATGATGACCATTTACTTCCAGCAAGATGCATTCTCCATGTGACTGATTCTCTCTTTACAGATAACGATCAATTCCTCATTATGATCTTTTCACATATCAGACCCAAGACAAGTCTGATTAGTTTCTTTTCTTTCAAACATCTATGCCTCATTATAATGGAAAGAGTGAGTCTGATTCTTTTGAAAACAATGGCCAGTACGATTTCCACCAAATACAAAGTGAGGTGATTTTATTTATTTAAAAGCTTTACTTGACAAAAAAAGACAACACATGAAAACAAACACCTTCCTCCTTAGCATGGTCCCAACAATCCACCCCTTTGGATTTTATTGTCAACCAAGTTTCATAAATCATTGAACTTAGGCCCGTTTGGCCCATTTTTTCCATTTCCCACTTAGTCACATTAGGGAACCCAAGCCTATTAGGCTCATTAGGTCACATACTCCCATTAGACCCATTAGGCCACTAAGGCCTATTAGGCTCATTATCCCATTTGGACCATTTGGGCACTTAGGCCTATTAGGCCCATGAGGCCCATTGGGCCACATCGACCCATTAGGCCCATTAGGCCACTTAGGAACTTAAGGCCCATTAGGACACATCATCCCATTAGGCAATTAGGCCACTTAGGCACATTGGACTCATTAGGCCCCTTAGATCCATTAGGCCCATTCATCCCGTCGGGCCCATTAGGAAACTCAGGCCACTTAGGCCCATTAAGCCACGTAGTCCCATTAGAACCACCAAGTCCATTAGGTAACTTAATCCACTTAGGTCTATTAGGACACTTAGTCCCAGTTGACCCATTTGACCCATTAGTCCCATTAGGCCCATTATACCCATTAGGCCAATTAGGTTACTTAGGACTATTAGAACCATTAGGACCATTAGGCCCATTAGGAAACATAGTCCACTTAGGTCCATTAAGACACTTAGACCCATTGGAACCATTAGTTCCATTCATAAACTTATGAAATATAGACCCCTTAGGCCACTTAGACCTATTAGACCCATTATGCCCATTAGGCCCATTTGGCCACTTCCTCCCATTAGGCCCATTAGTACACATAATCCCATTAACCACATTAGGACACTTAGACCCACTAGGAATCTTAAGACACTTAGCCCAATTGGATCTGTTAGACCCATTGGTCCCATTAGGCCCATACATCCCATTAGGCGCATTAGGTAACTTTGGCCACTTGGCCTGTTGGAACCATTAGGCCCATTGGACCCATTTTTTTCCATTGGTCCCATTAGATAACTTAGGCCAATTAGGCCCATTAGGCTACTTGGGCCCATTTAACCCATCAGGACCATTATTTAACTCTGTCCACTTAGGCCCATTCACCCCATTCAGCCCCTTAGGCCCATTCCACCCATTCAACCCAATAGTCCCATTAGACCCATTAGGCCGATTAGGCATCTTAGGCACATTTGACCCATTAGGCCCATTAGGCCCATTAGTAAAGTTAGAAAACTTAGACCCATTCGACCACTTACACCCATTTAACCCATTAGGCCCATTAGGCAACTTAGGCCACTAAGGACCATTAGGCCACTTATACCCATTATACCCATTAGGCCCATTGGACCCATTGGACCCATTAGGAAACTTAGGCCACTTAGGGTCATTAGGCCATTTAGACCCATTAGGCCCATTAGGCAACTTAGGCCTTAACCCCATTGGAACCACTAAACCCATTACGCTCACTAGGCAACTTGGGCCACTTCGACCCATTATGCCACCTAGGCCCATTAGGCCCATTAGGATGAATTATCTATAATGGGCCAATTAGGCCCATTAGACGCATTGACCCCATTATACCACTTAGACCCAATATACCCATTAGGCCACTTAAGCACATTAGGAAACTTAGGCCCATTATACCACTTAGACCCATTAGGTCCATTGGTCCCCTTAAGCCCATTCGGCCAATTAGGCTATCAGGCCCACTAGGCAGAATTGGCCATAATGGACCCATTCATCCCATTAGGTCACTTAGGCCCAACGGGTCTCATCATCCCATTCAGCCTATTAGGTCACTTAGGCCACTTAGGCCCATTAGGACACTTAGTCTCATTTGGCTCCTTAGACCCATTAGACCCATTATGCCCATTAGGCCCCTTAGGCCCATTAGGCCAATTAGGTCATTGGGCCCATTATGCCCACTAGGTCACTTAGGCCAATTAGTCTCATTAGGCCCCTTAGTCCCATTAGGCCCTATAGACCCATTAGTCCCATTGGGACCCTTAGGCCCATTGGGCTCATTAGGCCCATTAGGTGCATTAGGCCACTTAGGCGTATTCGTCCACTTTGGCCCATTATTCCCCTTAGACCCATTAGGCCCATTGGGACCATTAGTCACATTAGGTACATTAGGGAAATTTGACCATTAGGCCCATTAGGCTGAATTGACCATAATGGAACCATTAGTCCACTTAGGACTATTAGCCACATTAGTCTATTAGACAAATTAGGATGAATTGGTCATAATGGACCCATTAGGGAACTTAGGCCCAATAGGCCCATTAATCCCATTAGGCCCATCATCCCACTTAGTCCCAACTAGTCCACTCGACCCATTAAGCCCATTAGGCCTATTAGGCTGAATGGGGTTTAATGGTCCCATTAGAACACTTATGCCCAATAGGCCCATTTGCACCATTAGGCCACATAGGCCACTCAGACCCATTGGGACAATTTGGTTCAGTGGACCCATTAGGCCCATTATACCCACTAGGCCACTTAGGCCCAATTGGACGATTAGGCCACTTTGGCCCATTTGGCCACTTAAGACCATTAGACCCATTTGTCCCACTAGGACCATTTTCCACTTAATCTCGTTAGACCCATAAGGCCACTTAGGCTAGTTAGTCCCATTTGATCCTTATACCCATTTGGCTATTTAGGTAAATTTAGGTCATTTAGGCCAATTTTGATAATTAGGCCATCTAGGACATTTAGGCCAATTAGGCCGTTTAGGCCAATTTAGGCCATTTAGGCCAATGAGACCAATTCGGGACAATTTAGGCCCTTTAGGGCATTTATACCAATTAGAATATTTATTCCATTTAGGATAATTAAGCCAATTATTCCAATTAGATGAATTAGGACAATTAGGTCAATTAAAAAATTTAGTTCATTTAGTTCATTTAGGCTAATTTTGGTCATTTAGGCGAATTAGTCCATTTAGGCCAATTTAGGTCATTTAGACTATTTAGGCCAATTTAGACCATTTTGTCAAATTTCACCAATTATGCCATTTAGGCCAATTTATACAATTTATACCAATTATTTCAATTAGTTTGATTAGGCCATTTAAGCCGATTAGGTCAATTTTGACCATTTGGGCCAATTAGGCCAATTATGCAATTTAGGCAATTTAATCCAATTCGTCCATTCATGATAATTGTGTCCATTTAGGCCATTTAAACCAATTTAGGTCATTTATTCCAATTTGGCCAAATAGGCCAATTAGATAATTTAGTCAATTTAAACCAATTATGCCATTTAGGTCAATTTAGGCCATTTAGACCAATTCAGCCAATTAGACCAATTTTTACCATTTAGGACATTTAGGCCAATTATTCCATTTAGTCCAATTTATATCATTTAGACCAATTAGAAAAATTATACCAATTAGTAAATTGGGACCAATTAGACCAATTAGGTAATTTAGGCCAATTTATGCCATTTATGCCAATTTAGGCCATTTAGATCAATTGACGCCACTTTGTAAAATTATACCAATTAGGTTATTTAGTCCATTTAGGTCAATTAGGCCATTTAGGACAATTATATCAATTATCCCATTAATATTATTTAGCCTAATTAGGCCATTTAGTCCATTCAGACCAATTTAGGCCATTTTGACCAATTAGACCAATTTAGGCCATTTAGGCTAATTTAGGACAATTAGTCCAATTAGACCAATTAGTCTAATTAGTACATTTAGTCCATTTAGAATAATTATTCAAATTATTCCATTTAGGCCAATTAAGAAATTTAGGCCAATTATGACAATTAGACCATTTAGGCCAATTTAGGCCAATTAATCAATTTGGTCATTTAGGCCATTTAGGAAATTTAGTCCAATTAGTCCATTTAGACCATTTAAGACATTTATTCAATTATTCCAATTATATAATTTAGGTTATTTAGACCAATTTAGGTCATTTAGGCCATTTAGGCTAATTTAGGTCATTTAGGCTATTTAGGCTAATTTAGACCATTTAAGCCAATATGGCCAATTAGTCCATTTAGGCCAATTTAGGCCAATTAGGCCAATTATTACATTTAAGATGATTTGGAAAATTTAGGCCATTTAGGTCAATTAGGCCATTTATGACAATTATACCAATTAAAAAATTTAGGGAATTTAGGTCAATGAGGCCAGTTAGGTTAATTTAGGTCATTTATGCCAATTAGACCATTTAGGCCATTTAGGTCATTTAAAACAATTCAGGTAATTTAGGAAAATTAGAAAAATTATGAAAATTATTTAATTTATGCAATTTAAGCCAATTAGTTCATTTAGAAAAATTTAGACCATTTAGACCAATTAGGCCATTAGGCCAATTTTGGTCATTTAGGCCAATTTAGGCCATTTAGGCCAATTCAGCCATTTTGGCCAATTCGACCATTTAGGCCATTTGGATAATGTACTATGAAGGCACACACAATACATAGACTTCCAGGTACGAGTACTCACAAGAATATGAGGCTTCTTCTCATGAATTTCGCACTTAGTAATCTCTAAGACAAGAGATTATGAGAACGTACCCGTCAGTAGGAATTCTGCTGTTTTGGTGTCATCAAATATTCCTATCTATGAGTGTGTGTGATGGTTCTTAGACTTTAAGATTATTATAAAATAATTTCACAACTTTCATACTTAGATGTATGTCGTAAACCATGATAATAATAGCTCATCTGGAAGTTGGATACATTAGGTGCGTCGTGAGTGATATATCATTAATGAATAAGTTGAGGAAATATTTGTCCTTTCCAGATTTATAGAAGTTTATATTTCAACCCTTTTATTGGAATAAAACCGTCACATTAAATTCCATGGCCAAGCTGTAACAGTGTGTTTATTTCAGATAGTCAATGGAAGACATAATGAACATATAGGTTAGTGACATGGATTTGAAACCTTCTTGATGATATATTGTGACAAATAGATTATATTACACAGTGAGCATTTGTATGTGGTTTTCTATGTTGTGATATCAAGTTCTTTCTCTTGGATTCCTTGACCCGTTGCTAGATAGTAATCTTGAACTTTAGACAAGTCTGACTAATGTCAATGAGAAGGAATCCTAGAGGGTAACACACTAAGTGTTTTCATTTATCTCGATTAAATTCTATTTGAGTTTAATTAATGGAATAAATATTATTCTCAAGTCTTATGAATAATTATATTCAATTTATATTGATCGCATAAAGTAAATAAATACTTATTCTCTGACATGTGAATAAAATATTTATTTTATTTATTGAATATTTTAATAAATATTTATTGTCTATATTGAAAATAAAATATTTATTTATGAATAAAAAATTTATTCAATTATTCAATAAATGATATAGGAGTGTGAATAGACCAATACTGATTCCATTGAAAAATATTAATTAACAATACCATTATATAATTTTTGTTATTGTGCAAGTTGGTGTGGGCCACAAAATAATAATAATAATTATGCGGTATTAGATTTATTGAAGGTAATTAATGTTATTTTATGGATGATATGAAATTAAATAATATTTTAACTTAAATCTCAACTCTATAAATATATGGCTATGTCTATTGTGTAGAGAATCCATAAATTGATAATAGAAAATTGTTGCGCACAACGAATTCTCTCTCAAATCCTCCTCTCCCTCGCTCAAGAATGAGAAGTGTAAGAAAGATTTCTTCAAGACCGAAGAACGAGTGATCAAGAACGAACAATATGAGACATTGGACTCACCTCACTAGAACCTGGATATTGATTAGTGTTTCTTGTAGATCATAGGAGCACGTGTGGATATCCGCTATAGGGATTTTATCCTAGGATCCTCACAATGCAATGATGGTAACCTGAAAGGGAATTTTTAGATGATCAAAATCCACTGATGGAGAAAGTCCCTAAGCACAGGTATTTGTTTCTTTAAATATTAAATAAATTAAATTTAAATTTGACGTGAAATATTTTCACTATTGGTTTCGGGCAATGATTTTTAGAATAAATTTTAATACATCATCCATCTTTTCATGCTTCTATTATGCCTAAAACAACCACCACCACCACTGCTACCATCACGGCCTTTGTCACCCCCACCCGACTTCCACTACAACCGCCACCATCATCAGCTCAACCAACACTAGTACCCTCATTTAAATCACTTGAGGTATCATATAAGGAGCACATTGATTTCATACATGAATCAAAATTAATAGTAGTATCTTATGGATGTGGTGGACTTATAACTGACGTGTATTTCAGGAAGTTATTAGTGACCAATTTACTTCTTTAACACTCCCTTATATCTATTTTTTGGCATCATATACTTCTACATGAGCATTTTTCAGCTTGGGGTTCTGATAGGTTTGAGAGGCACTCGATGAGGGCCAATACCTAGTGGGGATGATGTTTTTCATGGGTCGACATCAGACTATCCTAGGGCACTCATCACCTAATACTTGTCTCAAATGATCATTTCACCTAAAGTTTCCATCTTCTTTATCATCAAGGGCCTCCAGGATACACTGTTTAAAATATAAAAAAGATATTTAATTATTAATTACGTATCAACATTTGAAATATTGATAAAATAACTTACAATCGTTTCTTGTGTTTGTGCATTTACAGCTCTTCTATAATTTTTCTTCCTAGTCAAGGAAAATAATTTTGCTTGAGGCACACGACGTTCGATACCAAATTCCTCTTGATGCAAATGAAACTGATTAGTATAATACTACACTATTGAATAAAATGAAAGTGATAAACCAAGAATGAATTAAAATTGTAGATGTTGAAGGAATACTTAAAATGAATAAGCATCTAAATATAAATTTAATCAGAAATTTAATACTAGTAACATAACATAAACAATACATAATAATTATCATGATAAATATGTTTATGCTATGGATTCCTCTTGTATATTCATTTAAGTCTAATTCCATTTATGTTGTGTAATTTGGTTATTCGATCAGTTGGTAATTTTGATCATTTTTTCATTTTTCCATTTGGCTAATTGTCCGATTAGGCCATTTAGGAAAATTAGAAAAATTAGGAAAATTATACTAATTAGGTCATTTAGGCCAATTATGCTATTTATAAAAACTGTATCGTTTAGGTCAATTAGGTCATTATTCCATAAGAAATTTAGGACTTTAATCCATTTAGGCCAATTAGTCCATTAGGCCATTTAGTCCATTAGACCATTTAGTCCAATTAGGATAATTAGACCATTTAGGTCAATTAGGCCAATTAGGCTAATTAGACCATTTAATCCAATTAGATCATTAAATCCATTTAGACCAATTAGGCCATTTAGACCAATTAGCTAATTTATGACAATTATTCCATTAGACTATTTAGACCGATTTGGTCATTATTCCATTATCCTATTAGTTCATTACATCATTAGGCCAATTGGCCATTTGGCGATTTAACCATTTATGCCAATTAGGCCAATTGGGCCAATTAGGCTAATTAGGACAATTAGACCATTTGATCCAATTGGACCATTTAATCCAATTGAACCATTTAATTCATTTCAATCAATTAGACCATTTGGTAGTTTAGGCCAATTTAGGCCAATTAGGCCAATTAGGTCAATTAGGCCAATTAGGCCAATTAGACCATTTAATCCAATAATACCATTTAATCCATTTAGACTAATTAGTCAATTTAGACCAATTAGTTCATTTATTTCAATTAGGAAATTATTACAATTATACCATTAGGCTATTATGCCATTAGGCTATTTAGACCGATTAGGTCATTTAGGTCATTAGTCCATTATCCCATTAGTTCAGTGGGCCATTAGGCTAATTGGTCATTTGGTCATTTGGTCATTTAGACCAATTTAGACAAATTAGGCAAATTAGAACAAAAATATCCTAAAACCTAGAACCAAAACACTATATCTAATACACTAATAACTAAGGCCTAATGAGGCCCATTAGGCCGATTAAGCCACTTAGGCCCATTAGGTCACTTAGGCCCATTCACCCCATTCAGACCAATAGGCCACTTAGGCCCATTATGCCCATTCGACCACTTAGGCCCATTAGGCTGATTTGGCCACTTAGGTCCATTAGGCTTGTTAGGCCACTTAGGCCCATTAGGCCCATTATGCCACTTAGGACCATTGGGCCCATTCATTCCACTCAATCCATTAGTCCCATTAAAACTATCAGGACACTTAGGCCCATTAGGCCCATTACTATGGTTAGGCTGCTTAGGCCTATTAGGCTAATTATGCCGATTTGGCCACTTAGGCTCATTATCCCATTAAGTTCATTAGGCCACTTAGGCCCAATTGGACCAATAGTTCCATTAGTCAAATTAATCCCATTATGCGGATTAGGCCACTTAGTATCATTTGTCCACTTAGGCCCATAAAGGCACATTAGGCCCATTAGGCCCATTAGGCCCATCAGGCCACTTAGGCCCATTAGGCTCATTAGGTGCATTCAGCCCATTAGGCCACCTAGGGACATTTAGACTATTAGGTCCACTAGGATAATTAGGACACCTGGTCCCATTTGGCCAATTAGGCCACTTAGGCCCATTAGGCCACTAAGGCCCATTAGGCTCACTAAGCCCATTAGGCCCACTAGGACAATTAGGCACATTCAACCCACTAGGGAAATTCTCCCCATTAGCCCCATCAGCACCATTAGTCTCATTTGGCCACTTAGGCCCATTAGGCTCATTAGTCCACTTAGGGCCATTAGGCCCATTATCCCAGTTAGGCCACTTTGGCCCATTCAAACACTTAGTCCCATTAGCCCACTTTGGTCCATTAAGACCATTTGGCCCATTTGGCCCCTAAGGACCCTTAGGCAACTTAGGCCCATTTGGTCCATTATGCCTCTTAGGACACTTAGTACCATTAGGCCAGTTAGGCCCATTGAGCCCATTAGGCCTGTTTGGCCCATTAGGTAACTTAGGACGGTTAGGCCCATTAGGCCACTTAGGCCTCTTAGGCCTATTAGGCCACTTAGGCACATTGATCCCATTAGGCCCATTAGTACCCTTAGGTCACTTATTCCACTTAGGCCCATTAGGCCCATTAGGCCACTTAGGCCCATTATGAAACTTAGGACCATTAAGCCCATTAGGACACTTAGGCTTCTTAGTCCCATAAAGCCCATTAGGCCACTTAGTCCCATTAAACCCATTAGCCATTGGGACCATTAGGCATATTCTCCCAATTGGGCCACTTAGGCCCATTAGGCCACTAAGGCCCAATAGGCCAATTAGGCCACTTAGGCCCATTAGACCACTTATGACCATTAGGCCCATTGGTACCATTAGTCCACTTAGACCCACTCATCCACTTAGGCCCGTTAGACCCATTAGGCCCTTTAGGCCACTTAGGCCGCTTATGCCCATTAGGCCAATTCGACCCATTAGGCCCATTGACCATTATGCCCATTGGGCCCATTCGGCCCATTAGGCACACTAATCCCATTATGAAACTTCATCTCATTGGGCCATTAAGTCCAATTAGGCCCATTAGGCCACTTAGGCCCATTAGGTCCATTCGTCCCATTAAGCCACTTTGGCCCATTAGACCCTCCAAGTCATTTTTTAAATTTTCATAAAAGACACTTTGAGGAAAAAGTGGGATTCGTACACCATAAAACATGACAGATATCAAAATTTCAAAAATAGTCTACATATATAAAATTTGAAATGAGTATCATCACCGCATGAATCGTCATATTAGCGACAAATCCTGCAAATCACATAGCAACTACATCGAAGATAGCACGTCGAATAAGTTTTCACCGTCATCATCACCTTTTTTCATAATCACCACATTGTCGTCCACTCTGAACATCATTTTCACAACAATTATCTCCAGAGTCACCACATCGCTGGAGGGAACACCACCTTTGACGTCATCTACCATCATCGTTAGAGTCGAGAACCACATCAAAATGAACAAGGATGTGCACTAATCACCACTTATGTCTTCATATCTTCACCATAGAACTCCAACATCGCTGCCAAAAAACCATCAAAACAGAACATCACAACCATTCAAACCATCAAATATGGTCCATTCGCCCTCCTAGAGATCCTATGCCCCTTGATCCTTTCCTCCTAGAATCTCCATGAAGACTCACACACCAGACTAACAAGGAAAAGAGCACATCAAGGATGAGTATATGGAGGCCTCGGTAGGGGAGAAAGATAGAAACCACATTGGTCAAACAAAATAGAGAAAAAACAACAAAGAAACAAAATTAATCCCAAATAAAAACACCATACGAGACCTTAATCTGCATCTGAAAAATAGAAAAGTATCTAAGCAGAGTGATGAACCCGAGCTTAGGCCACTATCAGTGCTACTCCATAACCATCCAGAGTAGTCCTAGATCCCGAATAAAGCTTGACCAAAGTGGAGACCAAGGTGATGGGTAGGCCATCATCGGTAGACGATAAATAAGGCATCAGACACACTCACCAGTTCTGACCCAAGCCGTCTAAAGCACCTGCACACACATACCCAGAATGGGGATCTGATGGGTAGAGATAGATCGAAATAGGGGTGGTGAGCGACACACAATGACCACACCAAAAAAAATACACATCATTCGAGAAGGAAGAAAAAGAAATAAAGAGAAATAAGAGGATGTACCAGGTGAAGTGGGACCATCATCGTTGAGAAAACCCTCAAAATCCTAGGAGGGGAAGAGGATCCAGCAAGAGCATTAGGATCCAGGTGAGTGTGGATCCATTAGTCTCATTCATTAGGCTCATTAGTCCCATTAGGCCACTTGGGACCATTAGACCCATTTGTCCCATTACAACCATTAGGCCCATTCGACCACTTAGGCTCATTATTCCCATTGGGCCACTTCATCCCATTAGGCCCATTCATCCCATTAGGCCACTTAGGGACATTTTTCCCATTAAACCCATTAGATTAGGCCCATTAGGCCACTTAAGCTCATATGACCCATTATTCCCATTATGCCAATTAGACCCATTAGGCCACTTTAGGCCCATTAGACCCATTATTACACTTAAGGCCTTTAGGCCACTTTGGCCCATGAGGCACATTAGTCCAATTAGGCCACTTAGGCTCATTCGGCCTATTAGGCCACTTAGGCCCACTAGGCCAATTTGGCCCACAAAACCCATTAGATTTGGGCCACTAGGCTACTTAGGCCCATATGGCCCATTAGGCCCATTATAAAAATTAGCCCAATTAGGCCCATTATGAACATTAGTCCCACTAAACCCATTAGGACACTTAGGTCCATTAGGCCACTTAGGACTATTAGGCCACTTAAGCCCATTAGTCACTTAGGCCCCTTATGCCCATTGTGCCACTTAGGCCCATTCGGGGCATTAGGCCCATTAGGCCACCAAGGCCCATTATTCCACCTAGGCTCATTATGCCCATTAGTCCTATTAGGCTCATTAGGACTACTCGACTGCTTAGGCCCCTTAGGCCACTTAGGCCCATTAGGCCCATTAGGCCCCATACGCTCGTTAGGCCGCTTAGGCCAATTACGACACTTAGGCCCATTCGGCCCATTGCTCCCATTATGCCACTTAAGACCATTTGGCGAATTAGGCTCATTAGACAACTAAGGCCCATTATAACCATAAGTCCCATCATTCCACTTAGCCCCCTTAGGCCACTTAGCCCCCTTAGGCCACTTAGTCCCCTTAGGCCCATTAGGTCACTTATGCCCATTAGGCCCATTAGTCCACTTAGGCCCCTTATGCCCCTTAGGCCACTTAGGAACATTATACCAACTAGTCTCATGAGGCCCATTAGGCCCATCAGGCCCATTAGGCCCATCAGGCCCATTAGTCCCATTAGGCCACTTAGGCCCTTTAGGCCACTTCGACCTATTCGGCCCATCAAGCCCATTAATACACTTAGGCCCATTAGGCCACCAAGGCCCATTAGGCCACTTAGGCCCATTAGTCCACTTAGGCCCATTCGACCCATTTGGCCCATTAAGCTACTATGGCCCATAAGGCCACTTAGGACCATTTGGCCCATTTGGCCCATCAGGCCAGTTAGGACATTGAGGCCAATTAATCGCATCAGACCACTTAGTCCCCTTATGCCCATTTAGTCCACTAGGACCATTAGGCCATTAGGCCAATGAGGTCCATTCAGCCCATTAGACTACTTAGATTAATTAGCCCACTTAGGCCAATTAGACCCATTAATCCATTGAGGCCCATTAGTCCCATTAGGCCATTGAGTACCATTAGGCCCAATAAGCACATTAGGCCCATGATTCCCATTAACCCCTTAGGTCTATTAGGCCACTTAGCCTATTAGGCCACTTCATCCCATTATGCTAATTCTGCCACTTTGGCCCATTAGGCCCATTCGGCTACTTAGGCCCATTAGGCCCATTAGGCCACTTAGACCCATTAGGACCATTAGACCACTTAGTCCACTTAGGCTCATTAGGCCACCTATGTCCATTTGGACCATTAGGCCCATTCGGCCACTTAGTCCCATTCGGCCACTTAGGCCCATTAGGCCCATTGGGCCACTTAGGCTTATTTGGCTGCTTCATCCCATTAGGCCCATTATTTCTATTCGCCCTATTAGGCCCATTCAATCACTTAGTTCCATTAGTCCAGTTAGTCCCATTTGGCCCATTAAGCCACTTAGGGCCAATAGGCCCATTAGGCCACTTAGGCCCATTAGTCCAATTTTCCCACTTTGGCCCCATAACCCCATTATGCCCATTAGGCCCATTATGCCCATTTGTGCATTTTGTCCCATTAGACCCATTAGGCCCATTGGACCCATTAGGAAACTTATGCCCATTGGTCCACTTAGGTCTATTATGCCACTTAGGCCCAGTAGGCCCATTAGGACCATTAGGCCTCATAATCCCATTAGGACCAGTAGGCCTATTGGTCCACTTAGGCCCATTAGTCCCATTAGGACACTTAGTACCATTATGCCCATTGGGCCACTTATTCCCATTAGGCACATTCGGCCCATTAGGTCCATTAGCCCCCCTTAGACCCGTTAGGCCCATTAGGACACTTTGGACCTTAGGCCCATTCGAACCATTTGACCCATTAGGCCCATTCGTCCCATTAAACCCATTTAGGCCATTAGGCCCATTAAGACCATTAGGCCAATTAGGCCCATTATGCCGTTTTAGCCCATTAGGACCATTCAACACATTATGTCCATTCGGCTATTAGGCCATTCGATCCATTAGGCCCATTCAGGCCACTTAAGATCATTCGGACACTTAGACCCATTAGGCCACTTAGGCCCATTAGACCACTTAGTCTCATTATCTTAATTAGGCCCATTAGGAAAATTAATCCCATTTGGCCCATTCATCTCGTTCGTTCAATCAGGAACATTAGACCACTTTGGTAATTTAGGCCCAATAGGCCCCTTTGGAAACTTGGTCCCATTATAAAACTTAGGCCCATTAGTCCCATTTGGTTGATTAGGTTGATTATGGCACTTAGGCCACTTAGGTCCATTAGGACCATGAGGCAACTTTGGCCCATCAGGCCACTTAGGCCCATTAGGCCCATTAGGCCCATTAGGCCACTTAGGCCCATTCAGTCCGTTCAGCCTATTGCAGTTGAGCCACTTAGGCCCATTTGGCCATTCGACCACTTGGTCCCATTAATCCCATTAGGCCACTTCATCCCATTAGTACAATTAGGCACATTAGGCCCATTGGGACACTTAAGGCCATTTGACAACTTAGACCCATTAGCCTCATTAGTCCACGTAGACCCATTTAGCCACTTAGGCAAGTTTACCCCATTAGGCCACTTAGGCCCATTCGACCACTTAGGTCCATTAGGCCACTTTGGACCATTAGGCACTTTAGGATGATTAGGCCACTTAGGCTCATTCGGCCCATTTGACCCATTAAGCAACTTAGGCCCACTAGGCCCATTAGGCCACCTCGGCCCATTACGCCCATTTGGCCACTTCATCCCATTACGCCTAATGAACCACTTAGGCCCATTGAACCCATTAGGCCCATTGAGCCACTTATCCCATTAGGCTCATTCGTCCACTTAATCCCATTAGCCCATTAGGCCCATTAGGCTTATTAGGCCTGTGAGGCCACTAAGTCCCATTAGGCCACTAAGGCCCATGAGGCCACTTAGGCCTATTATGCCCATTAGGCCACTTGGGACCATTCGACCCATTAGGACACTTATGCCCATTAGGCCCATTGGGCCACTTATGCCCATTCAGCCCATTCGACCACTTAGGTCAATTAATCCCATTAAGCCACTTAGGCCACTTAAGCCCATTAGGCCCATTGGGAAACTTAGTCCTACTAGGAAATTTATGCTCATTAGGTTGATTAATCCACTTAATCCCATTAGTTCCATTAGGCCACTTGGGCCCACTAGGCCCATTAATCCCATTAGGCCACTTAAACCCATTAGGCGCACTAGGCCCATTTCACCCATCAGGCCCCTTAATCCCATTAATCCCACTAGGCCAATTTGGAAACTTAGGCTCATTAGGCAACTTAGGTCCATTTGGCGCATTAGGACACTTAGGGTAATTAGGCCCATTCATCCAATTAGGCTCATTAGGCCCATCAGTCCCCAAGACCCGTTAAGCCCAGTAAGCCCATTAGGCCACTTAGTCCCATTATACCACTTAGCCCCATTTGGAAGATTAGGTTACTAAGGCCCATTAGGCCACTTAGGCCCATTAATCCCATTAGGTTGATTAGGCCACTTAGGTCAATTCGGTCTATTGGGCCCATTAATCCCATTTGGCCGATTAGGAAACTTTGACCCATTAGGCCACTTTAGACCATTATTCCACTTAGTCAATTAGGTCCATTAGGCTCATTAGACCCATTAATCCACCCACACCCATTTGGTCCATTTTTTCCATTATGCACATTAGGCTGATTAGGCAACTTTGGCCCATTATGCCACTTTGACCCAATAGGCACTTTATACCCATTAGGCCATTGAGGCTAATTAGGCCTATTAGGCCCATTTGTACCCTAGGCCCATTAATCCCATTAATCCCATTAGGCCACCTAGGCCCATTAGGTTACATAGGCCCATTATTTCCCTTAGGCCCATTAGGCCCCTTAGGCCCATTACACCCATTATTCCCATTACACCCATTATGCCCATTAGGCCAGTTAGGCCCATTAGGGAACTTAGGCCCACTAGGACACCTAGGCCCATTAGGTGCATTAGGCCACTTAGGCTAATTAGGCCCATTCCTACCATTAGGTCCAATAGGCACCTAGGCTCATTAATCACCTTAAGCCCATTAGGCCACTTAGCCCCATTGGGCTGATTAGGCGACTAAGGCCCATTTGGCCACTTAGGCCCACTAGGACCACTAAGCTCATTAGGCCGAGTATGCCACTTAGGCCCATTAGGCCCGTTAATCCCATTAGACTGATCAAACAACTTTGGCCTGTTAGGCCACTTTGGATCATTAGTTCACTTACGCCAATTATGCCCATTCATCCCATTAGGCCCATTAGGCCCATTAGGCCACCTAGGCCCATTTGGACCATCCAACCCATTGGGCCCATTATTCCCATTAGAACGATTGGGAAACTTTTTCCCATTAGGCCACTTCGACCGATTAGGCCAATTATACCCATTAGGCTACAAAGGCCAGTTATGCCCATTAGGCCCATTTGGACCCTATGCCCCTTAATCCCATTAACCCCATTAGGCCACCTAGGCCAATTAGGCATCTTAGTCCCATTAGGAACCTTATTCCCATTATTCCCCTTAGGCCCATTAGTCCCCTTACACCCATTACTCCCATTACGCCCATTAGGCCACTTTGGCCCATTAGACCGCTTAGGCCCATTAGACCGCTGAGGCCAATTCAGCCCATTAGACCCATTTTTTCTCTAAGCTCATTAAGACCATTAATCCCATTAGGCCACCCAGGGCCCATTAGGACACTTAGGCCCATTAGGTCCCTTAGGTACATTAGGCCACTTAGGCCCATTAGGCCCATTAGGCCCATTAAGACCATCAAGCCCATTAGGTCGATTAGGCCACTTAGCCCCATTAGGCTCATTAGGTTACTTAGTCCCATTAGCACCATTAGGCCCATTAGGCCAAATAAGCCCATTTGGTACCTAGGCCCATTAAACCCATTAGGCTCATTAGGCCCATTAGGCCCCTTGGGCCCATTTGAACCATTAGGCCACTTAGGTCCATTTAGCTCATTAGGCCACTTAGGTCCATTAGTCCCATTAGTCCCTTTAAGTATATCCAACTTATTTGGCCCATTCGGCCACCTAGGCAAATTAGGCCCATTCGACCACCTAGGTCGATTTGGCCCATTAGGCCACTTAGGGCCAATTGTTTGATTAGGCAGATTAGGCCACTTAGGCTCATTTTTTCCATTAGGCCCATTGGCCACTTTGGACCACTAGGAACATTAGGCCCATTCGACCAATTTTGCCACTTAAACCCATTAAGCCCATCATGCCCATTAGTCCAATTAGGCCCATTCGGGTCATTAGGCCACTTAGGCCCATTAGGTCCTTGAGGATCATTAGGTCCATTAGGCCACTTAGGTCCACTCAGCTCATTAGGCAGATTGGCCCACTTAGGTCCATTTGTCTCATTAGGCCACTTAGGGCCATTAGGCCCATCAGTACCATCATGCCCATCATGCCCATCATGCCCATCAGGCCCATCAAGCCCATCAAGCCCATTGGACCACTTAGGCCCATTAGAAAACTTCGTCCCATTCAGCTCATTAGGCAACTTTTGCCAATTAGGCACATTAGACCACTAAGGCCCATTAGGCCACTTAGACCCATTGGACCACTTAGGCCCATTACACAACTTAGGCCCATTGACTCATTTATCCACTTAGGCCCATTAATCTCCTTAGGACACTTAGTCCACATAGGCCGATTAGGCCCATTTGGACATTGAGGCCCATTAGGCCACTCTGGCCCATTTGGCCACTTAGGAAACTTAGGCCCATTAGACCCATTAGCCACTAAGGCCCATTAGGCCACTTCAACCCATTAAGCAACTTAGGCCCGTTAGGCCAATTATGCCACTAAGGCCCATAAGGCCACTTAGGCCCATTAGGTCCATTAGACCAATTAGGCCGATTAGGACACTTTGGTCACTTTGGCCCATTATGACACTTAAGCCCATTAGTCACATTAATCCACTAAAGCCACTTAGTCCCATTATGTCCATTAGGCCCATTCCTCCACTTCGGCAAATTCAGTCACCTAGGCCCATTAGGCCCATTAGACCACTTAGTCCCATTATGCCACATTGGAGCATTATGCCCATTAGGCCACTTAGGCCCATCATGCCACTTAGGCACATTGGTCCACTTAGGCTCATTCGGCCCATTAGGCCATTGAGGCCCATTAGAACCATTCAAACACTAAGGGCCACTTGGTCCATTAATCCCATTAGGCCGATGAGGCCACTTAGGTCCATTAGGCCACTTAGCTCATTAGCCCCCTTAGGACCATTAATCCCATTAGGCCAATTAGGAAACTTTGGCCCATTAGGCCACTTAGGCTCATTAGGCTACTTAGGTTAATTAGGCCCATTAGGCCCATTACTCCCATTTAGACCATTTTCCCCTTGGCCCATTATGCTCATTAAGACCATTAGGACACTTAGGCCTATTAGGCCACTTAGGCAAATTAGGCTGATAGGCCACTGAGGCCCATTAGGCCACTTAGGTCCACTAGGCCCATTAAGCCTGTTAGGCCGAAAAGGCCACTTAGGCACATTAGGACACTTAGGCCCATTAGACCCATTTGGACCATTTGGTCCATTAGTCTAATTAATCCCATTAGGTGAATTAGGAAACTTTGGCCCATTAGGCCCCTTAGACCCACTATGTCTATTAGGCCCATTAGGCCACTTAGTCTAATTAGGCCCATTCGGTCCATTAGGACACTTAGTCCCATTCGAGTGATTAGGACCATTTGGACTATTAATCAGATTAGGCCGATTCAGCAACTTTGGACCATTAGGCCACTTAGGCCCATTTGGCCCATTCGGGCCATTAGACCCATTGGGCCACTTAGGCTCATTTGGCCCATTAGGTCACTTAAGCCACATAGGCCCATTAGGACCATTGGACCCATTAGGCCCATTATGCCACTTAGGCCCATTAGGCCCACTAAGCCCATTCGTCCCATTAGGCCACTTTGACCCATTAAGTCCATTCAGCCACACAGGCTCATTAGGCCCACTAGGCCCATTAGGCCACTTAGGCCCATGACGACACTTCAACCCATTAGGCCACTTAGACCCAATAGCCCATTAGGCCCATTAGGCCACTTTGGCCCATTAGGGAACTTAGGCCCATTAGTCACATTAGGCCACTTAGGCCCCTTCAACCAATTAGGAAACTTATGACCATTATGCCCATTCGGCCACTAGGCCCATTCGTCCTGTTAGGCCCATTGGGCCACTTAGGTGCATTAGGCCCACTAGGCCCATTATGCTCATTCATCCCATTAGGCACATTAGTCCCATTAGTCCACTTAGTCCATTTAGGTCCTTTAGGCCCATGAGGTCACTAAGGCCCATTAGGCCCATTAGGACCATTCCGCCACTTAGTCCCATTCGGCCCATTCAAACACTTAGTCCACTAGTCCCATTAGGCCAATTGGGCCCATTAGTCCACTTAGGTCGATTACGTCACTTAGGCCCATTGGACCACTTCGGCCCATTAGGCCCATTCTGATGTGGCACCCGCTGGGACCCACTAGGACACCTGGCCTAGGAACCCCAGTGATACGGCCCCACAACCGCGCTGCAGCGCCAATCCCCCAACCCATCGCCGCAACTGGGACCCACTGGGACACCTGGCCCAGGAACCCCACATATACGGCAGGTTGTTGCGAACAGCCGGTTTCGAACCCGGGTCGCCTTTAACACCCAGCCCATGGAACTGGATGCCAACCACTAAGAAGATTGCCATGAATTGATTGCTTCTACTAGTTGTCTTCTTGATTCTATTTAAGAACACTTGTAGGAACCAAGTTGTTGTGCTAGAAAGTGTGAGGAACCTTTTGAGAGATAAAAAAAAAAGAGAAAGAGTGTGTGAGGAATTAAAAAAAAATGGCAAGTGAGGGAGAAAGAAGTGAGATCGACATTAAATTATTCATGAAAGCAGTCGCTGACCAGTTTACAAGATTGAATGCTAGGTTGGATGATATACAAAGTTCCTCATCTTCAAAGGCTCCAAGAAGGCAAGAAATTCATGAAGGTGATGATGAGTACTCCGATTTCGAAGAATCAATTCCTAGGCGAGGGCAACGTGCTGCTTGGAGAGATAATGACTTGGGAAGCATCAAAGTGACACTTCCACCCTTTCAAGGGAAGAGTGACCCAGAACTTTATTTGGAGTGGGAGCGGAAGGTTGACCATGTGTTTGGACTTCACAACTACTCGGAGGAGAAGAAGGTAAAATTGGCATCCCTTGAGTTCAATGACTATGCAAGTATTTGGTGGGACCAATTACAAGTAAGTCGACGACGAAATGGAGAAAGGCCAATTCGAACATGGGAAGAAATGAAGATAGTAATGCGTAAAAGGTACATTTCTAGTCATTACTATCGAGACTTACATTTGAAGTTACAAAAACTTGTGCAAGGTTCCATGTGTGTGGAGGAATACTACAAGGAAATGGAGATATCAATGATTCGAGCCAATTTGGAGGAGGATCGCGAAGCTACCATGGCAAGGTTCATCAATGGCTTGAATCCGGCAATTAGAGATGTGGTGGAACTACAGACCTACATTGACATGGAGGAGTTGCTACATAAGGCAGTGAAGGTCGAAAAACAACTACATTCTCGGAGAATTCAAGTAAGTTCCCATAATTTTTGGAAGGATAACCGGAAAGATCCAAAATCAATTTCTAAGTGGAATGAAACGAAACTAAATTTGTTCCAAAACAAAGAGAAGAGGCCAAAAATAAGTTCTTCCCCACTGATTCAAAAGGAAAAATGGACACAAATTTCCCTTCTAAATCTCGTGATATAAAGTGTTTTAAGTGTCAAGGACATGGTCATATTGCATCTCAATGTCCAAACAAAAGGGCCATGATCATTTTGGATAATGGAGACATCCTTAGTGAGCACTCTAGTGATGATGAGATTCCATCTTTGGAGGAGGGTTCCGATGTAGAAGTTGAAGAACCCGTACATGGAGATGCATTGGTGGCAAGAAGAGCTTTAAACATTCAACCCAAAGATGATCATGATGAGGAGCAACGGGAACATATTTTTCATACGAGATGCCACATCAAGGAGAAGGTGTGTAGTATGATCATTGATAGTGGAAGTTGTACCAATGTGGCGAGTACATTGTTGGTGGAAAAGTTGAGTTTGCCTACTCTAAGGCATACTAGACCCTATAGATTGCAATGGTTGAATGATAGTGGGGAAGTGAGGGTCACAAAACAAGCCATAGTTTCTTTTTCCATTGGAAAATATCATGATGAGGTGTTGTGTGATGTTGCTCCGATGCAAGCTGGACATTTGCTACTAGGGAGACCATGGCAATTTGATAGGAGGGTGATGTATGATGGCTATGCTAACCGCTTCTCTTTTCATTTCAGCGGTCGAAAGATTGTTTTGACTCCTCTAAGTCCCATACAAGCATATGAAGATCAAGTGAGGATAGAGAAAGAATACAAAAAGAAAAAAGAAATGAGTGAAAAAGATAGTGGGAAAAATAAAATTTTGAGTGATAAAAAAAGAGAGTGATGAGTTGATGAAAAAGGAAATGAGAGAAAAAAATGAAAAGAGTGGAAAAATTAAGAGTGAAAAAGGAGAGTCGAGTGGCATAAAAAGAAATGAGGGAAATCAAAGAGATGAAAACAAGAGTGATGAGCGAAAGGTGAGTTTATTTTCTGGAAAAAGTGAGATGAAAGGTGCTTTATTGAGCGGGAAAGTGTTCTTACTCATTAGTAAGGATGCCTACCTTGCAACTAATGAACTTCACCATTCTTTGCCTTCTTGTGTTGTGTCTTTGCTACAGGAATTTGGTGATTTGTTTCCTAAAGAAACACCCGATGGACTACCCCCTTTGAGAGGCATTGAGCATAGGATTGACTTCATACCCGGTGCCGCAATTCCAAATAGGCCAGCATATAGAGCTAATCCGGAAGAGACTAGAGAGATCCAGTGTCAAGTTGAAGAACTCATGAAGAAAGGATTAGTAAGGGAAAGCATGAGTCCCTGCGCTGTTCCGGTGATCCTAGTACCCAAGAAAGATGGAACATGGCGGATGTGTGTGGATTGTCGCGCCATCAACAAAATAACAGTTAAGTACCGTTATCCCATCCCTCGACTTGATGACATGCTTGATGAATTACATGGGGCCTCTTTGTTTTCAAAAATTGATCTTAAAAGTGGATACCACCAAATTCGAATGAAAGAAGGAGATGAGTGGAAAACTGCTTTTAAAACTAAGTTTGGTTTGTATGAGTGGTTAGTTATGCCATTTGGTTTAACTAATGCACCAAGTACATTCATGAGCTTAATGAACCATGTCCTTCGTTCATTCATTGGAAAATTTGTGGTTGTCTATTTTGATGATATCTTAGTGTATAGCAAATCTTTAGACAACCATGTTGAACACTTGCGTTTGGTGTGTGAGACCCTTAAACAAAACCAACTTTATGCCAATCTTCAAAAATGTTCCTTTTGCATGGATTCTGTTGTGTTTCTTGGCTTTGTTGTAGGGGCGGAAGGGATTCGTGTGGATGATGAATGAAGGTAATGTTATTATGGTGAGTTTTGCTTGCAACCTTTGTGTTCTTGCTTAATTCTTGACTTATCAAAGGATTGGTCATCCTTTGTGGCGTCTTGTGGCTAGAGTTCTTAGAGACAAGTTCTCTTTGGGTTCTACCTTGACCATTTCCCCCTTCCTTCTCATTTCACTATCCGCACACCAAATACACTTGTTTTCTTGCGGCGATCCGGGTGCTCAACGCGCGAACATTATACAAGGTTCCTAGGACAATTCCTAGCGGGTCTTGTATCGCGTATCACATTCGACCACTTAGGCCCACTAATCCCATTAAGCTAATTAGGCCGATGATGCCACTTAGGCCAATGAGGTCACTTCGTCCCATTAGGCCCATTAGGCCCATTAGGACCATTCAACCCATTAGGCCCATATGGCCACTTAGGCCCATTAGGAACATTAGGACAATTAGGCCCATTTGGGAACTTAGGTCCAATGGTCCCATTAGACCCATTAGAACACTTTTTCCCATTAGGCCAATTAAGCACATTAGGCCAATTTGGACCATTCGGCCACTAAGGCCCACCAAGACCATTAAGACACTTTGGCCCATTCCTCCCATTAAGCCACTTACGCCCATTAGGCCCATTAGGGATATTATGCCACTTAAGCCCATTCATCCACTTAGGCTCATTAGGCCCATTCTCCACACTTGGCCAATTTGGCCCATTAGGCCCATTCAGCCACTTAGGCTCAATCATCCACTTAGTCCCACAAGGCTCATTAGGCCCATTCAGTCGATTAGGCCGATTCTTCCACTTAGACCCATAATGTCCATTAGTCCCATTAAGACAACTTAGGCCATTATTCCCATTTGGTTGATTAGGCTGATTAGGTCACTTAGGCCACTTAGACCCATTAGTCCCATTAGGCTCATTAGAACACTTAGGCCCATTAGAACACTTAGGCCCATTGGTCCCATTAGGCCCATTAATCCCATTAGGCTGATTAGACAACTTATGTCCATTAGGACACTTAGTCCCATTAGGCCCATTAGGCCCATTTGGCCACTTAGGATAATTAGTTCCACTAGACCCAATCGGCCCATTTGGCCCCTGAGCCTGTTAATCCCATTAAGCCCATTAGGCCACTTAAGCCAATTAGATTGATTAGGCCACTAAATCCCATTAGGCAATTTAGGCCCACTGGATCCATTAATCCCATTAGGCCAATTAGGCCACTTAGACCCATTAGGCCACTTAGGCCCAATAAGACCATTAGGTCCATTAGGGAACTTAGGCCCATTAGGCCTATTACATCCATTAGGCTGATTAAAAAACTTTGGCACATTAGGACACTTAGGCTCATTAAGCCACTTAGGAAAATTAGGCCCATTTGGCCCATAGACCCGTTAAGCCTAATAAGCCCATTCGTCCACTTAAGCCCATTAGGCCACTTAGGCCCATTAGGCCCCTTAGGCCAGTAAGGCCCATTTGGAACATTGTCCTGTTAATCCTATTAATCCCATTAGGCCCATTATTCCCATTAAGCCACTTAGGCCCCTTGGTCCCATTAGACCCGTAAGGCCACTTTGGACCATGAGGCCCATTAGGCCACTTAGACACCTTAGGTCACTTAGGCCCATTATTACAGTTAGGCCCATTAGACCCCTTAGGCCACTTAGGCCCATGAATACCATTAGTCTACTTAGGCCCATTAGGCCACTTCGCCCCATCAGGCCCATTAGGCCCATTCTACCACTTAGGCCTATTCGGCACATTATGTCACTTAGGACAATTATTCCCATTAGGCTCATTCGTTCAATTAGCCCGATTAGGTTCCTAAGGCCCCTTAGGCCCATTAGGCACATTATACCACTTTGACCCATTAGCCCATTTGGCCAATTAGGCCCATTAGGCACATTAGTCCTATTAGGTCTACTAAGACCATTAGTACCATTAGGCCCATTAGGCCCATTCAGAACATTAGGCTCATAAGGCCACTTAGGAACATTGAGCCTAATAGGCCCATTCCGCACGTTAAGCCTATTTAGCCACTTAGTTCCATTAGGCCAATTCGGCCCATTATGCCCTTTAGGCCATTGGTCCCATTAAGACCAACAGACCCATTAGGCCCATTGGTCCCATTAGAACCATTAGGCCCATTAGTACCATTGGTCCCATTAGCCCTATATGGCCACCTGGGCCCAATGGGCTCATTCGTCCCATTGGGCCCATTTGGTGCATTAGGCCCATTAGGCCCATTCGACCACTTAGGCCCACTAGGCCCATTAGTCCACTTAGGCCCATTAGGCCACTTACACCCATTAGCACTATTAAGCCCATTATGTGAATTAGGCGCATTAGGCCCATTAGGACCATTCGGCCACTTAGGCCCACTAGGCACATTAGGCCCATTAGGCCACCTCAGCCCACTAGGCCCATTAGGCCACTTAGCCCCATTAGGACACTTATGCTCGTTAGACCCATTAGACCAATTAGGTGCATTAGGCCCATTATTCCCGTTCAACCACTTAAGCCCACTAGGCCCATTAGGCCACTTAGACCCATTAGGGCACTTTAGCCCATTAGGCCCATTAGGCCACTTACGCACATTAGGCCCATTAGGCCCATTATGCCACTTAAGCCCACTCGTCCACTTAGGCCCATTAGGTCCAGCAACCCCATTAGGCCAATTTGTCCCATTAGGCCCATTCAACCACTTAGGCCCATTAGTCCTAATCATCCACTTAGGCCCATGAGGCCCATTAGTCCCATTCGATTGATTATGCCAATTAGGCCACTTAGGGCACTTAGACCCATTAGTCCTATTAGGGCCATCATGCCACTTAGGCCCATTAGGCACATTCGGTCGATTATGCTGATTAGGGCACTTAGACCCATTAGGACCATTAGGCTACACAGACCCATTAGTCCCATTCAATTTATTAGGCCGATTCGGCTACTTAATTCCATTCATTTGATTAGACCGATTAGGCCACTTAGGACCATTAGTCCATTTAGGCCCATTAGACCACTTAGGCCCATTTGGACCATTCGATCGATTAGGCATATTAGGCCACTTAGACCCATTAGGCCCATTAGACCACTTCGACATATTACACCCATTAGTACCATTCAGTTGACAAGGCCGATTAGGCAATATAGGCCCATTAGGGCCATTAGGCCACTTAGGCCCATTAGGCTCATTCGGGCGATTAGGCCGATTAGTCCACTTAAGCCCATTATGCCCCTTAGGCCAATTAGGACACTTAGTCCACTTAGGAATTAGTATCATTGGGGCCATTAGGCTACTTTATCTCATTATGACCATTTGTCCCATCATTCGATTTGGCCGATTTGGCCAATTAGGCCACTTAGGCCGATTAGGCCCATTAGGCCACTTAGTCCCATTAGGTCCAATAGTCCAATTTAGATGATTAGGGGGATTAGGCAACTTAGGCCAATTAGGCCCCTTAGGCCCATTAGTCCGTTAGGCACATTACCCCACTTAGGCCCATTAAACCCATTATTCCCATTGGGCCCATTAGGACCATTTGGCCACTTAGGCCCATTAGGCCACATAGTCCCATTAAGACAATTAGGCCCATTGAACCCATTAGTCCCATTAATCCCATTAGGCCCGTTAAGCCACTTAGGCCAGTTAGGCCCATTGGGCCCATTCGATCGATTAGCTCGATTAGGCCACCTTTTCCCATTAGGCCACATAGGCCCATGAGGCCCATTAAATCCATTAGTCCCCCTAGGCACATTAGAACCGTTAATCCACTTAGACCACATATGCCCATTAGGCCCATCCGGTCGATTATCACAATTAGGAAACTTAGGCCACTTAGGCCAATTAGGTCCATTAGCCCTATTAGACCCATTAGGCCAATTAGGTCCACTAAGCCCATTATGGAACTTAGTCCCATTAAGCCCATTAGGCCACTTAGGACCATTAGGGTCATCAGACCCATTAGGCCATGAGGCACATTCTTCTAATGAGGCCCATCAGGCCCACTAGGACACTTATTCCCATTAGGCACATTGGTCCCATGAGGCCACTTAGGCCCATGAGGCCCATTCGACTCATCAGGCCACTTGGGCCCATTAGGCCCATTAGGTCCATTAATCCAATTAGACCCACTAGGCCCACTAGGCCACTTAGGATCATTAGGAAACTTATGACCATTAGACCTATTAGGCACATTAGGCCAATTAGGCCCAATAGGCCCACTCGTCCACTTAGTCCAACTAGGCCCATTAGGCCACTTAGGCACACTAGGCCCATTCATCCACTTAGGCCCATCATGACACTTAAGAACCGTAGGCCCATTACTCCAATTAGGTGAATTAGGTCCACTATGCCCATTCGGCCACTTAAGTCCACTAGGCCCATTCGGCCACTTAGGCCCATTCGACCACTTCGGCCCATTATGCCAATTAGGCCACTTATGCCCATTAGGCCCATTAGGGACATTATGACACATAATCCCATTTGTCCACTTAGGTCCATTCAGACCATTAACCCTATTAGGCCAATTTGGCCCATTCGACCACTTAGGCCCATAAGGCCCATTCGATGGATTAGGCCGATTAGGCCACTTAGGCCACTTATACCCATTAGGCCCATTAGGCCTATTAGTCCACTTAGGCTCATTAGGCCCATTCGACAGATTAGGCCACTTAGGCCACTTAAACCCATTAGGTCCATTAGGACACTTAGGCCCTTTAGGCCACTTAGGACCATTCGGCCCATTCGATCGATTAGCCCGATTTGGCAATTTGGCCCATTCGGTCGATTAGCCTGATTAGGCCACCTAGGCCCATTAGGCCCATTAGGCCACTTTTCCCCATTCAGTCGATTAGGAAGATTAGGCTACTTAGACCTCTTAGGCCCATTAGTCCCATTAGGCTTCTTAGGCCCATTAGGCCCATTCGGTTGATTAGTTCAATTAGCCCACATATACCCATTTGTCTCATTAGGCCACTTAGGCCCATTAGGCCCATTCGGCTGATTAGGTTGGTTCGACCACTTTGGCTACTTCGACCCATTATGCCTGTTACGACCATTAGGCCCCTTAGGCCCATTAGGCCTCTTAGTCCACTTAAGCATTAGGCCCATTAGGACACTTAGGCCCATTAGGCCACTTAGGCTCATTAGTCTCATTTGTCCCACTAGTTGATTAGGACAATTAAGCCACTTAGGCCACTTAGGATGATTAGGCCCATTAAGCCACTTATGTCCATTAGTCCCATTAGTCCATTAAGGACCATTAGGCCCATTCAGTCGATTACGGGAATTAGACCACTTCATCTCATTAGACCCATTAGGCCACTTAGGCCCATTAGTCCCATTAGGCCACTTAGGCCCATTTGACCCATTAAAACCATTAGTCCCATTATGCCCATTAAGACACTTAGTCCACTTAGGCCCCTTAGGCCCATTCAGTCGATTAGCTCGATTAGGCCACCTAATCCCATTAGGCCCATTATGCAATGTAGGCCCATTAGGCCAATTAGGAAACTTAGGACCATTAGGCCCGTTAAACCCATTAGTCACATTGGGCCCATTAGGACCATTAATCCACTTACGCCACTTAGGACCATTAGGCCCATTCAGTCGATTAGCCTTATTAGGCCACTTAAGCCAATTTTCTCCATCTAGCCCATTATCCCCAATAGGCCCACTATGCCCATTAATGAACTTAGGACCATTAGGACTCTTATGACCAGGAGGCCCATTATCCCATCAGGCCCATTAGACCAATGAGGTGCATTTTAACCATGAGGCCCATCAGGCCCATTATGTCACTTAGGACCATTCAACCCATTAGGCTCATGAGTCCACTTAGGCCCATGAGACCCATGAGGCATATTAGACTCATTATGCCACTTAGGCCCATTAGACCCATTAATCCCATTAGGCCCACAAGGCCCTTTAGTCCACTTAGGCCCATTTGGACACTTAGTCCCACTAGGACCATGGGCCCACTAGGCCCATTCGTCCCATTCGGCCAACTCAACCTAGTAGGCCCCTTAGGCCCATGAGGCCCATTGGGCCCATTAGTCCACTTAGGCCCATTCAGACCATTAGGCCCTTTAGACCCACTTCGACCACATAGTTCCTTTAGGCACATTATGGTCATTGGGCCCATGAGGCAACTTAGGCCCATCAGGCCCATCGTGCTAATTAGGCTCATTCGGTTGATTAGGCCGATTAAACCGATTAGGCCCATTATCTCCTTTAGGTCCACTAGATCCATTAGGCCCATTAGGACCATTAGAGCACTTAGTTCCTTGAGACAATGAGGCCCATTATGATCGTTAGGCCCATTAGGCCACTTAGGTGCATTAGTTCCATTAGGCCCATTATGACCATTAGACCACTTAGGCCCATTCGGCCCATTGGGCCCATGAGGCCACTTAGGCTCATTAGGCCCATCGGGCCACTTCATCCCATTAGTCCCATTAGCCTCATTCAGGCGCATTGGCCCATTAGGCCCATTAGGTCACTTAGGCCACCTAGGACCATTAGGACCACTAGGCCCATTGGGCCACATCGGCTTAGGAGGCCCATTAGGTCCATTAATCTCATTAGGCCCACAAATCCACTTAGTCCCTTGAGTCCAATTAGGACCATTATGCCCATTAGGCCACTTATTCCCATTAGGCCCATTAGGAATGTGAGTCCACTTAGGCCCATTTGGCAAATGAGGCCCATTTGGACCTTGAGGCCCATCAGGACCATTTGGCACAATCCGCCACATAGGCCAATTCCACCACTTAAGCCCATTCATTCCATCAAGCCACTTAGTCCCATTGGGACCATCAAGACACTTAGGCCCATTGAGAATATTAAGCCACTTAGGCCCATTAAGAACATTAGGCCTAATACGCCCATTAGCCCACTTAGGCCAGTTAGGCCCATTAGGACACCATTAGGCCCATGAGGCTAATATGGGCCATTAGGAACATTAGGCCACTTAGACCCATTGGTCTCATTAGGCTCATTGGTCTAATTAGGCCAATTATGACCATTAGGCCTACAAGCCAATTAGGCCCATTGGGCCACTAAGGCTCATTATGGCCATTAGGCCGATCAGGCCCATCAGACCCATTTGGCCATTAGGCCCATTAAGCCCATTAGGTTACTTCAGCCACTTAGGCCCACTAGGCCCATTAGTCCAATGATCCCACTAAGGCCCATTTGGCCCATCAATCCCATTAGGCCACTTAGGCCCCATTAGGCCCATTATGCCACTTAGGCCCATTCAGTGGATTAGGATACTTAGGCCCATTAGCCCCATTAGGCCATTAAGCCCATTTAGGCCCCTTAATCCACTTGAGCCCATTAAACCCACTAGGCCCATCAGGCCCATTAGGCCACTTAGACCCATTAGGCCTATTAGGCCAATTACGACCATTAGGCCACTTAGGCTCATTCAACTCATTGGGCCACTTAAGCCCATCAGGCCCATCAGGCCCATCAAGCCCATGAGGCCACTTAGGCCCATTATTCCCATTAGGCCCATTAGAAAGATTAGGCCACTTAGGCTCATTCGTCTCATTAGGCCACTTAGAACCATTAATCCCATCCGTCCCATTAGGACCATCGAGCCCATTAGGCCACTTAGGCCCATTAGGCACATCAGGCCCATTAGTCCCCTTAGTCCCATTCGGATCATTAAGACACTTATTCCCATTAAGCACATTAGGCCACTTAGACCACTAAGACCCATTAGTCCCATTAGGCCACTGAGGCTCATTAGACCACTTAGTAAAATTCGTCTCATTAGGCCACTTAGGCCCATTAGGAACAGTAGGACCATTAGTCAACTTAGGCCCTTTCATCCCATTCATCCCATTATGCCACTTAGGCCCATTGGTCCCATCAGGCCACTTTAGCCCATTATGCCACTTTGGCCAATTCATCCCATTACTCCACTTAATCCCACTATCCCACTTAGGCCCATTAGTCCCATTAATACATTTAGGTCCATTAGGCCCATCAGGACACTTAGGCCAATTAGGCAACTTACGACCATTATGACAATTATGCCACTTAGGCCCATTTGGCAATTCCGGACACTTAGGTTGATTAGGCCCATTAGGTCATTGCAGCCCATAAGGCCCATTAGGTTATTTAGAACACTGATTCCATTAGTCTACTAAGGCCCATTAGGCCCATTAATTCATTTAGGATCATTCCGCTCATTAGGTCACTTAGGCCCATTCGGCCACTTAGGCACATTAGAACCATTTGGACCATGTGCCCACTAAGGCTCACAAGGCCCATTTGGCCTATTAGGCCACTTACGCCCATTAGGGCCATTAGGTCACTTAGGAAACTTAGGCTCATTTGGCCCATTTGGCCATTGAGTCCCATTAGGCCCACTAGTCCACTTTGGCCAATTAGGCCACTTAGGCCACTTAGGCCCATTAGGCTACTTAGTTCCATTAGTCCCATTGGGCCTATATGTTCACTGAGGCCCACTAGACCCATTAGTCCCATCAAACCCATGAAGCCACTTAGGCCCATTAGTCCGCTTAGGCCCATTAGGCCACTTAGGCCCATTAGGCCACTTAGGCCCATGAGGCTACTTAGGCCCATTATGCTAATCTGGACACTTAGGCCCATTAGGATGACTATGCCCATTAGGCCAATGCGACCCATTTGGCCCATTTGGCCCATTAGGCCATTTCGGCCACTTAGGCCCATTAAGACTATTAGTCCCCTTAGGCCACTAAGTCCCATTAGGCCCATTAGGAAATTGAGGCCCATTCGTCTTATTCGTCCACTAAGGCCAATTAGGCCACTTAGGTTCATTCGGCCACTTAGGCCCATTAGGCCACTTACGCCAATTAGGCCCATGTGTCCACTAAGGCCCATCAAGCCCATGAGGCCACTCAGACCCATTTGGCTGATTAGGACACTTCTTCCCATTAGGACCACTAGTCCACATAAGCCTATTCCACTCATTAGGCCACTTAGGCCCCTTAGGCCCACTAGGCCATTAAGTCCACTTAAGCCCATTAAGCCACATAGGCCCATTTACCCTGTTAATCCCATCAGGGTCATTAGGCCAATTAGGTCCATTCGACGAATTAGGCCCATTAGGGCACTAGCGCCCATTAGGCCCTATAATCCCATTAGGCCACTTTGGCCCATTAGACCCATTAGACCCATGAGGTCCATGAGGCCACTAAGGCCACTGAGTCCCATTAGGCCCATTTGGACCATCAGAACCATTAAACCCATAAGGCCACTTAGGCCCATCAGTACCATGAGGCCCATTTGGCCCATTAGGCCACTTAGGCACATTGAGCTCATTAGGCCACATAGGTCCATTAGACCCATCAGGCCCATCAAGCCCATTGGGCCGCTTTGGCCCATTCGACACATTATGCCCATATGAACCATCAGGCCACTTAGGCCCATTCAGTGAATTAGGCCACTTTTGGGCATTAGGCCCATTAGGATTCTCAAGGCCATTAAGCCACTCCGACCCATTAGGCCCATTAGGCCACTTAGGCCTGTTCAGCACATTAGTCCACTTAGGATCATTAGGACCCTTAGGTCACTTAGTCCCATTATCCCCATTAGGACACTGAGGTCCATTAGGCCCATTAGGACACTTAGTCCCATTCTTTTCATTAGGCCACTTAGGCCCATTAGGCCCATTAGGCCCATTAGGCCACTTAGGCCCATTTGGCCCATTAGGTCACTGAGGACCATTATGCCCATTATACCCATTAGGAAACTAATTCCATTCAGGCCAATGAGGCCCATTAATCCCATTAGGCCACTCAGGACCCTTAGACCCATCAGGCCCATTAGGCCACTCAGGCCCATTAGGCCACTTAGGCCCATTATGCCCATTAGATCACTTAGTCCACATAGGCTCATTATGCCCATTAGGCCAACTAGGACACCTAGTTCCATTAAGCCAATTAGGCCACCTAGGCCCATTAGGCCACTTAGGCCCATTAGGCAACTTAGGCGACTTGGGCCCATTAGCCCACTTATGCCCATTAGTCAAATTAGGCCCACTAGGCCACTTAGGCCCATTGTGCCAATTAGGCCACCTAGGCCCATTAGGCAATTTCAGCCACTAAGCCCCATTAGGTTGAATAGTCCCATTAGGCCACTGGGGCTCATTAGGCCACTCAGGCCCATTAGGCCATTTCAGCAACTTAGGCCCATTAGGACCATTAGGCAACTGAGCCCCATTCGACCACTTAGGCCCATTAGGACCATTAGTCCCACTACTCCCACTTGGTTGATGAGGACGATTCGGCCACTTTGGTCCATTAGGCCCATTAGGCCCATTAGGCCACTTCGGTCCATTAGGCCCATTAGGCCCATTAGGCCCATTCAGTCGATTAGGGGAATTAGGAAACTTGGGCCCATTAGGCCCCTTAGGCCACTGATGCCTATTAGGAATATTAGGCCCATTAGCCCATTAGGCCAGTTAGACCCATAAGCCCCATTAGGCCCATTCAGCCACTGAGGCCCATTAGGCCCATTAAACCCATTAGTCCCATTTAGCCCATTTGACCCATTTGGCCCATTTGACAACTTAGAACCATTAGGCCACGTAGTCCCATTAGGCCCATTAGGCCACTTAGGTCCATTAGTCCCATTAAACCCATCGGTCTTATTAGACCCATTAGGCCTATTAAACCACTTAGGCCACTTAGGCCCATTCGGTTGATTATCCCGATTAGGCTACATAGGCACATTAGGCCACATCGGCCCATTAGGCCCATTAGGACACTTAGGCCCATTAGTCCCATTAAACCCATTATTCCCATTTGTCCCATTAAGACCATTAATCCACTTAGACCCATTACGCCCATTCGGTCGATCAGCCCGACTAGGCCACTTAGGCCACTTAGGCCCATTTGGCCCATTATGCCCATTAGGCCCATTAGGCCCATTAGGTCCATTAGACGCACTAGGCCCATTAGGGAACTTATTCCCATTAGGCCACTAATGACCATTAAGACCATTAGGCCCTTTAGGCCCATTAGGCCCATGAGACCCACTAGGCCCATCAGACCAATTAGGCCCATTCATCCCATTAGGTCCACAAGGCCCATTAGTCCACTTAGGCACATTAGGCCACTTAGGTCACTTAGGGCCATGGGGACCATGGGGCCCATGAGGCCCATCATGCCCATTCGACCACTTAGGCCAATTAGGCCCATTGGGCCCATTAAACCACTTCACTACATTAGGTCCATTGGTCCCATGAGGCAACTTAGGCTCATTCAGCCCATTAGGACCATGAGGCCCATTAAGCCCATCGGGCCACTTATATCCATTAGGCCCATCCGGACCACTAGGCCCATTCAGCCACTTCGGCCCATTAATCCCATCTGGCATCTTCGACCACTTAGGCCTATTGCACCCATTCAGTCACTTAATCCCAAGAGGCCCATTAGGCCCATTAATCCCATCAAGCTAATTAGGCCCATTAATCCAATCAGGCTTGTGAGACCATTGAGGCCCATCAGGCCCATGATCCCACTAAGGCTCATGAGGCCCATTATGTCACTTATGACGATTAGGCCCATTAGGTCCATGAGGCCACTTAGGCCCACTTGACCCTTGAGGCCCATTAGGCCCATCGGGCCCATTCAACCACTTAGGCCCATTAGGTCACATATACCTATTAGGCCCATTTCGCCACTTAGGCCCATTAGGTCCATTCCAACACATAGGACCATTAGGCCCATTCAGCAACTTAGGCCCATTGGCCCCCTTAAGCCACTAAGGAAAATTTATCCCATTAATCCCATTAGGCCGATTAGGTCCATTAGGCCACTTCGGCCACTTTGACCCATTAGGCCCATTATGCCCATCAGGCCTATCATGTCCATTCGACCACTAAGGCCCATTAGGCCACTAATACCCATTATGTTGATTAGGCCACTTACGCCACTTAGGCCCATTAGGACCATTAGGCACATTAGGCCACTTAGTCCCATTCGGCCCACTAGGCAAATGAGGCCCATTATGCCCATTGGGCCAATTATGCCTATGAGGCCCATTAGGCAATAGAGGCCCATTACACCCATCAGGACCAATCGAACACTTAGGCCCATTATATCCCACTATGCCCATTACGACACTTAGGTCCATGAATCCCATTATGACACTTAGGCCACTTAGGCCCATTCGGCCCATGAGGCCCATGAGGCCGATCAGGCCCATTAGGCCACTTAGGCCCATTAGGCTACTTACGCCCATTGGGTCACTTCACCCCATTGTTCCCATTTTCCCTATCAATCCCATTAGGCTCATTGGTCCACTTAGGCACATTTGGACCATTCGACCACTAGGCCCATTGGGCCACTTAGGCACATTGGGCCACTAAGGACCATTATGGCCATTAGGCCAATAAGACCCATTAGGCCACCAAGGCCCATTAAACCCATTGGTCCCATCAGGCCACTTAATCCCATTAGGACCATTAGTCCAATTAGGCCCATGAGGCCCATTATGTTACTTAGGTCACTTAGGCCCATTAGTCTCATTAGGACCATTACAACCATTAGGTCATTGAGGCCCATTAGACCCATTAATCTCATTAGTACACCTAGTCCCATTGGGCCCATTAGGCCCATTAGGCCTCTTAGACCCACTAGGCCACTTAGGTCCATTTGGCCAATTAGGCCAATTAGACCACTTAGGACACTTAGGCCAATTATGCCCATTTGGCCCATTAGGTCCATTAGTCCACTTAGGCCACTTAGTCACTAGGCCCATTAGCCCCATTATCCCCATAAGGCCACTTAGGCCCATTAGTCCCATTATTCCCATTCAGTAAATTATGCTGATTAGGACACAAAGGACACTTAGGCCCACTAGGCTCATTAGGCCCATTAGGCCCATTAGGCCACTTAGTTCCATTAGGCCCATTCAGTAGATTAGGGGGATTAGGACCATTAGGCCACTTAGCCACATTAGTCCTCTTAGGCTGATTAGGCTCATTAGGCCGATTCAGCTGCTTAGGCCCATTAGGCCCATTGGGCCCATGAGACCCCTTAAACCCATGAGGCTCATTCGACCCTTTTGAACCATGAGTCTCATTAGGCCCATCGGGCCACTTAGGCCCATTAAGCCCTTTAGGAACACTGGCCCCATTTGGCCACTGAGGCCCATTAGGCCCATTAGGCCACTTAGGTCCATTGGGCCACTTCGGCCTAAGGGCCCATTAGGCCCATTAGGCCCGTGAGTCCCATTAGGCCCACGAGGCCCATGATTCCACTTAGGCCCATGAGGCCCATTATGCCTATTTGGCCACTTATGCCCATTGGGACCATGAGGCCACTTAGGCCCATTAGGCCCATTAGCCCCATTGAGCCCATTAGGCCACTTAGGCCCATTGGTCCACTTTTCCCCATTGTGCCCATTTAGCCTATCTAGCCCATTAGGCCCATTCAGACACTCAGGCCCATTAGGACACTTAGGCCCATTAGACCCATTAGGCCACTAAGGCCCATTGCACAACTTAGGAACATTAGGCCACTGAGGACCATTATGATCATTAGGCCAATCAGACCTATTAGGCCCATTGGGCCACTGAGGCCCATTGGACCCATTATTCACATCAGTCTAATTAGGTCTCTTAGGTCCATTAGGCTGATTAGGCTCATGAGGCCCATGAGTCCCATGAGACCCATTAGGAAATTTAGGACACTTAGGCCCATAAGGCCCATTAGGACCATGAGACCACTGAGGCCCATTAGGCCACTTAGGCCCACTAGGCCCAAAAGGCCAAATCATCCATTCAACTAATTAAGCCACTTAGTCCCATTAGGCCCATTAGGCCACAGAGGCGATTTAGACCCATTAATCCCATTAGGCCCATCAGGGCCATTATGCCCATTAGGCACATTAGGCCACATAGGCCACTTAGGCCCATTAGGCCCATTAGGCCCATGAGTCCCATTAGGCCACTGATGCCCATTTTTATCATTTGTCCCATCAGGCCTATTAGCCCACTTAGCCCAATTAGGTCCATGAGGCCCGTGAGGACCATTAGGCCACTTAGGCTCATTCAGCTCATTAGATCACTTAGGCCCATTAAACCCATCAGGTCCATCAGGGAAATCAAGACCATGAGGCCACTTAGGCCCATTTTGACCATTATGTCCATCAAGCCCATGAGGCACATGAGGTCCATCAAGCCTATTAGGCAACTTAGGTGCATTCAGCTCATTAGGCCACTAAGGCTCGTTAATCCCATTAGGCCCTTTAATCGCATTTGGCCCAACAGGCCCATCGGTCCCATTAAGCCACTTAGGACCATTGATCCCATCAGGCCCATTGGGACACTTAGACCCATTAGGCTCATTAGGCCACTTAGTCCCATTAGGAACATTAATCCCATTAAGCCATTTAGCTCGCTTAGGCCCATTTGGCCCATTTGGCCCATCATGCCACTACGACCCATTAGGCCACTTAGGACCATTATGCCAAATAAACACATTAGTACCATTAGTCCCATTAGGCACATTAGGCCACTTAGGCACATTCAACTCATTAGGACACTTAGGCCCATTAGGCCCATTAAGCCACTTAGGCCCATTCGACCCATCGGGCCCATTTGGCCACTGAGTCCCATTAGACCCATTAGGGCACTTAGGCCCATTCGACTCATCACGACACTTAGTCCCTTTAGGCCTATTAGGCCCATTAGTTATTAGGCCACTAAGTCCCACTAGGCCCATTAGGCCACTTAGGCACATTCGACCCATTAGCCCACATAGGCCACTTTGGCTCATTCGGCCCATTAGACCCATTAGGCCACTAAGGGACATTAGGCCCATTACTCCACTTAGGCCTATTTATCCACTTAATCCAATTAGGCCTATTAGGCCACCTAGGACACTTAAGTCCATTATGCCACTCAGGTCCACTAGGCCACTTAGGCCCATTAGTCCGCCTAGGACCATTATGCTGATTAGGCCACTAAGGCCACTAAAGCCCATTATTACTATGAGGCCACTGAGGCCCATTAGGTGCATTAGTACCAATAGATCCCTTAATCCCATTAGACCCATTAGTCAACTGAGGCCCATTAGGCCCATTAGTCCAATTAGGCCCATAAGTCCACTTAGACCATTTAGGACCATTAGGATCATTAGGCTACTAAGGCCCATGAGGCCCATTATCCCACTTAGGCCCATCAGGCTCATTAGGCCACATAGGCTCATTAGGCCACTTAGTCTCATTTGACCCATTAGGCCACTCAGGTTACTTTGGTCCATTATGCCCATTGGACCCATTCATCCATTTAGGCTCATTAGGCCACTTAGGCCAATTAGGCCCATTTTTTCACTTAGGCCCATCAGGCCCATTAGTCAACTTAGGCCCATTCATCCCATTAGGCCACTTCGGCCACTTAGGCCCATTCATCCAATTAGGACACTAAGGCCCATTATGTCCATTCGGCCACTTAAGCTCATTCGACTCATTAGGCCACTTAGGCCCATTAGGCCCATTAGGCTACTAAAGCCCAATAGGACCATTAGTCCACTTAATCCCATTAGGCCCAATAGGGCACTTAGTCCACTTAGGCCCATTAGGCCCATTAGGCCATTAAAGTCCATTAGGCCCATTAGACACATTATAACACTTAGGCTCATTAGGCCTATTACACCACTTAGGCCACTTAGGCCCATTAGGCCACTTAGACCCATTAGGCCCATTACGCCACTTAGGCCACTTAGGTCTATTAGGCCCATTAGCCCACATAGGCCCATTGGTCCAGTTAGTCCCATTAGGCCACTTAGTCGCATTAGGCCCATTAGCCCACTTAGGCCTAATAGGCCACTTAGGCCCATTATTCCACATTGGCCCATTAGTCTCATTAGGCCACTTAGGCCCATTAGGCCACTTCGACCACTTAGGCCCATTAGGCCCATTATGCCCATTAGGCCCATTTGGCCACTTAGTCTCATTAGGCCCATTATCCCACTTAGTCCCATTAGGCTCATTAGGCCACTTAGACCACTTAGACCGATTAGGCCACTTAGGCTGATTAACCCACTTAGGCCCATTAGGCCACTTAGGCCACTTATGCCCATTATGACCATTAGGCCCATGAGGCCACTTAGGCAAATTAGGCCACCTAGGTCCATTTGTACCATTACTCCACTTAGGCTGATTGGGCCACTTAGGTCACTTAGGCCACTTAGGCCGATTAGGCCAATTAGGCCACTTATGCCCATTATGCCCATTACACCCATTAGGCCCATTTAGCCTATTAGGCTACTTGGTCTCATTCAGCCCATTATGAAACTTAGGCTTGTTCAGACCATTAGGCCCATTATGCCACTTAGGACAGTTAGGCCCATTAAGCCACTTTGACTAGTTAGGCCCATTAGGCTCATTGGGCCCATTAAGCCACTTAGGCACATTCATCACATTATGCTCATTAGGCCACTTAGGCTAGTTAGGCCCATTAGGACACTTTGTCCAGTTAGACCATTGAGGATCATTAGGCCCATTAGGACCATTAGGCCAGTTAGGCTAGTTATGCCCATTCAACCAATTGGTCTCATTTGGCCACTTAGGCCAATTAGGCCCATTAGGCCCATTCGAATCACTAGGCCACTAAGGCCCATTCAGTCTATTAGGCCACTTAGGCCAGTTAGGCCCAGTTGTCCCATTGGGCCCATTAGGCCCCTTAGGCTAGTTAGGCCCATTAAGTCCATTAGACCCATTGTTCCTATTAGAACACTTAGGCCAGTTAAGCCCATTCGACCACTTAGTCCCATTAGGCCCATTAGTCCAGTTAGGCCCATTAGGCCAGTTAGGCTCATTAGGCCTATTAGGCCCCTTGGTTAGCCACTTGAATGTGCCCAATGGATGATTGTATCGCTGAGAGGGGGAGGGGTGAATCAGTGATACTTTTTTCTCTTATATTTCATTTCAAATGAAACAACCTTCACCCCTTGTTATAGATTATATTCCCTACTAAAAACAATTCAAACACGCATCCACATAAACACAAGTATTTACAAGATTCATTATTCAATAAGAATAGCTACGTCCTTGGTTTGGTATGGAAGTGATCCAATACCACACAATCCGCTAGAAAACAATAATTGGATTACGATGAGTAGGACATACCCTTTCACCTACATAGAACTATGTAAACAATCCAATAGTGCATGTTCACCCTCTTGGCCCAAATAGGGCAATGCAATGATTGTGTAACTACTCATGTTACCTATGCTTATTTTCAATTACACAAATTTATTCAATTGAAAACACTTCTTCAATTTCTTACCTAGAAGATGGTAAGAACTTCCTAGACTTTATTAAGAAAAAAAAGAAAGTTTGATTTTCCCAGTATGATTTTCCCAGTCAAATTCGTCCGTGTACGATTCTCCCTGATATGATTCTTCTCGACATGACTTTCCCGATACGATTCTTCTCAGTACGATTCTCCCCAGTACAAAAAATATAACTTTGATAGAATGGGATAGAGATGAATTTATACCACTTCAATTATCCATCTTCCACAGTCCAGAATATCTATTACGAAAATCCTGATTTGATTAATCCAGCTCGATATGATGATCAGACGAATACGATTGATGAGACAAATAAGGTAATTAGCTGATTACGATAAACACTAACTATGATGATCAACTGAATACAACATTGTGATCTTGTCTCTTCTCTTTCACTTCAATCCGTCAACACTTCTTCAACAAAAGTGAATAGGGAAACTTCTTCTTCTCTCTAAAACTCAGATCTTTTCTCTCATGAATAGTACATTGTCCACCTCAAGTACAAAGTTTGTCCCATTTGGCCCATTTGGACACTTAAAGCCTATTTGGCCCACTTGGACACTTAAAGCCCATTAGATCCATTAGGCCACCTAGGCCACTTAGACCCATTCATCCCTTAGTCCCATTAGGCCAATTAGTCTATTTAGTCTAATTTAGTTCATTTAGGTCAATTAGTCCAATTATTTTATTTAGGATATTTTGGAAAATTAGGCCTTTTAGGCTAAGTTAGATCATTTAGGCCAATGAGGCAAATGAGACCAATTCAATCCAATTATGCAATTAGGCCAATTTAGGTCCTTTAGGGCATTTAGTCCAATTAGAATATTTAGGCCATTTAGGAAAATTTAGGCCAATTAATCCAATTATTCTAATTAGAAAATTTAGTTCATTTAGGACATTTAGGCCAATTTAGGGCATTTAGGCTAATTGGGCCATTTAGGCCAATTTAGGTCATTTAGCCTATTTAGTCCAATTTAGACCATTTAGGTCAATTCATCCAATTATTCCATTGAGTCCAATTTAGGCAATTTAGACAAATTAGGTCAATTAGGTCGATTAGGCCATTTAAGCCGATCAGGATAATTTTGACCATTTGGTCCAATTATGCCAATTATGCAATTTAGGCAATTTAATCCAATTAGGCCATTCAGGAAAATTTTGTCCATTTAGGCCATTTAGAACAATTTAGGCCATTCAGGCTAATTAGTCCAATTAGGTCAATTACACAATTTAGTCAATTTATCCCAATTATTCCATTTAGGCCAATTTAGTCCATTTAAACCAATTAGGCCAATAAGACCAATTTTTTCCATTTAGGAAAATTAATACCTTTTGTCCAATTTAGCTCATTTAGACCAATAAGAAAACTTAGGCCAATTAGTCAATTCATGCCAATTAGACCAATTAGGAAATTTAGGCCAATTTATGCCAATTTAGGCCATTTAGGTCAATTTCGGTCACTTAGGCCAATTTGACCAATTAGGTCATTTAGGCCATTTAGTCCAATTATATCAATTATTTCATTTAGGTCATTTAGGCCATTTAGGGCGTTTAGACCATTTAGACCAAATTAGGCCATTTAGACCAATTAAGCCAATTTATGCCATTTAGGATAATTTAGGCCATTTAGCCTAATTAGACCAATTAGTCCAATTATTCCATTTAGGACATTTATACCTATTAATCCATTAAGATAATTAATCCATTTAGGCCAACTAGGCCAATTAGACCATTTAGGACAATTTAGGCCATTTATGCCATTTAGGCCAATTAATCAATTTGTACATTTAGGTAATTTAGTCCAATTAGTCCATTTAGGCCATTTAGTTCATTTAGTCCAATTAGTTCAATTATACAATTTAAGTTATTTGGTCCAATTTATGCCATTTAGGCCAATTAGGCCATTTAGGCCAATTTAGGATATTTAGGTTAATTTAGACCAATATGGCTAATTAGGATGATATGGCCAATTATTCCCCTATGGTCAATTAGGCCATTTATCCCATTATTCCCATTAGACCCATTAGGCCACTTAGGCCAAATTGGCTCATTAGGCCAATTATGCCCAATTGGCTCATTAGGCTGATTAGGCCACTTAGGCCTATTAGGCCACTTAATCCCATTAGACCCATTTGGACCATTTGGCCACTTAATCCCATTATACCTATTATGCCACTTAGGACACTTAGGTGCATTCGACCCTTAGGCCCATTAGGATCATTAGACCATTTAGGCCAATTTAGGTCATTTAGGCCAATTAGGCCAATTAGGCCATTTTTTCCATTTTTTCCAATTAGGGCATTTAGTCCATTTAGGCTAATTTAGGCCATTTAGACCAATGAGTCCAATGAGACCAATTCAGTCCAATTAGGCCAATTTAGTCCAATTATAATATTTAGGCCATTTAGTCAAATTTAGGCCAATTAAGACAATTACGACAATTACACCAATTAGAAAGTTTAGCTCATTTAGACCATTTAGACCAATTTCGGAAATTTAGGCTAATAAGCCATTTAGGCCAATTTAGACCATTTAGGCCATTTAGGCCAATTTAGACCATTTAGGCCAATTCGGTTAATTATGCCCTTTAGGCCAATTTAGGCAATTTAGACCAATTAGGTCAATTAGGTTGACTAGGCCATTTAATCTGATTATGCCAACTTTGACCATTTGTTCAAATTAATCCAATTATGCAACTTAGGCAATTTAATCCAATTAGGCCATTTAGGAAAATTTTGTCCATTTAGGCCATTTAGACTAATTTAGGCCATTTAGTCCAATTAGGCCAATTAGGTCAATTACGCAATTTAGGAAATTTAGCCCAATTATGCCATTTAGGAAATTTAGACCAATTAGTCCAATTAGACCAATTTTGACCATTTAGTCCATTTAGGACAATTAGTCCATTTAAGCCAATTCGGCTCATTTAGACCAATTAGGAAAATTAGGCCAATTAGGCAATTCAAGCCAATTAGCCAATCAGGCCATTTAGGCCAATTTATGCCATTTAGGCCAATTTAGGCCATTTAGGTCAATTTAGACCACTTAGGCTAATTATATCAATTAGGTAATTTAGGCCATTTAGGTCCACTTAGGCCATTTAGGTCATTTAGGCCAAATAATCCATTTAGACTATTTAGGCCAACTTAGGCCATTTAGACCAATTAGGACAATTTAGGCCATTTAGCCTAATTAGGACAATTGTTCCAATTAGTCTATTTAGACTATTAAGCCAATTAGGTCAATTAGGACATTTAGGCTAATTCGGCCAATTAGACCATTTAGGCCAATTTAGGCCATTTTGGCCAATTAATCAATTTGTTCATTTAGGTCATTTAGACTATTTAGGACAATTATTCCATTTAGTACATTTAGGTATTTTAGGCCAATTAGTCCAATTAGAAAATTTAGTTCATTTAGTTCAATTTATTCTATTTAGACCAATTAGTCCATTTAGGCCAATTTACGTCATTTAGGCTATTTAGGCAATTTTAGACCATTTAAGCCAATTCAACCAATTAGTCTATTTAGGCCAATTTAGGCCAATTAGGCCAATTAAAATGATTATGACATTTAAGCCGACATTGTAAATTTAGGTCATTTCGGGCAGTTAGGCCATTGAGGACAATTAGACCAATTAGACAATTTAGTCAATTTAGGTCAATTAAGCCAATTAGGTTATTTTAGGTCATTTATGCCAATTATGTAATTTAGTCCAATTAGGCCATTTAGGCCAATTAGGACAATTTAAGACATTTAGGTCAATTAGGCCAATTATGCCAATTTGGTAATTTATGAAATTTAGGCCAATTGGGCCATTTTGACCAATTAGGCCAATTAGGCCAATTTAGGCCAATTGGACCATTTAGACCATTTAGACCAATTTGGCCATTTAGTCCAATCTGGCCAATTAGGCCAATTAGGCCATTTAGGACATTTAGATAACACACTATGAAGGGACACACAATACATAGACTATCAGGCATGAGTAATAATAAGCAGATGAGGTTTCTTCTCATGAAGTTTGCACCTGGTAATCTCCAAGATCTAAGATTACGAGAATAGACCCGCCAGTAGGAATTTTAGATGTTTTGGTGTCATCTTATATTCCTATCTATGAGTGTGTGTGATGGTCCTTAGACTTTAAGATTATTATTAAATCATGTCACTATTCGTATACTTAGATGTATGCAGTAAACCACGATGATAATAGCTCATGGAGAAGTTGGATACATTGGTTATGTCACGAGTGACATGTCATTAATGAATAAGTTGAGGAAGAATTTTTCCCTTCCATCTTTATAGAAGATAATATCTCGACCCTTTTATTGTAATAAAACCCTTACATTAAATTCCATGTCCACGGTGTAACGATGTGTTTATTTCAGATAGTCAAAGGAAGACATATCTATCATATAGGTTGGTGACACAGATGTACAACCTTCTTGATCAGATATTGTGAAAAAGCAATTATATTACATAGTGAGTGTTTGTATTTGGTTTTCGATGTTGGGACATCAAGTTCTTTCTCTTGGGTGATTTAACCTGTTGCTAGACAGTAATCTTAGACTTTAGGAAAGTCCACCTAATTTCAATGATAAGGAATCCTAGAGGATCACACACTAAGTGTTTTCTTTTATCTCAATTAAATTATATTTGAGTTTAATTAATGGAATCAATATTATTCTCAAGTCTGAGGAATAATTTTATTCAATTTATATTGATCACATAAATTAATTAAATATTTATTCACTGACATGTGAATAAAATATTTATTTTATTTATTTAATATTTTAATAAATATTTATTTAGTAGATTGTAAATAAAATATTTATTTATGAATAAAACATTTATTCAGTTGTTCAAAAAATGATAGAGGAGTTTGAATGGACTAAGAACGAGTCCATCGACAAATATTAATTAACAAGACCATTATATAATATTTTTTATTGCGCAAGTTTTCATGCACCAAAAAATAATAATTATATAATAATATTATGCGGTATGAGATTTATTGAATGTAATTAATGTTATTTAATGGCTGGTATGCAATGAAATAATATTTTAACTTAAATCTTAACTCTATAAAGAGGCATTTATGTCTATTGTGTAGAGCATCCAAAAATTGAGAATAAAAAATTGTTGCGCACAATGAATTCTATCTCAAATCCTTCTCTCTCTCTCTCAAGAATGAGAAGTGCAAGAAATATTTCTTCAAGACCAAAGAATGAGTGATTAAGAATGAACAAGATAATACATTGGACTCACTTCACAATCACCTAGAGATCAAGTGGTGTTTCTCATAGATCATTGGAGCACATGTGGATTGCCGCTAGAGGAATTTTATCCTGGTATCCTCATAGTGCAATGATGGTAATCTGAAAGGGTCTTTTAGGATGATCAACATTTACTTCTTTCACGCTCTTTTATAGCTATTTTTTGGACTTATTTTCTTCTTCATGAGCATTTTTCATCTTGGTGGTTTGATAGGTTTTACAGGCACTAGATTAGGGCCAATACCTACTGGGGACAATGTTTTTCATGGGTTGAAATTATGCTATCCCATGGAGCTCCTCACCTAATACTTATCTCAAATGATCAGTTGGCCTGAAGTTGTCATCTTCTTTCTCATCGAGGGCCTCCAGGACACACTATTGAAAATATAAAAAATATATTTAATTATGAATTATATATCCAAATTTGAAATATCAATAAAAAAACTTAGAATCTTTTCTTGTGTTTGTGTATTTACATAACTTCCATTATTTTTATTCCTAGTTAAGGAAAATAATTTTGCTTGAGGTACACGACCTTTTATACCAGATGATGCTAGCTGAAAATGAAATTAATTAGTATAATACTACATTATTGAATAATATGAAAGTTATAAACCAAGAATGAATTAAAATTGTAGCTGTTGAAGAAATCTATAAAATGAAGAAACATCTAAATGTACATTTAATTATAAATTTAATACTAGTGACATAACATAAACAATCCATACTAATTAGCAAGATAAACCTATTTATGGTATGGATTCCTCTTGTCTATTAATTTCAGTCTAATTCCATTTATGTTTTGTTATTTGGTTATTTGGTCACTTGGTAATTTTGATTATTTGTCCATTTGGATACTAGGATAATTGACCAATTAGGCCATTTATGCGAATTAGGCCAATTAGGAAAATTATACCATATAGGAAAATTAGTCCCTTTAGGCCAATTATGTCCTTTAGGCCAATTAGTTCATTATGTCAATTAGGTCATTAGGCTATAGGGAATTTAGGCCTTTAATCCATTTAGTCCAATTATTCCATTAGTCAATTTAGTCCATTAATCTATTTAGGTCAATTAGGATAATTAGACCATTTAGGTCAATCAGGACAATTAGGATAATTAGACCATTTATTTCAATTAGATCATTTAATCCATTTGGACCAATTAGGCCATTTAGAACAACTAGGTCATTTATCCCAATTAGGTCATTAGGCTATTTTGACCAATTTGGCCATTAGGTCATTATCCCATTAGTTCATTACACCATTAGTCCAATTGGTCATTTGGTGATTTGACCATTTACGCCAATTTAGGCCAATTAGGCTAAATAGGCTAATTAGGTAGATTAGACCATTTAATCCAAATGTACCATTTAATCCATTTTGGACCAATTAGACCATTTATCCCCATTTGTCCATTTAGGCTAATTAGAACAATTTGGTCAATTAGGCCAATTAGTACAATTAGATAATTTAATCTCATAAGAACATTTAATCTATTTAGACTAATTAGTCCATCTAGACCAATTAGTTCATTTATGCCAATTAGGCCATTATGCTAATTATTCCATTAGGCTATTAATCAATTAGGCTATTTAGACCAATTAGGTCATTTAGGTCATTAGGTCATTATCCCATTAGTTCATTGGGACATTAGTCTCATTAGTCATTTGGACATTTATTTATTTAAGACAATTTAGACCAATTTAGGCCAATTGTAACAAAAAATTCCAAAAACCCAGACCCAAAACACTATATCTGGAACACTATTACCTAAGGCCTAAATAGGCCCATTTGGCTGATTAGGCCACTTAATCCCATTAGGTCACTTAGTCCCATTAGGGCCATTAGGCCCATTCATCCCATGAGGCCACTTAGGACCATTATTCCATTTCGTCCACTTAGGCCCATTAGGCGCATTAGGTCGATTTGGCCACTTAGGTCCATTAGGCTCATTAGGCCACTTAGACCCATTAAGCCCATTAGGCCACATAGTACCATTAGGCCCATTCATCCCACTCAACCCATTAGGCCCATTCGAACCATTAGGCCACTTAGGCCCATTAGCCCATTAGGCCACTTAGGCCCATTAGACTCATTACAATGATTTGGCTGCTTAGGCCCATTAGACCCATTACGCTGATTAGGACACTTAGTTTGATTATACCCATTTAGCCCATCAGGACACTTAGGCCCAATTGGCCCATTAGTCTCATTAGGCCACTTTGACTTATTAGGTCGATTAGGCCACTTAATCCCATTAGGACACTTAGACCCATAAAGGCCCATTAGGCCACTTAGGCCCATTAGGCCCATTAGGCCCATTAGGCCCATTAGTCCACTTAGTCCCATTATGCTCATTAGGAAGCTTCGGCCCATTAGGCCCATTAGGCCAAATAGGCCCATTCATCCCATTAGGTCGATTTGGCCACTTAGGGTAATTAGGCCACCTGGGCCCATTAGGCAAATTAGGACACTTAAGCCCATTAGGCCACTGAGGTCCATTACACCCACTAGGCCCATTTGTCCCATTCCACCCATTAGGCCAATTCGACTCATTAGCCCCATTAGACCCATTAGGACCATTAAACCATTTAAGCTCATTAGGCCCATTAGCCCACTTAGGCCCATTAGTCCACTTAGGCCCATTTGAACACTTAGGACCATTAGGAAACTTAGGACCATTGATCCCATTTGGCCTATTTGGACCCTTAGACAACTTAGGCCGCTTAGGCCCATTAGGACACTTAGGCCACTTAGGCCCATTAGGCTGGTTAGGCCCATTGATCCCACTTGGACCATTTGGCCCCTTTGTACACTTAGGCTGCTGAGTCCTATTAGGCCACTTAGGCCACTTAGGCCCACTAATCTCATTAGGCCCATTAGGCCACTTAGGACGCCTAGGCCCAATTGGCCCATTAGGCCACTTAGGCCACTTAGACCCATTATACCCATTATCCATTAGGCTCATGAGTCCACTTAGGCCCATTAGGTCACTAAGTCCCATTAGGCCACTTAGGACCATTTTTTCACTTGTTCCCATTAGGCCCATTGGGCCCATTAGGCCACTTAGGCCCACTCAGCAAATTAGGCCCATTAAGCTCAATAGGCACCTGAGGCCACTTAGGTTACTTAGTCCCATTAGGCTGATTAGGATCATTAGTCCTATTCAGCCCCTTAGGCCCATTAGGCCTATTAGGCTACTTAGGCCCATTAGGCCACTTAGGCCCATTAGGCCCATTAGGCCCATTAGGCCCATTAGGCATATCAAGCCACTTAGACCACTTAGGCCCGCTTAGGCCCATTAGGCTACTTAGGTCACTGAGGACCATTGAGCCCATTAGGCCCATTTTCCCCTTAGGCCACTTAGGCCGCTTATGCCCATTATGCCACTTAGGCCGCTTCGGACCATTAGGCCACTTAGGCCCATTGATCCCATTAGGCCCCTTATGTGACTTAAGCTGCTTAGGCCCATTAGGCACATTAGGTCACTTAGGCCACTTAGGCCCATTATTACACTTAGGCCTATTGAGCACATTAGTCCCATTAGGCTACTTTGGCTGCTTAGGCCCATTATGGCCCAATAACCATTGGACCCATTAGGCCACTTAGGCCCATTTGGCCACATAGTACCATTTGGCCACTAAGTCCCATTAGGACCATTTGTCCCATTAGGCTCATTAGGTAACTTATTCCCATTAGGAACATTGGGCCTATTAGGGCACTTAGTCCCACTCAACCACTTAGCCCATTAGGCCACTTATTCCCATTAATCACATTGGGCCTATTAGGACACTTAGGCCCACTCAGCCACTTAGGCCCATTAGGCCCTTTATGCCACTTAAGCCGCTTAGGCCCACTAGGCCCATTAGGCCCATTAGCCATTAGGCCCAATAGGCCACTTAGGCCTATTCGGACCCTTAGTCCCATTGGGCGCATTAGGCCACTTAGTCTCATTAGGCCAGTTAGGTCCATTAGGCCCATTAGGCCACTTCGTCCCATTAGGCCGATTAGGCCCATTAGGCCTATTAACCATATTAGTCCACTTAGGCCCATTAGGCCCTCCAAATCATTTTTTTAATTTTCATAATATCCACTTCGAGGAAAAAGTTGGAATCATACACTGTACAACATGACGCATATCAAAATTTCAAAAACAATCCATAGATTTAACATTTCAAATGACTATAAACACCGTGGGAACCGTCACATCAATGACAGATCCTAGAAATCATGCAGTCGCTGCATCAAAGATAGCACATCGAAGAAGTTGTCGCTATAATCATAACCCATTTTCATTATCACCTTGTTTTCTTCCACTCAAAAAATCATCGTCGTAACCATCACTGCCAAAGTCACCACATCGCCAGTAGGAACACCACCTTCATTTCATCGACCATCATCGTTGGAGCTGAGAACCAGAGAAAAATGAACCAAGATGTCCACTAATTAGGGCACTTAGGCCCATTCATTAAATTAGACCCATTCGGACCATTAGGTCACTTAGTCCCATTAGGCCCATTCAGATCAATATGCCCATTGGAGAAGTTCCATTAGTCCACTTAGACCCATATGGTCCTTTAGGCCCGTTAGGACAATTTTCCCATATGTCCCATTAGGCCCATTAAACCCATTATTCCACTTAGGAACACCTGGACAATTAGGCCCACTAGGACACTTGGGCCCATTAGGCCACTAAGGCACACTATGCCACTTAAGCGCATTCGGCGCATTAGGCTCATTAGTCCACTTAGTCTCATTAGGCCCATTAGTTCCATTAGGCCCATTAACCCACTTAGGCCACTTAGGCCGCTTAGGCCCATTAGGTCGCTTAGGCCCATTATGCCACTTAGGTCCATTATACCCATTGATCCCACTATGCCACTTAATCCCATTCTCTGCATTAGGCCAATTAGGCCACTTAGAACCATTAGGCCCATAAGTCCAATTAGGCACATTAGTCCACTTAGCCCCTTGATGCCACTTAGTACCCTTAGGTCCATTAGGTAACTTAGGCCCATTAGGCCACTTAGGCCCATTAGGCCACTAAGGTCCATTAGGCCACTTAGGCCCATTAGGCCTATTCATCCACTTAGTCCCCTTAGGCCAATTTAGCCTTTTAGGCCACTTGGGCCCCTTAGTCCACTTAGGCCCCTTAGGCCACTTAGGCCCATTAGGTCCATTAGGCCTATTAGTCCATTTAGGATCATTAGGACACTTAGGGTCATTAGGCCACTTAGGGTCATCTGGCCACTTAGGTCCATTAGGCCACTTAGGCCCATTCGATGTATTAGGCCCATTAGGCCATTGAGGCCCATTTGGCCACTTAGGCCACTAAGGACCATTAGGAAACATACGCCCATTAGGCCCATTCATCCCATTAGGAGGAAACTTAGGCCCATTAAGCCCATTAGGCCAGTGAGGCCCATTTAACACATTAGGCCACTTAGGCTCGTTATGCCCATTAGGCCACTTAGGCCCATTAGTCAATTAAGGCCCATTAGGCCACTAAGGCCCATTAATCCCATTATTTACATTAACCCATTAGTCCCATTACGCCACTTAGTCCCATTAGACCCATTGGGCCACTTGGGCCTATTAGGTCACTTAGGCCCATTAGGCCACTTTGGCCCATTAGGGCACTTAGGCCACTTAGGACCATTAGGCCCATTAGTAAACTTAGGCCAATTACACCCATTAGGCCTATTAGGCCACATTGTCCCATTAGGCCACTTAGGCCCATTAGGCCACTTAGACCCATTATGCCACTTAGGACCATTAGGCCCATTAGGCCACTTTGTCCCATTGGGCCCATTAGCCCACTTAATCCCATTAGGAACATTAGGTCCATTAAGACACTTAGTCCCATTAATCCCATTAGTCTGATTAGGTCACTAAGGCCCATTAGGCCCATTCAGCCCATTCATCCCATTAGGCTCATTAGGCCCATTAGTTCCATTTGGCCCATTAGGCCCATTAGGCCACTAAGGACCATTAGGCCCATTAAGCCACTTACACCCATCAGGCCACTTAGGCCCATTAGGCAACTTAGTCCCATTAGGCCACTTAGACCCATTAGGCCCATTAGGCCACTTAGGCCCCTTTGGCCACTTTGGTCCATTAGGCCACTTAGGAACATTAGGTTGATTTGGCCACTTTAGCCCATTAGGACCATTTGTCCACTTTGGTTCATTAGGCGCATTAGGCCACTTAGGCCCATTAGTCCACTTAGTCCCATTAGTCCACTTACGTCCATTAGGCCCATTAAACCCCTTAGGATGATTAGGCCACTTAGGTACATTAGGCCCATTAGGCCACTTAGGATTATTAGGTCCATTCATCCCATTATGCCCATTAGGCCCATTAGGCCACCAAGGCCCATTAGGCCACTTAGTACTATTAGGAACATTCTTCCAATTCATCCCATTAGGCCCATTAGGCCACTTGGGAAAATTATGCCCATTGGGCCACTAAGGCCCCATAGGTCCATTGGGCCACTTGGGCCCATTAGGCCACTTAGGCCCATTAGGCACATCCTTCCCCTTCATCCCATTAGGCCCATTAGGGACCTTAGGAAAATTATGCACATTGGGCCACTAAGGCCCCATAGGCCCATTTAGCCACTTCGGCCCATTAGGCCTATTAGACCACTTAGACCCATTAGGCCCATGAGTCCCATCATGCCAATTATGAAACTTATTCCCATTTGGCTCATTAGGCCACTTAAGCCCATGAGGCACATTATGACCATTCAGCCCATTTGACGACTTAGGCCCATTTGGCCACTTACGCCCATGAGCCCCATTAGGCCCATTCGGCCACTTAGGCCTATTAGGCCACTTGACTCTTTAAGACCTTTAATCCAATTCGAAAACTTAGTCCCATTAGGATCATTAAACCCATACATACCATTTGACCCATTAGTCCACCTAGGCCCATTGGGTCACTTAGGCCCACTAGTCCCATTAGGACACTTAGTCACATTCAGCTACGATTATGCCACATAGGCCCATTAGGCCACATTAACCCATTAGGCCCTTTAGTCCCATTAGGACACTTCATCCCATTAGGCTCATTAGGCCCATTAGTCCACCTAGGCACATTTTTCCACCTAGGCCCATTCGGCCACCTAGGCCCATTCGGCCACCTAGGCCCATTAGGCCATTAGGACCACTTAGGCCCATTAGGCCACTAGGTCCCATTTGGCCCATTAGGCCCACTTAGGCCCATTAAGCCCCTTAGGCCCACTTAGGCCCATTAGACTCATTAGGAAACTTAGGCCCATTAGGCCACTTAGGCCCATTAGGCCACTTAGGCCCATTAGGCCCATTATGCTCATTGGGCTTCTTAGGTTAATTAAGCTCATTCGGCACATTAGGCCCATTAGGCCTATTAGGCTCATTTGTCCCCTAGGCTCGTTAATCCCATTAACCCAATTAGGCCAATTAGCCCCATTAGGCCACTTAGTCACATTAGGACACTTAGGAAAATTAGGCCGATGAGGCCACTAAGGCCCATTTTCCCACTTTGGCCCACTATGCCCATTAAGCCTATTAGGTCGATTAGAATACTTAGGCCCATTCAGACCATTTGTCCCATTAGTCCCATGAGTCCCATGAGGCCAATTAATCCCATTAGACTGATTTGGAAACATTTTCTCATTAGGCCCCTTTGGCCCATTAGGCCCATTAGGTCACCTCTTCCAATTGGGCCCATTCGACCCATTAGGCTACTGTGGCTCATTAGGCCCATTAATACCATTAGGCAAATTATGCAACCTTGGACCTTTAGTCCACTTAGGCCCATTGTGGACACTTAGGCCAATTGGCCCCATTCAGGTCATTAGGCCCATTTGGTCCATAGGCCCGTTAAGACCATTAAGCCCATTAAGACATCTAGGCCTATTATGCCCCTTAAGACCATCAGGTCCCTTAGTCCAATTAGGCCACTTAGCCCCGTTACAACCCTTAGACCGATTAGGAAACTTAGGCCCATTATTCCACTTAGGACCATTAGTCCACTTAGGCCCATTCGACCCATTAGTTCACTTAGTCCCCTTAGGACAATTAGGCCCTTTAGAACACTTAGGCCAATTAGGCCACTTAGGCCCATTATACCCATTAGGCCCATTAGGCCACTTAGGCCTCTTAGGCCACTTAGGCACATTAGGTCCATTAGGCACATTAGTCCACCTAGTCCCATTATGACACTTAGTCTCATTAGGCCCCTTAGGACCATTAGGCTACTTAATCAGATTAAGCCCCTTAGGCCCATTAGGTCCATTAGGCCCATTATGCCCATTCGGCCCATTAGTCACATTCTCCCCATTAGGCAACATAGGCCCATTAGTCCCATTCACCCCATTTGGCCCATTTGGCCCATTAATCCCATTCGCACCATTAGTACCATTAGGCCACTTAGGCCTATTAGGCCATTTCGGCCCATTCGGCCCATTAGAATCATTCATCCCATTAACCTCATTCGGTCCATTAACCCCATTCGGGCCATTAGGACCATTAGACCACTTCGTCCCATTACGCCCATTTAGCACATTACGCCAATTCAAACCATTATGCCCATTTAGACCATTAGACCCATTCGGGCCACTTAGGCTCATTATGCCACTTCGGCCTATTAGGTCACTTAGCACCATTAGCCCAATTAGGACCATTAGGCTCATTCATCCCATTCATCCCATTAGGCTCATGAGGCCACTGAGGAAAATTAGGCCTACTGGGCCAATAAGGCCAAATAGGTCCATTTAGAAACTTGGGCCCATGAGGTCCTTTAGGCCACTTAGGCCCATTCAGTTGATTAGGCCAATTAGGCCACTTAGGCCACTTAGGCCCATGAGGCCACTTAGGCCCATGAGGCCCATCAGGCCACTAAGGCCCATTAGTCCCATCATACCACTTAGTTCCATTAAGCCTATTAGTCCACTTAGGCCCATTCGGCCTATTAGGCCCATTAGGCCAGTTGGGACACTTAGCCTCATTTGGTTTATTCAGGTACTTAGGCCCATTAAGCCCATCGATCCACTTCTTCCCATTAGAACAATAAGGCCCATTAGGCCCCCCTAAACCCATTAGGTCCATTAGGCCACTTAAGCCCATTCTGCCACTTAGGCCCATTAGCTCCATTAGGCCACTTAGGCCCATTCGACCACTTAGGCCCACTAGCCCCATTAGCCAACTCAGGCCCATTCGACCACTTAGGTCCATTAGTTCACTTTTACACATTAGTCCCTTTAGGTTGATTAGGACACTTAGGCCCACTAACCCCATTAGGCCACTTAGTTCCATTCGAGAAATTAGGCCCATTCACCCCATTAGGCCACCTAGGCCCATTCAACCACTTAGGTCCATTAGGCCACTTTGGCGCATTAGTATTTTTAGGCCGATTAGCCACTTAGGCCCATTCAGCACATTCATCCCATTTGACCCATTAAGCAACTAAGTCCCATTAGAGCCATTAGGCCACTTAGGCCCATTGGGCACATTAGGCCACTTAGGCCCATTACACCCATTAAGCCACTTTAGCCTATTACGACCATTGGGCCCATTAGGCCACTTCGTCCCATTAAACCCATTAGTCCCATTTGACCACTTAGGCCCATTAGGCCCATTAGGCCTATTAGGCCACATAGGCCACTTAGGCCCATTAGGCCTATTAGGCCCATGAGACAACTTAGGTCCATTAGGCCACTCAGGCACTTTAGGCCCATTAGGCCACTCAAGCACTTTAGGCCCATGAGGCCACTTAGGCCCATTATTCTCATTAGGACACTCAATCCAGTTAGGCCCATTAGGCCCCTAGTCCCGTTAATCCCATTAAGCCCATTGGGCCACTTATCAATATTAGGCTGATTAGGAGACTAAGGCCCATTAGGCCACTTAGGCCCACTAAGCCAATTAATCCCATTAGTCTGATTAGGACACTCAGGCCCCTTAGGCCACTTAGTCCCATTAGTACCATTAGGCCCATTAAGCCCATTAGGCCAATTTGAAAACATTATCCCATTAGTCCACTTAGGCCAATTTGGTCAATTTGGCCCATTAGGCCCATTTGGCCACTTAGGCCCCTTTGGCCCATTCAACCCATTGGGCTCATTATGCCCATTAGGTCGATTAGGAAACTTTTTCCAATTAGGCCACTTTTACCCATTAGGTTCATTAGGCCACTAAGTCCAATTAGTCCCATTTGAAGCATAGGCCTGTTAATCCTATTAAGCCCATTAGGCCAGCTATGCCCATTAGGCCACTTAGGCCCATTTGTCCCCTTAGGCCCTTAGGCCCATTACACCCATTAGGCTGATTAGGACACTTATGCCTACTAGGTCGCTTAGGCCCATTAGGCCACTTAGGCCTATTGAGCCGCTCAGCCCATTCAGTCTATTATACCCTTTTTTCCCCTAGGCCCGGTAATCCCATTAAGCCCATTGGTCCACCCAAACCCATTAGGCCACTTAGTCCTATTAGGATCCTTAGTCCCATTAAGCCACTTAGGCCCATTAAGCCCATTAGGCCCATTTTTAACATTAATCCCATTAGTTCGATTAGGCCACTTTGGCCCATTAGGCCACTTAGGCCCATTACGCCCATTAGGCCACTTAGTCCCATTAGCCCCAATCAACCCATTAGGCCCATTTGGAACCAATGCCTAATAAGCCCAATAATCCCATTAGGCCCCTTGGGCCCATTTGGATAGTTAGTCCAGTTAGACCTATTAGGCCAGTTAGGCCCATTTGGCTCTTTAGGCCACTTAGTTCCATGAGGCCCATTAGGACCATTAGGCCCATTAGTCCACTTAGGCCTATCAGGCCCATTAGGACCATTCGGCCACCATGAAAAATTAGGCCTTGTGGGCCACTTAAGCCCATTCATCCACCTAGGTTGATTTGGACCATTAGGCCAATTAGGGCTATCAGGCCCATTAGGCCCATTCGGCCACCTAGGCCGATTTGTCCCATTGGGCAACTTAGGCCCATTAGGCCCAATTGTTCAATTATACCACCACCACCACCACCAAAGTCTTTTTGTATTTTATTAATGAAAGGGAAGAAGTTCACAAATGAGTGTTTAAGGGGGTCTAAAGAAATAAAGTCTCAAAGCATCTGCCTGGATAAAATTCATACCTTCTAGGGGAAAATATCCAGGACTTGAGAAAATAGTCAGACGGTAATCTGGAGACACTCTAGATGCAAGAAAATCTGCCACATTATTTCCATCTCTCTAGGTATGAAGAATGGTTGTCTGGTTGTTCATGATAGAATTACAGCTCCTAATAGAATACTATATGGACCAGGGAGTAGGCCCCTCACCTAACAAAAAATTATAGAGGGTAAGATCATCTGTCTCAATCTTCTAAATGGGGAGGTTCCTCTATCTGCAAAGTTTGAGACCATCGAGTAGGGCCAAGACTTCCACTTGTGGGAGTCACCGGTCCCCAGGAAGGATGAAAACGCAAAGACAAAAAAACCTGCAGTGTCACGAATAACTCCCCCCCCCCCCGCACATCGAACCCATACGAATCGAGCCATCAATATTCATTTTATAATTAGAAATAGGCAGATTCCATCAGACACAATTCCCCTGAACAGAAGGAGGAGAAAGGGAGGCTTGTAGAGGGAGAATCAGCTGTATGGAAGGCGCATTCACTAGGTCACTGGACAACCTGCAAAAATCCAGAATGATGTTTCTGGTTTTGAAAAAAAGACCCGTGGTGGATAGTTGGTTGCACTGGGACCTCCTATCATTCCTTGAAGGCCAAATCGTCCAACAACCAACAAAGAAAATGAGAGCCCTGCCCTTTCTCTCCACGCTGGAATTGTCCGCTGCAAGGAACCAGTGCTAGAGGAAGAGGTTAGCACTAAAGGCCCAATCAGATCATCCTGTTAAATGCCCAAAAGAACTCTAGATATCCTTTTCCAAGTCACTGTTAAAGAATAAATAAGCATAGGATTTAGTACTAGGATCCCTAATACGAAGCATTTCGAGGCCAGGCTTACACCTCTGCGTTGGACATTATCATCATATGGAAGGGCATTTTGCCTAACACACCAACCAGGAAGAGGTATTTGGAAGGAATGGATTTATACCACAACACCTCACCCCACCGATCCAGGGGAGAAGAGATAGACTGAATCTTAGCATAGGCTTTGAGGGAAAAAGTACAATTTACAGAGGGTGTGAAGACACATTTATCCAGATCATCAGACAAAACTATACTTTCAAAAATATTCCTATGATTTCTATACAAGGTGGACTGAATAAGAGTGGGGTGATTGCAGGCCTCCTTGAAAGAGATTTTTGGTGTCGGACAGTAAGGAAAACCAAGAATTTTCCCACACCAGTTGTGGTTCCAAAATCTAATATCACCTCTGCCTATAATCTAGTGTAAGTGTTGCTGAAGAAGTGGGAGATGGGGTTGGATCATCCTTATAATGTTGAATGTCTTGTGTCTGGATGGGAACCCCTCAAGGCCATAGGATTTTCTATGTAATTTTTTCACAAATAAATCCCCTCAAGAACCTCCCATGTCAATTTGGCATGAAGTCCATTCATCACCGCTAAAACACTCTTAAGGTTAAACCCACCTTCTTCAATAGTTTTTGCCAACTTGGCCCAGGAATCCCAGTGATATTTATCAAGAAGATGATCATCCCATAAAAAGGAAATAAAAATGGACTCAATATTCAAAATCAACTTCTTTGGAACCTTGAGAGCGGACAGGATGTGCATGGGGATGGAGGATAAAACTGAGATGATCAAGGTGATCCTTCCCCCAAAGCAAAGAAACATGTTTTTCCAATTGAGGATGTGACCAATGATCCTTTCAGTAACCATATCTAAATTTTTAACGAGGAGTTTGTTGGGGGAGACCGGAGAACCTAGGTAGGTCATCAGGAAGGATCCATTGTGCATACCAAGGTTGTCTTCCAACGACATAATTCGTCTTCCTGAGCATTTATTAGAAGTAAAGAAGATACTTTTCTCACGGTTGAAAACTTTGATTAGACCGATTAGGCCACTTAAGACACTTAGTCTCATTCATCCCATTGGGCCCATTGGCCACTTAGGCCCACTAGTCACATTATGCCCATTTGGCCCATTTGGCCACATAAACTCATTAGGCCACTTAGGCTCATTAGTCCCACTAGTCTCATTAGGCCACTTTGGACCCTGAGGCCCATTAGGCCCATGAGGCCCATTAGGCCCATCAGTACACATAGTCCCATTAGGATCATGAGGCAACTTAGAACCATTAGATCACTTAGGCCCATTAGGACCATTTTATCACTCAGGTCCTTTAGGCCCATTCGACCACTTAGGCCCATTTGGCCCCTTAGGCCCATTATTCCCATTCAGACACTTAGGCCACTTAGGTCCATTCACCCCATTAGGCCCATCAGTCCCATTAGACAACTTAGGACCATTAGGTCCACTATGGCCATTAGGCCCATTAGGCCACTTAGACCCATTTGGCCCATTGGGACACTTGGGCCCATTATTCCCATTAGGCCTACCAACCCCATTAATCACATTAGGCATATTCTGCCACTAAGGCCCATAAGGAAAAGCAGGCCCATTCAACCCCTTAGGCCCATGAGGATCACTCAGCCCGTTAGGACACTTAGGTTCATGAGGCCCATTAGGCCACTTAGACTAGTGAGGCCCATTAGGCTCATGAGTCTAATTAGGCTCATGATGCCCATCAAGACCATGAGGACACTTAGGCCCATTAGGCCACTTAGGTCTATTAGGCCCATTGGGACACTGAGGCCCATTAGGCTCATGAGTCTAATTAGGCAACTGAGGCCCATCAGGCCCATTAGGCCACTTCGGACCATTAGGCCCATTAACCCCATTAGGCTACTTTGTCTACTTAGTCCCATTAGGCCCATTAGGCCCATGAGGACAATAAGGCCCATCACACCCATTAGGCCACATAGGCCCATTAGGGATATTTGGTCCATTAGACCACTTAGGCCCATTATGCCACTTAGTCTCATTCATCTCATTAGGCCACTTAAGCCCACTAAGCCCATCAGGACAATTAGGCCACTTTGTCCCATTAATCCACTAAGGACCATTAGTCCCATTAGTCCACCTAGTCCCATTAAGCACATTAGGTCCATTAGTCCACTAAGGCCCATGAGGACACTTAGGCCTATGAGGCTCATTAGGCACATTAGGTTATCATGCCCTTGAGGCCACTATGGATCATTTGGCCCATTGGGCCCATCAAGCCCATTAGGCCACTAAGGCCCATTATGATCATGAGTCCCATTAGGACCATTAGGCCACTTAGCCCAATTTGGATCATTAGGCCACTTAGGCCCATTCGACCCATCAGGCCCATCAGGCCCATTAGGCCACTTCGACCCATTCAGCCCATTAGGCCCATAAGGCTCATAAGGCCAGTAAGGTCCATTCAGCTCATTAAGCCACTTGGACCCATTAGGGCCATCAGGCGCATCATCCCCATTAGGCCACTTAGGTCCATGAGGCTCATTAGGCACATCAGGACACTTAGGCCCATTCAGCTCATTTGGCCACTGAGGCCTATTAGGCTCATTAGGCCACTTAGGCCCTATTAGGACCATTAGACCCATTTAGCCACTTAGGCCCATGAGGCCCATTAGGCCACTTAGGCCTATACGACTCATTAGTCCACTTAGACCCATTAGGCACATTAGGACACCTAAGCCCATTAGGCCCATTAGTTCACTTAGGCCCATTCGACTCATTTGGCCACCTAGACCCATTAAGCCGATTAGGCCCATTAGGCCACTTAGGTCGATTAGGACCATTAGGCCACTCAGGCCCATTATGCCGCTAAGTCCCATTAGGCCTATTAGACCACTAAGGTTCATTCGGCCTATTAGGCCACTTAGGCCCATTGGACCACTTAGGCTCATTAGGCCACTTAGGCCCATTAGGCCACTTAGGCCCATTAGTCCCATTAAGTAACTTAGGACACATAGGCACATTAATCCATTTTGGCCACTTAGTCCCATTATGTCCATTATGATCATTTGGCCTCATCGACCCATTAGGTCACTTAGGCCCATTAGGACCATTAGGAACATTAGGCCACTTAGGCCCATTAGGCCCACTAGGCCACTTAGGCCTATTAGGCACATTAGGCCACTTAGGCGCATTAGTCCACTTAGCTCTATTTGGTCACTTAGGCCTATTCAGCCACTTAGCCCATTCGGCCACTTCGTCCCATTAGGTCGATTTTACCACTGAGGTCCATTAGGCCCATTCATCCACTTAGACCCACTTGGTCCATTAATCCCATTAGACCGATGAGGCCACTTAGGCCCATTAGGCCACTTAGACCCATTAGTCCCATTAGGCCCCTTAGGCCCATTAAGTCCATTACACTGATTAGGCAATTTAGGTCTATTTGTCCACTTAGGCCCATTAGGCTCATTAGGCCACTTAGGTTAATTAGGCCCATTCAGCTAATTAGGCCCATTTGGCCCATTTGGCCCCTAGGCTCGTTATGCCCATTAAGCCCATTAGTCCACTTATGCCCATTAGGCCACTTAGGCACATTAGGCCGATTAAGCCACTTAGGCCCATTAGGGAACTTAAGTCCATTAGGACCATTAATCCCATTAGGCCGATTAGGCCAATTATGCCCATTTGGCCAATTCGACCCATTATGCATGTTAGGCCAATTATGTCCATTAGGTCGATTAGGAAACTTTGGCCCTTTGGGCCCCTTAGGCCCATTAGGACCATGAGGTCCAATATGCCACTTAGTCCAATTAGGCCCATTAGGCCACTTAGGCCTATTAGGCCGATCATGCAACTTTGGCCCATTGGGCCACATAGGCCGATTTGGCCACTTGGGCTAATTAGGCCCATTCAGCCCATTCATCCCATTTGGCCCCTAGGCGCGTAAATCCAATTAAGACTATTAGGCCACCTAGGCCCATTATGCCACTTAGTCCCATTAAACCCCTTAGTCCCATTAGGCAACTTAGGTCCATTGCGCCCCCTATGCCCATTAGGACCATTAAGTCAATTAGGCCGATTAGGCCACTAAGGCCCATAAGGTCACTTAGGCCCATAAGGCCACTTAGGCCCATAAGGCCACTTACGCCCATTAGGCCCATTAGGCCACTCAGGCCCATTCATCCCATTAGGTATATTCGTCCCATTAGGCCCATTTGGCACCAAGGCCCGTTAATCCAATTCATCCTACTAAGCCTATTAATCCCATTAGGTACATTTGGCCACTTAGGCCCATGAGACCACTTACACTATGGGGAAAAGGACTTTTTGCAACATGATTTATTCCCGTCGCAAAAAGTTCGTCCAAGAGGTTATTTGCGACGGGGGTAACAACCCGTCGCAAATAACAAATTATTTGCGACGGGATTTCGTCTCCTATCGTAAAAAGTTTGGCCCGGGTTGCGCGCCATACCGCACGAGGGTTATTTGCAACGATGGGATCCCACCGTCGCAAATAGTGAAGTATTTGTGACGGACCCCGTCGTAAATACCCGGCGACGGTTAATAGCTTTTTGCGACGGGATGTCGCCGCGTCGCAAAAGGTGTGTCGGCAGGAACTATTTGCGATGAGACCCGTCGCAAATAACTTTTTAACCGCCGACGGTAATTAATGCGGGCGTAGGTATTTGCGATGGGTCCCGTCACAAAAGATACTATTTGCGACGGGATACCCGTCGCAAATAGTCCTGTCGCAACTAATCTAACCTATATATATACCCCCATCCGTTTTTTCGCTCATTCTTCTCAATTCTTAGATCCTGTTTCTCTCTGAACTTTGATTTTAGAGGGAAAATTTTTCTGAGTTAATTTTTTTTTCACGAAGAAGTTGTGAAGCTGTCTACATAAAAAGAAAATCAAGCTAAAAGATATTTATGTTTTATTTAATTTATTATTTATTTCATTTTTTATGTTAATTTTTATTACTGTTGATTAGTTGTAATTAAATTAAATTTAAATTGTTTTGTCATTAGTATTTATTTGTACTAATAAATTGAAATTTTTAGTACTAATTTTTAATAATTAGTAGTAATTAATAAATATTAACGATAATTAGTAATGTATATAATTAATTTGTAGTAATTAATAATAATTGGTAATAAATAATAATAAATACTAATAATTAGTAATAAATATTAATCATTATTAATAAATATTAATAAACAGTAATAAATAGTAATAAATATTAATAATGGGTAATAAATAGTTATAATGAGTAATAAATTGTCATAAATAGTAATAAATTGTAATAATTAGTAATAAATTGTAATAATTAGTAATAAATTGTAATAATTAGTAATAAATTGTAATAATTATTAATAAATTGTAATAATTTGTAGTAAATTGTAATAATGTGTAATAAATAGTAATAATGAGTAGTAAATAGTAATAAATTGTATTAATTAGTAATAAATTGTAATAATTAGTAATAAATTGTAATAATTAGTAATAAATTGTAATAATTAGTAATAAATTGTAATAATTAGTAATAAATTGTAATAAATTATAATAATTAGTAATAAATTGTAATAATTAGTAACAAATTGTAATAATTAGTAATAAATTGTAATAATTAGTAATAAATTGTAATAATTCGTAATAAATTGTAATAATTAGTAATAACTTGTAATAATTAGTAATAAATTGTAATAATTAATAATAAATTTTAATAATTAGTAATAATTATTAATAATTACTAATAAATACTAATAATTAGTAATAATTAGTAATAATTAGTAATAAATACTAATAATTAGTAATAATTAGAAATAATTAGTAATAATTTGTAATAATTAGTAATAAATAGTAATAAATAGTAATAATTAGTAATAATTAGTAATAATTAGTAATAAATTGTAATAATTAGTAATAAATTGTAATAATTAGTAATAAATTGTAATAATTAGTAAGAAATTGTAATAACTAGTAAAAAATTGTAATAATTAGTAATAAATTGTAATAATTAGTAATAATTAGTAATAATTACTAATAAATTGTAATAATTAGTAATAAATTGTAATAATTAGTAATAAATTGTAATAATTACTAATAAATACTAATAATTAGTAATAATTAGTAATAAATACTAATAATTAGCAATAATTAGTAATAAATACTAATAATTAGCAATAATTAGTAATAAATACTAATAATTAGTAATAATTAGAAATAATTAGTAATAATTAGCAATAAATAGCAATAAATAGCAATAAAGAGCAATAAATAGTAATAAATAGTAATAAATAGTTATAATTAGTAATAATTAGTAATAAATAGTAATATATAGTAATAAATATGAATAATTAGAAATAAATAAGAATAATTAGTAATAAATAAGAATAATTAGTAATAAATAGGAATAATTAGTAATAAATAGGAATAATTCGTAATAAATAGGAATAATTCGTAATAATTAGGAATAATTATTAATAAATAGGAATAATTAGTAATAATTAGTAATAATTAGTAATAATTAGTAATAATTAGTAATAATTAGTAATAATTAGTAATAATTAGTAATAATTATTAATAATTAGTAATAATTAGTAATAATTAGTAATAATTAGTAATAATTGGGGATAAACAAAAATAAATAGGAATAAATAGGAATAAATAGGAATAATTAGTAATAAATAGGAATAAATAGGAATAGATAGTAATAATTAGGAATAAATAGGAATAATTAGTAATAAATAGGAATAATTAGTACTAAATACGAATAATTAGTAATAAATAGGAATAATTAGTAATAAATAGTAAAAATTAGTCATAAATAGTAATAATTAGTAATAAATAGTAATAATTAGTAATAAATAGTAATAATTAGTAATAAATAATAATAATTAGTAATAAATAGTAATAATTTGTTAGAAACAGTTAGGAACAGTTAGGAAGAAATTTTAATAAATTTTAATAAATTTTAAGAACTTGGCACAATTTCCAGTGGATTGACGACACTCCTTTTGCTCAATGACTTTTCTCCTTTCAACTCTCACCGACTCAAAACATTATGAAAAATGTGCTGCTACGTAGTCATATTCAATATCGTATGCATGAGATTGGATATGCATTCGTAGGATCATATTTTTGATAATGTTTTTAGGTGGTGACAGTTAGAAGAAGACGATTCATCGATGAAAAGGGGGTCGTTTTGTCCGACAGCTCATTTACTTGCATCTTTCTCACAATGAAATCAGAATGAAGAATCTTGTTAGAGGTACTCATATTCATTCTTGTGCATACAAGAATGAATATGCATACCTCTGACCAGATTCTTTATTGTGATTTCAGTGTGAGAAAGATGCAAGTAAATGAGTCGTGGGACAAAAGAGTAGTCGTCAATCCACTAGAAATTTTGTCGCCCTTAATTAACGGTAATTATTAAGAAGTAGTAGTGATTATTTATCTTCTTTTTTCATATAGTGTTTTTATAATTTCAAATTATTCAAAAACAGTGATGATTTTATATTTTGTAGAAAAATATGAAATAAGGAAGTTGACATCAGTCATTATTAGATGATCGTGCTTGGATAAATCAGCACGGAAATCAAAATGGTTCTGGTTTAAATCCAGTATATATTGAGGGTGTTAAAGCTTTATTAGCATTTATACCATCAAAACCAGAATATGTTTCAAAAGGCACAATTAAGTTTTCTTGTAAAAAATGTTCTCTAAGAACGTTTGACACATTTGACAAGGTTGGGGGACATCTCTTGCAGTTTGGTTTTCAACCAGATTATGTTTTCTGGTATCAACATGGTAGACACAATTCTAGAGAAGATACTAATAACTTGATTCTAGATCCATCACAGTTCCAAAATTTAGTACATGATGTTGCAGGTCCATGTGTTCAACAAACTGAAACTCATGATGATATTGATTTAAATCCTGAGTTGGCACCATCTGAATTTTATGAGTTGTTGAGATCTGCTGAGGATGCATTATATCATGGTTGCAAGATAAGAAAATTAGAAGCGGTTGCAAAATTTATTGCTATTAAATCAGATAATGCAATGTCAAATAGCTGTTTTGATTAGATATTTTCTTTGGTTAAAACACTGTTACATGAAGGTAATATGTTGCCTGCTAATTACTATGAGAGAAAGAAGTTAGTTCATAATCTAGGCCTTAGTTATTGGAAAATTCATGCATGTGAAAATGATTGCATCTTATATTCTGGTGAAAATGAGTCATTGGATAGTTATCCCACATGTGGAAAATCGATGTATAAGGAAGCTCAACTAGGGAAGTCTAGATTGATTCCTGTAAAACAGTCGAGATATTTCCCCCTTACACCTAGGCTGCAACGTTTATTTATGTCTCATAACATAGCGTCAATGATGTCATGGAACAAAACCAATATTTCAACTGGTAAAAGATTGAATCATCCATTTTATGGTGATTCATGGAAACATTTTGACCTTCTGCATCCGTTTTTTGCTTTAGAAGCCCGAAACGTGCGATTGGGTCTTTCTACTGACGGTTTCTGTCCATTTGGTTCTTATGGTAGTCAGTATTCATGTTGTCCTATCTTTATAACTCCGTACAATCTACCTCCATGGATGTTGATGAAGGATCCCTATATCTTTTTGACCTTATTAATCCCAGGAAATCCGAAAATGAATATTTATGTTTATTTGAAAACATTGATTGATGAGTTAAATTCATTGTGGAGTAATGGTGTTAGTACATATGATATTGCTACGAAACAAAATTTCACATTAAAAGCTGCATTGATGTGGACGATTAGTGACTTTCTGGAATATGGAATGTTATCTGGCTAGAGTACACATGGTTCGAAATCATGTCCTTACTGTATGAAAGAAAAAAAATCCTTTATGATCATCAATGGAAAAAACCTTACTATTTTGACTGTCATCGCAGATTTCTTCCAACTGATCATCCTTTTTGAAGGAAAAAAATCTCATTTCAGAAAATGCACAATTGAAAGGGATGAACCTCTAAAAATGATCTTAGGTACAGAGTTAAAATTAGTTGTATTTTCATTACCTCCCATCACATTTGGGCCAACATTAAACCAACAGAAAATTCATGTCTTTGGGAAAGAACATAATTGGATAAAACAAAGCATTTTTGGGGATCTTCCATATTGGTCTGATTTGTTGGTCCACCACATGTTATATGTCATGCAAATTGAGAATAAATATTTTGATAATTTATTTTATATAGTTTTGGATACACCAGGTAAGACCAAATATACTGTAAAAGCACGATTAGTTCTTGCCCAAATTTGCAGGTGACCAGAACTTGAACTATTTTAAAATGTCAGATCATAGAGGTTAATGAATCCAAAAACAGATTATACACTGTCCAAAGAGAGTCGCTTATTATTTTGTCAGTGGATTGCAGATTTGAGACTTCCAGATGGCTATGCTTCCAATTTGGGCAGATATGTTAAGAATGGTCATATTACCAAATTAAAAGGTCATGATTGTCATGTTATAATGGAAAGAATTATGCCGATTGGATTCAGAGGTTTGTTGAATTCTATGATTTGGGATTCGATAACAAACATATCATATTTTTTTTGAGACATTTGTGCAGCGACAACAGACTATGATGCACTAAGAAAACTGGAAGAATATGTTGCCATAATTATATGTAAACTGGAAAAAATCTTTCCACCTTATTTCTTTTACTCAATGGAACATCTGATATTACATTTTCCACATGAAGCTAAATGTGGAGGTACAATACAGTTTCGATGGATGTACCCATTTGAGAGATGCATGCAGAAATTGAAGAAAAAAGTACGTAACAAATCATCAGTTGAAGGCTCAATTGTTGAAGCTTATTTGCAAGAGGAAATTTATTATTTCTACTCTCACTATTTTGAATATGAATATCTATCAAAACAAAACTGCATGGGAAGGAACGAGGGAAATGTTAATGATGAAATGGATAATCAATTATCAGTTTTTAATCAGCTAAATCTTGGCTTCAGTGGAGTTCAAGAACAGTGGCTTTCAGACGATAAACATCACAGAGATCATACATATGTTCTGCTCAACTGTGAAGAAATGACAGCATTTGTATTGTGAGTGATTCTATCACTTATTCTATAATTTATGTTACAATATGTAAACTTATTTTATTTGTAGGTTATATGATATTCATATCAAGAAAAAACTTCCACAAATTACAGCAGCTGCTCCTGAAGAACGCAAAAAAAATCTCAATGGTTTCAAAAACTGGTAATATAAATTATTGATGGTTTAATATCAATTGAGTTTATTATTTATTATATTGATAATTGTTTTAAAAATTTTCATGTGTCTCAACATGCTGATAAAAGTGATAAGCGACTGTTTATATTGAGTAACCCACCATAAAAAATGGTTAAATCTTATAATGCATATGTGGTGAATGGTTTTCGATTTCATACACGTGCATATGGGGAATAAAAAAACAATGAACATTGGAGTTTTTTTGAGAGGATTGCATCATAGAGAAACTGAAGTTGACTTTTAAGGAATTCTGGATGAAATTATTAAGCTATGTTATCTTGGACAGAATTACATAACGATGTTTAAATGTCAGTGGTTGGATACTGAGAGAGGCTTGCATGTTCATCTGACTCATGGAATTGTTGATATTAAATATAAAAGTCTTCTTGTAGTAAATGAACCATTTTTACTGGCTCAATAGGCACATCAAATTTATTATGCAATGTACTATGATACTTTAAGAGACCCGAGTGATTGGTGGAGCATAATAAAAATGAAATCTGGGGAAAATAAATTTAGTCAAACTGAATGTGGTTTTGCTGAAATGGAAGGAATTGAATTTTTTCATGAGACTACTCAAAATCCATCTTTTTCACAAAGAAACGTGAATATTGATGATGACACCCCACAATTAAGGGTCGATGGTGACAAATATGTTAATGATGTTACAAATGAATTTGAAATGATAAGAGATGGTGAAACTGAAACTCATATGGATGTTGATGAAGATGAGGAGGAATATAAATACATTGACATCGTCAAATATGAAGATGATGATGAAGGTGAACATTGACATAGTTAAATGCTGGTTACAATCATAACTAATATATATATCTATATATAATAGTTATTTTCAACTATCTACTAACAACAATCATTTTGTGTTTCAGATGGACTCTAATCTATTTCATGAGTTACCGGAGGCTGAGCTACCTTCGGATGAGGGGGATGTGGGATCATCTGACCCTCAGCCTACTGGTGGTTCAGGAGGTATGCGGAGGGGGCGCGATCTTGCATGACTAATGATTCCTGACCCTATCCCCGAGCAATGTCCACGTCTTGGCTTTGACCCACGCACACAGAGGTATGGTAACCTATATATTTTATTTAACTTTCATTAATTTATTTATATATATACTAATTGTTTGATTATTTATTCTTTTTTCACAGTTTTGCGCATGTAGCTGTTGGACAGAGGAGTGCTATCTTGCTCAATTATTTTTCTCAGCCATGGATCACATGGGAACAGATTCCCATTGATATGTAGCTCGGCATGTACAATCATTAGATGGTACATAAATAAATAATATTTATTTTGAAATTTATTAAATTAGTAACTTGATATTATAAATTATTTGTATGGTTTATGGTATACCATCAATTATAGAATGCATGATGATATCCACATAGCATGGGAGGTGGCTATGTATGACCTCTTTCGTCAGTTTTTAAACAATTTAGGAAAGACGAACATTAAGAAAGCAGAAGCGACAGTATTTGATGAGTCGTGTAGAGCCCACTGACCAGATTACATTTCATCTCAGGTTTGGGATGGATTATGTGCACACTAGTTGGGTGGTGGATTTCAGAGGAGGTCTCTATTTTGTCGGCAGAACCGGGGGAGACAGGAGGTGACGCATCGAGCTGGTAGTCGTATATTAAGGACACATAGAGAGCATCTGTTAAGTATTTTTTTTAAATATTTTATATAACTTCAAATATGAAAAGTTTATTTTATATTCATATAGGTAATCGAGCATCCCAATATTACAGAGTACGATGTTTATCGGAGGATGTATAGTGATCCAGCCACTAGAGATATTAGAGGTGATCACCAACGTCAGATTGGGGTTAGTCTTTTTTTTTAAGTTTGACAATTAACTGCATATAATATTTTCACAATTTTAATTTCAAATTGGAATTAAAGGAGTTATATGATGTTGCGACCTCTCAGACACAAGCTAAGAGTCAGGATGAAACGACTGATCAGACTAATGCCCGCCATTTCGACGAGGCGGTATGGATGCCGGTGACTCAGTATGACTTTCAGAAGGGCTGGGTAGTTGGTATCAGCTCTCATGTGACTTATGGTACTTATTATGGTACTGTTGCGATGTAGGCATCCATCTCGAGAGGATCTCATGGAGAGGCATCATCTTCTGCCTCACAGTATCAGGAGCAGTTCCGAGCTCAGAATGACCTTATAGAGAGTTTGTAGAAGCAACAAGAAGAGATGCGTCAACAGCAGCAACAACAGAAGCAGCAACACGAGGAGGAGATGCGTCGATGATAGTAGCAGCATCACGAGCAGATGGAGTACATGTGTCGTCTTACTCGTAGTTTAGGGATGAAGTTTCCTCCACCATCTCCTTCAGCTCCTCCACCTCCTCCAAAAGACAACCCCCCAATGATTTTTTTTATTTTAAAAACATTTGAAATTAACATTTGTTGTAATATGAACTATTTACAATTTCTGTCTTTTATATCAGTGTGAATATTACATAATTTAATTTTTAATATTTTATGATTTTTATTTTTGTGAATATTTAGAATTTTTTTTTATTTTTTTAATAATATTAATATTATTTTTTCATTAATCATAATTTTATTAAATATATTTTTTCAGTATTATATTTTTTAATTTTTATTTATTTTACCAATAATAATAATAATAATATTATTATTATTTTATGATCCTTTTATATTTTTTGTGAATATTGAGATTTTTTTTTTATTTTAATAATATCAATATTATTTTTTCATTAATCATAATTTTATTAAATATATTTTTTTTGTTATTATATTTTTTAATGTTTTTTATTTTACTAATAATAATAATAATAATAATTTATAATTTTTTCATATTTTTTTGTGAATATTGAGAATTTTAATATTTTTTATTTTTTTATTATTTTAAAAATATTAATATTATTTTTTCATTAATCGTAATTTTATTAAATTTATGTTTTTTAAAATTTATTTATTATTTGCGATGGGACCTATTGCGACGGGTTCCCGTCACAAATAGTCTAAATAAATATTTTTAAAAAAGTATTTGCGACGGCCTCATCGCAAAAAAGTTTATATATATAAAGTATATAATCAGAGACTTATTTGCGAAGGTGAAGTTTCCCATCGCAAAAAAATATTATTTGCGACGGGCCCATCGTAAATAATATTTTTTGCGACGCCGTTTTTTGCAACAAGCTATTTGCGATGGGACCGTGTCGATAAAGATTATTTGCGACGGGATCCCGTCGTAAATAACCTGTCGCAAATACCTAAAATTCTAGTAGATTTAGGCCCGTGCGGCCTATAAGGCCCATTATGCCCCTTAGACCTCTTTGGCCCCTTAGGCCCATTAGGCCACTTAGACCCAATAGGCCCATTCGGCCACTTAAGCCCATTAGGATCATTAGGCCTATTAAACCAATTAGGAACATTAGTCCACTTAGGCCAATTACACCCATTCATCCCATTAGGCCCATTAGGATCATTAGGCCACTTAGGCCCATTAGGACATTTAGGCTCATTTGGCCCATTAGGCCACTTAAGCCACTTAGGCCCATTAGGCCCATTAGGCCACTTATGTCCATTCGGCCCACTAGGCACATTAGGCTCATTTGTCCACTTAGACCCATTTGGTCCATTAAGACACTTAGGCCCATTAGGCCCACTAGGCACATTATGCCCATTCGGCCCATTCGGCCACTTAGGTTCATTATGCCAACTAGACCCATTAGGCTACTTAGGCCCATTAGGCCCATTAGGACACTTCGATCCATTAGGCCCATTAAGCCCCTTTGGCCCATTCGTCCCATTAGGCCACATTGGACCATTCGTCCCATTAGGTTTTTTAGGCCACTGAGGCCCATTAGGGCACTTTGGCTCACTAGGCCACTTAGGCCCATTACCCCCATTAGGCAAACTAGACCCATTATTCTCATTTAACCCATTTGGACACTAGACCCATTCATCCCATTAGCCCCATTGGTCCACTTAGGCCCATTCAACAACGTAGGGCTATTAGGCTCACTAGGCCCATTATGCACATTCGTCCCATTAGGCCCATTAGTCCCTTTAGTCCACTTAGTCCATTTAGGACCATGAGGCCATTGAGGCCCACTAGGCCACTAAGGCCATTTAGGCCCATGAGGCCATTGAGGCGCATTAGGCACATCAGTCTACTTAGGCCCATTAGGCCCATTGGGCCACTTAGGCCCATTAGGCAAATTCAGCCACTTATTCCCATTAGGCCCATTGAGACACTTAGTCCACTTAGACTCATTAGACCCATTGGACCACTTAGGCCTATTCGTCAACTTAGCCCATTAGGCCACTTAGGCCCATTTGGCCTCTTAGGCCCATTAGGCCCATTGATCCCACTAGGTTGATTAGGAAACTTAGGCCCATTAGGCCACTGTGGTCCCATTAGGCCCATTCGGCCCATTAGGCCACTTAGTCTAATTAGGGTCATTCGACCCATTAGGCCCATTAGGTCCATTCGTCCCATTAGGCCCATTTAACACATAGGTTCGTTGATCCCATTAAGCCCATTAGGTTGATTTTCCCACTAAATCCCATTAGCCCTATTAGGCCACTTAGGCCCACTAGGCCCATAAGGTCCATTAGGTCACTTAGGCTGATTAGGCCACTTAGGACCATTAGGCCCACTATAAACATTAGGCTCATTGGGATCATTAGTCCACTTAGGCCCATTAGGCCCATTATACCCATTATGCCCATTAGTCCACTTAGGCCCATTAGGCCGCTTAGGCCCATTATGCCCATTGGGCCACTTAGGCCTATTCAGCCACTTAGGCCCATTAGGCCGATTGGGCCACTTAGGATCATTCTGCCATTTAGGCCCACTAGGCCCATTATTCCAATTAGGCTGATTCGTCCACCTAGTCCCATTAGACCACTTAGACCCATTAGGCCCATTAGGCCAATTAGGCCCATTATGCCCAAAATACCACATAATGGGTTAAATGGGTCTACGTGGCCAAATGGGCTTAATGGGTCTAATAGGCCTAAGTGGCTTAATGAGACGAATGGTCCTAAGTGTCCTAATGGGCCTAATGGGCCTCATTGGCTTAATGGGCCTAAGTGGCCTAAGGGTCCTAATGGGATTAATGGGCCTAAGTGGCCTAATGAGCCGAATGGGTCTAAGTGGCCTAATGGGCATAATAGACCTAAGTGGAATAATGGTCTTGATGGGCCTAATGGGGCTAATGGGCCTGAGTGGTCTAATGAGCCGAATGGGCCTAAGTGGCGTGATGGGCCTAATGGGAATAATAGGCCAAAGGGGCCTAATGTTTTTGATGGGCCTGATGGGACTAATGGGCCTAAGTGGCCTAATGAGCTGAATGGGCCTAAGTGGCCTAATGGGACTAATGGGCCTAATGGGCCTTATGGGCCTAATGAGCCAAAGTGGCCGAATAGGCCTGATGGGATTTATGGGACTTAGGGGCCTCAGTGGCCTCATGGGCCTCATGGGCCTCATGGGCCTATATGGCTTAAGTGGCCTAAGTGGCCTAATGGGGCTATAGGGCGTAATGGGCCTAATGCGCCTAATGGGCCTAATTGGCATAATGGCCCTGATGGTCCTAATGGGCGTAATGCGCCAAAGTGGCTTAATAGGCCTAAGTGGCCTCAGTGGCCTAATGGGCCTACGTGGGATAATGTGCTGAATAGGCCGAAGTGGCCGAATGGGCCTAAGTGGCCCAATGGGCCTATGTGTCCTAATGGTCTTGATGGGCCTAATGGGTCGAATGGGCCTCAATGGACTCATGGGCCTCATGGGCCTAAGTTGACTAAGTGGCCTAATGGGACTAATGGTCCTAAGTGGACGAATGAGCCTAATGTGTCTTAGTGGGCCAATGGGCCTAATGGGCCTAATGAGTCTAAGTTGCCTAAGTGACCTAATGGGCCTAATTCACCTAATGTGAATCAGTGGTCTAATGGGCCTAATGGGCCTAAGTGGCTAATGGGCTTAATGAGCCTAATGAGATTAAGTGACATAATGAGCTGAATGGGCCTAAGTGGCCTAATGGGCCTAATGGGCCTGAGTGACTGAAATGGCTTAATAGGCCTCAGTGGCCAAAATGGCCTAAAGGGCCTAAGTGGCCTGATGAGACAAATACACCTAAGTGACCTAATGGGCTGAATGAGCCTTAGTGGCTTAAGGGGATGAATGGGCCTAAGGGGCCTAATGGGCCTAAGTGTCATAATGGGCCCAATGGGCATAATAGGCTAAATGGGCCTAAGTGGTCTAATTAGTCGAATGGGCTTAAGTGGTCTCATGGGCCTGATGGGCATAATGGGAATGATGGGATGAATGGGCCTAAGTGGCCTTATGGGATTGATGGGCCTAGTGGGTCTAATGGGATTATGTGGCATATTGAGCTAAATAGGCCTAAGTTGACTCTTGGGCCTAATGGGCCTAATTCGCCTAAGTGGCCTAATGTGCCGGATGGGCATGATAGTCCAAATGGGACTTAGTGTCCTAATGGGCCTCATGGGCCTAATTGGCCCAATGGGTCTAAGTGGCCTAATGGGCCTATTGGGACTAATGTTCCTCGGTGGCCTAATTGGCCTAATGGCCCTGATGGGCTTAATGGACATAATGGTCCTAGGTGGCTTAATGGGCCTAAGTGGAATGAGTGGTCTAATGGGCCCAAGTGGCCTAATGAGCTGAATGGGCATAAGTGGCCTATTGGGCCCAATAGGCATAAGTGGTATAATGGGATTGATGGGCCAAAAAGGCCAAATGGGCCTCCTGGGCCTAATGGGCCTAAGTGGTCTAAGTAGGCTATTGGGCCTCAAGGGCATAGTTGGGATAATGGGCTTAAGTGGCCTGATTGGTCTGATGGGCCTGAGGGGCCTTAGTGGCCGAATGAGCCTAATGGACCTGATTGGCCTAATGGCCAAAATGAGCCTCAGTGGCCCAATGGGCCTAAGTGGCCCAATGGGCCTAATGGGCCTAAGTGTCCTGATGAACCTTAGTGTCCAAATGGGCCAAATGTGCCTAGTGGACCTAATAGGCCCGATGGGTACAATGGGGAGTGATGCGAGACGCACGGGGTGGCCCGATCTTCACGGCGTAGGGCGGCGGATGATGGATGCGGTTTGGGGCTAAGTGACGGGTGAAGGGAATGGAGAGTGGAAGCAAGTAGTCAACCAACGCTATATGGAGCGTGACCTACTACTTAGACAACACACTCAAGGGAGGGGTGTGATGGCCAATCCACACAACAACGCACTTGGGTTGAGGCACGGAATTGGGGGCTTTGTGATCTTGGATCACCAATCTAACTTGTAGATTGACAAGGCAAGAATGCACAAGAGCAAGGGGGAAAACCCGGGATAATCCTCACACAACGGAGAGAAACAAAGCATAAGCTCTCAAATTAAGTCTTGAATGCCAATACAATGCCATGGGGTGGCTATTTATAGCCAAGGGGGTGATACAATGGTCAAGGGTCTAATACCCTAAAGTCATAAAGTCTAAACCTACCTTGTCCCCTTAAAAGTCAAAAAGATAAAAGCCAACAAAGACTTTTGGTAAAGAAGCACACAACTTTCCAACATAGCCCACCGGATTTGACTTTGAGTGCATAGCCCACCGGATTTGACTTTGGTGTCCAAAGATGCCATTTCTAGAATCCTCCATGTGGGCAAGGCCTCCAAATTCGTGCAACCATGTGGGCCAAGCTTTAATCTTCAATTTTGGGCTTGAATAAGTGATATTAAATGCCCATTTGCTCCATCCATGCAAGATAATACCCATTGGGCCTTTAATGAAGCAAGATGAGCGCCCATTGAAGCATTCAACCTCTTTAATCTTCCTCGCGTCATTGGGCCTTGCAAATCCAATTCCTCCACCCGAGCAATCGACTCGGTGCCTTCCGCATGGTTCGCATCATCCTCCTCCTCTTGAAAAGGAGTCGTCCTCGACTCTTCATCCTCTACACCCAAAAAAGGAGAAAGATCAGAAACATTGAAAGTGGCACTTACACCATACTCACCTGGGAGAGCTATCTTGTAAGCATTGTTGTTAATCTTTTCAAGCACTCGGAAAGGTCCGTCTCCTCGAGGCATGAGTTTTGATTTCCGCTTGTCGGGAAATCTTTCTTTACGCATATGAATCCAGACTAAGTCACCGGGTTCGAACAGCACTTGCTTGCGACCCTTGTTTGCACGATCAACATATTTCTGGGTCATCCGTTCAATATTTTCCCTTGCCTTTTCATGGAGTTTCTTTATGAATTCTGCACGCCCTTTCGCATCCATATTAGTTGCTTCCTGTAAAGGCAACGACACTAGATCGATAGGGGCAAGGGGGTTAAAACCGTAAACAATTTCAAATGGAGAATATTGAGTAGTGGAATGCTTGGCCCTGTTATATGCAAATTCCACATGGGGTAGACACTCTTCCCAATTCTTAAGATTCTTCTTGACAATTGTTCTCAAAAGGGATGATAGTGTCCGATTCACCACCTCTGTTTGCCCATCGGTTTGTGGATGACAAGTAGTGGAAAATAGTAACTTCGTGCCCAGTTTGCTCCACAAGGTCTTCCAAAAGTAACTGAGGAATTTTGTGTCTCGATCCGACACAATCGTCCTTGGCATCCCATGGAGTTTGACTACTTCCTGAAAGAATAGTTGTGCAATGTTAGTGGCATCATCTGTTTTGTGACAGGGAATAAAATGTGCCATTTTAGAAAACCGATCCACCACAACAAAAATGGAATCTCTCCCCCTCTTGGTCCGTGGTAACCCCACAATAAAGTCCATTGATATGTCCTCCCAAGGGGTGTTGGGGATTGGGAGAGGAAGATATAGTCCATGTGGGTTCAATTTTGATTTGGCTTTATGGCAAACAATGCACTTTCCCACAAATTTTTCAACATCTCTAGATATCATAGGCCAATAAAAATGTTCACTAAGAACGCTTAAAGTTTTTGCAACACCAAAATGTCCCATTAACCCACCAGAATGTGACTCCTTTAGTAAAAGTAAACGAATAGAGCAATTGGGAATGCAAAGCTTATCCATCCGAAATAAGAATCCATCATGTAAATAGAACTTTTCCCAACTAACTCCAGGTTTACAATGTTCATAAGGTTCTCTAAAATCACTATCAGTGGCATATAAATCCTTAATGTATTCAAAACCAAGAAGTTTTGAATCCAACAAGGATAAAAGAGAATATCTACGTGAAAGTGCATCGGCCACAGTATTTTCTTTACCCTTTTTATGCTTGATGACATATGGAAATGATTCAATGAATTCCAGCCATCTAGCATGTCTCCTATTTAGTTTATGTTGGCTCCTGAGGTATTTAAGAGCCTCGTGATCAGAATGGATCACAAATTCTTTAGGCCAAAGATAATGTTGCCATGTTTCTAGAACTCTAAACAATGCATACAACTCTTTGTCATATGTAGCATAGTTTAGAGTTGGGCCATTTAACTTCTCACTAAAGAAAGCAATAGGTTTACCTTCTTGCATGAGTACTCCTCCTATGCCAATTCCACTTGCATCACATTCAATTTCAAAGGTCTTACCGAAGTCTGGAAGTGCAAGTAGAGGGGCGTGGGTGAGTCTCTCCTTAAGTTCATTGAAGGCCTTCTCTTGAGTTATCCCCCATTTGAAAGGAACATTCTTCTTTGTCAACTCGTTCAACGGTGCTGCTAATGTGCTGAAGTCCTTCACAAATCTCCTGTAAAAACTAGCAAGCCCATGAAAACTTCTTACCTGTCCAACGGAGGATGGAGTTGGCCATTCTTGTATTGCTTTGATCTTTTCAGTGTCAACTTCAACTCCATTTCCGCTCACAACAAATCCAAGGAAAACAATCTTATCGAGACAAAATTCACACTTTTTTATGTTTCCAAACAGGTTTTCTCTCCTTAATACCTCTAGGACTTTTCTTAAGTGATCTACATGTTCATGCAAAGTCCTACTATATACCAGAATATCATCAAAGTAAACTACCACAAATTTCCCAATATAGGAACGTAAGACATGATTCATTAACCTCATAAATGTGCTAGGTGCATTGGTGAGACCAAAGGGCATGACTAGCCATTCATAAAGTCCATGTTTTGTCTTAAATGCTGTTTTCCACTCATCTCCTTGTTTCATCCTGATTTGATGGTAGCCACTTCTTAAATCAATTTTAGAGAAAATTGTAGAACCATTTAATTCATCTAACATATCATCTAACCTAGGGATAGGATGACGATACCTGACCGTGATGTTGTTGATGGCTCTACAGTCAATGCACATTCTCCATGTTCCATCCTTCTTTGGTACTAGAAGGACCGGTACCGCACAAGGACTAAGACTCTCTCTCACATACCCCACATTCAACAACTCTTGAACTTGCCTTTGAATTTCTTTTGTCTCCTCTGGGTTGGTGCGATATGCTGGGCGGTTCGGTAGTGATGCTCCAGGTATGAGGTCAATTTGATGCTCAATACCTCTAATGGGTGGCAAACCCGGTGGCACCTCCTCGGGAAACACATCTTCAAATTCCTGCAACAAAGACTCAACAACATGTGGCAAAGAAGATGTTAAGTCGTTAGTGTTCAACATCACCTCTTTGTACATAAGTACTAAGAGATTTTGTCGAGAAATCAAAGCTTCCTTAACCTCACTCTTTTTTGCCAACATCACACTTTTCTCTCCTCTCAAAACTTTTTCCCCTCTTGATTTTTCTTTGCTCTCCATTTCTTTGCTTCTCTCATTTTCTATTTTTCCCTCATTCTCTCCTTTTTCATTTTCTCTCTTTTTTTCCTCATCACTCTTTTTTTTCTTTTCTCTCAAAATGTGATCTTCTAGAATTTGCTTGGGGGACATGGGGTTGAGGGTTATAGGTTCCCCTCGGAGTAGAAAAGAGTGACGGTTCAAGAAACCATCATGAGTAACACGCCGATCGTACTGCCATGGTCGACCCAACAACAAGTGGCACGCCTTCATAGGAACAATGTCGCACAATATCTCATCTTTGTACTTACCGATGGTGAACAATACCTTCACTTGCTTGGTGACCTTCAGCTCCCCACAATCATTCAACCACTGAAGTCGGTATGGATTTGGATGCCTTAAAGTTGGGAGTCCCAACTTCTCCACCAACTCGGTGCTCGCCACATTGCTACAACTTCCACCATCAACAATAACACTACATACCTTCCCATTGATCTTGCATCGTGTATGGAAAAGGTTCTCCCGCTGCTCCTTTTCTCCAACGGTCATTTGTGCACTTAAAACTCTTCTAGTGACAAGAATCTCGCCATCTTCCGCAAATTCTCCATTTTCAATTTCTGGAGATTCATCTTCCTCCTCTTCGGAGCTCTCTCCATCGGTCTCCCATTCTCCATACTTGTTGATGATCATGGTGCGACGGTTTGGGCATTCACTAGCAATGTGACCCCTTCCTTGACATTTAAAACACCGAATATCCCTATTTCTGGTTTGGTTAGCCTCAAAAGTAGGTTTCTTAGGTGGAAGAATTACCTTGTCACTTTTGCGATCAACCACCTCTTTTTCCTTTGATGGTTCTCCAATCTCCTTCCTTGGATTTCTCCATGGTGTGAAAGGGGTAGTGGGTTTCCTCATGTTGCTCCTCCTTTTGATTTGTTGCTCGATCTTGGTGGCTTGGTGGATCATATCTTGTATCTCTACATGGTGGTACATCTCCACTTGATCCGCAATCTCCCGATTGAGCCCATGTAAAAACCGTGCCATGGTTGCCTCCGGATCCTCCTCAACGTTTGCCCGAATCATGGCAATTTGCATCTCCTTGTAGTAGTCTTCTACACTCTTACTTCCTTGGATGAGGCGTTGAAGTTTGTTGTGGAGATCTCTATGGTAATGTGTGGGAACAAACCGCTTCCGCATGGTGAACTTCATGTCTTCCCAAGTGTTGATGGGACGTCCACCATATCTAGCCCTCTCCTTTTGAACTTGATCCCACCAAATTAAAGCATAATCAGAAAATTCAAGGGAAGCAAGTTTGACCTTTTTCTCCTCGGAATATGAATGGCATGAAAAGACCTGCTCGATCCGCATCTCCCACTCCAAGTATGCTTCCGGATCGCTTTTCCCAAGAAAAGAAGGGACCTTCACCTTGATCCCGCCAAGTAGGTCATCATCATGTTGTCTCCTTTGGCCTCCTCTCGGTTGTTGGTACAACCTCCTCCTTTGTGGGACTTCGTCAAGATCATCATCAAAGTTCACCATCTCCTCCTCCATGATGTGGGGACGACGTGGTGCGGGAGCGCGTCGTGGGTTATCATGGAACATCCTTGGGCTTGGTTTATTCTCCAATTCATCAATCCTCTCATGTAACACCTCCAACTTCCGATCAAGAAGCTTCTCGAAGTGGCTCACCAAAGCTTGCATTTGGAATTGCGTAGCTTCAGGTGCGGGAGATCTACTTCGACTTCCTTCATCGCTAACATGAGCAATTTTCTTCCCACGATCTTCTGCCATGATAAGTTACACAAACACAAACACACACCGGGGGGGAACACACACAATGATACACACTCACTCACACACGCGAGATGTACACACTCACACAAGATGTACACACTCACACACACAAAGATACACACTCACGCACGCAATATATACACACTCACACGCACAAGATGTACACGCACACAACAAGATGGACACACTCACACACACAAGATATTTTTTTTTTCTTATTTCTCTCCACTCTCAAAACTCAATTTGAATCCCAAGCTCTTATGAAATATAATACCTTGTTTAGGGCGATCAAGTGCCACCAATTCCTCCCCAATCAAGATTGTGTCGGGGGATGGTTTAACACAACCCGCTTGAGTGGTAAGGGGTTTAACAATGGTAAAGGGTCAAAAGAGGGTGGAAAGAAGGGTAGATAGGTGGATTGTGGGTTTTGCCCGATTGTGCAAGATAAGATAACAATATGAGCCAAATACAAAATGGGGATGAAGTAAAATGATGGAAAAAGTTATATATGGAAATAGAAAGTGCTTAATAAGGTAAAGCACAAAGGATTAATTGCATCCGCTCCTTTTTTTTTTGATTTTGTTTTTGTCAATTCTCCCCAAAAGGTGTTGTGCTTGGAGTTTTAAAGCACAAGATGATTGAACGGAGAGTAAGACATTTTTTTTTTCTTTTTTCTATTTTTTTGAAATCTCTCAAATAAAGGATGTGCTTAATTTTGAAAAGCACAAAATGATGAGTTGAGAGAATTTTTTTTTTGCCGGATACAAATCACATATAGAGAATTAAATGCGGAAAGAAGATGAATGAAAATTTGGCTCAATTTATAATAATCCAAGCTTGCACAAACTAGGACAATTCGGGAGGCTTTCAAGAAAAATGGATTTTTCTTGTTGAATGGGTGAAAAATATGGAAAGATAAGGAGGGTAATGGATAGAATTAAAGTAAATGAAGGGATAGACGCCTACCGTGTCAACCGGTGCTCTGATACCAACTGATGCGAGACGCACGGGGTGGCCCGATCTTCACGGCGTAGGGCGGCGGATGATGGATGCGGTTTGGGGCTAAGTGACGGGTGAAGGGAATGGAGAGTGGAAGCAAGTAGTCAACCAACGCTATATGGAGCGTGACCTACTACTTAGACAACACACTCAAGGGAGGGGTGTGATGGCCAATCCACACAACAACGCACTTGGGTTGAGGCACGGAATTGGGGGCTTTGTGATCTTGGATCACCAATCTAACTTGTAGATTGACAAGGCAAGAATGCACAAGAGCAAGGGGGAAAACCCGGGATAATCCTCACACAACGGAGAGAAACAAAGCATAAGCTCTCAAATTAAGTCTTGAATGCCAATACAATGCCATGGGGTGGCTATTTATAGCCAAGGGGGTGATACAATGGTCAAGGGTCTAATACCCTAAAGTCATAAAGTCTAAACCTACCTTGTCCCCTTAAAAGTCAAAAAGATAAAAGCCAACAAAGACTTTTGGTAAAGAAGCACACAACTTTCCAACATAGCCCACCGGATTTGACTTTGAGTGCATAGCCCACCGGATTTGACTTTGGTGTCCAAAGATGCCATTTCTAGAATCCTCCATGTGGGCAAGGCCTCCAAATTCGTGCAACCATGTGGGCCAAGCTTTAATCTTCAATTTTGGGCTTGAATAAGTGATATTAAATGCCCATTTGCTCCATCCATGCAAGATAATACCCATTGGGCCTTTAATGAAGCAAGATGAGCGCCCATTGAAGCATTCAACCTCTTTAATCTTCCTCGCGTCATTGGGCCTTGCAAATCCAATTCCTCCACCCGAGCAATCGACTCGGTGCCTTCCGCATGGTTCGCATCAGGGAGAAGTGTCCCAATGGTCCTTGTGGGCCTAAGTGGTCTAATGGGCCTCATGGGCCTAATGAGCCTCATGGGCCTAAGTGGCCTAAGTGTCCTAAATGGGCCTCGTGGGATAAAGTGGACTAATGGGCCTAGTGGGCCTAATTTCCCTGATGGGCGTAATGGGCATAATGGGCCTCAATGGCCTAATCGGCCTAATGGTCCTGATAGGACCAATGGAAAAAAGGGCCTAATTGGCCCAATGGGCCTAACGGGCCTAAGTGGCCTAATGGGCCTAATGGGACTGATGGGTATCATGGGCCCAATGGTTCTAATGGGCCAAAGTGGCCTAATGGGCATAATGGGCCAAATTTGGCTCATGGGCCTAATGGACCTTAGTGGCCTAATAGGCCTGATAGACATGATGGGCCTAATGAGCCTAATGGGTCTAATTGGCCTAATGGGCCTAAGTGGCCTAATGGACCTAATGGGCCTAATGGAATTAATGGGCCTAAGTGGATTAATGGATGTAATGGGCCAAATGGGCATAAGTGGCCTAAGTGTCCTAATGGCCCTAGTGAGCCTAATGGGATTAAGCGGCGGATTGGGTCTAATGGGCTTAAGCGGCAGAATGGGCCTAATAGGCCTAAGTGACCTAATGTGCCTAATGGACCTAAGTGGTTGAATGGGCCTGATGGACCTAATGGGTCTCAAGGTCCGAAGGGGATTCATGGGTCAAATGGGTCTAAGTGTCCTCTTGGGCCCAATGAGACTAATTGGCATAAGTGGCGTAATATGCATAATGGGCCTAATGGGCCTCATCGGCCTAAGAGTCCTAATGGGAGTAGTTGGCCTAATGGGCCTATTGGTCCTAATGGGCCTCATCAGCCTAAGAGTCCTAATGGGAGTAGTTGGCCTAATGTTCCTAAAGGGCCTAAGTGGATTAATCGACCGATGGGGCTGAATGGGCGTAGTGGGCCTAAAGGTACGAATGGGCATAAGCGGCCCCATGGGCTTAAGGGCCTCATGGTCCTAATGGGCTAAATGGGCCAAACTATCCTGAGTGGTCTTAAGGGCCCAATGGGCCTAATGGGCATAAGTGGCCTAATGGGAATAATGGGCCTAATGGGCCTAAGTGGCCTAATTCGTCTAATGGGCCTAATGGTCCTAATGGGCCTCAAGGACCTATGTTACCTAATGGGCCTAAGTGGCTTAATGGGCTTGGTGGGCCTGATGGGACTAATGGGCCGAATGGGCCAAAATGGATTGATGGGATGAAGGGGCCTCATGGGCCTAATGGGCCTAAGATGCCTCATGGGGAAAATGGCCATAATGGGCCTAATGGTCCTAAGTTTCCTAAGTGTGCCTAATGGGTCTAATGGTTTGAATGGGTCTAGGTGGATTAATGGGCCTAATTAGCCCAATGAGCTTCATGGGCCTAAGGGGCCTAATGAGTTGATTGGGCTTGATGTGCCTAATAAGCCCAATGGTCCTAATGATATGAATGGTCCTATTGGTCCCAATGGGCCTAATGGTCCTAAATGGCCTAAAGGGCCTAGTCGGCCTAATGTGATTAATGGACCTATTGGGGGATAATGAGACCAAGTGACCTGATGGGTCTAATGGGCCTCATGAGCCTAAGTGGCCTCATGGGTCTAATGGGCCCAATGGGGCCTAAGTTTCCTAATGGGCCTAATGGGTCTCATGGTCCTAATGGGACACCTGGGCCTAATGGGAGGAATGCACCTCATGGGCCTAATGGTCCTGATGGGCCTAATGGTCCTGATGGGCCTAATGGTCCTGATGGGCCTAATGGGCCTAATAGTCCTAAGTGGCCTAATGGGTTGAATGGAACCAAGTGCCCTAATGGGCCTAGTGGGCCTAATGTTCCTAATGGGGCTAATGGGACCAAGGGGCCTAATGGGCCTAGTGAGCTGAATGGGATTAATGGGTTGAATGGGTCTAAGTGGCCTGATGGGTCTAATGGGCCTCCTGGGCCTCATGGGTCTAAGTGGCCTCATGGGCCCAATGGGCATAATGGGCCTAAGTGTCCTCATGGGTCTGATGGGCCTCATGGTCCTAATGGGACTCATGGGCGGAATGCGCCTCATGGGCCAAATGGGCCTGATGGGCCTAATGGTCCTAAGTGGCCTAATGGGCTGAATGTGGCTAAGTTCCCTAATGGGCCTAATTGGGCTAATGAGCATAATGGACCTAATTGGCCTAAGTGACCTAATCGGGCTAATCCACCAAATGGGCTTAAGTGGCCTAAGTTGATTAAGGGGCCTAGTGGGCCTAGTGGGATTAATGAGTTTAATGGGACTAATGGGCCTAAGTGTCCTAATGGGCTTAATGGGTCTACGTGGCCTAATGGGAATAAAGGTCCTAAGTGGCGTACATGAATTAACGGGCCTAATGTTTCTAATGGGAACAATTGGTTTAATGGACCAAGTGGCTCTAATGGGCCTAAGTGGCCAAATGGGTTAAAGGGGCCTATTGGGCCTAAGTGGCCTAATGTGCCTAATGGGCCTAAGTATCCTAATGGTCTTACTGGGAATAAGTGGATTAATCCCTCTAATTGACTGAATGGGCCTAGTGGGCCTAAGTGGCCTAATGGGACTAAGTGGCCTAATGTGCATAATGGTCATAACGGCTAAAGTGTCCTAATTATCCCAATCAACCGAATGAGACTAATGGGCCTAATGGGCCTAATGCCTAAGTGACCTAAGTGGTCTAAGAGACCCAATGGGCCTGATGGGCATAATGGGTCTGATGGGCATAATGGGTCTAAGTGGCCTAAGTGGGTGAATCAGCCTAATCGACCCAATGGGCCTAATGGGCCTAATGGGGCGATGTGGCCTAATCAACCAAATTTTCCTAATGGACCTAGTGGGCCTAACTGGCCTAATGGTCATAATGTGGCTAATCAATCTAACTAGACTAATATTATTAATAGACTAAATGGGATTAATGGGACTAAGTGGCCTAATGGGCCTAAAGGGCCAAATGGCCCAAAGTGGTTTAATCAGGCTAATCGACTGAATGGGCCTAAGTGGCCTAATCGACCTAATCGATTGAATGGGCCTAAGTGGCCTAATCGACCTAATTGATTGAATTGACATAATGGGCCTAGGTGGACTAATGGACATAATGAGCCTAATGGGTTTAAGTGGCCTAAGTGGCCTAATCGGCCTAATCGGCTGAATTGGCCTAATGCGCCTAATGAGTATAGGTGGCCTAATCGACATAATCGATCGAATGGGCCTAATGGGCCTAAGTGGATAATTGAGACTAATGGGACTAAGTTTCTGAAATGGCCTAATGGTCCAAATTGGCCTAATGGGGTTATTGGGTCTAATGGGCCTAAGTGAACGAATGAGATTATGTGGCATAATGGCCCTACTGGGCCTAATGGGCATAAGTGGCCTAATGGGGATCATGAGCCTAATGGGGAGAAATTTCTGAATGGGCCTAAGTGGCGTAATGGGCCTAAGTGGCCTAATGGGCTTAATGTGCCCAATTGGCCTAATGGGCCTAATGGGCGTAAGTGGCCTAATAGATCTAAGTGGCCTAATGGGCCTAGTGGGCCTAAGTGGACTAATAGACCTCAGTTTCCTAATGGGCCTAAGTGTCCTAATGGGTCTAGTGGGCCTAATGGTCCTAATGCGTCAAATTAGACTAATGGGCCTAATGGGCATAAGTGGTCTAATGGGACTAAGTGGCTGAATGTGCCTTATGGGCATAATGCGCCTAATGGGCCTAATGTTCCAGATGGGCAAAATGGTCCTAAGTGGATATATGGGCCTAATGGGATTAATGGGCCTAATGGGACTAATGGTCCAAATGGGCCAAATGGGCCTAATGGGCCTAATGGGCCTAAGTGGCCTAATGTGCCTAGTTGTCTCATTATCGGGGGTTTATAAAATGAGAAGATCATGACATGCATGGTTTAAATGACTTCTCACCAGGATTTCATATCTCATTTGGAGTAATGATTTATGTTGTGATATGAATTTGTTGATTTTTGTAAATTCTGGAAAGTGTTTTCAAATGTGAAATTTTGAAAAGAGAATGGTTGTGGTATTTTGAAAATGGGTCGATTTAAAAAACATGGTGGATGTTTTTTTCAAAATTATTGAACATGGGAAATGTTGGATTTTGTAAATCATGGTTATGATAGTTGAAATGTGATAGAATTTGAAATTGTTAAGCCTTCTGTTGCTAGAGAGTGAGACTTATGGTGTTTCTCATGGGAACAGAGAATGGAACCCAGTAGGCATCATAGAAACCAACCTGAGGAATCTATTAAAAATGTGATTGCACCAGAGCGCCAGGTGAACCAATAGCTGGTGCAGATCATAGTGAAATCTTTTGAATTTGTCGATAGTGGGAATAAAAGAGATTAACCAAGGCATGTGGACAATTTGGTTCAGTTTTAGAAGCAAAATCCACCCATCTTTTGGGGTGATTCAGAACCATAAAGGGTGGAGGTGTGGCTAAATAGGATTAATCAAATCTTTTATTTCCTAGGCACACTAATGGAGTTCAAAGTCAAGTTATTAATGTATATCTTAGAATATCTTCCATGTGAATGGTGGGATTTCGTAATCTAGGCTAAAGTGGACCAAGGTATGGCATGGGAGGATTTTGAGGAATTGTTCAACAAACAATTCTATCCTCACACTTTTAGAATTCATAGAACTATGGATTTATTTAGCTTGAAGTGGTAAAACCTTTTTTGTGATATAATATGTGGCTAAATTAATTAATTTAGTCCGGTTTTCACCTGAGGTTGTTTCTAGTGAATATTTGGAGACACGTATTTTTTAATCTGGGATGAGGTAGGAATTTTTTTTTGATTATTTTGGTAATCTGTATAGAAGATTGTACAGAGATGGTCAATAGGGGAACCATGGATGAAAGGGACATATTAGGGCTGATGGGTGGATGATATATCGTGATACCTATGGGAATTTTTGGAAACAATAATGTGGGGAGAAAGTGGAGGAGGGACACTTATTTCCAAGGTGGGAGTATGGCTCAAAATCTGATGGAATGATCAATGAACCTTCCTATGAAGCTTAAGATCAAGTCGTGATGTTTCCAATGTGGTGCTCTAAGACACATGAATCGAGAATGTACATCACCACCTAGAGCATGCCATAATTGTAATTAGACAGGGAATCTTCATTGTTATTGTCTCCATGCTCTAAGGTTGGGTGTTCGAGAAACATCTCAAGGTTCATAGTCATCTTTTTCCTAAACAGGACAAGGACAACATAATACCACTTGTTAGCAGAACAGAGTTAGTCACAGTGATTCCAAGAATACCATGAATCCTCAACATGGGAAATTTCAGCAGGGGAATAAAGATAAACGTGTGGCGAGTAAGCATGTATTTGGAGATGATCAGGTTATTCTGAATAGCCAACTTGTACCATCGATGGTGAGAGGTAAAATTATTTTGAATTCTACCCTTATGCAAGCATTGTTTGATACGGGTGCATCTCATATTTCATTACTTCTCATGATATTGATTTTTTGGGTCTAAATGTGGAAATGATTCCTTCTGTTTTGAAACTTCAAACTCCTTTGGGTCAAAGAAAGTGTCGAGACTTTCTGTGTAGAGATTATTATATAGTTGTTGGGTGATCGGTTAAGGGTCGATCTGGGTTGGTTTGTGGCAGCCTAATTGGCCTAATTTCCCAAAATGACCTAAATTGTTCTAAATGGCCTAAATTGTCCTAAAAGGACTAATTGGGCTAAATGACCTAAATGCCTAACTATCCTAAATAGCCTAATTGGACTAATTAGACTAATTGGACTAATTGGACTAAATGGATTAAATGGACTAAATGGCCTAAATTGGCCTAAATGGGATAAATGGCCTAATTGGCCTAAATGGACTAAATGACCTAAATGGTCAGAATTGACCTAATGGCCTAATTGGCCTAAATGGTTTAAATTGGCCTAAATTGACTAATTGGCCCAAATGACCTAAATTTTCTAATTGGCCTAATTGACCTAATTGGCCTAAATGTCCCAAATTGGCCTAAATGACCTAAATGGATTAATTGACATAAATGGCCTAAATGGCCAAAATTAGCCTAAATGGATTAATTAGCCTAAATGGACTAATCATCCTAATTGACCTAAATGGCCTAAATTCATCTAAATGACCAAAATGACCTAATTGGCATAATTAGCTAAATGGATTAATTAAACTAAATGGTCTAAATGGCCTAATTTTCCTAATTAGCATAAATGGACTAACTGTTCTAATTGTCCTAAATGGACTAAATTAGCCTAAATGTCCTAAATTAGCCTAATTATCCAAATTGGTCTAAATGACCCAAATGGCCTAATTGGTCTAAATGGACAAAATGGATTAATTGGTTAATTGTACTAAATGGACTAATTTTACCAAATGGCCTAAATGACCTAAATTGGAATAATTGGCCTAATTGGTCTAAATGACCTAAATTTGTCTAAATGGTCGAAATTGGTCTAAATGGCCTAAATGGCTTAATTGGCCTAAATGGACTAATTGGCCTAAATGGCCTAAATGAACAAACTGGTCTAATTGTCCTAAATGGACTAATTTTTATAAATGTACTAAATGGTCTAATTGGTCTAATTTCCTTGAATGGCCTAAATGCCCTAAATTGGCCTAAATGGCCTAATTGGCCTAAATGGCCTAATTGAACTAATTGGCCTAATTGGCCTAAATGACCTAAATTGGCCTAAATTCTCAAAATATCCTAATTGGCCTAATTATAATAAATTGGCCTAAATAGAAAAAATGGAAAAAAATTTCCTAATTGGATTAATTAGTCTAAATGGTCTAAATTGGCCTAAATGACCTAATTGGCCTAAATTGCCATAAATTACCTAATTGGATTAATTGGCCTAATTGGCCTAAATGGAAAAAAATTACTAAATGTATTAAATGGCCTAATTAGCCAAAATGGACTCAATTATCCTAATTGGCCTAATTGGCCTAATTTGACTAAATTGTCTAATTAGTCTAATTGTCCTAATTGGCCTAAATTGCCTAAATTGGCCAAATCAGCTTAAATGTACTAATCAACCTAATTTTCCTAAATGGCATGATTGGTTAAATTGGCCGAAATGGTATAAATTATATTAAATATTCTAAATGACATAATTGGCCTAAATGGCCTAAATTGGCCTAAATTGTCTAATTCGCCTAATTGGCCTAATTTACCTAAATGACCTAAATGGTATAAATGTCCTAATTGGCCTAAATTTTCTAAATGAACTAAATTAACTATTTTCCTAATGTCCTTAATGGCCTAGATGACATAAATGGCCTAAATTGGCCTAAATGGTTTAATTGGCCTAATTGGCCAAAATGGCTTAATTGGACTAAATGGCCTAATTGGACTAATTAGACTAATTGGACTAATTGGCCTAATTTTTCTAATTAGTCTAAATGGACTAAATTATCCTAATTGGCCTAAATTGGCCTAATTGGCCTAATTGGTCTAAATGGCCTAAATTTGTCTAAATGGTCTAATTGGCCTAAATGATCTAAATTACCTAATTGATATAATTGGAATAAATTAACTAATTTTCCTAAATTGTCTAAATGAACTAATTGGACTAAATTGACCTTAATAGCCTAAATTGGCCTAAATTGTCTAAATTAGCCTAAATGGCCTAAATTGGCCTAAATGGCCTAATTAGCCTAATGGGCATGAATTGCCTAATTGGTCTAATTTTAATAATTGGTATAAATGAGTTAAATTGTCCTAAATGGACTAATTGGCCTAAATTACCTAAATTATCTAATTGAGCAAATTGGTTTAATTGGCCTAAATGGCCTAAATTGGCCTAAATGACCAAAATGGAAAAATTAGCCTAATGGACTAAATTGGTCTAATTGGCCTAAATGGTCTAAATTGGCATAATCAAATTAAATGGATTAATCAGAGCAATTGGTCTAATTGGTCTAAATTACCTAAATTATCCTAAATGGAATAATTTTCCTAATTGGCCTAAATGGTCTAAATTGGCCTAAATAGCCTAAATGACCTAAATTGGCCTCAATGGACTAATTAGCCCAAATGAACTAAATTTTCCTAAATGGACTAAGTGAATTAAATTTCCTAATTGGCCTAATTTTCCTAATTGGACTAATTGGATCAATTGTCCTAAATTGTCCTAAATGGCCTAAATATTCTAATTGGGCTAAACGATCTAAAGGGCCTAAATTGGCCTGAATTGGTCTCATTGGCCACATTGGCCTAAATGGTGTAAATCGGCTTAAATGACCTAAATAGCCTAATTGGCCTAAATGGCCTCAATGGCCTAATTGGCCTAAATGACAAAAATTAGCCTAAATGGACTAATGAGACTAATGGGCCTATGGGTTTAATGGGACTAAGTGTCCAAATGGACCTAACACTACCATAAAACTGGGTTTCCGCAGCGCCACCCTTTAACAACTCTAAAAAAAGTGCTGGTAAATGGGGTGCCTTTATTAGCGCTAAAAAAAGATCTGATAAAGGCACCCCCTTTATCAGCACTTTTTTTAGCGCTGTTAAAGGTTCCCCCTTTATCAGAACTTTTTTTAGTATCACTGATAAAGGGGGGCTTTATCAACACTTTTTTTCCTAGCACTGATAAAGTGTATATTTCAAAAAAAAAATTATATTTCATAAAAAATAATATATTGATATATAAGTATATTTATATTGATATAAATATAATATATATTTTTTAAATATGTTTTTAGATAGATTTGATATGTTGTATAGGTAAAACAAACACCCAGAGCAGAAGTTATGGCAAAACAGACACCTAGAGCAGAACTTATGATAATTGAGAGGAATTATGGGCCTTTTTTATCCTTGATTAACGTGATAAGGGGTTCTAATGGTCACTAGAGTGTAGATATTTTCCCAATATTAGATTTTATATGTGGTAGAGAGAAAATGGACATCCAGAGCAGAAGTTATGATTGTTTGAAATTGAGTAACCCTCATAGCACCTAAAAACCTAAGAAACCAGTAACTCACTAAAACTGCCATATCTCCTGCTTTGAGTGTCCATTTGAGAACCATGACCAGTAAAATAAAATATCATGAGATGATTAAGAACGAAATCTAATAGAAACCATGATAAGATCAAATAAGCAGAAGATATATCAGTTATACCACTCTAAAAAAACTCCAACTTCAAAAGACCATAAATTTCGCTTCGGGTGTCCGTTTGGGCTCTACCACATATCAAATATAAGGAAGAAAAGAAATATACACAGAAGGATGAGTTGAAAAAATATCCAATCATGTATCTCACCCTAAAACCCCAAAAAACCTTCATAAGGCCTCCAAAACTTTGTTTCCATGTCCGGTGCTCTGTCAATTTTTTCTTAAAATGGTAATAAATCCCGATCTGTGTGTCTGTTTGGCTTCCTCCACCTATTATATCGTAGTCTGTTCCATGAGATTTGGTTTGACTGGTCATGAAGCTGAAATAGATACCTGGATCAGAATTTATTCCCATTTTAGTGACTCTGGAGTTTGTTAGCTTTTTCAAGCCCTCATTTCTAGCACTTTTGTCATGTCTGCTGTTTTTTCAAACAACTATAACATATGATCTACCTATCCATTCGGCCTCCACCACCTATCATATCAAATATCATTTGATGATATTTTATTTGACTGGTCAAATATCTGGAATGGACTCTCGGATCATATGTTTTCGTTGTTACCCTGAGTTTAGGGTTTATTTGACTTTCTGACTATATTTACGAGTTTTGAAGGTTTCTCCATTTTTTACATGTTTTTTAGATTTTCAGGGATTATTATCATTTTTCATAATGTACTGTTATTTATAATCAAATATATAACAATATATACATATTTTTTATATATTCACAAAAAAAATATATAAATAAATAATTAAACATATTTACATATAAAATATATTTCATAATATATAAGCCTTATCTAAAAAAACTAAAATCCATTTTATTTAAAAAACAAATATATGAATATTTATATACCTATATAATTTGTATGTGTGTGTGTATATATATGTGTGTGTGTTTGTATTGACAAACTGATATATATTATCTATATATTCTAAACATATGTATATACATATTAATATATAATATTTGTAAATATATATAAATATGTATAATTTTACTTATAGATTCACATATAATATATATGTGTGTGTGTGTGTGTCTATTGTGTATATGTATTTATTTATTTATACACAAAAAAGGCATATTTTATACATGTATTTAAAACCGATCTTATAAATATATATAAATAAATAAATAGATATATTAATAAATAAAGAGCAAAGCAATATGGTGGAGTGGTAAAGGCTTAGGTGCGCAGGAAACAGGTCCCGAGTTCGAATCCAGGGGGAGGAAGGTCGTGCGCGTGGGTGGAATAAGGGCTAGTGCTATTAAAGGTTGGGTGGGGGCACTATTAAAGGCTGGGGGTGGCTGGGGCGTGCAGGCTGGGCTGGGGGGGCGCTGTTGAAGGTGGGGTTCAAGCGCTGTTAAATCCCCTCCCTGATTTGTAGATTTTTTTTAATATTTTTTTTAACTTTTATCAGTTCTTTCTTTAGCGCTGATAAAATGGGCCTTTATCAGCGCTTTTCTAAGCGCTGATAAAAGGGACCCCCCTTTATCTTTGCTGCGATTAACAACACTTTTTTCACACTGATAAAGTCCTTTTTTAGCGCTGATAAAAGCCTATTTTTTGGTAGTGTAATGATTCCAATGGGATTAAGTGGCCTAATGGGCCTAATGGGTCTAATGGACTTAAGTGACCTAATGGGACTAATGGGATTAATGGGCCTAAGTGGCCGAATCGGCCTAATGGTCCAGTTGGGCCTAAGTGGCCTAATGGGTCTAATGGGCCTAATGGGCTTAATGGGTCTAATGGGTCCACTAGGCCAAAGTGGGAGAATGAGATTAAGAGGCCTAAGTGGCCTAATGGTCCAAATGGGACTATTGGTCCTAAGTGGCCTAATGGGCCTAACTGTCCTAATGGACCCATTAAGTCCAATTCAGCCTAATGGCCCTAATGGGCTTAATGGGTTGAATGAACCTGTTAGGCCTAAGTGTCCTGATGGGCCTAATGAGCCTAATGGGATTAATGGTATGATTGAGCCTAAGTGGCCTAATGGACCCATTATGGTCAATTCTATCTAATGGGATAAATGGATGAATTGGCCTAATGGACCTAATGGTCCTAATGGGCCTAAGGGGTCTAAGGGGCCTAATGGGCCTAAGTGGACGAATGGGTCTAAGTGGCCTAAGTGTCCTAATGAGTCTAATGGACCTAATGGTCCTAAGTGGCCTAATGGGCCTAAGGGGACTAATGGGCCTAATGGGTCTAACGGGGCTAATGGGCCTAAGTGGCTTAATGGACCTAAGTAGCCTAAGTGACCTAATAGGCTTAATGGGCCTATTGGGCTTAAGTGACCAAATGGGCGTAATGGGCTCAATGGCCTAATTGGCCTAATGGGCCTAAGGGGCCCAATGGGTCTAATGGGTCTCATGGGTCTAATGGACCTGATGGGCTTAAGTGGCCTAATGGGTCTAAGTGGCCTAAGTGACCTAATAGGATTAATGTGCCTATTGGTCCTATAGGGCCAAAGATGGGCTTAAGTGGCCTAATGGGTCTAAGTGGCCTAAGTGACCTAATAGGATTAATGTGCCTATTGGTCCTATAGGGCCAAAGTGACCTAATGGGACTAATGGGACCATTATGGCCAATTCAGCCTAATGGGACTAATGGTATAATTAGCCTAATAGGCCTAGGGGTCCAATGGGCCTTGGGGCCCAATGGGCCTAATGGGTATAAGGGGCCTAATGGGCATAAGTGGACTAATGGGACTAAGTGGCCCAATGAGAATATTGGGCCTATTGGGACTAAGTGGTCTAATGGGGCCAATGGGCCTGATGGGCCTAATGGGACCATTATGGAAAATTCAGCCTAATAGACCTAAGTGGCTTAATGGGTCAAAGTGTCCCAAGTTGGCTAATGGGACTAATGGGTCCAATGAGTGTAAGTGGTATAAGTTGCCTAATGGGCCTAATGGGTCCAATGGGTCTAAGTGGCCTAATGGCCCTAAGTGGCCTAAGTTGCCTAATGGGCCTAATGTGTCCAATGGGCCTAATGTGTCTAATGGGTCTAAGTGGCCTAAGTTGCCTAATGGGCCTAATGGGTCCAATGGGTCTAAGTGCTGAAATTGTCCTAAGTGGCCTAAGTTGCCTAATGGGTCTAATGGGTCTAATAGGTCTAAGGAGAATAAGTGGACTAATCGGTCTAATGAGTCTAATGGGACTAATGTAATGAATGGATTGAATGGGCCTAAGTGGCCTAATATGATGAATGGGTCTAATGGGCCGAAGTAGCCTAATGGGCCTAAGTGGCCTAAGTTACCTAATGGGCATGATGGGTCCAATGGACCTAGTGGCCTAAGTTTCGTAATGGGCCCCATGGGCCTAATGGTCCCAATGGTCCTAATGGGTCCAATGTACCTAAGTGGCCAAAGTTACCTAATGGGCCCAATAGGCCGAATGGGAATAATGGGCCTAATAGGTCCAATGGACCTAAGTGGCCTAAGTTGCCTAATGGGATGAAGTGTCCTAATGGGATTAAGGGGCCTAAGTGTCCTAATGGGTCTAATGGGACTAATTGTCCTAATGGGTCCAATGGGCCTAAGTGGCCTAAGTTTCCTAATAGGACAAATTGTCCCAATGGGCCTCAATGGCATAATTTAACTAATGATCCTAATAGGCCTAATAGGTCTAATGTGCTTAATGGGTCTAATAGGTCTAAGTGGCATAATGGGCCTCAGTAGCCTAAGGTTCCTAATGGGCATAATAGGCCTAATTGGACAAAGTTTCCTAATCGGCCTAATGGGCCTATTGGGGATAATGTGTCTAATGGGAATAGGTGGACTAATCAACCTAACAGTCTAATGGGCCTAATGGGTCGAATTGTCCTAGGTGGCATAATGGGTCGAATAGGAATAAGTGGCCTAATGGGCCTAAGTGGCCTAAGTTTCCTAATGGGATTGATGGTTACAATGGGGCTAAGTGGTCTAATGGGCCTAAGTGGCCTAAGTTTCCTAATGGGCCCAATGGAATGAATGGGTCTAATAGGCCAAATGGGTCGAATGCGCCGAATGGGCCTAATGGGGATAATGAATCCAATGGGCCTAAGTGTCCTAAGTTTCCTAATGGGTTGAAGTGGACTAATGGGCCTCATGTTCCTAAGTGGAATAATGGGCCTAATGGGCAGAAGTGGCCTATTGGGCCTCATGGTCCAAAGTGGCCTAATGGGACCAATTGTCCTAATGGTCCTAATGAACCTAAGTGGTCTAATGGGCATAATGGGATAATGGGCCTAATGGTCTTAAGTGGATTAAGTGTCCTAATTGGCCTAATGGACATAAGTATCCTAATGGGCCTAAGTGGCCTAATGGGACTAATTGAACAATGAGACTAATGGGCCTAAGTTCAGTGATTTATGAAACTTGGTTAACAACAAAATCCAAAGGGGTAATTGTTAGGACCAAGCTAATGAGGATGGTGTTTGTTTTCATGTGTTGAATTTTGTTGTCAAGGAAAGATTTTGAAGAAATAAAATCACCTCACTTTTTATTTGGTGAAAATCATACTGGCCATTTTTTTCAAAATAATCAAACTCACTCTGTCCATCATAATAAGGCAAAGTTGTTTGAAAGAAAAGGCACTGATTAGACTTATCTTGGGTATGATATGTGAAAATATCATAATGTAGAATTTATCTTTATATGGAAATAGAGAATAGGTCGCATGGAGAATGAATCTTGCTGAAAGTAAATGGTCATCAGATTCACACTACATCTGGTATGAAAGAAGTGCTTGTTTTGATGAATTATCAGAGTCTACTGACTTCGATAAAATTAAATGTGACAATGCTTTGCTGATTTTTATTTCATAGATCATAATTTTATTGGAGAACTTATGATGAAATCTTGATTAAATAAAGGGAAAATTATGTATTCCAAATCATATACATATTTATCGTATCTAGATGGAAGAGAAGAAAGATATGATGCCAATCAAAAAGGAATTGTACCCAGTGCAATCAGATTTGGGCTAAGAAGAAAATATAGAAGAAAGTGAGGATTATAATCAGAATGATCGTACCCAAAATTATCATTATCTGGTACTGTAGCATCCTATTATCCATCTTATTCATAATAAAACTTTTGTACCCAATATGATCATACTCAGGCTGAGGAAGAAAAATATCATACCCAATATGATCATATTTAGGCCAACCGTTCTCAAAAAGATCATACTCTGGACAATCATATTTAGAGAAGGAATTACTTGAGGCCGATGATTGAAAAGAGAAGGAAATAATGAGATCAATAATGCAGTAAACCATTTCAAAAGGGTTGAATTACTTTGTAGGTTTCAATTAAGTCAATGGTCATTGTATCAGAGTGGAATTGTTTTATATTTTCAAGTGGGTCAAGAGAAGAAGTGAAGAAGTAAAAGTGGTTTGAAATCAAAGTTTGTTGGATGATAAATTGAGGGGGAGATCATCATTCAAAAGAATTATCATATTCAGAATTTATAGGGAGAAGTGAAAGTTTTAGAATAATTGAGAAGCTTAGAGAAGAGTTGATGGAGTAAAAATACACCCTAGAGTTTAGGGGAAATTGAGATTAGGGTGGATTTGATTAAGCGGCATTTTTTTTGGATTCCTACCAAAGCATCTCAAGGGTCACCTATAAAAGGAGAAAAGTATGTTGTACTTGAGGTGGACTGATGTACTATTTATGAGAGAGAAGCTCCCAGTTTTAGAGAGAAGAAAAAGTTTTTTCATTCACTTTTGTTGAAGAAGTTTTGATGGATTGAAGTGAAAGAGAATAAACAAGATCACAACATTGTATTCAGCTGATCATCGTACTTAGGGTTTATCGTACTCAGCTAATTATTGTATCCATCTTGTCAATTGTATTTGGTTGATCATCGTATTGGGCTGGATTAATCAGATCGCAATTTCCATACTGAGTCTTCTAGATCGAGGAATATGGAGAATTAATGTAGTGTCAATTTATCTCTATCTCATTCTATCAAAGTTATAATTTTTATACTGGGGAATATCCGACCAAGAATAATCATATTGGGAAGAATCGTATCAGGGAGAATTGTACTCGGAGGAATCAGACTGAGAAAATCGAACTTGGTTTTTTTTCTTAACAAAGTACAGAAAGTTCTTACCATCTCCTGGGTAAGAAATTGAAGTACTATTTTCAATTGAATACATTTGTTTAATTGAAAAGAAGCATTGGTAACACGAGTTGTTACATAATCATTACATTACCCTATTTATGATAAGAGGGTGCACATGCACTATTGGATTACTTAGATAGTGCTACACAAGTGAAAGGTTATATCCTACTCGTTGTAATCTGATGATTTTTTTCTAGTGGATTGTGTGGTATTGAAATATTTCCATACCATACCAAGGGTCCTAATGGACCTAATGGGCCTAACTGGCCCAGTGAGCCTAAGTGGTCGAATTGGCTTAACTGGACTAAGTGGCCTAATGGTCCCAAGGGGCCTAATAGACCTAATGGGCCTAATTGGTCTAAGGGGCCTAATGGGTCCCATGGGCCAATTGGGTCTAACTGGATTAAGTGGCCTAATAAGCTGAATGGGCCTAAGTGACCTAATAAGCCTAACGGGCCTAAGTGGCCTAATAGGCCCAATAGGATGAATGGGACAAACTTTCCTAACTTGCCTAATTGCCCTAATGGGCCCAATGGTCCTAAGGAGATTAAGTGTACTAATGGGCCAAACTGGCATAAGTGTCAGTCCAATGGGTCTAATGGGTCAAAATGGCCTAAGTGGCCTAACTGGACCAATGGGCCTAATGAGCCTAATAGGCCTAAATGGCCTATTGGGCCTAATTGGCCCAATGAGGCGAATGGGCCAAACTGGCCTAACTCACATAAGGGGACCAAGGTCCCTAATGGTCTAATGTGTCCAATGGGCCTAACTAGCCAAAGTGGCCTAATGGACCTAATGAGCCTAATGGGCCCAACTGGACAAAGTGACCTAATGGGACTAACTGGCCTAAGTGGTATAATGGGATGAATGGGTCTAAGTGGCATAATGAGACCAATGAGCCCAATGGGCCTAACTGGCCAAAGTAGCCTAATGGGCCTAACTGGCCAAAGTGGCATAATAGGCCTAATGGGCGGAACAAGCCTAAGTGGCGTAATGGGCTGAATGATATGAAGTAGCACAATGGGATGAATGGGATTAAGTGGCCCAAAGGGCCTCATGGGCCTAATGGTCTGAATGGGCCTAAGGAGCCTAAGTGGCCTGATGGGACTAAGTGCCTAATGGGCCTAAGTGTGCTAATGGGCATAATGGGCCTAAGTAGAATAATGGGACTAATGGTCCTAATGGTCCTAAGTGAAAAAATGGGCCTAATGGGCCTAAGGAGACTAATGGACCTAAGTGGTATAATGGGACTAATGGGCCTAAGTGGCCAAATGGGATTAAGTGGCCTAAGTGGCCTAATTGGCATAATGGGCCTAAGTGGCGTAATGGACCAAATGGGCCAAAGTTGCCTCATGGGACTAATGGGCATAATGGGCCAAAGTGGCCTAATGGGACAAAGTGGCTTAATTGGCCTAAGTGGCCTAATGGGATGAATGGGCTTAAGTGGACTCATGGGCCTAATGGGCCTCAGTGGCCTAATGGGCCTAATAGACCTAAGTGGATGAAGTGGCATAATGGGCCTAAGTGGCCTAATGGGCCTAAGTGGACTAATGTGCCTAAGTGGCCTAATGGGCCTAAGTGTCCAAATGAGTCTAAGGGTCTTAATGGGCCTAAGTGGCCTAATGGGCCTAATGGGCGTAAGTGTCCTAATGGACCTAAGTGGCCTAATGGGACTAAGTGGCCTAATGGGGATAATGAGTATAATGGTCCTAAGTGGCCTAATGGGCCTAATGGGCCTAAGTGGCCTAATAGGCCTAAGTGGCCTTAATGGCCTTGTGGGCCTAAGTATCCTAATGAGCCTAATGGGACTTAGTGGCCTCATGGGCCTGAGTGGCCTAAGTGTTCTAATGGGCCTAAGTGGCCTAATGGGCCTAATGGGCCTTAGTGGCATAAGGTCCTAATGGGTCTAATGGGCCTAAGTGGACTAATGGGCCTAAGGTTCTAAGTGTACTAATGAGACTAATGGGACTAATTGGCCAAATGGGCCTCAATGGAGTAGTTGGCCTAATATGCCTAAGTTGCTGAAGTGGCCTAATAGGACTAATGGGTGTAAGTGGCCTAATAGGCCTAATAGGCCTAAGTGGACTAATGGGACTTATAGGCATAATGGACCAAAGTGGCGAAAGTAGCATAATGGGCCAAATGGGCCTAAGTGGATGAATGGGCCTAATCGGCCTAAGTGGCCTAATGGCCCTCATGAGCCTAATGGGCCTTAGTGGCCTAATGGGCCTGATGGTCCTAAGTGGCCTAATGGTCCTAATGGGCCTAACTGGCCTAATGGGTCTCTGTGGCCTAATGGGATTAATGGGCCTAAGTGGCTTAATGGGCCTAATGATCCTAATGGGCCTCGGTGGCCTAATGGGCCTCGGTGGAATAAGTGGAATATTGTGCCTAATAGGCCTGATGGGCCTAATGGGCCTAAGTGGCCTAATGGGCCTAAGTGGCATAATGGGTCGATTGAGTCAAATCTAAGTGGCCTAAGTTGCCTAATGGGGAAAATGAACATAATGGGCCTGATGGGGCTAATATGATTAATGGGCCTAAGTGGCCTAATGATCTGAATGGGCCTAAGTGGCCTAAGGTGTCTAATGGGCCTGATGGCGTTAATGGGATGAATTGGCCTAAGAGGACTCATGGGCTTGATGGTTCTGATGAGTCTAATGGACTTAAGTGACCTAATAATCTCAATGGGCCTAAGTGGCCTAATGGGCCTAATGGGTCGAATGTGCCTAAGTTACCTAATGAGATCGATGGCCCTGTTGGGACAAATGGGCCAAATCAGTCTTAGTGTCCTCATGGGCCAGATTGGCTTAATTGGCTTAATGGGAATAATGGGGCTAAGTTGCCTAAGTGGCCTATTGTACCTAATGGGCCTCAGTGGCCTAATGGGCCTAATGGCCCTGATGGGCCTAATGGGCATAATGGGACTAAGTAGCTTAATGGACCTAAGTGGCCTTAATGGGCTAATGAGATGAATGGGCCTAAGTGGCCCAATAGGCCTAAGTGGCCTAATGGGCCCTACTGGCCTAATGGGTCGAATAGGTTTAAGTGGCCAAATGAGATTGATGGGACTAATGGGCCTTAGTGGCCTCATGGGCCAAATGGGCCTAAGTGACATTAGTAGCCTCATGGTCCTAATGGGCATAATCAGCTTAGTGGACCTAAGTGGCCGAATGGGATTGATGGGCTTAATGTGCCTCCATTGCCTAATGGGCCTCCTGGGCCTAATGGGTCTGATCGGCCTAATGAGCATAATGGGCCTAATGAGACTCATGGGACTAATGGGCCTGATCGGCCTAATGGCTATAATGGGCCTCAGTGGCCTAATGGGACTAAGTGGCCTAATGGGCCTCATTGGCCTAATGGGCCCAATGGGGTGAAGTGGCCCAATGGGCCTAAGTGGCCCAATAGGCCTAATGGGCATAAATAGATGAATGTGCCTAATGGGAATAATGGGCCTAAGTGGCCGAATTGGCATGATGAACCTAATGTTCATGATGGGCCCAATGGGCCTAGGTGGCCTAAGTGTCCTAATGGGCCTCATAGGCCTAAGTGGAATAATGGGCCTAGTGGGCCTAATGGGCCTATGTGGACGAATGGGCCGGATGGGTGTAATGGAGCTAATGGGCCTCAGGGGCCGCATGGGCCAGATAGGCCCAATGGGCATAATGGGCTGCATTGGTCAAATTGGCCTAATGGGCCTCATTGGCCCAATTGGCCAAATATGCCTCATGGGCCTCATGAGCCTCATGGTCCTAATTGGCCTAAGTGACCTAAGTGACATAATGGGCATAATGGGCCTAAATGGCCTAATGGGACTAATGATCCTAATGGGTCTAATGGGCCTAAGTGGCCGAATGGGCCTCATAGGATCGATTGGCATATTGGGCCTAATGGTCCTAAGTGGCCTAAGTGGCCTAATAGTTATAATGGGACTAATGGGCCTAATGGTCTTGATGGGACTAAGTGGATTAATTGACCCAATGGGCCTAAGTGTCTAAATGGGCTGAATGGTTCTAATGGGGCAAAGTGGAAAAATGGGCCTAATGGGCCTAAGTGGCGGAATGATTGTAATAGACCTAAGTTGTCTAATGGGACTAATGGACCTAATGGGCCTAAGCGGCCGAATAGGCCTGATGGGACTAGTGGTCCTAATGGGCCTCATGGGACTAAGTAGCCTCATATTCCTGATGGGCCTAATAGGCCTAATGGGCCAAATGGGCCTCTTAGGGCTAAGTGGATGAATGGACCTAGTGGGCCTAATGGGCCTAAGTGGGCTAAGTGGCCTAATGCGCCGAATGGGCCTAAATTTCTGAATGGGACTAGTGGGCCTAAAGGGCCAAATGGGACTAAGTGGCCCGATGGACCTAATGGGCCGAATGGTCCTAATGGGACGAATGGGCATAATTGGCCTAAGTGGCCTCATGGGCCCAATGAGCCTAATGGGCCTAGGTGGCCTAATGGGCCTAATGGTCCTAAGTGGTCTAATGGTCCTGATAGGCCTCATGGGCCTTATGGACCTAAGTGGCCTAAGTGGCATAATGAGCCCAAGTGGCCTAATGGGCCGAGTGGGCCTAAAGGGCCTAATGGGACAGAGGGCCCTAATTGGTCGGATGGGCCTATTAGGCCTTATGGGCCTAATGGTCCTCATTGGCTTAAGTTTCCTCATGGGCCCAATGGGAATAATGGGCCCAATGGGCCTAAGTGGTCCTATAGAGCCAAATGTGCCGAATGGGCTGAAGTAGCCTAATGGGCCTCATGGGCCTAAGGGGCCTAATGGGCCCAATGGGCCTACTGAGATGAATGGGCCTAATGGGTCCAATGGTCCTAAAGAATCTAAGTTGCCTAATTGGTCTAAGTGGACTAAGGGGTTTGGTGGGCCTGATGGAATTAACGGGCCTAATGGGACCAAGTGGCCTGATGGGGCGAATGGGCCTCATGGGCCTAAGTGGACTCATGGGCCTAATGGCCTAATGGGCCTAAGTTTTATAATTGGCCTCATTGTCCTAATCGGCCTCGTGGGTGGAATTCCCCTCATGGGCCTAATTGGCTTGATGGACCTAATGGGCCTCATGGTCCTAAGTGGCCTAATAGTTTGAATGGGACTAAGTGCCTTAATGGGCCTAGTGGGCCTGGTGGGACTAGTGGGACTAATGGGTATAATGGGTATAATAGGCCTAATGAGCCTAATGGGCCTAATGGGCCTAATGGACATAATTGGACTAAGTGGCCTAAGTAGCCTAATCGGGCTAATCAACCGAATGGTATTAATGGGCCTAAATGGCCTAAGTGGCTTAACAGGCCTAATGGGCCTAGTGGGTCTAATCGGTTTAATGGGGCTAAGTGTCCTAATGGTCCTAATGGGACTACATGGCCTAAAGGGCCTAAGTGTCCTAATCGGGCTAATCGATCGAATGGGCCTAATGGGCTTACGTGGCCTAAGGGGCCTAACATGCCTAATGGGACTAATGGGTTTAATGGGCCTAAGTGGACTAATTGGCCTACATGGCCCAATTGGCCTAAATGGACAAATGGGCCTAAGGGGCTTAATGTGACTAATGGGTTTAATGGGCCTAAGTGGCCTAATGGGACTAGGTGGCTTAATGGGCCTAATAGGATTAATGGGCCAAAGTGGCCTAATGGGCATAATGGGATGAAGTGGCCTAAGTGTCCTAATGGGTCTAATGGGCCTAATTGGCCTAATGGGCCTCAGTGGCCTAATTGTCCAAATGGGCCTAGTTGTCTAATGGTCCTAATGGCCCTAAGTGACATAATCCCCCTAATTGACTAAATGGGCTTAATGGGCCTAATTAGACTAATTGGGCTAAGTGGCCTAATCAGCCTTATCGACTGAATGGGCCTAATGGGCCTAATGGACCTAAGTAGCCTAATGGGCCAAAGTGGCCTAATCTGCCTAATCGACCGAATGGGCCTAATGAGCCTAAGGGGCTTAAGTGTCCTAATGGGCCTAAAGTGCCTAATGGTCCTAAGTGGCCTAATCAGGCTAATTTAAAAAATGGACCTAAGTGGCCTAGTCGGCCTAATCGATCAAATGGGCCTAATTTGCCTAATGGGCCTAAGTGGCCTAATGGACCTAATGGGTCTAATGGGTCTAAGTGATCTAAGTGGACTAATCGGCCTAATCGATTGAATGGGCCAAATAAGCCTAAGTGTCCTAATTGGATGAATGGGCCTAATCGGCCTAATTGGTCTGAGAGGCCTAAGTGGCTGAATCAGCCTAATCAACTGAATGTGCCTAATGGGCCTTATGGGCCTAAGTGGCCGATTGAGACTAATGGGTCTAAGTGGATGAATGGGCCTAATGGGCCAATTTGGAATAATGTGGTTAATGGGCCTAATGAGCTTAAGTGGCATAATGGGCCTGATCAACCCGAATGAGCGTAAGTGGCCGAATGGGCCGAATTGGCCGAATTGGCCTAATGTGCTTAATGGGCCTAATTGTTTCAATGGGCATAATGGGTCCAATGGGCCTAAGTGGCCTTATGGTCCTAATGGTCCGAATGGGACTAATGGGCCTAATTAGACTAATGGGACTAATGGGCCTAATGGGCCTAAGTGGCCAAATTGGCCAGTGGGCCTTAGTGACCTAATGGGCCTAAGTAGACTAATGGGACAAATGGGATGAGTGGGCCTAATGGACATAAGTGGCCTTATGGTCCTAATGGGCCTAATTGGCCTAATGGGCCTAATTGGATGAATGGGCCTAAGTGGCCTAATGAGACAATTGGTCTAAGTGGCCCAATGGGCCTAATGGGCATAAGTGGCCTAATCGGCCTAATTAAATGAATGGGAATAATGGGCCTGATGGGACTAAGTGGAATAATGGGACTAATAGGACGAAGTGTTCAAATGGGCTTGATGGCCCTGATGGGCCGAAGTGGCCTAACGGGCCTCATGGGCCCAATGGGCCCAAGGGGCCTAATTGCCCTAATGGGATTAATGGGATTAATGGAAATAGGTACCAAATGAGCCAAATGGGCCAAATGGGCCTAACTGTCCTATGGGGCCTAATGGGCCTAAGCAGCCTAATGGGCCTAGGTGGCCTAATGGACTTAATGGGCTCAACGGGTTTATGGGCCAAATTGGCCTTATGGGCCTAAGGGGATGAATGGGACTAATTGTCCTAAGTGGCTTAATGTGCCTTGGTGGTCTAATGGGCCAAAGTTGCTTAATCGACCTAATGGGATTAATGGGCCGAGTGGGCCTAATGAGCCTAAGTGGCCTAATGTGTCTAACATGCCAAATTGGCCTAAGTGGCCTAATGGGCCTAATGGCCCTAAGTGGCCTATCGGGCCGAAGTGGCCTAATTTGCCTAATTTGCCTAATGGGGTTAATGGGCCAAGTGGGCCTAAGAGGCCTAAGAGGCCTAATGGGCCTTAGTGGCCTAATCGTCGTAATGTGCCTAGTCAGCCTAATGGGCCTAAGTGGCCTAATGGGCTTAATAAGCTTAATGTGTCTGTGGGCCAAATGGGCATAATGGGCCAAATGGGCCAAATGGGCCGAGTGATCATAATTATCCTAAGTGGCCTAGTGGATCGAATGGGCCTAAGTGGCCTAATTTGAAAAAGTTTCCTAATCGGCCAAATGGGATTAATGGGCCTAAAGGGCCTAATGGGCCTAATGGGTCTAATGTGCCTAAGTGGCCTAATCGGCCTAATGGAATAATGGGCTCAGTGGTCTAATGGGCTTAATGTGCCTTGTGGGCCTAATGGGCCTAAGTGACCTAATGGGCCTAATGGGCCTAAGTGGCTTAAGTGGCCTAATGGGGCAAATGGGCCTCAGTTTCCTAATGGGCCCAATGGTTCTAATGGGCCTTAGTGTTCTAATGGGCCCAATGAGCCCAAGTGGCCTAATGGGCCTAATGGGCTTAATAGACCTAATTGGACTAATTGGCCTAATGAGCCTAATTGGATAAATGGGCCTAATGGTTCTAAGGGGCCAAAGTGGCCTAATGAGCCAATTTGGTCTAAGTGGCCTAATGGGTCGAAGGGGCCTAATGGGCCTAATGGGCCACACGGGCCTCATGCGCCTAAGTGGACTCATTTTCCTAAGTGGACTAATGGGTTAAATGGGCCCAAGGGGTTTAATGGTTTTAAGGGGCCTAATGGGATGAATGGGATTAACGGTCTTGGGTGCCAAATGGGCCTAATGGACCGAATGGACCTAATGGGCCGAATGGGCCTAATGGGCTTCGGTGACCTAATGGGCCTAAGTGGTCTAATGGGCCTAAGTGTCTTAATCAACCCAATGGGAATAATGGCTCGAATGGGCCTAATGGGCCTCAATGACTCAATGGGCCTAATCGGCTTATGTGTCTTAATCAACCTAATGGGCTTAATGGGCCTAAGGGGTGTAATGGGCCTAAGTGGCCTAATGGTCCTAACAGGCCTAAGTGATGCAGTGGGCCTAGGTGGCCTAATGAGCTTAATGGAATTAACGGGCCTAGAGGCCAAATGGGCATTATGGGCCTAATGGGACAAATAGGCTTAATGGGCCTAAGTGGCCTATTAGTTCCAATGGGCCTAAGTGGACTAATCGGCCTAAGTGTCCTAATCGGCCTAATGGGCCAAATGGGACTTAGTGGCCTAATGGGTCTAGGTGGACTAATGGGCCTAATGGGCTTAACGGGCCTAGGGGCCAATTGGTTTAATGGGATGAATGTGCCTAAGTGGCCAAAGGGGCCTAAGTGGCATGATGGGACAAAGTTTCATAATTGGACTATTGGGATTAATAGGCTTAATGGACATAATGGACCTAATGGGCCTAAGTGGCTGAATAGGCCTAATTTTCCTAATGGGCCTAATCGACCTAATAGACCTAAGTGGTCTAATGGGCCAAAGTTTCCTAATCGACCTAATGGGTTTAATTGGCCTAATGTGCCTAATGGGTGGAATGGGCCTAAGTGTCCTAATGGGAGTAAGTGGCCTAATCATTCTAATGGGCTTAATGGTCCTAGTGGACCTAAGTGGCCTAATGGGACTTAGTGTCCTAATCGGCCTAATGTGCCTAAGTGGCCAAATGGGCATAAGTGGCCTAATGTGATTAATGGGAATAAGAGGCCCAGGAGCCAAATGAGTCTAATGGGCCGAATGGGCCTAATGGGTTGAATGGGCCTAATTAACCTAAGTGTCCCAATGGTCCTATTGGGCCTAAGTGGCCTAATGGGCCTAAGTTGCCTAATTGACCTAATGGGCTTAATGGGCCTAAGTGGTCAAATGGACCTAAATGGCCTCATCGTCCTAATGGGATTAATGGTCCAAGGGGTCCTAAGTGGTCGAATGGGCCTCAATGGCCGAAGTGGCCAAAGCGGTCTAATGGGCGTAATGGGACTAAGTGGCCTAGTGGGGCTAATGGGCCTAAGTTTCCTAATGGCCCTAAGTGCCCTAATTGGTCGAATGGGCATAAGTGGTCTAATGGGGCTAAATGGACTAAGTGTCCTAATGGGCCTAATGGACTTAAATGACCTAAGTGGCCTAATGTGCTTAGTGGTCCTAATGGGCCTAGTGGTCCTAATGGGCATAACGGACTTAGGTGGATGAATTGGCTTAATGGGCCTAAGTGGCATAATGTGTCTAATGGGCTGAATAGACCAAATGTGCCAAATGTGTAGAGTAGGCCTAATGGGCCTAAGTGGCCTAATGGGCCTAATGGGATTAATGGGCCTAAGTGGCCAAATGGGCCTAATGGTCCTAAGTGGCCTAATGGGACTAATGGACCCAATGATCCTAATGAAAAAAATGTTCCTAGTGGGCCTAATGGGCCTAAATGGCCTAATGGGCCTACTGGGCCTAAGTGACATAATGGGCCTAAGTGGACTAATGGGCTTAATGGACCCAATGGACTGATGTGGCCGAATGGCCCTAGGTGGCATAATGGGATTAATGGGTCCAATAGACCTAATGGGAATAGTGGGGTCTTAAGTGGCCTAAGTGGCATAATGGGCCTAAAGGGCCTAATAGGCCTGAGTGGCCTAATTATCCCAATGAGCCTAAGTGGCGTAATGGGCCGAACGGGCCTAACGGGCCTAAGTGGCTTAAGGGTCCTAAGTGGCCTAATGGTCCCAATGGGCCTAAGTGTCCTAAAGGGACTAATTGGTCTAATGAGGTTAATGGGCCTAACAGGATGAATGGGGCTATGGGGCCTAATGGGCCTACATGGCCAAATGTCCATAAATGGACTAATGGGCCTAAAGAGCCTAATCGGACAAAGGGGCCTAATGGGCCTAAGTGGCATAATCGTAGCCTAATGGGACTAAGTGGGTAATGGGTCTAATCGGCACAGTGGGCCTAAGTGACATAATATAATGGGCCAAATGTGATGAATCAGCCTAATGGGCCTAAGTGGCCTAATCGGCCTAAATGGCCTAATAGTCCAAAGCAACCTTATGGACCTAAGTGGCATAATCGGCCTAATGGGCCTAATGGGACTGAGTGGTTCAATGGTCCTAAAGGACTTAATTAGCTAAAGTGGCCTAATGGGCCTAAGTGGCATAATCATAACCAAATGGGCCTAAGTGGCCTAATGGGCCCAATGAGCCTAAGTGTACTAATGGTCTTAATGGGCCTAAGTGGATGAATGTGCCAAATGGACTGAATGGGCCTAATGTACTGAATGGGCCTAATGTGCCTAAGTGGACTAATGGGCTGAATGAGCCTTAGTAGCCTAATGGGTTGAATGGGTTTAATGGGCCTAATGGGACTAAGTGGTTGAATGAACCTAATGGGTTCAATGGGCATAATGTTCATAATTGGCCAAAGTTGCCTAATGGGCCTAAATTGCCTATTGGGCCTAAGTGGCCTAATGGGCCTAATAGGTCAATTAGGCGTAAGTGGTGTAATGGGCCTAATGGCAGGAATGGGTTTAAGTTTCTAAATGGGCCTAATGGGATAAAAGGGCCGAAGTTTCTGAATGGGCCTAAAGGATTGAAAGGTCTTAATGGGACGAATGGGCCTAATGATCCTAAGGGGCCTAAGTGGCCTAATAGTCATAATGGTTCTTAGTGGACTAGTGGACCTAAGTGGCCTAATGGTTCGAATGGGCCTAATGGGTCGAATGGACCCAATGGGCCAAAATGGTCTAGTGGGGTGAATTAGCCGAATGGGCCAAATTGGCTGAAGTGGCCTAATGGGCCTAATGGGCCAACTGGACTGAAGTGGCATGTTGGGTCGAATGGGCCTAAAGGGTCCAATGGGCATAATGGGCCGAATGTGACTAAATGGTCCAATGGGCCTAATAAGCATAATTATCTAATTGGGTTGGATGGGTCTAATGGGCTTAGTGGGCCGAAGTGGCTTAATGGACTTACTGGGTCTAATGGACCTGTTGGGCCTAATGGACATAATGGGCCTAAGTGGCATAATGGTCTTAAGTGGAAAAATGGACCTAATGTGACTAATGGGTGTAATGGGCATAATGGACCTAAGTGAACCAATGGGCCTAATGGGCTTAAGTGGCTAAATGGTCCAAATGGGCCTAAGTGGTCCAATGGGTCTAATGAGTCTAAGTGGACCAATGGGCCTAATGGGCCTAAGTGGTCTAATGGGACTAAGTGGTTGAATGGGATTAATGGGCCTAATGGGACGAATGTGCCTAATGGGTCGAATGGACCTAATGGGCTTACGTGTACTAATGGGCTGAAGTGGCTTAATGGGCCCAATGGGCATAACGGGCTGAAGTTGCCTAATGGGACCAATGGGCCAAATGGTCCAAATAAGCCTAAGTTCCCTAATGGGTCTAAGTTCCCTAATGGGCCGAAGTGGCCTAATGGACACAATGGGCCTAGGTTGCATAATGGGCTTGAGGGGTCTAAGTGGCCTAATGGGCCAAAGTGGACGAATGGGCCTAATGGGCATAATGGGTCTTAGTGGCCAAATTGGCCTAATGGGAATAATGGACCTATGTGTTTGAATGGGCCTAAGTGGACCTATGGTCTAAATCAGCCAAATGGGTCTAATGGGCCTAATGGGCCTAATGGGCCTAATGCGACTAATGGGCCTAATGGTCCTAATGATCCTAAGTGACATAATGTTTCTAAGTGGCCTAATGGGCATACGTTTCCTAATGGGTCTAATGGGCCTAAGTGGCCTAATGGGTTTAATGGGCCTAAGTGGCCTAATGGGCCAAAGTGGACGAATGGGCCTAATGTGATTAATGGGCATAATGGTTCTAAGTGACCAAATAGGCCAAATTGGCTTAAGTGTCCTCATTAGCCTAATGGGACACAACAACCTAATGGACCTAATGTGCCTATTGGGCCTAAATGGCCTAATTGGACAAAGTGAACGAATGCACATATGGGCCTAATGGGAATTATGGGCCTAATGGACCTAATGGGCCTAAGTGGCCTAATGGACCTAATGGTCCTAATGGACCAAAGTGGATGAGTGGGAATAATGGGCCTAATGGGACAAAGTGTCCAAATGGTCTAAATGGGCCTAAGTTGCCTAATGGACCGATTGGGCCTAAGTGGATTAACGTGCCTAATGGGCCAAATGGGCCTAAGTTTCCTAATGGGAAAAAGTGGATGAATGTACTTAATGGGCCAAATAGGCATAATGGGGCGAATTGGATGAAGTGGCCAAATGGGTCAGATGGGCCTAAGTGGCCTAATGGGCCTAATTGGACTAATGAAACAAAGTGGATACGATTTCACTTTCTGATTTCCTTGGGTATGATTCCTTTTCGATTATAATCATCTCTTTCTTCTCTTACACCAAGATACAATAAATCTGAATACTATTTGGAATACCTATTTCCCCCTTTCTTCCATCAAGCTTGCATGATAAGTTCTCCAATCAACTTATGATTTATGAAATACAAATCAGCAAAGCATAGTCACATTTAATTTTATTATAGTTAGAAGAATGTGATACTTCATGAAAACAAACACTTCTTTCATACTGAATCTAGTGTGATTATGATGACCATTTAATTCTAGCAAGATTCATTCTCCATGCGACTGATTCTCTCTTTATAGATAACGATCAATTATTCATTATGATATTTTCACATACCAGACCCAAGACAAATCTGAATAGTGCCTTTTCTTTCAAACATCTTTGCCTCGTTATAATGGAAAGGGTGAGTCTGATTCTTTTGAAAACAATGGCTAGTACGATTTCCACCAAATACAAAGTGAGGTGATTTTCTTTCTTTAAAATCTTTCCTTGACAACAAAAGAAAACACATGAAAACAAACACCTTCCTCGTTAAATTTTGTTGTCAATCAAGTTTCATAAATCATTGAACTTAGGCTCATTTGGCCCATTTGGCCTATTTACCACTTAGTACCATTAGGGAACCTAGGCCTATTAGGCCCATTAGGCCACATACACCGATTAGACCCATTAGAGAACTTAGGCCTATTCAGCCCATTATCCTATTTGGCCCATTTGGCCACTTAGTCCTGTTAGGCCCATGAGTCTCATTAGGCCACATTGACCCATTAGGCCCATTAGGCGACTTAGGAACTTAAAGCCCATTTGGCCACATCAGTCCATTAGGCAACTTAGGCCACTTAGGCCCATTGGACTTGTTAGGCCCATTAGACCCATTAGTCCCATTCATCCCATTGGGCCCATTAGGAAACTTAGTCCACTTAGTCCTATTAGGCCACTTAGGCCAATTGTAACCATCAGGCCCATTAGGTAACTTAGGACACTTAGTTCCATTATGACACTTAGTCCTAGTTGACCCATTCGACCCATTAGGCCACTTAGGCCCATTCTACCATTAGGCCCATTAGGACCATTAGAACCATTAGTCCGATTAGGTTACTTAGTCCCATTAGACCCATTAAGACCATTAGGCCCATTAGGAAACTTAGGCCACTTAAGGCCATTAATCCACTTAGACCCATTGGATCCATTAGTCCCATTAGGAAACTTAGAAAATGTAGGTCTGTTAGGCCACTTAGATCTATTAGACCCTTTATGCCCATTAGGCCCATTTGTCCAATTTGGCCCATTAGGCCCATTAGTACACTTAATCCCATTAAGCTCATTAGGCCACTTCGACCCATTAGGCATCTTAGGACACTTAGGCCCATTGGATCCATTAGACCCATTGGGCCCATTAGGCCCATTCATCCCATTAGGCACATTAGGTAACTTTGGCCACTTAGGCTTGTTGGACCCATTAGGCCCAGTGTACCCATTTGGCTCATTGGTCCCATTAGACAACTTAGGCCACTTAGGCCCATTGGACCCATCAGGCCCATTAGGTAACTTTGGCCACTTAGGCCCATTCGGCTCATTCAGCCCATTAGGTCACTAAGGTCCATTATACCCATTCAGCCCATTAGTCCCATTAGACCCATCAGACCAATTATACCACTTAGGCCCATTTGACCCATTAGGCCCACTAGGCCCATTAGGCAACTTAGGCCACTTAGGCCCATTCGATCACTTACTCCCATTTAACCCATTATGCCCATTATGCAACTTAGGCCACAAAGTCCCATTAGTCCACTTAGACCCATTGGACCCATTAGGCCCATTGGACCCATTAGGCCCATTAGGTAACTTAGACCACTTAGGGTCATTAGGCCACTTAGACCCATTAGACCCATTAGGCCCATTAGGCAACTTAGGCCACTTAACCCCATTGAAACCATTAAGCCCATTACTCTCATTAGGCAACTTGGGCCACTTGGACCCATTAGGCCACTTAGGCCCATTGGACCCATTAGGCTGAATTATCCATAATGGGCTAATTTGGCCCATTAGATGCATTGGCCACATTAGACCACTTAGGCCCAATATGACCACTAGGACACTTAGGCATTTTAGGCTACTTAGGCCCATTATACCCATTAGACCAATTATGCCCATTGGGCCCCTTAAGCCCATTCAGACAATTAGGCCATCAGGCCCACTAGGCAGAATTGGCCATAATGGGCCCATTCATCCCATTAGGTCACTTAGGCCCAACAGGTCCAATCATCCCATTCGGCCTATTAGGTCACTTAGTCCACTTAGTCCCACTAGGACACTTAGGCCCATTAGGCTCCTTAGATCATTGTACCCATTGTGCCCATTAGGCCCCTTAGACCCATTAGGCCAATTAGGCCATTGGGCCCATTAGGCCCACTAGGTTACTTAGTCCCAATAGTCCCATTAGTACTATTCGGTCACTTAGGCCACTTAGGCCCATTAGTCCCCTTAGGCCTATTAGGCCCCTTAGACCCATTAGTCCCATTGGGCCCCTTAGGCCCATTAAGCCCATTAGGCCCATTAGGTGCATTTGGCCACTTAGGCATATTCATCCACTTTGGCCCATTATTCTCCTTAGACCCATTAGGCCCATTGGTCCCATTAGGTACATTAGGTACATTAGGGCAATTTGGCCATTAGGCCCATTAGGCTAAATTGACCATAATGGTACCATTTGACCACTTAGGCCCATTAGGACCATTAGTCTATTAGACATATTAAGCTGAATTGGTCATAATGGACCCATTAGGCCACTTATGCCCAATAGGTCCATTAATCCCATTAGGCCCATTAGGCCCATCATCCCACTTAGGCCCAGCTGGTCCACTCGACCCATTAAGCCCATTAGGCCTATTAGACTGAATGGGGCTTAATGGGCCCATTAGGACACTTATGCCCAATAGGACCATTTGGACCATTAGGCCACTTAGGCCACTCAGGCCCATTGGGACAATTTGGCTCAGTAGACCCATTAAGCACATTAATCCCATAAGGCCCATTATACCCATTAGGTCATTTAGGCCCAATTGGCTGATTAGTCCACTTAGGACCATTTTTCCCATTAGACCACTTATTCCCATTAGACCCGTTTGGCCCATTAGGACCATTAGTCCACTTAATCCCATTAGACCCATAAGGCCACTTAGGCCAGTTAGACCCTTTTGATCCTTATTCCCATTTGGCTATTTAGGTCGATTTAGGTCATTTTTGCCAATTTGGCTAATTAGGCCTTTTAGGCCAATTAGGCCGTTTAGGCTAATTTAGGCCATTTAGGCCAATGAGGCCAATGAGACCAATTCAGGCCAAATTAGGCCCTTTAGGGCATTTAATCCAATTAGAATATTTATTCCATTTAGGACAATAATCCAATTATTCCAATTAGCCCCATTAGGCCAATTAGGCCAATTAAAAAATTTAGTTTACTTAGTCCATTTAGGCCAATTTTGGTCATTTAGGCTAATTAGTCTATTTAGGCCAATTTAGGTCATTTAGACTATTTAGGCCAATTTAGACCATTTTGTCCAATTCATCCAATTATGCCATTTAGGCCAATTTAGACAATTTAGACCAATTATGTCAATTAGTTCAATTAGGTCATTTAAGCCGATTAGGCCAATTTTGACCATTTGGGCAAATTAGGCCAATTATGCAATTTAGGAAATTTAATCCAATTAGTCCATTTGGGCCATTTATACCAATTTAGTTCATTGAGACCAATTTTTCCAAATAGGCCAATTAGATAATTTAGGCAATTTAAGCCAATTATGCCATTTAGGCCAACTTAGGCCATTTAGACCAATTAGGCAAATTAGACCAATTTTTACCATTTAGGCCATTTAGGCCAATTATTCCGTTTAGTCTAATTTATCTCATTTTTACCAATTAGGAAAATTAGAACAATTAGGCAATTCAGACCAATTAGACCAATTAGACCATTTAGTCCAATTTATGCCATTTAGGGGAATTTAGGCAAATTAGGTCATTTTAGGCCACTTAGGACAATTAGAACAATTAGGTTATTTAGGAAATTTAGTCCAATTATGTCATTTAGTAAAATTATATCAATTAGGCCATTTAGGTTATTTTGGCCAATTAGGCCATTTAGACCATTTAGACCAATTTAGGCCATTTAGACCAATTAGGCCAATTTAGGCCATTTAGGCTAATTTATGACAATTAGTACAATTAGACCAATTAAAAAAATTAATCCATTTTTTCCATTTATAAAAATTAGTCCAGTTATTCCATTTAGTCCAATTAAGCAATTTAGGCCAATTAGGCCAATTAGACCATTTAGGCCAATTTAGGCCATTTAGGTTGATTAATCAATTTGGTCAATTTGGTCATTTAGGCCATTTTGGGAAATTAGTCCATTTGGTCCATTTGGGTCATTTAGTTCAATTATTCCAATCATACAATTTAGGTTATTTAGACTAATTTAGGTCATTTAGGCCATTTAGGCTAATTTAGGTCATTTAGGCTATTTAGGCTAATTTAGACAATTTAAGCCAATATGGACAATTAGTCCATTTAGGCCATTTAGGCCAATTAGTGAAATTATTAAATTTAAGATGATTTAGGAAATTTAGGCCATTAGGTCAATTAGGACATTTAGGACAATTAGACCAATTAGACAATTTAGGGAATTTAGGTCAATGAGGCCAATTAGGTTAATTTAGGTCATTTATGCCAATTAGACCATTTAGGTCATTTAGGACAATTTAGGTCATTTAGTACAATTTGGGAAATTAATAAAATTAGTTAATTTATGCAATTTAATCCAATTATCCCATTTATAAAAATTTAGACCATTTAGACCAATTTGGCCAATTTGGCCAATTGGGTCATTTAGGCCAATTTAGGCCATTTAGGCCAATTCGGCCATTTAGGCCAATTCGGCCATTTAGGCCATTTGGATAATGTACTATGAAGGGACACACAATACATAGACTTTTAGGTACGAGTACTCATAAGAAGATGAGGCTTCTTCTCATGAAGTTTGCACTTGGTAATCTCTAAGACAGGAGATTATGATAACAGACTCGTCAGTAGAAATTCGGCATGTTTTGGTGTCATCGAATATTCCTATCTATGAGTGTGTTTGATGCTCCTTAGACTTTAATATTATTATTAAAGAATGTCACAAATTGCATACTTAGATGTATGTCGTAAACCATGATAATAATAGCTCATTTGGAAGTTGGATACGTTGGGTGCCTCATGAGTGATATGTCATTAATGAATAAGTTGACGAAAGATTTGTCCTTTCTAGATTTATAGAAGCTGATATTTCAACCCTTTTATTGGAACAAAACCGTCGCATTAAATTCCATGGCCAAGGTGTAACAATGTGTTTATTTCAGATAGTCAATGGAAGACATATTGAACATATAGGTTAGTGACATGGATTTGCAACCTTCTTGATGAGATATTGTGAAAAAGAGATTATATTACCCAGTGAGCGTTCGTATGTGTTTTTTGATGTTGCAACATCAAGTTCTTTCTCTTGGATTCCATGACTTGTTGCTAGATAGTAATTTTGGACTTTAGGCAAGTTTGCCTAATTTCAATGAGAAGGAATCCTAGAGGGTCACACACTAAGTGTTTTCATTTATCTCGATTAAATTCTATTTGAGTTTAATTAATGGAATAAATATTATTCTCAAATATTAGGAATAATTTTATTCAATTTATATTGATCACATAAAGTAAATAAATACTTATTCTTCGTCATGTGAATAAAATATTTATTTTATTTATTGAATATTTTAATAAATATTTATTCGCTATATTGTAAATAAAATATTTATTTATGAATAAAATATTTATTCAGTTGTTCAATAAATGATAGAGGAGTGTGAATGGACCAAGACTGAGTCCATTGACAAATATTAATTAATAATACCATTATATAATTTTTGTTATTGTGCAAGTTGGCATGGTCCTGAAAATAATAATAATTATTATGCGGTATGAGATTTATTGAAGGCAATTAATGTTATTTAATGAATAATATGAAATTAAATAAAATTTTAACTTAAATCTCAACACTCTAAATATACGGCTATGTCTATTGTATAGAGAATCCAAAAATTGATAATAGAAAATTGTTGCGCACAACGAATTCTCTCTCAACTCCTCCTCTCCCTTGCTCAAGAATGAGAAGTGCAAGAAGTATTTCTTCAAGACCGAAGAACGAGTGATCAAGAATGAACAACATAAGACATTGGACTCACCGCACTATCACCTGGAGATCAAGTGGTGTTTCTCGAAGATCATAGGAGCACATGTGGATATCCTTTATAGGGATTTTATCCTAGGATCCTCATAGTGCAATGACAGTAACCTGAAAGTGTATTTTTAGATGACCAAAATTCACTAAAGAAGAAAGTCCCTAAGCACAGGTATTTGTTTCTTTAAATATTAAATAAATTAAATTTAAATTTGACGTGAAAGATCCTCAATCTTGGTTTTAGGCAAATATTTTTAAAATAAATTTTAATACATCATCCATCTTTGCATGATTCTATTATGCCTGAAACCACCACCACCACCACCACTACCTCTACAGCCTTCATCGCACCCCCCCCCCCACCTGACTGCCACCGCCACCGCCACCATCATCAGCTCGACCGCCACTATTACCCTCATTGAAATCACTCAAGGTATCATATAAGGAGAACATTTATGTCATACATGAATAAAAATTAATAGTCGTCTCTGATGGAAATGGTGTACTGTTAACTGACATGTCTTTCAGGAAGTTATCGGTGACCAATTTACTTCTTTCACACTTCCTTATATCTAATTTTCTGGCACCATCTACTTCTGCATGAGCATTTTTCATCTTGGGGTTCTGATAGGTTTGAGAGGCACTCAATGAGGGCCAATACCTAGTGGGTATGATGTTTTTCATGGGTCGACATCAGACTCTCCTATGGCGCTCATCACCTAATACTTGTCTCAAATGATCATTTTGCCCGAAGTTTCCTGCTTCTTTATCATCAAGGGCCTCCAAGATACATTGTTGAAAATATAAAAAAGATATTTAATTATGAACTACGTATCAAAATTTTAAATATTAATAAAAAAACTTACAATCTTTTCTTGTGTTTGTGAATTTACAGCTCTTTTAAAAATTTTCTTCCTAGTCAAGGAAAATAATTTTGCTTGAGGCACACGACGTTCAATACCAAATTCCTCTTGATGCAAATGAAATTGATTAGTATAATACTACATTATTGAATAATATGAAATTGATAAACCAATAATGAATTAAAATTTTAGATGTTGAAGAAATCCTTAAAATGAATAATCATCTAAATATACATTTAATTAGAAATTTAATACTAGTGACATAACATAAACAACACATACTAATTAGCATGATAAACATGTTTATGTTATGGATTTCTCTTTTATATTCATTTTAGTATAATTCCATTTATGTTGTGTAATTTGGTTATTCGGTCAGTTGGTAATTTTTATCATTTTTCCATTTGGCTATTTGTCTAATTGTCCAATAAGTCCATTTAAGAAAATTAGGAAAATTAGGTAAATTAGTCCAATTAGGCCATTTAGGAGAATTAGTCCATTTAGAAAAATTAGATCGTTTAGGCCAATTAGGTCATTATTCCATAGGAAATTTAGGACTTTAATCCATTTAGGCCAATTAGTCCATTAGGACATTTAGGCCATTAGTCCATTTAGGCCAATTAGGCTAATTAGACCATTTAGGTCAATTAGGCCAATTAGGCAAATTAGACCCTTTAATCCAATTAGATCATTTAATCCATTTAGACCAATTAGGCCATTTAGACCAATTAGGTCATTTATGATAATTAGTATATTAGAGTATTTAGACCAATTTGTCTATTAGTCTATTATCCCAATAGTTCATTACACCATTAGGCCAATCGGTCATTTGGCGATTTGACCATTTATGCCAATTTAGGCCAATTAGACAAATTAGGATAATTAGAACAATTCGACCATTTGATCCAATTGGACCATTTAATCCAATTGAACCATTTAATTCATTTTGATCAATTAGACCATTTAGACCCATTTGGTATTTTAGGCCAATTTAGGCCAATTAGGCCAATTCAGTCAATTAGGCCAATTAGGCCAATTATATCATTTAATACAATAATACCATTTAATCCATTTAGACTAATTAGTCCATTAAGACCAATTAGTTCATTTATGTCAATTAGAAAATTATTCTAATAATGCCATTAGGATATTAGTCCATTAGGCTATTTAGACCAATTAGGTCATTTAGGTCATTAGACCATTATCCCATTAGTTCAGTGGTCCATTAGGCCAATTGTTTATTTGGTCATTTGGTCATTTAGAAAAATTTAGACAAATTTAGGCCAATTAGAACCAAAAAATCCTTAAGTCTAGAACCAAAACACTATATCTAATACACTAATAGCCAAGGCCAAATGAGGCCCATTAGGCCGATTAGGAAACTTAGGCACATTCGCCCCATTTGGCCCAATAGGCCACTTAGGCCCATTATGCCCATTCAGCCACTTAGGCCCATTAGGCCCATTGGGCTGATTTGGCCACTTAGGACCATTAGGCTCATTAGGCCACTTAGGCCCATTAGGCCCATTATGCCACTTAGGACCATTAGTCCCATTCATTCCACTCGACCCATTAGTACCATTAAAACCATTAGGCTGCTTAGGCCCATTAGGCCCATTATGACGGTTAGGCCGCTTAGGCCTATTAGGTTCATTATGCTAATTGGTCCACTTAGGCTCATTATGTTGATTGGGACAATTAGGCTCATTATGACCATTAAGCCCATTAGTCCACTTAGGCCCAATTGGACCATTAGGTCCATTATTCCACTTAATCCCATTAGGAGGATTATTCCACTTAGTATCATTGGTCTAATTAGGCCCATAAAGGCCCATTAGGCTCATTAGGCACATTAGGCCCATTAGGCCACTTGGGCCCATTAGGCTCATTAGGTGCATTCAACCCATTAGGCCCATTACGCAACTTAGGGACATTTAGACCATTAGGTCCATTAGGCTGATTAGGACACTTGTGCCCATTAGGCCAATTAGGCCACTTAGGCCCATTAGGCCACTAATGCCCATTAGGCCCACTAGGCCCATTAGGCACATTCATCCCTCTAGGGAAATTATCCCCATTAGCACCATTAGTCCCATTATACCACTTAGAACCATTAGGCCCATTAGTCTACTTAGGACCATTAGCCCACTTAGGCCACTTAGGCCCATTCAAACACTTAGATCCATTAGCCCACTTTGGTCCATTGAGGCCATTTGGCCCATTTGTCCCCTTAGGCCACTTAGGCCCATTTGGCGCATTAGGCCTCTTAGGACACTTAGTACCATTAGGCCACTTAGGCCCATTGAGCCCATTAGGCCTATTTGGCCCCTTAGGGTACTTAGGCCGGTTAGGCCCATTAGGCCACTTAGTCCCCTTAGGTCCATTAGGCCACTTAGGCCCATTGATCCCATTAGGCCCATTAGGCCCCTTAGGTCACTTATGCCACTTAGGCCCACTAGGCCCATTAGGCCACTTAGGGCCATTATGCGACTTAGACCCATTAAGTCCATTAGGCCACTTAGGCCGCTTAGTCCCATCAAGCCCATTAGGCCACTTAGGCCCATTATACCCATTATCCTTTGGGACCATTAGGCCTATTAGGCCAATTGGGCCACTTAGGCCCATTAGGCCACTAAGGCCCAATAGGACCATTAGTCTAACTAGTAAAATTTGGCCACCTATGTCCATTAGGCCCATTGGGGCCATTAGGCCACTTAGACCCACTCAGCCACTTAGGCCCATTAGACCCATTAGGCCCTTTAGGCCACTTAGGCCGCTTATGCCCATTAGGCCGATTCGGACCATTAGGTCCATTGGCCATTAGGCCCATTAGGACCATTCGGCCCATTAGGCACACTAATCCCATTAAGTAAACTTCGTATCCTTAGTCCACTTAGTTCAATTAGGCCCATTAGGCCACTTAGGCCCATTCGGCCCATTCAGCCCATTAGGCCACTTTGTCCCATTCGACCTTCCAAATCATTTTTAAAATTTTCATAAATCCACTTTGAGGAAAAAGTGGGATCCATACACCATACTGCATGACACATATCCAAATTTTAAAAATAGTCCACATATTTAAAATTTGAAATGAATATCATCACTGCGGGAACCATCGTATCAGCGATAGATCTTGCAAATCACATAGCAACTACATCGAAGATAGCACATCGAAGAAGTTTTCACTGTTATCATCACCTGTTTTCATCATCACCACATTTTTGTCCACTATGAACTTCATTTTAGTAACCATTATCTCCAGAGTGACCACATCATCGGAGGGAACACCACATTTGTCATCATCGACCATCATCGTCAGAGAGGAGAACCAGATCAAAACAAACCAGGACGTACACTAATCACAACTGATGTCTTCATATCTCCATTGTAGAACTCCAACATTATCGCCAAAAACCATCAAAATAGAACATCACAACCACTAGAACCATAGAATATGGTCCATTAACCCTCATGGAGATCCTATTCCCCTCGATCCGCACCTCCCAGAACCTCCATGAAGTCTCATGCACCAGACTAACTAGGAAAAGAGCACAGAAAGGATGAGTAGATGGAGGCCTCAGTAGGGGAGAAATCCAGAAACCACATTGGTCAAACAAAATAGAGAACCAAAAACAGAGAAACAAAATTGATCCCTAACAAAAACACCATATGAGACCTTAATATGCATCTGAAAAATAGATAAGGATCTAAACAGAGTAATGAACCTGAGGTGAGGCCACTATCAGTGCTACTCCATCACTATCCCAAGTAGGCCTAGATCCTAAATCAAGCTCTACAAAAGTGGAGTCCAAGGTGATGGGTAGGCCATCATTGGTAGTTGTTGTGCAGGTATGTTCTTGTTGTTTGATTTCGTGCTTTTTGCTTTTGGTTTGTGTCAGTTGTGATCTTGTTATGTTTTCATTTTCCCCAATGTGACTCATGGTTTCTCACTTTTCCTAAAAGTGTTTTAAAAATAAAAAATAGTTTTTAGTCAGTCTGTAGAGGATAAAGAAGGCATCAGATGCACTCACCATTTCCGACCCAAGCTATCTAAAGCACCCGCACACACATACCAAGAATGGGGCTCTGATGGGTAGGGATAGATCAAAATAGGGGTGATGAGAGATGCAGGATGACCACACCAAAAAAATCCACATTAGTCGATAAGGAAGAAAAAGAAATAAAGAGAAATAAGAGGATGGACCAGGTGAAGTGGGGCCATCATTATCGAGAAAACCCTCAAAACCCTAGGAGGGGAAGAGGAGACAACAAGAGAATTGGGATCCAGGAGAGTATGGATCTATTAGGCTCATTAATTAGTCTCATTAGTCCCATTAGTCCACTTAGGCCTATTAGACCCATTTGTAGCATTACGACCATTAGGCCCATCTGACCACTTAGGCCCATTAGTCCCATTGGCCCACTTCGTCCCATTAGGCCCATTCAACCCATTATGCCACATAGGGCCATTTGGCCCCTTAAACCCATTAGATTAGGCCCATTAGGCCACTTAGGCCCATATGATCCATTATTCCCATTAGGCCACTTTATGCCCATTAGGCCCATTGGACCCATTATTTCACTTAAGGCCTTTAGGCCACTTTGTCCCATGAGGCACATTTGGCCAATTATTCCACTGATTTCCATTCGGCCTATTAGGCCACTTAGGCCCATTTGGCCAATTTGTCCCACTAAGACCATTGGATTAGGCCCACTATGCCACTTAGGCCCGTATGGCCCATTAGGCCCATTAGGAAAATTAGCTTAATTAGGACCATTATGAAAATTATGACCAATAAACCCATTAGTCCACTTAAGACTATTAGTCCACTTAGGCCCATTAGTCACTTGGCCCCTTATGCCCATTATGCCACTTAGGCCCATTCAGGGCATTAGGCCCATTAGTCCACTAAGGCCCATTATTCCACCTAGGCCTATTAGGCCCATTATTTCCATTAGTCCCATTAGGACCATTATACTACTTAGGCCCCTTAGCCCCATTAGGCCCCTTATGCCCCTTACTCCTGTTAGGCCGCTTAGGCCGATTAGGCCACTTTGGCCCATTCAGCCCATTAATCCCATTACGCCACTTAGGAATATTCAGTGCATTAGGCCCATTAGACAACTAAGGCCCATTAGACCCATAAGTCCCATCAGACCACTTAGGCCCCTTAGGACACTTAGTCCCCTTATTCCCATTAGGCCACTTATACCCATTAGGCCCATTAGTCCACTTAGGCGCCTTAGGCCACTTAGAACCATTAGGCCTCCTAGGCCCATGAGGCCCATTAGGCCCATCGGGCCCATCAGCCCCATCAGGACCTTAGGCCCATTAGTCTCATTAGGCCACTTAGGCCCCTTAGGCCACTTAGTCCTATTCGGACCATCAAGCCTATTAGCACACTTAGGCCCATTAGGCCACTAAGGCCCATTAGGCCACTTAAGCCCATTACTCCACTTAGGCCCATTCATCCCATTAGGACTATTAAGCTACTGAGACCCATTAGTCCCATAAGGACACTTAGGACCATTTGGCCCATTTGTCCCATCAGGCCACTTAGGCCATTGAGGCCCATTAATCCCATTGGGCCACTTAGGCCCATTAGACCTATTTAGTCCATTTGGACCATTAGGCCACTCAGGCCCATTAGAGATATTAGGCCAATAAGGTCCCATCAGCCCATTTGGCCACTTAGTCCAATTAGCCCACTTAGGTAAATTAGGCTCATTAGGCCATTGAGGCCCATTAGGCCATTGAGGCCCATTAGTCCCATTAGGCCACTAAGGCCCATTAGGCCCAATAAGCACATTAGGTCCATAATTCCCATTAACTCACTAGGTCCATTAGGCCAATTAGGCCCATTAGGTAACTTCATCCCATTAGGCTAATTCAGCCACTTTGGCCCATTTGGCCCATTCGACCACTTAGGCCCATTAGGCCCATTAGGCCACTTAGGCCCATTAGGCCCATTAGGCAACTTAGGTCACTTACACCCATTAGGCCACCTATGCCCATTTGTACAATTTGGCCCATTAGGCCACTTAATCCCATTAGGCCACTTAGGCCCATTAGGCCCATTAGGCCCATTAGGCCCATTAGGCCACTTTGGCCCATTTGGCCACTTCATCCCATTATTCCCATTATTTCTATTCGCCCCATTAGGCACATTCATTCACTTAGTTCCATTAGGCTATTTAGGCCCATTTGGCTCATTAATCCACATAGGGACAATATGCCCATTAGGCCACTTAGGCCCACTAGTCCAATTTTCCCACTTTGCCCCCCATAGGCCCATTATGCCCATTATGCCCATTATGACCATTCGTCCATTTTGGCCCATAAGAACCATTAGACCCATTATGCCACTTAGGCCTATTAGGTCCACTAGGCCCATTTGTCCACTGTATCCCATTAGTCCCATTATGACCATTAGGCCCATTCATCCACTTTGACCCATTAGGACACTTAGGGCCATTAGGCCCATTTGGCCACTTCGAGTCTTTATACCTATTAAGCCCATTAGTCCCATTCATCCACTTTGTCCCATTAGGCCACTTAGTCCCATTATACCCATTAGGCCACTTAGGCCCATTATACCCATTAGGAAACTTGTGCCCATTGGTTCACTTAGGCCCATTATGCCACTTGGCCCAGTAGGCCCATTAGGACCATTAGGCCTAGTAAGCCCATTAGGACCAGTAGGCCCACTTGGGCCCATTAGGTCCATTGGTCCAATTAAGCCCATTAGGCCCATTAGGCCACTTAGTCCCATTATGCCCATTCATCCCCTTAGTCCCACTAGGCACATTCGGCCCATTAGGTCCATTAGGCCCCCTTAGACCCGTTAGGCCTATTAAGCCACTTTGGCCCTTTAGCCCATTCGAACCATTTCACCCATTAGGCCCATTCGTCCCATTAGACCCATTCATGCCATTAGTCCCATTAGGACCATTAGTACACTTAGGCCCATTAGACCGCTTTATCCCATTAGGCCCATTCAACACATTATGCCAATTCGGTCCATTAGACCCATTCATGCCACTTAGGCTGATTCGGGCACTTAGACCCATTAGAACACTTAGGATCATTAGACCACTTAGTCCCATTATCTTAATTAGGCCCATTAGGCCACTTAAGCCCATTTGACCCATTCATCTCGTTCGTCCCATTAGGAACATTAGGCCACTTTGGTAATTTTGGACCACTAGGCCACTAAGGCCCAATAGGCCCATTTGGAAACTTGGGCCCATTATGAAACTTAGGACCATTAGTCCCATTTAGTTGATTAGGACAATTAGGACACTTAGGACACTTAGGCCCATGAGGCCACTTAGGCCCATTAGGCCCATCAGGCCACTGAGGCCCATTAGGCCCATCAGGCCACTTAGGCCCATTTAGCCCATTCAGACCATTAGGCCAGTTGAGCCACTTAGGCCCATTTGGATCATTCATCCACTTGGTCCCATTAATCCCTTTAGGCCACTTTGTCCCATTAGTACAATTTGGCACATTAGGCCACTTACACCCATTAGGCCAATTGGGCCACTTAAGACCATTCAACCACTTAGACCCATTAGCCCCATTAGCCCACTAGGCCCATTAGGCCACCTCGGCCCATTACGCCCATTTGTCACTTCATCCCATTACTCCCAAAAAAACCACTTAGGCCCATTGAAACCATTAGGCCCATTGAAACCATTAGGACCATTGAGCCACTTATCCCATTAGGCTCATTCGTCCACTAAGGCCCATTAGCACATTAGGTTCATTAGGCCTATTAGGCCTGTGAGGCCACTAAGTCCCATTAGGCCACTAAGGCCCATGAGGCCACTTAATCCTATTATACCCATCAGGCCACTTATGACCATTCGACCCATTAGGCCACTTACATTCATTAGGCCCATTGGGCCCATTGGGCCACTTATTCCCATTCAGCCCATTCGACCACTTAGGCCAATTCATCCCATTAAGCCACTTAGGCCACTTAGGCCCATTAGGCCCATTAGGCCACTTAGACCCACTAGGCCCATTACCCACTAAGTCGATTAGGCCACTTAAACCCATTAGGCCCATTAGGCGCACTAGGACCATTTGGCCCATTAGGCCCCTTAGGACCATTAATCCCATTAGGCCTATTGGAAAACTTAGGCCCATTAGGCCACTTAGGTTCATTTGGCGCATTAGGACACTTAGGGTAATTAGGTCCATTCATCCAATTAGGCTCATTAGTCCCATTAGTCCCCTAGACTTGTTAAGTCCAATAATCCCATTTGGAAACTTAGGCCCATTAGAACACTTAGTCCCATTAGGAAGATTAGGCAACTAAGTCCCATTAGGCCACTTAGGCACACTAGTCCCATTAATCCCATTAGGCTTATTAGGCCACTAAGCCCCATTAGGGCACTTAGGTCAATTAGGCCCATTAGGACCATTAATCCCATTTGGCCGATTAGGAAACTTTGACCCATTAGGCCACTTTACACCATTATTCCACTTAGACAATTAGGTCCATTAGGACCATTAGGCTACCCACACCCATTTGATCCATTGGGCCCATTATGCCCCTTAGGCCGATTAGGCAACTTTGGCCCATTAGGACACTTCAACCCATTAAGAACTTTAGACCCATTAGATCATTGAGGCTAATTAGGCCTATTAGGCCCATTTGGATCCTTTCCCCATTAATCCCATTAATCCGATTAGGCCACCTAGGCCCATTAGGCCACCTAGGCCCATTATTCCCCTTAGGCCCATTAGGCCCCTTAGGCCCATTACACCCATTATTCCCATTACACCCATTATTCCCATTAGACCACTTAGGCCCATTAGGGAACTTAGGTCCATTTGGCCACTTAGGCCCATTAGGCGCATTAGGCCACTTAGGCTAATTAGGCTCATTCCTACCATTAGGCCCATTGGGCCCCTAGGCTCGTTAAGCCCCTTAATCCCATTAGGACACTTAGGCCCATTAGGCCACCTAGCCCCATTAGGCCGATTAGGCGACTAAGGCCCATTAGGCCACTTAGGGCCACTAGGCCCACTAATCCCATTAGGCCGATTAGTCCACTTAGGCCCATTAGGCCAATTAGACCCTTTAGGCCAATCGATCCCATTAGGCCAATCAGGAAACTTTGTCCCTTTAGGCCCCTTTGGATCATTAGTCCACTTCCGCCAATTAGGCCCATTCAGCCCATTAGGCCCATTAGGCCACCTAGGCCCATTTGGCCCATCCGGACCATTGGGCCCATTATGCCCATTAGGCCGATTACGCAACTTTGTCCCAATAGGCCACTTCGACCTATTAGGCCCATTAGACCCATTAAGCCACTGAGGCCAGTTAGGGCCATTGGGCCCATTTGTAACTTATGCCCGTTAATCCCATTAAGACCATTAGGTCACCTAGGCCCATTAGGCATCTTAGTCCCATTAGGCACGATATGCCTATTAGTCCCCTTAGGCCCATTAGGCCCCTTACACCCATTACGCCCATTGCGGCCATTACACCCATTACGCCCATTAGGCCACTTAGGCCCATTAGACCGCTTAGGCCCATTAGGTTGCTGAGGCCAATTTAGTCCATTAGGCCGATGTTTTCCCTAGGCTCGTTATGTCCATTAAGCCCATTAGGCCACCCAGGCCCATTATTCCACTTAGGACCATTAGGCCACTTAGGCCCATTAAGCCCATTAGGCCCAATAGAACCATCAAACCCATTTGGTTGATTAGGCCACTTAGGCCCATTAGGCCACTTAGGACCATCAGGCTCATTAGGTTACTTAGTCCCATTAGCACCATTAGGCCCATTAGGCCAAATAAGCCCATTTGGTACCTAGGTCCATTAAGCCCATTAATCCCATTAGGCCCATTAGGACCACTAGGTCCCTTGGGCCCATTTGGACCATTAGGCCACTTAGGCCCATTTGGTCCATTATGCCACTTAGGCCCATGAGGTCCATTAGGCCCCTTAGGTATATCCAACCTATTCGTCCCATTCGACCACCTAGTAAAATTAGGCCCATTCGGCCACCTAGGTCGATTTGGCCCATTAGGCCACTTAGGCCCAATTGTTTGATTTGGAAGATTAGACCACTTAGGCTCATTAGTCCCATTAGGCCCATTGGTCACTTAGTCCTAATAGTCTCATTAGGCCCATTCGACCAATTAGGCCACTTAAACCCATTAGGCCCAATTGGCCACTTAGGCTCATTATGCCCACTATGACCGTAAGGAAACTTCGGCCCGTGAGGCCCATAAGGACCATTAGGAACAACAGTCTACTTAGGCATATTAGGCCCATGAGTCCACTTAGGACCATTAGGCCACTTGGACCATTATGCCCATTCTTCCACTTAGGTCCATTAGGCCCATTAATCCAATTAGTCTCATTCATCCACTTAGGCCCATTCGGCCCATTTGGCCCATTATGCCCATTGGGCCTATTGGACCCATTTGTCCCATTAGTCCACTAAGGCCCATTTAGTCCATTATGTCCATCATGTCCATTAGGCCACTTAGGCCCACTAGGCCACTTAGGCCCATTATTCCCATTAGGCCACTTAGGACACTTACATTCATTCACCCCATTAGGCCCATCATACCCATTAGGCCTCTTAATACCATTAGGGCCATTAGGCCCATTCAGACCATTCACACCATTCGGCCCACTTGTGCCCATTATGCACATTGGGCCTACCAAACCCATTGGGCGCATTAGGCATATTCGACAATTGGGGTCTATTGGGCCCATTAGGCAAATCAAGCCCATTAGGACCCTTAGTCCCATTAGGATCACTCATCCCTTTATGAAACATAGGCCCATGAGGCCCATTAGGACACTTAGACCAGTGAGGCCCATTAGGCCCATTAGGCCCATTAGGTCACTTAGGCCCATTTGCCCAATTAGGACACTAAGGCTCATTGGGTAAATTAGGCCAATTAGGCCCATGAGTCCAATTAGGCCACTTAGGCCCATGAGTCCCGTCTGGCCCATCAGGCCCATTTTTTCACCTAGGCCTATTAGGCCCATGAGGCCCATTAGGCCACTTAGGCCAATTCAGCCCCTGAGGCCACTTTAGTCAATTCGACCCATCAAGACCATTAGGAACATCAGTCCACTTAGGCCCATTAAGACCATCAGGCCCATTAGGACAATCAGGCACATTTGGGTCATTAGGCCACTTTGGCCCATTATGCCCTTGAGCCCCATAAAGCCCATTAGGCCACATAGGTCCACTCGGCTCATTAGGACGATTGGGACACTTAGGTCCATTTGTATCATTAGGCCACTTAGGTCCATTAGGCCCATCAGGCCCATTAGGCCCATTCAACCACTTAGGCCCATTAGGCCCATTAGGAAACTTCGGCCCATTCCTCTCATAGGACAGTTAGTCCCATTAGGTCACTTATGCCAATTAGGCCCATTAGGCCACTGAGGACCATTAGACCACTTAGGACCATTGGCTCATTTATCCACTTAGGCCCATTAATCCCATTAGGCCACTTAGTCCACATAGGCCCATCGGGCCCATTAAGCCATTGAGGCCCATTAGGACACTTTGGCCCATTAGGACACTTAGGAAACTTAGGCCAATTAGACCCATTAGGCCACTAAGGACCATTAGGCCACTTCGACCCATTAGGCCACTTAGGCCCATTAGGCCGATTAGGCCACTAAGGCCCATTAGACCACTTGGGCCCATTAGGCCCATTAGACCCATTAGGCCCATTATGCCACTTTGGAAACTTTGTCCCATTAGAACACTTAATCCCATTAGTCCCATTAATTCACTTAGGCCACTTAGTCCCATTATGTCCATTAGGCCCATTCCGCCACTTCGGCCCATTCGACCACCTAGGTCCATTAGGCCCATTAGACCACTTAGGCCCATTATGCCACTTAGGATAATTATTCCCATTAGGCCACTTAGGTCCATCATGCCACTTAGGCCCATTGGTCCACTTAGGCTCATTCGGCACATTAGGCCATTGAGGCCCATTAGGCCCATTCGAACACTTAGGGACACTTGGTCAATTAATCCTATTAGGTCGATGAGGCCACTAAGGTCCATTAGGCCACTTATCCCATTATCCCCCTTCGGCCCATTAAGCCCGTTAATCCAATTAGGAAACTTTGTCCCATTAGGCCAATTAGACTCATTAGGCCACTTAGGTTAATTAGGCCCACTAGGCCCATTATACCCATTCAGCCCATTTGGACCCTAGGCCCGTTATGACCATTAAGCCCATTAGTCCACTTAGTCCCATTAATCCACTCAGGCAAATTAGGCTGATTAAACCACTAAGGCCCATTAGGCCCATTAGGCCACTTAGGTCCACTAGGCCCATTAAGCCCGTTAGGCAGATAAGGCCACTTAGGCATATTAGGAAACTTAGGCCCATTCGACCCATTTAGACCATTTGGTCCATTAGTACAATTAATCCCATTAGGTGAATTAGGAAACTTTGGCCCATTAGGCCCCTTAGGTCCACTATGTCTATTAGGCCCATTAGGCCACTTAGTCTAATTAGGCCTATTCGGCCCATTCAGCCACTTAGTCCCATTTGGGTGATTAGGACCATTTGGACTATTAATCCCATTAGTCCAATTTGGAAACTTTGGCCCATTAGGCCACTTAGGCCCATTTGGCCACTTAGGCCCATTTGGCCCATTTGGGCCATTAGGCCCATTGGGCCACTTAGGCCAATTTTTTCCATTAGGCCACTTAAGACACTTAGGCCCATTAGAACCATTGGTCCCATTAGGCCAATTATGCCACTTAGACCCATTAGGCCCACTAAGCCCATTCGTCTCATTCGTCCCATTAGGCCACTTCGACCCATTCAGCCCATTCAGCCACACAGGTTCATTAGGCCCACTAGGACCATTAGGCCACTTAGGACCATAAGGAAACTTCGACCCATTAGGCCACTTCGACCCAATAGACCATTAGGCGCATTAGGCCACTTAATCTCATTTGGCCCATTTGGCCACTAGCCCCATTCGTCCCATTAGGCCCATTGGGCCACTTAGGCATATTAGTCCCACTAGGACCATTATACTCATTCATCCCATTAGTCCCATTAGTCCCATTAGTCCCATTAGTCTATTTAGTCCATTTAGGCCAATTAGGCCCCTTAGGCCCATGAGACCACTAAGTCCCATTAGACATGTCGGACCACTTAGGCCCATTAGAACACTAGGCCCATTAGGCCCATTCCGCCACTTAGTCCCATTCGGCCCATTCGGACACTTAGTCCACTAGGCCCATTAGGCTAATTGGGCTCATTGGGCCACTTAGGTCGATTACGTCACTTAGGCCCATTGGACCACTTCTACCCATTAGGCCCATTCAGCCACTTAGGCCCACTATGCCCTTTAAGCTAATTAGGCTGATGATGCCACTTAGGTTGATGAGGCCACTTCATCCCATTAGGCCCATTAGGCCCATAAGACTCATTAGGCCCATTCGACCCATTAGTCCCATATGGCCACTTAGGCCCATTTGGCCCATTACGCACATTAGGACAATTTGGCCCATTTGGGCACTTAGGACCACTTGTCCCATTAGACCCATTAAACCACTTTCGCCCATTAGGCCCATTAGGCCAATTAGGCACCTTAGGCCAATTTGGCCCATTCGGCCATTGAGGCCCACCAGGGCCATTAAGACACCTAGGCCCATTCCTCCCGTTAAGCCACTTACGCCCATTAGTCCCATCAGGGATATTATGCCACTTAAACCCATTTAGGCACTTAGGCCCATTAGGCCCATTCTCCCCACTCAGCCAATTTGGCCCATTAGGCCCATTCAAAAACTTAGGCTCAATCGTCCACTTAGGACCATAAGGGCCATTAGGCCCATTCAGTCGATTAGGCCGATTTGGTCACTTAGACCCATTAGGTCCATTAGGCCCATTAGGACATTTAGGGCCATTTGGACCATTTGGTTGATTAGGCCGATTAGGCCACTTAGGCCACTTAGACCCATTAGTCCCATTAGCACACTTAGGCCCATTAGGACGATTAGGAAACTTCGGTCCATTAGGACACTTAGGCCCATTTGGCCCATTTGGCCACTTAGGATAATTAGGTCCACTAGGCCCAATCGGCCCATTAGGCCCATTTGTCCCATGGGCCCGTTAATCCCATTAAGCCCATTAGGCCACATAATCTAATTAGGCTAATTAGGCCACTAAATCCCATTAGGCTACTTAGGCCCACTAGACCCATTAAGCCCATTAGGCCAATTAGGCCACTTAGACCCATTAGGCCACTTAGTCCCAATAAGACCATTAGGCCCATTAGGACACTTGGTCCATTAGGCCCATTACACCCAATAGGTTGATTAGGAAACTTTGGCCCATTAGGACACTTAGGCCCATCAAGCCACTTAAGACAATTAGGCCTATTCGGCCCATTTTTCCCATAGACCCGTTAAGCCCAATAAGCCCATTCGGACACTTAGGCCCATTAGGCCACTTAGGCCCATTAGGCCCGTTAGGCCAGTTAGTCCCATTTGGAACATTGGCCTGTTAATCCTATTAATCCCATTAGGCCCATTAGGCACATTAGGCCCATTAATCTACTTAAGACCCTTGGGCCCATTAGGCCTGTAAGGCCACTATGGACCATGAGGCCCATTAGGCCACTTAGGCCCATGATTCCCGTTAGGCCTATTAGGCCTCTTAGGCCACTTAGGCCCATGAAGACCATTAGTCCACTTAGGCCCACGAGGTCCATTAGGACACTTCATCCCATCAGGCCCATTAGGCACATTCTTCCACTTAGGCCTATTCAGCCCATTATGTCACTTAGGCCCATTATTCCCATTAGGCCCATTCGTTCAATTAGGCTGATTAGGCCCCTTAGGCCCATTAGTCTCATTATTCCACTTAGACCCATTAGCCCATTTGGCCTATTAGGCCCATTAGGTCCATTAGGCCTATTAGGACCACTAGGACCATTAGTACCATTAGGCCCATTAGGACCATTTAGAACATTAGGCCCATAATTCCACTTAGGAACATTGGGCCCCATAGGCCCATTCCGCCCGTTAAGCCCATTCGACCACATATGCCTATTAGGCCACTTAAGCACATTAGACCCATTAGTCCCATTGGTCCCATTTGGACCATTAGGCACATTAGGCCAATTTGGCACCTTAGTCGAATATGGCCACCTAGGCCCATTTGGCCCATTCAGCCCATTAGGCTCATTCATCCCATTTGATGCATTAGGCCCATTAGGCCCATTTGACCACTTAGGCCCACTAGGCCCATTAGTCGACTTAGGCCCATTAGGCCACTTACACCCATTAGTACCATTAAGCCCATTAGGCGAATTAGGCGCATTGGGCCCATTAGGACCATTCGGCCACTTAGGCCCACTAGGCCCATTAGGCCTCTTCAGCCCACTAGGCCCATTAGGCCACTTATTCCCATTAGTCCACTTACGCTCATTAGACCCATTAGACCAATTAGGTGAATTTGGTTCATTAGGCCCATTAAACCACTTAACCCCACTTGTCCCATTAGGCCACTTTGACCCATTAGGGCACTTCAGCCCATTAGGCCCATTAGGCCACTTACACACATTAGGCCCATTAATCCAATTATGACACTTAAGCCCATTCGTCCACTTAGGCCCATTAGGTCCAGTAACCCCATTAGGTCAATTTATCCCATTAGGCCCATTCAACCACTTTGGCCCATTAGTCCTAATCATCCACTTAGGCCCATGAGGCCCATGAGGCCCATTAATCCCATTCGATCAATTATGCTAATTAGGCCACTTAGGGCACTTAGACCCATTAGTCTTATTAGGTCCATTAGGACACTTATGCCCATTAGGCACAATCGGTCGATTAGGCCGATTAGGGCACTTAGACCCATTAGGCCCATTAGGCCACTTAGGCCCATTAGGCCCATTCGATTGATTAGCCCGATTCAGCCAATTAGACCCATTCATTCAATTAGCCTGATTAGGCCACTTAGGACCATTAGTCTATTTAGGCCCATTAGACCACTAAGGCCCATTTGGACAATTCAGTCGATTGGGCATATTAGGCCACTTAGACCCATTAGGCCCATTAGACCACTTTGACCTATTATTCCAATTAGGCCCATTCGATTGACTAGGCCAATTAGGCCATATAGGCCCATTAGGCACATTAGGCCACTTAGGCCCATTAGGCTCATTCAGGCGATTAGGCCGATTAGTCCACTTAAGCCCATTATACCCCTTAGGCCAATTAGGCCACTTAGGCATTAGGCCCATTAGGCCACTTAGACCCATTAGGACCATTTGCCCCATCATTCGATTAGGCTGATTAGTCCAATTAGTCCCCTTAGTCTGACTAGGCCCATTAAGCCCATTAGGCCACTTAGGCCCATTAGGTCCAATAGTCCCATTTAGTTGATTAGGGGGATTAGGACACTTGGGCCCATTAGCCCCCTTAGTCCCCTTAGTCCATTAGGCCCATTACCCCACTTATGCCAATTAAACCCATTATTCCCATTGGACCCATTAGGCCCATTTGGCCACTTAGGCCCAACAGGCCCATTAGGCCATGTAGGTCCATTAGGACAATTAGGCCCATTGAACCCATTAGTCCCATTAATCCCATTAGGCATGTTAAGCCACTTAGGCCCATTAGGCCCATTCGGTCGATTAGCTCGATTAGGCCACCTTGGCTCATTAGGCCATGTAGGCCCATGAGGCCCATTAAATCCATTAGTCCCACTAGGACCATTAGGACCGTTAATCCACTTAGTCCACATGGAACCATTAGACCCATCCGGTCGATTATCACAATTAGGCCACTTACTCCACTTAGGCCAATTATGTCCATTAGCTCCATTAGACCCATTAGGCCCATTAGGACCACTAACCCATTAGGGAACTTAGGCCCATTAAGCCCATTAGGCCACTTAGAACCACTAGGGCTATCAGGCCCATTAGGCCATGAGGCGCATTCTTTCCATGAGGCCCATAAATCCCATTAGGACACTTAGTCCCATTAGGAACATTGGGCCCATGAGGCCACTTAGGCCCATGAGACCCATTCGACTCATTAGGCCACTTGGGCCCATTCGGCCCATTAGGTCCATTAATCCCATTAGGACCACTAGGCCCACTAGGCCACTTAGGCTCATTAGGAAACTTATTCCCATTAGACCTATTAGGCCCATTAGGCCACTTATGCCCATTAGGCCCATTAGGGTCATTATGCCACATAATCCCATCTGTCCACTTAGACCCATTCAGACCATTAACCCTATTAGGACAATTTGGCCCATTAGACCACTTAGGCCCATTATTCCCAATCGACCACTTAGGCCCATAAGGCCCATTCGATGGATTTGGCTGATTAGGCCAGTTAGTCCACTTAGACCCATTAGGCTCATTAGGCCCATTAGTCCACTTAGGCTCATTATGCCCATTCAGCCGATTAGGCCGATTAGGCCACTTAGGCCACTTAGGCCACTTAGACCCATTGGGGCCATTAGGGCCATTAGGCCACTTAAGACCATTAGACCCATTAGGCCCATTCGATCAATTAGCCCAATTTGGAAATTTGGCTCATTCGGTCGATTAGCCTGATTAGTCCACTTAGGCCCATTAGGCCCATTAGGCCACATAGACCCATTCGGTCGATTAGGAAGATTAGTCCACTTACACCCATTAGGCCCATTAGTCCCATTAGGCCACGTAGGCCCACTAGGCCTATTAGGCTCATTCGGGTGATTCTGCCGATTAGGCGACATATGCCCATTAGTCCCATTAGGCCACTTGGGCCCATTATGACCATTTGGCTAATTAGGTTGATTCGACCACTTTGACCAGTTAGACCCATTATGCCCATTATGCCCATTAGGCCCTTTAGGTCCATTAGGCCTCTTAGTCCACATACGCATTAGGCCCATTAGGCCACTTAGTCCCATTAGGCCACTTAGGCCCATTAGGCCACTTAGGCCCATGAGGTCCATTTGTCCCATTAGTTGATTAGAACGATTAAGCCACTTAGGCCACTTAGACTGATTAGGCCCATTAAGCCACTTAGGCCCATTAGTCACATTAGTCCACTTAGGACCATTAGGCCCATTAGACCCATTCAGTCGATTAGGGGAATTAGGCCACTTAGTCTCATTAGACCCATTAGGCCACTTAGGCCCATTAGTCCCATTAGGCCACTTAGGCCCATTTGACCCATTAAACCCATTAGTCCAATTAGGCCCATTAAGCAACTTAGGCCACTTAGGCCCCTTAGGCCCATTCAGTCGATGAGCTCGATTAGGACTCCTAGGCCCATTAGGCCCATTATGCAGTGTAGGACCATTAGGCCCATTAGGAATCTTAGGACCATTAGGCCCATTAAACCCATTAGTCGCACTGGGACCATTAGGCCCATTAATCCACTTAGGCTACTTAGTCCCATTAGGCTTATTCAGTTGATTATCCTGATTAGGACACTTAGGTCACTTAGGCCAATTTAGTCCATCTAGCCCATTAGCCCCATTAGGCCCATTAGGGCACTTAGGCCCATTAGGGCACTTAGGCCCATTTAGACTCTTATGACTAGGAGGCTCATTAGCCCCATCAGGCCCATTAGGCCCATGAGGCGAATTCTACCCATGAGTCCCATCAGTCACATTATGTCACTTAGGCCCATTCAGCCCATTAGGCCCATGATTCCACTTACGCCCATGAGACCCATGAGGCACATTAGACCCATCATGCCACTTAGGCCCATTAGGTCCATTAGGCCCATTAATCCCATTAGGCCAACTAGGACCTTTAATCCACTTAGGCCCATTAGTCCACTTTGTCCCATTAGGCCCATTGTACCCACTAGGTCCATTCGTCCCGTTCAGCCAACTCAACATAGTAGGCCCCTTAGGCCCATGAGGCCCATTGGGACCATTAGTCCACTTAGGTCCATTCAGACCAATAGGTCCTTTAGGTCCAATTCGACCACCTAGGCCCATTAGGAACATTATGGCCATTAGGTCCCCGAGGCAACTTAGGCCCATCAGGCCAATCAGGCCAATTAGGCCCATTAGGCCGATTAGGCCGATTATGCCCATTAGGCTCATTAGGTATTTTAGGCCCACTAGGCCCATTAAGCCCATTAGGGAACATAGGTCCTTTAGACCATGAGGCCCATTAGGATCGTTAGGCCCATCGGACCACTTAGGCGCATTAGTTTCATTAGGCCCATTGGGCCCATTAGGCCACTTAGGCCCATTGGGCCAATTGGGCCCATGAGGCTACTTAGGCCCATTAGGCCCATCAGTCCACTTCATCCCATTAGGACCATTAGGACCATTAGGCCACTTAGTCCCATTAGGCCCATTGGGCCCATGAGGCCACATAGGCCCATTAGGCCCATCGGGCCACTTCATCCCATTAGGCCCATTAGGCCCATTCAGGCACATTGTCTCATTAGGCACATTAGGTCACTTAGGCCACTTAGACCCATTAGGACCACTAGTCCCATTAGGCCACTTCGACCTAGGAGGCCCATTAGGCCCATTAATCTCATTAGGCCCACGAAGCCACCTGGTCCCATGAGACCGGTTAGGCCCATTATTCCCATTAGGCCATTATGCCCATAAGGCCCATTAGGCATGTGAGCCCACTTAGGCCCATTTTTTCAATGAGGCCCATTCATACCTTGAGGCCCATCAGGCCCATTTGTCCCATTCCATCACATAGGCCAATTCCGCCACTTAAGCCCATTCGGCCCATCAAGCCACTTAGGCCCATTGGGCCCATCAAGACACTTCGGACCATTTGGCCCATTAAGCCACTTAAGACCATTAAGAACATATTTCCCATTATGCCCATTAGCCCACTTAAGCTAGTTAGTCCCATTAGGACCACTAGGCCCATGAGGCAAATCAAGCCCATTAGGCACATTAGTCCACTTAGGGCCATTGGGCTCATTAGGTCCATTGGACCAATTAGGCCCATTCTGCCCATTAGGCCTATAAGCTAATTAGTTACATTGGGCCACTAAGGATCATTATGTCCATTAGGCCGATTAGGCCCATAAAACCCATTAGGCCACTTCGGCACATTAGGTCCATTAGGTTACTTCAGCCACTTAGGCACATTAGTCCAATGATCCCACTAAGGCCCATTTGGCCCATCAATCCCATTAGGCCACTTCCGCCCATTAGGCCCATTAGGCCACTTAGGCCCATTCAGTGCATTAGGACACTTAGTCCCATTAGCCCCATTAGGCCATTAAGGACATTTAGGCCAATTAAGCCACTTGGGCCCATTAAAACCATTAGGCCCATCAGGGACATTAGGCCCATTAGGCGCATTAGGCCCATTAGGCCATCAAGTCTCATTCTTCCTATTAGGACACTTAGGCCACTTAGTCCCATTAGGTCCATTAGGCCCACGAGGCCAGTGAGGCCCATTTGGCCCATCAGTCCCATCAGGCCCATCAGGCCCATTAGGTCACTTAGGCTCATTAGGCCCATTAGGACAATTAGGACCATTAGTCCACTTAGGCTCATTTAGCTCATTATCCCACTTAATCCCATCAAACTCATCAGGCCCATCAAGCCCATGAGGCCACTTAGGCCCATTCAGCCCATTATGCCCATCAGGCCCATCAGGCACATTAGGGCACTTAGGCCCATTCGGATCATTAGGCCACTTAGGACCATTAAGCCCATCCATTCCATTAGCCCCATAGGGACCATTAGGCCACTTAGGCTCATTAAGCCCATTAGGCCCATTAGTCTCCTTAGGCCCATTCGACTCATCAGGACACTTATGCCCATTAAGCCAATTAGGGAACATAGGCCACTTGGGCTCATTAGGCCCATTATGCCACTGAGGCCCATTATACCACTTAGGCCAATTCGTCTCATTTTTTCACTTAGGCCAATTAGGACTAGTAGGCCCATTAGTCCACTTAGGCCTATTCATCCCATTTGGCTCATTATGCCACTTAGGCCCATTGGGCCCATCAGGCCACTTTGGCCCATTATGCCACTTTGGCCTATTCATCCCATTAGTCCACTTAGGACCATTATCCCACTTAGGTCCATTAGGACCATTAAGACACTTAGGCCCATTGGGCTCATTAGGCCACTTAGGCCCATTAGGCCACTTACGACCATTATGCCAATTATGCCACTTAGGCCCATTTGGCAATTCTGAACACTTAGGTTGATTAGGATCATTAGGCCATTGTGTCCCATAAGGCCCATTAGGCCATTTCGGCCACTCAGGCCATTAGTCCACTAAGGCCCATTAGGCCCATTAGTCCACTAAGGCCCATTAGGCCCATTAATCCATTTAGGCTCATTTGGCTCATTAGGCCACTTAAGCCCATTAGGCCCATTCATCCACTTAGGCACATTAGGACCATTTTTTCCATTTTCCCACTAAGGCTCACTAGGCCCATTTTGCTCATTAGGTCACTTACGCCCATTAGGGCCATTAGGTCACTTAGGCCACTTAGGATATTTGGCCCATTAAGCCACTAAGTCCCATTAGGCACACTGGTGCACTTTGGCCAATTAGGCCACTTAGGCCACTTAGGCCCATTAGGATACTAAGGCACATTAGTCCCATTGGTCCCATGTGTTCACTGAGGCCCACTAGGCCCATTAGTCCCATCAAACCCATGAAGCCACTTAGTCCCATTAGTCCCCTTATACCCATTAGGCCACTTAGGCCCATCAGGCCACTTAGGCCCATGAGACTACTTAGGCCCATTATGCTAATCAGGACACTTAGGCCCATTAGGCTGACTAGGCCCATTAGGCTAATGCGACACATTAGGACCATTAGGCCAATTCAGCCACTCATGCCCATTAGGCCCATTAGTCCCATTAGGCCACTAGGACCATTTGTCCCATTTTCCCACTAAGGCTCACTAGGCCCATTTGGCCCATTAGGCCACTTACGCCCATTAGGGCCATTAGGTCACTTAGGCCACTTAGGCTCATTTGGCCCATTAGGCCACTGAGTCCCATTAGACCCACTAGCTACTTTATCCAATTAGGCCACTTAGGCCACTTAATCCTATTATGATACTTAGGCCCATTAGTCCCATTGGGCCCATGTGTTCACTGAGGCCCACTAGGCCCATTAGTCCCATCAAACCCATGAATCCACTTAGACACATTAGTCCACTTAGGCCCATTAGGCCACTTAGGCCTATCAGGCCACTTAGGACAATGAGGCTACTTAGGCCCATTATGATAATCTGGACACTTAGGCCCATTAGGCTGACTAGGACCATTAGGCCAATGCAACCCATTAGGTCTATTTTCCCATTTGGCCCATTAGGCCATTTCGGCCACTCAGGCCCATTAGGCCCATTAGTCCCATTAGGCCACTAAGGATCATTAGTCTCACTAGGAAATTGAGGCTCATTCATCCCATTAGTCCACTAAGGCCAATTAGGCCACTTAGTTCCATTAGGTCACTTAGGCCCATTAGGCCACTTATGCCCATTAGGCCCATGTGTCCACTAAGGCCCATCAAACCCACGAGGCCACTCAGACCCATTAGGCTGATTAGGCCACTTCATCCCATTAGGACCATTAGTCCACATAGGCTTATTCTACTCATTAGGCCACTTAGGCCCCTTAGGCCCACTATTCCATTGATTCCACTTAATCCCATTAAGCCACATAGGCTTATTTCTCCCGTTAATCCCATTAGGGCCATTAGGCCAATTAGGTCCCTTCGATGAATTAGGACCATTAGGCCAATGGCACCCATTAGGCCCTATAATCCCATTAGGCCACTTAGTCCCATTAGGTTCATTAGGCCCATGAGGTCCATGAGTCCACTAAGGCCACTGAGTCCCATTAGGCCCATCGGGAGCATTAGACCCATTAGGCCACTTATGCCCATCAGGCCCATGAGGCCCATTTTCCCATTAGGCCACTTAGTCACATTGTGCTCATTAGGCCACATAGGTCCATTAGACCCATCATGCTCATCAAGACCATTAGGCCGCTTTGGCCCATTCCACACATTATGCCCATATGGCCCATCATGACACTTAGGCCCATTCAGCGAATTAGGCCACTTCGGGCCATTAGGCCCATCAGGCTCCTCATGGCCATTAGGCCACTCCAACTGATTAGGCCCATTAGGCCCATTAGGCTACTTAGGTATGTTCAGCACATTAGGCCACTTAGGCCCATTAGGCCCCTTAGTCCACTTAGGCCCATTATCCCCATTTGGCCACTGAGGCTCATTAGGCCCATTAGTCCACTTAGGTCCATTCGTCTCATGAGACCAATTAGGCCCATTAGTCCCATTAGGCCACTTAGGCCCATTTGGCCCATTAGGCCACTAAGGACCATTATGCCCATTAGTCCCATTAGGAAAATTAGGCCAATTAGGCCACTAAGGCCCATTAATCCCATTAGGACACTTAGGACCCTTAGATCCATTGTGCCCATTAGGCCACTCAAGCCCATTAGGCCACTTAGGCCCATTAGGCCCATTAGGCCACTTCATCCACTTAGGCTCATTATGCCCATTAGGCCAATTAGGCCACCTAGGACCATTAGTCTAGTTAGGACCATTAGGAAACTTAGGCGACTTAGGCCACTTAGGCCCATTAGGCAACTTAGGCCCATTAGGCCACTTAGGCCCATTATGCCAATTAGGCCACTTAGGCCCATTAGGAAATTTCATCCACTCAACCCCATTAGGTCGATTAGTCCCATCAGGCCACTAAGGCCCATTAGGCCACCAAGGCCCATTATGCCATTTCAGCCAATTAGGCCCATTAGATCCATTATGCCACTAAGGACCATTCAGCCACTTAGGCCCATTTGGCCCATTAGACCCATTGGTCTCACTCAATCGATGAGGCCGATTAGGCCACTTCGGTCCATTAGGCCCATTATGCCAATTAAGCCCATTAGGCCACTTCAACCCATTAGGCCACTTAGGCTCATTAGGCCCATTCAGTAGATTAGGGGGATTAGAAAACTTGGGCCCATTGGGCCCCATAGGCCACTTAGGCCTATTAGGCCCATTAGGAAAGTTAGCCCCATGAGCCCCATTAGGCCCATTCAGCCACTTAGGCCCATTGGGCCCATTAAACCCATTAGTCCCATTAGGCTCATTTGGCCCATTTTACAACTTAGGACCATTAGGTCATGTAGGCCCATTAGGCCCATTAGGCCACTTAGGCTCATTAGACCCATTAAAACCACTAGTCCCATTAGTCCCATTAGACCCATTAGGCCTGTTAAACCACTTAGGCCACTTAGGTCCATTTGGTTGATTAGCCCGATTAGGCAACATAGGCCTATTGGGCCACGTCGGCCCATTAGGCCCATTAGGACACTTTCGCCCATTAGTCCCATTAAACCCATTAGTCCATTAGGCTCATTAGGATCATTAATCCACTTAGGCCCATTACACCCATTTGGTCGATCGGCCCAACTAGGCCACTTAGGCCACTTAAGCCCATTAGGTCCATTAGGCCCATTAGGTCCATTAGGCCCATTAGGGCCATTAGGGCCATTAGGCCCATTAGGGCCATTAGGCCCATTGGACCCATTTGGCCCAATAGAACCACTAGGCCCAATAGGGAACTTATTCTCATTAGGCCACTGATGACCATTAGGCCCATTAGGCCCATGAGGCGTATTCTGTCGATGAGGCCCATGAGGCCCATTAGGCCCAGGAGGACCATCAGGCCCATTAGGTCACTTAGGTCCATTAGGCCATTTGGGACCATGAGTCCACTTAGGACCATGAGGCCCATTGGACCCATCAGGACACTTGGGCCCATTAGGCCCATTATCCCCATTAGGCCCACTAGAACCTTTTGGCCACTTAGGCCCATTAGGCCTATTTGGAACACTAAGCCCATTCGTCCCATGAGGACCATTGGGCCCATTCGTCCCATTAGGCCCACTCAACCCCTTAGGATGCTTGGCCCCATGAGGCCCATGATTCCTATTAGGCAACTTGGCCCCTTCAGCCCATTAGTCCCCTTCGGCCCACTGATCCCACTTAGGCATATTAGGCCCATTATGCCCAATGGGATGATGGGGAAACTTAGTCCAATTAGGTCCATTATTCCCATTCGTCCCATTAGGCCACTTAGGTCCATTAGGCCACTTAGGTCACTTAGGGCCATGAGGCCCATGAGGCCCATCATGTCCATTAGACCGCTTAGGCTAATTAGACCTATTGGGTCCATTAGGCCACTTCATTCCATTAGGTCTATTGGTCTCATGAGGCCACTTAGGCCCATTCAGCCCATTAGGACCATGAGGCCCATTAAGACCATCAGGCCACTTAGGTCCATTAGGCCCATCAGGCCCACTAGGCCCATTCATCCACTTAGGCCCATTAATCCCATTAGGCCACTTCAACCACTTAGGCCCATTGGGCCCACTCATACTATTAGTCCCAAGAGGATTATTAGGCCCATTAATCCCATCAGGCTCATTAGGCCCATTAATCCCATTAGGCTCGTGAGGCCACTAAGCCCCATCAGGCACGTGATCCCACAAAGGCCCATGAGGTCCATTTGCCACTTATACCGATTATGCCCATTAGGCTCATGAGACCACTTAGGCCCACTTGACCCTTGAGGCCCATTAGGCCCATCAGGCACATTCAACCACTTTGGCCCATTAGGCCCATTAGGCCACATATGCCTATTAGGTCTATTTCGCCACTTAGGCCCATTAGGTACATTCCACCACTTAAGACCACTAGGTCCATTCAGCAACTTAGGCCCATTGGTCCCCTTAATCCACTTAGGACAATTTATACCATTAATCTCATTATGCCGATTGGGGCCATTAGGCCACTTAGGCCACTTCGGCCCATTAGGCCCATTATTCCCATCGGGCCTATCATGCCTATTCAGCCACTAAGGCCCATTAGGCCACTAATACCCATTATGTTGATTAGTCCACTTACGCCACTTAGGCCCATTAGGACCATTATGCCCATTAGGCCACTTAGTCCCATTCGACCCACTAGGCCAATGAGGCCCATTATGCCCATTGGGCCTATTATGCCCATGAGCCCCATTAGGCCACAGAGGCCCACTAGCCCCATTACACCCATCAGGCCCAATCGAACTCTTAGGCCCATTATCCCACTATGCCCATTAGGCTACTTAGGCCCATGAAGCCCATTATGACACTTAGGCCACATAGGCTCATTCTACCGATCAGGCCCATTAAGCCACTTAGGCCCATTAGGACACTAAGGCCCATTGGGCCACTTCACCCCATTGTTCCAATTTTCTCTATCAAGCCCATTAGGCCCATTGGTCCACTTAGTACTATTAGGCCTATTCGACCACTAAGGACCATTGGGCCACTTAGGCACATTGGGCCACTAAGTACCATTATGGCCATGAGGCCAATCAGGCCCATTAGGCCCCTAAGGCCCATTAGACCCATTAGACCCATCAATCCCATCAGGCCACTTAATCCCATTAGGACCATTAATCCAATTAGGCCCATGAGGCCCATTATGCTACTTAAGCCACTTAGGCCCATTAGGCCCATTACAAGCATTGGGTCATTGAGGCCCATTAGGCCCATTAATCCCAATAGGCCACCTAGTCCCATTAGGCCCATTAGGCCCATTAGGCCCATTAGGCATCTTAGGCCCATTAGTCCACTTAGGCCCATTTGGCTGATTAGGCCAATTCGACCACTTAGGCCTCTTAGGACCATTATGCCCATTAGGCCCATTAGGTCTATTAGCCCACTTAGGACACTTAGGTACTAGGCCCAATAGCCCCATTAGGCCACTTAGGCCCATTAGTCATATTAGTCCCATTCGGTCAATTACACTGATTAGGACACTAAGGACACTTAGGCCCATTAGGCTCATTAGGCCCATTAATCCCATTTGTCCACTTAGGCCCATTAGGCCCATTTAGTCAATTAGGGGGATTAGGATCATTAGGCCACTTATCCCCATTAGTCCTCTTAGGATGATTAGGCCCACTAGGCTGATTCGGTCGAATAGGCCCATTAGGCCCATTGGGCCCATGAGGCCCCTTAAACCCATGAGGCCCATTTGGCCGTTTTGACTATGAGACCCATTAGGCCCATCAGGCCACTTCGTCCCATTAGGCTCTTTAGGCATACTGGGCCCAATTGGCCACTGAGGCCCATTAGGCCACTTAGGCCCATTGGGCCACTTCAGCCTAAGAGGCCCATTAGGCCCATGAGGCCCATTAGTCCTATTAGTCCCACCAGGACGATGACTCCACTTAGGCCCATGAGGCCCATTAGTCCCATTAAGCCACTTATTCCCATTGGGCCCATGAGGCCACTTAGGCCACTTAGGCCTATTAGGCCCATTAGGACCATGAGACCACGAAGGCCCATTAGGCTCATTTGGCCCATCAATCCCATTAGGCCACTTAGACCCATTTGGCCTATTAGGCCACTTAGGACTACTATGCCCATAAGGCCAATTCATCTCATTCAACTCATTAAGCCACTTAGGCCCATTAGGCCACAGAGGTGATTTATACCCATTACGCCCATTAGGCGCATTAGGCCACTTAGGCCACTTAGGCCCATTAGGCACATTCGGCCCATGAGTCCCATGAGGCCACTAAGGCCCATTTGTCACATTTGTCCCATTAGGCCTATTAGGCCACATAGGCCCATTAGGACCATGAGGCCCATGGGGACCATTAGGCCACTTAGGCTTATTCATCTCATTAGATCACTTAGGCCCATTAAACCCATCAGGCCAATCAAGCCCATGAGGCCACTTAGTCTCATTCAGACCATTATGCTCATCAAGCCCATGAGGCCCATGAGTCCCATCAATCCCATTAGGCCACTTAGGTGCATTCATCTCATTAGGCCACTAAGGCCCATTAATCCCATTAGGCCCATCAGGACCATCGGTCCCATTAGGCCACTTAGGACCATTGGGACCATTAGTCCAATTTGGCCACTTAGGCCCATTCAGCTCATTAGGCCACTTAGTTTAATTGGGAACATTAATCTCATTAAGCCACTTAACCTGCTTAGGCCCATTAGGCCCATTTGGCCCATCAGGCCACTGAGGCCCATTAGGCCACTTAGTCCCATTATGCCAATTAAACTCATTAGTCTCATTAGGCCCATTAGGCCACTTAAAAATATACGACTCATTAGGACACTTAGGCCCATTAGGCCCATTAAGACACTTAGGCCACTTAGGCCCATTAGGCCACTTAGGAATATTCGACTCATTAGGACACTTAGGCCCATTAGGCCCATTAAGTCACTTAGGCCACTTAGGCTCATTCGTCCCATCAAGCTCATTTGGCCACTAAGTCCCATTAGACCCATTAGGACACTTAGTCCCATTTGACTCATTAGGCCACTTAGTCCCTTTACGCCTATTAGGCCCATTAGGCCACTAAGTCCCACTAGGCCCATTAGGCCACTTAGGCGCATTCGACCCATTAGGCCACATAGTCCACTTAGGGTCATTCGAACCATTAGATCTATTAGGCCACTAAGGCCCATTGGGCCCATTAGTCCACTTAGGACCATTTGGCCACTTAAGCCAATTAGGCCCATTAGGCCACTTAGGCCACTTAATCCCATTATACCACTTAGGCCTATTCGACCACTTAGGCCCATTAGTCCACCTAGGCCCATTATGAAGATTAGGCCACTCAAGCCCATTAATACTATTAGGCCACTAAGGCCCATTAGGGGCATTAGTCCCATTAGGCAATTGAGGCCCATTAGGTCCATTAGGCCAATTTGGCCCATTAGACCTTTTAGACCACTTAGGACCATTAGGACCTTTAGGACCATTAGGCCACGAAGGCCCATGAGCCTCATTAGCCCACTTAGGCCCATTAGTCTCATTAGGACATGTAGGCCATTAGGCCACTTAGGCCCATTTGGCCCATTAGGCCACTCAGGACAGTTTGTCACATTATGCCCATTGGGCCCATTCGGCCACTTAGGCCAATTAGGCCCATTTTCCCACTTAGGCCCTTTAGTCCCATTAGTCAACTTAGGCCCATTAGCTCACTTCATCCACTTATGCCCATTCATCCAATTATGGCATTGAGGCCCATTAGGTCCATTTGGCCACTTAATCTCATTCGACTCATTATGCCACTTAGGCCCATTAGGCCCATTAGGATACTAAGGCCCATTAGGACCATTAGTCCACTTAGGCCCATTAGGCCCATTAGGTCACTTAGGCCACTTAGGCCCTTAGGACCATTAGTCCATTAAGGCCCATTAGGCCCATTAAACCCATTAGGACACTTAGGCTCATTAGGCCCATTACACCACTTATGCCACTTAGGCCCATTAGGCCACTTAGGCCCATTCGTCCCATTAGGCCACTTAGGCCCATTATGCCCATTAGGCTCATTAGGCTCATTATCCCACATAGGCCCATGAGGCCACTTAGGCCCATTAGGCCACTTAGGCCCCTTAGGACGATTAGCCCACTTAGGCCTAATATTCCACTTAGGCCTGTTAGGCCACTTAGGCCCATTAGTCTCATTAGGCCACTTAGGCCCATTAGGCCACTTCGACCACTTAGGCCAATTAGGCCCATTATGACCACTAGGTCCATTAGGCCCATTATGCCACTAAGGCCCACTAGGTCCATTAGTCCACTTATGCCCATTAGGCTCATTAGGCCACTTAGGCCACTTAGGCCGATTAGGCCACTTAGGCTGATTAGGCCACTTAGGTCGATTAGGCCACTTAGGGCGATTAGGCCACTTAGGCCCATTAGGCCACTTAGGCCACTTAGCCCCATTATGAACATTAGGCGCATGAGGCCACTTAGGCCCATTAGGCCACCTAGGCCCATTTGTCCCATTACGCCACTTAGGACCATTGGTCCACTTAGGTCACTTAGGCTACTTAGGCCCATTTGGCCACTTAGGTCCATTAGGCCCATTAGGCCCATTAGGCCACTTATGCCCATTATGCCCATTAGGCCCATTAGGCCCATTTTTTCACTTATGCCCATTATGACCCTTAAGACCATTTGGCCCATTCATTTACTTAGGCCCATTAGGCCACTTAGGCCCATTAGGCCGTTTAGGCCCATTTGGCCCATTTGGCCCATTAAGCCCATTGGGCCAGTGAGGCCCGTTCATCCTATTGGGCTACTTAGTCTCATTCAGTCCATTACACCACTTAGGCTTGTTCATCCCATTAGGCCCATTATGCCACTTAGGACAATTAGGCCCATTAAGCCACTTTGGCAAGTTAGGCCCATTCGGCTCATTGGGCCCATTAATCCACTTAGGCCCATTCATCCCATTATGCCCATTAGGCCACTTAGGCTAGTTAGACCCATTATGCCACATTGGCTAGTTAGACCCTTGAGGCTCATTGGGCCCATTAGGACCATTAGGCCAGTTAGGCTAGTTGTGCCCATTCAGCCCATTGGTCTCATTTGGCCACTTAGACCAATTAGGCCCATATGGCCCATTTGACCCATTAGCAAACTCAGGCCCATTCGGTCTATTAGGCCACTTAGGCCAGTTAGTCCCAGTTTGCCCATTTGGCCAATTAGGCCCCTTAGGCTGGTTAGTCCCATTAAGTCCATTTTCCAATTAATTCCATTGGGCCCATTGTTCACATTAGGCCACTTATGCCAGTTAAGCCCATTCAACCACTTAGTCCCATTATGCCCATTAGTCCAGTTAGGCCCATTAGGCCAGTTAGGCCCATTAGGCCAGTTAGGCCCATTTGGCCAGTTAGGCCCATTTGGCCTATTAGGCCACTTGAAAGTGCCCAATTGATGATTGTATCACTGAGAGGGGAAGGGGTGAATCAATGATACTTTTTTCTCTTATATTTATTTTTAAATGAAACAACCTCACCTCTTGTTAAAGATTATATCCCCTACTGAAAACAATTCAAACATACATCCACATAAACACAAGTATTTACAAGATTTTTTATTCAATAAGAATAGCTATGTCCTTGGTTTGGTATGGAAGTGATTCAATACCACACAATCCACTAGAAAACAATCATATGATTACAATGCTTAGGATATACCCTTTCACCTACGCAGCACTATGTAAACAATTCAATAGTGCATGTTCACCCTCTTAGCACAAATCAAGTAATGCATTGATTGGGTAACTACTCATGTTACCTATGATTATTTTCAATTCCAAAAATGTATTCAGTTGAAAACACTTCTTCAATTTCTTACCCAGAATATGGTAAGAACTTTCTAGACTTTGTTAAGAAAAAAAGCAAGTTTGATTTTCCCAGTATGATTTTCTCAGTCTGATTCCTCCAAGTACGATTCTCCCTAATATTATTCTTCATGATACAACTTTCCCGATACGATTCTTCTCGGTACGATTCTCCCTAGTACAAAAAATATAACTTTGATAGAATGGGATAGAGATGAATCATCACCACTTCAATTCTCTATCTTCCACAGTCCAGAATGCCTATTACAAAAATCCTTATTTGATTAATCCAGCTCGATACGATGATCAGATGAATACGATTGTCGAGAAAAATAAGGTAATTAGCGGATTACAATAAACACTGACTACGATGATCAATTGAATACAACGTTGTGATCTTGTCTCTTCTCTTTCACATCAATCCATCAACACTTCTTCAACAAAAGTGAATAGGGAAACTTATTATTCTCTCTAAAACTTGGATCTTCTCTCTCATGAATAGTACATCAGTCCACCTCAAGTACAACGTTTGGCCTATTTGGCCCATTTGGCCACTTAAAGCCCATTTGGCCCACTTGGATACTTAAATCCCATTAGATCCATTAGTCCTCCTAGTCCACTTAGGCCCATTCATCCCTTAGTCCCATTAGGCCAATTATTCCATTTAGGCCAATTTAGTTCATTTAGGTCAATTAGTACAATTAGTTTATTTAGGCTATTTTGGAAAATTAGTCTATTTAGGCCATTTAGGCCATTTTAGATCATTTAGGCCAATGAGATCAATTCAGGACAATTAGACCAATTAGGCCAATTTAGGTCCTTTAGGGAATTTAGGCCAATTAGAAGATTTAGGCCATTTAGGCCAATTTAGGCCAATTAATCCAATTAGGCCAATTAGTCAATTTAGTTCATTTAGGCCATTTTGGCCAATTTAGGACATTTATGCTAATTAGGATATTTAGGCCAATTTAGATCATTTAGCCTATTTAGTCCAATTTAGACCATTTAGGCCAATTCATCCAATTATTCCATTGAGGCCAATTTAGGAAATTTAGACCAATTAGGCCAATTAGGTCGATTAGGCCATTTAAGCCGATTAGGCCAATTTTGACCATTTGGTCCAATTAGGCCAATTATGCAATTTAGGCAATTGAATCCAATTATGCCATTTAGTAAAATTTTGTCCATTTAGGCTATTTAGAACAATTTGTGCCATTTAGGATAATTAGGCCAATTAGGTCAATTACACAATTTAGTCAATTTATCCCAATTATTCCATTTAGTCCAATTTAGTCTATTTAGACCAATTAGGCCAATTAAAACAATTTTTTCCATTTAGTTCATTTAGGAAAATTAGTCCATTCATGGCAATTTATATCATTTAGAACAATTATAAAATTTAGGCCAATTAGGCAATTCATGCGAATTAGACCAATTAGGCCATTTAGGCCAATTTATGCCATTTATGCCAATTTAGGCCATTTAGGTCAATTTTGGTCACTTACAATTAGACCAATTAGATAATTTATCACATTTAGGATAATTATATCAATTGGGACATTTAGTTCATTTATTCCAATTAGGCCATTTAGACCATTTAGACCAAATTAGGCCATTTAGACCAGTTAAGCCAATTTATGCCATTTAGGTTAATTTAGGCCATTTAGACTAATTAGACCAATTAGTCCAATTAGTCCATTTATGACATTTAGACCTATTAGTCCATTTAGTCTAATTAATCCATTTAGGCTAATTAGGCCAATTAGACCATTTAGGCCAATTTAGGCCATTTATGCCATTTAATCCAATTAATCAATTTGTACATTTAGGTCATTTAGGACAATTAGGACATTTAAGCCATTTAGTTCATTTAGTCCAATTATTTCAATTAGACAATTTAAGTCATTTGGTCCAATTTAGGCCAATTAGGCAATTTAGGCCAATTTAGGACATTTAGGCCATTTAAGTTAATTTAGACCCATATGGACAATTAGGACCATATGGATAATTAGTCTCATATGGCCAATTATTCCATTAATCCCATTAATCCCATTAGACCCATTATGCCACTTAGGCCAAATTGGCTCATTAGGCCAATTAGGCCACTTAGGCCCATTAGGCCACTTAATCCCATTAGACCCATTTGGACCATTTGTCCACTTAATCCCATTAGACCTATTAGGCCACTTAGGACACTTAGGTGCATTCGACCCTTTGGCCCATTAGGCCCATTAGACTATTTAGTCCAATTTAGATCATTTAGGCCAATTTGTCCAATTAGTCCATTTTGTCCATTTTGGCCAATTAGGCAATTTAGGCCATTTAGTCTAATTTAGGACATTTAGGCCAATGAGTCCAATGAGACCAATTTAGTCCAATTAGGACAATTAGAATATTTAGGCCATTTAGTCCAATTTAGGCCAATTAAGACAATTACTCCAATTACGCCAATTACGCCAATTAGGAAATTTAGGTCATTTAGACCATTTAGTCTAATTTAGGACATTGAAGCCAATTTAGATCATTTAGGCTATTTAGATAAATTCGGTCAATTATGCCCTTTAGGCCAATTTAGGCAATTTAGACCAATTAGTCAATTAAGTTGACTGGGCCATTTAATCCAATTATACCAACTTTGACCATTTGGTCAAATTAGGCCAATTATGTAATTTAGGCAATTTAATCCAATTAGGCCATTTAGGTTTTTTTTATTTAGGCCATTTAGTCCAATTAGTCCAATTAGGTCAATTACACAATTTAGGCAATTTAGCCCAATTATACCATTTATGCCATTTAGACCAATTAGGCCGATTAGACCAATTTTGACCATTTAGGCCATTTAGGACAATTAGACCATTTAGGCCAATTTAGCTCATTTAGTCCAATTAGGAAAATTGGGCCAATTAGGTAATTCAGGCCAATTAGCTAATTAGGCCATTTGGGCCAATTTATGACATTTAAGCCAATTTAGGCCATTTAGGTCAATTTAGGCCACTTAGGATAATTATACCAATTAGTTCATTTAGGCCATTTATGCCAATTAGTCCATTTAGGTCATTTAGGTCATTTATACCAATTAGGCCAATTAGGCCATTTAGACCAATTTAGGCCATTTAGACCAATTAGTCCAATTTAGGCCATTTAGCCTAATTAGTACAATTATTCCAGTTAGTCCATTTAGGCTATTTAGTCCAATTAGGTCAATTAGGCCATTTAAGCCAATTCGGCCAATTAGACCATTTAGGCCAATTTAGGCCATTTAGGCCAATTAATCAATTTGTTCATTTAGGTCATTTAGACCATTTAGGCAAATTATTCCATTTAGTACATTTAGGTCATTTAGGAAAATTATTAAAATTATAAATTTTATGTCATTTAGTTCAATTTAGTCCATTTAGACCAATTAGTCCATTTAGGCCAATTTAGGTCATTTACGCTATTTAGGCTAATTTAGACCATTTAAGCCAATTCATCCAATTAGTCCATTTAGGCCAATTTAGGCCGATTAGGCCAATTAGGATTTTTATTACATTTAAGACAATTTTGTAAATTTAGGTCATTTAGGCCAATTAGGCCATTGAGGACAATTAGACCAATTAGAAAATTTAGGCAATTTAGGTCAATTAGGCCAATTAGGTTAATTTAGGTCATTTAGGCCAATTATGTCATTTAGTACAATTAGGCCATTTAGGCCAATTAGTACAATTTAAGACATTTAGTTCAATAAGGCCAATTATGCCAATTAGGTAATTTATGAAATTTAGGCCAATTGGGCCATTTAGGCAAATTTAGACCATTTAGACCAAAAATAGGCATTTATGTCTATTGTGTAGAGCATCCAAAAATTGAGAATAAAAAATTGTTGTGCACAAAAAATTCTCTCTCAAATCTTTCTTCTCTCTCTATCAAGAATGAGAAGTGAAAGAAATATTTCTTCAAGACCGAAGAATGAGTGATTAAAAACAAACAACATAAGACATTGGACTCATCATACTATCACCTAGAGATCGAGTGGTGTTTCTCAAAGATCATAGGAGCACATTTGGATTTCCTCTAGAATAATTTTATCCTGGGATCCACACAATGCAATGATGGTAATCTAAAAGGGTCTTTTAGGATGATCAACATTCACTAACGAATAAAGTTCTTAAGCATAGGTATTTATTTATTTATTTAAACATTAAATATATTAATTTTAAATTTGACATGCGAGATCCTCTCTCTTGGTTTCAGGAAATGATAATTAAAATAAACTTTAATATACCGTACATCTTTTCATGCTTCCGATATGCTTGAAACAACCACCACTACCACTACCATCACCACCTTCGTCACCAATACTTCCACCACCCCCCCCCCCACCCCCCCCCCCCCCCTCCACCACCACCACCACCACCACCATCAGCTTGACCGCCACTAGGACCCTCATTGAAATCAATCAAGGTATCATATATAGAGAGCTTTGATGCCACAAATGAATCAAAAGTAATATAATTCTCTCATGGAAGTGACAGACTTATAACTGAAAGATCTTTCAGGAAGTGTTTGGTGACCAATTTACTTCTTTCATGCTCTTTTATAGCTATTTTTTTTGGCCTTATCTACTTCTTCATGAGAATTTTTCATCTTGGTGATCTGATATGTTTTTGAGGCAATAGATGAGGGCCAATACCTAGTAGTGACAATGTTTTTCATGGGTCTACATCATACTATCCCATGGAACTCCTCACCTAATACTTGTCTCAAATTATTAGTTGGCCCGAAGTTGTCATCTTCTTTCTCATCGAGGGTCTCCAGGACACTCTGTTGAAAATATAAACAAGATATTTAATTATGAATTATGTATCCAAATTTGAAATATCAATAAAAAATTTATAATATTTTCTTGTGTTTGTGCATTTACATAACTTCCATTATTTTTCTTCCTAGTTAAGGAAAATAATTTTGCTCGAGGCACATGACCTTTGATACCAGATGCTGCTAGCTTCAAATGAAATTGATTAGTATAATACTACATTATTGAATAAAATGAAAGTGATAAACCTAGAATGAATTAAAATTGTAGCTGTTGAAGAAATCCATAAAATGAAGAAACATCTAAATATACATTTAATAATAAATTTAATACTAGTGACATAACATAAACAATCCATACTAATTAGCAAGATAAACCTATGTATAGTATGGATTCCTCTTGTCTATTCATTTCAGTCTAATTCCATTTATGTTGTGTTATTTGGTTATTCAGACACTTGGTAATTTTAATCATTTTTTCATTTGGTTACTTGGATAATTGGCCAATTAGGCCATTTATGCGAATTAGGACAATTAGGTCAATTAGACCATATAGGCCAATTAGACCCTTTAGAACAATTATGTCCTTTAGGCCAATTAGGACATTAGGCCAATTAGGTCATTAGGCCATATGGAATTTAGGCCTTTGATCCATTTAGCCCAATTAGTTCATTAGTATATTTAGTCCATTAATCCATTTAGGTCAATTAGGATAATTAGACCATTTAGGTCAATTAGGACAATTAGGCTAATTAGACCATTTATTCCAATTAGATCATTTAATCCATTTGGACCAATTATTCCCTTTAGAACAACTAGGTCATTTATTCCAATTAATCCATTAAGCTATTTTGACCAATTTGTCCATTATGCCATTATCCCATTAGTTCATTACACCATTAGGCTAATTGGTCATTTGGTTATTTGACCATTTACGCCAATTTAGGCCAATTAGGCTAAATAGACTAATTAGGCAGATTATACCATTTAATCCAATTGTACCATTTAATCCATTTGGACCAATCAATCCATTTAGACCCATTTATCCATTTAGGCTAATTAGGCCAATTAGTTCAATTAGGCCAATTAGTCCAATTAAACAATTTAATCCCATAAGACCATTTAATCCATTTAGATTAATTAGGTCATTTAGACCAATTAGTTCATTTATTGCCAATTAGGCCATTATGCCAATTATGCCATTAGTCTATTTAGACCAACTAGGTCATTTAGGTCATTAGTCCATTATCCCATTAGTTCATTGGGACATTAGGATCATTGGTCATTTGGCCATTTATTCATTTAGAACAATTTAGACCAATTTAGGCCAATTATAACAAAAAACTCCTAAAACCCAGACCCAAAACACTATATCTGGAACACTAATACCTAAGGCCTAAATAGGCCCATTTGGATGATTAGGCCACATAATCCCATTAGGTTACATAGTACAATAGGCCCATTAGGCCCATTCATCCCATGAGGCCACTTAGGCCCATTATTCTCATTCACCCACTTTGTCCCATTAGGCGCATTAGGTCGATTTGGCCACTTAGGCCCATTAGGCTCATTAGGCCACTTAGGCTGATTAGGCCCATTAGGCCACTTAGACTCATTAGGCCCATTAGGTCACATAGGACCATTAGGCATATTCATCCCACTCAACCCATTAGGTCCATTTGAACCATTAGGCCACTTAGGACCATTGGCCCATTAGGACACTTAGGCCCATTAGGCCCATTATGATGATTTGGCTGCTTAGGCCAATTAGACCCATTACATCGATTAGGACACTTAGTCTGATTATACCCATTTGGCCCAGTAGGCCACTTTGACCTATTAGGTTGATTAGTACACTTAGTCCCATTAGGCCACTTAGGCCCATAAAGGCCCATTAGGCCACTTAGGCCCATTAGGCCACTTAGTCCCATTATTCTCATTAGGAAGATTCGGCCCATTAGGCCCATTAGTCCAAATACACCCATTTGGCACATTAGGTCGATTCGGCCACTTGGGGAAATTAGGCCACCTGGGCCCATTAGGAAAATTAGTCCCATTAGGCCACCGAGGTCCATTACGCCCACTAGGCCCATTAGTCCCATTCCACCATTAGGCCAATTCAGCTAATTAGCCCCATTAGACCCATTAGGATCATTAGACCATTTAAGCTCATTAGGCACATTAGGCCACTTCAACCCATTAGGCCCATTATCCCACTTAGGCCACATAGGCCCATTAGGCCACTTAGGCCCATTCGAACACTTAGGACTATTAGGACACTTAGGACCATTGATCCCATTTGGCCTATTTGGCCCCTTAGACCACTTAGGCCACTTAGGACCATTAGGCCCATTAGGCCACTTAGGCCACTTAGGCCCATTAGGCTGCTTAGGCCCATTGAGCCCATTTGACCCATTTGGATACTTAGTACACTTAGGCTGCTTAGGCCCATTGGGCCAATTAGGCCACTTAGGCCCACTAAGCCCATTAGGCCCATTAGGCCACTTAGGACGCTTAGGCCCATTTGGCCCATTAGGCCGCTTAGGCCCATTAGACCCATTAACCATTACGATCATGAGGCCACTTAGGCCCATTATGTCACTAAGGCCCATTAGGAAACTTAGTCCCATTTGTCTACTTGTTCCCATTAGGCCCATTGGTCCCATTAGGCAACTTAGGCCCACTCGGTGACTTAGGCCCATTAAGCTCAATAGGCTCCTGAGACCACTTAGGCCACTTAGGCCCATTAGGCTGATTAGGATCATTAAGCCCATTCGACACATTCGAGCCCTTACACCCATTGGGCCTATTAGGATACTTAGGCCCATTAGGCCACTTAGGCCCATTAGGACACTTAGTCCCATTAGGCCCATTAGGCATATCAGGCCACTTAGGCCACTTAGTCTTGCTTAGGCCCATTAGGCTACTTAGGCCACTTAGGCCCATTGAGCCCATTAGGCCCATTTTTTCCCTTAGGCCACTTAGGCCGCTTATGCCCATTAGGCCACTTAGGACACTTAGGCCCATAAGGCCACATAGGCCCATTGAGCCCATTAGGCCCCTAATGTCACTTAAGCTGCATTGGCCCATTAGGCACATTAGCCCCATTATTCCACTTAGGCCTACTGAGCACATTAGTCCCATTAGGCTACTTTGGCTGTTTAGGCCCATTATGGTCCATTAGCCATTGGACCCATTAGACCACTTAGGTCCATTTGGCCACTTAGGACCATTTGGCCACTATGTACCATTAGGCCCATTAGGCCACTTAGACCCATTAGGCCACTTATGCCCATTAGGGTCATTGGGCCTATTAGGACACTTAGTCCCACTCAACCACTTAGGCCCATTAGGCCACTTATTCCCATTAATCCCATTAGGCCTATTAGGAAACTTAGGCCCACTCAGCCACTTAGGCCCATTAGGCCCTTTATTCCATTTAATCCACTTAGCCCCCCTAGGCCCATTATCCATTAGGCCCATTAGTTCACTTAGGCCCATTCGACCCCTTAGGCCCATTGGGCGCATTAGGCCACTTAGTCTCATTAGGCTAGTCAGGTCCATTAGGCCCATTAGGCCACTTAGTCCCATTAGGATTATTAGTCCCATTAGTCCCGTTAGGAATATTTGTCCACTTAGGCCCATTAGGCCCTCCAAATCATTTTTTTAATTTTCATAAAATCCACTTTGAGGAAAAGGTGGGAATCATACACCGTACAACATGACACATATCAAAATTTCAAAAATGGTCCAAAGATTTATTATTTTAAATGAGTATCATCACCATGAGAATCGTCACATCAACGATAGATCCCAGAAATCATGCAGACACTTCATCAAAGATAGCACATCGAAGAATTTGTCGCTATCATCATAACCAATTTTCATTATCACCTTGTTTTTTCCACTCAAAAAATCATCATCGTAACCATCACTGCCAAAGTCACCACATCGCTTGTAGGAACACCACCTTCATTATCGTCGACCATCATTGTTGGATCAGAGAACCAGAGAAAAATGAACCAGGATGTCCACTAATCACCCCTGATGTCTTCATATCACCACTGTAAAACTTCAACTTCACCACCAAAAAACCATCGAAATAGAACATCCAAACCATTCAAACCTTCAAATATGTGAAATTATCCCTCTTGGAGACCCTAAGACCTTCGATCTGCACCTCACAGAACCTCCATGAAGACCCGTGTACTAGACAGATAGGGAAAGGATCACAATAAGGATGAGAAGATGGAGGCCTCGACAAGGGACCAAGATGGACCCCACATTGGTCAAATGAAACAAATAACCAATAACAGATAAATAAAATCAATCCCTAAAAAGTCATCGTACGAGACCTCAATCCACATATGTAAAATAGAGAAGGAACCAAATAGAAGAATGAACCTAGGTGAGACAACTGCCACCCCAATTTCAGCACCATCCCAAGTAAGCCTAGATCTCGAATAGAGTGCGACCAAAGTGGAGTCAAATGTGATGGGTAGGGGATCATAGGTTGGGGAGAAAGAAGGTACTAGGCATACTCACCAGAGCTGACCCAAGATGTCTAAAGAACCCACACACACAGACCCATAATGTGGGTTCGATGCATAGGGATAGATCAAAAGATGGGTGGTGAGAGGCATGCGATGACCACACCAGGAATCCACATCAGTTGAGAGGGAATAAAAATAAATCAATAGAAGGAAGATGATGGATCCGGTGAAGTGGCACCATCACTTTCAAGTAGACCCTCAAAACCATACGAGATGAAGAGGAGGTAGCAGGAGCATCGAGATCTAGGAGAGTGAAGATCCATCAGGTTCATTTATTAGGGCCATTAGGCTAATTAGGCCACTTATGAAAATTAAGAAAATTAGGACCATTATACCTATTTGGCTCATTACGCCAGTTTGGCCCATTCGTCCAATTAGGCCCATTAGGACTATTGGGCCACTTCAAATCATTAATCCCATTCAGTCCATTAGGCCACTGAGGCCAATTTGGTCTATTAATCCCATTATATTAGGCTCATTAGGACACTTATCCCTATATGAACCATTATTACCATTACGCCAATTAGACCCATTAGGCAACTTAGGCCTATTAGGACAATTAGGACCATTAGACCCATTGGATAAGGTCCATTAGGCCACTTAGGCCCATATGGTTCATTAGTCCCATTAGGAAAATTTTCCCATATGGCCCATTAGGCCCATTAAGCCCATAATTCCACTTAGGACCATTTTTTCACTTAGGCCCATTAAGACACTTGGGCCCATTAGGAAACTAAGGCACACTATTCCACTTAAGTGCATTTAGCGCATTAGGCCCATTATGCCATAGAGGCCCATTAGTCCACTTAGGCTCATTAGTTCCATTAGGCTCATTAAGCCACTTAGGCCCCTTACGCCACTTAGGCCCCTTAGGCCCATTAGACCGCTTAGGCCCATTATGCCACTTAGGCCCATTAGACACATTGATCCCACTATTCCACTTAATCCCATTCTGTGCATTAGGCCCATTATGCCACTAAGGCCCATTAGGCCACTAAGTCCCATTGGGCCACTAAGGCCCATTAGGCCTACAAGTCCAATTAGGCACATTAGGCCACTTAGGCCCCTTTTGACACTTAGTACTCTTAGGCCCATTAGGCCACTTAGTCCCATTAGTCCACTTAGGCCCATTAGGCCACTTAGGCTCATTAGGCATATTAGTCCACTTAGTCCCCTTAGGACAATTTGGCCATTTAGGCCACTTAGGACCATTAGGCCACTTAGGCCCCTTAGGCCACTTAGGCCCATTAGGTCCATTAGGCCCATTAGTCCAATTAGGCTCATTAAGTACACTTAGGGTCATTAGGCCACTTAGGGTTATTAGGCCACTTATGTCCATTAGGCCACTTAGGCCCATTCGGCGTATTAGGCCACTGACGCCCATTAGGGCACTTAGGCCACTGAGGCCCATTAGGCCACATACGCCCATTAGGCTCTTTCAGCCCATTAGTCCACTTAGGCCCATTAATACCATTAGGTCAGTGAGGCACATTCAACCCATTAGGCCACTTAGACCCATTATGCCCATTAGGTCACTTAGGCCCATTAGGCCCATTATGAAACTAAACCCCATTAGGCCACTAAGGCCCATTAATCCCATTTTTTCCATCAACCGATTAGTCCCATTACGCCACTTAGGCCCATTAGACCCATTGGGCCACTTAGGCCTATTAGGCCACTTAGGCCCATTCGACCCATTAGGCCACTTTGGCCCATTAGGCTTGTTAGGGCACTTAGGCAACTTAGGCCCATTAGGCCAATTAGTCCACTTAGACCCATTACGCCCATTAGGACAATTAGACCACATTGGACCATTAGGCCACTTAGGCCCATTAGGCCACTTAGGCACATTAGGCCACTTAGGACCATTAGGCCCATTAGGCCACTTTGGCCCATTGGGACCATTAGCCCACTTAAGCCCATTAGGACCATTAGGTCCATTAATCCACTTAGGAACATTAATCCAATTAGGTTGATTAGGCCACTGAGGCCCATTAGGCCCATTCATCCCATTCGTCCCATTAGGCTCATTAGGCCCATTAGGTCCATTCGGCCCATTAGGCCCATTAGGCCACTTGGGACCATTAGGCCCATTAAGCCACTTATGCCCATTAGGACACTTAAACCCATTAGGCCAGTTATGCCCATTATTCCACGTAGCACCATTAGGCCCATTTGGCCACTTAGGCCCCTTTGGCCACTTTGGTCCATTAGGACACTTAGGCACATTAGGCCGATTTTCCCACTTTGGACCATTAGGACCATGTGTCCCATTTGGTCCATTAGGCGCATTAGGCCACTTAGGCCCATTAGTCCAATTAGGCCCATTAGGCCACTTACGTCCATTAGGCCCATTAAATCCATTAGGATGATTAGGCCACTTAGGCACATTAGGCCCATTAGGCCACTTAGGATTATTAGGCCCATTCTTCCCATTAGGCCCATTAGGCCCATTAGGCCACCGAGGCCCATTAGGAAACTTAGGACTATTAGGAACATTCATTCCATTCGTCCCATTAGGCCCATTAGGCCACTTAGGCAAATTATGCAAATTGGGCCACTAAGGCGCCATAGGCACATTTGGCCAGTTGGGCCCATTAGGCCACTTAGGCCCATTAGGCCACTTAGGCCTATTAGGCACATTCTTCTCCTTCATCCCATTAGGACCATTAGGCCACTTAGGCAAATTATACACATTGGTCCACTAAGGCCCCATAGGCCCATTTGGCCACTTGGGCCCACTAGGCCTATTAGGACACTTAGACCCATGAGGCCCATGAGTCCCATCATGCCCATTAGGTAACTTAGTCCCATTTGGCCTATTAGTCCACATAGGCCCATGAGTCACATTACGCCCCTTCATCCCATTTGGGCACTTAAGCCCATTTGGCCACTTACGCCCATGAGCCCCATTAGGCCCCCTAGGCACATTCAGCCACTTAGGCCTATTAGGCCACATTGACCCTTTAGGACCTTTAATCCAATTCGACAACTTAAGCCCATTAGGCTCATTCAACCCATACAACCCATTTGACCCATTAGTCCACCTAGTCCCATTGGGTCACTTAGTCCCACTAGGCCCATTAGGCCACTTAGTCACATTTAACTTTGATTATTCCACCTAGGCCCCATTAGGCCACATTAACACATTATTCCCTTTAGTCCCATTAGGAAACTTCATCCCATTAGGCTCATTAGGACCATTAGGCCACCTAGGCCCATTATGCCACCTAGGCCCATTCAGCCACCTAGGCCCATTAGGCCATTATCCCCACTTAGGCCCATTTGTCTACATGGTCCCATTCGGCCCATTAGGCCCACTTAGGCCCATTGGACCCCTTAGGCCCACTTAGGCCCATTAGAATCATTAGGAAACTTAGTCCCATTAGGCCACTTAGGTACATTAGGCCCATTATGCTCATTAGGCTACTTAGGTTAATTAAGACCATTCATCCCATTAGGCCCATTAGGCCTATTAGGCGCATCTGTCCCCTAGGCTCACTAAGCCCATTAATCTAATTAGGCCACTTAGCCCCATTAGGCCACTTAGTCCCATTAGGCCACTTAGGCACATTAGGCCGAGGAGGCCACTAAGGCCCATTTTCCCACTTCGTCCCACTAGGCCCATTAAGCCTATTAGGCTGATTAGACCACTTAGGCCCATTTGGACCATTTGGACCATTAGTCCCATGAGGCCCATTAAGCCAATTAAGCCCATTAGGCTGATTTGGAAACTTTTTCTCATTGGGCCATTTCAGCCCATTAGGCCCATTAGGCCACTGCTACCAATTAGGCCCATTCGACCCATTAGGACACTAAGGCTCATTCGGCCCATTAGGCCCATTAATACCATTAGTCCAATTATGCAACCTTGGCCCATTAGGCCACTTGGGCACATTTTGGCCACTTAGGCCGATTGGCCCCATTTAGGCCATTAGGCCCGTTTGATCCCTAGGCCCATTAAGCCCATTAGGACATCTAAGCCCATTATGACCCTTAGGCCCATCAGGTCCCTTAGTCCCATTAGGCCACTTAGGCCCATTATGCCCCTTAGACCGATTAGGAAACTTAGGCCCATTAGCCACTTAGGCCTATTTAGACCATTCAACCCATTCGACCCATTAAGCCACTAAGTCCCATTAGGCACATTAGGCCACTTAGGCCCATTGGGCACATTATGCCACTTAGTCTCATTAGGCCCATTAGGCCACTTTAGCCTATTACTCCCATTAGGCCCATTGGGCCACTTCGTCCCATTAAATCCATTAGGCCCATTCAACCACTTTGGCCCATTAGGCCCATTAGGCCACATAGTCCACTTAGGCCCATTAAGCCTATTAGGCCCATGAGGCCACTTAGGCCCATTAGGCCACTCAGGCCCTTTAGGCCCGTGAGGCCACGTAGGCCTATTAGTCCCATTAGGAAACCCAATCCAATTAGGCCCATTAGGCCCATTAGGCCCATTAGAACCCTAGGACCATTAATCCCATTAATCCCTTTGGACCACTTATCTCTATTAGGCTGATTAGGCTACTAAGGCCCATTAAGCCACTTAGCCCTACTAAGCCCATTAAGCCCATTAGGCCGATTAGGCCACTTAGGTCCCTTAGGCCACTTAAGCCCATTAGGACCATTAGTCCCATTAAGCCCATTAGGCCAATTAGGCGACTTTATCCCATTAGTCCACTTAGGCCAATTTTGCCAATTTTGCCCATTAGGCCCATTTGGCCACTTAAACCCCTTTGGCCCATTCATCCCATTGGGCTCATTATGCCCATTAGGTCGATTAGACACCTTTGTCCCATTAGGCCACTTTGACCCATTAGTCTCATTAGGCCAGTGAGGCCAATTAGGCCCATTTAGATCCTAGGACTATTAAGCCCATTAATCCCATTAGGCAAGCTAGTCCTATTAGGAATGGGTCCCCTTGGGCCCTTTAGGACCATTAAAACCATTAGGCCCATAAAACATTACTCCCATTATGCTGATTAGGACACTTATGTTCATTAGGACGCTTAGGACCATTAGGCCGCTTAGGCCCATTAGGCAACTTAGTCGCATTAGGCCGTTGAGGCCCATTCAGTCCATTAGACCCTTTTTGCCCCTAGGCCCGTTAATCCCATTAAGACCATTGGGCCACCCAAACCCATTAGGACACTTAGGCCTATTAGGCTCCTTATGCCCATTAATCCACTTAGGCCCATTAATCCCATTAGGCCCATTTGTACCATTAATCCCATTAGGTCGATTAGGCCACTTAGGCCCATTACGCCCATTAGTCCACTTAGGCCCATTAGCACCAATCGGCCCATTAGGCCCATTTGGCACCTAGGCCCAATAAGCCCATTAGGCCCCTTGAGCCCATTATGACAATTAGGCCGATTTGGCCCATTAGGCCAATTAGGTTCATTCTACCCATTAGTCCACTTAGTCCCATGAATCCCATTAGGCCCATTAGGCCACTTAGGCCTATCAGGTCCATTAGGCCCATTTGGCCACCACAACAAATTAGGCCATGTGGGCCACTTAGGTCCATTTGGCCACCTAGGTTGATTTGGACCATTAGGCCAATTCGGCCTATCAGTCCCATTAGGCCCATTCGACGACCAAGGAAAATTAGGCCATGTGGGCCACTTAGGCCCATTCGGCCACCTTGGCCGATTTGGCCCATTGGCCTAATTGTTCGATTATACCACCACCACCACCAAATCCTTTTTGTATTTTATTAATGAAAAGGAAGAATTTCACAAATGAGTGTTTAAGGGGGTCTAAAGAAATGAAGTCTCAAAGCATCAGGTCAGATAAAATGTATACCTTCTGGGGAAAAATATCCAGGGCTCGAGAAAATAGTCAGACGGTAATCTGGAGAGGCTCTAGACACAAGAAAATCTACCACAGTTTTTTCCTCTCTCTAGGTATGAAGAATGGGAATATGGTTGTTCATGATAGACTTTCGACTCCTGATGGAATACTCTATAGACCAGGGAGTAGGCCTCTTACCTAAAAAAACATTATAGAGGGTAAGATCACCAGCCTCAATCTTCTGAATGGAGAGGTTCCTCTGTATGCAAAGTTTGATACTGTCAAGCAGGGCCAAGGCTTCCACTTGTAGGGAGTCACCAATCCACAGGAAGGTAGAAAATGCAATGACAACAGAACCTGTAGTGTCACGAATAACTCCCCCCCCCATGCGCATCGAACCCATATGACTTAAGCCATCAATATTCATTTTATAACCAAAATGAGGTGGACGCCATCAGACATAATTCCCCCAAGTAGAAAGAGGATAAAGGGAGGCTTGCGGAGGGAGAATCATCTGTATGGAAGGCGCATTCACTAGGTCACTGGACTACCTGGAGAAATCCAGAATGATGTTTCTGGTTTTGAAAACAAGACCTGTAGTGGATAGTGGGCTACAATGGTACCTCCTATCATTCCTTGAAGACCAGATTGTCCAACAACCAACAAAGAAACTGAGAGCCCTGCCCTTTCTCTCCACACTGGAACTGTCCTCTAGAAGGAACCAGTGCTAGAAGAAGAGGTCATCACTGAAGGCCCAATCAGAACAGCCTATTAACTACCCAAAATAAATCTAGACATCCTTGGCCAAGTCACTATTAAATAATAAATGAGAAGAGGATTCAGTACGGGGATCCCTACAATAGAATCATTTCGAGGCCAGGCTGACACCTCTGTTCTGGACATTATCATCAGATGGAAGGGAATTATTCCTGACACACCAACCAGGAAGAGGTATTTGGAAGGAATGGATTTATACAACAACACCTCAACCCATCGATCTAGGGGATAAGAGATGGACTGAATCTTAGCAAAGGCTTTGAGGCAAAAAGTGCAATTTGCAGAGGCTGTGAAGAGACATTTATCCAAATCATCATACAAAACTATACTTTCAAAAATATTCCTATGATTGCTATCCAAGGTGGACCGAATAAGAGTGGGCTGATTGGAGGCCTCCCTGCAAGATCTGTTTGGTGTCGGGCAGCAAGGAAAACCAAGAACTATCCCTGACCAGTTGTGGTTCCAAAAGCTAACATCACCTCTTCCTATAATCTAGTGTAAGTGTTGCTGAAGAAGAGGGAGATGGGGTTGGATCATCCTTAGAATGTTGGATGGCTTGTGTCTGGATGAACACCCCTCAAGGCCATAGTATTTTCATTTGTTTTCCCCACAAAGAAATCCCCTCAAGAATCTCCCAGACCAATTTGGAATGAAGTCCATTCATCACTACTGAAACACTCTTAAGGTTAAACCCGCCTTCTTCAATAGGTTTTTACAACTTGGACCAGGAAGCCCAGTGACATTTAGCATGAATATGAACATCCAATAAAACAGAAATAAAAATGGACTCAATATTCTAAATCAACTTCTATCGGACCATGAAAGTGGACATGATGTGCATGGGTATAGAGGATAAAACCGAGCCCATCAAGGTGATCCTTCCCCCAAATAACAGAAACATGTTTTTCTAATTGAGGATGTGATCAACGATCCTTTCAGTAACCATATCAAAATGTTTAACGAGGATCTTATTGGGGGATACCGGAGCACCCAGGTAGGTCATTGGGAAGTATCCATTGTGTATACCAAGGTTGTCTTCCAATGATATAATCCATCTTCCCGAGCATTTATTAGAAGTAAAGAAGAGACTTTTCTCACGGTTGACCACTTCGATTAGACTGATTTGGACACTTAGGCCACTTGGCCCCTTCATCCCATTAGGACCATTGGCCACTTAGGACCACTAGGCATATTAGGCCCACTCGTCCAATTCGCCCACTTAAACCCATTAGTCCCATTAGGCCACTTAGGCTCATTAGTCCCACAAGGCCCATTACGCCACTTTGGCCACTAAGGCCCATTAATACCATGAGGCCCATTAGGACCATCATTCAACATAGGCCCATTAGGCTCATGAGGAAATGTAGGACCATTAGGCCACTTAGGCCCATTAGGCCCATTATGTCACTCAGGTCCTTTAGGCCCATTCGACCACTTAGGCCCATTATGCCCATTAGGACACTTAGGACACTTAGGTCAATTCACCCCATTAGGCCCATCAGGCCCATTAGGCAACTTAGGTCCATTAGGTCCATTAGAGTCATTAGGCCCATTAGGCCCATTAGGCAACTTAGACCCATTTGGCCCATTGGGCCACTTGGGCCCATTATTCCCATCGGGCCTATCAGGCCCATTAATACCATTAAGAACATTCTACCACTAAGGACCATAAGGAAAATTAGGCCCATTTAGCCCCTTAGGCCCATCAGGCTCACTCAACACATTAGGACACTTAGGCCCATGAGGCCCATTGAGCCACATAGACAATTGAGGCCCATTAGTCCCATCAGGACCATGAGGCCACTTAGGCCAATTAAGACCCTTAGGTCCATTAGGCCCATTGGGCCACTGGGGCCCACTAGGCCATGATTCCAATTAGGCAGCTGAGACCCATTAGGCCCATCAGGCCCATTAGGCCACTTAGGAACATTAGGACCATTAACCCCCTTAGTCTACTTTGTCTACATAGGTCCATTAGGACCATTAGGCCCATGAGGACACTAAGGCCCAACATGCCCATTAGGACACATAGGCCCATTAGGGCTATTTGGCCCATTAGGTCTATTTGGACCTTTAGGCCACTAAGGCCCATTATGCCACTTAGTCCCATTCAGATCATTAGGCCACTTAATCCCACTAGGCCCATCGGGCCAATTAGGAAACTTCGGCTTATTAATCCACTAAGGACCATTAGGCCACTTAGTCCCATTAGGCGCATTAAGTCCATAGGCCACTGAGTCCCATTAGGCCACTTAGGCCCATGAGGCTCATTAGGCACATTAGGTCATCAGGACCATGAGGCCACTAAGGCCCATTCGGCCCATTGGGCCCATCAGGCCCATTAAGCCACTAGGGCCCATTATTCCCATTAGTCCCATTAGGTCCATTAGTCCACTTAGGCCAATTCAGATCATTAGGCCACTTAGGCCCATTCAACCCATCAGGCCCATCAGACCCATTAGGCCACTTCAACCCATTCATCCCATCAGGCCACTTAGGTCCATTCAGCTCATTAAGCCACTTGGACCCATTAGGCCCACCAGGCGCATCATCCCCATTAGGCCACTTAGGTCCATTAGGCTCATTAGGCCCTTTAGGCCACTTAGGCCCATTCATCTCATTAGGCCAGTGAGGCCTATTAGGCTCATTAGGCCACTTAGGCCCTATTAGGCCCATCAGACCCATTAAGTCACTTAAGACCATGAGGTCCATTAGGCCCTTTAGGCCACTTAGGCTATACGACTCATTAGGCCACTTAGGACCATTAGGCACATGAGGACACTTAGGCCCATTAGGCCTATTAGGCCACTTAGGAGCATTCGACTCATTTGGCCACCTATACCCATTAAGTTGATCAGGTCCATTAGGCCACTAAGGCCGATTAGGCCCATTAGGCCACTCATGCCCATTTGGCCACTCAGACCCATTAGGCCACTTAGTCCCATTAGGCTCATAGATTACTAAGACTCATTAGGCCTTTAAGGCCACTTAGGCCCATTGGGCTACTTAGGACCATTAGACCACTAAGGCCCATTAGGCCACTAAGCCCATTAGGCCACTTAGTCCTATTAGCCCCATTAAGAAAATTAGGGCACTTAGGCCCATTAAGCCACTTTGGCCACTTAGGCCCATTATTTCCATTATGATCATTCATCCACAGTGACCCATTAGGCCACTTAGGCCACTTAGTCCCATTAGGGCCATTAGGTCCATTAGGGCCATTAGGGCCATTAGGGCCATTAGGGACATTAGGGACATTATTCCACTTAGGCCCATTAGGCCCATTAGGCCACTTAGGCCCGTTAGGCCCTTTAGGCCACTTAGACCCATTAGGCCACTTATCCTCATTAGGCCACTTCGACCCATTCAGCCACTTAGACAATTTGGCCACTTCATCCACTTCTTCCCATTAGGCCAATTACACCACCAAGGTTCATTAGGCCCATTCATCCACTTAGACCCACTTGTTCCATTAATCCCATTAGGCCGATGAGGCTACTTAGGCCCATTAGGCCACTTAGGTCCATTAGGCCCCTTAGGACCATTAAGCCCATTACACCGATTAGGAAACTTAGGCCCATTTGGCCACTTAGGCCCATTAGACTCATTAGGCTCATTTAGCCACTGAGGTTAATTAGGCCCATTCAGCTCATTAGGCCCATTAGTCCCATTAGTCCCATTTAGCCCCTAGGCCCGTTATGCCCATTAAGCTCATTAGTCCACTTAGGCCCATTAGGCCACTTAGGCACAGTAGGTCGATTAATCCACTAAGGCCCATTAGGGCACTTAAGTCCACTAGGACCATTAATCCCATTAGGCTGATTAGGCCAATTAGGCCCATTCGGCCCATTAGGTCCGTTAGGCCAATTACGCCCATTAGGCCGATTAAGAAACTTTAGCGCTTTGGGCCCCTTAGGCCCATTAGGACCATGAGGCCCAATAGGTCACTTAGTACAATTAGGACCATTAGGCCACAAAGCCCCATTAGGCCTATTTATTCCATTAGGAAGATCATGAAACTTTGGCCCATTGGGCCACATAGTCCGATTTGGCCGCTTGGGCTAATTAGGCCCATTCGTCCCATTCATCTCATTTGGTCCCTAGGCTTGTAAATACAATTAAGCCCATTAGGCCACCTAGGCCCATTAGGCTAGTTAATCCCATTAGGGACCTTAGTCCCATTAGGCCGCCTAGGTCCGTTACGCCCCTTATGCCCATTAGGACCATTAAGCCAATTTGGTCGATTAGGCCACTTAGGCCCATAAGGTCACTTAGTCCCATAAGGCCACTTAGGCCCATAAGGCCACTTAGGACCATAAGTCCACTTAGTCCCATAAGTTCACTTACTCCCATTAGACCCATTAGGCCACTCAGGCCCATTAGGCCCATTCGGCCCATTCGGTCCATTAGGTTCATTTGTCCCATTATGCCCATTTAGCACCAAGGCCCATTAAGCACATTCATCCCACTAAGCCTATTAAGCCAATTAGGCCCATTTGGCCACTTAGTCCCATGAGGCCCATGAGGCCCATGAGGCTAGTTAGGCCCATGAGGCCTGTAAGTGCCATTATGCCCCTTAGACCCCTTAGGCCCCTTAGGCCCATTAGGCCACTTATACCTAATAGGCCCATTCGGCCACTTAATCCCATTAGTACCATTAAGCCTATTGATCCAATTAGGCCCATTAGGCCACTTAGGCCAATTACCCATTCATCCCATTAGGCCCATTAGGCTCATTATTACACTTAGTTCTATTAGGACATTTAGTCCCATTTGTCTCATTAGTCCACTTAAGCCACTTAGACCCATTAGGCCCATTAGGCCACTTATGCCCACTCTGCCCACTATTCACATTAGGCCCATTCATCCTATCAGGCCACTTAGACCCATTTGGTCCATTAGGCCACTTAGGCCTATTAGGTTCACTAGGAACATTAGGCCCATTAGGCCCATTAGGCCACTTAGACCCATTAGGCACATTCAGCCACTTAGGCACATTATGCCCACTAGGCCCATAAGGCTACTTAGGCATATTAGCCCCATTATGCCACTTCGAGCTATTAAGCCCACTAGGCCCCTTTAGCCCATTCATCCCATTAGGCCACTTTGGCCCATTCGGCCCATTAGGTCGATTAGGCCACTAAGGCCCATTAGGTCACTTTGCCCACTGGGCCACAAAGACCCATTATGCCCATTAGGCAAATTAGGCCCATTATTCCCATTTGACACATTTGGCCACTAAACCCATTCATCCCATTAGCCCCATTGGTCCACTTAGGTCCATTCATCAACATAGGGCCATTAGGCTCACTAGGACCATTATGCACATTCATCCCATTAAGCCCATTGGCCCATTAGTACACTTAGTCGATTTAGGCCCATGAGGTCATTGAGGCCCATTAGGCCACTAAGGCCCTTTAGGCCCATGAGTCCATTGAGGCACATTAGGACCATCAGCCAGTTAGGCCCATTAGGCCCATTAGGCCCACTGGACCACTTAGGCCCACTAGGCGAATTCAGCCACTTACACTCATTAGGCACATTAGGCCACTTAGGCCCATTAGACCCATTGAGCCACTTAGTCTTATTAGTTCACTTAGCCCATTAGGCCACATAGGCCCATTTGGCCTCTTAGGCCCAATAGGCCCCTTAGGCCCATTAAGCCCATTAGGACGATTAGGCAACTTAGGCCCATTAGGCCACTTTGGCCCCATTAGGCCCATTCAACCCATTAGGACACTTAGGCTAATTAGGCTCATTCGACCCATTAGGCCCATTAGGTCCATTCGTCCCATTAGGACCATTTGGAATGTAGGTCCGTTAAGTCCATTAGGCCACTTAGTCCCATTAGGCCACTTAGGCCCATTAGTCCGATTTTACAGCTAAATCCCATTAGGTCAATTAGGCCACTTAGGCCCACTATGCCCATTAAACCCATAAGGTCCATTAGGTCACTTAGGCCGATTAGACCACTTAGAACCATGAGACCCACTATGCACATTAGGACCATTTGGACTATTAGACCACTTAGGCCACTTAGGACCATTAGGCCCATTAGGCCACTTTGGCCCATTATGCCCATTGGTCCCATTGGTCCACTTAGGCCTATTAGGCCACTTAGGCCCATTAGGCCGATTGGGCCACTTAGGCCCATTCCTCCATTTAGGACACTAGGCACATTATGCCAATTAGGCTGATTCGGCTACCTAGGTCTGTTAGACCACTTAGACCCATTAGGCCCATTAGGCCCATAAGGCCACATAGGCCCATTAGGCCCATTATGTGCATTTGGACCATTAGGGCCATTTGGTCGCTTAGGCCCACTTGGCCCATTAGGCATCTTAGGCCCATTAGGCCCATGAGGCCACTTATGCCCATTATGCCCATTAGGCCCATTATGCCCCTTAAGCCCATTCATCCACTTAGGCCCATTAGGCCCATTAACCTCACTATGACAAATTGTCCCATTATTCTCATTCAACCACTTAGGCCCAATTGACCACTTAGGTCCCTAAGTCCCATTAGGCCCATTCGGTCGATTTGGTTGCTTAGGCCACTTAGGCCACTTCGACCCATTAGGCCCAATATGCCCATTAGGCCCATTAGGTCCATTAGGTCCATTAGGACCATTAGTCCACTTAGGCCCATTAGGACTATTCAGCCGATTAGTCCCATTCGGTCAATTAGGCCGATTAGGCCCATTTGGCCCATTCAACCCACGAGGCACATTTGTCCCCTAGGCCCATTAAGCCCATTAGGCCACTTACGCCCATTAGGCCACTTAGGCCCATTAGGCCACTTAGTCCCATTAGTCTGATTAGAACATTAAGGACCATTAGGCCCATTAGGACAGTTAGTCCCACTAGTCCCATTAAGCCCATTTGGCCACTTAGGCCCATTAGGCCCATTAGGAAAATTAAGCCCATTATGTCAATTAGGAAACTTTGGCCCATTAGGACATCTTCACCCGTTATCCCCATTAGGAAACTTAGGAAAATTTGGCCCATTGGACCCATTAGGTCCATTACGCCACTTAGGCCGATTATGCCCATTAATCTCATTAGGCCGATTAGGCAACTCTGGCCCATTATGCCACTTAGGCCCATTAGGACACTCAGGCCAATTAGGCCCATTTGGACCCTTAGGCCCATTTGGACATTTATGCCCAATTGGCCCATTTGACCATCTAGCACCTAGGCCCGCTAAGCTCATTAATCCCATTAGGCCCATTAGGCCACTTGGTCCCTTTGGGCCCATTAGGCCCATGAGGCCCATTAAGTGACTTAGGCCCATGAGGCCCATTAGGCCACTTAGGCTACTTAGGCCCATGAATCCCATTAGGCCACTTAGGCCCATGAGTCCTAGTAGGCCAATTCGTCCCATCAGGCTCATTCAGCCACTTAGGCCAATTAGGCCCATTATGCCACTTAGGCCCATTAGGTCCATTAGCCTCATTCATTCGATTAATATGATTTGTCCACTTAGTCCACTTAGGCCCATTAGTCCCACTAGGACCATTAGGCCACTTAGGACCATTGGATCATTAGGAAACATAGGCTCAATGGTCCCATTCGGCCCATTGGGCCCAATCGGCCCATTCGACCATTTAGGCTCACTAGGAAAATTAGGCCACTTTGTCCCATTAGGAAACTTATGCCTCTTAGGCCCATTGGGCCCATTAGGCTAATTAGGCGTATTAGGCCCATTAGGCACATTCGGTCACTTAGGCCCATTCGACCACTTAGGCTCATTAGGCCACATCGTCCCATTAAACCCATTAGGCCACTTACACCCATTAGGCCCATTATGCCACTTAATCCCATTCGTCCACTTAGGCCCATTAACCCCATGAGACCGAATTGGCGTAACGTGCCTAGTAGGCCTACTGGGCTCAAGTTGCCTAATGGGCCTAAGTGTCCAAATGGGCCTAATGGGACTAAGTGGCTAATGAGCCTACTAGGCCTAAGTGGCCTAATGGACCTAAGTGACCTAATGGGATTAATGTGCCTAATGGGCCTAATGTGTATAATGGGCCTAAGTGTCCTAAGTGGCCTAATTCTCCTAACGGGCCTAAGTTGCCTAATGGGCCGAACAGGCCTAACGGGCCTAAGTGGCCTAATGGTCCCAACAGGCCTAACTGGCCTAAAGGGACTAATGGTTTTAACTAGACAAATGGGACTATTGGGACAAATGGACCTAAGTGGCCTAATGGGCGTACATGGCCAAATAGGCCTAAGTGGACTAATGGGCCTAAAGAGCCTAATCGACCAAAGGGGTTTAATGGGCCTAAGTGCCATAATCGTAGCCTAATGGGCATAATTGATCTAATGGGCCTAATGGGCACAATGAGACTAAGTGGAAAAATTTTCCTAGTGGTCCTAAGTGGCCAAATGAGCCTAATGGGCCTAATGGGCTTAATGGTCCTAAGTGGCCTAATCGACCTAAAGGGCCTAATGGGCCAAAACAGCCTAATGGGCTTAAGTGGCATAATCGACCTAATGGTCCTAAGTGGCATAATCGTAACCAAATGGGCCTAAGTGATCTAATGGGCCCAATGGGCCTAAGTTTCCTAATGGTCCTAGGTGGCTGAATGGGCCAAATGGGCAAAAGTGGCCTAATCTGCCTAAAGGGCCTAATGGACCAAAGTGACCTAATGGGCCTAAGTGGCATAATTGTCCTAATGGGGCTATTGGACTAAGTGTCCTAAGTGGCCTAATGGGACTAATGGTCTAAGTAACCTAATTGGACTAATCGGCCGAAGGGGGATAATTTTCCAAAGTGGCCTAATGGGCCTAAGTGGTCCAATGGGCCTAAGTGGCTGAAGGGGCCGAATCAGATGAATGGGCCTAATGGACCGAATGGGCCTAATGGGCCTAAGTGGCCTAATGGGAGGAATGGGCCTAAGTGGCCTAATGGTAGTAATGGGCCTAAGTCGCCTAATGGGCCTAAGTGTCCTAATAGTCCTAATGGGTTGAATGGGCCTAATGGTCCTAATTGGCCAAAGTTGCCTAATGGGCCTAAATTTCCTAATGGTCCAAATTGGCCAAATGAGCCAAATTGGCCTAATGGGCCTAATTATCCGAATGGGATTAAGTTATCGAATGGTCCAAATGGGCTGAATGGGCTGAAGTTGCCGAATGGGCCTAATGGGTTGAAAGGCCTTAATGGGCCTAATGGGCCTAATGATCCTAATGGGCCTAAGTGGCCTAATAGTCTTAATGGGCCTAAGTGTCCTAATGGTCCTAAGTGACCTAATGAGTCTAATGGGTCTAATGGGTTGAATGGGCCCAATGGGCTGAAGTGGCCTAATGGGGCGAATTGTGTGAATGGGCCTAATTGGTCGAAGTGGTTGAATGGGCCCAATGGGTCCAATGGGCCCAATGGGCCTACTAGACCATAGTGGACTAATGGGTCGGATGAGCTTAAAGGGTCCAATGGGAGTAATGGGCCGAATGGAGCGAATGGGACTAAAGGGCCCAATGGGCCTAATGGGCCCAATTTTTTGAATGGGTCGGATGGGTCAAATGGGAATAGTGGGTCGAAGTGGCTTGATGGACCTACTTGGCATAATATACCTAATGGAACTAATGGTTCTAAGTGGCCTAATGGTCTTAACTGGACAATTGGACCTAATGCTCCTAATGGGCGTAATGGGCATAATAGGCCTAAGTGAACTAATGGTCCTAATGGTCCAAAGTGGCTGAATAGGCCTAATGGGATTAATGGTCCTAAGTAGACCAATGGTCCAAATAGGCCTAAGTGGTCTAATATGCCTAAGTGGTTAAATGGGCTGAATGGGCCAAATGGGCCAAATGGGCCTAATGGGCCTAATGGGTCGAATGGACCTAATGGGTCTAAGTGGCCTAACGGGCCTAAGTGGCCTATTGAGCCCAATGGTCTTAATGAAAAAATGGTACTAATGGTCCTAATGGGCCTAAGTGGCCCAATGGGCCAAAGTGGCCTAATGGGGTGAAGTGGCATAATGAAAACAGTGGGCCTAAGTTGCATATTGGGCCTGAGGGGCCTAAGTGTCCTAATGGGCCAAAGTGGATAATTGGGCCTAATGGACCTAATGGGCATAATGGGCATAATGGGATGTTGTGGATAAATCTACCTAATGGGCATAATTGGCATAAGTGTCCCAATGGGCCTAATGGGCCTAATAGGCCTAAGTGTGCCTACAGGGCCTAATGGGCCTATTGGACCTCATGGGCCTGCTAGGCCTAATTAGAGTACTTGGCCTACTAGGCCTAGTGGGCATAATGGGCCAAAGTGGCGTAATGGGCCCTTGTGGCCAAATGGGCATAAGTTTCCTAATGGATCTAATGGGCCTAAGTGTCCTAATGAGTCTAATGGGCCTAATGGGCCTAAGTGGCCTAATGGGACAAAGTGGACAAATGGGTCTAATGGGATTAATGGGCATAATTGGCTGAACTGGCCAAATGGGCCTAAGTGTCCTCATGGGACTAATTGGCCTCAGCGACCTAATGGGCCTAATGCGACTAATGGGAATGAGTGGCCTAATAGGCCAAAGTGGACGAATTGGAATATGGGCCTAATGGGCATAGTGGTCCTTTTTGGACAAAGTGGCCAAATTGGCCTAATGAACCTAATGGGACTAAGTGGCCTAATGAGACTAATGGTTCTAATGGTCCAAAGTGTATGAGTGTGCATAATGGGACTAATTGGCCTAATGGGACAAAGTGGCCAAATGGGCATATTGGGCCAAAGTGGCTTAATGGGTCTGATGGGCCAAATGGGCCTAATGGCCTAATGGGACAAAGTGGATGAATGTGCCTAATGGGATGAATAGTCATAATGGGCCTAATGGGTCGAAATGGACAAATGGACCAAATGGACCTAAGTGGACTAATGGGCCTTATGTGATTAGTGGGCCTAAGTGACCTAAAGGGACTAAGTGGCCTAATGGGATTAATGGGCCAAATGGACCTAAGTGGCCTAATGGGCCTAATGGGACAAAGTGGGCGAATAGACCTAATTGTACTAATGAGAATAATGGGTCCAATGGGCCTAAGTGGTCGAATGGGCCTAATGGGACCAAGTGGCCTAATGGGCCTAATGGGACTAATGGTCCAAATGGGCCTAAGTATCCAAATAGGCATAATGGGACTCATGGGCCTAATTGGACTATTTTATAATTGACCTAAGTGGTTGAATGGGCCTAATGGGCCTAAGTCTCCTAAGGGGCCTAAGGGACCAAATGCTCCTAACTGGCTGAGTGGGAGTAATGGGCCTAAGTGGCACAATGGGACTAATGGGCCTAATGATCCTAAGTGTCCTAATGGGGCTAAGTTTCTAAATGGGCCTAATTTGCCTAAGTGGCCTAATGGGCATAAGTGGCTTAATGTGCCTATGTGTCCTAATGTGCCTAATAAGATAATGGGATTAATGGGGCTGATTGGATAATGGGCCTAATGGGCCTAAGTGGCATAATGAGCCTAATTAGCCTAAATGGACTAATGTTCCTAATGGGCCTAAGTGGCATAATGGGATTAATGGGATAATGGGCCTAATGGTCCTAAGTGGATGAATGGGCCTAATGGCCCTAAGTGGTATAATTGGCCAAATGGGCCAAATGGGCACAAGTGGCCTAATCGTCGTAAGTGGCCTAATGGGCATAATGGGACTAAGTGGGCTAATATGTATAAGTGGAGTAATGGGCCTAAGTGTCCTAATGGGACTAATGTTCCGAAGTGGGCTGATTGACCTAATGAGTTTAAGTGGTCGAATGGGCCTAATGGGCCTAAGTGGGCGAGTTAGCCGAATGGGTCGAGGTGGTCCGATGGGCCTTAGTGGCCTAATGTGCCTAATGGGGATAATTGTTCAAATGAGATTAATGGGAATAATGGGCCTTAGTGTCATAATGGGCCTAATGGACCTAAGTGGCCTAATGGGCCTAATGGGCCTAAGTGGCCTAATGAGTGGAATGGGCCGTAATGGCCTAATGGCCCTAATTTGCCTAATGGGCCAAATGGGCCTAAGTGACCTAATGGGACAAAGTGGTCTAATGGGAATAATGGGACTAAGTGTCCTAATGAGCCTAAGTGGCCTAATGGGCCTAATTGGCCTAATGGACCATATGGGCCTAATGGGCTGAAGTGGCCAAAGTGGCCTAGTGGGCATAACGAGCCTAAGTGGCTAAATGGGCATAATCCGTCTTGGTGGCCGAATTAGCGTAATGGGCCAAAGTGTCCTAATTTGCCTAAGTGGCCTAATGGGACTAAAGGGATAATAGTCATAATGGGCCTAATGGGCCTCAGTGGCCTAATGGGATTAATGGTACTTAGTGGCCTAATGGGCCTAAGTCGCTTAATGGGCTTAATGGACTAAGTGGCCTAATGGGATGAATGGGTCTCAATGGACTAATGGGACTAATGTGATAAGTGGATTAATGGGACTAATGAGATTAATGGGCCTAAGTGGCCTAATGAGCATAATTGGCCCCAATGGCCTAAGTGGCCAAATGGCCCTAAGTGGCCTAAAGTGCCTAATGGGCCTTAGTGGCCTAATTGGACTAAGATTCCAAGTTGGCCTAAGTGGCCCAATGGGCCTAAGTGTCCTAATGGGCCTAAGTGGATGAATTGTCCTGATGCACATAATGGACCTTAGTGGCCTAAGGGGCCGAAGTGGCCTATTGGGCTTGATGGGCCTAATTTACCTAATGAGACTAATGGGCCGCAGTGGCCTAATGTGCCTAAGTGGCATAATGGGCCTCAGTGGCCTAAGGGGCCTAAGGGGCCTAAGTGGCCTAATGGGCCTAATGGTCCTAAATGGACTAATGGGCCTAAGTAGCCTAATGGCCCCAAGGGGACTAAGTGGACTAAGGGGCCTAAGTGGCCTAATGGGCCTAATGGGCCTAATGGGACTTAGTGGCCTAATGGGAATATGAAACGAATGAACCTAAGTGGCATAATGAGCTTAATGGGCCTAAATGGCCTAATGGGCATAAGCATACTAATGGACCTAAGGGACCTAAGTGGCTTAATAGGCTTAATGGTCATAAGTGGCCTAAGGGACCTAATGGAACTAATAAGATTAATGGGACTAATGGGCCTAAGGGGTCTAAGTGGTCTAATGAACCTTAATGTCCTAATGAGCCTAATGCGCTGAATGGGACTAAGTGGTATAATGGGTCTTAGTGGCCTAAGTGGCCTAATGGGACTATGTGGCCTAATGGGTTTAGTGGTCCTAATGGTCATAGTTGGGATAATTTTCCTAATGGTCCATATGGGCCTAAGTGGCCAAATGGGTATAATTCAATGGGCTTGATGGGTCAAATGGTCCAAATAGTCCAAATGGGCCTAAGTGGCCTAATGGTCCGAATGGGCCTAAGTGGCCTAATGGTCTTAAATAGCCTAATTGGAATAATGTGCCTAAGGGGAATAAGTGGCCTAAAGGTCTTAAGAGGCCAAATGGGTCTAATGGGACAAATGGGTTGAATGATCTTACGTGGCCAAATGGGTCAAATTGGACTAATGGGCATAATGGTCCAAATGGGCCTAAGTGGCCTAATGGGCCTAATCTAGTGGACCTAATGGGCCAAATGGACCTAAGTTTCCTAATGGGTTGAATGGGCCTAATGGGCTGAAGTGTCCCAGTGGGCCTAATTGGCCAAATGGGACTAATGGGCATAATGGGACAAATGGGTCTAATGGGCCTAAGTGGGCCAATGGGTCTAATGGGCCTTAGTGGCTTAAGTGGACTAATGAGCCAAATGGGCCTAAGTCACCTAATGGGCCTAATGGTCCTATTGGGCCTAAGTGTTCTAATGGGCCTAATGGGCCCAAGTGGACTAATGGGCCTAATGGACCTAATTGGACGAATTGGCCTAATGGGCCTAATTGGATAAATGGTCCTAATGGTTCTCATGGGCATAAGTGGTCTAATGGGCCAATTGGGTCGAAGTGTCCTAATGGGTCAAAGGGACCTAACGGGCCACACGGGCCTCATGGGCCTAAGTGGCCTCATTTTCCTAAGTGGGTCCAAGGGTTTACTGGTTTTAAGGGGCCTAATGGGATGAATGGGATTAATGGGCTTGGGTGCCAAATGGGCCTAATGGATCGAATGGTCCTAATGGGCTCAATGGGCCTAATGGGCCGAATGGGCCTAATGGGTCTAATGGGTCTAATGGGTCTAATGGGCCTAATGGGATGAATGGGTCTAATGGTTCTAATAGGCTCAATGGGCCGAATGGGCTGAATGGGCCTAAGTGGCCCAAATGTGCCTAATGGACTCAATGGGCCTAAGTGGCCTAATGGGCCTAATATGCCTAAGTGGCCTAATGGGCCTAAGCGGTCGAAGTGGACTAAGGGGACAAATGAGCCTAATGGGCTCAATGGGCCGGAGTGACCTAAGTGGCCTAACGGGCCTAATGGTCCTAAGTGGCCTAAGTGGCCTAAGGAGCCAAATGGGACATATGGGCTCAATGGGCCTAAGTGGTCTAATGGGACTAAGTGTCCGAATGGGCCTAAGTGGCCTAATGGGCCTAAGTGGCCTAGTGGACCTAATGGGCCTAATGTGGATAATGGGGATAATGGGCCTAATTGGCCTAATGTGCTGAATGGGCCCAATGGGACAAGTGGGCCTAATAAGCCTTAGTGGTTTAATGGGAAAAAGTAGATTAATTGGCCCAATGGGCCTAGGTGACCTAATCGGCCTAATGGGTCGAATGGGCCTAAGTGGCCTAAAGGTCCTAATGGGTCGAATGCGCCTAATGTGCCTAATCGACCTAAGTGGCCTAATGGGGCTAATGGGACTAATGGTCCTAAGTGACCTAATGGGCCTTTATGAGACTAAGTGGACCAATGGTCCTAAGTGTCCTAATCAGCTTATTTGGGTTAAGTGGACTAATGGGCCTAATGGGCCAATTGGGCCTAAGTGGATTAATGGGCCTAAGGAGCCTAATGTTCCTAAGTGGCCTAATCGATGTAATGGAATGGTCCTAAGTGGCCTAATCCTCGTAATGTGACTAATGGGTCTAGGTGAATAATGGGCCAATGGGACTAAGTGGCCTAATGGTTTGAATGGGCCTAAAGGGATGAATTGGCCTAATGGTCCTGAGTGGCCTAATGGGCCAAATGAGCCTAAGTGGCCTAATGAGCCTAATCAGTTTTAATGGCCAAATCAGCCTAATGGGCTTTAGTAGCTGAATGTGCCTAATGGGCCTAAGGTCCTAATGGGTCGAATGGTGCTAAGTAACCTAATGGGACTAAGTGGCCTAATCAGCCCAATGGGCCTAATTAGGCCTTAGGTATTAGTGTTTCAGATATAGTGTTTTGGGTATAGGATTTAGGATTTTTTGGTTCTAATTGGTCTAAATTGGTATAAATTGGCTTAATTGACCAAATGGACTAATGGACAATTAGCCTAATGGACCAATGAACTAATGGACTATTTTCCTAATGACCTAAATGACCTAATTGGTCTAAATAGCCTAATAGCCCAATAGACTAGTGGCCTAATTGGCATAATGGCCTAATTGGCATAAATGAACTAATTGTTCTAAATGGATTAATTATTCTAAATGGATTAAATGGACTAATTGCATTAAATGGACTAATTGGTCTAATTGACGTAATTTGCCTAAATTGGCCTAAATGGCCAAATGGGTCTAAGTGGTCTAATTGGTCCAAATGGAAAAAATGGCCTAATTGGATTAAATGGTCTAATTGGCCTAATTATCCCAATTGGCCTAATTAGACTAAATTGGCGTAAATGGTCAAATCACCAAATAAAAAAATAGCCTAATGGTGTAATGAACTGATCAGATAATGGCATAATGGCCAAATTGGTCTAAATAGCATAATAGCCTAATTGGAATAAATGACCTAATGGGTCTAAATGGACTAATTGGTCCAAATGGATTAAATGATCTAATTAGATTAAATGGTCTAATTAGCATAATTTTACCAATTGAACTAAATGGTCTAACTGTCCTAATTGGCCTAAATGACCTAATGGACTAAATGACCTAAATGGATTAAAGAACTAAATTTCCTATGGTTTAATGACCTAATTGGATTAAAGGACCTAATTGACCTAAATGAGATAATTTGTCAAACTAAACTAATTGGTCTAATTGGCCTAATTGGCTTAATTTTCCTAAATGGACTAATTGTCCAATTAGCAAAATAGCCAAATAGACAAATGATCAAAATTTCCAAGTTTCCAAATAACAAAATAATGCAACATAAATGGAATTTGACTAAAATGAAAATAAAATAGGAATCCATATTATACACATGTTTATCATGCTAATTAGTATGTATTGTTTATGTTATGTCACTAGTATTAAATTTCTAATTAAATTTATTTTTAGATGCTTCTTCATTTTTTGGATTTCTTCAACAGCTAAAATTTTAATTAATTCTAGGATTATAACTTTCATATTATTAAATAATGTAGTATTATACTAATCAATGTCATTTACATCTAGTGGCATTTGGCATCTAAGGTTGTGTGCCTCAAGAAAAATTATTTTCCTTGACTATGAAATAAAATATTTGAAGTGATATAAATGTAAAAACACCAGAAAATATTGTAAGTTTTTCTATTGATATTTCAAATTTTGATATGTAATTCATAATTAAATATGTTGTTTTTATTTTCAAAAGTGTGTCATGGAGGCCCTCAATGAGAAAGAAGATGACAACTTCGGGCTAAATGATCATTTTAGACAAGTATTAGGTGAGCAATGACATGGGAGAGTCTAATGTAAAACCATGAAAAACATCTTTGCCACTAGGTATTGGCCCTCATTAGGTAACTCTAAAACCTATCAGACCACCAAGCTGAAAAAAGATCATGAAGAAGCAGATAACGCCAAAAAATAGCTATACAAGATCATGAAAGAAGAAAATTGGTCACTGAACACTTCAAAAAAAAATATGTCAGTTATAAGTCCACCACTTCCATCAGATACTGCTATTACTTTTGATTCATTTATGACATCAATGTGTTATTTATATGATACCTTGAGTTATTTAAATGAAGTTCCTTGTGGCAGTTGAGCTGATGGTAGTGGCGATGGAGGTGGTTGTGGGGGGGGGGGGGGTGGTGGTGGAGGTGGCGGTGGCAGTGGTGGTGGTGGCGACGAAGGTGGAAGTGGCAATAATGGTGGTGGTGGTGGTTTCAGGCATAATGGAAGTGTGCGAATATGGATAATATATTTAAATTTATTTTAATAATCATTGCTCTAAACCAAGAGAGAGGATCTTGCATGTCAAATTTAAAATTACTTAATTTAATATTTAAAGAAATAAATACCTGTGCATAGGAACTTTTTTTGTTAGTGAATGTTGATCATGTAAAAAGCTCCATTCATATTACCTTCATTTCATTATTAGGATCCCAGGATAAAATCCCTCTAGCAGCGACCCACAAGTGCTCCTATGATCATTGAGAAACACCACTTGACCTCTAGGTTCTAGTGCGGTGAGTTGAATGTCTTATGTTTTTCGTTCTTGATCACTTATTCTTCAGTCTTGAAGAAATCATTCTTACACTTCTAGTTTTTGAGAGAGAGAAAGAGAGATAAAGAGTATTTGAGAGAGAATTCGTTGTGCGTAGCAATTTTCTATCCTTAATTTTTGGATGCTCTACACAATATACATAGACACCTATTTTTAGAGTTGAGATTTAAGTTAAAATATTATTTAATTTCATACCGATCATTAAATAAATTGTCCTAAATTGTATAATTGGACTAAGTTGCATAAATTACCTAACTAGATTAATTGGCCTAACTAGCCTAAATGGACTAAGTTGTCCTAAATGGTCTAAATGACCTAAATTAGCAAAATTGGCTTAATTGACCTAAATAGACTAAATTTACCAAATCGGTTTAAATTTCCTAATCGTCCAAATTTTCCTAAATGGTCTAAATTGGCCTAAATGGCCTAATTGGCCGAATTGGATTAAATGGTCTAAATTATCATAAATGGCCTAAATTGGCCTAAATGACCTAATTGGCCAAAATGAACTAAATTTTCTAATTGTATTAATTGAAATAATTGTCCTAAATGACCTAAATGACCAAAATGGCCTAATTGGAATAAATTTCCTAAATGGAATAAATGACCAAATTGCCTAATTAGCCTAAATGGCCTAAATGATCTAACTTGCATAATTGGCCTAAATGGAATAATTGGCCTATATGAACTAATTGGCCTAATTGGCCTAAATGTACTAAATGTATTAATTAGAATAATAGTCCTAATTGGGATAAATAGCCTAAATTCACTTAAATGGCCTAAAATGGCCTAATTGACCAAATTGGTCAAAATGACCTAAATTCATCTAAGTGGTCTAAATGGCTAAATTGGCCTAAATGATCTAAATGGAATAATTGATATAATTGGTCTAAATTCCATAATTATCCTAAATTTCCTAAATGAAATAATTGGTATGATTGGCCTAAATGGCCTAAATTGACCTAAATGGCCTAAATTGGACTAAATGACCTAAATTGGCATAAATGGACTAATTTTCCTAATTGGATTGAATTGCATAATTGGAATAATTGGAATAATTGAAATAATTTTCCTAATTGTTCTAAATGAGATAAATTGGCGTTAATGGCCTAAATTGGCGTAAATGACCTAAATGGCCAAAATTGGCCTAATTGTTCTAAATAGCCTAAATTGGCCAAAATTGCTTAAATTGCATAATTGAACTAATTGAAGTAATTATAATAAATGGAATAAATTTTCCAAAATGTACTAAATGGCCAAAATTGTCTTGGATGTCCTAAATTGGCCAAAATAGCCTAATTGGCCTAAGTTGCTCAAATTGCATAATTCGCCTAATTGCCCAAAATGGTCTAATTGGACTAATCGGATTAAATGGACTAATCAGACTAATTGGTCTAAATTTCATAAATTGGGCTAAATGGCATAATTGGCCTAATTGGCCTAAACGGTCTAAATTGGCCTAAATAGCCTAAATGGCCTAAATAGGCCTAAATGGCCTAATTGGCCTAAATGGCCTAAATTGGCCTAAATGGCCTAAATGAACTAAATTTACTAATTGGAAAATTGGACTAATTGTCCTAATTGGATTAATTGGCCTAAAGTGGCCTAAATGGCCTAAATCTTCTAATGGGCCTAAATGGCCTTAAGAGCCGAAATTGGCATAATTAGTCTGAATTGGCCTCATTGGCCTAAATGGACTAAATTTAACTAAATGGCCTAAATGGACTAATTCATCTTAATGGACTAAATGGAAAAATTAGTGTAATTGGCCTAAATGACCTAAATTGGCCTAAATTGCCTAATGGGCCCAATGGGTCTAAGGGTCGAATGGGCCTAAGTGGCCTAATGAGCCTAATGGGTATAATGGGATTAAGTGACCTAATGGGGCTAAGTGGCCCAATCGGCCTAATGGACCAATTGGGCCTAAGTGGACTAATGGGTCTAATTGACCTAATTGGACTAATAGGCCTAATGAGTCCACTTGTCCAAAGTGGCGTAATGGGCCTAAGTGGCCTAAGTGGCCTAATGGGATGAATGGGCGTATTAGGCCTTAGTGGCCTATTGGGACTAAGTATACTAATGGGACCATTAAGTCTAATTTGTACTAATGGACCTAATGGGATTAATGGTTCAAATGGACTAGTTGGGCCTAAGTATCCCGATGGGCCTCAGGGGCCTCATGGGCCTAAGTGGCTGAATGGACCCATTATGGTCAATTGAGCCTAATGGGCCTAAAGAAAAAATTGGCCTAATGGACCTAATGGGCCTAATGTGTCTAAGGGGACTAATGGGCCTAAGTGGACAAATGAGCCTAAGTGTCCTAACTGTCCTAATGTGTTGAATGGATCTAAGTGGCCCTAATGGGCCCAATGGGCCTAAGGGGACCAATGGGACTAATGGGTCCAAGGGTCCTAATGGGCCTAAGTGGCCTAAGTGACCTAATATGCCTAATGAACCTATTGGGCCTAAGGAAACTAATGGGGTTAATGAGCCTATTGGCCTAATTGGCCTAACAGGCCAGAGGGGCCCAATGGGCCCATTGGTTCAAATGAGTCTTTTGGGATTATTGGGCCTAAGTGACCTAATGAGCCTAATGGCCTAATTAGCCTAATGGGACTAAGGGGACCAATGGGCCCAATGGGACCAATGGGTATAAGGGTCATAATAGGCCTAAGTGGCCTAAGTGGTCTAATGGGCCTATTGGGCCTAAGTGGTCCAATGAGCGCAATGGTCATGATGGGCCTAATGGGTCCATTATGGATAATTCAACAAAATGGGTCCAATGGGACTAAGTGGCATAATAAATCAAAGTATATTAAGTTTTCTAATGGGATTAATGGATCCAATGGGTCTAAGTGGCCTAAGTTGCCTAATGGACCTAATGGGTCTAAGTGGTCGAATGGTCCTAAGTGGCCTAAGTTGGCTAATGGGCCTAATGGGTCTAAGTGGTCGAATGGTCCTAAGTGGCCTAATGGGCCAAAGTGGGATAATTTGACTAATGTGAATAATGGGTCCAATGGGTTTAAGTGGTAGAATGGGAATAAGTGGCCTAAGTTGCATAATGAGCTTAATGGGCATAATGGTTCTAATGGGACTTATGGGCCCATGTGGCCTAATTGACCTAATGGGTCTAATTGGTCTAATGGAATGAATGGGTTGAATGGGCTTAAGTGGCATAATGGGATGAATGGGTACAATGGGATTAGATGGACTAATGGGCCTAAGTGGCCTAATGGGCCTAAGTGGCCTAAGTTGCCTAATGGGCCTGATAGACCTGATGGTCGTGATGGGTCTAATGGGCCTAAGTGGCCGAAGTGTCCTAATGGGACCAATGGGCCTAATGGGGATAATGGGCCTAATTATTCAAAGCTACCTAATCGGCCCAATGGGCCGAATGGTCCTAATGGGACCGATGGGCCTAATGGGCCTAATGGGCCCAATGAGCCTAAGTGGCCTAAGTTACCTAATGGGCCGAAGTGGCCTAATGGGATTAATGAGATGAAGTGTCCTAATGGGCCTAAGTGTCATAATTGGACTAATGGATCAAATGGTCCTAAGTGGACTAAGTTTCCTAATGGGCCAAAGTGGCCCAATGGGGCTAATGGGCCTAGATGGCCTAATGGGCCTAATGGGCCTAATGGGCCTAAGTGGCCTAAGTTGACCAATGTTACTAATGGGCCTAATGGGTCTAATGGGTCTAATGGGCCTAATGGGTCTAATAGGTCTAAGTGGCATAATGGGCCTAAGTTGCCTAAGTTGTCTAATTGGTCTAATGGGTTCAATGGTTCTAGGTGGCTCAATGGGCCTGAGTGGCCTAAGTTGCCTAATGGTCCTAATGGGCCTAATGGGATTAATGTGTATAATGGGCCTAAGAGGCCTAATCGGCCTAATGGGTCTAATGGGACTAATGGGTCGAATGATCATAGGTGGCCTAATGGGTCAAATGGGTTGAATGAGAGTAACATTACTCGAAATAGGGCTTTTTGTGATGGTATATTTGTGATGGGATCCCATCGCAAATAGCCCATTGTGGAAAAGGGCATCACAAATATTTTATTTTACGACAATCTATCACAAAATGTTATTATTTGGGACGGGTAGTGCACCATCGCAAATAGGTTCTATGTTTTTTTTTAAACTCTATTGTGATGGGCTGAACACCCATCGCAAATCAATTTCCTTATTTTTTTTAAAAAAATTGCGACGGACCATCCCAATTAGTATTTGCGATGGTCCATTGAAAATACTATAAAAAATAAAAAATAACAATTTTGTGATGGGCCCATTGCAAATAGTTGAAAAAATAAAATAATAATATATTAAAAATTATAATATTAATAATAATATACTATTAATATAAATGAAATATTAATATTAATATTAGAACAATAAAATTATTTATAAAATAATATTAATAATAATAATATAATATTAACATAAATGAAATAATAATAATAATATTCGTAAAATAAAATTAATTATGAAATAATTAAATAATATAATAATATTATTAATAATATTAATGAAATAATAATATTAATATTGGTAATATAATAAAGACCTTAGTATTCACAAAAATATAAAAATATATTAATTAATAAAATAAAAAAAATATAATAAAAATTAAATAAAAATTAAAAATTTTAATATCTGAGACAATATAAAAAATTACCTATTTAAAACATTAAGTAGTTAATATTACAAAAAAATACTTTCAAATGTTTCATTATAAAATAAAAATACATCACTGAGGGGGAGGGTCGTCTGGAGGAGCTGGAGAAGATGGTGGAGGGAACTTTATCCCTAAACTGCGAGTTAGATGTCGCATTTACTCCATCTTCTCCTACTCCTATTAATGTCGTCATCGACGCATCTCATCCTGCATCTCCGACTGCTGCTGCTACTGCTGTCGTAGGAACTCTTCCTGTTGTTGTTGCTGCCACTTCTATAAGCTCACTCTGAGCTCGTAGCTTCTCCTCATACTGTGCATGAGATGATGCTGACTCTTTGCGAGATCCTCTCAGGCTAGATGCCGACATCACAGAGGTGCCATAAAAACCCCCAGGGGTCAATCGAGAGCCAATACCAATAACTCAACCTTTTTCGAATGCATACTAGATCGCCTGAAACCATGCTGCCTCATCAAATCGAGGGGGGGGGTACTAGTCTGACCATCGGTCGCAACCTGACTCTCACTATGTGTCTGAGACATCGTGGCCTCATATGACTCTTTCAATTGAAATTTAAAATTAAAATATTTAAAATATTATTTGTAGTTAAATTTAAAACTCAACAAGAAATAATACTGACCACAATCTCATGCTGGCGAGAACCTCAAATCTCTACAGTGGATGGATCACTATACATACTCTTATAAATGTCGTACTCTGTAATATCGGGTTGTGTGACTGCCTATATGAATATAAAATAAACCATTTACATTTAAAGTTATATAAAATATTTAAAGAAAATGTACTTACCATATGCTCCCTATATGTACTGAATGTACAACTACCAACTTGATGGGTCACCTCTTTTCTTCCCCAATTTTGCTGACCTACTGATGATCTACTCTGAAAATGCATACTCATATAGTGTGTACATAATCCATATCAAACCTGAGATGAAATATAATCAGGTCGGTGTACTTGACATGTCTCATAAAAACTTTGACACTTATTCTTTCTCTATTGCTTTCCTTTTCAAATTGTGAGAAAACTGAGTGCAATGCGGACACATAGCTCCTTGCCATTCCTTCCAGATAGCCTCGTCCATGCTCTCATCAATGGGATGCCATAAAACCTACAAATTAATTATTATATAAAGTTATTAAATAAATTAATTTCAAAATAAATATTATTTATTTACATACCATCCAATGCTCAAACATATGATTTTGTACATCAACGAGAATCTGAACCCATGACACCCATGCATCAGATTAATAATTACATAATATAGTGATCCCCTTTCCAACAGCTATATGCGTAAAGATATGAAAAAAATAATCAAACAATTATAATATAAATTAATTTGTTAAAACTAACTAAAATACATAGGTATACATACGTATGCATGCATGGATCGAACACAAGACGTGGATGTCACTCGGGGATTGGGTCAGGAATCATCAGTCGGGCAAGACCACACCCCCTTTGAGCACCCCCTGAACCACCAGCAGTCTGAGGGTCATATGATCTGACATCCTAATCATCCAAAGGTAGATAATGCTTCTACAACAGATGAAATAGTTCCTCATCCATCTGAAACACGAAATGATTGTTCTTAGCAAATAGTTGAAAACAACTATTTTATATAGATATATTTTATATATGATTGTAACCAGAATTTAACTGTGTTTATGTCCATCCTCATCCCCACTTTCATAGTTATTGATGTCAATGTCTTCATCTTCCTCCTCAGCATCATCAATTTCCATATTAGTTTCATTTTCATCATCTCTTGTCATCTAAAATTCAGTTGTAACGTCATTAACATCATTGTCACCATCAGCCCTTAACCGTTGGGTGTCATCAATGATATTTATGTCTCTTCATGAAAAATATTGATTTGTAGTAGTCTCTTGAAAAAATTAAATTCCTTTCACTTCATCATAACCACATTCACTTTCAGTAAACTAATTCTCTCAAGATTTAATTTTTATTATGATACACCAATCACCCAACTCCCTTGAAGTAGCATGGTTTTTGCATAATAAATTTTATGTGCCTGGCGAGCCAACAAAAAGGTTCATTTACTGCAAGAATACTTTTATGTTGAATATCAATGATTTCATGGATCAGATGAACACACAAGCCTATCTCAGTATCCAACCACTGACATTTAAACATCATTATGTAATGTTGTCCCAGATAACACTATTCAATGATTTATTCCAGCATCCTGTAAAATTTAACTTCTGTTTATCTATGATGAGATCCTATCAAGAAAACACCACTATTCATTGTTTTTTTGATTCCTTATATAAATTTGTATGAAATAGAAATCTATTCACCACATATTCATTATAATATTTAACCATCTTGGATGGTGGGTTATTCAATACACACAATCGATTATCAGTTTTATCAGCATGTTGAGATACCTGAAAATTTTTAAAACAATTATCACTATAAAAAGTATTAAATTGGTCTTTTATGTGAAATAAAAAATAATTTATGTACCATATTTTTAAACTAGTGGGAATTTTTTTTGACGAAATTCTTGAAAAGAAACTGCTATAATTTGTGGAAACTATTTCTTGATATGATTATAAAATAACCTAAAAATAAAATAAGATTAATGTACTATTACAAAATTATAGAATAAGTTATAGGAGCACTCACAGTACAAATGGTGTTATTTCTTCACAGTTAAGCATAATATATGTATGAGATCTATGATGTTCACCATCTGAAAGCCATCATTCATGGATGACATCTAAGACAAGTTTGAGATGATTTAAAAATGATAATTGATAGATCATGAAATCTTCAACATTTCCCTCATTACATCTCATGTGGTTTTTTAAGGGATATTCATATTGAAATTAATGAGAGTAGAAAAAATAAATTTCCTTTTGAAAATATGCTTTTGCAATTGATCCTTCAACTGATGATTGTTACATATATTTCTTTTTTAATTTCTCCTTGCATCTCTCAAATGGGTATATCCATCAGAACTATACCATACCTCCATAGTTTTTTTCAAGTGGAAAATGTAATATCAAATGTTCCATTGAGTCAAACAAACCAAGAGGGAATTTTTTTTCCAGTTTACATAAAATTAAAACAAAATCTTCTTGCAGTTTTCTTACTGCATCATAGTCTATTTTCAATGCACAAATCTCTTGAAAAAATATGATATGTCTGTTATCCCATCCCAAATCATAGGATTTAACTAACCTCTTTATCTAATCAACATAATTCTTTCTATTAAAATATGATAGTCATGACTTTTAAATCTGATAATATGACAATTTTTGACACATCTACCCAAATTGGAAGGATAACCATATGGAAGTCTCAAATCAGAAATACACTAACAAAATAATATGTGACTCTCCTTGGATAGTGTATAAGATGCCTTTTTCTTCCTTAAATTTTGTGATCTGACATTTTCAAATAGTTCAAGTTTTGTTCGCTTGCAAATTTGGGAAAAATCTAATCGTGCCTTTACATTATCTTTGGTCTTACAAGGTGTACTCAAAACTATATGAAATAAATTATCAAAATAGTTATTCTCAATATGAATCACATTTAACATGTGAAAGACCAACAAATCAGACCAATATGGAAAATCCCAAAAATGCTCTGTTTTATCCAATTATGCTCTTTTCCAAACCCATCAATTTTCTGTTGGTTTATTGTTGGTCCAAATTTTATGGGAGGTATTTAAGAGACAGTTGATTTTAACTCTGTACCTGAGATCATTATTTGAGGCCCATCTTTTTCAACTGTTCCTTTTCCGAAATGATATTTTTTTTCTTTGAAAAGGATGATTGGTTGGAAGAAATCTGCAATGACAATCAAAAAACAATTTTTTTTCCATTGAAGAGCATAAACACTTTTCTCTCTATCATACAGTATGAATATGATTTTGGAACGTGTTTACTTCATCGAGATAACATTTCATATGTTGGGAATTCACTAATTGTCCACATCAATGCAGCTTTCAGTAAGAAGTTTTGTTTTGCCAGAACATCATATGTTCTTACACCATTAATCCATATTGAATTTAACTCATCAATCTGTGGTTTCAAATAAACATCAATATTCTTTTTCGGATGATCTAGAATTAATAAGGTCAAAAATATATATGGCTTCTTCATCAACATCAATGGAGATGAATTATATAGAGTTATAAAGATATTTCAACATGAATACTGACTACCATAAAAACTAAATGGATAGAAACCATCAGTAGAAAGACCCAATCGCACGTTTCAGGATGCTAAAGAAAAAGATAGATGCAGTTGGTCAAACTGTTTCCATGAATCACCATCAGAGGGACAATTTAAATTTTACCAGTTGAAATGTTGGTTTTGTGCCATGAAATCAATGATTCTATGTTTTGAAATATAAATAAATGCTGCAATCTGGGTGTGAGTGGGAAATATCTCAATTTTTTTACAATAATAAATCAAGACCTCCCTGGTTTAGCTTCTTTATACCTTTATTTTCTATATGTAGGACAACTATCCAACGACTCATTTTTACCATAATATAAGATGAAATCATTTGATCATGCATGAATCTTCTAATAACCAAGACCCAGATTATGAACTAGGCTCTTACTCTCATATAAATTTAGAGGCAGCACATCTCCTTCAGGTAGCAGTGTTTTTAACAAAGAGAATATCTGATCAAAACAACTATTTTAAATTCCATTATCTAATTTAATAGCCATAAATTTAGAAATTACTTTAAACTTTCTTATCTTATAACTAGGATATAAGAAATCCTCCTCAGACCTCAAAAAATTATATAAATGAGATGGTTCCAACTCATGAGTTAAATCAATATCATTCTAAGTTTCAGTTGTTTGAAAAGAAGGACCTACCACATCATTACTAAATTTTGAAACCGTGTTGCATCTGGAACCGAAATTATAGTATCTTCTCTAAAACTGCGTTCACCATGTTGATACCAAAAAACATGATCTGGTTGAAAACCAAAATGCAATAAATGATCACCAACATTGTTAAATGTGTCATACATCCTCAGATCACATTTTTTACAAGGACACTTAATTTTCTCTTTTGAAACAAATTTTGGTTGTGATAATGCAAATTATAAGAAAGCTTGAACACCCTCAATCTATACAAGATTTAAACCAGAATCATTTGGATTCATGTACTGATTTATCCAAGCATGATAATCTAGTAATGACAATTTTCGACTTCCTTGTTCCATATTTTTCAAAAAAATATAAAATAATTAGTTATTTTTTATAATTAGATATAAGATAAACACTATCCAAAAAAGGGAAGACAATTAAATTCTCTTTTATAGAAATTTGTAATAATTTCTATTATTTTATAGTTATTTGTACTATTTTCTAAGCTTTTATACTAATCTACACTCATTTATAAAAATTTATACTAATTACCACTAATTATTGTTAATTAGAGGTATTTTGTACTAATTATTGTTAATTACCCGTGGCACAATTTCCAACAGATTGGAAGTAACTCTTTTTCCTGATGACTCATCCCCTTGCAACTTTCTATGACCAAAATCACTTTGAAAAGTCTGCTCTGGCATATGAATATCCATTTTTGTATGCACGATGATGGAGATCAGGGAGGCCTCACCATGCTTCTCTCCATGCTTGTGCATATGAAAATTGATATCATTACATTGAAGCATACCTTTCATAGTGATTTCAGTCGGATAAGTTCCAAGGAGATGAGTCATCAGGAAAAAGCGCCTCTTTTGTCTGACAGATTACCTTCTTGAAACTTTCTTTGACTTAAATCACTATGAAAAATCTGCTCTGACATACGCTAGAACATATTTTTCATACTGATTTCAATGGGAGAAAGTTGTATGGAGCTGACATGTCGATCAAAAGGAATGTCGTCTATCCACTGGAAATTATGTCAGCTTATCAATGTACTCGAATTTATTTTAATTTATTACTAATTAATCCTAATTATTACAAATTAATCATAATTATTACAGATTAATCCTAATTTTTACTAATTATTACTAATTGTCACTAATTAATCCTAATTATTACAAATTAATCCTAATTATTACAAATTAGTCATAATTAGTACAAATTAATCCTAATTATTACCAATTAATCCTAATTATTATTAATTATTACTAATTAATCCTAATTATTACTAATTATTACTACTTATTTCGATTTATTACAATTTATTACTCATTATTACTGATTATTACTAATTATTACTAATTATTCCATTTTTTTACTAATTATTAAATATTATTACAATATATTACTAATTATTGATAATTATTTCTAATTAATCCTAATTATTGATAATTATTATGAATTAATCCTAATTATTAATAATCATCACTAAATATTACTAAATATTTCTAATTATTATAAATTATTACAAATTATTACAAATTATTTCTAATTAATCCTAATTAATCCTAATTATTACTAATTATTACAATTTATTACAATATATTACAATTTATCACTAATTTTTAAAATTTATTAATAATTATTACAATTTATTAATAATTCTTACAATTTATTAAAAATTATCACAATTTATTACTAATTGTTACTAATTATTTCTAATTATTTCTAATTATTACTAAATATTACAAATTATTTCTAATTATTACTAATTATTACAATTTATTACTAATTATTACTAATTATTACTAATTATTACTAATTATTACTAATTAATACAAATTATTACAATTTATTTCCAGTTATTACTAATTATTACAATTTATTACTAATTATTACTAATTATTACTAATTATTATAATTTGTTATTAATTATTACAATTTATTACCAATTATTACAATTTATTACTAACTAATACTAAGTAATACTAATAAATATTAACTAATACCAATTATTACTAATTATTACTAATTATTTCTAATTATTACAAATTATTTATAATTATTACAAATTATTACTAATTATTACTAATTCTTTCTAATTATTTCTAATTGTTTATAATTATTTCTAATTCTTACAAATTATTAAAAATTATTACTAATTATTACAAATTATTACAAATTATTATTAATGATTACTAATTATTACTAGTTATTATAATTTATTACTAATTATTACAATTTATCACTAATTGTTACTAATTATTACTAAATATTACAATTCATTACTAATTATTACAATCTATTACAAATTATTACAATTTATTACTAATTATTACAATTTATTTCAAATTATTTCAATTTATTACTAATAATTTCAGTTTATTACTAATTATTTCAATTTATTACTAATGATTTCAATTTATTACTAATTATTTCAATTTATTACTAATTATTTCAATTTATTACTAATTATTAAAATTTATTACTAATTATTAGAATTTATTACTAATTATTACTAATTATTTATAATTAACACTTAGACATAATTATTCATAAAAATAAATACTTAAATAACAAATATCTAATTATAATTTAATTTAATTCCATCTAACTAACAGAAATTATAAATAGTTTAAAATAAAATAATTAACTAAATAAAAAAATAGACAAATACCTTGAAATTGAAGCGTTCAGAGTATAAAAGCTGCGAATTATGCTCCGATTTAAAAGTTTAAACGATGAAAAATTTTAGAAGAAAATTTTTCAGAAGTGATAGAGAGAGAAGTTGAGAAAGAAGTAGAATGAGAGGAAAAACGGATGGGGGGTATATATAGGTTAGATTATTTATGACGGGTCCCATCGCAAATGCCCACTGCCCGCATTAATTAAAGTCGGACAAAAAAAATTATTTGCGACAGGACAAGTATCTCATCCCAAATACAAAAAACTGTCACCGGGTATTTGCGATGGGAATTGAAACCCATCACAAAAATCCCTACCCGCGGTTTGACTCGCATTTGACGCCACACCTTTTGCGACGGGTCCCCCCCCCCCACCTGTTGAAAATAACTATTATTTGCGATGGACCAATTGTCCCGTCGCAAATAATCCGTCGGAAATGGTCATTTTTTCCATAGCGTAAGTGGATTAATGGGCCTAAGTGACTTAAGTTGCCTAATAGGCTTGATGGTTCCAATGGGACTAAGTGGATCTGGTATGAAAGAAGTGTTTGTTTTGATGAAGTATCGAAGTCTGCTGACTATGATAAAATTAAATGTGACTATGCTTTACTGATTCGTATTTCATAAATCATAAGTTGATTGGAGAACTTATGATGCAAGATTGATGGAAGAAAGTGGAAAAGTGGTATTCCAATTCATATCTAGATTTATCGTATCTAAGTGGAAGAGAAGAAAGGGATGATGCCAATCGAAAAGGAATCGTACCTAGTGCAATCAGATTCGGTATGAGAAGGAAAGAAAGAAGGCACTGAGGATCGTGATCAGAATGATCGTACCCATAAAGATCATTATCAGGTACTTTAGCATCTTATTATCCATCGTATGCATAAGAAAACATTCGTACCTAGGATGATCGTACTGAGGCCCAGGAAGAAAAAGATCATACCCAGTATGATCGTATTTAGGCCAATCGTTCTCAGAAAGATCGCACTCTGGACAGTCATATTTAGAGAAGGAATTTCTTGAGGTCGATGATTGAAAAGAGAAGGAAATAATGAGAACAAAAATGTAGTCAACCATTTCAAGAGGGTTGAATTACATTGTAGGTTTCAATTGGGTCATGATTCATTGTATCAGAGTGGAATTGTTTTATATTTTCAAGTGATTCAAGAGAAGAAGTAAAGAAGTAAAAGTGGTTTGAAAGAAAAGTTTTCTAGATGTGTAATTGAGGGGGATCTTGACATTCAAAAGAATTATCATATTCAGCATTCAGAAGGAGAATTGAAGGTTGAAGAAGCATCGAGAAGCTTTGAGAAGAGTTGATGAAGTCAAAATACACCCTAGATTTTAGGGGAAATTGAGATTAGGGTGAATTTGATTAAGAAGGAAATTTTTTGGGATTCTTTCCATAGAATCTCAAGGGTCTCCTATAAAAGGATAAAAGTACATTGTACTTGAGGTGGACCGATGTACTATTCATGATAGAGAAGCTCCGAGTTTTAGAGAGAAGCAGAAGTTTCCATATTCACTTTTTTTGAAGAAGTTTTGATGGATTGAAGTGAAAGAGAAGACAGAAGATCAAAATATTGTATTCAGCTGATCCTTGTGCTCAGTGTTTATCTTACTCATTTGATTTCCATATTCATCTTGTCAATTTCATTCGAATGATCATCGTATTGGGATGGATGAATCAGATCAGGATTTCCGTACTGGGTCTTTCAGACTGAGGAAGATGTATAATTGAAGTGGTGTTGATTAATCTATGTCGCATTCTATCAAAGTTATATTTTTCATACTGGGGAGAATCGTACTAAGCGTAACCGTATTGGGAAAATCATATCGAGAAGAATCGTATCAGGGAGAATCGTACTCGGAGGAATCAGACTGGGAAAATTGTACTGGGAAAATTAGACTTGGTTTTTTTCTCAACAAAGTCCAGGAAGTTCTTACCATCTTATGGGTAAGAAATTTAAGAAGTGTTTTCAATTGAATAAATTTGTGGAATTGAAAAGAAGCACAAGTAATATGAGTTGATGCACAATCATTTCATTACCCTATTTGTGCTAAGAGGGTGCACACAAACTATTGGATTGTTTACATAGTGCTACATGAGTGAAAGGGCATATCCTTCTCATTGCAATCCAATGATTGTTTTCTAGTGGATTGTGTGGTATTGGATCACTTTCATACCATACCAAGTACGTAGTTATTCTTAATGAATACTGAATCTTGTAAATACTTTTGTTCGTGTGGATGTGTGTTTGAATTTTTTTCAATAGGGAATAGAATCTTTAATAGGATGCGAAGGTTGTTTCATTTAAAAAGAAATATAAGAGAAAAAAGTATCACTGATTTAAACCCCTCCCCCTCTCAGTGATACAATCATCTATTGGGGACTTTCAAGTGGCCTAATGGGTCCAAGGGGCCAAATGGGCCTAATGGTCCTAACAGGCCTAATGAGCATAATGGGCCTAAGTGGTCGAATGGGCTTAACTGACCTAATAGGCCTAATGGGCCTAATGGGCCTAATGGGTCTAATGGACTTAATGGGCCTAACAGGACTAACTGACCCAATGGGACCAATGAGCCTAATGGGTCTAATTAGCCTAAGTGGCCTAACTGAGGGACCAATGAGCCTAATGGGACCAATGAGCCTAACTGGCGTAAGGGGCCGAATGGGCCTAACTGGCCTAACTCGCATAAGGGGACCAAGGGGCCTAATGGGTGGGTCTAGTGGGCCTAACTGGCCAAAGTGGCCTAATGAGACCAATGGTCCTAATGGGCCTAACTGGCCAAAGTGGCCTAATGGGCCAAACTCGCCTAAGTGGCCCAATTGGCATAGTGGGATGAACGAGCCTAAGTGGCGTAATGGGCCCACTAAGCCTAATGGGCCTAACTGGCTATAGTTTCCTAATGGGCCTAACAAGCTTAAGTGGCCTAAAGGGCATAATGGGCATAACATGCCTAAGTGGCGTAATGGGATGAATGAGCCTAAGTAGTCCAATGGGCTGAATGGGCCTAGGTGGCCCAATGGGCAGAATTCACTGAATGGGCTGAATGGGGCAAATGGGTTTAATGGGCTGAATGGGCCAAATGGGCCTGAGTGGCCAAATGGGCCTGAGTGGCCAAATGGTCCAAATGGGCCTAAGTGGATGAATGGGCCTAATGGACCTAATGGGCCTAATGGGACTAAGTCAAAAATGGTCCTAATGGGTTTAATGGGCCTAAGTGGCCTAATGAGCCTAATGGGTCTCAGTGGCCTAATGAGCCTAAGTGGCCTAATGAGCCTAAGTGGCCTAATGGGCCCAATGAGCCTAAGTAGCGTAATGGGCCTAATGGGTCTAAGTGGCCTAGTGTGCATAAGTGACCTAATGAGTCTAATGAGCATAATGGGCCTAAGTGGATTAATGTGCCTAAGTGGCCTAATAGGCCTAAGTGGCTTCAGTGGCCTAATGGGCCTAAGTGGCATAATGGGCCTAATGGGCCTAAGTGGCCTAATGGGCCTAGTGGGTCTCAGTGGCCTAATGTGCCTAATGAGCCTAAGTGGCTGAAGTGGCCTAATGGCCCTAAGTGGTCTAATGGGCCAAGAGTGCTTAAGTGGTCTAATGGGCCTAAGTGGCATAATGGGCCTAATGGGCCTGAGTGGCCTAATGGGACTCAGTGGCCTAATGAGATTAAGTGTCCAAATGTAAATAATGAGCATAATGGGCCTTAGTGGCTTAAGTTTCCTAAGTGGCCTAATGGGCCAAATGGGCCTTAGTGGCCGAATGGGCCTAAGTGGCCTGAGTGGCCTAATGGGTCGAATGTGCCTAAGTTTCCTAATGGGGCTAATGGGCATCAGTGGTTAAATGGGCCTAATGGGCTTGAGTGGCCAAATGGGCCTAATGAGACTAAGTGACCAAATGAGCCTAATGGGACTTAGTGGTTGAATGGGCCTAATGGGCCTAATGGGCCCAAGTAGCCTAAGAGGCCTAATGACCTTAAGTGGCTGAAGTGGCATAATAGGCCAAATGGACCTAAGTGGTCTAATGGGCCTAAGTGGCCTAATGGGCCTAATGGGCCTAAGTGGACTAATGGGATTAAGTGGACTAATGAACCTACTGAGCGTAATGGGCCAAAGTGTCCTAATGAGCCTAAGTGGCTTAAGGGACCTAAGTGGCCTAATGGGCCTAATGGGCCTAATGGGCCTAAGTGGTCTAAGTGGACTAATGGGCCTCATGGGACTAATGGGCCTCAATGGCCTAATGGTCCTGATTGGCCTAAGTTTTCTAGTGGGCTGAATGGGCCTCAGTGGCCTAATGGGCCTAATGGGCCAAAGTGGCCTAAGAGGCATAATGTGCCAAATGGACCTAAGAGGCTTAATGAGACTAATGGGCCTTAGTGGCCTAATGAGCCTTAATGGCCTAATGGGACTAATGGGTATAGTGGGGCTAAGTGGCCTAATGGGCCTAAGTAACCTATCGGGATTAACGGGACTAATGGGCCTTAGTGGCCTAATGAGCCTAATGATCTTTAGTGGCCTGATGGGGCCAATAGGCCTAATGGGTGTAGTGGGACTCAGTGGCCAAATGGGACTAAGGGGCCTAAGTGGCATAATGGGCCAAACAAGTCTAAGTGGCGCAAACAGCCTAATGGGACTAAGTGGCATAATAGGCGTAATGGGCCTTAGTAGTCTAATGGGCCTAATGGGGCTAAGTGGCTGAAATTGCATAATGGGACTAATTGGCCTAATTTGCATAATGGACCTAAGTGGCCTAATGGGCCTAAGTGGCCTAATGGGTCTAAGTGGTCTAATGGGACTAAGTGGCCTAAAGGGCTTGAGTTGCCTAATGGGCCTAAGTGGCCTAATGATCCTAATGGGCATAATGAGCCTAAGTGGCATAAGTGGACTAATGGGCCTAATGGGCCTAAGTGGCCAAATTGGCCTAAGTGGAATAATAGGCCTAAGGGGCCGAAGTGTCCTATTGGGCTTAATGGGCCTAAGTGGCCTAATGGGCCTAAGTGGTCGAATGGGCCTAATGGGCCTCAGTGGCCTAATGGGCCTAATGGGTCTAAGTGGCCAAATGGGCTTAATTGTCCTAATAGGCCTAAGTGGCTTAATGAGATGAATGGGCCTAAGTGGCCTAATGGGCCTTAGTGGCCTAATGGGCATGAGTGGCCTAAGGGGCCTAATGGGATTAACGGGCTTAAGTGACCTAATGAGCCAAATGGTCCTAAGTGGCCTAATGGGAATAACAGGCCTAAGTGGACTAATGGGCCTAATGGGCCTGATGAGTCTAATGGGGCTAGTGGGCCTGAGTGGTCTATTGAGCCGAATAAGCCTAAGTGACCTGATGGGCCTGGTGGGAATAATAGGCCAAATGGGCCTAAGCGGCCTAATCGTCTTGATGGGACTGCTGGGACTAATGGGGCTAAATGGCCTAATGAGCTGAATAGGCCTAAGTGGTCTAATGGTACTAATGGTCCTAATGGGCCTTATGGGCCTAATGGGCCTAAGTGGACCAATAGGCCCGATGGGCCTGATAAGCCTCAGTGGCCTCATGGGCCTCATGGGTCTAATGGGCCTATAGGGATTAAGTGTCCCAAGTGGCCTAATGGGTCTATCGGGTGTAATGGGCCTAATGCGCCTAATGGGCCTAATTGGCCTAATGGCCCTAATGGGCGTAATGCACCGAAGTGGCTTAATAGGCCTAAGTGGCCTTAGTGTCTTAATGGGCCTAAGTGGCCTAAAGTACTAAATAGGCCTAAGTGTCCTAATGGGCCTAAGTGGCCTAATGGGCCTAATGGGCCTATGTGGCCTAATGGGATTGATGGGCTTAATGGGTCAAATGGGCCTCGGTGGACTCATGGGCCTCATAGGCCTAAGTTGAATAAGTGGCCTAATGTGCCTAATGGGCCTAAGTTGACGAATGAGCCTAATGGGACTTAGTGGACCATTGGGCCTAATGGGCCTAATGAGTCGAAGTGGCCTAAGTGGCCCAATGGGTCTAATTCACCTAATGGGACTCAGTGGCCTAATGGGCCTAATGGCCTTAAGTGGCATAATGGGCTTAATGGTCCTAATGGGATTAAGTGCTCTAATGAGCTAATTGGGCCCAAGTGGCCTAATGGGCCAAATGGGCCTAAGTGGACAAAATGGCCTTATGGGCCCAAGTGGCCTAATGGGCCTAATGGGATCTAATGACCTAATGGGCCTCAGTGGCCAAAATGGCCTAAAGGGCCTAGGTGGCCCAATTAGACTATGGGCCTAATGGGACTAAGTGGCCTAATGGGCTTAAGTGGCCTAATGGGATAAATGGGCATAATGTGCCTAAGTTTCCTAAGTGGTCTAAGGGGCCTAAGTGGCCTAATGGGCCTAAGTAGCCTAATAGACCTAATGGGCCTGAGTGGATTAAGGGGCCTAATGGGCCTTAATAGCCTAATGGGTCATAGTGGCCTAATGGGCCTAATGGGCATGTGTGGCCTAATGGCCCTAATTGGGTTAATGGGACTATGTTGCCTAATGGACCTAATGGGCCTAATGGGCCTAAGTGGCCTAATGAGACAAATGCACCTAAGTAACCTAATGGGATGAATGGGCCTTAGTGTCTTAATGGGCTGAATGGGCTGAATGGGCCTAAGTCACCTAATGGGTCTAAGTGGCCTAATGAGCCGAATGGGCCTAAGGGGCCTAATGGGTCTAAGTGGCATATGGGGACTGATGAGAATAATAGGCTAAATAGTCCTAAGTGGCCTAATTAGTCGAATGGGCCTAAGTGGCCTCATGGTCCTGAGGAGCATAATGGGTATAATGGGATGAATCAGCCTATGTGGCCTTATGGGCCTGATGGGCCTGATGGGCCTAATGTGTCTCATAGGGTTATGTGGCCTAATGAGATGAATGGGCCTAAATGGACGAATGGGCCTAATGGGTCTAATGGGTCTAAGTGGCCTAATGGGCCTGATGAGCATGATGGGCCAAATGGGCCTCAATGTCCTAATGGGGACTCATGGGCCTAATGGGCCTAATTAGCCTAATGGGCCTAGGTGGCCTAAAGGGCCTATTGGACCTATTGGGCCTCGGTGGGCTAATTGGTCTAATGGTCCTGATGGGATTAATGGGCGTAATGGTCCTAGGTGGCTTAATGGGCCTAAGTGGCATGAGTGGCCTAATGGGCCTGAGTGGCCTAATGAGTTGAATGGGACTAAGTGGCCTAATGGGCTAAATGGGCATAAGTGGCCTAATGGAATTGATGGGCCAAATGGCCCAAATGGGCCTCCTGGGCCTAATGGGTCGAAGTGGGGAAGTAGGATAATGGGCCTGAAGGGCCTAATTGGGCTAATGGGCTTAAATAGCCAAATGGGCCTGACGGGCCTGATGGGCCTTAGTGGTCTAATAAGCCTAATGGGCCTGATTGGACTAATGGAAAAAATGGGCCTCAGTGTCCCAATGGTCCTAGGTGGCGCAATGGGCCTCAGTGGCCCAATGGCCCTAATGGGCCTAAGTGTCATGATGGTCCTTAGTGGCCAAATGGTCCAAATGGGCCTAATGGGCCTAATAGGCCCGATGGGTACAATGGGGAGAAGTGGAACAATGGGTCTCCTGGGCTTAAGTGGCCTAATGGGCATGATGGGTCTAATGGGCCTCATGGGCCTAAGTGGCCTAAGTGTCCTAAATGGGCCTCATGGGCTAAAGTGGACTAATGGGCCAAGTTGGCCTAATGGACCTGATGGTCGTAATGGGCGTAATGGGACTCAATGGTCCAATGGTCCTAATGGGCCTGATAGGCCCAATGGGTAAAATGAGCCTAAATGGCCCAATGGGCCTAATGGGCCTAAGTGGCCTAATGGGCCTAAGTGGCCTAATGGGCCTAATGGGGCTGATGGGACACATTGGCCTAATGGTCCTCATGGGCCTAAGTGGCCTAATGAGAATAATGGTCCAAAGTGCCCTAAGGGGCCTAATGGACCTTAGTGGCCTAATGGGCCAGATAGACACGATGGGCCTAATGGGCCTAATGGGTCTAATTGGCCTAATGGGCCTAAGTGGCCTAATGGGACTAATGGACTTAATGGGACTAAGTGGATTAATGGACCAAATGGGCCTAATGGGCATGAGTGGCCTAAGTGGCCTAATGGGCCTAGTGGGCCTAATGGGCTTAAGTGGCAGAATTGGCCTAATGGGCTTAAGCGGCATAATGGGACTAATAGGCCTAAGTGACCTAATGAGACTAATGTCCCTAAGTGGTTGAATGGGCCTAATGGGTCTCAAGGGCCTCAAGGGACGAAGGGGCTTCGTGGGACAAATGGGTCTAAGTGTCCTCATGGGCCCAATGGGCCTAATTGGAATAAGTGGCGTAATATGCTTAATGGGCCTCATGGGACTTAGTGGCCAAATGGGACTGATGGGCCTAATGTGACTAATGGGCCTCATCGGCCTAAGAGTCCTAATGGGAGTAGCTGTCCTAATGGACCTAAGGGGCCTAAGTGGCATAATGGGTCGATGTGGCTGAATGGGCCTAGTGGGTCTAAAGGGCCTAATGGGTCGAATGGACCTAAGTAGCCCGGTGGGCCTAAGGACCTCATGGTCTTATTGGGACAAATGGGCCAAACTGGCCTAAGTGGTCTCATAGGCCCAATGGGCCTAAGTGGTCTAATGTGAATAATGGGCCTAATGAAACTAAGTGGCCTAATGGTCCTGATGGGCCTCAAGGACCTACGTGACCTAATGGGCATAAGTGGCCTAATGGGCCTGGTGGGCCTCATGGGCCTAATGGGCCAAATGTGCCAAAATGGCCTAATGGGATGAAGGGGCCTCATGGGCCTGATGGGCCTAATGGGCCTAAGACGCCTCATGGGCCCAATGGCCATAGTGGGCTTAAGTGGCCTAATGGGCCTAAGTGGGCCTAAAGAGACTAATGTATTGAATGGATCTAAGTGGATTAATGAACCTAATGAGCCCAATGGACCTCATGGACCTAATGGGCCTAATGAGTTGTGTGGGCCTAATGTGCCTAATAGGCCTAATGGGCCTAATGGGATGAATGGGACTAGAGGTCCCAATGGGACTAATGATCCTAAGTGTCCTAAAGGGCCTAGAGGGCCTAATGGGATTAATAGGCCTAATGGGGCTAATGGGCCCAAGTGGCCTGATGCGTCTAATGGGCCTCATGAGCCTAAGTGGCCTCATGGGACTAATGGTCCTAATGGGCCTAAGTGTCCTAATGGGACTAAGGGGTCTCATGGTCCTAATTGGACTCATGGTCCTTATGGGAAGAATGCACCTCATGGGCCTAATGGGCCTGATGGGCCTAATGGGCTAAATGGTCCTAAGTGGCCTAATGGGTAGAATGGGCCCAAGTGCCCTAATGGGCCTAGTGGACCTAATGTTCCTAATGCGGCTAATGAGCCTAGTGAGCCTAATGGGATTAATGGGACCAGTGGGTCCAAGTGGCCTGATGGGTCTAATGGGCCTCTTGGGCCTCATGGTCTAAGTGGCCTCATGGGCCTAATGGGCCTAATGGGCCTCATGGGTTTGATGGGTCTCATGGTCCTAATGGGCCTCATGGGCGGAATGTGCCTCATGGGACAAATGGGACTGATGGGCCTGATGTTCCTAATGGTCCTAAGTGGCCTAATGGGCTGAATGGGGCTAAGTTCTCTAATGGGCCTAATGGGCCTAATTGGGCTAATGAGCATAATGGACCTAATTGGCCTAGGTGGCCTAATCAGTCTAATCCACAAAATGGGCCTAATGGGTATAAGTGTCCTAAGTTGATTAAGGGTCCTAATCGGCCTAGTGGGACTAATGGGTTTAATGGGCCTAATGGGCCTAAGTGTCCTAATGGGCCTAATGGGTCTACGTGGCCTAATGGGCCTAAGTGGAATACGTTGATTAACAGGCCTCATGGGCCTAATGGGAATAATGGGTTTAATGGTTCAAATGGATCTAATGGACCTAAGTGGAGAAATGTGATAAAGGGGCCTAATGGGACTAATGGGTTTAATGGGCCTAATGGGCCTAAGTGGAATAATGTGCCTAATGGGACTAATGGACCTAAGTGGCTTAAATGGACTAATGGTAATAAGTGGGATAATCCCTCTAATCGACTGAATGGGCCTAATGGGCCTATGTGGCCTAATGGGCCTAAGTGGCCTAATGGGCCTAATGGGCCTAATCCGCAAAAGTGGCCTAATTAGCCCAATCAACCACATGGGACTAATGGGCATAATGAGCCTAATGCCTAAGTGGTCTAAGTGGTTTAATGGGCCTAATGGCCATAATGGGCCTAAGTGGCTTAAGTGGGTGAGTCGGCCTAATCGACCCAATGGGCCTAATGGGCCAAATGGGGAGATGTGGCCTAATCAACCTAATCAATCGAATATGCCTGATGGGCCTAGTGGGCCTAAGTGGCCTAATGGTCCTAATGGTACTAATGGGTCTAAGTGGACTAATCTGCATAATCGACTGAATGGACCTAATGGGACAAAGTGACCTAATGGGCCTAATGGGCCTAAGTGACTTAATGAGTCTAATCGACTGAATGAGCCTAAGTGGCCTAATCAGCCTAATCGATCAAATGGGCATAATGGGACTAGGTGGCCTAATGGGTATAATGAGCCTAATGGGCCTAAGTGGCCTAAGTGGCCTAATCGGCCTAATCAGCTAAATGGGCCTAATGGTCGTAATGGGACTAAGTGGCCTAATGGGCCTAATGGGTATATGTGGCCGAATCAGAATAATCGTTCAAATGGTCCTAATGGGCCTAAGTGGCTAATTGGGACTAATGGGACTAAGTGGATAAATGGGCCTAATGGTCCAAATTGTCCTAATGGGGTTAATGGGCCTAATAGGCCTAAGTGAACAAATGGGATTGTGTGGCATAATGGGCCTACTGGTCCAAATGGGCGTAATTGGCCTAATGGGCCTCATGGTCCTAATGGGGCGAAATGTCCTAATGGGCCTAAGTGGCGTAATGGTCCTAGTGGGCCTAAGTGGATGAATGTGCCTAATGTGCCCAATTGGCCTAATGGGCCTAATGGGTCTAATGGGAGTAAGTGGCCTAATGGGTCTAAGTGGCCTAATGGGCCTAGTGGGCCAAAGTGGCATAATGGGCCTAAGTGGCCTAATGGGCCTAAGTGGCCTAATGGGTCCAGTGGGCCTAATTCGCCTAATGTGCCTAATGGTCATAATGGGTCTAATGGGCATAAGTGGCCTAATGGGCCTAAGTGGAATAATGGACCTAAGTGGCTGAATAGGCCTTATGGGCATAATGCACCTAATGGGCCTAAGTGGATATATGGGCCTAATGGGATGAATGAGACTAATGTGCCTAATGGGACCAATGGGCCGAATGGTCTTAACGGGCATAATGTGCCTATGTGGCCTAATGGGCCTAGTGGTCTCATTGTCGTGGGTTTAAAAAATGGGAAGATCATGACGTGCATGGTTTAAATGACTTCCCACTAGAGTTACATATCTCATTTGGAGTAATGATTTATGTTGTGATATGAATTTGTTTATTTTTGAAAATTCTGGAAAGTGTTTTCAAATGTGTGATTTTGAAAAGAGATTGGTTTTGGTATTTTAAAAATGGGTCGATTTTCAAAACATGGTGGATGTTTTTTCAAAAATTATTGAACATGGGAAATGTTGGATTTTGAAAATCATGGTTATGATAGTTGAAATGTGATAGAATTTGAGATTGTTAAGCCTTTTGTTTCTAGAGAGTGAGACTTATGGTGTTTCTCATGTGAACAAAGAATGGAACCTGATAGGCATTGTAGAAACCAACCTGAGGAATCTATTAAAAATGTGATTGCACCTGAGCCCTAGGTGAACCAGTAGCTAGTGCAGAGTGTAGTAGATTCTTTGAAGCTATTGATAGTGGGAAAAAATAGGTGAAACAAGGAATTTGGACAATTTGGTTTAGTTTTAGAAGAAAAATCCACCAATATTTTGGGGTGATTCAGATCCATAAAGGGTGGAGATGTGGCTAAATAGGATGAATTGAATCTTTAATTTCCTAGGCACACTAATGGAGTTCAAAGTCAAGTTATTAACGTACATGTTGGAATATCTTCCATGTTAGTGGTGGGAGTTCGTGATCTAGGCTAAAGTGGACCAAGGTAGAGCATGGGAGGATTTTGAGGAATTGTTCAACAAAAAATTATATCCTCACATGTTTAGAATTTAGAGAACGATGGATTTTTTTAGTTTAAAGTAGTAGAACCTTTCTGTGATAGAATATGTGGCTAAATTCATGAATTTAGTCCAGTTTTCACCCGAGGTTGTTTCTAGTGCATCTTTGAAGACACACTTTTTTTAATCTAGGATGAGGTAGGAAATTTGTTTGATGATTTTGGTAATCTGTATAATAGATTGTACGGAGATGGTCAACAGGGAAACCATGGATGAAAGGGACATCTTAGGGGTGATGGGTGGAGGATATATCGTGATACCTATGGGAAATTTTGGAAACTATAATGTGGGGAGATAGTGGAAGAGGGACACTTATTTCCAAGGTGGTCGTATGGCTCAAAATCTGATGGAAGGATTGGTGAACCTTTCTATGAAGTTTAAGAGCAAGTCAGGATGTTTCCAATGTGTTGCTCTAAGACAATGAATAGAGAATGTACATCACCACCCAGAGCATGACATAATTGTAATTAGATGGGGAATCTTCATTGTTATTGTCACCAAGCTCCAAGGTCGGGTGTTCGAGACACTTCTCAAGGTTAACAGTTTTCTTATGCCTCAACAGGATGAGGAAAACATAATACCCCTTGTTAGCAGAACAGATTTAGTAACGGTGATTCTAGGAATACCTTGAATCCTCGATATGGGCAATTTCAACAGGGGAATAAAGATAAAAGTGTGGCGAGTAAGCAGGTATTTGGAGCTGATCGGGTTATTGTGAATATCCAACTTGTACCATCGATGGTGAGAGGTCCAATTATTTTGAATTCTACCCTTATGCAAGCATTGTTTGATACAGGTGCATCTCATATTTCATTGCTTCCCATGTTGTCGATTTGTTGGGTCTAAATGTGGAAATAATGCCTTCTGTTTTGAAACTTAAAACTCCTCTGGGTCAAGTAAAGTGTCGAGCCTTTCTATGTAGAGATTATTATATAATTGTTTGGTGACTGGTTCAGGGTCGACCCGGGTTGGTTCGTGGCATCCTAATTGGCCTAATTTCCCTAAATGACCTAAATTGTTCTAAATGGCCTAAATTGACCTAAATGGTCTAATTGGGCTAAATGGCATAACTGGCCTAAATATCCTAATTGGCCTAATTGGACTAATTGACCTAATTGGACTAAATGGATTAAATGGCCTAAATGACCAAAATTTGTCTAAATGGGATAAATGGCCTAATTTTCCTAAATGGACTAAATGCTATAAATGGTTAGAATTGACCAAATGGTCTAATTGGCCTAAATGGTATAAATTGGCCTAAATTGACTAATTGGCTAAATGACCTAAATTTTCTAATTGGCTTAATTGACCTAATTGGCCTAAATGTCCTAAATTGGCCTAAATGGCCTAAATGGATTAATTGAACTAAATGGCCTAAATGGCCAAAATTAGCCAAAACAGATTAATTATTATAAATGGACTAATCATCCTAATTGACCTAAATGGCCTAAATTCTCCTAAATGACCAAAATGACCTAATTGGCCTAATTGGGCTAAATGGATTAATTCACCTAAATGGTCTAAATGGCCTAATTTTCCTAATTAGAATAATTTTCCTAACTAGTCTAATTGGCCTAAATGGACTAAATTAGCCTAAATATCCTAAATTGGCCTAATTGGCCTAATTGGTCTAAATAACCTAAATGACCTAATTGGCCTAAATGGAAAAATGGATTAATTGGTCTAATTATCCTAAATGGATTAATTTTCCTAGATTGTTTAAATGACCTAAATTGGCATAATTGGCATAATTGGTCTAAATGGCCTAAATTGGTCTAAATGGCCTAAATGGCTTAATTGGCCTAAATGGACTAATTGGCTTAAATGGCCTAAATGAACTAACTAGTCTAATTGTCCTAAATGGACTAATTTTACTAAATGGAATAAATGGTCTAATTGGTCTAATTGCCCTGAATGTCCTAAATGCCCTAAATTGGCCTAAATGGCCTAAATGGGATAATTGGCCTAAATGGCATAATTGGACTAATTGGCCTAATTGGTCTAAATGACCTAAATTGGCTTAAATGTCCTAAATATCCTAATAGGACTAATTGGACTAAATTTTCCTAAATTTAATAAATTGAAAAAAAAATTCATAATTGGATTAATTGGTCTAAATGGTCTAAATTGGCCTAAATGGCTTAAAAGGCCTAAATTGCAAAAAATTACCTAATTGGCTTAATTGGCCTAATTGGCCTAAATGGCCTAAATTTTACTAAATGGATTTAATGGCCTAATTATCCTAAATGAACTCAATTAGACCAATTGGCCTAATAGACCTAATTTGACTAAATTGTCTAATTGGTCTAATTGTCCTAATTAGCCTAATTGGCTTAAAATGGCTAAATTGGCCAAATCAGCTTAAATGTCCTAATCGACCTAATTGTCCTAAATGGACTGATTGGTTAAATTTTTCTAAATGGTATAAATTATCCTAAATAGTCTAAATGACCTAAATTGGCCTAAATGGCCTAAATGGCCTAAATGGCCTAAATTGGCCTAAATGACCTAAATTGTCTAATTGGCCTAATTTACCTAAATGAACTAAATGGGCTAAAAGTCCTAATTGGACTAAATTTCCTAAATGAACTAAATTAACTAATTGCCTAATTGGACTTAATGGCCTAAATTGGCCTAAATGGTCTAATTGGCCTAATTGGCCTAAATGGCTTAATTGGCCTAAATGGCCTAAATGGCCTAATTGGCCTAAATTAACTAATTGGACTAATTTACCTAATTAGTCTAAATGGACTAAATTATCCTAAATGTCCTAAATTGGCCTAATTGGCCTAATTGGCCTAATTGGTCTAAATGGCCTAAATTTGTCTAAATGATCTAAATGGTCTAATTTGCCTAAGTGATCTAAATGGCCAAATTGATATAATTGAACTAAATTACCTAATTGTCCTAAATGGTCTAAATGACCTAATTGGCCTAAATTGACCTAAATATCCTAAATTGGACTAAATTGTCTAAATTAGCCTAAATGGTCTAAATTGGCCTAAATGGCCTAATTAGCATAATGGGCATGAATTGCCTGATTGGTCTAATTTTAATAATTGGTATAAATGAGATAAATTGTCCTAAAATGACGAATTGGACTAAATTACCTAAATTATCTAATTGAACTAATTTGCCTAATTGGCCTAAATGGCCTAAATTGGCCTAAATGACCAAAATGAAAAAATTGGCCTAAATGGACTAAATTGGACTAATTAGCCTAAATGGTCTAAATTGGCATAATCAGCTTAAATAGACCAATCTACCTAATTGGCTTAATTTATCTAAATTACCTAAATTATCCTAAATGGAATAATTAGCCTAATTGGCCTAAATAGTCTAAATTGGCCTAACAGCCTAAATGACCTAAATTGGCCTAAATGGACTAATTAGCCTAAATGAACTAAATTGTCCTAAATGGACTAAGTGAATTAAATTGCCTAATTGGCCTAATTGGATTAATTGGCCTAAATTGGATTAAATGGACTAAATATTCTAATTGGCCTAAATGATCCGAAGGACCTAAATTGGATTGAATTGGTCTCATTGGCCTCATTGGCTTAAATGGTCACAATCAGCTTAAATGATCTAAATAGCCTAATTGGCCAAAATGGCCTCAATGGCCTAATTGGACTAATTGTCCCAAATGACAAAAATTGGCCTAAATGGACTAATGGGCCTAATGGGAATATGGTTTGAATGGGACTAAGTGTCTTAATGGACCCAACACTACCATAAAAGTGGGTTTCTACAGCGCCACCTTTTAACACTGCTAAAAAAAGCACTGATAAATGGGGTACCTTTATCAGTACTAAAAAAAGCTCTGATAAAGGCACCCCCTTTATCAGGACTTTTTTAGTGTTGTTAAAGCCCCCCCCCCCTCTATCATCACTTTTTTTAGTAATGCTGATAAAGGGGGGTCTTTATTAGTGCTTTTTTCCCTAGCACTGATAATATTTCAAAAAAAATTATATTTCATAAAAAATAATATATTGATATATAGGTATATTTATATTGATATAAATATAATATATATTTTTTGAATATGTTTTAGATCTATTTGATATTTAGTAGAGGAAAAACGGACACCTGGAGCAGAAGTTATGGCAAAACAGACACCCAGAGCAGAACTTATGACAATTGGGAGGAATTATAGGCCTTTTTTGGCCTTGATGAACATGATAATGGGTTACAATGGTCACTATAGTGTATATATTTTCACAATATTAGATTTGATATGTGGTAGAGAGAAAATGGACATTCGTAGCAGAAGTTGTGATTGTTTGAAATTGAGCAACCCTCCTAGCACCTAAAAACCAAAGAAACCCGTAACTCACTAAAACAACCATAACTCCTGCTTCGAGTGTCCATTTTAGCACCGGGACCAGTAAAATAAAATATCATGAAACTAGTAAGAACCATGTCTAATAGAAACCATGAGAAGATCAAAGAAGCGGAAGATATATAAGTTATACCACTCTAAAAAAACTCTAAATTCAAACGACCATAACTTTCGCTTCAGGTGTCCGTTTGGGATCTACCACATATAAAATATAAAAAATATATATATGAATAAGGATGACTTGAAAAAAGATCCAATCATGTATCAGACCCTAAAACACCTAAAACCATCAAAATTCCTCCAAAACTTTGTTTCCATGACCGGTGCCAGGTCAAATTTTTCTTAAAACGGTAATAAATCCTGATCTATTTGTCTGTTTGGCCTCCTACACCTGTTATATCATAGTTCATTCCATGATCTTCAGTTTGAATTGTCATGAAGTTGAAACGGACACCCGGATCAGAATTTATTCCCATTTCAGTGACTCTGTAGTTTGTTAGGTTTTTCAAGCCCCCATTTCTAGCACTTTTTTTTCTGTCTCCTGTTTTTTCAAACTATAACATATGAACTTTTTGTCTATTCAACATCCACCACCTATCATATCAAATATCATTTTATGATTTTCTATTTGACTGGTCACAGATCTATAATGGACTCTCAGATCAGAAGTTTTCATCGTTACCCTGAGTTTAGGGTTTATTTGACTTTCTGACTCTATTTACGAGTTTTGAAGGTTTCTCTATTTCTTACCTTTTTTTAAGGTTTTCAAGGATTGTTATCATTTTTCATAATGTACTATTATTTATAATCAAATATATAACAACATATACAAATTTTTTATATATTCAGACACAAAAAGAAATTTTATAAATAAATAATTAAACATATTTACATATAAAATATATTTCCCAATATATAAGCCTTATCTAAATAAAAAACTAATATCCATTTTTTTTAAAACAAATATATGAATATTTATATTCCTATATAATGTGTATGTGTATATATATATGTGTGTGTGTGTGTGTGTGTGCATCTGTATTGACAAATTGATATATATTATCTATATATTCTAAACATATGTATATACATATTAATATATAATATTTTTAAATATATATAAATATATATAATTATACTTATAGATGCACATATAATATATATATCTGTGTGTGTGTGTGCGCGCGTTGTATATATGTATTTATTTATTTATAATCACACAAAAAAACATATTTTATAAATGTATTTAAAACTGATCTTATAAATATATATTAATATACAAATAAATATATTAATATATAAATAAAACTATACATATATTAATATAAGGATATATATATTAATATAACTATATATATATATATTAATATAACTATATATATATATTAATATAACTATATATATATTAATATAACTAAATATATATATATAAATAAATAGATATATTAATAAATGAATAGAAAAGCAATATGGTGGAGTAGTAAATGCTTAGGTGCACAGGCAACAGGTCCCGAGTTCGAATCTAGGGGAAGTCAGGTCACGTGCGTGGGTGGAATAAGGGCTTGTTCTATTAAAGTCTAGGTGGGGGCGCTGTTAAAGGCTGTGGGGATGGCTGGGGTGTGCGGGCTGGGAGGGGGGCGCTGTTGAAGGGGGGGGGGTCAAGAATTGTTGAAGCCCCTCCTTGATTTTTAGATTTTTTTAATGTTTTTTGACTTTTATCAGTGCTTTTTTTAGCGCTGATAAAAGGGGATGTTATCAGCTCTTTTCTAAGCACTGATAAAATGGACCCCCCTTTGTCTTTGGTGAGATTACCAACACTTTTTTCACACTGATAAAGACCTTTTTTAGTGCTGATAAAAGCCTATTTTGTGGTAGTGTAATGAGTCCAATGACATTAAGTGGCCTAATGGGCCTAATGGGTCTAATGGGATTAAGTGACCTAATGGACCTAATGGGATTAATGGGCCTAAGTGGCCGAATCGGCCTAATGGGCCAATTGGGACTAAGTTACCTAATGAGTATAATGGGCCTAATGGGCTTAATGGGTCTAATGGTCCACTGGGCCAAAGTGAGAGAATGGGCCTAAGAGGCCTAAGTGGCCTAATTGGTCAAATGAGACTATTGGGCCTAAGTGTCCTAATGGGCTTAAGTGTCCTAATGGCCCCATTAAGTCCAATTCAGCCTAATGGGGCTAATGGGATTAATGGGTCGAATAAACATGTTGGGCCTAAGTGGCCTGATGGGCCTAATGAGCCTAAAGGGCTTAATGGGACGATTGGGCCTAAGTGGACTAATGGGACTAAGTGTTCTAATGGTCCCATTATGGTCAATTCGACCTAATGGGCTAAATGGTCGAATTGGCCTAATGGACCTAATGGGACTAATGGGACTAATGGGTCTAAGGGGCCTAATGGGCCTAAGTGGACGAATGGGCCTAAGTGGCCTAAGTGTCCTAATGGGCCTAATAGACCTAATGGGCCTAAGTGACCTAATGATCCTAAGGGGCCTAATGGGCCTAATGGGCCTATTGGTCCTATAGGGCCTAAGTGGCCTAATGGGACGAATGGGTCCATTATGGCCAATTCATCCTAATGGGCCGAATGGTCTAATTGGCCTAATGGGCCTAGGGGCCCAATGGGCCTAATGGGTCTAAGGTGCCTAATGGGACTAAGTTTCCTAATGGGCCTAAGTGGCCTGATGGGCATATTGGTCCTAAGTGGTCTAATGGGGAAAATGGGCCTGATGGGCCTAATGGGACCATTATGGATAATTCACCCTAATCAGCCTAATTGGATTAATGGGTCAAAGTGTCCCAAGTTGGCTAATGGGACTAATGGGTCCTGTGGGTCTAAGTGGCCTAATGGCCCTAAGTAGCCTAAGTTTCCTAATGGGCCTAATGGGTCCAATGGGCCTAATGCGTCCAATGGGTATAAGTGGCCTAATGGGATGAGGTGGACTAAGTTGCCTAATGGGCCTAATGGGCCTAATGGGTCTAAGTTCTCAAATTTTCCTAAGTGTCCTAAGTTGCCTAATGGGTCTAATGGGTTTAATAGGTCTAATGGGCCAAAGTGGTCTACTCGGCCTAATGAGTCTAATGGACCTAATGGAATGAATGGATTGAATGGGCCTAAGTGGCCTAATGGGATGAATGGGTCTAATGGTCCTAAGTGGCCTAAGTTTCCTAATGGGCATGATGGGTCCAATGGGCCTAAGTGGCCTAATGGGACTAAGTAGCCTAAGTTTTCTAATGGGCCCCATGGACCCAATGGGCCCAATGGGTCCAATGGACCTAAGTTGACAAAGTTACCTAATGGGCCCAATAGGCCGAATGGGCATAATGGGCCAAATAGGTCCAATGGACCTAAGTGGCCTAAGTTGCCTAATGGGCTGAAGTGGCCTAATGGGTTTAAGGGGCCTAAGTGTCCTAATGGGTCTAATGGATCTAATGGGTCTAAGTGGTCTATGGGTACAGTGGGCCTAAGTGGCCTAAGTTGCCTAATGGGCCAAATTGGCCTAATGGGCCTCAGTGGTATAATTTGACTAATGATCCTAATAGGCCTAATGGGTCTAATATGCCTAATGGATCTTATAGTTCTAAGTGGCCTAATGGGCCTCAGTAGACTAAGTTGTCTAATGGGAATAATGGGCCTAATTGGCCTAAGTTTCCTTATGGACCTAATGAGCCTAATGGGACTAATGCGTCTAATGGGCCTAAGTGGACTAATCAGCCTAACAGTCTAATGGGACTAATGGGTCGAATAGGACTAAGTGGCATAATGGGTCGAATGGGTCAACTAGGACTAAGTGGCCTAATGGGCCTAAGTTGCCTAAGTTGCCTAATGGTACTAATGGTTCAAATGGGCCTAAGTGGCCTAATGGGACACAGTGGCCTAATGGGCCTAAGTGGCCTAAGTTTCCTAATGGAACTAATGAAATGAATGGGCCTAATGGGCCGAATGGGTCGAATATGCTGAATGGGCCTAATGGACCTAATGAATCCAATGGGCCTAAGTGTCCTAAGTTTCCTAATGGGTTGAAGTGGACTAATGAGACTCATGTTCCTAAGTGGCCTAATTGGCCTAATGGGATAAAGTGGCCTATTAGGCCTCATGGGCCTAAGTGGCCTAATGGGACCAATTGGCCCAATGGTCCTAATGGACCTAAGTGGTCTAATGGGCCTAATGGGATAATGGGCCTAATGGTCTTAAGTGGATTAAGTGGCCTAATTGGCCTAATGGTCAAAAGTATCCTAATGGGCCTAATGGGCCTAAGTGGCCTAATGGGACTAATTGGACAATGGGAGTAATGGGCCTAATTTCACTGATTTATGAAACTTGGTTTACAACAAAATACAAAGGGGAAATTGTTAGGACCAAGCTAATGAGGATGGTGTTTGTTTTTATTTGTTGTATTTTGTTGTCATGGAAAGATTTTGAAGAAATAAAATCACCTAACTTTTTATTTGGTGGAACTCATAATGGGCATTGTTTTCAAAAGAATCAGACTCACTCTATCCATCATAAAAAGGCAAAGTTGTTTGGAAGAAAAGGCACTGATCAGATTTGTATTGGGTCTGATATGTGAAAATAACATAATGAGGAATTGATCATTTTTCGAAAATATAGAATAGGTCACATGGAGAATGCATCTTGCTAAAAGTAAATGGTCACCAGATTCACATTGAATCTGGCATGATAGAAGTGCTTGTTTTGATGAATTATCAGAGTATGCTGACTACGATAAAATTAAATGTGACTATGCTTTGCTGATTCGTATTTCATAAATCATAATTTTATTGGAGAATTTATGATGAAAGCTTGATGGAAGAAAGGGAAAAATAGGTATTCCAAACCATATCCATATTTATCGTATCTAGGTGGAAGAGAAGAAAGAGATTATGCCAATTGAAAAGGAATTGTACCCAGTGTAATCAGATTTGGGATAAGAAGGAAAGATAGAAGAAAGTGAGGATCGTAATCAGATTGATTGTACCCAAAATGATCATTATCTAGTACTGTATCATCCTATTATCCATCTTATGCATAATAAAACTTTCATACCTAGGATGATCATACTCAGGATCAGGAAGAAAAATATCATACCCAATATGATCGTATTCAGGCCAACCATTCTCAGAAAGATCATACTCTGGAAAATCATATTTAGAGAAGGAATTACTTGAGTCTGATGATTGAAAAGAGAAGGAAATAATGAGATCAATAATTTAGTAAACCATTTCAAAAGGGTTGAATTACTTTGTAGGTTTCAATTGGGTCAATGGTTATTGTATCAGAGTAGAATTTTTTTATATTTTCAAGTGGGTCAAGAGAAGAAGTGATGAAGTAAAAGTGGTTTGAAAGAAAATTTTGATGGACATAAAATTGAGGGGGGGAACCGACATTCAAAATAATTATCATATTCATAATTTATAAGGAGAAGTGAAAGTTTTAGAAGAATCGATAAGCTTATAGAAGAGTTGATGGAGTAAAAATACACCCCATATTTTAGGGGAAATTGAGATTAGGGTGAATTTGATTAAGCGGGATTTTTTTTGGATTCCTACCAAAGCATCTCGAGGGTCACCTATAAAAGGAGAAAAGTATGTTGTACTTGAGGTGGAACGATGTACTGTTCATGAGAGAGAAGATCCTAGTTTTAGAGAGAATAAAAGTTTTTGCATTCACTTTTTTTGAAGAAGTTTTGATGGATTGAAGTGAAAGAGAAGAAACAAGATCAAAGCATTGTATTCAGATGATCATTGTACTCAGTGTTTATCATACTCAGCTGATTATTGTATCCATCTTGTCAATTGTATTTGGGTGATCATCATATTGGGATGGATTAATCAGATTGTTATTTCCATACTGGGTCTTCTAGATTGAGGAAGATGGAGAATTGAAGTACTGTCGATTCATCTTTATCTCATTATATTAAAGTTATAATTTTTCTACTGGGGAATATCCTACCAAGAAGAATCATATCGGGAAGAATCGTATCAGGGAGAATCGTACTCGGAGGAATCAGAATGGGAAAATCAGACTTGGCTTTTTTTCTTAACAAAGTCTAGAAAGTTCTTACTATCTTCTGGGTAAGAAATTGAAGAACTGTTTCAATTGAATATATTTGTGTAATTGAAAAGAAGCATTGATAACACGAGTTGTTACACAATCATTTCATTACCCTATTTATGCTAAGAGGGTGCACATGCACTATTAGATTGTTTACATAATTCTACACAAGTGAAAGGGTATATCCTACTTGTTGTAATCTGATGATTGTTTTCTAGTGGATTGTGTGGTATTGAAACACCTCCATACCATACCAAGGGTCCTAATGGGACTAATGGGTCTAACTCACCTAATGGGCCTAAGTGGCCGAATGGGATTAACTAGACTAAGTGGCCTAATGGTCCAAATGGTCCTAATATACATAATGGATCTAATTGGTCTAAGGGGCCTAATGGGCCCCATGGGCTAATTAGGCCTAACTAGCCTAAGTGGCCTAATAGGCCGAATGGGCCTAAATGACCTAATAAGCCTAATGGGCCTAAGTGGCCAAATAGGACCAATGGTATGAATGGTACTAACTTTCCTAATTGGACTAACTGTCCTAATGGTCCCAATGGGCCTAAGGGGCCTAAGTGGCCTAATGGACCTAACTAGCATAGGTGTCGGTCTAATGTGCCTAATGGGTCGAAATGGCCCAAGTGGCCTAACTGGCCCAATGGGACTAACAAGCCTAATAGGCCTAACTAGACTAATGGGCCCAATGGTCATAACTGGCCCAATGGGCCGAATGGGAAAAACTGGATAAGGGGCCTAAGGGCCCTAAGGGTCTAATGTGTCCAATGGCCCTAACTAGCCGAAGTGGCCTAATGGGCCCAATGAGCCTAATGGGCCTAACTGGAAAAAGTGTCCTAATGGGACTAACTGGCCTAAGTGGTCTAATGGGTTGAATGGTTATAAGTGGCATAATGGGCCCAATGAGCCCAATGGGCCTAACTGGCCAAAGTGGCCTAATGGGCCTAACTGACCTAAGTGGACTAATAGGCCTAATGGGTTGAACAATGCTAAGTGGAATTATGGGATGAATGAGTAGAAGTACCACAATGGGATAAATGGGATTAAGTAGCCTAATGGGCCTCATGGGCCTAATGGTCCAAATGAACCTAATGAGCCTAAGTGGCCTAATGGGCCTAAGTTCCTAATGGGCCTAAGTGGCCTAATGGGCATAATAGGACTAAGTAGAATAATGGTTTTAATAAGCCTAGGTGAAAAAATGGGCCTAATAGGTCTAAGGGGGCTAATGGGCCTAAGTGGCATAATGGGATTAATGGGCCTAAGTGGCCAAATGGGCCTAAGTGGCCTAAGTGACCTAAGTGGCCTAATTGGCCTAATGGGCCTAAGTGGTGTAATGGGCCTAATGGTCCTAAGTGTCCTCACATGGCCTAATGGGAATAATGGGCCTAAGTGGCTTAAGTGGCCTAATGGGCCAAAGTGGCTTAATAGGCCTAAGTGGCCTCAGTGGCCTTATGGGCCTAAGTGTCCTAAGTGGCCTAATGGGATAAATGGGCCTAAGTGTAATAATGAGCCTAATGGGCCTCAGTGGCCTAATGTGCCTAATAGGCCTAAGTGGTTGAAGTGGCCTAATGGGCCTAATGGGCCTAAGTGGCCTAATGGGCCTTAGTGGACTAATGTGCCTAAGTGTCTTAATGGGCCTAAGTGGACAAATGGGCTAAAGGTGCCTAATGGGCCTAATGGGGGTAAGTGGCCTAATAAACCTAAGTGGCCTAATGGGACTAAGTGACCTAATGGGTATAATGGGCCTAAGTGGCCTAATGGTCCATATGGGCCTATGTAGCCTAATGGGCCTAAGTGGCCTAAGTGATCTAATGGGCCTAAGTGGCCTAATGGGCCTAATGGGCCTTAGTGGCATAAGGTTTTAATGGGTCTAATGTGCCTAAGTAGACTAATGGGCCTAAGTGGACTAATAGGCCTAAGGTCCTAAGTGGCCTAATGAGACTAATGGGCCTAAGTGGACGAATGGGCCTTAGTGAAGTAATTGGCCTAATGGGCCTAAGTTGCCGAAGTGGATTAATGGGCCTAATGGGAGTAAGTGGCCTAATAGGAATAATGGGGCTAAGTGGCCTAATGGGACTTATAGGCATAATGGTCCAAATGGGCCTAAGTGGCCCAATGGGCTTAGGTGGCTGAACGAGCCTAATGGGCCTCAGTGGACTAATGGGCCTCATGAGCCTAAGTGGCCTAATAGGCCTAACTAGACTAATGGGCCTCTGTGGACTAATGGTCTTAATGGGCCTAAGTTTCCTAATGGGCCTAATGAACCTAATGGGCCTCAGTGGGCTAATGGGACTAATGGGCCTTGGTGGACTAGGTGGAATAATGTGCCTAATAGGTCTGATGGGCCTAATGAGTCTAAGTGGCCTAATGGGACTAGTGGAATGATGGGTCGATTGAGTCAAATGGGACTAAGTGGCTTAATGGGCCTAAGTTGTCTAATGGGCCAAATGGACATTATGGGCTCGATGGGCCTGATGGGGCTAATGGGATTAATGGGCCTAAGTGGCATAATAAGCTGAATGGTCCTAAGTGGCCCAATGGGTCTGATGAGCCTGATGGCCTTAATGGGCCGAATGGGCCTAAGTGGACTCATGGGCTTGATGGTCCTGATGGGTCTAATGGACTTAAGAGGCCTAATGAGCTCAATGGGCCTAAGTGGCATAATGGTACTAATGAGATGAATGTGCCTAAGTGTCCTAATGGGATCGATGGCCCTGATGGTACAAATAAACCAAATGGGCCTTCGTGTCCTCACATACCTGATGGGCTTAATAAGCCTAATGGCTATAATGGGCCTAAGTGGCCTAAGTGGCCTATTGCGCCTAATGGGCCTTAGTGGCCTAATGGGGCTATTGGCCCTGATGGGCCTAATGGAATAATGGGCTTAAGTAGCTTAATGGGCCTAAGTGGCCTCTATGGCCTAATGAGATGAATGAGCCTAAGTGGCCTAAGTGGCCTAATGAGTCTAATAGGCCTAGGTGGCCTAATGGGATCGATGGGCCAAATGGGCCTTAGTGGCCTCATGGACCTAATGGGCCTAAACAACATTAGTAGCCTCATGGGCCTAATGAGCATAATCAGCCTAATGTGATTAAGTGTCCTAATGGGATTGATGGGCTTAATGGGCCTTCGTGGCCTAATGGGACTCCTAGGACTAATGGGCCTGATCATTCTAATGGGCATAATGGGCCTCACTGGCCTAATGGGCCTAATGGGCCTCATGGGCCTAATGGGCCTGATCGTCCTAAAGGCCATAATGGGCCTCAGTGGTCTAATGGGCCTAAGTGGCCTGATGAGCCTTAGTGGTCGAATGGGACCAATGGGGCGAAGTGGCCCAATAGAACTAAGTGGCCCAATGGGCTTTAGTGGCCCAATGGGCCTAATGGGCATAAGTAGCTGAATGGGACTATTGGTCCTAAGTGGCCTAATTGGCCTGATGGACCTAATGTGAATCATGGGCCCAATGGGCCTAAGTGACCTAAATGTCCTAATGGGCCTCATGGGCCTAAGTGGCGTAATAGACCTAGTGGGCCCAATGGGGCTAGGTGGCCTAATGGTCTTGATGGGAATAATGGGGCTAATGGCCCTCATGGGCCTGATAAGCCCAATGGAAATAATGGGCCTTATTGGCCCAATTGACCTAATGGGCCTAATGGGCCTCATTAACCCAATTGGCTTAATGGTCCCGATGGGCCTCATGGGCCTCATGGTCCAAATGGGCCTAAGTGGCCTAAGTTACCTAATGGGCATAATGGGCCTATGTTTTCTAATAGTTCTAATGGGCCTTAATGGCTGAATGGGCCTGATAGGCACGATTGGCATATTGGGCCTAATGGGCCTAAGTAGCCAAAGTGGGCTAATGGTCTTGATGAGAATAATGGGCCTAATGGTCTTGATGGGCCTAAGTGGATTAATTGACCCAATGGGCCTAAGTGGTCGAATGGGCCGAATGGTTCTAATGGGTCTAGGTGGCGGAATGGTCCTAATGGGACTAAGTAGAGGAATGGTCTTAATATGCCTAAGTTTCCTAATGGGACTAATGGGCCTAATGGGCCTAAGTGTCTGAATCAGCCTGATGGGACTAATGGGCCTAATGGGCCTAATGGGCATCATGGGACTATATGGCCTCATGGTCCTGATGGGCCTAATGGGCCTCATGGACCTAATGGGCCTCATGGGTCTCCTAGTTCTAAGTGGCTGAATAGACCTAGTGGGCCTAATGGGCCTAAGTGGGCTAAGTGGCCTAATGCGCCGAATGGGCCTAAGTTGTTGAATGGGCCTAGTGGGCTTAAAGGGCCAAATGGGACTAAGTGGCACGATGGACCTAATGGTCCTCATGGTCCTAATGGGTCGAATGAGCCTAATTGGACTAAGTGGCCTCATGGGCCCAATGGGCCTAGTGGGCCTAGGTGGCCTAATGGGCCTAATGGGCCTAAGTGGTCTAATGGGCCTCATGTGCCTCAAGTACCTAAGTGGCATAAGTGGAATAATGAACCCAAGTGGCCTAATGGGCTAAGTGGGCCTAAAGGGGCTAATGGGATAGATGGGCTTAATTAGCCGGATGTGCCTATTGGGCCTTATGTGCCTAATGGGCCTCATTGGCCTAAGTTTCCTCATGGAACCAATGGGCATAATGGGCCTAATGGGCCTAAGTGGCCTAAGTGGTCCTAAAGAGCCGAATGGACAGAATAGGCTGAAGTGGCCTAATGGGCCCAATGGGCCCCATGGGCCTAAGGGGCCTAATGGGCCCAATGGGCCTAATGGGACGAATGAGACTAGTGGGTCCAATGGCCCTAATGGGTCTAAGTGTCCTAATTGGTCGAAGTGGCCTAGGGGTCTTAGTGGTCCTGATGGAATTAACGGGCCTAATGGGCCCAAGTGGCCTGATGGGGCGAATGGGCCTCATGGGCCTAAGTGGACCCATGGCCCCAATCTTTCCAATGGGACTAAGTGTACTAATGGGCCTGGTGGGCCTCATGGTCCAAATGGGCCTCATGGGCAAAATGCCTCTCATGGGCTTAATGGGCCTGATGGACCTAATGGGCCTCATGGTCATAAGTGGCCTAATGGTTCGAATGGGACTAAGTTCCCTAATGGCCCTAGTGGGAGACTAATGGAACTAGTGGGCCTAATGGACCCAATGGGCCTAATGGGCCTAATGAGACTAATGGGCATAATGGGCCTAATGGACATAATTGGCCTAAGTGGCCTAATCAGGCTAATCGACCAAGTGAGCCTAATGGGCCTAAGTGGCCTAAGTGGCTTAGGGGGCCAAATGGTCCTAGTGGGACTAATGGGTTTAATGGGCTTAAGTGTCCTAATGGGCCTACATGGACTAATGGTCCTGAGTGGCCTAATCAAGATAATCGATAGATTGGGCCTAATGGGCCTACATGGCCTAAGCGGTCTAACATGCCTAATGGGACTAATGGGTTTAATGGGCATAAGTGGACTAATGGGCCTATGTGGCCTAATCAGCCTAAGTCACCAAATGGACCTAATGGTCTTAATGGGACTAATGGGTGTAATGGGATTAAGTGTCCTAATGGACCTATGTGGCCTAATGGGCTTAATGGGCCTAAGTGGCCAAATGGGCCTAATGGGACTAAGTGGACGAAGTGGCCTAATGGGTCTAATGGGCCAAATTGGCCTAATGGGCCACAGTGGCCTAAAGGGACAAATGGACCTAAGTGGCCTAATGGGCCTAATTGGCCTAAGTGGCCTAATCCTCCTAATTGACTAAATGGGACTAATGGGCCTAATTAGTTTAATGTGACTAAGTGGCCTAATGTGCATAATGGGCCCAATGAGGCTAAGTGGCAAAGTTTCATAATCGGCCTAATCGACAGAATGGGACTAATGGGCCTAATTTGCCTAAGTGGCCTAATGGTCCTAATGGTCCTAATGGGCCTAATGGGGCTAAGTGTCTGAATGGGCCTAATGGGCCAAATGAGCCTAATGGTCATAATGAGCATAATGGGCCTAAGTGGCCTAAGTGGTCTAATAGGACTAATCAGCTGAATGGGCTGAATGGGCCTAAGTGGCCTAATGGGGCTAATGGGCCGAAGTGGCCTAATCCACCTAGTCGACCAAATGGGCCTAATGGGTCCAATGGGCCTAAGTGGCCTAATGGGCCTAAGTGGCCTAATGAGCCTAAGTGGCCTGATCTGCCTAATCGACCGAATGGGCCTAATGGGCCTAATGAGTCTAAGTGACCTAATGGGCCTAAGTGGCCTAATTAGGATAATCGACTAAATGGGCCTAAGTGGCCTAGTTGGCCAAATCGATCAAATGGGCCCAAGTGGCCTAATGGGCCTAATGGGTCTAAGTAATCTAAGTGGCCTAATCGGCCTAATCGACCGAATGGGCCTAATGTGCCTAAGTGGACTAATTGGATGAATGGGCCTAATCGTCCTAATTGGTCTAAGTGGATGAATCAGCCTAAGTGGCTAAATCAGCCTAATCGACCGAATGGTCCTGGTCGGCCTTATGGACCTAAGTGGACGATTGAGACTAATGGGTCTAAGTGGTTGAATGGGCCTAATGGGCCAGTTTTTCATAATGTGGTTAATCGTCCTAATGGGCCTAAGTGGAAGAATGGGCTTAAGTGGCATAATGGGCCTTATTGGCCTAATGAGCGTAAGTGGCCGAATGGGCCGAATTGGCCTACTGCACTTAATAGGCCTAATGGATCCAATGGGCCTAATGATTCCAATGGGCTTAAGTGGCTTTATGGGCCTAATGGGCCTAATTCGACTAATGGTCCTAATGGGGCTAATGGGCCTAATGGGCTGAATGGGATGAATGAGGCTAATTGGCCGAATAAGCCTAAGTGTCCCAATGGTAAAATGGGCCTAAGTGGCCCAATGGGCCTAATGGGTCTGATGGGCCTAAGTGGGATAATTGGCCTAATAGGCCTAAGTGGTCGAATGGGCCTGATGGCCCTGATGGGATGAAGTGTCCTAATAGGCCTCATGGGCCTCATGGGCCCAATGGGACCAAGGGGCCTAAGGGTCCTAATTTCCCTAATGGGATTAATGGGATTAACGGGCATAGGTTCCAAATGGGCCAAATGGGCCAAACGGGCCTAACTGGCCTATGGGGCCCAATGGGTCTAAGCGGTCTAATGGGCCTAGGTGGCCTAATGGACTTAATGGTATTGAAGGGTCTAGGGGCCAAATGGGACTAATTGGCCTAAGTGCACTAATGGGCCTTGGTCACCTAATGGTCCAAAGTTGCTTAATCGACCTAATGGGATTAATGGGCCTAGTGGGCCTAATAGGCCTAAGTGGCCTAATGTGCCTAATGGGACAAATTGGTCTAAGTGGACTAATGGTCCCAATGTCCCTAAGTGGCCTATCGAGCCGAAGTGGCCTAATTGGCCTCATTGGCCTAATGGGCTTAATGGGCCAAGTGGGGCTAAGAGGCCTAAGAGGCCTTATGGTCCTGATGGGCCTTAGTGTCGTAATCACCCTAATGTGCCTAGTTTCCCTAATGGGCCTAAATGGCCTAATGGGCTTAATGGGATTAATGGGCCTATGGGTCAGATGGGCATAAGGGGCCAAATGGGAAAAATGGGCCGAATGGGCCTAATTACCCTAAGTGGCCTAGTGGGTCGAATGTGCCTAAGTGGCCTAATTGGGCTAAGTTGCCTAATCATCCAAATGGGATTAAAGATTAAGGGGCCTAATAGACCTAATGGGTATAATGTTCTGAAGTGGCCTAATCAGACTAATGGGTTAATGGGCTCAGTGGGCTAATGGGCCTAATGTGCCTTGTGAGCCTAATGGGCCTAATGCACCTAATGGGCCTAATGGGCCTAATTGGACCAAGTGGCCTAATGGGACTAATTGACCTAATTTGCCTAATGGGGCTAATTGGATAAATGGTCCTAATGGTTATAATGGGCCTAAGTGGCCTAATGGTCCCGTTAGTTCTAAGTTGGCTAATGGGTTGAAGGGGCCTAATGGGCCGAACGGGCCACATAAGCCTCATGGGCCTAAATGGCCTCATTAGCCTAAGTGGACTAATGGATTTAATGGGCCCAAGGGGTCTAATGGGTTTAAGGGGCCTAATGGGATGAATGGGATTAACAGGCTTGGGTGCCAAATGGGCCTAATGGGTCGAATGGACTTAATGGGCCTAATGGGCCTAATGGGCCTCAGTGACCCAATGGGCCTAATCGGTCAAAGTTTCCTAATGGGTCTTAGTTTCTTAATCAACCTAATGGACATAATGGGCTGAATGGGCCTAAGGGGCCTTAGTGATCAATGGGCCTAATTGGCCTAAGTGGCCTAATGGCCCTAAGTGTCTTAATCAACCTAATGGGATTAATGGGCCTAATGGGCCTAAGGAGTGTAATTGACCTAAGTGACCTAATGGGAATAGGTGTCCTAACGGTCTTAATGGACTTAACGGGCCTAGGGGCCAAATGGGAATTATGGACCCAATGGGAAGAATGGGCCTAATGGGCCTAAGTGGCCCAATGGTCCAAATGGGAATTAGTGGCCTAATGGGCCTAGGTGGACTAATGGGAATAATGGGCTTAACGGGCCTAGGGGCCAAGTGGTTTAATGGGACGAATGAGCCTAATTAGTCTAAGTGGCCAAATGGGCCTAAGTGGCCTAATAGGCCAAAGTTTCCTAATCGGCCTATTGGGATTAATAGGCCTAATGGGCCTAATGGGCCTAAGTTTCTGAATGGGCCTAATTGGCCTAATTGTCCTAATGGGCCTAATCAACCTAATGGACTTAAGTGGTCTAATGGGACAAAGTTGCCTAATCGACCTAATGGGTTTAACTAGCCTAATGGGCCTAATGGGACGAATGGGCCTAAGTGGACTAATGAGACTAAGTGGTCTAATCATCCTAATGGGATTAATGGGCCTAGTGAACCTAAGTGGTCTAATGGTCCCAATGGGACTTAGTGTCCTAATCAGACTAATGTGACTAAGTGGCCTAATTGGCATAAGTGGGCTAATGGGCTTAATGGGAATAAGAGGCCTAAGGGACAAATGGGCCTAATGGGTTGAATGGGAATAATTAAACTAAGTGTACCAATGGGCCTAATGGGCCTAAGTGTCCTAATGGTCCTTAGTTGCCTAATCGTCCTAATGAGATTAATGGGCCTAAGGGGCCTAATGGGCCTAATGGGATTAAGTGGTCAGATGGGCCTAAATGGCCTCATCGGCCTACTCTGATTAATTGTCCAAGGGGGCCTAAGTGGTTAAATGGGCCTCAATGGCCGAATTGGCCGAAGTGGTCTAATGGGCCTAATGGGACTAAGTGGCCTAATGGGCCTAATGGGCCTAAGTTTCCTAATGTGACTAAGTGGATTAATTGGCCAAATGGGCCTAAGTGGGCTAATGGGCCTAATGAGCCTAAGTGGCCTAATGTGCCTAATGGGCCTAAGTGGCCTAATGGGCTGAAGTGGCCGAATGGGCCTATTGCACATAATGGGCCTAAGTTCTGTAAGTGGCTTAATGGGCCTAATGGAACTAAGTGGCTTAATGGGACTAATTAGTCTAAGTGGCTGAATGGGTATAATGGGCCTAAGTGGCCTAATGAGCCTCAATGGCATAATGGGCCTAAGTGGTCTTATGGTCCCAAGTGGTCTAATGGTCCTAAGTGGATGAATGAGCCTAATGAGACTTAGTGGACTAATCGGCCTAAGTGGCCTAAACAGCCTAATGAGACTTAGTGGCCTAACGGGCCTTAATGGTCCAATGGACCAAATCGTCCTAAGTGGCCTAAGTGGCATAATGGGCCTAATCATTCAAAGTGGCCTAAGTGTCCTAATGGGCCTAAGTTGCGTAATGGGCCCGATTGGCTCTATGGGCCTAATAGGGCTCAGTGGACTAATGAGCTGAATAGGCCTCAGTGGCCTAATGGGCCTAATGGCCCCGATGTGACTAAGTGGTCTAATGAGCTGAATGGGCCTAAGTGGCCAAATGGGCCTAATGATCCTAATGAACTTAAGTGGCCTAGTGGGCCTAATGGGAATGATGGGCCTAATGGGTCTAAGTGGCCTAATGGTCCGAATGGATATGAGTGGCCTAATGGGTCTGATAGGCTTGGTGGGCCAAATGGGCTGAATGGGCCTAAGTGGCTGAATGAGCTTGATGGGCTGAATAGGCCTAAGTGGCCTAATGAGCCGAATTGGCCTAAGTGGCCTAATGTTCCTAATGGGCCTAAGTGTCTTGATGGGATAGATGAGCCTAATGGGACTAATGGGATTTATTGGCCTCATCGGCCTAATGGTTTAATGGGAATCATGGGCCTAAGTGGCCTAATGGGCCTAATGGGCCTAATGGGCCTTAGTGGCCTAATGGGCCTAAGTAACCCAATGGGCCTAATGGTCCTCAGTGGCTTAAGGGGCCCAAGTTTCCTAATGGGCCTAGTGGTCCTAAGTGACCTAATGAGATGAATGGGCCTAATAGGCCTAATGGGCCTAAGTTACCTAATGGGCGTGATGGGCCTTAGTGGCCTCATGAGCCTAATGGGACTAATGGGATTTAGTGGCCTAAGTATCCTAATGGGTGTAATGGGCCTAAGTGGCTGAATGTACATGATGGGCATGATGGGCCTAATGGGCCTTAGTAGACTAGTTAGCTTCATGGGCCTAATTGGCCTGATAGGCCCAATGGGTCTTAGTGGCCTAATGGGCCTTATGGGCCTATGTGGCCTAATGGGATGAATGGGTATAAGCGTCCTAATGGGCCTTATGGGACTAATGGGCCTCACATGTCTAAGTGGTTTAGTGGGCCCTATGGGCCTTAGTGTTCTAATGGGATGAGTGAGCCTAATGGGCCTGATGAGCATGATTTGTCGAATGGGCCTCAGTGCCTGAATGTGCCTAATGTGCCTAATGGGTATGGTAGGCCCATTGGGAATAATGGGTCCTAGTGGCCAAATGGGGCTAATGGGCCTAAGTGGCATAATGGTCCAAATGGGCCAAATGGGCCTAATGGGCATAAGTGGCCTAATGGGTATGATGAGTCTAATGGTGTGAATGGGACTAAATGGACTAAGTGGCCTAATGGGTATAATGGGCCTCTGTGGCCTAATGGGCCTAATGAGCCTAAGTGGCCTAATGGGCCTGATGGGCTTAATGGGTTGAATGGGCCTTAATGGTCAAATTGTCCTCATGGGCCTGATAGGACTAATGGGAATAATGGGACTAATGGGAAGAATGAGCCTAAGTGGATTAACGGGCCTAATAGGCCTAAGTGACCGAATGGTATGAATGGGCCTAATGGGATTAAGTGGCTGAATGGGCCTAATGGGCCTAAGTGGAAGAATGGGCCTAATGGGCCTAAGTGGCCTAATGGTCCTACGTGGCCTCCTGGTCCTAATTGGCCTAAGTGGATGGATGGGCCTAATGGGTCTCATGGGACTAATGGGCCTCAGATACCTAAGTGGCCAAACAGACCTAGTGGGCCTAATGAGCCTAAGTCGCCTAATGGGCCTAATGGGTTTAAGTGGCCAAAAGTGCCGAATGAGCTTAATGTGACTAGTGGGACTAAGTGGTCAAAGGGACTAATGGGCCTAATAGGCCTAAGTGGCCCATGGGCCTATTGGGCCTAATGGGCCTAAGTGACCTATGTGGCCAAATCAACCTAATTGAATAATTGGGCCTAATGGGACTAAGTGTCCTAATCGACCAAATCGGCCTAGGCAGCCGAGTGGGTCTCAGTGGACCACCGGGTCTAGTTTTCCTAAGTGGTCGAACTGGCCTGATAGGCCTAAGTGGCTGGCCTAATGTGCCTAATAGGCCTAAGTGGCCTAATGGGCCTAATGGGTATCATGGACCAAAGTGGACCTCTTGGGTCTCATGAGCCTAAGTGAACTAATGGCCCAAGTGGACTAATGGGCCTAATGGGCCTAAGTGGACTAATGGGCATAAATGGCCTAAGTGTCATAATCGACAAATGGGCTTAATGGTCCTAATGAAACTAATGGGCTTAATGGGCCTAAGTGGCCTAATGGACCTAAGGGGCCTAATTAGCTAAAGTGGATCAATGGTCCTAAGTGGCCTAATAGGCTTAATGGGATGAATGGGCCTAGCAGAAAAATGGTCTTAATGGGATGAATGGGCCCTAGCGGCCTAATCGACCTATGCAGCCTAATGGGCCTAAGTGGCCAAATCAGCGTAATGGTCATAGTGGGTCGAAAGAGCCTAATGGGCCTAAGGGGACTAATGGGCATAAGTTGTTGAATGGGCCTAGGTGGCCTAATGGGCTTAAGGGGCTTAACAAGTATAGGGTCCAAATTGGACAAATGGTCCTAATTGGTCTCATTGGCCTAATGGGACTAATGGGATTAATGGGTCGAAGTTTCCTAATGGGAAAAGTTGCTTAATCGACCTAATGGGAATTATGTGCCCAATGGGATGAATGGGCAAAATATGCCTAAGTTGCCTAATGGGACTAATTGGCCTAAGTGAGAAAATGGTCCAAAGTGGCCTAATGTGCCAAAGTTACCTAATAGGCATAATGGGCTTAAGGGACCTAATGGACATAATTGGCCTAAGTGGCCTAATGGGCCTAAGTGGAAAAATCGGCCTAATGGGCTTAATGGGACGAGTGGGCCTAAGTGGCCTAATGGGTCTTAGTCGCCTAATTGGCCTAATGGGGATAAGTGGCATAATGGGCCTAAGTGTTCTGATGAGGTTATTGGGCTTAACTGGCCTAGGGGCCTAATGGGCCTAATGGGATGAATGGGCCTAATTAGCCTAAGTGGCCTAATGTATCTAATGGGCCTAAGTTGCCTAATCGGTCTAATGGGATTAATGGTCCCAAGGTACCTAATGGTCTTAATGGGCCTAATTTTCTTAATGGGGCTAAGTGGACTAATGGTCCTAAGTTGCCTAATCAGCATAATGGAATTAATGGGCCTAGTGGGCCTAAGTGGCCTTATGGGGATAATGGGCCTAAGTGGCTTCATCGGTCTAATGAGTCTAAGTGGCCTAATATACCTAAGTGGTCCAATGGGAATAATGGGCCTAAGTGGCATAATGGGTCAAATTGGTCTAAGTGCCCGAATGGGCAGAATGGCCCTAATTAGCCCAATGGGCCTAATGGGCATTAGTGGCCTAATGGGCCTAAGTGGTGTGATGGGGATAATGGGCCTAAATGGACTCACGATCCTTAAGGACCTTAGTGGCCGAATGAGCCTTAGTGGCCTCATGGTCCAAATAGGCTTAATAGTCCTAATGGGCCTAATGGTCTTAAGTGGCCTATGTGGTCTAATGGACCTAATGGGCTTATGTGGCCTATGTGGTCCAATGGGCCTAATGGGTCTAATGGGCTATATGGTTCTAATTTTCCTAATTGGACTAATGGGACTAAGTGGTCGAATGGGCCTAATGGCCTAATGGGCCTAATGGGTGTAATGGGCCGAAGTATCCAAATGGGTGTAATGAGCCTAGGTGGCCCAATGAGCCCAATGGGTCTGAGTGACCCAATCAACCTAAAGGGACTAATGGGACAAAGTGGCCTAATGTACCTAAGTGTCTGAATGGTCCTAAGTGGCCTAATGGGGTAATGGGCCTAAGTAGCCGAATGTGCCTGAGTGGCCAAATGGGACTAATGGGCCTAAGTAGTAGAATGAGCTTAAGTGGCACAATGGGTCTGATGGGCCTAATGGGTGTAAGTGCCCTAATGAGAATAATTGTCCAAAATGGGTCAAAGTGGCCTAATATTCTTAATGGGACCAAGTGGATGAATGATCCAAATGGGCCTAAGTGGCCCAACTGGCCCAATGGGCCGAATGGGTCGAATGGGACGAATGAGCCTAAGTTCCATAATTGGCCTAATGGGCCTAAGTGGACTAATGAGCCTAATGGACCTAAATGGCCTAATGGGCCTAATGATCCTAAGTGTCATAAGTGGTCTAATCAACCTAATTGACTGAATGGGCCTAAGTGGCCTAATGATCCCAAGTTCCCAAATGGACCTATTCGACCTTAGTGGCCCAATGGGCCTAATTTGCCTAAGTGGCCTAATGGTCCTAATGGGATGAATGGGATGAATGAGATGAATGAGATGAATGGTAATAATGGGAATAAGTGGCATAATGGGCCTAATTGGTCTAATGGTCCTAAGTGGCATAATGGTCCTAAGTGTCTGAATGAGCCTAAGTGGCCCAAATGGGCCTAATGGCCCGAATGGGGCTAAGGGGTCGAATGGGTCTAACGGGCCTAATGGGCCTAAGTGGAATAATGGGAATTAGTGGATAAATGAGCCTAAGTGGACCAAATGGGCCTAATGGCCTGAATGGGGTTAAGGGCCCAATTGTGCCTAACATGCTTAATGGGCCTAACGTGCCGAATGGGCCAAAGTAGCCTAGTGGGTTGAATTTGCCTAAGTGGCCTAATGAGATAAGTGGGACAAATGGGATGAATGGGTATAATGGTACTAAGTTTATTAATGGGCCTAATTGGTCTAATGGGTCTAAGTGGTATAATGGGCCTAAGTGGTCAAATGATCCTAAGTGGCCCAAATGGGCCTAATGGCCCGAATGGGGTTAAGGGCCTAAATGGGCCTAACGTACCAAATGGGTCGAACGTGTTGAATGGGCTGAAGTGGCCTAATGGGCCTAATGGCCTAATGGTCCTAATGTCCCAAATGGGCCTAAGGGTCCTATGGAATGAATGGGCCTAATTGGACAAAGTGGAGTAATGTTCCTAATGAGCCTAATGGGTCGAAGGGCCTAATGGGCCTAATGGTCCAAATGGACTTAATGGAAAAAATGGGACAAAGTGGCCTAATCGGCCTAATGAGCCTAAGTGGACTGATGGGCCTAAGTTTCCTAATGGGCCAAATGGGACAAAGTGTAATAATGGTCCTAATGGTCCTAATGGGTCTAGGGGGCCTAATGAGCCTAATGGTCCAAATGGACCTAATGGGCTAAATGGGCCAAAGTGGCATAATCGGACTAATGGGCCTAAGTGGACTAATGGGCCTAAGTTGCCTAATTGGAAAAAGTGGCCTAATGGGACTAATGGACCTAAGTGGCATAATGGGCCTAAGTGGTCGAATGGGCCTAAGTGTCCTAATAGGCCTAATGGGTGTAAGTGGCTTAAGTGGCCTAATGGGCTGATGTAGCCTAATGGCCCTAAGTGGCCTCATGGGTGTAATGAGCCAAAGTGGCCTAATGCGTATAATGGCCTTGATGGGCCGAATGGGCCGAATGGGTCTAATGGGCTGAAGTGGCCTAATGGACCTAATGGTCCTAAGTGGCCTAATGGGCCTAAGTTGTCTAATGGGCCTAAGTGACCTCATGGGCGTAATGGGACTAAGTGGCCTAATGCACCGAATGGGCCTAATTGGCCTAATGAGCCTAATGGGTCTAAGTGGCCTAAGGGGGATTAATGGGCCTAATGGGTCTAAGTCGCCTAATCGACATAATGGGCTTAGTGGGTCGAAGTGGCCTAATGGGCCTAATGGTCCAAAGTGGCCTAATGGGCCTAAGCAGCCTATTGGGCCTAAGTATACTAATCGGACTAATGGGATTAATGGGCCTAAATGGACTAATGGACATAATGGGACAAAGTGTCATAAGTGGCCTAATGGGAATAATGGGCCAAAGTGGTCTAATCTGCCTAATGGGCCTAAGTGGCCTAATGGACCTAAGTGGCATTACGAGTATAAAGGGAATAAGTGGACTCATGGTTCTAATGGACCTATGTGTCATGATGGGCCTAATGGGCCTAAGTGGCCCCATGGACCTAAAGGGCCTAAGTGGCCTAATGAGCCTAATGGGCCTCAATGGCCTCATGGGCCTCATGGGCCTAAAGAGATAAGGGGGCCTAAGTGGCCTAATGGGACTAATCATCCTAATGGGACTAAGTAGCCTAATGGTCCTACCGGACTTAAGTTGTCTAATGGGCCCAATAGGAATAATGGGCCTAAGTGGTCTAGGGGGCCTAAGTGACCTAATCAACCTAATAGTCCTAATGGGTGTAATGAGATTAAGTGGTCAAATTAGCCTATTAGTCCTAATGGTATTAATGGTCCTAATGGGCCAAATGGGGCTAATGCGCTGAATAGGCTTAAGTGGCCTAATGGGCCTAAGTGGCCTATTGGGCCTAAGTGACCTAATCAGCCTCATGGACCTAATGGTCGTAATGGGCCTAAGTGATCGAATGGGCCTAATTGGTTGAATGGGACAAATATTCCTAGTGGTACTAATGGATATAACAGGCCTAAGTGGCCAAATTGGCCAAATGGGTCGAATGGGACTAAGTGGCATAATGGGCCTATTGGGCTGAATAGACCGAATGGGCCTAATGTGCCGAGTAGGCCTAATGGGACTTAGTGGCCAAATGGTCCTAATGGTCCTATGTGGACTAATGGGACAAATGGAAAAAATGTGCCTAGTGGGCCTAATGGGCCTAAATGGCCTAATGGGCCTACTGGTCCTAAGTGGCATAATGGGCCTAAGTGGACTAATGGACCTAATGGGACTAATGGGATGACGTGGCCGAATAGGCCGAAGTGGCCTATTGGGATTAATGTATCTAATGGGCATAATGGGCCTAATGGGTATAATGGGCTTAAGTGGCCTAAATGGCCTAATGGGCCTAAAGGGCCAAATGGGCTCAAGTGGCCTAATTATCCCAATGGGCCTAAGTGGAGTCATGGGCCTAAGTGGCCTAAGGTGCCTAAGTGGCCTAATGGTCTTAATATGCCTAAGTGGCCTGAAGGGACTAATGGGCCTAAAGGGGCTAATGGGCCTAACACGACGAATGGGAATATGTGTCCTAATGGGCCTGTATGGCCAAATGAGCCTAAGTGGACTAATGAGCCTAAGGAGCCAAATCAGGAAAAGGGGCCTAATGATCCTAAGTGGCATAATTGTAGCCTAATGGGCCTAAGTGGTCCAATGGGTCCAATGGGAACAATGGGCCTAAGTGGCCTATTGGGCCTAATGGGACTAAGTGGCCTAATGGGATGAATGGGATGAATTAGTCTAATAGTTCTAATGGGCCTAATTGTATTATTTTTTTAAAGAGCTTAATGTGCCAAAGCAACCTAATGGGGACTAAGTGGCATAATCGACTTATTGGGCCTAATGGGACTAAGTGGCCTAATGGGCCTAAAGGTCTAATTGTCCAAAGTGTCCTAATGGGCCTAAGTGGCATAATCATAACCAAATGGGTCTAAGTGGCGTAATGGGCCCAATGGGCCTAAGTTTCTTAATGGGACTAATGAGCCTAAGTGGGCGAATGGGCCAAATGGACTAAATGGGCCTAATGGACTGAAAGGGCCTAAGTGGCCTAATGGATTGAATGTGCCTAAGTAGCACAATGGGAGAAATGGTCCTAGTGGGCCTAATGGGCCTAAGTGGCCGAATAGACCTAATTGGCCGAATGTGATTAATGGCCCTAATTGGCCTATGTTGCCTAATGGTCTAAATGGGCCGAATGGGACTAAGTGGCCTAATGGGCCTAATAGGTCAATTAGGCCTAAGTGGCGTAATGGGCCTAATGAAACGAATGATCTTAAGTTGCCCAATGGGCCCAATGGGCTCAATGGGTCGAAGTTTTTGAATGGGCCGAATGGGCCAAAATGTCTTAATGGGCCTAATGATCCTAATGGGCATATGTGGCCTAATAGTACTAATGGGCCTAAGTGGCCTGATGGACCTAAGTGGCCTAATGGTTCTAATGGTTCTAATGGGCCTAATGGGTCGAATGGACCCAATGAACCGAAGTGGTCTAGTGGGGTGAATTATCCGAATGGGCCTAATTGGCAAAGTGGCCTAATGGGCCTAATGGGTTAACTGGGCTGAAGTGGCATATTGGGCTGAATGGGCGTAAAGGGTCTAATTGGAATAATGGTCTGAATGGGTCAAATGGGACTAAAGGGTCCAATGGGTCCAATGGGACTAATTCTCCGAATGGGTCGGATGGGTCTAATGGGCCTAGTGGGATGATGTGGCTTAATGGACTTACTGGGCCTAATGGAACTAATGGGCATAAGTGGCCTAATGGAATTAGGTGAAAAAATAGACCTAATGCGCCTAAGAGGATTAATGGGCGTAATGGGCCTAAGTGAACCAATGGGCCTAACAGGTTTAAGTGGGCCAATAGGCCTAATGGGCCTAAGTGGACCAATGAGCCTAATGGGCTAAGTGGTTTAATTTTCCTAAGTGGTCGAATGGTTCTAATGGGCCTAATGGGCTGAATGGGCCTAATGGGTCGAATGGGACTGATGGGCCTTAGGGGCCTAATGGTCCAAAGTGGCCTAATGGGCCCAATGGGCCTAACATGCCAAAGTTTCCTAAGGGGCCCACTTGTCCCAATGGGCCAAATGGTCCAAATGGGCCTAAGTGGCCTAATGGACCTAACTTCCCTAATGGGTCGAAGTGGCTTAATGGATACAATGGGCCTAAGTTGCGTAATGGGAATGAGGGGCTTAAGTGCCCTAATGGGCGAAAGTGGACGAATGGGGGCCTAATGGGCCTAATGGGCATAATGGGCCTTAGTGGCCAGATTGTATTAATGGGAATAATGGGCCTAAGTATCTGAATGGGACTAATGGTCCTAATGGGCCTAATGGGCCTAAGTGGGCCTACTCGACCTAATGGTCCTGCTGGGTCTATTGGGCCTACTAGGCATAATGGGAGTATTAGGCCTACTTGGCCTAATGTGACTAATGGGCCTAAGTGGTATATTGTGCCTAAGTTTCCTAATAGGCATAGGTTTCCTAATGGATCTAATGGGCCTAAGTGGACGAATGGGCCTAATGGGATTAATGCGCATAATGGGACGAAGTTGCCAAATGGGCTATTGGGTCTAAGTGTCTTCATTGGCCTAATGGACCTCAGTATCCTAATGGGCCTAATGCACCTATTGGGCCTAAGTTGTCTAATGGGCCAAAGTGGATGAATGAACATATGGGCCTAATGAGCATAATGGGCCTAATGGTCATAATGAACCTAATGGGCCTAGGTGGCTCAATGGGCATAATAGTCCTAATGGGCCTAAGTGGACGAGTGGGAATAATGGGCCTAATGGGAAAAAGTGGTCAAATAGGCTTAATGGGCCTAAGTGGCCTATTGGGCCTATTGGGCTTAATTGGCTTAACGGACCTAATGGGACTAAGTGGCCTATTGGGACAAAGTGGATGAATGTACCTAATGGGCCAAATAGGCATAATGGGCCTAATGGACATAATGGACCTAATGGGACTAAGTTGCCTAATGGGCATAATGGTCCTAATGGACCAAAGTCAACGACTGGGCATAATTTTCCTAATGGGACAAAGTGGCCAAATAGGGCTAATGGGCCTAAGTGGCCTAATGGGCCTATTGGGCCTAATTGGCTTAACAGACCTAATGAGGCTAAGTGTCCTAATGGGACAAAGTGGATGAATGTGCCTAATGGGCCGAATTGGCATAATGGGCCTAATGGGATGAAGTGGCCAAATGGGCCAAATGGGCTTAAGTGGCTAATGGGCCTAATGGGACTAATGGGACTAAGTGGGTACGATTGCACTTTTCGATTGCACTAGGTACGATTCCTTTTCAATTAGCATCATCTCTTTCTTCTCTTACACCTAGAAGAAATAAATCTGGATATGATTTGGAATACCTCTTTTCCCCTTTCTTCCCTCAACCTGGCATGATAAGTTCTCTAATCAACTTATGATTCATGAAATATGAATCAACAAAGCATAGTCACATTTAATTTTATCATTATCAGTAGAATTTGATGGGTCTAATGGGCCTACTAGGATGAATGGGACTAAAGTTTCCAATGGGCCTAATGGTCCTAATTATCCGAATGGGTCGGATGGGTCTAATGGGACTAGTGGGACGAAGTGGATTAATGGACTTACTGGGCCTAATAGACCTATTGGGCCTAATGGACCTAATGGTTTTAAGTGGACAAATAGACCTAATGCGCCGAATGGGTGTAATGGGTGCAATGGGCCTAAGTGAACCAATGGTCCTAATGGGTTTAAGTGGGAAAATGGGCCTAATGGGACTAAGTGGGCCAATGGGCCAAATGGACCTAAGTGGTCTAATGGGCCTAAGTGGTCTAATGGGCCTAAGTGGCCGAATTGGCCTAATGGGATGAATGGGCCTAATGGGTCGAATAAGACTAATGGGCCTAAGTGTCCTAACAGGCCAAAGTGGCCTAATGGTCCCAAAGGGCCAAACAGTCCAAAGTTTCCTAATGGGCCCAATGGGCCAAATTCTCCAAATGGGCCTAAGTGACTTAATGGGCCTATGTTCCCTAATGGGTCGAAGTGGCCTAATGGACACAATGGACCTAAGTTGCATAATGGGCCTGGGGGGACTAAGTGGCCTAATGGGCCAAAGTGGACGAATGGGATTAATGGGCCTCAGTGGCCAAATCGACCTAATGGGCATAATGGGCCTAAGTGTCAAAATGGTTCAAATGGACCTAAGTGGACCAATGGGATGAATGTGCCTAAGTGGACCAATGAGCCGAATGGGCCTAAGCAGGCCTACCAGACCTAATGGGCCTAATGGACCTACTAGGTGTAATGGGACTACTAGGCCTATTGGTCCTAATGGGACTAATGGGACTAAGTGGCATAATATGCCTGAGTGGCCTAATGGGAATAAGTTGCCTAATGGGTATAATGGTCATAGGTGGCCTAATGTGTTTAATGGGCCTAATGGGCCTATGTGGCCTAATGGGACAAAGTGGACAAATGGGCCAAATGTGATTAATGGGAATAATGGGATGAAGTGGCCAAATGGGCCTAATGGGAATAAGTTTCCTCATAGGCCTAATGGTCCTTAGTGGCCAAATGGGCCTAATGTGCCTATTGGACCTTAGTGGACTAATGGGCCAAAGTGGACTAATGGACATATGGGCCTAATGGGCATAATGTGACTAATGGACCTAATGGGCCTAAGTGGCCTAATGGTCATAATGGGTCAAAGTGGACGAGTGGGCATAATTTACCTAATGGGAAAAAGTGGAAAAATGGACCAAATGGTCCTAAGTGGCCTAATGGGCCTAATTGGCTTAACGGGACTAAGGATCCAAATGGGCCTAAGTGGCCTAATGGGACAAAGTGGATGTATGTGCCTAATGGGCCAAATAGTCATAATGGGCCTAATGGTCTGAAGTGGCCAAATGGGCCAAATGGGCCTAAGTGGCCTAATGGGCCTAATGAGACTAATGGGCCTAATTGGGTATGATTGCACTGGGTAAGATTCCTTTTTGATTAGAATCATCTCTTTCTTCTCTTCCACCTAGATACAATAAATCTGGATACGATTTGGAATACCTCTTTTCATTTCTCTTCCATAAAGCTTGCATGATAAGTTCTCCAATCAACTTATGATTTATGAAATATGAATCAGCAAAGCATCGTCAAATTTAATTTTATCATATTTAGTAGATTCCTATACTTCATAAAACAAACACTTCTTTCATACCAGATCTAGTGTGAATCTGATGACCTTTTAATTATAGCAAGATGCATTCTCCAGGAAACCAATTCTCTCTTTCCAAATAACAATCAATTACTCATTATGATCTTTTCACATACCAAACCCAAGACAATTATGATTAGTGCCTTTTATTTTAAAAATATTTACCTCATTATAATGGACAGAGTGAGTTTGATTCTTTTGAAAACAATGGCTAGTATTATTTCCAAGAAATACCAAGTGAGGTGATTTTCTTTCTTCAAAATCTTTCCTTAACAACAAAATAAAACACATGAAAACAAACACCTTCCTCATCATCAGGGTCCCAACAATCCCCCCCCCTTTGGATTTTTTTGTCAACCAAGTTTCATAAATCATTGAACTTAGGCCCATTTCGCCCATTTCCCACTTAGGCCCATTAGAGAACCTAGGCCTATTAGGCCCATTAGGCCACATACACCCATTAGACTCATTAGGCCACTTAGGCCCATTAGGCCCATTATCCCATTTGGCCAATTTGGCCACTTAGGCCCGTTAAGCCCATGAGACCCATTAGGCCACTTTGGAACATTAGGCCCATTAGGCCACATAAAAACTTGAGGCCCATTAGGCCACTTTGGGCCATTAGTCTACTTAGTCCCATTAGATCCATTAGGCCTATTAGGCCCATTCAGCCCATTCAGCCCATTGGGCCCATTAGGCAACTTAGGCTACTTAGGTCCATTAGGCCACATATTCCCATTAGAACCATCAGGACCATTAGGTAACTTAGGCCACTTAGGCCCATTAGGACACTTAGTCCCAGTCAACCCATTTAACCCGTTAGGCCACTTAGGCCCATTCGACCCATTAGGCCCATTAGGCCCATTAGACCCATTAGACTAATTAGACTACTTAGGCCCATTAGACCCATTAGGACTATGAGGCCCATTAGGAAACTTAGTCAACTTAGGGACATTGAGCCACTTAGACCCATTGGACCCATTAGGCCCATTATGAAACTTAGGCAATGTAGGACCATTTGGCCACTTAGACCTATTAAACCCATTATGCCCATTAGTCCCATTACCCATTAGGCTTGTTAGCCCACTTATACCCATTAGGCCCATTTGTCCACTTCGGCCCATTAGTCCCATTAGGACACTTAAGCTCATTCATCCCAATACGCTACTTTGACCAATTTGGCAACTTAGGACACTTAGGCCCATTGGACCCATTATAACCATTGGGCCCATTAGGCCCATTCATCCCATTAGGGGAATTATGTAACTTTGTCCACTTAGGCTCATTGAACCCATTGGACCCATTGGACCCATTGGGCCCATTAAGAAACTTAGGCCACTTCGGCCCATTGGACCCATCAGGCCCATTAAGCAACTTAGGCCACTTAGGCCCATTAGGCCACTTAGGACCATTCAGCCCATTCAACCCATTATTCCACTTAGGCACATTCCACACATTCCACCCATTAGGTCCATTAGACACATTAGGCCGATTAGCCCACTTAGGCCCATTATACCCATTAGGCCCATTAGGCTCATTAGTCAACTTAGACCACTTAGGCCCACTCGACCACTTAGACTCATTGGACCCATTAGGCCCATTAGACAACTTTTTCACTAAGGACCATTAGGCCATTTAGACCCATTGGACCCATTAGGCACATTGGACCCATTAGGGACATTAAAAAAATTAGGCCACTTAGCATCATTAGGCCACTTAGACCCATTAGATCTATTAGGCCCATTAGGAAACTTAGGCCACTTACACCAATTGGAACCATTAGGCTCATTACACTCATTAAGTAACTTGGGCCACTTCGACCCATTAGGCCACTTAGGCCCATTGGACCCATTAGGCTGAATTATCCATAATGGGTCAATTAGGCCCATTAGGCCCATTGGTCCCATTAGACCACTTAGCCCCTATATGCCCATTAGGCCACTTAGGCACATTAGGATACTTTGGCACATTAGGCCCCTTAGACCCAATAGGCCCATTGGGCCCCTTAAGCCCATTCGACCAATTAGGCCATTAGGACCACTAGGCTGAATTGACCATAAAGGGATCATTCATCCCATTAGGTCACTTAGGCTCAAGGGGTACAATAATACCATTAGGCCTATTAGGTCACTTAGTCCACTTAGGCCTATTAGGACACTTAGGCCCATTATTCCCCTTAGAACCATTAGACCCATTGGGCCGATTGGACCCCTTAGGCCCATAAGGCCAATTAGGCCATTGGGTCCATTAGGCCCACTAGGTCACTTAGGCCAAATAGACCCAATAGTCCCATTAGGTATATTAGGTCCATTAGGCCACTTAATTCCATTAGGCCCCTTAGGCCCCTTAGGCCCCTTGGACACATTATGCCCATTGGGCCCATTGGGCCCGTTAGGACCATTAGGTGCATTAGACCACTTAGGCCTACTCATCCACTTTGTCCCATTAGTCCCCTTAGACCCATTAGGCCCATTAGTCCCATTATTCCAATTAGGTCCATTAGGGAAATTTATCCATTAGGCCCATTAGGTTGAATTGACCATAATTGGCTCATTAGGCCACTTAGGTCGATTACGCCCATTAGGCCATTAGACCTATTAGGCTGAATTGGTCATGGTAGACCCATTAGGCCACTTAGGCCCAATATACCCATTAATACCATTAGCCCCATCAGGCCACTTAGGCCAACTGGTCTGCTCGACCCATTAAGCCCATTTGGCCTATTAGGTCGAATGGGGGTTAATCGACCCATTAGGACACTTAGTCCCAATAGGCCCATTTGGACCATTCGGCCACTTAGGCCACTTAGGACCATTAGTCCAATTTGGTCCTGTGGACCCATTAGGCCCATTAGACCCATTAGGCCACTTAGTCCCAATTGGCCGATTTGGCCACTTAGGCCCATTTGGCCCATTTGGCCCATTAGGCCACTTAATCCCATTAGACCCATTTGTCCCATTAACCTCATTTTTTCACTTAATCCCAATATACCCATTAGGACACTTAAACCACTTAGTCCCATTCAATCCTTAGTCCCATTAGGTCATTTTAGGCCAATTAGGCTAATTAGGCCATTTAGGACATTTAGGCCAATTAGGCCATTTAGGCTGTTTAGGCCAATTTAGGCCATTTAGGCCAATGAGGCCAATGAGACCAATTCATTCCAGTTAGGCCAATTTAGGCCCTTTAGGGAATTTAGGCCAATTAGAATATTTAGTCCATTTAGGCCAATTTAGTCGAATTAATCCAATTATTCCAATTAGGTCCATTAGTCCAATTAGGCCAATTAGATTATTTAGTTCATTTAGGCCATTTAGGCCAATTTTGTTCATTTAGGGCGAATTAGGCCATTTAGGCCAATTTAGTTCATTTAGACTATTTAGGACAATTTAGACCATTTAGGCCAATTCAGCTAATTATGCAATTTAGTCCAATTTAGAAAATTTAGACCAATTAGGTCGATTAGGTCGATTAGTCCATTTAAGATGATTAGACCAATTTTGACCATTTGGTCCAATTAGTCCAATTATTCAATTTAGCAAATTTAATCCAATTAGTGCATTTAGGCTAATTTTTCCCATTTAGGCCATTTTGACCAAATTAGACCATTTATGCTAATTTGGCCAAATAGGCCAATTAGATAATTTATGCAATTTAGGCCAATTATGTCATTTAGGCCAATTTAGTCCATTTAGACAAATTGGGCTAATTAGACCAATTTTTTCCATTTAGGACATTTAATCCAATTATTCTATTTAGGACAATTTAGCTCATTTACACCAATTTTGAAAATTAGGCCAATTTGTGCCATTTAGGCTAATTTAGGCCATTTAGGTCAATTTAGGCCACTTAGGAAAATTAGACCTATTGGGTCATTTAGTCCATTTAGTCCAATTAGTCCATTTAGTAAAATTATATCAATTAGTCCATTTAGGTTATTTAGACCAATTTGGCTATTTAGACCATTTAGACCAATTTAGGCCATTTAGACCAATTAGGCCAATTTAGGCCATTTAGGCTAATTTAAGAAAATTAGCCCAATTTTCCCAATTAGTATAATTAGTCCATCTAGGACATTTAGAACAATTAGTCCAATTAGGCCATTTAGACCAATTAATCCATTTAGGCCAATTATGCCAATTAGACCATTTAGGCCAATTTAGGCCATTTAGGCTAATTAATCAATTTGGTCATTTAGGTCATTTAGGTCATTTAGGAAAATTAGTCCATTTAGTCCATTTATTCCATTTAGACCAATTAGTCTAATTATAAAATTTATGTTATTTAGTCCAATTTAGGTCATTTAGGCTAATTTAAGTCATTTAGGCTATTTAGGCTAATTTAGACCATTTAAGCCAATATGTCCAATTAGTCCATTTAGGCCAATTAGGCCAATTAGTACATTTAAGTTTATTTGTAAAATTTAGTCCATTTAGGCCAATTAGGACATTTAGGACAATTATACCAATTAGATAATTTAGGAAATTTAGGTCAATGAGACCAATTAGGTTAATTTAGGTCATTTAGGCCAATTAGAGCATTTTGGACATTTTGTCCATTTAGGAAAATTTTGGCCATTTAGGCCAATTAGGATAATTAAGAAAATTATATAATTTATGCAGTTTAATCCAATTAGGCCATTTAAGCCAATTTAGACTATTTAGACCAATTAGGCCAATTAGGCAAATTTTGGCCATTTAGGCTAATTTAGGCCAATTATGCCATTTAGGCCATTTGGATAATGTACTATGAAGGGAAAAACAATACATATAATTTAAATTATGAGTACTCGTAAGTAGATGAGGCTTATTCTCATGATGTTCGCACTTGGTAATCTCTAAGACTATATATTATGAGAACAGACTCGTCGGTAAGAATTCTGCATGTTTTTTGTCATCGAATATTCCTATCTTTGAGTGTGTGTGATGGTCCTTAGACATTAAGATTATTATTAAAGCATGTCACAACTTTCATACTTATATTTATATCGTAAACCATGACGATAAGAGCTCATGGCGAAGTTGGATACGTTGGGTTTCTCACGAGTGACATGTCATTAATAAATAAGTTGAGGAAGGATTTGTCCCTTCCATATTTATAGAAGCTGATATCTCAAATCTTTGATTGGAATAAAACCATCGAATTAAATTCCATGGCCATGGTGTAACAGTGTGTTTATTTCAGATAGTCAAAGGAAGACATATTACAAATATAGGTTAGTGAAATGGATGTACAACCTTCTTGATGAGATATTGTGAAAAAGAGACGGTATTACATAGTGAGCATTTGTATGTGGTTTTTGATGTTTCAATGTCAAGTTCTTTCTCTTGGGTGCCTTTACATGTTGCTAGATAGTAATCTTGGACTTTAGGAAAGTCTTCCTAATGTCAATGAGAAGGAATCATTGAGGGTCACACACTAAGTATTTCCATTTATCTCGATTAAATTCTATTTGAGTTTAATTATGGGAATAAATATTATTCTCAAGTTCGAGGAATAAATTTATTCAATTTATATTTATCACATAAAGTAAATAAATATTTATTCACCGACATGTGAATAAAATATTTATTTTATTTATTTAATATTTAAATAAATATTTATTTTCTATATTGTAAATAAAATATTTATTTATGAGTAAAATATTTATTCAGTTGTTCAATAAATGATAGAGGAGTGTGAACGGACCAAGACTGAGTCCATTTAAAAATATTAATTAACAATACCATTATATAATTTTTGTTATTGTACAAGTTGGTGTGTGTCACAAAATAATAATTATATAATTATTATTATACGGTATGAGATTTATTGAAGGTAATTAATGTTATTTAATGGCCGGTATGAAATTAAATAATATTTTAACTTAAATTTAAACTCTATAAATAGTTGGTTATGTCTATTTTGTAGAGCATCCAAAAATTGAGAATAGAAAATTCTTGCACACAACAAATTCTATCACAACTCCTCCTATATCTATCTCAAGAATTGGAAGTGCAAGAAAGATTTCTTCAAGACCGAAGAATGAGTGATCAATAATGAAAAACATAAGGCATTGGACTCACTGCACTAGCACCTTGAGATTGATTAGTATTTGTCATAGATAATAGGAGCACATGTGGATCACCTCTATAGTTATTTTATCCTGGGATCCTCACAGTGCAATGATGGTAACCTAAAAGGGTATTTTCAAATAATCAAAATTCACTAATGAAGAAAATACCTAAGGAAGGTGTTTGTTTTCATGTGTTGCCATTTGTTGTCAAGGAAAACTTTTGAAGAAAGAAAACCACCTCACTTTTTATTTTGTGGAAATCATACTGTCCATTGTTTTCAAAAGAATCGGACTCACTATGTCCATCATAACAAGGCAAAGTTGATTGAAAAAAAAGGCACTGGTCAGACTTGAATTGGGTGTGATATGTGAAGAAAAGAATAAATAGGTATTCCAAATCATATCTAGATTTATCGTATCTAGGTGGAAGAGAAGAAATAGATGATGATAATCGAAAAGGAATTGTACCCAGTGTAATCAGATTTAGGCTGAGAAGGAAAAGAAGAAGGCATTGAGGATCGTAATCAGAATGATCGTACCTAGAATGATCATTGTTTGGTACTTTATCATCCGATTATCCATCATACGCATAAGAAAACCTTCATACCCCGGATGATCATAATCAGGACTAGGAAGAAAAAGATTGTACCCAATATGATCATATTCAGGCCAACCATTCTCAAAAATATTATACTCTGGACAATCATATTCAAAGAAGGAATTGCTTGAGGTTGATGATTGAAAATAGAAGAAAATAATGAGATCAAAAATGTGGTAAACCATTTAAAAATGTTTTAATTACTTTGTAGGTTTCAATTGGGTCAAGATTCATTGTATCAGAGTGGAATTGTTTTATATTTTTAAGTGGGTCAAAAGAATAAGTGAAGAATTAAAAGTGGGTTGAAAGAAAAGTTTGTTGGATGTGCAATTTAGGGGCAGATCAACATTCAAAATAATTATCATATTTATCATTCATAAGGAGAAGTGAAAGTTTTAGAAGAATCAAGAAGCTTTTGAGAAGATTTTATGAATTCAAAATACACCCTAGAATTTAGGGGAAATTGAGTTTAGGGTGAATTTTATTAAGCAAGAATTTTTTTTGGATTCCCACCAAATCATATTGAGGGTCACCTATAGAAGGATAAAACTATGTTTTACTTGAGGTGGACCGATGTAATTTTCCTGAGAGAGAAGCTCCTAGTTTTATAGAGAAGAAAAAGTTTATGTATTCACTTTTGTTGAAGAGGTTTTGATGGATTTAAGTGAAAGAGAAGATACAAGATCAAAACATTGTATTCAGCTAATCATTATACTCATTGTTTATCATACTTAGCTAATTACTATATCTGTCTTGTCAATCGTATTCGGCTGATCATCGTATTAGGCTGGATTAATCAAATTGTGATTTCCATACTCGGTCTTCCAGACTGAGGAAGATGGAGAATTAAAGTAGTGTAGATTCATCTCTATATCATTCTATCAAAGTTATACTTTTTATACTAAGGAATATCGTACCAAGAAGAATCGTATTGGGAAAATCCTATTGGGAAGAACTGTTTCAATGAGAATCATACTCGAAGGAATCAGACTGGGAAAATTGGGCTTTGTTTTTTTTCTTAACAATGTCTAGAAAGTTCTTAACATATTCTAGGTAAGAAATTTAAGAAGTGTTTTCAATTGAATACATTTGTGTAATTGAAAAGAATAACAGGTAACATGAGTTGTTACACAATCATTGCATTACCCAATTTATGCTAAGAGGGTGCACATGTACTATTGGATTGTTTACGTAGTGCTACACAAGTGAAAGGGTATATCATACTTGTTGAAATCCAATGATTGTTTTCTAGTAGATTGTGTGTAATTGAAACACTTCAATTTCATTCCAAGGACATAGTTATTCTTATTGAATAGTGAATCTTGTAAATACTTGTGTTCATGTGGATTTGTGTTTGAATTGTTTTCAATAGGGAATATAATCTTTAACAAGAGGCTAATGTTGTTTCATTTGAAAAGAAACATAAGAAAAAAAGTATCACTGATTCACCCCTCCCCTTATCAGTGATACAATAATCCATTTGGAACTTTCAAGTGGCCTAATGGGCCCAAAGAGCCGAATGAGCCTACTAGGCCTAACTGACCTAATGGGCCAAACGGGCCTAATGAAACTAATGGACCTAACTGACCTAAGGGGCCTAATGGATCCCATGGTCCAATTGGGCCTAACTGGTCTAAGTGGCCTAATAGGTCGAATGGTCCTAAGTGTCCTAATGGGCCTAAGTGTCCTAATGGGCCTAATGGACTAAATGGGACCAACTGGACTAACTGGCCTAACTATCCTAATGGGCCCAATGGGCCTAAGGGGCCTAAGTGGCCTAACTGGAATTTGTGTCATCCCAAAGGGCCTAATGGGTCAAACTCGCCAAAGTGTCCTATCGGGGCCAATGGGCCTAACGAGCCTAATGAGCCTAACTTGACTAATAGGCCCAATGCGACTAATTGGACCAATGGGTAGAATGAGCCTAACAAGCCTAATGGGTCTAACTGGACAAAGTGGACTAATGGGCCTAACTAGACAAAGTGGTTTAATGGGATGAATGGGCCTAAGTGGCATAATTGGCCCAATGAACCAAATGGGCCTAACTGGCAAAAGTGGCCTAATGGGCCTAACTCACATAAGTGTACTAATGTGTCTAATGGGATGAACGTGACTAAGTAGCATAATGATCCGAATGAGCTTAAGTAGCACAATGGGCTGAATGGGCCTAAGTGACCCAATGGGCCTAATGGGCTTAATGGGACAAATGGGCCTAATGGGCCTAAGTGGCCAAATGGGCCTAAGTGCCTAATGGGAATAAGTGGACTAATGGGCCTAATGGATCTAAATGGACAAATGGGCCTAATGGTCTTAATGAGCCTAGGTGAAAAAATGGGCCTAATGGTCCTAATGGGCATAATGGGCCTAAGTGGACTAATGGGCCTAATGGGCCCAAGTGGCCAAATGGGCCTAAGTGGCCTAAGTGACCTAAGTAACCTAATGGGACTAATGGGACTAAGTGGTATAATGGACCTAATGGGCCTAAGTGGCCTCATGGGCCTAATGGGGATAATGGGCCTAAGTGGCCTAATGGGCATAATGGACCAAAGTGGCTTAATAGGCCTAAGGGGCCTAAGTGGCCTAAGTGGTCTCATGGGCCTAAGTGGCATAAGTGGACTAATGGGACGAATGAGACTAAGTGGCCTAATGGGCCTCAGTGGACTAATGGGCCTAAGTGGTCGAAGTGGCCTAATGGGCCTAAGTGGCCTAATGGGCCTAAGTAGACTAATTGGCCTAATGGGTGTAGTGGCCTAATGGGCCTAAGTGTCCTAATGGGCCTAATGTGAATAATTGAACTAAGTGGCCTAAGTGGCCTAATTGGCCTAATGGGCCTTAGTGTCCTAATGGGCCTTAGTGGCCTAATGGGCCTAATGGGCTTGAGTGACCTAAGTTTCCTAATGGGCGTAATGGGAATAAGTGGTCTAATGGGCCTAATGGGCCTTAGTGGCCTAAGGGGACTAATGGGTCTAATGGTCCTAAGTGGACTAATGGGCCCAATGTGCCTAATGAGCCTAAGTGGCATAATGGGTTTTATGGCCCTAATGGGCCTTAGTGGCCTCATGGGCCTCATGGTCCTAATGGACCTAAGTGGCCTAATGAGTTGTATAGGCCTAAGTGGCCTAATGGGTCGAATGGGCCTAAGTGGCCTAATGGGCCTTTGTGGGATAATGTTATTGATGGGCCTAATGGGTCTCAGTGGCCTCATGGGCCTAATGGGCCTAATGGGACAAAGGGGCATAAGTAGCCTAATGAGCCTAATGGGAATAATGGGCCTAATGGGCCTGAGTGGCCAAATGGGTCTGATGGGCCTAATGAGCCTTCGTGGCCTAATGGATCTAATGGTCATGATCAGCCTAATGGCCATAATGGGCATCAGTGGCCCAATGGGCCTAAGTGTCCAGATGGGCCTTAGTGGCCGAATGGGCCTAATGGGCCCAATGGGCATGATAGGCCCAATGGGCCTAATGGGCATAAGTGGTTGAATGTGCCTAATGGGCCTAATTGTCCTAATGGCCCTAATTGGACTAATGGTCCTGATGGTCCTAATATGCCTCATGGTCCTAATGGGCCTAAGTGGCCTAAGTGTCCTAATGGGCTCATGGTCCTAAGTGGCCTAATGGGCCAAGTAGGCCCAAAGGGCCTTGGTGGCCTAATTGCCCTGATGGGCATAATGGGACTAATGGACCTAAGTGGCTTAATGGACCTAATGGGACTGATATGCCCAATGGGTATAATGGGCCTCATTTTCCCAATTTGCCTAATGGGCCTAATGGGCCTAAGTCGCATAATGGTCCAAATGGGCCTGATGAGCCTCATGGGCCCACGGGCCTCATGGTCCCAATGGGCCTAAGTGGCATGATGGGCATAATGGGCCTAATGAGCCTTAGTGGTCGAATGGGCCTGATAGGCCCGATTGGTATATTGGTCCTAATTGACCTAATGGTCTTAATGGGCCTAAGTGGCCTAAGTCGCCAAATGGGCCTAATGAGTCTAATGGTCTTAATGGGCCTAAGTGGATTAATTGGACCAATGAGTCTAAGTGGCCTAATGGGCCTAAGTGGCAGAATGGGCCTAATGGGCCTAAGAGGCAGAATGGTCCTAATAGGCCTAGGTAGCCTAATGGGCCCGATAGGCCTAATGGGCCTTAAGGTCCCCAAGGGCTGAATGAGCTTCATGGTCCAAATGGACCTAAGTGGCTTCATAGGACCAATGGGAATAATGGGCCTAATGAGCTTCATGGGACTAAGTGGCTTCATGGGCCTGATGAGCCTAATGGGCCTGATGGGACTAATAGGAGAATGGGCCTCCTAGGCCTAAGTGATCTAATGGGCCTAGTGGACCTAATGGGCCTAAGTAGCCTTAGTGGCCTAATGGGTTAAATGGGCCTAAGTTTATGAATGGGCCTAGTGTGCCTAAAGGGCCTAATGGGACTAAGTGGCCCGATGGGCCGAAGGGGCCTCATGTTCCTAATGGGATGAATGGGCCTAAGTGGCCTCATGCACCCAATGGGCCTAATGGGCCTAGGTGGCCTAATGAGATGAATGGTCCTAAGTGGCCTAATGGGCCTGATGATCCTAATGGTCCTCATGGACCTAAGTGGCCTAAGTGGCATAATTGGATAATGTGGCCTAATGGGCTGAGTGGGCCTAAAGTACCTAATGGGCCTAATGGGACAAATGGGCCTAATTGGTCAGATGGTCCTCTTGGGCCTCATGGGACTAATTGGCATAATAGGCCTCATGGGACCAATGGGACTAATGGGCCTAATGGACCTAATGGGTCTAAGTGGCCTAAGTGGTCCTAAATGGTCAAATGGGTCAAATGGGCCTAAGCAGCCTAGTGGACCCAATGGGCCTCACAGACCAAAGGGGCCTAATGGCCCCAATGGGATGAATGGAAATAGTTGGCCCAATGGTCCTAATGGATCTAAGTGGCATAATTTTTCTAAGTGTCCTAAAGGGCTTAGTGGGCCTGATAGGATTGACAAGCCTAATGGGCCTAATGGGCCTAAGTGGCATCATGGGTCGAATGGGACTCATGGGACCCATGGGCGTATGTGTCCTCATGGGAACAATGGGATTAATGGACCTAAGTGTCCTAATGTGCCTCATAGGCCTCATGGGATTCATGGGCAGAATGCCCCTCATGGGCCTGATGGGCCTAATGGGCCCAATGGTCCTAAGTGGCATGATGTACTGAATGAGCCTAAGTACCTAATGGTCCTAGTGTTTCTAATGGGCATAATGGGCCTAATGGGATTAGTGGACATAATTGGACTAAGTGGTCTAAGTGGTGAAATCAGGCTAATCGACCGAACGGTCCTAAAGGGCCTAAGTGGCCTAAGTGGATTAATGGGCCTAATGGGCCTAGTGGGACTAATGGGTTTAATGGGCCTAATAGTTATATGTTAACTAATGGTCTTAATGGGCCTACGTTCCCTAATGGGCATAATGGGCCTAATTGGCCTATTCGAGCAAATCGACCGAATGGGCCCAATGATCCTACATGGACTAATGGGCCCAACATGAGTATTGGGACTAATGGGTTTAATGGGCCTAATGGGCCTAAGTGGATGAATGGGCCTATGTGGCCTAATTGGCCTAAGTAGACAAATGGGCCTAAGTGTCCTAGTGGGCCTATGTTTCCGAATTCGCCTAAGTAGCCAAATGGGCCTAATGGGCCTAATGAGACTAATGGGTTTAATGGGCCGAATGGGCCTAAGTGGCCTAATGTGCCTAATGAGAATAAGTGGCCTAACCCCCCTAATTGAATGAATGGGTCTAATGGGCCTAAGTGGCCTAATGGACCTAATAGACCTAATTGGCCGAATGGGTCTAATGGGACTTAGTTGGATAATGGGCCTAATGGGCGTAAGTGGCTAATGGTCCTAATGGGCCTAAGTGGCATAATTCCACTAATTGAATAAATGGGCTTAATGGGCCTAATGGGATAGGTGACATAATGGGCTTAATGGGCCTAATGGGCCTAAGTGGCCTAATTGGCCTAATCGGTCGAATGAGACTAATATGCCTAATTGGCCTAAGTGGACTAATGGGCCTAATGGTCCTAATGCCAAAGTGGACTAAGTGGACTAATGGTCCTAGTGATCATAATGGGACTAAGTGGCCTAAGTGGTCTAATTGGCCTAATCAACGAAATGGGCCTAAGTGGCCTAATGGGCCTAAGTGGCTGAATGTATCTAATGGGCTGAAGTGGCCTAATGGCCCTAGTGGGCCCAAGTGGCCTAATCGACATAATCGATCGAATGTTCCTAATGGGCCTAATGGGCCTTAGTGGCTTAATGGGCCTAATAGGCCCAAGTGGCATAAGTGGGTAATCTTTCTAATCGGACGAATGTGCCAAATGGGCCTAAGTGGTATAATGGGTCTAAAGGGCCTAATAGTCCAAAGTGGCCTAATAGGGCTAATGAACCGAATGGGCCTAAGTGGCCTAGTCGGCCTAATCGATCGAATGAGCCTAATGATCTTAATGGGCCTAATTGGCCTAAGTGCCCTAAGTGGCCTAATCGGCATAATCGAAAAAATGGTCCTAATGGGCCTAAGTGGCCTAATGGGATGAATGGGACTAATGGGTTGAATGGATCTAAGTATCCTAAGTAGATGAATCGACCTAATCGAACGAATAGGCCTTATGAGCCTAAGTGGCGGATTGGGACAAATGGGCCTAAGTGGCTAAATGGGAATAATGGGCCAAATTGGCCTAATGTAGTTAATGGGCTTAAGTTTTAGAATGGGATTAAGTGGTATAATGGGCCTAATGAGCTGAATGGGCTTAAGTGGACTAATGGTCCTAATGGGCCTAAGTGGCCTAATGGGTCTAGTGGTTCTAAGTGGCTGAATGGGCCTAATGCGCCTCATTGGCCTAATGGGCCTAATGGGCGTAAGTGGCCTAATGGGCTTAGCAGGCCTAAGGGGCTGAATGGGCCAAATGCACCTAATGGGCCTAATGGACCTAATGATTCCAATGGGCCTAAGTTGCCTTATGGGCCTAATGGGCCTAATTGAACTAATGGGACTAATGAGCCTAATGGGCCTAATGGGTCTAATGGGCCTAATTGGCCTAATGGTCCAATGGGCCTAAGTCACTTAATGGGTCTAAGTGGCCTAATGGGCCTAATGGGACGAATGGGCCAAATAGACCTAAGTGGCCTTATGGGCCTTATGGGCCGAATGGGCCTAATGGGACGAATGGGACTAATGGGCCTAATTGGCATAATAGGCCTAAGTGGCCTAATTGGATAATGGGCCTAAGTTTCCTAATGGGCCGAATGGTTCTAATGGGCCTAAGTGACCTAATCAGCCTAATCGACCGAATGGGCCAAATGGGCCCGATGGGACTAAGTGGAATAATGGTCCTAATAGGCCAAAGTGGCTGAATGGGCCTGATTGGTGTGATGGGATGAAATGGCCTCAGGGGCATAATGGGCCTCATGGTCCTAAGTGGCCTAATGGGCCTCATGGGCCTAAGTGGCCTCATGGGCCCAATTGGCCCAAGGTGCCCAAGTGGCCTAATAGGCCTAATGGGATTAATGGGCTGAATGGGCTGAATGGACAAAATGGGCCTAACTTGTCACGACCCGCCCTCGGGGTCCGTGCCGTGACTACCCCAAGCCCGCCTTCCATAGGCCAGGGGCTGGCGACTAGCACTAAGGCGTAAATCCCGGTAAAAAGGGCAGGCATTGCCTTTGTAAAGTAAACAAACACCACAGAGTAAGCAAGCGGAAAAAGTAAACACTAAGTAAGAACAGAGTACAACTGAAAGTGCGGAAAAGTAAATGGGCCAGTATACAAACCCAAACTGAAAGTAAAGTACAACTCGAAAGGGAAAACAGCAACTGAAAAGTAAAAGCTGCCACACCGAGCTGTCCACTGGAAATCCCACCTGAAGGGTGGGTACAGATAACTCAACTGCTCCTCGGGTCCCGCCGTCCGCTCCGGGCACGTCCCACCCAGTGGTCCACCTCCAGGTACCGTTCTGCTCTGCAAGCCTCAGCCACGATCAACGCTGTCCGTCGTCTGCAACCAACACAACGTAGTGTGGGCATAGCCCGTGCAGGGGTGAGTATAAGCTACTCAGTAGGGACCCTGAGACCCCTGAAGGTCTCCCAAAATCCACAAAGGATAAACCACAAAGGAAGATACAATCACGAAGTAACATCCGACACTGCTTAGGTATATGCCCATACATATACCTAAGTCATCAATTCCAATACGCTCCAACCTCTGTGGCCAAGTATAACTCAGTCCTCACAGGAAAGTATACGTATTCCACACAGGAAAGCAAAGGAAATCCACATAGGATAGCACAACACAATCCACACAGGAAAGCGACAGGATTCAGCTCACACAGGTATACATCATCGAAAAGGTGAAAAAGATGATCAGACATAGATTCTGAATCATCTAAGCTGGGATCCACATAGGATACAAGACCATCCGTCCTCATTGTTTCATTTATGCTGGGACCCACAAAGGATACAAGACCAGCACGGCTGGGACCCACATAGGATACAAGACCAGTACTGAGTCATCTAAGCTGGGACCCACATAGGATACAAGACCCGCACTCTTCATTGATTCATCTATACTGGGACCCACATAGGATACAAGACCAGTATTGAATCATCCAAGCTAAGACCCACGTAGGATACAAGACCAGCACAGCTAGGACCCACATAGGATACAAGACCAGCTGTCTTCATTGATTCAACTATACTGGGACCCACATAGGATACAAGACCAGTATTGAATCATCTAAGATGGGACCCACATAGGATACAAGACCAGCACAGCTAGGACCCACATAGGATACAAGACCAGCTGTATTCATTGTCACAGTCCACTGAGGATCCCTGCACAATCATCGTCATCATAGTAGCAGTCGCAGCCAGCACTAGGGTTCCCGCACACAACAAGCTCGTTCAGGAGGGTCCGCTCCACGAGCCGAAAGGCTGATACATCAACTGTCACAAAGTCCAAAGTTGATTTATCCAAAAGTTCCGTATCGCCAACAGGAACTCAACGTAACAGACGGCGCGTCGATCGGACGCCCGGTCTGAGTGTTATTGGCGTTTTCGTCCCAGGGGCCCGGTTGGTTTTTAAGGCAAAACCAACCCGACCGTACTCCACCTGCGTCCAAACCGCGGGCGGAGTATGCCAAAAGATCCGTCTCATCAAGAGGAATTCAACAAAGCTGACGGCACGTCAATCGGACGTCCGTAGCTCAAGATATGAGTGTTTCCGCTCCGAGGGCCCGATTGGTTTCGTGTACGAACCAACTCGGCCGAACCCAAAGTTCTCCGAAACCTTGAGTGAAATATACCGAAACGACCGTCTCGATCTAAGGATCGTGTTGCCGCTAACGATGAGTCGTTTGGAGGCCCGTAGCTCAAGTTACGGGTGAAAAACCAAAACCCATCCGAAACCGGGGGTCTGGGCCCGGTCCGACCCGGCCCAGTACCCCCCTGGGGCTGGCCCGAACCGGGTCGACCCGGTTCGGGTCCGGGTCCGGCCAGCGCGGGGCGGCCCGGCCCGGCGCGGCCGGTCCGCGGGTCACCGCCCATGCGCAGCACGCTCAGCCAAAAGGGCCGAGCAGGAGGGGAACGGGGGGGCGCAGCCCCCCGTGTTTTCTTTTGAAACAACGGCCTCCCCACGTGGGGGGGGGGGGGGGGGGCGCTCCAAGTCATCGGGGGTTCAACCCCCGGGTTTTATGGATCTCGGCCGACCTTAGGCCGGCCGTTTTCCTTTCACACGCGGGACCCGTGAGTCCTGCCTCCTAACCCTTCCGCCGCGGCCGGCCGCCTTCCATCCTTCCGCCGCGGCCCGATGGCCGCGGCTCTTCTGATCTCCGGCGGCCGGCGAGGCCGGCCGCCTCTGGCTACTCCGTTGCGGCCGTAGGGCCGCGGCCCTTCATGTTCTCCGACGGCCGGCGAGGCCGGCCGCCTCTGGGTGCTCCGCCGCGGCCGTACGGCCGCGGCTCTTCTTTATCCGCCGGCGGCCGGTTTTTCGGCCGACCCTTCCAGCTCTGCCGCGGCCCTTGTTCGATTGGCACGGCGCGAAGGCGGCGCGCCTCTCCGCCGTGGCCCGACTCCGGCCGCGGTCTCTATGACTACCTTAGACGCGACGTGACGACATCGCTTCCTTGAAATCTTTCCACGACGCGGCGTGACGGCGTCGCGCAATAATTGCCGTGTGATTTCCGCGTGGTGCGACGCCACCACGCCATCTCTTTCCATCCGCAAGAAACAATCAAGAACAAGGAGGGGGGTTCGGCCGTGTTCATGCGGTCCGGCCCCCCTCGCGTTATTTGCTAATAATTGAACAAATTCCACGAAGAAATAAACACGGGTAAAATTCATGAACAAAGAATAAAATAAACCCCTACCTCGGTTCAAGTGCGGATCACGTCAACAAACCGCAGAAGTCAAGCGTCGCGGAGGTCGGGCGTCGCGGTAATCGTTCGTCGATTTCGTTGACGAAGAGGTACGTCGTTGGAGAAGCTTCGTAAGATGACGGAGAAGTCCGAGGAGGAAGTGGCGTCTCCTTTCGTTGACACGGGAAGAAGATCGAAGATGCGGCGTCGTCGGTCTTCGGAAACACACCGGCTACGAAGAAGAGAAGTGGCGTTCTTCGTCGGAGCTTGAGTGTTCTTCGTGTTCTTCGTTCAAGGTTGAAGAAGATGGAGAGAATTTCTCTACTCTCTCAAGGAGACAAAATTCTAACAAAATAAAATAAGTCTAAAGCTTATTTTATTTACACAACAAAACATTTGAATTTCAAAGGTTTGAAATTAAGATAACTCTTCTCAATTAATAACTTAAGTTGACAAGATTAATAAAAGAGGAGTTTAAGGGAGTTTAAAAAAAAAGAAGGTGAAGAGTCATGCTTCATGTGGGCCCCACCACACTTAATCCTCCCAAGGGAGGTTAAGTGGATGTGGGTCCCACCTCTAACTCCCTTTGGGAGAAAATAACAAACAAGTTAAAAATAAAAAGTGTTTCCACATTTTTATTTAACTTCTTTTAATTCTTCCCAAAACTAACTTTCATTCTGCATAAAACGCAACCTCGAAAAATGTCTCCTTAAGCGAAAATCGGCGCTGCGAGTTCATCGGTGCCCTCAGAATTTGATTCCGGGCACCGGTTCAAAAGTTAGAAATTCCCGCTCATTCGTTCACTGAACGTACCCGAGCCAAACTTCGGAAATTGATTCTGGGCACTCCGGGCCTCGGAATCAGGTGCCGTCAGAAACCGCATTCTTGTAAAATGCCAAAGAAAATTAAGAAAAAAAAAATTCCCTTGAATTTTACGGGTCTTTACATTACTCCCACCTCAGGGCTTTACGTCCCCGTAGATCTTCAACACAAACTAGGGATACAAAGGCGGTAGAGCCAGACGATAAGCCACCTCGCCAGTCCTGCTGAGGACCTAGAAAGGCCCGATGAAGCGTGGAGAAAACTTGCCTCCTCGGCCAAATCTCCGTAAACCACTTCGAGGTGAGACCCGCAAGAAGACGTGGTCGCCATCCTTGAACTCTAGTGGCCTCCGCCTCGTGTCAGCATATGACTTATGCCGGCTCTAAGCTGTACTCATCCGCGCCTGGATGACCTGGACCATCTCGGCCGTGGCCTGGACCATCTCTGGCCCCACAAGAGCTGCTAAGATTTCTTCTTTTCCGATAAGAGAAATCTGGTCCCATCCCCTGGATGAACCACATTCTTTGCCTAATACAGTCAATCCCGACATGGATGCTACTAATCCATACCAAGGATGACGTCGTAAGGCCTCAACGATACTACCAAGAGATCCAACTGTTACTCTCACCTCCAAGGGTTGAGTCACTCTGTCGGCATCAGTGTGTGGTAATTGGGTCTCCTCCAGTAGATGTCTCACAAGTGAGGGTCAAGTCAACAGTCAAAACTGGAACCTCTTAGTAACAACACAAAAGAGGACAAGAATGAAAACATCACAAAGGTATGCGTCTTTTATTATTGCAGCTCATAATACAAAGACGCTACACAATAGCAACAAGGAACTAGAAGTACAAAGGACGTATCCACTAGTTCCGCTCCTGTCCATTTTCTCCCAGAGCTCCATGATCGAAGGCCTCAGCTGCCTGAAGCTAAGCTCTCCCATGTCCACCTACTCCCTGCGGTCGGGGCGGACCTCCTGGTGGTGGTGGTGGCAACACCTCGAAGTGTCTCCCACCATCGGCTACTCGGCCAGCTCCTCTGCCTCGTCCGCCTGCACCCTGCGGACCACCGTGGCCGAACCTCTGTTTGGGAGGTCCCTCTACCACCCGCTGCTCATCTGTAAGACGAGTCGGGAAGTCTCGAGCCATGTGTCCTTGCCCGCCGCATGCGTAGCATTGCCTGCCCCTCGTGTAGCTGGCTCTCCTTTGTGTGCCCCGCACAACCGAATCTTCATCCAATGACTGCCCATCTGATGGTCTGGCCCGTTTGGACCTATGCATCACCTGTCTACTGCCAATTGCAGAAGACCCTGCTACGGGCCGTTCTGCGGCGGGCCCTGTCACTGGAGTCTGCTCGGCGAGAAAACTCTCTACTAGAAGGGCTCTCTCCAACACCTCAGCCTGTGTCGGAATGTTGAGGGAGATCATCGAAGCCCTGATCTCGTGCCTCAGTCCCTGCTCGAAGGTTCGGGCCCGGAAGAACGGGTCCCGTACCATATCTGTGGAGTAGCGCGAGAGATCAGTAAACCTCGCCGCGTACTGGGCTATTGTCATGCTGCTCTGCCGCAGCTGTAGTATCTCCTGGATGCGCACCGCTCAGAGGGTGGCTGGGATGAACTCGGAGCGGAAAATGATCTCAAAGTCTGTCCAGAGAAGAGATGCCTCATCGTGCACCTGGAGCATCAAGCTCCACCATCGGCCCACTGCTGTGTGCAGTAGGCTCGCAGCGAGAATCACCATGAGGTCTGCTGGTGTCCTCACTAGCCTAAAAACTCGTACGACTACCTCCAGCCAGTCCTCGGCTGCCTGGGGGTCTGTCTCCCCATGAAACCTGGGCGGTCACTGGCGCTGAAACTCATGCAGTGCGCTGAGGCGACGTGCATCGTCAGCGGCTGGTGCTGGAAGCATCGGTGGCTCATAGGGTAGAGCTACCGCCGGTGCCACTGCTGACAAAGGGCCCTGCACCGAGGCCTCGTCGCTCGGTGGGCTATCGTCACGCTCAACTCTCGGAACCCTAGCTGGATGCCGTCGTGGGGCCATCCTGAAAAGGTAACAGGTGCGCCATGGTCAGAATAGTATACCTGGTGAGCTGATATAAAGTAATCACAAAGAAAACTTTAAACACACATGCAATCAATGTTTTCGTGCATTAAGTCAGAAATCAGAAGTCAGGGCCCTGGTGTACGGATACGTCGGCCGCCGCACCAACACTGGACTCCCTGGACTGATAACCACACTCAATATGCTAAACATTATTGTTTCACATAGAAAAGATCAGAGTTCGCGGTAGAACCGAACTCCTCTGATACCAATTTGTCACGACCCGCCCTCGGGGTCCGTGTCGTGACTACCCCAAGCCCGCCTTCCATAGGCCATGGGCTGGCGACTAGCACCAAGGCGTAAATCCTGGTAAAAAGGGAAGGCATTGCCTTTGTAAAGTAAACAAACACCACAGAGTAAGCAAGCGGAAAAAGTAAACACTAAGTAAAAACAGAGTACAACTGAAACTGCGGAAAAGTAAATGGGCCAGTATACAAACCCAAACTGAAAGTAAAGTACAACTCGAAATGGAAAACAGCAACTGAAAAGTAAAAGCCGCCACACCGAGCTGTCCACTGGAAATCCCACCTGAAGGGTGGGTACAGATAACTCCACTGCTCCTCGGTTCCCGCCGTCCGCTCCGGGCACGTCCCGCCCAGTGGTCCACCTCCAGGTACCGTTCTGCTCTGCAAGACTCAGCCACGATCAACGTTGTCCGTTGTCTGCAACCAACACAACGTAGTGCGGGCATAGCCCGTGCAGGGGTGAGTATAAGCTACTTAGTAGGGACCCCGAGACCCCTGAAGGTCTCCCAAAATCCACAAAGGATAAACCACAAAGGAAGATACAATCACGAAGTAACATCCGACACTGCTTAGGTATATGCCCATACATATACCTAAGTCATAAATTCCAATACGCTCCAACCTCCGAGCCCAAGTATAACTCAGTCCTCACAGGAAAGTATACGTATTCCACACAAGAAAGCAAACGAAATCCACACAGGATAGCACAACACAATCCACACAGGAAAGCAACAGGATTCAGCTCACACAGGTATACATCATCGAAAAGGTGAAAAAGATCATCAGACATAGATACTGAATCATCTAAGCTAGGACCCACATAGGATACAAGACCAGCTGTCCTCATTGTTTCATTTATGCTGGGACCCACATAGGATACAAGACCAGTACGGCTGGGACCCACATAGGATACAAGACCAGCACTCTTCATTGATTCATCTATACTGGGACCCACATAGGATACAAGACCAGTATTGAATCATCCAAGCTGGGACCCACGTAGGATACAAGACCAGCAAAACTAGGACCCACATAGGATTGAAGACCAGTTGTCTTCATTGATTCAACTATACTGGGACCCACATAGGATACAAGACCAGTATTGAATCATCTAAGCTGGGACCCACTTAGGATACAAGACCAGCACAGCTAGGACCCACATAGGATACAAGACCAGCTGTCTTCATTGTCGCAGTCCACTGAGGATCCCTACACAATCGTCGTCGTCACAGTAGCAGTCGCAGCCAGCACTAGGGTTCCCGCACACAGCAAGGTCGTTCGGGAGGGTCCGCTCCACGAGCCGAGAGGCTGATACATCAACTGTCACAAAGTCCAGAGTTGATGTATCCAAAAGTTCCGTATCGCCAACAGGAACTCAACGCAACAGACGGCGCGTCGATCGGACGCCCGGTCTGAGAGTTATTGGCTTTTTCGTCCCAGGGGCCCGGTTGGTTTTTAAGGCAAAACCAACCCGACCGTACTCCACCTGCATCCAAACCTCGGGAATATTATGCCAAAAGATCCGTCTCATCAAGAGGAATTCAACAAAGCTGACGGCACGTCAATCGGACGTCCGTAGCTCAAGATATGAGTGTTTCCGCTCCGAGGGCCCGGTTGGTTTCGTGTACGAACCAACCCGGATGAACCCAAAGTTCTCCGAAACCTTGAGTTCAATATACCGAAACGACCGTCTCGATCTAAGGATTGCGTTTCCGCTGACGGTGAGTCGTTTGGAGACCCGTAGCTCAAGTTACGGGTGAAAAACCGAAACCCGTCCCAAACCGGGGGTCTGGGCCCAGTCCGACCCGGCCCAGTACCCCCCTGGGGCTGGCCCGAACCGGGTTGACCCGGTTCGGGTCCGGGTCCGGCCCAGTGCAGAGGGGCCCAGCGCGGGGCGGCCCGGCCCGGCGCGGGGCGGCCCGGTTCGGCGCGGCCGGTCCGCGAGTCACCGCCCGCGCGCAGCACGCTCGGCCAAAAGGGCTGAGCAGGAGGGGAACGGGGGGGCGCAGCCCCCCGTGTTTTCTTTTGAAACAACGGCCTCCCGACGTGGGGGGGGGGGGGGGGGCGCTCCAAGTCACCGGGGGTTCAACCCCCGTGTTTTATGGATCTCGGCCGGCCTTAGGCCGGCCGTTTTCCTTTCACACACGGGACCCGCGGGTCCTGCCTTCTAACCCTTCCGCTGCGGCCGGCGAGGCCGGCCGCATCTGTCTGCTCCGCTGCGGCCGTAGGGCTGTGGCCCTTCATGTTCTCCGGCGGCCGGCGAGGCCGGCCGCCTCTGGGTGCTCCACCGCGGCCGTACGGCCGCGGCTCTTCTTTATCCGTCGGCGGCCGGTTTTCCGGCCGCCCCTTCCAGCTCTACCGTGGCTCAAGCCACGGCCCTTGTTCGATTGGCACGGCACGACGGCGCCGCGCCTCTCCGCCGTGGCCCGACTCCTGCCGCGTTCTCTACGACTACCTTCGACGCGACGTGACGCCATCGCTTCCTTGGAATCTTTCCACGGCGCGGCGCGACGGCGCCGCGCAATAATTGTCGTGCGATTTCTGTGTGGTGCGACGGCACCACGCCATCTCGTTCCATCCGCAAGAAACAATCAAGAACAAGGAGGGGGGTTCAGCCGTGTTCGTGCGGTCCGGCCCCCCTCGCGTTATTTGCTAATAATTGAACAAATTCCACGAAGAAATAAACACGGGTAAATTCATGAACAAAGAATAAAATAAACCCCTACCTCGGTTCAAGTGTGGATCACGTCAACAAACCGCGGAAGTCAAGCGTCGTGGAGGTCGGGCGTCGCGGTAATCGTTCGTCGATTCCGTTGACGAAGAGGTACATCGTTGGAGAAGCTTCGTAAGATGACGGAGAAGTCCGAGGAGGAAGCGGCGTCCCCTTTCGTTGACACGGGAAGAAGATCGAAGATGAGGCGTCGTTGATCTTTGGAAACACACCGGCTACGAAGAAGAGAAGCGGCGTTCTTCGTCGGAGCTTGAGTGTTCTTCGTGTTCTTCGTTCAAGGTTGAAGAAGATGGAGAGAATTTCTCTACTCTCTCAAGGAGACAAAATTCTAACAAAATAAAATAAGTCTAAAGCTTATTTTATTTACACAACAAAACATTTGAATTTCAAAGGTTTGAAATTAAGATAACTCTTCTCAATTAATAACTTAAGTTGACAAGATTAATAAAAGAGGAGTTTAAGGGAGTTTAAAAAAAAAGAAGGTGAAGAGTCATGCTTCGTGTGGGCCCCACCACACATAATCCTCCCAAGGGAGGTTAAGTGGATGTGGGTCCCACCTCTAACTCCCTTTGGGAGGAAATAAAAAACAAGTTAAAAATAAAAAGTGTTTCCACATTTTTATTTAACTTCTTTTAATTCTTACCAAAACTAACTTTCATTCCACATAAAACACAACCTCGGAAAAGGTCTCCTTAAGCGAAAATCGGCGCTGCGAGTTCATCGGTGCCCTTGGAATTTGATTCTGGGCACCGGTTCAAAAGTTAGAAATTCCCGCTCGTTCGTTCACTGAACGTACCCGAGCCAAACTTCGAAAATTGATTCCGGGCACTCCGGGCCTTGGAATCAGGTGCCGTCAGAAACCGCGTTCTTGTAAAATTCCAAAGAAAATTAAGAAAAAAAAAATTCCCTTGAATTTTACGGGTCTTTACATAACTAGTCAATGGGGCCTAATGAGCCTAAGCGGCCTAATAGGCCTAAGTGGCATAATGGATTTAGTGGGCTTAATGGGTCTATAGGAAAAATGGGCCTATTGGGCCTAAGGGGCCGAATTGGCCTAATTGTCCTAAGTGGCCTAATGGGTCTAGGTGGCCTAATGGGAGAAAGTTTCTTAATCGGTTTAATGGGCTTAATGGGAAGAATGGGCATAATGGTCAGATGTGCCTAATGGGCCGAATAGGCCTAATTGGCTTAAGTGGCCTAATGGGAATAATGGGCCAAAGTTGCCTAATTTCCCTAGTAGGCTTAATGGGTCGAATAGGCCTAATGGGCCTAATGGGAATAATGGGCCTAAGTGGCCTATTAGGCCTAATGGTTTGAGGCGGCCTAAGAGGCCTAATAAGCCTAATGAGCCTTTGTGGCCTAATCACCCTAAAGTGATTAATCGGCATAATGGGCCAAAGTGGCCTAATGGGTGTATTGAGCTTAATGGGCTTAGAAGCTAAATGGGCATAATGGGTCGAATAATAGGCAGAATGTGCCTAATTCTCCTAAGTGTCCTAATGGGCCTAATGGGCCTAAGTGTCCTAATGGGTCTAAGTATCCAAATCGAATTAGTGGGATTGATGGGCCCAAGGGGCTAATCGGCCTAATGAGTATAATGTGCCTAAGTGGCCTAATCGGCCTAATGGGATTAATGGTCCCATTGGGCCTAAGTTGCCGAATGGGCTTGATGGGCCTATGTATTCCAATCAGCCTAAGTAGCCTAATAGGCCTAAGTGGCCGAATGGGCCTAATGGACCTAATGGGCCTAAGGGGGTGAAGTAGCTTAATGGACCTAATGTCCCTAAGTGGCTGAATGGTCCATTGGGCCTAATGGTCCTAAGTGGAATGATGGGCCTAATGGGCCTCAGTGGCCTCATGGGTCTAAAGGGCCTTAGTGTCCTAATGGGCCTTAGTGGCCACATGGTCCTAATGGGCCTAATGGGATGAATGGGCACAGTGGGTCTAGTGGGTATAATGGGCCTAAGTAGCCGAATTGGCCTAAGTGGCCTGATGGTCCTAATGGGACGAATGGGCTGAGTAGCCAAATGGGCCAAATGGGCCTAAGTTGCCTAATTGGCGTAACGAGCCTAAGGGGACTAATGTGCCTAATGGGCTTAAGTGCCATAATTGGCCTAATGGTCCTAAGTGGACTAAGCAGCCTAATCGGCCTAATGGGCCTAATGTGCCAAAGTGGCCTAATGGGCCTAATGGGTCGAAATGTCCTAATGGGCCTAATGGGCCTTAGTGACCTAATGGGCCTAATGAGCCTAAGTGGCTGAATGGACCTAATGGGTCAAAGTGGACTAATGGGTCGATTGGGCCTAATTGGCTGACTGGGCCTAATGTGCCTAGTGGGCCTAATGGGCATAATTGGCCTAATGGCCCTAAGTGGCCTAATGGGCCTAATGGGGCTAAATGGCTTAAGTAGCCTAATGGGACAGATGGGATGTAGTGGACTAATGGGCCTAATGTTCCTAATGGTCTGAAGTGGCCTAGTGGGCATAAGTGGCCTAATGGGCCTAATTGGACTAAGTGACCTAATTGGCTTAATGGGCCTAATGGTTCTGATGGGCCTAAGTTGACTAATGGGTCTATTGGGTCTAGGTGGCCTAATGGGCCTAATGGTCCTAATGGGCCTCATGTGTCTCATGGGCCTAAGTAGCCTCATGGGCCTCATTGGCCTAAGTGGCTTAATGGGCTTAATGGGACTAAGGGGTCCAATGGGTTTAAGGGGCCTAATGGGATGAATGGGATTAACAGACCATGGCACCAAATGGGCCTAATGGGTCGAATGGAGCTAATGGGCAGAATGGGCCTAAGTGGCCTAATGGGCCTAATTGGCCTAAGTGGCCTTATGGACCTAAGTGGATTAATTGATCTAATGGGATTAATGGGCCTAATGGGCCTAAGGGGGAGTAATGGTCCTAAGTGGCCTAATGGGACTAAGGGGCATAATGGGACTAAGGGGCCTAATGAGACTAAGTGACCTTATGGGATTATTTCCCTTAGCATACCTAGGGGATAAATGAGCATAATGGGCCTAATGGGACTAATGGTACAAATGGGCCTAAGTGGCCTAATGGGTATAATGGGCCTAAGTGGCCGAAAGGGCCTAAGTGGCCTAATCAGCCTAATGGGCTAAAGTGGCCTAATGGGACTAGGTGACCTAATGGGCTTAATGGGATTAATGGGCCTAGGGGACAAATGGACCTAATGGGATGAATGTGCCCAATTGGCCAAATGGGCCTAAGTGGCTTGATGGTCAAAAGTTGCCTAATCGACTTAATGGGCCAAATGGGCCTAAGTGGCCTAATGGGCCGAATGGGCCTAATTCGATTAATGGGCTAACATACCTAATGGGCATAAGGGGCATAATATTCCAAAGTTTCCTAATCGACCTAATGTGCTTAATTAGACTAATGGGCCTAATGGGTTGAATGTGCCTAAGTGGCCTAATGGGCCAAAGTGGCCTAATTTGCCTAATGGTATTAATGGGCCTAGTGGACCTAAGTGGCATAATGGTGCTAGTGGGAATTAGTGTCCTAATTGTCTTAATTTACCTAAGTGGCCTAATGGGCCTAAGTGGCCTAATGGGCTTGATGGGCATAACAGGACTTGGGGCCAAATGGGGGTCCAAATGGGCCTAATGGGTTGAATGGGCCTAATTAATCTAAGTGGTCCAATGGGCCTAATGGGACCAATGGTTCTAAGTGGGATAATGGTTATAAGTTTCCTAATCGGCCTAATGGGATTAATGGTCCTAAGGGGCCTAATGGGTGTAATGGGCCTAAGTGGCCTAAGGGGCCTAAATGGCCTCATTGTCCTAATGGGATTAATGGGCTAAGGGGCCTAAGTGGTTGAATGGGCCTCAGTGGCCTAATGGGCCTAATGGTCCGAAGTGGACAAAGTGGACTAATGGTCCAAAGGGGCCAAAGTGGCCTAATGGGCCTAAGTGGAAAAATGGGCCTAAGTGACCTAATTGGCCTAATGGGCCTAAGTGGCCTATTGGGCCTAATGGGCCTAGGAGGCCTGATGGGATTAATGGTCTAAAGTGGCCTAATGGGGTGAAGTTTTCGAATGGGCATAATGGACATAATGGGCCTAAGTTTCCTAAATGGATTAATGGGCCTAATGGGCCTAAGTGGCCTAATGGGCCTAAGTGGCCTAATGGGCCTAATGGGACTTAGTGGCCTAATGGGTCTAATGGGACTAAGTGGCCTAAATGGCTTGATGGGACTTAGTGTCCTAATGGGAATAATGGGCCTCAGTGGCCTAATGGGCCTAATCGTTCTATGTGGCCTAAGTGGATCAATGGGCCTAATGGGCCTAATGGGCCAAAGTGACCAAATGAACCGAAATGTCCTAAGTGACCTAATGAGCCAAATGATCCTCAGTGGCCTAATGGGCCTAAGTGGTCTAATGGGACTAATTTTCCTAATGTGCCTAAGTGGCCTAATGAGCCTAATGGGACTCATTGGCCCAATGGGCCTAGGTGGCCTAATTGGCCTCATGGGCCTTAGTAGCCTAATGGGCCTAATTGGCCTCAGTGGCCTAATTGGCCTAATCTTCCTAAGTGGCCTAAGTGGCCTAATGGGTCTAATGGGACGAAGTGACCAAATGAGCCGAATGGACCTAATGGTCCTTAGTGGCCTAATGGGCCTAATGGTCCTAAGTGGCCTAATGGGCCTAATGGGCCCAAGTGGACTAATGAGCTGAATGGGACTAAGTGGCATAATGCGCCTAATGATCATAATGGGCCTAAGTGGCCTAATGGACCTGATTGGCCTGATGGGCCTAATGGACCTCATGGGCCTATGTGTTCTAATGAACCGAATAGGCCTTTGTGGCCTGATGGGCCTGATAGGCCTGATGGGTATAATGGGGCTAATGAGCTGAATGGGCCTAAGTGGCTAAATGGGACTAATAAGCCTAATGGACCTAAGTGGCCAGATGGGTTTAATGGTCCTGATGGGCATGATGGGCCTATGGGCCTAAGTGGCCTAATGAGTTGAATGGACCTAAGTGGCCCCATGGGCCTGATAGGCCTGATGGACATGATGGGCTGAATGGGTCTAAGTGACTGAATGGGCATGATGGGTCGAATAGGCCTAAGTCGCCTAATGATCTGAATTTGTCTAAGTGGCCTAATTTTCCTAATGAGCCTAAGTGTCTGAATATTCCTGATGGGCCCAATGGGACCAATGGGCCTCAATGGCCTTTTGGACCTGATTGCCTAATGGGCCTCAATCGCCTAAGTGGACCTAATGGGCCTTAGTGACCTAATGGGCCTAATGTACCTAATGGGCCTAAGTAGTCTAATGGGCCTAGTGGTCCTCAGTGTCTTAATGGGCTTAAGTGTCCTAATGGGCCTAGTGAGCCTTAGTGGCCTAAAGAGATGAATGGGGATAGGGGTTCTAATGGGCCTAAGTGGCATAATGGGCATGATGGGTCTCAGTGACCTCACGGGCCTAATGGGCCTAAGTGGACTAAATATCTTAATGGGCCTAAGTGGACGAAGTATCTTAATGGACCTAATGGGCCTAAGAAGCCTAATGGGAATGATGGGCCTGATGGGCCTAATGGGCCATATGGACCTAGTTGGCCTCACGGGCCTAATTAGACGGATAGGCCTAATGGGACTAATGGGACTCAGTGGCCCAATGGGCCTTAGTGGACCAATGGGCCTTATGGTCCTAAGTGGCCTAATGGTCTAAATGAGCCTAAGTGTCATAATGGTCTTGATGGGCCTCATGGGCCTAATAGAACTAATGGACCTCACTGGTCTAAGTGGTCGAATGGGCCTTAGTGTTCTAATGGGCTAAGTGAGCCGAATGGGCCTAAGGGGCCTTATGGGCCTAATTTTCTTAACGGTCCTTAGTGGCCGAATGTGCAAAATGAGCCAAATGGGTCTGGTAGGCCCAATGGGCATAATGGTCCCTAGTGACCCAATGGGCCTAATGGGCCTAAGTTCCCTAATGGTTCTAATGGCCATAATGGTCCTAATGGGTCTAAGTGGCCTAATGGTCTTGATGGGGCTAATGGGGCTAATGGGGCTTAGAGGCCTAAGTGGCCTAACGGGCCTAGTTGGCCTAATGAGCCTAAGTTGCCTAATGGGTTTAAGTGGCCTAATGGGTCAAATGGGCCTAATGTGACTAGTGGGACTAAGTGGTTAATGGGCCTAATGAGCCTAAGTGGCCTAGGTGGCCTAATCAGCCTAATGGAATAGTTGGGCCTAACGGTCCTAAGTGGCATAATGGGCCAAATCGGCCTAGGTGGCCGAATGGGCCTTAGTGGCCCACTGGGCCTAATTTTCTTGGGTGGACGAATGAGCCTAATGGGCCTGATAGGCCTAAGTGACTGGCCTAATGGACCTAATAGGCCTAAGTGGCCTAATGGGAAGAATGGACCTCAAGGGCCTAAGTGGGCCTCGTGGACCAAAGTGGCCTAATGGGATGAATGAGCCTAAGTGGCCTAATGGGCCTAATGGGACCAATGGACCTAATGGGGCTAATGGGGACAATAGGCGTAATAGGGATAACAGAACTAGGTGCTAAATGGGTCGAATGGGCCTAATGGGCCTAATGGGCCTAAGTGGACTAATGAGACTAAATGTCCTAAGTGGCCTAATCGACCTAATGGGCTTAATGGTCCTAATGGGCCTAATGGGATTAATGGGACTAAGTAGCCTAATGGACTTAAGGGGCCTAATGGGCCTAAGTGGCCTAATGGGCCTCGATGGACATATGTGATTAATGGGATTAATGGTCTTAGGGGAAAAATTGTCCTAATAGGATGAATGGGCCTCATTTGCCTAATGGGACTAAGCATCCTAGTTGGTCTAGGTGGCCTAATCGACCTAATGGTCATAGTGGGTCTAAAGGGCCTAATAGACCTAAGGGGCCTAATGGGCATAAGTTGTCTAATGGGTTTTGGTGGCCTAATGGGATTAATGGGATTTATGGGCCTAGGATCCAAATGGTCCAAATTGGCCTAATTGGACTTAGTGGCCTAATGGGCCTAATGGGTCGAAGTGGCCTAATGGGACAAAGTAGCCTAATCGGCCTAATGGGCATAATGGGCTGAATGGGCCAAATGGGATGAAGTGGCCTAATGTGCCTAATGGGCCGAATGGGCCGAATGGTCCTAATGTGCCTAATGGGCTGAATGGGCCGAATGGGCCTAATTGGGCTTAGTGGCCTAATGGGATTAATGGGCATAGTTGGCCTAAGTGGACTAATGGGCCTTAGTCACCTAATCAGCCTAATGGGGCTTAGTGGCATAATAGGCCAAAGTGGCCTAATGATCTCAATGGGCTTAAAGGGCCTAGGGGCCTAATGGGCCTAATGGGAAGAATGTGCCTAATTAGTTGCCTAATGTGCCTAATGGGCCTAAGTAGACTAATGGGCCTAAGTTTCCTAATCGGGCTAATGAGATTAATGGACCTAAAGGGCCTAATGGGCCTAGTGCACCTAATGAGCCTAATGGGCCTAAGTGGGCTAATGGGCCTAAGTGGCCTAATCGGCCTAATGAGATTAATGGGCCTAGTAGGCCTAAGTGGCCTAATGGGCCTAATGGGCCTAAGTGTCTTGATCGGCCTAATGGGCTTAAGTGGCCTAGTGGGCATAATGGGCCTAAGTGGCCTAACAGGCCTAATTGGCCTAAGTGGCTGAATGTGCCTAATAGCCCAATGTGCCTAATGGGCCTAATGAGTGTAAGTAGCCTAATGGACCTAATGTACCTAAGTGGCCTGATAGGCCTAATGGGACTAAGTGGTGTCATGGGCCAAAAGGACCTTAGTGGCCTATTGGGCCTTACTGGGCTCATTGGCTAAATTGGATGAATATGCATAATGGGCCTAATGGACCTAATGGGCCTTAGTGGCCTCATGGGCCAAATTAGCCTAATGGGCCTAATGGGTCACATGTGACTAATCGATCTAATGGGCCTAATGGGACTAAGTGGACGAATGGTCCTAATGGGTTTAATGGGACTAAGTGGCCTAATGGCCCTAATGGGCGTAATGGGCTGAAGTGGCTCAATGGGTGTAATGAGTCTAGGTAGACTAATGGTCCCAATGCCCCTAAGAGGCTTAATGGGTCAAATGGGTCGAATGGGACGATTGGGCCTAAGTGGCCCAATTGGCCTAAAGGGCCTAAGTGGCCCAATGGGCCTAAAGGGACTAATGAGCCAAAGTGGCCTCATGGACCTAAGTGGACGAATGGGCCAAAGTGGCATAATGGGGCTAATGGGCCTAAGTGGTCAAATGAGCTTAAGTGGCCTAATGGGGATAATGGGCCTAAGTGGCAGAATGGGCTTAAGTGGCCCAATGTGTATAATGGGCCTAATGGGTGTAAGTGGCCTAATGGGCCTAATTATCCTAATGGGTAAAAGTGGCCTAATGGGCTTAATGGGACCAAGTGGCCGAATGATTCAAATGGGGCTAAGTGGACCAACTAGCCGAATGGGCCTAATGGGCCGAACAGGCCGAATGGGCCTAAGTGGCCTAATGGGCTTGATGTGCCTAAGTGGCATGATGGGCCTCATGGGCCTAATTTCTATAAGTGTCCTAAACAACTGAATGGGCCTAATGGGCCTAAGTGGCCTAATGGACCTAATTGGCCCATGTTGCCAAATTGGCCTATTGGGCCTTAGTGGCCTAGTGGGCCAAATTTCTCTAAGTGGCCTAATGGGCCTAACGGGATGAATGGGATGAATGGGACTAATGGGAATAAGTTACCAAATGGTCATTGGTCTAATTGGTCTAAGTGGAATAATGGGCCTAAGTGTCATAATGAGCCTACGTGGCCCACATGGGCCTAATGGCCTGAATGGGCCTTAGGGCATGAATGGGCCTAATGTGCCGAATGGGCCTAACGTGTCGAATGGTCCTAAGTGGCCTAGTTGGCCTAATGGAATGAATGGGCCTAAGGGGACCAATGGGATGAATGGGCCTAATGGTCCAAAGTGGACTAGTGGACCTAATCGGCCTAATGGGCCTAATGGGTCTAAAGGGTTGGATGGGCCTAATGGGTTGAACGAGCCTAATGGGCCACATGGGCCAAAGTTTCCAAATCAGCCTAATGGGACTAAGTGGCCTAATAGGCCTAAGTTTCCTAATGATAGAAAGTGTCCTAATGGGCCTAAGTGGCATAATGGGCCTAAGTGGCCTAATGTGACTAAGTGGCATAATGGGCCTAAGTGGCCTAAATGGCCTAATGGACTGAAGTGGCCTAATGGGCCTAATGGTCCTAAGTGACCTAATGGGACTAAGTGGCCTGACGGGTTTATGTGGCCTCATGGGCATAATGGGCCTAAGTGGCCTAATGGGCCTAATGGCCCCGTTGGGCTGAATGAGCATATTGGGCCAAATGGGATGAAGTGGCCTGATGGGCCTAAGTGGTATCATGGGCGTAAGGCCTAAGTGGCCTCATGGTAATAAGGGGCCTAAGTGGCATAATGGGCTGAATGGGTTGAATGGGCCTAACGAGCGCAATGGGCCCAATGGGCCTAATGGGACGAATGGGTCTAAGTGGCCTAAGGGGATTAATGGGCCTAATGGTCCTAAGTGGCCTAATCGACCTAATGGGATTAGTCTGATGAAGTGACCTAATGGGCCAAAGTGTCCTAATGGGGCTAATGGGTCAAAGTGGCCTAATGGGCCAAAATGTACTATTGGGCCTAATGGGCCTAAGTGGCCAAATCAATCTAATGGGATTAATGGTTCTAAATGGACTAATGGTCCTAATGGACCGAAGTGGATTAAGTGGCCTAATGGGCCTAATGGGACAAAGTGGCCTAATCCGCTTAATGAGACTAAGTGGTCTAATGGGCCTAAGTGGCATAACAGTCCTAAAGGGCCTAAGTGGCCTAATGGGCCTAATGGGCGCAATGGGCCTAAGTAGCCTGGTGGGCCTAATGTTCCTAAGTGGCCTCATGGGCCTAAAGGTTGAAAGTGGACTCATGGGACTAATGGGCCAAATGGGCCTCACTAGCGTCATGGGTCTAAAGGGCTTAAGGGGCCTAAATTGCATAATGGGCCTAATCAGCCTAATAGACCTAGGTAGCCTAATAGGTCTAATGAGCTTAAGTTTTCTAATGGGCCTAATAGGACTAATTGTCCTAATGGGACTAAGTGGTCTAATGGGCCTAAGTGACTTAGTCAACCTAATAGACCTAATGGGCATAATGGGATTAAGTGGGTGAATGGGCCTAACGAGCCTAAGGTGCCTAATGGGCATAGAGGAATAATGTTCTAAATGGGCATAAGTGGCCTAATGGTTCTAATGGGCCTAAGTGGCGTATTGGGCCTAAGTGACCTTATTAGCCTAATGGGCCTAAAGTGCGTAATGGACCTAAGTGGTTGAATGAGCCTAATTGGTGAAATGGGCCTAATGTACCTATTGGTCCTAATGGGCATAATGGCCTAAGTGGAAAAATTGTCTTAATGTTCCTGATGGGCCTAAGTGAAAAAATGGGACCAATGGGCTGAATAGACCGAATGGGCATTATGTGCCTAGTAGGCCTAATGGGTCTAAGTGGACTACTAGGCCTAATGGGCCCAGTTGGCCTAAGTGGCCAAATGGTCGAATGGGCCTAAGTGGACTAATGAGAGTAATGGACCTAATGGTACCAAGGTTCCTAGTGGGCCTATTGGGCCGAAGTGGCCTAATGTGCCTAAGTGGCCTAATGGGCTCAATGGGCCGAAGTGGCCTAATGGACCTAAGTGGCATAATGGGATTAATGGTCCAAATGGTACTAATGTGTATAATGGGAATAGGTGTCCTAAGTGTTATAATGGGCCTAAAGGGCCCAATGGGCCTAAGTGGTCTAATTCGCCTAATGGGCCTAAGTTGCCTAATGGGCCAAACGGTCCTAGTGGTCCTAAGTGTCCTAATGGTTCCAACGGGACTAACTGGACTAAAGGGACTAATGGGCCTAACGGGACTAATGGTCTTAATGTAAAAAATATGCCTAAGTGGCCTAATGGGCCTACATGACCAAATGGGCTTAAGTGAACTAATGGTCCAAAAGAGCCTAATTGGCCAAAGGGACCTAATGGTCCTAAGTGGCATAATCGTATCCTGATGGCCCTAATTGGTCTAATGATCCTTATGGGAGCAATGGAAAAAAGTGGCCTAATGGGCTTAATGGGCCTAAGTGGTCTAATGGGCCAAATGGGCCAAATGGGCCAAATGGGCCTAAGTGGCCTAATCGGTCTGAAGAACCTAATGGGAAAAAGCATCCTAATGGGCCTAAGTTGCATAATAATCCTAATGAGCCTAAGTGGTATAATCATAACCAAATGGGTCTTTGTGGCCGAATGGGCCAAATGGGCCTCTAAGTGGCCTAATCGACCTAAAGGGCATAATGATCCAAAGCGGCCTAATGGGCTTAAGTGGCATAATCTGCCTAATGGGCTTATTGGTCTAAGTGGCCTAATGATCCTAATGGTACAAAGTGACATAATTGGTCTAATCTGAAGAAGGGGCCTAATGGGCTTAAGTGGTCCAATGTGCCTAAAAGGTCAAAGGTTCTGAATCAGAAAAATGGGACTGATGGACCGAATGGGACTTATGGGCCTAAGTGGTCTAATGAGTGTAATGGACCTAAGTGGATGAATGGATGTAATGGACCCAAGTGGCCATGGGCTTAAGTGGCTTAATGGGCATAAGTGGCCTGATAGGCCTAGTGGGAAAAATGAGCCTAATTGTCCTAATTGGACTAAGTTGCCTAATGGGCCTAATCGATCAATTAGTCCTAAGTGGCGTAATGGGACTAATGATCCTAATGGGCTTAAGTTTCTGAATGGGCCTAATGGTCCGAATGGGCCGAAGTTGCCGAATGGGCCTAATGGGCCGAAAGGTATTAATGAGTCAAATGGACATAATGTTCCTAATGGGTCTAAGTGGACTAATATTACTAATGTGCCTAAGTGTCCTAATGGGCCTATGGGGCCTAATGGGTCTAATGGGCCTAATGGGTCGAATAAACCCAATGGGTCGACATGGTCTAGTGGGGAGAATTGGCTGAATGTGCCTAATTTGTCGAAGTGGCCGAATGGGTCGAATGGGCCTAATGGGTCCAATTGTCCTAATGGGCCTACTGGACTGAAGCTGCCTAATGGGATGAATGGGCCTAAAGGGTCTAATGAGCATAATGGGTTGAATGGACCGAATGGGACTAAAGGGCCAATGAGCCTAATGGGCCTAATTAGACGAATGGGTTGGATGGGTCGAATGGACTTAGTGGGCCGAAGTGGCTCAATGGACCTATTGGGCATAATAGACCTAATGGGCCTAAATGGACTAATGGTATTAATTGGACAATTGGACCTAATGCGCTTAATGGGAATAATGGGTATAATGGGCCTAAGTGAACCAATGGGCCTAATGGACCTAAGTGACCGAATAGACCTAATGGGCCCAATGGGCCTAAGTGGACCAATGGGACAAATGGGACTAAGTGGTCTAATGGGCCTGAGTGGCCGAATTGGCTAAATGGGCCTAATGGGCCTAATGTGCCTAAGGGGTCGAATGTGCCTAATGGGCCTATGTGGCCTAACGGGCCAAAGTGGCCTAATAGACCCTTGGCCTAATGGGATGAAGTAGCCTAATGGACATAATGGGCCTTAGTTTCATAATAGGCCTGAGGGGCCTAACCAGCCTAATGGGCCAAAGTGGACGAATGGGCCTAATGGGCATAATGGGCATAATGGGACTTAGTGGAGAAATCAGCCTAATGGGCATAAAGGGATTAAGTGTCCTAATGGGCCTAATGGGCCTAAGTGGACCAATGGAACTAATGGGTTTATGGGCCTAAGTGGGCCTATTGGGCCTACTGGGTCTAATGGGCCTACTGGACCTCATGGGCCTACGTAGCCAAATGAGACTAGTGGGCCTAATGGGTCTAATGGGCCTAATGGGACTAAGTGGTGTAATGGGCCTAAGTGGCCTAATGGTAATAAGTTTCCTAATGGATCTAATGGTCCTATGTGGCCTAATGGGTATAATGGACCTAAGTGGCCTAATGGGACAAAGTGGACGAATTGGCTTAATGGGCTTAATGGGCATAATGGGCTGAAGTGGCCAAATGGGCCAAATGGTCCTAAGTGTTCTCATGGGCCTAATGGGCCTCAGTGACCAAATGGGCCTAATGTGCTTAATGGGACTAAGTTTCCTAATGGTCCAAAGTGGATGAATGGTAATTTGGGCCTAATGGGCATATTGGGCCTCATGGGCCAAAGTGGCCAAATGGGCCAAATGGACCTAATGTGCCTAAGTGGCCTAATGGTCCCAATGGTCCTAATGGGCCAAAGTATATGAGTCGGCATAATGGGCCAAATGGGCCTAATGAGACAAAGTGTCCAAATGGGTCTAATGGGCCTAGGTGGCCTAATGGTCCTATTGGGCCTAAGTGGCTTAACAGGACTAATGGGACAAATGGGCCTAAGTGTCCTAATAGGATAAAGTGGATGAATGTGATTAATGGGCTGAATATGCATAATGGGCCTAATGGGCCGAAATGGCCAAATGGGCCAAATAGGCCTAAGTGGCTTAATGGGACTAATGGGACTAGTGGGCATAAGTGGCCTAATTGGACTAAGTGGCCTAATGGGCCTAATGGGACAAAGTGGGCGAATGGGCCTAAGTGACCTAATGGGCCTAATGGGACAAAGTGGACAAATGGACCTAGTGGGCCTAATGGGCATAATGGGACTAATGGACCGAAGTGGTCTAGTTGGACTAATGGGCCTAGGTGGACTAATGGGCCTAATGAGGCTAAGTGGCTGAATTAGCCTAATGGGCCTCATGGGCCTAATTTTACTATTTGGCCTAATGGGACTATGTGTTCGAATGGGTCTAATGGGCCTAGGTCACATAAGGGGCCTAATGAACCTAATGATCCTAACCGGATGAGTGGGAATAATGGGCCTAAGTGGCACAATGGACCTAATGGGCCTAAGTCACCTAACGGGCCAAATGGGCCTAAGTGGCCTAATGGAACTAATGGGAATATATGTCATAATGGTCCTAATGGGCCTAATGGGCCTAATGGTATAATGGTCTTAATGGGCCTAATGGGACAATGGGCCTAATGGGCCTAAGTGGGTGAATGGGACTAAGTGGCATAATGAGCCTAATGGGCCTAACTGGCCTAATTTTCCTAATGGGACTAATGGCATAATGGGATTAATGGGATAATGGGCCTAATGGTCCTAAGTGGTTGAATGGGCCTAGTGGCCCTAAGTGGCATAATTGGCCAAATGGGCCGAATGGGCGTAAGTGGCCTAATGAGCCTAATGGAACTAAGTGGACTAATGTGTCTAAGTGGACTAATGGACCTAAGTGGCCTAATGGGCCTAATGGCCCGAAGTGGCCTAAGTGTCCTAATGGGTTTAATTGGCCTAATGCAACTAAGTGGACTAATGGGCCTAAGTGTCCTAATGGGCCTAATGGACTGAAGTGGCCTAAGTGGCCTAATGGGTTTAAGTGGGCGAATAGGCCTAATGGGCCTAAGTGGCTAAGTGAGGCTAATGGGTTGAGGTGGCCTGATGGGCCTGATGGGCCTAATGGGCTTTAATGGCCTAATGGACCTAAGTGGACCAATGGGATTAATTGGTCTAATGGGCCTTAGTGGCCTAATGGGCCTAATAGGTCTAATGGGCCTAATAGGCCTAAGTGGTCTTATAGGCCTAATGGGCCTAACTCGCCTAACTGGCCTAACTGGCGGAATGAGCCTCAATGGCCTAATGGTTGTAATGTGCCTAATGGGTCGAATGAGACTAAGTGACCTAATGGGACAAAGTGGCCTAATGGTCTTAATGGGCCTAAGTTTTCTAATGAGCCTAAGTGGCATAATGGAACCAATGGGACTAATGGGCCTAAAATGCCTAAGTGGCTGAATGGGCCTAATGAGTCTAAGTGGCCTAATTAGCCTAATGGGATGAAGTGTACTAATGGGCCTAAGTGGCCTAATGGGCCTAATGGGTTATTGGGAATAATGGGCTTAATGGGCCTTAGTGTCCTAATGGTATTAATGGGACTCAGTGGCCTAATGGGCCTAATGGGCCTAAGTGGCCAAATGGGCATAATGTGCCTAATGGCCTAATAAGCTGAATGGGTCTCAATGGCCTAATGGGCCTAATGGGACTAAGTGGATTAATGGGCCTAATGGAATTAATGGTCCTAATGGTCCTAAGTGGCCTTATGGGCCTAATTGGCCTCAATGGCCTAAGTAGCCTAATGAGCCTAATGGGCCAAATTAGACTAAGTAGCTTAAAGGTCCTAATGGGCCTTAGTGGCCTAATGGGAATAATGGACTAAGTGGGCCTAAGTGGCCGAATGGGCCTAAGTGGACTGATGGGCCTAAGTGTCCTAATGGGAATAAGTGGATGAATGGGCCTAATGGGCCTCAGTGTCCTAAGGGGACGAAGTGGCCTATTAGGCCTGATGGGGCTGATGGTCCTAATGAGCCTAATGGGCCTCAGTGGTCTAATGGGCCTAAGTGGCCTAATGGGACTAAGTGGCCTAAGGGGCCTAGGTGGACTAATGGGCCTAATGAGCCTAATGAGCCTAAGTGGCCTAATGGGCCTAAGGGGACTAAGTGGCTTAAGGGGCCTAAGTGGCCTAATGGGCCTAATGGGCCCAATGGGACTTAGTGGCCTAATGGGCCTAATGCCTCGAATGAAATTAAGTGGTATAATGGTCTTAATGGGCCTTAGTGGCCTAATGGGCCTAAGCGGCCAAGTGGCCTAATGGGCCTAATGGGCCTAAGTGGCCTAAGGCACCTAATGGTCCTAATGGTCCTAATGGGCCTAATGTCTCTATTGGGCCTAAGGGTCCTAAAGGGCCTTAGTAGACTAATGGGCTTAATGCACCGAGTGGACCTAAGTGGTATAATTGGTCTTAGGGTCCTAAATGAAAAAATGGGCCTAAGCAGCCTAATGGGCCTAGGTGGCGTAATGGGTTTAGTGGGCCTAATGGGCATAATTGGGATAATTAGGCCAATTGTCATAACGGTCCTAATGGGCCATATGGGCCTAAGTGGCCTAATGGAATTAATACAATGTGATTTATGGGACAAATGAGCCAAATGGTCCTAATGGGCCTAAGTGTCCAAGTGGGCCAAATGGGCCTGAGTGGCCAAATGGGCCTAAGTGGCCTAATTGACCTAATGTGCTTCATGGTCCTTAGTGGACTAAAGAGCATAAGCAACCAAATTGATCTAATGGGACAAATGGGACAAATGGTCCTAAGTGGCCTAATGGGTCTAATTGGCCCAATGGGTATGAAGGTCTAAATTGGAATAAGTGTCCTAATGGGCCTAATCTAATGGACTTAATGGGACAAATGGACCTAAGTGGACTAATGGGTCTAATGGGCCTAATGGGACAAAGTTGACCAATGGGCCTAATTGGCTGAATGGGCCTAATGGGCGTAATGGGACAAATGGGTCTAATGGCCTAAGTGGCCAAATGGGCCTGATGAGCATAATGGATAAACCTGATGGCTCCGCACTCTCCTGGATCCCGATGCTCCCCATGCCTCATCTTCCCTTCCTAGGTTTTTTAGGGTCTGCTTTAATGTGATGGTGTCACTTCACATGGTCTATCTTCTTCCTTATCTTGCTTTCTTTTTCTTCCCTCTTGACTGGTGTGGCTTTCTAGTGTGGTCATTGTGCGCCACTGACCACCCCTCTTTCGATCTTTCCCTGCGCATCGAACCCCTATTTTGGGTTTGTGTGCGTGGGTGCTTTAGAAGACTTGGTTCGACACCAAAAAGTGTGTCTGGTGCCTTCTTTCTCCTATACCCAATCTAACCTACCCATCTCATTTGACTCCACTTTTTTCAGGCTTGATTCGAGATCCAGGCCTACTTAAGATGGTGCTAGAGTAGGGTTGGCAGTAGTCTCAGCTCGGGTTCATTATTTTGGTTGGATCCTTTTCTATTTTGAGGATGCAGATTGAGGTCTCATATGGTGATTTTGTTTGGGATTGATTTTGTTTCTATATTATTGGTTCTCTATTTTGTTGGACCGATGCGGTTTCCTGCTTGGTCCCCTACTGAGGCCTCCATATTCTCATCCTTACTGTGCTCTTTTCCCTATTAGTTCGGTGTGTGGGACTTCATGGAGGTTTTGGGAGGTGCAGATCAAGTGGATTAGGGTCTTAAAGAGGGTATATGGCTTATCTTTAAAGGTTCGAATGGTTTTGATGTTCTATTTTGATGGTTTTTTGGTGGTGATGTTGTAGTTCTACGATGATGATATGAAGACATTATTGGTGATTAGTGGACATCCTGGTTCGTTTTGCTCTGGTTCTCAGCTCCGACGATGATGGTCAATGATGATGAAGGTGGGGTTCCTACCGGTGATGTGGTGACTCTAGCGATGATGGTTATGATGATGCTATTCGGAGTGGATGACAATGAGGTAATGGTGATAATGGGTGATGATGATGGCGAAAATTTCTTTGACATTCTATCTTCAATGTAGTGGCTTTTATGAAAATTTAAAAAATGTTTTTGAGGTCCTGATGTGCCTAATATGACTAATGAGCCTAATTGTCCTAAGTGTTCTAATGGGCCTAAGTGGCCAAATGGGCCTAAGTGGTCTAATGGGACTAAGGGTTAGAATGAGCCTAATGGGCCTAAGTGGCCTAATGGTCCTAATGGATAATGGGTCTAATGGGCCTAAGTGGCCTAAAGTGCCTAATGAGCCTAAGTGTTTGAGTGGTCCTAATTTGGCTAATGGGACTAATGGGCCTAATGGGCATAAGTGTACTAATGGGCCTAAGTGGCCTAATAGACCTAATGGACCTAATTGGTTTAGTGGCCTAAGAGACCTAAGTGGACTAATGGGCCTAAGTGGCCTAATTTTCCCAATGGCTATTGGGTCTAATGGGCCTAAGTGACCTAAGTGGCCTAGTGGGAATAATGGGACTAAGCGGCATAAGTGGCCTAATGGGAACAATGGGCCTAAGTGGCATAATGGGCCTAAGAGGCATAAGTGACCTAAAGGGTGTAATGGGCCTAATGGGATCAATGGGCCTGAGTGGCCTTGTGGGCCTAATGGTCCTAAGCGGCCTAAGTGGAATAAGGGGCCAAATGGAATAATTGGGCTCAATGGGCCTAAGTGGCCTAATGGGCTTAAGTGTCTAAATGGGCCTAAGTGGCCTAATGGGCCTAAGTGTCCTAGTAGACCTAATGGGCCTAATGTGGATAATGGGGATAATGGGCCTAATAGGCCTAATGGGATGAATGGTCCAAGTGGGCCTAATAGGCCTCAGTCATCTAATGAGCCTAAGTGGCCTAATTGGGCCAACGAGCCCAGGTGGCCTAATCGACCTAATGGTATGAATGGTTCCAAGTGGCCTAAAGGGCCTAATGGTTCGAATTCACCTAATGAGCCTAATGGGCCTAAGTGGCCTAATGGTCCTAATGAGACTAATGGGCCTAAGTGGCCTAATGGGCCTTTGTGGGACTAAGTGGACCAATGGGCCTAAGTGGCCTAATTAGTCTAATGGGCCTAAGTGGTAATATGGGTCTAATGGGAAAATTGGCCCTAAGTGGAGTAATGGTCCTAATGAGCCTAATGATCCTAAGTGGCCGAATTGGCGTAATGGGCCTAATGGGCCTAAGTGGCCCAATCATCGTAATGGGCCTAAGTGGCATAATGGTCCAATGGGACTAAGTGGCCTAATGGTTTGAATGGGCATAATTGGTCGAGTGGGCTGAATTGGACTAATGGTCCTGAGTGTCCTAATGGGCCTAATGAGCCTAAGTGGCCTAATGAGCCTAATGGGTTTTAGTGGCCAAATCGGCCTAATGGGCCTAAGTAGCCAAATGGGCCTAATGGGCCTAAGTGTCCTAATGGTCTGAATGGTTCTAAGTAACCTAATGGGACTAAGTGGCCTAATCATCCTAATAGGCCTAATTAGGCCTTAGGTATTAGTGTTTCAGATATAGTGTTTTGGGTCTAGGTTTTAGGATTTTTTTGGTTCTAATTGGCCTAAGGCCCATTCGGACACTTAGGCACTAAGGCCCATTCGGACACTAAGGCCCATTCGGACACTTAGGCCCATTAGTCCCACTCAGTCGATGAGGCCGATTAGGCCGCTTTAGCCACTTTGGCCCATTAGGGCCATTAGGCCCGTTAGATCACTTCATCCCATTAGGCCCATTAGACCCATTTAGTCGATTAGGGGGATTAGGAAACTTGGTCCCATTAGGCCCCTTAGGCCACTTAGGCCTATTAGGCCCATTAGGCCAGTTAGACCCATTATGCCCATTAGGCCCATTCAGAAACTTAGGCCCATTAGGCCCATTAAACCCATTAGTCCCATTATGCTCATTAGGCCCATTTGGTCCATTTGTCCAATTAGGCCCATTAGGCCATGTAGGCCCATTAGGCCCACTAGGCCACTTAGGCTCATTAGGCCCATTAAACCCATTAGTCCCATTAGTCTCATTAGACTCGTTAAGCCACTTAGGCCACTTAGTCTCATTAGGCCCATTTGATCGATTAACCAGATTAGGCCACATAGGACCATTAGGCAACATCGTCCCATTAAGACCATTTAGAAACTTAGGCCCATTAAACCCATTTGTCCCATTATGCCCATTAGGATCATTAAGCCACATATGCCCATTAGGCCCATTCGGTCGATCAGCCTGACTAGACCACTTAGGCCACTTAGGCCCATTAGGTACATTAGGCCCATTAGGCCCATTAGGCCCATTAGGCCCATTAGGCCCATTAGGCCCACTAGGTCCATTAGGGAACTTAGGCCCATTAGGCAAATGATGACAATTAGGCCCATTAGGCCCTTCAGGCCCATGAGGTGCATTCCACCGATGAGGCCCATGAGGCCCATTAGGCCCAGGAGGACCATCAGGCCCATTAGGATACTTAGGCCCGTTAGGCCCTTTCGGCCCATGAGTCCACTTAGGCCCATGAGGCCCATTAAACCCATAAGGCCAATTGGTCCCATTCGTCCCATTAGGCCCATTAATCCCATTAAGCCCACTATACACTTTAGGCCACTTTGGCCCATTAGGCCCACTTAGGTCATTCATCCCATGAGGCCCATTGGGCCCATTCGTCCCATTAGTCCCACTCAGCCCATTAGGCCCCTTAGCACCATGAGGCCCATTGGGCCCATTAGGCCCATTAGGCCACTTGGCCCCTTCGGCCCATTAGTCCCCTTCGACCCACTTAGCCCACATAGGCCTATTTGGCCCATTATGTCCATTGGGCCCATGAGGCAACTTAGGCCCATTAGGTCCATTTGACCCATGAGGCCCACAAGGCCCATCAGTCCAATTAGGCCCATTAGGCCCATTAGGCCCACAAGTCCCAATAGGTCACTTAGGCTTATTTGGCCACTTAGGTCACTTAGGACCATGAGGCCCATTATTGTCAGTTTAGACAATGAGAAGAGCATGACATGCATGGTATAAATAACTTCCCAAAAGGATTTTATATCTCATTTGGAGTAATGATTTATGTTGTGATATGAATTTGTTGATATTTGAAAAATCAGGAAAGTGTTTTCAATTTTGTGATTTTGAAAATAGAACGGTTGTGGTATTTTGAAAATTGGTCGTTTTTAAAACATGGTGGATGTTTTTTCAAAAATTATTGAACATATAAAATGTTAGATTTTTTAAATCGTGGTTATGATAGTTGAAATGTGATAGGATTTGAAATTGTTAAGCCTTCTGTTGCAAGAGAGTGTGACTTATGGTGTTTCTCATGTGAACAGAGAATGGAACCCAGTAGGTATCGTAGAAACCAACTAGAGGAAGGTACTAAAAATGTGGTTGCACCTAAGCCCCAGGTGAACCGGTAGCTGGTGAAGAGCATAATGCACTCTTTTGAAGATATCGATAGTGGGAATAAAAGAGATAAACCAAGGCATGTGGGCCATTTGGTTTAGTTTAAGAAGCAAAATCCACCCATCTTTTGGGGTGATTCAGAAACAGAAAGGGTGGAGGCATGGATAAATTAGATGAATCGAATATTAGATTTCCTAGGCACATTGATGGAGTTCAAATTCAATTTAGTGACATACATGTTTTAATATCTTTCATATTAGTGGTGGGAGTTAGTGATCTAGGATAAGGTGGACCAAGGTATGGCATGGTAGGATTTTGAGGATTAGTTCAACAAAAAATTCTATCCTTACACGTTTATAATTCAGAGAACTATGGATTTCTTTAGCTTGAAGTAGTAAAACCTTTCTGTGATAGAATATGTGGCTAAATTTATGAATTTAGTTGAATTTTCACCCGAGGTTACTACTAGTGAATCTTTGAATACACACATTTTTTAATCTGGGATGAGGTAGGACATTTGTTTGAAGATTGTAGTAATCTGTATAACAGATTGTACAGAGATGGTCAAAAGGGAAACCGTGGCTGAAAGGGAAATCTTAGGGATGATGGGTAGAGGAGATATCATGATACCTATGAGAAATGTTGGAAACTATAATGTGGGGAGCAATTGGAAGAGGGACACTTATTTCCAAGGTGAGAGTATGGATTAGAATCTAATGGATGGATCACTGAATATTCCTATGAAGCCTAAGGGAAAGTCAGGATGTTTCTAATGTGGCGCTCTAAGACACATAAAGTGAGAATGTACATCACAACCTAGAGTATTCCATAATTGTAATTAGACGAGGCATCTTCAGTGTTATTGTTGTCGTGATCCAAGTTTCGGTGTTCGGAACACTTCTCAAGGTTCACAGTCGTCTTATGCCTCAATGGGATCAGGACAGCAGAATACCCCTCGTTAGCAAAATAGAGTTAGTCGTGGTGATTCCAGGAATACCATGAATCCTCAGCATGGGAAATTTCATCATGGGAATAAAGATAAAAGTGTGGGGAGTAAGCAGGTATTTGGAGATGATTGGGTTATTGTGAATGGCCAAATTGTACCATCGATGGTGAGAGGTAAGATTCTCTTGAATTATACCTTTATGAAAGCATTGTTTGATACGGGTGCGTCTCATATTTCATTTCTTCTCATGTTGTTGATTTTTTGGGTCTAAATGTGGAAATGATGCATTATGTTTTGAAACCTCAAACTCCTCTCGGTCAAAGAAAGTGTCGAGCCTTTCTGTGCAGAGCTTATTGTATAGCTGTTGGGTGACCGGTTCAGGATCAACCCAGGTTGGTTCATGGAAGCCTAAGTGGCCTAATTTCCCTAAATGACCTAAATTGTTCTAAATGGCCTAAATTGGCCTAAATGACCTAATTGGTCTAAATGACTTAAATGGCCTAATTGGCCTAAATGGACTAATTGGCCTAATTAGATTAATTGGCCTAATTGTACTAAATGGACTAAATATATTAAATGGCCTAAATGGCCTAATTGGCCTAAATGGACTAAATTTTTGAAATTGACCTAATGGCCAAAATGGAATAAATTGGCCTAAATTGACTAATTGGCCAAAATGACCTAAATTTCCCAATTGGCCAAATTGGACTAAATGTCCCAAATTGGCCTAAATGGATTAATTGACCTAAATGGCCTAAATTTCCAAAATTTTCCTAAATGGATTAATTTTCCTAAATGTCATAATCAGCCTAATTGACCTAAATTGGCCAAAATGGCCAAAATGGCCAAAATGGCTAAAAATGTCCTAAATGGATTAATTGGAATAAATGGTCTAAATGGCCTAATTTTCCTAATTAGAATAAATGGAATAATTGATCTAATTGGCCTAAATGGACTAAATTAGCCTAAATGGCCTAAATTGGACAAATTGGCCTAATTGGTCTAAATGGCCTAAATGGCCTAAATGGCATAATTGGCCTAAATGGACTAAATGGACTAATTAGTCTAATAGGCCTAAATGGACTAATTTTCCTAAGTGTCCTAAATGGACTAAATGTCCTAAATTGGCATAATTGGCCCAATTGGTCTAAATGGACTAAATTGGTCTAAATGGCCAAAATGACCTAAATGACATAACTGGTCTAATTGTCCTAAATGGACTAATTTTCCTAAATGGCCTAAATGGTCTAATTGGTCTAATTTTTCTAATTTTCCTGAATGACATGAATGGTCTAAATGACCTAAATTGGCATAAATGGACTAGTTGGCCTAAATGGCATAAATTGTCTAATTGCCTAATTGGACTAATTGGCCTAATTGGTCGAAATGACCTAAATTTGACTAAATGGACTAAATAGCCTAATTGTAGAATTGGACTAAATTGGCCTAAATGGAATAAATAGACCAAATTGGACAAATTTTACTAATTGTTTTAAATGTTCTAAATTGGCCTAAATGGCCTAATTGGCCTAAATTGTATAAATTGCCCTAATTGGATTAATTGGCCTAATTTTCCTAAATGGCCTAAATTGTCCTGAATGGATTAAATGGCCTAATTGGACTAAATGACATCAATTATACTAATTTTCCTAATTGACCTAAATTTCCTAAATTGTCTAGTTGGTCTAATTGCTTAAATTGGCCTAATTGGCCTAAATGGCCTAAATTGGCTAAATAAGCTTAAATGTCATAATCGGCATAATTGGAATAAATGGCCTAAATTGGACTAAATGGAATAATTGGCTGAATTGGATTAAATGGTATAAATTAGCTTAAATAGAATAAATGACCTAAATTGGCCTAAATGGCCTAATTGGCCTAAATGGTCTAAATTGGCCTAAATGACCTAAATTTTCTAATTGGCTTAATTAGCCTAATTGACCTAAATGACCTAAATGGCCTAAATGGCCTAATTTCCATAAATGGCCAAAATGAACTAAATGAACTAATTGTCTAATTGGTCTAAATGGCCCAATTGGCCTAAATGGACTAAATTTGCCTAATTGGCCTAAATGGCCAAATTGGACCAATTGGCCTAAATGGTCTAAATTAAATAATTAGACTAATTTTCCTAATTAGGCTAAATGGATTAAATTATTCTAAATGGATTAAATTGTCCTAATTGGTCTAAATGACCTAAATTTGTCTAAATGGTCTAAATGGCCTAATTGGCCTAAATGACCTAAATGGCGTAATTGATATAATTGGACGAAATGACCTAAATGAACTAATTGGCCTAAATTGACCTAAATGGACTAAATTGTCCTAAATGGCCTAAATTAGCCTAAATGGCCCAAATTGGCCAAAATGGCCTAATTGGCCTAATGGGCCTAAATTGCTTAATTGGCCTAATTGGTCTAATTTTACTAACTGGGTTAAATGAGCTAAGTTGGCCTAAATGGCATAATTGGCCTAAATTGATTAAATTTTCTAATTGACCTAATTGGCTTAATTGGCCTAATTGGCCTAAATGGCCTAAATTGGCCTAAATTGCCAAAATGGACAAAATTGGCCAAAATGGCCTAAATTGGCCTAATTGGCCTAAATTGCCTAAATTTCATAATTAGCCTAATTAGCCTAAATGGTCCAAATTGTCCTAATCAGCCTAATTTTTCTAATTGGTCTAAATTACCTAAATTGGACTAAATGGCATAATTTGCCTAATTGGCCTGAATGGTCTAAATTGGCCTAAATAGCCAAAATGACATAAATTGGCCTAAATGGACTAATTACCCTAAATGGATTAAATTGGCCTAAATGGCCTAAATGAACTAAATTTCCTAATTGGCCTAATTGGACTAAATTGGCCTAAATGGCCTAAATCTTCTAATTGGCCTAAATGGCCTGAAGGGCCTAAATTGGCCTAAGTGGCCTTAATTGGTCTAATTGGCCTCATTGACCTAAATAGACTAAATTGTATTAAATGACCTAAATTGCCTAATTGACCTAAATGGCGTCAATGGCCTAATTGGCCTAATTGTCCTAAATGGCCAAAATTGGCATAATAGGCCTAATGGGCCTAATGGGCCAAAGGGTCGAATGGGCCTATGTGGCCTAATGAACCTAATGGGTCTAATGGGATTAAGTGTCCTAATGGGCCTAATTGGCCTAATGGGTCTAATGCGATTAAGTGGCCTAATGGTTCTAATAGGCATAATGGGATTAAGTAGCCTAATCGGCCTAATGGGCCAATTGGTCCTAAGTGGCCTAATGAATCTAACGGGCCCAATGGGCTTAATAGGTCTAATGAGTCTACTGGGCCAAAGTGAGATAATGGTCCTAAGTGGCCCAAGTGTCCTAATGGGCCGAATGAGACTATTGGGCCTAAGTGTCCTAATGGGTCTAAGTGTCCTAACGAGCCAATTAAGTCCAATTCAGCCTAATGGTTTGAATGGACCAGTTGGTCCTAAGTGGCCTGATGGTCCTAATGGGTCAAATGGGCCTAATGGGCCTATTGGGGCGAAGTGTCTTAATGTGCCTAATGGGACCATTATGGTCAATTCGGCCTAATGGGATAAATGGCCGAATTGGTCTAATGGACTAAATGGGACTAATGGGCCTAATGGGTCTAAGGGCCTAATGGGCCTAAGTGGATGAATGGACCTAAGTGGCATAAGTGTCCTAATGGGACTAATGGGCCTAATGGGCCTAAGTATCATAATGGTCCCAATGGGCCTAAGGGGGCCAATGGGCCTAATGGGTCTAAGGGGTCTAATGGGCCTAAGTGGCCTAATGGACCTAAGTGACCTAAGTGACCTAATTGGCCGAATGGGCCTAGTGGGCCTAAGTGAGCTAATGGGATAATTGGCCCAATGGCCTAATTGGCCTAATGGGCATAAGGGGGGAAACGAGTCTAATGGATCTAAGGGGCCTAATGGGCCTAAGTGTCCTAATGGGCCTAATTGGCCTAAGTTACCTAATAGGCATAATGGGCCTAATGGGCCTATTGTGGCCAATTTGGTCTAATGCGCCTAATGGCCTAATGGCCCAATTGGCCTAATGGGCCTAGGGGACCAATGGGCCTAATGGGCCTAAGTGGACTAATGGGCCTAAGTGTCCTAATGGTCATATTATGACTAAGTGGTATAATGGGGACAATGGGCTTGATCGGCCTATGGGCCCATTATGGATAATTCAGCCTAATAGGTACAATGGGCCTAAGTGGCCTAATGGGTTGAAGTGGCCCAAGTTGGAAAATGAGACTAATTGGTCGAATGGGTCTAAGTGGCCTAAGTTTCCTAATGGGACTAATTGGTCAAATGGGTCTAAGTGGTCTAATGGCCCTAAGTGGCGTAAGTTGTCTAATGGGCCTAATGGGTCCAATGGGTCTAAGTGGGATAAGTTTCCTAATGGGCCGAATGGGTCTAATAGGTTTAAGTGGTCAAATGGGCCTAAGTGGCCTAAGTTGCCTAATGATCCTAATGGGCCTAATGGTCCTAATGGGCCTAATGGGATTAATGGGATGAATGGATTGAATGGGCCTAAGTATACTATTGGGATGAATGGGTCTAATGGGCCTAAGTGTCCTAATGGGCCTAAGTGGATAAGTTTCCTAATGTTCTTGATGGATCCAATGGTCCTAAGTGGCCTAATGGGCCTAAGTGTCCTAAGTTTCTTAATGGGACCCATGGGCCTAATGGGTCCAGTGGGACTAATGGGTCCAATGGACCTAAGTGGCCAAAGTTTCCTAATGGGACCAATAGTTTTAATGGGACTAATGAGCCTAATAGGTCTAATGGACCTAAGTGGCCTAAGTTTCCTAATGGTCCAAAGTGGCCTAATGGGCTTAATCATCCTAAGTTTCCTGATGGGTCTAATGGGCCTAAGTGGCCTAGTGGGTCCAATGGGCCTAAGTAGCCTAAGTTTCCTAATGGTCCACTATTGCCTAATGGGACTAATGGTCCTAATGGGCCTAAGTGGCCTAAGTTGACTAATGAGCCTAATAGGCCTAATGGGTCTAATGGGCCTAATGGGTCTAATAGGTCTAAGTGGCCTAATGGGCCTAAGTGGCCTAAGTTTCCTAATGGTCCAAAGTGGCCTAATGGGCTTAATCATCCTAAGTCTAATGGGCCTAAGTGGCCTAGTGGGTCCAATGGGCCTAAGTAGCCTAAGTTTCCTAATGGTCCACTATTGCCTAATGGGACTAATGGTCCTAATGGGCCTAAGTGGCCTAAGTTGACTAATGAGCCTAATAGGCCTAATGGGTCTAATGGACCTAATGGGTCTAATAGGTCTAAGTGGCCTAATGGGCCTAAGTAGACTAAGTTGCTGAATGAGCCTAATGGGTCCAATGGGTCTAAGTAGATCAATGGGCCTAAGTTTCCTAAGTTTCCTAATGGGACAAATGGTCCTAGTAGGCCTAATGGGCCTAATAGGAATAATGGGTCTAATGGGCCTAAGTGTCCTAATCGGCCTAATGGTTCTAATGGTCCTAATGGGTCAAATGGTCCTAAGTGGCCTAATGGTTCGAATGGGACTAAGTGTTCTAATGGGCCTAAGTGGCATATGTTTCCTTGTGGGAATAAGTTTCTTGATGGGCCTAAGTGGCCCAAGTCTCCTAATGGGCCCAATGGGATGAATGAGCCTAATGGGCCTAATGGGATGAATGGGCCTAATGGGTCCAATGGGCCTAAGTGTCCTAAGTTGCCTAATGGGTCAAAGTGGCCTAATGGGCCCCATATGACTAAGTGGACTAATGGGCCTAATGGGCCGAAGTGGCCTAATGAGCCTCATGGGGCTAAGTGGCCTAATGGGTCCAATGGTCCTAATAAACCTAAGTCGTCTAATGGGACTAATGTTATAATGGGCCTAATGGGCCTAAGTGGCCTAATTGGCCTAATGGGCGTAAGCAGCCTAATGGGCCTAAGTGGCCTAATGGGAATAATTGGAAAATGGGACTAGTGGGCCTAAATTCCGTGATTTATGAAAATTAGTTGACAATAAAATCCAAAGGGGGGTTGTTAGAACCAAGATGATGAGGAAGGTGTTTGTTTTCATGTGTTTTCTTTTGTTGTCAAGGAACCTTTTGAAGAAAGAAAATCACCTCACTTATTATTTTTTGGAAACCATACTGTCCATTGTTTTCAAAAGAATCAGACTCACTCTGTCCATCATAACAAGGAAAAGTTGATTGAAAGAAAAGTAATTCCTTAGACTTGTCTTGGGTATGAAATGTAAAGAAAGGGAAAAGGAGTTATTCCAAATCATATCTAGATTTATCATGTCTAGGTGGAAGAGAAGAAATAGATGGTGCCAATCGAAAATGAATTGTACCCAGTGTAATCAGATTCAGGCTGAGAAGGAAAGAAAGAAGGCATTGAGGATTGTAATCAAAATGATCGTACCCTAAATGATCATTTTCTGGTATTGTAGCATCATATTATAAATTGTATGCATAAGAAAACCTTCATACCCAGGATTATCATACTCAGGATCAGGAAGAAAAAGATCATACCCAATATGATTGTATTTAGGCCAACCATTCTCAGAAAGATCATACTCTGGACAATCATATTCAAAGAAGAAATTGCTTGAGGTTCATGATTTAAAAGTGAAGGAAATAATGAGATCAACAATGTTTTAAACCATTTAAAAAGGGTTTAATTATTTTTTAGGTTTCAATTGGGTCAAGAGTCATTGTATCAGAGTGGAATTGTTTTATATTTTCAAGTGGCTCAAGAGAAGAAGTGAAGAAGTAAAAGTGGTTTGAAATAAAAGTTTGTTGATGTGTAATTGAGGGGGAGCTCAACATTCAAAAGAATTATCATATTCAACATTCATAAGGAGAAGTGAAAGTTTTAGAATAATTGAGAAGCTTCAATAAGAGTTGATGAAGTAAAAATACACCCTAGATTTTTGGGTAAATTGAGATTAGTGTGAATTTGATTAAGTAGGAAATTTTTTGGGATTCTTGCAAAAGCATATTGAGGGTCACCTATAGAAGGAGAAAAGTATGCTATACTTGAGGTGGACTGATGTAATTTTTCTGAGAGAGAAGCTCCTAGTTTTATAAAGAAGAAAAATTTTATGTATTCACTTTTATTGAAGAAGTTTTGATGGATTCAAGTGAAAGAGAAGAGACAAGATCACAACATTGTATTCAGATGATCATCATACTCAGTGTTTATCATACTCAGTTGATTACTATATTCGTCTTGTTAATCATATTCAACTGATCATCGTATCGGGGTGGATTAATCTGATTGTAATTTTCATATCGGGTCTTCCATCTTGAAGAATATAAAGAATTAAAGTAGAGTTGATTCGTCTCTATATAATTCTATCAAAGTTATACTTTTTATACTATGGAATATCGTACCGAGAAGAATCGTATTGGAAAAATCTTATTGGGAAGAATTGTATCAAGGACAATCAAACTCAGAGGAATCAGACTGGGAAAATCAGACTTGGTTTTTTTTCTTAACAATGTCTAGAAAGTTCTTACCGTATTTTGGGTAAGAAATTGAAGAAGTGTTTTCAATTGAATACATTTGTGTAATTGAAAAGTATCACAGGTAACATGATTTGTTACACAATCATTTCATTACCCAATTTATGCTAAGAGGGTGCACATGTACTATTGGATTGTTTACATAGAGCTACACAAGTGAAAGGGTATATCCTACTAGTTTTAATCCAATGATTGTTTTCTATTAGATTGTATGGTGTTGAAACACTTCAATTCTATACCAAGGATGTGGCTATTATTATTGAATAGTGAATCTTGTAAATACTTGTGTTCCTATGGATGTGTGTTTGAATTGTTTTCAGTAGGGAATATAATCTTTAACAGGAGGTGAATGTTGTTTCATTTGAAAAGAAACATAATAGAAAAAGGTATCACTGATTCACCCCTCCCCCTCTCAGGGATACAATCGTCCATTGGGCACTTTCAAGTGGCCTAATGGGCATAAGGGGCCTAATGGGCCTAATGGGCCGAATGGACCTAATGGGCCTAACTAGCCTAAGGGGCCTAATGGACCCCCTTGGTCCAATTGGGCCTAACTAGTCTAAGTGGCCTAATAGGCCGAATGGTCCTAAGTGTCATAATGGGCCTAACAGGCCTAAGTAGCCTAATGGGCCCAATGGGATAAATGGGACCAACATGCCTAAGTGTCCCAACTATCCTAATGGCCCAATGGGCTCAATGGGCCTAAGTTGCCTAACTGACATTTGTGTCACCCCAATGGGCCTAATGGGTCAAACTCGCTTAAGTGGCCTAACTGGACCAATGGGACTAACGAGCTGAATGGGCCTAACTGGCCTAATAGGCCCAATGCGACTAACTGGCCTAATGGGATGAATGAGCCTCACAAGCCTAATGGGTCTAACTAGACAATGTGTCCTAATGGGCCTAACTCGCCAAACTGGTCTAATGGGATGAATGGGCCTAAGTGGCATAATTGGCCCAATGAACTCAATGGGCCTAACTGGCCAAAGTGGCCTAATGGCCCTAACTCACCTAAGTGGCCTAATGGGTCTAATGGGATGAACAGGCCTAATTAGGGTAATGGGTCGTATGAGATTAAGTAGCACAATGGGATGAATGGTCCTAAGTGTCCCAATGGGCCTCATAGGCTTAATGGGCTGAATGGGCCTAATGGGCCTAAGTGGCCTAATGAGCCTAAGTGTCAAATGGGCATAAGTATCCTAATGGGCCTAATGGACCTAAATGGATGAATGGGATTAATGGTCCTAATGGGCCTAGGTGAAAAAATGGGCCTAATTGGCATAATGAGCCTAAGTGGGCTAATGGGCCGAATGGGCCCAAGTGTCCAAATGGGCCTAAGTGGCCTAAGTGACCTAAGTAGCCTAATGTGCCTAATGGGAATAAGTGGCGTAATGGACCTAATGGGCCTAAGTGGCCCCATGGGCCTAATGGGAATAATGGGCCTAAGTGTCCTTATGGGCATAATGGGCCAAAGTGGCTTAATAGGCCTAAGCGGCCTAAGTGGCCTATGTGGTCTCATGGGCCTAAGTGGCATAAGTGGCCTAATGGGATGAATGGGCCTAAGTGGATTAATGGGCCTAATGGGCCTCAGTGGCCTAATGGGCCTAAGTAGCCTAATTGGCGTAATCTGTGTAGTGGCCTAATAGGCCTAATGGGAATAATGGACATAAGTGGCCTAATGGGGCTAATGGGCATAAGTGGCCAAATGTGCCTAAGTGGCCTAAGTGGCCTGATTGACCTAATGGGACTTAGTGTCCTAAAGGGCCTAATGGGCCTTAGTGGCCTAATGGGCCTCAGTGGCCTAATGAGACTAATGGGAAAAAGTGGCCTAATGGGCCTAATGGGCCTTAGTGGCCTAAGGGACCTAATGGGTCTAATGGGCCTAAGTGGACTAATGGGCCTAACAGTCCAAAGTGGCCTAATGGTCCTAAGTGCCCGAATGGCCCTTAGTGGCCTAATTGGCCTAATGGGCCTATGTTTCCGAAGTGGCCTAACATGCCTAAGTGGCCTAATGGGCCTAATGGGCTTAAGTGGCATAATGGACCTAATGGGCCTAATGGGCATAATGGGCCAAAGTGGTGTAAGTGGCCTAATGGGCCAAATAGGCCTAAGTGGCCAAATGGGCCTTGGTGGACTAAGTGGTATAATGGGCCTTGGTGGACTAAGTGGCATAATGGGCCTAATGGGCCAAAGTGGCCTAATGGGCCTAGGTGGCATAATGGGTCGAATGGGTTGAATGAGACTAAGTGGCCTAATGGGCCTAAGTGGTCTAAGTTGCCTAATAGGCCAAATGAACTTAATGGGTCCAATGGGCCTGATGGGCCTAATTGGATTAATGGGCCTAAGTGTCCCAATGAGACGAATGAGACTAACTGGCCTGATGGGCCTGATAGACATAATGGGCTGAACGGGCCTAAGTGGCCTCATGGATTTGATGGGCTTGATGGGTCTAATGGGCTTAAATGGAATAATGAGCTGAATGGGCCTAAGTGGCCTAATGGGCCTAAGGTGCCTAATGGGCCTAAGTGGCCTAATGGGTCTGATGTCTCTAATGGGCCTCAGTGGCCTCATGGGCATAATGGGCCTAAGTGGACTAATGAGTTGAATGGTCCTAACTGTCCTAATGGGCCAAATGGGCCTAAGTGGCCTAATGGGCCTTTGTGGCCTAATGGGATTGATGAGCCTAATGGGCCTTAGTGGACTCATGAACCTAGTGGACCTAATGGGCCTAATGGGACAAAGGGGCATAAGTAGCCTAATGGGCCTAATGGGCATAATGCGCCTAATGGGCCTTAGTGGCCAAATGGGACTCATGGGCCTAATGAGCCTTCATGACCTAATGGGCCTCATGGGCGTAATGGGAATGATCGGCCTAATGGACATAATGGGTATGAGTGGCCCAATGGTTCTAATGGGCCTAGGTGTCCATATGGGCCTCAGTGGTTGAATGGGAATAATGGGCCTAATGGGAATGATAGGCCCAATGGGATGGGCCTAATGGGCATAAGTGGTTGAATGGGCCAAATGGGTCTAATTGGCCTAGTGGGCCTAATTGGACTAATGGTTCTGATTGGCCTAATGTACCTCATGGGCCGAATGGGCCTCAGTGGCCTAAGTGTCGTAATGGGCCTCATGGGTGATGAGGATCATGGAACACATGGGCATTACGGGGTTGGAGGCGGACATGATGAGGAAGGCGGAATGCACACAAGTGGACAAGACCCTTTGCGTGGAATTGGAGGCCCAATGACAAGGGAGCGGACCAAGAGAATGAAGGAGGCCTTAAATGGATTAATCATGGAATTCCAAGAGGAGGCCCAACACCTTTGCTTGGGGGAAGCATTCGGGCCTATAATTACATTAATTAAGGCCCAAACATGCTTTTAAAAACCCAACCCAAGTGGTGCTACGAGATTTCAAGCCCACCCACCATGGAATCTTCAAAGTCAAAAGGTGGTGGGCTACTTGTCTTTTCTTTTCCAAAAGGGTGTGCTACTTGTCTCCTAAAGTCTTGGTCAAGTGCCAAAGTTGTCAAAAGCATCCTATAGGCTTTTTGACTATGGAAAACTAGCCATTAGACTAATGTAAAGAGCCACCCCATGTGTAATTCGAATTTCAAGTTTCTTTGGCTATAAATAGCCACCCCCTTGTACTCTTGAAGCATGATAAATGAAGGTAATGTTATTATGGTGAGTTTTGCTTGCAACCTTTGTGTTCTTGCTTAATTCTTGACTTATCAAAGGATTGGTCATCCTTTGTGGCGTCTTGTGGCTAGAGTTCTTAGAGACAAGTTCTCTTTGGGTTCTACCTTGACCAATTCCCTCTTCCTTCTATTTATCACTATCCGCACACCACATTCACTTGTTTTCTTGCGGCGATCCGGGTGCACAACGCGCGAACATTGTACAAGGTTCCTAGGACACTTTCTAGCGGGTCTTGCATCGCGTATCATTTGGTATCAGAGCCCATTTGCAAGAAACCAGGTTCCTTCTTTCTTATCCCTTCTTCCATTTCATTTCTCTTCGAATCGGGCCGACATCAATTCTGGTCCAATTCCTCCTTCACCTACGGACGTCATTTCTTCATCATTTCGGATGTATAACATGTCATTCTTGCAGTTGAGAAGCTGATCTTTCCTCCCCATTTGGAACCATAAAAATCAAAGCCATATATCGTGAGATATAGTGGGTTCAAATTTTGCAAAAAAATCTGCAATTTCAAAACCCCGCAACTCACACTTTGATTCCATTTTGTGTTACAAATTACTGCTTCTCCTGCATTTAAATATTAAAATATTCATCTTGTTGCTGCTACATTTATTCAAAAAAAAAAGAGCCAAAAAAAAAAATTTTTAAAAAAAAATTAAGGCTCAAAAAAAAAAATGGCAACATTTTGAATTCTACGTCCCATTTTCATTCTTCTTCATCCCTTTTCATTCACTTCAAATATTTTCTATCTTGAATCCATTTTTGAATTTTATCTTTGAATTCTAGTTCGGGATTGCCACATTTCAACGATCCTTTAGATTTGTTGAAATTGGGTAAGAACGCTATAGGAAGCAAGTTGAGTGGTAAAAGGCAAGAGTGTTACATTTTGATAAAAGCCGAAATTGAGTGAAACACGAGCGAACAAATTATTTTGAGTGTAAACAAGTGAGGGAGTGTGTGAGGTCCATTTTCCTTTCCCTTTCATTTTTCTCACAGGATACCTAAATGGCGGAGTCAAGTAATACCAATGAAGCGGACATTAAGATGTTCATGAGGGCTGTACAAGAACAATTCCAAAGGTTGAATGCGAGGATGGATGAACTCCAATCCCCTTCCAATTCTAGAGCACCACCAAGGAGGCGAGTTGTTGAAGAAGAGGAGGAGTTATCCGATTTTCACGAGTCACCAATTCGGAGAAATCAACCACCAAGGAGGCAAGCCAATGATCTTGGAGGAGTAAAGTTGAGGATCCCTTCATTCCAAGGTAAGAATGATCCTGAAACTTACTTGGAATGGGAAAGAAAGGTCGAACATGTTTTTGGTTGTCACACCTATTCGGAGGAAAACAAAGTGAAGTTGGCGGCCGTGGAGTTCACCGATTATGCTAGTATTTGGTGGGACCAACTACAAGTGAGTCGACGGCGAAGTGGAGAAAGACCCATCCACACTTGGGAGGAGATGAAGGTGGTAATGCGTAAGAGGTTCATTTCTAGCCACTATTATCGTGATTTGTTCCTCAAGTTGCAGGGTTTGAAACAAGGGGTCATGAGTGTTGAGGAGTATCACAAAGAGATGGAGATCATCATGATTCGAGCGAATATTGATGAGGAGCGAGAGGCCACCATGGCAAGGTTTGTGAATGGCCTCAACCATGACATTCGGGACATAGTGGACATGCACCACTACTTGGACATGGAGGACCTACTTCACATGGCCACCAAAGCGGAGAGGCAAGTAAAGGCAAGAAGGATGCGCCCTACATCTTTTGGTAAGGATTCTAGACCTTCATTAAAGTTTAAGGATTCCAAACCACAAGAGCATGTAAGGGAACACAAAACTGATTCGAAGGAGTTGCCCAAACCAAAACCATTCTTTCTGGAATCCAAAGGTAAAATGGAGGGTAAGGTTGTTTCCAAATCACGAGATATCAAATGTTTTAAATGTCAAGGATTTGGACATATTGCCTCACAATGCCCAAACAAGAGGACAATGATTATTTTGGATGATGGAAATGTTCTTAGTGCTAGCTCAAGCGAAGATGAAATGCCATCACTTGAGGATGATTCGGATGTGGAAGTAGAAAGCCCCGTACATGGAGAAATGCTTGTGGCAAGGCGTGCTTTGAGTGCTCAACCCGAAGGAGAACATGATCAAGAGCAAAGGGAGCACATTTTTCATACTAGATGCCTCGTCAAAGATAAGGTATGTAGTATGATTATTGATGGGGGTAGTTGTACAAACGTAGCAAGTGGTTTGATGGTTGATAAATTGGGATTGGCTACGACTAGACATCCTAGGCCTTATAGATTGCAATGGTTAAATAACAGCGGGGATGTCAAAGTGACTAAGCAAGCACAAGTTCCATTTTCTATTGGTAAGTATGAAGACAAGGTGATGTGTGATGTTGTTCCAATGCATGCTAGTCATATTTTGTTGGGAAGACCATGGCAATTTGATAGGAGGGTCACACATGATGGATACACCAATCGATATTCTTTTGAGTATAATGGGAGGACGGTTATTCTTACACCATTGAGACCTTTGCAAGCTTATGAAGACCAAGTGAGGATTGAGAGAGATTGTGAGAAGAGAGAAAAAGAAAAGAGAGAAAAAAATAGAGAGAATGAGAAGAGTGGAAAAATCAAGAGTGAAAAAGGAGTTTTGAGTGAAAGCAAAAAAAATGAGGGAAATAAAAAAGTTGAAAATAAGAGTGAAAATAAGAGTGAAAACAAGAGTGTTGAGGGAAAAGTGAGCTTATTTTCAGGAAAAAGAGAGATAGAGAGAGCTTTGGAGGGGGAGGAAACTCTCGTGCTTTTATGCAAGGGAGAATGTTTTACCACTAACTCTCCTAACCCTTCTATGCCTTCTAGTGTTATGTCTCTTTTGCAGGATTTTGGTGATGTTTTTCCTGAGGAAATTCCCGATGGCTTACCACCCTTGCGGGGTATCGAGCACCATATCGACTTCCTCCCCGGAGCAACACTTCCTAATCGACCGGCCTATCGGGCTAACCCGGAGGAGACTCGAGAAATCCAACGACAAGTGGAAGAATTGCTAAGGAAGGGATTTGTCCGAGAGAGCTTGAGTCCTTGTGCGGTGCCGGTAATTCTTGTCCCAAAAAAAGATGGTAAGTGGAGAATGTGTGTTGATTGTCGAGCTATCAACAAAATCACGGTAAAGTATCGTTATCCCATACCTCGTTTGGATGATATGCTTGATGAACTCCATGGTGCATGCTTGTTTACTAAAATTGACCTAAGGAGTGGATACCATCAAATTAGAATGAAAGAGGGAGATGAATGGAAAACCGCATTTAAAACTAAGTTTGGATTGTATGAATGGCTAGTTATGCCTTTTGGACTAACTAATGCCCCTAGTACATTCATGAACTTAATGAATCATGTTTTCCGTCCATTCATTGGGAAATTTGTGGTTGTGTATTTTGATGACATCCTCGTTTATTCTAAGAGCCTTGATGAACATCATGAACATTTGAAACATGTTTTTGAGACTCTAAGGATAAATAGGTTGTTTGCAAACTTGGAAAAATGTACATTTTGTTTAAATTCGGTTGTTTTCCTTGGTTTTGTGGTAGGAGCTGATGGCATGAGGGTTGATGAAGAGAAGGTGAAGGCGATTCGGGATTGGCCACAACCAAAGAATGCCAATGAGGTGAGGAGCTTCCATGGACTTGCGAGTTTTTACCGAAGGTTCGTAAGGGACTTTTCAACAATCGCGGCACCATTGAATGAGTTGGTCAAGAAAGGGGTAAGTTTCAAGTGGGGAAAAGCTCAAGAGGAAGCCTTCTCCACACTCAAAGGTAAGTTAACCAATTCACCTCTCTTAGTTCTGCCCGACTTTTCTAAAGTTTTTGAGGTTGAGTGTGATGCCTCTGGAATAGGAATTGGGGCTGTTTTAATGCAAGACTCTAAGCCTATCGCATACTTTAGTGAGAAGCTTAATGGGGCTGCATTGAACTACTCTACCTATGACAAGGAATTGTATGCTCTCAAAAGAACTTTAGAAAATTGGCAACATTACTTGTGGCCAAGGGAATTTGTGATTCATTCGGATCATGAAAGCCTAAAATTTCTTAAGTCACAAGGAAAGTTGAATAGGCGGCATGCAAGATGGCTTGAATTCATTGAAACATTTCCTTACATCATTAAGCATAAAAAAGGAAAAGAAAATGTTGTCGCTGATGCTTTGTCTAGGAGATATTCTCTTATTACTTCAATGCATGCTAAAATACTTGGTTTTGAAATGTTGAAAAGCATGTATGAGAATGATGTGGATTTTTCTGAAATTTGGAAGTTGTGTGAAAAACATGGCAAAAGTGATTTTTACAAACATGATGGATTTCTTTTTCGGAAAAATAAATTGTGTGTCCCATCTTGTTCCATGCGTGAATTGCTTGTTAGAGAAACACATGGTGGTGGATTAATGAGGCATTTTGGGGTTGAGAAAACATTGTCCTTATTGAGTGAACATTTTTATTGGCCTCACATGCGTAGGGATGTGGTAAGTGTTTGTGGAAATTGTAATGTGTGTAAACATGCAAAGTCGAAAGTGCTTCCACATGGCTTATACACCCCTTTGCCTGTTGCTTCTCATCCTTGGGTTGACATATCAATGGATTTTGTCCCCGGCTTGCCAAGATCACAATCAGGTAAGGATAGCATCTTTGTGGTGGTGGACAGGTTTAGTAAAATGGCTCATTTTATTGCTTGTTCTAAAACCAATGATGCAACTCATATCGCTGATTTGTTTTTCAGGGAAATTGTTAGGTTGCATGGATTACCCAAGAGCATTGTGAGTGATAGGGATGTCAAATTCCTAAGTCACTTCTGGAGGACATTGTGGAACAAACTTGGAACCAAACTTTTGTTCTCCACCACTGCACACCCACAAACAGATGGTCAAACGGAGGTGGTCAATAGGACACTTTCCACATTATTGCGTTCCATCCTTAGAAAAAATATAAAACATTGGGAAAGATGCCTGCCTCACATTGAGTTTGCTTATAATCGAGTGGTTCACTCCACTACTAATGCTTCACCATTTGAAGTTGTGTATGGTTTTAACCCATTAACTCCACTTGATATTTTACCTTTTCCTACTAATCAATTTACGAATCTTGAAGGTGAAAAGAAGGCAAAGTTTGTGCAGGAGTTCCATGCAAAGGTAAAGGCCAACATTGACCGGAAGAATGAACAAGTAGCGAAGCACGCCAACAAAGGTCGGCGAAAAATGGTTTTTCTACCTGGAGATTGGGTGTGGCTACACTTGAGGAAGGAGAGGTTTCCGGAGCAACGAAAATCAAAACTTCATCCACGAGTAGATGGTCCTTTCCAAGTCTTAGAGAAGATCAATGATAATGCCTACAAGATTGATTTACCCGACAGGTATGGGAATGTTAGTGGTACCTTTAATGTTGCTGATCTTTCTCCCTTTGAATTTTCAGATTCGAGGACGAATCCTTTTGAGGAGGGAGGAGATGATGAGGATCATGGAACACATGGGCATTACGGGGTTGGAGGCGGACATGATGAGGAAGGCGGAATGCACACAAGTGGACAAGACCCTTTGCGTGGAATTGGAGGCCCAATGACAAGGGAGCGGACCAAGAGAATGAAGGAGGCCTTAAATGGATTAATCATGGAATTCCAAGAGGAGGCCCAACACCTTTGCTTGGGGGAAGCATTCGGGCCTATAATTACATTAATTAAGGCCCAAACATGCTTTTAAAAACCCAACCCAAGTGGTGCTACGAGATTTCAAGCCCACCCACCATGGAATCTTCAAAGTCAAAAGGTGGTGGGCTACTTGTCTTTTCTTTTCCAAAAGGGTGTGCTACTTGTCTCCTAAAGTCTTGGTCAAGTGCCAAAGTTGTCAAAAGCATCCTATAGGCTTTTTGACTATGGAAAACTAGCCATTAGACTAATGTAAAGAGCCACCCCATGTGTAATTCGAATTTCAAGTTTCTTTGGCTATAAATAGCCACCCCCTTGTACTCTTGAAGCATGATAAATGAAGGTAATGTTATTATGGTGAGTTTTGCTTGCAACCTTTGTGTTCTTGCTTAATTCTTGACTTATCAAAGGATTGGTCATCCTTTGTGGCGTCTTGTGGCTAGAGTTCTTAGAGACAAGTTCTCTTTGGGTTCTACCTTGACCAATTCCCTCTTCCTTCTATTTATCACTATCCGCACACCACATTCACTTGTTTTCTTGCGGCGATCCGGGTGCACAACGCGCGAACATTGTACAAGGTTCCTAGGACACTTCCTAGCGGGTCTTGCATCGCGTATCAATGGGCCTAAGTGGCCTAATGAGCAAAGTAGGCCCAAAGGGCCTTGGTGGCCTAATTGGCCTGATGAGCATAATGGGACTAATGGACCTTAGTGGCCTAATGGGCTTAATGGGCATAATAGGCCCAATGGGTATAATGGGCCTCATTTTCCCAATTGGCCTAATTTTCCTAATGGGCCTAAGTGGCCTAATGGGCCTGATGGGCCTCATGGGCCTGATGGGACTCATGGGACTGATGAGCCTCATGGGCCTCATGGGCCTCATGATCCTAATGGGCCTAAGTGGCCTAAGTATCCTGATGGGCATAATGGGCCTAAGTGGCCTAATGGGCATAATGGTCCTTAGTGGCTGGATGGGCCTAATTGGCCTAATTGGCATATTGTGCCTAATGGACCTAATGGTATTAATGGGCCTAAGTGGCATAAGTGGCCTAATGGGCCTAATGAGCCTAATGGTCTTAATGGCTCTCATTGCATTAATTGGCCCAATGGGCCTAAGTGGCCTAATGGGCCTAAGTGGCGGAATTGGCCTAATGGGCATAAGTGGTGGAATGGTTCTAATAGTCCTAAGTAGCCTAATGGGCCTAATGGGCCTAAGTGGCTTCATGGGCCCAATTGGCATAATGGGCCTAATGAGCCTCATGGGACTAAGTGGCCTCATGGGCCTGATGGGCCTAATGGGCGTCATGGGACTAATGGGCCAAATGGGCCTCGTAGGCCTAAGTGGCCTAATGGGCATAGTGGGCTTAATGGTCCTAGGTGTCCTAAGTGGCCTAATGGGATGAATGGGCCTAAGTTTCCGAATGGGCCTAGTGTGCCTAAAGGGCCTAATGAGACTAAGTGGCTCGATGGGCTGAATAGGCCTCATGGTCCTAATGGGCCGAATGGGCCTAGGTGGCCTCATGCGCCCAATGGGCCTAATGGGCCTAACTGTCCTAATGGGATGAATGGTCCTAAGTGTCCTAATAGGCCTAATGAGCCTAATGGGACTCATGGACCTAAGTGGCCAAAGTGGCCTAGTGTTCTGAGTGGGCCTAAAGGACCTAATGGGCCTAATGGGACGAATGGGCCGAATTGGACAGATGGGCCTATTGGGCCTCATGGGCATAATGGGCCTAATGGGCCTCATGGGACCAATGGGAATAATGTGCCTAATGGGCCTTAGTGGCCTTAGTGGGCCTAAATGGTCAAATGAGTCGAATGGTCCAAAGTGGCCTAATGGGCCCAATGGGCCTCATCGGCCTAAGGGGACTAATGGGATGAATGGGACTAGTGGGACCAATGTGCCTAATAGATCTAAGTGGCCTAATTAGTCTAAGTGGCCTAAAGGGCTTAGTGGGCCTGATAGGATTAACAGGGCTAATGGTTCAAGTGGTCCCAAGGGGCCTGATGGGTCTAACGGGCCTCATGGGCATCATGGGCCTAAGTGGCCCCATGGGTCTAATGGGCTTAATGGGTCTAAGTGTCCTAATAGGCCTCAAGGGGCTAATGGGCCACATGGGTAGAATTCCCCTCATGGGCTTGATGGGCCTAATGGTCCTAAGTGTCATAATGTTCCAAATGGTCCTAATGGGCCTAATGGGGATAATGGGCATAATGGACATAATTATCCCAAGTGGCCTAAGTGGCCTAATCATGCTAATCGACTGAAAGGGACTAATGGGCCTAATTGTCCTAAGTGGCTTAGCGGGCCTAATGTTCCTAGTGGGACTGATGTGTTTAATGGGCCTAATAGGCCTATGTTTAATAATGGTCCTAATGTGCCTACGTTCCCTAATGGGAATAATGGGCCTAACTGGCCTAATCTGGAAAATCGACCAAATGGGCCCAATGGGCCTATATGGCCTAATGGTCCTAACATGCCTAATGTGACTAATGGGTTTAATGGGTCGAATGGGCCTAAGTAGACGAATGGGCCTACATGGCCTAATGGACCTAAGTAGAAAAATGGGCCTAAGTGGCCTAATGGGCCTATGTGGCCTAATGGGCCTAAGTAGCCAAATGGACCTAATGGGACTAATGGGTTTAATGGGCTGAATGGGCCTAATTGACCTAATGGGCCTAATGATCCTAAGTGGACTAATGAGCCTAATGAGACTAAGTGGCTTAATGCCCTTAATCGACGAAATTGGCATAATGGGCCTAAGTGGCCTAATGGGCCTAATGGCCCTAATTGGTCGAATGGGTCTAGTGGGCCTTAGTGGCCTAATGGATCTAATGGGCGTAAGTGGCTAATGGTCCTAATGGGACTAAGTGGTCTAATCCCACTAATTGACTAAATGGGGTTAATGGGCCCAATGGACCAAATGGGACTAAGTGACCTAATGAGCTTAATGGGCCTAATGGGCCTAAGTGGCCTAATTAGCCTAATTAGTCGAATGGGACTAATGGGCCTAAGTGGACTAATGGGCCTGATGGGCCTAATTCCTAAGTGGCCTAAGTGGCCTAATGGTCCTAATAGGCATAATGGGCCTAAGTGGCCTAAGTGGTCTAATCGGCCTAATCAGCCAAATGGGCCTAATGGTCTTAAGTGGCCTAATGGGCCTAAGTGGTCGAATGGACCTAATGGGATGAAGTGGCCTAATAGCCCTAGTGGGCCCAAGTGGCCTAATCGACATAATCGATCGAATGTACCTAATGGGCCTAAGTGGCCTAATGGGCCTAATGGGCCCAAGTGGCCTAAGTGGGATAATCTTTCTACTCGATCGAATGGGCCAAATGGGCCTATGTGAAATAATGGGCCTAAAGGGTCTAATGGGCCAATGTGGGATAATCAACCGAATGGGCCTAAGTGTCCTAGTTAGCCTAATTGATCGAATGGGCCTAATGGGCTTAATGAGACTAAGTGTCCTAATCGGCCAAATGGGACTAAGTTTCCTAAGTGGCCTAATCAGTGTAATCTACTGAACGGTCATAATGGTCCTAAGTGGCCTAATGGGACTAATGGGTCGAATGGATCTAAGTGGCCTAAGTAGCATAATAAACCTAATCAACCAAATGGGCCTTATGGGCCAAAGTAGCCGATTAGGACTAACATGCCTGAGTGGCTATATGGGCCTAATGGGACAAATTGGCCTAATTTTAAGACTGGGCTTAAGTGGAATAGTGGGCCTAATGGTACGAATGGGCTTAAGTGGCCTAATAGGCCTAATGGGCCTAAGTGGCCTAATGGGCCTAGTGGGTCTAAGTGGTCGAGTGGGCTTAATGTGCCTCATTGGCCTAATGGGCCTAATGGGTGTAATTGGCCTAATGGGCATAGCGGGCGTAAGGGGACGAATGGGCCTAATGCGCCTAATGGTCCTAATGGTCCTAATGGTTCTAATGGGCCTAAGTGGCATTATGGGCCTAATGGGAAGAATGGGCCTAATGGGCCTAGTTGGACTAATGGACCTAATGGGCCTAATGGGTCCAATGGGCCTAAGTGGCCTAATGGGCCAATGGTATTGAGTCACTTAATGGGTCTAAGTGGCCTAACGGTCCAAATGGGATGAAGGGGCCTAATGGACCTAAGTGGCCTTATGGGCCGAATGAACTTAATGAGCCTAATGGGACTAATGGGCCTAATTGGCCTAATAGGCATAAGTGGCCTAGTGGGACAATGGGCCTAAGTGTCCTAATGGACCTAATGCACCTAAGTAGCCCAATCAGCCTAATCGAACGAATGGGATAAATGGGCCTGATGGGCCTAAGTGGAATAATGGGCCTAATAGGCCAAAGTGGCTGAATGGGCCTGATGGGATGAAATGGCCTCAGGGGACTAATGGGCCTCCTAGTCCTAAGTGGCCTAATGGTCCTCATGGGCCTAAGTGGCCCAAGGGGACCAAGTGGCCTAATTGGCCTAATGGGCTTAATGGGCCTAATGGGATTAATAGGCCCAGGTACCAAATGGACCAAATGGGCCAAATGGGCCTAACTAGCCTATGGGGCATAATGGGGCTAAGCGGCCTAATGGGCCTAAGTGGCATAATGGTCATAATAGGCTTAACGGGTCTAGAGGCCAAATGGGCCTAATGGTCCTAAAGGGCCGAATGGACCCAATTGGCCTAAGTGGCCTAATGGGCCTAGGTGGACTAATGGGAATTTTTTTCCTAATCTGCCTAATGGGCTTAATGGGCCAAATGGGCTTAATGGGCTTAATGGGCTTAATGGGCCTAATGTGACTAATTGGCCGAATAGGCCTAATTGGATTTAAGTGCCCTAATGGGCATAATGGGCCAAAGTTGCCTAATTTCCTTAATGGGTTTAATGGGCCTAATGGGCCTAAGTGGCCAAATTGGCCTAATGGGATTAATGGGCCTAGTTAGCCTAAGAGGCCTAATGGGCCTAATGAGACTTAGTGGCTTAATCACCCTAATGTGTCTAATCAGCCTAATGGGCCAAAGTGGCATAATTAGTGTAATGGGCTTAATGGGTCGAGAGGATAAATGGGCATAATGGGCCAAATAGGCCTAATGGGGTGAATGGGCCTAATTAGCCTAAGTGGTCTAATGAGCCGAATGGGCCTAAATGGCCTAATGGGCCTAAATTTCCAAATCGACCTTGTAGGATTAATGGGACTAAGGAGACTAATGGGCCTAATGGGTCTAATGTGCCTAAGTAGCCTAATCGGCCTAATGGGATTAATGGTTCCAATGGACCTAAGTTGTCGAATGGGCTTAATGGGCCTATGTAGCCCAATCAGCCTAAGTATCCTAATAGGCCTAAGTGGCCCAATGGGACCAATGGACCTAATGGGCCTAAGTGGCCTAAGTGGCCTAATGAGCATAATGGGCCTAAGTGGCTGAATGGTCCATAAGTAGCTGAATGGGCCTAAGTGGCCTGATGGCCTAATGGGACGAATGGGCTGAGTAGCCAAATGGTCCAAATGGGCCTAAGTTGCATAATGGGCGTAACGAGCCTAAGTGGCCTAATGGGCCTAATGGGCCTAAGTGCCCTAATTGGTCTAGTGGGCCTTAGTGGCCTAAGCAGCCTAATAGGCCTAATCGGCCTAATGGACCAAAGTGGCATAATGAACCTAGGTGGCCGAATGGACCTAATGGGTTAAAATTTCCTAATGGGCCTAAGTGGCCTAATGGGCCCAATGGGTCTAATGAGCCTAAGTGGCTAAATTTGCCTAATGGGTCAAAGTGGTCTAATTGACCGATTGGGCCTAATGTGCATAGTGAGTTTAATGGGCCTAATGTGCCTAAGTGGCTTAAGTGACCTAATGGGCCAAATGGACTGAAGTGGATTAATGGGCCTAATTTTCCAAATGATCCTAAGTAGCCTAATGGTCCTAATGGGCACAAGTGGTCTAATGGGCCTAATTGGACTAAGTGGCCTAATTGGCCTAATTGGATTAATGGGCCTAAAAAAGGGCCTAAGTGACCTAATGGGTCTATTTGGTCTAAGTAGCCTAATGGGCCTCATTGGTCTAAGTGGATTAATGGGCTTAATGGGCCTAATGGGTTTAAGGGCCCTAATGGGATGAATGGGATTAACGGGCCTTGGTGCAAATGGGCCTAATGGGTCGAATGGATCTAATGGGCTTTAGTATCCTAATGGGACTAAGTTGACTAATGGGCCTAAGTGGATTAATCAATCTAATGGGATTAATGTGCCTAATGGGCCTAAGGGGCGTAATGGGATTACGTGGCCTAATGGGACTAAGGTGCCTAATGGGACTAAGTGACCTAATGAGCATAGGTGCCGTTATGGGCTTATTGAGATTAGTGGACCTAGGGGATAAATGATCATAATGGGAATAATGGGACTAATGGTCCAAATGGCCCTAAGTGGCCTAATGGGTCTAATGGGCCTAAGTGGCCTAATGGGTCTAAGTGGCCTAATCAGCCTAATGGGCCTAAGTGGCCTAATCGGACTAGGTGGCCTAATGAGATTAATGGTATTAACAGGCCTAGGGTTCAAATGGGCCTAATGGGATGAATGTGTCGAATTGGACTAAGTGGCTAAATGGGCCTAAGTGGCCTAATGGGCCAAAGTTTCCTAATTAGATTAATGGGCCAAATGGGCCTAAGTGGCAAAATGGTCCAAATTGGCCTAATTGGATTAAAGGGCCAAATAGACCTAATGGGCATAAGGGGACTAATGGGCCAAAGTTTCCTAATCGACCTAATGTACTTAATTGGACTAATGGGCCTAATGGGTCGAATGGGCCTAAGTGGCCTAATGGGTCAATGTGGCCTCATCTGCCAAATGGTCTTAATGGGACTAGTGGACCTAAGTGGCCTAATGGTCCTAATGAGCCTTATTGTCCCAATCGGCCTAATGTACCTAAGTGGCCTAATGGGCCTAAGTGGCTTAATGGGCTTAACGGGCATAACAGGACTAGGGGCCAAATGGGCCTAATGGGGGGGGGGAATGGGCCAAATAGGCCTAATGGGTTGAATGAGCCTAATTAATCTATGTGGCACAATGGGCCTAATGGGCCTATGTGGGATAATGGGTCTAAGTTTCCTAATCGGCCTAATGGGCTTAATGGGCATAAGGGGCCCAATGGGTCTAATGGACCTAACTGGCCTAAGAGGGGTAAATGGCCTCATTGTCCTAATGGGATTAATGGGCTAGGGGGGGCCTAAGTGGGCGAATGGGACTTAGTTGCCTAATGGGCCTAATGGATGAAGTGGCCAAAGTGTCCTAATGGGCCACAACAGCCTAATGGGCCTAAGCGGCCTAATTGGCCTAATGGGCCTAAGTGACCTATTGGGATTAATGGGACTAGGTGGCCTAATGGGCCTAATGATCCTAAGTGGCCTAATGGGACGAAGTGGTTAAATGGGCCTAATGGACATAATGGGCCTAAGTGGCTAATGGGCCTAATCGGCCTAAGTGGCCTAAGTGGACTAATGGGCCTAATGGGACTCAGTGGACTAATGGGCCTTAGTGGATTATGGGAATAAGTGTCCTAATGGGCCTAAGTTTCCTAATGGGCCTAAGTGGCTTAATGGGCCTAATGGGACTCAGTGAGCTGATGGGTCTAATGGGACTAAGTGACCTAAATGGCCTCATAGGCCTTAGTGGCCTAATGGGCATAATGGGACTCAATGGCCTAAGTGGCTTAATGGACCTAATAGGCCTAATGGGACTAAGTGACCAAATGAGCTGAAATGACCTTAGTGGCCTAATGGGCCTAATGGTCCTTATTGACCTAATGGGCCTAAGTGGCCTAATGGGCCTAAGCTTCCTAATGTGACTAAGTGGCCTGATGGTCCTAATGGGACTCAATAGCCTAATGGTCCTTATTGGCCTAAGTGGCCTAAATGGCCTGATGGACCTTAATGGCCTAAAGGGCCTCAGTGGCCTAATGGGCCTAATCGTCCTAAGTGGCCTAAGTGGCCTAATGGGCCTAATGGGTATAAGTGACTAAATGATCTGAATGGGCCTAATGGTCCTCAGTGGCCTAATGGGCCTATGTGTCCAAATGGGCCTAATGGGCCTAAGTGGCCTAATGAGCTGAATGTGCTTAAGTTGCCTAATGCGCCTAATGGGCGTAATGGGCCTTAGTGGCCTAATGGGCCTGATTGTCCTGATGGGCCTAATGGACCTCATCGACATAAGTTTTCTAATGAACTGAATGGGACTTAGTGGTCTAATGGGCCTGATGGGCATGATGGGGCTAATGAGCCGAATGGGCCTAAGTGGCCAAATGGGACTAATGAGCCTAATTGACCTAAGTGGCCTGATGGGACTGATGGTCCTGATGGGCATGATGGGCCTATGGTCCTAAGTGACCTAATGAGCTGAATGGACCTAAGTAGCCTAACAGACCTGGAGGGCTTGATGGGCGGGATGTGCCGAATGCGTCTAAGTGGATGAATGAGCATGATGGCTCAAATAGGCCTAAGTCGCCCAATGATCTGAATTGGCCTAAGTGGCCTAATTTGCCTAATGAGCCTAAGTGGATTAATGATCTTGATGGGCCCAATGGGACTAATGGGGCTCAATGGCCTTATGGGCCTGATAGCCTCATGGGTCTAAGTGGCCTAAAGGGCCTAATGGGCCTTAGTGACCTAATGGGCCTAATGCAGCTAATGGGCCTAAGTAGCCTAATGGGCCTAGCGGCCCTTAGTGTCTTAATGGGCCTAAGTTTCCTAATTGGCCTAAGTGTCCTAAAGAGATGAATGGTGATAAGGGGTATAATAGGCCTAAGTGGCATGATGGGCATGATGGGCCTTAGTGGCCTCATGGGCCTAATGGGCCTAAGTGGACTAAATATATTAATAGGACTAATGGGCCTAATGGGACTAAGTGGACTAAGTATCTTAATGGACCTAATGGGCCTAAGTGGCCTAATAAGAATGATGGGCCTGTTGGGCCTAATGGGCCTTAGTGTCCTAGTTGGCCTCATGGGCCTAACTGGCCGGATAGGCCCAATGGGACTAATGGGACTCAGTGGACGAATGGGCCTTAGTGGACCAATGGGCCATATGGGCATAAGTGTCCTAATGGTCCAAATGATCTTAAGTGTCCTAATGATCCTGATGGGCCTGATGGGCCTAATGGACCTAATGCACCTCACTGGTCTAAGTGGTCCAATGGGCCTCATGGGACTTAGTGATCTAATGGGATGAGTGAGCCTAATGGGCCTAATAGTCCTGATTTTCCTAATGGGCCTCAGTGGCAGAATGTGCCTAATGGGCCTGGTAGGCCCAATGGGCATAATGAGCCCCAGTGACCCAATGGGCATAAAGGGCCTAAGTGGCCCAATGGTCCTAATGGCCCTAATGGACCTAATGGACCTAAGTGGCCTAATGGGATTAATGGGCCTAATGGAGATAATGGGCCTAAGTGGCCTAATAGACCTAGTGGGCCTAATGAGCCTAAGTCGCCTAATGGGACGAATGGGTTTAAGTGGCCTAATGGGCTAAATGGGCCTAATGTGACTAGTGGGCCTAAGTGGATAATGGGCCTAAGTGTTCTAGGTTTCCTAATCAGCCTAATAGAATAATTGGGCCTAATGGGCCTAAGTGACATAATGGGCCAAATCAGCCTAGGTGGTCGAATGGGCCTAAGTGACCCACTGGGCCAAATTTTCTTGGGTGGACAAATGGGTCTAATGGGCCTAATAGGCCTAAGTGACTATCCTAATGGGCATGATAGGCCTAAGTGGACTAATGGGATGAATGGGCATCAAGGGACTAAGTGGGACCCATGGGCCAAAGTGGCCTAATGGGCCTAAGTGGCCTAATGGGCCTAATGGGACCAATAGGACCAATGGGTCCAATGGTCCCAATGGGGATAATGGGGCTAATAGGCTTAATAGGCTTAACAAAATTAGGTGTTGAATGGGCTGAATGGGCTTAATGGGCCGAATGGGTCTAATGGACCTAAGTGGACTAATGGGCCTAAATGGCCTAAGTGGACTAATCAACCTAATAGGATTAATGGTCCTAATGAGAATAATGGGATTAATGGGACTAAGTAGACTAATGGACCTTAGGGGGATAATGGGCCTAAGTGGCCTAATGGGCCTCGGTGGCCATATGGGCTTAATGGGATTACCAAGCCTAGGGTAAAAATTCTCCTAATAGGCTGAATAGGCCTCAATGACCTAATGGGCATAACCATCCTAATGGGACTAGGTGGCCTAATCGGCCTAATGGTGATAGTGGGTCTAAAGGGCCTAATGGGACTAAGGGGCCTAATGGGCATAAGTTTTCTAATGGGCTTAGGTGGCCTAATGGGCTTTACGGGCCTAGGGTCCAAATGGTCCAAATGGTCCAAATGAGCCTAATTGGACTTAGTGGCCTAATGGGCCTAATGGGTCGAAGTGGACCAATGAGACAAAGTAGCCTAATCTGCCTAATGGGCATAATGGGCCGAATGGGCCAAATGGGCCTAAGTGACCTAATGGGCCTGATGGGCCGAATGGGCCTAATTGGCCTCAGTGGACTAATGGGCCACAGTGGACTAATGGGACAAAGTTTCCTAATCTTCCTAATGGGCATAAGGGGCCTAATGTGTCAAATGGGCCTAATTGTCCTAAGTGGCCTAATGGGCATAAGTGGTCAAATCAACCTAATGGGCTTAATGGGAATAGTGGGCCTAAGTGGCCTAATGGGCCTTAGTCACATAATCGGCCTAATGGGGTGAAGTGGCATAATGGGCTTAAGTGGCCTAATGATCTTAATGGGATTAACGGGCCTAGGGGGCTTAATGGGCCTAATGGGATGAATGGGCCTAATTAGCCTAAGTGGCCTAATGAGCCAAATGGGCCTAAGTGGCCTAATGGGCCTAAGTTTCCCAATCAGACTAATGAGATTAATGGGCCTAAGGGGCCTAATGGGCCTAATGGGCATTGTGCGTCTAATCCTAATGGGCCTAAGTGAACTAATGGGCCTAAGTTGCCTAATTGGCCTAATGAAATTAATGTGCCTAGTGGGCCAAAGTGGCCTAATGGTCCTAATGGGCCTAAGTGGCTTGATCGGCCTAGTGGGCCTAAGTGGCCTAATAGGCCTAAGTGTCCCAATGGGAATAATAGGCCTAAGTGGCCTAACATGCCCAATCAGCCTAAGTGGTCGAATGGGCCTAAGTATCCCAATGGGCTTGATGGGCCTAATGGGTGTAAGAGGCCTAATGGGCCTAACGGGCCTAAGTGGCCTGATAGGCCTAATGGGCCTAAGTGGCCTCATGGCCCAAAAGGACCTTAGTGCCTATTGGGCCTTACTGGACTCATTAGCGAACTAGGCCGAATAGGCATAATGGGCCTAATGGGCCTCAGTGGACTCATGGGCCAAATAGTCCTAATGGGACTAATTGGCCATATGGGCCTAATTGGTCGAATGGGCCTAAAGGGACATAGTGGCTGAATGGGCCTAATGGCCCAATGGGCCTAATGGTTTTAATGGGCTTAAGTGGCCTAATGGCCCTAATGGGAATAATGGGCTGAAGTGGCTCAATGGGTGTAATAAGCCTAACTAGACTAATGGGCCCAGTGGGCCTAAGTGGCTTAATGGGTCGAATGGTCCGAATAGGCTGAATGGGCCTAAGTGTCCCAATTGGCCTAAAGGGACTAAGTGGCCCAACGGGCCTAAAGGGCCTAATGGGACAAAGTGGCTTAATGGACCTAAGTGGCCGAATGGGTCAAAGTGGCCCGATGGGGCTAATGGGCCTAAGTGGTCGAATGGGACTAAGTGGTCGATTGGGCCTAAGTGGCCTAATGGGGATAATGAGCCTAAGTGTCGGAATGGGATTAAGTGTCCCAATGTGTCTAATGGTCCTAATGGGTGTAAGTGGCCTAATGGGCCTAATTATCTTAATTGGTCGAAGTGGCCTAATGGGCTTAATGGGACCAAGTGGATGAATGAGACAAATGGGCCTAAGTGGACCAATTGGACCAATGGACCTAATGTGTCGAATGGGCCGAATGGGCCTAAGTGTCCTAATGGGGTTGATGGGTCTAAGTGGCATGATGGGCCTCATGGGCCTAAGTGGCCTCATGGGCCTAATGGTCCTAACTAGACTAAGTGGCCTAAACAACCGAATGGGCCTAATAGTCCTAAGTGTCCTAATGGGCCTAATGCCATGTTTCCAAATGGGCCTATTGGGACTTAGTGGCCCAGTGGGCCTAATTTTCCTAATGGGCCTAACGGGATGAATGGGATGAATGTGCCTAATGGGACTAAGTTTCCAAATGGGCCTAATTGGTCTAATGGGTCTAAGTGGCATAATGGGCCTAAGTGGCGTAATGGACCTATGTGGCCCGAATGGGCCTAATGGCCTAAATGGGCCTTAGGGACCAAATGTTCCTTAGGGCCCAAATGGTCCTTAGGGCCCGAATGGGCCTAATGTTCTAAATGGGCCTAACGTGCCGAATGTGCCTAACGTACCAAATGGGCCTAATGGCCTGAATGGGCCTAAGGGGACCAATGGGATGAATGAGCCTAATGGTCCAAAGTGGACTAATGGGCCTAATGGGCCTAATGGGTCTAAAGGGTTTGATGGGCATAATGGGATGAACGAGCCTAATGTGCACATGGGTAAAAGTGGCCAAATCGGCCTAATGGGCCCAAGTGGCCTAATGGGCCTAAGTTGCCTAATGAGAAAAAGTGGCATAATGGGCCTAATGGGCCGAAGTGGCATAATGGGCCTAAGTGGCCTAAGTGGCCTAATGGGCCTAAGTGGCCTAAATGGCATAATGGACCGAAGTGGTTTAATGGGCCTAATGGTCCTAAGTGACCTAATGGGGCTAAGTGGTCCAATGGTCCTAAGAGGCCTCATGGGCATAATGGGCCTAAGTGGCTTAATGGTCCCGATGGGATGAATGTGCCTAATGGTCCAAATGGGATGAAGTGGACTAATGAGCCTAAGTGGACTAAAGGCCCTTAGGGGCATAATTGGCCTAAGTGGCCTCATGGACATAAGGGGCCTAAGTGGCCTCATGGGCGTAAGGGGCCTAAGTGGCCTAATGGGTCGAATGGCCCTAGTGGGACTAATGGTCTAAGTGGACTAAGGGGCTTAATGGTCTTAATGGGCCTAAGTGGCCTAATTGACCAAATGGGATTAGTGGAAAGAGTTTCCTAATGGGCTTAATGGGGCAAAGTGTCCTAATGAGCCTAATGGGCTAAAGTGACCTAATGGGATTAAGTGGCCTATTGGGCCTAATGGGCCTAAGTGGACCAATCAACCTAATGGGATTAATGTTCCTAAATGGACTAAAGGTCCTAATGTACCAAAGTTTCTTAAGTGTCCTAATGGTCCTAATGGGACAAAGTGGCCTAATCATCTTAATGGGCCTAAGTGTCCTAATGGGCCTTAGTGGAATAACAGGCTTAAAGGGCCTAAGTGGCTTAATGGGCCCAATAGGCCTAAGTGGCCTAGTGGGCCAAGTGGTCCTATGTGGCCTCATGGTCCTAAAGGGATAAAGTGGCTTCATGGGCCTAATGGGCCTCATTGGCCTCATGGGCCTAATGGGCCTAAAGGGCTTAAGGGGCCTGAGTGGCCTAATGGGCCTAATCAGCATAATGGACCTAGGTATCCTAATGGGTCTAATGAGATTAAGTTGTTTAATGGGCATAATAGTACTAATGGGCCAAATGGGCCTAAGTGGTCTAATGGGCCTAAGTAACCTAATTAACCTGGTGGGCCTAATGGGCCTAATGGGATTAAGTGGACGAATTGGCCTAAGGGGCCAAATGGGCCTAAGGGGCCTAATGTGCTGAATGGGAATAAGTGGCCTAATGGGCCTAAGTGGCGTATTGGGATAAAGTGACCTTATTAGCCTAATGGACCGAGTGGGTGTAATGGGCCTAAGTGGTCGAATGATCCTAATTGGTCAAATGGGCCTAATGTGCCTAGTGGTCCTATTGGGCATAATGGTGTAAGTGAAAAAATTGGCCTAATGGGCCTAATGGACCTAAGCAACATAATGGGACCAATGGGCTGAATAGATCGAATGAGCCTAATGTTCCTAGTAGGCCAAATGGTCCTAAGTGGCCTACTAGGCCTAATGGGCCCAACTGGCCTAAGTGGCTAAATGGGCCTAATGGGACTAAGCGGCCTAATGGGACTAATGGGCCTAATTGTACAAAGGTTCCTGGTGGGCCTAATGAGCCTAAGTGGCCTAATGGGCCTAATGGTCCCAATGGGATGAAGTGGTATAATGGCCCTAAGTGGCATAGTGGGATTAATGGGCCAAATGGGCCAAATGGGTATAATGGGCCTAAGTGTCCTAAGTTTCCTAATGGGCCTAATGGGCCTAATTAGCTTAATTCGCCCAATGGGCCTAAGTTTCCTAATGGGCCGAATGGGCCTAATGTGCCTAAGTGGCCTAATGGTGCAAACAGGCCTAAATAACCTATAGGGACTAATGGGCCTAACGGGACTAATGTGCCTAATGGGACGAATAGGCCTAGGTGGCCGAATGGGCCTACATGGACAAATGGTCTTAAGTGAACTAATGGGAGAAAGTGGCATAATCGTAGCCTAAAGAACCTAATTGGTCTAATGGGCCTTATGGACGCAATGGGCCAAAGTGGTCTCATGGGCTTAATGGGCCTAAGTGGACTAATTGGCCAAATGGTCCAAATGGGCCTAAGTGGCCTAATCGGCCTAAAGGGCCTAATGGGACAAAGCATCGTAATAGGCCTAAGTGGAATAATCAGCCTAATGGTCTTAAGTGGCATAATCGTAACCAAATGGGCCTAAGTGGCCAAATGGTCCAAATGGGCCAAATGGGCCTAAGTGGCCAAATCGGCCTAAAGAGCATAATGGGCCAAAGTGGCCTAATGGGCCAAAGTGGCATAATCAGCCTAATGGGTCTATTGGCCTAAGTGACCTAATGAGCCTAATGGGCCTAAGTGACCTAATTGGCCTAATCAGACGAAGGGGCCTAATGGGCCTAAGTGGCCTAATGGGACTAAGTGGCCTAATGGGCCTAAGTGGTCCAATGGGGATAAGTGGCCAAAGGGTCCGAATTAGACAAATGGGACTAATAGACTGAATGGGCCTAATAGGCATAAGTGGCCTAATGGGTGTAATGGGCCTAAGTGGCCTAATGGGCTGAAGTGGCCTAATAGGTCTAATGGGAAGAATGGTCCTAATGGTCCTAATTGGCCTAAGTTTCCTAATGGGCCTAAATTGCCTGATGGGACAAATGGGCCCAAGTGTCCTAATGGGCCTAATCGGTCAATTAGGCCTAAGTGGTGTAATGGGAATAATGAGCTTAATGGGATTAAGTTTCCGAATGGGCATAATGGGCCAAATGGACCGAAGTTGCCGAGTGGGCCTAATGGGCCGAAAGGTTTTAATGGGTCGAATGGACCTAATGATCCTAATGGGACTAAGTGGCCTAATAGTACTAATGGGCTTAAGTGTCCTAATGGGCCTAAGGGGCCTAATGGATCTAATGTGCCTAATGGGTTGAATGGATCCAATGGGTCGAGGTGGCCTAGTGGGGTGAATTGGCTGAATGTGCCTAATTGGATGAAGTGCCCGAATGGGCCTAATGGGTCCAATGGGCCCAGTGGGCCTACTAGACCAAAGTGGCCTAATGGGATGAATGGGCCTAAAGGGTCCAATGGGCATAATGGTCCGAATGGGATGAATTGGACTAAAGGGCCTATGAGCCTAATGGGCCTAATTAGCCGAATGGGCCGAATGGGTCCAATGGACCCAGTGGTCCGAAGTTGCTCAATGGACCTATTGGGAATAATATACCTAATGTACCTAATGGGACTAAGTTTCCTAATGGCCTTTATTGGACAATTGGACCTAATGCACTTAATGGGTGTAATGGGTCTAATGGGACTAAGTGAACCAATGGGCCTAATGGGCCTAAGTGACCGAATAGACATATTGGGCCTAATAGACCTAAGTTGACCAATGGGGAAAATGAGCTTAAGTGGTCGAATGGGCCTGGGTGACTGAATTGGATGAATGGTCCTAATGGGCCTAATGTGCCTAAGGGGTCGAATGGGCCTAAGTGGCCTAACGAGCCAAAGTGGCCTAATGGACCCAATGGGCCTAATGGGCCAAATAGGCCTAATGGTCTTAATTGGCCTAAGTGGCCTAATGGGCCGAATTGTCCTAATGGGATGAAGTGTCCTAATGGAAACAATGGGCCTAAGTTTCATAATAGGCCTGAGGGGCCTAAGTGGCCTAATGGTTCAAAGTGGATGAATAGGCCTAATGGGCCTTAGTGGAGAAATCAGCCTAATGTGCATAAAAGGCCTAAGTGGACCAATGGACCTAGTGGTCCTAATGGGTCTAAGTGGTCTTATTGGGTCTACTGGGTCTAATGGGCCTACTGGGCCTCATTGCCCTACGAAGCCTAATGGGACTTGTGGACCTAATGGGCCTAATGGGCCTTAGTGGCGTAATGGGACTAAGTGGCCTAATGGGCATAAGTTGCCTAATGGATATAATGGGCCTAAGTGGCCTAATGAGTATAATGGACCTAATGGCCCTAAGTGGACAAATGGGACAAAGTGGACAAATTTGCCTAATGGGATTAATGGGCATAATGGGCCAAAGTGGCCAAATGGGCCTAATGGGCCTGCGTGGCCTCATGGACCTCATGGGCCTTAGTGACCAAATGGGCCTAACGCGCTTAATGGGACTAAGTGGCCTGATGAGAGAAAGTGGATGAATGGGAATTTGGGCCTAAGGGGCATATTGGGCCTCATGGGCCAAAGTGGCCAAATGGGCCTAATGGACCTAATGGGCCTAAGTGGCCTAATGGTCCTAATGGTCCTAATGGGACAAAGTATATGAGTGGGCATAATGGGCCTAATTGGCCTAATGGGGAAAAGTGGCCAAATGGGCATAATTGGCCTTGGTGGCCAAATGGGCCTATTGGGTCTAAGTTGATTAACAGGCCTAATGGCCAAATGGGCCTAAGTGGCCTAATGGGACAAAGTGGATGAATGTGCTTAATGGGTCGAATATGCATAATGGGCGGAAGTGGACAAATGGTCCAAATGGGACAAATAGGACTAGTGGGCGTAAATGGCCTAATTGGACTAAGTGACCTAATGAGCCTAAGTGGCCTAATGGGCATACTGGGACAAAGTGGATGAATAGACCAAATGGGCTTAATGGACATAATGGGGCTAATGGACCGAAGTGGTCGAATTGGACTAATGGGCCCAGATGTACTAATGGTCATAATGGGCCTAAGTGGCCGAATGGTCCTAATAGGCCTCATGGGCCTAATTTTTCTATCTGGCCTAATGGGCCTAAGTCTTCGAATGGGCCTAATGGGCCTAGGTCGCTTAAGGGGCCTAATGAGCCTAATGGTCCTAACTGGATGAGTGGGACTAATGGGACTAAGTGGCACAATGGGCCTAAGTGGCATAATGGGCCTAATGGGACTAATGGGCCTAATGGGCCTACGCGGCCTAATGGGCCTAAGTGGCCAAATGGGCCTAAGTCACCTTAGGGGCCTAATGGTCCTAAGTGTCCTAATGGGCCTAATGGGACTATGTGACCTAATGGTCCTAATGGGCTTAATGGGATAATGGGCTTAATCGGCATAATGGGATAATGGGCCTAATGGGCCTAAGTGGGTGAATGGGCCTAAGTGGCCTAATGGGCCTAATGGGCTTAACTGGGCTAATGTTACTAATTGGCCTAAGTGTCATAATGGGATTAATGAGATAATGGGTCTAATGCTCCTAAGTGGTTGAATGGGCCTAATGGCCCTAAGTGGCATAATTGGCCAAATGGTCCAAATGGGCGTAAGTGGCCTAATGGGCATAAGTGGCCTAATGGGCCTAATGTAACTAAGTGGCCTAATTCGTCTAAGTGGTCTAATGGGCCTAAGTGGCCTAATGGTCCTAGTGGCCTGAAGTGGCCTAATGGGTTTAAGTGGCCTAATGTGACTAAGTGGAATAATGGGCCTAAGTGGCCTAATGGGCATAATGGCCCGAAGTGGCCTAAGTCGCCTAACGAGTTTAAGTGGCCAAATAAGCCTAATGGGAATTAGTGGCCAAGTGACACTAATGGGCTGACGTGGCCTAATGGGCCTGATGGGCCTAATGGGCTTTAGTGTCCTAATGGGCTGAATGAGCCTAAGTGGGCCAATGGGCTTAATGGGCCTAAAGGGTCTTAGTGTCCTAATGGGCCTAATAGACCTAAGTTGTCTAATGGTACAAATGGTCCTAACTAGCCTAACAAGCAGAATGAGCCTCAATGGCCTAATGGCTGTAATGTGCCTAATGTGTCGAATGGGCCTAAGTGACCCTAATGCGACAAAGTGTCCTAATGGGCCTAATGGGTCTAAGTGGCCTAATGATCCTAAGTGTCCTAATAGAACAAATGGGCATAATGGGCCGAAGCGGCCTAAGTGGCCTAATGGTACTAACGGGCCTAAGTGGCCAAATGGGCCTAATGGGTCTAAGTGGCCTAATTAGCCTAATAGACTGAAGTGTACTAATAGGCATAAGTGGCCTAATGGGCCTAATGGGTTAATGAGATTAATGGGCCTAATGGTCCTAATGGGCCTTAGTGGCCTAATGGGAATAATGGGACTCAGTGGCCTAATGGGCCTAACAGGCCTAAGTGGCAAATGGGCATAATGGGCCTAAGTGGCCTAATGAGCTGAATGGGTCTCAATGGCCTAATGGGACTAATGAGCCTAAGTGGATTAATGCACCTAATGTAATGAATGGTCCCAATGGGTCTAAGTGTCATAATGGGCCTAATTGGCCTAATGGGCCAAATGGGGCTAAGTAGCCTAAAGGGCCAAATGGGCCTTAGTGGCCTAATGGGCATAATGGGACAGGTGGGCCTAAGTGGATGAATGAGCCTTAGTGGACCAATGGGCCTAAGTGTCCTAATGGGCCTAAGTGGATGAATGGGCCTAATGGGCCTAATGGGTCTCGGTGTCCTAAGGGGCTGAAGTGGCCTATTTGGCCTGATGGGACTGATGAGCCTAAGGAGCCTAATGGGCTTCAGTGGTCTAATGGGCCTAATGGACTAATGGGCCTTAGTGGACTAATGGGCCTAAGTGGCCTAATGGGCCTAGGTGGCCTAAGGTGCCTAGGTGGAATAATGAGCCTAATGGGCCTAAGTGGACTAATGGGCCTAAGGGGACTAAGTGGCTTAAGTGGCCTAAATGGCCTAATGGGCCTAACGGGTCCAATGGGACTTAGTGGCCTAATAGGCCTAATGCGCCGAATGAACCTAAGTGGCATAATTGGTTTAATGGGCCTAAGTGTCCTAATGGGCCTAAGCGGCCTAAGTGGACTAATGGGACTAATGGGTCTAAGTGGCCTAAGGGGCCTAATGGGCCTAATGTGATTAATGTGCCTATTTGGCCTAAGTGTCCTAATGAGCCTTAGTGGCCAAATGGGCCTAATTCACCGAGTGGACCTAAGTGGTATAATTAGTCTAAGGGTCCTAAGTGGCCTAATGGGTCTAAGTGGCCTAATGGGTCTAAGTGGCCTAATGGGTTTAGTGGGCCTAATGGGCCTAATGGTGCTAATTGGGATAATTAGCCTAATGGCCCTAATGGTCCATATGGGCCTAAGTGTCCTAATGGGATTAATCCAATGGGCTTGATGGGCCAAATGGGCCAAATGGTCCTAATGTGCGTAAGTGGCCCAATGGGCCAAATGGGCCTAAGTGGCCAAATAGGCCTAAGTGACCTAATTGGCCTAATGTGCTTCATTGTCCTTAGTGGCCTAAAGGGAATAAGCAGCCAAATGGGTCTAATGGGACAAATGGGACAAATGGGCCTAAGTGGCCTAATGGGTATAATTGAACTAATGGGTATAAAGGTCCAAATGGGCCTATGTGGCCTAATGGGCCTAATCTAATGGACTTAATGGACCAAATGTCCCTAAGTGGCCTAATGGGACTAATGGGACAAATGGGATAAAGCAGACCAATGGGAATAATTGGATGAATGGGCCTAGTGGGAATAATGGGACAAATGGGTCTAGTGGGCCTAAGTGGCCAAGTGGGCCTAATGATCCTAATGGATGAACCTGATGGCTCCACACTTTCCTGGATCCTGATGCTCCCCATGCCTCCTCTTCCCCTCCTAGGGTTTTGAGGGTCTGCTTTATAGTGATGGTGTCACTTCACATGGTCCATCTTCTTCCTTATCTTGGTTTTTTTTTCTTCCCTCTTTACTGATGTGGCTTGCTAGTGTGGTCATCACACATCGCTGAACACCCCTCTTTCAATCTTTCCTTGTGCATGAGACCCCTATTTTGGGTTTGTGTGTGCAGGTGCTTTAGATGGCTTGGGTCGGCACTGATGAGTGTGTCTAGTTCCTTCTTTCTCCTCTACCCATGCTAGACAACCCATTGAGTTTGACTCCACTTTTTTCAGGCTCGATTTGGGATCCAAGCCTACTTGGGATGGTGCAGGAGTAGGGTTGGCAGTAGTCTCATCTCGGGTTCATTCTTCTGGTTGGATCCTTTTATATTTTGAGGATGCAGATTGAGGTCTCATATGGTGTTTTTGTTTGGGATTGATTTTGTTTCTCTGTTATTAGTTCCCTATTTTGTTGGACCAATGTGGTTTCTGACTTGGTCCCCTACTGAGGCCTCCATATTCTCATCCTTCCTTCACTCCTTTCCCTATCAGTTCAGTGCACGGGTCTTCGTGGAGGTTCTGGGAGGTGTACATTGAGTGGTTTAGGGTCTTTGAGAGGACATATGACCCATATTTGATGGTTTGAATGGTTTTGATGTTCTGTTTTGATGGGTTTTTGGTGGTGATGTTGGAGTTATACGATGAAGACATGAATACATCATTAGTGATTAGTTGTCACGACCTGTCCTCGGGGCCCGTGCCGTGACTACCCCAAGCCCGCCTTCCATAGGCCAGGGGCTGGCGACTAGCACCAAGGCGTAAATCCCAACAAAAAGGGAAGGCATTGCCTTTGAAAAGTAACAAGCACCACAGAGCAAGCAAGCGGAAAAGTAAACAGTAAGTAAACTGTACAAGCTGTGCTGAAAGTAAAAAGGGGCCGGAAATACAAGCTCAACTGTAAAGTACAACTGAAAGGAAAAACAGCAACTGAAAAGGGAAAACTGCAGCGTCGAGCCGTCCTCCGGAAGTCCCACCTGAAGGGTGGGTACAGATAGCCTCCACTGCTCCTCGGGTCCACCTAACCGCTCCGAGTACGTCCCGCCCAGTGGTCCACCTCCAGGTACTGTCCTGCTCCGCACGCCTCCTCCACGATCAGCGCTGTCCATCGTCTGCAACCAACACCACGAAGTGCGGGCATAGCCCGTGCAGGGGTGAGTATAAACTACTCAGTAGGGACCCCGAGACCCCCGAAGGTCTCCCGAAATCCACAAAGGATAATCCACAAAGGAAAGATACAATCACGAAGTAACATCTGACACGGCTTAGGTATATGCCCATACATATACCTAAGTCTTCAATTCCCGTTCGGCTCCAACGTCCGAGCCCAAGCACAACTCAGTCCACACAGGAAAGCAAAACGTATACCCACTCAGGATAGAACAACACAATCCACAAAGGAGAGTAAACAGTAAATCCACACAGGATAGCTCAACACAATCCACAAAGGAGAGAAACACAAGATTCAGCTCACACAGGTATACTTCTTCGGATGACGATAAAGATGATCAATGAACCATCTAAGTCGTCGGACCCACGAAGGATCGATAGGTACTAACCTTGCAGTGACCCACACAGGATCGGGCCCACGCAGGACCTGTAGGAGTTGGCTCACACAGAACCGCTGAGAGATGACCCACACGGGATCGGACCCACACAAGATCGGGCCCACACAGAACCGGGCCCACGCAGGACCGGGCCCACGCAGGACCTGTAGGCGCTGGCTCACACAGAACCGCTGAGCGCTGACCCACGCAGGATCGGACCCACACAAGATCGGGCCCACACAGGACCTGTAGCACTGATCCACGTAGGATCGCTGAGTGCAGTAGTCGTCGCAGTCCGCTGAGGATCTCTGCACAGTCATCGCCGCAGTCCACTGAGGATCTCTGCAAGGTCGTCGTCGGAGTCCACGGAGGATCTCTGCACAGTCGTCGCCGCAGTCCACTGAGGATCTCTGCACGGTCGGTCGCTGTCGAAGTAGCAGTCGCAGCCAGCACTAGGGTTCCCGCACACAGCAAGCTCGTTCGGGAGGGTCCGCTCCACGAGCCGAGAGGCTGATACATCAACTGACACGAAGTCCGAAGTTGATGTATCCAAAAGTTCCGTATCGTCAACAGGAACTCAACGTCGCAGACGGCGCGTCAATCGGACGCCCGGTCTGAGAGATATTGGCATTTTCGTCCCAGGGGCCCGGTTGGTTTTTAAGGCAAAACCAACCCGACCGGACTCCACCTGCGTCCAAACCTCGGGCGGAGTATGCCAAAAGATCCGTCTCACTTAGAGGAATTCGACAAAGCTGACGGCACGTCAATCGGACGTCCGTAGCTCAAGATATGAGCGTTTCCGCTCCGAGGGCCCGGTTGGTCTCGTGTACGAACCAACCCGGCCGAACTCAAAGTATTCCGAAACCTTGAGTGAATATATCGAAACGACCGTCTCGATCCAAGGATCGCGTTGCCGCTAACGGCGAGTCGTTTGGAGGCACGAAGCTCAAGATACGGGCGTTTGAACGAAAACGTCCGAAGATGGGGGGTACGGGCCCGGGCCGACCCGGCCCGACCCCCCCCGGGTCGACCCGACCCGGGTCCGGCCCGGCTGGCCCGGCCCGGCCCGGCCAGGGCCGGTCCGGCTCGGCTCGGCCGCGCGGCGCGGGGGGAAGCCGCGGGCGCTGACCCGCGGCTTGAGGAAGAACCGCGGCCCGCGTGCGGGCCGCGCTGGCGAACCGCGGACGCGCTGAGCCGCGTCCGCCTGGACGAACCGGACCCGTGCGGCGCGGGTCCGTTGGCCGCCGCCGCCGCGGCGGATTTCGTCCGGCGGCGCGCCGGGGCGCCGCCGCGCCGGTGACCCGCGCCGCCGGCAACTTCTGCGGGCCGCCGGCGTCTCTCCGGTGGCCCGTTTTCCTTCCCGTCTGCGCCGTTGCTCCTCCCGGGATCCGTTCTTCACTGCGGGACCGTCAAACGTCCGCTGCGGCACGTTCCGTCGTCGACCGTCAAATCCGCACAAAACGAATAACGGCGGAAGGTCGTCGGGCCGTGTTCGTTTGGCCCGCACCCTCCGCGTTAGAAATAAACAACCGGAATAATTTGTTCAATACATGAACCAACAATTTTAATTTTGATAAAATAAATAAAATTGTTTCCTTGAATCCGGTTCTTTAATTTTTAAAGAAACAAAGACGGGAATTAATTTTAAAAGGGGTAATCCCCATAATGAAATCCCTACCTTGATGATCGTCGTGCGCGGGCATTCTTCGCGGAAGAGATCGTCGTGGAAGAGATCGATCTTCGCGTCGTCGCGGGGAGGCGTCGCGTCGTCGCGGAAACCGGCGTCGAGTCGGCGAACTCAACGAACCAAGAACAACAGATTTAAATTATAAAATAATTAAATCCGTGTTTAAACCCAAAGAAAGAACCTTGAGCGGAAGTCCGAGATCACTCACCTCAAATGGTCGGTGATCGGAGATCGGAGATCGGAGATCGGAAGAACGTCTCGGGCGAAGGCGTCGTCGATTTCCGGATTCGGCGTTCTTCGCGTTCTTCGCATTCTTCGCGTTCTTCGCGTTCTTCGCGAGGGAGAAGAAGTTACGAGGGTTCTCTCAAATCTTCTCAAGCGCAAATAACCAGAGGTTAAGCGTTGGCCTTATTTTATTATTACGCCAACGAATTTGAAAAACTGGTTAAGAAACGATCCATCAATTCGTTGAATTAATTTAACGAAAGAAACGACCCACTTAATTCACAAAAGAAACAGCCCATTTAATTCACGAAATAAACCGCCCAATTAAATGGTCTGTTAAGAATTTAGAAAACGCGTCGGTTGACTTTCATTAAGACGGGTTTTCACGGGTGCGTTTCTTAGCGGAAAGAAACGGCGGGGCTCGTGCGGGCCCCACCTCACAAATATCCTACCAAGGGGGGTAGGATATTTATGGATAGCATCCTATCCAGTTCAACTCAGTTCAAGCCGCCTTTAAGTGGCTTCAAGTGGCTTCCAAGTGGCTTAAGTGAAATAAAATAAAGTTGTCACAAAATTATTTTATTTCTTACCTTTAAGCCCGAAAATTAAAAACCACACCCGAGCAAACGCAACTCCGGAAGAGGCGTTTCTAAGCGAATACCGGCGCTGCGATTTCATCGGTGCCCTCAGAATTCGATTCCGGGCACCGGTTCAAAAGTTAGAAAAACCCGCTCGTCCGTTCACTGAACGTACCCGAGCCAAACTTCAGAAAATGATTCCGGGCACACCGGGCCTCGAAATCAGGTGCCGTCAGAAACTGCGCTCTTGTAAAATTCCAAAGAAAATTAAGAAAAAAATTTCCTTGAAATTTACGGGTCTTCACATTACTCTCACCTCAGGACTTTACGTCCCCGTAAAGATACATCAAAAACTAGGGAAACAAATGTGGGTACTGAGCACGCATCTGAGCCTCCCGCTCCCAAGTGCTCTCCTAGAGGTTCCCGTGCTGCCATCTGATGCGCACAAGAGGAATCGATCGCCCACGTAGGACCCGCTCCTATCGATCCTCTATCTCCACTGGGACCTCCGCAAAAGTCGCTCCATCATCCACGTCTAGCTCCCCATAGTCAATGATGTGCGTCGGGTCGTGCACGTATCTCCTCAGCTAGGATACGTGGAAGACGTCGTGCACCCGGTGCAACTGAGGTGGCAGAGCCAGGCGATAAGCCACCTCACCAATCCTGCTGAGGACCTGGAAAGGCCCGATGAAGCGTGGAGACAACTTGCCACCTCGGCCAAATCTCCGCAAACCACGTCGAGGTGAGACACGCAAGAAGACGTGGTCGCCATCCTCGAACTCTAGTGGCCTCCGCCTCCTGTCAGCATATGACTTCTGCCGGCTCTGTGCTGTCCTCATCCGCTCTTGGATGACCTGGACCTTCTCTGTCGTGGCCCGGACCATCTCTGGTCCCACAAGTGCTGACTCTCCAGGGTCTGTCCAGCACAAAGAAGATCTGCAAGGCCTGCCGTACAATGCCTCGTAGGGTGCCATACCGATGGTGGAGTGGTAGCTGTTGTTGTACGCGAACTCCACCAAGGGTAGGTGGTCCTCCCAGCTGCGACCAAAGTCAAGGACACATGCGCGGAGCATGTCCTCGAGAGTCTGAATGGTCCTCTCCGTCTGACCATCCTTCTGAGGGTGAAAGGCGGTGCTCAGACGTAGTTGCGTCCCGAACGCCTCCTGCAACCCCTTCCAAAGCCGAGAAGTAAAACGAGCGTCCCGATCAGAGACGATAGTCGATGGCACACCGTGAAGTCGTACAATCTCCTGAACGTAGAGACGCCCCAAGCTCTCCACCGTGCCCTGCTCTCGGATGGGTAAGAAGTGTGCCGACTTGGTGAGTCAGTCAACAATCACCCAAATGGAATCGTGACCTCTGGAAGTGCGTGGAAGTCCAGTCACGAAGTCCATAGATATCCCGTCCCACTTCCACTCCAGGACCTCCAAGGGCTGTACCAAACCTGCTGGTACCTGATGCTCTGCCTTCACCTGCTGGCAGGTGAGGCACCGTGAAACGAACTCTGCCACAGCCTTCTTCATGCCCGGCCACCAGTGCTGTCGTCTAAGATCCTGGTACATCTTCGCCACTCCAGGATGTACCGCCAAAGGAGAAGTGTGATACTCGCTCAGCACCTCCTCTCGTAAAGCGACTGGTACCAAGGTACGTCCTCTGAAAATGACATCGTGCTCTGCTCCAAGGGAGAAACCATCAGGTGCCTGTCCTGAGGATATCTGTGCACGCCGTGTCTCACAGTCAACGTCCCCATTCTGTGCCTCTCTGACCCGCTGAAGAAGCGGAGGAGAGACTGTGAGAGACTGAAGGAAGGCTGCTCCGTCTCTATCCACGAAGGATATCTGCAAAGCGGATAGCTGCTCTGTCGCCTCCTCAAGTAGCTGGATGCCCGTCCTCCTGCTGAGGGCATCAGCCACCACGTTCCCCTTCCCAGGAGTATAGACTATCTCAAGGTCATAGTCCTGGAGGAACTCGAGCCATCGTCGCTGTCTCAGGTTCAGGTCCTTCTGAGAGAAGATGTACCTGAGACTCTGGTGGTCAGAAAAGACTGTGAAGCGCTCGCCCATCAGATAGTGTCGCCATGTCTTCAGGGCGAAGACCACTGCTGCCAATTCCAAGTCATGGGTAGCGTAGTTCTGCTCATGCGGCCTCAACTGACGTGATCTGTAGGCAATCACGGCCCGCTCCTGCATCAGGACACACCCGAGTCCGGTCCCTGATGCATCGCAGTAGACTACGTATCCAACTCCCTCCTCAGGCAACCTCAAGATAGGTGCGCTGGTCAACCTCTGCCTCAGCTCCTGGAAGCTCTGCTGACATCTGTCTGACCACACGAAGGGTTTCCCCTTCTTCGTCAACGCTGAGAGTGGGGCCGCAACTCTGGAGAAGTCCGGCACAAATCTCCGATAGTATCCGGCTAGGCCCAAGAAACTCCGCACCTCTGTTACGCTCTTGGGTGGCTCCCAAGCTAGCACTGCCTCGATCTTCGTGGGATCCACTGCAACTCCCGCCTCAGAAATGACGTGCCCCAAGAAGTGGACCTCACGTAACCAGAACTGACACTTCGAGAGCTTGCCATAAAGCTGGTGCTCTCGGAGTGTGTCTAGTACAACACGCAGGTGGTAGGCGTGCTCCTCCTCCGTCGTCGAGTACACCAAAATGTCGTCGATGAAGACCACGACAAATCGATCGAGGTATGGCTGGAAGATCCTGTTCATGAGGCTCATGAACACTACTGGAGCGTTGGTCACACCGAAAGGCATAACCAAGAACTCATAGTGGCCATACCGACACCTGAAGGCCGTCTTCTGCACATCCTCGTCTCGAACTATGAGCTGATGATAGCCTGACCTGAGGTCTATCTTCGAGAACCACCGTGCTCCCTTGAGCTGGTCGAAGAGATCATCAATCCTGGGTAGCGGATACTTGTTCCTCACTGTCACCTGGTTCAGGCGACGATAATCGACACACAGTCGCAAGCTCCCGTCCGCCTTCTTGGCGAACAGAATCGGGGAAGCCCAGGGCGAAACACTGGGTCGGATGAACCCCTTGCCCTGCAAGTCCTCCAACTGTACCCGCAGCTCCCGAAGCTCAGCGGGGGCCATCCGATATGCTGGAGTGGATATCGGGGCTGTCCCGGGGTACAGGTCAATATAAAAGTCTACCTCTTTGCGAGGAGGTAGTCCTGGAACGTCGTCGGGAAAGACGTCCGCGTACTGATCCACCACTGCAGGAAAACTGGGACTCCGCACGTCAACTGCTCCCAGGATGAGGCTAGCCAACTGATGAGTGATGGGCTGACCTCTCCTCTGCGGGAGTCCATCCTGTGCTGCTAAGGCTCCCTTCTCGCCGGTGAAGGTGAACCTGCTCCCGTCGGTGCGCACACATCGCACCTTGCGCCTAATGCAGTCAATCTGAGCATGGACCGTAGATAACCAATCCATGCCCAAGATGACGTCGTAAGGCCTCGACGCTGCTACAAGAAGATCCCAGCCGAAGCTCTCGCCTCCTAGAGTAAGCTCACACTGCCGGCACCAGTGCGTAATCGTCGAGTCTGCTCCCGTAGGAGTCTCTAGCCGTAAGGATCGAGCCAACGGCTCTGTCGGAATCTCCGAGCTCCGAACAAGGGCAGTGGCTATGAAAGAGTGACTCGCTCCTGTGTCTATCAGAACTGCAGCAAGGGTGGAATAGACACAGATCGTACCTCGAATCATCTCTGGCGCGCCGTGGTCGTAGGCCTCCGCTGCCTGGAGCTGAGCCTGTCTCTGCCCGCCAGCTCCCTGTGGTCGGGGCGGGCCTCCTGGTGGTGGTGGTGGCAGAGCCTCAAAGCGTCGCCCACCACCTGCTGCTCGGCCAGCTCCTCTGCCTCGTCCGCCTCCTCCCGGCGGACCGCCACGGTCGACCCTCTGCCTCTGCCTGGGTGGCCCCTCCACCGTCTGCTGCCCCTCGGTACGACGGGTCGGGCAGTCACGAGCCATGTGGCCCTGCCCGCCGCACTCGTAGCACTGTCTGCCTCTCGGAAGGCTGGCTCCGGGCCGGGTGCCCTGCACTGCTGAGCCAGTGTCCCGAGGTCGCCTGCCGGAAGGTCTGGTCCGCCTGGAACCCTGAGTCATCCGCCGGCTACCAGCTGCCGAAGACTCCGCTGTCTGCCGCCCTGCGGTAGGTCTCGCTGTGGACTCAGCCAGGAAGCTCTCGATCAGGAGGGCTCGCTCCAGTACTTCTGCCTGGGTCGGGATGCTGAGTGAGATCAGCGATGCCCTGATCTCGTGTCTCAAACCCTGCTCGAAGGTCCGGGCCCGGAAGAAGGGGTCCCGTACCATGTCTGTCGAGTACCGAGAAAGGTCGGTGAACCTCGCCGCGTACTGAGCGACCGTCAAGCTGCCCTGCCGCAGCTGAAGAAGCTCCTGGATGCGTACCGCTTGGAGGGTGGCCGGGACGAACTCTGAGCGGAAGAGGCTCTCGAAGTCCGTCCAGATGAGGGTGGCCTCATCGTGTATCTGGAGCATCAGGCTCCACCAGCGTCCGGCTGCTGCGTGCAGTAGGCTCGCCGCGAGGATCACCATGAGGTCTGCTGGCGTCCTCACTAGCCTGAAAACTCGGACGACCGCCTCCAGCCAGTCCTCGGCTGCCTGGGGGTCCGACTCCCCACGGAACCTGGGTGGTCGCTGGCGCTAGAACTCGTGCAGAGCTCCAAGGCGTCGTGCGTCGTCAGCTGCCAGTGCTGGAAGCATCGGGGGCTCGGCGGGTAAAGGTACCGCCGGTGCCTCTGCTGTCAACGGGCCCTGTACCGAGGCCTCATCGCTCGGCGGGCTGTCATCGCGCCCTACTCTGGGAACCCTAGCTGGCTGCTGTCGTCGTGCCATCCTGAAAAGGAAACAAGTATGCCACGGTCAGAACAGTATACCTGGTGAGCTGACACAAGTAATCACAAAGAAAACTTGAAACACACATGCAATCAATGTTTTCGTGCATTAAGTCGGAAATCAGAAGTCAGGGTCCTGGTGTATGGATAGGTCGGCCGCCGCACCAACACTGGACTCCCTGGACTGATAACCACACTCAATACGCTAAACACTATTGCTTCACATAGAAGAAAGATCAGAGTCTGCGGTAGAACCGACCGCCTCTGATACCAATTTGTCACGACCCGTCCTCGGGGCCCGTGCCGTGACTACCCCAAGCCCGCCTTCCATAGGCCAGGGGCTGGCGACTAGCACCAAGGCGTAAATCCCAATAAAAAGGGAAGGCATTGCCTTTGAAAAGTAACAAGCACCACAGAGCAAGCAAGCGGAAAAGTAAACAGTAAGTAAACTGTACAAGCTGTGCTGAAAGTAAAAAGGGGCCGGAAATACAAGCTCAACTGTAAAGTACAACTGAAAGGAAAAACAGCAACTGAAAAGGGAAAACTGCAGCGTCGAGCCGTCCTCCGGAAGTCCCACCTGAAGGGTGGGTACAGATAGCCTCCACTGCTCCTCGGGTCCACCTAACCGCTCCGAGTACGTCCCGCCCAGTGGTCCACCTCCAGGTACTGTCCTGCTCCGCACGCCTCCTCCACGATCAGCGCTGTCCATCGTCTGCAACCAACACCACGAAGTGCGGGCATAGCCCGTGCAGGGGTGAGTATAAACTACTCAGTAGGGACCCCGAGACCCCCGAAGGTCTCCCGAAATCCACAAAGGATAATCCACAAAGGAAAGATACAATCACGAAGTAACATCTGACACGGCTTAGGTATATGCCCATACATATACCTAAGTCTTCAATTCCCGTTCGGCTCCAACGTCCGAGCCCAAGCACAACTCAGTCCACACAGGAAAGCAAAACGTATACCCACTCAGGATAGAACAACACAATCCACAAAGGAGAGTAAACAGTAAATCCACACAGGATAGCTCAACACAATCCACAAAGGAGAGAAACACAAGATTCAGCTCACACAGGTATACTTCTTCGGATGACGATAAAGATGATCAATGAACCATCTAAGTCGTCGGACCCACGAAGGATCGATAGGTACTAACCTTGCAGTGACCCACACAGGATCGGGCCCACGCAGGACCTGTAGGAGTTGGCTCACACAGAACCGCTGAGAGATGACCCACACAGGATCGGACCCACACAGGATCGGGCCCACACAGGACCGGGCCCACGCAGGACCTGTAGGCGCTGGCTGACACAGAACCGCTGAGCGCTGACCCACGCAGGATCGGACCCACACAGGATCGGGCCCACACAGGACCTGTAGCACTGATCCACGTAGGATCGCTGAGTGCAGTAGTCGTCGCAGTCCGCTGAGGATCTCTGCACAGTCGTCGCCGCAGTCCGCTGAGGATCTCTGCACGGTCGTCGTCGGAGTCCACGGAGGATCTCTGCACCGTCGTCGCCGCAGTCCACTAAGGATCTCTGCACGGTCGTCGCTGTCGAAGTAGCAGTCGCAGCCAGCACTAGGGTTCCCGCACACAGCAAGCTCGTTCGGGAGGGTCCGCTCCACGAGCCGAGAGGCTGATACATCAACTGACACGAAGTCCGAAGTTGATGTATCCAAAAGTTCAGTATCGTCAACAGGAACTCAACGTCGCAGACGGCGCGTCAATCGGACGCCCGGTCTGAGAGATATTGGCATTTTCGTCCCAGGGGCCCGGTTGGTTTTTAAGGCAAAACCAACCCGACTGCACTCCACCTGCGTCCAAACCTCGGGCGGAGTATGCCAAAAGATCCGTCTCACTTAGAGGAATTCGACAAAGCTGACGGTACGTCGATCAGACGTCCGTAGCTCAAGATATGAGTGTTTCCGCTCCGAGGGCCCGGTTGGTCTCGTGTACGAACCAACCCGGCCGAACTCAAAGTATTCTGAAACCTTGAGTGCGATATATCGAAACGACCGTCTCGATCCAAGGATAGCGTTGCCGTTGACGGCGAGTCGTTTGGAGGCACGAAGCTCAAGATACGGGCGTTTGAATGAAAACGTCCGAAGATGGGGGGTACGGGCCCGGGCCGACCCGGCCCGACCCCCCCCCTGGGTCGGCCCAAACCGGGTCGACCCGAACCGGGTCGACCCGACCCGGGTCCGACCCGGCTGGCCCGGCCCGGCCCGGCCAGGGCCGGTCCGGCTCGGCCGAGCGGCGCGGGTGGAAGCCGCGGGTGGAAGCCGCGGGCGCTGACCCGCGGCTTGAGGAAGAACCGCGGCCCACGTGCGGGCCGCGCTGGCGAACCGCGGACGCGCTGAGCCGTGTCCGCCTGGACGAATCGGACCCGCGCGGTGTGGGTCCGTTGGCCGCCGCCGCCGCGGCTTCAGCCGCGGCGGATTTCGTCTGGCGGCGCGCCGGGGCGCCGCCGGCAACTTCCGCGGGCCGCCAGCGTCGCTCCGGTGGCCCGTTTTCCTTCCCGTCTGCACCGTTGCTCCTCCCGGGATCCGTTCTTCACTGCGGGACCGTCAAACGTCCGCTGCGGCACGTTCCGTCGTCGACCCTCAAATCCGCACAAAACGAAGAACGGCGGAGGGTCGTCGGGCCGTGTTCGTTTGGCCCGCACCCTCCGCGTTAGAAATAAACAACCGGAAGAATTTGTTCAATACATGAACCAACAATTTTAATTTTGATAAAATAAATAAAATTGTTTCCTTGAATCCGGTTCTTTAATTTTTAAAGAAACAAAGACGGGAATTAATTTTAAAAGGGGTAATCCCCATAATGAAATCCCTACCTTGATGATCGTCGTGCGCGGGCGTTCTTCGCGGAAGAGATCGTCGCGGAAGAGATCGATCGTCGCGTCGTCGCGGGGAGGCGTCGCGTCGTCGCGGAAACCGGCGTCGAGTCGGCGAACTCAACGAACCAAGAACAACAGATTTAAATTATAAAATAATTAAATCTGTGTTTAAACCCAAAGAAAGAACCTTGAGCGGAAGTCCGAGATCACTCACCTCAAATGGTCGGTGATCGGAGATCGGAGATCGGAGATCGGAAGAACGTCTCGGGCGAAGGCGTCGTCGATTTCCGGGTTCAGCGTTCTTCGCGTTCTTCGCGTTCTTCGCGTTCTTCGCGAGGGAGAAGAAGTTACAAGGGTTCTCTCAAATCTTCTCAAGCACAAATAACCAGAGGTTAAGCGTTGGCCTTATTTTATTATTACGCCAACGAATTTGAAAAACTGGTTAAGAAACGATCCATCAATTCGTTGAATTAATTCAACGAAAGAAACGACCCACTTAATTCACGAAAGAAACAGCCCATTTAATTCACGAAATAAACCGCCCAATTAAATGGTCTGTTAAGAATTTAGAAAACGCGTCGGTTGACTTTCATTAAGACGGGTTTTCACGGGTGCGTTTCTTAGCGGAAAGAAACGGCGGGGCTCGTGCGGGCCCCACCTCACAAATATCCTACCAAGGGGGGTAGGATATTTATGGATAGCATCCTATCCAGTTCAACTCAGTTCAAGCCGCCTTTAAGTGGCTTCAAGTGGCTTCCAAGTGGCTTAAGTGAAATAAAATAAAGTTGTCGCAAAATTATTTTATTTCTTACCTTTAAGCCCGAAAATTAAAAACCACACCCGAGCAAACGCAACTCCGAAAGAGGCGTTTCTAAGCGAATACCGGCGCTGCGATTTCATCGGTGCCCTCAGAATTCGATTCCGGGCACCGGTTCAAAAGTTAGTAAAACCCGCTCGTCCGTTCACTGAACGTACCCGAGCCAAACTTCGGAAAATGATTCCGGGCACACCGGGCCTCGAAATCAGGTGCCGTCAGAAAATGCGCTCTTGTAAAATTCCAAAGAAAATTAAGAAAAAAATTTCCTTGAAATTTACGGGTCTTTACATTAGTGGACATCATGGTTCGTTTTGCTCTGGTTCTCGGCTCTGATGATGATGATCGATGACGACGAAGGTGGTGTTCCCGCCAGCGATGTGGTAACTCTGACGATGATGGTTATGATGATGATGTTTGGAGTGGATGAAAAAGAGGTAATGATGATAACAGATGATGATGATGGCGACAACATCTTCGACGTTCTATCTTTGATGTAGTGGCTTTTATGAAAATTTTAAAAAATATTTTGAGGGCCTAATGAGCCTAATATGACTAATGGGCCTAATTGTCCTGAGTGGCCTAATGGGACTAAGTGTCCAAATGGGCCGAAGTGGACTAATGATCCTAAGGGGTCAAATGGGTCTAATGGCTAATGGGTCTAATGGGCCTGAGTGGCCTAAAGTGCCTAATGGCCCTAATGGGCCTAAGTGGTCGAGTGGTCCTAAGTTGCCTAATGGGCCTAATGGGAATAAGTGGACTAATGGGCCTAAGTGGCCTAATGAACCTTATGGTCCTGATGGGACTATGTGCTTAGTGTCCTAACAGGCCTAAACGGCCCAATGGGCCTAAGTGGCCTAATGGGCCTAAGTGGCCTAATGAGCCTAAGTGGCCTAATGGCCCCAATGGATAATGGGTCTAATGGGCCTAAGTGACCTAAGTGGCCTAGTGGGGATAATGGGCCTAAGAGGCCTAAGTGGCCTAATGGTCCTAAATGGCCTAAGTGGCCTAATGGGGCTAATGGGCCTAAGTGACATAAGTGACCTAAGGGGCGTAATGGGACTAATGGGATCAATGGTCCTGAGTGGACTAATGGTCCTAAGGGGCCTAAGTGGCCTAATGGGCCTAAGCGGTCTAAGTGGCCTAAGGGGCCAAATGGAATAATTGGGCTTAATGGGCCTAAGTGGCCTAATGGTCTTAAGTGTCTGAATGGGCCTAAGTGGCCTAATGGGCCTAAGTGTCCTAGTGTACCTAATGGGATTAATGTGGATAATGGGACTAATAGGCCTAATGGGTTGAATGGTCCAAGTGGGCCTAATAGGCCTCAGTGGTCTAATGGGCCTAAGTGGCCTAATTGGCCCGATTGGGCCAAGGTGTCCTAATTGGCCTAATGGGATGAATGGGTCTAATTGTCCTAAAGGGATTAATGGGTCAAATGCGCCTAATGATACTAATGGTCCTAAGTGGCATAATGATCTTAATGGGACTAATGGGCCTAAGTGTCCTAATGGGCCTTTGTGGGACTAAGTGGACCAATGTGCCTAAGTGGCCTAATCAGCCTAATGGGCCTAAGTGGACTAATGGTCCTAATTAGCCTAATGATCCTAAGTGGCCTAATTGACATAATGGGCCTAATGAGCATAAGTGTACTAATCGACGTAATGAGACTAATGGGCCTAAGTGGCATAATGGTCTAATGGGATTAAGTGGCATAATGGTTTGATTGGGACTAATGGGTCGAGTGGGCTGAATTGGACTAATGGTCTTGAGTGTCCTAATGGGCCTAATGAGCCTAAGTGGCCTGATGAGCCTAATGGGTTTTAGTGGCGAAATCGGCCTAACGGGCCTTAGCGGACAAATGGGCCTAATGGGCCTAAGTGGACTAATGGTCCGAATGGGCCTAAGTGACTTAATGGGCCAAAATGGCCTAATGGGCCCAATGGGCCTAATTTGGCCTTAGGTATTAGTGTTTCAGATATAGTGTTTTGGGTCTAGGTTTTAGGATTTTTTTGGTTCTAATTGGCCTAAATTGGTCTAAATTGGCGTAATTGGGCAAATAGAAAAATTACCAATTAGCCTAATGGCCCAATGAACTAATGGGCTAATGGTATAATGACTTAAATGACCTAGTTGGTCTAAATATCCTAATGTCCCAATAGCCTAGTGGCCTAATTGGCATAATGGCCTAATTGGAATAAATGAACTAATTGTTCTAAATGGACTAATTTGTCTAAATCTATTAAATGGTCTAATTTGATTAAATGGAATAATTGGCCTAATTGTCCTAATTGACCTAATTGGCCTAATTGGCCTAATTGAACTAAATTGGCCTAAATGAAAAAATGGGTCTAAATGGTCCAATTGTTCCAAATGGACTGAATGGTCTAATTGGATTAAATGGTCTAATTATCCTAATTAGCCTAATTGTCCTAATTATCCTAAATTGGCATAAATGGTCAAATCGCCAAATAAAAAATTGGCCTAATGGTGTAATGAACTAATGGGATAATGTCCTAATGGCCAAATTGGTCTAAATATGCTAATGAAATTATTGTAATAAATGACCTAATTGGTCTAAATGACCTAATTGGTTTAAATGGTTTAAATGATCTAATTGGATTAAATGGTCTAATTAGAATAATTTTCCTAATTAACCTAAATGGTATAACTGGCCTAATTTTCCAAAATGGCCTAATGGACTAAATTCCCTAAATGGATTAAAGGCCTAAATTGCCTATGGCCTAATGACCTAAATGGACTAAATGACCTAATTATCCTAAACGACCTATTTTTTCTAACAGACCAAATTAGCCTAATTGGACTAATTGGCCTAATTCACCTAAATGGACTAATTGGCCAATTAGAAAAATGAAAAAAATGATAAAAACTACCAAGTGACCAAATAATGAAATAACACAACATAAATGGAATTACACCTAAATGAACATACAAGAGTAATCCATACTATACACATGTTTATCATGCTAATTAATATGTATTGTTTATGTTAGGTCACTAGTATTAAATTTCTAATTAAATTTATTTTTATATGCTTCTTCATTTTATGGATTTCTTCAATAGCTACATTTTTAATTCATTATAGGTTTATCACTTTCATATTATTCAATAATGTAGTATTATACTAATCAATTTCATTTATAGCAAGTATCATTTGGCATCGAAGGTCGTGTGGCTCAAGAAAAATTATTTTCCTTGACTAGGAAGTAAAATAATGGAAGTGATGTAAATGTACAAACACAAGAAAAGATTTTACATTTTTTATTGATATTTAAAATTTTGATACATAATTCATAATTAAATATCTTGTTTATATTTTCAACAGTGTGTCCTGGATGCCCTTTATGAGAAAGAATATGACAACTTCGGGCTAAATGATCATTTGAGACAAGTATTAGGTGAGGAACTCCATAGGAGAGTTTGATGTCAAATCATGAAAAACATCATCCCCCCTCGGTATTGGACCTCATTGGGTGCCTCTAAAACCTATGAGACCACCGAGCTGAAAAAAGATCATGCAGAAGTAGAAGATGCCAAAAAATAGCTATATAGGAGCGTGAAAGAAGTCAATTGGTCACCGAACACTTCCTAAAATATATGTCAGTTATAAGTCCACCACTTCCATCAGAGACTGATATTACTTTTGATTCATGTATGACATAAATACACTCTTTATATGATACCTTGAGTTATTTAAATGAGGTTCCTAGTGGCGGTCAAGCTGATGGCGGTGAAGGTGGAGGTGGTGGGGGGTGGAGGTGGCACTGGTGGCGATGAAGGTGGTAGTAGAAAAAATAGTAGTGGTGGTGGTTTCAGGCATAACGAAAGTGTGCAAAGATGGATGATACATTTAAATTTATTTTAATAATCGTTTTTAGAAACCAAGAGCGATGATCTTGCACATCAAATTTAAAATTAATTTATTTAATAATTAAATAAATAAATACATGTGCTTAGGAACTTTCTTCGTTAGTGAATCTTGATCATCTAAAATGACCCTTTCATATTACTGTCATTACATTGTGTGGATCCTAGGATAAAATACCTCTTGCGGTGATCCACACTTTCTCCTATGATCTCCAAGAAACACCAATAGATCTCCAAGTGCTAGTGAGGCGAGTCGAATGTCTTATGTTGTTCATTCTTGATCACTCGTTCTTCGGTCTTGAAGAAATCTTTCTTACACTTCTCATTTTTTGAGAGAAAGAGAGATAGGAGGAGGAGTTGAGAGATAATTTATTGTGCACAACAATTTTATATTCTTAATTTTTGGATGTTCTACCCAATATACATAGATGCCTATTTATAGATTTGAGATTTAAGTTAAAATATTATTTAATTTCATACCTACCTAATAAATTGGCCTAAATTTCATAAATTACCTAATTGGACTAATTGGCCTAAATGGCCTAAGTTTTACTAAATGGCCTAAATGTCTTAACTGGCCTAAATGATCTAAATTATCCTTATTTTCTTAATTGACATAAATTGCCTAAATTGTCTAATTGGTCAAATTGTCATAATTGGCTTAATTGGCCTAAATGACCTAAATTGGCCAAATCAGTTTAAATGTCTTAATCGAACTAATTGTAATAAATGGTCTAAATTTTATTAAATGTCCTACTTGGATGAATTGGATTAAATGGTATAAATTAGCCTAAATGGCCTAAATTGGCCCGAATGGTCTAAATGGCCTAATTGGCCTAAATGACCTAAATTGGCATAAATGACCTAAATTGTCTAATTGTATTCATTGTACTAATTGGCCTAAATGACCTAAATCGAGTAAATGGACTAATTGGCATAAATGGCCTAAATGACCTAAATGGCATAATTACTTAATTGGCCTAAATGACCTAAATGGTCTAATTGGCTTAATTGGCCTAAATGGAATAATTATCCTATATGGACTAGTTGTCCCAATTGGACTAATTGTCTTAATTAGAATAAATGGAATAAATATAATAATTGGAATAATTCTACTAATTGGGATAAATGGCCTAAATTAGCCTAAATGTCCTAAATTGACCTAATTGACCAAATTGGTCAAAATAGCCTAAATTGGTCTAAATGGTCTAAATGGCTAAATTGGATTAAATGATATAAATGGACTAATTGATATAGTTGTACTAAATGTCCTAATTTTCCTAAATGGTCTAAATGACCTAATTGGTATAATTGGCCTAAATGACCTAAATTGACCTAAATGGCCTAAATTGGACTAAATGGCCTAAATTGGGCTAAATGGCCTAATTGTCCCAATTGGACTGAATTACCTAATTGGACCAATTGGCCTAATTGACCTAATTTTTCTAATTTTTTTAAATGAGATAAATTGGCGTAAATGGCCTAAATTGGCCTAAATGACTTAAATGGCCAAAATTGGCCTAATTGGTCTAAATGACCTAAATTGGCCTAAATGGCCTAATTGCCCTAATTTTCCTAAATTGTATAATTGTCCTAATTGATCTAATTGTCTTAAATGGACTAAATGGGCCTAAATGTCCTAAATTTCCAAAATTGTCTCGAATGGCCTAAATTGGCCTAAATTGCCTAATTGGCCTAAATTGCCTAAATTGTATAATTGGTCTAATTAGAAAAAATGGTCTAAATTGGCCCAATCGGCTTAAATGGCCTAATTGGACTAATTTGTCTAAATTTCCTAAATTGGCCTAATTGGTCTAAATGGCCTAAATGAAATAAATTTCCTAATTGGAAAATTGGAATAATTGGCATAATTGGACTAAATTAGCCAAAATGGCCTAAATCTTCTTATGGGAATAAATGGCCTTAAGAGCCTAAATTGGCCTAATTAGTCTGAATTGGCCTCATTGGCCTAAATGGCCTAAATTAGACTAAATGGCCTAAATTGGACTAAATGGCCTAAATGACCTCATTCATCTAAATGACCTAAATGGCCTAAATGGCCTAAATGGCCTAATTGTCCTAAATGACCTAAATTGGCCTAAATTTCCTAATGGGCCTAATGGGTCTAAAGGTCTAATGGGCCTTAGTGGCCTAAGTGGCCTAATGGGCCTAATGGGTCTAATGGGATTAAGTGGCCTAATGGGCCTAACTGGCCTAATCAGCCTAATGGTCCAATTGGACCTAAGTGTCATAATGGGTCTATATGGCCTAATGGGCTTAATAGGACTAATGGGTCCACTGGTCCAAAGTGGCGTAATGGGCCTAAGTGGCCTAAGTGGCCTAATGGGTTGAATGGGCATGTTGGGCCTAAGTGGCCTAATTGGCCTATTGGGCTTAAGTGTATTAATGGTACCATTAACTCCAATTTGGTTTAATGGGCCTAATGGGATTAATGGATCAAATGGAAAAGTTGGGCTTAAGTGGCCTGATGGGCCTAATAGGCCTAATGGGGCTAAGTGGACTAATTGATCCATTATGGTCAATTCAGCCTAATGGGCTTCAAGGAAAAATTGGACTAATGGACCTAATGGGCCTAATAGGCCCAATTTTCCTAATGGGCCCAATGGATCTAATGGGTCAAATGGGCCAAATGGGTCTAAGGGGCCTAATGACCCTAATGAGCCTTAGTGGACAAATTGGCCTAAGTGGCCTAATGTGCTGAATGGACCTAAGTGGCCTAATGGACCCAATGGACCTAAGGGGCCCAATGGGCCTAATGGGTCTAAGGGGCCTAATGGGCCTAAGTGGCCTAAGTGATCTAATATGGCTAATGAGCCTATTGGGCCTAAGGGAACTAATGGGGATAATGGGACTATTTGCCTAATTGTCCTAATGGGCCGAAGGGGTCGAATGGGTCCATTTGGTCAAATGGGATTATTGGGATTATTGGGGCTATTGGGACTAAGTGACATAATGACCCTAATGGACTAATTTTCCTACTAGGCCTAAGGGGCCCAATGGTCCCAATATGCCTAATAGATCTAAGGGTCCTAATAGGACTAAGTGGCCTAATGGGCCTAATGGGAATATTTGAACTATTGGGCCTGAGTGGTCCAATGGGCCGAATGGTCCTGATGGGACTAATGGACCCATTATTGGTTCTAATGGGCCTAAGTGGCCTAATGGGTTGAAGTGGACCAAGGTTTCTAATGGGCCTAATGGGTCTAAGTGGCCTAAGTTTCCTAATATACCTAATGGGTCTAATGGGTCTAAGTGGCCAAATGGTCCTAAGTGGCCTAAGTTGCATAATGGGCCTAATGGGTCCAATGTTCCTAAGTTTCCTAATGGACCTAATGGGTCTAATGGGTCTAATGGGCCCAAGTGGGATAATCAGCCTAATGGGTCTAATTGTTCTAATGGGATGAATGGGTTTAATGGGCCTAAGTGGCCTAATGGGATGAATGGGTATAATGGGACTAAGTGGCCTAATGTGCCTAAGTGACCTACTGGGCCTAAGTGGCCTTAGTTGTCTAATGGGACTAATGGGCCTAATGGGGATAAGTGTCATAAGTTGCCTAAGTTGCCTAATGATCTCAATGGACCTAATGGTTCTAATGGGCCTAAGTGGACAAAGTTACCTAATGGGCCGAATGGGACCGATGGTCCCAATGGGACTAATGGGTCCAATGAGCCTAAGTGGCCTAAGCTGCCTAATGGGCTGAAGTGGAATAATGGGCTTAATGGGCCTAATAGTTCTAATGGTCCTAAGTGGTATAATTGGCATAATGGGTCGAATGGGCCTAAGTGGACTAAGTTGCCTAATGGGCCAAAGTGGCCTAATGGGCCTAATGGGAATAAGTGGCCAAAGTCGACTAATGGGAATACTGTGCCTAATGGGTCTAATGGGCCTAATGGGCCTAATGGGTCTAATAGGTTGAAGTTGCCTAACGGGCCTAAGTATCTTAAGTTGCCTAATGTGCCTATTAGGCCTAATGGGTTCAATAGTTCTAGGTGGCACAGTTGGCCTGAGTGGCCTAAGTTGACTAATGGGCCTAATTGGCTTAATGTGTCTAATTGTACTAAGTGGCCTAATCGTTCTAATGGGTCTAATGGGCCTAATGGGTCAAATGATCCTAGGTGGCCTAATGGGTAAAATGGGTTGAATGGGACTAACATTACTAGAATAAGGGTTTTTTGTGACGGTGCATTTGCGACGATATCCCATCGTAAATGACCCGTTGCAGAAAATGATGTCACATATATTATCTTTTATGATGGTTCTTCACAAAAGTTTATTATTTGGGACGGGCAGTGGCACTATCGCAAATAAGTTTGGTGTTATTTTAAAACTCCGTTAAGATGGGCCAACCACCCGTCGCAAATCATTTTCCTGATTTTTTTAAAAACTTTTTGCTACAGACCATCACAATTAGTATTTGTGACGGTACATTGCAAATACTGTGGAAAATACAAAAAAAAACCCTTTTGTGATGCACCTGTCACAAATAGTTGAAAAAATAAAATAAAAATAAATAAAATAAAATAATATTAATAATAATATAATATTAATATAAATAATAATAATAATATTAATATTATCACAATAAAATTATTTATAAAATAATAGTAATTATAATAATAATAATAATAATATTATTAATATAAATGAAATAATAATATTAATATTCGTAAAATAAAATTAATTATAAAATAATTAAATAATATAATAATATTATTATTAATATTAATGAAATCCTAATATTAATATTATTAGTATAATAAAAACCTTATTATTCACAAAAATATAAAAATATATTAATTAATAAATATAAAAAAATAAAAAAATAATAAAAACTGTAATATTCGAGACAATATAAAAAATGAACTATTTAAAATTTTAAGTAGTTAATATTACAAAAAAAATACATTCAAATGTTTCTTTATAAAATAAAAATGTATCACTGTGGGGGAGGGTCGTTTCAAGGAGATGGAGGAAATAGTGGAGGGAAATTCATCCCAAAACTGCGAGTCAGACGTCGCATGTACTTCATCGGATTCCGCTCCTACTGAAGCTTCCATCAACGCATCTCATCCTGCCTCTCCTGTTGTTGTTGTTGTTGCTGCTATCATATGAACTCTTCCTGTTGCTATTGTTGCCACTGACACGTCTCATCCTACTCCCTACGCATAGTCTCTATAAGCTCACTCTGAGCTTGCAACTGCTCCTCATACTGCGCATGAGATGATGATGACACTTCGCGAGATCCTCTTGGATTTGACGCCGACATCACATAGGTTCCATAAAACCCCCCAAGGGTCAATTGAGACCTGATACCAATAAATCATCCTTTTTCGAAGACATACTAGGTTGCATGCATCAATGCTGCCTCATCAAATTGGTTGCACTAGTCTGACCATTGGTCTCAGACTGACTCTCACTATGTGTCTGAGACGTCGTGGCCTCATATGACTCTTTCAATTGAAATTTAAAATTAAAATAGTTAAAATATTATTTTTAGTTAAATTTAAAACTCAAAAATAAATTATACCGACCACAATCTCATACTGGTGAGCACCTCTAATCTCTCCAGTGGCTGGATCACTGTACATCCTCTTATAAATGTCGTACTCTATAATATCGGTTTGTGCGACTACCTATATGAATATAAAATAAACCATTTACATTTAAAGTTATATACACTATTTAAATAAAATGTACTTACCATATTCTCCCTATGTGTACTGAATGTATGACTACCAGCTCGATGGATCAACACATATCTCCCCCAATTTTGCTGAACTACTGATGATTTACTCTGAAAATGCATACTCAACCAGTGTGTACATAATCTATCCCAAACCTAAGATATAATATAATCAAGTCAGTGGACATGACCTGTCTCATCAAACCCTGTCACTTCTACTTTATCCATTAATTTCCTTTTCAAATTGTTTAAAAAATGAGTGCAACGAGGACGCATAGCTCCCTGCCATTGCTTCCAGATAGCCTCATGCATGCTCTCATCAATGGGATACCATAAACCCTACAAATTATTTATTATATCATGTTATTAATTAAATTAATTTCAAAATAAATATTATTTATTCACATACCAGTCAATTCTCAAACATGTGGCGTTGTACATCAACAGAAATCTGATCCCATGACACCCATGCATCAGAAAAATTGTTGTACAATATAGCACTCCCCTATCCAACAGCTATATGCGTAAAGCTGTGAAAAAAATTAATCAAACAATTAGAATATAAATAAATAAATTAAAACTAACTAAAATACACAGGTAAACATACCTATGCGTGCATGGATCAAACCCAAGATGTGTACGTTGCTTGGGGATAGGGTCAGGAATCATCAGTCGTGCAAGACCACACACCCTCCGAGTACCCCCTAAACTGCCAACAATCTGAGGGTCAGATGATTCGACATTCTACTCATCCAAAGGTAGATCAGCCTCCTACAACAGACGATACAGATCCTCATCCATCTGAAACATTAAATGATTGTTGTTAGAAAATAGTTTAAAATAACTATTATATATAGATATATATTATATATGATTATAACCAGTATTTAACTGTATCAATTTCCATCCTCATCCTCATTTTCATAGCTATCGATGTCAATGTATTCATCTTCTTCCTCAGCATCATCAATTTCTATATTAGTTTTTGTTTCATAATCTCTTGTCATTTCAAATTCAGTTGTAACGTCATTAACATCATCGTCACCATTGGCCCTTAACTGTTGGGTGTTATCAATGATATTCATGTCTCTTCATGAAAAAGATGAATTTAGAGCATTCTATTGAAAAATTTCAATTCCTTGCACTTCTACAGAACCATATTCACTTTCAGTAAACTGATTCTCTCAAGATTTAATTTTTATTATGATCCACCAATCACCAAACTCCCTTAAAGTAGCATAGTTTTTTCGTAATAAATTTGATGTGCATGATGAGCCAATAAAAATGGTTCATTTACTACAAGAATACTTTTATATTGAATATCAACGATTCCATGTATTGGATGAACATTCAAGCCTCTCTCAGTATCCAACCACTGATATTTAAACATCGTTATGTAATGTTGTCCTAGATAACAAAGTTTAATGATTTCTTCCAACATACTGTAAAAATCAACTTCAGTTTCTCTATGATGAGATCCTCTAAAGTAAACACCACTATTCATTGTTTTTTTATTCCCCATATGCATGTGTATGAAATAGAAAACCATTCACCGCGTATGCAATATAATATATAACCATTTTTGATGGTGGGTTACTCAATACACACAATCAGTTATCAATTTTATCAGTATGTTGAGATACTTGAAAATTTGTAAAATAATTATCACTATAAAAAGTATTAAATTGATTGTTTACGTTAAATAAAAAATAATTTATGTTAGAAATTTTTGAAACCGGTAGGAAATTTTTTTATAATGTTCTTAAAAATTAGCTGTTGTAATTTGTGGAAACTATTTCTTAATATGATTATCATATAAACTATAAATAAAATAAGATTAATTTACCATTGCAAAAATTATAGAATAAGTTATAGCAGCACTCATAGTACAAATGATGTCATTTATTCACAATTGTGCAGAATATATGCATCAGCTCTGTGATGTTCACCATCTGAAAGCCATTATTCATGAATTCCATCTAAGATAAGTTCGATCTGATTGAAAAATGATAATTTATTTCTCATGACATCATCACATTTCCCTCATTACAGCTCATGTGGTTTTGTTTTTAGGGATATTCAAATTGAAATTAATGAGATCAGAAAAAAGAAATTTCCTTTTTCAAATAAGCTTCTGCAATAGAGCCTTCAACTGATGCTTTGTTACATACATTTTCTTTCAATTTCTACAAGCATCTATCAAATGGATATATCCATCAGAACTTTATCGGACCTACACATTTTGTTTCATGTATAAAATGTAATATAAAATGTTCTATTGAGTCAAACAAACCTAGAGGGAATATTCTTTCATGTTTACATAAAATTAAAATGAAATATTCTTGCAGTTTTCTTATTGCATCGTAGTATATTGTTGAATCCCAAATATCTCAAAAAATATATGATATGTCTGTTAGCACATCCCAAATAAAATTATTTAACAAACCTCTTTATCTAATCGGTATAAGTCTTTCCATTAAAACATTATAATCATGAATTTTCAATATGGTAATATGACCAGTTCTGACACATCTGCCCAAATTGGAAGTATAACCATCTGGAAGTCTCAAATCTGCAATCCACTGGAAAAATAATAAGTGACTCTCTTTGGACAGTGTATAAGACTCTTTTGGCTTCATTAACTTCTGCGATCTAACATTTTAAAATAGTTCAAGTTCTGGTCACTTTCAAATTTGGGAAAAATATAATCATGACTTTACATTATCTTTGGTCTTACCTGATGTACTCAAAACTATATGAAATAAATTATCAAAATAGTTACTCTTAATATGCATCACATCTAGCATTTGATGGACTAACAAATTAGACCAATATGGAAAATCCCAAAAAATTATTCATTTTATCCAATTATACTCTTTTCCAAACCCATAAATTTTATGTTAGTTTATTGTTGGTCCAAATATGATGGGAGGTAATGAAGAGACAATTGATTTTAACTCTATGCGTGAGATCATTATTGGAGGTCCATCTTTTTCAACTATTCCTTTTCTGAAATGATATTTGTTTCTTTGAAAAGGATGATCGGTTGGAAGAAATCTACGATGACAGTCGAAAAACAAGGTTTTATCCATTGAAGAGCATAAACTCTTTTTTTATCTCATACAGTATGGATATAATTTTGGAACATGTGTACTTTAGCAATATAACATTTCATACGCTGGGAAGTCACTAATTGTCCACATCAATGCAGCTTTCAGTAGGAAGTTTTGTTTCATAGCAACATCATATGTATTGATGCCATTAATCCATAGTGAATTTAACTCATCAATCTATTGTTTCAAATAAACATAAATATTATTTTTCAGATGATCTAGAATTAATAAGGTAAAAAATATATATGGATCCTTCATCAACATCCATGGAGGTAAATTATAAATACTTATAAAGACATGCCAACATGAATACTGACTACCGTAAGAACCAAATGGACAGAAACCATCAGTAGAAAGACCCAATCACACCTTTCAGGCTGCTAAAGTAAAAGATAGATGCACTTCATTAAAATGTTTCCACAAATCACCGTAAGAGGGACGATTTAAGTTTTTACTAGTTGAAATGTTGGTTTTGTGCCAAGACATCAATGATGCTGGGTTTTGAGACATAAATAAATGTTGCAATCTCATTGTGAATGGGAAATATCTCAATTTTTTTACTAGAATAAATCCATACTTCCTTGGTTGAGCTTATTTATACCTTTATTGTCCAAATGTTGGAAAACTATCCAACAACTCATTTTCACCCTAATATAAGATGCAATCATTTGAGCATGCATTAATCTTCTGATAACCAAGACCCAGATCATGAACCTTACTCTCATAGAAATTTGTAGGTAGTACATTTTCTTCAGGTAGTAGTGTTTTTAACAAAGAGAATATATGATCAAAACAACTATTTTACATTCCATTATTTGATTTAATACCCATAAATTTAGAAACTACTTTAAACTTGATTATCTTATAACCAGGTTATAAGGCATCCTTAGTAGACCTCAACAACTCATATAAATGATATGGTTCCAACTCAGGAGTTAAATCAATATCATCCTAAGTTTCAATTTGTTGAAAAGATAGACATTCCACATCATGTACTAAATTTTGAAAACGTGCTGGATCTGGAACCAAATTATTAGTATCTTCTCTAAAACTGCATTCACTATATTTATACAAAAAAATACAATCTGGTTGAAAAAATGCAATAAATGACCACCAACATTGTCAAATGTGCCATATATCCTCAGAGCACATTTTTTACAAGGACACTTAATTGTCTCTTCTGAAACAAATTTTGGTTGTGATGATGAAAATTATAAGAAAGCTTGAACACCCTCAATATATACAGGATTTAAACTAGAACTATTTGGATTCATGTGCTGATTTATCTAAGCACGATAATCTAATAATGACTATTGTTGAATTCATTGTTCCGTATTTTTCTAAAAAAATATGAAATAATTAGTTATTTTTTATAATTAGATATAAGATAAACACTATCCAAAAAATGGAAGACAATTAATGATGCGAGACGCACGGGGTGGCCCGATCTTCACGGCGTAGGGCGGCGGATGATGGATGCGGTTTGGGGCTAAGTGACGAGTGAAGGGTATGGAAAGTGGAAGCAAGTAGTCAACCAACGCTATATGGAGCGTGACCTACTACTTAGACAACACACTCAAGGGAGGGGTGTGATTGCCAATCCACACAACAACGCACTTGGGTTGAGGCACGGAATTGGGGGATTTGTGATCTTGGATCACCAATCTAACTTGTAGATTGACAAGGCAAGAATACACAAGAGCAAGGGGGAAAAGCCGGGATAATCCTCACACAACAGAGAGAAACAAAGCATAAGCTCTCAAATTAAGTCTTGAATGCCAATACAATGCCATGGGGTGGCTATTTATAGCCAAGGGGGTGATACAATGGTCAAGGGTCTAATACCCTAAAGTCATAAAGTCTAAACCTACCTTGTCCCCTTAAAAGTCAAAAAGATAAAAGCCAACAAAGGCTTTTGGAAAAGAAGCACACAACTTTCCAACATAGCCCACCGGATTTGACTTTGAGTACATAGCCCACCGGATTTGACTTTGGTGTCCAAAGATGCCATTTCTAGAATCCTCCATGTGGGCAAGGCCTCCAAATTCGTGCAACCATGTGGGCCAAGTTTTAATCATCAATTTTGGGCTTGAATAAGTGATATTATAGGCCCATTTGCTCCATCCATGCAAGGTAATACCCATTGGGCCTTTAATGAAGCAAGATGAGCGCCCATTGAAGCATTCAACCTCTTTAATCTTCCTCGTGTCATTGGGCCTTGCAAATCCAATTCCTCCACCCGAGCAATCGACTCCGTGCCTTCCGCATGGTTTGCATCATCCTCCCCCTCTTGAAAAGGAGTCGTCCTCGACTCTTCATCCTCTACACCCAAAAAAGGAGAAAGATCAGAAACATTGAAAGTGGCACTTACACCATACTCACCTGGCAAAGCTATCTTGTAAGCATTGTTGTTAATCTTTTCAAGCACTCGGAATGGTCCATCGCCTCGTGGCATGAGTTTTGATTTCCTCTTTTCAGGGAATCTTTCCTTCCGCATATGAATCCAAACCAAGTCACCGGGCTCGAACAACATTTGCTTGCGACCCTTGTTTGCACGATCCATATATTTTTGGGTCATCCGCTCGATATTTAACCTTGCCTTTTCATGGATTTTCTTGATGAATTCTGCACGCCCTTTCGCATCCATATTAACTGCTTCCTGTAAAGGCAAAGGAACTAGATCAATAGGCGCAAGGGGGTTAAAGCCGTAAACTATTTCAAATGGGGAATATTGAGTAGTGGAATGCTTGGCCCTGTTATATGCGAATTCCACATGTGGTAGACACTCCTCCCAATTCTTGATATTCTTTTTGATAATTGTTCGCAGAAGGGATGATAGTGTGCGATTCACCACCTCCGTTTGCCCATCGGTTTGTGGATGACAAGTAGTGGAAAATAATAACTTTGTACCGAGTTTGCTCCACAAGGTCTTCCAAAAGTAACTAAGAAATTTTGTGTCTCGATCCGATACAATGGTCCTTGGCATGCCATGATGCTTGACTACTTCCTGAAAGAAAAGTGTTGCAATGTTAGTGGCATCATCTGTTTTGTGACAGGGAATAAAATGTGCCATTTTTGAAAACCGATCCACCACAACAAAAATGGAATCTCTCCCCCTCTTGGTCCGTGGTAACCCCACAATAAAGTCCATTGATATGTCCTCCCAAGGGGTGTTGGGAATTGGGAGAGGAAGATATAGTCCATGTGGGTTCAGCTTTGATTTGGCTTTATGGCAAACAATGCACTTTCCCACAAATTTCTCAACATCTCTAGATATCCTAGGCCAATAAAAATGTTCACTAAGAACGCTTAAAGTTTTTGCAACACCAAAATGTCCCATTAACCCACCAGAATGTGACTCCTTTAGTAAAAGTAAACGAATAGAGCAATTGGGAATGCAAAGCTTATCCATCCGAAATAAGAACCCATCATGTAAATAGAACTTTTCCCAACTAACTCCAGGTTTACAATGTTCATAAGGTTCACTAAAATCACTATCGGTGGCATATAAATCCTTAATGTATTCAAAACCAAGTAGTTTTGAATCCAACAAGGATAAAAGAGAATATCTACGTGAAAGTGCATCGGCCACAGTATTTTCTTTACCCTTTTTATGCTTGATGACATATGGAAATGATTCAATGAATTCCAGCCATCTAGCATGTCTCCTATTTAGTTTATGTTGGCTCCTAAGGTATTTAAGAGCCTCATGATCAGAATGGATCACAAATTCTTTAGGCCAAAGATAATGTTGCCATGTTTCTAGAACCCTAAACAATGCATACAACTCTTTATCATATGTAGCATAGTTTAGAGTTGGGCCATTTAACTTCTCACTAAAGAAAGCAATAGGTTTACCTTCTTGCATGAGTACTCCTCCTATGCCAATTCCACTTGCATCACATTCAATTTCAAAGGTCTTACCAAAGTCCGGAAGTGCAAGTAGAGGGGCATGGGTGAGTCTCTCCTTAAGAGCATGAAAGGCCTTCTCTTGAGTTGTACCCCATTTAAAAGGAACATTCTTCTTGGTCAACTCATTCAATGGCGCTGCTAGTGTGCTGAAGTCCTTCACAAATCTCCTGTAAAAACTAGCAAGCCCATGAAAACTTCTTACCTGTCCAACGGAGGTTGGAGTTGGCCATTCTTGTATTGCTTTGATCTTCTCGGTGTCCACTTCAACTCCATTGCCACTCACAACAAATCCAAGGAAAATAATCTTATCGAGACAAAATTCACACTTTTTTATGTTTCCAAACAGGTTTTCTTTCCTTAACACCTCTAGGACTTTTCTCAAGTGATCTACATGTTCATGCAAAGTCCTACTATACACCAGAATATCATCAAAGTAAACTACCACAAATTTTCCAATATATGCACGTAAGACATGATTCATTAACCTCATAAATGTGCTAGGTGCATTGGTGAGACCAAAGGGCATGACTAACCATTCATAAAGTCCATGTTTTGTCTTAAATGCAGTTTTCCACTCATCTCCTTCTTTCATCCTAATTTGATGGTAGCCACTTCTTAAATCAATTTTTGAGAAAATAGTTGAACCATTTAATTCATCTAGCATATCATCTAACCTAGGGATAGGATGACGATACCTGACCGTGATGTTGTTGATGGCTCTACAGTCAATGCACATTCTCCATGTTCCATCCTTCTTTGGTATTAGAAGGACCGGTACCGCACAAGGACTAAGACTCTCTCTCACATACCCCACATTCAACAACTCTTGAACTTGCCTTTGAATTTCTTTTGTCTCCTCTGGGTTGGTGCGATATGCTGGGCGGTTCGGTAGTGATGCTCCAGGTATGAGGTCAATTTGATGCTCAATACCTCTAATGGGTGGCAAACCCGGTGGCACCTCTTCGGGAAACACATCTTCAAATTCCTGCAACAAAGACTCAACAACATGTGGCAAAGAAGATGTTAAGTCGTTAGTGTTCAACATCACCTCTTTGTACATAAGTACTAAGAGATTTTGTCGAGAAATCAAAGCTTCCTTAACCTCACTCTTTTTTGCCAACATCACACTTTTCTCTCCTCTCAAATCTTTTTCCCCTCTTGATTTTTCTTTGCTCTCCATTTCTTTGCTTCTTTCATTTTCTATTTTTTCCTCATTCTCTCCTTTTTCATTTTCTCTCTTTCTTTCCTCATCACTCTTTTTTTTCTTTTCTCTCAAAATGTGATCTTCCAGAATTTGCTTGGGGGACATGGGGTTGAGGGTTATAGGTTCCCCTCGGAGTAGAAAAGAGTGACGGTTCAAGAAACCATCATGAGTAACACGCCGATCGTACTGCCATGGTCGACCCAACAACAAGTGGCACGCCTTCATAGGAACAATGTCGCACAATACCTCATCTTTGTACTTACCGATGGTGAACAATACCTTAACTTGCTTGGTGACCTTCAGCTCTCCACAATCATTCAACCACTGAAGCCGGTATGGATTTGGATGCCTTAAAGTCGGGAGTCCCAACTTCTCCACCAACTCGGTGCTCGCCACATTGCTACAACTTCCACCATTAACAATAACACTACATACCTTCCCATTGATCTTGCATCGTGTATGGAAAAGGTTCTCCCGCTGCTCCTTTTCTCCAACGGTCATTTGTGCACTTAAAACTCTTCTAGTGACAAGAATCTCGCCATCTTCCGCAAATTCTCCATTTTCAATTTCTGGAGATTCATCTTCCTCCTCTTCAGAGCTCTCTCCATCGGTCTCCCATTCTCCATACTTGTTGATGATCATGGTGCGACGGTTTGGGCATTCACTAGAAATGTGACCCCTTCCTTGACATTTAAAACACCGAATATCTCTATTCCTGGTTTGGTTAGCCTCAAAAGTAGGTTTCTTAGGTGGAAGAATTACCTTGTCACTTTTGCGATCAACCACCTCTTTTGCCTTTGATGGTTCTCCAATCTCCTTCCTTGGATTTCTCCATGGTGTGAAAGGGGTAGAGGGTTTCCTCATGTTGCTCCTCCTTTTGATTTGTTGCTCGATCTTGGTGGCTTGGTGGATCATATCTTGTATCTCTACATGGTGGTACATCTCCACTTGATCCGCAATCTCCCGATTGAGCCCATGTAAAAACCGTGCCATGGTTGCCTCCGGATCCTCCTCAATGTTTGCCCGAATCATGGCAATTTGCATCTCCTTGTAGTAGTCTTCTACACTCTTACTCCCTTGGATGAGGCGTTGAAGTTTGTTGTGGAGATCTCTATGGTAATGTGTGGGAACAAACCGCTTCCGCATGGTGAACTTCATGTCTTCCCAAGTGTTGATGGGACGTCCACCATATCTAGCCCTCTCCTTTTGAACTTGATCCCACCAAATTAAAGCATAATCAGAAAATTCAAGGGAAGCAAGTTTGACCTTTTTCTCCTCGGAATATGCATGGCATGAAAAGACCTGCTCGATCCGCATCTCCCACTCCAAGTATGCTTCCGGATCGCTTTTCCCAAGAAAAGAAGGGACCTTCACCTTGATCCCGCCAAGTAGTTCATCATCATGTTGTCTCCTTTGGCCTCCTCTCGGTTGTTGGTACAACCTCCTCCTTTGTGGGACTTCATCAAGATCATCATCAAAGTTCACCATCTCCTCCTCCATGATGTGGGGACGACGTGGTGCGGGAGCGCGTCGTGGGTTATCATGGAACATCCTTGGGCTTGGTTTATTCTCCAATTCATCAATCCTCTCATGTAACACCTCCAACTTCCGATCAAGAAGCTTCTCGAAGTGGCTCACCAAAGCTTGCATTTGGAATTGCGTAGCTTCAGGTGCGGGAGATCTACTTCGACTTCCTTCATCGCTAACATGAGCAATTTTCTTCCCACGATCTTCTGCCATGATAAGTTACACAAACACAAACACACACCGGGGGGGGAACACACACAATGATACACACTCACTCACACACGCGAGATGTACACACTCACACAAGATGTACACACTCACACACACAAATATACACACTCACGCACGCAATATATACACACTCACACGCACAAGATGTACACACACACGCACACAACAAGATGCACACACTCACACACACAAGATATTTTTTTTTCTTATTTCTCTCCACTCTCAAAACTCAATTTGAATCCCAAGCTCTTATGAAATATAATACCTTGTTTAGGGCGATCAAGTGCCACCAATTCCTCCTCAATCAAGATTGTGTCGGGGGATGGTTTAACACAACCCGCTTGAGTGGTAAGGGGTTTAACAATGGTAAAGGGTCAAAAAGAGGGTGGAAAGAAGGGTAGATAGGTGGATTGTGGGTTTTGCCTGATTGTGCAAGATAAGATAACAATATGAGCCAAATACAAAATGGGGATGAAGTAAAATGATGGAAAACGTTATATATGGAAATAGAAAGTGCTAATAAGGTAAAGCACAAAGGATTAATTATATCCGCTCTTTTTTTTTTTGCTTTTGTTTTTGTCAATTCTCCCCAAAAAGTGTTGTGCTTGGAGTTTTAAAGCACAAGATGATTGAATGGAGAGTAAGACATTTTTTTTTTCGAAATCTCTCAAATAAAGGATGTGCTTAATTTTGAAAAGCACAAAATGATGAGTTGAGAGAATTTTTTTTTTGCCGGATACAAATCACATATAGAGAGATGAATGAAAATTTGGCTCAATTTATAATAATCCAAGCTTGCACAAACTAGGACAATTCGGGAGGCTTTCAAGAAAAAATGGATTTTTTTTTGTTTAATGGGTGAATAATAGGGAAAGATAAGGAGGGTAATGGATAGAATTAAAGTAAATAAAGGGATAGACGCCTACCGTGTCAACCGGAGCTCTGATACCAACTGATGCGAGACGCACGGGGTGGCCCGATCTTCACGGCGTAGGGCGGCGGATGATGGATGCGGTTTGGGGCTAAGTGACGAGTGAAGGGTATGGAAAGTGGAAGCAAGTAGTCAACCAACGCTATATGGAGCGTGACCTACTACTTAGACAACACACTCAAGGGAGGGGTGTGATTGCCAATCCACACAACAACGCACTTGGGTTGAGGCACGGAATTGGGGGCTTTGTGATCTTGGATCACCAATCTAACTTGTAGATTGACAAGGCAAGAATACACAAGAGCAAGGGGGAAAAGCCGGGATAATCCTCACACAACGGAGAGAAACAAAGCATAAGCTCTCAAATTAAGTCTTGAATGCCAATACAATGCCATGGGGTGGCTATTTATAGCCAAGGGGGTGATACAATGGTCAAGGGTCTAATACCCTAAAGTCATAAAGTCTAAACCTACCTTGTCCCCTTAAAAGTCAAAAAGATAAAATCCAACAAAGACTTTTGGAAAAGAAGCACACAACTTTCCAACATAGCCCACCGGATTTGACTTTGAGTGCATAGCCCACCGGATTTGACTTTGGTGTCCAAAGATGCCATTTCTAGAATCCTCCATGTGGGCAAGGCCTCCAAATTCGTGCAACCATGTGGGCCAAGTTTTAATCATCAATTTTGGGCTTGAATAAGTGATATTATAGGCCCATTTGCTCCATCCATGCAAGGTAATACCCATTGGGCCTTTAATGAAGCAAGATGAGCGCCCATTGAAGCATTCAACCTCTTTAATCTTCCTCGTGTCATTGGGCCTTGCAAATCCAATTCCTCCACCCGAGCAATCGACTCCGTGCCTTCCGCATGGTTTGCATCAATTAAATTCTATTTTCTAGAAATTTATAATAATCTATATTATTTTATAGTTATTTAAACTATTTTTTAATCTTTTATACTAATCTACACTCATTTGTAAAAATTTATACTAGTTACCACTAATTATTATTAATTACAGGTATTTTTTACTAATTATTGTTAATTACCAGCTGCACAATTTCCAACAGATTGGAAGCAACTCTTTTGCCCAATGAATCATCCCCTTACAACTTTTTGTGACTAAAATCACTATGAAAAGTATACTCTGACATATGAACATCCATTTTTGTATGCACAATTCTGGAGAGTAGAGAGGCCTCATCGTTCTTCTCTCCATGCTCGTACATACGAAAATTGATATATGTATGTTGAAGTATACTTTTCATAGTGATTTTAGTCGAAGAAGTTACAAGGAGATGAGTCGTCGGGAAAAATAGCCTCTTTTTTCTGACAGCTCACCTCCTTGAAACTTTCTCGGACTTAAATCATTATGAAAAATCTGCTCCGACGTACGTGGGAGCATATTTTTTATACCAATTTTAGTGGGAGAAAGTTGCAAGGAGATGACACATCGATCAAAAGGAATGTCGTCAATCCACTAGAAATTGTGTCAGCTTATCAATGCACTCAAATTTATTCTAATTTAGTACTAATTAATCCTAATTAATACTAATTAATCCTAATTATTACTAATTCTTACTAATTATTACTAATTAATCCTAATTCTTACTAATTGTTAATAATTGTTACTAATTGTTACTAATTGTTACTAATTAATACTAATTGTTACTAATTAATCCTAATTAATCCTAATTATTACAAATTAATCCTAATTATTACTAATTAATCCTAATTAGTACTAATTATTACCAATTAATCCTAATTATTACTAATTTATCCTAATTATTACTAATTATTACTAACTAATCCTAATTATTATTAATTAGTACTAATTAATCCTAATTATTTATAATTAATCCTAATTATTACTACTTATTTCGCTTTATTACAATTTATTACTCATTATTACTAATTATTACATTTTTTACTAATTATTATAAATTATTACAACATATTATTAATTATTGATAATTATTTCTAGTTAATCCTAATTATTGAAAATTATTACTAACTAATCCTAATTATTGATAATTATTACTAATTATTACTAAATATTTCTAATTATTATAAATTATTACTAAGTATTACAAATTATTACAAATTATTTCTAATTAAACCTAATTAATCCCAATTATTACTAATTATTACTAATTATTACTAATTATTACAATTTATTACTAATTATTACAATTTATGACTAATTATTAAAATTTATTACTAATTATTACAATTTATTACTTATTATTACAATTCATTACAAATTATCACAATTTATTACTAATTATTACAATTTAAAACTAATTATTGCAATTTATTACTAATTATTACTAATTAATACTAATTGATACAAATTATTTGTAATTATTTGTAATTATTACTAATTATTACAATTTATTGCAATTTATTACTAATTATTACTAATTAATACTAATTGATACAAATTATTTCTAATTATTTGTAATTATTACTAATTATTACAATTTATTGCAATTTTATTCCAATTTATTACTAATTATTACTAATTATTTCTAATTATTTCTAATTATTACTAATTATTAAATATTATTTCTAGTTATTACTAATTACTACAATTTATTACTAATTATTACAATTTATTTCCATTTATTACTAATTATTACTAATTATTACTAATTATTAATAATTATTACTAATTATTATAATTTATTACTATTTATTACAATTTCTTACTAATTAATACAATTTATTACTAACTAATAATAAGTAATTCTAATTAATACTAACTAATACTGATTATTACTAATTATTACTAATTATTTCTAATTATTTATAATTATTTCAAATTATTACAAATTATTACTAATTTTTACAAATTATTGCAAATTATTACTAATGATTACTAATTATTATAATTTATTACAATTTAATAGAAAATTTTACAATTTATTATAAATTATTACAAATTATTACAAATTATTACAAATTATTACAAATTATTATTAATTATTACAATTTATTACTAATTATTACAATCTATTACAAATTATTACAATTTATTTCTAATTATTTCAATTTATTTCTAATTATTTCAATTTATTAATAATTATTTCAATTTATTACTAATTTTTCAATTTATTACTAATGATTTCAATTTATTACTAATTCTTTCAATTTATTACTAATTATTTCAATTTATTACTAATTATTAAAATTTATTACTAATTATTAAAATTTATTACTAATTATTACAATTTATTACTAATTATTACAATTTATTACTAATTATTACTAATTATTTATAATTAACACTTAGACATAATTATTCCTAAAAATAAATACTGAAAAAACAAATATCTAATTCTAATTTAATTAAATTGCATCTAATTAACAAAAATTATAAATAATTTAAAATAAATTAAATTAAAAAAACAATAAAAAATAGACAAATACCTTGAAACTGGAGCTTTTAGAGTATAAAAGCCGCAGATTATGATCTGATTTAAAAGTTTAAACTATGAAAAAAATTAGAAGAGATAGAGAGAGAAGTTGAGAAAGAAGTAGAATGAGAGGAAAAACAGATGGGCCTAAGTTGCCTAAATTGCCTAATGCGCATGATTTGTCCATGGGCCTAAGTGGCATAATGGGTCTAAGTGGCCTAAGTTGCCTAATGGGCCCCATGGGCCTAATGGGCCCAATGGGCACAATGGGTCCAATAGACCTAAGTGGCCAAAGTTACCTAATGGGCCCAATAGGTCGAATGGGCCCAATGGACTTAAGTGGCCTAAGTTGTCTTATGGGCCGAAGTAGCCTAATGGGCTTAAGGGGCCTAAGTGTCCTAATGGGTCTAATGGGCCTAAGTTGCCTAATGGGGCCAATGGGCCTAAGTGGCCTAAGTTTCCTAATGGGCCAAAGTGGCCTAATGGGCCCAATGGGCCTAATGGGCCTAATGGGCCTAAGTGGCCTAAGTTCCCTAATGGACCTAATGGGCCTAATGAAACTAATGGGTATAATGGGCCTAAGTGACCTAATCGGCCTAACGATTCTAATGGGCCTAATGGGTTGAATGAGCCTAAGTGGCTTAATGGGTCGAATGGGTCGAATGAGACTAAGTGGCCTAATGAGACTAAGTGTCCTAAGTTACCTAATGGGACTGATGGTTCCAATGGGCCTAAGTGGCCGAATGGGTCTAAGTGGCCCAAGTTGCCTAATGGGCCAAATGGGATGAATGAGACTTATGTGCCCAATGGACCGAATAGATTGAATGGGCCTAATGGGCCTAATGGGTCCAATGAGCCTAAGTGTCCTAAGTTTCCTAATGGGTTGAAGTGGCCTAATGGGCCTCATGTGCCTAAGTGGAGTAATGGGCCTAATGGGATGAAGTGGCCTAATGGGCCTCATGGGCCTAAGTGGCCTAATGGGACCGATGGGCCCAATGGTCCTGATGAACCTAAGTGGTCTAATGGGCCTAATGGGATAATGGGCCTAAGTGGGCTAAGTTGGATAATTGGCCTAATGGGAGTAAGTAGCCTAATGGGCCTAATGGGCCTAAGTGTCCTAATGGGACTAAATTTTCAATTGGACTAATGGGGCTAAGTTTAGTGATTTTTGAAACTTGGTTGACAACAAAATCCAAAGGGGGATTGTTAGAACCAAGATGATGAGGAAGGAGTTTGTTTTAATGTGCTGTATTTTGTTGTCAAGAAAAGCTTTTGAAGAAAGAAAATCACCTCACTTTGTATTTTGTAAACTCACACTGGCCATTGTTTTCAAAAGAATCAGACTCACTCTGTCCGTCATAACGAGGCAAAGTTGTTTGAAAGAAAAGGCATTAATCAGATTTGTCTTGGGTCCGATGTATGAAAAGATCATAATGAGGAATTGATCATTATCTCGGAATAGAGAATAGGTTGCATGGAGAATGCATCTTGCTGGAAGTAAATGGTTATCTGAATCACATTGCATTTGGTATGAAAGAAGTGCTTGTTTTGATGAATTATCAGAGTGTTAACTATGATAAAATTAAATGTGACCATGCTTTGCTGATTCGTATTTCATAAATAATAATTTTACTGGAGAACTTATGATGCAAGATTGATTAGAGAAAGGGGAAAAGAGGTATTCCAAATCATATCTAGGTGGAAGAGAAGAAAGAGATGATGCCAATCGAAAATGAATCATACCCAATGCAATCAGATTCGAGCTAAAAAGGAAAGAAAGAAGAAATTGAGGATCATAATCAGAATGATCCTACCCAAAATGATAATTGTCTTGTACTATAGCATCTGATTATCCATCATATGCAAAAGAAAACGTTCATACCTAGGATGATCATACTCAGGATCAGGAAGAAAAAGATCATACCCAATATGATCGTATTTAGGCCAAATGTTCTCAGAAAGATCATAATACAGACAATCATATTCAGATAAGGAATTTCTTGAGGCCGATGATTGAAAAGAGAAGGAAATAATGAGATCAATAATGTAGTAAATCATTTCAAAAGGGTTGAATTACTTTTTAGGTTTCAATTGGGTCAATAGTCATTGTATCAGAGTGGAATTGTTTTATATTTTCAAGTGGGTCAAGAGAAGAAGTGAAGAAGTAAAAGTGGTTTTAAAGCAAAGTTTGCTGGATGTAAAATTGAGGTGGATCTCGAAATTCAAAATAATTATCATATTCAGCATTCAGAAGGAGAAGTGAAAGTTTTAGAAGAATTGAGAAGCTTTGAGAAGAGTTGATGAAGTCAAAATACACCCCAGATTTTAGGGGAAATTAAGATTAGGGTGAATTTGATTAAGCGGGATTTTTTTTTGATTACTGCCAAAGCATCTCAAGGGTCACCTATAAAAGGAGAAAAGTATGTTGTAATTGAGGTGGACCGATGTACTGTTCATGAGAGAGAAACTCTCAGTTTTAGAGAGAATTTAAAGTTTCTGTATTCACTTTTGTTGAAGAAGTTTTGACGGATTGAAGTGAAATAGAAGAGACAAGATCATAATATTGTATTCAGTTGATCATTGTACTAAGTGTTTATCATACTCAGCTGATTAATGTATTGGTCTTGTCAATCATATTCTCCTGATCATCATATCGAGCTAGATTAATCATATCGTGATTTCCATACTGGGTCTTTTGAACTAAGGAAGATGGAGAATTGAACTACTGTTGATTCATCTCTATCTCATTCTATCAAAGTTATACTTTTCATACTAGGTAATATCGTACTGAGTAGAATCGTATCTGGAAAATTGTATCGGGAAGAATCGTATTAGAGGGAATCGTACTCGTAGGAATCTGACTGGGAAAATCAGACTTGTTTTTTTTTTTCTTAACAAAGTCCAGAAAGTTCTTACCATCTTCTGGGTAATAATTTTAAGAAGTGTTTTCAATTGAATGCATTTGTGTAATTGAAAAGACACACTGGTAACCTGAGTTGTTACACAATCATTTCATTGCCCTATTTATGCTAAGAGGGTGCACATGCACTATTGGATTGTTTACATAGTGTTACACAAGTGAAAGGGTATATCCTACTCATTGTAATCCAATGATTGTTTTTTAGTGGATTGTGTGGCATTGAAACACTTCCATACCATACCAAGGACGTAGCTCTTTTTATTGAATAGTGAATCATGTAATTACTTGTGTTCCTCTGGGTGTGTGTTTGAATTGTTTTCAGTAGGGAATAAAATCTTTAACAGGAGGTGAATGTTGTTTCATTTGAAAAGAAACATAAGAGAAAAAAGTATCACTGATTCACCCCCTCCCCTCTTAGTGATACAATCATCCATTGGGCACTTTCAAGTAGCCTAATGGGCCTAACTGGACTAATGGGCCTAAGTGGTTGAATGGGATTAACTGAACTAAGTGGCCTAATGGGCCTAACGGGCCTAATGAACCTAATGGTTCTAATAGGTCTAAGGGGACCAATGGGCCCATGGGCCAATTGGGCCTAACTGGCCTAACTGGCCTCAGTGGCCTAATAGGATAAAGGGGCCTAAGTGACCTAATATGCATAATAAGCCTAAGTGTCCTAATGGTCCCAATGACATGAATGGGACCAACTGGCCTAACTATCCTAATGGGCCCAATGGGTCTAAGGGGCCTAAGGGGCCTAATGGGCCAAACTGGAATAAGTGTCAGGCCAATGGGCCTAATGGGTCGAAGTGGCCTAAGTAGCCTAATTGGCCCAATGGGCCTAACGAGCATAATGGTCCAAACCGTTTAATGGGCCCAATGGAACTAACTGGCCCAATGTACCAAATGGGCCGAACTGGCCTAACTCATATAAGGTTCCCAAGGGCCCTAAGGGTTTAATGGGTCCAATGGGCCTAACCAGCCAAAGTGGTCCAATGGTCCCAATGAGCCTAATGGGCCTAACTGGCCTAAGTGGTCGAATGGGATGAATGGGCCTAAGTGGTATAATGAGTCTAATGATCCCAATGAGCCTAACTGGCCAAAGTGTCCTAATGGGCCTATTTGTCCTAGGTGGCCTAATGGGCCTAATGGGCTGAACGAGCCTAAGTGGCGTAATGGGATGAATGAGATTAAGTAGCCCAATGGGCCGAATGTGCCTAAGTGGCCCAATGGACCTCATGGATCTAATGGTCTGAATGGTCCTAATGGTCCTAAGTGGCCTAATGGGCATAAGTGCCTAATGGGCCTAAGTGGCCTAATCAGCCTAATGGGCCCAATGGGCCTAAGTGGAAGAATGGGTCTAATTTTCCTAATGGGACTAAGTAAAAAAATGGGCCTAATGGGCCTAATTGGCATAATGAGCCTAAGTGGCCTAATGGGCATAAAGGGACTAGGTGGCCAAATGGGCCTAAGTGGCCTAAGTGACCTAAGTGGCCTAATTGGCCTAATGGGCCTAAGTGGCGTAATGGTCCCAATCGGCCTAAGTGGCCTCATGGGCCTAATGGGCATAATGGATATAAGTGGCTTAATGGGCCTAATGAGGAAAAGTGTCTTAATAGGTCTAAGTGGCCAAAGTGGCCTAATGGGGTGAATGGGCCTAAGTGGCCTAATGGGCCCAATGGGCCTCAGTGGCCTAATGGGCCTAATGGGCCTAAGTGGCTGAAGTGGCCTAATGAGCCTAAGTGGACTAATGGGTCTAAGTGGAATAACGGGACTAAGTGTCCTAATGGGCCTAAGTAGCCTAATGGGCCTAAGTGGTCGAATGGGCCTAATGGGTGTAAGTGGCCTAATGGGGCAAAGTGGTCGAATCGGACTAAGTGGACTAATGGTCATAATGGGACTAAGTGGCCTAATGGGCCTAATGGGCCTTAGTGTCCTAATAGGCCTAATGGGCCTAAGTGTCCTAATGAGACTCAATGGCCTAATGGGCCTTAGTAGCCTCATGGGCCTCAGTGGACTAATGGGACTCATGAGACTGAGTGGCCTAATGGGCCTAATGGGCCTAAGTGTCCTAATGGGCCTAATGGGCCTTAGTGGCCTAAGGGCCTAATGGGCCTAAGTGGACTAATGGGCCTAATGGTCCCAAGTGGCCTAATGAGCCTAATGGGCATGAGTGGCCTAATGGACCTAATGGGTCTAATGGGCCTAACTGGACTAATGGGCCTAATGGTCCCAAGTGGCCTAATGATCCAAATGGGCCTAAGTGGATGAATGTGACTTAGTGGCCTAATTAGCCTAATGGACCTAAGTTTATCAAAGTGGCCTAATGGGACTAATGGGCGTAAGTGGACTAATGGGCCTAATGGACATAACTAGCATAATGGGCCTTATGGGCATAATGAACTAAAGTTGCCTAAGTGGCATAATGGGCCAAATGGGCCTAAGTGGACCAATGGGCCTAAGTGGTCGAATGGGCCTCATGGATCTATGTGGCCGAATGGGCCTCATGGGCCTAATGGGGCTCAATGGCCAAATGGGCCTAATGGTCCTAAGTGGCCTAATGTGCCTAATGGGCCTAATTGCCCTAATGTGCCTCTATGGACTAATGATCCTAATGGGCCTAAGTGGACCAATGGGCCTAATGATCCTAATGGGCCTTGGTGTACTAATGGGCCTAATGGGCCTCAGTGGACTAAGTCGAATAATGTGTCTAATGGGCCTAAGTGGCCTAATGGGTCTAAGTGGCCTAATGGGCCTAAGTGGCATAATGGGTCAAATGCGTCGAATGGGACTAAATGGCCTAAGTTTCCTAATGGGACAAATGGACATAATGGGCTCGATGGGACTAATGGGCCTAATGGGATTAATGGGTCTAAGTGGCCTAATGAGCCGAATGGGTCTAAGTGGACTAAGGGGCCTCATGGGCCTGATGGCCATAATGGGCTGAATGGGCCTAAGTGGCCTCATGGTCTTGATGGGCCTAATGGGTTGAATGGGCTTTAGTGGCCTAATGAGCTCAATGGTCCTAAGTGGCCTAGTGGGCCGAATGGGCCTAAGTGGCCCTAATGGGCTTGATGGCCCTAATGGGTCAAATGGGTCAAATGGGCCTGAGTGGCCTCACGTGCCTCATGGGCCTAATGGGTCTAATGGTCATAATGGGTCTAAGTGGCCTATTACACCTAATGGGCCTAATGGGCCTAAAGTGCATAATGGGCCAAATGGCCCTCATGGGTCCAATGGGCGTAATGGGACTAAGTGGCTTAATAGGCTTAAGTGGACTCAGTGGCCTAATGAGATGAATGGGCCTAAGTGGCCTAATGGGCCTAAGTTGCCTAATGATATTGATGGGCCTAATAGGCCTTAGTGGCCTCATGGGCCTCATGGGCTTAAGTGGCATAAGTAGCCTAATGGACATAATCAGCCTAATGGGCGTCAGTAGCCTAATGGGTCTAATGGGGCTCTGTGGCCTAATGAGCCTCATGGGCCTAATGGTTTCGATCGGTCTAATGGGAATAATGGGCCTCAGTGGCCCAATGGGCCTAATGGGTCTCATGGGACTAATGGGCCTGATCGACCTAATGGCCATAATGGGCCTTAATTGCCTATTGGGCCTAAGTGGCCTGATGGGCCTTAGTGTCTAAATGGGCCCAATGGTGAGAAGTGGCCCAATGGGCCTAATGGGCATAAGTGGATGAAAGGGCCTAATGGGCCTAAGTTGCCTGATTGTCCTTATGGGCCTATTGTGCATCATGGTCCTAATGAACCTAAGTTTCCTAAGTGTCCTAATGGGCCTCATGGGCCTAAGTGGCCTAATTGGCCTAGTAGGACCAATGGGCTTAAGTGGCCTAAAGGGCCTGATGGGCGTAATGGGACTAATGGGCCTCAGTGGCCTAATGGGCCTAATGGGCCTGATAGACCAATGGGCATAATGGGCCTCATTGGCCCAATTGGCCTAATGGGCCTAATCGGCCTAATGGGCCAATGGGCATAAGTGGCATAATGGGCTTGATGGGCCGATGGTCCTCATGGTCCTCATGGTCCTAATGGGCCTAAGTGGCCTAATGGGCATAATGGTCCTATGTGGCCTAATGAGCCTAATGGGCCTAATGGGCCTCAGAGGCTGAATGGGCCTGATAGGCCCGATTGGCATATTGGGCCTAATGGGTCTAATGGAACTTAGTGGCCTAAGTGGCCTTATGGGCCTAATGGTCCTAATGGCCTTAATGGGCCTAAGTGGATTAATTGGCCCATTAGGCCTAAGTGGCCGAATGGGGCTAAGTGGTGGAATGGGTCTAGGTGGTGGAATGGTCCTAATAGGCCTAAGTTGCCTAATTGGACTAGTGGGCCTATTGGGCCTAGCTGGATGAATGGGCGTGATGGGCCTAATATGCCACAAGGTCCCCAATGGACTCTTGGGATTCATGGAACAAATGTGCCTAAGTGGCCTCATGGGCCCAATGGGCCTAATGGGCATAAGTGGCCTAATGGGCATAATTGGCCCAATAGGCCGTGTGGGATGAAGTGGCCTCATGGGCCTAATGGGCCTATTGGGCCTAATGGGATGAATGGGCCTCCTCGGCCTAAGTGGTCGAATGAACCTAATGGGGCTAATGGGCCTAAGTGATCTAATACGCCTAATGGGCCTAAGTTGCTAAATGGGCCAAGTGGGCCTATAGGGCCTAATGGGACTAAGTGGCTCGATGGACCTAATAGGTCTCATGGTCCTAATGGTCCAAATGGGCCTAAGTGGTCTCATGGGCCCAAGGGGCCTAATGGACCTAGGTGGCCTAAAGGGCCTAATGGGTTTAATTGGCCTGATGGGCCTGATGGGCTTGATGGACCTAAGTGTCCAAAGTGGCATAATGAGATAAAGTGGACTAATGGACTGAGTGGGCCTAAAGGACCTAATGGACTTAATGGTACGTATGAGCCTAATTGGACGAATGAGCCTATTAGGCCCCATGGGCCTCAGTTGCCTTATGGGCCCAATGGGCATAACAGGCCTAATGGGCCTAAGTGGCCTAAGTGGGCCTAAAGGGCCGGATGGACCAATGGGCCAAAGTGACCTAATGGGACCAATGGGCCTCATGGGCCTAAGGGGCCTAATGGGCCCAATGGGCCTAATGGAAAAAATGGGCCTAGTGGGCCCAATGGGCCTAATGAGTTTAAGTGGCCTAATTGGTCTAAGTGGACTAAAGGGCTTAGTTGGCCTGATGGGGAAAATGGGCCTCATGGGCCTCATGGGACTAAGTTGTCGCATGGTCCTAATGGGCCTAAGTGTCTTAATGGGATTGATGGGCCTCATGGGCCTCATGGGAGGAATTCCCCTCATGGGCCTAATGGGCTCTATGGGCCTATTGGTCCTAAGTGGCCTAATGGTTTGAATGGGACTAAGTGCCCTAATGGACCTAGTGGGCTTAGTGGGCCTAATGGGACTAATGGGGATAATGGACCTAATGGGCCTAATGGACATAATTGGGCCTAGTGGGCCTAATGGGCCTAATGGGGCTAATGGGCCTAATGGACATAATTGGCCTAAGTGGCCTAAGTGGCCCAATCGGGCTAATCGATTGAATGGGACTAATGGGCCTAATGGGACTAATGGGTTTAATGATCCTAATAGGACTAAGTGTTCTAATGGACCTAATGGGCCTATGTGGCCTAATGGGTCTAAGTGACCTAATCGGGCTAATAGATTGAATTTACCTAATGGGCCTATGTGGCCTAATGGGCCTAACATGCCTAATGGGACTAATGGGTTTAATGGGCCTAATGGGCCTAAGTGGCCTAATGAGCCTATGTGGCCTAATGGGCCTAAGTATCCAAATGGGACTAATGGGCCTAATGAGTTTAATAGGCCTAGGTGGCCTAATGGGCCTAATGGGTCTAAGTGGCCTAATCACCTTAATTGACTAAATGGGACTAATGGGATTAATGGTTCTAATGGGCCTAATGTGCCTAATTGGCCTAAGCAGCCTAAGTGTCCTAATGGGACTAATTGGCCTAATTGGCCAAATGGGCCTAAGTGGCCTAATGGGCCTAAGTGTCCTAATCCATCTAATCGTGTAAATGGGCCTAATGGGCCTAATGAGACTAATGAGACTAAGTGGCCTAATGGGCCTAATGGGCCTAAGTAGACAAAGTTTCCTAATAGACCTAATGGGCCTAATGGGCCTAAGTGACCAAAGTTTCCTAATAGACCTAATGGGACTAATGGGCCTAAGTGGCCTAATGGGCCTAATGCCGAAGTGGTTTAAGTGTACTAATGGGCCTAATGGGACTAATAGGTATAATGGGCATAATGGGCCTAAGTGGCCTAAGTGGTCTAATCGTCCTAATCAGTCGAATGTTCATAATGAGACAAAGTGGCCTAATGGGCCTAATGAGACTAATTGGTCTAATGGGCCTGATGGACCCAAGTGGCCTAATTGTCCTAATCGATAGAATGTGCCTAATAGGCCTAATGGTCATAATTGGCCTAATCTTCCTAATTGACTAAATGGGCCTAATGGGCCTAATGGGCCTAAGTGGCCTAATTGGGCTAATCGACCAAATGGGCCTAAGTGGCCTAGTTGGCCTAATCGATCAAATGGGACTAATGGGACGAATGGGCCTAAGTGGCCTAATGGGCCTAACGGGCCTAATGGGTTTGAGTGGCCTAAGAAGCCTAATCAATCGAATGGGCCTAAGTGACATAATGGGGCAAATGAGCTTAATGGGCCTAATGGGTCTAAGTGGCCTAAGAGTCTGAATCAGCCTAATTGACCAAATGGACCCAATGGGGCTTATGGGCATAAGTGGTCGATTGAGACTAATGGGCCTAAGTGGCTGAATGGGCCTAAGGGGCCAATTTGGCCTAATGTGGTTAATGGGACTAATGGTCTAAAGTGGCATAATAAGCCTAATTGGTCGAATGGAGGTAAGTGGCCTAGTGGGCCAAAGTGGCCGAATGGGCCTAATGGACCTAATGTGCCAAATGGGTTTAATGGGCCTAATGGGCCTAATGGTTCTAATAGGCCTAAGTGGCCTTTTGGACTAATGGGATTAATGGGCCTAATTGGACTAATGGGCCTAATGGGACTAATGGGTTTAAGTGTCCAAATGGTCCAATGGACCTAAGTGACCTAATGGGCCTAAGTGGACTAATGGGCCAAATGGGATGAATGGGCCTAATGGACTTAAGTGTCCTTATGGACCGAATGGGCCGAATGGGTCGAATGGGCCTAATGAGACTAATGGGATGAATGAGTCTAATGGGCCTAAGTGGACTAAGTGGCCTAATCGGTCTAATTGAATGAATGGGCCTAATGGGTCTGATGGACCTAAGTGGAATAATGGTCCTAATAGGCTGAAGTGGTCGAATGGACCTGATGGTCCTGATGTGTCGGAGTGGCCTAAGGGGCCTCATGGGACTCATGGGCCTCATGGGCCTAATGGGCTTAATGGGCTTAATGGGCTTAACAGGCCTAGGTACCAAATGGGACAAATGGGCCTATGCGACCTAATGAACATAGGTGGCCTAATGGGCTTAATGGGCTTAATGGGTCTAGGGGCCAAGTGGGCCTAAGCAGCCGAATGGGCCTAATTTGCCTAAGTGGCCTAATGGGCCTAGGTAGCCTAATGGTCCAAAGTTGCCTAATCAGCCAAATGGTCTTAATGGGCCTCATGGGCCTAAGTGGACTAATGGGCCTAATGGGTCGAATGTGCCTAATTTTCATAAGTGGCCTAATGGGGCCTAATGGGCCTAAGTGGCCTATTAGGTCCGAGTGGCCTAATTGGCCTAATGGTTTTAATGGTTCCAGTGGGCCTAAGATTCCTAATGGGCCTAATGGGCCTTAGTGGCATAATCGCCCTAATGTGCATAATCGGCCTAATGGGCCTAAGTGGCCCAATTGGCTTAATGGGATTAATGGGCCTTCGGGCTAAATGGGTATAGTGGGCCAAATGGGCCTAATGGAACGAATGGGTCTAATTAGCCTAAGTGGCATTGTGGGTCGAATGGGCCTAAGTGGCCCAATGTGCCTAAGTTTCCTAATCATCCAAATGGGCTTAATGGGCCTAAGGGGTATAATGGGTCTAATGGGCCTAAGTGTCCTAATGGGCCTAATGGGATAATGGGCTTAGTGGGATTAAGTGGATGAATGGGCCTAGTGGGCATAAGTAGCCTAAGCAGCCTAAGTGGCCCAATGGGCCCAATGGGCCCAATGGGCCTAATGGGCCTAAGTGGCTTAAGTGGCCTAATGGGCATAATGAACCTAAGTGTCCAAATGAACAATTTGCCTAATGGGCCTAATGGCCCTAAGTGGAATGATAAGCCTAATGGGCTTGAATGGCCTCATGGGCCTAAAGGGCCTTTCTGGCCTATTGGGCCTTAGTGGCCTCATGGTTCTAATGGGCCTAATGTACCTAATGGGACGAATGGGAATAATGGTCCTAGTGGGCCTAGTGATCCTAAGTATCCGAATGGGCCTAATTTTCCCAATGGGCCTAATGGGACGAATGGGGATAGTGGTAAATGGGCCTAATGGGCCTAAGTTGCCTAATGGGCATAATGAGCCTAAGTGGCCTAATGAGCCTAATGGGCCTAAGTTGCCTAATGGGCGTAATGAACCTAAGTGGCATAATGGGCCTAATGGGCCTAAGGGACCTAAGTGCCCTAATAGGCCTAATGGACCTAAGTGGCCCAAGTGGCCTAATGGGCCTAATGGGCTTAATGGGCCTAACTGGCCTAATGGGACCAAGTGGCCTAATGGGCCTAAGTGGCCTAATGGGTCTAAGTGGCCTAATGATCCTAAGTTTACTAATCTTCCAAATGGGCTTAATGGACCTAATGGGCCTAATGGGCCTAATGGGAATAATGTGCCCAATGTGCATAAGTGTCCTAATATGCCTAATGAGATAATGGGCTCAGTGGGCCTAAGTGGCTGAATGGGTCCAATGGGCCTAAGTGGCCTAATGGGCCTAATGGGCCTAAGTGTATGAATTCCCAATGGGTCTAATGGGCCTAAGTGGAATTATGGGCCCAATGGGCCTCAATGGCCTCGTGGGCCTAAAGTGCCTTAGTGGCCTCATGGTCCTAATGTGCCTAATTGGCCTAATGGGCCTAATGGGAAAAAAGGGAATAATGGGCCTAGTGGGCCTAATGCAGCTAAGTATCCGAATGGGCCTAAGTGGCCTAATGGACCTAATATGACGAAATGGGTATAGTGGAAAATGGGCCTAATGGGCCTAAGTTTCCTAATGGGCGTAATGAGCCTCTTAAGTGGCCTAAAGGGCCTAATGGGCCTAAGTTTCCAAATGGTCATAATGAACCTAAGTGGCCTAATGGGCCTAAGTTTCCTAATGGGCCTAAGTGGCCTAAGCGGTCTAATGGGCCTAATGGGCTTAATGGGCCTAAGTGGCCTAATGTTCCCAATGGGTCGAAGTGGCCTAATCGGCCTAATGGGCCTAAGTGGCTTAATGGGGCTAGTGGGCCTAACGATCCTAGGTGGCCGAATGGGCATAATGGGTCGAAGTGGTCGAATGGGCCTAATGTACCTAGTGGGCCAAATGGGCCTAAGTGACCTATTGTGCCTAATGGGCATAAGTGGCTTAAGTGGCCCAAGTGGAAAAATGGGCCTAAGTTTTCTAATTGGCCTAATGGGCCAAATGGGCCTAATGGGCCCAAGTGGACTAATGGGCCTAATGGGCCTAATTGGCCTAAGTGGCCAAATGAGCTTAATTGGTTAAATGATCCTAATGGTTCTAATGGGCCTAAGTGGCCTAATGGGCATATTGTGTCGAAGTGTCCTAATGGGCCTAATGGGATAACAGGCCTAATGGGCCTTATGGGCCTCATTGGCCTAAGTGGCCGGATGGGTTTAATGGGCCCAAGGGGTCTAATGGGTTTAAGGGGCATAATGGGATGAATGGGATTAACGGGCCTTGGTTCCAAATGGTCCTAATTGGCCTAATTGACCTAATGGGCCTAAGTGAACTAATGGGACTAATGGGCCTAATTGTCCTAATGCGCCTAAGTGGCTTAATTGACCAAATGGGCATAATGGACCTAATGGGCCTAAGGGGTGTAATGGGCATAAGTGGACTAATGGGCATAATGGGCTTAAGTGACCTAATGGGCCTAGGTGGCCTAACGGGATTAATGGACTCAATGAGCCTAGGGGCCAAATAGGCCAAATGGGAATTATGGGCCTAATGGGCTGAATGGGGCGAATGGGCCTAAGTGGCCTAATGGGTCCAATGGGCCTAAGTACCCTAATGGGCCTAAGTGGCCTAATCGACCTAACATGCCTAAGTGGCCTAATGGACAAAAATGGGCCTTAGTGGCCTAATGGGTGTTGGTGGACTAATTGGATTAATGGGATTAACAGGCCTAGGGTCCAAGTGGGCCTAATGGGCCAAATGGGCCTAATTGGCCTAAGGTTCCAAATGGGACTAAGTGTCCTGATGGGCCGAAGTTTCCTAATCGACCTAATGGGATTAATAGGCCTAATGGGCCTAAGTGGCCTAATGGGCCAAATCGGCCTAATTGGCCTAATTTTCCCAATAGACCTAGTGAGCCTAAGGGGTCTAATGGGCCAAAGTTTCCTAATTGGCCTAATGGGATGGATGAGCCTAAGTGGCCTAATGGGCCTAAGTGTCCTAATCATCCTAATGGGATTAATGGGCCTAATGGACCTAAGTGTCCTAATGGTCCTAATGGGCCTTAGTGTCCTAATCGGCCTAATGTGCTTAAGTGTCCTAATGGGAATAAGTGGCCTAATGGGCTTAATGGGCATAATATTCCTAGGGGCCAAATGGGCCAAATGGGCCAAATGGGCCTAATGGACCTAATGGGTTGAATGGGCCTAATTAACCTAAGTGGACTAATGGGCCTAATGGTCATAATGGGCCAAAGTGGCCTAGTGGGCCTAAGTAGCCTAATCGACCTAATGGGTGTAATGGGCCTAAATGACCTCATCGGCCTAATGGGATTAATGGGCCAAGGGGGCCTATGTGGCTGAATGGGCCACAATGGCCTAATGGGATGAAGTGGCTGAAGTGGCCTAATGGGGCTAATGGGACTAATGAGCCTAAGTGGACTAATGGTCCTAATGGGAATAAGTGGCCTAAAGGGCCTAAGTGTCCTAATTGGACAAATAGGCCTAAGTGGCCTAATGGGCCTAATGGGACTAATGGGAATAAGTGGCCTAATGGGCCTAATGGGAAAAAGTGGCCTAATGGGCCAAAGTGGCCGAATGGGCCTAATGGACATAATGTGCCTAATATTCCTAAGTGGCTTAATGGTCCTAATGGGCCTAAGTGGACTAATGGGACGAAGTGGCCTAAGTGGCCTAATGGGCCCAATGAGCCTAAGTGGCCTAATGGCCTTAGTGGCCTAATTGGACTAAGTGGCCTAATGGTCCTAAATGGTCTAATGGGCCTAAGTGGCATAATGGGCATAATGGGACTCAGTGGACTAATGGGCCTAATGGGCTTAAGTGGCCTAAATGGCCTGATGGACCTTAGTGGCCTAATAGTCCTAATGGGCCTTAGTGGCCTAATGGGAATAATTGTCATAAGTAGCCTAAGTGGCCTAATGAGCATAATTGTCCTAAGTGGACTAATGGGCCTAATGGGCCTAAGTGGACTAATGAGTCGAATGAGTCTAAATGGCCTAATGGGACTAAGTGGCCTAATGGGCCTGAGTGGTCTGATGGGCCTAATGGGCATTATGGACCTAAGTGACCTAATGAGATGAATATGCCTCAGTAGCCTAATGGACCTGATGGGATTGATGGGCCTAAGTGGCCTCATGAGTTGAATGGGCCTAAGTGGCCAAATGGGCCTAATGAGCCTAATGGACCTAAGTGGCCGAATGGGCTTGATGGGAATTATGGGGCTAATAGGACCAAGTGGCCTAAAGAGTCGAATGGACCTAAGTGGCCAAATGGGCATGATGGGTTTGATGGGCCGAATGGGCTGAATGGGTCTAAGTGGATCAATGATCCTGATGGGCCGAATAGGCCTAAGTGGCCTAATGAGCCGAATTGGCCTAAGTGGCCTAATGTGCCTATTGGGTCTAAGCGGCCTGGGTTAGATGGGACTACTAGGCCTCAGTGGCCTCCTGGTCCTGATGGTCGAATGGGAATCATGGGCCTAAGTGGCCTAGTGGGCCTTAATGGCATAATGGGCATAATGCAACTAATGACCCTAAGCATCCTAATGGGCCTAATGGTCCTTAGTGGCTTAATGGTCCTAAGTGTCCTAATGGGATTAGTGGGCCTAAGTGACCTAATGAGATGAATGGGCCTAATATGTCTAATGGTCCTAAGTGGCCTAATGGACGTGATGGGCCTCAGTGGCCTCATGGGATTAGTGGGACTAATGGGATTCAATGGCCTGAGTAGCCTAATGGGCATAATGGGCCTAAGCGGCCTAATGGGCATGATGGGCCTAATGGGCCTAATGGGTCTTAGTGTCCTAGTTGGCTTTATGGTCCTAATTAGTCTGATAGGCCCAATGGGCCTAATGGGCCTTAGTGGCCCAATGGGCCTTACGGGCCTAAGTGTTCTAATGGGCCTTATGGGCCTAAGTGGCCTAATGGGCCTGATGATCGTGATGGGCCTAATGGGCCCCACTAGTCTCAGTGGTTCAATGGGCCCCTTGGGGCTTAGTGTTCTGATGGGTGATTGAGTCTAATTGGCCTAAGGGGCCTAATGGTCCTAATTTACCGAATGGGCCTCCGTGGCCGAATGTGCCTAATGAGCCTAATGGCCCTGGTAGACCCAATGGGCATAATGGTCCCAAGTGACCCAATGGGCCTAATGAGCCTAAGTGGCCTAATGGGCCTAATGGGCCTAAGTGGACTAATGGGCCTCAATTGGCCTGAGTGGCCTAATGAGGCTGATGGGCCTAATAAGGTGAATGGGCCTAAGTGGCCTAATGGGCCTAAGTGGCCTAATGAGCCTGATGGGCTTAATGGGCTGAACGAGCCTCAATGGCTGAATGGGCCTCATGGGCCTGATAGGACCAATGGCAAGAATGAGCATAAGTGTATTAATGGGCCCAATGGGCCTAAGTGTCCGAATGGGCCTAATGGGCTTAATGGATCTAATGGTCCAAATGGGCCTAATGGGCCTAATGGGCCTAATGGACCTAAGTGGAAGAATGGGCCTAATGGGACTAAGTGGACTAATGGTCCTAAGTTTCCTCATATGTATAATGGGCTTAAGTGGATGGATGGGCCCAATGGGCCTCATTGGACCAATGGGCCTCAGGGGCCTAAGTGGCCTAATGGGCCTAGTGGGCCTAATGAGCGTTAGTCGCCTAATGGGCCTAATGGGTTTAAGTGGCCTAATGGGCCTAATGGGCCTAATGTGACTAGTTGTCCTAACTGGCCAATGGGCCTAATGGGACTAAGTGGCCAAATTAGCCTAATCGAACAATTGGGCCTAATGGGCCTAGGTGGCCTAATTGGCCAAATCGGCCTAGGTGTCCGAATGAGCCTAAGTGTCCCACCGGGCCTAATGGACTTCATGGGCCTAATGGACTTCATGGGCCTAATGGACTTCATGGGCCTAAGTGGGCCTCATGGCCCTAAGTAGCCTCATGGGCCTAAGTAGCCTAATGGGCCAAATGTTCCCTAATGGCCTAATGGGACTAATGGGCCCAAGGGGGATAATGGGTCTAGTGGGATTAATGGGATTAATATCCTTATGTGCTAAATGGGTCGAATGGGCCTAATGGGCCTAAGTGAACTAATGGATGTAAATGGTCTAAGTGTCCTAATCGACTAAATGGGATTGATGGTTCTAATGGACCTATTGGGCTTAATGGGCCTAAGTGGCCTAATGGACCTAAGGGGCCTAATTGGTCTAAGTGGCCCAATGGGCCTGGGTGGCCCAATGGGCTCGATGGGCTTAAGGGGCCTAGGGGGAAAATGGTTCTAATGGACTGAATGGGACTCAATGTCCTAATGGACCTAAGCAACCTAATGGGCCTAAGTGGCCTAATCGTCCTAATGGTCATAGTGGGTCGAATGGTCCAAATGGGCCTAATGGGCATAAGCTATCAAATGGGACTAGGTGGCCTAATCGGATTAATGGGCTTAACGGGCCTAGGTTCCAAATGGGCCTAATTGGCCTTAGTGGCCTAATGGGCCCAATGAGCCTAATGGGTCGAATTGGCCTAGTGGTCCAAAGTTTCCTAATCAGCCTAATGGGAATAATGGACCTAATGGGTCGAATGGGCCAAATGATCCTAAGTGGCCTAAGGGGCCTAATGGGCCGATTCGGTCTAATTGGCCTAAGTGGACCAATGGGCCATAGTGGCCTAATGGGCCAAAGTTACTTAATCGGACTAATGGGCTAAAGGGGCCTAATAGGCCTAATTGGCCTAATGGGCCTAAGTGGCCAAATCAACCTAATGGGATTAATGGGTCTACTTGGCCTAAGTGGACTAATGGGCCTTAGTTACCTAATCGGCCTAATGGGGCTAAGTGGCATAATAGGCCTAAGTGTCCAAATGAGCTCAATTGGCTTAACGGTCCTAGGGGCCTAATGGGCCTAATGGGATGAAAGGGCCTAATGGGCCTAAGTTTCCTAATCGGTCTAATGGGATTAATGGGCCTAATGGGCCTAATGGGCCTAATGTGCATAATGGGTCTAATGTGCCTAATGTGCCTAATGGGCCTAAGTGGTCTAATGGGCCTAAGTGGCTTAATCATTCTAATGGAATTAATGGACCTAGTGGGCCTAAGTGGCATAATGAGCCTAATAGGCCTAAGTAGCTTGATCGACCTAATGGGCCTAAGTGGCCTAATAGGCCGAAGTGGTCCAATGTGCATAATGGGCCTAAGTGGAATAATGGGGCAAATTGGCCTAAGTGGCTGAATGGGACGAATTAGCCCAATAGGCCTAATTGGCGTAGGTGGCCTAATGGGCCTAATGGGGCTAAGTGGCCTGATGGGGCTAATGGGCCTAAGTGGCCTCATTGGGCGAATGGGCCCAAGTTGCCTCATGGGCCTAAAGGACCTTAGTGCCCTAATGGGCCTTAGTGTTCTCATGGGCCAAATAGAATTAATAGGTCTAATGGGCCTAATGGGCCTAAGTGTCCTATGTGGTCTAATGGGCCTAATGGGATATATGTTTCTAATTTTCCTAATGGGCCTAGTGGGACAAAGTGGATGAATGGGACTAATTGTCTAATGGGCCTAATGGTTTAATGGTCCTAAGTGGCCTAATGGGCCAAAGTGGCCAAATGGGTGTAATGAGCCTAGGTGGCCTAATGGGCCTAATGGACCTAAGTGGCTTAATAGTCAAATTAGCCGAATGGGCCTAAGTGGCCCAATCGGCATAAAGGGCCTAATGGGCCAAAGTGGCCTAATGGACCTAAGTGGCAGAATGTGACTAATTGGCCTAATGGGGCTAATGGGACTAAGTGTCTGAATGGGCCTAAGTGGATGAATGGGGCTAATGGGCCTAAGTGGCGGCGGAATGGGCTTAAGTGGCCCAATGGGTCTAATGGGCCTAATGGGTGTAAGTGACCTAATGGGCATAATTGTCCTAATGGGCTGAAGTGGTCTAATGGGCTTAATGGGACCAAGTGGCTAAATGAGAAAAATGGGCCTAAGTGGCCCAATTGACCTAATGGGCCTAAGTGGCCTAATGGGACTAATGGGACTAAGTGGCCTAATGGGCCTAATGGGCCAAATGGCCCTAAGTGGCCTCATGGGCCTAATAGGCCTAAGTGGCCTAAGTAGTTTAATCGACCTAATCGACCGAATGGGCCTAAGTAGCCTAAGGGGCCTAATGGGACCAAGTTTCCAAATGGGCCTATTGGGCCTTTGTGGCCCAATGGGACTAATTTGACTAAGTGGCTTAATGAGCCTAATGAGACGAATGGGATGAATGGGGCTAATGGGTCTTAGTCGCCTAATGGCCCTAATTGGTCTAATGGGCCTAAGTGGCATTGTGGGCCTAAGTGGCTAAATGAACCTAAGTGGCCCAAATGGGCCTAATGGCCTGAATGGGGCTAAGGGCCAGAATGGGCCTAACATACCTAAAGGGCCTAACATACTAAATGGGCCGAAGTTCCCTAATGGGCCTAAGTGGCCTAATGGGCCTAATAGACCGAATGTGACTAAGGGGCCCAATGGGACAAATGGGACTAATGGGAAAAAGTGGACTAATGGGCCTAATGGTCCTAATGGGTCTAAGGGGCCTAATGGGCCTAATGGGTTGAATGGGCCGAATGGGACAAATGGGCCAAAGTGGCCTAATCGGCCTAATGGGCTTAAGTGGCCTAATGGGCTGGAGTTACCTAATTGAAAAAAGTGGTCAAATGGGACTAATGGGCCTAAGTGGCATAATGGAGCTAAGTGGACTAATGGTCCTAAGTGGCCTAATGGGCCTAAGTGGCCTAATGGGCCTTAGTGGCCTAAGTGTCCTAATGAGACGAAGTGGCCTAATAGACCTAATGGGCCTAAGTGTACTAATGGGGCTAAGTAACCTAATGGGCTTAAGTGGCATCATGGGCATAATGGGACTAAGTGGCCTAATGGACCTAATGGTCATGATGGGACGAATGGGCCTAATGTGCCTAATGGGATGAAGTGGCCTAATGGGCCTAATGGGCTTAAGTGTCCTAATGGGCCTAAGTGGTATAATGTGCCTAAGTGGCCTCATGGGCATAACGGGACTAAGTGACCTAATCCGACGAATGAGCCTAATGGGTCTAAGTGTCCTAAGGGGATTAATGGGCCTAATGGGCCTAAGTGGCCTAATCGACCTAATGGGCTTAGTGGGACAAAGTGGATTAATGGGACTAATTGGCCAAAGTAGCCTAATGGGCCTAATGGGACAAAGTGACCTCATGGTCCTAAGTGGCCCATTGGGCCTTATGGGCCTAAGTGTCCTATTTAGCTAAATCAGCCTAAGTGGCCTAATCAACCTAATGGGATTAATGGGACTAAGTGGACTAATGGGCTGAAGTGGCCTAAGTGGCCTAATGGACTAAAGTGGCCTAATAAGCCCAATGGGCCTAAGTGGCCTAATGGGCCTAAGTGGCATAATGGGCCTAAGGGGCCTAAGTTGCCTAATGGGCCTTAATGTCTTAATGGGCCTAAAGTTTTTAAGTGGCCTCATGGGGCTAAGGGGTCTTAATGGACTCATGGGTTTAATGGCCCTAAAGGGATTAAGGGGCCTAAGTTGCCTAATGGGCCTAATCAGCCTAATGAGCCTAAGTATCCTAATGGGATTAAGTTGTATAATGGGACTAATAGGACTAATGGTCCTAATGTGCCTAATTGGTCTAATGATCCTAGGTAACCTAATCAACCTAATGGGATTAATGGGTGTAATGCGCTTAAGTTGTCGAATGGGCCTAGTGGGACTAACGGGCTTAAGTGGCCTATTGGGCCTTAGTGACCTAATCCGCCTAATGGACCTAATGGGCGTAATGGGACTAAGTGGTTTAATGGGCCTAATTGGCTGAATGGGACTAATGTGCCTAGTGGTCCTAATGGGCATAATGGGTCTAAGTTGCCTAATTGGCCTAATTGGCCTAATGGGCCTAATGGGCCTAAGTTGCATAATGGGCCTAATGGGATAAATAGACCAAATGGGCCTAATGTGTCAAGTAGTTCTATTGGGCCTAAGTGTTCTAATGGGCCTAATGGGCCTAACGGGCTAAATGGGACTAATGGTCCTAAGTGTTTTAATGGGACTAGTGGAAAAAATGTGCCTAGTGGGCCTTATGGGCCTAAGTGGCCTAATGGGCATATTGGGGCTAAGTGGCCTAATGGGCCTAAGTTTCCTAATGGGCCTAATGGGCCAAAGTGGCCTAATGGGCCTATGTGTCGTAGTGGGATTAATGCGCCTAATGGGCCTAATGGGTATAATGGGTTTAGTGGCCTAAGTGGCTGAATGAGCCTAATGAGCCTAAGTGTCCTGATTATCCCAACAGGACTAAGTGGATTAATGGGCTGAACGAGTCTATATATCCTAAGGGGCCTAAGTGGACTAATGGTCCCAATGGGCATAAGTGTCCTAAAGGGACTAACAGACCTAACATGGATAATGGGACTAATATGATGAATTGGCCTATGTGGCCTAATGGGTCTACATGGCCAAATGGGCCTAGGTGGACCAATGGGCCTAAAGAGACTAGTCATCAAAAGGGGCCTAATGGGCCTAGGTGGAATATTCATAGCCTAATGGACCTAAGTAGTCTAATGGGTGCAATGGGTCCAAGTGGCCTAATGGGATTAATGGGCCTAAGTGGCCTAATGGGCCGAATGGGGATAATGGACCTAATGGGCCTAAGTAGCCTAATCAAACTAAAGGGCATAATGGGCCAAAGCAACCTAATGGGCCTAAGTGGCATAATCGGCCTAATGTGCCTAATGGGCCTAAGTGGCCTAATGGGCTTAAAGGACCTAATAGGCCAAAGTGGCCTAATGGGCCTATGTGGAATAATCGTAACCATATGGGCATAAGTGTCCAAATGGTCCCAATGGGCCTAAGTGTTATAATGGTTCTAATGGGCCTAAGCCAAATTGGCCAAATGGGCCAAATGGGCCTAAGTTTCCTAAAGGGACTAATGGGCCAAAGCGACCTGATGGGCCTAAATGGCATAGTCGGCCTAATGGGCCTATTGGCCTAAGTGGCCTAATGGGCCTAATGGGTCTAATTGACCTAATTTTCCTAGTTAGGAGAAGGTGCCTAATGGGCCTAAGTGGTCTAATGGGCCTAAGTGGCCTAAGGGGATGAATCAGACGAATGGGCCAAATGGACTGAATGAGCCTAATGGGCTTAAGTGTCTTAATGGGCTGAATGGGCCTATGTAGCCTAATGAACTAAATCGACCTAATTGGCCTAATGGGACTAAGTGGCCTAATGGGACTCATGGGATGAATGGGCCTAATGGTCCTAATTGGCCTAAGTTTCCTAATGGGCCTAAATTGCCTAATGGGCTAAAGGGGCCAAATTAGGCCTAAGTGTCGTAATGGGACTAATGCGACAAATGGGCTTAAGTTGCCCAATGAGCCTAATGGGATGAATGAGACAAAGTTTTCTGATGGGCCTAATAGGCTGAAAGGTATTAATGGGCCAAATGGGCCTAATGATCCTAATGGGACTAAGTGGCCTAATAGTCCTAATGGGCCTAAGTGGCTTAATGGATCTAAGTGGCCTAATGGTTCTAATGGGACTAATGGGTCGAATGGTCCAAATGGGCTGACGTGGCCTAGTGGGGTGAATTGGCCAAATTTGCCTAACTGGCCGAAGAGGCCTAATGGGCCTAACGGGACTAATGTGCCTAATGGGCCAACTGGACCGAAGTGGTCTAATGGGATGAATGGGCCTAAAGGTTCCAATGGGCGTAATGGGTCAAATGGGACTAAAGGGTCCAATGGGCCTAATAGGCCTAATTAACCGAATGGGTTAGATGTGTCTAATGGTCCTAGTGGGCCGAAGTTTTATATAATAAAATATTTGTATAATGGTTAAAATCTAATCTTGATATTTCTAAAAATCCATGAATTGAGTAGTGTCAAAATTCACACTATTGATATATTTTCAAAATAATGTCTTAGTAAATTATTTAAAAATAATTAATTTTATATAGAAATATAAAAAATATATTATATTGTATAAACTATTCTATATGTTTAATTTATGGTCTAATTGACTAAAAATTAGTAAAAAATAAAATATTTTAATATCAAAATAGTTCTCACCTTAGTAAAAATTAAAATTGAATAACTATGGGCTAATTAAAATTGTAAGATCCCAGTTTTTGGGAATGGTATGTTTTTGTTGTGTTTTGAGTTGAACCAATTTTTGGGGATTTATTTTGTTTCTTGAAAGTGTGAGAGGCCTTAGGGGTGTTTCGGGGGCTCGGGGCCTGAAAGAAAGGAAATCTGGGCAAGAAGACCAAGGCGCATGGCCTGTGCATGGCCAGCCAAACTGTGCGGCATGCCTAGGCGAAACCATGCAACCCTTCCTCCTCCGAACGAAAGCATCCACACGGCTTTCGAACGGTTTTTCAAACCGTTCGAATGAGTCGTGTGACTCCTCCTCCTCCGGGCAGTGGCATGCGCACGGTTTGCGCACAGTTTTCAAATCATGCGGATAAACCGTGTAGCCACTTAAAGTTGGGAAAATTACAAGTTTTCCACTCCGGGCTTTTAAAACCCACTCATAATTTTCCTCATCTCCTCCCCTCTCAACCCTAGTGACGAACTTGGCCAACCCAAGCTTCCCAAGTGTGGTTCTCCTTCGATTCTTGGCTGTTTAGAGTGCCATTGGGTGCAAATCAAAGTTCCGGGTAAGGCTAATCGCATCCTTGGTTCTCTTTTTTGGTTTAGGGTTTGTATCTTCTCTTCCCCTTGTTCCGAAGCTCTAAAACCCTATCTTTTGGGTGAGTTTTAGGTTGAAGCTCCAAAGGTTGATCGGATTGAGGTCTAAGGACCGATTGAGAGTGCGTTCAATCGCGGTTTCAAGGTTGGGACACTTAGGCCCATTAGGCCCCTTAGACCCATTATCCCCATTAGGCCCCTTTGTCCAATTAGGCCATTGGGCCCATTAAGACCACTAGGTCACTTAGTCCCAATAGGCCCAATAGTCCCATTAGGTCTATTAGGTCACTTAGGCCACTTTGGCCTATTAGGCCTGATACGCGATGCAAGACCCACTAGGAATTGTCCTAGGAACCTTGTATAATGTTCGCGCGTTGAGCACCCGGATCGCCGCAAGAAAACAAGTGTATTTGGTGTGCGGATAGTGAAATGAGAAGGAAGGGGGAAATGGTCAAGGTAGAACCCAAAGAGAACGTGTCTCTAAGAACTCTAGCCACAAGACGCCACAAAGGATGACCAATCCTTTGATAAGTCAAGAATTAAGCAAGAACACAAAGGTTGCAAGCAAAACTCACCATAATAACATTACCTTCATTCATGATGCTTCAAGAGTACAAGGGGGTGGCTATTTATAGCCAAAGAAACTTGAAATTCGAATTACACATGGGGTGGCTCTTTACATTAGTCTAATGGCTAGTTTTCCATAGTCAAAAAGCCTATAGGATGCTTTTGACAACTTTGGCACTTGACCAAGACTTTAGGAGACAAGTAGCACACCCTTTTGGAAAAGAAAAGACAAGTAGCCCACCACCTTTTGACTTTGAAGATTCCATGGTGGGTGGGCTTGAAATCTCGTAGCACCACTTGGGTTGGGTTTTTAAAAGCATGTTTGGGCCTTAATTAATGTAATTATAGGCCCGAATGCTTCCCCCAAGCAAAGGTGTTGGGCCTCCTCTTGGAATTCCATGATTAATCCATTTAAGGCCTCCTTCATTCTCTTGGTCCGCTCCCCTGTCATTGGGCCTCCAATTCCACGCAAAGGGTCTTGTCCACTTGTGTGCATTCCGCCTTCCTCATCATGTCCGCCTCCAACCCCGTGATGCCCATGTGTTCCATGATCCTCATCATCTCCTCCCTCCTCAAAAGGATTCGTCCTCGAATCTGAAAATTCAAAGGGAGAAATATCAGCAACATTAAAGGTACCACTAACATTCCCATACCTGTCGGGTAAATCAATCTTGTAGGCATTATCATTGATCTTCTCTAAGACTTGTAAAGGACCATCTCCTCGTGGATGAAGTTTTGATTTTCGTTGCTCCGGAAACCTCTCCTTCCTCAAGTGTAGCCACACCCAATCTCCAGGTTGAAAAACCATTTTTCGCCGACCTTTGTTGGCGTGCTTCGCTACTTGTTCATTCTTCCGCTCAATGTTGGCCTTTACCTTTGCATGGAACTCCTGCACAAACTTTGCTTTCTTTTCACCTTCAAGATTCGAAAATTGATTAGTAGGAAAAGGTAAAATATCAAGTGGAGTTAATGGGTTAAAACCATACACAACTTCAAACGGTGAAGCATTAGTAGTGGAGTGAACCACTCGATTATAAGCAAACTCAATGTGAGGCAGGCATCTTTCCCAATGTTTTAGATTTTTTCTAAGGATGGAACGCAATAATGTGGAAAGTGTTCTATTGACCACCTCCGTTTGACCATCTGTTTGTGGGTGTGCAGTGGTGGAGAACAAAAGTTTGGTTCCAAGTTTGTTCCACAATGTCCTCCAGAAGTGACTAAGGAATTTGACATCCCTATCACTCACAATGCTCTTGGGTAAGCCATGCAACCTAACAATTTCCCTGAAAAACAAATCAGCGATATGAGTTGCATCATTGGTTTTAGAACAAGCAATAAAATGAGCCATTTTACTAAACCTGTCCACCACCAAAAAGATGCTATCCTTACCTGATTGTGATCTTGGCAAGCTGAGGACAAAATCCATTGATATGTCAACCCAAGGATGAGAAGCAGCAGGCAAAGGGGTGTATAAGCCATGTGGAAGCACTTTCGACTTTGCATGTTTACACACATTACAATTTCCACAAACACTTACCACATCCCTACGCATGTGAGGCCAATAAAAATGTTCACTCAATAAGGACAATGTTTTCTCAACCCCAAAATGCCCCATTAATCCACCACCATGTGTTTCTCTAACAAGCAATTCACGCATGGAACAAGATGGAACACACAATTTATTTTTCCGAAAAAGAAATCCATCATGTTTGTAAAAATCACTTTTGCCATGTTTTTCACACAACTTCCAAATTTCAGAAAAATCCACATCATTCTCATACATGCTTTTCAACATTTCAAAACCAAGTATTTTAGCATGCATTGAAGTAATAAGAGAATATCTCCTAGACAAAGCATCAGCGACAACATTTTCTTTTCCTTTTTTATGCTTAATGATGTAAGGAAATGTTTCAATGAATTCAAGCCATCTTGCATGCCGCCTATTCAACTTTCCTTGTGACTTAAGAAATTTTAGGCTTTCATGATCCGAATGAATCACAAATTCCCTTGGCCATAGGTAATGTTGCCAATTTTCTAAAGTTCTTTTGAGAGCATACAATTCCTTGTCATAGGTAGAGTAGTTCAATGCAGCCCCATTAAGCTTCTCACTAAAGTATGCGATAGGCTTAGAGTCTTGCATTAAAACAGCCCCAATTCCTATTCCAGAGGCATCACACTCAACCTCAAAAACTTTAGAAAAGTCAGGCAGAACTAAGAGAGGTGAATTGGTTAACTTACCTTTGAGTGTGGAGAAGGCTTCCTCTTGAGCTTTTCCCCACTTGAAACTCACCCCTTTCTTGACCAACTCATTCAATGGTGCCGCGATTGTTGAAAAGTCCCTCACGAACCTTCGGTAAAAACTCGCAAGTTCATGGAAGCTCCTCACCTCATTGGCATTCTTTGGTTGTGGCCAATCCCGAATCGCCTTCACCTTCTCTTCATCAACCCTTAGGCCATCAGCTCCTACCACAAAACCAAGGAAAACAACCGAATTTAAACAAAATGTACATTTTTCCAAGTTTGCAAACAACCTATTTATCCTAAGAGTCTCAAAAACATGTTTCAAATGTTCATGATGTTCATCAAGGCTCTTAGAATAAACGAGGATGTCATCAAAATACACAACCACAAATTTCCCAATGAATGGACGAAAAACATGATTCATTAAGTTCATGAATGTACTAGGGGCATTAGTTAGTCCAAAAGGCATAACTAGCCATTCATACAATCCAAACTTAGTTTTAAATGCGGTTTTCCATTCATCTCCCTCTTTCATTCTAATTTGATGGTATCCACTCCTTAGGTCAATTTTAGTAAACAAGCATGCACCATGGAGTTCATCAAGCATATCATCCAAACGAGGTATGGGATAACGATACTTTACCGTGATTTTGTTGATAGCTCGACAATCAACACACATTCTCCACTTACCATCTTTTTTTGGGACAAGAATTACCGGCACCGCACAAGGACTCAAGCTCTCTCGGACAAATCCCTTCCTTAGCAATTCTTCCACTTGTCGTTGGATTTCTCGAGTCTCCTTTGGGTTAGCCCGATAGGCCGGTCGATTGGGAAGTGTTGCTCCTGGGAGGAAGTCGATGTGGTGCTCGATACCCCGCAAGGGAGGTAAGCCATCGGGAATTTCCTCCGGAAACACATCACCAAATTCCTGCAAAAGAGACACAACACTAGAAGGCAATGATGGGTTAAGAGAGTTAGCCGTAAAACATTCTCCCTTGCATAAAAGCATGAGAGTTTCCTCCCCCTTTAATGCTCTCTCTATCTCTCTTTTTCCAGAAAATAGACTCACTTTTCCCTCAACACTCTTGTTTTCACTCTTATTTTCACTCTTGTTTTCAACTCTTTTATTTCCCTCATTTCTTTTGATTTCACTCATCACTCCTTTTTCACTCTTGATTTTTCCACTCCTCTCAATCTCTCTATTTTTTTCTCTCTTTTCTTTTTCTCTCTTCTCACAATCTCTCTCAATCCTCACTTGGTCTTCATAAGCTTGCAAAGGTCTCAATGGTGTAAGAATAACCGTCCTCCCATTATACTCAAAAGAATATCGATTGGTGTATCCATCATGTGTGACCCTCCTATCAAATTGCCACGGTCTTCCCAACAAAATATGACTAGCATGCATTGGAACAACATCACACATCACCTTGTCTTCATACTTCCCAATAGAAAATGGAACTTGTGCTTGCTTAGTCACTTTGACATCCCCGCTGTTATTTAACCATTGTAATCTATAAGGCCTAGGATGTCTAGTTGTAGCCAATCCCAATTTATCAACCATCAAACCACTTGCTACGTTTGTACAACTACCCCCATCAATAATCATACTACATACCTTATCTTTGACGAGGCATCTAGTATGAAAAATGTGCTCCCTTTGCTCTTGATCATGTTCTCCTTCGGGTTGAGCACTCAAAGCACGCCTTGCCACAAGCATTTCTCCATGTACGGGGCTTTCTACTTCCACCTCCGAATCATCCTCAAGTGATGGCATTTCATCTTCGCTTGAGCTAGCACTGAGAACATCTCCATCATCCAAAATAATCATTGTTCTCTTGTTTGGGCATTGTGAGGCAATATGTCCAAATCCTTGACATTTAAAACATTTGATATCTCGTGATTTGGAAACAACCTTACCCTCCATTTTACCTTTAGATTCCGGAAATAATGGTTTTGGTTTGGGCAACTCCTTCGAATCAGTTTTGTGTTCCCTTACATGCTCTTGTGGTTTGGAATCCTTAAACTTGAATGAAGGTTTAGAATCCTTACCATAAGATGTAGGGCGCATCCTTCTTGCCTTTACTTGCCTCTCCGCTTTGGTGGACATGTGAAGTAGATCCTCCATGTCCAAGTAGTGGTGCATGTCCACTATGTCCCGAATGTCATGGTTGAGGCCGTTCACAAACCTTGCCATGGTGGCCTCTCGCTCCTCATCAATATTCGCTCGAATCATGATGATCTACATCTCTTTGTGATACTCCTCAACACTCATGACCCCTTGTTTCAAACCCTGCAACTTGAGGAACAAATCACGATAATAGTGGCTAGAAATGAACCTCTTACGCATTACCACTTTCATCTCCTCCCAAGTGTGGATGGGCCTTTCTCCACTTCGCCGTCGACTCACTTGTAGTTGGTCCCACCAAATACTAGCATAATCGGTGAACTCCACGGCCGCCAACTTCACTTTGTTTTCCTCCGAATAGGTGTGACAACCAAAAACATGTTCGACCTTTCTTTCCCATTCCAAGTAAGTTTCAGGATCATTCTTACCTTGGAATGAAGGGATCCTCAACTTCACTCCTCCAAGATCATTGGCTTGCCTCCATGGTGGTTGATTTCTCCGAATTGGTGACTCGTGAAAATTGGATAACTCCTCCTCTTCTTTAACAACTCGCCTCCTTGGTGGTGCTCTAGAATTGGAAGGGGATTGAAGTTCATCCATCCTCGCATTCAACCTTTGGAATTGTTCTTGTACAGCCCTCATGAACATCTTAATGTCCGCTTCACTGGTGTTACTCGACTCCGCCATTTACGTATCCTGTGAGAAAAATGAAAGGGAAAGGAAAAATGGACCTCACACACTCCCTCACTTGTTTACACTCAAAACAATTTGTTCGCTCGTGTTTCACTCATTTTTGGCTTTTATCAAAATGTAACACTCTTGCCTTTTACCACTCAACTTGCTTCCTATAGCGTTCTTACCCAATTTCAACAAATCGAAAGGATCTTTGAAATGTGGCAATCCCGAACTAGAATTCAAAGATAAAATTCAAATTGGATTCAAGATGAAAAATTTGGGAAGAGGAAGAAAAGGGAAGAAGAAGAATGAAAATGGGACGTAGAATTCAAAATGTTGCAATTTTTTTTTGAGCCTTTAATTTTTTTTTTCTGATTTTTTTTTTTTTTTGGCTCTTTTTTTTTGGTAGATGCAGTGGCAACAAGATGAATTTTTTTCAATATTTAAATGCAGGAGAAGCAATAATTTGTAACATCAAATGGAATCAACGTGAGATTTGCGTGGTTTTAAAATTGCAGAATTTTTTGCAAAATTTGAACCCGCTGTATCTCGCTATGTATAGCTCTGATTTTAATGATTCCAAATGGAGAAGAAAGATGAGCTTCTCAACTACAAGAAAGATATACTGTACGTCCGAAACGACGAAGAAATGACGTCTGTAGGGGAAGAAGAAAATGGACCAGAATTGTTGTTGGCCCGATTTGAAGAGAAATGAAAATGGAAGAAAGGATAAGAAAGAAAGAACCTGATTTCTTGCAAATGGGCTCTGATACCAAATGATACGCGATGCAAGACCCGCTAGGAATTGTCCTAGGAACCTTGTATAATGTTCGCGCGTTGAGCACCCGGATCGCCGCAAGAAAACAAGTGTATTTGGTGTGCGGATAGTGAAATGAGAAGGAAGGGGGAAATGGTCAAGGTAGAACCCAAAGAGAACGTGCCTCTAAGAACTCTAGCCACAAGACGCCACAAAGGATGACCAATCCTTTGATAAGTCAAGAATTAAGCAAGAACACAAAGGTTGCAAGCAAAACTCACCATAATAACATTACCTTCATTCATGATGCTTCAAGAGTACAAGGGGGTGGCTATTTATAGCCAAAGAAACTTGAAATTCGAATTACACATGGGGTGGCTCTTTACATTAGTCTAATGGCTAGTTTTCCATAGTCAAAAAGCCTATAGGATGCTTTTGACAACTTTGGCACTTGACCAAGACTTTAGGAGACAAGTAGCACACCCTTTTGGAAAAGAAAAGACAAGTAGCCCACCACCTTTTGACTTTGAAGATTCCATGGTGGGTGGGCTTGAAATCTCGTAGCACCACTTGGGTTGGGTTTTTAAAAGCATGTTTGGGCCTTAATTAATGTAATTATAGGCCCGAATGCTTCCCCCAAGCAAAGGTGTTGGGCCTCCTCTTGGAATTCCATGATTAATCCATTTAAGGCCTCCTTCATTCTCTTGGTCCGCTCCCTTGTCATTGGGCCTCCAATTCCACGCAAAGGGTCTTGTCCACTTGGGTGCATTCCGCCTTCCTCATCATGTCCGCCTCCAACCCCGTGATGCCCATGTGTTCCATGATCCTCATCAAGGCCCCTTGGACCCATTAGGCCCATTGGGCCCATTAGGCCCATTAGGTGCATTAGGTCAATTATGCCTATTCATCCTAATAGGCCACTTAGGCTCATTCCCACATTCAGCCCATTAGGCCCATTCGACCCATTAAGCCCATTAGGCCACTTAGGCCCATTAGACCCATTAGGCCCATTAGACCCATTAGGAAACATAGGACACTTAGGACCATTCGAACACTTAGACCCATTGGACCCATTAATCCTATTAGCCAACTTAGGCCACTAAGGCCCATTAGGACACTTAGACCCATTGGACCTATTAGGCCCATTGGACCCATTAGGCCCATTGGACCCATTGGACCCATTAGGCCCATTAGGCCCATTAGGCAACTTAGGCAACTTAGTGTCATTAGGACACTTAGACCCATTGGAGCCATTAGGACCATTATTAAACTTAGGCCGATTACACCCATTGGAACCATTAGGCCCATTAGGCTCATCAGGAAACTTGGGGCACTTCGACCCATTAGGCCACTTAGGCCCATTGGACCCATTAGGCTGAATTATCCATAATCGGCCAATTAGGCCCATTGGCCCCATTAGACCACTTAGGAACAATATGCCCATTATGCCACTTAGACACATTAGGCTACTTAGGCCCATTAGGACCCTTAGAACCATTAGGACCATTGGTCCCCTTAAGCTCATTCGGCCAATTAGGCCATTAGGTCCATTAGGCCTAATTGGCCATAATGGGCCCATTCATCTCATTAGGTCTCTTAATCCCAATGTTTCCAATCATCCCATTAGGCCTATTAGGTCACTTAGGCCACTTAGGCCCATTAGGACACTTAGGATCATTAAGCCCCTTAAACCCATTAGACCCACTGGGCCCCTTAGGCCAATTAGGCCATTGGGCCCATTAGGCCCACTAGGTCACTTAGGCCCAATAGGCCTAATAGTACCATTAGGTCTATTAGGTCACTCAGGCCACTTAGGACCATTAGAACCCTTAGGCCCATTAGGCCCCTTAGACCCATTAGGCCCATTGGTCCCCTTATGTCCATTAGGTTCATTAAGTCCATTAGGTGCATTAGGCCACTTAGGCCTATTCGTCCACTTTGGACCATTAGTCCCCTTAGACCCATTGGGACCATTGGGCCCATTAGGCCCATTAGGTCCATTAGAGAAATTCGGCCATTAGGCCCATTATGTTGAATTGACCATAATGGGCCCATTAGGCCACTTAGGCCCAATATTCCATTACACTTATTAGGCGAATTGGTCATAATGGACCCATTAGTCCACTTAGGCCCAATAGGCCCATTAATCCCATTAGGCCCATTATGCCCATCAGGCCACTTAGGCCCAACTAGTCCACTCAACCCATTAAGCCCATTAGGAATATTAGGCCGAATGGGGCTTAATGGGACCATTAGGACACTTAGGCCCAATAGACCCATTTGGACCATTTGGCCACTAGGCCACTCAGACCCATTAATCTAATTTGGCCTAGTGGACCCATTATACCCATTAATCCCATTAGGCCCATTAGACCCATTAGGCCACTTAGGCCCAATTTTCCGATTAGACCACTTAGGCCTATTTGTCCCATTAGGCCACTTAATCCTATTAGACCCATTTGGACCATTTGGCCCATTTGGCCACTTAATCCCATTAGGCCACTTAGGCCCATTTGATCCTTAGGCCCATTAGGACATTTAGGACAATTTAGGTCATTTAGAACAATTAGTCTAATTAGGCTATTTAGTCCATTTAGGCCAAATAGGTCATTTAGGCTGTTTAGTCCAATTTAGGCCATTTAGGCCAATGAGGCCAATGAGACCAATTCAGGCCAATTTTGGCCCTTTAGGGCATTTAGTCCGATTAGAAGATTTTGTCCATTTAGGCCAATTTAGGCCAATCAATCCAATTAGTCCAATTAGGCCCACTATCCCAATTAGGCCAATTATGCAATTTAGTTTATTTGGGCCAATTAGGCCAATTTTGGTCATCTAGGCTAATTAGGCCATTTAAGCCAATTTAGGTCATTTAAACTATTTAGGTCAATTTAGAAGATTTAGGACAATTTTTACAATTATGAAATTTAGTCCAATTTAGGCAATTAGGGCAATTTAGACCAATTAGGTCAATTAGGTTGATTAGGCCATTTAAGCTGATTAGGCCAATTTTGACCATTTGGGCCAATTAAGCAAATTATGCAATTTAGGAAATTTAATATAGTAATTCCATTTAGTCTAATTTTCTCCATTTATTCCATTTAGGCCAATTTAGGCCATTTAGGCCAATTTGTCCAAATAGTCCAATTAGATAATTTAAGCAATTTAGGCCAATTATGTCATTTTGGCCAATTTAGGCCATTTTGACCAATTAGGCCAATTAGACCAATTTTTTTCCATTTAGGACATTTTGAAAAATTAGGCCATTTAGTTAAATTTAGCTCATTAGGAAAATTAGGAAAATTAGGCCAATTAGGCAATTCAGGCCAATTAGACCAATTGGACCATTTAGGCCAATTTATGCCATTTAGGCCAATTTAGGACATTTAGGTCAATTTAGGCCAATTAGGTTATCTAAGAAATTTAGGATAATTATCTCATTTAGGAAATTTAGGTTATTTAGGCCAATTAGGCCATTTAGGCCATTTAGACCAATTTAGGCCATTTAGACCAATTAGACCAATTTAGGCCATTTAGGCTAATTTAGTCCAATTAGCCCAATTAGTCCAATTAGTAAAATTAGTCCATTTAGATCATTTAGTAAAATTAGGCCAATTAGTCCATTTAGTCCAATTAATCCATTTACACCAATTATGCCAATTAGACCATTTAGCCAATTTAGGCCATTTAGGCCATTTAGGTCAATTAATCAATTTGGTTATTTAGGTAATTTAGACCATTTAGTCCAATTATGCCATTTAGGTCATTTAGGACAATTAGGAAAATTATACAATTTAGGTTATTTAGGCCAATTTAGGTCATTTAGGTCATTTAGGCCAATTTAGGTCATTTGGGCTATTTAGGCTAATTTAGACCATTTAAGACAATACGACCAATTAGTACATTTAGAAAAATTTATTCCATTTATGCCAATTAGGCTAATTAGTACATTTAATTCGATTTGGGAAATATAGTCCATTTAGTCCAATTAGGTCATTTAGGACAATTAAACCAATTAGACAATTTAGGAAATTTAGGTCAATTAGGCCAATTAGTTTAATTTAGGTCTTTTAGAAAAATTAGACCATTTAGGCTAATTAGGCCAATTATTCCAATTAATAAAATTATTTAATTTATGCAATTTAATCCAATTAGGCCATTTAGGCCAATTTAGACCAATTAGACCAATTAGGCCAATTTTGGACATTTAGGCCAATCTAGGCCATTTAGGACATTTAGGACATTTGAATAATGTACTATTAAGGGACACACAGTACATAGAATTTTAGGTTTGAGTACTCATAAGCAGATGAGGTTTCTTCTCATGAAGTTCGCACTTGGTAATCTTCAATATGGGATATTATGAGAATAGACATGTCAGTAGGAATTTTTCATGTTTTGGTGTCATTGAATATTCCTATTTATGAGTGTGTGTGATGGTCCTTAGACTTTAAGATTATTATGAAATCATTTCACAACTTGCATACTTAGATGTATGTCGTAAACCATGACGATAAGAGCTCATGGTAAAGTTGGATACATTGGGTGCGTCACGAGTGACGTGTCATTAATGAATAAGTTGAGTAATGATTTGTCCCTTACATCTTTATAGAAGCTGATATCTCAACCCTTTGATTGGAATAAAACCATCTCATTAAATTCCATGTTCATGGTGTAACAGTGTGTTTATTTCAGATAGTCAAAGGAATACATATTGAACATATAGGTCAGTGACATGGATGTGCAACCTTATTGATTAGATATTGAGACAAAGAGATTATATTACACAGTGAGCGTTCTTATGTGGTTTTTGATGTTATAAAATAAAGTTATTTCTATTGGGTGCCTTGACCCATTACTAGATAGTAATCTTGAACTTTAGGAAAGTCTACCTAATGTCAATGAGAAGGAATCCTAGAGGGTCACACACTAAGTGTTTTCATTGATCTCGATTAAATTCTATTTGAGTTTAATTAATGGAATAAATAATATTCTAAAGTCTGAGGAATAATTTTATTCAATTTATATTGATTGCATAAAGTAAATAAATATTTATTTTCTGACATGTGAATAAAATATTTATTTTATTTATTGAATATTTTAATAAATATTTATTCACTATATTATAAATGAAATATTTATTTATGAATAAAATATTTATTCAGTTATTCAATAAACGATATAGGAGTGTGAACGGACCAAGACCGAGTCCATTGAAAAGTATTAATTAACAATACTGTTATATAATTTTTGTTATCACGCAAGTTGGCGTGCACCAAAAAATAATAATTATATAATTATTGTTATGTGGTATGAGATTTATTGAAGGTAATTAATGTTATTTAATGGAAAATATGCAATTAAATAATAGTTTTACTTAAATATCAACTCTATAAAGAGGCATCTATTTCTATTGTGAAGATAATCCAAAAATTGAGAATAGAAAATTGTTGCACACAATGAATTCTCTCTCAACTCCTCATTCTCTCTCTCTACCAAGAGTGAGAAGTGAAATAAATATTTCTTCAAGACCAAAGAACGAGTGATCAAGAACGAACAACATAAGAGATTGGACTCACTTCACTAGCACCTAGAGATATATTGGTGTTTCTTAGAGATCATAGGAGCACGTTTGGATCACCTCTATAGTGATTTTATCCTGGGATCCTCACATTGCAATGATGGTAACTTGAAAGGGTGATGCGAACCATGCGGAAGGCACCGAGTCGATTGCTCGGGTGGAGGAATTGGATTTGCAAGGCCCAATGACACGAGGAAGATTAAAGAGGTTGAATGCTTCAATGGGCGCTCATCTTGCTTCATTAAAGGCCCAATGGGTATTACCTTGCATGGATGGAGCAAATGGGCCTATAATATCACTTATTCAAGCCCAAAATTGATGATTAAAACTTGGCCCACATGGTTGCACGAATTTGGAGGCCTTTCCCACATGGAGGATTCTAGAAATGGCATCTTTGGACACCAAAGTCAAATCCGGTGGGCTATGCACTCAAAGTCAAATCCGGTGGGCTATGTTGGAAAGTTGTGTGCTTCTTTTCCAAAAGTCTTTGTTGGCTTTTATCTTTTTGACTTTTAAGGGGACAAGGTAGGTTTAGACTTTATGACTTTAGGGTATTAGACCCTTGACCATTGTATCACCCCCTTGGCTATAAATAGCCACCCCATGGCATTGTATTGGCATTCAAGACTTAATTTGAGAGCTTATGCTTTGTTTCTCTCCGTTGTGTGAGGATTATCCCGGCTTTTCCCCCTTGCTCTTGTGTATTCTTGCCTTGTCAATCTACAAGTTAGATTGGTGATCCAAGATCACAAAGCCCCCAATTCCGTGCCTCAACCCAAGTGCGTTGTTGTGTGGATTGGCCATCACACCCCTCCCTTGAGTGTGTTGTCTAAGTAGTAGGTCACGCTCCATATAGCGTTGGTTGACTACTTGCTTCCACTATCCATACCCTTCACTCGTCACTTAGCCCCAAACCGCATCCATCATCCGCCGCCCTACGCCGTGAAGATCGGGCCACCCCGTGCGTCTCGCATCAGTTGGTATCAGAGCTCCGGTTGACACGGTAGGCGTCTATCCCTTCATTTACTTTAATTCTATCCATTACCCTCCTTATCTTTCCATATTATTCACCCATTCAACAAAAAAAATCCATTTTTTCTTGAAAGCCTCCCGAATTGTCCTAGTTTGTGCAAGCTTGGATTATTATAAATTGAGCCAAATTTTCATTCATCTTCTTTCCGCATTTAATTCTCTATATGTGATTTGTATCTGGCAAAAAAAAAATCTCTCAACTCATCATTTTGTGCTTTTCAAAATTAAGCACATCCTTTATTTGAGAGATTTCAAAAAAAAAAAAAAATTGTCTTACTCTCCTTTCAATCATCTTGTGCTTTAAAAACTCCAAGCAAAACACTTTTTGGGGAGAATTGACAAAAAAAAGCAAAAAAAAAAAGAGCGGATACAATTACTCCTTTGTGCTTTACATTATTAGCACTTTCTATTTCCATATATAACATTTTCCATCATTTTACTTCATCCCCATTTTGTATTTGGCTCATATTTTTATTCATTTATCTTATCTTGCACAATCGGGCAAAACCCACAATCCACCTATCTACCCCTTCTTTCCACCCTCTTTTTGACCCTTTACCATTGTTAGACCCCTTACCACTCAAGCGGGTTGTGTTAAACCATCCCCCGACACAATCTTGATTGGGGAGGAATTGGTGGCACTTGATCGCCCTAAACAAGGTATTATATTTCATAAGAGCTTGGGATTCAAATTGAGTTTTGAGAGTGGAGAGAAATAAGAAAACAAATATCTTGTGTGTGTGAGTGTGTGCATCTTGTTGTGTGCGTGTGTGTGTACATCTTGTGCGTGTGAGTGTGTATATATTGCGTGCGTGAGTGTGTATATTTGTGTGTGTGAGTGTGTCCATCTTGTGTGAGTGTGTACATCTCGCGTGTGTGAGTGAGTGTGTATCATTGTGTGTGTCCCCCCCCGGTGTGTGTTTGTGTTTGTGTAACTTATCATGACAGAAGATCGTGGGAAGAAAATTGCTCATGTTAGCGATGAAGGAAGTCGAAGTAGATCTCCCGCACCTGAAGCTACGCAATTCCAAATGCAAGCTTTGGTGAGCCACTTCGAGAAGCTTCTTGATCGGAAGTTGGAGGTGTTACATGAGAGGATTGATGAATTGGAGAATAAACCAAGCCCAAGGATGTTCCATGATAACCCACGACGCGCTCCCGCACCACGTCGTCCCCACATCATGGAGGAGGAGATGGTGAACTTTGATGATGATCTTAATGAAGTCCCACAAAGGAGGAGGTTGTACCAACAACCGAGAGGAGGCCAAAGGAGACAACATGATGATGAACTACTTGGCGGGATCAAGGTGAAGGTCCCTTCTTTTCTTGGGAAAAGCGATCCGGAAGCATACTTGGAGTGGGAGATGCGGATCGAGCAGGTCTTTTCATGCCATGCATATTCCGAGGAGAAAAAGGTCAAACTTGCTTCCCTTGAATTTTCTGATTATGCTTTAATTTGGTGGGATCAAGTTCAAAAGGAGAGGGCTAGATATGGTGGACGTCCCATCAACACATGGGAAGACATGAAGTTCACCATGCGGAAGCGGTTTGTTCCCACACATTACCATAGAGATCTCCACAACAAACTTCAACGCCTCATCCAAGGGAGTAAGAGTGTAGAAGACTACTACAAGGAGATGCAAATTGCCATGATTCGGGCAAACGTTGAGGAGGATCCGGAGGCAACCATGGCACGGTTTTTACATGGGCTCAATCGGGAGATTGCGGATCAAGTGGAGATGTACCACCATGTAGAGATACAAGATATGATCCACCAAGCCACCAAGATCGAGCAACAAATCAAAAGGAGGAGCAACATGAGGAAACCCACTACCCCTTTCACACCATGGAAAAATCCAAGGAAGGAGATTGGAGAACCATCAAAGGCAAAAGAGGTGGTTGATCGCAAAAGTGATAAGGTAATTCTTTCACCTAAGAAACCTACTTTTGAGGCTAATCAAACCAGGAATAGGGATATTCGGTGTTTTAAATGTCAAGGAAGGGGTCACATTGCTAGTGAATGCCCAAACCGTCGCACCATGATCATCAACAAGTATGGAGAATGGGAGACCGATGGAGAGAGCTCCGAAGAGGAGGAAGATGAATCTCCAGAAATTGAAAATGGAGAATTTGCGGAAGATGGCGAGATTCTTGTCACTAGAAGAGTTTTAAGTGCACAAATAACCGTTGGAGAAAAGGAGCAGCGGGAGAACCTTTTCCATACACGATGCAAGATCAATGGGAAGGTATGTAGTGTTATTGTTGATGGTGGAAGTTGTAGCAATGTGGCGAGCACCGAGTTGGTGGAGAAGTTGGGACTCCCGACTTTAAGGCATCCAAATCCATACCGGCTTCAGTGGTTGAATGATTGTGGAGAGCTGAAGGTCACCAAGCAAGTTAAGGTATTGTTCACCATCGGTAAGTACAAAGATGAGGTATTGTGCGACATTGTTCCTATGAAGGCGTGCCACTTGTTGTTGGGTCGACCATGGCAGTACGATCGGCGTGTTACTCATGATGGTTTCTTGAACCGTCACTCTTTTCTACTCCGAGGGGAACCTATAACCCTCAACCCCATGTCCCCCAAGCAAATTCTGGAAGATCACATTTTGAGAGAAAAGAAAAAAAAGAGTGATGAGGAAAGAAAGAGAGAAAATGAAAAAGGAGAGAATGAGGGAAAAATAGAAAATGAGAGAAGCAAAGAAATGGAGAGCAAAGAAAAATCAAGAGGGGAAAAAGATTTGAGAGGAGAGAAAAGTGTGATGTTGGCAAAAAAGAGTGAGGTTAAGGAAGCCTTGATTTCTCGACAAAATCTCTTAGTACTTATGTACAAAGAGGTGATGTTGAACACTAACGACTTAACATCTTCTTTGCCACATGTTGTTGAGTCTTTGTTGCAGGAATTTGAAGATGTGTTTCCCGAAGAGGTGCCACCGGGTTTGCCACCCATTAGAGGTATTGAGCATCAAATTGACCTCATACCTGGAGCATCACTACCGAACCGCCCAGCATATCGCACCAACCCAGAGGAGACAAAAGAAATTCAAAGGCAAGTTCAAGAGTTGTTGAATGTGGGGTATGTGAGAGAGAGTCTTAGTCCTTGTGCGGTACCGGTCCTTCTAGTACCAAAGAAGGATGGAACATGGAGAATGTGCATTGACTGTAGAGCCATCAACAACATCACGGTCAGGTATCGTCATCCTATCCCTAGGTTAGATGATATGCTAGATGAATTAAATGGTTCAACTATTTTCTCAAAAATTGATTTAAGAAGTGGCTACCATCAAATTAGGATGAAAGAAGGCGATGAGTGGAAAACTGCATTTAAGACAAAACATGGACTTTATGAATGGTTAGTCATGCCCTTTGGTCTCACCAATGCACCTAGCACATTTATGAGGTTAATGAATCATGTCTTACGTGCATATATTGGAAAATTTGTGGTAGTTTACTTTGATGATATTCTGGTGTATAGTAGGACTTTGCATGAACATGTAGATCACTTGAGAAAAGTCCTAGAGGTGTTGAGGAAAGAAAACCTGTTTGGAAACATAAAAAAGTGTGAATTTTGTCTCGATAAGATTATTTTCCTTGGATTTGTTGTGAGTGGAAATGGAGTTGAAGTGGACACCGAGAAGATCAAAGCAATACAAGAATGGCCAACTCCAACCTCCGTTGGACAGGTAAGAAGTTTTCATGGGCTTGCTAGTTTTTACAGGAGATTTGTGAAAGACTTCAGCACACTAGCAGCACCATTGAATGAATTGACAAAGAAGAATGTTCCTTTCAAATGGGGGACAACTCAAGAAAAAGCCTTCCATGCGCTAAAGGAGAGACTCACCCAAGCCCCTCTACTTGCACTTCCAGACTTCGGTAAGACCTTTGAAATTGAATGTGATGCAAGCGGAATTGGCATAGGAGGAGTACTCATGCAAGAAGGTAAGCCTATTGCTTATTTTAGTGAGAAGTTAAATGGCCCAACTCTAAACTATGCTACATATGATAAAGAGTTGTATGCATTGTTTAGAGTACTCGAAACATGGCAACACTATCTTTGGCCTAAAGAATTTGTGATCCATTCTGATCACGAGGCTCTTAAATACCTTAGGAGCCAACATAAACTAAATAGGAGACATGCTAGATGGCTGGAATTCATTGAATCATTTCCATATGTCATCAAGCATAAAAAGGGTAAAGAAAATACTGTGGCTGATGCACTTTCGCGTAGATATTCTCTTTTATCCTTGTTGGATTCAAAACTTCTAGGTTTTGAATACATTAAGGATTTATATGCCACCGATAGTGATTTTAGTGAACCTTATGAACATTGTAAACCTGGAGTTAGTTGGGAAAAGTTCTATTTACATGACGGGTTCTTATTTCGGATGGATAAGCTTTGCATTCCCAATTGCTCTATTCGTTTACTTTTACTAAAGGAGTCACATTCGGGTGGGTTAATGGGGCATTTTGGTGTTTCAAAAACTCTAAGCGTTCTTAGTGAGCATTTTTATTGGCCTAGGATATCTAGAGATGTTGAGAAATTTGTGGGAAAGTGCATTGTTTGCCATAAAGCCAAATCAAAGCTGAACCCACATGGACTATATCTTCCTCTCCCAATTCCCAACACCCCTTGGGAGGACATATCAATGGACTTTATTGTGGGGTTACCACGGACTAAGAGGGGGAGAGATTCCATTTTTGTTGTGGTGGATCGGTTTTCAAAAATGGCACATTTTATTCCCTGTCACAAAACAGATGATGCCACTAACATTGCAACACTTTTCTTTCAGGAAGTAGTCAAGCATCATGGAATGCCAAGGACCATTGTGTCGGATCGAGACACAAAATTTCTTAGTTACTTTTGGAAGACCTTGTGGAGCAAACTCGGTACAAAGTTATTATTTTCCACTACTTGTCATCCACAAACCGATGGGCAAACAGAGGTGGTGAATCGCACACTATCATCCCTTCTGCGAACAATTGTCAAAAAGAATATCAAGAATTGGGAGGAGTGTCTGCCACATGTGGAATTCGCATATAACAGGGCCAAGCATTCCACTACTCAATATTCTCCATTTGAAATTGTTTACGGTTTTAACCCCCTTGCCCCTATTGATCTAGTGTCGTTGCCTTTACAGGAAGCAACTAATATGGATGCGAAAGGGCGTGCAGAATTCATAAAGAAACTCCATGAAAAGGCAAGGGAAAATATTGAGCGGATGACCCAGAAATATGTTGATCGTGCAAACAAGGGTCGCAAGCAAGTGCTGTTCGAACCCGGTGACTTAGTCTGGATTCATATGCGTAAAGAAAGATTCCCCGACAAGCGGAAATCAAAACTCATGCCTCGTGGAGACGGACCTTTCCGAGTGCTTGAAAGGATTAACAACAATGCTTACAAGATAGCTCTCCCAGGTGAGTATGGTGTAAGTGCCACTTTCAATGTTTCTGATCTTTCTCCTTTTTTTGGGTGTAGAGGATGAAGAGTCGAGGACGACTCCTTTTCAAGAGGGGGAGGATGATGCGAACCATGCGGAAGGCACCGAGTCGATTGCTCGGGTGGAGGAATTGGATTTGCAAGGCCCAATGACACGAGGAAGATTAAAGAGGTTGAATGCTTCAATGGGCGCTCATCTTGCTTCATTAAAGGCCCAATGGGTATTACCTTGCATGGATGGAGCAAATGGGCCTATAATATCACTTATTCAAGCCCAAAATTGATGATTAAAACTTGGCCCACATGGTTGCACGAATTTGGAGGCCTTTCCCACATGGAGGATTCTAGAAATGGCATCTTTGGACACCAAAGTCAAATCCGGTGGGCTATGCACTCAAAGTCAAATCCGGTGGGCTATGTTGGAAAGTTGTGTGCTTCTTTTCCAAAAGTCTTTGTTGGCTTTTATCTTTTTGACTTTTAAGGGGACAAGGTAGGTTTAGACTTTATGACTTTAGGGTATTAGACCCTTGACCATTGTATCACCCCCTTGGCTATAAATAGCCACCCCATGGCATTGTATTGGCATTCAAGACTTAATTTGAGAGCTTATGCTTTGTTTCTCTCCGTTGTGTGAGGATTATCCCGGCTTTTCCCCCTTGCTCTTGTGTATTCTTGCCTTGTCAATCTACAAGTTAGATTGGTGATCCAAGATCACAAAGCCCCCAATTCCGTGCCTCAACCCAAGTGCGTTGTTGTGTGGATTGGCCATCACACCCCTCCCTTGAGTGTGTTGTCTAAGTAGTAGGTCACGCTCCATATAGCGTTGGTTGACTACTTGCTTCCACTATCCATACCCTTCACTCGTCACTTAGCCCCAAACCGCATCCATCATCCGCCGCCCTACGCCGTGAAGATCGGGCCACCCCGTGCGTCTCGCATCAAAGGGTCTTTTCGGATGATCAAAATCCACTAACGAAGAAAGTCCGTAAGCACAGGTATTTATTTCTTTAAATATTAAATAAATTAAATTTAAATTTTACATAAAATATCCTCGCTCTTGGTTTCAGGAAATGATTATTAAAATAAATTTTAATACATCATCCATCTTTGGAGGCTTCCTTTATTCCTAAAACCACCACCACCACCACTGCTGTCGCCGCCACCTTTGTCTCCCCCCACCCCACTACCACCGCCACCGCCACTATCATCATCTTGACTTCCACAAGGACCCTCATTGAAATCACTCGAGGTATCATATAAGGAGCGCATTTATGTCATACATGAATCAAAAGTAATAGTAGTCTCTGATGGAAGTGGTGGACTTATAACTGACATGTATTTCAGGAAGTGTTCAGTGACCAATTTACTTCTTTCACACTCCCTTATATCTATTTTTTTGGCCTCATCTACTTCTGCATGATCATTTTTCAGCTTTGGTTTTTGATAGGTTTTAGAGGCACTCAATGAGATCCAATACCTAGTGGGGACAATGTTTTTCATGGGTCGACATCAGACTCTCCCATGGTGCTCCTCACCTAATACTTATCTCAAATGATCATTTCACCTGAATTTGTCATCTTCTTTCTTGTCGAGGGCCTCCAGGACACACTATTTAAAATATAAACAAGATATTTAATTATGAATTATGTATAAAAATTTAAAATATCAATAAAAAAACTTACAATATTTTCTTGTGTTTGTGAATTTACATCTCTTCTATTATTTTTCTTCCTAGTAAAGGAAACTAATTTTGCTCGAGGCACACGACCTTCGATGCCAAATGTGTCTTACTGAAACTGACATTGATTAGTATAGTACTACATTATTGAATAATATGAAAGTGATAAACCTAGAATGAATTAAAATTGTAGATGTTGTAGAAATCCATAGAATGAAGAATAATCTAAATATAAATTTAATTAGAAATTTAATACTAGGGACATAACATAAACAATACATTATAATTAGCATAATAAACTTTTTTATGGTATGGATTCTTCTTATATGTTCATTTCGGTCTAATTCTATTTATGTTGTGTAATTTGGTTATTCGATCACTTGGTAATTTTGATCGTTTTTCAATTTGGCTATTTGTCTAACTGGCTAATTAGGCCATTTAGGAAAATTAGTCAAATTAGGCCAATTAGTCCAATTAAGCTACTTAGGACAATTATCCCATTTAAAAAAATTAGTTCGTTTAGGCCAATTAGGCCATTAAGCCAATTAGGTTCGCCTGAATGGCCCGAATGCCTTCTTTTTATGGACTTTTTTTGATAACCCCCCTTTCAAGGGATGAGGGGGAACCCTTACAAGGCCCATAGGCTTAGAGATTACATGACTCGTAGGTCTTAAGAAATATTCAGACTATAACTACATAGAATTTCTCCTTCCCAGCTTCTTCATTGTGATGTTGGCTCTCCATCGTCGCATGGATTGTTTGGCTAGGATTCCCATGAATGCACATACAGGTCTCGATGGAAATTCCATACCCTCTATTTCTGAAAAATCCGCTTAGCTTCTGCTCTAGTGAAAGTGTCAACTCTGAATCCTCATCTGGAGTCTTCTCCTTGTAGATTTAGTCTGGTCATTAAGCACAATTTCAGGTGGCCCTAAGGCCCTAAGGAGGCCCTAAGGCCTTGAGGTGGACCAAAGGCCTTGAGGTGGTCCAAAATCCTTACCGACCTGAAGGCCTTGGGTGGCAATTTGACCATTTATGCCAATTTAGGTCAATTAGGCCAATTAGGCTAATTAAGCCAATTAGACCATTTAATCCAATTAGACCATTTAATCCATTTCAACTAATTATACCATTTAGAACCATTTATAAGTTTAGTCCAATTTAGGCCAATTAGGCCAATTAGGTCAATTATGCCAATTAGACCAATTAGACCATTTAATCCAATAAGACTATTTAATCCATTTAGACTAATTAAGCCATTTAGACCAATTAGTTCATTTATGACAATTAGTACATTATGCCAATTGTGCCATTAGGATTTTAGTTCATTAGGATATTTAGGCCAATTAGGTCATTTAGGTCATTCGGCGATTATCCCATTAGTTCAGTGGGCCATTAGGCTAATTGGTTATTTTTCTATTTGGTCATTTAGGCCAATTTAGAGAAATTTAGGCCAATTAGAACAAAAAAAATCCTAAAACCTAGAACCAAAACACTAATAGTTAATGCCTAATTAGGCCCATTAGGACGATTAGTCCACTTAGGCCCATTAGGTCACTTAGGCCCATTTGTCCCATTCGACCCATTCGGCCGAATGGGCCACTTAGGCCCATTAGGCTCATTAGGCCACTTAAGCCACTTAGGACCATTAGGACCATTCAGCACACTCGACCCATTAGGCCCATTCAAACCATTAGGCCTCTTAGGCCCATTAGTCTCATTACGACGATTAGGCTGCCTAGGCCCATTAGGCTCATTACGCTGATTAGGCCACTTAGGCTCATTATGTCCATTAGGCCCATTAGGATACTTAGGCCCAATTGGCCCATTAGGTCCATTAGTCCACTTAAGCCTAATAGGATGATTAGGCCACTTAGGCCCATTGGTCCACTTAGGTCCATAAAGGCCCATTAGGCGCATTACGCCCATTAGGCCAATTAGGCAACTTAGGCCCATTAGGCTCATTAGGCCCATTCAGCCCATTAGGCCCATTCGGCCACTTAAGCTCATTCAGACCATTAGAACCATTAGGCTGATTGGGCCACCTGGGCCCATTAGTCCAATTAGGCCACTTAGGCCACTTAGGCCCATTAGTCCACTAAGGCCCATTAGGCCCACTAGGCCCATTATATCCATTCATCCCATTAGGAAAATAAGGACCATTAGCCCCATTACCACCATTAGGCCCATTAGGCCACTTAGGTCCATTATGCCCATTAGGCCACTTAGGCCCATTATGCCCATTAGCCCACTTAAGCCACTTAGGCCCATTAGGCCACTTAGGCCCATTTGGACACTTAGGCCCATTATCCCACTTTGGTCCATTCAGACCATTTGGTCCATTTTTCCCCCTAGGCTACTTAGGTCCATTTGGCCAATTAGGCAATTTAGGCCACTTAGGCCCATTAGGCCACTTAGGCCCATCAGGCCACTTAGGCCCAATAGGCCCATTAGGCCACTTAGGTCCATTGATCCCATTAGGCCCGTTTGACCCCTTAGGCCACCTAGGCTACTTAGGCCTATTAGTCCACTTAGGCCACTTAGGCCCATTAAGCTCATTAGGCCCATTAGGCCCCTTAGGTCACTTATGCTGCTTAGGCCCATTAGACCCATTAGGCCACTGAGGCCACTTAGGCCCATTATTACACTTATTCCCATTGATCCCATTAGTCCACTTAGGATGCTTAGGCCCATTAGGTCCATTTGGCCACTTCGGCCCATTAGATCCATTAGCCATTGGGCCCATTAGGCCACTAAGGCCCATGGGGCCACTTAGGACCATTAGGACACTAAGGCCCATTTGGCCCATTATGACACTTAGGACTATTAGGCCACTTATGCCCATTAGGCACATTGGGCCCGTTAGGCCACTTAGACGCACTCGACCACTTAGGCCCATTAGACCCATTAGGCCCTTTAGGCCACTTAGGTCGCTTATGCCCATTAGGTCGATTCGACCCATTAGGCCCGTTGGCCATTAGAATAATTAGGCCCATTAGCCCCCTTAGGCCCATTGATCCCATTAGTCCACTTCAGCTCATTAGGCTACGTAGGCCAATTAGGCCAATTATGCCACTTAAGCCCTTAGGCCCATTAGGTATATTAGGCCACTTTGGCCCATTAGGCCCTCCAAATCATTTTCTAAAATTTCATAAAATAAACTTTGAGGAAAAAGTGGGAACCGTACACCATACAACATGACACATATCCAAATTTCAAAAATAGTCTACATATTTAAAATTTTAAATGAGTATCATCACCACGAGAACCGTCATATCAGTGAAAAATCTCACAAATCACGCAGCCACAACATCAAAGATAGCACGTCGAAGAATTTTTCTACATCATCATCACCACCACATTTTCTTCCACTTAAAACATCATTTTTGTAACTATTATCTCCAGATTAACCACATCATCAGTAGGAAAACCACCTTTATCGTCATCTAACATCATCATCGGAGCTGAGAACCAGAGAAAAACAAACCAGAACATCCACTAATCACCACTGATGTCTTCATATCTTCACCGTAGAACTCTAACATCACCACAAAAAAACCATTAAAACATAACATCACAACCATTCAAACCTTCAAAGATGGTCCATTCTCCCTCTCAGAGACTCTAATCCCCTCAAACTACACCACCCAAAACCTCCATGAAGACTCGTGCACCAGACTGGCAGGTAGAAGAGCATAACAAGGATGAGTACATGGAGGCTTTGGTAGGGGACCAAGATATAAACCACATCGGTCAAACAAAATAGAGAACCAATAACAGAGAAACAAAATCAATCCCAAAAAAATTCACCATACGAGACCTTAATTCGCATCTGCAAAATAGAGAAGGATCCAAATTAAGGAATGAACCCGAGGTGAGACCACTATCAGCGCTACTCCAACACCATCCCAAGTAGGCCTAGATCTAGAATCAAGATTGAACAAAGTGGAGACCAACGTGATGGGTAGGCCAGCATGGGTAGAGGAGAAAGAAGGCACTAGATGAAATCATGAGTGCCGACCCAATCCATCTAAAGAACCTACACACACAAACCCAGAATTGGGTTCCGATGCATAGGAATAAATCGAAAGAGGGGTGTTGAGCGACGCATGATGACCACACCAAAAAAATCCACATCCTTTGAGTGGTAAGAAAAATAAAGAAATATGAATAAGAGGATGGACCAGGTGAAGCGCCACCATCATCATCGAGCAGACCCTCAAAACCCTAGGAGGGGAAGAGGAGGCAGCGAGAGTATTGGGAGCTAGGAGAGTGCAGATCCATCAGGTTCATTCATTAGGCTCATTAGGCCCATTAGAAACTTAGTCCCATTAGGCCCATTAGACCCATTTAGACCATTACTCCCATTAGAACCATTTGACCACTTATGCCCATTAGGCTCATTGTTCCACTTCGGACCATAAGGCACATTCATCCCATTAGGCCACTTAGGTCCATTTGGCCCATTAAACCCATTAGATTAGGCCCATAAGGCCACTTAGGACCATATGTCCCATTATGCCCATTAATCCAATTAGACCCATTAGGCCACTTAGATCCATTTGGCCCATTAGGCCCATTAGACCCATTAGGCCACTTAAGCCCTTTAGGCCACTTTGGCCCATGAGGCACATTAGTCCTATCACGACCGACCTTCACCAAGATGAGGAAATGGATAGATAATTGTGAGACCCTTCCTTATTCAAGTTTAAGGAGATATAATGACCCCCGAGTCCCACCATCAATAGGCCTTAGAGTGGAGACTAGCACCAAAGGTATATAATATCACGTAAAATGGAAGGAATTACCCTTTTTTATTTAATAAGATCGGGATATAAGACGGTAAATCTAAAAAAAATCCAAAAATAGAAAGTTAAAGTAAATCCAAAAACCCTTTTTCCACATACATGTCCAAAATAAAGTGCTATAAAGTACAAGAAAACTCCAAAGGAAAATACCAAAATAAAGAAAGCAGCAATGACGATTATCCTGAAGCCCAAGCTAGTAAGGTCCGACACGATCCTCAAAGTCCTCCTAGAAAACTGAAAGTTGTTTTATTTTCATAGGAAGAGTATACAGGTATACTCAAAAGTGAAAACCAAAAACTCTCATGAAAAAGTGGGGATAAATTCTAATTCCCCGTGATAAATAGAGATAACCAAAACACCTAGCAAAGAAACTATCCACCCAGCCTCACTAAGGCACACTTCCCAAATCACACAAGTTAGGTAAAGTACTAGTAATAGCACATCAATATTTGGGTACCCCGAACCACTTTCCCACTAGTTATTTAGGACATCCTACACATCAAAACTCCTTTATAAGTTCCACTACAGTCCCACTATTTCTCCAACAACAACCTTGTGGGCCACCACAACCATGCATCCTACCCGCAGACACTTGGGCCACAACAACCACACATCACTATGCCTACAAACACCTGGGCCACAACAACCACACATCACTATGACTAAAAACACCTGGGCCACAAAAACCACTACCACACATGAAGACATCTGGGCCTCATCCCAAAGACACTTGGGAAACAAACCTCCCCGCACACACCTAGTCCAACCACCACAACACACCCTACTCGAAGAGTCTTGGGCCATATTGAACCTTAGGCTATCGAAACCTACCCGAAGAGTCTTGGGATCCCTGGTAGAGGAAGAATAAAGGATCTAATAATCATCCACTCATAATAATGTTGGAAAAAACACCCTCCCCCATGAAATGGGGGTGTTCGGCATGAAGTGATCAACATGGGTGGGGTGAAAATAAGAAACACAAGAACTAAATTTATACATATATTTAAAAAACACTCATCCCAGCCTAAGAGTTTCAAAACAGATAGTTATCCCATACACAAATAGAGCACAACTACCCTTGTTACTATTCCTACACACATGAACACACAACAACCACAACTAGAGCACAACCCATTTCTGGAAAACAATCCCCCACTGTACCCATTCCTGTTATCATGTTCAAGTGATTTTGTTTAAATATTCCTTCACTACAGGGAAACTAACAGGCATAGCCACAAGCCAAGACAATAACTGAAGGAAAACAACCAAGCATCAATTTAAGCATTCACACCCGGTTTTATTGTAAAGTCACGACAACAAAAGGGATCCATGATATCCCTCAAATTACTAGAACCAAACCAAGACCCAACATATAGCCCTGCATGACATTATATCCACAAAAAAATGAACAATAGGAGATCCCATCCCCATCCACATCACCCCACAAGCATCAAGCAGAACAAACATGTTCTTATTAGTATAATAGAGCATGGGAGTTTCCAGATTTATCCACACCATTTATCAAGTTCCTTATTTCTTTTTGATTAACGAGGGTGATCACACAAGGATTATTATTCATTGGAAATCCATTTTATCGACCAAATTTATGTGATTAACCATTTCCCATGTTAAATACATTAAATCACAAGATTATCTAGAAAAATAGAGGTTCATTAGTGTGAAAGAAAGGACCACTAACAGCCAAAATTTTCAGTGGGAAAAAGACCATACAATTAAAAACATAAATAAAATATGATAAATGAATACAAAAAAATCATCATCATTCACACCCCTTCATTCTTTAAAGGCATGTTTATTATCTTTATTAAGGTTTGGTTTCATCCACATCCTGAAGGAAACATTATCACACTCACCCCACATGATACACAGTAAAGAGAGATGGAATAAAAATTATACTTGGATGATCAAGGATTGAAATTTTATCCTCATGTTAAGAACTAAGGATGTCCGAATTACAGGAAAAGAAAACTCGAAGGCTTCAAGGCTGAGTGGGAAGAGCTCCAGCATGGGCGTACAATTTGTCTTCAAAAGAGGGACTCCAAGCGCACCAAGGAAAAGAAAATAACTAAGGAATAATAAGATCTATGTGTGATAAAAGGATAGATCTTATAGTTACAGGATATGAAATCTCAAACTGCTTAAAAGGTGGATCGTGGTTTCACCACGCAGATGGGCAGTTACACATGATGGAATTAATTTAGATTTAATAATTCTACTCTGAGACGGTGAAGATAAAACCATGGATGGCTATGAGTTGATGGATATCCTTTAAACAAAGAAAAAATATAAGAAGGGCTAAGCTGGAAATGTGAAAAAGTTGTGACATGGGGTCTCTCTACCGTTAGAGGATTTTAGATACAATTTATGGGCTTAAACGACCTTAAACCACTTTAAAATAGGTAATAAAACTTAAAAGAGGTGTTATGGGAAAACTAGGGGAATGAACCCCGAACCTCCATAGTGGCACTATTCAAGTGAGGCATCGGTCGGTGAGACCGATCGGTGGCACCGATAGGCGACACCACAGTGAAACCCCACCATCGACACTAACGCCCTCCTGACTCACCCATAGTGTCTAGGTCATCCCAAGCACTAGAATTTGACAAAGTAATGGACTACAAGGGTCCGATCCATTACATCAGATACCTCTCAAACTATTCTCATACTCGAGAATCTAGACTAAACCCAACAAAAAGAGAGGGGTCTGAACAACCACCTCATAAGATACCTATAAGGGAAAAACCACCCTAAAGTTGTTAGAAAGCGGGAACAGACCTCAATATCTATGAATACCCCTCCCTCATCTATCTCCTGAACAACCACAGATACACCACTGCTCTTCTCCCCCAAGTTACCATAAAAACACATAAAGGTCACACCATCGAGACATATGGATTAGTGAGTCCCTTACTCTATGTCAAGATACTATCCTCTTTGGGTGGCACTGATTCGCCCGCATGGGTTTAATCACATCCACCTTAATGTGTCTCGATTAGGGATCAGCCCCCCCCCCAATGGTCAAGAATTTTCATACACATTCAAAGAACAAGTGAAACAACTCATCTCATAGAAAACTATGTCAATCATTACATCATAGTCAACTACAAAACAACACAAAACAAAACTCAAAACAGCTCTAGGTACTGGGCACGCATCTATGCCTATCGTTCCTAGGTACTCTCTTCAAGGCCACCATGCCTCTATAACACACAAAACAAGGGAATGGTTCATCCACGAAGCACCTTATCCTCATGATCCTTGATCCTCATTGGTCACTCTACAAAATGTCGCATCATCCTCGATATCCAGCTCTCCCTAGTTGAGGATGTGTGAGGCATCGTGTAAATATTGACAGAGTTGAGACACCCTACCACTGGCACAAACACCCTCCTAACTCACCCATAGCATCCAAGTCACCCCAAGAACCAGAATTTGACAAAGTAATGGACCACGAGGGTTTGGGCCATTATAAGGCCAATTAGGCCACTTAGGTCTATTCAGACCATTAGGCCACTTAGGCCCATTAGGCCAATTTTCCTTAATAAGCCCGTTGGATTAGGCCCATTAGACCCATATGGATCATTAGGACTATTAGGCCAATTAGACCAATTAGGCTCATTATGAACATTAAGCCCACTAAACCCATTAGCCCACTTAGTACCATTTGGCCACTTAGGCCCATTAGGCCACTTAGGCCTATTCAGCCACTTAGTCCCATTATGCCACCTAGGCCCCTTAGGCCCATTATGCCACTAAGGCCCATTAGTACAACTAGGAGCATTAGGCCTATCAGTCCCATTAGGCCCATTAGGAGTATTAGGCTGCTTAGGCCCCTTAGGCCCCTTAGGCAACTTAGGACCATTCGGCCCATTAGGCCCCTTAGTCCCCTTACGCCCGTTAGGCTGCATAGGATGATTAGACCACTTAGTCCCATTCAACTCATTAAGCCCATTATGCCACTTAGGAAAATTAGGCGCATTAGGCCCATTAGACCACTAAGGCCCATTAGACCCATTAAGCCCATTAGGCCACTTTGGCCCCTTAGGCCACTTAGTCCCCTTAGGCCCATTAGTCCACTTAGTCCCATTAGGACCATTAGTCCACTTAGTCCCCTTAGGTCACTTAGGACCATTAGGACACCTAGGCCCATTAGGCCCATCAGGCCCATTAAGCCCATTTGGCCCATTAGTCCCATTAGGACACTTAGGACCCTTAGGCCACTTAGGCATATTCGGCCCATCAATCCCATTAGGACACATAGTCCCATTAGTCCACTAAGCCCCATTAGGCCACTTAAGCCCATTAGTTCACTTAGGCCCATTCATCCCATTAGGCCCATTAGGCCACTAAGGCCCATTAGGCCCATGAGTTCACTTAGGACTATTTGGCCCATTTATCCCATTAGTCCAATTAGTCCACTAAGGCCCATTAGGCTCATCAGGCCACTTAGGCCCATTAGGATAGTGAGGTCCATTCATCCCATTAGGCCACATAGGTCAATTATCCCACCTAGGCCTAGTAGGCTCATTAGGAAACATAGGCCCAAAAGTCCCATTAGGCAACTGAGGCCATTAGGCCCATTATTCCCATTAACCCATTAGGTCCATTATGTCACTTAGGCCCATTAGACCACTTAGGTCCATTAGGCTAATTCATCCACTTAGGCCCATTAGGCCCATTCGGACACTTAGGCCCATTAGGTCCATTCGACCCATTCAGCCACTTAGGCTACTTAGGCCCATTAGGCCACCTAGGCGCATTTGGACCATTAGGCCCATTTGGCCACTTAGGCCCATTTAGACCATTTGGCCACTTCATCCCATTAGGCCCATTGTTCCTATTTAGCCTAATAGGCCCATTCATACACTTTTTCCCACTAGGCCAGTTAGGCCCATTTGAACTATTAAGACACTTAGGCCCAATAGGCCCATTAGGCCACTTAGTCCCGTTAGGAAAATTTTTCCACTTTGGCTCATTATTCCCATTAGTTCAATTATGACCATTCATCTATTTTGTCCCATTAGGACCATTAGACCCATTAGGACACTTAGGCCCATTAGGTCCATAAGGCCCATTGGCCATTGTGTCCCATTAGGCCCATTATTCCCATTAGGCCCATTATGACCATTTTTCCACTTTAACCCATTAGTACACTTAGGCCCATTAGGCTAATTAAGGATCATTATGTGTCACACTTGGATTTTCAATTCCATTATTTGTTCGAAGTTCTCTTTTGGTTCTTAGATTTCCCTTGGTTTCTGGGTGTTCTGGGTTTCGAATGTTGGTGTCTCTTGTGTTCTGGACCTATGACCTTGGTCTTGGGGGTATTGTATGGTAATTTGACTCCTATTTTTTCAAAATTATGGTGTGAGGTTGTGGTGTTTTGGAGTTGGATTAGTGACACTCCTAGTGGCACCACTTGTGGGGTAAGTTGTTGAGGGGGTTTGTACCCAAGATTTGGATGAGTTTGGGGTTGTAAATAGTGCTTTGTTTGGGGAATTTTTCTCCCCTATCCTTGTCCTATATTTCCCCCTTGGTTTCCCCCTTGTACCACCCTGAATTTTGAAGATTATGGAAGGTTTTTGGGTGCCTATAATAGGCCGCACAGTTTGGCCGCATAGTTTACTAAACGGTGCAGCCAAACCGTGCAAGGGTGTCCAGGTCATTAAAAACATTTTGAATTTCCAAATTTTCCCATCCAGAATAAACCCAAATCCACTCCATTATTCCCCCATTTCGTGCCCTACTTCTATGGACATCCTCCAAGGTCTCTCACCCACCCTTGGACCTCAACTTTGAAGGGATATTTGATGGGGGAAACATCAAAAACCATGAAAGTAAGTCTTTCTCTCTTAGATTTATTCCCTTTCCATAGGGTTTCCTTCACCCTTTATTGAAGTTATAATGTGTCCAATAGCTGGGTTTTATACCTAGAGTTTAACCATTGGTCTTTTTAGTGAAATCTTATGTTTTAGGGTTGGTTTTCACCCCTTGTGGTGTGGCGGTGGTGCGGTTGATGTTTCACACCAATTTTTGAGGGTTTCGACACAAAAGGTAGATGATTACATATGTATACATTCCTTGATGAGTTATTATGCTTGTTTTATTTATTTTTCGTGTTCCTAATATGTTGTGTGTGGTGTGAAAACTGTTTTTGATGGATTTGGTTAGGCGTTTCATTTTATAGTTTCATTTTAGTTTGAAATTCGGTGCTTTTCATGTGTGAATCTTGGATTAATATTTGGGTGTATTTTATAACATATTAAAGTGATTTATTAGTGTTTAAAGGGTCTTTCAATTCAGGTTTTTTAATGCTTTGGTGTCATTTGAGCCTCAAAATGAGGTTTTTGAATGGGTGTTATGTGTAAAACCTTATTCCACTCCTTGAAAGTGTTTTATGAAAATGTGTGTTTTTCATGGGTAACTTTTGTGGTATTATTTGGGGTAATTTTATAGAACTTGAGAATGGTTTAATAAATGTTTCAAGGGCTTCCCATTTATACTAGGGTAGGGTTTTGGTGTGATGTTGGCCTTGAAAGAGGGTTTTGAAATGGGTGTTGTATTCAAGACATAGTTAAACCCCTTGGGTTTGTTTTATGAAAATTGTAAATGTTTTATTTGGTTAAACAAAGTGGGAAAAAGGTGTATATGTACTTTTTAGTGATTTTTTTCACCTAATATGAGTTTTTGAAAGGTAAAGTGTCAATTTAAGATGTCAAACATTTTTATAATGTTTTATAAAGTTCTGAAATGTTTTATCAAATGGAAAGAGAGGTGTGAAACATGGTTGTGGGCTGTTTTGTGTGAGTGTGATGTGAAAAATGATTTTTTTTATGAAAGAATTATTATGTGTTATTTTTGTGGGCTGTTATGTTAATTTTACTATCTTATAAAGGTTTTATAAAAAAATTTAAAGGATTCGTTGAAGTGTTAAAGAGATGTGAAAAGTGTTCTAGGCTATTTTGGTGTGAGTTTGATTTCAAAATCAATTTGAATAAAAAGGGGGATGATGTGACTTGTGTGATGTACATGTGGGATTTTTGGTGAATGTGTAATGTGGAAGTGGTATTTTCATGTGAAAATTATATTTCATGGCTTGTTTAACTTGTTTTAGCACAAGAGGGAAACCCGAGTATCTAGGTGGGTGGACGTGTACTAGTATGCTAGTGATCCTGTGGGTTTTGGCCCCTGTTTCACGTAGGAAGTTTGATGCTTACAACACTAAATAAAATATGATGATGATGATGGTGGTGGGGGAACTAGGTTATGGGTATGTTACCTACTAGTGTCCAGTGCATGAGAATGGATATTTTTTATGGTTACTTTCACCGAGATTCGAGGTACCTAGGACCCACAAAAAGATACTGCCTAGGGCTTATTTTTCCTTTGCTCATGCTCATTGGATGATTTATTCTTACCTTCATCATACATTATGATTTTCTCGAAAAATTCAGTAGCTTTTTTATTTTATTTAAAAGTGTCGATTCTTTAAAATATCCCACTTGAAAATTGTTTTTATTTAAAGTTGCATCCTTTGGAAATTGTAACTAGCATTTCTTGTTTACCAAAACTTGTAATATTTTCATCTTTGAATTTATATTACATGTATTCTATTAGATGTGTTATCCTATTGAGATTTGTCTCACACCCTACTCAAACCTTTGGGTGTAAGTTGACTTTCTTATTTTGTTGGCGCATGTTTGGGTACAGCTTTTGTGCTAATGGTTTGGGTTTTTAGCGGTCCTTCATGATGAAGTGTTGTGGAGATGGATTGAGGGCGGTGCCTCTTTCCATGAGGAGGTTCTTGGGCTATCATTTTTGGTTTTTTACCTTTGTAATGGTCTTTGAACATTTTTTTAAATTGTGTAATTCAATTATGAAATTTTGTAAAAGATGATTTTGTTTGAAAAATCCAGATTCATTTTATTGGATTCGTTTGTTGTTTTAATTTTATAAACTCAGGTAAATCATTCCCAGTTTTCAGTTTATGATACCCAAGAATTTTTTCCAGCCCATCGTGATTGGGAATGCCCTTTGGGACTTTTCACGGGCCAGGTATGGTGCCAGTTTTGATGGAGACTATATTCGGTTCATGACAAAATGATATCTAAGGAGGTTCAGGTTAACTCTATGGGTCATGTTATTTTGGGAATAGTCAGGATAGTATAAAGCTAGGATTTTTGAGACTTTAATTTCTAGTTATGGGTAGTGTTCCTATCCAGAACACTTCATGACACGATTCGAGTCACGAGGGGAAGTCGGGATTTATCTAAGTCCTTTGGTTTTCTTGGTTTAGTTATGATTAGGGGAAATGAAAAGAGAGTTGGGTTAATGGTCTCAATGATCTCGTAGGGTTTGGAAAGACATGTGGTGCTAGGGATATTTCCCTAGAACACTCTCTGTAATAGTAAAGTGATTGGCATATGGCCGCTAACCATATGTCCACGTCACCCACCGAAACTAGTTTCTCCTCACACTGTCTTGTGCCCTCGATTTTAAAGCAAAAAAATGACATGGTTTTAAGAAGCATAAAGTTTTTGTGAAAATATTTTCTAATAAAGAGGGAATAATTTTATTTTTGAAATTTTGGAACTGAAATTTCAGAGTTTTTTTGAAAGGGAACATGGTGTGTTTACACCTCTTTTGAAAGCAGGAACTATGTTAAAGTTGGTTTTGAAAAAGCATTTCCAATAGAGTTTTCTAAACTATTGAAAGGTGTTTTAATGGGATGATATGTTTTGAAATTGATGTGAATATATTAAAAGTGATTTTTCATTTGAATTATTGTTCCTTTTTGAAAATTTTGGTAAGTTTAAATTTGGGTTTGATTTCGTTGTTAGCGGTTTTGAGAAAAAGGAAGTATTGGTTGACTGTTTTGGTTTTGAAAAGTGGAAAGAATTTTTTGTTTTAACCTTTATTATTTCCATGAGTGACCACATTCATGGGGGTTATATGGGATTATGGATGGTTGATGGCATGTATGGATGAGTTTCGGGATGGATATGAGGAGGGTGCTCGGTGTGACATAGAAACATGCATGTGTGAGTCCCATGGGGTACCATTGGTGAATACACTAATCACTGAACCATTTATTTTCAAAAAGATGATTTTAAAGGAAAACATGATGTCTTGATGACTATTTTTGTATAGTGTTTATTTTATTTTTTTTGAAAATGTTTATGTTGTGGGATGTTTTGAGTCCAAGAACCCCTCTTGTTTGAATGGTGTTTTGGGTTTGTGTTTGGTTGGTAAGCTGGGTTGAAGGGCCGGTTAGTGGTCCCCCCCTGAGAAATGTTCTGGGAAGTCCATACAGTGGTTACCCTCATATGTTTGGATCTATTTGTGGTATGTATTGACCAATGGACCAGTTTGGTTGGGTCCTTGGGTTCTCTTATTGGATAAGGTATTCCCCCATTAAGGGTTAGTGCACAACTGATGTGAAACCCAAATTGTTTGTCTGCTAGAAGACCCTACATTAGATCAATATAAGGAATATTTTTATCAAGCTTTAAATATTGAGTCTACACCATTTCCTTTCTTGGTTTTTCGCATCCTCTTGTAGTAGGATAGTGGTCGTGGAAGGATGAAATAGACCTTAGTTTCTTAAACTACTTGATTCATCGAATGTGGAAGTGGTTTGGGGTTTTTAGTATGGATGAGTATCTGGATGGTGTCTAAGAGGGACTCTAGGTCCTTTTTAGTCTCTTCAAAGTAGGATTTCATGTTAAACCACTAGCGTAGGAAATATGGTCATGGTTAGATATTATGGCCACTTTCCAGAATTGTGTACTGTTTGGGACTCGACATAAGATCCCTTTACTTTTATTGTTCCTATCAGTCACAATGGTCATGTTCGGTGATGACTTGTGACGTCTTATGCTCGTTTGATTGTAATGGTGAAGGTCATATAATCTTTTGAGAGTATCAGTTTTGTTGGGAGTATGTCTCCCTTGGAAAAACTTCAAAATCCTCTGTTTCAGAGGAATGTGTTTATATGTGTCATTTCCTTCTGTTTTTTATCATCAAAATAAAAAAGGTGTGATGTGTGTGCATCCTCTAGGACCTTATTTTAGTAAAATGTCGGGTTAGGGTAAAGTGAGTTTTGGAGTTTGTGTTTTCTTGGTAAACCCGTCGGGGTTTTTGATGTAGTTTTTTGTAGCACCAGAATAAGAAGTTCTATTCAGGGGTTTCCAAAGCCTTACTGTGAGGTTGAAGATGCTTCAATCATTTGAGCTCCAGCCATAGGTCTCAGAGAGAAGATGGCGCTTAGTCAGGGGAAATCCCAGGTTCATTCAAAGAGTTTTTGGTGAAAGGTTTAAAATTTGGCTAGAAAGGTTGAGTGCACGGTTTTCGCATGGTTAGTAGTAACCATTTCTTAGAAAACCATGCAAGTAGAAGGATCCAAATGGTTAGTTCACGGTTTCCAAAACTGTGCGGATTGACCGTGCGACCATCCCAACTCTTTAAATTTGGGTTCTTCCTATGATGGACCATATTGGTCGGTTAAGATGGTTGGTTCTTATGGTGGGGAGACCCACTATGATTCTCATGTATGTTCTTTCGGAAATTTTGAATGGAAGTATACCCTTTGTACTGGGGTGTCTGTTCGGGCCTCCCTATATTAGTTTCATGATCCTGTCTCAAGAAAATTTGACTTTTCTCTTATGGTGGAGAACCCATTTGTGTCTACCCGTAATAGTAACTCAGATTGATCCCTAGTCTTGTCTTGGTGGTATGTAGTCTTTTTTGGAACTATCTAACTACCTGCATCTTCCTTGGGTAAATGTTGGGATTAGAGAACACCCAACGGTTTTGTTAAAGCAAGGTAAGTGTAACCTTGTTCGTTGTTGTTGTTCATTTGGGTAAATTTCTGTAATCTTGTTCAAATAGGGTTTGAGGAGTTTTATTTTGGGATAAAATCTGAATTTTATTGATCATTTTAGGTAAGTGATGTAAGTTTTGGTTGTGAGTGTATTCCTTCCTTAATTGATCACTGGAGGTGTTTTGTCCTTTGGGGGAGAAACTTGGCAGGGGAGTCCATCTTGGTTTATCAGTTTGGTTTGGTTTTTTATTTTAGCCTTGATTTGGATTTCTGAGGGTGGAAATATTTGTTTTGGGGATAATTTTAACACCCACATTTTCAATTCCATGCTTTTTTCGAAGTTATATTTTGGTTCTTATATTTCCCTTGGTTTCCGGGTGTTATGAGTTTATAATTTTGGTGTCTCTTGTGTTCTTTACCTATGAAATTGGTCTTGGGGGTATTGTATGGTAATCGGACTCCTCTTTTTTTTAAGGTATGGTGCGAGTTTTTGGTGTTTTGGATTTGGATTAGTGACACTCCTAATGTCACCACTTTTGGGGGAAGTTGTTGAGGTGGTTTGTACCAAAGGGTTGGATGAGTTTTGGGTTAGAAAGATTTATTTGTTTTTATAATTTTTCACCCCTACCCTTGTCCTATATTTCCCCCTTGGTTTCCCCCTTGTACCCCCCCTAAATTTGGAGTATTATGGAAGGTTTTTGGGTGCCCAGAACAGGCCACACAGTTTGGCCGCAAGGTTTACTAAACCGTGCAGACAAACCCTGCAAGGGTGTCAAGGTCATTAAAAACATTGTGAATTTCCAACTTTTACCTTATGGAATAAACCCAAATCTACCCCATTCTTCCCCATTTCATTCCCTGCCACCATGTAAAGCCTCCAAGGTCGCTCACCATCCCTTGGACCTCAACTTTTAAGAGAGAATTGATGGGGGAAACATCAAATCCATGCAAGTAAGTCTTCATCTCTTTGATTTCTTCCCTTTCTATAGGGTTTCCTTCACCATTTATTGAAGTTATAATGTGTCCAGTAGATAGGGTTCATAACTAGGGTTTAAAAAGTGGTATTTTTGGTTAAATATTGTGGTTTATGGTTACTTTTCACCCCCTTGTGGTGCGGCGGAGGTGCAGTTGATGTTTCACACCAAGTTTTGAGGGTTTCGACACAAAAGGTAGGTGATTCCATATGTAGACATTCCTTGATGAGTTATCATGATTTATTTACTTATTTTTTATGCTCTTAATATGTTTTATGTGGTGTAAAAACTATTTTTGATGGATTTGGTTAAGTGTTTAATTTTACAGTTTTATTTTAGATTGAAATTGGGTGCCTTTCATGTGTGACTCTTGGGGTAATATTTGAGTGTATTTTATAACATGTGAAAGTGATTTATTACTTTTGAAAGGGGATTCCAATTCAGTTAATGCTTTGGTATCATGTGGGCCTTAAAATGGGGTTTTTGAATGGGTGTTATGTGTAAAACCTTGTTACACTCCTTGAAAGTGTTTTATGAAAATGTGTGTTTTTCATGGGTATCTTTTGTGGTATTATTTGGGGTAATTTTATAGCACTTGAGAATGGTTTAATAAGTGTTTCAAGGGATTCCCATTTCTGATTTGGTTGGGTCTGGGTGTGGTTTTTTCCTTGAAATAGGGTTTTGAAATGGGTGTTGTGTGAAAGACATAGTTACACCCCTTGGGTTTGTTTTATGAAAATTGTAAATGTTTTATTTGGTTAAAAAAGTGAGAAAAGGGTGTATATGTACTATTTGGTGAGTGTGTTCACCTAATATGGGTTTTTTAAAGGTAAAGAGGTGATTTAAGATGTAAAACATTTTTAGAATGTTTTATAAAGGGATGAAATGTTTTATCAAATGGCAAGAGAGGTACAAAACATGGTTGTTGGCTGTTTTGTGTGAGTGTGATGTGAAAAATGATTTTTTTATGAAAGAAGTATTATGTGTTATGTGTGTGGGATGTTACGTGAATTGGAATATCTTGAAAAGGTTTTTTAAATTTTTTTAAAGGATTTTTTGATGTGTTAAAGAGATGTGAAAAGTGTTGTGGGCTATTTTAGTGTGAGTTTGATTTCAAAATCAATTTGAATAAAAAGAGGGATGATGTGACTTTTGTGATGTACATGTGGGATTTTTGGTGAATTTGTGATGTGTAAGTGGTATTTTCATGTGAAAATTATATTCCATGTCTTGTTGAACTTGTTTGAGCATAAGAGGGAAACTCGAGTATCTAGGTGGGTGGATGTGTACTAGTATGCTAGTGATCCCATGGGGTTTGGCCTCAATTTCATGTAACAAGTTTGATGCTTAAAAAACTAACTAGAATATGATGATGATGATTATGGTGGGCCACTAGGTTATGGGTACGTTCCATACTAGTGGATGGTGCACAAGAATGTATATTTGTGATGGTAACTTTCACCGAGATACGAGGTACCTGGGACCCACAGCGAGCTAGTTCCTAGGGGTTATTTTCCAATTGCTTGTGCTCATTGAATGATTTATGCCTACCTTCATCATATAGTATGATTGGATGGAAAAATTCAGTAGATTTGGTATTTTATTTAATTTTTTTTATTCTTTAAAATAGCCCACTTGAAAACTATTTTTATTTAAAGTTGCATCCTTTGGAAATTGTAACTAGCATTTCGTGTTTTCCAAAACTTACAAGATTTTGGTCTTTGAATTTCTATCACATGGAATCTCTTAGTGGTGGTATCCTACTAGGATTTGTCTCACACACTAATTATACCTTTGGGTGTATGTAGAATTTTTTATTTTGTTTTCCCAGTTTTGAGAACAACTTTTGTGCCAATGGTTCGGGTTTTTAGTGGTCCTTCACGATGAAGTGTTGTGGATATGGCTTGAGGGCGGTGCCTCTTTCCATGAGGATGTTTTTGGGATGTAATTTTTGGTTTTGTACCTTTATAATGGTCTTTGAACATTGTTTTAAATTGTGTAATTCAATTCTAAATTTTTTTAAAAGATGATTTTTTTGAAAAATCCAGATTCGTTTTATTAGATTCATTTGTTGTTTTAAGTTTATAAACTTGGGTAAATCATTCCCAATTTTCAGCTTATGATACTCGGGCACTTTTTCCAGCTCGTGAGGATCGAGAATGCCCTTCGAACCTTGTCATAGGCCAATTATGGTTCCGATTTTGATGGCGACCAGATTTGGTTAGTGACATTAGGCTAGTGAGGCCCATTAGGCCCATGAGGCCATTGATGCCCATTAGTCACATTAGGCCACTTAGTCCCATTAGGACTATTTAGTCAATTCTGGCAATTAATACCATTAATCCCATTAATCCCATTCATCCACTTTGTCCCATTAGTCCACTTAGGCCCATTAGAACCATTAGGCCACTTAGGCCCATTTAACCCATTAGGCAACTTATGCCCATTAGGAAACTTAAGCCCATTATTCCCATTAGGCCCATTAGGAACAGTAGGACCAGTAGGCTCAGTATTCCCATTAGGACCATTAGTCCTAGTAAGCCCATTAGGACCATTAGACCCACTTGGTCCCATTAGGCCCATTAGGCCCATTGGTCCACTTAGGCCAATTAGGACCATTAGGACACTTAGGCTCATTATGCTCTTTCGGCCACTTAGGCCCATTAGGACCTTCTGCCCCATTAAGCCCATTAGGACCCTCAGACCTGTTAGGTCTATTAGGCCCACTAGGCCACTTGGGCCCATTAGGCCCATTCAAACCATTCAGGCCATTAGGCCCATTCGGCCTATTAGGCCCATTCGGGCCATTAGGCCCATCCGGACCATTAGGCCCATAAGGACCATTAGGCCACTTAGGCCCATTAGGCCAATTTAGCCCATTAGGCCCATTAATCACATTATTCCCATTTGTACATTAGGCCATTCAGGCCATTAGGCCCATTCGGGCCACTTAGGCTCATTCAGCCACTTAGGCCCATTAGGCAACTTAGGCCCATTATCTCAATTAGGCCCATTAGGCTACTTAAGCCTATTTGTCCCATTCATCTAGTTTTTCCCATTAGGAACATTAGTCCACTTTTTTAAATTAGACCCACTGGGCCACTAAGGCCGAATAGGCCCATTTGGAAACTTGGGCATGTTAGGCCACTTAGTCCCATTAGGCTCATTCGATCGATTAGGCTGATTAGGCCACTTATGCCACTTAGGCCCATTAGGCCCATGAGGCCACTTAGGCTCATTATGCCTATCAGGCCACTTCAGCCCATTAGGCCACTTAGGCCCATTCGTCCCATTCACCCCATTGAGCCAGTTGGGCCACTTCGGCCTATTTGGCTCATTTTGCCACTTGGGACCATTAAGTCTATTAGGCCACTTCGGCCCATTAGTACAATTAGTAACATTATGCCACTTACACCCATTAGGACCATTGTTCCACTTAAGACCATTCATCCACTTAGGCCCATTACCCCTATTAGTTCACTTAGGACCATTTAGACAATTAGGAAAATTCACCCCATTATGACACTTAGGCCCACTAGTCCACTTAAGTCCATTAGGACACTTTTTCCCATTAGGCCCTTTAAGCTGATTAGGCCACTTAGGCCCATTCGGCCCATTTGACCCATTTGACCCATTAAGCCAAATAGGCCCACTGGGTCCATTAGGCCACCCAGGCCCATTATGCCTATTAGGAAACTTCATCCCATTACACCCATTAGGCCACTTAGGCCCATCGAATCCATTAGGCCCATTGGGACACTTAGGACCATTCGGATCATCCATCCACTTAGGCCCATTAGGCCCATTTGGTTCATTAGGCATATTAGGACAGTGAGACCCTTGAGTCCCACTAGGCTACTAAGGCCCATGAGGCCTCTTAGACCCATCAAGCCACTTAGGACCATTCGGACCATTTGGCCACTTACACCCATTAGGCCCATTAGGCCCATTGGGCAACTTACACCCATTCATATCATTCGACCACTTAGGCCAATTAGTCCCATTAGGTTGATTAAGTCGCGTAGGCCCATTAGGCCACTTAGGCCCACTAGGCCCATTAAGCCCATTAGGCTGATTAGGCCACTTAGGCCTATTAGGCGCAGTAGGCCCATTAATCCCATTAGTCACCTTAGGCCCATTAATCCCATTAGGCTGATTAGGTAACTTAGGCCCATTAGGCCACTTAGGCCCATTTGGTATATTAGGCCACTTGTGCTAATTAGGCCCATTCATACCATTAGGTCCATTAGGCCAATTAGTCTCATAGTCTCGTTAAGCCCAATAATCCCATTACGCCACTTAGGAACATTTGGACACTTAACCCAATTTGGCCGATTAGGCGACAAAGGCCCATTAGGCCACTTAGGCCCACTAGGCCCATTAATCCCATTAGGCTGATTAGGCCACTTAGGCCCATTAGGCCACTAAGGCCAATTAGGACACTTAGGCCAATTAGGCCCATTTGGACCATTAATCCCATTTGGCTGATTAGGTAATTTTGTCCCATTATGCCACTTTAGAACATTAGTCCACTTAGGCCAATCAGGACCATTAGGCCCATCAGGCCACCCAGACCCATTTGGCCCATTCGGTCCATTGGGCCCATTATGCCCATCAGGCCGATTAGACAACTTTGGCCCATTAGGACACTTCAACCCATTAGTCCCATTAGACCAATTATGCCATTGAGGCTAATTAGACCCATTTGGTCACTAAGACCATTAATCCCATTAATCCCATTAGGCCACCTAGGCCCATTAGGATACTTTGGCTCATTGGTCCCCTTAGGCCCATTACTCCCATTATGTCCATTACACCCATTAAACCCATTAGGGCACTTAGGCCCATTAGGATGCTTAGGATCATTAGGACACTTATTCCCATTAGGTGCATTATTCCATTTAGGCTAATTAGGCCCATTCGTCCCATTAGGCCCATTAATCCCATCATCTGCCTAAGCTCGTTAAGCCCCTTAAGCCCATTAGGCCACTTAGGCCCATTAGGCCACTTAGTCTCATTAGGCCGATTAGGTGCTAAGGCACATTAATCCACTTAGGACCAATATGACCCCTAAGCCCATTAAGTTGATTAGGCCACATAGGCCCATTATGTCACTTAGGCCAATTAGTCCCATTAAGACCATTAGTCCTATTAATCCCATTAGGTCGATTAGGAAACTTTGGCCAATTAGGCCACTTTGGACCATTAGTCCACTTAGGCCAATTAGGCCCATTCGGCCCATTAGACCCATTAGATCCATTAGGCCCATTAGGCCACCTAGACCCATTTGGCCCATTTGACCCATTGGGCCCATTATGCCCATTAGGTCAATTAGGCAACTTTGGACCATTAGGCCACTTCGACCCATTAGACCCATTAGACCCATTAGGCCACTCAAGCTAATTAGTCCCATTTGGACCCTAGTCCCGTTAATCCCATTAAGCCCATTAGGCCACATGGGCCCATTAAACCACTTATTCCCATTATACCCCTTATGCCCATTAGGCCCCTTAGTCCCATTAGGCCCCTTACACCCATTACACCCATTATGCCCACTACGCCCATTAGACCACTTAGGCCCATTCGGCCGCTTAGGACCATTAGGCTGTTGAGGCCCATTCACCCCCTTAGGCCCATTTTTTCCCTAGGCGCATCAACCTCATTAATCCCATTAGACCACCCAGGCCCATTAGGCCACTTAATCCCCTTAGGACTCTTAGGTCGATTAGGCCACTTAGGCTCATTAGGCCCATTAGGCCAATTAAGTCCATTAGGTCAATTAGGCCACTTAGGCCAATTAGGCCCATTAGGTTACTTAGGCCTATTTAGACAATTAGGAACATTAAGCCAAATAAGCCCATTTGGTACTTAGGCCCGTTAATCCCATTAAGACCATTATGCCCATTAGGGCCCATGGGCCCATTTGGCCACTTAGGCCCATTCGACCCGTTAGTCCACTTAGGCCCCTAAGCCCTATTGTTCCCCTTAGACATATCCAACCTATTAGGCCCATTCATCCACCTAGTAAAATTAGACCCACTCAGCCACCTAGGTCAATTCGGTCCATTAGGCTACTTAGGCCCAATTGTTCGATTAGGATGATTAGGCCACTTAGGCTCATTAGTCCCATTAGGACCATTGGCCACTTAGGCCCACTAGGCACATTAGTTCCATTCATCCTATTAGTACACTTAAACCCATTTGGCCACTTGGGCTCATGGGCCCACTAGGACCGTTAGGCCACTTCGACCCCTTAGGCCCATAAGGCCCATTAGGCACATCAGTCCACATAGGACTATCATGCCTATGAGGCCACTTAGAACCATTAGGCCCATTCTTCCACTTAGGTCCATTAATCCCATTAGGCCAATTGGGCCCAATCATCCACTTAGGCCCATTCGTCCCATTCGACCCACTATGCCCATAGGGCCTATTGGAATAATTAGTCCCATTAGGCCACTAAGTCCCATTCATCCCATTAGGACAATAAGGTCAATTAGGACATTTAGGCCCACTAGGCCACTTAGGCCCATTATTCCCATTAGGCCACTTACATCCATTCGCCCCATTAGACCCATCAGGCCCATTAGACCACTTAGGCCCATTAGGTCCATTATGACCATTCAGACCATTGTCCCACTTTTCCCCATTATGCCCATTAGGCCTACAAGACCCATTAGGCCCATTAGGCACATTTGACCATTGAGGTCCATTGGGCCCATTTGGAAAATCAGGCACATTAGGCCCCTTAGTCCCATTAGGCTCACTCAGCCCATTAGGAAACCTAGGCCCATTAGGCCACTTAGACCAGTGAGACCCATTAGGCCCATTATGTCACTTAGGCCCCTAGGCCCATTCAACTCATTAGCCTCGTTGGGCATATCAGGCCAATTAGGCCCATGAGGCCAATTAAGCCACTGAGGCCCATGAGGCCGATGAGACCCATGAGGCCCATAAGGCCCTTGAGGCCCATTAGGCCCATCAGTCCACTTAGGCCGATTCTTCCCATTAGTCTACTTAAACCAGTGAGACCCATTAGGCTAATTAGGTCACTTAGATCCCTTAGGCACATTCGACCCATTAGGCCCATCGAGCATATCAGGCCAATTAGGCCCATGAGGCCAATTAGGCCACTAAGGCCCATGAGGCCGATGAGGCCGATGAGGCCCCTAAGGCCCATGAGGCCCATGAGGCCCATCAGTCCACTTAGGCCAATTCAGCTCCTTAGGCCACTTAGGCCCATAAGGCCCATGTGGCCCACCAGGCCACTTAGGCCCATTAAGACCATCAGGCCCATTAGGCCACTTAGGTCCATTCAGGTCATTAGGCCACTTAGGCCCATTAATCCCTTGAGCACCATTAGGTCCATTAGGCCACTTAGGTCCATTCAGCTCATTAGGCCGATTGGGCCGCTTAGGTCCATTTGTCTCATTAGGCCACTTAGGCCCATTAGCCCCATCATGCCCATCAGTCCCATCAGAATCATTAGGCCACTTAGGCTAATTAAGCCCTATTAGGCCCATTAGGAAACTTAGGCCCATTCAGCTCATTAGGACACCTAGGCCCATTAGGCCCATTAGGTCACTTATGCCAATTAGGCCCATTAGGCCACTCAGCCCCATTAGGCCACTTAGTACCATTTGGATCATTTGGCCACTTAGGCCCATTAATCCCATTAGGCCACTTAGGCCACATAGGTCGATTAGGCCCATTAGGCCACTGAGGTCCATTAGGACCATTAGGCCACTCATGCCCATTAGGCCACTCAGGCCACATAGGCCCATTAGACTCATTAGGCCACTAGGCCCATTAGGACACTTAGACCCATTATGCAACTTAGACCCATTAGGCCTATTAGGACACTGAGACCCATTAGGTCCAATTAGGCCCATTTGGCCACTTTAGCACATTAGGCCACTTAGGCCCATTAGTCCCATTAATCCACTTAGGACACTTAGGCCCATTATGTCCATTAGGCCCATTCGGACACTTCGACCCATTTAGCCACCTAGGCCCATTAGGCCCATTAGGTCACTTAGGCACATTAAGCCCATTAGGCCACTTAGGCCATTTAAGAGCATTAGGCCAATTTGGCCACCTAGGCCCATCGGGCCACTTAGGCCCGTCATGCCACTTAGGCCCATTGGTCGATTGAGGCCCATTATGACACATAGGCAGACTTGGCCCATTAACCCCACTAGGACGATGAGGCCACTTGGGCCCATTAGGCCACTTAGGCCTATTAGGCCCCTTAGTCCCATTAATCCCATTCGTCCGATTAAGAAACTTAGGACCATTAGGCCCATTAGGCCACTTAGGTTAATTAGGACCATTATGCCCATTAGGCCCATTCAGCCCATTTGGCCCCTAGGCCCGTTATGTCCATTAATCCCATTAGGCCACTTAGGCACATTAGGTCGATTAGGACACTAAGGCCCATTAGACCCATTAGGCCACTTAGGTCCACTAGGCCCATTAAGACCATTCGTCTGATAAGTCCACCTAGGCCCATTAGGCCACTTAGCCCCATTCGACCCATTTGGCCCATTTTTCCCATTAGGCCAGTTAAGCCCATTAGTTCGTTTAGGAAACCTTGGCCCATTAAGCCCCTTAGGTCCATTAGGTCCATTAGGACCATTAGGTCACTTTATCTAATTAGGTCTATTCATCACATTAGGCCACTTTGGCCCATTCGGCCGATTCGTCCCATTTGGCCTATTAATCCCATTAGGCCGATTCAGAAACTTTGGCCCATTAGGCCACTTAGGCCCATTTTTTCACTTAGTCCCATTTGGCCCATTTGGATAATTAGGCAACTTAATAGACATAGGCCCATTAGTCCAATTAGTCCCATTAGGACCATTAGGCCACATAGGCCAATTAGGCCAACTAGGCCCATTAGACCCATTCGGCCCATTAGGCCACTTCGACCCATTAGGCCCATTCAGCCACATAGGCTCATTAGGCCCACTAGGCCCACTAGGCCACTTAGGCCCATTAGGACACTTCAACCCATTAGGCCACTTTGACCCATTATCCCATTAGGCCCATTAGGCCACTTAGGCCCATTAGGGAACTTAGGCCCATTAGTCCAATTAGGCCACTTAGGCCCATTCCACCAATCAGGAAACTTATGCCCATTAGGCTCATTTGGCCACTAGGCCCATTTGTCCCATTAGGTCCATTGGGCCACTAATTCCCATTAGACCCACTCGGCCCATTATGCTCATTCATCCCATTAGATCCATTAGGCCCATTAGGCCCATTAGTCCACTTAGTCCATTTAGTCCCATTATGTCCTTTAGGCCTATGAGGGCACTAAGTCCCATTAGGCTCGTCAGTCCACTTAGGCCCACTAGGCTAATTGGGCCACATAGGCCCATTAGGCCCATCCCGCCACTTAGTCCCATTAGGCCCATTCGACCACTTAGGCCACTAGGCCCATTGGACACTTAGGATGATTACATCACTTAGACCCATTAGGTCCACTGGGCCACATTGTCCCATTGTGCCCCTTCAGCCACATAGGCCCACTAGGCCCATTAATCCCATTAGGCCGATGAGTCCACTTGGGCCCATTAGGCCCATTATGCCCATAAGGCCCATTTGGCCCCTAATTCCCATATAGACACTAAGGCCCATTGGTCCCATTGGGAACATTAGGATCATTAGGCCCATTTGGCCACTTAGTCCCACCAGGCCCATTAGACCCATTAGTCCACTTTCTCCCATTAGGCCCATTAGTCCAATTAGATGCATTAGTCCCATTTAGCCCATTCATCCATTAAGGCACACCAGTCCCATTAAGACACTTAGTCCCATTAGGCCCATCCAGCCACTTATGCCCATTAAGCCCATCAGGACCACTATGCCACTCAAGCTCATTCTGCCACTTAGGCCCATTATGCCCCACTATGCCAATTTAACCCATTAGGCTCATTCAGTAACTTAGGCCCAATCGGCTATTAGGCCCATAAGGCCCATTAGGCCTATTTAGTCGATTATTCTGATTCATCCACTTAGAACCATTAGGCTCATTAGAACACTTAGGACCATTAGGCCCATTCGGTCGATTCAGCTGATTATGCCACTTAGGCCACTTAGACCCATTAGGCCCATTAGTCCCATTAGCCCACTTAGGACCATTAGGCCCATTAGGCCCATTAGACCCATTAAACCCAATAGGAAGATTAGGAAACTTAGGTCCATTAGGCCACTTAGGCCCATTAGGCCCATTTGGACACTTAGGCTAATTAGGCCCATTAGGCCCATTGGGTCCATTTAGCACCTGGGCCCGTTAAGCCCATTAATCCCATTAGGCCACTTAGGCCCACTAGACCCATTGATCCCATTTGCCCAATTAGGACACTTAGATCCATTAGGCCACTTAGGCCTAATATGACCATTAGGCCACTTAGGCCTAATATGACCATTAGGCCCACTAGGCTACTTAGGCCCATTAGGCCCATTAGGTCGATTTGGCAAATTTGGCCTATTATGACACTTAGGCCCATTAGTTCACTAAGGATAATTAGGCCAATTCAGACCATTTGGCCCATAGACCCATTAATCCCATTAAGATCATTTGGCCACTTAGGCCCATTAGGCCACTTAGGCCCATTAGTCCCTTTAGGCCATTTAGGCCCATTTGGCACCTTGGACTGTTAAGCCCATTAAGATCATTAGTACCATTAGTCCCATTAAGCCACTTAGGCCCCTTGGGCCCATTAGGCCCATGAGGCCACTAGGGACCATGAGGCCCATTAGGCCCATGAGGCTTGTTAGGCCCATTAGGCCCCTTATGCCACTTAGGCCCATGAAGACCATTAGGCCACTTAGGCCCATGAGGCCCATTATGCCACTTCGGCCCATCATGCCCATTTAGCCACTAAGGCCCATTCGACCCATTATGTCACTTAGGCCCATTATTCCCATTATGCTCATTCGTTCGATTAGGAAAATTAGGCCCCTAAGGCCCCTTAGCCCCATTAGGCCCATTAGGCCACTTAGACCCATTGGTCCATTAGGCCACTTAGGCCCATTAGGACCACTGGTCCCATGAGGCCCATTAGGACCATTAGGCCGATAAGGCCACTCAGGCCCATTGGGCCCCTTAGGCCCATTTAGCTTGTTAGGCCCATTTGGGAACTTAGGCCCATTAGGCCACTTAGGCCCATTCGACCCATTATACCCATTGGTCCCATTAGGACCATTAGGCCCATTCTACCCATTAGGCTCATTCGGCCCGTTAGGCGTATTAGGCCCATTAGGACCATTCGACCACTTAGGCCCACTCGGACCAATAGTCCACATTGGCCCATTAGGCCACTTATGCTCATTAGGCCCATTAGTACCGTTTGGTGAATTAGGTGCATTTGACCCATTAGGCCCATTCAGTCACTTAGGCCCACTAGGCCCATTGGGCCACTTAGGCCCATTCGGCCACTTAGGCCCACTAGGCCCATTAGGCCACTTAGGCCCATTAGTCCACTTATGCCAATTAAACCCATTAGGCCAATTAAGAGCATTAGGCCCATTCAGCCACTTAGGCCCACTCGGCCCATCAAGCCACTTACGCCCATTAGGGCACACCCATTACGCCCATTAGGACCATTAGGCCACTTAAGCCCATTTTTCCACTTAAGACCATTAGGTCCATTAACCCCATTAGTCCAATTTGGCCCATTAGGTCCATTAACCCCATTTGGCCAATTTGGATCATTAGGCTCATTCAGCCACTTAGGCCCATTAGTCCCAATCAGCCACTTAGGTCTGTAAGGCCCAATCATCCACTTAGGCCCGTAAGTCCCATTAGTCCCATTCAATCAATTAGCCCAATTAGGCCACTTAGACCCATTAGTCCCATTAGGACCATCAGACCACTTAGACCCATTAGGCCCATTTGGTCGATTATGCCGATTAGGGAACTTAGACCCATTAGGTCCATTAGTCCTCTTAGGACCATTAGGCCCATTAGGCCTCTTGGGCACATTAGTACCATTAGGACTCTAAGTCCCATTAGGCCCATTTGACTGATCAGACCAATTCGGTCACTTGGGCCCATTCGGTCGACTAACCTGATAAGGCCACTTCAGCCCATTTGGTTGATTAGGCATATTAGGCCACTTAAACACATTAGGACCATTAGGACACTTAGGCCTATTACTCCCATTAGGATCATTCTTTTGATTAGGCCGATTAGGCCACATGGTTCTATTAGGCCCATTAGGCCACTTAGGCCCATTAGGCTCATTAGGCCATAGAGAGGCATTAGGCCCATTCGGCCGATTAGGCCCATTAGACAACTTAGGCCACTTAGGTCCATTATTCCCATTAGTCCAATTAGGACACTTAGGCATTAGGCCCATTAGGTCACTTAGGTCCATTAGGCCCATTTTGTCCCATTAGGCCCATTACGCTACATTGGCTCATTAAACCAATTATTCCCATTAGACCCATTAGTATTAGGACATGCAGGCCCATTAGGCCCATTCAACCCACTAGGCCCATTAGGCTTATTAATCCACTTAGGCCATATAGTCCCATTCGGCCCATCCGGTCGATTAGCTCAATTAGTCCACATAGGCCAATTAGGTCCATTATCCCCATTATCCCCACTAGACCCACTAGGACCATTAAGGAACTTAGGCCCATTAGGCCCATGAGGCCACTTATGACCATTAGGTCCATCAGGGAAACTAGGCCCGTGAGGCGCATTCTGCACAAGAGGCGCATTAGGCCCATTAGGCCCATGAGGCCCATCAAGCACATTAGGACACTTAGTCCCATTAGGCACATTGGGCCCATGAGTCCACTTAGGCCCAAGAGGCCCATGAGGCCCATTGGACCCATTACTCCCATTAAGCCCATTAGGACCGTTAATCCACTTGGGCTACTTAGGCCCATTAGTCCCATTCGGTCGATTAGCTCGATTAGGCCACCTTGGCCCATTAGCCCACACAAGCCCATTAGTCCCATTCAACCCATTAGTCCCACTAGGCCCATTCATCCCATTAATCCACTTAGGCCACATAGGCCCATCCCAATTAGGCCACTTAATCCAATTATTCCATTAGCCTCATTAGACCCATTAGGCCCACTAGGCCCATTAGGGCACTTAGGACCATTAGGCCCATTTGGAAACTTAGGACCATTAGGTCTATAAAGCCCATGAGGCACATTTCGTTCAAGAGGCCCATGAGGCCCACTAGGCACATGAGGCCCATCAAGCCCATTAAGACACTTAGTCCCATTAGACACATTGGGCCCATGAGGCCACTTAGGCCCATGAGGCCCATTAGAACCTTTAGGCCACTTGGGCCCATTAATCCCATTAGGTCCATTAATATAATAAATCCCACTAGCACCTTTAGGCCACTTAGGCCAATTAGGCCACTTACACTCCTTCGGCCCATTAGGCCCATTAAGCCAATTAGGCCCAATAGGACCACTCAGCCACTTAGTCCTACTTGGCCCATTCAGCCACTTAGGCCCATTATGCCACTTAGGAACACTAGTCCCATTTGACCACTTAGTCCTATTAGGCCACTTACGCCCATTAGCCCCATTAGGCCAATTAGTCACATTAGGTCCATCCACCCATTCGACCACTTAGGACCACTCGGCCCATTCAACCACTTAGGTCCATTAGGTTAATTTGGCCCATTGGGACTATTATGCCACTTACGCCCATTAGGACCATTAGGACCATTATGCCACTTAGGACCATTCATCCACTTAGGCCCATTAGGCCCATTAACACTATTAGGTCAATTTGGAACCTTAGGCCCATTCAGCCACTTAGGCCCATTAGTCCCAATCGCCACTTAGGACCATAAGTCCCATTAGGCACATTCGATGGATTAGGACGATTAGGCCACTTAGGCCACTTATACCCATTAGTCCCATTAGGCCACTTAGGCTCATTAGGCCCATTCAGTCGATTAGGCCGATTAGGCCACCTAGGCCACTTAAGCCCATTATGCCCATCAATCCACTTAGTCCCATTAGGCCCATTAAGCCCATTCGATTGATTAGCCTGATTTGGCCACTTTGACCCATTCAATCGATTAGACATATTAGGCCACTAAGGCCTATTAGGCCCTTTAATCCCATTAGGCCACTTAGGCCCATTCGGTCGATTAGGCAGATTAGGCCACTTAGACCTATTAGTCCCATTAGTCTCATTAGGACACTTAGTCCCACTTGGCCCATTAGGCCCATTCGGTTGATTAGGCGGATTAGGCCACATATGCCCATTAGCCCCATTAGGTCACTTAGGCCCATTATGCCCATTCTTCCCATTAGGCTGATTAGACCACTTAAGCCACTTAGACCCATTATGACCATTATGACCATTAGGCCCATTTGGCCACTTTGGCCACTTTGTAATTAGGCCCATTAGGCAACTTAGGCCCATTAGGCCCATCTGTACCATTGATTGATTAAGCCGATTAAGCCACTTAGGCCACAGAGGCCGATTAGGCCCATTAATCCACTTAGGCCCATTAGTCCCATTAGGCCACTTAGGACCACTGGGCCCATTCAGTCGATTAGCGGAATTAGGACACTTAGTCTCATTAAGCCCATTCAGCCACTTAGTCTTATTAGGCCCATTAGTCCACTTAGGCCCATCATACCACTTAGGCCACTTAGTCCATTGGACCCATTAAACCCATTAGTCCCATTAGGACCGTTAATCAACTTAGGTCACTTAGTCCCCTTAGGCCAAATCAGTCGATTAGCTCGATTAGGTCACTTAGGCACATTGGGCCAATTAGGCAACATAGGCCCATTAGACCCATTAGGAAACTTAGACCCATTAGTCCCATTAAACCCATTAGTCCCACTAGTCCCATTAGGCCCGTTAATCCACTTAGGCCACTTAGGACCATTCGGTCGATTAGCCTGATTATGTCACTTAGGCCAATTTGGTCCATCAAGCCCATTAGCCCCATTAGACCCATCAGGCCCATCAGGCCTACTAGGCCCACTAATCCTCTTATGACCATGAGCCTCATTAGTCCCATCAGGCCCATTAGGCCCATGAGGCGTATTCTTCCCATAAGGCTCATTATGCCCATTAGGCCCATTAGGCCCATTATGACACTTAGGCCCATTTGACCCATTGGGCCCATGAGTCCACTTAGTCCCATGATACCCATGAGGTGCATTAGAACCATCATCCCACTTAGGCCTAATAGGCCCATTGGGCCCATTAATCCCATTAGGCCCACTGGGCCCTTTAGGCCACTTAGGCCCATTCGGCCCATTCAGCCCACTAGGACCATTTTTTCCATTATTACCAATCAACATAGAAGGCCCCTTAGGCCCATTAGGCCCATTAGGCCACTTAGGCCAATTCAGACCATTAGGCCCTTTAGGACCACTTTGGCCACTTAGACCCATTTGGCACATTATGGCCATTAGTCCCACAAGGAAACTTAGGCCCATGATGCCCATCAGGACAACTAGTCCCATTCGGACGATTAGGCCCATTAGGCCCAATTGACCCAATAGGCCACTTTGGCCCATTAGGCCCATTAGGCCACTTTGGCTCATTAGGCCCATTAGGCCACTTAGGTCCTTGAAGCCATGAGGCCCATTAGGATCATCAGTCCCATCAGGCCACTTAGGATCATTAGGTACATTAAGACCATTAGGCCCATTAGGTCACTTATCCCCATTAGAACCATTGGGCCCAAGAGGCCACTTAGGCCCATTTGGACCATTTGGCCCATTAGGCCCATCGGTCAACTTCGAATTGTTAGGCCCATTAGGCCATTTGAGCCCAATAGGCCCATTTAGGGACATAGTCTCATTAGGCCCATTAATCCACTTAGGCCCATTAGCCCCACTAGGCCCACTAGGCCACTTTATCCTAGAAGGCCCATTAGGCCCATTAATCTCATTAGGCACATAGGGCCACTTAGTCACATGAGCCCCATTAGGCCCATTATGACCATCAGGCCACTTACGCTCATTAGGACCATTAGGCCCATGAGGCCACTTCGGCCCATTTGGACCATGAGGCCCATTTGGATCTTGAGGTCCATTAGGCCTATTCAACACATTCTGCCACATAGGCCCATTCCACCACTTAGGCCCATTCGGCCCATCAATCCACTTAGTCCCATTGGGCCCATTAACCCACTTAGGTCCATTAAGAACATTAGGCCCATTAGGACCATTATGCCACTTAGGCCTCTTAGGCCCATCATGGCCATTTTTCCCATCGGGCCTATCTGGCCCATTTGGACGTTGAGGTCCATTAGGTCCATTAGGCCCATTAGACCACTTAGGCACATTATGCCCATTATCCTACTTAGGCCACTTAGTCCCATTATGAGCATTAGGCCCATGAGGCTCATGAGGCCTATTAGGCCCATTAGTCCACTTAGGCCCATTCAAACCAATAGGTCATATAGGCCCCCTTTTTTCCATTGGGCCTATTAGGCTAATTAGGCCCATTAGGCCACTAAGGCTCATTATGGCCATTAGGATGATCAGACCCATTAGGCCCATTAGGACACTGAGGCCCATTAGGACACTGAGGCCCATTAGGACACTGAGGCCCATTAGGACACTGAGGCCCATTAGGCCCATCAGGCCCATTAGGCCACTTAACTCCATTAGTCTCGTTAGGACCATGAGGCCCATTAGGTCACTTCAGTCACTTAGGCACATTAGGCCAATGAGGTCACCAAGGCCCATAAGGCCCATTTGGCCCATCAATCCCATTAGGCCCTTTAGGCCACTTAGGCTCATTCAGTGCATTAGGCCACTTAGGCCCATTATTGCATTGAGGCCACTTAGGCCCATTAATCCACTTAGGCCCATTACACCCATTAGGTCCATTAGTTCCATTAGGAACATTATTCCCATTAGGCCACTGAGGCCCATTTGGCCCATTATGCCACTTAGGCCCTTTAAGCCCATTAGGCCCACGAGGCCAGCGAGGCCCATTTGGAACATTTGTCCCATCAATCCCATCAGTCCCATGAGGCCACTTAGGCCCATTAGGCCCATTAGGACAATTAGGACCATTAGGCCACATAGGCCCCTTCGGCTCATTAGGCCACTTAAGCCCATCAGGCCCATCAACCCCATGAGGCCACTTAGGCCCATTCGACCCATTATGCCCATCAGGCCCATCTGGCCCATTAGGCCACTTAGGCCTATTCGTCTCATTAGGCCACTTAGGACCATTAAACACATTCGGACCATCAGGTCCATCGGTCCCATTAGGCCACTTAGGACCACTATGCCCATTGGGCCCCTTAGGGCCATTTGGCTCATTAGGCCACTTATGCCCATTAGGCCCATTATGCCACTTAGGACACTTGGTCCCATTATTCCCATTAGTCCACTAAGCCCCATTAGGCCACTTAGTCCCATTCGTCTCACCAGGTCACTTAGGCCCATTAGACCCATTAGGCCACTTAGGCCCATTCAGCCCATTAGGCCACTACGACCCATTAGGGCCATCAGGCCACCTTGGCCCATTATGCCGCTTAGGCTCATTAAGCCCATTAGGCCACTTAGGCCCATTATCCCACTTAGGCCCATTAGGCCCATCAGGTCACTTAGGACCATTAGGCCACTTAGGCCCATTATGCCAATTAGGCCACTTAGGCCCATTTGGAAATTTCAACCACTTAGGTCGATTAGGCCCATTAGGCCATTTCAGCCACTCAGGCCCATTAGACCCATTAGGCCACAGAGGCCCATTAGCCCATTAGGCCATTGAGGCCCATTAAGCCCATTAAGAAACTTAGGCCCATTCAGCTCATAAGGACATTTAGTCCCATTAGTCCCATTAGGACACTTTGGCACATTATCACCATTAGTACCATTTGGCCACTAAGGCCCACTAGGCCCATTATACCACTTAAGCCCATTAGGGTGATTAGGTCATTTAGGCCACTTAGGCTGATTTGGCCCATTAGTCCATTAATGCCCATTAGGCCCACTAGCCCACTTAGGCCAATTAGTCACACTAGTCCACTTAGGCCCATTAGGCCCATCAAACCCATGAAGACACTTAGTCCAACTAGCCCGCTTAGGCCCATTAGGACACTTAGGCCAATCATGCCACTTAAGCCTATGGGGCCACTTAGGCCCATTATGCAAATTTGGCCATTTATACCCACTAGCCAATTTCGGCCACTCAGTCCTATTAGGCTTATTAGGCCCATTAGGCCATTTTGACCACTCATTCCCATTAGGCCCATTAGGCCCATTAGGCCACCTAGGCCCATACATCTCATTAGGCCACTTAGGCCCATTAGGCCCATTAGGCCACTTACACCCATTAGGACCATTAGACCCATTTTTTCATTGAGGCCCACAAGGGCCATTAGGGTCATTAGGTGACTTAGGCCACTTAGGCTTATCAGGCCCATTAGGCCCATTAGGCTAATGAGGCCCATTCGTCCCATTACTTCACTTAGTCCAATTAGGACACTTAGGCCACTTAGGCCCATTACGCCCATTAGGCCACTTAGACCCATTTGGCACGTGTGTCCACTGAGGCCCATCAAGCCCATTAGGCCACTTAGGCCCATTAGGCCCATTGGTCCACCTAGGCCCATTCCACTCATTAGGCCACTTAGTCCCTTTAGGCACACTAGGACATTGAGGCCACTTAGGCCCATTAAGGAACATAGGCCTATTTCTCCCATTAGGCCCATCAGGGTCATTAGGCCAAATTAAGCCCATCAGGTGCATTTGTCCCATTAGGCCACTGACGCCCATTATGACCTATAGGCCCATTAGGCCACTTAAGCCCATTAGACCCATTAGGCTCATGAGGTCCATGAGGCCACTAAGGCCACAGAGTCCCATTAGGCCCATTTGGCCCATCAGGCCCATCAGACCCATTACGCCACATAGGCCCATCAGGCCCATGAGGCCCATTTGGCCCATTAGGCCACTTAGGCACATTGAGATCATTATGCCACACAGGCGCATTAGACCCATCAGGCCCATTAAGCCCATTAGGCCACTTTGGCCCATTCGACACATTATGCCCATATGGACCATCAGGACACTTAGGCCCATTCAGCGCATTAGGCCACTTCAGACCATTAGGCCCATCAAGTTCATCGTTCCCATTAGGCCACTCAGGCCCATTAGGCCCATTAGGCCACTAAAGTACGTTCAGCGCATTCGGAAACTTAGGTCACTTAGGCCCATTATGTTCATTAGGCCACTGAGTCCCATTAGGCCTATTAGGCCACATAGGACCATTCATCCATTAGACCACTTAGGCCCATTAGGCCCATCGAGCCCAATAGGACACTTAGACCCATTTGGCCCATTAGGCCAACTAGGCCACTGAGGACCATTAGGCCCATTAGTCCCATTAGGACACTTAGGCCCATTAGGACACTAAGGCCATTTATTTCATTGGGCCACTCATGCCCCTTAGACCCATTAGGCCAATTAGGCCCATTATGACACTTAAGCTGATTAGGCCCATTAGTCCACTTAGTCCACTTAGGATCATTACGTCCATTAGGCCAATTAGGCCACATAGGCCCATTAAGCCAGTTAGGCCCACTTGGTCACTTAGGCCCATTAGTCCACTTAGTCCCATTATGCCAATTGGGCCACTTAGGCCCATTAGGTAATTTCAGCCACTAAGACCCATTTGGCCCAATAGGCCCATTTGGCCCATTAGGCCCATAGGATCCCATCGGCCCATTAGGTCCATTAGGCCACTTAGGCCCATTAGTCCTATTCAGTTGATTATGGGGATTAGGTCACTTGGGACCATTAGCCCCCTTAGCCCCCTTAGGCCCCTTAGGCCACTTAGGCCCATTAGGCCCTTTAGGCTAGTTAGGCCCATGAAGCAAATTAGTCCCATTCGGCCACTTAGCCCCCTAGTCCCATTAAACCCATTAGGCCCATTAGGCCCATTTGGCCACTTAGGCTCATTTGGACCATTAGGCCACATAGGCCCATTTCGCCCATTAGGCCACTTAGGCCCATTAAACCCATTATTCCCATTAGTCCCATTAGGCCCATTAGGCTCGTTAAGCCACTTAGGCCACTTAGACCCATTATGCCCATTCGTTTGATTAGCCTGATTTGGTCACATAGGCCCATTAGGCGCATTATGAAACTTAGGCCCATTAGGCCCATTAAACCCATTAGTCCCATTCGGCCCAGTATTTTTGTTAAGACACTTAGGCCACTTAGGCCCATTCGGTTGATCAACCCGATTAGGCCACTTAGGCCACTTAGGCCCATTAGGTCCACTAGGCCCACTAGGTCCATTACAGAACTTAGGCCCATTAGGCCACTAATGACTGTTAGTCCCATTAGGACATTCAGGCCCATTAGGCCCATGAGTCGCATTCTGTCGATGAGGCCCATTAGGCCTAGGAGGACCATCAGACCCATTAGGACACTTAGGCTCGTTAGGCCATTTGGGCCCATGCGTCCACTTAGGCTCATGAGGCCCATGAGGACCATAAGGCCCATTAGATCCATCAGGCCACTTGGTCCCATTAGGCCCATTAGGCCCATTAATTCAATTTGGCTGACTAGACCCTTTAGGCCACTTAGGCCCATTAGGCACTTTGGGCCCACTGGGCCCATTCGCCCCATAAGGCCCATTGGGCCCATTCATCCCATTAATCCCACTAAACCCATTAGTACCCTTAGCCTCATGAGGCCCATTAGGCCCACTAGGCCCGTTAGGCCACTTGGCTCTTTCGGTCCATTAGTCCCCTTCGACCCACTGACCCAACTTAGGCCTATTAGGCCCATTATTCCCACTGGGAACACGAGGCAAATACGGCCTATTATGTGCATTATTCCCATGAGGACCACTAGGCCTATCTTTCCAGTTGGGCCCATTCGGCCCATTAGGCCCAATAGGCCCTTTAGGCCCACAAGGCCCATTAGGCCACTAAGGCCCATTAGGCCACTTAGGTCACTTAGGGCCATGAGGCCCATCATGCCCATTAGACCACTTAGGCCAATTAGGCCCATTTGGACAATTAGGCCCCTTCGTCCACTTGAGTCCATTACGTGCATTGGGCCCATGAGGCCACTTAGGCCCATTCGGCCCATTAGGACCATGAGACCCATTAGTCCCATCAGGCCCACTAGGCCCATTCATCAACTTAGGCCCATTAGGCCCATCAGGCCACTTCGGCCACTTAGGCCCATTAGGCCCACAAGTCCACTTAAGCCTAGAAGGCTCATTAGGCCCATTAGGTCCATTAAGCCCATTTGACCTATTAGGCCCATGAGGCCCATTCGTCCCATCAGGCCCATGAAGCCACTAAGTCCCATCAGGCCCATTAGGCACATTATGCACATTATGCCACTTATGCCCATTAGGCCCATTAGGCCATTAGGCCCATCCACCACTTAGGTCCATTAAGCTCGTTCAGCAAAGTAGGCTCATTGGGCCCCTTAAGGCATTTAGGCCCATTATGCCCATTAATACCATTAGGACCATTATGCCCATTAGGCCACTTAGGCCACTTCGGCCCATTAGGCCCATTATGCCCATTGGGAAAATCACGCCCATTCGTCCACTAAGGCCCATTAGGCCCATTAGACTCATTAGGTCTATTAGTCCAGCTATTCCCATTATACTGATTATGCCACTTACACCACTTATCCCATTAGGACCATTTCTCCCATTAGACCCATCAAGCCCATTAGGCCCATTAGGCAACTTAGGCCCTTTGGGCCAATGAAACCCATTTTGCCCATTGGGCCAATTATTCCCATTAGGCCATGAAGACCCATCAGGCCCATTACGCTCATCAGGCCCATTCAGACACTTAGTCATATTAGCCCACTAGGCCCATTAGGCCACTTAGACCCATGAAGCCCATTAGGCCACTTAGGCCACTTAGGCCTATTTGGAACATGAGGCCCATTCGGCCCATTAGACCCATTAGGCCACTTAGGCCCATTGATCAACTTTGCCTCATTGTTCCCATTTGGCATATCGAGCACATTAGGTCCATTGGACCACTTAGGCCCATTAGGCCCATTCGGCCACTGAGGCCCATTGGCCCACTTAGACACATTGGGACACTGATGACTATTATGTCCATGAGTCTAATCAGGCCCATTAGGACCTTAAGGACCATTAGGCCCATTAGGCCCATGAGTCCCATTAGGCTACTTAGGCCACTTAGGTCTATGAGGCCCATTAAGCCCATTAGAACCATTAGGCCATTGAGGCCCATTAGGCCCATTAATCTCATTAGGCCACCTAGGCCCATTAGGCCACTTAAGCCCATTAGGCCCATTTGGCCTATTAGGCCAATTCGACCACTTAGGCCACTTAGGCCCATTATTCCCATTAGGCCCATTATGTCCATTAGTCCACTTAGGCCACTTAGGCATTAGGCCCATTAGCCCCATTAGGCCACTTAGGCCCATTATTCCCCACTACTACAAATACCCCTTTTATCAGCGCTAAAAATGACCATTAACAGTGCTAGAAAATCATTGTTAAAGCTGACGATGATAACGGGGGGGGGGGGGCTTTATCAGCGCTCCAAAAAGCACTGATATAGACCCCTTTTATCAGCGCTAAAAAAAGCACTAATAAAAGGGGTCTTTTATCAGCTCTAAAAAGAAGCGCTGATAAAAGGGTTCTTTATTAGCGCTTTATTTTTAGAGATGATTAAGACCCCTTTTATTAGTGCTTTTTTTAGTGCTAATAAAAGTAAAAAAAAAATTAAAAAATTTAAAAAAATTTAAAAAAATCTTGCCAATCGAGGGGGCTTTTATAGCTCTTGAGCCCCCTTTTAACAGCGCTTTCCAACCCCTCCAGCGCCCGCACGCCCCCCCCCCCCCTCCACCCTATATCAGCACTACACCCACCCCCTTTATCAGCGCTAGCCCCCCAAATCCACCCCCATGCGTGCGCCATTGCCTCCACCAAGATTTTATCTCGAGACCTCCCCCTTGCGCACCTAAAGCCTTTACCACTCTGCCATATTGATTTGTTCTCTAGTTAATGACATATCTATTTATTTATATATATATTTAGTTATATTTATTCATATAGTAATATATAGTTATATTAATATATATATATAGTTATATTAATATATATTTATAGTGATATTAATATATATATTTATAGTTATATCAACATATATATGTAGTTATATTAATATATATATATATATAGTTAGATTAATATATAGGTATATAAATATTTATATATTGTTATTTTAAATAAAATGGATATTAGTTATTATTTAGATAAATCTAATATATTTTATATGTAAATATATTTTATTATTTATATTTATAATTAAATTTTTATGTGTGAATATATAAAAAATATGTATATATTGTTATATATTTGATTATAAATAGCATTGAGTTATAAAAAATGATAAACTTTCAAATAAATAATATCAATATGAATGTAATACCTTGGAATAAATTCAGTCCCCACAAAAAAGGCAATAATTCCCCCTTAAACGAGGCTGAAAATCCAAAAAATGTTAAAAATTAGGGTATTCCGACTAAAAACTCAGTTTTGGAAGACTTCTGGGCCTTTTTTGGTCTTGAAAGAAGCTTTAACGGGGTTTCCCAACTTATAGTGGTGTAGAGATCGTCGCAGGCTTCGATTTGATATGTGGTAGAGCTCAAACGGACACCCGGATCAAAAGTTATGGTCGTTTGAAGTTCGAGTTGCGTTTTTAATATATTTTGGATCGTTTTTTAATTTTTTTTAAGTTTTTTACTCTTCAAATTGTTATTAAATGACTATTACTCCATAATAATTAGAAAATTATTAATTAAAAATATTTTTTTAATTTTTTTATAATCCATTTTCACTAAATATCTTATATATTAAGTGTAACTGTATATTTATACTTATATAAAATATATTTAAAATTATATTTAAAAAATATATATTATATTTATATCAATATAACTATATCTATATATTTAAATATTAATATATATTTTTTAATGATTTTTTTTGGAAGTAGACCATTTATCAGTGCTTTTAAAAAAAGTGCTGATAAAGACCCCCCTTTATCAGTGATACTAAAAAAAGCGCTGATAAAGGGGTACCCTTTAACAGCGCTAAAAAAATCCCTATTAAAGGGGGTACCTTTATCAGTGCTTTTTTTAGCACTGTTAAAGGTACCCCCTTTATCAGCGCTTTTTCGTTAGCACTGATAAAGGGTGGCACTGGCCTTGCCCCGTTTTGTGGTAGTGCCCATTAGTCCCATTCGATCGATTAGGCTGATTAGGACACTTAGGCCACTTAGGCCCATTAGGCTCATTAGGCCCATTAGGCCCTTTAGGCCACTTAGACCCATTAGGCCCATTCAGTCGATTATGGGGATTAGGCCACTTGGGCCCATTACGCCACTTAGGCCCATTAAGCCCATTAGGCCCATGAGACCACTTAGGCCCATTAGGCCACTTAGTTCCATTATGCCCATTACACCCATTAGGCTCATTAGGCCCATTTGGCCACTGTGGCCCATTTGGCCACTGTGGCCCATTAGGCCACATAGGCCCATTAGGACACTTAGTTCCATTAGGCCCATTAAACCTATTGGTCCCATTCATCCAATTAGGCCCATTAGGCTGCTTAGGCCACTTTGTCCCATTATGCCCATTCGATCGATTAGCCTGATTATGCCACTTAGGCCCTTTTGGCCACGTAGGCCCATTAGGACACTTAGTCCCATTAGTCATCTTAGGCTGATTAGGCCCATTAGGCCACTTAGGTCCATTGGGCCCATTGGGCCCATGAGGCCCCTTAAGCCCATTCATCCCATACAGCCATTTTGAACCATGAGGCCCATTAGGACCATCAGGCCACTTAGGCCCATTTGGTCATTTAGGCACATTGGGACCATTCGGCCATTGAGTCCCATTAGCCCCATTATGAAGTTCTCAGTCAGGATCCAAGTATCACTGAGAGGGGGAGGGGTGAATCAGTGATATCTTTTTATTTTTATGTTTCCTTCGAATTAAAACAACCTTCACCTCCTGTTAAATATTTTCTTCTCTGCTGAACACACACAACCACAGGAACACAAGATTTACAAGGTTCACTACTCAACAAGAGTAGATACATCCTTGGTATGGTACGAAAATAATCCAGTACCACACAATCCACTAGAAAACAATCCTTTGATGTGGAATACAAATATTAGGATATACACTTACACTCGTGTAGCACTTGGAAAACAATCCGCAAGCGCATGTGCACCCTCTTAGCACAAATAGGTAATTACACTATTTCAGTGCTTCTTTACGATTGAACAGTTGTATTCTCTGAAGTACAAATCTTTACTTTCCTACCCAGAAGCTGGTAAGAACTCCCATATGCACAACTGAATATGTATGAAGACCCCAAATTTTTCACAAAAACATTAGGATATCTTGCACGCAATTCAAATGCCTTGCGCATAAAAATTCGGTTTTGGTGCCAAAATTTTTTTTGCGCAAATTCTCTTTTTCGCGCAACTTTTTCTCTTTTCGCGCAACTTCTCTCTTTTCGCGCAACTTTTTCTCTTTTCGTGCAACTATCCTCTTTTTTCGCCAACTCCTTTCTTTTTGTGCAACTCACTTAGTGTGTAATTTTACATGCACCAGAGCTTGGGATTTCTTCTAAGTGTCGAGCATTGACAAATGAGAGGGGTTTACCTCATATTTATAGGCATTTTTGACCCCACATGAAGAACACTAATCCGCGCGTAAAACCCCCTTCATGAGAATAAAAAATCTTTCACGCAACTTCATATTTCACCCAATGCTCCAATATTTCCCACACCTCATTCCTTTTCCAATTTTTGAGCTTCTGATCTCGAAACACCTTTTGCACGAAAAACATCATTCCTCTATTTCGCACACCACGCCAATATTTCGCGCAGCCTTCATTTTTCACGCAGCATGTTGATATTTCACGCACAACTATTTTTTTCGCACATCCTGCAGATATTTCAGGCATCCCACTAATATTTCATGCATCCCGCTAATATTTCGCGCATCCCACAAACATTTCACGTGACCTTCATTTTTTCAGCGCACTCGGCCTATTTTTTTGCGCACTGCATGCCTTTTTCATTTTTCGATGTTCTGACCTTAAAATGTGCTTTTGTGCCACCTCCATATTGTTCATTTCTTTTTCATTTCTCTCTTTAATGCTTCCCATAACCATTCTTCAGCTTTTATCACGAATTCCACTATCGTGATATATGTCCTTTGATAGACCAGATCTAGCATCGTTAGAATTACAATGGGAAGTACTGAAACTTCCCTATCTTCCAGTAGCATCATTCCTTTCAATCAAAATTGTATATGATTGGAATAATCATTTCTCCCCCTTTACTTCATAAGGCTTACATCACAAGTTCTCTTAACTTATGATATTTATGAAATACATATCAGCAAAGCATCGTCTGGTTTAAAGTCCTTTACAAAGTGAGTTGATTTATCTTCTTTGACAACAAAAGATAACACTCTGTAAAAGCTAACTCTTCAAACTTCCTGCTCCATCCAACTTGGTCCCAACACATTAGGCCCATTAGGCCTATCAGGCCCATTTTCCACCTAGGCCCATGAGGCCCATGAGGCCCATTATTCCCATTTGTCCACTAATGGCCATTAGGCCCATTGGTCATATGAGGCCACTTAGGCCACTTAGGCCCATTCATCCCATTAGGACCATTGGTTACATTAGGCCACTTAGGCCCATTGGGCCACTTTTCCCATTGAGCCCATTTTGGCCTATCTATCCCATTAGGCCCATTGGTCCATGAAATCCCATTGGGAAACTTAGTCACATTAGGCCATTAAGGACCATTGTGGCCATTAGGCTAATCAAGCCCATTAGGCCGATTAGGCCCATTAGGCCCCTGAGGCCCATTAGGTCCATTATGAGCATCGGGTCTATTAGGCCACTTGTCCCATTAGGGCCATTAGACCCATGAGGCCCATTAGGCCCACGAGTCACATTAGGCTACCTAGGCCACTTAGGCCCATGAGGCCTATTAGGCCCATTAGGACCATGATGCCCATCAATCCCATTAGGCCACTTAGACCCATTAGGCCCATTATGCCCATTAGGCCACTTAGGCCCATTAAGACCATAATGCCACTTAGGCCCACTCAGCTCATTAAGACACTTAGGCCTATTAGACCCATTAGGCCACGAAGGCCATTTAGACCCATTACGCCCATTAGGCCCATCAGGGCCATTAGGCCCATTAGGCGCATTAAGACACTTAGGCCACTTAGGCCCATTAGAATCATTAGCCCCATTAGGTCTATTAGTCCACTTCAATCCATTAGGCAACTTAGTCCACTTAGTCCCATTCAACCCATTAGGCCAATTAGGCTACTTAGACCCATTAGGCCCATTATGACACTTAGGCCCATTAATCCCATTAGGCCACTTCGGCCCATTAGGCAATTTAGGCCAGTTAGGCCCATTAGACCCATTAGGTCCATTAGGCCCATTGGACCTATTAGGCCCATTTGGCCCATTAGGACAATTAGGTAACTTTGTCCACTTAGGCCCATTGGACACATTAGGCCCATTGGGATAATTAGGCAACTAAGGCCACTTAGGCCCATTAGGACACTTTGGCCCATTGAACCCATCAGGTCCATCAGGCCCATTAGAAAACTTAGGAAACTTGGGCCCATTAGGCCACTTAGCCACATTAGGCCACTTAGTCCCATTAAACCCATTCAGCCAAATAGGCCACTTAGTCCCATTCAACCCATTCATCCCATTAGGCCTATTAGACCCATTAGGCTGATTAGGCCACTTAGGCCCATTAGACCCATTAGACCCATTAGGCCCATTTGGATCATCAAGAAACTTAGGCAACTTAGGCCCATTCGACCACTTAGACCCATTGGACCTATTAGGCCCATTAAGCAACTTAGGCCACTTAGGCCCATTAGGACACTTAGACCTATTAGACCCATTTGGCCCATTAGGTAACTTAGGCCACTTAGGACCATTAGTCTACTTCAACCCATTGGACGTGTTAGACCCATTAGGCATATTAGGCAACTTGGACCACTTCGACCCATTAGGCCACTTAGGTCCATTGGACCCATTATGCTGAATTATCCATAATGGGCCCATTAGGACCATCAGGACCATTGGTCCCATTGGACCACTTAGTCCCAATAGGCCCAATATTCCAATTAGGCCACTTTGTCACATTAGCCCACTTAGGCCTATTAGGCCCCTTATACCCATTAGTCTCATTGGTCCCATTGGGCTCCTTAGGCCCATTTGGCCAACTAGACCAGTAGGCCCATTAGGCCAAATTGGCCATAATGGGCCCATTATTCCCATTAGGCCCATTAGGTCACTTAAACCTAATAGGACCAATAGGCCCATTGGACCCATTGGGCCCCTTAGGCCCATTTGGCCAAATAAGACAATAGGCCCATTTAGCCCATGAGTTAACTTAGGCCCAACGTGCCCATTAGGCCTATAAGGTCATTTAGGGAACTTAGGTCTATTAGGCCACTTAGGCGCATTAGGACTCTTAAGCCCATTAGGATCCTTAGACCCATTAGGCCCATTGGGCCTTTTAGGCCACTTAGGCCCATTCAGCACATTAGGCCACTTATGCCAATTAGTCTCACTCATGAACTTAGGCCCATTAGTCCCCTTAGACCCCTTAGGACCATTGGTCCCATTAGGCCTATTAGGTCCACTAGGCCAATTCAGCCATTTGGCCCATTAGGCCGAATTGACCATAATGGGCCCATAGCAAACTTAGGCCCATTAGGCCCATTAGGCCCATTAGGACACTTAGGCTCAACTATTCCATTCGACCCATTAATACCATTTGGCCCATTAGGTCGAAATGGACTTAATAGTCCCATTAGTACACTTCGGCCCAATAGGCCCATTAGGCCACTTAGGCCCAATAGTCCCATTCATCCAATTTGGCCACTTAGGCCCATTATAAATTTTTGACTAGTGGAACCATTAGGTCTATTAATCCCATTAGACCCATTAGACCCATTAGGCCACTTAGGCCCAATTGTCCTATTAGGCCAATTAGGTCACTTAGGCCCATTAGGTCCATTAGGCCACTTAAGCCTAATAGAACCATTAGGACCATTAGGACACTTAGTCCACTTCATCCCATTCGGCCCTTAGGCCCATTATGCAATTTAGCCCAATTTAGGTCTTTTAGGCCAATTTGGCCAATTTGGCCATTTAGGCCATTTAGACTAATTAGGCCATTTTGGTCATTTTGGCTAATTCTGGGCATTGAGGCCAATGAGACTGATTCGGGCCAATTAGGCCAATTTAGGTAATTAAGGCCATTTAGGGAAATTAAAAGATTTATGCCATTTATGCCAATTTGGGCCAATTAATCCAATTAGGATAATTAGGCCAATTTTACAATTAGGAAACTTAGTTCATTTATGAAATTTAGTCCAATTTAGGTCATTTGGGATAATTAGGCCATTTAGGCCAATTTAGATCATTTCTACTATTTATGCCAATTTAGACCATTTAGGCCAATTAGGCCAATTATTCCATTTAGGAAAATTTAGGCAATTTAGACCAATTAGGCCAATTAGGACGATTAGAACATTTAGGCCGATTAGGCCAATTTAGACATTTGTCCAATTAGGTTAATTATGAAATTTAGGAATTTTAGGCCCATTAGGCTATTTAGGCCAATTTAGGTCATTCAAGACAATTTTGGACATTTAGGACATTTGGGCCAATTTAGAAAATTTAGGCCAATTTAGGCCATTTAGACCAATTAGGCAAATTTTGGACATTTAGGTCATTTAGGCCAATTTAGGTAATTTACGCCAATTAGGATATTTAGGCCAATTTAGCTGATTTAGACCAATTAAGAAAATTAGGACAATTAGACCAATTAGTCCAATTAATCAATTCAGGCCAATTAATCCAATTAGGCCATTTAGGTCAATTTAGTCCATTTAGGCCAATTAGGGAATTTTGGCCATTTAGGCCAATTAGGCCATTTATAAAATTATATCAATTAGTCCATTTAGGTCATTTAGGCTAATTTGTCCATTTAGACCATTTAGACCAATTTAGGCCATTCAGACCAATTATGTCAATTAGGCCAATTTAGGCCATTTAGGCTAATTTAGGACATTTTTCCCAATTAGGCCAATTAGGTCAATTAGTAAATTTAGGCCATTTAGGCCAATTAAGTCCATATTTTCCAATTAATACACTTAGGTCCATTAGACAATTTAGGCCACTTAGGCCCCTTAGGCCACTTAGGCCGCTTAGACCCATTAGGCCACTTAGGCCCCCTAGGCCCATTATGCCCATTAGGCCCCTTAGTCTCATTAGGCCACTTAGTCCCATTAGGACACTTAGTCATGTTAGGACCATTAGGCCCCTTAGTCCACTTAGGCCCATTAGTCCACTTAGGCCCCTTAGTGGCGTAATGTGCCTAATGAGCCTTAGTGGCCAAATGGGCCTAATCGTCCTAAGTGGCCTAAGTGGCCTAATTGACCTAATCATCCTAAGTGACCTAAGTGCCCTAATGGGCCTAATGGGTCTAAGAGGCCTAATGAACCTGATGTGCCTAAGTGGCCTAATGAGCCTGATTGGCCTGATGGTCCTAGTGACCCACATGATCCTCAGTGGCCTAATGAGCCAAATAGGCCTTAGTGGCCTAATGGGCCTGATGGGCCTGATGGGCCTAAGTGGCCTAATTAGCTAAATGGACCTAAGTGACCAAATGGGACTAATGATCCTAATGGACCTAAGTGGCCAAATAGGCATGATGGGAATAATGAGCATAATGGGCCCAAGTGTCATAATAAGTTGAATGGATATGAGTGGCCTAATGGGCCTGATGGGCTTGATGGACCGAATGGGTTGAATGGGTCTAAGTGGTTATGTAACGTTCTGTGTTTTGAACTAGATGAAAAAGTGTAGAAAATAAAATTTTTCTATTAACTAGACCGGTTTTAAAGCCACGCGTCAGAACTTTTTGTTTCCGATAGTCGACACTACGACGTTGATAGAATAAATATATTAAGTTTTTTTTCATATGTGTGTTTGTTTCCTTTCAAAAATTTAATATAACTCTCAAACGGTGTGTCATATGAGAAATCTGAGACAACATTTAGGTCCGAAATGTCGGGTTTACCCTATGTAGGGTATAACCTTGATTCACATCGGGTGTTTGGAACCCTCACACATGATAATTCCATCTTTATTTTTAATTAATTAATTATTCTATTTTTTGTATATTAAATAATTATTTTTCACAAATGGTGCATCGAATGAGAAATATGAGACCACCAATAGTTCCAGAATGTGTGTTTTACCTTAGAAAGGGTATAAAATTTGCGAGCGTCGGATGTTTGGTCATATCTCACCTGAAGATAATTTATTTGGGTTATAAATATTTTTTTTGGCCATTAGAAATAATAATAATAATTTTATTATTAATATTATTATTTTTTTAACGTCCTGAACTTAATTAGTTACAGACTGTTTTTAATTATTTTGTCCTAATTCTTTAAAGATACCCAGGGCGCGTGTCAGCGCACCTCACTGTAGGTCCCGAGCGGCTATTTAATTAATTTAAATAACTGCAGAAGTTTTATGAAAAATGTTATATCGTGCTTTAGAGTAGTGTTCAGGATTTAAAATAATTAATTAAGTATTGAAACGTGATAAGAAAAGATTAAGAAACTTAAAATAAAGCAAGAAGGGGAGAAGGGAAATTTTGAAATAAAATAGAAAGGGGGTTACGGGAAAAATAAAAGTAATTAAAATAGGATATTTCCATTTTTATTTATTTTTATTTTTTCCCTTCCGTCCTTTTATTCTATTTTATTTTTATTTTTATTTTTCCTTTTCCTTTTCTTTTATTTTTCTCTTTTTTTCTCTTTTTTTCTTCCTTTTCTTTCTTTTCCTTTTTTTTCTCTCCTCCTCTCCTCCCTCTCCCTCACATCGCGCCTCCCGTCTCTCCCTAGGTGGTGCACCACCTTGGTTCTCCTTCGAAAGACCGCACCTCCTCCATCTTTCATCTGATTTCTTCACTATCAGGTGAATAGTAAACCTTATGGCAAGGCTAACCCTGCACAAGTGGAATCGTACTTTTTTGTTGAGTATCCTGTGTGCAGTTTGTCGCGGGAGGATTTTACCATATTTTGGGGTTTTTCTAAAATCTTCTGTTTTTTCCGTTTTAGGTCAAATCAAAGCCTACTGTGGATCATAGGATAATATACGAGTATAAGGTATGGCGTCTATTCTCTTTCCCTCTGTTTCATTGCGCTTTATAAAAATGAATGATTGTGTTGTTCTTCGGTGCCTACCGACGTTGTGAAAATTCACCCTATTTCTTTAATTTAATTGTTTCACCTAATTTTTTTAGCCCTTTTCTTCATAAATAAAATTATATAATTCATTGCAATGTGGTTGGACACCCCTTTGGGTGTGCCGATGTGGTAGGTATAAATTCCGTTAGCCCGAGTATTTAATTTAATTAACTACATGTGTTGCGCAACCTATTTTTGTTGTGTTTAAATTAAATAATTATTTTAGAATAATTTTGAACCTTGAATTGTTGGATCTTTGGTAGTTGTTTGTGATGAATTTTTTATTTATTTAAATGTGTATGCCCGGACATTTAATTTAATTAACTACATGTGTTGCACAACCTATTTTTGTTGTGTTGACTTTAAATAAATAATTTAGATTAATTATGAACCGTGAATTGTTGGATTCTTGGTAGTTGTTTCTACTGAATTATTTATTTATTTATTTAAATATGCATGCCCAAATATTTAATTTAATTAACTGCATGTGTTGCGCAGCCTATTTTTGTTGTGTCGAATTTAAATAAATAATTTAGATTAATTATGAACCGTGAATTGTTGGATTCTTGGAAGTTGGTTGTGCTGATTTATTTATTTATTTAAAAGTGCATTTATCTGCTTATGTTGATGCAGTATCTTACCTTGTTAATATTGTTATGCTGTAATATTTAATTTGTACCTTGTGATGAACGAGTGTATCTGTTTAGTTTTCAAGCTGCAATTTAATATTCTTATTATGTCATATCTACTTCTGTAAAAACATTAATTTAATTTAGGGCGGGGAAAGAAGGTGTGTCATGTATTAAGAGCCATGATTAGACCCTCTATTCCTGATGGTTACCACTACGCGCTGGGGGCGGTTTCGTTGGCTTTGCCAGACTAAGACTTCCCTGGGCTTTCTAATACTTATGTGTGACACCAGTTCCAAAAGGGTCCATCGAGACGAATCTGTTGGAAATGTGGCTAAGCCAGCCTCGAATGATACTCGACTCCTTTTTGCAAGATCAAGATGAGCTCAGGGTAAAGCCATGTCTAGAGTGATACTTGGTCTTTCGAAAAAATTCCTTGGATGAGATCAGTGGTATTGGATAATTTGACAGATGTTCCATAGAGATACCTTCGGGATGGGCTCAGACTCCAACTCTCAACTTGAACCTTAATAATGATGCACTTAAAGTTTATATTAATGCCTCTTGAGCCTCTTGATATTTGTAATATTCTTCTGGTATATTGAAGCCCACCTGGTTGACACTTCACTTAGACCCCAATTTAAAGCACAAGATTGGGGTATGTCTTTCCCTTGTTTTATCTTGTTTTTTCAGGATTTATATATATGCATATGTGTATTCTACTTACATGTACTCCTTTCAGACTTTCATCTTAGGCCGAAACAGGTGATTAGGGATGGGTACCCTTGGGAACTTGGGTTGAGTTATTTATTTCATTGCACTTAATAAATTATCTAAAATTGTTATATAATGGCACATTTCATTTTATTATTGCACGAAATGGAAAGGTTTAGAAATTGAGGGTGTCGGCCTACTGGGATTTTATCTCACACCCAGCTCGGGCATTGTTGACACCCGAGTAGATTATATGTTTGCAGGTATTGAAAAAAAGAAGTGTGCTGCTTCTGATGCTTGATTATTTCTTGCTTATTAGGAGGGAGACTGGGGAAGAGGACTGAGCCTTATTTGTGATGTAGTTGTTTCACTTTTCATATTTTCTTTTTAGTTGGCTATTTTCTTGGGTTTCTGTTTTCTGCACCTTCAGTTTAGAAAGACATCATGGCATGACATTATTTTGTGAGTTTCCGCACTTAAGTCTTATTCAGTTGGATTATTCATATTACTTCTTCTACAGTTCGTTCATTTATATGCTTCCACTATTTTTTATTAATTTTTTTTACCTCTTTTGTGATAATACCTATTACCTATGAGAGCATAGTCTCCCCCTCGGACACAAAAAGGCCCTCACTGCTAGTCAGTAGCCTCTGGAGTTCGGGGAGATGTGCTTGAGGTCATATAACCCACCGATCCGGCCACCGTCTTAGAGGTGATCCGGGTCGGTACATTATAAATTGGTATCATAGGTGGTATTTTCCTTTGTCTTACTATTTTGGGTTGGTAGACAGAAGACTAGGAATGTGTCGGCGCTTAGTTGATAGTCACGCCTGGGACAGATCACCCCACGTACGGGAAATGACCAAGTGGCCAGGGTTGGGATTGTTGTTCATTGCCTTTTGATGTTACAATTGATATGATTTCACCTCGAGTGATTGGTGTAATTCCCGATGCTTATGAATTTATGGAATTTATGATATTTTACCCTACACCTATTGAGATAAGGTTGAAGCATTTCTTGTATCATAATAGGCACATAGGAATTCACATGCCATGCATAGTGTCATTCCATGTAGTTTCATTCTAGGTTTCATGTTGACTCAAATGGTGTGCCATGAATATATGTCATGTCTTCTAATTATTTATCATGTCATTCTAGATACCATGTTTCCTTGATATATTTAGCATGTTATCCTATTTCCATGCTGCATATTTAATACCATGTTTCCTTGTATCATGATTTGATGCCTATTAGCATGTCTCTATGATTAAAATGTTATGTTTATCTGATTAAAACATGTCTCTCTCTGTTATTTTCTTGTAGTGACCTGCTTTCTTGCTTGTAATGTAATTGGTTTCTTTGCTAAAAAATATTGGTTTCCTTTGAATGAGAGTCAAATCCCAAAAACTATAATGTGTATAGTCACTTTATAGGTTGATAGCCACCCATATATCTAGGATGATACGTGTTTGAGCATGTTATAATTTCAAATGAATTGGTTTACTACCTAAAGGCACAACTAGGACCAAGTAGTCTAGTTGGTGCATGTTCCTTATGAGATAACCTGGTATGGGTGTTGTGACTCTTAATAATTAAACAACTATTTTTGGGTTGCACTCTACTGAACCCAGGCCGGCTTAGTGGGACCCTTGTAGGTTTCCTTATCTTCTAAAAAGGATTTTATGTGATAGATTGCCTAATTAAGGACGAGATGTTAATTAATGTAAAATGTTTTAAAATGGAGTTTTATAAATCATACCTATTTTTTCCTTGAGGCATTGGTTAAGATCAAGTACCTTGTGTTTTGTTTTGAAAAAATTGTACTTGATGTTTTGATTAAATCATTTGATGATTAAATATTAAATGTGGTTAAATATAAAGGTCTTAGATATGGAACCTGTGGCGATTTCCTCTATTTAAGACCTTGGTATAAGGGTAGTTCGAGTTTCTCCTTGATTTTCTTTGGAACATAACCACTCAAATACTGTTGTCTTTAGTTAGACCCCCTTGCTTATAATGACACCCTTGTTCAGATGAGTGGTCATGTTTTCCTTGACTTTTGTTTCAGGCTTGAGCATCGGGTAATGCTCATTTCCATCAGGTTAGGCATGCCTTAGGAATGGTAAATTTCTTCATAGGTCGTTTTAACCTCTCTTCTCCACAGTGATGGATGACTCGGTATGTCGTCATCTGAGTTAAAAGTCATCATTCTTCTGTCTCACCTTAGGGTAGTAGGCGTTCACGTATGTTGTTTTGTCGAGTTCTTAATGATGTGATAAACCGGTTGAGTTCAGTGTAATCATAAAGTCATGCACTGTTAAATACAGTTTGGGTTATCTTCATAGTACAATGACATCCCTGTTAGAGGAATCAAGTTCGTCCCAATGCTCAGGATGACTTCCACAGACTCGGGTGTTTTGTCACACCAGTTGGTTTGGTTGGGCTTTCATTCTATTTGTTTAAATTTTTTCCTTCTGATATTCTCTAAATCCTCTTAGTGTACTTTTCCATAAGTGACGAGCATGTCCCCTATCTTGCCTTCATCCTTGATGCACTAAGAGAGAATTTGTATTACGCCATGATAAAGCTTTAAAAGTTTTTGGTCTTGTTTATGGTGGTTTTCTCAGTGTTTCATGCAGATGCATTGTTCTTATAGAGGCTTTTATTAGTCTTGAGTTACCATAGGATTTTCATGTAGGAATTCCTGATGAACTCTTGTACACCGTCTGTTTCATCTAACATGACCGCCAGGCCGATGTTTCTCTAGACTCGGTCAATGTTTTGATATGGGCATATTTCCCTTGTACAAACGTCTCACTCATAAATGTGGTGTATGGAATACTTAAGGTTAGTTCCTTATACTCATGTTGTGCCAATCTGAGTTTCCCACGGACTTGTTTTTCGGGCTTGGTGATGCTTAAATCAGGGATCATCACTAGAAGTTAGGTATGAATTTTGGTGCACATGTTCTTGGTGAATGTGAGATACCTTGGAAGAAGTCATCACAGTTCAGTTCATAAAATTCAGTCCATCTAAGACGAGAATCTTCTTAAATGGTCAACTGAAGTGGGTTGACTAGTTCTCTCTCTTGTTCAATGAAGAGGTTAGTAAATGACCTTTTTCTAACACGTCATCAGGTGAGAAAAGTGTGTCTTGGGTTGACCAATACTTTTCATAAAAATATGGCTCGACTCGAGCTTTAAGGGCAATGGGGAATCAGCCATTTTTTCCATTTCATAAATCATGTAAGAAGTGTCAATAGAATGCTTAAGGGCGTGTCTTATAGAAAAATTCTGACAGTGAAAGGTGTGGTGACTTTGAATTTTCCTCTTTATAACTTTAAAACCTAAGGTGGGAAGTAACTTTGACCATAAGTTAATGAGATGACGACATGTTTGTGTCTCTAGCTGAACGTGTTCGGATAAATATTGTCTTGGTGTTTCAGTTGGAAAATGAGCTTTGGCTCAGATCTTAATGGATTTTGTTCCACTTTCCTAACCAATGTTTGAACGTGCGTTGGGAGTTTAGATACGCAACACAACCTTTTGTGTAAGACTTCATGACCCTTGTGTATCAGATGAATGTTATGTTGTTCCCGAAGGCTTCTTGGGGATGAGAAGTTCTAAGGTGGGAAGGTTTTAATGTTCTGTAGTTTGAACCGGATGAAAAAGTGCAAGAAATAAAATTTTTCCGTTAACTGGGCAGGCCGGTTTTAAAACTGAGCATCAGAACTTTTTGTTTCTGATAGTCGACACTACGGTGTTGATAGAATAAAAATATTAAGTTTTTTTTCATAAACGGGTTTGTTTCCTTTCAAAAATTTGAATTAACTCTCAAACGGTGTGTCGTATAAGAAATATGAGACCACCGTTAGGTCCAGAACTCCGGGTTCACCCTAGGTAGGGTATAACATTGATTTGCATCGGGTGTTTGGAACCCTCGCACATGATAATTCTATATTTATTTTTAATTAACTAATTGTTACATTTTTTATATATTAAATAATTATTTTCTCACAAATGGTGCGTTGAATGAGAAATCTGAGACCACCAATAGTTCCGGGACATGGGGTTTACCCTAGAAATGGTATAAAATTTGTGATCGTGAGACGTTTGGTCATATCGCACCCGAAGATAATTTATTTGGGTCATAAATATTTTTGTTGGCCATTAGAAATAATAATATTATTATTATTATTAATATTATTATTTTTGTAACGTCCTGGCCTTAATTAGGTACATACCATTTTTAATTATGTTTTCCTAATTCTTTAAAGCGACCCAGGGCGCGTGTCAGTGAACCTCGCTGCAGGTCTTAGGTGGCTATTTAATTAATTTAAATAACTACAAACGTTTTATGAAAAATGTTATGTTGTGCTTTAGCGTGGTGTTTGGGATTTAAAATTATTAATTAAGTATTGAAATGTGATAAGAAAAGATTAAAAAAATTTAAAAGAAAACAAGAAGGGAGAAAATGAAATTTTGAAATGAAATAGAAAGGGGGTTAGAGGAAAAATAAAAGTAATTAAAATGGGAGATTTCCATTTTTATTTATTTTTATCTTTTTCCCTTCCATCCTTTTATTCTATTTTATTTTTATTTTTATTTTACCTTTTCTTTTTCTTTTATTTTTCTCTTAATTTTTTCTTTTCTTTTTATTCCATTTCTTTCTTTTCCTTTTTTTCTCTCCTCCTCTCCTCCCTCTCCCTCACGTCGTGCCTCCCCTCTCTCCCTAGGTGGAACACTACCTTGGTTCTCCTTAATAAGACCGCACCTCCTCCGTCTGTCATTTAATTTATTCACCTTCAGGTACGCAGAAAACCATAGGGCAAAGCTAACCTTGCGCAAGTGGAATCGTACTTTTTTGTTGAGTATCCTGCGCGCAGTTTGTCGGGGGAGGATTTTACCCTATTTTGGGGTTTTTCTATAATCTTCTGTTTCTTCTATTTTAGGTCAAATCAAATCCTACCATGGATCATAGGATCATCTACGAGTATAAGTTAGGGCGTCTACTCTCTTTCCCTCCATTTCGTTGCGCTTTATAAAAATGCACGATTGTGTCGTTCGTCAGTGCCTATCGACATTGTGAAAATTCACCCTATTTCTTTAATTTAATTGTTTCGACTAATTATTTTATCCCTTTTCTTCATAAATTAAATTTTTTAGTTCGTTTCAATGTGGTCGGACACCCCTTTGGGTGTGCTGACGTCTTTGGTATAAATTTGGTTAGCCCGGGTATTTAATTTAATTAACTGCATGTGTTGTGAAACCTATTTTTGTTGTGTTTAATTTAAATAATTATTTTAGAATAATTATGAACCTTGAATTTTTGGAACTTTGGTAGTTTTTTGTGCTGAATTATTTATTTATTTAAATGGGCATGCCCAAATATTTAATTTAATTAACTGCATGTGTTGCGCAACCTATTTTTTGTGTGTTGAATTTAAATAAATAATTTAGAATAATTATGAACCCTGAATTGTTGGATTCTTGGTAGTTATTTGTGATGAATTATTTATTTATTTAAATTTTCATGCTTGGGAATTTAATTTAATTAACTACATGTGTTGCACAACCTGTTTTTGTTGTGTTGAATTTAAATAAATAATTTATATTAATTATGAACCATGAATTGTTGGATTCTTGGTAGTTGGTTGTGCTGAATTATTTATTTATTTAAAAGTGAATTTTTTTTGCTTATGTTGATGCAATATCTTTCCTTGTTAATATTGTTATGCTGCAATATTTAATTTGTACCTTGTGATGCATGGGTGTATCTGTTTAGTTTTAAAGCTGCAATTTCATATGATTATTATGTCATATCTGCTGCTGTGAAAACATTAATTAAATTTAGGGTGGGGAAAGAAGGTGTGTCTCGTATTAAGGGTCATGGTTAGACCCTCTATTCCTGATTGTTACCACTATGCACCAGGGGGCGATGTCATTGGCTTTGCTGGACTGAGAGTTCCCCGTGCTTTCTAATACTTATGAGTGACCCCAGTTCCAAAAGGGTCCATTGAGATGAATCTGTTGGCAATGTGACTAAGCCAGCCTCAGATGATACTAGACCCCTTTTTGCGATATCGGGATGAGCTCAGGGAAAAGTCATGCCTCAAGTGGTACTTGGTCTTTCGAAGTATTTCCTTGGATGGGCTCGGTGGTATTGGATAATTTGACGGATGTTCCGTAGAGATACCTTCAGGATGGGCTCAGACTCCAACTCTCGACTTGAACCTTAATAATGATGCACTTAAGGTTTATATTAATTCCTCTTGAGCCTCTTGAGATTTGTAATATTCTTCTGGTATATTGAAGCCCACCTGGTTGACACTTGACTTAGACCCCAAGTTAAATCACAAGCTCAGTGTATGTCTCTCCCTTGTTTTAACTTGTTTTTTCAGGATTTATATATATTCATATGCGTATTCTAATTACATGTACTCCTTTTAGATGTCCATCTTAGGCAGAAGTAGGTGATTAGGGATGGGTGAGTTGGGAACCCGGGCCGAGTTATTTATTTCATTGCACTTAATAAATTATCTGCAATTGTTATAAAATGGCACACTGCATTTTATTATTGCAATAAATGGAAAGGTTTAGAAATCGCAGGTGAGGGCCTACTGGGATTTTATCTCACACCCTGCTCGGGCATTGTTGACACCTGAGTAGATTATATGTTTGTAGGTATTGACAAAGGGAAGTGTTCTACTTCTGATTCTTGATTGTTTCCTGCTTCTTAGGATGGAGACTGGGGCAGAGGACCGAGCCTTGCTTGTGATGCAATTGTCTCACATTGAATATTTTCTTTTCAGTTGGTTGTTTTCTTGGGTTTTTGTTTTATGCACCTACAGTTTAGAAAGACATCATGGCATGACATTATTTTGTGAGTTTCTGTACTTGAGTCTTATTCAGTTGGATTATTCATATTGCTTCTACTATAGTTCATTCATTTATATGCTTCCGCTATTTATTATTAATTTTTGTTTACCTCCGCTATGATAATACCTATTACCTATGAGGGAATAGTATCCCCCTCAGACACAAAAAGGCCCTCACTACTAGTCGGTAGCCTCTGGCATTCGGGGAGATGCGCTTGAGGTCATGTAACCCACCGGTCCGGCCACCATCTTAGAGGTGATCCGGGTTAGGACGTTACAGGATGAATGGGCCCGATGGGCCGAATAGGCCTAAGTGGCCTAATGAGCTGAATTGGTCTAAGTGGCCTAATGTTCCTAATAGGCCTAAGTGGTCTGATGGGCCAGATACGCCTAATGGGACTAATGGGCTTTAGTGGCCTAATAGGTCTGATGGCCTAATGGGCATCATGGGCCTAAGTGGCCTAATGGTTTTAATGGGCATAGTGGCCTAATGGGCCTAATACAGCTAATGGGACTAAGTAACCTAATGGGCCTAATGGTCCTCAGTGGCTTAATGGGCCTAAGTGTCCTGATCGGCCTAGTGGGCCTAAGTGACCTAATGAGATAAATGGGCCTAATAAGCCTAATGGGCCTAAGTGACCTAATGGGCGTGATGAGCCTTAGTGGCCTCATGGGCCTAATGGGACTAGTGGGCTTCAGTGTCCTGAGTAGCCTAATGGGAATAATGGGCCTAAGTGGCCTAATGGGTGTAATGGACCTAAGTGGTCTAATGGACATAATGGACCTGATGGTCCTAATGGGCCTTAGTGGCCTAGTTGGCTTCGTGGGCCTAATTGTCCGGATATGCCCAATGGGCCTAATGGGTCTCAGTGGTCCAATGGGACTTATGGGCCTATACGCCCTAATGGGTCGAATGGGAATAAGTGGACTAATGGGCCTGATGGGACTGATGTGCCTATGGGCCTCACTGGTCTAAGTGGTTCAATGGGCCCCATGGGCCTTAGTGCTTTAATGGGATGAGTGAGCCTAATGGGCCTAAGGGGCCAAATGGGCCTGATTTTCTGAATGGACCTCAGTGGCCGAATGTGCCTTATGAGTCTAATGGTCCTGGTAGGACCAATGGGCATAATGGGACCAAGTGGTCCAATGGGCCTAATGGGCCTAAGTGGCCTAATGGGCATAATGGCCCTAATGGGCCTAATGAGCATAAGTGGACTAATGGGTATGATGGGCCTATTAGGGAGAATGGGCCTAAGTGTCATAAGTGGCCTAATGGGTATAACGGGCCTTAGTGGCCTAATGAGCCTAATGGGCCTAAGTGGCCTAATGGGCCTAATGGGCTTAATGGGTCGAATGAGCCTCAATGCCCGAATGGGCCTCATGGGCCTTATAGTACTAATGGTAATAATGGGCTTAATGGTAAGAATGGGCCTAAGTGGCTTAATGGGATCAATATACCTAAGTGCCTGAATGGGCCTAATGGGCCTAATGATCCTAAGTGGCCGAATGGGATTAATGGACTTAAGTGGTAGAATGAGCCTAATGGACCTAAGTGGCCTCATGAGCCTAATTTTCCTAAGTGGGTGGATGGGCCTAATGGGCCTCATGGGACCAATGGGCCCTAGGGGCCTAAGTGGCCTAACGGGCCTAGTGGGCCTAATGAGCCTAATGGGTTTAAGTGGCCGAATGGGATGAATAGGCCTAATGTGACAAGTAGTCCTAAGTGGCCAATGATACTAATGGTCCTAATGGGCCAATGTGGCCTATGTGGCCAAATCAGCCTAATCGAACAATTGGGCCTAGTGGGCCTAAGTGTCTTAATGGTCCAAATTAGCCTAGGTGGACGAATGGGATTGATAGGCCTAAGTGGATGTCATAATGTGCATGATAGGCCTATGTGGCCTAATGGGCCTAATAGGCATCATGGGCTCAAGTGGGCCTCTTGGGCCTCATGGGCCTAAGTACCCAAAAGGGCCCAAGTGGCCTAATGGGCCTAATGGTCCCAAGGGTCCTAATGGTCCCAAGGGGCCTAATGGTCCCAAGTGGCCTAATGGGCCTAATGGTATTAATGGGCTTAACAGGCCTTAGTTCTAAATGGGCCAAATGGGGAAAATGGGCCTAAATGGACTAATGGGCCTAAATGGCCTAAGTGGCCTAATCAACTAAATGAGCTTAATGGTCCTAATGGGCCTAATGGTATTAATGGGACTAAGTGGCCTAAAGGTCCTAAGGGGACTAATTGGACTAAGTGTATTAATGGGCCTAGGTGGACTACTGGGATTAATGGGCTTAACGGACCTAGGATAAAAATGGTCCTAATGGGCTGAATGGGCCTCAACGGCCTAATGGAACTAAGCTGCCTAATGGGCATAAGTGGCCTAATCAGTGTAATGGTTATAGTGGGTTGAAAGGGCCTAATGGTCCTAAGGGGCCTAATGGGCTTTAGTTTTCTAATGGGTCTTGGTGGCCTAATGGGCTTAATGGTGTTAACGGGCCTAGGGTCCAAATGGGCCAAATGGGCCTAATTGGCCTCAGTGGCCTAATGGGCCTAATGGGCCTAGTGGGATTAATGGGTCGAAATCGCCTAATGGGAAAAGTTTCCTAATCATCCTAATGGGCATAATGTGCCCAATGGGCCGAATGGGCAAAATGGGCCAAATGGGCATAATTAGCCTAATTGGCCTAAGTGGACTAATGGGAAAAAGTGGCCTAATGGGCCAAAGTTCCCTAATCGTCCTAATGGGATTAAGGGTCCTAATGGGCATAATTGGCCTAAGTGGCCTAATGGGCCTAATTGGCCCAAGTGTCCTAATGGGCCTAAGTGGCCAAATTAGCCTAATGGGCTTAATGGGCCTAGTGGGCCTAAGTGGCTTAATGGGACTTAGTCGTCTAATGGCCTAATGGGGCTAAGTGGCATAATGGGCCTAAGTGAACTAATGAGCTTATTTGGCTTAACAGTCCTAGGGGCCTTATGGGCCTAATGGGATGAATTAGCCTAAGTGGCCTAATGTGCATAATGGGACTAAGTGGCCTAATGGGCCTAAGTTTCCAAATCGGTCTAATGGGATTAATGGGCCTAAGTTTCCTAATGTTCCTAATGTGCCTAATGTTCTTAATGGGACTAATGGGCCTAAGTGGACTAATGGTCCTAAGTTTCTTAATCGACCCAATGGGTTAAATGAGCCTAGTGAGGCTAAGGGGCCTTATGGTCCTATTGGGCCTAAGTGGCTTGATTGGACTAATGGTCTTAAGTGGCCTAATAGGCCTAAGTTTTTCTTTGGAAAAAATGGGCTTAAGTGGCATAATGGGTCTAATTGGCCTAAGTGGCTAAATGGGTTGAATGGCCCTAATTAGCCCAATAGGCCTAATGGGAATAAGTGGTCTAATGGGCCTAATGGGGCTAAGTGGCGTGATGGGGATAATGGGACTAAGTGGCCACATGGGCCTTAAGGACCTTTTTGGCCTAATGAGACTCAGTGGACTCATGGTCCAAATAGGCTTAATAATCCTAATGGGCCTAATGGGCTTAAGTAGCTTATGTGGTCCAATGGGCCTAATGGGATTAAGTGGCCTCTGTGGTCCAATGGACCTAATGGGATATATGGTCCTAATTTGCAGAATGGGACTAATCAGACTAAGTGGTTGAATGGGACTAATGACCAAATGGGCCTAATGGGTTTAATGGGCCTAATGGGTGTAATGGGCTGAAGTGGACAAATGGGCATAGTGAGCCTAGGTGACCCAATGGGCCTGAGTGGCTTAATGGTTCTAATGGACCGAATGGGATGATGGGCCTAAGTGGGCCAATCATCCTAAAGGGCCTAATGGGACAAAGTGGCCTAATGGACCTAAGTAGTCAAATGGGACTAAGTGGCCTAATGGGGCTAATGGGCCTAAGTGGACGAATGGGCCTAAGTGGCCGACTAGGGCTAATGGACCTAAATAATGGAATGGGCATAAGTGGCCAAATGGGTTTAATGGGGCTAATGAGTGTTAGTGGCCTAATGGGCATAATTTTCCAAATGGGCCGAAGTGGCCTAATGGGCTTAGTGGTACTGAGTGGCCGAATGAGCAAAATGGGCCTAAGTGGTCGAATGAGCCAAATGGGCCTAAGTGGCCTAACTGGCCCAATGGGCCTAATGGGCGAATGGTTCGAATGGACTTAAGTGGCCTAATGGGCTGAAGTGGCCTAAGTGGCCCTAATGGGCCTAATGGACCCTAAGTGGCCTCATGGGCCTAATGGGCTTAAGTGGCATAAGTGGTCTAATAAACCTAATCGACCGAATGGGCCTATTGGGACTAAGTGGCCTAATGGGCCTATTGGACCTTAGTGGCCCAATGGGCCTAATTTTTCCTAAATGTCCTAATGGGCCTAATGGCATGAATGAGATGAATGGGAATAATGGGCCTAAGTGGCCTAATGGAACTACTGGAAATTTAGGCTATAGCCACAGTTTGAAACCGTGGCTATAAGCCCAAAGACCGTGGCTATAGGTTATAGCCACGGTTCAATTAACCGTGGCTGGTATTGGCGTGGCTATAGGCCAACCCCTATAGCCACGGTTTGAAACCGTGGCTAAAGCCTTATAGCCACAGTTTGAAACTGTGGCATAAGGTAAAACACAAACAAGCCTTATAGCCACGGTTAGAAACCGTGGCTATAGATCAAAGTTCAATAAAAAAACACAGCAAGCCTGCAGGCCTGCCTTCCACCCCCTGCCCCCTGCTGGTCCCCTGCCACCCCCTTCACCCCCCTGTCAGTCCCCCCTGCCAGTCTCCCCTGCCCCCCTGCTAGTCCCCCTGCCCCTACTAGTCCCCCTGCCCCCTACCAGTCCCCTGCGAGTCCCCCTGCCCCATGCTCATCCCCTTGCCAGTCCCCCCTGCCCCCTGCTAGTCCCCCTGCCAGTCCCCCCTGCCCTTGCCCCCTGCTAGTCCCCCTACCCCTACTAGTCCCCCTACCTTCCACTCACCTGCTAGTCCCCCCTGCAACCCCACCCTGCATTTTCCCCTATTTTCTGTCTGGCTCTGCCCCCTTCCAGTCCCCCTACCTGTTTCCCCTGGTTCCCTACCCCCTACCAGTCCCCCCTATTTTGTCACCCCCCTGGACACACCCCCACCCCCTCCCCCCGCACAGACACCCCCCAACCCAGGACAGACACCCCCCTGGACAGACAGACAACCCCCGGACACCCCCTCCCCTGGACATATCCTCCCCTGGATAGATCCCCCCGGACAGGACAACCCTAGACACCCCCCCGGACAGACAACCCTGGACACCCCCCCTTCCCTAGACAGACCCCCCCTGGACAGACACCCCCCCACCCTGGACAAACACCCCCCTTGGACATACAACCTTGGACACCCCCCACCCTACATGTCTCCCCCCCTATCTTTTCCCTGCCAGTCCCCCTACCTATTTTCCCCTGGTTACCCACCCCCTGCCAGTCCCCCCTGTCTGTCACCCCCCCTGGACACACCCCCACCCCCCTCCCCAGGACATACACCCCCCCCACCCAGGACAGACACCCCCCGGACAGACAGACAACCTGGACAACCCCCTCCGTTGGACAGACCCCCCCGGACAGAAAACCTTGTACACCCCCCCTCCCCTGGATAGACCCCCCCCCGGACAGACACCCCTCCTCCCCTGGACAGAAACCCCCCCCCCTCCTTGGACAGATACCCCTGGACACCCCCTCCCCTGAACAGAACACCCCCCCCCCCGAACGGGTTCACCAATCCTTGAAGTTGATGCCCAATGATACTCATCCTCTATATGTTGAAGGAGAATGAATTCATCTCAGTTTCATCAATTTTTTCTGTAGGTTTACTTCAAGACCATTGTGTTAGACTACACTAGGATGGTCATGATCCTTGTCTCACATGCCTAATTTTTTAAGGCAATCATCATGTCACCACAAGAGTGATGATGATGGAACCTTTCATTGAAATGGGAGGATGGGAGTTTAAAAAATGTCTTTATGGTTTTCATTTCCCAGTCCAAATTTCTGTTGCGGAATCATCGGGAGGCGCAATGATAGAAACGAGAAATGAAAGAGGAATGCAGAAAGAAAATAGACACGGGACAACACAAATTTACGTGGTTCGGGAATAACCCTATGTCCATAGAGAGGCTGAAATTCACTAATTGAGGAGCACAAATTACATAGGTTTTTTCAGTGGTAACCCTAGTCCGAAAATGGGCTATAAAATGGATAAGATGATCACTATTTCAAAAAATAAGTTCGCATCGCTACAGTGAACGACGGTCACCTTTGTCAAAAGTGCTACAGTTGCGGGCCACAAGCATTCGGCCCAACTGGATCAGGAAACACCAATCCAACAATTTCTCTTATATAATTAACACATGCCCATGAATCTTGTTCTTGATTCCATCTCCATGTGGACATCAGTTAATAATGTCACTTTATTCCTTATCAAGGTGACAACCTAATGATCAAAGTTGACTAGAATTTCAATTGCATTGTATATTTAGACAATTCCATAAATATATTTCTCATTTCTGGAAGTGAGGGAATCTTATGCTTTCCACATATAAGTAAAGGATGGATATTCAGTTATGATCTGGGCAGTAAGGCTGTTATATCTTCTTTTTTCAAACCATATAGACATCTTAGGAATACGCAGTCAGTGGACTACTTTAGAAGCTGTTTGTGAGTACCCGATCAAGGAGAGATACAACTGTGAGACCTTTGTTTGCTGTTGGACAACACCAGCATAGCTGCGATGCGATCACAGCTGAAAAAAGCGAGTGCTGGAGGACAGTGCATGCATTATTTATGACAATGCCGACAACGTCCTTTTCTTTTCCAATACCCATGAACATAAACAAAGTCCTATTCCCATTTCATAAAAAAAAAACAGCCCCACCCCCTGGACAGCAGCCACCCCCCCCCCCCACACACACCCCTTGCACCCCTTGCACACCCCTTGCCCCCCCTACTGGACCCCCTTGGACAGCCCCCCCCCCTACTAGACCCCCCTGGATAGCAGCAGACCCCTGCTGGACCCCCTGGACAGTAGCCCCCCCAGACCCTGGACACCCCCCTGGACAGACCCTGGATAGATCCCCCTCCCCCCTGCCAGTCCTTCCCCCCCACCCCTTTCCCCCCAAACCCTGGACAGATCCCCCTCCCCCTGCCAGTCCTGCCCCCCCCCCCCCCCACCCCTTCCCCCCCAGACCCTGGACAGATTCCCATCCCCCTGCCAGTCCTGCCCCCCCCCCTCCCCCCAAACCCTGGACAAATTCCCCTCCCCCTGCTAGTCCTGCCCCCCACCCCTTCCCCCCCAGACCCTGGACAGATTCCCCTCCCCCTGCTAGTCCTGCCCCCCCCCCCCCCCCCTCCCCCTAGACCCTGGACAGATTCCCAACCCCCTGCCAGTCCTGCCCCCACCCTAGACCCTGGACAGATCACCCCCAGACCCTGGACAGATCCCCCTCCCCCTGGACAGATTCCCCCCAAACCTTGGACAGATTTCCCTCCCCCTGCCAGTCCTGCCCCCCCACCCTATACCCTGGACAGTTCATACCTATCTTAGAGTGTGTTTTCTATTTTAAGGATTTTTCTCTTGTGAAAGGTGGATACCTTTCTATTTGTAATCATTTAATCCTTGATATGATGGGTTTTGATGTAATCAACAGGATTGATTGACTAGTTCTCTATTGATCCCATATTAATTGTTGTCATTGGAGGGTGATGATTAAATCCCCATAGGGAAGTAGGTATGTGAATAAGTTATAATGGGATGTCTGTGTGACTCAAGATAGGTATGAGCTGTCAAGGATGGGTAGTGTGATAGATCTATCACTAGCATTTTCCTTGAGTACCAGGGGTTACAAACCTTTGTTTTCCATTGGTAGTGGGGAATTCAGTGAAGACTATCCTAACAACATTTATGGTCTACCACTAGTATGGGAGGTAGAAGACAATATCAAAATTGTTCCAGGAGCAGTACCAATAACCATTACTCCTTATAGGATGGCACCTATGGAGCTTCTGGATCTCAAGAAGATATTCAAGGACCTAAAGGCTAAAGGCTTCATATGCCCCAGTACATACCATGGGGTTTCACTCAACTCTGTGTTGGCTAGAGGCAAGGTAGGTGACTATTCATTGATCACGTATTGTGTAGGAGACTATAGAGTAGGTCTAGTTGTTCAGAAAGAGCATGATGAGAGCATTATCTAAACATTAGTTATATGCCAACCAACGCTGATGAACTCTCAAGTTAGAGGTTGGAGATATTTTTTTTCTTTAGAGACTCACCCAGGTTGGTCTATAGACATATTCAGAGGTAGGATAAGCTCTTACTGAGGTTATTTGGACCTTTTGATGTTCTGAAATAGACCAGACTAGTGGACTACAATTTAGCACTCCCTCAAAAGTACCAGTCAAAGCATGATGTACTTCAAGTGTTTTGGATGCACTAATACTCTCTAGACACAACACATGTTTTTTGTCCTGATGAGGATTAGTAGGATGTAGATGCTTCATTAGAGGAGTATCTCATTCATATTGTTGATTAGAGCGTGAAGATACTCCAAGTTAAATCAGTTCCCCTAGTACAGGTGCTATAACACGGCATTACCGCGGCGTGACAGTGGCGTGACCGCGGCGTGACCACGGAGTGACCGCGGCGTGACCGTGGCGTGACCGCGGCGTGACCGCGGCGTGACCGCATCATGACCGTGGCGTGACCGCAGCGTGTTGGCCCGATCCAGCGACATCCGCGGGGCAGCATCTTCTTGTCAGGAGCGAAGGGAGTGGGAGGAGGGTGGAATGCTAGTGGAAGGGGACTGATTGAAGGTGTTGGGGGGATGGTGCGGGCTGATTCTAAGGTGGCAGGAGGGGCTGTTGTGGGCTGGAATGTTGGTGGCAGTAGGCTGAAATGAAGGTGGAAGGGGGATGGTGTGGGCTGGATGTGGCTGGATCAGGGCCAAATAATGGCATTACCACGGCGTGACTGCGGCATGACCGCGGCGTGACCGCAGCGTGACCACGGCGTGACCGCAGCATGACCATAGCATGTTGGCCCGATCCAGCGACATCCGCGGGGTAGCATCTTCTGGCCAGAAGCGAAGGGAGCAGGAGGAGGCTGGAATGCTGGTGGAAGGGGGATGGTTGTAGGTGTTGGGGGATGGTGTAGGCTGATTCGAAGGTGGTAGGGGGGTTGTTGTGGGCTGAAATGCTGGTGGCAGTGGGCTGAAATGAAGGTGGAAGGGGGCTGGTGTGGGCTGGATGTGGCTAGAGCTGGGTCAAATCACAGAATTACCATGGCGTGATCGCGGCGTGACCGCGGCGTGACCACGACGTGACCGCGGTGTGACCGCGTCGTGACCGCGACGTGACCGCAGCGTGTTGGCCCGATCCAGCGACATCCGTGGGGCAGCATCTTCTGGCCAGGAGAGAAGGGAGCGGGAGGAGGCTGGAATGATGGTGGAAGGAGGCTGGTTGCAGGTGTTGGGGGGATGTTGCAGGCTGATTCGAAGGTGGCAGGGGGGGCGGTTTCGAGTTGGAATGCTAGTGGCATTGGGCTGAAATGAAGGTGGAAGAGGGTTAGTGTGGGCTGGATGTGGCTGGAGCAGGGCCAAATCACGGCGTGACCGCGGCGTGACCGCGATGTGACCGCAGCGTGTTGGCCCGATCCAGTGACATCTGCGGGGCATCATCTTCCATCCAGGAGTGAACGGAGCGGGAGGAGGCTGGAATGCTGGTGGAAGGGGGTTGGTTGTAGGTGTTGGGGGGATGGTGCGGGCTGATTCGAAGGTGGCAGGGGGGGCTGTTGCAGGTTGGAATGCTGGTGGCAGCGAGCTGAAATGAAGGTGGAAGGGGGTTGGTGTGGGCTGGATGTGGCTAGAGTAGGGCCAAAACACAGCGTGACCACGACGTGACCGCGGTGTGACCGCTGCGTGACCGCGGCGTGACCGCGGCGTGACCGCGGCGTGACCGCGGCGTGACCGCGGCGTGACCGCAGCGTGACCGCGGCATGACCGCGGCGTGACCGCGACGTGACCGCAGCGTGTTGGCCCGATCCAGCGACATCTGTGGGGCAACATCTTCCGGCCAGGAGCGAAGGGAGCGGGAGGAGGATGGAATGCTGGTGGAAGGGGGCTGGTTTCAGGTGTTGGGGGGATGGTGCGGGCTGATTCGAAGGTGGCAGGGGGGGGGGGGCTGTTTCGGGCTGGAATGCTGGTGGCAGTGGGCTGAAATGAAGGTGGAAAGGGGTTGGTGTGGGATGGATGTGGCTGGAGCAGGGCCAAATCACGGCGTGACCGCGGCGTGACCGCGACGTGACCACGGCGTGACCGCGACGTGACCGCAATGTGTAGTCCCAATCCAGCGACATCCGCGGGGTAGCATCTTCAGACTAGGAGTGAAGGGAGCGGGAGGAGGCTGGAATGCTGGTGAAAAGGGGCTGGTTGCAAGTGTTGGGGGGATGGTGTGGGCTGATTCAAAGGTGGAAAGGGTGGTGTTGCGGGCAAGGGGGATGTTCAGACATAAATACACCGACCGAGATGCTCAGATAAACCAAGACTCCATTGCTCGGATAGAGGCGATCTAGCAATACTTCCGCATGTAGTAACTATCAGAAGGTTATAATCATGGATGAAATGGTTTAAGATAACCAGACACAGTATGAGAATTTTAATGTAAAACAACCAAATGGAGGGGTCGTGCAATGACACGAATGGGAAGAGTGAGAATATCGGATTGATCATCGGACGGAGTACACTGCGATCAGAGGAAAGAATATGCGCTGTGAGAATACAATATGCAAAGTAGGATCACCGGACAGTCCAATAAAACTGTACGCAAAGTAGACACCCTATGATCAGACGATTCAGGTATAACATGCCCGGTAGTAGAAAAGTTGAAAGACTGTGATATGAATCTACCTACACAAGAGTTGGAGCACCAAAAAAAATGCAGCTACTGATGATCATGTGATCAGAATACAATCGAGCTGATTAATAAATACAATAAAGTAGCTAATAATCATATAACTCCCTTGAAAGTATAGAGAATAGTTGATGTTCAATGTATAAAGAATGATATGTCAGATTTGGATGCATGGAGAAATTAAATTGTATAAGATAAAATTATATTTTTCATTAAGAGAAGATTTTGAAAAGCACATTTACAATTTTGTAATTTGAATAAAGAATTCAGAGTACATAAAACAAAAAGCATGATGGAATAAGTTATTACATACCGTTAGGTACAATGATGACATTGATATAGTACCTGAGTCAGTTTTTTGGGATCTTGCATCAGAAGAAGCACCCTATAAGCAGATAAACGGTAATGTCAGATTGAATAACTACTCATATATTGGACATAGGTGGCTGAAATCATCTAATAATCTACACTCATGTAAGAAAATCCTCATTCTTATGCTTGTGAATAGAAACAATTCATCCTCGTTAACTTGTAAGCATGCCTTATCTCTCTTTCAATCTCATGCTCAACAAAAGCATTATGAGGTGATGCACCCACCATTACAAAGAGCATAAAAACATGGGTTTGAAAATGTAAAAAGTATAACATGCTTAACAGGTGTAGGAAACTTCTATGGACCTACCACTGCATGCTCAAGTGTCAAACTGTGATGTAAAATACAGAAATATTCTTCTGTTTTCATGAATCTTTAAAACTAATAGGTATGTTGGATGGTTTTAAAGCAATAACCAAGTTTATACATTCTTTAAAAAGTGATTGATGTCATATCTGGATCCTATAAACCATTTTTAATTTAAATTTTTCTAAGCTAATTTTCTTGGAAAAGCTATTTTATGATAATCTCTAAAAGTTCTATAACCTCAAGGAAACATTGTCTATGTCATGGTCTTCCCACATTTTGAGGGTCAATATCTTCTGTAATGGATCTTATAAGCTACAAAAGTCAAATGTTGGTGTGAAGAATGGACATGAGCCTTAAATAACCAAGCATCACTACAGGAGCATGGTATTTTTAAACAATAGTAATGTACTGTATAAATCTAAAGGAATAATAATATATGAAAACATAAAAGGGAATCTATAAACTTACATCAAATATTATACAGGAGATAATTCTGCATATTGGAGTTTGTAAACTTCATGCTTGTAAAGATCATCAATGTTCACATGAAAATAAAAGGTCACCAAATAGGGACCCCTACAACAGGTTCAACCACAAATTATTCTACCGAGCCTGTAAGAAACAAGTATTGATCAAATACATCCACCTTCAAACTAGATTCTAATAATTTCAAGATAGTTCAATAAGAAAACTATTGAATATTAGATATGCAAAAGAAAAAATGATAATAGATGACCACTTTCAAATAGAACATAACCTTTATAGATTTTGAACTTTAAATCCCAACCTATTAAGGACATAAAGGTATTTTATGTAGCTTCGAGTAAGACCAATATTCATAGGAGCAGCCACCCAAACTGCTGTAAAAATGCTATGCATAACAGTTTGCATGTCAATAAAATGTCCTTGATTTATGGAAGTGTTCCAATTCCACCAGATCAAGTGAAAAGCTGCATCCACTGCTGCGTGAAACAGATTGTGGAGTTGAGAGAAACCATTCTGAACTGTACAACGGTTTAGGATGCCATAAACACTATAAGCAGTGAAAGCTTCAGCTTCAAACATGTTTGAAATAATTCCCCAATTCACTCTAGCGTAAGTGCAGTGAATGAAAAAATGTTCAAGAGAGTATTCCCCAACACTGTACACACTGCACATAGAACAAAAATAAAGACAAAATTTCATAAGGTTAGTGTTCGCAGGTATTTTCTGGTAAACGACAAACCATAAAAGAATAAAACAGGATGGGATAATCCATGATTTAATAAAAGGATTCAGATATCAAGACATTTTAGTTAGAACCTCCCATATATAAATTGTTATATAGCCTGCAGGTAAGTGTCACATGATGAGCGTGAATATAAACCATTGTATCATCTTTTGTCATAAATTGGTAGGAATAAATGTCCTCCCCAGCCATAATGAAAATGAATAAAATAATTGTTCTAGAATGGAAAATATATAATGAAAATGAATACCTTAATTGGAACTTAGAATGCATATGAATACTCATTTAAGGTATCCAATTTATTACAGGTATGCATTTTCATTATATATTTTCCATTCCAGACCAATTAAGGTATGCATTTTCATTAAATAAGAATAACATCGATATAATAGAATATAAATTTGTCAGAAATACGTTTTGTTTTGAAAAAATACAAATCAAAAACATTTTAATTAAAATACAGAAGTTATCACAAAATATATGTAAATTTTTACTGGTTTTGGAAATATAATACTCATAAAAGTATAACGCTTATACAAATACATCAATATAAAATCATAGTACAATAGTATAAAAATATGGGCATTACCACTGATTCTACGGAATACATGGTTTAAAGGTTTTCCATATCCTGAGAAAGTGTAAGTAGTGTATAAATTTCATTATGCAATGATAATACAATGGGATCCCCATAAAATAGTTGTTGTATAAGAGAAAAGCGGGAAATTAAAACATCATATATTAAAGCACTTTATGCTCTAACCAAACACATATTATAACAGAATAAGAATAAATTTAGTACGGAAAATTGGGGGAAGATAAATCTATTAATATAAATACATTTTGAGAGAAAAATTGGGAGAAGAAACAAAAATAAGGAGTGTGAAACCTTACATGGGTATTGAGATTTCTAATGATCAAAACTAAAAAGAATTCAGTGAAAGGGAGAAGCCACAGAGAGAGGAAAAGTTTGGGCAAAAGGATTCAAGAGCAGAAATTGATCGTTGAGGGATGGACACCGATTGATGAATGTTGAAGTATGCTGAGGAAAGATAGCCATGTAGTGTTGATGGATATGTTATAAGATAAACAACAAACATAGAAAAAATAGGAAGACCAATAAAGGAGACCTTCTAGAGGAAATGAAAAATAGATGACTATGGGAACAATTAGATACACAATTAAGATAAATGGATAGTGATTAGAGGTACACCATCATCACCAATAGAGTTCATTTCTTGGAGGAGATTTTTTGCAAATACACATGTTGGTAGAAAGGAACAACCAATTTCATATGAAACATGTGTTGTTCTTATTGGTGGTTTGGTCTTCATGATCTCATGTACTTGAGATTGCTAAGTGAAAAATTCATGAGAATAAGTCTCAATTCTTAGGATCCACAAGCACCTATTATTCAAACATTCTTTGTAGGAATAGAGAGTTTTCGATCATAGGGAAATACAATTACTACCCCTCAGTCTACTATTGAGGGTGTCACACTATAGGTTGTCACCCTAAGCTCTGAAATTAGGGCCCTTTGGAAATATTTCTAGGAATAGAGAGTTGTCGATCATAGGGAATGGGATCATATTGCAAGTTTACCAATATATTCCAGAAGAAAATAGGCATTATGCACATATCCCCACCACTTCACAAGAATACCATTAGCATATCCTGGTAGAAAATGGAGGGATACAATCAGAATATTTCCATGCTTCAATCGAATATGTCTTCCAATATATTATTGTGACAAAAAATGTATTGGCCATTATTCTCGCTCATTCACTTCTAAAGTTATAGTATATTCTAGTATCCATAGAGGGTCTTTGTCGGCATATTCAGGTGATTTTAAAGGGACGAGAATACTATAATGTTCTTACTACTAGAGCAGCATATCAACTTCTCCAACATGACATGGTGGCTACTATGGAGTAAGCTCATATTCTTTCTCCTACCCATGAGGATTATCAACACATTCTAGTAAAGGATGAGGCACTGAACCAAGCTCATATCCCCATTTCAACTGGGGTTCATCAACCCAACTTGAAAATTACCTCAAGACAGGTGTATATTCCTATTGAATAATTCTAGAGGTGCATTACAAAGGTAAACCAAAACCAATATCATATTCCCACTCCAACTATTGTTCATAAGATGTTCCCTCAATCACCTGATAGAAGGCCCATATTCCTTCCAAAAATCTATAAGTTACTCAGAAACTTTTGACAGCTTCCAGTAATCAAGAACATGTTCCTACTCAGAATTCTTTTAAAGACTATATAGGAGGTGTCTTATATCCCTTGTCCCATTCTGTGGGTCCATCAAAAAAATTTATCAGGGAATGCACATTTTAATTGGACCCATCTTCCCCTTCAACCAAGGTTAGACATCATATTTTGGAAGCCACCCAAAGGTGGGATCATACACCTACCAACAATTTATTATCTCACTGGCATATCCTAACAGCTTCCCAGCAATGGGCACATATTCTCACAACAGCAAGCATCCTTAGACATACTCCAGTGACCACCAAGTAGAAGTATCATACTCTTTATCATTCCCAAATGGTTGGTTGGAATATTTCAACCAAAATATAGGATGAGGCTCGTATTTCTACCCTACATAATGCTATAATCCTTGAGGTTATACAGTTCATGTCTGAAGCATATTAAGGATTCACCAACTCTTCATCTAAATAATATGTCCATAGTTATTATGATAGTCCTCCTCATGATACCATAAATATGGATTACAAATATTCTACCCCTAACATTCATTGTGTACAACCTCCCCATGGTGATATATCACCCTATTAAGGACATCCTCTAATTTTCAAGAAACATTCACATAGAATGGTACTCAAATAGCCAGGGTCAACCATATATAGTTCCACATCAAACATTAGCAACCATAGTTTGTAGGTGAACCAGAGTAGTGATGACCTTCCTTACCTTCTAAATTATGTGAGTCGTTGTCCACAGAAAATTGACCTATGTAGTATGAATAGGAAAAGGAATATGATTCTGATGAGGAAGAAGATAGTGTGGACAAGTGGAAATATTTGGTCAAGAAAAACCCCTGGGTACGTTCTATCCCATCACCACTTTCATCTATGATATCCCTGATGATCTAAAGGGGGAGTGAATTTTTTAATTCTTTCAAAACCTATAATAAACGTTTTAATTGCTAAAGGAAAAAATCACCACTCTTAACAGGGATATGAGGATCATCTTCAGGCCGTGAACATGCTCTATTTCCAAATAGTCCTTTCTAATTTCTATGGGTCCTGGGATGTGAAATCAAAAAATAATTACAAGATCCTATGATATGCTTTCCTCCATAGCTTAAAATCCCACTGAAAAATAATCATTTAAGACTTGTTTTATGCATGCATCCAAGGATTGGGTGAGAATGGATCATTACACTTTTCCAAGTTCCTAGATCAGTAGATTCCCCTGGAGAAAGCATCATGTAATGTCATTGTCACATGAGAGGCCATATGTATGGTTAATATACACGCCTGTGGCTCAATCCAATAAAATTTTCCTATCTCTAAGACATTAAAAGCATAATGATTGGAGAGAGGGATGTCGATAGGCTCTGGATCTAGGACTCTAGACAATTTAAGAACACAACTCAGATAAAAAATAGATAATCTCAGGATTCATGAAATCTCCTTCTTGAAAGTAGCTCACATTCTGAGAAGGTTCTACACTCATCTTATGCATGGGTAAAAATGAACCAAATTGAGAATATTTTATTGGGATCATATATCGAATCCATTTTGGAGAAACCATATCCCATAAGGTAGGTAGAATTTTTACCACTGCCTTTACCTATAGGGTCATAATATCCTAGGTAGATCTAGAAGAAATCAGTAGTGACTCCAAATCAACCCCATCTCAAAAGGAAGGGGAATTTTTACTACAACTTCCACCGTGGGGGTTATCAAATCCTTAGCAATGTCGAAAATTACCAGTGGTGGTGGGGAGGCCGTGTCGGCAGGGAGGTGGGGAGGTCGCGTCTGCAGGGAGGCGGGGAGGCTGCGTCGGAGCCGCATCAGCGGGGAGGTAAGTCGGCTGCCTCGCTAGGGGAGGAGGGGTTTCATTGGTGGGGAGGAGGATTCATGAGCAAGGGAGGGAGGGGGAGGAGGATTCTCCAGTGAGGGAGGGAGGGGGAGGAATCACAATGGAGGGAGGGGGAGATATGAGTCACGATGGAGGAATGGAGATGAGTCGCGACGGAGGAGGGTTTCTAAACCCATGGATAAAACGAGAGGAGGTCAGTACCATGGGTTTTTCTACTCTAAAGCCATAATTTTAAAAAAAGTGTGGCTATATCTTAACCTATATCCACTGATGAATTAAATTATGGCTATAAATCTGTGACTATAGGTCATTTTTCTAGTAGTGTGGGCCTAATTGGTCTAATAGGTCTAAGTGGCATAATGGTCCAAAGTGGTCGAATGAGCCTAAGTGGCCCAAATAGGCCTAATGGCCCGAATAGGGCTAAGGGCCCGAATGGTCCTAACATGCCAAATGGGCCTAACGTGCCGAATGGACTGAAGTGGCCTAATGGGCCTAATTTTCCTAAGTGGCCTAATTGGCCTTTGGGACGAATGCGATGAATGGGCGCAATGGGACTAAGTGGCCTAATTAGCCTAATTGCTTGAATGGGCCTAAGTGGCATAATAGGCCTAAGTGGATGAATGATCCTAAGTGGCTCAAATGGGCCTAATGGCCCGAATGGGGCTAAGGGCCCGAATGGGCCTAATGTGCCGAATGGGCCTAACGTGCCGAATGGGCCGAAGTGGCCTAATGAGACTAAGTGGCCTAATGGGCCTAAGGGTCCCAATGGGTTGAATGGGCCTAATGGTCCAAAGTGGACTAATGGGCCTAATGGGACTAACGAGTTTAGGGGGTCAAATGACAATAATGGGTCAAACAACCCTAATGGTCCACATGGGCCAAAGTGGCCTAATTAGCCTAATGGGCCTAAGTGGCCAAATGAGCCTAAGTTGCCTAATGGGAAAAAGTGGCCTAATGGGACTAATGGGCCTAAGTGGCATAATGAGCCTATGTGTCCTAATGGCCCTAAGTGGACTAATGGCCCAAATGGGTGTAAGTGGCCTAAGTGCCCTAATGGGCTGAAGTGGCCTAATGGGCCTAAGTGGCCTCATGGGCGTAATGAGACAAAGTGGCCTAATGGGACTAATGGTCCTGATGTGCCGAATGGGCCTGATGAGCCTAATGGGCTGAAGTGGCATAATGGGCCTAAGTGGCCTAATGGGCCTAATTTTTCTAATGGGACTAAGTGGCCTCATGGGCATAAGGGTACTAAGTGGCCCAATGCACCGAATGGGCCTAATGGACCTAATGGTCCTAATGGGTCTAAGTGGCCTAAGGGGATTAATGGGCCTAATGAGCCTAAGTGGCATAATCGACATAATGGTATTAGTGGGTCGAAGTGGCCTAATGGGCCTAATGGTCCAAAGTTGGCTAATGGGCCTAGGTGGCCTATTGGGCCTAATGGACCTAAGTGGCCTAATCAGCCAAATGGGATTAATGGGCCTAAATGGACTAATGGGCATAATGGGCCGAAGTGGCCTAAGTGGCCTAATGGGCATAATGGGTAAAAGTGGCCTAATCAGCCTAATGGGCCTAAGTGGCATAATGAGCCTAAAGGGCCTAAGTGGCCTCATGGTTCGAATGGGCCTAAGTGGCCTGATGGGACTAATGGGCCTAAGTGGCCTCATGGACCTAAAGGGCCTAAGTGGCCTCATGGTCCTAATGGGCCTCAATGACCGCATGGACCTAATGGGCCTAAAGGTCTTAGGGGGCCTAAGTGGCCTAATGGGCCTAATCAACCTAATGGGCCTAAGTAGCCTAATGCGCCTAATGGGCTTAAGTTTTCTAATGGTCCCGATAGGACTAAGGGGTCTAAGGGGCCCAAATGGTCTAATGTGCCTAAGTGACCTAATCTACTTAATGGCCTAATGGGTGTAATGGGCTTAAGTGGTCGAATCGGCCTAATGGGCCTAAGGGGCCTAATGCGATGAATGGGCTTAAGTGGCCTAATGAGCCTAAGTGGTCTATTGGTCCTAAGTGACCTAATCATCCTAATGGACTTAATGTGCGTAATGGGCCTAAGTGGTCGAATGAGCCAAATTGGTCGAATGGGCCTAATGTGCCTAGTGGTCCTAATGGACATAACGAGCCTCAGTGGACGAATTGGCTTCTTAGGCCTAATGGGCCTAAGTGGCATAATGGGCCTAATGGGTCTAATGTGCCAAGTAGGCCTAATGGGCCTAAGTGTACTAATGGGCCTAATGGGCCTAATGGGCCTGAGCGGTCAAATGGGCCAAATGGTCCTAAGTGGCTAATGGGCCTAATGGGTATAATGGGATTGTCACGAACCAAATCGATCGCCACCAAAACCAGCACCAAACCCAGCCCGTGACAAGGCCTAAAGGGCGTTCCTGATCTCCAAGTGATGGCACAAGTGCCCGGGTATCATAAAATGAAAATTGGGAACGATTTACCCAAGTTTATAAACATAAAACAACAAAAGAATCCAATGAAAAAAATCTGGATTTTTCAAACCAAACAATGTTTTACATAAATTCAGAACTAAATTACATAGTCTAAAACAACTCACCAGGACTATGAAAAAGGTACAAAACCAAAAAAAGCGGCCTAAGAACCTCAACATGGCAAGAGGCATCACCCTCAAGCCATCTCCACAACAACACGTCATGAATGACCGGTGAAAACCCGAACTATTGGCACAAAAGTTGTACCCAAACCCGTGACAACAAAAATAACCAAGTCTACTTACACCCAATGGTGTAAGTAGGGTGTGATCCAATGCCCAGTAGGATAACACCACTAAGATATTCCATGTGATAAACATTCAAAGACAAAAAGCATGCAAGTTTTCAAAAACATGTAATTTCTAGTTACAATTTCTAAAAGATGCAACATAAAAAAAACGAGTTTTCAAGTGGGATAATTTAAAGAATCAACAATTTTAATATAAATTAAAAATATACTGAATTTTTCAGCCAAATATACCATATGCTGACGGTAATTATAAAGGATCTAATGAGAACAAGAAATAGGAAATAACCCCTAGGCACTAGCTAGTTGTGGGTCCTAGGTACCTCATATCTCGGTGAGAGTAACCACAAAAAATATCCATTCTCGTGCACGAGCCACTAGTAGGGAACATACCCATAACCTAGTGGTCCCCAATCATCATCATAGTTTAGTTATAGTTGTAAGAATCAATCTTTCTAAGTGAAACTAAGGCCGAACTCCACAGATTCACTAGCATACTAGTACACGTCCACCCACCTAGATACCTGGGTTTTCCCTTTGTGCTCAAACAAGTTCAATAAGACAAGAAATATATTTTTCACATGCGTATATCACTTCCACATCACAAATTAAAAAAAATCCCCATGTACACCCCAAAACTCACAAATTCCACTTTTCATTCAAATGCATTTTGAAATCAAACTGACACTAAAATAGCCCACAACACTTTTTGCATAACTTTAACAATTCAACACATCCATTAAAAATTTTATAAAGTACCTCCAAATATCATAAAAATAACATAACATCCCACTCACATGTTTCATAAAATCCTTTTTATAAACAAAATCCATTTTTCACATCGCACTCACACAAACAACCCACATCACGTTCACACCTCTTTCACATTTTAGTAAATCCATTAAACATTTTTATAAAACATTTCCAAGAAGATACACATCACATAACTGGCCTATTCACATTTAAAATGGTCCATTTTAAAGTATAAACAATCAAAAACATTTTTCCAATATGGTTTCACCTCTTACATAAATCATTAAACCATTCAAAACCTTCATAAAACAATTCTAAAGAGTGCACCAAAGCTTTTCACATAAAACCCATTTCAAAACCATATTTCAAGGAAAAAATCACACCAATAAAAATTCAAAACATAATTGGAATCCCCCAAAACCTTTATTAAACTACCCCCTAAGTGTTATACAAACACCTCAAACAATGCCACAAAAGATCCACTTGAAAAGCACACGTTTTCGAAATCACTTTCAAGAAGTACAATAAGGTGTTACAACTTAAAACCATTAAAAAAACTATTTAAAACTTAATGGAACACCAATACCCTACCAAATCATAATTTTCATCCCAAAAAAGATTTATTAAACCAATTTCATATGTTATAAAATACACCCAAACAGTACCCAAATGGTTATGCATGAAAAACACCCAATTTTAAGCTAAAATGAAACTATAAAAATAAATGCTTAACCAAATCCAACATAAAAAGTTTCCGCACCACACACAGCATATTAGGAACATTAATAATAAGTAATTAAAGCAAACTAACTCATCTAGAAATGATTACACATGGAATCACCTACCTTTTATGTCGAAACCCTCAAAACATGGCGTGAAACATCAACCGCACCACCGCCGCACCTCAAGGAAGATAAATCCAGACCTAGACCACAATATTTGAAAAAAAAACACCAAATCAAACCCTAGGTTCGAACCTCAACTTTTGGACATGAGGAACTTCAAGAAAGGGTGAAAGAAACCCTAAGGAAGGGGAAGAAATCAAGGAAAGAAACACTTACTTGAAACATCTTGAATCAAACGAATCCAATACACCAAAATTTGAATCTCCAAGAAACAAAACCTGATATTAAGTCTCTAATGGGGATGAGAAGGTCATGTGGGACTGAAATGGGGGAAAAAGAGTAATAATTGAGAGAGTTATGATGGAAATAACTTACCTCCTCAAATCTGCCCGATTTTAGAAACCCTAAGAATTTAAGTACTCAATCGCGATGAAAATGAGCTCCAAAGAGGGGGGAAAGGCAATGGGACCGCCTCTGGGATTCTTAGGGTATAGAGGGAGGTGTAATCACAGAAAAATTCATTATAATGAATAAGATAATAAAAAATTAAAGAAATAATTTAAAACTGAAAAATGGGCTTTTTGGGTTGGCCCAATTCTTAAATAAAAACCCAAATCCCCCATGATTATGGATTTATAAAGGCCCCAAATTTAAATGTTGGTGTTAATAGGTCAGGGAAGGACAAGTAGAATTTTTAATGAATAAAAAATGTTGAAAAATTAATGAGTTATAAAAGAAACAAAATTTATTTTAAATCTGGAATTGGGCTCACTGTTTGGCCCAATTCATGAAAACTCACTCATTCCTCCATAAAAGCTTGGGAAACCCCCAAAACAAAGGATGAATGGAAAATAAATTAAAAATAACTTTAAAATAAGTTATGTATATGATAGGTACAATTGTGAATAGTGGGCCTAATAGGCCTAAATTGCCTAATGGGTATACTGATCCTAAGTGGCATAATGGGCCTAAGTGGACCAATGGGCCCAATGGGCCGACTTGGCCTAATGGGACTAAGTTATCTAATGGGATTAATGGTAATAATGGTTATAATGGTCTTAAGTGGCCTAAGTGGCCTAATGAACCTAAAGGGCCTAATGGGCCTAAGTGGCCTAAGTATCCCAATGGGCCTAAGTGGTGTAATGGGCCGAACAGGCCTAATGGGCCTAAGTGGCCTAAGGGGCCTAAGTGGAAAAAGGGGCCTAAGTGGCCTAATGATCATAATGGGCCTAAGTGGTATAAAAATGAGTAATGGGCCTAATGAGGATAATGGTCCTAACAAAGAAAATGTAACTATGTGGGCTAATAGGCCTACATGGCCAAATTGGCCTAAGTGGACTAATGGGCCTAAAGAGAACAATCAGCCAAAGGGGCCTAATGGGCCTAAGTGGCATAATCGTATCCTAATGGGCCTAAGTGGCCTAATGGGTATAATGGGCGCAATGGCCCTAAGTGGCCTAATGGGCGAAGTGGCCTAGTGGGATGGATGGGACGAATCAGCCTAGTGGGCCTAATGGGCTTAAAAGGCCTAACCGGCATAAAGGGCCTAATGGGCCAAAGCAACCTAATGGGATTAAGTGGCATAATCGTCCTAATGGGCCTAATGGGTCTAAGTGTCCTAATAGTCCTAATGGATCTAATTGGACAAAGTTTCCTAATGGGACTAAGTGGAATAATCGTAACAAAATGGGCCTAAGTGTCCTAATGGGCCCAATGGACCTAGGGGTCCTAATGGGCCTAAGTGGGAGAATGGGGCAAGTGGACTGAATGGGCCTAATAGAATGAATGAGACTAATGGTCTAAAGTGGACTAATGGGATGAATGGGCCTAAGTAGCCTAATGTGACAAATGGGCCTAATGGGCCTAAGTGGTCGAATGGACCTAATGGGATAAATGGGCCTAATGGTCCTAATTGGCCTAAGTTTCTTAATGGGCCTAAACTGTCTAATGGTCCAAATGGTCCTAAGTGGCCTAATGGGCTGAATAGGTCATTAGTCCTAAGTGGTGTAATGGGCCTAATGACACGAATGAGCTTAATGGACCGAAAGGTCTTAATGGGATGAAAGGTCTTAATGGGGATAATGGGATGAATGGACCGAAGTTTCAAAATGGGCTTAATGGGATGAAAGGTATTAATGGGACGAATGGGCCTAATGATCCTAATGGTCCTAAGTGACTTAATAGTCATAATGAGCCTAAGTGTCCTAATGGACCTAAGTGGCCTAATGGTTCTAATGGGCATAATGGGTCGAATATAACCAATGGGATGAAGTGGTCTCATGGGGTGAATTAGCCAAATGGGCCTAATTGGCTGAAGTGGCCTAAAGGGCCTAATGGGATAACTGGACTAAAGTGGCCTGTTGGGCTGAATGGGCCTAAAGGGTCCAATGGGTGTAATGGTCTGAATGGGTCGAATGGGACTAAAAGGTCCAATGGGCCTAATGAACCTAATTATCCGAATGCGTCAGATGGGTCTAATGGGACTAGTGGGATGAAGTGTCTTAATGGACTTACTGGGCCTAATGGACCTACTAGGCCTAATGGACCAAATGGGCCTAAGTGGCCTAATGGTATTAAGTGGAAAAATTGACCTAATGAACCTAATGGGTGTAATGGGCCTAATGGGCCTAAGTGAACCAATGGGTCTAATGGGTTTAAGTGGGCTAATGGGCCTAATGGGCCTAATGGACCTAAGTGGTCTAATGGGCCTAAGTGGTCGAATGGTCCTAATGTGATGAATGGGACTAATGGGTCAAATGGGACTAATGGGGCTAAGTGGATTAATGGACCAAAATGGCCTAATAGGCCCAATGGGCCTAACGGGCCAGAGTTGCCTAATGGGCCCAATGGGCCAAATGGTCAAAATGGGCCTAAGTGGCCTAATGGGCCTAAGTTCCCCAATGGGTTGAAGTGGCCTAATGGAAACAATGGAACTACATTGAATAATGGGCATGAGGGGACTAAGTGGCCTAATGGGTCAAAGTGGACGAATGGGCCTAATAGGCCTAATGGGCATAATGGGCCTCAGTGGCCAAATCGTCCTAATGGGCATAATGGGACTAAGTTTCTGAATGAGCCTAATGGGTTGAATGGGACTAATGGTACTAATGGGCCTAAGTGGTCCTACTGGGCCTAATGGGATTACTGGGCCTACTAGGCCTAATGGGCCTACTTGGTGTAATGGGACTACTAGGCCTACTGAGCCTAATGGGACTAATGAGCCTAAGTGGAATAATGCGCCTAAGTGGCCTAATGGGCATAAGTTTCCTAATGGGTCTAATGGGCCTAAGTGTCCTAATGTGTTTAATGGGCCTAATGGGCCTAGGTGGCCTAATGGGCCAAAGTGGATGAATGGGCCTAATGAGATTAATGGGCATAATTGGAAGAAGTTTCCAAATGGGCCAAATAGGCCTAAGTGTCCTCATGGGCCTAATGGGCCTCAGCGGCGTAATGGGCCTGATGTGCCTATTCGGCCTAAGTGGCCTAATGAGGCAAAGTGGACGAATGAACATATGGGCCTAATGGGCATAATGGGCCTAATGGTCCAAATGGACCTAATGGGCCTAAGTGTCCTAATGGGAATAATGTTTTTAATTGGACAAAGTGGATGACTGGGCATAATGGGCCTAATGGGACAAAGTGTCCTAATGGGCCTAATGGGCCTAAGTGTCCTAATGGGCCTATTGGGCCAAATTTGATTAACGGGCCTAATGGGCCAAATGGTCCTAAGTTGCATATTGGGACAAAGTGGATGAATGTGCCTAATGGGCTGTATAGGCATAATGGGCCTAAGGGGCCGAAGTGGTGAAATGGTCCAAATGGGCTAAGTGGCCTAATGGGCCAAATAGGACTAATGGGCCTAACTGGGTACAATTTCACTTTTCGATTACATTGGGTATGATTCCTTTTCGATTAGCATAATTTCTTTCTTCTCTTCCACCTAGATACAATAAATTTGGATATGATTTGGAATACCTCTGTTCCCCTTTCTTCCATCAATCTTGCAGGATAAGTTCTCCAATCAACTTATGATTTATGAAATACGAATCAGCAAAGCATAGTCACATTTAATTTTCTCATTGTTAGTAGACTCCGATACTTCATCAAAACAAACACTTCTTTAATACCAGATCCAGTGTGAATTCAATGACCATTTACTTTTAGCAAGATGCATTCTCCATGCGACTGATTCTCTCTTTCTAGATAATGATCAATTCCTCATTATGATCTTTTCACGTACCAAACCCAAGACAAGTATAATTAGACCATTTTCTTTCAAACATCTTTGCCTCACTATAATGGATAGAGTAAGTCTGATTCTTTTGAAAATAATGTCCAGTACGATATCCACCAAATACAAAGTGAGGTGGTTTTCTTTCTTCAAAAGCTTTCCTTGACAAAAAAATGCAACACATGAAAACAAACACCTTCCTCATCAGCATGGTCCCAACAATCCCCCCTTTTGGATTTTGTTGGCAACCAAGTTTCATAAATCATTAAAAATAGGCCCATTTGACCCATTAGGCCCATTTCCCACTTAGGCCCATTAGGGAACCTAGGCCTATTAGGCTCATTCGGCGACATACACCCATTAGGCCCACCAGTCCACTTAGGCCCATTAGGCCCATTATCCCATTTGGCCCATTTGGCCACTTAGGAATATTAGGCCCATTGGTCCAATTAGGCCCATGAGGACCATTAGGCCACTTCATCCCATTATGCCCATTAGACCACATAGGCACTTGAGGCCCATTAGGCCACTTTGGCCCATTAGGCCACTTAGGCCCATTGGACTCGTTGGGCCTATTAGTCCCATTCAGCTCATTGGGCCCATTAGGAAACTTAGGCCACTTAAGCCCAATAGGCCACATAGGCCCATTAGAACTATCATTCTCATTAGGTAACTTAGGTCACTTAGGCCCATTATGACACTTAGTCTCAGTCGACCCATTCGACCCATTAGGCCACTTAGACCCATTCGACCCATTAGGCCCATTAGGACCATTATACCCATTAGACTGATTAAGCTACTTAGGCCCATTAGACCCATTAGGACCATTAGTCCCATTAGTAAACTTAGGCAACTTAGGGCCATTGATACACTTAGACCCATTGGCCCCATTAGGTCCATTAGGAAACTTAGGCAATGTAGACCCATTATGCCCATTAGGCCCATTACCCATTAGGCCCGTTAGGCCACTTATTCCCATTAGGCCCATTAGTCCACTTAAGTCCATTAGTCCCATTAGGACACTTAAGCCCATTAAGCCCATTAGGCCACTTAGACCCATTAGTAAACTTAGGACACTTAGGCCCATTGGACCCATTAGGCCCATTAGGCCCATTCATCCCATTAGGCGCATTAGGTAATTTTGGCCACTTAGGCCCGTTGGACCCATTAGGCCTATTAAACCCATTAATCCCATTGGTCCCATTAGAAAACTTTGGCCTCTTAGGCCCATTAGGTCACTTAGGCCCATTGGACCCATCATACCCATTAAGCAACTTAGTCCACTTAGGCCCATTAGGCCACTCAGTCCTATTCATCCCATTTGGCCACTTAGGCCCATTCCACCCATTCCACCCATTAGGCCCATTAGACCCATTAGGCTGATTAGGCCACTTAGGCCCATTATACCCATTAGGCCCATTAGGAAACTTAGGCCACTGAGGCCCATTCAACCACTTAGACCCATTGGACCCATTAGGCCCATTAGGCAACTTAGGCCAATAAGGCCCATTAGGCCACTTATACTTATTGGACCCATTAGGTACATTGGATGCATTAGGCCCATTAGGCAACTTAGGCCACTTAGGGTCATTAGGCTACTTAGACACACTAGACCCATTAGGCCCTTAGAAAACTTAGGCCACTTAAACCCATTGGAACCATTAGGCCCATTACGCTCATTAGGCAACTTGGGCCACTTTGACCCATTAGGCCACTTAGTCCCATTGGACCCATTAGGCTGAATTATCTATAACAGGACAATTAGGCCCATTAGGTCTATTGGACCAATTAGACCACTTAGGCTCAATATGCCCATTAGGCCACTTAAGCATATTAGGCTACTTAGTCCAATTAGTCCTATTAGACCCATTAGGCCCATTAGGCCCCTTAACCCCATTCGGCCAATTAGGCCATTAGGCCTACTAGGCCGAATTGTCCATAATGATCCCATTCATCCCATTAGGTCACTTAGGCCCAATGGGTACAATTATCCCATTAGGCCTATTAGGTCACTTAGGCCACTTAGGCCCATTAGGATGCTTAGGCCCATTAGGCCCCTTGGACCCATTAGACCCATTGGGATTATTGGACCCCTTAGGCCCATTAGGTTAATTATGCCATTGGGCCCATTAGGACCAATAGGTCACTTAGGCCAAATAGGCCCAATAGTTCCATTAGGTCAATTAGGTCACTTAGTCCAGTTAGGCCCAATAAGTTGAGGAAAGATTTGTCCCTTCCATATTTATAGAAGCTAATATCTCAAACCTTTGATTGGAATAAAACTTTTGCATTAAATTCCATCGCCATGGTGTAACAGTGTGTTTATTTCAGATAGTCAAAGGAATACATATTGAACATATAGGTTAGTGACATGGATGTGAAACCTTCTTGATGAGATATTTTGAAAAAGATATTATATTACACAGTGATCATTCGTATGTGTTTTTTGATGTTGTGACATAATGTTCTTTATCTTGGGTGCCTTGACACGTTGCTAGACAATAATATTGAACTTTAGGGAAGTCTTAGTAATTTCAATGAGAAAGAATCCTAGAGGGTCACACACTAAGTGTTTCTATTTATCTCGATTAAATTCTATTTGAGTTTAATTAGTGGAATAAATATTATTCTCAAGTTTGAGGAATAATTTTATTCAATTTATATTGATCCCATAAAGTAAATAAATATTTATTCACCGACATGTGAATAAAATATTTATTTTATTTAGTGAATATTTTAATAAATATTTATTTTCTATGCTGTAAATAAAATATTTATTTATGAATAAAATATTTATTCATTTGTTCAATAAATTATAGAGGAGTTTGAACACACCAAGACTGATTCCATTTAAAAATATCAATTAACAATATCATTATATAATTTTTGTTATTTTACAAGTTGGAGTGCACCACAAAATAATAATTATATAATTATTATTATGCGGTATGAGATTTATTGAAGGTAATTAATGTTATTTAATGGCCGGTATGCAATTAAATAATATTTTAACTTGAATCTCGACTCTATAAATAGGTGGATATGTCTATTGTGTAGAGCATCCAAAAATTGAGAATAGAAAATTATTGTGCACAACAAATTCTCTCTCAACTTCTCTCTCTCTCTCTCAAGAACAAGAAGTGCAAGAAAGATTTCTTCAAGACTGAAGAATGGGTGATAAAGAACGAACAACATAAGACATTGGACTCACTACACTAGCACTTGGAGATCGAGTGGTGTTTCTCAGAGATCATAGGAGCATGTGTGGATTGCGGCTATAGGAATTTTATCTTGGGATCCTCGTAGTGCAATGATGGTAACCTGAAAGGGTCTTTTTGGACGATCAAAATTCACTAACGAACAAAATACCTAAGCACAGGTATTTATTTCTATAAATATTAAATAAATTTAATTTAAATTTGATGTGAAAGATCCTCTCTCTTGGTTTTGGGCAATGATTTTTAAAAGAAATTTTAACATATCATCCATCTTCGCATGCTTCCATTATGCCTGAAACCACCACCACCACTATTGCTGCCACCGCCACCTTCATTTCCCCCACCCTACTTCCACCACCACCGCCACCTCATCAACTCGACCACCACTAGGACCCTCATTGAAATCACTTGAGGTATCATATAAGGAGCACATTGATGTCATACATGAATCAAAAGTAATAGTATTCTCTGATGGAAGTGGTGGACTTATAACTAACATGTCTTTCAAGAAGTGTTCGGTGATAAATCTACTTCTTTCACAATCCCTTATATCTATTTTTTTGGCCTCATATACTTCTTCATGAGCATTTTCAGGTTGGGGTTCTTATAGGTTTGAGAGGCACTCAATGAGGGCCAATACCAAGTGGGGATGATGTTTTTCATGGGTCAACATCAGACTCTCCCATGGTGTTCATCATCTAATACTTGTCTCAAATGATCATTTCGCAGGAAGTTGCCATCTTTTTTCTCATCGATGGCCTTCAGGATACACTGTTGAAAATATAAAATAAGATATTTAATTATGAATTACATATAAAAATTTGAAATATAAATAAAAAAACTTACAACATTTTCTTGTGTTTGTGCATTTATAGATCTTCTATTATTTTTCTTCCTAGTCAAGGAAAATAATTCTGATCAAGGTACACAACCTTTGATGCCAAATTCCTCTTTTTACAAATGACATTTATTAGTATAATACTACATTATTGAATAATATGAAAGTGATAAACCTAGAATGAATTAAAATTGTTGATGTTGAAGAAATCCATAAAATGAAGAAGCATCTAAATAAATATTTAATTAGAAATTTAATACTAATGACATAACATAAACAATACATACTAATTATCATGATAAACATGTGTATGGTATGTATTCCTCTTGTATATTCATTTCGGTATAATTCCATTTATGTTTTGTAATTTGGTTACTCGGTCAATTGGTAATTTTCATCATTTGTCCATTTGGCTATTTGGATAATTTTCCAATTAGGAAATTTTGGAAAATTTAGAAAATTAGGCCAATTGGTCCAATAAGGTCATTTACGTCAATTAGACCATTTAGAAAAATTAGGTCATTTAGGCCAATTAGGCCATTTTTCCAATTAGGTTATGCCATAGAAAATTTAGGTCTTTAATCCATTTAGTCCAATTAGTCCATTTGTCCATTTAGGCCATTAGGCCATTTAGGCCAATTAGTCTAATTAGACCATTTAGGTCAATTAGGACAATTAGGCTAATTAGACCCTTTAATCTAATTAGACCATTTAATCCATTTAGACCAATTAGGCCATTTAGAACAATTAGTTCATTTATGCTAATTAGTCTATTAGACTATTTAGACCAATTTGTCCATTTTTAAATTATCCCATTAGTTCATTACACCATTAAGCCAATTGGTCATTTAACGATTTGACCATTTATGTTGATTTAGGCCAATTAGGCCAATTAGGCTAATTATGCCAATTAGACCATTTAATCCAATTGGACCATTTAATCCATTTTGACCAATTAGACCATTTAGACCCATTTGTAAGTTTATACCAATTTAGTCTAATTAGGCCAATTAGGTCAATTAGGAAAATTAGACCATTTAATCCAATAAGACCATTTAATCGATTTAGACTAATTAGGACATTTAGACCAATTAGTTCATTTATGTCAATTAGGACATTATGCCAATTATGCCATTAGTATATTAGGCCATTATTCTATTTATAATAATTAGGTCATTTAGGTTGTTAGGCCATTAGCCCATTAGTTCAGCGGTCCATTAAGTTAATTGGTCATTTGGTCATTTAGGCCAATTTAGACCAATTTAGGCCAATTAGAACCAAAAAAATCCTAAAACCTAGAACCAAAACACTATATCTGAAACACTAATAGCTAAGTCTTAATTAGGCCTATTAGGCCGATTAGTCCACTTAGGACCATTAGGTCACTTAGGCCCATTTGGCTCAGTCGGCCCATTCGGCCCATTCGGCGGAATAGGCCACTTAAGACCATTAGGCTCATTAGGCCACTTAGGCCACTTAGGACCATTAGGCCCAATCATCCCACTCGACCCATTATGCCCATTCAAACCATTAGGACACTTAGGCCCATTAGGCACATTACGACGATTAGGCCACTTAGGCCTATTAGGCTCATTACGCCGATTAGGTCACTTAGGCTCATTATTCCCATTATGCCCATTAGACCACTTAGGCCCAATTGGTCCATTAGGCCCATTAGTCCACTTAATCTCATTAGGCTGATTATTCCACTTAGGCCCATTGGTCTACTTAGGTCCATAAAGGCCCATTAGGCACATTAGGCACATTAGGCCACTTAGGCCCATTTGGCTCATTAGGCGTATTCGGACCATTAGGCCCATTAGGCCACTTAGGCCCATTTTGACCATTAGGCCCATTAGGCTGATTAGGCCACCTGGGCCCATTAGGCAAATTAGGCCACTTAGGCCCATTAGAAAACTAAGGCCCATTAGGCTCATTCATCCCATTAGGGCAATTAGGCCCATTTGACCCATTAGAACCATTAGGCCCATTAGGACACTTAGGCCCATAATGCCCATTAATCCACTTAGGCCCATTAGGCCCATTAGCCCACTTAGGCCACTTAGTCCCATTAGGCCACTTAGGCCCATTCAGACACTTAGTCCCATTATCCCACTTTGGTCAATTGAGACAATTTGTCCCATTTGGCCCCTTAGGCCCCCTTAGGCCCATTTGGCCCATTAGGCCACTTAGGCCACTTAGGCCCATTAGGCCACTTGGGCCCATTGATCCCATTTGGCCCATTTGGCCCCTAAGGCCACTTAGGCTGCTTAGGCCCATTAGGCCACTTAGGTCCCTTAGGCCCATTAGGCCACTTATGCCCATTGAGCCCATGATGTCCATTAGGCCCTTTAGGTCACTTATGCCGCTTAGGCCCAATAGGTCATTGAGGCAACTTAGGACCATTATGCCACTTAGGCCCATTGAGCCCATTAGGCCACTTAGGATACTTAGCCCCATTAGGCCACTTAGGCCCATTAGACCCATTATCCATTGAGCCCATTAGGCCTCTTAGGCCCATTGGGCCACTTAGGCCCATTAGGCCCATTATGCCACTTAGTCCCATTAGGCCACTTATTCCCATTAGGCCCATTGGGCCCATTAGGCCACTTAGACCCACTCGGCCACTTAGGCCCATTAGACCCATTAGGCCCATTAGGCCACTTAGGCTTCTTATGCCCATTAGGTCGATTCGGCCCATTGGCCATTAGGCTCATTAGGCCCATTTGGCCCATTCGGGCCCCACTAAGCCCATTATGCCTCTTCAGCTCATTAGGCCACTTAGGCCAATTAGTCCCATTAGTCCACTTAGGCCCATTAGGCCCATTAGGCATATTAGGACACTTTGTCCCATTAGGCCTGCCAAATCATTTTTTAAATTTTCATAAAAGACACTATGAGGAAAAAGTGGGAACCGTACACTATACAACATGAAACATATCCAAATTTCAAAAATAGTCCACATATTTAAAATTTAAAATGAGTATCATCACAGCGGGAACCGTCGTATCAGCAATAGACCCAGTAAATCACACAACCACTGCATCGAAGGTAGCATGTTGAAGAAGTTGTCGCCATCATCATCACCTTTTGTCATCATCACTATATTGTCGTCCAATATGAACATCATTATCATAACCATTATCTCCAGAGTCACCACATCACCAGTGGGAACACCTCCTTTGTCATCGTCGACCATCATTGTTGGAGCCGAGAACTAGAGAAAAACGAACTGGGACGTCCACTAATCACCACTGATGTCTTCATATCACCGTCGTAGAACTCCAACATCACCTCCAAAAAACCATCAAAATAGAACATCAAAACCATTCAAACCATAAAATATTGGCCATTCCCACTCCCAAATACCCTAATCCCCTCAATCTGCACCTCCCAGAACCTACATGAAGACCCGTGCACCAGACTCACTAGGAAATAAGCACAACAAGGATGAGTAGATGGAGGCCTCAGTAGGGAAGTAAGCCAGGAACCACATAGGTCAAAAAAATTAGAGAACCACCAAGAAAGAAACAAAATCGATCCCAAACAAAATCACCATATGAGACCTTAATATGTATCTGCAAAATAAATAAGGATCCAAATAGAGGAATGAAGTCGAGATGAGACCACTATCGGTGCTAGTACCGCACCATCCCAAGTAGGATTAGAACCTGAATCAAGCTACACAAAAGTGGAGTCCAAGGTGATGGGTAATCCAGCATTGGTAGAGGAGAAAGAAGGCATCAGACACACTCACCAGTGTCGACCCAAGCTGTCTAAAGCACCCGCACACACATACCTAGAATGGGGGTATGATGTGTAGGGATAGATTGAAAGAGGGGTGATGAGTAACGCACAATGACCACACCAAAAAAATTCACATCAGTCGAGAAGGAAGAAAAAAAGAAAGATAAAGAAGAGGATGGACCAAGTGAAGCGACACCATCATCGTCGGGCAGACACTCAAAACCCTTGGAGGGGAAGAGGAGGCAACATGAGCATCAGGATCCAGGAGATTGTGAATCCGTGAGGTTAATTCATTTGGCTCATTATGCCCATTAGTACACGTAGGTCCACTAGGCCCATTAGGCCCATTAGACTCATTTGGCGCATTACGCCCATTAGTCCCATTCGATCACTTAGGACCATTAGGACCACTGGTCCACTTCGACCCATTAGGAACATTCATCCCATTAGGCCACTAAAGTCCTTTTGGAACATTAAACCCATCAGATTTGGCCCATTAGGCCACTTAGGCCCATATGGACCATTATACACATTAGGCCAATTAGACCCATTAGGCCACTTTAGGCCCATTAGGTCCATTAGACCCATTAGACCACTTAATCCTTTTAGGACACTTTGTCCCACGAGGCACATTAGTCCAATTAGGCCACTTAGCCTCATTCGGCCTATTAGGCCACTTAGGTCCATTAGGTCAATTTGGCTTATTAAGCCCATTGGATTAGGCCCACTAGTCCACTTACTCCCATATGGCCCATTTAAACTATTAGTCCAATTATACCAATTAAGACCATTATGAACATTAGGCCCACTAAACCCATTTGGCCACTTAGGTCCATTAGGCCACTTAGGCCCATTAGGCCACTAAGGCCCCTTACGCCCATTATGCCACTTAGGCCCATTCAGGCATTAGGCCCATTAGGCCACTAAGTCCTATTAGTCCACCTAGGCCCATTAGGCCCATTAGTCCCATTAGCCCCATTAGGACCATTAGGCTGCTTAGGCCCCTTGGGCCACTTAGGCCCATAGGCCCCTTAGGGCCCTTATGCCTATTTGGCTACTTAGGCCGATTAAGCCACTTAGGCCCTTTAGGCCAGTTAAGCCTATTATGCCACTTAGGACCATTCAGCGCATTAGACCCATTAGACCACTAAGGCCTATTAGACCCATTAGGCCCATTTGGCCACCTAGGCCACTTAGTCCCCTTAGGCCTATTAGGCCACTTATGCCCATTAGTACCATTAGTCCACTTAGGCCCCTTAGGCCACTTAGGACCCTTAGGCCACTTAGGACTATTAGGCCACCTAGGACCATGAGACCCATTAGGCCCATCAGGCCCATTAGGCCCATCTAGCCTATTAGTCCCATTAATCAACTTATACCCCTCAGGCCACTTAAGCCTATTTGGACCATCAAGTCCATTATGACATTAGACCCATTAGTCCATCAAAGACCATTAGGCCACTTAGGCCCATTAGTCCACTTAGGCCCATTCGGACCATTAGGCCCATTAGGCCACTAAGTCCCATTCATCCCATGAGGCCACTTAGGACCATTTTGCCCATTTTTCCCATGAGGTCACTTAGGCCACTTAGGCCCATTAATCCCATTAGGCCAATTCGGCCCATTAGGCCCATTCAGATTATTAGGACCATTAGGCCACTAAGGCCCACTAGGCCCATTAGGACAGTGAGGTCCATTCATCCCATCAGGCCACTTAGGACAATTGGCCAACTTAGGCCCATTCGGCCACTAAGGCCCATTAGTCCCATTAGGCCATTGAGGCCCATTAGTCCCATTAAGACCATTAGTCCCATTATTCCCATTAACCCAATAAGTCCATTCGGTCACTTAGGCCCATTAGGCCCATTAGGCCACTTCAGCTCATTAGGCTCACTCAGCCACTTAGGCCCATTAGGCCCATTCGACCACATAGGCCCATTAGGGCCATTAGGCCACTTGGTCCCATTATGCCCATTAGGCCACTTGGTCACTTAGTCCCATTAGTACACCTAGGCCCATTTGGACCATTTAGCCTATTAGGCCACTTAGTCCCATTAGGCCACTTAGGCCCATTAGGCCCATTTGGCCACTTAGGCACATTTGGACCATTTGGCCACTTCATCCCATTAGAACCCTTATTCCTATTCGTCCCACTAGGCCCATTCATTCACTTATTCCCATTAGGCCACTTAGGATCATTTTTCCCGTTAATCCACTTAGTCTCAACAGGCCCATTAGGCCACTTAGGCCCATTAGGCCAATTTTCCCACTTTGTCCCATTAGTTCCATTATTCCCATTAGGCCCATTATGCTATTTGACCAATTTGTCCCATTAGGACCATTAGACCCATTAGGCCACTTAGGCCCATTAAGTCCATTAGGCCCATTTGGCCATTGTGGCCCATTAGGCCCATTATGCCCATTAGGCCCATTAGGCCCATTCATCCACTTTGACCCATTAGGAAACTTAGGCACATTAGGCGCATTAAGGCTCATTAGGCCAGTGAGGCCCATTAGGCCCATTAGGCCACTTTAGCCAATTAGGCCCATTTGGCCCATTTGGCCACTCCGGGCCATTATTCCCATTAACCCATTAGGCCCATTTGTCCACTTTGTCCCATTAGGCCACTTAGGCCCATTAGACCCATTAGGTAACTTATTTCCATTAGTCCACTTAGGCCCATTACGCCACTTAGACCCATTAGTCTCATTAGATCCATTAGGCCTAGTAGGCCCATTAGGCTGAGTAGGCTTAGTAGGCCCATTAAGCCGAGTACGCTTAGTAGGCCTATTAGGACCATTATGCTGAGTAAGCCCATTAACACAAGTAGGTCCACTTGGGCCCATTAGGCCCATTAGGCACATTGGTCCACTTAGGCCCATTAGGCCACTTAGGCCCAATATGTAGTCCCATTAGGCCCATTAGGACCATTAAACCCATTATACCCCCTTAGACCCGTTTGGACCATTAGGCCCATTAGGCCCATTCGAACCATTCAACCCATTAGGCCCATTCAGCCCATTAGCCCCATTCAGGCCATTAGGCCCATTAGGACCATTTTGCCACTTAGGCCCATTAGTCCGTTTTAGCCCATTAGGCCCATTCGACACATTATGCCCATTCAACCATTAGGAAATTCGGGCCATTAGGTCCATTCGGGCCATTTAGGCTCATTCGGCAACTTGGGCCCATTAAGCCACTTAGGCCCAATATCACAATTAGGCCCATTAGGCCACTTAAGCCCATTTGGCCCATTCATCTCCTTCATCCCATTAGGAACATTAGGCCACTTTGGTAAATTAGGTCCACTGGGCCACTAAGGCATAATAGACCCATTTGGAAACTTGGGCCCATTAGGCCACTTAGTTCCATTCGGTCGATTGGACCAATTAGTCCACTTATGCCCATTAGGCCCATGAGGCCACTTAGGCCCATTAGGACCATCAGGACACTTAGGCCCATTAGGACCATTAGGCCCATTAGGCCACTTCGACCCATTCGGCCCATTGTCCCAGTTGGGCCACTTAGGCCCATTTGGATCATTCAGCCACTTGGGCCCATTAATCCCATTATGAAACTTCCGTCCATTAGTACAATTAGGCACATTAGTCCACTTGCACCCATTAGGTCCATTGTGCCACTTAAGACCATTCAGCCACTTAGGCCCATTAGCCCCATTAGTCCACTTAGGCCCATTTATCCACTTAGTCCAATTCCCCACATTAGGCCAATTAGGCCCATTTTTCCACTTAGGTCCATTAGTCCACTTTGTCCCATTAGGCCCTTTAGGACGATTAGGCCACTTTGGCCCATTCAGCCCATTTGGCCCATTCGACCAATTAAATCACCTAGGCCCATCGGGCCCATTAGGACACCTTGGCCTGTTACACCCATTTTCCCACTTCATCCCATTACACACATTAGGCCACTTAGGCCCAATGAACCCATTAGGCCCATTGGGACACTTAGCCCATTCGGCTCATCCGTCCACTTGGGCCCATTAGGCCCAGTAGGCCCATTAGACCCATTAGGCCTATTAGGCCTGTGAGGCCACTGAGTCCCATTAGGCCACTAAGTCCAATGATGTCACTTAGCCCCATTATTCTCATCATGCCACTTAGGCTCATTCGGCCCATTAGGCCACTTACACCCATTAGGCCCATCACGCCCATTGGGCCACTTACGCCCATTCGGTCCATTCGACCACTTAGGCCAATTAGTCCCATTAGAAAACTTAGGACACTTAGGACCATTAGGACCATTGGACCACTTAGTCCTATTAGGAAATATATGCCCATCAGGTTGATTAATCCACTTAACTCCATTAGGCCCATTAGGCCACTTAGGCCCACTAGGCCAATTAAGCCCATTAGGACAATTAGGCCCATTAGGTGCACCAGGCCCCATTATGCCCCTTATGCCCATTATCCCATTAGTATGATTAGGCAACTTAGGACCATTAGTCCACTTAGGCCCATTAGGCGCATTAGGCCACTTAGGGTAATTAGGCCCATTCGTCCCATTAGGCCCATTAGGCTCATTAGTCCCCTAGACCTGTTAAGCCAAGTAATCCTATTAGGGAACTTAGGCACATTAGGCCATTTAGCCTTATTAGGTATATTAGGCGACTAAGTCCCATTAGGCCACTTAAGCCCACTAGGCCCATTAATCCCATATGGCTGATTAGGCCACTTAGGCCCATTAGACCACTTTGGCCAATTAGGCCCATTACACCCATTAATCCCATTTGGATAAATAGGAAACTTTGGCCCATTATGACACTTTGAACCATTAGTACACTTAGGTAATTATGCCTATTAGGCCCATTAGACCACTGAGGAAAATTAGGCCTATTAGCCCCATTTTGACCTTATACCCGTTAATCCCATTAGGCCCATTAGGCCACCTGGGCCCATTTGGCCACTTAGGCCCATTAGTCCCCTTAGTCCCATTAGGCCCCTTAGGCCCATTACGCCCTTTATGACCATTACGCACATTAGGCCACTTAGGCCCATTAGGATGTTTAGGCCCATTAGGCCAATTAGGCCCATTAGGTGCATTAGGTCACTTAGGATAACTAGGATCATTCATCCCATTAGGCCCATTAGTCCCATTAGTCCCATTAGGCCCATTAGTCCCCTTGGCTTGTTAATCCCCTTAATCACATTAGGCCACTTAGGCCCATTAGGCCACTTAGCCCATTAGGCTGATTAGGAAACTGAGGCCCATTAGGACACTTAGGCCCACTAGGCCCACTAAGCTCATTAGGAAAATTAGGCCACTTAGGTCCATTATTCCACTTAGTCCAATTATGACCATTAGGCACATTAATCCCACTAGGCCGGTTAGAAAACTTTCGCCCATTAGGCCACTTTGGACCATTAGTCCACTTATGCCAATTAGGCCCATTATGCCCATTATACCACTAAGTCCCATTTGGACCATTTGGCCCATTAGACCCATTATTCCCATTAGGCCGATTAGGAAACTTTGTCCCATTAGGCCACTTCAACCCATTAGGCCCATTAGACCCATTATGCCACTATGGCCAATTAGGCCCACTATGCCCATTTGGACCCTAGGCTTGTTAATCTCATTAAGCCACCTAGGCCCATTAGGCCACTTAGGCCCATTAGGCCCCTTATACTCATTAGGCCCATTAGGCCCCTTACACCCATTATCCCCATTACCCATTACGCCCATTAGGCCACTTAGGTCCATTAGGCCGCTTGGGCCCATTTGGCTGTTGAGGCCCATTCTGCCCAGTAGGCCCATTTTTTCTATAGGCTCATTAAGACCATTAAGCCCATTAGGCCACCCAGGACCATTAGGCCACTTAGGCCCATTAGGCCCCTTAGGTCCATTAGGCCACTTAGGCCCATTAAGCCTATTAGGCTAATTAGAACCATTAATCCCATTTGGTCAATTAGAACACTTAGGCTCATTAGGCCACTTATGCCCATTAGGCTCATTAGGAAACTTAGACCCATTAGAACCATTAGGACCATTAGGACAAATATGCCCAATTGTTACCTCCACCCGTTAATCCCATTAATCCCATTAGGACCATTAGGCCCACTAGGCCCCTTTATGACAACCCTGCTTTTATTACAAACTTAAACATGATTTATTACATAAAACTTCACTTGACACAACAAAGAAGATCGAGAGGTTTAGTGTATTTGGGGATTAGTATCATTAAATAAAAACTTAAAACATTAAATACAACATCTTTATTGAAAGATTCCTTTACATGACCACTACATTCCCTCGTACTTAGCATTTCATGGGATAACCTGAGGACATGCATAAGAAAAGGGTGAGCTATAAAGCCCAGTAAGGGAATACACATGGAATAACATGAGAAGTACAATACATGTTATAAATTAGGCATATCAATAGATCCCAAGAGAAACTTGAACATAAAGGCATGATAAATAATGATAATCATAACATGGAAATGTGGCAACAACACTTAACATGGAATTAGCATGAACCAAGGCTCATTGCACATGGAGCATGAGTAAACCCTCATTGCACATGAAGCATGAGTAAAACCCTAGTTTCACTTGAATTAGAATTATTCAACACTCATTTCATATGAAATATCATGATACTATACTTTACCCAATGCATTGGAGCGCTATAAGGGCGCACCCTTCTTAAACATTTCATTTCATGCATAAGTGTGCCACATGGATCATAAAACATGGATTCATAAAACATAATCATTTATTCCATGATCAAGGAATGTGGAATTCATACATGAAAATTTATAATCAATAAGTAAATGTACATATAGTTGAATACCCTTGATGGAGAAATGGGCATGGTATTCACTACACAATGGCATTGGCTTAGAAAATCGGTGCGATTTCGTCAGTTTAACGGCGGGACATAAGAATTCATAAAAATAGTTGATGAGAGATAAAAGGGTTCCTCAAAATATTTACATGTAATGGATAGTAAGGAGGTTATATAGATACATTTACCAACATTTTTAATGGAATTTAGATTCATGATACAAAAGTATTGCATGAATGTAAATGAGGAGTGAGAAGTTCCTTTCGGAATTTCGGCATAGTAACGGGTGTATATGGGAGGCATTTAATGAGAGAGAAAAGGGTCTAACATCATTAAAAAATAAATAAGGAATTATTATGGAGGTGTGAAACTATACCCCAACATTCATAATTGAAATTAATAGGGTAAAACAACTTAAAGAAAATTGGACAACAATGAGAAAGGAAGAAAAAATCCTTACTTGGAAGTGTGCTTTCAAAGGCTAGAGAGAGGCTTGTGAGAGGCTTATTGGGATCTTGGGGCTCCTTGGGAGGATTCTAGATAGAGTAGGTCAGAGTTTGGACGAAATAAAAGGGATTTGAGTGAGGAGGAAGTGGGAGCTTGGGTGAGTTTATATAGGAAAGGTGAGGGAATTCTTTATTATTTAGGTTTGGGACCCCTTATATTAAATTAATCCAAACCACAAACCATCCCATGATTTTTGCCCATGTTTTTTGGAAAAGGTAATAGGAAAAAAAATATTTTATAAGGAAAAAGACCTAAATTCTTAAAATAATAGGGTTGCTTATGTGGAGGTGATTCACACTCCCATGGGAAACAATTTAAAAAGACAAGGTGTTTAACAAGTCTTGAGGGGTCCATTAATGCTTTGAAAAGTAAGTCAAACAAACCCAAAATCACATTATTTTAATGTTAAAACATATATTGTTTGAACATAAAGATTATAGTATTTTATTACATCACTATTGGGTCATTATGATTTCATAAAACACATTATATATTTAAACGGTATTTAATTTTTACCCAAACATTTGACTGTCTCAGAAAATTATGAAAAATTCACCGTTGGATAATTTCGACATCCTGATTCCATAAATAACATTTATTTTATCTAAATAATTTTCTAAATATGTTAATTTTCACTTTTAAATTAAAAACCGACATTTATCGAAAATTCACGGGTTTTGACAGAAATGGCTTTCAAACCTTAATAAAAATTATAATAGCATTCATAAAATTATAAGATCATTTATATTTAATAAAAATTAACTTAATAATAATAATAATAATATTTTATTAAAATATTATTTAATTCAAAAATACCTTAATTTAATAAAATAGAATTCTTAATTAAAAAATAACTAAAAACACTATTTGTACTTTAAAAACTATTTACAATGTATCAAAAATGAAAAGGAGATATATTCATTATTATATAAAAAAATAATATATATGAACATAGTACTAGCGATTTGTTACATAACCCCTTAAAACAGCCGCATAAGACCTAAGGGTAAGGTGTGTGATGGTGACAAACTCTTGTGGGGGCTCGGATAACATCGCTCGAGTTGTAATTTCTATCAAGTTCCACTTTTCCCATAGACGGTCTCGTTCGAGCTTGACATGATGAAGCTAAGATTGGGCTTGGTCAAGAGCGAAGATCAAAGACGCCACCTCTTTTCCGAGCTCCGACAAATGGGCTTCATATGGATCAATTCTACTAGACGAGGTCATCGCTTCTTTTGTCTGAGTAAATTGGATTTGTTAAAGCCCTATATTTATACTAATAATGTGATCATTGTTTAACAGCTATATTAGCAATGGTCAAAATTCTTAATATAAAACCAAAGAAGTTGACATTTTATATAAACATAAAGAGACATTTAATTAGATCAAGAGGTATTTCCATTAATGAAACTTTGGGTCGTTACAATATTCCCCCCTTAAGAAATTTCACCCTCAAAATTTTCCTTTTCCCACACTAAAATAGATGTGGGTAACTCAGCTTCATCATTTCCTCTGATTCCCAAGTTGCTTATTCAAACTTGTGGTTTCTCCACAACACCTTGATGAGGGGCATTGACTTATTTCATAGTAATTTTTCTCTACGATCTAAGATCTTCACTGGTTTCTCCTCATAAGAAAGATCATCCTCCAACTGTACCACCTCAGAAGAGAGTACATGTGAAGGGTCCAGTATGTACTTCCTTAAGAGGGATACATGAAAGACATCATGTACTTTGTCCATGGTAGGTGGAAGTGCTAGTCGATAGGTCACAGCCCCAACACGATCAAGAATCTCGAAGGGGACGATGTACCTTGGACTTAACTTCCCTTTCTTTCCAAACCTCATGACCTTCTTCCACGAAGATATGCATAGAAACACCATGTCTCCAACTTTAAACTCAAGATCTCATCGATGGTTATCTACATAACTCTTCTGTCGAATCCGGGCTGCCTTGATATGATGATGAATGGTTTTCACCTTCTCCACCATTTCTTCAACCATTTATGGTCTAAGCAGCTTACGTTCACCGACCTCATCCAAAAATGCCGATGTTCTGCACCTTTTCCCATACAGGGATTCATATGGTGCCATTTGGATGCTTGAGTGGAAACTGTTATTATAAGAGAACTCAACCAGAGGAAAATGTTGATCCCATCCTCCATTAAATTACATTGAGCATGCTCTCAACATGTCCTCAAGTGTTTGGATAGTCCGCTCGGATTGGCCATCAGTTTGGGGATGAAAGGTCGTACTGAAGTTCAGTTCAGTATTCAGAGCATGTTGAAGACTCTTCCAAAACTTAGAGGTGAATCTTGGATCTCGGTCAGACACAATAGATAGCGGTACTCCATGAAACCTTACTAATTCCCTGATATATATCTGTGCCATTTGATCCAATGAGAAATCCTCCCGAATAGCAATGAAGTGTGCAGTCTTTGTAAGACGATCCACAACAACCCAGATTGCATTGTTGCCTTTTGATGTCCTCAGAAGTCTGGTGAAAAAGTCTCTGGTGATGTTCTCCCATTTCCATTCTGGTATGTGAAATGGTTGCATCATCCCCTTAGACTTCTGCCTCTCTGCCTTCACTTGCTGGCACACTAGGCATTTTGATATATATTCAGCGATCTCCTTTTTCATATTATCTCACCAAAAGTTTTCTCGGAGATCTCAATACATCTTTGTGCTCCCTGGGTTAATAGAGAAATTTGAACTATGTGCATCATCCAAAAGTTCCTTCTTCAGCTCCGGACTTGATGGAACACATAGTCTTTTCCCAAATCGAACAATTCCTTCTTCATTAATATTAAACTCTGAGGATTTCCCATTTTTGATAGCTTCCACTTTTTCCTGAATTCCCACATCATCCTTTTGAGCATCCTTTAACCTTTCCAAAAGAGACAGTTGAGAAATCATTTGTGAAAGGATTGATGATGTTCCCTTCTTTATGATTCCGATGTCCATCTTCATCAAGTCTAAGAAGATTTGATCCTTCTCAATTCTCATCATTGATAGAATTGCTGGGTCCTTTCTACTTAGGGCATCTGCCACCTTGTTCACTTTCCCAGCGTGGTAATGTATTGAACAGTCACAATCCTTGATGAGCTCTATCCATCTTCTCTAGCACATATTAAGCTCTTTCTATGTAAATATATATTTAAGACTCTTGTGGTCAATATATATCTCACATTTCTCCCCATAGAGATAATGCCGCCAGATTTTTAAGGCAAAGATCACCGCTGCCAACTCTAGATCATGCATTCGATAGTTTATCTCATTGATTTTCAACTGCCTTGAGGCATAGGATATCACTTTATCATTCTGCATCAGCACACAACCTAATTCCTTCTTCTAAGCATCGCTAAAAACCACAAAAGGTTCCCCACTTGTGGGTAAAGTGATCACGAGCATAGTGATAAGCCTCCTTTTCAACTCCTTGAAGCTTTCTTCACATTCATCACTCCAAGAAAACTTTACCCCCTTTCGAGTTAGCTTGGTAAGAGGGTTGGACAATCTTGAGAAAATTCTCACAAATAATCGATAATATCCAGCTAACCCCAAGAAGCTACAGATATCCGTTACCAATGTTGGCCTCAGTCATCCCTCAATTGCATATGTTTTGGAGGGGTCCACAGATATCCCATTGATCATGATGATATGGCCCAAGAATGATACCTCCTTCAACCATAACTCACACTTGATGTACTTTTCATAGAGCTTATACTTGCAAAAAGTCTCTAGTACAGTTCTTAAATGCTCATCATGATCCTCCTTGGTTTTGGAGTATATTAGAATGTCATCTATAAAGACTACCACAGATTTGTCGAGGTAATCTCTAAAGACTCTATTCATCAATTCCATGAAGATTGCTGGAGCATTAGTGAGTCCGAAAGGCATTACTATGAATTCATAGTGTCTGTATCTTGTACGAAAAGCAGTCTTGGGGACATCTTCTTTTTTCACCCTTACTTGATAATGTCCCGACCACAAATCTACCTTGGAGAAGTATTGTGCTCCACGAAGCTGATCAAAAAAGTCATCGATTCATGGCAGAGGATACTTGTTCTTTATCGTGATTTTGTTAAGTTCACGATAATCGATGCAAAGCCGTATTGACCCATCCTTTTTCTTGACGAAGAGGACTGGTGCACCCCATGGTGAAGCACTTGGGTGTATAAACCCCTTATCCAGATTCTATTGTAGTTGTTTCTTTAGATCTTCAAGTTCCACGATAGCCATTCTATATGGAGTCTTGGATATTGGTAGCACCCCTGGTATAAGTTCAATTGAGAATTCAACATCTCTTCTAGGAGGAAGACCAGACAGTTTCTCAGGAAACACTTCCGCGAATTCCCTCACAATAGGCATTTCTTCAAGGATGGTTTCTTCCTTGGACTCAATCATCTGAGCCAGATACGCGTGCTCATAGGACAGTAATATCCATGCTTGAGATGATAGAGCTAAATGAGATTCACCTTCCTTCTGACACTTGTAAAGAATCGGGGGTCGATTCTCCATATGGAGTGTGATTTACCTCTCTGGAAAATTTATGTTGGATTTATATAAGGAAATCCAATCCATGCCAAGAATTGCGTCAAATTACACCATAGGGAGTATGAAGAGGTTCGCCGGGAAATTCAATCCATAGATTAAAACATGGGAGGACTAATATTCATGGGATGCAATGATTTCCCCATTTTTCGTACTCACCGAAATCTTCACTTCCATGATCTGTGGTGGTGCTGGGATTATTCTACTAAACTTTCGAGATATAAAAGAATGTGTAGAACCTGAATCAAAAAGTACGTTCGCTATTCTTGAATGAATAACTAGCGTACCTATCACCACTTCGTTGTCGGGGTTCACTTCGGCAGAAGTGATGGAAAAAGATCTTCCTTGATGACTTGGAGGTTGTTGGTTGCCTCTGAAAACCCTTGGATTAAGGCACTGATTTGTAAAATGCCCCGGTTCTTTGCATTTGTAGCATTGAACAACGCGTTGAGGTTCGAACGGAGCGTTCCTCTCCTCTGTCGCAGTCGCGGGTCTTTCTTGCCAATAGTTAACAACTAGGTGCCCTTCTATTCCACACCTAAAGCATTTCCTCGTCCCCTTGAGCTAATTTTCAGGGTGCTTCTTTCTGCACTTTTGGCAAGTGGGGTTCTGGATCTTCTTAGTACCATTGGATTTATCCATCGGACTGCCAGCATTGAAGTCCACCTTATTCTTCTTATCTCCATGATACCCCTGTGATTCCCCGATCTCCATTTCGACCTTGAGGGTACATCGGACAATTTTTTCATAGTTGTCGAAGTCACGGATCACCAATTATTTCTGCATGCTAGGCTTCGGCCCACAAAAGAAGTGGTCAACTTTGCATTCCAAGGTAACGACAAAGCCGAAAGCATATCGTGCAAGCCTTGTGAAGTTTGCCTCATACACTCCAACTGATTATTCTTCTATTTTCTTGAGGGAAAGGAAGTCCCTTTCCATCTTAAGCCGGAGGGTGTGTGGAAAATATTTATCGAAAAACATCTTCCAGAAATACTTCCATTCCAACGCCTCGATATCCTCCTTATGCTTCATATTTTTGATCAACGTCCACCATTGATCAGTTTCACCCTCCATACGATAAGCTTCCAGGAGAACCTTCTCTTGTTCAGAACATTGAAGGATGGAGAAGATCTTTTCAATGGAGTTGATCCATTGTTCAGCGATCGTGGGATCAGATGATCCACTAAAAGTAGGAGGCCTTTGTCTCATGAAGCTCTCGATAGTGACTTGTTATTTCTTAGGGGGGTTTGAACATTCCTCTTGACCCATTTTTATATTCAAAACTTGAGTTATCCGAGAGAGAAGCGTGACAAATTTCACGATTCCCTCTCCCATTGGATTGGGCATCTCATTAGTACAGTCGTCACACTAATCTTCACAACGGTTGTTAGCCCGAGTCCTCCTATTACCGGCCATTGGCTGGAATAAAAGGAAATTTAGGGGTAACACATAAAGGGTAATCCAAAGACAAAAGTTGAGGACTTATAAATAAAATTTTATTTCCTTAACTCATGAGTCTATAGGATTCAATCTAGGCTTTTCATGATCTACTTTCTATCATATATTCTTAGGGGAATTTTTTTTAATTCCCTTAATAAGGGTTCATACTAAGCTTGTGAATTTATCAAAACATATCCCTCGGGAGTGTCGTAACCAAGAGTGCATCAAGGATCATTGTCGTGCACCATTTCCCATTCAATTCTAGATCAAAGCAGTGTTTTCAGGTTTTACCCCTAGGATACATCTGTGCCAGAGCCGCCTCTACCTGCTCGTATCCAGACAGGGATGTATTTGTTTGATAAACCACTTAATCAGTACTTACCAAAACATAGGGATGTTTTTATTATACTTAGTCTTGTCTCTAAGGCTTTACTAGGGTTTTCTAATCCTAATCCCAAAAATAACTAAACCTATCCTCTGATACCAACTATGACAACCCTGTTTTATTACAAACTTAAACATGATTTATTACATAAAACATCACTTGATACAACAAAGAATATCGAGATTTTTAGTGGCTTTGGGGCTTAGGATCATTACATAAAAACTTAAAACATGAAATACAACATCTTTATTTAAAACTTCCTTTAGATGACCACTACATTCCCTCGTACTTAGCATTGCATGGGATAACCTGAGGACATGCATAAGAAAAGGGTGAGCTATAAAGCCCAGTAAGGGAATACACATGGAATAACATGAGAAGTACAATACATGTTATAAATTAGGCATATCAATATAGAACAATAGAAACTTTAACATAAAGGCATTATAAAGCATGATAATCATAACATGGAAATGTGGCAACAACACTTAACATGGAATTAGCATGAGCCAAGGCTCATTGCACATGGAGCATGAGTAAACCCTCATTGAACATGAAGCATGAGTAAAAACCTTGTTTAACTTGAATTAGAATGAGTCAACACTCATTTCACATGACATATCATGATACTATACTTTACCCAATGCATTGGAGCGCTATAAGGGCGCACCCTTCTTAAACATTTCATTTCATGCATAAGTGTGCCACATGGATCATAAAACATGGATTCATAAAACATAATAATTTATTCTACGATAAAGGAATATGGAATTAATACATGAAACTTTATAATCAAAAAGTAAATGTGCATAAATGTGAATACCCTTGATGGAGAAATGGGCATGGTATTCACTACACAATGGCATTGGCTTAGAAAATCGGTGCGATTTCGGCAGCATAACGGCGGGACATAAGAATTCATAAAAATGGTTGATGAGAGAGAAAGGGGTTCCACATAATATTTACATGTAATGGAAAGTAATGAGGTAATATAGATACATGTCCCAACAGTTTTAATGGAATTTAGATTCATGATACAAAAGTATTCCTTGAATGTAAATGAGGAGAGAGAAGTTCCTTTCGGAATTTCAGTATAGTAATGGGTGTACATGGGAGGAATTTAATGAGAGATAAAAGGGTCCCCCATCATTCAAACATAAAGAGGTCAGTATGAGGGAGGTGTGAAACCATACCCCAACATTAATAATTGAAATTAAAAGGGCAAAACAACTTAAAGAAAATTAGACAACAACGAGAAAGGAAGAAAAAACCCTTACTTGGAAGTGTGCTTCCAAAGGCTAGAGAGAGGCTTGTGAGAGGCTTATTGGGAGCTTAGGGAACCTTGGGAGGATTCTATAGAGAGTAGGGAAGAGGTTGGATGAACTCTAAGGGATTTGAGTGAGGAGGAATTGGGAGCTTGGGTGGGTTTATATAGGAAAGGTGAGGGAATTCTTTATTATTTAGGTTTGGGACCCCTTATATTAAATTAATCCAAACCATAAACCATCCCATGGTTTTTGCCCATGGTTTTTGGAAAAGGGAAGATGAAAAAAATATTTTATAAGGACAAAGTCCGAAATTATTAAAATAATAGGGTTGCTAATGTGGAGGTGAGTCACACTCCCATGGAAAACAATTTAAAAATACAAGGTGTTTAATAAGTCTTGAGGGGTCCATTAATGCTTTGAAAAGTAAGTCAAACAAACCCAAAATCACATTATTTAAATGGTAAAACATATATTCTCCGAACATAAAGATTATAGTATTTTATTACATCACTATTGGGTCATTATGATGTCATAAAACACATTATATATTTAAACAATATTTAATTTTTACCCAAAAATTTGACTGTCTCAGAAAATTATGAAAAAATCACCATTGGATAATTTCAACGTCCTGATTCCAGAAATAACATTTATTTTATCTAAATACTTTTCTAAATATGTTAATTTTCACTTTTAAAATAAAAACCAACATTTATCGAAAATTCACGGGTTTTGACAGAAATGGCTTTCAAACCTTAATAAAAATTATAATCGCATTCATAAAATTATAAGATCATTTATATTTAATAAAAATTAATTTAATAATAATAATAATATTTTATTAAAATATTATTTAATTCAAAAATCCCTTAATTTAATAAAATAGAATGCTTAATTAAATAATAACTAAAAACACTATTTGTACTTTAAAAACTATTTACAATGTATCAAAAATGACAAGGAGGTATATTAATTATTATATAAAAAAATAATATACATGAACATAGTACTAGAGATTTGTTACATAACCCCTTAAAACAACCACATAAGACCTAAGGGTAAGGTGTGCGATGGTGACAGCCTCTTGTGGGGGCTCGGATAATATCGCTCGAGTGGTAATTTCTATCAACTTCCACTTTTCCTGTAGACGGTCCCATTCAAGCTTGACATGATGAAGCTCAGCTTGGGCTTGGTCAAGAGCGAATCCCAAAGACGCCACCTCTTTTTCGAGCTCCGACAAATGGGCTTTGTATGAAGCAATTCTACTGGACGAGGTCATCGCTTCTTTTGTCTGAGTAAATTGGATTTGTTAAAGCCCTATATTTATACTAATCATGTGATCACTGTTCAACAACTATATTAGCAACGGTCGAAATTCTTAACATAAAACCAAAGAAGTTGACATTTTATATAAACATAAAGAGACATTTAATTAGATCAAGAGGTATTTCCATTAATGAAACTTTGGGTCGTTACACCCTTGGGCCCATTTAGCCCATTAGGCCACTTAGGCCCATTCAGCATGTTAGGCCACTTGGTCCCATGAGTACCATTAGGACACTTAAGAATATCTAGGCTATTCGACCCATTCATCCACCTAGTAAAATTAGGCCCATTTGGCCACCTAGGCCGATTTGGCCCATTAGGACACTTAGGACCAATTGTTTGATTAGGCCAATTAGGCCACTTAGGCTCATTAGTCTCATTAGGCCCATTGTCCACTTCACCCGCTAGGCAAATTAGGCCCATTATGCCAATTAGGCCACTTAAAACCATTTGGCCCATTTGACCACATAGGCACATTAGGATAACTAGTACTGTTAGGACACTTCGACCCTTGAGGCCCATAAGGCCCATTAGGTGCATCAGTCCACTTAGGCATATTAGGCCCCTGAGTCCACTTAGGACCATTAGTCCCATTCTTTCACTTAGGTCCATTTGGCCCATTAGGATAATTTTTCCCATTCATCCACTTAAGCCCATTCGGCCCATTAGGCCCATTCGGTCCATTATGCCCATTGGGCCTATTAGACACATTGGTCCCATTAGTTCACTGAGGCTCATTCAGCCCATTATCCCATCAAATCCATTAGGAAACGTAGGCCCACTAGGACACTTAGGCCCATTCTTCCCATTAGGCCACTTGGGCCACTTATGTTCATTCACCCCATTGGGTCCATTATGCCCATTAGGCCACTTAAGGTCATTAGGGCCATTAGGCCCATTAGGACACTTAGGAAAATTTTTCCCATTGGCCCACTTGTGCCCATTATGCCCATTGGTCCTACCAGACCGATTAGGCCCATTAGGCACATTTGACCATTGAGGTCCATTGGGCCCATTAGGCCCCTTAGTCCCATTAGGCTCATGAGCCCATTAGGAAACCTAGGCACATGAGGCCCATTGGGACACTTAGACTAGTGAGGCCCATTAGGCCCATTAGGCACATTAGGACCATTAGGAACATTAAGTCACTTAGGTCCATTAGGCCCATTATCCCAATTGGTCCACTGAGGCCCATTGGGCCCATTGGGCCTATCAGGCCAATTAGGCCCATGAGGCCAATTAGGCCACTATGGTCCATGAGGCCCATCAGTCCCATCAGTACCATTAGGCCACCTAAACCCATTAGGCCCATTATATCCATTAGGCCACTTAGGCCAATTCAGCTCATTAGGCTAATTAGGCCCATTGGACGCATTAGGCCCATCAAGCCACTTAGGCCCATTAATCCCATCAGGCCCATTAGGCCACTTAGGCCCATTCGGGTCATTATGACACTTAGGATTATTAGGTCCCTAAGGCCCATTGAGTCCATTAGGCCACTTAGGTCCAATCATATCATTAGGCCAATTGGTCCACTTAAGCCCATTTGTCTCATTAGGCCACTTTGGCCCATTCGGCCCATTTGGCCCATCAATCCCATCAGGCCCATCAGGACCATTAGGCCACTTAGTCACATTATTCCCATTAGTCCCATTAGAAAAATTAGGCCCATTCGGCTCATTAGGCAACTTAGGCCCATTAGGCCAATTATGCCAATTAGGCCCTTTAGTCAACTAAGTCCCATGAGGACCATTAGGCCACTTAGGCCCATTTGGATCATTTATCCGCATAGGCCCATTAATCCCATTAGGCCACTTAGGCCACATAGGCTGATTTGGCCCATTAGGCCACTGAGGCCCATTAGGCCACTTAGGAAACTTAGGCCAATTAGACCCATTAGGCCACTAAGGCCCATTAATCCACTTAGGCCACTTAGTCCCATTATTTCCATTAGGCCCATTCGACCGCTTTAGCACATTCAGCTACCTAGGTCCATTAGGCCACTTAGGCGCATTAATCCCATTATGCCTCTTAGGCCACTTAAGAGCATCAGGCCCATTAGTCCACTTAGGCCCATTGAGCCACTTAGGCCCATTCGGCCACTTAGTCCCACTTGGTCCATTAATCCCATTAGGATAATGAGGCCACTTAGACCCATTAGGCCCCTTAGTCCCACTAAACCCACTAGGTCGATTAGGAAACTTTGGCCCATTAGGCCACTTAGGCTCATTAGGCCCATTAGTCCCATTTTGCCACTTAGGCCCATTAAGACACTTAGGCACACTTTTCCCATTAGGCCACTTAGGACCATTAGGCCACTTCAGCCATATAGGCCCATTAGGCCACTCAAGAACATTAGGACCATTAGGCCAAGAAGGCTCGTTAGGCCACTTAGGTCCACTAAGCCCATTAAGCCCATTAGGTCGATAAGCCCACTTAGGCCCATTAGGACACTTCAGCCCATTCGACCAATTTGGCCCATTTAGACCATTAGGCCAATTAATCCCATTAGGTCAATTCGAAAACGTTTTCCCATTAGGACCCTTAAGCCCATTGGGTCTATTAGGCCCATTAGGCCACTTAGCATAATTAGGCCCATTCATCCCATTAGTCCACTTAGGCCCATTCGGGTGATTAGGCCCATTTGGAAAATTAATCCTATTATGGCGATTCAGCAACTTTAGCTATTAGGTCACTTAGGCCCATTTGGTCACTTAGGCCCATTAGGCCCATTCAACCTATTCGGGCCATTTGGCCCATTTGGACCATTAGGCCACTTAATCCACATATTCCCATTAGGCCCATTGGGCCCATTAGGTACATTAGACCACTTAGGCCCATTAGACCCACTAGGCCCATTAGGCCCATTCGCCCCATTAGGCCACTTTGACCCATTAAGCCCATTAAGCCCACTAGGACCATTAGGCCACTTAGGCCCATTATGCAACTTCAAAACATTAGGCCACTTAGACCTATTCTCCCATTAGGCCCATAAGTCTACTTAGGCCCATTAGGGAACTTAGGCCCATTAGTCACATTAGGCCACTTAAGCCCATTCAACCAATTAGGCAACTTAGGCCCATTTGACCACTAGACCCTCGTCCCATTAGGCCCATTGGGCCACTTAGTCCCATTAGGCCCACTAGGCCTATTATGCCCATTCATCCCATTAGGTCCATTAGGTCGATTAGACCCATTAGTCCACTTAGTCCATTTAGGCCCATTAGGCCCTTTAGGCCCATGAGGCCACTAAGGCCCATTAGGCACGTCAGTCCACTTAGGCCCATTGGGCCACTAAGGCCCATTTGGCCCATTCCAACACTTAGTCCAACTCGGCCCATTCATCCACTTAGTCAACTAGGCCCATTAGACCCATTGGCCCATTGGGCCACTTAGGCCGATTACGTCACTTAGGCCCATTATACCCATTGAGCCACTTCGACCCATTAGGCCCATTCTTCCTTTTTGGCCCATTAAGCCCATTAGGTCGATGAGGCCACTTAGCCCAATGATACCATTTGCTCCCACTAGTCCCATTAGGCCCATTCAGCCCATTAGGTCCATATGGACACTTCGGTCCATTTGGTCCCTTAGGTACATTAGGACAATTTCGCCAACTGGTCCCATTGGACCCATTAGGCCATTTTATCCCATTAGTACCATTTGGCCAACTAGGTGCATTAGGCCCAGTTGGCCCTTTCATCCACTTAGGCCCACCAGGCCCATTAAGTCACTTAGTCCCATTCATCCCATTAAGCCACTTATGCCCATTAGCCCATCAGAACCATTATAGCACTTAAGGCCATTCGGCCACTTAGGCCCATTAGGCCCATTTGTCCCACTAGGTCAATTTGGCCCATTCGGCCCATTCAACCACTTAGGACCAAACAACCACTTAGGCCCATAAGGTCCATTAGGCCCATTCAGTCGATTCGGTCGATTCGACCACTAAGACCCATTTGGCCCATTAGGCCACTTAGGCCCATTTGGTCGATCAGGCCGATCAGGCCACTTAGGTAACTTAGACCCATTAGTCTCATTATCCCACTTAGGCCCATTGGTCCCATTAGGACCCTTAGGCCTATTAAGCCCATTAGGCTGATTAGGCAACTTAGGTCCTTTAGGACACTTAGGCCCATTTGTCCACTTAGGCTAATTAGACCCATTATGCCCATTGGGCCTATTATGCCCATTTGGACCATGGCCATGTTAAGACCATTAATCCCATTAGTCCACTTAGGCCAATTAGGCCGATTAGGCTACTAAGGCTCATTCGGCCACTTAGGCCCACTCGGCCCATTAAGCCCATTAGGCCAATTAGACCACTTAGCGCCATTAGGCCACTTAGGCCCAAATTTGGCCCATTATTCCACTTAGTCTAATTAGGACCATCACACCCATCAGGTCGATTAGGCAACTCTGGCCCAGTAGGACACATTGGCCCATTATCCAAATTAGGACAATTAGGACTATTCGGCCCATTTGGCACCTAGACCCATTAATCCCATTCTGCCAATTAGGCCCATTAGGCCACTTAGGCCCATTAGGACCCTTAAGCCAGTTATGCCCATTTTTCTCATTTGGAACATTGGCCTCTTAATCCCATTAAGACCATTAGGCCCATTAGTCTCATTAATCCACTAAGGCCCATTGGGCCCATTAGTCCCATGAGGCCACTAGGGACCATGAGGCCCATTAGGCCACTTAGTCCCATTAGGCCACTTAGGCCCATGAGGCTCATTAGACCCATTAGTCCCTTTAGTTCACTTAGGCCCTTGAAGGCCATTAGGCCACTTAGGCCCATGAGGCCCATTAGGCCACTTCAACCCATCAGGCCCATTAGGCCCATTCAGACACTTAGGCATATTTGGTCCATTATGTCACTTAGGCCCCTTATTCCCATTAGGACAATTCATTCAATTAGGTCGATTAGGTCCCTTAGGCCCATTAGGCCACTTAGGCTCATTGGCCCATTTGGCCACTTAGGCCCATTAGGCCCATTAGTCCCATTAGGCCCATTAGGACCATTAGTCCCATTAACCCATTATGTCCATTCGGACCATTAGGCTCATTAGGCTACTTAGGCCCATTGGGTCCCACAGGCCCATTCGGCCCGTTAAGCCCATTCAACCACTTAGGCCCATTCGGCCACTTAGACCCATTAGGCCCATTAGTCCCATTAGTAACATTTGGAACATTATGCCCATTCGGCCCATTAGGCCCATATAGACACTTGGGCCCATTGGTCACATTAGGCTCATTCGTCCCATTAGGCCCATTCGGCCCATTTGGCGCATTAGGCCCATTAGGCCCATTCAACCACTTAGAAACCCTAGGACCATTCAGACACTTATACAAATTAGGCCCATTAGGTGAATTAGGCTCATTAGGCTCATTAGGACCATTCGGCCACTTAGGTCCACTAGCCCCATTAGGCCACTTCGACCCACTAGGCCCATTAGGCCACTTAGGCCCATTAGGCCACTTAGGCCCATTAGGCCACTTACACCCATTAGACCCATTGGGGCAATTAGATGCATTAGGTCCATTAGTCTCATTCATCCCTTAGGCTCACTAAGCCCATTAGGCCACTTAGGACCATTAGGGAACTTTGGCCCATTAGGCCACTTAAGCCCATTAGACCCATTAGGCCTATTATGCCACTTAATCACATTCTTCCACTTAGTCCCATTAGGTACATTAACCCTATTAAGCCAATTTGGCCCATTAGGCCCATTTAGCCACTTAGGCCCATTATTTATAATCAACCACTTAGGCCCATGAGCCCCATTAGTCCCATTCTATCAATTAGACCAATTAAGCCACTTAGACCCATTAGTCCCATTTGGGCCATCAGACCACTTGGGCCCATTCGGTCGATTAGGATGATTAGGTCACTTAGACCCATTAGTCCCAGTAGGCCTCTTAGGCCCATTAGACCCATTCGATTGATTATAACGATTTAGAGACTTAGGCCCATTCGGTCGATTAGACCGATTCGGCCACTTAGGCCGATTAGGCCATTTAGACCCATTTGGCCCATTCAGTCAATTTGGAATATTAGACCACTTAGACCCATTAGGCCCATTAGACAAATTAGTCCAATTACGCCCATTAGGCCCATTCGGCCCATTCGGCCTATTAGGCTCATTAGACCACTTGGGCCACTTAGGCCCATTAGGCCCCTAAGGCCAATTAGGCTACTTAGGCCCATTATGCCCATTTGTCCCATCATTCTATTAGTCTGATTATGCCAATTAGTCCACTTAGGCCAATTAAGCCCATTAGGCCCATTATGCCTTTTAGGATACTAAGGCCCATTAGGTCAATTAGGCTCATTCGGTCGATTGGGGGGAATAGGCCACTTAGGCCCATTAGGCCCCTTAGTCCCATTAGCCCATTAGGCACATTACCCCACTTAGGCCCATTAAACCCATTATTACCATTAGGTCCATTTGAAAACTTAGGCCTATTAGGTTCATTAGGCCACATAAGCCCATTAGGCCAATTAGGCCCATTGAACCCATTAGTCCCATTAATCCCATTAGGCCTATTAATCCACTTAGGATACTTATGCCCATTAGGCCCATTCAGTCGATTAGCTCGATTAGGTCACATTGGCCCATTAGGCCATGTAGGACCATTAGGCCCATTAGGCCCATTAAACCCATTAGTCTCACTAGGCCCATTAGGCCCATTAATCCACTTAGGCCACATATGCTCATGAGGACCATTCGGTCAATTATCCCAATTAGGCCACTTAGGCCAATTAGGTCCATTAGCCCCATTAGACCCATTTGGCCCATTTGGCCCATTAGGCCCATTAGGGAACTTAGTCCCATTACTCCACTTAGGACCATTAGGTCCATCAAGACCATTAGGCCCACAAGTCGCATTCCGCCCATGAGGCCCATCTGGCCCATTAGGACACTTAGTCTCATTAGGCACATTGGGCCCATGAGACCACTTAGGCCCATGAGGCCCATGCGGCCACTTAGGCCCATGATGCCCATTAGAACCATCAGGCCACTAGGGCCATGAGGCCACTTAGTCCCATGAGGCCCAAGAGGCCCACTAGGCCCTTTAGGCCACTTAGGCTCATTGGGCCACTTATGCCCATTAGACCCATTAGGCTCATTAGGCCAATAAGCCCAATATGAACACTCAGCCACTTAGTCCCACTGGGCCCATTAGGCCACTTAGGACCATTAGGCAACTTAGTCACACTAGTCCCATTCGTCCACTTAGGCCCATTAGGCCACTTATGCCAATTAGTACCATTCGACAGATTATGTCCATTACGCCCATTCGAACACTTAGGCCCACTAGGCCCATTCGGCCACTTAGGCGCATTAGGCCACTTCATCCCATTATGCCCAATAGGCCACCTACTCCCATTAGGCCGATTAGATCCATTATACCACTAAAGCCCATTTTTCAACTTAGGCCCATTAGGCCCATTAACCCTATTGGGTCAACTTGGACCATTAGGTACATTTGGCCACTTAGGCCAGTTAGTCCCAATCCACCACTTAGTCCCATAAGGTCCATTAGGCCCATTAGATGGATTAGGCAGATTATGCCATTTAGGCCACTTAGACCCCTTAGGCCCATAAGGCCACTTTGGCTCATTAGGCCAATTCGATTGATTTGGATGATTAGGACACTTAGGCCACTTAGACCCATTAGGCCCATTAGGAAACTTCATCCCATTAGGCCCATTCGATCAATTAGCCAGATTTGACCACTTTGGACCATTTGGTCGATTAGCCTGATTAGGCCACTTAGGCCCATTAGCCCCATTAGGCCACTTAGGCCCACTAGGCACATTAGGCCATTTAGGTCCTTAAGGACATGAGGCCCATTAGGATCATCAGTCCCATCAGGTCACTTAGGCTCATTAGGTCCATTAGGCCCATTTGGCCCATTTGGCCCATGAGGCCACTTAGGCCCATTAGGTCCATTAGGCCCATCTGGACACTTCATCCCATTAGGCCCATTAAGCCCTTTAGGCCCACAATTCCCATTCAAGAACACATGCCCACTAGGCTCATTAGGCCACTTAGGTCACTTAGGCCCATTGGTCTCATTAGGCCCACTAGGCCTATTAAGCCGCTTCGGCCTAAGAGGCCCATTAGTCACATTAATCCCATTAGGCACACGAATCCACTTAGTCCCATGAGGCCCATTAGTCCCATTATGCCCATTAGGACACTTATGCCTATTAGGACCATTAGGCCCATTAGGCCCATGAGGCCACTTAGGCCCATTTGTCCCTTGAGGCCCATTCGGACCTTGAGGCCCATTAGACCCATTCGGCCTATTCCACCACATAGGGCCATTCTGCCACTTAGGCCCATTCGTCCCAACAATCCAGTTAGTCCCACTGATCCCTTCAAGACACTTAGGTCCATTAGGCCCATTAAGCCACTTAGGCCCATTAATAACATTAGGACCATTAGGCCCATTATGCCACTTAGTCCTCTAAGGCCCATTAAGCCCATCAGGCCCATTTTTTCCATCTAGTATATTAGAACCATTAGGCCAGTGAGGTTCATTGGACCCATTATACCACTTAGGTCCATTATGCCTATTAGCCCACTTAGGCCACTTAGGCCACCTAGGACCATTAGGCCCCATGAGGCTCATCAGGCCCATTAGTTCCATTAGGCCACTTGGGCCCATTGGGCTCATTAGGCTCATTAGGCCAATTAGGACCATTCTACCCATTGGGCCTATCAGGTCAATTAGGCCCATTGGGCCACTGAGGCTCATTATGGACATTAGGCCGATCAGGCCCATCAGGCCCATCATTCCACGAAGTCCCATTAGGCCCATTTGGCCACTTAGGCCCATTAATCCCAAGAGGACCCTAAGGCCCACAAGGCCCATTGGGCCTGTCAATCCAATTAGGCCATTTAGGCCTATTAGGCAACTTAGGCCCATTAAGTGCATTAGGCCACTTAGGACTATTAGAACCATTAGGCCATTAGGGCCACTTAGGTCCATTAAGCCACTTAAACCCTTTACACCCATTAGGCCCATTAGGGACATTAGGCCCATGAGGGCCATTATGCACATCAGGGACATTAGGCCCATTAGTCCACCAAGGCCCATTCGGCCTAATATGCCACTTAGTGATGCGAGACGCACGGGGTGGCCCGATCTTCACGGCGTAGGGCGGCGGATGATGGATGCGGTTTGGGGCTAAGTGACGAGTGAAGGGTATGGATAGTGGAAGCAAGTAGTCAACCAACGCTATATGGAGCGTGACCTACTACTTAGACAACACACTCAAGGGAGGGGTGTGATGGCCAATCCACACAACAACGCACTTGGGTTGAGGCACGGAATTGGGGGCTTTGTGATCTTGGATCACCAATCTAACTTGTAGATTGACAAGGCAAGAATACACAAGAGCAAGGGGGAAAAGCCGGGATAATCCTCACACAACGGAGAGAAACAAAGCATAAGCTCTCAAATTAAGTCTTGAATGCCAATACAATGCCATGGGGTGGCTATTTATAGCCAAGGGGGTGATACAATGGTCAAGGGTCTAATACCCTAAAGTCATAAAGTCTAAACCTACCTTGTCCCCTTAAAAGTCAAAAAGATAAAAGCCAACAAAGACTTTTGGAAAAGAAGCACACAACTTTCCAACATAGCCCACCGGATTTGACTTTGAGTGCATAGCCCACCGGATTTGACTTTGGTGTCCAAAGATGCCATTTCTAGAATCCTCCATGTGGGAAAGGCCTCCAAATTCGTGCAACCATGTGGGCCAAGTTTTAATCATCAATTTTGGGCTTGAATAAGTGATATTATAGGCCCATTTGCTCCATCCATGCAAGGTAATACCCATTGGGCCTTTAATGAAGCAAGATGAGCGCCCATTGAAGCATTCAACCTCTTTAATCTTCCTCGTGTCATTGGGCCTTGCAAATCCAATTCCTCCACCCGAGCAATCGACTCGGTGCCTTCCGCATGGTTCGCATCATCCTCCCCCTCTTGAAAAGGAGTCGTCCTCGACTCTTCATCCTCTACACCCAAAAAAGGAGAAAGATCAGAAACATTGAAAGTGGCACTTACACCATACTCACCTGGGAGAGCTATCTTGTAAGCATTGTTGTTAATCCTTTCAAGCACTCGGAAAGGTCCGTCTCCACGAGGCATGAGTTTTGATTTCCGCTTGTCGGGGAATCTTTCTTTACGCATATGAATCCAGACTAAGTCACCGGGTTCGAACAGCACTTGCTTGCGACCCTTGTTTGCACGATCAACATATTTCTGGGTCATCCGCTCAATATTTTCCCTTGCCTTTTCATGGAGTTTCTTTATGAATTCTGCACGCCCTTTCGCATCCATATTAGTTGCTTCCTGTAAAGGCAACGACACTAGATCAATAGGGGCAAGGGGGTTAAAACCGTAAACAATTTCAAATGGAGAATATTGAGTAGTGGAATGCTTGGCCCTGTTATATGCGAATTCCACATGTGGCAGACACTCCTCCCAATTCTTGATATTCTTTTTGACAATTGTTCGTAGAAGGGATGATAGTGTGCGATTCACCACCTCTGTTTGCCCATCGGTTTGTGGATGACAAGTAGTGGAAAATAATAACTTTGTACCGAGTTTGCTCCACAAGGTCTTCCAAAAGTAACTAAGAAATTTTGTGTCTCGATCCGACACAATGGTCCTTGGCATTCCATGATGCTTGACTACTTCCTGAAAGAAAAGTGTTGCAATGTTAGTGGCATCATCTGTTTTGTGACAGGGAATAAAATGTGCCATTTTTGAAAACCGATCCACCACAACAAAAATGGAATCTCTCCCCCTCTTAGTCCGTGGTAACCCCACAATAAAGTCCATTGATATGTCCTCCCAAGGGGTGTTGGGAATTGGGAGAGGAAGATATAGTCCATGTGGGTTCAGCTTTGATTTGGCTTTATGGCAAACAATGCACTTTCCCACAAATTTCTCAACATCTCTAGATATCCTAGGCCAATAAAAATGCTCACTAAGAACGCTTAGAGTTTTTGAAACACCAAAATGCCCCATTAACCCACCCGAATGTGACTCCTTTAGTAAAAGTAAACGAATAGAGCAATTGGGAATGCAAAGCTTATCCATCCGAAATAAGAACCCGTCATGTAAATAGAACTTTTCCCAACTAACTCCAGGTTTACAATGTTCATAAGTGATATGGATCAGATTCAGCACAAGGAGAATAATTTTGGGCTTGATAAAAATTCCAAGCCCAATTGTTGTTCGAATTGGACCAGCCCACACTTCTTGATGTCCAACACTATGGTGGGCCACAACACACTTATTTGGGACCCAAAATCATTTATCCACATGGCAAATGGTGGAAATTCGTAGCTGCACATTAATGAGGAGAGAGAAGGTGGAGAAAAGCATCATTAAGAGGGAATCCCGCTACTTTGGCTAGTGGGGTCATTAAATGGCATGGGAAAGTGTTATTTTATGCTTTTTATGTGCCTTTTGGGTTCCCCATGTCTTGTAACTCGAATTGGAGCATTTTTCTTTATTTATTTTGTCTTTATATTGTATTTTCACTCCTTTGTAATGGGGATAGATGAATGTGACGGGATTTTGAAGTTTGCTGTGCAATCTTCTTGCTTTAGCCTCTTCCCTTTGCCCGGAATTGGTGGTGCATCTCCATCGCTGGTGACGTTGTCTTTAAGCGTGGAGAAACCTTGGCGGGTGGCATTGCCTTTAAGCCTCGGTCATTCGGCTACATTACGCTGCTCCTCTTCACTTACTCATTTTTGAGCTTCCGGCGACGCATCAATTGGTATCAGAGGCGCGGTTCCAACGAGTAAGTTCTATCACATTCTTCTTATTACTCTCCATCATGTCTCGCAAGAGCGGATCTTCTACTCCTCCTGCTCCATGGGAAATAGCTAATGCACAGCTACAATCACAAATTACTCAAATCGGTGAGCAACTTGCTCAACTTTTGAGAGCACGGCGACCTGACTCCCCTCCACCGCAGCGACATCCTCGACGTCCATCACCACATAATAGACGCAATCCAGCACCATTTTATGAAGATCATGCAAATGGTGATGATTCCAGCGATTCAGAGGTAGATATGCGAAGAAGAAGAGATGATGAAGACATTGAAAGAGGGTTGAGGATCGACATTCCAGATTTTTATGGGAGTATGAATCCGGATGATTTTCTGGATTGGATGCGGGAAATCGAACGGTTCTTCGAATTTAAGAATTGTTCTGACGAGAAGAAGTGCAAGGTAGCCATTCTGAAATTTAAAGATTATGCATCACTTTGGTGGGAAAATCTGAAGAAACAGCGGGAACGTGATGATAAAGGCAAGATACGCTCATGGGAGAAGTTGAAAAAGCTTTTGAGGAGACGATTTCTGCCTGAGAATTATAAGCAAGATCTTTATTTTCGAATGCATAGCCTACGACAAGGAGATAAGTCTGTTGAAGAGTACATTCGGGAATTTGATCGTTTATTGATGCGAAGTGATGTTCCAGAATATAAAGAGCAAACAATTGCAAGGTTTTTGGGTGGATTAAATGAAGAAATTGCACATTCAGTGGAGTTGCAATCATTCTGCTCACTTGATGATGTTTGCAAGCTGGCGATCAAGGTGGAAAAGCAAAAGCGGACCTCAAGGGCACCGGCGCTCAAAAACTACAATAGAGGTACAACTGTTTATAAGGGTATTTCTTCTAATAAATCTGGTGTTGTTGAGAAGGAATTTGGAAGGAACAAGATGCTGGAAAAAGGGAAAGAGAAGGCTATGGAACAAACAAAAGGGAAGTCGAACTCCTTTGAACGTGGGAATCGAAAGTGTTTCAAATGCCATGGGTATGGTCATTTTCAGGCCAATTGCCCTAACAACCGGATTATTACTATTAAAGAGATTGAAGAAATTGAAGAGGCAATCAAAGAGGATGAACATGATGGTGAAGAAACTGAAAATGAGGAACATGTTGTGGAAGAAGCTGATGTGGGAAACATGCTGGTGCTACGAAGAGTTTTGCAAGCTCAAATCTGCCCGGAAGAAGATCAAAGAGAAAACTTGTTCCAAACTCGCTGCACCATTAATCAGCGGGTATGCATGGTGATTATTGATAGTGGGAGCTGTGCAAATGTGGCTTCAACAACACTAGTGGAGAAATTGAAGCTTCCAACTCAGAATCATCCTCACTCATATAAATTGCAATGGTTGAACAATGGGAGCACACTCCAAGTCAAAAAACAGGTTCTAATTTCATTCTCCATTGGTAAGAACTATGCTGATGAAGTACTGTGTGATGTTATTCCTATGGATGCTTGTCACTTGTTGTTGGGTAGGCCTTGGCAGTTTGACAGGGAAGTGAAATATGATGGGAGGAAGAACACTTATTCTTTTCGATCTGGGGAAAAGAATATCACACTTGCTCCTTTGAAGCCGTCCCAAACTCTGCAAGAAAAATCTGTTCCGGAAGTACCCAAAGGTAGTCTCTTTATCAGCAAAGCTCAAGTGGAGAAAGCCATAAATAAGCAAAAGCCAGTTTTTTCTTTATTGATGATGGAAAAGTCATGCCATGAGGAGAAGAGTCATCAACATCCTTTAGCTCATTCCTTAATTGGGGAATATCATGATGTTTTTCCTAATGATCTTCCAGCAGGATTACCACCATTTAGAGGCATTGAACACCAGATTGATCTCGTTCCGGGTGCACAATTGCCAAATAAACCAGCATATCGGTGTAATCCTGGAGAATCAAGGGAATTGCAGAAGCAAGTAGATGAGTTGATGGATCGAGGCTTTATAAGGCCAAGCATGAGCCCGTGTTCTGTTCCAGCATTATTGGTGCCAAAGAAAGATGGTACGTATCGCATGTGCATTGATAGTAGAGCTATCAATAATATTACCATCAAATACAGGTATCCCATCCCACGACTCGATGATATGCTTGATGAATTGCATGGTTCATCAATCTTTTCAAAGGTTGATCTTCGTAGTGGATACCACCAGATTCGAATGAAGGAAGGGGATGAGTGGAAAACAGCCTTCAAAACTAAAGGCGGATTGTTTGAGTGGCTGGTCATGCCATTCGGCCTCTCAAATGCTCCTAGCACATTCATGCGACTCATGAATGAAGTTCTGAAACCATTTATTGGTAAATTTGTGGTAGTTTATTTGGATGACATTTTGATTTACAGCAAGGATGTGGAGAGCCATGTGGATCATCTTCGGTGGGTATTTGATGTTCTACGGAAACAAAAGCTATATGGGAAGCTTGAAAAATGCGAGTTCTTTTCAACAGAAGTGGTGTTTTTGGGATATGTGGTAACCAAAGAAGGCATCATGGTGGATGAATCAAAAGTGGAAGCAATCAAGTCCTGGCCACAACCAGAATCCATTACCGAAGTAAGAAGTTTCCACGGTTTGGCATCTTTTTATCGTCGCTTTGTTTCCAATTTCAGCACTATTATGGCACCTATCACTGAATGCTTGAAAAGGGGGAAATTTGAGTGGTCAAAGGCAGCAAATGAATCATTTGAAATCATTAAGAAAAAGTTGTGTGAAGCACCGGTTTTGGCGTTGCCTGATTTTGATCAAGTCTTTGAAGTGGAATGTGATGCAAGTGGAGTTGGGATAGGCGCTGTTCTCATCCAAAGCAAGCGCCCTATTGCATATTTCAGCGAGAAACTGAATGATTCAAGGAGGAATTACAGCACCTATGATAAGGAATTTTATGCGGTTATAAGAGCCCTAGATCATTGGTCTCATTATTTGAGACCGAAGCAGTTTGTTCTTCATTCTGACCATCAGGCTTTGAGGTTTATCAATGGTCAACACAAGCTGAGTTCGAGGCATGCAAAGTGGGTGGAATTCTTACAATCATTCTCATTTGTGTCAAAATACAAGAAGGGGCAAGATAATCTAGTGGCAGATGCTTTATCTCGGAGGTATGCATTACTTACAATTCTTGATGCTCGAATTCTTGGATTTCAGCTTATGAGAGAAGATTATCAGCATGATATGGAGTTTAATTCTATTTTAATCCAATGTCAAGATGGATTTGTGGAGGATTATTCTGTACATGATGGGTTTCTCTTTAAGAGAAACAAGTTGTGTGTTCCAAAGGGTAATTACAGGGACTTGCTTATTCGGGAAGCACATGAAGGGGGACTTGCTGGTCATTTTGGCATCCATAAAACCTTGGAGATACTAAAAGAGCATTTCTACTGGCCGAAGATGCAATCAAATGTCCAAGCTATTCTTTCAAGATGCGGAACATGTCAAAGAGCAAAGAGTCATTTCAAGCCTGGTTTATACACTCCGTTACCTATTCCGGAGCAGCCATGGGAAGATCTCAGCATGGATTTCATTATGGCTTTACCAAAGACTCAGCGAGGTAAAGATTCAATAATGGTTGTTGTTGATCGATTTTCTAAGATGGCTCATTTCATACCTTGTCATAAGACTGAAGATGCAGTGAAAGTGGCAGAATTGTTTTTCAAAGAGATTGTTCGCCTTCATGGAATTCCTCGCAGCATCGTTTCGGATAGAGACACAAAATTTCTCAGCCATTTTTGGAGAACATTATGGGGGAAATTCGGTACGAAACTTCTTTTCAGCACATCCCATCACCCTCAAACGGATGGGCAAACAGAAGTTACCAATCGTACATTGGGCACTATTCTGAGAACATTGGTGAACAAGAGCATGAGAGATTGGGATTTGCAACTTGCACAAGCTGAATTTGCATACAATAGATCTCCCAGTGCTACCACCCGACATTCTCCATTCGAAGTGGTTTATGGAATCAATCCAATCACTCCTATAGAATTGTGCTCTTTGCCTCTTGATTTTCAGGTAAATATTGATGCGGAGGAGAAGACAAAGCAGATGAAGAAGCTCCATGAATCTATTCGTGCTCAAATAGAGAAGTCTAATGAGGCATACAAGAGGCGAGCAAACAAGCATCGGAAGCAGGCTATTTTCCAACCTGGAGACAAAGTGTGGATTCACCTTCGCAAGGAGAGATTTCCATCCAAAAGGAAGAGCAAGCTGGCACCACGAGCTGAAGGTCCATTCGAAGTGCTTGAACGAGTGGGAAACAATGCCTACAAAATTGATTTACCAGATGATTTTGGCAGCGTTTCTGCAACATTCAACATTGGGGACTTATCTACTTACATTGAAGAAGATGATGTCGTGGATTTGAGGGCAAATCCTCTTCAACCGGGGGAGAATGATATGGATCAGATTCAGCACAAGGAGAATAATTTTGGGCTTGATAAAAATTCCAAGCCCAATTGTTGTTCGAATTGGACCAGCCCACACTTCTTGATGTCCAACACTATGGTGGGCCACAACACACTTATTTGGGACCCAAAATCATTTATCCACATGGCAAATGGTGGAAATTCGTAGCTGCACATTAATGAGGAGAGAGAAGGTGGAGAAAAGCATCATTAAGAGGGAATCCCGCTACTTTGGCTAGTGGGGTCATTAAATGGCATGGGAAAGTGTTATTTTATGCTTTTTATGTGCCTTTTGGGTTCCCCATGTCTTGTAACTCGAATTGGAGCATTTTTCTTTATTTATTTTGTCTTTATATTGTATTTTCACTCCTTTGTAATGGGGATAGATGAATGTGACGGGATTTTGAAGTTTGCTGTGCAATCTTCTTGCTTTAGCCTCTTCCCTTTGCCCGGAATTGGTGGTGCATCTCCATCGCTGGTGACGTTGTCTTTAAGCGTGGAGAAACCTTGGCGGGTGGCATTGCCTTTAAGCCTCGGTCATTCGGCTACATTACGCTGCTCCTCTTCACTTACTCATTTTTGAGCTTCCGGCGACGCATCAATAAGGTTCACTAAAATCACTATCGGTGGCATATAAATCCTTAATGTATTCAAAACCTAGAAGTTTTGAATCCAACAAGGATAAAAGAGAATATCTACGCGAAAGTGCATCAGCCACAGTATTTTCTTTACCCTTTTTATGCTTGATGACATATGGAAATGATTCAATGAATTCCAACCATCTAGCATGTCTCCTATTTAGTTTATGTTGGCTCCTAAGGTATTTAAGAGCCTCGTGATCAGAATGGATCACAAATTCTTTAGGCCAAAGATAGTGTTGCCATGTTTCGAGTACTCTAAACAATGCATACAACTCTTTATCATATGTAGCATAGTTTAGAGTTGGGCCATTTAACTTCTCACTAAAATAAGCAATAGGCTTACCTTCTTGCATGAGTACTCCTCCTATGCCAATTCCGCTTGCATCACATTCAATTTCAAAGGTCTTACCGAAGTCTGGAAGTGCAAGTAGAGGGGCTTGGGTGAGTCTCTCCTTTAGCGCATGGAAGGCTTTTTCTTGAGTTGTTGGTACAACCTCCTCCTTTGTGGGACTTCATTAAGATCATCATCAAAGTTCACCATCTCCTCCTCCATGATGTGGGGACGACGTGGTGCGGGAGCGCGTCGTGGGTTATCATGGAACATCCTTGGGCTTGGTTTATTCTCCAATTCATCAATCCTCTCATGTAACACCTCCAACTTCCGATCAAGAAGCTTCTCGAAGTGGCTCACCAAAGCTTGCATTTGGAATTGCGTAGCTTCAGGTGCGGGAGATCTACTTCGACTTCCTTCATCGCTAACATGAGCAATTTTCTTCCCACGATCTTCTGCCATGATAAGTTACACAAACACAAACACACACCGGGGGGGGGGACACACACAATGATACACACTCACTCACACACGCGAGATGTACACACTCACACAAGATGGACACACTCACACACACAAATATACACACTCACGCACGCAATATATACATACTCACACGCACAAGATGTACACACACACGCACACAACAAGATGCACACACTCACACACACAAGATATTTGTTTTCTTATTTCTCTCCACTCTCAAAACTCAATTTGAATCCCAAGCTCTTATGAAATATAATACCTTGTTTAGGGCGATCAAGTGCCACCAATTCCTCCCCAATCAAGATTGTGTCGGGGGATGGTTTAACACAACCCGCTTGAGTGGTAAGGGGTCTAACAATGGTAAAGGGTCAAAAAGAGGGTGGAAAAAAGGGGTAGATAGGTGGATTGTGGGTTTTGCCCGATTGTGCAAGATAAGATAAATGAATAAAAATATGAGCCAAATACAAAATGGGGATGAAGTAAAATGATGGAAAATGTTATATATGGAAATAGAAAGTGCTAATAATGTAAAGCACAAAGGAGTAATTGTATCCGCTCTTTTTTTTTTTGCTTTTTTTTTTGTCAATTCTCCCCAAAAAGTGTTGTGCTTGGAGTTTTTAAAGCACAAGATGATTGAACGGAGAGTAAGACAATTTTTTTTTTTTGAAATCTCTCAAATAAAGGATGTGCTTAATTTTGAAAAGCACAAAATGATGAGTTGAGAGATTTTTTTTTTGCCAGATACAAATCACATATAGAGAATTAAATGCGGAAAGAAGATGAATGAAAATTTGGCTCAATTTATAATAATCCAAGCTTGCACAAACTAGGACAATTCGGGAGGCTTTCAAGAAAAAATGGATTTTTTTTGTTGAATGGGTGAATAATATGGAAAGATAAGGAGGGTAATGGATAGAATTAAAGTAAATGAAGGGATAGACGCCTACCGTGTCAACCGGAGCTCTGATACCAACTGATGCGAGACGCACGGGGTGGCCCGATCTTCACGGCGTAGGGCGGCGGATGATGGATGCGGTTTGGGGCTAAGTGACGAGTGAAGGGTATGGATATTGGAAGCAAGTAGTCAACCAACGCTATATGGAGCGTGACCTACTACTTAGACAACACACTCAAGGGAGGGGTGTGATGGCCAATCCACACAACAACGCACTTGGGTTGAGGCACGGAATTGGGGGCTTTGTGATCTTGGATCACCAATCTAACTTGTAGATTGACAAGGCAAGAATACACAAGAGCAAGGGGGAAAAGCCGGGATAATCCTCACACAACGGAGAGAAACAAAGCATAAGCTCTCAAATTAAGTCTTGAATGCCAATACAATGCCATGGGGTGGCTATTTATAGCCAAGGGGGTGATACAATGGTCAAGGGTCTAATACCCTAAAGTCATAAAGTCTAAACCTACCTTGTCCCCTTAAAAGTCAAAAAGATAAAAGCCAACAAAGACTTTTGGAAAAGAAGCACACAACTTTCCAACATAGCCCACCGGATTTGACTTTGAGTGCATAGCCCACCGGATTTGACTTTGGTGTCCAAAGATGCCATTTCTAGAATCCTCCATGTGGGAAAGGCCTCCAAATTCGTGCAACCATGTGGGCCAAGTTTTAATCATCAATTTTGGGCTTGAATAAGTGATATTATAGGCCCATTTGCTCCATCCATGCAAGGTAATACCCATTGGGCCTTTAATGAAGCAAGATGAGCGCCCATTGAAGCATTCAACCTCTTTAATCTTCCTCGTGTCATTGGGCCTTGCAAATCCAATTCCTCCACCCGAGCAATCGACTCGGTGCCTTCCGCATGGTTCGCATCACTTAGGCCACTTAGACCCATTAAGCCCATTAGGACCACGAGGCCAGTGAAGCCCATTTGGCCCATCAGGCCCATCAGGCCCATCAGGCCCATCAGGCCCATTAGGACCATTAGACCACTTAGCCCCATTCATCCCATTAGGCCACTTAAGTCTATTAGGACCATCAGGCCCATCAAGCCCATGAGGCCACTTAGTCCCATTTTGCCCATTATGCCCATCAGGCCCATCAGGCACATTAGGTCACTTAGTCTCATTCATCTCATTAGGACACTTAGAAGCATTAAGCCCATCCAACCCATTAGGACTGTTGGTCCCATTAGGACACTTAGGTCCATTATGCCCATCAGGCCCATTAGGCCCCTTATGCCCATTCGACTCATTAGGCCACTTATGCCTATTAGACCCATTAGGTCACTTAGGCCACTTGGGTCCATTAGGTCTACTAGGCCACTGAGGCCCATTAGGCCACTTAGGACTATTCATCTCATTAGGCCACTTAGACCCATTCGGCCCATTAGGCCCATTAGTCCACTTAGGCCCATTCATCCCATTAGGCCGATTAGGCCACTACAACCCATTAGGCCCATCAGGCCACTTTGGCCATTATGAAACTTTGGCCCATTCATCCCATTAGGCCTCTTAGGCCCATTATCCCACCTAGGCCCATTAGGCCCTTTAATCCACTTAGGCCCATTAGGCCCATCAGGCCACTTAGGCCCATTGGACCACTTAGGCCCATTAGTCCAATTAGGTAACTTAAGCCCATTTGACAATTCTGTCCACTTAGGTTGATTAGGCCCATTAGGCCATTGCGACCCATTAGGCCCATTAGGCCATTTCAAACACTGAAGCCAATTAGGCCCATTAGGCCATTGAGCCCCATTAGGCCACTAAGGTCCATTAGGCCACTTTGGCCCATTCGGCTCATTAGGCCACTTAGGCCCATTAGGCCCATTCAGCCACTTAGGCACATTAGAACCATTTGGCCCATTTGGCCACTAAGGCCCAGTAGGCCCATTAGGCCAGTTATGCCCATTAGGGCCATTAGGTCACTTAGGCCACTTAGGCTCATTTGTCCCATTGGGCCACTAAGTCCCATTAGTCCCACTAGTCCACTTTGGCCAATTAGGCCACTTAGGCCCATTAGGTTACATAAGCCCATTAGGCCCATGTGTCCACTGAGGCCAACTAGACCCATTAGTATCATCAAACCCATGAAGCACTTAGGCCCATTAGTCCGCTTAGGCCCATTAGGCCACTTAGGCCCATCAGGCCACTTAGGCACATGAGGCCACTTAGGCCCATTATGCCAATTTGGAAACTTGGCCCATTAGGCTGATTAGGCACATTAGGCCATTGCGGACCATTTGGCCCATTAGGCCCAGAAGGCCCATTATGCCATTTCTGCCACTTAGGTCCATTAGGTCCATTAGTCCCATTAGTCCAATAAGTCCCATTAGTCCCATTAGGCCATTGAGGCCCATTAGTCCAACTAATACACTAAGGCCAATTAGGCCACTTAGGCCCATTAGTCCACTTAGTCCCATTAGGCCACATAGGCCCATTTGGCCCATGTGTCCACTGTGGACCATAAAGCCCATGAGGCCACTTAGGCCCATTAGTCCCATTAGGCCCATTAGGACCATTAGGCCACTTCGGTCCATTCGGCCCATTAGTTCACATAGACTCATTCGACTCATTAGGCCAGTTAGGCCCCTTAGTCTTACTGGGCCATTGAGGCCACTTATACCCATTAAACCACATAGGCCCATTTCTCACATTAGGCCCATCAGGGCCATTAGGCCAATTAGGCCCATTAGGTGCATTAGTCCCATTAGTCCACTGAAACCCATTTGGCCCTATAGGCCCATCAGTACACTTAGCCCATGAGGCCCATTAGGCCCATGACGTCCATGAGGCTACTAAGGCCAAAGAGGCCCATTAGGCCAATCAGGCCCATCAGAATCATTAGGACACTTAGAACCATTGAGCCCATTAGGCCTATTTAGCCCATTAGGCCACTTAGGTACATTGAGCTCATTAGGCCACCTAGGACCATTAGACCCATTAGGCCAATCAAACCCATTAGGCCGCTTTGGCCCATTTGACACATTATACCCATATGGCCCATCAGGCCACTAGGCCCATTCACTGAATTATGCCACTTTAGCCCATTAGGCCCATTAAGACCATCAGGCTCATCGTTCCCATTAGGCCACTCAGGCCCATTAGGCCCATTAGGCCACTTAGGCTTGTTTAGCGCATTAGGCCACTTAGGCCCATTAGGCCCATTAGGCCCCTAAGTCCACTTAGGTCCATTATTCCCATTAGGTCACTAAGGCCCATTAGGCCACTTAATCACATTCATCTCATTAGGCCACTTAGGCCCATTAGGCCCATTAGGCCACTTAGTCCCATTAGGCCCATTTGGCCCATTAGGCCACTGAGGACTATTAGGCCCATTAGTTTCATTAGGACACTTAGGCCCATAAGGCCACTCAGGCCCATTAATCCCATTAGGCCACTAATAATGCCCCCTAGACCCATTAGTCCCATTAGGCCACTTAGGCCCATTAGGCCCATTAGGCCACTTAGTCCACTTAGGCTCATTATGCCCATTAGGCCAATTAGGCCACTTAGGCCCATTATGCATGTTAGGTCCACTAGGACACTTAGGCCCATTAGGATACTTTGGACCATTAGGCAACATAGGCCCATTAGGCAATTTTGGCCCATTAGGCCACTTAGGCCCATTATGCCAATTAGGCCACTTAGGATCATTAGGCAATTTCAGTCACTAACCCCTTTAGGTTGATTAGTCCAATTAGGCCACTTAGGCCCATTAGGCCATTAAAACCACTTAGGCCCATTAGGCCCATTAGGCCACTGAGGCCCATTAGTCCCATTAGTCTCACTTGGTTGATGAGGCCGATTAGGCCACTTCGGCCACTTCGTCCCATTAGGACATTAGGCCTATTAGGCCACTTCGGTCCCTTGGGCCCATTACTCCACTTAGGCCCATTACTCCACTTAGGCCCATTAGGCCCATTTAGTCGATTAGGGAGATTATGAAACTTGGTCCCATTAGGCCTCTAAGGCACTTAGGCCTATTAGGCCCATTAGCCTAGTTAGGCCCACTAGGCCCATTCATCCACTTAAGCCCATTGGGCCCATTAAACCCATTAGTCCCATTAGGCCCATTTGACCACTTAAGCCCATTAGACCCATTAGGCCATGTAGGCCCATTGGTCCACTTAGGTTCATTAGGCCCATTAAACCCATTATCCCCATTATTGCCATTAGTCCTCTTAAACCCAGTAATCCACTTAGGCCACTTAGGCCCATTAGGCCCATTCGGTCGATTAGCCTGATTAGGCCACATAGGCCCATTAGGCCACATTAGCCCATTAGGCCCGTTAGGACACTTAGGCCCATTATCCCCAATAAACCCATTAGTCCCATTAGGCTCATTAGGATCGTTATGCAAATTAGGCCCATTAGGCCCATTCAGTCGATCAACCCGACTAGGCCACTTAGGCCACTTAGGCCCATTAGGCCCATTAGGTCCATTAGGCCCATTAGGCCCACTAGGGAACTTAGGCCCATTAGGCCACTAATGGCCATTAGGATCATTAGGCCATTCAGTCTCAGTAGGAATATGAGGTACATTCCACTGATGAGTCCCATAAAGCCTGTTAGGCCCAGGAGGACCATCAGGCCCATTAGGACACTTTGGCCCGTTAGGCCCTTTGGGCCCATGAGTCCACTTAGGCCCATGAGGCCCATTAAACTCATCAATCCACTTGGTCCCATTAGGCCTATTAGGCCAATTAATCCCATTAGGCCCACTAGACCCTTTAGGCCACTTAGGCCCATTCGGCCCATTGGGCCCACTGGGCCCATTTGTCCCATGAGGTCCATTGGGCCCTTTCATCCCTTTAGGTCCACTAAAACCATTATGACCCTTATCCCACTGAGGACCATTGGTCCCATTAGCCCCATTAGGCCACTTGGCCCCTTCGGCACATTAGTCCCCTTCAGCCCACTTAGCCCACATAGACCTATCAGGCCCATTATGCCCACTAGGACAAAGAGGCAACTTAGGCCCATTAGGTCCATTAGGCCCATGAGGGCCACTAGGCCCATCAGAGTCCAATTAGGCCCATAAGTCCCATTAGGTCACTTAGAACCATTAGTCCACTTAGGTTACTTAGGACCATGAGGCCCATGAATCCCATTAGGCTCATTAGGCCCATCATGCCCATTAGACCACTTAAGCCAATTAGGCCCATTCGTCCCATTAGGCCACTCTAGTCCATTAGCTCCATTAGGCCCACTTAGGCCCATTCGGCCGATTAGGACCATGAGGCCTATTAGGCCCATCATGCCAATTAAGCACATTAGGCCCATCAGGCCCACTAGGCCCATTCATCCACTTTGGCCCATTAATCCCATTAGCACACTTCAACCACTTAGACCCATTGAGTCCACTTGGCCACTTAAGTCTAGAAGTCCTATTAGGCCCATTAATCCCATTAGGCCCATTAGGCCCATGAGGTACATTAGGTCCTTCAGGCCCATGAGGCAACTGAGGCTCATCAGACCCATGAGCCCACTAAGGCCCATGAGGCCCATTATGCCACTTATGCCCAATAGGCCCATTAGGCCCATGAGGCCACTTAGGCCCATTTGGCCCTATAGGCTCTTAAGGCCCATTAGGCCCATCATGCCCATTCAGCCACTTAAGCCCATTAGGCCCATTAGCCCACATATGCCTATTAGGCCCATTTTTCCACTTAGGCCCATTAGGTCCATTCCGTCACTTAGGGCCATTAGGCATGTTCGGTAACTTAGGCCCATTGGCCCCCTTAAGCCACTTAGGCCAATTTATCCCATTAATCCCATTAGGTCGATTGGGCCCAATAGGCCAATTAGGCCACTTCAGCCCATTAGGCCCATTATGAACATCGACCCTATCATGCCTATTCGACGAATAAGGCCCATTAGACTCATTAGGAGCATTAGGCCCATTAGGCCACTAATGCCCATTATATTGATTAGGCCACTTATGCCACTTAGGCCCATTCGAACCATTAGGCCCATTAGGTCCATTAGGCCACTTAGGCCCATTAGGCCCATTGGCCCAATCAGGCCCATTATGCCCATTGAGCCTATTATGCCCCTAAGGCCCATTAGGCCACGGAAGCCCATTATGCCCATAAGTCCCATTCATACAATTAGTCCCATTATCCCACTAGGCCCATTAGGCCACTTAGACCCATGAAGCCCATTTGGACACTTAGGCCCATTCAACCCATTTAGCCCATCAGGCCCATTAGGCCACTTGGGCCCATTAGGTCACTTAGGCCATTAGGCCCATTAGACCACTTAGGCCCACTGGTCCACTTTTCCCCATTGTTCCCATTTGACCTATTAGGCCCATTTGTCCCATTGGGCCACTTAGTGCCATTAGGCCCATTCGACCACTAAGGCCCATTAGGCCACTTAGGGACATCAGGACACTGAGGACCATTATGGTCATGAGGCCAATCAGGACCATTAGGCCCCTAAGGCCCATTAGTCCCATTAGGTTCGTCATGCCCATCAGGCCACTCAATCCCATTACGTCCATTAGGCCAATTAGGTCCATGAGGCCCATTATGATACTTAGGCCACTTAGGCCCATCAGGCCCATTAGGCCCATTAGAACCATTAGGCCATTGAGGCCCATTAGTCCCATTAATCCCATTAAGACACCTAGTCCCATTAAGCCCATTAGGCCCATTCAACCACTTAGGCCCATAAGGCCACTTTGGCCCATTCGACCCATTTGGATGATTAGACCTATTAGACCACTTGGGCCCATTAGGCCAATTAGGCCCCTTAGTCCACTTAGTCCACTTAGGCATTAGGCCCATTAGACCCATTAAGACACGTATGCCCATTAGTCCCATTACTCCCATTCAGTCGATTATGCTGATTAGGCAACTAAGGCCACTTAGTCCCATTAGGCTCATTAGGCCCATTAGGCCCATTAGGCCACTTAGGCCCATTTGGCCCATTCAGTTGATTAGGGGGATTAGGCCACTAGGGACCATTAGAACACTTAGGCCCATTAAGCCCATTAGGCCCACGAGGCCACTTAGGCCCATATGCCCATTTCACCACTTAGGTCCATTAGGCCACTTAGGTCCTTTAGGCCCATTAAACCCATTAGGCACATTAGGCCCATTTGTCCACTAAGTCCCATTAGGACACGTAGGCCCATTAGTCCCATTAGGAAACTTAGGCCCATTAATCCCATTAAACCCATTGGTCCCATTCGTCCAATTTGCCTTATTAGGCCTGTTAAGCCACTTAGGCCACTTTGACCCATTAGGACCATTCGGTCGATTAGCCCTATTAGGCCACTTAGGCCCATTAGGCCACGTAGGATCATTAGGACACTTAGGAACATTAGGCCCATTAACCCATTATGCCCAATAGGCCACTTAGGCCCATTGGTCCTCTTAGGCCGATTAGGCACATTAGTCCCATTAGACTACTTAGTCCCATTAGGCCCATTGGGACCATGAGTCCCTTTAGGCCCATGAGGCCCATTCGGTCCTTTATAACCATGAGGCCCATTAGGCCCTTTAGGCACATTGGGCCCATTTGGCCACTGAGGCCCATTAGGCCCATTCGGTCACTTCGGACACTTAGGTCCACTAAGCCCATTGGGCCACTTAGGTCTAGGAGGCCCATCAGGACCATGAGTCCACTTAGGCCCATTAGGACCATTATGCCTATTTGGCCACTTATTCCCATTAGGTCCATTAGGCCCAAGAGGCCACTTAGGCCACTTAGGCCCATTAGGCCCAATGGACCCATTAGGCCACTTAGGCTCATTGGGCCACTTTTCCCTATTGTGATCATTTGGCCTATCTGTCTCATTAGACCCATTCATCCATTGAGGCCTATTAGGACACTTAGGCCCATTTGGCCCATTGCTGAGGTCCATCGGGCCACTTAGGCACATTATCCCACTGAGGACCATTATGGCCATTGGGCCAATCAGGCCCATTAGGCCCATTGGGAATCTAAGACCCATTGGGACTTTGAGGCCCATTATACCCATCAGGCCCATTAGGACATTTAGGCCCATTAGGCCCACTAAGCCCATTAGGCCCATGATGCCCATTAAGAAATTTAGCCCACTTAGACCCATGAGGCCCATTAGGCCCATTAGAACCATGAAGCCACTAAGGACCATTAGGCCCATTAGGCCACTTAGACCCATTAGGCCCATTATGCCACTTAGGGCCATTAGGCCCATAAGGCCAATTAGGCCCATTCATCTCATTAAGCCACTTAGGCCCATTACACCCATTAGGACACAGAGGCCATTTAGACCCATTATTCCCATTAGGCCCATCAGGGCAATTAGGACCATTACACGCATTATTCCACTTAGGCCACTTAGGTCCATTAGGCCCATGAGGCCACTAAGGCCCACTTGTCTCATTTGTCACATCTGTCCTATTAGGCCACTTAGGCCCATTAGGCCCATGAGTACCATTCAGCCACTTGGGCTCATTCAGCTCATTAGGCCACTTAGACCCATTAAACCCATGAGGCCCATTAGGCCCATCAATCCCATGAGGCCACTTAGGCCCATTCATCCCATTATTCCCATCAGGCCCATTATGCCCATCTAGCCCATTGGGTCACTTAGGTGCATTCATCTCATTAGGCCACTCAGGCCCATTAAAACCATTAGGCCCATTGGTCCCATTAGGCCACTTAAGACCTTGGGTCCATCAGGCCCATTTGGTCACTTTGTCCCATTCGGCTCATTAGGCCACTTAGGCCCATTAGGCATATTAATCCCATAAGCCACTTTGGCCGCTTAGTCCCATTAGACCCATTTGGCCCATCGGGACACTAAGACCCATTGGGCCACTTAGGCCCATTAGTCTAATTAAACCCAATAGTCCCATTAGGCCACTTAGGCCCATTAGTTCCATTAAGCCACTTAGGCCAGTTAGGCCCATTCGTCCCATCAGGCCCATTAGGCCACTGAGTCCCATTATGCCCATTAGGACACTTAGCCCCATTCATCTCATTAGGCCAATTAGGCCCTTTAGGCCCATTAGGCCACTTCATCCACTTAAGCCCATTAGGCCATTGAGTCCCACTTGACCCATTAGGCCACTTAGGCACATTCAACCCATTATGCCACTTAGGCCACTTAGGCTCATTCGGCCCATTAGACCCATTAGGCCAATAAGTACCATTAGGCCCATTAGTCCACTTAGGACCATTAGGTCCATTTGGCCACTTAATCCAATTAGGCCCATTAGGCCACTTAGGCCACTTAAGCCTATTATGCCACTTAGGCCCATTAGGCCACTTAGGCCTATTAGGCCACCATTATATCCATTAGGCCACTCTGGCTAATTAATCCCATTAGGTCCATTAAGACACTGAGGCCCATTAGGCTTATTAGGCCCATCAATCCCCTTAGTCCCATTAGGCTCATTAGACAATTGAGACCCATTATGCCAATTAGGCCCATTAGGCCACTTAGAACACTTAGATCCATTAGGCCCATTAGGCCCATTAGTCCATTGAGGCCCATGGGGAACATGGGGACCATTGGCCCACATAGTCCCATTAGGCTCATTAGGCCACTTAGGACCATTAGGCAACTTAGGCTCATTTGGACCATGAGGCCACTTTGGCCACTTTGGCATGTTATGCCCATTTGGCTCATTCGGCCACTTAGGTCCATTAGGCCACTTAGGATAATTAGGCCCATTAGTCCACTTAGACCTATCAATCTCATTAGTCCACTTAGGCCCATTCAGCCCATTAGTCCACTTCGACAACTTAGGCCCATTCGGCCAATTAAGACACTGAGGCCCATTAGGTCCATTTGGCCACTTAGGCTCATTCGACTTATTAACCCACTTAGTCCCATTAGTCCCATTAGCCTACTAAGGCCCATTAGTCCCATTAGTCCACTTAGTCCCATTAGGCCACTTAGGCCACTCATGCCCATTAGCCTCGTTAGGCCACTAAGACCCATTAGGCCCATTAGGACACTTAGGTTCATTGGGCCCATTACACCACTTAGGCCACTTAGGCTCATTAGGCCACCTAGGCCCATTAGAACACTTAGGCCACTTAGGCCTATTATGCCCATTAGGACCATTAGCCCACTTAGGCCCATTTGGACACTTAGGCCCATTAGTCCCATTCGCCAACTTAGGCCCAATAGGCCACTTAGGCCCATTGGTCACATTAGGCCACTTAGGCCCATTAATCCACATAGACCACTTAGGCCCATTAGACCCATTATTCCCATTATTCCCATTAGGCCCATTAGAACCATTTGGACACTTAGGCCCATTAGGACACTTAGGCCACTTAGTCCCATTGGGCCACTTAGGCCACTTAGGCTCATTCAGCCACTTAAGCCACTTAGGCACATTATGACCATTAGGCCCATGAGTCCACTTAGGTCCATTAGGACACTTAGGACCATTTGGCTCATTACTCCACTTAGGACCATTGGGCCACTCAGGTCACATAGGCCACTTAGGCCAATTAGGCTCATTAGGCCCATTATGCCCATTAGGCCCATTATACCCACTGGGCCCATTTTTCCACTTAATCCTATTATGACCCTTATGACCATTTGGATCATTCATCCACTCAGGCCCATTAGGCCTATTAGGCCCATTAGGAAACTTAGGCCCATTAGACCACTTAGGTCCATTCGGCCCATTAGGCCCATTAGGATCGTTCGACCCATTAGGTCCATTGGGCCACTGAGGCCCATTCATCCCATTGGGCTACTTAGGCTCATTCATCCCATTACGCCACTTAGGATTGTTTAGTCCATTAGGCCCATTAGGCCACTTAGACTAGTTAGTCCCATTAAGCCACTTTGGCCAATTAGGCCCATTAGGTTCATTAGGCCCATTATGCCACTTAAGCCTGTTCAGCCCATTAGACCCATTAGGACACTTAAGCTAGTTCGGCCCATTAGGCCACTTTCCAGTTAGACCCATGAGGCTCATTGGGCCCATTAGGACAATTAGGCTAGTTAGTCCAGTTATTCCCATTAATCCCATTGGGCCCATTTGGCCACTTAGGCCTGTTAGGCCCATTAGACCCATTTGACTCATTAGGCCACTCATGCGCATTCACCCTATTAGGCCACTTAGGCCATTTAGGCCCAGTTGGTCTATTATGCCCCTTAGGCTAGTTATTCCCATTAAGTCCATTAGGCCCATTGTTACCATTAGCCACTTAGGCTAGTTATGCCCATTCGACCACCTAGGCCCATTAGGCCCATTAGTCCAGTTAGGCCCATTATGCCTATTAGGCCCCTTGGTAGGCCACTTGAAAGTGCCTAATGGATGATTGTATCACTGAGAGGGGGAGGGGTGAATCAGTGATACTTTTTTCTCTTATATTTCTTTTCAAATGAAACATCATTTGCCTCTTGTTAAAGATTCTATTCCCTACTGAAAACAATTCAAACACACATCCACATGAACACAAGTATTTACAAGATTCGCTATTAAATAAGAATAGCTACGTCCTTGGTTTGGTATCGAAGTGATCGAATACCACAAAATCCACTAGAAAACAATCATTGGATTAAAACGAGTAGAATTTACCCTTTCAATCACGTATCACTATGTAAACAATCCAATAGATCATGTCCACCCTCTTAGAAAAAATAGGGTAATGCAATGATTGTGTAACTACTCATGTTACCTATGATTATTTTCAATTAAAAAAATGTATTCAATTGAAAACACTTATTCAATTTCTTACCCAGAAGATGGTAAGAACTTCCTAGACTTTCTTAAGAAAAAAAAGCAACTTTGATTTCCCCAGTATGATTTTCAGTCCGATTACTTCGAGTATGATTCTCCCTAATATGATTCTTCTCAATATGATTTTTCCAATACGATTCTTCTCGGTATGATTCTCCCCAGTACAAAAAAATATAACTTTGACAGAATGAAATAGATATTAATCGACACCACTTCAATTCTCCATCTTCCACAGTCTGGAAGACCTATTACGAAAATCCTAATTTGATTAATCCAGCTCGATAGGATGATCAGACGACAACAATTGACAAGATTAATAATGTAATTAGCAAAGTATGATAAAAAATAAGTACAATGATCAACTGAACACAACGTTTCAATCTTGTCTCTTCTCTTTCACTTCAATCCGTCGAAACTTATTCAACAAAAGTGAATAGGGAAACTTCTTCTTCTCTATAAAACTTGGAGTTTCTCTCTCATGAACAGTATGTCGGTCCACCTCAAGTACAAAGTTTAGCCCATTTGGCCCATTTGGCCACTTAAATCTTATTTTCCCCACTTGGCCACTTAAATCCCATTAGACCCATTAGTCCACCTAGTCCAATTAGTCCCATTCGACCCTTAGGCCCATTAGACCCATTAGTCTATTTAGACCAATTTAGGTCATTTAGTCCAATTAGGACAATTAGTCCATTTAGGCCATTTAGGCTATTTTTGGAAAATTAGTCGATTTAATCCATTTAGGCTATTTAGGCCAATGAGGCCATGAGATCAATTCAGGCCAATTAGGCAAATTTAGGTCCTTCGGGGAATTTAGGCCAATTAAAATATTTAGGCTATTTATTCCAATTTAAGCTAATTAATCCAATTAGTCCAATTAGTCCAATTAGGCCAATTAGGAAATTTAGTTCATTTAGGCCATTTAGGCTAATTTAGTTCATTTAGGCTATTTAGGCCAATTTAGACCATTTAGGCCAATTCATCCAATTATTCCATTTAGGTAAATTTATCCAATTTAGACCAATCAGTTCAATTAGTTCGATTAGGTCATTTAATCCGATGAAGCCAATTTTGACCATTTGGCCCAATTAGGCCAATTATGCAATTTAATCCAATTTGGACATTTAGGAAAATTTTGTCCATTTAGGCCATTTAGACCAATTTATTCCATTTAGGACAATTAGTTCAGTTATTTCAATTACACAATTTAGGCAATTTAGCCCAATTATTCTATTTAGGCCAATTTAGCCCATTTAGACCAATTAGGCCAATTAGACCAATTTTGGAAATTTAGACCATTTAAAAAAATTAGGCCATTTTGGCCAATTTATCTCATTTATATAAATTAGGAAAATTATTCCAATTAGGAAATTCATGCCAATTATAACAATTAGTCCATTTAGGCCAATTTATGCCATTTGGGCCAATTTAGGCCATTCGGGTCAATTTAGATCGCTTAGGACAATTAGACCAATTAGGCCATTTAGGCCATTTAGGACAATTATTCCATTTATGCCAATTATATCAATTAGTCCATTTAGTTCAATTAGGAAAATTGGGCTATTTAGACCATTTAGATCAATTTAGGCCATTTAGACAAGTTACGCTAATTTAGGCTATTTAGGCTAATTTAGGCCATTTAGCCTAATTATACCAATTAGTTCAATTAGTTCATTTATGAAATTTAGGACAATTAGGTCATTTAGGCTAATTAATCCATTTAGTCCAATTAGGCCAATTAGACCATTTAGGCTAATTTAGGCCATTTAGGCCAATTAATCAATTTGTTCGTTTAGGTCATTTAGGCCATTTATGCCAATTAGTCCATTTAGACCATTTAGTTCATTAAGGCCAATTAGTCCAATCATACAATTTAAGTCATTTGGTCCAATTTAGGCCATTTAGGCCAATTACGCCATTTAGGCCAATTTAGGACATTTAGGATATTTAGGCTAATTTAGACCCATACATCCAATTAGTCCATTAATCCCATTATTCCCATTAGTCCCATTAGTCCACTTAGTCCCAATTAGCTCATTAGGCTGATTAGGACACTTAGGCCCATTAGGCCACTTAAGCCCATTAGACCCATTTGGCCCATTTTTCCACTTAATACCATTAGACCTAGTAGGCCACTTTGGCCACTTAGGCCCATTTGAACCTTATTCTCATTAGGCCCATTAGGCCATTTAGTCCAATTTAGGTCATTTAGGTCAATTAGGCCAATTAGGCCATTTTGGCCATTTTTTCCAATTTGGCTATTTTGGCCATTTAGGCTAATTTAGGCCATTTAGGCCAATGAGGCCAATGAGACCAATTCAGTCCAATTAGGCCAATTTAGGGCCTTTAGGGAATTTAGTCCAATTAGAAGATTTAGGCTATTTAGGCCAATTTAATCCAATTAAGATAATTAGTCCAATTAGGTCAATTAGGCAGTTTAGTTCATTTAGACCATTTAGGACAATTTAGGACATTTAGGCTAATAAGGCCATTTATGAGAATTTAGATCATTTAGGCCATTTAGGCTAATTTAGACCGTTTAGGCCAATTCGGTCAATTATGCCTTTTAGGCCAATTTATGCAATTAGACCAATTAGGTCAATTAGGTCGATTAGTCCATTTAAGACAATTAGGCCAACTTTGACCATTTGGTCAAATTAGGCCAATTATGCAATTTAGGCAATTTAATTCAATTTGGTCATTTAGGAATTTTTTTTCCATTTAGGCCATTTACACTAATTTAGGCCATTTAGTCCAATTAGGCCAATTAGGTCAATTACACAATTTAGGCAATTTAGCCCAATTATGCCATTTAGGCCATTTAGACTAATTTGGCCAATTAGACCAGTTTTGACCATTTAGGACAATTAGGCCATTTAGGCCAATTTAGCTCATTTATACCAATTAAGAAAATTAGGCCAATTAGGCAATTCAGGCCAATTAGACCAATTAGGCCATTTAGGCCAATTTATGCCATTTAGGCCAATTTAGGTCATTTAGGTCAATTTAGGCCATTTATAACAATTAGACCAATTAGGTAATTTAGGCCATTTAGGATAATTATTCCATTTAGTCCATTTAGTTCATTTATGCCAATTAGTCCATTTAGACCATTTAGACTAATTTAGGCCATTTAGACCAATTTGGCCAATTTAGGCCATTTAGGCCCATTTAGCCTAATTGGGACAATTATTCCAATTAGTCTATTTAGGCTATTTAGGACAATTATCCCAGTTAATCCATTAAGGCCAATTCATCCAATTAGACCATTTAGGCCAATTTAGACCATTTATACCATTTAGGCCAATTTAGGCCATTTAGGCCAATTAATCAATTTGTTCATTTAGGTCATTTAGACCATTTAGGACAATTGGTCCATTTAGTCCATTTAGTTCATTTAGGACAATTATTCCAATAATAAAATTTAGGTCATTTAGTCTAATTTAGTCCATTTAGGCCAATTTAGGCTATTTAGTCTATTTCAGACCATTTAAGCCAATTCGGCCAATTAGTCCATTTAGGCCAATTTAGGCCATTTAGACCAATTAGGCCTATTAGTACATTTAAGAAAATTTGGGAAATTTATGTAATTTAGGTCAATTAGGCCATTGAATACAATTATACCAATTAGACAATTTAGGCAATTTAGGCCAATTAGGTTAATTTAGGTCATTTAACGCAATTAGGCTGTTTCATCCAATTAGGCCATTTAGACCAATTAGGACAATTTAAGCTATTTAGGTCAATTAGTAAAATTAATACAATTAGGTAATTTATGAAATTTATTCCAATTGGTCCATTTAGGCTAATTTAGACCGTTTAGACCAATTAGCCAATTATGCCAATTTTGGCCATTTAGGCCAATTATGTCATTTAGGTAATTTAGATAACGTACTATTAAGGGACACACAATACATATATTGTCTGGTACGAGTACTCATAAGCATATGAGGCTTCTTTTCATGAAGTTCACACTTGGTAATCTCCAATATGGGAGATTATGAGAACATACCCGCTAGTAAGAATTCCGGATGTTTTGGTGTCATCGGATATTACTATCTATGAGTGTGTATGATGGTCCTTAGACTTTAAGATTATTATTGAAGCATGTCACAACTTTCATACTTAGATGTATGTCGTAAACCAAGATAATAATATCTCATTAAGAAGTTGGATATGTTGGGTGCGTCACGAGTGACATGTCATTAAATAAATAAGCCGAGGAAGGATTTTTCCCTTCCATATTTATAGAAGATGATATATCAAACCTCTGATTGGAATAAAACCCTCATATTAAATTCCAAGTCCATGGTGTAACGATGTGTTTATTTCAGACAGTCAAAGTAAGACATATTTATCATATAGGTCGGTGAAACATATGTGCAACCCTCTTGATGAGATATTGTGACAAATCAATTATATTTCACAGTGAGTGTATGTATCTAGTTTTCGATGTTGTGACATCAATTTCTTTCTCTTGGGTGCTTTGACCCGTTGCTAGAGAGTAATATCAAACTCTAGGAGAGTCCACCTAACGTCGATGATAAGGAATCCTAGACGGTCATAAAATAAGTGTTTCCTTTGATCTCGATTAAATTCTATTTGAGTTTAATTAATGGAATCAATATTATTCTCAAGTATGAGGAATAGTTTTATTCAATTTATATTGATCACATAAATTAAATAAATATCTATTCACCAACATGTGAATAAAATATTTATTTTATTTATTTAATATTTTATAAATATTTATTCGGTATATTATAAATAAAATATTTATTTATGAATAAAACATTTATTCAGTTGTTCAATAAATGATAGAGGAGTTTGAATGGACTAAGATCGAGTCCATTGAAAAATATTAATTAACAAGATCGTCATATAATAGTTGTTATTGTGCAAGTTTGTGTGCACCAAAAAATAATAATTATATAATAATATTATACGGTATGATATTTATTGAAAGTAATTAATGTTATTTAATGAATGGTATGAAATTAAATAATATTTTAAATTAAATCTCAACTTTATAAATAGTCATCTATATTTATTGTATGGAGTATCCAAAAATTGAGAATATTTTTTTTTGCTCAACGAATTCTCTATAAACTCCTCCTTCTCTCTCTCTCTCAAGAATGAGAAGTGCAATAAAGATTTCTTCAAGACCGAAGAACGAGTGATCAATAATGAAAAACTTAAGACATTGGACTCGCCGCACTAGCACCTAGAGATTGAGTGGTGTTTATTGGAGATCATAGAAGCACATGTGGATTTCCACTAGAGGGATTTCATACCGGTATCCTCATAGTGAAATGATGGTAGTCTGAAAGGGTATTTTCATATGATCAACATTCACTAATGAAGAAAGTTCATAAGCATAGGTATTTATTTATTTAAATATTAAATATATTAATTTTAAATTTGACGTTCAAGATCCTCTTTCTTGGTTCCAGGCAACAATTATTAAAATAAATTTTAATACACCGTTTATATTTGTATGCTTTCGCTATGTTCAAAACAACAACCACCACCACTACCGCCACAACCTTCATCGCCAACACTGCCACCACCCCCCCCCCCCCCCCCCTCCACCACTTCCACCCCCCCCTCCACCACTTCCACCACCACCGCCATCAGATGGACCACCACTAGGACCCTCACTGAAATCAATAGAGGTATAATATAAAGAGAACATTGATTTCATACATGAATCAAAAGTAATAGAAGTCTCTGATGGAAGTGGTGAACTGACAGATCTTTCAGGAAGTCTTTGGTGACCAATTTACTTCTTCCAAACTCCTTTATAGCTATTTTTTTGGCCTCATTTTCTTTTACATAGGCGTTTTTCAGCTTGTTGGTATGATAGGTTTGATAGGCACTTGATGAGGGCTAATACCTAGTGGGTACGATGTTTTTCATGGGTCGACATCATACTCTCCCATGACACTCCTCATCTAATACTTGTCTTAAATGGTCAGTTGGCCCAAATTTGTCATCTTCTTTCTCATCGAGGGCCTCTAGGACACACTATTGAAAATATAAACAAGATATTTAATTATGAATTACGTATCAAAATTTGAAATATCAATAAAAAACCTTACAATCTTTTCTTTTGTTTGTGAATTTACATAACTTCCATTATTTTTTTTCCTAGTTAAGGAAAATAATTTTGCTTGAGGCACACAACATTTTATTCCAAATGATGCTTGTTGAAAATGACATTGATTAGTATAATACTACATTGTTGAATAATATGAAAGTGATAAATCTAGAATGAATTAAAATTGTAGTTGTTGAAGAAATCCATAAAATGAAGAAACATATAAATGTACATTTAACTATAAATTTAATACTAGTGTAATAACATAAAAAATACATACTAATTAGAAAGATAAACCTATGTATGGTATGGATTCCTCTTGTCTATTAATTTTGGTATAATTCCATTTGTGTTGTATTATTTGGTTATTCTGTCACTTGGTAATTTTGATCATTTGTCCATTTGTCTACTTGGATAATTGGACAATTAGACCATTTATGTGAATTAGGCCAATTAGGCCAATTAGTCCATTTAGTCCAATTAGGCCCTTTAGGACAATTATGTAATTTAGGCCAATTAGGCCATTAGGAAAATTAGGTCATTAGGGCATAGATAATTTAGGTCTTTAATCCATTTAGACCAATTAGTCCATTAATCCATTTAGGCAATTAAGAAATTTAGGCCAATTAGGCAAATTAGATCATTTAGGTCAATTAGGCCAATAGGGATAATTCGATCATATAATCTAATTAGATCATTTAAGCCATTTTGACCAATTAGTCCATTTTGAACAATTAGGTCATTTATCCCAATTAGGTCATTAGGTTATTTAGACCAATTTGTCCATTAGACCATTATCCCATTAGTTCCTTACACCATTAGGCCAATTGTTCATTTGGTGATTGGACCATTTACGCCAATTTAGGCTAATTAGGCTAAATAGGATAATTAGGCCAATTGGACCATTTAATCCAATTGGACCATTTAATCCATTTAGACAAATTAGGCCATTTAGGATAATTATTCCAATTAGGTCAGTTATGCCAATTAGGCCAATTATTCCATTTATTCTAATTAGAACATTTAATCCATTTAGAACAATTAGGCCATTTAGACCAATTAGTTCATTTATTCCAATTAGTCCATTATGACAATTATGCCATTCGGTTATTAGGCCATTAGGCTATTTAGACCAATTGGGTCATTTAGGTCATTAGACCATTAGCCCATTAGTTCATTAGTTCATTAGTCCATTAGGCTCGTTGGTCATTTTGTCATTTTGTCATTTAGGCCAATTTAGACAAATTTAGGACAATTATAACAAAAAATCCTAAAACCTAGACCCAAAACACTATTTCTAGAACACTAATATCTAAGGCCTAAATAGGCCCATTAGGCTGATTAGGCCACTTAATCCCATTAGGTCACTTAGGCCCATTAGGCCCATTAGGCCCATTCAACCCATGAGGTCACTTAGGCCCATTATTCTCATTCATCCACTTAGACCCATTAGGCCCATCAGGTCGACTTTTCCACTTAGGCCCATTAGGCTCATTAGCCCACTTATGCCCATTAGGCCACATAGGACCATTAGGCCCATTCATCCCACTCGACCCATTAGGACCATTCCAACCATTATGCCACTTAGGCCCATTAGGCCACTTAGTCCCATTAGGCCAGTTACGATAATTAGGCTGCTTAGGCCCATTAGAACCATTACGCTAATTATGCCACTTTGGCTCATTATGCCCATTTGGCCTATTAGGCCACTTAGTCCCAATTAGACCATTAGGCCCATTAGTCCACTTTGGCCTATTAGGTTGATTATGCCACTTAGTCCCATTAGACCACTTAGCCCCATAAAGGCCCATTAGACCACTTAGGCCCATTAGGCCCATTAGGCCACTAGTCCCATTAGGCTCATTAGGCAGATTCATCCCACTAGGACCATTAAGCCAAATAGGCCCATTTGACCCATTAGATCGATTCGCCCAATTAGGAAAATTAAGACAACTGGGCCCATTAGGCTAATTAGGCCACTTAGACCCATTAGTCCACTGAGGTCCACTACACCCACTAGGCTAATTAGTCCCATTCTTCCCATTAGGCCAATTAGGCTCATTATCCCCATTAGACCCATTAGGACCATTAGACCATTTAAGCTCATTAGTCCCATTAGGCCACTTTGGTCCATTAGGCCCATTAGCCAACTTAGGCCACATAGACCCATTAGGCCACTTAGTCTCATTCAGACACTTAGGTCCATTAGGCTGATTAGGTCCATTGAGCCCATTAGGATCATTTGTCCCATTAGTCCACTTAGGATGCTTAGGTCCATTAGACCACTTAGCCCACTTAGGCCCACTAATCCCATTAGGCCCCTTAGGTCACTTAGGTCGCTTAGGCCCATTAGGCCCATTAGGACACTTAGTCCACTTAGTCCAATTATGCCACTTAGTCCCATTGATCCCATTAGGCCCATTAGGCCACTTAGGCTAGTTAGGCCCATTAGGACCATTAGGCCACTTAGGCCGCTTAGGCCCATTAGACCCATTAGCCATTGGGGTCATTAGGCCACTTAGGCCCATTAGGTCACTAAGGCCTATTAGGCCACTTGTTCTCATTATGCCCCTCAGGCCACTTAGGCCGCTTAGGCCCATTAGGCCAATTAGGGTCCTTAGGCCCATTGGGACACTTAGGCCCATTAGACCCATTCGTCCCCTTAGACCCATTGGTCTCATTAGGATACTTAGGCCCATTAGGCCACTTAGGCCCATTAGGACCATTAGTTCCATTAGGCATATTAGGACACTTAGGCCACTTAGGCCCACTTAGGCTCACATAGGCCCATTAGGCTACTTAGACCACTTAGGACCATTAGGCCTCTTAGGACCATTGAGCCCATTAGGCCCATTTGTCCCCTTAGGCCACTTAGGCCGCTTATGCCCATTACGCCACTTAGGCCCATTGAGCCCATTAGGCCCATTAGTCCCCTTAGGTTGCTTAGGTCGCTTAGGCTCATTAGTCCCATTAGGTCACTTAGGCCACTTAGGCCCATTATTCCACTTAGGCCTATTGAGCACATTAGTCCCATTAGGCCACTTTACCTGCTTTGGCCCATTAGGCCCATAAGGCCACTTATGCCACTTAGGCCCATATGACCCATTAGCCATTGAACCCATTAGGCCACTTAAGCCCATCAGGACACTTAGGCCCATTAGGAAAGTAAGGTCCATTAGGCCTGTTAGGACCATTAGGCCACTTAGGCCCATTAGTCCACCTATGCCCATTAGGCCCATTGGGCCTATTAGGACACTTAAGCCCACCCAGCCACTTTGGCCCATTAAGCCACTTATGCCCATTAATACCATTGATACTATTAGGACACTTAGTCTCACTTAGCCACTTAGGTCCATTATGCCCTTTATACCACTTAAGCCGCTTAGGTCCATTAGGCCCATTGGCGCCATTAGGCCCATTATCCATTAGTCCCATTAGGACACTTAGGCCCATTTAGCTCATTCATCCACTTAGTCCCATTGGGCGAATTAGGCCACTTAGACCCATTAGTCCAGTTAGGCCTATTAGGCCCATTAGGCCACTTAGGTCCATTAGGCATATTAGACCACTTAGGCCCATTATGTCCTCCAAATCATTTTTTTTAATTTTTATAAAATCCACTTTGAGGAAAAAGTGGGAACCATACACCGTACAACATGACACATATCAAAATTTCAAAAATTGTCCATAGATTTAAAATTAGAAATGAGTATCATCACCGTGGGAACCATCACGTCAGCGATAGATCCCAAAAATCATGTAGCCGCTGCATCGAAGATAACACATCAAAGAAGCTATCGTCATCATCATAACCCTTTTCCATTATCACCTCATTGTTTTCCACTCAGAACATCATCATCGTAACCATCACTGTTGGAGTCACCACATCGCCGATGGGAACACCACCTTCATTATCATTGACCATCATCGTTTAAGCTGAGAACTAGAGAAAAACAAAACAGGATGTCCACTAATCACCACGGATGTCTTCATATCGCCGCTGTAAAACTTTAACTTCACCACCAGAAAACCATTAAAACAGAAAATCACAAACATTCAAACCTTCAAATATGGTCCATTTTCCCTCCCGAAGAACCTAATACACTCGATATGCACCTCCCAAAACCTCCATGAATACCCGCAAACTGGAAAAATAGAGAAAGGATTGCAGCAAGGATGAGAACATGGAGGCCTCAATAGGGGACTAAGCCAGAAACCACATTGGTCAAATGAAACAGATAACCAATAATAGAGAAACAAAATCTATCCCAAAAAATCACCATACGAGACCCCAATCCGCATATGAAAAATAGAGGATCCAAATAGAGGAATGAACCTGAGATGAGACTACTTCCATCCCTACTCCAACACCATCCCAAGTAGGCCCAGATCCCAAATTGAGGGTGACCAAAGTGGAGTGAAACGTGATGGGTAGGTCGTCACAGGTAGAGGAGAAATAAGCCACGTGGTGCACTCACCAGAGCTGACCCAAGACGTCAAAAGTACCCGCACACACAGACCCAAAATGGGGGTCCAATGTGTAAGGATAAAAATAAAGAGGGGTGGAGATCGGCAAACGATGACCACCCCAGCAAGACACATCAGTTGAGAGGGAATAAAAATAAAGCAATAGAAGGAAGACGATGGATCAGGTGAAGTGGTACCATCACCGTCAAGCAGACCCTCAAAACCATAGGAGGGGAATAGGAGGCAGCAGGAGCATCGGGAGTCAGGAGAGTGGAGAGCCATCAGGTTCATTCATTATGTCCATTAGTCCAATTAGGACACTTAGAACCATTAGGCCCACTATACCCATTTGTCCCATTACTCCATTTAGGCCCATTTGTCCACTTAGGCCCATTAGGCCCATTGGGGCACTTCGACCCATTAATCCCATTCGGTACATTAAGACACTGAGGACCATTTGGCCCATTAATCCTATTATATTAGGATCATTAGGCAACTTAGCCCCATATGAACCATTATGCACATTACACCAATTAGACGCATAAGGAAACTTAGGCCCATTAGGCCAATTAGGCCCATGAGGCACATTAGGCCACTTAGGTCCTTTAGACCAATTAGGCCCATGAGGCACATTAGGCCAATTAGGGAACTTAGGATCATTTGACCAATTAGTCCCATTCAACCCATTAGGTCACTTAGGCCCATTATGCCCATTCGGCCCAATATGCCCATTGGAGAAGGCCCATTAGGCAACTTAGGCCCATATGGTCCATTAGGATCATTAGACCAATTTACCAATTAGGCCCATTATGACCATTAGGCCCATTAAACCAATTATTCCACTTAGGCTCATTTGACCACTTAGGCCCATTAGGCCACTTGGACCCATTAGGCCACTAAGGCCCATTGGGCCACTTAGGCCAATTATGTCACTTAAGCGCATTCAGCGCATTAGTCCCATTATTTCATAGAGGCCCATTAGGCCACTTAGGCCCATTAGGCCCATTAGGCCACTTAAGCCCCTTAGGCCCATTAGCCCGCTTAGGCCCATTATGCCTCTTAGGCTCATTAGGCCCATTTATCCCATTATGCCACTTAGGTTAATTAGGCCACTTAGGCTCATTATGCCACTTAGTCCCATTCGACGTATTAGGGCCATTAGTCCATTGAGGCCCATTAGGCCCATTCAAACACTTAGGCCCATTTGGACCATTTGTCCCATTAGGCCACTTAGGCCACTGAGGCCCATTAGTCCCATTAGGCCAGATACGCCAATTAAGCCCATTCAACCCATTATTCCACTTAGTCCCATTTGGCCAGTGAGGCCCATTCAACCCATTAGGTCACTTCAGTCCATTATTCTCATTAGGACACTTAGGCCTATTAGACCCATTAGGTAAATAAGGGCTATTAGGCCACTGAGGCCCATTAGGCCCATTATGTTCATTGACCCATTAGGCCCATTAGGCCACTTAGTCCTATTAGACCCAGTAGGCCACTTAGGCCCATTAGGCCACTTAGGCCCATTAGACCACTTTGGCCCATTAGGCCCATTAGGATACTTAGGCCACTTAGTGCCATTAGTCCCATTAGGCCACTTAGCTCCATTATGCTCATGAGGCTGATTAGGCCACTGAGGCCCATTAGGCCACTGAGGCCCATTAGGCCACTTAGGCCCATTAGGACCATTAGGCCACTTTGGCCCATTAACCCACTTAAGCCCATTAGTCCTATTAGGTTCATTAAGACACTTAGTCCCATTAATCCCATTTGGTCGATTAGGCCACTAAGTCCCATTAGGCCCATTCAACCCATTCGTCCCATTAGGATCATTAAGCTCATTAGGTATATTCAGTCCATTAGGCCCATTAGGCCACTTGGGACCATTAGGTCCATTAAGTCACTTACACTCATTAAGCCACTTCAGCTCATTAGGTCACTTTGCCTCATTAGGCCCATTAGGCCACTTAGGCCCCTTCGTCCACTTTGTCCCATTAGGCCACTTAGGCACATTAGGCTGATTAGGCCACTTTGGCCCATTAGGTCCATTTTTCCACTTTGGTCCATTAAGCACATTAGGTAACTTAGGCCCATTAGTCCACTTAGGGCCATTAGGCCACTTAGGCCCATTATACCCATTAAGCCCATTAGGATGATTAGGCCACTTAGGTGCATTAGGCCCATTAGGCCACTTAGGATTATTAGTCCCATTCATCTCATTAGGCTCATTAGGCCCATTAGACCCATTAGACCCATTAGGCTACTTAGTCCCATTAGGCCACTTAGGCCTTTTAGGAACATTCTACCCATTCATCCCATTAGGCCCATTAGGCCACTTAGGTAAATTATGCCCATTGGGCCACTAAGGCCTCATAGGGCCATTTGGCCACTTGGGCCCATTCGTCCCATTAGGCCACTTAGGATTATTTGGCACATTCATTCCATTCATCCCATTAGTCCCATTAGGCCTCTTAGGAAAATTATACCCATTGGGCCACCAAGGCCCCATAGGCCCATTTTTTCCACTTGGGCCCAATCAGTCCATTTGGCCACTTAGGCCCATTAGGACCATTATTAAACTTAGTCCCATTTGTCCCATTAGTACACTTAGGATGATGAGGCCCATTATGCCCATTTCGCACATTAGACCCATTAGGCCACTTAGGCTCATTCGGCCACTTAGCCCCATTAGCCCCATTAGGCCCCTTTGGCCCATTCAGCCACTTAGGCCTATTAGGCCACTTTGGACCATTAGTACCTTTAATCCAATTCGGCCACATAGGCCCATTAGACTCATTCAAACCATACATCTCATTTGACCCATTAGGCCACCAAGGCCCATTAGGTCACTTAGGCCCACTAGGCCCATTAGGCCACTTAATCTCGTTCGGCTATGATTATGCCACTTAGGCACATTAGGGCACATTGGTCCATTAATCCCATTAGTCCCATTATGACACTTCATCACATTAGGCTCATTAGGCCCATTAGGCCACCTAGTCCCATTTGGCCACCTAGGCAAATTAGGCAACCTAGGCCCATTCAACCACATTGGCCCATTAGGCCAACTTAGGCCCATTAGTCCACTTGGTACCATTAGGCCCATTAGGCCCACTTAGGCCCATTAGGCCCTTTAGGCCCACTTAGGAGCATTAGACTGATTAGGAAACTTTGTCCCATTAGGCAACTTTGGCCCATCGGGCCCATTATGCCAATTAGGCCACTTAGGTTAATTAGGCCCACTATGACCATTAGGCCCATCAGGACCATTATGCCCATTTTTTCCTAGGATTGTTAATCCCATTAATCCAATTAGGGAACTTAGCCCCATTAGGCCACTTAGGTCTATTCGGTCACTTAGGCACATTAGGCTGGTGAGGCCACTATGGCCCATTTGGCCCATTAGGCCACTTCGGCCCATGAGGCCCATTAATCCCATTAAAACGACTAGGCCACTTAGGCCCATTCAGCCCATTCGACCCATTCATCCCATTTGGCCCATGTGGCACATTCGGCCAATTAAGCCCATTAGTTCGATTGGAAAACTTTGTCTCATTAGGCCCCTTTGGCCCATTAGGCCCATTAGGCCACTTTGGAAAATTAGGCCCATTCAACCCATTAGGCCACTGAGGCCCATTCGGCCCATTAGGCCCATTAATACCATTAGGACAATTATGCAACTTTGGCCCATTTGGCCACTTAATCCCATTTTTCCAGTTAAGCAATTAGGCCCATTCAGGCCATTAGTCCCATTTGGACAATAGGCTCATTAAGCCCATTAATCCCATTAGTCCACCTAGTGTTATTAGGACCCTTAGGTCCATTAGGCTCCTTAGGCCCATTAGGCCACTTAGGCCCATTAGTTTACTTAGACCCATTCGGCCCATTAGTCCACTTATTCCCCTTAGGCCAATTAGGCCCCTTAGGCCACTTAGGACCATTAGTACACTTAGGACCATTAAGCCCATTATTCCCATTAGGTGCATTAGTCCACTTAGGCATATTAGGCCACTTAGACCCATTAGGCCCATTAGGCCCATAAAGTCCACCTAGGCCCATTATGACACTTAGGCCCATTAGGCCCCTTAGGCCCATTAGGATACTTAATCCCATTAAGCCCCTTAGGCCCATTAGGACCCTTAGGCCCATTAGGCCCCTTAGGCCCATTAGGCCACTTCATCCCATGAGGCCCATGAGTCCACTTAGGCCCATGAGGCCCATTACGCCCATCATGCCACTTAGGCCTATTTGGCCACTTAGATCCAATATGCCCATTAGGCCACTTAGGCCCATTATACCATTAGGACTATTGGGCAACTTAGTCCCATTAAGACCATTAGGCTTATTAGGCCCCTTCGGAATAGTTAGTCCATTAGGCACATTAGGCCCATTAGTACCATTAGTCCACTTAAGCCTCTTAGGACCATTAGGCCCATTGGACCCATTAGGTCACTTAGTCCCATTAGACCCACTAGGCACATTAGTCCCATTAGGCCCATTATGACACTTCGACCCATTAGGCCCATTCGGTCACTTAGGCTCATTAGGCCCACTAGGCCTATTAGACCACTTAGGTCCATTAGGCCCATTAGGCGACGTCGGCCCATTAGGTCCATTATGCCACTTAGGCCCCTTAGGTCCATTAGGCATGTTAGGCCAATTAGGCCCCTTAGGCCTATTAGGCCCATTTGGCCACTTAGGCCACTTACACCCACTAGGCCCCTTAATCCCCTTAGGCCATTAAGGCCCATTAGGGCCATTAAGCCACTTAGGCCCATTACACCCATTAGGAAACTTAGGCTCATTCAACTCATTAATCCCTAAGGCCACTAAGACCATTCAACCCATTAGGCTCAGTGGTCCACTTAGGACCATTAGTCTCATTCGGCTATTTGGCCCATTAGGTCCATTTAGACCATTATGCCCATTAGGCCCATTAGGCCCATTAGGACCATTATGCAACTTAGGGCATTTAGGCCCATCAGGCCCATTAGGACCATGAGACCACTAAGGCCCTTTAGGACCATGAGGCCACATAGACCCATTAGGCTCATTAGTCCACTTAGGTTTATTAGGCCCATTTTGCCACTTAGGCCCATTAGGCCCATTCAGCTACTTAGGCCCATTAGGCCCATTAGTCCACTTAGTCCCATTAGGCACATTATGTATATTGGACCCATTGGGCCACTTAGGCCTATCATGCCACTTAGTATCATTAGGCTTATTGGGCCAATTAGACCCATTAGGCCCATTCGACCACTTAGGCCCACTGGTCCCATTAATCTTGTCAGTCCGATTAGGCCAATTAGGCACAATAAAACAATTATTCCCATTAGTCCCCTTAGGCCCATTAATCCCATTGGTCCGATTAGGCAACTTACGCCCATTAGGCCACACAGGCCCCTGGGGCCCATTCATCCCATTAAGGCGCTTAGGCTAACTAGGCCCATTCATCCCATTAGGCCCATCAAGACCATTTGTCCCCTAAGCCTGTTAATCCCATTAATCACATGAGGCCACTTAGGCCCATTATGCCGATTAGGCCACTAAGCCATATTAGGCAATTTAGGCCCATTATGCCCATTATGCCAATTAGGAAACCTAGGTCCATTAGGCCACTTAGGCCCATTAGCCCACTAGCCCTATAAGGCCCACTAATCCCATTGGGCCGATTAGGCAGCTTTGGACCATTAGTCCACTTTGACCCATTAGACCCATTAGACCACTTAGGCCAATAAGGCCCACTCGGCCCATTAGGCCCATTAGGCCCATTTAGCCCATTAAGCCCATTAGGCCGATTAGGCAACTTTGGCACATTAAGACACTAAGGGCCATTAGGCCACTTAGTCCAATTAGGCCCATTCATCCCATTAGGCCCATTAGGTCCATTTGGCCCCTAGACCCGTTAAGCCCATTAGGCCACCTAGGCCTGTTAGGCCACTGAGTCCCATTAGGCCCCTTAGCCCACTTTGGCCCATTTGGCCCATTTGGAACCTAGGCCCATTAATCCCATTAATCCCATTAGGCCCATTAGTCCACTTAGGTCCCTTGGGCCCATTAGGCCAATGAGACCACTTAGGTCCATGAGGCACAACAGGCCACTTAGGCCCATTAGGCCCATTAGGCCCATTCAACCCCTTAGGCCACTTAGGACCATGAGGTCCATCAGGCCACTTAGGCTCATGAGGCCCACTATGCCACTTCATCCCATCATACCCATTAGGCCCATTCATCCACTAAGGCATATTTGGACCATTATGCCACTTGGTCCCATTAGGCCTATTCGTTCAATTCGACCGATTAGGCCACTTAGGCAACTTAGGCCCATTTGTCCCATTAGACCCATTAGGACCATTAGTACACTTAGGCCCATTGGACCATTAGGACACTAAGGCGCATTGGGCCTAATAGGACCATTTGGCCCATTAGGCCCATTCGGCCCCATAGGTACATTAGGCCCATTAGACTCATTCGGTCACTTAGGGCCACTAGGCCCATTATCCCCCTTAGAGACATTAGTCACATTATTCCACTTGAACCCATACGTCAACTTAGGCCAATTAGCACCATTTGGCCAATTTGGGCCATTCGGCCCATTCGACCACTTAATCCTGTTAGGCCCAATCAGCCACTTAGGCCCATAAGGGCCACTAGTCTCATTTGGTTGATTAGGATGATTAAGCCACTTAGGCCACTTAGACCCATTAGGCCCATTAGACCCATTAGGCCACTTAGGCCCATTCGACCCATTCGATCAATTAGGCCGATTCGACCACTTAGGCCCATTTGGTCGATTAGGCCAATTCGACCACTTAGGGCCATTCGTTCGATTATCCCAATTAGGCCACTTAGTCTCATTAGGACCTTTAGACCCTCTAGGCCACTAAGGCCCATTCGGTCGATTAGGCGGATTAGGACACTTTGGCCCATTAGGAACATTAGGCCACTTAGGCCCATTAGGCACATTTAGTCGACTAGGCCGATTTGGCCAATTAGGCCCATTAGGCCCATTCGGCCGATTAGGCTAATTAGACCACTTATGCCACTTAGGTCCATTATGCCCATTAGTCCCATTAGGCCCATTGGTCTCATTAGGCCACTTAGGCATTAGGCTCATTAAGCCCATTAGAACGCTTAGGCCCATTAGTCTCATTCGTTCAATTACGCTGATTAGGCCACTTAGGCCCATTAGGCTAATTAGACACATTAGTACCATTAGGCTACATAGGAGCATTAGGCCCATTAGGTCCATTATTCCACTTAGTCCCATTAGTCCCATTCAATCAATTAGGGGGATTAGGCCACTTAGGCCCATTATGCCCATTAGGTCCATTAGGCCACTTAGGCCCATTATGCCAGTTAGGCCCACTAGGTCCATTGGGCCCATTAGGCCCATTAGTCCACTTAGGCCCATTAAGCCCACTAAACCCATTAGTCACATTATTCCCATTAGTCTCATTAGGTCGCTTAGTCCTATTTTACCCCTTAGGCAATGTAGGCCCATTTGGCCCAATAAGGCACTTAGGTCCATTAGGCGAATTAAACTCAATAGTCCCATTAGGCCAATTAGGCCCATTAAGCCACTTGGGCCACCAAGGCCCATTAGTCCATTCGGCCGATTATACCAATTAGGCCACTTAGGCCCATTAGTCCCATTAGGACACCTAGGCCCATTAGGATTCTTAGGATCATTAGTCCCATTAAACCCATTAGTCCCATTAGGCCCATTAGGTTCATTAAGCCACTTAGGACACTTAGGACCATTATCCCCATTTGGTCGATTATCCCTATTAGGGCACTTAGGGCACTTAGGTCCATTAGGTCCATTAGGACCATTAGGCCCATTAGGTAACTTAGGCCCATTAAGCCCACTAGTCCACTTTAGACCATTAGGCCCATTAGGCCCATCTATCCCATAAGGCCCAAGAGGCACATTCCACCCATGAGGCCCATTAGGCCCATCAGGCCCATCACACCCATCAGGCCCATTAGGATATTGAGGCCCATTAGGCCCATTAGGCCTATGGGGCCACTTAGGCCCTTTAGACCAATGAGGCCCATGAGGTCTATTATACCCATTAGGCAACTTGGTCCCACTAAACCCATTAGACCCACTAGGGCCTTTTGGCCAATTAGGCCCATGAGGCCACTTATGCCCATTAGGCCCATTGGGCCCTCTGAGCACATTCGTACCATTAGGCCCGTTTGGTCCATTAGGCCCACTCATCCCATTAGGTCCCTTTGTCCCATTATGCCCTTTAAGCCCACTAGGCCCATTCGACACTTATGCCCATTAGTCCCATTTGGCCACTTAGGCCACTCAGGCCCATTAGGACCATTTGGACACTTAGGACCATTATGTCACTTAGGACCATGAGGTCACTTAGTCTCATTAGGCCCATCAAGCCCATTAGACCACTTAGGCCCATTAGGCCCATCAGGCCCATTAGGCCCACTAGGCACATTACGCCCATTTGGCCAATTAGGCCCATTTGGCCAATTAGGTCCATTCGACCAATTAGGCCCATTATGCCCATTAGGGACATTAGGCTGATTAGGTCACTTAGGCCTATTAGGAAACTTAGACCCATTAGGCCCATTAGGCCGCTTAAGCCCATTAAGTGCATTAGGCCCATTAGGCCCATTATGCCCATTAGGCCCATTCGGCCACTGAGGGCCATTCATCTCATTAGGCCCCTTATGCACATTAGTCCCTTAGGCACATTAGTACCATTAGGCCACTAAGGCACATTAGACCCATTAGGTCGATCAGGCCCACCAGGCCACTTAAGCTCGTTGGGCCTATTAGTCCATTTCATCCCCTTTGGCCACTTAGGCCCGTTGGGCTAATTAGGACACTTAGTACCATTTGGCCCATTAGGCACATTAGGCCACATTGGTCACTTAGGCCCATTATACCCATTAGGCCCATTAGGCATGTTAGGCCCATTAGGCAGATTACGCTACTTAGCCCCATCGGGCTAATTAGGCCACTTAGGCCCACACAGCCCTTTAGGCCCATTAGACCACTTAGGTCCATTATACCCATTAGGACCATTAGTCCCATTAAGCCCATTAGGCCACTTAGGTCCATAATGCCACTTAGGCCAATTAGGACCATTAGGACCAATAGGCCACTCATGTCCATTAGGTCACTTAGGCCCATCTGGTCCATTTGACACATTTGGCCACTTAGGCCCATTTGACCTAGTAGGCCCATTAGGCCACTTAGTCCCACTAGGAACATTTGGACCATTAGGACCATTAGTCCACTTAGGCCCATTTGTCCCATTTGGCCACTTAGGCTCATTAAGTCACTTAGTCCCATTAGGCCCACTAGTCACATTAGGGCCATTCAGACCATTCAGCTCATTAGGCCCATTATGCAACTTAGGCATATTAGGCCCATTCGGCCACTTAGACCCATTACTCCCATTAGGTCCACTGAGTACATTAGGCCTATTCGGCCAATAAGGCCCATTTGGAAACTTAGGCCCATTATGCTCATTATATCCATTAGGCCAATTAGGTCACTTAGGTCAATTAGGCCCATTAGGCCGCTTAAGCCCATTCGACGCATTAGGACCCTTAGGCCCATTCGACCACTTAATCCCATTACGCCCATTAGGGTGATTAGGTCACCTAGGCCCATTAGGACACTTAGGCCTATTAGGCCCATTAGTCCTCTTATTCCCATTATACAACTTTATCCCATTAGGCCCATCAGGATACTTAGGCCCATTAGGCTGATTAGGCCCATTAGGCCACTTAGTCCACTTTGGAACATTAGGCCCATGAGGCCACTGAATCCCATTAGTCTCATGAGTCCACTTATGCCCTTGAGGCCCATTAGGCCACTTAGTCCCATTAGGCCACTTAGGACCATTAGGTCTGGTATGCCACTTAGGCCCATTACGCTGATTATGCCACTTTGGCCAATTAGAACCATTAGTACCATTAGGATACTTAGGCCACTTAGGCCCATTAGGACCATTAGACAATTTAGGCCCATTAATCCCATTAGCCCGATTATGCCACTTCGGTCCATTAGGCCCATTTGGCCCATTTGGCTCATTAGACCCATTCGGCCACTTAGGCCCAATAGACCACTTAGGCACATTTGGACACTTTCACCCATTATGCTCATTAGGCCACTTAGGCCACTTAGCCCCATTAGTCCACTTCGTCCCATTAAGCCCCTTAGGCCGATCAGGCCACTTAGGCCCATTAGGCCCATTAAGCCCCTTGGGCCACTTTGGCCCACTAGCCCCATTCGGCCCATTCAGCTCATTAGTCCCATTCGGCCCATTCATCCCATTAGTACCATTAGGCCCATCAGGGCACTCAGGCCCATTAGGCCCATGAGGCCACTTAAGCCCATTAGGCCAATTAGGCCCATTCGGCCACTTAGGCCCATTCGGCCCACTAGGCCACATAGGCCCATCGGGCCACTTAGTCCCATTAGGCCCATTAGGTCACTTTGGTCCATTAGGTAACTTAGGCACATTTGAACACTTAGGCCCATTAGGCTGATTAGTCCACTTTGGCCCATTAGGCCCAGTAGGCTTATTTGGCCACTTAGGCCCATTAGGCCACTTAGGCCCATTAGTCCACTTCGGTCCATTATGCCACTTAATCCCATTAGAACTATTAGGACACTTTGGCCCATTAATCCCGTTAGGTTGATTAAGACCACTAGGACCATTAGGCAACTTACTCCCATTAGTCCACTTCGGCCCAATAGGCCACTTAAGCCCATTAGGGTGATTAGGCCACTTTGGCCCATTAGGCCGATTAGGTCACTTTGTCCCATTAGGCCCATTAATCCCATTAGGCAAAATAGGCCGCTTAGGCACATTAGGCTGATTCGGACCATTAATCCCATTAGGCCACTTAGGCACATTAGGCCACTTAGGCCCATTAGGCTCATTCAGCCCATTAGTCCCATTAGGCTCCTTACACCTATTAAGCCTGTTTGGCCCATTAGACCCCTTAGGCCACTTTGTCCCATTAAGCCCATTCATCCCATTAGGCCCATTCGACCCATTAGGCCTATTCGGGCCATTAGGCCCATTCACACCATTAGGCCCATTAGGTCACTTTGTCCCATTAGGCCACTTCATCCCATTCATTCCATTAGGTCCATTCGGCCCATTAGTCCCATTCTTCCCCTTAACCTCATTCAGACCATTGACACCATTCAGGCCATCAGGCCCATTAGGCCACTTCGGCCCATTAGGCCCATTCTGCACATTAGGTCCATTCAGACCATTAGGCCCATTTAGACCATTAAACTCATTCGGGCCACCTAGTCTCATTATGACACTTAGTCCCATTAGGCCACTTAGCCTCATTATCCAAATTAGCCCCATTAATCCCATTAATCCAATTAGGCTCATGAGACAACTTAGGAAAATTCGGCCCATGAGGCCCTTTAGACCACTTAGGGCCATTAGGCCCATTCTGCCGATTAGGCCAATTAGGACACTTAGGCCACTTAGGCCCATTAGGCCCATCAGGACACTGAGGCCCATTAGGCCCATTAGTCCACTTAGGCTCATTAGGCCCATTAGGCCACTTAGGCCCATTAGGCCCATTGGGCCAGTTGGGACACTTAGCCCCATTTTGCTCATTCGTCCACACTGGCCCATTAAGCCCATTGGACCACTTCATCCCATTAGGAAAATAAGCCCCATTAGGCACCTTACACCCATTAGGCCCATTAAGCCACTTAATCCCATTCCACTACTTAGGCCCATTAGCACCATTGGGCCACTTAAGCCCATTTGTCCACTTAGTCCCATTAGCCCCATTAGGCCACCTAGGCCCATTCGACCACTTAGGACCATTAGGCCACTTTGGTGCATTAGTCCCTTTAGACTGATTAGTCCACTTAGGCCCATTAGGCCCATTAGGCCACTTAGGCCCTTTCGGCCACTTGGGCCCATTATCCCAATTATGCCACTTAGGCTCATTCATCCACTTAGGTCCATTAGGCCACTTTGGTACATTAGGCTCTTTAGGCTGATTAGGCCACTTAGGCCCATTCTGTCCATTCAGCCCATTCGACCCATTAAGACACCAAGGCCCATTGGGCACATTAGGTCACTTAGGCCCATTACGCCCATTAGGCTACTTCGTCCCATTATGCCCATTAGGCCCATTAGGCCACCTCGTCCCATTAAACCCATTAGGCCCATTCGGCTACTTAGGCCAATTAGGCCCATTAGGCCACATAGGCCACTTAGGCCCATTAGGCCTATTCAGTCCATGAGGCCACTTAGGCCCATTAGGCCACTCAATCCCTTTAGGCCCATGTGGCCACTTAGGCCCATTAGGCACATTAGGCAACTCAATCCAATTATGACTATTAGGTCCATTAGGCCCCTAGGCCTGTTAATCCCATTAAGCCCATTGGGCCACTTATCTCAATTAGGCTGATTAGGCGACTAATGCCCATTGGGCCACTTAGTCCCACTAGGCCCATTAATCTCATTAGGTCTATTAGGACACTTAGGACCCTTAGGCCACTGAGGCCCATCAGGCCCATTAGGACCATTAATCCCATTAGGCCAATTAGGCAACTTTATCCCATTAGTACGCTTATGCCAATTAGGCCCATTTGGCCGATTAGGACCATTTGTCCATTTAGGACCCTTTGGCCCATTCAGCCCATCGAGCTCATTATGCCCATTAGGTCGATTAGGCAACTTTGTCCCCTTAGGCCACTTCGACCCATTAGGCCCATTAGACCACTGAGGTCAATTAGGCCCATTTGGAGCCTAGACTCATTAAGCCCATTAAGCCCATTAGGTCAGGTAGGCTCATTAGGCCACTTAGGCCCATTAGGCCCCTTAGACCCATTAGTCCATTAGGCCCATTACGACCATTACGCCCATTAGGCCGATTAGGCCACTTAGGCCCATTAGGCCGCTTAGAACCACTAGACCGCTGAGGCCCATTCATCCCATTAGGCCCCTTTTGCCCCTAGGCCCGTTAAGTCCCTTAAGCCCATTGGGCCACCCAGACCCATTAGTACACTTAGTCCTATTTGGTTCATTAGGCCCATTAAGCCACTTAGGCCCATTAATCCCATTATGCCCATTTGTACTATTAACCCCATTAGGTCGATTAGGCCACTTAGGCTCATTATGACACTTAGGCCCATTATGCCCATTAAGCCACTTAGACCCATTAGGCCCAATCGGCTCATTTGGAATCTATGCCCAATAATCCCATTAAGAACATTAGGCCTATTGGTCCCATTAGGCCAATTAGGCCAGTTCGGACCATTCGGCTCATTCGGCCCGTTAGGCCATTTAGGCCCATGAGGCCCATTAGGCCCATTAGGCCACTTCGGCATATCAGTTCCATTAGGCCCATTTGGACACAAAGGAAAATTAGGCCCTGTGGGCCCATTAGGCCCATTTGGCCACCTAGGACGATTTGGCCCATTAGGGCCAATTGTTCAATTAGACTGATTAGGCCACTTAGGCCACCTAGGACCATTCAAACCATTATGTCCATTGGCAACATAGGCCCACTAGGCACATTAGGACCATTTAGCCCATTTGGCCACTTAAACCCATTAGGCCCATTAGGCCACTTACGCTCATTGGGTCCACTAGGCCCATTAGGCCACTTAGGCCCCTAAGGCCCATTAGGCCCATGAGGCCCATTAGGCCCATCAGTCCACAGAGTCCCATTAGGATCATGAGGCCACTTAGGACCATTAGGGAACTTAGGAACATTAAGCCCATTCTGTCACTCAGGTCCTTTTGGCCCATTCAGCCACTTAGGCCCATTCGGCCACCTAAGCCCATTATGCCTATTAGGACACTTAGGCCACTTAGGTCCATTCGCCCCATTAGGCCCATCAGGCCCATTAGGCCACTTGGTCCCATTAGGCCCACTTGGTCCATTAGGGACATTAGGTCTATTAGGCCCATTAGGGACATTAGGCCCATTAGGCCACTTAGACCCATTTGGCCCATTGGGCCACTTGGGGCCATTATTCCCATTGGTCCTACCATCCCCAATAATCCCATTGGGCACATTCTTCCACTGAGGACCATTGGGTACATTAGGAAAATCTTTCCCATTCGACCCCTTAGGCCCATGAGACTCACTCATCCCATTAGGACACTTAGGCCCATGAGGCTCATTCAGCCCATTAGACCAGTGAGGCACATTAGGCCTGTGAATCCCATTAGGCCCATGAGGCAGCTTAGGACCATTAATCCACTTAGTTCTATCAGGCCCATTGGCCCACTAAGGCCCATTAGGCCCATGAGGCCAATTAGTCCACTAAGGCCCATTAGACCCATCAGGCCCATTAGGCCACTTAGGACCATTAGGCCCATTAGCTCCATTAGGCTCCTTTGTCAACTTAGGACCATTAGGCCCATTAGGCCCATGAGGACACTAAGGCCCATCATGCCCAATAGGCCACATAGGCCCATTATGGCTATTAGCCCCATTAGGTAACTTAGGCCCATTATGCCACTTAGGACCATTAAGCTCATTAGGCCACTTAAGACTACTAGGCCCATTAGGCCACTTATGCCACTTCGGACCATTAACCCACTAAGGACCATTAGTCCCATTAGGCCACTTAGGCCCATTAGGCGCATTAGGTCCATTAGGCCATTGAGGCCTATTAGGCCCATTAGGCCACTTATGACCATGAGGCTCATTAGGCACATTAGGTCATCATGCCCATGAGGCCACTGAGGCACATTCTATCCATTGGGCCCATCAGGCCCATCTGACCCATCAGACCCATTAGGCCACTAAGGCCCTTTAGGTCCATTATGCCACTTGAGCCAATTCAGATCATTAGGTCACCTAGTCCCATTCGACCAATCAGGCCTATCAGGCCCATTAGGCCACTTCGACCCATTCAGCCCATTAGGCCCATCAGGCCCATCAGGCCACTTAGGCCCATTCGGCTCATTAGGCCACTTCGGCCCATTAGGCACATCAGCCCCATTAGCCCCATTATGTCACTTAGGTCCATTAGGTTCATTAGACCCATTAGGCCACTTAGTCACATTCGCCTCATTAGGCCACTGAGGCCTATTCGACTCATTAGGCCACTTCGACCCATTAGGCCCATCAGACCCATTAAGCCACTTCGGTCGATGAGGTCCATTAGGCCCATTAGGCCAATTAGGACTATACGACTCATTAAGCCATTTAGTCCCATTAGGCACATTAAGACACTTAGGCCCAGTATGCCCATTGATCCATTGAGGCCCATTAGGCCCATTATGCCACTTTGTCCCATTCGACTCATTTGACCACCTAGGCCCATTAAGATGATTAAAATCATTAGGGCACTTAGGTAGATTAGGCCCATTAGGCCACTAAGGCCCATTAGGCCACTTAGGCCCATTAGGCCACTAAGGTTCCTTAGGCCCATTAGGCCCCTTAATCCCATTGGACCACTTAGTCCCATTAGGCCAGTGAGGCCCATTAGGCCCATTAGGCCACTTAGGCCACTTGGACCCATTAAGCCCCTTTGGCCAATTAGGCTCATTATGTTCATTAGGCTCATTCGGCCACATCGACCCATTAGGCCACTTAGGCCCATCAGTCCCACTAGGCCCATTAGGCCACTTAGGCCACTTAGGCCCATTAGGACCATTAGGTCACTTAGTCTCATTAAGCCACTTACCCCCATTAGGCCACTTAGGCCCATTGGGCCACTTAGCCTATTCGACCACTTCGTCCCATTAGGCCGATTATGTCCCTAAGGTCCATTAGTCTCATTTGGCCACTTATGCCCACTTGGTCCATTAATCCCATTTGGTCGATGAGGCCACATAGGCCCATTAGGCCCATTAGGCTCATTAGGCCAATTAGGTTAATTTGACCCATTCATCTCATTAGGCCCATTCAGACCATTAGGCCCATTTTTCCCCTAGGCTCGTTATGCCCATTAATCCCATTAGTCCACTTAGGCCCATTAGGCCACTTAGGCACATTAGGCTGATTCGGCCACTAAGGCCATTAGGGCACTTAGGTCCACTAGGACCATTAAGCCCATTAGGCCGATTAGGCCACTTACGCCCATTTTTTTCATTAGTCCCATTAGGCCAATTACACCCATTGGGTTGATTAGGAAACTTTGGACAATTAGGCCCCTTAGGCCCATTAGGACCATGATGCCCAAGAGGTCACTTAGGCCAATTAGGCCCATTAGGCCACTTAGTCCCATTAGGCCAATTAGGCCTATTAAACCCATTAGGCCGATCATGAAACTTTGGTTCATTAGGCCACATAGGCCGATTTGGCCACTTAGGCTAATTAAGCCCATTTAGTCCATTCGGCCCATTTGGCCCGTTTGGCCCCTAGGTTCGTAAAGCCCATTAGGCCACCTAGGACCATTAGGTCACTTAGGCCAATTCGGCCCCTTAGACCCCTTAGGACTATTAGTCCACAGATTCCATTGTGTCCCTTAGGTCCATTAGGCCCATTATGCCCATTAGGACCATTAGGTTGATTAGGCCACTTAGGCCCATAAGGCCAATTAGTCTCATTAGGCCCATTAGGCCCATTAGGCCACTCAGGCCCACTAGGCCCATTTGGCCCATTATGTCAATTTGATCCATTAAGCTCATTTGCACCAAGGCCCATTAAGCCCAGTCATCCCACTAGGCCTATTAATCCCATTTGGCCCATTTTGCCACTTAGGCCCAGGAGGCCCATGAGGCCACTTAGGCCAATGAGGCTCGTTAGGCCCTTTAGCCCCTTAGGCCCCTTAGGCACATTAGGCCACTTCGACCCAATAGGCCCATATGTCCACTTTGGCCTATTAAGACCATTAGGCCCATTAAGTCAATTAGCCCCATTAGGACACTTAGTTCAATTATGCCCATTCAGCCCATTAGGCCACTTAGTCTCATTCGGCCCATTAGGCCCATTACGCCACTTAGGCCCCTTAGGACATTTATGCCCATTTTTCCCATTAGGCCACTTAATCCACTTAGGCCCATTATTCCACTTAGGCCCATTAGGCCCACTAGGCACATTAGGTCCATTCGGCCCATTAGGCCACTTAGACACATTTGGCCCATTAGGCTACTTAGGCCCATTAGGCCCACTAGGCACATTTGGGCCATTCGACCCTCTAGGAAACTTTGGACCATTCATCCCATTAGGTCACTTAGGCCACTAAGGCCCATTGGCCCATTAGGTAAATTTGGTCCACTGGGCCACTTAGGCCCATTTGGACACCAGGCTCATTCGTCCCATTATCCCCATTGGGCCACTTAGGCCCATTCAGAAACTTAGGACCATTCTGCTCACTAGGCTCATTATGAACATTTATCCCATTAGGCCCATTAAGCCCATTAGTCCACTAAGTCCATATATGCCCATGAGGCCCATTAGGCCACATAGGCCCATTAGGCCACTTAGGCCCGTTAGGCCGATTTTCCCGCTAAAGCCCATTAGGCCTATTAGGCCACTTCGACCACTTAGACCCATAAGGGCCATTAGGCCACTTAGGCTGATTAGTCCACTTCGGCCCATAAGGCACATTAGGCACATTAGGCCCATTTGGCCCATTTGGCCCATTTGGCCACTTTGGCCACTTTGGCCCATTAGGCCACTTTGGCCCATTAGGCCACTTATTCCACTTTGTCCCATTATACCCACTGGCCCCATTGGACCACTTAGGCTTATTAGGCCACTTAAGCCCATTAGGCCGATTGGTCCACTTAGGCTCATTCTGCCACTTAGGCCCACTATGCCCATTAAGCCCATTAGGCTGATTCAGCCACCTAGGCCCATTAGTTCACTTAGGCAGATTAGTCCCATTAGGCCAATTAGGCACATTAGGCCCATAAGGGCCATTAGACCCCTTAGTCCCATAAGGCCACTTAGGCCCATTAGGTGCATTAGGCCCATTATGACCATTCGATCACTTAGGTCCACTAGGCCTATTAGGCTTCTTGGGCCCATTAGGCCCATGAGTCCACTTATGCCCATTAGGCACATTAGTCGAATTTGGCACATTAGGTCTGTTCAACCACATTGTCCAACTAGGCCCATTAAGCCATTAGGCCCATTAGGCCACTTACGCCCATTAGGCCCATTAAGCCCATTATGCCAATTAAGTGAATTCAAGAACTTAGGACCATTAGGACCATTACCCTCACTAGGCCAATTTGGCCCATTATGCCAATTTGTCCACTTAGGCTCAATAAACCACTTAGGCCCATAAAGCTCATTTGGCCCATTCGGTCGATCAGGCCAATTAGGCCACTTAGACCACTTCGACCCATTAGGCTCATTAGGCTCATTAGGACCATTAGATTCATTAATCCCATTAGGCCACTTAGTCCTATTAGGACCATTCGTTCGATTAGGACCATTCGGTCGATTAGGCCCATTCGGTCGATTAGTCCGATTAGGCCACTTAGGTCACTTAGACCCATTAGGCACATTAGGCCACTTATGCCCATTAGGCCCATTAGGCCCATTAGTCCCATTAATACCATTAGGTTGATTAGGAAACATAGGCCCATTATAACCATTCATCCGATTAGGCCACTTAGGCTAATTAGACCCATTCGGCCCATTATACCCATTCGGTCCATTCAGCCCATCACGTGCATTTGTCCCCTAGGCCTGTTAAGCCAATTAATCCCATTAGGCCACTTTGTCCCATTAGGCCACTTAAGCCCATTAGTCCACTTAGTCCCATTAGTCCGATTAGGCCACTAAGGCCCATTAGGCCTATTAAGACACTTAGGCCAACTAGGCCCATTAATCCCATTAGGCCACTTAGGCCCATTAGGCCCATTAGAAAAATTAATCCATTTAGGCTGATTAGGCAACTTTGTCCCATTAGGCCATTTTGGTCCATTATCCCCATTAGGCAACTTAGGCCAATTTGGCCCATTGGGCCCATTAGTTCTATTAGACCACTTATGCCGATTAGTCCCATTAAGATCATTAGGCTAATTAGGGAACTCTGGCCCATTAGGCCACTTAGGCCCATTAGGAAACTTAGTCTAATTAGGCCCATTTGGCCCCTTAGGCCCATTAGGCCACTTAGGCCCATTTGGCCCATTTGACCCATCTAGAACCTAGGTCTGTTAAGTTCATTAAGCCTATTAGGCCCCGTAGGCCACTTAGCCCCCTTCGGCCCATTAGGCCATAAGGCCACTTAGGCCCATGAGTCCCATTAAGTGACTTAGGCCCAAGAAGACCATTAGGCCCATTAGGCCCCTTAGGCCCCAGGCTCATTCAACTACTTAGGAAAATTAGTCCCATTATTCCACTTTGGCCCATTAGGTCCATTAGTATCATTCATTTGATTGATCTGATTTGGCCACTTAGGCCACTTAGGCCACTTAGGCCCATTAGGCCTATTATTCTCATTAGGCCACTTAGGCCCATTTTCCCATTAGGTCACTTAGGCCCATTAGTAAAATTAGGCCTATTAGGCCCATTGGACCCATTTGGACCCATCGGCCCAATCGGCCTGCTTGGCCAATTCGGCCCATTCGGTCCATTGGTCCACTTAGGCCCACTAGTCCTATTAGGCCACTTAGGCCCATTAGGCAACTATGACCATTAGGGTCATTGGGTCCATTTGGACAATTATGAGCATTAGTCTCATTAGGCCCATTCAGCCACTTATGCCCATTTGACCACTTAGGCTCATTAGGCCACTTCGGCCCATTAAGCCCATTAGGCCACTTATGCCCATTAGGCCCATTGGGCCCATTATGCCACTTCATCCCATTCATCCACTTAGGCACATTAACCCATTAGGCCAATTTATCACATTAGGCTCATTCATCCACTTAGGCCAATTAGTCCCAATCGACCACTTAGCCCCATAAGGCCCATTAGGCCCATTTTATCGATTATGTCGATAAGGCCACTTAGGCCACTTAGACCCATTAGGCCCATTAGGCTCATTCACCCACTAAGGCCCATTAGTCCCATTCAATCGATTAAGAAGATTTGTCTACTTAGTCCACTTAGACCCATTAGGCCCATTAGGTTACTTAGACCCATTTTTTCCATTAGTCCCATTCGACTGATTAGGGCGATTAGGCCACTTAGGCCCATTATGCCCATTAGTCCCATTCGATCGATTAGGTAGATTAGGCCACTTAGGTCCATTTAGTTGATTAGCCCGATTTATCCACTTAGGCCTATTATGCCCATTAGGCTACTTAGGCCCATTAGGCCCATTTGGTCTATTAGCCATATTAGGCCAATTAGACTCATTAGGCCCATTAGGCCCACTAGGACACTTAAGGCCCATTAGGCCCATTCCGTTGATTAGGTCGTTTAGTCCACATAGGCCCATTAGTCCCATTAGGCCACATAGGCACATTAGGCCTATTAGGCCACTAAGGCCCGTTAGGCCCATTCGGCCGATTAGGCTGATTAGACCACTTAGGCCACTTAGGCCCATTATGCGCATTAGCCCATTAGGCCACTTACGCCACTTAATTATAGGGCCCATTAGGCCCATTATGACACTTAGGCCTATTAGGCTCATTATTCCCATTCGTCTAATTAGGTCGATTAGGACACTTCGGCCACTTAGTCCGATTAGTCCCATTAGGAAACTTAGGCCCACTAGGCCCATTAGGCCACTTAGGCCCATTCATACCATTCGTTCCATTAGGCCCATTGGGCCAATTGGGCCACTTAGGCCCATTTGGATCATTCGGCCACTTGGTCCCATTAATCCCATTAGGCCACTTTGTCCCATTAGGAAAATTATACCCATTAGTCCACTTACACAAATTAGGAACATTAGACGAATTGGGCCACTTAAGCCCATTCCACCACTTAGGCCTATCAGCCCTATTCAGCCACTTAGGCCCATTTGGCCGCTTAGGTCCATTAGCCCCATTCAACCAATTAGGCCCATTCAGCCACTTAGGTCCATTAGGCCACTTTGGCCCATTAGGTCCATTAGTCCACTTAGGCCCATTCGGACCATTCGGCTGATTAGGCTGATTAGACCACTTAGGCCACTTAGGACCAATATGAACATTAGGCCCATTAGGCCACTTATGCCACTCAGGCATTAGGCCCATTAATCCCTTTAGGCCCATCAGGCTTATTTGGTCTATTAGGCCCATTAGGCCCATTAATCCCATAAGGCCACTTAGTCTCATGAGGACCATTAGTCCCATTCATCCAATTAGGCCGATTAAGACACCTAGTCCCTTAGGACCATTAGGCCCATTAGTCCCATTAGTCCACTTAGACCCATTAGTTCACTTAGGCCCATTAGGCCCATTAGGCCACATAGGACCACTAGGAACATTAGGCCACTTAGGGCCATTAGGCCCATTAAACCAATTAGTCCCATTAGGCCCATCAGGACTATTGGGGCAAGTCATCCCATTAGGGCCATTAGGACACTTAGGCCCATTAGCCCCATCAAAACCATTAGTCCCATCAGGCCCATTAGGATCATTAATCCACTTAGGACACTCAGGCCCATTAGGCCCATTTGATCAATTAGCCTGATTAGGCAACTCAGGACCATTAGTCCTAGTAGGCCCATTAGGACACTTAGTCCCATTAGGCACGTTAAACCCATTAGTCCCACTAGGCCCATTTGGTTCATTAATCCACTTAGGCCACTTAGGCCCATTAGGTTCATTCGGTCGAATAGCCCGATTAGGCCACTTAGGCCACTTAGGCCACTTAGACCCATTAGGCCCATTAGCCCCATTAGGACCATTCGGCCCACTTGGACCATCAGGTCACTTTGGCCAATTCAGAAACTTAAGACCATTAAGCCCATTAGGCCCATCAGTCACATTAGGCCCATGAGGTGCATTCTGACCATGAGGCACATTAAGAAACTTAGGCCCATTAGGCCCATTGATCCAATAATCCCACTTAGGCCCATAAGGCCCATGAGTCCTATTAGGCCCATCAGGAAACTTGGGCCCATTAGGCTCATTAGGCCCATTAATATCATTAGCCTCACTAGGCCCTTTATCCCACTTAGGCTCATTATTCCCATTGGGACCAATAAGCCCATCCATCCAATTAGGCCCATTGGACCCATTCGGTCCATTAGTCTCACTCAACCCATTAGGACCATTAGGCCCATGAGGCCAAATGGGTCCATTAGGCCCATTAGGCCACTTAGGACCATTTGGAAAATTAGGCCCACTTAGGCCACTTAGGCCCATTAGCCCCGTTATGTCCATTGGGCACATGAAGAAACTTAGGCCCATGAGTCCCATTAGGCCCATGAGGCCCATTAGGCCCATCATGCAAATTAAGCCCATTCATCCAATTGGGCCCATTATTCCCTTTAGGACCATTAGGCCCATTAGGTCACTTAGGCCCATTAGGCCACTTAGGCCACTTAGGTCCTTGGTCCCTATGAGGCCCATTAGGACAATAAGGCCCATTCAGCCACTTAGAATCATTAGGCACATTAGGCCCATTAGGCACATTGGGCCTATTGGGCCCATGAGTCCACTTAGGTCCACTAGGCCCATTCGTCCCATTAGGACCATGAGGCCCATTAGGCCCATCAGTCCACTTAGGCCCATTAGGCCCACTGGGTCCATTCAGCCACATAGGCCCATTAGTCCACTCAAGCCACTTAATCCCATTCGACCCACTAGGCCCATTAGGCCACTTAGGCCTAGGAGGCACATTAGGCCCATTTGGCTAATTTGGCCCATTAGGCCACTTAGTCCCATGAGGCCCATTAAGACCATTATGCCCATTTAGCCACTTATAACCATTAGGCCCATTGAGCCCATGAATCCACTTAGGCCCATTTGGCCCATGATTCTGATTTGTCCCTTGAGTCCCTTGAAGCCCATTAGGCCCATCAGGCCCATTCAGCCAGTTAGGCCCATTAGGCCACTTAGGCCTATTCGACCCATTCCACCACTTAGGCCCATTCATCCACTTAGGCCCATTAGGACCATTAATCCACTTAGGCCCATTGGGCCCATTAATCCACTTAAGCCCATTAAGACCATTAGGCCAACTAGGCCTATTAGGCCACATAGGCTGGTTAGGCACATTAGGCCCATATGGCGCATCAGACCCATTAGGCCCACTAAGCCCATTAGTCCACTTAGGCCCATGAGGACCATTAGGACACTTAGGACAATTAGGCCCATAAGTCCCATTCAAACCATCAGGCCCATTAGGTCACTTTGGCCCATTAGGCCCATTTGAACACTTAGGACCCTGAGGCCCATTGTGCCACTTCACCTCATTGTGCCCATTAGCCCTATTAATCGCATTAGGCCCATTAGTCCCATTCAGCCACGGAGGACCATTAGGCCACTTGGGCCCATTGGGACACTGAGGCCCATTGGGCCACCTAGGCCAATTGGTCCACTGAGACCCATTATGATCCTTAGGCTAATCATGCCCATTTGGCCCATTTGGCCACTGAGGCCCATTCGAACCATCAGGGTCATTCGGCCACTTCGACCCATTAGGCCCATTAGGCCACTTAGGCCCACCAGGCACATTATGCCACTTATTCCACTAAGGCCCATTCGTCCCATTAGGCCACTGGGGCTCGTTAGTCCACTTAGGCCCATTAGGACCATTAAGCCACTGAGGCCCATTCAGCCAATTATGCCCATTAGGCCCACTAGGTCACTTAGGCCCATTAGGCCCATTAGTCCCATTAGTCCCATTAGGCCACTTAGGCCCATTTGGCCGATTAGGCCACTTAGGCCAGTTTGGCCCATCATTCCCATTAGGCCCATTTGGCCCATTAGAGACCTTAGGCCCATTAGCCCACTTAGGCCCATTAGACCACTTAGGTACATTAGTCCCATGAGGCTAATTATGACACTAAGGCCCATTGGGCCCATTAGGCCCATTCGGGTCATTAGGCCACTTAGGCTCATTAAGCCTATTAGGCCTCTTAAGCCACTTGGGCCCATTAGGCTCATTAGGCCCCTTAGGCCCAAAAGGCCATCAAGACCATTAAACCCATTTGACCACTAATACCCATTAGGACACTTATGACCATTAGGCCCCTTAGGCCACTTAGGCCACTTAAGCCCATTAGGCCCATTAGGCCACTTCGACCACTTAGGCCCATTATGCCAATTATGCTCGTTCGACCACTTAGTCTCATTAGGCTCATTAGGTCCATTAGGCCCCTTAGCCCATTAGGCCACTTCATCACATTGGGCCCACTGGGCCACTTAGGACCATTAGGCCACTTCAGCCACTTATGCCCATTAGACCCATTAGAGCACTGGGGCCCATTAGGTCCATTAGGACCACTAGGCCACTTATTACCATTAGACTCATAGGCGCATTAGGACACTTAGACCCATTAGTCCAGTTATTCCACTTAAGCTTATTAGGCCACATAATCCCATTAGGCTCATTAGGCCACTTGGGCCACTTAGGCCCATTAGGCCCATTGGGCCCATTAGGTCACTTAGTCCCATTAGGCTACTTAGGCCCATTGGGACCATTATGATACTTAGTCCCATTATACCTATTAGGACACTTAGGTCATTTAGGCCACTTAGGCCCATTAGGCCCATTAGGCCACTTAGGCCCATTAGGCCCATTAGGCCACTTAGGCCCAATAGGACACTTAGGACAATTTGGACACTCATGCCCATTAGGCCCATTCGCCCCATTAATCCTATTATCCCATTAGGCCCATTGGTCCACTTAGGCCCATTCAACCCATTTGGCTACTTAGGCCCATTCGGCCCATTACACAACTTAGGCTCATTCATCCCATTAGGCCTATTAGGCCACTTAGGTCAGTTAGGCCCATTAGGTCACTTTGGGAAATTAGGCTCATTAGACTACTTTTCCCAATTAGTCCCATTAGGCTCATTAGGCCCATTATTCCACTTTGTCTCATTCAGCCCATTAGGCCCATTATGCCACTTAGGCCAGTTAGTCTCATTGTACCAATTTGACTAGTTAGTCCCATTTGGCTCATTGGGCCCATTAGGCTAGTTAGACCCATTAGACCCATTAGGCCCATTAGGCCCCTTGGGCCCCTTATGCGAGTTAGACCAGTTAAGCCCATTCACCCCATTAGGCCAGTTAAGACCATTGGGTACATTCAACCAGTTAGGCCCTTTAGGCTCATTGGTCTCATTGGTCCAGTTAGGCCACTTAGTCTAGTTCGATGCATTAGGCCCATTGGAATAACACTTATACTAGTTTGGCCCATTAGGCCCATTAGATTCATTAGTCCAGTTAGTCCAGTTGGTCCCATCCGACCCATTGGTCCCATTAGGCCACTTAGGCCCATTAATCCCATTGGGCCCATTCGATCCATTAGGACACTTAAAACCATTCAGCCTATTAGGCCACTTAGGCCAGTTACACATAGTTGGCCCATTAGTCCCATTAGGCCCCTTAGGCCAGTTAGGTCATTAGGTCCATTAGGTCTATTAGGCCAGTTAATCCCATTCGACCACTTAGGCCCATTAGGTCTATTAGGCCAGTTGGGACCATTAGGCCCATTAGGCCACTTGAAAGTGCCCAACGGATGACTGTATCACTGAGAGGGGGGGGGGTGAATCAGTGATACTTTTTTCTCGATTTTTCTTTTCAAATGAAACAACCTTCACCTCCTATTAAAGATTCTATTCCATACTAAAAATAATTCAAACACAAATCCATAAAAACAAAAATAAGATTCATTATTCAATAAGAAGAGCCACATCCTTGGTATGGTATGGAAGTGATCCAATACCACACAATCCACTAGAAAACAATCATTGGATTACAATGAGTAGGATATATCCTTTCACTCAAGAATCACTATGTAAAAAATCCAATTTTGGGTGTGAACCCTCTTACCACAAATAGGGAAAAGCAATGATTGTGTAACAACTCATGTTACCGGTGCTTCTTTTTAATTCCACAAATGTATTCAATTGAAAAAACTTCTTCAATTTCTTACCCAGAGGATGGTAAAAACTTCCTGGACTTTCTTGAGAAAAAAGAAAGTCTTATTTTCCCAGTACGATTTTCCCAATCTGATTCCTTCGAGTATGATTCCCCCAAATACGATTCTTCCCAGTACGGTTTTCCAGATACGATTCTACTTGGTACGATTCTCCCCATTATGAAAAATATAACTTTGATAGAATTTGATAGAGATTAATTGACACCACTTCAATTCTACATCTTCCTCAGTCTGGAAGACTCAGTATGAAAATCCCAATTTGATTAATCCAGCTCGATACAATGGTCAATCGAATACAATTAACAAGACAAATTTGGTAATCAACTGACTATGATAAACAATAAGTATGATGATCAGCTGAATACAACGTTGTGATCTTGTCTCTTCTCTTTCACTTCAATCCATAAAAAATTCTTCAACAAAAGTGAATACATAAACTTCTTCTTCTCTCTAAAACTTGAAGCTTCCCTCTCATGAATAGTACATCAGTCTACCTCAAGTACAATATACTTTTCACCTTTTATAGGTGACCCTTGAGATGCTTTGGAGGGAATACCTAAAATTTTCCCTCTTAATAAAATTCACCATAATCTCAATTTCTCTGAAAATATAGGATGTATTTTGACTTCATCAACTCTTCTAAAAGATTCTCAATTATTGTACAACCTTCACTTCTCATTCTGAATTCTCAATATGATAATTGTTTTGAATGTTGAGCTCCCCATAAATTTTACATCTAGGAAACTTTTTCTTTCAAAACACTTTTACTTCTTAACTTATTCTTTTGACCCACTTGAAAATATAAAACAATTCCACTCTAATACAAAAACACATGACCCAATTGAAACCTATAAATTAAATGAAACCTTTTGAAATGGTTGAATACATTGTTGATCTCATTATTTCCTTATCTTTTCAATCATCGGCCTCAATAAATTCATTCTCTAAATATGATTGTCTATAGTATGATCTTTCTAAGAATGGATGTCCTAAATACGATCATATTGGGTATGATCTTTTTCTCCCTGAGCCTAAGTACGATCATACTAGGTACAAAAGTTTTCTTATGCATATGATGGATAATCGGATGATAAAGTACATGACAATGATCATTCTGGGTATGATCATTCTGATTACGATCCTTAGTGCCTTCTTTCATTCCTTCTCACCCTTTATCCCACTTAGGCCCATTGGAACCATCACACCCATTAGGAAACTTAGGACAATTAGTACTATTCAACCCATTCGACTCATAAGGCCACCTAGGCTCATTAAATCCATTAGGCCCATTAGGACCATTAGACCAATTAGTACGATTAGGCCACTAAGGCCCATTAGACCAATTAAGCCCATTAGGTCCATTAGGAAACTTTGGCCACTTAGGCCCATTGAGCCACCTAGAACCATTGGACCCATTAATCCCATTAGGCCCATTAGAAAACTTAGGTTACTTAGGCCCATTAGGCCACTTGGACCTATTAGACCCATTAGGCTCATTAGGCTTATTCGACCCATTAGGCCCATTCGGCCCATTAGTCAACTTAGAAAACTTAGGCCCATTGGAACCATTAGGCCACTTAGGCCCATTAGACCACTTAGGCCCATTAGGCCACTTTGGCCCATTAGGTAACTTAGTCCACTTAGGCTCATTCGACCCATTAGGCCAATCAGGCCACTTAGGCCCATTTGGCCCATTAGGCCCATTAGGCCCATTAGGCCCATTAGGCCCATTAGGACACTTAGGCCCATTCATCCCATTAGGACACTTCATCCCATTAGGAAACTTAATCCACTTAGGCCCATTAGGCCCATTGGGCCCATTTGGATCATTAGGTAACTTTGTCCACTTAGTCCCATTGGACCCATTAGGTCCATTGGGCCCATTAGGCCACTTAGGCCACTTAGACCCATTAGGTCACTTAGTCTCATTGGACCCATCCGGCCCATCAGACACATTAGGAAACTTAAACCACTTAGGCCCATTAAAACACTTAAGCCCATTAGGCCACTTAGTCACATTAGACCCATTCATCCCATTAGGCCACTTAGGCTCATTCAACCCATTCATCCCTTTAGGCCTATTAGACCCATTAGGCCGATTAGGCAAATTAGGCCCATTAAACCCATTACACCCACTAGGACCATTAGGCTCATTAAAAAACTTGGTCCAATTAGGCTCATTCAACCACTTAGACACATTGGACCCGTTAGGCCCATTAGGCAACTTAGGCCACTTAGGCCCATTAGGACACTTAGACCCATTGGACCCATTTGGCCCATTAGGCTACTTAGAACCATTCGGCCACTGAGACCCATTAGACCCATTAGTCCCATTAGTACCATTAGAAAACTTGGGCCACTTTGACCCATTAGGCCACTTAGGGCCATTGGATCCATTAGGTCGAATTATCCATAATGGGGCCATTAGACCGATGAGGACCATTGGGCCCATTGGACCACTTAGGCCCAATATGCCCATTAGTCCCATTGGGCCCATTGGCCCCCTTACGCCCATTAGGACAATTAAGCCATTGGGCCCATTTGGCCAAATTGTCCATAATGGGCCCATTAGGCCCATTAGTCCCATTAGTTCACTTAGGCCCAATAATCCCAATAGGACCGTTGAACTCATTGGTCCCATTGGGCCCATTGATCCCCTTAGGCCCATTAGTTCACTTAGGCCCAATAGGCTCCTTAGTCCTATTAGGTCACTTAGGCCACTTAGGCCCATTAGGCCACTTAGACCCATTAGGCCCCTTAAATCCATTAGGCCCATTGGTCCCCTTGGTCACATTGGTCTTATTAGGCCACTTAGCCCATTTAGAACATTAGAAAACTTAGACCACTTAGGCCCATTTTCCCACTTAGGCCCATTAGACCTCTTAGACCCATTAGGCCCATTGGACCCATTAGGGCCATTAGGTCCATTAGGCCAATTCGGCCATTAGGCCATTAGGCCCATTAGGCCTAATTTACCATAATGGGACCATTAAGACGCGTAGTCCTATTAGGCCCATTAGGCCCATTAGGCCCATCAGGCCACTTAGACCCAACTGGTCTATTCAACCCATTAATCCCATTAGGCCCATTAGGTCGAATTGGACTTAATGGGCCCATTAGTACACTTAGGCCCAATATGCCCATTAGACCACTTAGAACCAATAGGTCCATTCATCCCATTAGGCCACTTAGGCCACTTAGTCCCATTAGGCCACTTTGGACTAGTAGACCCATTAGGCCTATTAATCCCATTAGGCCCATTAGACCCATTAGGCCACTTAGGCCAAATTGGCCCATTAGGCTGATTAGGCCACATATGGCCATTAGGCTACTTAAACCAATTAAACCCATTAGGTCCATTAGGACACTAATTCCACTTCTCCTCATTTTACCCTTAGTCCCATTAGGTAATATAGCCAAATTTAGGTCATTTAGGCCAATTTGGCCATTTAGGCCACTTAGATTAATGAGGCCATTTTGACCAATTTTTTCCAATGAGACCAATGAGACCAATTCAGACTAATTATGCCAATTTAGGCTATTAAGGCCATTTAGTCCAATTAGAAGATTTATGCCATTTAGGCCAATTTGGGCCAATTAAGCTAATTAGTCCAATTAGGCCAATTAGACCAATTTTACAATTAGAAAATTTAGTTCATTTATGCCATTTAGTCCAATTAAGGTAATTTAGGCTAATTAGGCCATTTAGACTAATTTAGGTCATTTAGGCTATTTAGGCTAATCTAGACCATTTAGGCCAATTAGAAAAATTAGGCCATTTATACCAATTTAGGCAATTTAGACCAATTAGGCCAATTATGACAATTATGATATTTAGGCCGATTAGGCCAATTTAGACCATTTGACCAATTAGGACAATTATGAAATTTAGTCATTTTAGGCCCATTAGGACATTTAGGACAATTTAGGCCATTCAAGACAATTTTGTCCATTGAGGCCATTTTGGCCAATTTAGGCAATTTAGGCCAATTTAGGCCATTTAGACCAATTAGGCTAATTTTGGTCATTTATGTCATTTAGGCCAATTTAGGCCATTTATGCCAATTAGGCCATTTATGCCAATTTAGCTGATTTAGACCAATTAGGAAAATTAGACCAACTAGACCAATTATTCCAATTAAGCAATTCAGGCCTATTAAGCCAATTAGGCCATTTAGGCCAATTTAGGTCATTTAGGCCAATTTAGACCGTTTAGGTCAATTTAGGAAATTTAGGCCAATTAGACCAATTTGGGAATTTAGTACATTTAGGCCATTTAGAAAATTATATCAATTAGGCCATTTAGGACATTTAGGCCAATTTGGCCATTTAGACCATTTAGACCATTCAAACGATGACCTCAATGGTGGTGATAGGACGACGATATCATCTGGCGGTTTCATGATGATGGTTGCAAGAAACGGTATTTCGGGTGATGTGGGTGATCCTAGATCACGATTGTCTTGGATTCTATGTTATCCTTTTGGTTTTTGAATTTCAAATTTTGAATTGAGCATCCTTTGTGTTTGTATCATGTCGGTTACCATAAAGTCAGTGCTTTGAAAATCAAATAAAAAATAAAATTTCAATCAGCCATTAGACCCATTATGACCATTAGGCTCGTTCATCCACTTAGTACCATTAATCCCATTAGGCCCATTAGCCCACCTAGTCCCATTTGAACACTCGGGCCCATTAGGACCTTTCGTCCCATTAAGCTCACTCATCCCATTCAGCCCATTAGGCCACCTAGGCCCATTCATCCCATTGGGTGACTTAGGCTCATTCAACCCATTACGCAACTTAGGACCGTTCTTCCCATTAGGCCCTTTAGGCCACTTAGGACATTTAGGCCCATTAGGAAACTTTATCCAGTTAGGCCCATTTGGCCCATTAGTCCCATTACACCACTCAGGTACATTCAGCCCATTAGGCCAATTAGGCCACTTCGGCTAGTTTGGTCCATTAGGCCACTTGACCATTTAGGCCCATTAGTCTCATTGGTTCCACTAGGCCACTTTGACCAGTTCGGCCCATGAGACCCATTAGGCCCATTAGGCCTCTTGGTCCCCTTACCAGAGTTAGTCCAGTTCGGCCCATTCGTCCCATTGGTCCTATTAGGCGTGTTAGGCCCATTAGGCTCATTGGTCCCATTGGGCCAGTTAGACCACTTAGGCCAATTAGACCCATTATGCCCATTGGACCGACACTTATGAGAGTTAGTCCCATTAGGCCACTTAGGCACATTGGAACCATTAGGATAGTTAGTCCGTTAGGCCAATTGGGCTCATTCGACCCATTGGGTCTATTCAGCCACTTAGGCCTATTAGGCCCATGAGGCCCATTCAACCCATTAGGCCACTTAGACCCATTAGGCATATTAGGCCACTTAGGCCAGTTAGGCATAATTGACTCATTGGGCCCATTAGGCCCCTTATGCTAGTTAGGCCCATTAGGCCACTTAGCCCAGTTAATCCCATTCGACCACTTAGGCCCCTTAGGCTCATTAGGCCAGTTAATACTATTAGGCCCATTTGGCCCCTTGGGCCAATTTGGCCACTTGAAAGTGCAAAACAGATGATTGTACCACTAGAGGGGGAGGGGGTAAATCAGTGATACTTTTTTCTCTTATGTTTCTTTTCAAATGAAACAACCTTCGCCTCCTGTTAAAGATTCTTTTCCCTACTAAAAATAATTCAAACACACATCCACATGAACAAAAGTATTTACAAGATTTAGTATTCAATAAGAATAACTACATCCTTGGTATGGTATGGAAGTGATCTAATACACAAAATCCACTAAAAACAGTTATTGGATTACAATGAATAGGATATACCCTTTCACTCATGTAGCACTATGTAAACAATTCAATAGTGTGTGTGCACCCACTTAGCACAAATAGGGTAATTCAATGATTGTGTAACAACTCATGTTACTTGTGCTTCAGTATTCAATAAGAATAACTACTTGTGGTTCTTAAAATGAGTAGGATATACCCTCGAGATGCTTTGGCAGGAATCCCAAAAATTTCCCGCTTAATCAAATTCACTCTAATCTCAATTTCCCCTAAAATCTCGGGTGTATTTTGACTTCATCAACTCTTCTTAAAACTTATCGATTCTTCTACAACTTTCACTTCTCCTTATGAATTTTGAATATGATAATTCTTTTGAATGTCAAGCTCCCCCTCAATTGCACATCTAGAAAATTGTGCTTTCAAACCACTTTTACTTCTTTACTTCTTATCTTGACCCACTTGAAAATATAAAACAATTCCACTCTGATACAATGACTCTTGAGCCAATTGAAACCTACAAAGTAATTCAACCCTTTTGAAATGGCTGACTACATTGTTGATCTCATTATTTCCTTATCTTTTCAATCATCGACCTCAAGAAATTCCCTCTCTAAATATGATTGTCAAGAGTAAGATCATTCTAAGAACGGTTGGCCTCAATATGATCATACTGGGTATGATATTTTTCTTCCTGAGCCTGAGTATGATCATCCTAGGTACGAATGTTTTCTTATGCATACGATGGATAATCAGACGCTAAAGTACCTGAAAATGATCATTCTGGGTACGATCATTCTGATCACGATCCCCAGTGCCTTCTTTCTTTCCTTCTCATCCTGAATCTGATTGCACCGGGTACGATTCATTTTCGATTGGCATCATCACTTTCTTCTTTTCCACCTAGATACGATAAATCTAGATACGATTTGGAATACCACTTTTCCACTTTCTTCTATCAATCTTGCATCATAAGTTCTCCAATCAACTTATGATTTATTAAATACGAATAAGCAAAGCATAATCACATTTAATTTTATCATAGTGAGCAGACTCCGACACTTCATCAAAACAAACACTTCTTTCATACTAGATCCACTTAGGCTCATTGGAACCATCAAGCCCATTAGGAAACTTAGGCCATTTAGGCCCATTAGGCCACTTACACTATCGAAAAAATGACCATTTGCGACGGGTTATTTGCAACGGGTTAGGGGCCCGTTGGAAGGGGTTATTTGCGATGAGACAATTGGCCCATCACAAATAATAGTTATTTGCGATGGGGGGTGGGGGGTAATGACCCGTCGCAAAAGGTTTGGCGCCAAATACGCGTCAACCCGCGGGCAAGGGTAATTGTGATGGGTTCCAATTCCCATTGCAAATAATCGATGGTGGTTTTTAGTATTTGCGACGAGATACTTGTCCCATCGTAAATAGTATGTCGACAAGCACCCATTTGCAACGGGTCCCGTCGCAAATAATTTTTTTCATCCAACTTTAATTAATGTGGCCAGTGGGCATTTGCAACAGGACCTGTCGCAAATAATCTAACCGACATATACCCACATCTGTTTTTTCTCTCGTTCTACTTCTTTCTCAACTTCCCTCTCTATCTCTTCTGAAAAATTTTCCTCTAATTTTTTTCATAGTTTAAACTTTTAAATTGGAGCATAATTCACGGTTTTTATACACCGAAAGCTTCAGTTTCAAGGTATTTGTCTATTTTTTTTATTGTTTAGTAAATTTATTTTATTTTAAATTATTTATAATTTTTTTAGTTAGATGCAATTAAATTAAATTAGAATTAGATATTTTTTTTAGTATTTAATTATATGAATAATTACGTGTAAGTGTTAATAATAAATAATTAGTAATAAATTGTAATAATTAGAAAATAAATTGTAATAATTATTAATAAATTGTAATAAATTGTAATAATTAGTAATAAATTTTAATAATTATTAATAAATTGAAATAATTAGCAATAAATTGAAATAATTAGTAATAAATTGAAATCCTTAGTAATAAATTGAAATCATTAGTAATAAATTGAAATAATTAGTAATAAATTGAAATAATTAGTAATAAATTGAAATAATTAGTAATAAATTGTAATAATTTGGATTAATTAGTTATAATTAGTATTAATTAGTAATAAATTGTAATAATTAATAATAAATTGTAAAAGTTAGTAAAAAATTGTAATAATTAGTAATAAATTGTAATAATTAGTAATAAATTGTAATAAATTGTAATAAACTGTAATAAATTGTAATAATTAGTAATAATTTGTAATAATTTGTAATAATTTGTAATAATTTGTAATAAATATAAATAATTAGAAATAATTAGAAATAATTAGAAATAATTAGAAATAATTAGAAATAATTAGAAATAATTAGTAATAATTAGTAATAATTAGAAATAATTAATAATAATTAGTATTAATTAGTATTAATTAGTATTACTTAGTATTAGTTAGTAATAAATTGCAATAATTAGTAATAAATTGTAATAATTAGTAATAAATTATAATAATTAGTAATAATTAGTAATAAATTGTAATAATTAAAAATAATTTGTAATAATTTGTAATAATATGTACTAATTTGTATAATTAGAAATAATTAGAAATAATTTGTCATAATTTGTAATAATTAGTAATAATTTTTAATAATTAGTAATAATTAGAAACAATTAGAAATAATTAGTAATAATTAGTAATAAATTGTAATAAATTGTAATAAATTGTAATAAATTGTAATAAATTGTAATAATTAGTAATAATTAGAAATAATTAGAAATAATTAGAAATAATTTGTATTTATTAGTATTAATTAGTAATAAATTCTAATAATTAGTAATAAATTGTAATAATTAATAATAATTAGTAATAATTAGTAATAATTAGTAATAATTAGTAATAATTAGTAATAATTAGTAAAAAATTGTGATAATTAGTAATAAAATTTAATAATGAGCAATAAATTGTAATAATTAGTAATAATTAGTTATAATTGGTAATAATTAGGATTAATTAGGATTAATTAGAAATAATTTGTAATAATTTGTAATAATTTGTAATAATTTATAATAATTAGAATTATTTAGTAATAATTAGTAATAATTATCAATAATTAGGATAAATTTGTAATAATTATCAATAATAGTAATAATTATCAATAATTAATAATATATTGTAATAAATATTAATAATTAGTAAAAAATTGTAATAATTAGTAATAATTAGTAATAATGAGTAATAAATTGTAATAAATTGTAAAAAATTAAAATAAGTAGTAATAATTAGTAATAATTGGGATTAATTAGTAATAATTAGGTTTAATTAGTAATAATTTGTAATAATTAGGATTAATTATTAATAATTAGGATTAATTGGTAATAATTCGGATTAATTAGTACTAATTAGGATTAATTAGTAATAATTGGGATTAATTTGTAATAAATAGGATTAATTATGATTAATTATGATTAATTATTATTAATTAGTAACAATTAGTAACAAATAGTAACAATTAGTAACAATTAATAATAATTATGATTAATTAGTACCAATTAGTAATAATTAGTAACACTTGGGATTAATTAGTAATAATTAGGTATGATTAGTAATAATTATGATTAATTAGTAATAAATTGGAATAAATTCAAGCACATTGATAAACTGGAAAAATTTCTAGTAGATTGAAGTCATTAATTTTGATTGATGCCTTAGCTCCTTACAACTTTCTCCCACTGAAATCAGTATGAAAAATATGCTCTGACGTACATCAGAGCATATTTTTAATAGTGATTTGAGTCGGGGAAAGTTGGAAGGTGGTGAGCCGTTAGACAAAAGAGGCTCTTTTTCCTGGCGACTCATATTCTTGGAACTTCTATGACTGAAATCACTATGAAAAGTAAGCTTCGATGTACAAATATCAATTTTAATATGCACAAGCATAGAGAGAAGCACAACGAGGCCTCCCTAATCTCAATCATCGTGCATACAAAAATAGATATTTGTATGTTGAAGAAAACTTTTCATAGTGATTTTAGTCATAGAAAGTTGCAAGGGGATGATTCATCAGGCAAAAGAGTTACTGCCAATCCGTTGGAAGTTGTGCCACCGGTAATTAACAATAATTAGTAAAAAAATACCTTTAATTAATAATAATTAGTGGTAATTATTATAATTTTTTATAAATGAGTGCAGATTGGTATAAGAGCTTAAAAAAGTATAAATAACTATAAAATAATAGAAACTTTTATAAATTGCTAGAAAATAGAATTTAATTACCTTCCCTTTTTTGGATAGTGTTTATCTTATATCTAGTTATACAAAATAACTAATTATTCATATTTTTTAGAAAAATGTTGAACAAGGAAGTTGACAACAGTCATTATTAAATGATTGTGCTTGGATAAATTAGCACATGAATCCAAACAGTTTTGATTTAAATCCTGTATATATTGAGGGTGTTCAAGATTTCTTATCATCTGCATCATCACAACCAAAATATGTTTCAGAAGATATAATTAATTGTCCTCGTAAAAAAATGTGCTATGAGAATGTATGAAACATTTGACAATATTAGCGGTCATTTATTTCATTTTGGTTTTCAACAAGATCATTTTTTTTTGGTATCAACACTATGAAGATAGTTTGAGAGAAGATACTAATAATTTGGTTCCAAATATAGCACAGTTTCAAAATTTAGTACATGATGTGGTAGGTCCGTCTTTTCAACAAATTGAAACTTATGATGATATCTATTTAACTCTTGAGTTGGAACCATCTAATTTATATGAGTTGTTAAGGTCCACTAAGGATGCCTTATATCTTGGTTGTAAGATAAGAAAGTTTAAAGTGAATGCAAAAATTATGGCTATTAAATCAGATAATGGAATGTTAAATAGTTGTTTTGATCAGATATTCTCTTTGTTAAAAACACTGCTACCTGAAGGAAATGTGTTTCCTACAAATTTCTATGAGAGTAAGATATTGGTTTTTAATCTGGGTCTTGGTTATCAAAAGATTCATGCATGCTCAAATGACTACATCTTATATTATGGTGAAAATGAGTCATTGGATAGTTTTCCTACATGTGGATAATCAAGGTATAAAGAAGCTCAACCAGGGAAGTCTAGATTTATTCTTGTAAAACAATTGAGATATTTTCTGCTCACACCCAAATTGCAGCATTTATTTATGTCTCAAAACAGATCATTATTAATGTCATGGAACCAAACCAAAATTTCAACCAGTAAAATCTTAAATCATCCCTCTGATGGTGATTCATGGAAACATTTTGACCAAGTGCATCTGTACTTTTATTTAGCAACCCAAAACGTTTTATTAGGTATTTCTACTCATAGTTTATGTCCATTTGGTTCTTATGGTAGTCAGTATTCATGTTTTCATGTCTTTATAACTTTGTATAATTTACCTCCATGGATGTTGATGAAGGAGTAATATATCTTTTTGAACTTATTAATTTCAAGTCATTCGAAAAATAATATTGTTGTTTATTTGAAAACATTGATTGATGAGTTAAATTCACCACGGAGTAATGGTTTCAGTACATATGATGTTGGTGTGAAACAAAACTTCCTACAGAAAGCTGCATTGATGTGGAAAATTAGTGACTTACCATCACATGACATGTTATCTGGCTGGAGTACACATGTTCTAAAATCATGTATGTACTATATGAGAGACAACAAAGTGTTTATGCTCATCAATAGAAAAAAAACCTTGTTTTTCAACTATCATCATAGATTTCTTCCAACTGATCATCCTTTTCAAAGAAACAAATATCATTTTTGAAAAGGAATAGTTGAAAAAGATGGGCCTCCAATAATGATCTTAGATACAGAGTTAAAGTCAATTTTCTCCTCATTACCTCCCATCACATTTGGACTAATAACAAACTAACAAAAAATTGATGGATTTGGAAAAAAACATAATTGGATAAAACAGATCATTTTTTGGGATTTTCCATATTGGTATGATTTGTTGGTCCATCACATGTTGGATGTGATGCATATTGAGAAGAACTATTTTTATAATTTATTTCATATAGTTTTGAATACACTAGGTAATATCAAAGATAATGTAAAGGCACGATTAGATTTTTCCCAAATTTGAAAGCAACCAGAACTTGAACCATTTGAAAATATCAGATCACATAAGTAAATGAATCCAAAAGAATATTATACACTGTACAAAGAGTGTCATTTATTATTTTGTCAGTGGATTGCATATTTGAGACTTATATATGGTTATGCTTCTAATTTTTCCATATGTATCAGAAATGGTCATATTACCGGATTGAAAAGTCATGACTATCATGTTTTAATGGAATGACTTTTGACAATTAGATAAATAGGTTTGTTAAATCCTATGATTTGGAATGCGCTAATAGACATATCATATTTTTTTCGAGAGATTTGTGTGTTAACAATAGACTACAATGCAGTAAGAAAACTGTAAGAAGATTTCGTTTTAATTTTATGTAAATTGGAAAAAATATTCTTGCCAGGATTGTTTAACTCAATGGAACATTTGATATTAAATTTTCTACATGAAAAAAAATGCGGAGGTCCGGTATAGTTCTGATGGATGTACCCATTTGAGATATGCATGCAGAAATTGAAAAAAAAATTACGTAATAAAGTATTAGTTTAAGGCTCAATTGCAGAAGCTTATTTATAGGAGGGAATTTTTTTTTCTGCTCTCATTACTTTCAATCTTAGTATCTCTTAAAACAAAATCTCTTGAGCCGTAATGAGGGAAATGTTGATGATGACATGATCAAAGAATTATCATTTCTCAATCAGTTGGAACTTGGCTTAGATGGAGTTCACGGATGATGGCTTTTAGATGATGACCATCACAGAGCTCATACATATATACTGCTCAACTATGAAGAAATGACACAATTTGTATTGTGAGTGCTCCTATAACTTATTCTATAATTTTTTTAACAGTAAATTAATCTTATTTTATTTGTAGGTTATATGATAATCATATCAAGAAATAGTTTCCACAAATTACAATAGTTTCTTTTGAAGAACCTCGTCAAAAAAAATTCCTGTTGGTTTCAAAAACTGGCAACATAAATTATTTTTTATTTCACATAAAAAATAAATTTAATACTTTTTATAGTGATAATTGTTTTAAAAAATTGCAGGTATCTCAACATGCTGATAAAATTAATAATTGATTGTGTGTATTGAGTAACCCACTAGCCAAAATAGTTAAATCTTATAATTCATATGTGATGAATGGTTTTAGATTTCATACAAATGCATATAAGGAATCAATAAAAATGAATAGTGGTGTTTTCTGGAGAGGTTCTCGTCATAGAGAAATTGAATTTGAATTTTACGGCATGCTGGAAGAAATCATTGAACCATGTTATCTGGGACAACATTACATAATGATGTTTAAATTTTAGTGGTTGGATAATGAGAGAGGCTTGCGTGTTTATCCGATCCATGGAATCGTTGATATTCAATATAAAAGTCTTCTTGTAGTAAATGAACCATTTTTATTGGCTCATTAGGCACATCAAATTTATTATGCAAAAATTGTGCTACTTCAAGGGAGTTGGATGATTGGTAGAGCATAATAAAAATTAAATCTCAAGAGAATCAGTTTATTGAAAGTGAATGCAGTTCCACTAAAGTGAAAGGAATTGAAAATTTTCAAGAGACTGCTCTGAATCAATATTTTTCATGAAGAGACATGAATATCATTGATGAAACCCCACATTTATAGGTCGATGGTGATGATGGTGTTAATGATGTTACAACTTAATTTGAAATGAGAAGAGATGATGAAATTGAAACTAATATAGAAATTGATGATGCTAAGGAGGAAGATGAAGACATTGACATCAATAGCTATAAAGATGAGGATGAGGGTGGTCATTGAAACCGTTAAATGCTGGTTATAATCATATATAATATATATCTAAATATAATAGTTATTTTAATCTATTTGATAAAAAAAATAATTTCATGTTTCAGATGGTCGAGGATATGTATCGTCTGTTTGGATGAGTAGGATATCGGACTATCTGACCCTCAGACTGCTAGCGGTTCAGGGGGTACTCAGAGGGGGCGTGGTCTTGCCTGACTAATGATTCCCGACCCTATCCCCGAGCGACATCCACATCTTGGGTTCGATCCACGCATGAAGAGGTATGTTTACCTGTGTATTTTAGTTAGTTTTAATTTATTTATTTATATTCTAATTGTTTGATTAATTATTTTTTACAGATTTACTCATATAGCTATTGGATAGGGGAGCGCTATATTTCTTAATTATTTTTCAGATGCAAGGGTGTTATGGGATTAGATTCTCATTGATGTACATCACCGCATGTTTGAGAATTGGCTAGTCTGTAAATAAATAATATTTATTTTGAAATTAATTTAATTAATAACTTTATATAATAAATTATTTATAGGGTTTATGGTATCCCATTGATGAGAGAATGCATGAGGCTATCTAGAAGGAATGGCAGGGAGCTATGCATCTGCATTGCAATCAGTTTTTGCATAATTTGAAAAGGAAAGCAATGGAGAAAGTAGAAGTGACATAATTTGATGAGACGTGTAACATCCACCGACTTGATTATATTTAATCTTAGGTTTGGGATGGATTATGTAGACACTGGTTGAGTAGGATTTTTTAGAGTTGATCATCAGCAGGTTGGAAAAATTGAGGGAGACAGGAGGTGATCCATCGAGCTGGTAGTCGTACATTCAGTATGCATAGGGAGCCTATGGTAGGTAAATTTTCTTTAAATATTGTATATAACTTTAAATGTGAACAGTTTATTTTATATTCATATAGGCAGTCGCACAACCCGATATTACGGAGTACGATGTTTATAAAAGGATGTATAGTGATCCATCCACTGGAGATATTAGAGGTGCTTTCCAGCATCAGATTATGGTCAGTATAATTTCTTTTTGAGTTTTAAATTTAACTACTAATAATATTTTAACTATTTTGATTTTAAATTTCAATAGAAGTTGTTATATGAGGCCGCGACATCTCAGACACATAGTGAGAGTCAGGCTAAGACCGATGGTTAGACTATTTTCTTTGATTTGATGAGGCAGATTGGATGCAGGCGACCCAATATGACTTTGAGAAAGACCAAGTTATTGGTATTAGCTCCTGATTGGCCCTTGGGGGTTTTTATGGAACCTCTACGATGTTAGTACCTAGATTAAGAGGATCTCATGGAGAGTTATCATCATCTCATGCATAGTATGAGGAGAAGTTGTGAGCTCAGAGTGAGCTTATAGAGACCATGTGTAGGGAGTAGGATGAGATGCGTCAGTGGCAGCAATAGTAGTAGGAAGAGTTCCTACGACAACAACAACAACAGTAGTAGGCGATGCAGGATGATATGTGTCGATAGCGACATCAGTAGGAGTAGGAGAATATGGAGTACATGCAACGTCTGACTCGCAGTTTAGGGATGGAGTTCCCTCCACCATCTCCTCCAACTCTTCAAGACCACCCTCCCCCTTAGTGATGTACTCTTATTTTATAATGAAACATTTGATTTTTTTTTGTAATATTAACTATTTAAAGTTTTAAATAGTTCATTTTTTACATTTTCTCAAATACTACAGTTTTTATTATTTATTAATTTATTATTTTATATTTATTATTTTATTAATTAATATATTTTTATATTTTTTTGAATACTGAGGTTTTGATTATATTACTAATATTAATATTATTAATTAATTAATATTATTAATAATATTATTATATTATATAATTATTTTATAATTAATTTTATTTTATGAATATTAATATTACTGTTTCATTTATATTAATATTATATTATTTTTAATATTAATATTATTTTATAAATAATTTTATTGTACTAATATTAATATTATGATTTCATTTATATTAATATTATATTATTATTAATATTATTTTATTTAATTTATTTTTATTTTATTTTTTCAACTATTTGTGACAGGCCCATTGCAAAAGAGTTTATTTTTTTATTTTCCACAATATTTGTGATAGACCATCGCAAATACTAATTTTTATGGTCCATCTCAAAAAGTTTTTAAAAAAATCGGGAACACGATTTGCGACGGGTGGTCAGCCCATCGCAATAGAGTTCTAAAAAAACACAGAAACTATTTACGATGATACCCCTACCCATCCCAAATAATAACTTTTTACGACAGACTGTCGTAAAAGATAATATTTGTGATGCCCTTTTCTACAATGAGCCATTTACAATGGGTCCCCATTACAAAAGAGCATTTGTGATGGGATCCCGTCGCAAATGAACTATCCTAAAAGCCCTTTTCCAATAATGTTAGTCACAATCAACCCATTTGACCAATTAGGCCACTTAGGATCATTCGACCCATTAGAACCATTAGACCCATTGGGCCGATTAGGCCACTTAGGCCCATTAGACACATTGATCCCATTAGGCCCATTAGGCAACTTAGGCCACTCAGGACCATTGAGCCACCTAAAACCATTGGACCCATTAGGCCCATTAGGCCCATTAGGCTCATTAGGCAACTTAGGCTACTTAGTCCCATTAGCCCACTTAGACCTATTAGACCCATTAGGCCCATTAGGACGACTATACCCATTAGACCCATTAAGCCCATTAGTCAACTTAGGCCACTTAGGCCCATTACGCCCATTAGGCCACTTAGGACCATTAGGCCCATTAGGCCACTTAGTCACATTAGGGAAAATAGTTCACTTAGGCCCATTCGACCCATTAGGCCAATTATAACACTTAATCCCATTAGGCCCATTAGGACACTTAGGTTCATTAGGCCCATTAGCTACTTTGACCCATTAGGCAACTTAGGCCACTTAGGCTCACTAGACCCATTCGGCCCATTAGACCCATTAGACTCATTAGGCCCATTCAACCCATTGGGATCATTATGCAAATTTGTCCACTTAGGTCCATTGCACCCATTAGGCCCATGGGGCCCATTAGGCAACTTAGTCCACTTAGGCCCATTAGGCCCATTAGGCCTATCAGGCCCATTAAAAAACTTAGGCCACTTAGTCCCATTAGGCCACTTATTCCCATTGACCGATTTTTCACATTAGGCCACCTAGGCCCATTCAACACATTCATCCTATTAGACCAATTATACCCATTAGACCGATTAAGCCACGTAGGCCCATTAGACTCATTACCATTAGGCTCATTAAGTAACTTATGACACTTAGGGCCATTCGACCACTAAGACCCATTGGACCCATTAGGCCCATTATGAAACTTAGTCCACTTAGGCCCATTAGGCCACTTAGATCCATTGGATCCATTAGGCCCACTAGGAAACTTAGGCCACTTAGGACCATTCAATCACTTAGACCCATTAGACCCATTATGTCCATTAGGAAACTTAGGCCACTTAGACACATTAGACCCATTATTCCCATTAGAAAACTTGGGCCACTTCAACCTATTAGGTCACTTAGGCCCATTGGACCCATTAGGTTGAATTATCCATAATTGGCCCATTAGGCCCATCAGGACCATTAGGCCCATTGGACCACTTTGGCACAATAGGCCCATTATGCCCATTAGTCCACTTAGGCCCATTAGGACCCTTAGACGCATTAGTCCCATTGGGTCCATTGGGCCCCTTAGGCCCATTGGGCTAATTAGGCCATCAGGCTAATTAGGTCACTTAGGCCCAATGGACCCAATAATCTCAATAGGCCCATTAGACCCATTGGGCCTATTGGGACCTTTCGGCACATTGGGCCAATTTAGCCAATATGCCCATTATTTCACTTAGGCCCAATAGTCCCATTAGGCCACTTAGGCCCATTAGGCCACTTAGGCCCATTTGGACCCTTAGACCCATTAGGCCACTTAGGCCCATTCAGCACATTAGGCTAGTTATGCCACTTAGTCCCACTCATCCCCTTAGGCCCATTTGGACCCTTAGACCCATTAATCCCATTGGGCCCATTAGGCCCATTAGGAACATTAGGCCAATTCATCCATTATGCCCATTAGATTTAATTGACCATAATGGGACCATTAGGACACTTGGGCCCATTAGGCCCATCAGGCCACTTAGGCCCAACTAGTCCATTCAACCCATTAATACCATTAGGCCCGTATGGACGAATTGGACTTAATGGGACCATTGGTACACTTAGGCCCAATAGGTACATTAGGCCACTTAGGCCCAATAGGCTCATTCATCCCATTAGGCCACTTAGGCCCATTATGCCACTTTGGACCAATGGACCCATTAGGGCTATTAAGTTCATTACTTAGGACCAATTGGATCATTATTCCACTTAGGTCCATTAGGCCCCTTAGGACACTTAAGCCCATTAAAACCATTATGCCTATTAGGCCACTTAGGGTCATTCGACCCTTAGGCCCATTAGGCCCATTAGGAAATTTAGTACAATTTAGGTCATTTAGGACAATTAGGCTAATTAGGGAATTTAGACGAATTAGGCTATTTAGGCCATTTAGTCCAATTTAGGACATTTAGGCCAATGAGACCAATTCAGACCAATTAGGCCAATTTAGGCTCTTAAGGCCATTTAGGCCCATTAGAAGATTTAGGCCATTTAGGCCAATTTAGGACAATTAAGCTAATTAGGAAAATTAGGCCAAGACAATTTTTTAATTAGGAAATTTAGTTCATTTAGTTCATTTAGGCCAATTTAGCTCATTGAGGCTAATTAGGCCATTTAGGAAAATTTAGGTCATTTAGGCTATTTAGGCCAATTTAGACCTTTTAGGCCAATTAGGCCAATTATTCCATTTAGTTAAATTTAGAAAATGTAGACCAATAAGGAAAATTAGTTCGATTGGTCCATTTAATCCGATAAGAAAAATTTAGAACATTTAGGCCAATTAGTCCAATTGTGCAATTTAGGCAGTTTAGGCCAATTAGGCCATTTAGGCCAATTTAGGCCATTCGGGCCAATTTTGTCCATTTAGGCCATTTAGGACAATTTTTTCCATTTATGAAAATTAGGTAAATTAGTTCAATTATACAATTTATGAAATTTTGGCCAATTAGGCCATTTAGGCCAATTTAGGCCATTTAGACCAATTAGGCTAATTTTGACCATTTATGTCATTTAGGACAATTTTGGACATTTACACCAATTAATACATTTAGAAAAATTTAGCTCATTTATACCAATTAGGAAAATTAGGCCAATTAGGCTAATTATTTCAATTAGGCAATTCATGCCACTTGTGACAATTAGGCCATTTAGGCCAATTTAGGTCATTTAGGCCAATTTAGACCATTTAGGTCAATTTAGGCCATTTAGGCCAATTATATAGATTAGTCATTTAGTCCATTTATTCCAATTATCCCATTTAGGTAAATTATATCAATTAGGTCATATAGATCATTTTGGCCAATTTATCCATTTAGACCATTTAGACCAATTTAGGCCATTTAGACCAATTAGGTCAATTAGGCCAATTTAGGTAATTTAGGCCAATTTAGGATATTTATCCAAACTAGTCCAATTAATACAATTAGTACATTTAGTCTATTTATTCCAATTAGGCCAATTAGGCCATATATGCCAATTAATCCGTTTAGGCCAATTAGGCCAATTAGACCGTTTATGCCATTTAGGCCAATTAGGAAATTAGGCCATTTAGGTCATTTAGGATATTTATTCCAATTATTCCATTTAGTCCATTTAGGTCATTTAGGCCAATTAGGCCAATTAATCCAATTATACAATTTAGGTCATTTAATCCAATTTAGGCCAATTAGGCCATTTAGGCCAATTTAGGCCATTTAGGCTAATTTAGACCATTTAAGACAATTCGACCAATTTGTAAAATTAGGACAATTAGGATGATTAGGAAATTTAAACCTATTTATCCAATTTAGTCCATTTAGGCCAATTAGGCTAATTAGGGAAATCAGACCAATTAGACAATTTAGGCAATTTAGGTTAATTAGGCCATTTAGGCCAATTAGGCCATTTAGATCATTTAGGAAAACTTAGCACACTTAGGCAAATTAGTCCAATTAAGACAATTAGTTAATTTATCCAATTTAGGCCAATTAGACAATTTAGGCTAATTTATTTAATGGACGGTTTGAAATTAAATAATATTTTAACTTAAACCTCAGCTCTATAAATAGGCGTCTATGTCTATTGTGTAGAGAATCCAAAATTTGAGAATAAAAAATTATTGCGCACAATGAATTCTCTCTCAACTCCTTCTCCTCCTCTCTCTCTCTCAATAATGAGAATTATAAGAAATATTTATTCAAGACCAAAGAACGAGTGATCAAGAACGAATAACATAAGACATTCAACTCACCACACTAGCACCTGGAGATCGAGTGGTGTTTCTTGGAGATCACGAGAGCACATGTGGATTTCCTCTAGAGGTATTTTATCCTGGGATATTCAAAGTGAAATGATGGTAATATGAAAGGGTCTTTTCAGATTATAACCATTCACTAACGAAGAAAGTTCCTAAGCACAGGTATTTATTTATTGAAATATTAAATAAATTAATTTTAAATTTGATGTGAAAGATCCTCACTCTTGGTTTTAGGCAACGATTATTAAAAAAAATTAAATATATCATCCATCTTCTCACACTTCAGTTATGCCTGAAACCATCACCACCACCACTGTCTTCACTGCCACCTTTGTTGCCACCACTGCCACCCTCCCCCCCACCACCTCCACTGCCACCACCATTACCTCAACCACCACTAGGACTCTCATTTAAATCACTCTAGGTATCATATAAAGAGAAAATTTATGTCATAATGAATCAAAAGTATTAGAAGTATCTAATGGAAGTGGTGGACTTATAACTAATATATCTTTTAGGAAGTTTTTGGTGACCAATTTACTTTTTTCACGCTCCTATATAGCTATTTTTTTGGTGTCATCTGCTTCTTCATGGGTTTTTTTCACCTTAGTGGTCTGATAGGTTTGAGAGGCACCCAATGAGGGACAATACCTAGTGGGGATGATGTTTTTTATGGTTTGACATTAGACTCTCTCATGGAGTTCCTCACATAATACTTGTCTCAAATGATCATTTAGCCTGAAGTTGTCATCTTATTTATCATCAAGGTACTCCATGACACACTGCTGAAAATATAAACAAGATATTTAGTTATGAATTATGTATCAAATTTTAAAATATCAATAAAAAAACTTACAATATTTTCTTGTGTTTGTACATTTACATCACTTCCATTATTTTACTTCCTAGTCAAGGAAAATAATTTTTCTCGAGGCACATGAACTTCGATGCCAAATGCTTCTTTCTGTAAATGACTTTGATTAGTATAATACTACATATTGAATAATATGAAAGTTAAAAACCAAGAATGAATTAAAATTGTAGCTGTTGAAGAAATTCATAAAGTGAAGAAGCATCTAAAAATAAATTTAATTATAAATTTAATACTAGTGACCTAACATAAACAATACATACTAATTAGCATGATAAACATGTGTATGGTATTAATTCCTCTTGTATGTTCATTTCAGTCTAATTTCATTTTTGTTGCGTTATTTGGTTATTCAGTCACTTAGTAATTTTTATCATTTTTTCATTTGTCTATTTGGATAATTATCCAATTATCCAATTTAGTAAAATTAGGAGAATTAGGACAATTATGCCAATTAGGTATGTTAAACCAATTAGTTCGTTTAGGCCAATTAAGCCATTGGGCCAATTAGGTCATTAGGCCATAGAAAATGTAGGCCTTTAATCCATTTAGGCCAATTGGTCCATTAGGACATTTAGTCCATTAGGCCATTTAGTTCAATTATTAAAATTAAACCATTTAGTTCAATTAATAAAATTGTGCAAATTAGACTATTTAATACAATTAGATCATTCAATCCATTTGGACCAATTAGGCCATTTAGACCAATTACGTCATTTCTACCGATTAGGCCATTAAGCTATTTAGTTCAATTTGGCCATTAGACCATTATACCATTAGTTCATTACACCATTAGGATAATTTTTTATTTGTCTATTTGACCATTTATGCCAATGTAGTCCAATTTAGGCCAATTAGGCCAATTAGGCCAATTAGGCTAATTAGGCCAATTAGACCATTTAATCCCAATTAGATCATTTAATCAATTTGAAAAAATTATACCATTTCGAACCATTTGTCAGTTTAGGTCAATTTAGGCCAATTATCCCATTTACTCTAATTAGAACATTTAATCCATTTAGACTAAATAGGCCATTTAGACCAATTAGGTCATTTATGCCAATTAGGCCATTATGCCAATTAGACCCTTAGGTTATTAGGCCATTAGGCTATCTAGACCAATTAGGTCATTTAGGTCATTAGGACAGTATCCCATTAGTTAATTGCTCCATTTGGCCAATTGTTCATTTGGCCATTTGGTCAATTAGGCCAATTTAGACCAATTTAGGCCAATTAGAACCAAAAAAATCCAAAAACCTAGACCCAAAACACTATATCTCAAACACTAATACCTAAGGGATAATTAGGCCCATTAGGACGATTAGGCCACTTAGGCTCATTTTGTAACTTATACCCATTAGGTCACTTAGGCCCATTAGTCCCATTCGTCCCACTAGGTCACTTAGGCCCATTAGGCCCATTCGGCCACTTAGGCCCATAAGGCTGATTTGGCCACTAAAACCCATTAGGCTCATTAGGCCACTTAGGCTCATTAGGCCCATTAGGCAACTTAGGACCATTAGGCCCATTCATCCCACTTGACCCATTAGTCCCATTCAAACCATTAGGCCACATAGGCCAATTATCTCATTATGTCACTTAGGACCATTAGTCCCATTACGACGATTATGCCACTTAGGCCTATTAGGCCCATTACACCGATTAGGCCGCTTAGGATCATTAGGGCCATTAGTCCCATTAGGATCATTAGGCCACTTAGGCCCAATTTTCCCATTAGGTCTATTAGTCCACTTAGTCCCATTAGGCTGATTAGGCCACTTAGACACATTGGTCCACTTAGTCCCATAAAGGCCCATTAGCCCACTTAGGCCCATTATCCCATTAGGCCACTTAGGCCAATTATGATCATTTGAAACATTCAACCCATTAGGACCATTAGTAAACTTAGCCCCATTTGACCAATTAGGACCATTAGGCCGATTAGTCCACTAGGGCCCATTGGGCCAATTAGGCCACTTAGGCCCATTAGACCACTGAGGCCTATTAGGCCCACTTGGACCATTGGGTCCATTCATCCCATTTGGCCAATTATTCCAATTATCCTCATTATCCCCATTAATCCAATTATGCCACTTAGGCCCATTAGGACCATTAGTCCACTTAGTCCACTTAGGCCCATTAGGCCACTTAGGCCCATTCAGACACTTAGGCCCATTAGGCCACTTAGGCCCATTGAGGCCATTAGTCCCATTTGGCCCCTTAGGCTGCTTAGGGTGCTTAGGCCCATTAGGCCCATTAGGCCACTTAGGCCCATTAGGCTGCTTTGTCCCATTAATCCCATTTGGCCCATTTGGCCCCTTAGGACACTTCGGCCGCTTAGGACCATTAGGCCACTTAGGTCCCTTAGGACTATTAGTCCACTTAGGCCCATTGATCCCATTAGGCCCATTACGCCCCTTAGGTCACTTATGCTGCTTAGGCCCATTAGGCCACTTAGGCCACTTAGGCCCATTACGCCACTTAGGCCCATTACGCCACTTAGGCCCATTGAACCCATTATGCCACTTAGGATTATTAGGCCCATTAGTACCATTAGGCCACTTATGTCACTTAGGCCAATTAGACCCATTAGCCATTGGGTCCATTAGGCCACTTAGGCACATTAGGCCCATTAGTTCACTTAGGCCCATTAGGCCCCTTATGCCCATTGGGCCCATTGGGCCACTTAGGTCCACTCATCCACTTAGGCCCATTAGGACCATTAGTCCTTTTAGGACACTTAGGTCACTTAGGCCCATTAGGCCCATTATCCATTTGGCACATTGGGCCACTTAGGACCATTGGGCCCCTTAGGCCCATTGGGCCACTTAGGACCATTGGGCCCCTTAGGCCCATTGGGACACTTCGGCCCATTAGGCCACTTAGTCCCATTAGGGAACTTAGGCCAATTAGGTCCATTAGGCATATTTGGACACTTAGGCCCATTAGTCCATCCAAATCATTTTTTAAATTTTTATAAAAGCCACTATATTGAAGATAGCACGTTGAAGAAGTTGTCGCCATCATCATCACCAAAAAAACATAAGAACAGAACATCGTAATCATTCGAACCTTCAAAGATGGTCCATTCGCCCTCCCGGAGACCCTAACCCAATCGATCCATACCTCCTAGAACCTCAATGAAGACTCTCACACTAGACTAATTGGGAAAGGAGTGCATAAAGGATGATCAGATAGAGTCCTCAATAGGGGACCAATTCGAAAACCGCATCGGTCCAACAAAACAGAGAACCAATAACAGAGAAAAAAATCAATCCAAAAAAAATCACCATACGAAACCTCAATATACATCCTAAAAATAGATAAGGATCCAAATAGAGGAATGAAATCGAGCTGAGACCACTTCCAGCCCCACTCCAGTACCATCCCAAGTAGGCCTAGATCTTGAATCGAACCTAACCAAAGGGGTGTCAAATGTGATGGGTAGGCCAGCATGGGTATAAGAGAAAGAAGGAACCAGATGCACTCAAAAACACTGACCCAAGCCATCTAAAGCACCCCCACACACAAACCTAGAATGGGGGGTCCGATGCGTAGGGATAGATTGAAAGAGGGGTGGTGAGCGGTGTGCGATGACCACACTAAAAAGTCACATCAATCAAGTGGGAAGAAAAAAAATGAAAGATAAGGATGAATATGGACTAGGTGAAGCGGAACCATCACCGTCGAGGAGACCCTCAAAACCATAGGAGGGGAAGATGAGGTAGGGGGAGCATCAGGAGCTAGGAGAGTGTGGATATATCAGCTTCATCCATTAGGCTCATTAGGCCCATTATGCCACTTAGGCCCATTAGTCCCATTTGACCCTTTTGTCCCATTACGCCCATTAGTCCCATTCATCTAGTTAATCCCATTGGGACACTTCGGCCCATTAGGTCCATTCAGCCTATTAGGCCACTTAGGGTCATTTGGCCCACTAAGTCCATTAGATTAGTCCCATTAGGCCACTTAGGCCCATTATGCACATTAAGCCAATTAGACACATTTGGCCACTTAGGACCATTCGGCCCATTATTCCGATTAGACACATTAGGACACTTCATCCCTTTCAGACACTTACTCCCATGAGGTACATTAGGCTAATTAGGCCACTTAGTCCCATTAGGCTCATTTAGCCTATTAAGCCCATTGGATTAGGCCCATTATGACACTTAGGCCCATATAGACCATTAGGCCAATTAGCCCAATTAGGCCCATTATGCCCATTAGGACCACTAAACCCATTAGTCCGCTTAGGCCCATTAGGCCACTTAAGACCATTAGGCCACTAAGGCCCATTAGGCCACTTAGGCCCATTAGTCCAATTAGGTCCATTAGGCCCATTAGGCCCCTTAGGCCACTTAGGCTCGTTAGGCCCCTTAGGACAATTAGGCCCATTAGGATACTTAGGCCCGTTAGGCCCATTAATCCGATTATGCCACTTAGGCCCATTCAACGCATTAGGCCCATTAGGCCACTAAGTCCCATTAGGCCCATTAGGCCACTTAGGCCCCTTAGGCCACTTAGTCCCCTTAGGACCATTAGGCCACTTAGGCCCATTAGGCCCATTAGTCCCCTTAGTCCACTTAGGCCCATTAGGCCACTTAGGCCCATTAGGCCACTAAGGCCCATTAGGCTCATTAGGCCCATCAGACCCATTTATCCCAATAGGCCACTTCGGCCCCTTAGGCCACTAAGGCCCATTAGGCCCATCAGGCCCATTAGAACACTTATGCCCATTAGTACACTTATGCCCATTGGTCCACTTAGGACCATTGGGCCACTTAGGCCCATTCTCCCCATTAGGCCCATTCGAACACTTAGGCCGATTAGGCCCTTTTGGTCACTCAAGCCCATTTGGCCCATTAGGCCACTTCGACCACTGAGGCCTAGTAGGCCACTTAGGCCCATTAGGCCCATTAGGCCACTTAGGCCCATTCGACCCATTAGGCCACTGAGTCCCATTAGTCTCATTAGGTCGTTGAGTCCCATTAGGCCTATTAGGACCATTATGCCCATTAACCCATTAGGCTAATTAAGCCACTTAGGCCCATTAGGGCACTTCGAACCATTAGGTCAATTCGACCAACTAGTCCCATTAAGCCCATTTGGCCACTTAGGCCCATTAGGCCCATTCAGCTAATTAGGATCATTAGGCCAATTTGGCCACTTGGGAAACTTCAGCTCATTAAGCCCATTGGGTCCATTAGTCCACTTAGGTCTATTAGGCAACTAAGGCACATTAGGCCACTTAGGCCCATTAGTCCACTTAGTCACATTAGGTCACTTAGTCTCATTCGACCCATTAGCCCTATTAGGTCTATTAGGCCATTGAGGCTCATTCCGCCTATTAGGACACTTAGGCCCATTATGACCATTAGGCCACTTAGACCCATTATTCCCGTTAGGCCCATTAGAACCATTGGGCTTCTTAGGCCCATTAGGCTACTAAGGCCCATTAGGCCCATCAGGCCCATTAGGCCACCTCGTCCCTTTAGGCTAACCCATCAACTTAGGCCCATTAGGCCTATTGTGCCACTTAAACCCATTAGACCACTTCGGCCCATCATGCCCATTAGGCCACTTAGGCCCATGAGTCTACTTAGATGTACTAGGCCATTTAGTCCCATTAGGCCCATTAGGTCACTTAGACCCATTAAACCACTTAGGCCCATTTATCCCATTTGGCCAATTATGCCACTTAGGTCCATCAGGCCCATTAAACCACTTAGGGTCATTAGGCCCATTATCCCATTAGGCCCATTATTCCACTTAGGCTCATTAAGAACATTAGACCAGTTAGGCCCATTAGGTCCATTATGCCACTTAGGCCCATTCACCCACTCAGGCCCACTCACCCACTTAGGCCCATTAAACCCATTGAGCCACTTAGGGCCATCAGTTCCATTCATCCACTTTGGAGCATTAGGCCCATTAGTCCCCTTAAGTGACTTAGGCCCATTAATCCCATTCGACCACTTAGGCCCATTAGGACACATAGGCCCATTAGGCCCATAAGGCCCATTTGGACCATTAGGCCACTTATTTCCATTAGGCCACTTAGGGCCATTAGGCCCATTCATCCTTTTAGGCCCATTAGGTCACTTAGGCCCATTAGGCCCATTAGACCACTTAGGCCCATTATGCCCATTAGGCTCATTCATCCACTTTTCCCCATTAGACCCATTATTCCACTTAGGACCATTTGGCCCATTAGGCCCATTAGGCCACTTAGTCCAATTTGGACACTTAGGCCCATTAGGCCACTTAGGCCCATTTGGACACTTCAGACCATTAGGCCCATTATGCCTATTCGACCCATTAGGAACATTCATCCACTTTCTCCCATTAGGACACTTAGGACCATTTGACCCATTTGGCCCATTAATCAACTTAGGAACAATATCCCATTAGGCCACTTTGGACCACTAGGCCCATTTGGCCACTTTGTCACATTAGGCGCATTAGGCCCATTATGCCCATTTGTCCACTTTGGCCCATTAGGAAATATAGGCCCATTAGGCCCATTTGACCCATTAGACCACTTAGGACAATTAGACCCATTAGGCAACTTATTACCATTAGGCCACTTAGGCCCATTATTCCACTTAAGACCATTAGGCCCATTAGGCCTAGTAATCCCAATCATCCCATTAGGCCTAGTAGTCTCATTAGTTCAATTAGGTCCATTAGCCCCAGTAGGACCAATAGGCCCAATTAATCCCATTAGGCCCATTAGCCCCATTGGTCCACTTAGGCCCATTAGGTCCATTAGGAATCATAGGCCCATTTATCCCATTAGGTTGATTTGGCCACTGAGGCCCATTATGCTCAATAGGCCCATTAGGGCCATTCATCTACTTTGGCCCATTAGGCCACTTAGACCCCTCAGGAACATTATGCAACTTAGGCCCATTATGTCTATTATAACACTTATGCCCATTAGTCCCATTGGGCCCATTAGGCCCATTGGGCCCATTAGGCTCATTGGGCCCATTAGGCCACTTTGGCCCATTAGGCCACTTAGGCCCCTTAGGCCCATTCAACCCATTAGGCCAATTCAACCCATTAGGCCCATTTGGCACATTCATCCCATTCATCCACTTAGGCTCATTAGACCACTTAGGCCCATTGGTCCACTTAGGCCCATTAGGCCACTTAGGCCCATTAGGCACATTGGTTCACTTAGTCCCTTTAGGCCCATTATGACCATTTGGTCCATTTTCCCACTTAATACCATTTGGCCACTTAGGCCCATTAGGTCCATTAGGCCTAGTAGGTTCATTAAGCCACTTTGACCCACTAGGCCCCTTAGACCCATCCGACCCATTCGACTAATTAGGCCCATTGGACCCTTTAGTCCCATTCATCCCATTCGAACCATTACGCCCATTAGAACCTTTAGTCCCATTCAGCCCATTAGGACACTTCGTTCCAGCAGGCCCCTTAGGCTCATTGGGCCCATTCGGCCCATTCGGCCACTTCACCTAATTTGGCCCATTTGGCCAATTAACCCCACTAGGACACTTCATCCCATTGGGTTCATTCAATCTATTAGGCCCATTAGACCCATTAGGAAACTTAAGTCCATTAGGCCACCTATGCCCATTAGGACTTTTTAGGTCACTTAGGCCCATTAGGATCATTAGGCCCATTCGGCCCATTAAGATCTTTCGACCCATTAGGCCCATTCAGCAACTTTGTCCCATTCAAACCATTAGGCCCATTCGAAAACTTAATGCCATTCAGTACATTAGGCCCATTACACCACTTAGGCCTAATTGACCTATTAGGCCCATTAGGCCACTTAGCCCCATTTGGCCCATTTATCCCATTAGGCAATTTAGGCCCATTAGGCAACTTAGGCCAATTAGGACCATTAGGTCCATTCATCCCATTAAAGTCATTAATCTACTTAGGCCCATTAGGTACATTAGGCACATTAGGCAACTTAGGCCCATTCATCCCATTAGGCCACTTAGGCCCATTAGGCCCATCTGGTCCATTAGACCCATTTGTCTCATTCAGCCCTTTCGGACACTTAGGCCCATTAGGTCCCTTCGACCAATTAGGCTAATTAGGTCACTTAGTCTCATTAGGCCACTTAGGCCAATAGGCCCATTAGGCCACTTAGGCCAATAGGCCCATTAGGCCAATTATGCCATTTAGGCCCATTAGGCTGCTTTGGCCCATTTGGCCCTTTAGGCCGATTAGGCCACTTAGGCCCATTTAACCCATTCTCCCACTTAGGCCCATTAGGACACTTAGGCCCATTGGGGCTATTTGAACACTTAGGCCAATTTGTTTACGATTATGCCACTTAAGCCAATTAGGCCACTTTGTCCTATTAGGCCCTTTAGGCACATTAGGACACTTTGGCCTATTAGGCCCATTAGGCACATCATGCCACTTAGGCCCATTATGCTGCATTGGCCCATTAGTCCCTTTAGACTGATTAGACCACTTAGGCCCATTAGGCTCATTCTTCCCATCGGCCCATTAGGACACTTATGCCCGTTAGGCCCATTTAGCTACTTAGTCCCATTGCGCCCATTAGGCCCATTAGGCTACAATTATGCCACTTCGTCCCATTAGGCCCCTTTGGATGATTAGGCTCTTTAGGTCCATTAGTCCACTAAGGCCCATCTGGCCATGTGTGCCCATTAGGCCACCTAGGCCCATTAGTCCCATTAGGACCATTAGTCACTTTAGGAAACTTAGGCCCATTGGGACCATTAGCCCACTTAGGCCAGTGTGGACCATTCATCCCATTAGGCCACTTAGGCCCATTAGGCTCTTTAGTCCCCTTAGGCCACTTAGTCCACTTAGGACCATTATACCCATTAGGCCCATTAGGACCATTAATCCCATTAAGCCACTTAGGTCCATTATGCCACTTAGGCCCATTGGGCCTTTTAGGCCACTTAGTCCCATTAGGCAACTTAGGCCCAGTAGGCCCATTAGCCCCCTTAGGCCCATTAATCCCACCATGAACATTTATCCCATTAGGACCATTAAGACCATTTGTACCATTTTTCCACTTAGGCCCATTTGGCCCATTAGGCCCATTAGGCCACTTAGAACCATTAGGCCTACTAGCCACATTAGGCTCGTTCTGTCTATTCATCCCATTGGGCCCATTCTTCCACTTATGCCCATAAATCCCATTAGGCCAATTCGGCCACTTAGGCCCATTATGCCCATTGGGACCACTGGGCACATTAATACCATTTGACCAATTAGGTCCACTCTACCACTTAGTCCCATTACACCCATTAGGTTTGTTAGGCTGATTAGGTCACTTAGGCCCAATATGACACCTAGGCCCATTAGGCCACTTAATCCCATTCAGCACATTATACCCCTTAGGTCCATTCAACCACTTAATCCCATTACGCCCATTAGGCCCATTAGGTTGATTAGGTCACTTAGACCCATTATACCACTTAGGCCCATTAGGCCCATTAGTCCTATTGGTCCCATTAGACAACTTAATCCCATTAGGCCCATTAGGCTACTAGGCCCATTAGGCTGATTAGGACACTTAGTCCCCTTAAGCCCTTTAGGCCCATTAGGCCCATGAGGCCATTGACTCCCATTAGGCCCATGAGGCCACTTAGTCCCTTTAGGCCCATGAGTCCCATAAGTGCACTTAGGCCCATTAGGACACTTAATCCCTTTAGGATTGTTTTTTCACTTATTTCTATTAGGTCACTTAGGCCCACTAGGCCGATTAGGCTACTTTGTCCCATTAGGACCATTAGGCCACTTAGGCCACTTCGGCCCATTAGCCCCATTAGTCTGTTTAGGCCCATTAATCCCATTAGGTTGATTAGGCTACTTAGGCCCATTGGACCTAATAGGCCACTTAGTCCCATTAGGCCACTTTGGCTCATTAGGCCACTTAGGCCAGTTTGGCCCATTAGGCCCATTAGGCCACTTCGGCCCATTAATCCCATTAGGTTGATTAGACCACTTAGGCCCATTAAACCCATTAATCCCCTTAGGCCACTAGACCCATTAGGCCCATTAGTCACATTCATCCCATTAGTTCCATTAGGCCCATTCAGCCTATTCGGTCACTTAGGCCCATTACGCCGATGAGGCCACTTCGGTCCATTAAGCCTATTAGGCCACTTAGGCCCATTCAGTCGATTAGGTCAATTAGGCCACTTAGGTCAATTAGTCCCATTAGGCCCATGAGGCCACTTAATCCCATTAAGCCCATTATGCCACTTAGTACCATTAGGCCCTTTCGGACCATTAGGCCCATTGGGCCAGTTGGGCCACTTAAGACCATTCGGCACATTCGTCCACTTGGTCCCATTAATCATATTAGGCCACTTCGACCAACAGGACAATTAGGCCCACTAGGCCACTTACACCAATTAGGTAGATTAGAACCATTGGGCCACTTAAGCCCATTCCATTACTTAGGTCCATTATCCCCATTCGACCACTTATGCCCATTCATCCACTTAGGCCCATTAGCCCAATTAGGCCATTTAGGCCCATTCGACCACTTTGGTCCATTAGGCCACTTTGGCCCATTAGACCCTTTAGGCAGATTGGGCCACTTAGGCCCATTCGCCCATTCAGCCCATTCGACCCATTCGACCCATTAGACCACTTAGGCCCATTGGGCCAATTAGGCTACTTAGGACCTTTAAACCCATTAGGCTCATTCAACCACTTAGTCCCATTATGCCTATTAGGCCAATTCATCCCATATGACTCATTAGGCCCATTAGGCCCATTGGACCTATTTGGCCTATTCGGCCTATTTGACCTATTAGGCCATTGAGGCCCATTAGGCCACTAAGGTCCTTTAGGACCATGAGGCCACTTAGGCCCATTAGGCCCATCAGGCCACTTAGGCCCATAAGGCCACTTATGCCCATTAGGCCCATTGGGCTACTTAGGTCCATTCGGAATATTCTTCCACTTAGTCCAATTAGGGCCATTAGGCAACTTATGCATATTTTTCCCATTGGGCCACTTAGGCCTATTAGGCCACTTAGGCTCATTCAGCCGATCAAGACACTTAGGCCCATTAGGCCCATTAGACCACTTAGGCCCACTAGGCCCATCAATCCCATTAGGCCAATTAGGCCACTTTGTCCCATTAGGCACACTAGGCCCATTGGGCCCATTAGAACCCTTAGGCCCATTAATCCCATTAGACCGATTAGGCAACTTAGGCCCATTAGGCCACTTAGGCCCATTAGGAACATTAGGCCCCTTAGGATAATTAGTCTCATTCATCCCATTAGGCCCATCATCCCCCTAAGCTTGTTAAGCCCATTAAGATCATTAGGACACTTAGGTCCATTATGCCACTTAGCCCATTAGGCTGATTAGGCGACTAAGGCCCATTAGGAAACTTAGGCCCACCAGGCCCATTAATACCATTAAGCCGATTTGGAAACTTAGGCCCATTAGGCCACTTAGTCCCATCAGACCCCTTAAGCCCATTAGGCCGATTAGGCAACTTTGGCCCATTAGGCCACTTTGTCCCATTAGTCCACTTAGGCCAATTAGGCCCATTTGGACCATTAGTCCCATTAAGCCACTTAGGCCCATCTGGCCCATTGGGTCCATTGGTCCCATTATGACCATTAGGTCGATTAGGAAACTTTGGACCATTATCCCACTTTGACCCATTAGACCCATTAGGCCACTGAGACCAATTAGGCACAATTTTCCCATTTGGACCCTAGGACCATTAAGCTCATTAATCCCATTAGGCCACCTAGGCCCAATAAAAAACTTATTCCCATTAGGCCCCTTAGGCCCATTATTTTATTTCCACTATAACCGTTAGGCTGTTTAGGCCGCTTAGGCCCATTAGGTTGCTTAGGCCAATTTGACCGCTGAGGCCCATTTAGCCCATTAGGACAACTTTTCCCCCAGGCTCGTCAAGCCCATTAAGCCCATTAGGCCACCCATGCCCATTACGCCACTTAGTCCCAATATACCCCTTAGGTCCATTAGGCCACTTCGGTCCATTAATCCCATTAGATCCATTAGGACCATAAATGCCATTAGGTCGATTATGCCACTTAGTCCATTTAGGCCCATTAATATACTTAGGCCCATTAGGACCATTAGGCCCATTAAGCCCATTTAGACCATTTGGAACCTAGGTCTGTTAATCCAATTAAGCTCATTAGGCCCTTTTAGGCCCCTTGGGCCCATTATGCCCATTTTTCCACTTAGGCAAGTTCGGCCCATTAGGCCACTTAGGCCGATGAGGCCCATGAGGGACACTTAGGCCCATTAGCCCCATTAGGATACTTAGGCCTATCTGGGCCATTAGGCCAACCACTTAGGCCTATCAGGACCATTAGGCCCATTCGTCCACCCAATAAAATTTAGCCTAATGGGCCACTTAGGCTCATTCGGTCACCTAGGCTGATTTGGCCTGTCATGCCACTTAGTCCCATTAGGAACAATTGTTGGATTGGTTTGATTAGGCCACTTATTCCACTTAGGTCGTTTAGGCCCATTAGGCCCATTAGTTCAATTGGCCACTTAGGCCCACTAGTCACATTAGGCCCATTCAGCCCATTAGTCAACTTAAACCCATTAGGCCCATTATGCGACTTAGGCTCATTGGGCCCACTTGGCCCGTTAGGCCACTTAGGCCCCTAAGGCCCATTGGTCCCATGAGGCCCATTAGGACCATCCATATACTTAGGTCCATTAGGACCTTGTGGCCACTTAGGACCATTAGGCCACATAGGCCCATTAGGCCCATTCTTCTACTTAGGTCCATTAGGCCCATTTAGACACTTAGGCCCATTAGGCCCATTTGGCCACATAGGCCCATTGGGCCCATTAATCCACTTAGGCCTATTTTTTCCATGAGTCCCATTAAGCCATTGAGGCCCATTCGGCCCATTAAGCCCATCAAGCCCATCAGACCACTTAGTCCCTTTAAACCCATTAGGACACTCAAGCCACTCAGGTCCATTCTCCCTATTAGGCCCATCAGGACCATTCATCCACTTAGGCCCATTAGCCCATTAGTCCACTGAGGCCCATAAGGACACTGAGTCCCATTAGGCCCACTGGGTAACTTAGGCCCATTATGCCCATTGGGCCTACCGGGCCCACTATGCTCATCAGGCACATTCAGACACTGAGCCCCATTAGGTAAATTAGGACCATTAGGCCCATTAGGCTCACTCAACCCATTAGAACACTAAGGCCCATGAGGCCCATTAAACAACTTAGACCATTGAGGCCCATTAGGCCCATCCGTTCCATTAGGCCACTTAGGCTCATTCGGCCCATTAGGCCACTTAGGCCCATAAGTCCCATAAGGCCCATTGGGCCTATCAGGCCAATTAGGCCCATGAGGCGAACAAGGCCACTGAGGCCCATTTGACCCATTAGGCCCATCATGGCCATTAGGATACATAGGCCCATTAGGCTACATAGGACACTTTGGACCATTAGGCCCATTAGGACCAAGAGTCCAGTAAGTCCCATCACGACCATTAGGACACTTTGGCCCATTAGGCCTATTAGGCCCATTAGACCACTTAGGCTCATTCAACTCATTAGGCCACTTAGGCCCACCAAGCCCATTTAGTCACTAAGGACCAATAGAGCAATTAGGTTATGAAGGCCCATTAGTCGCATTAGGCCCATTAGGCCACTAAGTCCCATAAGGCCCATTAGGCCACCTAGGCCCATGCGGCCCCTTAGGACATTAGGCTCATCAGGCCACTTAGACCCAATAGTCTCATTGGGCCCATCAGGCCCATCAGTCCCATCCAGCCCATTCAGCCACTTATTTCAATTAGGCACATTAGGTGACTTAGGCAAATTCATCTCATTAGGCCACTTAGGCCTATTCGACCGATCAGGCTCATTCAACCACTTAGACCCATTCGGCCCATCAAGTCTATCAAGACCATTAGGCCACTTATGTCCATTCGGCTCATTAGGCCATTTAGGCCCATTAGGCCCATCATGCCCATCATGCCCATTAGGCCACTTCGGTTCATTGGACTCATGAGGACCATTTGGCCCATTTGGCCCATTCTGCTCATTAGGCCACCTAGGCACATCAAACCCATTAGACCACTGAGGCCAATTTGGCTTATTAGGCCCCTTAGGCCCATGAGGCCCATCAGGCCCATCCATCCAATCAGGTCCATTAGGCCACTTAGTCTCATCAAGAGACTTAGGCCCATTCAACTCATTAGGACACTTAGGCCCATTAGGCCCATTAGCCCACATAGGCCCACTAGGCCCATTAGCCCACTAAGGACCATTAGTCCCATTATACCACTTAGTCCCATTCATCTCATTTGGTCACTTAGGCCCATTAGGCCCATTAGGCTCATTAGGCCACTTAGGCCACTTAGGACGATTAGTCCCATTAGTCCATTGAGGCCTATTAGACCCATTAGTCCCATTAGGCCACTAAGTCCCATCAAGCCATTGAGGCCACTTAGGCCCATTAGGCCACTGAGTACCATTTGGCCCATTAAGCCACTTTGGCCCATTAGGCCACTTTGGCCCATTAGGCGACTTAGATCCATTAGGCTAATGAGGCCCATTAGTCCACTTAGGCACATTAGGCCCATTAATCAACTTATCCCACTTAGGCCCATTAGGCCCATTAATCCACTTAGGCCACTTAGGCCCATTATGTCCATTAGGCCCATTCGACCACTTCATCCCATTAGGACACTTACACCTATTAGGCCCATTAGGCCACTTAGGCCCATTAGGCCCATTAGGACCATTTGGACACTTAGGCCCATTAGGCCAATTAGGCCACTTAGGCCCATTAGTTCACTTAGGCCTATTAAGGCCATTAGGCCACTTAGGCCCATTAGGCTCATTAGGCCATTTCAGCCACTTCGACCAATTAGGATCATTAGGCCACTAAGGCCCATTCAGCCACATATGAACCCTTGACCCATTAATTCCATTAGGTCGATGAGGAAATTTGGCCAATTAGGCCACTTAGTCCCATTAGGCCCATCCAACCCATTATTCCCCTTAGGCCCATTAAGCTCATTATGACGATTAGGAAACTTAGGCCCATTTGGCCACTTTGTCCCATTAGGCCCATTGGGCCACCTAGGTTAATTAGGACTATTCAACTCATTAGGCTTATTCAGTCCATTAGGCCCATTTAGCCCTTAGGCCCGTTATGCCCATTAATCCCATTAGGCCACTTAGGAACATTAGGAAAAATAGGACACTTAGGACCAATAGGTCCATTAGGCCCATTAGGACATTTAGGTCTACTCAGCCCATTAATCCCATTGGGCTGATTAGGCCACTTAGGCCCATTAGACCACTTAGGCCCATTCATCCCATTAGCTCCATTAGGCCCGCTAGGCCAACACAACCCATTAGACCGATTAGGAAACTTTGGCTTAGGCCCATTAGGTCTATTAAGCCCATTAGGAAAATTAGGCCCACTAGGGCCATTAGGACACTTAGTCCCATTAGGCCTATTAATCCCATTAGGCCGATTAGGCAACTTTGGCCCATCCGACCACTTAGTCCCATTTGTCCACTTAGGCCAATTCGACCCATTCTACCCATTAGGCCCATTTGGCCTCTATGCCCATTAAGACCATTAAGCCCATTAGGCCACCTAGGCCAATTAGGCCACTTAGGCTCATTTGGACCCTTAGGTCAATCAAGCCACCTAGACCCATTAGGCCACTTAGGCCCATTAGACCCATCAGGCCACTTTGGCTCATTCGTCTCATTAGGCCCACTATTCCCATCATCCCCTAGTCCCGTTAAGCCCATTTATCCCATTAGGCCACTTAGTCCCATTAGGTCACTTAAGCCCATTAGGCCCCTTAGGCCCATTCGACCCCTTAGGCCCATTGGGACACTTAGACCCATTATGCCCATTAGGCCCATTAATCCCATTAGGTCGATTAATCCACTTAGGCTCATTAGCCCACTTAGGCTGATTAGGCTCATTCGACCCATTAGGTCCATTCGACCCATTAAGTGCATTTGGCACCAAGGATCGTTAATCCCATTCATCCCATTAGTCCCCTTAAACCCATTAGGACCATTGGGCCCATTAATCCCATTATTCCACTTAGACCAATGAGGCCCATGAGTCTACTTTGGCCTATGAGGCCACTTAGGCCAATGAGGTCCATGAGGCTCGTTAGGCCCATTCTCCCCCTTAGGTCCCTTAGGCCACTTCAACCCAATAGGACCATTAATCCACTTAGTCCCATTAGGACCATTAGGCCCAATAATCCAATTGGACCCATTAGGCCACTTAGGCCAATTATGCCCAATAGGCACATTAGGCCCATTAAGCCACTTAGGCCCATTAGGCAACTTAGGCCCATTCGGGCCATTAGGCTCATTCGGGCCATTAGGCCCATTCGGACCATTAGGCCCATTCGGACCATTAGGCCACTTAAGCCATTTAGGCCCACTTGACCCACTAAGCCACTTAGGCCCATTAGGCCCACTAGGCACATTAGGCCCATTCAGCCCATTAGGCCACTTCGACCCATTAGGCACATTCAAGGCCCATTAGGCTAATCAAGGCCACTTAGGCCCATTAGTTTTATTAAGCCACTTAGGCCCATTAGGTAAATTAGTCCCATTAATCCCATTAGTCCCCTTAGGCGCATTACTCCCATTAGGAAACTTAGGCCCATTAGGTCCATCTAGACACTAGGAACATTTGTCCCATTTGGCCCATTGGGCCACTTAGGCCCATTCAGCTACTTAGGCCCACTATATCCACTAGTCCCATTATTCCCATTCACCCTATTAGGTTCAGTAGGCCCATTAGTACCATGAGGCCACTATGGCCCATTAGGCCACTATGGCCCTTTAGGCCCATGAGGCCACTTAGGCCCATTAGGCCCATTATTCTACTTAGGCCCATTGGGTCATTCGACCACTTAGGCCCATTAGGACCATTAGGCCACTTAGGACACTTAGGCCCATTAGGCCCATTAGGCCACTTAGGCCTATTAGGCCCCTGAGTCTGATTTGGCTACTTAGGCTCATTAGGCTCATTCAGCCACTTAGGCCCACTAGGCCCATCAAACCCATTAGGCCGATTAGGCCACTCAGGACTATTAAGACCGTTAGGCCCATTAGGCCCATTATAACCATTGATCCCATTAGGATGATTAGGAAACTTAGTCCCATTAGACGACTTAGGCCCATTAGGCCCATTCGGCCCATTAGGCCACTTAGGCTAATTAGGCCCATTCGGCCCATTATGCCCATTTTTCCCCTAGTCCCATTAATCCCATTAAGCCCATTATGCCACTTAGGACCATTAGGACGATTAGGAACATTAGGGTGATTATTCCACTAAGGCCCATTAGGCCTTCGAGGCCCACTAAGCCCATTAATCCCATTAGGCCAATTTGGCCACTTCGACCAAACAGACCACTTAGGCCCCCATTAGACCATTAGGCCCATTAATCCCATTATGGAGATTAGGAAACTTTGGCCCATTAGGCCCATTAGGATACTTCGGCCAATTAGGCCCATTCGACCCATTAGGCCCATTAGAACCATTAGGCCATTTAGGCCCATTAGCCCCATTAGGCCAATTAAGCCCATTAGGTTGATTAGGCAACTTTGGCCCATTAGGCCACATGGGCACATTATGCCACTTAGTCCAATTAGGCCCATTCAGCCACTTTGTCCCATTAGGCCCATTTGGCCCCTAGACCTATTAAGCCCATTAGGCCACCTAGGCCCATTAGGCCACTTAAGCCCATTAGGCCCCATAGGCTAGTTGGGCCCATTTTGCCCATTTGGTACCTAGGTCTGTTAAGGCCATTAAACCCATTAGGCCCATTAGGCCCATTAGGTCACTTAGGCCCCTTGGGCCCATTAGGCCCATGAGGCCACTTAAGCCCATGAGGCTCATTAGGACACTTAGGCCTATGAGGTCCATTAGGCCCCTTATGCCACTTTGGCCCATCAGGCCCATTCAACCACTTCGACCTATTAGGCCCATTATTCCACTTAGGCCCATTAGGCCCATACTTTCGATTAGGCTGATTAGTCCACTTAAGCCACTTAGGCCCATTAGGACCACTCGGTCCATTAGGCCACTTAGGCCCATCATCCCATTAGGCCACTTGGACCCATTAGGCCCATTAATCCCATTAGGTCCATTAATCCCATTAGGCCCATTCAACCCATTCGGCCCATAAGGCCACTTAGGTTCATTAGGCCCATTCATCCCATTTGGCCTATTAGACCACTTAGGCATATTAGGTCACTTAGGCCCATTATCCCACTATGCCACTTAGGCCCATTCAATCCATTAGGCACATTAGCCCCATTAGGTCCATTTGGATCAATCATCCCATTAGGCCCATAAGTCCACTTAGGCCCATTTGGCCCATTAGGCCCATTTGGTTCATTAGTCCCATTAGGCACGTTAGGCCCATTCGGCCACTTAGGACCATTTGGCCCATTTGGCCCATTTGGCCCCTTAGGCCCATTAGGCCACTTACAACCATTAGGTCCATTAGGCCAATTAGGCGCATTAGGCTCGTTAGTCCCATTCGACCACTTAGGCCCATTAGGCCACTTACACCCATTCGGCCCATTAGCCCCATTATTCCACTTAAGCTCATTCTTCCACTTTCCCCCATTTTTTCCATTAACCACATTAGGACAATTTGTCCCATTAGGCATATTCAACCACTTAGGCCCATTAGTTCCAACCAACCACTTAGGCCCATAAGGCTCATTAGGCACGTTTGATTGATTAGGAAAATTCAACCACTTAGGCCACTTTGACCCATTCGACCCATTAGGCCCATTTGGCCCATTAGGCCACTTAGGTCCATTCGGTTGATTAGGACACTTAGGCCCATTAATCCCATTCTTCCACTTAGGCCCATTCAGTCCATTAGGCCACTTAGGCCCATTTAATCCATTCATCCCATTAGGCCCATTAGACCCATTAGGATGAGTAGGCCACTTAGTCCCATTAGACCCATTAGAACCATTAAGCCCATTAAGCTCATTAGGCCACTTAGGTCACTTAGGCCCATTCGACCACTTAGACCCATTGGACCCATTAGTCCCATTAGAAAACTTAGGCAACTTAGGCCCATTAGGCCACTTAGGCTCATTGGACCCATTAGGCCCATTGGAACCATTAGGCCCATCATGAAACTTAGGCCACTTAGGGACATTAGGCCACTTAGACCCATTGGACCCATTAGGCCCATTAGAAAACTTAGACCACTTAGACCCATTGGAGTCATTAGTCTCATTAGCCAACTTGGGCCACTTCGACCCATTAGGCCACTTAGGCCCATTGGACCCATTAGGCTGAATTATCCATAATGGACCCATTAGGCCCATCATGTCCATTGGCCCCATTAGACCACTTAGGCCCAATATGCCCAATATTCCCATTATGCCACTTAGGTATATTAGTCCACTTAGGCCCATTAGGCCCCTTAGACCCATTAGGAACATTAGGCCAATTAGGTCATCCATTAGGCCGAATTGGCCATAATGGGCCCATTAGGCCCATTAGGCCACTTAGGCCCAATTGGACTAATCGGGTCATTAGTCCTATTATATCACTTAGTCCACTTAGGCCCATTAGTCCACTTAGGCCCATTAGGCCCCTTAGACCCATTAGACCCATTGGGCCCATTGGGCACATTCATCCCTTTAGGTCACTTAGGCATAATAGGCCCAATAGTCCCAATAGTTTGATTAGGCCTATTAGGTCACTTAGTCCACTTAGGTCTATTAATCCACTCAGGCCCATTAGGCCCCTTAGACCCATTAGGCCCCTTGGGCCCCTTAGGCCTATTATGTCACTTAGTCCCATTAGGCCCATTAGTCCCATTAGGACACTTAGTCCACTTAGGCCCATTCGTCTAATTAGGTCCATTAGTCCCCTTAGACCCATTAGGCCCATTGGTACCATTAGGCCCATTAAGTCCATTAGGCCAATTCGACCATTCGGTCCATTAGGCCGAATTGACCATAATGGGCCCATTAGGCCACTTAGGCCCATTAGGCTACTTAGGCCCATTAAGTCCATTAGGCCAATTCGACCATTCGGTCCATTAGGCCGAATTGACCATAATGGGCCCATTAGGCCACTTAGGCCCATTAGGCTACTTAGGCCCATTAGGCCCATTAGTCCCATTAGGCTCATTAGGCCCATCATACCACTTAGTCCCAACTAGTCCATTCGACCCATTAAGCCCATTAGGCCCATTAGGCCGAATTGGACTTAATGGGACCATTAGGACACTTAGGTCCATTAGGCCACTTAGGCCCAATAGGCATATTCGGTCCATTAGGCCATTTAGGCCACTTAGGCCCATTATCTCACTTTGGACCAATGGACCCATTAGACCCATTAAGCCCATTAGGCTCGTTAGACCCATTTGGCCACTTAAGCCCCATTGGCCCATTAGGCCGATTAGGCCACTTAGGCCCATTAGACCCATTAGGTCACATAATCTCATTAGACCCATTAGGCCCATTAGTCCCATTAGGCCACTTAATCACATTAGACCCATTAATCCACTTAGGCCCATTCGACCCTTAGGCCCATTAGGCCCATTAGGCCATTTTTGATCATTTAGTCCAATTAGGTCATTGAGGCCATTTAGGCCAATTAGGCCATTTAGGTCATTTAAGCCAATTTAGACCATTTAGGCCAATGAGGCCAATGAGACCAATTCATGCCAATTAGGCCAATTTAGGCTCTTTTGACCATTTAGGGCCATTAGAAGATGTTGGCCATTTAGGCCAATTTAGGCTAATTAAGCTAATTAGGCCAATTAGGCCAATTAGGCAATTTAGTTCATTTAGTCCATTTAGGAAAATAAAGTTCATTTAGGATAATTTGTCCATTTAGGCCAATTTAGGTCATTTAGGCTATTTAGGCCAATTTAGACCATTTGGGATAATTAGGCCAATTGTACCATTTAGGCCAATTTAGGTAATTTAGACCAATTAGGCCAATTTTGTCCATTTTGGCCATTTAGGACAATTTAGGCCATTTAGGCCAATTAGGCCAATTAGTCCAAGTAGAAAATTTAGACCAACTAGTCCATTAGGCCAATTTAGCTCATTTAGACCAATTATTAAAATTAGAGCAATTAGGCCAATTAGGCAATTTAGTCCATTTAGGCCATTTAGGCTGATTTAGGCTAATTTATGCTATTTAGGCCAATTTATGCAATTTAGGTCAATTTAGGACAATTAGGTAATTTAGGCCATTTAGAAAAATTAGTCCATTTCATAAAATTATATAAATTAGTCCATTTAGGTCATTTAGGCCAATTAGGCCATTTAGACCCTTTAGACAAATTTAGGTCATTTTGACGAATTAGGCCAATTATGCCATTTTAGTCCATTTAGGATAATTTAGGTCATTTATCCTAATTAAACCAATTATGCCATTTAGTCCAATTAATCCATTTAGGATAATTATTCCAATTAGACCATTTAGGCCAATTTAGGTCAATTAGGACAATTAGAACAATTAGACCAATTAGAGCATTTAGACAATTTAGGTCAATTAGACCAATTAGGCTAATTGAGTTCATTTAGGCCAATTCGGACATTTAAGACATTTAGGAAAATTTAGACCATTTAGGCCAATTATTCCAATTATGCCAATAAGGTAATTTATGCAATTTAGGCCAATTAGGCCATTTAGACCAATTTAGACCATTTGGACCAATTAGCCAATTAGCCAATTTTGGCCATTTATTCCATTTAGGACAATTTAGGTCATTTATACCAATTAATCCAATTAGTCCAATTAGTCCAATTAGGCCAATTAGGCCAATTAGGCAATTTAGGCCATTTAGGCCAATAAGGTCATTTAGGCCAATTTAGGCCATTTAGGCCATTTAGGTCAATTATACCAATTAGACCATTTTGGCCATTCAGAAAAATTAGTCCATTCAAGATAATTAGATTAGTTAGGTCATTTAGGTCATTTAGGCCAATTAGGCCATTTAGGCCATTTAGACCAATTTAGGCCATTTAGACCAATTATGCCAATTATGCCAATTTAGGCCATTTAGGAAAATTAGTCCATTTAGGCCAATTAGAAAAATTGGGCCATTTATTCCATTTAGGCCAATAAGTCCATTTAGGCCATTTAGACCAATTAGGCCAATTATGACAATTTAGGCCATTTAGGCTAATTTTGTCCATTTAGGCCAATTAGATCAATTAAGCCATTTATTGTGGTACTTTATGACCACGTTTGAGCCCTTTGATGATGGTACTTCATGCCCCCTATCTATACCATGCAATTCATGATTAACCACTTAATCCAAAGACCATAAAATCAATATTTACCAAAATCATAGCAAACAATATATTTTACAAAACAATGATACCCCACAATTTCCGAACCCAAAAAAACATTTTAATCCAAACAACATTTCCAAAAATTATTCCAAAACCCATTTCACACATTTATGCCAAACATCATTTCAATAAAACAAAATTTTTATTGAAAATAATTTTCATAACCCATTTCCATAAATCAAACCAAGCAACTGATTTTAAAATCACCATTTAAAAATCCAACAAGAAGCATATTACACAACAACATCACATTTCCCCCAAATCCCATAAAACAACACTAAAGAGGTTTCACACAAGCTTTTCACATCAATTTCAAAACCAATTTCAATAAAAAAAATTAAATTAAATTCTTCTAGTTCTAACAATAGGATTCAAGAGTGATGCCACCTACCTCTAGGGTTTGGAAAAAATGACCAATGACACAAATGCTCACCAAATCTGGGTGAAAACACCAAAAATATACCTTATATTAATTATCATAACATCAAAAAGGCCAAATATAACCGTGATTGAAATTAAAAACCCTAGATCTACTTGAAACAGGATTATATCTAAGAAACTAGGAGGGATATACAAGTATATCTAAAAAAAACCAAGAAAACTACCACAAAAGAGACTTACCAAAGAATATATAGCTTCAAACCACCAAGAAAACCCTTTGAACTGCTTAAAATGATGGGGATAGGTTCTATCACCTTGGAGAGAAGAAAATAATGAGATAGGGTTGAAATGGGTCTCAAATGGGGTGTTTAGGGTTAATAAAGCATGAGATATGTTTTTTAAAACCAAATTTTAAACTATGAATGGTTAGTTAAACCGTGCGTTAACCATGCACCTGCTATTGCCTCAAGAGGGTTCCTCCATTTGGTTGGCCCACATGGTTAGACAAACCATGCACCAAACGTGAAGAATCCCATAGTCCCATGTTGCACAACTAGATTGGGGAGGTCACACGGTTTGTAAAACCGTGCGCCAACTATTCACCTTCTCCCTAACCATTTTCACATGGTTCAGGGTTTCCAGTAAGTGTTTCAAGGTTTTCACTAACCATGCTTAAATTTTTCACCCTTATAAAAGACCCTAAAATATTCCAAAAACCTTTAAAACTCTTCAAAAAATTACCCAACCATTTTTCATACATAAAAGGAATAAATAAAGGGTTACATACCTCAAATTAGGGGTGCTACAATATCTATTTCATGATTTATATGCAATAAGTACATGTGATGGTTATCCCGGAGGGATAGTCTTGGATACTAGGTGTGTGAGGTTGAATCTCATGGTACCTGTGATGTGGTTATTTCCATAGGAAAATAAATAATTTTTTCTCCTCCTATGATTCAAATGTTAACCTCCTATTAGTGAAATTATTTGAATTCTAGGGAACAACATTGGTATAAACTTATGGTATGATTAGTATAATTCATTGATATTAAATGAAGTTGATACATTTGATTATCATGGTGTCATAGTTAGATAAATGAATTTAATTACATGTGTATTTTTAGTGTTAATACCTTGAACATATACTCAAATATATGTTTTGTTGTATATTTTAGGGGCCGTGTTAGTATTTACTTGTCTATTTTTATAATCACACCCTAAACATGAACCTTAGTGGATATAGAGATCTTATATTTGAGATAAAAATGAGGGAAAAGTACTAGTAACATAGATTAGAGTCAAGGAACCTAATTGGGGATGATTTGATGTTCTCATGGTAGTGTTAGGGATATTTTAGTATTTTGACATGATATTTGAAATTTTAAATTAAGATGTGGTAATTTAAAATGTTTTAAGGAGAAAACTGCCATCCTCACCAACTACATCTCCTAAATAGTTACAATTGAATTTTGTTGCTTGAGACTCATCCCACATCTCTTCTATGTTTCTTGAAATATATGATGCATGATAACAATGTAATAAAATTAAAAAATACCAACATACCACCTTAACCAAACAACATAACCAGAACCAGAGTACCACAGAAGAATACCTAAAGGACAAAACTTAAGGACTCCAAGATAAATATCCATAGATCCACACCAAGATCAATGCTCCAACACCATAAAACTCCCAATCATCATGATGAAACACTAAATAAATTAAATGCTTTACCTTTACCTGTGTCTCAAAATACAACATCTGCAAAAGCACCAAATTTCTAAAGTAGGGGGTGAGTAATGAAAATCAGTAGGATTTCACCAAATTAATTCCCTACTCACACCACTAGGATAGAGAAAGTTAGAACATTTATATAAAAAAATATATAAACCATTAATTAGTTCAATAATTTCAAAAAATCCAAACACATCCTTACCAAAACAGTTTACCCAAACAAACACATTTTCAAGGAAAGAAATCAATAAGTCATAAACCATTTTTTCCATTGCATATTGACATAAACCATTTCATTTCACATGAACCAATACATACACCTCATCACACACACAACCCAACACAACCACCCAAGCTTTTTGTTACCATTGACAGTGTAACTTCACATCCAAACCCCACCCCCTTTTTATTGTGGTACTTAATGACCACAATCCAACCCTTTGATGGTGGTACATCATGCCCACTATCTATCCCATCAAACTCATGATTTAACACTTGTTCCAACAACCATAAAATCAATATTTACCAAAATCATATCAACCAATATATTTTCTAAAACCATGCTACCCTACAATTTCCAAACCAAAACAACCTTTTAACACAAGCAACATTTCCAACAATTATGCCAAAACCCATTTCACCTATTTATGAAAAACATCATACCAATGAAACAACATTTTTATTGAAAACCATTCTCATAACCCATTTCCATAAATCAAACCAAGAAACCGATTTTAAAATCATCATTTTAAAATCCAAAAATGAAGCATATTACACAACAACATCACAATTCCCACAAAACCCATAGAACAACACTAAATAAGTTTCACAAAAGATTTTAAAATCAATTTAAAAACCAATTTCAAGAAAAAAAAATTAATTTTAAATCAAATTATTCTAGTTCTAACAAGATGAGTCAGGAGTGAGACCACCTACCTCTAGGGTTTTGGAAAAAATGACCAATGACACAAACACTCACCAAATCTGGGTGAAAAGTCCAAAAATTTATCTTAAATCTATTCCCATAACATAAAAAAGACAAAATATAACCATGATTGGCATTAAAAACATTAGATCTATTTTCAAAAGGATTATATCTAAGAAAATAGGAGAGAGAGACAAGTAAATCTAAGAAAAACCAAGAAAAATACCACAAAGGAGACTTACCAAGGAATATCAAGCTTCAAACCACCAAGAAGACCCTTAAAAATGAAAAACAAATGATGGAGATAGGTTCCCTAGACTTGGAGATAAGGAAATAATGAGTGAGGGATGAAATGGGGATCAAATGGGGTGTTTAGGATTAAGAATGCATGAGGTCTGTTTTTTAAAACCCACTTTTAAACCATGCATGTTTAGGCAAACCATGTGCTTACTGTGTGTCTGTTGCTGCCTCAAGAGGGTTCCTAGCTTGGCTGGCCCACATGGTTAGAAAAAACATGCACCAACTAGAAAAAATACCACTATCCCATGTTGTACGAATAGACTGGGGAGGTTACACGGTTTGGAAAACTGTGAGCCATCTCCCTGACCCATATCATATTAGGCCCATTTGTTCAATTAGGACCATTATTCCCATTAATCCCACTCATTCAATTAGGCCTAATTTAACTTAGGCCCATTATTCCCATTAGGCACATTTATTCAATTAGTCCGATTAGGCCCCTAAGGCCCCTTAGTCTCATTAGGCCCATTAGGCCACTAAGGCCCATTGTCTAATTAGCCCCATTGACCAATTAGGCCACTTAGGCCCATTAGGACCATTAGGACTGTTAGTACCATTAGGCCCATTAGGACCATTAGTCACATTCATACCATTAGGCCCATAAGGCCACTTAGGCCAATTGGTCCCCTTAAGCCCATTGGGCCCGATAAGCCCATTCAGCCACTTAGGTCCATTAGGCCACTTAGGGCCATTAAGCCCACTAGTCCCATTAGAACCATTCAAACCATTAGGCCCATTCAGCCCCACTAGGCCCATATGGCCACTTAGGCTCATTGGTCTCATTAGGCCCATTAGGTCCATTTGGCCCATTTGTCCCATTAAACACATTCGACCACTTAGGCCCACTAGACCCATTAGTCCACTTACGCTCATTAGACCCATTAGACGAATTAGGTGCATTAGGTCCAATAGGACCATTCGGCCACTTAGGCCCATTAGGCCACTTAGGCCCATTAGGACACTTCAGCCCACTAGGCCCATTAGGCCACTTACGCCCATTGAACCCATTAGGCCAATCAGGCCCATTAGGCCCGATCCACTTAGGCCCACTATGCCCATTGGGCCATTTAAACCCATTAGGGCACTTCATCCCATTATGCCCATTAGGTCACTTATGCCCATTAGGCCCATTATGCCACTTAACCCATTTGTACACTTAGGATCATCAGGTCCATTAACCCCATTATGCCAATTTGGCCCATTAGGCCCATTCGTCCACTTAGGCCCATTAGTCCTAATTGGGCACTTAGGCCCATGATGCCCATTAGTCCCATTCAATCAATTAGGCTAATTAGGCCACTTAGACCCATTAGTCCCATTAGGGCCATTAGTCCACTTAGGCCCACTAGGCCCATTCGGTCAATTAGGCCGATTAGGGCACTTAGAACCATTAAGCCCACTAGGCCTCTTAGGTCCATTAGGCCCATTCAATTGATTAGGCCGATTCAGCCACTTAGGCCCATTCGGTCGATTTGACAGATTCGGTCACTTATGCCCATTAAGCGATTTAGGACCATTAGACCACTTAGGCCCATTTGGCCCAGTCAGACGATTAGGCATATTAGGCCACTTAGACCCAGTAGGCCCATTAGACCACTTAGGCCTATTACTCCCATTAGGCCCATTCAGTTGATTAGGCTGATTAGGACACATAGCCCCATTAGGCCCATTAGGACACTTAGGACCATTAGGCCCATTCGGCCAATTGGACCGATTCGACCACTTAGGCCACTTAGGCACATTATGCTACTTAGGCTAATTAGGCCACTTAGGCTGATTAGACCCATTTGTCCCATTAGGCCACTTAGGCCCATTAGGCCCCTTAGGCCCATTAACCCATTACCTCATTTAGGCCCATTAAACCCATTATTCCAATTAGTCCCATTAGGCCCATTGTACCACTTAGGCCCATTAGTCTCATTGGGCCACATAGGCCCATTAAGCCAATTAGGCCCATTGAACCAATTAGTCCCATTAAGCCCATTAGGCTCGTTAAGACACTTAGGCCACTTAGGCCCATTAGGCCCATTCGGTCGATTAGCTCGATTAGGCCATTTTGGACCATTAGGACACATAGGCCCATTAGGCCCATTAAACCCATTAGTACCACTAGGCCTATTAGGATCGTTAATCCAGTTAGGCCACAAAGAACCATTAGTCTCATTCAATTGATTAGCCCAATTAGGCCACTTAGGCCAATTAATTACATTAGACCCATTAGGCACATTAGGCCCACTAGGCCCATTAGTTCACTTAGGCCCATTAGGCCACTTAGGACCATGAGGAAAATCAGGCCCATGAGGTGCATTCCGCCCATGAGGCCGATCAGGCCCATTAGGACACTTAGTCCCATTAGGCCCATGAGGCCCATGAGGCCCATTAGACCCATCAGGCCACTTGGGCCCATTATGCCCATTGGGTCCATTAATCCCATTAGTCCCACTAGGACCTTTAGGCCACTTTGGCCCATTGGGCCACTTACACCCATTAGACCCATTAGGCCCATTAGTCCAATTTGGCCCAATAGGCTCACTCAGCCACTTAGTCCCACAAGGACCATTAGGCCACTTAGGCCCATTGGGCCACTTAGGCACACTAGGCCCATTCGTCCACTTCGTTCCATTAGGACACTTTCACCCATTAGGCCCATTAGGCCAATTAGGCACATTAGGTCCATTACCCGCATTCGGCCACTTAGGCCCACTAGGCCCATTCGACCACTTAGGTCCATTAGGCCACTTCGGCCCATTGGGCCCATTGAGCCACTTACACCCATTAGGCCCATTAGGTCCATTATGCCACTTAATCATATTTTTCCACTTAGACCCATCAGGCACATTAACCCTATTAGGCCAATTTGTCCCATTAGGCCCATTCAGCCACTTAGGCCCATTAGTCCCAATCAGCCACTTAGGCCCATTAGGCCCATTAGGACCACTCTATGGATTAGGATGATTAGGCCACTTAGACCCATTGGTCCCATTAGAACACTTAGGCTCCTTTCAGTCGATTAGGCCGATTTGGACTCTTAGGCCACTTAGGCCCATTATGCCCATTAGGACACATAGGCCCATTAGTCTCATTAGGACACTTAGGCCCATTAGGCCCATTCTATTGATTAGCCTGATTTGGCCACTTTGGCCCATTCAGTCGATTATCCTGATTAGGCCACTTAGTCCCATTAGGCCTTTTAGGCCCATTAGGCCACATAGGCCCATTCAGTTGATTAGGAAAATTAGGACACTTAGACCCATTATGCTCATTATTCCCATTAGGCCACTTAGGCCCATTAGGCCCATTTGGTTAATTAGGTCTATTAGGCCACATGATATGGATCAGATTCAGCACAAGGAGAATAATTTTGGGCTTGATAAAAATTCCAAGCCCAATTGTTGTTCGAATTGGACCAGCCCACACTTCTTGATGTCCAACACTATGGTGGGCCACAACACACTTATTTGGGACCCAAAATCATTTATCCACATGGCAAATGGTGGAAATTCGTAGCTGCACATTAATGAGGAGAGAGAAGGTGGAGAAAAGCATCCTTAAGAGGGAATCCCGCTACTTTGGCTAGTGGGGTCATTAAATGGCATGGGAAAGTGTTATTTTATGCTTTTTATGTGCCTTTTGGGTTCCCCATGTCTTGTAACTCGAATTGGAGCATTTTTCTTTATTTATTTTGTCTTTATATTGTATTTTCAGTCCTTTGTAATGGGGATGCATGAATGTGACGGGATTTTGAAGTTTGTTGTGCAATCTTCTAGCTTTAGCCTCTTCCCTTTGCCCGGAATTGGTGGTGCATCTCCATCGCTGGTGACGTTGTCTTTAAGCGTGGAGAAACCTTGGCGGGTGGCATTGCCTTTAAGCCTCGGTCATTCGGCTACATTACGCTGCTCCTCTTCACTTACTCGTTTTTGAGCTTCCGGCGACGCATCAATTGGTATCAGAGGCGCGGTTCCAACGAGTAAGTTCTATCACATTCTTCTTATTACTCTCCATCATGTCTCGCAAGAGCGGATCTTCTACTCCTCCTGCTCCATGGGAAATAGCTAATGCACAGCTACAATCCCAAATTACTCAAATCGGTGAGCAACTTGCTCAACTTTTGAGAGCACGGCGACCTGACTCCCCTCCACCGCAGCGACATCCTCGACGTCCATCACCACATAATAGACGCAATCCAGCACCATTTTATGAAGATCATGCAAATGGTGATGATTCCAGCGATTCAGAGGTAGATATGCGAAGAAGAAGAGATGATGAAGACATTGAAAGAGGGTTGAGGATCGACATTCCAGATTTTTATGGGAGTATGAATCCGGATGATTTTCTGGATTGGATGCGGGAAATCGAACGGTTCTTCGAATTTAAGAATTGTTCTGACGAGAAGAAGTGCAAGGTAGCCATTCTGAAATTTAAAGATTATGCATCACTTTGGTGGGAAAATCTGAAGAAACAGCGTGAACGTGATGATAAGGGCAAGATACGCTCATGGGAGAAGTTGAAAAAGCTTTTGAGGAGACGATTTCTGCCTGAGAATTATAAGCAAGATCTTTATTTTCGAATGCATAGCCTACGACAAGGAGATAAGTCTGTTGAAGAGTACATTCGGGAATTTGATCGTTTATTGATGCGAAGTGATGTTCCAGAATATAAAGAGCAAACAATTGCAAGGTTTTTGGGTGGATTAAATGAAGAAATTGCACATTCAGTGGAGTTGCAATCATTCTGCTCACTTGATGATGTTTGCAAGCTGGCGATCAAGGTGGAAAAGCAAAAGCGGACCTCAAGGGCACCGGCGCTCAAAAACTACAATAGAGGTACAACTGTTTATAAGGGTATTTCTTCTAATAAATCTGGTGTTGTTGAGAAGGAATTTGGAAGGAACAAGATGCTGGAAAAAGGGAAAGAGAAGGCTATGGAACAAACAAAAGGGAAGTCGAACTCCTTTGAACGTGGGAATCGAAAGTGTTTCAAATGCCATGGGTATGGTCATTTTCAGGCCAATTGCCCTAACAACCGGATTATTACTATTAAAGAGATTGAAGAAATTGAAGAGGCAATCAAAGAGGATGACCATGATGGTGAAGAAACTGAAAACGAGGAACATGTTGTGGAAGAAGCTGATGTGGGAAACATGCTGGTGCTACGAAGAGTTTTGCAAGCTCAAATCTGCCCGGAAGAAGATCAAAGAGAAAACTTGTTCCAAACTCGCTGCACCATTAATCAGCGGGTATGCATGGTGATTATTGATTGTGGGAGCTGTACAAATGTGGCTTCAACAACACTAGTGGAGAAATTGAAGCTTCCAACTCAGAATCATCCTCACTCATATAAATTGCAATGGTTGAACAATGGGAGCACACTCCAAGTCAAAAAACAGGTTCTAATTTCATTCTCCATTGGTAAGAACTATGCTGATGAAGTACTGTGTGATGTTATTCCTATGGATGCTTGTCACTTGTTGTTGGGTAGGCCTTGGCAGTTTGACAGGGAAGTGAAATATGATGGGAGGAAGAACACTTATTCTTTTCGATCTGGGGAAAAGAATATCACACTTGCTCCTTTGAAGCCGTCCCAAACTCTTCAAGAAAAATCTGTTCCGGAAGTACCCAAAGGTAGTCTCTTTATCAGCAAAGCTCAAGTGGAGAAAGCCATAAATAAGCAAAAGCCAGTTTTTGCTTTATTGATGATGGAAAAGTCATGCCATGAGGAGAAGAGTCATCAACATCCTTTAGCTCATTCCTTAATTGGGGAATATCATGATGTTTTTCCTAATGATCTTCCAGCAGGATTACCACCATTTAGAGGCATTGAACACCAGATTGATCTCGTTCCGGGTGCACAATTGCCAAATAAACCAGCATATCGGTGTAATCCTGGAGAATCAAGGGAATTGCAGAAGCAAGTAGATGAGTTGATGGATCGAGGCTTTATAAGGCCAAGCATGAGCCCGTGTTCTGTTCCAGCATTATTGGTGCCAAAGAAAGATGGTACGTATCGCATGTGCATTGATAGTAGAGCTATCAATAATATTACCATCAAATACAGGTATCCCATCCCACGACTCGATGATATGCTTGATGAATTGCATGGTTCATCAATCTTTTCAAAGGTTGATCTTCGTAGTGGATACCACCAGATTCGAATGAAGGAAGGGGATGAGTGGAAAACAGCCTTCAAAACTAAAGGCGGATTGTTTGAGTGGCTGGTCATGCCATTCGGCCTCTCAAATGCTCCTAGCACATTCATGCGACTCATGAATGAAGTTCTGAAACCATTTATTGGTAAATTTGTGGTAGTTTATTTGGATGACATTTTGATTTACAGCAAGGATGTGGAGAGCCATGTGGATCATCTTCGGTGGGTATTTGATGTTCTACGGAAACAAAAGCTATATGGGAAGCTTGAAAAATGCGAGTTCTTTTCAACAGAAGTGGTGTTTTTGGGATATGTGGTAACCAAAGAAGGCATCATGGTGGATGAATCAAAAGTGGAAGCAATCAAGTCCTGGCCACAACCAGAATCCATTACCGAAGTAAGAAGTTTCCACGGTTTGGCATCTTTTTATCGTCGCTTTGTTTCCAATTTCAGCACTATTATGGCACCTATCACTGAATGCTTGAAAAGGGGGAAATTTGAGTGGTCAAAGGCAGCAAATGAATCATTTGAAATCATTAAGAAAAAGTTGTGTGAAGCACCTGTTTTGGCGTTGCCTGATTTTGATCAAGTCTTTGAAGTGGAATGTGATGCAAGTGGAGTTGGGATAGGCGCTGTTCTCATCCAAAGCAAGCGCCCTATTGCATATTTCAGCGAGAAACTGAATGATTCAAGGAGGAATTACAGCACCTATGATAAGGAATTTTATGCGGTTATAAGAGCCCTAGATCATTGGTCTCATTATTTGAGACCGAAGCAGTTTGTTCTTCATTCTGACCATCAGGCTTTGAGGTTTATCAATGGTCAACACAAGCTGAGTTCGAGGCATGCAAAGTGGGTGGAATTCTTACAATCATTCTCATTTGTGTCAAAATACAAGAAGGGGCAAGATAATCTAGTGGCAGATGCTTTATCTCGGAGGTATGCATTACTTACAATTCTTGATGCTCGAATTCTTGGATTTCAGCTTATGAGAGAAGATTATCAGCATGATATGGAGTTTAATTCTATTTTAATCCAATGTCAAGATGGATTTGTGGAGGATTATTCTGTACATGATGGGTTTCTCTTTAAGAGAAACAAGTTGTGTGTTCCAAAGGGTAATTACAGGGACTTGCTTATTCGGGAAGCACATGAAGGGGGACTTGCTGGTCATTTTGGCATCCATAAAACCTTGGAGATACTAAAAGAGCATTTCTACTGGCCGAAGATGCAATCAAATGTCCAAGCTATTCTTTCAAGATGCGGAACATGTCAAAGAGCAAAGAGTCATTTCAAGCCTGGTTTATACACTCCGTTACCTATTCCGGAGCAGCCATGGGAAGATCTCAGCATGGATTTCATTATGGCTTTACCAAAGACTCAGCGAGGTAAAGATTCAATAATGGTTGTTGTTGATCGATTTTCTAAGATGGCTCATTTCATACCTTGTCATAAGACTGAAGATGCAGTGAAAGTGGCAGAATTGTTTTTCAAAGAGATTGTTCGCCTTCATGGAATTCCTCGCAGCATCGTTTCGGATAGAGACACAAAATTTCTCAGCCATTTTTGGAGAACATTATGGGGGAAATTCGGTACGAAACTTCTTTTCAGCACATCCCATCACCCTCAAATGGATGGGCAAACAGAAGTTACCAATCGTACATTGGGCACTATTCTGAGAACATTGGTGAACAAGAGCATGAGAGATTGGGATTTGCAACTTGCACAAGCTGAATTTGCATACAATAGATCTCCCAGTGCTACCACCCGACATTCTCCATTCGAAGTGGTTTATGGAATCAATCCAATCACTCCTATAGAATTGTGCTCTTTGCCTCTTGATTTTCAGGTAAATATTGATGCGGAGGAGAAGACAAAGCAGATGAAGAAGCTCCATGAATCTATTCGTGCTCAAATAGAGAAGTCTAATGAGGCATACAAGAGGCGAGCAAACAAGCATCGGAAGCAGGCTATTTTCCAACCTGGAGACAAAGTGTGGATTCACCTTCGCAAGGAGAGATTTCCATCCAAAAGGAAGAGCAAGCTGGCACCACGAGCTGAAGGTCCATTCAAAGTGCTTGGACGAGTGGGAAACAATGCCTACAAAATTGATTTACCAGATGATTTTGGCAGCGTTTCTGCAACATTCAACATTGGGGACTTATCTACTTACATTGAAGAAGATGATGTCGTGGATTTGAGGGCAAATCCTCTTCAACCGGGGGAGAATGATATGGATCAGATTCAGCACAAGGAGAATAATTTTGGGCTTGATAAAAATTCCAAGCCCAATTGTTGTTCGAATTGGACCAGCCCACACTTCTTGATGTCCAACACTATGGTGGGCCACAACACACTTATTTGGGACCCAAAATCATTTATCCACATGGCAAATGGTGGAAATTCGTAGCTGCACATTAATGAGGAGAGAGAAGGTGGAGAAAAGCATCCTTAAGAGGGAATCCCGCTACTTTGGCTAGTGGGGTCATTAAATGGCATGGGAAAGTGTTATTTTATGCTTTTTATGTGCCTTTTGGGTTCCCCATGTCTTGTAACTCGAATTGGAGCATTTTTCTTTATTTATTTTGTCTTTATATTGTATTTTCAGTCCTTTGTAATGGGGATGCATGAATGTGACGGGATTTTGAAGTTTGTTGTGCAATCTTCTTGCTTTAGCCTCTTCCCTTTGCCCGGAATTGGTGGTGCATCTCCATCGCTGGTGACGTTGTCTTTAAGCGTGGAGAAACCTTGGCGGGTGGCATTGCCTTTAAGCCTCGGTCATTCGGCTACATTACGCTGCTCCTCTTCACTTACTCGTTTTTGAGCTTCCGGCGACGCATCACCACATATGTCCATTAGGCCTATTAGGACACTTAGGCCCATTAGGCCTATTCATCCGATTTGGCTGATTAGACCACTAAGGCCACTTAGACTCATTATGCCCATTACGACCATTATGCCCTTTAGGCCCATTATGACATTTAGTCCACTTAAGCATTAGGCCCATTAGGCCACTTAGGCTCATTAGTCCCATTTGTCCCATCAGTTGATTAGGTCAATTAATCAACTTAGGCCACCTAGGCCAATTAGGCCCATTAGACCTATTAAGCCACTTAGTCCCATTTGTCCCATTAGGCCACTTAGGACATTACACCCATTAGGCCCATTCAGTCGATTAAGGGAATTAGGCCACTTAGTCTCATTAGGCTCATTAGGCCACTTAGGCCCATTAGGCCACTTAGGCCCATTAGGCCACTTAGGCCCATTAGGCCACTTAGGCCCATTAGACCCATTAAATCCATTAGTCCTATTAGGTTCGTTAGGCCACTTAGGCCACTTAGGCCCCTTAAGGCTCATTCAATCGATTAGCTCAATTAGGCCACCTAGGCCCATTGCGCGCATTGGGAAACGTAGGCCCATTAGAACCATTAAACCCATTATTCCCACTTGGCCTGTTAATCCACTTAGTCCATTTAGGCCCATTAGGCCCATTCAATTGATTAGCCTGATTAGGCCACTTAGGCCACTTCGGCCAATTTGGTCCATCTAGCCCATTAGCCCCATTAGCCACTAGGCCCACAAGGCCCATTAGGCCTACTAGGCCCATTAAGGCACTTAGGCCATTAGACCTCTTATTACCATGAGTCCCATTAGGCCCATATGACCCAATAGGCCAATGAGGTGCATTCTTCACATGAGGCCCATTAGGCCCATCAGGCCCATTATGTCACTTCGGCCCATTTGGGCCATTAGGCCCATGAGTCCACTTAGGCCCATGAGACCCATGAGGCACATTAGTTCTATCATGCCACTTAGGCCCATTATACCCATTAGGACCATTAATCCCATTAGGCCCACTTGGCCATTTAGGCCACTTAGGCCCATTAGGCCACTTAGGACCATTATGCCCATTGAGCCCATTGGGCCCATTTTTCCCGTTCATCCCACTCAACCTAGAAGGCCCATTAGGCTTGTGAGGCCCATTAGGCCACTTAGGCCCATTCAAACCATTAGGCCCTTTAGGTTCACTTCGATCACTTAGTCACATTAGACACATTATGGACATTGGGCACATGAGGCAACTTAGGCCCATGAGGGCCATCTGTCCAATTAGGCCCATTTGGATGATTAGGCCCATTAGACCCTTTAGGACCACTAGGCCCATTAGGACACTTAGGCTCATTAGTCCCATTAAGCCACTTAGGTCCTTGAGTTCATGAGGCCCATTAGTATCATCAATCCCATCAGGCCACTTAGGCTCATTAGGTCCATTAGGCCCATTGGGCCACTTAGGCCCATTGGGACCATTGGTCCTATGAGGCCACTTAGGCCCATTAGGACCATTAGGTCCATTAGGCCCATCGGGCCACTTCATCCCATTAAGCCCATTAGGCCCTTTAGGCCCATTAGGCCCATTTGTCCCATTAGGCCACTTAGGACCATAAGGGCCATTAGGCCCATTCAGTCGATTAGGGGAATTAGGACACTTAGTCTCATTAGGCCCATTAGTCCCATTAGTCCACTTAGTCCCATTAAACCCATTAGTCTCATTAGGCTTGTTAAGCCACATAGGCCACTTAGGCCCCTTAGGCCCATTCAATTGATTAGCTCGATTATGCCACCTAGGCCCACTGGGCCCATTAGGCAACATAGGCCCATCAGGAAACTTAGTCCCATTAGGAACATTAGACCCATTAGTCCCATTAGGCCCATTAGGTCCATTAATCCACTTAGTCCACTTCGGCCCATTAGGCCCATTCAGTCGATTAGCCCGATTATGCCACTTATGCCACTTAGGCTAATTTGGTATATCTAGCCCATTAGCCCCATTAGGCCCATCAGGCCCATCATGCCCACTAGGCCCATTAGGGAAATTAGGCCCATTAGACCTATTCTGCTCGTGAGGCCCATTAGGCCCATTATGTCACTTAGGCCCATTTGGCCCATTAGGCCCATTTTGGCCGTTAAGCCCATTTGGGCCATTAGGCCCATGAGTCCACTTAGGCCCATGAGACCCATGAGGTGCATTAGTCCCATCATTCCATTTAGGCTCATTAGGCCCATTAATCCCATTATGCCCACTAGGCCCTTCAGGCCACTTGGGCCCATTATGCCCATTGAACTAGGCCCATTTTTTCCATTCGACCCACTCAACCTAGTAGGCCCCTTAGGATTATGAGGCCCATTAGGCCACTTCGTCCCATTCTTACCATTACTCCCATTAGGCCCACTTCGACCACTTAGGCCCATTAGACACATTATGGCCAATGGGCCCATGAGGCAACTTAGTCCCATGAGGCCCATCAGTCCAATTAGGCCCATTCGGCCGATTAGTCCCATTAGGCCCATTAGGCCCTTGGGCCTACTATGCCCATTAGGCCAATTAGGCCCATTAGGCACGTTAGGCCACTTAGGTCCTTGAGGCCATGGGGCTTATTAGGATGATCAGGCCCATCATGCCACTTAGGCTCATTAGGTCCATTAAGCCCATTTGGCCCATTAGGCCCATTGGGGCCATGAGGCCACTTAGCCCCATTAGGCCCATTATGTCCATTAGGCCCATCATGCCACTTCATCCCATTAGGCCCATTAGGCCCACTAGGCCCATTCAGGCACATAGACCCATTAACCCCATTAGGTCTATTAGGACACTTGGGCCACTTAGGCCCACTAGGCCCAATATGCCACTTCAGCCTAGAATTCCCATTAGGCCCATTAATCCCATTAGGCCCACAAATCCACTTACTCCCATGAGGCCCATTAGGACCATTATGTCCATTAGGCCACTTATGCCCATTAGGCCCATGGGGCTACTTAGGCCCATGAGGCCTATTTGGACCTTGAGGCCCATTAGGTCCATTCAACCCATTCTGCCACATAGGCCCATTCTGCCACTTAGGCCCATTCGGCCCATCGAGACACTTAGGACCATTGGGACCATCAAGATACTTAGGCCCATTGTGACCATTAAGCCACTTAGGACCATTAAGAACATTAGACCCATTAGGCCCATTAGACCACTTAGGCCTATTAGGCCCATCAAGCCCATTAGAACCATTTTTTTCCATTGGGCCTATCAGGCCCATTAGGCTGCTGAGGTCCATTAGGCCCATTAGGCCACTTAGAACCATTATGCCCATTAGCCCACTTAGCCCACTTAGGCCCATTAGGATCATTAGACCCATGAGGCTCATCAGGCCCATTAGGCCCATTAGGCCACTTAGGCCCATTCTTCCCATTGGATCTATCAGGCCAATTAGGCCCATTAGACCACTAAGTCTTAATATGGCCATTAGGTTGATCAGGCCCATCAGGCCCATTAGGCCACTAAGGCCCATTAGGCCACTTAGTGAAGTTCCCAATTAGGATCCAAGTATCACTGAGAGGGGGAGGGGGTGAATCAGTGATATCTTTTTTCTTTTTTATGTTTCCTTCTTTTTGAAACAACCTTCGCCTCCTGTTAAAGAGTTTCTTCCCTGCTGAACACACACAACCAGAGGAACATAAGATTTACAAGGTTCACTACTCAACAAGAGTAGCTACGTCCTTGGTATGATATAGAAACAATCTAGTACCACACAATCCACTAGAAAAAAATATTTTGATGTAGAATACAATGAATAGGATATGCCCTTACACTCTTGTAGCACTTTAAATACAATCCAATAGTGCATGTGCTCCATCTTAGCACAAATAGAGTAAAACAACGTTTCTGTGCTTCTTGATGAATTTTCACAAATCAAATCTTTCAAAACAATTCTTCGCATTTCTACCCAGAAGATGGTAAGAACCTCCTGGTGCAAACATCTTGCACTCCACACCCTTCTTGCACAACTCCCTACTTACACACCACCTGCTTGTGCGCCACTATTGTGCAAAACTCACAACTTGAACACCCCCTTTGGATTATACACAACACAATTCTTGAAAATAACTCTCTATTTGAGCACTTCTTACAAATTTCACGCCACTTCTACTTTCCCTCCACTCTGCTTGCATGCCTCTTTACTTGCGGGCCTTATAAATAACTCCTAACTTGCGCAACACTTCAGCTTGCACGCCACTTTCTGATACTTGTGTGCTCAGAGCTCAAATTTTCTATTAAGTGTTGAGAATAGAGAGATGAGGAGGGTATCCATCTATTTATAGGCCTTTTGGTTACTTGCGTGCCATATACAATTGTGTGCCACTCCATCACTTGCGCACCACTCGATCACTTGTGCGCCACTCCATCACTTGCATGCCACTTTCTTTCCTTTGTCATATTTTGATGTGTTCATGTTGAAATATGACTTGCGCATAACATACACGTGTGCATCACTTATACTTGAGCACCACTTTTTGACTTGCGTTCCAATATTTAACTTGTGCGCCACTTTATTTCCTTTATCATATTTTGATGTGATGATCTTGAAATATGACTTGCACACAACATACACTTACACTCCACTTATAATTGTGCGCCACACTAGCACGCCACATATACTTGCATGCCACTTTCTCTCCTTTGCCAAAAAACACTTCTTTACTCCCCCTATCCTTTATAAGGCTTGCATCATAAGTTCTCCAAACTTATGATATTTTTGAAATAAAAATCAGCAAATCATCGTCATAGTTACCATGGGAAGTATTTTAACTTCCCTATCATCCATCAACCACTTATAAAAAGTGAAGTGATTTTCCTTTCTTCTCAAACTTCCTTGACAACAAAACATAATACCTGAAAAGAATATTCTTCATAATCAGCTTGGTCCTAACACTTAGGCCTATTAGGCCCATTATGCCCATGAGGACCATTAGGTTACTTCAACCACTTAGTCCCATTAGGACAATGAGGCCACTAAGGCCCACAAGGCCCATGTGGTCCATCAATCCCATTAGGCCACTTAGGCCCATTAGGCCACTTAGGCCCAATAGGCCACTTAGGCCCATTCAGCACATTAGGCCACTTAGGCCCATTACGTTCATTAGGCCATTGAGGCCACTTAGGCCCATTAAGCCACTTGGTCTCATTACACCCCTCAGGCCCATCAGGGCCATGAGGCCCATGAGGCCCATCAAGCCCAACATGTCCATCAGGCCCATGTAGGCCATTAGGCCCATCAAATCCATTGGTCCCATTAAGCCCATTAGACCCACAAGGAAAGTGAGGTCCATTTGCCCCATCAGTCCCATTAGGACACTTAGGCCCATTAGTCCAATTAAGACCATTAGGCCACTAAGGCCCATTAAGCTCATTAGATCACTTAATCCCACCAAGTCCATCAAGCCCATGAGGCCACTTAGGTCCATTCGGCCCATTATTCCCATCAGTCTCATCAGGCACATTAGGCCACTTAGGCCCATTCGACTCATTAGGCCACTTAGGACCACTAAACTCATTCGACCCATTAGGCCACTTAGGCTCATTAGGTACATCGGGCCGATTAGACCCCTTAGGCCCATTCGGTTCATTAGGCCACTTATGCCCATTATGCCTTCTAGGCCACTTGGGTCCATTAGGCCCATTAGGTCACTTAGTCCCATTCGTCACATTAGGCCACGTAGGCCCATTAGGCCCATTAGGCCCATTAGGACACTTAGGCCCATTCAGCCCATTAAGCCCATTAGGCCACTAAGACCCATTGGGTTCATTTGGTCACTTTGGTCCATTACGCCACTTTGGCCCATTAAGACCATTAAGAAACTTAGGCCCATTAAGCCACTTAGGACTTTTAGGCCCATCAGGCCACTTAGGCCCATTAGGCCACTTAGGCACATTATGTCAATTAGGACACTAAGGCCCATTTTTCAATTTCGACCACTTAGGTCATTTAGGCCCATTAGGCCATTGTGGCCAATTAGGCCCATTAGGTCATTTCGGCCACTCAGACACATTAGGCCCATTAGTCCACTGAGGCCTATTAGGCCACTGAGGCCCATTAGTCCCATTTGTACACTTAGGCCCATTCTACTCATTAGGCCACTTAGGCCCATTAGGCCCATTCAACCACTTAGACACATTAGGACTATTTGGACCATTTGGCCACTAACACCCACTAGGCCCATTAGGCCACTTATACCTATTTGGGCCCTTAGGTCACTTAGGCCACTTAGGCTCATTTGGCCCATTAGGCCACTGAGTCCCCATTAGGCCCACTAGTCCACTTTGGCCAATTAAGCCACTTAGGCCACTTAGACCCATTACGCTACTTAGTCCCATTAGGCCCATTGGGCCCATGTGTCCACTGAGGCCCACTAGGCCCATTAGGCCCATCAACCCCATGAAGCCACTTAGTCCCATTAGTTCACTTAGGCCCATTAGGCCACTTAGGCCCATCTAGCCACTTAGGCCCATGAGGTCATTTAGACCCATTATTCTAATTTGGCCACTTAGACTCATTAGGCGGATTAGACCCCTTAGGGCACTACGGCCCATTAGGCTCATTAGGCCATTTCAGCCACTCAGGCCTATTAGGCCCATTAGTCCCATTAGGCCACTAAGTCACATTACTCCACTAAGTACCATTAGGCCCAATAGGCCATTGAGGCCCATTCGCCCCATTAGTCCACAAAGGAAAATTAGGCCACTTCGGCCACTTAGGCCCATTAAGCCACTTAGGCCCATTAGGCCACTTAGGCACATTAGTCCACTTAAACCCATTAGGCCCATGTTTCCGCTGAGGAACATCAAGACCATGAGGCCACTTAGGCACATTAGGCCCATTAGGCCACTTCGGCCCATTATGCCCATTAGTCCACATAGGCCAATTTCGCTCATGATGCCACTTAGGCCCTATAGGCCCATTAGGCCACTTAGGCCCTATAGTCCCATTAGTCCACTAATGTCCATTAGGCCCATTAGGCCACTTAGGCACATTAGGCCCATGAGGTCCATGAGGCCACTAAGGCCACTGAGGCCCATTAGGCCCATTTTTCCCATCAGGCCCATCAAACCCATTATGTCACTTATGCCCATGAGGCCCATGAGGCCCATTTGGGGCATTAGAAAAATTAGGCACATTAATCTCATTAGACCACATATGCCCATTAGACCCATCAGGCCCATCAAGCCCATTAGGCTACATTGGCCCATTCAAAACATTATGCCCATATGGCCCATTAGGCCAATTAGGCCCATTCAGCGAATTGGGTCACTTCGGCCCATGAGGCCTATTAGGCCCATCAGTCACATCATGTCCATTAGGCCACTCAGGTCCATTGGGCCCATTAGGCCATTTAGGCCTATTCGGCGCATTCGGCCACTTAGGCCCATTAGGCCCCCTAGGCCACTTAGGCCCATTAGGCCACTAAGGCCCATTATGCCAAATAGGCCACTTAAGCCCATTCATATAATTAGGCCACTTAGTCCCACTAGGACCATTAGGCCCATTAGGTCACTTAGGCCCATTAGGCTCATTAGGTCACTAAGGACCATTAGGCCCATTACTCCCATTAAGACACTTAGGCCCATTAGACCATTAAGGCCCATTAATTCCATTAGGCCACTCAGGCCCCTTAGACCCATTAGGCCCATTAGGCCACTTAGACACATTAGGCTACTTAGGCCCACTAGGCCCATTAGGCCACTTAGTCCACTTAGGCTCATTATGCCCATTAGGCCAATTAGGCCACTTAGGCCCATTATGTTAGTTAGGCCCATTAGCCACTTAGGCCCATTAGGCTACTTAGGCCCATTAGGTAACTTAGGACCATTAGGCCACTTAGGCCCATTAGGAAATTTCTACCACTAATCCCCATTAGGTTGATTAGTCCCATTAGGCCACTTAGGCACATTAGGCCATTTCAGCCACTTAGGCTGATTAGGCCCATTAGAACACTGAGGCCCATTCATCCACTTAGGCCCATTAGTCCCAATAGTCCCACTCAGTCTATGAGGCTGATTAGGCCACTTTGGCCTATTAGGCCCATTAGGCAACTTCGACCAATTTGGCCCATTATCCCACTTAGGCCCATTAGACCCATTCAGTCGATTAGGGGGATTAGTCAACTTGGGCACATTAGGTCCCTTAGGCCCCTTAGGCCACTTAGGCCTATTAGGCCCATTAGACCGATTAGGCCAGTTAGGCCCATGATGCCCATTAGGTCCATTCAACCACTTAGTCCCATCAGCCCCATTAAACACATTAGTCCTATTATGCCCATTAGGCCCATTTGGCCACTTAGGCCCATTAAGACCATTAGGCCATGTAGGACCATTAGGTCCATTAGGCCACTTAGTCCCATTAGGACCATTAAACCCATTAGTCCCATTAGTCCCATTAATTCACTAAGACCACTTAGGCCCATTAGTCCCATTCGGCCAATTAGCCCGATTAGGCCGCATAGGCCCATTAGGCCACGTCGGCTTATTAGGAACATTAGGAAAATTAGGCCCATTAGGTCCATTAAACCAATTAGGCCCATTAGGCCCATTAGGACTGTTAATCCACTTAGGCCCATTAGGCCCATTAGGACACTTAGGCCCATTAGGCCCATTAAACCCATTAGTCCCATTAGGACCATTAGGACCATTAAGCCACTTAGGCACATTAGGCCCATTCAGTCGATCAACCCGACTAGGCCACTTAGGCCACTTAGGCCCATTAGGTCCATTAGGCCCATTAGGCCCATTAGGCCCAGTAGGGCCATTAGGCCCACTAGGCCCATCCGGGAACCTAGTACCATTAGGCCACTGATAACCATTAGGCCCTTTAGACCCATTAGGCCCATGAGGCGCACTCCGACGATGAGGCCCATGAGGCCCATTAGGCCTAGGAGGACCATCAAGCCCATTAGGACACTTAGGCCCATTAGGCACTTTGGGCTCAGGAGTCCACTTAGGCCTATGAGGCCCACAAGGCCCATTAGACCCATCAGGACACTTGGGCCCATTAGGCCCATTAATCCCATTAGGCCTACTCGACCCTTTAGGCCACTTAGGCCCATTGGGCCCACTAGTCCATTCGTCCCATGAGGCCCATTGGGACCATTCATCCCATTAGGCCCACTCAACCCATTAGGCCCCTTAACCCCATGAGGCCCATTGGTCCCATTAGGCCCATTAGGCCACTTGGACCCTTCGGTCCATTAGTCCCCTTTGAACCACTTAGCCCACTTAGGCCTATTAGGCCCATTATGCCCATTGGGTCCATGAGTCAACTTAGGCCCATTAGGTCCATCAGTCCCCTGAGGCCCACTAGGCCCATTAGGACAATTAGGCCCATTCATCCCATTAGGCCTATTAGGACCTTTAGGCCCACAAGGCCCATTAGGCCACTTAGGTCCATTAGGCCACTTAGGTCACTTAGGGCCATGAGGTCCATTAGGCCCATCATGCCCATTAGACAACTTAGGCCAATTAGTCCCATTGGTCCCATAGTCCCATTAGGCCACTTCAGTCCATTGGGATCCATTGAGCCCATGAGGCCACTTAGACCCATTCATCCCATTAGGACCCTAAGGCCCATCGGGCCACTTAGGTCCATTTGGCCGATCAATCCCACTAGACCCATTCCACTTAGGCCCATTAAGCCCATCAGGCCACTTCGGCCACTTTGGCCCATTGGGCCCACTTGGCCACTTAAGCCCAGAAGGCCTATTAGTCCCATTAGCCCCATGTGGCCCATGAGGCCCATCAATCTCATGAGGCTAGTGAGGCCCATTAGGCCCAAGAGCCCACTGAGGCCCATTAGGCCAATTATGCCACTTATGGCCACTAGGCCCATTAGGATTATGAGGCCACTTAGGCCCATTTGGACCTTGAGGCCCATTAGGCCCATCAGGCCCATTCATCCACTTAGGCCCATTAGGCACATTAAGCCCCACATGCTTATTAGGCCCATTTCGCAACCTAGACCCATTAGGTCCATTTTTCCACTTAGGCCGGTTTGGAAACTTAGGCCCATTGGGCCCCTTAATCCACTTAGGCCAATTTATTCCATTAAGCCCATTAGGCCCATTAGGAGACTTAGGTCACTTCATCCCATTAGTCCCATTATGCCCATCGGGGCTATCATGCCCATTCGACCACTAAGGCCCATTAGACCCATTAGACCCATTTGGCCACTTATGCCCATTATGTTGATTAGGCCACTTATACCACTTAGGTTTATGAGGACCATTAGGCCCATTAGGCCCATTAGGCCACTAAGGCCCATTATGCTCATTGGGCTAATGAGGCCCATTATGACCATTGGGACTATTATTCCCATGAGACTCGTTAGGCCACAAAGGCCCATTACGCCCATCAGGCCCATTCGGACACTTAGGCCCATTATCCCACTAGGCACATTAGGCCATTTAGGCACATGAAGCCCATTAGGACACTTAGGCCACTTAGGACCATTCTGTCCATTAGGCCCATTAGGCCACTTAGGCCCATTAGGCCCATTCGGCAACTTAGGCCCATTGGGCAACTTCGCCCCATTATTTCAATTTTCCCTATCATGCCCATTGGGACACCTAGTCCCATTAGGCCCATTCGACCACTAAGGCCCATTGGGCCACTTCGGAACATTGGGCCATAGAGGACCATTATGACCATGAGACCAATCAGACCCATTAGGCCGCTAAGGCCCATTAGGCCCATTAGGCCCATCAGGCCCATCGGGGCACTTAACCCCATTAGGCCTATTAGACCCATTAGGCCCATGAGGCCCATTATGCTACTTAGGCCACTTAGGCTCATGAGGCCCAATAGAACCATTAGGCCATTGAGGCCCATTAGGATCGTTAATCCTATTAGGCCAACAAGGCCCATTAGGCCCATTAGGCCACTTAGTCCCATTAGCCCACCTAGGCCCATTTGTCTGATTAGGCCAATTCAACCACTTAGGCCACTTAGGCCCATTATTCTCATTAGGTCCATTAGTCCACTTAGGCCACTTAGGCATTAGGCCCATTAGGCCCATTATCCCCATTAGGCCACTTAGGCCCATTAGTCCCATTCGATCGCTTAGACTGATTAGTCCACTAAGACCACTTAGAACCATTATTCTCATTAGGCCCACTAGGCCCATTAGGCCCATTAGGCCACTTAGGCCCATTAGGCCCATTTAATCAATTAGGGGGATTAAGTCACTTGGGCCCATTAGGACACTTAGTCCCATCAATCCCATTAGGTCTATAAAGCCACTTAGGTCCATTTTTCCCATTTGACCACTTAGTCATATTAGGCCACTTAGGCCCATTAGGCCCATTAAACCCATTTGGACCATTAGGCCCATTTCGAAACGAAGTCCCATTAGGCCATGTAGGCCATTTAGTCTTATTAAGACACTTAGGCCCATTAAGTCCATTAAACTCATTGGCCCCATTCGTCCTATTAGGCCCATTAGGCCTGTTAAACCACTTTGGCCACTTTGGCCCATTCGGTCGATTAGCCCGATTAATCCACTTAGGCCCATTAGGACATGTAGGCCCATTAGGACACTTAGTCCCATTCGGCTCATTAACCCATTGGTCCCATTAGGACACTTAGGCCCATTAGTCCTCTTAGGCCGATTGGGCCTCTTAGACCCATTGGGCCCATGAGGCCCCTTGGGCCCATTCGGCTCTTTAAGACCATGAGGCCCATTAGTCCCGTCGGTCCACTCAGGCCCATTAGGCCCTTTAGGCACACTGGCCCCATTTAGACACTAAGGCCCATTAGGCCATTAGGTCATTAGGCCGCTTAGGCCCACTAGGCCATTGGGCCACTTAGGCTTAGGAGGCCCATTAGGCCCATTTGGACCAAGAGGACCATTAGGACCATGAGGTCCATTAGACCCATCAGGCCCATGAGTCCACTTAGGCCCATGAGACCCATTATTCCTATTAGGCCACTTATGCTTATTAGGCCCATTGGGCCCATGAGGCCTCTTAGGCCACTTAGGCCCATTAGAACCATTAGGCTCATTGGGCCCATTAGGCCACTTAGGCACATTGGGCCACTTTTTTCCATTGTTCCCATTTGGTCTATCTGGCCCATTAGGCCCATTCGGTCATTTAGGCCCATTAGGCCACGTAGGCCCATTAGTCCAATTGGACCACTGAGGCCCATTGATCCACTTAGGCCCATTAGTCCACTAAGGACCATTATGGCCATTAGGCCAATCAGGCCCATCAGGCCCATTGGGCCACTGAGGCCCATTATGACCATTGGGCCCATTAGGCCACTTAGGCCCATTACGCCCATTAGGCCCATGAGACCCATTAGACCCATGAGGCCCATTAGGAAATTTAGTCCACTTAGGCCCATGAGTCCCATTAGGCCCATCAGAACCATGAGCCCACTAAGGCCCATTATGCCCATTAAGTCCATCAATCTCATTAGGCCACTTAGACCCATTATGCCCATTATGCCAATTAGGCCTATAAGGCCAATTAGGCACATTCAGCTAATTAATCCACTTAGGCCCATTATGACCATTAAGCCACAAAGGCCATTTAGACCCATTATGCCCATTAGGCCCATTAGGTGCATTAAGCCACTTAGGCCACTTAGGCCCATTAGGCTTATGAGGCTCATGAGGCCCATGAGGCCACTAAGGCCCATTTGTCCCATTTTTCCCATCAGGCCTATTAGGCCACTTAGGCCCATTAAGGCCATGCTGCCCATGAGGACCATTAGGCCACTTAGGATCATTCAGCTCATTAGGCCACTAAGGCCCATTAAACCCATTGGGCCCATCAAGCCCATAAGGCCACTTAGGCCCATTCGACCCATTATACCAATCAGGCCCATGAGGCCCATCAAGCCCATCAAGCCCATTAGGCCACTTAGGTACATTCATCTCATTAGGATACTAAGTCCCATTAATCCCATCAGGCCCATCAGTCCCATTAGGCCACTTAGGACCATTGGGCCCATCCAGCCCATTTGGCCACTTAGGCCCATTCGTCTCATTATGCCACTTATGCCTATTAGTCCCATTAATCTCATTAAGCAACTTAGGCCGCTTAGGTCCATTAGTCCAATTAAACCCATTAGTCCCATTAGTCTCATTAAGCTCATTAGGCCACTTGGTGACATTCAGCTCATTAGGCCACTTAGGACCATTAGTCCCATTAAGACACTTAGGCCACTTAGGCACATTCAGCCCATCAATCCCATTAGGTCATTGAGTCCCATTAAACCCATTAAGGCACTGAGGCCCATTCAGCTCATTAGGCCACTTACGCCCTTTAGGTCCATTGGGCTCATTAGGCCACTTCGTCCACTTAGGCCCATTTAGCCACTAAGTCCCATTAGTCCTATTAGGCCACTTAGGCCCATTAAACACATTAAACCGCATAGGCCACTTACGCTCATTCGTCCCATTAGACCCATTAGGCCACTAAGGCCCATTAGGCCCATTAGTCCACTTAGGCCCATTAGGCCCATTTGGACACTTAGCCCAATTCGGCCCATTAGGCCACTTAGGCCACTTAATCCCATTATTCAACTTAGGCCCATTAGGCCACTTAGGTCCATTAGGTCACCTAAGCCCATTATGCCCATGAGGCCACTCAAGCCACTCAGGCCCATTAGGCCCATTAGGCCACTGAGGCCCATTAGGCGCATTAGGCCCATTAGGCCACTGAGGCCCATTAGGCCCATTTTTTCAATTAATCCCATTAGGCCACTTAGACCACTTAGGACCATTAAGCCCACTAAGGCCCATTTGGCCCCTTAGGCCACTTAGGCCCATTTGGCCTATTAGGCCACTCAGGCCACTCATGCCCATTATGCCCATTGGGCCCATTAATCCACTTAGGCCCATTAGGCCACTTAGGCCAATTAGGCCCATTGTTTCACTTTGGCCCATAAGTCCACTTAGGCCCATTCATCCCATTAGGCCACTTCATCCACTTAGGCCCATTCGGCCAATTAGGACACTAAGTCCCATTAGGTCCATTCGGCCACTTAGACTCATTCGACTCATTAGGCCACTTAGGCCCATTAGGCCCATTTGGCTACTAAGGCCCATTAGTCCACTTAGGCCCATTAGGCAACTTAGGTCACTCCAGCCCTTTAGGCCTATTAGGACACAAGACCCATTAGGCCCATTATGACACTTAGGCCCATTATGACACTTAGGCCCATTAGTCCCATTACACCACTTAGGTCACTTAGGTCCATTAGGCCACTTAGTCCCATTAGGCCCATTAGGCCACTTTGGCCACTTAGGCCCATTATTCCCATTAGTCCCATTAGCCCACTTAGGCCCATTAGGCCACTTAGTCCCATTAGGCACATTAGATCACTTAGGCCCATTAGGCCACTTAAGCCCACTAGGCCACTTAGGTCCATTAGTCCCATTAGGCCACTTAGGCCCATTAGGCCACTTCGACCACTTAGGCGCATTAGGCCCATTATGCCCATTAGGCCCATTTGGCCACTTAGGCCCATTATGCTCATTAAGCCACATAGGACACTTAGGCCCATTAGGCCACTTAGGTTGATTAGGCCACTTAGGCTGATTAGGCCACTTAGTCCCATTAGGCCACTTAGGCCACATAGGCCCATCATGACCATTAGGTCCATGAGGCAAATTAGGCCCATTAGGTCACTTACGCCCATTAGGACCATTACAATACTTAGGCCCAATGGGCCACTTAGGTCACTTAGGTCACTTAGGCCCATTATGCCACTTAACTCCATTAGGCCCATTAGGACAATTATCCCCATTATGCCCATTAGTCCCATTAGGCCCATTTTACCACTTAGCCATATTATGCCCCTTAGGACCATTTAGCCCATTCGTCCACTTAGACCCATTAGACCTATTAGGCCCATTAGGCCACTAAGTCCATTTAGGCCCATTCGGCCCATTCGACCCATTAGGCCCACTCATCCCATTAGGCCCATTAGGCCACTGAGATCCATTCATCCCATTAGGCTACTTAGGCTCATTCAGCCCATTACGCCACTTAGGCTTATTTAGTCCATTAGTTCAATTAGGCCACTTAGGCCAGTTAGGCTTATTAAGCCACTTTGGCTAGTTAGGACCATTAGGTTCATTGGGCCCATTACGCCACTTAGGATCGTTCATCCCATTATGACCATTAGTCCACTTAGGCTAGTAAGGCCCATTAGGCCTCTTTGACTAGTTAGACCCATGGGGCTCATTTGAACCATTAGGAAAATTAGGCCAGTTAGGCCCCTTAGGCTAGTTGGGCCCATTAAGTCCATTAGGACCATTGTTCCCATTATGCCAGTTAGTCCAGTTAAGCCCATTCGACCACTTAGGCCCATTAGGCCAGTTAGGCTCATTAGGCCTATTAGGCCCCTTGGCAGGCCACTTGATAGTGCCCAATGGATGATGTATCACTAATAGGGGGAGGGGGTGAATCAGTGATACCTTTTTCTCTTATATTTCTTTTCAAATGAAACAACCTTCACCTCCTGTTAAATATTCTATTCCTTAATGAAAATAATTAAAACACACATCCACATGAACACAAGTATTTACAAGATTAGCTATTCAATAAGAATAGCTATGTCCTTGGTTTGGTATGGAAGTGATCCAATACCACAAAATCCACTAGAAAAAAATCATTGGATTACAATGAGTAGGGTATACCCTTTCACTCACATAGAACTATGTAAACAATCCAATAGTGCATGTGCACACTCTTAGCACAAATAGGGTAATGAAATGATTGTGTAACTACTCATGTTACCTATACTTATTTTCAATTCCACAAATGTTTTCAATTGAAAACAACTTCTTCATTTTCTTACCCAGAAGATGGTAAGAACTTCCTAGACTTTTTTAAGAAAAAAATTCAAGTCCAATTTTCCCAGTATGATTTTCCCAGTTCGATTCCTCTGAGTACGATTCTCCCTGATATGATTCTTCCTGATACGATTTTCCTAATACGATTATTCTCATTACTATTCTCCCCAGTATGAAAAATATAACTTTGATAGAATGCGAGAGAGATGAATCGACACCACTTCAATTCTCTATCTTCCACATTCCAGAAGACCTATTAAGAAAATCACGATTTTATTAATCTATCTCGATACGATGATCAGACTAATACGATTGACAAGACGAATATGGTAATTAGGTGAGTACGATAAACACGGATTACAATGATCAACTGAATACAATGTTGTAATCTTGTCTCTTCTCTTTCACTTCAATCCGTTGAAACTTCTTCAACAAAAGTGAATAGGGAAACTTCTTCTTCTCTCTAAAACTCAGAGCTTCTCTCTCATGAATAGTACATCAGTCCACCTCAAGTACTAAATTTGGACCATTTGTCCCATTTGTCCACTTAAATCCCATTTAGCCCACTTGGCCACTTAAATCCCATTAGACCCATTAGGTCACCTAGGCCACTTAGGCCCATTAATCCAATTAGTCCATTTAGACCAATTTAGGTCATTTAGGCAAATTAGGACAATTGGTCCATTTAGGCTATTTTGGAAAATTTTCCCATTTAGGCCAATTTTGGCCATTTAGGCCAATGATTCCAATGAGACCAATTCAGGACAATTAGGCCAATTTAGGCCCTTTAGGGCATTTAGGCCAATTAGAATATTTAGGCTATTTAGGCCAATTTAGGCCAATTATGCCAATTGGGCCAATTATGTAATTTAGTTCATTTAGTCCAATTTATGACATTTAGGATAATTGGTCCATTTAGTCCAATTTAGGTCATTTAGTCTATTTAGGCCAATTTAGACCATTTAGGACAATTCAGACAATTATTCCATTTAGGCCAATTTAGGAAATTTAGACCAATTAGGCCAATTAGGTTGATTAGGCCATTTAAGCTGATTAGGAAAAATTTGACCATTTGGACCAATTAGGATAATTATGAAATTTAGGAAATTTAATCCAATAAGGTCATTTAGTAAATTTTTTCCATTTAGGCCATTTAGACCAATTTAGGCCATTTAGGCCAATTAGGCCAATTAGGTCAATTACACAATTTAGGAAATTTTGCCCAATTATTCCATTTAGGAAAATTTAGTTCATTTATACCAATTAGGAAAATTAGACCAATTTTGTCCATTTAAGAAAATTTGGCCATTTAAGACAATTTAGCTCATTTAGAACAATTACGAAATTTATCCCAATTCGAAAATTCATGCCAATTAGACCAATTAGGCCATTTTGGCCAATTTATGCCGAGTCAATTTAGGCCATTTAGGTCAATTTAGGTCACTTGGTCCAATTAGACCAATTAGGTCATTTAGGCCAATTAGGCCATTTTGACCATTTTGACCAATTTAGGCCATTTAGACCAGTTAAGCCAATTTAGGCCATTTAGGCTAATTTAGGTCATTGAGAATAATTATAAAAATTAGTCCAATTATTCCATTTATTTCATTTAGTCCAATTAGTCCATTTAGTCTAATTAATCCATTTAAGCCAATTAGGCCAATTAGGCCATTTAAGCCATTTAATCCAATTAATCAATTTGTTCATTTAAGTAATTTAGTACATTTAGGACAATTAGACCATTTAGGCCCTTTATTTCATTTAGGCCAATTAGACAATTTTAAGTCATTTGGTCCAATTTAGGCAATTTAGGCCAATTAGGCCATTTAGTCTAATTTAGGACATTTAGGCTATTTAGGATAATTTAGACCCATATGTCCAATTAGGCCCATATGGTCAATTAGTCCATTAATTCCACTATACCCATTAGACCCATTAGGCCACTTAGTCCTAATTGGCTCATTAGGCCGATTAGGCCCCTTACGCTCATTATGCCACTTAATCCCATTAGACCCATTTGGCCCATTTGGCCACATAAGTCCATTAGACCTATTAGTCCACTTAGTCTCATTCGACCCTTAGTCCCATTAGTCCCATTAGTCCATTTAGGCTAATTTAGGTCATTTAGGCCAATTAGACCTTTTAGGTCATTTTTTCCAATTAGGCTATTTTTGCCATTTTGGCTAATTTAGCCTATTTAGGCCAATGAGGATAATGAGAAAAATTCAGTCCAATTAGGCCAATTTAGTCCCTTTAGGGAATTTAGTCCAATTAGAAGATTTAAGCCATTTAGGCCAATTTAGGTCAATTAATACATTTAGGCCAATTTGGTCAATTAGGCCAATTAGGCCAATTGGGTCAATTAGGACAATTAGAAAATTTAGTTCATTTATACAATTTAGGCTGATTTAGGACATTTAGGCTAATAAGGCCATTTAGGCCAATTTAGATCATTTAGGCCGTTTAGGCCAATTTAGACCATTTATGCCAATTCGGTCAATTCGGTCAATTATGCCCTTTTGGCCAATTTAGGAAATTTAGACTAATTAGGTCAATTAGTTTGATTAGTTCATTTAATCTCATTAGGCCAACTTTGACCATTTGATCAAATTAGGCCAATTATTCAATTTAGGCAATTTAATCTAATTTGGCCATTTAGGAAAAATTTGTCCATTTAGGCCATTTAGACCAATTTAGACCATTTAGTCCAATTAGGCTAATTTGGTCAACTACACAATTTAAAAAATTTAGACCAATTATTCTACTTAGGACATTTAGACCAATTAGACCCATTTTGTCCATTTAGACCATTTAGGACAATTAGGAAATTTAGGCCTATTTATCTCATTTAGACCAATTAGGAAAATTAGGCCAATTAAGCAATTCATGCCAATTAGACCAATTAGGCCATTTAGGCCAATTTATTCCATTTTGGAAAATTTAGGCCATTTAGGTCAATTTAGGCCACTTAGGCCAATTAGACTAATTAGGTCATTTAGGCCATTTAGGCCAATTAGTCCATTTAGGTCATTTAGGTCATTTAGGCCAATTAGGCCATTTAGACCATTTAGACCAATTTAGTCCATTTAGACTAATTAGGCCAATTTAGGCCATTTAGTCCATTTAGACCATTTAGTCCATTTATCCCAGTTAGGAAAATTATTCCAATTAGTCCATTTAGGCCATTTAATCCAATTATGCCAATTAGGCCATTTAGGCCAATTAATCCATTTAGGCCAATTCGACCAATTAGACCATTTAGGCCAATTTAGCCAATTAATCAATTTGTTCATTTAGGTCATTTAGACCATTTAGGCCCATTAGACCATTTATTCCATTTAGGTCATTTAGGTCAATTAGTCTAATTAGAAAATTTAGTTCATTTAGTCTAATTTAGGCCATTTAGACCAATTAGTCCATTTAGGCCAATTTAGGGCATTTAGGCTATTTAGGCTAATTTATACCATTTAAGCCAATTCGAATAATTAGTCCATTTAGTCCAATTATGAAAATTATGAAATTTAAGCCGATTTGGTAAATTTAGGTCATTTAGGCCAATTAGGCCATTGAGGATAATTAGACCAATTAGACAATTTAGGCAATTTAGGTCAATTAGACCAATTAGGTTAATTTAGGTCTTTTAGGCCAATTTCCATTTATTCCAATTAGTCCATTTAGTACAATTAAGACAATTTAATCCATTTGGGTAAATTAGGACAATTAATCCAATTAGTTCATTTATGTAATTTAGGCCAATTGGACCATTTAGGCCAATTTAGACCATTTAGACCAATTAGGCCAATTAGGCCAATTAGGCCAATTTTGGCCATTCAGGCCAATTCAGGCCAATTAGGCCAATTAGGCCATTTAGGCCATTTTGATAACGTATTATGAAGGGAAACATAGTACATAGATTGTCAAGTACGAGTAATCATAAACATATGAGGCTTCTTCTCATGAAGTTTGCACTTGATAATCTCCAAGACATGAGATTATGAGAACAGACCCGCCATTAGGAATTCTGGATGTTTTGGCATCATCAGATATTCCTATCTATGAGTGTGTGTGATGGTCCTTAGATTTTAAGATTATTATTAAAGCATGTCACAACTCGCATACTTAGATGTATGTCGTAAACCACGATGATAACATCTCATAGAGAAGTTGGATACGTAGGGTGCATCACGAGTGACATGTCATTAATGAATAAGTCAATGAAAGATTTTTCCATTCCATCTTTATAGAATCTGATATATCAACCATTTTATTGGAATAATACCCTCGCATTATACTCCATGTCCATGGTGTAATGATGTGTTTATTTCAAATAGTCAAAGGAAGACATATCTATCATATATTTTGGTGACACGTATGTGGAACCATCTTGATGAGATATTGTGATAAAGTGATTATATTACACAGTGAGTGTTTGTATCTAGTTTTTGATGATGTGACATCAAGTTATTTATTTTGGGTGCTTTGACCCGTTGCTAGACAATAATCTCAGACTTTAGGCAAGTCTGCCTAATGTCAATGATAAGGAATCATAGAGGGTCACACACTAAGTGTTTCCTTTGATATGATTAAATTATATTTGAGTTTAATTAATATAATCAATATTATTCTCAAGACTAAGGAATAATTTTATTCAATTTTTATTGATCACATAAATTAAATAAATATTTATTCTCTGACATGTGAATAAAATATTTATTTTATTTATTTAATATTTTAATAAATATTTATTCAGTAGATTGTAAATAAAATATTTATTTATGAACAAAACAATTATTCGATTGTTCAATAAATGATATAGGAGTTTTAATAGACCAATACTGAGTCCATTGAAAAATACTAATTGACAAGACCGTTATATAATATTTGTTATTGCGCAAGTTTGCATGTGCCAAAAAATAATAATTATATAATAATATTATGCGGTATGAGATTTATTGAAGGTAATTAATATTATTTAATGGCTGTTATGAAATTAAATAATATTTTAACTTAAATCTAAACTCTATAAATAAGCATCTATGTCTATTGTGTAAAGAATCCAAAAACTGAGAATAAAAAATTGTTGAACATAATGAATTCTCTCTCAACTCCTCCTTCTCTCTCTCTCTCAAGGATGATAAGTGCAGGAAATATTTATTTAAGACCGAAGAACGAGTGAGCAAGAATGAAAAACATAATATATTGGACTCTCTGCACTATCACCTAGATATCGAGTGGTGTTTCTCGAAGATCATAGGATCACATGTGGATTACCGCTAGAGGGATTTTATCCTGGGATCTTCACAATGCAATGATGGTAATCTGAAAGGGTCTTTTCAGATGATCAACATTCACTAACGAAGAAAGTTCCTAAGCATAGGTATTTATTTATTTAAATATTAAATATATTATTTTTAAATTTGGCGTGCAAGATCCTCTCTCTTAGTTTCAGGAAATGATAATTAAAAGAAATTTTAATATACCACACATCTTTGCATGCTTCCACTATGCTCGAAATAACCACCACCACCACTACTGTCGTCGCCTTCTTCGCCAACACTACCACCCTCCCCCCCCGCCTCTACCACTAATACCACCAACACCATCAGATCGACCTCCACTAGGACCCTCACTGAAATCAATCGAGGTATCATATAAAGAGTGCATTGATGTCATACATGAATTAAAAGTAATAGTAGTATCTGATGGAAGTGGTGGAATTATAACTGACAGATCTTCCATGAAGTGTTCGGTGACCGATTTACTTCTTTCACGTTCCTTTATAGCTATTTTTTTGGCCTCATATGCTTCTGCATGAGCGTTTTTAAGCTTGGTGGTCTGATAGGTTTGAGAGGCACTCGATGAGGGCCAATACCTAGTGGGGATGATATTTTTCATGGGTCGAAATCATACTCTCCCATGGTGTTCCTCACTTAATACTTGTCTCAAATGATCATTTGTACCAAATTTGTCATCTTCTTTCTCTTCTAGGGCCTCCAGGACACACTGTTAAAAATATAAACAAGATATTTAATTATGAATTATGTATCAAAATTTGAAATATCAATAAAAAAACATAAAATATTTTCTTGTGTTTGTGCATTTACATCACTTCCTTTATTTTTCTTCCAAGTTAAGGAAAATAATTTTTCTCGAGGCACACGACCTTTGATTCCAAATGCTTCTTGCTACAAATAACATTGATTAGTATAATACTACATTATTGAATAATATGAAAGTGATAAACCTAGAATGAATTAAAATTGTAACTATTGAAGAAATCCATAGAATTAAGAAACATATAAATGTAAATTTATTTATAAATTTAATACTAGTGAAATAACGTAAACAATCCATACAAATTAGTAAGATAACCCTGTGTATGGTATGGATTCTTCTTATCTATTCATTTCAGTCTAATTCCATTTATTTTGTATTGTTTGGCAATTCATTCACTTGGTAATTTTGATTATTTTTTCATTTGTCTATTTTTCTAATTGGAAAATTATGACATTTATAAAAATTAGGAAAATTAGGCCAATTAGTCTAATTAGACCATTTAGGCCAATTAGGCCCTTTAGGTCAATTATGTTGTTTAGGCCAATTAGGCCATTAGGACAATTGGGTCATTAGGCCATATAGAATTTAGGCCTTTAATCCATTTATTACAATTAGTCCATTAGTCCATTTAGGTCATTAACCAATTTAGGCCAATTAGGCTAATTAGACCATTTAGGTCAATTAGGCCAATTATGCTAATTATACCATTTAATCCAACTAGATCATTTAATCCATTTAGACCAATTAGGACATTTAGAACAATTAGGTCATTTGTCCCAATTAGGTCATTTGGCTATTTAGACAAATTTGGTCATTAGACCATTACCCATTAGTTCATTACACCATCAGGACAATTGGTCATTTGGTTATTTGACCATTTATGCTAATTTAGGCCAATTAGGCTAAATAGGATAATTAGGTCAATTAGGCCATTTAGACCCATTTTTTCATTTAGACTAATTAGTATAATTAGGTCAATTAGGACAATTAGGCCAATTAGATAATTTAATTCCATAAGAACATTTAATCCATTTAGACTAATTAGGCCATTCAGACCAATTAGTTCATTTATGCCAATTAAGCCATTATGCGAATTATGCCATTAGGCTATTAGTCCATTAGGCTATTTAGACCAATTAGGCCATTTAGTTAATTGGTACATTATCCCATTAGTTCATTGGGCCATTAGGCTCATTGGTCATTTGGCCATTTGGTCATTTAGGCCAATTTAGACCAATTTAGGCCAATTATAACAAAAAAAATCCAAAAACCTAGACCCAAAACACAATATCTGAAACACTAATACCTAACGCCTAAATAGGCCCATTAGGATGATTAGGCCACATAATCCCATTAGGTCACTTAGGCCCATTAGGCCCATTAGTCCCATTCGGCCCATGAGGCCACTTAAACCCATTATGCCCATTCAGGCACTTAGGCCCATTAGACCGATTTGGACACTTAGGCCCATTGGGCTCATTAGTCCACTTAGGCTCACTAGGCCCATTAGGCCACATGGGGAAATTAGGCCCATCCATCCAACTCAACCCATTAGGCCCATTTGAACCATTAGGACACTTAGGCCCATTGGCCCTTTAGGCCTCTTAGGCCCATTTGGCCCATTACAATGATTAGGTCGCTTAGGCCCATTAGACTCATTATGCCAATTAGGACACTTAGGCTCAATATGCCCATTTGGCCCATTAGGCCACTTAGGTCTAATTGGACCATTATGACCATTAGGTCACTTTTACCTATTAGGTCGATTAGGCCACTTAGTCCCATTAGGCCACTTAGGCCCATAACGGCCCATTAGGCCACTTAGGCAGATTCGACCCATTAGGCCCATTAGGCCAAATAGGCCCATTCTACCCATTAGGTCGATTCAGCCACTTAGGCCAATTAGGCCACCTGATCCCATTAGGCTAATTAGGCCTCTTAGGCCCATTAGGCCACTAAGGTCCACTACGCCCACTAGGCCCATTAGTCCCATTCCTCTCATTAGGCCAATTAGGCTCATTATCCACATTAGACCAATTAGGACCATTAGACCATTTAGGCTCATTAGGCCCATTAGGCCACTTCGGCCCATTAGGCCCATTAACCCACTTAGGCCACATAGGCCCATTAGGCCACTTAGGCCCATTTAGACACTTAGGTCCATTTGGCCAATTAGTCCCATTGATCCCATTTGGCCTATTTGTCCACTTAGACCACTTAGACTACCTAGGCCCATTAGGCCCATTAGGCCACTTAGTCCACTTAGGCCCACTATGCCGCTTAGGCCCATTAAGCTCATTTGTCCCATTTGCCCCCTTAGTCCACTTAGGCTGCTTATGCCCATTAGGCCACTTAAGCCACTTAGGTCCACTAAGACCATTAGACCCATTAGGCCCCTTAGGTAACTTAGGTCGCTTAGGCCCATTAGTCCAATTTGGCCACTTAGGCCCATTATGCCACTTATTCCCATTGAGCCCATTAGGCCCATTAGGCCACTCAGGCTGCTTAGGCCCATTATGACCATTAGGCCAATAAGGCTGCTTAGTCCCATTGGACCCATTAGTCATTGGCCTCATTAAGTCACTTAAGCCCATTAGGTCACTGAGGCCCATTAGTCCACTTAGGACCATTAGGCCACTTGTGACCATTAGGCCCATTGGGTCCATTAGGCCACTTAGTCCCACTCGACGACTTAGGCTCATTAAGTCCATTAGGCCCTTGAGGCCACTTAGGCCGCTTAGGCCCATTAGGATGATTAAGGTCATTAGGCCCATTAGGCCACTTAGGCCCATTAGGCTCATTCGTCCCCTTAGGCCCATTAGGCTACTTAGGACCATGAGGCCACTTAGGCCCATTAGGCCACTTAGGCCCATTAGTCCACTTAGGCCCATTAGGTCCATTAGGCCTATATGGAATATTAGGCCACCTAGGCCACTTAGGCCCACTTAGGACCATTAGGCTACTTAGGCCACTTAGGACCATTAGGCCTCTTAGGCCCATTGAGCTCATTAGGCCCATTTGTCCCCTTAAGGCCACTTAGGCCGCTTATTCCCATTAGGCCACTTAGGCCCAGTGAGCCAATTATGCCCATTACGCCCCTTAGGTCACTTAGGCCGCTTAGGCCCACTAGGCCCATTAAGACCATTAGGCTGATTTAGCCACTTAGACCCATTATCCCACTTAGGTCACTTAGGCCCATTAGGACCATTAAGCCCATTAAGCCGATTAGGAAACTTTGGCCCATTAGGCCACTTTGGCCCATTAGTCCAATTAGGCCAATTAGGCCCATTTGGCCCATTCGTCCCATTAGGCCATTTAGACCCATTGGGCCCGTTTGTTCCATTGGGCCCATTATGCACATTAAGTCGATTTGGAAACTTTGGACCATTAGGCCACTTCGACCCACTAGGCCCATTAGGCCACTAAGTCCAATTTGGCCCATTTGGAACATTTGGATCCTAGGCCTATTAAGCCCATTAATCCCATTAGGACACCTAGTCCCATTAGACAACTTATTCCCATTAGTCCCCTTAGGCCCATTAGTCCCTTTAGACCCACTGTGGCCATTAGACCATTTAGGCCACTTAGGCCCATTAGGTTGCTTAGGCCCATTAGGCTGCTGAGGCCCATTCATCACATTAGGACCACTTTTCCCCTAGGCCCGTTAATCCCATTAAGCCCATTAGGCCTCCCTGACCCATTAGGACACTTAGACCCATTATAACCCTTAGGTCCATTATGCCACTTAGGCCCATTAATCCCATTGGCCCATTAGGACAATTAATCCTATTAGGTCGATTAGGCCACTTAGGCCATTTAGACCCATTAGTCCACTTAGGCCCATTCAGCCCATTCGACCCATTAGGCCCATTAGACCCATTTAGCCCATTTGGAACCTGGGTCTATTAATCCAATTAATCGCATTAGGCCCATTAGGCCCCTTGGGTCTATTAGGACCCTCGAGCCCATTATGCCCATTTGGCCACTTAGGCTCGTTCATCCCATTAAGCCACTTAGGACATTGAGGCCCATGAGGGCCACTTAGGCCCATGAGGCCCATTAGGCCCATTTGGACACTTAGGCTTTTCCGTACCATTAGGCCAACCAATTAGGCTTATCAGTCCCACTAGTCTCATTCAGTCACCCAGTCAAATTAGGCCCAATGGGCCACTTAGGCCCATTCAGCCACCTAGGCCAATTTGGCCCATTAGGCCACTTAGTCCCATTAGGCACAATTGTTTGATTGGGTTAATTAGGCCACTTAGTCCCATTATGCCAATTAGGCCCATAGGTCACTTAGGCCCACTAGTCACATTAGTCCTATTCGTCCCATTAGGCAACTAAAACCCATTAGGCCCATTAGGTGACTTAGGCTCATTAGGCCCACTAGCCCGTTAGGCCACTTAGGCCCCTGAGTCCCATTAGTCCCATGAGGCCCATTAGGCACATCCATCCACTTAGGCCCATTAGGTCCATGTGTTCACTTAGGACCATTAGGCCACTTAGGCTCATTAGGCCCATTTTTCAACTTAGGTCCATTAGGCCCATTCAACCACTTAGAACCATTAGGCCCATTGGTCCCATTAAGCCATTTAGGCCCATTCTTCCCATTAAACCCATTATGTCCATTGGGCTTATGAGGATCATGAGGCCCATTAGGCCATTGAGGCCCATTCGTCCCATTAGGCCCATTAGTCCCATCAGGCCCATCAGGCCACTTAGGCCCATTAGGCCCATTATGCCACTTAGGCCCATTACACCCATTAGGCCACTTAGATTACTTCAGCCCATTAGGCCCATTAGGCCCATCAGGCCCATTCAGCCACTTAGGGCCATTAGACCCATTAGGCCACTAAGGTCCATTAGGCCACTCAGGCCACATAGGCCCATTGGGCTACTTAGGCCCATTATTCCCATTGGGCCTGCCAGGACTATTATGCTCATTAGGCACATTCGGTCACTAATCCCCATTAGGAAAATCAGGCGCATTAGGCCCATTAGGCCCACTCATCCCATTAAAACACTAAGGCCCATGAGGCCCGTTGGACCATTTAGACCAGTAAGGCCCATTAGACCCATCAGGCCCATCCAACCCATTAGTCCACTTAGGCTCATTCGGCACATTAGGCCACTTAGACCCACGAGGCCCATTAGGATCATTGGGCCTATCAGGCCAATTAGAACCATGAGGAGAACGAGGCCACTAAGTCCCATTATGCCCATCATGCCCATTAGGCCACTTAGGCACATTAATCCCATTAGGCTACTTTGGCCACTTAGGCCCATTAGGACCATGAGGCCACTGAGTCTCATCATGCGCATTAGGCCACTTAGGCCCATTAGGCAAATTAAGAACATTAGACCACTTAGGCCCATTCATTTCATTAGTCCATTTAGGCCCACTAGGCCCATTAATCCATTGAAGACCATTAGACCCATTAGACTACTTAGGCCCATTAGCTGCACTAGGCCCATTAGGCCACTAAGGCCCATTAGTCCCATTGGGCCCATCAGGACCATCAGGCCCATCAGTACCATTAGGTCCATTCATCCACTTATGCCCATTAGGCATATTAGGTGACTTAGACCAATTCGGTTCATTAGGCCACTTAGGCATATTTGACCCATCAGGCTCATTCAACCACTTAGACCCATTCGGCTCATCAAGCCCATCAGGCCCATTAGGCCACTTAGGTACATTCGGCTCATTAGACCACTTAGTCCCATTAGGCCCATCATGCCCATCAGGACCATCCAGTCTACTAGGCCACTTCGCTTCATTAGGCTCATGAGGCCCATTTGGCCACTTTGGCCCATTCAGCTCAATAGGCCACTTAAGCCCATCAGGCCCATTAGGTCACTGAGGCCAATTCGGCTTTTTAGTCCACTTAGGACCATGAGGACCATGAGGCCCATCATGCCAATATGAACCATTAGGCCACTTAGGCCCACTATGCCCATTAGGCCCATTAGGCCACTTAGGTCCATTCAGCTCATCAGGCCACTTAGGCCCATTTGGCCACTTTGGCACATTAGGCCCATTAGCCGACTAAGGACCATTAGGCCCATTAGGCCGCTTAGGAACATCCGGATCATTTGGTCACTTAGGCCCACTAGGCCCATTAGGATCATTAGGCCACTTAGGACGATTAGGACGATTAGGCCCCTTAGTCCACTAAGGCCCATTAGGCCCATTTGTCCCATTAGGACACTAAGGCCCATCAAGACACTGAGGCCACTTAGTCCCATTAGGCCCATTAGGCCACTGAATCCAATTGGGACCATTAGGTCAGTTAGTCCCATTAGGCCACTTAGGCCCATTGAACCACTTAGGCCCATTGGACCACTTAGGCCCATTCGGCCACTTAGGTCAATTAGGCCACTAAGTCCCATTAGTCCACTTAGGCCCATTAGGCCCATTAGACAAAGTTAGGCCACTTAGGGCCAATACCTAGTGGGGATGATATTTTTCATGGGTCGAAATCATACTCTCCCATGGTGTTCCTCACTTAATACTTGTCTCAAATGATCATTTGTACCAAATTTGTCATCTTCTTTCTCTTCTAGGGCCTCCAGGACACACTGTTAAAAATATAAACAAGATATTTAATTATGAATTATGTATCAAAATTTGAAATATCAATAAAAAAACATAAAATATTTTCTTGTGTTTGTGCATTTACATCACTTCCTTTATTTTTCTTCCAAGTTAAGGAAAATAATTTTTCTCGAGGCACACGACCTTTGATTCCAAATGCTTCTTGCTACAAATAACATTGATTAGTATAATACTACATTATTGAATAATATGAAAGTGATAAACCTAGAATGAATTAAAATTGTAACTATTGAAGAAATCCATAGAATTAAGAAACATATAAATGTAAATTTATTTATAAATTTAATACTAGTGAAATAACGTAAACAATCCATACAAATTAGTAAGATAACCCTGTGTATGGTATGGATTCTTCTTATCTATTCATTTCAGTCTAATTCCATTTATTTTGTATTGTTTGGCAATTCATTCACTTGGTAATTTTGATTATTTTTTCATTTGTCTATTTTTCTAATTGGAAAATTATGACATTTATAAAAATTAGGAAAATTAGGCCAATTAGTCTAATTAGACCATTTAGGCCAATTAGGCCCTTTAGGTCAATTATGTTGTTTAGGCCAATTAGGCCATTAGGACAATTGGGTCATTAGGCCATATAGAATTTAGGCCTTTAATCCATTTATTACAATTAGTCCATTAGTCCATTTAGGTCATTAACCAATTTAGGCCAATTAGGCTAATTAGACCATTTAGGTCAATTAGGCCAATTATGCTAATTATACCATTTAATCCAACTAGATCATTTAATCCATTTAGACCAATTAGGACATTTAGAACAATTAGGTCATTTGTCCCAATTAGGTCATTTGGCTATTTAGACAAATTTGGTCATTAGACCATTACCCATTAGTTCATTACACCATCAGGACAATTGGTCATTTGGTTATTTGACCATTTATGCTAATTTAGGCCAATTAGGCTAAATAGGATAATTAGGTCAATTAGGCCATTTAGACCCATTTTTTCATTTAGACTAATTAGTATAATTAGGTCAATTAGGACAATTAGGCCAATTAGATAATTTAATTCCATAAGAACATTTAATCCATTTAGACTAATTAGGCCATTCAGACCAATTAGTTCATTTATGCCAATTAAGCCATTATGCGAATTATGCCATTAGGCTATTAGTCCATTAGGCTATTTAGACCAATTAGGCCATTTAGTTAATTGGTACATTATCCCATTAGTTCATTGGGCCATTAGGCTCATTGGTCATTTGGCCATTTGGTCATTTAGGCCAATTTAGACCAATTTAGGCCAATTATAACAAAAAAAATCCAAAAACCTAGACCCAAAACACAATATCTGAAACACTAATACCTAACGCCTAAATAGGCCCATTAGGATGATTAGGCCACATAATCCCATTAGGTCACTTAGGCCCATTAGGCCCATTAGTCCCATTCGGCCCATGAGGCCACTTAAACCCATTATGCCCATTCAGGCACTTAGGCCCATTAGACCGATTTGGACACTTAGGCCCATTGGGCTCATTAGTCCACTTAGGCTCACTAGGCCCATTAGGCCACATGGGGAAATTAGGCCCATCCATCCAACTCAACCCATTAGGCCCATTTGAACCATTAGGACACTTAGGCCCATTGGCCCTTTAGGCCTCTTAGGCCCATTTGGCCCATTACAATGATTAGGTCGCTTAGGCCCATTAGACTCATTATGCCAATTAGGACACTTAGGCTCAATATGCCCATTTGGCCCATTAGGCCACTTAGGTCTAATTGGACCATTATGACCATTAGGTCACTTTTACCTATTAGGTCGATTAGGCCACTTAGTCCCATTAGGCCACTTAGGCCCATAACGGCCCATTAGGCCACTTAGGCAGATTCGACCCATTAGGCCCATTAGGCCAAATAGGCCCATTCTACCCATTAGGTCGATTCAGCCACTTAGGCCAATTAGGCCACCTGATCCCATTAGGCTAATTAGGCCTCTTAGGCCCATTAGGCCACTAAGGTCCACTACGCCCACTAGGCCCATTAGTCCCATTCCTCTCATTAGGCCAATTAGGCTCATTATCCACATTAGACCAATTAGGACCATTAGACCATTTAGGCTCATTAGGCCCATTAGGCCACTTCGGCCCATTAGGCCCATTAACCCACTTAGGCCACATAGGCCCATTAGGCCACTTAGGCCCATTTAGACACTTAGGTCCATTTGGCCAATTAGTCCCATTGATCCCATTTGGCCTATTTGTCCACTTAGACCACTTAGACTACCTAGGCCCATTAGGCCCATTAGGCCACTTAGTCCACTTAGGCCCACTATGCCGCTTAGGCCCATTAAGCTCATTTGTCCCATTTGCCCCCTTAGTCCACTTAGGCTGCTTATGCCCATTAGGCCACTTAAGCCACTTAGGTCCACTAAGACCATTAGACCCATTAGGCCCCTTAGGTAACTTAGGTCGCTTAGGCCCATTAGTCCAATTTGGCCACTTAGGCCCATTATGCCACTTATTCCCATTGAGCCCATTAGGCCCATTAGGCCACTCAGGCTGCTTAGGCCCATTATGACCATTAGGCCAATAAGGCTGCTTAGTCCCATTGGACCCATTAGTCATTGGCCTCATTAAGCCACTTAAGCCCATTAGGTCACTGAGGCCCATTAGTCCACTTAGGACCATTAGGCCACTTGTGACCATTAGGCCCATTGGGTCCATTAGGCCACTTAGTCCCACTCGACGACTTAGGCTCATTAAGTCCATTAGGCCCTTGAGGCCACTTAGGCCGCTTAGGCCCATTAGGATGATTAAGGTCATTAGGCCCATTAGGCCACTTAGGCCCATTAGGCCCATTCGTCCCCTTAGGCCCATTAGGCTACTTAGGACCATGAGGCCACTTAGGCCCATTAGGCCACTTAGGCCCATTAGTCCACTTAGGCCCATTAGGTCCATTAGGCCTATATGGAATATTAGGCCACCTAGGCCACTTAGGCCCACTTAGGACCATTAGGCTACTTAGGCCACTTAGGACCATTAGGCCTCTTAGGCCCATTGAGCTCATTAGGCCCATTTGTCCCCTTAAGGCCACTTAGGCCGCTTATTCCCATTAGGCCACTTAGGCCCAGTGAGCCAATTATGCCCATTACGCCCCTTAGGTCACTTAGGCCGCTTAGGCCCACTAGGCCCATTAAGACCATTAGGCTGATTTAGCCACTTAGACCCATTATCCCACTTAGGTCACTTAGGCCCATTAGGACCATTAAGCCCATTAAGCCGATTAGGAAACTTTGGCCCATTAGGCCACTTTGGCCCATTAGTCCAATTAGGCCAATTAGGCCCATTTGGCCCATTCGTCCCATTAGGCCATTTAGACCCATTGGGCCCGTTTGTTCCATTGGGCCCATTATGCACATTAAGTCGATTTGGAAACTTTGGACCATTAGGCCACTTCGACCCACTAGGCCCATTAGGCCACTAAGTCCAATTTGGCCCATTTGGAACATTTGGATCCTAGGCCTATTAAGCCCATTAATCCCATTAGGACACCTAGTCCCATTAGACAACTTATTCCCATTAGTCCCCTTAGGCCCATTAGTCCCTTTAGACCCACTGTGGCCATTAGACCATTTAGGCCACTTAGGCCCATTAGGTTGCTTAGGCCCATTAGGCTGCTGAGGCCCATTCATCACATTAGGACCACTTTTCCCCTAGGCCCGTTAATCCCATTAAGCCCATTAGGCCTCCCTGACCCATTAGGACACTTAGACCCATTATAACCCTTAGGTCCATTATGCCACTTAGGCCCATTAATCCCATTGGCCCATTAGGACAATTAATCCTATTAGGTCGATTAGGCCACTTAGGCCATTTAGACCCATTAGTCCACTTAGGCCCATTCAGCCCATTCGACCCATTAGGCCCATTAGACCCATTTAGCCCATTAAGAACCTGGGTCTATTAATCCAATTAATCGCATTAGGCCCATTAGGCCCCTTGGGTCTATTAGGACCCTCGAGCCCATTATGCCCATTTGGCCACTTAGGCTCGTTCATCCCATTAAGCCACTTAGGACATTGAGGCCCATGAGGGCCACTTAGGCCCATGAGGCCCATTAGGCCCATTTGGACACTTAGGCTTTTCCGTACCATTAGGCCAACCAATTAGGCTTATCAGTCCCACTAGTCTCATTCAGTCACCCAGTCAAATTAGGCCCAATGGGCCACTTAGGCCCATTCAGCCACCTAGGCCAATTTGGCCCATTAGGCCACTTAGTCCCATTAGGCACAATTGTTTGATTGGGTTAATTAGGCCACTTAGTCCCATTATGCCAATTAGGCCCATAGGTCACTTAGGCCCACTAGTCACATTAGTCCTATTCGTCCCATTAGGCAACTAAAACCCATTAGGCCCATTAGGTGACTTAGGCTCATTAGGCCCACTAGCCCGTTAGGCCACTTAGGCCCCTGAGTCCCATTAGTCCCATGAGGCCCATTAGGCACATCCATCCACTTAGGCCCATTAGGTCCATGTGTTCACTTAGGACCATTAGGCCACTTAGGCTCATTAGGCCCATTTTTCAACTTAGGTCCATTAGGCCCATTCAACCACTTAGAACCATTAGGCCCATTGGTCCCATTAAGCCATTTAGGCCCATTCTTCCCATTAAACCCATTATGTCCATTGGACTTATGAGGATCATGAGGCCCATTAGGCCATTGAGGCCCATTCGTCCCATTAGGCCCATTAGTCCCATCAGGCCCATCAGGCCACTTAGGCCCATTAGGCCCATTATGCCACTTAGGCCCATTACACCCATTAGGCCACTTAGATTACTTCAGCCCATTAGGCCCATTAGGCCCATCAGGCCCATTCAGCCACTTAGGGCCATTAGACCCATTAGGCCACTAAGGTCCATTAGGCCACTCAGGCCACATAGGCCCATTGGGCTACTTAGGCCCATTATTCCCATTGGGCCTGCCAGGACTATTATGCTCATTAGGCACATTCGGTCACTAATCCCCATTAGGAAAATCAGGCGCATTAGGCCCATTAGGCCCACTCATCCCATTAAAACACTAAGGCCCATGAGGCCCGTTGGACCATTTAGACCAGTAAGGCCCATTAGACCCATCAGGCCCATCCAACCCATTAGTCCACTTAGGCTCATTCGGCACATTAGGCCACTTAGACCCACGAGGCCCATTAGGATCATTGGGCCTATCAGGCCAATTAGAACCATGAGGAGAACGAGGCCACTAAGTCCCATTATGCCCATCATGCCCATTAGGCCACTTAGGCACATTAATCCCATTAGGCTACTTTGGCCACTTAGGCCCATTAGGACCATGAGGCCACTGAGTCTCATCATGCGCATTAGGCCACTTAGGCCCATTAGGCAAATTAAGAACATTAGACCACTTAGGCCCATTCATTTCATTAGTCCATTTAGGCCCACTAGGCCCATTAATCCATTGAAGACCATTAGACCCATTAGACTACTTAGGCCCATTAGCTGCACTAGGCCCATTAGGCCACTAAGGCCCATTAGTCCCATTGGGCCCATCAGGACCATCAGGCCCATCAGTACCATTAGGTCCATTCATCCACTTATGCCCATTAGGCATATTAGGTGACTTAGACCAATTCGGTTCATTAGGCCACTTAGGCATATTTGACCCATCAGGCTCATTCAACCACTTAGACCCATTCGGCTCATCAAGCCCATCAGGCCCATTAGGCCACTTAGGTACATTCGGCTCATTAGACCACTTAGTCCCATTAGGCCCATCATTCCCATCAGGACCATCCAGTCTACTAGGCCACTTCGCTTCATTAGGCTCATGAGGCCCATTTGGCCACTTTGGCCCATTCAGCTCAATAGGCCACTTAAGCCCATCAGGCCCATTAGGTCACTGAGGCCAATTCGGCTTTTTAGTCCACTTAGGACCATGAGGACCATGAGGCCCATCATGCCAATATGAACCATTAGGCCACTTAGGCCCACTATGCCCATTAGGCCCATTAGGCCACTTAGGTCCATTCAGCTCATCAGGCCACTTATGCCCATTTGGCCACTTTGGCACATTAGGCCCATTAGCCGACTAAGGACCATTAGGCCCATTAGGCCGCTTAGGAACATCCGGATCATTTGGTCACTTAGGCCCACTAGGCCCATTAGGATCATTAGGCCACTTAGGACGATTAGGACGATTAGGCCCCTTAGTCCACTAAGGCCCATTAGGCCCATTTGTCCCATTAGGACACTAAGGCCCATCAAGACACTGAGGCCACTTAGTCCCATTAGGCCCATTAGGCCACTGAATCCAATTGGGACCATTAGGTCAGTTAGTCCCATTAGGCCACTTAGGCCCATTGAACCACTTAGGCCCATTGGACCACTTAGGCCCATTCGGCCACTTAGGTCAATTAGGCCACTAAGTCCCATTAGTCCACTTAGGTCCATTAGGCCCATTAGACAAAGTTAGGCCACTTAGGGCCAATACCTAGTGGGGATGATATTTTTCATGGGTCGAAATCATACTCTCCCATGGTGTTCCTCACTTAATACTTGTCTCAAATGATCATTTGTACCAAATTTGTCATCTTCTTTCTCTTCTAGGGCCTCCAGGACACACTGTTAAAAATATAAACAAGATATTTAATTATGAATTATGTATCAAAATTTGAAATATCAATAAAAAAACATAAAATATTTTCTTGTGTTTGTGCATTTACATCACTTCCTTTATTTTTCTTCCAAGTTAAGGAAAATAATTTTTCTCGAGGCACACGACCTTTGATTCCAAATGCTTCTTGCTACAAATAACATTGATTAGTATAATACTACATTATTGAATAATATGAAAGTGATAAACCTAGAATGAATTAAAATTGTAACTATTGAAGAAATCCATAGAATTAAGAAACATATAAATGTAAATTTATTTATAAATTTAATACTAGTGAAATAACGTAAACAATCCATACAAATTAGTAAGATAACCCTGTGTATGGTATGGATTCTTCTTATCTATTCATTTCAGTCTAATTCCATTTATTTTGTATTGTTTGGCAATTCATTCACTTGGTAATTTTGATTATTTTTTCATTTGTCTATTTTTCTAATTGGAAAATTATGACATTTATAAAAATTAGGAAAATTAGGCCAATTAGTCTAATTAGACCATTTAGGCCAATTAGGCCCTTTAGGTCAATTATGTTGTTTAGGCCAATTAGGCCATTAGGACAATTGGGTCATTAGGCCATATAGAATTTAGGCCTTTAATCCATTTATTACAATTAGTCCATTAGTCCATTTAGGTCATTAACCAATTTAGGCCAATTAGGCTAATTAGACCATTTAGGTCAATTAGGCCAATTATGCTAATTATACCATTTAATCCAACTAGATCATTTAATCCATTTAGACCAATTAGGACATTTAGAACAATTAGGTCATTTGTCCCAATTAGGTCATTTGGCTATTTAGACAAATTTGGTCATTAGACCATTACCCATTAGTTCATTACACCATCAGGACAATTGGTCATTTGGTTATTTGACCATTTATGCTAATTTAGGCCAATTAGGCTAAATAGGATAATTAGGTCAATTAGGCCATTTAGACCCATTTTTTCATTTAGACTAATTAGTATAATTAGGTCAATTAGGACAATTAGGCCAATTAGATAATTTAATTCCATAAGAACATTTAATCCATTTAGACTAATTAGGCCATTCAGACCAATTAGTTCATTTATGCCAATTAAGCCATTATGCGAATTATGCCATTAGGCTATTAGTCCATTAGGCTATTTAGACCAATTAGGCCATTTAGTTAATTGGTACATTATCCCATTAGTTCATTGGGCCATTAGGCTCATTGGTCATTTGGCCATTTGGTCATTTAGGCCAATTTAGACCAATTTAGGCCAATTATAACAAAAAAAATCCAAAAACCTAGACCCAAAACACAATATCTGAAACACTAATACCTAACGCCTAAATAGGCCCATTAGGATGATTAGGCCACATAATCCCATTAGGTCACTTAGGCCCATTAGGCCCATTAGTCCCATTCGGCCCATGAGGCCACTTAAACCCATTATGCCCATTCAGGCACTTAGGCCCATTAGACCGATTTGGACACTTAGGCCCATTGGGCTCATTAGTCCACTTAGGCTCACTAGGCCCATTAGGCCACATGGGGAAATTAGGCCCATCCATCCAACTCAACCCATTAGGCCCATTTGAACCATTAGGACACTTAGGCCCATTGGCCCTTTAGGCCTCTTAGGCCCATTTGGCCCATTACAATGATTAGGTCGCTTAGGCCCATTAGACTCATTATGCCAATTAGGACACTTAGGCTCAATATGCCCATTTGGCCCATTAGGCCACTTAGGTCTAATTGGACCATTATGACCATTAGGTCACTTTTACCTATTAGGTCGATTAGGCCACTTAGTCCCATTAGGCCACTTAGGCCCATAACGGCCCATTAGGCCACTTAGGCAGATTCGACCCATTAGGCCCATTAGGCCAAATAGGCCCATTCTACCCATTAGGTCGATTCAGCCACTTAGGCCAATTAGGCCACCTGATCCCATTAGGCTAATTAGGCCTCTTAGGCCCATTAGGCCACTAAGGTCCACTACGCCCACTAGGCCCATTAGTCCCATTCCTCTCATTAGGCCAATTAGGCTCATTATCCACATTAGACCAATTAGGACCATTAGACCATTTAGGCTCATTAGGCCCATTAGGCCACTTCGGCCCATTAGGCCCATTAACCCACTTAGGCCACATAGGCCCATTAGGCCACTTAGGCCCATTTAGACACTTAGGTCCATTTGGCCAATTAGTCCCATTGATCCCATTTGGCCTATTTGTCCACTTAGACCACTTAGACTACCTAGGCCCATTAGGCCCATTAGGCCACTTAGTCCACTTAGGCCCACTATGCCGCTTAGGCCCATTAAGCTCATTTGTCCCATTTGCCCCCTTAGTCCACTTAGGCTGCTTATGCCCATTAGGCCACTTAAGCCACTTAGGTCCACTAAGACCATTAGACCCATTAGGCCCCTTAGGTAACTTAGGTCGCTTAGGCCCATTAGTCCAATTTGGCCACTTAGGCCCATTATGCCACTTATTCCCATTGAGCCCATTAGGCCCATTAGGCCACTCAGGCTGCTTAGGCCCATTATGACCATTAGGCCAATAAGGCTGCTTAGTCCCATTGGACCCATTAGTCATTGGCCTCATTAAGCCACTTAAGCCCATTAGGTCACTGAGGCCCATTAGTCCACTTAGGACCATTAGGCCACTTGTGACCATTAGGCCCATTGGGTCCATTAGGCCACTTAGTCCCACTCGACGACTTAGGCTCATTAAGTCCATTAGGCCCTTGAGGCCACTTAGGCCGCTTAGGCCCATTAGGATGATTAAGGTCATTAGGCCCATTAGGCCACTTAGGCCCATTAGGCCCATTCGTCCCCTTAGGCCCATTAGGCTACTTAGGACCATGAGGCCACTTAGGCCCATTAGGCCACTTATGCCCATTAGTCCACTTAGGCCCATTAGGTCCATTAGGCCTATATGGAATATTAGGCCACCTAGGCCACTTAGGCCCACTTAGGACCATTAGGCTACTTAGGCCACTTAGGACCATTAGGCCTCTTAGGCCCATTGAGCTCATTAGGCCCATTTGTCCCCTTAAGGCCACTTAGGCCGCTTATTCCCATTAGGCCACTTAGGCCCAGTGAGCCAATTATGCCCATTACGCCCCTTAGGTCACTTAGGCCGCTTAGGCCCACTAGGCCCATTAAGACCATTAGGCTGATTTAGCCACTTAGACCCATTATCCCACTTAGGTCACTTAGGCCCATTAGGACCATTAAGCCCATTAAGCCGATTAGGAAACTTTGGCCCATTAGGCCACTTTGGCCCATTAGTCCAATTAGGCCAATTAGGCCCATTTGGCCCATTCGTCCCATTAGGCCATTTAGACCCATTGGGCCCGTTTGTTCCATTGGGCCCATTATGCACATTAAGTCGATTTGGAAACTTTGGACCATTAGGCCACTTCGACCCACTAGGCCCATTAGGCCACTAAGTCCAATTTGGCCCATTTGGAACATTTGGATCCTAGGCCTATTAAGCCCATTAATCCCATTAGGACACCTAGTCCCATTAGACAACTTATTCCCATTAGTCCCCTTAGGCCCATTAGTCCCTTTAGACCCACTGTGGCCATTAGACCATTTAGGCCACTTAGGCCCATTAGGTTGCTTAGGCCCATTAGGCTGCTGAGGCCCATTCATCACATTAGGACCACTTTTCCCCTAGGCCCGTTAATCCCATTAAGCCCATTAGGCCTCCCTGACCCATTAGGACACTTAGACCCATTATAACCCTTAGGTCCATTATGCCACTTAGGCCCATTAATCCCATTGGCCCATTAGGACAATTAATCCTATTAGGTCGATTAGGCCACTTAGGCCATTTAGACCCATTAGTCCACTTAGGCCCATTCAGCCCATTCGACCCATTAGGCCCATTAGACCCATTTAGCCCATTTGGAACCTGGGTCTATTAATCCAATTAATCGCATTAGGCCCATTAGGCCCCTTGGGTCTATTAGGACCCTCGAGCCCATTATGCCCATTTGGCCACTTAGGCTCGTTCATCCCATTAAGCCACTTAGGACATTGAGGCCCATGAGGGCCACTTAGGCCCATGAGGCCCATTAGGCCCATTTGGACACTTAGGCTTTTCCGTACCATTAGGCCAACCAATTAGGCTTATCAGTCCCACTAGTCTCATTCAGTCACCCAGTCAAATTAGGCCCAATTGGCCACTTAGGCCCATTCAGCCACCTAGGCCAATTTGGCCCATTAGGCCACTTAGTCCCATTAGGCACAATTGTTTGATTGGGTTAATTAGGCCACTTAGTCCCATTATGCCAATTAGGCCCATAGGTCACTTAGGCCCACTAGTCACATTAGTCCTATTCGTCCCATTAGGCAACTAAAACCCATTAGGCCCATTAGGTGACTTAGGCTCATTAGGCCCACTAGCCCGTTAGGCCACTTAGGCCCCTGAGTCCCATTAGTCCCATGAGGCCCATTAGGCACATCCATCCACTTAGGCCCATTAGGTCCATGTGTTCACTTAGGACCATTAGGCCACTTAGGCTCATTAGGCCCATTTTTCAACTTAGGTCCATTAGGCCCATTCAACCACTTAGAACCATTAGGCCCATTGGTCCCATTAAGCCATTTAGGCCCATTCTTCCCATTAAACCCATTATGTCCATTGGGCTTATGAGGATCATGAGGCCCATTAGGCCATTGAGGCCCATTCGTCCCATTAGGCCCATTAGTCCCATCAGGCCCATCAGGCCACTTAGGCCCATTAGGCCCATTATGCCACTTAGGCCCATTACACCCATTAGGCCACTTAGATTACTTCAGCCCATTAGGCCCATTAGGCCCATCAGGCCCATTCAGCCACTTAGGGCCATTAGACCCATTAGGCCACTAAGGTCCATTAGGCCACTCAGGCCACATAGGCCCATTGGGCTACTTAGGCCCATTATTCCCATTGGGCCTGCCAGGACTATTATGCTCATTAGGCACATTCGGTCACTAATCCCCATTAGGAAAATCAGGCGCATTAGGCCCATTAGGCCCACTCATCCCATTAAAACACTAAGGCCCATGAGGCCCGTTGGACCATTTAGACCAGTAAGGCCCATTAGACCCATCAGGCCCATCCAACCCATTAGTCCACTTAGGCTCATTCGGCACATTAGGCCACTTAGACCCACGAGGCCCATTAGGATCATTGGGCCTATCAGGCCAATTAGAACCATGAGGAGAACGAGGCCACTAAGTCCCATTATGCCCATCATGCCCATTAGGCCACTTAGGCACATTAATCCCATTAGGCTACTTTGGCCACTTAGGCCCATTAGGACCATGAGGCCACTGAGTCTCATCATGCGCATTAGGCCACTTAGGCCCATTAGGCAAATTAAGAACATTAGACCACTTAGGCCCATTCATTTCATTAGTCCATTTAGGCCCACTAGGCCCATTAATCCATTGAAGACCATTAGACCCATTAGACTACTTAGGCCCATTAGCTGCACTAGGCCCATTAGGCCACTAAGGCCCATTAGTCCCATTGGGCCCATCAGGACCATCAGGCCCATCAGTACCATTAGGTCCATTCATCCACTTATGCCCATTAGGCATATTAGGTGACTTAGACCAATTCGGTTCATTAGGCCACTTAGGCATATTTGACCCATCAGGCTCATTCAACCACTTAGACCCATTCGGCTCATCAAGCCCATCAGGCCCATTAGGCCACTTAGGTACATTCGGCTCATTAGACCACTTAGTCCCATTAGGCCCATCATGCCCATCAGGACCATCCAGTCTACTAGGCCACTTCGCTTCATTAGGCTCATGAGGCCCATTTGGCCACTTTGGCCCATTCAGCTCAATAGGCCACTTAAGCCCATCAGGCCCATTAGGTCACTGAGGCCAATTCGGCTTTTTAGTCCACTTAGGACCATGAGGACCATGAGGCCCATCATGCCAATATGAACCATTAGGCCACTTAGGCCCACTATGCCCATTAGGCCCATTAGGCCACTTAGGTCCATTCAGCTCATCAGGCCACTTAGGCCCATTTGGCCACTTTGGCACATTAGGCCCATTAGCCGACTAAGGACCATTAGGCCCATTAGGCCGCTTAGGAACATCCGGATCATTTGGTCACTTAGGCCCACTAGGCCCATTAGGATCATTAGGCCACTTAGGACGATTAGGACGATTAGGCCCCTTAGTCCACTAAGGCCCATTAGGCTCATTTGTCCCATTAGGACACTAAGGCCCATCAAGACACTGAGGCCACTTAGTCCCATTAGGCCCATTAGGCCACTGAATCCAATTGGGACCATTAGGTCAGTTAGTCCCATTAGGCCACTTAGGCCCATTGAACCACTTAGGCCCATTGGACCACTTAGGCCCATTCGGCCACTTAGGTCAATTAGGCCACTAAGTCCCATTAGTCCACTTAGGCCCATTAGGCCCATTAGACAAAGTTAGGCCACTTAGGCCCATTAGGACACTTAGGCGCATTAGGACCATTAATCCACTTAGGCCACTCAGGCCACTTAGGCCCATTAGGCCACTTAGTCGCATTAGGCCCATTAATCCACTTAGGCCACTTAGGCCCATTATGTCCATTAGGCCCATTAATCCACTTTGGCCCATTAGGCCACTTAGGCCCATTAGGACACTTAGTCCCATTAGGACCATTAGGAAACTTAGGCCCATTAATCCAATTAGGCCACTTAGGCCCATTAGGGTCATTAGGCGACTTAGGCCCATTAGGACCATTAGGCCACTTTGGCCACTTCGACCCATTAGGCCCATTAGGCCACTAAGATCCATTAGGACACTTAAGACCCCTTGGCCCATTAATTCCATTGGGCTGATTAGGCCATTAGGCCCATTAGGCCACTTAGGTCCATTAGACCCATTAGTCCCATTAGGCCCATTAATCCCATTAGGATGATTAGGCAACTTAGGCTCATTAGGACACTTAGACCAACTAGGCACATTAGGCCCATTGGGCCACTTAGGTTAACTAGGACCATTCAACTCATTAGGCTCATTCAACCCATTAGGCCCATTTGGCCCTTAGGTCTATTATGCCCATTAAGCCCATTAGGCCACTTAGGCCCATTAGGCCACTTAGGCCCATTAGGCCACTTAGGCACATTTGGCTGATTAGGACACTAAGGACCATTAGGTCCATTAGGCCCATTAGGCCACTTAGGTCCACTAGGCCCATTAAGCCCATTAGGTTGATTAGGCCACTTAGGCCCATTATGCCACTTAGAACCCTTTCGGTCCGTTAGGTCCATTAGGCACATTAGGCCAATTAATCCCATTAAACTGATTAGGAAACTTTGGCCCATTAGGCGCATTAGAAAAATTATGCCCATTTGGCCCATTTAGACACTTAGGCCCATTAGTCCCATTAGGCCTATTAATCCCATTAGGTCCATTAGCCAACTTTGGCCCATCTGACCACTTAGGCCCATTTGGCCACTTAAGCCAATTCGGCCCATTATGCCCATTTGGACCCTAGGCCCGTTAATCCCATTAAGCCCATTAATCCCATTTGGCTACCTATAACCATTAGGCCACTTAGGCCCATTAGGTCGATTAGGCCACCTAGGCTCATTAGGCCACTTAGGCCCATTAGATCCATTAGGCCACTTAGGACTATTCGTCCCATTAGGCCAATTATTCCCATTTTTCCCCTAGGACCATTAATCCCATTAATACCATTAGGCCACCTAGGCTCATTAAGTCACTTAGGCCCATTAAGCCCATTAGGCCCATTAGGCCCCTTAGGCCCATTACGCCACTTAGGCCCATTACGCCCCTTAGGCCCATTAGGCTCATTAATCCCATTAGGTCAATTAAGCCACTTAGTTCCATTAGTCCACTTGACTGATTAGGCCCATTAGTCCACTTATGCCCATTAGGCCCATTCGGCCCATTAGGTCCATTCGGCCCATTATGCCCATTTGGAACCAAGGCCCGTTAATCCCATTCATCCCATTATGCCCCTTAAACCCATTAGTCCCCTTGGGTCCATTAAGTCTATTAGGCCACTTAGGCCAATGAGGTCCATGAGGCCATTTAGGCCTATGAGGCCCATGAGGCCTGTTAGGCCCATTAAGCCCCTTAGGCCTATTAGGCCACTTCGACCCAATAGGCTATTAGGCAACTTAGGCCCATTAGGACCATTAGTCCTAATACGCCAATTATTCCCGTTAGGCCACTTAGGCCAATTATGCCCATTTGGCACATTAGGACCATTGGGCCACTTAGGACCATTCTGACCATTAGGCCCATTAGGCCACTTAGGTCCATTTGGACCATTAGGCCACTTAATCCACTTATTCCCATTAGGCCCATTAGGCCACTTAGGCCCATTAGGCCCACTAGGCACATTAGGCCCATTCAGCCCATTAGGCCACTTCGACCCATTACGCCACTTAGGCCCATTAGGCTCATTAGGCCCATTAGTCAACCTAGGCCCATTAGGTCACTTGGCCCACTTAGGCTCATTAGGCCCATTAGGGCACTTAGGCCCATTAGGCCCCTTTGGCTCATTACACCCATTAGGAAACTTCATCCCATTAGTCCCATTTGGCCACTAGGACCATTCGTCCCATTTGGCCCATTGGGCCACTTAGGAACATTCGGCTACTTAGGCCCACTAGGCCCATTATTCCCATTCATCCCATTAGGTTCATTAGGCCCATTAGGACCATGAGGCCACTAAGGCCCATTAGGCTGCTAAGGCCCTTTAGGCCCGTGAGGCCACTGAGACCCATTAGGACCATCATTCCACTTATGCCCATTAGGCACATTAGGCCCATTAGGCCATTTGACCACTTAGGCCCATTAGTCCCATTAATCCACTTATTCCACTTAGGCCCATTAGGCTCATTGGGCCACTTAGGCCTATTAGGCCACTTAGCCTAATGGGCCTTAGTGTCCTAATGGGACTAATGCGCTGAATGGGCCTAAGTGGTATAATGGGTCTTAGGGGCCTAAGTGGCCTAATGAGCCTAAGTGGCCTAATGGGTTTAGTGGGCCTAATGTGAATAATGGGCCTAATTGGGCTAATTGGCCTAATGGTCATAATGGGATATATGGGCCTAAGTGGCCTAATGGGCCTAAGCTAATGGGTTTGATGGGCCAAATGGTCCAAATGGTCCAAATGGGCCTAAGTGACCTAATGGTCAGAATGTGTCTAAGTGGCCTAATGGGCCTAAATGGCCTAATTCGCCTAATGTGCCTCATGGACCTAAGTGGCCTAAAAGTCTTAAGTGGTCTAATGGGTCTAATGTGAATAATGGTCCAAATGGACCTAAGTGTCCTAATGGGTCTAATTGGCCTAATGGGATAACGGGAAAAATGGGCCTAAGTGGCCTAATGGGCCTAATCTAATGGACTTAATGGTCCAAATGGACCAAAGTGGCATTATGGGATGAATAGAATTAATAAGACGAAGTGGACCAATGGGCCTAATTGGCTAAATAGGCCTAATGTGCATAATGAGAAAAATGGGTCTAATGGGAATAAGTCGCTTAATGGGCTTAATGAGCCTAATGATTGAACCTAATGGCTCTACACCCTCCTGGCTCCCGATTCCCCCTTGCCTCCTCTTTCCCTCTTAGGGTTTTGAGGGTTTTCTCAATGGTGATGGTGCCACTTCACCTGTTCCATATTCTTCCTTATCTTTATTTCGTTTTCTTCCCTCTCGACTGATGTGGCATGCTGGTGTGGTCATCGCACACCGGTGACCACCCCTATTTTGATCTATCCTTGTGCATTGGACCCCTATTATGTGTTTGTGTGTGTGGGTGCTTTAGATAGCTTGGTTCGATAGTGGTGAGTGTGTTTGGTACCTTATTTATCCACTAACCATGTTGGCCTACCCATCGCATTTGAATCCACTTTGGTCAGGCTCGATTCAGGATTCAGGTCTACATGGTATGGTGCTAGAGTAGGGCTGGCAGTGGTCTGAGCTCATGTTCATTCCTCTTTTTGGATCCTTCTCTATTTTGAGGATCCGGATTGAGGTATCATATGGTGATTTTGTTTGGGATTGATTTTGTTTCTCTGTTATTGGTTTTCTATTTTGTTGGACTAATGTGGTTTCCAGCTTGGTCCCCTGCCAAGGCCTCCATCTTCTCATCCTTCCTACACTCTTTTCCCTATCAGTCTGTGATATGGATCAGATTCAGCACAAGGAGAATAATTTTGGGCTTGATAAAAATTCCAAGCCCAATTGTTGTTCGAATTGGACCAGCCCACACTTCTTGATGTCCAACACTATGGTGGGCCACAACACACTTATTTGGGACCCAAAATCATTTATCCACATGGCAAATGGTGGAAATTCGTAGCTGCACATTAATGAGGAGAGAGAAGGTGGAGAAAAGCATCCTTAAGAGGGAATCCCGCTACTTTGGCTAGTGGGGTCATTAAATGGCATGGGAAAGTGTTATTTTATGCTTTTTATGTGCCTTTTGGGTTCCCCATGTCTTGTAACTCGAATTGGAGCATTTTTCTTTATTTATTTTGTCTTTATATTGTATTTTCAGTCCTTTGTAATGGGGATGCATGAATGTGACGGGATTTTGAAGTTTGTTGTGCAATCTTCTTGCTTTAGCCTCTTCCCTTTGCCCGGAATTGGTGGTGCATCTCCATCGCTGGTGACGTTGTCTTTAAGCGTGGAGAAACCTTGGCTGGTGGCATTGCCTTTAAGCCTCGGTCATTCGGCTACATTACGCTGCTCCTCTTCACTTACTCGTTTTTGAGCTTCCGGCGACGCATCAATTGGTATCAGAGGCGCGGTTCCAACGAGTAAGTTCTATCACATTCTTCTTATTACTCTCCATCATGTCTCGCAAGAGCGGATCTTCTACTCCTCCTGCTCCATGGGAAATAGCTAATGCACAGCTACAATCCCAAATTACTCAAATCGGTGAGCAACTTGCTCAACTTTTGAGAGCACGGCGACCTGACTCCCCTCCACCGCAGCGACATCCTCGACGTCCATCACCACATAATAGACGCAATCCAGCACCATTTTATGAAGATCATGCAAATGGTGATGATTCCAGCGATTCAGAGGTAGATATGCGAAGAAGAAGAGATGATGAAGACATTGAAAGAGGGTTGAGGATCGACATTCCAGATTTTTATGGGAGTATGAATCCGGATGATTTTCTGGATTGGATGCGGGAAATCGAACGGTTCTTCGAATTTAAGAATTGTTCTGACGAGAAGAAGTGCAAGGTAGCCATTCTGAAATTTAAAGATTATGCATCACTTTGGTGGGAAAATCTGAAGAAACAGCGGGAACGTGATGATAAGGGCAAGATACGCTCATGGGAGAAGTTGAAAAAGCTTTTGAGGAGACGATTTCTGCCTGAGAATTATAAGCAAGATCTTTATTTTCGAATGCATAGCCTACGACAAGGAGATAAGTCTGTTGAAGAGTACATTCGGGAATTTGATCGTTTATTGATGCGAAGTGATGTTCCAGAATATAAAGAGCAAACAATTGCAAGGTTTTTGGGTGGATTAAATGAAGAAATTGCACATTCAGTGGAGTTGCAATCATTCTGCTCACTTGATGATGTTTGCAAGCTGGCGATCAAGGTGGAAAAGCAAAAGCGGACCTCAAGGGCACCGGCGCTCAAAAACTACAATAGAGGTACAACTGTTTATAAGGGTATTTCTTCTAATAAATCTGGTGTTGTTGAGAAGGAATTTGGAAGGAACAAGATGCTGGAAAAAGGGAAAGAGAAGGCTATGGAACAAACAAAAGGGAAGTCGAACTCCTTTGAACGTGGGAATCGAAAGTGTTTCAAATGCCATGGGTATGGTCATTTTCAGGCCAATTGCCCTAACAACCGGATTATTACTATTAAAGAGATTGAAGAAATTGAAGAGGCAATCAAAGAGGATGACCATGATGGTGAAGAAACTGAAAATGAGGAACATGTTGTGGAAGAAGCTGATGTGGGAAACATGCTGGTGCTACGAAGAGTTTTGCAAGCTCAAATCTGCCCGGAAGAAGATCAAAGAGAAAACTTGTTCCAAACTCGCTGCACCATTAATCAGCGGGTATGCATGGTGATTATTGATAGTGGGAGCTGTACAAATGTGGCTTCAACAACACTAGTGGAGAAATTGAAGCTTCCAACTCAGAATCATCCTCACTCATATAAATTGCAATGGTTGAACAATGGGAGCACACTCCAAGTCAAAAAACAGGTTCTAATTTCATTCTCCATTGGTAAGAACTATGCTGATGAAGTACTGTGTGATGTTATTCCTATGGATGCTTGTCACTTGTTGTTGGGTAGGCCTTGGCAGTTTGACAGGGAAGTGAAATATGATGGGAGGAAGAACACTTATTCTTTTCGATCTGGGGAAAAGAATATCACACTTGCTCCTTTGAAGCCATCCCAAACTCCTCAAGAAAAATCTATTCCGGAAGTACCCAAAGGTAGTCTCTTTATCAGCAAAGCTCAAGTGGAGAAAGCCATAAATAAGCAAAAGCCAGTTTTTGCTTTATTGATGATGGAAAAGTCATGCCATGAGGAGAAGAGTCATCAACATCCTTTAGCTCATTCCTTAATTGGGGAATATCATGATGTTTTTCCTAATGATCTTCCAGCAGGATTACCACCATTTAGAGGCATTGAACACCAGATTGATCTCGTTCCGGGTGCACAATTGCCAAATAAACCAGCATATCGGTGTAATCCTGGAGAATCAAGGGAATTGCAGAAGCAAGTAGATGAGTTGATGGATCGAGGCTTTATAAGGCCAAGCATGAGCCCGTGTTCTGTTCTAGCATTATTGGTGCCAAAGAAAGATGGTACGTATCGCATGTGCATTGATAGTAGAGCTATCAATAATATTACCATCAAATACAGGTATCCCATCCCACGACTCGATGATATGCTTGATGAATTGCATGGTTCATCAATCTTTTCAAAGGTTGATCTTCGTAGTGGATACCACCAGATTCGAATGAAGGAAGGGGATGAGTGGAAAACAGCCTTCAAAACTAAAGGCGGATTGTTTGAGTGGCTGGTCATGCCATTCGGCCTCTCAAATGCTCCTAGCACATTCATGCGACTCATGAATGAAGTTCTGAAACCATTTATTGGTAAATTTGTGGTAGTTTATTTGGATGACATTTTGATTTACAGCAAGGATGTGGAGAGCCATGTGGATCATCTTCGGTGGGTATTTGATGTTCTACGGAAACAAAAGCTATATGGGAAGCTTGAAAAATGCGAGTTCTTTTCAACAGAAGTGGTGTTTTTGGGATATGTGGTAACCAAAGAAGGCATCATGGTGGATGAATCAAAAGTGGAAGCAATCAAGTCCTGGCCACAACCAGAATCCATTACCGAAGTAAGAAGTTTCCACGGTTTGGCATCTTTTTATCGTCGCTTTGTTTCCAATTTCAGCACTATTATGGCACCTATCACTGAATGCTTGAAAAGGGGGAAATTTGAGTGGTCAAAGGCAGCAAATGAATCATTTGAAATCATTAAGAAAAAGTTGTGTGAAGCACCTGTTTTGGCGTTGCCTGATTTTGATCAAGTCTTTGAAGTGGAATGTGATGCAAGTGGAGTTGGGATAGGCGCTGTTCTCATCCAAAGCAAGCGCCCTATTGCATATTTCAGCGAGAAACTGAATGATTCAAGGAGGAATTACAGCACCTATGATAAGGAATTTTATGCGGTTATAAGATCCCTAGATCATTGGTCTCATTATTTGAGACCGAAGCAGTTTGTTCTTCATTCTGACCATCAGGCTTTGAGGTTTATCAATGGTCAACACAAGCTGAGTTCGAGGCATGCAAAGTGGGTGGAATTCTTACAATCATTCTCATTTGTGTCAAAATACAAGAAGGGGCAAGATAATCTAGTGGCAGATGCTTTATCTCGGAGGTATGCATTACTTACAATTCTTGATGCTCGAATTCTTGGATTTCAGCTTATGAGAGAAGATTATCAGCATGATATGGAGTTTAATTCTATTTTAATCCAATGTCAAGATGGATTTGTGGAGGATTATTCTGTACATGATGGGTTTCTCTTTAAGAGAAACAAGTTGTGTGTTCCAAAGGGTAATTACAGGGACTTGCTTATTCGGGAAGCACATGAAGGGGGACTTGCTGGTCATTTTGGCATCCATAAAACCTTGGAGATACTAAAAGAGCATTTCTACTGGCCGAAGATGCAATCAAATGTCCAAGCTATTCTTTCAAGATGCGGAACATGTCAAAGAGCAAAGAGTCATTTCAAGCCTGGTTTATACACTCCGTTACCTATTCCGGAGCAGCCATGGGAAGATCTCAGCATGGATTTCATTATGGCTTTACCAAAGACTCAGCGAGGTAAAGATTCAATAATGGTTGTTGTTGATCGATTTTCTAAGATGGCTCATTTCATACCTTGTCATAAGACTGAAGATGCAGTGAAAGTGGCAGAATTGTTTTTCAAAGAGATTGTTCGCCTTCATGGAATTCCTCGCAGCATCGTTTCGGATAGAGACACAAAATTTCTCAGCCATTTTTGGAGAACATTATGGGGGAAATTCGGTACGAAACTTCTTTTCAGCACATCCCATCACCCTCAAACGGATGGGCAAACAGAAGTTACCAATCGTACATTGGGCACTATTCTGAGAACATTGGTGAACAAGAGCATGAGAGATTGGGATTTGCAACTTGCACAAGCTGAATTTGCATACAATAGATCTCCCAGTGCTACCACCCGACATTCTCCATTCGAAGTGGTTTATGGAATCAATCCAATCACTCCTATAGAATTGTGCTCTTTGCCTCTTGATTTTCAGGTAAATATTGATGCGGAGGAGAAGACAAAGCAGATGAAGAAGCTCCATGAATCTATTCGTGCTCAAATAGAGAAGTCTAATGAGGCATACAAGAGGCGAGCAAACAAGCATCGGAAGCAGGCTATTTTCCAACCTGGAGACAAAGTGTGGATTCACCTTCGCAAGGAGAGATTTCCATCCAAAAGGAAGAGCAAGCTGGCACCACGAGCTGAAGGTCCATTCAAAGTGCTTGAACGAGTGGGAAACAATGCCTACAAAATTGATTTACCAGATGATTTTGGCAGCGTTTCTGCAACATTCAACATTGGGGACTTATCTACTTACATTGAAGAAGATGATGTCGTGGATTTGAGGGCAAATCCTCTTCAACCGGGGGAGAATGATATGGATCAGATTCAGCACAAGGAGAATAATTTTGGGCTTGATAAAAATTCCAAGCCCAATTGTTGTTCGAATTGGACCAGCCCACACTTCTTGATGTCCAACACTATGGTGGGCCACAACACACTTATTTGGGACCCAAAATCATTTATCCACATGGCAAATGGTGGAAATTCGTAGCTGCACATTAATGAGGAGAGAGAAGGTGGAGAAAAGCATCCTTAAGAGGGAATCCCGCTACTTTGGCTAGTGGGGTCATTAAATGGCATGGGAAAGTGTTATTTTATGCTTTTTATGTGCCTTTTGGGTTCCCCATGTCTTGTAACTCGAATTGGAGCATTTTTCTTTATTTATTTTGTCTTTATATTGTATTTTCAGTCCTTTGTAATGGGGATGCATGAATGTGACGGGATTTTGAAGTTTGTTGTGCAATCTTCTTGCTTTAGCCTCTTCCCTTTGCCCGGAATTGGTGGTGCATCTCCATCGCTGGTGACGTTGTCTTTAAGCGTGGAGAAACCTTGGCGGGTGGCATTGCCTTTAAGCCTCGGTCATTCGGCTACATTACGCTGCTCCTCTTCAATTACTCGTTTTTGAGCTTCCGGCGACGCATCAGTCTGGTGTCCAGGTCTTCATTAAGGTTCTGGGTGGTGCGGATCAAGTGGCTTAGGGTCTCCGGGAGGGTGAATGGACCATATTTGAAGGTCCAAATAGTTGTGATGTTCTATTTTGATGGTTTTTTGGTGGTGATGTTGGAGTTATATGATGGTGATATTAAGACATCAGTGGTGATTAGTGGACATCCTGTTTTTTTTCTCTGGTTCTTAGCTCTGACGATGATGGTCGATGACGATGAAGGTGGTGTTCTTGCCAGCGATGTGGTGACTCTAGAGATGACGGTAATGACGATGATGCTCATAGTGGATGACAACGATGAGATGATGATAATGGGTGATGACGATGGCGATAGCTTCATCGACATGCTATCTTTGATGCAGTGACTTTTATGAAAATTTGAAAAATGATTTCGAGGGCCTAATGGGCCTAATATCCCTAATGGTCCTAATTGTCCTAAGTGGCCTAAATGGAATAAGTGTCCAAATGGTCCGAAGTGGATTAATGGGGCTAAGGGGTTGAATGGGCCTAAGTGGACTAATGGGCCTAATGGATAATGGGCCTAATGGGCCTAAGTGGCCTAAGTGGCCTAAATGGCGTAAAGGTCCTAATGGGCTTAAGTGTTCGAGTGGGCCTAAGTGGCCTAATGGTCTTAATGGGAATAAGTTTCCTAATGGTCCTAAGTGGCCTAATGGGCCTAATTGGCCCATTGGGCCTAATGAGCCTTAGTGTCATAAGGGTCCTAAGTGCCCCAATGGGCCTAAGTGGCCCAATGTGCCTAAGTGGCCAAATGGGGCCATTAGCTAATGGGTCTAATGGGACTAAGTGTCCTAAGTGTCCTAATGGGGCTAATGGGCCTAAGCGACCTAAGTGACCTAATGGGGTCAATGGGCCTAAGTGTCATAATGGGCCTAAGTGGACTAAGTGGCCTAATGGGACTAATGGGCCTAAGCGACATAAGTGGGCTAAGGGGCGTAATGGGTCTAATGGGTTCAATGGGACTGAGTGGACTAATGGGCCTAAGGGGCCTAAGTGGCCTAATGGGCCTAAGCGGTCGAAGTGGTCTAAGGGGCCAAATGGGCTTAATAGGCTCAATGGGCCTAATTGGCCTAAATGGCCTAATGGGCCTAAGTGGCTTAAGGAGCCAAATGGGGAAAATGGGATTAATGGGCCTAAGTGGCCTAATGGGCTTAAGTGGCATAGTGGACCTAATGGGCCTAATGTGGATAATGGGGATAATGGGCCTAATTGGCCTAATAGGCTGAAAGGGCCCCATGGGACAAGTGGGCCTAATAGGCCTCAGTGGTCTAACGGGCCTAAGTGGCCTAATGGGCCCAATGGACCTAGATGGCCCAATCGGCCTAATAGGCCTCAGTGGTCTAACGGGCCTAAGTTGCCTAATGGGCCCAATGGAACTAGATGGCCCAATCGGCCTAATGGGTCGAATGGGACTAAGTGGCCCAAAGGGCCTAATGGGCCGAATGCGTCTAATGAGCCTAATGGGCCTAAGTGGCCGAATGGTCCTAATGGGTCTAAGTGGCCTAATGGGCCTTTATGGGACAAAGTGGACCAATGGGGCTAAGTGGCCTATTTATCCTAATGGGCCTAAGTGGACTAATGGGCCTAATGGGCCAATTGGACCTAAGTGGCCTAATGGGCCTAATGATACTAATGATCCTAAGTGTCTCAATCGGCGTAATGGGCCTAATGGGCCTAAGTGGCTTAATCGTCGTAATGGGACTAATGGGCCCAAGTGGCATAATATGCCAATTGGAATAAGTGGCCTAATGGTTTGAATGGGACTAATGGGTAGAGTGGGATGAATTGGCCTAATGGTCCCGAGTTGCCTAATGGGCCTAATGAGCCTAAGTGGCTTAATGAGCCTAATGGGTTTTAGTGGCCAAATCGGCCTAATGGGCCTAAGTGGTCGAATGGTCCTAATGGGACTAAGTGGCATAATGGGATGAATGGTCCTAAGTTAACTAATGAGACTAAGTGGCCTAATCGGCCTAATGGTACTAATTTGGTCTTAGGTATTAGTGTTTCAGATATGGTGTTTTGGGTCTAGGTTTTAGGATTTTTTTTGTTCTAATTGGCCTAAATTGGTCTAAATTGTCCTAATTAACCAAATGGCCAAATGACTAATTAGCCTAAAGGCCCAATGGACTAATGGGATAATGGACTAATGACCTAAATGAAATAATTGGTCTAAATAGCCTAATGGACCAATTGCCTAGTGGCCCAATTGGAATAATGGCCTAATTGGCATAAATGAAATAATTTTTCTAAATTGACTAATTAGTCTAAATGGGTTAAATGGTCTAATTGGATTAAATGGACTGATTGGCCTAATTGTCCTAATTGGTCTAATTGTCCTAATTGACCTAAATTGTCCTAAATGGCCAAATGTGTCTAAATGGTCTAATTGCTTCACATGGACTAAATGATCTAATTAGATTAAATGGTATAATTCCCCTAATTAGCCTAATTGGCCTAATTATTCTAAATTGGCATAAATGGTAAAATCGAAAAATAAAAAATTGGCCTAATTGTGTAATGAATTGATGGGATAATGGTATAATGGAAAAATTGGTCTAAATAGCCTAATGGCCAAATTGGCATAAATGAACTAATTGGTCTAAATGGACTAATTGGTCCAAATGGATTAAATGGTATAATTAGAATAATTGTACTAATTGACCTAACAGACTAACTGGCCTAATTGGCCTAAATGGCCTAATTGACTAAATTCCCTAAATGGATTAAAGGCCTAAATTTCCTATGGACTAATGACTTAATTGGACAAAAGGACCTAATTTGCATAAACAACCTAATTTTTATGACTGACCCAATTGGTATAATTGTCCTAGTTGGACTAATTTTCTTAAATGGACTAATTGGACAATTAGCCAAATAGCCAAATGGACAAATGATCAAAATTACCATGTTATGAAATAAGGAAATAATGCCACATAAATTGAATTAGAATGAAATGAACATAAAAGAGGAATCCATACTATACACATGTTTATCATGCTAATTAGTATGTATTGTTTATGTTAGGTCACTAGTATTAAATTTCTAATTAAATTTATTTTTAATGCTTCTTCATTTTATGTATTTCTTCAACAGCTACAATTTTAATTCATTATATGTTTTTACTTTCATATTATTCAATAATTTATTATTATACTAATCAATGTCATTTACAGTAAGAAACATTTAGCATCGAAGGTCGTGTGCCTCGAGAAAAATTATTTTCCTTGACTATGAAGTAAAATAATAAAAGTGCTGTAAATGTACAAACAAAAGAAGAGATTGTAAGTTTTTTTATTGATATTTCAAATTTTGATATGTAATTAATAATTAAATATCTTGTTTATATTTTCAATAGTGTTTCCTGGAGGCCCTCTATGATAAAGAAGATGGTAACTTCAGGCTAAATGATCATTTGAGACAAGTATTAGGTGAGGAGCGCCATGGGAGAGTCTAATGTAGAACCCTGAAAATCATCATCCCCACTAGGTATTGGCCCTCATTGGGTGCCTTTCAAACCTATCAGACCACCGAGATGAAAAAATCTCATGCAGAAGCAGATGATGCCAAAAAAATAACTATACAGAAGCGTGAAAGAAGTAAATTGGTCACCAAACACTTCCTAAAAGATATGTTTGTTATAAGTCCACCACTTCCATCAGAGACTGCTATTACTTTTGATACATGTATGAAATCAATGATCTCTTTATATGATACCTTGAGTTATTTAAATGAATGTCCTAGTGGAAGTTGAGCTGATAGCGGTGGCGGTGGAGGTGGTGGTGGGGGTGGTGGTGGCGGCGGTGGTGGTGGCGGCAGTGGTGGCGACAAAGGTGGCAGTGGGGAAAATAGTGGTAGTTGTGGTTTCGGGCATAACAGAAGTGTGCAAAGATGGATGATATATTTAAATTTATTTTAATAAGTGTTTCCTGAAACCAAGAGTGAGGATCTTGCATGTCAAATTTAAAATTAATTTGTTTAATATTTAAATAAATAAATACCTATGCTTAGGAACTTTTTTTTGTGAATGTGGATCATCTGAAAAGAACATTTCATATTATCATCATTGCATTGTGAGGATCATAGGATAAAATCTCTCTAGTTGCAATCCACACGTGCTCCTATGATCTCCGAGAAACACCATTCGATCTCCAGGTGCTAGTGTGGCGAGTTGAATGTCTAGTGTTGTTCGTTCTTGATCACTCGTTCTTCAGTCTTGAAGAAATATTTTTTACACTTCTCATTTTTTAGAGTGAGAGAGAGAAAAGGAGAAGCTGATAGAGAATTCATTGTGCGCAACAATTTTTTATTCTTAATTTTTGGATTCTGTACACAATATACATAGATTCCTATTTATAGAGTTGAGATTTAAGTTAAAATATTTTTTAATTTCATACCGACCATTAAATAAATTGTCCTAAATTGTCTAATTGGCCTAAATTGCATAAATTAACTAATTTGATTAATTGGACTAATTGGCCTAAATTTTCCTAAATGGACTAATTGGACTAAATGACCTAAATTATCCTAATTGGCTTAATTGACCTAAATTGCCTAAATTGTCTAATTGGTCTAATTGTTCCAATTAGGTAAATTGGCCAAATCGGTTTAAATTTCCTAATAAGCCTAATTGTTCTAAATGGACTCAATTGGACTAAACAACCTAATTGGCTGAATTGGCTTAAATGGTCTAAATTATCCTAAGTGGCCTAAATTGGCCTAAATGGCCTAAATGACCTAATTGTCCAAAATGACTTAATTCACCTAAATGACCTAAATTTTATAATTGTATTAATTGGATTAATTGTCCTAAATGTCCTAAATGGCCTAAATGGCCTAATTGGCATAAATTTCCTAAATAACCTAAATGACCTAATTGCTTAATTGGCCTAAATGGCCTAATTGACCTAAATGGAATAATTGGCCTATATAGACTAATTGGCCTAATTGGCCTAAATTTCCAAAATGAACTAATTGAACTAATGGTACTAATTGGTATAAATAGACTAAATTAGCCTAAATGGCCTAAATTGGCCTAATTGACCAAATTGGTCTAAATGGCCTAAATTGGTCTAAATGGTCTAAATGGCTAAATTGGATTAAATGGTCTAAATGGCCTAATTGATATAATTGGACTAAATGGACTAATTAGTCTAAATTAACTAAATTAAAAAATTGGTATAATTGGCCTAAATGGCCTAAATTGACCTAAATGGCCTAAATTGGACTAAATGGCCTAAATTGGCCAAAATTGTCTAATTGTCCTAATTGGCCTGAATTTCCTAATTGGACTAATTGGCTTAATTGAACTAATTTTCCTAATTTTTATAAATGATCTTAATTGGCATAAATGTCCTAAATTGGCCTAAATGACCTAAATGGCCAAAATTGGCCTAATTGGTCTAAATGGCCTAAATCGGCCTAAATGGCCTAATTGGCCTAAATTGCCTAAATTGTATAATTGACCTAATTGAACTAATTGTACTAAATGGACTAAATTGGCCTAAATTTTTTAAATGTTCAAAATTGTCCCGAATAGCCTAAATTGGCCTAAATATTCTAATTGGCCTAAATTGCCTAAATTGCATAATTGGCCAAATTGGCCAAAATGGTCTAAATTGGCCTAATCGGCCTAAATGGACTAATCGGACTAATTGGAATAATTGGTATAAATTCCCTAAATTTGAATAAATGGAATAATTGGCATAATTGGCCTAAACGGTCTAAATTGGCCTAAACAGCCTAAATGGCTTAAATTGGCATAAATGACCAAATTAGCCTAAATGGCTTAAATTAACTAAACTTACTAATTGAAAAATTGGATTAATTTTCCTAATTGGATTAAATTGTCCTAAATGGCCTAAATCTTCTAATGGGCCTAAATGGCCTTAAGAGCCTAAATTGGCCTAATTAGTCCAAATTTGCCTCATTGGCCTAAATGGCCTAAATTGGACTAAATGGCCTAATTATTATAAATGGACTAATTAGACTAATTGGACTAAATGACCTAAATTGGACTAAATGACCTAAATTGGACTAAATTGCCTAATGGGCCTAATGGGCCTAAGGGTCGAATGGGCCTAAGTGGCCTAATGGGCCTAATGGGCCTAATGGGATTAAGTGGCCTAATGGGCCTATGTGGCCTAATCAGCCTAATGAGCTAATTGGGCCCAAGTGGCCCTAATGGTTCTAATGAGCCTAATGGTTTTAATAGGCCTAATGGGTCCACTGGTCCAAAGTGGCATAATGGGCCTAAGTGCCCTAAGTGGCCTAATGAGATGAATGGGCTTGTTGGGCCTAAGTGGCCTAATGGGACTATGTTTACTAATGGGACCATTAAGTCCATTTTGGCCTAATGGGACTAAGTGGAATGATGGGCCTAAGTGTCCTAATGGACCCATTATGGTCAATTCAGCCTAATGGACCAAAAGGAAAAATTGTCTTAATGGACCTAATGAGCCTAATGGGCCCAATGGGACTAATGGGCCCAATGGGCCTAATGGGTTTAAGGGGCCTAATGGGCCTAAGTGGATGAATGGGCCTAAGTGGCCTAATGTGTTTAATGGGCCTAAGTGGCCTAATGGACCCAATGGGCCTAAGTGGCCCAATGGGACTAATGGGTCTAAGGGGTTTAATGGGCCTAAGTGGCCTAAGTGGCCTAATAGTCCTAATGAGCCTATTGGGCCTAAGGGAACTAATGGGGATAATGGGATTATTGGCCTAATTAGCCTAATGGGTCGAAGGGGCCCAATGGGCTCATTGGGTCAAATTGGCCTATTAGGATTATTGGGCTAATTGGTCCTAAGTGACCTAATAAGCCTAATGGCCTAATTGGCCTAATGGGCCTAAGGGGTCATATGGGCCCAATGGTCCTAATGGGTCTAAGGATCCTAATAGACCTAAGTTGCCTAATGGGCCTAAGTGTCCTAATGGGCATATTAGGCCTATTAGGCCTAAGTGGTCCAATGGGCCCAATGGTCTTAATAGGCCTAATGGGCCCATTATGGATAATTCAACCTAATGGTTCTAATAAGACGAAGTGGCCCAAGTTTTGTAATGTGCCTATTGGGTCTGATTTGTCTAAGTGGCCTTAGTTTTCTAATGTATCTAATGGGTCCAATGGGTCTAAGTGGTCGAATGGTCCTAAGTGGCCTAAGTTGCCTAATGGGCCTAATATGTTCAATGGGTCTAAGTGGCCTAATGGGCCTAAGTGTCCTATGTTTCCTAATAGGCCTAATGGGTCCAATGGGTCTGAGTGGTCGAATGGGACTAAGTGGCCTAAGTTGCATAATGATCTTAATGGTCCTAATGGGTCTAATGGGTCTAATGGGCCCAAGTGGCCTAATCGGCCTAATGGATCTAATTGGTCTAATGGGATGAATGGGTTGAATGGGCCTAAGTGGCCTAATGGGATGAATGGGTATAATGGGATTAAGTGGCCTAATGGGCTTAAGTGGATTAATGGACCTAAGTGGCCTAAGTTTCCTAATGGGCCTAGTGGGCCTGATGGGTCTAATGGGCCTAAGTGGCCTAAGTTTCCTAATAGGGCCCCATGGGGCTGATGGGTCTAATGGTTCTAAGTGGCCTAAGTTTCTTAATGGTCCCCATGGGCCTAATGGGTCTAATGGGCCTAAGTGTCCAAAGTTACATAATGGGCTAAATGGGCCTAATGGGCCTAATGGGTCCAATGAGACTAAGTGGCCTAAGTTTCCCTATGGGATGAAGTGGACTAATGAGCATAATGGGCCTAAGTGTCCTAATAGGATTAAATGGCATAATTAGGCTAATGGGTCGAATGGGCCTAAGTGGACTAAGTTGCCTAATGGGCTGAAGTGGCTAATGGGCCTAATGGGCATAAGTGGCCTAATGGGCCAAATGGGCCTAAGTGGCGTAAGTTGACTAATGGTTCTAATGGGCCTAATGGGCCTAATGGGTCTAATAGGTATAAGTGGCCTAATGGGCCTAAGTAGCCTAAGTTGCTTAATGGGGCTAATGGGTCCAATGGTTATAGGTGGATCAATGGGCATGAGTGCCCTAAGTTGCCTAATGGGCCTAATGGGACTAATGAGATTAATGTGTCTAATGGGCCTAAGTGGACCAATTGGCCTAATGGGTCTAATGGGCCTAATGGGTCGAATGGGTCTAGGTGTCCTAATGGGTCAAATGGGTTGAATGAGACTAACATTACTGGAAAAAGGTATTTTTACGACGGTGTATTTTCGACGGGATCCCATTGCAAATGGCTCATTGCGAAAAAGGGCGTCACAAATATTATCTGTTACGATGGTCCATAGCAAAAGGTTTTTATTTGGGATGGTCAGTGACACACTCGTAAATAGGTTCGTTGTTTTTTTAAAACTCTATTGCGATGGGTCGACCACCCTTCACAAATCATTTTCCTATTTTTTGAAGAAAAAAATTTCGATGGACCATCCCAATTAGTATTTGTGACGGTCCGTTGCAAATACTGTGGAAAATACAAAAAAAATAAACCCTTTTGTGATCTGCCTATCACAAATAGTTGAAAAAATAAAATAAAATAATATTGATAATAATATAATATTAATATAAATGAAATCATAATATTAATATTATCACAATAAAATTATTTATGAAATAATAATAATAATAATATAATATTAAAATAAATGAAATAATAATATTAATAGTTGTAAAATAAAATTAACTACAAAATAATTAAATAATATAATAATATTATTAATAATATTAATGAAATAATAATATTAATATTAGTAATATATTAAAAACCTTAGTATTCAAAAAAATATAAAAATATATTATTTAATAAAATAATAAATATAATAAAAAAACAAATAAAAAATAAAAATTGTAATATTTGAGACAATATAAAAAATGCACTATTTAAAACTTTAAGTAGTTAATATTACAAAAAATAAATTCAAATGTTTCATTATAAAATAATAATACATCACTATGGGGGAGGACCATCTGGAGAAGCTGGAGGAGATGGTGGAGGGAATTTCATCCCTAAACTGTGAGTCAGATGTCGCATTTACTCCATCTGCTCCTACTCCTACTGATGTCACCATCGACGCATCTCATCTTGGATCTTCTGCTGCTGTTGTCGTATGATCTTTTCCTGTTGTTGTTGCTGCCACTGACACATCTCCTCCTGCTCTCTACACATAGTCTCTATAAGCTCACTCTAAGCTCGCAGCTGCTCCTCATACTGTGCATGAGATGATGATGACTCTTCGTGAGATCCTCTCGGGCTAGACTCCGGCATCACAGAGGTTCCATAAAAACCCCCAAGGGTCAATCGAGAGATGATACCAATAACTTGGCCATTTTCAAAGGCATAATGGATTTCCTGCATTCATATTGCCTCATCAAATCAGGGGGGGCACTAGTCTAACCATCAGTCTCAGCCTGACTCTCACTATGTGTCTGAGACGTCACGACCTCATATGACTCTTTCAATTTAAATTTAAAATTAAAATAGTTAAAATATTATTTGTAGTAAATTTAAAACTCAAAAAGAAATTATACTAATTACAATCTCACGTTGCCAAGCACCTTTAATCTCTCCAGTGGCTGAATCACTATACATCCTCCTATAAATGTCGTACTATGTAATATTGGGTTGTGCAACTGCCCATATGAATATAAAATTAACCATTTGCATTTAAATTTATACAAAATATTTAAAGAAAATGTACTTACCATATGCTCCCTATGCGTACTGAATGTACTCCTTCCATCTCATTGGGTCACCTCCTATCTCCCCCAATTTTGCTGACCTACTGATGATCTACTCTGAAAATTCATACTCAAACAGTGTGTACATAATCCATACCAAACATGAGATGAAATATTGTCAGGTTGGTGTACGCGACATTTCTCATAAAACTCTATCACTTCTGCTTTCTCTATTACTTTCTTTTTAAAATTGTGCAAAAAATGAGTGCAATGCAGACACATAGCTCCCTGCCATTCCTTCCAGATAGCCTCATGCATTCTCTCATCCATGGGATACCATAAACCCTACAAGTAATTTATTATATAAAGTTATTAATTAAATTAATTTCAAAATAAATATTATTTATTTACATACCAGTCAATGCTCGAACATGTGATGTTGTACATCAATGGGAATATGATCCCATGACACCCATGCATCAGAAAAATAATTGTGCAATTTAGCGCTCCCCTGTTCAACAACTATATGCCTAAATCTGTGAAAAAAAATTAATAAAACAATTATAATATAAATTAATTAATTTAAACTAACTAAAATACACAGGTAAACATACCTCTACGTGCATGGATCAGACCCAAGATGTGGATGTCGCTCGGGGATAAGGTTAGGAATCATCATTTGGGAAAGACCACGACCCTACAAGTACCCCATGAACCTCCAGTATTCTGAGGGTCAGATGATCCGACATCCTACTCATCCAAAGGTAGATCAACCTCCTGCAACATACGATACATATCCTCGTCCATCAGAAACGCGAAATGATTATTGTTAGAAAATAGTTGAAAACAACTATTATATATATATATATCTGTGTGTGTGTGTGTGTGATTATAACCAGCATTTAACTATGTTAATTTCCAACCTCATCCTTATATTTATAGCTATTAATGTCAATGTATTCATCTTCCTCCTCAACATCATAAATTTCAATATTAGTTTTAGTTTCATCATCACTTGTCATTTCAAATTCAGTTGTAACGTCATTAACATCATCATCACCATCAGCCCTTACCTTTTGGGTGTCATCAATGATATTCATGTCTCTTCATGAAAAATATGGATTCAGAGCAGTATTTTAAAAAAATTCAATTCATTTCACTTCAGCAAAACCACATTCACTTTTAGTAAACTGATTTTCTAAAGATTTAATTTTTATTATGCTCCACCAATCACACAACTCCCTTGAAGTAGCATGGTTTTTGTATAATAAATGTGATGTGCCTGATGAGCCAATAAAAATGGTTCATTTATTGCAAGAATACTTTTATATTTAATATCAATGATTCCAGGAATCAGATGAACATTCAAGCCTCTCTTAGTATCTAACTACTAACATTTAAACATCATCATGTAATGTTTTCCCAGTTAACACTGTTCAATGATTTCTTATAGCATGCCATAAAAGTCAACTTCAATTTCTCTATAATGATATCCTCTCAAGAAAAAACCACAATTCATTGTTTTTTCTTATTTTCCATATGCATGCGTATGAAATATAAAACCATTCACCACATGTGCATGATAAGATTTAACCATTTTTGGATGGTGGGTTACTCAATACACACAATCGATTATCAATTTTATCAACACGTTGAGATACCTAAAAATTTGTAAAACAATTATCACTATAAAAATTATTAAATTTATTTTTGATGTGAAATAAAAAATAATTTATGTTACCAGTTTTTTGAAACCCGTAGGATTTTTTTTTCGACAACGTTCTTGAAAAGCATCTTCTATAATTTGTGGAAACTATTTATTGATATGATTATCATATAACCTACAAATAAAATAAGATTAATGTACTATTAGAAAAATTATAGAATAATTTATAGGATCACTCACAGTACAAACAATGTCATTTCTTCACAGTTGAGTAGAATATATGTATGATCTCTATGATGCTCACCATCTGAAAGCCATCATTCACGAACGCCATATAAACCAAGTTTGAGCTGATTGAAAAATGATAATTGATTTCTGATGACATTTTCAACATTTACTTCATTATGGATCATATGTTTTTGTTTTTAGGGATATTCAGATTGAAATTAATGAGAGCAGAAAAAAATAAATTTCCTTTTGCAAATAAGCTACTGTAGTTGAGCCTTTAACTAATGATTTTTTACGTATATTTTTTTCAATTTCTATATGCATCTATCAAATGGGTATATCCATCAGAAGTGTACTGGATCTCCACATTTTGTTTCATGTGGAAAATATAATATTAAATGCTCCATTGAGTCAAGAAAACCTAGCGGGAAGATTTTTTCTAGTTTACATAAAATTAAAACGAAATCTTCTTGCAATTTTATTACTGCATCATAGTCTATTATCGATGAAAAAATATCTTGAAAGAAATATGATATGTCTATTAGAGTATCCTAAATAATAGGATTTAACAAACCACTTTATCTAATTGGCATAAGTCTTTCCATTAAAATATGATAGTCATGACTTTTCAATCCGATAATATGACCATTTCTGACACATCTACCCAAATTAGAAGGATAATCATCTGTAAGTCTCAAATCTGAAATCCACTGACAAAATAATAAACGACTCTATTTGTAAGGTGTATAAGATGATTTTTTCTTCATTAACTTCTGTGATCTGACATTTTTAAATAGTTCAAGTTCTGTTCGCTTGCAAATTTGGGAAAAATCTAATTGTGCCATTACATTATCTTTGGTCTTACCTAGTTTACTAAAAACTATATGTAATAAATTATCAAAATAGTTCTTCTCAATATGCATCACATCCAACATGTGACGGACCAACAAATATGACCAATATAGAAAATCCCAAAAATTCTCTGTTTTATCCAATTATGCTCTTTTTCAAACCCATCAATTTTTTGTTGGTTTATTTTTGGTCCAAATATGATGGGAGGTATTGAAGAGACAATTGATTTTAACTCTGTACCTTAGATCATTATTGGAGACCCAGTTTTTTTCAACACTTCCTTTTCTGAAATGATATTTTTTCTTTGAAAAGGATGATCAGTTGGAAGAAATCTACATTGACAGTCAGAAAACAAGGTTTTTTTTTATCAAAGAGCATAAATGCTTTTATATCTCTCATAAAGTTTGGATATGATTTTGGAACCTGTGTACTTCAGCTTGATAACATGTCATTTGCTGGGAATTCACTAATTGTCCACATCAATGCAACTTTTAGTATGAAGTTTTGTTTCACAGAACATCATATGTACTGACACCTTTAATCCATAGTGAATTTAACTCATCAATATATGGTTTCAAATAAACATAAATATTCTTTTTCGGATGACCTGGAATTAATAAGGTCAAAAATATATATGGATCCTTCATCAACATCCATGGAGGTAAATTATACAAAGTTATAAAGACATTCCAACATGAATACTGACTACTGTAAGAACCAAATGGATAGAAACTGTCAGTAGAAAGACCCAATACATGTTTCAGGCTGCTAAAGCAAAAGACGGATGCACTTGGCCAAAATGTTTCCATGAATCACCATCAGAGGGACAATTTGAGATTTTACTAGTTGAAATGTTGGTTTTGTGCCATGAAATCAATGATGTTGTATTTTGAGATATAAATAAATGATGCAATCTGGGTGTGAGTGGGAAATATATCAATTGTTTTACAAGAATAAATCCAAACTTCCCTGGTTGAGCTTCTTTATACCTTGATTTTCCACATGTAGTAAAACTATCCAAAGACTCATTTTCACCATAATATAAGATGCAGTCATTTGATCATGCATGAATATTCTGATAACCAAGACCTAGATTATGAACCAGTCTCTTACTCTCATATAAATATGTAGGCAACACATTTTCTTCAGGTAGCAGTGTTTTTAACAAAGATAATATCTGATAAAAAACTATTTGACATTCCATTATCTGATTTAATAGCCATAAATTTAGCAACTGCTTTAAACTTGATTATCTTATAACCATGATATAAGGCATCCTCAGTGGACCTCAATAACTAATATAAATGAGATGGTTCCAACTCAGGAGTTAGTTCAATATCATCCTAAGTTTCAGTTTGTTGAAAATATGGACCTGCCACATCATGTACTAAATTTTAAAATCGTGTTGAATCTAGAACCAAATTATTAGTATCTTCTTTGAAACTGTATTCACCATGTTGATACAAAAAAACATGATCTGGTTGAAAACCAAAATGTAATAAATGACCACCAATGTTGTCAAATGTGTCATACGTCCTCATATCACATTTTTTACAAGGACACTTAATTTTCACTTCTAAAACAAATTTTGGTTGTGATGATGAAAATTATAAGAAAGCTTGAACACCCTCAATATATACAGGATTTAATCCAAAACCACTTGGTTTCATGTGCTGATTTATCCAAGAACGATAATCTAATAATGACTATTGTCAACTTCCTTATTCCATATTTTTCTAAAAAATATGAAATAATTCATTATTTTGTATAATTAGATATAAGATAAACACTATCCAAAAAAGAGATGACAATTAAATTGTATTTTCTAGCAATTTATAATAATTTCAATTATTTTATAGTTATTTATACTATTTTTTAAGATTTTATACTAATCTACAATCATTTATAAAAATTTATACTAATTACCACTAATTATTATTAATTACAGGTATTTTGTACTAATTATTGTTAATTAGTGGTGGCACAATTTCCAACAGATTGGAAGCAAATCTTTTTCCCGGTGACTCATCCCCTTGCAACTTTCTGTGACTAAAATCACTATGAAAAGTCTACTCCGACATACGAATATCCATTTTCATATACACGATGATGGAGAGTAGGGAGGCCTCACCATGCTTCTCTCCATGCTCATGCATGCAATAATTGATAGTTGTACGTCGAAGCATACTTTCCATAGTGATTTTAGTCGGAGAAGTTACAAAGAGATGAATCGTTGGGAAAAAAGAGCCTCTTTTTTATGACAGTTCACCTCCTTGAAACTTTCTCAGACTTAAATCACTATGAAAATTTTGCTCCGATGTACGTTGGAGCATATTTTTCATACCGATTTCAGTGAGAGAAATTTTCAAGGAGTTGACACGTTGTTCAAAAGTAATTTCATCAATCCACTAGAAATTGTGCTAGCTTATCGATGTACTTGAATTTATTCTAATTTATTACTAATTAATCCTAATTATTACTAATTAATCCTAATTGTTACTAATTATTACTAATTATTACTAATTAATCCTAATTCTTACCAATTGTTACTAATTGTTACTAATTGTTACTAACTGTTACTAATTATTACTAATTGTTTCTAATTAATCCTAATTAATCCTAATTATTTCAAATTAATCATAATTATTACTAATAAATTCTAATTAGTACTAATTAATCCTAATTATTACCAATTAATCCTAATTATTACTAATTAATCCTAATTATTACTAATTATTACTTATTCATCCTAATCATACCCAGAATGATCATTGTTAGGTACTTTAGCATTTGATTATCCATCGTATGCATAAGAAAACATTCATACCCAAGATGATCGTACCCAAGCTCAGTAATAAAAATAGCATACCCAATATGATCGTATTCAGGCCAACTGTTATCAGAAAGATCATACTATGAACAATCATATTTATAGAAAGAATTTCTTGAGGCCGATGATTAAAAAGAGAAGAAAATAATGAGATCAACAATGTAGTAAACCATTTCAAAAGGGTTGAATTACTTTGTAGGTTTCAATTGGGTCAAGAGTCATTATATCAGAGTGGAATTGTTTTATATTTTAAAGTGGTTCAAGAGAATAAGTGAAGAAGTAAAATTTGTTTGAAAGCAAAGTTTTCTAGATGTGAAATTGAGGGGGAGCTCGACATTCAAAAGAATTATCATATTCAGTATTCGGAAGGAGAAGTGAAGGTTGTAGAAGAATCAAGTATCTTCGAGAAGAGTTGATGAAGTCAAAATACACCATAGATTTTAGGGGAAATCGAGATTAGGGTGAATTTTATTAAGCATGAATTTTTTTTGGGATTCCCGCCAAAGCATCTTGAGGGTCACCTATAAAAGGAGAAAAGTACATTGTACTTGAGGAGGACTGATGTCCTATTCATGAGAGAGAATCTATGAGTTTTAGAGAGAAACAGAAGTTTCCGTATTCACTTTTGTTGAAGAAGTTTTGATGGATTGAAGTGAAAGAGAAGAGACAAGATCACAATATTGTATTTAGTTGATCCTCATACTCAGTGTTTATCATACTCAGTTGATTTCCATATTCTTCTTGTCAATTGTATTCGGATGATCATCATATTGGGCTGGATTAATCAGATCGGGATTTCTGTACTGGGTCTTCCAGACTTAGGAAGATGGAGAATTGAAGTGGGGTTGATTCAACTCTATCGCATTCTATCAACATTATATTTTTCGAACTAGGGAGAATGGTACCGAGTAGAATCATATCAGTAAAATCATATCGAGAAGAATCGTATCAGAGAGAATCTTACTCAGAGTAATCAGACTGGGAAAATCGTACTGGGAAAATCAGACTTGGTTTTTTTCTCAACAAAGTCCAGGAAGTTCTTACCATCTTCTCGATAATAAATTGAAGAAGTTTTTTCAATTGAATACATTTGTGGAATTGAAAAGAAGCACAAGTAACATGAGTTATTGTACAATCATTTCATTATCCTATTTGTGCTAAGCGGGTGCACACACACTATTGGATTATTTACATAGTGCTACATGAGTGAAAGGGCATATCCTACTCATTGCAATCCAATTATTGTTTTCTAGTGGATTGTGTGGTATTGGATCACTTCCATACCATACCATGGATGTAGTTATTCTTATTGAATATTGAATCCTGTAAATACTTTTGTTCTTGTGGATGTGTGTTTTAATTGTTTTCAGTACGGAATAGAATCTTTAATAGGAGGCGAAGCTTGTTTCATTTAAAAAGAAACATAAGAGAAAAAAGTATCACTAATTCAACCCCTCCTCCTCTTAGTGATACAATCATTCGTTGGGCACTTTCAAGTGGCCTAATGGGCCCAAGTGGCCAAATGGGCCAAATGGTCCTAACTGGCCTAATGAGCATAATGTGTCTAAGTGGTCGAATGAGCTTAACTGGCCTAAGAGGACTAATAGGCCTAATGGGTCTAATGGGCCTAACTAGCCTAAGGTGCCTAATGGGCCCAATGGTCCAACTATGCTTAACTGGCCTAAGTGGCCTAATAGGCCGAATGGGCCTAAGTGGCCTAATGGGTAGAATGGGCTTAATGGGCCTAACGGGCCTAAGTGGCCTAATGAACCCAATGGGTTGAATGGGCCCAACTGGCCTAACTGGACTAACTGTCCTAGTGGGTCTAATGGGCCTGAGGGGCCTAAGTGTCATAATGGGCCTAACTGACACAATTGTCGGCCCAATGGGTCTAATGGGTCTGATTGGCCTAAGTTTCCTAACTAGCCCAATGGGACCAATGATCCTAATGGGCCTAACATGCCTAATGAGACCAATGGGCGTAACTGGACTAATGGGCCGAATAAGCCTCATTGGACTAACTCGGATAAGGGGACCAAGGGGCCTAATGGGCCTAATGGGTCTAATGGGCCTAACTGGCCAAAGTGGCCTAATGGGACCAATGGTCCTAATGGGAATAACTGGCCAAAGTGGCCTAATGGGCCTAACTGGCCTAAGTGGCCCAATTGGCCTAATGGGCTGAATGGGCCTAAGTGGCGTAATGGGCCTAATGAGTCTAATGGGCCTAATTGGCCAAAGTGGCCTAATGGGCCTAACTAGCCTAAGTGTATTAAAGGGCCTAATGGGCAGAATGAGCCTAAGTGGCGTAGTGGGATGAATGAGCCTAAGTAGCCCAATGGGATGAATGGGCCTTGGTGGCTCAATTACCGAATGGGCTTAATGGGCTGAAAGGGCTTACTGGGCCGGAGTGGAAAAATGGGCCTAAGTGGCCAAATGGGCCTAAGTGGCCAAATGGGAATAATGGGCCTAAGTGGATGAATGGGCCTAATGGGCCTAATGTGACTAAGTGGAAAATGGGGCTAATGGTCCTAATGGGCCTAAGTGTCCAAATGAGCCTAATGGGTCTCAGTAGCCTAATGAGCCTAAGTGACCTAATGGGCATAATGGGCCTAAGTAGCGTAATGAGCCTAAGTGGCCTAATGAGCCTAATGGGCCTAATGGGCCTAAGTAGCATAATGAGCCTAAGTGGCCTAATGGGCCTAAGTGGCCTAATGGGCATAATGGGAATAATGAGCCTAAGTGGTCTAACAGGCCTAAGTGTCCTAATCAGCACAAGTGACCTAAGTGGCCTAATGGGCCTAAGTGGCCTAATGGGCCTAATGGGTCTCAGTGGCCTAATGGGCCTAATTGGCCAAATGGGCCAAGTGTGCCTAAGTAGACTAATGGTCCTAAGTGACCTAATGGGCCTAGTGGGCCTAATGGGCCTGAGTGGCCTAATGGGCCTCAGTGGCCTAATGGGCTTAAGTGGCCAAATGGGCATAATGGGCCTTAGTGGCCTAAGTGGCCTAATGGGCCGAATGGGCCTTAGTGGCCTAATGGTCCAAATGGGCCTAAGTTTCCTAATGGGCCTAATGACCTCAGTGGTCAAATGGGCCTAATGGGCTTGAGTGGCCAAATGGGCCTAATGGGACTAAGTGGCCTAATGAGCCTAATGGGCCTTAATGGCCTAATGGGCCTAATGGGACCAAGTAGCCTAAGAGGTCTAATAGGCCTAAGGGGGCTAAGTTACCTAATGAGCCGAATGGGCCTCAGTGGCCTAATGGGCCTTAGTGGCCTTATTGCCCTAATGAGCCTAAGTGGCCTAATGGGCCTAATGGACCTAAGTGGCCTAATGGGCCGAAGTGGCCTAATTGGACTAATGGGCCTAAGTGGCCTAATGGGGCTAATGGGCACAATGGGACAAAGTTGCCAAAATGGCCTAATGGGCCAAATGGGCCAAATGGGCCCAAGTGGCCTAATGGTCCTAATGGGCCTAAGTGGCCTAATTGGGCCTTAGTGGACTAACAGGACTAATGGTATTAAGTGGTCTAAGTGACCTAATGGGCCTAATGGGACAAATGGGCGTCATGGGTCTCAATAGTCTAATAGACTAATGGGCCTAAGTGGCCTAATGGGTCGAATTGGCCTAAGTGGCCTAATGGGCCCAATGGGCCTAAATGGCCTCAGTTGCATAATGTGCCTAATGGGCCTAAGAATATTAATGGGACTAATGGACCTAGGTGGCCTAACATACCTTTGTGTCCTAATGGGCCTAATGGGTATAATGGGCATAAGTGGCCTTAGTGGCCAAATGGGCTAAGTGGCCTAATGGGCCTAAGTGGCTTAATGAGCCTAATGAGATAGATGGGCCTTAGTGGCCTAATGAGTATAATGATATTAAGTGGACTAAGTGGTCTAATGGGACAAATAGGCCTAATGGGCCTAGTGGGCCTCAGTGGCCTAATGGGGCTAATGGGCCTAACGAGCCTAAGTGACTGAAATGGATTAGTGGTCCTAAGTGGCGTAACGAGCGTAATGGGCCTAATGGTCCTTACTAAGTGGCATAATGGGCCTAAGTGGCCTAATGGGCCTAAGTGCCCTAATGGGATTAAGTGGCCTAGAGGGCCTAAGTGTCCTAATAGGCCTAGATAGCCTAATGGGCCTAGGTGGCCTAATGATCCTAATCAGTATAATGAGCCTAAGTGGCCTAATGGTCCTAATGGGCCTAAGGGGGCGAAGTGACCTAATGGGATTAATGGGCCTAAGTGGCCTAATGGGCCTATGTGGCCTAATGGGCCTAATGGGCCTAATGGGCCTAAATGACCTATTTGGATTAATGGGCCTAATAGGCCTAAGTGGCTTAATGAGACAAATGGGCCTAAGTGGCCTAATGGGCCTCAGTGGCCAAATGGGCCTAAGTGGCCTAAGGGGCCTAATGGGCCTAATGAGATTAATGGGCCTAAGTGGCCTAATGAGCCAAATGGGCCTAAGTGGCCTAATGGGCCTAATAGGCCTAAGTGGACTAATGGTCCTGATGGGCCTAATAAATCTAATGGGTCTGAGTGTTCTAATGAGTCGAATGGGCCTAAGTGGTTGGATGGACTTAATGGGAATAATGGATCGAATGGGCCTAAGTGGCCTAATGGGCTTGATGGGCCTGATGGGACTAATGGGATTAAGTGGCCTAATGAGCTTAATGGGCCTAAGTGGCCTAAGTGGCCTGATGGACCTAATGGGCCCAAGTGGCCTAATATTCCTGATGGGCCTAATGGGCCTCAGGGGCCTCAGTGGCCTCATGGGCCTAATGGGTCTATAGGGCTTAAGTGGCCCAAGTGGCCTAATGTACCTATAGGTCATAATGGGCCTAATGGGCCTAATGGTTCAAATTGGCCTAATGGACCTGATGGGCCTAATGGGCGTAATGCGCTGAAGTGGGTTAATAGGCCAAAGTGGCCTTAGTGGCCTAATGGGCCTAATGGGCCTAAGTGGCGTAATGCGCTGAATAGGCGGCCTAAGTGGCCTAATGGGCCTATGTGGCCTAATGGGACTATGTGGCCTAATGGGCTTGTGGGCCTAATTGGTCTAATGGGCCTCAGTGGACTCATGGGTTTAACGGGCTTAAGTTGACTAAGTGGCCTAATGGGCCTAATGGGCCTAAGTGGACCAATGGGTTTAATGGGCCGTAGTGGACCAATGAGCCTAATGGGCCTAATGAGTCTAAGTGGACTAGGTGACCTAATGGGCCTAATTCGCCTAATGGGCCTCAGTGGCCTAATGGGAATAACGGGCCTAAGTGACCTAATGGGCCTAATGGGCCTAAGTGGCATAATGAGCCAAATGGGTCTAAGTGACCTAATGGGCCTAATAGGACTGAGTGGCCAAAATGGCCTAATGAGCCTAAGTGGCCTAATGGGCCTAATGGGCCCTAGCGGCCTAAAGGGCCTCAGTGTCCGAAATGGCCTAAAGGGCCTAATTGGCTTGATTGGACTAATTGGACTAATGGGCCTAAGTGGCCTACTAGGCCGAATGGGCCTAAGTGACCTAATGGGCCTAATGGGCCTAAGTGGCCTAATGAGATTAAGTGGCCTAATGGGCTTAATGGACATAATGGGCCTAAGTGTCCTAAGTGGCCTAAGGGTCCTCAGTGGCCTAATGGGCCTATGTGGTCTAATGGACCTAATGGGCCTAAGGGGCCTAAGGGGAGAATGTGCCTAATGGGCCTTAGTATGTTAATGAGCCAAAGTGGCATAATGGGCCTAATGGGCCTAAGTGGCCTACTGGCCCTAATTGGCTTAATGGGACTTTGTTGGCAAATGGACCTAATGGGCCTAAGTGGCGTAATGAGACAAATGAGCCCATGTGACCTAATGGGATGAATGGGCCTTAGTGGCCTAATGTGATTAATGGGCCTAATGGGCCTAAGTGGCCTAATGGGCCGAATGGGCCTAAGTGGTCTAATGATCCGAATGGGCCTAAGGGGCCTAAGTGGCCTAATGGACCTGATGAGCATAATGGGCTTAAGGGCCTAAGTGGCCTAATTAGTCGAATGGTCCAAAGTGGTCTAATGGGCCTAATTGGCATGATGGGCATAATAGGGCATAATGGGCCGAATGGGCCTAAGTGGCCTCATGACCTTGATTGGCCTGATGGGCCTAATGGGTCTAATGGGCTTATGTGGCCTAATGATTTGAATGGTCCTAAGTGGAATCATGGACCTAATGGGCATAATGGGCCTAATTGACCTAATAGGCCTGATGGTCATGATGGTCCAAATGGGCCTCAGTGTCCTAATGGGCCTCATGGGCCCAATGGGACTAAGTTGCCTAATGGGCCTATTGGGCCTAATGGGCATGGGTGACCTAATTTTCCTAATGGCTCTGATGGGCTTAATGGGTGTAATGGTCCTAAGTGGCTTAATGGGCCTAAGAGGCCTCAGTGGCCTAATGGGCCTAATGGGCCTAATGGGCCTAAGTGGCCTAATGAGCTGAATGGACCTAATGTTGGAACCATGATCATCTATGCATGAATTGGAGTATAGTTTGTGTTTGTTGTCAATCTTCAGAGGAAGTTCAGAATGTGTGCTAGTAAAGTACTCATACAGGTCAAGCAGATAATAGTATTGAAGGTGGCACCGTTTTTCAGTGTTTTCCAAATTTCTGGACCTCAAAATTGACAAAAGGGGAAAACAGTGTTTTTGGGAAAGGACTTGTGTGCTATATGTTTTTCAAAGAACAAAACTTCAAAATATGTCAAAGGAAAGAGGGTCGCTCAAGTATTGGTTTGGTCGCACAAGTGACCTGCGCGCCGTGAAAGGACTTGAGCGTCGGTGCCTAGGAGGATTGGAAAGTTGCGTGCTAGATGTTTTTCAAGATCAGATATTTAAAATATGGAAAAGTAAAGAGGGTCGCGCAAGTATTGGTTTGGATGTGCAAGTGAGTAGCGCGACAGAGGCTAGGGCAGATGGAGTTGCACGCCGGAACTTGCGCGCCGAGAGGAGGCTTGCATGCCACCACGAAGTGTGTCCAGTTTTCCTATAAATAGAGGACCACCCTCCTCATTTGAAACAAAGTTAAAGACTTAGAGTTTTTCAGAGCTCCCATCATGCAAGTGTTGGTGTCGCGCAAGTGGTTGTGTGGTCGAGCAAGTAGAAGTTGTGCGTTGGTTGTTGGCTGCGCGTTAAAGGTGGTTTGGGCATAAAAGACGGTGAGTCACGCAAGTTTGGGATGGAAGAAGGAGGTGTTGCGCAAGTGGTTTGGTGACACTTGCGCGCCAAATTTGTGTCGCGCAAGTGACTTGCGCGCCAGGAATTAAAGAAGCGCGACAATGTTTTTTGAGCTGCGTGAACGTTGGGAGATTGCCCGGTACCCTCGGTGCAAAGTGAGATTTGTCTATGGGTGAAATTTGGACTTCAAAAGAGCATATACATACAACAGAGGATGTACTCTTTAGAGATGATGAAGAGACCTTCACGTCTATAAACTGAGTGGGACTTCACGAAAGGCAGTGAGCCAGGGGGAGTCAACGGGAGTGACCCGAGGGACGCAGTGGGCTATCCATGAACCTTTGTAAAGGCAGTGAGCCTGGGACAATGTGACTATGCCTAAACCTTTGTAATATATAACTAGTGAAGTTTAGTGTAATTTGGTACGACCGACAACCTATTGGTGTATGCTCCTTGGACGTAGCCCTTAGTGGTGAACCAAGTAAAAAGTGATGTGTCTTCTCTCTGCATGTGAATGTTTTCTTTCTGATCTTTTTCACCATACAGGTTTAACAAGTTCATACCAACGTGGGTGAAAGAGCGCTGTCGTGGGCGCCCTCAAATGATTAGTGTAATTTGGGGTACTTAGGTGCAGTAGAGTGGCTGACCAAGGTCGTCTCTCAAAGGAGGAAGTGAATTTAACAACTTATTAGAGGTATTATAAAAATAAAATAAAAGAGAATAAAATAACTACTTGAAAGGACGGGGGTGCTTTTTTTTATAGTTTATGAACCTAGAAAAAGTTTTCTGGAAGAAGATTTCATTTTTTTTATTTTTAATTTTGAAATGAAGTTTCGATTAGAATGACACAACAAGAAGATGTTTTTTTAGAAATCTATTTTAAAAGGCGTAATCGATCTAACTCTACCTCTTCAATCATTTATTAGTCACTATCATTTAAATTAATATTCACTTAATTATGATCCCTTAATTTGTTAAATCCCGAACCCTACGAGAATTAACTTTACCACGAAGATTGAAGTGAATTTTAACCTTAGGCTAACTTCGGAACATGCAATCGCAACACCCTGCTTTGATTGATGTTCTAAAATTAGCTTATGGTTAGTGGTAAATTAAGGCACATAACCACTCTGGAAATGAGGATTAATTGAGTTTAGGGATTATATTTGAACTCTACAAATTGATCCCATGTGGTTTTGAATTACCGGTTAAGGTTGCGCTCTCACAGTTCACACAATTCCCGACCTCGCGTGTTTTGTGTTAACTATTCAATTGCTTGATTAGTTTCATTTAAATTAAAAACTCAATTAATAGATCATAATATGTGAATTACAGTATCTCATTGATTCAAAATAAATGAATGAAGAAGGATAGAGGTCGATCGATTACTAAAAAGAACTACTCTTCCATGGGTGGTATAGTCATCGTGGAGACGTTTTGCATAAGCAACGGATTGAAAGGGTAGAACCCAATCTTGTCTCCACTCTTGATTCCAACCCAATTAAGAAGATTAAGATAAGAAGAAGAGGGATGAACACAGAATATTATTTGAAGAAAAATTCAAGAAACAAACATGAAAGAAAAGAAATACAAAGAAGAGGTGAGAGAGGAGAGCCTTTTTGGAAGAGAGGTTTGCACAAAGGCTTACATCCTCCAAGAGTTGTTAGGGGCTCCCAAGAGACACCCTTTCGGCCACACCTTCCCAAAGCCCCGACCAGCCCTCTCAAAGAGTTAAAACCCCCTTTAAATAGAGTTTGTGAAGGCTAGGGATACATAACTTTTTAAGTGTGAAATGAAAATATCGGTCAAATATTTTATTCCAACTTGCACCGCCAATTTGACCTCTAAAACGCATGAATTGACCGGCCTTCCAGAAGGATGATTTGTGAAAAATCATTTCCCCGAGCTTTCCTCAAAATTTGGGCTCAATACAAGCCTGTATGTAGAAGATATGGCCTAAATACATAACTCATGTCCATTCTTCCGAGTCCAGCCCACCATTGGAATAATGGCTCATTTACTTCATCCAAATGCACTCTTTAGCTCTAGTGTCCTGAATGAAAGTTGTATAAAATGAAGTTAGGAACACTGTTACAAAATTTTAAATTCAAATAATAAATTTAAAAATATTTATTTTCGAAATACTACAGTGCACTATTAAGGGTAAAACTGGAATTTTCACCAAATTTTCAAATGAATGATCAAATCCCAAATATTTTATAAATAAACATATTTAACACAATGTGAGGAAATTATATCATTCATTATCAATAAAATATTCAATAAAATAGTGTTTTATCAACTCCCCCACACTTACCCTTTTGCACACCTGGGCAAAACCTCATATCAAGTAAACATCAATATCAAATCAAAACCAATTTTAAAAAACTTATCCTTAAGATCAATCAATTTCACACCAAGAATAAAAAGATATCATGCCTCATAAAAAACCTTATTTCAAGTTATCCATTTATATCATTCAATATATTTCCACTTCATTTATCCGCCAATGCACAAAACACTTACCTCGCTTGAATTTTCTCTCATCACTCAAATATCAATTTTTTTTTGCAATGTCTTTCTCATCCAAACTCATACAAGGGTCACCATAGGCTTGATAGATTCCTACATCGCTACCCGATGTGAGTCAAGGACATATGTTTATCATGAGGACTTTTCAGGGTTGTTCTGTGGCTTTCGGTTGGTAGGATTAAGATGTGAAAAACTCTGAGGCTGAATGAGGAGGGCTTGACTCTTTTGAAGCAAAATTGCATTAATCTAATTTTCACTTAAATATGGTCTTCTCATCAATACCCATAGTATCAATTCAGCTCCATCATCATGAAAAGTCATGAAAGGTTTACACCATTCATCATTTCAGCATAAAAAATTTCAATCTTCTCAAACATGATTTTCTTGAAAGCTCCAGATGGGCACAGCTTTCCACCTCAATTAGAAGCTCCAGAAAAGGCACAGCTTCACTTGTCATGAAAGCTCCAGAAAAGGCACAGCTTTAAATATAATGAATTTATTCAGCATCAAACACATCTCTTCAGAATTTAATTTTCCACCCAAAGTATCACATAATATGGTGGCACAACACAAGAAAACTTCCCCCACACTTAAGCTCAACTAGATTATGCAATTTCACTTCAAGAGTTGGTTGGATTGGGAAAATTGGCTTGTAATGTGGCTTAACCTAACAGGTTGTGCATGGCTTATAAGGGCTACAAGGATTAAATATTCAAGGTAGGCCATTATAAAAAAGGATTCTTTGAAATAGGGGCTTTAATACCAAACAAATGCCTCAATCATTTAAACATATGTACCTCAAAACCTCAAGTTTTGACAGGAATAGATCAAATTCTGGTTAAATCAAGCATGGTTTGGTTCTCTCAAGAAGTGAGGTGAATGTAAAGAATATGAAAATAATGGTTTAGAAGCCTCACAGGAAAGTGATTTCAAATATAAAGATAGTGAGATTGGCATGGGATTCAAAATTCAGCGTACTTTTCATGAAATTACTAAATATTTGAACTTGAAACAAAGTCATTTCAGCATTCATTTAAGCTTAGTTTCAAGGGGTAAATTGTCTCACTTATTGATATGGATTTAAAAATGGTGATGATAATCATTTCAGTCCAGAAGTTTCAAAAACACACAGAAAATTGTAAAATAAACACACAAAATTTGAAAAATACACAATTTTTTTTTTGTTTTTTTTTTGAACAGGAAAGCAATTGAAATTACTAAACTAAAAGGTTCCCTCCACCACACTTAAAATATTGCATTGTCCTCAATGTGAACCTATGAGATGATATATGCACATGAAATGCAGAATTTTTAAATAGGACAAATAATATAAAAGTGAAAGGGTTACGAACAGCCTGATGTGATCAAGTGATGATGGGGTCATGCAGTGTGATAAAATCCACTGCATCAGTAGGATGTCCCTCAATGTATCTCTTCAAACGTTGCCCCTTGACTGTAAAGCTCCTTCCAGTGTCCTCTTGTGTGATCTCCACTGCACCATAAGGAAAAACATTAGACACAATATAAGGACCTAACCATCTGGAACGCAACTTACCAGGCATCAACTTCAGTCGTGAACTATAGAGAAGGACTTTCTCTCCAACATGAAACTCCCTTTGTTGGATCATTTTGTCATGAGATGCTTTTGATCTTTCCTTGTAGAGCCTTGAGTTCTCATATGATGATAGTCGAATCTCCTCAAGCTCTTGAATTTGCAACTTCCTTTGAATTCTATCTTGGGCCAAATCCATGTTACATTTCTTTATAGCCCAATATACCCGATGCTCGACTTCCACGGAGAGATGACACGCTTTCCCAAAAACAATCCGAAATGGGGACATACCAATGGGGGTCTTGTATGCTGTCCTATAAGCCCACAATGCATCATCCAAACGCTTGCTCCAATCCTTCCTATTTGACTGCACAGTTTTCTCCAAGATTTGTTTCAACTCACGATTTGAAACCTCAGCCTGGCCATTTGTTTGGGGGTGGTATGTTGTTGATGTTTTGTGTGTCACCCCATACTTTTGAAGGAGGGAAGCAAAATTCCTATTGCGAAAGTGTGTCTCTTGGTCACTGATGATGGCCTTTGGTACTCCAAACCTGCAAAAAATCTGTGCTTTGACAAAGTCCACAACAACATGAGAATCGTCAGTCCTGGTGGCCTTGGCCTCCACCCATTTACTCACATAATCAACAGCAACCAAAATATACAAAAATCCAAATGAACTAGGAAAATGACCCATAAAGTCGATGCCCCATACATCAAAAATCTCACAGAATATTATGGGTTGTTGGGGCATCTCATGTCTCTTAGAAATGTTCCCAGTGTGTTAGAAATGAGTGCATGACTTACAAAACACATGGGCATCATGGAATAAACTAGGCCAATATAATCCAGAGTCCAAAACTTTCCTAGCTATCCGTTGGGGTCCAAAGTGTCCACCACATGCAAGTGTATGACAGAAATGCAAAACAGACTCAAACTCATGATCGGGAACACACCTCCTAATGACTTGGTCACTACACATGCGCCAGAGGTAAGGATCATCCCACACATAAAACCTAGACTCACTTTTTAATTTTTGGACTTGATGTTTCTTTAAATTTGTAGGGATTTCAGAAGAAACAAGGTAGTTAACTAAATCAGCATACCAAGATGCGTACCTGAGATGGTATAGAGATGCTCATCAGGGAAAGTGTCCCGAAGTGGTACCTGATCCAAGGTGTCATCCTCTAGTGTGTGAGTAAGCCTACTCATGTGGTCTGCCACCAAATTCTCTGACCCCTTCTTGTCCTTTATCTCAAGGTCAAACTCTTGAAGAAGGAGCATCCAACGGATAAGTTGTGGCTTTGCATCTGGCTTCTTTAGGAGGTACCTCAAAGCTGCATGGTCAGAAAAAACAACTACTTTAGAGCCCAATAAATATGAACGGAATTTATCTAAAGCAAATATGACAGCAAGAAACTCCTTTTCCGTGGTTGTGTAGTTTGATTGGGCTGAATCCAGTGTCCTCGATGCATAAGCGATCACATGTGAACGTCCCTCCACCCTCTGAGATAAGACAGCTCCAACCGCGAAGTTGGAGGCGTCACACATAAGCTCAAATGGAAGGTCCCACCATGGGGGATGTATGATTGGTGGAGTGGTCAGACACTTCTTCAGCTCATCAAATGATACCCTGCATGAATCATCAAAATTGAAGTCAATATCTTTTTGAAGCAATCGAGATAAGGGTAGAGCGATCTTACTAAAATCTCTGATGAAGCGTCGATAAAATCCAGCATGCCCAAGGAATGATCGAACATCACGCACACATGTAGGATATGGGAGGGATGAAATAATGTCTACCTTAGATTTATCAACTTCAATTCCATGTTGTGAGACTATATGACCTAAGACAATTCCCTTTTCGACCATGAAATGACATTTTTCAAAATTTAAGACCAGATTCTTCTCAATACAACGATGCAACACATCACCCAAACTAGAGAGACATTCATCAAATGAGGACCCATAAACTGTAAAATCATCCATAAATACCTCCATGCAGGTCTCAATGAAATCTGAGAAAATACTCACCATGCATCTCTGGAAGGTACATGGGGCATTGCAAAGTCCAAATGGCATCCTTTGGTAAGCAAAGGTACTGAATGGGCAGGTTAATGTTGTCTTCTCCTGGTCCTCTGCTGCAATGGGAACCTGAAAATAGCCAGAAAATCCATCCAAGAAACAATAGTGTGTCTTCCCAGCTAATCTCTCAAGCATCTGATCAATAAATGGGAGGGGGAAATGGTCCTTGCGAGTGGACTGATTTAGTTTCCTATAATCAATACACACACACCAACTATTTTTCACCCTCATTGGAACTAACTCATCTTTCTCATTTTTAAAAATAGTAACACCACTTTTTTTAGGCACAACCTGAATAGGACTTACCCACTGAGAATCTGAAATGGGAAATATTATACCTGCCTCGAGCAATTTCTCAACTTCCTTTTTAACAACTTCCAGGAGGGTGGGATTGAGTCTCCTTTGTGGTTGTCTCACCGGTTTAGCCCCATCCTCCAAGAGAATCCTATGCATGCAAATGGAGGGGCGAATACCTGATATGTCAGCCAAGGTCCACCCAATCGCCTTGATATTTTCCCTCAAAATATTCAAAAGCTTTTCTTCATCTTCAAAAGTGAGATTGTTAGCAATGATAACAGGTAATCTCTCACCACTCAACAAGTATGAGTATTTCAGATTTGGTGGCAATGGCTTGAGTTCTAATGAAGGAGGGTGTAGTATGGATGGAGACATTGAAGGAACTGAAATATGTGCACAAAGAGCATCAGTATCAGAATAGACATCATCAAAATCATAGAATAAAGCATCAAATCCATCAGCATACTCAACAGCCATTTCATAATCAGAGTGAACATGATCAAAATCAGAATATGAATCCACATCAAAATCAAATCCAAGATAGGATTGTGTATCAAAAACATGTGTGGAAGTGCTCTTAGACATCAAACTCGAACCAATACTCATAATCTCCCTAAGCATAGGACAATCAAATTCTATGGAGTTTTTACTTGGTGGTTTAAAATGGGAGATAACAAAAGCAGAATGGTCCTCTGAGGGGTACTTCATGGAATCTATAACACTAAATATCACAACTTCATCTCCAAACTCCATGGAAAGTGTACCCTCATTGACATTTATGATAGTTTTTGCAGTTTTGAGGAAGGGTCTACCTAAGATAATGGGGGCATGAGAACTTACTTGATCATCCTCCATGTTAAGAACATAGAAATCCGCTGGAAATATCATGTCTCTTACCCGGACAAGTACATCCTCAAGGACTCCTGCTGGATATGTCGTAGCTCTATTCGCCAATTGCACCACTACTCTTGTTGGCTTCAACTCACCAACCTGCAAGGAAGAGAATACAGAGTGAGGCATCACATTTATGGAAGCACCTAAATCACAAAGTGCATCAGAAAAGTGCAACTCCCCTATGGTACATGGGATGGTGAATGTCCCGGGATCCTTGCACTTTGTTGGCATTGCTAGAGTTGGTGTAATGAGTGCTGATACATTCCTTCCAAGGTTGATCCTCTCATTCCCCTTGAGCCCTCTTCGATTGGTACAAAGTTCTTTTAAGAATTTTGCATACCTTGGAATTTGCTTAATGGCTTCAAGTAGAGGAATGTTGATCTCCACACGCTTGAATGTGTCCAAAACCTCCTTTTGCATTGCTTCTTCAGCAATCTTCTTGGTTTGAACAACCCTATTTGGAAAAGGAAGGGGTTTAGGAGGAACATCATCAATCTTTTTCTTACCTTTATCTTTCTCCTTGGATTGCTCATCAGTTGGTATGGAATGCGGCTTCTCTGAAGTTGAGGTGAATCCCGATGGTATGGTAGGTGCAAATGTATCGTTCATTTGCTTCCCACTTCTCAATGTGATGGCACTAACATTACCCTTTGGATTTGGAGTGGGTTGGGAATGTAGATTTCCAGAATTCTTACTCACAAGTTCATGGAGGGCGGTGGCAATCTGACTCATTTGAGTCTTCAACTCTCTCAGCTCCGAACCTTGACTCTTCAGTTCATTCTGTTGATTAAGAACAATTTGTTTCAAAAGATCATCAGTGTTAGAGTCTACCTTGTGTTGGATATTCCCTTGTTGCTGACTCATTGATGTTTGAGCTTCGAATCTCCTTTGGGGTTGTTGGAAACCCTGTTGGTAAGGTGGAAGCTGCTGGAAGTTTGGTTGAAAAGGGGGCCTTTGTTGTTGTCCAGAGCCATACCTCATGTCCGCTAGATCTTTCCACCCTTGGTTGTATGTTGGATCAAACTTCTTTTGGGGATATGGTTGTTGTTGTTGCTGCTGAAATGGTCTCCCAGGGAACACTGCTGCACAATCTTCTGTTTCTTGGAGTTGTGGGCAACAGTCAGTTGGGTGGCTTGTCTCAGTGCAAATACCACAAGGCCTTGAAGGAGGGGTTTGGGATGTCTTTTGAGCCAATGCAATCTGCCTCACCATAGTTGTCAATTCTTCTAACTTAGTATCAATCAAATGACTTTCAAGAGAAGAAGGACTTACTTGATGTACTCCTCGAACATGTGGTGTACCTCTATCACCGAATTGTTGAGAGTTTTGGGCCATTTTGTTGATCAATTCTCGTGCAGCTTCTGGTGTCTTGTCCACCAATGCTCCTCCAGCTACAGCATCCACCATGCTCCTCTCCATGGGTGTGAGTCCTTCGTAGAAGTATTGGATGAGGAGTTGCTCACTAATTTGGTGATGTGGGCAGCTTGCACACAACTTCTTGAATCGCTCTCAGTACTCATACATTGACTCCCCTTGTGCTTGCTTGATCCCTGATATCTCCTTTTGAATGGATGTGGTCCTTGATGCTGGAAAAAATCTCTGCAAGAAAAGACGTTTCAAATCGTTCCAACAAGTTACATCTTCAGGTTGTAAATAATACATCCAATCTTTCGCAGCTCCATCAAGTGAGAATGGGAATGCTCTTAGTTTGATTTGATCTTCAGAGACATTTCTAGGTTTTAGTGTTGAGCAAACCACATTAAATTCTTTCAAATGTTTATTGGGATCCTCACCAGAGAGGCCATGAAACTTTGGAAGTAAGTGAATTAACCCAGATTTCAGTTCGAAGTCCGATTCGAGATTTGGGTATGCAATACAATTTGGTTGATAGTTAATATCAGGTGAATCCAATTCTCGAATGGTTCGGTTAAGTTCATTTCCATTGTTTCCAGCCATTGGTTCTTGTTTTATGGTTGAATTTGAATTTCTTCCAATTTCAATGTTCTGATATTGGAGTAATTCTCCAACTGGTTGAATGTTGAAATTTCCCGTAGACTGAGAATGTCTGATTCGTGCCCTAAGGCTACGTTCAATCTCAGGGTCAAGATCTAAGAGATCTTCGGGATTAGTTCATGTCATCAATCAATGAAAGATGAAAAGAAGGAATGTGGACCATAGTAAAATAAAAATTAGAAGTTTGAGTTGATGGTCCAAAAATAAGTAGAAAGAGATAAAAGAAGAAGAAGAAAAAAAAATCAGATTGGGTAAAGACGGAAGAAAGAAGAGAGGAAGAGAATTAAAATGTAAAATAAAATAAATACCTCTATTTGGTTGAAATAATTACTTGCCTCCCCGGCAACGGCGCCAATTTGAAAGAGCGCTGTCGTGGGAGCCCTCAAATGATTAGTGTAATTTGGGGTACTTAGGTGCAGCAGAGTGGCTGACCAAGGTCGTCTCTCAAAGGAGGAAGTGAATTTAACAACTTATTAGAGGTATTCTAAAAATAAAATAAAAGAGAATAAAATAACTACTTGAAAGGATGGGGGTGGTTTTTTTTATAGTTTATGAACCTATAAGAAGTTTGCTGGAAGAAGATTGCATTTTTTTATTTTTAATTTTGAAATGAAGTTTCGATTAGAATGACACAACAAGAAGATGTTTTTTTAGAAATCTATTTTAAAAGGCGTAATCGATCTAACTCTACCTCGTAAATCATTTATTAATCATTATCATTTAAATTAATATTAACTTAATTATGATCCCTTAATTTGTTAAATCCCGAACCCTACGAGAATTAACTTTACCACGAAGATTGAAGTGAATTTTAACCTTAGGCTAACTTCGGAACATGCAATCGCAACACCCTACTTTGATTGATGTTCTAAAATTAGCTTATGGTCAGTGGTAAATTAAGGCACATAACCACTCTGGAAATGAGGATTAATTGAGTTTAGGGATTATATTTGAACTCTACAAATTGATCCCATGTGGTTTTGAATTACCGGTTAAGGTTGCGCTCTCACAGTTCACACAATTCCCGACCTCACGTGTTTTGTGTTAACTATTCAATTGCTTGCTTAGTTTCATTTAAATTAAAAACTCAATTAATAGATCATAATATGTGAATTACAGTATCTCATTGATTCAAAATAAATGAATGAAGAAGGATAGAGGTCGATCGATTACTAAAAAGAACTACTCTTCCATGGGTGGTATAGTCATCATGGAGACGTTTTACATAAGCAACGGATTGAAAGGGTAGAACCCAATCTTGTCTCCACTATTGATTCCAACCCAATTAATAATATTAAGATAAGAAGAAGAGGGATGAACACATAATATTATTTGAAGAAAAATTCAAGAAACAAACATGAAAGAAAAGAAATACAAAGAAGAGGTGAGAGAGGAGAGCCTTTTTGGAAGAGAGGTTTGCACAAAGGCTTACTTACTCCAAGAGTTGTGAGGGGCTCCCAAGAGACACCCTTTCTGACACACCTTTCCAAAGCCTCGACCAGCCCTCTCAAAGAGTTAAAACCCCCTTTAAATAGAGTTTGTGAGGGCTAGGGATACATAACTTTTTAAGTGTGAAATGAAAATCTCGGCCAAATATTTTATTCCAACTTTCACCGCCAATGTGACCTCCAAAACGCGTGAATTGACCGGACTTCCAGAAGGATGATTTGTGAAAAATCATGTCCCCGAGCTTTCCTAAAAAGTTGGGCTCAATCCAAGCCCTTATGTAGAAGATATGGCCTAAATACAGAACCCATGTCCATTCTGCTGAGTCCAGCCCACCATTGGATTAATGACTCATTTACTTCATCCAAATGCACTCTTTATCTCTAGTGTCCTGAATGAAAGTTGTATAAAATAAAGTTAGGAACACTATTACAAAATTTCAAATTCAAATAATAAATATAAAAATATTTATCTTCGAAATACTACAGTGCACTATTAAGGGTAAAACTGGAATTTTCACCAAATTTTCAAATGAATGATCAAATCCCAAATATTTTATAAATAAACATATTTAACACAATGTGAGGAAATTATATCATTTATTATAAATAAAATATTCAATAAAATAGTGTTTTATCAGTGGGAACAAGATCCATCACATTAAAAGAAAAAGTGGTCACCCTGATTCACCCCTCCCCTCTCAGGGTGTCCCGGGGTCCTACACCTAAGTGACCTAATGGTCCAAATGGGACTAAGTGTCCTAATGGGACTAAGTGGCCTAATGGGATTGATGGGTAAAATGGGCATAATGGACCTAAGTGGCCTAATGGGCCTAATGGGACTAATGGTCCTAAGTGTCCTAAGTAGGCGGATGGGCCTCATGGGCCTAATTGGCCTAATAGGCTTAAGTGGTCTAATGGTCCTGATGGACCTTAGTGGCCTAATGGGCCTGATTGGACTAATGGCTAAAATGGTCCTCAATGGCCCAATGGGCCTAAGTGACACAATGGACCTAATGTGCCTAATTGGCCTAATGGCTAAAATGGGCCTCAATGGCCCAATGGACCTAAGTGGCATAATGGGCCTCAGTTGCCCAATGGGTCTAAATGGCCTAATGGGCATTAGTGGCCAAATGGGCCTAATGGTATTTATAGGTCCGTTGAGAACAATGGAGAAAAGTGGCTTAATGGGCCTCATGGGCCTAAGTGGTCTAATGGGCCTCATGGGCCTAAGTGGACTAAGTGTCCTAAATGGGCCTCATGGGCTAAAGTGGACTAATGTGCCTAGTGGGGCTAATGGTCCTGATGGGAATAATGGGCCTCAATAGCCTAATGGTACTAATGGGCCTAATAGGCCCAGTGGGTAGTATGAGTCTAATTGGCCCAATGGGACTCATCGGCTTAATGGGCCTAAGTGGCCTAATGGGCCTAATGGGACTGATGGGCCTCATGGTCCTAATGGTTCTAATGGGACTAAGTGGCCTAATGGGCATAATGGGACAAAGTGTCCTAATGAGATTAATGGACCTTAGTGGCCTAATGGGCCTGATGGACACGATGGGACTATTGGGCCTAATTGGCCTAATGGGCCTAAGTGGCCTAATGGACCTAATGGGACCAATGGTATTAATGGACCTAAGTGGATTAATGGGCCCAATAGGCCTAAGGGGTTGAATGGGCCTAATGGGCCTAAGTGGTGGAATGGGCCTAATGGGCTTAAGCCGTAGAATGGACCTAATAGGCCTAAGTGGCATAATGAGCCTAATGGGTGTAAGTGGTTGAATGGTCCTGATGGGCCTGATGGGCCTAATGGGTCTTAATGGACTCAAGGGTCGAAGGGGCTTCATGGGCCAAATGGGTCTAAGTGTCCTCATGGGCCCAATGTGCCTAATTTACATAAGTGGCGTAATAGGCATAATGGGTCTCATGGGACTTAGTGGCCCCATGGCCCTGATGGGCCTAATGGGCGTCATCGGCCTAAGAGTCCTAATGGGCCTAGTGGTCCTAATGGGCCTAATGGTTCTATGTGGACGAATGGGCCTAGTGGACCTAATGGGCCTAAGCGGCCTAATGGGACCAATGGGCCTCATGGTCCTAAGTGGCCAAATGGGCCTAAGTGGCCTCATGGGCCCCATAATCCTAATGGGACGAAGTGGCCTAATGGGCATAATGGACCTAATGGGCCAAAGTGGCCTAATGGGCCTGATGGGACTGATGGGCCTCATGGACCTCAAGGACCTACGTATCCTAATGGGCCTAATGGGCCTAAGTGGCCTAATGAGCCTATTGGGAATGATGGGCCTAATGGGTCGAATGGGCTAAATTAGCCTAATGGGCTTAATGGACCTCATTATGCCTAATGGGAATAATTGGCCTCAGATGCCCCATGGGCCCAATATAAATAATGGGCCTAATGGTCCTAAGTTTCCTAAGTGGACCTAAAGGTCCTAATGGTTTGAATGGGCCTAAGTGGCTAAATGGGCCTAATGGGCCTCATAGGCCTCATGGGCCTAATGAGTTGAGTGGGCATAATGGGCCTAATAGGCTCAATGGTCCTAATGGTCCTAAGTGGCCTAAAGGGCCTAGTGGGCCTAATAGGGATGTTATTTTATTGATGGAATATGATATCTTTTATAAATTTATAAACTTTATAACCACAATCATTACCATTGTTTGTTTCAGACACTAAATAAACATTGAGAAAAAATAATTAATTTGTTTTGATATATGTTTTGATATAAAATATTATTATATATACCTTGATACTTATGCAGTTGTAAAATTTGATAGGCTTCTTGTTCTCATGGACCGTCCTCATACCAGGATTTTGATGATATTTAAACATCTCCTTATCATAATAAATTTTTTATTACAATATAATATAATACATATAACTTGAATTTTATTTTTAAAATATTGAATTTAGTGTAATATAAATTAAAAAAACATCATGTAAGGTTGCTTTTTTGGTAATCCATGTATTAATTCTATAAAAATGGAGTATATAAATTGATTTCAATGAGCAACCAATGTTCCCTAAAAAACAAAAAGGAATAAGTAATGAAATAAATTAAATAAAAAAAATATATATTTGATATAATTAGACTATAAATTTTTACCCATGCATCATGGTATTAAGAATATTTTATCATATATAATTTTCTTTTCAAACATTATAGCCATTTGGACCACTAGTTTTAAATATTCATCTTCTTCTAATGATTTTTTTGTAGAAGATATGTGAGGAACAACGAGTCTAAATTTTTGTTCACAGGGTTTTCCATTCACATAGTACTGATATATACACCTTAAAAAACTTATTAACAGTATTTAACAATAATTAACATAGAAAATTACCTATTATACAAACATATTATGAAAACATACCTCATGTACACATTTATAACTAAGACTCCCAGTCATCCATGCTTGAGGATTTCATCTACATTCTCAATACCAAGATAGTATGTAATGGTCTCTTCATATATTTTTTATTCAAAATAAATTAGGGTTGTAATACAATATTTTAATGTTGTATATACATGAACTTTTAATATTAGTAAATGTAGGAGTTGAACTAATGGGGTAAAGGCACTCAAAGAAGGTATTTTCGATTGCTTGCTTGATCCTTTAGTTTATTTTGATTAGAATTTATGTTAATGATTCCTTTTCTCCATATATAATAACATTCCTCAGTTTGTTAATTTTTTCATTAATTTTTAATGTTTTTTCATAAAATATAAATTATAAAGGACATACCTTGTTATCAAAAAGTATTTTTACAAGATCAAATGTCCCTGCTATGAATTTTGAATAGAAAGTTGGACCATGTGAACACTCTAATCATCAAGGGAAATAGGTATCTTGGCACTCACCTTGTGAACTATGTGAATCCCTACCATCACATGATATTTTGGAAGTTATTTTTTGTGTAGAATATCTACTTGGATATTTTAAATTGTACCCCTCACAACAAGGTGATGGGTGGGTGAAAATAGATATAAATATCAATAAATTTAATCCTATAGAATATTAGTACAATAATGGTATCAGTATCTCTCTAATTCTCATTTCACATGAACAGTTATAACAAAATTGATTACCCCTAGTAAGGCATACCTATGATGGGAATGGATATCCTCAAATCTAGATGTGGGATGTATATTCATGTATTAGTTGTTGTTGTTTTGTTTCTTATCTTTGATTCATTACCATAACATTATCTAAAAACTTAGACTACCAATTAGGTTTTTCTTCTATAACATTTATTCGTGTCTTCATATTATCCATTTTCATATCTTTATCCCCTTGTGCATTTCTTTTCTCAAAATTTGTTCAAGGTAACACTCCAAAACCCACACCTATGATGTGGTCATATTGTTTTGTATGATTCAAATCCATTAAAATTAATCATTCATCAGGTATATCCAATGACAATTCTTGTGTCTAGAATGAATAAAAAAAGAAAGATAAGTATTCATTATTATATAATACCGATTTAAAGTATAAAAAAATATTTAATCATGCTTACACATGATTCTCATAGTCTTTTTATGTTTTCATTTACTAGTATTTTATCTTTATTTACACTAGCCTCCTTCTATAGCACATGACATAGGATGGAATTAGATTTGTATTTTGATTCATTAATCTACATATAAACAAAGGAAAATAATTTTTTTTTGTTTCATGCTAAATAAAATTATTACTATAGATTTAAAATACATACCTTTTTTCAAGTGACGTGTACTTTATAATTACTTTACAGTTGGGGTACATTATTTTTTATGCACATTGCTTATTTTTAGGAATCAGTTTCTCTTTCTTAAATTAACAGTTTTTTAATCAAAGTGATTAATACATCTATTTACAAGTAAATTATTACCAATAATAATATACATGATATGATGCCTCCTTATGATAGACAATAAATTCATTACATGTTTCATGGTTTATCATATGTGCATATATCATTGGTGGGTGAAGGTTTACTTTCCCCTCAACATCCCTAATATAATTCTTCATAAGAATTTTTTGGAAGGATCTTTGATCCTTTACAGTGACCATTAATACAAATTCCATTTGATATCCATCTAGTATAAATATAATCCATAAGGGATAATAAAGAGTAAATAAATGTTTTGTGATTTTATTTTTTATTAAAATAGAGAATTTATATCATAATTTTACTCTAATCACTTCCCAAATTAGTTTCTTCATCATAGGCATAACATTTTTCCATGTATCTACATCAATAGGAATGTGCATTTGAGTGGTGACCCTAATGAAACTAATCAAAATGGACTTGTTGGGGTTAACAGGATAGCCATGTTAAATCTATCCTACCTTAAATTTTATAACTTTTATTCTCTCCTTAATATTTTTTTTAATATTTTCATGCTACAAAGCTCCTATTTTTTCTCAAAAATAGTTTGTTCACCTTCTACCATTTCCTCAGTTTCAACATTGTCAATATATTGTATCTCAGGATTGGTAGTATCAATATATGGAGAAACTTATTATTACTATGGATTGGGTGAATAAGCATATGTAGAAACCTGTTTTTCCTCAATATTAGGAGCATTTACAAGTGTAGAATCCATTATCTATAGAATTATTTGAATATTTAATTTATATTACGTAAATGTGTTAGTGAACACAAAATATTATGAGGTAAAGAATTTTATATTAAAAAAACTTTAACCTTATTATTGAACTCAATTTTTTTATTTAAATGTTGAAGGAATTTGACCCCTCTATAGAGTATCTAAATCCCCTCATTCTGGCCTCCTATGACATACAAGACCCTGTCTATATTGGGACTGTTCTGAAATGATTGTGACATCCCAATGAAAGGGTCAGCCTTAGTTGAATGGACACATGACCATACAGTGGTTTTGTATGATAATAGAATAATTGGACACTTTTTATTTGTAGGATATAGTAAATAAAATACTTGTATTTCTTGTGATTTCATTATGAATGGTTTGTTCTTGTACCCTTCCTTATGGAAATCAACTTTCACAAATCTCAATTTATTGATTTCAACTGCACTCCTATTATCAACCCATTTTCATTGAAAAATCAGAACTTTATATGTTGTATAATCTAAATCCCATATTTTTTCAATGATTACAAAGTATGAAACATTCTCATAAATTGGATTTCTTTCCTTGGTACCAGATACACACATTGATTCCTCTATAAGAGTAACTCTACTACTTTGCATTGTACTGCATTCATCATGTTCCTTTATATAAAACATATAACAATTAATCACATAAACATTATAAGATAATACATGCACACTTGGTCCCCTGTCTATCCATCGAAGTCATTCTGAAATTTAATTTAGATTTTTAGCTAACTCCTTAAAAATATGATCTGAAAACCAACCTATAAACTTTCAATTATGTATATTTTATATCCATATTTTAGCCCTTGATGGATTCAAATGCCTAATAATTAATTTATGGGTTTCATAATATGGCACAACCTCTAAACTATTATGTAAAATGTAAATGTGAGACTTCTCTCACTCTATAATGGTAATTGTGAAAACATTTGTTATGAAAATTCCTTTACCCACAAGTCACCCACTGTGATGAGATTTTGGTAAACCAATTATCTTTCCATCAGATAGATAATTGGTATATAATTTTTTGGTTTCCTCAACAATATATCACTCTATAATAAAACCTTCTTACCAGCTTTAATTTTTGACATACCTTTTCAAAATATTCATATTTTATTCAATGTGTTACATCTATCTATAATGTACAATACCACATAGTTGGATCTCTATAAACAATAGAAGCATCATATTAAAGAATTATTATGGGAATAACATATCCAATTCACATAATATGAACGAAATTTCCTTTTCCATAGATTCAAACTTTTTTGGGTCTATAACTTTACTACATATAGCTTTGAAAAAAATGAATCTTGGTTAATGTATGATGGAAATTTTTAGAAAAAAATGAAACAGAAATCTAGAGGTATTAAATTTTGAATCAAAATATGACATTTATATGATTTTAGGACCTTTAAATTTAAATTATTCATTAACATGATATTCTTAATATTTTATAAATACCTCTATAGAACCTTTACATCATTCAATAAGTTGAAAAACTAATTTCTCTCTTTCTTGGAAATAATATCTATATCTAGAGGAATAAAAGTCCACCTTTTTACCTTCATTGGAACCAACTCTTCTTGTATCCTCATTTTAATCTTATCTAACCTAGAATTAATTTCATCCTTTGTTTTTCTAGGTGAATTTAGTAAAGTTTCTATGACACCATCACATACATTTTTTTCGACATACATTACATCGAGAAAATTTATGATGCACAAAAAATTCTAGTATGGTAATTCAAAAATAATATCTTTATACAACTAATTTTCAAAAGATTTTTTGAAGAAGGTTACCAAAATCAGTGACCATATCATTTAATTTCTTAGATAGTTTATAATATTTTGGTGAAGGCAGTGTTGTACCTACTTATGAATTCTCATCGATTGATGTCATCCAATATAATTAATTATGTCATTAGGGTAAAAAAAATTCAATGTCATAGAAACATAGTCTTTAAGGAATGTTTCAACATAACTGAGTGTGTACCTTGTTCCCAAATTGGACACCCTATAGTTCCTTTAATGATATATCCTAAAAAATTTCCAATAGTAGGAAAGTAATTTATCATCCCATACAACATGGATCTCAATGTGAAATCTTTGTTTTTATAAGAATCATACAATGTAACATTTGAATCCTGCATTAATTTCAAATATTTAATAAATGGATCTAAATAAACATCAATATAATTACCCAGTTATTTTGGTCCTGATATAGCCAGAGACCACATAATATATTTTCACTTTATGTATAACTGCAATGGAAAGTTATAATTACCAGCATAATTGGTCATGTACTGTGAGTGATAATTTTTACACTAAAAGGATTCAATCCATATATAGATAGCATAATATGAAGTTTTATTAGCTCTTTTTAAAATTCAAGATACTCGTGATCAATTTTCTTTCACTGAGGAGAGTCTGCTGGGTGATGAAGTTTTCTATCTTGATTTATTTTATCTATATTCCACATTTTTTATCTTGAAATATCTTCACTTCCACATAGGTGCTTAAACCTTGGAATGGTTGGAAAGTACCATATGACTTTTGAAGAACCCGATTCATGTTTCTTATATAGAGATGAACCACACTTTGGGAAATTTTTAAGTGATTCATGGTCCTTAGAAAACAATATATAGTCATTTGTATAGGAATGTATTCTTTCAAATATCATATCCATTGAACATATTATTCATTTATAAATTTATGTTCAGAAGGTAAGATCATTATCTTCTAGTAGAATATTATTAGGGTGATCAAGTAGTTTGGTAAAGTTTCACTTCATTTATTCCTAGGTTTTATATTATATATCTTCAGTATGGCTAAAAATGTTTTATATTTAGTACAAAAATCATGAAGTTCATATTAAACTGTCATTTTCATTTACTCAATATAATATTCATCATCATTTATAGTTCTAATAAAATCCTTGATATAATCTTTATCATCATTAAAACTTGTATTTATATTAGATAATCCATAAAATTAAGTGTTATATCATTCACTTGCTACATTCAGTTATTCTCTGAGTTTATTCCAACATTTATAACATCGATCTATTCTGTGATAGATAAATTTCTCTTCCAACTCCTTTGGACTAATTAGTATTAGAAAAAACAATGTAAACATAGACAAGGTATTTGAGAAGGTTCATATGTATAATATTTTGAAAACTTGATGAAATATTTAACCCCATACTCATATTATTTTTTTATGTGAATGACATACATCCATTTTCGATTCATATCAATCTTGTTTTATTTAGTAATATTCACATTTAACAAAAATAAATAAATACACAAAAGGTATTAGATTAGAATTCAAAAAGGCCATTATTTATACATGCACACATATATTCATCATATTTTATATAAATTGTTATTATGCTAATAACTTGTTAGAACATATAAATACCAAGAATTGTATGAATTTAAAGTATCATAACATTTATATTTTAATTACAATAAATCATAAATCATAAAAAATTATTTTTTAAGTGGATTAATTAAGAGAGATAATAATGTAATCTTTTTAAATGGATATCACCATTTCCAGACAACTCACTTCATCAAAGGTTGTCATGGTCATTGGATGTCATTGGAGGTCACCATGAAGAACAAATACTTACAAAAAAATTGGATTATTTCAATTTTACATCTCATATGGTGTATTTTGAGTTGAAATACATAAAACTTAGTTAACTTTGAATTTTAATGTTTCTAGATCATAATCCCAAATTAATATAATAAGTTCAATATTAAATCATCATTGGTTGAACCATGTTTAATAATGTTTTTTTCTTTTAATACACCATTATATTATAGTATTTCCAAATGAGTGGGTTATGATACAATACCATACCCCCTCAAATAGTTAGTAATATCTTCACTTAGGTATTCACTCCCTAAATTTGGTTAAAACAATTTAATAACATTTCCAAGATTTTTTACATGGTTATTGGATATTTTTGGAACATTTTAAAGATTAAATATTTGTGATTCATTAGAAATATATATTTATATATACTAAAATCATCTTTTTGTTGAGTGTCTCCTTCAACCACTTTAATTTTTGATAATTAAAATGATTTTTTAATTTCCTTTAAATGTCTTAATACTTGAATTTTGTATTAATTAAAGTATACTTAATATTGATCATATCATTGTATTTAATTGATTAAAATATCTTTATATTTCACGTTTTTAAAGGTAATATGTAATACAAGTTTCATGAATTGTTACTAGGATAAATAAGTCATTTGGGACCTTTAAATGTCATTTTTACATGATTTTTAGTATTCCCATATAGCCAATTTGTGGTTAAATATGTATCTAATTTGAAATTCACATGGCCAATTTCAAATCCACATATCCAAATATTCATATTCACTTAAATTATGTTTTTTTTAACATAAATTTAGATAAATAAAACCAAATTGATTGGTTATTATTTAGTTATATAGATAAAAAAAAATTATCTACATTTCATTAGAAGACATAAAATTCTGAATATATCTTTATCATGTTCTAAATTAGGTTATAATCCACTACATGTTTTCAGTCTAAATTCTGTAGTTTTTCAGAATAGTTTTTATACTGTATCTTGATGATAAATTAAGATATATATGTTAAATTGAGGTGATTCTTGATTATTTAGAAATATAATTAAATTGTATAAATATAACTAAATTGGACTAAAATTCTATTTTAATTTTAGGACTTATTTAGGTCTGAAATTTGATAAGTCAAGTTGTCTACAAATTTCCAGAATCGGCTATGTGAATTGGTTACACGGTCAATTTTATTAAGTCAATCAACTACATGATAAATTTGAATATGTAAATTTGGCTACATAAATTCACTTATGTTGTGAGATTTGGATATGTAGTGAAAAAAAGCTATGTGAAAAATACCTACATGGATTTTCCTATGTGATTCTATGAAATACTATAGGTTATTCAAAAACATGGAAATATACTCTATTTTTCATATTATTTCACATTTATATTTTCTAAAAGTTTATTATGGATAAATTAGTGTTTTATTTGTTCAAAAAATACTTATTAATTATTTAGAAGTCATGAGAACATATTTTAAACTATTTCATGATAAATTAAAAGTGATTCACATGGGATTTAACATATATTGTTATTCATGCTAAAATTTTTTGGTGCTTGTAATATCCAAATTCAAATATACTAAAATATGAAGGGTTAGTCTTGAATATTGTTAGGGTGTTTTTTTAGGATATTAATTATTATCATTCACTATTATATTAATTGATCTAATGAGTTCCACTATGTAGTTTGTATTTATTTCACATAATATCTTGGAAGACTAGCATGAATGTTACTTTTTATTTATGAAAGATTTACACATGGAATATTATGTGGGAAACAAGCATGGAAAAAATATGAAATAGTTCATTGGAAAAAGAAAGATACAACATATTTAAAATTTTAAATATGTTGTGAATAAATAAATTCTATATATAGAGTTGATAGAACTGGTGTAAAATATATGAGGTTAGGGATTATTATGGAACTATACAAGTGTTACATTATTTGGTGATCAAATAATGATCCTATACAAACTAAAATAATTTGATCCTTTTCTGCTAGAGAGTTTCTTGCTTCTTTGACATTCAAACTGTGAAGTGTTCATTCAAGTTATGTGGTTTTACTTATTTATATTATTTTCTATGTATATGATTTTAAAGGTTTATACTACCCATTAAAATGTAGGTAAACAGGTTATGACTCTAAAAAAAAGTCGAAAATTGGGTTGTTCCTTTATATGGGAAAAAGGAAGGTTGTTTGGGTTATGCCTCGAGGTAGAAAAAGGTATGTTTTTTGGTTTGAGCCTCCATGGGAAAAAGGATTTATAATTGGGTTGTGACTTCATTTGGTAAAAAGACATTTTAATATTCCATTATAATGATTATAGTTGGTGTCATCTCTCTCAGTTCATGAGAGGGGTGAAGAGTAGAGTTAGATCATTTAGATCTAAACTATTATAAAAATCTATAATGTTCATTTTATTTTATTTATACTTCACTAACTTTAATATTTTGATATTATCTTAAGTTGATTTAAAAAAGTAAAATACCTTCCCCATGGATATTTTTTCATTTTAACTCTAGACCAATAATTGTTATCATAGGTTGACCCCTAGCTTTATTTTTAATTTGTTCTAACCACTTCTTGACTTATCCATCAAGGGGAAAAGATATTTTCAGGATTGTAGAAACAAGATAAAATTATAGATGAATACCTCAAAAACCACCTCATTTTGATGGTACTAATTATGGATACTAGTAATCCTAGATAGAATCTTTCTTAAAGAAACATAGCATTTATCATTAGACAATCATGGAAAAATTATACAAGTTTCCTAAAGGTGAAACTAAATCATTAGTTGGCAATGATGTGGTAAAGTATGTATATTATTACAAAGATATGAATATTTTATATTTTATAATAAATAAAAACATGTATATCCATGCATCTATATGTAAAATTACTCATGACATATTGAAAATTCTATAAGTTACACATATTTTCTTAGATAAGTTTATTAGAACTATTTTGGGCATGCTAAGAGCTAAATATAAAGAATTTAAGATGGTTGAAGATGGAAATTTTAATCAAATGTTCCATATAATTACTAGTATTGTAAATGGTATGAGTTATTTTGGATAAACTCTTGAAAATATTTTTCTTGTTGAAATAGTATTTAGAGAACTTCCTTATAAGTGGCATGCTAAAAATGTTGCTATAGATGAAAGTAATAACTTCAAGGAATATAAACTTGATGTGTAACAACCCCGACCCTAGTATCCCTGATCTAGTGCCTTACTTTATTACATTGGCATAGATACAAGGAATAAAATCTCAAAGGACAGATTGTTTTATCATTTTTGGAGAACTAGATACATACATGATACCCATTTTACATTGGGAATAGAAAATAAAACATAATATATAATAAAATCTAATAAAAGGAATCCTTGAAAACACATTAAAAGATCTCATCTTTATAACTTTGGGAAAGAAAATAAAACAAGGGTGATCTAAAATACTCAATAAGGGTTAATTACAGTGGAATCTATCATAAATCAATTAGCATAATCAAAATGGAAATGTAAATAACTAAATACACATGCCATTAAATCAATAAACTGATAATGAAATGCATCGATAGATAACATCAGAGTGAAAATATCATAGATAATAATAAATAAAAAATTAATGAAGTCAATTATTAATTATTGGATATAATTTTCCCTAGGTACATGATACCTTTACCATCAATACCTTTCACAACACAGTTTAAAACATACTGGGTAAAACTCCATCTGATTTGGCCAACTGATTCGTCTCATGAGACTATCGATGCATCAAGGGGATTTCTATAAATGGTCCCCAACCTATGTCATACCTTTCCAAATAATTCATCATATATCAAATAATATATTTAATTCATAAACAATGTTTCTTATCATTAAGTATATGTATTGATTAAAGGATACAAATTTATCAATATTTCCCCAGTAAATCAAATAACTTTCAAAGTGAAAATCATATGTAAAAATGGTATATGATTTAGGAAATAATAATATTCATAATAAAATAATATATATATATTAGAAATGTAATTTATAATGAAAAAACATTACAATAAATTCATTGTTTCAATAGAAAGTTAACAATCACAAAAGAAAGTGATATTTCACAATAACTTTTACTACTTGGTAATTTTCAATTCAAATCCCCTTGGATGAAATAATTCAATTTAGAACTTAAAATACCATAAATTATGAATTAATCGTGATATTACATGTCAAATGGGAAGTATATACACCACATGAAATTGAATTGGTTCATAATAACAAATAAGTCTCAATAGAATGTAAATTGAGATGAAATCCATTACCTCATGATTTATTTTGATTGTACATTATTTAAATTACTGTATAGTGGTTTTAAACATGTTATAAACTTATAAAAGAAAAATATTAAAATTTATAATACCATATATGACCCTTTTATAACATCTTATTACCTGTTCATTAATAATCATTCATTATTCTCATTGTTTCGTGTGTTAATTGCCTTGTTTTATTATGCATGTTTTGTCATTAAATTTATGGTTCTTTAAAAATTTATAGAATTTAATCATCTCCAAAATAATAATGATGAAATAATTATCATATTTTTACATCAATTTTACTTTTAAATCCAATCATGAATAATGGTTATGAAAAATTAAGTATGATATGATCATGGAGACGGTAGGTCATACGTACGCATGAGTAACATTTCCATTATTCAATGATCATTATGGAAAAAGGTAAGTAATATTTTTATATTTTAGTGATTATAATAATATCATTAATACCATATTATGTACTTATATATATCATCCATGTGATTTGGTGATGAAAATAGAGTCACATCGCTTCCTAAAGGTGGTAGTCCACATGTACACGAATGATGTTATCATCTTTACGTGAGTGAAAAGGAAAGAGATAAAATGAAATATATTATATTTAAATAATTATAAATATTTCATTAATATAATAAGTATATAATTTATATCACATATAATAATTAAATTTATCTTTACCACCTTTTATGTGAAGTGTTAGTGAAAGATGAATCACATTGCTTCGTGAGGTGGTAGTTCGCCGTACACACAAGCGACATTATTATATCTCCTATGAAGTGAAAGGTAAAAATATATATATTATATAATTATTATATAGGTATAAATATGTTATAAATATCATATATATACTTTATATCCATCGTTATACCCAACCTTTATAGGTGGAAATGGAAAAATGAATGACATCGGTTCACGAGGCGGTAGTCCGTCGTACACACAAATGAATATTTCATAACCCATTTGATAGAAGTGGTGATGGTTTTAGATAATTAAATTATTATAAAAACATATTATTATATTTAATATAATTAGGTTTTTATATCATAATGATTTGATAAAAATTGAAGGAGTTGGAGAAAGAAGTGAAATAAAGATGCTTGTTGAAGAACACTACCTCTTCTTCGGGTATCCTCCTTAGGTTTACACTAAATCCTTCCTATGTTAGATTTATGCACAAAATAAGGCTTATAATATGAGTTTAGGGAAGTTATTTTATTTGTTATTTTCCAAACCAAATAGGTTTTAATGTGTGAAGAGGTGGGGGAGTGAGCGCCATTTTATAGTTGAGGAGGAGTGGCATTATTGTAAATACTCAAAAGTATTCACTATTGGGAGGTCAATATTACCTAAAGTGGATCCAAAATTGATAATTAAAGGTTTATAAGTATTATTTGGTAGATAAATAGCTTCACCATACATTTAAACACATGTTTTAAATATTTTTTTCCTTAACATCTAAGTTTCCTTATTTTTACCATTTTGGTTTTTCACTATGGTAACTAGTATTTTTAACCTAGGTAAATTATACATAAAACCCAAAATAAAATGAGCCTTATAATATAATTTAGACCCAATTATTATAAATATAATATCTAATATAAAAAATATAAATCCATTTTTTTTGGAAATTAATTTTAATGCAAGCACATGTAATGTACAAAAACACTGCTTTAACCTTAACTGTGCTAATAGAGTTTTTTTCTATTTAAGAGTCAATATATTCATTATAAAAGAACAATCGGTCTTTTAATGTAAAATATTTGATATTTATTGTCATTTAAAAATAACTTTTTAGAATATTGAATTTTTATTAATTTTAAATCCTTTAATAAAATATAATTTATCATAAAATAATATTAATGTCAATTTTGACATTATTCATTTAAATTGAATTTAAAAATATCAAGACAATTATGGAATTATAATATATTATTTTCACATCTTTTTACCATTATATATTCATCTAAAAAATAACGTAACATAATAATTTATTCTATTTACTTCACTTTTAATATTTTTAGCATCATTTATTTTATTTTATTATTAAATAAATAATTACTATGTTGGCGTTTCTTAAGCATTTAAAATAATTATTTCATCTCAAAAAAATTGAAATAAATTATCATGATAAAATAATTCATTTATATTTAAAAATGATATATATAACTGAACATATTTTGTTTTTTCCCAATCCCAAGGCTTTATAGATATTAAAAGTAAGAAAAGCATCTTTTTTGTCTTTTTCTTTACTTAACTTATTATATGGATCATATTCAAATGAAAGTGGAAAGTAATTGCCATATTTAAGATAAATTGATGTAAAAGATCGAAAAAAATTCATTCAATAAAATTAAGATAATATTTTAGGTCATTTTCACCCATATCAATCTAGTTTAACTCCCCTCCCCGGTAAACTCATTTTTACCTTAACCACGGTAATTAATTTTTACCGCATTAACTATTCATTTTGTAAAAAATTAGGTTAAACTTATTAGAAAATATAAATTATGATGATTACAAATATATAATCCCTTTTTTTAAATTAAATTCACATAAGTTGTAAAATTTAATTTTAAATTAATCCCATAGACGTGACGAGAAATCAGGTTTTTAAAATGAAAATGTTCAAAAGTTTATAGAGTTTTTATATCTAAATTAATTATGAAAATGATTCCAATGACCTAAATTGGATTAATTTATATAAAATTAAATTCATGTTACTTTAAAAACAATTAAAAATATAATTTTACATAATAAATTATTTAAACTAAAAGGAACTTTTCAATTAAAATTCATTATTTTTCATCATTCATCGGAAAAATGAAATATTTTAGAAAAATCCAAAAAATTCATCCTAATATAATTTTTTTATTCCAATTTTAAAAATAAAGTTTATTTTTTTGAATAAATTTTCTAAAAGTGTTAAAATTTAATTTTAAATTAAGTTTTCAAAGCGTGACTAAACAGTGTTTTGTTTAAACTCGGTGTTGGTTGCATCATAAGCTATCGATGAAGTTAAATTTATTCTTATAGAAATATATTGTAAAGACTTGGGGTGTTACATTATTGTCACCTTAAATGAATTATTTCCTCATAATTCAAACTTTATCTTGGCAGTCAAGGGTTTAATATTTGGAAAAACCACTGTTAAAAAACTCACATCATAAAAAGGGTTAATAAAATATCCTCTCAATAAGAGAGATAAAGAGTACGAAGGTCATCTGAAATAAAACATAACTAGGTTTAAAATTAGGATAAAATAGGTGGGAAATAAAAACATGGACATGGAAGAAAATCATAAATAATTGTAGAGAGTGATTGAGGTCATTTATTGCAAGCAAGTGAATGGTCAATGGAAATTTAATGGGCTCAAAACCATAAATCTTTTCTGATTTAAAAGACCATATGATTCATCGGGTTTTAATGTAATAGGGTAATATTTTTATTTAAATTTACTTTTCATAAAGTTTAGTAATTATTTCATTATCTAATAATATAAGAAAATATATTTACTTGATATCTTTTTAATTTATAAGCACAATTTCATCATTTGGTTGTGCTTTGATCAATTTATAATTCATCCCTTACTCCAAGAAATGAATATCCAAAAATGAAATTTTTATGCCTAAATCACTAAAATTCACTTTTAATGGATCGTAAGACCCATAAAAGAGTGACAAGTCTTTATGTATGTCTCAAACTATTTTCCAAAACCAATATGGTTAGCACAAGTTATGCAATATTCATAAATCTTCATATGGTGAAGTAATACATTAATCATTAAAACCTCATAAAAAGTTCAACTTAAATAATTTCATAAATGGTTAACCTTATGAACCTTACAAAAGATTAAGATCTAAAACATTAGAAATAATGTTATTGAATTTCCATAATGAACTTACCATTAATCTATCAAAAACATATGAAGTAGCTTTTAATTTTCACATACCAAACATGTGAATATCTTCATCATGTATTCTCTTGAAACATAGTAATAACATGAATTAACATAAAACATTATTCAAAACATGCATCATTCATTATTCCTTAAATAAAATATAGATTATTGGATAGATTCCTTAAATCCAAAAATATTTTTAACTCCATCAATGATAGCATAAACTACTTTGTAAACAAATCATTAATCAGTTCTAAGGCAGTTGGTACTATCAAACTTAATTTTTCCAAATCAATAATATATTTATTCCAAAATCATTAAATGAAAATTAGGAATATATTAAGGGTTATATTTCCCTCAATCATTTGTTTTTCCATGGAGTTAAACTTTCCAATGAATCGTTTTTCATCGGTACCGTACAACATACCATTTCAAATCCTTAATGAAAAAGTACTATAGTACAATACTTATACATTTAATAATTCTTATAGTCAGGATATCATTGAGAAAATACTCAATATACATAATTCTAGGATCTAAACATGAGCACATTAATCATTCCTCTTTATCTATGGTAATAGCATAAAATTAACCATGATCTATTAGCTTATTTTGAGGTATATTTCTTTGATGCTTGAGGCATTCATTTGCATAGTTCCCCATTTCCTTATAGTTTAAGTATTAAAAATTTGAAACCCTTTTCTTTACCTATTAATCACAAGCATTGTGGACTTTCTCTCCACACTAGTAGAAAACTCCTATTCCTTTTAAGAAATTTCTAAGATGTTTCTTTCCATATTTATCACATGTGGGAAAATCCTTCTTTCTCTTCTTTCCTTTATCAATATTTTTCTCAGTCTTCCTCTTGTTATTTTTATTCCCTTTGAATACATAAAACTTATATTATTATTTCTCTATATTAATAGACCATGATAATATTTACTATTATGATGATATTTTTTTGGAGACCAGTTCCCTTTGAAATATTGGATTAAGTCCATAAAAGATACGATCATTCTTACTCTTTGGATCATATGCATTGGTGAGGTTCATGTTTCTTATACTAGGCATCATTTCAAAATAATGGTATACACTAGATTATATTACATCATTATGAAACATAATTTATAATCACAAAACTAGTGAAATACTTAACATAAATTGAAAATTTTATTCATAACTAATCTCATAATCATAAACATGGTTTCTTTCGGGATATCGTTATTTTAAAATCCTTCATAGTGGTTTATAAAGAAAATGTGAATTATCCTAATAATATCCCCAAGGATTGTAAAACTAGGTGAACAGTAAGGTCCATTGTCGTGTACCAAGTAATACTCGAGTCAAGCCCAACATGCCTTTTTTAGAGTTATTCCCCTAGGTACCTCTTTCCAGAACCATATCCACTTATAGTATCTAGATAGGGATGTATTTTATAAGATGAACCACATAATATATTTATCACCAAAACTTTAGTATGTTCTTATTTACTTATCCTAAAATTTTATCATAGGGTTATGTTCCCTAATCTATGTTTTCCTAAATCTAGTTCTCAAGGTTTCTACTAAACATATTTTGATACCAACTGTAATGAACTTGACCTCAGTAGCCCAAATATGGTGCCTTAATTTATTAAATTTGCATAGATACAAGGAATAAAATCCAAAACTACTGATCAGTTTAATAGTTTTGGATAACTAGATACATACATGATACCCATTTTACTTTGGGAATAGAAAATAAAACATAATACACAACAAAAGATATTAAACTATAACCTTGAAAAATGATTCAAATATATCTTCTTCCTAACCTAGGGAAACAAAACAAAATATTGGCGAGATAAAATTCACATTAATGGTTAATTATAATGGAATATATCATGAATCAATTATCATAATCAATATGTCAAGGTAAATAATTGAATACACATTCCATTTAATCAATAAACTGAGAATGAAATGCATCCATAGATAATTTTATAGAAAAAATATCATGGATAATAAAAAATGAATACTGAATGAATGAAATGATTAATTATTATATCCCATGTTTCCAAGGTACATGATACTTTTACTTTCAAGAAGTTTCACAAGATGGTTTAAAACATACTTGGTAAAAACCCATCTGATTTGGCTAACTAATTCATCTCATGATACTACCAATGCATTGAGAGGATTTATATAAAAGGTACCCAATCCATATAATACATTTAAAAATAATTCCTCATATATCAAATAATTAATTTAATTCACAAAAAACGTGCCTTAGCATCAATTATTTGTATTGGGTAAAGGATACGAATTTATTAATATTTACCATGTTAATCAAATAACATTAAAAGTGAACACCGTATGTAAAAATGGTATACATTTTAGTAAATAATCATATTAATAACAAAATAAAATGGATATATAAGAGAAACATAATTTCCAATGAAATTTTATTATAATAAATTGATTGTTTCAATAGAAAGTTAACAATCACAAAATAAAGCGAGATTTCACAATAACTTTTACCACTTGCTAATTTTCAAGTCAAATCCATTTGGATGAAATAATTAGAATTGAAACTTAAAATACCATGAAATATGAATAAATAATGATATTAAATATCAAATGGGATTTATATATTCCACATAAAAGTGAATTGGTTCATAATAACTAATAAGTTTCAATGAAATGTAAATTAAGATGAAATCCCTTACCACACGCCCCATTTTGATTCTACATTTTTTAAACTATTTTATAGTGGTTTTGAACATGTTATTAACTTATACCAGAACCATATAATATTTATAATATCATATATTATCCTTTTATAACATATTATAACTTTTTCAATAATAACCATTCATTATTGTGATTCTTTTGGGAGTTAATTTCCTTGTTTTCTTATGCGTGTTTTGTCATTAAATATCTGGTTCTTGCACATATTATAGAGTATCATCATCTCTAAAATAATAATCATGACATAATTGTCATATTTTTACATCAATTTTACTTTTAAATATAATAATTAATGATGGTTATGAAAAATTAAGTACATTATGATCATGGAGACGGTAGGTCGTACGTATACATGAGTAACATTTCTATTTTTCACCGATCATTATGGAAAGTGGGTAGGTAATATTTTACCTTTACACAATTATCATAATACAATTAATAACATATTATATACTTATATATATATCATCCATGTGGTGTGGTGATGAAAAGAGATTCACATCGCTTTGTGAAGGCAGTATTCCACACATACATGAACAATGTTATCATCTTTATGTGAGTGAAAAGGAAAGAAATAAATTGATATATATTATCTTTAAAGAATAATAAATATTTAATTAATATCATAATTATGTCATGTATATCATATATAATCATTAACTTTATCCTTATCACTTTTCATGTGAAACATTAGTGAAAAACGAATCACATTGCTTTACGATGCAGTAATTCACCGTACACACAAGCAACGCTACTGTATCTCCTATGAAATGGAATTTATATATATATATATATATGTGATATATTAAATAAAATTCTATTAATATATTATAAATATCATATATATATTTTATATCCATCATCAAACCCAACCTTGAGAGGTGTAAATGAAAAAATGAAGGACATCGCGAGGTGGTAGTCCACCGTACACATTAATGATGATTTTGTATCTCATCTGATGGAAGTGGAGATGGTTTTAGGTTATGTAATTATTATAAAAATATCCCAGTATATGGAAGATACTGAGTTTGTTATATCATCATTATTTAATAAAAATTTAAGGAGTTGGACAAAGAAGTAAAATAAAAATGCTCGTTGAAGAACATTACCTCTTCTTCAAGTATCCTCTTTAGGTTTGCTCTAAAGCCTTCTTAGGTTGGATTTATACCAAAAACAAGGATTCTATGATAAAGGTATGTAATTTTTAAATTTATTTGGGTAGGTATTTTTAGAACCAAATAGGCGTTAAGGTGTGAATAAGTGAGGGGAGTGAGTTTCATTTTATAGTTGAGGAGTGACATTCTTGTAAATATTGAAAAGTATTCACTATTGGGAGATCAATATTACCTAAAGTGGATAAAAAATTAATAATTAATGGTTTTTATAGATTATATGGTCAATAAAAACCTCCACCACACATTTAAACACATGTTTTAAACATTTTTCCTTAACATATAAGTTTCCTTATTTTTAGCATTTTGGTTTTTCACTATGGTAACTAATATTTTTAACCAAGGTAATTTATACATTAAACCCAAAATAAAATGAGAATTATTAGATAATTCATATCCACTTATTATAAATATAATATATAATTAAAAAAATATAAATTCAGTGTGTGTTGTAAAATAATTTTAACACAAGCACATGTAACGTGCAAAAACATTGTTTTAACCTTAACCGCGCTAACGAAGTTTTTTACTATTTAGGTGCCAATATATTCATTATAAAAGAAAAATTGGTACTTCAATGAAAAATATATTATTTTTATTTTTATTTAAAAATAAATTGGTCTAATTTAGTATTTTTTAAATTTTAAATCATTTAATAAAATATAATTTATCATAAAAGAACATTAAAGTCAATTGTGACATTATTCATTTAAATTGAATTTAAAAATATCAAGACAATTATGGAATTATAATATATTGTATTTACAACTGTTTAAAATGATATATTCATCTACAAAAATAATGGAACATAATAGTTCATTCAATTTACTTCACTTTTAATATTTTTAGTATCCTTTATTTTACTTAATTGTTAACTAAATAATTATTGTGTTAGCGTTTCTTAAGCATTTAAAGTAATTATTTCATCAAAAAAATTAAAATAAATTATCATGATAAAAATAATAATTTAAATTTTAAAAGGATATATACAACCTAACATGTGTTGTTTTTTTCCTATCCCAAGGCTTTATAGATAATAAAAGTAAGAAAAGTATCTTTTTTATCTTTTTATTTACTTAACTTATTATATAGGTCATGTTCAAAGGGAAGTGTCAATGAATTTCCATATTTCTTAGAAATTTATGAAAAATATCTAAATAAACTCATTAAATAAAATTAATATAATATTTTAGGTCATTTTCACTCTTATCATTCTATTTTAACCCCCGGGTAAACTCATTTTTATCTTAACCGTGGTAATTAATTTTTACTACATTCACTATTAATTTTGGTCAAAAATTAGATTGTCCTTATTAGAAATTATAAATTATTCTAATTCAAAATATGGAATTTAATTTTTCAAATTAAATTCAAATATTTGGAAAATTTTAATTTAAATTAATCCCACAAACGTGACGAGAAAGCGAGTTTTTAAAATAAAAATGTTCAATAGTTTATAGAGTTTTTATATCTAAATTCAATATGATGAGTCTTTAGATTATTATAATTAGATATTGGATATGAAAGATGAATTAAATAATTTTACTATAAATTATGTGTGGACTTTAGGTGTTCCACTAAATGGTTCTCATATTATTGGGACAAAAGGGATCCTTAAAAACAAACTTGATGAATCAGGAAATATAGTTAAAAATAAATCTAGATTAGTTTCTCAAGTTTATTCTCAAGAATTGGGTATTGATTTTATGTAATCCTTTTCACCTACTTCTAGGTTAGAAGTAATTAGGATATTATTATATTATACTGCTTTTCATGGACTTAAATTAGTTGAAATGGATGTCAAAACTGCTTTTTTAAATTTTTATATTTATGAAGAAGTGTATGTTAGATGTCCCTCTATTTTTAAAATAAAAACATATTTATTATGTTTTTAAATTATCTAAATTTTTATATGGTTTGAGACAAGATCCTCAATCTTGGTACAAAAGTTTAATTAATTTAATTTTGAAAAACAATTTTGAGAAAGTAAAGGTTTATCCTACTCTGTTTATTAATAAAAGTTTTAATGATATTTTTATTGTAAAAATTTATATTCATGATATTATATTTGGATATTCAAATAAAAATATTTTTAATTAATTTTCATATTTTATGACTTTTTAATTTTATATGAGTATGATGGGGGAATTGAAATTCTTCCTAGGTTTATAAATATTTCAAAGAAATGATGGTATTTTTCTAAATCAGTCTAATTATGCTAAAGAGTTTGTTAATTTATTTGGTTTAGATTCTTTTAAAAGTGAAAAAACTCCCATTAGTACTACTTTAAATTTATATTTAGATAAATCTAGAAAATATGTTGATGTTAAAATCTATAGAGGCATGATTAGAAGTTTATTATATTTAACTACTTCATGGTCTAATTTAATTTTTTCAGTTCTCATGTGTGCTAGAAGTAAAATTGACCCTAAGGAAAGTCACATTAAATTAGTTCAAATGATTATTAGATATGTTAAAGGATCTTTGAATCTTGGTTTATTTTACCTAGATAAAACTAACTCTGATTTGATAAGCTATTCTAATTCTAATTTTAGTGGATTCAAGATAGATAGAAAAATCACATTAGGTATGTATCATTTAATTGTTAAATATTTAGTTTATTGAGATTCAAATAAAAAAAATTGGTTCTATTTCATCTTTTGAATCTAAATATATAGCTATTGTATCTTGTTATGCTCAATCATTATGGATTAAGAAAACACTTTCTGAATTTGGTTTTATTTTTGATAATATTACTATTTTTTGTCGCAATAATTATACTATTTATATTTCTAAAAATCTCTTACAACACTCTAGGACTAAGCACATTGAAGTAAGGTTTCATTTTATTAGATAACATGTATAAAAATGAAATATGAAACTGGAATTTATTTTTATAGAAAATAAACTTACTGATATATTTACTAAGACTATGGACATTAATAAGTTTTAGAAAATAAATATTTAACTTGGTATGATATATATTTAAATTTACATTTATCTAGCATGAATTTAGATGGAGTTTTAGTATGTTTATATGCTGAAATTTTTAGTTTTACATGAAATATGGAAAATATAGAAACTATTTTTCATATTAATATTTATTAATTTCAGTACAAATTTTTTTATTATATTACTATTTTAAGACTTTTAATATATACTATATGATTTTATCTTTCTATTTAAACTTTCATTTTGCATAAAATCTTATTTTATGAAGGGTTTCTCATTATTTTTCCCTAAAAATCTTTTAAAATTCTACTTGTTTTATAGTGGCTCCTTAACATATGTTTTAAATAATGGAAGGCTTTATAGTGTCTCTTTGAGATATTTTTTGAAATATGAATGTTTAATAATGTTTTATACACTATTTACATTCATTTTAAGGAGATAATTTTTCTATTGAAACTTTATCTTTTTGATAATTTCAAAAGGGGGGAGAATTTTATGAAATTATAATTGGTTTTGTAATTATAAAAAAGGGGGATAATGTCGAGTATCTCCTTAAACCAATTTATGTTTGAGAATTTCAAATATTTATTTATTTTATTTTCTTTAATTTTTTTATTACTTTTAATTTTTTATTAATTAAATTATGTTTAATCGTGATCATATCGTAATAGTTCTTTGCTTAAAATATCTTTAAATTTCATGCTTTGTTTGGTTATAACATGTGCTACAAGTTTCATGAAGTGTTTATAGGCTAAATAAGTCATTTATAACCTTTAAATATCATTTTTTCATGAATTTTTTTGTTTCCATGTAGCCAATTTATTGTTCACCACATAGCCAATTTGAAATTCACATAGCCAATTTAAAACCCACATATCCAAATTTTCAGATTCCCTAACCTTATTTATTTTGAGTATAAATTTGGATGGACAACTCCAAATTTAGTTATTTTTTATTTGTAAATCTAAAAAAAATTATCTACATTTCATTAGAAGACATAAAATTTTTAATTGGTATCTATAATTTTATAAATTAGGTTATAAGTTACTACATGTTTTCAGTCTAAATTCTATAGTTTTTCAGAACTGTTTTGCTACTGTGTTTTGATGATAACTTGTGCAATAGATGTCCAATTAAGGTGATTATTGATTATTTTGAAAGATAATTTTATAAATATAAGTTAAATAGACCCAAATATTATTATATAGTTTATAATGCCTTATTTTGGTATGAAATTTGATAAGTCAATCTGTCTATAAATTTATAGAATCAACTATGTGAATTGCCTACATGAATCGGTCACGTGATCAATTTGCTTACATGAATTAGCTACATGATTAATTTTATTACATGAATTAGACTATGTCGGTTTTATTATTCGGTGAGATTTTTCTACGTAGTGAAAAAATTCTATGTGAAAATTACCTATGTGGATTTTCTTACGTGGTTCTGTGAAATTCTACATGTTGTTCAGAAACTTGGAAATATAATCTATTTTTCATATTATTTCACATTTACATTTGATTAAAGTTTATTATGGATATAATTAGTTTTTTATTTTTTAAAAAATTACTTATTAATTATTTAGAATTCATTCAAACATATTTTAATTTTTTTTGTGATGAATTAAATGTGATTCACATGAGATTTATATTATATTGTTATTCACGTTGGAAATTTTTTGAACTTGAAATATCTAAATTCAAATATGAGAAATATTAAGGTTTGGTCTCAAATATTATTAGGGTGTTTTTCTAGGATATTAATTCTTATCATTTACTGTTATATTAATTGATCTAATGAATTCCATTGTGTAGTCTGTATTTATTTCATAGAATATTGAGGAATACTCGCATGGATGTTTCTTTTTTATTTATGAAAGGTTTACAAATGGTATATTATTTAGGAAAAAATCATGGAAAAATATGAATTAGTTCATTGGAAAAATAAATATCCAATGGATTTAAAATTCAAAATATATTGTTCGTAAAGAAATTCTCTCTATATATTTGATAAAACCAGTGAAAAATATACAAGGTTGAGGATTATTCTAGAATTGTACAAGTATTTAATTATTTTTTGATCAACTACTAATCTCATATAAAGAAAAATCATTTGATCCTTTTATGTTGGAAAGTTGTTTACTACCTCTACACTCAGACTATGAAGTGTTCATTCGGGTTCTATGGTTTTAATTCTTTCTATTATTTTATATGTAAATAATTGTAAAGTGTTATAATACCCATTAAAAGGTAGGTAACTAGGTTGTAACTCCTAAACAAAAGTCATACATTGGGTTGTGCATCTAGGTGGGAGAATTTCAAGTTGTTTGGGTTGTGTCTTGAGGTAGAAAAAGGCAGATCTATTTTGGGTTTAAGCCTCTAAGGGGAATGGATTTACAATTGGGTTGTGACTCCAGGTGGGAAAATTAATTATAAGATTCAATTATAGTGGTTATAGTGGGTGTCATCTCTATCAGTTCATAAGAGGGGTGAATAGTATAGGAGTTTCATTTAGATATTAACTACTATAAAAATATCACGTGTTTATTTTATTTTATTTCCACTACACTAAATTTAATATTATGATATTATATTCAATTAATTTTAATAAGGAAAATTCACCCCCATCTTGGAAATTTTTACATATTAACTGTGGAAAAACACTATGAAGGTAACAAAGCACCATAAACCACCACTTGCTTGTGTACTTATTGATCCACACATATATGTATGTTTGAGGGAAAATAAATCACTATATCCATTTTAATTTTCTAAAAGTAATTTTTGTTGTTTTTCATAATTAAAAAATATTCAAACATATCAGATGATACATAATCACATAATTATGAGAATGTATATTTATGGGGCATTGGACATGTTTATTATCTTTCTATTCAATGTGGTAATTATAAAAGTGATATTAAATTGTTAAATTTGACCATATTATTTCATACATTATAGGAATATTTTTAATTCCAAGATATATAAAACTTTAAAATCGTGTATACCACCATGAAACTTTTCAATTATGTAAATTGACACTTTTTTATTAATACTTAAAAAATATTTTTTTTCCAAAAAGAAACACAAATCAAATTCTGTATGGCAGAAACTTAGTATCAAATTTATAATACCAAAATCAATCCACTTAGAAAAGGTATGTAGTAGGTTCCTACGGTTAAAAACAACTCTCACTCTATTTCCCACATGAATATGATCTCTTACTTTAACCAATTCCATTTTTCTTCTCAAATAGTGCACATCAACAAAAATGTATGATACACATCCAACATCCATCATCCATGAAATATAATCAAAATGATTAATATCCCTAACATATACACCTTAATACCCATGTTTTTAGGATTCTCATTAATTCATTCACTCATATTTAATGACTTTAAATTTTCATACTTATTTTGAATTTATAATACATGGATTCCAATATAGGACATCTTATGTCAAAGGAAAAAACCATTAGAAATAGAAAAATGCTAATGATAGTTTTTAAAAATTCCAAAAAAGAAAAAAAAATCTTAGATTATTATGAAAATAATTCAATGTAATGGTAAAATAAAAAATAAAAAAACAAGAATTGTAACACCCTGAGTTTTATAAGAAAAGGGAAAACTATGTTTGATAATGTATGTGATGCGCAACACTGAGCCTAAACAAACTTTGATATAATATTAATATTTAAAAGTGAACAATATAATCTAGCCGTTAAATTGTAATGAATTAATAGTATTAAATAATTTATTAAATATATATAAAGGCCCTACTAAATATAAATTTATTTATAAATTCTTGATAAATAAGCACTCAACTTTAATAAAGATAGTTTATTCGGTAAAAAAATATGTTTCCTTCAAAATTGATTTTTTATTACTCTTTATGAAAAAATATTATAATTAATTTAAATACCATTTAAGAATTTTATTTTATAAAATTTAAATCATTTTTGAAATCAAAATATCGATATTAACATAGGGTAAAATTTTGGTATTTTTCTGAGAATATTAATTTTTCAATGAATAGTGAAAAACACCGATAAAACTATCATTTATTTTAATAAATTATGTAATTTAAAAGTATAAATTTTATTCTAATATGATAAGTATTATTTTTTTTTATATTTCATCCAATTAATTACATTTAAATCATCTTTATACTAGATTTTATTATAAGTGTATTTCTAGGCTTTGAAACACTTTTTTCTGAAAATTGTTCCAAAGTGTATAATGTTTCTCCATTTTAAATAATTACAATAACCCCTAATGAAGAATTATTTAAATTAAATTTATTAATTATATATCTATGAATATTAATTTAAATTAATTTAATTATTATCACTTGTCATATAGTTAACATGATATTATCTTTTCCTAAAAAATGCATTTTTTGAAAACCAGTTTTTTCGACACACCTATGGGTTTAATTTTAAATTAAAATTTTCCACTTATGTGAGTTGAATTTTTAAAAATGGATTTAATATTTTTAATATTCATAATTTATATTATATAATAATTTTAGATTAATTTTTTACCATAATGAATAGTGAAAATAGTAAAAATTATTTACTGTGATAAGGTAAAAAACGGGTTTACTGGGGGTTAGACTAAAAATGTAATGGCTAAAAATGACCCAAAATTTTTTATAATTCGTATTTTATAGTCATATTTAGACATTATATCTTTTATGGTTCTAAAATTTTCCATTTTGGAGACTTTTGGCATGAAAAAATGTGGGTGTAATTCTCTCTTTTCAAAAATTCTAAGTGTGTCCTCTCCTCCACTTAAAAAAGGCCACCCACTATCCTATACCTTAAAGAAACCATTTATTAAAAAAATAACTACCCAAATAAATTCCTTAAATTCTTTTAATCATCCTGTAATCCTTGGTTTGATCATAAATTCAACCTAGAAATGCTTTTGGTGGAAACCTAAAGAAGTTATCTAAGGAATAGGTAACGTCCTTAACTGAGTGTTTTATTTTATTTCTTCTTCAAAATCATTAAGATATTATTAAACCATGATTATATAATAAAATTAGTATCTTTAATATAATTATATTTTTTATGTTAAGTTAATTACCTACAACCATCTCCTCATCCCTCAAATGGGAAACAAAATCGTTGATCGTGTGTACGGTGGACTACCACCTCTCGAACCAACATAATTGTTTTCAATCACCACTAATCACGGTTGGATATAATGATGTATTTAATTTTTATACATTATATTTATGATATAATTATACTTATAGAGTTATAATATAACATATTCTTTATTTCCTTCCATCATATAGAGAATATGATAATGTCACTCATGTGTACGGCAGACTATCACCTCACGGAGCGATGTGATTCATTTTTCACTTACACTTTACATGGAAGGTAATAAGGTTTAATTTAATGTTTATATATTATATTCATGAAATATTGATAATTATTTAAAGTAAATATATCATATACTTTCTTACCTTATCATCCAATGAATAAATGATAACGTCATTCGTGTATACAACAGATTATACCACCTCACGAAGTGATGTGATTTGTTTTTATTACCGCATCACATGGATGGTATGTGTAAGGGTATTTAAATAAATAATATGATATTTATTATATAATTATAATCCTAAAAAGATAAAATAACACTTGCCTTATTTCTATTATTGTCTTCTAAAAATTGAAACGTTACTCATGCATACGTATGACCTACTGTCTGCATTATTATAATGTAGTTCATTTTTCATAACCATATTAAATATTTGGATTAAAAATATAATTTATGTATAAAAATGATAATTATTTCATGGTCACCATTATTTATATTATTAATTAATAATTTCTTTGACCTTAGTCAACTTACTAAAGTGATTTTGGACTTGTAAGTCATTTATCGTTAAAACATCCGATGCAAAATTAATTGGTTAAGTAATTGAATATGACATGGTAAAAATTAAAATAAATGGAATAATAAACTTGAAAATTTTTATTAATAAATTAAATAATTAACTTAAGTTTATTATTCATGTAGATAAATAATTCATGTGACAAACTGGGCCCGATGTAAGGGATCTTTCTAACCCACCCTTTTCTTCAAGTTATGACCATTCTCTCTCTAACTCACATTATATATCTTTAAGTTATGGAATTATTCTAAATTATATATATATATATTTCTCTCACATGTATTCCTAGATTATTTTACCTTAATTTAATGGTTTAATATATTCCTTATTATCATTTCTCAAATGCCTTCTTTAAGAAATATCTTTTGATTATGTTATGAGACAAGATTATGCAGCCCATTTATTTCCATGGGTAATTATTATTCTTATGAATTATTATTGATATCCTTATGTGTAACTCATATTTATGTAAATTAAATGAATGTGATGGGTGGACCTGAAATTATATATCCCTCCAATGTATTGGGTAATGTTTTAGTCTCATGAGACATCATGTATGGGATTAGGGAGTGAAATTAATCGATTATGGGACTATCCACCATGTGATGTTGTCTTGGTAGTTAGCCTTAACTTATATTTATTTAATGTTTTATGTTTTTTCCGCTTTTACATGTTTCTGTGATCTTATGATATTATGTTATTTATGTTATTCTTCCACTTGATTACTCATTTAACTTCTATTTTATGATATCATGTTATAACTTTGACTCACATGTTATGTTTCCTCATCATTATTATTCCCTTACTGGGATTTTTAACTCACCCCTTTCTTTCATGTATTCCTTAGGTTATCCCATGTAGATTTAGGAGCTCAAATAGATTTTAGGATCTCACTATGTAGAATAAAATATGGATGCCATGTTTTAGTTTCCTTTTATGTATTAAGATCCTAGTATTCCAAAGATGCTAGGTATTTATCATATTTATTTTGTATTAATGGATATTTATATTTAAGAATCATGTAAAGATATGTGTAAAAGGATTGGGTCACTATAGTTGGTATCAGAGGAAAGTTTTAGTTAACATTTGGAAACTAGTATTAGAAAACCACAGTGAGAACATTAGGGATAAGTCTAAGGATAAGACTAAGTATAGAAAAATATCCTGGAATCTTGGTTAAGTATAGAGTGAGTGGTTTTCAAGAAATTACATTTGTGTCAGGATACTATAAGTGGATGCTGTTATGAAATAGATGTACCTATGGGTAATAACTCTGAAAAAGGCATGTTGGGATTGACTCGAGTGTTAACTTGTACACAACAATGGGCCTTATTGCACACTTGGTTTGACACTCTTAGGGGATATGTTTTGGAAATTCATAAACTCTTTCTAAACCATTATGAAGGAAATATAAATGCTTATAATATTTTATATTATGAGATAAATCAGATATAACTTAGGTTGTAACCTATAAATTCATAAGTTAATGAATATATTTCATTTATGTGTTATCACTTTAATATTCATAGTTTACTATATATGTGTTTAATAGCTTAAAAATACACATCATTAATTCTTCTTTTTTGGTCAGATAACTAGAAATAGGTGAAACTGAGTCAACAACCATTGTCATGGGTAATGTGATGACTACCCAAACGAGATTCCCAACCCGATGGAAGCAGGAGTCATGAACTTCATGGTAATAATTTCTTTATTAACTCAAGTTTTGAACCAAAAATTAAATCAAGAGGAACACCCGAATACCCCCAAGAAAGAGCAAGTTGCAATTGAGACCTTTATGTGATAAATGCCTCCAACATTCAATAGATATTCTGATCCTTCAATTACAGAATAGTGGATCAACTCCATTGAAAAAATCTTTATATCCATCAATGTTATGAGCGAGATAAGGTTGCACTGGTTTCTTATCTTATAGAGGGATAAGTTGATCAATGGTGGACATTGATCAAGAATATAAAGCTTGAGGAATATATAAAAGATATGAAGTCAAAGTAATTCTAGAAAAAAATTGAAAAATATTTTCCTCGCACTCTCTAACTTAAAATGCATATGGATTAGTTAGCCTCAACCAAAAGGATAACAATCTGTTGGGGTGTATGAATCAAAATTCAGAATAGTTGCATGATATGCCTCAAGCTTTGTCATCTCTCCTAAAAGTAAAGTTTACACTTCTTTGGTGGGATAAATCCAAGTCTGTGAAAATATTTGGTAATTTTATACTTCTATGGTTATGAGTAAATTTTCCAATGTGCCATCAAATTTGAGATGGAGATCAGAAAATCACAAGTCACTCATGGGGATAAGAAGTAGAAAATGGAGTTTAACTCTAGTGGTGTGATGGAGAAATCTAATGGTGAAAAGAAATTCCAACATCCCACTTGTCAAAAGTGTGGGAAGAAGCATCCTGGAAATTTTTTGAAAGGGACCAAGAAGTGATTTAGGTTCAGGAAGGAAGGGAACCTAGCTATTAATTACTGATAGGAGAAACCCACAAATGTAATGGAAGAAAGGAATACTCCATCTAACTCTCATCATATTTTCCAATGTTACAAATGCAAGAAACAAGGACACTATGTGAATTGATGCACTAATACAATGGTTATTGATGACAAGAAATGACAACAACCTCCAAGGCCTAGAGAGCAAGGGAGAGCTTATTCCATCACAACTGCAGAGGTAGATCCCGATAATGAAGTGGTGATAGGTATTATAGTGATTCATTCATGAATAGAAAATATACCTTTTTATTCTAGTTCTATGAATTATTTTATATCATTCTAGTTTATTAGAACTATTCAAGCACCACCTCAAAATATGGAAGCTGATTAATCAGTGAATAAGGAGAATGGGTCAATTATAGAATCCCAATAATATAACTCATCCACTATCCATATTTTTAGGTTGAACTTCCTAAAGAACATTGTGATACTTTATTTAGCATAAGTTGATGAAATCCTAGGTATGGATTGGATTTCCTTATATAGAGCCAACATAAAATTCTAAGAGATGGAAATCACCATCTGAATCATGAATCTCCCATTGATTCTATACAATTGCAAGGAGGAGGATGAATCTCCTTTGGTATCATCAACTGAATCATAGATATTTTTTCATTCTAAGAAATAATATCTTGATCAAATAATGGATACTAAGGAAAGGATCATGCTTGAATACATTCCAATTGTGAGGTATTATATCGATGTATTTCTCAAAGAGTTTTCTAGTCTTTATCCTATTCAATAGGTTGAATTTTTAATTTATATTACACCTATATATTTTCTAATATCTAAGACTCCATATGGAATGGATATTTTTTAACTTTCAGATCATAAGAAGTAGATACAAGAGAATCTAGATAAAGGTTTTATATACCTAAGTGCTTCACCGTGGGGTGCATCGGTCCTCTTCATCAAGAAGAATGATGGGTCAATATGCATATAAATTAATTATCATGAGCTAAAAAAATCACAATAAATAACAAGTATCCACTACTATGGATATATTAATTATTCGATCAATTATGTGGGGATAATTATTTCTCTAAGGTATAACTTCGGTCAAGATATAACCAATTAAGGGTGAAGAAGGAATATATTACCAAAACTGGAATTTGAGCAAGGTATATACACTATGAGTTCATATAAATTACTTCTATACTCACTAATGATCCAAAAAAATTATGAAATTAATGAATATAGTCTTTAGGGATTTCCTCGATAAATTTTTGGTGGTCTTTATAGATGATATTATGATATACCCCAAGATAAAAGAGGAGCATGATGAGTATTTGAATAATGTTCTAAAGGCATTGAGAAAGGAGAATCTATATACAAAGTACAGTAAATGTGATTTCTAGATGAAGAAAGTATCATTATTGAGGTCTATTATCACCAATAAAGGGATATATGTGGACCCTTCTAAGATAAAGGAAATTGAGGACTGGCATAAACCAACATCTATAATGGAGATCCATAGTTTCCTTAGAATAGCTGGGTATTATCGATGATTTGTGAAAAAAAATTCACAGTTTTCAAAATCACTTACCATAAAAACATGGAAGAGAGTAAAGATTTTCTGGACTAGTGAACATGAAGAGAGATTTAAGGATTTGAAAAGAAGTCTTATCACTACATCAGGGCTTACACTTCCTTTCATTGGGGAACTTTTTGTGTTATATAATGATGCTTCAAAGAAGGGTTTGGGTTGTGTACTAATGCAGAATGATAAAGTGATATTCTATGCCTTAATACAGTTGAAATTTCATGAGAAAAACTATCCAATTCATGATCTATATTTGGATGTAGTGATATTTTCATTGAATATATGGAAATATTATCTCTATAGGGAGAAGTGTGAAATATATACAGATCATAAGATCCTAAAATATATATTCACACAAAAGTAACTTAATATGCACTAGTGAAGATGGTTAGAGTTGACCAAGACCATGATTACTCAATCCATTACCATCTTGGTAAAGCAAACAAAGTGGAAGATGTTCTAAGTAGAAAGGATCCAATGATTTTATCAATTATGAGAGTTTAGAAGGATCCAATATTCTTAGATTTTTAAAGGATGGATATGGGAATAGTAAAAGGATATTCATCCTTCCTTTCTAAAATAGATTCTCAGCCATCCATTCTTTATAGGATCAAGGAGGACCTAGAATAGGATGAGGTGCTATAAAAAAGGTAGCGAATATTCTAGAGTTTAACTTCGCTAAAAATGGGGTTATAAGGTTTAGAACCTAGATATGCGTCCCATCAAAAAAAATTAAGATTGATATTATCGATGATTCACATAACTCATCCTTCTCTATTCATCCAGGAAGTACTAAGATGTATATAGATCTAAATAAAAACTTTTAGTGGGATAATATGAAAAGGGAGATTATGAAATTTTTATCTTGATGATTATATACTAACAAGTCAATGCTGAATGATATAATTATAAGGGTATGATGAAACCACTGACCATACCAGTTTGGAAATGGGAAAACATAACCATGGATTTTTTTTATGACTCACCAAGACACCTAAAGGAAATAAAACCATCTGGGTGGTATTAGATCATCTTATAAAGTTGGAACATTTCATTGTTATCAAGGAATATTTCTCTCTTGAAAAACTCACTAATATACACATAATGGAATTATAAATATTTCATGGAGTCCCTATCTCCATTGAATCTGATTGAGAACCAAGTTTTACCTAAAGGTTCTGGAGAATCCTTTAGCAATAATTAGATACAGAACTTAACTTCGGTGATACTTATCACCCTCACACAGATGTTCAGTCTGAGATAACAATCCAAACTCTAGAGGATATGTTGATATCTTTTTCAATGGATTTCCATGTATGTTGTAATTAACACCTTCCCCTAGTAGATTTCTCATATAATGAAAATTTTCATTCTATTATTCAAATGGAACCTTATGAGGCTATGTATGGGAAGATATGTTGGACTCCGACATATTGGGATGAAGTTTGAGAATAGAAGCTTATGGAACCTAATCTTTCCCAAGAGATAACAAAGAAGGTCCAAACCATTTAGCGTCATTTGAAATCCATGAAAAGTTGACAGAAAAGATGTGTAGACAATAATTAATGAGGAATGAATTTTGAGGACGAAGATAAGGTGTTCCTTCATATATCATAATGGAAGAAATTCATTATGTTTGGTAAGAATATAAATCTTAGTTCTAGATACATCAGTCCCTTTGAGATCCTTGATCTCATCGGAGTAGTGGCTTATCAACTATCACTTCCACCTAACCTATCTCAAGTACATGATGTCTTCTATGTATCTCTCTTGATAAAGTATATACCAAACCCCTCACCTATACTAAATCCAAACGTGGTACTATTAGAGAAATAAATTTCATACTAGGAGAAGATGGTGAAGATATTAGATCATAAAGACAAAATTATATGCAATAAGACACATCACCTGGTCAAAGTGTTGTGGCGAAACCACAAGTTTGAGGAAACAACATAGGAACCAAAAGAGGATATGAAGTAGAAGTACCCTCAATTATTTTCAACTTAGTTTGTAATATAAAATTTTGAGGGTGAAATTATTTAAGGGGGAATAATTTAACACCCTGAGTTTTTTTTTAAAAGGTAAAACTATGTTTGATAGAGTATACGGCATGACACATTGAGTTTAAACAAACCTCAATATAATATTATTATTTAAATGTGATAGATATAAATTAACTATTAATTTGGAGATTATGAATAGTATTAAAAACTTTATGAAATATATATAAAGTCTCTACTAAATATAAATTTATTTACAAATTCTTAATAAATAATCACTCAACTTCAATAAATATATTTTATTCTACAAAAACATGTGTTTCCTTCAAGAATGATTTTTTATTTCTCTCTATGAGAAAGTATTATAATTAATTTTTGTAACTTTTAGAAATGTTATTTTATAAAATTAAAATCAATTTTTAAATCATCATATCAATATTAACTTAGTGTGAAATTTTAGGATTTTTTGGAGAATATTATTTTTTCAGGGAATAGTGAAAATACTGATAAAACTGTTATTTATTTTAATAAATTAAGTAATTTAAAAGTATAAATTTTATTGTAATATAATAATAATTTTTTATATTTAATCCAATTAAGTACATTTAAATAATATTTATACTATATTTTATTATAAGTTTTTTCTAGGCTTTAAAACACTTTTTTCTAAAATCCATTTCAAAGTGCATAATGTTTATCCATTTTAAATAATTAAAATAAACCCTAATGAGGAATTATTTAAATAAAATTTATAGATTATATATCTATAAATATTAATTTAAATATATTTAAATATTATTACTTTTCATATAGTTAATATGAGATCATATTTTCCTTAAAAAGGCATTTCTTAAAACCCCGTTTTTTCGACATGTCCGTGGGCTTAATTTTAAATTAAATTCTACAAATTTTGTAATTTGAATTCATAAAAATGGACTAATTGTTTTTAAAAATAATAATTTATATTATATAATAATGTCAATTTAATTTTTTACCATAATTAATAGTGAAAACTGTAAAATTTATTTATCGCTGTTAAGATAAAAACGAGTTTACAGAGGGGTTAAACTAAAATGATAAGGGTGAAAAATGACTCAAAACCTATCTAATTATCATTGTATGGTCATATTTAGACCTTATATTGTAAGGTTCTAAAATGGTCTATTTTTTATCCTTTAAAGATGAGAAAAACATGGTTTTAATTCTTTCTTTTCAAAGACTCCAAGTGTATCCTCTCCCCCACTTATAAAAGGCCACACCTTATCTTATTCTTTCCACACTAACAAAACTCATTGGTTTACCAAATAACTAACAAAATAACTTCCTTAATTATATATTATCATCATATAATCCTTTTTTCAATCATAAATATAATATATCAAGGATTTTTGTGCAATCCTACAGAAGTTTTCTGAAGAAGAGGTAACATCCTTAACCAACCATTTTATTTTATTTATTCTTTATCCTCCTTCAAATATTATTAAAATATTATGATTTAATAACCTCAATATATTATATATACTGAGGTTTTATTATGTTAATTTCATTACTTACAACCATCTCTTCCTCCCTTAAATGGTAAACAAAATCATTGATCGTGTGTATAGAGAACTACTGTCTCGAGAACTGATGTAATTCATTTTCTATCACCACTTCCCACGGATAGATATAATGATATATTTAATGTTTTTATATTATATTTATGATATAATTATATTTATATAATTATAATATATCATATAACTTTTTAATTTTCATTCTTTAGAGAATATGATAACATCACTCATGTGTACGGTGGACTATCGCCCCATGAAGCGATGTGATTCATTTTTTAATTATGATTTACATGGAAGGTAATAAGGATTAATTTGATGTTTATATATGATATTAATGAAATATTAATTATTATGGGAAATAAATATATCATATACTTTCTTACCTTATCATCTAATAAATAAATGATAATTTTGTTTGTGTGTACAGTGGAGTAGATACAATGCATGTTGAGACGGCGCTCCTGGACCTCCCCATCTCGTCGTCGATGCCCTAGGCACTGATGATGGTTCTCACAGATCCCCCTTCTCTTTGGAGGGGGGAGGTCCTCTTTTTTCACCCTCCCCATCTCGTCATCTCCCTTTCATTCCTTTCTCTAACCCCAGATCTCTTCTGAAGCTTCCAGAAATCTCGCTCGGCCTGAAGGTCCCTAATTTGTTCGAAGTCTCTCTTCAGCTTCCAATCTCACTTTCAGAGTTCTCTAATTCCTCAAGTATCTTCAACCTAACACTGGTTGCTAGATTCTAGAAACATCATCCTATAATCGACGAGTTTTATCGTTTCATCTTCGACTCCTGGGGTTTAAAGTATCGCGCAGTAGTAGGGCTTCTCGATCGAAAACACATCATGGTTAGGTTTGTAACTATAGAGGATCCCATTTTTACGTGTTCCAACGCACCCCATAGATGCAATGGATACTTCTTCTATCTATTCCATTGGTCCTTTTATTTCCACATGAAGAGGGGCGCTCCAATGATAGAAATCTGGGTAAGTCTCCCAGAACTTCCCCTTCCCTTTCAAAACCCTCCTATCCTTGAAGGTTATTGAAAACCTCGTCAGGAGATTCTTGTGCTCTAATAGTCGAAAAGAAGTTATCAGTCACCCTGTTTTACCCCATATATGCGCTAAGGTTGACATTTTGAATTATGGCATGATTACTGTGTCTCCTATGGACAGCTCAGGAATCTGGATTCTACATGCCACAGTGGGTCTCAGAATGGTAGTAAGGGTCCTCATGAGAAGATGACCTTGGGAGATGGTGGCTCCCTCAATATCCCGTTGTCTGCTGAGGCTTCCACTGATCATGGTCACAATTTGAATAGGGATTGCTTTGATACAAATGAAGGTCGAAGGTTGTATGGACCCAAGCAGACCTCTTATTGTCATGTGCTTCCTTGTGATGAAGCACAGATTGTTCAAAAACCTCCAAAGACCATGCTGCTATAACCAAAAGTCTCAAACATCTTTAGAAGACTAAAATGTTATTTCAGAGCTGTTATCCCTTCTCAGGCAGTGGTTGTTATGCCTCTGTGTAGTAGTGTGGACCATTTAAATGCTAAAAATACAATCTCCACTGCACTAACAGGAAGTGCAGGGGATGAAAAGGTTATGAAACTGGTTTCAGTAACTCCAATCATTGGAGATGCGGTGTTTGGAGAAGTCTGTGTTGATCTACCCACTTGTAAGGATCCTAAATTTTTTTTCTTAGAGGATTCAAATACACAAGTCCAATTTATGGGTTACGGATTTGAGCAGCCAAGTGGTCCAGAGATGCTAGTGCAGGTCCCGCAGGTAAGGTAATCCTATGTTGAGAAGGTCAAGTCTAGGGGAATGAGTTTTAATCCTCAAAATAGGTTTGCTATGTTGGGTGAAAAAGATTGACATGATTGTGAGGATGGTCATGAAGTGGAGTCTATCCAGGAGGATATAGAGTCTTCCTCAGACTCCCCTACTGAGTACAAGGAATAGGTCATGGTGGAGGAATATCTCAGATCCTCTTCAAGGAAGGAAAAGATCACTACCATTGATTCAAATGATTTTATTAAGCGCATCTAGCGACTGGTGGAAATGAGGTTGTGGATTCAGCTATCCTACAGTGTGGGAAGGAAATGATGGAGTGTGATGAGTGGTAAATCATCATAAATGGCACCAAAAAATTATTAGAGAAGGATCTAGAGGTCAATTACATGCAAGAGAAATTTGATAGGCTGGTTGGGAGGAGCATCCAGGTTAATGTTAACTTGGAACAAGATTACTGGATCAAAAAACAATGACATATTTTGGCTCGTGGATTTAATTACAAGAATATTTCAGTGGATGAGCTCATCTTCTCTTGGGACAAGATGGAATTATATTTTTAAGACCTTCTCAAAGAAGATTTAGACGGGTGGGCCTCTGCTCCCCAATGGAGTCTCCTCATAGGTAAGATCTCTAAAATACTTAAACTGCAATTTATAGATTTATCTACTTACTTTTAATTTGTTTGATGTCTCTTATGGTATTGTCTGGTTTCTCACTTTTTCCTCAAAAGTGTTTTCTTAATAAAAAATATATATTGGTGGTGTACAGTGGACTACCGCCTCATGAAGTGATGTGATTTTCTTTTATTACCACATCACAAGGATGGTATGTGTAAGGGTATTTAAATAAATAATATGATATTGATGGTATAATGATCATCATGTAAAGAAAAAATATCACTTACCTTATTTCCATCATGATATTTGAAAAAATGAATCGTTACTCATGCATACGTACGACTTATTGTCTTCATTATTATAACATAGTTCATTTTTCATAACTATATTTCATGATTGGTTTAAAAAGTATAATATATGTATAAAAATGATAATTATTTCATGGTTACCATTCTAGATATGATTAATTGGTAATATATTTGACCTTAGTCAAACTACCGATGTGATTTTGGACATATGAGATATTTATTGATAAAACATCTGTTGTAAAATTAATTGGTTAAGTAACTGAATATGAAATCGTAAAAATTAAAATAAAAAGATTAATAAACTTGAAAATGGACATTAAGAAAGTAAGTAATCAAATTAATTTTATTATTAAGAGAGATAAAGAATGCATGTGACTAATTGGGCTCGAGGTTAGGGATCTTTCAAACCCACCCTTTTCTATGGGTTATGAATATTCTCTCTCTAACTCACTTTATCTCTCTTTATGTTGAAGAATGCTTCTAAATTATGTATATATGTATCAAAATTGTATACCTAGATTATTCTACCTTCCTTTTATGGGGTAATACATTCCCTATGGCCATTTCTCAAATTCCTTCTTTAATAAATCTCTTTTGATTATGTTATGAGATAAGATTATGCAACTCATTTCTTTCCATGGGTAATTCTTATGTGTTATTCCTTATGATTTATATCCTTATGTAGCATGAATATGTATGTACATGAAATGAATGTGATGGGTGGGCCCATAATTATATATCTCTCCAATGCATTGGGTAATGTTTTAGTCTCATGAGACATCATGTATGGTATTAAGGAGCGAATTCAATCCATTATGGGACTTTGTACACCATGTGATGTTATCTTGGTAGTTAGCCTTGACTTATGTTTATGTCATGTTTTATGTCATTTCCACCTTCCCATGTTTCCATGATCTTATGATATTATGATCTTTGTGTTATGTTTCAACTTGATTACTCATGTACCTTCTCTTTTATGATATCATGTTATACATTCGACTCACACATTATGATTCCTTATCATGGTTATTCCCTTACTGGGCTTTTTAGCTCACCCCTTTCTATCATGTATTTCCCAAGTTATCCCATGCATATTTAAGATCTCAAATGGATTTTAGGAGCACACTATGGAGAATAAAATAAGAATCACATGTTTTAGTTTCCTTTTATGTATTAAGAACCCAATCTTCCAAAGACACTAGGCCTTTATGATCCTTATGTTATATTAATGGATATTTATGTTTAAGAATCGTGTAATAATATGTGTAAAAAGATAAAGTTTCTATAAGAAGAACCAAAAATCAAGAAAACAAGGGGCTACACATTGATCATAAGAGAAGAACCAATGAAAATAACCAAAAATCAAAAAAATAGTGCCAAACATCACACATACAAGAAGTACCCAACAAGAAGAATAAAAAAATTGAAAAAGGGATGAAAGATTGATTAAAACAAGTGAGGAATAATTTACCTTAGATTTATGGTTTGTTTGGATCAAAATATTCTAAGGAGGAGATTGCAGAATTCAGCTTTTGTGGGAGCTTTAACGGTGCAAGTAGGGGCGATCTCGGTTATGGTTATTTTAAAATAGGGGGATGTGTTTTATCAGTGCTAATAAAAAGTATTGATAAAATATACATTTATAAACACTAAAATAAAAATTGCTGATAAATGTATGATTTATTAGCACTTTTTTAGCGATGATAAAGCCCCTGATTTATCAGGGTTAAAAAGGTATTGTGTGTGGGTTATCCCTTGCGGGGCTATGACCTGCCTTTAAGGCCTCTCTGTGTGTGGTGTGTGTGTCTTTGAATGTAATTGTACCCTTAAACACCTAATATAATATAATATAATATAATATAATATAATATAATATAATATAATATAATATAATATAATATAATATAATATAGCACTGATATATGTTGTTTTTGTCAACACTTCATGTTGCACTGATAAATACTAGTAGAAAATAAAAAATAAAAAATAAATTTTAAAATTACAATAAATTACTAATTATATAAAAATTAATATTAAAAATTACTCAATAATAAAAAATAAAAAATATTAAAAATAAATAAATTACAAAAAATATTAAAAATAAATAAACAATATTGTTTATATTAAATGTATCAGTAAATGTGATAATATTATGATAAATGTATTAATATCATGATAGATGATTAGATAATATTAATTATGTATGTTATGAAAATATAAAAATTGAATAAACTATATAAATTATACATATTAGAAAAATAATAAAATGAATAAATATTAAAATAAAAAATAAGTATTAAAAAATGCATTTAAATTAAAAATATTTAAAATAAATTCCTAATTAAAAATGAATAGATAATAATTGTAGAGATATTTAAATGAAAATAAATAAATATTAATTATATAAATTAGAAACATATTAAAAATATTAATATCAATAAATAAAAATGTATAAATAAATATTAAAAATGAATAAATTGCAGAAATATTAAATGAATAAATTAAAAAAATATTAAAAGTGAGTAAGTTTTAAAAATGAATATATAATAATAAATGAATAAATATTAAAATGAATAAAATTCAATAATTACAAATAAATTAATTGAAAAACAAATACAATAAAATGAATTAATAATGTTAATTATATAAATTAATGAAATCTTAAGAATGGATAAATATTAAAATAAATATAAAATATATTAAAAAATAAATATAAAAACAAGATATTTATAATTAATTACAGATTATTAATGAATAAATAATAATTGTATAAATATTGAAATTCAAATATATTAAAATAAAAATGAATAAATATTAATTATATAAATTACATACATATTAAAAACATTGAATATTAATATTTAAAAATGTATTAATAACTATCAAAATTGAATATATTACAAAAATATTAAATGAATAAATATTAAAAATGAATAAATTATAGAAAATATTGAAATTGGAGAAATATTAAAAATGAATAATAATATTAAATGAATAAATGTTAAAAATGAATAAAATTTAATAATTAAAATTAAATAAATTACAAAAAAATATAAAGAATATAAATAAATAATATTAACTATATGAGTTTCAAAAATATTAAAAATAAATAAATATTAAAATAAAAATGAATGTATATTAAAAAGTACATTTAAATACAAGAGATATATAATAAATTACTAATTAAAAATGAATAAATAATAATTGTATAAATATTTAAATACAAAAAAATATTATAATAAATATTAATTATATAAATCAAAAACATATTATAAATATTAATTATTAATAATTAAAAACCTATAAATAAATATTAATAAAATGAAAAAAATACAAAAAAATTAAATGCGTATATATAATTGCATTTATTACATTTGAAAAACCATATGACTTTTCATGTGATTGTGTGTACGTATATGTATGTATGTATATATGTATACACACACAGACACACATACTATAATGAGATATGTCATATTAAAAAAACAAATGGCATTTCTTGTTATATAATGATATATTCATATACATACACTCAAACATACACATTACATACATACACATACACACATGCATATGCATAAACATACACATACACATAAAAATAGATACACATACATGTATATACACATACACACACGTATAAGCATACACATGCATACAATTACATACACGTACATACACATACATCCACATACATATGCATACATACACATGCTCCATAAACACACACATATTACATAAACATACACATATACACATATACATGCATACACGTACATATACATATATACATACACATACACACATACACATAAACATGCATGTATGTACATCCACACACACACACATACACACACATACATACACATACATGCACATATATATGCACACATATATACATACATGTACACATAAACAAACATATACACAAACATACATCTATATACATATACATAAACACACACACACAACACATATATACACATAAAAAGACATACATACACATACATACACATATATACATGCACATATAGACACACACATATATCCACATACATACACATGCATATACAAACATACAAATATGTGTATGTTTTAGATTATTTAATATGAATATAAATATATAAATTAAAATAATTATATTTACATAAATATATATTAATTTATATATTTATATAATTTTTTAAATAAATTATCAAAATATTATCACTTCTACAAAAGAAGCTTTTAATAGCACTAGAATAGGCCTTTATCAGTGCTAAAAAAGCGCTAACAACCGCAATACGGTTAAAAGCCCGAGGCTTTTATCAATGCTAGAAAAGCACTGATAAATGGTTCCTTTATCATCACTAAAAAATCACTGATAAATCACTCCTTTAGAAGTACTAATAAAAGACAACATTTATCAGCAATTTTATTTAGCACTGATAAAGGAAGCACTGATAAAGGGGTATACTGTAGTGTGATGTTATAGTACAATGTAGCACTAGAAACAGAGCATATTGTAGTGTACTATAATAGCACACTACAACACCAGAAACACCACCATAAAATAGCAAAATCATATAAAAATATAGAATATAAATGAAATAAAATTTACAACAAAAAACAAGAAAAAACACTATTATAGGGGAAAAGAATGCACCTGTATAAAAGAAAAAACCACTCCTACTTGAGAAAAATAATGCACCGATATAATAAAACAATTATTATGTTAGTTATAATATAATGAAATAAATTAAATAGAACGTGTCAATTTTAAACTAAACTTTGAGTCATGCAAGGAACAATGTGTAGCAGATTGAGTTGCGGTTGATTCTTACATATCACATCATTTATTGTTCATCTTAAAGAATTATCTCTGTGAAAATTAAATAAATAAGTATAAGATAAAAATTATAATAAAATTAATTAAGTAATAGAAGACAGAATAATGAGAAAACTATCTAGGATCCTTTGCTTGGTTTTGGTGACGTGATGTTGTTTTAAACTAAAATGACACTTATATATTTAAAAGATGAACATGGAGTCATACTGATCACACCATGAATCAAATAAAGGTTTGGATGATTCCTACACATCTCAAATGAATTATGGATAATTTTCATAAAGTATCAAAAAAATCGGAATGTGTTTCCTCAGTTTTGAGTATGTCACTTGTGTTTTTTACTAAAATGTAATTTTAAACTGGAAATGCGCACTTTGAGTCATACCGGTCACATCATATGTGGGTTAAATGTGAGACTCATTCATACACATAAAAAATTAATTATGAATCATTTTCCTAAATTATTAAGATAATCTTAGCATGTTTCACTGCGGCAAAATCACGATTTAGTGGCGTTTTTTTTTCATTTCGCGGCGGTTTAAACCGCCGCCAAATAGATTGGCGGTGGTTTTGAAAAACCGTCGCGAAATCGTGCGTCGAGAAACTATTCGCTGCGGTTTTTAAAACTGTCGTAGAACGTTTTGCAGCGGTTTTTTAGCGACGGTTTAAACCGCCTCTAAATGATTTAGCAGCGGTTTTTTTATTTTTATTTTTATTTTTATTTTTTTAATTTTTTTAATTTTTTTAATTTTTTTTAATTTTTTTTATTTATTTCATATTTATTTTATTTATTTTATTTACTTCGTATTTATTCATTTATTTTGTATTACTTTATTTACTTTATTTATCCATGCAAGCACATCCCATGCACATGCCCAGACAATATAAAGAAATACTGTGTTTGGTGATATTTGAACACTTAACCACTTGCATATTTTCCAAAGACTTTACCACTCCAACAAGCTCATCGTGTTGTTAATAAACAGAATTTAATATACTTATATATATTAATTGAAAAAACAAATAATACATAAATAATAGATATAAACTCAATAATAATAAATAATAAATAATAAATAATAAATAATAAATAATAAATAAATATAAATGATAAATAATTAATATAAATGATAAATAATAAATAATAAATAATAAATGAAAATAAATAATAAATAATAAATAAATATAAATAATAAATAAATATAAATAATTAATAATTAATAATAATTAACAAATAACAAATAATAAATAATAAATAACAAATAATAAATAATAAATAATAAATAATAAATAATAAATAAATATAAATAATGAATAATAAATAATAAATAAATATAAATAATAAATAATAAATAATAAATAATAAATAATAAATAAATATAAATAATAAATAATAAATAAATATAAATAACAAATAAATATAAATAATTAATAATTAATAATAATTAATAATTTATAAATAATAAATAATAAATAATAAACAATAAACAATAAATAATAAATAATAAATAATAAATAGTAAATAATAAATAAATATAAATAAATATAAATAATAAATAATAAATAAATATAAATAATAAATAATAAATAATAAATAAATATAAATAATAAATAATAAATAATAAATAATAAATAATAAATAATAAATAATAAATAATAAATAATGAATAATGAATAATTAATAATTAATAATAAATAATAAATAATAAAAAATAAAAAATAAAAAATAAAAAATAAAAAATAAAAAATAAATAAATATAAATAATAAATAATAAATAATAAATAAATATAAATAATAAATAATAAATAAATATGAATAATAAATAATAAATAATAAATAAATATAAATAATAAATAAATATAAATAATAAATAATAAATAATAAATAATAAATAAATATAAATAATAAATAATAAATAAATATAAATAATAAATAAATATAAATAATAAATAATAAATAAATATAAATAATAAATAATAAATAAATATAAATAATAAATAATAAATAATAAATAAATATAAATTATAAATAATAAATAAATATAAATAATAAATAAATATAAATAATAAATAAATATAAATAATAAATAATAAGTAAATATAAATAATAAATAATAAATAATAAATATAAATAATAAATAGTAAATAGTAAATAATAAATAATAAATAATAAATAATAAGTAATAAATAATAAATAATAAATAATAAATAATAAATAAATATAAATAATAAATAAATATAAATAATAAATAATAAATAATAAATAAATATAAATAATAAATAAATATAAATAAATATAGTAAATAATAAATAATAAATAATAAATTATAAATAATAAATAATAAATAATAAATAATAAATAATAAATAATAAATAATAAATAATAAATAATAAATAATAAATAATAAATATAAATAATAAATATATATAATAAATAATAAATAATAAATAATAAATAATAAATAATAAATAATAAATAATAAATAATAAATAATAAATAAATAATAAATAATAAATAAATATAAATAATAAATAAAAATAAATATAAATAATAAATAAATAATAAATAATAAATATAAATAATAAATATAAATAATAAATAATAAATAATAAATAATATATAATAAATAATAAATTACCAGTAACAAATATTATTAATAATAATAATATTTTATTATTTGTAATAATAAATAATAAATAATAAATAATAAGTAAATATAAATAATAAATAAATATAAATAGTAAATAATAAATAAATATAAAGAATAAAGAATAAATAAATATAAATAATAAATAATAAATAATAAATAATAAATAATAAATAACGAGTTACAAATAATAGATAATTAAGAAATTAAAGTATATTATAAATAATAAATAATAAATAATAAATAATAAAGGAAACACATGAAAAAGTATCAAAAGACGTGATAAGGGATGGAAAATCATGAAAACGCATGAAAACGGATAGAGAAACATATGAAGAATGAGGCATTATAAAGAACGAGAACGCATGAAAACTCATGATAACTCTGGAAAACCCCTTAATAATTCAAAATAATCATCATAATAACCCACAAAAAACCATTAATAAAGATAACAAGTCATGGAAATCCAAATAAATAGTAATAAATGGAGCAATGGTTAAAACCCGTCAAAACGGTCATAAAGTGACAAAAACATTGGACTCGCATTAACAGAGATAACTTTTGATCCGAGAGTCCGTTTCAGATCCGCAACCTATCAAATCAAAGATCCTGAAATGATCTTCAACCTGATAGGTGAAAGAGTCCAAATGGACAGGTGAATCCGAAGTTACGACCATTTAAAAAAAATCTGACGGGGAACAGGTGCTAGAAACGAGGCATCGAAAAACATAACAAACCCGATACCCACTAAAAAGGTCATAACTTATGATCCAGGAGTGCATGTGGGCACCGTGACTAGTCAAACTGAAGGTCATGGAACGAGATATGATCTGGCAGGTGGAGGAGTCTGAACTGACACGCGGATCGAAAGTTAGGTCCATTTGAAGATAAGTTCGACGGGACACTGGTGATGGAAACAAGGTTTCAGAGGACTTTGGAGGGGTTTTTGGGGTCGAAAAACATGAAAAAAGATTTCTTGTGTTGAACTGGTGCGTAGGTCTCTTCGCTGGCTTCGATTTGATATGGGGTAGAGCCCAAACAGACACCCGGAGCAAAAGTTATGGCCATTTGAAGTTGGAGAACTTTTTCAACTTTATTATAACTCTCATATCTTCCGCACCTTAGATCGTCTCACTTTTTTGATTATACGTGCCTCTAGATATCTTCATGACCTTCGATTTGACTGGTCATGGTGCTCCAACGGATGCCCGGATCAAAAGTTATGGTCGTTTTAGTGATTTCAGGGTTTCTCCTATTTTTTTATTTTTTCGTTTCATTTCGCGGTGGTTTCACCCAAACCGCCGCTATTTCGCGGAAGTTTTTTAAAAAACCACTGCTAATCCATGAAAAAATTTAATCAAAAATTAAAAAAATATATAAAAAAATTTAAGGCATTTCGCGGCGGTTTTTTCACGGCGGTTTAAAAACCGCCGCTAAGCGGCCGTTTTCCTGTAGTGTTTGCTCAGTTTTCATTGAGTGACACTTTTGAACTAAAATGTCAACTTTAAATTGATAATGGAAACTTTGAGTCATATCAGGAACATCATATATTGAATTGAGATTCATATGATTACTAGATGTCAAAAATTACTTATGTATCATCTTAATAAAGTATCAAAACAATCTAAATGTGTTTTCTTAGTTTTGAGTATGTCAGTTGTCTTTTTTATTAAATTAATGTCAATTTTAAATAAAAAGATGCAATTGGAGTCATATCGATCACACTGTGTGTCATATTTAGGTGATGCTGATTTCTACACATCAAAAATAACTTATGGATCATTTTCCTAAAGTATCAAAACAATATGAATGTGTTTCCTTGGTTTTGAGTATGTCACTTGTGTTTTTTTTCTAAAATGTCATTTTAACTCCTCCTCCACCTCATTCTCTAACTCCGACTCTGACTCCACCTTAGCCTCCTCCTTTGCCTCTACCTTTTCCTATTCCTTGACATCCACCATTGCCCTATAATTTTATTATTTGCAGGTCAACACTTCTAAACAAATTGATTTACTGCATTATACTTCTCCTTGAGAAACTGATCAAAAATAATATATAATCATTCTGACACTAATTCTTCACTCCCCAAATATATTTCTAAGTTCATATATCGTACTAGATCACAAACATAGCAGTTAATCACCTAAATTTTCTGTTAGAAAACATTTTAACAACATGTATGATCCCACTCATCTCTAAACAAATTTACATCATCTTTTGAGTACAAAGGTTTTCATCAATACTAATAGTAATGAGAAAATATAAACAAACAAATTATTAAGAAATGCATTTAATGAAATTTTAATTACCTTCATAAATTACATGTTCGGGATGCTGGTCCTTTCATGATTTATGATCTCTCTCATAAATTTTCAAATATAATATCCACAATCGGTTCCATTATCTTGGTTTGGACACTATAAAAACATTGACTAAAATAAGTAAAAAAATTGAAATATATTTTGATAGTTAAATCTTTATATATATACCTTAATCGGTTTCCATTTGTAGTAATCCATAGGCTTTATCCATTCATACACTGACTTCATTCCATGATTTATCCTATATTTATCAACCAGTATATTATAACAAAATTCTTGTTAAAACACAGACCAAAACATATAATTTGAATTTTATACATAAAATGTTGATTTTAGTGTATTAAAAATTCAAAATAAACATCATGTGTGGTCATTTTGTTGGATATGCATGCATTGGATCGAAAAAATAAATATTTGGGGTATCTAGATTGACTGTGATCAGCATCCAATGCTGCCTTAAAAAACAAAAAAAAAAGTAATGCAAAAATTAAAAATATATTTTATGTAATTATATTGTAGAGTTTTAATTTTTCATTTTAGGCATCAAAAAAGAGTCTTTTGTTTGATATTTTTTGCTCAAATTATTTGAGTAACTCATATTTCTTCTTCTTAATTTCTTCATTATCCAAAATATTTTTTTCCACAGAAATGATATAGGGATTAATGAATCCAAATCGTGTTTCACATGGTTTTACCTTTATATAGTAGTAATATAAATTCCTGTAGAAAATATGAATACTTATTAACTTTAATAAACATATTAGCTCACTATTTGGATAGACATATTATGAAAATGTACCTTATGTATATATTCACAACTGATACTCCCAACCATTCATGCTTGAGAATATCATTTATAGTCTCAAGACCAATTATGTCTATCATGAAATTTCCATATATTTAATTTTTATATGGAATGTAAGACATTTTTTCATATTTAAATGTGATCTCTACATGAAGTTGTAATGATAATAAATATTTCTCTAGAACTGGAGGGGAGAAGGTGCTTCCGGAAGGTCGTTTTGATTTCTTGGTCAATTCACTGGATTGTCTTGATCTGAACTTATATTTCCCATCACTTTATCCATATATAATATCAATTATTACAGGTTTTTCATATGAAAAAAATTGTTAAATACATACCCCATGTATCTTTATAAGATTATACAACCATGCTATGAAATTTCTAATAGCATCATTGACCGTTGTAATATATGGATCATCAAGTGGAATAGGAAACTCAGTAGTCAGCTCGTGAGCTACCTCAATCCCTACCCTCATGTGATATTTTTTGAGTAATTTATGGTGTGTATTTTCTTCTAGGATATTATATACCTTACCCCTCACAATAATGCGGTTCATGGTTTTTGACAGATACAAATCACATATAACCATACCCTACAGAATTTTAGTAATTTAAAGTTATCAAAAGTTGTTTTATTAACACTTATGAGAAATAGTAATGAAAAAATTGATTACCTCGGGTAAGGTATGGAGTTGGGGGAATTACTAGAATCAAAGATAGTGGGGTCATTTGGTTCATGTGCAGATCTTTGTTCCACTTTCATTTCTCTTTGATGCTTTCTTATACATTGGTGTGCCAAATCAGATTGGACAATAATATCTTATAATGAGTCTATTTGTGTATCAAATCATCTCACCATATTATATGTATCTTCATGTGGTTTTATCTTCTCAAAATATGTTCAAGGAGACACTCCAAATCCTAATCCTCTAATGTGACCATATTGTTATAGCCGCTTCAAAGCTACTAAAGTAGTTTTTCTTCTGGTATGGTCACTTCCAATTCTTATGTCTAAACTGTATAAAAAAATATGAACATAAATATATATATTTATTTAATACTATTATAAATCATAACAAATTACTATTATTTCATACTTACACGTGTTTCTTATACTACTTTTGTCTTTTCATCAACTAGTTTACCCTCTTTATTTATGTGAGACTCCTTCCATAGCACATGGCATTTGATGGAAGTGGCTTCAGATTTTGATTCATCAATATTAATATAAACAAAGGAACATATGTTGTATCATATCACATAAAACTATTATTTTTTATTTAAAATATATACCAATTTCTTCTCTAGTGAAGCGTACACCATCCTTGCTTTGCAATAGGGGTACGTTGGTTTTGATATATGTTCTTTATTTTCAGCACTCTTTTTTTGTTTCATAAACTAACAATTTTGAATCAAATTGGATAAAATGAATGACTTCTAATAATATATTATCAACTCAAATTAACCTGAAAAGATTTATTATTGTGAATACTGATGAAAGCATTCCATGTTTCCTACTTTTTAATGTGTTCATAACTAATTGGTGGGTGGGACTTTACTTTTCCCTTAGCATCCCTAAGATGTAACTTTGTAAGAAGAGTCCAGAAGCCTCTATGGAATTTTCCAGTAGATATTAAGACAAATTTATTATGGAAATATTCTAAAATAAATGAACTAGACAAGGAATAATGAAAAATAAATCATCATTTCATTATATAAATTTTCAATAAAATAGAGAATGTATATCGTAACATTACTGTTATATATTTCCAAAGGGTTTCCTTCTTTATAGGTTGGATGTGGTGACATGAATGAATATCAATCATCACATTCATCCTCATTGTGACCCCAACATAACTAATGAACATTGTCTTATTGGGATTAATAAGTTGGTCGCGTTTATTCCAACCGACCTCAATTTTTATATTCTGAATTTTTACCTTGATAATTTTATTCAACAATGTGATTCTGTGTTGTTGTTTTTTTTTCACCAAAATGTTGTTGATCTCCTAATAATTATACAGTGTCATCATAAACAGTCTTTTCTTTCTTAGGATTTCTAACAACATCATGTTTAGAAGACATTGTCTTCATGAGTAGTTAAACATTTAATTTTTTTTGAATAATAACAATGTAAACATAGACAACGGATTTGAGAAGGGTCACATGTATGCTCTATTTCAAACTTTATGAACCCTTTAACTCCATATCCACACTCTTTTTTCAAACAATTAGTGTGTATTAATTTTTATGGAAATGGATAATTGAATTTAAGAAAATAATTACTCCACTATGGTAGGTGTTATACTCTAAATTCATCCAAAGGTTAAAGTTATAGAAAATGGTCATCCTCATCAGCTTCATATTCCAAGAATTTATTATTGAATTTTGTTACTTGAGAATCATCATCCATCTCTTTTTTACATGAACCTATGTTTCCTAAACTACTCTGAGCATTAGTCATCCCATACTGGGTACCAATGATCATTTTGGATGACTGTTACTCAGAGTAGTTCAAGAAACATAGAAGAGATATGGGATGAGTGTCAAGAAAAAAAATCAATAGTAACTGTTTAAGAGATGAAGTTGGTTAGGATGATAGTTTTCTCCTTAAAACATTTTAAATTACAACATATTGATTTAAAATTTCAAATCTCATATCAAAATGCTAAAATGACCCTAACACTACCAGGAGAACATAAAATCATCCCCACTGAGGTGCACTGACTCTAATCTATGTTACTAGTCCTTTTCCCTCACTTTTATATAAACTATAAGATCTCTATATCCATTGAGGTTCATGTGTAGGGTGTGATTATAAAAATAGACAAGTAAATACTAACAGGGCCCCTAAAATATACAACACAACATATATTTTATTATATATTCAAAGTAGTAACACTAAAAATACACATGTAATTAAATTCATTGTGTACTAACCAAGACATCATGATAATAAAATGTATCTACTTCATTTAATATCAGTGAATTGTACTAATCATACCATAAGTTTATACCATTGTTATTCCCTAGAATTAAAATCATTTCACTAATAATAGGTTAACATTTGAATCATAGGAGGAGAAAAAATTATTTATATCCTTCTGGAAATAATCACATCACATGTACCATGAGATTCAACCCTAGACACCTAGCATCCAAGACCATCCCTCAGGGATAACCATCAAATGTACTTATTGCATCTAAATCATGAAATGGATATTGTAACACCCCGGTTTGAGGTATGTAACCCTTTATTTATTCCTTTTATGTATGTAAATTGGTTGGGTAATTTTTTTAAGATTTTGAAAGGTTTCTGGAAGGTTTTGGGGGATTTTATAATGGTGAACAATTTAAGCATGGTTAGTAAAAACCATGCAACACTTATAGGAAACCATGCACAATGTGATAGGGGCCAGGGAGAAGTCACATGTTTGGCGCATGGTTTTCCAAACCATGTGACCTCCTCAGTCTAGTTGTTCAACATGGGATAGTGGGATTCTGCACGATTGGTGCACGGTTTGTCTAACCATGTAGACTAACTAAGCAAGGAACCCTCTTGAGGTATTAGCAGGTGAACAGTTAGCATGTGGTTTGCCTAATCGTGCATAGTTTAAAAGTGGGTTTTAAAAAATATACCTCATGCGTTCTTAACCCTAAACACCCCATTTGAGCCCAATTTTAACCTTAACTCGTTATTTACTTATATCCAAGGCTAGGGAACCTATCTCCATCATTTTGTAAGAATTTTTAAGGGTTTTATTGGTGGTTTGAAGCTGGATATTCCTTGGTAAGTCTCCTTTGTGGTAGTTTTCTTGGTTTTTCTTAGATCTACTTGTCTCTATCTCCCAGTTTCTTAGATCTAATCCTGTTGAAAATATATATAGGTATTTTAATGCCAATCATGGTTATATTTGGCCTTGTTTATGTTATGGGAATGTATGTAAGGGATATTTTCGGAGTTTTCACCCATATTTGGTGAGCGTTAGTATCATTGGTCATTTTTTCCAAAACCCTAGAGGTGGGTGGCCTCACTCTTGACTCCTCTTGTTAAAAATGAATAATTTGATTTAAAATTAATTTTTTTTCTTGAAATTGGTTTTTAAATTTATGTTAAAATCTTGTGTGTAACCTCTTTAGTGCTGTTTTATGGGTTTTGGGGGAAATGTGATGTTATTGTGTAATATTCTTCATTTTTGGATTTTAAAATGATGATTTTAAAATTGGTTGCTTAGTTTTATTTATGGAAATGAGTTATAAAAATGGTTTTCAATTAAAAAAATGTTTTATTAAAATTATGTTTGGCATAAATGGGTGAAATGGGTTTTTTCATAATTGTTGGAAATTTTGTTTGGCTTAAAAGGTTGTTTTGGTTTGGCAATTTTGGGGTAGCATGGTTTTAGAAAATATATTGGTTGGTATGATTTTGGTAAATATTTATTTTATGTTTGTTGGATTAAGTGGTTAATCATGAGTTATATGGGATAGATAGTGGGTGTGAAGTTCCACCATCAAAGGGTTGGAATTTGGTCATTAAGTACCACAATAAAAGGGGGGTGCAGTTTGGATGTGAAGTTACACCGTCAATGGTAACACCAAGATTGGGTGGTTGTGTTGGGTTGTGTGTGTGATGAGGTGTATGTATTGGGTCATGTGAAATTAAATGGTTTATGCCAATATGGAATGGGAAAAAATTTTAATGACTTATTGATTTCTTTCCTTGAAAATGTGTTTTTTTGGGAAAATAGTTTTGGTAAGGATGTGTTTGGATTTTTAGAAATTATTAAACTGATTAATGGTTTATATAAATTGTTTTATATAATTGTTATAACTTTTTCTATCCTAGTGGTGTGAGTAGGTAATTAATTTGGGGAAAGACTTTTGATTTTCATTACTAACCCCCTACTTGGGAAATTTGGTGCTTTTGTAGATGTTGTATTCCAAGACACAGGTAAAGGTAAAGCATCTCATTTATTTAGTGGTTCATCGTGATGCTTGGGAGTTCTTGTGGTTTTGTATCATGGATATTGGTTTGGAGATATGAAGATTTATCTTGGATTACTTGAGTTTTTTCATTTAGGTATTCCACTTTGGTACTCTGATTCTGGTTATTTTGTTTGGTTATGGTGGTCTGTTGGTATTTTTGAATTGTATTACATTGTTTTCATTCATAATATAGTTCAAGAAACATATAAGAGACGGGGGATGAGTCTCAAGAAAAAAAAAATCAATAATAAATATTTAGAAGATGAAGTTTGTGAGTATGATAGTTTTCTCCTTAAAACATTTTAAATTACCACATATTAATTTAAAATTCAAATATAATCTCAAAATTATAAAATGTCCCTAACACTACCATGAGAACATCAAATCATCCCCACTGAGGTGAAATGAATCTAATATATGTTACTAGTCCTTTTCCCTCACTTGTATCTCAAATATAATATCCCTATATCCACTGAGGTTCATGTGAAGGGTGTGATTATAAAAATAGACAAGTAAATACTAAAAGGGCCCCTAAAATATACAACACAACATATATTTGAGTATATGTTCAAAGTAGTAACACTAAAAATACACATGTAAATCAATTTATTTTGTACTAACAAGGAAACCATGATAATAAAATGTATCAAATTCATTTAATATCAATGAATTATACTAATCATACCATAAGTTTATACCATTGTTGTTCCCTGGAATTCAAATAATTTCATTAACAAGAGGTTAACATTTGAATCATTGGAGGAGAAAAATTATTTATATCCCTATATAAATAACCACATCATAGGTACCATGAGATTCAACCTAAAACACATATCATTCAAGACCATCCCTCAGGAATAACCATCACATTTACTTATTGCATATAAATCATAAAATGGATACTGTAGCACCCTCGGTTTCAGGTATGTAACCATTTATTTATGCCTTTTATGTATGGAAATTGGTTGAGTAATTTTTTGAAGAGTTTGAATGATTTTTGAAAGGATTTAGAGGATTTTATAAGGGTTAAATCTTTAATCATGGTTAGTTAAAACCATTCAACACTTTCATTAAACCATGCACCATGTGATAGGGGCTAGGGAGAAGGCGAATAATTGGTGCACAGTTTTCCAAACGGTGTGACCTCCCCAGTCTAGTCATGCAACATGGGACAGTGGGATTCTACATAGTCGGTGCACAGTTTGTCTAACTATGTGGGCCAACCAAGTGAGTAACCCCCTTGAGACAATAGCAGACACATGGTTAGCGCACAATTTTCCTAACCATTTGTAGTTTAAAAGTGGGTTTTAAAAAATAGAACTCACATGTTCTTAACCCTAAACACCCCATTTGAGACCCATTTCAACCCTCTCTCATTATTTACTTCTCCCCAAGGATATGTAACCTATCCCCATAATTTTTTAATTATTTTTAAGGGTTTTCTTGGTGGTTTGAATATAGATATTCCTTGGTAAGTCTTCTTTGTGGTAGTTTTCTTGGTTTTTATTAGATCTGCTTGTCTCCCTATCCCGGTTTCTTAGATCTAATCCTATTTTAAATAGATATAGGGTTTTTACTTCCAATCATATTTGGCCTGATTGATGTTATGGGAATGGATCTAAGGAATATTTTTGGAGTTTTCACCTAGATTTGGTGAGCGTTTATGTTGTTGGTCATTTTTTCCAAAACCCTAGCGGTAGATGGACTCACTCTTGACTCCTCTTGTTAGAACTAGAAGAATTTTATTTAAAATTAATTTTTTTTATTGCAATTTCTTTTGAAATTGATGTTAAAATCTTGTGTGAAACCTCTTTAGTGTTTTTTATGGGTTTGGTGGGAAATTTGATGTTGTTGTGTAATATTCTTCATTGTTGGATTTTGAAATGACGATTTTAAAATCAGTTTCTTGGTTTGATTTATGGATATGGGTTATAAAAATGGTTTTCAATAAAAATTTTGTTTTATTGAAATGATGTTTGGCATAAATAGTTGAAATGGGTTTTGACACAATTGTTGGAAATGTTGTTTGGCTTAAAATGTTGTTTTGGTTTTGAAATTGTGGGGTAGCATGGTTTTGGAAAATATATTGGTTGATATGATTTTGGTAAATATTGATTTTATGGTCGTTGGATTATGTGGTTACTCATGAGTTGGATGAGAAATATAGTGGGCATGAAGTACCACCATCAAAGGCTTGGAATGTGGTCATTAAGTACCACAATAAAAAGGGGATAGGGTTTGGATGTGAAGTTACACCATCAATGAAGTACCATCAATAAAAAGGGGATAATGTTGTGTGTGTGGTGAGATGTATGTATTGGGACATGTGAAATATAATGGTTTATTCCAATATGGAATGGGAAAATGGTTAATGACTTGTTTATTTCTTTCTTTGAAAATGTGTTTGTTTGGGTAAATTGTTTTGGTAAGAATGTTTTTGGATTTTTCGAAATTATTGAAATGATTAATGGTTTATATAAATTGTTTTATATAAATTTGCTAACTTTCTCTATACTAGTGGCATGAGTAGGGAATTAATTTGGGGAAAGTCTACTGATTTTCATTACTCACCCCCTACTTTTTCAATTTGGTGCTTTTGCAGATGTTGTATTTCGATACATAGGTAAAGGTAAAGCATCTCATTTATTTAGTGGTTCATCTTGATGATTGGGAGGTATTGTGGTGTTGGAGCATGGAGCTTAGTGTAGAGCTATGAAGATTTATCTTGGAGTCAATGAGTTTTTTTTTGTTTAGGTCTTCCACTTTGGTAATCTGATTCTGGTTATGTTGTTTGGTTATGGTGGTCTATTGGTATTGTTGAATTGGATTACATTGTTATCATGAATCATATAATAATGTTGTTTATAGTGTGTTTGGTTGTGTTTCTTTATTTTGTAAAAGGGAAAATCATCCCCCAATTATTCACGAATCCCTTGGAATTTATTTCTAACCTTTGGTGCCTTGGGAATGTCACTTAAGTCCAATTAGTATCTCCACCTCGACTCAAGACGTTGAGGATGGGTGGGATGTTACAAATGGTATCATTTTGTTCAGTCCTTTGGCATTCATTTTCGATCTTGGAGTTGGCATTCATTCTCAGTTTATTATTTGAGTTGGGATGGTAGAAAGGAGTAATATTGTTGGGACTTGAAATGTATAGAATAAAAATATGTATCTAACCTTTTTATTCTGAACTTTAAGTTACAAGGTATTTGGGTACATATGTGGTTTGGAGACACTTATAGGAGTGTAATCTCATTGTCATCGGTTTAGACAATGAGAAGAGCATGACATGCATAGTATAAATAACTTCCCACTAAGATTTCATATCTCATTTGGAGTAATGATTTATGTTGTGATATGAATTTTTTGATATTTGAAAAATTTGGAAAGTGTTTTCAAATGTGTTATTTTGAGAAGAGAATGGTTGTGGTATTTTGAAAGTGGGTCGATTTTCAAAACATGGTGGATGTTTTTTCAAAAATTATAGAACATGGGAAATGTTGGATTTTGTAAATGATGGTTATGATAGTTGAAATGTGATATAATTTGAAATTTGTAAGTCTTATATTACTATATAGTGAGACTTATGGTGTTTCTCATGTGAACAGAGAATGGAACTCGGTAGGCATCATAGAAACCAAGCAGAGGAAGCTACTAAAAATGTGGTTGCACCTGTGCCCCAGGTGAACCAGTAGCTGGTGCAGAGCATAGTGCAAGATTTTGAAGCTATAGATAGTGGGAATAAAAGAGATAAAACAAGGCATGTAGACCATTTGGTTTGGTTTAAGAAGAAAAATCCACCCATCTTTTGGGGTGATTTAGAACCATAAAGGGTGGAGGCGTGGCTAAATAAGATGAATAGAATCTTCGATTTCCTAGGCACACTGATGGAGTTCAAAGTCAAGTTAGTGACGTACATGTTTTAAGATATTTCATATTAATGGGGGGAGTTAGAAATATAGTCTAAAGTGTACCAAGGTATGGCATGGGAGGACTTTGAGGAATTTTTCAACAAACAATTCTATCCTCACATGTCTATAATTCAGAGAATGATGGATTTCTCTAGCTGGAAGAATTAGAACCTTTCTGTGATAGAATATGTGGCTAAATTCATGAATTTAGTCTAGTTTTCACTCGAGGTTTATACTAGTGCATCTTTGAAGACACACATTTTTTAATCTGGTATGAGGTAGGAAATTTGTTTGAAGATTTTGGTAATTTGTATAAAAAATTGTACGGAGATGGTCAACAGGGAAACCGTGGATGAAAGGGACATCTTAGGGGTGATGGGTGGAGGAGATATCATGATGCCTATGGGAAATTCTGGAAACTATAATGCGGGGAGCAAGTGGAATAGGGAAACTTATTTCCAATGTGAGAGTATGGCTTATAATCCGATAGAAGGATCAATGAATCTTCCTATGAATCCTAAGAGAAAGTCGGGATGTTTCTAATGTGGATCTCTAAGAAACATGAAGTGAGAATGTACATCACCACCTATATAATTCCATAATTATAATTAGATGTGGCATCTTCAGTGTTATTGTTTCCATGCTCCAAGGTCCGGTGTTCGAGACACTTCTCAAGGTTAACAGTCATCTTATGCCTCAACAGGATGAGGATAGCAGAATACCCCTCATCAGCAGAACAGAGTTAGTCATGGTGATTCCAAGAATACCATGACTCCTCAGTACGGGAAATTTCATTAAGGGAATAAAGATAAAAGTGTGGCAAGTAAGCATATATTTGGAGCTGAGTGGGGTATTGTGAATGGCCAACTTGTACCATCGACGGGGAGAGGTGAAACTATTTTAAATTCTACCTTTATGCAAGCATTGTTTGATACGGGTGCATCTCATATTTCATTTCTTATCATGTTTTTGATTTGTTGTATAGCTATCAGGTGATTGGTTCAGGGTGACCTGGGTTGGTTTGTGGTAGCCTATGTGGCCTAATTTCCCTAAATGACCTAAATTGTTCTAAATGGCCTAAATTGTCCTAAATGGACTAATTGGACTAAATGAACTAAATGGACTAATTGGCCTAAATGGACTAATTGGACTAATTAGACTAATTGGCATAATTGGACTAAATGGACTAAATGGCCTAAATGGACTAAACTGGCCTAAATGGACTAAATGACCTAATTGGCCTAATTGGACTAAATGGGCTAAATAGACTAAATTGGCATAAATGGCCTAAATGGCCTAATTGGCCTAAATGGACTAAATTTCCTAAATGGTTGAAATTGAAATAATGGCCTAATTGTCCTAAATGGACTAAATTGGCCTAAATGGACTAAATTGGCCTAAATGACCTAAATTTCCCAATTGGCCTATTTGGTCTAAATGTCCCAAATTGGCCTAAATAGACTAAATGGCCAAAATTGGCCTAAATGGATTAATTAGCCTAATTGGACTAAATGGCTTAGTTAGCCTAATTGACCTAAATGGACTAAATTGGCCTAAATGACCAAAATGACCTAATTGGCCTAATTGGCCTAAATGGATTAATTAGCCTAAATTGTCTAAATGAACTAATTTTCCTAATTTTCATAAATGGACCAATTGATCTAATTGGCCTAAATGGACTAAATGAGCCTAAATGGCCTAAATTGGCCTAATTGGCCAAATTGGTCTAAATGGCCTAAATGGCATAATTGGCCTAAATGGACTAAATGGCCTAATTGGTCTAATTGGCCTAAATGGACTAATTTTCCTAAATGTCCTAAATGGACTAAATTGGCATAATTTTCCTAATTGGTCTAAATGGCCTAAATTTCCTAATTGGCCTAAATGGCCTAAATGACCCAACTGGTTTAATTGTCCTAAATAGATTAATTTGACTAAATGGCCTAAATGGTCTAATTTTCATGAATGTCGTGAATGGTCTAAATGATCTAAATTGGCCTAAATGGCCTAAATGGCCTAAATTGACTAAATTGCCTAATTGGCATAATTGGACTAATTGGCCTAATTGGTCTAAATGACCTAAATTTTAATAAATGGACTAAATAGCCTAATTGTACTAATTGGACTAAATTGGCCTAAATGGAATAAATGTCCAAAATTGGCTTAATTAGCCTAATTGGTCTAAATAGTCTAAATTGGCCTAAATGGCCTAAATTGCATAAATTACCTAATTGGATTAATTGGCCTAACTGAAAAAAATGGCCTAAATTTTCCTAAATGGATTAAATGTCCTAATTGGACTAAATGGCCTCAATTAGCCTAATTTTCCTAATTGACCTAAATTGTCTAAATTACCTAATTGGTCTAATTGTACTAATTGGCCTAAATCACCTAAATTGGCCAAATCAACACAAATGTTCTAATTGTCCTAAATGGACTAATTGGATGAATTGGGTTAAATGGTCTAAATTATCCTAAATAGATTAAATGACCTAAATTAGCCTAAATGGCCTAATTGACCTAAATGGTTTAAATTGTCCTAAATGACCTAAATTTTCTAATTGGCCTAGTTGACCTAAATGACCTAAATGACCTAAATTGCCTAAATTCTCTAAATGGACTAAATGAACTAAATTACCTAATTTCCTAATTGGCCTAAATGGCCTAAATGGCCTAAATTTTCCTAAATGGTCTAATTGGCCTAATTGGACTAAATGGATTAATTGTCCTAAATGGACTAATTGGCCTAATTATCTTAAATGGTATAAATAAACTAATTGTCCTAATTTGAATAATTAGGATAAATGGCCTAAATTATCCTAAATTTCCTAAATTGGCCTAATTGGTATAATCGGTCTAAATGGCTTAAATTTGTCTAAATGGTCTAAATAGACTAATTGAACTAAATGAACTAAATGGAATAATTAATGTAATTGTCCTAAATGGACTAATTGGACTAAATGTCCTGAATGACCTAATTGGACTAAATTGACCTAAATGGACTAAATTGGCCTAAATGGCCTAAATTAGACTAAATGGCCTAAATTGCCTAAATGGACTAATTGGCATAATGTGAATGAATAAGATAATAAGCATAATTGGTCTAAATGAACTAAATTGTCCTAAATGGCCTAATTTGCCTAAATTTCCTAAATTTTATAATTGGACTAATTGGCCTAAATATCCTAAATGGGCCTAAATGGCCAAAATTGACAAAATTGGCCTAAATGGCTAAATTGGCCTAAATTTCCAAAATTGCATAATTGGCCTAATTGGCCTAAATGGTCTAAATTGGCCTAATCAGCTTAAAAGGCCTAATCATCCTAATTGTCCTAATTGGTCAAAATTACTAAAATTGACCTAAATGGCATAATCGGCCTAATTGGCCTAAATGGTCTAAATTAGATTAAATAGCCTAAATGACCTAAATTAACCTAAATGGACTAATTAGTCTAAATGAGCTAAATTGGACTAAATGAACTAAATGAACTAAATTTAATAATTGACATAATTGGCCTAATTGGCTTAATTGTCCTAAATTGTCCTAAATGGCCTAAATCTTCTAATTGGCCGAAATGGTCTAAAGGGCCTAAATTAGCCTAATTGGCCTGAATTGGCCTCATTGACCTCATTAGACTAAATAGACTAAATTGGATTAAATGAACTAAATGTACTAATTGGCCTAAATGGCCTAAATGGACTAATTGAGCGAATTGGCCTAATTGGCCTAATTGGCCTAAATGGCCTAAATTGGCCTAAATGGCCTAATGGGCCTAATGGGCCTAAGGGTCGAATGGGCCTAAGTGGCCTAATGGGCCTAATGGGTCTAATGGGATTAATTGGACTAATGGGCCTACTGGGTCTAATGGGATTAAGTGACCTAATGGACCTAATGGGATTAATGGGCCAAAGTGGCCTAATCGTCCTAATGAGCCAATTGGGCCTAAGTGGCCTAATGAGTCTAATGGGCCTAATGGGATTAAGGGGTTTAATGGGTCCACTGTGCCAAAGTGAGCTAATGGGCCTAAGTGGCCTAATGGTCCAAATGGTCCTATTGGACCTACATGTCCTAATGGGCCCATTAAGTCCAATTCAGCATAATGGACCTAATGAGATTAAGGGGTCAAATGGACCAGTTGGTCCTAAGTGGCCTGATGGGCCTAATGGGCCTAATGGGATTAATGGGCCTATTGGGCCTAAGTGGACTAATGTTCCTAATGGGCCCATTAAGGTCAATTCGACCTAATGGTATGAATGACTGAATTGGCCTAATGGACCTAATGGGCTTAATGGGCCCAATGGACCTAATGGGTCTAAGGGGCCTAATGGGCCTAAGTGGACGAATGGGCCCAATATGCCTAAGGGGACCAATGGGCCTAATGGGTCTAAGGGGCCTAATGGGACTAAGTGTACTAATGGAACTAAGTGGCCTAAGTGACCTAAGTGACCTAATAGGCCTAATGGGCCTAATGGGACTAATGGATTAATTGTCCTAATGGGCCTAAGGGGCCCAATGGGTCTAATGGGTCTAAGGGGCCTAATGGGCCTAAGTGACCTAATGAGATTAAGTTGCCTAAGTGACCTAATAGTCCCAGTGGGCCTATTGGTTCTATTGGTCTTAAGTAACATAATGGGTCTAATGGGACTAATGGTCCCATTATAGCCAATTTAGTTTAATGGGCCCAATGTCCTAATTGGTCTAATGGTCTTAGGGGCCCAATGGGCCTAATGGGTCTAAGTGTCCTAATGGGCATATTAGGCCTATTGGAACTAAGTGGTATAATGGGGTCAATGGGCCTGATGGGCCTAATGGGACCATTATGGATAATTCAGCCTAATGGGTCCAATGGGCCTAAGTGGCCTAATGGGTCGAAGTGGCCCAAGTTGGAAAATGGGACTAATGGGTCCAATGGTTCTAAGTGGACTAAGTTTACTAATGGGCATAATGGATCCAATGGGTCTAAGCGGCCTAATGGCCCTAAGTGGCGTAAGTTGCCTAATGGGCCTAATGGCTCCAATTGGTCTAAGTGGCCTAATGGGTTTAAGTGACCTTAGTTGCCGAATGGGCCTAATGGGTCCAATGGGTCTAAGTGGTCGAATGGGACTAAGTGGAATAAGTTGTATAATGAGCCTAATGGGTCTAATGGGTCTAATGGGTCTAATGGGTCTAATGGGCCTAAGTGGCATAATCTGCCTAATTGGTATAATGGTCCTAATGGGATGAATGGATTGAATGGGGATAAGTTTCCTAATGGGATGAATGGGTTTAATGGGCATAAGTGGCCTAAGTTTCCTAATGGGCATGATGGGTTCAATGGGACTAAGTGGTCTAATGGGCCTAAGTGGCCTAAGTTTCCTAATGGTCCCCATGGGCCTAATGGGTCCAATGGACCTAAGTGAAAAATGTTACCTAATGGGAACAATAGGCCGAATTGGCCTAATGGGCCCAATGAGACTAATGGGCCTAAAAGATTCGATGGACCTAAGGGGCCTAAGTTGCCTAGTGGGCCAAAGTGGCCTAATAGGCTTAATCAGCCCAAGTGTCCTAATGGTTCTAATGGGACTAAGTGGCCTAATGGGTCTAATGGGAATAAGTGGCCTAAGTTTCCTAATGCTCCAAAGTGGACTAATGGGACTAATGGGCCTAACTGGCCTAGGTTGACTAATGGAACTAATAATCCTAATGGGTCTAATGGGCCTAATAGGTCCAATAGGTCTAAGTGGCCTAATGGGCCTAAGTATCCTAAGTTTCCTAATGGGCCTAATGGGTCTAATGTGATTAATGGTCCTAATGGGTCTAATGGGCCTAAGTGGTCAAATCGGCCTAACGGGTGTAATGGGCCTAATGAGTCGAATGGGCCTAAGTGGCCTAATGGGTTGAATGAGACTAAGTGGCCTAATAGGACTTAGTGGCCTAATTTTCCTAATGGTCCTAAGTGTTCTAATGGGCCTAAGTGGCCTAAGTTGCCTAATGGGACCAATGGGATGAATGGGCCTAATGGGCCCAATGGGTTGAATGGGCCTGATGGGTCCAATGGGCCTAAGTGTCCTAAGTTGACTAATGGGTCAAAGTGGCCTAATGGGACTCATGTGACTAAGTGGACTAATGGTCCTAATGGGATGAAGTGTCCTAGTGGGCTGAAGTTTCCTAATGGTCCCAATGGGCCCAATAGTCCTAATGAACCTAAGTGGTCTAATGGGACTAATTTGATAATGAGCCTAATGAGCCTAAGTGGACTAATTGTCCTAATGGGCGTAAGTATCCTAATGGTACTAATGGACTAAGTGGTCTAATGGGGCTAATTGGCCAATGGGACTAATGGGCCTAAGTTCAGTGATTTATGAAACTTGGTTGACAAAAAAAATCCAAAGGGGAGATTGTTAGAACCAAGATGATGAGGAAGGTGTTTGTTTTCATGTGTTGTCTTTTATAGTTAAGGAACGATTTTTAAGAAATAAAATCACCTCACTTTGTATTTGGTGGAAATCATACTTTCCATTATTTTCAAAAGAATCAGACTCACTCTGTCCATCATAATTAGGCAAATTTTATTGAAATAAAAGGCACTAATTAGACTTGTCTTGGGTTCGATATGTGAAAAGATCATAATGAGGAATTGATCATTATCTAGAAAGAGAGAATAGGTCGCATGGAGAATGTATCTTGCTGTAAGTAAATGGTCATCAGATTCACACTACATTTGGTATGAAATAAGTGTTTGTCTTGATAAAGTATCAGAGTCTGCTGACTACGATAAAATTAAATGTGACTATGCTTTACTAATTCATATTTCATAAATCATAATTTGATTTGAGAACTTATGATTCAAGATTTATGGAAGAAAGGGGAAAAGAGTTATTCCAAATCATATCCATATTTATCGTATCTAGGTGGAAGAGAAGAAAGAGACGATGCCAATCGAAAAGGAATCGTACCCAGTGAAATCATATTTGGACAGAGAAGGAAATAAAGAAGGCATTGAGGATTGTAATCAGAATGATCCTACCCAAAATGATCATTTTCGGGTACTGTAGCATCCAATTATCCATTGTATACATAAGAAAACTTTCGTACCTAGGATGATAATACTCAGGCTCAGGAAGAAAAAGACCGTACCCAATATGAATGTATTCAGGCCAACCATTCACAGAAATATCATACTCTAGACAATCATATTCAGAGAAGGAATTGCTTGAGGTAGAAGATAGAAAAGAGAAATAAATAATGAGATCAAAAATGTAGTAAACCATTTCAAAAGGGTTGAATAACTTTGTAGGTTTCAATTGGGTCAAGAGTCATTGTATTAGAGTGTAATTGTTTTATATTTTCAAGTAGGTCAAGAGAATAAGTGAAGAAGTAAAAGTGGTTTGAAAGAAAAGTTTGTTGGATGCGCAATTTATGGGGAGATCAACATTCAAAAGAATTATCATATGCAGCATTCAGAAGGAGAAGTGAAAGTTTTAGAAGAATATAGAAGCTTCAAGAAGAGTTGATGAAGTCAAAATACACCCCAGATTTTAGGGGAAGTTGAGATTAGGGTGAAATTGATTAAGTGGGAAAAATTTTGGGATTCCCACCAAAGAATCTTAAGGGTCACCTATAAAAGGAGAAAAGTACATTTTACTTGAGGTGGACTACTGTACTTTTCATGAGAGAGAATCTCCCAGTTTTATAGAGAATAAAAAGTTTATGTATTCACTTTTTTTAAAGAAGTTTTGATGGATTGAAGTGAAAGAGAAGAGATAAGATCAAAACATTGTATTCAGCTAATCATTATACTCATTGTTTATCGTACTCAGCTGATTACTATATCTATCTTGTCAATCATATTCGGCTGATCATCATATTAGGCTGGATTAATCAGATCGTGATTTCCATACTAGGTCTTCCAGACTGAGGAAGATGGAGAATTGAAGTAGTGTCGATTCATCTGTCTCTCATTCTATCAAAGTTATACTTTTCATACTGAGTATTATCGTACTGAGTGGAATCGTATCAGGAAAATCATATTGGGAAGAATCGTATCAGGGAGAATTGTATTCAGAGGAATCAGATTGGGAAAATCAGACTTGGTTTTTTTCTTAACAAAGTCTAGAAAGTTCTTACCATATTCTGGGGAAGAAATTGAAGAAGTGTTTTCAATTTAATACATTTGTGTAATTGAAAAGAAGAACAAGAAACATGAGTTGTTACACAATCATTTCATTACTCTATTTGTGCTAAGAGGGTGCACATGCACTATTGGATTGTTTACATAGTGCTACACAAATGAAATGGTATATCCTACTCATTGTAATCCAATGATTGTTTTCTAGTGGATTGTGTGGCATTGAAACACTTCCATAACATACCAAGAACGTAGTTATTCTTATTGAATAGTGAATCTTGTAAATACTTGTGTTCCTGTGGATGTGTGATTGAATTGTTTTCAGTAGGGAATAAAATCTTTAAGAGGAGGATAATGTTGTTTCATTTGAAAAGAAACATAAGAGAAAAAAAGTATCACTAATTCACCACCTCCCCCTCTCAGGGATACAATCATTCGTTGGGCACTTTCAAGTGGCCTAATGGGCCTAACTGGCCTAATGGGCCTAGTGGGCCTAATGAGCCTAATGGACCTAATGGGCCTAACTGGCCTAAGGGGCCTAACGGGACCCATGGGCCAATTGGGCCTAATTGGCTTAACTGGCCTAATAGGATGAATGGGCCTAAGTGACCTAATGGGCCTAACGTGCCTAAGTAGCATAATGGGCCAAATGAGATGAATGAGATCAGCTGGCCTAGCTGTCCTAATGTGCTCAATGGGCCTAAGGGGCCTAAGTGGCCTAATGGGCCTAACTGGCATTAGTGTCGGCCTAATGGGCATAATGGGTCAAACTCGCCTAAGTGGCCTAACTGGCCCAATGGGCCGAACGAGCCTAATAGGACTAACTGGCCCAATGGGCCCAATGTGCCTAATTGGCCTAATTGGCCTAATGGGCCGAATGGGACAAACTAGCTTAACTCGTGTAAGGGGTCCAAGGGCCCTAAGGGTCTAATGGGTCCAATGGGCCTAACTAGCCAAAGTGGCCTAATGGTCTCAATGAGCCTAATGGGCCTAACTGGACAAAGTAGCCTAATGGGCCTAACTGGCCTAGGTGGTCTAATGGGATGAATGGGCCTAAGTGGCATATTGGGCCCAATGGGACCAATGGGCCTAACTGGCCAAAGTGCCCTAATGGGCCTAACTGGCCTCAGTAGCCTAATGGGCCTAATGGGCTGAATGGGGCTAAGTGGCATAATGGTCCGAATGAGCTTAAGTAGCACAATGGGCTGAATGAGCCTAAGTGGCCCAATGGGCCGAATGGGCCTAATGGTCTGAATGGCCCAAATGGGCCTAAGTGGCCTAATGGGCCTAAGTGCCTAATGGGCCTAATGGGCATAAGTGGATGAATGTGCCTAATTGTCCTAATAAGACTAAGTGAAAAAATGGGCCTAATGGGCTTAATGGGCATAATGGGCCTAAGTGGCCTAATGGGCCTAATGGGCCTAAGTGGCCTAAGTGACCTAAGTGGCCTAATGGGACTAATGGGCCTAAGTGGAATAATAGACCTAATGGGCCTAAGTAGCCTCATGGGCCTAATGAGCATAATGGGCCTAAGTGGCCTAATGGGCCTAATCAGCCAAAGTGGCTTAATAGGCCTAAGTGGCCTAAGTGGCCTCATGGGCCTAAGTGGCATAAGTGGGCTAATTGGATGAATGGGCCTAAGTGGCCCAATGAGCCTCAGTGGCCCAATGGGCCTAAGTGGCTGAAGTGGCAAAATGGGCCAAAGTGGTCTAATGGGCATAATGGGCCTAAGTGGCCTAATGGGCCTAAGTGGCCTAATGGGCGTAAGTGGCCTAATGGGACTAAGTAGTCTAATGGGCCCAATGGGCATAAGTGGCCTAATGGGCCTAAGTGGCCTAATTGGCCTAAGTAGGCTAATGTGAATAATGGGCGTAAGTGGCCTTATGGGTGTAAGTGACCTAATGGGCCAAATGGTCTTAATGGGCATAAGAGGCCTAAGTAGCCTAATGGGCCTAATGGGCATAAGTGGCCTAATGGGACTAAGGGGCCTAAGTGGCCTAATGGGACTAATGGGCCTTAGTGTCATAGGGGCATAATTGGCCTTAGTGTTCTAATGGGCCTAATGGGCCTCAGTGGCCTAATGGTACTAATGGGCTTGAGTGCCGAAGTGGCCTAATGGGCCTAATGGGCATAAGTGGCCTAATGAGCCTAATATGACTTAGTGGCCTAAGGGGCCTAATGGATCCAATGGTCTTAAGTGGAATAATGGGCCCAATGGTCCTAAGTGACCTAATGAGCTTAATGGGCCTAAGTGGTCGAATGGGCCTCAGTGGCCTAATTGGCCTAATGGGCCTAAGTGGTCGAAGTGGCCTAATGGGCCTAAGTGGCCTAATGGAGCTAATAGGCCCAATGGGCATAACGGACCAAAGTGGCCAAAGTGGCCAAAGTGGCCTAATGGGCCAAATGGGCCTAAGTGGCTCAATGGGCCTAATTGGCCTAATGGGCCTAATGGACCTAAGTGGCCTAATGGGCCTCATTAGCCTAATGGGCCTCAGTGGCCTAATGGGCATAATGGTCCTAATGGGCCTAAGTGGCCTAAGTAGACTAATGGGCCTAATTAGACTAATGGGCCTCTGTGGCCTAATGAGCCTAATGGGCCTAAGTAGCCTAATTGGATTAATGATTCAAATGGGCCTTAGTGGCCTAATGGGCCTAATGGGGCTCGGTGGATTAAGTGTCATAATGTGCCTAATGGGTCTAAGTGGCCTAATGGGACTAATAGGGCTAAGTGGCCTAATGGTTCTAAGTGGCATCATGGGTCGAATGGGTTGAACGAGACTAAGTGGCCTAATGGGGCTAAGTGGCCTAAGTTGCCTAATGGGCCAAATGAACCAAATGGTCCTGATGGTCTTGATTAGCCTAAGTGGCCTAATGAGCCGAATGGGCCTAAGTGGCCTAATGGGACTGATGGGCCTAGTGTCTATAATGGGCCGAATGGGCCTAAGTGCCTCATGGAATTGATGGGCCTGATGGGTCTAATGGGCTTAAGTGGCCTGATGAGATGAATGGACCTAAGTGGCCTAATGGACCTAATGGGCCTAATGGGCCTAAGTGACCTAATAGTTCTGATGGCCCTAATGGGCCAAATGGGCCTTAGTGGCCTCATGGGCCTCATCGAACTAATGGGCCTAATGGGCCTAAGTGGCCTATTGCGCCTAATGGACCTCAGTGTCCTAATGGGCCTAATGCGCCTAATGGTCTTAATGGCCCTGATGTGCCTACTGGGTGTAATAGGCCTAAGTGGCTTAATGGGCCTAAGTGGCCTAATGGGTCAAAGTGGCTTAATGAGCTGAATGGGTCTAAGTGGCCTAATGGGCCTAATGGGCCTAAGTGGTCTAGTGGGCCTATGTGGCCTAATAGGATTGATGAGCCTAATGGGACTCAGTGGCCTCATAGGCCTAATGGGCCTAATCGGACAAAGGGGCATAAGTAGCCCAATGGGTCTAATGGGCCTAAGTGGCCTAATGAGCCTATTGGGCCTAATGGACCTAAAGGGCATGATCGGCCTAATGGCAATAATGGGAATCAGTGGACTAATGAGCCTAAGTGACCTAATGGGCCTTAGTGGATGAATGAGCCTAATGGGCCTGATAGGCCCAATGGGGTGAAGTGGCCTAATGGGCCTAATGGGCCTAAGTGGTTGAATGGGCCTAATGGGCGTAAGTAGACTAATGGGCCTAGTGGGCCTAATGTACCTCATGGGACTAGTGGGCCTAAGTGGCCTAAGTGGACTAATGGACCTCATGGCCGAAGTGGCCTAATGGGCCTAGTGGGCACAAAGTGCCTGAGTGGCCTAATAGGCCTGATGCGCATAATGGGACTAATGGGCCTCACTGGCATAATTGGCCTAATGGGCCTGGAAGGCCCAATGGGCATAATGGGCCTCATTTTCCCAATTTGGCCTAATGGGCCTAATGGACCTAAGTGTCATAATGGGCCTGATGGGCCTCATTGTCCTAATGGGTCTAGGTGGCCTAAGTGTCCTGATGGGAATAATGGTCCTAAGTGGCCTAATGGACTTAATGGGCCTCAGTGGCTGAATGGGCCTGATATACCTGATTGGCATATGAGGCTTAATGGGCCTAATGGTATTAATGGGCTTAAGTGGCCTAGGTGTCCTAATGGGCCTAATGGGCCTAATAGGCTTAATGGGATTAATGGGCCTAAGTGGATCAATTGGTCCAATGGGCCTAAGTGGCGGAATGGTCCTAATGGGCCTAAGTGGCGGAATGGTTTTAATAGGCCTAAGTTGGGCCTAATGGGACTAAGTGGATGAATGAGCCTGATGGGCCCAATGGGCCTCAAGGGGCCTAAGGGCCGAATGAGCTTCATGGACCAAATGGGCCTTAGTGGCCTCATGGGCCCAATAGGCCTAATGGGTATAATGGGCCTAATGAGCCTCATGGGACTATGTGGCCTCATTGGCCTAATGGGCCTAAGAGCCTAATGGGCCTAATGGTCCGAATGGGCCTCCTAGGCCTATGTGGCCCAATGGGCCCAATGGGCCTAAGTTGCTTAAGTGACCTGATGGGCCGAATGGGCCCAGTGGGCCTAAAGGGCCTAATGGGATAAAGTGGATTGATGGTCCTAATGGGACTAATGGTCCTAATGGGCCAAATGGGCCTAAGTGTCCTCATGCCAAAGTGGTCTAATGGGCTGAGTGGACCTAAAGGGACAAATGGGATGAATGTGCGTAATTGGCCAGATGGGCCTTTCGGGTCTCATGGGCCTAAGTTGCCTCATGGGCCCAATGGGCATAATGGGCTTGATGGGCCTAAGTGGACTAAGTGGGCCTAAAGGGTCGAATGGGATGAATGGTCTAAGTGGCCTAATAGGGCCTCATGGGCCTAAGGAGCCTAATGGGCCCAATGGGCCTAATGGGATGAATGGGCCTAGTGGGCCCAATGGGCCTAGTGGGCCCAATGGGCCTAATGGGCCCAATGCACCTAATGGGTCTAAGTGGCCTAATTGGTCTAAGTGGCCTAAAGGGATTAGTGGGCCTGATGGGATTAACATGCCTAATGGGCTCAAGTGGCCTGATGGGTCTAATGAGCTTCATGGGCCTCGTGGGCCTAAGTGTCATCATGGGCCCAATGGGCCTGATGAGCCTCATGGGCCTAATGGGCCTCATGGGAGAAATTCCCCTCATGTGCCTAATGGGCCTAATGATCCTAAGTGGCCTAATAGGATGAATGGGCCTAAGTTCCATAATGGGTCGAGTGGGCCTAATGGGCCTAATGGGTCGGATGGGGCTAATGGTCCTAATGAACTAATTGGCCTAAGTGTCCTAAGTTGCATAATCGGGCTAATCGACCAAATGAGCATAATGGACCTAAGTGGCTTAAGTGGCTTAGCGGTCTTGATGGACATAGGGGGACTAATGGGTTTAATGGGCCTAATAGGCCTAAGTTTCCTAATGGGCCTATGTGACCTAATGGGCCCAATGGGCCTAACTGGCCTAATCGGGCGAATCAACCGAATGGGCCTAATGGGCCTATGTGGCCTAATGGGCCTAACATGCTTAATGGTACTAATGGGTTTAATGGACCTAATGGGTCATAGTGGCCTAATGGGCCTAAGTAGAAAAATGGGCCTAAGTGGCCTAATGGGCCTATGTGGTCGAATGGGCCTAAGTAGCCAAATGGGCCTAATGTGCCTAATGGGACTAATGGGTTTAATGGGACTAATGGGCCTAAGTGTCCTAATGGGCCTAATGGGCCTAATGGTGCTAAGTGGACTAATCCTTCTAATCGACTGAATGGGCCTAATGGGCCTAATGGGCCTAAGTGGCCTAATGTGCTTAATGGAATAATTGGCCGAATGAGCCTGATGTGACTTAGTGGGCTAATGGGACTAATGGTCGTAAGTTTCTAATGGGCATAATGGGCCTAAGAGGCCTAATCCAACTAATTGACTAAATGGTCCTAATGGGCCTAAGTGGCCTAATGGGCCCAATGGGACTAAGTATCATAATGGGCCTAAGTGGCCTAATTGGCCTAATCAGCCAAATGGGACTAATGGGACTAAGTGGTTTAAGGTGACTAATGGGCTTAATGGTCCTAATGCCTAAGTGGCCTAAGTAGCCTAATGGACCTAATGGGCCTAATGAGCCTAATAGGCATAATGGGCATAATGGGCCCAATGGGCATAATGGGCCTAAGTGGCCTAAGTGGTCTAATCAGGCTAATCGGCTGAATGGGTCTAATGGACCTAAGTTTCCTAATGGGCCTAATGGGATGAAGTAGCCTAATGGGACTAATGGGCCCAAGTGGCCTAATCGACATAATTGAACGAATGTGCTTAATGGGCCTAATAGGCCTATGTGGCCTAATGGGCCTAAGTGGCCTAATGGGCCTAATGGTCCTAAGTGGCCTAAGTGGACTAATCTTCATAATCAACTGAATGGGCCTAATGGGCCTAAGTGTAAAAATGGTCCTAAAGGGCCTAAATGGCCTAATTGGACTAATCGACCGAATGAGCCTAAGTGGCCTAGTCAGCGCAATCGATCGAATGGGCCTAAGTGGCCTAATGGGCCTAATGGGTCTAAGTAGACTAAGTGGCCTAATCAACCTAATCGACCGAATGGGTCTAATTGGCCTGAGTGGTCTAATGGTCCGAATGGACCTAATGGGAAGAATAAATCTAAGTGGCGTAAGTATTTGAATCAGCCTAACCGACTGAATGGGCCTAATGGGGCTTAGGGGACTAAGTGGCCGATTGAGACTAATGGGACTAAGTGGATAAATGGGCTTAATGGCCCAAATTGGCCTAATGTGGTTAATGGGCCTAATGGACCTAAGTTGAAGAATGGGATTAAGTGGCATAATTGGCGGCCTAATGGGATGAATGGGCGTTAGTGGCCTAATGGACCTAAGTAGCCTAATGGGCCTATTGGGTCTAAGTGGTCGAATGGGCCTAATGCGCCTCATTGGCTAGCAATGGAAAATGGGCTAGCAGCCCGCAGGCTTTGCAAATACGAGGCAGATACAGAAGGACAACAAAATATGACCGTTTAAAGTGTAGGCCTAAGCGAGCTAAGCTCGTACGGGTGCAAGCTTATGCAGGGAAGCAAGTGCGGGTACGGGCAAGCTCGTGGGATTGTTTTTTTAAGTAAAAATATTTTACAAGGTATGACTTTTCTCATATTAATTAACTCAAATAAAATTTATTGATTTCTTTGAAATAACAAAAAGGATTGCTGAATCAAGGGATTTTTTTAAGGATCCACCATAAATATGGAACCATAATTATTTATCTGATGTTCATCTCTCTCCAAATCAGGATCCTACGTGCGTTTCCATTTTTTTTAAAAAAATATACAATTTATATTAATTTCATGGGAAATCGATGCATGCTGCATGCTGGCCACGCCTGGTATGGGAAATTGGAAACACGCATGGGAAACAGGAAACATGCGCATGCCTGGCTTGGGAAAACTTGAAACGAAACTGGAAACACGCTTTCCCACCTGGGAAATCAATGTATGCGATGCAGAATGCTGGTTGATCCATGTGGCATGTAGAAACTAATGCAACCTACAGTTATCAATGCATGGGGCATGTAGGAAATCAATGCATGGGGCATGTAGGAAATCAATGCATGTGGCATGCTGAAAACACGCCACGGGAAATCAACACGCCACGATGATGCGTCCCCTCCTTGCCTCACCCAACCCACATGCACGGTGTGCATGACATGTGAATCATGCATCACATAAAAGTCTCAATATATTGTAGAAAAAATATAATATTTAAATGACAATTATTAATAATTAAAAAAATGAAAACAAGCCCGCGGGCTACCCGCGGGCTTATGTGGGGCAGGGCGGGCTTAAACTTATTTGTCTACATTGTATGCGGGCTTTTGTGGAAAAACCTGTGCAAGCTTAAACTTGTGCGAGCTTGGCCCGCATCGCCCCGCCCCGCCCATTTCACATTACTATCATTGGCCTAATGGGTCTAATGGGCGTAAGTGTCCTAATGGGCTTAGTGGGACTAAGGGGCCTAATGGGCCTAATGCACCTAAGGGGACTAATGAGCCTAATGGTTCCAATGGGTCTAAGTGGCCTTATGGACTTAATGGGAAGAATGGGCCTAATGGGCCTAATTGGACTAATGGACCTAATGGGCCTAATGAGCCTAAGTAGCATAATGGGATAATGGTCCTAAGTGACCTAACGGGTTTAAGTGGCCTAATGGGACAAATGGGATGAATGAGACAATGGACCTAAGTGACTTTATGGGTCGAACGGGCCTAATGGGCCTAATGGACCTAATGGGACTAATGTGCCTAATTTCTCAAATGGGCCTAAGTGGCCTAATGGGACAATGGACCTAAGTGTCCTAATGAGCCTAATGGGACTAAGTGGCCCAAGTAGCCTAATCTACCTAATCAAACTAATGGGACTAATGGGCCTGATGAGCCTATGTGGAATAATGGGCCTAATAGGCCGAAGTGGCTGTGGGCCTGATGGGACAAAATGGCCTAAGGGGCCTCATGGGCCTCATGGGCCTAAGTGGCCTAATAGGGCCTCATGGGCCTAAGTGGACTCATGGGCCTAATGGGCCCGAGGGGCCTAAGTGATAATGGGATTAATGGGATTAATGGGATTAATATGCCCAGGTACCAAATGGGCCAAATGGGCCTAACTAGCCTATAGGGCCGAATGGGCTTAAGTGGCCTAATGGGCTTAACGGGTTTAGGGGCCAAATAGGCCTAATGGGCCAAAAAGGATTAATGGGCCCAATTGGCTTCAGTGGCCTGATGAGACATAATTTCCTAATCGACCTAATGGGATGAATGGACTGAATGGGCCTAATGGGTCTAATGGGCCTAATGGGTCGAATGGGCCTAATTGGACTAAGTGGACTAATGGGACTAATGGGATAAAGTTTCCTAATCACCCTAATGAGCCTAATGAGCCTAATGAGCCTAATGGGCCTAATTGGGCTAAGTGGCCTATTATGCCTATGTGGCCTAATTTTCCTAATGGGCTTAATCGGCCTAAGAGGCCTAACAGGCCACATATCCCTAATGAGCCTTAGTGGAATAATCGCCCTAATGTTCTTAATCAATCGAATGGGACTAAGTGGTCTAATGGGCTTAATGGGATTAATGGGACTAGAGGCCAAATGTGCCAAGTGGGCCAAATGGGCCTAATTAGCCTAAGTGGCCTAATGGGCCTAAGTGGACTAATGGGTCTAAGTTGCCTAATCAGTCTAGTGGGATTAATGGTCCAAAGGGTCCTAATGGGCCTAATGTGGCTAAGTGTCATAATCGACCGAATGGGCTTAATGGTCCCAGTGGGCCTGATGGGCCTAAGTATCCCAATTGGCCTAAGTATCCCAATAGGCCTAAGTGGCCTAATGGGACCAATGGGCCTAATGGACCTATGTGGCCTAATGTTCTAATAGTCCTAATGGGACTAAGTGGCTTAATGGACCAATGTGCCTAAGTGGAATGATGGGCCTAATGGTCCTTAGTGGCCTCATGGGCCTAAAGGGCCTTAGTGGCCCAATGGGCCTTAGGGGGCTCATGGTCCTAATGAACCTAATGGGCCTAATGGTTCTAATGAGAAGAATGAGAATAATGGTCCTAGTGGGTATAATGGGCCTAAGCAGCCGAATGGGCCTAAGTGTCCTGATGGGCCTAATGGGACGATTGGGCCGAGTAGCAAAATGGGCCTAATGGGCCTAAGTTGGCTAATGGGCATAATGAGCCTAAGTGGTCTAATGGGTCTAAGTGCCCTAATTGTTCCAATGGCCCTAAGTGTCCTAAGAGTCCTAATGGGCCTAATGAGCCTAAGTGGCCTAATGGGCCTAATGGGTCGAAGTTTCCTAATGATCCTAATTGGCCTAAGTGGCCTAATGGACCCAATGGGCCTAATGAGCCCAAGTGGATGAATGGGCCTAATGGGTTGAAGTGGGCTAATGGTATGAATGGGCCTAATGTGCCTAGTAGGCCTAATGGGTCTAACTGGCCTAATGGGCCTAATGGGCCTAAGTGGCTTAAGTGGACTAATGTGCCAAATGGTCCTAAGTATCCTAATGGGCCTAATGGTCTAATGGTCCTTAGGGGACTAATGAGCCTAATGAACCTAAGTGGCCCAATGAGCCTAATTGGACTAAGTGGCCTAATGGGAATAATTGGCTTAATGGGCCTAATGGGCCTAATGGTCCTATTGGGTCTAAGTGGCCTAATGGGCCTAACAGGCCTCATGGCCTCATGGGCATAAATGGCCTCATGGGCCTCATTTGCCTAAGTGACCTAATGAGATTAATGGGCCCAAGGGGCCTAATGGGTTTAAGGGGCCTAATTGGATGAATGGGATTAACGGGCCTTGGTGCCAAATGGGCCTAATGGGTTGAATGGACCTGGTGGGCTGAATGGGCCTAATGGGCCGAATTGGCCTAAGTGGCCTAATGGGCCTAAGTGGATTAATCGACCTAATGGGATTAATGGGACCAAGGGTCGTAATGGGCCTAAGTAGCCTAACGGTCCTAATGGGCCTATGTGACCTAATGGGCCTAGGTGGCTGTATGGTCTTTATGGGCTTATTGGGATAAATGGGCCTAGGGGATAAATGGGCATTATGGGCCTAATGGGTATAAGTGGACTAATGGGAATAATAGGCTTAGGTGGCCTAAGGAGCGTAATGGGATTAATGGGCCTAGGGGAAAATGGGCATAATGGGACGAGTGAGCCTAATTGGCCTAAGTGGCCTAATGGGACTAATTGTCCTTGTGGGCCTAATATACCGAATGGGCCTAAGGGGCCTAATGGGCCAAAGTTTCCTAATCAACCTAATGTGCTTAATTGACCGAATGGGCCTAATGGGTCGAATGGGCCTAAGTGGCCTAATGGGCCTAAGTGGCCGAATCAGCCCAATGGGCCTAATGGGCCTAGTGAACCTAGGTTTCCTAATGGGACTTAGTGTCCTAGTAGGCCTAATGTGGCTAAGTGGCCTAATGGGCCTAAGTATCCTAATGGGCTTAGTGGTTATAACAGGCCTAGGGGCCAAATGGGAATAACGAGCCTAATGGGTTGAATGGGCCTAATTAACCTAAGTGGCCCAATGGGCCCAATCAACCTAATGGGCATAATGGGCCTAAGGGGCCTAATGGGTCTAATGGGCCTAAGTGGACTAATGGGCCTAAATGGACTCATCACCCTAATGTGATTAATGGTTCAAGGGGGGATAAGTGGCCAAATGGGCCTCATTGGCCTAATGGGCCTAGTGGGCTGAAGTGGCCTAATGGGCCTAATTGGCCAAAGTGGCATAATGGGCCTACGTGGCCTAATTAGCCTTATGGGCCTAAGTGACCTAATGGGCATAATGGGCCTAATAGGCCTAAGTGTCCTAATGGGCGTAATGGGCCTTAGTGGCCTAATGGTTGGAAGTGGCCGAATGGCCCTAATGGACATAATGGGCCTAAGTGGACTAAGTGGCTTAATAGGCATAATGGGCCTCAGTAGCCTAATGGACCTAAGTGGCCTAAGTGGCCTAATGGGCCTAAGTGGAATAATGGGCCTCAATGGCCTAATAAGCCTAATGGGCCTAAGTGGCCTAATGGGCCTAAGTTGTCTAATGGGCCTAGGTGGCCTAATGGGCCTAAGTGGCCTAATGGACCTAATGGGACTCAGTGGCCTAATGGGTCTAATGGGCCTAAGTGGGATAAATTGCCCGATGGGACTTAGTGGTCTAATGGTCTTAATGGGCCTAATTGTCCTAAGTGGCCTAATGGGCCTAATGGGCCTAAGTGGCATAATGGGCCTAAGTTGCCTAATGGGGCGAAGTGGCCTAATGGGCCTAATGGGACTCAGTGGCCTAATGAGACTAATGGGCCTAAGTGGCCTAAATGGCCTGATTGGCCTGATTGGCCTTAGTGGCCTAATGAGCCTAATAGGCCTAATGGGCCTTAGTAGCCTAATGGGCCTAATCATCCTAAGTGGCCTAATGGGCCTAATGGGCCTAAGTTACCAAATGATCTGAATGTGCCTAAGTGGCCTAATGGGCCCAATGGTCCTCAGTGTCCTAATTGGCCCAATAGGACTAAGTGGTTTAATGGGCCTAAGTGGCCTAATGAGCCGAATGGGCCTAAGTGGCCTAATGGGCATAATGGGCATAATGGGACTAAGTGGCCTGATTGGCCTGATGGTCCTAATGGACCTCATGGGACTAAGTTTCCTAATGAGCCGAATAGGTCTCAGTGGCCTAATGGTCTTGATGGTTCTGATGGGCCTAAGTTTTCTAATGAGTTGATTGGTCCTAAATGTCCAAATGGGCCTAATGAGCCTAATGGACCTAAGTGGACTGATGGGAATGATGGGCATGATGGTGATAATGGACCTAAGTGGCCTAATGAGCCGAATGGACCTATGTGGCCTAATGGACCTGATGGGATTGATGGGTCGAATGTGTTTAAGTGGTTAAATGGGCCTGATGAGTCGAATAGGCCTAAGTCACCTAATGAGCTGAAAAGGCCTAAGTGGCCTAATTTTCTTAATGGGCCTCAGTGGATGAATGGTCATGATGGGCCTGATGGGGCCCAATGGGACTAATTGGCCTTACTGGCCTCATGGGCCTGATGGCCTTAGGGGCCTCATGGGCCTAAGTAGCCTAATGGGCCTTAGTGTCCTAATGGGGCTAATGTAGCAAATGGGACTAAGTAGCCTAACGGGCCTAATGCTCCTCAGTGTCTTAATGGGCCTAAGTGTCCTAATGGGCCTAGTGGGCCTAAGTGGCATAATTATATGAATGGGCCTAAGTGGTCGAATGGGCCTAATAGGCCTAATGGGTCTAAGTTGCCAAATGGGCGTGATGGGCCTTAGTGGCCGCATGGGCCTAATGGGCCTAATGGGTCTAAGTATATTAATGGATAATGGGACTAAGCGGCCTAATGGGCATGATGTGACTGATGGGCCTATTGGGCCTTAATGCCCTAATTGGCCTCATGAGCCTAATTGTCCTGATAGGCCCAATGGGCCTAACGGTTCTTAGTGGCCCAATGGGCCTAAGTGGCCTAATGGGCCAAATGAGTCTAAGTGGCCTAATGGGCCCGATGGGTCTGATGGGCCTAATGGGCCTAATGGGCCTCACTAGTCTAAGTGGTCCAATGGTCCTCATTGTCCATAGTGTTCTAATGGGATGAGTGAGCCTAATGGGCCTAAGGGGCCTAATGGGCCTGATTTTCCTAATGGGACTTAGTGCTCGAATGTGCCGAATGAGCCTAATGGGCCTGATAGGACCAATGGGAATAGTGGCACCAAGTGGCCCAATGGGCCTAATGGGCCTACATGGCATAATGGGCATATTGGGCCTAAGTGTCCTAATGGGCCTGATGGGCCTAATGGGGAAAATGGGCTAAGTGGCCTAAGTGGCCTAATGGGCATAATGAGCCTAAGTGGAATAATGGACCTAATGGGCCTAAGTGACTGAATGGCCCTCATGGGCCTAATGGGCCGAATGGGACTCAATGTCCTAATGGGCCTCATGGTCCTAATAGGCGCAATGGGAATAATGGGCCTAATGGAAAAAATGGGCCTAAGTGGCCGAATGGGCCTAAGTGGTAGGATGGGCCTAATGGACCTAAGTGGCAGAACGAGTCTAATGGGCCTAAGTGTCCTAATGGTCCTAAGTGGCCTCATGGGATTAATGGGCCTCATGGGACCAATGGGCCTCTGGGGCCTAAGTGGCCTGACGGGCCTAGTGGCCTAATGATCCTAAGTCGCCTAATCGGTCTAATGGGTTTAAGTGGCTTAATGGGCCGAATAGGCCCAATGTGATGAGTGGGTCTAAGTGGCCAATGGGCCTAAGTGGTCTAGGTGGCCTAATCATCCTAATCAAACAATAAGGCCTAATGGGCCTTAGTGGCCTAATGGGCCATATTGGCTTAGGTGGCCGAATGGGCCTAAGTGGCCCACTAGGCCTAATTTTCCCGGGTGGCTGAATGGGCCTAATGAGCCTGATAGGCCTAAGTTGCTAGCCTAATGGGCCTAAAAGGCCTAAGTGGCTTAATGGGCCAAATGGGGCTCAAGGGCCTAAGTGGGCCTCATGGGACTAAGTGACCTAATGGGATGAATGGGCTTAAGTGTCCAAATGGGCTTAATGGGCCTAATAGTCTTAATGGGCTTAACAAACCTAGGTTCTAAATGGGCCGAATGGGCCGAATGGTCATAATGGGCCTAATGGACTTAATGAGACTAAGTGGCCTAATTGACCTAAGGGGCCTAATGGCCCTATGTGGCCTAATGGGCCTGGGTGGCCAAATGGGATTAATGAGATTAATGGGCCTAGGGAAACAATGGTCATAATGGGATGAATGGGCCTCAGTGACCTAATGGGCCTAAGCAGCCTAATGGGCCTAGGTGGCCTAATCAGCCTAATGGTCATAGTGGGTCTAAAGAGCCTAATTGGACTATGGGGCATAATGGGAATAAGTTTTTTAATGGGTTGAGGTGGCCTAATGGGCTTAATGGGCCTAGGGTCCAAATGGGCCAAATGGGCATAATTGGCCTTAGAGGCCTAATGGGCCGAATAAGCCTACTGGGCCTAATGGGTTGAAGTGGCCTAATGGGCCAAAGTTGCCTAATCGGCCTAATGGCCATAATGGGCCCAATGGGCCTAATGGGCCAAATGGGCCTAAGTGGCCTAATGGGCCTAATGTGCTGAATGGACCTAATTGGCCTAAGTGGACGAGTGGGGCAAAGTGGCCCAATGGGCCAAAGTTTCCAAATCTGCCGAATGGTCTTAAGGGGGCTAATGGGTCTAATGTGGATAATTGTCCTAAGTGGACTAATGGGACTAATTGGCCAAATCGGTCTAATGGTCTTAGTAGGACTAAGTGGCCTAATGGGCCTTAGTCACTTAATCGACCTAATGGGGCTAAGTGGCATAATGGGCTTAAGTGGCCTAATGATCTTAATGGGATTAATGGGCCTAGGGGCCTAATGTTCCTAATGGGATGAATGAGCCTAATTAGCCTAAGTGACCTAATGCACCTAATGGGCCTAAGTGGCCTAATGGTCCTAAGTTGCCTAATTGGTCTAATGGGATTAATGGGCCTAATGGGCCTAATGGGCCAAGTGTGCCTAATAGGCCTAATGGGACAAAGTGGACTAGTGAGACTAAGTGGACTAATCGGACTAATAGGCATAATGAGATTAGTGGGCCTAAGAGGCATAATGGGCCTAATGGGCCTAAGTGTCTTGATCAGCCTGATGGGCCTAAATGGCCTAATGGGCCTAAGAGGTCTAATGGACATAATGGGCCTAACTGGCCTAACATTCCTAATTGGACTAAGTGGATGAATGGGCCTATGTAGCCCAATGGGTCTAATGGGCCTAATGGGTGTAAGTGGCATAATGGGCCTAATGGGCCAAAGTGGCTTGATAGACCTAATGGGCCTAAAGGGCCTTAATGGCCTAATCGACCTCAGTGGCCTCATGGGATAAATAGGCCGAATAGGCTTAATGGGACTAATGGGCCTATGTGGTCTAATGGGCCTAATGGGACTAATGGGGCTAATGGGACTAATGAGCCATATGGACCTAATTGGCCAAATGGGCATAATAGGACTAAGTGGACGAATGGGTATATTGGCCCAATGGGCCTAAGTGGCCTAATGGCACTAATGGGCATAATGGGCCGAAGTGTCCAAACGGGCGTAATGAGCCTAAGTGGACTAATGGACCCAATGGACCTAAGTGGCTTAATGGGTCAAATGGGTCGAATGGGCCAAATGGTCCTAAGTGGCCCAATTGGCCTAAAGGGCCTAAGTGGCCTAATTGGCCTAAAGGGCCCAATGGGCCAAAGTGGTCGAATGGACCTAAGTGGTTGAATGGGACTAAGTGACCTAATGGGGCTAATGGTCCTAAGTGGATGAATGCGCCTAAGTGGCCTAATAAGTCTAATGGGCCTAAGTGGCAGAATGGGCTTAAGTGGCCTAATGGGGCTAATGGGTCTAATGGGTGTAAGTGGCATAATGGGTCTAATTGTTCTAATGGGTCGAAGTGGCCTAATGGGCTTAATGAGACCAAGTGGCCGAATGAGACAAATAGGCCTAAGTGGACCAACTTGACCAATGGACCTAATGGGATGAAGTTTCCTAGTGGTCTTAAGTGGCCTAATGGGCCTCATGGGCCTAAGTGGCATCATGAGCCAAATTGGCCTAAGTGGCATAAGTGGCCTAATCGACCTAATGGGCCTAATGTGCCTATGTGGCCTAATGGGCCCAAGTTTCCAAATGGGCCCATTGGGCCTTAGTGGCCCAATGGGCCTAATTTCCCTAAGTGACCCAATGGGACTAAGGGGACGAATGGGATGAATGGGACTAATGGGACTAAGTTTACAAATGGGATTTACTAGTCTAATGGGCCTAAGTGGCATAATGAGCCTAAGTGGCCTAATGAGCTTAAGTGGCCCAAATGGGACTAAGGGCTCGAATGGGCCTAACATGTCGAATGGTCCTAACGTGTCGAATGTTCCTAATGGGCCTAAGTGTCCTAATGGGGCTAATTGGCCCAATGGGAAGAATGGGCCAAATGGGACAAAGTGGATTAATGGGACTAATGGTCCTAACGGGTGTAAGGGGTCAAATGGGCCCAATGAGCCAAATAGGCCTAATGGGACAAATGGGCCAAAGTGGCCTAATCGGCCTAATGGGACTAAGTGGCCTAATGTGCCTAAGTTTCCTAATGAGAAAAAGTGGACTAATGGGCTTAATGGGCCTAAGTGGCATAATGGGCCAAAGTGACCTAATGAGCCTAAGTGGACTAATGTGCCTAATGTGACTAAGTGGTCTAAGTGGCCTAATGGGCCTAATGGGATTAAGTGGCCTAATGGGTCTAAGTGGACTAATGGGCCTAAGTGGCTTCATGGGCGTAATGGGCCTAAGTGGCCTAGTGGGCCCAATGGTCCTCACAGACCTAATGTGCCTAATGGGAGAAATGGGATGAAGTGACCTAATGGGCCTAGGTGGCCTAAAGGGCCTTAGTGGCCTCATGGGTGTAAGGGGCTGAAGTGGCCTAATGGGCCTAATGGGCCTAATGGGCTGAATGAGCCTAATGGGTCTAAGTGGACTAAGGGGATTAGTGGGCATAATAGTCCTAAGTGGCCTAATCGACCTAATGGGATTAGTGGATTGAAGTGTCCTAATGGACCTAATGGGCCCAGTGGGACAAAGTGGCCTAATGGGCCTAAGTGTCCTATTGCGCCTAATGAGCATATGTGGATTAATCTTCCTAATGGTATTAATGGTCCTAAATGGACTAATGGGCCGAAGTGGCCTAAGTGGCCTAATGGTCCTAATGGGCCAAAGTGGCCTAATCAGCCTAATGGGATTAAGTGGCCTAGTGGGCCTAAGTGGCATGACAGGCCTAAAGGGCCTAAGTGGCCTAATGGGACTAAGTGTCTTGGTGGGCCTAATGGGTCTAAGTGGCCTCATGGGCCTAAAGGGGATAAGTTTCCCTATGGGACTAATGGGCCTCAATGGCCTCTTGGGCATAATGGGCCTAAAGGACTTAAGGGGCCTAAGTGGCCTAATGGGCCAAATCAGCCTAATGGTACTAAGTAGCCTAATAGGCCTAATGGGATTAAGTTCACTATTGGGGCCAATATGACTAATGGTCCTAATAGGCCTAAGTGGTATAATAGGCCTAAGTGACCTAATCAATCTAATGGGCCGAATGGGCATAATGAGATTAAGTGCTCGAATGGGCCTCAGGGGCCTAATGCACTAAATGGGCATAATTGGTCTAATGGGCCAAATGGGCCTACGTGGTGTATTGGGCCTAAGTGACTTAATCATCCTAATGGACCTAATGGGAGTAATGGGCCTAAGTGGATGAATGGGAATAATTGGTTGAATGAGCCTAATGTTCCTAGCGGTTCTAATGGGCATAATGGGCCTAAGTGGTTGAATTGACCTAATGATCCTAATGGGCCTAAGTGGCTTAATGGAACTATTGGGTTGAATAAAATGAATGGGTGTAATGTGCCGAATAGGCCTAATGGGACTAAGTGGCCTAATGGGCCTAATGGGAAAAAATTTCCTTGTCTGCTAATGGGCCTAAGTGGCCTAATGACCCTACTGGCCTAAGTGGCCTAATGGGCCTACGTGGCCTAATGGTTCCAATGGTCTGAAGTGGCCTAATGTCCCTAAGTGGCCTAATGCGATTAATGGACCTAATGGGCCTAATGTGTATAATTGGCCTAAGTAGACTAAGTGGCTGAATGGGCCTAAAGGGACCAATGGGCCTAACGGGCCTAATTTTTCCAATGAGCCTAAGTTGCATAATGGGCCGAATAGGCCTAACAAGCCTAAGTGGTCCCAACGGGACTAACTAGACTAAAGGGACTAATGGGCCTAATGAGACTAATGATCCTAATGGAAAAATGGCTTGAGGTGGCCTAATGGGCCTACAAGGCCAAATGGGCCTAAGTGGACTAATGGGCCTAAAGAGCCTAATCGGCCAAAGGGGCCTAATGGGTTTAAGTGGCATAATCATAGCCTAATGGACCTAATTGGTCTAATGGGCCTAATGGGCGCAATGGGCCTAAGTGGTCTAATGGGCCTAAGTGGCCTAATGGGCCAAATGGGTCCAATGGGCCAAATGGGCCTAAGTGGCCCAATTCTCTTAAAGGGCCTAATGGGCCAAAGCAACCTAATGGGACTAAATGGAAAATCAGTATAATTGGACTAATGGGTCTAAGTGGCATAACCGTAACCAAATGGGCCTAAGTGGAATAATGGGCCTAAGTGGCCTAATGGGCCTAATGGTCCAAAGTGGCCAAACGGGCCAAATGGGCCTAAGTGGCCTAATCGGCCTAAAGGGACTAATGGGAAAAGGCATCCTAATGGGCCTAAGTGGCATAATCAGCCTAATGGGCCTAATGGACTAAGTGTCTTAATGGGCCTAAGTGACCTAATTAGCCTGATTGGCTGAAGGGGCCTAATGGGCCTAAGTGGCCTAATGGGCCTAAGTGGTTCAATGGGCCTAAGTGGTTGAAGGGGATGAATCAGACGAATGGGACTAATGGACCAAATGAGCCTAATGTGCCTAGGTGTCCTAATGGTCGGAATGGGCCTAAGTGGCCTAATGGGCCTAAGTGGCCTAATGGGCCTAAGTGGCCTAATAGGCCTAATGGGCTGAATGGGCCTAATGGTCCTAATTGGCCTAAGTTTCCTAATGGGACTAAATTTTCTAATGGTCCAAAGGGGCCAAATGTGCCTAAGTGGCATAGTGGGCCTAATATGTCAATTAGGCCTAAGTGGCATAATGGGCCTAATGAGCCGAATGGGATTAAGTTGTCGAATGGGCCTAATGTGATGAATAGGTCGAAGTTACCAAATGGGCATAATGGGACGAAAGGTCTTAATGGGCCGAATCGGCCTAATTATCCTAATGGGCCTAAGTGGGCTAATAGTCCTAATGGGCCTAAGTGGCCTAAGTGGCCTAATGGGTCTAATGGGCCTAATTGGTCGAATGGACCCAATTGGATGAAGTGGATCAGTGGGGAAAATTGGCTGAATGGGCCTAATTGGCTGAAGTGGACGAATGAGACTAATGGGTTCAGTGGGACCAATGAGCCTACTAGACCAAAGTGGCATAATAGGTCGAAAGGGACTAAGGGTCCAATGGGCATAATGGGTCGAATGGGCCGAATTGGACTAAAGGATTCAATGGGTTCAATGGGCTTAATTAGCCTAATGGGTCTGATGGGTTGAATGGGCCTTGTGGGCCGAAGTGCCTTAATGGACCTACTGGGCATAATAGACCTAATGGACCTAATGGGCCTAAGCCGCCTAATGGTCTTAAGTGGAAAATTGGACCTAATGTGCCTAATGGGCGTAATGGGCCTAAGTGAACCAATGGGCCTAATGGTCCTAAGTGGCTGAATCGGCCTAATGGGCCTTGATGAGGATCATGGAACACATGGGCATCACGGGGTTGGAGGCGGACATGATGAGGAAGGCGGAATGCACACAAGTGGACAAGACCCTTTGCGTTGAATTGGAGGCCCAATGACAAGGGAGCGGACCAAGAGAATGAAGGAGGCCTTAAATGGATTAATCATGGAATTCCAAGAGGAGGCCCAACACCTTTGCTTGGGGGAAGCATTCGGGCCTATAATTACATTAATTAAGGCCCAAACATGCTTTTAAAAACCCAACCCAAGTGGTGCTACGAGATTTCAAGCCCACCCACCATGGAATCTTCAAAGTCAAAAGGTGGTGGGCTACTTGTCTTTTCTTTTCCAAAAGGGTGTGCTACTTGTCTCCTAAAGTCTTGGTCAAGTGCCAAAGTTGTCAAAAGCATCCTATAGGCTTTTTGACTATGGAAAACTAGCCATTAGACTAATGTAAAGAGCCACCCCATGTGTAATTCGAATTTCAAGTTTCTTTGGCTATAAATAGCCAGCCCTTGTACTCTTGAAGCATCATGAATGAAGGTAATGTTATTATGGTGAGTTTTGCTTGCAACCTTTGTGTTCTTGCTTAATTCTTGACTTATCAAAGGATTGGTCATCCTTTGTGGCGTCTTATGGCTAGAGTTCTTAGAGACACGTTCTCTTTGGGTTCTACCTTGACCATTTCCACCTTCCTTCTCATTTCACTATCCGCACACCAAATACACTTGTTTTCTTGCGGCGATCCGGGTGCTCAACGCGCGAACATTATACAAGGTTCCTAGGACAATTCCTAGCGGGTCTTGCATCGCGTATCATTTGGTATCAGAGCCCATTTGCAAGAAATCAGGTTCTTTCTTTCTTATCCTTTCTTCCATTTTCATTTCTCTTCAAATCGGGCGAACAACAATTCTGGTCCATTTTCTTCTTCCCCTACAGACGTCATTTCTTCGTCGTTTCGGACGTACAGTATATCCTTCTTGTAGTTGAGAAGCTCATCTTTCTTCTCCATTTGGAATCATTAAAATCAGAGCTATACATAGCGAGATACAGCGGGTTCAAATTTTGCAAAAAATTCTGCAATTTTAAAACCACGCAAATCTCACGTTGATTCCATTTGATGTTACAAATTATTGCTTCTCCTGCATTTAAATATTGAAAAAAATTCATCTTGTTGCCACTGCATCTACCAAAAAAAAAAGAGCCAAAAAAAAAAACAAAAAAAAAATCAGAAAAAAAAAATTAAAGGCTCAAAAAAAAATTGCAACATTTTGAATTCTACGTCCCATTTTCATTATTCTTCTTCCCTTTTCTTCCTCTTCCCAAATTTTTCATCTTGAATCCAATTTGAATTTTATCTTTGAATTCTAGTTCGGGATTGCCACATTTCAAAGATCCTTTCGATTTGTTGAAATTGGGTAAGAACGCTATAGAAAGCAAGTTGAGTGGTAAAAGGCAAGAGTGTTACATTTTGATAAAAGCCAAAATTGAGTGAAACACGAGCGAACAAATTGTTTTGAGTGTAAACAAGTGAGGGAGTGTGTGAGGTCCATTTTTCCTTTCCCTTTCATTTTTCTCACAGGATACGTAAATGGCGGAGTCGAGTAACACCAGTGAAGCGGACATTAAGATGTTCATGAGGGCTGTACAAGAACAATTCCAAAGGTTGAATGCGAGGATGGATGAACTTCAATCCCCTTCCAATTCTAGAGCACCACCAAGGAGGCGAGTTGTTGAAGAAGAGGAGGAGTTATCCGATTTTCACGAGTCACCAATTCGGAGAAATCAACCACCATGGAGGCAAGCCAATGATCTTGGAGGAGTGAAGTTGAGGATCCCTTCATTCCAAGGTAAGAATGATCCTGAAACTTACTTGGAATGGGAAAGAAAGGTCGAACATGTTTTTGGTTGTCACACCTATTCGGAGGAAAACAAAGTGAAGTTGGCGGCCGTGGAGTTCACCGATTATGCTAGTATTTGGTGGGACCAACTACAAGTGAGTCGACGACGAAGTGGAGAAAGACCCATCCACACTTGGGAGGAGATGAAAGTGGTAATGCGTAAGAGGTTCATTTCTAGCCACTATTATCGTGATTTGTTCCTCAAGTTGCAGGGTTTGAAACAAGGGGTCATGAGTGTTGAGGAGTATCACAAAGAGATGGAGATCATCATGATTCGAGCGAATATTGATGAGGAGCGAGAGGCCACCATGGTAAGGTTTGTGAACGGCCTCAACCATGACATTCGGGACATAGTGGACATGCACCACTACTTGGACATGGAGGATCTACTTCACATGTCCACCAAAGCGGAGAGGCAAGTAAAGGCAAGAAGGATGCACCCTACATCTTATGGTAAGGATTCTAAACCTTCATTCAAGTTTAAGGATTCCAAACCACAAGAGCATGTAAGGGAACACAAAACTGATTCGAAGGAGTTGCCCAAACCAAAACCATTATTTCCGGAATCTAAAGGTAAAATGGAGGGTAAGGTTGTTTCCAAATCACGAGATATCAAATGTTTTAAATGTCAAGGATTTGGACATATTGCCTCACAATGCCCAAACAAGAGAACAATGATTATTTTGGATGATGGAGATGTTCTTAGTGCTAGCTCAAGCGAAGATGAAATGCCATCACTTGAGGATGATTCGGAGGTGGAAGTAGAAAGCCCCGTACATGGAGAAATGCTTGTGGCAAGGCATGCTTTGAGTGCTCAACCCGAAGGAGAACATGATCAAGAGCAAAGGGAGCACATTTTTCATACTAGATGCCTCGTCAAAGATAAGGTATGTAGTATGATTATTGATGGGGGTAGTTGTACAAACGTAGCAAGTGGTTTGATGGTTGATAAATTGGGATTGGCTACAACTAGACATCCTAGGCCTTATAGATTACAATGGTTAAATAACAGCGGGGATGTCAAAGTGACTAAGCAAGCACAAGTTCCATTTTCTATTGGGAAGTATGAAGACAAGGTGATGTGTGATGTTGTTCCAATGCATGCTAGTCATATTTTGTTGGGAAGACCGTGGCAATTTGATAGGAGGGTCACACATGATGGATACACCAATCGATATTCTTTTGAGTATAATGGGAGGACGGTTATTCTTACACCATTGAGACCTTTGCAAGCTTATGAAGACCAAGTGAGGATTGAGAGAGATTGTGAGAAGAGAGAAAAAGAAAAGAGAGAAAAAAATAGAGAGATTGAGAGGAGTGGAAAAATCAAGAGTGAAAAAGGAGTGATGAGTGAAATCAAAAGAAATGAGGGAAATAAAAGAGTTGAAAACAAGAGTGAAAATAAGAGTGAAAACAAGAGTGTTGAGGGAAAAGTGAGTCTATTTTCTGGAAAAAGAGAGATAGAGAGAGCATTAGAGGGGGAGGAAACTCTCATGCTTTTATGCAAGGGAGAATGTTTTACGGCTAACTCTCTTAACCCATCATTGCCTTCTAGTGTTGTGTCTCTTTTGCAGGAATTTGGTGATGTGTTTCCGGAGGAAATTCCCGATGGCTTACCTCCCTTGCGGGGTATCGAGCACCACATCGACTTCCTCCCAGGAGAAACACTTCCCAATCGACCGGCCTATCGGGCTAACCCAAAGGAGACTCGAGAAATCCAACGACAAGTGGAAGAATTGCTAAGGAAGGGATTTGTCCGAGAGAGCTTGAGTCCTTGTGCGGTGCCGGTAATTCTTGTCCCAAAAAAAGATGGTAAGTGGAGAATGTGTGTTGATTGTCGAGCTATCAACAAAATCACGGTAAAGTATCGTTATCCCATACCTCGTTTGGATGATATGCTTGATGAACTCCATGGTGCATGCTTGTTTACTAAAATTGACCTAAGGAGTGGATACCATCAAATTAGAATGAAAGAGGGAGATGAATGGAAAACCGCATTTAAAACTAAGTTTGGATTGTATGAATGGCTAGTTATGCCTTTTGGACTAACTAATGCCCCTAGTACATTCATGAACTTAATGAATCATGTTTTCCGTCCATTCATTGGGAAATTTGTGGTTGTGTATTTTGATGACATCCTCGTTTATTCTAAGAGCCTTGATGAACATCATGAACATTTGAAACATGTTTTTGAGACTCTTAGGATAAATAGGTTGTTTGCAAACTTGGAAAAATGTACATTTTGTTTAAATTCGGTTGTTTTCCTTGGTTTTGTGGTAGGAGCTGATGGCCTAAGGGTTGATGAAGAGAAGGTGAAGGCGATTCGGGATTGGCCACAACCAAAGAATGCCAATGAGGTGAGGAGCTTCCATGGACTTGCGAGTTTTTACCGAAGGTTCGTGAGGGACTTTTCAACAATCGCGGCACCATTGAATGAGTTGGTCAAGAAAGGGGTGAGTTTCAAGTGGGGAAAAGCTCAAGAGGAAGCCTTCTCCACACTCAAAGGTAAGTTAACCAATTCACCTCTCTTAGTTCTGCCTGACTTTTCTAAAGTTTTTGAGGTCGAGTGTGATGCCTCTGGAATAGGAATTGGGGCTGTTTTAATGCAAGACTCTAAGCCTATCGCATACTTTAGTGAGAAGCTTAATGGGGCTGCATTGAACTACTCTACCTATGACAAGGAATTGTATGCTCTCAAAAGAACTTTAGAAAATTGGCAACATTACCTGTGGCCAAGGGAATTTGTGATTCATTCGGATCATGAAAGCCTAAAATTTCTTAAGTCACAAGGAAAGTTGAATAGGCGGCATGCAAGATGGCTTGAATTCATTGAAACATTTCCTTACATCATTAAGCATAAAAAAGGAAAAGAAAATGTTGTCGCTGATGCTTTGTCTAGGAGATATTCTCTTATTACTTCAATGCATGCTAAAATACTTGGTTTTGAAATGTTGAAAAGCATGTATGAGAATGATGTGGATTTTTCTGAAATTTGGAAGTTGTGTGAAAAACATGGCAAAAGTGATTTTTACAAACATGATGGATTTCTTTTTCGGAAAAATAAATTGTGTGTTCCATCTTGTTCCATGCGTGAATTGCTTGTTAGAGAAACACATGGTGGTGGATTAATGGGGCATTTTGGGGTTGAGAAAACATTGTCCTTATTGAGTGAACATTTTTATTGGCCTCACATGCGTAGGGATGTGGTAAGTGTTTGTGGAAATTGTAATGTGTGTAAACATGCAAAGTCGAAAGTGCTTCCACATGGCTTATACACCCCTTTGCCTGCTGCTTCTCATCCTTGGGTTGACATATCAATGGATTTTGTCCTCGGCTTGCCAAGATCACAATCAGGTAAGGATAGCATCTTTGTGGTGGTGGACAGGTTTAGTAAAATGGCTCATTTTATTGCTTGTTCTAAAACCAATTATGCAACTCATATCGCTGATTTGTTTTTCAGGGAAATTGTTAGGTTGCATGGCTTACCCAAGAGCATTGTGAGTGATAGGGATGTCAAATTCCTTAGTCACTTCTGGAGGACATTGTGGAACAAACTTGGAACCAAACTTTTGTTCTCCACCACTGCACACCCACAAACAGATGGTCAAACGGAGGTGGTCAATAGAACACTTTCCACATTATTGCGTTCCATCCTTAGAAAAAATCTAAAACATTGGGAAAGATGCCTGCCTCACATTGAGTTTGCTTATAATCGAGTGGTTCACTCCACTACTAATGCTTCACCGTTTGAAGTTGTGTATGGTTTTAACCCATTAACTCCACTTGATATTTTACCTTTTCCTACTAATCAATTTTCGAATCTTGAAGGTGAAAAGAAGGCAAAGTTTGTGCAGGAGTTCCATGCAAAGGTAAAGGCCAACATTGAGCGGAAGAATGAACAAGTAGCGAAGCACGCCAACAAAGGTCGGCGAAAAATGGTTTTTCAACCTGGAGATTGGGTGTGGCTACACTTGAGGAAGGAGAGGTTTCCGGAGCAACGAAAATCAAAACTTCATCCATGAGGAGATGGTCCTTTCCAAGTCTTAGAGAAGATCAATGATAATGCCTACAAGATTGATTTACCCGACAGGTATGGGAATGTTAGTGGTACCTTTAATGTTGCTGATCTTTCTCCCTTTGAATTTTCAGATTCGAGGACGAATCCTTTTGAGGAGGGAGGAGATGATGAGGATCATGGAACACATGGGCATCACGGGGTTGGAGGCGGACATGATGAGGAAGGCGGAATGCACACAAGTGGACAAGACCCTTTGCGTGGAATTGGAGGCCCAATGACAAGGGAGCGGACCAAGAGAATGAAGGAGGCCTTAAATGGATTAATCATGGAATTCCAAGAGGAGGCCCAACACCTTTGCTTGGGGGAAGCATTCGGGCCTATAATTACATTAATTAAGGCCCAAACATGCTTTTAAAAACCCAACCCAAGTGGTGCTACGAGATTTCAAGCCCACCCACCATGGAATCTTCAAAGTCAAAAGGTGGTGGGCTACTTGTCTTTTCTTTTCCAAAAGGGTGTGCTACTTGTCTCCTAAAGTATTGGTCAAGTGCCAAAGTTGTCAAAAGCATCCTATAGGCTTTTTGACTATGGAAAACTAGCCATTAGACTAATGTAAAGAGCCACCCCATGTGTAATTCGAATTTCAAGTTTCTTTGGCTATAAATAGCCACCCCCTTGTACTCTTGAAGCATCATGAATGAAGGTAATGTTATTATGGTGAGTTTTGCTTGCAACCTTTGTGTTCTTGCTTAATTCTTGACTTATCAAAGGATTGGTCATCCTTTGTGGCGTCTTGTGGCTAGAGTTCTTAGAGACACGTTCTCTTTGGGTTCTACCTTGACCATTTCCCCCTTCCTTCTCATTTCACTATCCGCACACCAAATACACTTGTTTTCTTGCGGCGATCCGGGTGCTCAACGCGCGAACATTATACAAGGTTCCTAGGACAATTCCTAGCGGGTCTTGCATCGCGTATCAGGCCTAATGGGCCTAAGTGGACCAATGGGCCTAATAGGCCTAAGTGGTCTAATGTGCCTAAGTGGATGAATGGGATTAATGGGCCTAATGGTCTGAATGAGCCTAATGGGTTGAATGCGCCTAATGAGCCTAAGTGGCCTAACAGGCCGAAGTGGCCTAATGGACCTAATGAGACAAATTGGCCTAATGGTCCTAATGGGACTATGTGGCTCAATATGCCTAAGTGTCCTGATGGAAACAATGGGCCTATGTTGCATAATGGGGCTGAAGGGCCCAAGTACCCTAATGGGCTAAAGTGGACGAATGGGCTTAATGGGCATAATGGGCATAATGGGCCTTAGTGGCCAAATCGGCCTAATAGGTATAATGAGACTAAGTTTCCCAATGGGACTAATGATCCTAATTGTCCTAAGTGGACCAATGGGCCTAATGGACTTAATGGGCCTAAGTGGGCCTACTGGGCTTAATGGGCCTACTAGGCCTCATGGGTCTACTAGGCCTAATGGCACTACTAGGCCTAATGGGCCTAAGTGGTGTAATGGTCCTAAGTGGCCTAATTGGCATAAGTTGCCTAATGTATCTAATGGTTCTAATGGGCCTCAGTGACCTAATGGGCCTAATGGGACTCAACGACCTAATGGATCTAATGGGCCTAATGGGCCTCAATGACCTAATGTACCTAATGCGCCTAATGGGACTAAGTGGCCTAATGGGCCAAAGTGTATGAATGGGAATATGGGCCTAATGGGTATAATGGGTCTCATGGGCCAAAGTGGCCAAATGAGCCAAATGGACCTAATGGGACTAAGTGGAATAACGGGCATAATGGTCCTAATGGGCCAAAGTGGATGACTGGGAATAATTGGCATAATTGGACAAAGTATCCAAATGGGCCTATTGGGCCCAAATGGATTAATGGGCCTAATGGGCCAAATGGGCCTAAGTGTCCTAATGGGACAAAGTGGATGAATGTGCCTAATGGACTGAATAGGCATAATGGGCCTAATGGGCCTAAGTGGCCAAATGGGCCAAATGGACCTAAGTGGCCTAATGGGACTAATGAGATTAGTGGGCCTAAGTGGCTTAATGGGACTAAGTGGCCAAATGGGCCTAATGAGCCAAATGGGCCTAAGTGGCCTAATGGGCCTAATGGGACAAAGTGATGAATGGACCTAATGGGCCTAATGGGCATAATGGACCTAATGGGAATAAGTGGTCTAATGGGCCTAATTGGCCTAAGTGGCCTAATGGGCCTAATGGGGCTAAGTGATTGAATGAGTCTAATGGGCCTCATGGGCCTAATTAGCCTATGTGGCCTAACTGGCCTAAGTGGTCGAATGGGCCTAATGGGCCTAAGTTTCCTAAGGGTCCTAATGGGCATAATGGTCCTAACTGGATGAGTGGGGCTAATGGGACTTAGTGGCACAATGGGCCTAATGGGCCTAGGTGGCCTAATGAGCCTAAGTGGCCAAATAGGAATAAGTCACCTAAAGGGCCTAATGGGCCAAAGTGGCCTAATAGGACTAATGGGAATATGTGTCCTAATGGGACTAATGGGATAATGGGATTAATGGGCCTAATGGGATAATGGGCCTAATGGGCCTAAGTGGGTGAATGGGCCTAAGTGGCATAATGGGCCTAATGGGCCTAACTAGCCTAATGTTTCTAATGGGAATAAGTAACATAATGGGATTAATGGTATAATGGGCCTAATAGTCCTAAGTTTCTGAATGGTCCTAATGGCCCTAAGTGGCATAATTGGCCAAATGGGCCAAATGGGCGCAAGTGGTCTAATGGGATTAAGTGACCTAATGGGCCTAATGGGACTAAGTGGGCTAATGCGTCCAAGTGGACTAATGGTCCTAAGTGGACCAATGGGCCTAATGGCCCAAAGTTGCCTAATTGGCTTAATGGGTTTAAGTGGCCGAATAGGCCGAATAGGCCTAAGTGGCTGAGTTAGAATAATGGGCCGAGGTGGCCTAATGGGCTTGATGGGACTTACGGGACTTACTGACCTAATATGTCAAATGGTCCTAAGTGACCCAATGAGATTAGTGGGTAAAATGGGACTCAGGACTAATGAGCCTAATGGGCCTAAGTGGCTTAATGGGCGGAATGGGCCTCAATGGCCTAATGGACCTAATGTGCCTAATGGGTCGAATGGGCCTAAGTGGCCTAATGGTCTTAATAGGATTAAGTGTCCGAATGGGCCTAATGGGTCTTAGTGGTCGAATTAGCCTAACTGGTCGAAGTGTCCTAATGGGACTAAGTGGCCTAATGGGACTAATGGGTTAACAGTCATAATGGGATTAATGGGCATAATGGGCCTTAGTGGCCTAATGGGACTCAGTGGCCTAATGGGCCTAATGGGCCTAAGTGGCCTAATGGGCTGAATAGGCCTAAGTGGCCTAATGGGATGAATGGGCCTCAATAGCCCAATGGGACAAATGGGCATAATGGGGTGAATGGGCCTAAGTGGCCTAAGTGGCCTAATGGGCCTAAGTGGCCTAATGGTCCAAATGATCCAAATGGCCCTAAGTAGTCCAAAGGGCCTAATGGGACTTAATAGCCTAATTGGCCTAATCAGAAAAGTGGACCTAAGTGGCTGAATGGGTCCAAGTGGCCCAATGGGCCTAAGTATCCTAATGGGACTAAGTGCCTGAATGTGCCTGATGGGCCTAATGGGCCTCAATGGCCTAAGGGTATGAAGTTTCCTATCGGTCCTGATGGGCCTAAGGAGCGCAATGGGTCTTAGTTTCCTAATGGGCCTAAGTGGTCTAATGGGCCGAAGTGACCTAAGGGGCCTAAGTGGACTAATGGAGCTAATAAGCCTAAGTGGACTAATGGGCCTATGTAGCCTAATGGGCCTAAGTGTCCTAATGGTCCAAAGGGGACTAAGTGGACTAAGGAGCCTAAATGTTCTAATGGGACTAATGGGCCTAATGGGACTTAGTGGCCTAATGGGCCTAATGCGCCGAATGAGCCAAAGTGCATAATGGTCTTAATGGGCCTAAGTGGCCTACTGGGCCTAAGTGGCCTAATGGGCCTAAGGGGACTAAGTGACAGAGTGGACCTAATGGTCCTAAGTTGACTAAGGGGCTTAACGGGCCTAATGAGCCTAACGGGCCTAAGTGGAATAATGGTCTTTAGTGGCCTAATGGGCCTAATGCGCTGAATGTGCCTAAGTGGTAAAATGTGTCTTAGGGGCCTAAGTGGCCTAATGGTCCTAAGTGGCCTAATGGGTTTAGTGTGCCTGATGGGAATAATTGACCTAATTGGGACAATTTTCCTAATGGTCCTAATGGGCCATATGGGGCAAAGTGGCCTAATGGGCCTAATCCAATGGGATTTATGAGCCAAATGGGCCAAATGGACCTAAAGGGACAGAGTTTCCAAATGAACCGAATGGTACTAAGTGTCATAATGGGCCTAAATGACCTAATTGGATAAATGTGCCTCATGGTCCAAAGTGGTCTAAAGGTCTTAAGTAGCCTAATGGGTCCAATGTGACCAATGACCCGAATGGGACTAAGTGGCCTAATGAGTTTAATTGTCCTAATGCACATAATGGTCCAAATGGGCCTAAGTGGCATAATGTGCCTAATCTAATGGAATTAATCGTCCAAACGGCCCTAAGTGGCCTAATGGGCCAAATGGGCCAAATGGGCCAAAGTGGACCAATGTTCCTAATTGGCTGAATGGGACTAATGGGCATAATAGAAAAAATGGGTCTCATAGGTCTAAGTGGCCTAATGGGCCTAATGAGCCAAATGAATGAACCTGATGGATCCACACTCTTCTGGCTTCTGATGCTCGCCTCCTCCTATTTCCCTCTTAGTGTTTTGAGGGATTGTACAACGGGGATGGTGTCACTTCACCTGGTCTATCTTCTTCCTTATCTTACTTTCTTTTTATTCCCTCTCGACTGATGTGGCTTGCTGGTGTGGTCATCACGTGCTGTTGACCACCCCTCTTTTGATCTATCCCTATGCATCAGACCCCTAATCTGGGTTTGTGTGTGCGGGTGCTTTAGACTGCTTGGGTTGGATCTGGTGAGTGCTTCTGGTGCCTTCTTTCTCCTCTACCCATTCTAGATTACCCATCACGTTTGACTCCACTTTTGTCAGTCTTGATTCGGGATCCAGGTCTACTTGGGATGGTGCTGGAGTAGGGATGGTAGTGGTCTCATCTTGGGTTCATTCCTCTGTTTAGGTCCTTCTCTATTTTGAGGATGTAGATTGTGGTCTCATATGGTGATTTTGTTTGGGATTGATTTTTTTCCCTATTATTGGTTCTCTATTTTTTTTGGACCAATGCAGTTTTGAGCTTGGTCCCCTACCGAGGCCTCCATATGTTCATCCTTCCTTCGCCCCTTTCCCTGTCAGTCCGGTGCGAGAGTCTTCATGGAGGTTCTAAGAGGTGTGAATAAAGTGTCTTAGGGTCTCTGGGAGGGTGAATGGCCCATCTTTGAAGGTTAAAATAGTTGTGATGTTCTATTTTTATGGTTTTTTGGTGGTGATGTTGGAGTTCTTCGACGAAGATATAAAGACATCAGTGGTGATTAGTCGACATCCTTGTTCGTTTTACTCTAGTTCTCGGCTCCGATGATGATGGTCAATGACAAAGAAGGTGGTGTTCCCATCAGTGATGTGGTGAATCTAGAGATGATGGTAAAGATGATTTTGTTTGAAGTGGACGACAATGAGGTGATGATGATAATGGGTGATGATGATGGAGAGAGATTCTTCGACGTGTTGTCTTCGATGCAGTGGCTTTTATGAAAATTTTAAAAATGATGTCAAGGGCCTAATGGGCATAATATTCCTAATGGGACTAATTGGCCTAAGTGGCCTAATTGGCCTAAGTGTCCAAATGGGCCTAAGTGTCCAAATGGGCCTAAGGTGTCGAATGGGCCTAATAGGCCTAAGTTGCCTAATGGGCCTAAGCAACCTAAGTGGAATAAAGGTCCAAATGGGCCTAATGGGATTAAGCGGCCTAAGAGGAATAAAGGGCCTAATGGACCTAATGGGCCTAAGTGGCCGAGTGAGTGTAAGTGTCCTAGTGGGCATAAGTAGCCTAATGGGCCTAAGTGGCTGAATGGGCCTAATGGGCCTAATTGGACTTAGTGACCTAATGGGCCTATGCGGACCAATGGCCCTAAGTGGCCTAATGGGCCTAATGGATAATGGGTATAATGGGCCTAAGTGGCCTAAGTGGCCTAATTGGGCTAATGGGCCAAAGCAACCTAAGTGGCCTAATGGGTTCAGTGAGCCTAAGTGACATAATGAGCCTAAGTGACCTAAGTGACCTAATGTGCCTAATGTGCCTAAGCGGCATAAGTGACCTAAGGGGCATAATGGGCCTAATGTCCTAAATGGGCCTAAGTGGCCTAATGGGCCTAAGGGGACTAAGTGGCCTAATGGGCCTAAGCGGCCAAAGTGGCCTTAGGGGGAAAATGAGCCTAATGGGCTCAATAGGCCTAAGAAGACTAAGCGGCCTAAAGGGCCTAATGGTCCTAAGTAGCCTAAGTGGCCTAAGGGTCCAAATGGGCCAAATGGGCTCAATGGGCCTAAGTGGCCTAATGGGTCTAAGTGTCTGAATAGGCCTAAGTGGCCTAATGGGCCTAAGTGGACCTAATGAGCCTAATGTTGATAATGGGGATAATGGGCCTAATTTGACTAATGGGATGAATAGGCCCAATGGGCCAAGTGGGCCTAATAGGCCTTAGTGGTTTAATGGGCCTAAGTGGTCTAATTGTCCTAATGGGCCTAGGCGGCCTAATCGACCTAATGGGCAGAATGGTCCTAAGTGGCCTAAAGGTCCTAATGGGTCGAATGCGCCTAATGAGACTAATGGCCTAAGTGGACTAATGGGACTAATGGGACTAATGGGCCTAAGTGGCATAATGGGCCTTTATGGGACTAAGTGGACCAATGGGCCTAAGTGGCCTAATAAGCCTAATGGGCCTAAGTGGACTAATGGGCCAATTGGGCCTAAGTGGCCTAATGAGACTAATGAGCCTAATGAGCCTAAGTGGCCAAATTAGTGTAATGGACCTAATGAGCCTAAGTGGCCTAATCATCATAATGAGACTAATGGGCCTAATTGGTATAATGGGCCAATGGGACTAAGTGGCCTAATGGTTTGAATGGGCCTAATGGGCTGAGTGAGATGAATTGTCCTAATGGTTCTGAGTAGCCTAATGGGCCTAATGAGCGTAAGTGGCCTAATGATCATAATTGGTTTTAGTGGCCAAATCGGCCTAATGGGCCTAAGTGGACAAATAGTCTTAATGGGCCTAAGTGGCCTAATGGGACAAATGGGCCTAAGTGACCTAATGGGCTTAAGTGGCCTAATCAGTCTAGTGGGCCTAATTTGGCCTTAGGTATTAGTGTTTTAGATATAGTGTTTTGGGTCTATGTATTAGGATTTTTTTATTCTATTTGGCCTAAATTGGTCTAAATTGGCCCTAATGGCCCAATGAACAATGAGATAATGGACTAATGACCTAAATGACCTAATTAGTCTAAATAGCCTAATGGAGCAATAGTCTAGTGGCCTAATTTTCACAATGGCCTAATTTTCATAAATGAACTAATTTTTCTAAATGGTCTAATTAGTCTAAATGGATTAAATGGTCTAATTGGATTAAATGGACTAATTGGCCTAATTTTCTTAATTGAACTAATTGGCCTAAATTGGCCAAAATGGTCAAATGGTCCAAAATGGTCTAATTGGTCCAAATGGACTAAATTGTCTAATTGGATTAAATGGTTTAATTGGCCTAATTAGCCTAATTGGACTAATTAGCCTAAATTGGCGTAAATGGTCAAATCGCCAAATAAAAAATTGTCCTATTGGTGTAATGAACAGATGGGATAATGGCCTAATGGCCAAATTGGTCTAAATATCCTAATGACCTAATTGGTATAAATGGACTAATTGGTCTAAATGGATTAATTGGTACAAATGGATTAAATTATCTAATTATAATAATTGTACTAATTAACCTAAATGGTCTAACTGGCCTAATTGGATTAAATGTCCTAATGGATAAATTCCCTAAATGAATTAAAGTCCAAAATTTCTTATGTCCTAATGACCTAATTGGCCTGAATGAAATAATTGGCCTAAATGACCTAATTTGTCTAACTGACCTAATTGGTCTAATTGGCCTAATTGGCCTAATTCATCTAAATGGACTAATTGGCCAATTAGCCAATTAGCTAAATAGACAAATGATCAAAATTACCAAGTGACCAAATAATTAAATAACGCAACATAAATGGAATTAGACTGAAATTAACATACAAGAGGAATCCATACTATAAACATGTTTATCATTCTAATTAGTATGTATTGTTTATGTTAGGTCACTAGTATTAAATTTCTAATTAAATTTATTTTTAGATTTTTCTTCATTTTGTGGATTTATTCAACATCTACCATTTAATTAATTCTAGCTTTATCACTTTCATATTATTTAATAATGTATTATTATACTAATCAATTTCATTTACAATAAGAGGCATTTGGCACCGAAGGTCGTGTGCCTCAAGAAAAATTATTTTCCTTGACTATGAAGTAAAATAATGGAAGTGTTGTAAATGTACAAATACAAGAAAATATTGTAAGTTTTTTATTTATATTTAAAGTTTTGATACGTAATTCATAATTAAATATCTTGTTTATATTTTTAATAGTGTGTCCTGGAGACCATCGATGATAAAGAAGATGACAAATTCGGGCTAAATGATCATTTAAGACAAGTATTATATGAGGAGTTCCACGAGAGAGTCTAATGTTGAACCATGAAAACCATCATCCCCACTATGTATTGGACCTCATTAGGTGCCTCTCAAATCTATCAGACAACCGAGATGAAAAAATCTCATGCAGAAGCAGATGACTCCAAAAAATAGCTATACAATAGTGTGAAAGAAGTAAATTGGTCACCGAACACTTCCTAAAAAATATATCAGTTATAAGTCCACCACTTCCATAAGAGACTTCTATTACTTTTGATTTATGTATTACATCAATGAGCTTTTTATATGATACCTTGAGTTATTTAAATGAGGGTCCTAGTGGTGGTTGAGCTGATGGCGGTGGCGGTGGAGGTGGTGGGGGGCGGGGGGGGGGGGGGGGGGGCAGTGGCGGTGGCAGTGGAGGTGGGGGGGGGGGGTGGAGGTGGTGGTGGCGGTGGTGGCGACGAAGGTGGAAGTGGTGAAAATGGTGGTGGTAGTGGTTTTGGGAATAATGAAAGTGTGTGAATATGGATGATATATTTAAATTTATTTTAATAATTATTTCCCGAAACCAAGAGTGAGGATCTTTCATGTCAAATTTAAAATTAATTTATTTAATATTTAAATAAATAAATACCTGTGCTTAGGAACTTTTTTCGTTAGTGAATGTTGATCATCTGAAAAGTCCCTTTCATATTACCATCATTGCATTGTGAGGATCTTAGGATAAAATCCCTGTAGTGGCGATCCACATGAGCTCATATGATCTTCCAAAAACACCACTCGATCTCAAGGTGCTAGTGCGGCAAGTCGAATGCCTTATGTTGTTCGTTATTGATCACTCGTTCTTCAGCCTTGAAGAAATCTTTCTTACACTTATCGTTTTTGAGAAATAGGGAGAGAGAGGTAAAATGATAAGTTGAGAGAGAATTCATTGTTTGCAACAATTTTCTATTCTTAATTTTTGGTTGGTCTACACAATATACATAGATGCCTATTTATAGAGTTGAGATTTAAGTTAAAATATCATTTAATTTCATACCGACCATTAAATAAAATGGATTAAATTGTCTAATTGGCCTAAATTGCATAAATTGCATAATTGGACTAATTAACCTAATTTTTCCTAAATGGCCTAAATGTCCTAATTGGCCTAAATGAATTAAATTAGCCTAATTGGATTAATTGATATAAATTAACTAAATTGTCTAATTGGTTTAATTGTCCTAATTGGCTTAATTGGCCTAAATGGCCTAAATTGGCCAAATCAGTTTAAATGTCCTAATCATATTAATTGTCCTAAATTGCCTAAATTGTCCTAAATGGCCTAATTATATGAATTGGCTTAAATGGTCTAAATTATCCTAAATGGCCAAAATTGGTCTAAATGGTCTAAATGGCCTAAATGACCTAATTGTCCTAAATGACCTAAATTAGCCTAAATGACTTAATTGTATAATTGTATTAATTAGACTAATTGGACTAAATGACCTAAATGGACTAAATGGCCTAATTGGCATAAATGGCCTAAATGACCTAAATGACCTAATTTCCTAATTGGCCTAAATGGCCTAAATGGTCTAATTGGCCTAATTGGACTAAATTGAATAATTGGTATATATGGACTAATTGTCCTAATTTGACTAAATGGACTAATTTTCCTAATTGGGCTAAATGGTCTAAATTATCCTAAATGGCCTAATTTGGCCTAATTAACCAATTTGGTCTAAATGGACTAAATTGGTCTAAATGGTCTAAATTGCTAAATTGGCCTAAATGATCTAAATGGTCTAATTGATATAGTTGGCCTAAATGGATTATTTTACTAAATGAAATAAATGAACTAATTGGTATAATTGTCCTAAATGGACTAAATTGACCTAAATGGCCTAAATTGGACTAAATGGCATAAATTGGACAAAATGGCCTAGTTGTCCTAATTGGCCTGAATTGCTTAATTGAACTAATTGGCCTAATTGATCTAATTTTCCTAATTGTTATAAATGAGCTAAATTGGCATAAATGGACTAATTGGCCTAAATTGAATAAATTGTATAATTGACCTAATTGACCTAATTGTCCTAAATGGACTAAATTGACCTTATTGTCCTAAATTTACAAAATTGGCCTAAATGGACAAAATTGGCCTAAATTGCTTAATTGGCCTAAATTGCCTAAATTGCATAATTGGACTATTTGAACAAAATGGTCTAAATTGTCCTAACCGGATTAAATGGACTAATCGGACTAATTTTCCTAATTTATCTAAATTTACTAAATTGTCCTAAATGACATAATTGTCCTAAATGGTCTAAATTGGCCTAAATAGCCTAAATGGCCTAAATTGGCCTAAATGGCCTAATTAGCCTAAATGACCTAAATTGGCCTAAATGGCCTAAATGAACTAAATTTCTTAATTGGAAAATTTTCCTAATTGGCCTAATTGGCCTAATTGGACTAAATTGGCCTAAATGGCCTAAATCTTCTAATGGGACTAAATGGCCTTAAGAGCCTAAATTGGCCTAATTAGTCTGAATTGGTATCATTGGCCTCATTGGCCTAAATGACCTAAATTGGACTAAATGTACTAAATGTCCTAATTCGTCTAAATGGTCTAATTAGAATAATTGGCCTAAATGACCTAAATTGGCCTAAATTGACCAATGGGCCAAATGGGCCTAAGGTTCGAATGGGCCTAAGTGTCCTAAGTGGCCTAATGGGCCAAATGGGTCTAATGGAATTAAGTGGACTAATGGGCCTAAGTCTAATAATCATCATAATTTTCCAATTGGGACTAAGTGGCCTAATGGGTCTAATAGGCCTAATGGGTCCAGTGGTCGAAAGTGGTGTAATGGGCCTAAGTGGTCTAAGTGGCCTAATGGGTTGAATGAGCCTATTGGACCTAAGTGGAATAATGGGCCTAAGTGTACTAATGGGACCATTAAGTCCAATTCAGCCTAATGGCCCTAATGGGATTAATGGGTCGAATAGACTAGTTGGGCCTAAGTGGCCTGATGGGCCTCATGGGCCTAATGGGACTAAGTAGCCTAATGGACCCATTATGGTCAATTCAGCGTAATGGTCCTAAAGGAATTTTTTTTTTCTAATGGACCTAATAGGCCTAATGGTATGGGCCTAATGGGTCTAAGGGGCCTAATGGGCCTAAGTGGATGAATGTTCCTAAGTGGCCTAAGTGGCCTAATGTGCTGAATGGGCCTATGTGGTCTAATGGGCTCAATGGGCCTAAGGGGCCCAATGAGACTAATGTGTTTAAGGGGCCTAATGGGCCTAAGTGGCCTAAGTGACCTAATAGGCCTAATGAGCCTATTGGTCCTAAGGGAACTAATGGGGCTAATGAGTCTATTGACCAAATTAGCCTAATGGGATGAAGGGGCCCAATAGGCCCATTGGATCGAATGGGAATATCGGGATTATTGGGCCGATTGGGCCTAAGTGACCTAATAAGCCTAATGGCCTAATTGGCCTAAGTGGCCTAATGGGCTCAATGGGCCTAATGGGTCTAAGGGTTTTAATAGGACTAAGTGGCCTAATGGGCCTAAGTGACCTAATGAGAATATTGGGCCTATTTGGACTAAATGGTCTAATGGGCCTCATGGTCTTGATGGACCTAATGGACCCATTATAGATAATTCAACCTAATGGGTCCAATGGGCCTAAGTGGCTTAATGGGTCGAAGTGGCCCAAGTTTTCAAATGGGCCTAATGGGTCCAATGGGTCTAAGTGTCCAAAGTTGCCTAATGGACCTAATGGGTCCAATGGGTTTAAGTGATCGAATGGTCCTAAGTGGCCTAAGTTTCCTAATGGGTCCAATGGGTCTAAGTGGCCGAATGGACCTAAGTGGCCTAAGTTGCCTAATGGGCCTAATGGGTCTAAGCGTTCGAATCGGCCTAAGTGGCTTAAGTTGCATAATGAGCTTAATGGGCCTAATGGGTCTAATGGGTCTAATGGGCCTAAGTGGCCTAGTCAACCTAATGGGTCTAATTGGTCTAATGTGGTGAATGGGTTGAATGGGCCTAAGTGGCATAATGGGATGAATGGGTATAATGGGACTAAGTGGCCTAATGGACCTAAGTGGACTAATGGGCCTAAGTGTTCTAAGTTGCCTAATTGGCTTGATGGGCTTGATGGGTCTAATGAGTCTAAGTGTCCTAGCTGGCCTAAGTTGCCTAATGGGCCCAATGGGCTTAATGGGTCTAATGGGCGTATGTGTCCAAAGTTACCTAATGGGCCCAATGGGCCGAATAGGCCTAATGGGACCAATGGGCCTAATGAGTCCAATGAGCCTAAGTGGCCTAAGTTGTCTAATGTGCCTAAGTGGACTAATGGTATTAATCAGCCTAAGTGTCCTAATGGGCCTAAGTGGCATAATTAGCCTAATGGGTCGAATGGGCCTAAGTGGACTAAGTTGCCTAATGGGATGAATTGGCCTAATGTGCCAAATGGGCCTAAGTGGCCTAATGGGACTAATGGGCCTAAGTGTCCCAACTTGACCAATGGGACTAATGGGCCTAATGGGTCTAATGGGCCTAATGGGTCTAATACGTCTAAGTGACATAATGGGCCTAAGCAGCCAAAGTTTCCTAATGGGCTTAATTGGCCTAATGGGTCCAGTGGTTCAAGTTGGCTTAATGGGCCTGAGTGGCCTAAGTTTCCTAATGGGCCTAATGGTATTAATGTGTCTAATGGGCCTAAGTGGCATAATCGGCCTAATGGGTCTAATGGGCATAATGGGTAGAATGAGCCTCGCTGGCCTAATGGGTCAAATGGGTTGAATGTGACTAACATTATTGGAAAAAGGGATTTTTGTGATGGTGCATTTATGACGGGATCCCATTGAAAATGTCCCATTGCGGAAAAGGGTGTCACAAATATTATCCTTTATGAAGGTCCATCACAAAAGGTTATTATTTGGGACGGGCAGGGGCACCGTCGTGAATAGGTTTAGTGTTTTTTCAAACTCTATTGCAACGAGCCGACCACCCATCGCAAATCATTTTCTTGATTTTTTTTAGAACTTTTTGTGACAGACCCTCATAATTAGTATTTGCAACAGTCAGTGGAAAATACTATAGAAATTTAAAAAAACCATTTGGGATGGGCCCATCGCAAATAGTTGAAAAAATAAAATAAAAATAAATTAAATAATATAATATTAATAATAATATAATATTGATATAAATGAAATTATAATAATAATATTTGCGCAATAAAATTATTTATAAAATAATAATAATAATAATATTAATATAATATTAATATAAATGAAATAATAATATTAATATTCATAAAATTAAATTACTTATAAAATAATTAAATTATATAATAATATTGTTAATAATATTAATGAAATAATAATAATATTATTAATAATATAATAAAAACCTTAGTATTCACAAAAATATAAAAATATATTAATTAATAAAAAAATAAATATAATTATAAAAACAGAAATATTCAAGACAATATAAAAAATGCACTATTTAAAACTTTAATTAGTTAATATTACAAAAAAAATACATTCAAATGTTTCATTATAAAATAAAAATACATCACTGAGGGGGAGGGTCATCTGGAGGAGCTGGAGGAGATGGTGGAGGGAACTTCATCCCTAAATTGTAAGTCATACATCACATTTACTTCATATGCTTCTACTCCTACTAATGCTGCCATCGACACATGTCATCCTGCATCTCCTGGTGCTGTTGTCGTAGGAACTCTTCCTACTACTGTTGCTACCACTAACACATCTCCTGCTCCCTACGTATAGTCTCTATAAGCTCACTTTGAGCTCACAGATGCTCCTCATACTATGTATGAGATGATGATGACTCTTTGAAAGATCCTCTCGGGCTAGACGCTAACATCACAAAGGTTCCATAAAAACCCCCAAGGCTCAATCGAGAGTTGATACCAATAAATCATCCTTTTTTGAAGGTATACTAGATCGCCTGCATCCATGTTGCCTCATCAAATCGGGGGGGGGCACTAGTCTGACCATCAGTCTCAGCCTGACTCTCACTATGTGTCTGAGACATTTCATCCTCATATGACCCTTTAAATTGAAATTTAAAATTAAAATAGTTAAAATATTTTTTGTAGTTAAATTTAAAACTCAAAAATAAATTATACTAACCACAATCATGTATCCCCTAATTTTGCTAACCTACTGATGATGTACTTTGAAAACTCCTACTCAACTAGTGTATACATAATTCATCCCAAACCTGAGATGAAATATAATCAGGTATGTGGATGTATCAACATTTGAAATATTAATAAAAAAACTTACAATCTTTTCTTGTGTTTCTTCATTTACATCTCTTCTATAATTTTTCTTCCTAGTCAAGGAAAATAATTTTGCTTGAGGCACACGACGTTTGATACCAAATTCCTCTTGATGAAAATGAAATTGATTAGTATAATACTACATTATTGAATAATATGAAAGTGATAAACCAAGAATGAATTAAAATTGTAGATGTTGAATAAATCCTTAAAATGAATAAGCATCTGAATATACATTTAATTATAAATTTAATACTAGTGACATAACATAAGCAATACATACTAATTAGCATAATAAACATGTTTATGCTATGGATTCCTCTTTTATATTCATTTCATTCTAATTCCATTTATGTTGTGTAATTTGGTTATTCGGTCAGTTGGTAATTTTGATCATTTGTCCATTTGGCTATTTGCCTAATTGGCCAATTAGGCCATTTAGGAAAATTAGGAAAATTAGGAAAAATTAGTCTAATTAGGTCATTTAGGCCAATTAGTCCATTTATAAAAATTAGGTCGTTTAGGTCAATTAGGTCATTATTCCATAATAAATTTAGGAATTTAATACATTTAGGTCAATTAGTCCATTAGTCCACTTAGGACATTAGGCCATTTAGGCCAATTAGGCTAATTAGACCATTTAGGTCAATTAGGCCAATTAGGCTAATTAGACCATTTAATCCAATTAGATCATTTAATCCATTTAAACCAATTAGGCCATTTAGACAAATTAGGTAATTTATGACAATTAGTCCATTAGAATATTTAGACCAATTTTTCCATTAGTACATTATCCCATTAGTTTATTACACAATTAGGCCAATTGGCCATTTGGCGATTTGACCATTTATGCCAATTTAGGCCAATTAGGCCAATTAGAATAATTAGGACAATTAGACCATTTGATCCAATTGGACCATTTAATCCAATTGATCCATTTAATTCATTTCAATCAATTAGACCATTTAGACCCATTTGGCAGTTTAGGCCAATTTAGGCCAATTAGGCCAATTAGGTCAATTAGGCCAATTAGAACATTTAATCCAATAATACCATTTAATCCATTTAGACTTATTAGTCCATTTATACCAATTAGTTCATTTATGTCAATTAGGAAATTATTCCAATTATGCCATTAGGCTATTAGGCCATTAGGCTATTTAGACCAATTAGGCCATTTAGGTCATTAGGCCATTATCCCATTAGTTCATTGGGCCATTAGGATAATTGGTCATTTGGTCATTTGGTAATTTAGACCAATTTAGACCAATTTAGGCTAATTAGAACAAAAAAATCCTAAAACCTAGAACCAAAACACTATATCTAATACACTAATATCTAAGGCCTAATGAGGCCCATTAGGCCGATTAGGCCACTTAGGACCATTAGGTCACTTAGGCTCATTCGCCCCATTCGGCCCAATAAGACACTTAGGTCCATTATGCCCCTTCAGCCACTTAGGCCCTTTAAGCCCATTAGGCTGATTTGGACACTTAGGCCCATTGGACTCATTAGGCCACTTAGGCCCATTAGGCCCATTATGCCACTTAGAACCATTAGGCCCATTCATTCCACTTGACCCATTAGTCCCATTCAAACCATTAGGACACTTAGGCCCATTAGGCCCATTACAACAGTTAGGACGATTAGGCCTATTAGGCTCATTATGCTGATTGGGCCACTTAGGCTCGTTATGCCCATTAGGACCATTAGGCCACTTAGTCCCAATTGGACCATTAGGTCCATTAGTCCACTTAATCCCATTAGGCGGATTAGGCCAATTAGTATCATTGGTCCACTTAGGACCATAAAGGCCCATTATGCCCATTAGGCACATTAGGCCCATTAGGCCACTTAGGCCTATTAGGTTCATTACGTGCATTCGTCCCATTGGTCCCATTAGGCCACTTAGGGATATTTAGACCATTAGGTCCATTAGGTTGATTAGTACACATGGGACCATTAGGCCACTAAGCCCATTATGCCCACTAGGCCCATTAGGCGCATATCCCCATTTGCCCCATTAGCACCATTAGTCCCATTAGGCCACTTAGGCCCATTAGTCCCATTAGTCCACTTAGGTCCATTAGGCCCATTAGCCCACTTAGCCCAATTAGGCCCATTGAAACACTTATGCCCATTAGCCTACTTTGGTCCATTGAGACCATTTGGCCCATTTGGACCCTTAGGCCCCTTAGGAAACTTAGGCCCATTTGGCCCATTAGGCCTCTTAGAACACTTAGGACAATTAGGCCACTTAGGCCCGTTGATCCCATTAGGCTTGTTTGGACCCTTAGGCAACTTATCCTAGTTAGGCCCATTAGGCCACTTAGGCCCCTTATTTCCATTAGGCCACTTAGGCCCATTATGCGACTTACGCCTATTAAGCCCATTATGCCACTTAGGCTGCTCAGTCTCTTAAAGCCCATTAGGCCACTTAGGCCCATTATACCCATTAGCCATTGGAACCATTAGGCATATTAGGCCAATTGGGTCACTTAGGCCCATTAGGCCACTAAGGCCAATTGGGCCCATTAGGCCCATTAGGTCTCTAAGGATCATTAGGCCACTTAGGCCCATTAGACCACTTATGTCCATTAGGCCCATTGGGCCCATTAGGCCACTTATACCTACTCGACCACTTAGGCCCGTTACACCCATTAGGCCCTTTAGGACACTTAGGCCGCTTATGCCCATTAGGCCGATTCGTCCCATTAGGCCCATTGCCCATTAGGCCCATTAGGCCCATTCGGCCTATTAGGCCCACTAATCCCATTATGAAACTTCAGATCATTAGTCCACTTAGGCCAATTAGGCCCATTAGGTCACTTAGGCCCATTAGGCCCATTCATCCCATTAGGCCACTTTGGCCCATTAGACCCTCCAAATCATTTTTTAAATTTTCATAAAATCTACTTTAAAAAAAAGTGGGATCCATACACAATACAAAATGAAACATATCCAAATTTCAAAAATATTCTACATATTTAAAATTTGAAATGAGTATCATCACCGTAGGAACCATCATATCAGCGACAGATCCTGCAAATCACGTAGTAACTACATCGAAGATAGAACGTCGAAGAAGTTGTCACCATCATCATCACCACATTTTCTTCCACTATGAACATCATTTTAATAACAATTATCTCTAGAGTCACCACATCACCGGAGGGAAAACCACCTTTTTCGTCATCGACCATCATTGTCAGAGCCGAGAACTAGATCAACATGAACCAGGACGTGCACTAATCACCACTAATGTATTCATATCGCTGAAGTAGAACCCCAACATCACCACTAAAAAACCATCAAAACAGAACACCACAACCATTCAAACCATCAAATATGGTCCATTTTCCCTCCTGAAGATCCTATGCCCCTCTATCCACACCTCTCAAAACCTCCATGAAGACTCTTGCACCAGAATAACAAGGAAAAGAGCACAACAAGGATGAGTAGATGGAGGCCTCGGTAGGGGAGCAAGTCAGAAACCACATTGGTCAAACAAAATAGAGAACCAACAATAGAGAAACAAAATCGATCCCAAACAAAAACACCATACAAGACCATAATCTGTATCTGAAAAATAGAGAAGGATCTAAATAGAGTAATGAACCCGAGCTGAGGCCACTATCAGTGCTACTTCATCACCATCCCAAGTAGGCCTAGATCCTGAATAAAGCTCAACCAAAGTGGAGTCCAAGGTGATGGGTAGTCCATCATTGGTAGAGGATAAAGAAGGTATTAGACACACTCACCATTTCCGACCCAAGCCATCTAAAGCACTCGCACACACATACCCATAATGGGGGTCTGATGGGTAGGGATAGATCGAAATAGGGGTGGTGAGTGATGCACGATGACCACACCAAAAAATCCACATCAATCGAGAAGGAAGAAAAATAAATAAAGAGAAATAAGAGGATGGACTAGGTGAAGTGGGACCATCATCATCGAGCAGACCCTCAAAACTCTAGGAGGGGAAGAGGAGCCAACAAGAGCATTAGGATCGAGCAGAGTGTGGATCCATTAGGCTCATTAGTCCCATTAGGCCACTTTGTCTCATTAGACCCATTTTTCCCATTACGAACATTATTCCCATTCAACCACTTAGGCCCTTTAGTCCCATAGGGCCACTTCATCCCATTAGGCCCATTCATCCCATTCAACCACTTAGAACCATTTGGCCCATTAAAACCATTAGATTACGCCCATTAGGCCACTTAGGCCCATATGAACCATTATTCCCATTAGGCCAATTAGACCCATTAGGCCAATTTAGGCCCATTAGACCCATTATTCCACTTAAGGCCTTTAGGCCACTTTGGCCCATGAGGTACATTAGGCCAATTAGACCACATAGGCCCATTCAGCCTATTAGTCCACTTAGGCATATTAGGCCAATTTGGCCCACTAATCCCAATGGATTAGGCCCACTAGGCCACGTATGCCCATATGGACCATTAGGCCCATTAGGAAAACTATCCCAATTAGGTCCAATATGAACATTAGGCCCACTAAACTCATTAGTCCACTTAGGCCCATTAGGCCACTTAGGACTATTAGGCCACTTAGGCCCATTAGTCACTTAGGCCCCTTATGCCCATTATGCCACTTAGGCCCATTCGGGGCATTAGGCCCATTAGGCCACTGAGGCCCATTATTCCACCTAGGCCCATTAGGCCCATTAGTCCCCTTAGGCCCATTCGGACTATTAGATCGCTTAGGCCCCTTATGACACTTAGGCCCATTAGGCCCATTAGGCCCCTTACGCTCGTTAGGCCGCTTAGGCCGATTAGGCCACTTAGGCCCATTCATCACATTAATCCCATTATTCCACTTAGGACCATTCGACACATTAGGCCCATTAGAAAACTATGGCCCATTAAACCATAAGTCCCATCAGGCAACTTAGGCCCCTTAGGCCACCTAGTCCCCTTAGGCCCATTAGGCCACTTATGCCCATTAGGCCCATTAGTCCAGTTAGGCCCCTTAGGCCCCTTAGGACCATTAGGCCACCTAGGCCCATGAGGCCCATTAGGCCCATTAGGTCCATCAGGACCATTAGTCCCATTAGGCCACTTAGGCCTATTCTGCCCATCTAGCCCCTTTGGAAACTTAGGCCCATTAGGCCACTAAGGCCCATTAGGCCAATTAGTCTCATTAGTCCACTTAGGCCCATTCGTCCCATTAGGCCAATTAAGATACTAAGGCCCATTAGTCCCATAAGTCCACTTAGGACCATTTATCCCATTTGGCCCATCAGGCCACTTAGGCCATTGAGGTCCATTAATCCCATTAGGCCACTTAGGCCCATTAGGCCCATTTAGTACATTAGGACCATTAGTCCACTTAGGCCCATTTGGCCCATTAGTCCAGTGAGGTCCATTAATCCCATTAGGCCACTAAGGCCAATTAGCCCACTCAGTCCGATTAGGCTCATTAGGCCACTAAGGCCCATTAGTCACATTAGGCCACTGAGGCTCATTAGGCCCAATAGGCACATTAGCCCCATAATTTCCATTAACTCATTAGGTCCATTAGGCCACTTAGGCCCATTAGGCCACTTAATCCCATTAGGCTAATTCAGCCACTTTGGCCCATTAGGCCCATTTGGCCACTTAGGCCCATTAGGCCCATTAGGAAACTTAGGCCCATTAGGCCCATTAGGCCACTTAATCCACTTAATCCCATTAGGCCACATATGCTCATTTGGACCATTAGTCCCATTAGGCCACTTAGTCCCATTATGCCACTTAGGCCCATTAGGCCCATTAGGCCACTGAGGCTCATTTGGTCACTTCATCCCATTAGGCCCATTATTTCTATTCACCCCATTAGGCCCATTAATTCACTTAGTTCTACTAGGCCAGTTAGTCCCATTTGGCCCATTAAGCCACTTAGGGCTAATAGGACCATTAGGCCACTTAGGCCCATTAGTCCAATTTTCCCACTTTGGCCCCATAGGCCCTTTATGCGACTTAGGCCCATTATCCCCATTCGTCCATTTTGGCCCATTAGACCCATTAGGCCACTTAGGCCCATTAGACCCATTAGGAATCTTATTCCCATTGGTCCACTTAGGTCCATTATTCCACTTAGGCCCATTATCCCCATTAGGACCATTAGGCCTAGTAAGCCCATTAGGAGCAGTTGGCCCATTAGTCCACTTAGGTCCATTAGGCCCATTAGGCCCATTAGGCCACTTAGTCCAATTATTCCCATTTGGATACTTAGTCCCATTAGGTACATTTGTCCCATTAGGTCCATTAGGCCCCCTTATACCCGTTAGGACTATTAGGCCACTTTGGCCCTTAGGCCCATTCGAACCATTTGATCCATTAGGCCCATTTGTCCCATTTGACCCATTCAGGCCATTAGGCCCATTAGGACAATTAGGCCACTTAGGCCCATTAGGCTTATTTAGCCCATTAGGCCCATTAAACACATTATGACCACTCGACCATTAGACCATTCGGTCCATTAGGCCCATTCAGCCCACTTAGGCTCATTCGAGCACTTAGACCCATTAGGCCACTTAGGCCCATTAGACCACTTATTACCATTATCTTAATTAGGCCCATTAGGGAACTTAATCCCATTTGAACCATTCATCTCGTTCGTCCCATTAGGAACATTAGGCCACTTTGGTAATTTAGGCCCACTGGGCCACTAAGGCCCAATAGGCCCATTTGGGAACTTGGGCCCATTATGACACTTATGCCCATTAGTCCCATTCGGTTGATTAGGATGATTAGGCCACTTAGGAAACTTAGGCCCATTAGGAAAATGAGGACACTTAGGCCCATTAGGCCCATCAGGCCACTTAGGCCCATTAGGCCCATTAGGCTACTTAGGCCAATTCAGCCCATTCAGCCCATTGGACCAGTTGAGCCACTTAGTCCCATTTGGCTCATTCAGCCACTTGGTTCAATTAATCCCATTAGGCCACTTCATCCCATTAGTACAATTAGGCACATTAGGCCACTTACATCCATTAGGCCCACTTGACCACTTAAGACCATTCGACCACTTAGACGCATTAGCCCCATTAGTCCACATAGACCCATTTAGCCACTTAGGCCAGTTCGCCCCATTAGGCCACTTAGGCCCATTCGGCCACTTAGGTCCATTAGGCCACTTTGGCCCATTAGGCCCTTTAGGATGATTAGGCCATTTAGGACCATTCGGCCCATTCGACCCATTAAGCCACTTAGGCACACTGGGCCCATTAGGCCACCTCGGACCATTACACCCATTTGGACACTTCATCCCATTATGCCTAATGAACCACTTAGGCCCATTGAGAAACTTAGCCCATTATGCTCATTCGTCCACTTAGGCCCATTATCCCATTGGGCCCATTAGGCCTATTAGGCCTGTGAGGCCACTAAGTCCCATTAGGCCACTAAGGCCCATGAGGCCACTTAGGCCTATTATTCCCATCCGACCACTTAGGCCCATTCGACCCATTAGCCCACTTATTCCCATTAGGCCCATTGGGCCACTTATGCCCATTCTACCCATTCGACCACTTAGGCCAATTCATCCCATTAAGCCACTTAGGCCACTTAGGCCCATTAGGCCCATTGGGAAACTTAGGCCTACTAGGAAACTTATGCCCATTAGGTTGATTAATCCACTTAGGACCATTAGGCCCATTAGGCCACTTAGGCCCTCTAGGACCATTAAGCCCATTAGGCCGATTAGGACACTTAAACCCATTAGGCCCATTAGGCGCACTTGGCCCATTTGGCCCATTAGGCCCATTAATCCCATTAGGCTGATTAGGAAACTTAGGCCCATTAAGCTACTTAGTTCCATTTGGCGCATTAGGCCACTTCAAGTAATTAGGAACATTCATCCAATTAGGCTCATTAGGTCCATCAGTCCCCTAGACCCGTTAAGCCCAACAATCCCATTAGCCCACTTAGTCCCATTATCCCACTTAGCCCCATTAGGCAGATTAGGCGACTAAGGCCCATTGGTCCACTTAGGCCCACTAGGCCCATTAATACCATTAGGATGATTAGGCCACTTAGGCCCATTAGGGAACTTAGGTCAATTAGGCCTATTAGGCCCATTAATCCCATTTGGCCGATTAAGAAACTTTGACCCATTAGGCTACTTTAGACTTTAGACCATTAGTCCACTTAGGCAATTAGGTCCATTAGGCCCATTAGGCCCATTAGGCCACCCACACCCACTTGGTCCATTGGGCCCATTATTTCCATTAGGCCGATTAGGAAACTTTGGTCTATTAGGCCACTTAGACCCATTAGGCGCTTTAAACCCAATATGCCACTGAGGCTAATTAGGCCTATTAGGCCCATTCGGACCCTAGGCCCATTAATCCCATTAACCCCATTAGGCCACCTAGGCCCATAAGGCTACCTAGGCCAATTATTCCCCTTAGGTGCATTAGGCCCCTTAGGCACATTCCACCCATTATGCCCATTACACCCATTATGCCCATTAGGCCACTTTGGCCTATTAGGGCACTTAGGCCCATTTGGCCACTTAGGCCCATTAGTCACATTAGGACACTTAGGCTAATTAGGCCCATTCTTGCCATTAGGCCCATTGGCCCCCTAGGCTCGTTAAGCCCATTAATCCCATTAGGCCACTTAAGCCCATTAAGCCACTTAGACCCATTAGGCTGATAAGGAGACTAAGGCCCATTAGGCCACTTAGACCCACTAGGCCCACTAAGCCCATTAGGCTGATTAGGCCACTTAGGCACATTAGGACAATTAGGCCCATTAGGCCCATTAATCCCATTAGGCCGATCAGACAACTTTGGCCCTTTAGGCCACTTTGGATCATTAGTCCACTTACGCCAATTAGGCACATTCATCCCATTAGGCGCATTAGGCCCATTAGGCCACCTAGGCCCATTTGGCCCATCCATCCCATTGGGTCCATTACGCCCATTAGGCCGATTAGGCAACTTTGTCCCATTAGGCAACTTCGACCCATTAGGCCCAATATACCCATTAGGCCATTAAGGCCAATTAGGCCCATTTAGACCCTATGCATGTTAATCCCATTAAGCCCATTAGGCCATCTAGGCCCATTAGGCATCTTAGTCCCATTACGCACCTTTTTCCCATTAGTCCCCTTAGGTCCATTAGGCCCCTTACACCCATTGCGCCCATTACGTCCATTATGCCCATTAGGCCACTTAGGCCCATTAGACCGCTAAGGCCCATTAGACCGTTGAGGCCAATTCAGCCCATTAGGCCCATTTTTTCCCTAGGCTTGTTAATCCCATTAATCCCATTAGGCCACCCAGGCCCATTAGGCCACTTAGGCCAATTAGGCGCCTTAGGTCCTTTAAGCCACTTAGGCCCATTAAGCCCATTAGGCCCATTAGGACCATTAAGCCCATTAGGTCGATTAGGCCACTTAGGCTCATTAGGCTACTTAGGCCCATTAGGCTCATTCGGTTACTTATTCCCATTAGCACCATTAGGCCTATTAGGCCCAAATAAGCCAATTTGGTACCTAGGCCCGTTAAGCCCATTAAGCCCATTAGGCCCATTAGGCCCACTAGGACCCTTGGACCCATTTAGACCATTAGTCTACTTAGGCCCATTTGGCCCGTTAGGCCACTTAGTCCCATGAGGCCCATTAGGCCCCTTACGTATATTTAACCTATTCGGCCCATTCAGCCACCTAGGCAAATTAGGCCCATTCAGCCACCTAGGTCGATTTGGCCCATTAGGCCACTCAGGCCCAATTGTTTGATTAGGAGGATTAGGCCACTCAGTCTCACTAGTCCCATTAGGTTCATTGGCAACTTAGGCCTATTAGGCACATTAGGCCCATTCGACCAATTAGGCCACTTAAACCCATTTTGCCACTTAGGCTCATTAGGCCCACTAGGACCGTTATGCCACTCGGCCCCTGAGGCCCATAAGGCCCACTAGGAACATCAGTCCACTTAGGCCAATTAGGCCCATGAGTCCACTTAGGACCATTAGTCTACTTGGCCCATTAGGAACATTCTTCAACCGAGGTCCATTAGGCCCATTAGGCTAATTGGGCTCATTCATCCACTTAGGCCCATTAGGCCCATTCAGCCCATTATGCAAATTCGACCTATTGGACCCATTAGTCCCATTAGTCCACTGAGGCCCATTCAGTCCATTATTCCCATTAGGTCCATTAGGCCACTTAGGCCCACTAGGCCACTTAGGCCCATTATTCCCATTAGGTCACTTAGGCCACTTGCATTCATTCACCCCATTAGTCCACTTTGGGTCATTCGGCTCATTCGGACCATTCAGACCATTCGGCCCACTTGGGCCCATTAGGCACATTCGACCATTGAGGTCCATTAGGCCCATTAGGCAAATCAGGCCCATTAGGCCCCTTTGCCCCATTAGGCTCACTCATCCCATTAGGAAACCTTGGTCCATGAGGCCCATTAGGCCACTTAGACCAGTGAGGCCCACTAGGACCATCAGACCCAATAGGTTACTTAGGCCCATTAGGCCCATTTTCCAAATTAGGCCACTAAGGCCCATTGGTCCAATTAGACCAATTAGGCTCATGAGGCCAATTAGACCACTGAGGTCCACGAGGCCCGTTAGTCCCATCATGACAATTAGGCCACCTATGTCCATTAGTCCCATTAGGCCCATTAGGCCACTTAGGCCAATTCAGCCCATGAGGCCACTTAGGCCTATTCGACTGATAAGTCCCATCAGGAACATCAGTCCACATAGTCCCATTAAGCCCATCAGGCCCATTAGGCCAATTAGGCCCATTCAGGTCATTAGGCCACTTAGGCCCATTAGGCCCTTGAGGCCCATTAGGCCCATTAGGCCACTTAGGTCCACTCGGATCATTAGGCCGATTGGGCCACTTAGGTCCATTTGTCTCATTATGCCACTTAGGTCCATTAAGCCCATTAGGCCCATCAGGCCCATTAGACCACTTAGGCCCATTAGGCCCATTAGGAAACTTCATCCCATTCCACTCATTAGGCCACTTAGTCCCATTAGGCCACTTTTGCTAATTAATCCCATTAGGCCACTAAGGCCCATTAAGCAACTTAGGCCCATTGACTCATTTATCCACTTATGCCCATTAATCCCATTAGGCCACTTATTCCACATAGGCCGATTAGGCCTATTAGGCCACTGAGGCCCATTCGACCACTCTGGCCCATTATGCCACTTAGGAAACTTAGGCCCATTAGACCCATTAGGCCACTAAGGCCCATTAGGCCACTTCGACCCATTAGGCCACTTAGGCCCATTAGACTGATTAGGCCACTAAGGCCCATTATGCCACTTAGGCCCATTAGACCCATTAGGCCCATTAGGCCCATTAGGCCACTTTGGCCACTTTGGCCCATTAGGACACTAAATACTATTAGTCCCATTAATCCACTTAGGCCACTTAGTCCCATTATGTCCATTAGGACCATTCCACCACTTCAGCCCATTTGGCCACCTAGGCCCATTAGGCCAATTAGACCACTTATGCCCATTATGCCACTTAGGAGGATTATGCCCATTAGGCCACTTAGGCCCATCATGCCACTTAGGCCCATTTGTCCACTTGGGCTCATTCGGCCCATTAGGTCATTGAGGCCCATTAGGCCCATTCAAACACTTAGGATCACTTGGTCCATTAATCCCATTATTCCTATGAGGCCACTTAGGTCTATTAGGCCACTTATCCCATTATCCCCCTTAGGCCCATTAAGCCTGTTAGGCCAATTAATAAACTTTGGCCCATTAGGCCACTTAGGATCATTATGCCACTTAGGTTAATTAGGTCCATTAGTCCCATTAGGCTCATTCATCCCATTTGGCCCCTAGGCCCGTTATGCCCATTAATCTCATTAGTCCACTTAGTCCCATTAGGCCACTTAGGCAAATTAGGCCGATTAGGCCACTAAGACCCATTAGGCCACTTAGTTCCACTAGGCCCATTAAGCCCGTTAGGCCGATAGGTCCACTTAGGCACATTAGAACACTGAGTCCCATTCGACTCATTTGGACCATTTGGTCCATTAGTCCAATTAATCCCATTAGGTGAATTAGGAAACTTTGGCCCATTAGGCCCCTCAGGCCCATTATGTCTATTAGGCCCATTAGGCCACTTAGTCAAATTAGGCCCACTCAGTCCATTAGAACACATAGTCCCATTCTGGTGATTAGGCCCATTTGGCCTATTAATCCCATTAGGCCGATTCGACAACTTTGGCTCATTAGGCCACTTAGGCCCATTTGGCCCATTCGGTCCATTAGGCCCATTGAGCCACTTAGGCCCATTTGGCCCATTCGAGCCATTAGGGCCTAAGTGGTCTAATGGGCCAAATCCCCCAACCCTTCGCCGCAACTGGGACCCACTGGGACACCTGGCCCAGGAACCCCACATATACGGCAGGTTGTTGCGAACAGCCGGTTTCGAACCCGGGTCGCCTTTAACACCGAGCCCATGGAACTCGATGCCAACCACTAGGGGTAAGTTTCAAGTGGGGAAAAGCTCAAGAGGAAGCCTTCTCCACACTCAAAGGTAAGTTAACCAATTCACCTCTCTTAGTTCTGCCCGACTTTTCTAAAGTTTTTGAGGTTGAGTGTGATGCCTCTGGAATAGGAATTGGGGCTGTTTTAATGCAAGACTCTAAGCCTATCGCGGTTGTGGGGCCGTATCACTTAGGCTAAATCGTCCACTTAGGCCCATAAGGCCCATTAAGCCCATTCAGTCGATTAGGCTGATTCAGCCACTTAGACCCATTAGGTCCATTAGGCCCATTAGGACACTTAGGACCATTAGGCCCATTTGGTTGATTAGGCCGATTAGGCCACCTAGGTCACTTAGACCCATTAGGCCCATTAGGTCCATTAGCACACTTAGGCCCATTAGGCCCATTGGTCCCATTAGGCTGATTAGGCAAATTAGGTCCATTAGGACACTTATGCCCATTAGGACCACTTGGCCACTTAGGATAATTAGGTCCACTAGGCCCAATCGGCCCATTAGGCCCATTTGGCCCCCGGGCCTGTTAATCCCATTAAGCCCATTAGGCCACTTAAGCTAATTAGGCTGATTAGACCACTAAATCTCATTAGGATACTTAGGCCCACTAGACCCATTAAGCCCATTAGGCCAATTAGGCCACTTAGACCCATTAGACCACTTAGGCCTAATAAGACCATTAGGGCCATTAGGGCACTTAGGCCCATTAGGACCATTACACCCATTAGGTTGATTAGGAAACTTTGGATCATTAGGACACTTAGGCTCATTAGGCCACTTAGGACAATTAGGCCCATTCAACCCATTTGGCCCATAGACCCGTTAAGCCCAATAATCTCATTCGGCCACTTAGGCCCATTAGGCCCCTTATGCTAGTTATTCCCATTTGGAACCGTGTCATGTTTATCCTATTAATCCCATTAGGCCCATTAATCCACTTATGCCCCTTGGGCCCATTAGGCCCGTAAGGCCACTATGAACCATGAGGCCCATTAGGCCACTTAGGCCCCTTAGGCCACTTAGGCCCATGATGCCCGTTAGTCCCATTAGGCCACTTAGGCCCATGAATACCATTAGTCCACTTAGGCCCATGAGTCCCATTAGGCCACTTTGGCCCATCAGGCCCATTAGGCCCATTCTATCACTTAGGCCTATTCGGACCATTATGTCACTTAGGCCCATTATTCCCATTAGGCCCATTCATTTAATTAGGCCAATTAGGCCCCTACGGGCCCTTAGGCCCATTAGTCCCATTATGTCACTTAGTCCCATTAGCCCATTTGGCCAATTAGGCCCATTAGGCCCATTAGGCCCACTAGGACCATTAGTACCATTCGGCCCATTAGACCCATTAGGCCCATTCAGAACATTAGACCCATAAGGCCACTTAGGAACATTGGGCCCCATAGTCCCATTCTGCCTGTTAAGCACATTCGACCACTTAGGCCCATTAGGCCACTTAGGCCCATTGGGCTCAATAGGCCCATTGGTCCTATTGGAACCATCAGGCCCATTCAGACCATTCGGCTCATTAGTCCCATATGGCCACCTAGGCCCATTCAGCTCATTCATCCCATTAGGCCCATTCATCCCATTCAGCCCATTTGGCGCATTAGGCCCATTAAGCCCATTCAACCACTTAGGCCCGCTAGGACCATTAGTCCACTTAGGCCCATTAGGCCACTTAAGCCAATTAGGATCATTTATCCCATTAGGAGAATTAGGAGCATTATGCCCATTAGGACCATTCTACCACTTAGGCCCACTAGGCCCATTGGGCCCATTAGGCCACTTCGGCCCACTAGACCCATTAGGCCACTTAGCCCCATTAGGCCACTTACACCCATTAGACCTATTAGACAAATTAGGTGCATTTGGCCCATTAGGCCCATTCAACCACTTAAGCCCACTAGGCCCATTAGGAAACTTAGACCTATTAAGGCACTTTAGCCCATTATTCCCATTAGGCCACTAACGCAAATTAGGCCCATTAATCCCATTATGCCACTTAAGCCCATTAGTCCACTTTGGCCTATTAGGTTCAGTAACCCCATTAGGCCAATTTGTCCCATTAGGCCCATTCGACCACTTAGCCCCAATAGTTCTAATCATCCACTTAGGCCCATGAGACCCATTAGTCCCCTTCGATCAATTATGCCAATTAGGCCACATAGGGAACTCAGACCCATTAGTCTTATTAGGGCCATTAGGCCACTTAGGTCCATTAGGCACATTCGGTCGATTAGGCTGATTAGGGCACTTAGAACCATTAGGCCCATTTGATTGATCAGGCTGATTTAGCCACTTATGCCCATTCATTCGATTATTCCGAATAGGCCACTTAGGACAATTAGTCCATTTAGGATCATTAGACCAATTAGGCCCATTTAGACCATTTGGTCGATTAAGTGTATTAGGCCACTTGGCCCATTAGGCCCATTAGACCACTTCGACCTATTATGCCCATTAGGCCCATTTAGTTGACTAGGCCAATTAGGCCATATAGGCCCATTAGGCCGATTTGGCCACTTAGGCCCATTAGGCTCATTCGGGCGATTAAATCGATTATTCCACTTATGCCCATTATGCCCCTTAGGCCAATTAGGCTACTTAGTCCACTTAGAAATTAGGCCCATTAGACCTATTAGGCCACTTAGGCCCATTAGGCCCATTTGTCCCATCATTCGATTAGGCCAATTAGGCCAATTAGGCCACTTAGGCCGATTAGACCCATTAGGCCCATTAGGCCACTTAGGCCCATTAGGTCCAATAGTCCCATTCAGTTGATTAGGGGGATTAGGCCACTTAGGCCCATTAGGCCCCTTAGTCCCATTAGTCCATTAGGCCCATTGCCCCACTTAGGCCCATTAAACCCATTATTCCCATTGGGCCCATTTGGCCCATTTGGCCACTTAGGCCCATTAGGTCACATCGGCCCATTAGGACAATTAGTCCCATTGAACCCATTAATCTCATTAATCCCATTAGGCCCATTAAGCCACTTAGGCCACTTAGGCCTATTAGGCCCATTCGATCGATTAGATCGATTAGGCCACCTTGGCCCATTAGGCCACATAGGCCCATGAGGCCCATTAAATCCATTAGTCCCACTAGGCCCATTAGGATTGTTAATACACTTATGCCACATAGGCCCATTAGGCCAATCCAGTCGATTATCACAATTAGGCCACTTAGGCCACTTAGGCCAATTAGGTCCATTAGCCCCATTAGACCCATTAGGTCCATTAGGTCCACTAAGCCCATTAGGGAACTTAGGACCATTAATCCCATTAGGCCACTTAGGACCATTAGGGCTATCAGGCCCATTAGGCCATGAGGTGCATTCTTCCCATGAGGCCCATCAGGCCCATCATGACACTTATTCCCATTAGGCACATTGGGCCCATGAGGCCACTTAGGCCCATGAGACCCATTCGACTCATTAGGCCACTTGAGCCCATTAGGCCTATTAGGTCCATTAATCCCATTAGGCCAACTAGACCCACTAGGCCACTTAGGCTCATTAGGCAACTTACGCCCATTAGACCTATTAGGCCCATTAGGCCAATTAGGCCCTTTAGGACACTTATGCTCATTAAGTCCATTATTCCACATAATCCCATTTTTCCACTTAATCCCATTCAGACCATTAACCATATTAGGCCAATTTGGCCCATTCGACCACTTAGGCCCATTAGTCCCAATCGACCACTTAGGCCCATAAGGCCCATTCAATGGATTAGGTCTATTAAGCCACTTAGGTCACTTAGACCCATTAGGACCATTAGGACCATTATTCTACTTAGGCTCATTAGGCCCATTCGTCCGATTAGGCCGATTAGGCCACTTAGGACACTTAGGCCACTTAGACCCATTAGGTCCATTAGGCCCATTATCCCACTTAGGCTCATTAGGACCATTTGATCAATTAGCCTGATTTGGAAATTTGGCTCATTCGGTCGATTAGCCTGATTAGTCCACTTAGGCCCATTAGGCCCATTAGGCCACTTAGCCCTATTCAGTCGATTAGGCAGATTAGGCCATTTAGACCAGTTATCCCCATTAGTCCCATTAGACTACTTAGGCCCACTAGGCCCATTAGGACCATTCAGTTGATTAGGCCGATTAGGCCACATATGCCCATTAGTCTCATTAGGTCACTTAGGCCCATTAGGCCCATTCGGCTGATTAGGTTGATTCGGCCACTTTGGACACTTAGACCCATTATGCCCATTATGACCATTATTCTCATTAGGCCCATTACGCCTCTTAGTCCACTTACGCATTAGGCTCATTAGTTCACTTAGGACCATTAGGCCCATTAGGCCCATTTGTCCCATCAGTTGATTAGGATGATTAAGCCACTTAGGCCACTTAGGCTGATTAGGCCAATTAAGCCACTCAGGCACATTAGTCATATTAGGCCACTTGGGACCATTAGGACCATTAGTCCCATTCAATCGATTAGGGGAATTAGGCCACTTAGTCTCATTAGACCCATTAGGCCACTTAGGCCCATTAGTCCCATTAGGCCACTTAGGCCCATTTGACCCATTAAACCCATTAGTCCCATTAAGCCCATTAAGCCACTTAGGCCACTTAGGCCCCTTAGGCCCATTCAATCGATTAGCTCGATTAGGCCACCTAGGCCCATTGGGCCCATAATGTAATGTAGTCCCATTAGGACCATTAGGAAACTTAGGACCATTATGCCCATTAAACCCATCAGTCACACTGGGCCCATTAGGTACATTAATCCACTAACGCCACTTAGGCCCATTAGGCCCATTCAGTCGATTAGCCTGATTATGCCACTTAAGCCACTTTGGACAATTTGGTCCATCTAGCCCATTAGCACCATTGGGCCCACTGGGCCCATTAGGGCACTTAGGCCAATTATGAATGTTATGACCAGGAGGCCCATTAGGCCCATCAGGCCCATTAGTCCCATGAGGCACATTCTACCCTTGAGGCCCATCTGGCCCATTATTTCACTTAGGTCCATTCATCCCATTAGTCCCATGAGTCCACTTAGGCCCATGAGACCCATGAGCATTAGACCTATTATGCCACTTAGGCCCATTAGGCCCATTAATTCCATTAGGCCCACTAGTCCCTCTAGTCCACTTAGGACCATTAGGCCACTTAGTCCCATGATGCCCATTGGGACCACTAGGCCCATTCGTCCCATTCATCCAACTCAACCTAGTAGGCCCCTTAGGCCCATGAGGACCATTGGGCCCATTAGTCCACTTAGGCCCATTCAGACCATTAGGCCCTTTAGTCCCACTTCGATCACTTAGGCCCATTAGGCACAATATGGCCATTGTGCCCACGAGGAAACTTAGGACCATCGAGCCCATCAATCTAATTAGGCCCATTCGGCCGAATAGGCCGATTAAGCCGATTAGGCCCATTAGGTATTTTAGGCCCACTATGCTCATTAGGCCACTTAGACCCACTATGACCATTAGGGAACTTAGGTACTTGAGATCATGAGGCCCATTAGGATCATTAGTCCCATCTGCCACTTAGGCACATTAGTTCCACTAGGCCCATTAGGCCCATTAGGGCACTTAGGCCCATTCGTCCCATTGGGCCCATGAGTCCACTTAGGCCCATTAGGCCCATCGGTCCACTTCATCCCACTAGGCCCTTTAGGATCATTTAGTCATATAGGCCCATTAGGTCACTTAGGCCACTTAGGTCCATTAGGCCCACTTGGCCCATTTGGCCACTTCAACCTAGGAGGCCCATTAGACCCATTAATCCCATTAGGCCCACAAAGCCACTTAGTCCCATGAGGCTGATTAGGAACATTATGCCCATTAGGCCACTTATGCACATTAGTCCCATTAGTCACGTGATCCCCCTTAGGCCCATTTGGCCAATGATGCCCATTCAGACCTTGAGGCCCATTTCGCCCATTTCGCCACATAGGCCAATTCCACCACTTAAGCCCATTTTGCCCATCAAGACACTTAGGCCCATTGATCCCATTAAGCCACTTAGGCTCATTAAGAACATTAGTCCCATTATGCCCATTAGTCCAATTAGGCCAGTTAGGCTCATTAGGACCATTAGGCCCATGAGGCTAATCAGACCCATTAGGCCACTTAGGCCCATTGGGCTAATTAGGCCCATTAGGCCAATTAGGCCGATTCTTCCCATTAAACCTATAATCCAATTAGGCCCATTGGGCCAATAAGGCTCATTATGGCCATTAGGCTGGTCAGGCTCATTAGACCCATTAGGCCACTTCGGCCCATTCGGCTCATTAGGCCCATTTGATTACTTCAGCCACTTAGGCCCATTCGGTTACTTCAGCCACTTAGGCCCATTAGGCCCATTAGTCCAATGATCCCACTAAGGCCCATTTGTCCCATCAATCCCATTAGGCCACTAAGGCCCATTAGGCCCATTAGGCCCATTAGGCCCATTCAACGGATTAGGATACATAGGCCCTCTCACCCCATTAGGTCATTTAGGCCCATTAAGCCACTTAGGTCCATTAAACCCATTAGGCTCATTAGAGGCATTAGGCCCATTAGGGGCATTAGTCCAATTAGGCCATCAAGGCCCATTCGTCCCATTAGGCCACTTAGACCCATTAGGCCCATTAGGCCCACGAGGCCAGTGAGGCCCATTTGGCCCACCAGGCCCATCAGGACCATCAGGCTACTTAGGCCCATTAGGACCATTAAGCCAATTAGGACCATTAAGCCACTTGTGCTCATTCAACTCATTGGGCCACTTAATCCCATCAGGCCCATCAGGCCCATCAATCCCATGAGGCCACTTAGGCCCATTCGACCCATTATGCCCATCAGGCCCATCAGGCACATTAGGAAACTTAGGCCCATTTGGCTAATTAGGACACTTAGGACCATTAAGCCCATCCATCCCATTAGGCCCATCGGGCCCATTAGGCCACTTAGTCTCATTAGGCCCATCAGGCCCATTAGTCCCCTTAGGCCCATTTGGCTCATTAGGAAACTTATGCCCATTAAGATCATTAGACCACTTAGGCCACTTGGGCCCATTAGGACAATTAGGCTACTAAGGCCCATTAGACCACTTAGGCCAATTCATCTCATTAGGCCACTTAGGCCCATTAGTACCAGTATGCCCATTAGTCCACTTAGGCCCTTTCATCCCATTCGGCCCATTATACCACTTAGGCCTATTGGGCCCATTAGGCCACTTTGGCCCATTATGCCACTTTGGTCTATTCATCCCATTAGTCCACTTAGGACCATTATCCCACTTAGGCCCATTAGGCCCATTAAGACACTTAGGCTCATTAGGCCCAACAGGCCACTTAGGCCCATTCGGCCACTTACGACCATTATGCCAATTATGCCACTTATGCCCATTTGGCAATTCCAACCACTTAGGTTGATTAGGCCCATTAGACCCATTAGGCCTATTAAACCCCTTAGGCCACTTAGGCCCATTCGGTTGATTAGCCCGATTAGGCTACATAGGCCCATTAGGCCACATCGGTCCATTAGGCCCATTAGGACACTTAGGCCCATTATACCCATTAAACCAATTAGTCCCATTAGGCCTATCAGGACCGTTAATCCACTTAGGCTCATTATGCCCATTCAGTCGATCAACCTGACTAGGCCACTTAGGCCACTTAGGCCCATTAGGTCCATTAGGTCCATTAGGACCATTAGGCCCATTAGAACCATTAGGCCCATTCGACCCACTAGGTCCATTAGGGAATTTATTCCCATTAGGCCACTACTGACCATTATGCCCATTAGGCCCTTCAGGCCCATTAGGCCCATGAGGCGCATTCTGTCGATGAGGCCCATGAGGCAGGACAATCAGGCCCATTAGGATACTTAGGCCCATTAGGCCCATTGGTACTAGGAGTCCACTTAACACCATGAGGCCCATGAGGCCCATTAGACCCATCAGGCCACTTGGTCCCATTAGGCCCATTATTCCCATTAGGCCCATTAGATCATTTAGGCCACTTAGGCCCATTAGGAACATTTGGAACACTAGACCCATTCATCCCATGAGGCCCATTGGGCCCATTCGTCCCATTAGGCCCACTCAACCCATTAGGCCCCATAGCACCATGAGGCCCATTCGACCCATTAGGCAACTTAGCCCCTTCGTCCCATTAGTCCCCTTCAGCCCATAGATCCCACTTAGGCCTATTAGGCCCATTATCCCCGTTGGGAAAATGGGGAAACATAGGTCTATTAGGTCCATTAGGGCCCACTAGGACCATCAGGCGAATTAGGCCCATTCGTCCCATTAGGCCACTTAGGGCCATGAGGCCCATGAGGCCCGTCATGCCTATTAGACCACTTAGGCCAATTAGGCTCATTGGGCCCATTAGGCCACTTCAGTCCATTAGGTCCATTGGTCCCATGAGGCCACTTAGGCCCATTCATCCCATTAGGACCATGAGGCCCAATAAGCCCATCGGGCCACATAGGTCCATTAGGCCCCTCAGGCCCACTAGGCCCATTCATCCACTTAGGTCCAGTAATCCCATCAGGCCACTTCGACCACTTAGGCCCATTGGGCCCACTCTGACACTTAATCCCAAGAGACCCATTAGGCCCATTAATCCCATCAGGCTCATTAGGCCCATTAATCCCATTAGGCTCGTGAGGCCACTGAGGCCCATCAGGCCCATGATCCCACTAAGGCCCATGAGGCCCATTATGCCACTTATGTCATTTAGGCCCATTAGTACCATGAGTCCACTTAGGTCCACTTGACCCGTGAGGCCCATTAGGCCCATCAGGACCATTCAACCACTTAGGCCCATTAGTCCCATTAGGCCACATATACCTATTAGGCCCATTTTGCCACTTAGGCCCATTAGGTCCATTCCTTGACTTAGGACCATTAGGCCCATTCAACAACTTAGGCCCATTGGTCCCCTTAAGCCACTTAGGACAATTTATCACATTAATCCCATTAGGCCAATTAGGGTCATTAGGCCACTTAGGCCACTTCGGCCCATTAGGCCAATTATGCCCATTTGGCCTACCAAGCCCATTCAGCCACTAAGGCCCATTGGGCCACTAATACCCATTATGTTGAGTAGGCCACTTATGCCACTTAGGCCCATTAGGCCCATTAGGCTACTTAGTCCCATTCGACCCACTGGGCCAATGAGGCCCATTATGCCCATTGAGCCTATTATGCCCATGGGGCCCATTAGGCCATTTACACCCATCAGCCCCAATCAAACACTTAGTTCCATTATCCCATTATGCCCATTAGACCACTTAGTCCCATGAATCCCATTATGACACTTAGACCACTTAGGCCCAGGAGGCCCATGAAGCCCATTCGACCAATCAGGCCCATTAGGCCACTTAGGACCATTAGGACACTTAGGCCCATTGGGCCACATCACCCCATCGTTCCCATTTTCCCTATCAAGCCCATTAGCCCCATTGGGCCACTTAGTCCCATTAGGCCCATTTGACCACTAAGGCCCATTAGGCCACTTAGGAACATTGGGACACTAAGGATCATTATGGTCATGAGGCCAATTAGGCCCATTAGGCCCCTAAGGCCCATTAGACCCATTAGACCCATCAGGCCCATCAGGCCACTTAAGCCCATTAGGACCATTAGTCTAATTAGGCCCATGAGGCCCATTATGCTACTTAGGCCACTTAGGCCCATTAGGCCCATTAGGCCCATTATAACCATTAGGTCACTGAGGCCCATTAGGCCCATTAATCCCATTAGACCACCTAGTCCCATTAGGCCCATTAGGCCCATTAGGACTCTTAGGACCACTAGGACACTAAGGCCCATTTGGCTGATTAGGCCAATTGGACCACTTAGTCCACTTAGGCCCATTATGCCCATTATGCCCATTAGGTCCATTAGTCCACTTAGGCCACTTAGGCACTAGGTCCATTAGCCCCATTAGCCCCATTAGGCCACTTAGGCCCATTATTCCCATTAGTTCCATTCGGTCGATTACGCTGATTAGGACACTAAGGACACTTAGGCCCATTAGGCTCATTAGGCCCATTAGAACCATTAGGCCACTTAGGCCCATTAGGCCCATTCAGTTGATTAGGGGGATTAGGTCCATTAGTCCACCTATCCACATTCGTCCTCTTAGGTTTATTAGGCCCATTCGGCCGATTCAGCTGCTTAGGCCCAATAGGCCCATTGGGCCCATGAGGCCCCTTAAACTCATGAGGCTCATTCGGCCCTTTTGGACCATGAGGCCCATTAGGCTCATCGGGCCACTTAGACCCATTAGGCTCTTTAGGCATACTGGGCCCATTTGGCCACTGAGGCCCATTAGGCCCATTAGGCCACTTAGGCCCATTGGGCCACTTCGGCCTAAGAGGCCCAATAGGCCCATTAGTCTCATTAGGCCCATTAGGCCCGCCAGGCCCATGAATCCACTTAGACCCATGAGGCCCATTATGCCCATTAGGCCACTTATGGCCATTGGGCCCATGAGCCCACTTAGGCCACTTAGTCCCATTAGGCCCATTTGGACCATTGATCCAATTAGGCCACTTAGGCCCATTAGTCCACTTTTCCCCAATGTGACCATTTGGCCTATCTATCCCATTCGACCCATTCATCCATTGAGGCCCATTAGGCCACTTAGGCCCATTAGGCTCATTAGGCCACTAAGGCCCATTGGTCGACTTAGGCACATTAGGCTACCATTACGATCATTATGCCAATCAGGCCCATTAGGCACATTGGTCCACTAAGACCCATTAGACACATTATACCCATCAGTCCAATTAGGCCACTTAGGTCCATTAGGCTGATAAGGCCCATAAGGCCCATGAGGCCCATGATGCCCATGTGGCCCATTAGGAAATTTAGGACACTTAGGCCCATGAGGACCATTAGGTCCATGAGACTATTGAGGCCCATTAGGCTCACTAGGCCCATCAATACCATTAGGCCACTCAAACCTATTTGGACCATATGGACACTTAGGCCCATAGGCCCATAAGGCCAATTCATCCTATTCAACTCATTAAGCCACTTAGGCCCTTTAGGTCCATTAGGCCATGGAGGCAATTTAGACCCATTAAGCCCATTAGGCCCATCAGGACCATTAGGCCCATTAGGCGCATTAGCCCACTTAGCCCACTTAGGCCCATTAGGCCCATTAGGCCCATGAGTCCCATGAGGCCACTAAGGCCCACTTGTCCCACCATGCCTATTAGGCCACTTAGACCCATTAGGGCCATGAGGCCCATGAGGTCCATTAGGCCACATAGGCCCATTCAGCTCATTAGATCACTTAGGCCCATTAAACCCATCAGGCCCATCAGACCCATCAATCCAATCAGGCCCATCAATCCCATGAGGCCACTTAGGCCCATTCAGACCATTATTCCCATCAATCCCATGAGGCCCATGAGACCCATAAAGTCTATTAGGCCACTTAGGTGCATTCAGCTCATTATGCCACTGAGGAATGTTAATCCCATTAGGCCCATTGATCCCATTAGGCCCATCAGGACCATCAGTCCCATTAGGCCAATTAGGACCATTGGGCCCATCAGGCCCATTTGGACACTTAGGCTCATTCAGCTCATTAGGCCACTTAGTCCCATTAGGAACATTAATCTCATTAATCCACTTAGCCTGCTTAGTCCCATTAGGCCCATTTGGCCACCAGGCCACTGAGGCCCATTAGGCCACTTAGGCCCATTATGAAAATTAAACCCATTAGTCCCATTAGTCCCATTAGGCCCATTTTTTCACTTAGTTACATTAGAATCATTAGGACACTTAGGCCCATTAGTCCCATTAAGCCACTTAGGCCACTTAGGCCCATTCAGCTCATAAGGCCCATTTGGACACTGAGTCCCATTAGACCCATTAGGACACTTAGGTCCATTCGACTCATTAGGCCACTTAGTCCCTTTAGGACCATTAGGCCCATTAGGCCACTTAGGCCCATTAGGCCACTGGGTCCCACTATGCCCATTAGGCCACTTAGGCGCATTTGACCCATTAGGCCACATAGGACACTTAGGCTCATTTGGCCCATTAGACCCATTAGGCCACTAAGGCCCATTAGGCCCATTAGTCCACTTAGACCTATTTGGCCACTTAAGCCAATTTGTCCCATTAGGCCACTTATACCACTCAAGCCCATTATGACTCTCAGGCCCATTAGGCCACTTAGGCCCATTAGTCCACCTAGGCCCATTATGTCGATTAGGCCACTCAGGCCACTCAGGTCCATTAGTACAATTAGGCCCCTGAGGCCCATTAGGCCCATTAGGTCCCTTAGACCCATTAGGCCCATTATGCAACTGAGGCCCTTTAGGACCATTAGGCCAATTAGGCCCATTAGGCCACTTAGACCATTTATGACCATTAGGATCTTTAGAACCATTAGACCACTAAGGCCCATGTGGCCCATTAACCCACTTAGACCCATTAGGCTCATTAGGCCACTTAGGCCCATTAGGACACTTAGGACCATTTGGCCCATTAGGCCACTTAGGACACTTCGGCCCATTATGCCCACTGGGCCCATTCGAAAACTTAGGTCCATTAGGCCACTTAGGCCAATTAGGCTCATATTTCACTTAGGCCCATTGGGCTTATTAGTCAACTTAGGCCCATTCAATCCATTAGGCCACTTCAGCCACTTAGGCCCATTCCGCCAATTAGGACACTGAGACCCATTAGGTCCATTTGGCCACTTAAGCTCATTCAACTCATTAGGCCACTTAGGCCCATTAGGCCCATTAGGATACTAAGGCCCATTAGGACCATTAGTCCACTTATGCTCATTAAGCCCATTAGGCCACTTAGGCCCATTAGGCCCATTAGTCCATGAAGGTTCATTAAGCCCATTAGACCCACTAGGACACTTAGGCTCATTAGACCCATTACACCACTTAGGCCACTTAGGCCCATTAGGCCACTTAGGCCCATTAGGCCCATTAGGCCACTTAGGCCCATTATTCCCATTAGGCCCATTAGGTCCATTATCCCACATAATCCCATTAGGCCACTTAGGCCCATTAGGCCACTTAGGCCCATTAGGCCCATTAGCCAACCTTGACCACTTAGGCCCATTAGGCTCGTTATGCCCATTAGGCCCATTATGCCCATTATGTCCATTAGGCCCATTAGGCCACTTAGGCACATTAGGCCCATTAGGACACTTAGTCTCATTAGGATCATTAGGCCACTTAGGCCACTTAGGCCGATTAGACCACTTAGGTCGATTAGGCCACTTAGGCCCATTAGGCCACTTAGGCCACTTAAGCCCATTATGACCATTAGGCCCATGAGGCCACTTAGGCCCATTAGGCCACCTAAGCTCATGTGTCCCATTCTGCCACTTAGGACCATTAGGCCACTTAGGTCACTTAGGCCACTTACGCCCATTAGGCCACTTAGGTCCATTAGGCCCATTAGGCCGCTTATGCCCATTATGCCCATTATGCCCATTATGCCCATTTTTCAACTTAATCCCGTTATGCCCCTTAGGACCATTTGGACCATTCATTTAATTAGGAACATTAGGCCTATTAGGCCCATTAGGCCACTTAGGCCCATTAGGACGTTTAGGCCCATTTGGCCCATTCGGCCCATTCGGCCAGTGAGGCTCGTTCATCCTATTGGGCTACTTAGTCTCATTCATACCATTCATCCACTTAGGCTTGTTCAGCCCATTAGGCCCATTATGCCACTTAGGAAAGTTAGGACCATTAATCCACTTTGGCCAGTTCGACCCATTAGGTTCATTAGGCCCACTCGTCCATCCCAATATGCCCATTAGGCCACTTAGGCTTGTTAGGCCCATTAGGCCACTTTGTCTAGTTAGACCCTTGAGGCTCATTAGGCCCATTAGGACCATTAGGCCAGTTAGGCTAGTTGTTCCCATTGGTCCCATTTGGCCACTTAGTCCAATTAGGCCCATTTGGCCCATTGGACCCATTAGGCCACTCAGGCCCATTCAGCCTATTAGGCCACTTAGGCCCGGTTGGCCCATTGGGCCCATTAGGCCCCTTAGGCTAGTTAGTCCCATTAATTCCATTAGGCCCATTGTTCCCATTAGGCCACTTAGGCCAGTTAAGACCATTTGACCACTTAGGACCATTAGGCCCATTAGTCTAGTTAGGCCCATTAGGCCAGTTAGTCCCATTAGGCCAGTTAGGCCCATTAGGCCTTTTAGGCCCCTTGGCAGGCCACTTGAAAGTGCCCAATGGATGATTGTATCACTGAGAGGGGGAGGGGTGAATCAGTGATACATTTTTCTCTCATATTTCTTTTCAAATGAAACAACCTTTACCTCTTGTTAAAGATTATATTTCCTACTGAAAACAATTCAAACACACATCCACATAAACACAAGTATTTAAAATATTCTTTATTCAATAAGAATAGCTACATCCTTGGTTTGGTATGGAAGTGATCCAATACCAGACAATCCACTAGAAAACAATCATTGGATTACAACGAGTAGGATATACCCTTTCACATGCGTAGCACTATGTAAACAATCCAATAGTGAATGTTTACCCTCTTAGAACAAATCAGGTAATGCAATGATTGTGTAACTACTCATGTTACCTATGCTTATTTTCAATTCCACAAATGTATTCAATTGAAAACACTTCTTCAATTTCTTACCCAGAAGATGGTAAGAACTTTATAGACTTTGTTAAGAAAAAAAAGTTCGATTTTCCCAGTCCAATTCCTCCGAGTACGATTCTCCCTGATATGATTCTTCGCGATACGACTTTCCCGATATGATTCTTCTCAGTATGATTCTCCCCAGTACAAAAAATATAACTTTGATAGAATGGGATAGAGATGAATCAACACCACTTCAATTCTCCATCTTCCACAGTCCAGAATACCTATAACGAAAATCCTAATTTGATTAATCTAGCTCAATATGATGATTAGATGAATATTATTGATGAGACACATAAGGTAATTAGCTGATTACGATAAACACTAACTACGATGATCAACTAAATACAGCATTTTGATCTTGTCTCTTCTCTTTCACTTCAATTCATCAGAACTTCTTCAAAAAAAGTGAATAGGGAAACTTCTTATTCACTCTAAAACTCGGAGCTTCTCTCTCATGAATAGTACATCGGTCCACCTCAAGTACAACGTTTGGCCCATTTGGCCCATTTGGCCACTTAAATACCATTTGGCCCACTTGGACACTTAAAACCCATTAGATCCATTAGGCCACCTATGCCACTTAGGCCCATTCTGCCCTTAGTCCCATTAGGCCAATCATTCCATTTAGGCCAGATTTTTTCATTTAGGTTAATTAGTCCAATTAGTTTATTTAGGCTATTTTGGAAAATTAGGCCATTTAGTCCAATTTAGATCATTTTGGCCAATGAGGACAATGAGACCAATTCAGGCCAATTAGGCCAATTTAGGTCCTTTAGGGAATTTAGGCCAATTAGAAGATTTAGTCCATTTAGACCAATTTATTCCAATTAATCCAATTAGGCCAATTAGGTAATTTAGTTCATTTAGGCCAATTTAGTACATTTATGCTAATTGGGCCATTTAGGCCAATTTAGGTCATTTAGCATATTTAGTCCAATTTAGACCATTTAGGTCAATTCATCAAATTATTCCATTGAGACCAATTTAATAAATTTAGACCAATTAGGTCAATTAGTTCGATTAGGCCATTTAAGCCGATTAGGCCAATTTTGACCATTTGGTCCAATTAGGCTAATTATGCAATTTAGGCAACTTAATCAAATTAGGCCATTTAGTAAAATTTTGTCCATTTAGGTCATTTAGACCAATTTGGGCCATTTAGTAAAATTAGTCCAATTAGGTTAGTTACACAATTTAGTCAATTTATCCCAATTATTCCATTTAGTCCAATTTACTCCATTTAGACCAATTAGACCAATTTTGTCCATTTAGGTTATTTAGAGAAATTAGTCCATTTAGGACAATTTAGCTCGTTTAGACCAATTAGGAAACTTAGGACAATTATTCAATTCATTACAATTAGACCAATTAGGCCATTTAGGCCAATTATATCAATTAGGCCATTAAGGTCATTTAGGCCAATTACGCCATTTAGACCATTTAGACCAAATTAGGCCATTTAGACCAGTTAAGCCAATCTATGCCATTTAGGCTAATTTAGGCCATTTCGACTAATTAGACCAATTAGGTCAGTTATTCCATTTAGGACATTTAGAACAATTGGTCCATTTAGGCTAATTAATCCATTTAGGCCAATCAGGCCAATTAGACCATTTATGCCAATTTAGGCCATTTAGGCCAATTAATCAATTTGTACATTTAGGTCATTTAGTCCAATTAGGCCATTTAGGCCATTTAGTTCATTTATTCCAATTATTTCAATTATAACATTTAAGTCATTTGGTCCAATTTAGGCCATTTAGGCCATTTAGGCCATTTAGGCCAATTTTGGACATTTAGGCTATTTAGGTTAATTTAGACCCATATATCCAATTAGGCCCATATAGAAAATTAGGCCCATATGGCCAATTATGCCATTAATCCCATTAATCCCATTAGACCCATTAGGCCACTTAGGCCAAATTGGTTGATTAGGCCAATTAGGCCCAATTGGCTCATTAGGCCGATTAGGCCCCTTAATCCCATTAGAACCATTTGGACCATTTTTTCACTTAATCCCATTAGACCTATTAGGCCACTTAGTCCACTTAGGCACATTCGACCCTTATGACCATTAGGCCCATTAGACCATTTAGGCCAATTTAGGTCATTTAGGCCATTTTGGCCATTTTGTCCAATTAGGCCATTTTGGCCATTTACGCTAATTTAGGCCATTTAGGCCAATGAGTCCAATGAGACCAATTCAGTCCAATTAGGCCAATTTAGGCCATTTTGGCCAATTAAGACAATTACGCCAACTATGCCAATTAAGAAATTTAGCGCATTTGGACTATTTAGGCCAATTTAGGACATTTAGGCTAATAAGGACATTTATTCCAATTTAGATCATTTAGGCCATTTAGGCCAATTTAGACCATTTAGGCCAATTTGGTCAATTATGCCCTTTGGGCGAATTTAGGAAATTTAGACTAATTAGGTCAATTAGGTTGACTAGGCCATTTAATCCGATTATGCCAACTTTGAACATTTGGTCAAATTAGGCCAATTATGAAATTTAGGCAATTTAATCCAATTAGGCCATTTAGGAAAATTTTGTCCATTTAGGCCATTTAGACTAATTTAGGCCATTTAGTCCAATTAAGCGAATTAGGTCAATTACAAAATTTAGGAAATTTAGCCCAATTATTCCATTTGGGCCATTTAGACCAATTAGGTCGATTAGACCAATATTGACCATTTAGGCCATTTAGGACAATTAGGCCATTTAGGCCAATTTAGCTCATTTAGACCAATTAGGAAAATTATGTCAATTAGGCAATTCAGGCCAATTAGCCAATTAGGCCATTTAGGCCCATTTATGCCATTTAGTCCAATTTAGGCCATTTAGGTCAATTTAGGCCACTTAGGATAATTATACCAATTAGTCCATTTAGGCCATTTAGGCCAATTAGTCCATTTAAGCCATTTAGGTCATTTAGGACAATTAGGCCATTTAGACCATTTAGACCAATTTAGGCCATTTAGACCAATTAGGCCAATTTAGGCCATTTATCCTAATTATGAAAATTATTCCAATTGGTCCATTTAGGCTATTTAGTCCAATTAGGTCAATTAGGCCATTTAGGCCAATTCGGGCAATTAGACCATTTAGGCCAATTTAGGCCATTTAGGCCAATTAATCAATTTGTTCATTTAGTTCATTTAGACCATTTAGGCCAATTATTATATTTAGTACATTTAGGTCATTTAGACCAACTATCCCAATTAGAAAATTTAGTTCATTTAGTCCAATTTAATCCATTTAGACCAATTAGTCCATTTAGGCCAATTTAGGCCATTTAGGCTATTTAGGCTAATTTAGATCATTTAAGCCAATTCAACCAATTAGTCTATTTAGGCCAATTTAGGCCAGTTAGTCCAATTAGGATGATTAAGAAATTTAAGCCGATTTTGGAAATTTAGGTCATTTAGGCCAATTAGGCCATTGAGGACAATTAGAGCAATTAGACAATTTAGGCAATTTAGGTCAATTAGGCCAATTAGGTTAATTTAGATCATTTAGGCCAATTATGTAATTTAGTCCAATTAGGTCATTTAGGCCAATTAGGGCAATTTAAGATGTTTAGGTCAATTAGGCCAATTATGCCAATTAGGTAGTTTATGAAATTTAAGCCAATTGGGCTATTTAGGCCAATTTAGACCATTTAGACCAATTTGGCCAATTTGGCCAATTTAGTCATTTAGGCCAATTTAGGCCAATTAGGTTATTTAGAACATTTAGACAACATACTATGAAGGGACACATAATACATAGACTATCAGGTACAAGTAATCATAAGCATATGAGGCTTCTTCTCATGAAGTTTGCACTTGGTAATCTCCAAGACGAGAGATTATGAGAACAGACCTGCCAGTTAGAATTCCGGATGTTTTGGTGTCATTGGATATTCATATCTATGAGTGTGTGTGATGGTCCTTAGACTTTAAGATTATTATTAAAGCATGCACAACTTGCATACTTAGATGTATGTCGTAAACCACGATGATAACAGATCATGGCGAAGTTGGATACATTGGGTACGTCACGAGTAACATGTCATTAATGAATAAGTTGAGGAAATATTTTTCCCTTCCATATTTATAAAAGCTCGTATATTGACCCTTTGATTGGAATAAAACCCTCGCTTTAAATTCCATGTCAATGGTGTAACGATGTGTTTATTTCAAATAGTCAAAGGAAGACATATCTATCATATAGGTCGGTGACACAGATGTACAACCTTCTTGATGAGATATTGTGAAAAAGAGATTACATTACATCGTGAGTGTTCATATTTGGTTTTCGATGTTGTAACATCAAGTTATTTATCTTTGGTGATTTGACCCATTGCTAGATAATAATCTCAGACTTTAGGCAAGTCAGTGTAATGTCAATGATAAAGAATCCTATAGGGTCACACACTAAGTGTTTTCTTTGATCTCAATTAAATTATATTTGAGTTTAATTAATGGAATCAATATTATTCTCAAGTCTGGGTAATAATTTTATTCAATTTATATTGATCACATAAATTAATTAAATATTTATTCGCCGACATGTGAATAAAATATTTATTTTATTTTTTTAATATTTTAATAAACATTTATTCAGTAGATTGTAAATAAAATATTTATTTATGAATAAAACATTTATTCAGTTGTTCAATAAATTATAGAGAAGTTTGAATGGACCAAGAACAAGTCCATCGACAAATATTAATTCACAAGACCATTATATAATATTTGTTATTGCACAAGTTTTCATGCACCAAAAAATAATAATTATATAATAATATTATGCGGTATGAGATTTATTGAATGTAATTAATGTTATTTAATGGATGGTATACAATGAAATAATATTTTAACTTAAATCTTAACTCTATAAATAGGCATCTATGTCTATTGTGTAGAGCATCCAAAAATTGAGAATAATTTTTTTTGCGCACAACGAATTCTCTCTCAACTCATTCTTCTCTCTCTCTCAAGAATGAGAAGTGCAAGAAATATTTCTTCAAGACTAAAGAATTAGTGATTAAGAATGAACAAAATAAGATATTGGACTCGCTGCACAATCACCTAGAGATCAAGTGGTGTTTCTCAGAGATCATAGGAACACATGTGGATTGCCACTAGAGGAATTTTATCCTAGGATCCTCACAGTGCAATGATGGTAATCTAAAAGGGTATTTTAGGATTATCAACATTTACTAATGAATAAAGTTCTTAAGCATAGGTATTTATTTATTTAAACATTAAATATATTAATTTTAAATTTGACGGGCGAGATCCTCTCTCTTTGTTTCAGGAAATGATTATTAAAATAAAATTTAATATACCGTACATATTTGAATGATTCTGATATGCTTGAAAAACCCACCACTACCACTACCATTGCTGCCTTCATCACCAACAATGCCACCCCCCCCCCCACACCACCACCACCACCACCGCCACTTCCATCAGCTTGACTGCCACTGGGACCCTCGTTGAAATAAATCAAGGTATCATATAAAGAGAGCATTGATGTCATACATGAATCAAAATTAATATAATTATCTCATGGAATTGGTGGAATTATAACTAATAGATCTTTTAGGAAGTGTTTGGTGACAAATTTACTTCTTTCATGCTCCTTTATAGATATTTTTTTGGCGTTATCTGCTTCTTCATGAGCCTTTTTCATCTTGGTGGTCTGATAGGTTTTGGAGGCACTAGATGAGGGACAATACCTAGTGGGGATTATGTTTTTCATGGGTCAACATCATACTATCCCATGTCGCTCCACACCTAATACTTGTCTCAAATGATCAGTTGGCCCGAAGTTGTCATCTTCTTTCTCATCGAGGGCCTCCAGGACACACTGTTGAAAATATAAGCAATATATTTAATTATGAATTATTTATCTAAATTTGAAATATCAATAAAAAAACTTACTATATTTTCTTGTATTTGTGTATTTATATAACTTCCATTATTTTTCTTCCTAGTTAAGGAAAATAATTTTGCTCGAGGAACACGACCTTTGATACCAGATGCTGCTAGCTAAAAATGAAATTGATTAGTATAATACTACATTATTGAATAATATGAAAGTGATAAACCTAGAATGAATTAAAATTGTAGTTTTTGAAGAAATCCATAAAATGGAGAAAAATCTAAATGTACATTTAATTATAAATTTAATACTAGTGACATAACACAAACAATCCATACTAATTAGCAACATAAACCTGTGTATGGTATGGTTTCCTCTTGTCTATTAATTTCGGTCTAATTTCATTTATGTTGTGTTATTTGGTAATTCATACACTTGGTAATTTTGATCATTTGTCTATTTTGCTACTTGGATAATTGGACAATTAGACCATTTATGTGAATTAGGACAATTAGACCATATAGTCCAATTAGTCCCTTTAGGCCAATTATGTCCTTTAGGACAATTAGGCCATTATGACAATTAGGTCATTAGGCCATAGGGAATTTAGGCCTTTAATCCATTTAGTCCAATTAGTCCATTAGTCCATTTAGTCCATTAATCCATTTAGGTAAATTAGGATAATTAGACCATTTAGTTCAATTAGGAAAATTAGGCTAATTATACCATTTATTCCAATTAGATCATTTAATCCATTTGGACCAATTAGGCCATTTAGAACAACTAGGCCATTTATCCCAATTAGGTCATTATGCTATTTTGACCAATTTGGGCATTAGTCTATTATTCCATTAGTTCATTACACCATTGGGATAATTGGTCATTTGGTGATTTGACCATTTACGTCAATTTAGGCCAATTAGGCTAATTAGGCTAATTAGGCAGATTAGACCATTTAATCCAATTGTACCATTTAATACATTTGGACCAATCAGGCCATTTAGACCCATTTGTCCATTTAGGATAATTAGGTCAATTATGTCAATTAGGACAATTAGTTCGATTAGACAATTTAATCCCATAAGACAATTTAATCCATTTAGACTAATTAGGCCATTTAGACCAATTTGTTTATTTATGCCAATAAGGCAATTATGCCAATTATGCCATTAGGCTATTAGGAAATTAGGCTATTTAGACCAATTAGGTCATTTAGGTAATTAGGCCATTATACCATTAGTTCATTGGGCCATTAGGCTCATTGGTCATTTGGCCATTTATTCATTTAGGACAATTTAGACCAATTTAGGCCAATTATAACAAAAAATCCTAAAACCCAGACCCAAAACACTATATCTGGAACACTAATACCTAAGGCCTAAATAAGAATATTTGGCTAATTAGGCCACTTAATCCCATTAGGTCACTTAGTCTCATTATTCCCATTAGTCCCATTCATCCCATGAGGCCACTTAGGCCCATTATTCCCATTCGGCCACTTAGGCCCATTAGGCGCATTGGGCCGATTTCACCACTTAGGCGCATTAGGCTCATTAGGCCACTTAGGCCCATTAGACCCATTAGGCCACATAGGACCATTAGTCTCATTCATCCCATTCAACCCATTAGGCCCATTCAAACCATTAGGCCACTTAGTCCCATTGGCCCATTAGGCTACTTAGGCCCATTACAATGATTTGGCTGCTTAGGCCCATTAGACCCATTACGTCGATTAGGACACTTAGTCTGATTATACCCATTGGGACTATTAGGAAACTTAGGCCCAATTGGCCCATTAGTCCCATTAGGACACTTTGACCTATTAGGTCGATTAGGCCACTTAGTCCCATTAGTCCACTTAGGCCCATAAAGGCCACTTAAACCCATTAGGTCGATTAAGCCCATTAGGCCACTTAGTCCCATTATGCTCATTAGGAAGATTTGACCCATTAGTCCCATTAGTCAAAATATGCCCATTCATCCCATTAGGTCGATTCGGCCACTTAGGTCTATTAGGCCACCTGGTCCCATTAGGCAAATTAGGCCACTTATTCCCATTAGGCCAGTGAGGTCCATTACGCCCACTAGCCTATTAGTCCCATTCCACCCATTAGGAAAATTTAGCTAATTATCCCCATTACACCCATTAGGACCATTAGACCATTTAAGCTCATTAGGCCCATTAGGCCACTTCGACCCATTAAGCCCACTAGCCCACTTAGACCACATAGGCCCATTAGGCCACTTAGGCCCATTCGGACACTTAGGACCATTAGGACAGTTAGAACCATTGATCCCATTTGGCCTATTTGGCCCCTTAGACCACTTAGGCCGCTTAGGCCCATTAGGCCCATTAGGCCACTTAGGCCACTTAGGCCCATTAGGATGATTAGGCCCATTGAGCCCATTTGGCTCATTTGGCCCCTTAGTACCCTTAGGCTGCTTAGGCCCATTAGGCCACTTAGGCCCACTAAGCCCATTAGACTCATTAGGCAACTTAGGACGTTTAGGCCCATTAGGCCCATTAGGCCACTTAGGCTGCTTAGGCCCATTAGACCCATTAACCATTAGGCTCATGAGGCTACTTAGGCCCATTAGCTCATTAAGGCCCATTAGGCCATTAGTCTACTTAGGCCCATTTGATAACTTGTGCCCATTAGGCCCATTGGGCCCATTAGGCAACTTAGGCCCACTCTGCGACTTAGGCCCATTAAGGCCAATAGGCACATGAGGCCACTTAGGAAACTTAGGCCCATTAGGCTAATTAGGATCATTAGGCTCATTCGGCCCCTTGGGCCCATTGGGCCTATTAGGCTACTTAGGCCCATTAGGCCACTTAGGCCCATTAGGCCACCTAGGCCGATTAGGCTGATTAGTCATATCAAGCCACTTAGGCCCACTTAGTCTCATTAGGTTTCTTAGGCCACTTCGGCCCATTGATCCCATTAGGCACATTCTTCCCCTTAGGTCACTTATGGCCATTAGGCCACTTTGGCCACTTAGGCCCATTAGGCCACTTATACCCATTGATACCATTAAGCACCTTATGTCACTTAAGCTGCTTAGTCCCATTAGGCACATTAGGTCACTAAGTCCACTTAGGCACATTATTCTACTTAGGCCTATTGAGCACATTAGTCCCATTAGGCTACTTTGGCCGCTTTGGCCCATTATGGCCCATTAGCCATTGGACCCATTAGGCCACTTAGGCCCATTTGGCTACTTAGGACCATTTGGCCCCTAAGTCCCATTAGGCTCATTAGGACCATTAGTCCACTTAGGACCATTAGGCCACTTATGCCCATTAGGACCATTGGGCCTATTAGGATACTTAGTCCCACTCAACCACTTAGGTGCATTAGGCCACTTATTCCCATTAATCCCATTAGGCCTATTAGGACACTTAGGCCCACTCATCCACTTAGGCCCATTAGGCCCTTTATGCCACTTAAGCCACTTATGCCCACAAGGACCATTAGGCCCATTAGCCATCAGGCCCATTAGGTCACTTAGGCCCATTCGACCCCTTAGGCCCATTGGCAGCATTAGGCCACTTAGTCTCATTAGGTTAGTTAGGTCCATTAGGCCCATTAGGCCACTTATTCCCATTAGGCCTATTAGGACCATTAGGCTCGTTAGGCATATTAGTGAACTTAGGCCCATTAGGCCCTCCAAATCATTTTTTTAATTTTCATAAAACCCACTTTGAAGAAAAAGTGGGAACCGTACACCATATAACATGACACATATCGAAATTTCAAAAACAGTCCAGAGATTTAAAATTTTAAATGAGTATCATCACCGAGGGAACCATCACATCAATGACAGATCCCATAAATCTTACAGTTGCTGCATCAAAGATATAACATCTAAGAATTTGTCGCTATCATCATAACCCACTGTCATTATCACATTGATTTCTTCCACTCAGAAAATCATCATCGTAACCATCACTTCCAAAGTCACCAAATCGCCAACAGGAACACAACCCTCATTGTTATCAACCATCATCGTTGGAGCTGAGAACCAGAGAAAAATGAACCAGGATGTCCACTAATCACCACTGATGTCTTCATATCAAGTTGTAAAAATTCAACTTCACCACCAAAAAACCATCAAAATAGAACATAAAAACAATTCAAACCTTCAAAGATGGGACATTATCCCTCCCAGAGACCCTAAGACCTTCGATCTGCACCTCCCAGAACCTCCATGAAGAACCGCACACTAGACAGATAGGGAAAGGATCACAGTAAGGATGAGAAGATGGAGGCCTCAACAGGGGTCCAAGATGGAAACCACATTGGCCAAATGAAACAGAGAAACAATAATAGAGAAATAAAATCTATCCCAAAAAAATTACCATACGAGACCTCAATCCACATATTCAAAATAGAGAAGGAACCAAATAGAAGAATGAACCTGAGCTAAGACAACTGCCATCCCTACTCCAGCACCATCCCAAGTAGGCCTAGATCCTGAATATTGTGCGACCAAAGTGGAGTAAAATGTGATGGGTAGGCCATCATAGGTAGGGGAGAAAGAAGGCACCAGGCGCACTCACCAGAGATGACCCAAGACATCTAAAGCACCCACACACACAGGCTTAGAATACGGGTTCGATGCATAGGGATAGATCAAAATAGGGGTGGTGAGTGGCATGAAATGACCACACCAGTAATGCACATTAGATGAGAGGGAATAAAAATAAATCAAGAGAAGGAAGATAGTGGATCAGGTGAAGTGGCACCATCACTGTCAAGCAGACCCTCAAAACCATAGGAGACTAAGAGGAGGCAGCAGGAGCATCAGGATCAAAGAGAGTGAAGTGCCATCAGGTTCATTTATTAGGTATATTAGGCCAATTGGGACACTTAGAAATATTTGGAAAATTAGGACCACTATACCTATTTGGACCATTAAGCTAGTTTGGCCAATTCGGCCAATTAGGCCCATTAGGACCAATGGGCCACTTCGGCCCATTAATCCCATTCGGTCCATTAGGCCACTAAGGCCAATTTGGCCCATTAATCCCATTATATTATGCCCATTAGGCCACTTAGCCTCATATGGACCATTATTCCCATTACTCCAATTACACCCATTAGGCCACTTAGGCCCATTAGGCCAATTAGGACCATTAGACCCATCAGGCCACTTAGGACCTTTAGGTCAATTGGGCCCATGAGGCACATTAGGCTGATTAGGGCACTTAGGCACATTCGGCCAATTAGGATTATTCATCCCATTAGTCCACTTAGTCCCATTAGGCCCATTCGGCCCAATATGCCCATTGGAGAAGGTCCATTAGGCCACTTAGTCCCATTAGGACAATCTGCCCATATATCCCATTAGGTCGTTTAAACCCATTATTCCACTTAGTACCATTTGGCCACTTAGGCCCATTAGGACACTTGGGCCTATTAGGACACTAAGAAACACTATGCCACTAAAGCGCATTCGGTGTATTAGGTCCATTATGCCACAGAGGCCCATTAGTCCACTTAGGCTCATTAGGCCCATTAAGCCACTTAGGCCCCTTAGTCCACTTAGGCCCCTTAAGACCATTAGACCGCTTAGGCCCATTATGCCACTTAGGCCCATCAGACCCATTGAGCCCACTATGCCACTTAATTCCATTATGTGCAATAGGCCCATTAGGCCACCGAGGCCCGTTAGTCCACTTAGGCCCATTAGGCCCATAAGTCCAATTAGGCACATTAGCCACTTAGGCCCCTTACGACACTTGGTACCCTTAGGCCCATTAGGCTACTTAGGCCCATTAGGCCACTTAGGCCCATTATGCCTATTAGTCCACTTAGTCCCCTTAGGACAATTTGGAATTTTAGGCCACTAAGGCCCATTAGGCTACATAGGCCCCTTAGACCACTTAGGCCCATTAGGTCCATTAGGCCCATTAGTCCACTTAGGCCACTTAGGGTCATTAGGCCACTTAGGTTCATTAGTCCACTTAGGCTCATTCGGCGTATTAGGACCATTAGGCCCATTAGGAAACTTAGGCCACTAAGTCCCATTAGGCCACATACACCCATTAGGTCCATTCATCCCATTAGTCCACTTAGGCCCATTAAGACCATTAGGCCAGTGAGGCCCATTCAACCCATTAGGCCACTTAGGCCCATTATTCCCATTAGGCCACTTAGGCCCATTAGGTAACTAAGACCCATTAGGCCACTAAGGCCCATTAATCCCATTATGTTCATTAAACCATTAGTACCATTATGCCACTTAGACCATTAGACCAATTGGGCCACTTAGGCCTATTAGGCCACTTAGGCCCATTAGGCCCACTAGGCCACTTTGGCCCATTAGGCCCATTAGGGCACTTAAGCCACTTAGTCCCATTAGGACCATTAGTCCACTTAGTCCCATTATGACCATTAGGTCGATTAGGCCACATTGTCCCATTAGGCCACTTAGGCCCATTAGACCACTTAGGCCCATTAGGCCACTTAAGACCATTAGGCCCATTAGGCCACTTTGGCCCATTGGCCCCATTATCCCACTTAATCCCATTAGAATCATTATGTCCATTAAGACACTTAGGACCATTAACCCCATTAGGTTGATTATGCCACTGAGGCCCATTAGGCCCATTCAGCCCATTCGTTCCATTAGGCTTATTAGGCCCATTAGGTCCATTCGGCCGATTAGGCCCATTAGGACACTTGGGACCATTAGGCCCATTAATCCACTTATGCCTATTAAGCAACTTAGGCCCATTAGGCTAGTTAGGACCATTAGGCCACTTAGCCCCATTAGCCCCATTAGGCCACTTAGGCCCCTTTGGCCACTTTGGCCCATTAGGAGACTTAGGCACATTAAGTCGACTTTGGACACTTTGGCCCATTAGAACCATTTGTCCACTTTGGTCCATTAGGCGCATTAGGACACTTAAGACCATTAGTCCACTTAGGCCCATTAGTCCCATTAAACCCATTAGGATGATTAGGCTACTTAGGCACATTAGGCCCATTAGGTCACTTAGGATTATTAGGCCCATTCTTCACATTAGGCCCATTAGGCCACTGAGGCCGATTAGGACACTTAGGCCTATTAGGAACATTCTTCCCATTCGTCCCATTAGGCCCATTAGGCCACTTAGGCAAATTATGCCCATTGGGCCATTAAGGCCCCATAGGCCCATTTGGCCAGTTGGGACCATTAGGCCACTTAGGCCCATTAGGCAACTTAGGCCTATTAGGCATGTTCTACCCCTTCGTCCCATTAGCCCCATTAGGCTACTTAGGCAAATTATACACATTGGGCCACTAAGGCCCCATAGACCCATTTGGCCACTTGGGCCCATTAGGCCTATTAGGCCACTTTGACCCATGAGGCCCATGCGTCTCATCATGCCCATTAGGAAACTTAGTCACATTTGGTCCATTAGTCCACTTAGGCCCATGAGGCACATTACGCCCATTCAGACCATTTGGACACTTAGGCCCATCTGGCCACTTACGCCCATGAGCCCCATTAGGCCCCTTAGGCCCATTCGGTCACCTAGGCCTATTAGACCACTTTGACCCTTTAGGAGCTTTAAGACAATTCGACAACTTAGGCCCATTAGGCTCATTCAACGCATATAGCCAATTTGACCCATTAGTTCACTTGGGCCCATTAGGTCACCTAGCCCCATTAGGCCACTTAGTCACATTCAGCTACGATTATTCCACCTAGGCCCATTAGGCCACATTAACCCATTAGGCCCTTTAGTCCCATTAGGACACTTCATCCCATTAGGCCCTTTAGTCCCATTAGGCCACATAGGCCCATTTGGCCACCTAGGACCATTAGGCCCATTCGGCCACCTATTCCAATTAGGCCATTAAGCCCACTTAGGCCCATTAGGCCACTTGGTCCCATTTGGCCCATTAGGCCCACTTAGTCCCATTAGGCCCCTTAGTCCCACTTAGGCCCATTAGACTCAATAGAAAATTTAGGAACATTAGGCCACTTAGGCCCATTAGGCCACTTAAGCACATTAGGCCCATTACGCTCATTAGACTACTTAGGTTAATTAATCCCATTCGGACCATTAGGCCCATTAGGCCTATTAGGCCCATATGTCCCCTAGGCTCGTTAAGCCCATTAAGCCAATTAGGACACTTAGCCCCATTAGGCCACTTAGGCAAATTAGGCCTATGAGGCCACTTAGGCCCATTTTCCCACTTCGTATCACTAGGACCATTAAGCCAATTAGGCCGATTAGACCATGTAGGCCCATTCGGACCATTTGGCCCATTAGGCCCATGAGGCCTATTCGACCAATTAAGCCAATTAGGCTGATTTGGAAACATTGTCTCATTAGGCCCCTTCAGCCCATTAGGCCCATTAGCCCACTTCTTCCAATTAGGCCCATTCGAACCATTAGGCCACTGAGGCCCATTAGGCCCATTATTACCATTTTTCCAATTATGCAACCTTGGCTCATTAGGCCACTTAGGACAATTTTGGCCACTTAGGCCAATTGTCCCCATTCAGGCCATTAGGCCCATTTGTTCCCTAGTTCCATTAAGACCATTAATCCCATTAGGACATCTAATCCCATTATGCCCCTTAGACCCATCAGGCCCCTTAGTCCCATTAGGCCACTTAGGCACATTACGCTCCTTAAACCGATTACGAAACTTAGGCCTATTATGCCACTTAGGACCACTAGGACACTTAGGCCCATTCAGCCCATTCGTCCACTTAGTCCCCTTAGGAAAATTAGGCCACTTAGGCCAATTAGGCCACTTATGCCCATTATGCCCATTAGTCCCATTAGGCCACTTAGGCCTCTTAGGCCACTTAGGACCATTAGGTACATTAGGCCCATTAGTCCACCTAGACCCATTATGACACTTAGTCCCATTAGGCCCCTTAGGACTATTAGGCTACTTAATCCCTTTAAGTCTCTTAGGCCCATTAAGCCCATTAGGACCATTTCCACCAAGTCTCATTAAGCACATTCATCCAATTTGGCCCATTAGGCCCATTATACCCTTGGTCCAATTAACTCCTTGGTCCCATTAGGCCCATTAGGCCCATTAGGCCACTTTGGCCCATGAGGCCCATGCGGCCACTTAGGCCCGTGAGGCCACTTAGGCCCATGAGCCCCATTACGCTCATCAGGCCACTTAGGCCCATTTGGCCACTTAGACCCAATATACCCATTAATCCACTTAGGACCATTAAGACCACAAGGCCCATTGAGACAATTAGGCCCATTGGGCCACTTAGGAAAAATAGGTCCATTATTCCCATTAGGCCCATTTGGCGACTTAGGTCCATTAGGCCCATTGGGCCTATTGGGCCACTTAGGCCCATTATGACCATTAGGATTACTAGGCCCCTTAGGACTAGTTGTCCCATTAGGCACATTAGTCCCATTAGTACCATTAGTCCACTTAATCCACTTAAGACAATTAGGCGTAGTAGCCCCAGTCGACCCATTAGGCCCACTAGGCACATTAGGCCCGTTAGGCCCATTAGGCCACTTCGACTCATTAGGCCCATTCAGCCACTTAGGCTCATTAGGCCCACTAGAACTATTAGGCCACTTAGGTCCATTAGGCCCATCGGGCGACATCGATCAATTAAAACCATTAAGCCACTTAGGCCCCCTTATGCCCATTAGGCCTCTTAGGCCACTTAGGCCAATTAGGCCCATTTGTCCAGTTAGGCCACTTACACCCATTGGACCCCTTAGTCCCCTTAAGACACTATGGCACATTAGGCCACTTAGGCCCATTATTCCCATTAGGCAACTTAGGCCCATTCGACCCATTATGCCCATTATGCCACTTAGGGCATTTAGTCCCATGAGGCCCATGAGGCCACTAAGGACCTTTAGGCCCATGAGGCCACTGAGACCCATTAATCCCATCAGTCCACATAGGCACATTAGGCCCATTGGGACACTTATTCCCATTCATCATCTTAGGCCATTTAGGCCCATTAGGCCACTTAGGACCATTAGGCCACTTAGGCCCATTAGGCCACTTAGGCCCATTAATCCTGTTATTCCCATTCGGTCCATTGGGCCACTTAGGCCTTTAGGCCACTTGGTACCATTTGGCTTATTGGGCCACTTTGGCCCGTTCGACCACTTAGGCCCACTAGGCCCATTAAGCCCATTCGGCAGATTAGGCCACTTAGGCCCATTAGGCCAATTATGCCCATTAGGCCCCTTAGGCCCATTAATCCCATTAGGCCAATTAGGCAACTTAGGCTCATTAGGCTGCTTAGGCCCATGAGGCCCATTCGTCCCATTAGGGCACTTAAGCTAACTTGGCCCATTTGACCCATTAGGCCCATTGGGCCCATTTGACCCCTAGGCTCGTTATGCCTATTAAGCACATGAGGCCACTTAGTCCCATTAGGCCGATTAGGCCACTAAGCCCCATTAAGAAATTTAGGCCCACTAGGCCCATTAAACCCATTATACCAATTAGGCCACTTAGGCCCATTAGGACACTAAGTCCCATTAGGCCCACTAGGCCCATTAGGCCCTTTAATCCCATTAGGCCGATTAGCCAACTTTAAACCATTAGGCCACTTTGGCCCATTAGGACCATTATGACCATTAGACCACTTAGGCCAATTAGGACCGTTAGGCCACTTAGACCCATTTGGCCCATTTGGATCATTTAGCCCATTGATCCCATTAAGTCGATTAGGCCACTTTGGCTCATTAGGACACTGAGGCCCATTAGGCCACTTAGGCCAATTAGGCCCATTCGTCCCATTAGGCCCATTTGGCCCAAAGACCCGTTAAGCCCATTAAGCCCATTAGGCCACCTAGGCCCATTATCCAACTTCGACCCATTAGGCCCCTTAGGCTACTTTGGACCATTTGGCCCACTTGGCACCTAGGCCCATTAAGCCCATTAATCCCATTAGGCCCATTAGGCCACTTTTCCCCCTTGATCCCATTAGGCTCATGAGGCCACTTAGTCCCATGAGGCATTATAGGCCACTTAGGCCCATTAGGCCCATTAATCTACTTAGGCCGCTTAGTTCCATGAGGTCCATTAGGCCACTTATCCCCCTAAGGCCCACTAGGCCACTTCATCCTGTCATGCCCATTATACCCATTTGACCACTAAGGCATATTAGGCCCATTATGCCACTCAGTCTCATTAGGACCATTCGTTTGATTCGACCGATTAGGCCACTTAGGCTCACTGGACCACTAGGCCACTAAGGCCTATTAGGCCCATTTGGCCCAATAGGCCATTTCGGACCATTAGGCCCATTCGACCCCATAGGCGCATTAGGCCCATTAGGCTCATTCAACCACTTAGGGCCACTAGTCCCATTAGGCCACTTAGTGCCATTAGCACCATTATGCCACTTAAGACCATTCGACAACTTAGGCCCATTAGGCACAATATCCTCATTTGGTCAATTTGGCCCATTAGGCCCATTAGGCCCAATCGGCCACTTAGGCCAATAAGGACTATTTGTCGCATTCAGTCGATTAGTCCGATTAAGCCACTTAGGCCACTTAGACTCGTTAGGCCCATTAGACCCATTAGGCCACTTAGGCCTATTCGGCCACTTAGGCCCATTTGGTACATTAGGCCCATTAGTCCACCTAGTCCCATTATGAAACTTAGTCCCATTAGGCCCCTTAGAACCATTAGGCTACTTAATCCCATTAAGACCCTTAGGCCCATTAATCCCATTAGGACCATTTTTCACCAAGTCTCGTTAAGCCCATTCGTCCAATTTGGCCCATTAGGCCCATTATACCCTTGGGCTAATTAGCCCCTTGGTCCCCTTAGGCCCATTAGGCCACTTCGGCCCATGAGTCCCACAAGACCACCTAGGCCCATGAGGCCACTTAGGTCCATGAGGCCCATCACACCTATCATTCCACTTAGGCCCATTTGGCCACTTAGACCTAATATGCCCATTAGGCCACTTAGGACCATTAAGACCATGAGTCCCATTAAGACAATTAGGCCCATTAGGACACTTAGGAAAATTAGTCCAATTATTCCCATTAGGCCCATTATTCCACTTATGTCCATTAGGCCCATTAGGCCAATTAGGCCACTTAGGCCCATTAGGACCATTAGGCTTATTAGGTCCCTTAGGACTAGTTGTCCCATTTGGCACATTAGGCCCATTAGTATCATTAGTCCACTTAAGCCACTTATTCCCATTAGGTGTAGTAGACCCAGTAGATCCATTAGTCCCACTATTCACATTAGGCCCATTAGGCCCATTAGTTCATTTCGACCCATTAGGTCCATTCAGCCACTTAGGCTCATTAGGCCCACTAGACCTATTAGGCCACTTAGGTCCATTAGGCCCATTAGGCGACATCGAGCTATTAGAACCATTTAGCAACTTAGGCCCTTTATGCCCATTAGGCATGTTCATCCACTTAGGCCCCTTAGGAAAATTAGGCCCATTTGGCCACTTAGGCCACTTACACCCACTGGGCCCCTTAGTCCCCTTAAGCCACTAAGGCACATTAGGCCACTTAGGCCCATTATGCCCATTAGGCAACTTAGGCCCATTCGACCCATTAATCCCATTACACCACTAGGCCCATTCAACCCATTAGGTCCATTGGGCCACTTAGGACCATTAGTCTCAATCGGCTACTTAGGCCCATTTGGCCCATTTGGACCATTATGCCCATTATGCCCATTAAGCCCATTATGCCACTTTGGGAATTTAGGTCCATGAGGCCCATGAGGCCACTAAGGCCCTTTATGCCCATGGGGCCACTGAGACCCATTAATCCCATCAGTCCACTTAGGAACATTAGTCCCATTGGGCCACTTAGGCCCATTCAGCTACATAGGCCCATTAGGCCCATTAGGCCCATTATGCCACTTAGGCCCATTAAGACTATTATGCCCATTCGACCCATTGGTCCACTTAGGCCTATCAGTCCACTTGGGCCCATTCGACCACTTAGGCCCACTAGGCCCATTAAGCCCATTCGGTAGATTAGGCCACTTAGGCCCATTAGGCCAATTATGCCCATTAAGCCCCTTAGGCCCATTAATCCCATTAGGATGATTAGGAAACATAAACCCATTAGGCTGCTTAGGCCCATGACGTCCATTCGGCTCATTAGGGCACTTAAGCTAACTAGGCCCATTCGACCCATTAGGCCCATTGGGCCCATTTGACCCCTAGGCCCGTTAAGTCCATTAGCACATGAGGCCACTTAGGCCCATTAGGCCGATTAATCCCCTAATCCCCATTAAGAAATTTAGGCCCATTAGGCCCAATAAACTCATTATGCCAATTAGGCCGCTTAGCCCCATTAGGACACTAAGGCCCATTAGGCCCAATAGGCCCATTAGACCCAATAGGCCCATTAGGCCCGTTAATCCCATTGGTCCGATTAGCTAACTTTAAACCATTATTCCACTTTGGCCCATTAGGACCATTAGGCCCATTAGACCAGTTAGGCCAATTAGACCCATTAGGCCATGTTGACCCATTTGGCCCATTTGTCTCATTTAGCCCATTAATCCCATTAAGCCGATTAGGAAAATTTGGACCATTAGGACACTAAGGCCCATTAGTCCAATTAGGACTATTCGTCCCATTATGCCCATTTGGCCCAAAGACCCATTAATCCCATTAAGCCCATTAGGCCACCTAGGCCCATTAGGCCACTTAAGCCCGTTAGGCCCCTTAGGCCACTTTGAACCATTTGGCCCATTTGGCACCTAGGCCCATTAAGCCCATTAATCCCATTAGGACCATTAGGCCACTTTATCCCCTTGTTCCCATTAGGCCCTTGAGGCCACTTAGACCCATGAGTCACAGTAGGCCACATAGGCCCACGAGGCCCATTACACCCATTAAGTCACTTAGGCCACTTAGGTCCATGAGGTCCATTAGGCCACTTAGCCCCATGAGGCCCACTAGGACAATTCATCTCGTCATGCCCATTAGGCCCAGTTGACCACTAAGGCCTATTGGACCCATTATGCCACTTAGTCCCATTAGGCCCATTCGTTTGATTAGAATGATTAGGCCACTTAGGCCACTTAGTCCCATTGGACCATCTGGCCACTAAGGCCCATTAGGCCAAATAGGCCCATTAGGCCCATTCGACCCAATAGGCCCATTTGGCTCATTCAGCCACTTAGGGCCACTAGGCCCATTAGGCCACTTAGTGCCATTAGAACCATAATGCTACTTAAGATCATTCGACAACTTAGGCCCATTAAGCACATTATCCCAATTTGGACAATTTGGCCCATTAGGCCCATTCGGCCATTTAAGCCCATTAGGCCCAATCATCCACTTAGGCCCATAAGGACCATTAGTCGCATTTGGTTGATTAGGCCAATTAATCCACTTAGGCCACTTAGACCTGTTAGGCCCGTTAGACCCATTAGTTCACTTAGGCCCATTCATCCCATTCAGTCGATTAGGCCTATTAGGCCACTTAGCCCATTAGGCCCATTTGGAAACTTAGTCCAATTTAGTCGATTAGGACGATTCGGTCACTTAGACCTATTCAGTTGATTATCCCTATTATTCCACTTGGGCCCATTAGGACCTTTTGGTCCATTAGGCCACTGAGGCCCATTCGGTCAACTAGGCGGATTAGGCCACTTTGGCCCATTAGGCCACTTAGGCCTATTCATCCATTAGGACCATTAAGTTGATTGGGATGATTATGCCACTTAGGCCACTTAGTCCCATTAGGCCCGTTAGGCCACTTAGGCCCATTAGTCCCATTCAGACGATTAGGCTGACTAGACCACCTTGGACACTTAGAACAATTATGACCCTTAGGCCCATTAATCCCATTAGGACCATTAGGCCACTTAGGAATTAGGCCCATCAATCCCATTAGGCCACTTAGGCCCATTAGTCCCATTCTCCCAATGACGTCGATTAGGCCAATTAGGCCACTTAAGCTTATCAGGCCCATTAAGCCACTTAGGCCCAATATGCCCATTCATTCAATTAGGGGGATTAGGCCACTTAGACCCATTAGGCCCATTAGGTCCATTAATCCACTTAGGTGCATTATTCAAGTTAGTCCCATTAGGTCCATTTAGCCCATTATGCCCGCTAAACCCATTAGTCCCATTATGCCCATTAGTCCCATTAGGTCACTTTGGCCCATTAGGCCCGTTAGGCCACGTTGGCCCATTTGGCCAATTAAGCCACTTAGGCCCATTAGGCTAATTAAACCCATTGGTCCCATTAGGCCCATTAGGCCCATTAATCCACTTAGGCCACTTAGGCCCATTAGGCCTATTCGGTCGTTTAGCACAATTAGGCCACTTAGGCCCATTACTCCCTTCAGGCCACCTAGGCCCATTAGTCCCATTAAGATGCTTAGGAACATTAGGCCCACTAAATCCATTAGTCCCATTTGCCACATTATGTCCATTAAGCCACTTAGGGCCCTTAGAACCACTAGCCCCATTCGGCCGATTATCCCTATTAGGCCACTTAGGTCACTTAGGCCCATTAGGTCCATTAGGCCCATTAGCCCCATTAGGACAATTAGGAACATCAGAGAACTTAGGCCCATTAGGCCCACTAGGCCACTTTGGACTATTAGGCCCATCGGGACCATAAGGCCCATGAGGCGCATTCCACCCATGAGGCCCATGAGGCCCATCACACCCATGAGGCCCATCAAGCCCATTAGGACACTGAGGCCCATTGGGCCCATTAGTCCCATGAGTACCATGACACCCATTAGACCCATCATGCCACTTGGTCCCAATAAACCCACAAGACCCACTAGGCCCTTTAGGTCACTTAGGCCCATTAGGCTACTTAGACCCATTAGGCCCATTGGGGCCACTAGGCACATTCATCCCATTAGTCCCATTGGCCCATTAGACCCACTCATCCCATTAGGACCCTTAGGCCCGTTCAGCCCATGAGGCCTATTGAGACCATTAGGCCCATTAGTCCACTTAATCCCATTCAACCCATTAGGCCCACTTAGTCCACTTAGGCCCATTATACCCATTGGGCCCTTGAGATAACTTATGCTGATAAGGCACATCATGCCAATTAGCCCCATTGGGTCCGTTATGCCCTTTAAGACCACTAGGATCATTCCGCACTTATGCCCACAAGGCCCATTAGGCCACTGAGGCCCATGAGGCCTATTTGGACCATGAAGCCCATTTGGACACTTAGGCCCATTAGGAAACTTAGGCCCATGAGGCCACTTAGTCCCATTAGGCCCATCGGGCCCATTAGGCCACTTAGGCCCATTGGGCCCATCAGGCCCATTGGGACACTGATGCCTATTTGTCTCATTAGGCCCATTCATCCACTTAGTCCCATTAGGCTCACTAGTCACATTAGGCCCATTCGGCTAATTAGGCCCATTCAGCCACTTAGGCCCATTATTCCCATTATTCCATTAGGTTGATTAGATCACATTGTTTTATTAGGCAACTTAGGCTTATTAGGCCCATTAGGCCACTTAATCCCATTTGGTGCATTAGAACCCTTAGGCCCATTAGGCCCATTAGGCCCATTAGGCCCCTTAGTTCCATTAGGACCCTTAGTCTCATTTGGACCATTCGACCACTGAGGATCATTAGGCCCCTTAGGCACATTAGTTCCCTTAGGCCCATTAGATCCATTAGGCCCATTAGGCCATTGAGGCCCATTAGGCCCATCAGGAACATTAGGACATTAAGGCTCATTGGGCCAATTATGCCACTTCACCCCCTTAGGCCACTTAGGCTCGTTAGGCCCATTCGGCCCATTAGGCCACTTAGGCCCATTGGGATAATTAGGCCACTTAGACGCATTTAGTACCTTTGGCCCATTAGTCCAATTAGGCCCATTATAACCATTAGGCCCATTCGACCCATTAGGGCTCTTAGGAAGATTAGGCCACTTAGCCCTATTGGGCTAATTAGGCAGGCCACTTAGGCCCACTCAACCCTTTCAGCCCATTAGGCCACTTAGGACACTTAGACCCATTATACCCATTAGGACCATTAGACCCATTAATCCCATTAGGCCACTTAGGGCCATTAGGCCACTTAGGTCAATTGGGCCCATTAGGCCCACTCAACCACTCATGTCCATTAGGAAACTTAGGCCCATCCGTCCCATTTGTCCCATTTGGCCACTTATGCCCATTCGGCCTCATAGGCCCATTAGGCCTCTTAGGCCCACCAGAAACTTTGGTCTCATTTGGCCCATTAGGACACTTAGGACCATTTTCCTTATTCGACCACTTAGGACCATTAAGCCCATTAGGCTCATTCAACAACATAGGCCTATTAGGCCCACTAGTCACATTAGGCCCATTCAGACCATTTATCCCATTATGCCACTTAGGCACATTAGGCCCATTAGGCCCATTCGACCACTTAGGCCCATTAGGCCCTTTAGGTCCACTAAGCACATTAGGCCCATTCGACCAATTAGTCCCATCCAGCCACTTAGGACCATTATGCCCATTAGCTCCATTGGCCCGATTAGTCCACTCAGGCCCATTAGGTCCATTAGGCCCATTAGGCTCATTAGGCCACTTAAGCCCATTCGGCGCATTTGGCCCCTTAGGCCCATTCGACCACTTAATCCCATTATGCCCATTAGGCTCATTAGGTCACTTAGGCCCATTAAGTCACTTAGGCCCTTTGGCCCATTAGTCTTATTAGGTCCATTATACAACTTTATCCCATTAGGCCCATCAGGATACTTATCCCCATTAGGCAGATTAATCCCATTTGTCCACTTGGTCCACTTAGACCCTTTAGGACTATTAGGCCCATGAGGCCACTGAAGCCCATTAGGCCCATGAGGCCACTTAATCCCTTTAAGCCCATTTGGCTACTTAAGCCCATTAGTCCCATCAAGACACTTAGGCCCATTATTCCCATCAAGCAACTTAGGCCCATTAGTCCCACTAGGCCACTTCGGCCCATTAGGCTCGTTATGCCACTTAGGCTCATTAGGCTGATTAAGCCTCTTTGGCCCATTAGGCCACTTAGGCCCATTAGGCACATTAGGAAATTTAGGCCCATTAATCCCATTAGATCAATTATGCCACTTCATCCCATTAGGCCCATTAGTACACTTAGGCCCAATAGGCCACTTAGGCCCATTAGGCCACTTTGGCACCTTAGGCTCATTAGGCCACTTAGGCCCATTAGGCCAATTAGGCCACTTCGTCCCATTAAGCACCTTAGGTCCATTAGGACACTTAGGCCTATTAGGCCCATTAGGCCCCTTAGGCCACTTAGATCCACTAGGCCCACTAGGCCCATTCAGCCCATTAGACCCATTAGTCCCATTCAACCAATTAGGACCATTAGGCCACTTAGGCTCATTATGCCCATGAGGCCACTTAGGCCCATCAGGCCACTTAATCCCATTAGGACCATTAGGCCACTTAGGCCCATCGTGCCACTTAGGCCCATTAGGCCCACTCGTCCAGTTAGGCCCATTAGTCCACTTGGGCTCATTAGGTCACTTTGGCCCATTAGGAAACTTAGGACCATCCGACCACTTAGGCCCATTAGGCCTATTAGGCCACTTTGGCCCATTAGGCTTATTACACCACTTAAGCCCATTATGCTACATAGGCCCAGTAGGCCACTTAGGCCCACTACGAGTATTAGGCCACTGGCCCATTAGGCCACTTCGTCCAATTAGGCCACTTAAGCCCATTAGGCCGATTAGACCACTTTGGACCATTAGGACAATTAGGACCATTAATCCCATTAGGCTGATTAGGCCACTTAGGCCCATTAGGCCTATTATGCCCATTAATACTATTAGGCCACTTAGGCCCATTAGGCCCGTTCAGCCCATTAGGCCCATTAGGCACCTTAGACCCTTTAAGCTCATTTGGACCATTAGTCCCCTTAGTCCACTTTGTCCCATTAGGCCCATTAGGCCCATTCGCCCCATAGACCCATTTGGGCCATTAACCCCATTCGCACCATTAGGCCCATTATGCCACTTCGGCTCATTCGGCCCATCCAGCCCATTAGACCCATTCGGGCCATTAACCTCATTCAGTCCATTAACCTAATTCAGACCATTAGGCCCATTAGGACACTTTGGACCATTATGCCCATTCAACACATTAGGCCAATTCAGACCATTATGCCCATTCAGACCATAGATCCATTCGGGCCACTTAGGCTCATTATGCCACTTAGGCCCATTAAGACACTTCCCCCATTAGCCCAATTAGGCCATTAGGCCCATTTATCCCATTCATCCCATTAGGCTCATGAGGCCACTTAGGAAAATTAGGCCCACTGGGCCACTAAGGCCAAATAGGCCCATTTAGAAACATGGTCCCATGAGGCCCTTTAGGCCACTTAGTCCCATTAGTCTCATTCAGTTGATTAGGACAATTAGGACACTTAGGCCACTTAGGCCCATAAGGCCCATGAGGCCACTTATCCCCATGAGGCCCATCAGGCCACTAAGGCCCATTAGGCCCATCAGGCCACTTAGGCCCATTCGATCCATTAGGCCCATTAGGCCAGTTGGGCCACTTAGCCCCATTTGGCTCATTCGTGTACTTTGTCCCATTAAGCCCATTGGGCTACTTAGGCCCATTAGGACAATAAATCCCATTTCCCCCCCTACACCCATTAGGTCCATTAGGCCACTTAAGCTCATTCCTCCACATAGGCCCATTAGCGCCATTAGGCCACTTAGGCCCATTCGGCCACTTAGGCCCACTAACCCCATTTAGCCACTTAGGCCCATTCGACCACTTAGGTCCAATAGGTCACCTTTCCGCATTATGCCCTTTAGGCTGATTAGGCCACTTAGTCCCATTAACCCCATTAGGCCACTTAGGCCCATTCGACCACTTAGGCCCATTAGCCCCATTAGGCCACTCAGGCCCATTCGACCACTTAGGTACATTAGAAAACTTTGGCGCATTAGGCCCTTTAGTCCGATTAGCCACTTAGGCTCATTCGGCCCATTCATCTCATTCAACACATTAATCCACTAAGGCTCATTAGGCCCATTCATCCGATTAGCCACTTAGGCTCATTAGGATCATTAATCCCATTAGGCCCATTAATACCATTAGTACAATTAGGAAACTTTAGACCATTGGTCCACTTAGGCCAATTTGGCCAATTTGAACCATTTGGCCCATTTGGCCACTTAGGCCCCTTTGGCCCATTCAGCCCATTGGGATCATTATGCCCATTAGGTCGATTAGACAACTTTGTCCCATTAGGTCACTTCGACCCATTAGGCCCATTAGGCCACTTAGACCAATTAGGCCTATTTGGAGCCTAGGCCTGTTAAGCCCTTTAAGCCCATTAGACCAGCTAAGCCCATTAGGCCACTTAGGCGCATTAGACCCCTTAGGCCCCTTAGGACCATTAGGACAATTAGGCCCATAACACATTACGCCCATTAGGTAGATTAAGACACTTATCTCCATTAGGCCGCTTAGGCCCATTATGCCGCTTAGGCCCATTAGGCTGTTGAGGTCCATTTAGTCCATTAGACCCTTTTTGCGCCTAGGCCCGTTAATCCCATTAAGACCATTGGTCCACCCAAACTCATTAGGACACTTAGGCCTATTAGGCTCCTTAGGCCCATTAAGCCACTTAGGCCCATTAAGCCCATTATGCCCATTTATACCATTAAGCCCATTAGGTTGATTAGGACACATAGGCCCATTAGGCCACTTAGGCCCATTACGCCCATTAGGCCACTTAGTCTTATTAGCCCCAATCGTCCCATTAGGCCCATTTGGCACCTAGGCCTAATAATCCCATTAAGCCCATTAGGCCCCTTGGGCCCATTGGGACAATTAGGCCAGTTTGGCCCATTAAGCCAATTAGGACCATTCAACCCATTAGGACACTTAGTCCCATGAGGCTCATTTTCCCATTATGCCACTTAGGCCTATCAGGCCCATTATGCCCATTCGACCACCATGAAAAATTAGGCCATGTGTGGGCTACTTAGGCCCATTTCACCACCTAGGTTGATTATTTCCATTAGTCCAGTTAGGCCTATCAGGCCCATTAGACCCATTCGGACACCAAGGAAAATTAGGCCATGTGGTCCACTTAGGCCCATTTGTCCACCTAGGCTGATTTGGCCCATTAGGCAACATAAGCCCATTAGGTCCAATTGTTCGATTATACCACCACCACCACCACCACCAAAGTCTTTTTGTATTTTATTAATGAAAGGGAAGAAGTTCACAAATGAATGTTTAAGGTGGTCTAAATAAATGAAGTCTCAAAGCATAATCTCAGATAAAATGCATACCTTCTGGGGGAAAAGATCCCGGACTCGAGAAAATAGTCAGACGGTAATCTGGAGACACTCTACACACATGAAAATCTTCCACAGTATTTCCCTCTCTCTAGGTATGAAGAATGGTCATCTGGTTGTTCATGATAGACTTGCAGATCCTGATGGAATACTCTATCGACCAAGGAGTAGGCCCCTTACCTAACAAAACATTATATAAGGTAAGATCATCTGCCTCAATCTTCTAAATGGAGAGGTTCCTCTATCTGCAAAGTTTGATACTGTCGAGCAGGGCCAAGGCTTCCACTTGTAGGGAGTCACCGGTCCCCAGGAAGGCTGAAAATTCAATGACAACAGAACCTATAGTGTCACAAATACCCCCCCCCCGCGCATCGAACCCATATGACTTGATCCATCAGTATTCATTTTATAACCAGAAATATGTGGACACCATCAGACACAATTCCCCCAGGTAGAAGGAGGAGAAAGGGAGGCTTGTGGTTGGAGAATCAGCTGTATGGAAGGTGTATTCACTAGGTCACTAGACAACCTGAAGAAATCCAGAATGATGTTTTTGGTTTTGAAAACAAGACCTATAGTGGATAGTGGTCTGCACTGGTACATCCTATCATTCCTTGAAGACTATATTGTCCAACAACCAGCAAATAAAATGAGAGCCTTGCCCTTTCCCTCCACGCTAGAACTATCCACTGCAAGGAACCAGTGTTGGAGGAAGAGGTCAACACTGAAGGACCAATCAGCCCAGCCTATTAACTGCCCAAAATAACTCTAGATATCCTTTTCCTAGTCACTGTTAAAGAATAAATGAGCATAGGATTCAGTACTGGGATCCCTGCAACAGAAACATTTTGAGGTCAGGCTGACACCTCTGCGCATGCATTATCATCAGATGGAAGGGAATTGTGTTTGACATGTCAACCAGGAAGAGGTATTTGGAAGGAATGGATTTATACAAAAACACCTCAACCCATCGATCTAGGGGAGAAGAGATAGACTGAATCTTAGCAAAGGCTTTTAGGGAAAAGGTACAATTTGTAGAGGCTGTGAAGGCACATTTATCCAGATCATCAGACAAAACTATACTTTCAAAAATATTCCTATGATTTTTATCCAAGGTGGACTGAATAAGAGTGGGGTTATTTCAGGCCTCCATGAAAGAGATTTTGGTGTCGGATAGCAAGAAAAACCAAGAATTTTCCCTAACCAGTTATGGTTCCAAAAGCTAATATCTCCTCTTCCTATAATCTAGCGTAAGTGTTGCTAAAGTATTGGGAGATGGGGTTGGATCATCCTTAGAATATTGGATGGCTTGTGTATAGATGAGCACCCCTCAAGTACATAGTATTTTCCATGTGTTTTCCCACAAAGAAATCCCCTCAAGAACCTCCCAGGCCAATTTGGCATGAAGGCCATTCATCGCTGATGAAACACTCTTAAGGTTAAACCTGCCTTCTTTAATAGGTTTTTCCAACTTCGTCCAAGAATCCCAGTGACATTTAGCATGAAGATGACAATACGATAAAAAGTAAATCAAAATAGACCTAATATTCGAAATCAACTTCTTTGGGACCTTGAGAGTGGACATGATTTTCATGGGGATAGAGGATAAAACCGAGCTGATCAAGGTGATCCTTCCCCCAAAGAAGAGACTTTTCTCATGGTTGACCACTTCGATTAGACAGATTTGACCACTTAGGCCACTTAGGATCATTCATCCCATTAGGCCCATTAGCCACTTAGGCCCACTAGGCACATTAATCCCATTCATCCCATTTGGCCACTTAAACCCATTAGGCCCATTAGGCCACTTAGGATCATTAGGCCCACTAGGCCCATTAGGCCACTTAGGCCCATGAGTCCTATTAGGCCCATGAGGCCCATTAGGCCCATCAGTCCACATAGGCCCATTAGGATCATGAGGCAACTTAGGACCATTAAGCCCATTAGGCCCATTCTGTCACTCAGGTCCTTTAGGCCCATTCGACCAATTAGGCCCATTATGCCCATTAGGACACTTAGGAAACTTAGGTCCATTCACCCCATTAGGGCCATTAGGCAACTTCAACCCATTAGTTCCATTAGGGTCATTGGGCCCATTAGGCCCATTATACCACTTAAACCCATTTTCCCATTGGTCCACTTGGGCCCATTATTCCCATCAGGCATATTAGGACCATTATCCCATTAAGCACATTCTGCCAGTAAGGCCCATAAGGAAAATCAGGCCCATTCAGCTCCTTAGTCCCATGAGGCCCATTCAACCCATCAGGACACTTATGACCATGAGGACCATTGGGCCACTTAGACTAGTGAGGCCCATTAGGCCCACGATTCCCATCAAGCCCATGAGTCCACTTAAACCATTAGGCCACTTAGGTCCATTAGGCTCATTGGGCCACTGAGGCCCATGAGTCCAATTAGACAACTGAGACCCATTAGGCCCATCAGTCCCATTAGGCCTCTTAGGACCATTGGGCCCATTAACCCCATTAGTCTACTTTGTATACTTAGGCCCATTAGGCCCATTAGGCCCATGAGGACACTAAGGACCATCACGCCCATTAGCCCACATATGCCCATTAGGGCTATTTGGCCCATTAGGCCACTTAGGCCCATTATGACACTTAATCCCATTCAGCTCATTAGGCCAATAAATCCCAGTAGGTGAATCAGGAAAATTAGGCCACTTCGGCCCATTAATCCACAAAGTACCAGTAGGCCCATTAGGCCACTTAGTCCCATTAGGCGCATTAGGTACATTAGGCCACTGAGGCCCATTAGGTCACTGAGGCCCATGAGGCTCATTAGGCACATTAGGTCATCAGGACCATGAGGCCACTAAGGCCCATTCGGCAGATTGGGCCCATCATGCCCATTAGGCCACTAAGGCCCATTATTCCAATGAGTCTCATTATCCCCATTAGGCCACTAAGGCCAATTCGGACCATTAGGCCACTTAGAACCATTCAACCCATCAGGCCCATCATGCCCATTAGGCCACTTTGACCCATTCATCCCATCACGACCATCAGGCCACTTAGGTCCATTCAACTCATTAAGCCACTTGGACCCATTAGGACCATCAGGCGCATCATCCCCATTAGGCCACTTAGGTCCATTAGGCTCATTAGGCCCATTAGTCCACTTAGGCCCATTCAGATCATTAGTTCAGTGAGGCCTATTATGCTCATTAGGCCACTTAGGCCCTATTAGGCCCATCAGACCCATTAAGCCACTAAGGCCCCTAAGGTTCATTAGGACCATTAGTACACTTAGGCATATATGACTCATTAGGCCACTTAGGCCCATTAGGCACATGAGGACACTTAGGCCCATTAGAACCATTAGGCCCATTAGTCCAATTAGGCCCATTTGACTCATTTGGACACCAATAACCATTAAGTTGATTAGGCCCATTAGGCCACTTAGGTCGAATAGGCCCATTAGGCCACTCAGACCCATTTGGCCACTCATGGCCATTAGGCCACTTAGGCCCATTAGTCCCATTAGACCACCAAGGCTCCTTAGGCCTATTGGGACACTTAGGCTCATTAGGCCTATTAGGCCACTTAGGCCCATTGGACCATTTCGGCCCATTCGTCCATTGAGGCCCATTAGGCCACTTAGTCCTATTAGGCCCATTAACCAACTTAGGCTGCTTAGGCCCATTAAGTCACTTTGACCACCTAGGCACATTATGTCCATTGTGATCATTTGTACACATTCACCCATTAAGACACTTAGGCCACTTAGGCCCATTAGGCCCGTTAGGCTCATTAGGCCACTGAGGTAAATTAGGCTCATTCAGCTCATTAGGCCCATTAGGCCCATTTGTCCCATTTGCCCCATTTGGCCCTTAGGCCTTGTTATGCCCATTAAGCTCATTATTCCACTTAGGCCCATTAGGCCACTTAGGTACAATAGGTTGATTCATACACTAAGGCCCATTAGGGCACTTAATTCCACTAGGACCATTAATCCCATTAGGCTGATTAGGCCAATTAGGCCCATTCATCCCATTAGGCCCGTTAGGCCAATTACGTCCATTAGGTTAATTAGGAAACTTTGGCCCTTTGGGCCCATTAGGACCATGAGGCCCAATAGGTCACTTAGTCCAATTAGGACCATTAGGCCACTTAGGCCCATTAGGCCTATTTATTCCATTAGACCGATCTTGCAACTTTGGCCCATTAGGCCACATAGGCCGATTTGGCCACTTGGTCTAATTAGGCCCATTTGGCCCATTCAACCCATTTGGCCCCTAGGCTCATAAATCCCATTAATCCCATTAGGACACCTAGGCCCATTAGGCCAGTTAGGCTCATTAGGGCCCTTAGTCCCATTAGGCCACTTAGGTCCATTGCGCCCCTTATTTCCATTAGGACCACTAAGCCAATTAGGTCGATTAGGCCACTTAGGCCCATAAGGCCACTTAGGCCCATAAGGCCACTTAGGCCCATAAGGCCGCTTAGGCCCATAAGGTCACTTACACCCATTAGGACACTCAGGCCCATTAGGCCAATTCAGCCCATTAGGTTCATTTGTCCCATTAGCCCCATTTGGCGCCAAGGCCCATTAATCCCACTAGGACTATTAAGCCCATTTGGCCCATTTGACCACTTAGGACCATGAGGACCATGAGGACCACGGGGCCACTTAAGACCATGAGGCCTATAAGGCCCATTAGACCCATTAGACCCCTTAGGCCCCTTAGGCCCATTAGGACACTTAGACCTAATCGGCCAATTCGACCACTTAAGCCCATTAGGACCATTAGGTATATTAAGCCAATTAGGCCCATTAGGCCACTAAGGCCAATTACCCATTAAGTCCATTAGGCCCATTAGGCTCATTAGGCCACTTTGGCCCATTAGGACATTTAGTCCCATTTAGTCCACTTAATCCACTTAGGCCCATTAGGCCCATTAGGCCACTAATGGCCATTCAACCCACTATGTACATTAAGCCCATTCAGCCTATTAGGCCACTTAGACCCATTTGGTCAAGTAGGCCACTTAGGCACATTAGTCCCACTAGGCACATTAGGCCCATTCGTCCCATTAGGCCACTTAGACCCATTAGGCACATTCATCCACTTAGGCACATTATGCCCAATAGGTCCATTAGGCTACTTAGGAATATTAGGACCATTATGCCTCGTTGGACCATTCATCCCATTATGCCACTTTGCCTCATTCATCCCATTAGGTCGCTTAGGCCACTAAGGCCCATTAGGCAAATTAGGGCACTTTTCCCACTGGGCCACTTAGGCCCATTATGCCCATTAGGCAAATTAGGCTCATTATGCCCATTTGACCCATTTGGCCACTAGACCCATTCGTCCCATTAGCCCCATTGGGCCACTTAGGCCCATTCAACAATGTAGGACCGTTTGGCTCACAAGGCCCATTATGCACATTCGTCCCATTAATCTCATTAGGCCCATTAGTCCACTTAGTCCATTTAGGCCCATGAGACCATTGAGGCCCGTTAGACCACTAAGGCCCTTTAGTCCCATAAGTCCATTGAGGCGCATTAGGACCATTAGTCCACTAAGGCCCATTAGGCCCATTGGGCCACTTAGGCCTATTAGGCGAATTCGACCACTTACGCCCATTAGGTCCATCAGGCCACTTAGTCCTATTCGTCCACTTAGTCCATTGGGCCACTTAGGCCCATTTGGCCTCTTAGTCCCATTAGGTCCATTAATCCCATTAGGCCGATTAGGCAACTTAGGCCCATTAGGCCACTTTGGACCCATTTGGCCCATTTGGCCCATTTGGCCACTTAGGCTAATTAGGCTCATTCGACCCATTATTCCCATTAGGTACATTGGTCCCATTAGTCCCATTTGTTAGGTAGGTCTGTTAAGCCCATTAGGCCACTTAGGCTCATTTGGTCACTTAGGGCCATTAGCCTGATTTGCCCGCTAAATCCCATTATGCCTATTAGACCACTTAGGTCCACTATTCCCATTAAGCCCATAAGGTCCATTAGGTCACTTAGGCAGATTAGACCACTTAGGCCCATTAGGCCCACTATGCACATTAGGCCCATTTGGACCATTAGTCCACTTAGGCCACTTAGGACCATTAGTCCCATTAGGCCACTTAGACCCATTATGCCCATTGAGCCCATTGGGCCACTTAGGCCTATTAGGCTGCTTAGGCCCATTAGGCCGATTGGGCTGCTTAGGCCCATTAGGCCGATTGGGCTACTTAGGCCCATTCCTCCATTTAGTCCCACTAGGCACATTGTGCCAATTAGGCTGATTCAGCCACCTTGGCCCATTAGACCACTTATGACCATTAGGCCTATTAGTCACATTAGGTCCATTAGAACCATAAGGCCACATAGTCCCATTAGGCCCATTGGGCGCATTAGGACCATTAGGCCCATTTGGTCACTTAGGCCCACTAGGCCCATTAAGAAACTTAGGCCCATTAGGCCCATGAGGCCACTTACGCTCATTAAGCACATTAGGCCCATTATAACCCTTAATCCCATTCAACCAATTAGGCCGATTAGGCCCATTACCCTCACTATAATAATTTGTCCCATTATTCTCATTCAACCACTTAGGCTCAATTGACCACTTAGGCACCTAAGGGACATTAGGCCCATTCGGTCGATTAGGTCACTTAGGCCACTTAGGCTACTTCGACCAATGAGGCACATTTGTACCCTAGGCATGTTAAGCCCATTAGGCCACTTAGGCCCATTAGGCCACTTAGGCCCATTAGGCCACTTAGGCCCATTGGTCACTTAGTCCCATTAGTCCGATTAGAAAATTAAGGCCCATTAGGCCCATTAGAACACTTAGGCCCACTAGGACCATTAATCTCATTTGTCCACTTAGGCCCATTAGGAAAATTAAGCTCATTAGGCCAATTAGGAAACTTTGGCCCATTAGGCCATTTTCACCCATTAGCCCAATTAGGCAACTTAGGACAATTTGGCCCATTGGGCCCATTAGGTCCATTATGCCACTTAGGCCGATTAGGTCCATTAAGATCATTAGGCTGATTAGGAAACTCTAGACCATTAGGCCACTTAGCCCCACTAGGACACTTAGGCCAATTAGGCCCATTTGGCCCCTTAGGCCCATTAGGCCACTTAGGCTCATTTGGCCCATTTGACCCATCTAGCACCTAGGCCCGCTAATCTCATTAATCCCATTAGTCCCATTAGGCCACTTGGTCCCTTTGGGACCATTAGGCTCATAAGGCCACTTAGGCCCATGAGGCCCATTAAGTGACTTAGGCCCATGAGGCCCATTAGGCCACTTATTCCACTTAGGCCCATGAATCCCATTAGGCCACTTAGGCCCATGAGGCCCAATAGGCCAATTCATCCCATCAGGCCCATCAGGCTCATTCAACCACTTAGGCCAATCAGGCTCATTATGCCACGTAGGCCCATTAGGTCCATTAGTCTCATTCGTTCGATTAATCTAATTTGTCCCCTTAGTCCACTTAGGCCTATTAGGCCGATTAGGCCCATTAGGCCACTTAAGACCATTGTATCATTAGGAAACTTAGGCCTAATGGGCCCATTCGGCCCATTTGGCCCATTCGGCCCATTAGGACCATTAGGCCCATTAGAAAACTTAGGCCCACTAGGAACATTAGGACACTTAGTCCAATTAGACAACTTATGCCTATTAGGCCCATTGGACCCATTAGGCCAATTAGGCGCATTAGGCCCATTAGGTCCATTCGGTCACTTAGGCCCATTCGACCACTTAGGCCCATTAGGCCACTTCATCCCATTAAGCCCATCAGTCCACTTACACCCATTAGGCCCTTTAGGCCCATTATGACACTTAAGCCCATTCGTCCACTTAGGCCCATTAACCCCATTAGACCGAATGGGCGTAACGTGCCTAGTAGGCCTAATGGGCCTATGTGGCCTAATGGGCCTAATGGTCCTACTGGACTAAGTGGCTGAATGGACCTAGGTGACCTAATGAGATTAATGGGCCTAATGGGCCTAATGTTTATAATGGGCCTAAGTGGCCTAAGTGGCCTAATGGGCCTAAAGGGCCTAATGGTCCTAAGTGGCCTAATTCTCCCAACGGGCCTAAGTTTCCTAATGGGCCGAACGGGCCTAACGGGTCTAAGTGGCCTAATAGTCCCAATAGGCCTAACGGGCCTAAAGGGACTAATGGGCCTAACTGTACAAATGGGACTAATGGGAAAAATGGGCCTAGGTGGCGTAATGGGCATACATGTCCAAATAGGCCTAAGTGGACTAATGGGCCTAAAGAGCCTAATCACCCAAAGGGGTTTAATGGACCTAAGTGGAATAATCATAGCCTAATGGGCATAATTGGTCTAATGGGCCTAATGGGCGCAATGAGACTAAGTGGACCAATGGACCTAGTGGGCCTAAGTGGCCAAATTGGCCTAATGGGCCTAATGGTCTTAATGGTCCTAAGTGGCCTAATCAGCCTAAAGGGATTAATGGGACAAAATAGACTAATGGGATTAAGTGGCATAATCTTCCTAATGGGCCTAAGTGGCATAATCGTAACGAAATGGGCCTAAGTGGGCTAATGGGCCCAATGGGCCTAAGTTTCTTAATGGTCCTAATCGGCCTAGGTGGCAGAATGGTCCAAATGGGCCAAAGTGGCCTAATCAGCCTAAAGGGCATAATGGGATAAAGCGACCTAATGGACCTAAGTGGCATAATCATCCAAATGGTCCTATTGGCCTAAGTGACCTAATGGGCCTAATGGGCCTAAATAACCTAATTGGCCTAATCGGCCGAAGGGGCCTAATTTGCCTAATTAGCCTAATGGGCCTAAGTGGTCCAATAGACCTAAGTGGCCGAAGGTGCCGAATCAGATGAATGGGCATAATGGACCGAATGGGCCTAATGGGCCTAAGTAGCCTAATGGGAGGAATGAGCCTAAGTGGCCTAATGGGCCTAAGTTTCCTAATAGGCATAATGGGTTGAATGGGCCTAACGGTCCTAATTGGCCAAAGTTGCCTAATGGGCCTTAATTGCCTAATGGGAAAAATGAGCCAAAGTGGCCTAATGGGCCTAATGATCCGAATGGGATTAACTTATTGATTGGGCCAAATGGTCTGAATGGACCAAAGTTGCCGAATGGGCCTAATGGGTTGAAAGGTCTTAATGGGCCTAATGGTCCTAATGATTCTAATGGGCCTAAGTGGCCTAATAGTATTAATGGCCCTAAGTGGCCTAATGGGAATAAGTGGCCTAATGGGTCTAATGGGCCTAATGGGTTGAATGGACCCAATGAGCTGAAGTGGCCTAATGGGGAGAATTGTTTGAATGGGCCTAATTGGCCGAAGTGGCTGAATGGGCTTAATGGGTCCAATGGGCCCAATGGGTCTACTAGACTAAAGTGGCCTAATGGGTCGAATGTGCCTAAAGGGTCCAATGGGAATAATGGTACGAATGGGAAGAATGGGACTAAAGGGTCCAATGGGCCTAATGGGCCTAATTTTTTGAATGGGCCAGATGGGTCAAATGGACATAGTGGGCTGAAGTGGATTAATGGACCTACTTGGCATAATATACCTAATGGACCTAATGGGTCTAAGTGGCCTAATGGTATTAAGTGGAAAATTGGACCTATTGCGCCTAATGGGCATAATTGGCATAATAGGCCTAAGTGAACCAATGGGCCTAATGGTCCAAAGTGGCCAAATAGGACTAATGGGATTAATGGGCCTAAGTGGACCAATGGGCCTAACAGGTCTAAGTGGTCTAAATGACTAAGTGGCTGAATGGGATGAATGTGCCAAATGTGCCAAATGGGCCTAATGGGTCTAATGGTTCGAATGGACCTAATGGGCCTAAGTGGCCTAACGGGCCTAAGTGGCCTATGGGGCCCAATGGTCTTAATGGAAAAAATGGGCCTAATGGTCCTAATGGGCCTAAGCGGCCCAATGGGACGAAGTGACCTAATGGGCTGAAGTGGCCTAGTGAACACAGTGAGCCTAAGTTGCATATTAGGACTGAGGGGCCTAAGTGTCCTAATGGGCCAAAGTGGATGAATGGGCCTAATGGGCATAACGGGCCACTTTGGATAAATCGACCTAATGGGCATAATTGGCCTAAGTGTCCCAATGGGCCTAATGGGCCTAAGTGTTCTTATGGGGCCTAATAGGGCTATTGGTCCTCATGGGCCTGCTAAGCCTAATGGGCCTACTGGGCCTACTAGGCCTAATGGGCCAAAGTGGTGTAATGGGCCTTAGTGGACTAATGGGCATAAGTTACCTAATGGATCTAGTGGGCCTAAGTTGACAAATGGGTCTAATGGGACTAATGGGCCTAAGTGGCCTAATGGGACAAAGTGGACGAATGGGTCTAATGGGATTAAAGGGAATAATTGGTCGAAGTGGCCAAATGGGCATAGGTGTCCTCATGGGCCTAATGGGCCTCAGCAACCTAATGGGACTAATGTGGCTAATGGGCCTGAGTGGCCTAATAGGCCAAAGTGGATGAATGGGAATATGGGCCTAATGGGCATAGTGGCCCTTATGGGCCAAAGTGGCCAAATGGACCTAATGAACCTAATAGGCCTAAGTGTCCTAATGGGACTAATGGTTCTAATGGACCAAAGTGGATGAATGTGCATAATGGGATTAATGGTCCTAATGGGAAAAAGTGGGAAAATGGGCTTATTGGGCCTAAGTGGCTTAATGGGCCTGATGGGCCAAATGGGCCTAAGTTCCCTAATGGGACAAAGTGGATGAATGTGCCTAATGGGATGAATAGGCATAATGGGCCTAATGGGATGAAATGTCCAAATGGGCCAAATGGACCTAAGTGGACTAATGAGCCTAATGAGATTAGTGGGCCTAAGGTGCCTAATGGGACTAAGTGGCCCAATGGGCCTAATGGGCCAAATGTGCCTAAGTGGCCTAATTGGCCTAAGTGGCCTAATGGGAATAATGAGACAAAGTGGGTGAATGGACCTAATTGGCCTAATGAGAATAATGGGTCTAATGGGCCTAAGTGGTCTAATGGGCATAATGGGACCAAGTGGCCTAATGGGCCTAGTGGGACTAATGGTCCAAATGTGCCTAAGTTGCCAAATGGGCCACATGGTTTTCAAGGTCCTAATTGGAATGTTTCTTAATTGGCCTAAGTGGTTGAATGGGATTAATGGGCCTAAGTCGCCTAAGGGGCATAATGGTCCTAACTGGCTGAGTGGGAGTAATGGGACTAAGTGGCACAATGGTCCTAGTGGGCCTAATGGGCCTAAGTGTCCTAATGGTCCTAAGTGTTCAAATGGTTCTAAGTCATCTGAGGGGGATAATTGTCCTAAGTGGCTTAATGAGACTATGTGTTCTAATGGGCCTAATGGGATAATGGGATTAATGGGGCTGATGGGATAATGGGCCTAATGGGCCTAAGTGGCATAGTGGGCCTAATTGGCATAACTGGCCTAATGTTCCTAATGGGCCTAAGTGGAATAATGGGATTAATGGGATAATGGGCCTAATGGTCCTAAGTGGATGAATGTTCCTAATGGCCATAAGTGGCATAATTAGCCAAATGGGCCAAATGGGCACAAGTGGCCTAATGCGCATAATGGGACTAAGTGGCCTAATGCGTCTAAGTGGACTAATAGGCCTAAGTTTCGTAATGGGACTAATGGTCCGAAGTGTCCTGATTGGCCTAATGGGTTTAAGTGGTCGAATGAGCCTAATGGGCCTAAGTGGATGAGTTAACTGAATGGGTCAAGGTGGCCTGATGTGCCCGATGGGCCTTAGTGGCCTAATGTGCCTAATGGGCCTAATTTGTCAAATTGGATTAATGGGAATAATTGGAATCAGTGTCATAATGGGCCTAATGGACCTAACTGGACTAATGGGCCTAATGGGCGTAAGTGGCCTAATGAGTGGAATGGGTCTCAATGGCCTAATGGCCCTAATGTGCCTAATTGGTCGAATGAGCCTAAGTGACCTAATAGGATAAAGTGGTCTAATGGAACTAATGGGACTAAGTGTCCTAATGATCCTAAGTGTATTAATGGGCCTAAGTGGCCTAATCGACCCTATGGGCCTAATGGGATGAAGTGGCCTAATGGGCCTAACGGGCCTAAGTGGCTGAATGGGCATAATCCGTCTAGGTGGCCTAATTAGCCTAATGGGCCGAAGTGTCCTAATGTGCCTAAGTGGCCTAATGGGAATAATGGGTTAATGGTTATAATGGGCCTAATGGGACTCAGTAGCCTAATGGGACTAATGGGACTTAGTGGTCAAATGGGCCTAAGTGGCTTAATGGGATTAATGGCCTAAGTGGCCTAATGGGATGAATGGGCCTCAATGGCCTAATGGGCCTAATGGGCTAAGTGGATTAATGGGCCTAATGGGATTAATGGGCCTAAGTGGCCTAATGGGCCTAATTGGCCTCTGTGGCCTAAGTGGCCTAATGGGACAAATGGGCCAAATGGCCCTAAGTGGCCTAAAGTGCCTAATGGGCCTTAGTGGCCTAATTGGACTATGATTTCAAGTGGGCCTAAGTGGCCCAATGGGCCTAGGTGTCCTAATGGGACTAAGTGTATGAATTGGCCTAATGGGTATAATGGGCCTTAGTGGCCTAAGGGGTTGAAGTGGCCTATTGGGCATGATGGTCCTGATTTACCTAATGAGCCTAATGGGCCTCAGTGGCCTAATGGGCCTAAGTGGCCTAATGGGACTAAGTGGCCTAAGGGGCCTAAGTGTCCTAATGGGCATAAGTGGCCTAATGGGCCTAAGTGGCCTAATGGGCCTAAGGGGACGAAGTGTCCTAAGGGTCCTAAGCGGCCTAATGGGCCTAATGGGCCTAATGGGCCTAATGGGACTTAGTGGCCTAATGGTAATATGCACCGAATGAGCCTAAGTGGAAAAATGAGCTTAATGGGCCTAAGTGGCCTAGTGGGACTAAGCGGACTAATGGTCCTAAGGGGACTAAGTGGATTAATGGTCTTAATGGTTCTAAGTGGCATAAGGGACCTAATGGGCCTAATGGGACTAATGGGCCTAATGGGTCTAAGTGGCCTAATGGGCCTTAGTGACCTAATTGGCCTAATGCACTGAATAGGACTAAGTGGTATAATGGGTCTTAGTGGCCTAAGTGGCCTAATGGGCCTATGTGGCCTAATGGGTTTAGTGGGCCTAATGGGCCTAATGGTCATAATTGGGATAATTTTCCTAATGGTCCATATGGGTCTAAGTGGTCTAATGGGAATAATTCAATGGTCTTGATGGGCAAATGGTTTAAATAGTCCAAATGGGCCTATGTGGCCTAATGGGCCGAATGGGCCTAAGTGGCCTAATGGTCTTAAATGGCCTAATTGGCATAATGTGCCTCATGGGCCTAAGTGGCCTAAAGGTCTTAAGCGGCCTAATGGGTCTAATGGGACTAATGGGTCGAATGGTCTTAAGTGGCCTAATGGGTCCAATTGGACTATTGGGAATAATGGTCCAAATGGGCCTAAGTGGCCGAATTGGCCTAATATAGTGGACCTAATGGGACAAATGGCCCTAAGTGGGCTAATGGGCTGAATGGGCCTAATAGGCCGAAGTGGCCCAATGGGCCTAATTGGACAAATGATCCTGCTGGGCATAATGGGACAAATGGGTCTAATGGGCCTAAGTGTCCTAATGGGCCTAATAGACCTAAGTGTCTTAAGTGGCCTAATGGGACAAATGGACCTAAGTCGCCTAATGGGCCTAATGTTCCTAATGGGCCTAAGAGTTCTAATGGGCCTAATGGGCCTAATGGACCTAATTGGTCAAATTGGCATAATGGTACTAATTGTATAAATGGGTATAATGGTTCTAATGGGCCTAAGTGGCCTAATGGGCCAATTGTGTCTTAGTGGCCGAATGGGTCAAAGGGGCCTAATGGGCCTAACAAGCCACATGGGCCTCATGGGCCTAAGTGACCTCATTTTCCTAAGTGGCCTAATGGGTTTAATGGGCCCAAGGGGTTTAATGGGTTTAATGGGCCTAATGGGATGAATAGGATTAATGGGCCTGGGTGCCAGATGGGTATAATGGGTCGAATGGGCCTAATGGGATCAATGGGCCTAAGGGGCCGAATAGGCCTAATGGGTCTAATGGGTTTAATGGGTATAATGGGACTAACAGGCCAAATGATTCTAATGGGCCTAATGGTCTAAATGGTTCTAATGGAATGAATGGGCCTAAGTGTCCCAAATGAGCCTAATGGGCTCCATGGGCCTAAGTGGCCTAATGGGCCTAATGGGCCTAAGTGGCCTAATGGGCCTAAGCGACCGAAGTGGCCTAAGGGGACAAATGGGTCTAATGGTATCAATGTGCTTGGGTGGCCTAAGTGTCCTAAAGGGCCTAAGGGGCCTAAGCGGCCTAAGTGGCCTAAGGATCCAAATAAGACATATGGGCTCAATAGGCTTAAGTGGTCTAATGGGCCTAAGTGTCCTAATGGGACTAAGTGTCCTAATTGGCCTAAGTGGCCTAGTTGACCTAATGAGACAAATGTGTATAATGGGGATAATGGGGATAATGGGCCGAATTGGCCTAATGGGCTGAATGGGCCCAATGGGCCAAGTGGGCCTAATAGGCCTCAGTGGTCAAATGGGCCAAAGTGGCTTAATTGGCCCAATGGTCCTAGGTGGCCTAATCAGCCTAATGGGTTGAATGGACCTAAGTGGCCTAATGGGCCTAATGGGTTGAATACGCCTAATGAGCCTAATGGGCCTAAGTGGCCTAATGGGGCTAATGGGACTAATGGGCCTAAGTGACCTAATAAGCCTTTATGGGACTAAGTGGACTAATGGGCCTAAGTGGCCTAATTAGACTATTGGGCTAAGTGGACTAATAGGCCTAATGGGTCAATTGAGCCTAAGTGGATTAATGGGCCTAATGATCCTAATGTTCCTAAGTGGCCTAATCGGCGTAATGGGCCTCAGTGGACTAATCCTCGTAATGTGACTAATGGGCCTAGGTGGCATAATGGGCCAATGGGACTAAGTGGCCTAATGGTTTGAATGGGACTAATGGGATGAATTGGCCTAATGGTCCTGAGTTACCTAATGGGCCTAATGAGCCTAAGTGGCATAATGAGCCTAATGGGTTTTAGTGGCCAAATCGGCCTAATGGGCCTAAGTGGACGAATGGGCCTAATGGGCCTAAGTGGACTAATGGTTCAAATGGTCCTAAGTAACCTAATGGGACTAAGTGGCCTAATTAGCCTAATGGGCCTAATTAGGCCTTAGGTATTAGTGTTTCAGATATAGTGTTTTGGGTCTAGGTTTTAGGATTTTTTTGGCTCTAATTGGGCTAAATTGGCCTAATTGACCAAATGGACAAATGAACAATTAGCCTAATGTTCTAATGAACTAATGGGATAATGTCCTAGTGACCTAAATGACCTAATTGGTCTAAATAGCCTAATGGACCAATATCCTAGTGGCCTAATTGGCACAATGGCCTAATTGGCATAAATGAACTAATTATTTTAAATGGTCTAATTAGTCTAAATGGATTAAATGGTTTAATTGTGTTAAATGGACTAATTGGCCTAATTGGACTAATTGACCTAATTGGCCTAAATTGGCCTAAATGGCCAAATGGGTCTAAGTGGTCTAATTGGTCCAAATAGACTAAATGGCCTAATTGGATTAAATGGTCTAATTGCCCTAACTATCCTAATTGGCCTAATTAGCCTAAATTGGCGTAAATGGTCAAATCTCCAAATAAAAAAGTAGCCTAATGGTGTAATGAACTGATCAGATAATGGCATAATGGACAAATTGGTCTAAATATCCTAATAGCCTAATTAGAATAAATGACCTAATTGGTCTAAATGGACTAATTGGTCCAAACGGATTAAATGATCTAATTAGATTAAATGGTCAAATTAGCATAATTTTACCAATTGACCTAAATGGTATAACTGTCCTAATTGGCCTAATGGAATAAATTCCCTAAATGGATTAAATAACTAAATTTACTATGGCCTAATGACCTAATTGGCTTAGAGGACCTAATTTACCTAAATGAGCTAATTTGTCTAACTGAACTAATTGGTCTAATTGGCCTAATTTTCTTAAATGGACTAATTGTCCAATTAGCCAAATAGACAAATAGAGAAATGATCAAAATTACCGTGTTTCCAAATAACGAAATAATGCAACATAAATGGAATTTTACTAAAATGAAAATACAAGAGTAATCCATACTATACACATGTTTATCATGCTAATTAGTTTGTATTGTTTATGTTATGTCACTAGTATTAAATTTATAATTAAATTTATTTTTAGATTCTTCTTCGTTTTATGGATTTCTTCAACAGCTAAAATTTTAATTCATTCTAGGTTTATAATTTTCATATTATTAAATAATGTAGTATTATACTAATCAATGTCATTTAAATCTAGTGGAATTTGGCATCTAAGGGTGTGTGCCTCAAGAAAAATTATTTTCCTTAACTATGAAATAAAATATTTGAAGTGCTATAAATGTAAAAACACCAAAAAAGATTTTAAGTTTTTCTATTGATATTTCAAATTTTGATACGTAATTCATAATTAAATATCTTGTTTATATTTTTAAAAGTGTGTCATGGAGGCCCTTGATGAGAAATAAGATGACAACTTTGGTCTAAATGATCATTTTAGACAAGTATTAGGTGAGCAACGACATGGGAGAGTCTAATGTCAAACCATGAAAAACATCTTTGCCACTAGGTATTGGCCCTCATTGGGTGACTCTAAAACCTATCAGACCACCAAGATGAAAAAAGATCATGCAGAAGCAGATAACACCAAAAAATATCTATACAAGTGTGTGAAATAATTAAATTGGTCACTGAACACTTCATAAAAAATATGTCAGTTATAAGTCCACCACTTCCATCAGAGACTGGTATTACTTTTGATTCATTTATGACATCATTGTGCTATTTATATGATACCTTGAGTTATTTAAATGAGGTTCCTGGTGGCAGTTGAGCTGATGGCAGTGGTGATGGAGGTGGTTGTGGGGGGTGGTGGTGGAGGTGGCGGTGGAAGTGGTGGTGGTGGCGACGAAGGTGTAAGTGGAAACAATGGTGGTGGTGGTGGTTTCAGGCATAATGGAAGTGTCTGAATATGGATAATATATTTAAATTTATTTTAATAATCATTTCTTGAAACCAAGAGCGAGGATCTTGCATGTCAAATTTAAAATTACTTTATTTAATATTTAAAGAAATAAATACTTGTGCTTAGGGACTTTTTTTGTTAGTGAATGTTGATCATGTAAAAAGCTCCATTCATATTACCTTCATTTCATTATGAGGATCCCAGGATAAAATCCCTCTAGCAGCGATCCACAAGTGCTCCTATGATCATTGAGAAACACCACTCGACCTCTAGGTTCTAGTGCGGCGAGTTGAATGTCTTATGTTGTTCATTCTTGATCACTCCTTCTTCAGTGTTGAAGAAATATTTCTTACACTTATAGTTTTTGAGAGAGAGAAAGAGAGAGAAAAAGTATTTGAGAGAGAATTCATTGTGCGCAACAATTTTCTATCCTTAATTTTTGGATGCTCTACACAATATACATAAACAACTATTTTTAGAGTTGATATTTAAGTTAAAATATTATTTAATTTCATACCAATCCTTAAATAAATTGTCCTAAATTGTATAATTGGCCTAAATTGCATAAATTACCTAACTAGATTAATTGCCCTAATTGGCCTAAATGGACTAAGTTGTCCTAAATGGTCTAAATGACCTAAATTATCCAAATTGGCTTAATTGACCTAAATTGCATAAATTGTCTAATTGGTCAAATTTTCCTAATTGGCTTAATTGGCCTAAATGGCCTAAATTGGCCAAATCGGTCTAAATTTCCTAATCGGCCTAATTTTCCTAAATGGCCTAATATGGCATAAATGGCCTAATTTGTCGAATTGGATTAAATGGTCTAAATTATCATAAATGTCCTAAATTTTCCTAAATTGCCTAAATGGCCTAATTGGCCTAAATGACATAATTGCCTAATTAGCCTAAATGGCCTAAATGATCTAATTGGCCTAATTGGCCTCAATGACATAATTAGCCTATATGAACTAATTGGACTAAATGTACTAAATGGACTAATTGGACTAATATTCCTAATTGGGATAAATAGCCTAAATTCACCTAAATGGCCTAAATTGGCCTAATTGACCAAATTGGTCTAAATGGCCTAAATTCGTCTAAATGGTCTAAATGGGTAAACTGGCCTAAATGATCTAAATGTAATAATTGATATAATTGGCCTAAATTTCCTAATTAGCCTAAATGGCCTAAATTACATAACTGGTATGATTGTCCTAAAGGGCCTAAATTGACCTAAATGGCCTAAATTGGACTAAATGGCCTAAATTGGCACAAATGGACTAATTTTCCTAATTGGCTTGAATTGCCTAATTGGAATAATTGGACTAATTGACATAATTTTCCTAATTGTTCTAAATGAGATAAATTGGCATAAATGGCCTAAATTGTCCTAAATGACCTAAATGGCCCAAATTGGCCTAATTGTTCTAAATAGCCTAAATTGGCCTAAATGGCCTAATTGGCCTAAATTGCCTAAATTGTATTATTGACCTAATTGACGTAATTTAAATAAATTAATTAATTGTATTAAATGTACTAAATGGCCAAAATTTTCCTGGATGGCCTAAATTGGCCTAAATAGCCTAACTGGCCTAAGTTACCCAAATTGCATAATTCGCCTAATTGCCCAAAATGGTCTAATTGGCCTAATCGGCTTAAATGGACTAATCAGAATAATTGGTATAATTGGTATAAATTTCATAATTTGGAATAAATTTCATAATTGGCCTAATTGGCCTAAAGGGTCTAAATTGGCCTAAATAGCCTAAATGGCCTAAATTAGCCTAAATGGCTTAATTAGCCTAAATGGCCTAAATTGGCCTAAATGGCCTAAATGAACTAAAATTTCTAATTGGAAAATTGGCCTAATTTGCCTAATTGGATTAATTGGCCTAAAGTGTCCTAAATGGCCTAAATCTCCTAATGGGCCTAAATGGCCTTAAGAGCCGAAATTGGCATAATTAGTCAGAATTGGCCTCATTGGCCTAAATGGCCTAAATTGCCTAAATGTCCTAATTCATATTAATGGCCTAAATGGACAAATTATCCTAATTGGCCTAAATGACCTAAATTGGCCTAAATTGCCTAATGGGTCTAATGGGTCTAAGGATCGAATGAGCCTAAGTGGCCTAATGAGCCTAATGGGTCTAATGGGATTAAGTGGCCTAATGGGCCTAATGGGATTAATGGGTCAAATGGACTAGTTGGGCCTAAGTATCCGGATGGGCCTCATGGGCCTCATGGGCCTAAGTGGCCGAATGGACCCATTATGGTCAATTGAGCCTAATGGGCCTAAAGAAATTTTTTTTCCTAATGGACCTAATGGGCCTAATGGGTATAAGGGGCCTAATGGGCCTAAGTAGACAAATGGGCCTAGGTGGCCTAACTGGCCTAATGTGCTGGATGGTTCTAAGTGGCCTAATGGGCCTAATGGGTCTAAGGGGACCAATGGGACTAATGGGTCCAAGGGTCCTAATGGGCCTAAGTGGCCTAAGTGACCTAATAGGACTAAGTGGCCTAATGGGCCTAAGGGGACTAAGTGGGCCTAATGGGCCTAAGGGGACTAAGTGGCCTAAGAGGGCCTAAGTGGACTAATGGGCCTAATGGGCCTAGTGGGACTTAGTGGCCTAATGGGAATATGCACCGAATGAGCCTAAGTGACATAATGAGCTTAATGGGCCTAAGTGGCCTAATGGGCCTAAGCGGACTAATGGGCCTAAGGGGCCTAAGTGGCTTAATGGTCTTAATGGTCCTAAGTGGTCTAAGGGACCTAATGGGACTAATAAGCATATTGGGCCTAATGGGACTAATGGGCATAATGGGTCTAAGTGGCCTAATAGGCCTTAGTGGCCTAATGGGACTAATGGGCATAATGGGTCTAAGTGGCCTAATAGGCCTTAGTGGCCTAATGGGCCTAATGCGCTGAATAGGACTAAGTGGTATAATGGGTCTTAGTGGGCTAAGTGGCCCAATGGGCCTATTTGGCCTAATGGGTTTAGTGGGCCTAATGGGCCTGATGGGCATAATTGGGATAATTTTCCTAATGGTCCATATGGGCCTAAGTGGTCTAATGGGCATAATCCAATGGGCTTGATGGGCCAAACGGTCCAAATAGTCCAAATGGGCCTAACTGTCCTAATGGGCCTAATGGGCCTAAGTGGCCTAATGGTCCTAAATGGACTAATTGGCATAATGTGCCTCATGGGCCTAAGTGGCCTAAAGGTCTTAAGCGGCCTAATGGGTCTAATGGGACTAACGGGTCGAATGGTCTTAAGTGGCCTAATGGGTCTAATTGGACTAATGGGAATAATGGTCCAAATGGGCCTAATGGGCCAAATATAGTGGACCTAATGGGAAAAATGGCCCTAAGTGGCCTAATGGGCTGAATGGACCTAATAGGCCGAAGTGGCCCAATGGGCCTAATTTGCCAAATGAGCCTAATGGGCATAATGGGACAAATGGGTCTAATGGGCCTAAGTGTCCTAATGGGCCTAATGGGCCTAAGTGTCTTAAGTGGCCTAATGGTCCAAATGGACCTAAGTCGCCTAATGGGCCTAATGGTCCTAATGGGCCTAAGTGTTCTAGTGGGCCTAATGGGCCCAAGTGGACTAATGGGCCTAATTGACCTAATTGGTCTAATTGGCATAATGAGACTAATTGGATAAATGGGCCTAATGGTTCTAATGGTCCTAAGTGTCCAAATGGGCCAATTGGGTCTTAGTGACCTAACAGGTCAAAGGGGCCTAATGGGCCTAACAGGCCACACAGGCCTCATGGTCTAGTGACCTCATTTTCCTAAGTGTCCTAATGGGTTTAATCGGCCCAAGGGGTTTAACGGGTTTAAGGGGCCTAATGGGATGAATAGGATTAATGGGCTTGGGTGCCAAATGGGGCTAATGGGTCGAATGGGCCTAATGGGCTCAATGGGCCTAATGGGCCGAATATGCCTAATGGGTCTAATGGGTATAATGGGACTAATGGGCCGAATGATTCTAATGGGCCTAATGGTCTCAATGGGCCTAATGGGCTGAATGGGCCTAAGTGTCCCAAATGGGCCTAATGGGATCCATGGGCCTAAGTGGCCTAATGGGCCTAATGGGCCTAAGGGGCCTAATGGGCCTAAGCAGCCGAAGTGGCCTAAGGGGACAAATGGGCCTAATGGTCTCAATGGGATTAGGTGGCCTAAGTGTCCTAAAGGGCCTAAGGGGCCTAATCGGCCTAAGTGGCCTAAGGAGCCAAAAGGGACATATGGGCTCAATGGGCCTAAGTGGTTTAATGGGACTAAGTGTCTGAATGGGCCTAAGTGTACTAATGGGCCTAAGTGGCCTAGTGGACCTAATGGGCCAAATGTTGATAATGGGGATAATGGGAATAATTGGCCTAATGGGCTGAATGGGCCCAATGGGCCAAGTGGGCCTAATATGCCTTAGTGGTCAAATGGGCCAAAGTGTCTTAATTGGCCCAATGGGCCTAGGTGGCCTAATCAGCCTAATGGGTTGAATGGACCTAAGTGGCCTAATGGGACTAATGGTTCGAATGTGCCTAATGAGCCTAATGGGCCTAAGTGGTCTAATGAGGCTAATGGGATTAATGGGCCTAAGTGACCTAATATGCATTTATGGGACTAAGTGAACCAATGAGCCTAAGTGGACTAATCAGCCTATTGGGATAAGTGCACTAATGGGCCTAATGGGCCAATTGGGCCTAAGTGGATTAATGGGCCTAATGAACCTAATGTTTCTAAGTGGCCTAATCGGCGTAATGAGACTAATGGGCCTAAGTGGCCTAATCCTCGTAATGTGACTATTGGGCCTAGGTGGCATAATGGGCCAATGAGACTAAGTGGACTAATGGTTTGAATGGACCTAATGGGATGAATTGACCTAATGGTCCTGAGTGGCCTAATGGGCCTAATGAGCCTAAGTGGCCTAATGAACCTAATAGGTTTTAGTAGCCAAATCGACCTAATGGGCCTAAGTGGACGAATGGGCCTAATGGGCCTAAGTGGCATAATGGGCCGAATGGTCCTAAGTAACCTAATGGGACTAAGTGGCCTAATCAGCCTAATGGGCCTAATAAGGCCTTAGGTATTAGTGTTTCAGATATTGTGTTTTGGGTCTAGGTTTTTGGATTTTTTGGTTCTAATTGGGCTAAATTGGCCTAATTGACCAAATAGACTAATGAACAACTAGCCTAATGGCCCAATGAACTAATGGGATAATGTCCTAATAACCTAAATGACCTAATTGGTCTAAATAGCCTAATTGCCCAATATCCTAGTGGCCTAATTGGCATAATGGCCTAATTGGTATAAATGAACTAATTATTCTAAATGGACTAATTAGTGTAAATGGATTAAATGGTTTAATTGTGTTAAATGGACTAATTGGCCTAATTGGCCTAATTGATCTAATTGGTCTAAATTGGCCTAAATGAACAAATGGATCTAAGTGGTCTAATTGGTCAAAATGGACTAAATTTCTTAATTTTATTAATTGAACTAATTTTCCTAATTGGTCTAAATGATCTAAATTGGCCTAAATGACCTAAATGGACAAAATTGACCGAATTGTTCTAAATAGCCTAAATTGGCCTAATTGGCCTAATTGGCCTAAATTGACTAAATTATATAATTGACCTAATTGAAATAATTTGACTAAATGTAATAAATTTTCCTAAATGTACTAAATGGGCAAAATTGTCCCGAATGGCCTAAATTGGCCTATATAGCCTAATTGGCCTAAATTGCCTAAATTGCATAATTCGCCTAATTGCCCAAAATGGTCTAAATTTCTCTAATAAGATTAATTGGAATAATCAGACTAATTGGTCTAATTGGTATAAATTTCCTAAGTTTTCCTAAATGGCATAATTGGCCTAAATTTCCTAAAAGGTCTAAATTGGCCTAAATAGCCTAAATGGCCGAAAATGGCCTAAATGGCCTAATTAGCCTAAATGACCTAAATGACCTAAATGAGGTAAATTTTCTAATTGTAAAATTTACCAAATTGGATTAATTTTCCTAAAGTGTCCTAAATGGCCTAAATATTCTAATGGGCCTAAATGGCCTTAAGAGCCCAAATTGGCCTAATTAGTCTGAATTGGCCTCATTGGCCCAAATGGCCTAAATTGAACTAAATTGACTAAATGGCCTAATTCATCTTAATAGACTAAATGTAATAATTATCCTAATTGTCCTAAATGACCTAAATTGGCTTAAATTGCCTAATGGGCCTAATGGGAATAAGGGTCGACTGGGCCTAAGTGGCCTAAGTGGACTAATGATCCTAATGGGTCTAATGGGCTTAAGTGGCCTAATGGGACTAAGTGGCCTAATTAGTCTAATGGACCAATTGGGACTAAGTGGCCTAATGTTTCTAATGGGCCTAATTGGATTAATAGTCCTAATGAGTCCACTTGTCCAAAGTGGCGTAATGGGCCTAAGTGGCTTAAGTGGCCTAATGGGATGAATGGGCCTATTGGGCATTAGTGGCCTAATGGGCCAATTGGGCCTAAATGTAATAATGGGACCATTAATTATAATTCTTCCTAATGGACCTAATGGGATTAATGGGTCAAATGGACTCGTTGGGCCTAAGTGTCCTGATGGGCCTCATGGGCCTCATGGGCCTCATGGGCCTAAGTGGTCGAATGGACCCATTCTGGTCAATTGAGCCTAATGGACCTAAAGGAAAAATTGGCCTAATGGACCTAATGGTCATAATGAGCCTAATGGGCCTAATGGGTCTAAGGTTCCTAATGGGCCTAAGCGGCATAACTGGCCAAATGTGTTGAATGGGTCTGAGTGGCCTAATGGGCACAATGGGCCTAAGGGGCCCAATGGGACTAATGGGTCCAAGGTTCCTAATGGTCCTAAGTGGCCTAAGTGACCTAATATGCCTAATGAGACTATTGGGCCTAAGGGAACTAATGGGGATAATGAGCCTATTGGCCTAATTGGCCTAATGGGCCGAAGGGGGCCAATGGGCCCATTGGTTCGAATGGGTCTTTTGGGATTATTGGGCCTAAGTGACCGAATGAGCCTAATGGCTTAATTATCCTAATGGGCCTAAGGGGCCCAATGGGCCCAATGAGCCTAATGGGTCTAAGGGTCTTAATAGTCATAAGTGGCCTAATCAAACTAAGTGGCCTAATGGGCCTATTGGACCTATTAGGCCTAAGTGGTCCGATAGGCCCAATACTCATGATGGGCCTAATGGGCCCATTATGGATAATTCAACCTAATGGGTCCAATGGGACTAAGTGGCATAATGGGTCGAAATAGCTTAAGTTTTCTAATGGGCCTAATGGATCCAATGGGTCTAAGTGGCCTAAGTTTTCTAATGGACATAATGGGTCCAATGGGTCTAAGTGGTTGAATGGTCCTAAGTGGCCTAAGTTGGATACTAGGCCTAATGAGTGCAATGGGTCTAAGTGGCCTAATGGGCCTATGTGGCCTAAGTTTCCTAATGTGCCTAATGGGTCTAATGGGTCTAAGTTGTCGAATAGGACTAAGTGGCCTAAGTTTCATAATGAGCTTAATGGGCCTAATGGTTTTAATGGGTCTAATGGGCCCAAGTGGCCTAATCGACCTAATGGGTCTAATTGTTCTAATGGAATGAATGGGTTGAATGGGCCTAAGTGGCCTAATGGGATGAATGGGTATAATGGGACTAGGTGGCTTAATGGGAATAAGTGGCCTAATGGGCATAAGTGGCCTAAGTTTCCTAATGGGCCTGATGGGCCTGATGGTCGTGATGGGTCTAATGGGCCTAAGTGGCCTAAGTGGCCTAAGTGGCCTAAGTGGCCTAAGTGGCCTAATGGGACCAATGGGCCTAATGGGGCTAATGGGCCTAAGTGTACAAAGCTACCCAATTGGCCCAATGGGATGAATGGTCCTAATGGGACCGATGGGCCTAATGGGCCTAATGGATTCAACGAGCCTAAGTGTCCTAAGTTACCTAATGGGTTGAAGTGTCCTAATGGGATTAATGGGCCTAAGTGGCATAATTGGACTAATGGGTCAAATGGTCCTAGGTGGACTAAGTTTCCTAATGGGCCAAAGTGTCCTAATGGGCCTAGATGGCCTAATGGGCCTAATGGGCCTAAGTGGCGTAAGTTGACCAATGTTCCTAATGGGCCTAATGGGTCTAATGGGTCAAATGGGCCTAATGGGTCTAATTGGTCTAAGTGTCCTAATGGGCCTAAGTTGCCTAAGTTTCTTAATGGGTCTAATGGGTTCAATGGTTCTAGGTGGCTCAATGGGCCTGAGTGGCCTAAGTTGCCTAATGGGCCTAATGGGCTTAATGTGTCTAATGGGCCTAAGTGTCCTAATCGGCCTAATGGGTCTAATGGGACTAATAGGTAGAATGATCCTAGGTGGCCTAATGGGTCAAGTGGGTTGAATGATACTAACATTACTCGAAAAAGGGCTTTTTGCGACGGTGCATTTGTGATGGGATCCCGTCGCCAATGGCCCATTATGGAAAAGGGCATCGCAAATATTATCTTTTATGATAGTCTATTGCAAAAGGTTATTATTTGGGACGGGTAGTGGCACCATCGCAAATAGGTTCAGTGTTTTTTTTAAACTCTATTGTGATGGGCCGACCACCCGTTGCAAATAATTTTCCTAATTTTTTTAAAAAAAAATTGCAACGGACCATCACAATTAGTATTTGCGATGGTCCTTTGAAAATACTATAAAAAATACAAAAAAACCTTTTGCGATGGCCTCGTTGCAAATAGTTGAAAAAATAAAATAATAATATATTAATAATAATAATAATATAATAATATTAATATAAATGAAATAATAATATTAATACTAGAAAAACAAAATTATTTATAAAATAATAATAATAATAATATAATATTAATATAATGAAATAATAATATTAATATTCGTAAAATAAAATTAATTATGAAATGATTAAATAATATAATAATATTAATTAAATAATAATATTAATATTAGTAATATAATAAAAACCTTAGTATTCACAAAAATATAAAAATATATTAATTAATAAAATAATAAATATAATAAAAAATAATTAAAAATAAAAATTTTAATATTCGAGACGATAGAAAAAATTCACTATTTAAAACATTAAGTTGTTAATATTACAAAAAAATACATTCAAATGTTTCATTATAAAATAAAAATACATCACTAAGGGGGAGGGTCGTCTGGAAGAGCTGGAGGAGATGGTAGAGGGAACGTCATCTCTAAACTGTTAGTAAGACGTCACATTTACTCCATCTGCTCCTACTCCTACTAATTATGTCATCAACGCATCTCATCCTGCATCTACTTCTGCTGCTGCTGCTATCGTAGGAACTCTTCCTGTTGTTGTTGCTGCCACTGACGCATCTCCTCCTGCTCCCTATGCATAGTATCTATAAGCTCACTCTGAGCTCGCAACTACTCATCATACTGTGCATGAGATGATGATGACTCTTCATGAGATCCTCTCAAGCTAGATGCCGACATCACAGAGGTGCCATAAAAACCCCCAGGGGTCAATCGAGAGCCGATACCAATAACTCAACCTTTTTAGAAGGCATACTGGATCTCCTGCAACCATGCTGCCTCATCAAATAGGGGGGGGGGGTACTAGACTGACCATTGGTCTCAAAATGACTCTCACTATGTGTCTGAGACGTCGCGGCCTTGTATGACTCTTTCAATTGAAATTTAAAATTAAAATAGTTAAAATATTATTTGTAGTTAAATTTAAAACTCAAAAAGAAATAATACTGACCACAATCTCATGCTGGCGAGAACCTCTAATCTCTCCAGTGGATGGATCACTATACATCCTCTTATAAATGTCGTACTCCCTAATATCGGGTTGTGTGACTGCCTATTTGAATATAAAATAAACTGTTTACATAATTTATATAAAATATTTAAAGAAAATGTACTTACCATATGCTCCTTATGTGTATTGAATGTATGACTACCAGCTCGATGGGTCACCTCTTGTCTTCCCCAATTTTGCTGACCTACTAATGATCTACTCTGAAAATGCATACTCATACAGTGTGTACATAATCCATACCAAACCTGATATGAAATATAATTAGGTCGGTGGATGCGGCATGTATTATAAAACTCTGACACTTCTACTTTCTCCATTGCTTTCCTTTTAAATTTGTGAAAAAACTGAGTGCAATGCAGACACATAGCTCCCTAACATTCCTTCTAGATTGCCTCGTGAATGCTCTCATTAATGGGATACCATAAAACCTACAAATTATTTATTATCTCAAGTTATTAATTAAATTAATTTCAAAATAAATATTATTTATTTACATACCAGCCAATGCTCAAACATGTGGTGTTGTACATCAATGGGAATCTGATCCCATGACACCCATGCATCAGAAAAATAATTGCGCAATATAGTGCTCCCATTTCCAATGGCTATATGCGTAAAGATATGAAAAAAACAATCAAACAATTAGAATATAAATTAATTAATTAAAACTAACTAAAAAACATAGGTAAACATACGTCTGCATGCGTGGATCGAACCCAAGATGTGGATGTCGCTCAAGGATAGGGTCGAGAATCATCAGCCGGGCAAGACCATACCCCCTCCAAGCACCCCCTGAACCACCAGTAGCCTAAGGGTCATATGATCTGACATCCTACTCATCCAAAGGTAGATAATCCTTCTGAAACAGATGATACAATTCCTCATCTATCTAAAACGCGAAATGATTGTTCTTAGAAAATAGTTGAAAACAACTATTTTATATAGATATATATTATATATGATTGTAACCAGCATTTAACTATGTTTATTTCCATCCTGATCCTCACTTTCATATCTATCAATGTCAATGTCTTCATCTTCCTCCTCCTCATCATCAATTTCCATATTAGTTTCAGTTACATCATATCTTATCATTTAAAATTCAGTTGTAACGCCCTTAATATTATCGTCACTATCAGCCCTTAACCATTTGGTTTCATCAATGATATTTATGTATCTTCATGAAAAAGATTCATTTGGAGCAGTCTCTTGATAAAATTCAATTCCTTGCACTTCAGCGGAACCGCATTCACTTTTAGTAAACTGATTCTCTTGAGATTTAATTTTTATTATGATCCACCAATCACCCAACTCCCTTGATGTAGCATGGTTTTTGCATAATAAATTTTATGTGCCTAGGGAGCCAATAAAAAGTTTCATTTACTGCAAGAATACTTTTATATTGAATATCAACGATTTTATGGATCAGATGAACACACAAGCCTATCTCAGTATCCAACCACTGACATTTAAACATCATTATGCAATGTTTTCCTAGATAACATAGTTCAATGATTTCTTCCAGCATGCCGTAAAATTCAACTTTAGTTTCTCTATGATGATATCCTCTCAAGAAAACACCACTATTCATTGTTTTTTTTATTCCCCATATGCATGTGTATGAAATCGAAAGCTATTCACCACGTATGTATTATATTATTTTACCATTTTGGATGGTGGGTTATTCAATACACACAATCAATTATCAGTTTTATAAGCATGTTGAGATACCCAAAAATTTGTAAAACAATTATCACTATAAAATGTATTAAATTGGTTTTTTATGTGAAGTAAAAAATAATTTATGTTACCAGATTTTGAAACCAGTAGAATTTTTTTTTGACGACGTTCTTTAAAAGCAGCTGCTGTAATTTGTGAAAACAATTTCTTGATATGATTATAATATAACCTACAAATAAAATAATATTAATGTACTATTAAAAAATTATAGAATTTTATAGGAGCACTCATAGAACAAATGGTGATATTTCTTCACAGTTCAGCATAATATATGTATGAGATCTGTGATGTTCACTATCTAAAATCCATCTTTCATGAATGTCGTCTAAGACAAGTTTGAGCTGGTTGAAAAATGAAAATTGATAGCTCATGAAATCATAAACATTTCCCTCATTACGGATCATGTGGTTTTTTTGAGAAATATTCATATTGAAATTAATGATAGTAGAAAAAATAAATTCCCTTTTGCAAATATGCTTTTGTAATTGAGCCTTCAACTGATGCTTGTTACGTATATTTTTTTTAAATTTCTACATGCGTCTCTCAAATGGGTATATCCATCAGAACTATATCAGACCTCCACAGTTTGTTTCAAGTGGAAAATGTAATATCAAATGTTCCATCGAGTCAAACAAACCAGGAGGGAATTTTTTTCCAGTTTACATAAAATTAAAACAAAATCTTCTTGTAGTTTTCTTACTACGTCATAGTCTATTTTCGATGCACAAATCTCTTGAAAAAATATGATATGTCTGTTATCCCATCCCAAATCATAGGATTTAACAAACCTCTTTATATAATCAGCATAAGTCTTTCTATTAAAATATGATATCCATGACTTTTCAATCTGATAATATGACCATTTCTAACACATCTAACCAAACTGGAAGGATAAGCATCTGGAAGTCTCAAATTAGCAATCCAATGAAAAAATAATAAGCAACTCTCCTTGGACAGTGTATGAGATGCTTTTGCCTTCATTAACTTCTGTGATCTTACATTTTCAAATATTTCAAGTTCTGGTCGCTTGCAAATTTGGGGAAAATATAATTGTTCCTTTACATTATCTTTGATCTTACTAGGTGTACTCAAAACTATATGAAATAAATTATCAAAATAGTTCTTCTCAATATGAATCACATCCAACAAGTGACAGACCAACAAATCAGACCAACATGAAAAATCCCAAAAAATGATTCAATTTATCCAATTATGATCTTTTCCAAACCCATCAATTTTCTATTGGTTTATTGTTTGTCCAAATGTGATGGGAGTTATTGAAGAGTTAGTTGATTTTAACTCTTTACCTGAGATCATTATTTGAGACCCATCTTTTTCAACTGTTTCTTTTCTGAGATGATATATTTTTTCTTCTAAAAGGATGATTGGTTGGAACAAATCTGCAATGACAGTCAAAAAACAAGTTTTTTTCCATTAAAGAGCATAAACACTTTTTTGTCTCTCATACAATATGAATATGGTTTTGAAACATGTGTACTTCATCTACATAACATGTCATATGATGGGAAGTCACTAATTTTCCACATCAATGCAGCTTTCAGTAGGAAGTTTTGTTTCGCAGGAACATCATATGTTCCGACACCATTAATCCATAGTGAATTTAACCCATCAATCTATGGTTTCAAATAAACATCAATATTCTTTTTCAGATGACCTGGAATTAATAAGGTCAAAAATATATATGGATTCTTCATCAACATCTATGGAGGTAAATTATACAGAGTTATAAAGATAGTCCAACATGAATATTGACTACCATAAGAACTAAATGGACAGAAACCGTCTGTAGAAAGCCCCAATCACACGTTTTGGGATGCTAAAGAAAAATATGGATGCAGTTGGTCAAACTGTTTCCATGAATCTTCATTAGAGGGATGATTTAAACTTTTTCTAGTTTAAATGTCGGTTTTGTTCCATGACATCAATTATTCTATGTTTTGAGACATAAATAAATGCTGCAATCTCGGTGTGGGTGGTAAATATCTCAATTGTTTTACAAGAATAAATTCAGACCTCCCCGGTTTAGCTTCTTTATACCTTGATTTTCTACATTTAGGAAAACTATCCAATTAATCATTTTTACCATAATATAAGATGAAATCATTTGATCATGCATGAATCGTCTAATAACCAAGACCTAGATTATGAAACAGTCTCTTACTCTCATATAAATTTAGAGGCAGCGCATTTCCTTCAGGTAGTAGTGTTTTTAATAAAGAGCATATTTGATCAAAACAACTATTTGACATTCCATTATCTGATTTAATAGCCATAAATTTAGAAATTACTTTAAACTTTCTTATCTTATAACCAGGATATAAGAAATCCTCATCAGAACTCAAAAACTTATATAAATGAGATGGTTCCAACTCAGGAGTTAAATCAATATCATCCTAAGTTTCAGTTTGTTGAAAAGAAGGAGCTACAACATCATTAATAAATTTTGAAACTGTGTTTCATCTAGAACCAAAATTATTAGTATCTTCTCAAAATGTGCGTTCACCATGTTGATACCAAAAAACATGATCTGGTTGAAACCAAAATGAAATAAATGATCACCAACATTTTCAAATGTGTCATACATCTTCAGATCACATTTTTTATAAGGACACTTAATTATCTCTTCTGAAACAAATTTTGGTTGTGATGATTCAAATTATAAGAAATCTTGAACACCCTCAATATATACAGGATTTATACCAGAACCATTTGAATTCATGTGCTAATTTATCCAAGCATAATAATCTAATAATGACTATTTTCAACTTCCTTGTTTCATATTTTTCAAAAAAATATAAAATAATTAGTTATTTTTTATAATTAGATATAAGATAAACACTATCCAAAAAAGGGAAGACAATTAAATTCTATTTTCTAGAATTTTATAATAATTTCTATTATTTTATAGTTATTTTTAATATTTTCTAATCTTTTATACTAGTCTACACTCATTTATATAAATTTATACTAATTACCACTAATTATTATTAATTACAGGTATTTTGTACTAATTATTGTTAATTACCTGATGAGGATCATGGAACACATGGGCATCACGGGGTTGGAGGCGGACATGATGAGGAAGGCGGAATGCACACAAGTGGACAAGACCCTTTGCGTGGAATTGGAGGCCCAATGACAAGGGAGCGGACCAAGAGAATGAAGGAGGCCTTAAATGGATTAATCATGGAATTCCAAGAGGAGGCCCAACACCTTTGCTTGGGGGAAGCATTCGGGCCTATAATTACATTAATTAAGGCCCAAACATGCTTTTAAAAACCCAACCCAAGTGGTGCTACGAGATTTCAAGCCCACCCACCATGGAATCTTCAAAGTCAAAAGGTGGTGGGCTACTTGTCTTTTCTTTTCCAAAAGGGTGTGCTACTTGTCTCCTAAAGTCTTGGTCAAGTGCCAAAGTTGTCAAAAGCATCCTATAGGCTTTTTGACTATGGAAAACTAGCCATTAGACTAATGTAAAGAGCCACCCCATGTGTAATTCGAATTTCAAGTTTCTTTGGCTATAAATAGCCACCCCCTTGTACTCTTGAAGCATCATGAATGAAGGTAATGTTATTATGGTGAGTTTTGCTTGCAACCTTTGTGTTCTTGCTTAATTCTTGACTTATCAAAGGATTGGTCATCCTTTGTGGCGTCTTGTGGCTAGAGTTCTTAGAGACACGTTCTCTTTGGGTTCTACCTTGACCATTTCCCCCTTCCTTCTCATTTCACTATCCGTACACCAAATACACTTGTTTTCTTGCGGCGATCCGGGTGCTCAACGCACGAACATTATACAAGGTTCCTAGGACAATTCCTAGCGGGTCTTGCATCGCGTATCATTTGGTATCAGAGCCCATTTGCAAGAAATCAGGTTCTTTCTTTCTTATCCTTTCTTCCATTTTCATTTCTCTTCAAATCGGGCCAACAACAATTCTGGTCCATTTTCTTCTTCCCCTACAGATGTCATTTCTTCGTCGTTTCGGACGTACAGTATATCCTTCTTGTAGTTGAGAAGCTCATCTTTCTTCTCCATTTGGAATCATTAAAATCAGAGCTATACATAGCGAGATACAGCGGGTTCAAATTTTGCAAAAAATTCTGCAATTTTAAAACCACGCAAATCTCACGTTGATTCCATTTGATGTTACAAATTATTGCTTCTCCTGCATTTAAATATTGAAAAAAATTCATCTTGTTGCCACTGCATCTACCAAAAAAAAAGAGCCAAAAAAAAAACAAAAAAAAAAATCAGAAAAAAAAAATTAAAGGCTCAAAAAAAAATTGCAACATTTTGAATTCTACGTCCCATTTTCATTCTTCTTCTTCCCTTTTCTTCCTCTTCCCAAATTTTTCATCTTGAATCCAATTTGAATTTTATCTTTGAATTCTAGTTCGGGATTGCCACATTTCAAAGATCCTTTCGATTTGTTGAAATTGGGTAAGAACGCTATAGGAAGCAAGTTGAGTGGTAAAAGGCAAGAGTGTTACATTTTGATAAAAGCCAAAATTGAGTGAAACACGAGCGAACAAATTGTTTTGAGTGTAAACATGATTCGAGCGAATATTGATGAGGAGCGAGAGGCCACCATGGCAAGGTTTGTGAACGGCCTCAACCATGACATTCGGGACATAGTGGACATGCACCACTACTTGGACATGGAGGATCTACTTCACATGTCCACCAAAGCGGAGAGGCAAGTAAAGGCAAGAAGGATGCGCCCTACATCTTATGGTAAGGATTCTAAACCTTCATTCAAGTTTAAGGATTCCAAACCACAAGATCATGTAAGGGAACACAAAACTGATTCGAAGGAGTTGCCCAAACCAAAACCATTATTTCCGGAATCTAAAGGTAAAATGGAGGGTAAGGTTGTTTCCAAATCACGAGATATCAAATGTTTTAAATGTCAAGGATTTGGACATATTGCCTCACAATGCCCAAACAAGAGAACAATGATTATTTTGGATGATGGAGATGTTCTTAGTGCTAGCTCAAGCGAAGATGAAATGCCATCACTTGAGGATGATTCGGAGGTGGAAGTAGAAAGCCCCGTACATGGAGAAATGCTTGTGGCAAGGCGTGCTTTGAGTGCTCAACCCGAAGGAGAACATGATCAAGAGCAAAGGGAGCACATTTTTCATACTAGATGCCTCGTCAAAGATAAGGTATGTAGTATGATTATTGATGGGGGTAGTTGTACAAACGTAGCAAGTGGTTTGATGGTTGATAAATTGGGATTGGCTACAACTAGACATCCTAGGCCTTATAGATTACAATGGTTAAATAACAGCGGGGATGTCAAAGTGACTAAGCAAGCACAAGTTCCATTTTCTATTGGGAAGTATGAAGACAAGGTGATGTGTGATGTTGTTCCAATGCATGCTAGTCATATTTTGTTGGGAAGACCGTGGCAATTTGATAGGAGGGTCACACATGATGGATACACCAATCGATATTCTTTTGAGTATAATGGGAGGACGGTTATTCTTACACCATTGAGACCTTTGCAAGCTTATGAAGACCAAGTGAGGATTGAGAGAGATTGTGAGAAGAGAGAAAAAGAAAAGAGAGAAAAAAATAGAGAGATTGAGAGGAGTGGAAAAATCAAGAGTGAAAAAGGAGTGATGAGTGAAATCAAAAGAAATGAGGGAAATAAAAGAGTTGAAAACAAGAGTGAAAATAAGAGTGAAAACAAGAGTGTTGAGGGAAAAGTGAGTCTATTTTATGGAAAAAGAGAGATAGAGAGAGCATTAGAGGGGGAGGAAACTCTCATGCTTTTATGCAAGGGAGAATGTTTTACGGCTAACTCTCTTAACCCATCATTGCCTTCTAGTGTTGTGTCTCTTTTGCAGGAATTTGGTGATGTGTTTCCGGAGGAAATTCCCGATGGCTTACCTCCCTTGCGGGGTATCGAGCACCACATCGACTTCCTCCCAGGAGCAACACTTCCCAATCGACCGGCCTATCGGGCTAACCCAAAGGAGACTCGAGAAATCCAACGACAAGTGGAAGAATTGCTAAGGAAGGGATTTGTCCGAGAGAGCTTGAGTCCTTGTGCGGTGCCGGTAATTCTTGTCCCAAAAAAAGATGGTAAGTGGAGAATGTGTGTTGATTGTCGAGCTATCAACAAAATCACGGTAAAGTATCGTTATCCCATACCTCGTTTGGATGATATGCTTGATGAACTCCATGGTGCATGCTTGTTTACTAAAATTGACCTAAGGAGTGGATACCATCAAATTAGAATGAAAGAGGGAGATGAATGGAAAACCGCATTTAAAACTAAGTTTGGATTGTATGAATGGCTAGTTATGCCTTTTGGACTAACTAATGCCCCTAGTACATTCATGAACTTAATGAATCATGTTTTCCGTCCATTCATTGGGAAATTTGTGGTTGTGTATTTTGATGACATCCTCGTTTATTCTAAGAGCCTTGATGAACATCATGAACATTTGAAACATGTTTTTGAGACTCTTAGGATAAATAGGTTGTTTGCAAACTTGGAAAAATGTACATTTTGTTTAAATTCGGTTGTTTTCCTTGGTTTTGTGGTAGGAGCTGATGGCCTAAGGGTTGATGAAGAGAAGGTGAAGGCGATTCGGGATTGGCCACAACCAAAGAATGCCAATGAGGTGAGGAGCTTCCATGGACTTGCGAGTTTTTACCGAAGGTTCGTGAGGGACTTTTCAACAATCGCGGCACCATTGAATGAGTTGGTCAAGAAAGGGGTGAGTTTCAAGTGGGGAAAAGCTCAAGAGGAAGCCTTCTCCACACTCAAAGGTAAGTTAACCAATTCACCTCTCTTAGTTCTGCCTGACTTTTCTAAAGTTTTTGAGGTTGAGTGTGATGCCTCTGGAATAGGAATTGGGGCTGTTTTAATGCAAGACTCTAAGCCTATCGCATACTTTAGTGAGAAGCTTAATGGGGCTGCATTGAACTACTCTACCTATGACAAGGAATTGTATGCTCTCAAAAGAACTTTAGAAAATTGGCAACATTACCTGTGGCCAAGGGAATTTGTGATTCATTCGGATCATGAAAGCCTAAAATTTCTTAAGTCACAAGGAAAGTTGAATAGGCGGCATGCAAGATGGCTTGAATTCATTGAAACATTTCCTTACATCATTAAGCATAAAAAAGGAAAAGAAAATGTTGTTGCTGATGCTTTGTCTAGGAGATATTCTCTTATTACTTCAATGCATGCTAAAATACTTGGTTTTGAAATGTTGAAAAGCATGTATGAGAATGATGTGGATTTTTCTGAAATTTGGAAGTTGTGTGAAAAACATGGCAAAAGTGATTTTTACAAACATGATGGATTTCTTTTTCGGAAAAATAAATTGTGTGTTCCATCTTGTTCCATGCGTGAATTGCTTGTTAGAGAAACACATGGTGGTGGATTAATGGGGCATTTTGGGGTTGAGAAAACATTGTCCTTATTGAGTGAACATTTTTATTGGCCTCACATGCGTAGGGATGTGGTAAGTGTTTGTGGAAATTGTAATGTGTGTAAACATGCAAAGTCGAAAGTGCTTTCACATGGCTTATACACCCCTTTGCCTGCTGCTTCTCATCCTTGGGTTGACATATCAATGGATTTTGTCCTCGGCTTGCCAAGATCACAATCAGGTAAGGATAGCATCTTTGTGGTGGTGGACAGGTTTAGTAAAATGGCTCATTTTATTGCTTGTTCTAAAACCAATGATGCAACTCATATCGCTGATTTGTTTTTCAGGGAAATTGTTAGGTTGCATGGCTTACCCAAGAGCATTGTGAGTGATAGGGATGTCAAATTCCTTAGTCACTTCTGGAGGACATTGTGGAACAAACTTGGAACCAAACTTTTGTTCTCCACCACTGCACACCCACAAACAGATGGTCAAACGGAGGTGGTCAATAGAACACTTTCCACATTATTGCGTTCCATCCTTAGAAAAAATCTAAAACATTGGGAAAGATGCCTGCCTCACATTGAGTTTGCTTATAATCGAGTGGTTCACTCCACTACTAATGCTTCACCGTTTGAAGTTGTGTATGGTTTTAACCCATTAACTCCACTTGATATTTTACCTTTTCCTACTAATCAATTTTCGAATCTTGAAGGTGAAAAGAAGGCAAAGTTTGTGCAGGAGTTCCATGCAAAGGTAAAGGCCAACATTGAGCGGAAGAATGAACAAGTAGCGAAGCACGCCAACAAAGGTCGGCGAAAAATGGTTTTTCAACCTGGAGATTGGGTGTGGCTACACTTGAGGAAGGAGAGGTTTCCGGAGCAACGAAAATCAAAACTTCATCCACGAGGAGATGGTCCTTTCCAAGTCTTAGAGAAGATCAATGATAATGCCTACAAGATTGATTTACCCGACAGGTATGGGAATGTTAGTGGTACCTTTAATGTTGCTGATCTTTCTCCCTTTGAATTTTCAGATTCGAGGACGAATCCTTTTGAGGAGGGAGGAGATGATGAGGATCATGGAACACATGGGCATCACGGGGTTAGAGGCGGACATGATGAGGAAGGCGGAATGCACACAAGTGGACAAGACCCTTTGCGTGGAATTGGAGGCCCAATGACAAGGGAGCGGACCAAGAGAATGAAGGAGGCCTTAAATGGATTAATCATGGAATTCCAAGAGGAGTACCAACACCTTTGCTTGGGGGAAGCATTCGGGCCTATAATTACATTAATTAAGACCCAAACATGCTTTTAAAAACCCAACCCAAGTGGTGCTACGAGATTTCAAGCCCACCCACCATGGAATCTTCAAAGTCAAAAGGTGGTGGGCTACTTGTCTTTTCTTTTCCAAAAGGGTGTGCTACTTGTCTCCTAAAGTCTTGGTCAAGTGCCAAAGTTGTCAAAAGCATCCTATAGGCTTTTTGACTATGGAAAACTAGCCATTAGACTAATGTAAAGAGCCACCCCATGTGTAATTCGAATTTCAAGTTTCTTTGGCTATAAATAGCCACCCCCTTGTACTCTTGAAGCATCATGAATGAAGGTAATGTTATTATGGTGAGTTTTGCTTGCAACCTTTGTGTTCTTGCTTAATTCTTGACTTATCAAAGGATTGGTCATCCTTTGTGGCGTCTTGTGGCTAGAGTTCTTAGAGACACGTTCTCTTTGGGTTCTACCTTGACCATTTCCCCCTTCCTTCTCATTTCACTATCCGCACACCAAATACACTTGTTTTCTTGCGGCGATCCGGGTGCTCAACGCGCGAACATTATACAAGGTTCCTAGGACAATTCCTAGCGGGTCTTGCATCGCGTATCATTTGGTATCAGAGCCCATTTGCAAGAAATCAGGTTCTTTCTTTCTTATCCTTTCTTCCATTTTCATTTCTCTTCAAATCGGGCCAACAACAATTCTGGTCCATTTTCTTCTTCCCCTACAGACGTCATTTCTTCGTCGTTTCGGACGTACAGTATATCCTTCTTGTAGTTGAGAAGCTCATCTTTCTTCTCCATTTGGAATCATTAAAATCAGAGCTATACATAGCGAGATACAGCGGGTTCAAATTTTGCAAAAAATTCTGCAATTTTAAAACCACGCAAATCTCACGTTGATTCCATTTGATGTTACAAATTATTGCTTCTCCTGCATTTAAATATTGAAAAAAATTCATCTTGTTGCCACTGCATCTACCAAAAAAAAAGAGCCAAAAAAAAAAACAAAAAAAAAATCAGAAAAAAAAAATTAAAGGCTCAAAAAAAAATTGCAACATTTTGAATTCTACGTCCCATTTTCATTCTTCTTCTTCCCTTTTCTTCCTCTTCCCAAATTTTTCATCTTGAATCCAATTTGAATTTTATCTTTGAATTCTAGTTCGGGATTGCCACATTTCAAAGATCCTTTCGATTTGTTGAAATTGGGTAAGAACGCTATAGGAAGCAAGTTGAGTGGTAAAAGGCAAGAGTGTTACATTTTGATAAAAGCCAAAATTGAGTGAAACACGAGCGAACAAATTGTTTTGAGTGTAAACAAGTGAGGGAGTGTGTGAGGTCCATTTTTCCTTTCCCTTTCATTTTTCTCACAGGATACGTAAATGGCGGAGTCGAGTAACACCAGTGAAGCGGACATTAAGATGTTCATGAGGGCTGTACAAGAACAATTCCAAAGGTTGAATGCGAGGATGGATGAACTTCAATCCCCTTCCAATTCTAGAGCACCACCAAGGAGGCGAGTTGTTGAAGAAGAGGAGGAGTTATCCGATTTTCACGAGTCACCAATTCGGAGAAATCAACCACCATGGAGGCAAGCCAATGATCTTGGAGGAGTGAAGTTGAGGATCCCTTCATTCCAAGGTAAGAATGATCCTGAAACTTACTTGGAATGGGAAAGAAAGGTCGAACATGTTTTTGGTTGTCACACCTATTCGGAGGAAAACAAAGTGAAGTTGGCGGCCGTGGAGTTCACCGATTATGCTAGTATTTGGTGGGACCAACTACAAGTGAGTCGACGACGAAGTGGAGAAAGACCCATCCACACTTGGGAGGAGATGAAAGTGGTAATGCGTAAGAGGTTCATTTCTAGCCACTATTATCGTGATTTGTTCCTCAAGTTGCAGGGTTTGAAACAAGGGGTCATGAGTGTTGAGGAGTATCACAAAGAGATGGAGATCATCATGATTCGAGCGAATATTGATGAGGAGCGAGAGGCCACCATGGCAAGGTTTGTGAACGGCCTCAACCATGACATTCGGGACATAGTGGACATGCACCACTACTTGGACATGGAGGATCTACTTCACATGTCCACCAAAGCGGAGAGGCAAGTAAAGGCAAGAAGGATGCGCCCTACATCTTATGGTAAGGATTCTAAACCTTCATTCAAGTTTAAGGATTCCAAACCACAAGAGCATGTAAGGGAACACAAAACTGATTCGAAGGAGTTGCCCAAACCAAAACCATTATTTCCGGAATCTAAAGGTAAAATGGAGGGTAAGGTTGTTTCCAAATCACGAGATATCAAATGTTTTAAATGTCAAGGATTTGGACATATTGCCTCACAATGCCCAAACAAGAGAACAATGATTATTTTGGATGATGGAGATGTTCTTAGTGCTAGCTCAAGCGAAGATGAAATGCCATCACTTGAGGATGATTCGGAGGTGGAAGTAGAAAGCCCCGTACATGGAGAAATGCTTGTGGCAAGGCGTGCTTTGAGTGCTCAACCCGAAGGAGAACATGGCCTAAGTGGCCTAACGAGCCTAATAGGACTAATGGGTTTAATGGGTCTAATGGGCCTAAGTGGACTAATGGGACTAATGGGCCAAAGTGTCCTAATGGTCCTAATGAGACTAAGTGGCCTAATTCCCCAAATCGACTAAATGGGCCTAATTGGCGTAATGGTCCTAAGTGGCCTAAAGGGACAAATGGGACTAAGTGGCTTAATGGGTCTAATGGGCCTAATCGGCCTAGGTGGCCTAAGTGGATTAATAGGTCTAATCAACTGATGGCCCTAATGGGCCTAATGGAGATAAGTGGCCTAATGGACCTAATTCTTAAGTGGACTAAATGGCATAATGGGCCTAAAGGGCCTAAAGGGCCTAATGGTCATAATGGGCATAATGGGTCTAAGTGGCCTAAGTGGTCGAATTAGCCTAATCAGCTGAATGGACTGAATGGGCCTTAGTGTCCCAATGGGTCTAATGGGTATATGTGGCCTAATTGACCTAATTAACCAAATGGGCCTAATGGGCCTAGTGGGTCTAAGTGGCCTAATGGGAATAATGAGACTAATGGGTCTAAGTGTCCTAATTTGCCTAATCAACTTAATGGGCCTATGTGGACTAATGGGCCTAATGGGCCTAAGTGGCCGAATCAAGCTAATCGGCTGAATGGGCCAAAGTGGCCAAATCAGGCTAATTGATTGAATGGGCCTAATGGGCCTATGTGTCCTAATGGTCTTAATGGGCCTAAGTGGACTAAGTGTCCAAATCAGCCTAATGAGCCTAAGTAGCCTAATGGGACTAATGGTTCTAAGTGGCCTAATCATCCTAATCCCTAAAGTGGGCCTAATGGGCCTTATGGGCCTAAGTGACTGATTGGGACTAATGGGCCTAAGTGGCCGAATGGGCCTAATGGGACAAATTGACCTAATAAGGTTAATGGGATTAATGGTCCTAAGTGGACAAATGAGATTAAGTGGCATAATGGACCTAATGGGCCTAATGGGCGTAAGTGGCCCAATGGGCCAAAGTGGCCAAATGGACCTAAGTGGCCGAATGGGCCTAAGTGGTTGAATGGGGGTAATGGACCTAATGTGCCTAATTGGCCAAATGAGCCTAATGGGTGTAAGTGGCCTAATGGACCTAGGTGGATGAATGGTCCTAGTGTGCCTAAGTGGCCCAATGGGCCTAAGTGGCCTAATGGGCCTTGTGGGACTAAGTGGCCGAGTGAGCCTATTGAGCCAAATTGGCCTAATGGGCCTAATGGGCCTAATGAGTGTAAGTGTCTTAATGGGCCGAAGTGGCCTAAAGGGCCTAGTAGGACTAATGGGATTAATGGACCCAATGGGCATAATGTGCCCAAGTGGCCTAATGGGTCTAATGGGCCTCATGGGCCTAATGAGACTAAGTGTCCTAATGGGCCTGATTGACCTCATGGGAGGAATGCGCCTCATGGGCCTGATTTCCCTCATGGTCCTAAGTGGCCTAGTGGGCCTAAGTGAACTAATGGTCCTAGTGGGCCTAATGGGCCTAATGGGTCTAATGGGTCTAATGGACCTAATTGGCCTAAGTGGCCTAATTGGGCTAATCAATTGAATGAGCCTAATGGACCTTTGTGGCCTAAGTGGATTAATGAGCCTAATGGGCCTAGTGGGACTAATGGGTTTAATGGGACTAATGGGCCTACATGGCCTAATGGGCTAAGGTGGCCTAATCGAGCTAATTGACCGAATGGGCCTAATGGGCCTAAGTGGCCTAAGTGGATTAACGAGCCTAATGGGATTAATGGGACTAATGAGTTAAATGGGCCTAATTGGCTTAATGGGCCTATGTGACCCAATGGGACTAATGGGCCTAAGTGGCCCAATGGGCCTAATGGGCCTAATGGGAATAATGGGTTTAATGGGCCTAAGTGAGGTAATGGGTTAATGGGCCTAAGGGGCCTAATGGTCCTAAGTGGCCTAATGGGCCTAATGGGTCTAATCGGCCTAAGTGGCCTAATTGGCCTAAGTTGCATAATGGGCCTAAGTGGCCTAAGTGGTCCAATCGGCCTAATCAGCTGAATGAACCTAATGGGCCTAATGGGGCTATGTGGCATAATCAGCCTAATCAATTGAATTGGCCTAATGGGAGTAATAGGCCTAAGTGGTCTAATGTGCCTAATGGGTCTAAGTGGCCTAATATGCCTAATCGTCCGATTATGCCAAATGGGACAAAGTGGTCTAATGGTCCTAAATCGATTAATGGTCCTAAGTGGCCTAATCAGGCTAATCGACCAAATGGGCCTAAGTGGCCGAATCGGCCTAATTAATCGAATGGGCCTAATGGGCCTAAGAGGCCTAGTGGGCTTAATGGGTCTAAGTGCCCAAATCGACCTAATCGTCCGAATGGGCCTAGTGGGCCTAAGTGGCCTAATGGACCTAATGAGACTAATGGGTCTAAATGGCATTAGTGGCCTAATTGGCCTAATTTATCGAATGGGACTAATGGGCCTCATGGGCCTAAGTGGCCGATTAGGACTAATGGGCCTAAGTGGACAAATGGGCATAATGGGCCAAATTGGCATAATGGGGTTAATGGAACTAATGAGCATAGGTGGACGAATGGTTTAAGTGGCATAATGGGCCTAATGGGCCTAATGGGCATAAGTGGACTAATGGGCATAATGGGCCAAAGTGCCCTAATGGGTTTAAGTGGCCTAATGGGTCTAGTGGGCCTAAGTGGATGAATGGGCCTAATGGGCCTAATTGGACTAATGGGTCTAATGGGCATAAGTGCCCTAATAGGCCTAGGTGGCCTAATGGTCCTAGTTGGTCGAAGTGTCCTAATGGGCCTAAGTGGATTAATGGGCCTAGTAGGCTTAAGTGGCCGAATGGTCCTAATGGACATAATACGCCTAATTCGTCTAATGGGACTAATGGGCGTAAGTGGATGAATGGGCCTAAGTGGACTAATGGGGCTAGTGGGCCTAAGTGGTCGAATGGGCCTAATGGGCCGAATGCGCCAAATGGTCCAAATGGGCCTAATGGGCCTAATGTGACCAATGGGCCTAAGTGGCCTAATGGGCCTAATGCGCCTAAGGGGCCTTGGGGGGCTAATCAGACTAATTGAACAAATGTGCCTAATGGGAATAATGGGACTAAGTGACATTAGGCTTAATTGAATAAGTGGGCCTAATGGGAATAATGGGCCTAATTGAACAAATGGGCCTAATGGGAATAATGGGCCAAATATGATATGGGCCAGGGAGATGACACACGGATGGCGCACAGTTTTCCAAACTGTGTAACCTCCCCAGTCTATTCATACAACATGGGACAGTGGTATTTCTCACAGTTTGTGCATGTTTAGTCTAACCATATGGGCCAACCAAGCAAGGAACCCTCTTGAGGCAGTAGTAGGAACACAGTAAGCACATGGTTTGCCTTGCATAGTTTAAAAGTGGGTTTAAAAAAATAGACCTCATGCGTTCTTAACCCTAAACACCCAATTTGATCCCCATTTCAACCCTAACTCATTATTTACTTATCTCCAAGTCTAGGGAACCTATATCCATCATTTTTTAAGCATTTCGAAGGGCCTTCTTTGTGGTTTGAAGCTTGATATTACTTGGTAAGTCTCCTTTGTGGTATTTTCTTGGTTTTTCTTAGATATACTTGTATCTCTCTCATAGTTTCTTAGATATAATCCTGTTTCAAATAGATCTAGGGTTTTTAATGCCAATCATGGTTATATTTGTCCTTTTTTATGTTATGGGAATATATTTAAGGTGAATTTTTGGACTTTTCACCCAGATTTGGTGAGTGTTTGTGTCGTTGATCATTTTTTCCAAAACCCTAGAGCTATGTGGCCCCACTCTTGACTCATATTGTTAGAACTAGAAGAATTTGATTTAAAATTAATTGTTTTTATTGAAATTAGTTTTTAAATTGATGTGAAAATCTTTTTTGAAACCTCTTTAGTGTTGTTCTATGGGTTTTGGGGGAATTGTGATATTGTTGTGTAATACGCTTCGTTTTTGGATTTTAAAGTGATGATTTTGAAATTAGTTGCTTGCTTTAATTTATGGAAATGGGTTATGAGAATGGTTTTCAATAAAAATTTTGTTTTATTGATATGTTTTTTTGGCATAAATGGGTGAAATGAGTTTTGTCATAATTGTTAGAAATGTTGCTTGTCTTAAAAGGTTGTTTTGGTTTGGAAATTGTAGGGTAGCATGGTTTTAGAAAATATATTGGTTGATATGATTTTGGTAAATATTGATTTTATGTTTGTTGGAACAAGTGTTTAATCATGAGTTGGATGGGATAGATAGTGGGCATGAAGTACCATCATCAAAGGGTTAGAATGTGGTCATTAAGTACCACAATAAAAAAGGGGGTGGGGTTTGGATGTGAAGTTACACCATCAATGGTAACACCAAGCTTGGGTGGTTGTGTTGGGTTTTGTGTGTGATGAGGTGTATGTATTGGGTCATGTAAAATTAAATGGTTTATGTCAATATGCAATGGGAAAAATGGTTAATGACTTATTGATTTCTTTCCTTGAAAATGTGTTTGTTTGGGTAAACTTTTTTGGTAAGGATGTGTTTGGATTTTTGGAAATTATTGAACAGATTAATGGTTTATATAATTTTTTTTATATAAATGTGATAACTTTCTCTACCCTAGTGGTGTGAGTAGGGAATTCATTTGGTGAAAGCCTATTGATTTTCATTACTCACCCCCTACTTTGGAAATTTGGTGCTTTTACAGATGTTATATTCTGAGACACGGGTAAAGGTAAAGAATCTCATTTATTTAGTGTTTCATCATGATGCTTGAGAGTTTTATGGTGTTGTAGCATGGATCTTGGTGTGGAGCTATGGATATTTATCTTGGAGTCCTTGAGTTTTTTCCTTTAGGTATTCCACTTTGGTACTCTGATTTTGGTTATGTTGTTTGGTTAAGGTGGTATGTTGGTATTGTTGAATTGTATTACATTGTTATCATGAATCATATATTTCAAGTAACATAGAAGAGATGTGGGATGAGTCTCAAGAAAAAAAAATCAATAGTATCTGTTTAGGAGATTAAGTTGGTGAGGATGACGGGTTTCTCCTTAAAACATTTTAAATTACCACATCTTAATTTAAAATTTCAAATATCATATCAAAATACTAAAATATCCCTAACACTACCATGATAATCAAATGTATCAACTTCATTTAATATCAATGAATTATACAAATCATACCATAAGTTTATACCAATGTTGTTCCCTAGAATTCAAATCATTTCACTAATAAGAGGTTAACATTTGAATTATAGGAGGAGAAAAAATTATTCATATCCCTATGGAAATAACCATCACATGTACTTATTACATATAAATCATGAAATAGATATTATAACACCCCCGGTTTGAGGTATGTAACCCTTTATTTATGCTTTTTATGTATGTAAATTGGTTGGGTAATTTTTTGAAGAGTTTTAAAGGTTTTTGGAATATTTTAGGGTATTTTATAAGGGTAAAAAATTGAAGCATGGTTAGTGAAAACCTTGCAACACTTGCAGGAAACCATGCACCATGTGATAGCAGCCAGGGAGAAGGCGCACAGTTGGTGTACAGTTTTACAAACCGTGTGACCTACCCAATCTAGTCGTGCAACATGGGATAGTGGGATTCTGCATGGTTAGTGCATGGTTTGTCTAACCATGTGGGCCAACCAAGCGAGGAACCCTTTTGAGGCAATATCAAGTGCACGGTTAACGCACAGTTTTCCTAACCATTCGTAGTTTAAAAGTGGGTTTTAAAAAACACACCTCATGATTTCTTAACCCTAAAAACCCCATTTGAGACCCATTTCAACCCTAGATCATTATTTAATTCTCTCCAAGGCTAAGTAACCTATCCCCATCATTTTTTAAGCATTTAAAAGGGTTTTATTGGTGGTTTGAAGTTAGATATTCCTTGGTAAGTCTCTTTTGTGGTAGTTTTCTTTGTTTTTCTTTGATATACTTGTATCTCTCTCCTAATTTCTTAGATCTAATCCTGTTTCAAATATATATAGGATTTTTAATTCCAATCATGGTTATATTTGTCCTTTTTGATGTTATGAGAATGAGAATAAGGCAGATTTTTGGAGTTTTCACCCAGATTTGGAGAGCGTTTATGCCGTTGGTCATTTTTACCAAACCCTAGAGGTAGGTGGGCTCACTCTTGACTCATATTGTTAGAACTCGAATAATTTGATTTAAAATTATTTTTTTTATTGAAATTGGTTTTGAAATTTATGTGAAAAGCCTGTTTGAAACCTCTTTAGTGTTGTTTTATGAGTTTTGGGGAAATGTGATGTTGTTGTGTAATATGCTTCTTATTGGATTTTAAAATAATGATTTTAAAATCAGTTTCTTGGTTTTATTTATGGAAATGGGTTATGAAAATGGTTTTCAATAAAAATTTTGTTTTATTGAAATGATGTTTGGAATAAATGGGAGAAATGGGTTTTGGAATAATTTTTGGAAATTTTGTTTGGCTTAAAATGTTTTTTTGGTTTGGAAATTGTGGGGTATCATGGTTTTGGAAAAAATATTGGTTTCTATGATTTTGGTAAATATTGATTTTATGGTCGTTGTATTAAGTGTTTAATCTTGATTAGGATGTTATAGATAGTGGGTATTAAGTACCACCATCAAAGGGCTCGAACGTGGTCATAAAGTACCATAATAAAAATGGGATGTGGTTTGGATGTGAAGTTACACCGTCAATGGTAACACCAATCTTGGGTGGTTGTGTTGGGTTGTGTGTGTGATGAGGTGTATGTATTGGGTCCTGTGAAATGAAATGGTTTATGGCAATATGGAATGGGAAAAATGGTTAATGACTTTTTCATTTCTTTCCTTGAAAAAATGCTTGTTTTGGTAAACTGTTTTGATAAGGATGTGTTTTGATTTTTGGAAATTATTGAACTGATTAATGGTTTATATAAATTGTTTTATATAAATTTGCTAACTTTATATATCCTAGTGGCATGATTAGGAAATTAATTTGGGAAAACATACTGATTTTCATTACTCACCCCCTACTTTGGAAATTTGGTGCTTTTTTAGATGTTGTATTCTGAGACACAGGTAAAGGTAAGGAATATCATTTATTTAGTGGTTCATCATGATTCATGAGAGGTCTTGAGGTGTTGGATCATGGATCTTGGTGTGGAACTATAGATATTTATCTTGAAGTCCTTGAGTTTTTTCATTTAGGTCTTCCACTTTGGTAATCTGATTCTGGTTATGTTGTTTGGTTATGGTGGTCTATTGGTATTGTTGAATTATATTACATTGTTATCATGCATCATATAGTAATGTTGTTTTTGGTGTGTTTGGTTGTTTTTATCTATTTTTTAAAAGGGAAAATCATCCCCCAATTATTCATGAAGCCCTCTGCATTTGTTTCCAACCTTTGGTTCCTTGGGAATGTCGCTTAAGTCCAAGTAGCATCTCCACCTCGACTCAAGCAGATGAGGATGGTCAGGATATTACAAGTGGTTTCAGTTTGTTTGGTCCTTTGGAATCAGTTTTCAATCTTGGAGTTGTAATCATTCTCAGTTTATTCTTTGATTTGTGATGGTAGAAAGAAGTAGGATTGTTGGGACTTGAAATGTATATCATAAAAATATTTATCTAATCTTTTTACGATGAACTTCAAGTTACCAAGTAGTTGGGTACATAAGTGTTTTGGATACACTTATAGGAGTGTAATATCATTGTTGTGGGTTTAGACAATGAGAAGAGCATGAAATGCATGGTATAAATTACTTCCCGCTATGATTTCATATCTCATTTGGAGTAATTATTGATGTTGCGATATGATTTTTTTTAATTTTTAAAAAATCTAGAAAGTGTTTTCAAATGTGTGATTTTGAAAAGATAATGGTTGTGGTATTTTGAAAATGGTTCGATTTTCAAAACATGGTGGATGTTTTTTAAAAAAATGATTGAACATAGGAAATGTTATATTTTTATAAATCTTGTTTATGATAGTTGAAATGTGATAGAATTTGAAATTGTTAAGCCTTAGATTACTAGAGAGTGAGACTTATGGTATTTCTAATGTGAATAGAGAATGGAACCCAGTATGCATCCTAGAAACCAACCAGAGAATGCTATTTGGAATGGGGTGGATCATCTTGCTTGGAAACTTACTTCCCATAGGATGAATTGACTTGCTTCACTCTCAAATATTAACTACATTTCCACGCATGCATTTCGTGAAGCGAACATGGTTCGTGATGGTCTTGCAAACAAGGGGGTCAACCAGGACATTACATGGCAGGATTATTTTCCTAGTGATTTTCTCCCTTTTTATGATAAATATTGTAAGAAATTTTTGTATTTCAGACTCTTATAACATGTTTTTCTCTTTTTTTAATAAATTGTGCCTTGGTGTTTGATAGAGACACCACCTTCTAAAAAAATGTGGGAATAAAAGGGATGAAATAAGGAATGTGGACCATTTGGTTCAGTTTAAGAAGAAAAATCCACCCATATTTTGGGTTGATTTAGAACCAGAAAGGGTGGAGGCATGGCTAAATAGGATGAATCAAATATTTGATTTTCTAGGCATACTGATGGAGTTTAAAGTCAAGTTAGTGATGTACATGTTGGAAGATCTTCCTTGTTAGTGGTGGGAGTTAGCGATCTGGGCTAAAGTGGACCAAGGTATGGAATGGGAGGATTTTGAGGAATTGTTCAACAAATAATTCTATCCTCACATGTTTAGAATTCAGAGAACGTTGAATTTATTTATCATAAAGTAGTATAATCTTTTTGTGATAGAATAAGTGGATAAATTAATGAATTTAGTCTAGTTTTCTTCTGAGGTTGCTGCTAGTATATCTTTGAAGACGTGTATTTTTTTATCTGGGATGAGGTAGGAAATTTGTTTGAAGATTGTGGTAATCTATATAACAGATTGTACAGAGATGGTCAACAAGAAAATCGTGGCTAAAAGGGACATCTTAGGGGTGATTGGTGGAGGATATATCATGATACTTATGGGAAATGGTGGAAACTCTAATGTAGGGAGCAAGTGGAAGAGCGACACTTATTTCAAAGGTGGGCATATGGCTCAGAATCTGATGGAAGGATCAGTGAATCTTCCTATGAAGCCTAAGAGCAAGTATGGATATTTCCAATGTGGTGATCTAAGACACATGAAGTGAGAATGTACATCACCACATAGATCATTCCATAACTATAATCAGATAGGGAATCTTCAGTGTTATTGTTGCCATGCTCCAATGTCGGGTGTTCATGACACTTCTCAAGGTTCACAGTCGTCTTATGCCTCAACGGGACGAGGACAGTAGAATACCCCTCACCAGCAGAAAAAAGTTAGTCATTGTGATTCTAGGAATACCATGACTTCTTAGCATGGAAAATTTAATCCAGGGAATAAATATAAAAGTGTGGAGAGTAAGTGGGTATCTGGAGCTGAGAGGGTTATTGTGAATGGCCAACTTGTACCATCGATGGTGAGAGGTTCAATTATTTAGAATTCTACCACTATAAAAGCATTGTTTGATATGGGTGCATCTCATATTTCGTTGATTCTCATGTTTTTGATTTTTTTGGGTCTAAATGTGGAAATGATGTCTTTTGTTTTGAAACTTCAAACTCCTCTAGGTCAAAGAAAGTGTTGAGACTTTTTGTGTAGAGCTTGTTGTATAGTTGTCGGGTGACCGGTTTAGGGTTGACCCGGGATGGTTCATGGCAGCCTAATTGTCCTAATTTCCCTAAATGACCTAAATTCATCTAAATGGCCTAAATTGACCAAAATGGAATAATTGTCCTAAATGACCTAAATGGCCTAATTGGCCTAAATGACCTAATTGGCATAATTAGACTAATTGGATTAATTGGACTAAATGGACTAAATGGGCTGAATGGCCTAAATTGTCCTAAATGGCCTAAATGGCATAATTGGCCTAAATGGACTAAATGACCTAAATGGTCGAAATTGACCTAATGGCCTAATTGGCCTAAATAGACTAAATTGGCTTAAATTGAATAATTGGCCTAAATGACCTAAATTTCCTAATTGGAATAATTGGCCAAATTGGTCTAAATGTCCCAAATTGTCCTAAATGGCCTAAATGGATTAATTGACCTAAATGGCCAAAATGGCCCAAATGGCCTAATTAGCCTAATTGACCTAAATGGCCTAAATTGGCCTAAATGACCAAAATGAACTAATTAGCCTAATTAGACTAAATGGATTAATTGGACTAAATTGTCTAAATGGACTAAACTTCCTAATTAGAATAAATGGACTAATTGATCTAATTGGCCTAAATGGACTAAATTAGCCTAAATGGCCTAAATTGTCCTAATTGGCCTAATTGGTCTAAATGGCCTAAATGGCATAATTGGCCTAAATGGAATAAATGGCCTAATTTGTATAATTATCCTAAATGGACTAATTTTCCTAAATGGACTAAATTGTCATAATTGGCCTAATTGGTCAAAATGGCCTAAATTGGTCTAAATGGCCTAAATGGCCTAATTGGACTAAATGGCCTAAATGACCTAACTGCTCTAATTGTCCTAAATGGACTAATTTTACTAAATGGACAAAATGGTGTAATTGGTCTAATTGGCCTAAATGGCCTAAATGACCTAAATTGGCCTAAATGGCCTAAATTGCCTAATTGGCATAATTTGACTAATTAGACTAATTGGCCTAATTGTTCTAAATGACCTAAATTGGCCTAAATGTACTAAATATCCTAATTTTCCAAATTGGACTAAATTGGCCTAAATGGCCAAAATTGGCCCAATTGGTCCAAATGGTCTAAATTGGTCTTAATTGCATAAATTACCTTATTGCCATAATTAGACTAATTGGCCTAAATAGCCTAAATTTTCCTAAATGGATTAAATGTACTAATTGGACTAAATGAACTCAATTAGCCTAATTGACCTAAATTTCCTAAATGCTCTAATTGGTCTAATTGTCCTAATTGGCCTAAATAGGCCTAAATGGTCTAATTGGACTAATTGGCCTAAATGGATTAATTGGCCTAAATGACCTAATTGGACTAATTGGACTAAATGTCCTAAATTAACTAATTGTCCTAATTATCCTAATTAAGATAAATGGCCTAAATTATCCTAAATGGCCTAAATCGGCCTAACTGACCTAATTGGTCAAAATGAACTAAATTTGTCTAAAAGGTCTAAATGGCCTAATTGGCCTAAATGACCTAAATAGACTAATTGTTATAATTTTACTAAATGGAATAATTGGCCTAAATAGCCTAAATTACCAAATTGTCCTAAATTGACCTAAATGGAATAAATTGGCCTAAATGGCATAAATCAGCCTAAATGGCCTAAATTGGCCAAAATAGCCTAATTGGACTGAATTGCCTAATTGGCATAATTGTTCTAATTTTAATAATTGGTCTAAATCAGCTAAATTAGACTAAATGGCTTAATTGGCCTAAATTTTCTAATTGGCCTAGTTGGCCTAATTGGCCTAAATGGCCTAAATTGTCCTAAATGGCCAAAATGGACAAAATTGGCCTAAATGGTCTAAATTGGCCTAATTGGCTTAAATTGCCTAAATTGCATAATTGACCTAATTAGCCTAAATGGTCTAAATTGGCCTAATCGACTTAAATGGCCTAATCATCCTAATTGTCCTAATTAGTCTAAATTACCTAAATTGGCCTAAATGGCACAATTGGCCTAATTGTCCCAAATGGTCTAAATTGGCCTAAATAGCCTAAATGACCTAAATTGGCCTAAATAGACTAATTGGCCTAAATGAACTAAATTGCCTAATTGGCCTGATTGGCTTAATTGGGATAAATTGGCCTAAATGGCCAAAATCTTCTAATGGGCCTAAATGGTCTAAAGAGCCTAAATTGGCCTAATTGGCATGAATTGGTCTCATTGGCCTCATTGACCTAAGTGGTCTAAATTGGCTTAAATGGCCTAAATGGCCTAATTGGCCTAATTGGCCTAAATGATCAAAATTGGCCTAATGGGCCGAATGGGCCTAAGGGTCGAATGAGCCTAAGTGGCTTAATGGGTTTAATGGGATTAAGTGGCCTAATTGGCCTAATAGGCCTAATGGGTATAATGAGATTAAGTGACCTAATGGGTCTAATGTGCCTAAGTGGCCTAATCGGTCTAATGGGCCAATTGTGACTAAGAGGCCAAATGGGTCTAATGGGCCTAATGGGCCTAATGGGTCCATTGGTCCAAAGTGAGCTAATGGGCCTAAGTGGCCTAATGGACTGAATATGCCTATTGTAACTAAGTGGCATAATGGGCATAAGTGTACTAATAGTCCCATTAAGTCCAATTCGGCCTAAGGGGCCTAATGGGCCTAATGGGTTTAATGGGTCGAATGGACCAGTTGGGCCTAAGTAGTATGATGGTCCTAATGGTCCTAATGGTCCTAATGGGTCTAATGGGCCTAAGTATACTAATGGGCATAAGTGGCCTAATGGGCCCATTATGGTCAATTCGACCTAATGGGCTGAATGGATGAATTGGCCTAATGGACCTAAGGGCCTAATGGGCCTAATGGGTCTAAGGGGACTAATGGGCCTAAGTAGACGAATGGGCCTAAGTGGTTTAATTGTACTAATGGGCCTAATGGGCCTAATGGGCCTAAGTGGACTAATAGGCCTAAGGGGCCCAATGGGCCTAATGGGTCTAAGGGGCCTAATGGGCCTAAGTGGCCTAATGGACCTAAGTGGTCTAAGTGACCTAATTGGCCTAATAAAACTATTGGTCCTATTGGTCCTATTATGCCTAAGTGACCTAATGGGTTGAATGGCCCCAGTGGCCTAATGGGCCTAATGGGCCTAAGGGGCCTAATGGGTCTAATGGGTCTAAGGGGCCGAATGGGCCTAAGGGGCCTAATGGGCCTAAGTGGCCTAAGTGACCTAATAGGACTAATGGGATGATTGGTCCTATTGGGCCTAAGTGGCCAAATGGGCCTAATGGCCGAATTGGCCTAATGGATGGCCTAATTGGCCTAATGAGCCTAATGGGTCTAAGGGGCCTAATGGGCATAAGTGGACTAATATGCCTAAGTGGCCTAATGGGAATATTGGGCCTAAGTGGTCTAATGAGGACAATGGACATGATGGGTCTAATGGGACCATTATGGATAATTCATCCTAATGGGTACAATGGGCCTAAGTGGCCTAATGGGTCGAAGTGGCCCAATTTGGATAATGGGACTAATGGCTCCAATGGGTTTAAATGGCCTAAGTTGCCTAATGGGCCTAATGGGTCCAATGGGTCTAAGTGGCCTAATAGTCCTAAGTGGCCTAAGTTTCCTGATGGGCCTAATGGTCCTAATTGTTCTAGTGGGCCTAATGGGTCCAATGGGTCTAAGTGGCCTAATGGGACTAAGTTTCTTAAGTTTCCTAATGGGACTAATGGGTCCAATGGATCTAAGTGGTCGAATGGGCCTAAGTGGACTAAGTTTCCTAATGAGCCTAATGGGCTTAATGGGTCTAATGGTTCTAATGGGACTAAGTGGCCTAATCGTCCTTATGGGTCTAATGGGATAAATAGATTAAATGGGTCTAAGTGGAATAATGGCCTGAATGGGCCTTATGGTCCTAAGTGGAAGAATGAGATTAATGGGCCTAAGTTTCCTAATCAACTGAATGGACGTAAGTGGTCCAATGGGCCAAATGGGCCTAATGGGCCGAATGGGTCTAAGTGGCCTAAGTGGTTGAATGGGCATAATCGACAGAATGGGCCTAATGGGCCTAATGGGCCTTATGGGCCTAAGTATTTGATTGGAAATAATGGGTCTAAGTGGCTGAATAGGCCTAATAGGACAAATTGGCCTAATGTGGTTAATGGGACTAATGGGCCAAAGTGGAAGAATGGGATTAAGTGACATAATGGGCCTAATGTCCTAAATGGGTGTAAGTGGCTTAATGGGCCTAAGTGGCCTAATGGGTGTTGTGGGCCTAAGTGGTCAAATGGGACTAACGAGCCTAATGTGCCAAATTGGCCTAATGGTCCTAATGGTTGTAAGTGGCCTAATGGGCCTCAGTGGCCTAATGGGCCTAGTGGGCCTATGTGGCCGAATGGGCCTAATGGGCCTAATGAGACTAATGGAACAAATGGACCTAATGGGTCAAATGGGCCTAAGTGGCCTTATGGGCCTAATGGGCTTATTGAGACCAATGGACCTAATGGGCCTAATGGGTCGAATGGGCCTAAGTGGCCTAGTGGGCCAATGGGCCTAAGTGACCTAATAGCCTAAGTGGCCTAATAGGCCAAATGGGGCGAATGGGCCTGATGAACCTAAGTGGCCTTATGGGCTGAATGGGCTGAATGAGCCTAATGGACCTATTGGGACTAATGGGCCTAATGGGCCTAAGTGGATTAATGGGCTTAATGGTCTTAATGGGCCTAAGTGAACTAAGTGGACTAATCAGCCTAATCGAAGGTATGGGCCTAATGGGCCTAAGTGGAATAATGGGCCTAATAAGTCGAAGTGGATGAATGGGCCTGATGATCTTGATGGGTCAAAGTGGCCTAAGGGGCCTAATGGACCACATAGGCCTAAGTGTCATAATGGGCCTCATGATCTTAAGTGGCCTCATGGGCCTAATGGGACCAAGGGGCCTGAGTGGCCTAATGGGCTTAATGGGTTTAATGGCCTTAACAGACCTAAGTACCAAATGGGCCAAATGGGACCAACTAGCCTAAGGGGCCTAATGGGATTAATTGGCCTAATGGGACTAAGTGGCCTAATGAGATTAATGGGCTTAACGGGTCTAAGGTTCAAATGAGACTAATGGGCCTAAGTGGATGAATGAACCTAATTGGACTAAGTGGCATAATGTGCTTTGGTGGCCTAATCGGCCAAAGTTTCCTAATCAGCCTAATGGGCTTAATTAACCTAATGGGGCTAATGGGCCTAAGTGGTCTAATGGTCCTAATGGGCCTAATGGGTCGAATGGGCCTAATTGGATGAAGTGGCCTAATGGTCCTAATGGTCCAAAGTTTTCTAATCTCCCTAATGGGCTTAATGGGCCTAATGGGCCAATGGGACTAATGGGCCTAAGTGGCCTTTTTGGACGAAGTGGCCTAATTGGCCTAATGGGATTAATGGGCCTAGTGGGCCTAGAAGGCCTAATGGGCGTAATGGGCCTTAGTGGAATAATCACCCTAATGTACCTAATCGGCCTAATGGTCCTAAGTGGCATAATGGGCTTAATGGGTTTAATGGGCCTAGGGGCCAAATGGGCATAATGGGCCTAATGGGCCGAAGTCCTCTAATGGGCCCAAATTTCCTAAACGACCTAATGGGATTAATGGGCCTAAGGGGCCTAATGGTCCTAATAGTTCTAAGTAGCCTAATCGACCTAATGGGTTTAATGGGCCCAGTGGGCCTAAGTGGCTGAATGGGCCGAATGAGCCTAAGTAGCCAAATCAGCCTAAGTGGCCTAATATGCCTAAGTGGCCTAATAGGCCTAAGTGGCCTAATGGGCCTAATGGGCCTAAGTGGATTAAGTGGACTAATGGTCCTAAGTGGTCGAATGGCCTAATGGGCCTAATCAGCCTAAGTGGAATGATGGGCCTAAGTGGCCTCATGGGCCTAAAGGGCCATAGTGGCCTAATGGGCCTAATGCACCTAATGGGGTGAATGGGCATAATGGGACTAGTGGGCATAGTGGTCCTAAGTAGCCGAATGGGCCTAATTGGCCCAATGGGCCAAATGGGATGAATGGTCCTAGTGTCCAAATGGGCCTAATGGGCCTAAGTTGCGTAATGGGCGTAATGAGCCTAATGGGCTTAATGGGCTTAATGGGCCTAAGTGCCCTAATGAGCCTAAGTGGCTTAAGAAACCTAATGGGCCTAAGTGGCATTGATGGTCCTAATGGGCCTAACTGGACTAATGGGCCCAATAGTTCAAAGTGGCCTAATGGGCCTAAGTGGTCTAATGGGCCCAGTGGACCTAATGACCCAAAGTGGTTGAATGGGCCTAATGGGTCGAAGTGGCCTAATGGGATGAATGAGCCTAATATGCCTAGTGGACCTAATGGACCTAAGTGGCCTTGTGGGCCTAGTGGACCTAGTGGTCTTAAGTGTATTAAGTGGCCTAATGGTCCAAATGGGCCTAAGTGGCCTAATGGGCCTAATGGTCTGAATTGGCCTAAGTCGCCTAAATGGCCTAATGGACCTAAGTGGCCTAATGGGCCTAATGTGCCTAATGAGAATAATTGGCCTAAGTGGCCTAATGGGTCTAATTGGCTTATTGGGCCTAATGGTCCTAATGGGACTGAGTGGCCTAATGGGCCTATTGGGTTGAAGTGGCCTAAGGGGCCTATGGGGGCGAATGGGCCTAACAGGTCTCATGGGCCTCATTGACCTAAGTGGCCTCATAGGCCTAAGTGGCCTCATGGGCCTCATTGGCCTAATTGTACTAATGGGCTTAATGGGCCCAAGGGGCCTAATGGGTTTAAGGGGCCTAATGGGATGAATGGGATTAACGATCCTTGGTGCCAAATGGGCTTAATGGGTCGAATGGACCTAATGGGCCAAATGAGCCTAATCAGCCTAAGTGGACTTATAACCCTAAGTGGTGAAATCGACCTAATGGGATTAATGGGCCTAATGGGCCTAAGGGGCATAATGGGACTAAGTGTCCCAATGGGCCTAAGGGGCCTAATGGGCCTAAGGGGCCTAATGGTCCTAAGTGACCTAATGGGCCTGGGTGGTCTAATGGGATTAATGGGATTAACGGAACAAGGGGACGAATGGGAATAGTGTCCCTAATGAGCTGAATGAGCCTAAGTTCCCTAATGGGTCTAATGGGCCTAAGTGGCCTAATGGGTCTAGGTAGCTTGATTGGCCTAATGGGCCAAATGAGACTAAGTGGCCTAATTGGCCTAGGTGGCCAAGTGGGTTTAATGGTCTTAATGGGCCTAAGGGCCAAATAGGCCTAATGGGATGAATTGGTTGAATTGGCCTAAGTGGCCAAATGGGCCTAAATGGTCGGATGGGCCAAAGTTTCCTAATCGGCCTGATGGGATTAATGGGCCTAAGTGGCCTAATGGCCCGAGTGGGTGTAATTTTCCTAATGGTTCTAATAGAACTAATGGGCCTAAGGGGCATAATGGGCCAACGTTTCCTAATCAGTCTAATGGGCTTAATTGGCCTAGTGGGCCTAATGGAGCTAATGGGCCGAATGGACCTAAGTGGTCTAATGGGCCTAAGTGACATAATCAGCCCAATGGGCTTAATAGGCCGAGTGGACCTAAGTGTCCTAATGGGCCTAATGGACCTATTGGGCCTAAGTGTCCTATTTGGCCTAATGTGCCTAAGTGGCCTAATGGGCTTAATGGGCATAACAGGCCTAAGGGCTAAATGGGCCTAATGGGCTGAATGAGCCTAATGAGTTGAATGGTTCTAATTAACCTAGGTGACCAAATGGGACTAATGGGCCTAAGTGGCCTAATGGGCCTAAGTTTCCTAATCATCATAATTGGCTTAATGGGCCTAAGGGGCCCAATGGGATGGATGTGCCTAATGGGACTAAGTGGCCTAATTGGCTGGATGGCCTCATCAACCTAATGGAATTAATGGGCCAAGGGGTCCTAAGTGGCTGAATGGGCATCTGTTGCCTAATGGGCCTAATTGGTCTAAGTGGCCGAAGTGGCCTAATGGGCCTACTGGGCTTAAGTGGCCTAATAGCCCTAATTAGCCTAAGTGGCCTAATGGGACTAAGTGGCCTAATGTTCCTAATGGACCTAATGGGCCTAATATTCCTAATGGGCCTAATGGGCCTAAGTGGCTTAATGAGATGAAGTGACTGAATGGGCCTAATGGACATAATGGGCCTAAGTGGACTAATGGGACTTAGTGGCCTAATGGGCTAATGGGACTAAGTGTCCTAATGGGCCTAAGTGGCCTAATGGGCCAAATGGGACTCAGTAGCCTAATGGGCATAAGTGGCCTCAGTGGATTGATGGGAATTAGTGGCCTAATAGGACTAATGGGCCTAATGGGCCTTAATGGACTAATGGGCCTAATCGTCCTAAGTGGCCTAAATGGCCTAATGAGCCGAATGGGACTAATGGGCCCAAGTGACCAAATGAGCTGAATGGGACTAAGTGGGCTAATGGGCCTAATGGTCCTCAGTGGGCTAATTAGCCTAATGAGTCTAAGTGGGATAATGGGCCTAAGTGTCATGATGAGTTGAATGGGCCTAAGTGGCCTTATGGGACTAGTGGCCTAATGGGCCTGATTGGCCTAATGGGCCTCATGGGCCTCATGGGCCCAAGGGGCCTAGTAAGCCAAATTGGTCTCAGTGGTCTAATGGGTCTAATGTGCCTAAGTGGGCCAAAGTGGCCAAATGGTCATCATGAGTCCAATAGACCGAAAGTGGCCTAATGGGCATGATGGGCATGATGGTCTTAATGGGCCTAAGTGGCCTAATGAGCCAAATGGACCTAAGTGGCCTAATGGGACTGATGGGTTTGATGGTCTGAATGGGCCGAATGGGTCTAAGTGGTTGAATGAGCCTGATAAGTTGAATAGGCCTAAGTGGACTAATGAGCCGAACTGGCCTAAGTTGCCTAATGTGCATAATTGGAATAAGTGGATGAATGGTCTTGATGGGATTGATGGGGCTAATGGGATGAATGGGCCTCAGTGTCCTGATGATCCTGATGTCCTAATGGGCCTCATGGGCCTAGGTGGCCTAATGGGACTTATGGGACTTAGTGGCCCAATGGGCCTAATATGGTTAATGGGCCTTTGTAACCTAATTGGTCTGTTGATCCTCAGTGGCTTAATGGGCCTAGTGGGTCTAAGTGGCCTAATGAGATGAATGATACTAAGTGGTCTAACGGGCCTAGTAGGCCTAATGGGCCTAAGTGGCCTAATGGTCATGATGGGACTCATTGGCCTCTTGGTCCTAATGGGCCTAATGGGTCGAAGTGGCCTAAGTAGCCTAATGGGCATAAGCAGCCTAATGTGAATGATGGACCTGATGGGTCAAACGGGCCTTAGTGGCCTTGTTCACCTCATGGGCCTAATTGGACCGATAGGCCCAATGGGCCTAATGGGCCTTATGGGCCTATGTGGCCTAATGGGACGAATGAGCCTAAGTGGCCTATTGAGACGGATGGTCCTAATGGGCCTAATGGACCTCCCTAGTTTAAGTGGTTTAATGGGCCTCATGGGCTTTAGTGTTCTAATGGGTTGAGTGAGCCTAATGGTCCAAACGGGCCTAATGTGCCTGATTTTCCGAATGGGGCTCAGTGGCCGAATGTGACTGATGAGCATAATGGGCCTGGTAGGCCCAATGGGCATAATGGGCCTAAGTTACCCAATGGGCCTAATGGGCCTCAGTGACCTAATGGGCCTCAGTGGCCTAATGGGCCTAATGGCCCTAATGTGCCTAAGTGGTCGAATGGTCCTGATGGGCCTAATGGGGAGAATGGGGCTAAGTGGCCTGAGTGGACTAATGGGCCTAATGGGCCTAAGTGGCCCGATGGGCTTGATGGGATTAATGGGCCGAATGGGCCTCAATGGCCTAATGGTCCTAATGGGCAGAATAGGCCTAAGTGGCTTAATGGGCCCAATGGGACTAAGTGGCCGAATGGGCCTAAGTGGCCGAATGGGCCTAATGGAACTAAGTAGCAGAATGGGCCTAAGTGGCCTAATGGTCCTAAGTGGCTATAAGGGCCTAATGTACCTAAGTGGATGGATGGACCTAATGGGCCTCATGAGACCAAATGGCCTTAGGGGCCTAAGTGGCCTAATGGGCCTAGTTGGCCTAATGAGCCTAAGTCGCATAATGGGCCTAATGGGATTAAGTTGACTAATTGGCCGAATGGGCCTAATGTGACTAGTGGGCCTAAGTGTCCAATGGGCCTAATGGGCCTAATGATCCAATTGGGTCTAAGTGGCATAAGTGGCCTAATCAGCCTAATCCAACAATTGTGCCTAATAGGCCTAAGTGGACTAATGGGCCAAATCATCCTAGGTGACCGAATGGGCCTAAGTGGCCCATTAGGCCAAATTTTCTTGGGTGGCTAAATAGGCCTAATTGTCCTAATAGGCCTAAGTGGTTGGCCTAGTGGGCCATATCTTCCTAAGTATTCAAATGGGGCTCATGGGCCTAAGTGGCCCTCATGGGCCTCATCGGCCTAAGTGGCCTAATGGGCCGAACAGGCCTAAGTGGCCAACTGGGCATAATGGGACCAAGTGGCCTAAATTGGACTAATGAGCTTAATGGAATTAACAGACCTAGGTTCCAAATGGTCTAAATGGTCTAAATGGGCCTAATGGGCCGAATGGGCCTAATGGGCCTAAATGGCCTAAGTGGCCTAATCGACCTAATGAGATTAATGGTCCTAATGGTCCTAATGGGATCAATGGGCCTAAGTGGACTAATGAACCTAAGGGGTATAACGGTCTTAACTGACATAATGGGCCTAGGTGGTCTAATGGGCTTAATGGGCTTAACGGGCCTAGGGGAAAAGTGGCCCTAATGGGCCGAATGGGCCTCAACGGCCTAATGGGTCTAAGCACCCTAATGGGCCTAAGTGGCCTAAATGGACTAATCATCATAGTTGATCTAAATGGCATAATGAGCCTAAGGGGCATAATGAGCATAAGTTGTCTAATGGGCCTAGGTGAGTTATGGGCATAATGGGCATACCAGGCCCAAGGTCCAAATGGGCCTAATTGGCCTCAGTGGCATAATGGGACTAATCAGTCGAAGTGGACTAATGGTCCAAAGTTTCCTAATAGACCTAATGGTCATAATGGGCCCAATGGGCCCATTGGGCCAGATGGGCCTAAGTGGCCTAATTGGACTAATGGGCCAAATGTGCCTAATTGGACTAAGTGGACTAATGGGACAAAGTTTCCTAATCTGCCTAATGGGCTTAAGGGGTCTAATGGGACAAAGTGGCCTAATGGGCCTAAGTGGCCAAATCAGCCTAATGGTCTTAATGGGCCTAGTGGGCCTAAGTTGCCTAATAGGCCTTAGTCGCCTAATCAGTCTAATGGAGCTAAGTGGCATAATGGGCCTAAGTGTCCTAATGATCTTAATGGGCTTAACGATCCTAGGGGGGTGATGGGCCTAATGGGATGAATGAGACTAATTATCCTAAGTGGCCTAACGCTCCTAATGGGCCTAAGTGGCCTAATGGGCCTAAGTTGCCTAATCGGTATAGTGGGATTAATGGGTCCAAGGGGACTAATGGGCCTAATGGTCCTAGTGCTCCTAATGAGCCTAAGTGGCATAATCATCCTAATGGGCTTAATGGGCCCAGTGGGCCTAGGTGACCTAATGGGACTAATGGGCCTAAGTGGATTGATCGGCTGAATGGACCTAAGTGCCCTAATAGGCCTAAGTGGTCCAATGGGAAAAATATGCATAAGTGGCCTAATGGGCCTAATTGGCCTAAGTGGATGAATGTGCCGAATGGGCCTAACTAGCCCAATGGGCCTAATGGGGCTAATGGGAATAAGTGGACTAATGGGCCTAAGTGGCCTAATGGTCCTAAGTGGCCTCATGGTCCTTAAGGGCCTTAGTGGTCTAATGGGCCTCAGTGGCCTAATGGTCCAAATAGGCCGAATATGCCAAATATGCCTAATGGGCCTAATGGGCCTAATGGGCCCAAGTGGCCTATATGGTCCAATGGACATAATGGGCCTAATGGGTCATATGGGATGAATTGGCCTAATGGGCCTAATGAGACTAAGTGGATGAATGGGCCTAATGGGTTTAAAGGGACTAAGTGGCCTAATTGGACCAATGAGCTTAAGTGGCCTAGTGGGTTGAATGGGCCGAATGGGATGAATGGGTCGAATGGGCCTAAGTGGCCCAATCGGCCTAAAGGGCCCAATGGGCCAAAGTGTCCTAATGGACCGAAGTGGTCGAATGGGCCTAAGTTGCCTAATGGGGCTAATGGGCCTAAGTGGATGAATGAGCCTAAGTGGCTGAATAGGGCTAATGGGCCTAAGTGGTGGAATGGGATTAAGTGGCCCAATGGGTCAAAAGGGCCTAATGGGTGTAAGTGGCCTAGTGGGCCTAATTGTCCTCTGGGTCAAAGTGGCCTAATGGGATTAATGGGACCAAGTGGTCGAATGCGCCGAATGGTCTTAAGTGGCCCAACTAGCCCAATGGGACGAATGGGTCTAAGTGGCATGATGGACTTAATGGGATTAAGTGTCCTCATGGGATAATGGGCCTAATTGGCCTAAGTGGCATAATTGACTTAATCGACCTAATCGACTAAATGAGCCTAATGGGCCTAAGTGGCCTAATAGGCCTAATGGACCAAAGTGGCATCATCAGCGTAATGGGCCTAAGTGACCAAATGGGCCGAATGGGATTAATGGATCTAATGAGTTGAATATGACTAATGGGCCTAATGGGTCTAGTGGCCTAAGGGGATTAATGGGTTTAATGGGCCTAAGTGGCCTAATCGACCTAATGGGCTTAATGGGCCGAAGTGGTCTAATGGGCCTAATGGTCCAAACTGGCCTAATGGGACTATGTGGCCTATTAGGTCTAATGGTCCTAAGTAGCCTAATCAGCCTAATGGGATTAATGGGCCTAAACAGACTAATGGGCCTAATGGGCCGAAGTGGCCGAAGTGTCCTAATGGCCCTAATGGGCCAAAGTAGCCTAATAGTCCTAATGGTCCTAAGTGACCTAATGGGAATAAGTTAAAAAATGAGCCTAAAGGGCCTAAGTTTCCTAATGGGCCTAAGTGGCCCGATGGTCCTAATGGGCCTAAGTGGCCTCATGGGCCTAAAGGGACTAAGTGGACTCATGGGCCTAATGGGCCTAAAGAGCTTAAGAGGCCTAAGTGGCCTAATCAGCCTAATGGGCCTAAGTATCCTAATGGGCCTAATGGGATTAAGTTTTCTAATGGGCCCAATAGGACTAATGGTCCTAATGGGCCTAAGTGGTATAATGGGCCTAAGTGACCTAATCAACCTAATGGGCCTAATGGGTGTAATGGGATTAAGTGGTTGAATAGGCCTAAGGGGTATAATGCGCTGAATGGGATTAAGTGGCCTAATGGGCCTAATAGGCCTTAGTGGCCTACTGGGCCTAAGTGACCTAATCATCCTAACGAACCTAATGGGTGTAATGGGCCTAAGTGGTAGAGTGGGCCTAATTGGTCGAATGGTCTTAATGTGCCTAGTGGTCATAATGGGCATAATAATGGGCCTAACTGGCCAAATTGGCCTAATGGGATTTATGGGCATAAGTGGCATAATGGGCCCAATGTACTGAATAGACAGAATGTGCCTAATGTGCCTAGTAGGCCTAATGGTTCTAAGTGACCTAATGGGAATAATGTGCCCAATGGACCTAAGTGGACAAATGGTCCAAATGGGATTAATGGGACTAATGGGAAAAATGTTCCTAGTGGTCCTAATGGGCCTAAGGGGCCTAATGGGCCTATTGGGCCTAAGTGGCCTAATGGATCTAAGTGGCCTAAAAGGCCCAATGGGCCTAATTGGCCTAATGGTATTAATGGACCTAATGGGCCTAATGGGTATAATGTTCCTAAGTGGACTAAGTTGACTAATGGGAATAAAGAGCCTAATGGGCCTAAATTTCCTAATGGGATGAATGGTCCAGATGGGCCTAAGTGGCCTAATGTTCTCAACGGACCTAAGTGGCCCAAAGGGACTAATGGTCCTAACGGGACGAATGGGCCTAGGTGGCCTAATGGGCACACATGGATAGATTGGACTTAGTGGACTAATAGACCTAAAGATCCTAATCATTCAAAGGGGACTAATGGGCCTAAGTAGAAAAATTGTAGCCTAATGGGCCTAATGGGAACAGTGGGCATAAGTGGCCAAATGGGTCTAATGGGCCTAAGTGGTCTAATGGGACGAATGTGAAAAATGGGCCTAATGGGCCTAAGTGGCCTAATCAGTCTATAGGGCCTAATTGGCCAATGAGGTATAATGGGCCTAAGTGTCATGATGTGCCTAATGGTCCTAATGGGCCAAAGTGGTTTGATGGGCCTAAAGGGCCTAATAGGACAAAGCGGCCTAATGGGCCTAAGTGGCATAATCATAACCAAATTGTCCTAAGTGTCAAAATAGGCCCAATGGGCCTAAGTGTCCTAATGGACCTAAGTGGGAGAATGGGCCAAATGGGCATAAGTGGCCTAATTGGCCTAAATGGCCAAATGGGCCAAAGCGGCCTAATGGGACTAAATGGCATAATGGGCCTAATGGGCCTATTGACCTAATTGGCCTAATAAAACTAAGTGACCTAATTAGCCTAATCGGACGAAGGTCCATAATGGGTCTAAGTGACCAAAGGGGTTGAATGAGACGAATGGGCCTAATGGACCAAATGGGCCTAATGGGCCAAAGTGGCCTAATGGGATGAATGGACCTAAGTGTTCTAATGTTTCTAATGGGACTAAGTGACTTAATGGACCTAATGGGATGAATGGGCCTAATGGTTCTAATTGGCCTAATTTTTTTAATGGGCCTAAATTGCCAAATGGGCCAAATGGGCCAAATGGGCCTAAGTGGCCAAATGGGCCTAATAGGTCAATTAGGCCTAAGTGGTGTAATGGTACTAATGTGCTTAATGGACTTAAGTTTTCTAATGGGCCTAATGGGTTGAATGGGATGATGTTGTTGAATGGACCTAATGGGTCGAAATGTATTAATAGGCCTAATGGACCTAATGATCCTAATGGGCCTAAGTGGCCTAACAGTCCTAATGGTCCTAGGTGGCCTAATGAACCTAAGTTTCCTAAAGGGTGTAATGGTCCTAATGGGTTGAATGAACCCAATGGGCCGAAGTGGCCTAGTGGGGTGAATTGGCCGAGTGGGCCAAATTAGCTGAAGTTGCCTAATGAGCCGAATGGGCCGAATGGGCCTAATAGGCCTATTGGACCGAAGTGGACTAATGGGATGAATGGGATTAAAGGGTCTAATGGGTGTAATGGTTTGAATGGGATGAATGGGACTAAATGGTCCAATGGTCCTAATGGGCCAAATTAGCAGAATGGGTCGGATGGGTCTAATGGTCCTAGTGGGTCAAAGTGGCTTAATGGACCTACTGGTCCTAATGGACCTAATGCACCTAATGGGTGTAATGGGCCTAAAGGGCCTAAGTGAACCAATGTTCCTAATGGGACTAAGTGGCCTAATGGGCCTAATGGGCCTAAGTGGACCAATGAGCCTAAGTGGTCTAATGTGACTAAGTGGATGAATGGGATAAATGGGTCAAATAGGCCTAATGGGTCAAATTGTCCTAATGGGTTGAAAGGGCCTAAGGGGCCTAAGTGGCATAATGGGTCAAAGTGGCCTAATGGGCCCAATGGGCTTAATGGGCCTAATGGGCCTAATGGCCAAAGTGGCCAAATGGGCCTAAGTGTCATAATAGACATAATGGGACTAAGTTGCATAATGGGCCTAAGGGGCCTAAGTGGCCTAATGGGCCAAAGTAGATGAATGGGCCTAATGGGCCAATTGAGCATAATGGGCCTCAGTGGCCAAATCGACCTAATGGGCATAATGGGCCTTTGTTTGCTAATGGATCTAATGGTCCTAAGTGGACCAATGGGGATAATGGGACTAATAGGCCCAATGGGATTATTTGGGCCTATTGGGCCTACTGGGACTAAGGGACCTACTCAACCTAATGGGACTAGCCTAATGGGACGATTGGGATTATTAGGCCTAATGGGCATAATGGTCCTAAGTGGCCTAATGGGTCTAATGGGCCTAATGGGCCTAAATGTCCTAATGGGCCAAAGTGGACGAGTGGGCCTAATGGGATTAATGGGCATAATGGGCCGAAGTGGCCAAATGGGCTGAAGTGGCCAAATGGGCTTAAGTGTCATCATGTGCCTAATGGGTCTCAGCGGCCTAATGGGCCTAATGAGATTAATGGGCCTAAGTAGATTAATCATCCAAAGTGGACGAATGGGTATATGGGCCTAATGGGAATAATGGGCCTAATGGGCTAAAGTGGCTAAATGGGCCTAATGGACCTAATGGTCCTAAGTGGACTAATGGGACTAATGGTTGTGATGGTCTGAAGTGGAAAAGTGGGCATAATGGTCCGAAGGTTCCAAATGTGACAAAGTGGCCAAATGGGCCTAGTGGGCCTAAGTGGCCTAATGGGCCTATTGGGCCTAAGTGGATTAATGGGCCAAATAGGCCAAATGGGACAAAGTGTCCTAATGGGAGAAAGTGGATGAATGGTCCTAATGGGATGAATAGGCATAATGGGCCTAATGGGCCGAAGAGGACAAATGGGCCCAAGTGGCCTAATGGGCCTAAGTGGCCTAATGGGCCTAATGGGACTAATGGGCCTAAGTGTCCAAATGGGACTAAGTGGCCTAATTGGGTTAATGAGAAAAATGGTCCTAAGTGGCCTAATAGGTCTAATGGGGAAAAGTGGACGAATGGGCCTAATGGGCATAATGGGCCTAAGTGGTCTAATGGGCTAAATGGGCCTAAGTGACCTAATGGGGCTAAAAGGCCGAATGGGCCTAATGGCCCTAAGTGGCCTAATGAAACTAAGTGGTCTAATGGGCCAAATGGGCCTAATGGCCCTATGTGTCCTAATGGGCCTAAGTGGTCGAATGGGACTAATGGGCCTAAGTCACTTAAGGAGACTAATGGGCCTAATGGTCCAAAGTGGATGAATGGGACTAATGGCCCTTAGTGGCACAATGGTACTAATGGTCCAAATGGGCCTAAGTGGGTGAGTGGGCCTAAGTGGGTGAATGGGCCTAAGCGGCATAAAGGGCCTAATGGGCCTAAGTGGGTGAATGGGCCTAAGTGGCATAATGGGCCTAATGGGCCTAACTGGACTAATGTTCCTAATGGGCCTAAGTGGCATAATGGGCCTAATGGGATAATGGGCCGAAGGACCCTAAGTGGTTGAATGGGCCTAATGGACCTAAGTGGCATAATTGGCCAAATGGGCCTAAGTGGCTTAATGGGTCTAAGTGACCTAATGGGCCTAATGGGACTAAGTGACCTAATGCATCTAAGTAGACTAATGGGCCTAAGTGGCATAATGGGAATAATGGGATAAAGTTTCCTAATGGGTTTAATTGGCAGAATAGGCCTAAGGGGACTAAGTGGATAGGTTAGCCAAATGGGCTGAGGTGGCATAATGGGCCTGATGGGCCTAATGGGCCTTAGTGGCCGAATGGGCCTAAGAAGTCCAATGGTCCTAATGGGACTAATGGGCCTAATGGGCCTAAGTGTCCTAATAGGCGGAAAGGGACTCAATGGCCTAATGGACCTAATAGGGCTAATGGGTTGAATGAGCCTAAGTGACCTAATGAGACTAAGTGGTCTAATGGGACTATTGGGCCTAAGTGGCCTAATGTGCCTTAGTGGCCTAATAGACCTAAGTGGACTAATGGACCCAATGGGCTTAATGAGCTGAAGTTTCCCAAGTGGCCTAATAGGCCTAATGGGCCTAAGTGGTCGAATGGGCCTAATGGGCCTAAGTGGTCGAAGGGGCCTAATGGGCCTAAGTGGCCAAATTGGCCTAATGGGCAGAAGTGTCCTAAAGGGCCTTAGAGGCCTAATTATCCTAATAGGTTAACGGGCCTAATAGGCCTAATAGGACTCAATGGCTTAATGAGACTCAGAGCCTAATGGGCCGAATGGGCCTAAGTGGCCTAATGGGCCCAATGGGCCTAAGTGGCCTAATGGGATGAATGGGACTCAATATATTAATGGGCCTAATAAGCCTAAGTGAATTAATGGACCTAAGTGGCCTACTAGGCCTCAATGGCCGAAGTGGCCTAATGGGCCAAATGGGCTTGAGTGACCAAAAGGGCCTAATCGACCTAAGGGGCCCAATGGGCCTAATGGGCCGAATGGGCCTAAGTGGACCAATGGGCCTAAGTGGACCAATGGGCCTAAGTGGTCTAATGGGCCTAAGTGGTCTAATGGGCCTGATGGGCCTAATGGGCCTTAGTGTCCTAATGGACCGAAGTGGCCTATTAGGCCAAATGGGCCTGATGGACTTAATGAGCCTAATGGGCCTTAGTGTCCTCATGGGCCTAAGTGGACTAAGGGGAATAATGGTCCTAATGGGCCTAAGTGGCCTAATGGGCCTAATGGGACTTAGTGGCCTAATGAGCTAATGCATTGAATGGGCCTAAGTGGCATAATGGGATTAATGGGCCTAATGGGCCTAAGTAGCCTAATGGGCCTAACAGGCTTAAGTGGATGAAGGGGCCTAATGGGCCTAATGGGACTAATGGGCCTAAGTGGCCAAATGGGCCTTAGTGGCCTAATAGTTCTAAGTTGCCTAATGGGCCTAAGTGTCCTAATGGGTTTAGTGGGCCTAATGAGCATAATGGGCCTAATTGGGCGAATTAGCCTAATGGGTCATATGGGCCTAGGTGGCCTAATGGGCCTAATCTAATGGGATTAATGGGTTAAATGGGCCTAATGGGACTAAGTGGCCTAATGGGACTAAGTGGCCTAGTTAACCTAATGTACCTCAGGGGCCTAAGTTTCCTAAAGGGATAAAGTGTCCTAATGGGTCTAATCGGAATAATGGGTCAAATGGTCCTAAGTGGCATAATGGGTCTAGTTGGACTAATGGGCATAATGGGCCTAAGTGGCCTAATGAGCCTGATATAATGGACTTAGTGGGCCAAATGACCCTAAGTGGCCTAATAGGCTGAATGGGCATAATGGTCTGAAGTGACCCAATGGGATTAATTGGATGAATGGGCCTAATGGCCGTAATGGGACAAAAGGGTCAAATGGTACTAATGGGCCTAAGTGGCATAATGGGCCTAATGAGCCTAATGAATGAACCTGATGGATCCATACTCTCCTAGCTCTCGATGCTCCCCCTGCCTCCTCTTCCCCTCCTATGGTTTTAAGGGTCTGCTCGATGGTGATGGTGCCGCTTCACCTAGTCTATATTCATCCTTTTCTTTCTTTCTTTTTCTTCCCTCTCGATTGATGTGGCTTGTTGGTGCGGTCATCGCATGCCGCTCACCACCCCTCTTTCAATCTATCCCTACGCATCAGACCCCCCATTCTGGGTTTGTGCGTGTGGGTGCTTTAGACGGATTGGGTTAGTGCTGGTGAGTAAATCTTGTGCCTTCTTTCTCTTCTACTCATGCTGGCCTACCCATCACATTTGACTCCACTTTGGTCAGGATTGATTCAGGATCTAGGACTACTTAGGATGGTGCTGGAGTAGGGCTAATAGTGGTCTTAGATTGATTTCATTCCTCTGTTTGGATCCTTCTCTATTTTTAGCATGCGGATTGAGGTCTCATATGGTTATTTTGTTTGGGATTGATTTTTTTTCTCTATTATTGGTTCTCTATTTTGTTGGACCGATGCGGTTTCTAAATTGGTCCCTCACCGAGGCCTCTATCTGTTAATCCTTGATGCACTCCTTTACCTATTAGTTCAGTGTGCAGGTCTTCATTGAGGTTTTAGGAGGTATGGATCGAGTGGATTAGGGTCTCTGGGAGGACAATGAGGTGATGATGATAACAGGTTATGATGATGGTGACAGCTTCGTCGATGTGCTATCTTCAATATAGTGGCTTTTATGAAAATTTAAAAAATGATTTAGAGGGCATAATGGGCCTAAGTGTCCAAATATGCCTAATGGTCCTAATTGGCCTAAGTGGCCTAATGGGCCTAAGTGGCCTAATGGTCTGAAGTGGCCTAATGGGCCTAAGGGGCCCAATGGGCCTAAGTGGCCTAATGGGCCTAATGGATAATGGACCTAATGGGCCCAATGGGCCTAATCGGCCTAAGTGGCCTAAAGGGACTAATGGTCCTAATGGGCCTAAGTGGTTGAGTGGACCTAAGTGGCCTAATGGGCCTAATGGGCATAAGTGGCCTAATGGGCCTAAGTTAACTAATGGACCTAATGGGCCTTAGAGTCCAAAGTGGCCCAATGGGCCTAAGTGGCCTAATGGGCCTAATGGATAATGGGTCTAATTGGTCTAAGTGACCTAAGTGGCCTAATGGGCCTAAGCATCCTAAGTGGCTTATTGGGCTCAATGGGCCTAAGTGGCATAATGGGCCTAAGTGGCCTAAGTGGCCTAATAAGCCTGATGGGCCTAAGCAGCATAAGTGACCTAAGGGGTGTAATGTTCCTAATTGGATCAATGGGCCTAAGTGAACTAATGGGCCTAAGGGGCCTAAGTGGCCCAATGGGCCTAAGTAGCTGAAGTGGCCTAATGGGATAAATGGGCCAAATGGGCTCAATGGGACTAAGCAGCCTAATGGGCCTAAGTGGCCTAATGGTCCTAATGGGACTAAGAACCCTAAGCGGCCTAAGGATCTAAAAGGGACTAATGGCCTCAATGGGCCTAAGTGGCCTAATTGGCCTAAGTGTCTGAATGGGCCTAAGTGGCCTAAGTGACCTAATGGTCCTAATGGGCCCAACTGGCCGAATGGGATTAATGGGGATAATGAGTATAATGGGAATAATTTTCCAAATGGGATGAATGGACCCAATAGGCCAAGTGGGCCTAATAGGGCTCAGTGGTCTAATGGGCATAAGTGGCCTAATTGGCCCAATGGGCCCTGGTGGCCTAATGGTCCTAATTGGTTAAATGGGCCTAAATGTACTAATGGGCCTAATGGGTTGAATGTTCCTAATGATCATAGTGGGCCTAAGTGGCCTAATGGAGCTAACGACCCTAAGTGGGCTAATGGGCCTTTATGGGCCTAAGTGGACCAATGTGCCTAAGTGGCCTAATCAGCCTAATAGGACTAAGTGGACTAATAGACCTAATGGGAAAATTGGGCCTAACTGGCCTAATGGTCATAATGGGACTAATGGACCTAATGATCCTAAGCGGCCTAATCGGTGTAGTGGACCTAATGGGCCTAAGTGGCATAATCTTCGTAATGGGACTAATGGTCCTAAGTGGCATAATGGGACAATGGTCCTAAGTGGCCTAAGGGTTTGAATGAGCCTAATGGGTCAAGTAGGATGAATGGTCCTAAGGGTCCTAAGTGTCCTAATGGGCCTAATGAGCCTAATGGGTTTTAGTGGCCAAATCATCCTTATGGGTCTAAGTGGTCGAATGGGCCTAATGGGACTAAGTGGCCTAGTGGGCTGAATGGGACTAATGGTCCTATGTGTCCTAATGGGTCTAAGTGACCAAATGAGATAAGTGGACTAATGGGCCTAATTATCCCTTAGGTATTAATGTTTGAGATATAGTGTTTTAGGTCTAGGTTTTTGGATTTTTTGGTTCTAATTGGACTAAATTGGTCTAAATTGGCCTAATTGATCAAATGGCCAAATGAACAATTGGAATAATGGCCCAATGAACTAATGGGATACTGTCCTAATGACCTAAATGACCTAATTGGTCTAAATAGCCTAATGGCCCAATAACCTAAGGGCCTAATTGGCATAATGGCCTAATTGGCATAAATGAACTAATTGGTCTAAATGGCCTATTTAGTCTAAATGGATTAAATGTTCTAATTAGAGTAAATGGAATAATTGGCCTAAATTGACCTAAATGGACAAATGGTTATAAATGGTATAATTGGTTCAAATAGACTAAATGATCTAATTGGATTAAATGGTCTAATTGGCCTAATTTGCCTAATTGGCCTAATTGGCCTAATTGGCATAAATTGGCATAAATGGTCAAATAAAATTATCCTAATGATGTAATAAAATAATGGGATAATGGTCTAATGGAAAAATTGGAATAAATAGCCTAATGGCCTAATCGGTAGAAATGACCAAATTGGTCTAAATGGACTAATTGGTCCAAATGGATTAAATGATCTAATTGGATTAAATGGTCTAATTTGCATAAATTTCCTAATTGACCTAAATGGTTTAATTTTCCTAATTAAACTAAATGTCCTAATGGACTAAATGGCCTAATGGACTAATTGGCCTAAATGGATTAAAGGCCTAAATTTCCTATGGCCTAATGACATAATTGGCCTAATGGTTTAATTGGCCTAAATGGCCTAATTGGTCTAACAGACCTAATTGGCCTAATTTTCCTAATTGTCCTAATTTTTCTAAATTGGCTAATTGAATAATTATCCAAATAGACAAATGGACAAATGATCAAAATTACCAAGTGACTAAATAACCAAATAATGCAACAAAAATGGAATTAGACCGAAATGAACATGCAAGAGGAATCAATACCATACACATGTTTATCATGCTGATTAGTATGTATTGTTTATGTTAGGTCACTAGTATTAAATTTCTAATTAAATGTATTTTTACATGATTCTTCACTTTATGAATTTCTTCAACAACTACAATTTTAATTCATTCTAGGTTTATAACTTTCATATTATTCAATAATGTGGTATTATACTAATCAATTTAATTTACAACAAGTGGCATTTGGCATCGAAGTTCATGTGCCTCGAGAAAAATTATTTTCCTTGACTATGAAGTAAAATAATGGAAGTGATGTAAATGTACAAACACAAGAAAATATTATAAGTTTTTTATTGATATTTCAAAATTTGATACATAATTCATAACTAAATATCTTATTTATATTTTCAGCAGTGTGTCCTGGAGGACCTTGATGATAAAGAAGATGACAACTTCAGGCTAAATGATTATTTGAGACAAGTATTATGTGAGGACCGCCATGGGAGAGTCTAATGTCGAACCATAAAAAACACCATCCCCATTAGGTATTGGCCCTCATTGGGTGCCTCTCAAACCTATCAGACCACTGAGGTGAAAAAATCCCAGGCAGAAGCAGATGACACCAAAAAAATAGCTATACAGGAGCGTGAAAAAAGTAAATTGGTCACTGAACACTTCCTAAGAGATATATCAGTTAAAATTACACCACTTCCATTAGATACTTATAATACTTTTAATTAATTTAGGACATAAATTTTCTCTTTATATAATACCTCGAGTGATTTAAATGAGGGTCCTAGTGGCGGTTGAGGTAATGGAGGTGGTAGTGGAGGTGGTGGGGGGAGGGTGGCAGTGGTGGAAATGAAGGTGGTAGTGACAACAGTAGTGGTTGTGATGGTTTTGGACATAACTGAAGTGTGCAAATATGGATGATATATTTAAATTTATTTTAATAATCATTGCCTGAAACCAAGAGTGATGATATTTCACATCAAATTTAAAATTAATTTATTTAATATTTCAAGAAATAAATACCTGTTCTTAGGAACTTTCTTTGTTAGTGAATGTTGATCATCTGAAAAGACCCTTTCAGATTACCATCATTTCACTGTGAGGATCCCAGGATAAAATACCTCTAGTGGCGATCCACATGTGCTCCCGTGATCTCTGAGAAACACCACTCGATCTCCAGGTGCTAGTGCGGCGAGTCGAATGTTTTATGTTGTTCCTTCTTGATCACTCGTTCTTTGGTCTTGAATAAATCTTTCTTACAATTCTCATTATTGAGAGAGAGAGAGAGAGAGGAGTATTTGATAGAGAATTCATTGTGTGAAATAATTTTCTATTCTCAATTTTTGGATTCTCTACACAATAGACCTAGATGCCTATTTATAGAGTTGAGATTTAAGTTAAAATATTATTTAATTTCATATTGGTCATTAAATAAATTAGCCTGAATTTTCTAATTGGCCTAAATTGCATAAATTAACTAATTGTCTTAATTGGAATAATTTTACTAAGTGTCCAAAGTTTTCCTAAATGGTCTAAATGGACTAATTGGCCTAAATGGCCTAAATTAGCTTAATTGGCCTAATTGACATAAATTGCCTAAATTGTCTAATTGGTCTGATTTCCTTAATTGTCCTAATTGGACTAAATGGACTAAATTGGATAAGTAGGTTTAAATTTCCTAATCATTCTAATTCTACTAAATGGCCAAATTGGTCAAGTTGGCTTAAATGGTCTAAATTAGCCTAAATGACCTAAATTGGCCTAAATGACCTAATTGGCCTAAATTGGATTAAATGGCCTAAATTGTCAAATTGGATTAATTGGACTAATTGGCCTAAATGACCTAAATGGCCTAAATGACCTAATTGGAATAAATGGACTAGATGACCTAATTACCTAATTGGCCTAAATGGATTAAACGGTCTAATTGTCCTAAATGGATTAATTGGAATATATGGCCTAATTGGACTAATTGGAATAAATGGCCTAAATGGAATAATTTTATTAATTGGCCTAATTTTGATAAATAGCCTAAATTAGTCTAAATGACCTAAATTGGCCAAATTGATCTAATTGGTCTAAATGGCCTAAATTGGTCTAAATAGTCTAAATGGCTAAATTGGCCAAAATGATCTAAATGACCTAATTGATATAATTGTCCTAAATGGACTAATTGGACTAAATGGCCTAAATGACCTAATTGGTATAAATGGCCTAAATGGCCTAATTGTCATAAGTGGCATGAATTGCCTAATTAAACTAATTGGTATAATTGGCCTAATTTTCCTAATTGGTCTAAATGAGATAAATTTTCCTAAATGGTATAATTTGTGTAAATGGCCAAAATTGGCCTAAATGACATAAATGGCCAAAATTAGACTAATTGGTCTAAATGGCCTAAATTGGCCTAAATGGCATAATTGGCCAAAATTGCATAAATTTTATAATTGACCTTATCTACCTAATTGTCCTAAATATAATTTTTTTTCCTAAATGGCCTAAATTTCCAAAATTGGCCTGAATGGCCTAAATTGGACCAAATGGCCTAATTGGCCTAAACTGCCTAAATTGCACAATTGGACTAATTGGCCTAAATGGTCTAAATTTTCCTAATCAGATTAAATGTACTAATCTAACTAATTGTCCTAATTGGTCTAAATTGGCCTCAATAGCCTAAATGACCTAAATTTTCATAAATGGGCTAATTAGCCTAAATGAGCTAAATTGTCCTAAATGACCTAAATGAACTAAATTTCCTAATTAGAAAATTGTCTTTGCCTAATTTTCCTAATTAGCTTAATTGTCCTAAATTGGCCTAAATGGCCTAAATCTTCTAATGGGCCTAAATGGCCTTAAAAGCCTAAATTAGCCTAATTGGTCTGAATTGGTCTCATTGATCTAAATGCCCTAACTTGGACTAAATGGATTAAATGGACTAATTCGTCTAAATTCCCTAATTATCATAATCGGCCTAAATGACCTAAATTGTACTAAATTGCCTAATGGGCCTAATGGGCCTAAGGGTCGAATGGCTCTAAGTGGCCTAAGTGGCCTAATGGTTCTAATGATTCTAATGGGATTAAGTGTCCTAATGGGTCTAATGGGCCTAAGTGGCCTAATGGTCCAATTGGGCCTAAGTAATGGACTTAATAGCCCTGATGGGTCCATTGGTCCAAAGTGGCATAATGGGCCTAAGTGGTCTAATGGGCCGAATGGGCCTATTGGGCCTAAGTGGCCTAATGGTCCTATTGGTATTAAGTGTACCAATGGGCCCATTAAGTCTAATTCGTCCGTATGGGCCTAATGGTATTAATGGGTTGAATGGACTAGTTAGTCCTAAGTGGCGTGATGGGCCTAATGGGCCTAAGTGTCCTAATGGTCCCATTATGGTCAATTCAGCCTAATGGGCCTAATGGACGAATTGGCCTAATGTACCTAATGGGCCTAATGGTCCTAATGAGCCTAATGGGTCTAAGGGGCCTAATGGGCATAAGTGGACGAATGAGCCTAAGTGGCATAACAAGCCTAATGTGCTGAATGGGCCTAAGTGGCCTAATGGGTCTAAGGGGCCTAATGGCCCTAAGTGGCCTAATGTGCCTAAGTGTCCTAATGTGCCTAAGTGGTCTAAGTGTCCTAATATGCCTAATGGGCCGATTGGACCTAAGTGAACTAATGGGCCTATTGTACAAATTGGCCTAATGGGCCGAAAGGTCCCAATGGGCCCAATGGGTCTAATGGGCCTATTGGGATTATTTGGTCCATTAGGCCTAAGTGGCCTAATTAGCCTGATGGCCTAATTAGTCCAATGGGCCTAAGGGGCCCAATGGGCCCAATTGGACTAATGGGTCTAAGGGTCCTAATGGGGCCAAGTGGACTAATGGGAATATTGGGCCTATTGGGCCAAAGTGGTCCAATGGGCCCAATGGTCCTCATGGGCCTAATGGGCCAATTATGGATAATTCAACCTAATGGGTCCAATGGGCCTAAGTGACCTAATGGGTCGAAGTGCCCCAAGTTTTATAATGGGCCTAATGGGTCTAATGGGTCTAAGTGGCCTAAGTTTCCTAATGGACCTAATGGGTCCAATGGGTCTAATTGATCGAATGGTCCTAAGTGGCCTAAGTTGCCTAATGGGCCCAATGGATCTAATGGGTCTAAGTGGACTAATGGGCCTAAGTGGCCTAAGTTTCCTAATGGACCTAATGGTTCCAATGGGTCTTAGTGGTTGAATGGGCCTAGTTTCCTAATTTGCCTAATGAGCCTAATGGGCCTAATGGGTCTAATGGGTCTAATATGCCTAAGTGGCCTAATCGGTCTAATGGGTTTAATTGGTCTAATAAGATGAATGGGTTGAATGGGCCTAGGTGGCCTAATGGAATGAATGGAAAAATGGGAATAAGTGGCCTAATGGGCCTAAGTGGCCTAAGTTTCCTGATGGGCATGATGGGCCTGATGGGTCTAATGGGACTAAGTGGCCTAAGTGGCCTAAGTTGCCGAATAGGCCCCATGGGCGTAATGGGTCCAATGGACCTAAGAATCCAAAGTTACCTAATGGTCCCAATGGGTTGAATGGGACTAATGGGCCCAATGGGTCTAATGAGCCCAATGGGTCTAGTGAGCCTAAGTGGCCTAAGTTTCCAAATGGGCCGAAGTGGCCTAATGGGCCTAAGTTTCCTAGTGGGCCTAATGGGCCTAAGTGGCATAATTGGCCTAATGGGTCGAATGGGCCCAAGTGAACTAAGTTTCCTAATGGGTCTAAGTGGCATAATGGTCCTAATGGGCCTAAGTGGCCTAATGGGCGTAATGGGCCTAAGTGGCCTAAGTTGACTAATGGGCCTAATGGTCCTAATGGGTATAATGGTCCTAATGGGCCTAATGGGTCTAATAGATCTTATTGGACTAATGGGAATAAGTAGCCTAAGTTTCCAAATGATCCTAATGGGTCCAATGGGTATAATGGTTCTATGTGGCTCAATGGTCCTGACTGGCCTAGGTTGCCTAATGGGCCTAATGGGCCTAATGGGATTAATGTATCTAATGGGCCTAAGTGGCCTAATCGGCCTAATGGGTATAATGGTTCTAATGGGTCGAATGAGCCTAATTGGCCAAATGGGTCAAATGGGTTGATTGAGACTAACATTACTGGAAAAAGGACTTTTTGGGACAATTCATTTACGATGGGATCCCGTCACAAATGCTCTTTTGTGATGGGGACCCATTGTAAATGGCCCATTGCAGAAAAGGGCCTCGCAAATATTAACTTTTACGATAGTCCGTCGCAAAAAGTTTTTATTTGTGATGGGTAGGGGCATCGTCGCAAATAGTTTCAGCTTTTTTTTAAAAAACTCTATTACGACGGGCCGACCCCCCTTCGCAAATCATTTTCCCAATTTTTTTAAAAACTTTTTGAGATGGACCGTCAAAATTAGTATTTGTGATGGTCCGCCCCAAATATTGGGGAAAATTAAAAAAAAATTAACCCTTTTGCGATGGGCCCGTCACAAATAGTTGAAAAAATAAAATAAAAATAAATTAAATAAAATAATATTAATAATAATATAATATTAATATAAATGAAATCATAATATTAATATTAGTATAGTAAAATTATTTATAAAATAATAATATAATATTAATTAAATGAAATAATAATATTAATATTCATAAAATAAAATTAAATATTAAATAATTATATAATATAATAATTTTATTAATAATATTAATTAAATAATAATATTAATATTAGTAATATAATAAAAACCTCAGTATTCAAAAAAATATAAAAGTATATTAATTAATAAAATAATAAATATAATAAAATAAATAAATAAATAATAAAAACTCTAATATTCGAGAAAATATAAAAAATGAACTATTTAAAACTTAAAATAGTTAATATTACAAAAAAATCAAATGTTTCATTATTTAATAAAAGTACATCACTGAGGGGGAGGGTCGTCTAAAGGAGTTGGAGGAGATGGTGGAGGTAACTTCATCCCTAAACTGCGAGTTAGATGTTGCATGTACTCCATCTGCTTCTACTCCTACTGATGCCGCCATCGACGCATCTCATCCTGCATCGCCTACTGTTGCTGCTGATGTTGTCATAGGAACTCTTCCTGCTGTTGTTGCTGCCACTGACGCATCTCATCCTGCTCCCTACACATAATCTCTATAAGCTCACTCTGAGCTCACAACTTCTCCTCATACTATGCTTGAGATGATGATAAATCTCCATGAGATCCTCTTAAAATAGGCACTGACATCATAGAGGTTCCATAAAAACCCCCAAGGGTCAATCGGGAGGTAATACCAATAACTTGGTCTTTCTCGAGGTCATATTGGGTTGCCTGCATCCATACCGACTCATCAAATCAGGGGAACTAGTCTAACCATCGGTCTCAGCCTGAATCTCACTATGTGTCTGAGACATCGCGGCCTCATAAAAACTTCTATTGAAATTTAAAATTAAAATAGTTAAAATATTATTAGTAGTTAAATTTACAACTCAAAAAGAAATTATACTGACCACAATCTGATGCTGGCAAGCACCTCTAATCTCTCCAGTGGATGGATCATTATACATCCTTCTATAAATGTCATACTTTGTAATATCAGGTTGTGAGACTACCTATATGTATATAAAATAAACTGTTTAAATTTAAAGTTATATACAATATTTAAAGAAAATGTACTTACCATATGCTCCCTATGCATACTGAATGTATGACTACCAGTTCGATGGATCACCTCCCATCTCCCTCAATTTTTCCAACCTGCTGATGATCAACTCTGAAAACGCCTACTCAACTAGTGCCTACATAATCCATTCCAAACCTGAGATAAAATATAATCAGGTCGGTGGACGTTACATGTCTCATAAAACTATGTCACTTCTTCTTTCTCCATTTCTTTCCTTTTCAAATTGTGCAAAAACTGAGTGCAATGTAGATGCAAAGCTCCCTGCCATTTCTTCTTGATATCCTCATGAATTCTTTCATCAATGGGATACCATAAACCCTATAAATAATTTATTATATCAAGTTATTAATTAAATTAATTTCAAAATAAATATTATTTATTTATGCACCAGCCAATTCTCAAACATGCAGTGTTGTATATCAATGAGAATCTGATCCCATGACACCCATGCATCCGAAAAATAATTGGGAAAAATAGCGCTCCCATATCCAACAAATATATGCATAAATTTATAAAAAAACAATTAATCAAACAATTAGAATATAAATAAATAAATTAAAACTAACTAAAATACATAGGTAAACATACCTCTGCGTGCGTGGATTGAACCCAAGATGGGGATGTCGCTCGAGGATAGGGTTGGGAATCATCATTCGGGCAAGACCACGTCGCCTCCGAGTACCCCCTAAACCACTAGCAGTCTGAGGGTCATATAGTCCGACATCCTACTCATCCAAACAGATGGTACATATCCTCGACCATCTGAAAAACGAAATTATTTTTGTTATCAAACAATTGAAAATAACTATTATATATAGATATATATTATATATGATTATAACCAGAATTTAACGGTGTCAATGACCATCCTCATCCTCATCTTTATAGCTATCGATGTCAATGTCTTCATCTTCCTCCTCAATATCATCAATTTCTATATTAGTTTCAATTTCATCATCTCTTGTCATTTCAAATTAAATTGTAACATCATTAACATCATCATCACCATCAACCCATAAATGCGGGGTGTCATCAATGATATTCATGTCTCTTCGTGAAAAATATGGATTTAGAGAAGTCTCTTGAAAAAATTAAATTCCTTTCACTTTAGTGGAACCACATTCACTTTCAGTTAACTTATTCTCTCGAGATATAATTTTTATTATGCTCTAACAATCATCCAACTCCCATGAAGTATCATAATTTTTTAATAATAAATTTGATGTGCTTGATGACCCAATAAAAATGGTTCATTTACTATAAGAAGACTTTTATATTGAATATCAACAATTCTGTGGATCGGATAAACACGAAACCCTCTCTCATTATCCAAAAACTAACATTTGACCATCATTATGTAATGTTGTCCCAGATAACACGGTTCAATGATTTCTTCCAGCATGCCGTAAAAGTCAAATTTAGTTTCTCTATGATGAGATCCTCTCCAGAAAACACCACTATTCATTTTTATTGATTCTCTACATGAATGTGTATGAAATTGAAAATCATTCATCACATATGCATTATAAGATTTAACCATTTTGGATGGTGGGTTACTCAATACACACAATCAATTATTAATTTTATCAGCATGTTGAGATACCTGGAATTTTTTATTACAATTATCACTATAAATTGTATTAAATTTATTTTTTATGTGAAATAAAAAATAATTTATGTTTCCAGTTTTTGAAACTGGTATGAATTTTTTTTGACAAGGTTATTCAAAAGAAAATGTTGTTATTTATGGAAACTATTTCTTGATATGATTATCATATAACCTAAAAATAAAATGAGATTAATTTACTATTACAAAAATTATAGAATAAGTTATAGGAGCACTCACAGTACAAATGGTGTCATTTCTTCACAGTTGAGCAGAATATATATATGAGCTCTGTGATGGTCATCATCTGAAATCCATCATTCATGAAATCCATCTAAGCCAAGTTCCAGCTGATTGAAAATTGATAATTATTTGATCATTTCATCGTCAACATTTCCCTCATTACATCTCAAGATATTGTGTTTTAATGGATATTAAGATTGAAAGTGATGAGAGAAGAAAAAAGATATTTCCTCCTGTAAATAAGCTTCTGCAATTGAGGCTTCAACTGATACTTTGTTACATAATTTTTTTTCAATTTCTGCATGCATATCTCAAATGGGTACATCCATCAGAACTATACCAGACCTACACATTTTGTTTCATGTAGAAATTTTAAAATTAAATGTTCTATTGAGTTAAACAATCATGGCAAGAAGATTTTTTCCAATTTACATAATATTAAAATGAAATCTTCTTGCAGTTTTCTTACGGCATTTGTGTCTATTTTCGACATACAAATCTCTTGAAAAAATATGATATGTCTATTAGCGCATTCCAAATCATAGGATTTAACAAACCTCTTTATCTAATCGTCATAAGTCTTTCCATTAAAACATGATATTCGTGACTTTTCAATCCGATAATATGACCATTTCTGATAAATCTACACAAATTAGAAGCATAACCATCTAGAAGTATCAAATATTCAATCCACTGACAAAATAATAAATGGATCTCTGTGTACAGTGTATAAGATTCTTTTGGATTCATTAACTTATGTGATCTGATATTTTCAAATGGTTCAAGTTCTGGTCGCTTTCAAATTTAGGTAAAATCTAATCGTGCCTTTACATATCTTTAATCTTACCTAGTGTATTCAAAATTGTACGAAATAAATTATCAAAAAAGTTCTTATCAATATGCATCACATCCAATATGTAATGAGGAGACAATTTACTTTTACTCTGTACTTAAGATCATTATTGGAGGCCCATCTTTTTCAACTATTCCTTTTTTAAATGATATTTGTTTCTTCGAAAAGGATGATCGGTTGGAAGAAATCTATGATGACAGTTGAAAAACAATGCCTTTTTCCATTGATGAGCATAAACACTTTGTTGTCTCTCATACAGTACAGACATGATTTTAGACTATGTGTACTCCATCCAGATAACATGTCATGTGATGGGAAATCACTAATTTTCCACATCAATGCAGCTTTCTGTAGGAAGTTTTGTTTCACACCAACATCATATCTACTGAAACCATTACTCCATAGTAAATTTAACTCACCAATCAATGGTTTCAAATAAACAACAATATTATTTTTCAGATGACCTAAAATTAATAAGGTCAAAATGATATATTACTCCTTTATCAACATCCATGGAGGTAAATTATACAGAGTTATAAATACATGAAAACATGAATACTGACAACCATAAGAACCAAATGGACATAAACTGTGAGTAGAAAGACCCAATCACACGTTTTGGGATGCTAAAGAAAAATATAGATGCACTTGGTCAAAATGTTTCCATGAATCACCATCAGAGGGATGATTTAATATTTTACTAGTTGAAATGTTGGTTTGGTGCCATGACATTAATAATCCTATGTTTTGATACATAAATAAATGCTGCAATCTAGGTGTGAGTAGGAAATATCTAAATTATTTTATAAGCATAAATCCAGACTTCCCTAGTTGAGATTCTTTATACCTTGATTGTCCACATGTAGGAAAACTATCCAATGACTCATTTTCACCATATTATAAGATGCAGTCATTTGAGCATGAATGAATCTTCTGATAACTAAGACCCAGACTATGAACCGGTCTCTTACTCTTATAGAAATTTGCAGGCAACACATTTCCTTCTAGTAGCAGTGTTTTTAACAAAGAGAATATCTCATCAAAACAACTATTTGACATTCCATTATCTGATTTAATAGCCATAAATTTTGCAATTAATTTAAACTTTCTTATCTTACAACTAGGATATAAGGAATTCTTATTGGACCTCAACAACTCTTATAAATTATATGGTTCCAACTCAAGAGTTAAATCAATATCATCATCAGTTTTAATTTGTTGAAAAGACGAACCTACTACATCATGTAATAAATTTTGAAACTGTGCTGGATTTGGAACCAAATTATTAGTATCTTCTTTGAAACTGTCTTCACAGTGTTGATACAAAAAAAAATGTTCTGGTTGAAAACCAAAATGAAATAAATGACCGCTAATTTTGTCAAATGTTTCATACATTCTCAGAGCACATTTTTTACAAGGAAAATTAATTGTATCTTTTGAAACAAATTTTGGTTGTGATGATGCAAATGATAAGAAAGCTTGAACACCCTTAATATATAAAGGATTTAAACTAGAACTTTTTGGATTCATGTGCATGATCATTTAATAATGACTGTTCTCGACTTCCTTGTTCCATATTTTTCTAAAAAAATGAATAATTAGTTATTTTGTATAATTAGATATAAGATAAACACTATCCAAAAAGGTAAGGCAATTAAATTCTATTTTTTAGCAATTTATAAAAGTTTCTATTATTTTATAGTTATTTATACTTTTTCTTAAGATTTTATACCAATCAGCACTCATTTATAAAAAAATTATACTAATTGCCACTAATTATTATAATTACATGTAATTTGTACTAATTATTATTAATTACCAGTGGAACAACTTCCAACGGATTGGCAGTAACTCTTTTGCCCGATGAATCACCCCCTTGCAACATTCTACGACTAAAATCACTATGAAATGTTTGCTTCAACATACAAATATCTATTTTCGTATTCATGATGATGGAGATCAGGGAGGCCTCATTGTGCTTCTCTCTATGCTTGTGCATATGAAAATTGATATTTTTACGTTGAAGCATACTTTTCATAGTGATTTCAGTTAGAGAAGTTCCAAGAAGATGAGTCCCCAGAAAAAAGAGCCTCTTTTGTCTAATGGCTCAGCACCTTCCAACTTTCCCCAACCCAAATCACTATTAAAAATATGCTCCGACATACATCGGAGCATATTTTTCATACTAATTTTTGTGGGAGAAAGTTGCAAGGAGTTGAGGCATCGATCAAATGTAATGTCTTCAATCTACTGGAAATTTTGCCAGTTTATCAATGTACTCGAATTTATTCCAATTTATTACTAATTAATCCTAATTATTACTAATTAATCCCAATTGTTGCTAATTATTACTAATTATTACTAATTAATCATAATTATTATTAATTGTTACTAATTGTTACTATTTGTTACTAATTGTTACTAATTAATAATAATTGATCATAATTAATCATAATAAATCATATTTATTAAAAATTAATCCCAATTATTACAAATTAATCCTAATTAGTACTAATTAATCCAGATTATTACCAATTAATCCTAATTATTACTAATTAATCCTAATTATTACTAATTATTACTAATTAATCCTAATTGTTACTAATTAATCCCAATTGTTACTAATTATTACTACTTATTTCAATTTTTTATAATTTATTACAATTTATTACTCATTATTACTCATTATTACTAATTAATACATTTTTTTTACTAAATTACTATTTATTATAATATATTACTAATTATTGATAATTATTACTGATTAATCCGAATTATTGATAATTATTAACAATTAATCCTAATTATTGATAATTATTTCTAATTATTACTAAATAATTATAATTTTTATAAATTATTACTAATTACTACAAATTATTACAAATTATTTCTAATTAATCCTAATTAATCCTAATTATTACTAATTATATCTAATTATTACTAATTATTACAATTTATTACAATTTATTAATAATTATTACAATTTATTACTAATTATTACAATTTATTACTAATTATTAAAATTTATTACTAATTATCTCAATTTATTACTAATTATTACTAGGTATTATTAATTATTACTAATTATTACTAATTATTACAATTTATTACTAATTATTAAAATTTATTACTAATTAATACTAATTAATACAAATTATTTCCAATTATTTCTAATTATTTCAAATTATTACTAATTATTACAATTTATTACAATTTATTACAATTTATTACTAATTAATACTAATTATTTCTAATTATTTATAATTATTACTAATTATTAAAAAAAATTACAAATTATTACAAATTATTACAAATTATGACAAATTATTTCTAATTATTTATAATTATTACAAATTATTACATATTATTACAAATTATTACAGATTATTACAAATTATTTCTAATTGTTACTAATTATTACAATTTATTGCTGATTATTACTAATTTTTATAATTTATTACTAATTATTACAATTTATTACTAATTATTACAATTTATTACTAACTAATACTAATTATTAATAATTAATACTAATTATTACTAATTATTACTAATTATTTCTAATTATTACTAATTATCTCTAATTATTTCTAATTATTTCTAATTATTTCTAATTATTTGTAATTATTACAAATTATTACTAATTATTACTAATTATTACAATTTATTACAATTTATTACAATTTGTTATAATTTATTACTAATTATTACAATTTATTACTACTTATTACAATTTATTACTAATTATTACAATTTATTACTAATTAATACTAATTATAACTAATTAATCCTAATTATTACAATTTATTACTAATTATTTCAATTTATTACTAATTATTTCAATTTATTACTAATTATTTCAATTTTTTACTAATTATTTCAATTTATTACTAATTATTTCAATTTATTACTAATTATTTCAATTTTTTACTAATTATTTCAATTTATTAATAATTATTACAATTTATTACTAATTATTACAATTTATTACTAATTATTACAATTTATTAATAATTATTACAATTTATTTCTAATTATTTTTAATTAACACTTACACATAATTATTCATAAAAATAAATACTAAAAAAACAAATATCTAATTCTAATTTAATTTAATTGCATATAACTAAAAAAATTATAAATAATTTAAAATAAAACAAATTTACTAAACAATAAAAAAATAGACAAATACCTTGAAACTGAAGCTTTAGGAGTATAAAACCACGGATTATGCTCCAATTAAAAAGTTTAAACTATGAAAAATTTTAGAAGAAAATTTTTCAGAAGAGATAGAGAGAGAAGTTGAGAAAGTAGTAGAATGAGAGAAAAAACGGATGTGGGTATATGTAGGTTAGATTATTTGCAACAGGTCCCGTTGCAAAAGCCCACGGCCCGCATTAATTAAAGTCGGACGAAAAAAATTATTGGGATGGGACCCGTCGCAAATGTGTTCCTGTCGACATACTATTTACGACATGACAAGTATCTCGTCACAAATACTAAAAACCACCACCGGGTATTTGCAATGAGAATTGGAACCCATCGCAAATACCTCTGCCCGCGGGTTGACGCGTATTTGGTGCCAAACCTTTTGTGACGGGTCATAACCCCCCACCCCCCATCGCAAATAACTATTATTTGCGATGGGCCAATTGTCTCGTCGCAAATAACCCCTTCCGACGGGTTATTTGCGATGGGCTCCTAACCCGTTGCAAATAACCCGTCGCAAATGGTCATTTTTTCTATAGTGTAAGTGGCCTAATGGGCCTAAGTGGCCTAAGTTTCCTAATGGGCATGATGGTTCCAATGGGCCTAAGTGGATCTGGTATGAAAGAAGTGTTTGTTTTGATGAAGTATCAGAGTCTGCAGACTATGATAAAGTTAAATGTGACTATGCTTTACTTATTCATATTTAATAAATCCTAAGATGATTGGAGAACTTATGATGCAAGCTTGATGGAAGAAAGTGGAAAAGTGCTATTCCAAATCGTATCTAGATTTATCGTATCTAGGTGGAAGAGAAGAAAGTGATGATGCCAATCAAAAATGAATCATACCAACTGCAATCAGATTCAGGATGAGAAGGAAAGAAAGAAGGCACTGAGAATCGTGATCAGAATGATCATACCTAGAATGATCATTTTCAGGTACTTTAGCATCCGATTATGCATCGTATGCATAAGAAAACTTTTATACCTAGGATGATTGTACTCAGGCTCAAGAAGAAAAACATCATACCCAGTATGATCATATTGAGCCCAATCGTTCTTAGAAAGATCTTACTCTGGACAATCATATTTAGAGAAGGAATTTCTTGAGGTCGATGATTGAAAAGAGAAGGAAATAATGAGATCAACAATGTAGTCAACCATTTCAAAAGGGTTGAATTACTTTGTAGGTTTCAATTGGCTCAAGAGTCATTGTATGAGAGTGGAATTGTTTTATATTTTCAAGTGGGTTAAGAGAAGAAGTGACGAAGTAAAAGTGGTTTGAAAGCACAGTTTTCCATATGTGCAATTGAGGGGGAGATCGACATTCAAAAGAATTATCATATTCAGAATTCATAAGGAGATGTGAAGGTTGTAGAAGAATCGATAAGTTTTAAGAAGAGTTGATGAAGTCAAAATATACCCGAGATTTTAAGGGAAATTGAGATTAGGGTGAATTTGATTAAGCGGGAAATTTTTTGGGATTATTGCCAAAGCATCTCAAGGGTCACCTATAAAAGGAGAAAAGTACATTGTACTTGAGGTGGACTGATATACTATTCATGAGAGAGAAGCTCCAAGTTTTAGAGAAAATAAGAAGTTTCTGTATTCACTTTTGTTGAACAAGTTTTGATGGATTGAAGTGAAAGAGAAGATACAAGATCACAATATTGTATTTAACTGATCATCGTACTCAGTGTTCATCATACTCAGCTGATTTCCATATTCGTATTGTCAATCGTATTTGACTTATCATCGTATTTAGCTGGATTAATCATATCGGGATTTCCTTACTGGGTCTTCTGGACTGAGGAAGATGGAGAATTGAAGTGGTGTCGATTCATCTCTATCGCATTCTATCAAAGTTATATTTTTCATACTGGGGAGAATCGTGCCGAGAAGAATCGTGCCTGGAAAATCATATCGAGAAGAATTGTATCAGGGAGAATCGTACACAGAGGAATCAGACTGGGAAAATCAGACTTGGTTTTTTTCCCAAAAAATCCAGGAAGTTCTTACCATCTTCTGGGTAAGAAATTGAAGAAGTATTTCCAATTGAATACATTTGTGGAATTGAAAAGAAGCACAAGTAACATGAGTTGTTACACAATCATTTCATTACCCTATTTGTGCTAAGTGGGTGCACACACACTATTGAATTGTTTACATAGTGCTACATGAGTGAAAGGGTATATCCTACTCATTGTAATCCAATGATTGTTTTCTAGTGGATTGTGTGTATTGGACCACTTCTATACCATACCAATGATGTAGTTATTCTTATTGAATACTGAATCTTATAAATAATTTTGTTCCTGTGGATGTGTGTTTGAAATATTTTCAGTAGGGAATAGAATCTTTAACAGGAGGTGAAGGTTGTTTCATTTGAAAAGAAACATAAGAGAAAAAATTATCACTGATTCACCCCTCACCCTCTAGGGATACAATCATCCGTTGTGCACTTTCAAGTGGCCTATTGGCCCAAGGGGCCAAATGGGCCTAATAGTCCTAACTGGCCTAATGAGCCTAATGGGCCTAAGTAGTCGAATGAGATTAACTAGCCTAAGTGGACTAATGGGCCTAACTGGCGTAAGGGGCTTAATGGGCCCAATGGGCCAACTGTGCCTAACTGGCCTAAGTGGCCTAATATGCCTAATGGGCCTAAGTGGCCTAATGGTTTGAATGAGCCTCATGGGCCTAATAGGCCTAAGTGGCTGAATAGACCCAATGGGTCGAATGGGCCCAACTGGCCTAACTGGACTAACTATCCTAATGGGTCCAATGTTTTTAAGGGGCCTAACTGGCATAAGTGTCTGTCCAATGGGCCTAATGGGTCTAATTGGCCTAATTGGCCTAAGTGGACCAATGGTACCAATGAGCCTAATGGGCCTAATACACCTAATGGGACCAATGGGTCGAATGGGCCTAACTGTCCTAACTCATGTAAGGGGACCAAGAGGCCTAATAGGCCTAATGGGTCTCGTGGGCTGAACTTGTCAAAGTGGCCTAATGGGACCAATGAGCCTAATGGGCCTAAATGGACAAGTGGCCTAATGGGCCAAACTGGACTAAGTGGCCTAATAGTCCTAATGGGATGAATGGACCTAAGTGGTGTAATGGGCCTAATGAGCCTAACGGGCCTAACTGGCTAAAGTGGCCTAATGGGCCTAACTGGCCTAAGTGGCCTAAAGGGCCTAATGGGTAGAACGGTCCTAAGTGGCATAATGGGTTGAATGATCCTAAGTCTTCCAATGGGTTGAATGGGCCTAGGTGGCCCAATGGGATGAATGAGATCCGAAAGGGCCTAATGGGCCTGAGTGGACAAATGGGACTAAGTGGCCTAATGGGCCAAACTGGACTAAGTGGCCTAATAGACCTAATGGGATGAATGGACCTAAGTGGTGTAATGGGCCTAATGAGCCTAACGGGCCTAACTGGCTAAAGTGGCCTAATGGGCCTAACTGGCCTAAGTGGCCTAAAGGGCCTAATGGGTAGAACGGTCCTAAGTGGCATAATGGGTTGAATGATCCTAAGTCTTCCAATGGGTTGAATGGGCCTAGGTGGCCCAATGGGATGAATGAGATCCGAAAGGGCCTAATGGGCCTGAGTGGACAAATGGGACTAAGTGGCCTAATGGGCCTAATGGGATTAATGGTTATAAGTGGATGAATGGGCCTAATGGTCCTAATGGGTCTAATGGCTGATTGAAATTTTATTTTTTATTTGATTTTCGAAGCACCGACTTTATGGTGTCTGATAGGATACAAACACAAAGGATGCTCAATTCAAAATTCAAAATTCAAAAAACAAAAGGATAACATAGAATCCAAGACAATCACGATCTTGGATCACCCGCTTCACCCGAAGTACCATTTCATGCAACCATCATCATGAAACCACCAGATGATGTCGTCGTCCTGTCACCACCATCGAGGTCATCGTCTGAATGGTCTAAATGGTCTAAATGGCCAAATTGGCCTAAATGTCCTAAATGGCCTAATTGATATAATTTTCTAAATGGACTAAATGAACTAAATTCCCTAATTGTTCTAATTGGCCTAAATGTCCTAAATTGAACTAAATGGCCTAAATTGGCCTTAATGACCTAAATTGGCCTAAATGGCCTAATTAGATTAATTGGCCTAAATTGCTTAATTGGAATAATTGGTCTAATTGGCCTAATTTTCCTAATTGGTTGATAAATTGGACTAATTGGACTAATTGGTGTAAATGGCCTAAATTGGCCTAAATAACCTAAATGGCCAAAATTAGCCCAATTGGGCAAAATGGCCTAAATGGCCTAAATTGGCCGAAATTGCCTAAATTGTCCAAAATGGCCTCAATGGACAAAATTGTCTTGATTGGCCTAAATTGTCCTAAATGGCCTAATGGGCCTAAAATGCCTAAATTTCATAATTGGACGAATTGGCCAAATGGTCAAAATTGGCCTAATCAGCCTAAATGTCTCAATCATCCTAATTGGCCTAATTGGGCTAAATTGCCTAAATTGGCATAAACGGCCTAATTGGCCTAATTGGCCTAAATGGTCTAAATTGGCCTAAATAGCCTAAATGAACTATATTGGTCTCAATGGCCTAATTATCATAAATGACCTAAATTAGACTAAATGGAATAAATGAACTAAATTTTCTAATTGTAAAATTGGCCTAATTGGCCTAATTGGCCTAATTGGCTTAATTGGCCCAAATTGGCCTAAATGGCATAAATCTTCTAATTGGCCTAAATGTTCTTAAGAGCCTAAGTTGGCCTAATTGGTCTGAATTGGTCTCATTGGTCTCATTGGCCAAAATTGGCCAAAATGGACTCATTAATCTAAGTGGCCTAAATGGCCAAATTGGCCAAAATGACCTAAATTTGGCTAAATTGCCTAATGGGCCTATTGAGCCTAAGGGTCGAATGGGGAGAAGTGGCATAAGTGGCCTAATGGACCTAATGGGTTTAAGTGGCCTAATGGCCCAATGTGTCCTAATCAACCTAATGAGCCAATTGGGCCTAAGTGGCCTAATGGGTCTAATGGGACTAATGGGACTAATAGGCCTAATGGGTCCACTTGTCCAAAGTGGCCTAAGTGGCCTAATGGGATGAATGGGCCTATTGGTTCTAAGTGGTCTAATGGGCCTATTAGGACTAAGTGTACTAATGGGCGCATTAAGTCCAATTCAACCTAATGGGCCTAATGGGATTAATGGGTCGAATGGACCAGTTGGGACTAAGTGGCTTGATGGACCTAATGGGCCTAATGGGACTAAGTGGGCTAATGGTCCCATTATGGTCAATTAGGCCTAATGGGACTAATGGCTGAATTATCCTAATGGACCTAATGGGCCTAATGGGTTTAATGGGCCTAATGGGTCTAAGAGGTCTAATGGACCTAAGTGGATGAATGGTCCTAAGTGACCTAAGTAGCCTAATGGGCCTAAGTGGCCTAAGTGACCTAATAGGCCTAAGGGGACAATTGGGCCTAAGTGAACTAATGGGACTAAGGGGCTCAATGGTCCCAATGGGAAAAGTGGGTTCAATGGTCCTATTGGTCTTATTGGGCCTAAGTGAACTAATGGGACTAATGGGCCCATTATGGCCAATTTGGCCAAATGGGCCCAATGGCTTAATTGGACTAATGGGCCTAAGGGGGCCAATGGGCCCAATGGGCCTAATGGTTCTAAGGGGCCTAATAGGTCTAGGTTGGATAATGGGAATATTGGGCCTATTGGGCCTAAGTGGTCTAATGGGCCTAATTGTCCTGATTAACCTAATGGCCCCATTATGGATAATTCAGCCTAATGAATCCAATGGCCCTAAGTGGCCTAATCGGTCAAAGTGGCCCAAGTTTCCTAATGGGCCTAATGGGTCCAATGGGTCTAAGTGGCCTAATGGTTCTAAGTAGCCTAATGGGCCAAATGGGTCCAAGGGTCTAAGTGTCCTAATGGCCCTAAGTGGCCTAAGTTTCCTAATGGGCCTAATGGGTCCAATGGGTCTAAGTGGTTGAATGGGCCAAAGTGGACCAAGTTTTTTAATGAGCCTAATGGGCCTAATGGTTGTAATGGGTATAATGGGACTAAGTGGCCTAATCTTCCTAATGGGTCTAATAGGCGTAAAGGGATGAATGGTTTGAATGGGCCTAAGTTGCCTAATGGGCTGAATGGGTCTAATGGGACTAAGTGGCCTAATTGGATTAAGTGGCCTAATGGGCATAAGTGGTTTAAGTTTCCTAATGTGCCTGATGGTCTTGATGGGTCCAATGGGACTAAGTGACCTAATGGGCCTAAGTGGCCTAAGTTTCCTAATGGGCCCAATGGACCTATTGGGTCCAATGGGACTAAGTGTACAAAGTTACCTAATGATCCAAATGGTCCCAATGGGCCTAATGGGCCTAAGTGGACTAAGTTGCCTAATGGGGTGAAGTGGCCTAATGATCTTAATGGGCCTAAGTGTCCTAATGGGCCTAATGGGCCTAAGTGGCATGATTGGCCTAATGGGTCGAACGGACCTAAGTGGACTAAGTTTCCTAATGGGCCTAAGTGGCCTAATGGTCCTAAGTGGTCTAATGGGCCTAAGTGGCCTAATGGGCCTAATGGGCCTAAGTGTTCTAAGTTGACTAATGGGCCTAACGAGCTTAATGGGTCGAATAAGCCTAATGAGCCTAATGGGTCTAATAGGTCTAAGTGGCCTAATGGGCCTAAGTAACCTAAGTTTCCAAATGGGCCTAATGGGATTAATGGGTCCAATGGTTCTAGGTGGATAAATGGTCCTGAGTGGCCAAAGTTTCCAAATGGGCCTATTGGGTTTAATTGGACTAATGGGGCTTAGTGGCCTAATCAGACTAATGGTTCTAATGGGACTAATGGGCCTAATGGATTGAATGATCCTAGGTGGACTTATGGGTTGAATGGGTTGAATAGGACTAATTGGCCTAAGTTTCCTAATGGGTGTGATGGTTCCAATGGGCCTAAGTGGGTTAAAGGGTGAGAAGGAATGAAAGAAGGCACTGAGGATCATAATCAGAATGAGCAAAACTAGAATGAACATTGTCATGTACTTTATCATCCGATTATCCATCATATGCATAAGAAAACTTGTGTACCCAGGATGATCATAATTAGGCTCAGGGAGAAAAATATCATACCCAGTATGATCGTATTCAGGCCAACCATTATTAGAAAGATCATACTCTAGACAATCATATTTAGAGAATGAATTTATTGAGGCTGATGATTGAAAAGATAAGGAAATAATGAGATCAACAATGTAGTCAACCATTTCAAAAGGTTTAAATTAATTTCTAGGTTTCAATTGGGTCAAGTGTTTTTGTATTAGAGTGGAATTGTTTTCTATTTTCAAGTGGGTCAAGAGAAGAAGTGAAGAAGTAAAAGTGTTTTGAAAGAAAAGTTTTCTAGATGTGAAATTTATGGGGAGATCAACATTCAAAACAATTATCATATTGAGAATTCAGAAGGAGAAGTAAAGGTTGTACAATAATCAATAATCTTTTTTAAGAGTTGATGAAGTCAAAATACATCCTAGATTTTCGGGGAAATTGAGATTATGGTGAATTTTATTAAGAGGGAAAATTTTAAGGATTACTACCAAATCATCTTGAGGGTCACCTATAAAAGGCGAAAAGTATATTGTACTTGATGTGGACCGATATACTATTCATGAGAGAGAAGCTTCAAGTTTTAAAGAGAAGAATAAGTTTCCGTATTCACTTTTTTTAAAGAAATTTTGATGGATTGAAGTGAAAGAGAAGAGACAATATCACAATGTTGTATTCAACTGATCATCGTACTTAGTGTTTATCATACTCAGCTGATTACCAAATTTATTTTGTCAATCGTATTCAATTGACCATCATATCAAACTGGATTAATCAAATTGGGATTTCCATACTGGGTCTTTTGGACTGAGGAAGATGTAGAATTGAAGTGGTGTCAACAAATCTCTATCGAATCCTATAAAAGTTATATTTTTCATACTAGGGAGAATCGTACCGAGTAGAATTGTATCGGGAAAACCATACTGGGAAGAATCATATTTGGGGGAATCATACTCAGGGGAATCAAACTGGGAAAATCGTATTGGGAAAATAAGACTTGTTTTTTTCTCCCAACAAAGTCCAGGAAGTTTTTACCATCCTATGGGTAAGAAATTGAAGAAGATTTTGCAATTGAATACATTTGTGGAATTGAAAAGAAGCACCGGTAACATGAGTTGTTACACAATCATTACATTTCCCTATTTGTGTTAAGAGCATTCACACCCAAAATTGGATTGTTTACATAGTGATACTTGATTGAAAGGGTATATCCTACTCATTTTAATACAATGATTATTTTCTAGTGGATTTTGTGGTATTGGATCACTTCCATACCATACCAAGAACGTAGATCTTCTTATTGAACGATGAATCTTATTTTTGTTTTTGTGGACGTGTGTTTGAATTATTTTGAGGAGGGAATAGAATCTTTAATAGGAGGTGAAGGTTGTTTCATTTGAAAAGAAACATAAGAGAAAAAAGTATCACTGATTCACCCCCTCCCCCTCTTAGTGATACATTCGTCTGTTGGGCACTTTCAAATGGATTAATGGGCCTAATAGTCCCAACTAGCCTAGTGAACCTAATGAGCCTAAGTGGTCGAATGGGCTTAACTAGCCTAATGGGCCTAATGGACCTAATGACCTAACTGGCCTAAGGGGCCTAATGGGACCAATGATCCAACTATGCGTAACTATCCTAAGTGGCATAATAGGTCGAATGGGATTAAGTGGCCTAATGGATCGAATGGGCCTAATGGGCTTAACGAGCCTAAGTGGCCTAATGGGCCCAATAGGTCAAATGGGCCCAATTGGCCTAACTGCCCTAATGGATTCAATGGGTCCAATGGGCCTAAGTGGCCTAATGGTACCAATTAGTATAAGTGTTAGCCCAATGGGCCTAATGCGTCGAACTAGAATAAGTGGCCTAACTGGCCCAATGGGACCAATGAGCCTAAAGGGCCTAACTAGCTGAATGTGCCCATTGGGCTTAACTGGCCTAATGGGGAGAATGGGATTAACTGGTCTAACTCGTGTAAGGGGCCCAAGGGGCCTAATGAGCCTAATGGGTCTAATGGGTCTAACTGGCCAAAGTGGCCTAATGGGCCCAGTGAGCCAAATGGGCCTAACTGGTCAAAATGGTACAATGAGACTAACTGGCCTAAGTGGCCTAATGGGCCTATGGGATGAACGGGCCAAAGTGGCATAATGGGCCTAATGATCCTAATGAGCCTAACTGACCAAAGTGGCATAATGGTCCTAACTGGCCAAAGTGACCTAATAGGCCTAACTGGCCTACGTGGCCTAATGGGCCTAATGGACTGAATGATCCTAAGTTGCGTAATGGACTGAATGACCTTAAGTATCCAAATGGGTTTAATGGGCCTAATGGGATTAATAGGCTTAATGGGTTGAATGGGCCTGAGTGTCCAAATGGGCCTAAGTGTTCTAATGGGCCTTAGTGGCCTAATGAGTCTTAGTAGCCTAATGGGCCTAAGTGGCCTAAGTGACCTAAGTGGCCTAATAGGCCTAATGGGACTAAGTATCATAATGGTCCTAATGGGTCTAAGTGGCCTAATGGGACTAAGTGACCTAATGGGTCTAATGGGTCTAATGGGCCTAAATGGCCCAAGTGGCCTAATGGGCCTAATGGGCTTATGTGGCCTAATAGGCCTAAGTGGCCTAATGGGTCTAAGTGGCATAAGTGGCCTAATGGGTCTAATGGAATTAAGTGGCCTAGTGGTCCTAATGGGCCTAATGGGCCCCAGCGGTCTAATGGGCCTAATGGTCCTAAGTGGCTGAAGTGGCCTAATGGTCCTAAGTGGCTCAGTGGGCCGAATGTGACGAAGTGACCTAATGGGACTAAGTGGCCTAATGGGATAAGGGGCCTAATGGACCTAATGATCCTAATGGGACTAAGTGGCCTAATGGGCATAATTGGCATAATGGGCCTAAGTGGTCGAAGTGGCCTAATGGGCCTAATGAGCCTAAGTGGCCTAAGTGGCCTAATGGGCCTAATGGTCCTAAGTGTCCTAATGGGAATTAGTGGCCGAATGGGCTTAATGGGCTTGAGTGGCCTAATGGTCCTAAGTGGACTAATGAGTCTAATGGGCCCAATTGGATTAAGAGGCCTAATAGGCCTAATGGTCCTAAGTGGTCTAATGACCTGAATGTGCCTAATGGGACTTAGTGGCCTAATTGGCCTCATGGGCCTAAGTGGATGAAGTGGACTAATGGGACTAATGTACCAACGTGGCCTAATTCTCCTTAGTAGACTAATGGGCCTAAGGTATCTAATGGTCCTAAGTGTCCTAATGGGCCTAAGTGGCCTAATGGGCCTAAGTGGATGAATAGGCCTAATGGGAATGATGGGACAAACTAGCCAAAGTGGCCTAATAGGCCAAATGAGCCTAAGTGGCCTAATGGGCCTAATGGACCTAATGGGCCTAAGTGGCCTAATGGGCATAATGGGCCTAAAGGGCCTAATTGGCCGAATGGGTCTTAGTGGCCTAATGGTTCTAATGGTCCTAAGTGGCCTAATGAGCCTCAGTGGCTGAATGGGCCAAATGGGCCAAATGGGCCTGAGTGGACTAAGTGGCATAATGTGCCCAGTGGGCCTAAGTGGCCTAATGGGTACAATGGATTGAAGTGTCCTAATGGGCCTGATGGGTCAAATGGGTCTTAGTGGCCAAATGGGCCAAATGGGCATGATCAGCTTAAGGATCATAATGGGCCTCAGTGGCCCAATGGGCCTAAGTTCCCTAATGGGCCTTAATGGCCGAATGGGCCTAAGGCCTAATGGGACTTAGTGGCCGAATGTGACTAATGAGACTAATGGTCTTGATAGGGCCAATGGGCACAATGAGGCGAAGTGGCCCAATGGGCCTCATGGGTCTAAGTGTCCAAATGGGCTTAATGGGCCAAAGTGACCTAATGGGCCTGATGGGCTGAATGGGACTCATGGGCCTAATTGTACTAAGTGTCCTAATAGGCCTAAGTGGACTAATGGGCCTAGTGGGACTAATGGGTCTGATGCATCAGATGGGCCTAATGGGCCTAATGTGCCTAACTAGCCTATGTGGCCTGATAGGCCTAGTAGGCCTAATGGTCTTAATGGGCCTAAGTGGATTAATGGGCCCAATGGGCTTAAGTGGATTAATGGTCCTAATGGGCTAAGTGGCGGAATGAGCCTAAATGGTGGAATGGGTTAAATAGGCCTAAGTGGCCTAAGGGTCCTAAGTGGCCGAATGGGCTTGATGGGCCTAATGGGCTTCAAGGGCCTCAAGGGACAAATCAGACCCATGGGCCAAATGGGCCTAAGTGGCCACATGGACCCAATGGGCCTAATGGGTATAAGTGTCCAAATGGGCCTAATGGGCCTCATGGGACTAAGTGGCCTAATGGGCCAAATTAACCAAATGGGCCTAATGTGCCTCCTAGGCCTAAGTGGCCAAATGGGCCTAGTGTGCCGAATGGGATTAAGTGGCTTAAGTGGACTAATGGGTCTATGTGGTTAAATGGACCTACTGGGCCTAAAGGGCCTAATGGGCCTAATTGGCCCAATGGACCTAATGGGCCTCATGGACCTAATGGGACTCATGGGCCTAGTGGACCTAAATGGACTCATGGGCCCAATAGGCCCAATGTTCCTAATAGGCCTAATGTTCCTAATGAGTCTAAGTGGATGAATGGGCCTTATGGGCCTCTTAGGGCCCAAGGACCTAAGTGGCCTAAGTGACCTAATGGGCATAAGTGACCTAATGGGTCTAATGAGCCTAGTAGTCCTAAGTGGGCTTAATGGTCCAAATGGGCCTAAGTGGCCTAATGGGCCTAATAGACCCAGTTGGCCTCAGGGTCCCAATGGGCCTAATGGGTTGAGTGGGACTAATGGACCAAATGGGCCCAATGGGCCTAATGGGGTTGATGGGCTTAGTGGTCCCAATGGGAATAATGGGCCTAAGTGGGCTCAAGGGCCTAGTGAGGCAAATGGGATAAATGGGCCTAATGAGCCTAATGGGCCCAAGTTTCCTAATGGGACTAATATGACTCAAGGGCCTCATGGGCCTAAGTGGGATCATTATCCCAATGGGTGGAATGGGCCTAAGTTTCCTAATGGGCCTTAGGGGCATCATGGGCCTAATAGGCCTCATTTTCCTCATGGTCAGAATGCACCTCATGGGACTGATGGGCCTAATGGGCCTAATGGACTTAATTTTTCGAATTGGTCAAAGTGCCCTGATGGGCCAAGTGGGCCTAATGGGCCGAATGGACCTAATGGGCCTAAGTGGCCTAAGTGGCCTGATCGGGCTAATTGACTGAATGGTCCTAATGGGCCTAAGTGGCCTAAGTGGATTAATGAGCCAAATGGTCCTAGTGGGACTAATGGGTTTAAGGCGCCTAATGAGACTAAGTGTCCTAATGGGCCTACATGGACTAATGAACCTGAGTGGCCTAATGGGGATATTTTATCAAATGGGCCTAATGGGCCTAAGTGGCCTAAGTGGATTAATGAGACTAATGGGGCTAATGAGACTAATGGTTTTGATGGGACTAATGGGCCTAAGTGTCCTAATGGGCCTAATGGGCTGACTTGGCCCAATGGTCCTAATGGGCCTAAGTGGCCCAATGGGACTAATGGGACTAATTGGTTTAATGGGCCTAATGGCCTTAAGTGGCCTAAGGTTTCTAATGGTTCTACATGGCCTAATGGGCCTAATGGGCCTAAGTGGACCAAGGGACCTAAGTGGCCTAATGGGTTTAATGGGTCGAAGTGGCCTAAGTGTCCTAATCGGCCCAATTGGATGAATGCGACTAATGGGCCTAATGGGACTAAGTGTCCTGATGGGATTAATGGTCTTAATGGGCCTAATAGGCCTTATGATCCTAATGGGCCTAATGGGCCTAATGGTCATAATGGTCCTAAGTGGCCTAAGTGGTCTAATCAGCCTAATCAGCTGAATGGATGGGCCTAATGGGCCTAAGTGGCCTAATGGGACCAATGTTCCTATGTGGCCTAATGGTCCTAATGAGCCAAAGTGTCCTAATAGACCTAAGTGGCCGAATGGGCCTAAGTGGATGAATGGGGCTAATGGGCCTAAGTGGTCGAATGAGGCTGATGGGCCTAAGTGGTGGAATGAGATTAAGTGGACCAATTCATCTAATGGTCCTAATGGGTGTAAGTGGCCTAATGGGTATAATTTTCATAATGGGATTAATGGGGAAAAGTGGTTGAATGATCCAAATGGGCCTAATGGACCGAATGGGATGAATGGTCCTAAGTGGCCTAATGGGCCTAGTGGGCCTAAGTGGCCTAAAGGGACTAATGGGACTAAGTGGCCTAAGTGTCCTAATCGGCTTAATCAGCCGAATGAGACTAATGATCCTAATAGGCCTAAGTTTCATAATGGCAGTAATGGGCCTAATGGTTAAGTGGCGTAAATGGCCTAATGGGCCTAATGGGCATAATGGGCCTAAGTGGCCTAAGTGGTCTAATCAGCCTAATCTGTCGAATATGCCTAATGGGACTAAGTTACCTAATAGGCCTAATGGTCCTATGTGGCCTAATGGTCCTATGTGGACTAAACGACCTAATCAGTGGAATGTGCCTAATGGGCCTAAGTGGACTAATGGGCCTAATGAGTCTAATTGGCCTTATATGGCTAATCGACTGAATGGGCCTAATGTGCCTATGTAGCCTAATGGGCCTAAGTGGATTAATCGGACTAATTGACTAAATGAGAATAAGTGGCCTAATCGGCCTAATCGATCGAATGGGACTAATGGGAAGAATTGGCCTAAGTGGCCTAATCGCCCTAATAGGTCGAATGGGCCTAATGGGCTTAATGGGTCTAAGTGGCCTAATGGGACTAATGGGTCTAAGTGGCCTAAGTAGCCAAATTGTCTTAATCGATGGAATGGGACTAATGGGACTTAGTGGTTGAATGGGGCTAATGGGACTAATGGTCCTAATGGGACTAAGTGGCCCAGGTGGCCTTATTGGCATAATCGACCAAATGGGCATAATGGGCCTTAGGGGGCTAAGTGGTCGATTGGGACTAATTGGTCTAAGTGGCTGAATGCGCCTAATGTTCTAAATTGGCCTAATGAGGTTAATGGGCCTAAGTGGGTGAATGGGATGAAGTGACATAATGGGCCCAATGGGCATAATGGGTGTAAGTGGCCTAATGGGCTTAATGGGCCGAAGTGGCCTAATGGGCCTAAGTGGTCGAATGGGGCTAAGTGGCTGAATGGGCCTAATGGGCCTAATGAGCCTAATGCTCATAATTGGCCTAATGGACCCAATGGCCCTAATGGGTGTAAGTTTCCTAATGGGAATAAGTGGCCTAATGGGCCTAATGGGCCAAGTGGGTCGAATGAGCCGATGGGGCCAAATGGGCCCGATGGTCCTAATGGGACTAATGGGCCTAATTTTCCTAATGGGCCTAAGTGACCTAATGGGACAATGGGACTAAGTGGCCTAATGGGAATAATGGGCCTAAGTTTCTTAAGTGGCCTAAGTGGCCAAATCAGATCAATCGAATGAATGATACTAATGGGCCTAATGGGCCTAAGTGGAATAATGGGACTAATTGGCCTAAGTGGTTGAATGATCCTGATGAGAATGATGGGATGAATTGGCCTATTAGGCCTCATTTTCCTAAGTGGCCTAATGAGCTTCATGGGCCTAATTGTCCTAAGGGGCCTAAGGGGCCTAATGGGCTTCATGGGCCTAAGTCTCTTAATGGGACTCATGGGCCTAAGTGGCCTTATGGTCTAATGGGACGAAGGGGACTAAGTGTCCTAAGGGGCCTCATGGATTTAATGACCTTAACATACCTAGGTGATAGATGGGTCAAATGGGCCAAATAGGCCTAATTGGCCTAATGGTCCTAAGGGGCCAAATGGGCCAAATTGGACTAAGTGTCCTAATGGGCCTAAGTGACCTAATGGGCCAGATTTTCCTAGTTAGACTAATGATCTTAATGGGACTAATGGGTCTTAGTGGCCTAATGGAACTAATGGGCCCAATGGGCCAAATTGGCCTAAGTTGCCTAATGGGGATAATGGGCCAAAATGGCATAATGGGACAAAGTTTCCTAATCGGCCTAAAGGGCTTAATTTTCCTAATGGGCCTAATGGGCCTAAGTGGACTAATGGGATTAATGGGCCTAGTGGGCCTAAGTGTCCTAATAGGCCTAATGTGCCTTAGTGGCCTAATCAGACTAATGGGACTAGTTGAACTAATGGGCCAAAGTGGCCTAATGGGCCAAAGTGGCCTAATGGGCCAGAGTGGCCTAATGGGCTTAATGGGATTAACGGGCCTAGGGGACAAATTCGCCTGATGGGTTGAATGTGCCGAATGGGTATAATGGGCCGAATGGGCCTAGTTAGCCTAAGTGGACTAATCAGATGAATGGGTCTAATGGGCCTAAGTTTCCTAATGAGCCTAATGGGATTAATGGTACTAATGGGCCTAATGGGCCTAATGGGCATAAGTGGCCTAATGGGCTTAATGGGTTTAAGTGGCCTAATTGGCCTAATCAACCAAATGGGCCTAATCAACCGAATGTTCCTAATGGGACTAAGTGTCCTAATAGGCTTAATGAATCTAATGGTTCTAATGGTCCAAATGGGCCTAATGGATCGAAGTGGTCGAAGTGGCCTAATTGGCTTAATCAACCGAATGGGCCAAATGAGCCTTATGGGCCTAAGTGGTCGATTTCAGCATAAGTGGTCTAATCGGTATAATGAGCCAAATTTGCCTAGTGAGGGTAATGGTCCTAATGGTCCTAAGTGCCTGAATGCACTTAATTGGCATAATGGGCGTAATGGGCCTAATGGGCGTAAGTTGCCTACTGGGACTAAGTGGCTTAATGGGCCTAAGTGGCTTAATGGGCCTAGTTGGACTATGTGGTTGAAAGGACCTAATGTTCCGAATTCGACTAATGGGCCTAATGGGAATAAGTGGACTCATGGGACTAATGGGCCTAAGTGTCCCAATAGGCCTAGTGGACCTAAGTGATTGAATGGTCATAATGGGCCTAATGCGCCTAAAGGGCTTAAGTGGCCTTATAGGACTAATGGGTCCAATGGGCCTAATGGGCCTAATGGGCATAATAGGCTAATGGGCCTAATGCGCCTAAGTGAACTAATGGGCCTAGGTGGCCGAATTGGCCTAATGGGCTTAATGGGCCTAGTGGGCCTAAGTGGCTGAATGGGCCTAAGTGGACCAATCGACCGAATGGGCCTAAGTGGCCTAATAGGCCTAAGTGGTCCAATGGGGCCAATGGTCATAATGGGCCTAAGTGGCATAAGTGGCCTAATGGGCCAAAGTGGCCCAATGAGCCTAAGTGGCCTAAGTGGCCAAATGGGCCAAATGGGCCTAATGTGCCTAATGGGCCTTATGGGCCTAAGTGGCCTAATCAGCCTAAGTGGCATCATGGGCCTTATGGGATTAATGGGCCTAAGTGGCATAATAGACCTGATGAGATTTAGAGGGAAAATCGGCCTAACGAGCCAAAGTGGCCTAATGGGCCTCATGGGCCTATATGGACTTAGTGGACTAATATGCCTAATGGGATAAATGTTCATAATGGGCCTATTGAGCCGAAAGGTCCTAATTTGCTGAATGGGCCAAAGTGGCCGAATGGGGATAATGGGATGAATGGGTCTAGTGTCCAAATGGGCTTATGTTTCCTAATGGGTGTAATGGGCCTAAGTGGCCTAGTGGGCCAAAGTGCCCTAATGGGCCTTAGTGGCCGAAGCAGCCTAATGGGACGAATGGGACAAAGTGGCCTAATGGGCTGAATGGGACAAATGTTCCTAGTGGGGCTAATGGGCCTAAGTGGCCTAATGGGCCAAATGTGTCTAAGTGGCCTAATGGGCCGAATGGGCCTAATGTGCGTAGTAGGCCTAATGGGCCTAAGTGGCCTAATGTGCCTAAGTGGATTAAGTGGCCTAATGGGGAAAATGGGCATAAATGTCCTAAGGGTCCTAAGTGGCCTAATGGACCTAATGGTCCAAATGAGACTAAGTGGACTAATGGGACGAATGGGCGTAATTGGCCAAAGTGGCCTAAAGGGACTAATTGGATTAATGGGAATAATGTTCTTAATGGGCCTAAGTGGACGAATGGGCCTATTGGGTCTAAGTGGCCTAATGGGCCTAAGGGCCCTAAGGGGCCTAATGGGCCTAAGGGTCCTCATGGGCCTTAGTGTCTGAATGGGCCTCATGGGCTAAGTGGCCAAATGGGCCAAATGGGCTTAATAGGCCTAGTGGGATGAATGGGCTTAACAGGCCTTGGTGAAAATGAGCCTAATGGATCGAGTAGACCTAAGGGGCCAAATGGTCCTAGTGGGCCAGAGTGTCCAAATAGGCCTAATGGACCTGATGGGACTAAGTGGCCTTATGGGCCTAAGTGGCCTAATCAACCTAATTGGCGTAATGGGCCTAATGAGCACAATGGAATTTTTGGCCTAATGGTCCTAAGGGGAATAATTGGCCTAAGTAGCCTAATGGGATTAGGTGGCCTAATGGGCTTAATGGGCTTTACGAGCCTAGGGGCCAAATGGGCAGAATGAGCCGAATGGACAGAATGGGCCTAATTAGCCTAAGTGGCCAAATCGGACTATGCGGCCTAATGAGCCAAAGTTGTGTGATCATCCTAATGGGTTTAATAGGACTAATTGGCCTAATGGGACTATGTGGCCTAATGGGCGTAATTGGCCTAAGTGATCTCTTGGGTCTCATGGTCCTAAGGGGCCTAACGGGCCAAAGTTTCCTAATCAACCCAATGGGCATAATTGGCCTAATGGGCCTAATGGACCAAATGAGCCTAAGTGGCCTAATCGGCCTAATGGGATTAGTGGTCCCAGTGGACCTAAGTTCCCTAATGGGCCTAATGGGCCTTAGTGGCTGAATCAGCCTAATGTGCCTAAGTGGCCTAATGGGCCTAAGTGGGCTAATGGGCTTAATGGGCATAACGGGCCTAGGGTCCAAATGGGCCTAATGGTCTGAATGGGACTAATGAGATGAATGGGTCTAATTAACCTAAGTGGTCTAATGAGCCTAATGGGCCTAATGGGCCTAAGTGGCCAAATGGGCCTAAGTTGTCTAATCAGTGTAATGGGTTTAATGGGCCTAATGGGCCTATGTGGCCTCATCGGCCTAATGGGATTAATGGACCGAGTGGGATTAAGTGGCCGAATGGGACTAATGTACCTCTGTGGCATAATCGGCCTAATGGGATGAAGTGGCTGAAGTGGATGAATGGGCTAAGTGGCCCAATGGGCCTAAGTGGACTAATGGGGCTAAGTGGCTTAATGGGCCTAAGTGGCCTAATGATCCTAATGGGCCTAAGTGGCCTAAGTGGTCTAATGGGCCTAGTGGGACTAATGGGCCTAAGTGGCTTAATGGGTCGATGTGGCCGAATGAGCCTAATGAACATAATGAGCCTAAGTGACCAAAGGGGCTTAATGGGGCCAAGTGGCCTAAGTGTCCTAATGGGCCTAATGGGCCTCACTAGCCTAATGGGACTAAGTGGTCCAATGGGATTAAGGGGCCTAATGGGCCTAAGGAACCTTAGTGGCCTAATGGGCCTAAGTGGCCTAATGTACCTGAGTGGCCTAATGGGCCTAATGGGCCTTAGTGGCCTAATGGGACTAATCTACCTAAGTGCCCTAATGGTTCTAATCATCTTAATGGGCCTAGGAGGCCAAATGAGTCGAATGGGCCAAAGTGGCCTGATGGGCCTAATGGGCCACATTGTCTTAATGGGCCTAATGGGCCTAAGTGTCTTAATGGGACAAAATGGCTTAATGAGTCGTATAGTCCTAATTGTCCTAATGGGACTAATGGGCCTCATCGGCTGAAGTGGCTTAATGGGCCTGATGGGCCTAATGGGCCTAAGTGGCCTAATGAGACGAATAGGTCTTAGTGGCCTAATGAGTCGAATGGGCCCAAGTGGCCTAATGGGGCTAATGATCCTAATAGACCTAAGTGGCCTAATGGGCCTAATGGGACTGATGGGCCTAATGGGATGAAGTGGCGTAATGAGTCGAATGGGTCTAAGTGGCCTGATGGGCCTGATGGGCCTAATGGGATGAATGGGTCGAAGTGTCCTAATGGGCCTGATGGGCCTGATGGGTTGAATGGTTCTAGGTGGCCTAATGATCGGAATTGGCCTAAGTGGCCAAATGGGCCTAATGGGCCTTAGTGGCCTAATGGGCTTGATGGACCTGATGGGCCCAATGGGTCGAATGGGCCTCATTGGCCTTATGGACATGATGAATTAATGTTCCTAATGATCCTCATGGTCCTAAGTGGCCTAATGGGCCTAATAGGCCTCAATGGACTAATGGACCTAATGCGCCTAATGGGCCTAAGTGGCCTAATGGTCATAATAGTCCTTAGTGGATTAATAGGCCGAAGTGGCATTAGTGGCATGATAGGCCTAGTGGGATTAAGTGGCCTACTGAGCTGAATGGGCCTAAGTGGCATAATAGGCCTAAGTGCCCTAATGGGCCTAATAGCCATAATGGGCCTATGTGGCCTAATGGGCATGATGGGCCTTAGTGTCATCATGGGCCTAATAGGCCTAATGGTCCTAAGTTGACAAAGTAGCCTAATGGAGATAATGGGCCTAACGGTCCTAAGTGGCCTAATGGGCCTGATGGGTCTAATGGGCCTCAGTGGCCTAATTGGCCACATGGTCCTAATGGGCCTTAGTGGACCAATGCGCCTAATGGACCTAAGTGGCTAATGGGCCTAAGCTGGCTCATGGTCCTAATGGGATTCATGGGCCTAATGTGCCTCACTAGTCTAAGTGGCCCAATGGGCCTCATGGGCCTAAGTGTCCTAATGGGCTGAGTGAGCCTCATGGGCTTAAGGGGCCGACTGGGCCTGATTTTCCTAATGGGCCTAATGGGCCTCAGTGGTTGAATGTTCCCAATGGGATTAACAGGGATGGTAGGACCAATGGGAATAATGCCCCAAGTGGCCCAACGTTCCAAATGGGTCTATGTGGCCTATTGGGCCTAATAGACCTAATGTACCTAATGGGCCTAATGGGGCGAATGGACCTAAGTGGCCTAAGTGTCCTAATGGGAATAATGGGCCTAAGTGCCCGAATGGGCCTAAGTGGCTGAATGGGCCAAAAGGACCTAAGTGATAGAATAAGCTTAATGATCCTAAGTTCCCTAATGGTCCTAAATGGCCTCATGAGCATAATGGGCCTATGTGGACTGATTGGCCTAATGGGCCTCATGGGCCTAGTGGGCCTCAAGTGCCTAAGTGGACTAATGGGCCTAGTGGGCCCAATGAGCGTAAGTGGCCTAATGGGCCTAATGGGGTTAACTGGACAAATGGGCCGAATGCTCCTAATGTGCCTAGTGGGCCTAAGTTTCCAATGGGCATAATGGTCTGAATGATCCTAGGTAGCCTAAGTGTCCTAATCGGTCTAATTGAACAATTGGGCCTAATGGGCCAAATCGTCCTAGGTGGCCGAATGGGCCTAATGGGCCCACGTGGCCTAATTTTCCTTGGTGACCGAATGGGCATAATGGGACTGATAGGCCGAAGTGGCCTAATGGGCCTAATGGGCCTCATGACCTAAGTGGCCTAACAGGCCGAATGGGCTGAATGGGCCGAACTGGCCTAATTGACCTAATGGGACCAACATGCCTAATGGTCTTAATGGGATTATTGGGCATAGATGCCAAATGGTCCTAATGGGCCGATTGGGCCTAATGGACCTAAGTGGCCTAATGGGCATAATGGGCCTAAGTGGACCAATGAGCCTAAGTGTCCTAATCGACCTATGGGATTAATGGTACAAATGGGCCTAATGGGATTAATGCGCCTAAGTGGCTTAATGGGCCTAATGAACCTAATATGACTAAGTGGCCTAATGGGTCTGGGTGTCCCAATGGGCTTAATGGACTTAACGAGCCTAGGGGAAAAAAGGTCCTAATGGGCTAAATGGGCCTTAGCGGCCTAATGGTCCTAAGCGGCCTAATGGGCCTAAGTGGCCAAATCGGCCTAATGGGTGTAATGGTCGTAATGGGCCAAATGGACTAATGGGTCTAAGGGGCCTAAGGGGTCCAATGGTCCTAAGTGTCCTAATGAGCATAGCTGGCCTAATGGGATTGAAGGGCTTAACGAGCCTAGGCTCCAAATGGGCCTAATCGGCCTTAGTGGCCTAATGGGCCTAATGGGTCGAAGTGGAATAATGGGAAAAAGTTGCCTAATTGACCTAAAGGGTATAATGGGCTGAATGGGCTGAATGGTCCAAAGGGTCCTAAGTGGCCAAATGGACCTAATGGGCCAAATGGGCCTAATTGGAATAAGTGTACTAATGGGATTAAGTTTCCTAATTGGGCTAATGGGATTAATGGTCCTAATGGGCCTAATGGGACTAAGTGGCCTAAGGGGCCTAAGTGGACAAATAGACCTGATGGGATTAATGATCCTAGTGGGACTAAGTGGCCTAATGGGCATTAGTCGCCAAATCATTCTAATTGAGATAAGTGGATCAATGGGCTTAATGGGATTAATGAGACTAGAGGCCTAATGGGCCTAATTGGATTGAGTTTCCTAATGTGCCTAATGGGCCGAAGTGGCCTAATGGGCCTAAAGGGATTGAGTGGTCTAATGGGCCTAAGTGGCCTCATGGACCGAATAGGCCTAATGGGCCTAATGGGCATAACGGGCCTAAGTGGTCGAATGGGCCTAATGGGTTTAATGGGACAAGGTGGCCTAATGGGAATAATGGGAATAATGGGACAAAGTAGCCTAATGGGCATAATGGGCCTATGTGGCCTAATGTGCCCAATGGACCTTAGTGTCTTATTGGGTCGAATGGGCCGAATGGGCCTAAGTGGATAAATCAGCCTAAAGGTCCTAATGCACCAAAGTGGCCTAATGGACCTAAGTGGCTGAATGGGCCTAAGTGGCCTAATGGGGATAATGGGCCTAATTGGACGAAAGGGATTAAGTGGCCTAATGGGGCTAATGGGCCTTAGTGGCCTAATCGGCCTAAAGGGAATAATGCACCAAAGTTCCCCAATGGACCTAAGTGGTCGAATGGGCCTAAGTGGCCTAATGGGGCCAATGGACCTAAGTGGACGAATGGGCATAAGTGTCCTAATGGTACTAATGGGCCTAAGTGGTGGAATGGGATTAAGTGGCCTAATGGGCCTAATGGGTGTAAGGTGTCTAATGGGGCTTATTTTCCTAACAGGGTGAAGTGGACCAATGGGATTAATGGGACAGTGTGGCCGAATGAGCAAAATGGGGCTAAGTGTCCCAACTGGCTTAATGGGCCTAATGGGCCTAAGTGGCCTAATGGGCCTAATGGGACTAAGTGGACTAATGGTTCTAATGGGCCGAAGTGGACTGATGGGCCTAAGTGGCCTCATGGGACTAATGGGACTAAGTGTCCTAAGTGGCCTAATTGGCCTAATCGACCAAATGGGCCTAATGGCCCTAAGTGGCTTAAAGGGCCACATGGTCCCAAGTTGCCAAATGGTCCTATTTGGCCTTAGTGGCCTAGTGGGCCAAATTTTCCTAAGTGGCCTCATGAGTCTAATGGGATTAATGGGATGAATGGGGCAAATTTGGCTAATGGGGCTAAGTGGCCTAATGGGCCTAAGTGTCATAATGAGCCTAGGTGGCCCGAATGAGTCTAATGGTCTGAATGAGCCTAATGGTTTGAATGGACCTAATGTGCCGAATCGGCCAAAGTGGCCTAATGGGCCTGATGGCCCGAATGGTGTCAATGGACCGAATGAGGTTAATGGGAAGAATGGGCTTAATGAGCTGAATGGACCAAATGGGACGAATGGGCTGAAGTGGCCTAATGCGAAAAAGTGACCTAATGGGCCTAATGGTACGAATGGGCCTAATGGCCCGAATGGTCCTAATGGGTCGAATGGGCCTAATGGGATGAATGGACCTAATGGTCCAAAGTGGCCTAAGGGGCCTAATGGTCCAAACAGGCTTAACGGGTGTAAGGAGCCTAATGGGACTAATGGGGTGAACAAGCCTAATGGGCCTAAGTGGCTTAATGGGACTAAGTGTTCTAATGGGCTTAATGGGATGAATAGACCTAATGGGCCTAAGTGGCCTAATTAGCCTAATGGGCCTAAGTGGCCTAATCTTCCAAATAGGCTTAATGGTCCCAATGGGCCAAAGTGGCTTAATCGGCCTAATGGGAAAAAGTGGCCTAATCGCCCTAATGGGATTGAGTGGCCTAATGGACCAAAGTGGCCTAATGGGAGTAAGTGGCCTAATGGTCCTAGGGGGGCCTAATGGTCCTAGTGGGCATAATCAACCTAATGGATTAATGGGCCAAAGTGGCCTAATCGGTCTAATGGGATTAAGTGGCCTAATGTGTCGAAGTGGCCTAATGGGACTAAGTGGCCTAATGGGCATAATTGGCCAAATAAGCCTACTGGGCCTAATGGGCCAAAGTGGCCTAATCGACCTAATGGGCCTAAGTGTTCAAATGGGCCTAAGTTACCTAATGGGACAAAGTGACCTAATAGGTTTAAGTGGACCAATGGGCCTAAGTGGATGAATGGTCCTAATGGGCCTAAGTGGCTTGATGAGCCTATGTGGCCTAGTGGGCAGAATGGGCCTAAGTGGCCTAATGGGCCTAATTGGCCTAATGGGCCTAAGTGGCCTCATGGGAATAATGGACCTAAATGGCCTAATGGGTCTAATGGTCCTAATGGACTGAATGGGCCTAATGGTCCTAATGAGCCGAATGGGCCGAGTGGGCCTAGTGGGACAAAGTGGGCCAAGGGGATTAATGGGCATAATGGGCCTAAGTGGCCCAATCGACCTAAGGGGATTAATGGGCCAAAGTGGCCTAATGGACCAAATGGGCCTAAGTGTCCTAAGTGGCCAAATGAGCATAATGGGCCAAAGTGGCTAAATGGGCCTAAGTGGCCTATTGGGCCGAAGTGGCCTAATGGGCCTAATGAGCCTAATGGGCCTAATGGGCCTAATAGACCGAAGTGGCGTAATCGGCCTAATGGGATTAATGGGCCTAAATTTCCTAATGGGCCTAATGGGCCTAAGTGACCTAAGTAGCCTAATGGGCCTAATGGGCCAAAGTGGCCTAATCAGCCTAATGGGCCTAAGTGGCATAACATACCTAATGGGCCTAAGAGGCCTAATGGGCCTAAGTGGATAATGGTCCTCAAGGGATTAAGTGGCCTCATGAGACTAATGGGCTTCAGTAGCCTCATAGGCCTAATGGGCCAAAGTGGACTAAGTGGCCTAATGGGCCAAATCAACCTAATAGGCCTAAGTATCATGATGGGCCTAATGGGATAAAGTTTTCTAATGGGAATAATAGGACTAATGGGCTTAATGGGCCTAAGTTACCTAATGGGCCTAGGTGACCTAATCACCCTAATGGGCATAATGGGATTAAGTGGTCAAATTGGCCAAAGGGTCCTAATGCGTCCAATAGGATTAAGTGGCATAATGGGCTTAATGGACCCAAGTGACCTAATCGGCCTAATGGGGCTAATGGGCATAATGGGCCTAAGTGGCCAAATGAGCCTAATTGGCCAAATGGGCCTAATGTACTTAGTGGACCTAATAGGCCTAATGGGTCTAAGTGGCCGAATGGGCCTAATATGCCTAAGTCGCATAATGGGCCTAATGAGCTGAATGGTCTAAATGGTCCTAATGTTACTAGTGGGCCTAATGGGACTAAGTGGATGAATGGGCCTAATGGTCCTAAGTGGCCAAATGGGCCAAATGGGCCTAAGTGGACTAATGAGCCTAATGGGACAAATGTGCCTAGTGGGCCTAAGTTTCATAATGGGCCTACTAGGCCGAATGGGCCTAAGTGGCCAAATGTGCCAAATGGATCGGATGGGCCCACGTGGCCTAATGGACATGAGTGGCCTAGTGAGCCTAATGGTCCCAATTGGCCTAAGTGTCATAATGACCCAAAGTGGCCTAATGGGATTAATGGTCCTAGTGGTGATAATGGGTATAATGGGCCTAAGTGGCATAATGGGCCTAAAGGGATGAGTGGGACTAAGTTGCCTAATTATCCCAATGGGGCTAAGTAGCGTAATCTGCCTAATGGGCCTTACAAGCCTAATGGACCTAATGGGTATAATGATCCTAAGTAAGCTATGTGGCATAATGTGTCTAATGGGCCAAATGGGACTAAGTGGCCTAATTAGCCCAATGGGCCTAAGTGGCCTAATATGATGAATAGGCCTAAGTGGCCTAAGGGAATGAAATGACCTAATAGGACCAACGAGCCTAAGTGGCCTAATGGGCCTGATCAACCTAATGGGCCTCATGTGCCTCAGTGGCCTAATGGGCCTAATGTTCCTACGGGGCCTAATGTGCCTAAGGGGCTTAATGGGCCAAATGGGCATCAGTTTATGAATGGGCCTAAGAGGCCTAATGGGCCTAATGGGCCTAAGTTTCCTAATTGGACTAAGTGACATAATCAACCTAATGGACATAATGGGCGTAATGGGCCTAATTGGTTGAGTGGGCCTAATTGAAAAAATGGGCCTAATGTGCCTAGTGGGCCTAATAGGCCAGATGGGCCCAATTGGCATAAGTGATCTAATGGACCTGATGGGCCTAATGAGACTAAGTGACCTCATCATCCTAAGTGAACTGATGGGCCAAAGTGTCCAAATGGGCCTAATGGGCCTTAGTGGCCAAAGTGGCCAAATGGGACTCATGGGAATAAGTGTTGGATGGGCCTAGTGGGATTAAAGGGCATAATGGGCCAAATGGGCCAAATGGGACGAATGTGCTCAGATGGCCCAATGGGCCTAATGGGGTTAAGTGGCCTAATGGGCCTAATTTTCCTAAAGGGCCTAATGGGTCTAATGGGTTTAAAGGGCCCAAGTGGCCGGATGGGTCTAATGGAACTCATAGGCCTCATTGGTCCAAAGGGCCTAAGTGGCCTCATTAGCCCAATGAGCCTAATGGGCCTCAATGTCATAATGGTCCTGATGGGCTTGATGGGTGTGATGGGCCTGATGGGCCTAATGGTCCTCATGGGTGGAATGTTCCTCATGGGCCTTATGGTCTAGATGGGCCTAATGGGCCTAATGGTCCAAAGTGGACTAGTAGGCTTAATGGGCCTAAGTTCCCTAATGGGCTTAATGGGCCTAATGGATCTAATGGGCCTAAGTGGTCTAAGTGGAAAAATAGGGATAATCAAACAAATGGGGCTAATGGTTCTAAATGGCCTTAGTGGCTTAATGAACCTAATGGGCCTAATGGGACTAATGGGTTTAATGGGCCTAATGTTCCTAAGCATCCTAATGGGACTAATGGGACTAGGTGGCCTAATGGGACTAATGGGCCTAAGTGGCCTAATCGGGATCATCGGCCGAATGGACCTAATGGGCCTCGGTTTCTTAAGTGGCTTAATGGGCCTAATTGGGCTAATGGGATTAATGGGTTTAATTAGCCTAATGGACCTAAGTGCCCTATTGGGACAAATGGTCCTATGTTGCATAAGTGGGCTAATGGTCTTAAGTGACCTAATGGGACTAATGGGCATAATGGGACTAATGGGTTTAGTAGGAATAATGAGCCTAAGTGGCATAATGGGCCTAATGGACCTAGTGGGACTAACTGGCATAATGTGCCTAAGTGGCCTAATGGACCTAATGGGCCTAATTGGCCTAAGTGGCCTAATCCTCCTAATTGACTGAATGAGCCTAATGGGCCTAAGTGGCCTAATGGGCCTAATGGGCCTAATGCACCAATGTAGCCTAATGGTCCTAATGTGCCTAATGATCCTAATGGGCCTAAGTGTCCTAATCAGCGTAATCAAGCGAATGAGACTAATGGACCTAAGCAGTCTAATGGGATTAATGGGCCTAATGCCTAAGTGGCCTAATGGGACTAATGGGCATAATGGGCATAATGGAACTAAGTGGCCTAAGTGGTCTAATTAGCCTAATCGGCCGAATGGTCCAAATGGGCCTAAGTGGCCTAATTGGTCTAATCTACTGAATGTGCCTAATAGGCCTAATGGGCCTAAGTGGCCTAATGGGCCTGATGGGACAAAGTGGCATAAACCACCTAATAGACCGAATGAGCCTTAGTGTCCTAATGGGCCTAAGTGGCCTAATTGGGATAATCGAACGAATTGGCCTAAGTGGTCGAATCAGCCTAATCGACCAAATGGGCCTAAGTGATCGAATCAGCCTAATCGAACGAATGGGACGAATGGGCCTAAGTGGACTAATGCGTCTAATGGGTATAATGGTTCTAAGTGGACTAAGTGGCTTAGTCGGCCTAATCAACCGAATGGGACTAATGGCCCTTATAGGCCTAAGTGGCTGATTGGGCCTGACAGGCTTAATGGGCCTAATGCGTCTAATGGGTATAATGGCCTAAATGGGGATAATGGGCCTAATGTGCCTAAGTTTCTGAATGTTCTTAAGTGGAATAATGGGCCTAATGTCCGGATAATGGGCCTAGTGGACCTAAGTGGACAAATGAGCCTAATGCACCTATGGGGCCGAATGGGCCTAATGGGCCAAATAGTCCTATTAGGCCTAATGTGACTTAGTGGACTAATGGTCCAACAGACCTAAGTGGATTAATGGTCCTAATGGTATTAATGGGACTAACAGGCCTAAGTGGCCTAAGTGGCCTAATCAGCCAAATTGAACAAATGGGCCTAATGGGCCTAAGTGGTATAATGGTCCAAATTGGCCTTAGTGGTCGAATGGGCCTAATGGGAATGATGGGATGAAGTGGCATAGTGGGCCTCGTGAGCCTAAGTGGAATAATGGACCTCATGGTCCTAAGTGGCCTAAGGGGTCTAATGGGCCTAATGGGCCTCATGGGGCTAAGTGGCCTATTGTGCCTCATGGACCTAAGTGGCCTCATGGGACTAATCGGCCTAAGGGGCCTAAGTGGCCTAATAGGCCTAATGGGATTAATGGGATTAATGGGCCTAGGTGCTAAATGGGCCAAAGTGGCCTAAGGGGCCTAATGGGACTAAGTGGCCTAATGGGTCTAGGTGGCCTAATGGGCTTAATGGGTCTAGGGGCCAAATGGACCTAATGGGCCTAATGAGATGAATGGGACTAATTGGCCTAAGTGTCCTAATGGGCCTTTGTGTCCTAATGTTCCAAAGTTTCCTAATCAGCCTAATGGGTTTAATGGGCTAAATGGGCCTAATGGGTCTAAGTGGTCTAATGGTCCTAATGGGCTGAATGGCCCTTATAAACCTAAGTGGTCTAATGGACCTAATGGGTCAAAGTGTCCTAATGGTCTAAAGTTGCCTAATCGGACCAATGGGATTAATGGGCCTTATGGTAATAGTGGGACAAATGGGCCTAAGTGGCATAATGGGCCTAGGTTGCCTAATTGGCATAGTGGGCTTAATGGGCCTAAATTGCCTAATGGGGCTTAGTGGACTTATCAGCATAATGGGCTTAAGTGGCCTCATGTGCTTAATGATATTAATGGGATTAGGGGAAAATGGGTGGGACTAATGGGATGAATGGGCCTAGTTAGGCTAAGTGCCCTAATGGGCCGAATGGTCCCCAGGGGCCTGCGTGGCCTAATGGGCGTAAGTTTCCTAATCAGCCTAGTGGGATTAATGATACTAAGGGGACTAATGGGAATAATTGGCCTATTGGGCCTAATTAGCCTAATCGGATTAATGGGATTAATGGGCCCAGTGGGCCTAAGTGGTTAAATTGGCCTAATGGGCCTAAGTGGCCCAATAAGCCTAATGTGCCTAAGTGTCCTGATAGGCCTAAGTGGCCCAATGTGTTGAATATGCATAATGTTCCTAATGGGACTAAGTGACCTAATGTGCCTAATGGGCCTAATGGGCCTAAGTGGACCAATGGGCCTAATAGGCCTAAGTGGACTAATGGGCCTAATGGGTCTTAGTGGCCTCATGGTCCTAAAGGGCCTTAGTGGCCTCATGGGCCTGATGGGCTTGATGGGCCTAAATTCTCTAAGTTACATAATGGGACTAATGGGCCAAATGGACCAAATGGGCATAATGGGCCAAATGGACCTAACGGGCCCAAGTAGCCGAATGAGACTAATGGGCCTAAGTGGCCCAATGTGCCTAATGGGTTGAATGGTCCTAGTGTCTTAATGGGATTAATGGGTTGAATGGGTCTAGGTTTTCCAATGGGTGTAATGGGCCTAAGTGGCTTAATGGGCCTAATGGGCCTTAATGGCCTAAGGGGCTTAAGGGGCCTAGTGGGTGTAAGTGGCCTTAGTGGCCAAATGGGCATAATTGGCCTAAGGGGCCTAATTTTCCTAACATGCCTAATGGACCTAAGGGGCCTAAGTGGCCTAATGGGCCTAATGGGTCGACGTCGCCTAATGGCCCTAATGTATCTAAGTGGTCTAATAGGCCTAGTGGGCCTAATTAGCCTAAGTAACCGAATGGACGTAATGGGTCGAAGTGGCCTAATGGGCCTAATGGGACTAATGTACCTAGTGGGCATAATGGTCCTAATTGGCCTAATGGGCCTAATGGGCCTAAGTGGCTTAAGTGGCCTAATGGTACTAATGGGTCTAATGTGCCTAATGGGTCAACTGGTCCTAAGGGGATAAATAAGCCTAATGGTCATAATGGGCCTAAGTGCCCTAATAGGCCAAATGGGCCTAATGGGCCTAAGTGGCCTAATGGGCTAATGGTACTAATGGGACAAATTGGCCTAAGTGGCCTAATGGTCCTAATTGGATTAATGGGCCTTGTGGGCTTAATGGGCCTAAGTGGCCTAATGGGAATATTGGGTCTAATTGGAAAAATAGGCCTAAGTGTCCTGATGGGCATAATGTCCCTCATGGGCCTAAGTTGCCTCATGGGACTCATGGGACGAAGTGGCCTAATGGGCCTAATGGGACCAAGGGGCGAATTGACCCAAGGGGCGAATGGGCCTAATTGGACAAATTGGATGAATGGGATTAACGTGCATTGGTGCCAAATGGCCCTAAAGGGCTTAATGGGATTAAGTAGCCTAATGGGCCGAAGGGGAATAATGGGCCTAAGTGTCATAATGGGCCTAGTTGGACTAATGGGATTAATGGGCCTAGTGGGCGTAAGTGGCCTAAGAGGCCTAAGTGGACTAATGCGCCTAATGGGCATAATGGGCCTAGTGGGCCTAATGGGCCTAAGTGGCCTAATGGTCATAAGTGGCCTAAAGGGCCTAATTGGACTAAGGGGACTAAGTGGACTAATGGTCTGAATGGGCCGAAGTGAATTAATGGGCCTAAGTGGCCAAATGGGGTTAAGTTTCCTAATCGTTTTAAGGGGAATAATGGGCCTAAGTGTCCTAATGGGCCTAAGGAGCCTAATGGGCCTAAGGGGCATAATGAGACTAGGTGGCATAATGGGCTTAATGGGCTTAATGGGCCTATGGTCCAAATGGGCCTAATAGCCTGAATGGGCCCAATTGGCCTAAGTTTCCAAATGGGATTAAGTGTCTTAATGGGCTAAAGTTTCATAATTGGCCTAATGGTATAAATGGGCCTAATGGGCCTAATGGGACTCAGTGGACTAATGGGTTGAATGGGCCTAATTGGACAAAGTGTCCTAATGGGCCTAATGGGTCAAAGGGGCCCAATGAGACAAATTTACCAACCTAACTAATGGGCTTAATTGGACGAATGTGCCTCATGGGCCAAATGGGTTGAATGGGACGAATGGGCTGAATGGGCCTAAGTGGCCTAATCGTTTTAATGGTCTTAATGGGCCTCATGGGCCGAAGTGGCCTAATGGGACAAATGGGTCGTAGTGGCCTCACCGGCCTAATGTGCCTAAGTGCCCGAATGGGCCTAAGTGGCCTAATTGGCTTAATGGGATTAACAAGACTAAGAAAAAAATGGGCCTAATGGGCCTGATGGTCCTAATAGTCATAGTGGGTCTAATTAACCTAAGTGGCCTAATGGTCATAATGGGCCCAATGGGCCCAATGGGCCCAAGGGGCCAAAGTTGCCTAATGGGACAAAGTTTCCTAATCATTCTAATGGGCCTAAGTGGGCCTAAGGGGCCTACTGGGCCTAAGTGGGCCTAATGGGCCTAATGGTCCTAAGTGGCCTAATGGGCCTAAGTTGGCCTAATGGAATGAGGTGGTTGAATGGGCCCCAGTTGCCTAATGGGCCTAAGTGGCCAAATAGGCCTAGGTGGCCTAATGGGCCTAATGAGCCTAATGTGATGAAGTGTCATATTGAGACTAAATGGATAATGTACCAATGTTGCCTAATGGGTCTAAGTGGCATAATCGTAGCCGAATGGGCCTAAGTGGCCTAATGGGCCTAGTGGGCCTAAGTGAACCAATGGGCCTTGGTGGCCTAATATGTCAAATGAGTTGTATGGGTCGAATGAGTCTAATGGGCCTATGTGGACGAATTGGATTAAAGATCATAATGGTCCAAAGTGGCCTAATAGGCCTAAGTGGCTGAATGGGCCAAAGGGGCCTAATGAGGCTCATGGGCCTAAGTGGCCGAATAGGCCTAAGTGGCCGAATAGGCCTAAGTGGCCTAATGGGCCTAATGGGAAGAATGGGAATAATGGTCCTCATCGTCCTAAGTTGCCTAATGGGACAAATGGGACTAAGTTTCTTAATGGGCCTGATGGGCCTGATGGTCCGAATTGGCCTAATGGGCCAATTGGGCCCAAGTGAAAAAATGGGTCTATGGGGCCTTAGTGGCCCAATGGGCATAATTTCCATAAGTGGCCTATTGGGACTAATGGGACGAATGAAAAAAATGTGCCAAATAAGCCTAAGTGGCCTAATGGGCCTAAGTGGCCTGATGGGCCTAATGGGCCCAAGTGGCCAAATGGGCCTATGGGGCCTTAGTGGCCCAATGGGCATAATTTGCCTAAGTTGCCTAATGGGACTATTGGGATAAATGGGTAGAATATTCATAAAAGGCCTAAGTGGCCTAATGGGCCTATGTAGCCTAGTGGGTCCAATGGGTCCAATGGGCCTAATGGGCCTAATGAGATGAATGTGACTAATAATCCTAAGTGGCATAATGGGCCTAATGCTCCTATGTGGCATAATAATTCTAATGGGCTTAATGGGCCTAATGGGCCTAAGTGGCCTAATGGGCCTAAGTGGACTAATGGGCCTAAGTTACCTAATGTGCCTAATGGACCAAAGTAAAAAAATGGGCCTAATGGGCGAAAGTGGCCTAATCAACCTAATTTTCCTAAGTGGCCTAATGGGACAAAGTGGACGAAGTGACCAAAGTGGACTAATGGGCCTAATGAGGTGAAGTGGCCTAACGAGCCTAAGTGGCTTAATGGGTGTAAGTGACTTAATGGGCCTAATAGTCCCATGTGGCCTAATGGGCCGAATGGACCTAATGAGCCTAATGAGCCTAATGGGATGAATGGGATGAATGGGCCTAATGGGCCTTAGTGTCCTGATCAACCTAATGGGATTAATGTGTCTAAGTGTCTTAATGGACTTAATAGGACTAATGGGATTAAGTGGGCTATTGGGCCAAAGTGGTCTAATGGTCCTAATGGGCCTAAGTGGCCTAATGGGCATTAGTGTCCTAATCGGCCTCATGGGCGTAATGGACCTAAGTGGCCTAATGGGCCTAATGGAAATAAGTGGCCTAAGTGTCCTAATGGGCCTAATGGGCCAAAGTGTTCTAATGGGCCTAAGTGGCCTAATGGGCCTAAGTGGCATATTGGGTCTAATGAGACTAAGTGTCCTAATGGGCTTAATGGGCCTAATGGGTCAATGAACATAATGGGCTTAAGTGGCCTAATGGGCCTTAGTTGCCTAATGGGCCTAATAGGCCTAAGTGGCCTAATGGACATAATGGACTGAAGTGGCCTAATGGGTTGAATGACCCTCATTGGCCTAATGGGATTAAGTGGCCTAATGGGTTGAATGGGCCCAATGGGCGTATGTGGCCTAATGGGACTAACGGGCCTCAGTGGCCTAAGTGGCCTAATGGGCCAAATGGTCCAAATGGGCCTAAGTGACCTATTGGGCCTAATGGGACTCAATGTACTAATGGTCCTAATACGCTGAATGGTCCTAAGTGGCCTAATGAACCTAAGTGGCATAATGGGATAAATGGACCTAATGGGCCTAAGTGGAATAATGGTCCTAAGTGGCCTAATGGGCCTAAGGGGCTTAAGTGGCCTAATGGGCCTAAGTTACCTAAGGGGCCTAAGTGGCCGAATAGGCTTAACAGACCTAAGTGGCCTAATGGGACTCTATGGAATAATGGGCGTAATGCACTGAATGTGCCTAAGTGACATAATTGGCCTAAGTGGCCCAATGGGCCTTAGTGGCCTAATGGGCCCAAATTGCATAATGGGCCTAAGTGGCCAAATGGGCCTAAGTGAAATAATGGGTTTAATGGGACTAATGGGCATAATGGTCCTAATTGGATAAATTAGCCTAATGGGCCTAATGGACCATATGGTCCTAATGGACCATATGGTCCTAAGTGGCCTAATGGGCATAATGGGCCAGAGTGACCTAATGGGATGAATGAGCCAAATTTTCCTAATGATCCTAAGTGCCCTAATTGGCCTAATGTGCCTCATGGGCCTAATTGGTCTAAAGGACCTTAGTGGCCTAATGTGCCTCCTGTGCTTAATTGGCCTAATGGACCTAAGTTGCCTAATGGGTCGAATTGGTGTAATGGGTATAATGGTCCATATGGGGCTAAGTGGTCTAATGAGCCTAATATAATGGGAATAATGGGCCAAATGGGCCTCAGTGTTCTAATGTATTGAATGGGATTAATGGGTCGAAGTGCCCCAATGGGTCTAATGGGCCTAAGTGGCCAAATGGGCCTAAATGGCGTAATGAGCCAAATGGGACTAGTGGGCCTAATGGGCCTAATGGTTCTAAGTGGCATAATTGGACTAATGGACCTAATGAATGAACCTGATGGCTCTGCACTCTCCTGAGTCCCGATGCTGCCTCTACTTCCTTTTCCCCTCCTATGGTTTTGAGGTTCTGCTTGACGGTTATGGTACCACTTCACCTGATCCATAGTTTTCCTTCTCTTTCTTTCTTTTTCCTCCCTCTCAACTAATGTGGCTTGCTGGGGTGGTCATCATGTGCTGCTCTCCACCCCTCTTTAGATTTATCCTTACACATTGGACCCCCATTCTGGGTCTGTGTGTGTGGGTACTTTAGACGTCTTGGGTCAGCTCCGGTGAGTGTGCCCAGTGCATTCTTTCTTCTCTACCCGTGATGGCCTACCCATCACGTTTGACTCTACTTTGGTTGCCCTTGATTCGAGATATGGGCCTACTTGGGATGGTGCAGGAGTAGGGATGGAAGTGGTCTCATCTCAGGTTCATTCCTCTATTTGGATCCTCTATTTTTCATATGCGGATTGAGGTATCGTATGGTGATTTTTTTGGGATTGATTTTGTTTCTCTATTATTGCTTATCATTTTCATTTGACTGATGCGGTTTCCTGCTTGGTCCCCTGCTGAGGCCTCCGTGTTCTCATCCTTGCTGCAATCCTTTCCCTATTTTTCTAGTGTGTGGGTATTTATGGAGGTTTTGGGAGGTGCATATTGAGTTTATTAGGGTCTTAGGGAGGGACAATGGCCCATATTTGAAGGTTAGAATGGTTGTGATGTTCTATTTTAATGGTTTTTTGGTGGTGAAGTTGAAGTTTTACAGTGGTGATGTGAAGATATCAGGGGTGATTTGTGGACATCCTATTTCGTTTTTCTCTGGTTCTCAGCTCCAATGATGATGGTCAATGATAATTACGGTGGTGTTCTCACCGGCGATGTGGTGAATCTAGCAGTGATGGTTACGATGATGATGTTCCGAGTGGACAAAACCGAGGTGATAATGGAAAAGGGTTATGATGATGGTGATAGCTTCTTCGATGTGTTATCTTCAATGCAGCGACTATATGATTTTTGGGAACTATCACTGACGTGAAGGTTCCCATGGTGATGATACTCATTTCAAATTTTAAATCTATAGATTGTTTTTGAAATTTCGATATGTGTCATGTTGTACGGTGTATGGTTCCCACCTTTTCCTCAATGTGAATTTTATGAAAATTAAAAAAACGATTTGGAGGGCCTAAGTGGTCTAATATGCCTAATGGGCCTAAGTGGCCTAATGGGCCTAACTGGCCTAATGGGACTAGGTGGCCTAATGCGCCCAATGGGACTAAGAGGATGAATGGGCCGAATGAGCCCAAGTGGCCTAATGGGCCTAATGGAAAATGGGCCTAATGGCCCCAATGGGCCTAATGGGCCTAAGCAGCTTAAGTGGCATAAAGGTCCTAATGGACCTAACTAGCTAAGTATGCCTAAGTATCCTAATAGTCCCAATGATCTTAATGGGCATAAGTGGCCTAATGGGCCAAAGTAGTTGGGTGGTCCTAAGTGTCCTAATAGACCCAATGGGCCTAATGGGCATAGGTGGACTAATGGGACTAAGTGTCCTAATAGGCCTAACAGGACTAATGGGGCTTATGGGACTTACTAGCCTAATGGGCCTAAGTGGAGTAATGGGATTAAGTGGCCTAATGGGTTCAATGGATAATGGGAAATATGGGCCTAAGTGACATAAGTGGTCTTATGGGCCTAATGGGCCAAAGCAGGAAAAGTGGCCTAATGGGACTAATCTTCTCAATAGGCCTAAGTGGAATAATGGGGCTAAGTGGCCTAATTAACCTAATGGGCCTAATTAGCCTAAGCGGCCTAAGTGACCTAAGGGGATTAATGGGCCTAATGGACTCAATGGGCCTAAGTGGCCTAATGGGCATAAGAGGCCTAAGTGGACTAAGGGACCAAATGGACCTAATGCTCTCAATGGGCCTAAGAGTCCTAATGGGCCTAAGTGGCCTAAGTAGCCTAATGGGCCTAAGTGGGCCTAAGTTGGACTAAGTGGCCTAATGGGCCTAAGTAGCCTAATGATCCCAATGGGTCTAAGGGGATGAATGGGCCTAATGGGCCTAAGTGGCCCAATGGTCCTAAGGACCCTAATCGGCCTAATGGACCTAAGCGGCCTAAGTGGTATGAGGGGCCTAATGGGCTCAATGGGTCTAAGTCTCCGAGCATGCCTAAGTGTCCGAATGGTCCCAATGGGGCTAATGAGAACAAGTGGCCTAATGGTCCTAAGTGGCCTAATGGCCCAATGGGCCTTAGTGAACTAATGGGCCTAAGTGGCCTAATGGGTCTAATGGGCCTAATCGGCCTAAGTGTCCTAATGGGCCTAATGGGACCAATGAGACTAAGTGGCATAATTGGACTAAGTGGCCTAAGTGGCCTAATGTGCCTAATGGGCCTAAGCGACCTAAGTGACCTAAGTGACCTAAGGGGCCTAATGGGCTCAGTGGGCCTAAGTGGCCTAAGTGGCCTAATGGGCCTAAGCATCCTAAGTGGACTAATGGGCCAAATGGGGCTAATGGGTTTAATGGGCCTAATCGTCCTAATCAGCCTAATGGGCCTAAGTGTCCGAAAGGGACTAAGTGGCCTAATGGGCCTATGTGGCCTAAGTTGGCTAATGGTCCTAATGGACTGAAGTGGCCTAATGGGCCTAATGATCCTAAATGGTCTAATGGTTCAAATGGGTCTAATGGGGATAATGAGCCTAATGGTCCTAATGATCAGAATGAGACTAATGGGCCTAGTGGGTGTAATGGACCTCAGTGGGCTAATGGACCTAAGTGGCCTAATTAGCCTAATGGGCCCAGGTGGCTTAATTGGACTAAGTGGACGAATCGACCTAATGGGTCAAATGGGTTCCTAATGAGCATAATGAGACTAAGTGGCCTAATGGGCCTAATGGGCCTAATGGGCCTAAGTGGCCTAATGGGCCTTTATGGGGCTAAGTGGCATAATGGGACTAAGTGGCACAATCGACCTAATATGCCAATGTGGACTAATGGGCCTAATGGGACAATTGGGCATAAGTGGCCTAATGGGCCAAATGGGCATAATGAGCCTAAGTGGCATAATCAGCGTAATGGTTCTAATGGGCCTAAGCATCCTAATCATCGTAATGGGCCTAATGGGACTAAGTGGCCTAATGTGCTAATAGGTCTAAGTGGAATAATGGTTTGAATGGTCCTAATGGGTCGAGTGGGATGAATGGGCCTAATGGTCCTATGTGGCCTAATGAGTCTAATGGGACTAAGTGGCCTAATGAGCCTAATGGGCCTATGTTTCTAAATCAGCCTAATGTGCCTAAGTGGATGAATGGGCATAATGGGCCTAAGTGGCCTCATGGGATGAATGGTCCTAATGGGCCTAATGGGCTTAAGTGACCTAATGGGCTTAAGTGGCCTAATCAGCCTAATGGGCCTATTTAGGCCTTATATATTAGTGTTCTAGATATAGTTTTTAGGTCTAGGTTTTAGGATTTTTTGTTATAATTGACCTAAATTGGTCTAAATTGGCCTAAATGACAAAATGAAAAAAATTACCAATGAGCCCAATAGACGAATGAACTAATGGGCTAATGGCATAATTGGCATAATGGAATAATTGGAATAAATGAACTAATTGGTCTAAATGGCCTAATTGGTCTAAATGGATTAAATGTTCTAATTAGATTAAATGGAATAATTGGCCTAATTGGCCTAACTAACCTAATTGGACTAATTAGCCTAAATGGAAAAATGGGTCTAAATGGCCTAATTTTTCTAGATGTATTAAATGGTCCAATTGGATTAAATGGTCTAATTGGGCTAATTATCCTATTTATCCTAATTGGACTAAATCAGCGTAAATGGCCAAATCACCAAATGACCAATTGGCATAATGGTGCAATGAACTAATGGAATAATGGCCTAATGGCTAAATGAGTCTAAATAGCCTAATGACCTAATTGGGATAAAAGACCTAATTGTTCTAAATGGCCTAATTGGTTAAAATTAATTAAATGATCTAATTAGATTATATGATCTAATTAGCCTAATTGTCCTAATTGACCTAAATGATCTAATTTTCCTAATTGGCCTAAATTTCTTAATAGGCTAAATGACCTAATAAAATAATTGGTCTAAATGGATTAAAGACCTAAATTCCTTATGGCCTAATGACCTAATTTTCTTAATGGAATAATTGGCATAAATGGCATAATTAGAATAAAGGGCCTAATTGGAGAAAATGGTCTAATTGGCCTAATTGGCCTAATTTACATAAATGGTCTAATTTTCCAATTATCCAAGTAGACAAATGGACAAATGATCAAAATTACCAAGTGACTGAATAACCAAATAATAAAACATAAATGGAATTAGACAAAAATTAATAGACAAGAGGAATATATACCATAAATTGGTTTATCTTGATAATTAGTATATATTGTTTATGTTATGTCACTAGTATTAAATTTACAATTAAATGTACATTTATATGTTTCTTCATTTTATGGATTTCTTCAAAAACTACAATTTTAATTCATTCTAGGTTTATCACTTTCATATTATTAAACAATGTAGTATTATACTAATCAATGTCATTTTCAACAAGCATCATTTGGAATAAAAGTTCATGTGCCTTGAGCAAAATTATTTTCCTTAACTAGGAAGAAAAATAATGGAAGTTCTGTAAATAGACAAACAAAAGAAAATATTGTAAGTTTTTTTATTGATATTTCAAATTTTGATACGTAATTCATAATTAAATATCTTGTTTATATTTTCAATAGTGTGTCCTAGAGGCCCTTGATGAGAAAGAAGATGACAACATTGAGCCAACTAATCATTTAAGAAAAGTATTAGGTGAGGAGTGACATGGGAGAGTATGATGTCGACCCATGAAAAACATCATCCTCGCTAGGTATTGGCCCTCATCATGTGCCTCTCAAACCTATCAGACCACCAAGCTGAAAAACACCAATGAAAAAGAATACGAGGCCAAAAAAATAGCTATAAAGGAGCCTGGAAGAAGTAAATTGGTCACCAAAGACTTCCTGAAAGATCTATCAGTTATAAGTACACCACTTCCATCAGAGACTGCTATTACTTTTTATTCATGTATGACATCAATGTGCTCTTTATATAATAGCTCTATTGATTTTAGTGAGGGTTCTAGTGGTGTTCTAACTGATGGCGGTGGTGGTGGCAATGGTGGAGGGGGGGTGGCAGTGTTGGTGACATAGGTGGTGGTGGTAGAGGTGGTTGTTGTTTTGAACATAGCGAAAGCATACAAAGATGTACGGTATATTAAAATTTATTTTAATAATCGTTTCCTGAAACCAAGAGAGAGGATCTTTCATGTCAAATTTAAAATTGATATATTTAATATTTAAATAAATAAATACCTATGCTTAGGAACTTTCTTCATTAGTGAATGTTGATCATCTAAAAAGACCCTTTCAGACTCCCATCATTGAACTATGAGGATCCTAGGATAAAATCACTCTAGTGGCAATCCACATGTGCTCCTATGATCTCTGAGAAACACCACTCGATCTCTAGGTGCTAGTGCGGAGATTCCAATGTCTTATGTTGTTCATTATTGATCACTCGTTCTTTGGTCTTGAAGAAATATTTATTGCACTTCTCATTCTTGAGAGAGAGAGAGAGAGAAAAGGAGGAGTTTATAGAGAATTCATTGTGCACAAAAAAAATTATTCTCAATTTTTGGATGCTCTACACAATAGATATAGATGCCTATTTATATAGTTGAGATTTAATTTAAAATATTGATTAATTTCATACCATCCATTAAATAACATTAATTACCTTAAATAAATCTCATACCGCATAATATTATTATATAATTATTATTTTTTGGGGCACACAAACTTGCATAATAATAACTATTATATGACGGTCTTGTTAATTAATATTTGTCAATGGACTCGATCTTGGTCCATTCAAACTCCTCTATCATTTATTGAAAAACTGAATAAATGTTTTATTCATAAATAAATATTTTATTTATAATCTACCAAATAAACATTTATAAAATATTAAATAAATAAAATAAATATATTATTCACATATCGGAGAATAAATATTTATTTAATTTATGTGATCAATATAAATTGAATAAAATTATTCCTCAGACTTGATAATAATATTGATTCCATTAATTAAAATTAAATTCAATTTAATCGAGATCAATGGAAACACTTGGTGCATGACCGTCTAGGATTCCTTACCATCGACATTAGGCGGACTTTCCTAACTTCTTATATTACTCTCTTGCAACGGGTCAAAGCACCCAAGAGAAAGAACTTGATGTCGCAACATCGAAAACTAGATACGGACACTCACAGTGAAATATAATTGCTTTGTCACAATATCTCATCAAGAGGGTTGCACATCTGTGTCACCAACCTATATGATAGATATATCTTCCTTTGATTTTCTGAAATAAACACATTGTTACACCATGGACTTGGAATTTAATGTGAGGGTTTTATTCCAATCAGAGGTTTGAGATATCATCTTCTATAAATATGGAAGGGAAAAATCCTTCCTTGACTTATTTATTTAATGACATGTCACTCGTGACACACCCAACATATCCAACTTATTCATGAGCTATTATCATCATGGTTTATGACATACATATAAGTACGCGAGTTGTGACATGCTTCAATAATAATCTTAAAGTATAAGGACCATCACACACACTCATAGATAGATATATCTGATGAAACCAAAACATCCGGAATTCCTACTAGCAGGTCTGTTCTCATGATATCCCATCTTGGAGATTACCAAGTGCGAACTTCATGAGAAGAAGCCTCATCTGCTTATTATTACTTGTACCAGACAGTCTATGTATTGTGTGTCCCTTCATAGTACGTTATCTAAATTTCCTACATGGCCTAATTGGAATAATTGGCCAAAATTGGCCTAATTGGCCAATTTGTCTAAATGGTCTAAATTGACCTAAATGGGCCAATTGGCCTAAATTTCATAAATTACCTAATTGGATTAATTGTCCTTATTGACCTAAATAGCTTAAATTGTCCTAATTGGTCTAAATGGCCTAATTGGACGAAACATCCTAATTGGGCTAAATGTCCTAAATTAACCAAATTGGTCTAATTGACCTAAATTGCCTAAATTGTCTAATTGGTATAATTGTCCTCAATGGCCTAATTGACCTAAATGACATAAATTTCCCAAATTGGCTTAAATGTATTAATAGGCCTAATTGGCCTAAATGGCCCAAATTGTCCTAAATGGACTAATTGGCCGAATTGGTTTCAATGGTCTAAAATAGACTAAATGACCTAAATTGGTCTAAATGGATTAATTTGTCTAAATGGACTAAATTAGACTAAATGACCGAAATTTTATAATTGGAATAATTGTCCTAAATGACCTAAATGGACTAAATGGACTAATTGGCCTAAATGGTCTAAATGACCTAAATGAAAAATTTATTAATTGGCCTAAATGGCCTAAATTGGCCTAAATTGGCCTAAATGGCATAAATGGTCTAAATTGGCCTAAGTGGTCTAATTGGACGAATTGGTCTAAATGGCTTAATTGGCCTAAATGGCCTAATTGGGATAATTTTTCTCAATAGCCTAAATGGACTAATTGGAATAATTGGTCCAATTAGGCTAAATGGGCCTAAATGGCCTAAATTGGCCTAATTGGTCTAAATGGCCTAAATTGGTCTAAATAGTGTAAATGGATTAATTGGCCTAAATGACCTAAATGGCCTAAATGGACTAATTAGCCTAAATGGAATAAATGGCCTAATTAGTCTAATTGTCCTAAGTGGCCTAAATTGACCTAAATGGCCTAAATTGGCCTAAATAGCATAAATTGGCCTAAATGGACTAATTGGTCTAATTGGTCTGAATTGCCTAATTGGCCAAATTTTCTTAATTGGTCTAAATGGGCTAAATTGGCCTAAATGGACCAATTGTCCTAAATGGTCAAAACTGGTCTAATTGGAAAAATTAGTCTAAATGGACTAAATGGCATAATTGGGCTAAATTTCCTAAATTGTGTAATTGACCTAATTGGCCTAATTGGACTAAATGGCCTAAATTGGTGTAAATGGCCTAAATGAATTTTTTTCCTAAATGACCTAATTGGACTAAATTTCCTAAGTTGCATAATTGGCCTAATTTGAAAAAATGGTCAAAGTTGCATAATTGGCATAATTTGAAAAAATGGTCAAAGTTGGCCTAATTGGATTAAATGGACTAACCGACCTAATTGGTCTAAATTGGTCTAAATTGCATAAATTGGCCTAAAGAGCATAATTGACCGAATTGGTCTAAATGGTCTAAATTGGCCTAAATGGCCTAAATGATCTAAATTCGCCTAAATGGCCTTATTAGCCTAAATGTTCTAAATTTTCCTAAATGGTCTAAATGAACTAAATTGCCTAATTGGCCTAATTGTCCTAATTGGCTTAATTGACCTAATTGGACTAATTGTCTTAATTGAACTAAATTGGCCTAAATGGCCTAAATATTCTAATTTTCCTAAATTCCCTAAAGGTCATAAATTGGCCTAATTGGCAGAATTGGTCTCATTGGCCCCATTGGCCTAAATTAGCCTAAATGGCCAAAATAGCCTAATTGGAAAAAAAATGGCCAAAATGGCCTAATTGAACCAATTGACCTAAATGACCTAAATTGGCCTAAATGGCCTAATGGGCCTAACGAGACTAAGGTTCAAATGGGACAAAGTGGCCAAAGTGGCCTACTAGGTCTAATGGTCTTAAGTGGCCAAATGGGCCAAATGGGTCTTATGGGCTTAAGTGGCCTAATGGGCCTAAGTGTCCTAATCGGCCTAATGATCCAATTAAGACTAAGTGGCCTAATGGGACTAATAGAATTAATGGACTAATTAGCCATATGGGTCTAAATTATCCAAAATAGTCTAAATGTCCTAAATTGGCCTAAATGGCGTAATTGGCCTAAATGGCCTAAATTGGACCAAATGACTTAAATTTTATAATTGGTCTAATTGGCCTAAATGAAATAAATGGCCTAAATGTACTAATTGGCCTAAATGTCCTAAATGACCTAAATGAACAAATTGATTAATTGGCCTAAATGGCCTAAATGGCCTAAATTGGCCTAAATCGTCTAATTGGCCTAACTGGACTAAATGGATTAATTAGCCTAAATGACCTAATTGGCCTAAATTGAATTAATGGTTTAATTGGCCTAATTGGTCGAATTAGGCTAAATGGCCTAAATTAGCCAAAATAGCCTAAATTGGTGTAACTGGTCTAAATGGCCTAAATTGGTCTAAATGGTCTAAATAGCCTAATTGGCCTAAATGAACTAAATGGAATAATTGATATAATTGGCCTAAATGGAATAATTGGACTAAATGGACTAAATTAGCCAAAATAGACTAATTGGTCTAATTGGCCTAAGAGACCTAAATTGACCTGAATGGCCTAAATTAGCCTAAATGACATAAATTGGCCTAATTGGCCTAATTGGTATAATTGGCATGAATTTCCTAATTGGAATAAATTTCCTAATTGATCTAAATGAGATAAATTTGCCTAAATGGTCTAATTTTCTTAAATGGCCTAAATTTCTAAAATTGGTCTAATTGGCCTAATTGGTCGAAATGGCCTAAATTGGCCTAAATAGAAAAATTGGGCTAAATTACCTAAATTGTGTAATTGAATTAACTGACCTAATTTACCTAAATGGAATAAATTGGTCTAAATGGAAAATTGTTTCCTAAATGGCCAAATTGGATTAAATTGCATAATTGGCCTAATTGGCCCAAATGGTCAAAATTGGCCTAATCAGCTTAAATGGCCTAATCGACCTAATTAAACTAATTGGTATAAATTGCATAAATTCCCCTAAATGGAATAATTGGATGAATTTGCCTAAATGGTCTAAATTGGCCTAAATAGACAAAATGACCTAAATTGGCTTAAATGGGCCAATTAGCCTAAATGTCCTAAATTGGCCTAAATTGGCCTAAATGGCCTAAATGAACTAAATTACCTAATTGGACTAATTGGAATAATTTTAATAATTGGATAAATTATCTAAAATTGGCCTAAATATCCTAAATATTCTAATTGGCCTAAATTCCCTAAAGGACCTAAATTTTCCTAATTGGCCTGAATTGATCTCATTGGCCTCATTGTCCTAAATGGCCTAAATGGACTAGATGGACTAATTTTCCAAAAATATCCTAAATGGCCTAATTGGCCTAATTGGACTAAATGACCTAAATTAGCCTAAATGGACTAATGTGCCTAATGGGAATGGGCCTAAGTGGCCTAGGTGGCCTAATGGGTCTAATGGGATTTAAGTGGACAAGTGGGACAAATGGGATTTAAGTGACCAAATGGAAAAAATGGGCCAAACGTTGTACTTGAGGTGGACCGACGTACTGTTCATGAGAGAGAAGCTCCAGGTTTTAGAGAGAAGAAGAAGTTTCCGAGTCACTTTTGTTGAAGAAGTTTCAACAGATTGAAGTGAAGGAGAAGAGACAGGATCACAATGTTGTATTCAGTTGATCATTATACTCAGTGTTTATCATACTCCTCTAATTACATTATTTGTCTTGTCAATTATTTTCGTCTGATCATCGTATTGATTTGGATTAATCAAATTAGGATTTTCGTAATAGGTCATCCGGACTGTGGAAGATGGAGAATTGAAGTGGTGTCAATTCATCTCTATTGCATTCTATCAAAGTTATATTTTTTGTACTGGGAGAATCGTATGGAGAAGAATTGTATTGGGAAAATCATATCGGGAAGAATCATATTAGGGAGAATCATACTTGAAGAAATCGAACTGGGAAAATCATATTGGGAAAATCAAAGTTGCTCTTTTTTGTTAAGAAAGTAAAGGAAGTTCTTACCATATTCTGGGTGAGAAATTGAAGAATTGTTTTTAATTGAATACGTTTTTGGAATTGAAAATAAGCATAGGTAACATGAGTAGTTACACAATCATTGCATTACCCTTTTTGTGCTAAGAGGGTGGACATGCACTATGGGATTGTTTATATAGTGATACATGAGTGAAAGGGTATATCGTACTCGTTGTAATCCAATGATTGGTTTCTAGTGGATTGTGTGGTATTGGATCACTTCCATACCAAACCAAGGATGTAGCTATTCTTATTGAATATAAAATCTTGTAAATACTTGTGTTCATGTGGATGTGTGTTTGAATTGTTTTCAGTAGGGAATATAATCTTTAACAAGAGGCAAAGGTTGTTTCATTTGAAAAGAAATATAAGAGAAAAAAGTATCACTGATTCACCCCTCACCCTCTCAGTGATACAATCATCCATTGGGCACTTTCAAGTGGCCTACCAAGGGGCCTAATAGGCCTAATGGGACTAACTAGACTAATGGACCTAATGGGCCTAAGTGGTCAAATGGGCTTAACTGGACTAAGTGGCCTAATGGGAACAATGAGATAATGGACTTAATGGGACTAACTAGCCTAATGGGCCTAATGGGCCAATTGGGCCTAACAGTCCCAAGTGGACAAATGGGCCCTATGGGATGAATGGGAACAACTGGACTAATTGGCCTAATTGGCCTAATGGGACCAATGAGCCTCATGGGTCTAACTGGCCTAAGTGGCCTAATGGGACGAACTATCTTAAGTGTCCTAATGGGCCTAATGGACTGAACGGACATAAGTGGCATAATGGGCCTAATGAACCTAATGGGACTAACTGGCCAAAGTGGCTTAATGGCCCTAAGTGGCGTAATGGGCCTAATGAACCTAATGGGACTAACTGGCCAAAGTGGCTTAATGGGCCTAACTGGCCTAAGTGGCCTAATGAGCCTAATGGGTTGAACAAGCCTAAGTGACGTAATGGGATGAATGAGCCTAAGTAGCCCAATGGGATGAATGGGCCTCAATGGACCAATGGACCTAATGGGCCGAACAGGCCTAATGGTCCGAATGGGCCTAAGTGGCCTAATGGGCCTAAGTGTCCTAATGGGACTAATAGGTCAAATGGGCCTAAGTGGATGAATGGGCCAAATGGTCCTAAAGGGCATAATATGCTTAAGTGAAAGAATGGGCATAATGGGCTTAATGGGCATAAGTGGCTTAATGGGCCTAATGAGCCTAATTGGCCTAAGTGGCCTATTGGACCTAAGTGGCCTAAGTGACCTAAGTGGCCTAATGGAACTAAGTGGCGTAAAGGGCCAAATAGTTCTAAGTGGCCTAATGGGCCTAAGTGGACTCATGGGCCTAATGGTCATAATGGGCCTAAGTGGCCTAAGTGGCCAAATGGGCATAAGTGGCCTAAGTGGCCCAATGGGCCTAAGTGTCATAAGTGTCCTAATGGGACGAAGTGGACAAATGGGCCTAATTGGCCTAATGGGCCTAATGGGCCTAAGTGGTCGATGTGGATTAATGGGCCTAAGTGGCCTAACGGGACTAATTGGCCGAAGTGGCCTATTGGGCCTAAGTGGGCTAATGTGACTAATGGGACTAAGTTGCCTAATGGGCCAAAGTGGGCTAGTGGTCCTAATGGGCATAATGGGCCTAAGTGGCCTAAGTGGCCTAATGGTCCTAATGGGCCTAAGTGGCCTAATGGGCCTAAGTGGCCTAAGTGGTGTAATGGGCCTAATGAGCCTAAGTGTCCTAATGGGCCTAATGGGTCTTAGTTGCCTAATGATTCTAATAGACCTGAGTGGCCTAAGTGGTCTAATGGGCCTAATGAGCCTAAGTGGACTAATGGGCCTAATGGGCCTTAGTAGCCTAATGGGCCTAATGGGCCTAAGTGGCCTAATGAGTTGAATGAGCCTAAGTGGACCAATAGACCTAATGGGCCTCAGTGTCTTAATTGGCCGAATGGGACTAAGTTGCCGAAGTGGCCTAATGGGCTGAATGAGCCTAAGTGGACTAATGGGCCTAATAGGTCTTAGTGGACTAATGGGCCTAATTGGCCTAAGTGGCCTAATGGGCCTAAGTGGCTGAATGGGACAAATGGGCCTAACAAGCCAAAGTGGCCAAAGTGGCCTCATGGGCCAAATGGTCCAAAGTCACCAAATGGGCCTAAGTGGCCTAATTGGACTAATGGGAATATGTGGGCCAATGGGCCCCATGGGCCTCAGTGGCCTAATGGGCCTAATGGACCTAAGTGTTCTAAGTGACCTAATGGGCCTAATTGGACTGATGGGACTCAATTTCCTAATGGGCCTAAGGGTCTTAATGGGCCTAATAAGCCTAATGGACCTCAATGGCCTAATGGACCTAATGGTCTTAAGTAGCCTGAGTGGACAAATGGGTATAATGGGCCTAGGTGGCCTAATGGGCCTAAGTGGCCTAATGGGCCTAAGTGGCCTAATGGGCCTAAGTGGCCTAATGGGCCTAAGTGGCCTAATGGGCCTAAGTGGCCTAATGGGCCTAAGTGGCATAATGGTCTTAAGTGGCCTAATGGGCCTAATTGGCCTAAGTGGCCAAATGGGCTTATTGGTCCTAAGTGGACTAATGGGCCTAATGGGCTTTAGTGGCCTAATGGATCTAATGGGCCAAATGAGCTTGAGTGGCATGTGTGGCCTAATGGGTGTAATGGGCCTAAGTGGCAAAATGGGTCAAGTGGGACTTAGTGGCCTAATGGGCCTAAGTGGCCGAAGTGGCCTAATGGGCCTAATGGGCCTAACGGGATTAAGTGGCCTAATGAGCTGAATGGGTCTAAGTGTCCTAATGGGACTCAATAGCCTAATGGGCCTGATGGAAGCAAGGGGCCTAAGTGGCCTTAGTGGCTTAATGGACCTAATGAGCCTAAGTGGCCTAATGAGATGAATGTGCCTAAGTGGCCTAATGGGCCTAATAAGACTAATGAGACTATTTGGTTTGATTGGACTAATGGGCCTTAGTGTCCTAATGGGCCTTAGTGGCCTGATGGGCCAAATGGGCCAAATGGGCCTAAGCGGCCAAAGCGGATTAATGGGCTTAATATGCCTAATGGGCCTAAGTTTCCTAAGGAGCCGAATGGGTAAAAGTGGCCAAATGGGCATGATGGTCCCAATGGTCCTAAGTGGCCTAATGGGACTGATGGGCCTAATGGGCTTCATGGGCCTGAGTGGCCTAATGAGCTGAATGAACCTAAGTGGCCTAATGGGCTAGATGAGCCTGATTGGTCTGATGGGCATAATGGGCTGAATGGGCCTAAGTAGCCTCATGGGCTTGATGGGCCTAATGGGCCTCATGGGTTTAATGGGTCTAAGTGGCCTAATGAGCTGAACGAGCCTAAGTGGTCGAATGGTACTCATGGGCCTCATGGACCTAATGGGCCTAAGTGGCCTAATAGACCTGATGGGACAAAATAGAAAAGTGGTACTTAGTGGCCTCATGGTCCTAATGGGCCTAATGGGCCTAAGTGGCCTAAGTGGCCTAATGCACATAATGGGCCTAATGGATCTGATGGGCCTAATAGGCGTAATGGGGCTAAGTGGATTAATGAGATGAATATGCCAAATTGGCCATATGGTCCTAGTAGCCCTAAGTGGCCTAATGAGCCTAATGGGTCTAAGTGGCCTAATGAGATTGATGGGCCTAATGGCCCTAATGGGCCTTAGTGGCTTCATGGTCCTAATTGGCCTCATGGGCCTAAGTGGCCTAAATTGCTTAATGGGCATCATGGGCCTAATGGGATTAGTGGTCCTAATGGGCCTAAGTGGCCTAATCGCCCCGGTGGGTATAATGGGCCTAATGGGCCTCAAAGTCCCACTAGGCCTCAGAGCCCCAATGGACCTAGTGGGATTGATTGGCCTAATCTCCATAATGTTCCTTAGTGGGATAATGTGCCTAAGTGTCCCAATAGGCCTCAGTGGCCCAATGGGTCTAATGGGACTAAGTTTCCTAATGGGCCTTAATAGATGAATGGGCCTAATGGGCCAGATAGGCCAAATGGGAACAATGGGGAAAAGTGGCTCAATGGGCCTAAGTGGCCTAATGGGCCTAAGGGGCCTAAGTGGCCTCATGGGCCCAATGGGCCTAATGGGCATAAGTGGCCGAATGGGAATAATGGGCCTCATGGGCCTAAGTGGAATCATGGGCCTGATGGGCCAATTAGGCCTAAGTGGCCCAATGGGCCTAATGGACCGAAGTGACTGAATGGGCCTAATGGGCCTCAGTGGCCAAATGGGCCTAGTGTGCCTAAAGGTTCTAATGGGCCTAAGTGACCCGATGGGCCTAATGGGCCACATGGATCTAAAGGACTGAATGGGCCTCATGGGCCTGAGGGGCCTCATGGTCCCAATGGGCCTAATGGGACTAAACAGTCTAATGGGCTTAATGGGCCTAATGGGCCTAATCGGCCTAAGAGGACCAATGGGACTAAGTTGCCTAATGGTCTTAATGGGTTAATGGGCTTAATGAGCCCAAGTTTCCTAATGAGCTTACATGTCCTAATGGGCCTAATGGGCATAAGTGGCCTAATCAGGCTAATCGACTTAATGGTCCTAATGGGTCAAAGTGGCCTAAGTGGATTAACCGACCTAATGAGGATAATGGGATGAATGGGACCAATGTGTTTAATGGGATTAATGGGACTAAGTGGTCTAATGGGACTAATGGGCCTACGTGGCCTAATGGGCCTAATGGTCCTAATGGGTTTAATAGGCCTAATGGTCCTAAGTGGCCTAATGAACCTAAGTGGTCAAATGGGCATAATGGGCCTAAGTGGCCTCATGGGCCTAATGGGCTTAATGGGCCTAAGTGTCCTAATGGTCCCAAGTGGCCAAACCCCCCTAATCGACTAAATGGGACTAATGAGCCTAAGTGGCCTAATGGCCTAATGGGCCTAATGAGCCTAATGGGTCTACGTGGCCTTAGTGGCCTTATCAGCCGAATCGACCGAATGGGAGTAATGGGACTAATGGGAATAATTGGCCTAATGGGGCTAATGGGGCTAATGGGCCTAATGAGCCTAATGCCTAAGTGGACAAAGTAGACTAATTGACCTAATGGGCCTAATGGGCATAATGTGCCTAAGTAGCCTAAGTGGTATAATTGGTCTAATCATCTGAATGGGTCGAATGGGCCAAAGCAGCCTAATGGGCCTAAGTGGTTGAATGAGTGTAATGGGCCTAATGAGACTAGGTTGCCTAATGGGATTAATGGGACTAATGGGCCTCAATGGCCTAATGGTTCTAATTGGACTAATGGGCCTCATGGGCCTAAGTGGACTAAGTAGTATAATGGGCCTCATTGGCCTAATGGGCCTAATGGGCATAATCGGCTTAAGTGGCCTGATGGGCTTGATGAACCTAATGGGACTAATGGGCCTTAAGGGCCTAATGGGCCAGATTGGCCTCATGACCATAATGTTCCTCAGTGTCCCAATGTTCCTAAGTGGCCCAATGGACCTTAGTGGTCGAATGGGCCTAATGACACCAAGTGGCCCAATGGGCCTAATGGGCCTAATAGGCCAAATGGGAATAATGGGTGAAGTGGACCAGTGGGCCTAACTGGCCTAATGGGCGTAATAGGCCTAAGTGACCTAATGGACCTAATGGGCCTGATGGGCCTAATGGGCCTCATGGGCCAAATGGGCCTAAGTTCCCTAATGGGCTTCATGGGTACAAGTGGCCCAATGGGCCTAGTGGGCTAATGGGCCTAATTGTCTGGATGGCCCTTATAGGCATAATGGGCCTCTGTGGCCTAATGGGCCTCAGGGGAATAATAGGCTCAGTGGGCATAATGGGCCTCATTGGGCCAATGGGGCTAATGGGCCTAATGGGCCTAATGGTCCTAATGGGCCTGAGTGGCATAAGTGGACTAATCAACATAATGGGTTTATGTGTCCTAATGGGTTTGATGGGCCTAATGGGCCTTAGTCGTCGAATTTCCACGATAGGCCCGATGTGGATAATGGGCCTATGTGGCCTAAGTGGCCTAATGGTCCCAATTGGCCTAATGGGCTTAATGGGATAAATTGGCCTAAGTGGCTTAAGGGGGCCAATGGGCCTAAGTTTCCGAACATGCCTAATGGCCCTAAGAGGTTGAATGGACCTAATTGGCCGAAGTGGCTAAATGGGCCTAATAGGCAGATGTGGCCTAATGGGCCTAATGGGCTTAAGTGGATGAATGGGCCTGATGGGCCTAATGGGCCTCAAGGGCCTCAAGGGACAAATGGGATTAAGTGGACTCATGGGCATAATGGGCATAATGGGCCTCATAGACCTTAGTGGTCTCATGGATCTGATGAGCCTCAGTGGCCTCATGGGCCTAAAGGACTTAATATGCCTCATGGGCCTAATGGGCCTAATGGGATTAATGGGCCTAATGGGTCTTCTGGGCTTAAGTGGCCAAGTGGGCCTAGTGGGTCTAAGTGGCTGAAGTGTCCTAATGTGCTTAATGGGCCAAAGTTGATGAATGGGCCTAGTGGGTCTGATGGGCCTAATGGGCCTAAGTGGTCTGATGGGCCTAATTGGCCTCATTGTCCTAATCGACCGAATGGGCCTAAGTGGCCTCATGGGCCAAATGGACCTAATAGAACTAATGGACTGAAGTGGCCTAATGGGCCGAATGTGCCCAATGGGCCTAATTGGCCTAAGTGGTCTAATGGGCATGATGGGCATAATGGGCCTAATGGGATTCATGGGCCTCATGGTCCTAAGTGACCTTAGTGGCCTGATGGGCCAAAGTAACCTAATGGGCCTAATTGTACTGTTGGGCCTAGTGGGCCTCATGGGCCTCATGGACCTAATGGGCATAAGTTGCCTCTTCGTCCCAATGGGTATAATGGGCCAAATAGGCCTATGTGGCCTAAGTGGGCTGAAGGGGACTAATGGGTCGAAGGGGCCAAGTGGCCTAATGGGGATAATGGGCCTCGGTGGGCTAAGGGTCCTAATGGGTTGAGTGGGCCTAATGAGATAAAAGGGCACAATGGACCTCATGGGACAAATGGGCCGAGTGGGCCCAATGGGCCTAAGTGGCCTAAAGGATCTAGTGGGCCTAATGGGATTAATGGCCCTAATAGGCCTAATGGGACCACGTGTACTGATGGGTTTAATGGGCCTCATGGGCCTAAGTGGACTCATGGGCCCAAAGGGCCTAATGGGCCTAAGTGTCCTAATGGGCCTGATGGTCCTCCTGGGCCTAACATGCCTCATGGGACTCATTGGTGGAATGCGCCTCATGGGCCTAATGGGCCTGAATGGCCTAATGGGACTAATGGCCATTAAGTGGCCTAATGGTCCTAAGTTCCCTAGTGGTCCTAATGGGCCTAATGGTCCTAATGGACCTAATGGGCCTAAGTGGCCTAATCGGGCTAATCGACTGAATAGGCATAATGGGCCTAAGTCGCTTAACGATCCTAATGTGCCTAATGAGACTAATGGGTTTAATGGGCCTAATGGGCCTAAGTGTCGTAATGGGCCTAATGGGCTGATGTGTCCTAATGGGCCTATGTGGCCTAATCGGGCTAATTGACCGAATGGGCTTAATGGGCCTAAGTGGCCTAAGTGGCTTAATGGGTCCATTAGGTCTAATGGGAATAATGGGACTAATGGGTTTAATGGGCCTAATGAGCCTAAGTGTCCCAATCGTCCTAATGGGCCTACATGGCCTAATGGGCCTAATGGGCTTAAGTGGCCAAATGTTCCAAATGGGCCTAATGGGACTAATGGGTTTAATGGGCCCAATGGGTTAAGTGGCTGAATGGGCCCAATGGTCCTAACTAGACTAATGGGCCTAATATGCCTAAGTGCCTTAGGGGCCTAATGGGCCTAAGTTTCCTAATATCCCTAATCTAATAAATGTCCTAATGGGCCTAAGTGTAGTAATGGGCCTAATGGACCGAAGTGGCCTAATTGGCCTAATGGGCCTAATGGGCCGAAGTGGCCTAATCGGCCTCATCAACCGAGTGAGAATAAAGGTACTAATGTGCCTAATAGGCCTAAGTGGCCGAATAGACCTCGATGGCCTAATGGGCCTAATGGGCCTAAGTGGCTGAAATGGCCTAATGGGCCTAAGTGGCCTAATGGGACTAATAGACCTATTGGGGTTAGTGGCTAACATTACCTAATGAGCCTAAGTGGACGAATTGGCATAATGGGTCTAAGTGGCCTAATGGGCCAAAGTTGCCTAAAGAGCCAAAGTTGCCTAATGGTTCTAAGTAGCCTAATGGGCCTAAGTGGCCTAATGGACCTAATAGGAATAATGGGCCTAAGTGGCCTAATTGGCCTAATGGGAATAATGAGCCTAAGTGGACTAAGTGGCCTAATGGGACTAATGGGGATAAGTGGCCTAATGTGACTAATGGGTCTAGGGGGCATTAGTGGCCTAATGGGATTAATGGAACTTAGTTGCCTAATGGACCTAAGTGTCCTAATGGGACTAATGGGCCTAATGGTCCTCAGTGGCCTAATGGGCTAAATGGGCCTAAATGGCCTAATGGGCCTAATGGGCCTAAGTGGCCTAATGAGACGAATGAGATTAAGTGGCCTAATGGGCCTCAGTGGCCTAATGGGCATAATGGGCCTAAGTAGACTTAGGGGCCTAATGGGATAAATGGGCCAAGGTGGCCTAATGCATTAAACAGGCCTAAGTGGCCAAATGGGACTAATGGGCCTGAGTGGCCTAATGGGCACGATGAGCCTAATGGGCCTAATGGGCCTAATGGGTCTAATGGGCTAAAGTGGCCTAATTCGGTGAATGGGCCTAATGGCCTGATTGGCCATATGTGCATAATGTGTTGAATGAGACAAAGCATCCTAATGGGATTGATGGGTCTAATGGGCCTATGTGGCCTAATGAGCTCAATGTGCCTAAGTGGTCTAATGGGCTAAATGGGCCTCATGGGCTCGATGGTCCTAAGTGGCTAATGAGTTTGATGGGCCTGAGGGGCCAAATGGGCCAAACTGGCCTCTGTGACCTTAGTGGCCTCATGGACGTCATGGGCCTAATGGGCCTCATGAGCCTAAGTGGCCTAATGGGCCTATAGAGCCTAATGGGTGTCAGTGGCCTAATGGGTCTAATGCGCCTAGTGGGCCTAATTGTCCTAATGGCCCTAATGGGCCTAATGAGAGAAATGGGCCTATGTGGTTTAATGGGTCTAAGTGGCCTAATGGCCTAGTGGGCCTAAGTGGCCTGATGAGTGGAATGGGTCTATGTGGACTAATGGTCCTAATGGGCCGAAGCGGCCTAATGGGCCTTATGGGCATAATGGGCCTAAGTGGCCTCATGGGATTGATGGGCCTTAGTGGACACATCGGCCAAATGGGTCTAAGTGGCCTAATGGGACTAAGTGGCCTAATGGGCCTAAGTGGCCTAATTGGCCTTAGTGGACTAATTGGCCTAATAGGCCTCAGTGGCCTAATGGGCCTAATGGGCCGTATTGGACTAATGAGACTAATGGGCCTAATGGGCCTAAGTGGTAGAAATGGTATAATGGGCCTAATGATCCTAATGGTCCACAGTGGCCTAATGTGCCTAATCGCCCTAAGGGGCCCAAGTGGCCAAATTGGCATAATGGGCCTAAGTGGCCTCATGTGCCTAAGTGGCCTGATGGGACTAAGTGGCCTAATGGGCCTAAGAAGACTAATGGGCCTATGTGACTTCATGGGTTTGATGAGCCTAATGGGACTACTGGGCCTCAGTGAACACATGTGCCCAATGGGCCTAAGCAACCTAATGGGCCTAAGTGGCCGAATTTTCCAAAGTTGACTTGTGGGACTAATGGGACTCAGTGGCCCAATGGGCCAAATGAGCCTAAGTGGCCTAAGTGACCTAATGGCCTTAATGGGCGTAACTGGCCTGATGGGCCTAGTGGGCCTTAGTGGCCAAATGGGCCAAATGGTCCTAATGTGCCTAAGTGGCTGAATGGACCTAATGGACCTAAGTGGCCTAATGAGCCGAATGAGCCAAAGTGGCCTAATGGGCCTTAGTGGCCTAATGGGACTAAGGGGCTTGAGTGGTTGAAATGGCCTAATGGGCCTAATGGGTCATAATGGCCTAATGGGCCTAATCGACCTAAGTGGTCGGAATTGCCAAATGGGCCTAAGTTGCCTAATTGGCATAATGGACCTGAGTGGTCGAATGGGCCTAAGTGTCCTGATGGGCCTAAGTGGATTAATGGGCATAATGGGCCTAGTTGGGATAATGGACCTAAGCCGGCTAATGGGATTAATGGGCCAAAGTTGCATAATGGGCCAAAGTGGCATGATGGGATCAATGGGCCGTAGTGGCCTAATTGGACTAATGGGATGAATGGGCCTAAGTGGCCTAATGGGCCTAATGGGCCTAAGTGGCCTAATGGGCCTAATGGGCCTAAGTGGCCTAATGAAACGAATGGGCCTAAGTGTCCTAATGGGCCTCAATGGCCTAGTGGGCCTAATAGGTTCAAGTGACCTAAGTGGCCTAATGGGTCTAATGGGCATAAGTGGCCTAATGAGCTAAAAGGGCCTAAGGGGCCTAATGGGCATGATGGGCATAATGGACCTAAGTGGCCTAATGAGACTGATGACCCTAATGTGTCGAATGGGCTTAATGGTCCTAAGTGGCCTAATGAGCCGAATGGGCCTAAGTGGCCCAATGTGCCTGATGGGCCTGATGGGCATAATGGGCCAAATGGGCCTAAGTGACCTTATGGGCTTGATGGACCTGATGGTCATAATAAACTTAAGTGGCCTAATGAGTTGAATGGGCCCAAGTGGTCCAATGGTCCTAATGGGCCTGGTTGTCCTAAGGGGCCAAATGGGCCAAATGGGCCTCATTGGCCTCAGGGGCCTAATGGGCCTAAAGGGTCTAAGTGGACTAAGTGGCCTAATGGCTGAATGGGCCTTGGTGGCCTAATGGGCCTAATGGCCCTGATGTGCATAATGGACCTGATGGGCCGAATGGACCTAATGGGCCTAAGTGGTTTAATGGGACTAATGGGCCTAATAGGCCTAAGTGGTCTAATGCACTGAATGGGCCTAAGTGGCCTAATTAGATTGATGGGAAAAATGGGCCTTATGGAACTTAGTGGCCTCATTGGCCTATTGGGCCTAAGTGGCCAAATGGTCTTAATTGGCCTAATGGTCCTTTGTGGCCTAATGGGCCTGATGGGCCTGCTCAGCCTAATGGCCATAATGAGCCTCAGTGGCCCAATGAGCCTAATTGTCTTGATAGGCCTAATGGGCAGAATGGGCCTAAGTGGCCTAATGGGACCAATGGGGCTAAGTGGCCTAATGGGCTTGATGAGCCTAATGGTTCTAATGGGCCTAATGGGCCTAAGTGGTCTAAGTGGTCTGAGTGGGTTAACAGGCGTAATGGGCCTAAGTGGTCTAATGGGCCTAATGGACCTCAGTGGCCTAATGGGTCTGATATGCCAGATGGAAAAAATGGGCCTGATGGGCTTGATGGGCCTAAGAGGCCTAAGTGGCCTAATGGGCCTAATGGTCCTAATGTTCTTAATGGGCCTAAGTGGCTTAATGGGCCCAATGGGCCTAAGTGGCTTGAAGGGACCAATGGGCCTAATTGGCTTGATGGTCCGAATATGCCTAAGTGGTGGAATGGGCCTTTATGGAAGAATGGGATGAATGGGTCCAATGGGCCTCAAGGTACGAATGGGACTCAAGGGCCAAATGGGCCTAAGTGGCCTCATGGGCCTAATGGGCCTAATGGGCTGAAGTGTCCTAATGGGCATAATGTGCCTAATGGGCCTCATGGGACTAAGTGGATTCTTGTGCCTAATGGGCTTAATGGGACTAATGGGCCTCCTAGGCCGAAGTAGCCTAATGGGACTAGTGGGCCTAATGGGACTAATGAGCCTATGTACCCTAAGTGGCCTAATGGGACTAATGGGCATGTGTTTCTGAATGGGCATAGTGGGCCTAAAGGGCCTAATGGGCCTAATGGTATGAAGTGGACATATGGGTCTAATGGACCTAATGGGCTTAAGTGGTCTCATGGGACAAATGGGCCTAATGGGCCTAATGGACCTAATGAGCCTAAGTGGCCTGATGGGACTGCTGATCCTAATGGGCCTCATGGCCTTAAGGACCTAAGTGGCCTAATGTGCCTAGTAGGCCTAAAGGGCCTAATGGACCTAATGGGCCTAATCGGCCGAATGGGCATAATTAGCCTGATTGTCCTCATGGACCTAAGTTGCCTCGTGGGCCCAATGGACATAATGTGCCTAATGGGCCGAAGTGATTGAAGTGGGCCTAAAGGCCTACTGGGTTGAGTGGGACGATTGGAATGAATGGGTCAAGTGGGTCCAATGGGCCTAATGGGCCTATGTGGACTAATGGGCCCAATGGGCCTAAGTGGCCTAACAGGACTGGTGTGCCTAATGGGATTAATGGGCCTAATGGTCCTAATGGGCCTATGTGGCATGATGGGTCTAATGCGCCTCATGGGTCTCATGGGCCTAAGTTGACTCATAGGCTTAATGGGTCGAATGGTCCTAAGTGACATAATGGGTCTGATGGGCCTAATCGGCCTCATGGGCAGAATGTGCCTCATGGACCTAATGGCCTCATGGGCCTAATGGGCCTCATGGAATTAAGCATCCCAATGGGACTAAGTGACCTAATGGACCCAGTGGACCTAATGGGCCTTATGGGCCTAATGGGGCTAGTGGGCTAGATGGACCAAATTGGCCTAAGTGGCCTAAGTGGCCTAATCGGGCAAATCGACTGAATGGGCCTAATGGGCCTAAGTGGCCTAAGTGGATTAATGGACCTAATGAGCCAAGTGGGATTAATGGGCTTAATGGGCCTAATGGTCCTCAGTTTCCTAATGGTCCTAATGGTCCTATGTTTCCTAATGGGACCAATGGGGCTAGGTGGCCTAATCGAGTTAATTGACTGAATGGGCCTAAGGGGCCTAAGTGGCATAAGTGGCTTAATAGGCCTAATGGGACTAATGCGTTTAATAGTTCTAATGGGCCTAGGTGGCCTAATGGACCTAATGTGCATAAGTGGGCGAATGGGCCTAATGAGACTAAGTGGCCTAATTCCCCTAATCGACTGAATGGGCCTAATGGGGCTAATGGTCTTAAGTGGCCTAATGAGACTAATGGGCCTAAGTGGCTTAATGGGCCTAATGGGCCTAATCAACCTAAGTTGCCTAAGTGGGTTAATCGGCCAAATCAACCAATGGGACAAATGGGCCTGAGTGGACTAATGGGCCTAATGGGCCTAATTGGCCGAATGGGCCTAGTGGGCCTAAGTGGTTGAATGGGCGTAATGGACCTAATGCGCCTAATTGGCCGAATGGGACTAATTGGTGTAAGTGGCCTATAGTCCTTAATGGATGAATGGGCCTAGTGTTCCTAAGTGGCCTAATGGGCCTAAGTGGCCTAATGGGCCCAGTGGGACTAGGTGGTCGAGTGGGCCTATTGGGCTTATTGGCCTAATGAGCCTAATGCGTCTAATGGGTGTAAGTGGCCTAATGGGACTAAGTGGCCTAAATGGCCTAGTGGGCCTCATGGGCCTCATGGGCCTAAGTGGCCTCATGGGCCCAATGTGCCTAATGAGATTAAATGTCCTAATGGTCCTGATGAGCCTCATGGGAGGAATGCGCCTCATGGGCATAATGGTCCTGATGGCCCTAATGGTCCTAAGTGGAGTAATGGGGGCCTAAGTTCCCTAATGGTCCTAGGTGTCCTAATGGGCCTAATGGGTCTAATGGGGATAATGGACCTAATTGGCCTAAGTGGCCTAATTGGGATAATGGACTGAATGGTCGTCATGGGCCTATGTGGCCTAAGTGGATTAACGGGCTTAATGGGCCTAGTGAGACTAATGGGTTTAATGGGCCTAATGGGCCTAATGGGCCTACGTGGCCTAATGGGCCAAGGTGACCTAATCGAGCTAATCTACCAAATGGGCCTAATAGGCCTAAGTATCCTATGTGGTTTAACAGGACTAAGGGGATTAATGGGACCAATGGGTTCAATGGGCCTAATTGGCCTAATGGGCCTATGTGGCCTAATGGGCCTAATAGGTCTAAGTTTCCATATGGGACTAATGGACCTAATGGTAATAATGGGTGTAATGGGCCTAAGTGGGGTACCGTGCCTAATGGGCTAATGGGCCTAAGGGGCCTAATGGGACTAAGTGGCATATTCCCCCGAATCGACCGAATGGGCCTAATTGGCCTAATGGGCCTTAGTGGCCTAATGGGCTTAACGAGCCAAATGGTCTTAATCGGCCTAAGTGGCCTAATTGGCCTAATCATCCTAATTGAATGATGGGACAAATGGGACTAACGAGCCTAAGTGGCCTAATTGGCCTTAGGGGTATAATGGGCCTAAGTGGCATAAGTGGTCTAATGAGCCTTATTGGCCAAATGGACCAAATGGACCTAAGTGGCCTAGTGGTCCTATGTGGCCTAATCGGCCTAATCAACTAAATGGGCCTAATGGGTGTAATAGGCCTAAGTTGTCTAATGGTTCAAATGGGTCTAAGTGGCCAAATATGTCAAATTGGATGAAGGGGCCAAATGGGCCTAAGTTGTCTAATGGGCCTAAATTTCCTAATCGGCCTAAGTGGCCTAATCGGTCTAATCGGCCGAATGGGCTAAAGTCGTTAAATCGTCCTAATCAATCGAATGGGCCTAATGGGCCTAAGAGGTCTAATGAGACTAATGTGTCTAATGGGTCTAAGTGCCCTAATCAGTCTAATTGACCGAATGGGCCTAAGTGGAATGTTGGCCCTAATGGGACTAATGGGTCTAAGTGGCCCAACTGGCCTAATCGATCGAATAGGACTAATGGGGCTCATGGGCCTAAGTGGACGATTATAAATAATGGGCCTAAGTGGCTGAATGGGTCTAATGGTCCAAATTGGCCTAATAGGGTTAATGGAGCTAATGGGCCTAAGTGGACGAATGGGCTTAAGTGGCATAATGGGCCTAATGGGCCTAATGGGCATGAGTGGCCTAATGGGCCTAGTGGGACAAAGTTCCCTAATGGGCCTAAGTGGACTAATGATCCTAGTGGGCCTAAGTGGCTGAATGAGCCTAATGGGCCTGATGCGCCTAATTGGGCTAATGGGTCTAATGGGTGTAAGTGTCCTAATGGGCCTAAGTGGCCTAATGGGCCTAGTGTACCGAAGTGGCCTAATGGCCCTAAGTGGCCTAATGGGCCTAGTGGACCTAAGTGGTTGAATGGTCCTAATGAGCCTAATGCACCTAATTCACCTAATGGGCCTAGTTGGCATAAGTGGCTGAATGGGCCTAGTGTGTCTAAGTGGTCGAATGGGCCTAATGCACCAAATGGGTCGAATGGGCCTAATGGGCCGAATGAGCCTAATGTGCCCAATGGGCCCAAGTGGCCATATGGACCTAATGGGATGAATGGGCCTAATGAGCCTAATGGTCCAAATGTCACTAATGGGACTAATGGGCCTAAGTGGCTGAATGGGCCTAAGTGGCTAAATGGACTTAAAGGGTCGAATAGGCCTGAGGGACCCAATGGGCCTAATTAGCCTAATGGGCCTAATGGTCTGAATGAGCCTAATGGGTTAATGGGACTAATGGTCCTAATGGGCCTAATGGTCCTGATGGGCCTAATGGGCCTAAGTGGCCAAATGGGCCAATGGGCATAAGTGGCCTAATGGGCATGAGGGACCTGATCAGCCTAATGGGAAATAAGGGGCCTAAGTGACATAATGGACCGAATAGGCCTAAGTGTATGAATGGGCCTAATGGGCCTGATGGGCCGAAGTGGCCTAATGAGCCTCATGGGCCTAAGTGGCCTAATGGTCTTCAAGGGCTTAAGTGGACTAAAGGGCCTAATGGGTCTAACAGGCCTCATGGGCCTAAGTGGCCTAATGGGTCTAAGTGGCCTAATGGGCCTCATGGTCCCTAGTGGCCTCATGGGCCTAATGGGACCAATGGGACTAAGTGGGTTGATGGGACTAATGTGCCTAATGGTCTTAATGGGATTAAGAGACCAAGGTTCCAAATGAGCCAAATGGGCATAACTGTCTTAAGGGGCCTAATGGGTCTAAGTGGCCTAATGGGCCTAATTGGCGAAATGGACTTAATGGGATTAATGGGTCTATGTGACAAATGGCCTGAATGGTCCTAATTTTCCTAAGTGGGCTAATGGTCCAAAGTTACCTAATGGGCCAAAGTTGCCTAATCAACATAATGGGTGTGATGGGCCTATGGGGATAAGTGGAATAATGGGTCTAATGGTCTTATTGGGCCTAAGTGGCCTAATGGGTCAAAGTGGTCTAATCGGTCTAATAGGATTAATGGGTCGAGTGGGCCTAAGTGGATGAATGGGCCTTAGTAGCCTAATCGGCCTATTTGGCCTAAGTGGCCTAATGGGCTTAATGGGATTAACAGGACCAGGGGCCAAATGGGCCAAATCGGCCTAATGGGCCTAATGGGCCTAATTAGCATAAGTGGCCAAATGGGCCTAAGTGTCATAATGGACCTAAGTTGTCTAATCGGTCTAATGGGATTAATGGGCCTAAGGGATCTAATGGGACCAATGGGCCTAATGGGCCTAAGTGGGATAATGGGCCTAATGGGTCTAAGTGGTCTAAGTGGCCTGATCGACCTCATTGACCAAATGGCCCTAAGTGGCCTAATAGGCCTAATGGGTCTAAGTGGACAAATTGGCCTAATCAACTGAATGGGCCTAATGTACCTTATGGGCCTAAGTGGCCGATTGGTCCTAAGTGGTTGAATGGGCCAAATTGGCCTAGTGGGACGAATGAACCTAATGGGCCTCAGTGGCTGAATGGCCTTAAGTGGCATAATGGTTCTGATGGGCCTAATGGGTGTAAGTGGCTTAATGGGATGAATGGGGCTAAGTATCTTAATGGGCCTGGTGGGCCTAAGTGGCCGAAAGGGCCAAATTGGCCTAATGCACCTAATTGACCTAATGGTACTAATGGGTGAAATTGGCCTAATGGGTCTAATGGGACCAGTGGGCCAAATTGTCCTAATGTGCCTAAGGGACCAAATGGGATAAAGTGGCCATATGGGCCTAATGGGCTGGATGGGCCTAATGGGCCTAATGGGACCAAGTGGCCTCATTGGACTAAGTGGCCTCATCAGCCTAATGGGCTTAAAGGGCCTAGTGGGCCTAAGTGGAAGAATGGGCCTAATGGGTCGAAGTGGCCCAATGAGCCTAATGGTCCTAAGTGACGTAATTGACCTAAGTGGCCCAATGAGCCTAATGGGTCTAATGGGCCTAGTGGACTAAGTGGATGAATGGGACTAGTGGGGCTAAGTGTCAGAATGGGTCTAATGGGCCTTAGTGGCCCAATGGGTCTAATGGCCCTAAGTGGACTGACGGGCCTAATGGGCCTTAGTGGCCTCATGGGCCAAAAGGGCCTAATGGGCCTAAATGTACTAAGTGAACTAATGGGACTAATCAGACTAATGGACCTAATGGGATGAATGGGAATAATGGACCTAGTGGGTCTAATGGAACTAAATGGCCCAATGGGCCTAATGGGACGAATGGGCCTAGTGGCCAAATGGGCCTAAGTTGCCTAGTTGGTTGAATGGGCTTAAGTGGCCTAATACGACTAATGGGTCTAAGTTCCCTAATGGGCCTAAGTGGCCTAATGGGGATAATGGGTGAATGGGTCTAAGTGGCCTAATGGTTTGAAGTGGCCTAATGGGCCTAAGTGGCCAAATGGGCCTAGTGGGCTTAATGGTCTTAATGGGTCAAAGTGGCCTAATGGGCCGAATAGGCCTAGTGGGTCTAATGGGCCTAAGTGGACTAATGGAGCTAATGGGCCCAATGGACCTAATGGGCCCAATGGGCCTAATGGGCATATGTGGATTAAGTGACCTAAGGATCCAAATGGGCATAATGGCCCGAATAGGCTGAATGGGCCTAATGGGCCTAAGTGGCCAAATGGGCCTAAGTGGCCTAATGGGCCAAAGTTGTCGAATTTCCATAATGTGATTAATTTTCCAAATGGGCCTAACCACTCGAATGGGCCTAAGTGGCCTAATGGGTTGAATGGGTTTAATTAGGCTAAGTGGCCTAATGCGCCTAATAGACCTAATGGGCTTAAGGGGCCGAATGAGCCAAAGTTTCCTAATTGACCTAATGGGATTAATTGGCCTAATGGTCTGAATGGGCCAAATTGGTCGAATGGGCCTAAGTGTCCTAATGGGCCTAAGTGGCCTTATCGGCCTAGGGGGCTTAATGGGCCTAGTGGACCTAAGTGGCCTAATGGGCCTTAGTGGCCTAATGAGCCTAATGTTCCTGAGTGGCCTAATGGGCCTAAGTGGCTGAAGTGGCCTAATGGGCATAAGTGGTCTAATGGACCAAGTGTGCCTAAGTGGTCTAATGGGACTAAGTGGCATAATTGTACTAATGGGCCTAATGAGGCCAAGTGGCCTAATGGGCCAAAGTTTCCTAATCGGCCTAGTGGTATTAATGGGTCTAATGGTCCTATGTGGCCTCATTGTTCTAATGGGATTAATGGACCAAGTGGCCTAAGTGGCTGAATGGGCCTAAGTGGCCCAATGGGCCTAAGTGGCCCAATGGGCCTAAGTGGACCAATGGGCCTAATGCTCCTAAGTGGCCTAAGGGGCATAATGGGCTTAATGGGCCTAAGTGTCCTAATGGACCTAATGGGCCTAGGTTTCCGAATGGGCCGAAGTGGCCTAATGGACCTAATGGGCATAATGGGACTAAGTGGATTTATGGGCCTCAATGGCCTAATGGGTCTAATTGACCTAAGTTGTCTAAATGGTCTGATGGGCCTCAGTGGCGTAATCATCCTAATCGACCAATGTGGCCTAAGTGGCCTAATGGGATTAATGTTCCTAAGTGGATAAATGATCCAAATGGTCCTAAGTGGCCTAATGGGCCTAATGGGCCTCAGTTTCCTAATGTGCCTAATTAGCATAACTGTCCTAATGGGCCTAAGTGGCCTAATGAGCTGAATGGGCATAAGTTTCCTAATGGTACTAATGAGCCTAATGTGCCTAAGTGGCCTAATGGGCCTGACGGCCCTGATGGGACTAATGGGCCGAATGGGCCTAAGTGGCCTAATGAGACAAATGGACCTAAGTGGACCAATTGGCCTAATGATCTGAATGGACCTAAGTGGCCTAATGGACTTAATGGGCCTTGGGGGCCTAATAATCCTAAGTGGCCTGATGAACCGAATGGGCCTAAGTGGTCTAATGGGTTTGATGGGATTAATGGACCTAAGTGAACCGATGGGGCTGATGGGCCTGATGCGTCCAGTGGGCCTAAGTGGCCTAATGAGCAGAATTGGCCTAAGTGGTCTGATGGACCTAATGGTCCTAATGGGTTTCGGTGTCCTAATGGTTTTGATGGGACTGACAGGCCTCATGGACCTCAGTGGCCTAATTGGCCTCATGCTTCTAATTGTCCTGATAGGCCCAATGGGCCCAATGGGCCTTAGTGGACCAATTGGGATAATGGGCCTAATGAGACTAAGTGACCTAATGTGCCTAATGGTCCTAATGAGTCTAATGAGCCTAATGAGCCTAATGGGCCTCACTAGTCTAAGTGGACCAATGGCCCTCATGTGCCTAGGTTTTCTAATGGGCTGAGTGAGCCTAATGGGACTAAGGGGCCTAATGGGCCTTAATGGTCGAATGTGCCAAATGGGCCCAATGGGTCTGGTAGGCCCAATGGGCATAATGGGAATAAGTGGGACAATGGGCTGAATTGTCCTAATTGTCCTAATTGTCCTAATGGTACTAATGGCCCTAATGACCCTAAGTGGCCTAATGGGCATGATGGACCCAATGGGGAAAATGAACGTAAGTGGACTAAGTGGCGTAATGGAAATAATGGGCCTAAGTGTCCTAGTGGTTCTAAGTGTCCTAATGGATCTGATGGGCCTAATGGGATGAATGGGCCTCACTAGACTAATGGGACCAATGGGTCTAATAGGCCCAATGGGAATAATGGACTGAATGGGCCTAATGGGCAGAATGGGATTAAGTGGATGAATGGGACAAATTGGCCTAATGGGCCTAATGGACCTAAGTGGAAGAATGGACCTAATGGTCCTAAGTGGACTAATGGTCCTAAGAGGACTCATGGGCCTAATATTCCTAAGTGGACTGATGCACCTAATGGGCCTTATGGTCCTCAAGGGCCAAAGTGGCCAAATAGTACTAGTGGGCCTAATGTTCCTAAGTGGTCAAATGGGCCAAATGGGTTTAAGTGGCCTAATTGGCGGAATTGGCCTAATGTGCCGAGAGGATTGAAGTGGAAAATGGGCCAAATGGGAATAATGAGCCTAAGTGGCCTAATCGTCCTAATCAAACAATTGGGGCTAAGTGTCCTAATGGGCCAAATCGGCCTAGGTGGCTGAATGGGCCTAATTTTCCTAGGTGTCCGAATGGGCCGAATAGGCTGGATATGCTTAAGTGGCCTAATGGTCCTCATGGGACTAAGTGACCTAACATGATGAATAAGCTTAAGGGGATTAATGGGCTAAATGGGCCTAAGGGGCCTAGTGGGCCTAATGGACCTAATGGGATTAATGGGATGAACAGGAAGAGGTAACAATTGGGCATATTTGGTTTAATGGGCCTAATGGTTCTAATGGGTCTGAGTGACCTAATGTGCCTAATGGTCCTAAGTGGAATAATGGGCCTAAGTGGTCTAATCGACTAAATGGGATTAATGATCCTAATTATCCTAATGGGCTTAATGGGCCTAAGTGGCCTAATGGACCTAAGGGGCCTAATGGGCCTAAGTGGCCAAATGGGCTTTGGTGGCCTAATGGGATTAATGGGATTAATGAGCCTATGGAAAAAAATGGGCCTAATGGGCTGAATGGGCCTCAGCAGCCAAATGGGCATAAGCGTCCTAATGGACCTAAATGGACTAATGGGTGTAAATGGTCAAATAGAAAAATAAAAAATTATCCTAATGGTGTAATGAACTAATGGGATAATGGTCTAATGGCCAAATTGGACTAAATAACCTAATGGAAAAATCGGTAGAAATGACCTAATTGGTCTAAATGTCCTAATTGGTCCAAATGGATTAAATGATCTAATTGGATTAAATGGTCTAATTTGAATAATTTTCCTAATTGACCTAAATGGTTTAATTTTCCAAATTGAACTAAATGGCCTAATGGACTAAATGGCCTAATGGACTAATTAGTCTAAATGGATTAAAGGCCTAAATTTCCTATAGCCTAATGACCTAATTGGCCCAATGGATTAATTGTCCTAAACGACCTAATTGGTCTAACAGACCTAGTTGGCCTAATTGTCCTAATTGTCCTAATTTTCCTAAATTGGATAATTGGATAATTATCCAAATAGACAAAGGGACAATTGATCAAAATTACCAAGTGACCGAATAACCAAATAACGCAACAAAAATGGAATTAGGACAAAATTAACATACAAGAGGAATCCATACCATACACATTTTTATCATGGTAATTAGTATGTATTGTTTATGTTAGGTCACTAGTGTTAAATTTCTAATTCAATGTATTTTTAGATGCTTCTTCACTTTATGAATGTCTTCAACAGCTACAATTTTAATTCATTCTAGTTTTATAACTTTCATATTATTCAATAATGTAGTATTATACTAATCAATGTCATTTACATCAAGCGGCATTTGGCATCGAGGGTCGTGTGCCTCGAGAAAAATTATTTTCCTTGACTAAGAAGTAAAATAATGGGAGTGATGTAAATGTACAAACAAAAGAAAATATTGTAAGTTTTTTTATTGATATTTCAAAATTTGATACATAATTCATAAATAAATATCTTGTTTATATTTTCAGCAGTGTGTCTTGGAGGACCTTGATGATAAAGAAGATGAAAACTCTGGGCTAAATGATCATTTGAGACAACTATTATGTGAGGAGCGCCATGGGAGAGTCTAATGTAGAACCATAAAAAACATCATCCCCACTAGGTATTGGCCCTCATTAGGTACCTCTCAAACCTATCAGACCACTGAGGTGAAAAAATCCCATGTAGAAGTAGATGACGCCAAAAAATAGCTATACAAGAGTGTGAAAAAAGTAAATTGGTCACCAAAAACTTTCTAAAAGATATATCAGTTATAAGTACACCACTTCCATTAGATAATTCTAATAATTTTGATTCATGTATGACATAAATGAGCTCTTTATATGATACCTCGATTGATTTAAATGAGGTTCCTAGTGGCTGTCGTGGTAATGGCAGTGGCAGTGGTGGGGGGGGGAGGGTGGTAGTGGTGGCAATGAAGGTGGTAGCTGTGACAGTGGTGGTGGTGATGGTTTCAGGCATAACTGAAGTGTCCAAATATGGATGATATATTTAAATTTATTTTAATAATCATTTCCTGAAACCAAGAGCGAGGATCTTTCACATCAAATTTAAAATTAATTTATTTAATATTTCAATAAATAAATACATGTGCTTAGGAACTTTATTCGTTAATGATTGTTGATCATCTAAAAACACCCTTTTAGATTACCATCATTGCACTGTGAGGATACTAGGATAAAATACCTCTAGTGTCGATCCACACGTGCTCCCTCAATCTCCGAGAAACACCACTCGATCTCCAGGTACTAGTGCGGTAAGTCAAATGTCTTATGTTGTTCGTTCTTGATCACTCATTCTTTGGTCTTGAATAAATCTTTCTTACAATTATCATTATTGAGAGAGAGATAGGAGGAGTTTAGAGATAATTCATTGTGTGCAATAATTTTCTATTCTCAATTTTTGGATTCTCTACACAATAGACGTAGACGCCTATTTATAGTGTTAAGATTTAAGTTAAAATATTATTTAATTTCATAACGGCCATTAAATAAATTGGCCTAAATTGTATAATTGGCCTAAATTGCATAAATTAACTAATTGGCTTAATTGGACTAATTGTACTAAGTGTCCTAAGTTATCCTAAATGGTCTAAGTGGCCTAATTGGCCTAAATGGCCTAAATTAGCTTAATTGTCCTAATTGACCTAAATTGCCTAAATTGTCTAATTGGTCTGATTTCCCTAATTTTCATTGTTGTCCTAAATGGCCTAAATTGGATAAATAGGTTTAAATTTTCTAATCATCCTAATTGGCCTAAATGGCCAAATTGGCCGAATTGGCTTAAATGGTCTAAATTAGCCTAAATGACCTAAATTGACCTAAATGGCCTAATTGGCCTAAATTGGCTTAAATGACCTAAATTGTCTAATTAGATTAATTGGACTAATTGGCCTAAATGACCTAAATGGCCTAAATGGACTAATTGGAATAAATGACTAAATGACCTAAATGACCTAATTACCTAATTGTCCTAAATGGCCTAAATGGTCTAATTGGCCTAATTGGCCTAAATGAATTAATTAGCATATATGGCCTAATTGGAATAATTGGAATAAATGGACTAAATGGACTAATTTTATTAATTGTCCTTATTTGGATAAATAGCCTAAATTAGCCTAAATGACCTAAATTGGCCTAATTGACCTAATTGGTCTAAATGGCCTAAATTGGTCTAAATGGTCTAAATGGCTAAATTGGCCAAAATGATCTAAATTACCTAATTGATATAATTTTACTAAATGCACTAATTAGCCTAAATGGCCTAAATTACCTAATTGGTATAATTGGCCTAAATGTCCTAAATTGAACTAAATGGCATAAATTAGCCTAAATGGCCTAAATTGGCCTAAATGGCCTAATCGTCATAAGTGGCATGAATTGAATAATTGAACTAATTGGCCTAATTGGACTAATTTTCCTAATTGGTCTAAATGGCCAAAATTGACCTAAATGACATAAATGGCCAAAATTAGCCTAATTGGTCTGAATGGCCTAAATTGGCCTAAATAGACTAATTGGTCAAAATTGCATAAATTGTATAATTTTACTAATTGATTTAATTGGCCTAAATGTAAAAAATTGGCCAAAATGGCCAAAATGGCCAAAATTGGCCTGAATAGCCTAAATTGGCCTAAATGGCCTAATTGACCTAAACTGCCTAAATTGTACAATTAGACTAATTGGTCTAAATGGTCTAAATTGGCCTAAATAGCCTAAATGACCTAAATTTTCCTAAATGGCCTAATTATCCTAAATGAGATAAATTGGCCTAAATGGCCTAATTATCCTAAATGAGATAAATTGGCCTAAATGGCCTAAATGAACTAAATTTCCTAATTGGAAAATTGGCTTGGCCTAATTATCCTAATTAGCTTAATTGGCCTAAATTGGCCTAAATGGCCTAAATCTTCTAATGGGCCTAAATGGACTTAAGATCCTAAATTGGCATAATTGATTTGAATTGGTCTCATTGGCCTAAATGTCCTAAATTGGACTAAATGGCCTAAATGGCCTAATTCGTCTAAATTACCTAATTAGCCTAATTGGCCTAAATGCCCTAAATTCTACTAAATTGCCTAATGGGCCTAATGGGCCTAAGGGTCAAATGGACCTAAGTGGCCTAAGTGGCCTAATGGGCCTAATGGTTCTAATGGACTTAAGTGTCCTAATGGGCCTAATGGGCCGAAGTGGCCTAATGGGCCAATTGGGCCTAAGTAATGGAATTAATAGCCCTAATGGGTCCATTGGTTTATAGTGGCATAATGGGCCTAAGTGGCCTAATGGGCGGAATGGGCCTATGGGCCTATGTGGCCTAATGGTTTGAATGGTCCTAAGCGACCTAATGGGCCTATTGGGACTAAGTGTACCAATGGGGCCATTAAGTCCAATTCTTCCTTATGGGCCTAATGGTATTAATGGGTTGAATGGACTAGTTAGGCCTAAGTGTCCTGATGGGCCTAATGGGCCTAATGGGACTAAGTGTCCTAACAGTCCCATTATGGTCAATTTAGCCTAATGGTCCTAATGGACGAATTGGCCTAATGTACCTAATGGGACTAATGGGCCTAATGTGCCTAATGGGTCTAAGGGGCTTAATGGGCCTAAGTGTATGAATGGGCCTAAGTGGCATAACTAGCCTAATGTGTCGAATGGGCCTAAGTGGCCTAATGGGTCTAAGGGGCCTAATGGCCCTAAGTGGCCTAATATGCCTAAGTGGCCTAATGAACCTAAGTGGACTAAGTGACCTAATATGCCTAATGGGCCTATTGGGCCTAAGTGAACTAATGGGCCTATTGGCCAAATTGGCCTAATGGGCTGAAAGGTCCCAATGGGCCCAATGGGTCTAATGGGCCTATTGGTATTATTGGGTCCATTTGGCCTAAGTGACCTAATTAGCTTGATGGCTTAATTGGCCTAATGGGCCTAAGGGGCCCAATGGGACCAATGGGCCTAATGTGTCTAAGGGTCCTAATGGGCCTAAGTGGACGAATGGGCATATTGGGAATATTGTGCCAAAGTGGTCCAATGGGCCCAATGGTCCTGATGGGCCTAATGGGCCAATTATGGATAATTCAACCTAATGGGTCCAATGGGCCTAAGTGACCTAATGGGTCGAAGTGGACCAAGTTTTCTAATGGGACTAATGGGTCTAATGGGTCTAAGTGGCCTAAGTTTCATAATGGACCTAATGGGTCCAATGGGTCTAAGTGATGGAATGGTCCTAAGTGGCCTAAGTTGCCTAATGGGCCTAGTGGATCGAATGGGTCTAAGTGTCCTAATGGGCCTAAGTGGCCTAAGTTTCCTAATGGTCCTAATGGTTCCAATGGGTCTTAGTGGTTGAATGGGCCTAAGTGGCCTAAGTTGCCTAATGAGCCTAATGGGCCTAATGGGTCTAATGGGTCTAATGGGCCTAAGTGGCCTAATCGGTCTAATGGGTCTAATTGGCCTAATATGATGAATGGGTTGAATGGGCCAATGTGGCCTAATGGGATGATTGGGCCAATGGGAATAAGTGGCCTTATGGGCCTAAGTGGCCTAAGTTGCCTAATGGGTCTGATGGGCCTGATGGGTCAAATGGGTCTAAGTGGCCTAAGTGGCCTAAGTTGCCTAATGGGCCCCATGGGCCTAATGGGTCCAATGGACCTAAGTGGCCAAAGTTACCTAATGGGACCAATGGGTCGAATGGGACTAATGGGACCAATGGGTCTAATGGGTCGAATGAGTCTAGTGAGCCTACGTGGCCTAAGTTGCCTAATGGCCCGAAGTGGCCTAATGGGCCTAATGGACCTAAGTGTCCTAATAGACCTAATGGTCCTAAGTGGCATAATTGGCCTAATGGGTCAAATGGGCCTAAGTGAACTAAGTTTCCTAATGGGACTAAGTGGCCTAATGGGCCTAATGGGCCTAAGTGGCCGAATGGGCGTAATGGGCCTAAGTGGCCTAAGTTGACTAATGGGCCTAATGGGTATAGTGGTCCTAATGGACCTAATGGGCCTAATGGGTCTAATAGGTCTAAGTGGACTAATGGGACTAAGTATCCTAAGTTCCCTAATGAGCCGAATGGGCCTAATGGGTCCAATGGTTCTAGGTGGTTCAATGGTCCTAAGTGGCCTAAGTTGCCTAATGGGACTAATGGGCCTAATGGGATTAATGTGTCTAATGGGCCTATGTGGCCTAATCGGCCTAATGGGTCTAATGGTCCTAATGGGTCGAATGATCCTAATTGGCCTAATGGGTCAAATGGGTTGATTGAGACTAACATTACTGGAAAAAAGGGCTCTTGGGACAGTTCATTTGCGATGGGATCTCGTCACAAATGCTCTTTTGTGATAGGGACCCATTGCAAATGGCCCATTGCAGAAAATGGCATCGAAAATATTATCTTTTAGGATAGTCTGTTGCAAAAATTTATTATTTGTGACGGGTAGGGGCACCGTCACAAATAGTTTCAGCATTTTTTTTAAAAACTCTATTGCAACGGGCCAACCACCCGTTGCAAATCGTGTTCCCGATTTTTTAAAAAACCTTTTGAGATGGACCGTCAAAATTACTATTTTCAATGGTCCGTCACAAATATTGTAGAAAATAAAAAAAATAAACCTTTTTGTGACAGGCCCGTCATAAATAGTTGAAAAAATAAAATAAAAATAAATTAAATTAAATAATATTAATATTAATATAATATTAATATAAATCAAATCATAATATTAATATTAGTAAAATAAAATTATTTATAAAATAATAATAATAATAATAATATAATATTAATATAAATGAAATAATAATATTCATATTCATAAAATAAAATTAATTATAAAATAATATAATAATATAATATTATTATTTATAATATTAATTAAATAATTATATTAATATTAGTAATATAATAAAAACCTCAGTATTCAAAAAAATATAAAAATATATTAATTAATAAAATAATAAATATAAAAAAATAAAATAAATAAATAATAAAAACTATAATATTCGAGAAAATATAAAAAATGCACTATTTAAAACTTTAAATTGTTAATTTTACAAAAAAATCAAAGGTTTCATTATAAAATAAAAGTACATCACTTATGGGGAGGGTCGTTTGGAGGAGTTGGAGGAGATGGTGGAGGGAATTCCATCCATAAACTTTGAGTCAGACGTCGCATGTACTCCATCTTCTCCTACTCCTACTGATGCTGCCATCGACGCATCTCATACTGCATTGCCTACTGTTGCTGTTGATGTTGTCGTAGGAACTCTCCCTACTGCTGTTGCTTCCACTGACACATCTCATCCTGCTCCCTACACATAGTCTCTATAAGCTCACTATGAGCTCACAGCTTCTCCTCATACTATGCATGAGATGATGATAACTCTTCGTGAGATCCTCTTAAGCTAGGCTCTGATATCGTAGAGGTTTCATAAAAACCCCCAAGGGTCAATCGAGAGATAATACCAATAACTTGGTCTTTCTCGAAGTCATATTGGGTCGCCTGCATCCATGCCGCCTCATCAAATTAGGGGAACTAGTCTAACCATCGGTATTAGCTTGACTCTCACTATGTGTCTGAGACGTCACAACCTCATATGACAAATTCTATTGAAATTTAAAATTAAAACAGTTAAAATATTATTAGTAGTTAAATTTAAAACTCAAAAATAAATTATACTGACCACAATATGATGTTGTTGAGCACCTCTAATCTCTCTAGTGGATGGATCACTATACATCCTTCTATAAACATCATACTCCGTAATATCAGGTTGTGAGACTGGCTATATGAATATAAAATAAACTGTTTACATTTAAAGTTATATACAATATTTAAAGAAAATGTACTTACCATATGCTCCCTATGCATACTGAATGTACGACTACCAGCTCGATGGAACCCCTCCCGTCTCCCTCAATTTTTCCAACCTGATGATGATCAAATCTGAAAACTCCTACTCAACCAATGTCTACATAATCCATCCCAAACCCGAGATGAAATATAATCAGTTTAGTAGACGTTACATGTCTCATTAAACTATGTCACTTCTGCTTTCTCCATTGCTTTCCTCTTCAAATTGTTCAAAAATTGAGTGCAACGTAGACGCATAGCTCCCTGCCATTCCTTCTAGATAGCCTCATGCATTCTCTCATCAATGGAATAACATAAACCCTATAAATAATTTATTTTATCAAGTTATTAATTAAATTAATTTCAAAATAAATATTATTTATTTATGCACCAGCCAATTCTCAAACATGAAGTGTTGTACATCAATGAGAATTTGATCCCATGACACCCATGCATCCGAAAAATAATTGCGCAATATAGCACTCCCCTATCCAACAATTATATGTGTAAATCTGTAAAAAAATAATTAATCAAACAATTAGAATATAAATAAATAAATTAAAACTAACTAAAATACACAGGTAAACATACCTATGTGTGCGTGGATCAAACCCAAGATGTGGATATTTCTTGGGGATAGGGTCGAGAATCATTATTCAGGCAAGACCACGTCCCCTCCGAGTACCCACTGAACCGCTAGCAGTCTGAGGGTCAGATAGTTTGACATCCTACTCATCCAAACAGATGATACATATCCTCGACCATCTGAAACACGAAATTATTTTTGTTATCAAATAGTTGAAAATAACTATTATATATAGATATATATTATATATGATTATAACTATCATTTAATGGTGTCAATGACCATCCTCATCCTTGTTTTTATAGCTATCTATGTCAATGTCTTCATCTTCCTCCTCAACATCATCAATTTCTATATTAGTTTCAATTTCATCATCTCTTGTCATTTCAAATTAAGTTGTAACGTCATTAACATCATCATCAACATCGACCCATAAATGTGCATGTCATCAATGATATTCATGTCTCTTGGTGAAAAATATGGATTTAGAGCAGTCTCTTGAAAAATTTCAGTTCCTTTCACTTTAGCGGAACCACAATCAATTTCACTAAACCGATTCTCCCGAGATTTAATTTTTATTATGATCTACCAATCATCCAACTCCCTTGAAGTAGCACAATTTTTTCATAATAAATTTGATGTGCCTGATGATTCAATAAAAATGGTTCATTTACTACAAGAATACTTTTATATTGAATATCAATGATTCCATGGATCGGATAAACACACAATACTATCTCATTATCCAAACACTGACATTTAAACATCATTATGTAATGTTGTCCTAGATAACACGGTTCAATGATTTCTTCCAACATGCTGTAAAAGTAAAATTCAGTTTCCCTATGATGAGATCTCTCCAGAAAACACCACTATTCATTTTTATTGATTCCCTATATGCATGTGTATGAAATCAAAAATCATTCAACACAAATGCATTATAAGATTTAACCATTTTGGATGGTGGGTTACTCAATACACATAATCAATTATTAATTTTATCAGAATGTTGAGATACCTGATTTTTTTTAAAACAATTATCACTATAAAAAGTATTAAATTTATTTTTTATGTGAAATAAAAAATAATTTATGTTTCCAGTTTTTGAAACCAGCAGGAATTTTTTTTGACGAGGTTCTTCAAAAGAAACTATTGTAATTTGTGGAAACTATTTCTTGACATGATTATCATATAACCTACAAATAAAATAAGATTAATTTACTGTTACAAAAATTATAGAATAAGTTATAGGAGCACTCATAGTAAAAATGGTGTCATTTCTTCATAGTTGATCAGAATATATGTATGAGATTTGTAATAGTCATCATCTGAAATCCATCATTCATGAACTCCATCTAAGCCAAGTTCCAGCTGATTGAAAAATGATAATTCTTTGATCATGTCATCGTCAACATTTCCCTCATTACGGATCAAGTGATTGTGTTTTAAGGGATATTAAGATTGAAAGTAATGAGATCAAAAAATAAATAAATTTCCTCCTATAAATAAGCTTATGCAATTGATCCTTCAACTGATACTTTGTTACGTAATTTTTTTTCAATATATGCATGCATCTCTCAAATGGGTATATCCATTATAACTATATTGGACCTCCACATTTTGTTTCATGTGGAAAATTTAATATCAAATGTTCCATTGAGTTAAAAAATCCTGGCAAGAATATTTTTTTCCAATTTACATAAAATTAAAACGAAATCTTCTTGTAGTTTTCTTACTGCATTTTAGTCTATTGTCGATGTACAAATATCTCAAAAAAAATATGATATGTCTATTAGTGCATTTTAAATCATAGGATTTAACAAACCTCTTTATCTAATCATCATAAGTCTTTCCATTAAAACATGATACTCATGACTTTTGAATCCGGTAATATGACCATTTCTGATACATCTGCACAAATTAGAAGCATAACCATCTAGAAGTCTCAAATATGAAATATACTGACAAAATATTAAATGAATCTATGTGTACAGTGTATAAGATTCTTTTGGATTAATTAACTTATGTGATCTGATATTTTCAAATGGTTCAAGTTCTGGTAGCTTTCAAATTTGGGCAAAATATAATCGTACCATTACATTATCTTTTATCTTACCTAGTGTATTAAAAAATGTAAGAAATAAATTATCAAAATAGTACTTCTCAATATGCATCACATCCAACATGTGACAGACCAACAAATCAGACCAATATGGAAAATCCCAAAAAAATGATCTGTTTTATCCAATTATGCTTTTTTCCAAACCCATCAATTTTTTGTTAGTTTATTATTAGTCCAAATGTGATGGGAGGTAATGAGGAGACAATTGACTTTAAATCTGTTCCTAAGATCATTATTGGAGGCCCATCTTTTTCAACTATTCCTTTTCTAAAATGATATTTGTTTCTTCGAAAAGGATGATCGGTTGGAAGAAATCTATGATGACAGTCGAAAAACAAGGTTTTTTTCTATTGATGAGCTTAAACACTTTGTTGCCTCTCGTATAGTACAAACATGATTTTAGACCATGTGTACTCCATCCAGATAACATGTCATGTGATGGGAAGTCACTAATTTTCTACATCAATGTAGCTTTCTGTAGGAAGTTTTGTTTCACACCAACATCATATATACTAAAATAATTACTCCATAGTGAATTTAACTCATCAATCAATGGTTTCAAATAAACAATAATATTATTTTTTAGATGACCTGAAATTAATAAGGTCAAAAAGATATATTACTCCTTCATCAACATACATGGAGTTAAATTATACAGAGTTATAAAGACATGACAACATGAATACTGACTACCATAAGAACTAAATGGACATAAACTATGAGTAGAAAGACCCAATCACATGTTTTGGGCTGCTAAAGCAAAATACAGATGCACTTGGTCAAAATGTTTTCATGAATCACCATCAGAGGGATGATTTAAGATTTTACTAGTTGAAATTTTGTTTTGGTTCCATGAAATTAATAATACTATGTTTTGAGAAATAAATAAATGCTTCAATCTGGGTGTGAGCAGGAAATATCTCATTTTTTTACAAGAATAAATTCATACTTCCCTGGTTGAGCTTCTTTATACCTTGATTTTCCACATGTAGGACAACTATCCAATAAATCATTTTCACCATAATATAAGATGCAGTCATTTGAGCATGCATGAATCTTCTGATAACCAAGACCCAGATTACGAAACAGTCTCTTACTCTCATTAAAATTTGCAGGCAACACATTTCCTTCAGGTAGCAGTGTTTTTAACAAAGATAATATCTGATCAAAACAAATATTTGACATTCCATTATCTGATTTAATAGCCATAAATTTTTCATTTACTAGAAACTTTCTTATCTTACAACTAGGATATAAAGAATCCTTAGTGGACCTTAACAACTCATATAAATTAGATGGTTCCAACTCAGGAGTTAAATCAATATCATCATAAGTTTCAATTTTTTGAAAAGATGGACCCGCCACATCATGTACTAAATTTTGAAACTATACTGGATTTGGAACTAAATTATTAGTATCTTATCTAAAACTATCTTCCCAGTGTTGATACCAAACATGATCTGGTTGAAAACCAAAATGAAATAAATAATTGCTAATATTGTCAAATGTTTCATACGTTCTCATAGCACATTTTTTTACAAGGACACTTAATTGTATCTTCTGAAACAAATTTTGGTTGTGATGATGTAAATGATAAGAAATCTTGAACACCCTCAATATATAAAGGATTTAAACTAAAACTATTTAGATTCATGTTCTGATTTATCTAAGAAAGATCATTGAATAATGATTGTTGTCGACTTCCTTATTCCATATTTTTCTAAAAAATATGAATAATTAGTTATTTTGTATAATTAGATGTAAGATAAACACTATCCAAAAAAGGGAAGGCAATTAGATTCTCTTTTCTAGAAATTTATAAAATTTTCTATTGTTTTTTAGTTATTTATACTTTTTCTTAAGCTTTTATACCAATATGCACTCATTTATAAAAAATTATACTAATTACCACTAATTATTTTTAATTACAGGTATTTTATACTAATTATTTCTAATTATCGATGGCACAACTTCCAACGGATTGGTAGTAACTCTTTTGCCCGATGAATCATTGATGCGAACCATGCGGAAGGCACCGAGTCGATTGCTCGGGTGGAGGAATTGGATTTGCAAGGCCCAATGACACGAGGAAGATTAAAGAGGTTGAATGCTTCAATGGGCGCTCATCTTGCTTCATTAAAGGCCCAATGGGTATTACCTTGCATGGATGGAGCAAATGGGCCTATAATATCACTTATTCAAGCCCAAAATTGATGATTAAAACTTGGCCCACATGGTTGCACGAATTTGGAGGCCTTTCCCACATGGAGGATTCTAGAAATGGCATCTTTGGACACCAAAGTCAAATCCGGTGGGCTATGCACTCAAAGTCAAATCCGGTGGGCTATGTTGGAAAGTTGTGTGCTTCTTTTCCAAAAGTCTTTGTTGGCTTTTATCTTTTTGACTTTTAAGGGGACAAGGTAGGTTTAGACTTTATGACTTTAGGGTATTAGACCCTTGACCATTGTATCACCCCCTTGGCTATAAATAGCCACCCCATGGCATTGTATTGGCATTCAAGACTTAATTTGAGAGCTTATGCTTTGTTTCTCTCCGTTGTGTGAGGATTATCCCGGCTTTTCCCCCTTGCTCTTGTGTATTCTTGCCTTGTCAATCTACAAGTTAGATTGGTGATCCAAGATCACAAAGCCCCCAATTCCATGCCTCAACCCAAGTGCGTTGTTGTGTGGATTGGCCATCACACCCCTCCCTTGAGTGTGTTGTCTAAGTAGTAGGTCACGCTCCATATAGCGTTGGTTGACTACTTGCTTCCACTATCCATACCCTTCACTCGTCACTTAGCCCCAAACCGCATCCATCATCCGCCGCCCTACGCCGTGAAGATCGGGCCACCCCGTGCGTCTCGCATCAGTTGGTATCAGAGCTCCGGTTGACACGGTAGGCGTCTATCCCTTCATTTACTTTAATTCTATCCATTACCCTCCTTATCTTTCCATATTATTCACCCATTCAACAAAAAAAATCCATTTTTTCTTGAAAGCCTCCCGAATTGTCCTAGTTTGTGCAAGCTTGGATTATTATAAATTGAGCCAAATTTTCATTCATCTTCTTTCCGCATTTAATTCTCTATATGTGATTTGTATCTGGCAAAAAAAAAATCTCTCAACTCATCATTTTGTGCTTTTCAAAATTAAGCACATCCTTTATTTGAGAGATTTCAAAAAAAAAAAAATTGTCTTACTCTCCGTTCAATCATCTTGTGCTTTAAAAACTCCAAGCACAACACTTTTTGGGGAGAATTGACAAAAAAAAAAGCAAAAAAAAAAGAGCGGATACAATTACTCCTTTGTGCTTTACATTATTAGCACTTTCTATTTCCATATATAACATTTTCCATCATTTTACTTCATCCCCATTTTGTATTTGGCTCATATTTTTATTCATTTATCTTATCTTGCACAATCGGGCAAAACCCACAATCCACCTATCTACCCCTTCTTTCCACCCTCTTTTTGACCCTTTACCATTGTTAGACCCCTTACCACTCAAGCGGGTTGTGTTAAACCATCCCCCGACACAATCTTGATTGGGGAGGAATTGGTGGCACTTGATCGCCCTAAACAAGGTATTATATTTCATAAGAGCTTGGGATTCAAATTGAGTTTTGAGAGTGGAGAGAAATAAGAAAACAAATATCTTGTGTGTGTGAGTGTGTGCATCTTGATGTGTGCGTGTGTGTGTACATCTTGTGCGTGTGAGTGTGTATATATTGCGTGCGTGAGTGTGTATATTTGTGTGTGTGAGTGTGTCCATCTTGTGTGAGTGTGTACATCTCGCGTGTGTGAGTGAGTGTGTATCATTGTGTGTGTCCCCCCCCGGTGTGTGTTTGTGTTTGTGTAACTTATCATGGCAGAAGATCGTGGGAAGAAAATTGCTCATGTTAGCGATGAAGGAAGTCGAAGTAGATCTCCCGCACCTGAAGCTACGCAATTCCAAATGCAAGCTTTGGTGAGCCACTTCGAGAAGCTTCTTGATCGGAAGTTGGAGGTGTTACATGAGAGGATTGATGAATTGGAGAATAAACCAAGCCCAAGGATGTTCCATGATAACCCACGACGCGCTCCCGCACCACGTCGTCCCCACATCATGGAGGAGGAGATGGTGAACTTTGATGATGATCTTAATGAAGTCCCACAAAGGAGGAGGTTGTACCAACAACCGAGAGGAGGCCAAAGGAGACAACATGATGATGAACTACTTGGCGGGATCAAGGTGAAGGTCCCTTCTTTTCTTGGGAAAAGCGATCCGGAAGCATACTTGGAGTGGGAGATGCGGATCGAGCAGGTCTTTTCATGCCATGCATATTCCGAGGAGAAAAAGGTCAAACTTGCTTCCCTTGAATTTTCTGATTATGCTTTAATTTGGTGGGATCAAGTTCAAAAGGAGAGGGCTAGATATGGTGGACGTCCCATCAACACATGGGAAGACATGAAGTTCACCATGCGGAAGCGGTTTGTTCCCACACATTACCATAGAGATCTCCACAACAAACTTCAACGCCTCATCCAAGGGAGTAAGAGTGTAGAAGACTACTACAAGGAGATGCAAATTGCCATGATTCGGGCAAACGTTGAGGAGGATCCAGAGGCAACCATGGCACGGTTTTTACATGGGCTCAATCGGGAGATTGCGGATCAAGTGGAGATGTACCACCATGTAGAGATACAAGATATGATCCACCAAGCCACCAAGATCGAGCAACAAATCAAAAGGAGGAGCAACATGAGGAAACCCACTACCCCTTTCACACCATGGAAAAATCCAAGGAAGGAGATTGGAGAACCATCAAAGGCAAAAGAGGTGGTTGATCGCAAAAGTGATAAGGTAATTCTTTCACCTAAGAAACCTACTTTTGAGGCTAATCAAACCAGGAATAGGGATATTCGGTGTTTTAAATGTCAAGGAAGGGGTCACATTGCTAGTGAATGCCCAAACCGTCGCACCATGATCATCAACAAGTATGGAGAATGGGAGACCGATGGAGAGAGCTCCGAAGAGGAGGAAGATGAATCTCCAGAAATTGAAAATGGAGAATTTGCGGAAGATGGCGAGATTCTTGTCACTAGAAGAGTTTTAAGTGCACAAATGACCGTTGGAGAAAAGGAGCAGCGGGAGAACCTTTTCCATACACGATGCAAGATCAATGGGAAGGTATGTAGTGTTATTGTTGATGGTGGAAGTTGTAGCAATGTGGCGAGCACCGAGTTGGTGGAGAAGTTGGGACTCCCGACTTTAAGGCATCCAAATCCATACCGGCTTCAGTGGTTGAATGATTGTGGAGAGCTGAAGGTCACCAAGCAAGTTAAGGTATTGTTCACCATCGGTAAGTACAAAGATGAGGTATTGTGCGACATTGTTCCTATGAAGGCGTGCCACTTGTTGTTGGGTCGACCATGGCAGTACGATCGGCGTGTTACTCATGATGGTTTCTTGAACCGTCACTCTTTTCTACTCCGAGGGGAACCTATAACCCTCAACCCCATGTCCCCCAAGCAAATTCTGGAAGATCACATTTTGAGAGAAAAGAAAAAAAAGAATGATGAGGAAAGAAAGAGAGAAAATGAAAAAGGAGAGAATGAGGGAAAAATAGAAAATGAGAGAAGCAAAGAAATGGAGAGCAAAGAAAAATCAAGAGGGGAAAAAGATTTGAGAGGAGAGAAAAGTGTGATGTTGGCAAAAAAGAGTGAGGTTAAGGAAGCCTTGATTTCTCGACAAAATCTCTTAGTACTTATGTACAAAGAGGTGATGTTGAACACTAACGACTTAACATCTTCTTTGCCACATGTTGTTGAGTCTTTGTTGCAGGAATTTGAAGATGTGTTTCCCGAAGAGGTGCCACCGGGTTTGCCACCCATTAGAGGTATTGAGCATCAAATTGACCTCATACCTGGAGCATCACTACCGAACCGCCCAGCATATCGCACCAACCCAGAGGAGACAAAAGAAATTCAAAGGCAAGTTCAAGAGTTGTTGAATGTGGGGTATGTGAGAGAGAGTCTTAGTCCTTGTGCGGTACCGGTCCTTCTAGTACCAAAGAAGGATGGAACATGGAGAATGTGCATTGACTGTAGAGCCATCAACAACATCACGGTCAGGTATCGTCATCCTATCCCTAGGTTAGATGATATGCTAGATGAATTAAATGGTTCAACTATTTTCTCAAAAATTGATTTAAGAAGTGGCTACCATCAAATTAGGATGAAAGAAGGCGATGAGTGGAAAACTGCATTTAAGACAAAACATGGACTTTATGAATGGTTAGTCATGCCCTTTGGTCTCACCAATGCACCTAGCACATTTATGAGGTTAATGAATCATGTCTTACGTGCATATATTGGAAAATTTGTGGTAGTTTACTTTGATGATATTCTGGTGTATAGTAGGACTTTGCATGAACATGTAGATCACTTGAGAAAAGTCCTAGAGGTGTTGAGGAAAGAAAACCTGTTTGGAAACATAAAAAAGTGTGAATTTTGTCTCGATAAGATTATTTTCCTTGGATTTGTTGTGAGTGGAAATGGAGTTGAAGTGGACACCGAGAAGATCAAAGCAATACAAGAATGGCCAACTCCAACCTCCGTTGGACAGGTAAGAAGTTTTCATGGGCTTGCTAGTTTTTACAGGAGATTTGTGAAAGACTTCAGCACACTAGCAGCACCATTGAATGAATTGACAAAGAAGAATGTTCCTTTCAAATGGGGGACAACTCAAGAAAAAGCCTTCCATGCGCTAAAGGAGAGACTCACCCAAGCCCCTCTACTTGCACTTCCAGACTTCGGTAAGACCTTTGAAATTGAATGTGATGCAAGCGGAATTGGCATAGGAGGAGTACTCATGCAAGAAGGTAAGCCTATTGCTTATTTTAGTGAGAAGTTAAATGGCCCAACTCTAAACTATGCTACATATGATAAAGAGTTGTATGCATTGTTTAGAGTACTCGAAACATGGCAACACTATCTTTGGCCTAAAGAATTTGTGATCCATTCTGATCACGAGGCTCTTAAATACCTTAGGAGCCAACATAAACTAAATAGGAGACATGCTAGATGGCTGGAATTCATTGAATCATTTCCATATGTCATCAAGCATAAAAAGGGTAAAGAAAATACTGTGGCTGATGCACTTTCGCGTAGATATTCTCTTTTATCCTTGTTGGATTCAAAACTTCTAGGTTTTGAATACATTAAGGATTTATATGCCACCGATAGTGATTTTAGTGAACCTTATGAACATTGTAAACCTGGAGTTAGTTGGGAAAAGTTCTATTTACATGACGGGTTCTTATTTCGGATGGATAAGCTTTGCATTCCCAATTGCTCTATTCGTTTACTTTTACTAAAGGAGTCACATTCGGGTGGGTTAATGGGGCATTTTGGTGTTTCAAAAACTCTAAGCGTTCTTAGTGAGCATTTTTATTGGCCTAGGATATCTAGAGATGTTGAGAAATTTGTCGGAAAGTGCATTGTTTGCCATAAAGCCAAATCAAAGCTGAACCCACATGGACTATATCTTCCTCTCCCAATTCCCAACACCCCTTGGGAGGACATATCAATGGACTTTATTGTGGGGTTACCACGGACTAAGAGGGGGAGAGATTCCATTTTTGTTGTGGTGGATCGGTTTTCAAAAATGGCACATTTTATTCCCTGTCACAAAACAGATGATGCCACTAACATTGCAACACTTTTCTTTCAGGAAGTAGTCAAGCATCATGGAATGCCAAGGACCATTGTGTCGGATCGAGACACAAAATTTCTTAGTTACTTTTGGAAGACCTTGTGGAGCAAACTCGGTACAAAGTTATTATTTTCCACTACTTGTCATCCACAAACTGATGGGCAAACAGAGGTGGTGAATCGCACACTGTCATCCCTTCTGCGAACAATTGTCAAAAAGAATATCAAGAATTGGGAGGAGTGTCTGCCACATGTGGAATTCGCATATAACAGGGCCAAGCATTCCACTACTCAATATTCTCCATTTGAAATTGTTTGCGGTTTTAACCCCCTTGCCCCTATTGATCTAGTGTCGTTGCCTTTACAGGAAGCAACTAATATGGATGCGAAAGGGCGTGCAGAATTCATAAAGAAACTCCATGAAAAGGCAAGGGAAAATATTGAGCGGATGACCCAGAAATATGTTGATCGTGCAAACAAGGGTCGCAAGCAAGTGCTGTTCGAACCCGGTGACTTAGTCTGGATTCATATGCGTAAAGAAAGATTCCCCGACAAGCGGAAATCAAAACTCATGCCTCGTGGAGACGGACCTTTCCGAGTGCTTGAAAGGATTAACAACAATGCTTACAAGATAGCTCTCCCAGGTGAGTATGGTGTAAGTGCCACTTTCAATGTTTCTGATCTTTCTCCTTTTTTGGGTGTAGAGGATGAAGAGTCGAGGACGACTCCTTTTCAAGAGGGGGAGGATGATGCGAACCATGCGGAAGGCACCGAGTCGATTGCTCGGGTGGAGGAATTGGATTTGCAAGGCCCAATGACACGAGGAAGATTAAAGAGGTTGAATGCTTCAATGGGCGCTCATCTTGCTTCATTAAAGGCCCAATGGGTATTACCTTGCATGGATGGAGCAAATGGGCCTATAATATCACTTATTCAAGCCCAAAATTGATGATTAAAACTTGGCCCACATGGTTGCACGAATTTGGAGGCCTTTCCCACATGGAGGATTCTAGAAATGGCATCTTTGGACACCAAAGTCAAATCCGGTGGGCTATGCACTCAAAGTCAAATCCGGTGGGCTATGTTGGAAAGTTGTGTGCTTCTTTTCCAAAAGTCTTTGTTGGCTTTTATCTTTTTGACTTTTAAGGGGACAAGGTAGGTTTAGACTTTATGACTTTAGGGTATTAGACCCTTGACCATTGTATCACCCCCTTGGCTATAAATAGCCACCCCATGGCATTGTATTGGCATTCAAGACTTAATTTGAGAGCTTATGCTTTGTTTCTCTCCGTTGTGTGAGGATTATCCCGGCTTTTCCCCCTTGCTCTTGTGTATTCTTGCCTTGTCAATCTACAAGTTAGATTGGTGATCCAAGATCACAAAGCCCCCAATTCCGTGCCTCAACCCAAGTGCGTTGTTGTGTGGATTGGCCATCACACCCCTCCCTTGAGTGTGTTGTCTAAGTAGTAGGTCACGCTCCATATAGCGTTGGTTGACTACTTGCTTCCACTATCCATACCCTTCACTCGTCACTTAGCCCCAAACCGCATCCATCATCCGCCGCCCTACGCCGTGAAGATCGGGCCACCCCGTGCGTCTCGCATCAATCATCCCCTTGCAACTTTCTTCGACTAAAATCACTATGAAAAGATTTTTTCAACATACGAATATCTATTTTCATATGCACAATGATGGAGATCAGGGAGGCCTCATTGTGATTCTCTCTATGCTCGTGTATATGAAAATTGATATTTGTACGTCAAAGTATACTTTTCAAAGTGATTTCAGTCAGAGAAGTTCCAAAAAGATGAGTCGATGGGCAAAAGAGCCTCTTTTGTCTAACGGCTCACCACCTTACAACTTTCCCCGACTTAAATCACTATTAAAAATATGCTATGACGTACGTCGGAGCATATTTTTCATACTGATTTCAGTGGGAGAAAGTTACAAGGAGCTAAGGCATCGATCAAAAGTAATGTCTTCAATCTACTAGAAATTTCTCCAGTTTATCAATGTACTCGAATTTATTCCAATTTATTACTAATTAATCCTAATTATTACTAATTAATCCCAATTGTTACTAATTAATCATAATTATTATTAATTTTTACTAATTGTTACTAATTAATAATAATTAATCATAATTAATCATAATTAATCCTATTTATTACAAATTAATCCCAATTATTACTAATTAATCCTAATTAGTACTAATTAATCCTAATTATTACCAATTAATCCTAATAATTACTAATTCATCCCAATTATAACTAATTATTACTAATTAATCCTAATAATTACTAATTAATCCCAATTATTACTAATTATTACCACTTATTTCAATTTTTTTACAATTTTTTACAATTTATTACTCATTATTACTAATTATTACTAATTATTACAATTTTTTACTAATTATTACTATTTATTACAATATGTTACTAATTATTAATAATTATTACTGATTAATCATAATTATTGATAATTATTACAAATTAATCCTAATTATTGATAATTTTGACTAATTATTTCTAAATAATTATAATTATTATAAATTATTACTAATTATTACAAATTATTACAAATTATTTCTAATTAATGCTAATTAATCTTAATTATTACTAATTATTACTAATTATTACAATTTATTAATAATTATTACAATTTATTACTAATTATTACAATTTATTACTAATTATTAAAATTTATTACTAATTATCACAATTTATTACTAATTATTACTAATTATTACTAATTATTACTAATTATTACAATTTATTACTAATTATTAAAATTTATTACTAATTAATACTAATAAATACAAATTATTTCTAATTATTTCTAATTATTTCTAATTACTACTAATTATTACAATTTATTACAATTTATTACAATTTATTACTAATTATTACTAATTATTACTAATTATTTCTAATTGTTTCTAATTATTACTAATTATTACAAATTAGTACTAATTATTACAAATTATGACAAATTATTTCTAATTATCTCTAATTATTTCTAATTATTACAAATTATTACATAATATTACAAATTATTTCTAATTATTACTAATTATTACAATTTATTACTAATTATTACTAATTATTATAATTTATTACTAATTATTACAATTTATTACTAATTATTACAATTTATTACTAATTATTACAATTTATTACTAACTAATACTAAGTAATACTAATTATTACTAATTATTACTAATTATTTCTAATTATTACTAATTATTACTAATTATTTCTAATTATTTCTAATTATTTCTAATTATTACAAATTATTACAAATTATTACTAATTATTAAAAATTATTACTAATTATTACCAATTATTACAATTTATTACAATTTATTACAATTTATTACTAATTATTACAATTTATTACTAATTATTACAATTTGTTACTAATTATTACAATTTATTACTAATTATTACAATTTATTACTAATTAATAATAATTATAACTAATTAATCCTAATTATTATAGTTATTTCAATTTATTACTAATTATTTCAATTCATTGCTAATTATTTCAATTTATTACTAATGATTTCAATTTATTATTAATGATTTCAATTTATTACTAATTATTTCAATTTATTACTAATTATTTCAATTTATTAATAATTATTAAAATTTATTACTAATTATTACAATTTATTACTAATTATTACAATTTATTACTAATTATTACAATTTATTACTAATTATTACAATTTATTACTAATTATTTATAATTAACACTTACAAATAATTATTCATAAAAATAAATACTAAAAAAACAAATATCTAATTCTAATTTAATTTAATTGCATCTAACTAAAAAAATTATAAATAATTAAAAAAAATAAATTTACTAAAAAATAAAAAAATATACAAATACCTTGAAACTGAAGCTTTCGGAGTATAAAAGCCGCGGATTATGCTCCAATTTAAAAGTTTAAACTATGAAAAAATTTAGAAGAAAATTTTTCAGAAGAGATAGAGAGAGAAGTTGAGAAAGAAGTAGAACGAGAGAAAAAACGGATGTGGGTTTATATAGGTTAGATTATTTGCGACATGTCCTGTTACAAATGCCCCCTGCTCGCATTAATTAAAGTCAGATGAAAAAAATTATTTGTGATGGGACCTGTCGCAAATGGGTGCCTATCAACATACTATTTACGACAGGACATGTATCTCGTCGCAAATACTAAAAACCACCACCGGGTATTTGCAAGGGGAATTGGAACCCATCACAAATACCCCTTCCCGTGGGTTGATGCGTATTTGGCACCAAACCTTTTTCGACGGGTCATAACCCCCACCCCCCGTCGCAAATAACTATTATTTGCGATGGGCCAATTGTCTCGTCGCAAATTACCCCTTCCGATGATTTATTGGCGACAGTCCCTAACCCATTGCAAATAACCCGTCACAAATGATCATTTTTTCTATAGTGAAAGTGGCCTAATGGGCCTAAGTTGCCTAAGTGACCTAATGGGCCTTATGGTTCCAATGGGCCTAAGTGGATCTGGTATGATAGAAGTGTTTGTTTTGATGAAGTATCGAAGTCTGCTGACTATTATAAAATTAAATGTGACTATGATTTACTTATTCGTATTTAATAAATCGTAAGTTGATTGGAGAACTTATGATGCAAGCTTGATGGAAGAAAGTGGAAAAGTGGTATTCCAAATCGTATCTAGATTTATCGTATCTAGGTGGAAGAGAAGAAAGTGATGATTCCATTCGAAAATGAATCGTACCCAGTGCAATCAGATTCAGGATGAGAAGGAAAGAAAGAAGACACTGAGGATCGTGATCAGAATGATCGTACCCAGAATGATCATTTTCCGGTACTTTAGCATCTGATTATCCATCGTATGCATAAGAGAATGTACCTAGGATGATCGTACTCAGGCTCAGGAAGAAAAATATCATACCCAGTATGATCATATTGAGGCCAACCATTCTTAGAAAGATCTTACTCTGGACAATCATATTTAGAGAAGGAATTTCTTAAGGTCGATGATTGAAAAGAGAATTAAATAATGAGATCAACAATGTAGTCAACCATTTCAAAAGGGTTGAATTACTTTGTAGGTTTCAATTGGCTCAAGAGTCATTGTATGAGAGTGGAATTGTTTTATATTTTCAAGTGGGTCAAGAGAAGAAGTGAAGAAGTAAAAGTGGTTTGAAAGCCCAGTTTTCTAGATGTGCAATTGAGGGGGAGCTCGACATTCAAAAGAATTATCATATTTAGAATTCATAAGGAGAAGTGAAGGTTGTAGAAGAATTGATAAGTTTTAAGAAGAGTAGATGAAGTAAAAATACACCCGAGATTTTAGGAGAAATTGAGATTAGGGTGAATTTGATTAAGTGGGAAATTTTTTGGGATTCCTGCCAAAGCATCTCGAGGGTCACCTATAAAAGGAGAAAAGGACGTTGTACTTGAGGTGGACCGATGTGTTGTTCATGAGAGAGAATCTCCAAGTTTTAGAGATAATAAGAAGTTTCCGTATTAACTTTTGTTGAACAAGTTTTGATGGATTGAAGTGAAAGAGAAGAGAAAAGATCACAATATTGTATTCAACTGATCATCGTACTCTGTGTTTATCGTACTCAGCTGATTTCCATATTCGTCTTGTCAATCGTATTTGACTGATCATTGTATTAAGATGGATTAATCATATCGGGATTTCCTTACTGGGTCTTCCGGACTGAGGAAGATGGAGAATTGAAGTGGTGTCGATTCATCTCTATCGTATTCTATAAAAGTTATATTTTTCATACTGGGCAGAATCATACCGAGAAGAATCATGTCTGGAAAAACATTTCGAGAAGAATTTTATCAGGGAGAATCATACTCAAAGGAATCAGACTGGGAAAATTGTACTGGGAAATTTGGACTTGGTTTTTTTCCTCAAAAAATTCCAGGAAGTTCTTACCATCTTCCGGGTAAGAAATTGAAGAAGTATTCCCAATTGAATACATTTGTGGAATTGAAATGAATCACAAGTAACATGATTTGTTACACAATCATTTCATTACCCTATTTGTGCTAAGTGGGTGCACACGCACTATTGAATTGTTTACATAGTGCTACATGAGTGAAAGGGTATATCCTACTCATTGTAATCCAATGATTGTTTTCTAGTGTATTGTGTGTATTGGATCACTTCCATACCATACCAAGAACGTAGTTATTCTTATTGAATACTAAATCTTGTAAATACTTTTGTTCCTGTGGATGTGTGTTTGAATTATTTTCAGTAGGGAATAGAATCTTTAACAGGAGGCAAAGGTTGTTTCATTTGAAAAGAAACATTATAGAAAAAAGTATCACTGATTCACCCCCTCCCCCTGTAGTGATAAAATCATTCGTTGTGCACTTTCAAGTGGCCTAATGGGCCCAAGGGGCCAAATGGGCCTAATAGTCCCAACTTGCCTAATGAGCCTAATGGGCCTAAGTGGTCGAATGGGATTAACTAGCCTAAGTGGCCTAATGGGCCTAACTGGCGTAAGGGGCCTAATGGGACCAATGGGCCAACTATGCTTAACTGACCTAAGTGGCCTAATATGACTAATGGGCCAAAGTGGCCTAATGGGTTGAATGGGCCTGATGGGCCTAACAGGCCTAAGTGGATGAATAGACCCAATGGGTCGAATGGGCCCAACTAGCCTAACTGGACTAACTATCCTAATGGGTCCAATGTGCCTAAGGGGCCTAAGTGGCATAATGGGCCAAACTGGAATTAGTGTCGGTCCAATGGGTCTAATTGGCCTAAGTGGACTAAGTGGCCCAATGGGGCCAATGAGCCTAATGGGCATAACCGCTTAATGGGACCAATGGGCCGAATGGGCCTAACTGTCCTAACTCGTGTAAGGGGACCAAGAGGCCTAATGGGCTTAATGGGTCTCGTGGGCCAAACTGGTCAAAGTGGCCTAATGGGACCAATGAGCCTAATGGGCCTAAATGGACAGGTGTCATAATGGGCTCAACTGGCCTAAGTGGCCTAATTGGCCTAATAGGCTGAACGGACCTAAGTGGTGTAATGGGCCTAATGAGCCTAACAGACCTAACTCGCTAAAGTGGCCTAATGGTCCTAAGTGGCCTAAGTGGCCTAAAGGACCTAATGGGCAGAATGGTCCTAAGTAGCGTAATGGGTTGAATGAGCCTAAGTCGCCCAATGGGCCGAATGGGCCTAGGTGGCCCCATGGGATGAATGGTTTGAATGGGCTTAATGTGCCGAAAGGGCCTAATGGGCCTGAGTGGCCAAATGGGACTAAGTGGACTAATGGGCATAATGGTCCTAAGTAGATGAATGGGACTAATGATCCTAATGGGTCTGATGGCTGATTGAAATTTTATTTTTTATTTGATTTTCAAAGCACCAACTTTATGGTAACCGACAGGATACAAACATAAAGGATGCTCAATTAAAAATTCGAAATTCAAAAAACAAAAGGATAACATAGAATCCAAGACAATCGCAATCTAGGATCACCTGAATCACCCAAATTACCGTTTCTTGCAACCATCATCCTGAAACCACTAGATGATGTCGTTGTCCTATCACCACCATCGAGGTCATCGTCTGAGTGGTCTAAATGGTCTAAATGGCCAAATTGGCCTAAATGTCCTAAATGGCCTAATTTATAGAATTTTCTAAATGGCCTAAATGTACTAAATTTCCTAATTGTTCTAATTGTTCTAATTGTCCTAAATGTCCTAAATTGACCTAAATGGCCTAAATTTGCCTAAATGACCTAAATTGGCCTAAATGGCCTAATTGGCTTAATTGGCCTGAATTTCTTAATTGGAATAATTGGTCTAATTGGCCTAATTTTCCTAATTGGTCTAAATCATCTAAATTAGTCTAAATTCCCTAATTGGCGTAAATGGCCAAAATTGGCCTAAATAACCTAAATGGCCAAAATTAGCCTAATTAGTCTAAATGGCCTAAATTGGCATAAATTGCCTAAATTAGCCAAAATGGACTCAATGGACAAAATTTTATTGAATGGAATAAATTGTCCTAAATGGACTAATGGTATTAAAATGCCTAAATTTCATAATTGTCGTAATTGGCCAAATGGTCTAAATTGGCCTAATCGGCCTAAATGTCATAATCGTCCTAATTGGCCTAATTTGTCTAAATTGCCTAAATTGGCATAAATGGCTTAATTGGCCTAATTGGACTAAATGGTCTAAATTGGCCTAAATATCCCAAATGACCTAAATTGGTCTAAATGGCCTAATTAGCCTAAATGACCTAAATTGGACTAAATGGCATAAATGAACTAAATTTTCTAATTGTAAAATTGGCCTAATTAGACTAATTGGACTAATTGGTTTAATTGGCCCAAATTGGCCTAAATGGAATAAATATTATAATTGGCCTAAATGTCATTAAGAGGCTAAATTGGCCTAATTGGTCTGAATTGGTCTCATTGGCCAAAATTGGCCAAAATGGCCTCATTAATCTAAGTGTCCTAAATGAAAAAATTGGCCTAAATAACCTGAATTTTGCTAAATTACCTAATGGGCCTAAGGGTAGAATGGGGTGAAGTGGAATAAGTGGCCTAATGGCCCTAATGGTTTTAAGTGGCCTAATGGCCCTATGTGGCCTAATCAGCCTAATGGGCCAATTGGGCCTAAGTGGCCTAATGGGTCTAATGGGCCTAATGGGATTAATAGGTATAATGGGTCCACTAGTCCAAAGTGGCCTAATGGGAATAAGTGGCCTAAGTGGCATAATGGGATTAATGGGCCTATTGGTTCTAAGTGGTATAACGGGACTATTGGGCCTAAGTGTACTATTGGGCCCATTAAGTCCAATTCGACCTAATGGGCCTAATGGGATTAATGGGTCGAATGGACCAGTTGGGCCTAAGTGGATTGATGGGCCTAATGGGCCTAATGGGACTAAGTGAACTAATGGTACCATTATGGTCAATTAGGCCTAATGGGCCTAATGGACGAATTGGCCTAATGGACCTAATGAGCCTAATGGGTCCAATGGGCCTAATGGGTCTAAGAGGTCTAATGGTCCTAAGTAGACGAATGGGCCTAAGTGGTCTAATGTTCCGAATGGGCCTAAGTGGCCTAATAAGACCAATGAGACTAAGGGGGCCAATGGGATTAATGGGTCTAAGGAGCCTAATGGTCCTAAGTGGCCTAAGTGACCTAATAGGCCTTTTGGGCCTAAGTGAACTAATGGGACTAAGGGGATCAATGGGCCCAATGGGATCAATGAGTTCAATGGTCCTATTGGGCTTATTGGGACTAAGTGAACTAATGGGATTAATGGGCCTAATGGGCCCATTATGGCCAATTTGGCCAAATGGGCCCAATGGCTTAATTGGCCTAATGGACCTAAGGGGGACAATGGGAGTAATGGGCCTAATGGTTATAAGGGGCCTAATAGGTTTAGGTTGGCTAATGAGCATATTGGGCATATTGGGCCTAAGTGGTCCAATGGGCCCAATGGTCCTGATCGGCCTAATAGCCCCATTATGGATAATTTATCCTAATGGATCTAATGGCCCTAAGTGGCCTAATGGGTCAAAGTGGCCCAAGTTTCCTAATGGGACTAATGGGCTTAATGGGTCCAATGTGTCTAAGTGGCCTAATGGTCCTAAGTAGCCTAATGTGCCAAATGGGTCCAATGGGTCTAAGTGACATAATGGGCCTAAGTGGCCTATGTTTCCTAATGGGCCTAACGAGTCCAATGGGTCTAAGTGGTTGAATGGGCCAAAGTGACCCAAGTTTTTTAATGAGACTAATGGGCCTAATGGGTCTAATGGGTCTAATGGGCCTAAGTGGCCTAATCGGCCTAATGGGTCTAATAGGCCTAAAGGGATGAATGGGTTGAATGGTCCTAAGAGGCCTAATGGGTTGAATGGGTCTAATGGGACTAAGTGGCCTAATGGGATTAAGTGGCCTAATGGGCCTAAGTGGTTTAAGTTTCCTGATGTGCCTGATGGACCTGATGGGTCCAATGGGACTAAGTGACCTAATGGGCCTAAGTGGCCTAACTTTACTAATGGGCCCAATGGACCTAATGGGTCCAATGGAACTAAGTGGACAAAGTTATCTAATGATCCAAATGGGTCCAATGGGCCTACTGGGACTAAGTGGCCTATGTTTCATAATGGGATGAAGTGGTCTAATGGGCTTAATAGGACTAAGTGTCCTAATGGGCCTAAGTGGCCTGATTGACCTAATGGGTTGAATGGGCCTAAGTGGACTAAGTTTCCTAATGGGGAAAAGTGGCCTAATGGGCCTAAGTGGTCTAATGGGCCGAAGTGGCCTAATGGGCCCAATGGGCCTAAGTGTTCTAAGTTGACTAATGGGCCTAATGGGCCTAATGGGTAAAATAAGCATAATGAGCCTAATGGGTCTAATAGGTCTAAGTGGCCTAATGGGCCAAAGTAACCTAAGTTTCCTAATAGGCCTAATGGGATTAATGGGTCAAATGGTTCTAGGTGGCTCAATGGGCCTTAGTGGCCAAAGTTTCCTAATGGGCCTAATGGGATTAATTGGTCTAATGGGACTTAATGGCCTAATCAGACTAATGGGTCTAATGGGCCTAATGGACCTAATGGATTGAATGAGACTAGGTGGCCTTATGGGTCGAATGGGTTGAATAGTACTTATTGGCCTAAGTTTACTAATGGGTGTGATGGTTTAAATGGGCCTAAGTGGGATAAAGGGTGAGAAGTAATGAAAGAGGGAACTGAGGATCGTAATCAGAATGTGCATACCCAGAATGATCATTGTCATGTACTTTATCATCCGATTATCCATCGTATGCATAAGAAAACTTTTGTACCCATGATGATTGTACTTAGGCTCAGGGAGAAAAAGATCAGACCCAGTATGATCGTATTTAGGCCAACCATTCTTAGAAAGATCATACTCTAGACAATCATATTTAGATATTTAATTTATTGAGGCTGATGATTGAAAAGAGAAGGAAATAATGAGATCAACAATGTATTCAACCATTTCAGAAGGTTTGAATTAATTTCTAGGTTTCATTTGGGTCAAGTGTTTTTGTATTAGAGTGTAATTATTTTATATTTTCAAGGGGGGCAAGAGAAGAATTGAAGAAGTAAAAGTGTTTTGAAAGAAAAGTTTTCTAGATGTGAAATTTATGGGGAGCTCGACATTCAAAACAATTATCATATTGAGAATTCAGAAGGAGAAGTGAAGGTTGTAAAATAATCGATAATCTTTTAGAAGAGTTGATGAAGTCAAAATACATCCTAGATTTTTGGGGAAATTGAGATTATGGTGAATTTTATTAAGAGGGAAAATTTTAGGGATTCCAGCCAAAGCATATTGAGGGTCACCTATAGAGGGATAAAAGTATATTGTACTTGAGGTGGACCGATGTACTGTTCATGAGAGAGAAGCTTCAAGATTTAGAGAGAAGAAGAAGTTTCCGTATTCACTTTTGTTAAAGAATTTTTTATGGATTTAAGTGAAAGAGAAGAGATAATATGGCAATGTTGTATTCAGTTGATCATCGTACTTAGTGTTTATCGTACTCAGTTGATTACCAAATGTGTCTTGTCAATCGTATTTGATTGACCATCGTATAGAGATGGATTAATCAAATTGGGATTTCCATACTGGGTCTTTCGGACTGGGGAAGATGTAGAATTGAAGTGGTGTCAATTAATCTCTATCAAATTCTATTAAAGTTATATTTTTCATACTAGGGATAATCGTACTGAGTAGAATCGTATTGTGAAAACCGTACTGGGAAGAATCATATTTGGGGGAATCATACTCGGAGGAATCGGACTGGAAAAAATGTACTGGGAAAATAAGACTTCTTTTTTTTCTCATCAAAGTCTAAGAAGTTTTTACCATCCTTTGGGTAAGAAATTGAAGAATATTTTTCAATTGAATACATTTGTGGAATTGAAAAGAAGCACCAATAACATGAGTTGTTACACAATCATTGCATTTCCCTGTTTGTGTTAAGAGGGTTCACACCCAAAATTGGATTGTTTACATAGTTATACATGAGTGAAAGGGTATATCCTACTCATTGTAATCCAATGACTATTTTCTAGTGGATTGTGTGGTATTGGATCACTTCCATACCATACCAAGTATGTAACTCTTCTTATTAAATAATGAATCTTATTTTTGTTTATGTGGATGCGTGTTTGAATTATTTTTAGTAGGGAATAGAATATTTAACAGGAGGTGAAGGTTGTTTCATTTGAAAAGAAACATAAGAGAAAAAAGTATCACTGATTCACCCCTCCCCATCTCAGTGATACAGTCATCCGTTGGGCACTTTCAAGTGGCCTAATGGGCCTAATGGTCCCAACTGGCCTAATGGACCTAATGGGCCTAAGTGGTCGAATGAGATTAACTAGCCTAATGGGCCTAATGGACCTAATGACCTATCTGGACTAAGGGGCCTAATAGGACCAATGGGCCAACTATGCGTAACTGGCCTAAGTGGCCTAATAGGTCGAATGGGCTTAAGTGGCCTAATGGATCGAATGGGCCTAACTGGCCCAACTGGCCTAATGGATCCAATGGTCCCAATGGGCCTAAGTGGCCTAATGGGTCCAACTAGTATAAGTGTTCGCCCAATGGGCCTAATGCGTCGAACTAAACTAAGTGGCCTAACTGGACCAATGGGACCAATGAGCCTAAAGGGCCTAATTGGCTAAATGTGCCCAATGGGATTAACTGGCCTAATGGGGTGAATGGGCTTAACTAGTCTAACTCGCGTAAGGGGCCCAAGGGGCTTAATGGGCTTAATGGGTCTAATGGGTCTAACTAGACAAAATGGCCTAATGGGACCAATGAGACAAATGGGCTTAACTGGTCAAAATGGTACAATGGGACTAACTGGCCTAAGTGGCCTAATGGACCTAATGGGATGAACGAGCCAAAGTGGCGTAATGGGCCTAATGAGCCTAATGGGCCTAACTGGCCAAAGTGGCCTAATGGGCCTAACTGGCCAAGGTGGCCTAATGGGCCTAACTGGCCTAAGTGACCTAATGGGCCTAATGGGCTGAATGAGCCTAAGTTGCATAATGGGATGAATGAGACTAAGTAGCCAAATGGGTTGAATGAGCCTAATTGGCCCAATGGGCCTAATGGGCTGAATAGGCTTAATGGTTCGAATGGGCCTAACGGGCTTGAGTGTCCAAATGGGCCTAAGTGTCCTAAGGGGCTTAAGTGGCCTAATGGGCCAAATGGGCCTTAGTAGCCTAATTGGCCTAAGTGGCCTAAGTGACCTAAGTGGCCTAATAATCCAAATGGGACCAAGTATCATAATGGTCCTAATGGGCCTAAGTGGCCTAATAGGACTAAGTGGCCTAATGGGCCTAATGGACCTAATGGGCCTAAGTGGCCCAAGTGGCCTAATGGGCTTATGTGGCCTAATAGGCCTAAGTGGCACTAGTGACCTAATGGGTCTAAGTGGCCTAAGTGGCCTAATGTGCCTAATGGGCATAAGTGGCCTAGTGGTCGTAATGGGCCTAATGGGCCCTAGTGGTCTAATGAGCCTAATGGGCCTAAGTGGCTGAAGTGGCCTAATGGTCCTAAGTGGCCCAGTGGGCCCAATGTGACGAAGTGGCCTAATGAGCCTAAGTGGCCTAATGGGATAAGGGGCCCAATGGACCTAATGAGCCTAATGGGACTAAGTGGCCTAATGGGCATAATTGGCATAATGGGCATAAGTGGTCGAAGTGGCCTAATGGGCCTAATGAGCCTAAGTGTCCAAAGTGGCCTAATGGGCCTAATGGGCCTAAGTGTCCTAATGGGCGTTAGTGGCTGAATGGACCTAAAAGGCTTGAGTGGCCTAATGGGCCTAAGTGGCCTAATGACTCGAATGGGCTTAATGGGCCTTAGTGGCCTAATTGGCCTCATGGGCCTAAGAGGATGAAGTGGCCTAATGGGCCTAATGGACCTAAGTGGCCTAATGGTCCTAAGTGGACTAATGGGCCTCAGGTCTCTAATGGGCCTAAGTAGCCTAATGGGCCTAAGAGGCCTAATGGACCTAAGTGGCTGAATGGGCCTATTGGGAATGATGGGCCAAACTTGCCTAATTGGCATAATCAACCAAATGGGCCTAAGTGGACTAATGGGCCTAATGGACCTAATGGGCCTAAGTGGCCTAATGGGCCTAATGGGCCTAATTGGCTGAATGGGCCTCAGTGGCCTAATGGTCATAATGGGACAACGTGGCCTAGTGAGCCTTAGTGGCCTAATGGGCCGAATGGGCCTTAGTGGAATAAGTGACATAATGTGCTCAGTGGGCCTAAGTGGCCTAATGGGCCCAATGGGTCGAAGTGGCCTAATGGGCCTGATGGGTCGAATGAGCCTCAGCGGCCAAATGGGCCAAATGGGCATGATCGGCCTAAGGATCATAATGGGTCTCAGTGGCCCAATGGGCCTAGGTGGCCCAATGGGCCTAGGTGGCCCAATGGGCCTTAGTGGCTCAATGGGCCTAAGTTCCCTAATGGGCCTCGGTGGCCGAATGGGCCTAAGTGGCCTAATGGGCCTCAGTGGCCGAATGACACTAATGGGCCTAATGGGCTTGATAGGGACAATGGGCACAATGAGGTGAAGTGGCCCAATGGGCCTCATGGGCCTAAGTGTCCAAATGGGCCTGATGTGCCAAAGTGACCTAATGGGCCTGATGGGCTAAATGGGCCTCATGGGCCTAATTGGACTAAGTGTCCTAATGGGCCTCATGGGCCTAAGTGGAATAATGGGCCTAGTGGGCCTAATGGGTCTGATGCGCGAGATGGGCCTAATGGGCCTAATGGGCCTAATGGGCCTAATGTGCCTAACTAGCCTATGTGGCATAATAGGCCTAGTAGGCCTAATGGTCTTAATGGGCCTAAGTGGCTTAATGGTCCCAAGGGGCCCAAGTGTCTTAATGGTCCTAATGGGCCTAAGTGTCAGAATGGGCCTAAGTGGTGGAATGGGTCGAATAGGCCTAAGTGTCCTAATGGGCCTAAGTGGCTGAATGGGCCTAATGGGCCCATTGGGCTATAAGGGCCTCAAGGGACGAATCAGAATCATGGGCCAAATGGGACTAAGTGGCCACATGGGCCGAATTGGCTTAATGGGTATAAGTGGACAAATGGGAATAATGGGCCTCATGGAACTAAGTGGCATAATGGGCCAAATTAGCCAAATGGGCCTAATGTGCCTCCTAGGCCTAAGCGGCCTAATGGGCCTTGTGGGTCGAATATGATTAAGTGGCTTAAGTAGACTAATGGGCCTATGTGGCTGAATGGACCCAATGGGCCTAAAGGGCCTAATGGGCCTAAGTGGCCTGATGGGCCTAATGGGCCTCATGGTCCTAATGGGATGAATGTGCCTAGTGTACCGAAGTGGACTCATGGGCCTAATAGGACCAATGTGCCTAATGGGCCCAATGTGCCTAATGGGTCTAAGTGGTTGAATGAGGGTTATGGGGCTAATGTGCCTCATAGGGCCCAAGGACCTAAAAGGCCTAAGTGGCCTAGTTAAACTAAGTGACCTAATGGGCCTAATGGGCCTAGTGGTCCTAAAGGGCCTAACGGGCCCAATCATCTGAATGGGTTTAATTTGCCTGATGGGCATAATGGGACACATGGGCCTAATGGGACTCATGGGCCTAAGTTTCCTCATGGTCCCAATGGACATAATGGGGTTAATGGGCCTAACTGGACTAAGTGGGCCTAATGGTCCAAATGGGCCTAAGTGGCCTAATGGAACTAATGGGTCTAAGTGGTTGAATGGGGGTTATGGGGCTAATGTGCCTCATAGGGCCCAAGGACCTAAAAGGCCTAAGTGGCCTAATTAAACTAAGTGACCTAATGGGCCTAATGGGCCTAGTGGGACGAATGGACCGAATGAGGCCAATGGTCCTAATCGGATGGATGGGTTTAGTGGTCCCAATGGGAATAATGGGCCTAAGTGGGCTAAAGGGCCTAGTGAGGCTAATGGGATTAATGGGCCTAATGAGCCTAATAGTCCCAAGTTGCGTGATGGGCCTAATAGGACTCATGGGCCTCATGGTCCTAAGTGGGCGCATTGGCCTAATGGGCCTAATGGGCCTAAGTTTTCTAATGGGCCTCAGGGGCGTCATGGGCCTCATGGGCCTCATTGGCCTCATGGTCAGAACACGCCTCATGGGCCTAATGGGACTGATGGGCCTAATGGGCCTAATGGTCTTAAGTTTATGAATTGGTCAAAGTGCTTTGATGGGCCAAGTGGGACTAATGGGCCTAATGGTGCTAATGGGCCTAATGGACCTAATGGGCCGAAGTGGCCTAAGTGGCCTAATCGGGCTAATCGACTGAATGGGCCTAAGTGACCTAAGTGGATTAATGGTCCAAATGGGCCCAGTGGGACTAATGGGTTTAATGCACCTAATGGGACTAAGTGTCCTAATGGGCCTACATGGACTAATGGACCTGAGTGGCCTAATCAGGCTAATTGATCAAATGGGCGTAATGGGCCTAAGTGGCATAAGTGGATTAACAATACTAATGGGCCTAATGGGACTAATGGTTTTGATGGGACTAATGGGCCTAAGTATCCTAATGGGCCTAGTGGGCTGACTTGGCCCAATGGTCCTAGTGGGCCTAAGTTTCCCAATGGGCCTAATGGGACTAATTGGTTTAATGGGCCTAATGGCCCTAATTGGCCTAATGTGCCTAATGGTCCTATGTGGGCTAATGGGCCTAATGTGCCTAAGTGGACTAATGGGCCTAAGTGGCCTAATGGGCCTAATGGGCCTAAGTGGCATAATGGGCCTAATGGGCCTAAGTGGCTTAAGTTTCCTAATTGGATGAATGGGACTAATGGGCCTCATGGGAATAAGTGTCCTGATGGGATTAATGGGCCTAATGGGCCTAATAGGCCTAATGAGCCTAATGGGAATAATGGGAATAATGGGCCTAAAGCCTGAGTGGCATAAGTGGCCTAATGGGCCTAATGGTCCTAAGTGGACTAAGTGGTTTAATCAGCCTAATTAGCTGAATGGGCCTAATGGGCCTAAGTGGCCAAGTGGGCCTAATGTGCCTATGTGGCCTAATGGTCCTAATGGGCCAAAGTGGCCTAATGGACCTAAGTAGCCGAATGGGCCTAAGTGGATGAATGGGGCTAATGAACCTAAGCGGACGAATGGGCCTAAGTGGCCGAATGGGGCTGATGGGCCTAAGTGGGGGAATGGGATTAAGTGGCCCAATTCATCTAATGGTCCTAATGTGTGTAAGTGGCCTAATGGGTAAAATTTTCCTAATGGGGCAAAGTGGCCTAATGGGCTTAGTGGGACCAAGTGGCCGAATGAGCCAAATGGGCCTAAGTGGCCCAACTGGCCCAATGGGTCTAATGGACCGAATGGGATGAATGGGACTAAGTGGCCTAATGGGCCTAGTGGGCCTAAGTGGATTAATGGGCCTAATGGGCCTAAGTGGCCTAAGTGTCCTAATCGGCCTAATCAACCAAATGGGACTAATGAGCCTAATAGGACTAAGTGTCATAATGGGCCTAATGGGCCTAATGCTTAAGTGGCGTGAGTGGCCTAATGGGCATAATGGGCATAATGGGCCTAAGTGGACTAAGTGGTCTAATCAGCCTAATCGGCCGAATGTGCCTAATGGGACTAAGTGGCCTAATTGGCCTAATGGGCCTATGTGGCCTAATTGTCCTAATGGGCCTATGTGGACTAAACAACCAAATCGGCAGAATGGGACTAATGGGCCTAAGTGGACTAGTGGGACTAATGAGCCTAATGATTATAATTGGCCTAATATGGCTAATAGACCGAATGGGCCTAATGGGCCTAAGTAGCCTAATGGGACTAATGGGCTGAAGTGGCTTAATAAAGATAATCGGCTAAATGGACCTAAGTGGCCTAATTGGCCTAATCGATCGAATGAGACTAATGGGCATAATGGGACTAAGTGGCCTAATCGCCCTAATCGATCGAATGGGCCTAATGGGAATAATGGTTCAAAGTGGCCTAATGGGCCTAATGGGTCTAAGTGGCCTAAGTAGCCAAATCGTCTTAATCGACGGAATGAGACTAATGTGCCTTAGTGGGTGAATGAGCCTAATGGGCCTAATGGGTCTAAGTGGCCTAAGTGGCCTTATCGGCATAATCGATCAAATGGGCCTAATGGGCCTTATGGGGCTAAGTGGTCGATTGGGACTAATTGGCCTAAGTGGCTGAAAGCACCTAACGTGCTAAACTGTCCTAATGGGGTTAATGGGCCTAAGTGGACGAATGGGATGAAGTGGCATAATGGGACCAATGGCCCTAATGGGCGTAAGTGGCCTAATGGGCTTAGTGGGCCGAAGTGGCCTAATGGGACTAAGTGGTCAAATGGGCCTAAGTGGTTGAGTGGGCCTAATGGTCCTAATGCTCATAATTGGCCTAATGGGCCCATTGCCCAAAATGGGCATAAGTTGCCTAATGGGCCTAAATGGCCTAATGGTCCTAGTGAGCCTAAGTGGCCCAATGGACCGAATATGCCTAATGGTCTAAGTGGTCCGAATGGGCCGATGGGGCCAAATGGGCCAAATGGGCCTAATTTTCCTAATGGGCCTAATTGACCTAATGGGACAATGGTCATATGTGGCCTAATGGGCATAATGGGCCTAATGGGCCTAAGTGGCCTAAGTGGCCAAATCAGATCAATCAAACGAGTGATACTAATGGGCCTAAGTGGAATAATGAGACTAATTGGCCTAAGTGGTTGAATGAGCCTGATGTGAATGATGGGATGAATTGGACTATTGGGCCTCATAGTCCTAAGTGGCCTATTGGGCTTCATGGGCCTAAGTGGCCTAAGGGGCCTAAGGGGCCTAATGGGACCTAAGTCGCTTAATTGGACTCATGGGCCTAAGTTGCCTTATGGCCTAATGGGATGAAGGGGACTAAGTGTCCTAAGGGGCCTAATGGGCTTAATGAACTTAATATACCTAGGTGTTAGACAAGTCAAATGGGCCAAATGGGCCTAAGGGGCCAAATGGGCCTAATTGAACTAAGTGTCCTAATGGGCCTAAGTGGCCTAATGGGCCAGAGTTTCCTAATTAGCCTAATGATCTTAATGGGACTAATCGGCCTAAGTGGCTTAATGGACCTAATGTGCCAAATTAGCCTAAGTTTCCTAATGGGGATAATGGGCCAAAATGGCCTAATGGGACAATATTTCCTAATCGGCCTAAAGGGCTTAATTTTCCTAATGGGCCTAATGGTCCTAAGTGGCCTAATGGGATTAATGGGCCTAATGGGCCTAAGTGTCCTAATAGGCCTAATGATACTTAGTGGCCTAATCATACTAATGGGAATATGTGGACTAATGGTCCTAAGTGGCCTAATGGGCTTAATGGGCATAACGGCCTAGGGGAAAAATGCGCCTGATGGGCTGAATGGGATGAATGGGTATAATGGGCTGAATGGGCCTAATTAGCCTAAGTGGCCTAATCGGATGAATGGGTATAATGGTCTAAAGTTTCCTAATCATCCTAATGGGATTAATGGGACTAATGGGTCTAATGGGCCTAATGGGAATAAGTGGCCCAATGGGCCTAATGGGTCTAAGTGGCCTAATCGGCCTAATTGACTGAATGGGCATAATCTACCGAATGGTCATAATGAGACTAAGTGACCTAATGGGACTAATGAACCTAATGTTCCTAATGGGCCTAATGGGCTTATTGGGTCGAAGTGGTCTAAGTGGCCTAATTGGCCTAATCGACCGAATGAGCCAAATGAGCCTTATGGGCCTAAGTGGTCAATTGAGCCTAAGTGGTCGAATTGGCATAATGGGCCAAATTGGCCTACTAAGGGTATTGGTACTAATGGTCCTAAGTGTCTGAATGTGCTAATTGGCATAATGGGCATAATGGACATAATGGGCCTAATGGGTGTAAGTGGCCTAATGGGCCTAAGTGGCTTAATGGGCCTAGTTGGACTATGTGGTCGAATTGACCTAATGTTTCGAATTCGACTAATGGTTCTAATGGGAGTAAGTGGACTCATGGGCCTAATGGGACTAAGTGGCCTAATAGGCCTAGTAGACCTAAGTGATCGAATGGTCATAATGGGCTTAATGCGCCTAATGGGCCTAAGTGTCCATATGGGACTAATGAGTCTAATGGGCCTAATGGGACTAATTGGACTAATGGGCCTAATGTGCCTAAGTGAACTAATGGGACTAGGTGGCCTAATGGAATTAATGGGCCTAGTGGGCCTAAGTGGCGGAATTGGCCTAAGTGGCCCAATCGGCCTAATGGGCCTAAGTTGCCGAATAGGCCTAAGTGGCCCAATGGGGCCAATCGGCATAATGGGCCTAAGTGGCATAAGTGGAATAATGGGCCAAAGTGGCCTAATGGGCCTAATGGGCCTAAGTGGCCTAAGTGGCCAAATGGAAAAAATGGGCCTAATGTGCCTAATGGGCCTGATGGGCCTAAGTGGCCTAATTAGCCTAAGTGGCCTAATGGGTCTTATGGGATTAATGGGCCTAAGTGTCCTAATAGGCCTAATGAGAATTAGCGGGAAAATCGGCCTAACATGCCTAAGTAGCCTAATGGGCCTAAGTGGCCTAATGGGCCTCATGGGCCTATATGGACTTAGTGGACTAATGAACCTAATGGGCATAATGGGATAAATGTTCATAATGGGCCTAGTGGTACGAATGGTCCTAAGTTGCTGAATCGGCCAAAGTGGCCCAATGGGGCTAATGTGACGAATGGGTCTAGTGTCCAAATGGGCCTAAGTTTCCTAATGGTCATAATGGGCCTAAGTGGCCTAGTGGTCCAAAGTGCCCTAATGGGTCTAATGGGCCTTAGTGGCCTAAGCGGCCTAATGGGCCGAATGGGCCAAAGTGGCCTAATGTGCCTAGTGGTCCTAATGGGCCTAATATGCCAAGTGGGCCTAATGGGCCTAAGTGGCCTAATGGGCCTAAGTGGCTTAAGTGGCCTAATGGGCCAAATGAGCCTAAATTTCCTAAGGGGCCTAAGTGGCCTAATGGGACGAATGAGACTAAGTGGCCTAATGGTCCGAATGGGAGTAATTGGCCTAAGTGGCCTAATGGGCCTAATTGGCTTAATGGGCCTAATGGTCTGAATAGGCCTAAGTGGCCGAATGGGCCTATTGGGTCGAAGTGTCCTAATGGGCCTATGGGGTCTAAGGGGCCCAATGGGCCTAACGGGCCTCATGGGCCTAAGTGGCCTCATGGGCCTAAGTGGCCAAATGGACCAAATGAGATTAATAGGCCTAGTGGGATTAATGGTCTTAATGGGCCTTGGTGAAAATGAGCCTAATGGATCAAATAGACCTAAGGGTCCAAATGGGCCTAGTGGGCCTGAGTGGACTAATAGTCCTAATGGGACTAATGGGACTAAGTGTCCTTGTGGGCCTAAGTGGCCTAATCAACCTAATTTGTGTAATTGGCCTAATGGTCCAAATAGACCTAAGGGACACAATTGAATTTGATAGTTAATGGTCCTAAGGGGCATAATTGGCCTAAGTGACATAATGGGCCTAGGTGGCCGAATGGTCTTAATGGGCCTAATTAGCCTAAGTGGATAAATCAGCCAATGTGGCCTAATGAGGTAAAGTTGTGTGATCGGTCTAGTGGATTTAATAGGCATAATTGGCCTAATGGTACTAAGTGACCTAATGGGCCTAATTGGCCTAAGTGACCTCTTGGGCCTTATGGTCCTAATGGGCCTAAGGGGCCTAATGGGACAAAGTTGCCTAATCAACCCAATGGGCGTAATTGGCCTAATGGGCCTAATGGGCCAAATGGGCCTAAGTGGCCAAATCGGCCTATTGGGCTTAATGGTCCTAGTGGACCTAAATTCCCTAATGGGCCTAATGGGCATTAGTGGAGGAATCAGCCTAATGTGCTCAAGTGTCCTAATTGGCCTAATTGGACTAATTGGCTTAATGGGCATAACAGGCCTAGGGGACTAATGAGCCTAATGGTCTGAATGGGCCTAATGAGATGAATGAGCCAAATTAACCTAACTGGCCTAATGAGCCTAAGTGAAAAAATGATCCTAAGTTTCCTAATCATTGTAATGGTCTTAAGGGTCCTAAGAGCCCTAATGGGCCTATGTGGCCTCATCGGCCTAATGGGATTAATGGACCAAGTGGGATTAAGTGGACGAATGAGACTAATGGACCTCAGTGGCATAATTTACCTAATGGGACGAAGTGACCAAAGTGGCTGAATGGGAGAAGTGGCCCAATGGGCCTAAGTGGCCTAATGGGGCTAAGTGGCTTAATGGTCCTGAGTGGCCTAATAGTCATAATGGGCCTAAGTGGCCTAATGGGCCTAGTGGGACTAATGGGCCTGAGTGGCCTAATGGGTTGATGTGGTCGAATGAGCCTAATAAACATAATGAGCCTAAGTGTCCAAAGGGGCTTAATGGGGCCAAGTGGCCTAAGTGGCCTAATAGGCCTAATGGCCCCCACTGGTCTAATGAGACTAAGTGGTCTAATGGGCTTAAGGGGCCTAATGGGCCTAAGGAACCTTAATGTCCTAATGGGCCTAAGTGGACTAATGGGCCTAATGGGACTTAGTGGCCTAATGGGACTAATCTACCCAAGTGCCCTAATAGTTCTAATCAGCTTAATGGGACTAGGTGGCCAAATGAGTCGAATGGGCCAAAGTGGCCTAATGGGCCTAATGGGCCTAAGTGTCCTAATGTGCCTAATGGGTCTAAATCACTTAATGTTTCGTATAGTCCTAATTGGAATAATGGGACTAATGGGCCTCATTGGCCGAAGTTTCTTAATGGGCCTGATGTGCCTAATGGGCCTTAGTGGCCTAATGAGCCGAATAGGCCTTAGTGGCCTAATGAGCCGAATGGACCTAAGTGTCCTAATGGGGATAATGAGCCTAATGGACCTAAGTGGACTAATGGGGCTAATTGGACTGATGGGCCTAATGGTCCGAAGTGGCCTAATGAGCAGAATGGGCCTAAGTGGCCTAATGGGCCTGATGGGCCTAATGGGATGAATGGGTCGAAGTGTCCTAATGGGCCTGATGGGCTTGATGGGTTGAATGGGCCTAGGTGGCCTAATGATCCAAATTGGCCTAAGTGGACTAATGTTCCTAATGGGCCTCAGTGGCCTAATGAGCCTGATGGGCCTGATGGGACCAATGGGCCGAATGGGCCTCAGTGGCCTCATGGGCATGATGACCTAATGTGCCTAATGAGCCTCATGGGCCTAATTGACCTAATGGGCCTAATGGACCTAATTCACCTAATGGGCCTAAGTGACCTAATGGGGCTAATGGTTTTTAGTGGATTAATGGGCCAAAGTGGTATAAGTGGCGTGATGGGCCTAGTGGGCTTAAGTGGCCTAATGAGCTGAATGGGCCTAAGTGGAATAATGGGTCTAAGTGCCCTAATGGGACTAATAGCCATAATGGGCCAATTTGGCATAATGGGTATGATGGGTCTTAGTGACCTCATGGGCCTAATGGGCCTAATGGTCCTAAGTTGACAAAGTAGCCTAATGGAGCTAATGGGCCTAACGATCCTAAGTGGCCTAATGGGCCTGATGGAACTAATGGGACCTAGTGGCCTAATTGTTTCATGGGCCTAATGGGCCTCTGTGGCCCAATGGGACTGATTGACCTAAGTGGCCTAATGGGCCTAAGCTACCTCATGGGCCTAATGAGCTTCACGGACCTAATGTGCATCACTGGTCTAAGTGGCCCAATGGGCCTCATGGGCCTAAGTGTCCTAATGGGCTGAGTGAGCCTCATGGCCCTAAGGGGCCGAGTGGGCCTGATTTGCCTAATGGTCCCAATGGGCCTCAGTGGCCGAATGTGCCCAATGGGATTAACGGGGATGGTAGGACCAATGGGAATAATGGCCCCAAGTGGCTTAATGGGCTAAATGGGTCTAAGTGGCCTAATGGGCCTAATGGGCCTAATGGCCCTAATAGACCCAATGTACCTAATGGACCAAATGGGCCTAATGGGCCCAAGTGGCCCAATGGGCCTAATGGTCCTAATGGGGCGAATGGACCTAAGTGGCCTAAGTGTCCTAATAGGCATAATAGGCCTAAGTGGCCGAATGGGCCTAAGTGGCTGAATGGGCCTAAGTGGCTGGATGGGCCAAATGGACCTAAGTGACAAAATGGGATTAATGAACGTAAGTTCCCTAATGGTCCTAAGTGGCCTCATGATCCTAATGAGCCTATGTGTACTAATGGGGCTAATGGGCCTCATGGGCCTAATGGGCCTAGTGGGCCCAATGAGTGTAAGTGGACTAATGGGCCTAATGGGTTTAAGTGGCCAAATGGGCTGAATGGTCCTAATGTGCCTAGTGGGACTAAGTTTTCAATGGGCATAATGGTCTAAATGGACCTAGGTGGCCTAAGTGGGATAATTGGTCTAATTTAATAATTGGGCCTAATGGGCCAAATCGTCCTTCGTGGCCGAATGGGCCTAATGGGCCCATAGGGCCTAATTTTCCTTGGTGGCTGAATGAGCCTAATGGGACTGATAGGCCGAAGCGTCCTAATGGGCATAATGGGCCTCATGGTCCTAAGTGGCCTAATAAGCCGAATGGGCCGAATGGGCCAAACTAGCATAATTGGCCTAATGGGACCAACATGCCAAATAGTCTTAATGGGATTATTGGGCATAGATTTTAAATGGGTCTAATTGGATGATTGGGCCTAATGGGACTAAGTGGCCTAATGGGCGTAATGGTCCCAAGTGGCCCAATGAGCCTAAGTGGCCTAATCGACCTAATGGGATTAATGGTACAAATGTGCCTCATGGGATTAATGGGCCTAAGTGGATTAATGGGCCTAATGAACCTAATAGAAATAAGTGGCCTAATCGTCTGGGTGGCCTAATGGGCTCAATGGACTTAACGGGCCTAGGGGCAAAAAGGGCCTAATGGGATGAATGGGCCTCAGCGGCCTAATGGTCCTAAGCGACCTAATGGGCCTAAGTGGCCTAATAGGCCTAATGGGCATAATGGTCGTAATGGTCCTAATTGACTAATGGGTCTAAGGGGCCTAAGGGGACCAATGGGCCAAAGTGGCCTAATGGGCCTAGCTGGCCTAATGGGCTTAATGGTCTTAACGAGCCTAGGATCCAAATGGGTCTAATTGGCCTCTGTGGCCTAATGGGCATAATGGGTCAAAGTGGACTAATGGGACAAAGTTGCCTAATCAACCTAATGGGCATAATGAGCTCAATTGGATGAATGGGCCAAAGGGGCCTAAGTGGCCAAATGGACCTAATGGGTCAAATGGGCCTAATTGGCATAAGTGTACTAATTGGATAAAGTTTCCTAATTGGCCTAATGGGATTAATGGTCCTAATGGGCCTAATGTGACTAAGTGGACTAAGGGGCCTAAGTGGCCTAATAGACCTAATGGTATTAATGGGACTAGTGGGACTAAGTGGCCTAATTGGCATTAGTTGCCTAATCAGCCTAATTGATATAAGTGTCTCAGTGGGCTTAATGGGATTAATGGGCCTAGCGGCCTAATGGGCCTAATTGGATTTAGTTTCCTAATATGCCTAATGGGACTAAGTGACCTCATGGTCCTAAAGGGATTGAGTGGCCTAATGGGTCTATGTGGCCTCATGGACTGAATAGGCCTAATGGGCCTAAGTGGCCTATGTGTCCTAATGGGCCTAACGGGCCTAACAGGCCTAAGTGGCCGTATGGGCCTAATGGGTTTAATGGGACGAGGTGGCCTAATGGACCTAATGGGCATAATGGGACGAAGTAGCCTAATGGGCGTAATGGTCCTAAGTGGCCTAATGTTCCCAATGGGCCTTAGTGTCTTAATGGGTCGAATGGGCTGAATGGGCCGAATGGGCCTAAGTGGCCTAATCGGCCTAAAAGTCCTAATGTGCCAAAGTTTCCTAATAGACCTAAATTATTGAATGGGGATAAGTTTCCTAATGGGGATAATGGGCCTAAGTTGCCGAAAGGGCCTAAGTGGCCTAATGGGGCTAATGGGCCTAAGTGGCCTAATCATCCTAAAGGGCCTAATGCACCAAAGTGGCCTAATGAACCTAAGTGGTTGAATGGGCCTAATTGGCCTAATGAGGCTAATGGGACAAAGTTGACGAATGGGCCTAAGTGGACTAATGGTGCTAATGGGCCTAAGTGGTGGAATGGGATTAAGTGGCATAATGGGCCTAATGGGTGTAAGGTGCCTAATGAGGCTTATTTTCCTAATGGGATGAAGTGGCCCAATGGGCTTAATGGGCCAGTGTGGCCGAATGAGAAAAATGGGGCTAAGTGGCCCAAATGGACCAATGGGACTAATGGGCCTAAGTGGCCTAATGGGCCTAAGTGGACTAATAAGCCTAATGGGGCTAAGTGGCCTGACGGGCCTGATGGGCCTAAGTGGCCTCATGGGACAAATGGGCTTAAGTGGCCTAAGTGGCCTAATTGGCCTAATCGACTGAATGGGCCTAGTGGCCCTAAGTGGCCTAAAGGGACTCATGGGCCCAAGTTTCCAAATGGGCCTATTTGGCCTTAGTGTCCTAGTGGGCTGAATTTTCCTAAGTGGCCTCATGAGCCTGATGGGATTTATGGGATGAATGGGTCTAATTTGGCTAATAGGGCTAAGTGGCATAATGGGCCTAAGTGCCATTCGGCACATTAGGTCCATTCAGACCATTAGGCCCATTCAGACCATTAGACCCATTCGGGCCACTAGGATGGCCTAATGGGCCGGATGGCCTGAATGGTGTTAATGGCCTGAATGAGGTTAATAAGAAGAATGGGCCTAATGGGCTGAATAGACCTAATGGGATGAATGGGATGAAGTGTCCTAATGGGACAAAGTGTCCTAATGGGACAAAGTGACCTAATGGGCCTAATGGTGTGAATGGTCCTAATGGCTCGAATGTGCCTAATGGTTCGAATGGGCTAATGGGATGAATGGGCCTAATGGGAAAAAGTGTCCTAAGGGGCCTAATGGGCCAAACAGGCTTAACGGGTGTAAGGAGCCTAATGGGAGTAACGAGCTGAACGAGCCTAATGGGCCTAAGTGGCCTAATGGGCTTAATAAACCAAATAGTCCTAATGGGCCTAAGTGGCCTAATTATCCTAATGGTCCTAAGTGGCCTAATTATCCTAATGGTCCTAAGTGGCCTAATCTGCCTAACGGGCTTAATGAGACTAATGAGACAAAGTGGCCTAATCGGCCTAATGGGCCAAAGTGGCCTAATAGCCCTAATTGGCTTAAGTGGCCTAATGGGCCGAAGTGGCCTAATGGGAGTAAGTGTCATAATGGTCTTAGTGGGCCCAATCAACCTAATGGGATTAATGGGCCAAAGTGGCCTAGTCGGTCAAATGGGATTAAGTGGCCTAATGGGCTGAAGTGGCCTAATGGACCTAATTGGCCAAATAAGCCTACTAGGCCTAATGGGCCAAAGTGGCCTAATCGACCTAATGGGACTAACTGTTCAAATGGGCATAAGTTTCCTAATGGGACAAAGTGACCTAATAGGTCTAAGTGGATAAATGGTCCTAATGGGCCTAAGTGGTCCGATGGGCCTATGGGGCCTAGTGTGTTGAATGGGCCTAAGTGGCCTAATGGGCCTAATTAGCCTAATGGTCCTAAGTGTCCTCATGGGAATAATGGGCCTAAGTGGACTAATGGGCCTAATGTTCCTAATGGGATGAATGAGACGAATGGTCCTAATGAGCCGAATGGGCTTAATGGCCAAAGTGGACCAAGGGGATTAATGGGTCTAATGGGCCTAAGTGGCCTGATCAACCTAAGTGGCTTAATGGGTTGAAGTGGTCTAATTGGCCTAATGGGCCTAAGTGGGATAAGTGGCCTAATGAGCATAATGGGATGAAGTGGCCAAATGGGCCTAAGTGGCCTATTCAGCCAAAGTGGCCTAATGGGCCTAATGAGCCTAATGGGCCTAATGGACCGAAGTGGCGTAATCGACCTAATGGGATTAATGGGCCTAAATTTCCTAATGGCCCTAATTGGTTTAAGTGGCCTAAGTATCCTAATGGGACTAATGGGCCAAAGTGGCCTAATCAGCCTAATGGGCCTAAGTGGCATAACAGACCTGATGGGCCTAAGTGGCCTAATGGGCCTCAAGGGCTTAAGTGTCCTCATGAGACTAATGAGATTCAGTGGTCTCATGGGCCTAATGGGACAAAGTGGACTAAGTGTCCTAATGGGCCTAATCAGACTAATGGGCCTAAGTATCCTAATGGGCCTAATGGGATAAAGTTATCTAATGGGAATAATATGACTAAAGGGCCTAATGGGCCTAAGTGGCCTAATGGGTCTAGGTGACCTAATCACCCTATTGGGCATAATGGGAGTAAGTGGTAAAATGGGCCTAAGGGTCCTAATGCGTCGAATGGGCTTAAGTGGACTAATGGGACTAATGGACCTAAGTGACCTAATCGGCCTAATGGAGCTAATGGGCATAATGGGCCTAAGTTTCGAAATAGGCCTAATTGGTCGAATGAGCCTAATGTACTTAGTGGACCTAATGAGCCTAATGGGTCTAAGTGGTCGAATGGGCCTAATGTTCCTAAGTCGCATAATGGGCCTAATGAGCTGAATGGTTTGAATGGGCCTAATGTTACTAGTGGGCCTAATGGGCCTAAGTGGCTGAATGGGCCTAATGGGCCTAAGTGGCCAAATGGACCAAATGGGCCTAAGTGGACTAATGGGCCTAATGGGATAAATGTGCGTAGTGGGCCTAAGTGGCCTAATGAGCCTACTAGGCTTAATGGGCATAAGTGGCCAAATGTGCCAAATAGACTGGATGGGCCTAAGTGGCCTAATGGGCCTAAAGGGCTGAGTGGGCCTAAGTGGCCTAATTATCCCGATGGGGCTAAGTAGCATAATCTTCCTAACAGGCCTAATAGACCTAATGGGCCTAATGGGTATAATGAGCCTAAGTAACCTATGTGGCCTAATGTGCCTAATGGGCTAAATGGGACTAAGTGGCCTAATTAGCTCAATAGGCCTAAGTGGCCTAATGGGCTGAATGGGCCTAAGTGGCCTAAGGGGACGAAATGACCTAATAGGCCCGACAAGCCTACGTGGCCTAATGGGCCTAATGTGACTCAATTCCCTGATGGACCTAATGTGCCTAAGGGGCTTAATGTTCCTAAGGGGCCTAATGAGCCGAATGGGCCTCAGTGGCCGAATGGGCCTAATAGGCCGAAGGGGCCTAATGGGCCTAGTGGGCCTAAGGGGCCTAATCCACCTAATGGGATTAAGCTACATAATGGTCCTAATGGGCATAAGTTTCCTAATAGGCCTAAGTGTCCTAATCAGCCTAATGGTCCTAATGGGCGTAATGGGACTAATTGGATGAATGAACCTAATTGGCCAAATGGGCCTAATGTGCCCAGTGGGCCTGATGGCCCCAATGGGCCTAAGTGGTCTAATGGGCCTGGTGGGCCTAATGAGACTAAGTGACCTCATGGTTCTAAGTGTCCTAATGTGCCTAAGTGTCCAAATGGGCCTAATGGGCCTTAGTGGCCTAAGTGACCAAATGGGACTCATGGGCATAAGTGTCGAATGGGCCTAGTGGGCTTAAAGGGCATTATGAGCCTAAGGGACCTAATGGGATGAGTGGGACTAATGGGCCCAACGGGCCTAATGGGACGAATGTGCTCAGAGGGCCCAATGGGCCTATTGGGCCTAAGTGGCCTAATGGTCCTAATTGGCCTAAAGGGCCTAGTGGGTCTAATGGACCTCATGGGCCTCATTGGTCCAAAGGGAATAAGTGGCCTCATGGGCCCAATGGGTCTAATGGGCGTCAATTTCCTAATGGACCTGATGGGCCTGATGGGTGTGATGGGCCTGATGAGCCTAATGGGCCTCATGGGTGGAATGTGCCTCATTGGCCTTATGGGATAGATGGGCCTAATGGGCCTAAGGGATCTAATGGGCCTAAGTGGCATAAGTGGCCTAATAGGGATAATCGACCAAATGGGGCTAATGGTCCTAAGTGGCCTAAGTGTCTTAATGAACCTAATGGGCCTAATGGGACTAATGGGTTCGATGGGCCTAATGTTCCTAATCATCCTAATGGGCATAATGGGCCTAGGTGACGTAATGGGACTAATGGGCCTAAGTGGCCTAATCAGGCTAATCAACCGAATGGACCTAATGGGCCTCGGTGGCCTAAGTGGCTTAATGGGCCTAATTTGCCTAATGGTACTAATGGGTTTAATTAGCCTAATGGACTTAAGTTCCCTATTGGGATAAATGGGCCTACTTTGACTAAGGGGGATAATGGGCCTAAGAGACCTTTATGGAACTAATGGGTATAATGGGACTAATGGGATTAGTGGGCATAATGGGCCTAATGGGCCCAACAGACCTTGTGGTCCTAACTAGCATAATGGGCCTAAGTGGTCTAATGGACCTAATGGGCCTAATGGGCCTAAGTGGCCTAATCGCCCTAATTGGCTAAATGAGCCTAATGGGAATAAGTGGCCTAATGAGACTAATGTGCCTATATAGACTAATGGGCCTAATGTGCCTAATGAGCCTAATGGGCCTAAGTGGTAAAAGTGGCCTAATCGGCGTAATCGAGTGAATGGGACTACTGGGCCTAAGCGGTCTAATGGGCTTAATGGGCCTAATGCCTAATTAGCCTAATTGGGCCAATGGGCCTATTGGGCATAATGGACCTAAGTGGTATAACTGGTCTAATTAGCCTAATTGACCGAATGGGACTAATGGGCCTAAGTGGCTTAAGTGGCCTAATCAGCCTAATCGACTGAATGTGCCAAATGGGCCTAATGGGCCTAAGTGGCCTAATGGGCTTGATGGGCCAAAGTGGCCTAATCCGCCTAATCGACTGAATGGGCCTTAGTTGCATAATGGGACTAAAGGTCATAATGGGCCTAAGTGGCATAATTGGGATAATCTAACGAATGAGCCTAAGTGGCTGAATTGGCTTAATCGACCAAATGGACCTAAGTGGTCAAATCAGCCTAATCGACTGAATGGGCCGAATGGGCCTAATTGGCCTAATGGGTCTAATGGGCCTAATGGGTCTTTGTGGAATATGTGTCTTAATCGTCCTAATCAACCGAATGGGACTAATGGCCCTTATGGGCCTAAGTGGCTGATTGGGCCTAACAGGATTAAGTGGTCGAATGGGCCGAATGGGCCAAATTGGCCCAATGGGGCTAAGGGGACTAATGGAACTAAGTTGCTGAATGGGATTAAGTGGAATAATGTGCCTAATGTCTCTAAGGGGGCTATGGGACTAGTGGCCCTAAGTGCCTGAATGAGCCTAATGGGCCTAAGTGGACTAATGGTCCTAATGGGACTAACGGTCCTAAGTGGCCTAAGTGGCCTAATCGGCCGAATTGAATGAATGGACCTAATGGGCCTAAGTGTCATAATGGTCCAAATAGGTCTTAATGGTCGAATGGGCCTAATAGGAATTATGGGATGAAGTGGCCTAGTGGGCCTCATGAGCCTAAGTGGCATAATGGAACTCATGGTCCTAAGTGGCCTAAGGGGTCTAATGGGCCTAATGGGCCTCATGGGCCTAAGTGGCCTATTGTGCCTCATGGACCTAAGTGGTCCCATGGGCCTAATGGGCCCAAGGGTCCTAAGTGACCTAATGGGCCAAATGGGATTAATGGGCTTAACGGGCCTAGGTGCCAAATGGGTCAAATGGGCCAAAGTGGCCTAAAGGGCCTAATTGGACTAAGTGGCCTAATGGGCCTAGTTGGCCTAATGGGCTTAATAGGTCTAGGGTCCAAATGGACCTAATGGTCCTAATGTGATTAATGAGCCTAATTGGCCTAAGTGGCCTTATGGGCCTTAGTGTCCTAATGTTCCAATGTTTCCTAATCAGCCTAATGGGCTTAATGGGATAAATGGGCCTAATGGGTCTAAGTGGCCTAATGGGCCTAATGGGCCGAATGGGACTTGTTGACCTAAGTGGTCTAGTGGGCCTAATGATTCAAAGTGGCCTAATGGTCCAAATTTTCCTAATCGGCCCAATGGGATTAATGGTCCTTATGGGCCTAGTGGGCCTAATGGGCCTAAGTATCCTAATGGGCCTAGGTTTCCTAATTATCATAATGGGCTTAATGGGCCTAAATTTCCTAATGGAGCTTAGTGGCCTAATCAGCATAATGGGCCTAAGTGGCCTCATGTGCTTAATGGGATTAACGTGCTTAGGGGCCAAATGGGCCTAATGGGCCTAATGGGATGAATGGGCCGAGTTAGGCTAAGTGCCCTAATGGGCCGAATGGACCCTAGGGGCATGTGTGGCCTAATGGGCATAAGTTTCCAAATCAGGCCAAAGGGATTAATGGGCCTAAGGGGCCTAATAGGAATAATTGTCCTATTGGGCCTAATTGGCCCAATCGAACTAATGGGATTAATGGGCCCAGTGGGTCTAAGTGGTTGAATGGGCCTAATGGGACTAAGTGGCCCAATAAGACTAATGGGACTAAGTGGCCTGATAGGCCTAAGTGGCCCAATGGGTCGAATATTCATAATGTGCCTAAGTGGCCCAATGGGCCTAATATGCCTAAGTGGACTAATGGGCCAAATGGGTCTTAGTGACCTCTTGGTCCTAAAGGGCCTTAGTGGACTCATGGACCTAATGGGCCTGATGGGCCTAAATTCCCTAAGTTTCATAATGGGTCTAATGGGACTAATGGGCCTAATGGGCATAATGGGCCAAATGGACCTAATGGGCCTATATAGCCAAATGAGACTAATGGGCCTAAGTGGCCCAATGGGCCTAATGGGATTGAATGGGACTAGTGGCCTAATGGGGTTAATGGGTCGAATGTGCCTAAGTTTTTTAATGGGTTTAATGGGCTTAAGTGGCCTAATGGGCCTAATGGGCCTTAATGGCCTAAGGGGCTTAAGGGGCCTTGTGGTTGTAAGTGGCCTAAGTGGCTAAATAGGCTTAATAGGCCTAAGGGGCCTAAATAGCCTAATAGGACTAATGGACCTAAGGGGCCTAAGTGGCCTAATGGGCCTAATAGATCAGCATCGCCCAATGGGCCCAATGGACCTAAGTGGTCTAATAGGCCTAGTGGGCCTAATGAGCCAAAGTGACTGAATGGGCCTAATGGGTCGAAGTGGCCTAATGGAACTAATGGGACTAATGTTCCTAGTGGGACTAATTGGCCTAATGGGCCTAATGTGCCTAAGTGGCTTAAGTGGCCTAATGGTACTAATGGGCATAATGTGCCTAATGGGCCAACTGGTCCTAATGGGCCTAAGTGTCCTAATAGGCCTAATGGTCCTAAGTGTCCTAAAAGGCCAATGGGCCTAATGGGACTAATTGGCCTAAGTGGCATAATGGTCCTAATTGGATTAATGGGCCTCGTGGGCATAATGGGCCTAAGTGGCCTAATGGGCATATTGGGTCGAAGTGGCCAAATAGGCCTAAGTGGCCTGATGGGCATAATGGGCCCCATGGGCCTAAGTGGCCTCATGGGCCTCATGGGACGAAGTGGCCTAATGGGCCTAATGGGACCAAGGGGCGAATTGGCCCAAGGGGCTAATGGGCCTTATGGGCCAAATTGGATGAATGGGCTTAACGGGCCTCGGGGCCAAATGGTCTTAAAGGGCTTATTGGGCCTAAGGGGATTAATGGGATTAAGTAACCTAATGGGCCTCAGGGGCCTAATGGGCCTAAGTGTCATAATGGGCCTAAGTGGACTAATGGGCCTAATGAGTCTAATTGGCCTAAGTGGCCTAAGAGGCCTAAGCGGACTAATGCACCTAATGGGCATAATGAGCCTAAGTGAACTAATGGTCCTAAGTGGCCTAAAGGGCTTAATTGGCTAAGGGGACTAAGTGGACTAATGGGCCAAATGTGCCTAAGTAAACTAATGGGCCTAAGTGGCATAATGGGGCTAAGTTTCCTAATGGTTCTAAGGGGAATAATGGGCCTAAGTGGCTTAATGGTCCTAAGGAGCCTAATGGGCCTAAGGGGCCTAATGAGACTAGGGGGCCTAATGGGCTTAATGGGCTTAACTGGCCTATGGTCCAAATGGGCCTAATGGTCTGAATGAGCCCAATTGGCCTAAGTGGCCTAATTGACTTAAGTGGCCTAATGGGACAAAGTTTCATAATTGGCCTAATGGTATTAATGGGCCTAATGGGACGCATGGGCCTTAGTGGCATAATGGGTCGAATGGGCCTAATTGGACGAAGTGGCCTAATGGGCCTAATGGGCCGAAGGGGCCTAATGAGACAAAGTTTCCCAATCAAACTAATGGGATGAATTGGACGAATGTGCCTCATGGGCCAAATGGGATGAATGGGCCTAAGTGGGATAATCATTTTAATGTGCTTAATGGGCCTCATGGGCCAAAGTGGCCTAATGGGAAAAATGGGCCTCAGTGGCCTCACCGGCCTAATGTGCCTAAGTGGACTAATGGGGTTAGGTGGCCTAATTTGCTTAATTGGATTAACAAGACTAGGGGAAAAAATGGGCCTAATGGGCCTGATGGGCTTAATGGTCATAGTGGGCCTAATTAACCTAAGTGGCCTAATGGGCATAATGGGCCCAATGGGGAAAAGTTGCATAATGGGGAAAAGTTACCTAATCATCCTAATGGGCCTAAGTGGGCCTAAGGGGCCTAATGGTACTAAGCAGGCCTAATGGGGCTAATGGTCCAAAGTGGCCTAATGGGCCTAAGTTGGCCTAATGGGCCGAGGTGTCTGAATGGGACTAAGTAGCCTAATGGGCCTAGGTGGCCAAATGGGCCTATGTGGCGTAATTGGCCTAATGAGCCTAATGTGATGAAGTGTCATAATGGGAATAAAGGGATTAATGGACCAATGTGGCCTAATGAGCCTAAGTGGCATAATCGTAGCCGAATGGGCCTAAGTGGCCTAATGTGCCTAGTGGGCCTAAGTGACTTAATGGGCCTAGGTGGCCTAATGGGTCAAATGAGATGTATGTGTCGAATGAGTCTAATGGGCCTATGTGTCTGAATTGGATTAAAGGTCCTAATGGTCCAAAGTGGCCGAATAGGCCTAAGTGGCTGAATGGGCCAAAGGGGCCTAATGGGGCTCACGTGCCTAAGTGGCCGAATGAGCCTAAGTGGCCTAATGGGCTTAATGGAAGGAATGGTCATAATGGGCCCCATCATCCTAAGCGGCCTAATGGGACAAATCAGACTAAGTTTCCTAATGAGCCTGATGGGCCTCAGGGGCCTAAATGGCCTAATGGGCCGATTGAGCCCAAGTGGCCAAATTGGCCTATGGGGCCTTAGTGCCCTAATGGGAACAATTTTCCTAAGTGGACTAATGGGCCTAATGGGTCAAATGGAATGAATGTTAGAAATAAGCCTAAGTGGCCTAATGGGCCTAATGGGCCTAATGGGCCCAAGTGTCCAAATGGGCCTATAGGGCCTTAGTGGCCCAATGTGCATAATTTTCCTAAGTGGCCTAATAGGACTAATGGGATGAATGGGTAGAATGTTCCTAAAAGGCCTAAGTGGCTTAATGGTCCTAAGTGGCCTAATGGGTCTAATGGGCCTAATGGGCCTAATGGGTCTAATGAGATGAATGGGACTAATAATCCAAAGTGGTCTAATGGGCCTAATGCGCTTAAGTGTCATAATCATTCTAATGGGATTAATGGGCCTAAGTGGACTAATGGTCCTAAGTTGCCTAATGTGCCTAATGGACCAAAGTGGAAAAATGGGCCTAATGGTCCAAAGTGGCCTAAGCGGCCTAATGTGCCTAAGTGGCCTAATGGGCCAAAGTGGACAAAGGGGCCTAAGTGGCCCAATGGACCTAATGAGGCAAAGTGGCCTAACGAGCCAAGTGGCTTAATGAGTGTAAGTGAATTAATTGGCCTAATGGTCCCAAGTGGCCTAAGGGGCCTAATGGTCCGAATAGACTTAATGAGACTAATGAGCCTAATGGGATGAATGGGCATAATGAGCCTCAGTGGCCTAATCGACCTAATGGGATTAATGGGTCTAAGTGTCTTAATGGACCTAATAGGACTAATGGGCTTAAGTGGGATAATGAGCCAGTGGCCTAATGGTCCTAATGGGCCTAAGTGGCCTAATGGGCCATAGTGGCCTAATCGGCCTCATGGGCGTGATGGACCTAAGTGGCCTAATGGGCCTAATGGCACTAAGCGGCCTAAGTGACCTAATGGGCCTAATAGGCCAAAGTGGTCTAATGGGCCTAAGTGTCCTAATGGGCCTAAGTGGCCTATTGGGTCCAATGGGACTAAGTGGCCTAATGGGCCTAATGGGTCGATGAACATAATGTGCCTAATGGGCCTCAGTGGCCTAATGGGCCTTAGTTGCCTAATAGACCGAATAGGCCTAAGTGGCCTAATGGGTATAATGGACTGAAATGGCCTAATGGGTTGAATGGGCCTCACTGGCTTAATGTGTCTAAGTGGCCTAATGGGTCGAATGAGCCTAGTGGGTGTATGTGGCCTAATGAGATTAACGGACCTCAGTGGCCTAAGTGGCCTAATGGGCCAAATGGTCCAAATGTGCCAAAGTGGCCTATTGGGCCTAATGGGCCTCAATGGACTAATGGGCCTAATACGCCGAATGGGCCTAAGTGGCCTGATGAACCTAAGTGGCATAAAGGGATAAATGGGCATAATGGGCCTAACTGGAATAATGGTCCTAAGCTGCCTAATGGGCATAAGGGGATTAAGTGTCCTAATGGGACTAAGTTTCCTAAGGGGCCTAAGTGGTCTAATGGGCCTAATGGGACTAAGTGGAATAATGGGCCTATATGGAATAATGGGCCTAATGCGCTGAATGCTCCTAAGTGACATAATTGGCCTAAGTGGCCCAATGGGCCTTAGTGGCCTAATGAGCCCAAGTGAATTAATGGGCCTAAGTGGCCAAATGGGCCTAAGTGGAATAATGAGTTTAATGGGTCTAATGGGCATAATGGTCCTAATTGGGTAAATTGGCTTAATGGGCCAAATGGACCATATGGGCCTAAGTGGCCTAATGGGCCTTCTCCGATGGGCATATTGGGCCGAATGGGCATAATGGGGCTAAGTGACATAATGGGATGAATGAGCCTAATTGGACTAATGGTCCTAAGCGCCCTAATTGGCCTAATGTGACTCATGGTCCTAATTGGTCTAAAGGACCTAAGTGGCCTAATGTGCCTCATGGGCCTAATTGGCCTAATGGGCCTAAGTTGCCTAATGGGTCTAATTGGTGTAATGGTCATAATGGTCCATATGGGGCTAAGTGGACTAATGAGCCTAATATAATGGGATTAATGGGAAAAATGGGCCTCAGTGTCCTAATATACCGAATGGGATTAATGGGTCGAAGTGCCCAAATGGGCCTAATGGGCCTAAGTGTCCAAATGGGCCTAAATGGTGCAATGGTCCAAATTGGTCTAGTGGGCCTAATGGTCCTAATGGTTCTAAGTGGCCTAATTGGACTAATGGACCAAATGATTGAACCAGATGGCTCTGCACTCTCCTGACTCCCGATGCTCCCACTACCTCCTATTCCCCTCTTGTGGTTTTGAGGGTCTGCTTGACGGTGATGGTACCCCTTAGGCCCATTCAGTCGATTAGCTCAATTAGGCCACCTAGGCTCATTGGGCCCATTGAGAAATGTAGTCCCATTAGGCCCATTAAACCCATTAGTCCCACTAGGCCTATTAATACACTTAGCCTATTTAGGCCCATTAGGCCCATTCAATTGATTATCCCGATTAGGCCACTTAGGTCACTTAGGACAATTTGGTCCATCCATCCCATTAGCCCCATTGGTATCATCTAGCCCCTAGGCCCACTAGTCTCATTAGGGCTACTCAGCCCATTAGGGCACATAGGCACATTAGACTTCTTATGACCATGAGGTCCATTAGGCCCATCTCGCCCATTATGCCCATCTGACCCATTAGGCCCTTGAGGTGCATTCTTCCCATGAGGCCCATTAGGCCAATGAGTCTACTTAGGCCCATGAGATCCATGAGGCGCATTAGTCCAATCATGCCACTTAGGCCCATTAGACCCATTAGGCCCATTAATCCCATTAGGCCCACTTGGCCCTTTAGGCCACTTCGGCCCATTAGGCCACTTAGGCCCATTATGCTCATTGGGCCCACTGGGCCCATATTTCCCATTCGGCCCCCTCAACCTAGTAGGCCCCTTAGGCTTATGAGGCCCATTGGACCCATTAGGCCACTTAGGCCCATTCATACCATTAGTCCCTTTAGACTCACTTCGACCACTTAGGCCCATTAGACACATTATGGCCATTGGGCCCATGAGGAAACTTAGGCCCATGAGGACCATCAATCCAATTAGGCCCATTTGGCTGATTAGGCCCATTAGACCCTTTAGGACCACTAGGCCCATTAGGACACTTAGGTCCTTGAGGTCATGCGGCCCATTAGGATCATCATGACCATCAGGCCACTTAGGCTCATTAGGTCCATTAGGCCCATTAGGCCACTTAGGCCCAATGGGCCCATGAGGCCACTTAGGCCCATTAGGACCACTAGGTCCATTAGGCCCATCAGGCCACTTCATCCCATTAGGCCCATTATGCCCTTTAGGCCCACTATGCCCTTTGTCCCATGAGGACACTTAGGACTATAAGGGTCATTAGGCCCATTCAGTCGATTAGGGGAATTAGGCCACTTAGTCTCATTAGGACCATTAGGTCACTTAGGCCCATTAGGCCCATTAGGCCACTTAGGCCCATTATACCCATTAAACCCATTAGTCCCATTAGGCTCGTTAATCCACCTTGGACACTTAGGCCCCATAGGCCCATTTAGTTGATTAGCTCGATTATGCCACCTAGGCCCATTGGGTCCATTAGGCAATGTAGGCCCATTAGAAAACTTAGGCCCATTAGGACCATTAGACCCATTAGTCCCACTAGGCCCATTAGGCACGTTAATCCACTTAGTCCACTTAGGCCCATTAGGCCCATTCGGTCGATTAGCCCGATTAGACCACTTAGGCCACTTAGGCCAATTTGGTCCATCTATCCCATTAAGCCCATTAGACCCATCAAGCCCACCAGGCCCATCAGGCCCATCAGACCCACTAGGCCCATTAGGAAACTTAGGCCCATTAGACCTATTCTATCCATGAGGCCCATTAGTCCCATCATGCCCATTATGCCCATTATGTCACATAGGCCCATTTGGGCCATTAGGCCCATGAGTCCACTTAGGCCCATGAGACCCATGAGGCACATTAGTCCCATCATTCCACTTAGGCCCATTAGGCCCATTAATCCCATTAGGCCCACTAGTCCCTTTAGGCCACTTAGGCCCATTAGGCCACTTGGGCCCATTATGCGCATTTGACCCATTTTTTCCATTTGGCCCACCCAACCTAGTAGTCCACTTAGGATTATGAGGCCCATTGGGCCCATTAGTCCACTTAGGCCCATTCAAACTATTAGGCCCTTTATACCCACTTCGACCACTTAGGCTCACTAAACACATTATGTCCATTGGGCCCATGAGGCAACTTTGGCCCATGAGGCCCATTAATCCAATTAGGCCCATTCGGTTGATTAGTCCCAGTAGGCCTATTAGGCCCTTAGGCCCACTATGCCCATTAGGCTACTTAGACCCATTAGGCCCATTAGGACACTTAGGTCCTTGAGGCCATGAGGCCCATTAGGATGATCAGGACCATCAGGCCACTTAGGCTCATTAGGTCTATTAGGCTCATTTGGCCCATTAGTCCACTTAGGCCCATTAGACCCATTAGGCCCATGAGGCCACTTAGCCCCATTAGGCCCATTATGTCCATTAGTCCCATCAGGCCACTTCATCTCATTAGGCCCACAAGGCCCATACAGGCACATAGACCCATTAGGCTCATTAGGACACTTAGGCCACTTAGGCCCATTAGGCCCACTAGGCCCAACATGCCACTTCAGCCTTGGATGACCATTAGGCCCATTAAGACCACTAGGCCCACAAAGACACTTAGTCCAATGAGGCCCATTAGGACCATTATTCCCATTAGGCCCATGAGGCTACTTAGGCCCATTTGGCCCATGAGGCCCATTTGGACCTTGAGGCCCAATAGGCCCATTCAACCCATTCTGCCACATAGGCCCATTCTACCACTTAGTCCCATTCGGCCCATCAAGACACTTAGGCCCATTGAGCCCATCAAGCCACTTAGGCCCATTAAGAACATTAGACACATTAGGCCCATTAGGACACTTAGGCCACTTAGGCCTCTTAGGCCCATCAACCCCATCAGGACTATTTTTTCCATTGGGCCTATCAAGCCCATTAGGCCGCTGAGGTCCATTAAGCCGATTATGCCCCTTAGGCCCATTAGACCCATTAGCCCACTTAGCCTACTGAGGACCATTAGGATCATTAGACCCGTGAAGTTCATCAGGCCCATTAGGCCCATTAGGCCACTTAGGCCCATTCGGTCCATTTGGCCCATTGGGTCGATTAAGCTCATTCTACCCATTGGGCCTATCAGGCCAATTAGGCCCATTAGGCCACTGAGGCTTATTATGGCCATTAGGTTGATCAGGCCCATCATGCCCATTAGGCCACTAAGGCCCATTAGGACACTTAGTGAAGTTCTCAGTCGGGATCCAAGTATCACTGAGAGGGGGAGGGGGTGAATCAGTGATGTCTTTTTTCTTTTTATGTTTCCTTCTTTTTGAAACAACCTTCGCCTCCTCTTAAAGAGTTTCTTCCCTGATGAACACACACAACCACAAGAACATAAGATTTACAAGTTTCACTACTCAACAAGAGTAGCTACGTCCTTGGTATGGTACAGAAACAATCCAGTACCACACAATCCACTAGAAAACAATCTTTTGATGTGGAATAAAACGAATATGATATGACCTTACACTCGTGTAGCACTTTGAAAACAATCCAATAGTGCATGTTCTCCCTCTTAGAAAAAATAGGGTAAAACAATGTTTTTGTGCTTCTTGATTAATTTTCACAAATCAAATCTTTCAAAATAATTCTTCACTTTTCTATCCAGAAGATGGTAAGAACCTCCTGGTGCAAACAGCTTGCACGCCACACCCTACTTGCACACCTCCCTGCTTACACTCCACCTGATTGTGCGCCACTATTGTGCACAATTAACAACTTGCACGCCACCTTTGTCTTATACACAACACACTTCTTGAAAACAACTCTCTACTTGAGTGCTTCTTACAACTTGCATTCCACTTCTGCTTTCCCTCCACTCTGCTTGAACGCCTCCTTACTTCCGGGCCTTATAAATAACTCCTAACTTGTGCGACACTTCATCTTGCATGCCACTTTCTACTACTTGTGTGCTCAGAGCTCAAATTTTCTATTAAGTGTTGAGAATAGAAAAATGAGGAGGGTAGCCATCTATTTATAGGCATTTTGGTGACTTGTGCGCCACATAAACTTGTGCGCAGCTCCATCACTGGCGCACCAATCTATCACTTACACGTCACTCCATCACTTGCACGCAATTTTCTTTCCTTTGTCATATTTTGATGTGTTGATGTTGAAATATGACTTGCACACAACATACACTTGCGCACCACTTTTTGACTTGTGTGCCAATATTTAACTGCACGCCACTTTATTTCCTTTGTCATATTTTAATGTGATGATCTTGAAATATGACTTGCATGCAACATACACTTACACTCCACTTATAATTGTGTGTCACACTTGCGCACCACATATACTTTCATGACACTTTCTCTCCATTGCCAAAAAAAACACTTCTTTACTCCCCATATCCTTTATAAGGGTTGTATCATAAGTTCTCCAAACTTATGATATTTGTGAAATACAAATCATAAAATCATCTTCATAGTTACCATGGTAAGTATTTTAACTTCCCTATCATCCATCAACCACTTATAAAAAGTGAAGTGATTTTCCTTTCTTCTCAAACTTCCTTGACAACAAAACATAATACCTGAAAATGATATTCTTCATAATCATATTGGTCCTAACACTTAGTCCCATTAGGCCCATTAGGCCCATGAGGCATATTAGGTTACTTCAACCACTTAGGCCCATTAGGCCAATGAGGCCACTAAGGCCCATAAGGCCCATGTGGCCCATCAATCCCATTAGGCCACTTAGGCCCATTAGGCAACTTATACCCATTAGGCCACTTAGGCCCATTCAGCACATTAGGCCACTTAGGCCCATTATGTCCATTAGTCAATTAAGGCCACTTAGGCCCATTAATCCACTTGGTCCCATTACACACATTAGGCCCATTAGGGCCATGAGTTCCATCAGGCCCAATAGGCCCAACAGGTCCATCAGGACGATGTAGCCATTAGGCTCATCAAATCCATTAGTCCCATTAGGCCTACAAGGCAAGTGAGGTCTATTTGGCCCATCAGGACCATCAAGACCATTAGGAGACTTAGGCTCATTAGTAAAATTAGGACCACTAGGCCACTTAGGCCCATTAAGCTCATTAGGCAACTTAAGCCCATCGGGTCCATCAAGCCCATGAGGCCACTTAGAACCATTCATCCCATTATGCCCATCAGTCCCATCAGGTCCATCAAGCCCATGAGGCCACTTAGAACCATTCAGCCCATTATGCCCATCAGGCACATTAGGCCACTTAGGCCCATTTGAATCATTAGGCCACTTAGGACCACTAAACCCATTTGACCCATTAGGACCATCAGGTCCATTAGGCCACTTAGGCTCATTAGGCCCATCAGGCCCATTAGGCCCCTTAGGCCCATTCAGTTCATTAGGCCACTTATGCCCATTAGGCTCATTAGTCCACTTAGGCCACTTGGGTCCATTAGGCCCATTAGGCCACCTAGGCCCATTCGTCACATTAGGACACTTAGGCCCATTAGGCCCATTATGTCCACTAGGCCAATTAGGCCCATTCATCCCATTAAGCCCATTAGGACACCACGACCCATTGGGTCCATCAGGTCACTTTGGCCCATTATGCCACTTTGTCCCATTAAGACCATTAAGACACTTAGGCCCATTAAGCCACTAAGGACCATTAGGCCCATTAGTCCACTTAGGCACATTATACCAATTAGGCTACTTATGCCCATTTGGCAATTTCAACCACTTAAGTCGATTAGGCCCATTAGGCCATTGTGGCCAATTAGGCCCATTAGGTCATTTCGGTCACTCAGGCCCATTAGGCCCATTAGGCCATTGAGGCCCATTAGGCCACTGGGGCCCATTAGTCCCATTTGGCCACTTAGGCCCATTCTACTCATTAGGCCACTTGTGCCCATTAGTCACATTCAACCACTTTGGCACATTAGGACCATTTGGCCCATTTGGCCACTAACACCCACTAGGCCCATTAGGCCACTTATGCCTATTTGGGCCATTACGTCACTTAGGCCACTTAGGCTCATTTGGCCCATTAGGCCACTAAGTCCCATTAGGCCCACTATTCCACTTTGGACAATTAGGTCACTTAGGCCACTTAGGCCCATTACGCTACTTAGGCCCACTAGGCCCATTGGGCCCATGTGTCCACTGAGGTCCACTAGGCCAATTAGGATAATCAACCCCAGGAAGCCACTTAGGCCCATTAGTTCGCTTAGGCCTATTAGGCCACTTAGGCTCATCGGGCCACTCAGGTCCATGAGGCCACTTAGGCCCATTAATCGGATTAGACCCCTTAGGCCACTGCGTCCCATTAGGCCTATTAGGCAATTTCAGCCACTCAGGCCTTTTAGGCCCATTAGTCCCATTAGGCCACTAAGTCCCATTAGGCCCAATAGGCCACTGAGTCCCATTCGACCCATTAGTCCCCAAAGGACAATTAGGCCACTTTTCCCACTTAGGCTCATTAAGCCACTTAGGCCCATTAGGCCACTTAGTCCCATTAGTCCACTTAAGCCCATTAAGATCATGTGTCCGCTGAGGAACATCAGGCCCATGAGGCCACTTAGGCTCATCAAGCCCATTAGGCCCATTATACCACTTCATCCCATTAGGCCCATTAGTCCACATAGGCCAATTCCACTCATTAGGCCACTTAGGCCCCTTAGGCCCACTAGGCCATTGAGGCCACTTAGGCCTATTAATCCACATATAGGCTCATTTCTCCCATTAGGCCCTTTAGAACCATTAGGCCAATTATGCCCATTCGATGCATTAGGCCCATTAGGCCACTAATGCACATTAGGCCCTATAGGCCCATTAGGCCACTTATGCCCATTAGGCCCATGAGGTCCATGAGGCCACTGAGGCCACTAAGGCCCATTAGGCCCATTTGGCCTATCAGGCCCATCAAACCCATTATGACACTTATGACCATGAGGCCCATGAGGCCCATTTGGCCCATTAGTCCACTTAAGCACATTAAGCTCGTTAGACCACATAGGCCCATTAGACCCATCAGGCCCATCAAGCCCATTAGGCCACATTGGCCCATTTAACACATTATACCCATATGGCCCATTAGGCCAATTAGGCCCATTCAACGAATTGGGGCACTTCGGCCCATTAGGCCTATTTGGCCCATCAAGCACATCGTGCCCATTGGGCCACTCAGGCCCATTAGGCCCATTAGGCCACTTAGGCCTGTTTGGCACATTTGTCCACTTAGGCCCATTAGGCACCCTAGGCCACTAAGCCCCACTATGTCACTAAGGCCCATTAGGACACTTAGGCCCATTCATCTCATTAGGCCACTTAGTCCCACTAGGCCCATTAGGCCACTTAGTCCCATTAGGCCCATTAGGTCACTAAGGACCATTAGTCCCATTACTCCCATTTGGACACTTAAGCCCATTAGGCCACTAAGGCCCATTAATCCCATTAGGCCACTCAGGCCCCTTATACCCATTAGGCCCATTGGGCCACTTAGACCCATTTGGATACTTATACCCATTAGGCCCATTAGGCCACTTAGTCCACTTAGGCTCATTATGCCCATTTTTTCAATTAGGCCACTTAGGCCCATTATGTCAGTTAAACCCATTAGCCACTTAGGCCCATTAGATCACTTAGGGCCATTAGGAAACTTAAGACCATTAGGCCACTTAGGCCCATTAGGAAATTTCTACCACTAAGCCCCATTAGGTCGATTAGTCCCATTAGGCCACTAAGGCCTATTAGGTCACTTAGGCACATTAGGCCATTTCATCCACTTAGGCCGATTAGGTCCATCAGGCCACTAATACCCATTCATCCACTTAGGCCCATTAGTCACAATAGTCCCACTCGATCGATGAGACCGATTAGGCCACTTCGGCCCATTAGGCCCATTAGGCCACTTCGACCAATTTTTCCCATTAGCCCACTTAGACCCATTAGTCCCATTCAGTCGATTAGGGGGATTATGCAACTTGGGAACATTAGGCTCCTTAGGCCACTTAGGCCTATTAGGCCCATTAGACCCATTAGGCAAGTTAGGCCCATGAGGGCCATTAGTTCCATTCAACCACTTAGTCCCATTAGTCCCATTAAACACATTAGTCCCATTAGGCCCATTAGGCCGATTTGGCCCATTTGGCCACTTAGGCCAATTAGGCCCATTAGGCCACATAGGCCCATTAGGTCCATTAGGAAACTTAGTCCCATTATTCCCATTAAACCTATTAGTCTCATTAGGCCCATTAGGCCCGTTAAGTCACTAAGACCACTTAGGCCCATTAGGCTAATTCAGTCGATTGCCCGATTAGGCAGCATAGGCCCATTAGGCCACGTCAGATTATTAGGCACATTAGGAAAATTAGGCCTATTAGGCCCATTAAACCCATTAGTCCCATTAGACCCATTAGAACCGTTAAGCCACTTAGGCCCATTAGGACACTTAGGCCCATTAGGCCCATTAAACCCATTAGTCCCATTAGGCCAATTAGTACTGTTAAGCCACTTAGGTAAATTAGGCCCATTCAGTCAATCATCCCGACTAGACCACTTAGGCCATTAAGGCCCATTAGGTCCATTAGGCTCATTAGGCCCAGTTGGCCCATTAAGCCCACTAGGACCATTAGGGAACTTAGTTCCATTAGTCCATTGATGACCATTAGGCCCTTCAGACCCATGAGGCCCATGAGACGCACTCCGCTGATGAGGCCCATGAGGCCCATTAGGCCCAGGAGGACTATTAGGCCCATTAGGACACATAGGCACATTAGGGCCTTTGGGACCATGAGTCCACTTAGGCCTATGAGGCCCACGAGTCCCATTAGACCCATCAGGCCACTTGGGCCCATTAGGCCCATTAGGCCTATTAATCCCATTAGGCCCACAAGACCCTTTAGGCCACTTTGGCCCATTAGGTCCATTGGGTCCACTAGGTCCATTTGTCCCATGAGGCCCATTGGGGCCATTTATCCCATTAGGCCCACTCAAACCATTAGGCCCCTTAGCCCCATGAGGCCCATTGGGACCATTAGGCCCATTGGGCCACTTAGCCCCTTCGGTCCATTAGCCCCCTTTGAACCACTTAGCCCACTTAGGCCTATTAGGCCCATTATGCCCATTGGGCCCATGAGGCAACATAGGCCCATTGGGTCCATTAGTCCCATGAGGCCCACTAGGCCCATCAGGACAATTAGGCCCATTCTTTCCATTAGGCCCTTTAGGCCCTTTATGCCCACAAGGCCCATTAGGCCACTTAGGTCCATTAGGCCACTTAGGCCACTTAGGTCACTTAGAGGCATAAGTCCCATTAGGCCCATCATGCCCATTAGACCACTTAGTCCAATTAGTCACATTGGTCCCATTAGGCCCATTAGGCCACTTTGGTCCATTAGGTCCATTGAGCCCATGAGGCCACTTAGGCCCATTCGGTCCATTAGGACCATGAGGCCCATCGATCTACTTAGGCCCATTCATTCAATCAAGCCCACTAGGCACATTCAGCCACTTAGGCCTATTAATCCCATCATGCCACTTCATCCACTTAGGCCCATTGGGCCCACTCAGAGACATAAGCCTAGGAGGCCCATTAGGCCCATGAGGCCGACAAGGCCCATCAGGCCCATGAGGCCACTGAGGCCCATTAGGCCCACGAGCCCACTAAGGCCCATTAGGCCCATTATGTCACTTATGCCCATTAGGCCCATTAGGCCAATGAGGCCACTTAGGCCCATTTGGCCCTTGAGGCCCATTAGGCCCATCAGGCCCATTCATCCACATAGTCCCATTATGCACATTAATCCCCATATGCTTATTTGGCCCATTTCGCCACTTATACCCATTAGGTCCATTTTACCACTTAGACCCATTAGGCCCATTTGGTAACATAAGCCCATTGGGTCCCTTAATACACTTAGTCCAATTTATCCCATTAAGCCCATTAGGAGACTTAGGTCACTTCAACCCATTAGGCCCATTAAGCCCATCGGGGCTATCATGCCCATTCGACCACTAAGTCCCATTGGACCCATTAGGCACATTAGGCCACTTATGCCCATTATATTGATTAGACCACTTATGCTGCTTAGGCTTATGAGGACCATTGGGCCCATTAGGCCCCTTAGGCCACTAAGGCCCATTATGATCATTGGGCCAATGAGGCCCATTATGCCCATTAGGCCTATTATGCCCATGAGGCCCATTAGGCCACGAAGGCCCATTACGCACATCAGGCCCATTCGGACACTTAGGTCCATTAGCCCACTAGGATCATTAGTCCATTTAGGCCCATGAATCCCATTAAGACACTTAGGTCACTTCGGACCATTCGACCCATGAGGTCGATTATGCCACTTAGGCCCATTAGGCCACTTAGGCCCATTAGGCCCATTCAGCCACTTAGGCCTATTCAGCGACTTCGCCCCATTGTTTCCATTTGGCCTATCAGGCCCATTGAGACACTTAGTCCCATTAGGGCCATTCGACCACTGAGGCCCATTGGGCCACTTAGGAACATTGGGCCATAGAGGACCATTAGAACCATTAGGCCATTGAGGCCCATTAGGCCCATTAATCCCATTAGGCCACCTAGGCCTATTAGGCCACCTAGGACCATTAGGCCACTTAGTCCCATTAGCCCACCTAGGGCCACTAGGCCCATTTGGTTGATTAGGCCAATTCAACCACTTAGGCCAGTTAGGCCATTATGCCCATTATGTCCATTAGTCCACTTAGGCCACTTAGGCATTAGGCCCATTAGCCCCATTAGGACACTTAGGCCCATTAGTCCCATTACTCGCATTCAGACGATTAGACTGATTAGTCCACTAAGTCCACTTAGTTCCATTAGGATCATTAGGCCCATTAGGCCCATTAGGCCACTTAGGCCCATTAGGCCCATTCAGTCGAGGGATTAGGCCTCTTGGGCCCATTAGGACACTTAGGCCCATCAATCCCATTAGGTATATGAAGCCACATAGGCTCATTTTTTAAATTTGACCACTTAGGCACATTAGGTCACTTAGGCCCATTAGGCCCATTAAACCCATTAGTCCCATTTAGACACTAAGGCCCATTAAGCCAGGTAGGCCATTTAGTCTTATTAGGACACTTAGTCCCATTAATCCCATTAAACCCATTGCCCTATTCATCCCATTAGGCCCATTAGGCATGTTAAGCCACTTAGGCCACTTTGGCCCATTCAGACGATTAGCCAGATGAGGCCACTTTGGCCCATTAGGCCCATTAGGCAATGTAGGCCCATTAGGACACTTAGGCCCATTATTCCCATTAACCCATTGGTCCCATTAGGCCACTTAGTCCCATTAGTCCTCTTAGTCTGATTAGGCCTCTTAAGCCCATTAGGCCCATTGTGCCCATGAGGCCCTTTAGGCCCATTTAGCCCTTTAGGACCATGAGGCCCATTAGGCCCATCGGGCCACTTAGGCCCCTTAGGCTCTTTAGGCACACTGGTCCCATTTAGACTCTGAGGCCCATTAGGCCATTAGGCCACTTAGGCCCACTAGGCCCATTGGGCCACTAAGGCCTAGGAGGCCCATTAGGCCCATTTGGACTAGGAGGCCCATTGGGTCCATGAGGTCCAGAAGGCCCATCAGGCCTATGAGTCCACTTAGGCCCATGAGGCCCATTATGACCATTTAGCCACTTATTCTCATTAGGCCCATTAGGCCCATGAGGCCTCTTAGGCCACTTAGGCCCATTAGAACCATCAGGATCATTGGGCACATTTGGCCTATCTGGCCCATTAGTCCCATTCAGTCATTGAGGCCCATTAGACCACGTAGTCCCATTAGGACAATTGGGTCACTAAGGCCCATTGGGCCACTTAGGCACATTAGGCCACTGAGGACCATTATGGCCATTAGGCCAATCAGGCCCATTAGGCCCATTAGGCCACTAAGGCCCATTATGACCATTGGACTCATTAGTCCACTTAAGCCCATTAGGCCCATTAGGCCCATGAGGGCCATTGGACCCATGAGGCCCATTAGGAAATTTAGGCTACTTAGGCCCATTAAGCCCATTAGGCCCATGAGGACCATGAGCCCACTGAGGCCCATTAGGCCTATTAGGTCCATCAATCTCATTAGGCCACTTAGACCCATTAGGCCCATTAGTCCAATTAAGCTCACTAGGCCCATAAGGCCAATTAGGCACATTCAGCTCATTAAGCCACTTAGGCCCATTATTCCCATTAGGCCACGGAGTCCATTTAGACCCATTACACCCATTAGGCCCATTAGGTGCATTAGTCCACTTAGGCCACTTAGGCCCACTAGGCCCATTAGGCTCATGAGGCCCATGAGGCCACTAAGGCCCATTTGTCCCATTTTTTCCATCAGGCCTTGTAGGCCACTTAGGCCCATTAAGGCCATGTGGCCCATGAGGACCATTAGGTCACTTAGGACCATTCATCTCATTAGGCCACTTAGGCCCATTAAACCCATTAGGCCCATTAGGCCCATCAAGTCCATGAGGTCACTTAGGCCCATTCAACCCATTATACCCATGAGGCCCATCAGGCCCATCAGGCCCATCAAGCCCATTAGGCCACCTAGGTGCATTCAGCTCATTAGGACACTGAGGCCCATTAAGCCAATTAGGCCCATCAGGCCCATCGGTCCCATTAAGGCCACTTAGGACCATTGGGCCCATCTGACCCATTTGGCCACTTAGGCCCATTCGTCTCATTAACCCACTTATTCCCATTAGGCTCATTAAGCAACTTAGGCCGCTTAGGCCCATTAGGCTAATTAAACCCATTAGTCTGATTAGGCCCATTAGACCCATTAGGCCACTTAGTCACATTCGGCTCATTAGGCCACTTAGGACCATTATGCCCATTAAGCCACTTAGGCCACTAAGGCCCATTAAGCCCATCAATCCCATTAGGTCATTGAGTCCCATTAAACCCATTCGTACACTTAGTCACATTCAACTCATTAGGCCACTTAGGCCCATTGGGCTCATTAGGCCACTACGACCACTTTGGCCCATTCGACCACTATGTCCCACTAGGCCTATTAGGACACTTAGGCCCATTCGACCCATTAGGACACATAGGTCACTTAGGCTCATTTAGCACATTATACCCATTAGGACACTAAGGCCCATTAGGCCCATTAGTCCACTTAGGCCCATTTGGCCCATTTGGCCACTTAGGCCAATTCGGCCCATTAGGCCCATTAGGCCACTTAGGCCACTTAATCTCATTATGCCACTTAAGCCCATTAGGCCACTTGGGCCCCTTAGGTCACCTTAGCCCATTATGCCCATGAGGCCACTCAAGCCACTCAGGCCCATTAGGCCCATTAGGCCACTGAGGCCAATTAGGCACATTATGCCCATTAGGCCCATTAGGCCACTAAGGTCCACCAGGCCCATTAGGCCCATTAAGCCCATTAGGCCCATTAAGCCCATTAGACCACTTAGACCACTTTGGCCCATTAGGCCCATTATTCCCATTAGGCTCATTAGTCCATTGTGGCCCATGAGGCTCATTAGCCCACTTAGGCCCATTTGGCCCCTTAGGCCACTTAGGCCCATTTGGCCTATTAGGCCACTCAGGCCACTCAGGCCCGTCATGCCCATTGGGCCCATTCATCCACTTAGGCCCATTAGGCCACTTGGGCTAATAAGGCCCATTTTTTCACTTAGGCTCATTAGGCCCATTAGTCCACTTAGGCCCATTCATCCCATTAGGCCACTTCGTCCACTTAAGCTCATTCGACCAATTAGGACACTAAGGCCCATTAGGTCCATTCAGCTACTTAGACTCATTCAACTCATTAGTCCACTTAGGCCCATTAAGCCCATTAGTCTATTAAGGCCCATTAGTCCACTTAGGCCCATTAGGCCCATTAGTCCACTTAGGTCACTCCGGCTCATTAGGCCCATTAGTCCACTAAGGCCCATTAGGCCCATTAGGCCCATTATGACACTTAGTCCCATTATGACACTTAGACCCATTAGGCCCATTACACCACTTAGGCCACTTAGGCCCATTAGGACACTTAGTCACATTAGGCCCATTAGGCCACTTAGGCCCATTATGCCCATTAGGCCCATTAGCCCACTTAGGCCCATTAAGACACTTAGGCCAATTAGGCCCATTATCTCACTTAGGCCCATTAGGCCACTTACTTCATTAGGCCATTTAGGTCCATTAGTCCCATTAGGCCACTTAGGACTATTAGGCCACTTCGACCACTTAGGCCCATTAGACCCATTATGCTCATTAGGACCATTTGGACACTTAGGCCCATTATGCTCATTAGGCCACATAGGACACTTATGCCCATTACGCCACTTAGGCCACTTAGATTGATTAGGCCACTTGGGCTTATTAGGCCACTTAGGCCCATTAGGCCACTTCGGCCACTTCGTCCCATTATGACCATTAGGCCCATGAGGCCACTTAGGACCATTGGGCCTAGGGGTGTCCAGATCTGGCCCGACCCGGCGGGTTCGACCCGACTGGGTTGGGTCGGGTTACAAAAAAAAAACTTGGGTCGGGTTCATAACGGGTTGACCCATGCATGGGTTGGGTCGGGTCTCGGGTTGGATTCATTTAGACCCAACCCGACCTATGACCCGATGGGTGCTGGTCTAAAAAAATCCTAACCTATCTCTCTCCCTCGCTCAGCCGTGACTCAGATCGCCCTCCCTCCCTCCCTCATGCTCCCATCGGGATCCTCACCTATCCTCCTTCCTCTCCCCACGACCCGACCCCTACCTTCCCTCAGGCGTGATGAAGACACCCTGCGACAGGCGACGCCCCTCTTCTTCCTTCCTTCCTCCTTCCTTCCCCGAGCTTCCCGAACCCCTCTCCTTCTGTTCTTATCTCTTCTCCTTCCATGAAAAAACCCTTCTTCAAACCTCCTATCCTCTTGCCTCCTTTTTCACCTCCGAACCTACCCAGAAAAAGTCTCCTCATTTGCCTCCTCCCACGAAAGACACCTTCTCAGCAACAATTTGGGTTCGGGATTCGGGAGAAATCTCTTGGATCGGGTAACCTCCTCCTGCTGCTGCTATTACACGTGGTTGTGGTGGTGGTAACCAATTTTTTTTATCATGTTATTTTAAATTATGTTTTCCTTTCCATTATGTATGAGTTCTCAATTTTATTTTTCTACTCTTGTAAAATTTACATCCACTGGTTACCTAGTTCGACTCAACCTTTACACCTTGAACCTTTTGCTTGAACTATTGCACTGCAACTAGGCCCAATTATGGTTTGGTGATGTGGTTTTTGTAGGTATTTTAGGATGTTTTGTTTGATAATCCAACAATTTAATTTTACACGAGGCAGGATGACTAGCATTGGTTTCATTTCTTCATTCAGGTTTCATTTTTCCTTTGATGGTGGTAGTTTGGGGTTTCCTTGTTTACTGCTGGTGGTCTTGTGATGTGATGGTGATGATGTGGTCTGGTCTTGACTGCCATTTGGTCTGAAGTTGATTCAAAATTGTTTTGTGGTCAGTTGTGTTTTCTGGTGGCATTGGGTTTTCTTGTTGTCCCTGGTTTTTTTGTAATGTTCTGACAATAATAATATTGGTTTTTGGTGTTTCATCATCGATGATGTCGACAGTGGTGTATTGATATTGGTGGTTCTAATAATGTAAAGTGTTGTATTTTTTTGATGATGAGCAGTGGTCGAAGTAGCCTTGGTTGTTGAGTAGGTGTTTTGTTGGGCTCAAGGCAGGATGCGCCTTATAATCATTTAAAAAAATTGTTCTTAAAAATTTTATCATTGATTATCTTTGTATTTGTAATTTCAAATACATATATTGGTTTTAAAATTTATTCTTCTTATTCTACCAGGGCCCAGGGGTGTGTGTGCCACGAGATGACAGCACTGCTAGCTAGCGATTCATGGAAGGAGGTGGTGATAAAATAAGTGGTTATAATCCTCCAGTTGGCGCAGGAACCCAAAGTCAGATGGGGTCTACTACAACTACACATTCAATAGAAATAGGCGGGGAGAGTAGTTGCATACTAGTTGAAGAAATTGAGGGTACTAAGAGGTCTCCTAAGGTAGCAATTCATAAACCTACTGGTTCTAGAATTTCTCAAGCTTGGGATCATTTTCATAAGAAAAATGGAAGGGTTGTTTGTAATTAGTGTGGAAAAGATTATGCTTGCACATCTGGCCAACATGGAACTAGTAATTTGAATAGGAATTTGATAAAGTGCAACAAAAATCCAAACAAAAATCTTGAAAAAAGACAAACCACTCTTGGTCTTACAAAGAAGTGTGAAGATGAGGAGGTGGGACGGTTAAAATTTCAGTAGCCCATTTTAACCAAGAAGAGTGCAGAATAGCTCCTGTAAAAATGATAATCATTGATGATTTATCATTTAAATATGTTGAGAATCAAGGTTTTACAGAATTTATTGAAGTTGTTCAGCCTCAATTTCAAGTTCCATCTAGACAAACAATTGTTAGGTATTTCTTGCAGTTATATTTGGATGAGAAAGAAAAATTGAAGTCTATGTTTGATATTTTCTCTCACATGGTATGTCTTACAACCGACACATGGACTTCAATTCAGAATCTGAATTATATGTGTGTGACTGCACATTTTATTGATGATAATTTGACCTCAAATAAAAAAATCATCCAGTTTTGTCTTGTTGCAGATCATAAAGGGGAAATAATTGGTTGAGTATTAGAACAGACATTGAAATAATGGAGGATTGAAAGGATTAATACTGTTACCGTGGATAATGCTAGTTCCAATAATACAGTGATCAATTATTTGGTGAGGAGGGTTAATAATTGGAATGGGTCAATTCTTAATGGAGAGTATATGCATATGAGATATTGTGCACATATTTTAAACCTTATTGTTAGTGATGGGATAAAGGAAATATCAACATAAATTTCTAGAATCAGATTTTCCTGCAAATTTGTGAGAATTTCACCTTCAAGACTGGATCTTTTCAAGAGCATAACTGAGGAGTTAAAACTTCCTAGTAAACGGGCCATAATTCTGGATGTACCTACTAGGTAGAATTATTTTTTACTTTATGTAGGATATTGTAGAGAAGTATGACATATTATTTATTCACCTTGAGGAGGATGCAAGTTTCAAGAGTGCTCTTGTCTGTGAAGGTGGGGCTCCTACAACATATGATTGGGAGCATGCTCGTGTATATGTCAAGTTCTTAAAAAAAATTATGATAGAACTGTTGAGTTTTCTGGTTCTATGTATGTGACATGTCACACATTCTTTCATACTCTTTGTGACATATATAGAAAAATCAAGAAATGGATGAAGAGTCATTATATTACTATGAGTGCAATGGCTATTGTAATGAAACTTAAGTTGAACAAGTATTGGGGTATTGGTTCAAATTTTAATTCTCTATTACTTGTGGCAGTTGTTCTTGATCCTCGATATAAATTGGAATATGTTCGGGATAGTTTTGAAATGATGTTTGATGATGAAGAATACAAAAGAATCAGTTGATCAATAAATTAACAGAGGTGCTGAATAATCTCTATGAGTTTTACAAATGTAAATATCCCATTCCAATTATTGATAAATGTGAGTCAAGTTCACATCAATAGTCACATATTCATGATGCTAGTACCGATAGTGAGGATGATGAGAAATGGAAAGATGCATATAGATTAAAGAAAAGGAAAAGAAAATTGACACAACAAAGGAATGAACTAGAGAGATATCTTGAGATTGATGATTGTGAAGATGATTTAGAAGGATTTAATATTTTAAGTTGGTGGAAAGGAAAGTAAAGAAAATATCATGTTCTCTCATGCATTTATGATATATTCTAGCAATTCCATTAACTACTATATCTTCAGAGTTTGCTTTTAGTACAGGAGGACGAGTCCTTGATCCATTTCGTAGTTGTTTGAATCCGAACACCGTTGAAGCATTTATTTTCTCACAAAGTTGGTTTAGAAAGTCGAAACCAATTTACATTTGAAAGAAACTAAAAGAAGTGGAATTGATTGAATCATGTACTATTAAAAATATTATGAGTTTTTATCTTTTTTCATTTTTTAATTATAAACTTTTGTTTGAAAAAAAATAAAATAATGACCTTTTCTTTCTTTTGTTGTGTTTTTTTAAGATATTCTATCATCAACCACAATTCATGATTAGAGTTTCACTATCTAAAGTAGTAGAGGCAAGGATGATGGATGGATGGAGCACTCTTCATTAAGGTATAAATTTATGGTTGTTTTACAAATTCTTTTCATAATACTATCATCAAATACATAGATCACCCACAAAAAAATAATATATAGTTTCTTCCCATGAATTGATTCCTCATGTGATGTCGTTTCATCTATCTCGGTTTTCATTTCAAGGCATATTTTGTGGATGACTCCTCATGAAATACAAGCACATGTTTTTCTTTGTTCTTATCATTGGATTATGCTTTATTTATTTGTTTAGTCTTGTCCAATTTATCAGGCCAAACTAAACACTCTTTCTTTGTTTGACCAATATTTTTGGGCTGCTGACATGCCTTCTTAACTTCTTCTATCTTGCATGCATTCCTTTTTTTGTGCTTTTTTTAATTTCATTCCCTTTAATAGAATAGGGACCTTCTCCTATCAACATTCATTAAAATCTCAGCTTTTTTACCTTCTTGATTGTACCCTCTACATACTTATAAGGATAAAAATTTCATATCATTTGTTTCTGAATTTTGTAAAATGATAAACTTGCCCAGTGATCAATGGTTCGTGCCATCATTTAGTGTGTGTTACTTAAGTCGTTTCTTAAAATGTCGAGGTTGTTGAGACAAATATTTGTACTGGGTGATTTTTTTAGGTTTGTTGTGCAGAGATTTAAGCCCTAAAGGCTTCCAATTTTATATTACCTATTTCTTGAAATTGATCTGGGTGATTGATTTTTAACTTGTCAGTTAAACATGGTTGTTCTTCTATTTTATTCTCTTCTTAATTTTATTCTTAAATTATCTAAAACTTTGAACTTATATAGGGTAAATGATGGTGGAGTATCTACTCTCAAAAGTTTGGATTCTGCTGGCTAATTTCTTTTGTCAACAGGTTTTCTTACCTATACGTAGCATACACATTTTTTGAATATCCGCACTTTTGAATCCTGAGTTGAACCTTAACTTGTTGGAATTTTGGCCTAATTAGATGCTATTTTTTGTTTTCTCCATGTTTATTATTGGTGTTGTTGACTTCACCTTTATATGATTATTTTTATAAAGAAAACATATTTAGTATTTAGTATTCTACATTTAATACAAATACAATTATTTAGTTTTTATTTAATTATCTTCTTTTTACTTTTTTACTATTCCTTTTGGCTGAGATATGTGTGGCTGGCTACAGCCTACATGTGTTCACTGTCTGTTCAGTGTTGAGTCTGGTATGGGGAAGGGGTGCAAGCTACTAGCTTAGCTGGTGTAGGGGTGCAGCAGGGGGGGCTGGTGGTGCAGGGGTGAAGGGGGGAGGGGGAGGTTGGTGTGCAGGGGGGAGAGGGAGGTAGGGGTGCAGTGCAGGGGGGGATGATGGGTCTAGTCTAGTGTGTGCAGGGGGAGGGGGAGGCTGGTGTGTGTAGGGGCAGGGGGAGGCTGGTGTGTGCAGGTGGGAGAGGGGGCAGAGGTGCAGTGCAGGGGGGGAGGTGTTGGGTCTAGTCTAGTGTACATGCAGGCAGGGGGGAGGGGGGAAGGGGTGCAGGGGGGAGGTTGGGTTGGTTTGGTTTGTGCAGGCAGGGGGTAGGTTGGTTTGTAGTGGGGGAGTGTGTAGGGGGATGATGATGTGTAGGGGGGAGGGGAGTTGGTGTGTGTCGGGGGGGAGGGGGTAGCGGGAGCAGGGGAGGGGGAGGCTGGGTTTGCTTGGTGTGTGCAGGCTGGGGGGGAGGGGGCAGGCTGGTTTGCTTTGTAGGGGTGAGTGTGCATGGGGGAGGTGGTGTGCAGGGGTGGCAGTGGTGTAGGAGGGGAGGGGTGGCGGGGTAGGCTAGTGCAGGGGTGCTGAGGGGGGGGGGGGGCTGGGTCTAGTGTGCAGGCAGGCAGGGGGGGAGAGGGGGGTAAGCTGGTTTGTAGGTGGGGAGTGTGCAGGGGGAGGTGGTGTGTATGGGAAAGGGGGGAAAGGGTTCAGTGGGGAGGGAGGCAGGCAGGTGAAGAGGTGCAGGGTCTAGTGTGTAGGAAGAGGGGAGAGGGGGGAGGCTGGTTTTCACTTGTAGGGGGGAGGCTGGTGTGCATGGTGGGAGGGGGAAGTGGTGTAAGGAGGTTTGTGTAGGGGTGAAATGCAGGGGTGGAGGGGTTTTGTGCAGGGGAAGGCTGGTTTGTAGGGGGAGTGTGTGATGGAGGGGGGGAGGTGGTGTGCATGGGGGAGGTTGGGTCTGGTGTGCAGGTAGGGCGAGAGGGGGGGGGGCTGGTTTGTAGGGGGAGTATGTAGGGGGGAGGGGGGGCTGGGGTGTAGCGGTGTAAGGAGGCTGGTTCAGGGGTGGAGGGGTGTTTGTGTGCAGGGGTGCAGGGGGGAGGCTGGGTTTGGTTACTAGTGTGGAGGGGGGAGGGGGAGGGGGAAGGGTAGGGGGTGCAGGGGGGAGGGGGCAGGGGTTTAGTGCAGGGGGAGGGGGCTGGGTTTTTATGTGTAGGGGGAGAGGGGTAGGCTGAGGCTGTGCAGGGTAGGGGATGGGGCCGACTGGTCTACAGGGGGGAGGGGTATAGGCAAGCTGGTGTACCGCAGGGGGGGGGGGCAACAGGGGTTCATCGGGTTGGGTCTAGGGGGTTTGGGTCTGAGTGGCTGGTTCAGGTCCATCGGGTTGGGATGGGTTGGGTCGGGTTGGGTTGGTTCGGGTCGGGCCTTGAAACGCCTACGACCCAACCCAACCCATGGACACCCCTATAAATTGGACTAAATGGCATAAATGAACTAAATTTTCTAATTGTAAAATTGGTCTAATTGGCCTAATTGGACTAATTGGCTTAATTGGCCCAAATTGGCCCAAATGGCATAAATATTATAATTGGACTAAATGTCCTTAAGAGCCTAAATTGGCCTAATTGGTCTGAATTGGTCTCATTGGCCAAAATTGACCAAAATGGCCAAAATGACCTCATTAATCTAAGTTGCCTAAATGGCCAAATTGGCCTAAATGACCAAAATTTGGCTAAATTTTTTAATGGTCCTATTGGTCGAATGGGGTGAAGTGGCATAAGTGGCCTAATGGACCTAATGGGTTTAATGGGATTAAGTGGCCTAATGGACCTATGTGTCCTAATCAGCCTAATGAGCCAATTGGGCCTAAGTGGCCTAATGGGTCTAGTGGGATTAATAGGCCTAATGGGTCCACTAGTCCAAAGTGGCCTAATGGGCCTAAGTGGCATAATGGGATGAATGGTCCTATTGGTTCTAAGTGGTCTAATGGGTCTATTGGGCCTAAGTGTAATAATGGTCCCATTAAGTCCAATTCAACCTAATGGGCCTAATGGGATTAATGGGTCGAATGAACCAGTTGGGCCCAAGTGGCCTGATGGGCCTAATGGGACTAATGGGTCTAATGGGACTAAGGTCCAAATTGGCCTAATGGACCTAATGAGACTAATGGGTCCAATGGGCCTAATGGTTCTAAGAGGTCTAATGGCCCTAAGTGGATGAATGGGACAAAGTGGTCTAAGTGGTCTAATGTTCCGAATGGGCCTACATGGCCTAATAAGACCAATGTGACTAAGGGGACCAATGGGCCTAATGGGTCTAAGGGGCCTAATGGGCCTAAGTGGCCTAATGGGCCTAAGTGGGCTAAGTGACCTAATAGGCTTGAGAGGCATATTTGGCCTAAGTGAACTAATGGCCCTAAGGGGCTCAATGGGCTCAATGGGTTCAATGGTCCTATTGGGATTATTGGGCCTAAGTGAGCTAATGGGACTAATGGGCCCAATGGATTAATTGTCCTAATGGGCCTAAGGGGGACAATGGTACCAATAGGCCTAATGGTTCTAAGGGGCCTAATAGGTCTAGGTTGGCTAATGGGAATATTAGGCCTATTGGGCCTAAGTGGTCCAATGGGCCCAATGGTCCTGATTGGCCTAATGGCCCCATTATGGATAATTCAGCCTAATGGATCCAATGGCCCTAAGTGGCCTAATGGGTCAAAGTGGCCTAAGTTTCCAAATGGGACTAATGGTCCTAATGGGTCCAATGGGTCTAAGTGGTCTAATGGTCCTAAGTACCTAATGGGCCAAATGGGTCCAATGGGTCTAAGTGTCCTAATGGGCCTAAGAGGCCTAAGTTTCCTAATGGGCCTATCGGGTCCAATGGGTCTAAGTGGTTGAATGGGCCTAAGTGGCCTAAGTTTTTTAATGATCCTAATGATCCTAATGGGTGTAATGGGTCTAATGGGCCTAAGTTGCCTAATCGGCCTAATGGGTCTAATAGGCCTAAAGGGATGAATGGGTTGATTGGGCCTAATTGGCCGACTGGGATGAATAAGTCTAATGGGACTAAGTGGCCTAATGGGATTAAGTGGCCTAATGGGCCTAAGTGGTTTAAGTTTTCTAATGTTCCTGATGGGCCTGATGGGTCCATTGGGACTAAGTGACCTAATGGGACTAAGTGGCCTAAGTTGCCTAATGGGCCCAATGGACCTAATGGGTCTAATGGGACTAAGTGGATGAAGTTACCTAATGATCCAAATGGGCTCAATGGCCCCAATGGGCCTAAGTGGCCTAAGTTTTCTAATGGGACTAAGTGGCCTAATGGGATTAATGGGCCTAAGTGTCCTAATGGACCTAATGGTCCTAATGGGCCTAAGTGGCCTGATTGGCCTAATGGGTCAAATGGGCCTTAGTGGACTAAGTTGTCTAATGCGCCAAAGTGGCCTAACGGGCCTAAGTGGTCTAATGGGCCTAAGTGTCCTAATGTGCCTAAGTGTTCTAAGTTGACTAATGGGTCTGACGGTCCTAATGGGTCGAATAAGCCTAATGAGCCTAATGGGTCTAATAGGTCTAAGTGGCCTAATGGGCCTAAGTAACCTAAGTTTCCTAATGGGCCTAATGGGATTAATGGGTCCAATGGTTCTAGGTGGATCAATGGGCATGAGTGGCCAAAGTTTCCTAATGGGCCTAATGGGATTAATTGGTCTAATGGGCCTTAGTGGCCTAATCAGACTAATGGGTCTAATGGGCCTAATGTGCCTAATGGATTGAATGAGCCTAGGTGGAATTATGGGTCTAATGGGTTGAATAGGAATAATTGGTCTAAGTTTCCTAATGGTTGTGATGGTTCCAATAGGCCTAAGTGGGATAAAGGGTGAGAAGGAACGAAAAAAGGCACTGAGGATCGTAATCAGAATGATCATACCCGGAATGATCATTTTCATGTACTTTATCATCTGATTATCCATCATATGCAAAAGAAAACTTTTGTACTCAGGATGATCATACTTAGGCTCAGGGAGTAAAATATTGTACCCAGTATGATCGTATTCAGGCCAACCATTATTAGAAATATCATACTCTAGACAATCATATTTAGAGAATAAATTTATTGAGGTCGATGATTGAAAAGAGAAGGAAATAATGTGATCAACAATGTAGTCAACCATTTCAAAAGGTTTGAATTAATTTCTAGGTTTCAATTAGGTCAAGTTTTTTTATTAGAGTGGAATAGTTTTATATTTTCAAGTGGGTCAAGAGAAGAAGTGAAGAAGTTAAAGTGTTTTGAAAGAAAATTTTTCTAGATGTGCAATTGATGGGGAGCTAGACATTCAAAACAATTATCATATTGAGAATTCAAAAGGAGAAACTAAGGTTGTACAGTAATCAAGAATCTTTTAAAAGAGTTTATGAAGTCAAAATACATCCTAGATTTTCGGGGAAATTGAGATTATGGTGAATTTTATTAAGAGGGAAAATTTTAGGGATTCATGCCAAAGAATCTTGAGGTTCACATATAAAAGGCAAAAAGTATATTGTACTTGAGGTGGACCAATGTACTATTCATGAGAGAGAAGCTTCAAGTTTTAAAGAGAAGAAGAAGTTTCCATATTCACTTTTGTTGAAAAAATTTTGATGGATTGAATTGAAAGAGAAGAGATAAGATCACAACGTTGTATTTAGATGATCATCGTACTTAGTGTTTATCATACTCAGCTTATTACCAAATTTGTCTTGTCAATCATATTTGATTGACCATCATATCAAGTTGGATTAATCAAATTGGGATTTCTGTACTGGGTCTTCTGGATTGAGGAAGATGTAGAATTGAAGTGGTTTCAATTAATCTCTATCAAATTCTATCAAAGTTATATTTTTCATACTGGGGAGAATCGTACCGAGTATAATCGTATCGGGAAAACTGTGCTGGGAAGAATCATATTTGGGGGAATCATACTCGGAGGAATCAAACTGGGAAAATCTTACTGGGAAAATAATACTTGGTTTTTTTCTCTCAACAAAGTCCAGAAAGTTTTTACCATCCTTTGGGTAAGAAATTGAAGAGGTGTTTTCAATTGAATACATTTGTGGAATTGAAAAGAAGCACCTATAACATGAGTTGTTACACAATCATTGCATTTCCCTATTTGTGTTAAGAGGGTTCACACCCAAAATTGGATTATTTAAATAATGATACTTGAGTGAAAGGGTATATCCTACTCATTGTAATCCATTGATTGTTTTCTAGTGGATTGTGTGGTATGGGATAACTTCCATACCATACCAAGGACGTAGCTCTTCTTATTGAATAGTGAATCTTGTTTTTCTTTATGTAGATGTGTGTTTGAATTATTTTTAGTAGGGAATAAAATCTTTTACAGGAGGTGAAGGTTGTTTCATTTTAAAAGAAACATAAGAGAAAAAAGTATCACTGATTCACCCCCTCCTCCTCTCAGTGATACAGTCATCCGTTGGAAACTTTCAAGTGGCCTAATGGGCCTAATGGTCCCAACTAGCCTAATGGACCTAATGGGCCTAAGTGGTCGAATGGACTTATCTAGCCTAATGGGCCTAATGGACTAATGACCTAACTGGCATAAGGAGCCTAATGGGACCAATGGTCCAACTATGCATAACTGGTTTAAGTGGCCTAATAGGCCGAATGGTATTAAGTGGCATAATGGATCGAATGGGCCTAACGGGATTAATAGGCCTAAGTGGCCTAAGTGGCCTAATAGGCCCAATGGTTCGAATGGGCCCAACTGGCCTAACTTGCCTAATGGATCCAATGTGCCCAATGGGTCTAAGTGGCCTAATGGGACCAACTAGTATAAGTGTTAGCCCAATGGGCCTAATGCGTCGAACTATAATAAGTGGCCTAACTGGCCCAATGGGACCAATAAGCCTAAAGGGCCTAACTGGATGAATGTACCCAATGGGCTTAAGTGGCCTAATGGGGAGAATGGGCTTAACTGGTCTAACTCGCGTAAGGGGCCAAGGGGCCTAATGGGGCTAATGTGTCTAATGGGCCTAACTGGCCAAAGTGGCCTAATGGGCCCAATGAGGCAAATGGGCCTAACTGGTCAAAATGGTTCAAAGGGACTAACTGGCCTAAGTGGCCTAATGGGCCTAATGGCCCTAATGGGATAAATGGGCCAAAGTGGCGTAATGGGCCTAATGAGTCTAATGGGTCTAACTGGCCAAAGTGGCATAATGAGCCTAACTGGCCTAAGTGGCCTAATGGGCCTAATGGGCTGAATGAGCCTAAGTTGCGTAATGGGATGAATGAGCCTAAGTAGCCAAATGGGTTGAATGAGCCTAAGTGGCCCAATGGGCCTAATGGGCTGAATTGTCTTAATGGGCCGAATGTGCCTAATGGGCCTGAGTGTCAAAATGGGCCTAAGTGTCCAAATGGGCCTAATGGGCCTAAGTGGCCTAATGGGCCTAATGAGCCTTAGTAGCCTAATGGGCCTAAGTGGCCTAAGTGACCTAAGTAGCCTAATAGGCCTAATGGGAATAAGTATCATAATGGTCCTAATGGGCCTAAGTGGTCTAATGGGATTAAGTGACCTAATGGGCCTAATGGGACTAGTGGGCCTAATGGGCCTAATGGACCTAAGTGGCCTAAGTGGCCTAATGGGCTTATATGGTATAATAGGCCTAAGTGGCATAAGTGGCCTAATGGGTCTAAGTGGCCTAATGGTCCCAGTGGGACTAATGGGCCTAACAAGCCTAGTGGTCCTAATGGGCCTAATGGACCCCAGTGGTCTAATGGTCTTAATGGACCTAAGTGGCTGAAGTGGCCTAATGATCCTAAGTGGCCCAGTGGGCTCAATGTGATGAAGTGGCTTAATGGGCCTAAGTGGCCTAATGGGCTAAGGGGCCTAATGGACCTAATGAGCCTAATGGGACTAAGTGGCCTAATGGACATAATTGGAATAATGGGTCTAAGTGGTCGAAGTGGCCTAATGAGCCTAATGAGCCTAAGTGGCCTAAGTGGCCTAATGGTCCTAATTGTCCTAATGGGCGTTAGTGGCCGAATGGGCCTAATGGGATTGAGTGGCATAATGGGACTAAGTGGCCTAATGAGCCTAATGGGCCCAAGTGGCTTAAGAGGCCTAATTGGCCTAATTGGCCTAAGTGAACTAATGACCTGAATGGGCCTAATGGGCCTAATGGGCCTTAGTGGCCTAATTGGCCTCATGGGCCTAAGGGGATGAAGTGGCCGAATGTGCCTAATGGACCTAAGTGTCCTAATGGGCCTAAGTGGACTAATGGACCTAAGGTATATAATGGGCCTAAGTGGCCTAATGGGCCTAAGTGGCCTAATGGGCCTAAGTGGCCGAATGGGCCTAAGTGGCCTAATGGGCCTAAGTGGCCGAATGAGCCTAAGTGGCCGAATGGGCCTAATGGGGATGATGGGCCAAACTGGCCTAAGTGTCCTAATTGCCCAAATGGGCCTAAGTGTCCTAATGGGCCTAATGGGCCTAAGTGGCCCAATGGGCCTAATGGGCCTAATTGGCCGAATGGGCCTTAGTGGCCTAATGGTCCTAATTGGCCTAAGTGGCCTAATGAGCCTTAATGGCCTAATGGGCTGAATGGGCCTTAGTGGACCAAGTGGCATAATATGCCTAGTGGGTCTAAGTGGCCGAATGGGCCTAATGGGTCGAAGTGTCCTAATGGGCCTAATGGGTGGAATGGGCCGTAGTGGCCAAATGGGCCAAATGAGCCTAATGGGCATGATCAGCCTAAGGATCATAATGGGTCTTAGTGGACCAATGGGCCTCAGTGGCCCAATGGGCCTAAGTTCCCTAATGGGCCTTAGTGGCTGAATGGGCTTAAATGGCCTAATAGGCCTCAGTGGCCGAATGGGACTAATGGGCCTAATGGGCTTGATAGGGCCAATGGGCACAATGAGGTGAAGTGGCCCAATGGGCCTCATGGGTTTAAGTGGCCAAATGGGCCTAATGGACCAAAGTGACCTAATGGGTCTGATGGGCTGAATGGGACTCATGGGCCTAATTGGACTAAGTTTCCTAATGGGCCTCATGGGTCTAAGTGGACTAATGGGCCTAGTGGGCCTAATGGGTCTGATGTGCCAGATGGGTCTAATGGGCCTAATGAGTCTAATGTGCCTAACTAGCCTATGTGTCCTAATAAGTCTAGTGGGCCTAATGGTCTTAATGGGCCTAAGTGGCTTAATGGGCCAAATGGGCCTAAGTGGATTAATGGTCCTAATGGGCCTAAGTGGTGTAATGGGCCTAAGTGGTGGAATGGGTCAAATAGGCCTAAGTGGCTTGATGGGCCTAAGTGGCTGAATGGGCTTGATAGGCCTAATGGGATTCAAGGGCCTCAAGGGAAGAATCAGACTCATGGGCCAAATGGGCCTAAGTTGCCTCATGGGCCCAATGGGCCTAATGGGTATAAGTGGCCAAATGGGAATAATGGGTCTAATGGGACTCATGGGACTAAGTGGCCTAATGTTCCAAATTAGCCAAATGGGACTAATGTGCCTCCTAGGCCTAAGTGGCCTAATGGGCCTAGTGGGCCTAATGGGATTAAGTGGCTTAAGTGGACTAATGGGCCTATGTGGATGAATGGACCTAGTGGGCCTAAAGGGCCTAATGGGCCTAAGTGGCCTAATGTGCCTAATGAGCCTCATAGTCCTAATGGGATGAATGGGCCTAGTGGATCGAAGTGGACTCATGGGCCCAATAGGCCCAATGTGTTTAATGGGACTAATGAGTCTAAGTGGCTGAATGGGCCTTATGGACCTAATGGGCCTCATAGTACCCAAGGACCTAAGTGGCATAATTGGCCTAAGTGACCTAATGGGCGTAATGGGACTAGTGGTCCTAAAGGGCCTAATGGGCCCAATCGACTGAATGAGCTTAATTTGCATGATGGGCCTAATGGGACTCATGGGCCTAAGTTTCCTCATGGTCCCAATGGACATAATGGGGATAATGAGCCTAAGTGTCCTGAGTGGGCCTAATGGTCCAAATGGGCCTAAGTGGCCTAATGGGCCTAATGGACCTAGTTGGCCTCATGGGCCTAAGGGGCCTAATGGGTTGAGTGGGACTTATGGGACGAATGCGCCCAATGGGACTAATGGGATGGATGGGATTAGTGGTCCCAATGGGAATAATGGGCCTAAGTGGGATAAAGGGATTAGTGAGGGTATTGGGATTAATGGGCCCAATGAGCCTAATGGGCCCAAGTTGCCTGATAAGCCTAATAGGAATCATGGGCCTCATGGACCTAAGTGGGATCATTGGCCCAATGGGCCCAATGGGACGAAGTTTCCTAATGGGCCTTAGGGGTGTCATGGTATTAATGGGCCTCAATGGCCTCACGTTCAGAATGCACCTCATGGGCCTAATGGGACTGATGGGCCGAATGGGCCTAATGGGGCTAATGGGCCTAATGGACCTAATGGGCCTAAGTGGCCTAAGTGGCCTAATCAGGCTAATCGACCCAATGGTCCTAATGGGCCTAAGTGGCCTAAGTGGATTAATGGGACAAATGGACCTAGTGGGACTAATGGGTTAAATACGCTTAATGGGACTAAGTGTCCTAATGAGCCTACATGGACTAATGGAACTGAGTGGCCTAATCGGGCTAATTGATCGAATGGGCTGAATGGGCCTAAGTGGCCTAAGTGGATTAACGAGCCTAATGGGCCTAATGGGACAAATAGTTTTTATGGGACTAATGGGCCCAAGTGTCCTAATGGGCCTAATGGGACGGCTTGGCCTAATGGTCCTGGTGGGCGTAAGTGGCCCAATGGGCCTAGTGGGACTAATTAGTTTAATGGGCCTAATGGCCCTAAGTGGCCTAATAGCCCTAAGTGGCCTAATGGCCCTAAGTGTCCTAATGTGCCTAATGGTCCTACGTGGCTTAATGGGCCTAATGGGACTAAGTGGACTAATGGGCCTAAGTGGCTGAATGGGCCTAATGGGACTAAGTGGCCTAAGTATCCTAATCATTCTAATTGGATGAATGGGACTAATGGGCCTCATGGGACTAAGTGGCCTGATGGGATTAAGGGACCTAATGGGCTTAATAGGCCTAATGATCCTGATGGGCCTAATGGTCTTAATGGGCCTAATGCATGAGTGGCATAATTGGCCTAATGGGCCTAATGGTCATAATGGTCCTAAGTGGCCTAAGTGGTCTAATCAGCCTAATCAGCCGAATGGGCCTAATGGGTCTAAGTGTCCTTATGGGCCTAATGTGCCTATGTGGCCTAATGGGCCTAATGGGCCAAAGTGTTCTTATGGACCTAAGAGGCTGAATGGGCCTAAGTGGCTGAATGGGGATAATGGGACTAATTGGCCGAATGGGCCTAAGTGGCCAAATGGGGCTAATGGACCTAAGTGGTGGAATGGGCTTAAGTGGCCCAATTCGTCTAATGGTCCTAATAGGTGTAAGTGGCCTAATGGGTATAATTTTCCTAATGGGACAAAGTGGACTAATGGGCTTAATGGGACCAAGTGGCTGAATGAACCAAATGGGCCAAAGTGGCCCAACTGGCCCAATGGGCCTAATGGACCGAATGGGATGAATGGGCCTAAGTGGCCTAATGGGCCTAGTGGCCTAAGTGGCCTAATGGGCCTAATGGGACTAAGTGGCCTAAGTGTCCTAATCATCTTAATCAGCCGAATGAGACTAATGAGCCTAATAGGCCTAAGTGTCATAATAGGCCTAATGGGCCTAATGCTTAAGTGGCGTAAGTGACATAATGGGCCTAATGGGCATAATTGGCCTAAGTGGCCTAAGTGGTCTAATTAGCCTAATCAACTGAATGGGTCTAATGGGCCTAAGTGGCCTAATAGGCTTAATGTGCCTATGTGGCCAAATGGGCCTAATGGGCCTGTGTGGACTAAATGACCTAATCAGCAGAATGGGCCTGATGGGCCTAAGTGGCTTGATGGGCCTAATGGGCCTAATGAGTCTATTTGGCCTAATATGGATAATCGATTGAATGGGCCTAATGAGACTAAGTAGCCTAATGGGCTTAATGGACCTAAGTGTCTTAATCGAGCTAATTGACTAAATGGACCTAAGTGGCCTAATCGGCCTAATCGATCGAATGAGACTAATGGGCATAATGGGCCTAAGTGGCATAATCGCCCTAATCGATCGAATGGGTCTAATGGGCATAATGGGTCTAAGTGGCCTAATGGGCCTAATGGGTCTAAGTGGCCTAAGTATCCAAATTGTCTTAATCGACGAAATGGGACTAATGGGCCTTAGTGGGTGAATGGGCCTAATGGTCCTAATGGGAGTAATGGGCCTAATGGGTCGAAGTGGCATAAGTGGACTTATCGGCATAATCGATCAAATGGGCCTAATGGGCCTTATGGGGCTAAGTGGTCGATTGGGACTAATTGGCCTAAGTGGTTGAATGCGCCTAATGTTCTAAATTGGCCTAATGGGGTTAATGGACCTAAGTAGACGAATGGGATGAAGTGACATAATGGGCCAAATGGGCCAAATGGGCATAAGTGGCCTAATGGGCTTAATGGGACAAAGTGACCTAATGGGTCTAAGTGGTCGAATGGGCCTAAGTGGCTGAATGGGAATAATGGGCCTAATGCTCATAATTGGCCCAATGGGCCCAATGACCATAATGGGCGTAAGTTGCCTAATGGGCCTAAGTGGCCTAATGGGCCTCGTGGGCTAAGTGGCACAATGGGCCGAATGGAACTAATGGTCCAAGTGGGCCGAATGGGCCGATGGGGCCAAATGGGGCCAATGGGCCGAATGGGCCTAATTTTCCTAATGGGCCTAAGTGACCTAATGGGACAATGGGCCTAAGTGGCCTAATGGGCCTAATGGGCCTAATGGGCCTAAGTGGACTAAGTGGCCAAATCAGATCAATCGAATGAATGATACTAGTGGACCTATTGGGCCTAAGTGGAATAATGGGACTAATTAGCCTAAGTGGTTGAATGAGTCTGATGGGAATGATGGGCCGAATTATCCTATTGGGCCTCATGGCCCCAAGTGTCCTAATAGGCTCCATGGGCCTAAGTGTCCGAAGGGGCGCCTAAGGGGCCTAAGGGAGCTAAGGGGCCTAATGGTCCTAATGGGCTTCATGGGCCTAAGTCACTTAATGGGACTCATGGGCCTAAGTGGTCTTATGGCCTAATGGGCCGAGGGGGACTAAGTGGCCTGAGGGGCCTAATGGGATTAATGAACTTAACAGACCTAGGTGCTTGATGGGTCAAATGGGACAAATGGGCCTAAGTGGCTTAATGGGCCTAAGGGGCCAAATGGGCCTAATTGTACTAAGTGTCCTAATGGGCCTAAGTGGCTCAATGGTCCAGAGTTGCCTAATTAGCCTAATGATCTTAATGGGACTAATCGGCCTAAGTGGCCTAATGAACCTAATGGGCCCAATGAACCAAATTGGCCTAAGTTGCTTACTGAGGATAATGGGCCAAAATGGCCTAATGGGACAAAGTTTCCTAATCGGCCTAAAGGGATTAATTTTCCTAATGGGCCTAAGTGGCCTAATGGGATTAATGGGCCTGGTAGGCCTAAGTGTCCTAATAGGCCTAATGGGCCTTAGTGGCCTAATCAGACTAATGAGACTAAGTGGACTAATGGGCCTAAGTTGCTTAATGGGACAAAGTGGCCTAATAGGCTTAATGGGCTTAATGGGACTAGGGGAAAAATGCCCCTGATAGGCTGAATGCACTTAATTGGCATAATGGGCATAATGGGCCTAATGGGAGTAAGTGGCCTAATGTGCCTAAGTAGATTAATGGGCCTAGTTGGACTATGTGGTCGAATGGACCTAATGTGACAAATTCAACTAATGGGCCAAATTGGCGTAAGTGGACTCCTGGGATTAATGGGCCTACGTGGCCTAATAGGCATAGTGGACCTAAGTGATCGATTGGTCATAATGGGCCTAATGCGCCTAATGGGCCTAAGTGGCCTTATGGGACTAATGGGTCGAATGGGCCTAATTGGCCTAATGGGCCTAATGTGCCTAATGTGACTAAGTGAAATAATGGGCCCAGGTGGTCGAATCGGCCTAATGGGCTTAATGAGCCTAGTGGGCCTAAGTGGCGGAATGACCTAAGTGGCCTAATCGGCCTAATGGGCCTAAGTGGCCTAATAAGCCTAAGTGGCCCTGTGGGGCTAATGGGAATAATGGGCCTAAGTGGCATAAGTGTCCTAATGGGACAAAGTGGTTTAATGGGCCTAATGAGCCTAAGTTGCCTAAGTGGCCAAATGGGCCAAATAGGCATAATGTGCCTAATGGGCCTTATGGGCCTAAGTGGCCAAATCAGCGTAAGTGGTCTAATGGGCCTTATGGGATTAATGGGCCTAGGTGGCCTAATAGGCCTAATGGGATTTAGCAGGAAAATTGTCCTAATGGGCCTAAGTGGCCTAATGGGCCTAAGTGGCCTAATGAGGTTCATGGGTCTATATGGGCTTAGTGGACTAATGGGCCTAATGGGCCTGATGGGATAAATGTTCATAATGGGCTTAGTGAGTCGAATGGTCCTAAGTTGCTGAATGGGCCTAAGTGGCCCAACGGGGCTAATGGGATGAATGGGTCTCATGTCCAAATGGGCCTATGTTTCTTAATGGGCGTAATGGGCCTAAGTGGCCTAGTGGGCCAAAGTTACCTAATGGGCCAAATGGGCCTTAGTGGACTAAGCGGGCTAATGGTCCAAATGGGCCAAAGTGTCCTAATGGGCTGAATGGTCCAAATGTGCCTAGTGGGCCTAATGGGCCTAAGTGGCCTAATGGGCCAAATGTGTCTAAGCGGCCTAATGGGCCGAATGGGCCTAATGTGCCTAGTGGGACTAATGGGCCTAAGTGGCCTAATGGGCCTAAGTGGATTAAGTGTCCTAATGGACCAAATGGTTATAAATTTCCTAAGGGGCCTAAGTGTCCTAATGGGCCGAATGAGACTAAGTGGCCTAATGGGCCGAATGGGTGTAATTGTCCTAAGTGGCCTAATGAGTCTAATTGGCTTAATGAGCCTAATGGTCTTAATGGGACTAAGTGGTCGAATGGGACTATTGGGTATAAGTGACCTAATGGGCCTAAGGGGCCTAAGGGGCCTAATGGGCCTAACGGGCCTCATGGGCCTCATGGGCCTAAGTGGCCAAATGGGCCAAATCAGCTTAATAGGCCTAGTGGGATGAATGGGCTCAATGGTCTTTGGTGAAAATGATCCTAATGGATTGAATAGACCTAATGGGCCAAATGGGCCTAGTGGGCATGAGTGGCCTGATAGGCCTAATGGGCCTAATGGGATTAAGTGGCCTTATGGGCATAAGTGGCCTAATCAACCTAATTGGCGTAATGTGCCTAATGGGACCAATGGGCCTAAGTGACACAATGAAATATGTGGCCTAATGGTCATAAGGGGCCTAATTGGACTAAGTTGTCTAATGGTCCTAGGTGGACTAATGGGATTAATGGGCTTTACGAGCCTAAGGGCCAAATGGGCCGAATGGGCCGAATAGACTTAATGGGCCTAATTAGCCTAAGTGGCCAAATCGGCCTATGTGGCCTAATGAGCTAGATAGAGATAATATTTTCATTATTTTTCATATGTGTTTCAATTATTTAACCCCTTACAATTAATTAATTTGAGCTTATTTGTTTCTTTTTAGTGTTTTGGTGAATTATGGGCTTAATTGTGGAAATTGGTTAATTCTAGAAATTTAGCAGTTTTGTGTAGCTTTTGTATTTCGGTCATATATTTTACAATTTTGACAAAAATTGTATGATTCCTTTTTTTAGGCTTTCTATTCTCGTGGGATTCATTTTATCCTTCTGGAACCAAATCTCAATCCATCATTTGGAAGCTCGAATCCAGCTCACAAGTCTAGCCTTGAAAACTGTGCACAGAATTGGTGAATTTTATTGTTGGGCCCATATCTCATAAATGGAAGAACCATTGGAGCTTATATTTTACATGAATCAAGAAAAAATATGGAGGAATAAGTTTCATTAATTTGGACCCGTCTGAATCATTCATTTTCATGGTCATTAATGCATTGGAATACGAAGAGTCTCTTTGTCAGAATAAAGGATTCAGAGTAAATAGATCATATCTCTCACCAAACTTGGACAATAAAGCTGAAATCTTGTGATCCGACAGAGAAGAAATAAATGAACAACTTTCAAGAAGGACCAATTTCCAAATTCGTCCATTTAATATGACAACCAGACTCAGACTTTCGGTGGAGTAATTTTGGAGGGAAATTCTCAACTCTAAAAGCCTATAAATTAGAGTGTTCAATTCCATTAAAAGGGTTTGAAGAAGGTTCAAGAGAGGATGTGCTAGAGGATTGATTTATTTAAGTTACTTGTATTTTCTATTTTCTTTATTTTATCATGATATATTCTTCCCCTTTCAACTCTAATACCCTTCACATGGAGGGGTAAAACCTTTGAGTGATTGGGGAAGGGGGAGTTTCACTTTTGTAATGTTGGAGTTTTGTGCTTAAATGTAAAACCATATTTTTCTTTTGAATGACATCCATTATCAGTGTTTCCAAATTCTCTTAGTATGATCATGTTTTGAGTTTTGTTTATTTATTTTTAATAGCTTTGGTTAAAGACTTTTAATCTCCCTCCGCCTAGTGCAATTTGTCTCGATCGAGCATATTGTGTTAGGTGGTGAGTGTCCAGTGATCGTTGGCACGTGTGTGGAACTAGAAATTTTTTTCTAATGTTATAAGGATCAACAATTCCCGATCGGGACTTGCCTTATTTTTTTAGGTATTGTTTATGAACTTCCATTCACATAGGAGTGAGTCCTATTTTCTTCTTTAACCAAGGGTGATAGATAACTCGATCGAGGAGTCTTTCATTTTTCATTCAAAAGGAAGCGAGGTAAGATGATATTTGTGACTATGATGACATTACAAAAGGTGATCCTACCATGACCTCATCCCTCTCTTCATCCATTAGTGTTCAACCTTTCTTTTTTATTTCTTTCTTTATTTTTCAAATCAAACAGTTTCAAAAACAACCTTTTCTTATTTCTTAAATTTAAGTGACAAACATAATTGTTGTGCACTCCTCTCTGGAGAAAAATTAGGTTAACCACTCTACTACATTTTAACTTAGATATTATTTGTTTTTGTCACACCCCATGACAGGTATGTGTCAAAACTTGGCGCTATTGTCGGGGAGGTTGTGCCAACAATCCATTTGTAAATAATTGTCTCTTCAAATTAAAAAAAACATAAAAAAATCTTTTTCCATGATGTTCTAAAATTATTTTTACTTTAATTCATGTAACAATTATCCATGAGTGAAATAATCAATTATTGACTCACCTTGGTCTATAGATGATAGTGTTACTCTCTTTGCTAAACAGATTTGGGGAGCTCGAATCCAAATCAACAAGGAGGATGAATTCAAGGATTTCATTCAAGACCTTAAAGAAAACCTTGAATACTCAGTATTGGGGGGATTGGATAGAGAATTAGTTGAAATCCAGGAGTATTTTCCAGAATTTTGTCATGAAATGGTTGAGGTGCAACAAGAAGAGGAAACTCAAACAAAAGATCAGTTGCAAGGAATTCGGGAAGAAATACAGGACCTGGAGAGAAAAATGGAATTGCTAATTGAATATGTTCACGCATCCCAAGAGAATCCCGAACCTAAACTTGAGCCATTAGTGGAAGTGTATTACCCTCTTATACTTGATGTTTAAGAACCTAGGGAGACCATTATATAATTAAACGAAGATCCATTTGTCTCTTATCAACCATTGCTGAAGAATATTGATGAAGAAGATGTGACTTATGAAGGAAGTACGGGAGATCAACAAGATCTGGATGAGTTCTGGAAGGAGTGTGAGGAACTACTTGATCCCCCAGTTCCTCATAATGTAGAATATCCATCATCATTGAAGAAATAAACCACCAAGGTGGTTGAATTTTAAGAGAATATTGAGGTGTTTGACTGCCTACCTCATGCTAGTGAAATTCTACTCCAAGAGGAACTTCCCACTGAAGAAGAAATTGAATCTGAGAAAACTCAGGGAGATAATATTTTCATGAACTCATTGTCTTCTAATTTTATTGAAATTGAATTGAGTATCACCCCCCCCCCTTTCTTGAAATTTTCATATTCGGACAACTCATGTATTGCCTTGGTGGATGAGGAAGAAAAATATGATGCACCCGATGAAGAACATATGGAGCTCCCCAAACATGTTGATCATTTATTAGAGAAAGTTCAAGAGGGAATAAAAGTGGATTTGTCTAAGGAAAAAGAGATGAAAGATGCTTACTTTGTAAGGGATGAATATGATATTGACACTTTATGATTTAACTTTGTTCAAATAGAATTATACTTTGACTATTCTTTTGATTTTTCTACTCATGCAGCATACCTTCTGCAATCACTCGAGAATAAAGAGGAGGATGTGAAATTGCAAACCAAGAAAGATGAGGACTCATTCTTTGTCCTACCCCCCCACCCCACCATGAAAATTGTATCTTATTGTACTAGGGGTTGATTTGGTGCACTATACCCATGGTGTCCTCAACAAAAAGGATGAAGCACATGATGTGAAGAAGAAGTTTTGTTGATTCATCACAAAGAAACTCAACCCACCATCAGATTGGGGATAACCAACTGGAACTGCCCACCTGGAGGCAGTCAAAACCCAGGGCCCACTTGGGGGGATTAAACCAAGATCTATCCTTCTTTTTTCATCCTTATTTTTTCATCCTAATAGGCCAAATGGGCCTAATTGGCATAAGTTTACTAATGGGATAAAGTTGCCTAATTGGCCTAATGGGATTAATGGTCCTAATGGGCCTAAGTGGCCTAAGGGTCCTAAGTGGCCTAATAGACCTAATGGGATTAATGGTCCTAGTGGGGCTATGTGTCCTAATGGGCATTAATCACCTAATCATCCTAATTGTGATAAGTGGCCCAATGGGATTAATGAGATTAATGGGCATAGGGGCCTAATGGGCCTAATGGGCCTAATTGTCTTGAGTTACCTAATGTGCCTAATGGGCCTAAGTGACCTCAAGGGCCTAAAGGGATTGAGTGGCCTAATGGGCCTAAGTGTCCTCATGGACTGAATAGGCCTAATGGGACTAAGTGGCATATGTGGCCTAATGGGCCTAATGGGCCTAAGTGGACGAATGAGCCTAATGGGTTTAATGGGCCGAGGTGGCCTAATGGGCCTAATGGGCATAATGGGACGAAGTAGCCTAATGGGTGTAATGGGCCTAAGTTTCCTAATGTGCCCAATGGGCCTTAGTGTCTTAATGGGTCGAATGGGATGAATGGGCCGAATGGGCCTAAGTGGCCTAATCGGCCTAAATGGCCTAATGTGCCAAAGTGGCCTAATGGACCTAAGTGGATGAATGGGCCTAAGTGACCTAATGGGGCTAATGGGACTAAGTGGATGAAAGGGCCTAAGTGGCCTAATGGGGCTAATGGGCCTAAGTGGCCTAATTGGCCTAAAGGGCCTAATGCACCAAAGTGGCCTAATGGACCGAAGTGGTTGAATGGGCCTAAGTGGCCTAATGGGGATAATGGGCCTAAGTGGACGCATGGGCCTAAGTGTCCTAATGGTGCTAATGGGCCTAAGTGGTGGAATGGGATTAAGTGTCCTAATGGGCCTAATGGGTGTAAGGTTCCTAATGGGGCTTATTTTTCTAATGGGTTGAAGTGGCCCAATGGGCTTAATGGGCCAGTGTGGCCGAATGAGAAAAATGGGGCTAAGTGGCCCAACTGGCCCAATGGTTCTAATTGTCCTAAGTGGCCTAATGGGCCTAATGGGCCTAAGTGGACTAATGGGCTTAATGGGATGAAGTGTCCTGATGGGCCTAAGTGGCCTCATGGGACTAATGGGCCTAAGTGGCCTAAGTGGCCTAATTGGCCTAATCGAATGAATGGGCCAAATGGCCCTAAGTGGCCTAAAGGGCCTCATGGGCCCAAGTTTCCAAATGGGCCTATTTGGCCTTAGTGGCCCAATGGGCCGAATTTTCTTAAGGCCTCATGAGCCTAATGGGATTAATGGGATGAATGGGGATAATTTGGCTAATGGGGCTAAGTGGCCTAATGGGCCTAAGTGTCATAATGATCCTAGGTGGCCTGAATGGGTCTAATTGTTTGAATGGGCCTAATGGTCTAAATGGACCTAATATGCTGAATGGGCCTAATGGGCCGAAGTGGCCTAATGAGCCTGATGGTCCGAATGGTGTCAATGGCTTGAATGAGGTTAATGGGAAGAATGGGCCTAATGGGCCTAATGGGCCTAATAGGATGAATGAGCTGAAGTGGCCTAATGAGACAAAGTGACCTAATGGACCAAATGGTACGAATGGACCTAATGGCCCGAATGGGCCTAATGGGTCGAATGGGCCTAATGGGCTGAGTGGGCCTAATGGGCCAAAGTGGCCTAAGGGGCCTAATGGGCCAAACAAGCATAACGGGTGTATGGAGACTAATGGGACTAATGGGCTGAACAGGCCTAATGGGCCTAAGTGGCCTAATGGACCTAAGTGGCCTAATGGGCTTAATCGGCCGAATAGGCCTAATGAGCCTAAGTGTCCTAATCCGCCTAACAGGCTTAATGGGCATAATGGGCATAATGGGCCAAAGTGGCCTAATCGGCCTAATGAGCCAAAGTGGCCTAATCGCCCTAATGGGCTTCAGTGGCCTAATGGGCCGAAGTGGCCTAATGGGAGTAAGTGGCCTAATGGTTCTAGTGGGCCTAATCAACCTAATGGGATTAATGGGTCAAAGTGGCGTAATCGGTCTAATGGGATTAAGTGGCCTAATGGACCGAAGTGGCCTAATGGGCCGAAGTGGCCTAATGGGCCTAAGTGGACTAATGGGCCTAAGTGGCCAAATAAGTCTACTGGACCTAATGAGCCAAAGTGTCCTAATCGGCCTAATGGGCCTAAGTTGCCTAATGGGAAAAGTGACCTAATGGGCCTAAGTAGCACAATGGGCATAAGTGGCTGAATGGGCCTAATGGTCCTAAGTGGACTTATGGGACTATGTGGCCTAGTGGGCCGAATGGGCCTAAGTGGCCTAATGGGCCTAATGAGCCTAATGGTCCTAAGTTTCCTCATGGTTATAATGGGCCTAAGTGGCGTAATGAGTCTAATGGTCCTAGTGGGCTGAATGGTCTGAGAGGGCCTAATGAGCCAAATGGGTCGAAAGAGACTAGTGGGCCAAAGTGGACCAAGGGGATTAATGGGCCTAATGGGCCTAAGTGGCCTGATCAACCTAAGGGCCTTAATGGGCAGAAGTGGCCTAATGGGGCTAATGGGCCTAAGTGGCCTAATGAACATAATAGGCCAAAGTGGCCAAATGAGCCTAAGTGGCGTATTGGGTCGAAGTGGCCTAATGGGCCTAATAAGCCTAAATGGGCCTAATGGGCCTAATGGGCTGAAGTGGCGTAATCGGCCTAATGGGATTAATGGGCCTAAATTGCCTAATGAGTCTAATGGGCCTAAGTGGCCTAAGTAAACTAATGGGCTTAATGGGCTTAATGGGACAAAGTGGCCTAATCAACCTAATGGGACAAAGTGGCATAACATACTTAATGGGCCTAAGTGGCCTAATGGGCCTCAAGGGATTAAGTGGCCTCATGAGACTAATGGGATTTAGTGGCCTCATGGCCTAATGGGACAAAGTGGACTAATTGCCCTAATGGGCCTAATCAGCCTGATGGGCCTATGTATCCTAATGGTCCTAATGGGATAAAGTTGTCTAATGGGAATAATATGACTAATGGGTCTAATGGGACTAAGTGTCCTAATGGGCCTAGGTGACCTAATCACCCTAATGGGCGTAATGGGATTAAGTGGTCAAATGGGCCTAAGGGTCCTAATGCGTCGAATGGGCTTAAGTGGCCTAATTGGCCTAATGGGCCTAATGTACCTAAGTGACCTAATTATCCTAATAAAGCTAATGGGCGTAATGGGACTAAGTTTACAAATGGGCCTAATTGGCCGAATGGGCCTAATGTACTTAGTGGACGGAATGGGCCTAATGGGTCTAAGTGGCCGAACGGGCTGAATGGGCCTAATGTGCCTAAGTTGCATAATGGGCCTAATAAGCTGAATGGTCTTAATGGGCCTAATGTGACTAGTGGGCCTAATGGGCCTAAGCGGCTGAATGGGTCTAACAAGCCTAAGTGGCCAAATGGGAAAAATGGGCCTAAGTGGACTAATGGGCCTAATGGGCCAAATATGCCTAGTGAGCCTAAGTGGCCTAATGGGCCTACTAGGCCGAATGAGCCTAAGTAGACAAATGTGCCAAATGGACCGGATGGGCCTAAGTGGCCTAATGGACATGAGTGGCCTAGTGGCCTAATGTCCCAATTGGCCTCAGTGGCATAATGACCCTAAGTGGCCTAAGGGGCTTAATGGGCCTAATGGTCCTAATTAGTATACTTGTCCTAAGTGGCCTAATGGGACTAAAGGGCCGAGTGGGCCTAAGTGGCCTAATTAGCCCGATGGGGCTAAGTAGCGTAATCTACCTAACAGGCCTAACATGCCTAATGGGCCTAATGGGTATAATGGGCCTAAGTGAACAATGTGGCCTAATATGACTAATGGGCCAAATGGGACTAAGTGGCCTAATTAGCCCAACTGGCCTAAGTGGCGTAATGGGCCTAACGGGCCTAAGTGGCCTAAGGGGATGAAATGGGCTAATAGGCCCAACGAGCCTAAGTGGACCAATAGGCTTGATCGGCCTAATGGGCCTAATGTGCCTCAGTGGCCTAATGTGCCTAATGTGCCTAAGGGGCCTAATGTGCCTAAGGGACCTAATGGGCCGAATGTGCCTTAGTGGCCGAATGGGCCTAAGGGGCCTAATGGGCCTAAGGGGCCTAATGCACCTAATGGGATTAAGCAACCTAATGGGCCTAAGTTTCCTAATAGGCCTAAGTGAACTAATCATCCTAATGGGCCTAATGGGCATAATGGGCCTAATTGGTCGAATGGGCCTAATTGGCCAAATGGGCCCAATGGGACTAAGTGGTCTAATGGGCCTGATTGACCTAATGAGACTAAGTGAACTCATGGTCCTAAGTGGCCTAATGGGCCTATGTGTCCAAATGGGCCTAATGGGTCTCGGTGACTTAAGTTGCCAAATGGAACTCATGGGCATCTTAAAAGGCATAATGGGCCTAAGGGACCTAATGGGATGAGTGGGACGAATGGGACCAATGTGCCTAATGGGGCGAATGTGCTCAGAGGGCCTAATGGGCCCAATGGGCCTAAGTGGCCTAATGGTCCTAATTGGCCTAAATGGATTATTGGGTCTAATGGGTTTAATGGGCCCAAGTGGTCTGATGGGTCTAATGGACCTCATGGGCCTCATTGGTCCAAAGGGCCTAAGTGGCCTCATGGTCCTAATGGGCCTAATGGGCCTCAATGTCCTAATGGTCCTGATGGGTGTGATGGGCCTAATGAGCCTAATGGGCCTCATGGGTGGAATGTGCCTCATGGGACTTATGGGCCAGATGGGCCTAATGGGCCTAATGGTCCAAAGTGGACTAGTGGGCTTAATGGGCCTATGTTCCCTAATGGGTCTAATGGGACTAATGGACCTAATGGGCCTAAGTGGCCTAAGTAGCCTAATAGGGATAATCAACCAAATGGGGCTAATGGTCCTAAGTGGCCTAAGTGGCCTAAGTGGCTTAATGAACCTAATGGGCCTAATGGGACTAATGGGTTTAATGGGCCTAATGTGCCTTGGTGGCCTAATGGGACTAATGAGATAAAGTGGCCTAATTGGGAAAATCGACCGAATGGACCTAATGGGCCTCAGTGGCCTAAGTGGCTTAATGGGCCTAATTTACCTAATGAGACTAATGGGTTTAATTAGCCTAATGGACCTAAGTGCCCTATTGGGCCAAATTGGCCTATGTTTCCTAAGGGGGATAATGGGCTTAAGTGACCTAATGGGACTAATGGGAATAATGGGACTAACGGGTTTAGTGGGCATAATGGGCCTAAGTGGCCTAATGGGCCTAAGTGGCCTAATGGGCCTAATGGGCCCAATGGACCTAGTGGGCCTAACTGACACAATGGGCCTAAGTGGACCAATGGACCTAATGGGCCTAATGGGCCTAAGTGGCCTAATCCACCTAATTGACTGAATGGGACTAATGGGACTAAATGTCCTAATGGGCCTAATGGGCATAATGCGCCTATGTAGCCTAATGGGCCTAATGTGCCTATTGAGCCTAATGGGCCTAAGTGGACAAAGTGGCCTAATCAGCGTTATCGAGCAAATGGGACAAATGGGACTAAGCGGTATAATGGGCTTAATGGGCCTAATGCCTAAGTGGCCGAATGAGACCAATGGGCTTAATGGGCCTAATAGGCATAATGGACCTATGTGGCCTAAGTGGTCGAATCAGCCTAATCGGCCAAATGGGCCTAATGGGAATAAGTGGCCTAAGTGGCCTAATCAGCCTAATCGACTGACTGTGACTAATGGGCCTAATGGGCCTAAGTGGCCTAATGGGCCTGATGGGCCAAAGTGGCCTAATCCGCCTAATCGATCTAATGGACCTTAGTGTCCTAATGGTCCTAAGTGTCCTAATTGGGATAATCGAATGAATGGGCCTAAGTGGCCGAATCGGTCTAATCAACCAAATGGGCCTAAGTGGTCGAATCAGCCTAATCGACCGAATGGGCCAAATGGGCCTAAGTGACCTAATGGGTCTATGGGACTAATGGGTCTATGTGGCCTAAGTGGCTTAGTCGACCTAACCAATCGAATGGGACTAATGGCCCTTATGGGCCTAAGTGGTTGATTGGTCCTAATAGGCTTAAGTGGTCGAATGGGCCGAACGGGCCAAATTGGCCAAATGGGGCTAATGGGGATAATGGGCCTATGTTTCCAAATGGGCTATGTGAAATAGTGGGCCTAATGTCTCTAAGAGGATAATGAGCCTAGTGGCCCTAAGTGGCCGAATGAACCTAATAGGCCTAATTCACCTATGGGGCCGAATGGGCCTAATGGGATAAATGGTTCTATTGGGCCTAATGGTCCAATGGGCCTAAGTGGACTAATGGTTCTAATGGTCCTAATTGGACTAACGGGCCTAAGTATCCTAAGTGGCCTAATCAGCTGAATTGAACGAATGGGCCTAATGGGCCTAAGTGGAATAATGGTCCAAATATGACTTAGTGGCTGAATTGGCCTAATGGGCATGATGGGCTGAAGTGGCCTAGTGGGCCTCATGAGCCTAAGTGGCCTAATGGACCTCATGTTCCTAAGTGGCCTAAGGGGTTTAATGGGACTAATGGGCCTCATGGGCCTACGTGTCCTATTCTACCTCATGGACCTAAGTGGCCTCATGGGCCTAATGGCCCCACGGGGCCTAAGTGGCCTAATGGGCCTAATGGGATTAATGGGCTTAATGGGACTAGGTGCCAAATGGGTCAAATGGGACAAAGTGGCCTAAGGGGCCTAATGGGACTAAGTGGACTAATGAGCCTAGGTGGCCTAATGGGCTTAATGGGTCTAGGGTCCAAATGGACCTAATGGGCCTAATGGGATGAATGTGCCTAATTGGCCTAAGTGGCCTAATGGGCCTTAGTGTCCTAATGTGCCAAAGTTGCCTAATCGGCCTAATAGGCTTAATGGGATAAATGGGCCTAATCGGTCTAAATGGCCTAATGGGCCTAATGGTCTGAATGGGCCTTATTGACCTAAGTGGTCTAATGGTCCTAGTGGGTCAAAGTGGCCTAATGGTCCAAAGTTTCCTAATCGGCTCAATGGGCTTAATGGGACTTATGGTCCTAGTGGGCCTAATGGGCCTAAGTGGCCTAATGGGCCTAGGTTTCCTAATTGGCATAATGGGTTTAATGGGACAAAATTTATTAATGGGGATTAGTGGCCTAATCAGCATAACTGGCCTAAGTGGCCTCATGTGCTTAATGGGATTTACGGGCCTAAGGGCCAAATAGGCCTAATGGGCCTAATGGGATGAATGGGCCTAGTTAGGATAAGTTCCCTAATGACCTAATGGGCCTAGGGGCCAAATGGGACAAATTGGATTAATGGGATTAATGGGCCTTGGTGCCAAATGGTCCTAATGGGCTTAATGGGCCTAAGGGGCTTAATGGGATTAAGTATCCTAATGGGCCTAAGGGGCCTAATCTACCTAAGTGTCATAATGGGCTTAGGTTGACTAATGGGCCTAATGGGTCTAATGGGCCTAAGTGGACTAATGCACCTAATGGGCATAATGAGCCTAATGGGCCTAAGTGGTCTAATGGTCCTAAGTGGCCTAAAGGGTCTAATTGGCCTAAGGGGACGGAGTGGACTAACGGGCCGAATGGGCCTAAGTGAACTAATGGGCCTAAGTGGCCTAATGGGGCTAAGTTTCCTAATCTTTCTAAGGGGAATAATGGGCCTAAGTGGCCTAATGGGCCTAAGGATCCTAATGGGCCTAAGGGGCCTAATGAGACTAGGTGGCCTAATGGGCTTAATGGGATTAATGGCCTAGAGTCCAAATTGGCCTAATGGCCTGAATGGGCCCAATTGGCCTAAGTGTCCAAATGGGCTTAAGTGGCCTAATGGGACAAATTTCATAATTGTACTAATGGTATAAATGGGCCTAATGGGCCGAATGATCCTTAGTGGCCTAATGGGTCTTATGGACCTAATTGGCCGATGTGGCCTAATGGCCATAATGGGCTGAAGGGGCCTAATGAGACAAAGTTTCCCAATTGGACTAATGGGCTTAATTGGATGAATGTGCCTCATGGGATAAATGGGCCAAATGGGACGAATGGGTTGAATGGGCCTAAGTGACCTAATCGTTTTAATGGTCTTAATGGGCCTCATGGGCCGAAGTGGCCTAATGGGCCAAATGGGCCTTAGTGGCCTCACCGGCCTAATGTGACTATGTGTCTGAATGGGCCTAAGTGGCCGAATGGGGCTAAGTGGCCTAATTGGCTTAATGGGATTAATAAGCCTTGGAAAAAATGGTCTTAATGGGCCTGATGGGCCTAATGGTCATAGTGGGCCTAATTAACCTAAGTGGCCTAATGGGCATAATGGGCCCAATGGGCCAAAGTTGCCTAATGGTACAAAGTTGCCTAATCAGCCTAATGGGCCTAAGTGGGCCTATGGGGCATAATGGTTCTAAGTGGGCCTAATGGACCTAGAGGTCTTAAGTGGCCTAATGGGCCTAAGTTGGCCTAATGGACTGAGTTGGATGAATGGGCCTAGGTTGCCTAATGGGCCTAGGTGGCCTAATGGGCCTAGGTGGCCTAATGGGACTAATGAGCCTAATGTGATGAAGTTTAATAATGGGACTAAAGGTATTAATGGACCAATGTGGCCTAATGGGCCTAAGTGGCATAATCGTAGCCGAATGAGCCTAAGTGGCCTAATGGGCCTTGTGGACCTGAGTGGCCCAATGGGCCTGGGTGGCCTAATGGGTCAAATGGGCTATATGGGTTGACTGAGACTAATGGGCCTATGTGGCTGAATTGGATTAAAGGTCATAACGGTCCAAAGTGGTCTAATAGGCCTAAGGGGATGAATGGGCCAAAGGGGCCTAATGGGGCCCATGGGCCAAAGTTGTCGAATGGGCCTAAGTGGCCTAATGTGCCTAATGGGTAGAATGGGCATAATGGGCCTCATTGTCCTAAGTGTCCTTATGGGACAAATGGGACTATGTTTCCTAATGGAACTAATGGGCCTCGTGGGCCTAAGTGGCCTAATGGGCTGATTAGGCCTAAGTGGCCAAATGGGCCTATGGGGCCTTAGTGGCCTAATGGGCATAATTTTCCTAAGTGGAATAATGGACCTAATGGGACGAATGGAACAAATGTTCCAAATAAGTCTAAGTTTCCTAGTGGTCCTAAGTGGCCTAATGGGCCTAATGGGCCCAAGTGGTCAAATGGGCCTAGAGGGCTGTAGTGGCTCAATGGGCATAATTTGCCTAAGTGGCCTAATGGGCCTAATGGGAATGTTCCTAAAAGGCCTAAGTGGTATAATGGTCCTAAGTAGCCTAATGGGTCTAATGGGGCTAATGGGCCTAATGGTCCTAATGAGATGAATGGTACTAACAATCCCAAGTGGCCTAATTCGCCTAATGCGCCTAAGTGGCCTAATCATTCTATTGGAATTAATGGTCCTAATGGGACTAAGTGGACTAATGGGCCTAAGTTACCTAATGTGCCTAATGGACCAAAGTGGAATAATTGTATTAATGGGCCAAAGTGGCCTAATCGGCCTAATGTGCCTAAGTGGCCTAATGGGCCAAAGTGGACGAAGGGGCCTAAGTGGCCTAGTGGGCCTAATGAGGCGAAGTGGCCTAACGATCCTAAGTGGATTAATGAGTGTAAGTGACTTAATGGGCCTAATGGTCCCAAGTGGCCTAATTGGCCTAATGGGACGAATGGACCTAATGATCCTAATGAGACTAATGGAACAAATGGGATGAATGGGCCTAATGGGCCTTAGTGGCCTAATCAACGTAATGGAATTAATGGGTCTAAGTGTCTTAATGGACCTAATAGGACTAATGGGATTAAGTGGGATAATGGGCCAAAGTGGCCTAATGGTCCCAATGGGCCTAAGTGGCCTAATGGGCCTCAGTGGCCTAATCGGCCTCATGGGCATAATGGACCTAAGTGGCCTAATGGGCCTAATGGTACTAAGTGACCTAAGTGTCCTAATGGGCCTAATGGGACAAAGTGGTCTAATGGCCCTAAGTGGCCTATTGGGTCTAATGGGACGAAGTGTCCTAACGAGCCTAATGGGTCAATGTACATAATGGGCCTAATGGGCCTCAGTGGACTAATGGGCCTTAGTTGCCTAATGGGCCCAATAGGACTAAGTGGCCTAATGGGCATAATGGACTAAAGTGGCCTAATGGGTTGAATGGGCCTCACTGGCCTAATGGTCCTAAGTGGCCTAATGGGTCGAATGGGCCTAATGGGTGTATGTGGCCTAATGGGACTAACGGGCCTCAGTGGTCTAAGTGTCTTAATGGGATAAATGGTCCAAATGGGACTAAGTTGCCTAACGGGCCTAATGGGCCTCAATGGACTAATGGGCTTAATACGCCGAATGGACCTAAGTGACCTAATGGGCCTAAGTGGCCTAATGAACCCAAGTGGAATAATGGGATAAATGTGCCTAATGGGTATAAGTGGAATAATGGGCCTAAGTGGCCTAATTGGCCTAAAGGGCTTAAGTGGCCCAATGGGCCTAAGTTGCCTAAGGGGCCTAAGTGTCCTAATGGGCCTAATGGGCCTAAGTGGCCTAACGAGACTCTATGGAATAATGGGCCTAATGCGCTAAATTTGTCTAAGTGATGTAATTGGCCTAAGTGGACCAATGGGCCTTAGTGGCCTAATGGGCCCAAGTGGCCTAATGGGCCTAAGTGGCCAAATGGGACTAAGTTGAATAATGGGTTTAATGGGCCTAATGGGCATAATGGGCCTAATTGGATAAATTTTCCTAATGGGCCTAATGGACCATATGGGCCTAAGTGGCCTAATGGGCCTTCTCCAATGGGAAGATTGGACCGAATGTGCATAATGGGCCTAAGTGAACTAATGGGCTAAATCGGCCCAATTGGCCTAATGATCCTAAGTTCCCTAATTGGTCTAATGTGCCTCATGGTCCTAATTGTTTTAAAGAACCTAAGTGGCCTAATGTGCCTCATGGTCCTAATTGGACTAATGAGCCTAAATGAAGTAATGGGCCAAATGGGTCTAGTGGGCCTAATGGGCCTAATGGTTCTAAGTGGCCTAATTGGACTAATGGACCTCATGAATGAACCTGATGGATCTACACTCTCCTAACTCCTGATGCTCCCACTGCCTTTTATTCCCCTTCTATGGTTTTGAGGGTCTTCTTGGTGGTGATGGTACCACTTAACCTGATCCATCATCTTCCTTATCTTGCTTTATTTTTCTTCCCTCTCAATTGATGTGGCTTGCTAGGGTGGTCATCGTGTTCCGCTCTACAATGCTCTTTAGATTTATCCTTACACATTGGACCCCCATTTTGGGTCTGTGTGTGCGGGTACTTTGGACATCTTGGGTCGGCTCTGGTGAGTGCGCCCAATGCCTTCTTTCTCCTTACTCATGATGGCCTACCCATCACGTTTGACTCCACTTTGGTCACCCTTGATTTGGGATCTGGGCCTACTTGGGATGGTGCTGGAGTAGGGATGGAAGTGGTCTCATCTTGGGTTCATTTCTCTATTTGGATCCCCTATTTTTCTTATGCAGATTGAGGTCTTGTATGGTGATTTTTTTGGGATTGATTTTGTTTCGCTGTTATTGATTATCTGATTCATTTGGCCAATGTGGTTTCCGGCTTGGTCCCCTACTGAGGCCTCTATGTTCTCATCCTTGTTTCAATCCTTTCCCTATTTTTCCTGTGTGCGGGTCTTCATGGAGGTTTTGGGAGGTGCATATCGAGTGTATTATGGTATTCGAAAGGGACAATGGATCATCTTTGAAGGTTCGAATGGTTGTGATGTTATGTTTTAATGGTTTTTTGGTGGTGAAGTTGAATTTGTACAATGGAGATATGAAGACATTAGTGGTGATTAGTTGATATCCTGTTTTGTTTTTCTCTGGTTCTCAGATCCAACAATGATGATCAATGATAATGAAGGTGGTGTTCCCATCGGTGATGTGGTGACTCTAGCAGTGATGGTTATGACGATCATGTTTCGAGTAGAAAAAAATGAGGTGATACTGGAAAAGGGTTATGATGATGGTGATAGCTTCTTTGATGTGTTATCATCGATACAACGACTACATGATTTTTGGGATCTATCGCTGACGCGATGGTTCCCACAGTGATGATACTCATTTCAAATTTTAAATCTATGGACTGTTTTTGAAATTTCGATATGTGTCATGTTGTACGGTGTATGGTTCCCACTTTTTCCTCAAAGTAGATTTTATGAAAATTAAAAAAATGATTTGGAGGGCCTAATGGGCCTTAGTGGCCTAATATGCCTAATGGGACTAAGTGGCCTAATGGGCTTAATGGCCTAACTGGCCCAATGGGTCTAAGTGTCCTAATGCGCCCAATGGGACTAAGGGGACGAATAGGATGAATGGGACTAAGTGGCCTAATGGGCCTAATGGCTAATGGGACTAATGTCCCTAATGGGCCTAATGACCCCAATGGGTCTAATGGGCTTAAGCGGCTTAAGTGGCATAAAGGGCCTAATGAACCTAAGTGGCTAAGGGGGCCTAAGTGTCCTAATGGGCCCAATGGTCTTAATGGGCATAAGGGGCCTAATGGGACAAAGTGGCTGGGTGGGACTAAGTGTCCTAATAGGCCCAATGGGCCTAATGGGCATAGGTGGACTAATGGGCCAAAGTTGCCTAAGGGGCTTAACAGGCCTAATGGGCCTAATGGGATTAAGTGACCTAATGAGTTCAATGGCTAATGGGCCATATGGACCTAAGTGGCATAAGTGGCCGTATGAGCCTAATGGGCCTAAGCGAGCAAAGTGGCCTAATGGGCCTAATGAGCCTAAGCAGCCTAAGTGGTCTAAGGGGACTAATGGGCCTAATGGGATAAATGGGCCTAAGTGGCATAATGGGCATAAGTGGAATAATGGGACTAAGTGGCCTAAGTGACCTAATGGGCCTAATGAGCCTAAGCAGCCTAAGTGGCCTAAGGGGACTAATGAGCCTAATGGGATAAATGGGCCTAAGTGGCATAATGGGCATAAGTGGCCTAAGTGGCCCAAGGGGCCAAATGGGCCAAATGGGCTCAATGGCCGTAAGAGGCCTAATGGGCCTAAGTGGCCTAAGTAGCCTAATGGGCCTAAGTGGGCCAAAGTGGGCCTAAGTGGCCAAAGTGGCCTAATATGACTAATGGGACTAATGGGACAAATGGGACTAAGTGGCCTAATGAGCCTAAATAGCCTAATGAGCCTAATGGGTCTAAGGGTACGAATGGGCCTAATGGGCATAAGTGGCCCAATGGGACTAAGGACCCTAATCGACCAAATGGTCCTAAGCGGCCTAAGTGGCATGAGGGGCCTAATGGGCTTAATGGGCCTAAGTTGCTGAGTGGGCCTAAGTGGTCTAATGGTCCTAAGTGGCCAAATGGGCCTTAGTGACCTAATGGGGCTAAGTGGCCTAATGAGCCCAATGGATAATGGGTCTAATGGGCCTAGGCCGCCTAAGTGGCCTAATGGGCCTAATGGGCCTAACCGGCCTAAGTGGCATAATGGGCCTAATGGGATCAATGAGACTAAGTGGCATAATTGGACTAAGTGGCCTAAGTGCCCTAATGGGCCTAATAGGCCTAAGCGACCTAAGTGACCTAAGGGGCCTAATGGGCTCAGTGGGCCTAAGTGGCCTAATGGGCCTAATCACCCTAAGTGCACTAATGGTCCAAATGGGCCTAATGGGATCAATGGGCCTAATCAGCCTAATGGGCCTAAGTTTCCGAATGGGACTAAGTGGCCTAATGGGCCTATGTGGCCTAAGTTGGATAATGGGCCTAATGGACCGAAGTGGCCTAATGGGCCTAATGAGCCTAAATGGTCTAATGGTCTTAATGGGTCTAATGGGGATAATGACCCTAATTGGCCTAATGGGCAGAATGAGACTAATGGGCCTAGTGGGTGTAATGGACCTCAGTGGCCTAATGGGTCTAAGTGGCCTAATTAGCCTAATGGGCCCAGGTGGCTTAATTGGCCTAAGTGGACGAATCGACCTAATGGGTCAAATGGGCTTATTTGTCCTAATGGTCCTAATGGGCTGAATCTGCCTAATGATCCTAATGGGACTAAGTGTCCTAATGGGCCTAATGGGCCTAATGGGCCTAAGTGGCCTAATGGGAATTTATAGGGCTTAGTGGCCTAATGGGACTAAGTGGCATAATCGACCTAATAGGCCAAAGTGGACTAATGGGCCTAATGGGTCAATTGGGCCTAAGTGGCCTAATGGACCAAATGGGCATAATGAGCCTAAGTGGCCTAATCGGCGTAATGGTTCTAATGGGCCTAAGCAGCCTAATCATCGTAATGGACCTAATGGGACTAAGTGGCCTAATGGGCTAATGGGCCTAAGTGGCATAATGGTTCGAATGGTCCTAATGGGTTGAGTGGGATGAATGGGCCTAATGGTCCTATGTGGCCTAATGGGCATAATGGGCCTAAGTGGCCTAATGAGCCTAATGGGCCTAAGTGGCCAAATCGGCCTAATGGGCCTAATGGGCCTAAGTGGCCGAATGGGCATAATGGGCCTAAGTGGCCTCATGGACTGAATGGTCCTAAGTGAACTAATGGGATTAAGTGGTCTAATCAGCCTAATGGGCCTATTTGGGCCTTAGATATTAGTGTTCTAGATATAGTGTTTTGGGTCTAGGTTTTAGGATTTTTTTATAATTGGCCTAAATTGGTCTAAATTGGCCTAAATGATAAAATGACCAAATGACCAATAAGAATAATGGAAGAATAACTAATGGGCTAATGGTCTAATGACCTAAATGACCTAATTGGTCTAAATAGCCTAATGGCCTAATAGCCTAATGGCATAATTGGCATAATGGCCTAATTGGAATAAATTAACTAATTGGTCTAAATGTTCTAATTGGAATAAATGGATTAAATGTTCTAATTAGATTAAATGGAATAATTGGCCTAATTGGCCTAACTGACCTAATTGGACTAATTAGCCTAAATGGCCAAATGGGTCTAAATGGCCTAATTTGTCTAAATGGATTAAATGGTCAAATTGGATTAAATGGTCTAATTGGCCTAATTAGCCTATTTAGCCAAATTGTCTTAAATTGGAGTAAATGGTCAAATCACCAAATGACCAATTGGCCTAATGGTGTAATGAACTAATGGGATAATGGCCTAATGGCCAAATTGGTCTAAATAGCCTAATGACCTAATTGGGATAAATGACCTAATTGTTATAAATGGCCTAATTGGTCTAAATGTCTTAAATGATATAATTAGATTATATGATCTAATTAGACTAATTGGCTTAATTGACCTAAATGATCTAATTTTCCTAATTGGCCTAAATTTCTTAATGGCCTAAATGACTTAATGGACTAATTCATCTAAATGGATTAAAGACCTAAATTCCCTATGGCCTAATGACCTAATTGTCCTAATGGACTAATTGGCCTAAATGACATAATTGGCCTAATGGTACTAATTGGACTAAATGGTCTAATTGGCCTAATTGTCCTAATTGGCCTAATTCACATAAATGGTCTACTCTTATAATTAACCAAGTAGACAAATGGACAAATGATCAAAATTACCAAGTGAACGAATAACCAAATAATACAACATAAATGGAATTAGACCAAAATTAATAGACAAGAGGAATCCATACCAAACATAGGTTTATCTTTCTAATTAGAATGTATTATTTATGTTATGTCACTAGTATTAAATTTACAACTAAATGTACATTTATATGTTTATTAATTTTATGGATTTCTTCAACATCTACAATTTTAATTCATTCTAGGTTTATCACTTTCATATTATTCAACAATGTAGTATTATACTAATCAATTTCATTTGCAACAAGCAGCATTTGGAATAAAAGGTCATGTGCCTCGAGCAAAATTATTTTTCTTAACTAGGAAGAAAAATAATGGAAGTTATTTAAATGCACAAAAAAAAGAAAAGACTGTAAGTTTTTTTATTGATATTTCAAATTTTGATACATAATTAAAAATTAAATATCTTGTTTATAATTTCAATAGTGTGTCCTGTAGGCCCTCGATGGGAAAGAAGATGACAACTTTGGGCCAACTGATCATTCAAGACAAGTATTAGGTGAGGAGCGCCATGGGAGAGTATGATGTCGACCCATGAAAAACATCATCCCCACTAGGTATTGTACCTTATCAAGTGCCTCTAAAACCTATCAGACCACCAAGCTGAAAAACACCAATGAAAAAGTAGATGAGGCCAAAAAAATAGCTTTAAAAGAGCGTGGAAGAAGTAAATTGGTCACAAAATACTTCCTGAGAGATCTATCAGTTATAAGTCCACCACTTCTATCAGATACTGCTATTCCTTTTGATTCATTTATGACATCAATGCGCTCTTTATATGATACCTCAATTGATTTCAGTGAGTGTCCTGATGGTGGTCCAACTGATGGAAGTGGTGGTGGCAATGGTGGAGGGGGGGGGGGGGTGGCGGGGGTGGTGGTAGTGTTGGTGATGAAGGGGTGGTGGTAGTGGTGGTGGTGGTTGCTTTGGACATAGAAAAATCATACAAATATGTATGGTATATTGAAATTTATTTTAATAATCGTTGCTTGAAACCAAGAGAGAGGATCTTGCACGTCAAATTTAAAATTAATATATTTAATATTTAAATAAATAAATACCTATGTTTAGGAACTTTCTTCGTTAGTGAATGTTGATCATCTGAAAATAACCTTTCAGACTTCCATCATTGCACTATGAGGATACCAGGATAAAATCCCTCTAGTGGAAATCCACATGTGCTCCTATGATCTCCGAGAAACACCACTCGATATCTAGGTGCTAATGTGGCGAGTACAATGTCTTATGTTGTTCATTCTTGATCACTCATTATTCGGTCTTGAAGAAATATTTATTGCACTTCTCATTCTTGAGAGAGAGAGAGAAGGAGGAGTTTATAGAGAATTCGTTGTGCGCAAAAAAAATTACTCAATTTTTGGATGCTCTACACAATAGATATAGATGCCTATTTATATAGTTGAGATTTAATTTAAAATATTATTTAATTTCATACCATCCCTTAAATAACATTAATTACCTTCAATAAATCTCATACCGCATAATATTATTATATAATTATTATTTTTTGGCCCACACAAACTTGCACAATAACAACTATTATATGACGGTCTTTTTAATAAATATTTTTCAATGGACTCAATCTTGGTCCATTAAAACTCCTATATCATTTATTGAACAACTGAATAAATGTTTTATTCATAAATAAATATTTTATTTATATTCTACCAAATAAATATTTATAAAATATTAAATAAATAATTAAAATATTTTATTCACATGTTGGCGAATAAATATTTATTTAATTTATGTGATAAATATAAATTGAATAAAATTATTCTTTAGACTTGAGAATAATATTGATTCCATTAATTAAACTCAAATAGAATTTAATCAAGATCAAAGTAAACACTTAGTGCATGACCATCTAGGATTCCTTATTATCGAAATTAGGCAGACTTTCCTAAAGTCTGATATTACTCTCTAGAAATGGGTCAAGGCACCCAAGAGAAAGAACTTGATGTCGTAACATCGAAAACCAGATACGGACACTCGCTGTAAAATATAATTGCTTTGTCATAATATCTCATCAAGAGGGTTGCACATTTGTGTCACCAACCTATATGATAGATATGTCTTCCTTTGACTGTCTGAAATAAACACATCATTACACCGTGGACTTGGAATTTAATGTGAGGGTTTTATTCCAATATGAGGGTTGAGATATCAGATTCTATAAATATGGAAGGAAAAAAATCCTTCCTCGACTTATTTATTTAAATGTCACTCGTGACACACCCAACATATCAAAATTCTTCATGATCTATTATCATCATGGTTTACGACATACATCTACGTATGTGAGATGTGACATGTTTCAATAATAATATTAAAGTCTAAGGACCATCACACACACTCATAGATAGAAATATCTGATGACACCAAGACATCTGGAATTCCTACTAGCAGGTATGTTCTCATAATATCCCATCTTGAAGATTACCAAGTGCGAACTTCATTAGAAGAAGCCTCATCTGCTTATGAGTACTCGTACCAGACATTATATGCATTATGTGTCCCTTCGTAGTACATTATCTAAATTGCCTAAATGGCCTAATTGGCCAAAATTGGCCTAATTGACCAAAATTGGCCTAAATGGCCAAAATTGGCCTAATTGGCTAATTGGTCTAAATGGTCTAAATTGGCCTAAATGGCCTAATTGGCCTAAATTTCCTAAATTACCTAATTGGATTAATTGGACTAATTGACCTAAATGGATTAAATTGTCTTAATTGGTCTAAATGGCCTAATTGGTCGAAACAGCCTAATTGGGCAAAATGGCCTAAATTAACCTAATTGGCCTAATTGACCTAAATTGCCTAAATTGTATAATTAGTATAATTGTCCTCAATGGGCTAATTGACCTAAATGACCTAAATTTCCCAAATTGAATTAAATGTCCAAATTGGCCTAATTGGCCTAAAGGGCCTAAATTGGCCTAAACGGGCTAATTGGTCGAATTGGTTTAAATGGTCTATAATAGACTAAATGACCTAAATTGGCCTAAATGGATTACTTTGTCTAAATAGACTAAATTAGACTAAATGACCTAAATTTTCTAATTGGAATAATTGTCCTAAATGACCTACATGGACTAAATGAACTAATTGGCCTAAATAGTCTAAATGACCTAAATGAACAAATCGATTAATTGGCCTAAATTGGCTAAATGTCCTAAATTGGCCTAAATGACATAAATGGTCTAAATTGGCCTAAATGATCTAATTGGACAAATTGGCCTAAATGGATTAATTGGCCTAAATGGCCTAATTGGGCTAATTTTCCTAAATAGCCTAAATGGACTAATTGGAATAATTGGCCTAATTTGGCTATATGGGCCTAAATGGCCTAAATTGGCCTAATTGGTCTAAATGGCCTAAATTGGTCTCAATGGTCTAAATGACCAAATTGGCCTAAATGACGTAAATGGCCTAAATGGACTAATTAGCCTAAATGGCCTAAATGACCTAATTGGTCTAATTGTCCCATGTGGCCAAAATTGAACTAAATGGCCTAAATTGGCCTAAATAGCATAAATTGGCCTAAATGGCCTAATTGTTCTAATTGGTCTGAATTGCCTAATTGGCTTAATTTTCTTAATTGGTCTAAATGAGCTAAATTGACCTAAATGGCCTAATTGTCCTAAATGGTCAAAACTGGTCTAATTGGCCAAATTAGTCTAAATGGACTAAATGGAATAATTGGGCTAAATTGCCTAAATTGTGTAATTGACCTAATTGGCCTAATTGGACTAAATGGCCTAAATTGGTGTAAATGGCCTAAATGGAAAAAAATTCCTAAATGACTTAATTTGATTAAATTTCCTAAATTGCATAATTGGCCTAATTTGACCAAATGGTCAAAGTTGGCCTAATCGGCTTAAATGGAAAAATCAACCTAATTGACCTAATTGGTCTAAATTGCATAAATTGACCTAAAGGGCATAATTGACCGAATTGGCCTAAACGGTCTAAATTGGCCTAAATGGCCTAAATGATCTAAATTTTCCCAAACGGTCTTATTAGCCTAAATGTCCTAAATTGTCCTAAATGGTATAAATAAACTAAATTTCCTTATTGGCATAATTGGTCTAATTGGACTAATTGGCCTAATTGGACTAATTTTCTTAATTGGCCTAAATTGGCCCAAATGGCCTAAATCTTCTAATTGGCCTAAATTCTCTAAAGGGCGTAAATTGGCCTAATTGGGCTGAATTGGTCTCATTGGCCTCATTGGCCTAAATGACCTAAATTAGCCTAAATGGCCAAAATATCCTAATTGGAAAAAATGGCCAAAATGGCCTAATTGGCCTAATTGACCTAAATGACCAAAATTGGCCTAAATGGCCTAATGGGCCTAACGAGACTAAGGTTCAAATGGGCCTAAGTGGCCAAAGTGTCCTACTAGGTCTAATGGTCTTAAGTGGCCAAATGGGCCAAATGGGTCTAATGGGATTAAGTGGCCTAATGGGCTTAAGTGTCCTAATCAGCCTAATGAGCCAGTTGGGACTAAGTGGACTAATGGGACTAACGGGAATAATGGGCTTAATGTCCTAATTGTCCGTATGGGTCTAAATTATCCTAAATAGCCTAAATGTCCTAAATTGGCATAAATGGCGTAATTGGCCTAAATGGCCTAAATTGGAACAAATGACTTAAATTGTATAATTTTCCTAATTGGACTAAATGAAATAAATTTCCTAAATAGATTAATTGGCCTAAACGAACAAATTGATTAATTGGCCTAAATGGCATAAATGGCCTAAATTGGCCTAAATGGTCTAATTGGACTAATTGGCCTAAATGGATTAATTAGCCTAAATAACCTAATTGGCCTAAATTGCATAAATGGATTAATTGGCCTAATTGGTCGAATTAGGCTAAATGGACTAAATTAGCCTAAATAGCCTAAATTGGTCTAAATGGTCTAAATATACTAATTGGACTAAATGAACTAAATGGACTAATTGATATAATTGGCCTAAATGGACTAATTGGTCTAATTGGACTAAGCGACCTAAATTGACTTGAATGGCCTAAATTGGCCTAAATGGCATAAATTGGCCTAAATGGCCTAATTTGTATAATTGGCATGAATATCATAATTGGGATAATTTTCCAAATTTATTTAAATGAGCTAAATTGGCCTAAATGGCCTAATTTTCCTAAATGGCCGAAATTTCCAAAATTGGTCTAATTGGCCAAATTGGTTTAAATGGCCTAAATTGGCCTAAATATAATAATTGGGCTAATTTCCTAAATTGTGTAATTGAAATAATTAACCTAATTGGACTAAATGGAATAAATTGGTCTAGATGGACTAAATGGACAAAATTTTCCTAAATGGCCAAATTGAATTGAATTGCATAATTGGCCTAATTGGCCCAAATGGTCAAAATTGGCCTAATCAGCTTAAATAGACTAATCGGACTAATTGAACTAATTGGTCTAAATTTCCCTAAATGGAATAATTGTATGAATTGGCCTAAATGGTCTAAATTGTCCTAAATAGCCTAAATGACCTAAATTGGCCTAAATGGCCCAATTAGCCTAAATGTCCTAAATTGGCCTAAATGGCCTAAATTAACTAAATTGACTTATTGGACTAATTGGAATAATTGGAATAATTGGATTAATTATCTTAAATTGTCCTAAATAGCCTAAATATTCTAATTGGCCGAAATTCCCTAAAGGACCTAAATTTGCCTAATTGGCCTGAATTGATCTCATTGGCCTCATTGGCCTAAATAGACTAAATGGATTAAATGGAATAATTTTACAAAAATAGCCTAAATGGAATAATTGGCCTAATTAGACTAAATGAAATAAATTGTCCTAAATAGACAAATGGGCCTAATGGGTCTATGGGTCGAATGGGCCTAAGTGGCATAGGTGACCTAATGGGTCTTGGATTTAAGTGGTCAAGTGGTCCAAATGGGATTTAAGTGGCCAAATGGGAAAATGGGCCAAACGTTGTACTTGAGGTTGACCGACGTACTGTTCATGAGAGAGAAGCTATGAGTTTTAGAGAGAATAAGAAGTTTACGTATTCACTTTTGTTGAAGAAGTTTTGACATATTGAAGTGAAAGAGAAGAGACAAGATCACAACGTTGTATTCAGTTGATCATTGTACTCAGTGTTTATCGTACTAAACTAATTAAATTATTCTTCTTGTCAATCATTTTTTCTGATCATCGTATCAAGCTGGATTAACCAAATCAAGATTTTAGTAATAGGTTTTCCGGACTGTGGAAGATGGAGAATTGGAGTGGTGTCGATTCATCTCTATTTCCTTATGTCAAAGTTATATTTTTTGTACTGGGGAGAATCGTACCGAGAAGAATCGTATCGGGAAAAGCATATCAGGAAGAATTGTATTAGGGAGAATCATACTCGAAGGAATCGGACTGGGAAAATCATACTGGTAAAATCAAAGTTTCTCTTTTTTCTTAATAAAGTCCAGGAAGTTTTTACCATCTTCTGGGTGAGAAATTGAATAAGTGTTTTCAATTGAATACATTTTTGGAATTGAAAATAAGCATAGGTAACATGAGTATTTATACAATCATTGCATTACCCTATTTGTGCTAAGAGGGTGGACATGCACTATTGGATTGTTTTCATAGTGCTACGTGAGTGAAAGGGTATATCCTACTCATTGTAATCCAATGATTTCTTTCTAGTGGATTGTGTGGTATTGGATCACTTCCATACCAAACCTAGGACATAACTATTCTTATTGAATAGCTAATCTTGTAAATACTTGTGTTCATGTGGATGTGTGTTTGAATTTTTTTTAGTAGGGAATAGAATTTTTAACAAGAGGCAAAGGTTGTTTCCTTTGAAAATAAATACAAGAGAAAAAGGCATCACTGATTCACCCCTCCCTCTCTCAGGGATACAATCATCCATTGGGCACTTTCAAGTGGCCTACCAAGGGGCCTAATAGGCCTAATGGGCCTAACTAGACTAATGGGCCTAATGGGACTAATGGGCCTAAGTGGTCGAATGAGATTAACTGGCCTAAGTGGCCTAATGGGAATAATTGGCCTAATGGACTTAATGGGTCTAACTAGCCTAAGGGTCCTAATGGGCCAACTGGGCCTAACTGGCCTAAGTGGCCTAATAGGGTGAATGGGCTTGAGTGGCCTAATGTGTAAAATGGGCATAATGGGCCTAACAAGCCTATGTGTCCAAATGGGCCCAATGGGATGAATGGGCACAACTGGACTAACTGGCCTAATTGTCCTAATGGGCCCAATGAGCCTCATGGGTCTAACTAGCCTAAGTGGTATAATGGGCTGAACTAGCTAAAGTGTCCTAATGGGCCTAATGGGATAAACGATCCTAAGTGGCGTCATGAGCCTAATGAACCTAATGGGCCTAACTGGACAAAGTGGATTAATGGGACTAACTGGCCTAAGTGGCCTAATGGGCATAATGGGCTGAACAAGCCTAAGTGGCGTAATGGGCTGAATGAGCCTAAGTAGCCCAATGGGATGAATGGGCCTCAGTGGCCCAATGGAAATAATGGGTCGAACGGGCCTAATGGGCCGAATGGGATGAATGGGCCTAAGTGGCCTAATGGGCCTAAGTGTCCTAATGGTCCTAATAGGCCTAATGGGCCTAAGTGGATGAATGAGCCAAATGGTCTTAAGGGGCATAATAGTCTTAAGTGGAAAAATTGGTCTAATGGGCATAATGGGCATAAGTGGCCTAATGGGCCTAATGAGCCTAATTGGCCTAAGTGGCCTAATGGGCCTAAGTGACCTAAGTGGCCCAATGGGCCTAAGTGGCATAATGGGACAAATATTCCTAAGTGGCCTAATGGTTCTAAGTGGACCCATGTGCCTAATGGACATAATGGGCCTAAGTGGCCTAAGTGGCCTAATGGGCCTAAATGGCCTAAGTGGCCCAATGGGCCTAAGTGGCCTAAGTGTCCTAATGGACCTATGTGGACAAATGGGCCTAATGGGACTAATGGTTCTAATGGGAATAATGGGCCTAATGGGCCTAAGTGGTCGATGTGGATTAATGGGCCTAAGTAGCCTAATGAGACTAATGGGCCTAAGTGGCCTATTGGGCCTAAGTGGGATAATGGGACTAATGGGCCTAAGTGGCCTAATGGGCCTAAGTGAGCTAATGGTACTAATAGGAATAATGATCCTAAGTGGCGTAAGTGTACTAATGGGCCTATTGGTCCTAAGTGGCATAATGGGCCTAAGTGGCATAAGTGGTGTAATTGGCCCAATGAGCATAAGTGTCCTAATGGGCCTAATGTGTCTTAGTGGCCTAATGAGGCTAATGGGCCTGAGTGACCTAAGTGGCCTAATGGGCCTAATGGGCCTAAGTGGACTAATGGCCATAATGGGCCTTAGTATCCTAATGGGCCTAATGGGCCTAAGTGGCCTAATGAGTCGAATGACCCTAAGTGGCCAAATGGACCTAATGGGCCTCAGTGTCTTAATTGGCCGAATGGGCTTAAGTTGCCGAAGTGGCCTAATGAGGTGAATGGGCCTAAGTGGACTAATGGGCCTAATAGGTTTAAATGGACTAATGGGCCTAATTGGCCTAAGTGGCTTAATGGACCTGAGTGGCCAAATGGGCCAAATGTGCATAAGAGGCCAAAGTGGCCAAAGTGGACTCATAGGCCAAATGGGCCTAATCACCTAATGGGCCTAAGTGGCCTAATGGGACTATATGGGCCAATGGGCCCCATGGGATTCATTGGACTAATGGGCCTAATGGACCTAAGTGTTCTAAGTGTCCTAATGGGCCTAATTGGCCTAATGGGCCTCAATTTCCTGACGGGCCTAATGGGCCTAAGGTGCTTAATGGGCCTAATAAGCCAAATGGGGCTCAGTGGCATAATGGACCTAATGGACTTAAGTAGCCTGAGTGGCCTAATGGGTATAGTGGGCCTAGGTGGCCTAATAGGCCTAAGTAGCCTAATGGGCCTAAGTGGCATAATGGGCTTAACTGGCCTAAGTGGCCTAATGGGCCTAATGGGCATAGTTGGCCTAAGTGGCCAAATGAGCCTAATGGTTCTAAGTGGACTAATGGGACTAATGAGACTTAGTGTCCTAATGGGTCTAATGGGCTGAATGAGCCTAAGTGGCCTATGTGGCCTAATGGGTCTAATGGGCTTAAGTGGCCTAATGGGTTAAGTGGGACTCAGTGGCCAAATGGGCCTAATGGGTTAAGTGGGACTCAGTGGCCTAATGGGCCTAAGTGGCCGAAGTGGCCTAATGGGCCTAATGGTCCTAAAGGGCCTAAGTGTCCTAATGATATGAATGGGCCTAAGTGTCCTCATGGGCCTAATGGGACTCAGTGGCCTAATGGGCCTGATGGGACGAATGGGCCTAAGTGGCCTAAGTGGCTTAATGGACATAATGGGCCTAAGTGGCATAATGAGCCGAATGTGCCTAAGTGGCCTAATGGGCCTAAAAGGACTAATGGTGTCACGAACCAAATCTGGTCGCCGCCCAAACTGGCACCAAACCCAGCCCGAGAACAAGGGCAAATACCACAAATCCACTGAGCAACAAAACCGGGAACACCCCTAGGCACTAGATAGTCTCAGGGCCCATGTACCACGTACCTCAGTGTAATGTAACCATAGTAAAATCCTTTCTCGTGCACGAGCCACTAGTAGGGAACATACCCATAACCTAGTGGTCCCCAACCATCATCCACATAGTTTAGTTAGAGTTGTCTTTATCCAAATGCTAAGTGAAACAGGGACAAAACCCATCCGGTCCACTAGCCGTACTAGTACAAATCCGCCCCACCTAGGTACCTGGGCTTCCCCCTTTGTGCTCAAACAATTTCAGGATTTAACACACATCCATTTTAATGTAAAACACCACTACTGGTCACATACACCAAATACAGTAGCTATCTCATTTTATACCACTTAAAACACACAACAAACTCTTTGAATTTGAATAAATCAATTTCACAAAATCTCGTGTAGTTTTGCACACAAAACCCCTTAAGAAACCCACTTGTACACGATGTTCGCAATTGTAAGTTACCAAAACAGTAAAGTCAGCCCAATAAATATCAATTAAAACAACAAATCAATTTTTGGGCATCCTCATGTTAAACAAGAAGTGTTCTCTTTGTAAAACCTTCATTTTCACACAAAAGTGGAACCAAAACTTCACTTTCTTTACAAGCACAATTAAAACTCATTATTTGCAGCAATTACCAAAGGGGATAAACATTATAAACAGTATTTTATGCCTTATTACACATCAATAAAAACAACTAAGTATTTATAGGGCATCCCCAAATTAACAAACAAAACACTTCTTTGGAAAACCCCCAATTTCACACCAAATTGGCATTTTAAATTCAATTGCAATGGAAACATCATTAGAACCAATTTTTGTAGCAATAATAAAATTATATAAATCTTAAAATATGATAAATACAGCATGCTAATACACAAAGATTGCATCAACATTGGAATCACCTACCAAATCAAATGAAACCATTGAATCCTTTGTGCGAAAACACAAACGCACCACCGCCGCACCTCAAGAAGGGTAGATCAAACCTAAAAATAGAAAATTGGACCAAGAAAACCCAAGGTTAAACCTTAGGTTCGAACCCCTACCCACTGGTCATTGTTCACTTCAATAAAAAGGGAGGAAACCCTAAACAAATAGAATGAAACCCTAATCAATTTGAAAGGGGAAAAGAAATGGACAAACTTACTTGATAAATATAGAATGAATCTCCCCAAAACACTAGTATCTGAAATTTAAAACGGCCAAAACTCAGGGGATGGTCTCACAAGAATTATTAGGTCATTTAGGAATTAGAATGGAGGGAAAAGATTAAGAATAGAAGGAGTTATGAAAAGATCAATTTACCTCTCCAAAATCTGGACGATTTCTGAAATCCAAAAAGTTTCGACTATTTTCGCGACTCTATCGAGCTCCAAATTGTGGGAGGAGGGCATGGGGTCGTGCCTGGGCTTCTTAGGGTCGATAGGGAGGTGGAATCACCGAAAAATACATTTTAATGAATAAGATATTAATATATTAATGAAACAATTTAAAATTGGAAAATGGGCTTTCGGGTTGGCCCAATTCTCAAATAAAAACAAAAATCCCACATGCTTATGGATTTATAAAGGCCCCAAATTTAAATTTGGGGTTAATATATCAGGGGAGAACAAATAGGAGTTGGACTGAGTCAAAAATATTAAAAATTGAAAAAGTTATAAATGAAACAAAATTTATTTTTAAATCTGGAATTGGGCTCGCAGTTTGGCCCAATTCATGAAAACTCACCTATTCTCAATAAAACCTTTGGAAACCACCAAAACAAATCATGAGTGGAAAATAAATTTAAAATAACCCTAAAATAGGTTACGTACGTGAAAAATGGGACCATTGGGTTTAATTGGACTAATGGGCCTAAGTGGCCTAATGGGCCTCAGTGGCCTGATGGGCCAAATGGGACAAATGGGCCTAAGCGGCCAAAGTAGCTTAATGGGATGAATATGCCTAATGGTCTTAAGTGGCTTAATGATTCGAATGGGACAAAGTGGCCAAATGAGCCTGATGGTCCCAATGGTCTTATGTGGCCTAATGTGACTGATGGGCCTAATGGGCTTAATGGGTCTGAGTGGCCTAATGAGCTGAATGCACCTAAGTGGCCTAATGGGCTAGATGAGCCTGATGGTCCTGATGGGAATAATGGGCTAAATGAGCCTAAGTGGACTCATGGGCATGATGGGACTAATGGGCCTCATGGGTTTAATGGGTCTAAGTGGCCTAATGAGCTGAATGTGCCTAAGTGGTCGATTGGTCCTCATGGGGATCATGGCCCTAATGGGCCTTAGTGGCCTAATAGGCCTGATGGGACAAATGGGACAAGTGGGCCTTAGTGACCTAATGGTCCTAATGGGCCTAAGTGTCCTAGGTGGCCTAATGCACATAATGCGCCTAATAGCCCTGATGGGCCTAATGGGCATAATGGGTCTAAATGGCCTCAATGGCCTAATGGGTCTAATGGGCCTAAGTGGCTTAATGAGATGAACAGGCCTAATTGGCCTTATGGGCCTAGTAGATTTAAGTGTCCTAATGGGCCTAATGGGTCTAAGTGGCCTAATGAGATTGATGGGCCTAATGGGCCTAATGGGCCTCAGTGGCTTCATGGTCCTAATGGGACTCATGGGCCTAAGTGGCCTAAATTGCTTAATGGGCATCATGGGCCTAATGGGATTAGTGGGCCTAATGGGCCTAAGTGGCCTAATGGGCCCGATGGGTATAATGGGCCTAATGGGCCTCAGAGACCCAATGGGCCTAATGGTCCTGATTGGCCTAATGGTCACAATGGTCCTTAGTGGGATAATGTGCCTAAGTGTCCCAATGGGGCTCAGTGGCCCAATGGGCCTAATGGGCCTAAGTGTCCTAATGGGCCTTAATGGCCGAATGGGCCGAATGGGCTAGATAGGCCAAATGGGCACAATGGGGAAAAGTGGCCCAATGGGCCTAAGTGGCCTAATGGGCCCAATGGGCCTAATGTGCTTAAGTGTCCTAAGTGGGCTGATGGGCCCAATGGGCCTAATGGGTATAAGTGGCTGAGTGGGAATAATGGGCCAAATGGGCCTCGTGGGCCTAAGTGGAATCATGAGCCTGATGGGCCTCCTAGGCCTAAGTGGCCCAATGGGCCTAGTGGACCTAAGTGACCCAGTTTTCCTAAAGGGCCTAATGGGCCTAAGTGGCCCGATGGGACTAATGGGACTCATGGTTCTAAAAGATTGGATGGGCTGAATGGGCCTAAGGGGCCTCATGGGCCCAATGGGACTAATGGGACTAAGTAATTTAATGGGCATAATGGGCCTAATCGGCCTAAGAGGACCAATGGGCCTAAGTGGCCTAATGGGCACTATGGGTTAATGGTCCTAATTATCCTAAGTATCCTAATAGGCCTACGTGGCCTAATTGGGCTAATGGGCCTAAGTGGCCTAATCGGGCTAATCGACCGACTGGTCCTAACGGGTCAAAGTGGCCTAAGTGGATTAACCGGCCTAATGAGGCTAATTGGACGAATGGGACCAATGGGTTTAATGGGATTAATGGGTCTAAGTTGCCTAATGGGACTAATGGGCCTATGTGGCCTAATGGGCCTCAGTGGACAAATGGGCTTAATGGGCCTAATGGGTTTAATGGGCCTAATGGGCCTAAGTGGCCTAATGGACCTAAGTGGTCAAATGGGCATAATGGGCCTAAGTGTCCTAATGGTACCAAGTGGCCTAATCCCCCTAATCGACTGAATGGGACTATGTGGCCTAATGGTCCTAATGGGCCTAATGAGCCTAATGGGCATAAGTTCCCTTAGTGGCCTAATCAGCATAATCGACTGAATGAGAGTAATGGGACTAAGGGGCATAAGTGGCCTAATGGGGCTAATGGGCCTAATGGGTCTAATGCCTAAGTGTCCTTAGTGGACTAATGGACCTAATGGGCCTAATGGGCATAATGGGCCTAAGTGGCCTAAGTGGTCTAATTGGTCTAATCATCCAAATGGGTCGAATGGGCCAAAGTGGCCTAATGGGCCTAAGTTGTCAAATGGGCCTAATGGGACTAGGTGGCTTAATGGGATTAATGAGACTAATGGGCCTCAATGGCCTAATGGTTCTAATGGGCCTCATTGGCCTAAGTGGCCTAAGTAGCATAATGGGCCTCATGGGCCTAATGGGCCGAATGGGCGTAATGGGCTTAAGTGTCCTGATGGGCCTGATGGACCTAATGGGACTAATGGGCCTTAGGGGCCTAATGGGCCTGATTGGTCTCATGACCATAATGGTTCTCTGTGTCCCAATGTGCCTAAGTGGCCCAATGGGCCATAGTGGTCGAATGGCACTAAATGGCCCAATGAGCCTAATGGGCCTAATAGGCCACATGGGAACAACGGGGTGAAGTGGCCCAGTGGGCCTAAGTTTCCTAATGGGCCTAATGGGCCTAAGTTACCTAATGGGCCTAAGTGGCCTAATGGGTCGAATGGGCCTCATGGGTTGAATGGGCCTAAGTGTTATAATGGGCTTCATGGGTCTAAGTGTCCTAATGGGCCTAGTGGGCTAATGGGCCTAATTTTATGAATGGGTCTTATGGGAATAGTGGGCCTCCGTGGCATAATGGGCCTCATGGGCATAATAGGTTCAATGGGTATAATGGGTCTCATTGGGCCAATGGACCAAATGGGCCTAAGTGGGCAAATGGGCCTAATGTGCCTAATGGTCCTAATGGGCCTAAGTGGCATAAGTGTCCTAATCAACATAATGGGAATAAGTGGCCTAAATGGCCTAATGGGTCTAATGGGTCTAATGGGCCTTAGTCGTCGTATAGGCATGATAGGCCTGATGTGCATAATGGTCCTAATGGGCCAAGTGGCCTAAGTGGCATAATGGGCCCTATCAGCCTAATGGGATTAATGGGATTAATTGGCCTAAGTGGCTTACGGGGGACAATGGGCCTAAGTTGCCGAATATGCCTAATGGACCTAAGTGGCAGAATGGACCTAATGGGACTAAGTGGCGAAATGGGCCGAATAGGCATATGTGGCCTAATTGGCCTAATGGGCTTAAGTGACTGAATGGGCCTGATGCGCCTAATGGGCCTCAATGGCCAAATGGGCCGAAGTGGACTCATGGGCCTAATGGTCCTAATGGGCATAAGTGGCATAATGGGCCCAATGGGCCTCATGGGCCTTAGTGGGCTCATGGGTCTGATGAGCCTCAGTGGCCTCATGGTCTTGAAGGTCCTAATGTCTCTCATGGGCCTAATGGGCCTAATGGGATTAATGGGCCTAATGGTCCTTCTTGGATTAAGTGGCCAAGTGGGCCTAATGGGTCTAAGTGGCTGAAGTGTCTTGATGGGCTTAATGGGCCAAAGTGGATGAATGGGACTAGTGCACCTGATGGTCCTAATGGGCCTAAGTGGCTTGATGGGCCTAATGGGCCTCATGGTCCTAATCGACCTAAGTTTCCTCATGGGCCTAATGGGCCTAGTGGACCTAATGGACCGAAGTGGCCTAATGGGCCGAATGGTCCCAATGGGCCTAATTGACTTAAGTGGTCTAATGGGCATGATGGGCCTAATGGGACTAGTGGGATTCATGGGCCTCATGGTCCTAAGTGACCTAAGTGGCCTAATGGGCCTAAGTGATCTAATGGGACTTGTGGTTCTAATTGGATTGATGGGCCTAGTGGGCCTCATGGGCCTAATGGACCTAATGGGCCTAAGTTGCCTCTTGGTCCCAATGGGCATAATGGGCCTAATAGGCCTATGTGGGCTAAGTGGGATGAAGGGGACTAATGGGCCGAAGGGGCCAAGTGGCCTAATGGGGCTAATGGGTCCAATGGGCCTTAGTGGGATAAGGGGCCTAATGGGTTGAGTGGGCCAAATGTGACGAAAGGGCCCAATAGGCCTCATGGGACAAATGGGCCTAGCGGGCCTAATGGACCTAACAGGCCTAAAGGTTCTAGTGGGCCTAATGGGATTAATGGGCCTAATAGGCCTAATGGTCCCAAGTGGACTGATGGGTTTAATGGGCCTCGTGGGCCTAAGTGGACTCATGGGCCCAAGGGCCTTGGAAGCCTAAGTGTCCTAATGGGCCTGATGGTCCTCTTGGGCCGAATAGGCCTCATGAGACTCATTGGTGGAATGTGCCTCATGGGCCTAATGGACCTGAATGGCCTAATGGGACTAGTGGCCATCAGTGGCCTAATGGGCCTAAGTTCCCTAGTGGGACTAATGGGCCTAATGGGCCTAATGGACCTAATGGGCCTAAGTGGCCTAAGTGACCTAGTCGGGCCGATCGACCGAGTGAGCCTAATGAGTCTAAGTCACTTAACGATCCTAATGGGACTAATGGGTTTAATGAGCCTAATGGGCCTAAGTGTCCTAATGGGCCTAATGGGATGACATGGCCTAATGGGCCTACATGGCCTAATCGGGCTAACCGACAGAATGGGCCTAATGAGACTAATGGGAATAATTGGACTAATGGGTTTAATGGGCCTAATGAGCCTAAGTGTACCAATGGGCCTAATGGGCCTACATGGCCTAATAGGCATAATGGGCTTAAGTGGTGAAATGGGCCAAATGGGCCCAATGGGACTAATGGGTTTAATGGGCCCAATAGGCTTAAGTGGTTGAATGGGCCTAATGGGTCTAACTAGCCTAATGGGGCTAATAGGCCTAATTTACTTAGGGGCCTAATGGGCCCAAGTTTCCTAATCCCCCTAATCGACTAAATGGGCCTAATGGGCCTAAGTGGGGTAATGGGCCTAATGGACTGAAGTGGCCTAATAGGCCCAATGAGCCTAATAGGCCGAAGTGGCCGAAATGGTCTAATCGGCCTCATCAACTGAGTGGGACTAATGAGAATAATGGGCATAATGGTCCTAAGTGGCTAAATGGGCCTCGGTGGCCTAATGGGCATACTGGGCCTAAGTGGCTGAAATGGCCTAATGGGCCTAAGTGGCCTAATGGGACTAATCGACCTAATGGGGTTAGTGGCTGAAATTTTCTAATGATCCCAAGTGGCCTAATTGGCATAATGGGACTAAGTGGCCTAATGGGAAAAAGTTTACTAATTGGCATAAGTTTCCTAATGGTCCTAAGCAGCCTAATAGGCCTAAGTGGCCTAATAGACCTAACAGGCATAATGGACCTACTGGCCTAATTGGCCTAATGGGCATAATGGGCCTAATGAGCCTAAGTGGCCTAATGGGATTAATGGGTCTAGGGGGAATTAGTGGACTAATGGGATTAATGGGCCTTAGTGGCCTAATGGTTTGATGTTTCCTAATGGGACTAGTGAGCCTAATGGTCCTCAGTGGCCTAATGGGCCTAATGGGCCAAATGGGCCTAATGAGCCTAAGTGGACTAATGAGATGAATGAGATTAAGTGGCCTAATGGGCCTCAGTGGCCTAATGGGCATAATGGGCCTAAGTGGATGTAGGGGCCTAATGGGCCTAATGGGCCTAAGTGGCCTAATGCGCTAAACAGGCCTAAGTGGCCTAATGGGCCTAATGGGCCTGAGTGGCCTAATGGGAATAATGATCCTGATGGGCCTAATGGGCCTAATGGGCTGAAGTGGCCTAATTCGGTGAATGGGCCTAGTGGCCTGATGGGCCATATGGGCATAATCTGTCGAATGGGCCAAAGCGGCCCAATGGGCTTGATGGGCCTGATGGGTCTAATGGGCCTATGTGGCCTAATGAGCTTATTGTGCCTAAGTGGCCTAATAGGCTAAATGGGCCTCATTGGCCCGATGATCCTAAGTGACCTAATGAGTCCGATGGGACTGATGGGCCAAATGGGCCAAATGGGCCTCTGTGGCCTTAGTGGCCACATGGACGTCATGGGCCTAGTGGGCCTCATGGGCGTAAGTGGCCTAATGAGCCTATAGGGCCTAATGGGTGTCAGTGGACTAATGGGTCTGATGCGCCTAATGGGCCTAATTGGCTAATGGCCTTGATGGGCCTAATGGGAGAAATGGGCCTATGTGGTTAATGGGTCTAAGTGGCCTCAATGTACTAGTGGGCCTAAGGGGCCTACGTGGCCTAATGAGTGGAGTGGATCTCTGTGGACTAATGGGACTAAATGGGATGAAGTAGCCTAATGGGCCTAATGGGCCTAAGTGGCCTCATGGGCTTGATGGGCCTTAGTGGACACATGGGCCAAATGAGCCCAAGTGGCCTAATAGGACTAAGTGGCCTCATTGGCCTTAGTAGACTAATTGGCATAATGGGCCTCAATGGCCTAATGGGCCTTATTGGACTAATGGGATGAATAGGCCTAATGGGCCTAAGTGGTAGAAATGGCCTAATGGGCTTAATGGGCCTAATGGTCCATAGTGGCCTAATGTGCCTAATCGGCCTAATGGGCCCAAGTGGACAAATTGGAAAAATGGGCCTAAGTGGTCTCATGTGCCTAAGTGGCCTGATGGGCCTAAGTGGCCTAATGGGCCTAAGCGGACTAACGGTCCTAAGTACCTTCATGGGTTTGATGAGCCTAATGGGCCTAGTGGGCCTCAGTGGACAAATGGGCCTAATGGACCTAAGTAACCTAATGGGCCTAAGTGGTCTAAATGGCCTAATTGGCCAAAGTGGACTAGTGGGACTATTGGGACTTAGTGGCCCAATGGGCCAAATGAGCCTAAGGGGACCAAGTGACCTAATGGGCCTAATGGATGTAACTGGCCTAATGGGCCTAGTGGGCCTTAGTGGCCAAATGGGCCAAATGGTCATAATGTGCCTAAGTGGCTTAATGGGCCTAATGGGCCTAAGTGGCCTAATGAACCGAATGGGCCAAAGTGGCCTAATGGGCCTAATGGACCTCAGTGGCCTAATGGGCCTCAGTGTCCTAATGGGCCTAATTGGTCTGAGTGGTTGAAATGGCCTAATGGGCCTAATGGGTCGCAATGGCCTAATGGGCCTAATTGACCTAAGTGGATGGAATTTCCAAATGGGCCTAAGTTTCCTAATTGGCATAATGGGCCTAAGTGGCCTAATGGGCCTAAGTGTTCTGGTGGCCCTAATGGGCCTAAGTGGATTAATGGGACTAATGGTCCTAGGTGGGATAATGGACATAAGCGCCCTAATGGGATTAATGGGCCAAAGTTACATAATGGGTTAAAGTGGCATGATGGGCCCCATATGCCATAGTGGCCTAATGGGCCTAATGGGATGAATGGGCCTAAGTGGCCTAATAGGCCAAATGGGCCTAATGTGCCTAAGTGGCCTAATGAGACAAATGGGCCTAAGTGGCCTAATATGGCCTCAGTGACCTAGTGGGACTAAGGGACCCAAGTGGCCTAAGTGGCCTAATGGGTCTAATGGGCATAAGTGGCCTAATGAGCTGAATGGGCCTAATGGGCCTAATGGGAATAATGGACCTAAGTGGCTAAATGGGACTGACGGGCCTAATGGGTCGAATGAGCGTAATGGTTCTAAGTGTCCTAATGAGCTAAATGGGCCTAAGTGGCCTAATGTTCCTGATGGGCCTGATGGGCATAATGGGCCAAATGGGCCTAAGTGGCGTCATGGGATTGATGGGATTGATAGTCCTAATAGACTTAAGTGGCCTAATGAGCTGAATGGGCCTAAGTGGTCTAATGGTCCAAATGGGCCTCATGGGCCTCATGGGCCAAATAGGCCAAATGGGCCTCACTGGCCTCATGGGCCTAATGGGTCTAAGTGGCCTAAGTGGCCTAAGTGGACTAAGTGGCCTAATGGGCCGAATGGGCCTTGGTGGCCTAATGGGCCTAATAGCCCTGATGTGCGTAATGAATCTGATGGGCCTAATGGCCCGAATGGGCCTGATGGGTGTAATGGGGCCAAGTGGCTTAATGGGCCTAAGTGGCCTTAATGGCCTAATGGGCCTAATAGGCCTAAGTGGCCTAATGCACTGAATGGGCCAAAGTGGCCTAGTGGGCTTAAGTGGCCAAATTGTATTGATGGACCAAATGGGCCTTATGGGCCTTAGTGGACTCATTGGCCTAATGGGCCTAAGTGACCAAATGGGACTAATGGGCCTGATTAGCCTAATGGCCATAATGAGACTCAGTGGCCAAATGGGCCTAATTGGCCTGATAGGCCCAATGGACAAAATGTGCCGAATTGGCCCAATGGGCCTAATGGGCCCAATGGGACTAAGTGGCTGAATGGGCCTATTAGGCCTGATGAGCCTCATGGACCTAATGGGCCTAATGGTCCTAATGGGCCTAAGTGGCCTAAGTGGCCTAAGTGGGCTGACAGGCTTAATGGGCCCAAGTGGTCTAATAGGCTTAATGAACCTTAGTGGCCCAATGGGTCTGACATACTAGATAGAAAAAATGGGTCTGATGGTCTTGATGGGCCTAAGAGGCCTAAGTGGCCTAATGGGCCTAATGGTCCTAATGTTCTTAATGGGCCTAAGTGGCGTAATGGACCCAATGAGCCTAAGTGGCTTGAAGGGACCAATGGGCCTAATTTTCTTGATGGGATGAATGGGCCTAAGTGGCGGAATGGGCCTATGTGGCGGAATGGGCCGAATGGGTCTAATGGGCCTCAGGGTCTGAATAGGCCTCAAGGGACAAATGGGCCTAAGTGGCCTCATGGGCCTAATGGGCCTAATGGGCATAAGTTTCCTAATAGACCTAATGGGCCTCATGGGACTAAGTGGATTCATGTGCCTAATGGGCTTAATGGGATTAATGGGCCTCCTAGGCTGAAGTGGCCTAGTGGGCCGAGTGGGCCTAATGGGCCAATGGGCCTAAGTGTCCTAATGGACCTAATGGGAATTTGTTCCTGAATGGGAGTAGTGGTCCTAAAGTGCCTAATGGTCCTAATGGGATGAAGTGGCCAGATGGGCCTAATGGACCTAATAGGCCTAAGTGGCCTCATGGACCAAATGGGCCTAATGGGCCTAATAGACCTAATGAGCCTAAGTGGCCTGATGGGACTGATGATCTTAATGGACCTCAAGGCCTTAAGGACCTAAGTGGACTAATGTGTCAATTGGGCCTAATGGGACTAATGGGCATAATCGTCCGAATAGGCCTAATTAGCCTGATTTTCCCGATGGACCTAAGATGCCTAATGGGCCCAATGGCCATAATGTGCCTAATGGGCCTAAGTGGTCGAAGTGGGCCTAAAGGGCCTAATGTTCTGAATGGGCCTAAGTGGAATAATGGTCCCAATGGACCTCATGGGCCTAAATGGCCTATTGGGTTGAGTGGGCTGATTGGAACGAATGGGACTAGTGGGTCCAATGGGCCTAATTGGCCTAAGTTGACGAATGGGCCTAATGGGCCGAAGTGGCCTAAAGGGACTAGTGGTCCTAATGGGATTAATGTACCTAATGGTCCTAATGGGCCTATGTGGTATGATGGATCTAATGCGCGTCATGGTTCTCATGGGACTAAGTTGACTCATAGGCCTAATGGGTCGAATGGGCCTAAGTGACATAATGGGCCTGATGGGCCTAATGGGACCCATGGGCAGAATGCGCCTCATGGACCTATGGAATGATGGTCCAAATGGGACTCATGGAATTAAGAGGCCCAATGGGCCTAGTGGACCCAATGGTCCTGATGGGCCTGATGGGGCTAGTGGGCTAGATGGGCCAAACTGACCTAAGTGGCTTGAGTGGCCTAATCGGGCGAATCTATTGAATGGGCCTAATGGCCTAAGTGGCCTAAGTGGATTAATGTACCTAATGGGCCTAGTGGGACTAATGGGTTTACTGGGCCTAATGGTCCTAAGCTTCCTAATGGGCCTAATGGTCCTATGTTGCCTAATGGGCCCAATGGGCCTAGGTGGCCTAATCGAGCTAATCGACTAAATGGGCCTAAGGGGCCTAAGTGGAATAAGTGGCTTAATAGGCCTAATGGGACTAATGGTTTTAATGGGTCTAATGGGCCTAGGTGGCCTAATGGACTTAAAGGGCCTAAGTGGACTAATGGGCCTAATGAGACCAAGTGGCCTAATTCCCCTAATCGACTGAATGGGCCTAATGGGCCTAATGGTCCTAAGTGTCCTAATGAGACTAAAGGTCCTAAGTGGCTTAATGGGCCTAATGGTCCTAATCGACCTAAGTTGCCTAAGTGGGTTAATTGGCCTAATCAATCAATGGGACAAATGGGCCTAAGTGGACTAATGGGCCTAATGCTTAAGTGGCCTAAGTGTCCTAATGGGCCTAATGGGCCTAATGGTCATAATGATATTAATGGTTCTAAGTGTCCTAAGTGGTCTAATCAGCATAATTGACCAAACCGTCCTAAGTGTCCTAATGGGCCAAATGGGTATATGTGGCTCAATCGTCATAATCCGCCAAATGGGCCTAATAGGCCAAGTGGGACTAAGTGGTCTAATGGGACTAATGGGCCTAATGGGTCTAAGTGGCCTAATCTTCCAAATCAAATGAATGATCCTAAGTGGCCTAATGGGCCTAAGTGGCCTAATCAGGCTAATTGACCGAATGGTCTAAAGAGGTCAAATCGGGCTAATCGATCGAATGGACCTAATGGGATGAAGTTTCCTAATGGGCCTAATGGGCCTAATGGTTCTAACTGTCTTAAGTGGCCTAGTCGTCCTAATCAATCAAATAGGCCTAATGAGCTTAAGTGGCCTAATGGGCCTAATGGGTCCAATGGGTCTAAGTGGCCTAAGTGGCCTAATCAGCCTAATCCATCAAATGGGACTAATGGGCCTTATGGGCCTAAGTTGACGATTGGGACTAATTATCCTAAGTGGTCGAATGTAAATAATGGGACAAATTGGCCTAATAGGGTTAATGGGCCTAATGGGCCTAAGTTGAAAAATGGGATTTAGTGGTATAATGGCCCTAATGGGCCAAATGGGAGTAAGTGGCCTAATGGGAATAATAGGCTAAAGTGGCCTAATGGGTCTAAGTGGCTGAATGGCCCTAGTGGGCCTAAGTGGCCGAATGGGCATAATGGACCTAATGTTTCTAATTGTCCGAATGGGACTAATTGGTGTAAGTGGCCTAATGGGCCTAGGTGGAAGAATGAGCCTAGTGTGCTTAAGTGGCCTAATGAACCTAAGTGGCCTAATGGGCCCAGTGTGACTAAGTGGTCGAGTGAGCCATTTGGTCTTATTAACCTAATGAGCCTAATGGGTATAATTGATGTAAGTGTCCTAATGGACCTAAGTGGCCTAAAGGGCCTAGTGGGCCTCATGGACCTCATGGGCCTAAGTGGCCTCATGGGCACTAGTGTCCTGATGGGTCTAATGGGCCTCATTGGTCTCATGGGCCTCATGGGACTAAGTGGCCTCATGGGCCTAAGTGGCCTCATGGGCCCAATGTGCCTAATGAGACTAAGTTTCCTAATGGCCCGGATGGGCCTCATGGGCGGAATGCGCCTCATGGGCCTAATGGTCCTGATGGACCTAATGGTCCTAAGTGGAGTAATGGGCCTAAGTTCCCTAATGGGCCTAATAGGTCTAATGGGGCTAATGGACCTAATTGGCATAAGTGGCTTAATTGGTCTAATCAACCGAATGGTCCTCATGGACCTATGTGGCCTAAGTGTATTAACAGGACTAATGGGCCTAGTGAGACTAATGGGTTTAATGGGCCTAATGGGCCTAATGGGCCTACGTGGCCTAATGGGCCAAGGTGACCTAATCTAGCTAATTGACCAAATGGGCCAAATGGGCCTAAGTAGCCTTAGTGGTTTAACAGGCCTAATGGGATTAATGGGACTAATGGGTTCAATGGGCCTAATTGGCCTAATGGGTCTATGTGGCCTAATGGGCCTAATAGGCCTAAGTTTCCAAATGGGCCTAATGGGCCTAATGGTAATAATGGGTTTAATGGGCCTAAGTGGGGTAATGTGCCTAATGGGATAATGGACGTAAGGGGACTAATGGGCCTAAGTGCCCTATTCCCCCCAATCGATCGAATGGGCCTAATTGGTCGAATGGGCCTTAGTGGATTAATGAGGCTAATGGGCTTAATGGGTTTAATTGGCCTAAGTGCCCTAATTGGCCTAATCAGCCTAATTGAATGATGGGACAAATGGGCCTAAGTGGCCTAAGTGGTCTAATGATCCTAATCGGCTGAATGAGCCTAATAGCCCTAAGTGTCCAAACGGGCCTATGTGGCCCAATCGGCCTAATCAACCAAATGGGCCTAATGGGAATAATAGGCCTAAGTTGTTTAATGGGCATAATGGGTCTAAGTGGCCTAATATGCCAAATTGACTGAATGGTCCAAATGAGCCGAAGTGGTCTAATGGGCCTAAATGGCCTAATCAGCCTAAGTGGCCTAATCGGGCTAATCGAACGAATGGGCCTAAGTTGCCAAATCGTCCTAATCAATCGAATGGGACTAATGGGCCTAAGAGGCCGAATGTCACTAATGGGACTAATGGGTCTAAGTGTTCTAATCGGCCTAATCGACCGAATGGTCCTAAGTGGCCTGATGGCCCTAATGGGACTAATGGGTCTAAGTGGCATAATTGGCCTAATCGATTGGAAGGGACTAATGTGGCTCATGGGCCTAAGTGTCCGATTATAAATAATGGTCCTAAGTGGCTGAATGGGCCTAATGGTCCAAATTGTACTAATAGGGTTAATGTACCTAATTGGACTAAGTGGATGAATGAGCTTAAGTGGCATAATGGGCCTAATGGGAATAAGTGTCCTAATGGGCCTAATGAGCCAAAGTTCCCTGATGGGCTTAAGTGGCCTAATGAGCCTAGTGGGCCTAAGTGGATGAATGAGCCTAATGCGCCTAATGGCCTAATTAGGCCCATTAGGTCACTAAGTCCCCTAGGGCCCATTGGCCCACATACTCCCATTAGGACCATTAGGCCACTTAGGCCCATTATGAAACTTAGTCCCATTTGGCCCATGAGGCCACTTTGGCCACTTTGGCATGTTATGCCCATTTGGCCCATTCGGCCACTTAGGCCCATTAAGCCACTTAGGACAATTAGACCTATTAGTCCACTTAAACCTATTGGGCCCATTGGTCCACTTAGGCCCATTCCGCCCATTAGGCCACTTCGACAACTTAGGCCCATTCGTCCAATTAAGACACTAAGGTCCATTAGGTCCATTTGACCACTTAGTCTCATTCGACTCATTAGGCCACTTAGGCCCATTAGGCCCATTAGGCTACTAAGGCCCATTAGGACCATTAGTCCACTTAGGCCCATTAAGCCACTTAGGCCACTTAGGCCCATTAGCCTCATTAGGCCATTAAGACCTATTAGGCCCATTAGGACACTTAGGGTCATTGGGCCTATTACACCACTTAGGCCACTTATGCCCATTAGGCCACTTAGGCCCATTAGGCCCATTAGGCCACTTAGGACACTAAGTCCCATTATGCCCATTAAGACCATTATCCAACTTAGGCCCATTAGGCCACATTGGCCCATTAGTCCCATTATCCCACTTAGGCCCAATTGGAAACTTCGGCCCATTAGTCCCATTAGGCCACGTAGGCACATTAATCCACATAGACCACTTAGGCCCATTAGGCCCATTATTCCCATTAGGCCCATTTGGCCCACTTGGCCCATTTGGACACTTAGTCCCATTTGGACACTTAGGCCACTTAGGCCCATTGGGCCACTTAGGCCACTTAGGCCCATTAGGACACTTAGGCCACTTGGGCTCATTATGACCATTAGGCCCATGAGTTCAGTTAGGCTCATTAGGCCACTTAGGACCATTTGGCACATTACACCACTTAGGCCCATTGGGCCACTTATATCACTTAGGCCACTTATGCCCACTAGGCCACTTAGGCCAATTAGGCTTATTAGGCCCATTAGGACACTTATGCCCATTATGCCCATTTTTTCACTTAAGCCTATTATGCCCCTTAGGACCATTTGTCCCACTCATCCACTTAGTCCCATTAGGCCAATTAGGTCCATTAGTACACTTAGGCCCATTAGGCCACTTAGGCCCATTTGACCCATTAGGCCCGTTCGTCCCATTAGTTCCGTTGGGGCATTGAGGCCCATTCATCCCATTGGGTTACTTAGGATCATTATTCCCAATACGCCATTTAGGCTTATTCATCCCATTAGGCCCATTAGGCCACTTAGGATAGTTAGGCCCATTAATCCACTTTATCCAGTTAATCCCATTAGGTTCATTAGGCCCATTATGCCACTTAGGCCCATTCATCCCATTAGGCCCATTAGGACACTTAATCTAGTTCATCCCATTAGGCCACTTAGGCCAGTTAGACCCATGAGGCTCATTGGGACCATTAGAACGATTAGGCCAGTTAGTCCAGTTGTGCACATTCATCCCATTGGGCCCATTTGGCCACTTAGGCATGTTAGGCCCATTAGGCTTATTTGACCCATTAGGCCACTCTGGCCCATTCACCTTATTAGGTCACTTAGTCCAGTTAGGCCCAGTTGGCCCATTAGGCCCCTTAGGCTTTTTAGGCCCATTAAGTCCATTAGGCCCATTGTTCCCATTAGGCCCCTTGGGCTAGTTAAGGTCATTCGACCACTTAGGCCCATTAGGCCCATTAGGCCCATTAGTCCAGTTAGGCCCATTAGGCCAATTAGGCCCCTTGGTAGGCCACTTGAAAGTGCTCAATGGACGATTGTATCACTGAGAGGGGGATGGGCGAATCAGTGATACTTTTTTCTATTATATTTCATTTCGAATGAAACAACCTTTGCCTCTTGTTAAAGATTCTATTCCCTAGTAAAAACAATTCAAACACGCATCCACCTGAACACAAGTATTTACAAGATTTTCTATTCAATGAGAATAGCTACGTCCTTGGTTTGGTATGGAAGTGATCCAATACCACACAATCCAGTAGAAAGAAATCATTGGATTACAACGAGTAGGATATACCCTTTCAATCACATAGCACTATGTAAAAAATCCAATAGTGCATGTCCACCCTCTTAGCACAAATAGGGTGATGCAATGATTGTGTAACTACTCAGGTTACCTATGATTATTTTCAATTCCAAAAAATGTATTCAATTGAAAACACTTCTTCAATTTCTTACTCAGAAGATGGTAAGAATTTCCTAGACTTTCTTAAGAAAAAAGAGCAACTTTGATTTTCCCAGTATGATTTTCCCAATCTGATTCCTTCGAGCATGATTCTCCCTAATATTATTCTTCCCGATATGATTTTCTCGATACGATTATTCTCGGTACAATTATCCGCAGTAAAAAAATATAACTTTGAAAAAATGCAATAGAGATGAATCGACACCACTTCAATTCTCCATCTTCCACAGTCTGAAAGACCTATTACAAAAATCCTGATTTGATTAATCCAGATCGATAGGATGATCATACAAAAATAATTGAGAAGACGAATAATGTAATTAGAAGAGTACGATAAACATTGAGTACAATGATCAACTGAATACAACGTTGTGATCTTGTCTCTTCTCTTTCACTTCAATCCGTCGAAACTTCTTCAACAAAATTGAATAGGGAAACTTCTTCTTCTCTCTAAAACTCAGAGCTTCTCTCTCATGAACAGTACGTTGGTCCACCTCAAGTACAACATTTGGTCTATTTGGCCCATTTGGCCACATAAATCCCATTTTTCCCACTTGGACACTTAAATCCCATTAGACCCATTAGGCCACCTAGGCCACTTAGGCCCATTCGACCCTTAGGCCCATTAGGCCCATTATCCCATTCAGGCCAATTAGGAAAATTTAGGTCCTTTAGGGAATTTAGTCCAATTAGAATATTTAGGATATTTAGTCCAATTTAAGCTAATTAATCCAATTAGTCCAATTAGGCCAATTAGGCCAATTAGGCAATTTAGTTCATTTAGGCCATTTAGGCCAATTTAGGACATTTAGGCTAATTGGGCCATTTAGGCCAATTTAGATCATTTAGGTTATTTAGGCCAATTTAGACCATTTATACCAATTCATCCATTTATTCCATTTAGGTAAATTTAGAAAATTTATAATAATTAGTTCAATTAGGTCGATTAGGCCATTTAGGCCGATTAGGCCAATTTTGACCATTTGGGCCAATTATGCCAATTATGAAATTTAATCCAATTTGGCCATTTAGGAAAATTTTGTCCATTTAGGCCATTTAGAACAATTTATTCCATTTAGGCCAATTAGTTCAATTATGTCAATTACACAATTTAGGCAATTTAGCCCAATTATTTTATTTAGGCCAATTTAGGCCATTTAGACCAATTAGGCCAATTAGACCAATTTTGGAAATTTAGTACATTTAGGAAAATTAGGCCATTTAGGCCAATTTATCGCATTTATATAAATTAGGAAAATTCTTCCAATTAGGAAATTAATGCCAATTATACCAATTAGGCCATTTAGGCCAATTTATGCCATTTAGGCCAATTTAGGCCATTCACGTCAATTTAGGTCGCTTAGGTCAATTATACCAATTAGTCCATTTAAACCATTTAGGAAAATTATTCCACTTAGTCCAATTATATCAATTAGTCCATTTAGTTCATTTAGGCCAATTAGGTTATTTAGACCATTTAGACCAATTTAGGCCATCTAGACCAGTTACGCCAATTTAGGCTATTTAGGCTAATTTAGGCCATTTAGCCTAATTAGACCAATTAGGAAAATTATTCCATTTATGCAATTTAGGATAATTAGGTCATTTAGGCTAATTAATCCATTTGGGCTAATTAGGCCAATTAGACCATTTAGGCCAATTTAGGCCATTTAGGCCCATTAATCAATTTGTTCATTTAGTCCATTTAGTCCATTTAGGCCAATTAGGCTATTTAGGCCATTTAGTTCATTTAATCCAATTAGACCAATTATAAAATTTAAGTCATTTGGTCCAATTTAGGCCATTTAGGCCAATTACGCCATTTAGGCCAATTTAGGACATTTAGGCTATTTTGGCTAATTTAGACCCATTTGGCCAATTATTCCATTAAGACCATTATTCCCATTATTCCCATTCAGCCACTTAGTCCCAATTGGATCATTGGGCCGATTAGGACACTTAGGCTCATTAGGCCACTTAAGCCCATTAGACCCATTTGCCCCATTTGGCCACATAAGACCATTAGACCTAGTAGGCCACTTTAGCCACTTAGGCCCATTTGAACCTTAGTCTCATTTGTCCCATTAGGAAATTTTGGCCAATTTAGGTCATTTAGGTAAATTAGTCCAATTATACCATTTTGGCCATTTTTTCTAATTAGGCTTTTTTGGCAATTTAGTCTAATTTAGGCCATTTAGGCCAATGAGCCCAATGAGACCAATTCAGTCCAATTAGGCCAATTTAGGCCCATTAGGGAATTTAGGCCAATTATAAGATTTAGGCCATTTAGGCCAATTTAGGACAATTAAGACAATTAGGCCAATTAGGCCAATTAAGTCAATTAGGCAATTTAGTTCATTTAGACCATTTAGGACATTTTAGGACATTGAGGCTAATAAGGACATTTAGGCGAATTTAGATCATTTAGGCCATTTTGGCCAATTTAGACCATTTAGGCAAATTCGGTCAATTATTCCCTTTAGGCCAATTTATGCAATTTAGACCAATTAGGTCAATTATGTCGATCAGTCCATTTAAGCTGATTAGGCCATCTTTGTCCATTTGGTCAAATTAGGCCAATTATGCAATTTAGGAAATTTAATCCAATTAGGTCATTTAGTAAAAAAATCCATTTAGGAAATTTACACCAATTTAGGCCATTTAGTCTTATTAGGCCAATTAGGTCAATTACAGAATTTAGGCAATTTAGGCTAATTATGCCATTTAGGCCATTTAGACTAATTTGGACAATTAGACCAGTTTTTACCATTTAGGATAATTAGGCCATTTCTCCCAATTTATCTCATTTAGTGCAATTAAGAAAATTAGGCCAGTTAGGAAATTCAGGCCAATTAGACCAATTAGGCCATTTAGCTCAATTTATGCTATTTTGGCCAATTTAGGCCATTTAGGTCAATTTAGGCCACTTGGGACAATTAGACCAATTAGGTAATTTAGGCCATTTTGAATAATTATTCTATTTAGTCCATTTAGGTTATTTAGGCCAATTAGGCCATTTAGACCATTTAGACTAATTTAGGCCATTTAGACCAATTAGGTCAATTTAAGCTATTTAGGCCCATTTAGCCTAATTGGGTCAATTATTCCAATTAGTCCATTTAGGCTATTTAGTACAATTATCCCAATTATTCCATTTAGTCCAATTAATCCATTTCGTCCATTTCGTCCAATTAGACCATTTTGGCCAATTTAGACTATTTATGCCATTTAGGCCAATTTAGGCCATTTATACCATTTAAGCCAATTAATCAATTTGTTCATTTTGGTCATTTAGACTATTTAGGCCAATTAGTCCATTTAGTCCATTTAGGTCATTTAGGACAATTAGTCCAATTTGAAAATTTAGGCTATTTAGTCTAATTTAGTTCATTTAGAAAAATTAATCCATTTAGGCCAATTTAGGTCCTTTAGTCTATTTTAGACCATTTAAGCCAATTCGGCCAATTAGTCCGTTTAGGCCAATTTAGGCCATTTAGCCCTATTAGGCTGATTAGGAAATTTAAGCAAGTTTGAGAAATTTAGGTCATTTAGTTCAATTAGGCTATTGAGGACAATTATACCAATTAGAAAATTTAGGCAATTTAGGACAATTAGTCCAATTTGGTTAATTTAGGTCATTTAACCCAATTAGGTTGTTTAGAAAAATTAGGCCATTTAGACCAATTAGGACAATTTAATCCATTTAGGTCAATTAGTTCAATTAATCCAATTAGGTAATTTATGAAATTTAGGCCAATTGGGCCATTTAGGCCAATTTAGACCATTTAGACCAATTAGCCAATTAGTCCAATTTTGGCCATTTAGGCCAATTTTGGCCAATTAGGCCATTTAGGTCATTTAGGAAATTTAGATAATGTACTATGAAGGGACACACAATACATAGACTGTCTGGTATGAGTACTCTTAAGTAGATGAGGCTTCTTCTTATGAAGTTCGCACAAGGTAATCTCCAAGACGGGAGATTATGAGAACAGACCCGCTAATAGGAATTACAGATGTTTTGGTGTCATCAGATATTTCTATATATGAGTGTGTGTGATGGTCCTTAGACTTTAAGATTATTATTGAAGCATTTCACAACTCTCATACTTAGATGTATGTCATAAGCCATGATGATAATAGTTCATGAAGAAGTTGGATATGTTGGGTGCGTCACGAGTGACATGACATTAAATAAATAAGTCGAGGAAGGATTTTTCCCTTCCATGTTTATAGAAGCTGATATCTCAACCCTATGATTTTAATAAAACCCTCCCATTAAATTCCAAGTCCATGGTGTAACAATGTGTTTATTTCATACAATCAAAGGAAGAAATATCTATCATATAGGTTGGTGATAGATATGTGCAACCCTCTTGATGAGATATTATGAAAAAGCAATTATATTTCACAGTGAGTGTTTGTATTTGGTTTTCGGTGTTGCAACATCAAGTTCTTTATCTTGGGTACTTTGACCCGTTGCTAGAGAGTAATATCAGACTTTAGGAAACTCCGCTTAATGTCAATGATAAGGAATCCTAGACGGTCATGCAGTAAGTGTTTCCTTTGATCTCGATTAAATTCTATTTGAGTTTAATTAATGGAATCAATATTATTCTCAAGTCTGAGGAATAATTTTATTCAATTCATATTGATCACATAAATTAATTAAATATTTATTCACCGACATGTGAATAAAATATTTATTTTATTTATTTAATATTTTATAAATATTTATTCGGTAGATTATAAATAAAATATTTATTTATGAATAAAATATTTATTCAGTTTTTCAATAAATGATATAGGATTTTGAATGGACTAAGATCGAGTCCATTGACAAATATTAATTAACAAGACCGTCATATAATAGTTTTTATTGTGCAAGTTTGTGTGCGCCAAAAAATAATAATTATATAATAATATTATGCAGTATGAGATTTATTGATGATAATTAATGTTATTTAATTGATACTGTGAAATTAAACAATATTTTAAATTAAATCTCAACTATATAAATAGGCATCTATATCTATTGTGTAGATCATCCAAAAATTGAGAATAAATTCTTTTTGCGCATAATGAATTCTCTATAAACTCCTCCTTTTATCTCTCTCTCAAGAATGAGAAGTTCAATAAAGATTTATTCAGGACTGACGAACGAGTGATCAATAATGAACAACATAAGATATTGGACTTGCCGCACTAGCACCTAGAGATCGAGTGGTGATTCTTGGAGATCATAGGAGCACATGTGGATTGCCACTAGAAGGATTTTATCCTGGGATCCTCATAGTGCAATGATGGTAGTCTGAAAGGGTATTTTCAGATGATCAACATTCACTAACGAAGAAAGTTCCTAAGCATAGATATTTATTTATTTAAATATTAAAAATATTAATTTTAAATTTGACGTGCTAGATCCTCTCTCTTGGTTTCAGGCAAGGATTATTAAAATAAATTTTAATATACCATACATCTTTGTATGCTTTAGCTATGTTCAAAACAACCACCACCACCACTACTTCCACCACCTTCGTCACCAACACTGCCACCACAACCCCACCCCCCTCCACCACTTCCACCACCACTGCCATTAGTTGGACCGCCAGAAGAACCCTCACTGAAATCAATAGAGGTATTATATAAAGAGCACATTGATGTCATACATGAATCAAAAGTAATAGCAGTCTCTGATGGAAGTGGTGGACTTATAATAGACAAATCTTTTAGGAAGTCTTTGGTGACCAATTTACTTCTTCCACGCTCCTTTATAGCTATTTTTTTGGTTTCATATGCTTTTTCATTGGTTTTTTTTTCAACTTTTTGGTCTGATAGGTTTGAGAGGCACTTGATGAGGGCCAATACCTAGTGGGGACGATGTTTTTCATGGGTCGACATCATACTCTCCCATGTCGTTCCTCACCTAATACTTGTCTTAAATGATCAGTTGGCCCAAAGTTTTCATCTTCTTTCTCATCAAGGGCCTCTAGGACACACTATTGAAAATATAAACAATATATTTAATTATGAATTACATATCAAAATTTTAAATATCAATAGAAAAACTTACAATCTTTTCTTTTGTTTGTGTATTTACAGTACTTCCATTATTTTTCTTCCTAGTTAAGGAAAATAATTTTGCTCGAGGGACACGACCTTTTATTCCAATTGCTGCTTGTTGCAAATGACATTGATTAGTATAATTCTACTTTGTTGAATAATATGAAAGTAATAAACCTAGAATGAATTAAAATTGTAGTTTCTGAAGAAATCCATAAAATGAAGAAACATATAAATGTACATTTAATTGTAAATTTAATATTCGTGACATAACATAAACAATACATACTAATTAGAAAGATAAACCTAAGTATGGTATGGATTCGTCTTGTCTATTAATTTTGGTTTAATTACATTTATGTTGTATTATTTAGTTATTCGGTCACTTGGTAATTTTGATCATTGTTCCATTTGTCTACTTGTATAATTGAAAAATTAGACCATTTATGCGAATTAGGCCAATTTGGAAAATTAGGCCAATTAGACCATTTAGTCCAATTAGGCCCTTTAGGACAATTATGTCATTTAGGCCAATTAGGCCATAGGGAATTTAGTTCTTTAATCCATTTAGACCAATTAGTCCATTAGGCCATTTAGGCCATTAAGAAATTTAGGCCAATTAGGATAATTAAATCATATAATCTAATTAGATCATTTAAGCCATTTTGACCGATTAGGCCATTTAGAACAATTAGGTCATTTATCCCAATTAGTTAATTAGGCTATTTAGAACAATTTGGCCATTAGGCTATTATCCCATTAGTTCATAACACCATTAGTCCAATTGGTCATTTGGTGATTTGACCATTTACGCCAATTTAGGCCAATTAGGCTAAATAGGCTAATTAGCCCAATTAGACCATTTAATCCAATTAGACCATTTAATCCATTTAGACAAATTAGGCCATTTAGACCCATTTGACCATTTAGGCTAATTAGTCCAATTAGGTCAGTTAGGCTAATTAGACCAATTATTCCATTTAATCTAATTAGAACATTTAATCCATTTAGACCAATTAGTTAATTTATTCCAATTAGGCCATTATGCCAATTATTTCATTAAGCTATTAGGCCATTAGTCTATTTAGACCAATTAGGTCATTTAGGTCATTAGACCATTAGCCCATTAGTTTATTCGTCCATTAGGCTCATTGGTCATTTGGTCATTTTGTCATTTAGGCCAATTTAAACCAATTTAGGCCAATTATAACAAAAAAATCCAAAAACCGAGGCCCAAAACACTATATTTTGAACACTAATATCTAAGGCCTAAATAGTCCCATTAGGCTGATTAGGCCACTTAAGCCCATTACGTCACTTAGACCCATTCGGCCCATTCATCCCATGAGACCACTTAGGCTCATTATGCCCATTCGTCCACTTAGGCCCATTAGGCCCATTAGGCCGATTTGGACACTTAGTCCCATTAGTCTCATTAGGCCACTTAGGTCCATTAGGCCCATTAGGCCACATAGGACCATTAAGCCCATTCCTCCCACTCGACCCATTAGGACCATTCAAACCATTATGCCACTTAGGCCCATTAGCCCATTAGTCCACTTAGTCCCATTAGACCCATTATGATGATTAGGCTACTTAGGCCCATTAGAACCAATACGTCGATTAGGCCACTTAGGCTCATTATTCCCATTTGGATTATTAGGCCACTTAGGCTCAATTGGACCATTAGGCCCATTCGTCCACTTTGGCCTATTAGGTCGATTGTGCCACTTAGTCCTATTAGGCCAATTAGCCCAATAAAGGCCCATTAGGCCACTTAGGCCCATTAGGTCCATTCGGACCATTAGGACACTTAGTCCCATTAGGCTCATTAGGCAGATTTGACCCATTAGGACCATTAGGCCAAATAGGTCTATTTGACCCATTAGGTCGATTCGTCCACTTAGGAAAATTAATCCATCTGAAACCATTAGGATAATTAGTCCATTTAGGCCCATTAGGTCACTGATGTCCATTACACCCACTAGGCCCATTAGTCCCATTCTCCCCATTAGGCCAATTAGGCTCATTATCCCCATTAGACCCATTAGGATCATTAGACCATTTAGTCTCATTAGGCCCATTAGGCCACTTCGGTCCATTTGGACAATTAGCCAACTTAGGCCACATAGGCCCATTAGGCCACTTAGTCCCATTGAGATAATTTGGCACATTATCCCGATTAGGCCGATTAGGCCCATTGAGCCCATTTGGCCCATTTGGCCCATTAGTCCACTTAGGATGCTTAGGCCCATTAGGCCACTTAGGCCACTTAGGTCCACTGAGCCCATTAGGCCCCTTAGGTCAATTAGGTCGCTTAGGCCCATTAGGCCCATTAGGCCACTTAGTCTACTTAGTCCAGTCCCATTGATCCCATTAGGCACATTTGGCCACTTATGCTGGTTAGGCCCATTAGTCCCATTAGGCCACTTAGGCCGCTTAGGTCCATTAGGCCCATTATCCATTGGGCTCAATTGGCCACTTAGGCCCATTAGGCCACTTAGGACCATTAGGACACTTGTTCTAATTGGGCCCATTGGGACCATTAGGCCACTTAGGCCCGCTCGGCAACTTAGGATCATTAAGCCCATTATCCCCCTTAGGCCACTTGGGTCGGTTAGGCCCATTAGGCCGATTAGGGTCCTTAGGCCCATTGGGCCACTTTGGCCCAATCGTCCCCTTAGACCCATTGGGCTCATTAGGCTACTTAGGCCCATTTGTCCACTTAGGCCCATTAGGACCATTAGTCCCATTAGGCATATTAGGCCACTTAGGCCACTTAATCCCACTTAGTCTCATTAGGCTACTTAGGCCATTTAGGCCCATTAGGCCTCTTAGGCCCATTGAGCCCATTAATCCTATTTGGCCCATTAAGCCACTTAGGCCACTTATGCCCATTAAGCCACTTAGGCCCATTGAGCCCATTAGGCCCATTAGTCCCCTTAGGTCACTTAGGCCGCTTAGGCTCATTAGGCTCATTAGGCCTATTAGGTAACTTTGGCCACTTAGCCCATTATTCCACTAAGGCCTATTGAGCACATTAGTCCCATTAGGCCACTTTGCTCGCTTTGGACCATTTTATGCCACTTAGGTCCATATGGCCCATTATACATTAAACCCATTAATCCACTTAATCCCATTAGGCCACTTAGGCCCGTTAGTCCAGCAAGGCCCATTAGGCATGTTAGGCCTATTAGGTGACTTAGGCCCATTAGTCCACCTATGCCCATTAGTCCCATTGGGACTATTAGGACACTTAGGCCCACCCAGCCACTTTGGACCATTAGGACACTTATTCCCATTAAGACCATTGGGCCTATTAGAACACTTAGGCCCACTTAGCCACTTAGGTCCATTAGGCCCTTTATGACACTTAAGCCGCTTAGGCCCATTAGGCCCATTGGGGCCATTGGGGCCATTGGGACCATTAGCCATTAGGCTCATTAGGCCCATTCATCCCCTTAGTCCCATTGGGCACACTAGGCCACTTAGACCCATTAAGCCAGTTAGGCCCATTAGGCCACTTAGGCCCATTAGGCATATTAGGCCACTTAGGCCCATTAGGCCCTCAAAAATCATTTTTTTAATTTTCATAAAATCCACTTTGAGGAAAAAGTGGGAACCATACACCGTATAACATGACACATATCGAAATTTCAAAAACAGTCCATAGATTCAAAATGTGAAATTAGTATCATCCCCGTGGGAACCATCGCGTCAGCGATAGATCCCAAAATTCATGTAGTCACTGCATCGAAGATAACACATCAAAGAATCTATCACCACCATCATATCCCTTTTTATTATCACCTTATTTTTGTCCACTTGGAACATCATCATCGTAACCATCACTACTAGAGTAACCACATCGTCGTCGGGAACGCCACCTTCATTATCATTGACCATCATCGTTGGAGATGAGAACCAGAGAAAAACGAAACAGGATTTCCACTAATTACCACTGATGTCTTCATATCACTGATGTAAAACTTCAACTTCACCACCAAAAAACCATTAAATAAGAACATAAAAACCATTCAAACCTTCAAATATGGGCCATTGTCCCTTCCGAAGACCCTAATACACTCGGTATGCACCTCCCAAAACCTCCATGAAGACCCGCACGCTGGAAAAATAGGGAAAGGATTGCAGCAAGGATGAGAAAATGGAGGCCTCAGCAAGGAACCAAGATGGAAACCACATCGTCCAAATGAAACAGATAACCAATAACAGAGAAACAAAATCAATCCCAAAAAAATCACCATACGAGACCTCAATCTGCATATGAAAAATAGAGGATCCAAATAAAGGAATGAACCCGAGATGAGACCACTTCCATCCCTGCTTCAGTACCATCCCAAGTTGGCCCAGATCCTGAATTGAGGGTGACCAAAGTGGAGTCAAATGTGATGGGTAGGCCATCACGGGTAGAGGAGAAAGAAGGCACTGGGCGCACTCACCAGAGCCGACCCAAGACGTCTAAAGTACCCACACAGACAGACCTAGAATGGGGGTCCAATGTGTAAGGATAAATCTAAAGAGGGGTAGAGAGTGGCACACGATGACCACCCAAACAATCCACATCATATGAGAGGGAATAAAAAGAAATTAAGAGAAGGAAGACGATGGATCGGTTGAAGTGGTACTAAGGGGCCTAAGTGGCCTAAGTGGCCTAAGTGGCCTAACGGGCCTAAGTGGCCTAATGGTCCTAAGTGGCCTAATGGGCCTAAGTGCCCTAATGGGCCTAATAGGACAAAGTGGCCTAATGGGACTAATGAGACTAAGTGGCCTAATTCCCCTAATCTAATGAATGGGCCTAATGTGCGTAATGGTCCTAAGTGGCTTAATGGGACAAATTGGACTAAGTGGATTAATGGGTCTAATGGGCCTAATCGACCTAGGTGGCCTAAGTGGTTTAATCGACCTAATCAACTGATGGGAAAAATCGGCCTAATGGGACTAAGTGGCATAATGGGCCTAATGATTAGGTGGAATAAATGTCATAATGGGTCTAAAGGGCCTAATGGTCATAATGGGCATAATGGGTCTAAGTGGCCTAAGTGGTCTAATCAGCCTAATCGGATGAATGGGCCAAATTGGCCAAAGTGGCCCAATGGGCCTAATGGGCATATGTGTCCTAATCGACCTAATTAACTAAATGGGCCTAATGGGCCTAGTGGGCCTAAGTGGACTAATGGGAATAATGATCCTAATGGGTCTAAGTGTCCTAATTTGCATAATCAACTGAATGGGTCTATGTGGCCTAATGGGTCTAATGGGCCTAATGGGTCTAAGTGTCCTAATCAAACTAATCGAATGAATGGGCCAAAGTGGTCAAATCAGGATAATTGATCAAATGGTCCTAATGGGCCTAAGTGTCCTAATGGGCCTAATGAGCCTAATGGGCCTAAGTGGCCTAAGTGTCCAAATCGGCCTAATCGACCGAATCAGCCTAATGAGTCTAAGTGGCCTAATGGTCATAATGGGTCTAAGTGGACTAATCATCCTAATCCATAGAGTGGGCCTAATGGTCCTTATGGGCCTAAGTGGCCGATTGGGACTAATGGGCCTAAGTGGCCGAATGAGCCTAATGGGACAAATTGCCCTAGTAGGGTTAATTGGCCTAATAGGGTTAATGGGACTAATGAGCCTAAGTGTAAAAATGGGATTAAGTGGCATAATGGATCTAATGGGCCTAATGATCCGAAGTGTCCAAATGGACCTAAGTGGCCGAATGGGCCTGGTGGGCCTTAGTGGCCGAATGGGGGTAATGGACCTAATGTGCCTAATTGGCCTAATGAGCCTAATGGGTGTAAGTGGCCTAATGGACCTAAGTGGATGAGTGGGCCTAGTGTGCCTAAGTGGCCCAATGTGCCTATGTGGCCTAATGGCCCTTGTGGGACTCAGTGTCCGTGTGAGCCTATTGGGCCAAATTGGCCTAATGGGCATAATGGGTCTAATGGGTGTAAGTGGTGTAATGGGCCGAAGTGGCCTAAAGGGCCTAGTGGGACTAATGGGATTAATGGGCCCAATGGGAATAATGGGCCCAAGTGGCCTGATGGGTCTAATGGGCCTCATGAGCCTCATGGGCCTAATGTGACTAAGTGTCCTAATGGGTCTGATCGACCTCATGGGCGGAATGCACCTCATGGGCCTGATTTCCCTCATGGTCCTAAATGGCCTAATGGGCCTAAGTGAACTAATGGGCCTAGTGGGCCTATTGGGCCTAATGGGTCTAATGGACCTAATTGGCCTAAGTGGCCTAATTGGGATAATTTATTGAATGAGCCTAATGGGACTTTGTGGCCTAAGTGGATTAATGAACCTAATGGGCTTAGTGGTACTAATGGGTTTAATGGGCCTAATGGGCCTACATGGCCTAATGGGCCAAGTTGGCCTAATCGAGCTAATCGACTGAATGGTCCTAATGGGCCTAAGTGGTCTAAGTGGCTTAACGAGCCTAATGGGCTTAATGGGACTAATGGGTTAAATGAGCCTAATTAGATTAATGGGCCTACGTGGCCCAATAGAACTAATGGGCCGAAGTGGAACAATGGGTCTAATGGGCATAATGGGAATAATGGGTTTAATGGGCCTAGGTGAGGTGATGGGTTAATGGGCTTAAGGGGCCTAATGGGCCTAATGGGCCTAAGTGGCCTAATGGGCCTAATGGGTCTAATCGGCCTAAGTGGCCAAATTGGCCTAAGTGGCATAATGGGCCTAAGTGGCCTAAGTGGTCTAATCAGCCTAACCGGTCGAATGGTCCTAATGGGCCTAATGGGGCTATGTGGCCTAATCAGCCTAATCAACCGAATGTGCCTAATGGGAGTAATAGGACTAAGTGGTCTAATGGGCCTAATGAGTCTAAGTGGCCTAATATACCTAATCATCCGACTCGACCAAATGGGCATAAGTGGTCTAATGGTCCTAAATTGCTTAATGGGCCTAAGTGTCCTAATCGGGCAAATTGACCGAATGGGCCTAAGTGCCTGAATCAGCCTAATTAATCGAATGGGCATAATGGGCCTAAGAGGCCTAGTGGGCTTAATGGGTCTAAGTGCCCTAATCGGACTAATCGAATGAATGATCCTAGTGGGCCTAAGTGGTCTAATGACCCTAATGGGACTAATGGGTCTAAGTGGCATAAGTGGCCTAATTGACCTAATTGATCGAATGGGACTAATGGGCCTCATGGACCTAAGTTTCTGATTAGGACTAATGGGCATAAGTGGACGAATGGTCCTAATGGTCCAAATTGTCCTAATGGAGTTAATGGACCTAATGAGCCTAAGTGGATGAATGGGTTAAGTGGCATCATGGGCCTAATGGGCCAAATGGGCGTAAGTGGCATAATGGGCATAATGGGCCGAAGTGCCCTAATGGGTTTAAGTGGCCTAATGGGCCTCATGGGACTAAGTGGATGAATGTTCCTAATTGGCCTAATGGGTCCAATGGGCGTAAGTGGCCTAATGGTCCTAGTGGGACGAAGTGGCCTAATGGGCCTAAGTGGCCTAATGGGCATAATGGGCCTAAGTGGTCGAATGGTCCTAATGGACCTAATGCGCCTAATTCGTCTAATGGTCCTAATGGCCATAAGTGGACTAATGGGCCTAAGTGGACTAATGGGCCTAGTGTGCCTAAGTGGTCGAATGGGCCTAATGGGACGAATGCGCCAAATGGTCCAAATGGGCCAAATGGGGCTAATGGGCCTAATGGGACCAATGAGCCTAAGTGGCCATATGGGCCTAATGGACTGAATGGGCCTAATGGTTTGAATGGTTCTAATGGGACAAGTGGGCCTAATGGGCCTAAGTGGCCTAATGGACCTAAGTGGCAGAATGGGCTTATCGGGCCCAATGGGCTTTAGTGGGCCAATGGGCCTAAGTGGCCTTATGGGCCTAATGGTCGAAATGGGAGTAATGGGACTAATGGTCCTAATGTGACTAATGGGCCTAAGTGGCCTAATTGGCCAATGGGCCTAATTGGCCAATGAGCCTAAGTGGCCTAATGGGCCTAATGCGCCTAAGAGGCCTTAGGGGCCTAATCGAACTAATTGAATGAATGTGCATAATGGGAATAATGGTCCTATGTGACATTAGTCCAAATTGAATGAGTTGGCCTAATGGGAATCATCGGCCTAATTGAACGAATGTGCCTAATGGGAATAATGAGCCTAATATGATATGGGCCAGGGAGATGGCACACGGTTGGCACACAGTTTTCTAAACCGTGTAACCTCCCCAGTCTATTCGTACAACATGTGATAGTGGTATTTTGCACTATTGGTGCATGTTTTGTCTAACCATGTGAGCCAACCAAGCAAGGAACCCTCATGAGGTAGTTGCAAGAACACAATAAGCGCATGGTTTGCCTAAATGTGCATAGTTTAAAAATGGGTTTTAAAAAATAGGCCTCATGCGTTCTTAACCCTAAACACCCCATTTGATCCCCATTTCAACCCTCACTCATTATTTACTTATCTCCAAGTTTAGGGAACCTATATCCATCATTTTTAAGCATTTCAAAGGGTCTTCTTGGTGGTTTGAAGCTTGATACTCCTCGGTAAGTCTCCTTTGTGGTATTTTTCTTGGTTTTTCTTAGATCAACTTGTCTCTCTCTTCTAGTTTCTAAGATATAATCCTATTTCAAATAGATCTAGGGGTTTTGATGCCAATCATGGTTATATTTGTCCTTTTTTATGTTATGGGAATAGATTTGAGGTAAAATTTTTGACATTTCACCCAGATTTGGTGAGTGTTTGTGTCGTTGGTCATTTTTTACAAAACCCTAGAGGTAGGTGGCCTCACTCTTGACTCATCTTGTTAGAACTAGAATAATTTTATTTAAAATTAATTGTTTTTCTTGAAATTTGTTTTGAAATTGATGTGGAAATATTTTTTGAAACCTCTTTAGTGTTATTCTATGGGTTTTGGGGGAATTATGATGTTGTTGTGTAATATTCTTCATTTTTGGATTTTCAAATGATGATTTTAAAATAGGTTGATTGGTCAGGTTTATGGAAATGGGTTATTAGAATGGTTTTCAATAAAAAATTTGTTTTATTGATATGATGTTTGGCATAAATGGGTGAAATGGGTTTTGGCATAATTGTTGGAAATGTTTCTTGTCCTAAAAGGTTGTCTTGGTTTGGAAATTGTAGGGTAGCATGGTTTTAGAAAATATATTGGTTGATATGATTTTGGTAAATATTTATTTTATGGTTGTTGGAACAAGTGGTTAATCATGAGTTGGATGGGATAGATAGTGGGCATGAAGTACCACCATCAAAGGGTTGGAATGTGGTCATTAAGTACCAAAATAAAATGGGGGTGGGGTTTGGATGTGAAGTTACACCTTCAATGGTAACACAAAGCTTGGGTGGTTGTGTTGGGTTGTGTGTGTGATTAGGTGTATGTATTGGGTCATGTGAAATGAAATGGTTTATGTCAATATGAAATGGTAAAAATGGTTAATGACTTATTGATTTCTTTCCTTGAAAATGTGTTTGTTTGGGTAAACTGTTTTGCTAAGGATGTGTTTGGATTTTTGAAAATTATTGAAATGATTAATGGTTTATATAATTTTTTTTATATAAATGTGATAACTTTCTCTATCCTAGTGGTGTGATTAGGGAATTCATTTGGTGAAAGCCTACTGATTTTCATTACTCACCCCCTACTTTGGAAATTTGGTGCTTTTGCAGATGTTGTATTCCAAGACATAGGTAAAGGTAAAGCATATCATTTATTTAGTGTTTCATCATGATGATTGGGAGTTTTATGGTGTTGGATCATGGATCTTGGTTTGGAGCTATGGATATTTATCTTGGAGTCCTTGAGTTTTGTCCTTTAGGTCTTCCACTATGGTACTCTGATTCTGGTTATGTTGTTTAGTTAAGGTGGTATGTTGGTATTTTTGAATTGTATTACATTGTTATCATGAATCATATATTTCAAGAAACATATAAGAGATGTGGGATGAGTATCAAGCAACAAAATTCAATAGTAACTATTTTGGAGATGAAGTTGGTGAGGATGATAGTTTTCTCCTTAAAACATTTTAAATTACCACGTCTTAATTTAAAATTTCAAATATCATATCAAAATACTAAAATATCCCTAACACTACCATGAGAACATCCAATCATCCCCACTAAGGTTCACTGACTCTAATCTATGTTACTATTACTTTTCCCTCACTTGTATCTCAAATATAAGATCTCTATATCCACCGAGGTTCATGTGTAGGGTGTGATTATAAAAATAGACAAGTAAATACTAACAAGGCCCCTAAAATATACAACACAACATATATTTGACTATATTTTCAAAGTAGTAACACTAAAAATAGACATGTAATTAAATTCATTTATCTGACCATAACACCATGATAATCAAATGTATCAACTTCATTTAATATCAATGAATTATATTAATCATACCAGAAGTTTATACCAATGTTGTTCCCTAGAATTCAAATCATTTCACTAATAAGAGGTTACCATTTGAATCATAGGAGGATAAAAAATTATTTATCTCCCTATGGAAATAACCACATTATAGGTACCATGATATTTAACCTCACACACCTAGTATCAAAGACCATCCCTCTGGGATAACCATCACATGTAATTATTGCATATAAATCATGAAATAGATATTATAGCACCCCCGGTTTGAGGTATATAACCCTTTATTTATGCATTTTATGTATGTAAATTGGTTGGGTAATTTTTTTAAGATTTTGAAAGGTTTTTGGAATATTTTAGGGTCTTTTATAAGGGTGAAAAATTGAAGCATGGTTAGTGAAAACCTTAAAACACTTGCAGGAAACCATGAACCACATGACAACAGCCAGGGAGAAGGCACACAGTTGGCATACGGTTTTAAAAACCATGTGACCTCCCCAATCTAGTCGTGAAACATGGGAAAGTGGGATTATGCATGGTTGGTGCATGGTTTGTCTAACCATGTGGTCCAACCAAGCGAGGAACCCTCTTGAGGCAATAGCAGGCGCACAGTTAACGCACGGTTTTCCTTCGTAGTTTAAAAGTGGGTTTTAAAAAACATACCTCATGCTTTCTTAACCCTAAACACCCCATTCAAGACCCATTTCAACCCTAGCTTATTATTTCCTTCCCTTCAAGGCTAAGAAACCTATCCCCGTCATTTTTTAAGCATTTCAAAGGGTTTTCTTGGTGGTTTGAAGCTAGATATTCCTTGGTAAGTCTCTTTTGTGGTAGTTTTCTTGGTTTTTTTAGATATAATTTTATCTCTCTCCTAGTTTCTTAGTTATAATCATATTTCAAATAGATCGAGGGTTTTTAATTCCAATAACAGTTATATTTGGACTTGTTGATGTTATGAGAATGAATATAAGGCATATTTTTGGAGTTTTCACCCATATTTGGCGAGCGTTTGTGTCATTGGTCATTTTTTCCAAACCCTAGCGGTAGGTGGACTCACTCTTGACTCCTATTGTTAGAACTAGAAGAATTTGATTTAATTTTTTTTTGAAATTGGTTTTGAAATTGATGTTAAAAGCTTGTGTGAAACCTCTTTAGTGTTGTTTTATGGGTTTTGGGGGAAATGTGATGTTTTTGTGTAATATGCTTCTTATTGGATTTTAAAATGATGATTTTAAAATCGATTGCTTGGTTTGATTTATGGAAATGGGTTATTAAAATAGTTTTCAATAAAAATGCTGTTTTATTGAAATGATGTTTGGCATAAATGGGTGAAATGGGTTTTGGAATAATTTATGGAAATGTTGTTTGGCTTAAAATATTTTTTTGGTTTGGAAATTGTGGGGTATCATGGTTTTGGAAAATATATTGGTTGCTATGATTTTGGTAAATATTGATTTTATGGTAATTATATTAAGTGGTTAATCATGATTTGGATGGTATAGATAGGGGGTGTAAAGTACCACCATCAAAGGGCTCGAACGTGGTCGTAAAGTACCACAATAAAAATGGGATATGGTTTGTATGTGAAGTTACATCATCAATGGTAACACCAAGCTTGGGTGGTTTTGTTGGGTTTTGTGTGTAATGATGTGTATGTATTGGGTCCTATGAAATGAAATGGTTTATGACAATATGGAATGAAAAAAATGGTTAATGACTTGTTCATTTCTTTCCTTGAAAATATGTTTGTTTGGGTAAACGGTTTTGGTAAGGATGTGTTTTGATTTTTGGAAATTATTGAACTGATTAATGGTTTATATAAATTGTTTTATATAAATGTGCTAACTTTATATATCCTAGTGGCATGATTAGGAAATTAATTTGGGAAAACCTACTTATTTTCATTACTCACCCCCTAATTTGGAAATTTGGTTCTTTTGTAGATGTTGTATTCTGAGACACAGGTAAAGGTAAGACATCTCATTTATTTAGTGGTTAGTCATGATTATTAGGAGGTCTTGCAGTGTTAGATCATGGAGCTTTGTGTGGAAATATAGATATTTATCTTGAAGTCCTTGAGTTTTTTCATTTAGGTCTTCCACTTTGGTACTCTAATTCTGATTATGTTGTTTGGTTATGGTGGTCTATTGGTATTGTTGAATTATATTACATTGTTATCATGCATCATATAGTAAAGTTGGTTATGGTGTGTTTGTTTTTTTTATTTATTTTGTAAAAGGGAAAATCATCCCCCAATTATTCATGAAGACCTCTGCTATTGTTTCCAACCTTTGGTGCCTTGGGAATGTTGCATAAGGCCAAGTAGCATCTCCACGTCGACTCAAGCCGATGAGGAGGGTCGGGATGTTACAAGTGGTTTCAGTTTGTTTGGTCCTTTGACATCTATTTTCAATCTTGGAGTTGGAATTCATTATCAGCTTATTTTTTGATTTGGGATGTTATAAAGGAGTAGGATTGTTAGGATTTGAAATGTATATCATAAAAAGATGTAGCTAACCGTTTTATGATGAACTTCAAGTTACCAAGTAGTTGGTTACATAAGTGTTTTGGAGACACTTATAGGAGTGTAATATCATTGTAGTGGGTTTATAAAATGAGAAGAGCATGACATTCATGGTATAAATTACTCCCCGCTAGGATTTCATATCTCATTTGGAGTAATTATTTATATTGTGATATGAATTTTTTAATTTTTGAAAAATCTATAAAGTGTTTTCAAATGTGTGATTTTGAAAAGATAATGGTTGTCGTATTTTGAAAATGGGTCAATTTTCAAAACATGGTGGATGGTTTTTAAAAAATGACTGAACATGGGAAATGTTAGATTTTTTAAATCATTTTTATAATAGTTGAAATGTGATAGAATTTGAAATTGTTAAGCCTTGCATTACTAGAGAGTTAGACTTATGGTGTTTCTCATGTGAATAGAGAATGGAACCCAGTAGGCATCCTAGAAACCAACCATAGAAAGCTATTTGGAAGGGTTGGATCATCTTTCCTGGCCACTTAATTCCCATAGGATGAATTGACTTGCTTCGCTCTTGGATATTAACAACATTTCCACGTATGCATTTCGTGAAGAGAACATGGTTGCTGATGGTATTGCAAACAAGGGGGTCAACTAGGACATTACATGGAAGGATGATTTTCCCGGTGATTTGCTCCTGTTTTAGGATAAATATTGTAAGAAATTTCCATATTTCAGACTCTTGTAACATGTTTTTCTCTTTTTTCAATAAATTGTGCCTTGGTCTTTTAATGGTACACCACCTTCTAAAAAATGTGGTTTCATCTGAGCCCAGGTGAACCAGCAGATGGCACAGAGCATAGTGAAATCTTTTTAATCTCTTGATAGTGGGAATAAAAGAGATGAACCAAGGAATGTAGACCATTTGGTTCAGTTTAATATGAAAAATCCACCCATCTTTTGGGGTGATTCAGAACTATAAAGGGTGGAGGCATGGCTAAATAGGATGAATCGAATCTTTGATTTCCTAGGCACACTGATGGATTTCAAAAGTCAAGTTAGTGATGTACATGTTGGAAGATCTTCCATGTTAGTGGTGGGAGTTAGCGATATTGGATAAAGTGTACCAAGGTATGGCATGGTAGGATTTCAAGGAATTGTTCAAGAAATAATTCTATCCTCACACGTTTAGAATTCAGAGAATGATGGATTTCTTTTGCATGAAGATGTAGAACCTTTTTATGATAGAATATGTGGCTAAATTTATGAATTTAGTCTAGTTTTCTCCTAAGGTTGATGCTAGTGTATCTTTGAAGACGTGTATTTTTTTATCTGGGATGAGGTAGGAAATGTGTTTGAAGATTGTGGTAATCTGTATAACAGATTGTACGAAGATGGTTAATAGGGAAATCGTGGCTAAAAGGGACATCTTAGGGGTGATTGGTGGAGGATATATCATGATACTTATGTGAAATGGTGGAAACTATAATGTGGGGAGCTAGTGGAAGAGTGACACTTATTTCAAATGTGGGAGTATGGCTCAGAATCTGATGGAAGGATAAGTGAATCTTCCTATGAATCCTGAGAGCAAGTCTAGATATTTCCAATGTGGTTCTCTAAGACACATGAAGTGAGAATTTACATCACCACCTAGAGCATTACATAATTGTAATCAGACAAGGAATCTTCAGTGTTATTGTCTCCATGCTTCAATGTCGGGTGTTCGGGACACTTCTTAAGGTTCACAGTCGTCTTATGCCTCAACAGGACGAGGAAAGCAGAATACCCCTCACCAGCAGAACAATGTTAGTCATTGTGATTCTAGGAATACCATGACTCCTTATCATGGTAAATTTCAGCCAGGGAATAAATATAAAAGTGTGGAGAGTAAGAAGGTATTTGGAGCTGAGCGGGTTATTGTGAATGGTGAACTTGTACCATCGATGGTGAGAGGTTCAATTCTTTTGAATTCTACCACTATGAAAGCATTGTTTGATAAGGGTGCATCTCATATTCCATTGATTCTCATGTTTTTGATTTTTTGGGTCTAAATGTGGAAATGATGACTTTTGTTTTGAAACTTCAAACTCCTCTAGGTCAAAGAAAGTGTTGAGCCTTTCTGTGTAGAGCTTGTTGTATAGTTTTCAGGTGACCGGTTTAGGGTTGACCCAGGTTGGTTCATGGCAGCCTAATTGGCCTAATTTCCCTAAATGACCTAAATTCCTCTAAATGACCTAAATTGGCCTAAATGGAATAATTGTCCTAAATGACCTAAATGGACTAATTGGCCTAAATGAACTAATTGGCCTAATTGGACTAAATGGACTAAATGTCCTAAATGGCCTAAATTGTCCTAAATTCCCTAAATGGAATAATTTTCCTAAATGGAATAAATGAACTAAATGGTCGAAATTGACGTAATGGCCTAATTGGCATAAATATACTAAATTGGCCTAAATTGACTAATTTGCCCAAATGACCTAAATTTCCTAATTGGAAAAATTGCCCCAATTGGTTTAAATGTCCCAAATTGGCCTAAATGACCTAAATGGATTAATTGACCTAAATGGCCAAAATGGCCAAAATTTTCTAAATGGATTAATTGGCCTAAATGGCCAAATTAGCCTAATTGACCTAAATGGCCTAAATGACCAAAATGACCTAATTAGCCTAATTGGCCTAAATGGATTAATTGGCCTAAATTGTCTAAATGGACTAATCTTTTTAATTAGCTTAAATGGCCTAATTGATCTAATTGGCCTAAATGGACTAAATTAGCCTAAATGGCCTAAATTGTCCTAATTGGAGTAATTGGTCTAAATGGCCTAAATGGCCTAATTGGCGTAAATGGAATAAATGGCCTAATTGGTCTAATTGTTCTAAATGGACTAATTTCCCTAAATGGCCTAAATTGGCATAATTGGCCTAATTAGTCTAAATGGCCTAAATTGGTCTAAATGGCCTAAATGGTCTAATTGGCCTAAATGGAGTAAATGACCTAACTACTCTAATTGTCCTAAATGGACTAATTTTCCTAAATGGAAAAAATGGTCTAATTGGTCTAATTGGAATGAATGACCTAAATGACCTAAATTGGGCTAAATGGCCTAATTGGCCTAAATGGCCTAAATTGCCTAATTGACCTAAATGGACTAATTGGAATAATTGGCCTAATTGGTCTAAATGACCTAAATTAGACTAAATGGACTAAATAGCCTAATTGGCCAAACTGGACTAAATTGGCCTAAATGGCATAAATGGCCAAAATTGGCCTAATTGGCCTAATTGGTCCAAATGGTCTAAATTGGTCTAAATGGCCCAATTAGCCTAAATTTCATAAATTACCTTATTGGCAAAATTTGACTAATTAGCCTAAATGGCTTAAATGTGCTAATTGGTCTAAATGAACTCAATTAGCCTAATTGTCCTAATTGACCTAAATTACCTAATTGTCCTAATTGGCCTAATTGGCCTAAATTGGCCTAAATGGTCTAATTAGACTAATTGGCCTAAATGGATTAATTGGCCTAAATGAACTAATTGGCCTAATTGGACTAAATGGCCTAAATGAACTAATTTTCATAATTGTCATAATGAGGATAAATGGCCTAAATTATCCTAAATGGCCTAAATTGGCCTAACTGGCCTAATTGGCCAAAATGACCTAAATTTGTCTAAAGGGCCTAAATTGCCTAATTGGCCTAAATGACCTAAATGAACTAATTGATATAATTGTCCAAAATTCACTAATTGGAATAAATGGACTAAATTAATTAATTGGCCTAAATTGATCTAAATGGCATAAATTGCCCTAAATGGCATAAATTAGCCTAAATGGCCTAAATTGGCCTAGATGGCCTCATTGGGCTGAATTGCCTAATTGGCCTAATTGGTCTAATTTTAATAATTTGTCTAAATGAGGTAAATTATCATAAATGGCCTAATTGACCTAAATTTCCTAATTGGCCTAATTTTCCTAAATGGCCAAAATGGTCTAAATTGGCATAATTGGCCTAAATTGCCTAAATTGCATAATTGGCCTAATTGGCCAAAATGGTCTAAATTGGCATAATCGACTCAAATGTCCTAATCAGCATAATTGGCCTAAATGGAACAATTGGCCTAATTGTCCCAAATGGTCTAAATTGGCCTAAATAGCCTAAATGACCTAAATTGGCCTAAATGGACTAATTAGTCTAAATGAACTAAATTGGCCTAAATGGACTAAATGAACTAAATTGCTTAATTGGACTAATTGGCCTAATTAGTTTAATTGGCCTAAATTGGCCTAAATGGCCAAAATCATCTAATCGGCCTAAATGGTCTAAAGAGCCTAAATTGGTCTAATTGGCATGAATTGGTCTCATTGGCCTCATTGGCCTAAATGGTCTAAATTGGCTTAAATTACCTAAATGGCCTAATTGTCCTAAATGATCAAAATTGGCCAAATGGGCCTAATGGGCCTAAGGGTCGAATGGGCTTAAGTGGCTTAATGGGTCTAATGGGATTAAGTGGCCTAATGGGACTAATGGGCCTAATGGGTCTAATGGGATTAAGTGACCTAATGGGTTTAATAGACCTAGGTGGCCTAATCACCCTAATGAGACAATTAGGCCTAAGTGGCCAAATGGGCCTAATGGGCCTAATGGGCTTAATGGGTCTAATAGGTCCATTGGTCCAAAGTGAGATAATGGGCCTTAGTGGCCTAAGTGGCCTAATGGACCAAATATGCCTATTGGGCCTAAGTGGCCTAATGGGCCTAAGTGTCCTAATGGTCCCATTAATTCCAATTCAGCCTAATGGTCCAAATGGGCTTAATGGGTCGAATGGACCAGTTGGGCCTAAGTGGTATGTGGGCTTAATGGGCCCAATGAGACTAATGGTCCTAAGGATAATAATGGGCCTAAGTGTCCTAATGGACCCATTATGTTAAATTCAACCTAATAGGTCGAATGGCCGAATTGGCATAATGGACCTAATGAACCTAATGGGCCCAATGGGCCCAATGGGTCTAAGGGGCCTAATGGGCCCAAGTAGATGAATGGTCCTAAGTGTCCATGTGTCCTAATGGTCCTAATTGGCCTAATGGGACTAAGTGGCCTAATAGTCCTAAGGGGCCCAATGGGCCTAATGGGTCTAAGGGGCCTAACGGGCCTAAGTGGCCTAATGGACCTAAGTGGCCTAAGTGACCTAATAGGCCTAATCGAACTATTGATCATATTGGGCCTATTATGCCTAAGTGGACTATTGGGATGAATAGGCCCAATGACCTAATTGGCCTAATGGGCCTAAGGGGGCCAATGGGCCCAATGGGTCCAATGGGTCTAAGGGGCCTAATGGGACTAAGTGGCCTAATGGGCCTAAGTGGCCTAAGTGACCTAATAGGACTAATGGGATGATTAGTCCTATTGGTCCTTAGTGGCCTAATGGGCCTAATGGGCCCATTATGGAAAATTCAGCCTAATGGCCTAATGGGCCTAATGGGTCTAAGGGGCCTAATGGGCCTAAGTGGACTAATATGTCTAAGTGTCCTAATGGGAATATTGGGCCTATTGGGCCTAAGTGGTATAATGGGGCCAATGGACATGATGGGCCTAATGGGTCCATTATGGATAATTCAGCCTAATGGGTCCAATGGGCCTAAGTGGCCTAATGGGTCGAAGTGGCCCAAGTTGGCTAATGGGACTAATGGCTCTAATGGGCCTAAGTGGCCTAAGTTGCCTAATGGGTCTAATGGGTCCAATGGGTCTAAGTGGCCTAATGGACCTAAGTGACCTAAGTTTCCTAATGGGCCTAATGGGCCTAATGGTTCTAATGGGCCAAATGGGTCCAATGGGTCGAAGTGGCCTAATGGGCCTAAGTTGCCTAAGTTGCCTAATGGGACTAATGGGTCCAATGGGTATAAGTGGTCAAATGGGCCTAAGTGGACTATGTTTCCTAATGAGCCTAATGGGATTAATGGGACTAAGTGGCCTAATCGGCCTAATGGGTCTAATGGGCCTAATGGGATGAATGGATTAAATGGTCCTAAGTGGCCTAATGGCCTGAATGGGCCTAAGTTGAAGAATGGGATTAATGGGACTATGTGTTCTAATCAACCGAATGGACCTAAGTGGCATAATGGGCCAAATGGTCCAAATGGGACGAATGGGTCCAAGTGGCCTAAGTGGTTGAATGGGCCTAATCGAAAGAATGGGCCTAATGGGCCTTATGGGCCTAAGTGGCCGATTGGAACTAATGGGCCTAAATGGATGAATAGGCATAATGGGACATATTGGCCTAATTTGGTTAATGGGCCTAATGGGTCAAAGTGGAAGAATGGGCTTAAGTGGCATAATGGGCCTAATGGGCCGAATGGGTGTGAGTGGCCTAATGGGCCTAAGTGTCCTAATGGGACTAATGGGCCTAAGTGGTTGAATGGGACTAACGGGCCTAATGTTCCTAATTGTCCTAATGGGCCTAATGGTTGTAAGTGGCCTAATGGGCCTAAGTGTCCTGATGGGCTTAATGGGACTAAGTGGATGAATGGGCCTAATGTGCCTAATGGGACTAATGGACCAAATGGTCTTAATGGGTCAAATGGTCCTAAGTGGCCTTATGGGCCTAATGGGATGATTGAGCCAAATGGACCTAATGGGACTAATGGACCTAATGGGTCAAATGGGCCTAAGTGGCCTAGTGGGCTAATGGGCCTAAGTGATCTAATAGGTCTAAGTGGCCTAATAGGCCAAATGGGATGAATGGGACTAATGTAGCTAAGTGTCCTTATGGGATGAATGGGCTGAATGGGCCTAATGGGCCTAACGAACCTAATGGGACTAATGAGCCTAATGGGCCTAATGGGCCCAAGTGGCCTAATGGGATAATGGGCCTAAGTGGATTAATGGGCCTAATGGTCTTAATGTTCCTAAGTGGCCTCAGTGGACTAATTATCCTAATAGAAGGTATGGGCCTAATGGGCCTAATGGGCCTAAGTGGAATAATGGGCCTAATAGGCTGAAGTGGCTGAATGGGCCTGATGGGAAAAAGTGGCCTAAGGGGATTAATAGACCTCATAGGCCTAAGTTTCCTAATGGGCCTCATGGTCTTAAGTGGCCTCATGGGCCTAATGGGACCAAGGGGCCTAAGTGTCCTCATGGGCCTAATGGGCTTAATGGGTTTAATGGCCTTAACAGACCTAGGTACCAAATGGGCCAAATGGGCCCAACTAGCCTATGGGGCCTATTAGGGTTAAGTGGACTAATGGGCCTAGGTGGCCTAATGGTCTTAATGGGTTTAACGGGTCTAGGGGCCAAATGGGCCAAATGGGCCTAAGTGGATGAATGGGCCTAATTGAACTAAGTTGCATAATGCGCCTAGGTGGCCTAATGGGCCAAAGTTTCCTAATCGACCTAATGGGATTAATTGGCCTAATAGGGCTAATGGGACTAAGTGGCCTAATGGTCCTAATGGGCCTAATGGGTCGAATGGGCCGAATTGGATGAAGTGGCCTAATGGGACTAATGGGCCAAAGTTTCCTAATCTCCCTAAGGGGCTTAATGGGCCTAATGGGCCCATAGGACTAATGGGACTAAGTGGCATGTTTGGTCGAAGTGGCCTAATTGGATCAATGGGATTAATGGGTCTAGTGGGCCTAGAAGGCCTAATGGGCCTAATGGGCCTTAGTGGAATAATCACCCTAATGTGCATAATCAACCTAATGGTCCTAAGTGGCATAATGGGTTTAATGGGATTAATGGTCCTAGGGGCCAAATGGGCATAATGGGCCGAATGGGATGAATGGGCCTAATTAGCCTAAGTGGCCTAATGGGCCGAATGAGCTTAATGGGCCTAAGTCGTCCAATGGTCCTAAGTTTCCTAATTGGCCTAATGGGCTTAATGGGACTAAGGGGCCTAATGGGCCCAATAACCCTAATAGTCCTATGTGGCCTAATCGGACTAATGGGTTTAAATTGCCCAGTGGGCCTAAATGGCCGAATGGGCCTAATGGGTATAAGTAGCCAAATCATCCTAAGTGGTCCAATAGGCCTAAGTGGCCTAATGGGCCTAATGGGCCTAAGTGTCCTAAGTGGCCTAATGGTCCTAATGGGCCTAAGTGGTCGAATGGCCTAATGGGCCTAATGGGCCTAAGTGGAATGATGGGCCTAATGGGCCTAAGTGGCCTCATGGGCCTAAAGGGCCATAGTGGCCTAATGAGCCTTAATGGCCTCATGGTTCTAATGGGCCTAATGCACCTTATGAGGTGAATGTGCATAATGGGACTAGTGGGAATAGTGGTCCTAAGTAGCCGAATGGGCCTAAGTGGCCCAATGGGCCAAATGGGATAAATGGTCCTAGTGTCCAAATGGGCCTAATGGTCCTGAGTTGCCTAATGGACGTAATGAGCCTAAGGGGCCTAATGGATTTAATGGGCCTAAGTTCCCTAATGGGACTAAGTGGCTTAAGAAACCTAATGGGCCTAAGTGGCCTTGATGGGCCTAATGGGCCTAAGTGGCCTAATGGGCCTAATGGGTCAAAGTGGGCTAATGGGCCTAAGTGGCCTAATGGGCCTAATGGGCCTAATGACACAAAGTGGCTGAATGGGACCAATGGGTCGAAGTGGACTAATGGGATGAATGGGCCTCATGTGCCTAGTGGGCCTAATGGGCCTAAGTGGCCTAGTTGGCCTAGTGGGCCCAAGTGGCTTAAGTGGCCTAATGGTCCAAATGGGCCTAAGTGGCCTCATGGGCCTAATGGTCAGAATGGGCCTAAGTTTCCTAATGGGCCTAATGGGCCTAAGTGTCCTAATAGGTATAATGTGCCTAATGGACATAATTGGCCTAAGTGGCCTAATGGGTATAATTGGATTATTGGGCATAATGGTCCTAATGGGCCTAAGTGGCCTAATGGGCCTATTGGGTTGAAGTGGCCTAAGGGGCCTAAGGGGGTGAATGGGCATAACAGGCCTCATGGGCCTCATTGGCCTAAGTGGCCTTATGGGCCTCATTGGCCTAAGTGGGCTAATGGGATTAATGGGCCCCAGGAGCCTAATGGGTTTAAGGGGCCTAATGGGATGAATGGGATTAACAATCCTTGGCGCCAAATGGGCTTAATGGGTCAAATGGACCTAATGGGCCGAATAAGCCTAATCAGCCTAAGTGGACTAATGAGCCTAAGTGGCTTAATCAACCTAATGGGATTAATGGGCCTAATGGGCCTAAGGGGCATAATGGGCCAAAGTGTCCCAATGGGCCTAAGGGGCCTAATGGGCCTAAGGGGCCTAATGGTCCTAAGTGACCTAATGGGCCTAGGTGGCCTAATGGGATTAATGGTATTAACGGGACAAGGGGACGAATGGTAATAGTGGGCCTAATGAGCCGAATGATCCTAAGTTCCTTAATGGGTCTAATGGGCCTAAGTGGCCTAATGGGTCTAGGTGGCTTGATTGGCCTAATGGGCCAAATGAGCCTAAGTGGCCTAATTGGACTAGGTGGCGTAATGGGATTAATGGTCTTAATGGTCCTAGGGGCCAAATGGTCCTAATGGGCTGAATGGGCCGAATTGGCCTAAGTGGCGAAATGGGCCTAAGTGGTAGGATGGGCCAAAGTTGCCTAATCGGCCTAATGGGATTAGTAGACCTAATGGGCCTAATGGGCCTAGGTGGCCTAATGGCCCGAGTGGGCCGAATTTGTGTAATGGGAATAATAGACCTAATGGGCCTAAGGGGGATAATGTGTCGAAGTTTCCTAACCAGTCTAATGGGATTAATTGGCCTAGTGGTCCTAATGGAGCTAATGGGCCGAATGGGCCTAAGTGGTCTAGTGGGCCTAAGTGGCCTAATCATCCCAATGGGATTAATGGGACGAGTGGACCTAAGTGTCCTAATGTGACTAATGGACCTATTGGGCCTAAGTGTCCTATTTGGCCTAATGTTCCTAAGTGGCCTAATGGGCTTAATGGGAATAACGGGCCTAAGGGATAAATGGGCCCAATGGGATGAATGAGCCTAATGAGTTGAATGGTCCTAATTAACCTAGGTGACCCAATGGGCCCAATGGGCCTAAGTGGCCTAATGGGCCTAAGTTACCTAATCATCATAATGGGCTTAATGGGCCTAGGGGCCTAATGGGTCGGGTGAGCTTAATGGGACTAAGTGGCCTAATTGGCTGAATGGCCTCATCGGCCTAATGGAATTAATGGGCCAAGGGGTCCTAAGTGGATGAATGGGCCTCAGTGGCCTAATGGGCCTAATCGGTCGAAGTGGCTGAAGTGGCCTAATGGGCCTAATGGGCCTAAGTGGCCTAACGGGCCTAATGGGCCTAAGTGGCCTAATGGGCCTAAGTTGCCTAATTGGACTAATGGGCCTAAGTGGCTTAATGGTCCTGATGGGCCTAATGGGCATAAGTGGCCTAATGGGCCTAAGTGGACTAATGGGATGAAGTGGCCGAATGGGCCTAATGGACATAATGGACCTAAGTGGCCTAAGTGGATTAATGGGCCTAATGGGCCTAAGTGGACTAAGTTGATTAATGTGCCTAATGGGCCTAAGTGGACTAATGGGCCTCAGTGGCCTAATGGGATAATGGGCCTAAGTGCCCTAATGGTTCAAAGTGGCCTAATGGACCAAATGGGACTCAGTGGCATAATGGGCCTAAGTGGCCTCAATGGCTTGATGGGACTTAGTGGCCTAATTGGACTAATGGGCCTAATGGGCCTCAATGGACTAATGGGCCTAATCGTCTTAAGTGGCCTAAGTGGACTAATGAGCCTAATGGGCCTAAGTGGCCAAATGAGCTAAATGGGACTAAGTGGCCTAATGGGTCTAATGGTCCTCAGTGGGCTAATGGGCCTAACAGGCCTAAGTGTGCTAATGGGGCTAATGGGCCTAAGTGTCCTGATGAGCTGAATGGGCCTAAGTGGTCTGATGGGACTAAGTGGCCTAATGGGACTGATTGTCTTGGTGGGCCTCATGGGCCTAAGGGGACTAATAATCCAAATTTTCCTTAGTGGTCTAATGGTTTTGATGTGGCTAAGTGGCCTAATGAGCTGAATGGGCCAAAGCGGCCAAATGGGCCTCATGAGTTTAATGGACCGAAGTGGCCTAATGGGCCTGATGGGCATGATGGGCCTAATGGGCCTATGTGGCCTAATGATCCGAATGGACCTAAGTGGCCAAATGGTCCTGATGGGCTTGATGGGCCGAATGAGCTGAATGGGTCTAAGTGGTTGAATGAGCCTGATGGGTCGAATAGGCCTAAGTGGCCTAATGAGCCGAATTGGCCTAAGTCACTTAATGTGCCTAATTGGAATAAGTGGTTGAATGGGGATAATTGGACTGATGCGCCTGATGGGCCTAATGGGACTAATGGGCCTTAGTGGCCTGATGAGCTTGATGTCCTAATGGGCCTCATGGGCCTAGGTGTCCTAATGGGCCTTATGGGACTTAGTGGCCTAATGGGCCTAATGCAACTAATGGGCCTTCGTAACCAAATTGGTATGTTGGTCCTCAGTGGATTAATGGGCCTGGTGGGCCTAAGTGGCCTAATGATCTAAATGGGCCTAAGTGGTCTAACATACCTAATAGGCCTAATGGGCCTAAGTGGCCTAATGGTCATGATGGGACTCAGTGGCCTCTTTGTCCTAATGGGCCTAATGGGTTGAAGTGGCTTAAGTAGCCTAATGGTCCTAAGCGGCCTAATGGGCATGATGGGTCAAATGGGCCTCAGTGGCCTTATTCGCCTCATGGGCCCAATTGGCCTGATAGGCCCAATGGGCCTAATGGGCCTTATGGGCCTAAGTGGCCTAATGGGACGAATGGGCCTAAGTTGCCTAATGGGACGGATGGGCCTAATGATCCTAATGGGCCTCACTAGTCTAAGTGGTTTAATGGGCCTCATGGGCCTTAGTGTTCTAATGGGTTGAGTGAGCATAATGGGCCTAACTGGCCTAATGGGCCTAATTTTCCCAATGGGGCTTAGTGGCTGAATGTGCCTGATGAGCATAATTGGCCTGGTAGGCCCAATGGGAATAATGGGCCTAAGTTACCCAATGGTCCTAATGGGCCTCAGTGGCCTAATGGGCCTTAGTGGTTTAATGGGCCTAATGGACCTAATGGCCCTAATGTGCCTACATGGCTGAATGGTCCTGATGGGCCTAATGGGGAGAATGGGCCTAAGTGGCTTAATGGCCTAATGGGCTTAATGGGCCTAAGTGGAATGATGGGCTTGATGGCCTTAATGGTCCAAATGGGCCTCAATGGACAAATGGGACTCATGGGAAGAATGGACCTAAGTGGCTTAATGGGCCCAATGGGCCTAAGTGGCCAAATGGGCCAAATGGGCCTAAGTTGCTGAATGAACCTAATGGACCTAAGTAGAAGAATTGTCCTAATGGGCCTAAGTGGCCTAATGGTCCTAAGTGGTCGTCGGGGCCTAATGGACCTAAGTAGATGGATGGGCCTAATGGGCCTCATGGGACCAATGGGCCTTAGTGGCCTAACTGGCCTAGTGGGCCTAATGAGCTTAAGTCGCATAATGGGCCTAATGTGTTTAAGTTGACTAATGGGTCGAATGGGCCTAATGTGACTTGTGGGCCTAAGTGGCCAATGAGCCTAATGGGCCTAATGGGCCTAATGGGACTAATGGGACTAATTGGACTAATGGGCCTAAGTGGCCTAATCAGCCTAATCCAACAATTGTGCCTAATGGGCCTAAGTGGCCTAATGGGTCAAATTGGCCTCGGTGACTGAATGGGCCTAAGTGGCCCTTTAGGCCAAATTTTCTTGGATGACCGAATGGTCCTAATGGGCTTGATATGCCTAAGTGGTTGGCCTAATTGTCAAGATAGGCCTAAGTATCCTAATGGGGCTCATGGGCCTAAGTGGCCCTGATGGGCCTCATCGACTTAAGTGGCCTAATGGGCTGAACATGCCTAAGTGGAAAAATAGGCATAATGGGCCCAAGAGGCCTAAATGTGACTAATTATATTAATGGGATTAAAAGACCTTGGTTCCAAATGGTCTAAATGGGCCTAATGGGTCTAAGTGGATTAATTGGCCTAAATGGCCTAAGTGGCTTAATCGACCTAATGGGATTAATGGTCCTAATGGGACTAATGGGATTAGTGGGCCTAATTGTCCTAATGGACCTAAAAGGTATAATGGGACTAAGTGGAGTAATGGGCCTAGGTGGCCTAATGGGATTAATGGGCTTAACGGGCCTAGGGGAAAAGTGGCCCTAATGGGCCGAATAGGCCTCAATAGCCTAATGGGACTAAGAAACCTAATGGGCCTAAGTGGCCTAAACGTCCTAATGTTTATAGTGGATCTAAAAGGCCTAATGGTCCTAAGGGTCCTAATGGGCATAAGTTGTCTAATGGGCCTAGGTGAGTTATGGGCATAATGGGCTTAACGGGCCTAAGGTCCAAATGGGCCAAATGGGCCTAATTGGCCTCAGTGGCCTAATGGACCTAATGGGTCGAAGTGGCCTAATGGTCCAAAGTTTCCTAATCGACTTAATGTTCATAATGGTCCCAATGGACCCATGGACCAGGTGGGCCTAAGTGACCAAATGGGACTAATGTGCCAAATTGGCCTAATTGGACTAAGTGGACTAATGGGTCAAAGTGGCCTAATGGGCCAAAGTTGCCTAATCGGCCTAATGGTATTAAGTGGACTAATGGGACTAAGTGGTCAAATCGGCCTAATGGTCTTAATGGGCCTAGTGGGCCTAAGTTGCCTAATGGGCCTTAGTCACCTAATCAGCCTAATGGGGCTAAGTGGCATAATGGGCCGAAGTTTCCTAATGATATTAATGAGATTAATGATCCAAGGGGGTGATGGTCCTAATGGGATGAATGTGACTAATTAGCCTAAGTGTCCTAATGCTCCTAATGGGCCTAAGTGGCCTAATGGGCCTAAGTTGCCTAATTGGTCTAATGGGATTAATGGTTCTAAGGGGCCTAATTGGCATAGTGTGCCAAATGTGCCTAAGTGGCCTAATCAGACTAATGGGCTTAATGGGCATGGTGGGCCTAGGTGACCTAATGGGCCTAATGGGCCTAAGTGGCTTGATCAGCCGAATGGGCCTAAGTGGTCTAATAGGCCTAAGTGGCCCAATGGAAAAAATATTCATAAGTGCCCTAATGGGCCTAATTAGCCTAAGTGGATGAATGTTTCGAATGGACCTAAGTAGCCCAATGAGCCCAATGGGCCTAATGGGCCTAATGGGTATAATTGGCCTGATGGGCCTAAGTAGCCTGATGGGCCTAATGGGCCTAAGTGGCCTTATGGTTCTAAAGGACCTTAGTGGCCTAATGGGCCTCAGTGGCCTAATGGTCCAAATAGGGATAATTGGCCAAATACACCAAATATGCCTAATGGACCTAATGGGCCTAAGTGGCCTATGTGGTCCAATGGGGCTAATGGGCCTAATGGGTCATATGGGCTGAATTGGCCTAATGGTCCTAATGAGACTAAGTGGATGAATGGGCCTATTGGGTTTAAAGGTCCTAAGTGGCCTAATTGGCCCAATAGGCCTAAGTGGCCTAATGGGCTGAATGGGCCGAATGGGCTGAATGGGATGAATGAGCCTAAGTGGCCCAATCGGCCTAAAGTGCCTAATAGGCCAAAGTGTCCTAATGAACCAAAGTGGTCGAATGGGCCTAAGTGGCATAATGGGGCTAATGGGCCTAAGTGGATGAATGAGCCTAAGTTGCCGAATGGGGCTAATGGGCCTAAGTGGCGGAATAGGCTTATGTGACCCAATGGGTCTAATGGGCCTAATGGGTGTAAGTGGCCTAGTGGGCCTAATTTTCCTGTGGTTCAAAGTGGCCTAATGGGATTAATGGGACCAAGTGGTCGAATGTGCCGAATGGTCTTAAGTGGTCCAACTGGCCCAATGGTCCTAATGGGCCTAATGGGACTAAGTGGCATGATGGGCTTAATAGGATTAAGTGGCCTCATGGTCCTAATAAGCCTAATTGACCTAAGTGTCCTGATCAACCTAATCGACTGAATGTGCCTAATGGGCCTAAGTGGCCTAATATGCCTAATAGGCCGAAGTGGCCTCATCGGCGTAATGGGCCAAAGTGACTGAATGGGCTGAATGGGCCCAAGGGACCTAATGGGCCGAATGTAACTAATGGGACTAATGGGTCTAGTGGCCTAAGGGTCTTTATGGGTTTAATGGGCCTAAGTGGCCTAATCGACATAATGGGCTTAATGGGCTGAAGTGGCCTAATGGGCCTAATGGGCCAAACTGGCCTAAGTGGCCTGATTGGCCAAAGTGGCCTAATGGAACTAAGTGTCCTATTAGTTTTAATGGGCCTAAGTAGCCTAATCGGCCTAATGGGATTAATGGGCCTAAATGGACTAATGGTCCTAATGGGCTGAAGTGGCCTAAGTGGCCTAATGGGCGTAATGGGCCAAAGTAGCCTAATCGGCCCAGTGGGCTTAAGTGACCTAATGGGTATAAGCGAAAAAACGAGCCTAAAGTGCCAAAGTGTCCTAATGGGCCAAAGTGGTCTGATGGGCCTAATGGGCCTAAGTGGTCTCTTGGGCCTAAAGGGACTAAGTGGCCTCATGGGCCTAATGGGCCTCAATTGCCTCATGGGCCTAATGGGCCTAAAGGGATTAAGGGGACTAAGTGGACTAATCAACCCAATGGGCCTAAGTAGTCTAATGGGCCTAATGGGATTAAGTTGTCTAATGGGCCCAATAGGACTAATGGGTCTAATGGGACTAATGGGCCTAAGTGGTATAATGGGCCTAAGTGAACTAATTAACCTAATGGACCTAATGGGCATAATGGGATTAAGTGTTTGAATGGGCCTAAGGGGTATAATGTGCTGAATGGGATTAAGTGGCCTAATGGGCCTATTGGACCTAAGTGGCCTACTGGGCCTAAGTGACATAATGAGCCTAACAAACCTAATGAGCGTAATGGGCCTAAGTGGTAGAGTGGGCCTAATTGGTCGAATGGTCTTAATGTGCCTAGTGGTCCTAATGGGAATAGTGGGCCTAAGTGGCTGAATTGGCCTAATGGAATTTATGGGCATAAGTGGCATAATGGGCCCAATGGGCTAAATAGACAGAACGAGCCTAATATGCCTAGTAGGTATAATGGTTCTAAGTGGACTATTGGGCCTAATGGGCCTAATGGGACTAAGTGGAAAAATGGTCCAAATGGGATTAATGGGGCTAATGGGAAAATTGTTCCTAGTGGGCCTAATGAGCCTAAGGGGCCTAATGGGCCTAACGGGCCTACTGGGCCTAAGTGGCATAATGGGACTAAGTGGCCTAAAAGGTCCAATGGGCCTAAGTGGCCTAATGGGATTAATGGTACTAATGGGCCTAATGAGTATAATGGTCCTAAGTGGACTGAGTGTCCTAATGGGACTAAAGAGCCCAATGGGCCTAAGTGACCTAAGGGGATGAATGGTCTAGATGGGCCTAAGTGGCCTAATGGTCCCAATGGGCCTAAGTGTCCTAAAGGGAATAACGACCTTAATGAGACTAATGAGCCTAGGTGGCCTAATGGGAACACATGGCCAAATGAGCCTTAGTGGACTAATGGACCTAAAGAGCCTAATCAACTAAAGGGGCCTAATGGACCTAAGTGTCATAATTGTAGGCTAATGGGCCTAATGGGTGTAATGGGCCTAAGTGGCCAAATGGGCCTAATGGGTCGAAGTGGCCTAATGGGCCGAATGGGATGAATGGGCCTAATTGGCCTAAGTGGCCTAATCGGTATGAAGGGCCGAATGGGCCAATGCAGCATGATGGCCCTAAGTGGCATGATGTGCCTAATGGGCCAAAGGGGCCTAATGGACCTAATAGGACAAAGTTTCCTAATGGGCCTAAGTGGCATAATCATAACCAAATTGGATTAAGTGTCCAAATAGGCCCAATGGGCCTAAGTTTCCTAATGGGCCTAAGTGTGAGAATGGGTCAAATGGGCCTAGTGGCCTAATAGGCCTAAAGGGCCAAATGGACCAAAGCGGCCTAATGGGCCTAAATGGAAGAATCGGCATAATGGGACTATTGGCCTAAGTGTCCTAATGGGACTAAGCGACCTAATTAGCCTAATCGGTCGAAGGTCCCTAATGGGCCTAAGTGGCTGAAGGGATTGAATCAAACGAATGGGCATAATGGACCAAATGGGCCTAATGGGCCTAAGTGGCCTAATAGTATGAATGGGCCTAAGTGGCCTAATGTGCCTAATGGGCCTAATGGGATTAAGTGGCCTAATGGACCTAATGGTCTAAATGGGCCTAATGGTCCGAATTGGCCTAAGTTGCCTAATGGGCCTAAATTGCATAATGGGCCAAATGGGCCTAAGTGGCCTAATGGGACTAATAGGTCAATTAGGCCTAACTGGTGTAATGGGTCTAATGTGATGAATGGCCTTAAGTTGTCTAATGGGCCTAATGGTTTGAATGGGACAAAGTTTCTAATGGGCCTTATGGTTTGAAAGTTCTTAATGGGTCGAAAGGGCCTAATGATCCTAATGGGCCTAAGTGGCTTAACAATCCTAATGGGCCTTGGTGGCATAATGGACCTAAGTTGTCTAATGTTTCTAATGGGCCTAATGGTTTGAATGAACCCAATGGTCCAAAGTGGCCTAGTGGGGCGAATTGGCCGAATAGGCCAAATTAGCTGAAGTCGCCTAATGGGCCGAATGAGCCTAATGGGCCTACTGGGCCGAAGTGGCCTAATGGGATGAATGGGCCTAAAGGGTATAATGGTCATAATGGTTCAAATGGGACGAATGGGACTAAAGGGTCCAATGGGCCTAATGGGCCTAATTAGCCGAATGGGTCGGATGGGTCTAATGGGCCTAGTGGGTCAAAGTGGCTTAATGGACCTACTGGTCCTAATGAACCTACTTGGCCTAATCAACCTAATGGGCCTAATTGGCCAAATGGTCTTAAGTGGGAAATGGACCTAATGTGCCTAATGGGTGTAATGGCCCTAAAGGGCCTAAGTGAACCAATGTGCCCAATGGGTCTAAGTGGTCAAATGGGCCTAATGGGCCTAAGTGGACCAATATGCCTAAGTTGTCTAATGGGCCTAAGTGGCTGAATGGGATAAATGAGCCAAATGGGCCTAATGGGTTGAATTGGACGAATGGGTTGAATGGGCCTAAGGGGCCTAAGTGGTTTAATCGGCCAAAGTGGCCTAATGGGCCTAATGGGCCTAATGGGCCTAATGGTCCTAATTGGCCAAAGTGGCCAAATGGGCCTAAGTGTCATAATAGACATAATGGGCCTAAGTTTCATAATGGGCCTAAGGGGCCTAAGTGGCCTAATGGGACAAAGTAGACGAATGGGCCTAATTGGCTTATTGAGCATAATGGGCCTTAATGGCCAAATCGACCTAACGGGCATAATGGGCCTATGTTTCCTAATGGACCTAATGGACCTAAGTGGACCAATGGGGAAAATGGGACTAATGGGCCTAATGGGATTAAGTGGGACTATTGGGCCTACTGGGGCTAAGGGACCTACTCGACCTAATGGGACTACTAGGCCTAATGGGATGATTGGGATTACTAGGCCAAATGGGCCTAATTGTCCTAAGTGGCATAATGGGCCTAAGTGGCCTAATGGGAATAAGTTTCCTAATGGTTCTAATGGGCCTAAGTGGAATAATGGGTCTAATGGGCCTAATGGGCCTAAATGTCCTAATGGGCCTAATCGGATTAATAGGCATAATGGGCCGAAGTGGCCAAATGGGCTGAAGTGGCCAAATGGGCTGAAGTGGCCAAATGGGCCTAAGTGTCCTCATGTGCCTAATGGGTCCTAGTAGCCTAATGGGACTAATGTTCTTAATGGGACTAAGTGTCTTAATGGGCCAAAGTGGATGAATGGGCATATGGGCCTAATGGGGATAATGGGCCCAATGGGCTATAGTGACAAAATGGGCCTAATGGACCGAATAGGCCTAAGTGGCCTAATGGGACTAATGGTTGTGATGGGACAAAGTGGAAAAGTGGGCATAATGGGCCTAATGAGGCCTAATGTGACAAAGTGGCCAAATGGGCCTAGTGGGCCTAAGTGGCCTAATGGGCCTATTGGGCCAAAGTGGCTTAACAGGCCAAGTGGGCCAAATGGGCCTAAGTGTCCTAATGGGAGAAAGTAGATCAATGGTCCTAATGGGCTGAATAGGCATAATGGGACAAAGTGACCAAATGGGCCTAAGTGGCCTAATGGACCTAATGTGACTAATGGGCCTAAGTGTCCAAATGGGACTAAGTGGCCTAATGGGCCTAATGGGTCAAATGGTCCTAAGTGGCCTAATGGGTCTCATGGGGAAAAGTGGGAGAATGTGCTTAATGGTCATAATGGGCATAATGGGCCTAATGGGCTTAAGTGGTCTAATGGGCATAATGGGCCTAAGTGACCTAATGGGCATAAAAGGACGAATGTACCTAATGGCCCTAAGTGACCTAATGGAACTAAGTGGACTAATGGGAAAAATGGGCCTTGTGGGCCTAATGGGACTATGTGTCCTAATGGGCCTACGTGGTCGAATGGGACTAATGGTCCTAAGTCACTTAAGGGGACTAATGGTCCCAAGTGGATGAATGGGACTAATGGACCTAAGTGGCACAATGGGCCTAATGGGCCTAATGGGCCTAAGTGGGTGAGTGGGCCTAAGTTTGTGAATGGGACTAAGTGGCATAATAGGCCTAATGGGCCTAACTGGCCTAATGTTTCTAATGGGCCTATGTGGAATAATGGGCCTAATGGGATAATGGGCCTAATGATCCTAAGTGGCTGAGTGGGTCTAATGGACCTAAGTGGCATAATTGGTCAAATGGGCCAAATGGACCTAAGTGGCTTAATGGGTCTAAGTGACCTAATGGGCCTAATGGGACTAAGTGGCCTAATACATCTAAGTAGAGTAATGGGCCTAAGTGGCCTAATTGGCATAATGGGCCGAAGTGACCTAATGGGTTTAAGTGGCAGAATATGCCTAATGGGCCTAAGTGGATGGGTTATCCTAATGGGCCGAGGTGGCCTAATGGGCCTGATGGGCCTAATGGGCCTTAGTGGCTTAATGGGTCTAAGAATCCCAATGGTCCTAATGGGACTAATGGGCCTAATGGGCCTAAGTGTCTTAATAGGCGGAATGGGCCTCAATGGCCTAATAGACCTAATAGAGCTAATTGGTCAAATGGGCCTAAGTGATGTAATGGGACTAATTGGCCTAATGGTCCTAATGGGCCTAAGTGGCCTAATGTGCCATAGTGGCCTAATAGACCTAAGTGGACTAATGGATCCAATGGGCTTAATGAGTTGAAGTTTCCCAAGTGTCCTTATGGGCCTAATGGGCCTAAGTGGCCAAATGGGCCTAATGGCCCTAAGTGGCTGAATTGGCCTAATGTTCCGAAGTTTCCTAATGGGTTTAAGTGGAATAATAGGCCTAATGGGCCCAAGTGGATGGGTTAGACAAATGGGACGAGGTGGCCCAATGGGCCTGATGGGCCTAATGGGTCTCAGTGGCCTAATGGGCCTAAGAAACCCAATGGTCCTAATGGGACTACTGTTCATAATGGGCCTAAGTGTCCTAATGGGCCTAATGGGTCTAAGTGTTCTAATATGAAAAATGGTCCTCAATGGCCTAATGGACCTAATTGGGCTAATGGGTCGAATTGACCTAAGTGACCTAATGAGACTAAGTGGCCTAATGGGCCTAATGGGCCTAAGTGGCCTAATGTGCCTTAGTGGCATAATATACCTAAGTGGACTAATGGAACCAATGGGTTTAATGAGCTGAAGTTTTCCAAGTGGCCTAATGGGCCTAAGTGGCCGAATGGGCCTAATGGCCCAAAGTGGTCGAATTTGCCTAATGGGCTGAAGTATCGTAATGGACCTAAGTGGCCTAATTAGCCTAATAGGCCTAAGTGGCCTAATTATCCTAATGGGTTAATGGGAATAATGGGCCTAATAGGCCTAATGGGACTCAATGACCTAATGGGACTAATGAGACTTTGTGGCCTAATGGGCCGAATGGGCCCAAGTGGCCTAATGGGCCTAATGGGCCTAAGTGGCCTAATGGGATGAATGGGACTCAATGGACTAATGAGACTAATAGGACTAAGTGGATTAATGGGCCTAATGGGCCTAAGTGGCCTACTGGTCCTAAGTGGCCAAAGTGTCCTAATGGGCCAAATGGGCTTGAGTGACCAAAAGGGCCTAATCAGCCTAAGTGGCCTAATGGGACTAATGGGCCAAATGGGCCAAAGTGCCCCAATGGTCCTAAGTGGACCAATGAGCCTAAGTGTTCCAATGGGCCTAAGTGGTCCAATGGTCCTGATGGGCCTAATGGGCCCTAGTGGCCTAAGGGGCCGAAGTGGCCTATTGGACCAAATGGGCCTAATGGTCCTAATGGCCCTTAGTGGTCAAATGGGCCTAAATGGAATAATGGACCTAAGTGTAATAAGAGGAATGGTGGGCCTAATGGTCCTAATTGGCCTAATGGGCCTAAGGGGACTAAGTGGCCTAAGGGGCCGAAGTGGCCTAATGGGCCTAATGGGACTTAGTGGTCTAATGGGCCTAATGCGTTGAATGGGCCTAAGTGGCAAAATGGGATTAATGGGACTAATGGGCCTAAGTAGCCCAATGGGACAAATGGTCCTAAGGGTCCTAATAGGCCTAAGTGGCCTGAGGGGCCTAATGGGCCTAATGGGACTAATGGGCATAAGTGGCCTAATGGGACTTAGTGGCCTAATGGTCCTAAGTGGCCTAATGGGCCTAAGTGGCCTAATGGGTTTAGTGGGCCTAATGGGAACAATGAGACTAATTGGGATAATTGGCCTAATGGGCTATATGGGCCTAAGTGGCCTAATAGGCCTAATCCAATGGGCTTAATGGGATAAATGGGCCTAATGGGACTAAGTGGCGTAATGGTACTAAGTGAACTAGTTAGCCTAATGTACCTCGTGGGCCTAAGTGTCCTAAAAGGATAAAGTGGCCTAATGGTTCTAATCAGAATAATGGGTCAAATGGTCCTAAGTGGCCTAATGGGACTAATTGGCCTAATGGGCATAATGGGCCTAAGTGGCCTAATGGGCCTAATCTAATGGAATTAGTGATCCAAATGGCCCTAAGTGGCCTAATAGGCTGAATGGACCTAATGGGCCGAAGTGGCCCAGTGGGATTAATTGGACGGATGGGCCTAATGGGTGTAATGGGACAAAAGATTCAAATTAGACTAATGGGCCTAGTGAGCCTAATGAATGAATCTGATGGATCCACACTCTCCAAGCTCCCGATGCTCCCCCTGCCTTCTATTCCCCTCCTATGGTTTTTAGGGTCTGCTCGATGGTGATGGTGTCGCTTCACCTAGTCCGTATTCATCCTTATCTTTCTTTCATTTTCTTCCCTTTCGATTGATGTGGCTTGTCGGTGTGGTCATCGCATGCCACTCACCAACCCTCTTTCAATCTATCCCTACGCATCAGACCCCCCATTCTGGGTTTGTGTGTGCGGGTGCTTTAGACATCTTTGGTCAGTGCTGGTGAGTGCATCTATTTCCTTCTTTCTCTTCTACCCATGCTGTCCTACCCATCACATTTGACTCCACTTTGGTCAGGCTCGATTCAGGATCTAGGCCTACTTGGGATAGTGTTGGAGTAGGAATGGAAGTGGTCGCAGCTCAATTTCATTCCTATGTTTGGATCCTTATCTATTTTTTGGATGTGGATTGAGGTCTCGTATGGTGATTTTGTTTGGGATTGATTTTGTTTCTCTATTATTGGTTCTCTATTTTGTTGGAACGGTGCGGTTTCCAGATTGGTCCCCTGCTGAGGCCTCTATTTGCTCATCCTTCATGCACTCATTTCCCTATTAGTTCAGTGTGCGGGTCTTCATTAAGGTTCTAGGAGGTATGGATTGAGTGTATTAGGGTCTCTGGGAGGGAGAATGGACCATATTTAAAGGTTCTAATGATTACGATGTTCTATTTTTATGGTTTTTTTTGTGGTGATGTTTGAGTTTTATAGCGGTGATATGAAGACATCAGTGGTGATTGGTGGATGTCCTGGTTCATTTTGCTCTGGTTCTTGGCTCCGAAGATGATAGTTGATGATGATGAAGGTGGTGTTCCCATAGAAAATGTGGTAACTCTAGCGATGATGGTTACAGAGATGATGTTTGGAGTGGAGGACAATGAGGTGATGATGATAACGGGTGATGATGATGGCGACAGCTTCTTCAACATGCTATCTTCAATATAGTGTCTTTTATGAAAATTTAAAAAATGATTTGGAGGGCCTAATGGGCCTAAGTATCCAAATATCCTAATGGGCCTAATTGGCCTAAGTGGCCTAATGTGACTAGGTGGCCTAATGGGCCGAAGTAGCCTAATGGGCCTAAGGGGTTGAGTGGACCTAAGTTACCTAATGGGCCAAATGGGCATAAGTGGCCTAATGGGCCTAAGTGAACTAATGGGCCTAATGGGCATTAGTGACCTAAGTGGCCCAATGGACCTAAGTGGCCTAATGGGCCTAATGGCTAATGGGTCTAATTGGCCTAAGTGACCTAAGTGGCCTAATGGGCCTAATGGGCCTAAGCATCATAAGTGGCCTAATGAGCTCAATGGGCCTAAGTGGCATAGTGGGCCTAAGTGGCCTAAGTGGGCCTAATGGTCCTAAGAATCATATGTGACCTAACGGGCGTAATGGGACTAATGGGATCAATGGGCCTAGGTGGACTAATGTACCTAAGGGGCCTAAGTGGCCTAATGGGCCCAAGCGGCCGAAGTGGCCTAAGGGGTCAAATGGGCCAAATGGGATCAAAGGGACTAAGCAGCCTAATGGGTCGAATTGGTCTAATGGGACTAATGGGCCTAATCACCCTAAGTGGCCTAAGGGGAAAAATGGGACTAATGGCCTCAATGGGCCTAAGTGGCCTAATGGGCCTAATTGTCTGAATGGATCTAAGTGGCATAATGGGCCTAAGTGACCTAAGTGACCTAATGGTCCTAATGGGCCTAAGTGGCCTAATGGGATTAATGTGGATAATGGGGATAATGAGAATAATTGGTGAAATGGGATGAATGGACCCAATGGGCCAAGTGGGCCTAATAGGCCTCAGTGGTCTAATGGGCCTAGGTGGCCTAATTAGCCCAATAGGTCGTGGTGGCCTAATCAGCCTAATGGTCCTAATTGGTCGAATGGTACTAATGGTTTGAATGTTCCTAATGATCATAATGGTCCTAAGTGGCCTAATGGGACTAATGGGCCTAAGTGGGCTAATGAGCCATTATGGGCCAAAGTGGACCAATGTGACTAAGTGGCCTAATCAGCCTAATGGGACTAAGTGGTTTAATATAACTAATGGTAAAATTGGTCCTAAGTGGCCTAATGATCCTAATGGTCCTAATGGACCTAATGATCACAAGCAGCCTAATCAGTGTAATGGGCCTAATGGGCCTAAGTGGCATAATCGTCATAATGGGACTAATGTTCCTAAGTGGCATAATGAGACAATGGGCCTAAGTGGACTAATGGTTTGAATGGGCCTAATGGGTTAAGTGGGATGAATGGGCCTAAGGTTCTTGAGTGGCCTAATGGGCCTAATGATCCTAAGTGGCCTAATGAGCCTAATGGGTTTTAGTGTCCAAATCAGCCTTATGGCCCTAAGTGTCTGAATGGTCCTAATGGGCCTAAGTGGCCTAGTGGGCCAAATGGGAATAATGGGACTAAGTTACATAATGGGTATAAGTGACCAAATGAGACTAAGTGGCCTAATCGGTCTAATGGGCCCAATTATCCCTTATGTATTAGTGTTTGAGATATACTATTTTGGGTCTAAGTTTTTTGGATTTTTTTGGTTCTAATTGGCCTAAATTGGTCTAAATTGGCCTAATTGACCAAATGGCCAAATGAAAAATTAGCCTAAGGGCCCAATGAACTAATGGTATATTGTCCTAATGACCTAAATGACCTAATTTTTCTAAATATCCTGATGGCCCAATAACCTAAGGGCCTAATTGGCATAATGGCCTAATTGGCATAAATGAACTAATTGGTCTAAATGGCCTATTTAGTCTAAATGGATTAAATGTTCTAATTAGAGTAAATGGAATAATTGGAATAAATTGACCTAAATGTCCAAATGGTTCTAAATGGTATAATTGGTTCAAATAGACTAAATGTTCTAATTAGATTAAATGGTCTAATTGGCATAATTGGCCTAATTGGCCTAAATTGGCGTAAATGGTCAAATAGACAAATAAAAAATTATCCTAATGGTGTAATGAACTAATGGGATAATGTTTTAATGGCCAAATTAGACTAAATAGCCTAATGGCCTAACCTCTAGAAATAACCTAATTGTTCTAAATGGCCTAATTGGACCAAATGGAGTAAATGATCTAATTGGATTAAATGGTCTAATTTTCAAAATTTTCCTAATTGACCTAAATGGTTTAATTTTACTAACTGAACTAATGGCCTAATGGACTAATTGGCCTAAATGAATTAAAGGTCAAAATTTCCTATAGCCTAATGACCTAATTGGTCCGATGATTTAATTGACCTAAACGGCCTAATTGGTCTAACAGACCTAATTGGAATAATTGTAAAAATTGTCCTAATTTTCCTAAATTGGCTATTTGGATAATTATCAAAATAGACAAATGGACAAATGATCAAAATTACCAAGTGACTGAATAACCAAATAACACAACAAAAATGGAATTAGACCGAAATGAACATACAAAAGGAATCTATACCATACACATGTTTATCATTCTAATTAGTATGTATTATTTATTTTAGGTCACTAGTCTTAAATTTCTAATTAAATGTATTTTTAGATGCTTCTTCACTTTATGAATTTCTTCAAAAGCTACAATTTTAATTCATTCAAGGTTTATAACTTTCATATTATTCAATAATGTAATATTATACTAATCAATGTCATTTACAACAAGTGTAATTTGGCATCGAAGGTTGTGTGTCTCGAGAAAAATTATTTTCTTTGACTAGGAAGTAAAATAATGGAAGTGATGTAAATGTACCAACAAAAGAAAATATTGTAAGTTTTTTTATTGATATTTCAAAATTTGATAAATAATTCACAAATAAATATCTTGTTTATATTTTCAGTAGTGTGTCCTGGAGGACCTTGATGATAAAGAAGATGACAACTTCGGGATAAATGATCATTTGAGGCAAGTATTATCTGAGGAGCACCATGGGAGAGTCTAATGTCGAACCAAAAAAAACATCATCCCCAATAGGTATTGGCCCTCATTGGGTGCCTCTCAAACCTATCAGACCACCAAGGTGAAAAAAGATCATGCAGAAGCAGATGACCCCAAAAAAATAGCTATATAGGAGCGTGAAAAAAGTAAATTGGTCACTAAACACTTTCTAAAAGATATAGCAGTAATAAGTCTACCACTTCCATTAGATACTTCTAATAATTTTGCTTAATGTATGAAATAAATGTGCTCTTTATATGATACCTTGAGTTATTTAAATGAGGACCCTAGTGGCGGTCGAGGTAATGGCGGTGGCAGTGGAGGTGGGGGGGGGGGTGCCAGTGGTGGCAACGAAGGCGGCAGTGGCGACAGTGGTGGTGGTGATGGTTTTGGGCATAACTGAAGTGTGCAAAGATGGATGATATATTTAAATTTATTTTAATAATCATTTCCTGAAACCAAGAGTGAGGATATTTCACATCAAATTTAAAATTAATTTATTTAATATTTCAAGAAGTAAATACATGTGCTTAAGAACTTTCTTTGTTAGTGAATGTTGATCATCTAAAAAGACCCTTTCAGATTACCATCATTGCACTGTGAGGATCCCAGGATAAAATACCTCTAGAGGTGATCCACATGTTCTTCTGCGATCTCCGAGAAACACCACTCGATCTCTAGGTGCTAGTGCGGCGAGTCGAATGTCTTATGTTGTTTGTTCTTGATCACTCATTCTTTGGTCTTGAATAAATCTTTCTTAAAATTCTCATTATTGAGAGAGACAGGAGGAGTTGAGAGAGAATTCATTGTGCGCAATAATTTTTATTCTCAATTTTTGTATTCTCTACACAATAGACATAGACGCCTATTTATAGAGTTGAGATTTAAGTTAAAATATTATTTAATTTCATACTGGCCATTAAATAAATTGGCATAAATTTTCTAATTGGCCTAAATTGCATAAATTAACTAATTGGATTAATTTTAATAATTGGCCTAAGTGTCCTAAGTTTTCCTAAATGGTCTAAATGGCCAAATTGGCCTAAATGGCCTAAATTAGCTTAATTGGCCTAATTGACCTAAATTGCCTAAATTGTCTAATTGGTCTGATTTCCCTAATTGGCCTAATTGGCCTAAATGGCTTAAATTGGATAAATAGGTTTAAATTTCATAATCATCCTAATTTTCCTAAATGACCAAATTGCATGAATTGGCTTAAATGGCCTAAATTAGCGTAAATGGCCTAAATTGGCCTAAATGGCCTAATTGGCCTAAATTGACTTAAATGAACTAAATTGTCTAATTCGATTAATTGGACTAATTTTACTAAATGACCTAAATGGACTAAATGGCCTAATTGTAATAAATGGCCCAAATGACCTAAATGACCTAATTGCCTAATTGGCCAAAATGGCCTAAACGGTCTAATTGGCCTAATTGGCCTAAATGGATTAATTGGCATATATTGCATAATTGGACTAATTGGAATCAATGGCCTAAATGTACTAATTGTATTAATTGGACTAATTTTTATAAATATCCTAAATTATCCTAAATGACCTAAATTGGCCTAATTGACCTAATTGGTCTAAATGGCCTAAATTGTTCTAAATGGTCTAAATGGCTAAATTGGCCAAAATGATCTAAATGACCTAATTGATATAATTTTCCTAAATGGAATAATTTTACTAAATTTCCTAAATGAACTAATTGGTATAATTTTCCTAAATGGCCTAAATTGACCTAAATGGCCTAAATTGGCCTAAATGGCCTAATTGTCATAAGTGGCATGAATTACCTAATTGAACTAATTGGCCTAATTGGAAAAAATTTACTAATTGGTCTAAATGAGCTAAATTTTCCTAAATGTACTAATTGGTGTAAATGTCCAAAATTGGCCTAAATGACATAAATGACCAAAATTATCCTAATTGGTCTAAATGGCCTAAATTAGTCTAAATGGCCTAATTGACCCAAATTGCATAAATAGTATAATTGACCTAATTGAACTAATTTTCCTAAATGGAAAAAATTGGTATAAATGGCCTAAATGGCCAAAATTGGCCCGAATGGCCTAAATTGGGCTAAATGGCCTAATTGGCCTAAACTGCCTAAATTGCACAATTGGACTAATTGGCCTAAATGGTCTAAATTTTCCTAATCGGATTAAATGGACTAATCTTACTAATTGTCCTAATTGGTCTAAATTTCCTAAATTGGCCTAAATGGAATAATTGGCCTAAATAGCCTAAATGACCTAAATTTTCCTAAATGACCTAATTAGCCTAAATGAGCTAAATTGGCCTAAATGGATTAAATGAACTAAATTTTCTAATTGGATAATTGGCTTGGCCTAATAGTCCTAATTACCTTAATTTTCCTAAATGGCCTAAATGGCCTAAATCCTCTAATGGGCCTAAATGGCCTTAAGAGCCTAAATTGGCCTAATTGGTCTGAATTGGTCTCATTGGCCTAAATGTCCTAAATTGGAATAAATGGAATAAATGGCCTAATTCGTCTAAATTTCCTAATTATCCTAATTGTCCTAAATGAACTAAATTATACTAAATTTCCTAATGGGCCTAATGGGCCTAAGGGTCGAATGACCCTAAGTGGCCTAATGGGCCAAATGGTTCTAATGGGCTTAAGTGTCCTAATGGGCCTAATGGTCCTAAGTGGCCTAATGGGCCAATTGGGCCTAATTAATAGACTTAATATCCCTAATGGGTCCATTGGTAAAAAGTGGAATAATGGGTCTAAGTGGCCTAATGGGCCGAATGGGCCTATTGGGCCTAAGTGTACCAATGGTCCCATTAAGTCCAATTCGGCCTTATGGGCCTAATGGTATTAATGGGTTAAATGGACTAGATGGTCCTAAGTGGCCTGATGGACCTAATGGGCCTAATGGGCCTAAGTGTCCTAATGGTCCCATTATGGTCAATTCAGCCTAATGGGCATAATGGACGAACTGGCCTAATGTACCTAATGGGCCTAATGGCCCCAATGGGCCTTGGGTCTAAGGGGCCTAATGGGCCCAAGTGGACGGATGATCCTAAGTGGCATAACTAGCCTAATATGTCGAATGAGCCTAAGTGGCCTAATGGGTTTAAGGGGCCTAATGGCCCTAATTGGCCTAATGGGACTAAGTGGCCTAATGAGACTAAGTGGCCTAATGGGACTAAGTGGCCTAATGGGCCTAAGTGGCCTAAGTGACCTAATATGCATAATGGGCCTAAGTGAACTAATGGGCCTATTGGTCAAATTGGCCTAATGGGCTAAAAGGTCCCAATGGTCCAAATGGGTCTAATGGGCCTATTGGGATTATTGGGTCCATTGGGACTAAGTGACCTAATTAGCCTGATGGCCTAATTGGACAAATGGGCCTAAGGGGGTCAATGGGCCCAATGAGCCTAATCTTTCTAAGGGTCTTAATGGGCCTAAGTGAACTAATGGGCATATTGGGCCTATTGTACCAAAGTGGTCCAATGTGTCCAATGGTCCTGATGGGCCCAATGGGCTAATTATGGATAATTCAACCTAATGGGTCCAATGGGCCTAAGTGACCTAAGGGTTCGAAGTGGCCTAAGTTTTCTAATGGGCCTAATGGGTATAATGGGTCTAAGTGGCCTAAGTTTCCTAATGGACCTAATGGGTCCAATGGGGCTAGGTGATAGAATGGTCCTAATTGGCCTAAGTTTCCTAATGGACCTAATGGATCCAATGGTTTTAAGTGGACTAATGGGCCTAAGTGGCCTAAGTTTCCTAATGGGCTTAATGGGTCCAATGGGTCTTAGTGGTCGAATGGGCCTAAGTGGCCTAATTTTCCTAATGAGCCTAATGGGCCTAATGGGTCTAATGGGTCTAATGGACCTAAGTGGAATAATCGGTCTAATGGGTCTAATTGGTCTAATAGGATGAATGGGTTGAATGGGCCTAGGTGGCCTAATGGGATGAATGGGCCAGTGGGAATAAGTGGCCTAATGGTCATAAGTGGCCTAAGTTTTCTAATGGGCATGATGGGCCTGATGGGTCTAATGGGCCTAAGTGGCCTAAGTGGCCTAAGTTGCCTAATGGGCCCCATGGGCCTAATGGGTCCAATGGACCTAAGTGGCCAATGTTACTTATTGGGCCCAATGGGTCAAATGGGCCTAATGGGCCCAGTGGGTCTAATGGACCGAATGGGTCTAGTCAGCCTAAGTGGCCTAAGTTGCCTAATGGGCCGAAGTGGCCTAATGGGCCTAAGTGTCCTAATGGTCCTAATGGGCCTAAGTGGCATAATTGGCCTAATGGGTCAAATGGGCCTAAGTGAACTAAGTTTCCTAATTGGCATAAGTGGCCTAATGGGCCTAAGTGACCTAATGGGCATAATGGGCCTAAGTGGACTAAGTTGACTAATGGACCTAATGGGCCTAATGGGTATAGTGGTCCTAATGGGCCTAATGGGTCTAATAGGTCAAAGTGGACTAATGGGACTAAGTAGCCTAAGTTTTTTAATGAGCTTAATGGTCCTAATGGGTGCAATGGTTCTAGGTGCCACAATGGTCCTGAGTGGCCTAAGTTGCCTAATGGGCCTAATGGGCCTAATGGGATTAATGTGTCTAATGGGCCTAAGTGGCCTAATCGGCCTAATGGGTCTAATGGTCCTAATGGGTCGAATGGGCCTAAGTGTCCTAATGGGTCAAATGGGTTGATTGAGACTAACATTACTGGAAAAAGGGCCTTTTGGGACAGTTCATTTGCAACGGGATCCTGTCACAAATGCTCTTTTGCAATGAGGACCCATTGAAAATGGCCCATTGTAGAAAATGGCATCGCAAATATTATCTTTTACGACAGTCCATCGCAAAAAGTTAGTATTTGTGATGGGTAGGGGCACCGTTGCAAATAGTTTCCACGTTTTTTTAAACTCTACTGTGATGGGCCGACCACCCGTCCCAAATCGTGTCCCCGATTTTTTTAAAAACTTTTTGAGATGGACCATCAAAATTAGTATTTGCGATGGTCCAAAATAAACCCTTTTGCGATGGGCCCGTCACAAATAGTTGAAAAAATAAAATAAAAATAAATAAAATAAAATAATATTAATAATAATATAATATTAATATAAATGAAATCATAATATTAAAATTAGTACAATAAAATTATTTATAAAATAATAATAATAATATAATATTAATATAAATGAAATAATAAAATTAATATTCATAAAATAAAATTAATTATAAAATAATTATATAATATAATAATATTATTAATACTATTAATTAAATAATAATATTAATATAAGTAATATAATAAAAACCTCAGTATTCAAAAATATATAAAAATATATTAATTAATAAAATAATAAATATAATAAAATAAATAAATAAATAATAAAAATTGTAATATTCGAGAAAATATAAAAATTGCACTATTTAAAACTTTAAATAGTTAATATTACAAAACAAATAAATTCAAATGTTTCATTATAAAATAAAAGTAAATCACTGAGGGGGAGGGTCGTCTGGAGGAGTTGGAGGAGATGGTGAAGAGAACTTCATCCCTAAACTGCGAGTCAGACGTCGTATGTACTCCATCTAATCCTACTCCTACTAATGCTGCCATCGACACATCTCATCCTGCATCCCCTACTACTACTGCTGCTGCTGTCGTAGGAACTCTTCCTGCTATTGTTGCTACCACTGATGCATCTCATCCTTCTCCCTACACATAGTCTCTATAAGCTCACTTTGAGCTCACAGCTTCTCTTCATACTATGCATGAGATGATGACAACTCTCTATGAGATCCTCTTAAGCTAGGCACTGACATCGTAGTGGTTCCATAAAAACCCCCAAGGTTCAATCGGGAGCTAATACCAATAACTTGGTCTTTCTCGAAGTCATATTGGGTCGCCTGCATCCATGTTGCCTCATCGAATCAGGGTAACTAGTCTAACTATCGGTCTCAACCTGACTCTCACTATGTGTTTGAGATGTCGTGACCTCATATGACAACTTCTATTGAAATTTAAAATTAAAATAGCTAAAATATTATTAGTAGTTAAATTTAAAACTCAAAAAGAAATTATACTGACCACAATCTGATGCTAGAGAGAACCTCTAATCTCTCCAGTGGATGGATCACTATACATCCTTTTATAAACGTCGTACTCTGTAATATCAGGTTGTGCGACTGCCTGTATAAATATAAAATAAATTGTTTACATTTAAAGTTATATACAATATTTAAAGAAAATTTACTTACCATATGCTCCCTATTCATACTGAATGTACGACTACCAACTCGATGGATCACCTCCTATCTTCCTCAATTTTTCCAACCTGTTGATGAACAACTCTGAAAACACCTACTCAACTAGTGTCTACATAATCCATCCCAAACCTGAGATGAAATATAATCTGTTTGGTGGACATTACATGTCTCATCAAACTATGTCACTTATGCTTTCTCCATTTCTTTCCTTTTCAAATTGTGCAAAAACTGAGTGCAATGCAGATGCATAGCTCTCTGCCATTCCTTATAGATAGCCTCATGCATTCTCTCATCAATGGGATACCATAAACCCTATAAATAATTTATTATATCAAGTTATTAATTAAATTAATTTCAAAATAAATATTATTTATTTACGCACCAACCAATTCTCAAACATGTTGTGTTGTACATCAACGAGAATATGATCCCATGACACCCATGCATTCGAAAAATAATTGCGCAATATAGCGCTCCCCTATCCAATAACTATATGCGTAAAGCTGTAAAAAAAATTAATCAAACAATTAGAATATAAATAAATAAATTAAAACTAACTAAAATACATAGGTAAACATACCTCTGCATGCGTGGATCGAACCCAAGATGTGGATGTCGCTCGGGGATAGGGTCAGGAATCATTAGTCGGGCAAGACAACGCCCCCTCCGAGTACCCCTTGAACCGCTAGCATTCTGAGGGTTAGATAGTTTGACATCCTACTCATCCAAACAGACGATACATATACTCAACCATCTGAAACATGAAATTATTTTTTTATAAAATAGTTAAAAATAACTATTATATATAGATATATATTATATGTGATTATAACCAGAATTTAACGGTGTCAATGACCATCCTCATCCTCATCTTTATAGCTATCGATGTCAATGTCTTCATCTTCCTCCTCAACATCATCAATTTCTATATTAGTTTCAATTTCATCATCTCTTGTCATTTCAAATTAATTTTTAACGTCATTAACATCATCATCACCATCAACCCATAAATGTAGGGTGTCATCAATGATATTCATGTCTCTTCGTGAAAAATATGGATTCAGAGCAGTCTCTTGAAAAATTTCAATTCCTTTCACTTTAGTGGAACCACATTCACATTCAGTAAACTGATTCTCTCGAGATTTAATTTTTATTATGCTCTACCAATCATCCAAATCCCTTGAAGTAGCACAATTTTTTCATAATAAATTTCATGTGCCTGATGAGCCAATAAAAATGGTTCATTTACTGCAAGAAGAATTTTATATTGAATATCAACAATTCCATTGATAGGATAAACACACAATCCTCTCTCATTATCCAACCACTAACATTTAAATATTATTATGTAATGTTGTCCTAGATAACATGGTTCAATGATTTCTTCCAGCATGCCGTAAAAGTCAAATTTAGTTTCTCTATAATGAGATCCTCTCCAGAAAACACCACTATTCATTTTTATTGATTCCCTATATGCATGTGTATGAAATCAAAACCATTCAGCACATATGCATTATTAGATTTAACCATTTTGGATGGTGGGTTACTCAATACACACAATCAATTATTAATTTTATCAGCATGTTGAGATACCTGATTTTTTTTTAAATAATGATCACTATAAAAAGTATTAAATTTATTTTTTGTGTGAAATAAAAAATAATTTATGCTCCCAATTTTTGAAATTAGCAGTATTTTTTTGACGAGGTTCTTCAAAAGAAACTGTTGTAATTTGTGGAAACTATTTCTTGATATGATTATCATATAAACTACAAATAAAATAAGATTAATTTACTGTTGAAAAAATTATAGAATAAGTTATAGGAGCACTCACAGTACAAATGGTGTCATTTCTTCATAGTTGAAAAAAATATATGTATGAGCTTTGTGATGGTCCTCATTTGAAATCCATCATTCATGAACTCTATCTAAGCCAAGTTCCAGCTGATTGAAAAATGATAATTCTTTGATCATGTCATCGTCAACATTTCTCTCATTACAGATCAAGCAATTTTGTTTTAAGGGATATTAAGATTGAAAGTAATGAGAGTAGAAAAAAAGAAATTTCCTCCTATAAATAAGCTTCTCCAATTGAGCCTTCAATTGATAGTTTGTTACGTAATTTTTTTTTCAATTTCTGCACACATCTCTCAAATGGGTACATCCATCAGAACTATACTGGACCTCCACATTTTGTTTCATGTGGAAAATTTAATATCAAATGTTCCATTGAGTTAAACAATCCTGGAAAGAAGATTTTTTCCAATTTATATAAAATTAAAACGAAATCTTCTTGCAGTTTTCTTACTGCATTGTAGTCTATTTTCAATGCACAAATCTCTCGAAAAAATATGATATGTCTATTAGAGAATTACAAATCATAGGATTTAACAAACCTCTTTATCTAATCATCAAAAGTCTTTCCATTAAAACATGATAGTCGTGACTTTTCAATTCGGTAATATGACCATTTCTGAGACATCTACACAAATTAGAAGCATAACCATCTAGAAGTCTCAAATATGAAATCCACTGACAAAATAATAAATGGATCTCTTTGTACAATGTATAAGATACTTTTTGATTCATTAACTTATGTGATATGATATTTTCAAATGGTTCAAGTTCTGGTCGCTTTCAAATTTGGACAAAATCTAATAGTGCCTTTACATTATCATTGATCTTACCTAGTGTATTCAAAACTGTATGAAATAAATTATCAAAATAGTTATTCTCAATATTCATCACATCCAACATGTGACGGACCAAAAAATCAGACCAATATGGAAAATCCCAAAAAATGATCTGTTTATCCAATTCTGCTTTTTTTCCAAACCCATCAATTTTCTCATAGTTTATTATTAGTCCAAATGTGATGGGAGGTAATGAGGAGATTATTTACTTTAACTATGTACCTAAGATCATTATTGGAGGCCCATATTTTTCAACTATTCCTTTTCTAAAATGATATTTGTTTTTCTTCGAAAAGGATGATCGGTTGGAAGAAATCTACGATGACAGTCGAAAAACAAGGTTTTTTGATATTGATGAGCATAAACACTTTGTTGTCTCTCATACAGTACAGACATGATTTTAGACCATGTGTACTCCAGCCAGATAACATGTCATATGATGAGAAGTCACTAATTTTCCACATCAATGCAGATTTCTGTAGGAAGTTTTGTTTCACACCAAAATCATATGTACTGAAACCATTAATCCATAGTGAATTTAACTCATCAATCAATGGTTTCAAATAAAAAACAATATTATTTTTTAGATGACCTGAAATTAATAAGGTCAAAAAGATATATTACTCCTTCATCAAGATCCATGGAGGTAAATTATATAGAGTTATAAAGACATGAAAACATGATTAATGACTACTATAAGAACCAAATAGGCATAAACTATGAGTAGAAAGAACCAATCACACGTTTTGGGATGCTAAAGAGAAAGACAGATGCACTTGGTCAAAATGTTTCCATGAATCACCATCAGAGTGATGATTTAATATTTAACTAGTTGAAATGTTGGTTTGGTGCCATGATATCAATAATGCTCTGTTTTGAGACATAAATAAATGATGCAATCTGGGTGTGAGAAGGAAATATCTCAATTCTTTTACAAGAATAAATCCAGACTTCCCTGATTGAGCTTCTTTATACCTTGATTGTCCAAATGTAGGACAATTATCCAATGAATCATTTTCACCATACTATAAGATGCATTCATTTGAGCATGCATGAATCTTCTGATAACCAAGACCTAGATTACGAACCAGTCTCTTACTCTCATAGAAATTTACAGGTAACATATTTCCTTCAAGTAACAGTGTTTTTTAACAAAGAGAATATCCGATCAAAACAACTATTTGACATTCCATTATATGATTTAATAACCATAAATTTTTTAATTAATTTAAACTTTCATATCTTACAACTAGGATATAATGCATCCCTAGTGGACCTCAACAACTCATATAAATTATATGGTTACAACTCAGGAGTTAAATCAATATCATCATAAGTTTCAATTTTTTGAAAATACGGACCTACCACATATGTACTAAATTTTGAAACTGTGATGGATTTGGAACCAAATTATTAGTATCTTCTCTGAAACTGTCTTCACAGTGTTGATACCGAAAAACATGATATGTTTGAAAACCAAAATGAAATAAATGATCGCTAATATTGTCAAATGTTTCATACGTTCTCAGAGCACATTTTTTTACAAGGACACTTAATTGTATCTTCTAAAACAAATTTTGGTTGTGATGATTCAAATGATAAGAAAGCTTGAACACCCTCAATATATACAGGATTTAAACCAGAACCGTTTGGATTCATGCGCTGATTTATCCAAGCACGATCATTTAATAATGACTGTTGTCGACTTCCTTGTTCCATATTTTTATAAAAAATATGAATAATTAGTTATTTTTTATAATTAGATATAATATAAACACTGTCCAAAAAAGGGAAGGCAATTAAATTCTCTTTTCTAGAAATTTATAAAAGTTTCTATTATTTTATAGTTATTTATACTTTTTTAATCTTTTATACCAATTTGTACTCATTTATAAAAAATTATACTAATTACCACTAATTATTATTAATTACAAGTATTTTGTATAATTATTATTAATTACTGGGGGCACAAATTCCAATGGATTGGCAGTAACTATTTTTCCCAATGAATCATCCCCTTACAACTTTCTATGACTAAAATCACTATGAAAATTTTGCTTCAACATACAAATATCTATTTTCGTATGCACGGTGATGGAGAGTAGGGAGGCCTCGTTGTGCTTCTCTCTATGCTTGTGCATATGAAAATTGATATTTGTATGTCGAAGCATACTTTTCATAGTGATTTCAGTTAGAGAAGTTCCAAGATGAATCGCTAGGAAAAATAGCCTCTTTTGTCTAACGGATCACCACCTTACAACTATCCTTGACTTAAATCACTATTAAAAATATTCTTTGACGTACTTCGGAGCATATTTTTCATACTGATTTCAGTGGGAGAAAGTTGCATGGAGCTGAGGCATTGATCAAAAGTAATGTCTTCAATCTACTAGAAAATTTTCCAGTTTATCAATGTACTCGAATTTAATCCAGTTTATTACTAATTAATCCTAATTATTACTAATTAATCGTAATTATTACAAATTAATCCCAATTGTTACTAATTCTTACTAATTATTACTAATTAATCATAATTTTTATTAATTATTACTAATTGTTACTATTTGTTACTAATTGTTTTTAATTAATAATAATTAATAATAATTAATCATAATTAATCATAATTAATCCTATTTATTACAAATTAATCCCAATTATTACTGATTAATCCTAATTAGTACCAATTAATCCTAAATATTACCAATTAATCCTAATTATTACTAATTAATCCTAATTGTTACTAATTATTACTAATTAATCCTAATTATTACTAATTCATCCCAATTATTATTAATTACTACTACTTATTTTAATTTTTTTACAATTTTTTACTCATTATTACTAATTATTACTAATTGTTACAATTTTTTACTAATTATTACTAATTATTACAATATATTACTAATTATTGATAATTATTACTGATTAATCCTAATTATTGATAATTGTTACAAATTAATCCTAACTATTGATAAGTATTACTAATTATTACTAAATAATTCTAATTATTATAAATTATTACTAATTATTACAAATTATTTCTAATTAATACTAATTAATCATAATTATTACAAATTATTACTAATTATTATAATTTATTACTAATTATTACAATTTATTAATAATTATTACAATTTATTACAAATTATTACTAATTATTAAAATTTATTACTAATTATCACAATTTATTATGAATTATTACTAATTGTTAATAATTATTACTAATTATTACAATTTATTACTAATTATTAAAATTTATTACTAATTAATACTAATTAATAAAAATTATTTCTAATTATTTCTAATTATTTCTAATTATTACTAATTATTACAATTTATTACAATTTATTACAATTTATTACTAATTATTACAAATTATTACTAATTATTTCTAATTATTTCTAATTATTACTAATTATTACTAATTATTACTAATTATTACAAATTATGACAAATTATTTCTAATTATTTCTAATTATTTCTAATTATTACAAATTATTACTAATTATTACTAATTATTACTAATTATTACAGATTATTTCTAATTATTACAATTTATTACTAATTATTACTAATTATTATAATTTATTACTAATTATTACAATTTATTACTAATTATTACAATTTATTACTAACTAATACTAAGTAATACTAATTAATACTAATTAATACTAATTATTACTAATTATTTCTAATTATTACTAATTATTACTAATTATTTCTAATTATTTCTTATTATTTATAATTATTACAAATTATTACTAATTATTACTAATTATTACAAATTATTACAATTTATTAGAATTTATTACAATTTATTACAATTTATTACTAATTATTACAATTTATTACTAATTATCACAATTTGTTACTAATTATTACAATTTATTACTAATTATTACAATTTATTACTAATTATTACAATTTATTACTAATTAATACTAATTATAACTAATTAATCCTAATTTTTACAATTTATTACGAATTATTTCAATTTATTACTAATTATTTCAATTTATTACTAATTATTTCAATTTATTATTAATGATTTCAATTTATTACTAATGATTTCAATTTATTACTAATTATTTCAATTTATTACTAATTATTTCAATTTATTAATAATTATTAAAATTTATTACTAATTATTACAATTTATTACTAATTATTACTATTTATTACTAATTATTACAATTTATTACTAATTATTACAATTTATTACTAATTATTTATAGTTAACACTTACACATAATTATTCATAAAAATAAATACTAAAAAACAAATGTCTAATTCTAATTTAATTTAATTGCATCTAACTAAAAAAATTATAAATAATTTAAAATAAAATAAATTTACTAAACAATAAAAAAATAGACAAATACCTTGAAACTGAAGCTTTCGTAGTATAAAAGCTGCAGATTATGCTCCAATTTAAAAGTTTAAACTATGAAAAATTTTAAAAGAAAATTTTTCAGAAGAGATAGAGAGAGAACTTGAGAAAGAAGTAGAACGAGAGAAAAACGGATGTAGGTATATGTAGGTTAGATTATTTGCGACAGGTCCCGTTGCAAATGCCCACTGCCAGCTTTAATTAAAGTCGGACGAAAAAAATGATTTGCGATGGGACCCGTCGCAAATGGGTGTATGTTGACATACTATTTACGATGGGACAAGTATCTCATCGCAAATACTAAAAACCCCACCGGGTATTTGTAATGGGAATTGAAACCCATCGCAAATACCCCTGCCCGCGGGTTGACGCGTATTTGGTGGCAAACCTTTTGCGATGGGTCATAACCCCCACCCCCCGTCACAAATAACTATTATTTGAGATGGGCCAATTGTCTCGTCGCAAATAACCCCTTTCGACGGGTTATTTGCGACGGGCCCCTAACCCGTCGCAAATGGACATTTTTTCTATAGTGCAAGTGGTCTAATGGGCCTAAGTGGCCTAAGTTGCCTAATGGACCTAATGGTTCCAATGGGCCTAAGTGGATCTGGTATGAAAGAAGTGTTTGTTTTGATGAAGTATCAGAGTCTGTTAACTATAATAAAATTAAATATGACTATGCTTTACTTATTCGTATTTAATAAATAATCAGTTGATTAGAGAACTTATGATGCAAGCTTGATGGAAGAAAGTGGAAAAGTGGTATTCCAAATTGTATCTAGATTTATCGTATCTAGGTGGAAGAGAAGAAAGTGTTGATGCCAATCGAAAATGAATCGTACCCAGTGCAATCAGATTCTGGATGAGAAAGAAAGAAAGAAGGCACTGAGGATCGTGATCAGAATGATCGTACCCAGAATGATCATTTTCAGGTACTTTAGCATACGATTATCCATCGTATTCATAAGAAAATATTCGTACCTAGGATGATTGTACTCAGGTTGAGGAAGAAAATTATCATACACAGTATGATCATATTGAGGCCAACCATTCTTAGAAAGATCTTACTCTGGACAATCATATTTAGAGAAGGAATTTCTTGAGGTCGATGATTGAAAAGAGAAGGAAATAATGAGATCAACAATGTAGTCAACCATTTCAAAAGGGTTGAATTGCTTTGTAGGTTTCAATTGGCTCAAGAGTCATTGTATCAGAGTGGAATTGTTTTATATTTTCAAGTTGGTCAAGAGAAGAAGTGAAGAAGTAAAAGTGGTTTGAAAGCACAATTTTCTAGATGTGCAATTGAGGGGGAGCTCTACATTCAAAAGAATTATCATATTCAGAATTCATAAGGAGAAGTGAAGGTTGTAGAAGAATTGATAAGTTTTAAGAAGAGTTGATGAAGTCAAAATACACCTGAGATTTTTGGGGAAATTGAGATTAGGGTGAATTTGATTAAGAGGGAAATTTTTTGGGATTCCTGCCAAAGCATCTCAGGGGTCACCTATAAAAGAAGAAAAGTACATTGTACTTGAGGTGGACCGATGTACTGTTCATGAGAGAGAAGCTCCAAGTTTTAGAGAAAATAAGAAGTTTCTGTATTCACTTTTGTTGAACAAGTTTTGATGGATTGAAGTGAAAGAGAAGAGGTAAGATCACAATATTGTATTCAATTGATCATCATACTCAATTTTTATCGTACTCAGCTGATTTCCATATTCATCTTGTCAATCGTATTTGACTGATCATTGTATTAAGCTGGATTAATCATATCAGGATTTTTTTACTGGGTCTTCCAGACTGAGGAAGATGGAGAATTGAAGTAGTGTTGATTCATCTCTATCACATTCTATAAAAGTTATATTTTTCATACTGGGGAGAATCGTACCAAGAAAAACCGTGTCTAGAAAATCATATCGAGAAGAATTGTATCAGGGAGAATCGTACTCAGAGGAATCGGACTGGGAAAATTGTACTGGGAAAATCGGACTTCGTTTTTTTTCTCAAAAAAATCCAGGAAGTTCTTACCATCTTCTGGGTAAGAAATTGAAGAAGTATTTCCAATTGAATACATTTTTGGAATTGAAAAGAAGCACAAGTAACATGAGTAGTTACACAATCATTGCATTACCCTATTTGTGCTAAGTGGGTGCACACACACTATTGAATTGTTTAAATAGTGCTACATGAGTGAAAGGGTATATCTTACTCATTGAAATCCAATGATTGTTTTCTAGTGGATTGTGTGTATTGGATCACTTCCATACCATACCAAGGACGTAGTTATTCTTATTGAATACTGAATCTTATAAATACTTGTGTTCCTGTGGATGTGTGGTTGAATTATTTTCAGTAGGGAATAGAATCTTTAACAGGAGGCAAATGTTGTTTCATTTGAAAAGAAACATAAGAGAAAAAAGTATCACTGATTCACCCCTCCCCCTCTAGTGATACAATCATCCGTTGTGCACTTTCAAGTGGCCTAATGGGCCCAAGGGGCCAAATGGGTCTAATAGTCCTAACTGGCCTAATGAGCTTAATGGGCCTAAGGGGTCGAATGGGATTAACTGAAATAAGTGGCCTAATGGGCCTAATTGGCGTAAGCAGCCTAATGGGCCCAATGGGCCAACTGTGCCTAACTGGCCTAACTGGCCTAATATGCCTAATGGGCCTAAGTGGCCTAATGGGTTGAATGGGCCTCATGGGCCTAACAGGCCTAAGTGGCTGAATAGACCCAATGGGTTGAATGGGCCCAACTAGCCTAATTGGACTAACTATCCTAATGGGTCCAATGTGGCTAAGGGGCCTAAGTGGTCTAATGGTCCTAACTGGCATAAGTGTCTGTCCAATGGGCCTAATGGGTCTAATTGGCCTAAGTGGCCTAACTGGCCCAATGGGACCAATGAGGCTAATGGGCCTAACATGCCTAATGGGACCAATGGGCCGAATGGGCCTAACTGTCCTAACGCGTGTAAGGGGACCAAGAGGCCTAATGGGCCTAATGGGTCTCATGGGCTGAATTGGTCAAAGTGGCCTAATGGGACCAATAACCCTAATGGGCCTAAATGGCCAAGTGGCCTAATGGGCCAAACTGGCCTAAGTGGCCTAATTGGCCTAATGGGATGAATAGACCTAAGTGGTGTAATGGGTCTAATGAGCCTAACGGGCCTAACTGGCTAAAGTGGCCTAATGGGCCTAACTGGCCTAAGTGGCCTAGAGGGACTAATGGGCAGAACGATCCTAAGTGGCATAATGGGTTGAATGAGCCTAAGTCACCTAATGGGCTGAATGGGCCTAGGTGTCCCAATGGGCTGAATGGGATGAATGGGCTTAATGGGCCGAAAGGGCCTAATGGGCCTGAGTGGCAAAATGGGACTAAATGGCCTAATGGGCCTAATGGGATTAATGGTCTTAAGTGGATGAATGGGCCTAATGGTCCTAATGGGTCTAATGGCTGATTGAAATTTTATTTTTTATTTGATTTTCAAAGCACCGAATTTATGGTAACTGAGAAGATACAAACACAAAGGATGCTCAATTATAAATTCGAAATTAAAAAAACAAAAGGATAACATAGAAACCAAGACAATCACGATCTAGGATCACTCGTGTCACTTGAAGTACCATTTCTTGCAACCATCATCATAAAACCATTATATGATGTCGTCGTCCTATCACCACCATCGAGGTCATCGTCTGAATGGTCTAAATGGTCTAAATGGCCAAATTGGCCTAAATGTCCTAAATGGCCTAATTGATATAATTTTCTAAATGACCTAAATGGCCAAAATTCCCTAATTTTTCTAATTGGCCTAAATGTCCTAAATTGACCTAAATGGCCTAAATTGGCCTAAATGACCTAAATTGGCCTAAATGGCCAAATTGGTTTAATTGGCATGAATTGGTTAATTGGAATAATTGGTCTCATTGGCCTAATTTTCCTAATTGGTCTAAATCAGCTAAATTGTCCTAAATGGCATAATTGGCATAAATGGCCTAAATTGACCTAAATGACCTAAATAGCCAAAATTAGCCTAATTGGTCTAAATGGCCTAAATTGGCCTAAATTTCCAAAATTTGCCAAAATGGCCTCAATGGACAAAATTGTCTTGAATGGCCTAAATTGTCCTAAATTTCCTAATGGGCCTAAAATTCCTAAATTTCATAATTTTCCTAATTGGCCAAATGTTCTAAATTGGCCTAATCTAACTAAATTTCCTAATCGTCCTAATTGGCCTAATTGGTCTAAATTGCCTAGATTGGCATAAATGGCCTAATTAGACTAATTGGCCTAAATAGTCTAAATTGGACTAAATAGACTAAATGACCTAAATTGGTCTAAATGGACTAATTATCCAAAATGACCTAAATTGGTAGGGGTGTCCAGATCTGGCCTGACCCAACGGGTTTGACCCGACCTGACTGGGTTGGGTCGGGTTGGGTCGGGTTACACAAAAAAACTCGGGTCAGGTTCATAACGGGTTGACCCATGCATGGGTTGGGTCGGGTCTTGGGTTGGATTCATTTAGACCCAACCCGAACTGTGACCCGATGGGTGCTGGCCTAAAAAAAATCCTAACCTATCTCTCTCTCGCTCGGCCATGACTCGGATCGCCCTCCCTCCCTCCCTCATGCTTCCGTCGGGATCCTCGCCTATCCTCCTTCCTCTCCCCATGACCTGACCCCTACCTTCCCTCGCGCACGATGAAAAAACCCTACGACAGGCGACGCCCCTCTTCTTCCTTCCTTCATCCTTCCTTCCCCGACCTTCCCAAACCCCTCTCCTTCTGTTCTTATCTCTTCTCCTTCCGCAAAAAAACCCTTCTTACAACCTCCTCTCCTCTTGCCTCCTTTTTCACCTCCAAACCTACCCAAAAAAGGTCTCCTCGTTTTCCTCCTCCCATGAAAGACACCTTCTCAGCCACAATTTGGGTTCAGGATTCGAGAGAAATCCCTTGGCTCGGGTAACCTCCTGTTGCTGCTGCTATTACACATGGGTGTGGTGGTGGTAACCAATTTATTTTTTTATCATGTTATTTTAAATTATGTTTTCCTTTCCATTATGTATGAGTTCTCAATTTTATTTTGCTACTCCTGTAAAATTTTATTTTAGTCACACATCCATTGGTTACCTAGTTCGACTCAACCTTTACACCTTGAACCTTTTTCTTGAACTATTGCATTGCAACTAGGCCCAATTATGGTTTGGTGATGTGGTTTTTATAGGGATTTTAGGATGTGTTGTTTGAGAATCCAACAATTTAATTTTATACGAGGAAGGATGAATAACATTGGTTTCATTTCTTCATTCGGGTTTCATTTTTCCTTTGATGGTGGTAGTTTGGGGTTTCTTTGTTTACTACTGGTGGTCTTTTGATGTGATGGTGATGATGTGTTCTAGTCTCGACGGCCATTTGGTCTCAAGTTTATTCAAAATTGTTTTGTGGTCAGTTGTGTTTTCTGGTGGCATTGGGTTTTCTTGTTGTCCCTGGTTTTTTTGTGATGGTCTGACAATAATAATATTGGTTTTTTTGTGTTTCATCATCGATAATGTCGACAGTGGTGTATTGATATTGGTGGTTCTAGTAATGTAAATTGTTGGATTTTTTTTGATGATGATCAGTGGTTGAAGCAGCCTTGGTTGTTGAGAAGGTGTTGTGTTGGGCTCAAGGCATGATGCGCCTTATAATCATTTAAAAAAATTTGTTCTTAAAAATTTTATCATTAATTATCCTTGTATTTGTAATTTAAAATACATATATTGGTTTTAAAATTTATTCTCCTTATTCTACCAGGGCCCATGGGTATGTGTTCCACGAGATGACAGCACTGCTAGCTAGTGATTCATGGAAGGAGGTGGTGATAAAATAAGTGGTTATAATCCTCCAGTTGGCGTAGGAACCCAAAGTCATATGGGGTCTACTAAAACTACACATTCAATAGAAATAGGAGGGGAGAGTAGTTGCATACTAGTTGAAGAAAGTGAGGGTATTAAGAGGTCTCATAAAGTAGAAATTCATAAACCTACTGGTTCTATAATTTCTCAAGCTTGGAATCATTTTCATAAGAAAAATGGAAGGGTTGTTTGTAATTATTGTGGAAAAGATTATGCTTTCACATCTGGCCAACATGGAACTAGTAATTTGAATAGTCATTTGATAAAGTGCAACAAAAATCCACACAAAAATCTTGAAAAAAGTCAAACCACTCTTGGTCTTACAAAGAAGTGTGAAGATGAGGATGATGGGACAGTTAAAATTTCAGTAGCCCATTTTAACCAAGAAGAGTGCAGAATAGCTCTTGCTAAAATGATAATCATTGATGATTTATCATTTAAATATGTTGAGAATCAAGGTTTTAGAGAATTTATTGAAGTTGTTCAGCCTCAATTTCAAGTTCCATCTAGACAAACAGTTGCTAGGTATTTCTTGCAGTTATATTTGGATGAGAAAGCAAAATTGAAGTCTATGTTTGATATTTTCTCTCACATGGTATGTCTTACAACTGACACATGGACTTCAATTCAGAATCTGAATTATATGTGTGTGACTGCACATTTTATTGATGATAATTGGACCTCAAATAAAAAAATCATCCAGTTTTGTCTTGTTGCGGATCATAAAGGGGAAATAATTGGTCGAGTATTAGAAGAGACATTGAAATAATGGAGTATTGAAAGGATTAATACTGTTACCATGGATAATGCTAGTTCCAATAATACAGTGATCAATTATTTGGTGAAGAGGGTTAATGATTGGAATGGGTCTATTCTTAATGGAGAGTATATGCATATGAGATGTTTTTCATATATTTTAAACCTTATTGTTAGTGATGGGATAAATGAAATATCAACATAAATTGCTAGAATCAGAGTTTACTACAAATTTATGAGAATTTGACCTTCAAGATTGGCTCTTTTCAAGAGCATAGCCGAGGAGTTAAAACTTCCTAGTAAACAGGCCATAATTCTGGATGTGCCAACTAGGTGGAATTCTTTTTTACTTTATGTTGGATGTTGTAGAGAAGTATGAGAAAGTATTTATTCACCTTGAGGAGGATGCAAGTTTCAGGAGTGATCTTGTCTATGAAGGTGGGGCTCCTACAACATATGATTGGGATCATGCTCATGTATATGTCAAGTTCTTAAAAAAAATTATGATAGCACTGTTGAGTTTTCTGGTTCTATGTATGTGACATGTCACACATTCTTTCATACTCTTTGTGACATATATAGAAAAATTAGGAAATGGATAAAGAGTCGTGATATTACTGTGAGTTTAAAGGCTATTTCAATGAAACTTAAGTTGGACAAGTATTGGGGTATTGGTTCAAATTTTAATTCTCTATTACTTGTGGCAGTTGTTCTTGATCCTCGATATAATTTTGAATATGTTCGGGATAGTTTTGAAATGATGTTTTATGATGAAGAAGACAAAAAATCAGTTGATCAATAAATTAACAGAGGTGATGAATAATCTCTATGAGTTTTAAAAATGTAAATATCCCTTTCCAATTATTGATAAATGTGAGTCAAGTTCACATCAAGAGTCACATATTCATGATTCTAGTACCGATAGTGAGGATGATGAGAAATGGAAATATTCATATATATTACAGAAAAGGAAAAGGAAATTGACAAAACAAAGGAATGAACTAGAGAGATATCTTGAGATTGATGACTGTGAGGATGATTTCGAAGGATTTGATATTTTAAGTTGGTGGAAAGGAAAGGCAAGCAAATATCATGTTCTCTCATGCATTTCTAGAGATATTCTTGCAATTCCATTAACTATTGTATCTTCAGAGTCTGCTTTTAGTACAGGAGGACGAGTCCTTGATCTATTTCGTAGTTGTTTGAATCCGAACACCGTTGAAGAATTAATTTGCTCACAAAATTGGTTTAGAAAGTTGAAACCAATTGACATTCGAAAGCAACTAGAAGAAGTGGAATCGATTGAATCAGGTACTATTAAAAATATTATGATTTTTTATCTTTTTTCATTTTTTAATTATAAACTTTTGTTTGAAAAAATAAAATAATGACTAGTTCTTTCTTTTGTTGTGTTTTTTAAGATATGCCATCATCCACCACAATTCATGATTAGAGTTTCACTGTCTAAAGTACTAGAGGCAAGGATGATGGATGGATGGAGCACTCTTCATTAAGGTATAAATTTATGGTTGTTTTACAAATTCTTTCCATAATACTGTCATCACATACAAAGATCACCCACAAAAAAAGAATATATAGTTTCTTCCCATGAATTGGTTCCTCATGTGAAGTTGTTTCATCTATCTCAGTTTTCTTTTCAAGGCATATTTTGTGGATGAATCCTCATGAAATACAAGAACATGTTTTTCTTTGTTCTTAGCAATGGATTATGATTTATTAATTTGTTTAGTCTTGTCCAATTGATCAGGCCAAACTAAACACTCTTTCTTTGTTTGAACAATATTTTTGGGCTGCTGACATGCCTTCTTAACTTCTTCCATCTTGTATGCATTCCTTTTTCTATGGTTTTTTTTTTGAATTCCATTCCCTTTCATTGAATAGGGACCTTCTCCTATCAACGGTCATTAAAACCTCAGCTTTTTTACCTTCTTGATTGTACCCTCTACATACTTATAAGGATGGAAATTTCATGTCATTTGTTTCTGAATTTTGTAAAATGATAAACTTGCTTAGTGAGCAATGGTTCATGCCATCATTTCGTGTGTGTTTTTAATCGTTTCTTAAAATGTCGAGGTTGTTGAGGCAAATATTTGTACTGGGTGATTTTTGTAGGTTTGTTGTGCAGAGACGTAAGCCCTGAAAGCTTCCAATTTTATATTACCTGTTTCTTGAAATTGATCTGGGTGATTGATTTTTTAACTTGTAAGTTAAACATGGTTGTTATTCTATTTTATTCCCTTCTTAATTTTGTTCTTAAATTATCAAAAACTTTTAACTTATATAGGGTAAAAGATGGTGGAGTCTCTACTCTCAAAAGTTTGGATTCTGCTGGCTAATTTCTTTTGTCAACAGGTTTTCTTACCTATACGTAGCATACACATTTTTTGAATATCCGCACTTCTGAATCCTGATTTGAACCTTACCTTATTGTCATTTTGGCCTAATTAGATGCTATTTTTTGTTTTCTCCATGTTTATTATTGGTGTGATTGACTTCACCTTTATATGATGATTTTTATAAAGAAAACATATTTAGTATTTAGTATTCTGCATTTAATACAAATACAATTATTTAGTTTTTATTGAATTATCTTATTTTTACTTTTTTTACTATTTCTTTTGGCTGAGATATGTGTGGCTGGCTACAGCCTACATGTGTTCACTGTCTGTTCAGTGTTGAGTCTGGTCTGGGGAAGGGGTGCAGGCTGCTAGCTTAGCTGGTGTAGGGGTGCAGTAGGTGGGGCTGGTGGTGCAGGGGTGAAGGGGGGAGGGGGAGGTTGGTGTGTGCAGGGGGGAGAGGGAGGCAGGGGTACAGTGAAAGGGGGGAGGTGATGGGTCTGGTCTAGTGTGTTCAGGGGGAGGGGGAGGCTGGTGTGTGCAGGGGGGAGGGGGAGGCTGGTGTGTGCAGGGGGAGAGGGGGGCAGGGGTGCAGTGCAGGGGGGGAGGTGTTGGGTCTAGTCTAGTGTACATGAAGGCAGGAGGAGGGGGGAAGGGGTGCAGGGGGGAGGTTGGGTTGGTTTGGTTTGTGCAGGCAGGGGGTATGCTGGTTTACAGTGTGGGAGTGTGTAGGGGGGAGGCTGGTGTGCAGGTGGGAGGGGGGGTGGTGTGTGTCGGGGGGAGGGGGGTAGGGGAGTAGGGAAGGGGGAGGCTCGGTTTGCTTGGTGTGTGCAGGCAGGGGGGAGGGGGCATGATGGTTTTCTTTGTAGGGGGGTGTGCATGGGGGGAGGTGGTGTGTAGGGGGGCAGTGGTGTAGGAGGGGAGGGGTGGCGGGGTAGGCTAGTTCAGAGGTGCTGAGTGGGGGGGGGGGGGCTGGGTCTAGTGTGCAGGCAGGCAGGGGGCAGAGGGGGGTAAGCTGGTTTGTAGGTGGGGAGTGTGTAGGGGGGGTGGTGTGCAGGGGAAAGGGAGAAAGGGTTCAGTGGGGAGGGAGGAAGGCTGGTGCAGAGGTGCAGGGTCTAGTGTGTAGGAAGGGGGGAGAGGGGGGAGGCTGGTTTGCACCTGCATGGGGGAGGGGGAAACTGGTGTGCATGGTGGGAGGGGGGAAGGGGTGTAAGGAGGTTGGTGTAGGGGTGAAATTCAGGGGTGGAGGGGTTTTGTGCAGGGGTAGGCTGGTTTGTAGGGGGGAGTGTGTTATGGAGGGGGGGGGAGGTGGTGTGTATGGGGGAGGGTGGGTTTGGTGTGCAGGTAGGGGGAGAGGGGGGGGGGGCTGGTTTGCAGGGGGAGTATGTAGGGGGGAGAGGGGGGGGGGGCTGGGGTGTAGGGGTGTAAGGAGGCTGGGGCAGGGGTGGAGGGGTGTTTTTGTGTAGGGGTTCAGGGGGGGAGGCTGGGTTTGGTGACTGGTGTGGAGGGGGGAGGGGGAGGGGGGAGGGGTAGGGGGTGCAGGGGGGAGGGGGCAGGGGTTCAGTGCAGGGGGAGGGGGCTGGGTTTTGTGTGTAGGGGGGAGAGGGGCAGGCTGAGGCTGTGCAGGGTGGGGGAGGGGGCCGACTGGTCTGTAGGGGGAGGGGTATAGGCAAGCTGGTGTACAGTAGGTGGGGCAACAGGGGTTCATCAGGTTGGGTCTAGGGGGGTTGGGTCTGAGTAGCTGGTTCAGGTCCATCGGGTTGGGGTGGGTTGGGTCGGGTTGGGTTGGGTTTACACATATAACCTGAACCGAATTGACCCGACTCACAGTGGGTTGGGTTGGGTCGAGTCTTTCGGGCATGCGACGAGTAACCCGACCCCAACGGGTTGGGTAGGGTCGGGTAGCCGCTCATGAAGCATGTGACCCGACCCGACCTGACCCAAACTTTTTGGTTCGGGTTAGGCCCTGAAACGCCTACGACCCGACCCAACCCAACCCATGGACACCCCTATAAATTGGACTGAATGGCATAAATGAACTAAATTTTCTAACTGTAAAATTGGTCTAATTGGCCTAATTGGACTAATTGTCTTAATTGGCCCAAATTGGCCCAAATGGCATAAATCTTCTAATTGGACTAAATGGCCTTAAGAGCCTAAATTAGCCTAATTGGTCTGAATTGGTCTCATTGGTCTCATTGGCCAAAATTGACCAAAATGGCCAAAAATGACCTCATTAATCTAAGTTGCCTAAATGGCCAAAATTTGGCTAAATTTCCTAATGGGCCTAATGGGCCTAATGGTCGAATGGGGTGAAGTGGCATAAGTGGCCTAATGGACCTAATGGGTCTAATGGGTTTAAGTGGCCTAATGGAGCTATGTAGCCTAATCAGCCTAATGAGCCAATTGGGCCTAGTGTCCTAATGGGTCTAATGGGCCTAATGGGATTAATAGGCCTAATGGGTCCACTAGTCCAAAGTGGCCTAATGGGCCTAAGTGGCCTAAGTGGCCTAATGGGATTAATGGGCCTATTGGTTCTAAGTGGTCTAATGAGCCTAAGTGTAACAATGGGCCCATTAAGTCCAATTCAACCTAATGGGCCTAATGGGATTAATGGGTCGAATGGAAAAGTTGGGCCTAAGTGGCCTAATGGGCCTAATGGGCCTAATGGGACTAATGAGCCTAATGGGACTAAGTGTCCTAATGGTCCCATTATGGTCAATGAGGCCTAATGGGCCTAAGGGCCAAATTAGGCTAATGGGCCTAATGGGCCTAATAGGTCCAATGAGCCTAATGGTTCTAAGAGGTCTAATGGGCCTAAGTGGACGAATGGGACAAAGTGGTCTAAGTGGTCTAATGTTTTGAATGGGCCTATGTGGCCTAATAAGACCAATGTGACTAAGGGGACCAATGGGCCTAATGGGTCTAAGGGGCCTAATGGGCCTAAGTGGCCTAATGGGCCTAAGTGGGCTAAGTGAACTAATAGGCCTAAGAGGCATGTTGGGCCTAAGTGAACTAATGGGCCTAAGGGGCTCAATGGGCTCAATGGGTTTAATGGTCCTATTGGGCTTATTGGGCCTAAGTGAACTAATGGGACCAATGGGCCCAATGGATTAATTGGCCTAATTGGCCTAAGGGGGCCAATGGGCCCAATGGGCCCAATGGTTCTAAGGGGCCTAATAGGTCTAGGTTGGATAATGGGAATATTGGGCCCATTGGGCCTAAGTGGTCTAATGGGCCCAATGGTCCTGATTGGCCTAATGGCCCCATTATGGATAATTCAGCCTAATGGATCCAATGGCCCTAAGTGGCCTAATGGGTCAAAGTGGCCCAAGTTTCCTAAAGGGACTAAGGGCCCTAATTGGTCCAATGGTTCTAAGTGGACTAATGGTCATAAGTAGCCTAATGGGCCAAATGGGTCCAATGGGTCTAAGTGTCCTAATGGGCCTAAGAGGCCTAAGTTGCCTAATGGGCCTAACGGGTCCAATGGGTCTAAGTGGTTGAATGGGCCTAAGTGGCCCAAGTTTTTTAATGATCCTAATGGTCCTAATGGGTGTAATGGGTCTAATGAGACAAAGTTACCTAATCGGACTAATGGGTCTAATAGGCCTAAAGGGATGAATGGGTTAAATGGGCCTAATTGGCCTAATGGGCTGAATAGGTCTAATGGGACTAATTGGACTAATGGGCTTAAGTGGCCTAATGGTCCTAAGTGGTTTAAGTTTCCTAATGTGCCTGATGGGCCTGATGGGTCCATTGGGACTAAGTTACCTAATGGGACTAAGTGGCCTAAGTTGCCTAATGGGCCCAATGGACCTAATGGGTCTAATGGGACTAAGTGGACGAAGTTACCTAATGATCCAAATGGGCTCAATGGCCCCAATGGGCCTAAGTGGCCTAAGTTTCCTAATGGGACGAAGTGGCCTAATGGAATTAATGGGCCTAAGTTTCCTAATGGGCCTAATGGGCCTAATGGGCCTAAGTGGCCTGATTGGCCTAATGGGTCGAATGGGCCTAAGTGGACTAAGTTGCCTAATGGGCCGAAGTGGCCTAACGGGCCTAAGTGGTCTAATGGGCCTAAGTGTCCTAATGGTCCCAATGGGCCTAAGTGTTCTAAGTTGACTAATGGGTCTTACGGTCCTAATGGGTCGAATAAGCCTAATGCACCTAATGAGTCTAATAAGTCTAAGTGGCCTAATTGGCCTAAGTAACCTAAGTTTCCTAATGGGCCTAATGGGCTTAATGGATCCAATGGATCTAGGTGAACCAATGGGAATGAGTGGCCAAACTTTCCTCATGGGCCTAATGGGATTAATTGGTCTAATGGGCCTTAGTGGCCTAATCAGACTAATGGGTCTAATGGGCCTAATGGTTTGAATGAGCCTCGGTAGCATTATGGGTCGAATGGGTTGAATAGGAATAATTGTTCTAAGTTTCCTAATGGGTGTGATGGTTCCAATGGCACTAAGTGGTATAAAGGGTGAGAAGGAACGAAAAAAGGCACTGAGGATCGTAATCAGAATGATCATACCCGGAATGATCATTGTCATGTACTTTATCAACCGATTATCCATCGTATGCAAAAGAAAACTTTTGTACCCCGAATGATCATACTTAGGCTCAGGGAAAAAAATATTGTACCCAGTATGATTGTATTCAAGCCAACCATTCTTAGAAAGATCATACTCTTGATAATCATATTTAGAGAATAAATTTATTGAGGTCGATGATTGAAAAGAGAAGGAAATAATGTGATCAACAATGTAGTCAACCATTTCAAAAAGTTTGAATTAATTTATAGGTTTCAAATGGGTCAAGTTTTTTTGTATTAGAGTGGAATAGTTTTATATTTTCAAGTGGGTCAAGAGAAGAAGTGAAGAATTAAAAGTGTTTTGAAAGAAAAGTTTTCTAGATGTGCAATTGATGGGGAGCTAGACATTCAAAACAATTATTATATTGAGAATTCAAAAGGAGAAGTGAAGGTTGTATAGTAATCGAGAATCTTTTAAAAGAGTTGATGAAGTCAAAATAAATCCTAGATTTTCGAGGAAATTGAGATTATGGTGAATTTTATTAAGAGGGAAAATTTTAGGGATTCAGGCCAAAGCATCTTGAGGTTCACCTATAAAAGGCAAAAAGTATATTGTACTTGAGGTGGACCTATGTACTATTTATGAGAGAGAAGCTTCAAGTTTTAGAGAGAAGAATAATTTTCCATATTCACTTTTTTTGAATAATTTTTGATGGATTGGAGTGAAAGAGAAGAGACAAGATCACAACATTGTATTCAGATGATCACCGTAATTAGTGTTTATCATACTCAACTGATTACCAAATTTGTCTTGTCAATCATATTCGATTGACCATCATATAAAGATGGATTAATCAAATTGGGATTTCTGTACTAGGTCTTCCGTACCGAGGAAGATGTAGAATTGAAGTGGTGTCTATCAAAGTTATATTTTTCATACTGGGGAGAATCGTACCAAGTAGAATCGTATCGGGAAAACCATGCTGGGAAGAATCATATTTTGGGGAATCATACTCGGAGGAATCAAACTGGGAAAATCGTACTGGGAAAATAAGACTTGGTTTTTTTCTCTCAAAAAAGTCCAAGAGGTTTTTACCATCCTCTGGGTAAGAAATTGAAGAGGTGTTTTCAATTGAATACATTTGTGGAATTGAAAAGAAGCACCTATAACATGAGTTGTTACACAATCATTGCATTTCCCTATTTGTGTTAAGAGGGTTCACACCCAAAATTGGATTATTTAAATAGTGATACTTGAGTGAAGGGTATATCCTACTCATTGTAATCCATTGACTGTTTTCTAGGGGATTGTGTGGTATTGGATAACTTCCATACCATACCAAGGACATATATCTTATTATTGAATAGTGAATCTTATTTTTCTTTATGTGGATGTGGGATTGAATTATTTTTAGTAGGGAATAAAATCTTTAATAGGAGGTGAAGGTTGTTTCATTTGAAAAGAAACATAAGAGAAAAAAGTATCACTGATTCACCCCCCCCCCCTCTTAGTGATACAATCATCTGTTGGAAACTTTGAAGTGGCCTAATGGGCCTAATGGTCCCAACTGGACTAATAGACCTAATGGGCCTAAGTGGTCGAATGGGCTTAACTTGCCTAATGAGCCTAATGGACTAATGACCTAACTGGCCTAAGGAGCCTAATGGGACCAATAGTCCAACTATGCGTAACTGGTTTAAGTGGTCTAATAGAACGAAGGGGCTTAAGTGGCATAAGCGATCGAATGGGCCTAACGAGATTAATAGGCCTAAGTGGCCTAAGTGGCCTAATAGGCCCAATGGGTTGAATGGGCCCAACTGGACTAACTTGCCTAATGGATCCAATGTGCCCAATGGGTCTAAGTGGCCTAATGGGACCAACTAGTATAAGTGTTAGCCCAATGGGCCTAATGCGTCGAACTAGACTAAGTGGCCTAACTGGCCCAATGGGACCAATGAGCTTAAAGGGACTAACTGGCTGAATGTACCCAATGGGATTAAGTGGCCTAATGGGGAGAATGGGCTTAACTGGTCTAACTTGCGTAAGGGGCCATGGGGCCTAATGGGCCTAATGTGTCTAATGGGTCTAACTGGCCAAAGTGGCCTAATGGTCCTAATGAGGAAAATGGGCCTAACTGGTCAAAATGGTTCAAAGGGACTAACTGGCCTAAGTGGCCTAATGGGCCTAATGGGACTAATGGGCTGAATGGGCCAAAGTGGCATAATGGGCCTAATGATCCTAATGGGCCTAACTGGACAAAGTGGAATAATGAGCCTAACTGGCCTAAGTGGCCTAATGGGCCTAATGGGATGAATGAGCCTAAGGTGGGTAATGGGTTGAATGATTCTAAGTAGCCAAATGGGTTGAATGGGCCTAAGTTGCCCATTAGGCACATTAGGCCACTTATGCCCAGTATGTTGATTAGACCACTTATGCCGCTTAGGCCTATGAGGACCATTGGGCCCATTAGGCCCATTAGGCCACTAAGGCCCATTATGATCATTGGGCCAATGAGGCCCATTATTCCCATTGGGCCTATTATGCCCATGAGGCCCATTAGGCCATGAAGGCCCATTACGCGCCATCAGGCCCATTCAAACACTTAGGTCCATTAGCCCACTATGCCCATTAGGCCATTTAGGCCCATGAATCCCATTAGAACACTTAGGACACTTAGGACCATTCGGCCCATGAGGTCCATTAGGCCACTTAGGCCCATTAGGCCACTTAGGCCCATTAGGCCCATTCAGCTACTTAGGCCCATTCGGCGACTTCACCCCATTGTTTCCATTTGGCCTATCATGCCCATTGAGACACTTAGTCCCATTAGGCACATTCGACCACTGAGGCCCATTGGGCCACTTAGGAACATTGGGCCATAGAGGACCATTAGGGCCAAGAGGCCAATCAGACCCATTAGGCCCCTAAGGCCCATTTGGCCCATCAGGCCACTTAAGCCCATTAGGCCTATTAGGCCCATTAGGCCCATGAGGCCCATTATGCTACTTAGGCCACTTAGGACCATGATGCCCACTAGGCCCATTAGAACCATTAGGCCATTGAGGCCCATTAGGCCCATTAATCCCATTAGGCCACCTAGGCCCATTAGGCCACTTAGTCCCATTAGCCCACCTAGGGCCACTAGTCCCATTTGGTCGATTAGGCCAATTCAACCACTTAGGCCACTTAGGCCATTATGCCCATTAGGTCCATTAGTCCACTTAGGCCACTTAGGCCACTTAGGCATTATGCCCATTAGGCCCATTAGGCCCATTAGCCCCATTAGGCCACTTAGGTCCATTAGTCCCATCACTCCCATTCGGAAGATTAGACTGATTATTCCACTAAGGACACTTAGGCCCATTAGGCTCATTAGGCCCATTAGGCCCATTAGGTCACTTAGACCCATTAGTCCCATTCAGTCGATTAGGGGGATTAGGCCTCTTGGGCCCATTAGGACACTTAGGCCCATCAATCCCATTAGGTCTATGAAGCCACTTAGGCCCATTTTTTCCATTTGACCACTTAGGCACATTAGGTCACTTAGTCACATTAGGTCCATTAAACCCATTAGTCCCATTTGGACACTAAGGCCCAATAAGCCACGTAGGCCATTTAGTCTTATTAGGCCACTTAGTCCCATTAATCCCATTAAACCCATTGGCCCTATTCGCCCCATTAGGCCCATTAGGCCTGTTAAGCCACTTAGGCCACTTTGGCCCATTCGGTCGATTAGCCAGATGAGGCCACTTTGGCCCATTAGGCCCATTAGGCAATGAAGGCCCATTATGCCCATTAACCCATTGGTCCCATTAGGACACTTAGGCCCATTAGTCTTCTTAGGCCGATTAGGCCTCTTAAGCCCATTAGGCCCATTGTGCCCATGAGGCCCCTTAGGCCCATTTAGCCCTTTTGGACCATGAGGCCCATTAGGCCCATCGGGCCACTTAGGCCCATTAGGACCTTTAGGAACACTAGTCCCATTTGGACTCTGAGGCCCATTAGGCCATTAGGCCACTTAGGCCCACTAGGCCCATTGGCCCACTTAGGCCTAGGAGGCCCATTAGGCCCATTTGGACTAGGAGGCCCATTGGGCCCATGAGGTCCAGTTGTCCCATGAGGCCTATGAGTCCACTTAGGCCCATGAGGCCCATTATGCCCATTCAGCCACTTATACTCATTAGGCCCACTGGGCCCATGAGGACTCTTAGGCCACTTAGGCCCATTAGAACCATCAGGCTCATTGGGCCCATTAGGCCACTTAGGTACATTAGGCCACTTTTCCCCATTGTGCCCATTTGGCCTATCTGTCCCATTAGTCCCATTCAGTCATTGAGGCCCATTAGGCAACGTAGGCACATTAGGACAATTGGGCCACTGAGGCTCATTGGGCCACTTAGGCACATTAGGCCACTGAGGACCATTATGGCCATTATGCCAATCAGGCTCATTAGCCACATTGGGCCACTAAGGCCCATTATGACCATTGGACTCATTAGTCCACTTAAGCCCATTAGGCCCATTCAGCCCATGAGGCCCATTGGAACCATGAGGCCCATTAGGAAATTTAGGCTACTTAGGCCCATTAGGCCCATGAGGACCATGAGCCCACTGAGGCCTATTAGGCCCATTAGGTCCATCAATCTCATTAGGCCACTTCGACCCATTAGGCCCATTAGTCCAATTAAGCTCACTAGGCCCATAAAGCCAATTAGGCACATTCAGCTCATTAAGCTACTTAGGCCCATTATGCCCATTAGGCCATGGAGGCCATTTAGACCCATTACTCCCATTACGCCCATTAGGTGCATTAGGCCACTTAGGCCACTTAGGCCCATTAGGCCCATGAGGCCCATGAGGCCACTAAGGCCCATTTGTCCCGTTTTTTCAATCAGGCCTTGTAGGCCACTTAGGCCCATTAAGGCCATGTGGCCCATGAGGACCATTAGGTCACTTAGGACCATTCAGCTCATTAGGCCACTTAGGCCTATTAAACCCAATAGGCCCATTAGGCCCATCAGGCCCATGAGGTCACTTAGGCCCATTCGACCCATTATACCCATTAGGCCCATCAGGCCAATCAGGCCCATCAAGCCCATTAGGCCACTTAGGTGCATTCAGCTCATTAGGACACTGAGGCCCATTAAGCCAATTAGGCCCATCAGGCCCATCGGTCCCATTAAGGCCACTTAGGACCATTGGGCCCATCTGCCCCATTTGGCCACTTAGGCCCATTCGTCTCATTACACCACTTATGCCCACTAGGCTCATTAAGCAACTTAGGCCGCTTAGGCCCATTAGGATAATTAAACCCATTAGTCTGATTAGTCCCATTAGGCCCATTAGGCCACTTTGTCACATTCGGCTCATTAGGCCACTTAGGACCATTAGGCCCATTAAGCCACTTAGGCCACTGAGCCCCATTCATCCCATAAATCCCATTAGGTCATTGAGTCTCATTAAACCCATTAGGACACTTAGTCTCATTCGGCTCATTAGGCCACTTAGGCCCATTGGGCTCATTAGGCCACTATGGCCACTTAGGCCCATTCGGCCACTACGTCCCACTAGGCCTATTAAGACACTTAGGCCCATTAGAACCATTAGGCCACATAGGTCACTTAGGCTCATTCAGCACATTAGACCCATTAGGCCACTAAGGCCCATTAGGCTCATTAGTCCACTTAGGCCCATTAGGCCCATTAGGCCACTTAGGCCACTTAATCTCATTATGCCACTTAAGCCCATTAGGCCACTTGGGACCATTAGGTCACCTTGACCCATTATTCCCATGAGTCCACTAAAGCCACTCAGGCCCATTAGGCCCATTAAGCCACTGATGCCAATTAGGCACATTATGCCCATTAGGCCCATTAGGCCACTAAGGCCCATCAGGCCCATTAGGCCCATTAAGCCCATTAGACCACTTAGACCACTTAGGCCCATTAGGCCCATTAGTCCCATTAGGCTCATTAGTCCATTGTGAACCATGAGGTTCATTAGCCAACTTAGGCCCATTTGGCCCCTTAGGCCACTTAGGCCCATTTGGCCTATTAGGCCACTCAGGCCACTCAGACCACTCAGGCCCATTATGCCCATTGGGCCCATTCATCCACTTAGGCACATTAGGCCGCTTAGGCTAATAAGGCCCATTTTTTCACTTAGGCTCATTAGGATCATTAGTCCACTTAGGCCCATTCATCCCATTAGGCCACTTCGTCCACTTAAGCTCATTCGACCAATTAGGACACCAAGGCCCATTAGGTCCATTCGGCCACTTAGAATCATTCAACTCATTAGGCCACTTAGGCCCATTAGTCCCATTAGGCTATTAAGGCCCATTAGTCCACTTAAACTCATTAGGCCCATTAGGCCACTTAGGTCACTCCGGTTCATTAGGCCCATTAGTCCACTAAGGCCCATTAGGCCCATTATGACACTTAGGCCCATTATGACACTTAGACCCATTAGGCTCATTACACCACTTAGGCCACTTAGGCCCATTAGGCCACTTAGTCACATTAGGCCCATTAGGCCACTTTGGCAACTTAGGCCCATTAGGCCCATTAGGCCCATTAGCCCACTTAGGCCCATTAGGACACTTATGCCCATTAGGCCCATTATCTCTCTTAGGCCCACTGGGCCACTTAGACCATTAGTCCACTTAGGTCCATTAGTCCCATTAGGCCACTTAGGACCATTAGGTCACTTCGACCACTTAGGCCCATTCGACCCATTATGCTCATTAGGCCCATTTGGCCACTTAGGCCCATCATTCTCATTAGGCCACATAGGACACTTAGGACCATTACACCACTTAGGCCACTTAGGTCGATTAGGCCACTTAGGCTGATTAGGCCACTTAGGCCCATTAGGCCACTTCGGCCACTTCGTCCCATTATGACCATTAGGCCCATGAGGCCCCATAGGCCCATTATGTCACTTACACCCATTTGGACCATTACACCACTTAGGCCCATTGGGCCACTTAGGTCACTTAGGCCATTTAGGCCCATTAAGCCACTTAATCCCATTAGGCCCATTAGGCCCATTAGGCCACTTATCCCCATTATGCCCATGAGGCCCATTAGGCCCATTTTACCACTTAGCCCTATTATTCTCCTTAGGACCATTTAGCTCATTCGTCCACTTAGACCCATTAGACCTATTAGTCCCATTATGCCACTAAGGCTATTTAGGCCCATTCAACCCATTCGGCCCATTAGGCCCACTCAGCCCATTAGGCCCATTGGGCCACTGAGGCCCATTCATCCCATTAGACTACTTAGGCTCATTCAGCTCATTACGCCACTTAGGATTGTTTAGTCCATTAGGTCCATTAGGCTACTTAGGCCAGTTAGGCCCATTAAGCCAGTTTGGCTAGTTAGGCCCATTGGGCTCATTGGGCCCATTACGCCACTTAGGCTCGTTCATCCCATTAGTCCCATTAGGCAACTTAGTCTAGTAAGTCCCATTATGCCTCTTTGGCTAGTTATACCCATGAGGCTTATTGGGGCCCTTAGGACAATTAGGCCAGTTAGGCCAGCTGTGCCCATTCAGCCCATTGGGCCCATTTGGCCACTTAGGCCCGTTAGGCCCATTTGACCCATTAGGCCACTCAGGCCCATTCAGCCTATTAGGCCACTTAGGCCAGTTAGGCCCAGTTGGCCCATTGGTCCAATTAGTCCCCTTATGCTAGTTAGGCCCATTAAGTCCATTAGGACCATTGTTCCCATTATGACACTTAGGCCAGTTAAGCCCATTCGACCACTTAGGCCCATTAGGCCAGTTAGGCTCATTAGGCCTATTAGGCCCCTTGGTAGGCCACTTGAAACTGCCCAATGGATGATGTATCACTGACAGGGGGAGGGGTGAATCAGTGATACTTTTTTCTCGTATATTTCTTTTCAAATGAAACAACCTTCACCTCTTGTTAAAGGTTCTATAGCCTAGTAAAAATAATTCAAACACACATCCACATGAACACAAGTATTTATAAGATTATCTATTCAATAAGAATAGCTACGTCCTTGGTTTGGTATGGAAGTGATCCAATACCACACAATCCACTAGAAAAAAAATCATTGGATTACAATGAGTAGGGTATACCCTTTCACTCACATAGCACTATGTAAACAATCCAACAGTGCATGTGCACCCTCTTAGCACAAATAAGGTAATTCAATGATTGTGTAACTACTCATGTTACCTATTCTTATTTTCAATTCCACAAATGTATTCAATTGAAAACACTTCTTCAATTTCTTACCCAGAATATGGTAAGAAATTCCTAGACATTGTTAAGAAAAAAAAACAAGTTTGATTTTCCTAGTATGATTTTCCCAGTCTGATTCCTCCGAGTACGATTCTCCCTGATATGATTCTTCCCGATATGATTTTCCCAATATGATTATTCTCAGTAATATTCTCCCCAGTATGAAAAATATAACTTTGATAAAATGTGAGAGAGATGAATTGACACCACTTTAATTCTCTATCTTCCACATTCTGAAAGAACTATTAATAAAATTATGATTTGATTAATCTAGCTCAATACGATGATCAGACGAATACGATTGACAAGACGAATAAGTTAATTAGCTGAGTATGATAAACACAGAGTACAATGATCAACTTAATACAACATTGTGATCTTGTCTCTTCTCTTTCACTTCAATCCGTCAAAACTTCTTCAACAAAATTGAATAGGGAAACTTCTTCTTCTCTCTAAAACTCAGAGCTTCTCTCTCATGAATAGTACATCGATCCACCTCAAGTAAAACATTTGGCCCATTTGTCTCATTTGGCCACTTAAATCCCATTTAGCCCACTTGGTCACTTAAATCCCATTAGACCCATTAGGTCACCTAGGCCACTTAGGCCCATTAGGCCCACTAGTACATTTATACCAATTTAGGTCATTTAGGCCAATTAGGCCAATTAGTCCATTTAGGCTATTTTGGAAAAGTAGGCCATTTAGGACAATTTAGTCCATTTAGTCCAATGTGTCCAATGAAACCAATTTAGACAAATTAGGCCAATTTAGTTCCTTTAGGGCATTTAGGACAAATAGAATATTTAGGCCAATTAGGCCAATTATGGAATTTAGTTCATTTAGTCAGATTTATGACATTTAGGCCAATTTAGGCCATTTAGGCTATTTAGGCCAATTTATACCATTTAGGCCAATTCAGCCAATTATTCCATTTGGGCTAATTTTGGCAATTTAGACCAATTAGGCCAATTAGGTCGATTAATCCATTTAAGCTGATTAGGACAATTTTGACCATTTTGTCCAATTAGGACAATTATGAAATTTATTCAATTTAATCCAATTAGTCCATTTAGGAAAATTTTGTCCATTTAGTCCATTTAGACAAATTTTAGTCCATTTAGGCCAATTAGGCCAATTAGTTCAGTTACACAATTTAGGCAATTTAGACCAATTATTCCATTTAGGCCAATTTAGATCATTTAGACTAATTGGGACAATTATACAAATTTTTTCCATTTAGGAAAATTAGGCCATTTAAGACAATTTATCTCATTTAGACCAATTAGGAAAATTAGGCCAATTCATAAATTCATGCCAATTAGACCAATTAGGCCATTTAGGCCAATTTATGCCATTTAGGTCAATATAGGCCATTTAGGTCAATTTAGGACACTTGGGACAATTATACCAATTAGGTAATTTATTCCAATTAGGCCATTTAATCCAATTATATCAATTAGTCCATTTAGGTCATTTAGGCCAATTAGGCCATTTTGACCAATTTGACAAATTTAGGCCATTTAGACCAGTTAAGCCAATTTAGGCCATTTAGGATAATTTAGGCCATTTAGACCATTTAAGCCAATTAATCAATTTGTTCATTTGGTTCATTTAGTCCATTTATTCCAATTAGTCCATTTAAGACCTTTATTTTATTAAGGCCAATTAGGCCAATTAGACAATTTTAAGTCATTTGGTCCAATTTAAGCAATTTAGGCCATTTAGGCCATTTAGTCCAATTTAGGACATTTAGGATATTTAGGATAATTTAGACCCATATGGAAAATTAGTCCCATGTGGTCAATTAGGCCATTGAGCCCATTATTACCATTAGACCCATTAGTCTACTTAGGCTTAATTGGATCATTAGGCCGATTAGGCCCCTTAGGCCTGTTAGGCCACTTGAGCCCATTAGACCCATTTGGCCCATTTGGCCACTTAATCCCATTAGAACTATTAGGACACTTAGGCCCATTAGACCCTTAGGTCCATTAGTCCCATTAGTCCATTTATGCCAATTTAGGTCATTTAGGCCAATTAGGCCAATTAGACCTTTTAGGTCATTTTTGTCAATTAAGCCATTTATGCCATTTTGACTAATTTAGGATATTTAGGCCAATGAGGCTAATGAGACCAATTCAGTCCAATTAGGTGAATTTATTCCCTTTAGGGCATTTAGGACAATTATAAGATTTAATCAATTTAGGCCAATTTAGGCCAATTAATCCAATTAAGTCAATTGGGTCAATTAGGCCAATTAGGCCAATTAGGTCAATTAGAACAATGAGGTCAATTAGGCCAATTAATCCAATTAGGTCAATTATATCAATTAGTCCAATTAGGAGATTTAGTTCATTTAGACCATTTAGGCTGATTTAGGACATTTTGGATAATAAGGCCATTTGGGCCAATTTAGATCATTTAGGTCATTTAGGCTAATTTAGACCATTAAGGCCAATTCGGTCAATTATGCACTTTTGGCCAATTTAGGAAGTTTAGACCAATTAGGTTAATTAGGTTGATTAGGCCATTTAATCCTATTAGGCTAACTTTGATCATTTGGTTAAATTAGGCCAATTATTCAATTTAGGCAATTTAATCCAATTTGGCCATTTAGAAAATTTTTGTCCATTTAGACCAATTTAGGTCATTTAGTCCAACTAGGCGAATGAGGTCAATTACACAATTTAGAAAATTTAGACCAATTATACCATTTAGTAAATTAAGAGCAATTAGACCCATTTTTTCATTTAGGACATTTATGACAATTAGAACATTTAAGCCAATTTAGCTCATTTAGACCAATTAGGAAAATTACACCAATTAAGCAATTCATGCCAATTAGACCAATTAGGCCATTTAGGCCAATATATGCCATTTTGGCCAATTTAAGCCATTTAGGTCAATTTAGGCCACTTAGAACAATTAGACTAATTTTTCCATTTAGGCCATTTAGGCCAATTAGTCCATTTAGGACATTTAGGTCATTTAGGCCAATTAGCCCATTTAGACCATTTAGACAAATTTAGGCCATTTAGATTAATTAGGCCAATTTAGGCCATTTAGGCCATTTAGGCCATTTATCCCAATTAGGACAATTATTCCAATTAGTCCATTTAGGCCATTTAGTTCAATTAGGACAATTAGGCCATTTAGTCCAATTAAGCCATTTAGACCAGTTCGGCCAATTAGATCATTTAGGCCAATTTAGGACATTTAGGCCAATTAATCAATTTGTTCATTTTGTTCATTTAGACCATTTAGGCCAATTATTAAATTTAGGTCATTTAGTCCAATTAGTCCAATTAGAAAATTTAGGTCATTTAGTCCAATTTAGGCCATTTAGGCCAATTAGTCCATTTAGGCCAATTTAGGTCATTTAGGATATTTAGGCTAATTTAGACCATTTAATCCAATTAGACCAATTAGTCCATTTAGGACAATTAGGAAGATTAGGAAATTTAAGCCTATTTGGTAAATTTAGGTCATTTAGGCCATTGATGACAATTAGACCAATTAGACAATTTAGGCAATTTAGGTCAATTAGTCCAATTAGGTTAATTTAGGTCTTTTAGGCCAATTAGGACATTTATTCCAATTAGTCCATTTAGGACCATTAAGAAAATTTAATCCATTTAGTTCAATTGGGCCAATTAATCCAATTAGGTCATTTATGCAATTTAGGCCAATTTGGCCATTTAGGCCAATTTAGACCATTTAGACCAATTAGGCCAATTTTGGACATTTAGGCCAATTTAGGCCAATTAGGCCATTTATTCCATTTTGATAACGTATTATGAAGGGACACATAGTACATATACTGTCAAGTATGAGTAATCATAAACATGTGAGGCTTCTTCTCATGAAGTTTGCACTTGATAATCTCCATGATGGGAGATTATGATAACAGACCCGCCATTATGAATTATGGATGTTTTGGTGTCATCGTATATTCCTATCTATGAGTGTGTGTGATGGTCCTTAGACTTTAAGATTATTATTAAATTATGTCACAACTCGCATACATAGATGTATGTCTTAAACCATGAAAATAACATCTCATCGAGAAGTTGGATACGTAGGGTGCGTCATGAGTGACATGACATTAATGAATAAGTCGATGAAGGATTTTTTCCATTCCATATTTATATAAACTGATATCTCAACCCTTTTATTGGAATAATATCCTCGCATTAAACTTCATGTCCATGGTGTAATGATGTGTTTATTTCAAATAGTCAAAGGAAGACATATCTATCATATAGGTTGATGACACATATGTGGAACCATCTTGATGAGATATTGTGATAAAGTGATTATATTACACAATGAGTGTTTGTATCTAGTTTTCGATGATGTGACATCAAGTTATTTATTTTGGGTGCTTTGACCCAGTGCTAAACAATAATCTCAGACTTTAGGCAAGTCTGCCTAATGTCAATGATAAGGAATCCTAGAGGGTCACACACTAAGTGTTTCTTTTGTTCTCGATTAAATTCTATTTGAGTTTAAGTAATGGAATCAATATTATTCTCAAGTATGAGGAATAATTTTATTCAATTTATATTCATCACATAAATTAAATAAATATTTATTCTCCGACATGTGAATAAAATATTTATTTTATTTATTTAATATTTTAATAAATATTTATTTCGTATATTGTAAATAAACTATTTATTTATAAATAAAACAATTATTCAGTTGTTCAATAAATTATAAAGGAGTTTGAATAGACCAAGACTGAGTCTATTAAAAAATATTAATTAACAAGACCGTTATATAATATTTGTTATTGCGCAAGTTTGTGTGCACCAAAAAATAGTAATTATATAATAATATTATGCAGTATGAGATTTATTGAAGGTAATTAATATTATTTAATGGCTGGTATGCAATTAAATAATATTTTAACTTAAATCTAAACTCCATAAATAAGAATCTATGTCTATTGTGTAAAGAATCCAAAAATCGAGAATAAAAAATTGTTGAACACAAAAAAATTCACTCTCAACTCCTCCTCTCTCTATCTCAAGAATGAGAAGTGAAAGAAATATCTCTTCAAGACTAAAGAACGAGTGATCAATAATTAACAACATAATACATTGGACTCTCCACACTATCACCTAGAGATCGAGTGGTGTTTCTCAAAGATCATAGGAGCATATGTGGATTACCTCTAGAGGGATTTTATCCTGGGATCTTCACAGTGCAATGATGGTAATCTGAAAGGTTCTTTTTAGATGATCAAAATTCACTAATGAAGAAAGTTCCTAAGCATAGATATTTATTTATTTAAATATTAAATATATTATTTTTAAATTTGATGTGCAAGATCCTCTCTCTTAGTTTCAGGCAACGATAATTAAAATAAATTTTAATATACCATACATCTTTGCATGCTTCCACTATGCTCTAAACAACCACCACCACCACTACCTCCACCGCCTTCATCGCCAAGACTACCACCACCACCCCCACCCCCTCCACCCCCTCCACCCACTGCCTCCACCACTACCACCACCAACACCATCAGCTCGACCGCCACTAGGACCCTCATTGAAATCAATCGAGGTATCATATAAAGAGCGCATTGATGTCATACATGAATCAAAAGTAATAGTAGTATCTTATAGAAGTGGTGGACTTAAAACTGTCATATCTTCCAGGAATTGTTCGGTGACCAATTTACTTCTATCACGCTCCTTTATAGCTATTTTTTTGGCCTCATCTACTTCTGCATGAGAGTTTTTCAGCTTGGTGGTCTGATAGGTTTGAGAGGCACTCGATGAGGGCCAATAACTTGTGGGGACGATGTTTTTCATGGGTTGACATCATACTCTCCCATGGAACTCCTCACCTAATACTTGTCTCAAATGATCATTTGGACCGAAGTTATCATCTTCTTTCTCATCTAGGGCCTCCAGGACACACTGTTGAAAATATAAAAAAGATATTTAATTATGAATTACGTGTCAAAATTTGAAATATCAATAAAAAAACTTACAATCTTTTCTTGTTTTTGTGAATTTACATCACTTCCATTATTTTTCTTCCTAGTTAAGGAAAATAATTTTTCTCGAGGCACACGACCTTTGATTCCAAATGCTGCTTGCTGCAAATAACATTGATTAGTATAATACTACATTATTGAATAATATGGAAGTGATAAACCTAGAATGAATTAAAATTGCAACTATTGAAGAAATACATAAAATGAAGAAACATATAAATGTACATTTAATTATAAATTTAATACTAGTGACATAACATAAACAATCCATACAAATTAGTAAGATAAACCTGTGTATGGTATGGATTCCTCTTATCTATTAATTTCATTCAAATTCCATTTATATTGTATTATTTGGTTATTCGGTCACTTGGTAATTTTGATCATTTATCCATTTGGATATTTGGATAATTGGAAAATTATTCCATTTATGAAAATTAGGACAATTAGGCCAATTAGGCTAATTAGACCATTTAGGCCAATTAGGCCCTTTAGGTCAATTATTTCGTTTAGGCCAATTAGTCCATTAGAACAATTAGGACATTTGGAAATATGGAATTTAGGACTTTAATTCATTTATGACAATTAGTCCATTATTCCATTTAGGTCATTAAGAAATTTAGTCCAATTAGGCTAATTAGACCATTTAGGTTAATTAGGCCAATTAGGCTAATTAGACCATTTAATCCAACTAGATCATTTAATCCATTTGGACCAATTAGGACGTTTAGAACAATTAAGTCATTTATCCCAATTAGGTCATTTGGCTATTTAGACAAATTTGGTCATTAGGCCATTATCCCATTAGTTCATTACACCATTAGGCCAATTGGTCATTTAGTGATTTGACCATTTATACTAACTTATGCCAATTAGTTTAAATAGTATAATTAGGTCAATTATGCCCTTTAGACCCATTTTTTCATTTAGGACAATTAGTATAATTAGGTCAATTAGGCCAATTAGTCCAATTAGATAATTTAATCCCATAAGACCATTTAATCCATTTAGACTAATTAGTCCATTTAGACCAATTAGTTTATTTATGCAAATTAGGCCATTATGTGAATTATGCCATTAGGCTATTTAGACCAATTAGGAAATTTAGGTCATTAGGCCATTATCCCATTAGTTCATTGGGCCATTAGTCTCATTGGTCATTTAGGCCAATTTAGACCAATTTAGGCCAATTATAACAAAAAAATCCAAAAAACTAGACCCAAAACACTATATCTGGAACACTAATACCTAAGGCCTAAATAGGCCCATTAGGCTGATTAGGCTACTTAATCTCATTAGGTCACTTAGGCCCATTAGGACTATTAGGCCAATTCATCCCATGAGGCCACTTAGGCCCATTATTCCCATTCAGGCACTTAGGCCCATTAGGCCCATTAGACCGATTTGTCCACTTTGGCCAATTGGGATCATTAGGCCACTTAGGATCATTAGGCCCATTAGGCCACATAGGACAATTAGGCCCATTCATCCCACTCAACCCATTAGGCCCATTTGAACCATTAGGCCACATAGGCCCATTGGACCTTTAGTCCACTAAGGCCCATTTTCCCCATTACAATGATTAGGCCGCTTATGCCCATTAGACCCATTATGCCGATTAGTCCACTTAGGCTCATTATTCCCATTTGGACCATTAGACCACTTAGGCCTAATAGGCCCATTAGGCCCATTAGGCCACTTTGGCCTATTAGGTCGATTATGCCACTTAGTCCCATTAGGCCACTTAGGCCCATAACAGCCCATTCAGCCACTTAGGAAAATTCGTCCCATTACTCACATTAGGCCAAATAGTCCCATTTGACCCATTAGGCTGATTCGGCCACTTAGGCCAATTTGGCCACCTGATCCCATTAGGCTAATTAGGCCTCTTAGGCACATTAGGCCACTAAGGTCCACTATGCCCACTAGGCCCATTAGTCTCATTCCTCCCATTAGACCAATTAGGCTCATTAGCCACATTAGACCAACTAGGACCATTAGACCATTTAGGATCATTAGGCACATTATGCCACTTCGGTCCATTAGTCCCATTAACCCACTTAGGCCACATAGGCCCATTAGGCCACTTAGGCCCATTTAGACACTTAGGCCCATTAGGCCACTTAGTCCCATTAATCCCATTTGGCTTATTTGGCCACATAGACCACTTAGACAGCCTAGGCCCACTAGGCCCATTAGGCCACTTAGGCCACTAAGGCCCATTACTCCGCTTAGGCCCATTAAGCCCATTTGGCCGATTTGGCCCCTTAGTCCACTTAGGCTGCTTATTACCATTAGGCCACTTAGGCCACTTAGGTCCACTAAGACCATTAGGCCCATTAGGCCCCTTAGGTCACTTAGGTCGCTTAGGCCCATTATTCCCATTAGTCAAATTAGGCCACTTAGGCCCATTATGCAACTTAGTCCCATTTAGTCCATTAAGCCCATTAGTCCACTTAGGTTTCTTAGGCCCATTAGGCCCATTAGGCCACTTGGGCCGCTTAGGCCCATTGGACCCATTAGTCATTGGCCTCATTAGGCCACTTAGGCCCATTAGGTCACTAAGGCCCATTAGTACACTAAGGACCATTAGGCAACTTGTGACCATTAGGCCCATTGGGCCCATTAGGCCACTTAGTCCCACGTGACGACTTAGGCCCATTAAGCCCATTAAGCCCTTGAGGCCAGTTAGGTTGCTTAGTCCCATTAGGCCGATTAGGCCACTTAGGCCCATTAGGCTACTTAAGACCATTAGGTCACTTAGGCCCATTAGGCCACTTAGGTCCATTGGTCCACTTAGGCCCATTCGGTCCATTAGGCCTATATGGCATATTAGGCCACTTAGGCCACTTAGGCCCACTTAGGCCCATTAGGCTACTTAGGCCACTTAGGACCATTAGGCCTCTTAGGTCCATTGAGCCCATTAGGCCCATTTGTCCCCTCAGGCCACTTAGGCCGCTTATGACCATTAGGCCACTTAGGCCGCTTATGCCCATTAGCCCACTTAGGCCCATTGAGCCAATTAAGCCCATTAGGCTCCTTAGGTCACTTAGGCCGCTTAGGCCCACTAGGCCCATTAAGACCATTAGGGTGATTTGGCCACTTAAACCCATTAACCCACTTAGGCCACTTAGGCCCATTAGTCCCCTTAATCCCATTTGGCCAATTAGGCAACTTTGGCCCATTAGGTCACTTTGGCTCATTTGTCCACTTAGGCCAATTAGGCCCATTTGTACCATTAGTCCCATTAGTCCATTTAGGCCCATTTGGCCCATTGGGCCCATTGGGCCCATTATGCCCATTAGGTCGATTAGGAAACTTTAGACCATTGGACCACTTCGACCCATTAGGCTCGTCAGGCCACTAAGTCCAATTAGGCCCATTTGGTATATTTGGACCATGGGCCCGTTAAGCCCATTAATCCCATTAGGCCACCTAGGCGCATTAGACAACTTATTCCCATTAGTCCCCTTAGGCTCATTAGTCCCTTTAGATCCACTGTGACCATTAGGACATTTATGCCACTTAGGCTCATTAGGTTTCTTAGGCCCATTAGGCAGCTGAGGCCCATTCATCCCATTAGAACCACTTTTCCCCTAAGACTGTTAATCCCATTAAGCCCATTAGGCCACCCATGCCCGTTAGGCCACTTAGGCCATTATACCTCTTAGGTCCATTAGGACACTTAGTCCCATTAAGCCCATCAGGCCCATTATGACCATTAATCCTATTAAGTTGATTAGGCCACTTAGGCCATTTAGGCCCATTAGTCCACTTAGGCCCATTCAGCCCATTCGGCCCATTAGGCCCATTAGACCCATTCAGCCCATTTGGAACCTAGGTCTATTAATCCCGTTAATCTCATTAGTCCCATTAGTCCCCTTGGGGCCATTAGGCCCCTCGGTCCCATTATTCCCATCTGGCCACTTAGGCTCATTCGGCCCATTAGGCCACTTAGGCCATTGAGGCCCATGAGGGCCACTTAGGCCCATTAGGCCCATTCAGACACTTAGGCCTATTCGAACCATTAGGCCAACCAATTAGGCTTATCAGTCTCATTAGTCCCATTCAGCCACCCAGAAAAATTAGGCTCAATGGGCCACTTAGGCCCATTTAGCCACCTAGGCCGATTTGGACCATTATGCCACTTAGTCCCATTAGGCACAATTGTTCGATTAGGTTGATTAGGCCACTTAGGCACATTATTCCAATTAGGTCCATTAGTCACTTAGGCCCATTAGTCACTTAGGCCCACTAGTCACATTAGGCCCATTCACCCCATTAGGCAACAAAAACCCATTAGGCCCATTAGGCGACTTAGGCTCATTAGGCCCACTAGGCCCGCTAGGCCCCTGAGGCCCATTGGTCCCATGAGGCCCATTAGGCCCATCCATCCACTTAGGCCCATTAGGTCCATGTGTCCACTTAGGACCATTAGGCCACTTAGGCCCACTCATGAGGAGAATGCGGCCACTAAGGCCTATTATGCCCATCATGCACATTAGGCCGCTTAGGTCCATTAGGCCCAATAGGCTACTTTTTCCACTTAGGCCCATTAGAACCATGAGGCCACCCGGTATCATCATGCCCATTAGGCCACTTAGGACCATTAGGCCAATTAGGACCATTTTACCACTTAGGCCCATTCAGCTCATTAGTCCACTTAGGCCCACTAGGCCCATTAAGCCACTGAGGACCATTAGACCCATTAGGCTACTTAGGCCCATTATCCGCATTAGGACCATTAGGCCACTAAGTCCCATTACGCCCATTAGTCCACTTAGGCCCATGAGACCCATTAGGATATCAGTCCCATGAGGCCACTGAGGCTCATTAGTCTCATTGGGCCCATCAGGACCATCAGGACCATCGGTCCCATCAGTCCCATTCAGCCACTTATGTCCATTAGGCATATTAGGTGACTTAAACCAATTCGGTTCATCAGTCCACTTAGGCATATTCGACCCATCAGGCTCATTCAACCACGTAGACCCATTCGGCCCATTCGGCCCATCAAGCCCACCGGGCCCATTAGGACACTTAGGTCCATTCGTCTCATTAGGACACTTAGGCACATTAGGCACATCATGCCCATTAGGCCCATCCGGTACATTAGGCCACTTCGCTCCATTAGGCTCATGAGGCCCATTTGGCCACTTTGGCCCATTTAAGTCATTAGGCCACTTAAGCCCATTAGGCCCATTAGTCCGCTAAGACCAATTTGCCTTATTAGGCCACTTAGGCCTATGAGGACCATGAGTCCCATCGTTCCAAATATGGCCCATTAGGCCACTTAGGCCCATTAGTCCCATTAGGCCCATTAGGCCACTTAGGCCCATTCGGTTCATCAGGCCACTTAGGCGCATTAGCCGACTGAGGTCCATTAGGCCCATTAGGCTGCTAGGCCCATTCAGCTCATTTGGTCACCTTGGCCCATAAGGTCCATTAGACCCATTAGGCCACTTAGGATGATTAGGCCCATTAGTCCACTAAGGCCCATTAAGCCCATTTGTCCCATTAGGACACTAAGGCCCATCAAGACACTCAGGCCACTTAGTCCCATTAGGCCCATTATTCCACTAATTCCAATTTGAACTATTAGGCCAGTTAGGCCCATTAGGCCACTTAGTCCAATTGAACCACTTAGGCCCATTGGACCAATTAGGCCCATTCGGCCACTTAGGCCCATTAGGCCACTGAGTCCCATTAGGCCACTTAGGCCTATTAGGACCATTAGACAACTTAGGACACTTAGGCACATTAGGCCACTTAAGCGCATTAGACCCATTAATCCACTTAGGCCACTTATGCGCATTAGGCCCATTAATCCACTTACGACACTTAGGCCCATTATATCCATTAGGCCCATTCATCCACTTCATCCCATTAGGCCACTTAGGCCCATTTGGCCCATTAGGACACTTAGGCCCATTAGGACCATTAGGACACTTAGGCCCATTAGTCCAATTAGGCCACTTAGGCCCATTAGGACACTTAGGCCCATTATGCCACTTAGGCCCATTAGGCCACTTAGGCCCAATAGGGCCATCAGGCCACTTAGGTCCATTAGAACCATTAGGCCACTTTGGCCACTTTGACCCATTAGGCCCATTAGTACACTAAGACCCATTAGGCCATTAAGACCCATTAGGCCACTTAGGACCCCTTGGCCCATTAATTCCATTAGGTCGATTAGGCCATTCGGTCCATTTGGCCACTTAGGCCCATTAAGCCCATTCGGCCCATTAGGCCCATTAGGCCCATTAATCCCATTAGGTTGATTAGGAAACTTAGGCCCATTAGGCCACTTAGACCAACTAGGCCTATTAGGATCATTGGTCCACTTAGGTTAACAAGGATCATTCAACTCATTAGGCTCATTAAGCCCATTATGCCCATTTGGCCCTTAGGCCCGTTTTTTCCATTAAGCCCATTAGTTCACTTAGTCTCATTAGGCCACTTAGGCCCATTAGGCCACATAGTCACATTAGGCTGATTAGGACACTAAGTCCCATTAGGTCCATTAGGCCACTTAGGTCCACTAGGCACATAAGCCCATTAGGTTGATTAAGCCACTTAGGCCCATTCAGCCCATTAGGTCCATTAGGCCCATTTGGCCAATTAATCCCATTAGACTGATTAGGCAACTTTTTCCCATTAGGCCCATTAGGTCTATTAGGCCCATTGGGAAAATTAGGCCCATTCGGCCCATTAGGACACTTAGTCCCATTGGTCCCATTAGGCCTATTAATCCCATTAGGCCCATTAGGCAACTTTAGCCCATCCGGCCACTCAGGCCCATTTGGCCACTTAGGCCAATTCGGCCCATTTGGCCCCTAGGCTCATTAATCCCATTAATCCCATTAGGCAACCTAGGACCATTAGACCACTTAGGCCCATTTGTCCCATTAGGCCACTTAGGCCCATTAGGTTGATTAGGCCACCTAAGCCCATTAGGCCACTTTGGCCCATTTGATCCATTAGGCCCATCCAGCCCATTTGGCCCCTAGGTTTGTTAAGCCCATTAAGCTCATTAGATCACCTAGGCTCATTAGGTCACTTAGTCCCATTAGGCCCATTAGGCCCCTTAAGCCCATTAGTCCCCTTAGGGCCATTACGCCACTTAGGCCCATTATTCCCCTTAGGCCCATTAGGACCATTAAGTCTATTAGGTCGATTAATCCACTTAGTCCCATTAGGCCACTTAGGCTGATTAGGCCCATTGGGCCACTTATTCCCATTAGGCCCATTTGGCCCATTAGGTCCATTCGACCCATTATGCCCATTTGGCACCAAGGCCCATTAATCCCATTCATTCCATTAGTCCCCTTAAACCCATTAATCCCCTCAGGTCCATTAAGTCTATTAGGCCACTTAGGCCAATGAGGTCCATGAGGCCATTTAGGCCTATGAGGCCCATGAGGCCCGTTAGGCCCATTAGGCCCCTTAGGCCGATTAGGCCACTTCAACCTAATGGGCCATTAGTCCACTTAGTCCCATTAGGACCATTAGGCCTAATAATCCAATTATTCGCATTAGGCCACTTAGGCCAATTATGCCCATTTGGCATATTAGGACCATTAGGCCACTTAGGCCCATTAGGCCCATTGGGACACTTAGGACCATTCTAACCATTAGGCCCATTAGGCCACTTAGGCCCATTTGGCCCATTAGGCCACTTGATCCAATTATGCGCATTAGTCCCATTAGGCCCACTAGGTACATTAGGCCCATTCAGCCCATTAGGCCAATTCGACCCATTAGACCCATTAGGCCACTTATGCCCATTATGCCCACTAGGCTACTTCGACCCATTAGGCCCATTAGTCCCATTAGGCAACTTAGGTCCATTAGGCCCCTTAGGCCCATTAGGTCACTTTGGCCACTTAGTCCCATTAGGCCCATTAGGACACTTAGTCCCATTAGGCCCCTTAGGCTCATTACGCCCATTAGACAACCTCATCCCATTAGTCCCATTTGGCTACTAGGACTATTCATCTCATTTGGCCCATTGGGCCACTTAGGCCCATTCGGATACTTAGGCCCACTAGGCCCATTATTCTCATTCATCCCATTAGGCGCATTAGGCCCATTAGGACCATGAGGCCACTAAGGCTCATTAGGCCACGAAGGCCCTTTAGGCCCATGAGGCCAGTGAGACCCATTAGAACCATCATTCCACTTAGGCCCAATAGGCGCATTAGTCCCATTGGGCCACTCGACAACTTAGGCCCATTATGCCCATTAATCCACTTAGGCCACTTAGGACCATTAGGCCCATTGGACCACTTAGGCCTATTAGGCCACTTAGCCTAATGGGCCTTAATGGCCCAATGGGACTAATGCACTGAATGGGCCTAAGTGGTATAATGGGTCCTAGGGGCCTAAGTGGCCTAATGGGCCTAAGTGGCCTAATGGGTTTAGTGGGCCTAATGGTCATAATGGGCCTAATTGGACTAATTATCCTAATTGGCATAATGGGAAATATGGGCCTAAGTGGCCTAATGGGCCTAATCTAATGGGCTTGATGGGCCAAATGGGCCAAATGGTCCTAATGGGCCTAAGTGACCTAATGGGACGAATGGGCCTAATTGGCCTAAAGGTATTAAGTATCCTAATGGGTATAATGGGAATAATGGTCCAAATGGGCATAAGTGTCCTAATGGGTCTAATTGGCCTAATGGGAAAAATGGAAAAAATGGGCCTAAGTGGCCTAATGGGCCTAATTTGATGGACTTAATGGTCTAAATGTCCCTAAGTGACCTTATGGAATGAATGGTCCTAATGGGACGAAGTGGCCCAATGGGCCTAATTGGCCGAATAGGCCTAATGGGAATAATGGAAAAAATGGGTCTAATGGGCATAAGTGGCCTAATGGACCTAATGAGCCTAATGAATGAACCTGATGGCTCTACACTCTCCTGGTTCCCAATTCCCCCTACCTCCTCTTCCCCTCCTAGGGTTTTGAGGGTCTTCTCGACAGTGATGGTGTCACTTCACCTATCCCATCTTCTTCCTTATCTTTATTTCTTTTTCTTCCCTCTCAACTGATGTGACTTTTTGGTGTAGTCGTCGAGCACCGATGACCACCCCTATTTCGATATATCCTTGTGCATTGGACCCTTATTATGGGTTTGTGTGTGTGGGTGATTTAGATAGCTTGGGTCAGCACTGGTGAGTGTGTCTGGTACCTTATTTCTCCTCTACCAATGGTGGCCTACCCATCGTATTTGACTCCACTTTGGTCAGGCTCGATTCAGGATCCATGTCTACTTGGTATGGTGCTGGAGTAGGGATGGCAGTGGTCTTAGCTCAGGTTCATTATTATTTTTGGATCCTTCTCTATTTTTAGGATCCATATTGAGGTCTCATATGGTGATTTTGTTTGTGATTGATTTTGTTTATCTGTTATTGGTTCTCTATTTTGTTGGACCAATGCGGTTTCAAGCTTGGTCCCCAACCAAGGCCTCCATCTGCTCATCCTTCATGCGCTCCTTTCCCTATCAGTCCGGTGTGCGGGTCTTCATGGAGGTTCTGGGAGGTGCAAATCGAGTGTATTAGGGTCTCCAGGAGGGTGAATGGCCCATCTTTTAAGGTTCATATAGTTGTGATGTTCTTTTTTGATTGTTTTTTGGTGGTGATGTTGGAGTTTTACGATGGTGATATGAAGACATCAGTTGTGATTAGTGGATATCCTGGTTTGTTTTGCTCTGGTTCTTGGCTTTGACGATGATGGTCGATGACGATGAAGGTGGTGTTCCCACCAGTGATGTGGTGACTCTAAAGATGATGGTAATGATGATGATGTTCATAGTGGATGATAACAAGGAGATGATGATAATGGGTGATGATGATGGCGATAGCTTCTTCGACATGTTATCATTGATGCAGTGGATTTTATGAAAATTTAAAAAAATGATTTCGATGGCCTAATGGGCCTAATATGCCTAATGGGCCTAATTGGCCTAAGTGGCCTAAATGGGCCTAAGTGGCCAAATGGTCTAAAGTGGCCTAATGGGGCTAAGGGGTTGAATGGGCCTAAGTGGCCTAATGGGCCTAATGGGCATAAGCGACCTAAGTGGCCTAAAGGGAATAAAGGGCCTAATGGACCTAAGTGGTTGAGTGGGCCTAAGTGGCCTAATGGGCCCAATGGGCATAAGTGTCCTAATGGGCCTAAGTGGACTAATGTGCCTAATTGGTCTAATGGGCCTAATGGGCCTTAGTGGCATAAGGGTCCTAAGTACCCCAATGGGCCTAAGTGGCCCAATGGGCCTAAGTGGCCAAATGGGGTCATTGGCTAATGGGTCTAATGGGCCTAAGTGACCTAAGTGGCCTAATGGGGCTAATGGGCCTAAGCTACCTAAGTGGCCTAATGGGATCAATGAGCATAAGTGGCATAATGGGCCTAAGTGGACTAAGTGGCCTAATGTGCCTAATGGGCCTAAGAGGCATAAGTGGCCTAAGGGGTGTAATGGGCCTAATGGGTTCAATGGGCCTAAGTGGCCTAATGGTCCTAAGGGGCCTAAGTGGACTAATGGGCCTAAGCGACCGAAGTGGTCTAAGGGGCCAAATAGGCCTAATAGGTTCAATGGGAAGAAGTGGCCTAAATGGACTAATGGGCCCAAGCGGCCTAAGTGTCTTAAGGGGCCAAATGGGGAAAATGGGATCAATGGGCCTAAGTGGCCTAGTGGACCTAATGGTCATAATGTGGATAATAGGGATAATGGGCCTAATTGGCCTAATAGACTGAATGGGACTAATGGGACAAGTGGGCCTAATAGGCCTCAGTGGTCTAACGTGCCTAAGTGGCCTAATGGGACCAATGGACCTAGCTGGACCAATCAGCCTAATGGTTCGAATGGGACCAAGTGGTCCAAAGGGCCTAATGGGTTGAATACGTCTAATGATCCTAATGGGCCTAAGTGGCCTAATGGGCCTAATGGGACTAATGGGTCTAAGTGGCCTAATGGGCCTTTATGGGACTAAGTGGACTAATGGGCCTAAGTGGCCTAATCAGCCTAATGGGCCTAAGTGGACTAATGGGCCTAATTGGACAATTTGGCCTAAGTGGCCTAATGGGCCTAATGAGACTAATGATCCTAAGTGGCCTAATTGGCGTAATGGGCATAATGGGCCTAAGTGGATTAATTGCTGTAATGGGACTAATGGGCCTAAGTGGCATAATGGGCCAATGGGACTAAGTGGCCTAATGGTTTGAATGGGCCTATTTGGCCAAGTGGGCTGAATTGTACTAATGTTCCTGAGTGGCCTAATGGGCCTAATGAGCCAAAGTGGCCTAATGAGCCTAATGGGTTTTAGTGGCCAAATCGGCCCAATGGGCCTAAGTGGTTGAATGGTCCTAATGGGCCAAAGTGGAATAATGGGATGAATGGTCCTAAGTGACCTAATGGGCCTAAGTGGCCTAATCTTCCTAATGGTAATAATTAGGTCTTAGGTATTAGTGTTTCAGATATAGTGTTTTGGATCTAGGTTTTAGGATTTTTTTGTTCTAATTGGCCTAAATTGGTCTAAATTGGCCTAATTAACCAAATTTCCAAATGACTAATTAGCCTAATGGCCCAATGAACTAATGGGATAATGTCCTAATGACCTAAATGACATAATTGGTCTAAATATCATAATGGGCCAATTTCCCAGTGGACCAATTGGCATAATGTTCTAATTGGAATAAATGAAATAATTGTTCTAAATGGACTAATTAGTCTAAATGGATTAAATGGTCTTATTGGATTAAATAGACTAATTGGCCTAATTGGCCTAATTGACCTAAATTGTTCTAAATGGCCAAATGGGTCTAAATGGTTTAATTGGTTCACATGGACTAAATGATCTAATTGGATTAAATGGTATAATTGGCCAAATTAGCCTAATTGGCCTAATTAGCCTAAATTGGCATAAATGGTCGAATCGAACAGTAAAAAGTTGGCCTAATTGTGTAATGAATTGATGGGATAATGGTATAATGGCCAAATTGGTCTAAATAGCCTAATGGACAAATCTGCATAAATGACATAATTGGTCTAAAAGGACTAATTGGTCCAAGTGGATTAAATGGTCTAATTGGATTAAATGGTATAATTAGCATAATTGTACTAATTGACCTAAATGGTCTAATTGGCCTAATTGGCCTAAATGGCCTAATGGGATAAATTCCCTAAATGGGTTAAAGGCCTAAATTTTCCATGGCCTAGTGACTTAATTGGCCTAAAGGACCTAATTGGCCTAAACAACCTAATTTTTATAACTAACCCAATTGGTCTAATTGGACTAGTTTGACTAATTTTCCAAAATGGACTAATTGGCCAATTAGCCAAATAGCCAAATGGAAAAACGATCAAAATTACCAAGTTATGAAATAATGAAATAACATAACATAAATGGAATTATACTGAAATGAACATACAAGAAGAATCCATACTATACACATGTTTATCATGCTAATTAGTATGTATTGTTTATGTTAGGTCACTAGTATTAAATTTCTAATTAAATTTATTTTTAGATGCCTCTTCATTTTATGGATTTATTCAACAGCTACAATTTTAATTCATTCTAGGTTTTTCACTTTCATATTATTCAATAATGTAGTATTATACTAATCAATGTCATTTATAGCAAGCGACATTTTGCATCGAAGGTCGGGTGCCTCGAGAAAAATTATTTTCCTTGACTAGGAAGTAAAATAATGGAAGTACTGTAAATGTACAAACAAAATAAGAGATTGTAAGTTTTTTATTGATATTTAAAATTTTGATATGTAATTCATAATTAAATATCTTGTTTATATTTTCAATAGTGTGTCCTGGAGGTCCTCGATGAGAAAGAAGATGACAACTTCAGGCTAAATGATCATTTAAGACAAGTATTAGGTGAGGAGCACCATGGGAGAGTCTAATGTAGAACCATGAAAAAAATCATCCCCACTAGGTATTGGACCTCATTGGGTGCCTCTCAAACCTATCAGACCACCGAGATGAAAAAATATCATGCAGAAGTAGATGACGCCAAAAAAAATAGCTATACAAAAGCGTGAAAGAAGTAAATTGGTCACCAAACACTTCCTAAAAGATATGTCAGTTATAAGTCCGCCACTTCCATCAGAGACTTCTATTACTTTTGATTCATTTATGACATCAATGCGCTCTTTATATGATACCTTGAGTTATTTAAATGAGGGTCCTAGTGGCGGTTGAGCTGATGGCGGTGGCGGTGGAGGTGGGGGGGGGTGGTGGTGGCAGTGGCGGTGGTGGTGGTGGTGGTGGAGACAAAGGTGGTAGTGGGGAAAATAGTGATGGTGGTGGTTTCAGGCATAACATAAGTGTGCAAATATGGATGATATATTTAAATTTATTTTAATAAGTGTTGCCCGAAACTAATAGAGCAGATCTTGCATGTCAAATTTAAAATTAATTTTTTTAATATTTAAATAAATAAATACCTTTGCTTAGGAACTTTTTTTGTTATTGAATGTTGATCATATGAAAAGAACATTTCATATTATGTTCATTTCATTGTGAGGGTCCCAGGATAAAGTCCATCTAGTGGCAATCCACACGTGCTCCTATGATCTCTGAGAAACACCACTCGATATCTAGGTGCTAGTGTGGCAAGTTGAATGTCTAATGTTGTTCGTTCTTGATCACTCGTTCTTCAGTCTTGAAGAAATCTTTCTTACACTTCTCATTTTTGAGAGGGAGAGAGAGAGGAGTTGAGAGAGAATTCATTATACGCAACAATTTTCTATTCTTAATTTTTGGATTCTCTACACAATATACATAGTTTCATATTTATAGAGTTGAGATTTCAGTTAAAATATTATTTAATTTCATACCGACCATTAAATAAATTAGCCTAAATTGTCTAATTGGCTTAAATTGAATAAATTAACTAATTAGATTAATTGGACTTATTGGCCTAAATTACATAAGTTTTACTAAATGGACTAATTTAACTAAATGACCTAAATTAGCCTAATTGGATTAATTGACCTAAATTGCCTAAATTGTCTAATTGGTCTAATTGTTTCAATTAGGTAAATTGGCCTTAATGTCCTAAATTGGAAAAATTGGTTTAAATCTCCAAATCGGCGTAATTTTTATAAATGGAATCAATTGGCCTAAATGGCCTAATTGGCCGAATTGGCTTAAATGGTCTAAATTATCCTAAATGGCCTAAATGACCTAATTGGCCAAAATGACCTAAATTGGCCTAAATGACCTAAATTGTCTAATTGTATTAATTGGATTAATTGTAAAAAATGACCTAAATGGACTAAATGCCCTAATTGGCATAAATGGCCTAAATAACCTAAATTACCTAATTGCCTAATTGGTCTAAAAGGCCTAAATGGTTTAATTGGCCTAAATGGAATAATTGGACTATATAGACTAATTGGCCTAATTGGCCTAAATGGCCTAAATGGACTAATTGAACTAATGGTACTAATTGGTCTAAATAGAATAAATTATCCTAAATGGCCTAAATTGGCCTAATTGACCAAATTGATCTAAATGGACTAAATTGGTCTAAATTGTCTAAATGGCTAAATTGGCCTAAATGGTCTAAATGGCCTAATTGATATAATAGGCTTAAATGGCCTAATTGTTCTAAATGGAATAAATGAAAAAAATGGTATAATTGGCCTAAATGGCCTAAATTGACCTAAATGGCCTAAATTAGACTAAATGGCCTAAATTGGACTAAATGGCCTAAATTGGCCTAAATGGCCTAAATTGGCCTAAATGGACTAATTGTCCTCATTGGCCTAAATTGCCTAATTGGAATAATTGTAATAATTGTCCTAATTGACCTAATTTTCCTAATTGTTCTAAATGATATAAATTGGAATAAATGGCCAAAATTTGACTAAATGACCTAAATGGCCAAAATTGGCCTAATTGGTCCAAATGGCCTAAATTGGCCTAAATTGCCTAAATTGTATAATTGACATAATTGAACTAATTGGGCTAAATTTCTTAAATGTTCAAAATTGGCCCGAATGGCCTAAATTGGCCAAAATAGCCTAATTGGCCTAAATTGCCTAAATTGCATAGTTGGCATAATTGGCCAAAATGGTCTAAATTGGCCTAATCGGCTTAAATGGACAAATCAGACTAATTATCCTAATTGGTATAAATCCCCTAAATTGGAATAAATTTAATAATTATAATAATTGGCCTAAATAGCCTAAATGACCTAAATTGGCCTAAATGGCTTAAATGAACTAAATTTCTTAATTGGAAAATTGGCCTAATTGGCCTAATTGGCTCAATTGGACTAAATTTTCCTAAATGTACTAAATATTCTAATGGGACTAAATGTACCTATGAGCCTAAATTGTCCTAATTAGTCCGAATTTGCCTCATTGGCCTAAATGGCCTAAATTGGACTAAATGGACTAAATGGTCTAATTCTTCTAAATGATCTAATTATCATAATTGGCAAAAATGAACTAAATTGGCCTAAATTTCCTAATGGACCTAATGGACCTAAGGGTCGAATGGGCCTAAGTGGACTAATGGGCCTAATGGGTCTAATGGGATTAAGTGTCATAATGGGCCTAAGTTGCCTAATCATCATAATGAGCCAATTCGGCCCAAGTGGCCTAATGGGTATAATGATCCTAATGGGTTTAATATTCCTAATGGTTCCACTGGTCCAAAGTGGCGTAATGGGCCTAAGTGGCCTAAGTGGCATAATGTGTTGAATGGGCCTATTGGGCCTAAGTGGCCTAATAGACCTAAGTGTACTAATGGGACCATTAAGTCCAATTCGGCCTAATGGGCCTAGTGGGGTTAATGGGTTGAATGGACTAGTTGGGCCTAAGTGGAATGATGGGCCTAAGTGGCCTAATGGTCCCATTATGGTCAATTCAGCCTAATGGGCCAAAAGGACAAATTGTCCTAATGGACCTAATGGGCCTAATGGGCCCAATGGGCCTATTGGGTTTAAGGGACCTAATGGGACTAAGTGGAAAAATGGGCCTAAGTGGCCTAAGTGGTCTAATGTGCTGAATGGGCCTAAGTGTCCGAATGGGCCCAATGGGCCTAATGGGTCTAAGGGGTTTAATTGGCCTAAGTGGCCTAAGGGAACTAATGGGGCTAATGGGATTGTTGGTCTAATTATCCAAATGGGCCGAAGGGGGCCAATGTGCTCATTGGGTCGAATTGGGCTATTAGGATTATTGGGTCGATTGGTCCTAAGTGACCTAATGAGCTTAATGGCCTAATTGGCATAATGGACTTAAGGGGCCAAATGGGCCCAATAGGACTAATGGGTCTAAGGGTCCTAATAGACCTAAGTTGCCTAATAGGCCTAAGTGGACTAGTGAGCATATTAGGCATATTGGGACTAAGTGGTCCAATGGGCCCAATGGTCCTGATGGGCCCAATGGGACCATTATGGATAATTCAACCTAATGGGTCTAATGGGATTAAGTGTCCTAATGGGTCGAAGTGGCCTAAGTTTTGTAATGGGCCTATTGGGTCTGATGTGTCTAAGTGGCCTAAGTTTCCTAATGGATCTAATGGGTCCAATGAGTCTAAGTGGTCGAATGGTCCTAAGTGGCCTAAGTTGCCTAATGGGCCTAATGTGTTCAATGTGTCTAAGTGGACTAATATTCCTAAGTGGCCTATGTTGTCGAATGGTCCAAATGTGTCCAATGGGCCTGAGTTTTCGAATGGGACTAAGTGGCCTAAGTTTCATAATGAGCTTAATGGTCCTAATGGGTCAAATGGGTTAATGGGCCCAAGTGGCCTAATCGGCCTAATGGATCTAATTGGTCTAATGGGATGAATGGGTTGAATGGGCCTAAGTGGCCTAATGGGATGAATGGGTATAATGGTACTAAGTGGCCTAATGGGCATAAGTGGCCTAATGGGCCTAAGTGGCCTAATGGGCATAATGGCCTAAGTTTCCTAATGGGCCTGATGGGCCCAATCGGCCTAAGTGGCCTAAGTTTCCTAATGGGCCCCATGGGCCTAATGGGTCTAATGGGCCTAAGTGACCAAAGTTACATAATGGGCTAAATGGGCCCAATGGTCCTAATGGGTCCAATGAGACTAAGTGGCATAAGTTTCCCTATGGGCTGAAGTGGCCTAATGAGCATAATGGGCCTAAGTGTCCTAATGGGACTAAGTGGCATAATTGGCCAAATGGGTCGAATGGGCCTAAGTGGGCTAAGTTTCCTAATGGGTCGAAGTAGCCTAATGGGGCCTAATGGGCATAAGTGGGCTAAGTTTCCTAATGGGTCGAAGTAGCCTAATGGGGCCTAATGGGCATAAGTGGCCTAATGGGCCTAATGGGCCTAAGTGGCCTAAGTTGACTGATGGGCCTAATGGGCCTAATGGGACTACTGGGCCTAATGGGCCTAATGGGTCTAATCGGTATAAGTGGAATAATGGGCCTAAGTAGCCTAAGTTGCTTAATGGGCCTAATGGGTCTAATAGGTATAAGTGGAATAATGGGCCTAAGTAGCCTAAGTTGTTTAATGGGCCTAATGGGTCCAATGGTTCTAGGTGGATCAATGGGCATGAGTGGCCTAAGTTGCCTAATGGGCCTAATGAGATTAATGTGTCTAATGGGCCTAAGTGGCCTAATCAGCCTAATGGGTCTTATGGACCTAATGGGTTGAATGAGTCTAGGTGTCCTAATGGGTCAAATGGGTTGAATGAGACTAACATTACTGGAAAAAGGGATTTTTACGACGGTGCATTTTCGACGGGATCCCATCACAAATGGCTCGTTGTGAAAAAGGGTGTCGTAAATATTATCCTTTACGATGGTACATCACAAAAGGTTATTATTTGGGATGGTCAGTGACACACTCGTAAATAGGTTTGGTGTTTTTTCTAAAACTCTATTGTGACGGGCCGACCACCCGTCGCAAATCGTTTTCCTGTTTTTTGAAAAAAAAATTGCGATGGACCATCCCAATTAGTATTTGCGACGGTCTGTGGAAAATACTATGGAAAATAAAAAAAATAAACCCTTTTGCGATTTGATATCTCAAATAGTTGAAAAAATAAAATAAAAATAAATAAAATAAAATAAAATAATAATAATATAATATTAATATAAATGGAATAATAATATTAATATTAGTGCAATAAATTTTTTTATAAAATAATAATAATATAATATTAATATAAATGAAATAATAATATTAATATTTGTAAAATAAAATTAACTATAAAATAATTAAATAATATAATAATATTATTAATAATATTAATGAAATAATAATATTAATATTAGTAATATAATTAAAACCTTAGTATTCAAAAAAATATAAAAATATATTAATTAATAAAATAATAAATATAATAAAAAAATAAATAATAAATAAAAACTGTAATATTTGAGACAATATAAAAAATGCACTATTTAAAACTTTAAGTAGTTAATATTACAAAAAAAATACATTCAAATGTTTCATTATAAAATAAAAATACATCACTAAGGGGGAGGGCCATCTGGAGGAGCTAAAGGAGATGGTGGAGGGAATTTAATCCCTAAACTGCGAGTTAGACGTCACATTTACTCCATCTTCTCCTGCTCCTACTGATGTCGCTGTTGACACATCTCATCCTGCATCTTCTGCTACTGCTGTCGTAGGAAATTTTCCTGCTGTTGTTGCTTCCATTGACGCATCTCCTCTTGCTCCCTACACATAGTCTCTATAAGCTCACTCTAAGCTCATAGCTGCTCCTCATACTGTGCATGAGATGATGATGACTCTTCGGGAGATCCACTCGGGGCTAGATGCTGACATCACAGAGGTGCCATAAAAACCCCCAAGTGTCAATCGAGAGCCGATACCAATAACTTGGCCATTTTCAAAGGCATACTGGATCGCCTGCATTCATACTGCCTCATCAAATCGGGGGGGGGGGGCACTAGTCAGACCATCAGTCTCAGCCTGACTCTCACTATGTGTCTGAGACGTTGTGGCCTCATATGACTCTTTCAATTGAAATATAAAATTAAAATAGTTAATATATTATTTGTAGTAAATTTAAAACTCAAAAATAAATTATACTGATTACAATCTCACGCTGGCAAGAACCTTTAATCTCTCTAGTGGCTGGATCACTATACATCCTCCTATAAACGTCGTACTCTGTAATATTGGGTTGTGTGACTGCCTATATGAATATAAAATAAACCATTTTCATTTAAAGTTATATACAATATTTAAAGAAAATATACTTACCATATACTCCCTATGCGTACTGAATTTATGACTATCATCTCATTGGGTCACCTCTTATCTCCCCCGATTTTGCTGACCTACTGATGATCTACTATGAAAATACCTACTCAACCAGTGTGTACATAATCCATCCCAAACCTGAGATGAAATATAATCAGGTCGGTGGACGCGACATGCCTCATAAAACTCTATCACTTCTACTTTCTCTATTACTTTCCTTTTCAAATTGTGAAAAAAATGAGTGCAATGCGGACGCATAGCTCCCTGCCATTCCTTCCAGATAGCCTCATGCATGCTCTCATCAATGGGATACCATAAACCCTACAAGTAATTTATTATATCAATTTATTATTTAAATTAATTTCAAAATAAATATTATTTATTTACATACCAGTCAATGCTCGAACATGTGATGTTGTACATCAATAGGAATATGATCTCATGATACCCATGCATCAGAAAAATAATTGCACAATATAGCACTCCCCTGTTCAACAGTTATATGCGTAAAGCTGTGAAAACAAATTAATCAAACAATTAGAATATAAATTAATTAATTAAAACTAACTAAAATACATAGGTAAACATACCTCTGCATTCATGGATTGAACCCAAGATGTGAATATTGCTCGGGGATAGGGTTAGGAATCATCAGTCGGGCAAGACCACTCCCCTTTGAGTACCCCCTGAACATCCAACATTCTGAGGGTCAGATGATTTGACATCCTACTCATCCAAAGGTAGACCAGCCTCCTGCAAAAGATGATACATATCCTCATCCATCAGAAACGTGAAATGATTGTTGTTAAAAAATAGTTGAAAACAACTATTATATATATATATGTGTGTGTGTGTGTGATTATAACCAGTATTTAACTATGTTAATGTCCATCCTCATCCTCATCTTCATAACTATTAATGTCAATGTCTTCATCTTCCTCCTCAACATCATAAATTTTCATATTAGTTTTAGTTTCATCATCTCTTTTCATTTCAAATTCAGTTGTAACGTCATTAACATCATCATCACCATCAGCCCTTACCCATTGGGTGTCATAAATGATATTAATGTCTCTTCATGAAAAAGATGGATTCGGAGTAGTATTTTAAAAGATTTAAATTCCTTTCACTTCATCAGAACCACATTCACTTTTAGTAAACTTATTCTTTCAAGATTTAATTTTTATTATGCTCCACCAATCACCCAACTCCCTTGAAGTAGCATGGTTTTTGCATAATAAATGTGATATGCCTGATGAGCCAATAAAAATGTTTCATTTATTGCAAGAATACTTTTATATTGAATATCAACAATTCCATGGATCATATGAACATGCAAGCCTCTCTCAGTATCCAACCACTAACATTTAAACATCATCATGTAATGGTGTCCCAGTTAACACAATTCAATGATTTATTCTAGCATGCCATAAAAGTCAACTTCAGTTTCTCTATAATGATATCCTCTCAAGAAAACACCAAAATTCATTGTTTTTTTCTTATTTCCCATATGCATGTGTATGAAATCTAAAACCATTCACCACATTAGCATTATAAGATTTAACCATTTTGGATGGTGGGTTACTCAATATACACAATCGATTATCAATTTTATCAGCATGTTGAGATACCTAAATTTTTTTAAAACAATTATCACTATAAAAATTATTAAATTTATTTTTGATGTGAAATGAAAAATAATTTATGTTACCAATTTTTGAAACCAGTAGGATTTTTTTTGGCAACGTTCTTGTAAAGCAGCTGCTGTAATTTGTGGAAACTATTTCTTGATATGATTATCATATAACCTACAAATAAAATAATATTAATGTGCTATTACAAAAATTATAGAATAAGTTATAGGAGAACTCACAGTACAAACAATGTCATTTTCTTCACAGTTGATCATAATATATGTATGAGTTATATGATGTTCACCATCTGAAATCCATCGTTCATGAACACCATCTAAGCCAAGTTCGAGCTGATTGAAAAATGATAATTTATTACTCATGACATCATTAAAATTTCCCTCATTATGGATCATGTGGTTTTGTTTTGAGGGATATTCAGATTGAAATTAATGAGAGCAGAAAAAAAATAAATTTCCTTTTACAAATAAGCTTCTACAATTGAGCCTTCAACTAATGATTTGTTACGTACATTTTTTTTCAATTTCTATATGTATCTCTCGAATGGGTATATCCATCAGAACTGTACTGGATCTCCACATTTTTTTTCATGTGGCAAATGTAATATCAAATGTTCCATTGAGTCAAACAAACCTAGTGGGAAGATTTTTTCTAGTTTACATAAAATTAAAACGAAATCTTCTTGCAATTTTCTTACTGCGTCGTAGTATATTGTTGATGCACAAATCTCTTGAAAGAAATATGATATGTCTGTTAGCGCATCCCAAATCATAGGATTTAACAAACCTCTTTATCTAATTGGCAGAAGTCTTTCCATTAAATTATGATAGTCCTGACTTTTCAATCTGATAATATGACCATTTCTGACACATCTTCCCAAATTGGAAGGATAATCATCTGTAAGTCTCAAATCTACAATCCACTAAAAAATAATAAGCGACTCTATTTGGAAGGTGTATGATTTTGTCTTCATTAACTTCTTCGATCTGACATTTTTAAATAGTTCACGTTTTGGTCACTTGCGAATTTGGGAAAAATCTAATTATGCATTTACATTATCTTTGGTCTTACCTAGTGTACTCAAAAATATATGAAATAAATTATCAAAATAGTTCTTCTCAATATGCATCACATCCAACATGTGACGTACCAACAAATATGACCAATATAGAAAATCCTAAAAAATGCTCTGTTTTATCCAATTATGCTCTTTTTCAAACCCACCAATTTTTTGTTGGTTTATTTTTTGTCCAAATGTGATGGGAGGTATTGAATAGACAATTCATTTTAACTCTGTACCTTATATCATTATTGGAGTCCCATCTTTTTCAACACTTCCTTTTCTGAAATGATATTTTTTCTTCGAAAAGGATGATCAGTTGGAAGAAATCTGCAATGACAGTCGGAAAACAAGTCTTTTTTCTATTTAAGAGAATAAACGCTTTTCTATCTCTCATATAGTATGGATATGATTTTGGAACATGTTTACTTCAGCTATATAACATTTCATTTGTTGGGAAGTCACTAATTGTCCACATCAATGCAAATTTCAGTAGGAAGTTTTGTTTCGCAGCAACATCATATGTACTGACACCATTAATCCATAGTGACTTTTAACTCATCAATATATGGTTTCAAATAAACATAAATATTCTTTTTCGAATGACCTAGAATTAATAAGGTCAAAAATCTATATGGATCCTTCATCAACATCCATGGAGTTAAATTATGCGAAGTTATAAAGACATTCTAACATGAATACTGACTAACATAAGAACCAAATGGGCATAAACCGTCAGTAGAAAGACCCAATCACACGTTTCAGGCTGCTAAATCAAAAGACGGATTCACTTGGCCAAAATTTTTCCATGAATCACCATCAGAGGGAAAATTTAAGCTTTTACTAGTTGAAATGTTGGTTTTGTGCCATGAAATCAATGATGATGTATTTTGAGATATAAATAAATGTTGCAATCTGGGTGTGAGTTGGAAAAATATCAATTGTTTTACAAGAATAAATCCAAACTTCCCTGGTTGAGATTCTTTATACCTTGATTGTCCACATGTAGTAAAACTATCCAAAGACTCATTTTCACCATAATATAAGATGTATTCATTTGATCATGCATGAATCTTCTAATAACCAAGACCCAGATTATGAACCAACCTCTTACTCTCATAGAAATTTGTAGGCAACACATTTCCTTTAGGTAGCAGTGTTTCTAACAAAGATAATATCTGATAAAAAAACTATTTGACATTCCATTATCTGATTTAATAGCCATAAATTTAGAAACTTCTTTAAACGTGCTTATCATATAACCATGATATAAGGCATCCTTAGCGGACCTCAACAGATCATATAAATGAGATGGTTCCAACTCAAGAGTTAGATTAATATCATCCTAAGTTTCAGTTTGTTGAAAATATGGACCTACTACATCATGTACTAAATTTTGAAACTGTGTTGGATCTGGAACCAAATTATTAGTATCTTCTCTGAAACTGTGTTCACCATGTTGATACAAAAAAACGTGATCTAGTTGAAAACCAAAATGAAATAAATGACCACCAATGTTGTCAAATGTGTCATACGTCCTCAAATCACATTTGTTACAAGGACACTTAATTGTATCTTCTGAAACAAATTTCAGTTGTGATGATAAAAATTATAAGAAATCTTGAACACCCTCAATATATACAGGATTTAAACCAAAACCATTTGGATTCATGTGCTGATTTATCCAAGCACGATAATCTAATAATGACTACTGTCAACTTCCTTGTTCCATATTTTTCTAAAAATATGAAATAATTTGTTATTTTGTATAATTAGATATAAGATAAACACTATCCAAAAAAGGGAATACAATTAAATTATCTTTTCTATCAATTTATAATAATTTCTATTATTTTATAGTTATTTATACTATTTTTTAAGATTTTATACTAATCTATAATCATTTATAAAAATTTATACTAATTACAAATAATTATTATTAATTACAGGTATTTTGTACTAATTATTGTTAATTATTGGTGGCACAATTTCCAACAGATTGGCAGAAACTCCTTTTCCCAATGACTCATCCCCTTGCAAATTTCTGTGACTAAAATCACTATGAAAAGTCTACTCCGACATATGAATATCCATTTTCATATACACGATGATGGAGAGTATGGAGGCCTCACCATGCTTCTCTTCATGCTCGTGCATGTAACAATTGATAGTTGTACGTCGAAGCATACTTTCTATAGTGATTTCAGTCGGAGAAGTTCCAAGGAGACGAGTCATTGGGGAAAAGAGCCTCTTTTTTCTGACAGTTCACCTCCTTGAAACTTCCTCAGACTTAAATCACTATGAAAAATCTACTCCGACGTACGTGGGAGCATATTTTTCATACTAATTTCAGTGAGAGAAATTTGCAAGGAGTTGACACGTTGTTCAAAAGGAATGTCGTCAATCCACTAGAAATTGTGCCAGCTCATCAATATACTCAAATTTATTCTAATTTATTACTAATTAATCCTAATTATTACTAATTAATCCTAATTGTTACTAATTCTTACTAATTGTTACTAATTAATCCTAATTCTTACCAATTGTTACTAATTGTTACTAATTATTACTAATTATTACTAATTAATTTTAATTATTACAAATTAATCATAATTATTACTAATTAATTCTAATTAGTAATAATTAATCCTAATTATTACCAATTAATCCTAATTATTACTAATTAATCCCAATTATTACTAATTATTACTTATTCATCCAAATTATTATTAATTATTACTAATTAATCCTAATTATTACTAATTATTACTACTTATTTCGATTTATTACAATTTATTACTCATTATTACTAATTATAACTAACTATTACATTTTTTTACTAATTATTACAAATTATTACAATATATTACTAATTATTGATAATAATTACTAATTAATCCTAATTATTTATAATAATTACTAATTAATCCTAATTATTGATAATTATTACTGATTATTACTAAATATTTCTAATTATTATAAATTATTACTAATTATTACAAATTATTACAAATTATTACAAATTATTTCTAATTAATCCTAATTAATCCTAATTATTACTAATTATTACTAATTATTACAATTTATTACTAATTATTACAATTTATCACTAATTATTAAAATTTATTACTAATTATTACAATTTATTACTAATTATAACAATTTATTACAAATTATCACAATTTATTACTAATTATTACTAATTATTTCTAATTATTTCTAATTATTTCTAATTATTTCTAATTATTACTAATTATAACAAATTATTTCTAATTATTAGTAATTATTACAATGCATTACTAATTATTACAATTTATTACAATTTATTGCCATTTATTACTAATTATTACAATTTGTTACTAATTATTACACTTTATTGCTAACTAATACTAAGTAATACTAATTAATACTAACTAACACTAATTATTACTAATTATTTCTAATTATTACTAATTATTGCTAATTATTTCTAAGTGTTTCTAATTATTTCTAATTATTTCTAATTATTACAATTTATTACAATTTATTACAAATTATTACAAATTATTACTAATTATTATTAATGATTACCAAGGATACAAATTTATTACAATTTATTACAATTTATTAGAAATTATTACAATTTATTACTAATTATTACAATGTTTACTAATTATTACAATTTATTATTAATTATTATAATTTATTACTAATTATTACAATCTATTACTAATTATTACAATTTATTACTAATTATTACAATTTATTTCTAATTATTTCAATTTATTACTAATTATTTCAATTTGTTACTAATTATTTCAATTTATTACTACTGATTTCAATTTATTACTAATTATTTCAATTTATTACTAATTATTTCAATTTATTACTAATTATTAAAATTTATTACTAATTATTACAATTTATTACTAAATATTTCAATTTATTGCTAATTATTACAATTTATTACTAATTATTCCAATTTATTACTAATTATTACAATTTATTACTAATTAATATAATTTATTACTAATTATTACTAATTATTTATAATTAACACTTAAAAATAATTATTCATAAAAATAAATACTGAAAAAACAAATATCTAATTCTAATTTAATTTAATTCCATCTAACTAACAAAAATTAAAAATAATTAAAAATAAAATAAATTAACTAAACAATAAAAAAAATAGACAAATACCTTGAAACTAAAGCTTCCAGAGTATAAAAGCTGCGGATTATGCTCCGATTTAAAAGTTTAAACTATGAAAAAATTTAGAAGAAAATTTTTTAGAAGAGATAGAGAGAGAAGTTGAGAAAGAAGTGGAATGAGAGGAAAACTGATGGGGGTATATATAGGTTTGATTATTTGCAACGAGCTTATTTGTGACGGGTCCCATCACAAATGCCCACTGCCCGCATTAATTAAAGTCGGACGAAAAAAATTATTTTGCGACAGGACAAGTATCCCGTCGCAAATACTAAAAACTGTCGTCGGGTATTTGCGATGGGAATTGGAACCCGTTGAAATACCCATGCCCATAGTTTGACGCGTATTTAGCGCCAAACCTTTTGCGACGGGTCCTAACCCCCCACCCCCATTGCAAATAAATATTATTTTCAATGGGCTGATTGTCCCGTCGCAAATAACCCATCGCAAAAGGTCATTTTTTCCATAGCGTAAGTGGCCTAATGGGCCGAAGTGGCCTATGTTGCGTAATGGGCTTGATGGTTCCAATGGGCCTAAGTAGATCTGGTATGAAAGGAGTGTTTCTTTTGATGAAGTATCGAAGTCTGCTGACTATGATAAAATTAAATGTGACTATGCTTTACTAATTCATATTTCATAAATCATAAGTTGATTGGAGAACGTATGATGCAAGCTTGATGGACGAAAGTGGAAAAGTGGTATTTCAAATCGTATCTAGATTTATTGTATCTAAGTGGAAGAGAAGAAAGAGATGATGCCAATCGAAAAGGAATCGTACCTAGTGCAATCAGATTCGAGATGAGAAGGAAAGTAAGAAGGCACTAAGGATCAAGATTAGAATGATCGTACCCAGAATGATCATTGTTAGGTACTTTAGCATTTGATTATCCATCGTATGTATAAGAAAACATTCGTACCCATGATGATCATACCCAAGCTTAGGAAGAAAAAGATCATACCCAGTATGATCGTATTCAGGCCAACCATTCTCAGAAAGATCATACTCTGGACAATCATATTTAGAGAAATAATTTCTTGAGGTCGATGATTGAAAATTGAAGGAAATAATGAGATCAACAATGCAGTAAACCATTTCAAAAGGGTTGAATTACTTTGTAGGTTTCAATTGGGTCAAGAGTCATTGTATCAGAGTGAAATTGTTTTATATTTTCAAGTGGTTCAAGAGAAGAAGTGAAGAAGTAAAAGTGGTTTGAAAGCAAAGTTTCCTAGATGTGAAATTGAGGGGGAGCTCGATATTCAAAATAATTATCATATTCAGTATTCAGAAGGAGAAGTAAAGGTTGTAGAAGAATCAAGAAGCTTTGAGAAGGGTTGATGAAGTCAAAATACACCCTAGATTTTAGGGGAAATTGAGATTTGGGTGAATTTGATTAAGTGGGATTTTTTTTGGGATTCCCGCCAAAGCATCTTGAGGGTCACCTATAAAAGGATAAAAGTACATTGTACTTGAGGTGGACCGATGTACTATTCATTAGAGAGAAGCTTTGAGTTTTAGAGAGAAGCAGAAGTTTCCGTATTCACTTTTGTTGAAGAAGTTTTGATGGATTGAAGTGAAAGAGAAGAGACAAGATCACAATATTGTATTTAGCTAATCCTCGTACTCAGTGTTTATCGTACTCAGTTGATTTCCATATTCTTCTCATCAATTGTATTTGGATGATCATCGTATTAGGCTGGATTAATCAGATTGGGATTTTCGTTTTGGGTCTTCCATACTTAGGAAGATGGAGAACTGAAGTGGTGTTGATTCATCTCTATCGCATTATATCAAAGTTATATTTTTCGAACTGGGGAGAATTTAAGTGAGCATAATCCTACCTAGAAAATCATATCGATAAGAATCGTATCAGGGAGAATCGTACTCAGAGGAATCAGACTAGGAAAATCGTACTGGGAAAATCAGACTTGGTTTTTTTCTCAACAAAGTCCAGGAAGTTCTTACCATCTTTTGGGTAACAAATTGAAGAATTGTTTTCAATTGAATACATTTGTTGAATTGAAAAGAATCACATGTAACATGAGTTGTTGAACAATCATTGCATTACCCTATTTGTTCTAAGTGGGTTCACACACACTATTGGATTGTTTACATAGTGCTACATGAGTGAAAGGGCATATCCTACTCATTGGAATCCAATTATTGTTTTCTAGTGGATCGTGTGGTATTGGATCACTTCCTTACCATACCATGGTCGTAGTTATTCTTATTAAATACTGAATCTTGTAAATACTTTTGTTCTTGTGGATGTGTGTTGGAATTGTTTTCAGTACGGAATAGAATCTTTAATAGTAGGCGAAGGTTGTTTAATTTAAAAAGAAGCATAAGAGAAAAAAGTATCACTAATTCAACCCCTCCTCCTCTTAGTGATACAATCATTCATTGGGAACTTTCAAGTGGCCTAATGGGCCCAAGGGGCAAATGGTCCTAACTGGCCTAATGAGCATAATGGGCCTAAGTGGTCGAATGGGCTTAAGTGGCCTAAGAGGCCTAATGGGCCTAATGGACCTAACGGGCCTAACTGACCTAAGGTGCCTAATGGTCCCAATGGTATAATTGTGCCTAACTAGCCTAAGTGGCCTAATAGGCCGAATGGGCCTAAGTGTCCAAATGGGTAGAATGGGCCTAATGGGCCTAACGGGCCTAAGTGGCCTAATGGGCCCAATGGGTCGAATGGGACCAACTAGCCTAACTGGCCTAATTGTCCTAATGGGTCCAATGGGCCTAAGGGGCCTAAGTGTCATAATGGGTCTAACTGGCACAATTGTTGGCCCAATGGGCCTAATGGGTCTAATTGGCCTAAGTGGCCTAACTGGCCCAATGGGACCAATGATCCTAATGGGCCTAACATGCCTAATGGGACCAATGGGCCTAACTAGCCTAATGAGCCTAATGGGCCTAACTGGCCTAACTCGCATAAGGGGACTAAAGGGCCTAATGGGCCTAACTGGCCAAAGTGGCCTAATGGGCCCAATGGTCCTATGGGCCTAACTGGACAAAGTGGCCTAATGGGCCTAACTGGCCTAAGTGGACCAATTGTCCTAATGGGATGAATGAGCCTAAGTGGCGTAATGAGCCTAATGAGTCTAATGGGCCTAACTGGCCAAAGTGGCTTAATGGGCCTAACTAGCCTAAGTGGCTTAAAGGGACTAATGGGCAGAATGGGCCTAAGTGGCGTAATGGGATGAATGAGCCTAAGTAGCCCAATGGGATGAATGGGCCTTAGTGGCTCAATGAGATGAATGGGCTTAATTGGCCGAATGGGCCTGAGTGGCCAAATGGGCCTAAGTGGCCTAATGGGCATAATGGGCCTAAGTGGATGAATGAGCCTAATGGGCCTAATGTGACTAAGTGGAAAATGGGCATAACGGTCCCAATGGGCCTAAGTGTCCAAATGAGCCTAATGGGTCTCAGTAGCCTAATGAGCCTAAGTGACCTAATAGGCCTAATGGGCCTAAGTAGCGTAATGGGCCTAAGTGACATAGTGGGCATAATGAGCCTAAGTGGCCTAATGGGCCTAAGTGGCCAAATCGGCATGAGTGACCTAAATGGCCTAATGGGTCTAATGGGCCTAAGTGGCTTAATGGGCCTAATGGGTCTCAGTGGCCTAATGGGCCTAAGTGGCTGAAGTGGCATAATGGGCTTAAGTGGCCTAATTGGCCAAGTGTGCCTAAGTGGACTAATAGGCCTAAGTGGCCTAATGGGCCTTGTGGGCTTAATGGGCCTGAGTGGCCTAATGGGCCTCGGTGGCCTAATGGGATTAAGTGGCCAATTGGGCATGATGGGTATAATGGGCCTTAGTGGCCTAAGTGGCCTAAGTGGCCAAATGGGCCTAATGAGACTAATGGGCCTCATTGGCCTAATAGACCTAATAGGCTTTAGTTGCCTAATGGGATGAATGGGCCTAAGTTTTCTAATGGGCATCAGTGGTCAAATGGGCCTAATGGGATTGAGTGGCCAAATTGGGCCTAATGGTACTAAGTGGCCTAATGAGCCTAACGGGCCTTAGTGGCCTAATGGGCCTAATGGGCCTAATGGGACCAAGTAGCCTAAGAGGCCTAATGGGCCTAATGGGCCAAAGTTACCTAATGAGCTGAATGGGCCTAAGGGGCCTAATGGGCCTCAGTGGCCTAATTGGCCTAATGGGCCTAAGTGGCTGAAGTGGCCCAATGGACCTAATGGACCTAAGTGGCCCAATGTGCCTAAGTGGCCTAATGGGCCTAATGGGCCTAAGTGGCCTAATGGGCCTAATGGGCATAATGGTCCAAAGTTGCCAAAGTGGCCAAATGGTCCAAATGGGACTAAGTGGCCAAATGGGCCCAAGTGGCCTAATGGGCCTAATGGGCCTTAGTGGCATAATGGGCCTTAGTCGACTAATGGGCATAATGGGCCCAAGTGGTCTAAGTGGCCTAATGGAACTAATGAGACTAATGGGACTCATGGGTCTCAATGGCCCAATGGCCTAATGGGACTAAGTGGACTAATGGGCCGAATGGGCCTTAGTGGCCGAATGGGCCCAATGGGCCTAAATGGCCTCAGTGGCATAATGTGCCTAATGGGCCTAATGGGACAGATGAGCCTTAGTGGACTAATGATCATAATGATCTTAAGTGGCTTAAGTGGCCTAATGGGCCTAATAATCCTAATGGGTCTAGTGGGCCTCAGTGGCCTAATGGGCCTAAGGGGACTAAAGAGCCTAAGTGCTTGAAGTGGCCTAATGGGCCTAAGTGGCGTAACAGGCGTAATAGGCCTAATGGTCCTTAGTGGCCTAATGAGACTAATGGTCCTAATGGATGAAATTGCATAATGGGCCTAATTGGCCTAATTGGCATAATGATCCCAAGTGTCCTAATGGGCCTAGGTGGCCTAATGATCCTAATCAGCATAATGAGACTAAGTGGTCGAATGGGCCTAATGGGCCTAAGGGGTCGAAGTGGCCTAATGGGATTAATGGGCCTAAGTGGCCTAATGAGCCTATGTGGCCTAATGGGCCTCAGTGGCCTAATGGTCCTAAATGACCTATTGGGATTAATGGGACTATAGGTCTAAGTGGATTAATGAGACGAATGGGCCTAAGTGGCCTAATGGGCCTCAGTGGCCTAATGAGCCTAAGTGGCCTAAGGGGCCTAATGGTCCTAACAGGCCTAAGTGGACTAATGGGCATGATGGGCTTGATGGGCCTAATGGATCTAATGGGCCTGAGTGGCCTAATGAGCCTAAGTGGTCTGATGGGCCTGATGGGCATAATGGGTCGAATGGGCCTAAGCGGCCTAATGGGCTTGATGGGCTTGATGTGACTAAAGGGACTAAGTGGCCTAATGAGCTTAATGGACCTAAGTAGCCTAAGTGGCCAAATGAGCCTAATGGGCCTAAGTGGCCTAATATGCCTGATGGGCCTAATGGGCCTTAGGGGCCTCAGTGGCCTCATGGTCCTCATGGGCCTAATGGGACTATAAGGATTAAGTGGCCCAAGTGGGCTAATGGACCTATAGGGCCTAATGGGCCTAATGCGCCTAATGGGTCTAATTGGCCTAATGGACCTGATGGGACTAATGGGCATAATGCGCTGAAGTGGGTTAATAGGCTTAAGTGGCCTCAGTGATCTAATGGGCCTAAGTAGCATAATGCGCTGAATAGGCCTAAGTATCCTAATGAGAGTAATGGGACTAAGTGGCCTAATGGGCCTATGTGGCCTAATGGGTTGTGGGCCTAATTAGTCTAATGGGCCTCAGTGGACTCATGGGCCTAATGGGCCTAAGTTGACTAAGTGGCCTAATGAGCCTAATGGGCCTAAGTGGACCAATGGGCTGAATGGGCCTCAGTGGCCCAATGGGCCTAATGGGCCTAATGAGTCTAAGTGGCCTAGGTGACCTAATGGGCCTAATTCACCTAATGGGCCTAAGTGGCCTAATGGGCATAATGATCCTAAGTAACCTGATGGGCATAATGGGCCTAAGTTGCATAATGTGCCAAATGGGGCTAAGTGGACTAATGATCCTAATGGGCCTAATGGGCCTAATGGGCATGAGTGGCCAAAATGGCCTAATGAGACTAAGTGGCCTAATGGGCCCTAGCAGCCTAATGGGCCTCAATGGACGAAATGGCCTAAAGGGCCTAGGTGGCCTAATTGGACTAATCGGCCTAAGTGTCCTACTGGGCCTAAGTGGCCTAATGGGCCTAAGTTGCCTAATGGGCTTAAGTGGCCTAATGGGCTTAATGGGCATAACAGGCCTAAGTGGCTTAAGTGGCCTAAGGGGCCTAAGTGGCCTAATGGGCCTATGTGGCCTAATGTACCTAATGGGCCTAAGGGGCCTAAGGAGGCGAATGGGATTAATGGGCCTTATTAGCCTAATGGGCCAAAGTGGCCTAATGGGCCTTAGTGGCCTACTGACCCTAATTGCCTTAATGGGACTTTGTTGTCTAGTGGACCTAATGGGCCTAAGTGGCGTAATGAGACAAATGAGCCTAAGTGACCTAATAGGCCGAATGGGGCTTAGTGGACTAATGGGATGAATGGGAATAATGGGCCAAAGTGGCCTAAGTGGACTAATGGGACGAATGGGCCTAAGTGTCCTAATAAGCCAAATGGGCCTAAGGGGGCCTAATGGGCGTGGTGGTCCAAATGGCCCTAAGCGGCCTAATGGGCCTGATGGGCATAATGGGCATAATGGGCCTAAGTGGCCTAATTAGTTGAATGAGCCAAAGTGTTATAATGGGCCTAATGGTCCTGATGGGCATAATGGACATAATGGGCTGAATGGGCCTAAGTGGCCTCATGGTCTTGATGGGCCTGATTGGCCTAATGGTTCTAATGGGCTTATGTGGCCTAATGATTTTAATGGGACTAAGTGGAATCATGGACCTAATGGGCCTAATGATCCTAAGTGGCCTAATGGGCCTGATGGTCATGATGGTTCAAATGAGCCTCAATGTCCTAATGGGCCTCATGGGCCTAATGGGCCTAAGTTGATGGGCCTATTAGGCCTAATGGGTATGGGTGGCCTAATGGGCCTAATGGCCCTAGAGGGCTTAATGGGCGTAATGGTCCTAAGTGGCTTAATGGGCCTAAGTGGCCTTAGTGGCCTAATGGGCCTAAGTGGACTAATGAGCTAAATGGGCCTAAGTGGCCTAATGGGCCAAATGGGACTAAGTGTCCTAATGGGACTAAGTGTCATAATGGGATTGATGGGCCCAAAGTGCCGAATGGACCTAAGTGGCTTCATGGGCCTAATGGGCCTAATGGGCCTAATGGCATAAGTGGGCGAATGGGCATCATGGGCCTAAGTGGCCTCATGGTCTTGATGAGCCTGATTGGCCTAATGGTTCTAATGGGCTTATGTGTACTAATGATTTTAATGGGACTAATTGGACTCATGGACCTAATGGGCCTAATGAGCCTAAGTGGCCTAATGGGCCTGATGGTCATGATGGTTCAAATGGGCCTTAATGTCCTAATGGGCCTGAATGTCCTAATGGGCCTAAGTTGATGGGCCTATTAGGCCTAATGGGCATGGGTGGCCCTATGGGCCTAATTTCCCTAGAGTGATTAATGGGCGTAATGGTCCTAAGTGGCTTAATGGGCCTAAGTGGCCTTAATGGCCTAATGGGCCTAAGTGGCCTAATGAGCTAAATGAGCCTAAGTGGCCTAATGGGCCAAATGGGACTAAGTGTCCTAATGGGCTTAAGTGGCATAATGGGATTGATGGGCCCAAAGTTACTAATGGACCTAAGTGGCTTCATGGGCCTAATGGGCCTAATGGGCCTAAGTGGCCTAAGTGGGAGAATGGGCCTCATGGGCCTAATTGGCCTAATAGGCTTAGGTGTCCTAATGGTTCTGATGGTCCTTAGTGGCCTAATGTGCCTAATGGGCCTGATTGGCCTAATGGCTAAAATGGGCCTCAATGTCCCAATGGGACTAAGTGGCACAATGGGCCTGATTGGCCTTATGGCTAAAATGGGACTCAATGGCCCAATGGGCCTAAGTGGCACAATGGGCCTCAGTTTCCCAATGGGTCTAAATGGCCTAATGGACCTTAGTGGCCAAATGGGTCTAATGGTATTAATAGGCCCAATGAGCACAATGGGGTGAAGTGGCCCAATGGGCCTCATGGGCCTAAGTGGTCTAATGGTATTGATGGGCCTAATGAGCCTCTTGGGCCTAAGTGGACTAAGTGTCCTAAATGGGACTCATGGGCTAAAGTGGACTAATGTGCCTAGTGGGCCTAATGGGCCTGATGGTCATAATGGGCCTTAATGGCCTAATGTGCCTAATGGTCCTGATAGGCCCAATGGGCAGAATGAGCATAATTGGCCCAATGGGCCTCATGGGCCTAATGGGCCTAATGGGACTAATGGGCCTCATGGACCTAATGGTTCTAATGGTCCTAACTGGCCTAATGGGCATAATGGTCCAGAGTGGCCTAATGGGCTTAATGGGCCTTAGTGTCCTAATGGGCCTGATAAACATGATGAGCATAATGGGCCTAATTGGCCTAATGGGCCTAAGTGGCCTAATGGACCTAATGGGGCTAATGGTCTTAATGGACCTAAGTGGATTAATGGGCCCAATGGGCCTAAGGGGTTGAATGGGCCTAATGGGCCTAAGTGGTGGAATGGGCCTAATGGGCTTAAGCGGTAGAATGGGCCTAATAGGCCTATGTGGCATAATGAGCCTAATGGGCCTAAGTGGTCGAATGGGCATGATGGTCCTAATTGGCCTAATGGGTCTCAAGGGCCTCAAGGGTCGAAGGGGCTTCATGGGCTAAATGGGTATAAGTGTCCTCATGGGCCCAATGGGCCTGATTGACATAAGTGGTGTAATAAGCATAATGGGCCTCATGGGACTTTGTGGCCTCATGGCCCTAATGGGCCTAATGGGCCTCATCGGCCAAAGAGTCCTAATGGGCCTCATCAGCCTAAGAGTCCTAATGGGCCTAATGGGTCCATGTGGACGAATGGGCCTAGTGGACATAATGGTCTTAATAGGCCTAAGCGGCCTGATGGGACCATGGGCATCATGGTCCTGAGTGGGCAAATGGGCCTAAGTGGCCTCATGGGTCCCAGTAGTCCTAATGGGCCTAAGTGGGCTAATGGGCATAATGGACCTAATGGGTCTAAGTGTCCTATTGGGCCTAATGGGACTAATGGGACTCATGGGCCTCAAGGACCTACGTGGACTAATGGGTCTAATGGGCCTAAGTGTCCTATGGGCCTGGTGGGCATGATGGGCCTAATGGGTCGAATGGGACAAATTAGCCTGATTGGCTTAATGGGTCTCATGGGCCTAAGATGCCTCATGGGCCTAATAGAAAAAATGGGCCTAATGGGCCTAAGTTTCTTAAGTGGTTCTTAAGGGCCTAATGGTTTGAATGGGCCTAAGTGGCTTAATGAGCCTAATGGGCCTCATGGGCCTCATGGGATTAAGGGGCCTAATGAGTTGATTGGGCCTAATAGGCTCAATGTGCCTAATGGGATGAATGGGCCGAATGGTCCTAAGTGGATTAATGGCCCTAAGTGGATTAAAGGTCCTAATGGGCCTAATAGGGATGTTATTTTATTGATGGAATATGATATCTTTTATAAATTTATAAACATTATAACCATAATCATTACCATTGTTTGTTTCAGACACTAAATAAACATTGAGAAAAAAATAATTAATTTGTTTTGATATATGTTTTGATAGTAAAATATTATTATATATACCCTGATACTTTTGCAGTTGTAAAATTTGATAGGCTTCTTGTTCTCGTGGACCGTCCTCATACCATGATTTTGATGATATTTAAACATCTCTTTATCATAATAATTTTTTTATTACAATATAATATAAAACATATAAATTGAATTTTATTTTTAAAATATTTAATTTAGTGTACTATAAATTAAAAAAACATCATGTAAGTTTGATTTTTTGGTAATCCATGCATTAATTATATAAAAATGGAGTATATAAATTGATTGTAATGAGCAACCAATGTTCCCTAAAAAACAAAAAGAAATAAGTAATGAAATAAAGTAAATAAATGAAAATATATTTGATATAATTAGACTATAAATTTTTACCCATGTATCATGGTATTAAGAATATTTTATCATATATAATTTTATTTCCAAACATTATAGCCATTTGGACCACTATTTTTAAATATTCATCTTCTTATAATTATTTTTTCGCAGAAGATATGTGAGGAACAATGAGTCTAAATTTTTGTTCACAGGGTTTTCCATTCACATAGTACTGATATATACTTCTTAAAAAACTTATTAACAATATTTAACTATAATTAACATAGAAAATGATCTATTATACAAATATATTATGAAAACATACCTCATGTACACATTTATTACTAAGAATCCTAGTCATCCATGCTTGAGGATTTCATCTACATTCTCAATACCAAGATAGTATGTAATGGTCTCTTTGTGTATTTTTTATTAAAAATAAATTAGGGTTGTAATACCATCTTTTAATGTTGTATCTACTTAAACTTTTAATATTAGTAAATGTAGGAGTTTAACTAATGGGGTAAAGGCACTCAAAGAAGGTATTTTTTATTGATTTCCTGATCCCTTAGGTTGTTTTGATTAGACTTTATATTTCTAATTCTTTTTCTCCGTCTATAATAACATTCCTCATTTTTTGAATTTTTTCATTAATTTTTAATGTTTTTTCATAAAATTTAAATTATAAATGATATACCTTGTCATCAAAAAGTATTTTTACAAGATCAAATGTCCATGATATGAAGTTTCAATAGAAAGTTGGACCGTGTGAACATCCTAATCATCAAGGGAAATAGGTATCTTGGAACTCACCTTGTGAGCTATGTGAATCCCTACTATCACATGATATTTTGGAAGTTATTTTTTGTTTAGAATATATACTTGGATATTTTACATTGTACCCCTCACAATAAGGTGATGGGTGGGTGAAAATAGATATAAATCTCAATCAATTTCACCCTATATAATATTAGTACAAGAATGGTATCAGTATCTCTATAATTCTCATTTCACATAAACAGTTATAACAAAATCAATTACCCCTAGTAAGGCATACCTATAATGGGAATGGATATCCTCGGAGTTAGAGGTGGGATGGATATTCATGTAGTAGTTGTTGTTGTTTTTTTTCTTCTCTTTGATTCATTACCATAATGTTATCTAAAAATTTAGACTACTAATTAGGTTTTTCTTTTAAGAACATTTATTAATGTCTTCATATTATCCATTTTCTTATATTTATCCCCTTATGCATTTCTTTTCTCAAAATATGTTCAAGGTAACACTCCAAAACCCACACCTCTGATGTGGTCATATTGTTTTGGATGCTTCAAAGCCACTGAAAGTAATCATTTATCAGGTATATCCAATGAAAATTCTTGTGTCTAGAATGAATAAAAAAAGAAAAATAAGTAGTTATTATTATCTAATACCTATTTAAAGTATAAAAAAATATTATGTAATGATCACACATGATTCTCATAGTCTTTTTATGTTTTCATCTACTAGTATTTTATCTTTATTTACATGATCCTCCTTCTATAGCACATGACATAGGATGGAATTAGATTTGTATTTTGATTCATTAATCTCTATATAAACAAAGGAATTTTTTTTGTTTCATTCCAAATAAAATTATTACTATAGATTTAAAATACGTATCTTTTTTTCAAGTGAAGTGTACTTTATAATTACTTTACGGTAGGGTTACATTATTTTTTATGCACATTGATTATTTTTAGGACTTAGTTTCTCTTTCTTAAATTAACAATTTTTTAATCAAAGTGATTAATACTTGTATTTCCAAGTAAATTATTACCAATAATAATGTACATGATATGATGCCTCCTTATGATGGACAATAAATGCATTACATGTTTCATGGTTTATCATATGTGCATATATCATTGGTGGGTGAAGGTTTACTTTCCCTTCAACATCCATAATATAATTCTTCATAAGAATTTTTTGGAAGGATCTTTGAGCCTTTACAGTGACCATTAATTCAAATTCCATTTGATATCCATCTAGTATAAATATACTCCATAAGGGATAATAAAGAGTAAATCAATGTTTTGTGATTTTATTTAATAGTAAAATAGAGAATTTATATCATTATGTTACTCTAATCACTTCCCAAATTAGTTTCTTCATCACAGGCATAACATTTTTTCATGTATCTACATCAATAGAAATGTGCATTTGAGTGTTTACCCTAATGTAACTAATAAAAATGGACTTATTGGGGTTAACATGATAGCCATGTGAAATCTATCCATCCTTAAATTTTATAACTTTTATTATGACCTTAATAATTTTTGTTAATATTTTCATGCTACAAAGCTCCTATTTTTTTCTCAAAAATAGTTTGTTCACCTTCTACCATTTCCTCAGTTTCAACATTGTCAATATGTTGTTCCTCGGGATTGGTAGTATCAACACATGGAGAAACTTATTATTCATATGGATTGGATGAATCCATTATCTATATAATTATTTGAATATTTAATTTATATTATTTAAATGTGTTAGTGAACACAAAATATTATCAGGTAAATAATTTTATATTAAAAAAAATTAACCTTATTATTGAACTCACTTTTTTTATTTAAATGTTGAAGGTATTTTACCCCTCTATTGAGAATCTAAATCCCCTCATTCTGTCCTCCAATGACATACAAGACCCTGTCTATATTGGGACTGTTGTCAAATGATTGTGACATCCCAATGAAAGGATCAGCCTTAGTTGAATGGACATATGACCATACAGTGGTTTTGGATGATAATAGAATAATTGCTCACTTTTTATTTGTAGAATATAGTAAATAAAATACTTTTATTTCTTGTGATGTCATTATGAATGGTTTGTTCTTGTACCCTTCCTTACAGAAATCAACTTTCACAAATCTCAATTCATTGATTTCAACTGCACTCCTGTTATCAACCCATTTGCATTGAAAAATAAGAACTTTAAATGTTGTATAATCTAAATCCCATATTTTTTCAATGATTCCAAAGTATGAAACATTATCATAAATTGGATTTCTTTCCTTGGTACCAGATACACACATTGATTCCTCTGCAAGAGTAACTCCACTACTTTGCATTGTACTACGTTCATCAAGTTCCTTTATATAAAACATATAACCATTAATTACATAACCATTATAAGATAATACATTCACACTTTGTCCCCTATATATCCATTGAAGTCATTCTGAAATTAAATTTATATTTTTAGCTAACTCCTTAAAAATATGATCTCAAAACCAACCTATAAACTTTCAATTATGTGTATTTTATATCCATATTTTATCCCTTGATGGATTCAAATGCCTAATAATTAATTTATGGGTTTTATCATATGGAAAACCCACTAAACTATTATGTAAAATGTAAATGTGAGACTTCTCTCACTCTATAATGGTAATTGTGAAAACATTTGTTATGAAAATTTCTTTACCCACAAGTCACCCACTATGATGAGATTTTGGTAAACCAATTATCTTCCCATCAGATACATAATTGGTATATAATTTGTTGGCTTCCTCAACAATATATCACTCTATAATACAACATTCTTACCAACATTAATTTTTACACACCTTTTCAAAATATTCATATTTCATTCAATGGGGTACATCCATATATAATGTACAAGACCACATAGTCGGATCTCTATAAACAACTGAACCATCATATTAAAGAATTATTATGGGAATAACATATCCAATTCACATAATATGGACAAAATTTCCTTTTCCATAGATTCAAACTTCTTTGGGTCTATAATTTTACTACATATAGCTTTGAAAAATAAATGAATCTTGGTTAATGTATGATGGACATTTTTAGAAAAAAATGAAACAGAAATCTAGAGGCATTAAATTTTGAATCAAAATATGACATTTATATGATTTTAGGACCTTTAAATTTAAATTATTCATTAAAATGGTATTCTTCATATTTGATAAATATCCCTATAGAACCTTTACATCATTCAATAAGTTGTAAAACTAATATCTCTCTTTCCTAGAAATAATATCTATATCTAGAGGAAAAGTCCACCTTCTTCCCTTTATTGGAACCAACTCTTATTGTATCCTCATTTTAATCTTATCTAAACTAGAATTAATTTCATCCTTTTTTTTCTTGGTGAATTTAGTAAAGTGTCTATGACACCATCACATACATTTTTTCGACATACATGGCATCAAGAAAATTTATGATGTACAAAAAATTCTAGTATGGTAATTCAAAAAAAATAATCTCTTTTTCCAACTAATTTTCAAAAGATTTTTTGAAGAAGGTTTACCAAAATCAGTGACCATATCATTTAATTTTTTAGATAGTTGATAATCTTTTGGTGAAGATAGTTTTGTACCTACTTATGAATTCTCGTCGATTGTTGTCATCCAATATCAATATTTATGTCATTAGGGTAAAAAAAATTCAATGTCATAGAAACATAGTCTTTAAGGAATGTTTCAACATAACTGAGTGTGTACCTTGTTCCCAAATTGGACACCCTATAGTTCCTTTAATGATATATCCTAAAAAAATTCCAATAGTAGGAAAGTAATTTATCATCCCGTACAAAATGGATCTCAATGTGAAATATTTATTTCTATAAGAATCATACGATGTAACATTTGAATCCTGCATTAATTTCAAATCTTCAATAAATGGATCTAAATAAACATTAGTATAATTACCCAGTTATTTTGGTCTTGATATAGGCAGAGACAACATAATATATTTTCACTTTATGTATAATTGTAATGGAAATTTATAATTACCAGCATAATTGGTCATGTACTATGAGTGATACTTTTTACACTAAAAGGATTCGATCCATATATAAATATCATAATATAAAGTTTTATTAGCTCTTTTCAAAATTCAAGATACTCATGATCAATTTTCTTTTACTGAGGAGAGTCTACTGGGTGATGAAGTTTTCTATCTTGATTTATTTTATCTATATTCCACATTTTTTATCTTGAAATCTCTTCACTTCCACATAGGTGTCTAAACCTTGGAATGGTTAGAAAGTACTATATGAATTTTGAAGAACCTGATTCATCTTTCTTATATCGAGATGAGCCACACTTTGGGAAATTTTTAAGTGATTCATGGTCCTTACAAAACAATATATAGTCATTTTGATAGGAATGTATTCTTTCAAATATCTTATCCATTGAACATATTATTCATTTATAAATTTATGTTCAGCAAGTAAGATCATTATCTTCTAGTGGCATATTATTCAAGAGATCAAGTAGTTCAGTAAAGCTAGTTTCACTTCATCTATTCCTAGGTTTTATATTATATAACTTCAGTATGGCTAAAAGTTTTGTATATTTAGTACAACCAATGTACAATAGAATCTTTTCACAACTCTTTAACTTTTGAAACAAATTAAAAAAATCATGAAGTTCATATTAAACTATCATTTTTATTTACTCAATATAATATTCATCATCATTTACAATTCTAATCAAATCCTTGATATGATATTTATCATCATTCAAACTTGTATTTATATTAGATAATCCATAAAATTAAGTGTTATCTTATTCACTAGCTAAATTCAGTTCTTCTCTGAGTTTATTCCAACATTTATAACATCGATCTATTCTGTGATAGATCAATTGCTCTTCCAACTCCTTTGGACTAATTAGTATTAAATAAAAACAATGTAAACACAGACAAGGGATTTTAGAAGGTTCAGATGTATAATATTTTGAAAACTTGATGAAATATTTAACCCCATACTCATATTATTTTTTTATGTGAATGACATTCATCTATTTTTGATTGATATCAATCCTATTTTATTTAGTAATATTCATATTTAACAAAAATAAATAAATACACAAAAGGTATTAGATTAGAATTCTAAAAGGCCATTATTTATACATGCACACATATATTCATCATATTTTATATAAATTGTTATTATGCTAATAACTTGTTAGAACATACAAAGACAAAGAATTATATGAATTTAAAGTATCATAACATTTATTTTTTAATTAGAATAAGTCATATATCATAAAAAATTATTATTTTTAAGTGGATTCATTAAGGGAGATAATAATGTAAACTTTTTAAATGGTTATCACCATCTCCAGACATCTCACTTCATCAAAGGTCGTCATGGTCATTGGATGTCATTAGAGGTTACCATGAAGAACAAATACTTACAAAAAAATTGGATTCTTTCTATTTTACATCTCATATGGTGTATTTTGAGTTGAAATACATAGAACTTAGTTAACTTTGAATTTTATTGTTTCTAGATCATAATCCCAAATTAATATAAGAAGTTCAATATTAAATCATTATTGGTTAAACCATGTTTAATATTTTTTTTTCTTTTAATACACCATTATATTATAGTATTTCCAAATGAGTGGGATATGATAAAATACCATACCCCCTCAAATATTTAGTAATCTCTTCACTTAGGTATTAACTCCCTAGATTTGGTTAAAACAGTTTAATAACATTTCCAAGATTTTTTTACATGGTTATTGGATATTTTTGGAACATTTTAAAGATTCAATATTTGTGTTTCATTAGAAAAATATATTTATATATACTAAAATCATCTTTTTGTTGAGTGTCTCCTTAAACCACTTTAATTTTTGATAATTAAAATGATTTTTTATTTTCTTTAAATGTCTCAATACTTGAATTTTGTATTAATTAAAGTATACTTAATATTGATCATATCATAGTATTTAATTGCTTAAAATATCTTTAGATTTCATGTTTTTAAAGGTAATAACATATAATACAAGTTTCATGAATTCTTACTAGGATAAATAAGTCATTTGGGACCTTTAAATATCATTTTTAAATGATTTTTAGTATTCCAATGTAGCCAATTTGTTGTTAACTATGTATCCAACTTGAAATTCACATGGCCAATTTCAAATCCACATAGCCAAATATTCATATTCACTTAACTTATGTTTTTTTAACATAAATTTAGATAAGTAAAACCAAATTGATTGGTTATTATTTAGTTATAAAGATAAAAAAATTATCTACATTTCATTAGAAGACATAAAATTCTGAATATATCCTCATCATGTTTTAAATTAGGTTATAATCCACTACATGTTTTCAGTATAAATTTTGTAGTTTTTTCAGAATAGTTTTTATACTGTATATTGATGATAAATTTATATATATATGTTTAATTAAGTTTATTCTTTATTATTTGGAAATATAATTAAATTATATAAATATAATTAAATTGGAATCAAATCTGATTTTAATTTTAGGACTTATTTAGTTTTGAAATTTGATAAGTCAAGTTGTCTACAAATTTCCAGAATTGACTATGTGAATCAGTTACATAGTCAATTTTCTTAAGTGAATTAGCTACATGATCAATTTGAATATGTAAATTTGGCTACATAAATTCACTTATGTGGTGAGATTTGGCTATGTAGTGAAAAAGAGCTACGTGAAAAATACCTACATGGATTTTCCTACGTGATTTTGTGAAATTCTACAGGTTATTCAAAAACATGGAAATATACTCTATTTTTCATATTATTTCACATTTATATTTTCAAAAAGTTTATTATAGATATAATTAGTGTTTTATTTTTCAAAAATTACGTATTAATTATTTAGAAGTCAAGAGAACATATTTTAAACTATTTCATGATGAATTAAATGCGATTCACATGGGATTTAGCATATATTGTTATTCATGCTGAAAAATTCTAATGCTTGTAATATCCAAATTCAAATCTACTAAAATATGAAGGGTTAGTCTTGAATATTTTCAAAGTGTTTTTTTAGGATATTAATTATTATCATTCACTGTTATATTAATTGATCTAATGAGTTCTACTATGTAGTTTATATTTATTTCACATAATATCGAGGAAGACTCGCATGAATGTTACTTTTTATTTATAAAATATTTACACATGTAATATTAGGTGGGAAAAAATCATGGAAAAACTATGAAATAGTTCATTGGAAAAAGAAAGATACAACAGATTTCAAATTTGAAATATATTGTGAATAAAGAAACTCTCTATATATAATTGATAGAACCGGTGTAAAATATATGAGGTTGGGGATTATTATGGAACTATACAAGTGTTGCATTATTTGGTGATCAAATAATGATCCTATACAAACTAAAATAATTTGATCATTTCCTGCTAGAGAGTTTCTTGCTTCTTTGACATTCAAACTGTGAAGTTTTCATTCAAGTTATGTGGTTTTAGTTATTTATATTATTTTCTATGTATATGATTTTAAAGGTTTATACTACCCATTAAAAGGTAGGTAAACAGGTTATGACTCTCAAACAAAAGTCAGGAATTGGGTTGTTCCTTTATATGGGAAAAAGGAAGGTTGTTTGGGTTGTGCCTCCAGGTATAAAAAGGTATGTTTTTTTTTGTTTTGAGCCTCCATGGGAAAAAGGATTTGTAATTGGGTTGTGACTTCACTTGGTAAAAATTAATTGTAATATTCCATTATAATGATTATAGCGGGTTTCATCTCTCTCAGTTCATGAGAGGGGTGAAGAGTATAGTTGGATCATTTAGATCTAAACTATTATAAGAATCTCTAATGTTTATTTTCTTTGATTTCTACTTCACTAACTTTAATATTTTGATATTATCTTAAATTTATTTTAAAAAGTAAAATACCTTCCCTATGGATATTTTTTCATTTTAACTCTAAACCAATAATTGGTATCATAGGTTAACCCCTAGCTTTATTTTTCATTTTTTCTAAACACTTCTTGACTTAGCCATCAAGGGGAAAATATATTTTTAGGATTGTAGGAACAAGCTAAAATGATAGATGAATACCTCAAAAACCACCTCATTTTGATGGTACTAATTATGGATACTATTAATCCCAGATAGAATCTTTCTTAAAGAAACATAGCATTTATCATTAGACAATCATGGAAAAATTATACAAGTTTCATAAAGGTGAAACTAAATCATTAGTTGGTAATGATGTGGTAAAGTATGTATATTATTACAAAGAGATGAATATTTTATATTTTATAATATATAAAAATGTGTACAATCATGAATCTATATGTAAAATTACTCATGACATATGGAAAATTTTGTAAGTTGCACATATTTTCTCAGATAAGTTTATTAGAACTACTTTGGGCATGTTAAGAGATAAATATAAAGATTTTAAGATGGTTGAATATGGAAATATTAATCAAATATTCCATATAATTACTAGTATTGTAAATGGTATGAGTTATTTTGGATAAACTCTTGAAAATATTTTTCTTGTTGAAATAGTACTTAGAGAACTTCCTAATAAGTGGCATGAAAAAAATGTTGTTATAGATGAAAGTAATAACTTCAAGGAATATAAAATTGATGTGTAATGACCCCGACCCTAGTATCCCCAATCCAATGCCTTACTTTATTACATTGGCATAGATACAAGGAATAAAATCTCAAAGGACATATTGTTTTATCATTTTTTGAGAACTAGATACATACATGATACCCATTTTATATTGGGAATAGAAAATAAAACATAAAACATAATAAAATATAATAAAATGAATCCTTGAAAACTCATTCAAAGATCTCATATTTATAACTTTGGGAAAGAAAATAAAATAAGGGTGAGCTCAAATACTCATTAAAGGTTAAGTACAGTGGAATATATCATAAATCAATTAGCATGATCAAAATGGAAAGTTAAATAACTAAATACACATGCCATTAAATCAATAAACTGATAATGAAATACATTGATAGATAACATCATAATTAAAATATCATATATAATAATAAATAAATACTTAATGAGTTAAATTCTTAATTATTGGATATAATTTTTCCCAGTTACATGATACCTTTCCCATCAAGACCTTTCACAAGACAGTTTAAAACATACTGGGTAAAACTCCATCTGATTTGGCCAACTGATTCGTCTCATGAGACTACTAATGAATCGAGGGGATTTCTATAAATGGTCCCCAACCTATGTCATACCTATCCAAATAATTCATCATATATCAAATAATAGATTTAATTAATAAACAATTTTTCTTATCATTAAGTATCTGTATTGATTAAAGGATACAGATTTATTAATATTTTCCCAATTAATCAAATAACTTTCAAAGTGAACATTGTATGTAAAAATGGTATATGGTTTAGGAAATAATAATATTAATGATAAAATAATATATATATATATATAATATAAATGTAATTTACAATGAAAAAAATATTACAATAAATTGATTGTTTCAATAGAAAGTGAACAATCACAAAAGAAAGTGATATTTCACAATAACTTTTACCACTTGGTAATTTTCAATTCAAATACCCTTGTATGAAATAATTCAATTTAGAACTTAAAATACCATGAATTGTGAATGAATCGTGATATTACATGTCAAATGGGAAGTATATACACCTCATGAAATTGAATTGGTTCATAATAACAAATAAGTCTCAATGGAATGTAAATTGAGATGAAATCCATTACCTCATGATTCCTTTTAATTTTACATTATTTAACCTACTGTATAGTGGTTTTAAACATTTTATAAACTTATAAAAGAACAATATTAACATTTATAATACCATATATGATACTTTTATAACATCTTATTACATGTTCATTAATAATCATTCATTATTCTCATTGTTTCGTGTGTTAATTGCCTTGTTTTATTATGCATGTTTTGTCATTAAATTTATGGTTCTTTCACATTTTATAGAGTTTAATCATCTCCAAAATAATAATAATGAAATAATTATCATATTTTTACATCAATTTTACTTTTAAATCTAATAATGAATAATGGTTATGAAAAATTAAGTACGATATAATCATGGAAACAGCAGGTTGTACGTACGCATGAGTAACATTTCCATTATTCAAAGATCATTATGGAAAAAGGTAAGTAATATTTCATATTTTAGTGATGATAATAATATAATTAATACCATATTATGTACTTATATATATCATCCATGTGATTTGTTGATGAAAATAGAGTCACATCGCTTCCTGAAGGCGGTAGTCCACATGTACACGAATGATGTTATCATCTTTACGTGAGTGAAAATGAAAGAGATAAAATGATATATATTATATTTAAATAATTATAAATATTCCATTATTATCATAATTATATAATTTATATCACATATAATAATTAAATTTATCTTTACCACCTTTCATGTGAAGTGTTAGTGAAAGATGAATCACATTGCTTCGTGAGGTGGTAGTACGCCGTACACACGAGCGACATTATTATATCTCCTATGAAGTGAAAGGTAAAAATATATATATTATATAATGATTATATAGGTATAAATATTTTATAAATATCATATATATACTTTATATCCATCATTATACCCAACCTTTATAGGTGGAAATGGAAAAATGAACGACATCGGTTCACGAGGCGGTAGTCCGTCGTACACACAAATGAATATTTCATAACCCATTTGATAGAAGTGGTGATGGTTTTAGATAATTAAATTATTATAAAAAATCCCATTATATTTAAGATAATTAGTTTTTTATATCATAATTATTTGATAAAAATTGAAGGAGGTGGAGAAAGAAGTAAAATAAAGATGCTTGTTGAAGAACACTACCTCTTCTTCAGGTATCCTCCTTAGGTTTACACTAAAGCCTTCTTAGGTTAGCTTTATGCACAAAATAAGGCTTATAATATGAGTTTAGGGAAGTTATTTTATTTTTTATTTTCCAAACCAAAGAGGTTTGAATGTGTGAATAGGTGGGGGGAGTGAGTGCCATTTTATAGTTGAGGAGGAGTGGCATTCTTGTAAATACTCAAAAGTATTTACTATTGGGAGGTCAATATTACCTAAGGTGGATCCAAAATTGATAATTAAAGGTGTATAAGTATTATTTGGTAGATAAATACCTCCAAAATACATTTAAACACATGTTTTAAATATTTTTTTCCTTAACATCTAAGTTTTCTTATTTTTACCATTTTGGTTTTTCACTACAGTAACTAGTACTTTTAACCTAGGTAATTTATACATAAAACCAAAAAAAATGAGTCTTATAATATAATTTAGACCCAATTATTATAAATATAATATCTAATATAAAAAATGTAAATCCAATTTTTTTGGAAATTAATTTTAATGCAAGCCATGTAATGTACAAAAACACTGCTTTAACCTTAACTGTGCTAAAAGAGTTTTTTTTTCTATTTAGGAGTAAATATATTAATTATAAAAGAACAATTGGTATTTTAATGGAAAATATTTGATATTTATTTTCATTTAAAAATCAATTTTTAGAATATTGTATTTTTAGTAATTTTAAATCATTTAATAAAATATAATTTATCATAAAATAATATTAATATCAATTTTGAAATTATTCATTTAAATTGAATTTAAAAATATCAATACAATTATGGAATTATAATATATTATTTTCACACCTATTTAACATGATATATTCATCTAAAAAATAATTTAACATATTAATTCATTCTATTTACTTCACTTTTAATATTTTTAGTATCATTTGTTTTATTTTATTATTAAATAAATAACTATTATGTTAGCGTTTCTTAAGCATTTAAAATAATTATTTCATCTCAAAAAAGTTGAAATAAATTATCATGATAAAATAATTCATTTATATTTAAAAAGGGTATATATAACTGAACATATTTTATTTTTTCCCAATCCCAAGGCTTAGTAGCTATTAAAAGTAAGAAAAGCATCTTTTTTGTCTTTTTCTTTACTTAACTTATTTTATGGATCATATTCAAATGAAAGTGGAAATTAATTTCCATATTTAAGATAAATTGATGTACAGTATCTAAAAAACTCATTAAATAAAATTAAGATAATATTTTAGGTCATTTTCACTCATATCAATCTAGTTTAACTCCCCTCACTGGTAAACTCATTTTTATCTTAATCACGATAATTAATTTTTACCGCATTAACTATTCATTTTGTAAAAAATTAAGTTAAACTTATTAGAAAATATAAATTATGATGATTCCAAATATAGAATCCATTTTTTTAAATTAAATTCACATAAGTGGTAAAATTTAATTTTAAATTAATCCCGTAGACATGACAAGAAAGCAGGTTTTTAAAATGAAAATGTTCAAAAGTTTATAGGGTTTTTATATCTAAATTCATTATGAAAATTATTACAATGACCTAAATTGGACGAATTTATATAAAATTAAATTCATTTTACTTTAAAAACAATTCAAAATATAATTTAACACAATAAATTATTTAAACTAAAAGGAAATTTTCAATTAAAATTCATTATTTTTCATCATTCATCGGAAAAATGAAATATTTTAGAAAAATCCCAAAAATTCATCCTAATATAATTTTTTTATTCCAATTTAAAAAATAAAGTTAATTTTTTTGAATAAATTTTCTAAAATTGTTAAAATTTAATTTTAAATCAAGTTTGCAAAGCGTGACTAAATAGTGTTTTGTTTAAACTCGGTGTTCGTTGCATCGCAAGCTATCGATGAAATTAAATTTATTCTTAAAGAAATATATTGTAAAGACTTGGGGTGTTACATTATTCTAACCTTAAGTGAATTATGTCCTCATAATTCAAACTTTATATTGGTATTCAAGGGTTTTATATTTGTAAAAACCACTGTTGAAAAACTCACATCATAAAAAGGGTTAATAAAATATCATCTCAATAAATAGAGAGTACGAAGGTCATCTGAAATAAAACACAACTAGGTTTACAATTAGGAGAAAATAGGTGGGAAATAAAAACATGGACATGGAAGAGAATCATAAATAATTGTAGAGAGTGATTGAGGTCATTGATTGCAAGAAAGTGAATGGTCAATGGAAATTTAATGGGCTCAAAACCATAAATATGTTATGATTTAAAAGACCATATGATTCATCAGGTATGAATGGAATAGGGTAATATTTTTATTTAAATTTACTTTTCATAAAGTTTAGTAATTATTTCATTATCTAATAATATAATAAAATATATTTACTTGATATATTTTTAATTTATAAGTACAATTTCATCATTTGGTTGTGCTTTGATAAATTTACAATTCATCCCTTACTCCAAGAAATGAATATCCAAAAATGAAATTTTTATGCCTGAATCACTAAAATTAACTTTTAATAGATTGTAAGACCCATAAAAGAGTGACAAGTCTTTCTGTATGTCTCAAACTATTTTCCAAAACCAATATGGTTAGCGCAAGTTATGAAATATGCATAAATTGTCATATGGTGAAGTAATACATTAATCATTAAAACCTCATACAAAGTTCAAATTAAATCATTTCATAAATGGTTAACCTTATGAACCTTCCAAAAGACTAAGATCTAAAACATTAGAAAAAATGTTACTGAATTTCCATAATGAACTTACCATTAATCTATCAAAAAAATAGTAAGTAGATCTTAATTTTCACATACCAAACATGTGAATACCTTCATCATGTATTCTCTTGAAACATGGTAATAACATAAATTAACATAAAAAATTATTCAAAACATGAATCCTTCATTATTACTTAAATAAAATATATATTATTGGATAGATTCCTTAAATCCAAAAATATTTTTAACTCCATCAATGATAGCATAAAATACTTTGTAAACAAATCATTAATCAGTTCCAATGTAGTTGGTAGTATCAAACTTAATTTATACATATCAATAATATATTTATTACAACATCATTATATCAACATTAGGAACATATTAAGGGTTATATTTCCCCCAATCATTTTTTTCCAAGGAGTTAAACTTTCCAATGAATCATTTTTCTTGGTCATCAGTACCATACAACATACCCTTTCAAATCCTTAATGAAAAAGTACTATAGTACAATACTTATACATTTAATTATTCTTAGAGCCATGATATCATTGAAAAAATACCCAATTTATATAATTCTAGAATATAAACATGAGCACATTAATCATTCCTCTTTATCTATGGTAATAGCATAAAATTAACCATGATCTGTTAGCTTATTTTGAGGTATATTTCTTTGATGCTTGAGGCATTGATTTGCATAGTTCCCAATTTCCTTATAGTTGAAGTATTGAAAATTGGAAACCCTTTTCTTTCCCTATTAATCACAAGCATTGTGTCCTTTCTCTTCACACTTGTAGAAAACTCCTATTCCTTTTAAGAAATTTCTAGGATGTTTCTTTCCACATTTATCACATGTGGGAAAATCCTTCTTTCTCTTCTTTCCTTTATCCATATTTTTCTCAGTCTCCCTCTTTTTCTTGTTATTCCCTTTGAATCCATAACACTTAGATTATTATTTCTCTATATTAATAGCACATGATAATATTTACTCTTATGATGATATTTTTTTGGATACTAGTTCCCTTTGAAATATTGGATTAAGTCTATAAAAGATATGATCATTCTTACTCTTTGTATCATATGCATTGGTGAGGTTCATGTTCCTTCTACTAGGCACCATTTAAAAAAATGGAACACACTAGATTATATCATATCATTATAAAACATAATTTATAATTTCAAAACTAGTGGAATACTTAACATAAATTGAAAAATTTATGCATAACTAATCTCATAATCATAAACATGGTTTCTTTGAGGATATCTTTATTTTCAAATCCTTCCTAATGGTTTATAAAGAAAATGTGAATTGTCCTAATAATATCCTCAAGGATTGTCAAACTATGTGAACAATATGGTCTATTTTCGTGTACCAAGTAATACTCAAGTCAAGCCCAATGTGCCTTTTTTAGAGTTATTACCCTAGGTACCTATGTTCCAGAACCATATCCACTTATAGTATCTAGATAGGGATATATTTTCTAAGATGACCCACATAATATCTTTATCACCAAAACTTTAATATGTTCTTATTTACTTATCCTCAAAGTTTATCATAAGTTTATGTTCCCTAATATATGTTTTCCTAAATCTAGTTATCAAGGTTCCTACTAAACATATTTTCATACCAACTGTAATGAACCCGACCTCAGTAGCCCAAATATGGTTCCTTACTTTATTAAATTGGAATAGATACAAGGAATCAAATCCCAAACTACTAATCAGTTTAATAGTTTTGGATAACTAGATACATACATGATGCCCATTTTACATTGGGAATAGAAAATAAAACATAATACATAAAAAAAGATATTAAACTATAACCTTGAAAAATGATTTAAATATATCTTCTTCATAACATGGGGAAATAAAACAAAATATTAGTGAGATAAAATTCACATTAATGGTTAATTATAATTTAATACATCATGAATCAATTATCATAATAAATATGGCATGGTAAATAATTGAATACACATTCCATTTAATCAATAAACTGAGAATGAAATGCATCCATAGATAATTTTATAGAAAAAATATCATGGATAATAAAAAATGAATACTGAATGAATTAAATGTTTAATTATTATATCCCATGTTTCCAAGGTACATGATACTTTTACTTCCAAGAAGTTTCACAATATGGTTTAAAACATACTAGGTAAAAACCCATCTGATTTGGCTAACTAATTCATCTCATGATACTACCAATGCATCGAGAGGATTTATATAAAAGGTACCCAATCCATATCATACATTTAAAAATAATTACTCATATATCAAATAATAAATTTAATTCACAAAAAATGTGCCTTATCATCAATTATTTGTATTGGGTAAAGGATAAAAATTTATTAATATTTCTCATGTTAATCAAATAACATTAAAAGTGAACACTGTATGTAAAAATAGTATACGTTTTAGTAAATAATCATATTAATAACACAAGAATATGGATATATAAGAGAAAAATAATTTCCAATGAAAAATTATTACAATAAATTGATTGTTTCAATAGAAAGTTAACAATCAAAAAATAAAGTGAGATTTCACAATAACTTTTACCACTTGCTAATTTTCAAATCAAATACCTTTGAATGAAATAATTAAAATTGAAACTTAAAATACCATGAAATATCAATAAATCAGGATATTAAATATAAAATGGGATATATATATTCCACATAAAATTGAATTGGTTCATAATAACTAATAAGTCTCAATGGAATGTAAATTGAGATGAAATCCCTTACCACACGCTCCATTTTGATTCTACATTATTTAAAATATTTTATAGTGGTTTTGAACATGTTATTAACTTAAAACAGAACCATATTAATATTTATAATATCATATATTATCCTTTTATAACATCTTATAACTTTTTCAATAATAATCATTCATTATTATCATTCTTCTGGGCGTTAATTACCTTGTTTTCTTATGCGTGTTTTGTCATTAAATATCTATTTCTTGCACATATTATAGAGTATCATCATCTCCAAAATAATAATCAGGACATAATTGTAATATTTTTACATCAATTTTACTTTTAAATCTAATAATTAATCATGGTTATGAAAAATTAAGTATGTTATGATCATGGAGGCGGTAGGTCGTACGTACACATGAGTAACATTTCTATTTTTCACCAATCATTATGGAAAGTGGGTAGGTAATATTTTACCTTTACAAAATTATCATAATATAAATAATAAAATATTATATACTTATATATATATATATATCATACATGTGGTGTGTTGATGAAAATAGATTCACATCGCTTTGTGAAGGAAGTATTCCACACATACACGAACAATGTTATCATCTTTATGTGAGTGAAAAGGAAAGAAATAAATTGATATATGTTATCTTTAAATAATAATAAATATTTCATTAATATCATAATTATGTCATGTATATCATATATAATCATTAACTTTATCCTTACCACTTTCCATGTGAAACATTAGTGAAAAACGAATCACATTGCTTTACAATGCAGTAATTGACTGTACACACAAGCGACGCTACTGCATCACCTATGAAATGGAAGTTAAATATATATATGTGATATATTAAATAAAATGGTATTAATATATTATAAATATCATATATATACTTTATATCCATCATCATACCCAACCTTGAGAGGTGAAAATGAAAAAATGAAGGACATCGCGAGGTGGTAGTCCACCGTACACACAAATGATGATTTTATATCCCATATGATGGAAGTGGAGATTGTTTTAGGTTATGTAATTATTATAAAAATATACCAGTATATGGAAGATACTGAGTTTTTTATATCATCATGATTTAATAAAAATTGAAGGAGTTGGACAAAGAAGTAAAATAAAAATGCTTGTTGAAGAACATTACCACTTCTTCGGGTATCCTCCTTAGGTTTGCAATAAAGCCTTCCTAGGATGGATTTATACCCAAAACAAGGCTTCTATGATAAATGGATGTAATTTTTAAATTTATTTGGCTAGTTATTTTTATAACCAAATAGGTGTTAATGTGTGAATAAGTGAGGGGAGTGAGTTTCATTTTATAGTTGAGAAGGAGTGACATTCTTGTAAATACTGAAAAGTATTCACTATTGGGAGATCAATATTACCTAAAATGGATCAAAAATTAATAATTAAAGGTTTTTATGGATTATATGATCAATAAAAACCTCCACCACACATTTAAACACGTGTTTTAAACATTTTTTCCTTAAAATCTAAGTTTCGTTATTTTACCATTTTGGTTTTTCACTACGGTAACTAGTATTTTTAACCAAGGTAATTTATACATTTAACCCAAAATAAAATGATAATTATTAGATAATTCATATCCACTTATTATAAATATAATATATAATTCAAAAAATATAAATTCAGTGTGTGTTGTAAAATAATTTTAACACGAGCGCATGTAATGTGCAAAAACATTGTTTTAACCTTAACCGTGATAACAAAGTTTTTTACAATTTAGGTGCCAATATATTCATTATAAAAGAAAAATTTGTACTTGAATGAAAAATAGATTATTTTTATTTTTATTTAAAAATAAATTGGTCTAATTTAGTATTTTTTTAATTTTAAATCATTTAATAAAATATAATTTATCATAAAATAACATTAAAGTCAATTTTGACATTATTCATTTAAATTGAATTTAAAAATATCAAGACAATGATGGAATTAGAATATATTTTATTCACACCGGTTTAAAATGATATATTCATCAACAAAAATAATGGAACATAATAATTCATTCAATTTACTTCACTTTTAATATTTTTAGTATCCTTTATTTTACTTAATTGTTAACTAAATAATTATTGTGTTAGCGTTTCTTAAGAATTTAAAGTAATTATTTCATCAAAAAAATAAAATAAATTATCATTATAAAAATAATAATTTATATTTTAAAAGGATATATATAACCAAACATGCGTTGTTTTTTTTCCTATCCCTAGTCTTTATAGATATTAAAAGTAAGAAAAGTATATTTTTTATCTTTTTATTTACTTAACTTATTATATGGGTCATGTTCAAAGGAAAGTGTCAATGAATTTCCATATTTCTTATCAATTTATAAAAAAATATCTAAATAAACTCATTAAATAAAATTAATATAATATTTTAGGTCATTTTCACTCTTATCATTCTATTTTAACCCCTGGGTAAACTCATTTTTATCTTAACCGTGGTAATTAATTTTTACTACATTCACTATTCATTTTGGTAAAAAATTAGATTGTCCTTATTAGAAATTAGAAATTATTCTAATTCAAAATATGGAATTTAATTTTTCTAATTAAATTCAAATATTTGGAAATTTTTAATTTAAAATTAATCTCACAGACGTGACGAGAAAGCGAGTTTTTAAAGTAAAAATGTTCAACAGTTTATAGAGTTTTTATATCTAAATTCAATATGAAATTGATTCTAATGACCTAAATTGGATTAATTTATATAAAATTGAACTAATTTTACTTTTAAACCAATTTATAATATAATTTAACATTATAAATTTTTTAAACAAAAAGGAAGTTTTTAATTAAAATTAATTATTTTTCACCATTCATCGGAAAATGAGATATTTCATAAAAATACCAAAAAATAATCCTAAGATAATTTTTGTATTAGGATTTCAAAAATGAAGTTTATTTTTTCAAATAAATTTTATAAAAGTGTTAAAATTTAATTTTAAATTAAGTGTGCAAAGCATGACTAAATAGTGTTTTGTTTAAACCGGATGTTGCGTGCATCACAAGATATCGAGGAAATTAAATTTATTCTTAAAGAAATATATTGTAAAGTATTTGGGTGCTACGTGATAATATTATTATATCATTATTAAAATATGAGTTAGAACTTATAAATCTTGTGAATTAAGATAATTCAAAGAATAATGGAATTAGTAATAAATCAAATGTATCAACTTACTATTTTGATTCTAAGTTACAGAGCAGTGATAGGAATGATACATCATATGATACAAAGAATGGATATATAAGAAATAAAGGCTACTCAAAGAGATATCAGAAATAATATCTTAAGTATGATCACACTGAGAATAATAAAGGTTATTTTATTTCTAATAATGCTCAAGATGTAATTTGTTATGAGTGTTGGAAAAGGGGGAACATCAAGCCCGATTTCACAAGACTAAAGAAGGTCAGAAATAATAATAATAAATAAAAGAAATAAAAATAAGGAAATGTAATTTGATTTAGTTTCACTTAGGATTCAAGTAATACTAAATAATCTAGTTCTGAAAAAGATGTGGCAAATTTGTGCTTAATGGCTTTATCAAATCAAGTAAGTGATTTTACTTATTATTCATCTTATAAATTTGATTTAAAAAAAACTAATATTAAGTAATTACTTAAATAATTTTATATAATTTAACATAAAGTTGAAAAGATCACTGGTTTATATAATAATATTAATATTCAACATAATTTTTTTCTTAAGAAAAATGAAAATTTGGAGAAATCTATCCAGGATGTCAGAAATTATGCTCATACAGATCTGGAAATTACTCGAAAAAAATTGAATACTACTCATGGTGAAAATGAAAAATTCAAAATAGAAATTTATTTCATTAAAAAGTGTTATGAAGATGAAATAAGGAATTTTTATAATTTTCTTATAGAGAATGAACATCTCAAAAATGAATTTGAAATTTTAAAGTCAAATCTATCCATTTTTTTCAAGGCAGAGAAAATTTTGATAAAATGATGAGTTTTAATAAAATGAATATGAACATATATGGTATTTATTATGATAATAATTTAACTAAAATTTATAAGACTTTCTTTATTAAGATCTCTAATGGAATCACATCTATTGCTACATGTTTTAGATGACAAATTAAAGTAAATTATGAAAATGAGTGTTCTTTTTTATTTCCATAATATCATTTACATACTAAGTCTTTTATTTATAAATATTTATTTTCTAGATTACCTTTAAATAAATTTTTTAAGTCAATTTTGATTCTTAGGAATTCATATGTTAATCCCATTAGACCCAAATTTTCTTGGGTACCAAAGCTTTCTTAAATCTGGTTTTTTAGGAAATGTGTCTTGGGAATATCAAAAAGGATGTTTGGTACATGGATAGTGGATTATAAATACATATTAATGGTGATATATCAAACTTTGTATCATTTAATCAATGTGATAGAGGTAATGTTAGTTTTTTTTATAATTCAAAATGAAAGGTAAAAGGTTTTGGTGAGGTTGTAATTTCTAATTTTGCTATTATTTATAAAGTTTTATATTTTAAAGGATTAAAAAATAGTTTAATAATAATTTTTCATCTATGTGATGATGAAATTTTTGTTAAATTTCAAAATGATAAATTCATTTTATTCAAGGATAAATCTATTTTATTTTATGTAAATAGAAAATAAAACATTTATTCAATAAATTTTACTGAATTAACTGATCAAAATGTAAAAGGTTTAAATGTTGTACAATATAATAAAAATTTGTGGAATAGGAATTTGGGACATGATAATTTTAGTTTGATGCAAAATTTTTCCAAGAAACAAACTATTTTGAAATTACCTGAGCTTAAATTGTACAAATACCTTTTTTACTCTTGCTTGAAAGGTAAACAACACAAAGAAAAATTCAAATCAATTAAATAAGTAAAAACTATAATTAATATTGATCTCATTACTTTGGATTTAGTTTTCCCTATCAAACTTTCTAGTTTGAGTGGTAAATATTGTTTTTTTATTATTAATGATTTTACTAAATACACATGGGATGATTTTCTCACACTGAAATCTGCAACTTTATATAAGTTTGTCAATTTTTGTAAATCAGTTCAAAATAATGAAGTACACTTGATTAAATCAATTATAAGTGGTCATGGAGGTGAATTAAAAAATCTGAAATTTATCCAGTTTTATAAATAAAATGGGTATTTCACAATTTTTCATCCCCTAGGACACCACAACAAAATAGTGTTATATAAAGGAAAAAATATAACTCTTAAATAAATGGATAGAACCATGCTAAATGAGTTTAATTTATCTAAATATTTTTGGGAAGAATATGTGAATACTTCTTGTTATGTTACTAATAGAATTAATTTAATACCCTTGTTGAAAAAGAAACCATATAAACTTTGGAAGGTGATAGAACCTAAAATTGGCTATTTTAGAGTCTTTGGATGTGAAGTTTTTATTCTCAACACTAAGGATGATTTTGATGATTTTGATGAAAAATCTAATGAAGGTATTTTCTTAGGAGTTAAAATAATATTAAGTTATATAGATTATATAATAAAATATCCATGGTTACTAAAGAATAAATTCATGTAAATTTTGATGAAAAATCTTTGAATAAAAGGGTTGATGATATTGATCAACTTGAGTATGAATTTAGAGATTTTAATTTTGAAGAGGAAGAACCTCAAGATAAAAAAGAACATATTTAGGGGGGAAATATTTCTTCTCAATTTGAACCTATTAATGAAAAATATTGGAAAAATCATAGAGACCATCCTATAGATAATTTTATTGGTAATGTTGAATCAAATGTTCAAACTAGAAAATCTATTATGAATATTTGTTCTTATCATTATTTTATTTCTAATTCTGTACCTAAGAATATTGATGAGTATTTAGATTATTATAATTATATCTTGGATATGAAATATGAATTAAATAAGTTTACTAGAAATGATGTTTGGAATTTAGTTGTTCCACTAAATGGTTCTCATATTATTGGGACAAAAGGGATCTTTAAAAACAAACTTGATGAATCAGAAAATATAGTTAAAAATAAATCTAGATTACTTTCTCAAGTTTATTCTCAAGAAGTGGTTATTGATTTTATGGAATCCTTTTCTCCTACTTCTAGGTTAGAAGTAATTGGGATATTATTATATTATGCTGCTTTTCATGGACTTAAATTAGTTCAAATGGATGTCAAAACCACTTTTTTAAATGGTTATATTTCTGAACAAGTGTATGTTAGATGTCCCTCTAGATTTTAAAATAAAAACATATTGATTATGTTTTTAAATTATCTAAATTTTTATATGGTTTGAGACAAGATCCTCAATCTTGGTATGAAAGGTTAATTAATTTTATTTTGAAAAACAATTTTGAGAAAGTAAAGGTTTATCCTACTCTATTTATTAATAAAAGTTTTAATGATATTTTTATTGTAAAAATTTATATTGATTATATTATATTTGGATATTCAAATAAAAGTATTTTTAATTAATTTTCATATTTTATGACTTTTTAATTTTATATGAGTATGATGGAGGAATTGAAATTATTCCTTGGTTTAAAAATATTTCAAATAAATGATGGTGTTTTTCTAAATCGGTCCAATTATGCTAAAGAGTTGGTTAATATATTTGGTTTAGATTCTTCTGAAAGTGAAAATACTACCATTAGTACTACTTTAAAGTCATATTTAGATAAATCTGGAAAATATGTTGATGTTAAAATCTATAGAGGCATGATTGAAAGTTTATTATATTTAACTACTTCTTGGCCTAATTTAATTTTTTTCAGTTTTCAAGTGTGCTAGATATCAAATTGACCCTATGTAAAGTCACATTAAATTATTTTAAATGATTATTAGATATGTTAAAGGATATTTGAATCTTGGTTTATTTTACCTAGATAAAACTAACTTTGATTTGATAATCTATTCTAATTCTAATTTTAGTGGATTCAATATAGATAGAAAAATCACATTAGTTATGTATCATTTAATTGTTAAATATTTATTTTATTTAGATTTAAATAAAAAGATTGGTTCTATTTCAGATTTTGAATCTAAATATATAGTTATTGCATCTTGTTATGCTCAATCATTATGGATAAAGAAAACACTTTCTGATTTTGGTTTTATTTTTGATAATATTCCTATTTTATGTGGAAATAATTCTACTATTTCCATTTCTAAAAATCTCTTACAACACTCTAGGACTAAGCACATTGAATTAAGGTTTCATTTTATTAGAGAACATGTATAAAAATGAAATATGATACTGGAATTTATTTCTATAGAAAATAAACTTACTGATATATTTACTAAGACCATGGAATTTAATAAGTTTTAGAAAATAAATATTTAACTTGGTATGATAGAGATTTAAATTTACATTTATCTAGCATGAATTTAGAGGGAGCTTGAGTATGTTTATATACTGAAATTTTCAGATTTACATGAAATATGGTAAATCTAGAAACTATTTTTCATATTAATATTTATTAATTTCAGTAAATATTTGTTTATTATATTACTATTTTAAGACTTGTAATACATACTAGATGATTTTAACTTGATATTTAAACTTTTATTTTGCATAAAATCTTATTTTATGAAGGGTTTCTGTTTATTTTTTCCTAAAAATCTTTTAAAATTATACTTGTTGTATAGTGGCTTCTTAACATATGTTTTAAATAATGGAAGGCTTTATAGTGGCTCTTTGAGATATTTTTTGAAATATGAATGTTTAATAATGTTTTATACACTATTTACACTCATTTTAAGGAGATAATTTTTCTATTGAAACTTTATATTTTTGATAATTTCAAAAGGGGGGAGAATTTTTTGAAATTATACTTGGTATTGTAATTATCAAAAAGGGGGAGAATTTTGAATATATCCTTAAACCAATTTATGTTTTGAGAATTTCAAATATTTTTTTTTATTTTCTTTAAATTTTTTATTACATTTAATTTTTTATTAATTAAAGTATGTTTAATCCTGATCATATCATAATGTTTATTTGCTTAAAATATCTTTAAATTTCATGCTTTGTTTGGTTATAACATGTGCTACAAGTTTCATGAAGTGTTTATAGGATAAATAAGTCATTTATGACCTTTAAATATCATTTTTTCATGATTTTTGTTGTTTCCATGTAGCCAATTTTTTGTTCACCACATAGCCAATTTGAAATTCACATAGCCAATTTCAAATCCACATAGCCAAATTTTCAGATTCTCTAACCTTATTTATTTTGAGTATAAATTTTGATGGACAAATCCAAATTTAGTTATTTTTTTATTTGTAAATCTGAAAAAATTATCTACATTTCATTAGAAGACATAAAATTTTTAATTGGTATCTATAATTTTATAAATTAGGTTATAAGTTACTACATGTTTTCAGTCTAAATTCTATAGTTTTTAAGAACTGTTTTATTACTATATTTTGATGATAACTTGTGTTATAGATGCCCTATTAAGGTGATTATTGATTATTTTGAAATATAATTTTATAAATATAATTCAAATAGACCCAAATATTATTATATAGTTTATAATGCCTTATTTTGTTATGAAATTTGATAAGTCAAGCTGTCTATAAATTTCTAGAATCAGTTATGTGAATTGCCTACATTAATCGACCACATGATCAATTTTCTTACATGAATTATCTACATGATTAATTTTATTACATGAATTAGACTATGTCGGTTCTCTTAGTCGGTGAGATTTTCTATGTAGTGAAAAAATTCTATGTGAAAATTACCAATGTGGATTTTCTTACGTGGTTATGTGAAATTCTACGTGTTGTTCAGAAACTTAGAAATATACTCTATTTTCATATTATTTCACATTTAAATTTGACTAAAGTTTATTACGGATATAATTAGTGTTTTATTTGTTAAAAAATTACTTATTAATTATTTATAATTCATTAGAACATATTTTAAATTTTTTTGTGATGAATTAAATGTGATTCACATGAGATTTATATTATATTGGTGTTCACGTTGGAAATTTTTTGAACTTGAAATATCTAAATTCAAATATGTGAAATATGAAGGTTTGATCTCATATATTGTTAGGGTGTTTTTCTAGGATATTAATTCTTATCATTTACTCTTATATTAATTGATCTAACGAGTTCCATTGTGTAGTCTGTATTTATTTCATAGAATATTAAGAAATACTCGCATGAATGTTTCTTTTTATTTATGAAAGGTTTACAAATGGTAAATTATTTAGGAAAAAATCACGGAAAAATATTAAGTAGTTCATTGGAAAAATAAATATCCAATGGATTTCAAATTCAAAAGATGTTGTTCATAAAAAAACGCTCTTTATATATTTGATAGAACCAGTGAAAAATATACAAGGTAGGGGATTATTCTAGAATTGTAAAAGTGTTTCATTATTTGGCGATCAACTACTAATCTCATCTAAAGAAAAATAATTTGATCCTTTGATGTTGGAAAGTTTTTTACTACCTCGACACTTAGACTATGAAGTGTTCATTCGGGTTCTATGGTTTTACTTCTTTCTATTATTTTATATGTACATAATTTTAAAGGGTTATACTAACCATTAAAAGGTACGTAACTTGGTTGTAACTCCTAAACAAAATTCATACACTGGGTTGTGTATCTAGGTGGTAAAATTTCAAGTTGTTTGGGTTGTGCATCTAGGTAGAAAAATTCATATCTGTTTTGGGTTTAAGCCTCCAAGGGGAATGGATTTACAATTGGGTTGTGACTCCCGATGGGAAAAATTCATTATAAGATTCAATTATAGTAGTTATAGTGGGTGTTATATCTATCAGTTCATCAAAGGGGTGAAGAGTAGAGAAGGCTCATTTAGATATGAACTACTATAAAAATATAACATGTTCATTTTTTTTTATTTCCACTACACTAAATTTAATATTATGATATTATCTTCAATTAATTTTAATAAGGAAAATTCACCCCCTCTTGGAAATTTTTCCATATTAACTCTGGAAAATAACTATGAAGGTAACGAATCACCATAAACCACCACTTGATTGTGTACTTTTTGATCCACACATATATGTATGTTTGAGGAAAAATAAATCACTATATCAATTTTAATTTTCTAAAAGTAATTTTTTATTTATTTTTTCTAATTAAAAAATATTCAAACATGCCAGATGATTCATAATCACAAAATTATGAGAATGTATATTTATGGGGCCATTGGATGTGTTTTTTATCTTTATATTAAATGTGGTAATTATAAAATTGATATTAAATTGTTAAATTTGACCATATTATTTCATACATTATAGGAATATTTTTAATTCCAAGATATATAAAACTTTAAAATCATGTATACAACCATGAAACTTTTCAATTATGTAAATTGACACTTTGTTATTAATCCTTAAAAAATATTTTTTTCCAAAAAAGAAACACAAATCAAATTTTGTATGGTAAAAACTTAGTATCAAATTTATAATCCCAAAATCAATCCACTTAGAAAAGGTAGGTAGTAGGTTCCTATGGTTAAAAACAAATCTTACTCTATTTCCCACAGGAATATGATCTCTTGCTTTAACCAATTCTATTTTTCTTCTCAAATAGTTCACATCAACAAAAATGTATGATACACATCCAACATCCATGAAATATAATAAAAATGATTAATATCCCTAACATATACACCTTAATACCCATGTTTTTAGGATTCTCATTAATTCATTCGCTCATATTGAATGCCTTTAAATTTTCATACTTATTTTGAATTTATAATATATTAATTCCAATATAGGACACCTTATGTGAAACGAAAAAACCATTAGAAATAGAAAAATGCTAATGATAGTTTTTAAAAATTCATAAAAAGAAAAAAAATCTTAGATTATTATGAAAATAATTCAATGTAATGATAAAATAAAAATTAAAAAAAATAATAATTTTAACACCCTAAGTTTTCTAATAAAAGGGAAAACTATGTTTGATAATGTATGTGATGCACAACATTGAGCCTAAACAAACTGTGATATAATATTAATATTTAAAAGTGATCAATATAACCTAGCCATTAAATTTTAATGTATAAATATTATTAAATACTTTATTAAATATATATAAAGTCCCTACTAAATATAAATTTATTTGTAAATTATTGATAAATAAGCACTCAACTTCAATAAAGACAGTTTATTCGGTAAAAAAATATGTTTCCTTCAAAATTGATTTTTTATTGCTCTTTATGAAAAAATAATATAATTAATTTATATAACATTTATAAATTTTATTTTATAAAATTGAAATCATTTTTGAAATAAACTTATCGATATTAACATAGGGTAAAATTTTGGGATTTTTCAGAGAATATTAATTTTTCAGTGAATAGTGAAAAATACCGATAAAACTATCATTTATTTTAATAAATTATGTAATTTAAAAGTATCAATGTTATTTTAATATGATAAGTATTATTATTTTTATATTTCATCCAATTAATTGCATTTAAATCATCTTTATAATGGATTTTATTATAAGTTTATTTCTAGGATTTAAAACACTTTTTTCTGAAAATTGTTTCAAAGTATATAATGTTTCTCCCTTTTAAATAATTACAATAACCCCTAATGAGGAATTATTTAAATTAAATTTATTAATTTTATATCTATATATATTAATTTAAATTAATTTATTATTTTTACTTCTCATATAGTTAATACGATATTATCTTTTCCTCAAAAATGTATTTCTTGAAAACCAGTTTTTTCGACACACCTACGGGTTTAATTTTAAATTAAAATTTTCCACTTATGTGAGTTGAAGTTGTAAAAATGGATTTAATATTTTTAATCTTCATAATTTATATTATATAATAAGTTTAACTTAATTTTTTACCATAATGAATAGTGAAAATAGTAAAAATTATTTACCGTGATAAGGTAAAAACAGGTTTACTGGGGGTTAGACTAAAAATTTAATGGATAAAAATGACCCAAAAAATTTTATAATTAATATTTTATAGTCATATTTAGACATTATATCTTTTATGGTTCGAAAATTTTCCATTTTGGAGACTTTTGGCATGAAAAAAATGTGGGTGTAATTCTCTCTTTACAAAAATTCCAAGTGTGTCCTCTCCTCCACTTAAAAAAGGCCACCCACTATACTATCCTTTAAAAACTTAAAAAACCCATTGATTCAGAAAATACCTACCCAAATAAATTCCTTAAATCCCTTTAATCATCCTGTAATCCTTGGTTTGATCATAAATCCAACCTAGAAATGCTTTTGGTGGAAACCTAAATAAGTTGTCTAAAGAATAGGTAACGTCCTTAACTGAGTGTTTTATTTTATTTCTTCTTCAAACTCATGAAAATATTATTAAACCATGATTATATAATAAAATTAGTATCTTTAATATAATTATATGTTTTTATATTAAGTTAATTACCTACAACTATCTCCTCATCCCTCAAATGGGAAACAAAATCATTGATCGTGTGTACGGTGGACTACCACCTCTCGAACCGACATAATTGTTTTCCATCACCACTACTCCCGGTTGGATATAATGATTTATTTAATATTTATATATTATATTTATGATATAATTATACTTCTAGAGTTATAATATAACATATTCTTTATTTCCTTCCATTATATAGAGAATATGATAATGTCGCTCGTGTGTACGGCAAACTATCACCTCACAGAGCGATGTGATTCATTTTTCACTTACACTTTACATGGAAGGTAATAAGGTTTAATTTAATTTTTATATATTATATTCATGAAATATTGATAATTATTTAAATTAAATATATCATATACTTTCTTATCTTATCATCCAATGAATAAATGATAACGTCGTTCGTGTATACAACAGATTATACCACCTCGTGAAGTGATGTGATTTGTTTTTATTACTACATCACATGGATGGTATGTGTAAGGGTATTTAAATAAATAATATTATATTTATTATATAATTATAATCCTATAAAGATAAAATAACACTTACATTATTTCTATTATTATCTTCTAAAAATGGAAACGTTACTCATGCATACGTACGACCTACTGTCTGCATTATTATAATGTATTTCATTTTTCATAACCATATTTAATAGTTGGTTAAAAATATATAATTTATGTATAAAAATTATAATTATTTCATGTTCACAATTATTTATATTATTAATTAATAATTTCTATGACCTTAGTCAACTTACTAAAGTGATTTTGGACATGTGAGTCATTTATCGTTAAAACATCCAATGTAAAATTAATTGGTTAAGTAATTGAATATGACATGGTAAAAATTAAAATAAAAGGAATAATAAACTTGAAAAAAATTCTTAAGAAATTAAATAATTAACTTAAGTTTATTATTCATGTAGATAAAGAATGCATGTGACAAATCATACCTGATGTAAGGGATCTTTCTAACCCACCATTTTCTTCAAGTTATGACCATTCTCTCTCTAACTCACATTATATATCTTTAAGTTATGGAATTATTATAAATTATATATATATATGTCTCTCACATGTATTCATTGATTATTTTACCCTAATTTAGTGGTTTAATATATTCCTTATTACCATTTCTCAAATGCCTTCTTTAAGAAATCCCTCTTGATTATGTTATGGGACAAGATTATGCAGCCCATTTATTTCCATGGGTAATTCTTATGTTTATGAATTATTATTGATATCCTTATGTTTAACTCATATTTATGTAAATTAAATGAATGTTATCGGTGGACATGAAATTGTACATCCCTCCAATGCATTGAGTAATGTTTTAGTCTCATGAGACATCATATATGGGATTAGGGAGTGAAATTAATCCATTATGGGACTATCCACCATGTGATGTTGTCTTGGTAGTTAGCCTTAACTTATGTTTATTTAATGTTTTATGTCATTTCCACTTTTCCATGTTTCTGTGGTCTTATGATATTATGTTCTTTATGTTATTATTCAACTTGATTACTCATGTACCTTTTATTTTATGATATCATGTTATACCTTTGACTCACATGTTATGTTTCCTCATCATTATTATTCCTTTACTGGGATTTTTAGCTCACCCCTTTCTTTAATGTATTCCTTAGGTTATCCCATGTATATTTAGGAGCTCAAATAGATTTTAGGATCTCACTATGTAGAATAAAATAATAATTCCATGTTTTAGTTTCCTTTTATGTATTAAGATCCTAGTCTTCCAAAGATTCTAGGTATTTATCATATTTATGCTGTATTAATGGATATTTATATTTAATAATCATGCAATGATATGTGTAAAATGTAACGACCCAAAGTTTTTCAATGGAAATTCCCTTCTTATATTTATGTCATAAAATCACATGAAAGCACAACATAATGAACTACTAAGTGATAAGTGACCTTTAAGCATAATTTTTTCACTTCTGTGTTTCGAATTTCAAAAATCCGGCATACACGGTTGTGTTCAAGATGTTTTTTGGAGTCTAATAAAACAAAAATAATTTTTGGTGAATAGTAACCTACCCTAATGAATAGTAACATACCCTTATGAATAGTGATATACCCTAATGAATAGTAACCTCACCTATGATAGTATAAAAATAATATACAAGTTGGAAGTACAATATACCTATATTTTAGAATGAGTTAATGCATGTTTTAAATCTGGTTTTTGATAATAAATTATGATTTTAATTATGATTTTTTTAGCCTCATGTTTTATGTTATATGTACCTAGTCTTCCAAGACACTAGACATAACGATCCTTGACTTGTACTCTGATGATGAATTATGCATAAATCATGAAATGTTTTATGTAAAAAGGCTCAGGTCGCTATATAAAATGATTGGAGCACTATAGTTGGTATCAGAGGAAAGGTTTAGTTAACCTTTGAAAACTAGTATTATAAAACCATAGTGAGAACCTTAGGGATAAGTCTAAGGATAAGACTAAGTATAGAAAAATATTCTGGAATCTTGGTTAAGTATAGAGTGAGTGGTTTTCAAGAAATTACATCCGTGTCTGGATACTATAAGTGGATGCGGTTATGAAACAGATGTACCTAGGGGTAATAACTCTGAAAAAGGCATGTCGGGCTTGACTTGAGTGTTAACTTGTACACAATAATGGGCCTTATTGCACACTTGGTTTGACACTCTCAGGGGATATGTTTTGGAAATTCATAAACTCTTTCTAAATCATTATGAAGGGAACATAAATGCTTATAATATTTTATATTGGGAGATAAATCATAGATAAATTAGATTGTAACCTATAAATTCATAAGTTAATGAATATATTTCATTTATGAGTTATCACTTTAATATTCATAGTTTACTATATATGTGTTTAATAGTTTAAAAATACCCATCCTTAATTCTTCTTTTTTGGTCAGATAACTAGAAATAGGAGAAACTGAGTCAATAACCATTGTCATGGGTAATGTGATGACTACCCAAACGAGATTCCCAAACCGATGGAAGCAGGAGTCGTGACCTTCATGGTAATAATTTCTTTGTTAACTCAAGTTTTGAACCAAAAATTAAATCAATTGGAACACCCGAATCCCCCCAAGAAATAGAAAGTTGCAATTGAGACCTTTATGTGATAAAGGCCTCCAACATTCAGTGGATATTCTGATCCTTCAATTATGTAACAATGGATCAAATCCATTGAAAATATCTTTATATCCATCAATGTTATGAGAGAGATAAGGTTGAACTAGTTTCTTATCTTATAGAGGGATAAGCCGATTAATGATGTACATTGATCAAGAATATAAAGCTTGAGGAATATATAAAAGATATGGAGTAGAAGAAATTCTAGAAAAAAAATTGAAAAATATTTTCCTCGCACTCTCTAACTTAAAATGCATATGGATACCTTAGCCTCAACCAAAAGGATAACAATCTGTTGGGGTGTATGAATCAAAATTCAGAATACTTGCATGATACGCCTCCAGCTTTGTCATCTCTCATAAAAGTAAAGTTTCCACTTATTTGGTGGGATAAATCCAAGTCTGTGAAAATATTTGGTAGTTTTATACTTCTATGGTTATGAGTAAATTTAAAAATGTGCCATCAAATTTGAGATGTAGATCAGAAAATCTCAAGTCTCTCATAGGGATAAGAAGCATAAAATGGAGTTTAACTCTGGTGTTGTGATAGAGAAATCTAATGGTGAAAAGAAATTCCAAAATCCCACTTGTCAAAAGTGTGGGAAGAATCCTCCTGGAAATTGTTTGAAGGGGACTAAAAAGTGCTTTAGGTTCAGGAAGGAAGGGAACCAAGCTAGTAATTGCTGATGGGAGAAACCCACCAATGTAATGGAAGAAAGGAATACTCCATCTAACTCTCAACCTATTTTCCAATGTTACAAATGCAAGAATATAGGACACTATGTGAATCGATGCACTAATACAATGGTTATTGATGACAAGAAATAACAACAACCTCCAAGGCCTAGAGAGAAAGGGAGAGCTTATTCCATCACAACTGTAGAGGTGGATCCCGATAATAAAGTGGTTATAGGTATGATAGTTATTCATTCAAGAATAGAAAATATACTTTTTTATTCTATTTCTATGAATTATTTTATATCATTCAAGTTTAGTATAACTATTCAAGCACCACCTCAAAATATGGAAGCTTATTAATCAGTGAATAAGGAGAATGGGTCAATTATAGCATCCCAATAATATAACTCATCCCCTATCCATATTTGTAGGTTGAACTTCCCAAAGAACCTTGTGATACTTTATTTAGCATAAGTTGATGAAATTATAGGCATTGATTTGATTTCCTTATATAGAGCCAACATAAAATTTAAAGAGATGGAAATCACCCTCTGAATCATGAATCGTCCTTTGATTCTATACAAGTGAAAGGAGGAGGATGAATCTCCTTTGGTATCATCAAATGAATCATGGACATTTTTTCCTTCTAATAAATCCTATCTTGATCAAATAATTGATAATAAGGAAATGATCATGCTTGAATACATGCCCATTGTGAGGTATTATATTGATGTATTTCTCGAAGAGTTGTCTAGTCTTTATCCTATCCAATAGGTTGAATTTTTAATAGATATTACACCTATATATTTTCCAATATCTAAGACTCCATATGGAATAGATATTTTTGAACTTTTAGATCTTAAGAAGTAGCTACAAGAGAATCCGGATAAAAGTTTTATATGCCTGATTGCTTCACCATGGGGTGCATCGGTCCTCTTCATCAAGAATAATGATGGACCAATCTGCCTTTAAATTAATTATCATGATCTTAAAAAAAATTGCAATAAATAACAAGTATCCACTGCTATGGATAGATGAATTATTCGATTAATTATGTGGGGATAATTATTTCTCTAAGGTAGAACTTCGGTCAGGATATCACCAATTAAGGGTGAAGAAGGAATATATTACCAAAACTAGAATTTGAGCAAGGTATATGCACTATGAGTTCATAGAAATGCCTTTTATACTCACTAATGATCCAAAAAAATTATGAAATTAATGAATATAGTCTTTAGGGATTACCTTGATATTTTTGTGGTAGTCTTTATAGATGATATTATGATATACCCCAAGATAAAAGAGGATCATGATGAGTATTTTAATAATGTTCTAAAGGCATTGAGAAAGGAGAATCTATATACAAAGTACATTAAATGTGATTTATAGATGAAGAAAGTATCATTATTGAGGTATATTATCACCAAAAAAGGGATATATGGGGACCCTTATAAGATAAAGGCAATTAAGGACTAGCCTAAACCAACATCTATAATGGAGATCCATAGTTTCCTTAGAATAACTGGGTATTACCGATGATTTTTGAAAAAAATTTCACAGTTCTCAAACTCACTTAGGGAGAAGTGTGAAATATATACAGATCATAAGATCCTAAAATATATATTCACACAAAAGTAACTTAATATGCACTAGTGAAGATGGTTAAAGTTGACCAGGACTATTATTACTCAATCCATTACCATATTGGTAAATCAAACAAAGTGGAAGATGTTCTAAGTAGAAAGGATCCAATGATTTTATCAATTATGAGAGTTTAGAAGGATCCAATATTCTTAGATTTTCAAAGTATGGATATGGGAATAGTAAAAGGATATTCATCCTTTCTTTATCAAATATATTCTCAACCATCCATTCTTGAGAGGATCAATGAGGCCTAAAAATAGGATAAGGTGCTACAAAAAAGGTAGTGAATATTCTAGAGTTTAAGTTTGCTAAAAATGGGGTTATAAGGTTTGGAACCCAAATATGTGTCCCATCAAAAAAATAAGAGGTATATTATCGATGATTCACAGAACTCATCCTTCTCTATTCATCTAGGAAGCACTAAGATGTATATAGATTTAAAGAAAAAAATTTAGTGGGATAATATGACAAGGAAGATTACAAAATTTTTATCTTGATGATTATATACTAACAAGTCAAGGATGAATGATATAATTCTAAGGGTATGATGAAACCATTGACCATACTAGTTTGGAAATGGGAAAACATAACCATGTATTTTTTGTATGACTCACCAAGACACCTAAAGGAAATAACACCATCTGGGTGGTATTCGGTCATCTTATAAAGTTGGCACATTTCATTGTTATCAAGGAATATTTATCTCTTGAAAAACTCAATAATATACACATAATGTAATTATAAATATTTCATGGAGTCCCACTCTCCATTGTATCTGATTGAGAACCAAGGTTTACCTCAAGGTTCTGGAGAATCCTTTAGCAAGCATTGGATACAGAACTCAGATTCAGTTCTACTTATCACCATCACACAGATGTTCAGTTTGGGATAACAATCCAAATTCTAGAGGATATGTTGATATATTGTTTAATGGATTTCCATGTATGTGGGAATTAACACCTTCCCCTAGTAAATTTCTCATATAATGAAAATTTTCATTCTATTATTCAAATGGAACCTTATGAGGATCTATATGGGAAGTGATGTTGGACTCTGACATATTGGGATGAAGTTTGAGAATGGAAGCTTATGGAACCTAAACTTTCCCAAGAGATAACAAAGAAGGTCCAAACCATTAATAATCATTTGAAATCCATGAAAAGTTGACAAAGAAGATATGTAGACAATAATTAATGAAGCATGAATTTTGAGGATGGAGATAAGGTGTTACTTCATATATCATAATGGAAGAAATTCATTATGTTTGGTAAGAATAGAAATCTTATTTCTAGATACATCAGTCCCTTTGAGATCCTTGATCTCATCAGAGTAGTGGCTTATCAACCAGCACTTCCACCTAACCTATCTCAAGTACATTATGTGTTCCATGTATCTCTCTTGAGAAAGTATATACCAGACCCCTCACCTGTACTAAATCCAAACATAGTACTATTAGAGAAATAAATTTAATACTAGGAGAAGATGGTGAAGATCTTAGATCATAAAGACAAAGTTATATGCAATAAGACACATCACCTGGTCAAAGTGTTGTGGTGAAACCACAAGTTTGAGGAAACAACATAGGAAACAAAAGAGGAGATGAAGTAGAATTACCCTCAATTATTTTCAACTTGGTTTGTAATATAAAATTTTGAGGGTGAAATTATTTAAGGGGGAATAATTTAACACCCTTAGTTTTAAAAAAAAGGTAAAACTATGTTTGATAGCGTATGCGGCATGACACATTGAGTTTAAATGAACCTAAATATATTATTATTATTTAAATGTGATAGATATAACCTAACAGTTAATTTGGAGATTATGAATACTATTAAAAACTTTATTAAATATATATAAAGTCTCTACTAAATATAAATTTATTTATAGATTCTTAATAAATAAGCACTCAACTTCAATAAATATATTTTATTCTATAAAAAAATGTGTTTCCTTCAAGAATGATTATTTATTTCTCTTTATAAGAAAGTATTATAATTAATTTTTGTAACTTTTATAAATGTTAAATTATAAAATTAACATCAATTTTTAAATCATCATATCAATATTAACTTAGTGTGAAATTTTTGGATTTTTTGGAGAATATTAATTTCTCAGGGAATAGTGAAAATACTGATAAAACTATTATTTATTTTAATAAATTAAGTAATATAAAAGTATAATTTTTATTTTAATATGATAATTTTTATTATATTTAATCCAATTAATTACATTTAAATAATATTTATCCTATATTTTATTTTAAGTTTTTTTCTAGGCTTTAAAACACTTTTTTTTCTAAAATCCATTTCAAAGTGCATAATGTTTATCCATTTTAAATAATTAATATAAACCCTAATGAGGAATTATTTAAATAAAATTTATAGATTATTTATCTATAAATATTAATTTAAATAAATTTAAATATTATTACTTTTCATAGAGTTAATATGAGATCATCTTTTCCTTAAAAATGCATTTCTTAAAAACCCATTTTTTCGACATGTCTGTGGGCTTAATTTTAAATTAAATTCTACAAATTTTGTAATTTTAATTCAGAAAAATGGACTATTTTTTTTAAAAAATAATAATTCATATTATATAATAAGGTCAATTTAATTTTTTACCATAATTAATAGTGAAAACTGTAAAATTTATTTATCGCAGTTAAGATAAAAACGGGTTTACCGAGGGGTTAAACTAAAATGATAAGGGTGAAAAATGACTCAAAACCACTATAATTCCCATTTTATGGTCATATTTAGACCTTATATCTTATAAGGTTATAAAATGGTGTATTTTTTATCCTTTAAACATGATAAAAACATGGTTTTAATTCTTTCTTTTCTAATATTCCAAGTGTATCCTCTCCCCCACTTATAAAAGGCCATACCTTATATTCTTCTTTCCACACTTAGAAAACTCATTGGTTTACCAAATAAATTCCTTAATTATATATTATCATCATATAATCCTTTTTTCAATCATAAATCTAATCTAGTAAGGATTTTTGTGCAATCTTAAAGAAGTTTTCTGAAGAAGAGGTAACGTCCTTAACCGACCGTTTTATTTTATTTCTTCTTTCACCTCCTTAAAATTTTATTAAAAAATTATGATTTAATAACCTAAATATATTATATATATTGAGATTTTATTATGTTAAGTTCATGACTTACAACCATCTCTTCCTCCCTTAAATGGGAAACAAAATCATTGATTGTGTGTATAGAGGACTGCCGTCTCGAGAACCGATGTAATTCATTTTCTATCACCACTTCCAACGGATGGATATAATGATATATTTAATGTTTTTATATTATATTTATGATATAATTATACTTATATAATTATAATATATCATATAACTTTTTAATTTTCATTCTGTAGAGAATATGATAACATCACTCGTGTGTACTGTGGACTACCACCCAATGAAGCGATGCGATTCATTTTTTACTTATGATTTACATAGAAGGTAATAAGGATTGATTTTATGTTTATATATGATATCAATGAAATATTAATTATTATGGGAAATAAATATATCATATACTTTCTTACCTTATCATCTAATAAATAAATGATAATTTCGTTTGTGTGTACAGCGGAGGAGATGTGATGCATGTTGAGATGGTGATCTTGGACCTCTCCATCTCATCTTCGATGCCCTAGGCACCATTGATGGTGCTCAAGGATCCCCCTCCTATTTGGAGGGGGGAGGTCCTCTTTTTCCACCCTCCCCATCTCATCGTCTCCATTTCATTCCTTTCTCTAACCCCAGATCTCTTCCGAAGATTCCAGAAATCTCACTCGGCCTGAAGGTCACTGATCTGTTAGAAGTCTCTCTTCAACTTCCAATCTCACTTTAGGAGTTCTCTAATGACTCAAGTTTCTTCAACCTAACACTGGTTTCTGGATTCTGGCAACATCTTCCTACAATCGGCGAGTTTGATCGTTTCATCTTCAACTCCTGGGGTTTAAAGTATCACGTAGTAGTAGGGATTCTCGTTCACAAACACATCATGTTTAGGTTTGTGACTATAGAGGATCTCATTATTGTGTGTTCTAATGATCCTCGTAGATGCAATGGATACTTATTCTATGTATTCCGTTGGTCCTTTGATTCCACATGAATAGAGGTACTCCAATGACAGAAATCTAGGTAAGACTCCCAGAACTTCCCCTTCCCTTTCAAAACCCTCCTATCTTGAAGGTTATTGGAAAACTCGTTGGGAGATTCTTGTGCTCTAATAGTCAAACATAAGTTGTCAGTCACCCTGTTTTCCCCCATATATGTGATAAGGTTGACGTTTCGAAGGCATCGATAGGCTGGTTCTGGATTAAAGTAGGCGAGGAATTTTGGGGGAATCAGTTCGCCGTCTACGAATTATGGCATGATTACTGTGTCTCCTATGGACGGCTTGGGAATATGGCTTTTTCATGCCACAGTGGGTCTCAGAATGGTAGTAAGGGTCCTCATGAGATGATTACCTTGGGTGATGGTGGGTCCCTCAATATCCCGTTGTCTGCTGGGGCTTCCACTGATCGTGGTCACAGTTTGAATGGGGATTGCTTTGATACAAATGAAGGTCGAAGGTTGTATGGGCCCAAGAAGACCTCTTATTGTCATGTGCTCTCCTGTGATGGAGCATAGATTGTTCAAAAACCCCCAAAGACCATGATTCTAGAACCAAAAGTCTCAGACGTCTTTAGAAGACTAAAATGTGATTTGGGAGCTGCTAGCCCTTCTCAGGCAGTGGTTGTTGTGCCTCTGTGTAGTAGTGTGGACCATTTAAATGCTACAAATCCAATTTGCACTACACTAACAGGAAGTACAGGGGCTGGAAAGGTTATGCAACTGGTTTCAGCAACTCCAATCATTGGAGATGTGGTGTTTGGAGAAGTCGGTGTTGATCTACCCACTTGTAAGAATCCTAAATGACTGTTCTTGGAGGATTCAAATACATAAGTCCAATTTATGGGTTGCGAATTTGAGCAGCCAAGTGGTCCAGATATGCCAGTGTAGGTCTCATAGGTAAGGCAATCCTATGTTGAGAAGGTCAAGTATAGGGGCATGAGTTTTAATCCTCAAAATCAGTTTGCTATGTTGGGTGAAAAAGAGTGACAAGATTGTGAGGATGGGCATGAAGTGGATTCTATCTAGGAGAATATAGAGTCTTCCTCGGACTCCCCTACTGAGTCCAAGGAAGAGTTCATGGTGGAGGAATATCTCAGATCCTCTTCAAGTAAGGCAAAGATCACTACCATTGATTCAGATAGTTTTATTAAGCGCACATGGAGGCTGCATCGAAGAAAGGACTATTCAAATCTAGCAAGTCCTCATGTGACTAGATCCTCAATAAAAGGAATGGCACTTATGAAGGTGTCCTATAATGCAGATAACCACTCTTTGATCAAAGAAAAAGACTCTAATAAGCATGAGGAGACTAGTGAAAATGAGGTTGTGGATTCAGCTATCCTACACTGTGGGAAGGAAATGATGGAGTGTGATGAGTGGGAAATCATTATAAATGGCACCAAAGAATTATTAGAGAAGGATCTAGAGGTCAATTGCATGCAAGAGAAATTGGATAGGCTGGTTGGGAGGAGTGTCCAGGTTAATGTTAACTTGGAACAAGATTACTAGATCAAAAAACAACGATGTATTTTGGCTCATGGATTTAATGACAAGAAGATTTCAGTGGATGATCTCATCTACTCTTGGGACAAGATGGCATTATATTTTGAAGACCTCCTCAAAGACGATCTGGACGAGTGCGCCTCTTCTCCCCAATGGAGTCCCCTCATAGGTATGATCTCTAAAATACTTAAACTACAATTTATAGATTTTTCTATTTCCTTTTAATTTGTTTGATGTCTCTTATGGTATTTTCTGGTTTCTCACTTTTTCCTCAAAAGTGTTTTCTTAATAAAAAATATATATTGGTGGTGTACAACTGACTACCGCCTCCTGAAGCGATGTGATTTGTTTTTATTACCACATCACAAGGAAGTTATGTGTAATCGTATTTAAATAAATAATATGATATTGATGGTATAATGATCATCCTATAAAGATAAAACATCACTTACCTTATTTCCATCATGATCTTTGAAAAAATGAATCGTTACTCATGTATACGTACGACTTATTGTCTTCATTATTATAACATAGTTCATTTTTCATAACTATATTTCATGATTGGTTTAAAAAGTATAATATATGTATAAAAAAGATAATTATGTCATGGTTAACATTCTGAATATGATTAATTGGTAATATATTTTACCATAGTCAAATTACCAATGTGATTTTGGACATATGAGCTGTTTTTTGATAAAACATCCGATGTAAAATTAATCGGTGAAGTAACTGAATATGAAATTGTAACAATTAAAATAAAAGTATTAATAAACTTGAAAAGGTTTATTAAGAAATTAAATAATTAAATTAAGTTTATTATTAAGAGAGATAAAGAACGCACATGACTAATCGGGCTCGAGGTAAGGGATCTTTCTAACCCACCATTTTCTATGGGTTATGACTATTCTCTCTCTAACTCACTTTCTCTCTCTTTATATTGTAGAATGCTTCTAAATTATGTATATATGTATAAAAAATGTATACCTAGATTATTCTACCTTCCTTTTATGGGGTAATACATTCCCTATGGCCATTTCTCAAATGCCTTCTTTAATAAATCTCTTTTGATTATGTTATGAGATAAGATTATGCAACCCATTTCTTTCCATGGGTAATTCTTATGTTTATGCCTTATGATTTATATCCTTATGTAGCATGAATATGCATGTACATGAAATGAATGTGATCGGTGGGCCCAGAATTATATATCTCTTCAATGCATTGGGTAATGTTTTAGTCTCATGGGACATCATGTATGGGATTGAGAAGCGAATTCAATCCATTATGAGACTTTGTACATCATGTGATGTTATCTTGGTAGTTAGCCTTGAATTATATTTATGTCATGTTTTATGTAATTTCCACTTTCCCATGTTTCCATGATCTTATGATATTATGATCTTTGTGTTATGTTTCAACTTGATTACTCATGTACCTTCTCTTTTATGATATCATGTTATACATTCGACTCACACATTATGATTCCTTATCATGCTTATTCCCTTAGTGGGATTTTTAGCTCACCCCTTTCTATCATGTATTTCCCAGGTTATCCCATGCATATTTAAGATCTCAAATGGATTTTAGGAGCACACTATAGAGAATAAAATAATAATCACATGTTTTAGTTTCCTTTTATGTATTAAGAACCCAATCTTCCAAAGACACAAGGCCTTTATGATCCTTATGTTATATTAATGGATATTTATGTTTAAGAATCATGTATTAATATGTGTAAAAGGATAAAGTTTCTATAAGAAGAACCAAAAATAAAGAAAACAAGGGGCTAAACATCGATCATAAGAGAAGAACCAATGAGAATAACCAAAAATCAAAAAAAAAACAGTGCCAAACATCACACATACAAGAAGAATAAAAAAATTGAAAAAGGGATGAAAGATTGATTAAAACGAGTGAGGAATAATATAACTTAGATTTATGGGTTGATTGGATCAATATATTCTAAGGAGGAGACTGCAGAATTCGGCTTCTGTGAGAGCTTTAACGGCACAAGCAGGGGCGATCTCAGTTATGGTTCTTTTAAAATAGGGGGATGTGTTTTATCAATGCTAATAAAAAGTATTGATAAAATACACATTTATCAATACTAAAATAAAAATTGCTGATAAATGTATGATTTATCAACACTTTTTGAGCGATGATAAAGCCCCAGATTTATCAGGGTTAAAAAGGTATTGTGTGTGGGTTATCCCTTGTGGGGCTATGACCTGCCTTTTAGGCATGTGTGTGTGTGGTGTGTGTATCTTTGAATGTAATTGTACCCTTAAGCACCTAATATAATATAATATAATATAATATAATATAGCATGGATATATGTTGTTTTTGTCAACACTTCATATTGCACTGATAAATACTAGTAGAAAATAAAAATTAAAAAATAAATTTTAAAATTACAATAAATTACTAATTATATGAAAATTAATATTAAAAATTACTTAATAATAAAAAATATTAAATATTAAAAATAAATAAATTACAAAAAATATTAAAAATAAATAAACAATATTGTTTATATTAAATGTATTAGTAAATGTGATAATATTATGATAAATGTATTAATATCATGATAGATGATTAGATAATATTAATTATGTATGTTATGAAAATATCAAAATCGAATAAACTATATAAATTATACATATTAGAAAAATAATAAAATGAGTAAATATTAAAATAAAAAAACAAATATTAAAAAATGCATTTAAATTAAAAATATTTAAAATAAATTCCTAATTAAAAATGAATAGATAATAATTGTAGAGATATTTAAATAAAAATATTAAAATAAAAATGAATAAATATTAATTATATAAATTAGAAACATATTAAAAATATTGATATCAATAAATAAAAATGTATAAATAAATATTAAAAATGAATAAATTGAAGAAATATTAAATGAATAAATTACAAAAAATATTAAAAGTGAGTAAATATTAAAAATGAACATATAATAATAAATGAATAAATATTAAAATGAATAAATTTCAATAATTAAAAATGAATAAATTGAAAAACAGATACAATAAAATGAATTAATAATGTTAATTATATAAATTAATGAAATATTAAGAATGGATAAATATTAAAATAAAAATAAAAAATATTAAAAAAGAAATATAAAAAAAGAAATTTATAATTAAGTGCAGATTATTAATGAATAAATAATAATTGGATAAATATTGAAATTCAAATATATTAAAATAAAACTGAATAAATATTAATTATATAAATTACATACATATTAAAAACATTGAATATTAATATTTAAAAATGTATGAATAATTATCAAAATTGAATATATTACAAAAATATTAAATGAATAAATATCAAAAATGAATAAATTATAGAAAATATTGAAATTAGAGAAATATTAAAAATGAATAATAATATTAAATGAATAAATGTTAAAAATGAATAAAATTACAAAAAATATGAAAAATATAAATAAATAATATTAAATATATGAGTTTCAAAAATATTAAAAATAAATAAATATTAAAATAAAAATGAATGAATATTAAAAAGTACATTTAAATACAAGAGATCTATAATAAATTACTAATTAAAAATGAATAAATAATAATTGTATAAATATTTAAATACAAAAAAATATTATAATAAATATTAATTATATAAATCACAAACATATTATAAATATTAATTATTAATAATTAAAAACCTATAAATAAATATTAATAAAATGAAAAAAAGTACAAAAAAATTAAATGCGTATATATATATATATATAATTGCATTTATTACATTTGAAAAACCATATGACTTTTCATGTGATTGTGTGTATGTATATGTATGTATGTATGTATGTATATATTTATATATAGACACACACACACACACACATACTATAATGAGATATGTCATATTAAAAAAATAGATGGCATTTCTTATTATATAATGATATATTCATATACATACACACAGACATACACATTACATACATACACATACACACATGCATATGCATAAACATAAACAGACACATAAAAATAGATACACATACATGTATATACACGTACACACACGTATAAGCATATACATGCATACAATTACATACACGTACATACACATACATCCACATACATATGCATACATACACATGGTCCATAAACACACACATATTACATAAACATACACATACATACACATATACACATATAAATGCATACACATACATATATATATATACATACACATACACACATACACACAAACATGCATGCATGTACATCCACACACACACACACACACACACATACATACACATACATGCATATATATATGCACACATATCTATATACATGTACACATAAACAAACATATACACAAACATACATCTATATAAATATACATAAACACACACACAAAACACATATATACACATACATACACATACATACACATATATACATGCACATACACACACACACACATATATCCACATACATACACATGCATATACAGACATACAAATATTTGTATGTTTCAGATTATTTAATATGAATATAAATATATAAATTAAAATAATTATATTTAAATAAATATATATTCATTTATATATTTATATAATTGTTTAAATAAATTATCAAAATATTATCAATTCTACAAAAGAAGCCTTTAATAGCACTAGAATATGACTTTATCAGTGCTAAAAAAGTGCTAACAACGGCAATATGGTTAAAAGCCCTAGGCTTTTATCAATGCTAGAAAATCACTAATAAATGGTTCCTTTATCGTCACTAAAAAATCACTGATAAATCACTCCTTTAGAAGTACTGATAAAAGACAACATTTATCAGCAATTTTATTTAGCGCTGATAAAAGAAGCACTGATAAAGGGGCATACTATAGTGTGATGTTATAGCACACTGCACCACTAGAAACAGAGCATACTGTAGTGTGGTGTAATAGCACACTACAACACCAGAAACACCACCATAAATTATCAAAATCATATAAAAATATAGAATTTAAATGAAATAAAATTTACAATAGAAATACAAGGAAAACACTATTATAGAGGAAAATAATGCACCTGTATAAAAGAAAAAACCACTACTACTTGAGAAAAATAATGCACCTATATAATAAAACAATTCTTATGTTAGTTATAATATAAATAAATTAATTAAATAGAACATGTCAATTTTAAACTAAACTTTGAGTCATACAGGGAACAATGTGAAGTAGATTGAGTTGTGGTTGATTCTTGCACATCACATAATTCATTGTTTGTCTTCAAGAATTATCTCTGTTAAAATTAACTAAATAATTATAATATAAAAATTATAAGAAAATTAATTAAGTAATAGAAGATAGAATAATTAGAAAACTATCTAGGCTCCTTTGCTTAGTTTTGGTGACGTGATGCTGTTTTAAACTAAAATGACACTTATATATTGAAAAGATGAACATGGAGTCATACTTATCACACCATGCATCAAATTAAGGTTTGTATGATTCCTACACATCTCAAATAAATTATGGATAATTTTCATAAAGTATCAAAAAAATTGGAATGTGTTTCCTCAGTTTTGAGTACGTCACTTGTGTTTTTTACTAAAATGTCATTTTAAACTGGAAATGCGCACTTTGAGTCATACCGGTCACATCATATGTGGGTTAAATGTGAGACTGATTCATACACATAAAAAATTAATTATGAATCATTTTCCTAAATTATCAAGATAATCTGAGCATGTTTGCTCAGTTTTCATTGAGTGACACTTTTTGAAGTAAAATGTCAACTTTAAATTGATAACGGACACTTTGAGACATACCAGGAACATCATATATCAGATTGAGATTCATATAAATACTAGATTTAAAAAATGACTTATGGATCATTTTAATAAAGTATCAAAACAATATTAATGTGTTTTCTTAGTTTTGAGTATGTTAGTTGTATTTTTTATTAAATTAATGTCAATTTTAAATAAAAAGATGCAATTGGAGTCATATTGATCACACTGTGTGTCATATTTAGGTGAGTCTGATTTTTACACATCCAAAATAACTTATGGATCATTTTTCTAAAGTATAAAAACAATATGAATGTGTTTCCTTGGTTTTGATTATGCCACTTGTGTTTTTTACTAAAATGTCATTTTAAACTAGAAACACGCACTTTGAGTCATTCCAGTCACATCGTGTGTGGGTATGACGTGAGATTGATTCCTATATTTCAAAAATGAATTATGAATTTTTTTCATAAATTATCAAGAAAATACGAGTGTGTTTTCTTGGTTTTTAGTGAGTGACACTTTTTTGTACTAAAATGTTTATTTTAAACTGATAGCAAACACTTTGAGTCATACTGGGAAAATTTTGTATCAGATTGAGGTGTGGCTGATTCCTACACATCCCAAATAAATTATGTATTGTTTTTATAAAGTATCAAAAACAATTCAAATGCATTTTCTCAGTTTTGAGTATTCCAGTTGTCTTTTTTAGTAAAATTAATGTCAATTTTAAATAAAAAGATGCTCTTGGAGTCATACTGGTCACATCATACATCATATTGATGTTAGTATAATTCTTACATATCTCAAATGACTTATGGATAATTTTACTAAAGTATCAAAAAAATTCAAATGTGTTTCCTCAGTTTTGAGTACGTCACTTGTGTTTTTTACTAAAATGTCATTTTAAACTGAAAACACACACTTTGAGTCATATCAATCACATAGTGTGTGGGTTTGATGTGAGACTAATTATTTTTCATAAAAAATGAATTATGAATAGTTTTCCTAAATTATAAAGACAATATGAGTGTGTTTCCTTTATTTTTAGTGAGTGATGCTTTTTAAACTAAAATGTCAATTTTAAATTCATAACATACAATTTGAGTCATACCAAGCACATCATGTATCAGATTGAGGTGAGGATGATTACTAAATATAAAAAATGACTCATTAATCATTTTCATAAAGTATAAAAACATTTTTATTTAAAAATTTTTTTTTATTGGTTTTGAGTATGTCAGTTGTCTTTTTTAGTAAAATTAATGTCAATTTTAAATAAAAAGATGCACTTAGAGTCATATCGGCCACACCGTGTGTCAGATTGAGGTGAGACTAATTCCAACACATCCCAAATGACGTATGGATCATTTTACTAAATTATTAAAACAATCATAATGTGTTTCATCGGTTTTGAGTACATGACTTGTTTTTTTTACTTAAATGTCATTTTAAACTAGAAACACATACTTTGAGTCATACCGGTCACATTGTGCGTGGGTTTGAAATGAGACTAATTCTTACACATCATAAATAAATTATGAATCTTTTTCCTAAATTATAAAGACAAAATGATCATTTTTTCTTGGTTTTAAGTGAGTGATGCTTTTTTGTACTAAAATGTCAATTTTAAACTGATAACAGACACTTTGATCCATATCGGGAACATCGTGTATCATATTGAGGTGAGAATGATTCCTACACATCAAAAATGACTTATGGATCATTTTAATAAAGTATAAAAACAATATGAATTATTTTTATTAGTTTTGAGTATGTTAGTTGTCTTTTTTTAGTATAATTAATGTCAATTTTAAATAAAAAAGATGCACTTTGAATCATACTAGTCACACTGTGCATTGGATTGATGTACGACTTATTCCTAAACATACCAAATGACTTATCAATCATTTTACTAAATTATCAAAACAATATGAATGTTTTTACTTAGTTTTTAGTATGCCACTTTTGTTTTTTACCAACATGTCATTTTAAATTAGAAACATATACTTTGAGTCATACCGGTCACATCATATGTAGGTTTAATGTGAGACTAATTACTACACATCAAAAATGAATTATTAATTTATGTCCTAAATTATCAAGATATTATGAGCATGTTTTCTTGGTTTTTAGTGAGTGACACTTTTTTGTACTAAAATGTCAATTTTAAACTAATAATAGACACTTTGAGTCATATCGGGAACATCGTGTATCAGAATGAGGTGAGGATGATTTATACACATCAAAAATTAATTATAGATCATTTTACTAAAGTATAAAGACAATATTAAAGCATTATTTTGGTTTTGAGTATGTCAGTTATCTTTTTTAGTAAAATTAATATCAATTTTAAATAAAAAGATGCATTTGGAGTCATATCGGTCACATCGTGTGTCGAATTGAGGTGAGGCTGATTCCTACACATATAAAATGAATTATGGATATTTTTACTCAATTATTAAAACAATAAGAATGGTTTTCCTTTGTTTTGAGCACACTAATTATTGTTTTACTAAAATGTCATTTTAAACTAGAAACATGCACTTTGAGTCATACCAGTCACATCATGTGTGGGTTTGATGTGAGACTGATTACTATGAATAAAAAATTAATTATGAATCATTTACTAAATTATTAATACAATCCAATATTGTTTTCTCAATTTTTAGTTAGTGACTCTTTTTTTACTAAAATTTCAATTTTAAACTGATAACGGGCACTTTGATTCATACTGGTCACATCGTGTATCGGATTGAGGTGAGACTGATTCCTACATGTCATAAATGACTTATGTATTGTTTTCCTAAATTATAAAAACAATAAGAATGTGTTTTCTTGATTTTTAGTATGTTAGTTTTCTTTTTTATTAAAATCAATGTCAATTTTATAAAAAAAGACACACTTGGAGTCATACCGTTTACATAGTGAGTCAGATTGAGGTGAAGATGATTTTTACACATCCCAAATGAATTATAGATCATTTTACAAAATTATTAAAACAATATGAATGTTTTTTTATCAGTTTTGAGTATGTCAGTTGTCTTTTTTAGAAAAATTAATGTCAATTTTAAATAAAAAGGCACACTTGGAGTCATACTGGTCACACCGTGCATCAGATTGAGGTGAGGATAATTCCTACATGTCCCAAATGACTTATGGATCATTTTACTAAAGTATTAAAAGAATCTTAATGTGTTTTCTTGATTTTGAGTATGTCACTTGTATTTTTTACTGTAATGTCATTTTAAATGGGAAACACAGACTTTGAGTCATACAGATAACATCGTGTGTTGGTTTGATGTGAGACTAATTCCTACATGTCACAAATGAATTATGAATAGTTTTCCTAAATTATCAATACAATCTGAGCATATTTTCTCATTTTTTAGCGAGTGACACTTTTTGAACTATAATGTCAATTTTAAATTGATAACAGACACGTTAAGTCATACCGAGCACATCATGTATCGGATTGAGGTGTAGTGTAACACCCCAAGATTTCATAGAACATTATTTCTTCAAAGTAATTCAATAACTTGCACTACACGCAACACCGAGTTCAAGCGCACCATAACTTATCAAACTAGCCGTTCAAAAGCGGTTATGATTAGTATTAACTGAATTTTGAACTATATATAATCCTTATAATTTTAGAATCCATATTATGAGTTTCTTAGACATAATGTAAGAACTAATTCATTTTTTCAGATAAAAGAAGTATTTTTCAAAAAATGCACTTTTACGACCTTTTAATGGAGAACCTTTTTTAAATACAATATTTGAAACTTTTATATATTCAATTTGACAAAATAAACTTCTTTTTTAGAATTGGGACATAAGAATTTAGTTTCAATAAATTTTTGGTGTTTTCTGATAACTTTCATATTTGGGTGAATAGTAAAAAATACTATATTTTAACTGAAAACAACTTTTTTAATCAAAATAATTTGTAGTTTTAAATTGTACATTTTAATGGTTTGGAAGTACAAATAGATTATATTTTTACCATTTAATACAATTCTGGTCATTGTAAGTAATTTTACTTTGAAATTGGACATAAACAAGTGTCAATCTTTTGATAGTTATTATTTCTTAAAAATACGCCTTTTGGTTTTGACAACGGGAATTAATTTTAAATTAATAAATGAAAATTCTACATTTTGAATTTGGTAAAATAGAAATCATTTTTGGATTCGGATTATCTAAATTATCCTAGGGTAAATTTTTGGTATTTTTCTGAAAGCTTTCAATTTTTGATGAATAGTGAAAAACACTGAGTTATTGTTTAAAACCGGCTTTTTATTTAAATAATAATTTATTTTATTTAAATTTATTTTAGGTTAAAATAGATACATAATACCTATATAAATTCAATGTAATTCATTGGAGTCAGTTTATAATAATTTTAGATATATAAAAATTTTATCGAACTTTTTACAGTCTTTTAACCACCTCCTAGGAGCATTTGCAAATTTACATAAACTTAATTTTATCGCTTCTGTGAGTTGAATTTCAAAAATCTGAGAGACACGGTTAATATCAAGAAGAAAAATGTGGTTCAATAAGATAAAAATAATTTTTTGTGAATAATAACTTTTTACTTTTATTTACCACGGTTAAAAGTAAATAGGAAAATTAAGGGTAAAAATGATATTAATATTACACTAACACATGTCCTAATTCTATTGGAAAAGTGTATATCGACCAAAAACAACCCTAGGAATAAAATATTATCATTTAGGTCCACTTGTATTAGATTATGACATTTATTATTATTTAATTCAAAGAAGAGTTAAAAGAGTTAAAATCAAAGTTTAATAACTAAAACATTTTTAATATAGGGTTATACATAATATAAATTCAATTATAATTATTCATTAGAAAGATAAAAATATTTCATACATAATGGTATTTTATTTATAATTTTTAGACATTAAATAATTTAATTTATTTGTGACACAATGATGATGCAGTAATTACCGTATTAATGAAAGATTAAGATAATTGATATTATAAATACACAAATAAAGGTAATTTGAGACTTTTTATGAATTCCAATAATTTTATAGGTTAATATGACATATTAGTATTTGTTATATGATTTTTTTTAAGTAATAATGCTTTTATGAATTTATCAAAAACAAAATACCCAATAATGTCAAAATTGACATAAATGATTTTTTAAAACAAATATTATATTATTAATTGATATTATATTCCTAAAATCTAAGGTTCTGCCAAAGGACTTATATCATTATAGGTGTATCATTAATGGACCACTTAGGGGTCTCTTGTATGTATATAGTAATTTTATTAACTATATAATATAAAAATACAAAGTGACATGGTAAATGATAAACTAATTAACTAAGAGTTAAAACTAAAAGATAAGGTTGATATAATGACCCAAACCTGTCTAAAATCTATTGGTTGAAAGGATTTAGACCCATACCCACCTTAGACTTTTAATAATCCACTTTTAAGCCATTATAACCCGAATATTAATTTATTATAAATTAATACTTTAAGTTTTTCCTAAAGAGCCCCTCCTCCCCCTTATAAAAGGACACCACTTCTAACCAATTATTCATACCTTCAAAGCCTTTTGGTTCAGACAAACTCTGCCCAAATACCCTCTAAAATATCATCCCTTAAACCTAGAGGCCTTAGTTTTATCAGAAAGAAAACCTAAGGATCCCTCTTGATCAAACCAAAATGAAGAACCCGAAGAAGAGGTAATGATTTCACCACCCACTTTCAAGTTCCTTTCTTCTTCCACTTCCTTTTTCCTTGTTGTTTACATTCTAAAATAATAACTCTAGTATATTCTATATAATGTGATGTAATTATAATTTTGGTACAACAAAATTCATTATTCTATCCACCCTTTTAATGACATGTCACCATACGTGCGTACGTACGGCTTACCGTCTCCACGTCGTGGTGTAATTGTTATTCAATACATTATTATTTTGATGGGTATAATAATGATATGTTTTTTATGTAAATAATAAATATATAATGATAAGTATTCTTTATATATGATATACCATCCAAATATATATTATTTTAATATCAAAAGAATGATATTTTCGCCCGTGCGTACGTACGGATTACCGTCTCCACAACGCGATGAGATTCATTTCCAAGTTCACCATTCATCGACGATTATAAAAATATATATTACTAATAAGTGTGTAATATATGACATAATAATGCTACTAGAGATATATATATTTATATATATAAGTATTTATGTACTTATATATATCTTATTCACTTACTTCCGTTCAATACTATATGAAAACGGAAACAACGTTTATGCGTACGTACGGACTACCATCTCCATAAATGGTGTTTTCCATTTCATATATACGTCTATTATACATATTTATATTCTAAATATATATGATATATAAATCATGTTTTATATTCTGGAAGTATTTAAATCATTATCTAAGTGATACAATCAAGAGTAACAAGTTAAAACACGTACGATAAAGAAAACGATTATTACCCGAAATATTAATATAACATGGAAATTATTATTAAATGGGTAGTATAAAGTCATAAATGAATAATATATGATATAATAAATATTAATATGGTTCTGGTATAATTTAATAACATACTATAGTCTTCATACAGAAGGTTAAATGTACCCTCAACTAAAGGAAAGTGCAAGGTAAGGGGTTTTCATCTCACTCCTTATTCCTGTGAGATTCATGTCATATTGTCACTATTATCTTTTGTGTGGTGTATGTACTGCCCATAATTGTATTCATTGCGTAATAAACTTAAATTTATGTGTATTTACATATTGATTGTATGATACTTTTTTCATGGGGTGTATGTATCGTAAGTTACCAAATTGGTAAAGGTTTAATTCCTCAATCTCATTATTATCCGAGATTGTTTATGTTTAAGTATTTATTGAGAAATTTTTATCATCCCTGTCCATTTTTCATAAAAATGATTTCAAAATGAATATTTTAAGGATTTTTTAAAGGTACTCTTTATCAAGATCATATTTTTAAATGTTTTAAAGATTTATCTTTCTAAATCTTTTCAATTAATGTCCATGTTTTCAAAATGATTTTAAGGATTTATTTATATGAACATGAATGTTTTGAAATGAAAATTCTTTTAAAATGAAAATTCTTTTAAAAAGTTTCAAAGTGGTATGGGACACTTTTTTTCGAAAATCTCTTTTAAATTACTTCCTTTATAAATGTGTGACTTTTCAATGATTAAAAAAAAGATATTTCTCTCAAATAGTTTTGATTTCATCTGTGTCAACATCCTTTGATGGATTTTAAGCTTATTTGAAATTGATTTATTATGATACAAAACTTCCATATTGTATTGACGGTTTTGTGATATGTTTGACTGTGGATGTGTTATTTTTATACCATTCATGGTTTATGGAGAAAGTATTGACATTTTGTATGATTGTTTTAATACGAATGTTTATGTTAAGTTTAAACCTGTTCATATGAGGAATGCATTGGACTAGTAAGTGACGGGTGGAGCTCGCTATAGCTCCTCGATGCATTGGTAGGTATCATGAGACAAACTAGTGTCTTGGCACAAGGCCTTGAGAAAATCTTATTTGTAGTCTTGGCACAAGGCCTTGAGTATGTGGTTATGATAGTCTCGCATTATGCATTCCATCATTATGAAAGTGGTTATTGATATTGCATGTGATTATTCTACCAGTAGAATATCCATGTGAATAAGTAAATTGAATTATTTCATTTTATCTTTTCCATATTATGTTGAAGTTCAAATTTAAAATTATTTTGTTTTATTTATACATTTCCTTAAATGTTTATGTTTATTTATGAAAGTTTTCGCCATATTGTTATCCTTACTGAGCATCTGAGATCACCCCTTTCAATGATTTAGTTTTGCCCAGGGTGTAAAGAAGTATTTTATGAATGACCTGTAGGGAATGTATGAGGGGATATTATGAAAAGATGTGTTGTATCTTTTTTTTTACTCTATGATGTAATGAATATATCTAGTATTTCCAAGGATACTAAACTAATCGGTCTTTCGATACTTGATCTTGTGTGATCATGCCAATGTTATGTAATAATGCACTGACTCTAGGTAACTGGGGTCGGGGCATTACAGTTGGTATCAAAGGAATTTTAGTACAAAACTTGGAAGCTAGATTTAGATAAACTTTGATTAGAGCACATAGCCCTAAGATATACTTTGAGGATTAGTACAGAAGAACTTCCTAGAATTTTGTTATTGTAGAGATTTTGTGAGTTTTCCAAACAATACATCCCTATCTGGATACGAGCAGTTAGAGGCGGCTCTGGCACAGATGTACCTAGGGGTAAAACATGAAAGCACCACTTTGAGCTAGACTCGAATGGGAACTGGTGCATGACAACGGGCCTTGTTGCACTCTTGGTTATGACACTCACGGGGGACATGCTTAGGATAGTTCTCATTTTCTTTAAAAATCATTATGAAGGGTTTATAAGTATATACTTCTTCAAAGAATACATTTTTATGATTATGGATTATATCCATAAACTGTTTAATTTATGTTAAGTGTTTTACAAGTTTGGGATTATGTATTGCTATTCATAAACTAATCTACTGTATTCCATTGTATAGAAATGGCACCCTTTAGAAGTAATGTGAACTCCACCAATATGTATGATCCAAAGAGTAAGAAGGATCATATCTTTCATGGTATTAAGCCAACATTTATAAGGGAAATAGTCTCCCATGTATTATCATCATATAAAGAAATATTATCATGTGTTGATAAGATAAGTAAAGAGTTCTTAGAGTCCTATGGATTTGAAGGGAAGCTAGAGAAGAAAAGGATGGTAGAGAGAAAGACAGATAAAGGGAAGAAGGTAAAGAACGATTTTCCCATATGTGATAACTGTGGAAATAATCACCTTGGAAAATTCTTGAAGGGAATGGGAGTGTGTTATAAGTGTGGAGAAAAAGGACACCACGTTCGTGATTGAGAGGGTAAGAAAAAGGTTTCAAATGTACAATGCTTCATCTTCAAGGAGTGGGGACACTACGTGAATCAATGTTAAAATCATCAGAGTATGCCCCAAATGATGCTATTGGATAATAATAAGGTTATGATACTACCACAGATGAAGAAGAATGACTAGTGTTCTTATGTTGTTATTAAATAATTATTTCATTTGAGTGTTGTATCAACGATGTACTGGTTATATGAATTATGGAGATAAATAAGGATTGTACTGCAGTACTATTTCATTGAGGATTTGAGATTATATGATACTATGAAAAATGACTCAACAACAAGTTAATTTTTTTTTGAAAATACATGGTTGAAGGAAAGGTAATCCTTAATATGGTATTGATACTAAGGTAGTAATTTTTGAATAAGAGATGGTTGATTTGGATAAATTATATTGTATATTCTTGACTACCTTGGCACTGATTAATGTTTTGTTTATTTCATCATTGTTGGAATATTCAAAGTTTTTGGATATAAGGAATATATCTAGTATTATATAAGGAATAAGGGAGAAGGAATGTAATCAATAAGGTTTTATGGTAATTCAGGGTGTTACCATGTTTTAAAATGATACATGATGAAGGTATTCACATGTTATTATGTGTAAAAAAAAGATCTTCATTATATTTACCTTCCTTATAAATTTTGGATTGTGAGTTTGGACAGAAGTAATTTGGATAAGTCTAAAGGTTGTAATGGATTATATTTGACATTTGATACAATTATTAAGGTTTAAATAATTTCTGAAGATTATTTTTGGATTGTTATAAAAAGGACAACCTGGAGGTCGGGCGACAACCCGTCGCGTCCGGCAAGGCCGCGAGACTTGAACCCGCAACCGAAGGGCGATAAGGGTGTATCACCTACCACTGACCCACGTGATGTCCTGGATTGAATAATGTAGTTTTTTTAAAAGGGTCTGGTAGATGAATTATAAATTCATTTTTTTGAATCCTATATGAATAGGATAAATAGAATATATTTTTTCAGTTCTATTATCTTTTAGAGTAAAAGATGAGTTTTTGGTAGAAATTAGTTAAAGGATGGAACTCTACTTGACAAGTTTATATATTTTTTTCTTATCTTATTCTATGAAGAAATAAATTCTTAAACATTAGGTAAGACATCTTAAAACCAAAAAATGTGTTATCCTAATACCTTACGTTTTGTTGAACCAATTATATTTTAAATCATCATAGATTGATGGCTTTGGGGCCCAAAATTCTATAATTGTTTGTGATTGATGACCTCAATCACTCTATATAAATATTTATGTTTTTCCTCCAATTATATGTCTCTAATTTCCACCAATGTTCTCCTAATTGAGATCATAATTTGGTGGTAACTTTTTCATTCCCTTTTTCCTCTTATTAAGACTAAATTTTATTAACCCAATTTCGGATGTGGGTTTTCCCACAAAGGTATTTTCCATTTTCAACCTTTTATTTTCGAATAAAAATTTCAAATTGAGAGGACGCAATTTATTGAAGGAGGGAATAATGTAACACCCCAAGATTTCATAGAACATTATTTCTTCAAAGTAATTCAATAACTTGAACTACACGCAACACCGAGTTCAAGCGCACCATAACTTACCAAACTAGCCGTTCAAAAGCGGTTATGAATAGTATTAACTGAATTTTGAAATATATGTAATCCTTATAATTTTAGAATCCATATTATGAGTTTCTTAGACATAATGTAAGAACTAATTCATTTTTTCAGATAAAAGAAATATTATTCAAAAAATGCACTTTTACCGCCTTTTAATGGTGAACCCTTTTTAAATCCAATATTTGAAACTTTTATATATTTAATTTGACAAAATAAACTTCTTTTTTAGAATAGGGATATAAGAATTTAGTTTCAATAAATTTTTGGTGTTTTCTGATAAATTTCATATTTGGATGAACAATGAAAAATACTATATTTTAACTGAAAACAACTTTTTTAATCAAAATAATTTTTAGTGTTAAATTGTACATTTTAATGGTTTGGAAGTAAAAAATAGATTATATTTTTACCATTTAATCCAATTCTGGTCATTGTAAGTAATTTTACTTTGAAATTGGACATAAACAAGTGTCAATCTGTTGATAGTTATTATTTCTTAAAAATACGCCTTTTGGTTTTGACAACGGGAATTAATTTTAAATTAACAAATGAAACTTCTATGTTTTGAATTTGGTAAAATATACATCATTTTTGGATTCGGAATATCAAAATTATCCTAGGGTAATTTTTTTGTATTTTTCTAAAAGCTTTCAATTTTTGATGAATAGTGAAAAACACTCAGTTATTGTTTAAAACCGGCTTTTTATTTAAATAATAATTTATTTTATTTAAATTTATTTTAGTTCAAAATAGATACATAATACCTATATAAATTAACTATAATTCATTGGATTCAGTTTATAATAATTTTAGATATATAAAAATTTTATCGAACTTTTTACCGTCTTTTACTCACCTTCTAGGAGCATTTGCAAATTTACATAACACTTAATTTTACCGCTTCTGTGAGTTGAATTTCAAAAATCCGAGAGACATGGTTAATATCAAGGAGTAAAATTTGGTTCAATAAGATAAAAATAATTTTTGATGAATCGTAACTTTTTACTTTTATTTACCACGGTTAAAAGTAAAGAGGGTAATTAAGGGTAAAAATGATATTAATATTACCATAACACATGTCCTAATTCTATTGTACAAGTGTATCTCGACCAAAAACAACCTTAGGAATAAAATATTATCATTTAGGTCCACTTGGATTAGATTAGGATATTTATTATTATTTAATTCAAAGAAGAGTTAAAAGAGTTAAAATCAAAGTTTAATAACTAAAACATTTTTAATATAGGGTTATACATAATATTAATTCAATTATAAATATTCATTAGAAATATAAAAATATTTCCTACATAATGGTATTTTATTTATAAATTTTAGACATTAAATAATTTAATTTATTTGTGACACAATGATGATGCAGTAATTATTGTATTAATGAAAGATTAAAATAATTGATATTATAAATACCCAAATAAAGGTAATTTGAGACTTTTTATGAATTCCAATAATTTTATTGGTTAATATGACATATTATGATTGGTTATATGAATTGTTTTCGAAGTAATAATGCTTTTATGAATTTATCCAAAACAAAATACCCAATAATGTCAAAATTGACATAAAAGAGTTTTTAAAACAAATATTATATTATTAATTGATATTATATTCTTAAAAATATAAGGTTCGGCCAAAGGACTTATATCATGATAGGTGTATCATTAATGGACTACTTAGGGGTCTCTTGGATGTATATAGTAAGTTTATTAACTATATAATATAAAAATACAAAGTGACATGGTAAATGTCAAAGTAATTAACTAAGAGTTAAAACTAAAAGATAAGGATAATATAATGACCCAAACCTATATAAAATCTATTGGTTGAAATTATTTAGACCCATCCTCACCTTAGACTTTGAATAATTCACTTTGGATCCATTAGAAACCGAATATGAATTTATTATAAATTAATACTTTAAGTTTTTCCTAAAGAGCCCCTCCTCCCCCTTATAAAAGGACACCACTTCTAACCAATTATTCATACCTTAAAATCCTTTTGGTTCGGCCAACCTCTGCCCAAATACCCTCTCAAATATCCTCCCTTAAACCTAGAGGCCTTAGTTTGATCAGAAATCCAACCTAAGGAGCCCTCTTGATTAAATCAAAAGGAAGAACCCGAAGAAGAGGTAATGATTTCACCACCCTCTTTCAAGTTCCTTTCTTCTTCCACTTACTTTTTCCTTGTTGTTTCCATTATAAAATAAAAACTCTAGTATCTTCTATATACTTTGATGTTATTATAATTTTGGTACAAGCAAATTCATTATTTTATCCACCCTTTGAATGACATGTCATCATACGTGCGTACGTACGGCTTACCGTCTCCACGTCGTGGTGTAATTGTTATTCAATACATTATTATTTGGATGGTTATAATAATGATATGTATTTGATGTAAATAATAAATATAACATGATAAATATTCTGTATATATGATATACCATCCAAATATATATTATTTTAATATCAAAAGAATGATATTTTCGCTCATGCGTACGTACGGATTATCGACTCCACGATGTGATGAGATTCATTTCCAAGTTCAACATTCATCGACGATTATAAAAATATATATTACTAATAAGTATGTAATATATGACATAATAATTCTAATGGAGATATATATATTTATATATATAAGTATTTATGTACTTACATATATCTTATTCACTTACTTCCGTTCAATACTATATGAAAACAGAAACAACATTTATGCATAAGTACGGACTACCGTCTCCATGAATGGTGTTTTCCATTTCATATATACGTCTATTATACATAATTATATTCTAAATATATATGATATATAAATCATGTTTTTTATTCTGGAAGTATTTAAATCATGATCTAAGTGATACAATCAAGAGTAACAAGTTAAAACACGTACGATAAAGAAAGCGATTATTACCCGAAATATTAATATAACATGGAAATTATTATCAAATGGGTGGTATAAAGTAATAAATGAATAATGTACGATATAATAAATATTAATATGTTTATTTTATAATTTAATAACATAATATAGTCTTTATACATGAGTTTAAACGTACCCTTGACTAAAGGAAAGTGCAAAGTAAGGGGTTTTCATCTCACTCCTTATTCCCATGAGATTAATGCCATATTTCCACTATTAACTTTTGTGTGGTGTATGTACTGCCCATAATTGTATTCATTATGTAATACACATTAATTTATGTGTATTTACATATTCATTGTATGATACTTCTTTCATGGGGTGTATGTTTCGTAAGTTACCAAATTGGTAAGGGTATAATTCCTCAATCTCATTATTATCCGAGATTGTTTATGTGTAAGTATTTACTGGGAAATTTTAATCATCCATGTCCATTTTAAAAAAAAATGATTTCAAAATGAATATTTTAAGGATTTTTTAAAGGTACTGTTTATCAAGATCATATTTTTAAATGTTTTAATGATTTATCTTTCTAAATATTTTCAATTAATGTCCATATTTTCAAAATGATTTTAAGGATTTATTTATATGGACATGAATGTTTTGAAATGATAATTCTTTTAAAAAGTTTCAAAGCGGTATGGGACACTTTGTTATAAAAATCTATTCTAAATTACTTCCTTTATAAACATGTGACTTTTCAATGATTTCAAAAAATATATATTTCTCTCAAATAGTTTTGATTTCATCTATGTCAACATCCTTTGATGGATTTTAAGCTTATTTGAAGTTGATTTGTTATGATACAAAACTTCCATATTGTATTGAAGGTTTTGTGATATTTTTGACTGTGGATGTGTTATTTTTATACCATTCATGGTTTATGAAGAAAGTATTGACATTTCATATGCTGGTTTTAATACGAAAGTTTATGTTAAGTTTTAACCTGTTCATGTGAGGAATGCATTGGACTTAGTAAGTGACGGGTGGAGCCCGCTATAGCTCCTCGATGCATTGATATGTCTCATGAGACAAACTAGTGTCTTGGCACAAGTCCTTGACAAAATCTTATTTTTAGTCTTGGCACAAGGCCTTGACTATGTGGTTATGATAGTTTAACATTATGCATTCCATCATTATGAAAGTGGTTATTGATATTTCATGTGATTATTCTACTAGTAGAATATCCATATGAATAAGTAAATGAAATTATTTCATTTTATCTTTTCCATATTATGTTGAAGTTCAAATTTAAAAGGATTTTTTTTTAGTTATACATTTCCTTAAATGTTTATGTTTATTTATGAAAGTTTCTGCTATATTGTTATCCTTACTGAGCGTCTGAGCTCACCCATTTCAATGTTTTAATTTTTCCCAGGGTGTGAAGAAGTATTTTATAAATGACCTATAGGGAATTTATGAAGGGATATGAAGACAAGATGTGTTGTAGCTTTTTTTTACTTTATGATGTAATTAATATATCTAATGTTTCCAAGAATACTAAACTAATCGGTCTTTTGAGACTTGATCTTGTGTGATCATGCCAATGTTATGTAATAATGCAACGACTCTGGGTAACTGGGGTTGGGGCGTTACAGTTGGTATTAGAGGAATTTTAGTACAAACCTTGGAAGCTAGATTTAGATAAACTCTGATTAGAGCACATAGCCCTAAGACAGACTTTGAGGATTAGTATAGAAGAACTTCCTAGAATTTTGGTATTGTAGAGATTTTGTGAGTTTTCCAAGAAATACATCTCTATCTAGATACGAGCAGGTAGAGGCAGATCTGGCACAGATGTACCTAGGGGTAAAACCCGAAAACACCGCTTTGAGCTAGACTCGAACAGGAACTGGTGCATGAAAATGGGCCATACTACACTCTTGGTTACGACACTCCTGGGAGATATACTTAGGATAATTCTCATTTTCTTTACAAATCATTATGAAGGGTTTATGAGTATATACTTCCTCAAAGAAGACATTTTTATGATTATGGATTATATCCATAAACTGTTTAATTTATGTTAAGTGGTTTACAAGTTTGGGATTAGGTATTGCTATTCATAAAGTAATCCAGTGTATGCCATTGTATAGAAATGGCGCCCAGTAGAAGGAATGTGAACTCTAGCAATACGTATGATCCAAAGAGTAAGAATGATCATATCTTTCACGGTATTAAGCCAACATTTAGAAGGGAAATAGTCTTCTATGTATTATCATCATATGAATAAATAATATCATGTGTTGATAAGATAAGTAAAGAGTTATCGGAGTCCTATGGATTTGAAGGAAAGCCATAGAAGAAAAGGATGGTAGAGAGAAAGACAGATAAAGGGAAGAAGGTAAAGAAGGATTTTCCCATATGTGATAAATGTGGAAAGAATCACCTTGGAAAATGATTTAAGGGAATGGGAGTATGTTATAAGTGTGGAGAAAAAGGACACCACATTCGTGATTGCGAGGGTAATAAAAAGGTTTCAAATGTACAATGCTTCATCTGCAAGGAGTGGGGACACTACGCGAATCAATGTTCAAATCATTAGATTATGCCCTAAATGATGTTATTGGATAATAATAAAGTTATGATACTACCACAGATGAAAAGGAATGACTAGTGTTATTATGTTGTTATTAAAGAATTATTTAATTTGAGTGTTGTATCAATGATGTACTGGTTATATGAATTATGGAGATAAATAAGGATTGTACTGCAGTACTATGTCATTGAGGATTTGAGATTATATGATACTATGAAAAATGACTCAACAACAAGTTAAATTTTTTTTTTCTGAAAATACATGGTTGAAGGAAAGGTAATCCTTAATATGGTCTCGATACTGAGGTAGTAATTTTGGAATAAGAGTTGGTTGATTTGGATAAATTATATTGTATATTCTTGACTACCTTGGCACTGATTAATGGTTTGTTTATTTCATCATTGTTGGAATATTAAAAGTTTTTAGATATAATGAATATATATAGTATTTTATAAGGAATAAGGGAACATGAATGTAATAAATAAGTTTTTATGGTAATTCAGGGTGTTACCATATTTTATAAGAATATACGATGAAGGTATTCACATGTTATTACATGGGAAAAAATATTCTTCATTATATTTACCTTCCTTATAAATTTTGGACTGTGAGTTTGGACAGAAGTAATTTGGATAAGTCTAAAGGTTGGAATGGATTATATTTGACATTTGATACAATTGTTAAGGTTAAATCATTTCTGAAGATTATTTTTGGATTGTTATAAAAAGGACAACCCAGAGGTCGGGCGACAACTCGTCGCGTCCGACAAGGTCGTGAGACTTGAACCCACAACCGAAGGGCGACAAGGGTGTATCACCTACCAATGACCCATGTGATATCCTGGATTTAATAATGTAGTTTTTTTAAAAGGGTCTGGTAGATGAATTATAAATTCAGTTTTTTGAACCCTATTTGAATAGGATAAATAGATTTTTTTTTAAGTTCTATTATCTTTTAGAGTGAAAGGTGAGTTTGTGGTAGAAATTAGTTAAAGGATGGAACTTTACTTGACAAGTATATTTTTTTCTTATCTTATTCTATGAATAAATAAATTCTTAAACACTAGGCAAGGCATCTTAAAACCAAAAATGTTTTATCCTAATACCTTACGTTTTGTTGAACTGATGGTATTTTAAATCATCATAGATTGGTGGCTTTGAGGCCTACAATTCTATAATTGTTAGTGATTGATGACCTCAATCACTCCCTATAAATATTTACGTTTTCCCTCCAATTATGTGTCTCTAATTTCCACCAGTGTTCTCCTAATCGAGATCATAATTTGGTGGTAACTTTTTTATTCCCCTTTTCCTCTTATTAAGACTAAATTTTATTAACCCAATTTCTGATGTGGGTTTTCCCACAAAGGTATTCTCCATTTTCAACCTTTTATTTTTGAAAAACAATTTTAAATTGCAGGGAATCAATTTATTTAAGGAGGAAATAATGTAACACCCCAAGATTTCATAGAACGTGATTTCTTCAAAGTAATTCAATAACTTGCACTTCACGCAACACCGAGTTCAAGCGCACCATAACTTACCAAACTAGCAGTTAAAAAGCGGTTATGAATAGTTTTAACTGAATTTTGAACTATATATATTCCATATAATTTTAGAATCCATATTATGAGTTTCTTAGACATAATGTAAGAACTAATTCATTTTTTAGATAAAATAAGTATTTTTCAAAAAATGCACTTTTACCGCCTTTTAATGGTGAACCCTTTTTAAATCCAATATTTGAAACTTTTATATATTAATTTTGAAAAAATAAAATTCTTTTTTAGAATCAGGACATAAGAATTTAGTTTCAATAAATTTTTGGTGTTTTTCTGATATCTTTCATATTTGGGTGAATAGTGAAAATACTATATTTTAACTGAAAACAACTGTTTTAATCAAAATAATTTATAGTGTTAAATTGTAAATTTTAATGGTTTCTAAGTACAAATAGATTATATTTTTACCATTTAATTCAATGATGGTCATTGTAAGTAATTTTACTTTGAAATTGGACATAAAAAAGTGTCAATCTTTTGATAGTTATTATTTCTTAAAAATACGACTTTTGGTTTTGACAACAGGAATTAATTTTAAATTAATAAATGGAACTTCTATGTTTTGAATTTGGTAAAATAGACATCATTTTTTGATTCGTAATAATGAAATTATCCTAGGGTAATTTTTTGGTATTTTTCTCAAAGCTTTCAATTTTTGATGAAAAGTGAAAAACACTGAGTTATTTTTTAAAACCGACTTTTTATTTAAATAATAATTTATTTTATTTAAATTTATTTTAGGTAAAAATAGATACATAATACCTATATAAATTCAATGTAATTCATTGGAGTCAGTTTATAATAATTTTAGATATATAAAAATTTTATCAAACTTTTTACCGTCTTTTACCCAACTCCTAGAAGCATTTTCAAATTTACATAAAACTCAATTTTACCACTTATGTGAGTTGAATTTTGAAAATCCGAGAGGCACGGTTAATATCAAGGAGTAAAATGTGGTTCTATAAGATAAAAATATTTTTTGGTGAATAGTAACTTTTTACTTTTATTTACCACAGTTAAAAGTAAATAGGGTGATTAAGGGTAAAAATGATATTAATATTACCCTAACACATGTCCTAAATCTATTGGACAAGTTTATCTCGACCAAAAATAACCTTAGGAATAAAATATTATCATTTAGGTCCACTTGGATTTGATTAGGACATTTATTATTATTTAATTCAAAGAAGGGTTAAAAGAGTTAAAATCAAACTTTAATAACTAAATCATTTTTAATATAGGGTTATACATAATATAAATTCAATTATAAATATTCATTAGAAAGATAAAAATATTTAATACATAATGGTATTTTATTTATAAATTTTATACATTAAATAATTTAATTTATTTGTGACACAATGATGATGCAGTAATTACTGTATTAATGAAAGATTAAGATAATTGATATTATAAATACCCAAATAAAGGTAATTTGAGACTTTTTATGAATTCCAGTAATTTTCTAGGTTAATATGAAATATTAGGATTGGTTATATGAATTTTTTTCGAAGTAATAATGCTTTTAAGAATTTATCAAAAACAAAATACCCAGTAATGTGAAAATTGACATAAAAGAGTTTTTAAGACAAATATTATATTATTAATTGATATTATATTCCTAAAAATCTAAGGTTCGGCCAAAGGACTTATATCATGATAGGTGTATCATTAATGGACCACTTAGGGGTCTCTTGGATATATATAGTAAGTTTATTAACTATATAATATAAAAATACAAAGTGACATGGTAAATGTCAAAGTAATTAACTAAGAGTTAAAACTAAAAGATAAGGTTAATATAATGACCCAAACCTGTCTAAAATCTATTGGTTGAAAGGATTTAGACCCATACCCACCTTATACTTTGAATAATCCACTTTGGATTCATTAGAAACCGAATATTAATTTATTATAAATTAATACTTTAAGTATTTTCTAAAGAGCCCCTCCTCCCCCTTATAAAAGGACACCACTTCTAACCAATTCTTCATACCTTCAAAGCCTTTTGGTTCGGCCAAAATCTGCCCAAATACCCTCTCAAATATCTTCCCTTAAACCTAGATGCCTTAGTATGATCAGAAAGCCAACCTAAGGAGCCCTCTTGATCAAATCAAAAGGAAGAACCTGAAGAAGAGGTAATGATTTCACCCCCCCCCCTCTTTCAAGTTCCTTTCTTCTTCCACTTACTTTTTCCTTGTTGTTTCCATTATAAAATAATAAATCCAGTATATTATATATATTGTGATGTTATTATAATTTTTTTACAACCAAATTCATTATTCTATCCACCCTTTCAATGACATGTCACCATACGTGCGTACGTACGGCTTATCATCTCCACGTCGTGGTGTAATTGTTATTCAATACATTATTATTTGGATGGGTATAATAATGATATTTATTTGATATAAATAATAAATATAACATGATAAGGATTCTGTATATATGATATAACATCCAAATATATATTATTTTAATATCAAAAGAATGATATTTTAGCTCGTGCGTACATACGGATTACCGACTCCACGACGCAATGAGATTCATTTCCAAGTTCACCATTCATCGACGATTATAAAAATATATATTACTAATAAGTATGTAATATATGACATAATAATTATACTGGAGATATATATATTTATATATATAATTATTTATGTACTTACATATATCTTATTCACTTACTTCCGTTCAATACTATATGAAAACGGAAACAGCGTTTATGCGTACATACGGACAACCGTCTCCATGAACGGTGTTTTCCATTTCATATATATGTCTATTATACATATTTATATTCTAAATATATATGATATATAAATCATGTTTTATATTATGGAAGTATTTAAATCATGATATATGTGATACAATCAAAAGTAACAAGTTAAAACACGTACGATAAAGAAAGCGATTATTACCCGAAATATTAATATAACATGGAAATTATTATTAAATGGGTAGTATAAAGTAATAAATGAAAAATGTATGATATAATAAATATTAATATGGTTCTGTTATAATTTAATAACATACTATAGTATTCATACAGGAGGTTAAACGTACCCTCGACTAAAGGAAAGTGCATGGTAAGGGGTTTTCATCTCACTCCTTATTCCCGTGAGATTCATGCCATATTGCCACTATTACCTTTTGTGTGTTGTATGTACTGCCCATAATTGTATTCATTGTGTAATACACTTTAATTTATGTGTATTTACATATTCATTGTATGATACTTCTTTCATGGGGTGTATGTTTCGTAAGTTACCAAATTGGTAAGGGTTTAATTCCTCAATCTCATTATTATCCAAGATTGTTTATGTGTAAGTATTTACTGGGACATTTTTATCACCCATGTCCTTTTTTCATAAAAATGACTTCAAAATGAATATTTTAATGATTTTTGAAAGTTACTCTTTATCAAGATCATATTTTTAAATGTTTTAAAGATTTATCTTTCTAAATATTTTTAATTAATGTCCATGTTTTCAAAATGATTTTAAGGATTTATTTATATGGTCATGAATATTTTGAAATGATAATTCTTTTAAAAAGTTTCAAAGCGGTATGGGACACTCTGTTTCAAAAATATATTTTAAATTACTTCCTTTATAAATGTGTGACTTTTCAATGATTTCAAAAAAAACATATTTCTCTCAAATAGTTTTGATTTCATCTATGTCAACATCCTTTGATGGATTTTAAGCTTATTTGAAGTTGATTTATTATGATACAAAATTTCTATAATGTATTGAAGGTTTTGTGATATGTTTGACTGTGTATGTGTTATTTTTATACCATTCATGGTTTATGGAGAAAGTATTGACATTTTGTATGCTAGTTTTAATACGAATCTTTATGTTAAGTTTAAAACTGTTCATATGAGGAATGAATTAGACTTAGTAAGTGATGGGTGGAGCCCACTATAGCTCCTCGATGCATTGGTAGGTCTAATGAGACAAACTAGTGTCTTGGAACAAGGCCTTGACAAAATTTTATTTGTAGTCTTGGCACAAGACCTTGACTATGTGGTTATGATAGTCTGGCATTATGAATTCCATCATTATGAAAGTGGTTATTGATATTGCATGTAATTATTCGACTAGTAGAATATCCATGTGAATAAGTAAATTACATTATTTCATTTTATCTTTTCTATATTATGTTTAAGTTCAAATTTAAAAGTCTTTTGTTTTAGTTATACATTGCCTTAAATGTTTATGTTTATTTATGAAAGTTTCCGCTATATTGTTATCCTTACTGAGCATCTGATCTCACCCCTTCCAATGTTTTAATTTTTCCCAGGTTGTGAAGAAGTATTTTATGAATGACCTGTAGGGAATGTATGAGGGGATATGAATACAAGATGTGTTGTAGCTTTTTTTTACTTTATGATGTAATGAATATATCTAGTGTTTCCAAGGCTACTAAACTAATCGGTCTTTTGAGACTTGATCTTGTGTGATCATGCCAATGTTATGTAATAATGCACCAACTATGGGTAACTGGGGTCAGGGCGTTACATGTAGTTAATTCCTTCATGTCACAAATGACTTATGGATTGTTTTCCTAAAGTATCAGAAAATATTACTATTTTTTCTTAGTTTTGAGTATGGGATGTGTGTTTTTAACTATAATATAAATTATAAAATAAAATCATATTGTTTGAGTCATACCTTTTTAGTGCATGATCACAGTACAAGTGTGAATTGTCATTTTTGACGAAGTAATTTATTCCTAGAAAAATTAACCATCGATGTAAAAATATCAAAATTAATTAATTGAGCTAAAATAAATATTTAAATATGAGTTTTTATAAAATATAATAAAATCTATCTTACCCTTTCACAATCATAGAGAGTACAAACTCCATGATAAACCATTTACTTTCTTTGATGGAAAAAACTTCATTATAACCCATTATGTATTTTCAAAAGACACTAAACTCCATTATAAATTGTGTTACCCCTTTTTGGAATTAGAAAACATTAGTATATCCCTTTATAGAATCCAAATGGAACTGAAATCTAGGGAATCCATTAAGTCTTCTTGAATTTTTCTATAGATAAGTATATCCTTTTATATATTCTGAGTGATTATAAACTTTAACATAACATAATAATTATTTGTTAATAAAAATGGGAATATCCCTATTTTCATTTATTTTTTATTGATAATAATGATGAGTTTTTTATTAATGAGCTTGTGAACATGGATCATTTTACATAATGAATGTGCACATGCATAATGAATGTTACTTTAAAGTATTTCACAAGTATTTGTGATTTTATATCATGCATCTAATTTATGATTTAATATCCCAAATAATTCCACCACCCACCAAAGTGAAACCACTATATTGTTATTTTCTGAAAATTCATGATTTGGTCGATGAAATTTTGTATTTATTTAGTTTTTTAGAGTTTTTTGGATCATGCTACTAGATTCTTTTTCAAAGGGTCCATCATTTGGATTTTTTTTAATTTATGATTTCATTTGAAGTGGGTTTTTCATTTTTAGGGATTTATTCATAAGGTAGTTTCTTTTCATTTGATGTCATGTTTCCTTTGACACCAGCCCTCCTTGATGACCATGATCTCTCAATGTTGGTTGTCCCCCAATAGTTCTCTCATACATCTGCTGGCTTCGGTGGTTGATTACACATATATTTATTCAAAAAAATTAGTTATATTATATACATGTTTGGTGATTGGATTAGTGTTGTATGACTCTTAAGTGACTATTGGATCCACTACTAAGACCTTTTCTTTGTAGTGTAGAAAAGTCATGGGTAAGAAACTGCATCTTTTTTTCAATTTTTTTGTGAGGGGTTGCTTTCACACTTCAATAATATTTGATAGTACTTGGAATGTTCTAATACAAATTCTATCCTATGATATTTTTGTTTCTAAAAAAGTTCCTCTGCTTAAATTCCTATATAAAATCAATTAAACAAGTGGTGGAAAAAATATTTTCAATATGCCACCTGAAACACTTGAACAATGGATCTTTTCTTAAGTTACAAGTGTTTTACGCACTTTTCAATAATTTTTCTCAAAAAAACCTTGGTATGATCCTCATTTAACTCTATTTCCCAACAATTTTATTGTTTTCAAGCCTGCACTTCATCTCCTCCTCTACCTCAGTCCCCACCTCTACCTCCTCCTCCACCTCATTCTCTAACTCCGACTCTGACTCCACATTATCCTCCTCCTCTGCCTCTACCTTTTCCTCTTCCTCTGCATCCACCATTGACCGATAATTTTATTATTTGAAGGTCAACGCTTCTAAACAATTTGATTTACTCCATTATACTTCTCCTTGAAAAACTGATCAAAAATAATATATAAGCATTATAACACTAATGCTTTACACCCCAAATATATTTCTAAGTTCATAGATCGTACTAGATCACAAACATAGCAGTTAATCACCTAAATTTGCTGTCAGAAATTTTTTTAACAACTTGTATGAGACCAATCATCTCTAAAAAAATTTACTTTATCTTTTGAGTACAAAGGTTTTCATCAATACTAATAGTACTGAGAAAATATAAACAAACAAATTATTAAGAAATATATTTAATGAAATTTTAATTACCTTCATAAATTAGATGTTTGGGATGCTGGTCTTTTCTTTCTTTATGATCTCTCTCATAAATTTTCAAATATAATATCCACAATCGGTTCCATTATCTTTCTTTGGACACTATAAAAACATTGATGAAAATAAGTAAAAAAAATTGAAATATTTTTTTATAGTTAAATCTTTATATATATACCTTAATCAGTTTCCATTTGTAGTAATCCACATGCTTTATCCATTCATAAATTGACTTCATTCCATGATTTATCCTATATTTATCAACCACCATATTATAACAAAATTCTTGTTAAAACAAAAACTAAAACATATAATTTGAATTTTATCCATAAAATGTTGATTGTAGTGTATTAAAAATTCATAATACACATCATGTGTGGTAATTTTGTTGGATATACATGCATTGGATCCAAAAAATAAATATTTGGGGTATCTAGATTGACTGTGATCAGCATCCAGTGCTGCCTTAAAAAAAATATAAGTAATGAAAAAATTAAAAATATATTTTATGTGATTATATTGTAGAGTTTTCTTTTTCATTTTAGGCATCAAAAATAGTCTTTTGTTTGATATTTTTTGCTCAAATTATTTGAGTAACTCATATTTCTTCTTCTTAATTTCTTCATTATCCAAAAAAAATTTCCATAAAAATGATACAGGGATTAATGAATCCAAATCGTGTTTCACATGGTTTTACCTTTATATAGTAGTAATATAAATTCCTATAGAAAATATGAATAGTTATTAACTTTAATAAACATATTATATCACTATTTGGATAGACATATTATGAAAATGTACCTTATATATATATTCACAACTGAGACTCCCAGCCATTCATGCTTGAGAATATCATTTATAGTCTCAAGACCAATTACGTCTATCATGAAATTTCCATATATTTATTTTTTATATGAAATGTAAGATATTTTTTCATATTTAAATGTGGTCTCTACATGAAGTTGTAATAATAATAAATATTTCTCTAGAACTGGATAGGAGAAGGTGCTTCCGGAAGGTCGTTTTGATTTCTTGGTCAATTCACTAGATTGTCTTGATCTGAACTTATATTCCCCATCGCTTTATCCATATATAATATCAATTATTACAGGTTTTTCATATGATTTTTTTTTAAATACATACCCCATGTATCTTTATAAGATTAGACAGCCATGCTATGAAAGTTCTAATAGCATCATTGACCATTGTAATATATGGATCATCAAGTGGAATAGGAAACTCAGTAGTCAGCTCATGAGCTACCTCAATCCCTACTCTCATGTGATATTTTTTTGAGGAATTTATGGTGTATATTTTCTTCTAGGATATAATATACCTTACCCCTCACAACAAGGCAGTGCATGGGTTTTGACAGATACAAATCGCATATAACTGTACCCTACAGAATTTTAGTAATTTAAAGTTATCAGAAGTTGTTTGATTAAAATTTATGAGAAATAGTAATGAAAAAATTGATTACCTCAGGTAAGGTATGCAGTTGGGGGAATTAATAGAATCAAAGATAGTGGGGTCATTTGGTTCATGTGAAAATATTTGTTCCACTGTCATTTCTATTTGATGCTTTCTTATACATTGGTGTGCCAAATCAGATTGGACAATAATATCTTATAATGAGTCTATTTGTGTCTGAAATCATTTCACCATATTATATGTATCTTCATGTGATTTTATCTTCTCAAAATATGTTCAATGAGACACTCAAAAACCTAATCCTCTAGTGTGACCATATTGTTATAGCCGTTTCAAAGCTACTAAAGTAGTTTTTCTTCTGGTATGGTCACTGCCGATTCTTATGTCTAAACCGTATAAAAAATGTGAACATAAATATATTTATTTATTTAATACTATTATAAATCATAAAAAATTACTATTATTTCATACTTACACATGTTTCTGATACTAATTTTGTCTTTTCATCAACTAGTTTACCCTTCTTATTTATGAGAGACTCCTTCCATAGCACATGGCATTTGATGGAAGTGGATTCGGATTTTGATTCATCAATATGAATATAAACAAAGGAAAATATGTTGTTTCATATCACATAAAACTATTATTTTTGATTTAAAATACATACCAATTTCTTCTCTAGTGAAGCATACACCATCCTTGCTTTGCAATAGGGGTATATTGGTTTTGATATATGTTCTTTATTTTTAAAAATCTTTTTTTGTTTCATAAATTAACAATTTTGAATCAAATTGGATAAAATGAATGACTTCCAATAATATATTATCAACTCAAATGCACCTGAAAAGATTTATCATTGTGAATATTTATGAAATCATTCCATGTTTCCTACTTTTTAATGTGTTCATAACTAATTGGGGGGTGGTACTTTGCTTTTCCCTTAGCATCCCTAAGATGTAACTTTGTAAGAAGAGTCCAGAAGCTTGTATGGGATTTTCCAGTAGCTATTAAGACAAATTTATTATGAAAATATTCTAAAATAAATTAACTCTACAAGGAATAATGAAAAATAAATCATCATTTCATTATATAATTTTTCAGAAAAATATAGAAAGTATATCGTAACATTACTGTTATATATTTACAAAGGGTTTCATTCTTTATAGGTTGGATGTGGTGACATGAATCAATATCGATCATCACATTCATCTTCATTGTGACCCCAACATAACTAATGAACATTGACTTATTGGGATTAATAATTTGTCGTGTTTATTCCAACCAACCTCAATTTTTATATTCTGAATTCTTACGTTGATAATTTTATTCAACAATGTGATTCTGTGTTGTCGTTTTTTTATCAAAATGTTGTTGATATCCAAATAATTATACAGTGTCATCATCAACAGTATTTTCTTTCTTAGGATTCCTGACAACATCTTGTTCATAAGACATTGTCTTCATGAGTAGTTAAACATTTAATTTTTTTTAATAATAAAAATGTAAACATAGACAAAGGATTTGAGAAGGGTCACATGTATGCTCTATTGAAAACTTTATAAAGCCTTTAACTCCATATCCATACTCTTTTTTCAAACAATTAGTGTGTATTCATTTTTATGGAAATGGATAATTGAATTTAAGAAAATAATTACTCCACTATGGTAGGTGTTATCCTTTAAATTCATCAAAAGGTGAAAGTTATAGAAAACAATCATCCTCATCAGCTTCATCTTCAAAGAATTTATTATTGAATTTTGTTACTTCAGACTCATAATCTATCTATTTTTTACATGAACCTATGTTTCCTGAACTACTCTGAGCATTAGTCATCCCATACTGGGTACCAATGATCATTTTGGATGACTGCTGCTCAGAGTAGTTCAAGAAACATAGAAAATATGGGGGATGAGTGTCAAGAAAAAAAATCAATAATAACTGTTTAGGAGATGAAGTTTTTGAGGATGATAGTTTTCTCCTTAAAACATTTTAAATTACCACATCTTGATTTAAAATTTCAAATCTCATATCAAAATGCTAAAATGAACCTAACACTACCAGGAGAACATAAAATCATCCCCACTGAGGTGCACTGACTCTAATCTATTTTAATAGTCCTTTTCCCTCACTTTTATCTCAAATATAAGATCTATATATCCATTTAGGTTCATGTGTAGGGTGTGATTATAAAAATAGACAAATAAATACTAATAGGGCCCCTAAAATATACAACACAACATATATTTGAGTATATGTTAAAAGTCATAACACTAAAAATACACATGTAATTAAATTCATTGTGTACTAACCAAGACATCATGATAATAAAATAAATAGAATTAATTTATTATCAGTGAATTATACTAATCATACCATAAGTTTATACCATTGTTGTTCCCTGGAATTCAAATCATTTCACTAATAAAAGGTTAACATTTGAATCATAAGAGGAGAAAAAATTATTTATATCCCTCTGGAAATAATCACATCATATGTACCATGAGATTCAACCTCAAACACCTAGAATCCAAGACCATCCCTCAGGGATAACCATCAAATGTACTTATTGCATCTAGATCATGAAATGGATATTGTAGCACCCCGGTTTGAGGTATGTAACCCTTTATTTATGCCTTTTATGTATGTAAATTGGTTGGGTAATTTTTTGAAGAGTTTAAAAGGTTTTTGGAAGGTTTTGGGGGATTTTATAATGGTGAACAATTTAAGCATGGTTAGTAAAAACCATGCAACACTTACAGGAAACCATGCACAATGTGATAGGGGCCAGGGAGAAGTCACATGGTTGGCGCATGGTTTGCCAAACCATGTGACCTCCCCAGTCTAGTTTTTCAACATGGGATAGTGGGATTCTGCATGATTGGTGCACGGTTTGTCTAACCATGTGGACTAACTAAGCAAGGAACCCTCTTGAGGTAGTAGCAGGTGCACAGTTAACATGTGGTTTTCCTAACTATGTATAGTTTAAAAGTGGGTTTTAAAAAATAGACCTCATGCGTTCTTAACCCTAAACACCCCATTTGAGCCCCATTTCAACCCTCACTCGTTATTTCCTTATATCCAAGGCTAGGGAACCCATATCCATCATTTTTTAAGCATTTTAAGGGTTTTCTTGGTGGTTTGAAGCTAGATATTCCTTGTTAAGTCTCTTTTGTGGTAGTTTTCTTGGTTTTTCTTAGATCTACTTGTATCTCTCTCGCAGTTTCTTAGATCTAATCCTATTGAAAATATATCTAGGTATTTTAATGAAAATCATGGTTATATATGGCCTTGTTGATGTTATGGGAATGTATCTAAGGTCTATTTTTGGATTTTTCACCCATATTTGGTGAGTATTAGTATCATTGGTCATTTTTTACAAAACCCTAGAGGTAGGTGGCCTCACTCTTGACTCCTCTTGTTAGAAATAAATAATTTGATTTAAAATTAATTTTTTTTCTTGAAATTTGTTTTTAAATTTATGTTAAAATCTGGTGTGTAATTTATTTAGTGTTGTTTTATGGGTTTTGGGGGAAATGTGATTTTACTGTGTAATAGATGATTTTAAAATAGGTTACTTAGTTTGATTTATGTAAATGAGTTATAAAAATGGTTTTCAATAAAAAATTTGTTTTATTAAAATTATGTTTGTCATAAATGGGTGAAATGGGATTTGGAATAATTGTTGGAAATGTTGTTTAGCTTAAAAGGTTTTTTTGGTTTGGCAATTGTGGGGTAGCATGGTTTTAGAAAATATATTGGTTGGTATGATTTTGGTAAATATTTATTTTATGTTTTTTGGATTAAGTGGTTAATCATGAGTTGGATTTGATAAATAGTGGGCATTAAGTGCCACCATCAAAGGGTTGGAATGTGGTCATTTAGTACCATAATAAAAAGGGGGTGGGTTTTGGATGCGAAGTTACACTGTCAATGGTAACACCAAGATTGGGTGGTTGTGTTGGGTTGTGTGTGTGATGAGGTGTATATATTGGGTCATGTGAAATTAAATGGTTTATGCCAATATGGAATGGAAAAAATGGTTAATGACTTATTGATTTCTTTCCTTGAAAATGTTTTTGTTTGGGAAAATAGTTTTGGTAAGGATGTGTTTGGATTTTTGGAAATTATTAAACTGATTAATGGTTTATATAAATTGTTTTATATAAATGTTATAACTTTCTCTATCCTAGTGGTGTGGGTAGGTAATTCATTTGGGTAAATCCTTTTGATTTTCATCACTCACCCCCTACTTTGGAAAATTGGTGCTTTTGTAGATGTTGTATTACAAGACATAGGTAAAGGTAAAGCATCTCATTTATTTAGTGGTTCATCATGATGCTTTGGAGTTATTGTAGTGTTGTATAATGGAGATTGGTTTGGAGCTATGAATATTTATCTTGGAGTCCTTGAGTTTTGTCATTTAGGTATTCCACTTTGGTACTCTGATTCTGGTTATTTTGTTTGGTTATGGTGGTCTGTTGGTATTGTTGAATTGTATTAAATTATTTTCATTCATCATATAGTTCAAGAAACATATAAGATATGGGGTATGAGTATCAGGAAAAAAAATTCAATAATAACTATTTAGGAGATGAAGTTTGTGAGTATGATAGTTTTCTCCTTAAAACATTTTAAATTACCACATCTTAATTTAAAATTTCAAATATCATCTCAAAATGATAAAATGTCCCTAACACTACCATGAGAACATCAAATCATCCCCACTAAGGTTAAATGACTCTAATATATGTTACTAGTCCTTTTCCCTCACTTGTATATCAAATATAAGATCCCTATATCCACTGAGGTTCATGTGTATGGTGTAATTATAAAAATAGACAAGTAAATACTAAAAGGGCCCCTAAAATATACAACAAAACATATATTTGAGTATATGTTCAAAGTAGTAACACTAAAAATACACATGTAAATAAATTCATTGTGTACTAACCATGAAACCATGATAATCAAATGTATCAACTTCATTTAATATCAATTAATTATATTAATCATACCATAATTTTATACCATTGTTGTTCCCTGGAATTCAAATCATTTCACTAATAAGAGTTTAACATTTGAATAATTGGAGGAGAAAAATTATTTATATCCCTATATAAATAACCACATCATAGGTACCATGATATTAAACCTCAAACACCTAGAATCCAAGACCATCCCTCAGGGATAACCATCACATGTACTTATTGCATATAAATCATGAAATGGATACTGTATCACCCTCGGTTTGAGGTACGTAACCATTTATTTATGCCTTTTATGCATGGAAATTGGTTGAGAAATTTTTTGAAGAGTTTGAATTATTTTTAAAGGTTTTAGGGGATTTTATAAGGGTGAAAATTTTAAGCATTGTTAGCGAAAACCATGCAACACTTGCATTAAATCATGCACTATGTGACAGGGGCCAGGGAGAAGGCGAACAATTGGTGCACAGTTTTCCAAATGGTGTGACCTCCCCAGTCTAGTCGTGCAACATGGGACAGTGGGATTCTATATGGTCGGTTCACAGTTTGTCTAACTATGTGGGCCAACAAAGTAAGTAACCCTCTTGAGGCAATAGCAGACGCATTGTTTGTGCACAGTTTTCCTAACCATTCGTAGTTTAAAAGTGGGTTTTAAAAAATAGACCTCTTGTGTTATTAACCCTAAACATCCCATTTGAGACCCATTTCAACACTCTCTCATTATTTCCTTATCCCCAAGGCTATGGAACCTATCCCCATCATTTTGTAAGAATTTTTAAGGGTTTCTTGGTGGTTTGAAGCTAGATATTCCTTGGTAAGTCTTCTTTGTGGTAGTTTTATTGGTTTTTCTTAGATCTACTTGTCTCTCTCTCCTGGTTTCTTAGATTTACTCTTGTTTAAAATAGATCTAATGTTTTTAATTCCAATCATATTTGGCCTTTTTGATGTTATGGTAATGGATCTAAGGAAGATTTTTTGAGTTTTCACCCAGATTTGGTGAGCGTTTGTGTTGTTGCTCATTTTTGCAAAAACCCTAGATGTAGGTGGCCTCACTCTTGACTCCTCTTGTTAGAACTAGAAGAATTTGATTTAAAATTAATTTTTTTTATTGAAATTGGTTTTTAAATTGATGTTAAAAGCTGGTGTGAAACCTCTTTAGTTTTGTTTTATGGGTTTAGTGGGAAATGTGGTGTTGTTGTGTAATATGCTTCGTTGTTGTATTTTAAAATGATGATTTTAAAATCATTTTCTTGGTTTGATTTATTAATATGGGTTATAAAAATGGTTTTCAATAAAAATTTTGTTTTATTGAAATGATGCTTGGCATAAATGGGTGAAATGGATTTTGGCATAATTGTTGGAAATTTTGTTTGGCTTAAAAGGTTGTTTTGGTTTCAAAATTGTGGGGTAGCATGGTTTTGGAAAATATATTGGTTGATATGATTTTGGTAAATATTGATATTATGGTCGTTGGATTATGTGGTTACTCATGAGTTGGATGGGATAGATAGTGGGCGTGAAGTACCACCATCAAAGGCTTGGGAGGTCTTGTGGTGTTGGAGCATGGAGCTTAGTGTGGAGTTATGAAGATTTATCTTGGAGTTAATGAGTTTTTTTGTTTAGGTCTTCCACTTTGGTAATCTGATTCTGGTTATGTTGTTTGGTTATGGTGGTCTATTGGTATTGTTGAATTGGATTACATTATTATCATGCATCATATAGTAAAGTTGGTTATGGTGTGTTCGGTTGTGTTTCTTTATTTTGTAAAAGGAAAAATCATCCCCCAATTATTCATTAATACCTCGGAATTTATTTCCAACCTTTGGTGCCTTGGGAATGTCGCCTAAGGCCGATTAGAATCTCCACCTCGACTCAAGCCGATGAGGAGGGGAGGGACGTTACAATTGGTATCATTTTGTTCAGTCCTTTGGAATTCGTTGTTGATCTTGGAGTTGGAATTCATTCTCAGTTTATTATTTGATTTGGGATGGTAGAAAGGAGTAATATTGTTGGGACTTTAAATGTATAGAATAAAAATATGTATCTAACCTTTTTATGCTGAACTTTAAGTTACTAGGTAGTTGGGTTCATAAGTGTTTTGGAGACACTTATAGGAGTGTAATATCATTGTCGTCGGTTTAGACAATGAGAAGTTCATGACATGCATGGTATAAATAACTTCCCACTAGGATTTCATATCTCATTTGGAGTAATGATTTATACTGTGATATGAATTTTTTGATATTTGAAAAATCAGGAAAGTGTTTTAAAATGTGTGATTTTGAATAGATAATGGTTGTGGTATTTTTAAAATGGTTCGATTTTCAAAACATGATGGATTTTTTTTCAAAAATGATTGAACATGGGAAATGTTGGATTTTGTAAATCATGGTTATGATAGTTGAAATGTGATATAATTTGAAATTTTTAAGCCTTATATTACTAGAGAGTGAGACTTATGGTGTTTCTCATGTGAACAGAGAATGGAACCTGGTAGGAATCATAGAAACCAAGCAGAGGAAGCTACTAAAAATGTGGTTGCACCTGATATGGATCAGATTCAGCACAAGGAGAATAATTTTGGGCTTGATAAAAATTCCAAGCCCAATTGTTGTTCGAATTGGACCAGCCCACACTTCTTGATGTCCAACACTATGGTGGGCCACAACACACTTATTTGGGACCCAAAATCATTTATCCACATGGCAAATGGTGGAAATTCGTAGCTTCACATTAATGAGGAGAGAGAAGGTGGAGAAAAGCATCATTAAGAGGGAATCCCGCTACTTTGGCTAGTGGGGTCATTAAATGGCATGGGAAAGTGTTATTTTATGCTTTTTATGTGCCTTTTGGGTTCCCCATGTCTTGTAACTCGAATTGGAGCATTTTTCTTTATTTATTTTGTCTTTATATTGTATTTTCACTCCTTTGTAATGGGGATAGATGAATGTGACGGGATTTTGAAGTTTGCTGTGCAATCTTCTTGCTTTAGCCTCTTCCCTTTGCCCGGAATTGGTGGTGCATCTCCATCGCTGGTGACGTTGTCTTTAAGCGTGGAGAAACCTTGGCGGGTGGCATTGCCTTTAAGCCTCGGTCATTCGGCTACATTACGCTGCTCCTCTTCACTTACTCATTTTTGAGCTTCCGGCGACGCATCAATTGGTATCAGAGGCGCGGTTCCAACGAGTAAGTTCTATCACATTCTTCTTATTACTCTCCATCATGTCTCGCAAGAGCGGATCTTCTACTCCTCCTGCTCCATGGGAAATAGCTAATGCACAGCTACAATCACAAATTACTCAAATCGGTGAGCAACTTGCTCAACTTTTGAGAGCACGGCGACCTGACTCCCCTCCACCGCAGCGACATCCTCGACGTCCATCACCACATAATAGACGCAATCCAGCACCATTTTATGAAGATCATGCAAATGGTGATGATTCCAGCGATTCAGAGGTAGATATGCGAAGAAGAAGAGATGATGAAGACATTGAAAGAGGGTTGAGGATCGACATTCCAGATTTTTATGGGAGTATGAATCCGGATGATTTTCTGGATTGGATGCGGGAAATCGAACGGTTCTTCGAATTTAAGAATTGTTCTGACGAGAAGAAGTGCAAGGTAGCCATTCTGAAATTTAAAGATTATGCATCACTTTGGTGGGAAAATCTGAAGAAACAGCGGGAACGTGATGATAAAGGCAAGATACGCTCATGGGAGAAGTTGAAAAAGCTTTTGAGGAGACGATTTCTGCCTGAGAATTATAAGCAAGATCTTTATTTTCGAATGCATAGCCTACGACAAGGAGATAAGTCTGTTGAAGAGTACATTCGGGAATTTGATCGTTTATTGATGCGAAGTGATGTTCCAGAATATAAAGAGCAAACAATTGCAAGGTTTTTGGGTGGATTAAATGAAGAAATTGCACATTCAGTGGAGTTGCAATCATTCTGCTCACTTGATGATGTTTGCAAGCTGGCGATCAAGGTGGAAAAGCAAAAGCGGACCTCAAGGGCACCGGCGCTCAAAAACTACAATAGAGGTACAACTGTTTATAAGGGTATTTCTTCTAATAAATCTGGTGTTGTTGAGAAGGAATTTGGAAGGAACAAGATGCTGGAAAAAGGGAAAGAGAAGGCTATGGAACAAACAAAAGGGAAGTCGAACTCCTTTGAACGTGGGAATCGAAAGTGTTTCAAATGCCATGGGTATGGTCATTTTCAGGCCAATTGCCCTAACAACCGGATTATTACTATTAAAGAGATTGAAGAAATTGAAGAGGCAATCAAAGAGGATGAACATGATGGTGAAGAAACTGAAAATGAGGAACATGTTGTGGAAGAAGCTGATGTGGGAAACATGCTGGTGCTACGAAGAGTTTTGCAAGCTCAAATCTGCCCGGAAGAAGATCAAAGAGAAAACTTGTTCCAAACTCGTTGCACCATTAATCAGCGGGTATGCATGGTGATTATTGATAGTGGGAGCTGTACAAATGTGGCTTCAACAACACTAGTGGAGAAATTGAAGCTTCCAACTCAGAATCATCCTCACTCATATAAATTGCAATGGTTGAACAATGGGAGCACACTCCAAGTCAAAAAACAGGTTCTAATTTCATTCTCCATTGGTAAGAACTATGCTGATGAAGTACTGTGTGATGTTATTCCTATGGATGCTTGTCACTTGTTGTTGGGTAGGCCTTGGCAGTTTGACAGGGAAGTGAAATATGATGGGAGGAAGAACACTTATTCTTTTCGATCTGGGGAAAAGAATATCACACTTGCTCCTTTGAAGCCGTCCCAAACTCTGCAAGAAAAATCTGTTCCGGAAGTACCCAAAGGTAGTCTCTTTATCAGCAAAGCTCAAGTGGAGAAAGCCATAAATAAGCAAAAGCCAGTTTTTGCTTTATTGATGATGGAAAAGTCATGCCATGAGGAGAAGAGTCATCAACATCCTTTAGCTCATTCCTTAATTGGGGAATATCATGATGTTTTTCCTAATGATCTTCCAGCAGGATTACCACCATTTAGAGGCATTGAACACCAGATTGATCTCGTTCCGGGTGCACAATTGCCAAATAAACCAGCATATCGGTGTAATCCTGGAGAATCAAGGGAATTGCAGAAGCAAGTAGATGAGTTGATGGATCGAGGCTTTATAAGGCCAAGCATGAGCCCGTGTTCTGTTCCAGCATTATTGGTGCCAAAGAAAGATGGTACGTATCGCATGTGCATTGATAGTAGAGCTATCAATAATATTACCATCAAATACAGGTATCCCATCCCACGACTCGATGATATGCTTGATGAATTGCATGGTTCATCAATCTTTTCAAAGGTTGATCTTCGTAGTGGATACCACCAGATTCGAATGAAGGAAGGGGATGAGTGGAAAACAGCCTTCAAAACTAAAGGCGGATTGTTTGAGTGGCTGGTCATGCCATTCGGCCTCTCAAATGCTCCTAGCACATTCATGCGACTCATGAATGAAGTTCTGAAACCATTTATTGGTAAATTTGTGGTAGTTTATTTGGATGACATTTTGATTTACAGCAAGGATGTGGAGAGCCATGTGGATCATCTTCGGTGGGTATTTGATGTTCTACGGAAACAAAAGCTATATGGGAAGCTTGAAAAATGCGAGTTCTTTTCAACAGAAGTGGTGTTTTTGGGATATGTGGTAACCAAAGAAGGCATCATGGTGGATGAATCAAAAGTGGAAGCAATCAAGTCCTGGCCACAACCAGAATCCATTACCGAAGTAAGAAGTTTCCACGGTTTGGCATCTTTTTATCGTCGCTTTGTTTCCAATTTCAGCACTATTATGGCACCTATCACTGAATGCTTGAAAAGGGGGAAATTTGAGTGGTCAAAGGCAGCAAATGAATCATTTGAAATCATTAAGAAAAAGTTGTGTGAAGCACCGGTTTTGGCGTTGCCTGATTTTGATCAAGTCTTTGAAGTGGAATGTGATGCAAGTGGAGTTGGGATAGGCGCTGTTCTCATCCAAAGCAAGCGCCCTATTGCATATTTCAGCGAGAAACTGAATGATTCAAGGAGGAATTACAGCACCTATGATAAGGAATTTTATGCGGTTATAAGAGCCCTAGATCATTGGTCTCATTATTTGAGACCGAAGCAGTTTGTTCTTCATTCTGACCATCAGGCTTTGAGGTTTATCAATGGTCAACACAAGCTGAGTTCGAGGCATGCAAAGTGGGTGGAATTCTTACAATCATTCTCATTTGTGTCAAAATACAAGAAGGGGCAAGATAATCTAGTGGCAGATGCTTTATCTCGGAGGTATGCATTACTTACAATTCTTGATGCTCGAATTCTTGGATTTCAGCTTATGAGAGAAGATTATCAGCATGATATGGAGTTTAATTCTATTTTAATCCAATGTCAAGATGGATTTGTGGAGGATTATTCTGTACATGATGGGTTTCTCTTTAAGAGAAACAAGTTGTGTGTTCCAAAGGGTAATTACAGGGACTTGCTTATTCGGGAAGCACATGAAGGGGGACTTGCTGGTCATTTTGGCATCCATAAAACCTTGGAGATACTAAAAGAGCATTTCTACTGGCCGAAGATGCAATCAAATGTCCAAGCTATTCTTTCAAGATGCGGAACATGTCAAAGAGCAAAGAGTCATTTCAAGCCTGGTTTATACACTCCGTTACCTATTCCGGAGCAGCCATGGGAAGATCTCAGCATGGATTTCATTATGGCTTTACCAAAGACTCAGCGAGGTAAAGATTCAATAATGGTTGTTGTTGATCGATTTTCTAAGATGGCTCATTTCATACCTTGTCATAAGACTGAAGATGCAGTGAAAGTGGCAGAATTGTTTTTCAAAGAGATTGTTCGCCTTCATGGAATTCCTCGCAGCATCGTTTCGGATAGAGACACAAAATTTCTCAGCCATTTTTGGAGAACATTATGGGGGAAATTCGGTACGAAACTTCTTTTCAGCACATCCCATCACCCTCAAACGGATGGGCAAACAGAAGTTACCAATCGTACATTGGGCACTATTCTGAGAACATTGGTGAACAAGAGCATGAGAGATTGGGATTTGCAACTTGCACAAGCTGAATTTGCATACAATAGATCTCCCAGTGCTACCACCCGACATTCTCCATTCGAAGTGGTTTATGGAATCAATCCAATCACTCCTATAGAATTGTGCTCTTTGCCTCTTGATTTTCAGGTAAATATTGATGCGGAGGAGAAGACAAAGCAGATGAAGAAGCTCCATGAATCTATTCGTGCTCAAATAGAGAAGTCTAATGAGGCATACAAGAGGCGAGCAAACAAGCATCGGAAGCAGGCTATTTTCCAACCTGGAGACAAAGTGTGGATTCACCTTCGCAAGGAGAGATTTCCATCCAAAAGGAAGAGCAAGCTGGCACCACGAGCTGAAGGTCCATTCAAAGTGCTTGAACGAGTGGGAAACAATGCCTACAAAATTGATTTACCAGATGATTTTGGCAGCGTTTCTGCAACATTCAACATTGGGGACTTATCTACTTACATTGAAGAAGATGATGTCGTGGATTTGAGGGCAAATCCTCTTCAACCGGGGGAGAATGATATGGATCAGATTCAGCACAAGGAGAATAATTTTGGGCTTGATAAAAATTCCAAGCCCAATTGTTGTTCGAATTGGACCAGCCCACACTTCTTGATGTCCAACACTATGGTGGGCCACAACACACTTATTTGGGACCCAAAATCATTTATCCACATGGCAAATGGTGGAAATTCGTAGCTTCACATTAATGAGGAGAGAGAAGGTGGAGAAAAGCATCATTAAGAGGGAATCCCGCTACTTTGGCTAGTGGGGTCATTAAATGGCATGGGAAAGTGTTATTTTATGCTTTTTATGTGCCTTTTGGGTTCCCCATGTCTTGTAACTCGAATTGGAGCATTTTTCTTTATTTATTTTGTCTTTATATTGTATTTTCACTCCTTTGTAATGGGGATAGATGAATGTGACGGGATTTTGAAGTTTGCTGTGCAATCTTCTTGCTTTAGCCTCTTCCCTTTGCCCGGAATTGGTGGTGCATCTCCATCGCTGGTGACGTTGTCTTTAAGCGTGGAGAAACCTTGGCGGGTGGCATTGCCTTTAAGCCTCGGTCATTCGGCTACATTACGCTGCTCCTCTTCACTTACTCATTTTTGAGCTTCCGGCGACGCATCAGCACCTATGCCCCATGTGAACCTGTAGCTGGTGCAGAGCATAGTAAAAGCTTTTGAAGCTATAGATAGTGGGAATAAAAGAGATAAAACAAGTCATGTGGACCATTTGGTTCAGTTTAAGAAGCAAAACTCACCCATCTTTTGGAGTGATTCAAAACCATAAAGGGTGGAGGCATGGCTAAATAATATTAATCGAATCTTTGATTTCCTAGGCACACTGATGGAGTTCAAAGTCAAGTTAGTGACGTACATGTTGTAAGATATTTCATATCAGTGGTGGGATTTAGCGATCTAGTCTAAAGTGGACCAAGCTATGGAATGAGAGGATTTCGAGGAATTTTTCAACAAACAATTTTATCCTCACATGTCTATAATTCATAGAACGGTGGATTTATTTAGATGGAAGCGGTAGAACCTTTATGTGATAGAATATGTGGCTAAATTCATGAATTTAGTCTAGTTTTCACATGAGGTTTCTACTAGTGCATCTTTTAAGACACATATTTTTTAATCTGGTATGAGGTAGAAATTTTGTTTGAAGATTTTGGTAATCTATATAAAAAATTGTACTAATATGTTCAACAGGGAAACCATGGTTGAAAGGGACATCTTAGGGGTGATGGGTGGAGGAGATATCATGATGGCTATGGGGAATTGTGGAAAATATAATGTGGGGAGAAAGTGGAAGAGGGAAACTTACTTCCATGGTGAGAGTATGGCTTAGAATCCAATAGAAGGATCAGTGAATCTTTCTATGAAGCCTAAGAGCAAGTCGGGATGTTTCTAATGTGGCTCTCTAAGAAACATGAATCAAGAATGTACATCACCACCTAGAGCATTCCATAATTGTAATTAGATGGGGCATCTTCAATGTTATTGTTTCCATGCTCCAAGGTCTGGTTTTCGGGACACTTATCAAGGTTAACAATCATCTTATGCCTCAACGGGACGAGGATAGCAGGATACCCCTCGTCAGCAGAATAGAGTTAGTCGTGGTGATTTTAGGAATACCATAACTCCTTAGTATGGTCAATTTCATCAGGGGAATAAAGATAAAAGTGTGGAGAGTAAGCATATATTTGGAGCTGAGCGGGTTATTGTGAATGGACAACTTGTACCATTGATGGTGAGAGGTGCAATTATTTTAAATCGTACCATTATGCAAGCATTGTTTGATATGGGTGCATCTCATATTTCATTACTTCTCAGTTTTTGATTTGTTGTATAGCTATTGGGTGATTGGTTCAGGGCTGACCTGGGTTGGTTCGTGGTAGCCTAAGTGGCCTAATTTCCCTAAATGACCTAAATTGTTCTAAATGGCCTAAATTGTCCTAAATGGACTAATTGGCCTAAATGAACTAAATAGAATATTTGGCCTAATTAGACTAATTGGACTAAATGTCCTAAATGGATTAAATTGGCCTAAATGGACTAAATGGACTAATTAGCCTAATTGGACTAAATGGCCTAAATAGACTAAATTGGCCTAAATGGCCTAAATGGACTAATTGGACTAAATGGAATAAATTGCCTAAATCATTGAAATTGACCTAATGGCCTAATTGGCCTAAATGGACTAAATTGTCCTAAATAGACTAAATGGATTAATTGACCTAAATAGCCTACATGGCCAAAATTGGCCTAAACGACCTAATTAGCCTAATTGACCTAAATGGCATAAATGACCAAAAATGACCTAATTGACCTAATTGGCCTAAATGGTCTAAATGGAATAATTTTCTTAATTAGCATAAATGGACCAATTTATCTAATTGTCCTAAATGGACTAAAAGAGCCTAAATGGCCTAAATTGGCCTAATTTGTGTAAATGACCTAATTGGCCTAAATGGACTAAATTGACTAATTGGTCTAATTGGCCTAAATGGACTAATTTTCCTAAATGGACTAAATGGACTAAATTGGTATAATTGTCCTAATTGGTCTAAATGTCCTAAATTGGTCTAAATGGCCTAAATGGCCTAATTGGCCTAAATGGACTAAATGGCCTAACTGGTCTAATTGTACTAAATGGACTAATTTTCCTAAATGGCCTAAATAGTCTAATTGGTCTAATTGTCCTGAATGTCTTGAATGGTCTAAACGACCTAAATTGGTCTAAATTGCCTAAATGGCCTAAATTGCCTAAATTGCCTAATTGGCCTACTTGGACTAATTGGCCTAATTGGTATAAATGACCTAAATTTTCCTAAATGGACGAAATAGCTTAATTTTACTAATTGGACTAAATGTCCTAAATGGCCAAAATTGGCCTAATTAGCATAATTGGTCTAAATAGTCTAAATTGGCCTAAATGGCCTAAATTGCATAAATTACCTAATTGAATTAATTGGACTAATTGGACTAAATGGACTAAATTTTCTTAAATGGATTAAATGGACTAATTGGACTAAATGACCTCAATTAGCCTAATTTTCTTAATTGACCTAAATTGCCTAAATTGTCTAATTGGTCTAGTTGTAATAATTGGTCTAATTGGCATAAATGACCTAAATTGGCCAAATCAACATAAATTTTCTAATTGTACTAAATGGAATAATTGTATGAATTGTATTAAATGGTCTAAATTATCCTAAATAACTTAAATGACCTAAATTGGCCTAAATGGCCTAATTGACCTAAATGGTCTAAATTGTCCTAAATGGCCTAAATTTTATAATTGGCCTAATTTGCCTAGTTGACCTAAATGAACTAAATGTCCTAAATGGCATAATTGACCTAAATGGCCTAAATGAACTAAATTACATAATTGCCTAATTGGCCTAAATGGCCTAAATTTGCCTAAATGGTCTAATTGGCCTAATTGGACTAAATGGATTAATTGGCCTAAACAAACTAATTGGCCTAATTAGCCTAAATGGTCTAAATGAACTAATTGGAATAATTGGAATAATTAGGCTAAATGGGCTAAATTATCCTAAATTTCCTAAATTTGTCTAATTGGCATAATCAGTCTAAATGGCCTAAATTTGTCTAAATGGTCTAAATGGACTCATTGGACTAAATGACCTAAATGGACTAATTAATATAATTGTCCTAAACGGACTAATTGGCCTAAATGGCCTGAATTAACTAATTGTCCTAAATTGACCTAAATGGACTAAATTGTCCTAAATGGCCTAAATTAGACAAAATGGCCTAAATTGGCCTAAATGGCCTAATTGGCATAATGGGCATGAATTGCCTAATTAGCCTAATTGGTCTAAATAAGCTAAATTGGCCTAAATGGCCTAATTGGAATAAATTTCCTAAATTGTATAATTGGACTAATTGGCCTAAATGACTTAAATGGGCCTAAATGGCCAAAATGGACAAAATTGGCCTAAATTGGCCTAAATTTCCAAAATTGCATAATTGGCCTAATTGACCTAAATGGTCTAAATTGGCCTAATCAAATTAAAATTAATAATCATCCTAATCGGCCTAACTGGTCTAAATTGGCTAAATTGACCTAAATGGAATAATTGGCCTAATTGGCCTAAATGGTCTAAATTGGCTTAAATAGCCTAAATGACCTAAATTATCCTAAATGGACTAATAAGACTAAATGAACTAAATTTTCCTAAATGGACTAAATGAACTAAATTTAATAATTGGTCTAATTGGACTAATTGGCTTAATTGGCCTAAATTGGCCTAAATGGCCTAAATCTTCTAATTGGCCTAAATGGTCTAAAGGGCCTAAATTAGCCTAATTGGCCTGAATTAGTCTCATTGGCCTCATTGGACTAAATGGAATGAATTGGATTAAATAAAATAAATGGAATAATTTTCCTAAATGGACTAATTGGCCTAATTGGTCTAAATGGCCTAAATTGGCATAAATGGCCAAATGGGCCTAATGGGCCTAAGGGTCGAATGGGCCTAAGTGGCCTAATGGGCCTAATGGGTCTAATGGGATTAAGTGGACTAATGGGAATAATGGGTCTAATGGGATTAAGTGACCTAATGGGCCTAATGGGCTTAATGGGCCTAAGTGGCCTAATCGTCCTAATGGGCCAATTGGGCCAAAGTGGCCTATTGAGTCTAATGGGCCTAATGGGCTTAAGGGGTTTAATGGGTCAACTGGGCCAAAGTGAGCTAATGGGCCTAAGTGGCCTAATGGGTTGAATGGTCCTATTGGACCTACGTGTCCTAATGGGCCCATTAAGTCCAATTCAGCCTAATGGGCCTAATGAGATTAAGGGGTCAAATGGACCAGTTGGGCCTAAGTGGCCTGATGAGCCTAATGGAACTAATGGGATTAATAGGCCTATTGGGCCTAAGTGGACTAATGGTCCTAATGGGCCCATTATGGTCAATTTGACCTAATGGGACAAATGGACGAATTGGTCTAATGGACCTAATGGGCCTAATGGGACCAATGGGTCTAATGGGTCTAAGGGGCCTGATGGGCCTAAGTGGACGAATGGGACCAATATTCCTAGGGGGGCCAATGGGCCTAATGGGTCTAAGGGGCCTAATGGGCCTAAGTGTCCTAATGGAACTAAGTGTCCTAAGTGACCTAATAGACCTAATGGGCCTATTGGGCCTAAGTGACCTAATGGGCCTATTGGGCCTAAGTGACCTAATGGGCCTAATGGGGCCAATGACTTAATTGTCCTAATGGGGCTAAGGGGTCCAATGGGTCTAATGGGTCTAAGGGGCCTAATGGGCCTAAGTGGCCTAATGGGATTAAGTGGCCTAAGTGGCCTAATAGTCCTAATGGGTATATTGGTTCTATTGGTCTTAAGTAACCTAATGGGCCTAATGGGACTAATGGGCCCATTATAGTCAATTTAGTCTAATGGGCCTAATGTCCTAATTGGGATAATGGTCCTATGGGCCCAATAGGCCCAATGGGTCTAAGTGGACTAATGGTCATATTAGGACTATTGTACCTAAGTGGTCTAATGGGGTCAATGGGACTGATGGGCCTAATGGGACCATTTTGGATAATTCATCCTAATGGGTCCAATGGGCCTAAGTGGCCTAATGGGTTGAAGTTTCCCAAGTTGGAAAATGGGACTAATGGGTCCAATGGGTCTAAGTGGACTAAGTTTCATAATGGGCATAATGGGTCTAATGGGTCTAAGTGGCCTAATGGGTCTCTAAGTGGCCTAAGTTTCCTAATGGGCCTAATGGATCCAATGGGTCTAAGTTGTTGAATGGGACTAAGTGGCCTAAGTTTCCTAACGAGCCTAATGGTCCTAATGGGTCTAATGGGTCTAATGGGCCTAAGTGGCCTAATCTGCCTAATTGGTATAATGGTCCTAATGGGATGAATAGATTAAATGGGCCTAATTTTCCTAATGGGATGAATGGGTTTAATGGGCCTAAGTGGCCTAATGGTCCTAAGTGTCCTAAGTTGCCTAATAGGCATGATGGGTCCAATGGGCCTAAGTGGCCTAATGGGCCTATGTGGCCTAAGTTTCCTAATGGTCCCCATGGGCCTAATGGGCCCAATGGGCCTAATGGGTCCAATTGAACTAATTGGAAAAAGTTACCTAATGGGCCCAATAGGCCGAATTGGCCTAATGAGTCCAATGGGCCCAATGGGCCTAACAGGTCCAATGGACCTAAGTGGACTAAGTTGCCTAATGGGCCAAAGTGGCCTAATGGGCTTAATCGGCCAAAGTTTCCTAATGGGTCTAATGGGACTAAGTGTCCTAATGGGTCCAATGGGCCTAAGTGGCCTAAGTTTCCTAATGGTCCAAAGTGGACTAATGGGACTAATGGGCCTAACCGGCCTAAGTTGGCTAATGGACCTAATAGGCCTAATGGGTCTGATGGGCCTAATTGGTCTAATAGGTCTAAGTGGCCTAATGGGACTAAGTAGCCTAAGTTTCCTAATGGGCCTAATAAGACTAATGGGTCTAATTGGACTAATGGTCCTAACATGTTTAATGGGCCTAAGTGGCCTAATCGGCCTAACGGGTCTAATGGGCCTAATGAGTCGAATGTGCCTAAGTGTCCTAATGGGTTGAATGGGACTAAGTGGCCTAATAGGACTTAGTGGCCTAAGTTTCCTAATGGTTCTAAGTGGTCTAATGGGCCTTAGTGGCCTAAGTTCCTTAATGGTCCCAATAGGATGAATGGGCCTAATGGGTCCAATGGGCTGAATGGGCCTGATGGGTCCAATGGGCCTAAGTGTCCTAAGTTGCCTAATGGGTCTAAGTGACCTAATGGGCCTCATGTGCTTAATTGGACTAATGGTCCTAATGGGCCGAAGTGGCCTAATGGGCCGAAGTTTCCTAATGGTCCCAATGGACCCAATGGTCCTGATGGACCTAAGTGGTCTAATGGGACTAATGTGATAACAAGCCTAATAAGCCTAAGTGTCCTAATTGGCCTAATGGGATAAGTATACTAATGGTCCTAATGGACCTAAGTGTTCTAATGGGACTAATTGGTCAATGGGACTAATGGGCCTAAGTTCAGTGATTTGTGAAACTTGGTTGACAAAAAAATCCAAAGGGGGGATTGTTAGAACCAAGATGATGAGGAAGGTGTTTGTTTTCATGTGTTGTCTTTTATTGTCAAGGAAAGATTTTGAAGAAAGAAAATCACCTCACTTTGTATTTGGTGGAAATCATACTTTCCATTGTTTTCAAAAGAACCGAACTCACTCTGTCCATTATAATGAGGCAATTTTTTTTGAAAAAAAAAGGCACTGATCAGACTTGTCTTGGGTTCGATATGTGAAAAGATCATAATAAGGAATTGATCATTATCTGGAAAGAGAGAATAGGTCACATGGAGGATGTATATTTCTGGAAGTAAATGGTCATCAGATTCACACTGCATTTGGTATGAAAAAAGTGTTTATTTTGATAAAGTATCAGAGTCTGGTGACTACAATAAAATTAAATGTGACTATTCTTTTCTGATTCATATTTCATAAATCACAATTTGATTAAAGAACTTATGATAAAAGATTGATGGAATAAAGGGGGAAAGAGGTATTCCAAATCATATCCATATTTATTGTTTCTAGGTGGAAGAGAGGAAAGAGATGATGCCAATCGAAAAGGAATCGTACCCAGTGCAATAAGATTCGGACAGAGAAGTAAATAAAGAAGGCATTGAGGATTGTAATTAGAATGAACCTACCCAGAATGATCATTGTCTGGTACTGTAGCATCTGATTATCCATTGTATGCATAAGAAAACTTTTGTACCTAGGATGATAATACTCAGGCTCAGGAAGAAAATTATCATACCTAATATGATCGTATTCAGGCCAACCATTCTTAGAAAGATCATACTCTGGATAATCATATTCAGAGAATGAATTGGTTGAGGTCAAATATTGAAAATAGAAATAAATAATGAGATCAACAATGTAGTAAACCATTTCAAAAGGGTTGAATTACTTTGTAGGTTTCAATTGTGTCAAGAGTCATTGTATTAGAATGTAATTGTTTTATATTTTCAAGCGGGTCAAGAGAATAAGTGAAGAAGTAAAAGTGGTTTGAAAGAAAATTTTGTTGGATGTGAAATTGAGGGGGAGATCAACATTTAAAATAATTATCATATGTATCATTCAGAAGGAGAAGTGAAAGTTTTATAAGAATCGAGAAGCTTCGAGAAGAGTTGATGAAGTCAAAATACACCCCATATTTTAGGGGAAGTTGAGATTAGGGTGAAATTGATTAAGTGGGAAATTTTTTGGGATTCCCACCAAAGCATCTCAAGGGTCACCTATAAAAGGAGAAAAGTACATTTTACTTGAGGTGTACTGATGTACTTTTCATGAGAGGGAAGTTCCCAGTTTTATTGAGAAGAAAAAGTTTATGTATTCACTTTTGTTGAAGAAGTTTTGATGGATTGAAGTGAAAGAGAAGAGATAAGATCAAAACATTGTATTCAACTAATCATCATACTCATTGTTTATCGTACTCAGCTGATTACTATATCTGTCTTATCAATCGTATTTGGCTGATCATCATATCAAGCTAGATTAATCATATCGTGATTTCTATACTGGGTCTTCCAGACTTAGGAAGATGGAGAATTGAAGTAGTTTTGATTCATCTCTCTCTAATTCTATCAAAGTTATACTTTTCATACTGAGGAATATCGTAATGAGCAGAATCATATTGGGGAAATCATATCAGGAAGAATCCTACTAGGGAGAATTGTACTTGGAGGAATCAGATTGGGAAAATCGGACTTGTTTTTTTTCTTAACAAAGTCCAGAAAGTTATTACCATATTATGGGTAAGAAATTGAAGAAGTGTTTTCAATTAAATACATTTGTGTATTTGAAAAGAAGCACAGGAAACATGATTGCATTACTCTATTTATGCTAAGAGGTTGCACATGCACTATTGGATTGTTTACATATTTCTACACAAGTGAAATGGTATATCGTACTCGTTGTAATCCAATTATTGTTTTCTAGTGGATTGTGTGGTATTGAAACACTTCCATACCATACCAAGGACATAGTTATTCTTATTGAATGGTGGATCTTGTAAATACTTGTGTTCATGTGGATGTGTGATTGAATTGTTTTCAGTAGGGAATAAAATCTTTAAGAGGAGGTGAATGTTTTTTCATTTGAAAAGAAACATAAGAGAAAAAGGTATCACTGATTCACCACCTCCCCCTTTCAGTGATACAATCATTCGTTGGGCACTTTCAAGCGGCCTAATGAGCATAACTAGCCTAATGGGCCTAGTGGGACCAATGGTCCTAATGGACCTAATGGGCCTAACTGGACTAAGGGGCCTAATGGGACCCATGGGCCAATTGGTCCTAACTGGCTTAACTGGCCTAATAGGCCGAATGGGCCTAAGTGACCTAATGGGCCTAATAGGCCTAAGTAGCCTAATGGGCCCAATGGGCTGAATGGGACCAACTGGCCTAACTAGCCTAACTATCCTAAGGGGCTTAATGGACCTAAGGGGCCTAAGTGTCCTAATGAGCCTAACTGGCATTAGTGTCGACCTAATGGGCCTAATGGGTCGAACTTGCCTAAGTGTCCTAATTGGCCCAATGGGCCTAACGGGCCTAATGGGACTAACTAGCCTAATGGGCCCAATGGGCCTAACTGGCCTAATGGGCCGAATGGGACAAACTGGCTTAACTCGTGTAAGGGGGCCTAAGGGCGCTAAGGGTCTAATGGGTCCAATGGGCTTAACTAGACAAAGTGACCTAATGGGACCAATGAGCCTAATGGGCCTAACTGGACAAAATGGCCTAATGGGCCTAACTTGCCTAAGTGGTCTAACGGGATGAATGAGCCTAAGTGGCATAATGGGCCCAATGGGCCTAACTGGCCAAAGTGGCCTAAAGGGCCTAACTGGCCTCAGTGGCCTAATGGGCCTAATGGGATGAATGGGCCTAAGTGGCGTAATGGTCTGAATGGGATTAAGTAGCACAATGGGCTGAATGGGCCTAAGTGGCCCAATGGGTCGAATGGGCCTAATGGTCTGAATGGCCCGAATGGGCCTAAGTGGCCTAATAGGCCTAAGTGCCTAATGGGCCTAAGTGGCCTAATGGGACTAATGGGCATAAGTGGATGAATGAGCCTAATGGTCCTAATGGGACTAAGTGAAAAAATGGGCCTAATGGGATTAATGGGCATAATGGGCCTAAGTGGCCTAATGGGCCTAATGGGCCTAAGTGGCCAAATGGGCCTAAGTGGCCTAAGTGACCTAAGTGGACTAATGGGCCTAATGGGAATAAGTGGCATAATAGACCTAATGGTCCTAAGTAGCCTCATGGGCCTAATGATCATAATGAGCCTAAGTGGCCTGATGGGTCTAATCGGCCAAAGTGGCTTAATAGGCCTAAGTGGCCTAAGTGGCATCATGGGCCTAAGTGGAACAAGTGGGCTAATTGAATGAATGGGCCTAAGTGGCCTAATGAACCTCAGTGGCCTAATGGGCCTAAGTGGCCGAAGTGTCCTAATGGGCCTAAGTGGCCTAATGGACCTAATGGGCTTATGTGGCCTAATGGGCCTAAGTGGCCTAATGGGCGTAAGTGGCTTAATGGGACTAAGTAACCTAATTGGCCCAATGGGCGTAAGTGGACTAATGGGCCTAAATGGACTAATGGGATTAAGTAGCCTAATGGGCCTGATGGGCATAAGTGGCCTCATGGGTGTAAGTGGCCTAATGGGCCAAATGGACTTAATGGGCCTAAGAGGCCTAAGTGGCCTAATGGGCCTAATGGGCATAAGTGGCCTAATAGGACAAAGTGGCCTAATGGGAATAATGGGCCTTATTGTCATAAGGTTCCTAATGGGACTTAGTGGCCTAATGGGCCTAATGGGCCTCAGTGGCCTAATGGTACTAATGGGCCCGAGTGTCGAAGTTACCTAATGGGCCTAATGGGCATAAGTGGCCTAATGAGCCTAATGTGACTTAGTGGCCTAAGGGGCCTAATGGATCTAATGGGCCTAAGTAGACTAATGGGTCCAATGTTACTAAGTGGCCTAATGAGCCTAATGGGCCTAAGTGGGTGAATGGGCCTCAGTGGCCTAATTGGCCTAATGGGCCAAAGTGGTTGAAGTGGCCTAACGGGCCAAAGTGACCTAATGGTCCAAATGGGCCTAAGTGGCTCAATGGTCCTGATTGGCCTAATGGTCCTAATGGACCTAAGTGGCCTAATGGGCCTCATGAGCCTAATGGGCCTCAGTGGCCTAATGGGCCTAATGGTCCAATTGGGCTAAGTGGCCTAAGTAGCCTAATGGTCCTAATTGGCCCAATGGGACTCTGTGGCCTTGTGGGCCTAATGTGCCTAAGTATCCTAATGGGCCTAATGATCCTAATGGTCCTCACTGGCCTAATGGGACTAATGGGGCTCAGTGGACGAAGTGGCATAATGTGCCTAATGGGCCTAAGTGGCCTAATGGGACTAATGGGCCTAAGTGGCCTAATGGTCCTAAGTGGCATAATGGGTCGAATGGGTTGAATGGGACTAAGTGGCATAATGGGCCTAAGTGGCCTAAGTTTCATAATGGTTTAAATGAACCTAATGGGCCTGATGGGATTGATGGGCCTAAGTTTCCTAATGAGCCGAATGGGCCCAAGTGGCAAAATGGGTCTGATGGGCCTGATGGACATAATGATATGAATGGGCCTAAGTGCCTCATGGGATTGATGGGCATGATGGGCATAATGGGCTTAAGTGGCCTAATGAGATGAATGGACCTAAGTTGCCTAATGGGCCTAATGGGCCTAATGGGCCTAAGTGGCCTAATGGGTCTGATGGCCCTAATGGGCCAAATGAGCCCTAGTGGCCTCATAGGCCTCGTCAAACTAATGGGCCTAATGTTCCTAAGTGGCCTAAGTGTCCTATTGCACCTAATGGGCCTCAATAGCCTAATGGGTCTAATGATCTTAATGGGCCTAATGGCCCTAATGTGCCTAATGGGCGTAATGGGACTAAGTGGCTTAATGAGCCTAAGTGGTCTCAATGGCCTAATGGGACTAAGTGGCTTAATGAGTTGAATGGGACTAAGTGTCCTAATAGGCCTAATGGGCTTAAGTGGCCTAGTGGTCCTATGTTTCATAATAGGATTGATGAGCCTAATGGGTCTCAGTGGCCTCATAGGCCTAATGGGCCTAATCGGACAAAGGGGCATAAGTAGCCTAATGGGCCTAAGTGGCCTAATGGGCCTAATGGGCCTAAGTGGCCTAAGTGGACTAATCTGCCTAAACAACCGAATGGGATTAATGGGCCTTAGTGTAAAAATGGTCCTAAAGGGCCTAATGGGCCTAAGTGGCCTAATCGGGCTAATCGACCGAATGGGCCTAAGTGGCCTAGTCAGCCCAATCGATCGAATGGGCCTAATGGGCCTAAGTGGACTAATGGGACTAATGGGTCTAAGTAGACTAAGTTTCCTAATCAACCTAATCTACTGAATGGGCCTAATGGGCCTAAGTGGCCTAATGGGCCGAATTGTCCTAATGGGCAGAATGGATCTAAGTGGCCTAAGTAGTTGAATCGTCCTAACCGATTGAATGGGACAAATGGGACTTATGGGCCTAAGTGGCCGATTGAGACTAATGGGACTAAGTGGATAAATGGGCCTAATGGTACAAATTGGCCTAATGTGGTTATTGGGCCTAATGGACCTAAGTTGAAGAATGGGTTAAGTGGAATAATGGGTCTAATGGGCCGAATGGGCGTAAGTGGCCTAATGGACCTAAGTGGCCTAATGAATCTAGTGGGTCTAAGTGGTCGAATGGGCCTAATGGTCCTAATGCGCCTAATTGGATAGCAATGAAAAATGGGCCAGTGGCCCGCGGGCTTTGCAGATACGAGACGGATACAAGGGAGGGGGCAACAAAATATGACCATTTAAAGTGCAGGCCTAAGAGATCTAAGCACGTACGGGTGTGGGCTTATGTAGGGAAGTGGCGCGGGTGCGAGCTATCCAGTGGGATTGTTTTTTTAAGTAAAAATATTTTACAAGGTATGATTTTTCTCATATTAATTAACTCAAATAAAATTTATTGATTGCTTTGAAATAACACAAAGGATTACTGAATCAAAGGGCTTTTTTTAAGGATCCACAATCAATATGGAACCATAATTATTTATCTGATGTTCATCTCTATCCAAATCCAGCTCCTGAGAGCATTTCCATTTTTTTTTTAAAATATACAATTTATATTAATTGCATGGGAAATTGATGCATGCTGCATGCTGGCCACGCCGGGTCTTGGAAATTGGAAACACGCCTGGGAAACTGGAAACATGCGCACGCCTAGCTTGGGAAAACTTGAAGTGAAACTAGAAACACACTTGGACACCTGGGAAATCAACGTATGTGATGTGTCATGCTGGTTGATCCATGTGACATGCTAGAAACCAATGCAACCTACAGTTATCAATGCATGGGGAATGCAAGAAATCAATGCATGTGGCATGCTGGAAACACGCCATGGGAAATCAACACGCCATAATGATGCGTCCCCTCCTCACCTCACCCAACCCACATGCACAGTGTTCATGACATGTGCAACATGAATCACATAAAAGTATCAATATATTGTAGAAAAAATATAATATTTAAATGACAATTATTAATAATTAAAAAAATGAAAACAAGCCTACAGGATACCCGTGAGCTTATGCGGGGGCGGCTTGAACTTATTTGTCTACATTATATGTGGGATTTTGTGGAAAAACCTATGCGGTCTTAAACTTGTGCGGTATTGGCTCGCATCACCCTGCCCCGCCTGTTTCACATTACTATCATTGGCCTAATGGGCCTAATGAGCATAAGTGGCCTAATGGGCTTAGTGGGACTAAGGGGACGAATCGGCCTAATGCACCTAAGGGGCCTAATTGCCTAATGGTTACAATGGATCTAAGTGGCCTTATGGGCCTAATGGGAAGAATGGGCCTAATGGGCCTAATTGGACTAATGGGAATAATGGGCCTAATGGGCCTAATGGGCCTAATGGGCCTAAGTAGCCTAATGGGATAATGGGCCTAAGTGACCTAATGGGTCTAAGTGGCCTAATGGGCCAAATGGGATAAATGGACCTAATGGACCTAAGTGTATTTATGGGTCGAACGGACCGAATGAGCTTAATGGGCCTAATAGAACTAATGGGCCTAATGGGGCTAAGTGGCCTACCTAATGGGATAATAGGCCTAAGTGTCCTAATGAGCCTAATGAGCCTAAGTGTCCTAATGAGCCTAATGGGTCTAAGTGGCCCAAGTAGCCTAATCAGCCTAACAAACGAATGGGCCTAATGGGCCTGATGGGCCTAAGTGGAATAATGGGCCTAATAGGCCGAAGTGGCTGAATTGGCCTGATGGGCCGGATGGGACAAAATGGCCTAAGGTGCCTCATGGGCCTAAGTGGCCTAATGGGCCTCAAAGGCCTAAGTGTCCTAATGGGCATAATGGGTTTAATGGGATTAATGGGATTAATGGGCTTAATATGCCTAGGTACCAAATGGTCCAAATGGGCCTAACTGGCCTATGGGGCCTAATGGACCTACGTGGCCTAATGAGCTTAATGGTCTTAATGGGTCTAGGGGCCAAATAGGCCTAATGGGACTAAAGGGATGAATGAGCCCAATTGGCCTTAGTGGCCTAACGAGACACAATTTCTTAATCGACCTAATGGATTTAATGGGCCGAATAGGCCTATTGGGCCTAATGGGTCGAATGGGCCTAATTGGCCTAAGTGAAATAATGGGACTAATGGGATACAGTTTCCTAATCACCCTAATGGGATTAATGGGACTAATGGGCCTAATGGGCCTAATTGGGCTAAGTGGCCTATTGGGCCTAAGTGGCCTAATTTGCCTAATGGGCTTAATCGGCCTAGTCGGCCTAAGAGGCCTAATGGCCCTAATGAGCCTTAGTGGAATAATTTCCCTAATGTTCTTAATCAGTCTAATGGGACTAAGTGTTCTAATGGGATTAATGGGCTTAATGGGACTAGAGGCTAAATGGGCCAAATGGGCCAAATGGGCCTAATTAGCCTAAGTGGCCTAATGGGCCTAAGTGGTCTAATGGGCCTAAGTTGCCTAATCGGTCTAGTGGGATTAATGGGCCTAAGGGTCCTAATGGGCCTAATGTGGATAAGTGGCATAATCAGCTGAATGGGATTAATGGTCCCAGTGGGCCTAAGTGGCTAAATGGGCCTGATGGGCCTAAGTATCCCAATCGGCCTAAGTATCCTAATAGGCCTAAGTGGCCCAATGGGACCAATGGGCCTAATGAGACTATGTGGCCTAAGTGTCATAACATGCCTAATAGGCCTAAGTGGTTGAATGGACCAATGGGCCTAAGTGTAATGATGGGCCTAATGTTCCACAGTGGCCTCATGGGCCTAAAGGGCCTTAGTGGCCCAATGAGACTTAGGGTCCTCATGGTCATAATGGGACTAATGGTTCTAATGGAAAGAATGGGCATAATGGTCCTAGTGGGCATAATGGACCTAAGCAGCCGAATGGGCCTAAGTGTCCTGATGGGCCTAATGGGACGCATGGGCCGAGTAACCAAATGTGCCTAATGGGCCTAAGTTGGCTAATGGGCATAATGATCCTAAGAGTCCTAATGTTCCTAAGTTCCATAATAGTACCAATGGCCCTAAGTGGCCCAAGAGGCCTAATGGGCCTAATGAGCCTAAGTGGCCTAATGGGCCTAACTAGCCTAATGGGATTAATGGGTTGAAGTTTTCTAATGGGCCTAATTGGCCTAAGTGGCCTAATGGGACCAGTGGGCCTAATGAGACCAAGTGGCTGAATGGGCCTAATGGGTCGAAGTGGCCTAATGGGCTGAATGTGCCTAATGTGCCTAGTGGGCTTAATGGGCCTAAGTGGCCTAATGGGCCTAAGTGGCTTAAGTGGACTAATGTTCCAAATGGGCCTAAGTTTCCAAATGAGCCTAATGGTCCTAATGGTCCTTAGGGGCCAAATGGACCTAAGTGGCCAAATGGGCCTAATTGGACTAAGTGGCCTAATGGGCCTAATTGGCTTAATAGGCCTAATGGGACTATCGGGTCGAAGTGGCCTAATGGGCCTAACAGGCCTCATGGCCTCCTGGGCCTAAGTGGCCTCATGGACCTCATTGTCCTAAGTGGATTAATGGGCTTAATGGGCCCAAGGGGCCTAATGGGTTTAAGGGGTCTAATGGGATGAATGGGATTAACAGGCCTTGGTGCCAAATGGGCCTAATGGGCCGAATGGACCTAATTGGCCGAATGAGCCTAATGGGCCTAAGTGGCCTAATGGAATGAATTGGCCTAAGTGGACTAATGGGCCTAAGTGGATCAATCGACCTAATGGGATAAATAGGCCTAAGGGTCGTAATGGGCCTAAGTAGCATAACGGGCCTAATGGGCCTAAGTGACCTAATGGGCCAAGGTGGATTTATGGGCTTATTTGGTTAAACGAGCCTAGGGTTAAATGGGCATAATGGGCCTAAGTGGCCTAATGGGCCTCAATGGCCTAATCAGACTAATGGGCCTAAGTGGCCTAATGGGCCTAATGGGCCTAGGTGGCCTAATGGGTGTAATGGGCTTAATGGGCCTAGGGGAAAATGGGTCTAATGGGATGAGTGGGCCTAATTGGCCTAAGTGGCCAAATGGGCCTAAGTGGCTTGATGGGCCAAAGTTGCCCAATCGACATAATGGGCCTAATGGGCCTAAGTGGCCTAATGAGACTAATTGACCTTATGGGCCTAATAGACCTAATGGGCCTAAGGGGCCTAATGGGAAAAATTCTCCTAATCCGCCTAATGTGCTTAATTGGCTGAATGGGCCTAATGGGTCAAATGGGCCTAAGTGGCCTAATGGGCCTAAGTGACCGAATCAGCCTAATGGGCCTAATTGGCCTAGTGAACCTAAGTTTCCTAATGGGACTAATGGGCCTTATTGTCCTAATCGGCCTAATGTGCCTAAGTGGCTTAATGGTTCGAAGAGGCCTAATGGGCTTAATGGTCATAACAGGCCTAGGGGACAAATGGGCATAATGAGCCTAATGGGTTGAATGGGCCTAATTAACCTTAGTGGCCCAATTGGACCAATCGGCCTAATGGGCATAATGGGCTTAGGTGGCCTAATGGGTCTAAATTCCCAATGGGCTTAATGGGCCTAAGGGGCCTAATGGGTCTAATGGGCCTAAGTGGCCCAATGGGCCTAAATGGACTCATCGTCCTAATGTGATTAATGGTCCAAGGGGGGCTAAGTGGCCGAATGGGCCTCAATGGCCTAATGGGCCTAGTGGGATGAAGTGGCCTAATGGGGCTAATTGGCCAAAGTGCCATAATGGGCCTAAGTGGCCTAATGGGCCTAAGTGGACTAATGGGCCTAAGTGACCTAATTGGCATTATGGGCCTAAGTGGCCTAATGGGCATAATGGGCCTAATGGGCCTAAGTGTCCTAATGGGCCTAATGGGCATTAGTGGCATAATGGGTGGAACTGGTCGAATGGGCCTAATGGACATAATGGGCCTAAGTGGCCTAAGTGGATTAATGGGCCTAATGGGCCTAAGTAGCCTAATGGACCTAAGTGGCCTAAGTGTCCTAATGGGACTAAGTGAACTAATGGGCCTCAGTGGCCTAATGGGTATAATGAGCCTAAGTGGCCTAATGGAACTAAGTTGCCTAATGGGCCTCGGTGGCCTAATGGGCCGAAGTGGCCTAATGGACCAAATGGGACTCAATGGCCTAATGGGTCTAATGGGCCTAAGTGGGCTAAATGGCCTGATGTGACTTAGTGGTCTAATGGGACTAATGGGATTAATTGTCCTAAGTGTCCTAATGGGCCTAAGTGACTAAATGATCTGAATGGGCCTAAGTGGCCTAATGGGATTAATGGTCCTTAGTGGCCTAATGGGCCTAATGGGCCTAAGTGTCCTAATGGGTCTAAGTTGCCTAATGGACCTAAGTGGCCTAATGGGCCTAATGGGACTCAGTGGCCTAATGGGTCTAATGGGCCTAAGTGGCCTAAATGGTCTGATTGGACTTAGTGGCCTAATGAGCCTAATGAGCCTTAGTGGCCTAATTGACCTAATCATCCTAAGTGGCCTAAGTGGCCTAATGGGTCTAATGGGCCTAAGTGACCAAATGAGCCGGATGTGCCTAAGTGGCATAATGGGCCTAATGGTCCTCACTGGCCTAAGTGGTCTAATGGGCCTAATGGGCTTAAGTGTCCTAATGAGATGAATGGGCCTAAGTGTCCTAATGGGCATAATGGGACTAAGTGGACTGATTGGCGTGATGGGCCTAATGGACCTCATTGGCCCAAGTGTCCTAATGAGCTGAATAGTCCTCAGTGGCCTAATGGGCTTGATGGTCCTGATGGGCCTAAGTTTTCTAATGAGCCGATTGATACTAAATGGATAAATGGGCCTAAGTTTTCTAATGAGCCGATTGATACTAAATGGATAAATGGGCCTAATGAGCCTAATGGAACTAAGTGGACTGATGGGAATGATGGGAATGATGGGCCTAATGGGCCTAAGTGGCCTAATGATCTGAATGGACCTATGTGGCCTAATGGACCTGATGGGCTTGATGGGTCGAATGGGTTTAAGTGGTTAAATGGGCCTGATGGGTCGAATAGGCCTAAGTCACCTAATGAGCCGAATTGGCCTAATTTGCCTAATGGACCTAAGTGGACGAATGGTCCTAATGGGCCTGATGGGCCCAATGGGACTAATGGGCCTTACTTGCCTCCTGGGCCTAATGGCCTCATGGGCCTCATGGGCCTAAGTAGCCTAATGGGCCTTAGTGGCCTCATGGGCCTAATGCACCTAATGGGACTAAGTATCCTAATGGGCCTAATGGTCCTCAGTGTCTTAATGGTCCTAAGTGTCCTAATGGGCCTAGTGGGCCTAAGTGGCCTAATGATATGAATGGGCCTAAGTGGTCTAATGGGCCGAATAGGCCTAATGGGTCTAAGTGGCCTAATGGGCATTATGGGCCTTAGTGGCCTCATGGGCTTAATGGGAATAATGGCCTAAGTGGCCTAAGTATCTTAATGGGCCTAATGGGACTAAGCAGCCTAATGGGCATGATGGGCCTGATGGTCCTAATGGGCCTAATGGGCCTTAGTGCCCAAGTTGGCCTCATAGGCCTAATTGTCCTGATAGGCCCAATGGTCCTAACAGTTCTTAGTGGCCCAATGGACCTTATGGGTCTAAGTGGCCTAATGGGCCAAATGAGCATAAGTGGCCTAATGGGCCTGATGGTCATGATGGGCCTAATGGGCCTAATGGGTCTTACTGGTCTAAGTGGTCCAATGGGACTCAAGGTCCATAGAGTTCTAATGGGATGAGTGAGCCTAATGTGCCTAAGGGGGCTAATGGGTCTGATTTTCCTAATGGGACTTAGTGCCTGAAGTGCCAAATGAGCCTAATGGGCCTGATAGGCCTAATGGGGATAATGGTCCCCAGTGTCCCAATGGGCATAATGGGACTACATGGAATAATTGTATTAATGGACCTAATGGTCCTAAGGGGCCTACGAGGCCTAATGGGCCTGATGGGCCTAATGGGAAAAATGGGCCTAAGTGGCCTAATGGGCAAAATGGGCCTAAGTGGCATAATGGGCCTAATGGGCCTAAGTGGCCTAATGGGCCTAATGGGCCTAATGGGAAAAATCGACCTCAATTTGTTAATGGGCCTCATGGTCCTGATGGGCCCAATGGGCATAATGGGCCTAATGGGAAAAATGGGTATAAGTGGCCGAATGGGCCTAAGTGGAAGAATGGGCATAATGGACCTAAGTGGCAGAATGGGCCTAATGGGACTAAGTTTCCTAATCTCCCTAATTGTACTCATGGGATTAATGGGCCTCATGGGACCAATGGGCCTCAAGGGCCTAAGTGGCCTAACGGGCCTAGTGGCCTAATGAGCCTAAGTCGCCTAATGGGCCTAATGGGTTTAAGTGGAATAATGGTCCAAATGGGCCTAATGTGACGAGTGGGCCTAAGTGGCCAATGGGCCTAATGGGCCTAAGTGTCCTAGGTGGCCTAATCAACCTAATCGAACAATTGGTCCTAATGGGCCTAAGTGGCCTAATGGGCCAAATCGGCCTAGGTTGCCGAATGGGCCTAAGTGGCCCACTGGGCCTAATTTTCATAGCTGGCTGAATGGGCCTAATGAGCCTGATAGGCCTAAGTGACTAGCCTAATAGGACTAATAGGCCTAAGTGTCCTAATGGGCCGAATGGGCCTCAAGGGCCTAAGTGGGCCTCATGGGCCTAAGTGTCCTAATGGGATGCATGCGCCTAAGTTTCCAGATGTGCCCAATTGGCCTAATAGGTTTAATGGGCTTAATAAACCTAGGTTGTAAATGGGTCAAATGGACCTGATGGTCCTAATGGGCCAAATGGACTTAATGGGACTAAGTGACCTAATGGACCTAAGGGGCCTAATGGGCCTAAGTGGCCAAATGGTTCTGGGTGGCCAAATGGGATTAATGTGCTTAACAGGCCTAGGAAAAAAAGGTCATAATGGGATGAATGGGCCTCAGCGGCCTAATGGGCCTAAGCAGCCTAATGGACCTAGGTGGCCTAATCGGCCTAATGGTCATAGTGGGTCTAAAGGGCCTAATTGGCCTAAGGGGCATAATGGGCATAAGTTGTCTAATGGGATGAGGTGGCCTAATGGGCTTAATGGGATTAAGGGAATGGGGTCCAAATGGGCCAAATGGGCCTAATTGGCCTTAGAGGCCTAATGGGCCGAATAGGCCTAATGGGCCTAATGGGTCGAAGTGGCCTAATGAGCCAAAGTTTTCTAATCGGATTAATGAGTATAATGGTCCCAATGGGCAGAATGGGACAAATGGGCCTAAGTGTCCTAATGGGCCTAATGGGATGAATGGACCTAATTGGCATAAGTGGACTAATGGGGCAAAGTGGCCTAATGGGCCAAAGTTGCCAAATTTTCCTAATGGGCTTAAGGGGCCTAATGGGTCTAATGGGGCTAATTTTCCTAAGTGGCCTAATGGGACTAATTGGCCAAATCAGTTTAATGGGCTTAGTGATCCTAAGTGGCCTAATGGGCCTTAGTCACCTAATCGACCTAATGGGGCTAAGTGGCATAATGGGCCTAAGTGGCCTAATGATCTTAATGGGATTAATGGGCCTAGGGGCCTAATGGGCCTAATGGGATAAATTGACCTAATTAGCCTAAGTGGCCTTCCTAAGTTGCCTAATTGGTCTAATAGGATTAATGAGCCTAATGGGCCTAGTGTGCCTAATATGCCTAATGGGCCAAAGTGGACTAATGGGACTAAGTGGCCTAATTGGACTAATGGGTGTAATGGGATTAGTGGGCTTAAGTGACCTGATGGGACTAATGGGCCTAAGTGTCTTGATCGGCCTAATGGGCCTAAGTGGCCCAATGGACATAATGGGCCTAACTGGCCTAACATGCCTAACGGGCCTAATTGGCCTAAGTGGAAGAATGGGCCTATGTAGCCCAATGGGTCTACGAGGCCTAATGTGCATAAGTGGCATAATGGGCCTAATGGGCCAAAGTTGCCTAATAGGCATAATGGTCCTATAGGACCTTAGTGGTATAATCGGCATTAGTGGCCTTATGGGCCAAATAGGCCTAATGGGTCTAAGTGGCCTAATGGGCCTCTGTGGTCCAATGGGCCTAATGGGACTAATGGGACTAATGGGACTAATGATCCATATGAGCCTAATTGGCCTAATGGGCCTAACAGAACTAAGTAGACGAATGGGTCTAATGGCCCAATGGGTCTAATAGCCCAATGGGCGTAAGTGGCCTAATGGCCCTAATTGGTGTAATGGGACAAAGTGTCCAAATGGGCATAATGAGCCTAAGTGGACTAATTAGCCCAATGGGCCTAAGTGGCTTAATGGGTCTAATGGGCCGAATGGTCCGAATGGGCCGAATGGGATGAATGGGCCTAAGTGGCCCAATTGTCCTAAAGGGCCAAGTGGCCCAATTAGCCTAAAGGGCCTAATGGGACAAAGTGGTCGAATGGACCTAAGTGGACGAATGGGCCTAAGTGGCCTAATGGGGCTAATGGGCCTAAGCAACGAAATGAGCTTAAGTGGCCCAATGGGCCTAATGGGCCTAATGTGTGTAAGTGGACTAATGGGTCTAATTATCCTAATGGGTTGAAGTGGCTAAATGGTCTTAATGGGACTAAGTGGCTGAATGAGCTAAATGGGCCTAAGTGGACCAACTGGACCAATGGACCTAATGTGCCAAATTTGCCTAATGGGCTTAAGTGTCCTAATGGGCCTGATGGGCCTGATGGGCCTAAGTGGCATCATGGGCCTAATTGATTTAAGTGGTATAAGTGGCCTAATCGACCGAATGGGCCTAATGTGCCTAAGTGGCCTAATGGGCCCAAGTTGCCAAATGGGACTATTGGGACTTAGTGGCCCAATGGGCCTAATTTCTCTAAGTGGCCCAATGGGCCAAATGGGATGAATGAGATGAATGGGACCAATGGGACTAAGTTTCCAAATGGGATTAATTGGTCTAATGGGCCTAAGTGTCATAATGGGCCTAAGTGGCCTAATGAGCTTAAGTGGCACAACTAAGGGTCTGAATGAGCCTAACGTGTCGAATGGGCCTAACGTGTTGAATGGGCCTAATGGGCTTAAGTGGCCTAATGGTCCTAAGGGGGCCAATGGGAAAAATGGTCCAAATGGGACAAAGTGGATTAATGGTCCTAATGGTCCAAACAGTTCTAAGGGGTTGAATGAGCCTAATGAGCTGAATGGGCCTAATGGACCAAATGGGCCAAAGTGGCCTAATCGGCATAATGGGCCTAAGTTTCCTAATGAGAAAAAGTTTCCTAATGGACCTAAGTGGCATAATGGGCCAAAGTGGCCTAATGGGACTAATGGGACTAAGTGGTCTAAGTGGCCTAATGGGCCATAGTGGCCTAATGGGCCTAATGGGACTAAGTGGCCTAAGGAGGCTAAGTGGACTAATGGGCCTAAGTGTCCTAGTGGGCCTAGTGGTCCTCATGGGCCTAGTGTGCCTAATGGGTGAAATGGGATGAAGTGGCCTAATGGGCCTAAGTGTCCTAAAGGGCCTTAGTGGCCTAATGGGCCTAAGTGGCCTCATGGGTGTAAGGAGCCTAAGTGGCCTAATGGGCTGAATGTGCCTAATGGGTTGAATGGGTTGAATGTGCCTAATGGGTCTAAGTGGCCTAAGGGGATTTGTGGTCATAATGGGCCTAAGTGGCCTAATCGACCTAATGAGCTTAGTGGGCCGAAGTGTCCTAATGGGCCTAATGGGCCTAGTGTGCCAAAGTGGCCTAATGGGCCTAAGTGGCCTATTGCACCTAATGGGCCTATTTGGCCCAATCATCCTAATGGGATTAATGGTCCTAAATGGACTAATTGGCCTAATGGGCCGAAGTGGCCTAAGTGGACTAATGGACCTAATGGGCCAAGGTGGCCTAATCAGCCGAATGAGCCTAAGTGGCCTAATGGGCCTAAGTGGCATAACGGGCCTAAAGGGACTAAGTGTCCTAATGAGCCTAAGTGTCCTGGTGGGCCTAATGGGCCTAAGTGGCCTCATGGTCCTAATAGGGATAAGTTTCCCCATGGGCTTAATGGGCCTCAATGGCCTCATGGGCCTAATGGGACTAAAGGACTTAAGGGGACTAAGTGGCCTAATGGGCATAATCAGCCTAATGGTACTAAGTATCCTAATGGGCCTAATGGGCTTAAGTTCACTAATGGGGCCAATAGGACTAATGGGCCTAATGTGCCTAAGTGGTATAATAGGCCTAAGTGACCTAATCAACCTAATGGGCCGAATGGGTGTAATGGGCTTAAGTGCTCGAATGGGCCTAAGGGGACTAATTCACTGAATGGGCATAAGTGGTAATGGTCCTAATGGGCCTAAGTGGTGTATTGGGCCTAAGTGACTTAATCAGCCTAATGGACCTAATGGGCGTAATGGGCCTAAGTGGATGAATGGGCCTAATTGAATGAATGAGCCTAATGTGCCTAGTGGTCCTAATGGGCATAATGGGCCTAAGTGGTTGAATTAACCTAATGGGCCTAAAGGCCCTAAGTGTCGTAATGGAACTAATGGGTTTAATACATCGAATGGGCGTAATGTGCCGAGTAGGCCTAATGGGACTAAGTGGCCTAATGGGCCTAATGGGCCTAAGTGGCCAAATGGGCCTGATGGGACTAAGTGGCCTAATGGGCCTAATGGGACAAATTTTCCTTGTCTGCTAATGGGCCTAAGTGGCCTAATGAGCCTAATGGACCTAAGTGGCCTTATGGGCCTACATGGCCTAATGGGCCTAATGGGCTGAAGTGGCCTAATGGCCCTAAGTGGTCTAATGGTATTAATGGGCCTAATGGGCCTAATGTGTATAATGGACCTAAGTAGACTAAGTGGCCTAATGGGCCTAAAGGGCCTAATGGGCCTAAGTGGCCTAATTTTCCCAATGAGCCTAAGTTGCTTAATGGGCCAAATGGTCCTAACGGGCCTAAGTGGTCCCAACGGGCCTAACTGGTCTAAAGAGACTAATGGGTCTAATGGGACTAATGGGCCTCATGAAAAAAATGGGCCTTGGTGGCCTAATGGGCCTACATGACCAAATGGACCTAAGTGGACTAATGGGCCTAAAGAGCCTAATCGACCAAAGGGGCCTAATGGGCTTAAGTGCCATAATCATAGCCTAATGGACCTAATTGGTGTAATGGGCCTAGTGGTCACAACGGGCCTAAGTGGCCTAATGGGCCTAAGTGGCCTAATGGGCCTAAGTGGCCTAATGGGCCTAAGTGGCCTAATGGGCCTAAGTGGCCTAATGGGCCAAATGGGTGTAATGGGCCAAATGGGCCAAATGGGCCTAAGTGTCCTAATTGAATTAAAGGGCCTAATGGGCCAAAGCAACCTAATGGGCCAAAGTGGCATAATCAATCTAATTGGACTAATGGGCCTAAGTGGTATAACTATAACCAAATGGGACAAAGTGGACTAATATGCCTAAGTGGCCTAATGGTCCTAATGGTCCAAAGTGGCCGAATGGGCCAAATGGGCCTAAGTGGTCTAATCGGCCTAAATGGCCTAATGGGCTAAAGTGATATAATGGGCCTAAGTGGCATAATCAACCTAATGGGTCTATTGGCCTAAGTAGCCTAATGGGCCTAAGTGACCTAATTAGCCTAATCGTTTGAAGGGGCCTAATGGGCTTAAGTGGCCTAATGGGCCTAAGTTGTCCAATGGGCCTAAGTGGTCGAAGGGGAAAAATCAGACGAATGGGCCTAATGGACCAAATGGGCCTAAGTGGCCTAATGGGAGGAATGGGCCTAAGTGGACTAATGGGCCTAAGTGTACTAATAGGCCTAATGTGATGAATGGTCCTAATGGTCCTAATTGGCCTAAGTTTCTTAATGGTCCTTAATTTCCTAATGGGCCAAAGGGGTCAAATGGGCCTAAGTGGCCTAATGGGCTTAATAGGTCCATAAGGCCTAATTGGCGTAATGAGATTAATGAGCCGAATGGGATTAAGTTGCCGAATGGGCCTAATGGGATGAATGGGCCGAAGTTACCGAATGGGCCTAATGGGACGAAAGGTCTTAATGGGTTGAATGGGCCTAATTATCCTAATGGGCCTAAGTGGGATAATAGTCCTAATGGTTTTAATGAGCCTAATGGGTTGAATGGACCCAATGGGCTGAAGTGGAATAATGGGGTGAATTGGCTGAATGGGCCTAATTTTTCGAAGTGGGCGAATGGGCCTAATGGGTTCAGTGGGCACAATGGGCCTACTGGACCAAAGTGGACTAATGGTTCAAAAGGGACTAAAGGGTCCAATGGGTGTAATGGGTCAAATGGGCCTAATGGGTTCAGTGGGCCCAATGGGCCTACTAGACCAAAGTGGCCTAATGGGTCGAAAGGGCCTGAAGGGTCCAATGGGCATAATGGGTCAAATGGGCCGAATGGTACTAAAGGGTTCAATGGGCCTAATTAGTATAATGGGTCGGATGGGTCGAATGGGCCTAGTGTGTCGAAGTGTCTTAATGGACCTACTGGGCATAATAGACCTAATGGAACTAATGTGCCTAAGCCGCCTAATGGTCTTAAGTGGACAATTGGACCTAATGCACCTAATGGGCGTAATGGGCCTAAGTGAACCAATGGGCCTAATGGTCCTAAGTGGTTAAATCGGCCTAATGGGCTTAATGGGCCTAATAGGCCTATGTGGTTTAATGGGAATAAGTTTCTGAATGGGCTGAATGGGCCTAATGGTCTGAATGAGCCTAATGGGTCGAATGGGCCTAATGAGTGTAAGTGGCCTAATGGGCCGAAGTGGCCTAATGGGTCTATGAGACAAATTGGTCTAATGGTCGTAATGGGCCTAAGTGACCAAATGTGCCAAAGTGTCCTAATGGACATAATGGGCCTAAGTTTCAAAATGGGGCTGAGGGGCCTAAGCAGCCTAATGAGCCAAAGTGGAAGAATGGACCTAATGGGCATAATGGGCCTTAGTGGCGAAATCGGCCTAATAGGCATAATGGGCCTAACTGTCCCAATGGGCCTAATGATCCTAATGGGCCTAAGTGGACCAATGGGACTAATGGGACTAAGTGGGCCTAAGTTGGCCTACTAGGCCTAATGGGCCTACTGGGCCTCATTGGCTTGCTGGGCCTAATGGCACGACTGGGCCTACTGGGCCTAATGGGATTAAGTGACGTAATGGTCCTAAGTGGCCTAATTGTAATAAGTTGCGTAATGGATCTAATGTGTCTAATGGGACTAATGGGATTAAGTGTCCTAATGGTCCAATGTGGACGAATGGGCCTAATGGGCATAATGGGCATAATGGGCCCGAAGTGGCCAAATGGGCCTAAGTGTCCTCATGGGCCTAATGGGACTCAACAGCATAATGGACCTAATGGGCCTAATGGGCCTCAATGAAATAATGTACATAATGCACCTAATGGGACTAAGTGGCCTAATGGGCCAAAGTGGATGAATGGGAATATGGGTCTAATGGGCATAATGGGCCTCATGGGCCAAAGTGGCCAAATAGGCCTAATGGACCTAATGGGACTAAGTGGAATAATGGGCCTAATGCTCCTAATGGGCCAAAGTAGATGACTGGTCATAATGGGCCTAATGGGACAAAGTAGCCAAATGGGCCTAATGGGCCTATTGGGCCTAAGTGGATTAATGGGCCTAATGGGCCAAATGGGCCTAAGTGTCCTAATGGGACAAAGTGGATGAATGTTCCTAATGTAATGGATAGGCATAATGGGCCTAATGGGCCTAAGTGTCCAAATGGACCAAATGGACCTAAGTGGCCTAGTGGGACTAATGGGATTAGTGGGCCTAAGTGGCCTAACGGGACTAAGTGGCCTAATGGGACTAATGGGCCAAATGGGCCTAAGTGGCCTAATGGGACTAATGGGACAAAGTGATGAATGGACATAATGGTCCTAATGTTCATAATGGACCTAATGGGCCTAAGTGGTCTAATGGGCCTAATTGGCTTAATGGGCCTAGTGGGCTTAATGGGCTTAAGTGATCGAATGGACCTAATTGGCCTTATGGGCCTAATTGGCCTATATGGCCTAATTGGTCTAAGTGGTCAAATGGACCTAATGGGACAAAGTTTCCTAAGGGTGCTAATAGGCATAATGCTCCTAACTGGATGGGTGGAACTAATAGGCCTAAGTTGCACAATGGGCCCAATGGGCCTAAGTGGCCTAATGAGCCTAAGTGGCTAAATTGGCATAAGTCACCTAAAGGTACTAATGGGCCTGAGTGGCCTAATGGGCCTAATGGTAATATGTGTCCTAATGGGACTAATTGGATAATGGGATTAATTGTCCTAATGGGATAATGGGCCTAATGGGACTAAGTGGGTGAATGGGCCTATGTGGCATAATGGGACTAATGGGCCTAACTGGCCTAATGTTTCTAATGGGAATAAGTGGCATAATGGGATTAATGGTATAATGGGACTAATGGTCCTAAGTGGCTGAATGGTCTTAATGGCCCTAAGTGACATAATTGGGCAAATGGGCCAAATGGGTGCAAGTGGCCTAATGTGCCTAAGTGGCCTAATAGGCCTAATGGGACTAAGTGGGTTAATGCATCTAACTGGACTAATGTGCCTAAGTGGACTAATGGGACTAATGGCTTGAAGTGGCCTAATTGTCCTAATGGGTTTAAGTGGTCGAATAGGCCTAATAGGCCTAAGTGTCCGAGTTAGCCTAATGGGTCGAGGTGGCCTAATGGGCCTGATTGGCCTTAGTGGACTAATATTCCAAATGGTCCTAAGTGATTCAATGGGCTTAATGGGTGTAATGGGACTCAATGTACTAATGGGCCAAATGGGCCTAAGTGGCCTAATGGGCCTAAGTGGCCTAATGGGCGGAATGGGCCTTAATGGCCTATTGACCATAATGTACCTAATGGGTCGAATGGGCCTAAGTGGCCCAATGGTCCTAACAGGCCTAAGTGGCCTAATGGGCCTAATGGGTCTAAGTGGTCGAATTATCCTAATGGGTCAAAGTGTCGTAATGGGCCTAAGTGGCCTAATGGGCCTAATGGGTTAACAATCATAATGGGATTAATGGGCATAATGGGCCTTAGTGGCCTAATGGGACTCAGTGGCCTAATGGGCTTAATGGGCCTAAGTGGCCTAATGGGATGAATGGGACTAAGTGGCCTAATGGGATGAATGGGCCTCAATGGCCCAATGGGCCAAATGGGCCTAATTGGATGAATGAGCCTAATGGGCCTAAGTGGCCTAATGGGCCTAATTGGCCTCAGTGGCCTAAGTGTCCTAATGGTCCAAATGAGCCAAAAGGGCCTAAGTGGTCTAAAGGGCCTAATGGGCCTTAATGGCCTAATTGGCCTAATGGGACTAGTGGGGCTAAGTGGCCGAATGGGTCTAATTGGCCCAATGGGCCTAAGTGTCCTAATGGGACTAAGTGGTTGAATGGGCTTGATGGGCCTAATGGGCCTCAGTTGCCTAAGGGGCTGAAGTGGTCCATTGGGCCTGATAGGCCTAATGGGCCTAAGGATCCTAATGGGTCTTAGTGTCAAAATGGGACTAAGTGGCCTAATGGGCCAAAGTGGCCTAAGGGGCCTAAGTGGACTAATGGGGATAATGAGCCTAAGTGGCCTAATGGGCCTAATTGGCATAATGGGACTAAGGGGACTAAGTGGCATAAGGAGCCTAAGTGGTCTAATGGGACTAATGGGCCTAATGGGACTTAGTGGCCTAATGGGCCTAATGCGTCGAATGAGCCAAAGTGGCATAATGGGCTTAATGGGCCTAAGTGGACTACTAGGCCTAAGCAGCCTAATGGGCCTAAGGGGCCTAAGTGACTGAGTGGGACTAATGGTCCTAAGTGGACTAAGGGGATTAATGTGCCTAATGGGTCTAATGGGCCTAATGATCCTAAATGGACTAATGGTCCTTAGTGGCCTAATAGGCCTAATGCGTCGAATGGGCCTAAGATGTAAAATGTGTATTAGGGGCCTAAGTGGCCTAATGGTCCTAAGTGGCCTAATGGGTTTAGTGTGCCTAATGGGAATAATGGCCCTAATTGGGATAATTGGCCTAATGGTCCTAATGGGCCATATGGTGCAATGTGGCATAATGTACCTAATCCAATGGGCTTTATGATCCAAATGGGCCAAATGGTCCTAAAGGGACTAAGTTGCCTAATGAGATGAATGGGACTAAGTGTCCTAATGGGCCTAAATGGCCTAATTGGCCAAATGTGCCTCATGGGCCTAAGTGGCCTAAAGGTCTTAAGTAGCATAATGGGTCTAATAGGACTAATGGCCTGAATGGGACTAAGTGGCTTAATGGGTCTAATTGGCCTAATGCGCATAATGGTCCAAATGGGCCTAAGTGGCCTAATGGGCCTAATCTAATGAAATTAATGGGAAAAACGGCCCTAAGTGTCCTAATGGGCCAAATGGGCCTAATGGGATGAAGTGGACCAATGCGCCTAATTGGACGAATTGGACTAATGGGCATAATAGGAAAAATCGGTCTAATAGGTCTAAGTGTCCTAATGGGCCTAATGAGCCAAATGAATTAACCTGATGGCTCCACCTCTCCTAGTTCCCGATGCTCCCCCTGCCTCCTCTTCCCCTCCTAGTGTTTTGAGGGTTTGCTCAACGATGATGGTGTCACTTCACCTGGTCCATCTTTTTCCTTATCTTACTTTCTTTTTATTCCCTCTCAACCGATGTGGCTTGCTGGTGTGGTCATTGCATGCTGCTGACCCCCCCTCTTTTGATCTATCCTTGTGCATCAGACCCCTAATCTGGGTTTGTGTGTGCGGGTGCTTTAGACTGCTTGGGTTGGCACTAGTGAGTTCTTCTGGTGCCTTCTTTTTCCTCTACCCATGCTAGAATACCCATCACACTTGACTCCACTTTTTTTAGGCTCGATTCGGGATCCATGCCTACTTGGGATGGTGCTGGAGTAGGGATGGTAGTGGTATCAGCTTGGGTTCATTCCTCTGTTTCGGTCCTTCTCTATTTTGAGGATGTGGATTGAGGTATCATATGGTGATTTTGTTTAGGATTGATTTTGTTTATCTGTTATTGGTTCTCTATTTTTTTGGATCGATGCAGTTTTGAGCTTGGTCCCCTACCGAGGCCTCCATCTTCTCATCCTTCATGCGCTCCTTTCCCTGTCAGTCTGGTGCGCGAGTCTTCATGGAGGTTCTAGGAGGTGTGGATAAAGTAGCTTAGGGTCTCTAGGAGGGTGAATGACCCATCTTTAAAGGTTTAAATAGTTTTGATGTTCTGTTTTGATGGTTTTTTGGTGGTGATGTTGGAGTTCTACGACGGCGATATGAAGACATTAGTGGGGATTAGTGGACATCCTGGTTCATTTTGCTCTAGTTCTCAGCTCTGATGATGATGGTCGATGATGACGAAGGTGGTGTTACCGCCAGTGATGTGGTGAATCTAGAGATGATGGTAAAGATAATGTTGTTTGAAGTGGAAGACAACGAGGCTATGATGATAATGGGTGATGATTATGGTGAGAACTTCTTCGACGTGTTGTCTTTGATGCAGTGGCTTTTACGAAAATTTAAAAAATGATTTTGAGGGTCTAATGGGCATAATATGCCTAATGGGACTGATTGGCCTGAGTGGCCTAATGGGACTAATTGGCCAAATGGGCCTAAGTGGCCTAATGGGCCTAAGGGGTCGAATGGGCCTAAGTGGAATAATGGGCCAAATGGTTAATGGGCCTAATGGGCCTAAGTGGCCTAAGTGGAATAAAGGGCCTAATGGGCCTAACGGGCCTAAGCAGCCTAAGTGGAATAAAGGGCATAATGGACCTAATGGGCCTAAGTGGCCGAGTGGATGTAAGTGTCCTAGTGGGCATAAGTAGCTGAATGGGCCTAAGTGGCCGAATGGGCCAAATGGGCCCAATGGGCCAAATGGGACTTAGTGGCCCAATGGTCCTAAGTGTCCCAATGGCCCTAAGTGGACTAATGAGACTAATGGATAATGGGTCTAATGGGAGTAAGTGACCTAAGTGCCCTAATGAGGCTAGAGGTCCTAAGCGGCCGAATTGGCCTAATGGGCTCAGTGGGCCTAAGGGGCATAATGGGCCTAAGTGGCCTAAGTGGCCTAATGGGACTAATGTGCCTAAGTGGCATAAGTGACCTAAGGGGCATAATGGGCCTAATGGCCTCAATGGTGCTAAGTGGTATAATGGGCTCAAGGGGCCTAAGTGGCTGAATGGGCCTAAGCAGTCGAAGTGTCATAAGGGGCCAAATGGGCCAAATGGGCTCAACGGGCCTAAGAAGCCTAAGCGGCCTAAAGGTCCTAATGGGTCTAAGTAGACTAAGTGGCCTAAGGGGCCAAATGGGCCAAATGGGCTCAATGGGCCTAAGTGGCCGAATGGGCCTAAGTGTCTGAATATGCCTAAGTGACCTAATGGGCCTAAGTGGACCTAATGGGACTAATGTTGATAATGGGGATAATGAGCCTAATTAGACTAATGGGATGAATAGGCCCAATGGGCCAAGTGGGCCTAATAGGTTTTAGTGATTTAATGGGCCTAAGTGTTCTAATTGGCCCAATGGGCCTAGGAGGCCTAATCAACCTAATGGGCTGAATGGGCCTAAGTGGCCTAAAGAGCCTAATGGGTCGAATGCGCCTAATGAGAATAATGGGACTAAGTGGCTTAATGGGACTAATGAGACCAATGGGCCTAAGTGGCCCAATGGGCCTTTATGGGACTAAGTGGACCAATGGGCCTAAGTGGCATAATCAGCCTAATGGGCCTAAGTGGACTAATGAGCCAATTGGGCCTAAGTGGCCTAATAATCCTAATGAGCCAAATGACCCTAAGTGGCCTAATCAGTGTAATGGACCTAATGGACCTAAGTGGCCTAATCATCATAATGGGACTAATGGGCTTAAGTGGCATAATGGGCCAATGAGACTAAGTGGCTTAATGGTTTGAATGGACCTAATGGGCCGAGTGGGATAAATTGGCCTAATGGTTCTAAGTGGCCTGATGGGCCTAATGAGTGTAAGTGGCCTAATGACCCTAATTGGTTTTAGTGGCCAAATTGGCCTAATGGCCCTAAGTGGATGAATAAGCCTAATGGGCCTAAGTGGCCTAATGGGCCAATTGGGCCTAAGTGACCTAATGGGCCCATGTGACCTAATGGGTCTAAGTGACCTAATGGGCCTAAGTGGCCTAATCAGCCTAGTGGGCCTAATTAGGCCTTAGGTATTAGTGTTTTAGATATAGTGTTTTGGGTCAAAGTTTTAGGATTTTTTTTATTCTAATTGGACTAAATTGGTCTAAATTGACTTAATTGACCAAATGGCCAAATAACCAATTAGCCTAATGGACCAATGAACAATGGGATAATGGACTAATGACCTAAATGACCTAATTGGTCTAAATAGCCTAATGGACCAGTAACCTAGTGGCCTAATTGGCATAATGGCCTAATTGTCATAAATGAACTAATTTTTCTAAATGGGCTAATTAGTCTAAATGGATAAAATGGTCTAATTGGATCAAATGGACTAATTTGCCTAATTGGACTAATTGAACTAATTAGTCTAAATTGGCCAAAATGGTAAAATGGGCCAAAATGGTCTAATTGGTCCAAATAGACTTAATGGTCTAATTGGATTAACTGGTTTAATTGGCCTAATTAGCCTAATTGGACAAATTAGCCTAAATTGGCGTAAATGGTTAAATCGCCAAATAAAAAATTGTCCTAATGGTGTAATGAACTGATGAGATAATTGCCTAATGGAAAAATTGGCCTAAATATCCTAATGGTCTAATTGGCATAAATGACCTAATCGGTCTAAATGGATTAAATTATCTAATTAGAATAATTGTACTAATTGACCTAAATGGTCCAACTTGCCTAATTGGACTAAATGTCCTAATGGACTAAATTCCATAAATAGATTAAAGTCCTAAATTTCCTATGGACTAATGACCTAATTGGCCTAAATGACATAATTGGCCTAAATGACCTAATTTGTATAACTGAACTAATTGGTCTAATTGGCCTAATTAGCCTAATTCGCCTAAATGGACTAATTGGCCAATTAGCCAAATGGACAAATGAAAAAATGATCAAAATTACAAAGTGACCAAATAATTAAATAACACAACATATATGGAATTAGACCGAAATTAACATACAAGAGGAATCCATACTATACACATGTTTATCATGCTAATTAGTATGTATTATTTATGTTAGGTCACTAGTATTAAATTTATAATTAAATTTATTTTTAGATGCTTCTTCATTTTATGGATTTATTCAACAGCTACAATTTTAATTCATTCTAGGTTTTTCACTTTCATATTATTCAATAATGTAGTATTATACTAATCAATGTCATTTATAGCAAGCGACATTTTGCAGCAAAGGTCGGGTGCCTCGAGAAAAATTATTTTCCTTGACTAGGAAGTAAAATAATGGAAGTACTGTAAATGTACAAACAAAATAAGAGATTGTAAGTTTTTTATTGATATTTAAAATTTTGATATGTAATTCATAATCAAGTATGGGCCATTAGGCTATTTAGACCAATTAGGTCATTTAGGTCATTAGGCCATTATCCCATTGGGCTACTTAGGACCATTCGGGCACTTAGGACGATTAGGCCCATTAGGAAACTTAGGAAAATTATGTTCATTGGGCCACTTAGGCCTATTAATCCACTTAGGCCCATTAGGCTGATCAATCCAATTAGGCCCATTAGTTCACTTAGGCCCACTAAGTCCATTAAGCCCATTAGGCTGATTAGGCCACTTAGGCCCATTAGTTCACTTAGGCTCTTTAGGCCCATTAGGCACAGTAGGCCCATTAGGCACATAGGGCCCATTAATCCCATTAGACCGATTGGGAAACTTAGGCCCATTAGGCCACTTAGGCCCATTAGATACATTAGGCCACTTAGGCTAATTAATCCCATTCATCCCATTAGGCCCATTATGCCCCTAGGCCCGTTAAGCCCATTAGGATCATTATGCCACTTAGGCCCATTATGCCAATTATCCCCATTAGGCCGATTAGGTGACTAGGGCCCATTAAGCCCATTAGGCTAATTTTACCACTTAGGCCCATTAGGCCACTTAGGACAATTAGGCCCTTTAGACCCATTTGGACCCTTAAGCCCATTAGGCAGATTAGGCAGCTTTGGCCCATTAGGACACTTCAACCCATTAGGCCCATTAGGCCCATTAGGCCACTGAGGCCAATTAGGCCCATTTGAACCATAGTCTCATTAAGACCATTAAGCTCATTTGGCCACCTAATCCCATTAGACAACTGATGCCCATTAGGACCCTTAGGCCCATTAGGCCCTTTAGACCCACTATGACCATTAGGCCGATTAGGCCACCTAGGCCCAATAGGCAGCTTGGGCCCATTAGGCCACTGAGGATCATTCAGCCCATTAGGACCATTTTCCCCCTAGGCCCGTTAATCCCATTAAGCCCATTAGGCCACACAGGCCCATTAGGCCACTTAGGCCCATTCGACCCCTTAGGTCCATTAGGCCACTTAGTCCCATTAATCTCATTAGGCCCATTAGGACCATTAAGCCCATTAGGTAGATTAGGCCACTTAGGCTATTTAGGACCATTAGTCCACTTAGGCCCATTAGGACCATTTGGACCATTAGGCCCATTCATCTCATTTAGCACCTAGGTCTCTAAATACCATTAATCCTATTAGGTCCATTATGCCCATTAGGCCACTTAGGCCCATTCGTCTCATTCGGCCACTTAGGCCCATGAGGCCCATGAGGCCCACTTAGGCCCTTGAGGACCATTCAGCCCATTAGTCCACTTTGCCCAATAGGGACCATTAGGCCAGCCACATAGGCCAATTAGGCCCTTTAAGCCCATTCAGCTACTTAGGAAAATTAGGCCCAGTGGGCTACTTAGGCCCATTCAGCCACCTAGGCCGATTTGGCCCATTAGGACACTTTGACCCATTAGTCCCAATTGTTCAATTATGATGATTAGGCCACCAAGGCCACTTAGGCCCATTAGTCCCATTAGGCCCATTGGACACTTAGGCCCACAAGTCACATTAGGCCCATTCGGCCCATTAGGCCACTTAAACCCATTAGGCCCATTAGGTGACTTAGGCTCATTAGGCCTAGTAGGCCCATTAGGCCACTTAGGACCATGATGCCTCATTGGTCCCATGAGTCCCATTAAGGTCATGAGGCAACCTAGGACCATTGGGCCACTTAGGCCCATTCTGCCACTTAGGTCCATTAGGCACATTCATCCACTTAGGCCCATTTGGACCATTTGGCCACTTAGTCCCGTTGGGGCCATTAAGCCATTTAGGCCCATTTTCCCCATTATTACCATTATGCCCATTGGGCCTATCATGCCCATGAAGCCCATTAGGCCATTGAGGCCCATGAGGCCTATTAGGCCACATAGGGTCATTAGGCTCATTATGCCATTTAGGCCAATTATGCCCATTAGGACACTTAGACCACTTAGTCCCATTTTCCCCATTAGGCACATTAGGCCAATTAGGCCCATTAGGGCCATTAGGCCCATTGGCCACTTGACCCCATTATACCCATTAGGCCTACTGGGCCCATTAGGCTCATTCATCACATTTGGCCACTAAGGCCCATTAGGAAAATCAGGTCCATTGGGCCCCTTAGGCCCACTAGGCTCATTCAGCCCATTAGAACATTAAGGCCCATGAAGCTCATTGGACCACTTAGACCAGTGAGGCCTATTAGGCCCATCAGGTCCATCAGGCCCATCGAGCCACTTAGGCTCATTTGGCTCATTAGGCCACATAGGTCCATAAGGAACATTAGGCCACTGAGGCCCATTAGACCCATTAGGACTATCTGTCCAATTAGGACCATGAGTCTAACTAGGCCACTAAGGCCCGTCAGGCCCATTAGGCCCATTAAGCCCATTAAGCATATGAGGCCACTGAGTCCCATCACGCCCATTAGGCCACTTAGACCCATTAGGTATATTAGGCCCATTCGACCACTAAGATCCATTCACCTCATTAGGCCATTTAGGCCCACTAGGCCCATTAGGATAGTTAGGCCCATTATGACACTAAGGAACATTAGGCCCATCAGGCTACTTAGGCCCATTAGCTGCATTATGTCCATTAGGCCACTAAGGCCCATTAGGTCCATTAGGCCACTTAGGTCCCTGAGCTCAATGAGGCCAATGAGGCCCATTAGTCCCATTGAGACCATCAGGCCTATCAGGCCCATTCAGCCACTTAGGCTCATTAGGTAAATTAGGCCACTTAGGCCAATTAGACTCATTAGGCAACTTAGGCCTATTCAACCCATGAGGCCCATTCAACCACTTAGACCCATTCGACCCATCATGCCCATCAGGCCCATTAGGCCACTTAGGTCCATTCATCTCATTAGGCCACTTAGGCCCATTAGGCCCATCTTTCCCAATAGGCCCATCAGACCCATTAGGCCACTTAATTCCATTTGGCTCATTAGGCTCATTAGGCCACTTAGACCAAATCAGTTCAATAGGAAACTTAGGCCCATCAGGACCATTAGGCCACTAAGGGCTGTTCGAATCATTAGGAAACTTAGGCCCATGAGGTCTATTAGTCCCATCAGGCCAATCATGCCCATTAGGCCACTTAGGACCATTAGGCCCATTAGGCCCATTAGGAATATTAGTCCCATTAGGCCACTTAGTCCCATTACACCCATTAGGCCCATTATGCCACTTAGGCCCATTCTTCTCATTAGGCCACTTAGGCCCATTAGGCTCATTAGGCCACTTAGGCCCATTATGCCCACTAGGCCCATTAGGCCACTGATGACTATTAGGCCCATTAAGATACTTAGGCCACTTAGGACGATTAGGCCCATTAGGCCACTAAGGACCATTAGGCCCACTAGGCCCATTAGGCCACTAAGGCCCATCAGGCCATTTAGGCCACTTAGGCCCATTAGGCCACTGAGTCCCATTTTTTCCATTAGGAAACTTAGGACCATTAGGCCACTTAGGCCCATTAGGCCACTAAGGACCATTAGTCCCATTAGGCTACTTAGGACCATTCATCTCATTTGGTAACCTAGGCCCATTAGGGCCATTAGTCCCATTATGTCACTTAGGGCACTTAGGATGATCAGGCTCATTAGGCCACTAAGGCCCATTAGGCCCATTAGGCCACTAAGTTCCATCAGGCCATTTAGGCCACTTAGGCCCATTAGACCCATTATGCCACTGAGTCCCATTAGGTCCATTAGGCCACTTAGTCCCATTAGACAACTTAGCCCCATTAAAAAACTTATGCTCATTAGGCCACTTAGGCCCATTAGGCTCATTAGGCCACTGAGGCCCATTAGTCCACTTAGGCCTAATAGACCCATTAGGCCACTTAAGCCACTTAGGCCCATTAGGTCACTTAGGCCCATTAAGCCACTTAGGCAACTTACGCCCATTAAGTATATTGGGCGAATTAAGCCACTTAGGCAACTTAGACCCACTCGTGTAATACTATATAAACAATCCAATAGCGTGTGTGCAGCCGCTTAACACAAATAGGGTAATGCAATGATTGTGCAACAACTCATGTTACCTATTATTCTTTTCAATTCTACAAATTTTTTCAATTGAAAACACTTCTTCAATTACTTACCCAGAAGATGGTAACAACTTCCTGGACTTTGTTGAGAAAAAAAACCAAGTCTGGTTTTCCTAGTACGATTTTCCCAGTCCGATTCCTCCGAGTACGATTCTCCCTGATACGATTCTTCTTGATGTGATTTTCCTAATACGATTCTGCTCGATACGATTCTCCCCAGTATGAAAAATATAACTTTTATAGAATGCGATAGAGATGAATCAACACCACTTCAATTCTCCATCTTCCCCAGTCCGGAAGACCCAGTATGGAAATCCTGATATGATTAATCCATCTCAATACGATGATCAGCCGAATATGATTGACAAGAAGAATATGGCAATCAACTGAGTATGATAAACATTGAGTATGAGGATCAGTTGAATACAATATTGTGATCTTGTCTCTTCTCTTTCACATCAATCCATCAAAACTTCTTCAACAAAAGTGAATTCAGAAATTTCTTATTCTCTCTAAAACTTGGAGCTTCTCTCTCATGAATAATACATTGGTCCACATCAAGTAAAATTTACTTTTATCCTTTTATAGGTGAACCTCAAGATGCTTTGGCAGGAATCCCAAAATATTTCCCGCTTAATCAAATTCAAACTAATCTCAATTTCCCCTAAAATCTAGGGTATATTTTGACTTAATCAACTCTTCTCAAAGCTTCTCGATTCTTCTACAACCTTCACTTCTCCTTATGAATGTTGAATATGATAATTATTTTGAATGTCGATCTCCCCATCAATTTCAAATCTAGAAAAAATTTCTTTCAAACCACTTTTACTTCTTCACTTCTTCTCTTGAACCATTTTAAAATATAAAACAATTCCACTTTGATACGATGAATCTTGACCCAATCGAAACCTACAAAGTAATTAAACGCTTTTCAAATGGTTGACTACATTGTTGATCTCATTATTTCCTTCTCTTTTCAATCATTGACCTCAAGAAATTCCTTCTCTAAATATGATTGTCCATAGTACAATCTTTCTGAGAACGGTTGGCCTGAATATGATCATACTGGGTATGATCTTTTTCATCGTGAGCCTGTGTACAATCATCCTGGGTACGAATGTTTTCTTATGCATATGATGGATAATCAAATGCTAAAGTACTTGATAATGATCATTTTGGGTACGATCATTCTGATCATGATCCTCGGTGCCTTCTTTCTTTCCTTCTCATCCCGAATCTGATTGCACTGGGTATGATTCCTTTTCAATTTGCAGCATCACTTTCTTCTCTTCCACTTAGATACGATAAATATAGATAGGATTTAGAAAACCACTTTTCCACTTTCTTCCATCAAACTTGCATAATAAGTTCTCCAATCAACTTTTGATTTATGAAATACGAATCAGTAAAGTATAGTCACATTTAATTTTATCATAGTCAGCAGCCTCTAATACTTCATCAAAACAAACACTTCTTTCATACCAGATCCACTTAGGCCCATTGGAACCATCAGGCACATTAGGCAACTTTGGCCACTTATGCCCATTAGGCCACTTACGCTATGGAAAAAAATGACCATTTGTGATGGGTTATTTGCGACGGGAGAATCGACCCATCGTAAATAATAGTTATTTGCGACGGGGGATTGAGGGTTATGACCCGTCACAAAAGGTTTGGCGCCAAATACACGTCAAACTACGGGTAGGGGTATTTACGATTGGTTCCAATTCCCATCACAAATACCCAAAGACGATTTTTAGTATTTACGACGGGATACTCGTCCCGTCGCAAATAATTTTTTTCGTTCGACTTTAATTAATGCGGGCAGTGGGCATTTGCGACAGGACCCGTCGTAAATAATCTAACCTTTATATAGCCCCATCTGTTTTCCTCTCATTCTACTTCTTTTTCAACTTCTCTCTCTATCACTTCTGAAAAAATTTCTTCTAATTTTTTTTGTAGTTTAAACTTTTAAATCGGAGCATAATCCGTAGCTTTAATACTCCGAAAGTTTCTATTTCAAGGTATTTGTCTATTTTTTATTGTTTAGTTAGTTTATTTTATTTTAAATTATTTATAATTTTTGTTAGTTAGATGGAATTAAATTAAATTAGAATTAGATATTTGTTTTTTCAGCATTTATTTTTATCAATAATTATGTCTAAGTGTTAATTATAAATAATTAGTAATAAATTGTAATAATTAATAATAAATTGTAATAAGTACTAATAAATTGTAATAATTAGAAATAAATTTTAATACTTAGTAATAAATTGAAATAACTAGTAATAAATTGAAATAATTCGTAATGAATTGAAATCATTAGTAATAAATTGAAATAATTAGTAATAAATTGAAATAATTAGTAATAAATTGAAATAATTATAAATAAATTGTAATAATTAGTAATAGATTGTAATAATTAGTAATAAAATGTAATAATTAGTAATAAATTGTAATAATTAGTAATAAATTGTAATAATTAGTAATAAATTGTAATAATTGGTAATAAATTGTACTAAATTGTAATAAATTGTAATAATTAGTAATCATTAGTAATAATTTGTAATAATTAGTAATAATTTGTAATAATTTGCAATAAATAGAAATAATTAGAAATAATTAGAAATAATTAGTAATAATTAGTAATAATTTGAAATAATTATTAATAATTAGAAATAATTAGTAATAATTTGAAATAATTAATAATAATTAGTATTAATTAGTATTAGTTTGTATTAATTAGTATTAGTTAGTAATAATTTGTAATAATTAATAATAAATTGTAATAATTAGTAATAAGTTATAATTATTAGTAATAATTAGTTATAATTAGTAATAAGTGGCAATAAATTGTAATAATTTGTAATAATTTGTAATAATTAGTAATAATTAGTAATAAATTGTAATAATTAGTAATAATTAGAAATAATTTTTAATAATTAGAAATAATTAGTAATAATTAGTAATAAATTGTGATAAATTGTGATAAATTGTAATAAATTGTAATAATTAGTAATAAATTTTAATAATTAGTGATAAATTGTAATAATTAGTAATAAATTGTAATAATTAGTAACAATTAGTAATAATTAGTAATAATTAGTAATACTTAGGAATAATTATTATTAATTAGAAATAATTTGTAATAATTTGTAATAATTAGTAATAATTTATAATAATTAGAAATATTTAGTAATAATTATCAATAATTGTGATTATTTAGTAATAATTATCAATAATTAGGATTAATTAGGATTAATTAGTAATACTTATCTATAATTAGTAATATATTGTAATAATTTCTAATAATTATTAAAAAATTGTAATAATTAGTAATAATGAGTAATAAATTATAATAAATCGAAATAAGAAGTAATAATTAGTAATAATTAGGATTAATTAGTAATAATTAGGATTAATTAGTAATAATACAAATAATTAGGATTAATTAGTAATAATTAGTAATGATTAGGATTAATTGGTAATAATTAGGATTATTTAGTAATAATTATGATTAATTTGTAATAATTAGGATTGATTGGGATTAATTATGATTAATTAGTAACAATTAGTAATAATTAGTAACAGTTAATAACAACTAGTAACAATTAGTAACTATTAGTAAGAATTATGGTTAATTAGTAACAATTAGTAAGAATTAGTAAGAATTAGGATTAATTAGTAATAATTAGGAATAATTAGTAATAATTAGTAATAATTAGGAATAATTAGTAATAATTAGGATTAATTAGTAATAAATTAGAATAAATTTGAGTACATTGATAAACTGTCACAATTTTTAGTGGATTGACGACATTCCTTTTAATCAACATGTCAGCTCCTTAAAAATTTCTCCCACTGAAATCAGTATGAAAAATATGCTCCAACATACGTCGGAGAAGATTTTTCATAGTGATTTAAGTCGGAAAAAGTTGCAAGGAGGTGATCCGTCAAAAAAAGAGGCTATTTTTCCTAACACCTCATCTCCTTGGAACTTCTCTGACTGAAATCACTATGAAAAGTATGCTTCAACATACATATATCAATTTTCATATACACGAGCATGGAGAGAAACATGGTGAGGCCTCCCTGCTCTCCATCATCATGCATACAAAATTGGATATTTGTATGTCGGATCAGACTTTTCATAGTGATTTTAGTCACAAAAAGTTTCCAGGGGATGATTCATCAGAAAAAAGAGTTGATGCCAATCCGTTGGAAATTATGCCGCCGATAATTAACAATAATTAGTACAAAATACCTGTAATTAATAATAATTAGTGTAATTAGTATAAATTTTTATAAATGAGTGTAGATTAGTAGAAAAGATTAAAAAATAGTATAAATAACTATAAAATAATATAAATTATTACAAATTTCTAGAAAAGATAATTTATTTGTCTTCCCTTTTTTGGATATTGTTTATCTTATATCTAATTATAAAAAATAACTAATTATTTCATATTTTTTAGAAAAATACAGAACAAGGAAGTCGACAATAGTCATTATTAGATTATCATGCTTGGATAAATCAGCACATGAATCCAAACGGTTCTGGTTTAAATCCTATATATATTGAGGGTGTTCAAGATATCTTATAATTTCAATCATTTGAACCAAAATTTGTTTCAGAAGATACAATTAAGTTTCCTTGTAAAAAATGTGCTATGAGGACGTATGACACATTTGAAAATGTTGGTGGTCATTTATTGCATTTTGGTTTTCAACCAGATCATATTTTTTGGTATCAATATAGTGAAAACAGTTTCAGAGAAGATACTAATAATTTGGTTCCAGATCCACCACAGTTTCAAAATTTAGTACATGATGTGGCAGGTCCATCTTTTCAATAAACTGAAACTTAGGATGATATTGATTTAACTACTGAGTTGGAACTATCTCATTTATATGAGTTGTTGAGGTCTACTGGGGATTAATTATATCCTGGTTATAAGATAAGCACGTTTAAAGCAGTTTCTAAATTTATGGCTATTAAATCAGATAATGGAATGTCAAATAGTTGTTTTGATCTGATATTCTCTTTGTTAAAAACATTGTTACCTGAAGGAAATGTGTTGCCTAATAATTTCTATGAGAGTAAGAGGTTGGTTCATAATCTGGGTCTCAGTTATCAGAAGATTCATGCATGCTCAAATGACTGCATCTTATATTATGGTAAAAATGAGGCGTTGGATAGTTGTCTTACATGTCGAAAATAAAGGTATAAAAAAACGCAACTGGGGAAGTCTGGATTTATTCTTGTAAAATAATTAATATATTTCCCACTCACACATAGATTGTATCATTTATTTATGTCTCAAAACGCAACATTATTGATGTCATGGCACAAAACCAACATTTCAACTAGTAAAAGCTTAAATTGTCCCTCTGATGGTCATTCATGGAAACGTTTTGACCAAGTGCATCTGTCTTTTGCTTTAGCAGCCCAAAACGTGAAATTGGGTCTTTCTAATGATGGTTTATATCCATTTGGTTCTTATGATATTCAGTATTCATGTTGGAATATCTTTATAACTTCATATAATTTACCTCCATGGATTTTGATGAAGGAGCCATATATATTTTTGACCTTATTAATTCTTGGTCATTCAAAAAATAATATTGATGTTTATTTGAAACCATATATTGATGAGTTAAACTCACTATGGATTAATGGTGTCAGTACATATGATTTTGCTGCAAAAAAAAACTTCCTACTAAAAGCAACATTGATGTGGACAATTAGTGACTTCCCAGCATATGAAATGTCATCTGGCTGAAGTACACATGTTCCAAAATCATATCTATACTGTATGAGGGACATTAAATCATTTATGCTCTTCAATGAAAAAAAACCTTGCTTTTCGACTATCATCACAGATTTCTTCTAACCAATCATCCTTTTCTAAGAAACAAATATCATTTCAGAAAAGGAATAGTTGAAAAAGATGGGCCTCCAATAATGATCTCAGGTATAGAGTTAAAATTAATTGTCTATTCAGTACCTCCCATCACATTTGGACCAACAATAAACCAAAAAAAAATTGATGGGTTTTGGAAAAGAGTATAATTGGATAAAACGGAGTATTTTTTAGTATTTTCCATATTGGTCTGATTTGTTGGTCCGTCACATGTTGGATGTGATGCAAATTGAGAAGAACTATTTTGACAATTTATTTCAAATAGTTTTGAGTACACTAGTAAATACCAAAGATAATGTAAAGGCATGATTATATTTTACCCAAATTTGTAAGCAAATAGAACTTGAACTATTTGAAAATGTCAGATCACATAACTTAATGAATAAAAAAGCATATTATACACTATCCAAAGAGAGTTGCCTATTATTTTGTCAGTGGATTGCAGATTTGAGACTTCTAGATGGTCATACTTCTAATTTGGGAAAATGTGTAAAAAATAGACATATTATCGTATTGAAAAGTAATGACTATCATGTTTTAATGTAAAGACTTCTACCGATTAGATAAAGAGTTTTTTTAAATCCTGTGATTTGGGATGTGCTAACAGACATATCATAGTTTTCTTAAGATATTTTTGCATCAATAATAGACTAAAATACAGTAAGAAAACAGTAAGAAGATTTCATTTTAATTTTATATGAACTACAAAAAATCTTACCACCAGGCTTGTTTGACTCAATAGAACATTTGATAATACATTTTCTACATGAAACAAAATACGGAGGTCCGGTACGGTTATGATGGATATAACCATTTGGGATATGCATGCAGAAATTGAAAAAAATGTACGTAACAAAGCATCAGTTGAAGGCTTAATTGCATAATCTTATTTGCAAAATGAAATTTCTTTTTTCTACTCTCATTACTTTTAATCTGAATATCCCTAAAAAACACACATGATCCTTAATGAGGGAAATGTTGAAAATGTCATGAGCAATCAATTATAATTTTTCAATCTGCTCAAACTTGGCTTAGATGGAGTTCATGCACGATGGATTTTAGATGGTGAACATCACAGAGCTCATACATATATTCTTATCAATTGTGAATAAATGACACTATTTGTACTGTGAGTGCTCCTATAACTTATTATATAATTTTTGAAACAATAAATTAATATTATTTTATCTGTAGGTCATAAAATAATAATATCAATAAATAGTTTCCACAAATTATAGCAGTTTATTTTCAAGAACGTAGTCAAAAAAAATTCTATCGGTTTTAGAAACTGGTAAAATAAATTATTTTCTATTCCACATAAAAAAAATTAATAATTTTTATAGTGATAATTGTTTTACAAATTTTCAAGTATCTAAACATACTGATAAAATTAATAATTGATTGTGTGTATTGAGTAACCCACCATCCAAAATGGTTAAATCTTATAATGCACATGTAGTGAATGGTTTTCAATTTCATACACATGCATATGGGGAATCAAAAAAAACAATGAATAGTGGTGTTTTCTTGAGAGGATCTCTATCACGACCCGACCTGTACCAGGGCTCGAGCCACAACTACCCCAAGCCCGCCTCCATAGGACAGGGGCTGGCGACTAGTGCCGAAGGCACAACAAACTAGGGGAGGCCTTTGCCTAAGAAACTATACACACACATGCAGCTAACTCAATGAAAAATTGCAAAGAAAAGAAAGAAAAATACAACACTACTACAAAAGGGAAACCAACATACATGCATCGACCTCTAACCAATACAAGTAAAGTGCTGAAAAGTACTGACAAGATAACTGAACAGAAAAAGGGGCAAAACACGTGCCCAACTAGAAAGGTGCCACAACCCAGCAACAGGTAAATGAAAGTAAACAGCTGGTGAGTCTCACAACTGGAAATCCTTCTATATCCACTGAACATAGCCCAAGATCCTATGTCCTCTACGCTCCTCCATAGTCTTGATCGACCTGTCCATCCTCTGTAAGGGCACACCAAGTGCGGGAAAATCCCAAGCATAGGTGAGTATAAAGATACTCAGTATGATGCGCCAAAATCTTGAGGGAGCAACAAAGGAGGTACCAAAACAGTGAGCAGTAGACAAAACAAGAACAGTGTAAGATTACAACAGAGAGAGTGCAGCTCAACCCGACAAGATAAAGGATGTAGGCTTGTCCAACCAAGAGGAACTAGACATGGAAAGCACGTGGCATACCCCACGCGTCTTCACCCCTCCTAGAAGAAGAGTAATTGAACCCAAAGACTGGGAACAAAAGTAGGATGTATATATATATGCTCAAAAAGGAACCCGAATGAGTGTATAAGGGGATCTTGATCTCCAAGATCAGCCCAGGAAAATTCACCAACAGTTTAAAAGATATCCATCACTGATGCCCAATAGTCCCGCACGCCAAAGCTACCTCATCGCTGAATCGTGAAACCAAGGGTCTCGCTCTGGTAATCATGGAGAAAAGTCACCAACTAGCCTCATAGAAAGGGTCGAGTCTGAAAGAAGTCGTCGGGTAACCCTAAACCACAAGAGGTCGTCAGGTAACCCACTGCCCAGCCCCGCTGGAGGGTAAACCACAAGAGGTCCTCAGGTAACCCACTGCCCAGCCCCGCTGGAGGGTAAACCATAAGAGGTCATCAGGTAACCCACTACCCAACCCCGCTTGAGGGTAAACCCTAAGGTCAACAGGTAACCCACTGCCCAGCTCCGCTGGAGGGTAAACCCTAAAGTCAATGGGTAACCCACTGTAATGACCCAAAGTTTCATTAATAGAAAATCCCTCTTGATCCAGTTAAATGTTTCTTTATGAAAAATGTTTTTATAAGATGTCAACTTCTTTAGTTTTACGTTAAGATGTGTGACCGTTACTTGTATAGCCATTGAACAGTGATCATCTGAGTAGTATAAATATAAGGCTTTAACGAACCCATTTCTACTCATACAAAGGAAGCGATGACCTCATCTAGTAGAATTGCCCCTTACAAAGCCCATTTGTCGGAGCTCGGAAAAGAAGGGGCGTCTTTGGGATTTGCCCTTGACCAAGCCCAAGCTGAGCTTCATCAAGTCAAGCTCGAACGTGATCATCTACGGGAAAAGTGGAAGTTGATTGAAATTACAACTCGAGCGATGTTATCCGAGCCACCCCAAGAGTCTGTCACCATCGCACACCTTACCCTTAGGTCTTATGCAGCTATTTTAAGGGGTTATGTAATAAATAAGTAGCACCATGTTCATGTACATTATTTTTTTATATAATAATGAATATAATTTCTAGTCATTTTTGATACATTGTAATTAGTTTTTAAAGTACAAATGGTGTTTTTAGTTATTATTTAATTAAGAATTATATTTTATTAAATTAAAGGATTTTTGAATTAAATAATATTTTAATAATATTATTAATATTACATTAATTTTTATTAAATATAAATGATCTTATAATTTTATGAATGCAATTAAAATTTTTATTAAGGTTTGAAAGCCATTTCTGTCAAAACCCGTGAATTTTTTTATAAATGTCGGTTTTTATTTTAAAAGTGAAAATTCACATATTTAGAAAATTATTTAGGTAAAATAAATATTATTTTTGGAATCAGGACGTCGAAATTATCCAACAGTGAATTTTTCATAATTTTCTGAGACAGTCAAATTTTTGGGTAAAAATTAAATACCATTTAAATATACAATGTGTTTTATGACATCATAATGACCCAATGGTGATGTAATAAAATACCATAATCCTTAAGTTCGGCCAATATGTGTTTTATCATTAAAATAATGAGTTTTTGGGTTTGTTTTACTTACTTTTCAAAGCATTAATGGAGCCCTCAAGACTTATTCAACACTTTGCCTTTTTAAATTAATTTCCATGGGAGTGTGACTCACCTCCACATAAGCAACCCTAATTTTTTAATAAGTTCGGACCTTGGCCTTGTAAAATATTGTTTTACTCTTTCCTTTTCCAGAAACCATGGTCAAATACCATGGGATGGTTTGTGGTTTGGATTATTTTAATATAAGGGGTCCCAAACCTAAATAATAAAGAATTCCCTCACCTTTCCTATATAAACCCACCCAAGCTCCCACTTCCTCCTCACTCAAAGCCCTTGGAGTTCATCCAACCTCTGCCCTACTCTCTCTAGAATCCTCTCAAGGTGCCCCAAGCTCCCAAGAAGCCTCTCACAAGCCTCTCTCTAGCCTTTGGAAGCACACTTCCAAGTAAGGGTTTTTTTTCTTCCCTTCTCATTTTTGTCAATTTTCTTTAAGTTGTATTGCCCTTTTAATTTCAATTATTAATGTTGGGGTATGGTTTCGCACCTCCCCCATAATTGCCTCTTATTGTTTGAATGATGGGAGAACCCTTTCTCTCTCATTAAATGCCTCCCATGTACACCCGTTACTATGCCGAAATTCTGAAAGGAACTTCTCTCTCTTCTTTTACATTCAAAAAATACTTTCGTATCATGAATTTAAATTTCATTTAAATTGTTGGGACATGTATATATGTGACCTCCTTATTGTCCATTACATGTAAATATGATGAGGAACCCCTTTCTCTCTCATCAAACTTTTTTATGAATTCTTATGTCACACCGTTACACAGCCGAAATCACACCGATTTTCTAAGCCAATGTCATTGTGTAGTGAATACCATGCCCATTTCTCTATCAAGGGTATTCACCTTTATGCACATTTACTTATTGATTATAAAGTTTCATGTATGAATCCCACATTCCTTTATCGTGGAATAAATGATTATGTTTTATGAATCCATGTTTTATGATCCATGTGGCACACTTATACATGAAATGAAATGTTTAAGAAGGGTGTGCCCTTATAGCGCTCCAATGCATTGGGTAAAGTATAGTATCATGATACGTCATGTGCAATGAGTATTGAATCATGCTAATTCAAGTGAAACGAGGGTTTACTCGTGCTTCAAGTGCAATGAGGGTTTACTCATGCTCCATGTGCAATGAGCCTTGGCTCATGCTAATTCAATGTTAAGTGTTATTGCCACATTTCCATGTTATGGTTATCATGCTTTATCATGCCTTTATGTTCATGTTACTCTAATGCTCTATTGATGTTCCTATTGCCTAACATGTATTGTACTCCTCATGTTATTCATTGTGTACTCCCTTACTGGGATTTATAACTCACCCATTTCTTATGCATGTCCTCAGGTTATCCCATGCAATGCTAAGTACGAAGGAATGTAGTGGTCATGTAAAGGAAGTTTTCAATAAATATGTTGTATTTCAAGTTTAAAGTTTTTATGTAATGATCCTAAGCCCCAAAGACACTAAACCTCTCGATCTTCTTTGTTGTATCAAGTGAAGTTTTATGTAATAAAGCATGCTTAAGTTGTAATAAAAAGCAGGGTTGTCATACCCACTGCCCAGCCCCGCTGGAGGGCAAACCCAGAGTGTGTCAAAGGAACCTCCGACCAACGCCCTTTCATGTTTCCACATGAAATGAGATCTTTAAATAGGCACCACACACCCAAACAGATTACATCGTTGTAATCCTCACGGAAAAACACACGATATAGACAACTTACTCACTAGAAACGGGCTCCCAGTGGAAAAGTTACCCAACACTACTTTATGCCCATACGACATATCGTGGGACCCACACCTCGGTCCCAAAAGAGGTCGGGTGAAATACGCCATCGCGACGCTCTCGGAAAAATACACCAAAACGACTACTCACTCACCCCGAACGGACGTCTGATGAAAATGTAGCAAAACGTTGCTCGTAGCTTAAAAGATGGCCCGTGGGGCCCACGCCTCAACTCCGGCTTCAATGCTTAAAACCAACCCAATCAATTAGGTCATTTAGGTCATTGTCCTAAAGGACCTAATTTTTATAACTGACCTAATTGGCCTAATTGGCCTAATTATCCTAAATGGACTAATTGGCCAATTAGCCAAATAGCCAAATGGAAAAATGATCAAAATTACCAAGGGACCAATTAACAAAATAATGCAACATAAATGGAATTAGACTGAAATAAAAATTAAAGAGGAATACATACTATACACATGTTTCTCATGCTAATTAGTATGTATTTTTTATGTTAGGTCACTAGTATTAAATTTATAATTAAATTTATTTTTAGATGCTTCTTCATTTTATGGATTTCTTCAACAACTACAATTTTAATTCATTACAGGTTTATCACTTTAATATTATTCAATAATTTAGTATTATACTAATCAATTTCATTTATAGCAAGAGACATTTGGCATCGAAGGTCGTGTGCCTCGAGAAAAATTATTTTCCTTGACTAGGAAGTAAAATAATGGAAGTGCTGTAAATGTACAAACACAAGAAAAGATTGTAAGTTTTTTTATTGATATTTCAAATTTTGATACATAATTTGTAATTAAATATCTTGTTTATATTTTCAACAGTGTGTCCTGGAGGCCCTCAATGAGAAAGAAGATGACAACTTCGGGCTAAATGATCATTTGAGGCAAGTATTAGGTGAGGAGCTCCATGAGAGATTCTAATGTCGAACCATGAAAAACATCATCCCCAGTAGATATTGGACCTCATTGGGTTCCTCTCAAACCTATCAGACCACTGAGATAAAAAAAGCTCATGCATAAGTAGATGACACCAAAAAAACAGCTATACAGGAGCGTGAAAGAAGTAAATTGGTCACCGAACACTTCCTAAAAGTTATGTCATTTATAAGTCCACCACTTCCATCAGAGACTTATATTAATTTTGATTCATGTATGACATCAATGTTCTCTTTATATGATACCTTGAGTTATTTAAATGAGAGTCCTAGTGGAGATTGAGCTGATGGTAGTGGCAGTGGAGGTGGTGGTGGGGGTGGTGGTGGCAGTGGCAGTGGTGGTGGTGGTGGTGGCGACGAAGGTGGCAGTGGCGATAATGGTAGTGGTGGTGGTTCAGGCATAACGGAAGTGTGTGGAGATGTATGATATATTTAAATTTAATTTAATAATCGTTGCCTAAAACCAAGAGCAAGGATCTTGCATGTCAAATTTAAAATTAATTTATTTAATATTTAAAGAAATAAATACCTGTACTTAGAAACTTTTTTTGTTAGTGAATGTTGATCATCTGAAAAGACCCTTTCATATTACCATCATTGAATTGTGAGGATCCCAAGATAAAATCCCTCTAGCGACGATCCACATGTGCTCCTATGATCTCCGAGAAACACCACTCGATCTTCAGGTGCTAGTGCTGCGAGTTGAATGTCTTATGTTGTTCATTCTTGATCACTCGTTCTTCAGTCTTGAAGAAATATTTCTTACACTTCTCATTTTTGAGATAGAGAGAGAGAGAGGAGGATTTGAGAGAGAATTATTTGTGCGCAACAATTTTCTATTCTTAATTTTTAGATGCTCTACACAATATACATAGACGCCTATTTATGGGGTTGAGATTTAAGTTAAAATATTATTTAATTTCATACTGACCATTAAATAAATTGGCCCAAAATGTCTAATTGGCCTAAATTGCATAAATTACCTAATTGGATTAATTGTCCTAATTGGACTAAATGGCCTAAGTTGTCCTAAATGGCCTAATTGGCCTAAATGACCTAAATTAACCTAATTGTATTAATCGACCTAAATTGTCTAAATTGTCAAAATTGTCTAATTGTTCTAACTGGCTTAATTGGCCTAAATGGCCTAAATTGGCCAAATCGGTTTAAATTTCCTAATCGGCCGAATTTTCTTAAATGGCATAAATTGGCCTAAATGTCCTAATTGGCCGAATTGTCTTAAATTGTCTAAATTATCCTCAATGGCCTAAATTGGCCAAAATGGACAAAATGACCTTATCCTAAATGACCTAAATTGGATTAAATGACATAAATTGTCTAATTGTATTAATTATACTAATTGTCCTAAATTAAGTAAATGGCCTAAATGTCCTAATTGACATAAATGGACTAAATGACCTAAATGACCTAATTGCCTAATTGGACTAAATGGTCTAATTGGCCTAATTGGCCTAAATGGAATAATTGGCCTATATGGACTAATTAGCCTAATTAGCCTAAATGGACTAAATGGACTAAATGGACTAATTGGACTAATGGTCCTAATTAGGCTAAATAGCCTAAATTATCCAAAAATGGCCTAAATTGGCCTAATTGACCAAATTGGTCTAAATGGCCTAAATTGATCTAAATGGTCTAAATGACTAAATTGACCTAAATGATCTAAATGGCCTAATTGATATAATTGTACAAAATGGAATAATGGGCCTAAATTGCCTAAATGGCCTAATTGGTAAAATTTTCCTAAATGGCCTAAATTGACCAAAATGTCCTAAATTGGACTAAATGGCCTAAATTGGACTAAATGGCCTAATTGTCCTAATTGGCCTGAATTGCCTAATTGGACTAATTGGCCTAATTTACCTAATTTTACTTATTGGTCTAAATGAGCTAAATTGGCCTAAATGACCTAAATGGAAAAAAATGGCTTAATTGGTCTAAATGGACTAAATTGTCATAAATTTCCTAATTGACCTAAATTGCCTAATTTGTATAATTGACCTAATTGACCTAATTGGCCTAAATGGCCTAAATTGGACTAAATGTCCTAAATGGAAAAAATTGGACCGAATGACCTAAATTGGCCTAAATAGCCTAATTGGCCTAAATTGCCTAAATTACATAATTGACCTAATTGGCCAAAATGGTCTAAATTTTCTTAATCGGCTTAAATGGCCTAATTAGCCTAAATGATCTAAATTAGCCTAAATGGACTAAATGAACTAAATTTTTTAATTGTAAAATTGGCCTAATTGGCCTAATTGGCCTAAATCTTCTAATGGCCCTAAATGGCCTTAAGAGCCTAAATTGGCCTAATTAGTTTGAATTGGCCTTATTGGCCTCACTGGCCTAAATGACCTAAATTGTACTAAATGTCCTAAATGACATAATTTTTCTTAATGGCCTAAATGGCCTAATTAGGCTAATTGTCCTAAATGACCAAAATTGGCCAAAATTACCTAATGGGCCTAATGGGCCTAAGGGTCAAATGGGCCTAAGTGGGCTAATGGGCCTAATGGGTTTAATTGGATTAAGTGGCCTAATGGGCCTAAGTGGCATAATCAGCCTAATGGGCCAATTGGGCCTAAGTGGCCTAATGGGTCTAATGAGCCTAATGGGCTTAATAGGCCTAATGGGTCCACTGGTCCAAAGTGGCATAATGGGCCTAAGTAGCTTAAGTGGCCTAATAGGCTAAATGGGCCTATTGGGCCTAAGTGGCCGAATGGGCCTATTGGGCCTAAGTGTACTAATTGGACCATTAATTCCAATTCTACCTAATGGGCCTAATGGGATTAATGGGTTGAATGGACTAGTTGGGCCTAAGTGTCATGATGGGTCTAATGGGCCTAATGGGCCTAAGTGGCCTAATGGACCCATTATGGTCAATTTAGCATAATGGGCCTAAAGTACAAATTGGCCTAATGGACCTAATGGGCCTAATGGGCCCAATGGGCCTAATGGGACTAATGAGACTAATGGGTCTAAGAGGCCTAAGTGGATGAATGGGCTTAAGTGGCCTAACTGACCTAATGTGCTGAATGGGCCAAAGTGGCCTAATGGGCCCAATGAGCCTTAGGGGCCCAATGTGCCTCATGGGTCTAAGGGGCCTAATGGGCCTAAGTATTCTATGTGACTTAATAGGCCTAATGAACCTATTGGGCCTAAGGGAACTAATGGGGATAATAGGTCTATTAGTCTAATTGGCCTAATGGGTCGAAGGGTCCCATTAGTTTGAATGGGCCTATTATTATTATTAGGCCTATTTGGCCTAAGTGACCTAATGAGCCTAATGGCCTAATTGGACCAATTGGCCTAAGGGGACCAGTGGACCTAATGGGTTTAAGGGCCCTAATAGGCCTAAGTGGCCTAATGGGACTAAGTGGCCTAATGGGAATATTGGGCCTATTGGGCCTAATGGTCCTGATGGGCCTAATGGGCCCATTATGGATAATTCCACCTAATGGGTCCAATGGGCCTAAGTGGACTAATAGGTCAAAGTGTCCCAAGTTTTCTAATGGACTTAATGGGTCCAATGGGTCTAAGTGTCCTAAGTTTCCTAATAGACCTAATGGGTCCAATGGGTCTAATTGGTTGAATGGTCCTAAGTGGCCTAAGTTTCCTAATGGGCCTAATGGGTCCAATGGGTCTAAGTGACCTAATGGACCTAAGTAGCCTAAGTTTACTAATGGTCCAAATGGGCCCAATGGGTCTAAGTGGTATAATGGGACTAAGTGGCCTAAGTTTCATTATGAGCCTAATGGGCCTAATGGGTCTAATGGGTCTAATGGGCTCAAGTGGCCTAATCAGCCAAATGGGTCTAATTGGTTTAATGGGATGAATGGGTTGAATGGGCCTAAGTGGCATAATGGTATGAATGGGTATAATGGGACTAAGTGGAATAATGGGCTTAAGTGGCCTAAGTTGCCTAATGGGCCTAATGGGCCTAATGGGCCTGATGGGTCTAATGGGCCTAAGTGGCCTAAGTCGCCTAATAGTCCTAATGGGGCTAATGGTTATAATGGGCCTAAGTGTCCAAAGTTACCTAATGGGCCCAATTGGCCGAATGGTTCTAATGGGCCCAATGGGCCTAATGGGCCTAATGGGTCCAATGAGCCTAAGTGGCCTAAGTTGCCTAATGAGCCGAAGTGGCCTAATGGACTTAATGTGCCTAAGTGTCCTAATGGGCCTAAGTGGCATAATTGGCCTAATGGGTCGAATGGGCCCAAGTGTACTAAGTTATCTAATGGGCCGAAGTTTCTTAATGGGCCTAATGGACCTAAGTGGCCTAATGGACCTAATAGAACTAATGTGTCTAAGTGGCCTAAGTTTACTAATGGGCCTAATGGGCATAATGGGTCTAATGGTCCTAATGGTCCTAATGGTCCTAATGGTCCTAATGGTCCTAATGGGTCTAATATGTCTAAGTGGCCTAATGGGCCTTAGTAGACTAAGTTGCCTAATGGACCTAATGGGCCTAATGGGTCCAATGTTCTAGGTGGATCAATGGGCCTGAGTGGCCTAATTTTCCTAATGGGCCTAATGTGTCGAATGAGCCTAGGTGGCCTAATGGGTCAAATGGGTTGAATGAGACTAAAATTACTGGAAAAAGGGCTTTTTGTGACGGTGCATTTGCGACGAGATCCCGTCGCAGATGGCCCATTGTGGAAAAGGGCATCACAAATATTATTCTTTACAACGGTCCATCATAAAATGTTATTATTTGGGATGGGTAGTGGAACCGTCGCAAATAGGTTTGATGTTTTTTTTAAACTATATTCCGACGGGCTAACCACCCATCACAAATCGTTTTCCTAATTTTTTTAAAAACTTTTTGCGATGGAACATCACAGTTAGTATTTGCGATGGTCCTTTGAAAATACTGTGGAAAATACAAAAAAATCCCTTTTGCGATCGGCCAATCGAAAATAGTTGAAAAAATAAAATAAAAAAAAATTAAATAGAATAATATTATTAATAATATAATATTAATATAAATGAAATAATAATATTAATATTATCACAATAAAATTATTTATAAAATAAAATTATTAATAATAATATAATAATAATATAAATGAAATAATAATATTAATATTCGTAAAATAAAATTAATTTTAAAAGAATTAAATAATATATTATTATTATTATTATTAATATTAATGAAATAATAATATTAATATTAGTAATATAATAAATACCTTAGTATTCACAAAAATATAAAAATATATTAATTAATAAAATAATAAATATAATAAAAAAATAAATGAAAAATAAAAACTGTAATATTTGAGACAATATAAAAAATACACTATTTAAAACTTTAAGTAGTTAATATTACAAAAAAATACATTCAAATTTTTCATTATAAAATAAAAATACATCACTAAGGAGGAGGGTCGTCTGGAGGAGCTGGAGGAGATGGTGGATGGAACTTCATCCCTAAACTGCGAGTCAGATGTCGCATTTACTCCATTTTCTCCTACTCCTACTGATTCTGCCATCGACGGATCTCATCATGCATCTCCTCCTCCTCCTGATGTTATCGTAGGAACTCTTCCTACTGTTGTTACTGACACTGACGCATCTCCTCCTTCTCTCTATGCATAGTCTCTATAAGCTCACTCTGAGCTCACAGCTACTCCTCATACTATGCATGAGATGATGATGACTCTTCATGAGATCCTCTCGGGCTGGATGCCGACATCACAGAGGTGCCATAAAAACTCCCAGGGGTTAATCAAGAGTTGATACCAATAACTTGACCTTTTTCAAAGGCATACTGGATTGCCTGTATCCATGCTACCTCATCAAATTGGGGGGGGGGGGGACTAGTCTGACCATCGGTCTCAGCCTGACTCTCACTATGTGTCTGAGACGTCGCGACCTCATATGACTCTTTCAATTGAAATATAAAATTAGAATAGTTAAAATATTATTTTTAGCTAAATTTAAAACTCAAAAAGAAATAATATTGACCACAATCTCACACTGGCAAGCACCTCTAATCTCTCTCCAGTGGCTGGATTACTATACATCCTCCTATAAACGCCGTACTCCATAATATCAGGCTGTGTGACCGCCTATATGAATATAAAATAAACTATTTACATTTAAAGTTATATACAATATTTAAAGAAAATGTACTTACCATTTCCCCCTTATGCGTACTGAATGTATGACTACCAGCTCGATGGGTCACCTCCTGTCTCCCCCGATTTTGCTAACCTACTGATGATATAATCTAAAAATTCCTACTCATCCAGTGTGTACATAATCCATCCCAAACCTGAGATGAAATATAATCAGGTCGGTGGATGTGACATGACTCATAAAACTCTCTCACTTCTACTTTCTCTATTGATTTCCTTTTCAAATTTTGAAAAAACTGAGTGTAATGAGGACGCATAGCCCCTACCATTCCTTCCAGATAGCCTCATGCATGCTCTCATCAATGGGATAACATAAAACCTACAAATTATTTATTATATCAAGTTATTAATTAAATTAATTTCAAAATAAATATTATTTTTTTACATACCACCCAATGCTCGAACATGTGGTGTTTCACATCAATGGGAATCTGATTCCATGACACCCATGCATCAGAAAAATAATTGTGCAATATAGTGATCTCCTATCCAACAGCTATATGCGTGAAGCTATGAAAAAAATAATAATCAAACGATTATAATATAAATTAATTAATTAAAACTAACTAAAATACAAAGGTAATGATACGTCTGCATGCGTAGATCGAACCCAAGATGTGGATGTCACTTGTGGATAGGGTCGGGAATCATCAGTAAGGAAAGACCATGCTTCTTTCGAGTACCCCCTGAACCGCCAGTAGTCTGAGGGTCAAATGAACCGACATCCTACTCATCCAAAGGTAGATCAGCCTCCTGCAACAAATGATACAAATCCTCATCCATCTGAAATGAGAAATGAATGTTCTTAGAAAAAAGTTGAAAACAACTATTATATATATATATATATATATTATATGATTATAACTAGCATTTAACTGTTTCAATTTTCATCCTCATCCTCATCTTCATAACTATCGATGTCAATGTCTTTATCTTTCTGCTCAGCATCATCAATTTCCATATTAGTTTCAATTTAATCATCTCTTGTCATTTCAAATTCAGCTATAATTTCATTAACATCATCATCACCATTGACCCTTAACTTTTGGGTGTCATCAATGATATTCATGCCTCTTCATGAAAAAGATGGATTCAAAGCAGTCTCTTGAAAAATTTCAATTCCTTTCAATTCAGTGGAACCACATTCACTTTCAGTAAACTGATTCTCTAGAGATTTAATTTTTATTATCCTCCACCAATCACCCAACTCCCTTGATATAGCATGGTTTTTGTATAATAAATTTTATGTGTCTGATGATCGAATAAAAATAGTTCATTTACTACAACAATACTTTTATAGTGAATATCAGTGATTCCATGGATTAGATGAACATGCAAGCCTCTCTCAATATCCAACCACTCACATTTAAACATCATTATGTAATGTTTTCCCAGATAACACAGTTCAATGATTTATTCCAGCATGCCATAAAAGTCAACTTCAATTTCTCTATGATGAGATCCTCTCAAGAAAAAACCACTATTAATTATTTTTTTATTCCCCATATGCATGTGTATGAAATCTAAAACCATTAACCACATGTGAATTATAATATTTAACCATTTTGGATGGTGGGTTACTCAATACACACAATAGATTATCAATTTTATCAGCATGTTGAGATACCTGAAATTTCTTAAAACAATTATCACTATAAAAAGTATTAAATTGATTTTTTATGTGAAAGAAAAAATAATTTATGTTACCAGTTTTTGAAACCAGTAGGAATTTTTTTTTGATGACATTCTTGAAAATCAACTGTTGTAATTTGTGGAAACTATTTCTTAATATGATTATCATATAAACTACAAAAAAATTATATTAATGTACCATTACAAAAATTATAGAATAATTTATAGGAGCACTCATAGTAAAAATGGTGTTATTTCTTCACAGTTGAGCAGAATATATATATGAGCTCTATGATTTTCACCATCTGAAAATCCATTGTTCATGAACGCCATCTAATCCAAGTTTGAGCTGATTGAAAAATAATAATTTATAGCTCATGAAATCGTCAAAATTTCCCTCATTACATCTCATGTGGTTTTGTTTTGAGGGATATTCATATTGAAATTAAAGAGAGTAGAAAAAATAAATTTCCTTTTGCAAATAAACTTCTCCAATTGAGCCTTCAACTGATGATTTGTTACGTACATTTTTATTCAATTTCTACATGCATATATCAAATGGGTATATCCATCAGAAATGTACCAGACCTCAACATTTTTTTTCATGTGGAAAATGTAATATAAAATGTTCTATTGAGTTAAACAAACCTGATAGGAATATTTTTTCCAGTTTACATAAAATTAAAAAGAAATCTTCTTGCAGTTTTCTAACTATATTGTATTCTATTTTCGATGAAAAAATATCTCAAAAAAAATATGATATATCTATTAGCGCATCTGAAATCATTGGATTTGAAAAACATATTTATCTAATCAGCAGAATTATTTCCATTAAAACATGATAGTCATGACTTTTCAATTCGATAATATGACCATTTCTGACACATCTTTCAAAATTAGAAGGATAAGCACCTAGAAGCCTCAAATCTTCAATACATTAAAAAAAAAATAAGCAACTCTCTTTGGATAGTGTATAAGACATTTTTGTCCTCATTAACTTCTGTGATCTGACATTTTCAAATAGTTTAAGTTTTGGGTGCTTGAAAATTTGGGAAAAATCTAATCGTGCCATTACATTATCTTTGGTCTTACCTAGTGTACTAAAAACTATATGAAATAAATTATCAAAATAGTTTTTCTCAATATGCATCACATCCAACATGTTACGGACCAAAAAATCAGACCAATATGGAAAATCCAAAAAAAATGCTCCATTTTATCCAATTATGCTTTTTTCCAAACCCATCAATTTTCTATTAGTTTATTTTTGGTCCAAATGTGATGGGAGGTATTGAAGAGACAATTTATTTTAACTCTGTACCTGATATAATTATTGGAGGTCTATCTTTTTCAAATGTTACTTTTCTGAAATGATATTTTTTTCTTAGGAAAGGATGATTGGTTGGTATAAATATACGATGAAAGTCGAAAAACAAAGTTTTTTTTCCATTGAAGATCATAAACGATTTTTTGTCTCTCATATAGTATAGATATGATTTTGGAACATGTATACTTTAGCTATATAACATGTCATATGCTGAGAAGTCACTAATTTTACACATCAATGAAGATTTTAGTAGGAATTTTTGTTTCATAGAAACATCATATGTACTGAAACCATTAATCCATAGTGAATTTCACTCATCAATCTATGGTTTCAAATAAACGTCAATATTTTTTTTCGGTTGATCTGGAATTAATAAGGTCAAAAATATATATGGATCCTTTATCAACATCCATGGAGGTAAATTATAAGGAGTTATAAAGATAGTCCAACATGAATACTGACTACCGTAAAAACAAAATGGATAGAAACCGTCAGTAGAAAGACCCAATCACATATTTTGGGAAGATAAAGAAAAATATGGTTACAGTTGGTCAAAATGTTTCCATGAATCACCATCAAAGGGATGATTTAAGATTTTATTAGTTGAAATGTTGGCTTTGTGCCATGAAATAAATGATGTTATGTTTTGAGACATAAATAAATGTTGTAATTTGGGTGTGAGTGGAAAATATCTCAATTATTTTACAATAATAAATCCAAACTTCCCTGGTTGATATTCTTTATACCTTGATTGTCTACATGTAGTAAAACTATCCAACGACTCATTTTCACCATAGTATAAGATGCAGTAATTTGAGCTTGCATGAATCTTCTGATAACCAAGACCCAGATTATGAACCACCCTCTTACTCTCATAAAAATTTTTAGGCAACACATTTCTTCCAGGTAGAAGTATTTTTAACAAAGAGAATATGATGCGTCGCCGGAAGCTCAAAAATGAGTAAGTGAAGAGGAGCAGCGTAATGTAGCCGAATGACCGAGGCTTAAAGGCAATGCCACCCGCCAAGGTTTCTCCACGCTTAAAGACAACGTCACCAGCGATGGAGATGCACCACCAATTCCGGGCAAAGGGAAGAGGCTAAAGCAAGAAGATTGCACAGCAAACTTCAAAATCCCGTCACATTCATCTATCCCCATTACAAAGGAGTGAAAATACAATATAAAGACAAAATAAATAAAGAAAAATGCTCCAATTCGAGTTACAAGACATGGGGAACCCAAAAGGCACATAAAAAGCATAAAATAACACTTTCCCATGCCATTTAATGACCCCACTAGCCAAAGTAGCGGGATTCCCTCTTAATGATGCTTTTCTCCACCTTCTCTCTCCTCATTAATGTGCAGCTACGAATTTCCACCATTTGCCATGTGGATAAATGATTTTGGGTCCCAAATAAGTGTGTTGTGGCCCACCATAGTGTTGGACATCAAGAAGTGTGGGCTGGTCCAATTCGAACAACAATTGGGCTTGGAATTTTTATCAAGCCCAAAATTATTCTCCTTGTGCTGAATCTGATCCATATCATTCTCCCCCGGTTGAAGAGGATTTGCCCTCAAATCCACGACATCATCTTCTTCAATGTAAGTAGATAAGTCCCCAATGTTGAATGTTGCAGAAACGCTGCCAAAATCATCTGGTAAATCAATTTTGTAGGCATTGTTTCCCACTCGTTCAAGCACTTCGAATGGACCTTCAGCTCGTGGTGCCAGCTTGCTCTTCCTTTTGGATGGAAATCTCTCCTTGCGAAGGTGAATCCACACTTTGTCTCCAGGTTGGAAAATAGCCTGCTTCCGATGCTTGTTTGCTCGCCTCTTGTATGCCTCATTAGACTTCTCTATTTGAGCACGAATAGATTCATGGAGCTTCTTCATCTGCTTTATCTTCTCCTCCGCATCAATATTTACCTGAAAATCAAGAGGCAAAGAGCACAATTCTATAGGAGTGATTGGATTGATTCCATAAACCACTTCGAATGGAGAATGTCGGGTGGTAGCACTGGGAGATCTATTGTATGCAAATTCAGCTTGTGCAAGTTGCAAATCCCAATCTCTCATGCTCTTGTTCACCAATGTTCTCAGAATAGTGCCCAATGTACGATTGGTAACTTCTGTTTGCCCATCCGTTTGAGGGTGATGGGATGTGCTGAAAAGAAGTTTCGTACCGAATTTCCCCCATAATGTTCTCCAAAAATGGCTGAGAAATTTTGTGTCTCTATCCGAAACGATGCTGCGAGGAATTCCATGAAGGCGAACAATCTCTTTGAAAAACAATTCTGCCACTTTCACTGCATCTTCAGTCTTATGACAAGGTATGAAATGAGCCATCTTAGAAAATCGATCAACAACAACCATTATTGAATCTTTACCTCGCTGAGTCTTTGGTAAAGCCATAATGAAATCCATGCTGAGATCTTCCCATGGCTGCTCCGGAATAGGTAACGGAGTGTATAAACCAGGCTTGAAATGACTCTTTGCTCTTTGACATGTTCCGCATCTTGAAAGAATAGCTTGGACATTTGATTGCATCTTCGGCCAGTAGAAATGCTCTTTTAGTATCTCCAAGGTTTTATGGATGCCAAAATGACCAGCAAGTCCCCCTTCATGTGCTTCCCGAATAAGCAAGTCCCTGTAATTACCCTTTGGAACACACAACTTGTTTCTCTTAAAGAGAAACCCATCATGTACAGAATAATCCTCCACAAATCCATCTTGACATTGGATTAAAATAGAATTAAACTCCATATCATGCTGATAATCTTCTCTCATAAGCTGAAATCCAAGAATTCGAGCATCAAGAATTGTAAGTAATGCATACCTCCGAGATAAAGCATCTGCCACTAGATTATCTTGCCCCTTCTTGTATTTTGACACAAATGAGAATGATTGTAAGAATTCCACCCACTTTGCATGCCTCGAACTCAGCTTGTGTTGACCATTGATAAACCTCAAAGCCTGATGGTCAGAATGAAGAACAAACTGCTTCGGTCTCAAATAATGAGACCAATGATCTAGGGCTCTTATAACCGCATAAAATTCCTTATCATAGGTGCTGTAATTCCTCCTTGAATCATTCAGTTTCTCGCTGAAATATGCAATAGGGCGCTTGCTTTGGATGAGAACAGCGCCTATCCCAACTCCACTTGCATCACATTCCACTTCAAAGACTTGATCAAAATCAGGCAACGCCAAAACCGGTGCTTCACACAACTTTTTCTTAATGATTTCAAATGATTCATTTGCTGCCTTTGACCACTCAAATTTCCCCCTTTTCAAGCATTCAGTGATAGGTGCCATAATAGTGCTGAAATTGGAAACAAAGCGACGATAAAAAGATGCCAAACCGTGGAAACTTCTTACTTCGGTAATGGATTCTGGTTGTGGCCAGGACTTGATTGCTTCCACTTTTGATTCATCCACCATGATGCCTTCTTTGGTTACCACATATCCCAAAAACACCACTTCTGTTGAAAAGAACTCGCATTTTTCAAGCTTCCCATATAGCTTTTGTTTCCGTAGAACATCAAATACCCACCGAAGATGATCCACATGGCTCTCCACATCCTTGCTGTAAATCAAAATGTCATCCAAATAAACTACCACAAATTTACCAATAAATGGTTTCAGAACTTCATTCATGAGTCGCATGAATGTGCTAGGAGCATTTGAGAGGCCGAATGGCATGACCAGCCACTCAAACAATCCGCCTTTAGTTTTGAAGGCTGTTTTCCACTCATCCCCTTCCTTCATTCGAATCTGGTGGTATCCACTACGAAGATCAACCTTTGAAAAGATTGATGAACCATGCAATTCATCAAGCATATCATCGAGTCGTGGGATGGGATACCTGTATTTGATGGTAATATTATTGATAGCTCTACTATCAATGCACATGCGATACGTACCATCTTTCTTTGGCACCAATAATGCTGGAACAGAACACGGGCTCATGCTTGGCCTTATAAAGCCTCGATCCATCAACTCATCTACTTGCTTCTGCAATTCCCTTGATTCTCCAGGATTACACCGATATGCTGGTTTATTTGGCAATTGTGCACCCGGAACGAGATCAATCTGGTGTTCAATGCCTCTAAATGGTGGTAATCCTGCTGGAAGATCATTAGGAAAAACATCATGATATTCCCCAATTAAGGAATGAGCTAAAGGATGTTGATGACTCTTCTCCTCATGGCATGACTTTTCCATCATCAATAAAGAAAAAACTGGCTTTTGCTTATTTATGGCTTTCTCCACTTGAGCTTTGCTGATAAAGAGACTACCTTTGGGTACTTCCGGAACAGATTTTTCTTGCAGAGTTTGGGACGGCTTCAAAGGAGCAAGTGTGATATTCTTTTCCCCAGATCGAAAAGAATAAGTGTTCTTCCTCCCATCATATTTCACTTCCCTGTCAAACTGCCAAGGCCTACCCAACAACAAGTGACAAGCATCCATAGGAATAACATCACACAGTACTTCATCAGCATAGTTCTTACCAATGGAGAATGAAATTAGAACCTGTTTTTTGACTTGGAGTGTGCTCCCATTGTTCAACCATTGCAATTTATATGAGTGAGGATGATTCTGAGTTGGAAGCTTCAATTTCTCCACTAGTGTTGTTGAAGCCACATTTGCACAGCTCCCACTATCAATAATCACCATGCATACCCGCTGATTAATGGTGCAGCGAGTTTGGAACAAGTTTTCTCTTTGATCTTCTTCCGGGCAGATTTGAGCTTGCAAAACTCTTCGTAGCACCAGCATGTTTCCCACATCAGCTTCTTCCACAACATGTTCCTCATTTTCAGTTTCTTCACCATCATGTTCATCCTCTTTGATTGCCTCTTCAATTTCTTCAATCTCTTTAATAGTAATAATCCGGTTGTTAGGGCAATTGGCCTGAAAATGACCATACCCATGGCATTTGAAACACTTTCGATTCCCACGTTCAAAGGAGTTCGACTTCCCTTTTGTTTGTTCCATAGCCTTCTCTTTCCCTTTTTCCAGCATCTTGTTCCTTCCAAATTCCTTCTCAACAACACCAGATTTATTAGAAGAAATACCCTTATAAACAGTTGTACCTCTATTGTAGTTTTTGAGCGCCGGTGCCCTTGAGGTCCGCTTTTGCTTTTCCACCTTGATCGCCAGCTTGCAAACATCATCAAGTGAGCAGAATGATTGCAACTCCACTGAATGTGCAATTTCTTCATTTAATCCACCCAAAAACCTTGCAATTGTTTGCTCTTTATATTCTGGAACATCACTTCGCATCAATAAACGATCAAATTCCCGAATGTACTCTTCAACAGACTTATCTCCTTGTCGTAGGCTATGCATTCGAAAATAAAGATCTTGCTTATAATTCTCAGGCAGAAATCGTCTCCTCAAAAGCTTTTTCAACTTCTCCCATGAGCGTATCTTGCCTTTATCATCACGTTCCCGCTGTTTCTTCAGATTTTCCCACCAAAGTGATGCATAATCTTTAAATTTCAGAATGGCTACCTTGCACTTCTTCTCGTCAGAACAATTCTTAAATTCGAAGAACCGTTCGATTTCCCGCATCCAATCCAGAAAATCATCCGGATTCATACTCCCATAAAAATCTGGAATGTCGATCCTCAACCCTCTTTCAATGTCTTCATCATCTCTTCTTCTTCGCATATCTACCTCTGAATCGCTGGAATCATCACCATTTGCATGATCTTCATAAAATGGTGCTGGATTGCGTCTATTATGTGGTGATGGACGTCGAGGATGTCGCTGCGGTGGAGGGGAGTCAGGTCGCCGTGCTCTCAAAAGTTGAGCAAGTTGCTCACCGATTTGAGTAATTTGTGATTGTAGCTGTGCATTAGCTATTTCCCATGGAGCAGGAGGAGTAGAAGATCCGCTCTTGCGAGACATGATGGAGAGTAATAAGAAGAATGTGATAGAACTTACTCGTTGGAACCGCGCCTCTGATACCAATTGATGCGTCGCCGGAAGCTCAAAAATGAGTAAGTGAAGAGGAGCAGCGTAATGTAGCCGAATGACCGAGGCTTAAAGGCAATGCCACCCGCCAAGGTTTCTCCACGCTTAAAGACAACGTCACCAGCGATGGAGATGCACCACCAATTCCGGGCAAAGGGAAGAGGCTAAAGCAAGAAGATTGCACAGCAAACTTCAAAATCCCGTCACATTCATCTATCCCCATTACAAAGGAGTGAAAATACAATATAAAGACAAAATAAATAAAGAAAAATGCTCCAATTCGAGTTACAAGACATGGGGAACCCAAAAGGCACATAAAAAGCATAAAATAACACTTTCCCATGCCATTTAATGACCCCACTAGCCAAAGTAGCGGGATTCCCTCTTAATGATGCTTTTCTCCACCTTCTCTCTCCTCATTAATGTGCAGCTACGAATTTCCACCATTTGCCATGTGGATAAATGATTTTGGGTCCCAAATAAGTGTGTTGTGGCCCACCATAGTGTTGGACATCAAGAAGTGTGGGCTGGTCCAATTCGAACAACAATTGGGCTTGGAATTTTTATCAAGCCCAAAATTATTCTCCTTGTGCTGAATCTGATCCATATCAGAATATCTGATCAAAACAACTATTTGACATTCCATTATCTAATTTAATATCCATAAATTTAGTAACTGCTTTAAACTTTATTATCTTATAATCAGGATATAAGGAATCCTCAATAGACCCCAACAACTCATATAAATTATATGGTTCTAACTTAGGTGTTAAATCAATATCATCCTAAGTTTCAATTTTTTTGAAAATACGGACTTTCCACATTATGTATTAATTTTGAAACCATGCTAGATCTGGAACCAAATTATTAGTATATTCTCAGAAACTACATTCACCATGTTGATACCAAAAAACATGATCTGGTTGAAAACCAAAATGCAATAAATTACCACCAACATTGTCAAATGTGTCATACGTCCTTAGATCACATTTTTTACAAGGAAACTTAATTGTATCTTCTGAAACAAATTTTGGTTGTGATAATGCAAATTATAAGAAATCTTGAACACCCTCAATATATATAGGATTTATACCAGAACTGTTTGGATTCATGTACTGATTTATCCAAGCATGATAATCTAATAATGACTATTGTTGAATTCCTTTTTCTATATTTTTCTAAAAAATATGAAATAATTAGTTATTTTGTATAATTAGATATAAGATAAACACTATCCAAAAAAGGAAGACAATTAAATTCTATTTTCTAGCAATTTATAATAATTTCTATCATTTTTTAATCTTTTATACTAATCTACACTCATTAATAAAAATTTATACTAATTACCACTAATTATTATTAATTATAGGTATTTTGTACTAATTATTGTTAAGTATCGGCGGCACAATTTCCAACAGATTGGCAGCAACGCTTTTGCCCGATGAATCATCCCCTTGCAACTTTTTGTGACTAAAATCATTATGAAAAGTCTGCTCCAACATATGAATATCCATTTTTGTATGCACGATGATGGAGAGAAGGGAGGCCTCACCATGATTCTCTCCATGCTTGTGCATTCAAAAATTTATATCTGTACATCGAAGTATACTTTTCATAGTGATTTTAGTTGGAGAAGTTCCAAGGAGATGAGTTGTCGAGCAAAAGAGCCTCTATTTTCTAACAGCTCACCTCCTTGCAACTTTCTCCGACTTAAATCACTATGAAAAATCTGCTCCGATGTGCGTTGGAGCATATTTTTTAGACTAATTTCAGTGGGAGAAAGTTGCAAGGAGCTAATGCGTTGATCAGAAGGAATGTTTTCAATCCACTAGAAATTGTGCCAGCTTATCAATATACTTGAAATTATTCTAATTTATTACTAATTAATCCTAATTATTACTAATTATTCATAATTATTACAAATTAATCCAAATTTTTACTAATTCTTACTAGTTATTAGTAATTAATCTTAATTAATCCTAATTATTATGAATTAATCCTTATTAGTACTAATTAATTCTTATTATTACCAATTAATCCTAATTATTACTAATTAATCCTAATTATTACTAATTATTACTAATTAGTCCTAATTATTATTAATTATTACTAATTACTCCTAATTATTACTAATTAATCCTAATTATTACTAATTATTACTACTTATTTTGATTTATTACAATTTATTACTAATTATTACTAATTATTACATTTTTTACTAATTATTACAAATTATTACATAATATTAATAATTATTGATAATTATTACTAATTAATCCTAATTATTGATAATTATTACTAATTAATCCTAATTATTGATAATTATTACTAATTAATCCTAATTATTGATAATTATTACTAATTATTACTAAATATTTTTAATTATTATATATTATTACTAATTATTACAAATCATTCCAAATTATTTCTAATTAATCTTAATTAACCCTAATTGTTACTAATTATTACTAATTATTACAAATTATTACAATTTATTACAAATTATTAAAATTGATCACTAATTATTGCAATTGATCACTAATTATTAAAATTTATTACTAATTATTACAATTTATTACAAATTATCACAATTTATTACTAATTATTACTAATTATTTCTAATTATTTCTAATTATTACTAATTATTACTAATTATTTCTAATTATTACTAATTATTACAATTTATTACTAATTATTACTAATTATTACTAATTATTACAAATTATTACAATTTATTGCCATTTATTACTAATTATTAAAATTTATTACAACTTATTACTAATTATTATAATTTATTACTAATTATTACAATTTTTTACTAATTATTACAATTTATTACTAACTAATACTAAGTAATACTAATTAATACTAACAATAATACTCATTATTACTAAATATTACTAATTATTTCTAATTATTTCTAATTATTAAAAATTATTAAAAATTATTACTAGTTATTACAAATTATTTCTGATGATTACAAATTATTACAATTTATTACAATTTATTACTAATTATTACAATTTATTTCTAATTATTACAATTTATTACTAATTATTACAATTTATTACTAATTATTACAATCTATTTCTAATTAATACATTTATTACTAATTATTACAATTTATTTATAATTATTTCAATTTATTACTAATTATTTCAATTTATTACTAATTATTTCAATTTATTACTAATGATTTCAATTTATTACTAATTATTTCAATTTATTACTAATTATTTCAATTTATTACTGATTATTTCAATTTATTACTCATTATTACTATTTATTACTAATTATTAAAATTTATTATAAATTATTACAATTTATTACTAATTATTATAATTTATTACTAATTAAACTAATTATTTATAATTAACACTTAGACATAATTATTCATAAAAATAAATACTGAAAAAAGAAATATCTGATTCTAATTTAATTTAATTCCATCAAACTAACAAAAACTATAAATAATTTAAAATAAAATAAATTAACTAAACATAAAAAAACACAAATACCTTGAAACTAAAGCTTTCAGAGTATAAAAGTCGCGAATTATGCTCTGATTTAAAAGTTTAAACTATGAAAAATTTTAGAAGAAATTTTTTCAGAAGAGATAGAGATAGAAGTTGAGAAAGAAGTAGAATGAGAGGAAAATGAATTGGGGTATATATAGGTTAGATTATTTGCGACGAGCTTATTTGCGACGGGTCCCGTCGCAAATGCCCACTGCCCACATTAATTAAAGTCGGACAAAAAAAATTATTTGTGACGGGACAAGTATCTCGTCGCAAACACTAAAAACTATCGTTGGGTATTTGTGATTGGAATTGGAACCCCTCGCAAATACCCTTGTCCACGGTTTGACGCGCATTTGACGCCAAACCTTTTGCGACGGGTCATAACCCCCACCCCCCGTCGCAAATAACTATTATTTGCGATGAGCCGATTGTCCCGTCGCAAATAACCCATCGCAAATGGTCATTTTTCCCATAGCATAAGTGACCTAATGGGCCTAAGTGGCCTAAGTTGCCTAACGGGCTTGATGGTTCCAATGGGCTTAAGTGGGTCTGGTATGAAAGAAGTGTTTGTTTTGATGAAGTATCGGAGTCTGCTGACTATGATAAAATTAAATGTGACTATGCTTTACTGATTCCTATTTCATAAATCATAAGTTGATTGGAGAACTTATGTGGCAAGCTTGATGGAAGAGAAGAATGAGATGATGTCAATCAAAAAAGAATTGTACCCAATGCCATCAGATTCGGGATGAGAAGGAAATAAAGAAGGCACTGAGGATCATGATCAAAATGATCATACCCAGAATGATCATTTTTAGGTACTTTAGCATCTGATTATCTATCGTATGCATAAGAAAATATTTGTACCCAGGATGATCGTACTCAGGCTCAGGAAGAAAAAGATCATACCCAATATGATTGTATTCAGGCCAATCGTTCTCAGAAAGATCGTACTCTGGACAATCATATTTAGAGAAGGAATTTCTTGAGGTCGATGATTGAAAATAGAAGGAAATAATGAGATCAACAATGTAGTCAACCATTTCAAAAGGGTTGTATTACTTTGTAGGTTTCAATTGGGTCAAGAGTCATTGTATCAAAGTGGAACTGTTTTATATTTTCAAGTGGTTCAAGAGAAGAAGTAAAGAAGTAAAAGTGGTTTGAAAGAAAATTTTTCTAGATGTGAAATTGAGGGGGAGCTCGACAATCAAAATAATTATCATATTCATCATTTGGAAGGAGAAGTAAAGTTTGTAGGAGAATCAAGAAGCTTTGAGAAGAGTTGATGAAGTCAAAATACACCCTAGATTTTAGGGGAAATTGAGATTTGGGTGAATTTGATTAAGTGGGATTTTTTTTGGGATTCCTACCAAAGCATCTCGAGGGTCACCTATAAAAGTAGAAAAGTACGTTGTACTTGAGGTGAACCGATGTACTATTCATGAGAGAGAAGCTCCAAGTTTTAGAGAGAAGCATAAGTTTCCGTATTCACTTCTGTTGAAGAAGTTTTGAGGGATTGAAGTGAAAGACAAGAGACAAGATCACAATATTGTATTCAAATGATCCTTGTAATCAGTGTTTATCATACTCAGCTGATTGTTATATTCGTCTTGTCAATCTTATTTAGCTGATCATTGTATTTGGCTGGATTAATCAGATCGGGATTTCCCTATTGGGTCTTCCGGACTGAGAAAGATGGGGAGTTGAAGCGGTGTTGATTAATATCTATCACTTTCTATCAAAGTTATATTTTTCATACTGGGGAGAATCATACCAAGCATAATCGTATTGGGAAAATCATATCGAGAAGAATCGTATCAGGGAGAATCGTACTCAGAGGAATTGGACTGGGAAAATCATACGGGGAAAATCAGACTTTGTTTTTTTTTTCTCAACAAAGTCCAGAAAGTTCTTACCATCTTCTCGGTAAGAAATTAAAGAAGTGTTTTCAATTGAATACATTTGTGGAATTTAAAAGAAGAACAGGTAACATGAGTTGTTGGACAATCATTTCATTACCCTATTTGTGCTAAGTGGGTACACACGCACTATTGGATTCTTTACATAGTGCTACATGAGTGAAAGGGGATATCCTTTTTTTTCAAGGAAAATAGAACTATATAAGATAATGGAAAGATGAATTACAAACAATGTAACCAAGTGACACAAAGATTGACCCAACAAAATCCCGAGCCAATCAACACAAGACAACAAGGAAACAAAAAAAAAGGCATCCGCCAGACGAAAACCCGCCAGCCCCAGTAAGGCACAAGCAGCATGGGATGCAGAGCAAATGGGCCTAACTGGCCTAAGGGGACTAAGGGGCCCAATGGGCCAATTATTCCTAACTGGCCTAAGTGGCCTAATAGGCCGAATGGGCCTAAGTGGCCTAATGGTTTGAATGGGGCTAATGGGCCTAAGTGGCCTAATGGACCCAATGGGTCAAATTGGCCCAACTAGCCTAATTGGACTAACTGTCCTAATTGGTCCAATGCGCCTAAGGGGACTAAGTGAAATAATGGGCCTAACTGGCATAAGTGTCAGCACAATGGGCATAATGGGTCGAATTGGCCTAAGTGGCCTAACTGGACCAGTTGGACCAATCAGCCTAATGGGCCTAACAGACCTAATGGGGCCAATGGACCTAGCTGGACTAATGAGATGAATGAGCCTAACTGGCCTAACTCGCATAAGGGGACCAAGGGGCCTAATGGGCCTAACTGGGCAAAGTGGCCTAATGGGCCCAATGGTCCTAATGGGCCTAAGTTGCCTAAGTGGCCCAATTGGCCTAATGGGATGAATGGGACTAAGTGGTGTAATGGGCCTCATGAGCCTAATGGGCCTAACTAGACAATGTTTCCTAATGGTCCTAACTATCCTAAGTGGCCTAAAGGGCCTAATGAGAAGAATGGGCCTAGGTGTCGTAATGGGATGAATGAGCGTAAGTAGCCCAATGGGATAAATGGGCCTAGGTGGCCTAATGGGCCAAATGGGATGAATGGGATTAATGGACCAAATGGGCCTATTGGGCCTAAGTGGCCAAATGGGCCTAAGTGGCCTAACGGGCCTAATGTGCCTAAGTTGATGAATAGGACTAATAGACCTAATGGGCCTAATGGGACTTAGTAGAAAATGGGCCTAAGTGGCCTAATGTTCTTAATGGGTCTTAGTGTCCTAATGGGCCTAAGTGGCCTAATGGGCCTAATGGGCCTAAGTATTGTAATGAGCCTAATGGTCCTAAGTGGCCTAATGTTCCTAAATGACCTAATGGGCCTAATGGGCATAATGGGCCTAAGTGGCTGAATGGACCTAAGTGGCCTAATGGGTCTAAGTGGCCTAAGTTGCCTAATGGGCCTAAGTGGCTTAATGGGACCAATGGGCCTAAGTGGCCTAATGGGCCTAATGGGTCATAGTGGCCTAATGGGCCTAATGGGCCTAAGTGGATGAAGTGGCCTAATGGACCTAAGTGGCCTAATGGGCCAAGTGTGCCTGAGTGGCCTAATGGGCCTGAGTGGCCTAATGGGCCTGAGTGGCCTAAGGGGCCTTAGTGGCCTAATGGGAGTAAGTGGCCAAATGGGCATAATGGGCATAGTGGGTCTCAGTGGCCTAAGTGGCCTAATTGGCGTAATGGGCCTTAGTGGCCTAATGGGCCTAAGTGGCATAATGGGCTGAATGGGCCTAAGTTTCCTAATGGGCCTAATGGTCCTCAGTGGTCAAATGGGCCTAATCTTCTTGAGTGGCCAAATGGGCCAAGTGAGACTAAGTGGCATAATGAGGCTAATGGGCCTTAGTGGCTGAATGGGCCCAATGGGCATAATGGGCCCAAGTAGCCTAAGTGGCCTAATGGGCCTAATGGGCCTAAGTTGCCTAATTAGCCAAATGGTCCTAAGGGGATTAATGGGCCTCAGTGACCTAATTGACCTAATGGCTGAAGTGGCCGAAGTGGCCTAATGGGCCTAATGGACCTATATGGCCTAATGGGCCTAAGTGAACTAGTGGGCCTAATGGGCCTAAGTGGACTAATGGGAATAATGGTCCAAAGTGGCCAAAGTGTCCTAATGGGCCAAATGAGCCTAAGTGGGCTAATGGTCTTAATGGGCCTAAGTGGCCAAATGGGCCTAAGTGGCCAAATGGGCCTAATGGACCTAAGTTGTCTAAGTATCCTAATGGGACTAATGGGACTATTGGGCCTCAATGGACTAATGGGCCCAAGTGGCCTAATGGGCCAAATGGGCCTCAGTTTCCTAATGGGGCTAATGGTCCTCAGTGACCTAAGTGGCATAATCTGCATAATGGGCCTAAGCGACTTAATGGGACTAATGGGCCTAAGTGGCCCAATGGGCCGAATGGGTATAATGGGCCTAAGTGGCCTTAGTGTCCTAATGGGCCTAAGTGGATTAATGGACCTAAGTGGCCTAATGGGCCTAATGGGACTAATGGGCCTTAGTGTCCTAATGAGCCCAATGATCTTAACTGGCCTAAGTGGCCTAATGGGCCTAATAGGCCTAATGGACCTAATAGGCATAATGGGCCTAGTGGACCTCAATTACCTAATGGGCCTAATAGGCATAAGTGGCCTAACCAGCCTAAGTGGATGAAATGGCCTAATGGGCCTAAGTGGCGTAACGGGCATAATGGGACTTAGTGGACTAATGGGCCTCAGTGGCCTAATAGGCCTAATGGGACTAAGTGGTTGAAATTGCACACTAGGCCTAATTGGCATAATTGGCATAATGGGCCTAAGTGACCTAATGGGCCTAAGTGGCCTAATGGGCCTAAGTGGCCTAATGGGACTAAGTGGCCTAAAGGGCCTAAGTGGCCTAATGGGCCTAAGTGGCATAATGGGCCTAAGCGGCCTAATTATCCTAATGGGCATAATGGACCCAAGTGGCCTAAGTGGCCTAATGAGCCTAATGTTCCTAAGTGGCCTAAGGGGCCTAAGTGGACTAATGGGACTAAGGGGCCGAAGTGGCCTAATGGGCTTAATGGGTCTAAGTGGCCTAATGGGCATAAGTGGTCTAATGGACCTAATGGGGCTTAGTGGATGAATGGGGCTAGTGGGCCAAATGGGCTTAAGTGGCCTAATGGGCTTAATGGTCCTAAAAGTCCTAAGTGGCTTAATGAGACGAATGGGCCCAAGTGGCCTAATGGGCCTCAATGGCCTAATGGGCCTAAGTTGCCTAAGGGGCCTAATGGGCCTAACGGGATTGATGGGCCTAAGTGGCCTAATGTGCTGAATAGGCCTAAGTGGCATAATGGGCTTAATAGGCCTAAGTGGACAGATGGGCCTGATGAGCCTAATGGGCCTAATGGGTCTGAGTGACCTAATGAGCTGAATGGACCTAAGTGGCCTGATGGGCCTGATAGGAATAATGGGCCGAATGGGCTTAAGCATCCTAATGGGCTTGATGGGCATGATGGGACTAATGGGCCTAAATGGCCTAATGAGTTTAATGGGCCTAAGTTACCTATTGGGCCTTATGGGCCTAAAAGGCATAAGTGGCCTAATAGGCCGGATGGTCTGGATGGGCCTCAAGGGCCTTAGTGGTCTCATGGGCCTAATGGGCCTATAGGGATTAAGTGGACCAAGTGGTCTAATGGTACTATAGGGCCTAATGGGCCTAATGCACCTAATGGACCTAATTGGCCTAATGGCCCTAATGGGCCTAATGTGCCTAATGCGCCAAAGTTGCTTAATAGGCTTAAGTGGCCTTAGTGGACTAATGGGACTAATGGGCCTAAGTGGCCTAATACGCTGAATAGGTCTAAGTGGCCTAATGAGCCTATGTGTCCTAATGGGATTGATGGGCCTAATGGGTCTAATGGGTCTCAGTGGACTCATGGGCCTAATGGGCCTAAGTTGACTAAGTGGCCTAATGTGCCTAATGGGCGTAAGTGGACTAATGAGCCTCAGTGAACCAATGAGCCTAATGGTCCTAATGAGTCTAAGTGGACTAAGTGACCTAATGGGATTAATTCTCCTAATGGGCCTCAGTGGCCTAATGAGCCTAATGGGCCTAAGCGGCCTAATGGGCCTAATTGGCCAAAGGGGCCTAATGAGTCGAATGAGCCTAAGTGGCATAATGGGCCTGAGTGGCCAAAATGCCCTAATGGGCCTAAGTGGCCTAATGGGACTAATGGGATACAACAACCTAATGGGCCTTAGTGTCCAAAATAGCCTAACGGTCCTAAGTGGCCTAATTGGACTAATGGGCCTAAGTGGCATAATAGGCATAATGGGCCTAAGTGGCCTAATGGGCCTAATGGGCCTAAGTGGTCTAATTAGATTAGGTGGCCTAATGGGCATAATGGGTATAATGGGCCTAAGTGGCCTAAGTGGTCTAAGGGGCCTAAGTGGCCTAATGGGCCTAAGTGTCCTAATGGACCTGATTGGCCTAAGGGGTCGAATGGGCCTAATGGGTCTCAGTAGCCTAGTGGGAAAAAGTGTCCTAATGGGCGTAATGGGATCAGTGGCCTACTGGCCTGAATAGTCTTAATGGGCATATGTTTCCTAATGGACCTAATGGGCGTAATGGGCCCAAGTGGCCTAATGAGACGAATGGGCCTAAGTGACCTAATGGGCCGAATGAGCCTCAATGGCCTAATGGGATGAATGTGCCTAATATGACTAAGTGGCCTAACCAGCCTAATGGGCCTAATGGGCCTAAGTGTCCTAATGAGTCGAATGGTCCTAAGGGGACTAATGTGCCTGGTGGGCCTAATGGGCCTTAGTGGCATAATCAGCTCGATGGGCATGATAGGCTTAATGGGCCTAAGTGGCCTAATTAGTCGAATGGTCCTAAGTGGACTGATGGGCATGATAGGCCTAATGGGCATAATGGGCAGAATGGGCCTAAGTGGCCTTATGCGCTTGATGGGCCAGATGGGCCTAATGGGTTTAATGGGCTTGTGTGGCCTAATGAGCTGAATGGGCCAAGGTGGACTCATGGTCCTAATGGGCCTAATGAGCCTAAGCGGCCTAATGGTCTTGATGGTCCTGATGGGCTAAATGGGCCTTAGTGTCCTAATGGGCCTCATGGGCCTAATGGGACAAATTAGCCTAATGGAACTAAGTGGACTAATGGGCCTATTGGGCCTAATGGGCCTCGGTGACCGAATGGGCCTAATGGATCTAATGGGATTAATGGTCGTAATGGTCCTAAGTGTCTTAATGGGCCTAAGTGGACTTAGTGGCCTAATGGGCCTAATGTGCCTAAGTGGCCTAATGAGATGAATGGGCCTAAGTGGCCTAATGGGCCAGATGGGCCTAAGTGGCCAAATGGGCCCAAGTGGCCTAATGGGATTGATGGGCCAAATGGTCCAAATGGGCCTCAGTGGCCTCATGGTCCTAATGGGCCTAAGTGGCCTAAGTGGCATAAGTAGGACAATGGGCCTCATGGGCCTAGTTGGCCTAATGTGCTTAAGTGGCCTAATGGGCCTGATGGGCCTGATGGGCCTTAGTGGCATAATGGGCCCAATTGGCCTAATGGCCAAAATGGACCTCAGTGGCCCAATGGGCCTAAGTGGCACAATGGGACTCAGTGGCCCAATGGGATTAATGGGCCTAAGTGGCCTAATGGGCCTTAGTGTCTAAATGGAACAAATGGTCCTAGTGGGCCTAATAGGCCCAATGGGAACAATGTGGTGAAGTGGACCAATGGGCCTCGTGGGCCTAAGTGGACTAATGGTACTGATGGACCTAATGGGTCTCATGGGCCTAATGGAACTCATGGGTCTAAGTGGCCTAGGTGTCCTAAATGGGCCTCATGGACTAAAGTGGACTAATGGGCCTATTGGGCCTAATGGGCCTAATGGGCCTAATGGGCATAATGGGCCTATGAGGCCTTAATGGCCTAATGGGTCGAATGGGCCTGATAGGCCTAATGGGAAGAATGAGCCTAATTGGCCCAATGGGCCTAATGGGCCCAATGGGCCTAAGTGGCCTAATGGGCCTAATGGGCTTAATGGTCAGAAAGGGCCAAAGTGGCCTAATGGGCATAATGGGCCAAAGTGACCTAATGGGCCTATGGACCTTAGTGGCCTAATGGGTCTCATAGACACGATGGGCCTAATGGGCCTAAGTGGCCTAATGGACCTAATGGGACTAATGGTCTTAATGGGCCTAAGTGGATTAATAGTCCCAATGGGCCTAAGGGGATGAATGGGCCCAATGGTCCTAAGCGGCGAAATGGGCCTAATGGGCTTAAGCGGCAGAATGGGCCTAATAGGCCTAAGTGGCCTAGTGGGCCTAATGGTCCTAAGTGGTCGAATGGGCCTGATGGGCCTAATGGGCCTAATGGGTATCAAGGTCCTTAATGGATGAATGGGATTCATGGTCTAAATGGGTCTAAGTGTCCTCATGGGCCCAATGGGCCTAATTTTCATAAGTGGTGTAAATGGCATAATGTGCCAAATGGGCCTCATGGGACTTTGTGGCCTCGTGGGCCGGATGGGGCTAATGGACCTAATGGTCCTATTGGGCCTAATGGGCATCATCGACCTAAGATTCCTAATGGATCTAGTGGGCTTAATGGGCCTAAGGGACCTAAGTGGCCGAATGGGCCTATGTGGCCTAATGGTCCTAATGGGACTAAAGGGACTAATGTGCCTAATGGACCTAAGGGCCTCATGGTCCTAATGGGCCAAATGGGCCAAATGGGCCTAAGTGGCCTCATCGGCCCAATGGGCCCAATGGGCCTAATGGGCCTAAGTGACCTAATGGGCATAATGGGCCTAATGAGCCTAAGTGGCCTAAGGGGCTTTATGGACCTAATGGGCCTCATGGGCCTCAAGGACCTATGTGGCATAATGGGCCTAAGAAGCCTAATGGGCATGGTGGGCATGATGGGCCTAATGGGCCGAATGGTCCAAATTGACCTAATGGGCCTAATGGGCCTCATGGGCCTAATGGTATTAATGGGACTAATGGGCCTATGCTTCCTAAGTGGGCCTAAAGGACCTAATGGTTTGGATGGGCCTAAGTGACTTAATGGGCCTAATGGACTCAATGGCCTCCCGGGCCTAAGGGGCCTAATGAGTTGAGTGGGCCGAATGGGATGAATGGGCCTAGTGGTCCCAATGGGCCTAATGGTCCTAAGTGTCCTAATGGTCCTAAGTGGCCTAAAGGGCCTAGTGGGCCTAATGAGATTAATGGGATTAATGGGCCCAAGTGGCTTGATGGGTCTAATGGGTCTCATGGGCCTCATGAGCCTAAGTGGACTCATTGTCCTAATGGGTATAATGGGTCCAAGTGTCCTAATGGGACTAATGTCCCGCATAGTCCTAATGATCCCCATGATCCTTATGGGCCTAATGGTCTTAAGTGGCTTAATGGGCTTAATGGGCCTAAGTGCCCCAATGGGCCTAATGGGGCTAATGAGCCTATTGGACCTAATTGGCCTAAGTGTACTAATCAGGATAATCCACCAAATGGGACTAATGGGCCTAAGTGGCCTATGTTTATAAACGGGCCTAATGGGCCTATTGGGACTAATGGGTTTATTGGGCCTAATGGGCCTAAGTGTCCTAATGGTCCTAATGGGTCTACATGGCCTGATGGGTCTAATTTTCCTAAGTGGAATACATAGATTAATGGGCCTAATGGGACTAATGGGTTTAATGAGTCAAATGGCCCTGATGGGCCTAAGTGGCTAAATGGCCCTAATGGGACTAATGAGTTTAATATGCCTAATGGGCCTAAGTGGTCTAATGGGATTAATGGGACTAAGTGGCCTGAGCCCTCTAATCGACTAAATGGTCCTAATGAGCCTAAGTGTCCTAATGGTCCTAATTGGATAAAGTGTCCTAAGTTACCTAATTACCCTAATCAACCAAATGGGCCTAATGGGTCTGATGGGCATAGTGGTCCTAAGTGGCCTAAATGGGTAAATCTACCTAATCGGCCGAATGGGACTAATGGGGCTAATGGGGCAATGTGGCCTAATCTGCCTAATCGACCGAATAGGCCTAATGGACCTAGTGGGCCTAAGTGTCCAAATGGTCCTAATGGGCCTAATGGGTCTAGGTGGACTAATCTTCCTAATCGACTGAATGGGCCTAATGAGCCTAAAGGGCCTAATGGACCTAAGTGGCTTAATCGGGCTAATCGACCGAATGGGCCTAAGTGGACAAATCGGCCTAATCCATCGAATGGGCCTAATGATCCTAGGTGGACTAGTGGGCCTAATGAGCCTAATGGGTCTAAGTAGCCTAAGTGGCCTAATTGACCTAAGTGGTCTAATGCGCCTAATGGATATAAGTGGCCGAATCGGCTTAATCGATCGAATTATCCTAATGGGACTAAGTGGCTGATTGAGACTAATGAGACTAAGTGTCCAAATAGGCCAAATAGGCCAAATTGGCCTAATGGGGTTAATTGGCCTAATCGGCCTAAGTGGATGAATGGGCTTAAGTGAACTAATGGGCCTAATGGGCATAAGTGTCCCAATAGGCCTAATGGCCTAATGGGGTGAAATGGACTAATGGGACTAATGGGCCTAAGTGGACGAATGGGCCTAGTGGGACTAATGTTCCCAATTGGCCTAATAGGCCTAATGGGCCTAATGGGACTAATGGGCGTAAGTGGCCTAATGGGATTAAGTTGCCTAATGGGCCTAGTGGGCCTAATTTTCATAATGGGCCTAAGTGGCCTGATGGGTCTAGTGGGCCTAATGGGCTTAATGCGCCCAATTGTTCTAATGGGCCAAATGGGCCTAATGGGCATAAGTGGCCTAATTGGCCTCAATGGCCTAATGTGCCTAAGTGGTCGAATGGTCTTAATGGGCATAATGAGCCTAATAGTTCTAATGTTTCAAATGGGACTAATGGGCCTAATTGAACTAAGTGGCTATATGGGCGTAATGGGACGAATGGGCCTAATGGGCCGAATGGGCCTAATGGGCCAATTGGTCCAAATGGGCCTAAGTGGCCTAATGGGCCTAGTGGTCTCATTTTTGTGGGTTTATAAAATGAGAAGAGCAAGACATGCATGGTATAAATGACTTCTCACTATGATTTTATATCTCATTTGGAGTAATGATTTATGTTGTGATATGAATTTGTTGATTTTTGAAAATTCTGGAAAGTGTTTTCAAATTTTTAATTTTGAAAAGAGAATGGTTGTGGTATTTTAATAGTGGGTCTATTTTAAAACATGGTGGATGTTTTTTCATAAATGATTGAACATAGTAAATGTTGGATTTTTCAAATCATGGTTATGATAGTTGAAATGTGATAGAATTTTAAATTGTTAAGCCTTCCATTTCTAGAGTGTGAGAATTATGGTGTTTCTCATGTGAACAGAGAATGGAACCTGGTAGGAATCATAGAAACCAACCTGAGGAAGCTATTAAAAATGTGGTTTCATATAATCCCTAGGTGAACCAGTAGCTGGAGCATAGCATAGTGAAATCTTTTGAAGTTGTCGATAGTGGGAAGAGAAGAGATGAATCAATGTATGTGGACCATTTGGTTTAGTTTTAGAAGTAAAATCCACCCATCTTTTGGGGTGATTCAGAACCAAAAAGGGTGGAGGTGTGGCTAAATAAGATGAATCGAATCTTTGATTTCCTAGGAACACTAATGGAGTTAAAATTCAAGTTAGTGATGTACATGTTGGAAGATCTTCCATGTCAGTGGTGGGAGTTTTTAATCTAGCCTAAAGTGGACCAATGTATGGCATGAGAGGATTTTGAGGAATTTTTCAACAAAAAATTATATCCTAACAAGTTTAGAATTCATAGAAAATTGGATTTATTTAGCTTGAAGTAGTAGAACCTTTCTGTGATATAATATGAGGCTAAATTCATGAATTTTGTCCATTGTTTCACCCGAGGTTGCTACTAGTGCATCATTGAAGATGCACATTTTTTAATCTGGGATGAGGTAGGAATTTTTTTTGAAGATTACGGTAATCTGTATAACAGATTGTAAGGATATGGTCAATAGGGAAACCATGGATGAAAGGGAGATATTAGGGGTGATTGGTGGAGGAGATATTGTAATACCTATGGGTAGTGTTGGAAACTATAATGTAGGGAGCAAGTGGAAGGGGAAACGTATTTCCAAGGTGGGAGTATGGCTCAAAATTATATGGAAGGATCCGTGAATCTTTTTATGAAGATTAAGAGCAAGTCAGGATGTTTCTAATGTGGTGCTCTAAGACACATGAAGCGAGAATGTACATCACCACCTAGAGCATTCCATAATTGTAATTAGAAGGGGCATCTTCAGTGCTATTGTCGCCATGCTCCAAGGATGGGTGTTCGAGACACTTATCAAGGTTCACAGTCGTCTTATGCCTCAACGGGATGAGGACATTATAATACCCCTCGTTAGTAGAATGGAGTTAGTCACGGTGATTCTAGGAATACCATGAATCCTCGGCATGGGAAATTTCAGTAGGGGAATAAAGATAAAAGTGTGGCGAGTAAGAAGGTATTTAGAGCTGATCGGGTTATTGTGAATGGCCAACTTGTACCATTGATGGTGAGAGGTACAATTCTTTTGAATTATACCCTTATTCAAGCATTGTTTGATATGAGTGCATCTCGTATTTCATTTCTTCTCATGTTGTTAATTTTTTGGGTCTAAATTTGGAAATGATGCCTTCTGTTTTGAAACTTCAAACTCATCTGGGTCAAAGAAAGTGTCGAGCCTTTCTGTATAGAGATTGTTATATAGCTGTCGGGGGACCGATTTAGGGTCGACCCGAGTTGGTTCGTGGTATCCTAATTGTCCTAATTTACCTAAATGACCTAAATTGTTCTAAATGGCCTAAATTGGCCTAAATGGCCAATTTGGCCTAAATGACCTAAATTGGCTAATTTTCCTAAATGGCATAAATGGTCAAATTAGACTAATTGGCCTAATTGGACTAGATGGACTAAATGGCCTGAATGGACTAAATTAGCCTAAATGGCCTAAATGGACTAAATGACCTAAATGGCTGAAATTGACCTAATGGACTAATTGTTCTAAATGGTCTAAATTGGCCTAAATTGACTAATTGGACTAAATGGCATAAATTTCTTAATTGGCCTAATTGACTTAATTGGCCTAAATGTCCCAAATTGGTCTAAATGGGCTAAATGGATTAATTGACCTAAATGGCCTAAATTTCCAAAATTAGCCTAAATGGATTAATTAGCCTAAATGGCCTAATCAGTCTAATTGACCTAAATGGCCTAAATTTGCCTAAATGGCCAAAATGAACTAATTGGGCTAATTATGATAAATGGATTAATTGGCCTAAATGGTTTAAATGGACTAATTTTTATAATTAGCATAAATGGCCTAACTGGTCTAATTGGCCTAAATGGACTAAATTAGCCTAAATGTCCTAAATTGGCCTAATTGGTCTAAATGACCTAAATGGCCTAATTAGCCTAAATAGACTAAATGAGCTAATTGGTCTAATTGGCCTAAATGGAATAATTTTCCCAAATGGTCTAAATGATCTAAATTGGTATAATTGGCCTAATTGGTCTAAATGGCCTAAATTGGTCTAAATGGCCTAAATTGGTCTAAATTGCCTAAATGGCCTAATTGGCCTAAATTGCCTAAATGACTTAACTTGTATAATTGTCCTAAATGAACTAATTTTCCTAATTTTCCTAAATGGTATAATTGGTCTAATTGACCTGAATTGACTAAATGACCTAAATTGGCCTAAATGGCCTAATTGGCCTAAATGGGATAATTGCCTAATTGGACTAATTAGCCTAATTGTTATAAATGACCAAAATTGGCCTAAATTTACTAAATATACTAATTGGCCTAATTGGACTAAATTGGAATAAATGGAATAAATGATCAAAATTTGCCTAATTGGCCTAATTGGTCTAAATGATCTAAATTGGCCTAAATGACCTAATTGGCCTAAATTGCATAAATTACCTAATTGGATTAATTAGTATAATTGGCCTATGTAGCCTAAATTTTCCTAAATGGATTAAATGGACTAATTAGCCTAATTGGCCTAATTGTCCTAATTGACCTAATTTGACTAAATTGTATAATTGGTCTAATTGTCCTAATTGGCCTAAATGGCCTAAATTTGCCAAATAGGCTTAAATGTCGCAATCGGACTAATTGAACTAAATGGACTAATTTGATAAATTTGATTAAATGGTATAAATTAGCCTAAATAGCCTAAATGACCTAAATTGGCCTAAATGGCCTAATTGGTCTAAATGGACTAAATTGTCCTAAATGACCTAAATTGTATAATTGAACTAATTGGCCTAATTGACCTAAATGACCGAAATATCCTAAATGTACTAATTGGACTAAATTACCTAAATGAACTAAATGTCCTAATTTCCTAATTGTCCTTAATGGACTAAAGAACCTAAATGGCCTAAAATTTCCCAAATGGTCTAATTGGCCTAATTGGCCTAAATAGCTTAATTGGTCCAAATGGCATAATTGGACTAAATAAACTAATTGAACTTATTAGACTAATAAGGATAAATGGACTAAATTATCCTAAATGGCCTAAATTGGCCTAATTGGCCTAATTGGTCTAAAAGGCCTAAATTTGTCTAAATGGTCTAAATGGCCTAATTGTCCTAAATGACCTAAATGTCTTAATTGATATAATTGGACTAAATTGAATAATTTTCCTAAATGGCCTAAATGAACTAATTGGACTAAATTGGCCTTAATATCCTAAATTGGCCTAAATGGCCTAAATTAGCCTAAATGGCCTAAATTGACCTAAATGGCCTAATTGGCCTAATGGGCATAAATTTCCTAATTTGTATAATTTTAATAATTGTTATAAATGAGATAAATTTTCCTAAATGTCCTAATTGGCCTAAATTTCCTAAATTATATAATTGAAATAATTGGCCTAATTAGCTTAAATGGTCTAAATTGGCCTAATTAGCCTAAATGTTCTAAATTAGAATAATCTGCTTAAATGGCCTAATCGTCCTAATTGGATTAATTGGTCTAAATTACCTAAATTAGACTAAATGGAATAATTTTACTAATTGGCCAAAATGGTCTAAATTGACCTAAATAGCCTAAATGGCCTAAATTGGCCTAAATGGCCTAACTGGACTAAATTGCATAATTGCCCTAATTGGACTAATGGAATAATTGACCTAATTGGACTAATTGGACTAATTTGATTAATTGGCCTAAATTGTCCTAAATGGCCTAAATCTTCTAATTGGCCTAAATGGTCTAAAGGGCCTAAATTGGCCTAATTGGCTTGAATTGGTCTCATTGGACTCATTGGCCTAAATGGCCTAAATTGGCTTAAATGACCTAAATAGCCTAATTGCTCTAAATGGAATCAATGGAATAATTGGCCTAATTGTCCTAAATGACCAAAATTGTCCTAAATGGACTAATGGGCATAATGGACCTAAGGGTCGAATAGGCCTAAGTGTCTCAAAGGACCTAACACTACCATAAAACTGGGATTCCGCAGAGCCATCCTTTAACAACATTAAAAAAGTGATGATTAAGTAACCCCCTTTATCAGCACTTTTTTTAGTGCTATTAAAGGTCCCCCCCATTTATCAGTGCTTTTTTTAGTAGTGCTGATAAAAGGGGGGATTTATCAGCTCTTTTTTTCCTAGTGCCGATAAAGTGTATATTTCAAAAAAAATTATATTTCATAAAAAATAATATATTGATATATAAGTATATTTATATTGATAAAAATATAATATATATTTTTTAAATATGTTTTAGATCTATTTGATATGTGGTAGAGGCAAAACAAACACCCAGAGTAGAAGTTATGGAAAAACGGACCCCCGGAGTAGAACTTATGACCATTGGGAGGAATTATGGGCCTTTTTTGGCCTTGATGAATGTGATAAGGGGTTCCAGTGGTCACCAGAGTGTATATATTTTTTTAATATTTGATTTGATATGTGGTAGCGTAAAAATAGACAACCAAAGTAGAAGTTATGATTTTTTGAAATTGAGAAACCCTCATAGCGCCTAAAAACCTAATAAACTCATAACTCACTAAAACAACCATAATTTCTGCTTCAGGTGTCCGTTTGAGCACTGCGACAAGTCAAATAAAATATCATCAGATGAGTGAGGACCATGTCCTATAGAAACTATGATAAGATCAAAGAAATGAAATACATATCAGTTATACCATTCTAAAAAAAACTCCAACTTCAAACGGCGATAACTTTTGCTCCGGGTGTCCGTTTGGGCTCTACCACATATCAAATCAAAGGGAGAGAATAGATATACATATAAGGATTACTTGAAAAAATTTAAAATCATATCCAAAACCCTAAAACCTTATAAAACATCAGAAGGCATCCAAAAATCTGTTTCCGTGTCCAGTGCCCTGTCAAATTTTTCTTAAAATGGTAATAAATATCGATCCGTGTGTCTGTTTGGACTCCTCCACCTGTTATATCATAATTTGTTCCATGAGATTCGGTTTGACTGGTCACGAAGTTAAAATAGACACTCATATCATAAGTTATTCCCATTTTAGTGACTCTGTAGTTTGTTAGGTTTTTCAAGCCCCCATTTCTAGCACTTTTATCATGTCTGCTATTTTTTTCAAATAGCTGTAACATATGATCTGCCTGTCCGTTTGGCCTCCACCACCTATCATATCAAATATTGTTTGATGATATTCGATTTTACTGGTCATGGAGATGGAACAGACTCTTGGATCAGAATTTTTCATTGTTACCCTAAGTTTAGGATTTATTTGACTTTCATACTGTATTTATGGGTTTTTAAGGTTTCTCCTTTTTTTTACTTTTTTTTTCAGGTTTCAGGGATTATTTTCATTTTTCATAATGTACTATTCTTTATAATCAAATATATAACAATATATACATATTTTTTTTTATATATTTACACATAAAAATTTAATTTTATAAATAAATAATTAAACATATTTACATATAAAATATATTTCTCCATATATAAGCCTTATATAAATAAAAAACTAATATACATTTTATTTAAAATACAAATATATGAATATTTATATACCTATAAAATGTGTATGTGTATATATGTGTGTGTGTGTGTGTATGTATTGAAAAACTGATATATATTATCTATATATTCTAAACATATGTATATACATATTAATATATAATATTTGTAAATATATATAAATATGTATAATTATAATTACAGATACACATATAATATATATATATATGTGTGTGTGTGTGTGTATTGTACATATGTATTTATTTATTTATAAACACACACAAAAAGCATATTTTATAAATGAATTTAAAATTGATCTTATAAATATATATTAATATACAAATAAATATATAAATATAACTATATATATTAATATACATATATATATATATTAATATAACTAAATATATATATTAATATAACTAAATATATATATATATTAATATAACTAAATATATATATATATTAATATAACTAAATATATATGTTAATATAAATATATATTAATATACAAGTAAATATAACTATATATATATAAATAAATAGATTAATTAATAAATTAAGAGCAAGGAAATATAGTGGAGTGGTAAAGGCTTAGGTGCCTAGGCAACAGGTCCTAAGTTCGAATCCAGGGGGAGGCAGGTCATGCACGCAGGTGGAATAAGTACTAGCACTGTTAAAGGCTGGGTGGGGGCGTTGTTAAAGGCTAGGGGTGGCTGGGGCATGCGGGATGGGGTGGGGGGCATTGTTGAAGGGGGGGGATCAAGCGCTGTTGAAGTCCCTCCCTGATTTGTAATTTTTTTTAATGTTTTTTAACTTTTATCAGTGCATTTTTTCGCACTGATAAAAGGGGAATTTATCAGTGATTTTCTAAGCCCTAAAAAAAGGGAACCCCCCCCCCCCCCCCGTTATCTTTTCTGAGATTAACAACGCTTTTTTTCCCTGATAAAGGCCCTTTTTAGCGCTGATAAAAGCCTGTTTTGTGGTAATGTAATGGGGCTAATGGGCATAAGTGACCTAATGGGCCTAATGGTATTAATGGGTCTAAGTGGCATAATCATCCTAATGGGACCATTGGGCCTAAGTGGCCTAATGGGTCTAATGGGCCTAAAGAGCTTAATGGGTCCACTAGGCCAAAGTGAGTGAATGGGCCTAAGTGGCCCAAGTGGCCTAATGGGCCGAATGGGCCTATTAGGCCTAAGTGGCCTAATGGGCCTAAGTGTCATAATGGGCCCATTATGTCCAATTCAGTCTAATGGTCTTAATGGGTCGAATGAACCAGTCAGGCCTAAGTGGGCTGATGGGCCTAATGGACCTAATGGGATTAATGGACTGATTGCGCCTAAGTGGCCTAATGGGTCTACGAGGCCTAATGGCCACATTATGGTAAATTCGACCTGATGGGATGAATGGACGAATTTTCCTAATGGACCTAATGGTACTAATGGGCATAATGGTCCTAATGGGTCTAAGGGGCCTAATGGTCTGAAGTTGACAAATGGGCCTAAGTGACCTAAGTGTCCTAATGGGCCTAATGGGCCTAAGTGTCCTAATGGGATGAAGGGACCTAATGGACCTAAGTGTCCTAATAGACCTAAGTGGTATAAGTGACCTAATAGGACTAATGGGTCTATTCTCCCTATTGGGCCTAAGTGGCCTAATAGGCCTAATGGGGCCAATGAACTAATTGGCCTAATGGGTCTAAGGGGCCCAATGGGTCTAATGGGTCTCATGGGTCTTAGGGGCCTAATGGGCCTAAGTTTCATAATGGGATTAAGTGTCCTAAGTGACCTAATAGGCCTAATGGGCATAATCTCCTAATTGGCCTAATGGGCTTAGGGGCCTAATGGTCCCAATGGGCCCAATGAGTTTAAGGGGCCTAATGGGCCTAAGTGGCCTAAGGGACCGAAGTGGACTAATGGGCCTAAGTGGCCTAATGGGAATATTGGGCCAATTAGGCCTAAGTGGTCTAATGGGGTCAATGGTCCTGATGGGCATAATGATCCCATTATGGATAATTCAGCCTAATGGGTCCAATGGGCCTAAGTGGATTAATGGGTCGAAGTGTCCCAAGTTGGCTAATGGGACTAATGTGTCCAATGGGTCTAAGTGGCCTAAGTTGCCTAATGGTCCTAATGGGTCCAATGGGTCTAAGTGGTTTAATGGCCCTAAGTGGCCTAAGTTTTCTAATGGGCCTAATGGGCCTAATGGGTCCAATGGTTCTAATGCATCTAATGGGTCTAAGTGCCCTAATGATCTCGGGTGGCCTATGTTGCATAATGGGCCTAATGGGTCCAATGGGTCTAAGTGATCAAATTGGCCTAAGTGGCCTAAGTTGCCTAATGAGCCTAATGGTCATAATGGATATAATGGGTCTAATGGTCCTAAGTGGCCTAATCGGCCTAATGAGTCTAATGGACCTAATAGACTGAATGGATTAATTGGCCCTCAGTGGCTTAAGGAGCTGAATGGGTCTAATGAGCCAAAGTGTCCAAATGGGCCTAAGTTTCCTAATGGGCATGATGGGTCCAATGGGCCTAAGTGGCCTAAGTTTCCTAATAGGCCCCATGGTCCTAATGCGGTCAATGGGTCTAATGGCTCCAATGGACCTAAGTGGCCAAAGTTACATAATGGGACCAATAGGCTGAATGGGCCTAATGGTCCTAATAGGTCCAATGGACCTAAGTGGCCTAAGTCTCCTAATGGGATGAAGTAGCCTAATGGGCTTAAGGGGCCTAAGTGTCCTAATGGGTCTAATGGGCCTAAGTGGCCAAATGAGTCTAATGGGCCTAAGTGGCCTATTTTTCTAATGGGACAAAGGGTCCTAATGGGCCTAATGGGGCTACTTGGCCTAAGTGTCATAATTTAACAAATGGGCCTAATAGGCATAACGGGTCTAATGGGCCTAATGGAACTAATAGGTCTAAGTGGCATAATGGGCCTCAGTAGCCTAAGTTTCCTAATGGGACTAATGGGCCTAAGTGGCCTAAGTTTCCTAATGGATTTAATGGGCCTAATGGGACTAATGGGTCTAATGTGCCTAAGTGGCCTAATTATCCTAACAGGCCTAATGGGCCTAATGGGTCGAATGGTCCTAAGTGTCCTAATGGGTTGAATGGGTCAAATTGGACGAAGTGGACTAATGGGCCTAAGTTGCCTAAGTTGGATAATGGTACTGATGGTTCCAATGGGCCTAAGTGGGCTAATTTTCCTAATGGGACCAATGGGATGAATGGGCCTAATGGGTCGAATGGGCCTAATGGGCCTAATGGGCCTAATGGGTCTAATGAGCCTAAGTGTACTAAGTTGCCTAATGGGTTGAAGTGGCCTAATGGGCATTATGTTCCTAAGTGGACTAGGGGTCCTAATGGGCCGAAGTGTCCTAATGGGCCTCATGGGCCTAAGTGGCCTAATGGGACCAATGGGACCAATGGTCCTAATGGACCTAATTGGTCTAATGGGCCTAATGGGATTACGTGGCCTAAGTGGCCTAATTGGCCTAATGGACATTAGTAGACTAATGGGCCTAAGTGGTATAATGGGACTAATTGGACAATGGGACTAATGGGACTAAGTTCAGTGATTTATGAAACTTGGTTTACAACAAAATCCAAAGGGGGGATTGTTAGGACCAATCTGATGAGGAAGGAATTGTTTTCATGTGTTGTATTTTTTTTGGTTAATAAAAGATTTTGAAGAAATAAAATCACCACACTTTGTATTTGGTGGAACCCATACTGAAAATTGTTTTCAAAATAATCGGACTCACTTTGTCCATCATAATGAGGCAAAGTTGTTTGAAAGAAAAGGCATTGATCAGACTTGTTTTGGGCTCGATATGTGAAAATATCATAATGAGGAATTGATCATTATCTGGGAAGAGATAATAGTTCACATGGAGACTAAATATTACTGGAAGTAAATGGTCATCAGATTCACACTACATCTGGTAGGAAAGAAGTGATTGTTTTGATTAATTATCAGAGTCTACTGACGACGATAAAATTAAATGTGACTATGATTTACTGATTCATATTTCATAAATCATAATTTTATTGGACAACTTATGATGAAATATTGATAGAAGAAATGGGAAAATATGTATTCCAAATCATATTCAGATTTATCATATCTAAGTGGAAGATAAGAAAGAGACGATTCTAATTGAAAAGGAACTGTACCCAGTGCAATCATATTCGGGCTAAAAATGAAAGAAAGAAGAATGTGAGGATCGTAATTATAATGATCATACCCAAAATGATAATTTTATGATACTATAGTATCTTATTATCCATCGTATTCATAAGAAAACTTTCATGGCCAGGATAATCATACTCAGTCTCAGGAATAAAAAGATCATACCCAATATGATCATATTGAGGCCAACCATTCTGAGAAAGATCATATTCTAGACAATAATATTCAGAGAAATAATTTTATGAGGCTGATGATTGGAAAGATAAGGAAATAATGAGATCAATAATGTAGTAAACCATATAGAAAGGGTTGAATTAATTTGTAGGTTTCAATTGGGTCAATGGTTAGTGTATCAGAGTGGAATTGCTTTATATCTTCAAGTGGGCCAAGAGAAGAAGTGAAGAAGTAAAAGTAGTTTGAAAGAAAAGTTTTCTGGTTTTGAAATTAAGGGGGAGCTCGATATTCAAAATAATTATCATATTCAGCATTCAGAAGGAGAAGTGAAAGTTTTAGAATAATCGAGGAGCTTTGACAAGAGTTGATGGAGTCAAAATAAACCCCATATTTTAAGGGAAATTGAGATTAGGGTGAATTTGATTAAACGAGAAATTTTTTTGGATTCCTTCTAAAGCATATTGAGGGTCACCTATAAAAGGAGAAAAGTATGTTGTACTTAAGGTGGACCGATGTATTGTTCATGATAGAGAAGCTTTGAGTTTTAGAGAGAAGAAAAAGTTTCTGTAATCACTTTTGTTAAAGAAGTTTTGATGGATTGAAGTGAAAGAGAAGAGACAAGATCACAACATTGTAATTAGCTGATCATCACACTCAATGTTTATCATACTAATCTGATTACTATATCCATCTTGTAAATCGTATTTGGGTGATCATCGTATCGGGATGGATTAATTAGATCAGGATTTCCATATTGGGTCTTTCGAACTGAGGAAGATGGAGAATTGAAGTACTGTCGATTCATCTCTATCTCATTCTATATCAAAGTTATAATTTTCATACTAGGGAATATCCTACCGAGAAAAATCGTATCGGGAAAATTGTATTGGGAAGACTCGTATCAGGGAGAATCGTACTCGGAGGAATCGAACTGGGAAAATCGGACTTTGTTTTTTTCTTAACAAAGTCCAAAAATTTCTTACCATCTTCTGGTAAGAAATTGAAGAAGTGTTTTCAATTGAATACATTTGTGTAATTGAAAAGAAGAATTGGTAACATGAGTTTTTACACAATCCTTGCATTACCCTATTTATGCTAAGAGGGTGCACATGCACTATTAGATTTTTTACGTAGTGCTACACAAGTGAAAGGGTATATCCTACTCATTGTAATCTAATGGTTTTTTTCTAGTGGATTGTGTGGTATTGAAACACTTACATACCATACCAAGGACTTAGCTATTCTTATTGAATATTGAATCTTGTAAATACTTGTGTTCCTCTAGGTGTGTTTTTGAATTGTTTTCAGTAGGGAATAAAATCTTTAATAGGAGGTGAATATTGTTTCATTTTAAAAGAAACTTAAGATAAAAAAGTATCCCTAATTCACCCCCTCCCCCTCTCAGTGATACAAAAATTTGTTGGGCACTTTCAAGTGGCCTAATGTTCCCAAGGGGCTCAATGGAACTAATGGGCCTAATTGGCCTAATGTGACAAATGGGCCTAAGTGGTCGAATGGGATTAACTGGAATAAGTGTCCTAATCAGCCCAATGGGCCTTAATACCTAATGGGCCTAACTGTTCTAAGGGGCCTAATGGTCCCCATGGGCCAATTGGGCCTAACTGGCCTAAGTGGCATACTAGGTCGAAAGGGACTAAGTGACCTAATAGGTCTAACGGGCCTAAGTGGCCTAATGGGACCAATGGGTTGAATGAGAACAACTTTACTAACCGACCTAACTCTCCTAATGGGCCTAATGGGCCTAACTGGTATAAGTGTCGACCTAATGGGTCGAAGTGGCCAAAGTGGCCTAAATGGCCAAATGGGCCTAATGGGCCCAATGGGCCCAACTGGCTCAATGGGCTGAATGGGCCAAACTGGCCTAACTCACACAAGGGCCCAAGGGCCCTAAGGGTCTAATGGGTCCAATGGGCCTAACTAGCCAAAGTGGCATAATGGGCCCAATGAGCCAAATGGGCCTAACTGGACAAAGTGACCCAATGGGATTAACTCGACTAAGTGATATAATGGGATGAATGGGCCTAAGTGGCATAATGGACCTAATGAGACCAATGGGTCTAACTGGCCAAAGTGGCCTAATGGGCCTAACTGGCCTAAGTGGCCTAATGGGCCTAATGGGTTGAACGAGCCTAAGTGGCATAATGGGCCAAATGAGCTGAAGTAGCACAATGGGCTGAATGGGCCTAAGTGGCCCAATGGTCCTCATAGGCCTAATGAGCCGAATAGGCCTAATGGGCTTAAGTTCCTAATGGGAATAAGTGTCCTAATGGGCCTAATGGTCATAATGGGCCTAATTAGAATAATGGGCCTAATGGTCTTAATGGTCCTAAGTGGAAAAAATGGGCCTAATGGGCCTAAGGGGCATAATGGGCATAAGTGGCCTAATTGTCTTAATGGGCTTAATGGGCCTAAGTAGCCAAATGGTCCTAAGTGTCCTAAGTGACCTAAGTGGCCTAATTGGCATAATGGGCCTAAGTGGAATAATGGGCCTAAGTGGCCTCATGGGCCTAATGGGCATAGTGGGCCTAAGTGGCCTAAGTGGCATAATGGGCCTAATGGGCTAAAGTAGCTAAATAGGCATAAGTGGCTAAATAGGCCTAAGTGTCCTAAGTGGCCTCATGGACCTAACTGGCCTAAGTGTCCTAATGGGATGAATGGGCCAAAGTGGCCTAATGGGCCTAATGGGCCTAAGTGGCCTAATGAGCCTAATGGGCCTCAGTGGCCTAATGGGCCTTATGGGCCTAAGTGGATGAGGTGGCCTAATGGGACTAAGTGGCCTAATGGGGATAAGTGGTCCAATGGGACTAAGTGACCTAATGGGAATAATAGGCATAATGGGGCTAAGTGGCCTAAGTGGCCTAATGGGTCGAATGGGCCTAAGTGGCCTAAGTGGCCTAATGGGCCAAATGAGCCTAAGTTTCCTTATGATCCTAATGGGCCTTAGTGGCCTAATGGTCCCTAGTGGCCTCATGGGCCTCAGTGTCCTAATGGTCCTAATGGGCCTAAGTAGCTTAAGTGGCCTAATGGGCCTGAGTGGCCAAATGAGGCTTAGTGGCCTAAGGTCCTAATGGGTCTAATGGGACTAAGTGGACTAATGGGCCTAAGGTCCTAAGTGGCCTAATGAGACTAATGGGCCTAAGTGGATTAATGGGCCTCAGTGACCTAATTGGCCTAATGGACCTAAGTTTCCAAAGTGGCCTAATGGGCCTAATAAGCGTAAGTGGCATAATGGGTCTGATGGGCCTAAGTGGCCTAATGGGACTTATAGTCATAATGGGCCAAAGTTGCCTAAGTGGCATAATGGTCCAAATAATCCTAAGTGGCCTAATGGGCCTAAGTGGCCAAATGGGACAAATGTGCCTAAGTGGCCTAATGGGGCTCATGAGCCTAATGGGCCTCATTGGCCTAATGGGCCTAATTGGCCTAATAGGCCTCTATGGCCTAATGGGCTTAATGTGCCTAAGTGGCCTAATGGGACTAATGATAATGGAACTCGGTGGCCTAATGGGCCTAATGGGCCTAAGTGGAATAATGTGTTCAATAGGCCCAAGTGGCCTAAGGGGCCTAATGGGCCTAAGTGGCATAATGGGTTGAATGGTTCGAATGAGACTAAGTGGCCTAATGGTTCTAAGTGGCCTAAGCTACCTAATGAAAAAAATGGACATAATGGACCTGATGGGCCTGATGGGCCTAATGGGCTTAATGGGACTAAGTGGCATAATGAGCTGAATGGGCATAAGTGGCCTAATGGGCCTGACGAGCCTGATGGCCTGAATGGTTCGAATGGGCCTAGGTGGACTCATGGGCTTAATGGGCCCGATTGGTCTAATGGACTTAAGTATCTTAATGAGCTCAATGGGCCTAAGTGGCCTAATGGGTTAAATGGGCCTAAGTGGCCTAATGGGCTCGATGGCCCTGATGGGCCAAATGGGTCTCAGTGGCCTCGTGGGCCTCATGGGATTAATGGGACTAATGGGCATAATGGGCCTAAGTGGCCTAAGTGGCTTATTGTGCATAATGGGCCATAGTGTATTAATGGGCCTAATGGCCCTGATGGACCTAATGGGCGTAATGGGCCTAAGTGGATTAATGGTCCTAAGTGGCCTAATGAGATGAATAGTCCTAAGAGGCCTGATTGGCCTAATGGGCCTAAGTGGCCCAATGGGATTAATGTGCCTAATGGGCCTTAGTGGCCTCATGGACGTAATGAGCCTAAGTGACATAAGTAGCTTTATGGGCCTAATGGGAATAATCAGCGTGATGGGCCTAAGTGGCCTAATGGGATTGATGGGATTAATGGGTCTCCATGGTCTAATGGACCTCATGGGCCTAATGGGCCTGATTGGCCGAATGGGAATAATGGGCCTCACTGGACCAATGGGCCTAATGGGACTCATGGGTCTAATGGCCTGATCAACCTAATGGCCATAATGGGCCTCAGTGGCTTAAGGTGCCTAATGGGCATAAGTGGCCTGATGGGCCTTAGTGGCTGAATAGGCCCAATGGGGTGACGTGGAACAATGAGCCTAAGTGGCCCAATGGTCCTAATGGGCATAAGTGGGTGAATGAGCCTAATGGGCCAAAGTGTCTTAATTGTCCTGATGGGCTTAATGTGCATCATGGGGCCAATGGGCCTAAGTGGCCTAAGTGTACTAATGGGCCTCATGGGTATAAGTGGCCTAATGGGCCTAGTGGACCCAATAAGCCTAAGTGACCTAATGGGCCTAATGATCATAATGGGACTAATGGGCCTTAGTGGCCTAATGGGCCTAATGGGCCCGATAGGCCCAATGGGCATAATGGGACTCATTGGACCAATTGGCCTAATGGTCCTAATGTGCCAATGGGCCTAAGTGGCCGAATGGGCCTGATGGGCCTCAGGGGCCTCGTGGTCTGAGTGGGACTAAGTGGCCTAATGGGCATAATGGGCCTAAGTGGCATAATGGGCCTAATGGGCCTTAATGGACAAACGGGCTTGATAGGACCAATTGGCATGTTGGGCCTAATGGGCCTAATGGGCCTAAGTAGCCTAAGTGGACTAATGGGCCTAATGGTCCTAATGGTCTTAATGGGCCTAAGTGGATTAATTGACCCAGTGGGCCTAAGTGGTCGAATTGACCGAATGGTCCTAATGGGCCTAAGTGGCGGAATGGGCCTAATGAGCCTAAGTAGTGGAATTGTCCTAATAGGTATAAGTTTTCTAATGGGACTAGTGGGCCTAATGGGATTAAGTGGACGAATGGGCCTGATGGGCCTAATGGGTCGAATGGGTCTCATGGGACTAAGTGGCCTCATGGTCCTGATTGGCCTAATATGCCTCATTAGCCTAATGGTCCGAATGGGCCTCCTAGGCCTAAGTGGTTGAATGGGCCTAGTGGGCCCAATGAGCCTAAGTGGCCTAAGTGGCCTAATACGCCTAATTGGTCTAAGTTGCCGAATGGGCCTAGTGGGACTAAAGGGCCTAATGGGACTAAGTGGCCTGATGGATCTAATGGGCCTCATGGTCCTAATGGGCTGAATGGGCTGGATGGGCCTAAGTGGCCTCATGGGCCCAATGGTCCTAATAGTCCTAGGTGGCCTAATGGGCATAATGGGCCTCATGAAACTAAGTGGCCTAAATGGAATAATGAGCCTAAGTGGCCTAATGGGCTGAGTGGGCCTAAAGGGCCTAATGGGCCTAGTGGGATGAATGGGCATAATTTGCGAGATGGGCCTATTGGGCCTATTGGACCTCTTGGGCCTAATGGGTATCATGGTCCAAAGTTGCCTCATGGGCCCAATGAGCATAATGGGTCTAATGGTCCTAAGTGGACTAAGTGGTCCTAAAGATCCGAATGGGCCAAAGTGGCCTAGTGGGCCTAATGAGCCTCATGGGATTAAGGGGCCTAATGGACCCAATGGGCCTAATGGGATGAATGAGACTAGTGGACCCAATGGGCCTAATGGGTCTAAGTAGCCAAATCACTCTAAGTGTTTAGTGTGCCTGATGGGATTAACAAGCCTAATGGGCCTAATGGGCGCAAGTGGCCTGATGGGGAGAATGAGCCTCATGGGCCTAAGTGGCCTCATGGGACTGATGGACCTAATAGGCCTAAGTGTCCTAATGGTCCTGATGGGCCTCATGGGCCTATTGGGCCTCATGGCCAGAATTCCCCACATGGGCCTAATGGGCCTCATGGGCCTAATGGGCCTCATGGTCCTAATTGGCCTAATGGTATGAATGTGCCTAATTTCTCTAATGGGCCTAGTGGTCCTAGTGGGCCCAAAGGGACTAATGGGCCTAATGGTCCCAATGGATGTAATTGGACTAAGTGGCCTAAGTGGCATAATCGAGCTAATCGGTCGAATGAGCCTAATGGGCCTAAGTGGCCTAAGTAGATTAACGGGACTAATGAGCCTAGTGGGACTAATGGTTTTAATGGGCCTAATGGTCCTATGTGTCCTAATGGGACTAATGGGCCTGTGTGGCCTAATGGGCCTAAGTGGCCTAATTAGGCTAATCGATCGAATGGGCCTAATGGGCCTATGTGGCCTAATGGGCCTAACATGCCTAATGAGACTAATGGATTTAATGGGCCAAATGGGCCTAAGTGGCCTAATGGTCCTACGTGGCCTAATGGGCCAATGTAGACAAATGGGTCAAATAGGCTTAATGAGACTAATGGGTTTAATGGGCCTAATGGGCCTAAGTGTCCAATGGTCCAAATGGGATTAATGGGCCTAAGTGGCCTAATGGGACTAGTGGGCCTAAGTGGACTAATAGTTCAAATGGTCCTAATTGTCCTTAGTAGCCTAATAGGACAAATGAGCCTAAGTGGCCTAATGGGCCTAAGTGGCCTAAGTGGCCTAATCCCCAAATCGATTAAATGGGCCTAATGTGCCTAATTATCCTAATGAGAATAAGTGTACTAATGTGCATAATGTGCCTAATGGGCCTAAGTGGCCTAAGTTTCCTAATCGACCTAATCAACCGAACGAGAATAATGGGCCTAAAGGGCCTAACTAGCCTAATGGGCCTAATGGGCCCAATGCCAAAGTGGCCTAAGTGGCCGAATGTGGCTAATGGTCCTAATGGATATAATGGGAATAATGGGAATAATGGGCCTAAGTGGCCTAAGTGGTCTAATCGGCCTAATTAGCCGAATGGGCCTAATGGGCCTAAGTGGCCTAATGGGCCTAATGGGCTGAAGTGGCCTAATAGGCCTAATAAATCCTAGTGTCCTAATCATCCTAATCAACTGAATGAGGCTAATGTGCCTAAGTGGCATAATCTTTCTAATCGACCAAATGGGCCTAATGGGCCTAAGTGGCCTAATGGGCCTAAAGGGCCTAATAGGCCTAAGTGGCTGATGCGAGACGCACGGGGTGGCCCGATCTTCACGGCGTAGGGCGGCGGATGATGGATGCGGTTTGGGGCTAAGTGACGAGTGAAGGGTATGGATAGTGGAAGCAAGTAGTCAACCAACGCTATATGGAGCGTGACCTACTACTTAGACAACACACTCAAGGGAGGGGTGTGATGGCCAATCCACACAACAACGCACTTGGGTTGAGGCACGGAATTGGGGGCTTTGTGATCTTGGATCACCAATCTAACTTGTAGATTGACAAGGCAAGAATACACAAGAGCAAGGGGGAAAAGCCGGGATAATCCTCACACAACGGAGAGAAACAAAGCATAAGCTCTCAAATTAAGTCTTGAATGCCAATACAATGCCATGGGGTGGCTATTTATAGCCAAGGGGGTGATACAATGGTCAAGGGTCTAATACCCTAAAGTCATAAAGTCTAAACCTACCTTGTCCCCTTAAAAGTCAAAAAGATAAAAGCCAACAAAGACTTTTGGAAAAGAAGCACACAACTTTCCAACATAGCCCACCGGATTTGACTTTGAGTGCATAGCCCACCGGATTTGACTTTGGTGTCCAAAGATGCCATTTCTAGAATCCTCCATGTGGGAAAGGCCTCCAAATTCGTGCAACCATGTGGGCCAAGTTTTAATCATCAATTTTGGGCTTGAATAAGTGATATTATAGGCCCATTTGCTCCATCCATGCAAGGTAATACCCATTGGGCCTTTAATGAAGCAAGATGAGCGCCCATTGAAGCATTCAACCTCTTTAATCTTCCTCGTGTCATTGGGCCTTGCAAATCCAATTCCTCCACCCGAGCAATCGACTCGGTGCCTTCCGCATGGTTCGCATCATCCTCCCCCTCTTGAAAAGGAGTCGTCCTCGACTCTTCATCCTCTACACCCAAAAAAGGAGAAAGATCAGAAACATTGAAAGTGGCACTTACACCATACTCACCTGGGAGAGCTATCTTGTAAGCATTGTTGTTAATCCTTTCAAGCACTCGGAAAGGTCCGTCTCCACGAGGCATGAGTTTTGATTTCCGCTTGTCGGGGAATCTTTCTTTACGCATATGAATCCAGACTAAGTCACCGGGTTCGAACAGCACTTGCTTGCGACCCTTGTTTGCACGATCAACATATTTCTGGGTCATCCGCTCAATATTTTCCCTTGCCTTTTCATGGAGTTTCTTTATGAATTCTGCACGCCCTTTCGCATCCATATTAGTTGCTTCCTGTAAAGGCAACGACACTAGATCAATAGGGGCAAGGGGGTTAAAACCGCAAACAATTTCAAATGGAGAATATTGAGTAGTGGAATGCTTGGCCCTGTTATATGCGAATTCCACATGTGGCAGACACTCCTCCCAATTCTTGATATTCTTTTTGACAATTGTTCGCAGAAGGGATGACAGTGTGCGATTCACCACCTCTGTTTGCCCATCGGTTTGTGGATGACAAGTAGTGGAAAATAATAACTTTGTACCGAGTTTGCTCCACAAGGTCTTCCAAAAGTAACTAAGAAATTTTGTGTCTCGATCCGACACAATGGTCCTTGGCATTCCATGATGCTTGACTACTTCCTGAAAGAAAAGTGTTGCAATATTAGTGGCATCATCTGTTTTGTGACAGGGAATAAAATGTGCCATTTTTGAAAACCGATCCACCACAACAAAAATGGAATCTCTCCCCCTCTTAGTCCGTGGTAACCCCACAATAAAGTCCATTGATATGTCCTCCCAAGGGGTGTTGGGAATTGGGAGAGGAAGATATAGTCCATGTGGGTTCAGCTTTGATTTGGCTTTATGGCAAACAATGCACTTTCCCACAAATTTCTCAACATCTCTAGATATCCTAGGCCAATAAAAATGCTCACTAAGAACGCTTAGAGTTTTTGAAACACCAAAATGCCCCATTAACCCACCCGAATGTGACTCCTTTAGTAAAAGTAAACGAATAGAGCAATTGGGAATGCAAAGCTTATCCATCCGAAATAAGAACCCGTCATGTAAATAGAACTTTTCCCAACTAACTCCAGGTTTACAATGTTCATAAGGTTCACTAAAATCACTATCGGTGGCATATAAATCCTTAATGTATTCAAAACCTAGAAGTTTTGAATCCAACAAGGATAAAAGAGAATATCTACGCGAAAGTGCATCAGCCACAGTATTTTCTTTACCCTTTTTATGCTTGATGACATATGGAAATGATTCAATGAATTCCAGCCATCTAGCATGTCTCCTATTTAGTTTATGTTGGCTCCTAAGGTATTTAAGAGCCTCGTGATCAGAATGGATCACAAATTCTTTAGGCCAAAGATAGTGTTGCCATGTTTCGAGTACTCTAAACAATGCATACAACTCTTTATCATATGTAGCATAGTTTAGAGTTGGGCCATTTAACTTCTCACTAAAATAAGCAATAGGCTTACCTTCTTGCATGAGTACTCCTCCTATGCCAATTCCGCTTGCATCACATTCAATTTCAAAGGTCTTACCGAAGTCTGGAAGTGCAAGTAGAGGGGCTTGGGTGAGTCTCTCCTTTAGCGCATGGAAGGCTTTTTCTTGAGTTGTCCCCCATTTGAAAGGAACATTCTTCTTTGTCAATTCATTCAATGGTGCTGCTAGTGTGCTGAAGTCTTTCACAAATCTCCTGTAAAAACTAGCAAGCCCATGAAAACTTCTTACCTGTCCAAAGGAGGTTGGAGTTGGCCATTCTTGTATTGCTTTGATCTTCTCGGTGTCCACTTCAACTCCATTTCCACTCACAACAAATCCAAGGAAAATAATCTTATCGAGAAAAAATTCACACTTTTTTATGTTTCCAAACAGGTTTTCTTTCCTCAACACCTCTAGGACTTTTCTCAAGTGATCTACATGTTCATGCAAAGTCCTACTATACACCAGAATATCATCAAAGTAAACTACCACAAATTTTCCAATATATGCACGTAAGACATGATTCATTAACCTCATAAATGTGCTAGGTGCATTGGTGAGACCAAAGGGCATGACTAACCATTCATAAAGTCCATGTTTTGTCTTAAATGCAGTTTTCCACTCATCGCCTTCTTTCATCCTAATTTGATGGTAGCCACTTCTTAAATCAATTTTTGAGAAAATAGTTGAACCATTTAATTCATCTAGCATATCATCTAACCTAGGGATAGGATGACGATACCTGACCGTGATGTTGTTGATGGCTCTACAGTCAATGCACATTCTCCATGTTCCATCCTTCTTTGGTACTAGAAGGACCGGTACCGCACAAGGACTAAGACTCTCTCTCACATACCCCACATTCAACAACTCTTGAACTTGCCTTTGAATTTCTTTTGTCTCCTCTGGGTTGGTGCGATATGCTGGGCGGTTCGGTAGTGATGCTCCAGGTATGAGGTCAATTTGATGCTCAATACCTCTAATGGGTGGCAAACCCGGTGGCACCTCTTCGGGAAACACATCTTCAAATTCCTGCAACAAAGACTCAACAACATGTGGCAAAGAAGATGTTAAGTCGTTAGTGTTCAACATCACCTCTTTGTACATAAGTACTAAGAGATTTTGTCAAGAAATCAAGGCTTCCTTAACCTCACTCTTTTTTGCCAACATCACACTTTTCTCTCCTCTCAAATCTTTTTCCCCTCTTGATTTTTCTTTGCTCTCCATTTCTTTGCTTCTCTCATTTTCTATTTTTCCCTCATTCTCTCCTTTTTCATTTTCTCTCTTTCTTTCCTCATCACTCTTTTTTTTCTTTTCTCTCAAAATGTGATCTTCCAGAATTTGCTTGGGGGACATGGGGTTGAGGGTTATAGGTTCCCCTCGGAGTAGAAAAGAGTGACGGTTCAAGAAACCATCATGAGTAACACGCCGATCGTACTGCCATGGTCGACCCAACAACAAGTGGCACGCCTTCATAGGAACAATGTCGCACAATACCTCATCTTTGTACTTACCGATGGTGAACAATACCTTAACTTGCTTGGTGACCTTCAGCTCTCCACAATCATTCAACCACTGAAGCCGGTATGGATTTGGATGCCTTAAAGTCGGGAGTCCCAACTTCTCCACCAACTCGGTGCTCGCCACATTGCTACAACTTCCACCATCAACAATAACACTACATACCTTCCCATTGATCTTGCATCGTGTATGGAAAAGGTTCTCCCGCTGCTCCTTTTCTCCAACGGTCATTTGTGCACTTAAAACTCTTCTAGTGACAAGAATCTCGCCATCTTCCGCAAATTCTCCATTTTCAATTTCTGGAGATTCATCTTCCTCCTCTTCGGAGCTCTCTCCATCGGTCTCCCATTCTCCATACTTGTTGATGATCATGGTGCGACGGTTTGGGCATTCACTAGCAATGTGACCCCTTCCTTGACATTTAAAACACCGAATATCCCTATTCCTGGTTTGATTAGCCTCAAAAGTAGGTTTCTTAGGTGAAAGAATTACCTTATCACTTTTGCGATCAACCACCTCTTTTGCCTTTGATGGTTCTCCAATCTCCTTCCTTGGATTTTTCCATAGTGTGAAAGGGGTAGTGGGTTTCCTCATGTTGCTCCTCCTTTTGATTTGTTGCTCGATCTTGGTGGCTTGGTGGATCATATCTTGTATCTCTACATGGTGGTACATCTCCACTTGATCCGCAATCTCCCGATTGAGCCCATGTAAAAACCGTGCCATGGTTGCCTCCGGATCCTCCTCAACGTTTGCCCGAATCATGGCAATTTGCATCTCCTTGTAGTAGTCTTCTACACTCTTACTCCCTTGGATGAGGCGTTGAAGTTTGTTGTGGAGATCTCTATGGTAATGTGTGGGAACAAACCGCTTCCGCATGGTGAACTTCATGTCTTCCCATGTGTTGATGGGACGTCCACCATATCTAGCCCTCTCCTTTTGAACTTGATCCCACCAAATTAAAGCATAATCAGAAAATTCAAGGGAAGCAAGTTTGACCTTTTTCTCCTCGGAATATGCATGGCATGAAAAGATCTGCTCGATCCGCATCTCCCACTCCAAGTATGCTTCCGGATCGCTTTTCCCAAGAAAAGAAGGGACCTTCACCTTGATCCTGCCAAGTAGTTCATCATCATGTTGTCTCCTTTGGCCTCCTCTCGGTTGTTGGTACAACCTCCTCCTTTGTGGGACTTCATTAAGATCATCATCAAAGTTCACCATCTCCTCCTCCATGATGTGGGGACGACGTGGTGCGGGAGCGCGTCGTGGGTTATCATGGAACATCCTTGGGCTTGGTTTATTCTCCAATTCATCAATCCTCTCATGTAACACCTCCAACTTCCGATCAAGAAGCTTCTCGAAGTGGCTCACCAAAGCTTGCATTTGGAATTGCATAGCTTCAGGTGCGGGAGATCTACTTCGACTTCCTTCATCGCTAACATGAGCAATTTTCTTCCCACGATCTTCTGCCATGATAAGTTACACAAACACAAACACACACCGGGGGGGGGACACACACAATGATACACACTCACTCACACACGCGAGATGTACACACTCACACAAGATGGACACACTCACACACACAAATATACACACTCACGCACGCAATATATACACACTCACACGCACAAGATGTACACACACACGCACACAACAAGATGCACACACTCACACACACAAGATATTTGTTTTCTTATTTCTCTCCACTCTCAAAACTCAATTTGAATCCCAAGCTCTTATGAAATATAATACCTTGTTTAGGGCGATCAAGTGCCACCAATTCCTCCCCAATCAAGATTGTGTCGGGGGATGGTTTAACACAACCCGCTTGAGTGGTAAGGGGTCTAACAATGGTAAAGGGTCAAAAAGAGGGTGGAAAGAAGGGGTAGATAGGTGGATTGTGGGTTTTGCCCGATTGTGCAAGATAAGATAAATGAATAAAAATATGAGCCAAATACAAAATGGGGATGAAGTAAAATGATGGAAAATGTTATATATGGAAATAGAAAGTGCTAATAATGTAAAGCACAAAGGAGTAATTGTATCCGCTCTTTTTTTTTTGCTTTTTTTTTTTTGTCAATTCTCCCCAAAAAGTGTTGTGCTTGGAGTTTTTAAAGCACAAGATGATTGAACGGAGAGTAAGACAATTTTTTTTTTTTTTGAAATCTCTCAAATAAAGGATGTGCTTAATTTTGAAAAGCACAAAATGATGAGTTGAGAGATTTTTTTTTTGCCAGATACAAATCACATATAGAGAATTAAATGCGGAAAGAAGATGAATGAAAATTTGGCTCAATTTATAATAATCCAAGCTTGCACAAACTAGGAAAATTCGGGAGGCTTTCAAGAAAAAATGGATTTTTTTTGTTGAATGGGTGAATAATATGGAAAGATAAGGAGGGTAATGGATAGAATTAAAGTAAATGAAGGGATAGACGCCTACCGTGTCAACCGGAGCTCTGATACCAACTGATGCGAGACGCACGGGGTGGCCCGATCTTCACGGCGTAGGGCGGCGGATGATGGATGCGGTTTGGGGCTAAGTGACGAGTGAAGGGTATGGATAGTGGAAGCAAGTAGTCAACCAACGCTATATGGAGCGTGACCTACTACTTAGACAACACACTCAAGGGAGGGGTGTGATGGCCAATCCACACAACAACGCACTTGGGTTGAGGCACGGAATTGGGGGCTTTGTGATCTTGGATCACCAATCTAACTTGTAGATTGACAAGGCAAGAATACACAAGAGCAAGGGGGAAAAGCCGGGATAATCCTCACACAACGGAGAGAAACAAAGCATAAGCTCTCAAATTAAGTCTTGAATGCCAATACAATGCCATGGGGTGGCTATTTATAGCCAAGGGGGTGATACAATGGTCAAGGGTCTAATACCCTAAAGTCATAAAGTCTAAACCTACCTTGTCCCCTTAAAAGTCAAAAAGATAAAAGCCAACAAAGACTTTTGGAAAAGAAGCACACAACTTTCCAACATAGCCCACCGGATTTGACTTTGAGTGCATAGCCCACCGGATTTGACTTTGGTGTCCAAAGATGCCATTTCTAGAATCCTCCATGTGGGAAAGGCCTCCAAATTCGTGCAACCATGTGGGCCAAGTTTTAATCATCAATTTTGGGCTTGAATAAGTGATATTATAGGCCCATTTGCTCCATCCATGCAAGGTAATACCCATTGGGCCTTTAATGAAGCAAGATGAGCGCCCATTGAAGCATTCAACCTCTTTAATCTTCCTCGTGTCATTGGGCCTTGCAAATCCAATTCCTCCACCCGAGCAATCGACTCGGTGCCTTCCGCATGGTTCGCATCAGTGGCCTAATCGGGCTAATCGACCAAATGGGCCTAAGTGGCCTAGTCGACCTAATCGATCAAATGGGACTAATGGGATTAATGGGGATAAGTGGACTAATGGTCCAAATGGGCCTAATGTGCCTAATGGGTCTAAGTGGCCTAAGTGGGCTAATCAACCTAATCGACTGAATGGGCCAAATGGGCCTAAGTGGCCAATGGGACGAATGTGCCTAATCAGGATAATGGGTCTAACTGGCCTAAGTGACTGAATTAGCCCAATTGATTTAATGGACCTAATGAGACTTATGGGCCTAAGTGTGTGATTGAGACTAATGGGCCTAAGTGGATGAATGGGCCTAATGGTCCAATTTGGCATAATATGGTTAATGGGTCTAATGGGTCTAAGTGAAAGAATGGGCTTAAGTGGTATAATGGGCCCAATTGGATGAATGGGCGTAAGTGGCCTAATGGGCCTAATGGGCCTAAGTGGCCTAATGGGCCTAGTGAGCCTAATTGGTCGAATGGGCCTAATGCATCTCATTTCCCTAATGGGCATAATGCGAATAAGTGGACTAATGGTCCTAAGTGTCCTAATGGGCCTAACTGATCTAATGGGACTAATGGGCCCAATGCGCCTAATGGGCCTAATGGGTCGAATGGGCCTAATGGGTCCAATGGACCTAAGTGGCCTTATGGGACTAATGGGATGAATGGGCCTAAGTGGCCTTATGGGACTAATGGGCCTAATGGGCCTAATGGCCCTAAGTGGCCAAATGGGCCAATAGTTATAAAGGAACTAATGGGCCTAAGTGGACTAATGGGTCAAATAGGATGAATGTGCCTAATGGACCTAAGTGGCCTTATGGGCCGAATGGGCTGAATGGGCCCAATGGGCCTAATGGGATTGTTTCACAATGAAGGGGATGTTATTGGTTACCGTGTCTGATTAAAGGGAGTCAGTGCTGTTTAATCATTTCTATCAGGTTACCTATCTTTGTGACTTCACCTGGTCTCCAACGGGTTTATTCACAGAGCCATAAATGCCTAACTGTTCTTGTATGCAATGATCCATGGACCTACCTTCCAAAGGGAGGTGCTCATTGGGTGATATGGCCAACTACACTTAAGAACTCACATTGGTCCAAAGGATGGGAAGTTAGGCTCATCACACCCTTTTGGGGGGAATTATTTCCTATTGCAAGAATCTCTTATAGATTTAATACATGTTCATATGTTCACAAATATTTGGTTTATCCCCAAGCATAATATCCAAGGATTACCCCTGGGTTGCAAGTCATAGGTATGTGCAAGGATCCAGAACCATCTACATCTAAGGTTTACCATCCCTCATTGGATTAGCGATTCCAGGGAAGTTTCAGTTTGTTCAGATAGCACTGGTATTAAGCCTTATAATTAGGTACTCTGGAGTTTATTATCATCCAGGGGGGACAGAGAGTGACTTGAGAATCTAGATCAAACCCGTAATACGGGATTCCTACGTATCCTCGTGAGAGGAATCAGAATCCACATAGTTCGTTGGTGCGGGGATTATGACTGGAAGCTTCCAATCCGACATGAATAGAATTGGGTGGACCCTTTTATAGTGAGAACCCTTTTGAGCTCGGGCCTTCTGGAAGGCATCCTACATATCCTGATTTGGTCAGGAATCAAAGTTCTCATAGTTCAAAAAAATGTGGGGCATATGCGTGGAAGCTTCCCATTTGAGAAAACATGATTGGGTGGACCCTTTATGTATGGGCACCCTTTCGAGCTCGAGCCTTCTGGTAGGCATCCTATGTATCCTAATTTGATTAGGAATCATATTTCTCATAGTTCAAAAAATGTGGGGCATACGCGTGGAAGCTGCCCATTTGAGAAAACATGATTGGGTGGACCCTTTATGTATGGGCACCCTTTTGAGCTTGGGCCTTCTAGTAGGTGTCCTACGTATCTTGATTTGATCAGGAATCATAGTTCTCATAGTTTAGAAAATGTGGGTCATACGTGTGGAAGCTTCCCATTTGAGAAAACATGATTGGGTGGACCCTTTATGTATGGGCACCCTTTTGAGCTCGAGTCTTCTGGTAGGCATCCTACGTATCCTGATTTTATTAGGAATCAGAGTTCTCATAGTTCAGAAAGTGTGGTTTTTTCATATCCTTACAAACGTCTAAGACCATGTGAGTCATGCTCGGTGTGAGAAACAAGAGGATGTGAAAGATTCAACAATGCACATTCCTCATCTCCTGTTGGTGGGAGAGGGAGAGCCTACGACGGAAGAGGTCGGGGTGACCATAGGCGAGGGCACGGAACAATGAACCTTCCCAGATGAAAGGGAAAAGTCTATTGCCATCTAGTGAGGATAGTGTGGGGCTTACTCTAGGAGGGATGCCCAGACACTCTCTTTAGGGAGGGGAGAAGTGCTCACCGCTGGTGCTCCTTGAATGGAAAAGCGAGCAGGATCCCTCAATCCTAAAGATTGGAGAGGTATAAAGGGACTCCTAGGCTTGAACTCTGCACTACCATGGGTATGTGAAACTAGGAATTCTCCAGATGTCCATTCAAGGGATGGGGTAACCGCTTTGTCTCCGCATACCGTTGGTATGTGAACTCAGAAGTGCATGCTAATGTGCTTGAAGGTTTCAGCATGCCGATACAGTGGATTTGGGAGAGGCCTTGGATTAGTGTTGATGGATAGGCTACTAAGGGGATTCTGGAGGGTTGGACTAAATTGAAAGGGACTTATATATCTTGAGGGATGGAAACACCGAAGGCCTTGGCAGGCCACATGGCCATATGAGGAGTGGTTCCCTTCACGTAGGTAGGTGCTATACAGATGGATAGGTCGTCCAAATACCAGTGTGGTACGCGAACAGAGGGAAATCCCACATACTGAAGTGGTACGCGGCTTCGTTTTTGTTCTACGTACCAAATTTTTATGCGGTGCTAGAGTCCGCTCAAGCGGTGGTGACTAGGAGCAGCGCCGGTCAGGGCTTCACCCATGTAGAAGGCTTCTACATGGCGCACTGGATCAAAGAATGGGCATAGGCTCCCAGGTTCACAGGGAGTGCATCTTTGCAGGGGCTATGGTCCGCAGTTTACCAATTTTAGGTTCATAGTTTATCAATTTACTTATGTGTTCTTCAGTTCTTAACAATTCGTCCCCAGTTTATACCTATTGCTGGTTCGCGAATCGTAACTTTGCTGTCTGAAAAATCCTAAGCTCCTGGAAGCCTCTTCCTTCTCCAAAAGTTGATCACCAAGAATCTGATCCTCAATCAGCTGATCCCTTTCTTCCCCCCTTGACATACTTTTATAGAGGGGGGAAAGGGTTGTATCCATGGTCATGCGACACCTTTTACAGAGGCCCATGATAGGAAACCCGACCTACGGATGACTTAGTCAACCCAAGGTTCACGGGGTATATTGAATGCACCTCACCCACGAACCAACTTGGTCACGGGGGTGCTTCACAGCCGCACAATGGTCCGCCTTCATTTCATGAATGATGTTGTGCATAGAGGGGGGGGGGGGGGCGGTCCGCATCTACGTAGTAGTCTGGCCCCACTTCGCTGGCCATTTGGTTCATGCCCGTGTAGAAGATCCACCTCCGTTTGGAGAACGACGACGTCCGTAGGTGGTGTAGTTCCCCGAACCAGCCATGTACCATTGATGATGAACCAGTACATGGACTGGTTAGGTCCTTTACCATTTATTCTGAACATTCTTCATATTTTTTCCATATTATTGATGAAGGTTGGGTAGATTCTTTCACTGATTTTAAGGGAGTATCTTAATTCCCTTATGCAGATTTTTAGGACCCTATAAATGCCCCCATCGAAATGGGGTCTGATTGGAATGAATAGGAGGCTATTCCAATGTAGATTGGTCCTAAAACTAGAGAGGTTTTCGATAGAGAGATAGACCTAGTGGGGTATCATTCCTGTATAAAGGGGCCCATGTGACTTTTCATTTACCATATTTTTTTGGCAAAAAGATCTCTCACTCCCTGCTTCCACGCACCGCCTCCGCGTACGACTTCCTTCACGAACTGCTTCATCTGCAAACCAGTTTTGGATTCCGCGAACTAATCCTCGTCTGTCCTCACCCCATCTGCTAACTAACTTCCCAACCTTGAACTAAACTTTAAAAACTTTTAAAAAGTAAGTCACATAGGGCCACTTAGGGAAAAATCTACACAGTTCAGTGGTCCACAGATTGGAATTATCCTTTAAACTTTGAAATTTTCATTTCAAACTTCACTTAAGATATGAATTATGAGAACCCACCTAGGGGATTGGTCTGCGGTCTATTGGCCATCGCTCTGCGAGCTAGGATGTCGCGGAACTCTTCCGCATACCACTGGTTCGTGGAATATGGGCATTGCGAACCAATTCTGGGGTCGGTACGCGGGGCGTACTATTCATTCCCTCTGTGGAGCCTTTTCCAAATATTTGGACTTTGCCTGAATATTATCCTTTGCACTAAACCTTGATATGGTCTCCTGATGTAGGAAGAAAATATGGATCCTCCATGAGATACTGCTGGATTGATGAAGACAAGGGCCACCATGGCAAGTATTGGCAATGATAATCTTCAAAGCTATGTCATTCCCCGTGACAGCTTTCTGAAAACTTTCCTGACGCCAGAGCTATTAGCTTACACGTTATCCGTACATTTTTCACTTTACAGTTTTGGTATTATCACTGAAATACCTCTTCCGTTGCCTGACCCTAGCCTCCCTTTCATCCATTTAGAGGCACTGCAAGGTCATGACCGCATCAACATTTCCCTAGTGGAAGAAATCATCGCCACTCTGATTGAGGAGAACATCTTTATCATGCGAGGCTCGACATGGACTCTTGGAAACCGTGAGTTTCGTGATGATGTTCCAAGGCTATATGTCCAATAATACACATCCATCATCAGCATCTCATAAGAAAGTCCTAGTGGCAGATGGAGCACTAAGTGGGATTTTCGGGCTGGATGATGCTTCTCTGATGAGTGGGCCTGGGCGTTCTGCATGCATCAAACCTGTCTGGAGTGCCTTGACCAGCTGGAGGTAGTGTGCTTGCACCCGGAAGCCTAGGTGTCTCAGTTTTCAATATTCTCTCTGGGATAAATTGTTCCTAAATTGCTGAGCCGCTGGTGTTCGAATACCAACACCTTTCACCTACTACATGGAGAAGTGGGGGTCAGTTTTTGGGACATCTACTATCTTGGAGGTCTTCCTATACTCAGAGAAATGTATGATGAGTTTCTCCCAGTAGCTTCCATGTGGAATGATACCAATCACATGTCTCATTTGATGAGTATTTTGCTGGTTACAGTGGAGGGATTACTAGGTCATTCTCTAGAGGCTCGTTACCTCATTCCGTTCAAAGCATGGTTAAAGTTATTCTTGAAGACGAACATGACTAGGCCGAAGGCAAGTCATAGTTGAACTCACCTAACCTATTAATCCCACCAAACTCTTGGGACATATTGTTCTACCATTGAAGGAGGGTGGTATGCCTCATGGGGATACAAGTTTCAGATCGTTGTTTCACCTGAGCTTAGGCTAGCAGTTTTATTCGCCATGTTCTTAAGAAGATGTCTCTTCCCATCCCGTAATGAATACAAAGGGGTTTGGGCATGAACTTTGATTATGGTGTCCATACTGGTGGAGGGTCGATCTATTAATTTGTCCCTTCCTACCCTCACCCGACTTTATGAATTACTGGGACAGATTCAGGAAGTCAGGTCTTCGTACCGTCTCGGCAGACCATTCTAATTCCTGTACGGGTGGATGGAAGAACACTTCCCTCTTATGTGTATCATCATACCGCACAGGTTCCTCATTTCGAATTTCACTCAACTCTTCTCAGCATTTCTGTTGTCCATCCCAGGGTCCTAAGTGTTACTGATGCAGTCGAGATGTTGAACGATGTTTCTTACTTCTTATTCGTACCGCATCCTACTCCTCATGGATCCTTAAGGGGTGATAAGGAAAGTTCTTTAGAGGAATGTATGCATCTTATCAATCTTCGGGATGGGATGCTCACTACCTATGTAGACCAAGTAGTTATCTTTGAACCATAACCCCTACCAGTTTTCCAGGCAATTTGGATTCCTTCAATAGACTATGTTGCTTCCAGTTATTCAACTAAGGGGATAATCTCGTCCTTTGGTTCTCCATCAATTGTGGATTATGATGATGCACAAGGGTGCTTCTAGAGAGATAATCATTCCTGAAATGATAGGTTCTACCTTCCTATCGCTGGAGTATGACCAACTATAGGTCTATTGTTACCCTGTGGGGATACTGAGAGAACCAGTTCGGCAAGTACAGAAACCCGTGACCATTTCTTTTCCTGTTCCTACCCCGATAGAAACACCACACATTCCCTTCATCATGAGAGGTGAAATGGCCATGCCTTCTACTTTTGTTCCTTCAGAAACCCAGATGGATATACCTACTGCTCCTGATCTCATGGTGATAAGGCACTCGATCCATCATCAAAAGAATGTAGGAGGTATTTCATTAGAGTGACCCATTTTGGTGGGGAGTGATTCAGACTACTCCCCTCCTGTGGATATCTCCCAAGATATTCATGGGACTAGTACCATCCAAGTATCGTCAATAATACTAGAGGGCACAATTATTCCTCCACCTCCAGCTCTAGTGGCTAGGCTATCTAAGGGAAAAGAGAGTCTCCCACCTTGGGTGACTAGCTTTAGGTCCCTCCCCACTCCTATGGTGATGTTTCCTGCTTATAGATTTGTGGCAGCAGAGGAGGATCAAAGTGATGATGTTGTAGAAAGACACCAGACAGTGCACAAAGAGGCATGGCACTAGTTGTGTTCTCTTGCCGCAGAGACAACCTTGGCCAATATCACCGACGAGGGTGACAATTTGCAGTGATTATTTATTCAGCTGGGTTCTGGCGGCTTTGATTAGCAGCACCTTCACTCCCTTATTTACCAAATCATCATTACCTGAGGAGACCTCACCTTCTGCAAGGACAATATGACCAGGTTCAATTTTTCCCACTACTAGGTTGAAACTTTCTGGGATATCTCGGAAACACTCGATCATCTGACAACCAAGGAAGTGAAGGCCTGTGATTTGGTGGAAGTTCAGAAGGAAGAGCTGTGGGAGTGCGAAGCCTACACAACCAAGTTTAGGGGATAACTGGTCTCCTCGTGTGTGACTTATGAAGCCATTCAAAAAAAAGGGTGGGATCTTAAAGCTATCTTGGAGCGGGTGCTTCCAACAACTGAAGACGAAACGGAGGAGAGAAATTCATTGGAATAGACTATCGATGGCCCGTGGAAATCACTCAACATTCTTTGGGAAATGGAGAACCAAGACCTATTGTAGCTTCTTCCCAAATTACAGCATGTACTCCCCCCCCCCTTTTACTCTATAGGGACTCCAAATTGGGGGTGTTCCTCTATTCTTGATGAACTCAATGGAACAAATTTTGTCTTTTAAATACATCTTCTCTGCATCTTTCTATTCGCATCACTTCAGGTATATGTTAATTTTGAACCATGACTTGAAATCAGTAAGCTGAGATCACCAAATAGAGATCTAATTTTTTCCTAAGCCAAGGGGATCAACGAGTGCAGTTTTACTATTGCTAATGTTTAATGGAATACCTCATGAAATTTTGCGCCTTTTTCATTATTACCCTAATTTTTGCCTAAGCCTTCTTGACACAAGCTTAGCAGGCATAACTTGGATTTTTCTTAGGCCACCCTTTGCAAGTTTTCAACCCAACAAGATTTTTTCCTCTTGAGTTTTTATTGCTCTATGTTTTTTCGAGTCCATACAAGGTGTAGGCCTAGTGAGCAGATACTTTTCTTTTTCCCAAGACACCCTTTGCGGGTTTTCATCTTGGTGAGTTTCATACCTATTTCTCTGAGCAGTTTAAATTCCTGCAAATAATATTATCATTACTGATATTTTAGGTCCAATATCTTTGACCAAATGTGGTGGAGCAAGGGCCCTAATGGGTTTTTACTAATTTTGGATGCCTTAATACCCTTCAAACGTATATGGGGGGTATTTTTTATTCAAGTTTAAACAGAATGTTGGGAATGCCATGGGGAATAGGAGCCATATGGGCATACAGAGGTAGGAAAAGCATCACCTAAGGAAGACTTTCCTTTGGTAGATGGGCCATGGGACTAATTATCTAGAGATACTAAGGGCATGGTATGCATAGTCATTCAAATGTTTCCTTGAGTCAATGAATGTTCATTTTGTATGGCTGGGTAACTTCATGGAAGTTCGGATTATGAAGGGACATGGTGTCTGAAGGGTTTGGGGACATCCATACCAATCATGTATATAGATAGGGGACCACTCCTACACATAATTGGTTGTTGCAAAGGAGGGTTATATCTTGACGTAGTTTAAAGTCATGCAGCTGGGAAATTCTTTCAAAATGGAATGGCTTTCCATAGTTCTCAAAAATTTAAACAGAAACATCCCACCATACTCAGACGTGATTGTGGAAAGGTTTGTAAACTGTATCTCAGTGAGTTTTTGAATCCCGAGATGGATATGAGGGCTCATAGGCCAAGAGGTGTTTGGAAAGAATCATTTCCTAAGGAAGACTTGCCTTTGGAAGATGGGCCATGGGAAACAATATGAAGAGCTACTGGGGGCATGGTATGAATAGTCGTGCAAAGGTTTCCTTAGGTAAATGTTTGTATTCCCCCGATAGCCAGGAAACTTCAGGGATGTTGGGATTGAAGACCACCAGGGGTGGTTTATGAGAGTTTGGTTCTTTATGGTTATAGAGTGTGATTCATGAGGAGGGGGTCTGGACATGGGAGAGAAATTTTGGGTTAAGATATACCTGGATTGGGTGAAGTCATCCCTCTCACACAGGTGTGAGATGGTGATCCATGCAGTTTTGACCCATGTACTGAGGAAGAGAGGGAAGCCTCCTATCCTGACTGAGCCCGTGAAGAGTTCTTTCAAGACCGTGCAGTTTAACATCATGCAGTAAAGATGCTGATGTAAAGGTCACTCTTTATTAGAATGTAACCGAGTCTGAATACCTTGACATGTCCAAGATGTGGTAAGTATGTATATAGTGTAAAATATAATTCTGGGGCCTCTTGAATCAGGGAAAATGATGTGGGGGCTCTGAGGCTGGTAAGCGTACATGGGTAAGAAGAGTGTCACCTGAGGAAGACTTTCCTTTGGTAGAAAGTCTAGGGGAGATAAATATGCAGAGCCACTGAGGGAATGATATTCATAGTCATGCAAAGGTGTTCATAGGTTGATGACCTTCCATGTCCGATGGCCTTAGAGGTTTATAAGGATCCATGATTATCCGGGTCATAGAGTTTGACGTACGTAAAGGGTATGTCTGGTCATGTTGGAGATATTAGGCCGTAGTTGTGTTTGAAGCTTAGGAATTTCCCTGCACCTATTTTCCCTATGCATGGGGTATACTTTTATTCCGTGCAGTTTAACATCGTGCGGTAAGGACGATCTTTCTCTTAGTTTAATGGTTGTAGAGTTCAGACCACCATTGGATGATGCTACAGTTACCTGTTGGATAATCGAATTAGGATGATCTGGTGTGCTCTGATCATAAAGGGGGGATGAAGGTGTAAAATGTAATCCTAGGGTCTCTCAGATCAGGATATGTGGTGTGGGGACTCTGAGGCTGGTAAGCATACAGAGATAGGAAGAGTGTCTCTTGAGGAAGACTTGCCTTTTGTAGATGGGCCAGGGGCGATCAATATACAGATCCGCTGAGGGCATGATATTCAAGTCATTTAAAGGTGTCCGTAGGTCGACGAACTTCCACTTATGATGGCCTTGAATGATTATGAAGATTCTAGATCACTCATGACATAGAGTATGGTAGATGGGCAGAGGTGTGTCCAAGCATACGAGAAGCAACAATATTGCAATTGTTCGTTTTGTTAAAGCAGTATAGCTCTGGTGTTACATCGTGGATGAAGACCATCATAGGAACCACAGGTGGATATGTAAGCTAACTAGGTAGGGGAATCCTGGCAACGTCTGGATGTGAATGGGACAAAAATGTAAACCATTACTCCGAAATTTTTTGGATTGGTAAATGTGATATGGGGGCTTCAATATGCAGAGATGCTGAGGGAATGATATGTATAGTCATACAAAGGTGTCTACAGGTATATGACCTTACACTTTCGATGGCCATGGGTGTTTATGGAGATCCACAATCCACTAGGTCATGGAGTCTAATGCATGGGAAGGATGCATCCAAACGTACAAGGAGTGTTCTAGTCATGGTTCACTATGTATCTAGAGTGGATTATAACTTGTACCATGCAGTTTATGATCATGCGATAAGGATGATTGTCATGCAGTTTATTGTCATGAGGTAAGGACATAGAGCATTTTTAGATCCATGCAGTTTATCATCGTGTGGTAAGGATGGGGTCGAACTGACGTGAATAGGGATTCCATGCAGTTGAGCACCATGTGGTAAGTACGATCTCTGTGCAGTTTAGCGTCATGCGGTAAGGATGGGGGTCATCATTTTTTTTTCAGGGTGGCTGGGCCAAGATACAGAAATCCCAGCATCACTACGTATCCTGCGAGGGCAATAATCAAGCCATATGTAGTTCTCAAATCTCTTGTAATTCAAAGGGGCTTCTTGTACAAATCTGACTTATACGCAGAAGGGGGGAAATTTTTCAGGGTGGCTAGGCCAAGATACAGAAATCCCGACGTCACTATGTATCCTGCGAGGGCGGGAAAATGTTTAAAGTCATGAAACTAGGACATATTTCTCTTAGTTTGGGGGTCATAGAGATTGGACTGGCACGATACAGTTTATTATCATATCATGAGGATGAATTACCATGCAGTTTAACATTGTGTGGTAAGAACAAGGGGCATTTTTAATTTAACGTCCTGTAGCTTGGACAATTTATATGTAGTTTATTGTCATGAAGTAAGGAAATATTTCTCCCAGCTTGGAGCCATAGAGAGCGGACCCATAGTAATCACTTCCAAACAGGGGTGTATGCTATGATTTTATAGCAGAAATGACAAGAATGGGGCTGGGATCCTTCATCACGCACCTCAGGGGGGGGAATCCTAGACAGTTTGAGATCACAGTACCAGGATTATTGGCTCTTGGTTTAGGGTCATGGAGTTCCGACTGGCGCGGCATATTTTATTGACATGTAGCAGGGAAAAAGTACCATGTAGTTTAACGTCGTGCATTAAAGACACTCTACTATGCAGTTTATTTTCATGCAGTAAGGACATTCTGGGCATGGAATTTTAATATTCTGAAGCTTGGATGATAGCTGCTCTTATGGTTACATGAAATATTTCTACAAAAATCTCATGTTTGTAGGAACGGTGGTGAGCAACCCATCCATGGATATTAGGGAATATTATCCATTGGAGTAGACCTTGTGTATGATATATGGTCCCTCCCACTTTGGCTCCAGCTTCAGTGGATTCTTTCTAGGTATCATCGAGGTCTGAAGGACCAATACCAATTATACTTCGAGGAAAGACCAAAGATGAACCTTTTTATTGAAGGCTCATGCAATCCGGTTCTGATATACTTCTAGGTGGTGCAAAGTGTGCAACCTCTTCTCATCCAATCACTCCAATTAATCAAATCACTTTTCCTCTTTCTCATCGTCGAATAATTGATCACAAATGGAAATTTGGAGTGATGGAAATTGGAGTTCAATGGGAATAACTTCTTCTATTCCATATACTAATGAGTATGGAGTAGCCTGGGTAGTGGTGCGAGTTGTGGTTTGATAGTCCCACAAGGAATAGAAGAGTTTTTCTATCCATGAATTCTTGTCTTTGTTTTCCATTTTCTATAGTATGTTAGATGGGGTCTTGTTGAAGGCCTCTATCTATCCATTGTCCGCTGCATGGTAGTGGGATGAATGATTGGTCTTGATACCATATTCTTGGTATAGTTTCTCCAATTCAGAAAAGTAGAATTTGGTGTCGTTGTCCATCAGTATTGTATGAGGGACACCAAATTTGGTGATGATATTGGCTTTCATGAAGCTGACAATGCTTCTTTCCCCGACTTCTTTAAGGGGTGCAGCTTCTTCCCACTTGGAAAAGAAGTCGGTTGTTGTGAGAATATATTTGAATTATTTGACCATGGCGGGAGGATATGGTTCCAGGACGTCCATTCCCCAAATGGAGAATGGTCAGGAGTACTTATCTTGGTGAATTAGCTCGAGGGGGCTAATGAATGAAGTTGGTATGAATTTGGTAGGAGTGGCATTTCACGGTAAAGTTCACACAATCCCGTACCAGGGTGGGAATATAGTATCCAAGCCTTTGAATCTGCTAAAAAATCTTGGATCTTGATTGAGGTGCTCCACACACTCCGACATGCACTTCACTAATGACGACAGCAGTCTCTTCTCCATCAATTCATCTGATAAGGACTCCTTCAAGGACTCACTTGTAGAGGACCTTCTGCTGGCTCGTGTTGACATATAAGACAAAATTGACTTCCCTTCTCCATATTTTCTATCTTCCAGCCCTATCTAATGGAAGTTCTACCCTTTGAAGGTAGTTATTAATGGGGGTTATCCAGCTGGTAGTATGAGCATATGGCTTGGGGACAGGGTTGACTTCGTCAATTTCTTCTGCATTAGTTTGAACATATGGAAAAACCATTAGATGGTGAGCAATGCTGATAACTGTTTCATCCCGGTCTGGGTCAGCTTGGGCTATGGCTGCATTGGCTAATGCATCATCCTGGGCATTCTGAGACCAGGGAACATAGGTTAATTTCGGTTCTGTGGGGAACTCTTCCATTAACCCTCATAAGTGATCGAATAGGTGGATCAACTAATCCTTCTTAATAGAATAGTCACCATTGACATTCTTGATGACTAGTTAGGAGTTGCCTTTTACTTTAAGGTGTTTCACTTGCACCTGGAGTGCGAGCTCTAGACCTGCAATGAGGGCCTGGTATTCTGCCTTATTATTTGTGCATCCTTCTGACAAGAGGAAGGAATATGGAAAAACTGTCTACTCTGGGGATATGAGTATGAATCCAAGTAACACCTTGTTAAACTTGGGGTCTTCCATTCTTTTACCTTTCGGGATTCTGGATGCACCGTTAAAGTACATTTCCCACATTCAGAAATCCTTTTGCATAGAGAAGACGTCTTAATCTTCTACAAATGATGAGGTGGTCTCTGTCGATGGATACTCTGCCAAAAAATCTGCCAATTCTTAGCTCTTGATAGATTTTTGAGGCACAAACCAGATGTAAAGCTGTTGCAGGATGACTTACCATCAAGATAGGCGTCCAGTCATCATTGGATGGCTGAGGATTTACTTCAGAAGATTACTGTGCAAGATCAGAGGGACTTTATGATTCTACAGATAATGTCGCAACTTCTAGACCACGAATACTAGAGCCAAACAACTCTTCTTGATATTTGAATATCGGGTATCAACATCGATCATGGTTCGGATGAGATAATAAAGGTTGTTTTCACTGTCGGCGTCATTCTTCTGTGCGAGGAAGGCTCCTAGTGACCATTCTAAGGCCGCCATGTATAGGATAAGTAGCCTTTCTTAAACTAGTGACATGAGCACTGATGGACTCAAGAGGTACTTATTAAGGCTATCAAATTCCTTTTGGAAGTCATCTGTCCATTGGTAGGTAACTCCCTTCTTCATCAACCTGGTAAAGGGAAGTAATTTACCTATGAGGTTGGCTATAAAATGCCTGATATAGACCAAGTTTCCTTGGATTCTTCTCAGATTAGTGAGGTTGTAGGGAGGTGGAAAACCAAGGATATATTTTTTCTTCTCAGGGTCAATTTTGATTCCATGATGGCGTACGACGAAGCCGATAAATTTCATTGAGGTAACCCGAAAGGTGCATTTTAAGGATCTTCAGGATGTGTTGCCGAAGTTTTCTAAATAAGGTTTCAAGGTATGACAAGTGATCATAGAACTGTCGTTATTTGAACAACAAGTCATCAACATAACATTCAACAAACTTCCCCTTGAATGGTTTGAAAATGTGATGCATGACACGTTGATATGTGGCGCTAGCGTTTCTCAGACCAAAGGGCATGACCTTGTAGAAAAATACTTCCTGGGGGACCTAAAGGTAGTGTATTCTTCATATTATTGGGCTATTCTGATTTTATTATATCCAGAATAATCATCCATGAAGGAGAGATCCTCTTATCCAGTCATCGCATTGATCAATAGTTCGGTGATCGGGACCGGGAAATCGTCTTTCGAGCAGTGCTGATTAAGATCTCTAAAATCGATGCAGACACAGATCTGTCTGTTCTTTTTTTTTGAGGACTATATTGGCCAACCAGATGGGATATTGGACCGCCTAAATGAAGTCTACTTTGATGATCTTGTCGACTTTAGCCTCTATCTTGGATGCATGTGTGGGGTGCGTCCTTATGGAATCTTTCTTATAGCCTCAATGATCTTTTTGCAGGCCTAAGTGGTGCGTTGCCACCTCGGGATTGAGTCCTGGCATTTCTATGTAATTCCAGGAAAAAACATCTCAATGTTTCCTCATGAAGGAGGTATATACCTCTTGTTACTTGGAATACATGGTTGCGCTAATGAGAGTGGGTCTTGGGTCTTCCTCAGTACCCAGGTTTATTTCCCTAAGTTCGTTGACAGTGGTAGAGATACCCTCTTCGAATACAAGAGGTTAATCTCAAAGGTCATCTTCCTCTTCTTACCCCAAATCCTCCTCTACTTCTCTTTCTAATGGTGAGAGGTCTCTTGATGTGGGCTCTCCAAAGCTCGGAGGCAAGATGTCGCATGGGTGCTCTATGGTGGAAGCGACTTAAGAGGAAACCTCTGTAGAGGGAGAAACATGGGGGTGAAAAGCATATTTTCCTTCTTCCGTTTAAGAGAGTGTAGCAGGGATATCTTGAGATTCCAAGTATGGAGTGTGGGAACCCTTTCTAAAGAATTATTCCTCATATTGAGGGTCAACAGGTTCTTATGCATTTTCAGACTTGGCTTTCACAACTGAGATCATCAGAACAACTAGATATGCATTCAGACTCAGATTCCTGCTTTCAACATGGTTGATGAGAAACACATACTCTTCACCGAGCTGCCTGAAGGGGTATTCAGGAACCACTTCCAAACCATTTGGGGTAGGGACACAATCAATACCATCAATTTCAGATGTATTCCCCTTTTTCTTGTAAAATTCAGCATCGATGTAATGGGACTTGGAGAGCTCAAAAGGGGCCTTGTCAGCGTGCAATGTCCCACCTTTTCCATTGAAACAATATTTGATACACTGGTGGTATAAGGAAGGAATGGCCATGTGTTGATGCAGCCATGGCCTTCCTAGCAGGGCATTGAATGCTATGCTTTGCTAAACCACCAGGAACTCTTAATGGGACACAAGGTTTCCAAAATGGGTTCGGAGATTGATTTTTCACACTAGCTTCTATTCTATCTTGTCATAAACCAAGAGAGTTGTGGATGAGGGTGTCAGATTGTCCTCATTGTATCCCAACCTACAAAGTGTTCGTAGTGGGAGAAGGTTGACTCTAGAGTCATTGTCAATGAAGACTTTTCGGACTTCAACGTCATTCAACATTCTAGAAACATATGGAGGTTTGATGTGTCCTTGCATGGGTGAATCTTCATCCTGATCGGTGAAGGAAATCATTGCATTACAATTAGCTGGGCTAGTTTCCATTTGATATATCTTAGCAACAGCGACTTTGGCTTGAAATTCATGGGGGCTGAGTAGGGCTTCTATGAGTACCTCCCTGAGGTCTGATGAAAAACTCAGGGCATCGAGGATTGATAGCTTGGCTGGTACTGAGGACAGCTGCTTTAGAATATCATACTTTTGCTCCAGAGGCCGACACTTCTCTATTTGTGGGAGTTCTTTAACTGGAACTTTATGGGCTGGAGCATGATATGAGGAGGGACTGGTCATAGGGTCGAGAGTTGGTGGTGGTCCTGCATTCTGGGGAACCGACCTAGTCAGTTTACTTGTGTGCCCTGGGCGGCTAGACACTTGTTCCTCCTCTGACGAGTACCATTGAACAATGGGGCCAGAGTGGCTACTCATGGTGGCAGGGGGATATTCTTGTTCCTCTAGGGTCCATTGAAGGTCCCTCCCATGAGTTTCCATGATATTGATGGTTTGAGCTAGGGTATAACTGTATGGTTGGTTCTGGCCACGGCTGCGTCTACCTTGGTATCCCCTACCTCTGTGATTCCTCCTTCTGGTCCCCCGATCGGGTGTCAGGAACTTGGGACCATAACCATACTCTTCATCAAATAATGGTTCCATTAAATAGACTATGTTAATAGAACCGAAGATTAGTTCCTCGTTCGATGATAGTTTATCCAGGTTATCTACCTTTGATGGTTTTTTTGGAGGTTCGGTGCCCATTGCGTCCAGCCTGAGGGCATGAAATCCGAAAGTTTCAGGGCTATCTTTGGCCCTGTCACATATTTCTCCACTTGTACATGTTTCTTTCCTCTCTAATTACACCTGGATGACCAGCTTTTGGAGGGTTGTGGGGCCAAGGATGGCAGTTGTGTTGCATTAAGAGTTGTTGGTGGCACAACTGGTTTCTGCAATTGAGCTTGGAGTATGCCATGATCTCGGTTGACCATATTCCAAGTCACCCAACCATCATATTTCTGCTCCTTTTTTTAACAACTTTCTACCACTCCTCCCCCTCATCTAGGTCGGTGGCAGAAACATATGCTATGTGTGATGGGGTCAGTCCTAGATTGACTTGCTCCGAGTCCACCATCCTTTGTAGGAGGTCTTTGAAGATGAAGCATTCCTGAATACTGTGTCCCAACATCTGATGGTAGAGACAATAATCTGGTTAGTTGTCAAAGCCGAACTCTTTAGGATTTCTTGGCTCTGTTATGTGGATAAAGTTTAAATTCATGGTGTCTATGAAATAGCTGCAGACTTGGTCCTCTCAAAATGAGTAAGATTTATTTCTTTATTCCTCAAATTGGTTTCACCTAAGTCCTCTTTGATCCTCTTGCTGGGGCGAAGGCGGTTGTTGATACGCTGAAGGCCCTTGCCGATTCGGTGGAGGTCTAGGCGGTGGAGCAGGTACGAGGGCTGGCTTGAGCATGACAAACGATGCTTCAACTCTACCTTCTCTCTTTGCTGGAGCCTGTGAGGCTATTCTAGACTTGAGGTTAGTCCGCTGGAAGGAGTCTTTGATCCTCTGGGTGATAATAGAGAAATCTTGAAATCCGGTGGTGCATTTCACTGGTATGAGTGGAATTCATAGCTCAACTAGGATTTTGTCTATGCATATAGAAAGCATCTCATCCTAGGGAAGTGGATTATTCTGATAGTAGGTCAAACCCTTCCATCTGGAAATGAAGTCTGAGACCCTCTCATTCTCCCTCTATTTGCAATTCATGAGGTCGCTAATCATCATATTGGGTAACGTTGAGCTGAATTAGAATAGGAACTACTGTCGAAGATCCTCCCATCCATTTATTGATTGAACTGGAAAACTTGTATACCAGATAAAGGCTGAACCTTTTAAGGTTCGCACGAAGAATCTTAGTTTCATTGATTCTTTTTATTCCGTAGTTCCCATCATAGGGTCGTAATGAGATGCGTAGTGCATCAAATGTTGTTCTGGGTTGCATGATCCATTGAATATAGGGAATATAGGGCTCCCAAAATTTGGTGGGGGAGGCGTGTTTCTCACCTAGTCTGGGTAAGGCTTACTCTCTGGATGTATCGGAGTGCGCCAGCCTTCCATATCTTCCAATCAAGATGTTAGTGCTTCGATGGTATTGGGGAGACCCTGGTTTACATCTTGTTGGGTCTGATCCTGAATGTGTACAGCCTGGGGTACTACTTGAAGTGTTGGATCGGCTGGTACTTGAGGCACATATTCCATCAGTGGTACCTTCGAAGGATTTAGATATACTTGCTCCAGTTGCTTTCTGAGTTGAGGGGAAGTCTTGGTATGATTCTAAACCCAAGTTTAGGTAGTTGGATAGGCCAGGTGCCCTGCTGGGTGGGATCCCTAACCTTGTTTCATTAGCTGGGAAAACCCTTGATGTTGTGGCATACTTGCTGGAAGTGTGTACTGTGACTCATCTTGAGGAATGTATTTGATAGGACAGTTCATCTGGAGTAGGTCGGCGTTAATCTTCCTTAATTCCTTAATTTCCTCCTCCTGCTGAGTGAACCTCTATTCGAGCATGAGAGGGTCGTTTGTGTTGAGATAAGGAGATAGGTTGAGGACAACCTGGCCTTTGTACCTTTCTCAATTGGTGACTTTCTGGGGAAGCGAAGGGGGGTTTTCTAGAGCAGCCAGGTTTAGGGCAGCCCTCTGGTTCCAGGTGTGCATGCTTGCTGGATCATTGTGAATCACATCCTAAATAGAACCATCTTATCCGGATCCATCTGGATTTGCATCATCTCCAGTTCCATCTATAGGGTTAAATTCCACGATGTTGATAGATTCATAATACATGGTGGAGGAGGTGTCATCTTCCAAGTAGGAAGATGAACTTTTGTGCCTCATACTGGTTTCCCCCCTTCTATATCGTGATTATATTTGGGTTTCTTGTCGAAGGATGTTGCAGAAGGATCCTTGCATCGGCTACTACTGCTATCGCTTCCTGCCTGATCTCATGTGCTACCATTCGTGGGTAAGTCTGACCTGGTGTCGAGTTAACTGATGAATTAATTCCCTCTTGGGAGGCAAGCACTAATCACTAATTGGTTTTTCTTAGGTGAAATCCTGCTGAATGTTTTTGGTAGCCTGATTCGGGAGTTTGTGAAAGGCTCGCTCTCATCGGGCATGATGCTTTTGAGACTTACTCAAGACCTTTTTCTGGCATATGTGCTGCCTCTCCTGAATAGGGACTTCATTTGAATGTCGTCTTTACATGATGGCATTGCAAGAACTTACACCGAATAGGTTTTTTTGGATGGGAAGTGGAGTGAAATGAAGATCCACATGTTCTCCCCATCCACGGATATGAACTCCCATCAGAGCGTCATCAATAAGGTGACACAATTTATATAGTGCAGAGAGGCAGGTTGACTCAAGGTCCCTTTTGCGCCTCTTTGATCGTGATTGTCGCACCAAAGGAAGGGATTATTGGTCAATGTGATGCAGAATCTCTCCTATTGTCTGGACAGGATCTACATACCCTTTATATGGCAGGAAGTTTAATTTCAACCGGCGAAGGGTTGTCTAAATATTGGAGCGGATGTCATGTATGCTTCCTTTCAACAACTCTTTAGGTATGTCAAATTGAGAGGTGTCCATGGTCCATAACATTAATGGTACATCATTCTTGGATATCCATTTCCTCAGGTGAAATACCTCAGCATCTTCCTTCTCCAGTGATTCCTCTACTTGATCAGCCCAGCTGAGACACTCCTTGATAGTATGATCGGAGGTAGCGTAGCGGGGCTGGTAGGGGTCGAGCCATTATGTGGGTGGCTCCGAGGTGGCTCAGAGGATGAACGTGGTCCCAAGCCATCTTCTGACTGAAGAAGGATGTCATTGATAGTTGTCTGGGAATCCGACATGCTTGATTCCCTCCTTCCAAGTGCCTCATCATAGGAGGGATTTTCTGTACTTTATTTGTCAGGGGGAGGACCTTCCTATCGATATGATATGTCACCGTGGGGAGGACTTTTGCAGTTGGCGTTGCAGTGGTGAGGACTACCATTGCAGCTTGAAGTCTAACTACCAGAAATAATTTCATAGTGCATACCCTGGGGAGGACCTTTATAGTGTACTGTAGTAAGGGGAGGACCTTCTTGCTATTCAAGTCCATTACGGGGAGGGCCTTTGCAATGGCTATCATGGTGGTGAGGATGACCATCATGGTTTGACATTCAGTGTGCATCCTGGGGAGGGCCTTCAGGAAACACTACTACAAGGGGAGGACCTTCTTGTTGTTTAAGTCCATTGCAAGGGGGACCTTCGTAATGGCGGCCATGATGGTGAGGACTATCATCATAGCTACCGTGATGGTGAGGACTACCATCACAGCTATCGCAGGGAGAATATTTCCGGGGTACATGCTGGGGAGGGCCTTTAGAATGTACCTCAATGAGGGGAGGGACTTCTCATTTCCTGACGGCTCTGCGGGGAGGACCTTCTCTATTACAGTGGTGAGAACTAACATCATAATCTGATGCCTAGCTGCATGAAATATCATTGCAATGTAACCCCTAGGGAGGACCTTTAGGGTAGGCCACAATAAGGGGAGGACCTTCTTTTCGTGATGAGACGTCACTGTGGTCAGGACCTTATCATTTGTGAATATAACGGTGAGGAATACCATTATAATCTATGGTCCCACTACACAGAGAGTGTTTGCAGTGTATACCCTGGGGAGGACCATTAGGGCAGACTGCAACAAGTGGAGGACCTTCATTCTCCTCGATCTTCTAGTCACGCAGAGGGCTTCCGTGACTCGCATCAAAAGAGTAACTCTCATGATCTATCATTATATTCCCATGAGAGAGGCCCTCATGGGTGCTCTAGGGAGGACCTTCAGAGATGCTGGTTGTGACATTGTGGGGAGGAACTTCGCAACTTCTATTGCCACTCCCATCTTATGGTAATGGGTTTTCAGGTTCCTGAGCCTTTGAGACATGTTTGGAAGCATTGAGAACCCCATATTTTAGTAGAGTGGATTCATGGACACCCTCTTTATTTTATGGCTACCTTCGGCGCATTTGGGGCACTTTCTTGCGGACAACGGGGACTGTATGCTGTTGATAACGACCATCACCTATGGGTCCCTATCTAATTTAGTCCTATGATGCTATTGGGAAATACTGACGAACATCTTGAGTTTTGGAAGGGATATATGCCTTCCTGGGAGAATCCACCATGATGGACGGGTGTCCCCTAGTTGGAACGAGTGAGAATGCCTGATTTGGTTGACCTTGTATCGCAGGATATAGCCAACGACCCTCCTGGGTGGAAGCAGGGATGAAGATATACTCTAAGTTGGCTATCTCATCTCTTAGATGAGTCACCTCAATTGAGGATATGGGCTCAAGGTCCTGAGTCCTTTCTATTATCATTGATGCAATTACATTCTACAAAGTCTACAAGATATGATCTAGGATCGATACCTGCTCCTCCATCATTTCCAGGATATGTAGAGAGAAATCCTTGGATAGAATGGGTATGAGGGCCCATTACGATGTCATAGTAGGAATGTCCTGCTCCAGTCCTCCAGTGGTCAGTGGATACTGATGATTCTCCTGTGTTGGGGCTGGTGAATGAGTCTGCCCCTGTTCTGGGATATGCCAGCTTACTTCTCCACTTTCCACCACATCGGGATGAAGGAATTTACTTGTATCCATAGAAAGCTGGCCTTGCATATGTTGGTGTCCCAACATATCAAGGTGGTGGTCTCTGTTGGTAGGGAGACATGACCGCCTATTGATTTCCACCATATCGGGATGGAGGGAATCAGGAGAATTTGCGAGGAGCTGGTCCTGTAGGCGCTTGATTTCCACCACATCTGGTTAGTGGGGTTTATGATCCCAGATAGGGAGAGGCACTTTCCATGTAGGTGCCATCTTATATGGGCAACAGTCTTGATGAGGCTTGGTAGGGATGCGCGCCTACTCGTAGGTTGACTCTATGTCGGGATGGCGATCTTTGGAAGAGAGGAAAGGTGCATGGGCCTGCCTGTGATATGTCTCCATGTCTGAGCAGCAGAGTTCTTCCTCAGGAATAAGAGTGATGACCTGTTCTTGGTTGTATGTTCACCACACTAGGCGGGTGGTCCGAGGTACCGGAGCTTGGGGAGCGTGGTCATGGATCCTCAGGGTGATATCCTCTTCTGGGTGAGGATACGAGGTCGTGACGTAGTTACAGAGACATCTTCTAGTGGGGGCCTTGGAGTGGAACCCCTTTATGACATGGTTGAAGTCATCAGCATCAACCTCATCTACCTCCCTAAGATAAGGTAGGTATTCATTATCTCGTTCTGGGGACAAGCTCCCAAAACGGTTCGATATGGATACAGGGGCCGCCTGGATCTTATCATTTGGTTGCTTCTGGGAAAGTGGCTGATGGGACTTAAACAACTGGATAGTGTACATAGACACCTCCATAGTCGGGAGAGTACTGTTTAGGTGGTACTCTCGGATCAGTGCATCCGAGACCCAATGTTGAAGATGATGGGTGGGCGACAGGGTCCTCTGCTGATTGAGAGGCTCAGTCTTCGCGTTGATCATCGTGCGTGTCTGTGAATTCCTTCGAGATACCATTGGATTAAAGGAAGCTCTGCTATGTACCTGTAAAACATTTGGAAAGTACAAATAGCAAAACTCATCAACATAGAATCTCATAATCCCATGCGTAATTAATGACCTTTCTTGGCCCTCCTTTTGAGCATGAAAGGGGGTGCGAAGTAGGATTATTTCACCACCTCAGTTGAAGGATCACAGCCGGGCCCATTCTTGTTTGGTTGGAGAATAAACAAGATGGACTGTCAGATATTAATCATCCATTTATTGTTATGAATAATTCCATAATAGGGTAAATTCATCACGCTGGTTAAAGATTCACGTCGGGTTCACCATTTTTGTTTCGCAGCGAAAAGGATGTGATTAGTTCCCATGTATGATTAAAGGGAGTCAGTTCTGTTTAATCATTTATACTGGGTTACCTATCTTCATGACTTCACCTGGTCTCCAATGGTTTTATTCATAGAGCCAAAAAATCCAAAAGGTTCTTGTATCCAATGATCCATGGACCTTCTTTCCAAAGGTAGGCGCTCGTTGGGTGATATGGTCAACGACACTTAAGAACTCACATTGGTCGAGAGTATGTGAAGTCAAGATCATCACACCCTTTTGGGGGGATTATTTCCTATTCTGGGACTATCTAATAGATTTAAGATATGTTCATATGTTCTCGAATCTTTGGTTCATCCCCCATCATAGTATACACAGGGATCTAGAACCATCTACATCTGAGGTTTACCATCCCTAATTGGATTAGCGATTCTGGGGAAGTTTGAGTTTGTTCAAACAACACTGGTCTCAATACATATAATTAGGCGCTCTGGAGTTTATTTTCATCTAGGGGGGATAGAGAGTGGCTTGAGAATCTAGATCAAACCCGTAATACGCGATTCCTACGTATCCTCATGAGAGGAATCAGAATCCACGTAGTTTGTTGGTGTGGGGCTTACGCCTGGAAGCTGCCCATCCAATGGGAATAGAATTGGGTGGACCCTTTTGGAGTGGGAACCTTTTTGAGATCAGGCCTTCTGGAAGGAATACTACATATCCTAATTTAGTCAGGAATTAGAGTTCTCATAGTTCAGAAAATGTGGGGCATACGTGTGGAAGCTTCCCATTTGAGAAAACATGATTGGGTGGACCCTTTATGTGTGGGAACCCTTTTGAGATTTAGTTTTCTGGTAGGCATCCTACGTATCCTGATTTGATCAGAAATCCGAGTTCTCGTAGTTCAGAAAATGTGATTCATACATGTGGAAGCTGCCCATTTGAGAAAACATGGTTGGGTTGACCCTTTATGTATGGGAACCCTTTTGAGATCAGTCCTTCTTGTAGGCATCCTATGTAATCTGATTTGATTAGGAATCAGAGTTCTCGTAGTTCATAAAATTTGGGGCATACGTGTGGAAGCTACCCATTTGAGAAAACATGATTGGGCGAACCCTTTATGTATGGGAACCCTTTTGAGCTCGGGCCTTCTGGTAGGCATCCTATGTATCATGATTTGATCAGGAATTAGAGTTCTTGTAGTTCAGAAAGTGTGGTTATGTCATAATTTTTACAAACCTCTAAGACCACATGAGTCCTGATCCATGTGAGAAGAAAGAGGATGTGAAATATTTGACAATGCACACACCTCCTCCCCTATTGGTGGGAGAGGGAGAGCCCACGACGGAAGAGGTTGGGGAGACCGTGGGCAAAGGAGTGGGACAATGAACCTTCCCGGATGAAAGGGGAAAGGCTATTTCCATCCAGTGAGGATGGTGTGGGGCTTGCTCTAGGAGGGATGCCTGGAAACTCTCTTCAGGGAGGGGAGAAGTGTTCACCGCTGGCGCTCCTTGAATGGAAAAGTGAGTGGGATCCCTCAATCCTGAAGAGTGGAGAGGCAGAAAGGGGCTCCCAGGCTCAGAATCTACACTACCATGTGTATGTTAACCCATGAATTCTCTGGATGTCCATTCAAGGGATGGGGTAACCCCTTTGTCTCCTCCTACCATGGGTATGTGAACTTAGGTGGGCACGCTAATGCGCCCGAAGGTTTCAGCATGCCAGTCCAGTGGCTTTGGGAGGGGTCTTGGCTTGGTGTTGATGGATAGGCTACTGAGGGGATTCTGGAGGGTTGGACTGAATTGGAAGGGCCTTATATGAATTGGGGGATGGAAACACCGAAGGCCTTGGCGGGCCACATGGCCATATGTGGAGTGGCACCCTTTGCGTAGGTAGGTTCTACGCGGATGGAGAGGCCATTCGCATACTAGTGTGGTACGCGAACCAAGGGGAATCCCGCATACCGAAGTGGTATACACCTTTGAGTTTGGTTTGTGTACCAAATTGGTACGCGGTGCTGGATTCTTCTCGAGTGGCGACGGTTGGGAGCAGTGCCGGTCAGGGCTTCGCCCACATCGGCGGGTACTGCGCGGCGCACTGGATCAAATAAGGGGCATAGGATCCTTGGTTCATGGGGAGTGCATTTTCATAGGGGCCATGGTCTGTGGTTTACATGTTGCTGGTTCGTGAATTGAAACTTTGCAATCCACAAAATCCTAAGCTCCCAAAAGCCTCTTCTTTCTCCAAAAGCCGATCGCCAAGAATCTGACCCTCAATCATTCGATCCCTTTCTTCTCCCCCTTGAAGTCCTTTTATAGAGGGGAGAAAGGGTTGTATATATGGTCATGTGACACCTTTTGTGGAGGCCCATCATAGGAAACCCAGCCTACTGATGACTTATTCAACCTGAGGTTCATGGGGTATATTGAATGCACCTCACCCGTGAACCAACTCGGTCACAGGGGTGCTTCGAGGCCACACAGGGTTCCACCTCCATTTCGTGAACGACATTGTGCATGATAGGGGGGAGGTCCGCGTCTGCGTATCGGTCTGACCGCACTTCGTTGGCCATTTGGTTCGTGCCTATGTAGGAGCTTTGCCTCCATTTCGTGAACGACGCCATCTACAGGTGGCGCGGTTCGCCGAACCATCCACGTACCATTGATGATGAACCGGTACGCAAACTGGTTAGGTCCTTTACCATTTCTTCTGAACATTATTCATATTTTTCCATATTATTGATGAAGGTTGGGTAGATTCTTCCACTGATTTTAAGGGTGTATCTTACTTCCCTTCTGTGGATTTTTTAGGACCCTATAGGGACTAATGGGCCAAATAGGACTAATGGGCTTAATGGGATTAATGGGACTAAGTGGCCTAATGGGACAATGGGCCTAAGTATCCAAATGGGCCTAATGGGCCAAAGTGGCCTAATCAGCCTAATTGAATGAATGATCCTAACGAGTTTGATGGGACTAAGTGGAATAATGGGCCGAATAGGCCGAACTGGCCGAATGGGCCTGGTGAGCCTGATGGGCCTAAGTGGCCTAATGGGCTTAATGAGTTTAATGGGATTAACAGGCCTGGGTACCAAATGGGCCAAATGGGCCTAACTGGCCTATGAGGCCTAATGGGCCTAAGCGGCCTAATGGGGCCTAGGTGGCCTAATGGGATTAATGGGCTTAACGAGTCTAGGGGCCAAATGGGCATAATGGGCTTAAGGGTTCGAATGGGCCTAATTGGCCTTAGTGTCCCAATGGTCCTAGGTGGCCTAATGGGAAAAAGTTTCCTAATCGGCCTAATGGGTTTAATGGGTCTAGTGGGCCTAATGGGCCTAAGTGGCCTAATGTGCCTAATGGGCCGAATGGGACAAATTGGCCTAAGTGACCTATTGAGCCTAATGGGCCTAAGTGGCCTATTGGGCCTAGGTGGCCTAAATGGCTAAATGGTATTAATGGGCCTAGTGGTCCTGAGAGGCCTAATGGGCCTAATGGACCTTAGGGGACTAATTTCCCTAATGTGCCTAATGGGCCTAATGGGACTAAGTGGCCCAATGGTATTAATGGAATTAATGGGCCTATGGACCAAATGGGAATAATGGGTCGAATGGGCCGAATGGGCCTAATTAGCCTTAGTGGCCTAGTGGGTCGAATGGGCCTAAGTTTCCTAATCAGCCAAATGAGATTAATGGGCCTAATGGGCCTAAGATGATTAATGGTCCTAATGGGACAAATGGGCCTAAGTGGCCCAATCAGACTAATGGGATAATGGGCTCGGTGGGCCTAAGTGGCTGAATAGGCCTAATGGGCCTAAGTGGCCCAATCGGCCTAAGTGGCCTAATGGGCCCAATGGGAATAATGGGCCTAAGTGTACTAAGTGTTCTAATGGCCCTAATAAGCATAAGTGGTCTAATTACCAATGGGTCTAATGGGTATAATTGAAATGATGGGCCTAATGGGCCTCATGGGCCTAAAGGGCCTTAGTGGACCAATGGGCCTTAATGTCCTTATGGTTCTAATGGGCCTAATGGGATGAATTAGAATAATGGACCTAATGGTCCTAAGTAGCCAAATTAGCCTAAGTGAGCCAATGGGCCTAATGGGACGAATGAGCATAGTGGAAAATGAGCCTAATGGGCCTAAGTTGCCTAATGGGCGTAATGAGCCTAAGTGGCCTAATGGGACTAATGGGCCCAATGGGCCTAAGTTTCCTAATGGGCATAATGAGTCTAAGTGGCCAAAGTGTCCTAATGTAACTAAGTGCCCTAACGGGTCTAATGGGCATAATATCCTAATGGGCCTAAGTGACCTAATGGACCCAATGGGTCGAAGTGGCCTATTGGGCCTACTAGGCCTAATGAGCCTAAATGGTTGAATGGGCATAATGGGTCGAAGTGGCCTAATGGGCTGAATGGGCCTAATGTGCCTAGTGGGCCTAATGGGCCTAAGTGTCCTAGTGGGCCTAAGTGGCTTAAGTGGCCTAATGATCCAAATGGGCCTAAGTCACCTAATGAGCCAAATAGTCCTAATGGTCATAAGTGTACTAATGGGCCTAATGGGACCAAGTGGCCTAATGGACCTAATGGGCCTAATTGGATTAAGTGGAATAATGGGCCTAATTGGATAAATGGGCCTAATGGGCCTAATGGTTCTAATGGGACTAAGTGGACTAATGGACCTATTGGGTCTAAGTGGCCTAATGGACCTAAGGGGCCTAAGGGGCCTCATGGGCCTCATGGGCCTATGTGGCCTCATTGGCCTAAGTGTCTTAATGGGTTTAATATTCCCAAGGGGTCTAAGGGATTTAAGGGGCCTAATGGGATTAATGGGATTAACGATACTTAGTGCCAAATGGGCCTAATTGGCCGAATGGACCTAATGGTCCAAATTGGCCTAATGGGCCTAATGGGCCTAAGTTGTCTAATGGGCTTAATGGGACTAATGGGCCTAAGGGGCGTAATGGGCCTAAGTGGTCGAATGTTCCAAAGGGTCCTAATGGTATTATGTAACCAAATGGGACTAGGTGGCCTAACATGCTTAATGGACTTAATGGGCCTATGGACCAAATGGGCATTATGGGCATTTTGGGCCTAATGGACCTAAGTGGCCTAATGGGTCCAATGGGCCTAAGTGGCATAATCTTTCTAATGGTCCTAAGGGTTCTAATGGTCCAAATGGGCCTTAGTGGGACAATGGGCCTAGGTGGCCTAATGGGCTTAACGGGCCTAGGGGACAAGTGGGCCTAATGGGCCTAATTGTCCTAAGTGGCTTGATGGGCCAAAGTTTCCTAATCAGCCTAATGGGATTAATAGGCCTAATGGACCTCATGGGCCTAATGGGCCTAAGTGGCTTAATGGACCAAATGGACCTAATTGGCATAATGGACATAATCGACCTAATGGGTCTAAGGGGTCTAATGGGACAAAGTTGCCTAATCGACCTAATGGGTTTAATTGGCCTAATGGGCCTAATGAGCCGAATGAGCCTAAGTGTCCTAATCATCCTAATGGGATTAATGGGCCAAGTGGACCTAAGTGTCCTAATGGGCCTAATGGGCCTTAGTGTCCTCATCGGCCTAATGTGCCTAAGTGGCCTAATGGGCTTAATGGAAAAAAGAGGCCTAGGGGCCAAATGGTCCAAATGGGTGAATGGGCCTAATGGGTTGAATGAGCCTAATTAACCTAAGTGTCCCAATGGGCCAAATGGGACAAAGTGGCCTAATGGGCCTATGTTGTCTAATCAGACAAATGGGATTAATGGGCCTATGGGGCCTAATGGACCGAATGGGCCTAAGTGGCCTAATGGGCCTAAATAGCCTCATCGGCCTAATGGGATTAATGCAACAAGGGGGGGGGGGGATAAGTGGCCAAATGGGCCTTAATGGCCTAATATGACTAATTGGCCGAAGTGGTCAAAGTGGCCTAATGGGATAAGTGGCATAATAGACTGAATTGGCCTAAGTGGCCTAATGGACCTAAGTGGCCTAATTGGATTAATGGGCCTAAGTGGATTAATGGTCCTAATGGGCCTAAGTGGTCTAATGGGTTTAAGTGGCCTAATGGACCAAAGTGGACGAATGGGACTAATGGACATAGTGGGCCTAAGTTGCCTAAGTGGCGTAATGGGCCTAAGGGGACTAAGTGGCCTAATGTGCTTAATGGGAATAATGGGACTAATGGGCCTAGGTGGATTAATTGGCCTCAGTGGACTAATGGGTGTAAGTGGCCTAATGGTCCTAAGTGTTCTAATAGGCCTAAGTGGCCAAATGGGCCTAATGGGACTTAGTGGCCTAAATGGACTAATGGGTCTTAGTGGCCTAATGGGCCTAATTGTCCTAAGTGGCCTAAGTGGAATAATGGGCCTAATCATCCTAAGTGGCCTAATGGGCCTTAGTGGCCTAATCAGCTGAATGGGCCTAAGTGGCCTAATGGGCCTAATGGGCCTGATTGGCCTGATGGGCCTAACGGGCCTCATGGGACTAAGTTACATAATGTTCCAAATAGGCCTTAGTGTCCTAATGGGCCTAATGGGCCTAATGGTCCTAAGTGTCCTAATGAGGTGAATGGGCCTAAGTGGCCAAATGGGCCTAATGAACCTAATGGACCTAAGTGGCTTAATGGTCCTCAAGGGCATGATGGGCCTAATGGGCCCAAGTGGTTTAATGAGCTGAATGAACATGAGTGTCCTAATGGGACTGATGGTCTTGACCGGCCAAATAGGTTGAATGGGTCAAAGTGGATGAATGGGTCTGATGGGACGAATAGGCCTAAGTGGCCTAATGAACTGAATTGGCCTAACTGGCCTAATGCGCCTAATGTGCCTAAGTGGCCTGATGGGCCATATGAGCCTAATGGGACTAATGGACCTCAGTGGAATCATGAGCCTGATGGCCTAATGGGAATCATGGGCCTAAGTGGTCTAATGGTCCTAATGGTCCTAATGTAACTAATGGGCCTAAGTAGCCTAATAGGCCTAATGGTCGTCCATGGATTAATGGGCTTAAGTTACCTAATGGGTGTGATTGGCCTAAGTGGTTTCATGGGATTAATGAGACTAATGGGATTCAGTGGCCTGAGTAGCTGAATGAGCCTAAGTGGCCTAATGGGCATGATGGGAATGATGGACCTGATGGTCCTAATGGGCCTTAGTGGCATAGTTGTCTTCATGGGCCTAATTGGCCTGATAGGTCTAATGGACCTCAGTGGCCCAATGGACATTATGGGACTATGTAGACTAATTGGATGCATGGGTATTAGTGGCCTAATGGGCCTGATGGGCCTGATCGGCCTAATGGGCCTCATTGGTCTAAGTGGTTCAATGGTCCCCATGGACCTTACTATTTTAATGGATTGAGTGAGCCTAATGGGCCTGATTTGTCGAATGGGCCTCAGTGGCCGAGTGTGATTAATGAGCCTAATGGACCTGTAGGTCCAATGGGCATAATTGGCCTAAGTGGCCCAATGGGCCTAGTGGGTCTAAGTGGACTAATGGGATGAATGGCCCTAATGGGCCTAATGAGCCTAAGTGGCCCAATGGGCCTAATGGGGTGAATGAGCCTAAGTGGCCTAAGTGGCCTAATGGGAATAATGGGCCTAAGTGGCCAAATGGTCCTAATGGAAAGAATGGGCCTAAGTGGCTTAATGGGCCCAATGGGCCTAATGAGCCTAAGTGGCCAAATGGGCCTAATGGACCTAAGTGGTAGAATGGGCCTAATGGTCCTAAGTGTCCTCATGGGCCTAATTGCCTAAAGTGGATGGATGGGCCTAATGGGCCTCATGGGACTAATGGGTCTTAGGGGCCTAAGTGGCCTAACGGGCCCAGTGAGCCTAATGATCCTAAGTCTCCTAATGGGCTGAATGGGCCTAATGTGACTAGTGGGCATATGTGGCCAATGGGGCTAATGGGCCTAATGGGACTAGGTGGCCTAAGAGGCCAAATTTCCCTAATCAGACAATTGGGCTTAATAGGCCTAAGTGGTCGACTAGGACAAATCGTCCTAGGTGGCCAAATGGGCCTAAGTAGCCCACTGGGCCTAATTTTCCTGGGTGGCCGAATGGGCCTAATGGGCTTGATAGGCCTAAGTGGTTGGTCTAATGTGCCTGATAGGCCTAATTGGCCTAATGGGCCTAATGGGCATCATGGGCCTAAGTGGACCTCTTGGGCCTCATGGACCTAAGTGGTTAATGGGCCAAAGTGGACTAATGGGGTTAATGGGCCCAAGGGGCCTAATGGACCTAATGGTATTAATGGGTTTAATGGGCCTAGGTGCTAAATGTGAATAATGCGCCTAATGGGCTAAGTGGACTAATGGTCCTTAATGGACTAAATGACCTAATCGACCGAATGGTCCTAATGGTCCTAATGGGCCTAATGGGCTTAATGAGACTAAGTGGACTAATAGAACTAAGGGGTCTAATTGGCCTAAATGGCTTAATGGGCTTGGGTGGCCTAATGGGTTTAATGGGCTTAATTTTCCTAGGTAAAAAATGGTCCTAATGGGATGAATGGGCCTCAACGACCTAATGGACCTAAGCAGCCTAATGGGCCAAAGTGTCCTAATCGGCCTAATGGTCATAGTGGGTCAAAATGGCCTAGTGGTCCTAAGGGGCCTCATGGTCATAAGTTGTCTTATGGGCTAAGGTGGCCTAATGGGATTAATGGTCTTAACAGGCCTATGGTCCAAATGGGCCTAATTGGCCTCAGTGGCCTAAGAGGTCGAATGGGCCTAATGGGATTAATGGGTCGATGTGGTCTAATGGAAAAAGTTGCCTAATTGGCCTAATGGGCATAATGTGCCCAATGGGTCGAATGGGAGAAATGGGCCTAAGTGGCCTAATGGGCCAAATGGGCTTAATTTTCCTTAGTGGAATAATGTTCCAAAGTGTCTTAATGGGACAAAGTTACCTAATCAGCCTAATGGGATTAAGGGGCCTAATTGGCCTAATTGGTCTAACTGGACTAATGGGCCTAAGTGGCCTAATGGGCCTTAGTCTCCTAATCAGCGTAATGGGGATAAGTGGCGTAATGGGACTAGGTGGCCTAATGAGCTTAATGGGATTAACATATCTAGGGGCCAAATGTGCCTAATTAGTCGAACGGGCCTAATTAGCCTAAGTGGCATAACGTTCCTAATGGGCCTAAGTGGCATAATGGGCCTAAGTTGTCTAATCGGTCTAATGGGATTAGTGGGACTAAGGTGCCTAATGGGCCTAAGTGGACTAATGGGCTTAAATGGCCTAATCTTCCTAATGGGCTTAATGGGCCTAGTGAACCTAAGTGGCCTTATGGGCCTAATGGGCCTAAGTGTCTTGATCAGCCTAATGGGAAAGTGGCCTAATAGGCCTAAGTGGCTGAATGGCCTGAATGGGTCTAATTCGCCCAATGGGCATAATGAGAAAAAGTGGCCTAATGGGCCTAATGGGCCTAAGTGGCCTAATAGGGCCAATGGGCCTAAGTGGCCTCATGGTCCTTAAGGACCTTAGTGGCCTAATGGGCCTTAGTGGCCTCATGATCCAAATAGGCTTAATAGTCCTAATGAGCCTAATGGTCCTAAGTGGACTATGTGGTCCAATGGGCCTAATGGGATATATGGTCCTAATTTTCCTAATGGGACTAACGGGACTAAGTGGTCGAATGGGCCTAATGGTTTAATGGGCCTAATGGGTTTAATGGGAATAAGTTCCCTAATGGGCCTAATGGGCGTAATGGGTCGAAGTGTCCAAATGTGCGTAATGAGCCTTGGTGGGCCCAATGGGCCTAAGTGTCTTAATGGGTCGAATGGGCCGATTGGGCCGATTGGGCCAAAGTGGCCTAATGGGCCAAAGTGGTTGAATGGGACTAAGTGGCCTAATGGGGTTAATGGGCCTAAGTGTCCGAATGGGCCTAAGTGTCCAAATGGGGGTAATAGTCCTAAGTAGCAAAATGGGCTTATGTGGCCCAATGGGTCTAATGGGCCTAATGGGTGTAAGTAATGGTCATAATTGTCCAAATGCACCGAAGTGGCCTAATGGACTTAATGGGACCAAGTGGACGAATGAACCAAATGGGATGAAGTGGCCCAACTTGCCTAATGGGCCTAATGGGAAGAATGGGTGGAATGGGTCTAAGTGGCCTAATGGGCTTAATGGGCCTAAGTGGCCTAATGGGCCTAATGGACATAAGTGGCCTCATGGGCCTAATGGGGCTAAGTGGCCTAAGTGGTATAATTGGTCTAATCAATCGAATAGGCCTAATGGGCCTAATGGCCTAATGAGACCAAGTTTCCAAATGGGCCTAATGGGCCTTAGTGGCACAATGGGCCTAATTTTCCTAAGTGGCCTAATGGGCCTAATGGGATGAATGGGATGAACGAGCCTAATGGAACTAAGTGGCCTAATGGGCCTTATTGGTTAAATGGGACTAAGTGGAATAATGAGCCTAAGTGGCCGAATGAGCCTAAGTGGCCCAAATGGGCCTAATGATTCGAATGGGGCTAAGGGACTGAATGGGCCTAACGTTCCGAATGGGCCAAACGTGTCGAATGGGTCGAAGTGTCTTAATGGGCCTAAGTGGAATAATGGGGCTAATAGCCTGAATGGGTCTAAGGGGCCCGATGGGACGAATGGGCCTAATGGGCCAATGTGGACTAATGGGACTAATGGGCCTAATGGATCTAAGGGGCCCAATGGTCATAATGGGTCAAACGGGCCTAATGGGCCAAATGGGCCAAAGTGGACTAATCGTCCTAATGGGCCTAAGTGGACTAATGGGCCTAAGTGGCCTAATGGGACTAAGTTTCCTAATGGGAAAAAGTGGCCACATGGGATTAATGGGCCTAAGTGAAATAATGGGCCTAAGTGGCCTAATGGGCATAAGTGTCCTAATGGACCTAATGGGCATAAGTGGCCTAAGTGGCCTAATAGGACAAAGTGGCCTAATGGGCCTAAGTGGCCTAATAGGGACTAGTGGCCTAACGAGCCTAAGTGGCCTCATGGGCATAATGGGCCTAAGTGGTCTAATGGGCCTAATGGTCCTGATGGCTGGAATGAGCCTAATGGGTCTAATGGGATGAAGTGGTCTAATGGGCCTAATGGGCCTAAGTGGCCTAATGGGCCTAAGTTGTCTAATGAGCATAAGTGGCCTCATGGGCGTAATTAGACTAAGTGGCTTAATTTTCCAAATGGGCCTAATGGGTCTAAGTGGCATAAGGGAATTAATGGGAATAATGAGACTAAGTGTCCTAATCGACCTAATGAGATTAGTTAGTCGAAGTGGCCTAATGGGCCTAATGGTCCAAAGTGGTCTAATGGGTCGAATGGGCCAAATTGGACTAATGGGACTAAGTGGCCTACTGGGCCTATTGGGCCTAGGTGGCCTTATCGTCCTAATGGTATTAATGGGCCTAAATGGACTAGTGGGCATAATGGGCCAAAGTGGCCAAAGTGGCCTAATGGGCATAATGGGACAAAGTGGCCTAATGGGCCTAAGTGGCCTAATGGGCCTAAGTGTAATAACGGGCCTAAAAGGCCTAAGTGGCCTAATGGTTTTAATGGGACTAAGTGGTTTTATGGGCCTAATGGGCCTAAGTGGCCTCATGGGCCTAAAAGGCATAAGTGGCCTCATGGGCCTAATGGGCCTCAATGGCCTCATGGGCCTAATAGGCCTAAAGGGATTAGGGTGCCTAAGTGGCCTAATAGGCCTAATAAGCCTAATGGGCCTAGGTAGCCTAATGGACATAATGAGATTAAGTTATCTAATGGGCCCAATAGGACTAATGGGTTTAAGGGGCCTAAGTGGTTTAATGGGCCTAAGTGACCTAATCAACCTAATGGGTCTAATGGGTGTAATAGGGTTAAGTGGTCGAATAGGCATAATTTGCCTAATGGGACTAAGGGGCCTAATGCACTGAATGGGCTTAAGTGGTCTAGTGGGCCTAATGGGCCTAAGTGGCCTATTGGGCCAAAGTGACCTAATCAGCCTAATGGACCTAATGGGCGTAATGTGCCTAAGTGGTCGAATGGGATTAATTGGCTGAATGGTCATAATTTGCCCAGTGGTCCTAATGGGAATAATAGGCCTAGGTGGCTGAATTGGCCTAATGGGCCTAATGGGCATAAGTGGCATAATGGTCCTAATGGGCTGAATAGACCGAATGGGCCTAATGTGTCGAGTAGGCCTAATGGGCCTAAGGGGCTTAATGGGCCTAAGTGGCCAAATGGGCCTAATGGTCCTAAGTGGATGAATGGGCCTAATGGGACTAATGGAAAAAATATTCCTAGTGGGCCTAATGGAACTAAATGTCCTAATGGGCCTACAGGTCCTAAGTGACATAATGGGCCTAAGTGGAATAATGGGCCTAATGGGGCCAATGGGCCGTTGTGGCCAAATGGACCTAAGTGGCCTAATGGGATTAATGGGCCTAATGGACCTAATGGGTATAATGGGCTTAAGTGGCCTAAGTGGCCTAATGGGCCTAAAGGTCCTAATGGGCCTAAGTGGCATAATTATTCCAACTAGCCTAAGTGGCGTAATGGGCCAAAAGGGCCTAACAGGCCTAAGTGGCCAAAGGGGTCTATGTGGTCTAATGGTCCCAATGGGCCTAAGTGGCCTAAAGGGACTAATTGGCCTAACGGGGCTAATGGGCCTAACAGGACGAACAAGGCTATGTGGCCGAATAGGCCTACATGGCCAAATAGACATAAGTGGACTAATGGGCCTAAAGAGCCTAATCAGACAAAGGGCCCTAATGGGCGTAAGTGGCATAATAGTATCCTAATGGTCCTAAGTGGTCCAATGGGTCTAATGGGAATAATGGGCCTAAGTGGCCTAATGGGACTAATGGTCCTAAGTGGCATAATGGGCTAAATGAGATGAATTGGCCTAATGGGCCCAAGTGGCCTAATCGGCCTAAAGGGCCTAATGGGCCAAAGCAATCTAATGGGCCTAAGTGGCATAATCTGCCTAATGGTCCTAATGGGACTAAGTTTCCTAATGGGACTAAGTGGCATAATTGTAACCAAATGGGCATAAGTGGCCTAATGGGCCCAATGGGCCTAAGTGTACTAATGGTCCTAATGGGCCTAAGTGGCTGAATGGGCCAAATGGACTGAATGGGCCTAATGGAATGAATGGACCTAATGAGCCTAAGTGGCCTAATGGGCAGAATGGGCCTAAGTTGTTTAATGGGTCGAATGGTCCTAACAGGCCTAATGGTCCTAAGTGGTCGAAGGGACCTAATGATTTGAATGGGCCTAATGGTCCTAAATGGCCTAAGTTTCCTAATGGGCCTAAATTTCCTAATGGTCCAAATGGGCCTAAGTGGCTTAATGGGCCTAATAGGTTAATTCAAACTAAGTGGCATAATTGGACTAATGGAAGGAATGGGTTTAAGTTGCCCAATGGGCCTAATGGGATGAATGGGACAAAGTTTCCAAATGGGCCTAATTGGATGAAAGGTTTCAATTGGCCAAATGGGCCTAATGATCCTAATGGGCCTAATTGGCCTAATAGTCCTAATGGGCCTAAGTGGACTAATGGACATAAGTGGCCTAATGGTTTGAATGGGCCTAATGGGTCGAATGGACCCAATGGGCCAAAATGGTCCAGTGGGGTGAATTAGCCGAATGGGCCGAATTGGCTGAAGTGGCCTAATGGGCCTAATGGGCCAACTGGACTGAAGTGGCTTGTTGGGCCGAATGGGCCTAAAGGGTCCAATGGGCGTAATGGGCTGAATGGGACGAATGGGACTAAAGGGTCCAATGGGCCTAATAAGCCTAGTTATCTGAATGGGTCTAATGAGATTAGTGGGCTGAAGTGTCTTAATGGACTTATTGGACCTAATGGACCTATTGGGCATAATGGACCTAATGGGCCTAAGTGGCATAATGGTCTTAAGTGGACAAATGGACCTAATGTTTCAAATGGGCATAATGGACATAATGGGCCTAAGTGAACCAATGGTTCTAATGGGCTTAAGCGAGAAAATGGACTTAATGGGCCTAAGTGGACCAATGGGCCTAATGGGCCTAAGTGGTCTAATGGGCCTAAGTGGCCGAATGGGCTGAATAGGTGTAATGTGCCTAATGGTCCTAATGGGTCGAATGGACCTAATGGGCCTAAGTGGCCTAATAGGACGAAGTGGCCTAATGTGCCCAATGGGCCTAACTGGCCGAAGTTGCCTAATGGGCCAAATGGTCCAAATAGGTCTAAGTGCCCTAATGGGCCTAAGTTCCCTAATGGGTCGAAGTGGCCTAATGGACACAATGGGCCTAAGTTTCATAATGGGCATGAGGGACCTAAGTGTCCTAATGGTCCAAAGTGGATGAATAGGCCTAATGGGCCTAATGGGTATAATGGGCATAATGGGTCTCAGTGGCCAAACGGGGCTAATGGGAATAATGGGAAAAAGTGTCTGAATGAGCCTAATGGGCCTAAGTGGACCAATGGGTTGAATGGGCCTAATGTTTCTAATGGTCCTAAGTGGGCCTACTAGGCCTACTGGGCCTAATGGGACTAATGGGCCTACTAGGTCTAACGGGACTACTGTGCCTACTAGGTCTAATGGTCTTAATGGTCCTAAGTGACATAATGTTACTAAGTGGCCTAATGGGCACAAGTTTCCTAATGTGTCTAATGGGCCTAAGTGGCCTAATAGGTTTAATGGTCCAAATGAGCCTAAGTGACTTAATGGGCCAAAGGTGACAAATGAGACTAATGTGATTAATGGGCATAATGGGCCGAAGTGGCCAAATGGTCCTAATGGGCTTAAGTGTCCTCATGGTCCTAATGGGACACAATGGCCTAATGGGCCTAATGTGCCTATTGGGCCTAAGTGGCCTAATGGGACAAATCGAACGGATGCACATATGGGCATAATGGGTCTAATGTGTCTAATGGTCCTAAGTGGCCTAATGGGCCTAATGGTCATAATGGGACAAAGTGGATGAGTGGGAATAACGGGCCTAATGGGACAAAGTGTCCAAATGGTCCTAATGGGTCAAAGTTGCCTAATGGATCTGTTCGGCCTAAGTGGCTTAACAAGCCTAATGGGCCAAATGGGCCTAAATTTCCTAATGGGACAAAGTGGATGAATGTGTCTAAGGGACAAATAGGCATAATGGGCCGAATTGGAAAAAGTGTCCAAATGGTCCAAATGGGCCTAAGTGGCCTAGTGGGCCTAATGGGACTAATGAGAAAAAGTTGGTACAATTTCACTTTTCTATTTCCCTGGGTATGATTCCTTTTTGATTAACATCATTCTTTCTTCTCTTCCACCTAGATACAATAAATCTAGATATGATTTGGAATAACTCTTTTCCCCTTTATTCCATCAAGCTTGCATGACAAGTTCTCCAATAAACCTATGATTTATGAAATATGAATCATCAAATCATAGTCACATTTAATTTTATCATAGTCATCAGACTTTGATACTTCATCAAAAAAAACACTTCTTTCATACTGAATCCAATGTCAATCTGATGAACATTTAATTCCAGGAAGATGCATTCTCCATGGGACTGATTATCTCTTTCCAGATAATGATCAATTCCTCATTATGATCTATTCACATACCAGACCCAAGATAAGTCTGATTAGTGCTTTTTATTTCAAGCATATTTGCCTCATTATAATGGAAAGAGTGAGTCTGATTCTTTTGAAAACAATGGCCAGTGAGATTTCCACCAAATACAAAGTGAGGTGACTTTTTTTCTTTAAAATCTTTCCTTGAAAACAAAATACAACACATGAAAACAAACACCTTCCTCATCATCATGGTCCCAACAATCCCCCCCTTTGGATTTTTGTTATCAATCAAGTTTTATAAATAATTGAACATAGGCCTGTTTGGCCCATTTGGGCTATTTCCCACTTATTCCCATTAGGGAACCTAGGACTATTAGGCCCATTAGGCCACATACACCCATTAGACCCATTAGTCCACTTAGGCTTATTAGGTGCATTATCCCATTTAGCCCATTTGGCCACTTAGGTCTGTTAGGCCCATTAGTCCACTTAGGAACTTAAGGCCCATTAGGCCACATCATCCCATTAGGAAACTTAGGCCACTTAGGCCCATTGGACCTGTTATGCCCATTAGACCCATTAGGCCCATTCATCCCATTGGACCCATTAGGGAACTTAGGCCACTTAGGCCCATTAGGACACGTAGTCCCATTAGAACCATCAAGCTTATTAGATAACTTAGTCCACTTAGTCCCATTGAACCCATTACCTCCATTATGCCCATTAGACCCATTAGTCCGATTAGGTTACTTAGGCCCATTAGACCCATTAGGACCATTAGGCCCACTAGGAAACTTAGGACACTTAGGGCCATTAAGCCACTTAGACTCATTAGACCCATTAAGCCCATTAGGAAACTTAGGAAACATAGGCCCATTAGGCCACTTAGACCTATTAGACCCATTATGCCCATTAGGCCCATTTGGCCACTTCGGCCTATTAGGCCCATTAGTACACTTAAGCCCATTAAGCTCATTAGGCCACTTCGACCCATTAGGAAACCTAGGACACTTAGGCCCATTGGATCCATTAGACCCATTGGGCCCATTAAACCCATTATTCCCATTAGGTGCATTAGGTAACTTTGGCCACTTAGGCATGTTGGACCCATTAGGCCCATTGAACCCATTCGACCCATTAGTCCCATTAAACAACTTAGGCCACCTAGGCCCATTATGCCACTTAGGCCCATTAGACCCATCAGGTCCATTAGGAAACTTTGGCCACTTAGGCACATTTGGCCCATTTAGACCATTAGGCCACTTAGGCTCATTCCACCCACTCATCCCATTAGTCCCATTAGACCCATTAGGCCGATTAGGCCACTTAGGCGCATTTGACCCATTAGGCCCATTAGGAAACTTAGGACACTTAGTCCCATTCTACCACTTACACCCCATTTGACCCATTAGACCCATTAGGCAACTTAGGCCACTAAGGCCCATTAGTCCACTTAGACCCATTGGACCCATTAGGCCCATTAGGAAACTTAGGCCACTTAGGGTCATTAGGCCACTTAGACACATTAGACCCATTAGGCCCATTAAGCAACTTAGGCCACTTACACCCATTGGAACCATTAATCTCATTACGCTCATTAGGCAACTTGGGCCACTTCGACCCATTAGGCCACTTATGCCCATTGGAACCATTAGGCAGTATTATCCATAATGGGACAATTAGGCCCATTAGACCCATTGGACACATTAGACCACTTAGACAAAATATGCCCATTATGCCACTTAGGAACATCAGGCTACTTAGTCCCATTATACCCCTTAGACCCATTAGGCCCATTGGGCCCCTTAAGCCCATTTGGCCAATTAGTGCATTAGGTCCACTAGGCATAATTGGCCATAATGGGCCCATTCATCCCATTAAGTCACTTAGGCCCAATGGGTCCAATCATCCCATTCGACTTATTAGTTCACTTAGGGAACTTAGTCCCATTAAGATCCTTATACCCATTAGACCCATTGTTCCCATTAGGCCCCTTAGGCCCATTAGGCCAATTAGGCCATTGTGCCCATTAGGCCCACTAGGTCACTTAGGCCTAATAGTCCTATTAGGACTATTAGGTCACTTAGGCCACTTAGGCCCATTAGGCCCCTTAGACCCATTAGTCCCATTGGTCCCCATAGGTCCATTGGGCCCATTAGGCCCATTAGGTACATTAGGCCACTTAGGCCTATTCATCCACTTTGGCCCATTATTCCCCTTAGACCCATTAGGCCCATTGCGCCCATTAGGCACATTAGGTACATTTGAGAAATTTGGCCATTAGTCCCATTAGGCTGAATTGACCATAATGGGCCCATTAGGCCACTTAGGCCCATTAGGACCATTAGTATATTAGATATATTAGGTTGAATCGGTCATAATGGATCCAATAGGCCACTTAGGCCCAATAGGTCCATTAATCCCATTAGGCCCATCAGCCCATTGAGGCCCAATTTCTCCACTCGACCCATTAATCCCATTAATCCTATTAGGCCAAATGGGGCTTAATGGGCCTATTAGTACACTTATGCCCAATAGGACCATTTGGACCATTAGGCCACTTAGGCCACTCAGGCCCATTAAGATAATTTGGCTCAGTGGACCCATTAGGCCCATTAATCCCATTAGGCCCATTATACCCATTAGGCCACTTAGTCCCAATTGGCCGATTAGGCCACTTAGGCCCATTTGGACCATTAGGCCACTTAAGCCCATTAGATCCATTTTTTCCATTAGGCTGATTTTTCCACTTAATCCCATTAGACCCATAAGGCTAGTTAGGCCAGTTAGGCACATTCGATCCTTATGCCCATTTGGCTATTTAGGTCAATTTAGTTCATTTAGGCCAATTTGGCTGATTAGCCCATTTAGGTCATTTAGGCCAATTAGGGTGTTTAGGCCATTTAGGCCAATTTAGGCCATTTAGGCCAATGAGGCCAATGAGACTAATTCAGGCTAATTAGGCCAATTTAGGCCCTTTTGGGCATTTAATCCAATTAGAATATTTAGTCTATTTAGGCCAATTAATCCAATTATTCCAATTAGTCCTATTAGGCCAATTAGGCCAATTAGAAAATTTAGTTCATTTAGGTCATTTAGGCCAATTTTGGTCATTTATGCTAATTAGTCCATTTAGGCCAATTTAGGTCATTTAGACTATTTTGGCCAATTTAGAACATTTTGGCCAATTCGTCCAATTATGCCATTTAGGCCAATTTAGACAATTTAGACCAATTATGTCAATTAGTTCAATTAGGCTATTTAAGTCGATTATGCCAATTTTTACCATTTGGGCCAATTATGCCAATTATGCAATTTAGGAAATTTAATCCAATTAGTACAATTAGGCTAATTTTTTCCATTTAGGCCATTTAGACCAATTTAGGTCATTTAGGCCAATTTGGCCAAATAAGCCAATTACATAATTTAGGCAATTTAATCCAATTATGCCATTTAGGCCAATTTAGGCCATTTAGACCAATTAGAACAATTTTTAACATTTATTCCATGTAATCAAATTAGTCCATTTAGTCCAATTTAGCTCATTTATACCAATTAGGAAAATTATACCAATTAGGCAATTCAGACCAATTAGACCAATTAGGCCATTTAGGCCAATTTAGGCCATTTAGGTCATTTAGGACATTTAGTCCAATTAGGCCATTTAGGCCAATTAGTCCATTTAGGACAATTATATCAATTATTCCATTTAGGTTATTTAGGACAATTAGGCCATTTATACCATTTAGACCAATTTAGGCCATTTAGACCAATTAGGCCAATTTATGTCATTTAGGCTAATTTAGGCCAATTAGTCCAATTATACCAATTAGTTCAATTAGTACATTTAGGAAATTTAGAACAATTAGTCCAATTATTCCATTTAGGCTAATTAAGCCATTTAGGCCAAGTATGCCAATTAGACCATTTAGGCCAATTTAGGCCATTTAGGTCAATTAATCAATTTGGTCATTTAGGTCATTTAGTTTATTTAGGACAATTAGTCTATTTATACCATTTAAGACATTTAGTCCAATTAGGAAAATTATACAATTTAGGCTATTTAGACCAATTTTGGTCATTTAGTCCATTTAGGCTAATTTAGGACATTTAGGCAATTTAGGCTAATTTAGACCATTTAAGACAATACGACCAATTTTTCCATTTAGGACAATTTATTCCATTTAGGCCAATTAGTAAAATTATTAAATTTAAGACTATTTGAAAAATTTATGCCAATTAGGCCATTTAGGACAATTTGACCAACTAGACAATTTAGGGAATTTAGGTCAATGAGGCCAATTAGGCTAATTTAGGTCATTTATTCCAATTAGACCATTTAGGCCATTTAGAACAATTTAGGCCATTTAGGCTAGTTAGTAAAATTAAACAAATTTTTTATTTTTTTGCAATTTATGTTAATTAGGCCATTTAGTAAAATTTAGACCGTTTAGACCAATTAGGCCAATTAGGCCAATTTTAGTCATTTAGGCCAATTAATTTCATTTAGGCCAATTAGGCCATTTGGATAATTTACTATGAAGTGACACACAATACATAGACTTTCAGGTATGATTACTCATAAGCAGATGAGGCTTCTTCTCATGAAGTTCGCACTTGGTAATTCTAGGACATGAGATTATGAGAACAGACTGGTCAGTAGGAATTCTGCATGTTTTGGTGTCATCAAATATTCCTATCTATGAGTGTGTGTGATGGTCCTTATACTTTAAGGTTATATTAAATCATGTCACAACTTTCATACATAGATGTATGTCGTAAACCATGACAATAATAGCTCATCGGAAAGTTGGATACATTGGGTGTGTCACGAGTGATATGTCATTAATGAATAAGTTGAGGAAATATTTGTCCCTTCCAGATTTATAGAAGCTGATATTTCAACCCTTTGATTGGAATAAAACTGTTGCATTAAATTCCATAGTCGAGGTGTAATAGTGTGTTTATTTCAGTTAGTCAATGGAAGACATATTGAACATATAGGTTAGTGACATGGATTTGCAACCTTCTTGATGAGATATTATGATAAAGAGATTATATTACATAGTGAGCATTCGTATATGGTTTTTGATGTTGTGAAATCAAGTTCTTTCTCTTGGATGCCTTGACCCATTGCTAGACAGTAATCTTGGACTTTAGGCAAGTCTGCATAATGTTAATGAGAAGGAATCCTAGAGGGTCACACACTAAGTGTTTTTATTTATCTCGATTAAATTCTATTTGAGTTTAATTGATGGAATAAATATTATTCTCAAGTCTCAAGAATAATTTTATTCAATTTATATTGATCGCATAAAGTAAATAAATATTTATTCACCACCATGTGAATAAAATATTTATTTTATTTATTGAATATTTTAATAAATATTTATTCGCTATATTGTACATAAAATATTTATTTATGAATAAAATATTTATTCAGTTGTTCAATAAATTATAGAGGACTGTAAACGGACCAAGACTGAGTCCATTGACAAATATTAATTAACAATACCATTATATAATTTTTGTTATTGCGCAAGTTGGAGTGGGCCACAAAATAATAATAATTATTATGCGATATGGAATTTATTGAAGGTAATTAATGTTATTTAATGGCCAATATGAAATTAAATAATATTTTAAATTAAATATCAACTCTATAAATATATGGCTATTTCTATTTTTAGAGAATCCAAAACTTGATAATAGAAAATTATTGCATACAATGAATTCTCTCTCAACTCCTTCTCTCCCTCGCTCAAGAATAAGAAGTGCAAGAAAGATTTCTTCAAGACCGAAGAAAAAGTGATCAAGAACGGGCAACATAAGACATTGGACTCCCCGCACTAGAACATGGAGATCGAGTGGTGTTTCTCAGAGATCATAGGAGCATGTGTGGATCTCTGGTATAGGGATTTTATCCTTGGATCCTCACAGTGCAATGATTGTAACCTGAAAGGGTATTTTCAGATGATCAAAATTCACTAGTGAAGAAAGTCCTTAAGCACAGGTATTTGTTTATTTAAATATTAAAAAAATTAAATTTAAATTTTGACATGAAAGATCCTCACTCTTGGTTTCTAGCAACAATTTTTAAAATAAATTTTAATACATCATCTATCTTTTAATGATTCTGTTATGCCTGAAACTACCACCACCACCACTGCTACCGATGCGGCCTTCATCGCCCCCCACCCCACTACCACCGCCATCGCCACCGTCATCAGCTCGACCACCACTAGTACCCTCATTGAAATCACTCGAGGTATCATATAAGGAGTGCATTGATGTTATACATGAATCAAAATTAATAGTAGTCTCTGATGGAAGTGGTGGACTTATAACTGACATGTCTTTCAAGAAGTTATCGGTGACCAATTTACTTCTCTCACACTCCCTTATATCTCTTTTTTGGAATTGTCTACTTCTACATGAGAATTTTTCATCTTGGGGTTTAGATAGGTTTGAGAGGCACTCGATGGGGGAAAATACCTAGTGGGGATGATTTTTTTTCATGGGTCGACATCAGACTCTTCTATGGTGCTCATCACCTAATACTTGTCTTAAATGATCATTTTTCCCGAAGTTTCCATCTTCTTTCTCATCAAGGGCCTCTAGGATACACTATTGAAGATATAAACAAGATATTTAATTACAAATTACGTATCAAAATTTAAAATATTAATAAAAAAAACTTACAATATTTTCTTATGTTTGTGCATTTACAGCTCTTCTGTAATTTTTCTTTCTATTCAAGGAAAATAATTTTTCTTGAGGCGCACGATGTTTGATGCCAAATTCCTCTTGATGAAAATGAAATTGATTAGTATAATACTACATTATTGAATAATATGAAAGTGATAAACCAAGAATGAATTAAAATTGCAGATTTTGAAGAAATCTATAAAATGAATAAGCATCTAAATATACATTTAATTAGAAATTTAATACTAGTGACATAACATAAACAATACATACTAATTAGCATGATAAACATGTGTATACTATGGATTCCTCTTGTATATTCATTTTAGTCTAATTCCATTTATGTTGTGTAATTTGGTTATTCGTTCAGTTGGTAATTTTTATCATTTTTCCATTTGGCTATTTGGCTAATTGGCCAATTAGGCCATTTAGGAAAATTAGGAAAAATAGAAAAATTATTCCAATTAGGTCATTTAGGTCAATTAGTCCATTTAGAAAAATTAGGTCGTTTAGTCCAATTAGTACATTATGCCAATTAGGTCATTATTCCATAGGAAATTTTGGACTTTAATCCATTTAGGCTAATTAGTCCATTAGTCTATTTAGGCCATTAGGCCATTTAGGCCAATTAGGCTAATTAGACCATTTAGGTCAATTAGGCCAATTAGGCTAATTAGACCATTTAATCCAATTAGATCGTTTATTCCATTTAGACCAATTAGGCCATTTAGACAAATTAGGTCATTTATGACAATTAGTCCATTAGACTATTTAGACCAATTTGGCTATTAGTCCATTATCCCATTAGTTCATTACACCATTAGGCCAATTGGTCATTTGGCGATTTGACCATTTATGCCAATTTATGCCAATTAGTCCAATTAGGCTAATTAGGACAATTAGACCATTTGTTCTAATTGGACCATTTAATCCAATTGAACCATTTAATTCATTTCGACCAATTCGACCATTTAGACCCATTTGGCAGTTTAGGCCAATTTAGGCCAATTTAGGCCAATTAGGCCAATTAGGTCAATTAGGACAATTAGACCAATTAGACCATTTAATACAATAATACCATTTAATCTATTTAGACTAATTCGGCCATTTAGAACAATTAGTTCATTTATGTCAATTAGGACATTATGCCAATTATGCCATTAGGCTATTAGTCCATTAGGTTATTTAGACCAATTGGGTCATTTAGGTCATTAGGCCATTAGCCCATTAGTTCAGTGGGTCATTAGGCTAATTGGTCATTTGGTCATTTAGACCAATTTAGACCAATTTAGGCCAATTAGAACAAAACAATCCTACAACCTAGAACCAAAACACTATATCTAATACACTAATAGCTAAGGCCTAATGAGGCCCATTAGGCCGACTAGGCCACTTAGGTCCATTAGGTCACTTAGGTCCATTCTCCCCATTCGGCCCAATAGGCCACTTAGCCCCATTATGCTCATTCGACCATTTAGGCCCATTAGGCCCATTAGGCCGATTTGGCCACTTAGGCCCATTAGGATCATTAGGACACTTAGGCCCATTAGGGACACTATACCACATAGGACCATTAAGTCTATTCATTCTACTCGACACATTAGTCCCATTCAAACCATTAGGCCACTTAGACCCATTAAACCCATTACGACGGTTAGGCCACTTAGGCATATTAGGCTAATTATGCCTATTGAGCCACTTAGGATCATTATGACCATTAGGACCATTAGGCCACTTAGGCCCATTTAGACCATTAGGCCCATTAGTCAACTTAATCCCATTAGGCTGATTAGGCCACTTAGTCTCATTGGCCCACTTAGGCCCATAAAGGCCCATTAGGTACATTAGGCCACTAAGGCCCATTAGGATCATTAGGTGCATTCGACGCATTAGGCCCATTAGGCCACTTAGGTCCATTTAGACCATTAGGTCCATTATGATGATTAGGCCACCTGGGCCCATTAGGCCCATTAGGCCACTAAGGCCTATTAGGCCCATTAGGCACATTCATCCCATGAGGGAAATTATCCCCATTAGCACCATTAGGCCCATTAGGCCACTTAGGCTCATTAGTCCCATTAGTCCCCTTAGGACCATTAGGCCCATTAGCCCACTTAGGCCCATTCAAAAACTTAGGCCCATTAGCCCACTTTGGTCCCTTGAGACCATTTGGCCCATTTGGCCCCTTAGTCCACTTAGGCCTATTTGGCCCGTTAGGTCTCTTAAGACACTTAGTACCATTAGGCCACTTAGGCCCATTGATCCCATTAAGCTCGTTTTCCCCCTTAGACAACTTATCCCAGTTAGTCTCATTATGCCACTTAGGCCCCTTAGGCCCATTAGGCCACTTAGGCCCATTGAGCCCATTAGGCCCATTAGGCCCCTTATGTCACTTATGCCGCTTAGGCCCATTAGACCTATTAGGCCAATAAGACCACTTAGGCCCATTATGAGACTTAGGCCCATTAATCCCATTAGGCCACTTAGGTTGCTTAAAACCATCAAGCAGATTAGGCCACTTAGGCCCATTAGACCCATTATCCATTGGGGCCATTAGGCATCTTAGGCCAATTGGGCCACTTAGGCCCATTAGTCCACTAAGGCCCATTAGGCCACATAGGTCCATTAGGCCACTTATGTCTGTTAGGCCCATTGGTCCCATTAGGCCACTTAGTCCCACTCGACCACTTAGGCCCATTAAACCCATTAGGCCCTTTAGGTCACTTAGGTCACTTATGACCATTAGGTTAATTTGACCCATTAGGCCCATTGGCCATTAGGCCCATTCGGCCCCTTAGGCCCACTAATCCCATTATGCAACTTCTCCTCATTAGGCCACTTAGGCCAATTATGCCCATTAGTCCACTTAGGCCCATTAGTCCCATTAGTCATATTAGGCCACTTTGGCCCATTAGTCCCTCAAAATCATTTTTTAAATTTTCATAAAAGCCACTTTGAGGAAAAATTGGGATCCGTACACCATAAAACATGACACGTATCCAAATTTCAAAAATAGTCCACATATTTAAAATTTTAAATGAGTATCATCACCGCGGGAACCGTTGTATCAGTGATAGATCCTGCAAATCACGTAGCAACTACATCAAAGATAGCACGTCAAAGAAGTTGTCACCATCATCATCACCTTTTTTCATCATCACCACATTTTCATCCACTCTGAACATCATTTTTGTAACCATTATCTCCAGAGTCACCACATCGTTGGAGGGAACACCACCTTTGTCGTCGTCGACCATCATCGTCGGAGCTGAGAACCATAGTAAAATTAACCAGGACGTGCACTAATCACCACGGATTTCTTCATATCACCGTCATAGAACTCTAACAACACCACCAAAAAACCATCAAAACATAACATCACAACCATTCGAACCATCAATGATGGTTCATTCATCCTCCTGGAAATCCTATGGCCCTCGAACCGCACCTCCCATAACCTCCATGAAGACCCGTGCACCAGTCTAACAAGGAAAGGAGCATAGTAAGGATGAGTAGATGGATGCCTCAGTAGGGGATCAAGTGAAAAACCACATCAGTCAAACAAAATAGAGAACCAACAACAGAGAAAAAAAATTGATACCAAACAAAAACACCATACGAGACCTTAATCTTCATCTAAAAAATAGAGAAGGATCCAAACAGATTAATGAACTTGAGTTGAGGCCACTATAAGCACTACTCCATCACCAACCCAAGTAGGTCTAGATCCCAAATCAAGCTCTACCAAAGTGGAGTCCAAGGTGATGGTTAGTCCATCATTGGTAGAGGATAAAGAAGGCATCAGACACACTCACCAGTTCCGACCCAAGCCGTCTAAAGCACTCACACACACATACCCAGAATGGGGGTCTGATGGGTAGGGATAGATCGAAATATGGATGGTGAGAGACACATGATGAACACACCAAAAAAACCACATCAGTCAAGAAGGAAGAAAAATAAAGAAATAGAAAGAAGATGATGGACTAGGTGAAGTGGGACCGTCATTGTCGAGCAGACCCTCAAAACCCTAAGAGGGGAAGAGGAGGCAAAAAGAGCAATAGGAGTTAGGCGAGTGTGGATCTATTAGGTTCATTTATTAAGATCATTAGTCTCATTAGGACACTTAGTCCCATTAGACCCATTTGTCCCATTACAAACATTAGGTCCATTCGACCACTTAGGCCCATTAGTCCCATTAGTCCACTTCGTCCCATTCGGTCCATCCATCCCATTAGGCCACTTAGGACCATTTGGCCCATTAAACCCATTAGATTAGGCCTATTATTCCACATAGGCCCATATGACCCATTATTCCATTTAGTCCAATTAGACCCATTAGGCCACTTTAGGCCCATTAGGCCCATTAGACCCATTATTCCACTTAGGGCCTTTAGGCCACTTTGGCCCATGAGGAACATTAGGCCAATTAGTCCACTTAGTCCCATTTGGCCTATTAGGCCACTTAGTACCATTATGCCAATTTGTACCACTAAGCCCATTGGGTTAGGCCCACTAGGCCACTTAGGACCATATGGCCCATTAGGCCCATTAGTAAAATTATCCCAATTAGGGCCATTATGAACATTAGGCCCACTAAACCCATTAGGCCACTTAGGCCCATTAGGCCACTTAATACTATTAGGCCGCTTAAGCCCATTAGGCCACTTGGGCCCCTTCTGCCCATTATGCCACTTAGGCCCATTCGGAGCATTAGTCCCATTAGGCCACTAAGGCCCATTATTCCACCTAGGCCCATTAGGCTCATTAGTCCCATTAGGAACATTAGACCACTTAGGCCCCCTAAGGAAACTTAATCCCTTAGGATTATTAGGCCCCTTACGCCCGTTAGGCCACATAGGCCGATTAGGCCACCTAGGCCCATTTATCCCATTAATCCCATTACACCACTTAGGACCATTCGGTGCATTAGGCCCATTAGACAACTAAAGCCATTTAGACCCATTAGTCCCATCACGACACTTAGGCCCATTAGGCCACTTAGTCCCCTTAGGCCCAATAGGCCACTTATGCCCATTAGGCCCATTAGTCCACTTAGGCCCCTAGGCCACTTAGGATAATTGGGCCACCTAGGCCCATGAGGCCCATTAGGCCCATCGGGCCCATCAGGACCATTAGTCCCACTAGGCCACTTAGGCCCCTTAGGCCACTTAGGCCTATTCGGCCCATCAAGCCCATTAGGACACTTAAGACCATTAGGCCACTAAGGCCCATTAGGCCACTTACGCCCATTAGTCCACTTAGGCTTATTCGGCTCATAAGGCCCATTAGGCCAATAAGTCCCATTAGTCCCATAAGGCCACTTAGGACCATTTGGCCCATTTGGCCCATCAGGCCACTTAGGCCATTGAGGCCCATTAAGCCCATTTGGCCACTTAGTCCCATTAGGACCATTTAGTCCATTGGGCCCATTAGGCCTATTAGGCCACTTAGGCCCATTAGGTCAGTGAGGTCCATTCAGACCATTAGGCCACTTAGGCCAATTAGCCCACTTAGTCCCATTAGGCCAATTAGGCCACTAAGGCCCATTAGTCTCATTAGCCCACTTAGGCCCATTAGTCCCAATAGGCCCATTAGGCCCATAATTCCCATTAACCCTTTAGGTCCATTAGGCCACTTAGGCCCATTAGGCCACTTCATCCCATTAGGCTAATTCAGCCACTTTGGCCCATTAGGCCCATTCGACACTTAGGCCCATTAGGCCCCCCATTAGGCCACTTAGGCCCATTAGACCCACTAAGTTACTTAGTCCAATTAGGCCCATTGGGCCACCTAGGCCCATTTGGACCATTAGGCCCATTAGTCCACTTAGGCCCATTAGGACACTTAGGCCCATTTGGCCCATTTGGCCACTTAGGCCCATTTGGCCCATTTGGCCACTTCATCCCATTTGGCCCATTATTCCTATTCGCCCCATTAGGCCCATTCATTCACTTTGTTACATTAGGCCAGTTAGGCCCATTTTCCCCATTAAGCCACTTAGGGCCAATAGGCACATTGGGACACTTAGGCCCATTAGTCCAATTTTCCCACTTTGGCCCATTAGGCCCATTATGCCCATTCGTCCATTTTGGTCAATTAAGACCATTAGATCCATTAGGCCACTTAGGCCCATTAGATCCATTAGGCCCATTTGGACACTATGTCCCATTAGGCCCATTATGACCATTAGGTCCATTCATCCACTTTGACCCATTAAGACACTTAGACCCATTTGGCCACTTTGGGCCATTATTCCCATTAAGCCCATTAGGCCCACTCGTCCAATTTGTCCCATTTTTTCACTTAGGCTTATTAGACACATTAGGACACTTAGGCCAATTAGACCCATTAGGCAACTTATGCCCATTGGTCCACTTAGTCCCATTATGCCACTTAGGCCCAGTAGGCCGAGTAGGCCCATTAGGACCATTAGGCCAAGTAAGCCCATTAAGACTAGTAGGCACACTTGGGCCCATTAGACCCATTAGGCCTATTGGTCCACTTAGTCCCATCAGGACCATTAATCCAATTAGGCCAATTATGCCCATTCAACAACTTAGTCCCATTAGGCACATTCAGACTATTAGGTTCATTAGGCCCCCTTAGAACCATTAGACCCATTAGGCCACTTTGGACCATTTGACCCATTCGAAACATTTGACCCATTAGGCCTATTAGTCTCATTAGGAACATTCAGGCCATTGTCCCATTAAGACCATTCGGCCACATAGGCCCATTAGGCTGCTTTAGCCCATTAGGCCCTTTCAGCGCATAATGCCCATTTGGCCATTAGTCCATTCAGGCTATTAGGCCCATTTAAGCCACTTAGGCTCATTCGGCCACTTAGACCCATTAGGACACTTATTTCCATTAGGCCACTTAGTCCCATTATCCCAATTAGGCCCATTAGGCCACTTAAGCCTATTTGGCCCATTCATCTCATTCGTCCCATTAGGAACATTATGCCACTTTGGTAATTTAGGACCACGGGGCCACTAAGGCCTAATAAGACCATTTGGAAACTTGGGCCCATTATGACACTTAGGCCCATTAGCACGATTCGGTTGATTAGGATAATTAGGCCACTTAGGCCCATTAGGCCCATTAGGCCACTTAGGCCCATTAAGCCCATCAGGCCACTTAGGCCCATTAGGTCCATTAGTCCACTTAGGCCCATTCGTCCCATTCAACCCATTAGGCTAGTTGAGCCACTTAGGCCCATTTGGCTCATTCATCCACTTGGGACCATTAAGCACATTAGGCCACTTTGTCCCATTAGTATAATTAGGCACATTAGGCCACTTACACCCATTCGGCCCATTGGTCCACTTAAGACCGTTCGACCACTTAGACCCATTAGCCCCATTAGTCCACTTAGACCCATTTATCCACTTAGGCCACTTCACCCCCATTAGGCCACTTAGGCCCATTCGGTCACTTAGGCCCATTAGGCCACTTTGACCCATTAGGACCTTTAGGACAATCAGTCCGCTTAGGCCCATTCATCACATTAAACCCAATAAGCCACTTAGGCCCACTGGGCCCATTAGGCCACCTCGTCCCATTATGCCCATTTGGCCACTTCATCCCATTACACCCAATGGACCACTTAGGCCCATTAGACCCATTAGGCTCATTCGTCCACTTAGGCCCATTACCCCATTAGGCCCATTAGGCATATTAGGCTTGTGAGGCCACTGATTCCCATTAGTCCACTAAGGCCCATGATGCCACTTAGGCCTATTATGCCCATCAGACCACTTAGACCCATTCGACCCATTAGTCCACTTACGCCCATTAGGCCCATTAGTCCACTTATGCCCATTCGGCCCATTCGACCACTTAGTCCAATTCATCCCATTAGGTCACTTAGGCCACTTAGCCCCATTAGGCCCATTGGGCAGTTTAGGCCTATTAGGAAACTTAGGCCCATTAGTTTGATTATTCCACTTAGGCCCATTAGGCCCATTAGGCCACTTAGACCCAATCGACCCATTAATCCCATTAGGCTGATTAGGCCCATTAGGCCCATTAGGCGCACTAGGCCCAGTTATCCCATTATTCCCCTTAGGACCATTAATCCCATTAGGCCAATTGGGAAACTTAGGCCCATTAGGCCACTTAGGTCCATTAGGCACACTATGCCACTTAGGGTAATTAGGCCCATTCGTCCAATTAGACCCATTAGGCCCATAATTCCCCTAGACCCATTAATCTCAGTAAGCCCATTAGGACACTTAGTCCCAATAGGTCACTTAGCCCCATTAGACAGATTGGGCGACTAAGGCCCATTAGGCCACTTAGGCCCACTGGGCCAATTAATCCCATTAGGCTGATTAGGCCACTTAGTCTCATTAGGCCACTTAGGTCAATGAAGCCCATTAGGCCCATAAATCCCATTTTGACAATTAGGAAACTTTGGCCAATTAGGCCACTTTGGACCATTAGTACACTTAGTAAATTAGGACCATTAGGCTCATTAGGCCACCAAGACCCATTTTGCCCATTGGGCCCATTATGCCCATTAGGTCGATTAGGAAACTTAGGACCTTTAGGCCACTTCAACCCATTAGGCACATTAGACCCATTAGGCCACTAAGGCTAATTAGGCCTATTAGTCCCATTTGGACCCTAGGCCCATTAATCCCATTATGCCCATTAGGCCACCTAGGCCCATTATTCCCCTTAGGCCCATTAGACCCCTTAGGCCCATTACACGCATTATGCCGATTACACCCATTATGCCAATTAGGCCACTTAGGCCCATTAGAGAACTTAGTCCCATTAGGCCACTTATGCCCAATAGGCGCATTAGGCCACTTAGGTTAATTAGGCCCATTCCTACCATTAGGCCCATTGGGCCCCTAGGCTTGTTACCTTAAGCCCATTCAGCCACTTAGGCCCATTATGTCACTTATCCCCATTAGGTATATTAGGCGACTAAGGCCCATTAGGACACATAGGCCCACTGGGCCCACTAATCCCATTAGACTGATTAGGCCACTTAGGCCCATTAGGCCCATTAGGCCCATTAGGCCCATTAATTCCATTAGGCCAATTAGGCAACTTTGGCCTATTAGGCCACTTTGGATCATTAGTCCACTTACGCTAATTAGGCCCATTCAGCCCATTAGTCCCATTAGGCCTATTAGTCCCATTAGTCCACCTAGGCCCATTTGGCCCATTGGGACCATTGGACTCATTATGCCAATTAGGCCGATTAGGAAACTTTATTAGATTAGGCCACTTCGACCCATTAGGCCCATTAGACCCATTAGTCCACTGAGGCCGATTAGGCCCATTGAGCCCATTTGGACCCTATGCCCGTTAATCTCATTAAGCTCATTAGGCCACCTAGGCCCATTAGGCATCTTAGTTCCATTAGGCACCTTATGCCCATTAGGCCCCTTATGCCCATTAGGCCCCTTACACTCATTACGCCCATTACACCCATTACACCCATTAGGCCACTTAGACCCATTAGACTGCTTAGGCCCATTAGGCCACTAAGGCCAATTCATCCCATTAGGCCCATGTTTTCTCTAGGCTTGCTAATCCCATTAAGCTCATTTGGCCACCCAGGCCCATTATGCCACTTAGGCCCATTAGGCCCCTTAGGTCCATTATGTCACTTCGGCCCATTAAGCCCATTAGGACAATCAACCCCATTAGGTTGATTAGGCCATTTAGGACCATTAGGCCACTTAGGCCCATTAGGCTCATTAGGACACATAGTCCCATTAGCACCATTAGGCCCATTAGGCCAAATAAGCCCATTTCGTACCTAGGCCCGTTAAGCCCATTAAGCCCATTAGGCACATTAGGCCCACCTGGCCCCTTGGGCCCATTTAGACCATTAGGAAACTTAGGCCCATTTGGATTGTTAGGCCACATAGGCCCATGAGGCCCATTAGGCCCCTTAGGTATATCCATCCTATTTGGCCCATTCGGCCACCTAGGCAAATTTGGCCCATTCGGCCACCTAGGCTGATTTGGCCCTTTAGGCCACTTAGGCCCAATTGTTTTATTAGGCATATTAGGACACCTAGGCTCATTAGTCCCATTATTCCCATTGGCCACTTAAGCCCACTAGGTACATTAGGCCCATTCAGCCAATTAGGCCACTTAAACCCATTTGGCCCATTTGGCCACTTAGGCTCCTTAGGCCCACTAGGACTGTTAGGCCACTTCGACCCCTGAGGCCCATAAGGCCCATTAGAAATATCATTCCACTTAGGCCTACTAGTCCCATGAGTCCACTTAGGACCATTAGGCCACTTGGCCCATTAGACCCATTCTTCTACTTAGGTCCATTAGGCCCATTAGGCTAATTGGGCACATTCATCCACTTAGGCCCACTCGGCCCATTCAGCCCATTATGCCCATTGGACCCATTGGTCCCATTAGTCCATTGAGGTCCATTTAGCTCATTATTCCCATCAGGTCCATTAGGCCACTTAGGCCCACTATGCAACTTAGGCCCATTATTCCCATTAGGCCACTTAGGCCACTTACATTCATTCACCCTATTAGGCCCATCATACCCATTAGGGCACTTAGGGCCATTAGGGACATTAGGCCCATTCAGACCATTCGGCACATTGGCCCACTTGTGCCCATTAAGCCCATTGGGCCTACCAGACCCATTAGGCCCATTAGGCACATTCGACCATTGAGGTCCATTGGTTCCATTAGGCAAATTAGGCCCATTATGTCCCTTAGTCCCATTAGGCTCACTCAGCCCATTAGGAAACCTAGCACCAAGAGGCCCATTGGTCCACTTAGACCAGTGAGGCCCATTAGGCCCATTGGGCCAATTAGGTCACTTAGGCCCATTAGCCCAATTGGGCCACTAAGGCCCATTGCACCAATTAGGCCAATTAGGCTCATGAGGCCAATTAGGCCACTTAGGCTCATGAGCCCGTCAGGACCATCCGGCCTATTAGGCCCATTAGGCCACCTAGGCCCATTAGGACCATGAGGCCCATTAGACCACTTAGGCCAATTCATCCCATTAGGACACTTAGGCTCATTCAACCCATCAGGCCCATCAGGAACATCGGTCCACTTACGCCCATTAAGCCCATCAGGCCCATTAGGCCAATTTGGCCCATTCGGGTCATTCAACAACTTAGGCCCATTAGGCCCTTGAGGCCCACTAGGTCCATTAGGCCACGTTGGTCCATTTGATTCATTAGGCCGATTGAGACACTTAGGTCTATTTTTCTTTTAAGGACACTAAGGCCCATTAGGCCCATCAGGCCCATCCGGCCCATTACACAACTTAAGCCCATTATACCCATTAGGAAACTTTAGCCCGTTCGGCTCATTAGGACACCTAGTCCCATTAGGCCACTTATGCCACTTAGGCCCATTAGCTCATTTATCCACTTAGGACCATTAATCTCATTAGGCCACTTAGGCCACATAGGTCGATTAGGCCCATTAGTCCATTTGCGCCCATTAGGCCACTCAGGCCCATTAGGCCACTTAGGCAACTTAGGCCCATTAGACCCATTAGGTCACTAAGGCCCATTAGGCCACTTCGACCCATTATGCCACTTAGGCCCATTAGGCTGATTAGGCCACTAATGCCCATTAGGCCCATTAGGCCACTTAGGCCCATTAAGCCCATTAGGCCCATTTGACCCATTAGGCCACTTTGGCCCATTAGGACATTTAAGCCCATTAGTCCCATTAATCCACTTAGACCACTTAGTCCCATTATATCCACTAGGCCCATTAGGCCATTAGACCACTTAGGCCCATTATGCCACTTAGGAGCATTATGCCCATTAGGCCAATCAGGCTCATCATGCCACTTAGGCCCATTGGTCCACTTAGGCTCATTCGGGCCATTAGGCCATTGAGCCCCATTAGGCCCATTCAGCCACTTAGGGTCACTTGGTCCATTAATCCCATTAGGCCAATGAGGCCATTTAGGTCCATTAGGCCACTTAGCCCATTATCCTCCTTAGGCCCATTAATCCAATTAGTCCAATTAGGAAACGTTGGCCCCTTAGGCCACTTAGGCTCATTAGGCCACTTAGGTTAATTAGTCCCATTAGGCACATTCATCCCATTTGGCCCCTAGGCCCATTATTCCCATTAAGCACATTAGGCCACTTAGGCCCATTAGGCCACTTAGGCAAATTAGGCTGATTATGACACTAAGGCCGATTAGGCCACTTAGGTACACTAGGCCCATTAAGCCCATTAAGCCCATTAGGACAATAAGGCCACTTAGGCACATTAGGACACTTAGGCCCATTTGGCCCATTTGGCCTATTTGGTACATTAGTCTAATTAATCCCATTACGTGAATTAGGAAAATTTGGCCCATTAGGACCCTTAGGCCCATTATGTTTATTAGGACCATTAGGCCACTTAGTATAATTAGGCCAATTCATCCCATTAGGCCACTTAGTCCCATTCGGGTGATTAGGGCCATTTGGACTATTAATCCCATTAAGCTGATTCAGCAACTTTGGCCCATTAGGCCACTTAGGCCCATTTGGCCACTTAGGCCCATTTGGCCCATGCAGCCCATTCGGGCCATTAGGTTCATTGGTCCACTTATGCCCATTTGGCCCCTTAAGCTACATATTCCCATTAGGCCCATTGGGCCCATTAGGCCCATTATGCCAGTTAGGCCCATTAGGCCCACTAATCCCATTCGTCACATTCGTCCCATTAGGCCACTTCGACCCATTAGGCCCACTAGGCCCATTAGGCCACTTAGGCACATAAGGCCACTTAGACCCATTAGGCCACTTAGACCCAATAACCCATTAGGCCCATTAGTCCACTTAGTCCCATTAAGGCACTTAGGCCCATTAGTCCCATTAGGCCACTTAGGCCCATTCAACCAATTAAGAAACTTAGGCCCATTAGCCCTATTTGGCCACTAGGCCCATTCGTCCCATTCGTCCCATTGGGCCACTTAGGCACATTATGCCCACTAGGCCCATTATGCTCATTCATCCCATTAGGCCGGCCCATTAGGGCCATTAGTCCCATTATTCTACTTAGTTCATTTAGGACCATTACACCCTTTAGTCCCATGAGGCTACTAAGGCCCATTAGACCTATCAGACCACTTAGGCCCATTAGGCCAATTGGGCCACTAAGGCCCATTTGATTCCACCACTTAGTCCCATTCGGCCCATTCATCCACTTAGTCCACGAGGCCAATTAGGCCAATTGGGCTCATTGGGCCACTTAGGTCGGTTACGTCACTTAGGCCCATTGGACCACTTTAGCACATTAGGCCTATTCAACCACTTAGGCCCACTAGGCCAATTAAGACAATTAGGCTGATGATGCCACTTACGCCGATGAGGCCACTTGGTCTCATTAGGCCCATTAGGACCATAAGGCCCATTAGGCCCATTCGACCCATTAGGCCCATATGGCCACTTAGGCCCATTTGGTCTATTAGGCACATTAGGACAATTAGGCCCATTTGGGCACTTAGGCCCACTGGTCCCAATAGACCCTTTAGAACACTTTCTCTCATTAGGCCCATTAGGCCAATTAGGCACATTAGGCCAATTTGTCCCATTCGGCCACTATGGCCCACCGAGACCATTAAGACACTTAGGCCCATCCCTCCCATTAAGCCACTTACGCCCATTAGGCTCATCAGAGATATTATGCCACTTAAGCCCATTTATCCACTTAGGCCCATTAGGCCCATTCTCCCCACTCGGCCAATTCAGCCCATTCAGCCACTTAGGCTCAATCATCCACTTAGACCCATAAGGCCCATTAGGCCCATTTAGTCGATTAGGCTGATTCAGCCACTTAGACCCATTAGGCCCATTAGGACCATTATGAAACTTAGGCCCATAAGACCCATTTGCTCGATTAGGCCGATTAGGCCACTTAAACCCATTAGGCCCATTATCACACTTAGGACAATTAGGCCTATTGGTTCCATTAGGCCCCTTAGGACCATTAATCCCATTAGGCCGATTAGGCAACTTAGGTCCATTAGGACACTTAGGGCTAGGCACATTAGGTCCAATAGAACCATTCAGCCCATTACGCCCATTTGGTCCGTCAGCCCGTTAATCTCATTAGGCCACTTAGGCCGATTATGCCAATTAGGACACTAAAACCCATTAGGCTACTTAGGCCCACTATACCCATTAAACCCATTAGGCCAATTAGGCCACTTAGACCCATTAGGCCACTTAGGCCCAATAAGACCATTAGGCCCATTAGGCCACTTAGGCCCATTACACCCATTAGTTTTATTAGGTAACTTTGGACCATTAGGACACTTAGGCCCATTAGGCCACTTATGACAATTAGGCCCATTCGGCCCATAGACCAGTTAAGACCAATAAGCCCATTCGGCCACTTAGGCCCATTAGGCCACTTAGGCCCATTTGGAACCTTGGGCTGTTAATCCCATTAACCCTATTAGACCCATTAGACCCATTAAGTCACTTAGGTCCCTTGGTCCCATTAGGCTCGTAAGGCCACTAGAGACCATGAGGCCCATTAGACCACTTAGGCCCATGAGGCCCGTTAGGCCCATTAGGACCCTTAGGCCACTTAGCCCCATGATGACCATTAGGCCACTTAGGCCCATGAGGCCCATTAGGCCACTTTGGCCCATTAGGCCCATTAGGCCCATTCTGCCACTTAGGCCTATTTGGCCCATTATGTCACTTAGGCCCATTATTCCCATTAGGCCCATTCGTTCAATTAGGCCGATTAGGCCCCTAAGGCCCCTTATGCCAATTAGTCCCATTATGCCACTTAGACCCATTAGCTCATTTGGACACTTAGGACCATTAGGCCCATTAGGCCCATTAGGCCCATTCAGAACATTAGGCCTATAAGGCCACTTAGGAACATTGGGCCTCATAGGCTCATTCGGACCATTAATCCCATTTGGAAACTTAGGCCCATTAGGCCACTTAGGACCATTAGGACCATTTGGTCCATTATTCCCATTAGGACCATTAGGCCCACTAGTCCCATTGGTCCCATTAGAACCATTAGGACCATTCGGCCCATTTGGCCCACTTGGCGCCTTAGGCCCATTAGGCCAATTCGAACACTTAGGCCCAATAGGCCCATTAGTCCACTTAGGCCCATTCGACCACTTAGGCCCACTAGAACCATTAAGAATATTAGGCGAATTAGGCGTATTAGGCCCCCTAGGACCATTCAGCCACTTAGGCCCACTAGGCCCATTAGACCACTTTGGCCCACTATGACCATTAGGCCACTTAGCCCTATTATGCCACTTATTCCCATTAGTCCCATTAGACCAATTAGGTGCATTAGGCCCATTAGGCTCATTTAACCACTTAATCCCACTAGGCCCATTAGGCCACTTAGACCCATTAGGGCACTTCAGCCCATTAGGCCCATTAGGCCACTTACACACATTAGGCCAATTAGGCCACTTAAGCTCATTCTTCCACTTAGGCCCATTAGGTCTAGTAACCCCATTAGGCCAATTTGGCGAATTAGGCCCATTTTTTCAATTAGGCCCATTAGTCCTAATCATCCACTTAGGCCCATGAGGCCCATTAGTCCCATTTGATTGATTATTCCAATTAGGCCACTTAAGGTACTTAGACCCATTAGTCCTATTAGGGCCATCAGGACACTTAGGCCCATTGGGACCATTCAGTCGATTAGGTCGATTAGGGCACTTAAACTCATTAGTCCCATTAGGTCTCTTAGGCCCATTAGGCCCATTCGATTGATTTGGCTGATTCGGCCACTTAGGGCCATTCATTCGATTAGCCCGATTAGGCCACTTAGGCCCATTAGGCCATTTAGGCCCATTAGACCACTTTGGCCCATTTGGCTCATTTGGTTGATTATGCATATTATACCACTTAGACCCATTAGGCCCATCAGACCACTTAGACCTATTATTCCCATTAGGGCCATTTGGTTGACTAGGCCGATTAGGCCATATAGGCCCATTAGGCCACTTAGGCCCATTAGGCTCATTCGGATGGTTAAGCCGATTAGACCACTTAGGCCACTAAGGACCATTATGCCCCATAGGACAATTAGGCCATGTATGCCACTTAGGCATTAGGCCCATTGGGCCCATTAAGTCACTTATGCTCATTAGGCCCATTTGTCCCATCATTCGATTTGGACGATTAGGCCAATTAGGCCACTTAGGCCCATTAGGCCCATTAGGCCCATTAGGCCCATTAGACCACTTAGTACCATTAGGTCCATTAGTCCCATTTAGTTGATTAGGGGGATTAGACCACTTAGGCCCACTAGGACCCTTAGTCCCAGTAGCCCATTAGGCCCATTACCCAAATTAGGCCCATTAAATCCATTATTCCCATTGGGCCCATTACGCCCATTTGGCCACTTAGGCCCATTTGGCCACGTAGGCCCATTAGTCCAATTAGGCCCATTGAACCCATTAGTCCCATTAAGCTCATTATGCTTGTTAAGCCACTTAGGCCCTGTTGACGCTCCTTTTCGTCACATTGTATAAACGAATAGAAAGGAAAATGACTTAGCACAAATTGATTCATCCTTTAAAGAAAACATTAAAAATCGACAAAGTCATGAACAACGCTTAAAAATCACATGTGCCGCGCAAGTTTCATCACTGTCGCGCAAGTCCACTTGCACGACGTCTAATGGTCGCGCAAGTGACTTGCACGACCTAAAGGATAACCACCAGAGTCTTCTTTAGCCTATAAATAGACCATATGGGCCCCCCATTCAAGAGGGGAATTTTTCCAGAATTCAGTTTTAGAGATCTGAATGCCCAAGTCTCTTCTTCAGGTCTTCCGAACACTTATAAGGTAATAATTTACCTAGAATGGAAGGTCTAAACAAGAGGAGTAAGGTATAAGTATTAGAATTCACTAACACTTGCGTGCCTAAGGTGCTTTACCCTTAAGGGAAATGAACATACTTGTGTGCCGCCCTACTCTCTTACCAAAACTTGCGCACCTCTATTCTGGAAGTACCTCAGGATAATTCTAAAGGCATTGGTAAAGAGTTGCTCAAGTATTACCCTGCTGGTTAACAATTGCTCAAGTACCCATGCGTCGCAGAGGTATACCTGCGCGACCAGACTTGCGCGCCCATGCAGTACTTGCGCGACTCTTAGTACTTGCGCGCCCTTACCTTTTTGGGTGCCCTTCTTTCCTATTTTATCCCTCTTATGTCATTCCACCTCTCCTATTCAAAATTCAGTCTTCAAGACACTCTTCTAAGCCATTTATGTTATGTATTCTTGATTGACTTACTTATTTGAAAGGAATTCCGTGAAACATTTCTCAAAACCTAATGATTTACACATCTTGTCACTAAGGTTAGAGATTCCATTCATTCAACCTCATCCTTTAAAGATGATAGAACCCTAATTTGGGCCTCCTCCTCAGAAGTAATCCCCAAATCCTCATTAACCTGGGCCTTCTCCTTAAGAGTAAGTCCCAGTCCAAGTTCTCAAATTTGGGCCTCCTCCTCAGGAGTAAGCCCCAATCATAATTCAAAGTTCCCTCCTTAATTCTGGGTACCCTTCTCAGGGGTAAATCTCAAATTAAGAGTAAATATCCATAAAACACATATAACTTTTATGGACCCTGTTCACTTGGGAATCTTCTTCAGGAGTAAGCCCCAAGTCCCTTAATTAGTCAAGTCTCTTAACCTGGGCCACCTTTTCAGGAGTAAGCCCCAGTCTTCTCTTAACCAGTCCTAATTTACCTTTGATTCGGGATTCATTCTCAGGAGTAAAAACCAATCATAAGTCCTCTCCTAATTTAGGCCTCCTTTTCAGGAGTAAGCCCCGAGTTAGAGTATTCAAATCTCCATGAAGCACATATACCTTTATAGACCCTGTTCCTGGATTTCTTCCCTGAAGTAAATCCTAATCTTCATTTATCTGGGCAGTCATACATACATAAGTCCCACATTATTTCTTATGATTTCATCTTTCATGGCACAATTGTCTAATTTTTGCAAATACCTCTTGTTTCTCACACCGAGCATGACTCACGTGAGCTTAGAGTGTAAAAGTAATTATGACATCCTTCTTTGATCCATCAATCATAAATATCATACTTCCTTACTTGAACTACATGGGTTCTGATTCCTTTTCTAAACAAAGGATACGTAGGTAGCCCATCTGCGGGTTCGATCCCAACTCTGAAATAATCCATGTCCTTCTGAATGACAATAAACTTCAAGTGCCCCACTGAGTGGCTTCAAAACCAGCATGGTCATCATAATGACCAAGAGACTTCTATATAAATGTTTCGAAGGATACCATTGACCAAGAATCTCTAATAAATACAGATGATTCTCTATCGATGAAGAACATCGAATACATATAAAAGATTCTCTAAATTTCCTACATATTTAATCATTGATTGTTAGACTAAAGGAAATCTCATTTTATACTTGGTAATGTAATAAGGATTCACGAACATAACTTAAATCTATAAAGAGAGTTCCAGAGTAGACAATAATTCTCCTAAAAAGGTGTGATGAGTCCGAACTCCCATCCTCTCGACCAATGAAAATTCCTAAGAATCATCAGTCCACAAACTAGTGAGCGCCTACCTTTGGAAAGTAGGTCCAAATGGATGTGGAATCATTGGATGTTTCCAGTTCTATGAACAAACCTGTTAGAAACCGATTAGAATGTTTGAACCTCCCATCAAAGAGGTAATCCTCAAATTCCAAGGGAAACAAAAAATGGTGAACCTGACGTGAATCCTTAACCAAGTTAAAATAATGTTTTACCTATTTGTTAGACCCTATTTAAAACACAATGAGAGGGCCAACAAAAACAATCATTGACATATGTGCTCATCCAAAAGATGTAGTGGCTGAATTTATCTTGATTACGTCTGTCATATCAAACAGGCACTCTTTTCCAAGATCTTCTGCATTTCTAGAATGACTGCTCTCTAGTTCACACCTGTGAATACCACTGCTGCAAATGCCACTGCTGCTACTCCTGCTGGATCGTCATCCGCTCTAAGGATGACATCACATACTCAGTGTCTTCAACGCTGGGTATCAAATGTGCTGGTTAAGGAGTATCGTCAACACAGTACCATCCCAACTTTGGAGGCTGCCCGACAAGCCCTCCAAGTGAACAAATCACAACGGTCGTCCAAACAACGCCGACCGGTGATCAAGAAGCAGGCGGTGCTAAATACCGTCTCCAACCGTTTCGGGTCATTATTCCCGGAACACAATCACCATTCACTCTCATATTCTAGGGAAGTGAATGAGCAGGTCCCTCAGGGCCTTAATTCAAAGAAGTAGGAGTCCTTCCTGAGGGCTCTTATCAACAATCACTGCCAGACTCGTGCGGTAGTGCACCCTCAACATGATGAGGGTACCGACTCCAGACGTTCAGCTCAGGTTCCTCGAACCCGAGCAGGCAAGACGAACCGCCATAGGCAGAATCCGTTCAACAGTGAGTAGGTTCTCATCTCTGCCATCTCCGGAGAAGTCCATCAACCTAACTTGGTAGCAAGCAATGAGCGGGCACATACACCTAGTCCAAGCACGAAATGGATGTATATCCCCGTTCCGGTAACTAAAGTCACCAAGCATATTTTATCAATGGTGAAAGAGCAGAAGCAAATCCCTGCTCATATTCTGGACGCTTGCCAGGATATTATAACAGCTTCAGCAGCATCTCAGGGAAAGACACATAAATCTATCCCTACCAGTGGAGTGACACATCAACAATTCACTCCGGAACAGACACACACATTTGTTCCAATCCAAGAGGGTTGTGGGGCATACTCCCCCATATCATACGGACAACCAATTCAGGAACATACACCTGATTTGAGTGGATATCGTCAGCCTAACCTGGATATCTTTTCTGATCAGGAACATACACCTGCTCAGAGCAGCCACTTTCTTCAACAAGTGGTTTCCAAAGCGAGTAAGAAGGCATCTAAGAAAAAGACCCGCCCAGCACCGTCAGGTGATCAAGAGCCAATTTGTAACAAGGCCTTTCTCGATGCTAGAGTTCTTGAAGCCCTTAGGAAATTATCTGTTGGAATCCAAGATTCTACTCCCTCATTTCCCAATATTGGGAACATTAATTCCGAAGGTCTTCAATAGACACTTCCTCATGAAGGCTTGCTTCATGACAATTTGGTTGATCTCGAAGTTTCATCTTCAAATGAGAGCCACATGAACCCTCTGTGTGGTCAGAAGACCAAGGAACAAGAGATATCATCTTTTGTTGTAACCCATTATGGTGTTCCTCCCCATGATGATGAATTTCACTGCGAAAGTCCTCTCCGTAGTAGTGATGCACATTGCCCGGAAAATGCTCCAGTGGATGATGTAGTGCCGAGAAAGCCCTCTTATCTTGAGGCACTTGCAAATGAGAAACCAGTCATGTCTGATGCTTCATCGCTAGCAGGTGAAATAATTTCTCAATCAGAAGATAGCCCAGGGTGTAAGTTATTCTCCGAACCACCCCTAAGTCATGCATCTTATAGTTTGATCAATGATTTCTCTACCAATCTTGTTGAATCCGATGAAGCAACAAGGAAACACCAACTCTGGTCAAATCAGGTAGACGAATATTCATTGAATGATAAAGAGGAAATACTGGATATGAGAAAACAACTGGCAAAAGGTGAAGTACCAGTCATGTTTTGGCCTCTGGATGACTCTCAATATGACATTCCAAAGATGTTGACGGAAGATGGAATTCATGATATTCGTCTCAACATATGGAAAACTCTTTGTCAGTTGAAGAAGAAAGTATTATCTTATGATGAATATGAAAATCATCTTAATATAATAGAAGGGTTACAAAGTTAGATTGATTTGGAATCTCTATCAGTCTCTCGATATCCGAAGGCTGAAAAGAAGTAGGGAGCCCATCAACGTTCATGCCTTGGTGCACTAAGAAGATTGCGTCAGTTAATTGCCAATGCCCCATCTAGTATTCATGTCAGAGGATGGAGTGTTCATGGAGCACTACATTTCACGATGCTCTCCAGTAAGCAAAGCCCGCCGAAAATGGTCTCATGCAATGTTATTGCCCATGGATGGCCATAGTCGATGGGCTTTGTTTGTAATCAAAAGCTTTCCCAAGAACAGGCTTCAACTAGTTCCTCTCAAAATCAAGTATACAGAGAACAAGTTGTTTAATTACTCTTGCATCAAGAAAACAAGAATATTGAAAAAGCCTCTCGTATGGAGCAAGCACATCATCAAGTGACATAAGTGTCGGAAATTATCCAACAGTCTTTTGAACCAGGTGATAAAAGTGGATACAGATTAATACATCCAACTAATTTCCGGACTAAGGTTCGCAAGATCGGGAGAGATTTTAATAAAGTCTCACACATATCATGTCAAGAGCCATCCCATCTTGCTAGACTACGGACTCTTTTACACCAACCCTCGGAATCAACAAATAGGATTTGAGGAATTGAGCGGGAAAAGCAGGAACAACCCCAGTCCACCAGACTGGGGACTTTTTCAAATCATCAATCCCCTCCTCAGAGAAAGTCAGTATTTTCTCGATCGGGAAAAAAGTCTCAAGAGGAAAGAAGAGCCAAATTATTAGGATATTCAATCCAAATTACGATTATTCAAGAAGTTCCTAAGGGATCAAATCAACAAAAGGCAATGTCTCATCAAAGGCATGGAAGAAGACAAGATCACAGAAATGTTGATAGAAGAGATGCGATGCATTATGCATCAATCAATGTCATCAATGCTGTTGTTGCTGATCCACCAGATGAGGCTCACTCAGGGGACTCAGATGAAGAGGTTCCTGCTCAAGAAGATATACGCACCGACACAAATGAAGAAGGTGTGCGTACACTAAATCAAAGGATTACTCAGAACCTAGGTAATCCTTCGAGTAACCCACTTCCCCCTCTCTGAAAAGGATCCAACAAAGGGAGGGGAAAGAATTAGGTCACATATCCTTCCTTTGGAGAAGGCCAATCTCTCTCACTAGAGAAAAGGTTTTCACAATAGGAGGAAGAAATGAAGGAGTTAAGGAGGTTGAATACAGAACTACTTTAGGGTAGTCTTCTTCGTGAGCATGATGGAGTCAGTCAGCCAAGGGAATTTGTTGAAGCTACTGAGATGGATCAAGAATATCCTCCTCTATCAGTACACCCTCACAGGTCTAATCCTACGGGTCAAGTGCAACAACAGTTGGCAGTGCTACCATCAGTTGCAGAACCAACCACCACATCTGTCCAAGCTCCAGGAAGGAGAATGGGTAAAGCAGAAACTGCTACAGTTATGCTTAAACAAGCACCTGTACCTGTTTCTACTTCAAAACCTTCATCTTCTCAAAGGGCTCTACCTCCTGAGCGCCAACAACAAAGGCTGTTTTGTCCAGATGATCAAAGAGATCAAATATGAAAACAATTTGAGGATTTGAAGAGAAAAACATAGTCTTTCCAAAATGAACAAGTTCCTGGTTACTTCATTTCAGCTCTGGAAAATAATCTGGTTCAACTGCCAAAGCCCAAGAGGCCAAACAAGGAAGGAGTTGAAGACCGTCCCAATTATTTTCCCTTTCATCAAATGTTGGGGCATCCTATCCAGGAGTGTTTTGTCTTCAAAAACCTCCTGCAAAAGATGGTCGACTCGGGACAAGTCAAACTGAAAGGCTCTTCAGCCCAGGTAGCATGTGTCACTGCTACAGTTCCATAGGAGGAAGGCGAATGGAAAGAAGTCAAAAGAAAAAATGCACAGAAGTATGATGATTGGATGGTCAGAAATACAATCAACCGAACTCATTCTATTTTGCGAACACAATTAAAGAAACTGATTGTGTCTTCTTCCATGAATGTTGTGGAAAAACCCTCTTCATCAGAGGGAAAGTCCTCGAAGAAACGGCATGATTCAAAGAAAGAAAAATATTTAGAAGAAGATGAGTATGTGTCAAAGCCTAAGTTGTTTTTGACTCTGGAAGACTTCATGCCATCTACTTCAAATCCACGGGCACCGCCCCACCAAACGGCATAACCTAAATAAGCTAATCAGGCAGAGTCTTCATCAGACGAAGAGTTAATCTTCGGTTCTGTTAATATGATTCAATTAACAGATCCATATGCCAGTCGCAGTTTTGATTTCAAAGAGTCGGAATTCCCTATATCAAACAGGGGAATCAGAGGAAGTTCCAAAGGCTCAGGATATAGGGAAATACGTGGATCTTTCAGAAGACACTATTCCAATTCTACCCCTGATAGAACTGTGTACACAGCTGAAACTCGTGGTAGATCCCTTCAGCGAGCTCAGCAAGAACAAGTAAGTTCTTCTACCAATAGAAAATTCAGTCCCAGCATAGTTATTTTGGAAGACCGGTTGAAGGTTCCATATTCTTCCTCTCAGAAAGTAAATGGATCTAATCGGTCTAATCTTCTAAAACCAGGAATATTGCCAACTCCTATCCCAATACAAGATGCATTAACTTCCAAAGCATCTGCTTCCAAGGTACCTGCTAAACCACATATTACTGATGGGAAACACAGACCTCTAGATCAAAAGTATGATGTATTGAAACACTTGGCCCAAGTACCAGCCAAGTTATCAATTTTGGATGCTTTGAATGTGTTGAAAGATCTTTGGGAAGCACTCATCGAGGCTTTGTCAAGTCCTCAGGAGTTTGAAACTGAAATTGCTGCAGCTGAAGTCTATCACATAGAGAATAATCCTGAAGAATGCCATGCAGTAATATCTTTTACCGATGAAGATGAAAATGATGTTTTGCATGGGAATATTGGACCTTTGTACGTGTCTGGCAAGGTCAATGGCATAGACGTCCCAAGAACTTTCATTAACAATGGTCCAGGAGTTAACCTCATGCCCATTCGTACACTTTGTCGATTGGGACTCACAAAATCTGATTTATCTCCTTCTACCATGATTTTACAAGGATATTATAAAAATGAACAAGAACCAATGGATGAAGTTAAACTCAGAACTCAATTTGGAGATCTTGTATCCAATTCAGATTTCATGGTTGTTGATCAAGACTCAGCCTTCAATATCTTTCTTGTAAGACCCTGGCTACATCAACATGCGACTATCCCTTCATCATACCATAAATGTATCAAATATTGTTTTGATGGTCAAGTTGGGACATTTTATGGTGATAAGTCCCCTTTCAAGACATGTGAGTCTCAATACATTGAGGCAGAATTCTATCACATGAAGGGAAGGGAGAAATCTACAACAAAGGAGATTACTAAAGTTAATGCTTCATATGGTTTGGAGAAGATTCCAGTAAATCCATTTACACATGTGAGTACAGATTATGTGTTTCCTATCAGTCAAATTGACAAGGTAGACCCAAATCAAAATACTCTTATGGAAAGATCCATAATGTCAATTACGGCAATCGAGCCAAACAACATAGGAGAAATTGGTAACCCACCAAGCAGTGATGAAAGCACAAATGGTGACGTCTTCATTTCATCTGCTGAAATCCAACAAGTCTATACTTCTCAAATTAATCCAGAAGAAGTTATAGCAACATTGGAGGTGAACAATGATGTCAATTTTCAATCCATCATCTCCTCTTTAATACCCAAAGAAGACCCTTCATCATCAATCGGGTCGGAAATGGAAGCTTCTTCTTCAAGATGTGCAAATTGTGACATCTCTTATGATCATGAAAATTATGCTTTATCATCTACTATGCAAGTAGAAATGGAAGAAATAACACATGATGAAGAAGAAGAGGAAGATCTCAGAGATGCTCCTCCAGCATTTGAAGAGGGTATCTCTACCACTATGGATGAACTCAGAGAAATAAATCTGGGTAAAAAAGAAGATCCACACCCCACTTTAATCAGTGCGGCCATGAATCTTGAAGAGCAAGAGATGTATATTTCTTTTCTAAAGAAAAATAGAGATATATTTTTTTGGAACTATACAGAAATGCTCGGGCTTGATCCTGATGTTGCTACTCATTATTTGGGTTTACCAGAAGAACATCGAGGATTTAAGCAAGCTATGAGAAGAACACACACAACTTATGCTTCCAAAATTGAGGCTGAAGTGGATAATCTTATCAAAGCTAACTTCGTCAGAGAAGTTCAATATCCCAAGTGGTTGGCTAATATTGTCCCTGTAAAGAAGAAGAACGGACAAATTAGAGTTTGCATCGATTTCAGAGATCTTCATTGGCATTGTCCTAAGGATGATTTCCCAGTTCCTATTATAGAACTTTTAATTGATGCAACAGCTGGCTATGAAGCACTTTCCTTCATGGATGGATATTCCAGATATAATCAAATCCAAATGGCCCCAAAAGACGAGGAATCCACAGCCTTCAGATCCCCTCAGGGTGTGTTTTGCTACCGGGTAATGCCTTTTGGCTTAAAAAATGCAGGTGCAACGTATCAGCGTGCCATGCATCGTATCTTTAAACCCTTCTTAGGGAAGTTTGTTGAATTCTATGTAGATGAGTTGGTGGTTAAATACAAACATCGTTTTAATCACTTGGCTGATTTGGAAGTCATATTCCGCAAGCTTCGACAACATAATTTGAAGATGAACCCCTTAAAATGTGCTTTTGGGGTAACCTAAGGAAAATTTCTCGGCTTTGTTATATGCCATCGTGGTATTGAAGTTGATCCTGAGAAGACCAATTCAATACTTGGTATGTCACCTCCTCGAAATTTGAAATAATTAAGAGGACTCCAAGGATACTTAGCCTATATTCTGCGTTTCATCGCCAATTTGGCAGGCAAAAGTTTACCCTTCACCAAATTGATGAAGAAGGGAGTCACTTACCAGTGGACTGAAGAATGTCAATAAGCATTCAATATTCAGTACTCATGCCACCTGTTGAAGGAAGACCACTTATACTCTACGTGACATCTCTAGAGTGATCATTGGGTGCCTTTCTTGCTCAAAAGAATGATGCTGGGAATGAAAACAGCCTCTACTATCTCAGTCAAACTATGCTTGAAGCAGAAACCCGGTATTCAAGTATTGAGAAATGTTGCCTGGCATTAATCTTTGCAGTTCAGAAGTTGAGACACTACCTGCAACATCACGAGATCCAATTGGTATCTCGCAATAACCCGCTCAAATTTATCTTTAGTCGTCTGATGCTTACAGGACATCTGGAAAGGTGGGCAGTTATTTTGCAGCAATTCGACATTCAGTATGTGTTTCAAAAGGTGATAAAGGGCCAAGGTCTGGCTGATTTCCTAGATGAACACCCTTCAGTGGGAGACACATCTTCAGATGTTTAACTCCCTGATGAGTAAGTCTTCTCTGTTCAAGAAAGTCCTCAAGCATGGGAAATGTATTTTGATGGTGCTTCCAGAAGTCCAACAGGAAGGAAAATGGAAAATTCTAAATTCAACAAAGTTGGCTTAGGAATTGTGCTCATTTCTCCAGAAAAGGCAGTGTTACCTTATTCCTTCTTATTGTGGGAAGGTGGTACCAATAATGAAGCAGAATACCAAGCTCTCATCACAGGCTTGGAATTAGTGCTTCAAGCACAAGTGAATCACTTAAAGGTGAAAGGTGATTCAGACCTGGTAATCAAACAAGTCAATGGGGATTATGCCATCAGAGAAGAAGAACTAATCCCTTTGTATGATTACGTCAGAGAGTTAATGGAGGAATTCCCTTCTGAACCGACATTTTCTTATTTCCCAAGATCACAAAATGCTCAAGCTGATGCACTGGATAATATAGCCATAGCTCTGGAAGATCCAAATCGGGACGAGACAACTATTAGTATTGCCCACCGTCGTGCAATTTCACCTTATGTTCGAATCAGAACAGAGTAAATTAATGAAATTAGTCCCATTTATGAACCATATGGTCATACTATAGGATGGATGTCACCTATTAGGGAATACCTTAAAAATGGAACACTTCCACCTGATAGAGCCGAGAAAGAACAAATCTGGCGACGTGTGGTCAATTTTACTCTTTATGATAGCCCAGATCACCTAGAGAAAATTCTCTATAAATGTGGTTTTGATGGAGTTCTCTTCAGATGCATTGATGGTGAAGAGATAATGGATGTCATGAAAGAAGTGCATGCGGGAATCTGTGGTGCCCACCAGTCTGGACATAGACTGTCTGATCAGATTTGAAGGCTTGGATACTTTTGGCCTTCAATGATACAAGATTGTGTCGATTTCACAAAGAAGTTTCATTCATGCCAAGTACATGCCAACTTCATTCATCAGCCTCTAGAGTTGCTTTATACAACTAAATACTCATGGCCATTTTCCACATGGGGAATGGATGTGGTGGGACCTTACCCTTCGACTACGGCCAAGCAGTTTAATTACATTCTTACTGCTACTGACTTCTTTTCCAAATGGGCAGAGGCAATACCTCTCAAGGAAGTTAGTTCTAAATGCGTTGTTAGCTTCATCAAGTCTAACATCATTACCAGATTTGGTGTCCCTCATACCATATTGACAGACAATGGCACCAACTTCTGTTCATCTGAGGTGAAGAAGTTGTATCAAGAATACAACATCAAATCCAACCATCCATCTCGGTATCATGCAGCGGAAAATGGCCAGATAGAGGCCTTAAACAAGAATCTTTCAAATATACTGCAAAAGATGGTGGATAAAGATAAGAATTCATGGCCTGATAAACTCTTTCATACTTTATGGGCTTATCGGACTACCACCCGCACTGCAACTCGGTCAACTCCATATTCACTGGTATATGGAACGGAAGCCGTCTTGCCCATTGAAGTTCAATTTCCTTCGCTCAGAGTAGCCATTTGTGATTAGTCATCTAAAGATGAACAATCTCAAAAGCGGTTGAATGAATTGGAATGGTTAGATGAGAAAATATTGTGCACTTTGCACCACTTGGAAGTCTATCAGAATCGAATAGCATGAGCTTTTAACAAAAAAGTTCGTCTTCGTTCATTCACTCAGGGAGAATTGGTATTAGTTCTCAAAACTCCAATGATACCAGGAAAGAAACCTCCCAATCTTGATCCAAAATGGGAAGGACCTTACTCAATACATAGGTTCTGCACCAATGGAGCTTATTCATTAATCTCAATGGATGGAGAACTCATCACTACTCCAACCAATGCCAGATTTTTGAAGAAGTATTTTGTATAAACACAAAATATATCATCTGAAAGGTCATGTATGACCTTAAACTACACCATCATCCCACATGATGTTAAACTATGAAAAAGTTCCCTAAATGGTTCGGTATGACCTTAAACTGCACCATTATCCATGGTCCGACATGACCTTAAACTGCACCATCGTCCAGCAAGACGTTAAACTTCATCATCAATGGTCCATACATATGACCTTAAACTATTTGTATTCCTTTCGTCTCACATGACGTTAAACTGTGACGTCCTAACTACATGATGCTAAACTATACAGAAGTCCCTTACGTCCAGCATGATATTAAACTGCACCATCCACGGTCCATGCATATGACCTTAAACTATTCGCACTTTCATCCAACATGACGCTAAACTGTATCGTCCCTTTTGCGTCCAACATGAGTTAAACTGTGAAAAAAATACCCCTTTCGTCCAACATGACGTTAAATGGTGTACTCTTTTGTCCTCACTACATGACATTAAACTGCACAGTCCCTCTTTCATCCCACATGACGTTAAACTATATTGTCCCTATCATCCTAACTACATGACACTAAACTATACAGAAAGTCCTTGATATGTCCTACATGACATTAAACTGTACTTTGTCCCTACTATATGGCATTAAACTGTGCAACACCAATAGTCCTAACTGCAAGATTTTAAACTGCATAGTCCCTTCATACGTCCTACATGACGTTAAACTGTGTATCGTTAAGGTTGTTTCTATCTCTTGTTTCTCACACCGAGTATGACTCACGTGAGCTTAGAGTAAAACTTCAACCATAACACCCTCTCTGGACCGCTAACCATGTGTAAGTCCCAACATCATTTTTAGGTCGTTGTCCCCAAAAACAACTTGATCATTAATTCATTCTTTAATTGAACTATGCAGACTTTGATCCTTGCCTTCCAGGCTGGGTACGTAGGAAACCTCCCAAGGTTTAAGCCCAAAACCAATCTCTTCACATCGGTTCACCTTTATCTCATATGATGTTGATTTGTGAAACCGCCCCTAGAATCAATATCTTTACATTAGTTCACTTTCGGCCTTGTTATACGATGTTAAACTATACAACACTTTTGTCCAATATGACAATAAACTACAATATTATTTGGTACCCTCGCCTGAGAGGGAACCATTATTTACATTGATTTTTCAATCATGTTTCATTTCAAATACTACGTTCATACATGGCAATGCCTAAACATTTTATCTTGGGTTAAACCATAATTGTACTAAAAGGTCCCCTTTCACCCTTCACATGTATGAACCAAATTTGTACAGAGGGTATTTCTAGAACTACGTGGGCTTGATTCCCATCCTTATGGGATACGTAGGAACGTTCTAGTGTCCCTCGAATCCAGCCCCAAGTCTTTGGGGCCTAACCCCAAATTCCACTTTCAGTCCCTTGGCTAAAAAGTCCCCATGAAAACACACACTGTGTGTTTCTTATAATGGTCCAAGCTCTATGACCTTAAACTAAGAACTCTAATCCTTTTGTCTCACACGACGTTAAACTGTAGTTTAAGAACTACATATGGCTTGATTCCCATCCTTATGGGATACATAGTGAAGTCCAACATTTCCAGTCAGGACCCATCCACAACATGATTATGGTTAGCATTGATCTGTGTATCTCTGTATACATTGAACAATACCCATCTTTATGTGTCATAATCCTAACCTTAAATATTTTTAGATCTTCATAACCCTTTTCTTGATTTTTAGTCACAAAAATGTCAAATTTCTGAGAGTTCTTTTACCTGACTATGCAGTACGTGCCCTTAGGCGGCCTTGCATAAACAGTCCACATAACATACTTGTCAGCCAAAAGATTTTATTATCTGACTATGCAGCCAATGCCCTTAGGTGTCCCTGCATAATTCAGCCCCCTAACGGGTTTGTCAGATACTGGTAACTTAATTCTTAGGAAGAAAGCCTCTTTTGTCCTTATTGGTCTTAAATGACAGTATGTAGGGATCCACAAAAATAGCCATCCTTAACATATTTGTCCCATATCCTTTTTCATGATCTGAAAGTATTCAAGTCTATGGTTTATATTCCCCTTCCCTACGTTTGGGTCAGACCTTCATAGAAGTGATATCTATCCAGTTCTTCGATAATCTTGTTCGAAAATATCTTCTCCATATTCAAGTACCTCTTTCCATACAGAAAACTCTATACTTTGGAAAATTTGAATCTCCATAAACTTTCACTAGCTTTTAGCAGTAGAAAGGTAAATTTCTCAGAGTTCTTTTGCCTGACTATGCAGCACGTGCCCTTAGGTGGCCTTGCATAAACAGTCTATATAACAGACTTGTTATCCAAAAGATGTTATTTATTTGACTATGCAGCCAATGCCCTTAGGTGGCCCTATATAATTCAACCCCCTAACGGGTTTGTTAAATAATAGTAACTTCATTCTTGGAAACTACTTCTTATGATTCCTTTTAGCTCTTTTTCATATCATTCCTCAGATTCAAATATTCTTAAGCTATAGTTTACATTTTTTTCCCTCATACTTGAATATGGTAATATGTTTTCAGATAAATTGTCAAAGAATTGAGTCAATTATAATTCATTTGGTCAAATATATTTCGACCTTAAACATTAGCATCCTTATGTCCGACGTGCATGACTTTAAACTGCCCACAAAAGACAAGGGAACTCTGAATAAAAGTCAAGTTCCAGCTCACTAAACATACATTTTGTATGATTTAGGTAATACTGAGCAATTAAAAGAATCAAAGTTTATAGGGTTATTTATATTAATCCTAGTAAAAATCAAACTATGCTTACTAGGCCCATTGGATTAAGTAAATTTAAAGCAGGTAGCGAAAGAATTTAGGTACAAATGATTGAAGATGAAAGTGTTTTTCATTGATACACAAGAGATAGAAGGACATCCATGGACTGGAGTCTCTTATCTTTTTCAATAATTACAAGAGGCTTTCAACATAACTCTTCATTTGATTTACGGCATCCCGAGCTTCATCAAACACCACCTGGAATTCATTAATTCAACTAGATACAATAAGAGATGCAGTGATACCAGCTCTTCTTGGAACAATTATAAAAGGATGTTCTTGAGTGCGATTTGAGGAAAATTTTTTGGTGATCAAACAGTGAATCAGTTTCTATCCAAGAGACTTGGAAGATGGGTACATGGATTTTAGAATGGAGCATTGGAAGTAAAGATCCATTTGGAGAGAGTACTCTTTTCAGATATTTCTCTAATGCCATGTTTGTCTTCTCTCCACCAACTGGCAGTGGAAAACATTTCAGCCCATGGGTTTACCATTTTCATATATGTAAGGAAATGGCATGGAAGGAGAATTTGAAATTTCACACCATTGTTGTTGCTCTTAATGCACAGCATAACCAAAATAGAGGATTAGCAGTGCAGCTGCATTTCTGGCGTATAGTTCTTTGCATTTGGAACATTTACTCCTTGCAGATGACCATGACCATACAGGGACAGGTAGATTCTCTGTGGGAAATTAAGATGATATTTCTTTAAGTCCTTATCCAAATCCGGGAGAGTGTTGTCGCAAATATCATAGTAATCATGGCCAACAATGTTCATCATGTCATCAATCTTCTTGCTAGCCAGTTCATCAGCCATTCTGATTCTCCGGGAAGCCATTGAATCTGCACAAAAGTTGAATAAACTAACTTTTAAATGGGTTTATTTTTCATAAAAATTGTGAAGGAATTCAAAAAAAATGGCAAAGGCATTAAGGCGTGAAAGTCTAAACTTGGCGCGCAAGTATGGATGTGTCGTGCAAGTATTTGGCACACAAGTATCACCACACAAGTTCAGATACCTTGATAGCAGCGCGACATCAAGGAAACAGTGGGAAACATAGCAACTTGCGCGGCAACTACAACTTGCACGGCGAGAGCTCGAGAGTTTCAAATCCATATGCTTGTACAGAAGTGAGGCCCTCTATTTATAGACAAGGCCGTAACCCTATGCACCATACCCTGCATGACCAAAGGTCCTACCTTGTGCACCAAATCCTGTGCGCCTGAAGCTCATTTGCGCGCCAGACCTTGCGCTCCACCTTTCCTTTGGTTTTCTCGTTTTCCTCAGAGTCAAATCCTCATTTCTTTCGGATCCAACTCTGAGGGGGGACTTTTGTCGAAGCTCCTTTTCATCACATTGTCTAAATGAATAGAAGGGAAAATGACTTATCACAAATTGATTCATCCTTTGAAGAAAACATCAAAAATCGACAAAGGCATGAACAATGCTTCAAAATCACATGTTCTGCGCAAGTTTCATCACTGTCACGCAAGTCCACTTGCGTGACGTCTAATGGTCGCGCAAGTGACTTGCGCACCCTAAAGGATAACCGCCCGGGTCTTCTTCAGCCTATAAATAGACCCTATGGTCCCCCCATTCAAGAGGGGATTTTTTTTCCAGAATTCATATTTAGAGCTCTGAATGCCCAAGTCTCTTCTTCAGGTCTTCCGAACACTTCTAAGGTAATACTTTACCTAGAATGGAAGGTCTAAACAAGAGGAGTAAGGTCTAAGTGTTAGAATTCACTAACACTTACGCGCCTAAGGTGCTTTACCCTTAAGCGAAATGAACATACTTGCGCACCGCCCTACTCTCTTACCAAAACTTGCGCACCTCTATTCTGGAAGTACCTCAGGATAATTCTAAAGGCATTGGTCAAGAGTCGCTCAAGTATTACCCTGCTGGTTAACAATCACACAAGTACCCATGCGTCGCAGAGGTATACCTGCGTGACCAGACTTGCGCGTCCACGTAGTACTTGCGCGACTCTTAGGACTTGCGCGCCCTTACCTTTTTGGGTGCCCTTCTTGCCTATTTTATCCCTCTTATTCCATTCCACCTCTCCTATTCAAAATTCAGTCTTCAAGACACTCTTCTAAGCCATTTATGGCATGTCTTCTTGATTGACTTACTTATTTGAAAGGAATTCTGTGAAACATTTCTCAAAACCTAATGATTTACACATCTTGTAACTAAGGTTAGAGATTCCATTCATTCAACCCCATCCTTTAAAGATGAGAGAACCCTAATTTGGGCCTCATCCTCAGGAGTAAGCCCCAAATCCTCATTAACCTGGGCCTTCTCCTTAAGAGTAAGTCCCAGTCCAAGTTCTCAAATTTGGGCCTCCTCCTCAGGAGTAAGCCCCAATCATAATTCAAAGCTCCCTCCTTAATTCTGGGTACCCTTGTTAGGGGTAAATCTCAAATTAAGAGTAAATATCCATAAAACACATATACCTTTTATGGACCCTGTTCACTTGGGAATCTCTTTAGGAGTAATCCCCAAGTCCCTTAATTTGTCAAGTCTCTTAACCTGGGCCTCCTTTTCAGAAGTAAGCCCCAGTCTTCTCTTAACCAGTCCTAATTTACCTTTGATTCGGGATTCCTTCTCAGGAGTAAAAACCAATCATAAGTCCTCTCCTAATTTGGGCCTCCTTTTCAGGAGTAAGACCCGAGTTAGATTATTCAAATCTCCATGAAGCACATATACCTTTATGGAACCTATTCCTGGATTTCTTCCCTAAAGTAAATCCTAATATTCATTTATCTGGGCAGTCATACATACATAAGTCCCACATTATTTCTTATGATTGCATCTTTCATGGAACAATTGTCTAATTTTTTCCAATACCTCTTGTTTCTCACACCGAGCATGACTCACGTGAGCTTAGAGTGTAAAAGTAATTATAAAATCCTTCTTTGAGCCAAAAATAATAAACATCATACTCCCTTACTCGAACTACGTGGGTTCTGATCCCTTTTCTAAACAAAGGATATGTAGGTAGCCCATATGTGGGTTTGATCCCAACTCTAAAATAATCCATGTCCTTCTGAATGACAATAAACTTCAAGTGCCCCACTGAGTGGCTTCAAAACCAGCATGGTCATCATAATGACCAAGAGACTTCTATATAAATGTGTCGAAGGATACCATTGACCAAGAATCTCTAATAAATACAGATGATTCTTTATCGATGAAGAACCTCGAATACATATAAAATATTCTCTAAATTTCCTACATATTTAATCATTGATTGTTAGACTAAAGGAAAGCTCATTTTATACTTGGTAATGTAATAAGGATTCACGAACATAACTTAAATCTATAAAGAGAGTCCCGTAGTAGACAATAATTCCCCTCAAAAAGGTGTGATGAGTCCGACCTCCCATCCTCTCGACCAATGCAAATTCCTAAGCCTCATCAGTCCACAAACTAGTGAGCACCTACCTTTGGAAAGTAGGTCCAAATGGATGTGGAATCATTGGATTTTTTCGGTTCTACGAGCAAACCCGTTAGAAACCGATCGGAATGTTTGAACCTCCCATCAAGGAGGTCATCCCCGAATTCCGAGGGAAACAGGCCCATTAGGCCCATTTGGTCGATTTTCTTGATTAGGCCACCTTGGCCCATTAGGCCGCATTGGCCCATTAGGCCCATGAGGCCCATTAAATCCATTAGTCCCACTAGTCCCATTAAAACTATTAATCCACTTAGGCCATAGAGGCCCATTAGGCCCATCCGATCGATTATCCGAATTTGGCCACTTAGGCCACTGAGGTCAATTAAGTTCATTAGCCCCATTAGACCCATTAGGCCCATTAGGTTCACTAAGCCCATTAGGGAACTTAGTCCCATTAAGCCCATTAGGCCACTTAAGACCATTAGGGCCATCAGGCCCATTAGGCCATGAGGGGAATTCTTCCCATGAGGCCCATCAAGCCCATTAGGACACTTAGTCCCATTAGGCACATTGGGCCCATGAGGCTCATTAGACTCATCAGGCCACTTGGGCCCATTAGGCCCATTAGGTCCATTAATCCCATTAGGCCCACTAGGCCCATTAGTCCACTTAGGCTCATTAGGAAACTTACGCCCATTAGACCTATTAGGACCATTAGGCCAATTAGGCCCAATATGCCCACTCGTCCACTTAGTCCCACTAGGCCCATTAGAAAACTTATGCCCATTAGGCCACTTAGGAACAATAGGACCATTCGTCCACTTAGGCCCATTAGGCCACTTATGCCCCTTAGGTCCATTAGTCTAATGAGGTGCATTAGGTCCATTACACCCATTCAGCCACTTAAGTCCACTAGGCCCATTCGGCCACTTAGGCCCATTCAGCCAGTTTGGCCCATTAGGCCCACTAGGCCACTTATGCCCATTAGGAAAATTAGGTCCATTATACAACATAATCCCATTTGTTCACTTAGGCTCATTCAGACCATAAACCCTATGAGGTAAATTTGGATCATTCGACCACTTAGGCCCATTAGTCCCAATCAGCCACTTAGGGCCATAAGGCCCATTCGATGGATTAGGCTGATTAGGCCACTTAGGCCACTCAGACCCATTAGACCCATTAGGCCCATTAGTACACTTTGACTCACTAGGACCATTCGGTCGATTAGGCCGATTAGGCCACTTAGGCCACTTAGACCCATTAGGTCCATTAGGCCCATTAGGCCACTTAGGCCCATTAGGACAATTCGATCGATTAGCCCAATTTTTTCACTTTATCCCATTTGATCGATTAGCTTGATTAGGCCATTAGGCCCATTAGGCCACTTAGCCCCATTCAGTTGATTAGGCCGATTAGGCTGCATATGCCCATTAGGCCACTTAGGCCCATTCGGCTGATTAGGTTGATTCGACCACTTTGGCCACTACGACCCATTATGACCATTAGGCCCTTTAGGCCCATTAGGTCTCTTAGTCTACTTAAGAATTAGGCCCATTAGGCCACTTAGGCCTATTAGGACCATTTTTCCCATTAGTTGATTAGTCCTATTAAACCACTTAGGCCACTTAGGCTGATTAGGACCATTAAGCCACCGAGGAACATTAGTCCCATTAGGCCACTTAGGACCATTAGGCCCATTTAGTCGATTAGGGGAATTAGGCCACTTAGTCTCATTAGTCTCATTAGGCCACTTAGGCCTATTAGTACCATTAGGACACTTAGGCCCATTTGACCCATTAAACCCATTTGTCCTATTAGGCCCGTTAAGCCACTTAGGCCACTTAGGCCCCTTAGGCCCATTTAGTCGATTAGCTCAATTAGGCTCCCTAGGCCCATTGGTCCCATTATGCAACGTATTCCCATTAGGCCAATTAGGAAACTTAGGACCATTATTCCCATTAAACCCATTAGTCTCACTAGGCCCATTAGGCCCATTAATCCACTTAGGCCACTTAGGCCCATTAGGCTCATTCAGTCGATTTGCCTGATTAGGCCACTTAGGCCAATTTTTTCCATCTATCCCATTAGACCCATTAGGCCCATTAGGCCCATTAGGCCCACTAGGACCATTAGGTCACTTAGTCCCATTAGGACTCTTATGACTAGGAGGCCCATTAGGCCCATCAGGCTCATTAGGCCCATGAGGCGCATTCTACCCATGAAGCACATCAGGCCCATTCATCCCATTAGACCCATGATACCCATGAGGCTCATTAGACCCGTCATTTCACTTAGTCTCATTAGGCCCATTTGGCTCATTAATCCCATTAGGCCCACTAGGCCCTTTAGTCCACTTAGTCCCATTAGGACACTTAGTCCCATTAGGACAATTGGGTCTACTAGGCCCAATATTCCCATTTTTCCCACTCAACCTAGTAGGTCCCTTCGGCCCATTATGCCCATTAGGCCACTTAGGCCCATTCAGACCATTAGGCCCTTTGGGCCAACTTCGACCACTTAGCCCCATTAGGCACATTATGGCCATAGGGCCCACGAGGAAACTTAGCCCTAGGAGGCCCATGAGGCAACGTAGGCATAGGAGGCACATCAGGCCAATTAGGCCCATTCAGATGATTAGGACCATTAGGCCTATTAGGCCCATTAGGTCCATTAGTCCCATTAGGCTTATTAGGCCACTTGGTCCCATTAGGCCCATTAGGGCACTTAGGTCCTTGAGACCATGAGGCTCATTAGGATCGTCATGAAAATCAGGCCACTTAGGCTCATTAGTTCCATTAGTCCCATTAGGCCACTTAGGACCATTAGGGCACTTAGGCCCATTAGGCCCATCGGGCCCAGAGGCCACTTAGGCCCATCGGGCCACTTCGTCCCATTAGGCCCATGAGGCCCATTCAGGAACATAGGCCCATTAGTCCCATTATGTCACTTAGGCCACTTAGTCCCACTAGGCCCATTCGGCCACTTTGTCCTAGGAGGCCCATTAGGCCCATCAGGCCACTTAGGCCCACAAAGCCACTTAGTCCCATGAGGCCCATTAGGCCCGTTATGCCCATTAGGCCACTTATGCCTATTAGGCCCATTAGGCACATGAGGCCACTTAGGCCCCTTTGTACCATGAGGCCCATTCAAACCTTGAGGCCCATTAGGCCCATTTGGCCCATTCCACCAGACAGGCCAATTCTGCCACTTAAGCCCACTCAGTCCATCAAGCCACTTAGGCCCATTGGGCCCATCAAGCCACTTAGGCACATTGGGCCCATTAATCCACTTAGGCCCATTACACCCATTATCCCACTTATGCTAGTTAGGACCATTAGGACCATTAGGCCCATGAGGCTAATCAGGCCCATTAGGCACCTTAGGCCACTTTGGCCCATTGGGCTCATTAGGCCCATTGGGCCAATTAGGCCCATTCTGCTCATTGGGACTAAAAGAAAATTAGGCCCATTGGTCCAATAAGGCTCATTATGGCCATTAGGATGATCAGGACCATTAGGCCCATTAGGCCACTAAGGCCCATTAGGCCCAGTAGGCCACTTCGGCCCATTAGGCCCATTAAGTTACCTCACCCACTTAGGCTCATTACTCCCATTAGTCCAATGATCCCACTAAGGCCCATTTGTACCATCAATCACATTAGGCCCCTTATCCCCATTAGGCCCAGTAGGCCCATTCAGCCACTTAGGCCCATTCAGCCACTTAGGACACTTAGGCATGTTAGCCCCATTAGGCCATTTAGGCCCATTAAGCAACTTGATCTCATTACACCCATTAGGACCATTAGTTCCATTAGGCCCATTAGGCGTGTTAGTCCCATTAGGCCATCAAGGCCCATTAGGCCACTTAGTCCAATTAGTCCCATTAGGCCCATGAGGCCAGTGGGGCCCATTTGGCCCATTTGGCCCATCAATACCATTAGGCCACTTAGGACCATTTGGCCCATTAGGCCAATTAGGAGCATTCATCTCATTGGGCCACTTAAGCTCATCAGGCCCATTAGGCCCGTCAAGCCCATGAGGCCACTTAGGCCCATTTGGCTCATTATGCCCATCAGTCCCATCAGGCACATTAGGAAACTTAGGCCCATTCATCCCATTAGGCCACTTATGACCATTAATCCCATCCATCCCATTAGTCTCATTGGGACCATTAAGCCACTTAGGCTCATTAGGCCCATTAGGCCCATCAGGCCCCTTAGGCCCATTCGGCTCATTAGGACACTTATGCCCATTCGGCCCATTAGGCCACTTAGGCCCACTTGGGCCCATTAGGCCACTGAGGACCATTAGACCACTTAGGCCAATTCATATCATTAGGCCAATTAGGCCCATTTGGACCATTAGGCCCATTAGTCCACTTAGGTCCTTTCATCCCATTCGGCCCATTATGCCACTTAGGCCCATTGGGCCCATTAGGACAGTTTGGCCCATTATGACACTTTAGCCCATTCAACCCATTAGTCCACTAAGGCCCATTATCCCACTTAGGCCTATTGGTCCCATTAATCCACTTTTTCCCATTAGGCCCATCATGCCACTTAGGCCCATTAGGCCACTTACGACCATTATGCTAATTAGGCCACTTATGCCCATTTGGCAATTCCAGCCACTTAGGTTGATTAGAACCATTAGGCCATTGTGGCCCATTAGGCCATTTCGTCCACTCAAGCCCATTAGACCAATGAGGCCCATTAGGCCCATGAGGCCACTGAGACCCATTAGACCCATTAAGCCATGTAGGCCCATTCGGGTCATTAGGCCACTAAGGCCCATTCGGCCCATTCGGCCACTAAGGCACATTAGGACCATTTGGCACATTTTCACACTAAGGATCACTAGGCCATTTGGACCATTAGGCCACTTATGCCCATTAGGGCCCTTAGGTCACTTAGGCCACTTAGGCCCATTTGGCCCATTAGGCCCACTGGTCCACTATGGCCAATTAGGCCACTTTGGCCCATTAGTCTACTTAGGCTCATTAGTCCCATTGGGACCATGTGTTCACTGCGGCCCACTAGGCCCATTAGTCCCATCAAACCCATGAAGCCACTTAGTCCCATTAGTCAGCTTAGGCCCATTAGGCCACTTAGGCCCATCAGGACACTTAGGCCCATGAAGCTACTTAGGACCATTATTCTAACTTGGAAACTTATGCCCATTAAGATGACTAGGCCCATTAGTCCAATGCGACCCATTAGGCCCATTAGGCCATTTCTACCACTTAGGCCCATTAGTCCCATCTGGCCACTAAGGCCCATTAGGATCATTAAGCAACTGAGGCCCATTCGACACATTAGTACACTAATGAAAATTAGGCCACTTAGGCCACTTAGGTCCATTAAGCCACATAGACCCATTAGGCCACATAGGCCCATTAGGACCATGTGTCCACTAAGTCCCATCAAGCCCATAAGGCCACTCAGGCCCATTAGGCCCATTAGGCCACTTAATCCCATTAGGACCATTAGTTCACATAGGCCCATTCCACTCATTAGGCCACTTAGGCCCCTTAGGCCCACTAGGCAATTGAGGCCACTTAGGCCCATTAAGCCACATAGGCCCATTTATCCAGTTAATCCCATCAGGTCCATTAGGCCAATTAGGACCATTCGACGAATTAGGCCCATTAGGACACTAGTGCCATTAGGCCCTATAATCCCATTAGTCCACTTAGTTCCATTGGTCCCATTAGGCCCATGAGTTCCATGAGGCCACTAAGGCCACTGAGTCCCATTTGGCCCATCGGGCCCATCAGACCCATTTGGCCACGTAAGCCCATCAGGCCAAGGAAGCCCATTTGGCCCATTAGGCCACTTAGGCACATTGAGATCATTAGGTCACATAGGTCTATTATACCCATCAGGCCCATCAATCCCATTAGGAAGCTTTGTCCAATTCGACACATTATGCCCATATGGCCAATCAGGCCACTTAAGACCATTCAGTGAATTAGGACACTTCGGGCCATTAGGCCCATTAGGATCATCGTGCCCATTAGGCCACTCAAACCCGTTAGGCCCATTAGGCCACATAGGCCTATTCAGTGCATTAGGCCACTTAGGCCCATTAGGCCCCTTAGGCCACTTCGGCCCATTATCCCCATTAGTCCACTTCGGACCATTAGGCCCATTAGGCCACTAAGGTCCATTTTTATCATTAGGCCACTTAGACCCATTAGTCACATTAGGCTCATTAGGCCACTTCAGCCTATTTGGCCCATTAGGCCATTGAGGACCATTATGCCCATTAGTCCCATTAGGACTCTTAGGCCAATTAGGACACTAAGGCCCATTAATCCCATTAGGCCACTCAGGGCCCTTAGACCCATTAGACCCATTAGGCCACTCATGCTCATTAAGCCACTTAGGTCTATTAGGCCCATTAGGCCACTTAGTTCACTTAAGACCATTATGCCAATTAGGCCAATTAGTCCACTTATGCCCATTAGGCCAGTTAGGCCCATTAGGACACTTAGGTGACTTAGGCCCATTAGGACACTTAGGCCCATTAGGCAACTTAGGCACATTAGGCCACTTAGGCCCATTATTCCAATTAGGCCACTTAGGCCGATTAGGCAATTTCAGCCACTAAGCCCCATTAGGTCGATTAGTCCCATTAGGCCACTGAGGCCCATTAGGCCCATTAGGCCCATTAGGCCACTTAGGTCGATTAGGCCATTTCAGCCACTTAGGCACATTAGGACCATTAGGCCACTAAGGTGCATTCGGACACTTAGGCCCATTAGGCCCATTAGTCCCATTAGTCCCACTCGTTCAGTGTGGCCGATTAGGCCACTTTGGTCCATTAGGCCCATCAGCCCATTAGGCCACTTTGTCCCATTAGTCCCATTAGGCCACTTAGGCCCATTAGGCCCATTCAGTCGATTAGGGGGACTAGGAAACTTGGACCCATTAGGACCATTCAGCCACTTAGGCCCATTAGGCCCATTAAACCCATTAGTCTCATTATGCCCATTTATCCCATTTGGCCCATATGAAAACTTAGGCCAATTAGGCCATGTAGCCCCATTAGGCCCATTAGGCCACTTAGACCCATTAGGCCCATTAAACCCACTAGTCCCATTAGTCCCATTAGACCCATTAGGCCTGTTAAACCACTTAGGCCACTTAGTCCCATTCGGTTGATTAACCCGATTAGGATACATATGCCTATTAGGCCACATCGGCCCATTGGGCCCATTAGGACACTTAGGCCCATTAAACCCATTAGTCCCATTAGGCCCATTAGGACCGTTAGGCCACCTAGTCCCATTACGCACATTCGGTCGATCAGCCCGACTAGGCCAATTAATCCACTTAGGTCCATTAGGTCCATTAGGCCCATTAGGCCCATTAGAGCCACTAACCCCATTAGGGAACTTATACCAATTAGGCCACTAATGATCATTATTCTTATTAGGCCCATTAGGCCCATGGGGCGCATTCTGTCAATGAGTCCCATGAGGCCCATTAGGACCAGAAGGACCATTAGGCCCATTAGGACACTTAGGCCCATTAGGCCCTTTGGGCCCATGAGTCCACTTAGGACCATGAGGCCCATTATACCCATCAATCCACTTGGTCCCATTAGGCCCATTAGGCCCATTATTCCCATTAAGCCCACTAGACCCTTTAGTCCACTTAGGCTTATTAGGCCCATTGGGAACACTAGGCCCATTCATCCCATGAGGCCCATTGGGCCCATTCGTCCCATTAAGCCCACTCAAACCATTTGGCCCCTATCTCCATGAGGCCCATGAGACCCATTCGACCCATTAGGCAACTTGGCCCCTTCGGCCCATTAGTCCCCTTCGACCCACTGAGCCCACTTAGGCCTATTTGGCCCATTATGCCCATTGGGCCAATGGGGAAACTTAGTCCCATTAATCCCATTACGCCCATGAGGCCCACTAGGCCCATCATACCAATTAGGCCCAATCATCCCATTAGGCCAATTAGGCCCATAAGGCCCATTGGGCCACTTAGGCCCATTCGTCCACTTAGGTCACTTAGGGCCATGAGGCCCATGAGGCCCATTAGGCCCATTAGGCACATCATGCTCATTAGAACACTTATCCCAATTAGGCCCATTGGGCCCATTAGGCCACTTCAGTCCATCAGGTCCATTGGTCCCATGAGGCAACTTAGGCCCATTCGACAGATTAGGACTATGAGGCCCATTAAGCCCATCAGGCCACTTAGGTCAATCAGTCCCATCAGGCCAACTAGGCCCATTTAGCCACTTAGGACCATTAATCCAATCAGGACACTTTGACCACTTATGCCCATTGAGCCCACTCGGGCACTTAAGCACAAGAGGCCCATTAGGCCCATTAATCCCATCAGGCCCATTAGGCCCATTAATCCCATCAGGCCTATGAGGCCATTAAGGCCCATCAGGCCCATGATCCCACAAGTCCTATAAGACCCATTATGCCACTTATGCCGATTAGGCCCATGAGGCCCATTATGCTACTTATGCCGATTAGACCCATTAGGCCCATGAGGACACTTAGGCCCGCTTGACCCTTGAGGCTCATTAGGCCCATCAGGCCCATTTAGACACTTAGGTCCATTAGGACACATATTCCTATTTGACCCATTTTTCCACTTAGGCCCATTAGGTCCATTCCACAACTTAGGACCATTAGGCTCATTCGACAATTTAGGCCCATCGGGGCCCTTAAGTCAATTAGTAAAATTTATCCCATTAAGCCCATTAGGCCGATTAGGGCCATTAGGCCACTTAGGCCACTTAGGCCACTTAGGTCCATTAGGCCCATTATTCCCATCGGGCCTATCATGCCCATTCGGACGCTAAGGCTCATTAGGCCACTAATACCGATTATGTTGATTAGGCCACTTACGCCACTTAGGCCCATTAGGATCATTAATCCCACTAGGACTATTAGGCCCATTAGGCACATTAGGCCACTTGGTCCCATTAGGCCCACTAGGCCAATGAAGTCCATTTTGTCTATTGGTCCTATTATGCCTATGAGGCCCATTAGGTCACAGAGACCCATTAATCCCATTACACCCATCAGACCCAATCAAACACTTAGGCCTATTACCCCACTAGGCCCATTAGGCCACTTAGGTCCATGAAGCCCATTAGGACACTTAGGCCACTTAGGCCCATTCAACCCATGAGGCCCATTCAGCCGATCAAGACCATTAGGCCACTTAGGCCCATTAGCCCACTTAGGCCCCTTGGGCCACTTCGCCCCACTATTCCCATTTTTCCTATCAAGCCCATTAGGCCCATTGGGCCACTTAGACCCATTAGGCCTGTTAAACCACTTAGGCCACTTAGTCCCATTCGGTTGATTAACCCGATTAGGATACATAGGCCCATTAGGCCACATCGGCCCATTGGGCCCATTAGGACACTTAGGCCCATTAAACCCATTAGTCCCATTAGGCCCATTTGGACCGTTAGGCCACCTAGTCCCATTACGCACATTCGGTCGATCAGCCCGACTAGGCCAATTAATCCACTTAGGCCCATTAGGTCCATTAGCCCCATTAGGCCCATTAGAGCCACTAACCCCATTAGGGAACTAATACCAATTAGGCCACTAATGATCATTATTCTTATTAGGCCCATTAGGCCCATGGGGCGCATTCTGTCAATGAGTCCCATGAGGCCCATTAGGACCAGAAGGACCATTAGGCCCATTAGGACACTTAGGCCCATTAGGCCCTTTGGGCCCATGAGTCCACTTAGGACCATGAGGCCCATTATACCCATCAATCCACTTGGTCCCATTAGGCCCATTAGGCCCATTATTCCCATTAAGCCCACTAGACCCTTTAGTCCACTTAGGCTTATTAGGCCCATTGGGAACACTAGGCCCATTCATCCCATGAGGCCCATTGGGCCCATTCGTCCCATTAAGCCCACTCAAACCATTTGGCCCCCTATCCCCATGAGGCCCATGAGACCCATTCGACCCATTAGACAACTTGGCCCCTTCGGCCCATTAGTCCCCTTCGACCCACTGAGCCCACTTAGGCCTATTTGGCCCATTATGCCCATTGGGCCAATGGGGAAACTTAGTCCCATTAATCCCATTACGCCCATGAGGCCCACTAGGCCCATCATACCAATTAGGCCCAATCATCCCATTAGGCCAATTAGGCCCATAAGGCCATTGGGCCACTTAGGCCCATTCGTCCACTTAGGTCACTTAGGGCCATGAGGCCCATGAGGCCCATTAGGCCCATTAGGCACATCATGCTCATTAGACCACTTATCCCAATTAGGCCCATTGGGCCCATTAGGCCACTTCAGTCCATCAGGTCCATTGGTCCCATGAGGCAACTTAGGCCCATTCGACAGATTAGGACTATGAGGCCCGTTAAGCCCATCAGGCCACTTAGGTCCATCAGTCCCATCAGGCCAACTAGGCCCATTTAGCCACTTAGGACCATTAATCCAATCAGGACACTTTGACCACTTATGCCCATTGGGCCCACTCGGGCACTTAAGCACAAGAGGCCCATTAGGCCCATTAATCCCATCAGGCCCATTAGGCCCATTAATCCCATCAGGCCTGTGAGGCCACTAAGGCCCATCAGGCCCATGATCCCACAAGTCCTATAAGACCCATTATGCCACTTATGCTGATTAGGCCCATGAGGCCCATTATGCTACTTATGCCGATTAGACCCATTAGGCCCATGAGGCCACTTAGGCCCGCTTGACCCTTGAGGCTCATTAGGCCCATCAGGCCCATTTAGACACTTAGGTCCATTAGGACACATATTCCTATTTGACCCATTTTTCCACTTAGGCCCATTAGGTCCATTCCACAACTTAGGACCATTAGGCTCGTTCGACAATTTAGGCCCATCGGGGCCCTTAAGCCACTTAGTAAAATTTATCCCATTAAGCCCATTAGGCCGATTAGGGCCATTAGGCCACTTAGGCCACTTAGGCCACTTAGGTCCATTAGGCCCATTATTCCCATCGGGCCTATCATGCCCATTCGGACGCTAAGGCTCATTAGGCCACTAATACCGATTATGTTGATTAGGCCACTTACGCCACTTAGGCCCATTAGGATCATTAATCCCACTAGGACTATTAGGCCCATTAGGCACATTAGGCCACTTGGTCCCATTAGGCCCACTAGGCCAATGAAGTCCATTTTGTCTATTGGTCCTATTATGCCTATGAGGCCCATTAGGTCACAGAGGCCCATTAATCCCATTACACCCATCAGACCCAATCAAACACTTAGGCCTATTACCCCACTAGGCCCATTAGGCCACTTAGGTCCATGAAGCCCATTAGGACACTTAGGCCACTTAGGCCCATTCAACCCATGAGGCCCATTCAGCCGATCAAGACCATTAGGCCACTTAGGCCCATTAGCCCACTTAGGCCCCTTGGGCCACTTCGCCCCACTATTCCCATTTTTCCTATCAAGCCCATTAGGCCCATTGGGCCACTTAGACCCATTAGGCCCATTCAACCATTGAGGCCCATTGGGCCACTTTGGCATATTGGTCCACTAAGGACCATTATGGCCACGAGGAAAATTAGGCCCATTAGTCTCCTAAGGCCCATTAGGTCCACTAGACCCATCAGGCCCATTAGGCCACTTAATCCCATTAGGACCATTAGGCCAATTAGGACCATGAGGCCCATTCTGCTACTTAGACCACTGAGGCCCACTAGGACCATTAGGTCCATTAGGACCATTAGGCCCATTAGAACCATTAGTCCATTGAGTCCCATTAGGCCCATTAATCCAATTATTCCACCTAGTCCCATTAGGCCCATTAGGACCATTAGGCCTCTTAGGCCCATCAGGCCACTTAGGCCCATTTGGCCAATTAGGCCAATTAGACCACTTAGGCCACTTAGGCCCATTATTCTCATTAGGCCCATTAGGTTCATTAGTCCACTTAGGCCACTTAGGCATTAAGCCCATTAGGACCATTGGCCTCATTAGGCCACTTAGGCCCATTAGTCCAATTATTCCCATTCGGTCGATTACGCTGATTAGGACACTAAGACCACTTAGGCCCATTAGGCTCATTAGGCCCATTAGGCCCATTAGGCAACTTAGGCTCATTATTCCACTTAGGCCTATTAAGCACATTAGTCCCATTAGGCTACTTTGGCCGCTTATGCCCATTATGGCCCATTATCCATTGGACCCATTAGGCTACTTAGGCCCATTTGGCCACTTAGGTCTATTAGGACACTAAGTCCCATTATTCCCACTAGTCCCATTAGGTCACTTAGGCCCATTAGGCCACGTATTCCCATTAGGACCATTGGGCCTATTAGGACACTTAGGGCCACTCAACCACTTAGGCCCATTAGGCAACTTATTCCCATTAATCCCATTAGGCCTATTACAACACTTAGTCCCACTTAGCCACTAAGGCCCATTAGACCCTTTATGCCACTTAAGCTTCTTATTCCCACTAGGCCCATTAGGGCCATTAGGCTCATTAGCCATTGGCCCATTTGGCCAATTAGGACCATTCGACCCCTTAGGCCCATTGGGCGTATTAGGCCACTTAGCCCCATTAGGATAGTTAGGTCCATTAGGCCCATTAGGCCACTTAGGCCCATTAGGCCTGTTAGGCCCATTAGGCCTATTAGGCCCATTAGGCCTGTTAGGCATATTAGTCCACTTAGGCCCATTAGGCCCTCCAAATCATTTTTTTAATTTTAATAAAATCCACTTTGAGAAAAAAGTGGGAACCATACACCGTACAACATGACACATATCGATATTTCAAAAATAGTCCAGAGATTTAAAATTTGAAATGAGTATCATCATTGCAGGAACCATCACATCAATGATAGATCCCAGAAATCATGCAGTCGCTGCATCGAAGATAGTACATCAAAGAAGTTATCACCATCATCATAACCCATTGTCATTATCACCTTGTTGTCGTCCACTCAGAAAATCATCATCGTAACCATCACTGCCAGAGTCAGCACATTACTGACAGGAGCACCACCTTCATTGTCATCGACCATCATCATTGGAGCTGAGAACCAGAGAAAAATGAACCATGATGTCCACTAATCACCACTGATGTCTTCATATCACCGCTGTAAAATTTCAAATTCACCACCAAAAAACCATCAAAATAGAACATCAAAACCATCAAAACCTTCAAATATGGGACATTATCCCTCCCAAAGACCCAAAGACCTTCGATCCACACCTCCCAGAACCTCCATGAAGACCCATGCACTAGGAAGATAGGGAATGAATCACAGTAAGGATGAGAAAACGGAGGCCTCGATTGAGGACCAAGCTGGAAACCACATTAGTTAAATGAAACAGAGAACCAATAATAGAGAAATAAAATCAATCCCATAAAAATCACCATAAGAGACCTCAATATGCATATGTAAAATAGAGAAGGATACAAATATAGGAATGAACCTGAGTTGAGACAACTGCGGTCCCTACGCCAACACCATCCCAAGTAGGCCTAGATCCTGAATAGAGTGCGGATAAAGTGGAGTCAAATGTGATGGGTAGACCATCACAGGTAGAGGAGAAATAAGGCACCAGGAACACTCACTAAATCTGACCCAAGACGTCTAAAGTACCGACACACACAGACCTAGAATGAGGGTTCAATGCGTATGGATAAATCAAAATAGGGATGGTGAGTGGCATGCGATGACCACACAAGCAAGACACATCAGTTGAGAGGGAATAAAAAGAAATAAAGATAAGGAAGATGATGGATCAGGTGAAGTGGAACCGTCACTGTCAAGTAGACCCTCAAAACCATAAGAGGCAAAGAGGAGGTAGTAGGAGCATCGAGATCCAAGAGTGCAGAGCCATCAGGTTCATTTATTAGGGCCATTAGGCCAATTAGGCCAATTAGGACCATTAGGAAAATTAGGACCACTAGACATGTTTTGTCCATTATGTCAGTTAGGCCCATTCGGCCAATTAGGCCCATTAGGACCATTGACCAACTTCGGCCCATTAATCCCATTCAGTCCATTAGGCCATTGAGGCCAATTTGGCACATTAATCTCATTATATTAGGCCCATTAGGCCACTTAGACCCATATGGAACATTATTCCCATTACACCAATTAGACCCATTAGGCCACATAGGCCCATTAGGCTGATTAGGACCATTAGATCCATTAGGACACTGAGGCCCTTTAGGCTAATTAGTCACATGAGGCACATTAGGCTAATTAGGGCACTTATGCTCATTAGGTCAATTAGGACCATTCGCCCCATTAGGCCACTAAAGCACATTAGGCCCATTCGGCCCAATATACCCATCGGAGAAGGTCCATTAGGCCACTTAGGCCCATATGATTCTTTAGGCCCATTAAAACAATTTTCCCAATTAGTCCCAATAGGCCCATTAAACCAATTATTCCACTTAGTAACATTTGTCCACTTAGGCCCATTAGGACACTTGGTCCCATTAGGCCAATAAGGCTCACTATGCCACTTAGGTGCATTCAGTGCATTAGGCCCATTATGCCACAGAGGCCCATTAGTCCACTTAGGCCCATTAGTCCCATTAGTTCCATTAGGCCCATTAGGCCAATTAGGACCCTTAGGCCACTTAAGCCCATTAGGCCACTTAGGCCCCTTAGGCCCATTAGGCCGCTTAGGCCCATTATGCCACTTAGTCCTATTAGACCCATTGAGCCCATTATGCCACTCAATTCCATTCTGTGCATTAGTCCCATTAGGCCACTGAGTCCCATTAGACCACTTAGTCCCATTAGGCCCATTAGTCAAATTAGACACATTAGGCCACTTAGGCCCCTTATGCCACTTAGTACCCTTAGGCTCATTAGGCCACTTAGGCCCATTATGCCACTTAGGCCCCTTGGTCCACTTAGGCCCATTAGGTTCATTAGGCCCATTATTCCACTTAGTCCCATTAGTACACTTCTGATCATTAGGCCACTTAGGGTCATTAGGCCACTTAGGCCCATTAGGCCACTAAGGCCCATTAGGCCACTTAGGCCACTGTGGCCCATTAGGCCACACATGCCCGTTAGGACCATTCAGCCCATTAAGCCACTTAGGCTCATTAAGACCATTAGGCGAATGAGGCCCATTCAACCCATTAGGCCACTTAGGCCCATTATGCCCGGTAGGCCACTTAGGCCCATTAGGCCCATTAGATAACTAAGGCCCATAAGGCCACTAAGGACCATTAATCTCATTATTTCCATTAACCCATTAGTCCCATTATGCCACTTAGGCCCATTAGACCCACTGAGCCACTCAGTCCCATTATGCCACTTAAGCCCATTAGGCCACTTTGGCCCATTAGGCCCATTAAGACACTTAGTCCACTTAGGCCCATTATCCCCATTATTTTACTTTGTCCCATTATTCCCATTATGATGATTAGACCACTTAGGCCCATTAGGCCACTTATTCCCATTAGTCCACTTAGGCCCATTAGGTCACTTAGGACCATTAGGCCCATTAGGCCACTTTGGCACATTGGGACCATTAGCCCAATTAAGCCCATTAGGACTATTAGGTCCATTAAGCCACTTGGGCCCATTAATCCCATTATGTCGATTAGGCCACTGAGGCCCATTAGGCCCATTCATCCCATTCGTCCCATTAGGCTCATTAGCGCCATTAGGTCCATTCAGCCCATTAGTCCCATTAGGCCACTTGGTACCATTAGGCCCATTAAGACACTTATGCCCATTAGACCACTTAGACCCATTAGGCCACTTAGTCCCATTAGGCCACTTATCCCCATTAGGCCCATTAGGCCACTTATGCCCCTTTGGACACTTTGGTCCATTAGACCACTTAGGCACATTAGGCCGATTTTTCCACTTGGGCCCATTAGGCCCATTTGTGCACTTTGGTCCATTAGGTGCATTAGGCCACTTAGTCCCATTAGTCCACTTAGTCCCATTAGTCCACTTAGGTCCATTAGGACCATTAAGCCCATTAGAATGACTAGGCAACTTAGGAACATTAGGCTCAGTAGGCCACTTAGGATTGTTAGTCCCATTCATCCCATTAGGCCCATTAGGCCCATTAGGCCACTGAATACCATTAATACACTTAGTCCTATTAGGCACATTCTTCCCATTTATTCCATTAGGCCCATTAGGCCACTTAGGCAAATTATGCCCATTGGGTCACTAAGGCCCCATAGACCCATTTGGCCACTTGGGTCCATTAGGCCACTTAGGCCCATTCGGCCAGTTAGGCCTACTAGGAACATTCTACCCCTTCATCCCATTAGGTCCATTAGGCTACTTAGGTAAATTATACATATTGGGCCACTAAGGCCCCATAGGCCCATTTGGCCACTTGGTCTCATTAGGCCTATTATGCCACTTAGACCCATGTGCCCCATGAGTCCCATCAGGTCCATTAGGCAACTTAGTCCCATTTGGCCCATTAGGACACTTAGTCCCATGAGTCACATTATTACCATTCATCCCATTAGTCCACTTAGGCCCATTTGGCCACTTACACCCATGAGCCCCATTAGGTCCCTTAGTCCCATTCGACCACTTAGGCCTATTAGGACACTTTGACCCTTTAGGACCTTTAAGCCAATTCAGAAACTTAGGCCCATTAGGCTCATTCAACCCATATAGTCCATTTGACCCATTATTCTACCTAGGCCCATTGGGTCACTTAGGCCCACTAGGCCCATTAGGCCACTTAGTCACATTCGGCTATGATTATGCACCTAGGCCCCTTAGGCCACATTAACCCATTAGGCCCTTTAGTCCCATTATGAAACTTCATCCAATTAGGCTCATTAGTCCTATTAGGACACCTGGGCCCATTTTTCCACCCATTAGGCCACCTAGGCCCATTTGGCCACCGAGGCCCATTAGGCCGTTAGGGCCACTTAGACCCATTAGACCACTTAGTCACATTTGACCCATTAGGCCCACTTAGGCCCATAAGCCCCCTTAGGCCCACTTAGGCCCATTAGAATGATTAGGAAACTTAGGCACATTAGGTCACTTAGGCCCATCAGGCCACTTAGGCACATTAGGCCCATTACACCCATTAGGCTACTTTGGATAATTAAGCTCATTCGGCCCATTATGACCATTCAGCCTATTAGGCCCATTTGTCCCCTAAGCACATTAATCCCATTAAGACAATTAGGCCACTTAGCCCCATTATGCCACTTAGTCCCATTAGGACATTTAGGCACATTAGGCCGATGAGGCCACTAAGGCTCATTAGGCCCATTAGCCCACTTCGGACCACTAGGCCCATTAATCCCATTGGACCGATTAGACCACTTAGGCCCATTCAGACCATTTGTCCCATTAGGACCATGAGGCCCATTCTTCCAATTAATCCCATTAGGCCTATTTGGAAACGTTGTCTCATTAGGCCCCTTCGGCCCATTAGGCCCATTAGGCAACTTCTAGAAATTAGGCCCATTAGGCCACTAAGGCCCATTTGGCATATTATGACCATTAACACCATTAGTCCAATTATGAAACCTTGAACCATTAGGCCACTTAGGCCCATTTTGGCCACTTAGGCCAATTGGCCCCATTCGGCCATTAAGCCCATTTGGTCCCTAGGCCCGTTAAGACTGTTAAGCCCATTATGACACCTAGGACCATTATGCCCATTAGGCCCATCAGGCCCCTTAGTCCCTTTAGGCCACTTAGGCCCATTACACCCCTTATAAAAATTAGGAAACATAGGCCCATTAGGCCACCTAGTCCCATTAGGCCACTTAGGCCCATTCGGCCCATCAGTCCACTTTGTCCCCTTTGGCCAATTAGGTCACTTAGGCCTCTTAGGCCACTTAGGCCAATTTGGTCCATTAGGCCCAATAGTCCACCTAGGACCATTAGAAAACTTAATACCATTAAGCCCCTTAGGCCCATTAAGCCCATTAGTACCATTTTTTCACCAAGGCTCATCAAGCCCATTCATCCAATTTAGCCCATTAGACACATTATCCCCTTGGGCCAATTAGCCCCTTGGTCCCATTAGTCCCATTAGGCCACTTCGGCTCATGAGGCCCACAAGGCCACTTAGGCCCATGAGGCCACTTTGGCCCATGAGGCCCATTACGCCCATCAGGCCACTTACGCCCATTTGGCCACTTAGACCCAATATGCCCATTATGCAACTTAGGCCCATTAAGACCATGCGGTCTATTAAGCCAATTAGCCCCATTGCACAACTTACACAAATTATGCCCATTATGCCCATTAGGCCCATTAGGCCACTTAGACCCATTGGGCCCATTAGGCTTATTGGGCCACTTAGGCCCATTAGAACCGTTAGGCTTATTAGTTCCTTTGAACCAATTGGCCCATTAGTCCCACTAGGCACATTAGGCCCATTAGGCCACTTTGACCCATTCAGCCCATTCATCCACTTAGGATCATTAGGATCGTTGGACCTATTAGGCCACTTAGGTCCATTAGGCCCATTAGGAGACATCGATCCATTAGAACCATTCGGCCACTTAGGCCCCTTAGTCCCATTAGGCCCACTAGGCCACTTAGGCCCCTTAGTCCAATTAGGCCCATTTGGCCACTTAGACCACTTACACCCACTGGGCCCATTAGGCCCCTTAAGCCACTAAGGAACATTAGGCCACTTAGGCCCATTATGCCCATTAGGAAACTTAGACCCATTTGACCCATTAATCCCATTAGGCCACTCGGCCCATTCAACACATTAGGTTCATTGGGCCACTTTAGGCCCATTAGTCTCATTCGACTACTTATGCCTATTTAGCCCATTTGGCCCATTATGCCCATTAGGCCCATTAGGACCGTTAGGCCCATTATGCCACTTAAGGATTTTAGGCTCATCAGGACCATGGGGAAACTAAGGCCCTTTAGGCCCATGAGGCCACTGAGACCCATTAGGCCCATTAGTCCACTTAGGCACATTAGGCCCATTGGGTCACATAGGCCCATTAGGACCATTCATCTACTTACTCCCATTAGGCCCATTAGGCCACTTAGGACCATTAGGCTCATTATGCCCATTCGGCCCATTGGGCCACCTAGGCCTATCAGGCCACTTGGGCCCATTAGGCTGATTGGGCCACTTAAGCTCATTCGACCACTTAGGCCCACTGGGCCCATTAAGCCAATTCGACGGATTAGGCCACTTAGGCCCATTAGGCCAATTATGACCATTAGGCCACTTAGGCCCATTAATCCCATTAGGCCGATTAGGAAACTTAGGCCCATTAGGACACTTAGGCCCATGAGGCCCATTTGGCCCATTAGGGCACTTAATCTAACTAGGCCCATTCGACCCATTAGGCCCATTTGACCTCTAGGCCCGTTAATCCCATTAAGCACATGAGGCCACTTAGGCCCATTAGGCTGATTAGGCCACTAAGTTACATTATAAAATTTAGGCCCACTAGGCCCATTCAACCCATTATGCCAATTAGGCCACTTAGGCCTATTAGGTCACTAAGGCCCATTAGGCCCACTAGGCCCTTTAGTCCCATTAATCACATTGGGCCGAATAGACAACGTTGGACCATTAGGCCACTTTGGCCCATTAGGACCATTTGGCCCATTAGACCACTTAGGCCAATTAGGCCCATTAGGCCCATTAGAACACTTAGACCCATTTGGCCCATTTGGATAATTTCGCCCATTAATCCCATTAGGTTGATTAGGAAACTGTGTCCCATTAGGACATTGAGGCCCATTAGGCCACTTAGTCCAATTAGGCCCATTCATCCCATTCGTCGCATCAGGCCCATTTGGCCTAAAGACCCGTTAATCCCATTAAGCCCATTAGGTCACCTAGGCCCATTAGGCCACTTAGGCCCATTAGGTCACTTTGGCCACTTTGGACCATTTGGCCTATTTGGAACCTAGGCCCATTAAGCCCATTAATCCTTTAGGCCCATTAGGACACTTTGGCCCCTTGATCCCATTAGGCCTATGAGGCCACTTAGTCCCATGAGGCATAATAGGCCACTTAGGCCCATGAGGCCCATTGGGCCCATTATTCCCCTTAGGCAACTTAGGTCCATGATGTCTATTAGGCCACGTATCCCCATGAGGCCCACTAGGCCACTTCAGCCTGTCATGCCCATTAGGCCCATTTGACCACTAAGGCCTATTAGGCCCATTATTCCACTTAGGCTCATTCTTACCATTTGTTTGATTAGACTGATTAGGCCACTTAGGCCACTTACGCACAATGGACCATTAGGCTCAATAATCCCATTCATCCCATTAGGCCCATTCAACCCCATAGGCGCATTACGCCCATTAGGCTCATTCAACCACATAGGGCCACTAGGCCCATTAGGCCACTTAGTTCCATTAGAACCATTATGCCACTTAATCCCATTCAGAAACTTAGGCCCATTAGGAACATTAGCCCCATTTGGCCAATTTGGCCCATTAGGCCCATTCGGCCACTTAAGCCCATTAGGCCCAATCGACCACTTAGGCCCATAAGGGCCATTAGTCACATTCGGCCGATTAGGCTGATTAAGCCACTTAGGATAGTTGACCTGTTAGGACCATTAGACTCATTAGGCCACTTAGTCACATTCAACCCATTTAGTCAATTAGGCCGATTAGGCCACTTAGCCCATTAGGCCCATTTGGACACTTAGGCCCATTTGGTCAAATAGGCCGATTCGGCCACTTATGACCATTCAGTCGATCAACCTTATTATGCCACTTGGTCCCATTAGGAACTTCAGTCCCATTAAGCCACTGAGGACCGTTCGGTCAACTAGGCGGATTAGGCCACTTTGGCCCATCAGGTCCATTAGGACACTTAGGCCAATTAGTCCCATTAGGTCCATTAAGTTGATTGAGATGATTATGCCACTTAGGACACTTAGGGACATTTGTCCCATTAGGTCCATTCAGATGATTAGGCTGATTAGGCCACTTTGGTCACTTAGGTCCATTATGCCCATTAGGCCCATTAGTCCCATTGGGCCCATTAGGCCACTTAGGCCACTTAGGAATTAGGACCATTAAGCCCATTAGGCCACTTAGGCCCATTAGTCTCATTCACTCAATTACGCCAATTTGGCCACTTTGGCCACTTTGGCCCATTAGGGCCATTAGGACACTTTGGCCCATTAGGCCTATTAGGCCACTTTGGCCCATTAGGCCCATTTAGTCGATTAGGGGAATTAGTCCACTTAGGACCATTATTCCCATTAGGTATATTAGGCCACTTAGGACCATTATTCTAGTTAGGCCCATTAGGTCCATTAGGTCCATTAGACCCATTAGGCCACTTAGGCCCATTATGCCCGCTAAACCCATTAGTCCCATTATGCCCATTAGTCCCATTCGGTTACTTAGGCAATTATGCTCCTTAGGCCACGTTGTCCCATTTTTCCCATTAGGCCACATAGGCCCATTAGGATAATTAAACCCATTATTCCCATTAGGCCCATTAAACCCATTAATCCACTTAATCCACTGAGGCCCATTAGGCCCAGTCGGTCGATTGGCCCAATTATGCCACTTTGGCCCATTAGTCCCATTAGGCCACCTAGGCCCATTAGTCCCATTAGGATTCTTAGGAACATTAGGCCCACTAAACCCATTAGTCCCATTTGGCCCATTAGGTCCATTAAGCCACTTAGGCCACTTAGGACCATTAGCCCCATTCGGTCGATTATCCCTATTAGGCCACTTAGGCGGCTTAGTCCCATTAGGCCCATTAGGGAACTTAGGCCCATTAGGCCCACTAGGACACATTGGACCATTGGGCCCATTGGTCCCATAAGACCCATGAGGCGCATTCCACACATGAGACCCATTACGCCCATGAGGTCCATCACACCCATAAGGCCCATCAGGCACATTAGGACACGAAGGCTCATTAGGCCCAATGGGACCATTAGTCCCATGAGGCCCATGAGGCCCATTAGACCCATCAGGCCACTTGGGCGTAATAAACCCATTAGACCCACTAGGCCCTTTAGGCCACTTAGACCCATTTGGCTACTTAGGCCCATTAGGCCCATTGGGGCCACTCAGCACATTCATCCCATTAGGCCTGTTGGGACCATTAGACCCACTCATCCCATTAGGCCCCTTAGGCCCATTCAGTCCATGAGACCTATTGGGCCCATTAGGCCCATTATGCCACTTAGGCACATTCGACCCATTAAGCCCTTTAGGCCCACTTATTCCACTTAGGCCCATTAGGCCCATTATACCCATTGGGCCCTTGAGGTAACTTATGCCCATTAGGCCCATCATGCCAATTAGGCCCTTGAGGTAACTTATGCCCATTAGGCCCATCATGCCAATTAGGCCCATTGGGCCCGTTATGCCTTTTAAGACCACTAGGCCCATTTAGCACCTATGCCCATGAGGCCCATTAGGCCACTGAGGCCCATTAAGCCCATGAGGCCCATTTGGACACTTAGGCCCATTAGGCAACTTAGGCCCATGAGGCCACTTAGTCCCATTAGTCCCATCGAGCCCATTATGCTACTTAGGCTCATTAGGCCCATTCAGCCACTTAGGCCCATTATCCCACTAGTCACATTAGGCCCATTAGGCCAATTAGACCCATTCCTCCACTTACATCCATTACGACCATTAGGGCCATTAGGGTGATTAGATCACTTAGGCCCATTAGGCAACTTATGCCCATTAGAACCATTAGGCCACTTAGGCCCATTCAGCGCATTAGACCCCTTAGGCCCATTAGGCCCATTATGCCCCTTAGTCCCATTAGGCCCATTTGACCACTGAGGCCCATTAGTCCCATTATTCCCCTTTGTCACATTAGGCCCCTTAGGACCATTAGGCCCATTAGGCCACTAAGGCCCATTAGGCCCATCGGGCACATTTGGCCACTAAGGCTCATTGCTCCCATTAGGCCACTTCACCCCCTTAGGGCACTTAGGCCCATTCGGACAATTAAGACACTTAGGCCCATTGGGATAATTAGGTCACTTAGTCTCATTTGGCCCATTTGGCCCATTAGGCCACTTATGACCATTCTACCCATTAGGCCCATTAGATCTGTTAGGCCTGTTAGGCAGATTAGGCTACTTATCCATATAGGGCTAATTTGGCAGGCCACTTACTCCCACTTGACCCTTTCAGACCATTGGGCCACTTAAGCCACTTAGGCTCATTATACCCATTAGGACCATTAGGCCCATTAACCCCATTAGGCCACTTAGGGCCATTAGGCCACTTAGGTCAATTGGGACCATTAGGCCCACTCGGCCACTCATGTCTATTTGGCCACTTAGGCCCATCTGGCTCATTTGGCCACTTAGGCCCATTCGGCCTAGTAGGCCCATTAGGCCTCTTAGGCCCACTAGGCACATTGGGCCCATTCAACCCATTAGGCCACTTAGGCCAATTTGGCCCATTCGGCCACTTATGACCATTAGGCCCGTTTAGCCACTTAGGCCTATTAGGTCCACTACTCACATTAGGTCTATTCAGACCATTTAGTCCATTAGGCTCGTTATGCCACTTAGGCACATTAGGCCCATTCAGCCACTTCGACCCATTTGGTCCACTAAGCACATTAGGCCTATTTAGCCAATCAGTCCCATCCAGCCACTTAGGCCCATTATTCTCATTAGCCCCATTAAGCTGATTAGTCCAATTAGGCCCATTAGTCCCATTAGGCCCATTAGGCTAATTAGGCCACTTAAGCCCATTCGGCGTATTAGGCCCCTTAGGCCCATTCGACCACTTAAGCACATTAATCCCATTAGGCTGATTAGGGCCTATTAGTCCACTTAGGCCCCTTAGGCCCATTAGTCCTATTAAAACCATTAGAGGACATTAGCCCATTAGGACCATCAGGATACTTAGGCTAATTTTGATCATTAAGCCCATTAGGCCACTTAGTCCAAATAGACCCTTTAGGCTCATTAGGCCCATGAGGCCATTGAAGCCCATTATGCCCATGAGGCCAAATAAGACTTTTAGGCCAATTATCCCACTTGGGCCCACTAGTCCCATCAAGCCACTTAGGCCCATTAGGCCACTTAGGTCCATTAGGACCGTTATTCCACTTAAGCCCATTAGGCCGATTAGGCCACTTTGGCCCACTAGGCCACTTAGGCCCATTAGACCCATGAGGCAATTTAGGCCCATTAATCCCATTAGGCCAATTACGACACTTCATCCCATTAGGCCCATTAGGCCCATTAGGCCCATTAGGACACTTAGGCCCAATATGCCACTTTGTCCCCTTAGGCTCATTAGACCACTAAGGCCACTTAGGCCCATTAGGCCACTTAGGCCACTTAGGCCCATTAAGCCCCTTAGGCCGATTAGGCCACTTAGGTCCACAATGCCCATTAGGCCCATTATGCCCATTCGGCCCATTTTCCCTATTAGGCCACTTAGGCCCGTTCACCCCATTTGGCCCATTAGTCCCATTAAGCCCATTTGCACCATTAGGCTCATTAGGCCACTTAGGCCCATTAGGCCACTTCGGCCCATTCATCCCAATAGGCCCATTCATCCCATTAGAATCCTTTAGTCCATTAACCGCATTCGGTCGATTAACCCCATTCGGGCCATTAGGCCCACTAGGCCACTTTGGCCCACTAGGCCCATTTAACACATTAGGTCCATTCAGACCATTAGACCCATTTGGGACACTTAGGCTCATTATGCCACTTAAGTCCATTAGGCCACTTTGCCCCATTAGCCCAATTAGGCCCATTAGGCCCATTCACCCCATTCATTCCATTAGGCTCATGAGGCCACTTAGGAAAATTAGGCCCACTGAGCCACTAAGGCCAAATAGGCCCATTTAGAAACTTGGAACAATGAGGCCCTTTTGGACACTTAGGCCCATTCACTTGATTAGGACAATTAGGCCACTTAGGCCACTTAGGCCCATTAGGCCCATGAGGCCCATCGGGCCACTAAGGCCCATCGGTCCCATCAGGACACTTAGGCCCATTAGGCACATTAGTCCACTTAGGCCCATTCGTCCCATTAGGACCATTAAGCCAGTTGGTCCACTTAGCCCCATTTGTCTCATTCGGGTACTTGGGACCATTAATCCCATTGGGCCACTTCAGCCCACTAGGACAATACGGCACATTAGGCCTCCTACACCCATTAGGCCCATTAGGCCACTTAACCCCATTCCGCCACTTAGTCCCATTAGCAACATTAGGCCACTTTGGCCCATTCATCCACTTAGGCCCATTCAGCCACTTAGGCCCACTAGCTCCATTGGCCAACTTAGGCCCATTTGACCACTTAGGTCCATTAGTTCACTTTTGTGCATTAGGACCTTTAGGCCGATTAGGCCACATAGGCCCATTAACCCCATTATGCCACTTAGTCCCATTCGACCACTTAGGCCTATTATCCCCATTAGGCCACTTATGCCCATTCAGCCACTTAGGTCCATTAGGCCACTTTGGCGCATTAGGCCCTTTAGGCTGATTAGCCACTTAGGCCCATTCGACCCGTTCAACCCATTCGACCCATTAATCCACTAAGGCCTACTGGGCACATTAGGCCGCTTAGGCCCATTGGGAACATTAGGCCACTTAGGCCCATTGCGCCCATTAGGCCACTTCAGCCTATTACGCCCATTAAGCCCATTAGGCCACTTCATCCCATTAAACACATTAGTCTCATTCGACCACTTAGGCCCATTAGGCCCATTAGGCCATATAGGCTACTTAGGCCCATTATTTCTATTAGGCCCATGAGGCCACCTAGGCCCATTAGACCACTCAGGCCCTTTAGGCCCATGAGGCCACTTAGGCCCATTAGGCTTATTAGGCCACCCAATCCAATTAGGCCCATTAGGCCCCTAGGCATGTTAATCCCATTAGGCCCATTGGGCCACTTATCACTATTAGGCTGATTTGGCGACTAAGGCCCATTATGCCACTTAGGCCCACTAATCTCATTAAACCCATTAGGACAATTATGCCAGTTAGGCCCCTTAGACAACTTAGGCCCATTAGGACCATTAGGCCCATAAATCCCATTAGGCCAATTAGGCAACTTTATCCCATTAGTCCACTAAGGCCAATTTGGAAAATTTATACCATTAGGCCCATTTGGTCACTTAGGCCCCTTTGGCCCATTCATCCCATTGGTCTCATTGTGCCCATTAGGTCGATTAGGAAACTTTTTCCCATTAGGCCACTTCGACCCATTAGGATCATTAGGACACTGAGGCCAATTAGGCCCATTTGAAACCTAGGCCCGTTAAGCCCATTAATCCCATTAGGCCAGCTAGTCCCATTAGGCCACTTAGGCCCATTGGGCCCCTTAGTCCCTTAGGCCCATTAGGACCATTAGGCCCATAAAAAAAATTACACCCATTAGGCCGATTAGGACATTTATGCTCATTAGGCTTCTTAGGCCCATTAGGCTGCTTAGGCCAATTAGGCCACTGAGGCCCATTCAGTCCATTAGACCCTTTTGCCCCTAGGCCCATTAAGCCCATTAAGCCCATTGGTCCACCCAAACCCATTAGGCCACTTAGGCCTATTAGGCTCCTTAGGCCCATTAAGCCACTTAGGCCCATTAATCCCATTAGGCTCATTTGTACCATTAAGCCCATTAGGCCGATTAGGCCACTTAGGCCCATTATGCCCCTTAGGCCCATTACACCCATTATGTCACTTAGGACCATTATCCCCAATCGACCGATTAGGCCCATTTGGCACTTAGGCCCAATAAGCCCATTAATTCCATTAGGCCTGTTGGGCCCATTAGGACAATTAGGCCAGTTAGGCCCATTAGGCCAGTTAGGCCCATTCATCCCATTAGGCCACTTACTCCCATGAGGCCCATTAGGCCCATTAGTCCACTTAGGCCTATCAATCCCATTAGGACCATTCGGCCACCACGACAAATTAGGCCTTGTGGGCCACTTAAGCTCATTCGACCAGCTAGGTTGATTTGGACCATTAAGCCAATTAGGCATATCATGCCCATTAGGCCCATTCGACAACCAAGGAAAATTAAGCAATGTGGGCCACTTAGGACCATTCATCAACCTAGGATGATTGGCCCAAAAGGAAACTTAGGCCCATTAGGACCAATTGTTCAATTATACCACCACTACCACCATCAAAGTCTTTTTGTATTTTATTAATGAAAGGGAAGAAGTTCACAAATGAGTGTTTAAGGGGGTATAAATAAATGAAGTCTCAAAGAATCAACCTTGATAAAATGCATACCTTCTGGGGGAAAAGATCTAGGACTTGAGAAAATAGTCAGACGGTAATCTAGAGATTCTCTAGACGCAAGAAAATCCACCACATTATTTCCCTCTCTTTAGGTATGAAGAATGGTCATCTGGTTTTTTATGATAGACTTGCAGCTCCTGATGGAATAATCTATGGACTAGGGAGTAGGCCCCTTACCTAACAAAAAATTATATTAGGTAAGATCGTCTATCTCAATCTTCTGAATGGGGAGGTTCCTTTGTCTGCAAAGTTTGATACCGTCGAGCAGGGCCAAGGCTTCCACTTGTAGGGAGTCACTGGTCCCTAGGAAGGATGAAAACACAACGAAAACAGAACCTAGGGTGTCACAAATAACTCCCCCCCCCCTCACATCGAACCCATACAACTCGATCCATAAATATTCATTTTATAACCAGAAAGAGGCGGACACCATCAGACACAATTCCCCTGGGCAGAAGAAGGAGAAAGGAAGGCTTGTGGAGGGAGAATCATCTGTATGGAAGGTGCATTCACTAGGTCACTGGACAACCTACAGAAATCCAGAATGATGTTTTTGGTTTTGAAAACAAGACCTATAGTGGGAATTTGGCTACACTGGTACCTCCTATCGTTCCTCGAAGACCAGATCGTCCAACAACCAGTAAAGAAAATGAGATCCCTACCCTTTTCTCCATGCTGGAACTATCTGCTGCAAGGAACCAGTGCTGGATGAAGATGTCAACACTGAAGGCCCAATCAGACCATCTTGTTAACTGCCCAGAAGAACTCTATATAACCTTGGACAAGTCACTATTAAAGAATAAATGAGTAGAGGATTCTATACTGGGCTCCCTGCAACAGAATCATTTCGAGGCCAGGCTTACACCTCTGCAGTGGACATTATCATCAGATAGAAGGGCATTGTTCTTGACATGCCAACCAGAAATAGGTATTTGGAAGGAATGGATTTATACCACAACAACTCACCCCATCAATCCCGGGGAGAAGAGATAGATTTAATCTTAACAAAGGCTTTGGGTTAAAAGGTAAAATTTCCAGAGGATGTGAAGACACATTTATCCATATCATTAGAAAAAACTATACTTTCAAAAATATTCCTATGATTTCTATACAAGGTGGACTGAATAAGAGTGCGGTGATTGAAGGCCTCCCTAAAAGAGATTTTTGGTGTCAGAAAGCAAGGAAAACCAAGAATTTTTCCTCACTAGTTGTGGTTCCAAAAGTTAATATCCCCTCTACCTATAATATAGAGTAAGTGTTGCCGAAGAAGTGGGATATGGGGTTGGATCATCCTTAGAATGTTAGATGACTTATGTCTGGACAAGCACCCCTCAAGGCCATAGGATTTTCCATGTGTTTTTTTTCACAAAGAAATCCCCTCAAGAGCCTGCCAGGCTAATTTGGCATGAAGTCCATTCATCACTGCTGAAACACTCTTAAGGTTAAACCCACCTTATTAAATAGGTTTTTCCAACTTGGCCCAGGAATCCCAGTGACATTTAGCATGAAGATGATCATCCCATAAAAAGGAAATAAAAATGGACTCAATATTCAAAATCAACTTCTTTGGGACTTTGAGAGTGGACAGGATGTGCATGGGGATAGAGGATAAAACTGAGATGATCAAGGTGATCCTTTCCCTGAAGGACAGAAGCATGTTTTTCCAATTGAGGATGCAAAAAAAAGATCCTTTCAGTAACCATATCGAAATGTTTAAGGAGGAGCCTGTTGGGGGAGATCGAAGCACCCAGGTAGGTCATCGGGAAAGATCCATTGTACATACCTAGGTTGTCTTCCAATGATATAATCCATCTTCCTAAGCATTTATTAGAAGTAAAGAAGAGACTTTTCTCATGTTTGACCACTTAAATTAGACTGATTAGGCCACTTATACCACTTAGTCCCATTCATCCCATTATGCCCATTGGCCACTTAGGCCCACTAGGCACATTATGCCCATTCATCCCATTTGGAAACTTAAACCCATTAGGCAACTTAGGCTCATTAGGCCCACTAGTTCCATTAGGCCACTTAGGCCCCTGAGGCCCATTAGGCCCATGAGGCCCATTAGGCCCATTAGTTCACATAGTCTCGTTAGGCTCATGAGGCAACTTAGGACCATTAGGCCACTTAGGCTCATTAGTCACATTCTATCACTTAGGTCCTTTAGGCCCATTCGACCACTTAGGCCCATTTGGCCACTAAGGCTGATTATGCCCTTTAGGACACTTAGGCCACTTAGGTCCATTCACCCCATTAGGCCCATCAGTCCCATTAGGCCACTTAGGCCCATTAGGTCCATTAAGGCCATTAGGCCCATTAGGCCACTTAGACCCATTTGGCCCATTGGGCCACTTGGGGCTATTATTTCCATTGGGCCTACCAGGCCCTTTAATCCCATGTGGCACATTCTTCCACTAAGGCCCAAATGGAAAATCAGACCCATTCAACCCCTTAGGCCCATGAGGCTCACTAATCCTGTTAGGACACTTAGGCCCATGATGCCCATTAGGCCACTTAGATTAGTGAGGCCCATTAGGCTCCTGATGCCCATCAGCCCCATGAGGACACTTAGGCCCATTAGGCCACTTAGGTCCATATGGCCCATTGGGACACTAAGGCCCATTAGGCCCATGAGTCCAATTAGTAAACTGAGTCCCATTAGGCCCATCAGGCCTATTAGGACACTTAGGGCCATTAGGCCCATTAACCAAATTTGTCTACTTTGTCTACTTAGGCCCATTAGGCCCATTAGGCCCATGAGGACACTAAGGCCCATCATTCCCATTAGGCCACATATGCCCACTAGGGCTATTTGGTCCATTAGGCCACTTAGGCCCATTATGCCACTTAGGTCCATTATGCCACTTAGTCTCATTCATCTCATTAGTCCACTTAAGCCCACTAGGACCATCAGGCCAATTAGGCCACTTCAGCCCATTAATCCACTAAGGACCATTAGGCCCATTAGGCCACTTAGTCACATTAGGTGTATTAGGTCCATTAGTCCACTAAGTCCCATTAGGCCACTTAGGCCAATGAGGCTCATTAGGCATATTAGGTCATCAGGCCCCTAAGACTCATTCACACCATTGGGCCCATCAGGCCCATTAGGCCATTAAGACCTATTATGCCCATGAGTCTCATTAGGACCATTAGGCCACTTAGGCCAATTCGGATCATTAGGACACTTAGTCCCATTCGACCTATCAGGCCTATCTGGCCCATTAGGCCACTTCGACCCATTCATCCCATTAGGACCATTAGGCTCATCAGGCTAGTTAGGTCCATTCAGATCATTAAGCCACTTGAACCAATTAGGTCCATCAGGAGCATCAACCCCATTAGGCCACTTAGGTCCATTAGGCTCATTAGGCCCATTAGGCCACTTAGGCCCATTCGGCTCATTAGGCCACTGAGACCTATTAGGATCATTAAGCCACTTAGGCCCTATTAGGCCTATCAAACCCATTAAGACACTTAGGCCCATTAGGCCACTTAGGCCTATACAAATCATTAGGCCACTTTGTCCCATTAGGAATATTAGGACACTTAATCCCATTAGGCCCATTAGGTCACCGTGGCCCATTAGGCCCATTAGGCCACTCAAGCCCATTCAACTCATTTGGTCACCTAGACCCATTAAGCTGATTAGGCCCATTAGGCCACTCAGGCCCATTAGGCCACTGAGGCCCATTAGGCCACTTAGGCCCATTAGCCCCATTAGACCACTAAGGCTCATTCAGCCTAATAGGCCACTTAGGCCCATTAGACCACTTAAGCTCATTTGGCCACTGAGGCCCATTAGGCCACTTAGGCCCATTAGGCCCATTAAGCCACTTTGGCCACTTAGTCCCATTATGTCTATTATGAATATTTGGCCACATCGACCCATTAGGCCACTTAGTCCCATTAGGACCATTAGGCCACTTAGGCCTATTAGGCCACTTAGTCCTGTTAGGCCCATTAGGCCACTTAGGCCCATTAGGCTAGTTAGCCCTATTAGGCCACTTAGGCCCATTCAACCACTTAGCCCATTCAGCCACTTCGTCCCATTAGGCCGATTACACCACTGAGGTCCATTAGGCCCATTCATCCACCTAGACCCACTTGGTCCATTAATCCCATTAGGTTGATGAGGCCACTTAGGACCATTAGTCCCATTAGGTCCCTTAGTCCCATTAAGCCCATTACATCGATTAGGCAATTTCGGCCCATTTGGCCACTTAGGCCCATTAGGCCCATTAGGCTCATTAAGCCACTTAGGTTAATTAGGCATATTCAGCTCATTAGTCCCATTAGGTCCATTAGGCCCATTTGACCCCATGACCCGTTATGTACATTAAGCCCATTAGTCCACTTAGGCCCATTATGCCACTTAGGCACATTAGGACGATTTAGCCACAAAGGCCCATTAGGTCTCTTAAGTCCACTAGGACCATTAATCCCATTAGGCTGATTAGGCCAATTAGTCCCAATTGGCCCATTCGACCCATTATGCCTGTTAGGCCAATTACACTCATTAGGTCGATTAAGAAACTTTGGCCCTTTGGGCATCTTAGGCCCATTAGGAGCATGAAGTCCAACAGGCCACTCAGACCAATTAGGCCCATTAGGCCTATTTTTTTCCATTAGGGCGATCATGCAACTTTGGAACATTGGGCCACATAGGTCGATTTGGCCACTTGGGCTAATTAGGACCATTCGGCCCATTCATCCCATTTGGCCCCTAGGCTCGTAAATACCATTAAACCCATTAGGCGACCTAGTCCCATTCGGCCACTTAGTCTCATTAGACCCCTTAGTCCAATTAGGCCACTTAGGTCCATTGTGCCCCTTATGCCCATCAGGACCATTAATCCAATTAGGTCGATTAGGCCACTTAGGCCCATAAGGTCACTTAGTCTCATAAGGCCACTTAGGCCCATAAGGACACTTAGGCCCATAAGGCCACTTACACCCATTAGGCCCATTAGGCTACTTAGGTCCATTCGGCCCATTAGGTCCATTCGTCCCATTAAGACCATTTGGCACCAAGGCCCATTAATCTCATTCATCCCACTAGCCTATTAATCCCATTATGCCCATTTGGCCACTTAGGCCCATGAGTCTCATGAGGCCACTTAGGCCCATGCGGCCTGTAAGGCCCATTAGGCCCCTTAGACCCCTTAATCCCCTTAGTCCCATTAGGCCACTTAGACCCAATAGGCCCATTTGTCCACTTAATCCCATTAGGACCATTAGGCCTATTAAACTAACTAGGCCAATTAGGCCACTTAGGTCAATTACACCCATTCAGCCCATTAGTCCCATTAGGATCATTATTCCACTTAGGCCCATTAGAACATTTAGGCCCATTTGGCCCATTTGGAACATTAGGCCACTTAATCCACTTAGGCCCATTAGGCCCATTAAGCCACTTATGCCCATTCGGCCCACTAGGCACATTAGGCCCATTCGGCCTATTTGGCCACTTAGACCCATTTGGTCAATTAGTCCACTTAGGCCCATTAGGCCCACTAGGCACATTAGGCCCATTCGACCTATTAGGCCACCTAGACCCATTAGGCCCATTTAGCCACTTAGGTGCATTATGCCCACTAGACCCATTAGGCTGCTTAGGCCCATTAGGCCCATTAGGACACTTTGAGTTATTAAGACCATTAGGCCCCTTTGGGACATTCAACCCATTAGGCCACTTTGTCCCATTCGACCCATTAGGTCGTTTAGGCCACTAAGGCCTATTAGGCCCATTCGGTCACTTTGGCCCACTAGGACACTTAGGCCCATTACACCCATTAGGCAAACTAGGCTCATTATTCCCATTTAACCCATGTGGCCACTAGACCCATTCGTCCCATTAGCCCCATTGAGAAACTTAGGCCCATTCAACAATGTAGGACCATATGGCTCACTAGGCCCATTATGCACATTCGTCCTATTAGGCCCATTAGTCCCATTAGTCCACTTAGTCCATTTAGGCCCATGAGGCCATTGAGGCCCATTAGGCCACTAAAATTCTTTAGTCCCATGAGGCCATTGAGGTTCATTAGGCCCATTAGTCCACTTAGGCCAATTAGGGCCATTGGGCCACTTAGGCCCATTAGGCGAATTCTACCAGTGATGCCCATTAGGCCCATTAGGTCACTAAGACCACTTAGTCCCATTAGACCCATTGGGCCACTTAGGCCTATTTTTCAACCTAACCCATGAGGCCACTTAGGCCCATTTGTCCTCCTAGGCCCATTAGGCCCCTTTGGCCCATTAATCCCACTAGGACGATTAGGAAACTTAGGCCCATTAGGCCACTTTGCCCCCATTAGGCCCATTCGACCCATTGGGACACTTAGGCTAATTAGGCTCATTCAACCCATTAGGCCCATTAGGTCCATTCGTTCCACTAGGCCCATTTGGCACCTTAGTCCGTTAAGCCCATTAATCCCATTAGGCCGATTTTCCCGCTAAATCCCATTAGGCCTATTAGGCCACTTAGGCCCACTAGGCCCATTAATCCCATAAGATCTATTTGGTCACTTAGACTGATTAGGACACTTAGGCCCATTAGTCCCACTATATATCAATGATTTCATGGATCATATGAACACACAATCCTATCTCAGTATCCAACCACTGACATTTAAACATCATTATGCAATGTTGTCCTAGATAACATAGTTCAATGATTTCTTCCAACATGCCATAAAAGTCAACTTCAGTTTCTCTATGATGAGATCCTCTCAATAAAACACCATTATTCATTGTTTTCTTATTCCCCATATGCATGTGTATAAAATTAAAATCCATTCACCACATATGCATTATAAGATTTAACCATTTTGGATGGTGAGTTATTCAATACACACAATCGATTATTAGTTTTATCAGCATGTTGAGATACCTGAATTTTTTTAAAACAATTATCACTATAAAAAGTATTAAATTGGGTTTTTATGTGAAATAAAACATAATTTATGTTACCTATTTTTGAAACTAGTAGGAATTTTTTTTGATGATGTTCTTGAAAAGAAGCTGTTGTAATTTATGGAAACTATTTCTTTATATGATTATAATATAACCTACTAATAAAATTAGATTAATATACTATTAAAAAATTATATAATAAGTTATAGTATCACTCACAGTAAAAATGGTGTTATTTCTTCAAAGTTCAGTAGAATATATGTATGAGATCTGTGACGTTCACCATCTTAAATCCATCATTCATGAACGCCATCTAAGCCAAGTTTGAGCTGTTTAAAAATGATAATTGATAGCTCATGAAATCTTCAACATTTCCCTCATTACGGATCATGTGGTTTTGTTTTGAGGTATATTCATATTGAAATTAATGAGAGTAGAAAAAATAAATTTCCTTTTTCAAATATGCTTTTGCAATTGAGCCTTCAACTAATGCTTGTTACATATTTTTTTTTTCAACTTCTGCATGCATCTCTCAAATGGGTATATCCATCAGAACTGTACCAGACCTCCATATTTTGTTTCATGTGGAAAATTTTATATCAAATGTTCCATTGTGTCAAACAAACTAGGAGGGAAATTTTTTTCCAGTTTACATAAAATTAAAACGAAATCTTCTTGCAGTTTTCTTACTGCATCGTAGTCTATTTTCGACGCACAAATCCCTTGAAAAAAATGATATATCTGTTAGCCCATCCCAAATAATAGGATTTAACAAACCTCTTTATCTAATCGGCATAATTCTTTCCATTAAAATATGATAGTCGTGAATTTTCAATATGATAATATGACCATTTCTAAAACATCTACCCAAATTGGAAGGATAACCATCTGGAAGTCTCAAATATGCAATCCACTAACAAAATAATAAGCGACTCTCCTTGTACAATGTATAAGATTATTTTGTCTTCATTAACTTCTGTGATTTGACATTTTCAAATAGTTAAAGTTTCGGTCTCTTGGAAATTTGGAAAAAATCTAATCATGACTTTACATTATCTTTGGTCTTACCAGGTTTACTAAAAACTATATGAAATAAATTATCAAAATAGTTCTTCTCAATATGCATCACATCCAACATGTGATGGAGCAAAAAATCAGACCAATATGGAAAATCCCAAAAATGCTCTGTTTTATCCAATTATGCTCTTTTCGGAACCCATCAATTTTCGGTTGGTTTATTGTTGGTCCAAATGTGATGGGAGGTATTGAAGAGAAAATTTATTTTAACTCTTTACCTGAGATCATTATTTGAGGCCCATATTTTTCAACTGTTCCTTTTCTGAAATGATATTTTTTTCTTCTAAAATGATGATCGGTTGGAATAAATCTGTGATGACATTTGAAAAACAAGTTTTTTATCCATTGAAGAGCATAAACACTTTTTTGTATCTCATACAGTACGAATATGATTTTGGAACATGTGTACTTAATCTATATAACATGTCATATGTTGGGAAGTCACTAATTGTCCCCATCAATGTAGCTTTTAGTAGGAAGTTTTGTTTCGCAGGAACATCATATGTTCTGACACCATTAATCCATAGTGAATTTAACTCATCAATCTATGGTTTCAAATAAACATCAATATTCTTTTTTGGATGACCTAGAATTAATAATGTTAAAAATATATATGGCTTCTTCATCAACATCCATGGAGAAAAATTATATAAAGTTATAAAGATAGTACAACATGATTACTAACTACCGTAATAACTAAATGGACAGAAACCATCAATAGAAAGACCCAATCACACGTTTGGGATGCTAAAGAAAAGGATGGATGCAGTTTGTCAAACTACTTCCATAAATCACCATTAGAGGGATGAATTAAGCTTTTACTAGTTTAAATGTTGGTTTTGTGCCATAACATCAATGATTATATGTTTTGAGACATAAATAAATGGTCCAATCTGGGTGTGAATGGGAAATATCTCAATTATTTTACAAGAATAAATCTAGACTTCCCTAGTTGAGCTTCATTATACCTTGATTTTCTATAGGTAGGAAAACTATCTAATGACTCATTTTCACCATAATATAAGATGTCATCATTTGATCATGCATGAATCTTCTAATAACCAAGACCTAGATTATGAATCAGTCTCTTACTCACATATAAATTTAGGGCATCACATTTCCTTCAGGTAGCAATGTTTTTAAAAAAGATAATATCTCATCAAAACAACTATTTGACATTCCATTATCTGATTTAATAGCCATAATGTTAGAAACTACTTTAAACTTGCTTATCTTATAACCAGGATATATGAAATCCTCATCGAACCTCAAAAAATTATATAAATGAGATGGTTCCAACTCAAGAGTTAAATCAATATCATCCTAATTTTCAGTTTTTTTAAAATATGGACCTACCACATCATTAATAAATTTTAAAACCGTGTTGCATCTAGAACCAAAATTATTAGTATCTTCTCTAAAACTGTGTTCACCATGTTGATACCAAAAAACATGATCTGGTTGAAAACCAAAATGCAATAAATGACCACCAACATTGTCAAATGTTTCATACATCCTCAGATCACATTTTTTACAAGGACACTTAATTGTCACTTCTGAAACAAATTTTGGTTGGGATGATGCAAATTATAAGAAAGCTTGAACACCCTCAATATATACAGGATTTAAACCAGAACCTTTTGGATTCATGTTCTGATTTATCTAAGCATGATAATCTAATAATGACTATTGTCAACTTCCTTGTTCCATATTTTTCAAAAACATATAAAATAATTAGTTATTTTTTATAATTAGATATAAGATAAACACTATCCAAAAAAGGGAAGACAATTAAATTATTTTTTCTAACAATTTATAATAATTTCTATTATTTTAGAGTTATTTATACTATTTTCTAATCTTTTATACTAATCTACACTCATTTATAAAAATTAATACTAATTACCACTAATTATTATTAATTAAAAGTATTTTTACTAATTATTGTTAATTACCCACAACACAATTTCCAACAGATCGAAAGTAACTCTTTTTCCTGATGACTCATCCCCTTGAAACTTTCTATGACTAAAATCACTTTGAAAAGTATGCTCCAACATACGAATATCCATTTTCGTATGCATGATTATGGAGAGTAGGGAGGCCTCACCATGCTTCTCTTCATGCTCGTGCATACGAAAATTGATATCTTTACATTAAAGCACACTTTTTCATAGTGATTTCAGTCGGATAAGTTCCAAGGAGATGAGTCATCGGGAAAAGAGCCTCTTTTGTCTAACATATCACCCCCTTGAAACTTTCTCCTACTTAAATCACTATAAAAAATCTGCTCTGACATACATTGGAACATATTTTTCATACTGATTTCAATGGGAGAAAGTTGCAAGGAGCTGACATGTCGATGAAAAGGAATGTCGTCTATCCACTAGAAATTGTGTCATCTTATCAATGTACTTGAATTTATTCTAATTTATTACTAATTAATCCTAATTATTACTAATTAATCCTAATTATTACAAATTAATCCTCATTATTACTAATTCTTACTAATTGTTACTAATTAATCTTAATTCTAACTAATTATTACTAATTGTTACTAATTATTACTAATTATTACTAATTGTTACTAATTAATCCTAATTATTACTAATTATTCCTAATTATTACTAATTAGTCCTAATTATTACTAATTAATCCTAATTAGTACTAATTAATTCTAATTATTACCAACTAATCCTAATTATTACTAATTAATCCTAATTATTACTAATTATTACTAATTAATCCTAATTATTATTAATCATTACTAATTAATCCTAATTATTACTGATTATTTCTACTTATTTCGATTTATTACAATTTATTACCCACTATTACTAATTATTACTAATTATTACATTTTTTACTAATTATTAAAAATATTACAATATATTACTAATTATTACAATTTATTAAAGATTATTACAATTTATTTCAAATTATCACAAATTATTACTATTTTTTACTAATTATTTCTAATTATTTCTAATTATTACTAATTACTACAAATTATTTCTAATTATAACTGATTATTACAATTTATTACTAATTATTACTAATTATTACAAATTATTACAATTTATTACTAATTATTACTAATTATTATAATTTGTTACTAATTTTTACAATTTATTACTAATCATTGCAATTTATTTCTAACTAATACTAATTAATACTAATAAATATTAACTAATACTAATCATTACTAATTATTACTAATTATTTCTAATTATTACTAATTATTTCTAATTATTACTAATTATTACTAATTATTTCTAATTATTTCTAATTATTTCTAATTATTACTAATGATTAGTAATTATTACAATTTATTACTAATTATTACAATTTATCACTAATTATTACAATTTATTACTAATTATTACAATTTATTACTAATTATTACAATCTATTACTAATTATTACAATTTATTACTAATTATTACAATTTATTTCTAATTATTTTAATTTATTACTAATTATTTCAATTTATTAATAATTATTTCAATTTATTACTAATGATTTCAGTTTATTACTAATTATTTCAATTTATTACTAATTATTTCAATTTATTACTAATCATTAAAATTTATTACTAATTATTACAATTTATTACTAATTATTACAATTTATTACTAATTATTACAATTTATTACTAATTATTACAATTTATTACTAATTATTATAATTTATTACTAATTATCATAATTTATTACTAATTATTACTAATTATTTATAATTAACACTTAGACATAATTATTCATAAAAATAAATACTAAAAAAACAAATATCTAATAATAATTTAATTTAATTCCATCTAACTAACAAAAATTATAAATAATTTAAAATAAAATAAATTATCTAAACAATAAAAAAATAGACAAATACCTTGAAACTGAAGCTTTCGAAGTATAAAAGATGCGGATTATACTCTGATTTGAAAGTTTAAACTATGAAAAATTTTAGAAGAACATTTTTCAGAAGAGATAGAGATAGAAGTTGAGAAAGAAGTAGAATGAGAGGAAAAAACAGATGGGGGTATATATAGGTTAGATTATTTGCAACGAGCTTATTTGCGACGGGTCCCGTCGCAAATGCCCATTGCCCGCATTAATTAAAGTCAGATGGAAAAAATTATTTGCGGCGGGACAAGTATCCCATCACAAATACTAAAAATTGTCACCGAGTATTTGTGATGGGAATTGGAACCCATCACAAATACCCCTATCCGCGGTTTGACGCGCATTTGGCCCCACACCTTTTGTGACAGGTCCTAACCCCCCCTGTTGCAAATAACTATTATTTGCGATCGGTCGATTGTCCTGTCGCAAATAACCCGTCACAAATGGTCATTTTTCCCATAGCGTAAGTGGCTTAATGGGCCTAAGTGGCCTAAGTTGCCTAATGGGCTTGATGGTTCCAATTGGACTAAGTGGATCTGGTATGAAAGAAGTGTTTGTTTTGATGAAGTATCGAAGTCTACTGACTATGATAAAATTAAATGTGACTATGCTTTACTGATTCATATTTCATAAATCATAAGTTGATTGGAGAACTTATGATGCAAGATTGATGAAAGAAAGTGGAAAAGTGGTATTCCAAATTGTATCCAGATTTATCGTATCTAAGTGGAAGAGAAGAAAGAGATGATGCCAATCAAAAAGGAATCGTACCTAGTGCAATCAGATTCGGGATGAGAAGGAAAGAAAGAAGGCACCGAGGATCATGATCAGAATGATCATGCCCGAATGATCACTGTCAGGTACTTTAGCATCTAATTATCCATCGTATGCATAAGAAAACATTCGTACCCAGGATGATCGTATTGAGGCTCCGGAAGAAAAAGATCATACCCAGTATGATCGTATTCAGGACAACCGTTCTCAGTAAGATCATACTATGGAAAATCATATTTAGAGAAGGAATTTCTTGAGGTCAATGATTGAAAATAGAATGAAATAATGAGATAAAAAATGTAGTCAACCATTTCAAAATGGTTGAATTACTTTGTAGGTTTCAATTGGGTCAAGAGTCATTGTATCAGATTGGAATTGTTTTATATTTTCAAGTGGTTCAGGAGAAGAAGTAAAGAAGTAAAAGTGGTTTGAAAGAAAAGTTTTCTAGATGTGAAAATGAGGGGGATCTTGAAATTCAAAAGAATTATCATATTCAACATTCAAAAGGAGAAGTGAAGGTTGTAGAAGAATCAAGATGCTTTGAGAAGAATTGATGAAGTCAAAATACACCCTAGATTTTAGGAGAAATTGAGGTTAGGGTGAATTTGATTAATTAGGAATTTTTTTGGGATTCTTGCCAAAGCATCTCTAGGTTCATCTATAAAAGGAGAAAAGTACATTGTACTTGAGGTGGACTGATGTACTATTCATAAGAGAGAAGCTCCGAGTTTTAGAAAGAAGCATAAGTTTCCATATTCACTTTTTTTGAAGAAGTTTTGATGGATTGAAGTGAAAGAGAAGAGACAAGATCATAATATTGTATCCAGCTAACCCTCGTACTTAGTGTTTATTGTACTCAACTGATTTCCATATGAATCTTTTCAATTGTATTCGGCTGATCATCGTATTGGGCTGGATTAATCAGATCGGGATTTCCGTACTGGGTCTTCTGAACTGAGAAAGATGTATAATTGAAGTGTTGTTGATTCAAATTTGTCGCATTCTATCAAATTTATATTTTTTGTACTGGGTAGAATTGTACTGAGCATAATCATATTGGGAAAATCATATCGAGAAGAATCATATCAGGGAGAATCATACTCGGAGGAATCGAATTGGGAAAATTGTACTGGGAAAATCAGACTTGGTTTTTTTCTCAGGAAAGTCTAGGAAGTTCTTACCGTATTCTGGGTAAGAAATTGAAGAAGTGTTTTCAATTGAATACATTTGTGGAATTGAAAATAAGCACAGGTAATATGAGTTGTTGCACAATCATTTCATTACCCTATTTGTGCTAAGCGGGTGCACACCCACTACTGGATTGTTTACATAGTGCTACACAAGTGAAAGGGTATATACTACTCATTGCAATCCAATGATTGTTTTCTAGTGGATTTTTTGGTATTGGATCACTTTCATACCATACCAAGGATGTAATTATTCTTATTGAATACTTAATCTTGTAAATACGTTTGTTCTTGTGGATGTGTGTTTGAATTATTTTTAGTAGGGAATATAATCTTTAACAGGAGGCAAAGTTGTTTCATTTAAAAAGAAATATAAGAGAAAAAAGTATCACTGATTCAACCCCTCCCCCTCTCAGCGATACAATCATCTGTTGGGGACTTTCAAGTGGCCTAATTGGACCATGGGGCCAAATGGGCCAAATGGTCTGAACTGGCCTAATGAGCACAATGGGCCTAAGTGATCGAATGGGCTTAACTAGCCTAAGAGGCCTAATGGGCCTAATGGACCTAATGGGCCTAACTGGACTAAGGGGACTAATGGGACTAATGGTCCAACTATGACTAACTGGCCTAAGAGGCCTAATAGGCCAAATGGGCCTAAGTGGCATAATGGGTCGAATGGTCATAATGGTCATAACGGGCCTAAGTGGCCTAACAGACCCAATGGGTCGAATGGGCCCAACTGGCCTAACTGGCCTAACTATCTTAATGGGTCCAATGGGATTAGGGGGTCTAAGTGGCATAATGGGCCAAATTGGCATAAGTGTTGGCCCAATGATCATAATGGGTCTAATTGGCCAAAGTCGCCTAACTAACCCATTGGGACCAATGAGCCTAATGGGCCAAATAGGATTAATGGGACCAATGAGCTTAACTGGCCTAATGGGCCGAATGGAACTAATTGGCCTAAATCGCGTAAAGGGGCCAAGGGGCCTAATGGGTGGGTCTAGTGGGCCTAACTGGCCAAAGTGGCCTAATGGGCCAAACTGGCCTAAATGGCCCAATTTTCATAATGGGATGAACGAGCCTAAGTGGTGTAATGGGCCCATTGAGCCTAATGGGCCTAACTGGACAAAGTGGCCTAATGGGCCTAACTAGCCAAAGTGGCCTGAAGGGACTAATGGGCAGAACGAGCCTAAGAGGTGCAATGGGCTGAATGAGCCAAAGTAGCCCAATGGGTTGAGTGGGCCTAGGTGGCCCAATGGGCCGAATGGGCTTAATGGGCTGAATAGGCCTATTGGGTCTGAGTGGACAAATGGACCTAAGTGGTTTAATGGGACTAATGGGTCCAATGGGTCTAAGTGGATGAATGAGCCTAATAGACCTAATGGGCCTAGTGGGACTAAGTAAAAAATGGGCCTAATGAGCCTAGTGGGTCTTAGTGGCCTAATGGGATGAAGTGGCCTAATGGGCCCAAGTGTCCTAATGGGCCTAAGTAGTGTAATGGGACTAATGGGCCTAAGTGGCCTAATGCGCCTAAGTGACCTAATGGGTATAATGGGCATAATGGGGCAAAGTGGCCTAATGGGTCTAAGTGGCCTAATGGGCCTAAGTGGCCTAAGTGGCCTAATGGGCCTAAGTGGCCTAATGGGCCTAAGTGCCCTAATGGGCCTAGTGGGTCTTAGTGGCCTAATGGGCCTAAGTGGCAGAAGTGGGCTGATGGGCCTAAGTAGCCTAATGGGCCAAGTGTGCCTAAGTGGCCTAATGGGCCTAAGTGGCCTAATGGTCCTAATGGGTCTGAGTGGCCTAACGGGACTCAGTGGCCTAATGGGATTAAGTGGCCAAATGGACATAATGGCCATAATGGGCCTTAGTGGCTTAAGTGGCCTAATGGGCCTAAGGGTCCTTAGTGGCATAATGGGCCTAAGTGGCCTAAGTGGCCTAATGGGCCGAATGGGCCTAAGGTTCGTAATGGGCCTAATGGGCGTTATTGGTCAAATGGGACTAATGGTCTTGAGTGGCCAAATGGGCATAATGAGACAAAGTGCCCTAATGAGCCTAATGGGCCTTAGTGGCTGAATGGGCCTAATGGGCCTAATGGGCCCAAGTAGCCTAATAGGCCTAATGGGCCTATTGGGCCTAATGGTCCTAAGTTGCCTAATGAGCCGAATGGGCCTAAGGGGCCTAATGGGACTCAGTTGCCTAATGGGTCTAAGTGGATAAAGTGGCTTAATAGGACAAATGGACATAAGTGGTCTAATGGGCCTAAGTGACCTAATTGGACTAATTGGCCTAAGTGGACTAATGGGCCTAAGTGGCCTAATGGGACTATTGGGAATAATGGGCCAAGGTGTCCTAAGTGTCCTAATGGGCCAAATGGGCCTAAGTGGCCTAATGAACCTAAGTAGCCTAATGGGCCTAATGGGCATAAGTGGTCTAAGTGGACTAATAGGCCTCATGGGATTAATGGGCATCATGGGAATCAATGGCCTATTGGGCCTGATGAGCCTAAGTTGCCGAATGGGTTGAATGGGCCTCAGTGGCCTAATGGCCTTAAGTGGCTTAATGGGATTTAGTGGCCTAATAAGCCTAATGGGTATAATGGGGCTAAGTGGCCCTAGTGGCCTAATGGGCCTAAGTGACCTAATGGGACAAAGTGACCTATTGGGATTAATGGGACTAATGGGACTCGGTGGCTTAATGAGCCTAATGATCTTAAGTGGCCTAAGTGGCTTAATGGGCTTAACGAGTCTAAGTGGCTGAAATGGACTAATGGGCCAAAGTGGTGTAATAGGCGTAATGGGCCTAATGGGCCTCAATGGCCTAATGGGCCTTAATGGCCTAATGGGCCTAATGGGGATAAGTTGATGAAATTTCATAATGGGCCTAATTGGCCTAATTGGAATAATGGGCCTAAGTGGCCTAATGGGACTAAGAGGCATGAAGGGCTTGAGTGGCCTAATTGGCCTAAGTGGACTAATGATCCTAATGGGCATAATGACCCTAAGTGGCATAATGGGCCTAAGTGGCCAACTTGGCCTAAGTGGACTAATGGGACTAAGGGGCCGAAGTGGCCTATTAGACTAAATGGGCCTAAGTGGTCTAATGGGCCTAAGTGGCTGAATGGGCCTTAGTGGCCTAATGGGCCTAATGGGATAAATGGGTCTAAGTGGACAAATGGGTTTAATGGGCCTAATAGGCCTAAGCGGATTAATGATACGAATGGGCCTAAGAGGCCTAATGGGATTAATGGGCCTTAGTGGCTTAATGGGCCTAAGTGGCCTAAGGGTCCTAATGGGATTAATGGGCATAAGTGGCCTAATGAGCCGAACGGGCCTAAGTGGCCTAATGAGCATAATAGACCTAAGTGGACCAATGGGCCTAATGGGTCTGATTGGCCTAATGGGGCTAATGGGCCTGAGTAGTCTAATGAGCAGAATTGGCCTAAGTGGCCTGATGGGAATAATAGGCCAAATGGGCCTAAACAGCCTAATGGGATAGATAGGCCTGATGGGACTAATGGGCCTAAGTGGCCTAATTGGACTAATGGGCCTAATGGGCCTAATGGGATCAATGGGCCAAAGTTTCCTAATATTCCTGATGGGCTTGATGGGCCTTAGGGGCCTTAGTGTCCTCATGGGCCTAATGGGCCTATAGGGATCAAGTGGCCCAAGTGGACTAATGGGACTATAGGGCGTAATGGGCCTAATGTGCCTAATGGGCCTAATTGGCATAATGGCCCTGATGGGCCTAATGGTCGTAATGCGCCAAAGTATCTTAATAGGTCTAAGTGGCCTAAGTGACCTAATGGGCCTAATGGACCTAAGTGGTCTAAGGCGTTGAATAGGCTGAAGTAGCCTAATGGGCCTAAGTGGCCTAATGTGCCTATGTGGCATAATGGGCTTGATGGATCTAATGGGTCGAATGGGCCTCGGTGGACTTATGGGCCTCATGGGCCTAAGTTGAATAAGTGTCCTAATGGGCCTAATGTGCGCCTAAGTGGACGAATGAGCCTAATGTGCCTTAGTGGCCCAATTGGCCTAATGGGCCTAATGAGTCTAAGTGGCCTAAGTGACCTAATGGGCCTAATTTTCCTAATGGGACTCAGTGGACTAATGGGCCTAAGTGTACTAATGGGATTAATGGGCTTAATGGGCTTAGGTGACCTAATGATCTGAATGAGCCTAAGTGGCCTAATGGGTCTAATGGGCCTGAGTGGCCGAAATGGCCTAATGGGCCCTAGTGGCCTAATGGCCTAATAGGACCCAACAACCTAATGGGCCTGAGTGGCCGAAATGGCCAAAAGGGCATAAGTGGCCTAATTGGACTATGGGCCTAATGGGCCTAAGTGGACTTGATGAGGATCATGGAACACATGGGCATCACGGGGTTGGAGGCGGACATGATGAGGAAGGCGGAATGCACACAAGTGGACAAGACCCTTTGCGTGGAATTGGAGGCCCAATGACAAGGGAGCGGACCAAGAGAATGAAGGAGGCCTTAAATGGATTAATCATGGAATTCCAAGAGGAGGCCCAACACCTTTGCTTGGGGGAAGCATTCGGGCCTATAATTACATTAATTAAGGCCCAAACATGCTTTTAAAAACCCAACCCAAGTGGTGCTACGAGATTTCAAGCCCACCCACCATGGAATCTTCAAAGTCAAAAGGTGGTGGGCTACTTGTCTTTTCTTTTCCAAAAGGGTGTGCTACTTGTCTCCTAAAGTCTTGGTCAAGTGCCAAAGTTGTCAAAAGCATCCTATAGGCTTTTTGACTATGGAAAACTAGCCATTAGACTAATGTAAAGAGCCACCCCATGTGTAATTCGAATTTCAAGTTTCTTTGGCTATAAATAGCCACCCCCTTGTACTCTTGAAGCATCATGAATGAAGGTAATGTTATTATGGTGAGTTTTGCTTGCAACCTTTGTGTTCTTGCTTAATTCTTGACTTATCAAAGGATTGGTCATCCTTTGTGGCATCTTGTGGCTAGAGTTCTTAGAGACACGTTCTCTTTGGGTTCTACCTTGACCATTTCCCCCTTCCTTCCCATTTCACTATCCGCACACCAAATACACTTGTTTTCTTGCGGCGATCCGGGTGCTCAACGCGCGAACATTATACAAGGTTCCTAGGACAATTCCTAGCGGGTCTTGCATCGCGTATCATTTGGTATCAGAGCCCATTTGCAAGAAATCAGGTTCTTTCTTTCTTATCCTTTCTTCCATTTTCATTTCTCTTCAAATCGGGCCAACAACAATTCTGGTCCATTTTCTTCTTCCCCTACAGACGTCATTTCTTCGTCGTTTCGGACGTACAGTATATCCTTCTTGTAATTGAGAAGCTCATCTTTCTTCTCCATTTGGAATCATTAAAATCAGAGCTATACATAGCGAGATACAGCGGGTTCAAATTTTGCAAAAAATTCTGCAATTTTAAAACCACGCAAATCTCACGTTGATTCCATTTGATGTTACAAATTATTGCTTCTCCTGCATTTAAATATTGAAAAAAATTCATCTTGTTGCCACTGCATCTACCAAAAAAAAAGAGCCAAAAAAAAAACAAAAAAAAAATCAGAAAAAAAAAATTAAAGGCTCAAAAAAAATTGCAACATTTTGAATTCTACGTCCCATTTTCATTCTTCTTCTTCCCTTTTCTTCCTCTTCCCAAATTTTTCATCTTGAATCCAATTTGAATTTTATCTTTGAATTCTAGTTCGGGATTGCCACATTTCAAAGATCCTTTCGATTTGTTGAAATTGGGTAAGAACGCTATAGGAAGCAAGTTGAGTGGTAAAAGGCAAGAGTATTACATTTTGATAAAAGCCAAAATTGAGTGAAACACGAGCGAACAAATTGTTTTGAGTGTAAACAAGTGAGGGAGTGTGTGAGGTCCATTTTTCCTTTCCCTTTCATTTTTCTCACAGGATACGTAAATGGCGGAGTCGAGTAACACCAGTGAAGCGGACATTAAGATGTTCATGAGGGCTGTACAAGAACAATTCCAAAGGTTGAATGCGAGGATGGATGAACTTCAATCCCCTTCCAATTCTAGAGCACCACCAAGGAGGCGAGTTGTTGAAGAAGAGGAGGAGTTATCCGATTTTCACGAGTCACCAATTCGGAGAAATCAACCACCATGGAGGCAAGCCAATGATCTTGGAGGAGTGAAGTTGAGGATCCCTTCATTCCAAGGTAAGAATGATCCTGAAACTTACTTGGAATGGGAAAGAAAGGTCGAACATGTTTTTGGTTGTCACACATATTCGGAGGAAAACAAAGTGAAGTTGGCGGCCGTGGAGTTCACCGATTATGCTAGTATTTGGTGGGACCAACTACAAGTGAGTCGACGACGAAGTGGAGAAAGACCCATCCACACTTGGGAGGAGATGAAAGTGGTAATGCGTAAGAGGTTCATTTCTAGCCACTATTATCGTGATTTGTTCCTCAAGTTGCAGGGTTTGAAACAAGGGGTCATGAGTGTTGAGGAGTATCACAAAGAGATGGAGATCATCATGATTCGAGCGAATATTGATGAGGAGCGTGAGGCCACCATGGCAAGGTTTGTGAACGGCCTCAACCATGACATTCGGGACATAGTGGACATGCACCACTACTTGGACATGGAGGATCTACTTCACATGTCCACCAAAGCGGAGAGGCAAGTAAAGGCAAGAAGGATGCGCCCTACATCTTATGGTAAGGATTCTAAACCTTCATTCAAGTTTAAGGATTCCAAACCACAAGAGCATGTAAGGGAACACAAAACTGATTCGAAGGAGTTGCCCAAACCAAAACCATTATTTCCGGAATCTAAAGGTAAAATGGAGGGTAAGGTTGTTTCCAAATCACGAGATATCAAATGTTTTAAATGTCAAGGATTTGTACATATTGCCTCACAATGCCCAAACTCTTTGGATGATGGAGATGTTCTTAGTGCTAGCTCAAGCGAAGATGAAATGCCATCACTTGAGGATGATTCGGAGGTGGAAGTAGAAAGCCCCGTACATGGAGAAATGCTTGTGGCAAGGCGTGCTTTGAGTGCTCAACCCGAAGGAGAACATGATCAAGAGCAAAGGGAGCACATTTTTCATACTAGATGCCTCGTCAAAGATAAGGTATGTAGTATGATTATTGATGGGGGTAGTTGTACAAACGTAGCAAGTGGTTTGATGGTTGATAAATTGGGATTGGCTACAACTAGACATCCTAGGCCTTATAGATTACAATGGTTAAATAACAGCGGGGATGTCAAAGTGACTAAGCAAGCACAAGTTCCATTTTCTATTGGGAAGTATGAAGACAAGGTGATGTGTGATGTTGTTCCAATGCATTCTAGTCATATTTTGTTGGGAAGACCGTGGCAATTTGATAGGAGGGTCACACATGATGGATACACCAATCGATATTCTTTTGAGTATAATGGGAGGACGGTTATTCTTACACCATTGAGACCTTTGCAAGCTTATGAAGACCAAGTGAGGATTGAGAGAGATTGTGAGAAGAGAGAAAAAGAAAAGAGAGAAAAAAATAGAGAGATTGAGAGGAGTGGAAAAATCAAGAGTGAAAAAGGAGTGATGAGTGAAATCAAAAGAAATGAGGGAAATAAAAGAGTTGAAAACAAGAGTGAAAATAAGAGTGAAAACAAGAGTGTTGAGGGAAAAGTGAGTCTATTTTCTGGAAAAAGAGAGATAGAGAGAGCATTAGAGGGGGAGGAAACTCTCATGCTTTTATGCAAGGGAGAATGTTTTACGGCTAACTCTCTTAACCCATCATTGCCTTCTAGTGTTGTGTCTCTTTTGCAGGAATTTGGTGATGTGTTTCCGGAGGAAATTCCCGATGGCTTACCTCCCTTGCGGGGTATCGAGCACCACATCGACTTCCTCCCAGGAGCAACACTTCCCAATCGACCGGCCTATTGGGCTAACCCAAAGGAGACTCGAGAAATCCAATGACAAGTGGAAGAATTGCTAAGGAAGGGATTTGTCCGAGAGAGCTTGAGTCCTTGTGCGGTGCCGGTAATTCTTGTCCCAAAAAAAGATGGTAAGTGGAGAATGTGTGTTGATTGTCGAGCTATCAACAAAATCACGGTAAAGTATCGTTATCCCATACCTCGTTTGGATGATATGCTTGATGAACTCCATGGTGCATGCTTGTTTACTAAAATTGACCTAAGGAGTGGATACCATCAAATTAGAATGAAAGAGGGAGATGAATGGAAAACCGCATTTAAAACTAAGTTTGGATTGTATGAATGGCTAGTTATGCCTTTTGGACTAACTAATGCCCCTAGTACATTCATGAACTTAATGAATCATGTTTTCCGTCCATTCATTGGGAAATTTGTGGTTGTGTATTTTGATGACATCCTCGTTTATTCTAAGAGCCTTGATGAACATCATGAACATTTGAAACATGTTTTTGAGACTCTTAGGATAAATAGGTTGTTTGAAAACTTGGAAAAATGTAAATTTTGTTTAAATTCGGTTGTTTTCCTTGGTTTTGTGGTAGGAGCTGATGGCCTAAGGGTTGATGAAGAGAAGGTGAAGGCGATTCGGGATTGGCCACAACCAAAGAATGCCAATGAGGTGAGGAGCTTCCATGGACTTGCGAGTTTTTACCGAAGGTTCGTGAGGGACTTTTCAACAATCGCGGCACCATTGAATGAGTTGGTCAAGAAAGGGGTGAGTTTCAAGTGGGGAAAAGCTCAAGAGGAAGCCTTCTCCACACTCAAAGGTAAGTTAACCAATTCACCTCTCTTAGTTCTGCCTGACTTTTCTAAAGTTTTTGAGGTTGAGTGTGATGCCTCTGGAATAGGAATTGGGGCTGTTTTAATGCAAGACTCTAAGCCTATCGCATACTTTAGTGAGAAGCTTAATGGGGCTGCATTGAACTACTCTACCTATGACAAGGAATTGTATGCTCTCAAAAGAACTTTAGAAAATTGGCAACATTACCTGTGGCCAAGGGAATTTGTGATTCATTCGGATCATGAAAGCCTAAAATTTCTTAAGTCACAAGGAAAGTTGAATAGGCGGCATGCAAGATGGCTTGAATTCATTGAAACATTTCCTTACATCATTAAGCATAAAAAAGGAAAAGAAAATGTTGTCGCTGATGCTTTGTCTAGGAGATATTCTCTTATTACTTCAATGCATGCTAAAATACTTGGTTTTGAAATGTTGAAAAGCATGTATGAGAATGATGTGGATTTTTCTGAAATTTGGAAGTTGTGTGAAAAACATGGCAAAAGTGATTTTTACAAACATGATGGATTTCTTTTTCGGAAAAATAAATTGTGTGTTCCATCTTGTTCCATGCGTGAATTGCTTGTTAGAGAAACACATGGTGGTGGATTAATGGGGCATTTTGGGGTTGAGAAAACATTGTCCTTATTGAGTGAACATTTTTATTGGCCTCACATGCGTAGGGATGTGGTAAGTGTTTGTGGAAATTGTAATGTGTGTAAACATGCAAAGTCGAAAGTGCTTCCACATGGCTTATACACCCCATTGCCTGCTGCTTCTCATCCTTGGGTTGACATATCAATGGATTTTGTCCTCGGCTTGCCAAGATTACAATCAGGTAAGGATAACATCTTTGTGGTGGTGGACAGGTTTAGTAAAATGGCTCATTTTATTGCTTGTTCTAAAACCAATGATGCAACTCATATCGCTGATTTGTTTTTCAGGGAAATTGTTAGGTTGCATGGCTTACCCAAGAGCATTGTGAGTGATAGGGATGTCAAATTCCTTAGTCACTTCTGGAGGACATTGTGGAACAAACTTGGAACCAAACTTTTGTTCTCCACCACTGCACACCCACAAACAGATGGTCAAACGGAGGTGGTCAATAGAACACTTTCCACATTATTGCGTTCCATCCTTAGAAAAAATCTAAAACATTGGGAAAGATGCCTGCCTCACATTGAGTTTGCTTATAATCGAGTGGTTCACTCCACTACTAATGCTTCACCGTTTGAAGTTGTGTATGGTTTTAACCCATTAACTCCACTTGATATTTTACCTTTTCCTACTAATCAATTTTCGAATCTTGAAGGTGAAAAGAAGGCAAAGTTTGTGCAGGAGTTCCATGCAAAGGTAAAGGCCAACATTGAGCGGAAGAATGAACAAGTAGCGAAGCACGCCAACAAAGGTCGGCGAAAAATGGTTTTTCAACCTGGAGATTGGGTGTGGCTACACTTGAGGAAGGAGAGGTTTCCGGAGCAACGAAAATCAAAACTTCATCCACGAGGAGATGGTCCTTTCCAAGTCTTAGAGAAGATCAATGATAATGCCTACAAGATTGATTTACCCGACAGGTATGGGAATGTTAGTGGTACCTTTAATGTTGCTGATCTTTCTCCCTTTGAATTTTCAGATTCGAGGACGAATCCTTTTGAGGAGGGAGGAGATGATGAGGATCATGGAACACATGGGCATCACGAGGTTGGAGGCGGACATGATGAGGAAGGCGGAATGCACACAAGTGGACAAGACCCTTTGCGTGGAATTGGAGGCCCAATGACAAGGGAGCGGACCAAGTGAATGAAGGAGGCCTTAAATGGATTAATCATGGAATTCCAAGAGGAGGCCCAACACCTTTGCTTGGGGGAAGCATTCGGGCCTATAATTACATTAATTAAGGCCCAAACATGCTTTTAAAAACCCAACCCAAGCGGTGCTACGAGATTTCAAGCCCACCCACCATGGAATCTTCAAAGTCAAAAGGTGGTGGGCTACTTGTCTTTTCTTTTCCAAAAGGGTGTGCTACTTGTCTCCTAAAGTCTTGGTCAAGTGCCAAAGTTGTCAAAAGCATCCTATAGGCTTTTTGACTATGGAAAACTAGCCATTAGACTAATGTAAAGAGCCACCCCATGTGTAATTCGAATTTCAAGTTTCTTTGGCTATAAATAGCCACCCCCTTGTACTCTTGAAGCATCATGAATGAAGGTAATGTTATTATGGTGAGTTTTGCTTGCAACCTTTGTGTTCTTGCTTAATTCTTGACTTATCAAAGGATTGGTCATCCTTTGTGGCGTCTTGTGGCTAGAGTTCTTAGAGACACGTTCTCTTTGGGTTCTACCTTGACCATTTCCCCCTTCCTTCTCATTTCACTATCCGCACACCAAATACACTTGTTTTCTTGCGGCGATCCGGGTGCTCAACGCGCGAACATTATACAAGGTTCCTAGGACAATTCCTAGCGGGTCTTGCATCGCGTATCAGGACTAATGGGCCTAAGTGGCCTAATGAGCTTAAGTGACCTAATGGGCTTAATGGGCATAATGCGCCTAAGTGGCCTAAGTGGCCTAAGGGGCCTAAGTGGCCTAATGGGCCCAAGTGGCCTAATGGACCTATTGTGCCTAAGGGGATTAAGGGGTCTAATGGGCCTTAGTAGCCTAATGGGTCAAAGTAGCCTAATGGGCCGAATGGGCATGTGTGGACAACTGGTCTTAATTGGCTTAATGGGCCTATGTTGCTAATGGACCTAATGGGCCTAATGGGCCTAAGTGGCCTAATGAGGCAAATGCGCCTAAGTGATCTAATGGGCCGAATCGGCCTTAGTGGGTTAATGGGTTGAATGGGCATAATGGGCCTAAGTGTCATAATGGGCCTAAGTGGCCTAATGAGCCGAATGGTCCTAAGGGGCCTAATGGGCATAAGTGGCCTAATGGGCCCGATGGGCATAATAGGCTAAATGGGCCTAAGTGGCCTAATTAGTCGAATGGGCCTAAGTGGCCTCATGGGCCTGATGGGAATAATGGAAAAAATGGGATGAATGGGCCTAAGTGACCTTATGGGCTTGATGGGCTTGATGGGCCTAATGGGTCTAATGGGATTTTGTGGCCTAATGAGCTGAATGGGCCTAAGTTGACTCATGGGCCTAACGGGCCTAATGGTCCTGATGGGCATGATGGTCCAAATGGGCCTCAGTGTCCTAAAGGGCCTCATGGGCCTAATGGTACTAATTGGCCTAATGGACCTATTAAGCCTAATGTGCCCCGGTGGCCTAATGGGTCCAATGGACCTGATGGGATTAATGGGCATAATGGTCCTATGTGGCTTAATGGGCGTAAGTGACATGAGTGGCCTAATGGGCGTAAGTGGCCTAATGAGTTTAATGGGCCTAAGTGGCCTAATGGGCCCAATGGGCAGAAGTGGTCTAATGGGATTGATGGGCCAAATGGGCCTAATGGGCCTCCTGGGCCTAATGGGCCTGAGTGGGATAAGTAGGCTAATGGGTCTCAGGGGCCTAATTGGGCCAATGGGCTTAAGTTGCCTAATGGGACTGATAGGCCTTATGGGCCTTAGTGGCCTAACGAGCCTAATGGGCATGATTGGCCTAATGGCCAAAATGGGCCTAAGTGGCGCAATGGGCCTCAATGGCCCAATGGGCATAATGGGCCTAAGTGTTCTGATGGACCTTAGGGTCCAAATGGGCCAAATGGTACTAGTCGGCCTAATAGGCCCGATGGGTACAATGGGGAGAAGTGGCCCGATGGGCCTCGTGGGCCTAAGTGGCCTAATGGGCCTAATAGACCCTAGTGGCCTAATGGGATTGATAGATACGATGGGCCTAATGGGTATAATTGGCATAATGGGCCTAAGTGGCCTAATGGACCTAATGGGCCTAAGTGGATTAATGGAACCAATGGACCTAATGGGCCTAAGTGGCCGAATGGCCCTAGTGGGGCTAATGGGATTAAGCTGCAGAATGGGCCTAATGGTCTTAAGTGGCAGAATGGGCAGAATAGGCCTAAATGACCTAATGGGCCTAATGGCCCTAAGTGGTCGAATGGACCTGATGGGCCTAATGGGTCTCAAGGGCGTCATGGGCCGAAGGGGCTTCATGGGCAAATGGGTCTAAGTGTCCTCATGGGCCTAATGGGCCTAATTGGTATAAGTGGAATAATATGCATAATAGGCCTAATGGGCCTCATGGGACTTAGTGGCCTCATGTGCCTGATGGGCCTAATGGGGCTAATGGGCCAATTGGGCCTAATGGGCCTCATCGGCCTAAGATCCCTAATGGGAGTACTTGGCCTAAGTGGCCTAATGGGCCAATGTGGCTGAATGAGCCTAGTGGGCCTAATGGGAATAAGCGGCCCGATGGGCCTAAGAAGCCCCATGGGTCTAAGGGCCTCATGGTTCTAGTGGGCTAAATGGGCCAAACTGGCCTAATTGGTCTCATGGGCCCAATAGGCCAAATGGGCCTAAGTGGACTAATGGGAATAATGGGCCTAATGGGCCTAAGTGTCCTAATGGGCCTTGTGGGTCTAATGGGCCTAATGGGCTGAATGGGTAAAAAAGGCTTGATGGGATGAAGGGGCCTCATGGGCCTAATGGGCCTAATGGGCCTAAGACGCCTCATGGGGCCAATGGCCATAATGGGCCTAATGGGCCTAAGTTTCCTAAGTAGGCCTAAAGGGACTAATGGTTTGAATGGGTATAAGTGGATTAATGGGACTAATTGGCCCAATTGGCCTCATGGGACTAAGGGGCCTAATGAGTTGATTGGGCCTAATGTTCCTAATAGGCCCAATGGTCCTAATGGGATGAATGGGCCTAGTGGACCCAATGGGACTAATAGTCCTAAGTGGCCTAAAGGGCCTAGTGGGCATAATGGGATTAATGGGCCTATTGGGGAAAATGGGCCTAAGTGGCCTGATGGGTCCAATGGGCCTCATGAGCCTAAGTGGCCTTATGGGACTAATGGGATTAATGGGCCTAAGTTTCCTAATGGGCCTAATGAGACTCATTGTCCTAATGGGACTCATGGGCCTCATGGGCAGAATGCGCCTCATGGGCATAATGGGCCTGATGGACCTAATGAGCCTAATGGTCCTAAGTGGCCTAATGGGTCGAATGAGACCAAGTGCCCTAATGGGCCTAGTGGGCCTAATGTTACTAATGGGGCTAATGGGGCCAAGGGGCCTAATGGGCCTAGTGATCCTAATGGGATTAATGGGCCTAATGGGTCTAAGTGGACTGATATGTCTAATGCGCCTCCTAGGCCTCATGGGCCCAGTGGGCCTAATAGGCCTAAGTATCCTCATGGGTATGATGGGCCTCATGGTCCTAATGGGCCTCATGGGCGAAATGCGCCTCCTAGGACAAATGGGCCTGATGGTCCTGATGGGCCTAATGGTCTGAAGTGGCCTAATGGGCCGAATGGGGCTAAGTTCCCTAATGGGACTAATTGGGATAATGAGCCTAATGGACATAATTAGCCTAGGTGGCCTAAGTAGCCTAATCGGTCTAGTCCACCAAATGGGCCTAATGGGCCTAAGTGGCCTAAGTTGATTAAGGGGCCTAGTGGGTCTAGTGGGACTAATGGGTTTAATGAGCCTAATGGGCCTAAGTGTCCTAATGGGACTAATGGGTCTACGTGGCCTAATGGGCCTAATGAGCCTAAGTGGAATATGTGGATTAACGGTCCTAATGGGCCTAATGGGAATAATGGGTTTAATGGGCCAAATGGCTCTAATGGGCCTAAGTGGCCAAATGGGCTAAAAGGGCCTAATGGGCCTAATGGGTTTAATGGGAATAATGGGCCTAAGTGGCCTAATGTGCCTAATGGACCTAATGGGTCTAAGTGTCCTAATGGGATTAATGGGAATAAGTGTCTTAATCCCTCTAATCGACTGAATGGGCCTAATGGGCCTAAGTGGCCTAATGGGCCTAAGTGGCCTAATGTGCATAATGGGCCTAATGAGCCAAAGTGGCCTAATTATACCAATCAACTGAATGGGACTAATGGACCTAATGAGACTAATTCCTAAGCTTCCTAAGTTGTCTAATGGGCCTCAAGGACCTGATGGGAATAATGGGCCTAAGTGGCCTAAGTGGGTGAATCGGCCCAATCGACCCAATGGGCCGAATGGTCCTAATGGGGTGATGTGTCCTAATCAACCTAATCATCCGAATATGCCTAGTGGACCAAGTGGGCCTAAGTGGTCAAATGGTCCTAATGGGTCTAATCGGTCTAAGTGGACTAATCTGCCTAATCGACTGAATGGGTCTAATGGGACTAAGTGACATAATGGGCCTAAAGAGCCTAATGGGCCTAAGTGGCTTAATCAGGCTAATCGACCGAATGGGCCTAAGTGGCCTAATCGACCGAATCGATCGAATGTGCATAATGGGCCTAGGTGGACTAATGGGTATAATGAGCCTAATGGGTCTAAGTGGCCTAAGTGTCCTAATCAGCCTAATCGGCTGAATTGTCTAATGGGCATAATGGGTCTAAGTGGCCTAATGAGCCTAATGGGTATAGGTGTCCTAATCATCATAATCGATTGAATGGGCCTAGTGGGCCTAAGTGTTTGATTGGGACTAATGGGACTAAGTGTCTGAAAGGGCCTAATGGGCCAAATTGGCCTAACAATGTTAATGAGCCTAAGTGAACAAATGGGATTATGTGGCATAATGGGCCTACTGGGCCTAATGGGCGTAAGTGTCCTAATGGGCCTCATGGTCCTAATGGGAAAAAATGTATTAATGGGCCTAAGTGGCATAATGGGCCTACTGGGCCTAAGTGGTCAAATGGGCCTAATGTGCCCAATTGGCCTAATGGGCCTAATGGGCATAAGTGGCCTAATGGGTCTAAGTGGCCTAATGGACCTAATGGGCCTAAGTGAACTAATGGGCCTAAGTGGCCTAATGTGCCTAAGTGGCCTAATGGGCCTAAGTGGCCTAATGGGCCTAAGTGGCCTAATGGGCCTAAGTGGCCTAATGGGTCTATTGAGCCTAATGGGCCTAATGCGCCTAATTGGACTACTGGACCTAATGGGCTTAAGTGGTCGAATGGGTCTAAGTGGCCTAATGGGACTAAGTGGCTGAATGAGCCTTATGGGCATAATGCGACTAATGGGCCTAATGTTCTGAATGGTCCCAATGGTCCTAAGTGGCTATATGGGCCTAATGGGGTGAATGAGCCCAATGGGACCAATGGGCCAAATGGGTCAAATGGGTCAAATGGGTCAAATGGGCCTAATGGGCCAAAGTGGCCTAGTACTCATTGTTGTGGGTTTATAAAATGAGAAGATCATGACATGAATGGTTTAAATGACTTCCCACTAGGATTTCATATCTCATTTGGAGTAATGATTTATGTTGTGATATGATTTTGTTGATTTTTGAAAAATCTGGAAAGTGTTTGAAAAATGTGTGATTTTGAAAAGAGAATGGTTGTGTTATTTTGAAAATGGGTCGATTTTCAAAATATGGTGGATGGTTTTTCAAAAATTATTGAACATGGGAAATGTTATATTTTGTAAATCATGGTTATGATAGTCGAAATGTGATAGAATTTGAAATTTTTAAGCCTTCTGTTGCTAGAGAGTGAGACTTATGGTGTTGCTCATGTGAACAGAGAATGGAACCCAGTAGGTATCATAGAAACCTACCTGAGGAATCTATTAAAAATGTGATTGAAACTGAGCCCCAGGTGAACCAGCAGCTTGTACAAAGCATAGTGAAATATTTTGAAGCTGTTGATAGTGGGAATAAAAGAGATTAACCAAGGCATGTGGACAATTTGGTTCAGTTTTAGAAGCAAAATCCACCCATCTTTTGGGGTGATTCAGAACCAGAAAGAGTGGAGGTGTGGATAAATAGGATGAAACGAATATTTTATTTCTTAGGAACACTAATGGAGTTCAAAGTCAAGTTATTAATGTACATGTTACATAATCTTCCATTTTAGTGGTGGGAGTTTGTGATTTAAGCTAAAGTAGACCAAGGTATGGCATGGGAGGATTTTGAGGAATTGTTCAACAAACAATTCTATCCTCGCACGTTTAGAATTCATAAAATGATGCATTTATTTAGCTTGAAGTGGTAGAACCTTTTTGTGATAGAATATGTGGATAAATTAATGAATTTAGTCTAGTTTTCACCTGAGGTTGCTGCTAGTACATATTTGGAGACACACATTTTTTCAGCAGGGGAATAAAGATAAATGTGTGGCGAGTAAGCAGGTATTTGGAGATGATCGGGTTATTGTGAGTTTCCAACTTGTACCATCAATGGTGAGAGGTACAATTATTTTGAATTCTACCCTTATGCAAGAATTGTTTGATATGGGTGCATCTCATATTTCATTGCTTCTCATGCTGTTGATTTGTTGGGTCTAAATGTGAAAATGATTCCTTCTATTTTGAAACTTCAAACTCCTCTGGGTTAAAGAAATTGTCGAGAATTTTTGTGTAGAGATTATTATATAGTTGTCAGGTGATTAGTTCATGGTCGACCTGGGTTGGTTCGTGGTAGCCTAATTGGCTTAATTTCCCTAAATGACCTAAATTGTTCTAGATGGCCTAAATTGGCCTAAATGGACTAATTGGGCTAAATGACCTAAATGGACTAACTGTCCTAAATAGCCTAATTGGAGTAATTAGACTAATTGGCCTAATTGTATTAAATGGATTAAATGGCGTAAATGGCCTAAATTGGCCTAAATGGGATAAATGGCCTAATTGGCCTAAATGGACTAGATGACCTCAATGGTCAGAATTGACCTAATGGCCTAATTGTCCTAAATGGTCTAAATTGGCCTAAACTGACTAATTGGCCTAAATGACCGAAATTTTTTAATTGGCCTAATCGACCTAATTGGCCTAAATGTCCCAAATTGGACTAAATGGCCTAAATGGATTAATAGACCTAAATGGCCTAAATGGATTAATTGGCCTAAATAGACTAATCATCCTAATTGACCTAAATGGCCTAAAATTCACCTAAATGACTAAAATGACCTAATTGGCCTAATTGGGCTAAATGGATTAATTGACCTAAATGGTCTAAATGGCCTAATTTTCCCAATTTTCATAAATGGACTAATTGGTCTAATTGGCCTAAATGGATTAAATTAGCCTAAATGTCCAAAATTGGCCTAATTTTCCTAATTGGTCTAAATGGCCTAAATAGCCTAATTGGCCTAAATGAACAAAATTTCTTAATTAGTTTAATTGTCCTAAATGGACTAATTTTCCCAAATGGTCTAAATGACATAAATTGGCATAATTGGACTAATTGCTCTAAATGGACTAAATTTGTCTAAATAGCCTAAATTGGTCTAAATGGCCTAAATGGCTTAATGGGCCTAAATGAACTAATTGGCCTAAATGACCTAAATAAACTAACTAGTATAATTGTTCTAAATGAACTAATTTTACTTAATGGACTAAATGGTCTAATTGGTCTAATTGCCTTGAATGGCCTAAATGCCCTAAATTGGCCCAAATGGCCTAATTGGCCTAATTGGCCTAATTGGCCTAATTGGCCTAATTGACATAATTGGCATAATTGGTCTAAATGACCTAAATTGGACTAAATGTCCTAAATATCCTAATTTTACTAATTTTACTAAATTGGCCTAAATGGCATAAATGGAAAAAAATTTCCTAATTGGATTAATTGGTCTAAATGGTCTAAATTGGCCTAAATGGCCTAAATTGCCATAAATTACCTAATTGGATTGATTAGACTAATTGAACTAAATGGTCTAAATTGTACTAAATGAATTAAAAGTAATAATTATCCTAAATGAACTCAATTAGCCTAATTGTCCTAATTGATCTAATTTGACTAAATTGTCTAATTGGTCTAATTGTCCTAATTGGCCTAAATTGCCTAAATTGGCCAAATCAGCTTAAATTTCCTAACCAACTTAATTGTCCTAAATGTACTGATTATCTAAATTGTCCTAAATGGTCTAAATTATCCTAAATAGTATAAATGAACTAAATTGGCCTAATTGGCCTAATTGGCCTAATTGGCCTAAATTGGCTTAAATGACCTAAATTATCTAATCGAACTAATTTAACTAAATGAACTAAATAGAATAAATGTCCTAATTGGCCTAAATTTCCAAAATTAACTAAATTGCCTAATTGTCTATTTGGCATTAATGGCCTAAATGACCTAAATGGCCTAAATTGGCCTAAATGGTCTAATTGTCCTAATTGGCCTAAATGACTTAATTGGCCTAAATGGCCTAATTTGACTAATTGGACTAAATGAACTAATTAGAATAATTTTCCTAATTAGGGTAAATGGACTAAATTATCCTAATTGGCCTAAATTGGCCTAATTTTCCTAATTGGTCTAAATGGCCTAAATTTGTCTAAATGGTGTAAATGGTCAAATTGGCCTAAATGATCGAAATGGCCTAATTGATATAATTGGACTAAATTACCTAATTGGCCTAAATTGTCTAAATTAAATAATTGGCCTAAATTGACCTTAATAGCCAAAATTGTCCTAAATGGTCTAAATTAGCCTAAATGGCCTAAATTGGCCAATATGGCCTAATTAGCCTAATGGACATGAATTGCCTAATTGGACTAATTTTAATAATTGGTATAAATGAGATAAATTTTCCTAAATGGACTAATTGGTCTAAATTATCTAAATTATCTAATTAACCTAATCGGCCTAATTGGTCTAAATGGCCTAAATTGACCTAAATGACCAAAATGGAAAAATTGGCCTAAATGGACTAAATTGGTCTAATTGGCCTGAATGGTCTAAATTGGCATAATCGGATTAAATGGACTAATCGGATTAATTGTCCTAATTGGTCTAAATTGCCTAAATTATCCTAAACAGAATAATTGGTCTAAGTGGCCTAAATGGTCTAAATTGGACTAAATAGCCTAAATGGCCTAAATTGGCGTAAATAGACTAATTAGCCTAAATGAACTAAATTTTCCTAAATGGACTAAGTGAATTAAATTTCCTAATTGTTCTAATTGGCCTAATTAGACTAATTGGATTAATTGGACTAAATTGGGCTAAATGGCCTAAATATTCTAATTGGCCTAAATGATCTAAAGGGCCTAAATTGGCCTGAATTGGTCTCATTGGCCCAAATGGTCTAAATCAGCTTAAATGACCTAAATAGCCTAATTGGCCTAAATTGCCTCAATGGAATAATTGTCCTAATTGGCCTAAATGACCAAAATTGGCCTAAATGGACTAATGGGAATAATGGGCCTATGGGTTGAATGGTACTAAGTGTCCTAATGGACCTAACACTACCATAAAACTGGGTTTTCACAGCACCACCCTTTAACAATGCTAAAAAAAAGCGCTGATAAATGGGTTGCCTTTATCAGTGCTAAAAAAAGCTCTGATAAAGGAACCCCCTTTATCAGCACTTTTTTTAGTGCTGTTAAATTTTCCATCCTTTATCAGCACTTTCTTTAGTAGCGCTGATAAGGGGGGGCATTATCAGCGCTTTTTTTCCTAGCACTGATAAAGTGTATATTTCAAAAAAAATATTTCATAAAAAATAATATATTGATATATAAGTATATTTGTATTGATATAAATATAATATATATTTTTTAAATATTTTTTTAGATTGATTTGATATGTTATAGAGGAAAAACGGACACCTGAAGCAGAAGTTATGGCAAAACAGACACCTAGAGCAGAACTTATAACCGTTGGGAGGAATTATGGGCCTTTTTTGAACTTGATGAACTTGATAAGGGGTTAAAATGGTCACAAGAGTGTATATATTTTCACAAGTTTCTATTTGATACGTGGTAGAGAGTAAATGGACACCCGGAGCAGAAGTTATGACTGTTTGAAATTGAGCAACCCTCCTAGCGCCTAAAAACCTAAGAAACACGTAACTAACTAAAACAGCAATAACTTCTGCTTAGAGTGTCCATTTGAGCGTTGTAACTAGTAAAATAAAATATCGTGAGATGATTAAGAACCACATCTAATAGAAACCATGAGAAGATCAAAGAAGCAGAAGATATATCAGTTATACCACTCTAAAAAAACTCCAACTTCAAACGACCATAACTTTCACTTCGGGTGTCTGTTTGGGATCTACCACATATCAAATATACAAAAGAAAATATACCTACGCAGATGGGTGACTTGAAAAAATATCCAATCATGTCTCAGACCATAAAACCCTAAAAAACCATCAGAAGGCTTCCAAAACTCTGTTTCCATGTCTGGTGCCCTATCAATTTTTTGTAAAAACGGTAATAAATCCTGATTTGTGTGTCTGTTTGGCCTCCTCCATCTGTTATATCGTAGTTTGTTCCATGAGATTTGGTTTGACTAGTCATGAAGCTGAAACGGACACCTCGATCAGAATTTATGCCCATTTTAAGTGGCATAATGGGCCTAGTGGGCCTAATGGGCCTATGTGGTCTAATGGGCCTGATGGGTGTAGTGGAGATAGTGGGCCTCAGAGGAATCATGGTCCTGATAGTCCCAATGGGAATAATGGGCCTCATTGGCCGAATTGTCCTAATGGGCATAATGGGCCTCATTGGCCGAATTGGCCTAATGGGACTAATGGGCTTGATGGGCCCGATGGGCCTCATGGTCCTAATGGGCCTAAGTGGCCTAAGTGGACTAATGGGCATAATGGGCCTAAGTGTCCTAATGGGCCTAATGAGCCTAATGGGTCTAATGGGCCTTAGTGGATGAATGGGCCTGATATGCTCGATTGGCATATTGGGCCTATTGGGCCTAATGGGCCTAAGTGGCCTAAGTAGCATAATAGTCCTAATAGTCCTAATGGGACTAAAGGTCCTAATGGTCTTGATGGGCCTAAGTGGATTAAATGACCCAATGGGCCTAAGTGGATGAATGTTTCTAATGGTCCTAAGTGGTGGAATGGGCCTAAGTGGCGGAATGACCGTAATAGGCCTAAGTTGTCGAATGGGACTAATGGCCCTAATGGGCCTAAGTGGCTGAATTGGACTGATGGGACTAATGGGCCGAATGGGCCTCATGGGACTGAGTAGCCTAATAGCCCTGATGGGCTTAATGGGCCTAATGGGAATAATGGGCCTCTTAGGGATAAGTGGTTGAATGGACCTAGTGGTCCTAATGGGCCTAAGTGGGCTAGGTGGCCTAATGCGCCGAATGGGCCTAAGTTGCTGAATGGGCCTAGTGGGCATAAAGGGGCAAATGGGATTAAGTGGCCCGATGGACCTAATGGGACTCATGGTCCTAATGGGACGAATGAGCCTAATTACCCTAAGTGGACTCATGGGCCTAATGAGCCTAATGGGCCTAGGTGGATTAATGGTCCTAATGGGCCTAAGTTGTATAATGGGCCTAATAGGCCTCATGGGACTCATGGACCTAAGTGGCCTAAGTGGCATAATGAGTCCAAGTACCCTAATGGGATGAGTAGGCCGAAAGGGACTAATGGGACAGATGGGCCTAATTGGTCGGATGGGCCTATTGGGCCTTATGGGCCTAATGGGCCTCATTGGCCTAAGTTTCCTCTTGGCCTAATGGGCATAATGGGCTTAAGTTGCCTAAGTGGTCCTAAAGAGCTGAATGGGCTGAAGCGGCCTAATGGACCCAAAGGGCCTCATGGGCCTAATTGGCCCATTGGGCATAGTGGATCCAACGGGCCTAATGGGTCTAAGTGGCCTAATTGGTCTAAGTGGCCTAAGGGGATTAGTTGGCCTGATGGAATCAACGGGCCTAATGGGCCTAATGGGACCATGTGGCCTGATGGGACGAATGGGCCTCATGGGCCTAAGTGGACTCATGGGCATAATGGGCCTAAGTGTCCTAATGGGACTGATGGGACTCATGGTCCTAATGGGCCTCATGGGCGGAATCCCCCTCATGGACCTAATGGGCCTGATGGACCTAATGGGCCTTATGGTCCTAAGTGGCCTAATTGTCCGAATGGGACTAAGTGCCCTAATGGGCCTAGTGGGACTAGTGGGCCCAATGGGTCTAGTGGGCCTAAAAGGCCTAATGATCCTAATGGGCCTAATGGGCCTAATGGACATAATTGGCATAAGTGGCCCAAGTAGCCTAATCAGGCTAATCGACCGATTCGGCCTAATGGGCCTAAGTGGCCTAAGTGACTTAACGGGCCTAATGGGCCTAGTTGGACTAATAGGTTTAATTGTCCTAGGTGTCCTAATGGTCCTAATGGGCCTATGTGTCCTAATGGGCCTAAGTGGCCTAATCGGGCTAATCGATCGAATGGGCATAATGGGCCTATGTGGCCTAAGGGGCCTAACATGTCTAGTGGGACTAATGGGTTTAATGGGCCTAAGTGGACCAATGGGACTACGTGGCCTAATCGGCCTAAGTGGCCAAACGGGCCTAATGGGATTAATTGGATTAATGGGTTTAATGGGCCTAAGTGGACTAATGGGCCTAGGTGGCCTAATGGGCCTAATAGGCTTAATGGGCCGAAGTGGCCCAATGGGCCTAATGGGCCTAATGGGACGAAGTGGCCTAAGTGGCCTAAAGGGTCTAATGGGCCTAATTTTCCTAATGGGCCTCAGTGGCCGAATGGGCCAAATGGACCTAAGTGGTCTAATGGGCCTAAGTGGCATAATCCCCCTAATCAACTAAATGGGCTTAATGGGCCTAATTAGACTAATGGGACTAAGTGGCCTAATCAGCCTAATCGACCGAATGGGCCTAATGAGCCTAAATGGCCTAATGGGCCTAAGTGGACTAATCTGCCTAATCGACCTAATGGGCCTAATGGGCCTAAGGGGCCTAATTGTCCTAATGGGACTAAATTTCCTAATGGGCCTAAGTGGCCTAATCAGGCTAATCGACCAAATGGGCCTAAGTGGCCTAGTCGGCCTAATCGATCAAATGGTCCTAATGTGCCTAATGGGCCTAAGTGTGATAATGGGCCTAATGGGCCTAATGGGTCTAAGTGATCTAAGTGGACTAATCAACCTAATCGACCGAATGGGTCTAAGTGGCCTAATTGGATGAATTGGCTTAACCAGCCCAATGGGTCTAAGTGGCCTAAGTTGCTGAATCAGCCTAATCGACCGAATGGGCCTAATGGGCCTAAGTTGTCAATTGAGACTAATGACTCTAAGTGGATGAATGGGCCTAATGGGCCAATTTTTCATAATGTGGTTAATGGGCTTAAATGTCCTAAGTGGAAGAATGGGCTTAAGTGCCATAATGGGCATGATTGGTCGAATGAGCGTAAGTGGCTGAATGGGTCGAATTGGCCTAATGTGCTTAATGGGCATAATGGGTCCAATGGGCGTAATGGGTCCAATGGTCCTAAGTGGCCTTATGGGCCTAATGTTTCGAATGGGCCTAATTAGACTAATGGACCTAATGGGCCTAAGTGGCCAAATTAGCCAGTGGGCCTTAGTGATCTAATAGGCCTAAGTGGACTAATGGGCCAAATGGGATGAATGGGCCTAACTAACCTAAGTGGCCTTATGGGCCTAATGGGCCTAATGGGACTAATGGGCTTAATTGGACGAATGAGCCTAAGTGGCCTAATGGGACAATGGGTCTAAGTGGCCCAATGGGGCATAAGTGGCCTAAGTGGCCTAATCGGCCTAATTGAACGAATGGGCCTAATGGGCCTGCTAGGACTAAGTGGAATAATGGTCCTAATAGGCTGAAGTGGTCAAATGGGCCTGATGGCCCTAATGGGCCGAAGTGTCCTAACGGGCCTCATGGGCCCAATGGGCCTAAGTAGCCTAATTTTCTTAATGGGTTTATTGGTATTAATGGGATTAATGAGCATAGGTACCAAATGGTCCAAATGGGCCTAATGAGCCTAACTGGCCTATGTGGCCTAATGGGCCTAGGTGTCCTAATGGACTTAATGGGCTTAACAGGTCTAGGGGACAAATGGGCCAAATGGGCCTAAGGGGACAAATGAGACTAATTGACCTAAGTGGCCTAATGGGACAAAGTTTCTTAATTAGCCTAATGGGATTAATGGGCCTAGTGGGCCTAATGGGCCTAAGTGGCCTAATGTGACTAAAGGGCCAAATTGGCCTAAGTGTCCTAATGGGCCAAATGGCCCTAAGTGACCTATCGGGTCGAATAGCCTAATTGAGCTAATTGGCCTAATGGGATTAATGAGCCAGGTGGGTCTAAGAGGCCTAAGAGGCCTAATGAGCCAGATGGGCCTTAGTGGCCTAATCGTCATAATGTGCCTAGTCGACTGAATGGGCCTAAGTGGCCCAATGGGCTTAATGGGATTAATGGGTCTATGGGATAAACTGGCATAATTGGCAAAATGGGCAAAATGGGCTGAATGGACCTAATTAGAATAAGTGGCATAGTGGGTCGAGTGGGCCTAAGGGGCCTAATTGGACTAAGTTGCCTAATCGGACAAATGGGCTTAATGGGCCTAACGGGTCTAATGTGCCTAAGTGGCCTAATTGGCCTAATGGGATAATGAGCTCAGTGGGCTAATGGGCCTAATGTGCCTTGTGGGCCTAATGGGTCTAAGTGGCTTAAGTGGCCAAATGGGCCAAATGGGCCTAAGTCGCCTAATGGGCCTAATGTTCCTAATGGGCCTAAGTGGCTTAAGTGGCCTAATGGGCCCAAGTGGCCTAATGGGCCTAATGGGCCTAATGCGCCTAATTGGCCTAATTGGATAAATGGCCCTAATGGTTCTAATGGGCCTAAGTGGGCCTAATGTTCCTTGTGGACCTAATAGGCCTCGGTGGCCTAATGGGTCCAATGGCCCTGATGGGCTTAATGGGCATAATGGTCGTAGGTGGCTTAATGGGCCTAAGTGACATGAGTGGCCTAATGGGTGTAAGTGGCATAATGAGCCGAATGGGCCAAAGTGGCCTAATGGGCCCAATGGGCATAAGTGGTCTAATGGGATTGATGGGCCAAATGGGCCTAATGGGCCTCATGGTCCTAATGGTCCTAAGTGGGCTAAGTAGGCTAATGGGCCTCAAGGGCCTGATTGGGCCAATGGGCTTAAGTTGCCTAATGCTCCTGATGGGCCTGATGGGCCTTGGTGGCCTAATGAGCCTAATGGGCATGTTTGGCCTAATGGCCAAAATGGGCCTAAGTGGCGCAATGGGCCTCAATGGCCCCATGGGCCTAATGGGAATAAGTGTCCTGATGGACCTTGGGGTCAAAATGGTCAAAATGGGACTAGTGGGCCTAATAGGCCCGATGGGTACAATGGGTAGATGTGGCCCAATTGGCCTCGAGGGCCTAAGTGGGCTAATGGGCCTAATAGACCTTAGTGGCCTAATGAGATTGATAGACACGATGGGCCTAATGGGCCTAATGGGTCTAATTGTCCTAATAGGACTAAGTGGCCTAATGGACCTAATGGGCCTAAGTGGATTAATGGACCCAATTGGCCTAATAGGCCTAAGTGGCCTAAGTGGCCGAATGGCCCTAGTGGGGCTAATGGGATTAAGCTGTGGAATGGGCCTAATGGTCTTAAGTGGCATAATGGGCCTAATAGGACTAAGTGACCTAATGGGCCTAATGACCATAAGTGGTCGAATGGACCTGATGGGCCTAATGGGTCTCAAGGGCATCATGGGCTGAAGGGGCGTCATGGCCAAATGGGTATAAGTTTCTTCATGGGCCCAATTGGCCTAATTGGCATAAGTGGCATAATATGCATAATAGGCCTAATGGGCCTCATGGGACTTAGTGGCCTCATGTGCCTGATGGGCCTAATGGGACAATTGGGCCTAATGGGCCTCATCGACCTAAGAGCCCTAATGGGAGTAGTTGGCCTAAAGGGCCTAAGGGGCCTAAGTGGCCTAATGGGCCAATGTGGCTGAATGGGCCTAGTGGGCCTAATGGGCCTAAGCGGACAGATGGGCCTAAGAATCCCCATGGGTCTAAGGGCCTCATGGTTCTAGTGGGATAAATGGGCCAAACTGGCCTAAGTGGTCTCATGGGCCCAATAGGCCAAATGGGCCTAAGTGGCCTAATGGGAATAATGGGCCTAATGAGCTTGGTGGGCCTGATGGGCCTAATGGGTGGAATGGGCCAAAATGGCTTGATGGGCTGAAGGGGGCTCATGGGCCTAATGGGCCTAATGGGCCTAAGATGCCTCATGGGGCCAATAGCCATAATGGGCCTAATGGGCCTAAGTTTCCTAAGTAGACCTAAAGGGACTAATGGTTTGAATGGGTTTAAGTGGATTAATGGGACTAATTGGCCCAATGGGCCTCATGGGACTAAGGGGCCTAATGAGTTTATTGGGCCTAATGTGCCTAATAGGCCCAATGGGCCTAATGGGATGAATGGGCCTAGTGGACCCAATGGGCCTAATGGTCCTAAGTGGCCCAAAGGTCCTAGTCGGCATAATGGGATTAATGAGCCTATTGGGGAAAATGGACCCAAGTGGCCTGATGGGTCCAATGGGCCTCATGAGCCTAAGTGGCCTTATGGGCCTAATGGGATTAATGGGCCTAAGTTTCCTAATGGGCCTAATGGGACTCATTTTCCTAATGTGAATCATGGGTCTCATGGGAAAAATGCGCCTCTTGGGTGTAATGGGCCTGATGGGCCTAATGGGCCTAATGGTCCTAAGTGGCCTAATGGGTCGAATGAGACCAAGTTCCCTAATGGGCCTAGTGGCCCTAATGTTACTAATGGGGCTAATGGGACCAAGGGGCCTAATGGTCCTAGTGATCCTAATGGGATTAATGGGCCTAGTGATCCTAATGGGATTAATGGGCCTAATGGTTTCAAGTGGCCTGATATGTCTAATGCGCCACCTAGGCCTCATGGGCCTAAGTGGCCTCATAGGCCCAATGGGCGTAATAGGCCTAAGTGTCCTCATGGGTCTGATGGGCCTCATGGTCCTAATGGGCCTCATGGGTGAAATGCGCCTCCTAGGACAAATGGGCCTGATGGGCCTGATGGGCCTAATGGTCTTAAGTGGCCTAATGGGACGAATGGGGCTAAGTTCCCTAATGGGCATAATGGACCTAATTGGGATAATGAGCCTAATAGACCTAATTGGCCTAGGTGGCCTAATTAGCCTAATCGGGCTAGTCCACCAAATGGGCCTAATGGGCCTAAGTGGCCTAAGTTGATTAAGGGGCCTAGTGGGCCTAGTGGGACTAATGGGTTTAATGGGCCTAATGGGCCTAAGTTTCCTAATGGGACTAATGGGTCTATGTGGCCTAATGGGCTTAATGGGCCTAAGTGGAATACGTGGATTAACGGTCCTAATGGGTCTAATGGGAATAATGGGTTTAATGGGCCAAATGGCTCTAATGGGCCTAAGTGGCCAAATGGGCTAAAGGGGGATAATGGGACTAATGGGTTTAATGGGCATAATGGGCCTAAGTGGCTTAATGTGCCTAATGGGACTAATGGGTCTAAGTGTCTTAATGAGATTAATGGGAATAAGTGGCTTAATCCCTCTAATCAACTGAATGGGCTTAATGGGCTTAAGTGGCCTAATGTGCATAATGGGCCTAATCAGCCATTGTGTCCTAATTAGACCAATCAACTGAATGGGCCTAATGGGCCTAATGGGACTAATGCCTAAGTTTCCTAAGTTGTCTAATGGGCCTAATGGGCCTGATGGACATAATGGGCCTAAGTGGCCTAAGTGGGTGAATCGGCCTAATCGACCCAATGGGCCGAATGGTCCTAATGGGGCGATGTGGCCTAATCAACCTAATCATCCGAATATGCCTAATGGACCTAGTGGGCCTAAGTTTCCTAATGGTCCTAATGGGTCTAATCGGTCTAAGTGGACTAATCTACCTAATCGAATGAATGGGTTTATTGGGACTAAGTGACATAATGGGCCTAAAGAGCCTAATGGGCCAAAGTGGCTTAATCAGGCTAATCGGCCGAATGGGCCTAAGTTTCCTAATCGACCTAATCGATCGAATGGGAATAATGGGCCTAGGTGGACTAATGGGCATAATGAGCCTAATGGGTCTAAGTGGCCTAAGTGTCCTAATAAGCCTAATTGGATGAATTTGCCTAATGGGCCTAATGGGCCTAAGTGGCCTAATGAGCCTAATGGGTATAGGTGGCCTAATCATCATAATCGATTGAATGGGCCTAGTGGGCCTAAGTGGTTGATTGGGACTAATGGGACTAAGTGTTTGAAAGGGCCTAATGGGCCAATTTGGCCTAATAGTGTTAATGGGCCCAATGGGCCTAAGTGAACGAATGAGCTTATGTGGAATAACGGGCCTTATGGGCATAAGTGGCCTAATGGGCCTCATGGGCCTAATGGTAAAAATGTCTTAATGGGCCTAAGTGGCCGAATGGGCCTAATGTGCCCAAATGGCGTAATGGGCCTAATGGGCATAAGTGGCCTAATGGGTCTAAGTGGCCAAATGGACCTAATGGACCTAAGTAGACTAATGGGCCTAAGTGGCCTAATGGGCCTAAGTGTCCTAATGTTCCTAAGTGGCCTAATGGTTCTAGTGAGCCTAATGGGCCTAATGCCCCTGATTGGACTAATGGGCCTAATGGTTTTAAGTGGTCGAATGGGCCTAAGTGGCCTAATGGGCCTAAGTGGCTGAATGAGCCTTATGGGCATAATGAGACTAATGGGCCTAATGTTCTGAATGGTCCCCACAGTCCTAAGTGGTTATATGGGCCTAATGGGGTGAATGAGCCTAATGGGACCATTGGGCCAAATGGGCCTAACGAGTCTAATGGGCCTAATGGTCCAAAGTGGCCTAGTACTCATTGTCGTGGATTTATAAAATGAGAAGATCATGACATGCATGGTTTAAATGACTTCCCACTAGGATTTCATATCTCATTTGGAGTAATGATTTATTTTTTGATATGAATTTGTTGATTTTTGAAAAATCTGAAAAGTGTTTTCAAATATGTGATTTTGAAAAGAGAATGGTTGTGTTATTTTGAAAATGGGTCGATTTTCAAAATATTTTGGACGTTTTTTCAAAAATTATTGAACATGGGAAATGTTGGATTTTGTAAATCATGGTTATGATAGTCAAAATGTGATAGAATTTGAAATTGTTAAGCCTTTTGTTGCTAGAGAGTGAGACTTATAGTGTTGCTCATGTGAACAGAGAATGGAACCCGGTAGGCATCATAAAAACGAACTTGAGGAATCTATTAAAAATGTGATTGAACATGAGCCCCAGGTGAACCAGCGGCTAGTACAGAGCATAGTGAAATATTTTGAAGCTATCGATAGTGGGAATAAAAGAGATTAACCAAGGAATGTGGAAATTTTGGTTCAGTTTTAGAAGCAAAATCAACCCATCTTTTGGGGTGATTCAGAACCAGAAAGGGTGGAGGTGTGGATAAATAGGATGAATCGAATATTTTATTTCCTAGGCACACTAATGGAGTTAAATGTCAAGTTATTAATGTACATGTTAGATGATCTTCCATTTTAGTGGTGGGAGTTTATGGCATGGGAGGATTTTGAGGAATTGTTCAACAAACAATTCTATCCTCACACATTTAGAATTCATAGAACGATGGATTTATTTAGCTTGAAGTGGTAGAACCTTTTTGTGATAGAATATGTGGATAAATTAATGAATTTAGTCCAGTTTTCACCCGAGGTTGCTGCTAGTACATATTTGGAGACAGGCATTTTTTCAGTAGGGGAATAAAGATAAAAGTGTGGTGAGTAAGCAGGTATTTGGAGCTGATCGGGTTATTGTGAATATCCAACTTGTTCCATCAATGGTGAGAGGTACAATTATTTTGAATTCTACACTTATGCAAGCATTGTTTGATATGGGTACATCTCATATTTCATTGCTTCTCATGTTGTTGATTTGTTGGGTCTAAATGTGAAAATGATGCCCTCTATTTTGAAACTTCAAACTCCTCTGGGTCAAAGAAAGTGTCGATACTTTTTGTGTAGATATTATTATATAGTTGTCAGGTGATCAGTTCAGGGTCGACCCGGGTTGGTTCGTGGCAGCCTAATTGGCCTAATTTCCCTAAATGACCTAAATTGTTCTAAATGGCCTAAATTGGCCTAAATGGACTAATTGGGCTAAATGAACTAAATGGACTAACTATCCTAAATAGCCTAATTGTCTTAATTAGACTAATTGGCCTAATTGGACTAAATGGATTAAATGGCCTAAATTGGCCTAAATGGGATAAATAGACTAATTGGCCTAAATGGACTAGATGACCTAAATGGTCGGAATTGACCTAATGGCCTAATTGGCTTAAATGGTCTAAATTGGCCTAAATTGACAAATTGGCCTAAATGACCGAAATTTTTTAATTGGCCTAATCGACCTAATTGGCCTAAATGTCCCAAATTGGCCAAAATGGCCTAAATGGATTAATAGACCTAAATGGCCTAAATGGATTAATTGGCTTAAATGGACTAATCATCCTAATTGACCTAAATGGACTAAAATTCACCTAAATGACTAAAATGACCTAATTGGCCTAATTGGGATAAATGGATTAATTGACCTAAATGGTCTAAATGGACTAATTTTTTTAATTATCATAAATGAACTAATTGGTCTAATTGGCCTAAATGGACTAAATTAGCCTAAATGTCCTAAATTGGCCTAATTGTCCTAATTGGTCTAAATGGCCTAAATAGCCTAATTGGCCTAAATGAAAAAAATTACATGATTGGTTTAATTGCCCTAAATGGAATAATTTTCCCAAATGGTCTAAATGACGTAAATTGGAATAATTGGCCTAATTTATCTAAATGGACTAAATTTTTCTAAATGGCCTAAATTGGTCTAAATGGCCTAAATGGCTTAATTGGCCTAAATAAAATAATTGGCTTAAATGAAATAAATGAACTAACTAGTATAATTGTCCTAAATGGAATAATTTTTATTAATGGACTAAATGGTCTAATTGGTCTAATTGCCCCGAATGGCCTAAATGCCCTAAATTGGCCTAAATGGCCTAAATGGCCTAAATGACCTAATTGGCCTAATTGGCCTAATTGGACTAATTGGCATAATTGGTATAAATGACCTAAATTGGCCTAAATGAACCAATGGGACTAATGGGCCTATGGTTTTAATGGGACTAAGTGTCCTAATGAACCTAACACTACCATAAAGCCGGGTTTTCACAGCACCACCCTTTAACAACGCTAAAAAAACGCTGATAAATGGGTTGCCTTTATCAGTGCTAAAAAAGATCTGATTAAGGTAACCCCTTTATCAGCACTTTTTTTAGTGCTGTTAAATTTTCCCTCCTTTATCAACACTTTTTTTAGCAGCACTGATAAGGGGGGGGCTTTACCAGCGCTTTTTTTCCTAGCACTGATAAAGTGTATATTTCAAAAAAAAATATTTCATAAAAGATAATATATTGATATAAAAGTATATTTATATTGATATAAATATAATATATATTTTTTAAATATGTTTTTAGATTTATTTGATATGTTGTAGAGGAAAAAAGGACACCCGAATAAGAAGTTATGGCAAAACAGACACCTGGAGCAGAACTTATAACCGTTGGAAGGAATTATGGGCCTTTTTTGAACTTGATGAACTTGATAAGGGGTTCCAATGGTCACTAGATTTTATATATTTTCACAAGTTTCTATTTGATATGTGGTAGAGAGAAAACTGACATCTGGAGCAGAAGTTATGACTGTTTAAAATTGAGCAACCCTCCTAGCGCCTAAAAACCTAAGAAACACGTAACTCACTAAAACAGCCATAACTTGTGCTTCAAGTGTAAATTTGAGCGCTGTGACCAGTAAAATAAAATATTGCAAGATGATTAAGAACCATGTATAATAGAAACCATGAGAAGATCAAATAAGCGGAAGATATATCAATTATACCACTCTAAAAAAACTCCAACTTCAAACGACCATAACTTTCAATTTGGGTGTCCGTTTGGGATCTACCACATATCAAATATAAGGAAGAAAAGAGATATACGTAGAAGGATGACTTGAAAAAAGATCCAATCATGTCTCAGACCCTAAAACCCCAAAAAACCATCAGAAGGCCTCCAAAACTCTGTTTCCATGTCCGGTGCCCTGTCAAATTTTTCTAAAAACGGTAATAAATCCCGATCTGTGTGTCTGTTTGGACTCCTCCATCTTTTATATCATAGTTCGTTCCATGATATTTGGTTTGACTAGTCACAAAGCTGAAACAGACACCCCAATCAGAATTTATGCCCATTTTAAGTGGCATAATGGGCCTAGTGGGCCTAATGGGCCTAGGTGGCCTGATGGGTGTAATGGGGATAGTGGGCCTCAGGGGAATCATGGTTCTAATAGGCCCAATGGTCATAATGGGCCTCATTGTCCTAATTGGCCTAATGGGCATAATTGGCCGAATTGGCCTAATGGGCCTAATGGTCTTGATGGGCCTGATGGGCCTCATGGTCCTAATGGGCCTAAGTGGCCTAAGTGGACTAATGGGCATAATGGGCCTAAGTTTCATAATAGGCCTAATGGTCCTAATGGTTCTAATGGGCCTCAGTGGATGAATGGTCCTGATAGGCCCGATTGGCATATTGGGCCTAATGGTCCTAAGTGGCCTAATAGTCCTAATAGTCCTAATGGGACTAAAGGTCCTAATGGTCTTGATGGGACTAAGTGGATTAATTGACCCAATGGGCCTAAGTAGATGAATGGTTCTAATGGGCCTAAGTGGCGGAATGGTCGTAATAGGCATAAGTTGCCCAATGGTACTAATGGCCCTAATGGGCCTAAGTGGCTGAATTGGCCTGATGGGCCTAATGGGCCTAATGGGCCTCATGGGACTAAGTAGCCTCATAGTCCTGATGGGCTGAATGGGCCTCATGGGCCTAATGGGCTGAATGGGACTCTTAGGGATAAGTGGTTGAATGGACCTAGTGGTCCTAATGGGCCTACGTGGGCTAAGTGGCCTAATGTGCTGAATGGGCCTAAGTTGCTGAATGGGCCTAGTGGGCATAAAGGGCCAAATGGGACTAAGTGGCCCGATGGACCTAATGGGCCTCATGGTCCTAATGGGCCGAATGAGACTACTTAGCCTAAGTGGACTCATGGGCCTAATGAGCCTAATGGGCCTAGGTGGATTAATGGGCCTAATGGGCCTAAGTTGTCTAATGGGCCTGATAGGCCTGATGGGCCTCATGGACCTAAGTGGCCTAAGTGGCATAATGAGTCCAAGTGGCCTAATGGGCTGAGTGGGCCTAAAGAGCCTAATGGGACAGATGTGCCTAATTGGTTGGATGGGCCTATTGGGCCTTATGGGCCTAATGGGCCTCATTGGCCTAAGTTTTCTCATGGTCCTAATGGACATAATGGGCCTAAGTGGCCTAAGTGATCCTAAAGAGCTGAATGGGCTGAATGGGCTGAAGCGACCTAATGGGCCCAATGGGCCTCATGGGCCTAAGTGGCCTAATGGGCCCAATGGGCATAGTGTATCCAATGGGCCTAATGGGTCTAAGTGTCCTAATTGGTCTAAGTGGCCTAAGGGGATTAGTAGGCCTGATGGAATCAATGGGCCTAATGGGCCTAATGGGACTAAGTGACCTGATGGGACGAATGGGCCTCATGGGCCTAAGTGGACTCATGGGAATAATGGGCCTAAGTGTCTTAATGGGACTTATGGGACTCATGGTTCTAATGGGCCTCATGGGCGGAATCCCCCTCATGGGCCTAATGGGCCTGATGGACCTAATGGGCCTTATGGTCCTAAGTGGCCTAATTGTCTGAATGGGACTAAGTGCCCTAATGGGCCTAGTGGGACCAGTGGGCCTAATGGGTCTAGTGGGCCTAATAGGCCTAATGAGCCTAATGGGCCTAATGGACATAATTGTGCTAAGTGGCCCAAGTAGCCTAATCGGGCTAATCGACCGAATGGGACTAAGTGGCCTAAGTGGCTTAACGGGCCTAATGGGCCTAGTTGGACTAATGGGTTTAATGGTCCTAAGTGTCCTAATGGTCCTAATGGGCCTATGTGGCCTAATGGGCCTAAGTGGCCTAATCGGTCTAATCAATCGAATGGGCATAATGGGCCTATGTGGCCTAAGGGGCCTAACATGCCTAGTGGGACTAATGGGTTTAATGGGCCTAAGTGGACCAATGGGCCTACGTGGCCTAATCGGCCTAAGTGGACAAATGGGGCTAATGGGATTAATGAGATTAATGGGTTTAATGGGCCTAAGTGGCCTAATGGGTCTAGGTGGCTGAATGGGCTTAATAGGCTTAATGGGCCGAAGTGGCCTAATTGGCCTAATGGGCCTAATGGGACGAAGTGGCCTAAGTGGCCTAATGGGTCTAATGGGCCTAATTGTCCTAATGGGACCCAGTGGCCTAATGGGCCAAATGGGCCTAAGTGGTCTAATGGGCCTAATGGGCCTAAGTGGCATAATCCCCCTAATCGACTAAATGGGCTTAATGGGCCTAATTAGACTAATGGGACTAAGTGGCCTAATCGACCGAATGGGCCTAATGAGCCTAAGTGGCCTAATGGGCCTAAGTGACCTAATGGGACTAAAGTGCCTAATGGGCCTAAGTGGCCTAATCAAGCTAATCGACCAAATGGGCCTAAGTGGTCTAGTCGGCCTAATCGAGCAAATGGGCCTAATGTGCCTAATGGGCCTAAGTGTGATAATGGGCCTAATGGTTCTAAGTGATCTAAGTGAACTAATCAACCTAATCAACCAAATCGGCCTAAGTGGCCTAATTGGATGAATGGGCTTAATTGGCCTAATGGGTCTAGGTGGCCTAAGTGGCTGAATCAGCCTAATCGACCGAATGGGCCTAATGGGCCTTATGGGCCTAAGTGGTCGATTGAGACTAACTGGTCTAAGTGGATGAATTGGCATAATGGGCCAATTTTTCATAATGTGGTTAATGGGATTAATTGTCCTAAGTGGAAGAATGGGCTTAAGTGCCATAATGGGCATGATTGGTCGGATGAGCGTAAGTGGCCGAATGGGTCGAATTGCCCTAATGCACTTAATGGGAATAATGGGTCCAATGGGCCTAATGGGTCTAATGGTCCTAAGTGGCCTTATGGGCCTAATGTTTCGAATGGGCCTAATTAGACTAATGGGACTAATGGGCCTAAGTGGCCAAATTAGCCAGTGGGCCTTAGTGACCTAATGAGCCTAAGTGTACTAATGGGCCAAATGGGATGAATGGGCCTAACTGACATAAGTGGCCTTATGGTTCGAATGGGCCTAATGGGCCTAATGGGCCTAATGGGACTCATGGGCCTAATTGGACGAATGGGCCTAAGTGGCCTAATGGGACAATGGGACTATGTGGTCCAATGGGCCTAATGGGCATAAGTGGCCTAAGTGGCCTAATCGACCTAATTGAACAGATGGGCCTAATGAGCCTGTTGGGCCTAAGTGGAATAATGGGCCTAATAGGCCGAAGTGGTCAAATGGGCCTGATGGCCCTAATGGGCCGAAGTGGCCTAACGGGCCTCATGGGCCCAATGGGCCTAAGTAGCCTTGCCTTAATGGGTTTAACGGGATTAATGGGATTAACGATCATAGGTACCAAATGGGCCAAATGGGCCTAATGGGCCTAACTAGCCTATGGGGCCTAATGGGCCTAAGTGGACTAATGATCCTAGGTGGCCTAATAGGCTTAACAGGTCTAGGGGCCAAATGGGCCTAATGGGCCTAAGGGGACGAATGAGACTAATTAACCTAAGTGGCCTAATGGGCCTTGGTGGCCTAATGGTCCAAAGTTTCTTAATCAGCCTAATGGGATTAATGGGCCTAGTGGGCCTAATAGGCCTAAGTGGCCTAATGTGCATAATGGGCCAAATTGGCCTAAGTGTCCTAATGGGCCAAATGGCCCTAAGTGGCCTATCGAGCTGAAGTGGCCTAATTGGCCTAATAGGCTTAATGGGCCAAGTGGTTCTAAGATGCCTAAGAGGCCTAATGAGCCAGATGGGCCTTAGTGGCCTAATCTTCATAATGTGCCTAGTCGGCCGAATGGGTATAAGTGGCCCAATGTGCTTAATGAGATTAATGGGTCTATGGGATAAATGGGTATAATGGGCCAAATGGGCCTAATGGGATGAATGGGCCTAATTAGAATAAGTGGCATAGTGGGTCGAATGGACCTAAGGGGGCTAATTGGCATAAGTTGCCTAATCGGCCAAATGAGCTTAATGGGCCTAAGGGGCCTAATGTGCCTAATGGGTATAATGTGCCTAAGTGGCCTAATTGGCCTAATGGGATGATGGGCTCAATGGGATAATGGGCCTACTGTGCCTTGTGGGCCTAATGGGCCTAAGTGGACTAATGGGCCTAATGGGCCTAAGTGGCTTAAGTGGCCTAATGGAAAAAATGGGCCCAAGTCGCGTAATGGGCCTAAGTGGCTTAAGTGGCCTAATGGGCCCAAGTGGCCTAAGGGGACTAATGGGCCTAATTGGCCTAATTGGCCTAATGTGCCTAATTGGATAAATGGCCCTAATGGTTCTAATGGGCCTAAGTGGCCTAATGGGCTAATTGAGTCTAAGTGGCCTAATGGGTCGAAGGGGCCTACTGGGCCCAACGGGTCACACAAGCCTCATTGGACTAAGTGTCCTCATTTGCCTAAGTGGCCTAATGGGTTTAATGGTACCAAGGAGTTTAATGGGTTTAAGGGGCCTAATGGGATGAATGGGATTAACGGGCTTGGGTGCCAAATGGGCCTAATGGGCTGAATGGACCTAATGGGACGAATGGGCCTAATGGGCCTCAGTGACCCAATGGGCCTAATTGGCCTAAGTGGCCTAAGGGGCCTAAGTGTCTTAATCAATCTAATGGGATGAATGGGATGAATGGGCCTAATGGGACTCAGTGACTCAATGGGCATAATCAGCCTAAGTGGCAAAATGGGACAAAGTGTCTTAATCATCCTAATGGGCATAATGGGCCTAATGGGACTAAGGGGTGTATTGGTACTAAGTGGCCAAATGGGTCTAAGGGGACTAAGTGACATAATGGGCCTCAGTGGCCTAACGAGCTTAGTGGACTTAACGGGCCTAGGGGTCAAATGGGCATTATGGGCCTAATGGGATGAATGGGCCTAATGGGCATAAGTGGTCTAATGGGTCCAATGGGCCTAAGTGGCCTAATTGGCATAACTGGCCTAATCGACCTAATGGACCTAGGTGGTCTAATGGGCCAAAGTTGCCTAATCGACCTAATGGGTTTAATTGGCCTAATGGGCTGAATGGGCCTAAGTGGCCTAATGGGAATAAGTGGCCTAATCATCCTAATGGGATTAATGGTCCTAGTGGACCTAAGTGGCCTAATGGACCTAATGGGACTTAGTGTCCTAATCGGCCTAATGTGCCTAAGTGGCCTAATGGGCATAAGTGGCCTAATGGGATTAATGGGAATAAGAGGCCTAGGGGCCAAATGGGCCAAATGGGCCTAATGGGACAAATGGGTTGAATGGGCCTAATTAACCTAAGTGTCCCAATGGGCCTAAGTGGCCTAATGTGCCTAAGTTGCCTAATCGGCCTAATGGGCTTAATGGACCTAAGGTGCCTAATGGGCTTAACGGGATTAAGTGGTCAAATGGGCCTAAATGGCCTCGTCATCCTAATTGGATTAATGGGACAAGGGGGGCTAAGTGGTCGAATGGGCCTCAATGGACGAAGTGGCAGAAGTGATCTAATGGGAATAATAGGACTAATTGGCCTAATGGGTCTAATGGGCCTAAGTTTCCTAATGGGCCTAAGTGGCCTCATTGGCTGAATGGGGCTAAGTGGCCTAATGGTCCTAATGGGACTAAGTGGACTAATGGGCCAAATGGTCCTAAGTAAACTAAGTGGCCTAATGTGCCCAGTGGTCCTAATGGGCATAACGAGCCTAGGTGGTTGAATTGGCCTAATGGACTAAGTGGCCAAATGGGCCAAATGGGCTGAATAGACCGAATGGGCCCAATGTGCCGAGTAGGCCAAATGGGCCTAAGTGGCCAAATGGTCCTAATGGGCCTAAGCGGACAAATGGGCCTAATGGTCCTAAGTGGCCTAATGGGCCTAATATAAAAAATGTGCCTAGTGGGCCTAATGGGCATAAATGGCCTAATGGGCCTAAGTGACACAATGAGCCTAAGTGGACGAATGGGCCCAATGGGCCGATGTGGCCTAATGGTACTAAGTGGAATAATGGGATTAATGGGCCTAATGTACCTAATGGGTATAATGGGATTAAGTGGACTAAGTGTTCTAATGGGCCTAAAGGGCTTAATAGGCCTAAGTGGCCTAATTATCTCAACAAGCCTAAGTGGTGTAATGGGCCGAACAGGCCGAACGGGCCTAAGTGGCCTAAGGGGACTAAGTGGCCTAATGGTACCAATGGGCCTAAGTGGCCTAAAGGGACTAATTGGCCTAACGGGGATAATGGGCCTAACAGGATGAATGGGGCTATGTGGATTAATGGGCCTACATGGCCAAATGGGCATAAGTGGACTAATGGGCCTAAAGAGCCTAATAGGACAAAGGGGCCTAAGTGGCATAATCGTAGCTTAATGGGCCTAAGTGGGCAAATGGGTCTAACAGGCACAGTGGGCCTAAGTGGCCTAATGGGCCTAATGGCCCTAAGTGGCATAATGGGCCTAATGGGACGAATTGGCCTATGTGGCCTAATTGTCCTAAAGGGCCTAATAGGACAAAGCAGCCTTATGGGCCTTAGTGGCATAATCGGCCTAATGGACCTAATGGGACTAAGTGGTCTAATGGGCCTAAAGGACCTAATCAGCTAAAGTGGCCTAATGGTCCTAAGTTGCATAATCGTAACCAAATAGGCCTAAGTTGCCTAATGGGCCCAATAGGCCTAAGTGTACTAATGGTCCTAATGGGCCTAAGTGGTTGAATGGGCCAAATGGACTGAATGGGCCTAATGTACTGAATGGGCCTAAGTGACCTAATGGGCTGAATAGGCCTAGGTAGCCTAATGGGTCGATTGGGCCTAATGGGCCAAATGGGACTAAGTGGCCAAATGGACCTAATGGTCCTAATTGGCCTAAGTTGCCTAATGGGCCTAAATTGCCTAATGGGCTAAATGGGCCTTAGTGGCCAAATGGGCCTAATAGGTCAATTAGGCATAAGTGGTGTAATGGGCCTAATGGCAAGAATGGGTTTTAGTTTTCAAATGGGCCTAATGGGATGAATGGTCCAAAATATCCAAATGGGCCTAATTGGCCGAAAGGTCTTAATGGGCTGAATAGGCCTAATGATTTTAATGGGCCTAAGTGGCCTAATAGTCCTGATGGGCCTAAGTGGCCTAATGGACCTAAGTGGACTAATGGTTCGAATGGGCCTAATGGCTCGAATGGACCCAATGGGACAAAATGGTCTAGTTGGGTGAATTTGCCAAATGGGCTGAATTACCTGAAGTGGCCTAATGGGCCTAATGAACCAACTGGACTAAAGTGGCCTATTGGGTCGAATGGGCCTAAATGGTCCAATGGACGTAATAGGACGAATGGGACTAAAGGGTCCAATGGGCTTAATAAGCCTAATTATCTAAATCAGTTGGATGGGTCTAATGGGCTTAGTGGGACGAAGTGGATTAATGGACTTACTGGGCCTAATGGACCTATTGGTCCTAATGGACCTATTGGTCCTAATCGACCTAATGGGCCTAAGTGTCCTAATGGTCTTAAGTGAACAAATGGACCTAATTCCCCTAATGGGTGTAATGGGCATAGTGGACCTAGGTGAACCAATGGGCCTAATGGGATTAAGCGGCCAAATGGTCCAAACGGGCCTAAGTTGACCAATGGGCATAATGGGCCTAAGTGGTCTAATGGGCCTAGTGGTGGAATGGGTTGAATGGGCCTAATGGGATTAATGAGCCTAATGGGTCGAATGGACCTAATGGGCATAAGTTTACTAATGGGACGAAGTGGCGTAATGGGCCCAATGGGCCTAATGGGATGAAGTTGCCTAATGGGACCAATTGGCCAAATGGTCCAAATAGGCCTAAGTTCCCTAATAGGCCTAAGTTCTCTAATGGGCCGAAGTGGCCTAATGGACACAATGGGCCTAAGTTGCATAATGGGCCTGAGGGGCCTAAGTGGCCTAATGGGCCAAAGTGGATGAATGGGCCTAATGGGCCTAATGATACAATGTGAACGGATGCACATATGGGCCTAATGGGAATAATGGGCCTAATGGGCCTAATGGACCTAATGGGCCCAAGTGGTCTAATGGGCCTAATGGTACTAATGGACCAAAGTGGATGAGTGGGCATAATGGGACTAATGTGACAAAGTGTCCAAATGCTCTAAATGGGCCTAAGTTGCCTAATGGACCTATTGGGCCTAAGTGGCTTAACCGACCAAATGGTCATAAGTGTCCAAATGGGACAAAGTGGATGAATGTGCCTAATGGTCCAATTAGTCCCACTAGACCCATTAGGCCTATTAGGAAACTTATTCCACTTAACCCAATTGGAACCATTAAGCCCATTATGCTCATTAGGCAACTTAGGCCATTTCGACCCATTAGGCCACTTAGGCCCATTGGACCCATTAGGCTAAATTATCCATAATGGGAAAATTAGGCCCATTATATGCATTGTCCCCATTAGACCAATTAGGACCAATATTCCCATTAGGCCACTTGGGAACATTAGGCTACTTAGGCCCACTATAACCCTTAGACCCATTACGCCCATTGGGCCCCTTAAGACCATTTGGCCAATTAGGCCATCAGTCCCACTAGGTAGAATTGGCCATAATGGGCCCATTCTTCCCATTAGGTCACTTAGGCCCAACGAGTCCTATCATCCCATTCATCCTATTTGGTCACTTAGTCCACATAGGCCCATTAGGACACTTAGGCCCATTCGACTCCTTAAACCCATTAGACCCATTGTGCCCATTAGGCCCCTTAGGCCCATTAGTCCAATTAGGCCATTGGGCCCATTAGGCTCACTAGGTCACTTAGGCCCAATAGTCCCATTAGGAATATTCGGTAACTTAGGCCACTTAAGTCCATTATGCCCCTTAGGCCCATTAGTCCCATTAGATCCACTATTCCCATTGGGCCCCTTAGGCCCATTAGGCCCATTAGGTTCATTAGGCCACTTAGGCAAATTCGTCCACTTTGGTCCATTATTCCCCATAGACCCATTGGGCCCATTGGTCCCATTAGGCACATTAGGTACATTAGGGCAATTTTTCCATTAGACCCATTAGGCTGAATTGACCATAATGGGACCATTAGGCCACTTAGGCCCATTAGGCCCATTAGTCTATTAGACATATTAGGCTGAATTGGTCAAAATAGACACATTATGCCACTTAGGCCCAATAGGACCATTAATCTCATTAGGACCATCATCCCACTTAGGCCCATCTAGTCCACTCGACCCATTAATCCCATTAGGCCTATTAGGCTAAGTGGGGCTTAATGGGCCCATTAGGAAACTTATGCCCAATAGCCCCATTTGGACCATTAGGCCACTTAGTCCACTCAGTCCCATTGGGACAATTTGGCTCAGTGGACCCATTAAGACCATTAATCCCATTAGCCCCATTATACCCATTAGGCCACTTAGGCCCAATTGGCCGATTAGGCCACTTAGGTCCATTTAGCCCATTAGGCCACTTAAGCCCATTAAACCCATTTGGCCCATTAGGACCATTTGTCCACTTAATTCCATTAAACCCATAAGGCCACTTAGGTCAGTTAGGACCATTTTATTCTTATGACCATTTGGCTATTTAGGTCATTTAGGCCAATTTGGCTAATTAGGCCATTTAGGCCAATTTAGGCCATTTAGGCCAATGAGGCCAATGAGGCCAATTCGGGCCAATTTAGGCCCTTTATGGCATTTAATATAATTATAATATTTAGTCCATTTAGTCCAATTAAGCCAATTATTCCAATTAGACCCATTAGGCCAATTAAAAAATTTAGTTCATTTAGTCCATTTAGGCCAATTTTGGTCATTTAGGCTAACTAGTCCATTTAGGCAAATTTAGTTCATTTAGAATATTTAGGACAATTTAGACCATTTTGGCCAATTCATCCAATTATTCCATTTAGGCCAATTTAGACAATTCATACCAATTATGTCAATTAGTTTGATTATGCCATTTTTGTCGATTAGGTCAATTTTGAGCATTGGGGCTAATTAGGCCAATTATGCAATTTTGGAAATTTAATCCAATTAGTCCATTTAGGCTAATTTTTTCCATTTAGTCCATTTAGACCAATTTAGGTCATTTAGGCCAATTTGGACAAATAGTCCAACTAGATAATTTAGGCAATTTAAGCCAATTATGCCATTTAGGTGAATTTAGGCCATTTAGACCAATTAAGCCAATTAGACCAATTTTTAACATTTAGGCCAATTATTACATTTAGTCCAATTTATCTCATTTATACCAATTAGGAAAATTAGACCAATTAGGCAATTCAGGCCAATTAGACCAATTAAGCCATTTAGACCAATTTATGCCATTTTGGCCAATATAGGCCATTTAGATCAATTTAGGCCACTTAGGACAATTAGAACAATTAGGTTATTTAGGAAATTTTGTAAAATTATTCTATTTAGGACAATTATATCAATTAGGGCATTTAGGTTATTTAGTCCAATTAGGCCATTTAGACCATTTAGACCAATTTAGGCCATTTTGACCAATTAGGCCAATTTAGGCCATTTAGGCTAATTTAACCCAATTACTCCAATTATACCAATTAAGCCAATTAGTCCATTTAGGAAATTTATAAAATTATTCCAATTATTATATTTAGGCCAATTAATCAATTTAGGCCAATTAGACTATTTAGGCCAATTTAGGCCATTTATTCCATTTAGTATAATTAGTCCATTTAGGACCTTTGGTCCATTTAGGGAAATTATTCTAATTATACAATTTAGGTTATTTATACCAATTTAGGTCATTTAGGCCATTTAGGCTAATTTAGGTCATTTAGGCTATTTAGGCTAATTTAGACCATTTAAGCCAATGTGGCCAATTAGTCCATTTAAGACAATTTAGGCCATTTAATACAATTATGTCAATTATTAAATTTAATATGATTTGGGAAATTTAGGCCATTTAGGTCAATTAGGCCATTTAGGACAATTAGACCAATTAGACAATTTAGGGAATTTAGGTTAATGAGGCCAATTAGGTTAATTTAGGTAATTTATGCCAATTAGACCATTTAGGCCATTTAGGACATTTAAGAAAATTTAGGTCATTTAGTACAATTAGGAAAATTATGAAAATTAGTTAATTTATGCAATTTAATTCAATTAGGCTATTTAGAAAAATTTAGACCAATTAGGCCAATTAGGGCAATTTTGGTCATTTAGGCCAATTTAGGCCATTTAGGACAATTCAGACATTTTGTACAATTTAGCCATTTAGGACATTTGGATAATGTTCTATGAAGGGACACACAATACATAGAATTTTAGGTACGAGTACTCATAATAAGATGAGGCTTCTTCTCATGAAGTTCGCATTTGGTAATCTCTAAGACAGAAGAATATGAGAGAAGACTCGTCAGTAGGAATTCTTCATGTTTTGGTGTCATATAATATTCCTATCCATGAGTGTGTGTGATGGTCCTTATACTTTAATATTATTATTAAAGAATGTCACAACTTGCATACTTAGATGTATGTCGTAAACCATGATAATAATAACTCATCTGGAAGTTGGATACACTAGGTGCGTCATGAGTGATATGTCATTCATGAATAAGTTGAGGAAAGATTTTTCCTTTCCAGATTTATAGAAGTTGATATTTCAACCCTTTTATTGGAATTAAACCATCGCATTAAATTCCATGGCCAAGGTGTAACAGTGTGTTTATTTCAGATAGTCAATGGAAGACATATTGAACATATAGGTTAGTGACATGGATTTGAAACCTTCTTGATGAGATATTGTGACAAAGAGGTTATATTACATAGTGATCCTTCATATGTGGTTTTTGATGTTGCGACAACAAGTTCTTTCTCTTGGATGCCTTGACCCATTGCTAGACAGAAATCTTGGACTTTAGGAAAGTCTGCCTAATGTCAATGAGAAGGAATCCCAGAGGGTCACACACTTAGTGTTTTCATTTATCTCAATTAAATTCTATTTGAGTTTAATTAATGGAATAAATATTATTCTCAAGTCTTAGGAATAATTTTATTCAATTTATATTGATAGCATAAAGTAAATAAATACTTATTCACCGACATGTGAATAAAATATTTTTTTATTGAATATTTTAATAAATATTTATTCGCTATATTGTAAATAAAATATTTATTTATGAATAAAACATTTATTTAGTTGTTCAATAAATGATAGAGGAGTGTGAATGGACTAAGACTGATTCCATTGACAAATATTAATTAACAATACCATTATATAATTTTTGTTATTACGCAAGTTGGCGTGGGCACAAAATAATAATTATTATTATGCGGTATGAGATTTATTGAAGGTAATTAATGTTATTTAATGGATGATATGAAATTAAATAATATTTTAACTTAAATATCAACTCTATAAATATATGGATATGTATATTCTATAGAGCATCAAAAAATTGATAATAGAAAATTGTTGTGCACAATGAATTCTCTCTCAACTCCTCCTCTCCCTCGCTCAAGAATGAGAAGTGCAAGAAATATTTCTTCAAGACCGAAGAATGAGTGATCAAGAACGAACAACATAAGACATTGGACTCACTGCACTAGCACCTGGAGATCGATTGGTGTTTCTTGGAGATCATAAGAGAATGTGTGGATATCCTTTATAGGGATTTTATCTTATGATCCTCATAGTGCAATGATGGTAACCTGAAAGGGAATTTTTAGATGATAAAAATCCACTAACAAAGAAAGTCCCTAATCACAGGAATTTGTTTCTTTAAATATTAAACAAATTAAATTTAAATTTGATGTGAAAGATTCTCACTCTTGGTTTCGGGAAAATATTTTTAAAATAAATTTTAATACATCATCCATCATTGCATGCTTCTGTTATGCCTGAAACCACCACCACCACCACTGCTACCACCACGGCCTTTGACGCCCCCCCCCCCCCCGACCCGATGGCCACTGCCACCACCACCACCATCAGCTCGACCACCACTAGTACCCTCATTGAAATCACTCGAGGTATCATATAAGGAGAGAATTTATGTCATACATGAATCAAAATTAATAGTAGTCTCTGATGGATGTGGTGTACTTATAACTGACGTGTATTTCAGGAAGTTATCTGTGACCAATTTACTTCTTTCACACTCCCTTATATCTATTTTTTTGGAATCATCTACTTCTGCATGATAATTTTCAGCTTGGGTTTTGATAGTTTGAGAGGCACTCGATGAGGGCCAATACCTAGTGGGGATGATGTTTTTCATGGGTCGACATCAGACTCTCCTATGGCACTCATCACCTAATACTTGTCTCAAATGATCATTTCGCCTAAAGTCTCCATCTTCTTTCTCATCAAGGGCCTCCAGGATACACTATTTAAAATATAAAAAAGATATTTAATTATGAATTACTTATCAACATTTGAAATATTTATAAAAGAAACTTAAAATCTTTTCTTGTGTTTGTGCATTTACAGCTCTTCTATAATTTTTCTTCCTAGTCAAGGAAAATAATTTTGCATGAGGCACATGACATTTGATACCAAATTCCTCTTGATGAAAATGAAATTTATTAGTATAATACTACATTATTGAATAATATGAAAGTAATAAACCAAGAACGAATTAAAATTGTAGATGTTGAAGAAATCCTTAAAATGAATAAGCATCTAAATATACATTTAATCATAAATTTAATACTAGTGACATAACATAAATAATAAATACTAATTAGCATGATAAACATGTGTATGCTATGGATTCCTCTTGTATATTCATTTCAGTCTAATTCTATTTATGTTGTGTAATTTGGTTATTCGGTCAGTTGGTAATATTGATCATTTTTCCATTTGGCTATTTGGCTAATTGGCCAATTAGGCCATTTAGGAAAATTAGGAAAATTAGGCAAATTAGTCTTATTAGGTCATTTAGGCCAAATAGTCCATTTATAAAAATTAGGTCATTTGGGCCAATTAGGTCATTATTTCATAGGAAATTTAGGAGTTTAATCCATTTAGGCCAATTAGTCCATTAGTCCATTTAGGTAATTAGGCCGTTTAGGCCAATTAGGCTAATTAGACCATTTAGGTCAATTAGGCCAACTAGTCTAACTCGACCATTTAATCCAATTAGATCATTTAATCCATTTAGAACAATTAGGCCATTTAGAACGATTAGGTAATTTATGACAATTAGTCCATTAGACTATTTAGACCAATTTAGCCATTAGTCCATTATCCCAGTAGTTCATTACACCATTAGGCCAATTGGCCATTTAGCGATTTTACCATTTATGCAAAATTAGGCCAATTAGGCTAATTAGGACAATTAGACCGTTTGATCCAATTAGACCATTTAATCCAATTGAACCATTAAATTCATTTCAATCAATTAGACCATTTAGACACATTTGGCAGTTTAGGCCAATTTAGGTCAATTAGACCAATTAGGTCAATTAGGCCAATTAGGTCAATTAGACCATTTAATCCAATAATACCATTTAATCCATTTAGACTAATTAGTCAATTTAGACCAATTAGTTCATTTATATCAATTAGGAAATTATTCCAATTATTCCATTAGGATATTAGGCCATGAGGCTATTTAGACCAACTAGGTCATTTAGGTCATTAGGCCATTAGCCCATTAGTTCAGTGGGCCATTAGGCTAATTGGTCATTTTGTCATTTGGTCATTTAGACCAATTTAGGCCAATTAGAACAAAAAAATCCTAAAGCCTAGAACCAAAACACTATATCTAATACACAAATAGATAAGGCCTAATGAGGCCCATTAGGCTGATTTGGACACTTAGGCCCATTAGGTCACTTAGGCCCATTCGCCCCATTTGGCCCAATAGGCCACTTAGTCCCATTATGCCCATTCATCCACTTAGGCCCATTAGGCCCATTAGGTTGATTTGGCCACTTAGGACCATTAGGCTCATTAGGCCACTTAGGCTCATTAGGCCCATTATGCCACATAAGACCATTAGGCCCATTCATTCCACTCGACCCATTAGTCACATTCAAACCATCAGGCCACTTAGGCCCATTAGGAACATTACAACGGTTAGGCTGCTTAGGCCTATCAGGCTCATTATGCCGATTGGGCCACTTAGGCTCATTATGCCCATTAGGCCCACTAGGCCACTTAGGCCCAATTGGACCATTAGGTCCATTCGTCCACTTAATCCCATTAGGTTTATTATCCCACTTAGTATCATTGGTCCACTTAAGCCCATAAAGTCCCATTAGGCCCATTAGGACAGTTAGGCTCATTGAGCTCATTAGGTGCATTCAGACCATTAGGCCCATTAGTCCACTTAGGGACATTTAGACCATTAGGTCCATTAGGCTGATTAGGTCACCTGGGCCCATTAGTCCAATTAGGCCACTAAGGCCCATTAGGCCACTAAGGTCTATTAGGGCCACTAGGCTCATTAGGCACATTCATCCCACTAAAGAAATTATCCACATTAGCCCCATTAGCCCCATTAGTCCCATTAGACCACTTAGGCCCATTAGGCCCATTAGTCCACTTAGGGACATTAGGCCCATTAGCCCACTTAGGCCACTTAGGCACATTCAAACACTTAGGCCCATTAGCCCACTTTGGCCTATTGTGACCATTTGGCCCATTTGGCCCCTTAGGCCTCTTAGGTTACTTAGGCCCATTTGTCCCATTAGGCCTCTTAGTATACTTAGTAACATTAGTCCACTTAGGCCCATTTAGCCCATTAGGCCTGTTTGGACCCTTAGGCAACTTAGGCCGGTTAGGCCCATTAGGCTGCTTAGGCCCCTTAGGTCCATTAGGCCACTTAGGCCCATTGATACCATTAGGCCCATTAGTCCCCTTAGGTCACTTATGCCACTTAGGCCCACATTAGGCCACTTAGTACCATTCGGCGTATTAGGCCCATTAGGTCAATGATGCCCATTAGGCCACTTAGGCCACTAAGGCCCATTAGGCCACGTATGCCCATTAGGCCCATTCATCCCATTAGGCCACTTAGTCCCATTAATCCCATTAGGCCAGTGAGGCCCATTCAACCCATTAGGCCACTTAGGACCATTATGCTCATTAGGCCACTTAGGCCTATTAATCCCATTAGGCAACTAAGGCCCATTAAGCCACTATGGCCCATTAATACCATTATGTTCATTAACCCATTAGTCCCATTACGCCACTTAGGCCCATTAGACCCATTAGGACACTTAGGCCTATTAGTCCACTTAGGCCCATTAGGCCACTTAGGCCCATTATGCCACTTTGGCCCATTAGGCCCATTAGGGCACTTAGGCCCATTAGACCCATTAGGCCCATTAGTCCACTTAGGCTGATTACACCCATTAGGTCGATTAGGCCACATTAGCCCATTAGGCCACTAAGGCCCATTAGGCCACTTAGCCCCATTAGGCCACTTAGGACCATTAGGCCCATTAGGCCACTTTGGCCCATTGGACCCATTAACTCACTTAATCCCATTAAGACCATTAGGTCCATTAATCCACTTAGGCCCATTAATGCCATTAGATTGATTAGGCCACTGAGGCACATTAGGCCCATTCAACCCATTCGTCCCATTATGCTCGTTAGGCCCATTAGGTCTATTCGGCCCATTAGGCCACTTAGGACCATTAGGCCCATTAAGCCACTTACACCCATTAGGCCACTTAGGCCCATTAGGACAGTTAGGTCCATTAGGCCACTTATCCCCATTAGGCCCATTAGCCACTTAGGCCCCTTTGGCCACTTTGGTCCATTAGGACACTTAGGCACGTTAGGCCGATTTGGCCACTTTGGCCCATTAAGACCATTTTTCACTTAGGTCCATTAGGTGTAATAGGCCACTTAGGCCCATTCGTCCACTTAGTCCCATTAGTCCACTTCCATCCATTAGGCCCATTAAACCCATTATGATGATTAGGCCACTTAGGCACATTTGGCCCATTAGGCCACTTAGGATTATTTGGCTCATTCTTCCCATTTGGCCCATTAGGCCCATTAGGCCACCGAGGCCCATTAGGACACTTAGACCTATTAGGAACATTCTTTCCATTCGTCCCATTAGGCCAATTAGGAAAATTAGGCAAATTATGCCTATTGGGCCACTAAGGCCCCATAGGCCCATTTGGCCAGTTGGGCCCATTAGGCCACTTAGGCCCACTAGGCCAATTAGGTCTATCAGGCACATTTTTCCCCTTCATCCCATTAGGACCATTAGGCCACTTGGGAAAATTATACACATTGGTCCACTAAGGCCCCACAGTCCCATTTGGCCACTTGGGCCCATTAGTCCTATTATGCCACTTAGACCCATGAGGCCCATGAGTCCCATCATGCCCTTAGGCAACTTAGTCTCATTTGGACTATTAGTCCACTTAGGCCCATGAGGCATATTACGCCCATTCGGCCCATTTGGCCACTTAGGCCCATTTGGCCACTTACACCCATGAGCCCATACAACCCATTAGGACCATTAGGATCATTCAACCCATACAAACCATTTGACCCATTAGTCCACCTAGGCCCATTAGGTCACTTAGGCCCACTAGGCCCATTAGGCCACTTAGTCACATTCAGCTACGATTATGCCACCTAAGACCATTAGGCCACATTAACCCATTAGGCCCTTTAGTCCCATTAGGACACTTCATCCCATTAGGCTCATTAGGCCCATTAGGTCACCTAGGCCCATTTGGCCACCTAGTCCCATTCAACCACCTAGGCCCATTAGGCCATTAGTCCCACTTAGGCCCATTAAGCCAGTTGGTCCCATTTGGCCCATTAGGCCCACTTAGTCCCATTAGGCCCCTTAGGCCCACTTAAGTCCATTAGACTCATTAAAAAACTTAGGCCCATTAGGAAACTGAGGCCCATTAGGCCACTTAGGCACATTAATCCCATTATGCTCATTGGGATACTTAGGTTAATTAAGCCCATTCGGCCCATTAGGCCCATTAGGCCTATTAGGCCCATCTTTCCCCTAGGATCGTTAAGCCCATTAAGCCAATTAGGCCACTTAGCCTCATTAGGCCACTTAGTCCCATTAGGCCACTTAGGCACATTAGGCTGATGAGGACACTAAGGCCCATTTTCCTACTTCATCCCACTAGTCCCATTAAGCCTATTAGGTCGATAATACCACTTAGGCCCATTCAGACCATTTGGCTTATTAGATCTATGAGGTCCATTCGACCAATTAAGCCCATTAGGATGGTTTGGAAACTTTTTCTCATTAGGCCCCTTCAGCCCGTTATTCCCATTAGGTCACTTCTTCCAATTAGGCCCATTCGACCCATTAGGCCACTGAGGCCCATTCGGCACATTAGGCCCATTAATTCCATTAGGCCAATTATGCAACGTTGGCCCATTAGGCCACTTAGGCCCATTTTTACAACTTAGACTAATTGGCCCCATTCATGCCATTAGGCCCATTTGGTCCCTAGGCCCATTAAGACCATTAATACCATTAGGACATCCAATCTGATTATGCCCCTTAGGCTCATCAGGCTCCTTAGTCCCATTAGGCCACTTAGGCACGTTACGCTCCTTAGACCGATTAGGAAACTTAGGCCCATTATGCCACTTAGGACCATTAGGCAACTTAGGACCATTTAGCCCATTAGTCCACTTAGTCCCCTTAGGATAATTAGGCCCTTTAGGTCACTTAGTCCAATTAGGCCACTTAAGCCCATTAGGCCCATTAGGCCCATTAGGCCACTAAGGCCTCTTAGGCCACTTAGGACCATTAGGTCCATTAGGCCCATTAGTCCACCTAGTCCCATTATGACACTTAGTCCCATTAGGCCCCTTAGGACCATTAGGCTACTTAATCTCATTAATCCCCTTAGGCCCATTAAGCCAATTTGGACCATTTTTTCACCAAGTCTTGTTAAGCCCATTCATCCAATTTGGCCCATTAGGCCCATTATACACTTGGGACAATTAGACCCTTGGTCCCATTAGGCCACTTCGTCCCATGAGGCCCACGAGGCCACTTAGGCCCATGAGGCCACTTAGGACCATGCGGCCCATTACACCCATCAAGCCACTTAGGCCCATTTGGCCACTTAAACCCAATATGCCCATTAGGCCACTTAGCACTACTAAGACCATGAGGCCCATTAAGACAATTAGGACCATTAGGCCACTTAGGAAAATTAGGCCCATTATTCCCATTACGCCCATTAGGCCACTTAGGTCCATTAGGCCCATTAGGCCTATTAGGTCACTTAGGCCCATTAGGACCATTAAGCTTATTAGGTCCCTTAGGACTAGTTGTCCCATTAGGCCCATTAGGCCCATTAGTACCATTAGTCCACTTAATCCACTTAGGACCATTAGGAGTAGTAGGCCTAGTAGACCCATTAGGCCCACTAGGAACATTAGGCCTATTAGGCCACTTTGACCCATTAGGCCCATTCAACCACTTAGGCTCATTAGGCCCACTAGTCCTATTAGGCCACTTAGGTCCATTATGCCCATTAGGCGAAATCGATCCATTAGAACCATTAATCCACTTAGGCCCCTTATACCCATTAGGCCTATTTGGACACTTAGGCCCCTTAGGCCAATTAGGCCCATTTGGCCACTTAGGCCACTTACACCCACTTAGAACCTTAGTCCCCTTAAGCCACTAAGGCACATTAGTCCACTTCGGCCCATTATGCCCATTAGGCAACTTAGGCCCATTCGACCCATTAAGACGATTACGCCACTAGGCCCATTCAACCCATTAGGTCCATTGGGTCACTTAGACCCATTAGTCTCATTCGGCTACTTAGGCCCATTCGGCCCATTATGCCCATTAGGCCCATTAGGCCCATTAGGCCCATTATGCCACTTAGGGAATTTAGGCCCATGAGGCCCATGAGGCCACTAAGGTCCTTTAGGCCCATGAGGCAACTGAGAACCATTAAGCCCATCAGTCCACTTGGGCACATTAGGCCCATTGGGCCACTTAGGCCCATTCAACTACTTAGGCCCATTAGGCCCATTAGGCCACTTAGGCCCATTAAGCCTATTATGCCCATTCGTTCCATTGGGTCACTTAGGCCTATCAGGCCACTTGGGTCCATTCGGCTGATTTGGACACTTTGGCCCATTCGACCACTTAGGCCCATTAGGCCAATTAAGCCAATTCATCAGATTAGGCCACTTAGGCCCATTAGGCCAATTATTCACATTAGGCCCCTTAGACCCATAAATCACATTAGGACAATTAGGCAACGTAGGCCCATTAGTCCGCTTAGGCCCATGAGGCCCATTCGGCCCATTAGGGCACTTAAGCTAACTAGGCCCATTCGACCCATTTGGCCCATTTGGCCCCTAGGCCCGTTAAGCCCATTAAGCACATGGGGCCACTTAGTCCCTTTAGGCCAATTAGGCCACTAAGCCCCATTAAGAAATTTAGGCCCACTAGGCCCATTAAACCCATTATGCCAATTATGCCCCTTAGGCCCATTAGGACACTAAGGCCCATTAGGCCCACTAGGCCCATTAAGCCCATTGGGCTGATTAGCCAACTTTAAACCATTAGGAAACTTTTTCCTATTAGGACCATTAGGCCCATTAGACCACTTAGTCCAATTAGGCCCATAAGGCCACTTAGAACCATTTGGCCCATTTGGTTCATTTATCCCATTAAGCCCATTAATCTAATTAGGCAAATTTGGCCCATTAGGACCCTAAGGCCCATTAGGACACTTAGGCCAATTAGGCCCATTCATACCATTAGTCCCATTTGGCCCAAAGACCTGTTAAGCCCATTAAGCCCATTAGGCCACCTAGGCCCATTAGGCTACTTTGGACCATTTGGCCCATTTGGCACCTAGGCCCATTAATCACATTAATCCCATTAGGCCCATTAGGCCACTTTGTCCCCCTGATCCCATTAGGCCCATGAGGCCACTTAGTCCCACGAGGCACAATAGGCCACTTAGGCCCGTCATGCCCATTAGGCCTATTAAGCCACTTAGGACACTTAGGTCCATGAGGTTTATTAGGCCACTTAGCCCCATGAGGCCCACCAGGCCACTTCATCCCGTCATGCCCATTAGGCACATCTAACCACTAAGGCCTATTAGGCCCATTATGCCACTTAGACCCATTAGGCCCATTCGTTTGATTAGACCGATTAGGCCACTTAGGACACATATACCCATTGAACCATTAGTCTCATTGGACCATTAGGCCACTTAGACCCATTAGGCCCAATAGGCTCATTCGGCCCATTAGGCCCATTCGACCCTATAAGCGCATTAGGCTCATTAGGCTCATTCAGCCACTTAGGGCCACTAGGCCCATTAGGTCACTTAGTGCCATTAGGGCCGTTGTGCCACTTAAGAACATTCGACAACTTAGGCCCATTAGGAACATTATCCCCATTTGGCCAATTTGGCCCATTAGGCCCATTCGGCCACTTAAGCCCATTAGGCCAAATCAGCCACTTAGGCCCATAAGGACCATTAGTCGCATTCGGTCGATTAGGCTGATTAATCCACTTAGACCACTTAGACCTGTTAGGCCCAATAGACCCATTAGGACACTTAGGCCCATTCAACCCATTCAGTCGATTAAGCTAATTAGGCCACTTATCCCATTAGGCCCATTTGGACACTTAGGCCCATTTAGTCGATTAGGACGATTCGGCCACTTAGGCCCATTCAATCGATTATCCCTATTATTCCACTTAGGACCATTAGGACCTATAGGCCCATTAGGTCACTAAGGCATGTTCTGTCAACTAGGCGGATTAGTCCACTTTAGCCCATCAAGACACTTAGGCTTATTAGTCCATTAGGCCCATTAAGTTGATTAGGATGATTATGCCACTTTGGCCACTTAGGCCCATTAGGCATGTTTGGCCACTTAGGCCCATTTGGCCCATTCGAACGATTAGAATGATTAGACCACTTAGGCCACTTAGGTCCATTAGGCCCATTAGGCCCATTAATCACATTTCACCCATTAGGCCACTTATTCCACTTAGGAATTAGGCCCATTAATCACATTTGGACACTTAGGCTCATTAGTCCCATTCGCCCAATGACATAGATTATGCCACTTAGGTCCATTAGGCCCATTGGGACACTTAGGCCCATTGGGCTCATTCATTCAATTAGGGGGATTAGGCCACTTAGGCCCATTGGGCCCATTAGGTCTGTTAGGCCACTTAGGCCCATTATTCAAGTTAGGCCCATTAGGTCTACTAGGCCCATTATTCCCGCTAAACCCATTAGTCCCATTATGCCCATTAGTCCCATTAGGTCACTTAGGCCCATTAGGTCCCTTAGGCCATGTTGTCCCATTTGGCCAATTAGGCCACCTAGGCCCATTAGGCCAATTAAACCCATTAGTCCCATTAGGCCCATTAGGCCCATTAAGCCACTTAGGCCACATAGGCCCATTAGGCCCATTCGATCGATTAGCCCGATTAGCCCACTTAGGCCCATTAGTCCCATTAGGCCACCTAGACCCATTAGTCCCATTACGATGCTTAGGAACATTAGGCCCACTAAACCCATTAGTCTCATTTTCCACATTTGGTCAATTAAGCCACTTAGGGCACTTAGGACCATTATCCCCATTCGTTCGATTATCCCTGTTAGGCCACTTAGGCCACTTAGGCCCATTAGGTCCATTTGGCCCATTAGCACCATTAGGCCAATTATGCCCATTAGGCCCATTAGAGAACTTAGGTCCATTAGGCCCACTAGGACACAATGGACCATTAGGCCCATCGGGGCCATAAGGCCCATGAGGTGCATTCCACCCATGAGGACCATGAGGCCCATCACACCCATCAGTCCTATCAGGCCCATTAGGACACTGAGGCCCATTGGGCCCATTAGTCCCATGAGGCCCATGAGACCCATTAGACCCATCAGGCCATGTGGGCCCAATAAACCCATTAGACCCACTTGGACCTTTAGGTTACTAAGTCCCATTAGGCTACTTAGTCCCATTAGGCCCATTGGGGCCACTGGGCATATTCATCCCATTAGGCCCATTGGGCCATTAGATCCACTCGTCCCATTAGGCCCCTTAGGCCTATTCATCCCATGAGGCCTATTGGGCCCATTAGGCCCTTTAGTCCACTTAGTCCCATTAGACCCATTAGGCCCATTAGGCCCACTTAGTCCACTTAGGCCCATTATACCCATTGGGCCCTTGAGATAACTTATGTCGATTAGGGCCATCATGCCAATTAGCCCCATTGGGCCCGTTATGCCCTTTAAGCCCACTAGGCCCATTCAACACTTATGCCCATGAGGCCCATGAGGCCCATTTGGCCACTTAGGCCCATTAGGCAACTAAGGCCCATTAGTCAACTTAGTCCCATTTGGCCCATCGGACCCATTAGGCCGCTTAGGCCCATTGGGCCCATCAGGCCCATTCGGACACTTAGGCCTATTAGGCCCATTCGGCCCATTCAGCCACTTACACCCATTAGGCCCACTAGTCACATTAGGCCTATTTGGCCAATTAGGCCCATTCGACCACTTAGGCCCATTACACCCATTATTCCATTAGGGTGATTAGATCACTTAGGCCTATTAGGCAACTTAGGCCCATTACGCCACTTAAGCCCATTCGGCGCATTAGACCCCTTCGGTCCATTAGGGCCATTAGGGCCATTAGGCCCATTAGGCCCCTCAATACTATTAGTCCCATTAGGCCCCTTAGTCCCATTAGGCCCATTCGACCACTAAGGCCCATTAGGCCCATTAGGCCCCTTATGCACATTAGGCCCATTAGGTCCATTAGGCCCATTAGGCCACTAAGGCCCATTAGGCCTATCAGGGACATTAGGCCACTAAGGATCATTAGGCCAATTAGGCCACTTCACCCACTTAGGCCACTTAGGCCCGTTAGGCCCGTTCGGCCCATTAGCCCACTTGGGCCCATTGGGGTAATTGGCACACTTAATCCCATTTGGCCCCTTTGGACCATTAGGACACTAAGGCCCATTATACCCATTTGTCCCATTAGACCCATTAGGCCTGTTAGGCAGATTAGGCTACTTATCCCTGCTGGGCTAATTAGGCAGGCCACTTAGGCCCACTCAGCACTTTCGGACCATTAGGCCACTGAGGCCACTTAGGCCCATTATACCCATTAGAACCATTAGGCCCATTAATCCCATTAGGCCACTTAGGGACATTAGGCCACTTAGTTTAATTGGGCCCATTAGGCCCACTAGGCCACTCATGTCTTTTAGGCCACTTAGGCCCATCTGGCCCATTCGACCCATTAGGTCACTTAGGCCCATTTTCCCCATTCGGCCACTTAGGGCCATTAGGCCCATTAGGACCATTCATCCACTTAGGCCTATTAGGCCCACTAGTCACATTAGGCCCATTCAGAGCATTTATCCCATTAGGCCCATTATGCCACTTAGGCACATTGGGCCCATTAGGCCCATTCTGCCACTTAGGCCCATTAGGCCCATTCTGCCACTTAGGCCCATTAGGCCCTTTAGGTCCACTAAGCACATTAGGCCCATTCATCCAATTAGTCCCATCCAGCCACTTAGGCCCATTATGCCCATTAGCTCCATTAGGCTGATTAGTCCACTTAGTCCCATTAGGCCCATTAAGCCCATTAGGCTCATTAGACCACTAAATCCCATTCAGTGCATTAGGCCCCTTAGGCCCATTCGACCACTTAATCCCATTACACCCATTAGGCTCATTAGGTCACTTAGGCCCATTAGGCCACTTAGGCCCATTTGGCCCATTAGTCCTATTGGGCCCATTAGACAACTTTATCCCATTAGGCCCATCAGGCTACTTAGGCCCATTAGGCTGATTAAGCCCATTTGGACACTTAGCCCACTTAGACCCTTTAGGCTCATTAGGCCCATGAGGCCACTGAAGCCCATTATTCCCATGAGGCCACTTAATCCCTTTAGGCCCATTGGGCCCATCAACCCACTTTAGGCCCATTAGTGCCATCCGGCCACTTCAGCCCATTAGGCCCAATATGCCACTTAGGCCCATTAGGCCGATTAGGCCACTTTGGCCCATTAATCCACTTAGGCCCATTAGGCCCATTAGACAATTTAGGCCCATTAATCCCATTAGACCGATTATGCCACTTCATCCCATTAGGAAACTTAGGCCCAATAGGACACTTAGGCCCATTACGCCACTTTGGCACCTTAGGCTCATTAGGCCACTAAGGCCACTTAGGCCCATTAGGCCAATTAGGCAACTTTGGCCCATTGATCCCCTTAGGTCGATTAGGCCACTAAGGCCTATTAGGCCCATTAGGCCCCTTAGTCCACTTAGGTCCACTAGGTCCATTAGGCCCATTAGTCCCATTCATCCCATTAGGCCCATTAGTCCCATTCATCCCATTAGGACCATTAAGACCATTAGGCCACTTAGGCCCATTATGCCAATGAGGCTAATTAGGCCCATCAGGCCACTTATTCCCATTAGGACCATTAGGACACTTAGGCCCATCAGGCCACTTAGGCCCATTTGGCCTACTCTTCCACTTAGTCCCATTAGGCCCACTCGTCCACTTAGGCCCATTAGGCCACTCAGGCTCATTAGGTCACTTTGTCCCATTAGGCAACTTAGGCCCATCTGACCACTTAGGCCCATTAGGCTGATTAGGCCACTTTGGCCCATTAGGCCCATTTGGCTTATTATGCCACTTAGGTCCATTAGGGCCACTTTGGCCCTGTGGTCCACTTAGGCCCACTCAGACCATTAGGCCACTTAATCCCATTAGGCCACTTCGACCCATAGGCCACTTAAGCCCATTAGGCCGATTGGACCACTTTGGCACATTAGGCCCATTAATCCCATTTGGCTGATTAAGCCACTTAGGCCAATTAGGCCACTTAGTCCCATTAGGACTATTATTTCCATTAATACTATTAGTCCACTTAGGCTCATTAGGATTGTTCAGCCTATTAGGCCCATTAGGCACCTTAGACCCCTTAAGCCCATTTGGCCCATTAGGCACCTTAGACCCGTTAAGACCATTTGGCCCATTAGGCCCCTTAGGCCACTTTGGTCCATTTGGCCCATTCGCCCCATTAGGCCCATTTGGGCCATTAAACCCATTCGCACCATTAGGCCCATTAGGCCACTTAGGTCCATTAGGCCACTTCGGCTCATTCGGCCCATTTGGCCCATTAGACCCCTTCGGCCCCTTAACCTCATTCGGTCCGTTAACCCCATTCATGCCATTAGGACCATTAGGCCACTTCTTCCCATTTGGCCCATTCAATACATTAGTCCAATTCAGACCATTAGGCCCATTCAGACCATTAGACCCATTCGGGCCACTTATGCTCATTATGCCACTTAGGCCCATTATGCCACTTATCCCCATTAGCCCAATTAGGCCCATTAGGCCCATTCATCCCATTCATTCCATTAGGCTCATGAGGCCACTTAGGAAAATTAGGCCCACTAGGCCACTAAGGCCAAATAAGCCCATTTAGAAACTTGGGACCATGAGGCCCTTTAGGCCACTTAGGCCCACTAGGCCCATCTAGTTGATTAGTAAAATTAGGCCACTTAGGCCCGTTAGGCCCATGAGTCCACTTAGGCCCACAAGGTCTATCAGGCCACTAAGGTCCATTAGGCCCATTAGGCCACTTAGACCCATTCAGCCCATTAGGCCCATTGGGCCAGTTGGGCCACTTAGCCCCATTTGGCTCATTCGTGTACTTGGACCCATTAAGACCATTCAGCCACTTCGTCTCATTAGGACAATAAGGACCATTAGCCCCCCACACCCATTAGGTCCATTAGGCCACTTAATCCCATTCTGCCACTTAGGCCCATTAGCGCCATTAGGCCACTTAGGCCCATTTACCACTTAGGCCCACTAACCCCATTAGGCCACTTAGGCCATTCGACCACTTAGGTCTATCAGGTCACTTTTCCACATTAGGCCCTTTAGGCTGATTAGGTCACTTAGCCCCATTAATCCCATTAGGCCACTTAGGCACATTCGACGACTTAGGCCCATTAGCCCCATTAGGCCACTTAGGCCCGTTCGTCCACTTAGGTCCATTAGGACACTTTGGCTCATTAGGACCTTTAGGCTGATTAGCTACTTAGGCTCATTCAGACCATTCATCCCATTCGACCCATTAAGCCACTAAGGCCCACTGGACACATTAGTCCACTTAGGCCCATTGGGCACATTAGGCCACTTAGTCTCATTCCACCCATTAGGCCACTTCAGCCTATTACACCCATTAGGCCCATTAGGCCACTTCATCCCATTAAACCCATTAGGTCCATTCGTCCACTTAGGCCCATTAGGCCCATTAGGCCATATAGGCCCATTAGGCCTATTAGTCCCATGAGGTCACTTAGGTCCATTAGGCCACTCAGGTCCTTTAGGACCGTGAGGCTACTTAGGCCCATTAGGCCCATTAGGATACTCAATAAAATTAGGCTCATTAGGCCCATTAGGCCCCTAGGCCCATTAATCCCATTAAGCCCATTGGCCCACTTATCTCTATTAGGTTGATTAGGCGAATAAGGCCCATTAGGCCACTTAGGCCCACTAATCCCATTAAGCCCATTAGGCCGATTAGTCCACTTAGGCCCCTTAGGCCCCTTAGGCCACTTAGGCCCATTAGGGCCATTAGGCCCATTAAACCCATTCTTCCAATTAGGCAACATTATCCCATTAGTCCACTTAGGTCAATTTGGCCAATTTGGCCAATTTGGCCACTTAGGTCCCTTTAGCCCATTCAACCCATTGGTCTAATTATGCCCATTAGGTCGATTAGACAAATTTGTCCCATTAGGCCACTTCAACCCATTAGGCCCATTAGGCCACTGAGGACAATTAGGCCCATTTGGAGCCTAGGCCTATTAATCCCATTAAGCCCATTAGGCCAGCTAGGCTCATTAGGCCACTTAGGCCCATTGGTCCCCTTAGGCCCCTTAGGAATATTAGGACCATTAGGAATATAACACATTATGCCCATTAGGATAATTAGGAAACTTACTACCATTAGGCCGCTTAGGCCCATTAGGCCACTTAGGCCCATTTGGCCGTTGAGGCCCATTCACTCCATTAGACCCTTTTTGGACCTAATCCTGTTAAGCCCATTAAGACCGTTGGGCCACCCAAACCCCTTAGGCCACTTAGACCTATTAGTCTCCTTAGGCCCATTAAGCCACTTAGGCCCATTAATCCCATTAGGCCCATTTGTACCATTAATCCCATTAGGTCGATTAGGACACTTAGGCCCATTAGGCCACTTAGGCCCATTATGCTCATTAGGCCACTTAGGCCCATTAGCCCCACATTAGGCCCATTTGTAACCTAGGCCCAATAAGCCCATTAATCCCATTAGGCCCCTGGGGCCCATTAGGACAATTATGCTAGTTTGACCCATTTTGCCAATTAGGCCCATTCGGCCCATTAGGCCACTTAGTCCCATGAGGCCCATTAGGCCCATTTGGCCACTTAGGCCTATTAGGTACATTAGGCCCATTCAGCCCCCATGACAAATTAGGCCCTGTGGGACACATAGGCCCATTTGGCCACCTAGGTTGATTTGGCCTATTAGGCCTATCAGACCCATTATTCCCATTCAACCACCAAGGCAAATTAGGCCATGTGGGCCACTTAGGCCCATTCAGCCACCTAGGCTGATTTGGCCCATTAGGCAACTTATGCCCACTAGTCCCAATTGTTTGATTATACCACCACCACCACCACCAAAGATTTTTTGTATTTTATTAATGAATGGGAAGAAGTTCACAAATGAGTGTTTAAGGTGGTTTAAAGAAATGAAGTCTCAAAGCATCATCTTGGATAAAATGCATACCTTCTGGGGGAAAAGATCTAGGACTCGAGAAAATAGTCAGACGGTAATCTGGAGACGCTCTAGACACAAGAAAATCTACCACAGTATTTCCTTCTCTCTAGGTATGAAGAATGGTTGCCTGGTTGTTCATGATAGACTTACAGCTCTTGATGGAATACTCTATGGACCAGGGACTAGGCCCCTTACCTAACAAAACATTATAGATGGTAAGATCATCTGCCTCAATATTCTGAATGGAGAGGTTCCTCTGTCTTCAATGTTTGATACCGTCGAATAGGGCCAAGGCTTCCACTTGTAAGGAGTCAGCAATCCCCAGGAAGGCTGAAAACACAATGACAACAGAACCTGTAGTGCCACTATTAACTACCCCCCCCCCCAGCGCATCGAACCCATACGACTTGAGCCATCAATATTCATTTTATAACTAGAAAGATGTGGAAACCATCAGACACAATTCCCCCAGGTAGAAGGAGGAGAAAGGGAGGCTTGTGGAGGGAGAATCATTTGTATGGAAGGCACATTTACTAGGTCATTGGAAAACCTACAGAAATCCAAAATGATGTTTATAGTTTGGAAAACAAGACCTGTAGTGGACGGTGGGCTGCACTGGTACCTGCTATCATTCCCTGAAGACCATATTGTCCAACAACCAGCAAACAAAAAAGAGAGCCCTGCCCTTTCTCTCTATGCTGGAACTGTCTGCTGCAAGGAACCAGTGCCGGAGGAAGAGGTCAGCACTAAAGCCCCAATTAGACCATCCTGTTAACTACCCAAAAGAACTCTAGATAGCCTTGTACAAGTCACTGTTAAAGAATAAATGAGCAGAGGATTCGGTACTGGAATCCCTGCAATAGAAGCATTTTGAGCCCCGGCTGACACCTCGGCACTGGACATTATCATCAGATGGAAGGGAATTGTTCCTGACATGCCAACCAGGAAGAGTTATTTGGAAGGAATGGATTTATACAACAACACCTCAACCCATCGATCAATGGGAGAAGAGATAGACTTAATCTTAGCAAAGGCTTTGATGAAAAAAGTACAATTTGTAGAGGCTGTGAAGACACATTTATCCAGATCATCATACAAAACTATACTTTCAAAAATATTCTTATGATTGATATCCAAGGTGAAGCGAATAAGAGTGGGGTGATTGAAATCCTCCCTGAAAGAGATGTTTGGTGTCATACAGTAAGGAAAACCAATAATTTTCCCTGACCAGTTGTGGTTCCAAAAGCTAATATCGCCTCTGCCTATAATCCAGTGTAAGTGTTTCTAAAGAAGTGGGAGATGGGGTTGGATCATCCTTAAAATTTTGGATGGATTGTTTCTGGATGAGCACCCCTAAGTCCATAGGATTTTCCATGTGTTTTCCCCACAAAGAAATCCCTTCAAGAACCTCCCAGGCCAATTTGGCATGAAGTCCATTCATCGCCGCTGAAACACTCTTAAGGTTAAACCTGCCTTCTTCAATAGGTTTTGCCAACATGGTCTGGGAAGACCAGTGACATTTAGCATGAAGATGATTATCCCATAATAAGGAAATCCAAATGGACTCAATATTCGAAATAAACTTCTTTGGGACCTTGATAGGGGACATGATGTGCATGAGGATAGAGGATAAAATTGAGCTGATCCAGGTGATCCTTCCCCCAAAGGATAGAAATTTTTTTTCCTAATTGAGGATGTGACCAACGATCCTTTCAGTAACCATATCTAAATGTTTAATGAGGATCCTGTTGGGGGAGACTGAAGCACCCTGGTAGGTCATTGGGAAGGATCTTTTGTGCATGCCAAGCTTTTCTTCCAAAGATTTAATCTGTCTTCCTAAGAATTTATTAGAAGTAAACAAGAAACTTTTATTACGGTTGACCACTTTGATTAGATTGATTTGGCCACTTAGGCCAGTTAGTCCCATTTAGCCCATTAGGCCCATAGGCCACCCAGGCCCACTAGGCACATTAGGCCAATTCAACCCATTCAGCCACTTAAAACCATTATGCACATTAGGCCAATTAGGCTTATTAGGCCCACTAGGCCACTTAGGCCACTTAGGCCCCTGAGGCCCATTAGGCCCATGAGGCTAATTAGGCCCATCAGTCCACATAGGACCATTAGGCTCATGAGGCAACTTAGGACCATTAAGACACTTAGGCCCATTAGGCCCATTCTATCACTCAAGTCCTTTTGTCCCATTCGACCACTTAGGCCTATTCGACCACTTAGGCCCATTATGCCCATTAGGACACTTAGGCCACTTAGGTCCATTCACCCATATAGGCACATCAGGCCCATTAGGTCCATTAGGCTCATTAGGCCCATTAGACCACTTAGACTCATTTGGCCCATCAGGTCGCTTGGACCCATTATTCCCATCAGGCCTATTAGGCCAATTAATCCCATTAGGCCTATTCTACCACTAAGTACCATAAAAAAATCAGGCCCATTCTGCCACTAAGTACCATAAAAAAAATCAGGCCCATTCATCCCCTTAGGCCCATGAGGCTCACTCAACCCATTAGGACACTTAGGACCATGAGGCCCATTGTGCCACTTGAACTAGTGAGTCCCATTAAGCCCATGATGCCCATCAGGCCCATGATGCCACTTAGGCCCATTAGGCCACTTAGGTCCATTAGGCCCATTGGGCCACTGAGGCCCATTGGGCTCATGAGTCCAATTAGGAAATTGAGACCCATTAGGCCCATCAGGCCCATCAGGCCACTTAGGACCATTAGACCCATTAACCCCATTAATTTACTTTGTCTACTTTGGCCCATTAGGCCCATTAGGCCCATGAAGACACTAAGGCCCATCACGTCTATTATACCACATAGGCCCATTAGGTCTATCTGGTCCATTAGGATAATTAGGCCCATTATGCCACTTAGTCTCATTCAACTCATTAGGCCACTTAATCCCACGAGGCCCATCCGGCCAATTAGGCCACTTCGGCCCATTAATCCACCGAGGACCATTAGGCCCATTACGCCACTTAGTCCCATTAAGCGCATTAGGTCCATTAGGCCACTAAGACCCATTAGGCCACTTAGGCCCATGAGGGTCATTAGGCACATTAGGTCATCATGACCATGAGGCCATTAAGGCTCATTCGGCCCATTGGGCCCATCAGGCCCATTGGGCCCATCAGGCCCATTAGGCTACTGAGGCCCATTATTCCCATGAGTCCCATTATGCCCATTAGGTCACTTAGGCCAATTAGGATCACTAGGAAACTTAGGCCCATTCGACCCATGAGGCCCATCAGGCCCCTTAGGCCACTTCGAACCATTCAGCCCATTAGGCCCATTATGCCACTTAGGTCCATTCGGCTCATTAAGCAACTTGGACCCATTAGGCCCATCGGGCGCATCATCCCCATTAGGCCACTTAGGTCCATCGGGCGCATCATCCCCATTAGGCCACTTAGATCCATTAGTCTCATTAGGCCTATTTGGCCACTTAGGCACATTCATCTCATTAGGCAACTGAGGCCTATTGGGCTCATTTGGAAACTTAGGCCCTATTAGGCCCATCAGACCCATTAATCCACTTATACCCATGAGGTCCATTAGAACCATTAGGCCACTTAGGAATATACGACTCATTAGGCCACTTAGACCCATTAGGCACATGAGGACACTTAGGACCATTAGGCCCATTAGGCCCATTAGGCCACTTAGGCCCATTTGACTCATTTGGCCACCTAGAACCATTGAGTTTATTAGGCCCATTAGGCCACTTAGGTCGATTAGATCCATTTGGCCACTCAGCCCCATTTGGTCACTCAGGCCCATTAGACCACTTAGGCCCATTATACCACTAAGGCTTATTAGGCCTATTAGGCCACTTAGGCCCATTAGACCACTTAGGACCATTAGGCCACTGAGGCCCATTAATCCACTTAGGCCTATTAGGCCAATTAAGCAACTTAGGCCACTTAGGCCCATTAAGCTACTTTGCCCACTTAGGCCCATTACGTCCATTATGATCATTCGTCCACATTGACCCACTTGGCCACTTAGGCCACTTAGGCCCATTAGGACCGTTAGGCCACTTAGACCCATTAGGCCCATTAGGCCACTTAGTCCCGTTAGGCCCATTAGGCCACTTAGACCCATTAGACCACTTAGCCTCATTAGGCCACTTATGCCCATTCAGCCACTTAGCCCATTTGGACACTTCGGCCACTTCTTCCCATTAGTCCAATTACACCACTGAGGTCCATTAGGCCCATTCATCCACTTAAACCCACTTGGTCCATTAATCCCATTAGGCTGATGGGGCCACTTAGGCCCATTAGGCCCCTTAGGCTCATTAATCTCATTACAACGATTAGAAAACTTAGGCCCATTTGGCCACTTAGGCCCATTATGACAATTAGGCCCATTAGGCTCATTAGGCCACTGAGGTTAATTAGGCCCATTCATATAATTAGGCCCACTAGTCCCATTTTCCCCCTAGGCCTGTTATGCCCATTAAGCTCATTAGTCAACTTAGGTCCATTAGGCCACTTAGGCACAGTAGGTTTATTCATCCACTAAGGCCCATTTGGGCACTTAAGTACAATAGGAGCATTAATCCCATTAGGCCGATTAGGCCAATTAGGCCCATTCATCCCATTAGACCCGTTAGGCCAATTACGCCTATTAGGTCGATTAGAAAACTTTGGCCCTTTTGGCCACTTAGGCCCATTAGGACCATGAGGCCCAATAGTTCACTTGGTCCAATTAGGACCATTAGGCCACTTAGGTCCATTAGGCATATTTATTCCATTAGGCCGATAATGCAACTTTGGCCTATTGGGCCATATAGGCCGATTTGGCCGCTTGGGCTAATTAGGCCCATTCAGCCCATTTCACCCCTAGGCTCGTAAATCTCATTAAGCCCATTAGGACACCTAGTCCCATTAGGATAGTTAGGCCCATTAGGGCCCTTAGTTCCATTAGGGTACATAGGTCCATTTCACCCCTTATGCCCACTAGGACCACTAAGCCAATTAGGTCGATTAGGCCACTTAGGCCCATAAGGCCACTTAGGCCCAGAAGGCCACTTAGGCCCACAAGGCCACTTAGGCCCAAAAGTTCACTTACTCCCATTAGGTCTATTAGGCCACTCAGGCCCATTCATCCTATTCGGCCCATTAGGTTCATTTGTCCCATTAGGCCCATTTGGCACAAAGGCCTATTAAGCCCATTCATCCCACTAGGCCTATTAAGCCCATTTGGCCCATTTGGCCACTTAGGCCCATGAGGCCACTTAGGCCCATGAGACATGTAAGGCCCATTAGGCTCCTTAGGCCCATTAGGCCACTTAGAACTAATAGGCCCATTAGGACCATTAGGCCTATTAAGCCAATTAGGCCCATTAGGCTACTTATGCCAATTACCCATTCATCCCATTAGGCTCATTAGGCTTATTAAGCCACTTAGGCCCATTATGAAATTTAGTCCCATTTGGCCCATTAGTACACTTAAGCCACTTAGGCCCATTAGGCCCATTAGGCCACTTATTCCCATTCGGCCCACTATGCACATGAGGCCCATTCAGCCTATTAGGACACTTAGACCCATTTGGTTCATTAGTCTACTTAGGCCCATTAGGCCAACTAGGAACATTAGGCCCATTAGGCAACTTAGACCCATTAGGCACATTCAGCCACTTAGGCGCATTATGCCCACTAGGCCCATTAGGCTACTTAAGCATATTAGGCTCATTATGCCACTTCAATCCATTAGGCCCATTATGCCCCTTTGGCCCATTAGGCCACTTTGGCCCATTCGGCCAATTAGGTCGCTTCGGCCAATGAGGCCCATTAGGCCCATTAGGGCACTTTGCCCACTGGGCCACTTAGGTCCATTACGCCCATTAGGCAAATTAGGCCCATTATGCCCATTTGACCCATTTGGCCACTAAACTCATTCATCCCATTAGCCCCATTGGGTCACTTAGGTCCATTCAACAACATTGGACCATTAGGATCACAATGGCCATTATGCACATTCTTCCCATTAGGCTTATTAGGCTCATTAGTCCACTTAGTCCATTTACGACCATGAGGCCATTGAGGCCCATTAGGCCACTAAGGCCCTTTAGGTCTATGAGGCCATTGAGGCGCATTAGGACCATCAATCCACATAGTCCCATTAGGTCCATTAAGTCTATTTGGCCATTTAGGCCCATTAGAAGAATTCAGACACTTAAGCCCATTAGGCCCATTAGGCCACTTAGGCCACTTAGGCCCATTAGACCCATTGGGCCACTTAGGCCTATTCGTCCACTTATCCCATTATACCACTTAGGCCCATTTGGCTTCTTAGGCCCCTTAGGCCCCTTAGGCCCAATAATCTCATTAGGCCGATTCGGCAACTTAGGCCCATTGGAGCACTTTGGCCCCATTAGGCACATTCAGCCCATTAGGCCACTTAGGCTAATTAGGATCATTCGACCCATTAGGCCCATTAGGTCCATTCAGCCCATTAGTCCCATTTGGTAGTAAGTCCGTTAATCCCATTAAGCCCATTAGGACACTTAGGCCTTAGGCCACTTAGGCCCATTAGTCTGATTTGCCCGCTAAATCCCATTAGGCCTATTAGGCCACTTAGGCCCACTATACCCATCAAGCCCATATGGTACATTAGGTCACTTAGTCTGATTAGACCACTTAGGCCCATTAGGCCCACTATGCACATTAGGCCCATTTGGACCATTAGTCCACTTAGGCCACTTAAGACCATTAGGCCCATTAGGCCCATTAGGCCACTTAGGCCCATTAGGCCACTTAGGCCCATTATGCCCATTGGTCCCATTGGGCCACTTAGACCTATTAGGCCACTTAGTCCCATTAGGCTAATTGGGCCACTTAGGCCCATTCCTCCATTTAGGCCCACTAGGCACATTATGCCAATTAGGCTGATTCAGCCACCTAGGCCCATTAGACCACTTAGGTCCATTAGGCCCATTAGTCCCATTAGGCCCATTAGGCCCATAAGGCCACATAGGCCCATTAGGCACATTAGGATCATTATGCACATTTAGTCACTTAGGCCCACTAGGTCCATTAGGCAACTTAGGCCCATTAGGCCCATGAGGCCACTTACACCCATTAGGCCCATTATGCCCCTTAAGCCCATTCATCCACTTAGTCCCATTAGGCCCATTACCCTCACTAGGAAAATTGGGCCCATTATTCCCATTAAACCACTTAGGCCCAATTGACCACTTAGGCCCTAAGGCTCATTAGGCCCATTCGATCGATTAGGCCGCTTAAGCCACTTAGGCCACTTCGACCCATTAGGCCCAATAGGCCCAATTAGGCCCATTAGGTCAATTTGGTCCATTTGTCCCATTAGGCCACTTAGGCCCATTAGTATTATTTAGTCTATTAGGCTCATTCAGTCGATTAGACAGATTAGGTCCATTTGGCCCATTCAGCCCATGAGGCACATTTGTCCCCTAGGCCTGTTAAGCCCATTAGGCCACTTATGCCCATTAGGACACTTAGGTCCATTAGGGAACTTAGTCCCATTATTCTGATTAGGCCATTAGGGCCCATTAGGCCCATTAGGACACTTAGGCCCACTAGGCCCATTAATCATATTTGGCCACTTAGGCCCATTAAGCCCATTAGGAAAATTAATCACATTAGGCCAATTAGAAAATTTTGGCCCATTATGCCATTTTTGGCCATTAGCCCCATTAGGAAACTTAGTACAATTTGTCCCATTAGGCCCATTAGGTCCATTACGCCACTTAGGCCTATTAGGCCCATTAAGCTCGTTAGGCCGATTCGGCAACTCTAGTCCATTAGGCCACTTAGGCCCATTAGGATACTCAGGCAAATTTGTCCCATTTGGCCACTTAGGACCATTAGGCCACTTAGGCCCACTTGTCCCAGTTGATCCATCTAGAACCTTAGCCCGCTAAGCTCATTAATCCCATTAGGCCCATTAGGCCAGTTGTTCCATTTGGGCCCATTAGGCCCATAAGGCCACCTAGGCCCATGAGTCCCATTAAGTGACTTAGGCCCATGATACCCATTAGGCCACTTAGGCACTTAGTCCCATGAATCCCATTAGGCCACTTAGGCCCAATATGCCAATTCGGCCCATCACGTCGATCAGGCTCATTCAGCCACTTAGGCCAATTAGGCTCATTATGCCACTTAGGCCCATTAGGTCCATTAGTATCATTCTTTAGATTAATCTGATTTGTCCACTTAGGCCCATTAGGCCACTTAGAAACATTGTCTCATTAGGAAACTTAGGCCCAATGGGACCATTCGGCCCATTGGGCCCATTTGGTCCAATCATCCCATTTGACCCATTAGGCCCATTAGGCCCATTCGACCACTTAGGCCCACTAGAAACATTAGGCCACTTAGTCCCATTAGAAAACTTATGCCTATTAGGCCCATTGGACACATTAGGCCAATTAGGTGCATTAGGCCCATTAGGCCCATTCGCTCACTTAGGCCCATTCAACCACTTAGGCCCATTAGGCCACTTCGTCCCCTTAAGCCCATTAGGCCACTTACACCCATTTGGCCCATTTGGCCCTTTATGCCACTTAAGACCATTCGTCCGCTTAGGCCCATTAACCTCATTAGACCAAATGGGCGTAACGTGCCTAGTAGGCCTAGTGGGCCTAAGTGGCCTAATGGACCTAAGTGTCCAAATGGCCTAATGGAAAAAATGTGCATAGTGGGCCTAATGTGCCTAAGTGGACCAGTGGGGCTACTAGGCCTAAGTGGCCTAATGGACCTAAGTGATCTAATGGGATTAATGAACCTAATGGGCCTAATGCGTATAATGGGCCTAAGTGGCCTAATGGGCCTAAAGGGCCTAATGGTACTAAGTGGACTAATTCTCCCAACGGGCCTAAGTTTCCTAATGGGCCGAACGGTCCTAAGTGGCCTAATGGTCCCAACAGGACTAACTGGCCTAAATGGACTAATGGGCCTAACTAGGCAAATGGGACTAATGGGACAAATGGGCCTAAGTGGCCTAATGGGCGTACATGGCCAAATAAGCCTAAGTAGACTAATGGGCCTAAAGAGCCTAATCTGCCAAAGGGGTTTAATGGGCCTAAGTGGCTCAATCGTAGCCAAATGGGCATAATTGGTCTAATGGGCGCAATGAGACTAAGTGGACCAAGGGTCCTAGTGGGCCTAAGTGGCCAAATGGGCCTAATGGGATTAATGGTCCAAAGTGGCCTAATCGACCTAAAGTGCCTAATGGACCAAAACAGCCTAATGGGATTAAGTGGAACAATCGGCCTAATGGGCCTATGTGGCATAATCATAACCAAATGGGCCTAAGTGGGCTAATGGGCCCAATGGGCCTAAGTTTCCTAATAGGCCTAATGAGCCTAGGTGGCTGAATGGGACAAATGGGCCAAAGTGGTCTAATCATACTAAAGGGCCTAATGGTCCAAAGCAACCTAATGGGCCTAAGTGGCATAATTGGCCTAATGGGCCTATTGGCCTAAGTGGCATAATGGGACTAAGTAATCGAATTGGCTTAATCACCCAAAGGGGCGTAATTTTCTTAAGTGGCCTAATGGACCTAAGTGGTCCAATGGGCCTAAGTGGACGAAGTGGATGAATCAAATGAATGGGCCTAATGGACCTAATGGGCCTAATGGGCCTAAGTGGCCTAATGGGAGGAATGGGCCTAAGTGGCATAATGGGCCTAAGTGTCCTAATAGGCCTAATGGTCCTAATTGGACAAACTTGCCTAATGGGCCTAAATTTCCTAATGGTCGAAATGGGCCAAATGGGCCAAAGTGGCATAATGGGCCTAATGATCCGAATGGGCTTAAGTTATCGAATGGGCGGAATGGGCTGAATGGGCCGAAGTTGCCGAATGTGCCTAACGGGATGAAAGGTATTAATGGGCCTAATGGGTATAATGATCCTAATGGGCCTAAGTGGTCGAATAGTCTTAATGGGCCTAAGTTTCCTAATAGGCCTAAGTTGCCTAATGGGTCTAATGGGCCTAATTGGTTGAATGGACCCAATGGGACGAAGTGGCCTAATGGGGTAAATTGTCTGAATGGGCCTAATTGGCCATAGTGGCTAAATGGGCCTAATGGGTCTAATGGGTCCAATGGGCCTACTGAACCAAATTGGCCTAATGGGTCAAATGGGCCTAATGGGTCCAATGGGCTTAATGGGCCGAACGGACCGAATGGAACTAAAGGGTCTAATGGGCCTAATGGGCCTAATTTTTTGAATGGTTCGGATGGGTCAAAATGCATAGTGGGCCGAAGTGGATTAATGGAACTACTTGGCATAATATACCTAATAAACCTAATGGGTCTAAGTGGCCTAATGGTCTTAAGTGGAAAATTGGACCTAATGCGCCTAATGGGTGTAATGGGCATAATAGGCCTAAGTGAACTAATGGGTCAAATGGTCCAAAGTGGCTGAATAGGCCTAATGGGATTAATTGGCCTAAGTGGACCAATGGGACTAATTGGCCTAAGTGTTCTATATGCCAAAGTGGCTGAATGGGATGAATGGGCCAAATGTGCCTAATGTGCCTAATGGGCCTAATGGGTCGAATGGACCTACTGGGCCTAAGTGGCCTAATGGGCCTAAGTGGCCGATTGGGCCCAATTGTATTAATGGAAAAAATGGACCTAATGGTCCTTATGGGACTAAGTGGGCCAATGGACCAAAGTGGCCTAATGGGCTGAAGTGGCCTAATGAACACAGTGGGCCTAAGTTTCATATTGGGCCTTAGGGGCCTAAGTGGCCTAATGGGCCAAAGCGGATGAATGCACCTAATGGTCCTAATGGGCATAATGGGCTGTTGTGGGAAAATCCACCTAATGGGCATAATTGGCCTAAGTGTCCCAAAGGGCCTAATGGGCCTAATGGGCCAAAGTGTGCCTACGGGGCCTAATGGGCCTATTGGGTCTCATGGGCCTGCTAGGCGTAATGGGACTACTCGGCCTAATGGGCCTAATGGGCCAAAGTGGCGTAATGGACCTTAGTGGCCTAATGGGCATAAGTTGCCTAATGGATCTAATGGGCCTAAGTGGCCTAATTGGTCTAATGGGCCTAATCGGACTAAGTGGCCTAATGGGACAAAGTGGACGAATGGTTCTAATGGGATTAATGGGCATAATTGGTCGAAGTGTCCAAATGGGCCTAAGTGTCCTCATGGGTCTAATGGGCCTTAGATACCTAATGGGACTAGTGTGACTAATGGGCCTGAGTGGCCTAATAGGAAAAAGTGGACGAATGAGAATATGGGCCTAATGGGCATAATGGGCCTTATGGGCCAAAGTGTCCAAATTGACCTAATGAACATAATGGGCCTAAGTGGCCTAAGGGGACTAATGGTTATAATGGGACAAAGTGGATGAGTGTGCATAATGGGATTAATGGGCCTTATGGGACAAAGTTGCCAAATGGGCCTATTAGGCCTAAGAGGATTAATGGGCCTGATGAGCCTAATGGGCCTAAGTGTCCTAATGGGACAAAGTGGATGGATGTGCCTAATGGGATGAATAGGCATAATGGGCCTAATGGGCCGAAATGGCCAAATGGGCCAAATGGACCTAACTGGACTAATGGACCTAATGAGATTAGTGGTCCTAAGTGGCCTAATGGGTCTAAGTGGCCTAATGGTCCTAATGGGCCAAATGGACCTAAGTGGCCTAATGGGCCAAAGTGGCCTAATGGGCATAATGGGACAAAGTGGGCGAATGGACCTAATTGGCCTAATGATAATAATGGGTCTAATGGGCCTAAGTGGTCTAATGGGATTAATGGGACCAAGTGGCCTAATGGTCCTAATGGGCCTAATGGGCCAAATAGACCTAATGGTATTAATGGGCATAATGGTCCTAATGGGCCTAAAGGGCCAAAATGGACAAATGGGCCAAATGGACCTAAGTGGACTAATAGGCCTAATGGGATTAGTGGCCCTAAGTAGCCTAATGGGACTAAGTGGCCTAATGGGCCTAATGGGCCTAATGGGCCAAATGGACCTAAGTGGCCTAATGGGCCTAAGTGGCCTAATGAGCATAATGCGACAAAGTGGGTGAATGGACCTAATTGACCTAATGAGACTAATGGGTCTAATGGGCCTAAGTAGTCCAATTGGCCTAATAGGACTAAGTGGACTAATGGGCCTAATGGGACTAATGGTCCAAATGGGCCTAAGTGGTAAAATGGGCCTAATGGGCCTCATGTGCCTAATTGGAATGTTTCCTAATTGGCCTAAGTGGTTGAATGGGCCTAATGGGACTAAGTCCCCTAAGGGGCATAATGGGCCTAATGGTCTTAACTGGCTGAGTGGGAGTAATGGGCCTAAGTGTCCTAATGGTCCTAAGTGTCCAAATGGGCCTAAGTTTGCTAAGGGGACTAATGGGACTAAGTGTCTTAATTGGCCTATGTGTCCTAATGGGCCTAATGGATAATGGGATTAATGGGGATGAAGGGATATGGGCCTAAGGGGCCTAATTGGCCTAATTTTTCTAATGGGCCTAAGTGGCATAATGGGATTAATGGGATAATGGGTCTAATGGTACTAAGTGGATGAATGGGCCTAATGGACCTTAGTGGCATAATTGGCCAAATGGGACAAATGTGCGCAAGTGGCCTAATCGTCCAAAGTGGCCTAATGGGAATAATGGGACTAAGTGGCCTAATGCGTCTAAGTGGACTAATGGGCCTAAGTGTCCTAATGGAACTAATGGTCCGTAGTGTCCTGATTGACCTAATGGGTTTAAGTGGTTGAATGGGCCTAATGGGCCTAAGTGGACGAGTTAGCCGAATGGGTCGAGGTGGCCTGATGGTCCCGATAGACCTTAGTGGCCTAATGTGCCTAATGAGCCTAATTGGTCAAATGGGATTAATGGGAATAATGGGCCTTAGTGTCATAATGGGCCTAATGGACCTAAGTGGTCTAATAGGCCTAATGGGCCTAAGTGGCCTAATGAGTGGAATGGGCCTCAATGCCCTAATGGCCCTAATGTGCCTAATGGGTCGAATGGTCCTAAGTGACCAAATAGGACAAAGTGGTCTAATGGGCCCAATGGGACTAAGTGGCCCAATGAGCCTAAGTGGCCTAATGGGACTAAGTTGGCTGATGGACCCTATGGGCCTAATGGGATGAAGTGGCCTAAGTGGCCTAATGGGCCTAATGGGCAAAAGTGGCTGAATGAGCATAATTCATCTAGGTGGTCGAATTAGCCTAATGGGCCGAAGTGTCCTAATGTGCCTAAGTGGCCTAATGGGACTAATGGGATAATGGTCATAATGGGCCTAATGGGCCTCAGTGGCCTAATGGGACTAATGGGACTCAGTGGCCTGATGGGCCTAATGGGCCTCAATAGCGTGTGTGAACCCGCTTAGCACAAATAGGGTAATGCAATGATTGTGAAACAACTCATATTACTTGTGCTTCTTTTCAATTACACAAATGTATTCAATTGAAAATAATTCTTCAATTTCTTACCTAGAAGACAGTAAGAACTTCCTAGACATTATTGAGAAAAAAACCAAGTCTGATTTTCCCAGTACGATTTTCCCAGTCTGATTCCTGCGAGTACGATTCTCCCTGTTACGATTCTTCTCGATATGATTTTCCCAATATGATTATTCTCAGTACGATTCTCCCCAGTACGAAAAATATAACTTTGATAGAATGTGAAAAATATGAATCAACACCACTTCAATTATAAATCTTCGTCAGTCCGGTAGACCCAGTACGGAAATCCGAATCTGATTAATCCAGCCCAATACGATGATCATCCAAATACAATTGACAAGATGAATATGGAAATCAGCTGAGTATAATAAACACTGAGTACGAGGGTCAACTGAATACAATATTGTGATCTTGTCTCTTCACTTTCACTTCAACCCATGAAAACTTCTTAAAAAAAGTGAATATGGAAACTTCTGCTTCTCTCTAAAACTCAGAACTTCTCTCTCATGAATAGTACATCAGTCCACCTCAAGTACAACATACTTTTATCCTTTTATAGGTGACCCTCGAGATTATTTGGCAAGAATCCCAAAAATTTTCCTACTTAATCAAATTCAGCCTAATCTCAATTTCCCCTAAAATATAAGGTGTATTTTGACTTCATCAACTCTTCTCAAAGCTTCTTGATTCTTCTACAACCTTCACTTCTCCTTCTGAATGCTAAATATGATAAATATTTTGAATGTCAAGATCCCCCTCAATTTCACATCTAGAAAAATTTTCTTTCATACCACTTTTAGTTCTTCACTTCTTCTCTTGAACCACTTGAAAATATAAAACAATTCCACTCTGATACAATGACTCTTGACCCAATTGAAACCTATAAAGTAATTCAACTCTTTTGAAATGGTTGACTACATTTTTGATCTCATTATTTCCTTCTATTTTTAATCATCAACCTCAAGAAATTCCTTCTCTAAATATGATTGTCTAGAGTAGGATCTTTCTGAGAACGGTTGGCCTGAATATGATCATAATGGGTATGATATTTTTCTTCCTGAGCCTCAGTACGATCATCCTGGGTACGAATGTTTTCTTATTCATACGATTGATAATTAGATGCTAAATTACCTGACAATGATCGTTCTGGGTACGATCATTCTGATCATGATCCTCAGTGCCTTTTTTCTTTCCTTCTCATCCCGAATCTGATTGCACTAGGTACGATTCCTTTTCGATTGGCGTCATCTCTTTCTTCTCTTCCACTTAGATACGATAAATCTGGATATGATTTGGAATACCACTTTTCCACTTTCTTCCATCAATATTGCATCATAATTTCTCTAATCAACTTAGGATTTATGAAATATGAATCAATAAAGCATAGTCACATTTAATTTAATCATAGTCAGCAGACTTCGATACTTCATCAAAACAAACACTTCCTTCATACCAGATCCACTTAGTCCCATTGGAACTATCAGGCCCATTAGGCAACTTAGGACACTTAGGCCCATTAAGCCACTTAGGCTATGAGAAAAATGACCATTTGCAATGGGTTATTTGTGACGGGACAATTGGCCCATCGCAAATAATAGTTATTTGCAACAGGGGTGGGGGGGTTAGGACCCGTCGCAAAAGGTGTGGGGCCAAATGCGCGTCAAACCACGGGTAGGGGTATTTGCAATGGGTTCCTATTCCCATCACAAATACCCGACGGCGGTTTTTAATATTTGTGATGGGATACTTGTCTCGTCGCAAATAATTTTTTCCGTCCGACTTTAATTAATGATGGCAATGGGCATTTGCGACGGGACCCGTCACAAATAAGCTCGTTGCAAGTAATCTAACCTATATATATCCCCATCCATTTTCCTCTCATTCTACTTCTTTCTCAACTTCTCTCTCTATCCCTTTTGAAAAAATTTCTTCTAAATTTTTTCATAGTTTAAACTTTTAAGTCGGAGCATAATCCACAGCTTTTATACTCTCAAAGCTTCAGTTTCAAGGTATTTGTCTACTTTTTTATTGTTTACTTCATTTATTTTATTTTAGATTATTTATAATTTTTGTTAGTTAGATGGAATTAAATTAAATTATTATAAGATATTTGTTTTTTCAGTATTTATTTTTATGAATAATTATGTATAAGTGTTAATTATAAATAATTAGTAATAATTAGTAATAATTAGTAATAATTAGTAATAATTAGTAATAAAATGTAATAATTATTAATAAATAGTAATAATTAGTAATAAATTTTAATAATTAGCAATAAATTGAAATAATTAGTAATAAATTGAAATAATTAGTGATAAATTGAAATAATTAGTAATAAATTGAAATAATTAGTAATAAATTGAAATAATTAGTAATAAATTAAAATAATTAGAAATAAATTGTAATAATTAGAAATAAATTGTAATAATTAGTAATAGATTGTAATAATTAATAATAAATTATAATAATTAGTAATAAATTGTAATAATTAGTGATAAATTGTAATAATTAGTAATAAATTGTAATAAATTGTAATAATTACTAATCATTAGTAATAATTTGTAATAATTTGTAATAATTAGTAATAATTTGTTATAATTTATAAGAATTAGAAATAATTACAAATAATTAGAAATAATTAGAAATAATTAGAAATAATTAGTAATAATTAGTAATAATTAGTAATAATTAGAAATAATTAGCAATAATTAGAAATAATTAGAAATAATTAGTAATAATTAGAAATAATTAGTAATAATTGGTATTAGTTAATATTTATTAGTATTAATTAGTGTTAGTTAGTAATAAATTGTAATAATTAGTAATAAATTGTAATAATTAGTAACAAATTATAATAATTTTTAATAATTAGTAATAATTAGTAATAAATTGTAATAATTATTAATAAATGGAAATAAATTGTAATAAATTGTAATAAATTGTAATAATTAGTAATAATTAGTAATAATTAGTAATAATTACTAATAATTAAAAATAATTTGTAATAATTAGTAATAATTATAAATAAGTAGAAATAATTAGTAACAATTAGAAATAAATTGTGATAATTTGTAATAAATTGTAATAATTATTAATAAATTGTAATAATTAGTAATATATTGTAATATTTTTAATAATTAGTAAAAAAATGTAATAATTAGTAATAATTAGTAATAATGAGTAATAAATTGCAATAAATTGAAATAAGTATAAATAATAAGTAATAATTATGATTAATTAGTAATAATTAGGATTAATTAGTAATAATTAATAATAATTAGGATTAATTCGTAATAATTAGTAATAGTTATGATTAATTAGTAATAATTAGGATTGGTTGGTAATAATTAGGATTAATTAGTACTAATTAGGATTATTTAGTACTAATTATGATTAATTTGTAATAATTAGGATTAATTTGTAATAATTAAGATTAATTAGGTTTAATTAGGATTTATTGGGATTAATTAGTAACAATTAGTAATAATTAGTAACAATTAGAAATAATTAGTAAGAATTAGGATTAATTAGTAACAATTAGTAATAATTAGTAACAATGAGGATTAATTTTTAATAATTAGGATTAATTAGTAATAATTAGGATTAATTAGTAACAAATTAGAATAAATTCGAGTATATTGATAAGATGACACAATTTCTAGTGGATAGACGACATTTTTTTTCATAAACATGTCAGCTCCTTGAAAATTTCTCCCATTGAAATAAGTATGAAAAATATGTCCCAATGTATGTCAGAGCAGATTTTTCATAGTGATTTAAGTCGGAGAAAGTTGCAAGGAGGTGATCTGTCAGACAAAAGAGGCTCTTTTTCCCGATGACTCATCTCCTTAGAACTTATCTGACTTAAATCAATATGAAAAAGTATGCTTTAATGTAAATATATCAATTTTTATATGCATGAGCATGGAGAGAAGCATGGTGAGGCCTCCCTCTTCTCCATCATCGTGCATACGAAAATGGATATTCGTATGTCGGAGCAGACTTTTCAAAGTGATTTTAGTCACAAAAATTTGCAAGGGGATGAGTCATTGGGAAAAGGAGTTACTGCCAATCTGTTGGAAATTGTGTTGCGGATATTTAACAATTATTAGTAAAAAATACCTGTAATTAATAATAATTATTGGTAATTAGTATTAATTTTTATAAATGAGTGTAGATTGCTATAAAATCTTAGAAAATAGTTTAAATAACTATAAAATAATAGAAATTATTATAAATTGTTAGAAAATAGAATTTAATTGTCTTCCATTTTTGGATAGTGTTTATCTTATATCTAATTATAAAAAATAACTAATTATTTTATATTTTTTTGAAAAATATGGAACAAGGAAGTCAAAAATAGGCATTATTAGATTTCCATGCTTGGATAAATCAGCACATGAATCCAAAAGGTTCTAGTTTAAATCTTATATACATTAAGGGTGTTCAAGATTTCTTATAATTTGCATCATTACAACCAAAATTTGTTTCAGAAGAGACAATTAAGTGTCCTTGTAAAAAATGTGATTTGAGGACGTATGACACATTTGGCAACATTGGTGGTCATTTATTGCATTTTGGTTTTCAACCAGATCATGTTTTTTGGTATCAACATGGTGAACGTAGTTTTAGAGAAGATACTAATAATTTCGGTTCCAGATGCAACACGGTTTCAAAATTTAGTAATGATGTGGTAGGTCCGTCTTTTAAAAAAACTGAAACTTAGGATGATATTGATTTAACTCCTGAGTTGGAACCATCTCATTTATATAAGTTTTTGAGGTCTGATGATGATTTCTTATATCCTGGTTATATGATAAGCAAGTTTAAAGTATTTTCTAAATTTATGTCTATTAAATCAGATAATAGAATGTCAAATAGTTGTTTTGATGAGATATTCTCTATGTTAAAAACACTTCTACCTAAAGGAAATGTGATGCCTCTAAATTTATATGAGAGTAAGAGACAGTTTCATAATCTAGGTCTTGGTTATTAGAACATTCATGCAAGATCAAATGATTACATCTTATATTGTGGTGAAAATGAGTCATTAGATAGTTGTCCTACATGTATAAAATCAAGGTATAAAGAATCTCAACCAGGGAAGTCTAGATTTATTCTTGTAAAACAATTGAGATATTTCCCACTCACACCCAGATTGGAGCATTTATTTATGTCTCAAAACATAGAATAATTGATTTCATGGAACAAAACCAACATTTAAACTAGGAAAATCTTAAAGAATCCCTATGATGGTGATTTATGGAAACAGTTTGACCAACTGCATCCATCTTTTTTTTAGCATCCCGAAATGTGTGATTAGGTCTTTCTACTGACAATTTCTGTCCATTTAGTTCTTATGGTAGTCAGTATTCATGTTATACTATCTTTATTACTCTGTATAATTTACCTCCATGAATGTTGATGAAGAAGCCATATATATTTTTGACTTTATTAATTCTAGGTCATCCGAAAAAGAATATTGATGTTTATTTGAAACCATAGATTGATGAGTTAAATTTACTATGGATTAATGGTGTCAGAATATATGATGTTCCTGCGAAACAAAACTTCTGATTGAAAGCTGCATTGATGTGGACAATTAGTGACTTACCAGCATATGACATGTTATCTAGATGAAGTACACATGTTCCAAAATCATATTCGTACTGTATGAGAGACAGAAAAGTTTTTATGCTCTTCAATGGAGAAAAACCTTGTTTTTCAACTATAATCACAGATTTTTTACCAACCGATCATCATTTTCGAAGAAAAAAAATATCATTTCAGAAAAGGAACAGTTGAAAAAGATGGGCCTCAAATAATGATCTCAAGTATAGAGTTAAAATAAATTGTCTCTTCAATACCTCCCATCACATTTGTACCAACAATAAACCAACACAAAATTGATGGGTTTGGAAAAGAGCCTAATTGGATAAAACGGAGCATTTTTTGGGATTTTCCATATTGGTCTAATTTTTTGGTTCGTCACATGTTGGATGTGATGCATGTTGAGAAGAAATATTTTGATAATCTATTTCATATAGTTTTGAGTACACCTGGTAAGACCAAAGATAATGTAAAGGCACGATTAGATTTTTCCAAAATTTGCAAGCGACCGGAACTTAAACTACTTGAAAATGTCAGATCACAGAAGTTAATGAATAAAAAAGCATCTTATACACAGTCCAAGGAGAGTCACTTATTATTTTGTTAGTGGATTGAAGATTTGAGACTTCCAGATGATTATCCTTCCAATTTGGATAGATGAGTCAGAAATGGTCATATTATCATATTGAAAAGTCATGACTATCATATTTCAATAGAAGGAATTATACCGATTAGATAAAGAGGTTTGTTAAATCCTATGATTTGGGATGAGCTAACAGACATCATTTTTTTCAAGAGATTTGTGCGTCAAAAAATAGACTACGATGTAGTAAGAAAACTACAAGAAGATTTCATTTTAATTTTATGTAAACTGGAAAAAAAATTCCCTCCTCATTTATTTGACTCAATGGAATATTTGATATTACATTTTCCACATGAAACAAACTATGGAGGTCTGGTAAAGTTCTAATGGATATACCCATTTGAGAGATGCATGCAAAAATTAAAAAAAAAATCTACATAACAAGCATCAGTTTAAGGATCAATTACAAAAACATATTTTCCAAAGGAAATTTATTTTTTATACTATCATTAATATCAATATTAATATCCCTCAAAACAAAACCACATGATCAGTAATTAGGGAAATGTTGAAGATTTCATGAGCTATCAATTATCATTTTTCAATCAGCTCAAACTTGGCTTAGATGGCTTTCATGAATGATGGATTTCAGATGGTGAACATCACAGATCTCATACATATATTTTTCTTAACTGTGAAGAAATAACACCATTATTATTGTGAGTGATCCTATAACTTATTCTATAATTTTTTAATAGTACATTAATGTTATTTTATTTGTAGGTTATATTATAATCATATCAATAAATAGTTTCCAAAAATTACAATAACTTCTTTTCAAGAACTTCCTCAAACAAAATTCCTACTGGTTTCAAAAATTGGTAACGTAAATTATGTTTTATTTCACATAAAAACCCAATTTAATACTTTTTATAGTGATAATTGTTTTAAATTTTTTTAGGTATCTCAACATGCTGATAAAACTGATAATCGATTGTGTGTATTGAATAACCCACCATCCAAAATGGTTAAATCTTATAATACATATGTGGTGAATGGATTTTGATTTCATACACATGAATATGGGGAATCAAAAAAAACAATGAATAGTGGTGTTTTCTTGAGAGGATCTCATCATAGCGAAACCGAAGTTTACTTTTATGACATGCTGGAAGAAATCATTGAACTGTGTTATCTAGGACAACATTTCATAATGATGTTTAAATGTCAGTGCTTGGATACTGAGATAGGCTTGCGTGTTCATCTGATCCATGAAATCGTTGATATTAAATATAAAAGTATTCTTGCAATAAATAATCCTTTTTATTGGCTCGTCAGGCACATAAAACTTATTATGAAAAAACAATGCTACTTCAAGGGAGTTGGGTGATTGGTGGATCAAAATAAAAATTAAATCTCGAGAGAATCGGTTTACTGAAAGTGAATGTGGTTCCGTTGAAGTGCAAGGAATTTAATTTTTTCAAGAGACTGCTTTGAATCAATCTTTTTCACGAAGAGATATAAATATCATTGATGACACCCAACGATTAGGGGCTGATGGTGACGATGATGTTTATGACGTTACAACTGAATTTGAAATGACAAGAGATGATGAAGCTGAAACTAATATGGAAATTGATGATGTTGAGGAGGAAGATGAAGATATTGACATCGATAGCTATGAAAGTGAGGATGATAATGTACATAAACACAGTTAAATGTTGGTTATAATCATATATAATATATATCTATATATAATAGTTATTTTCAACTATTTTCTAAGAACAATCAATTTTCATTTCATATGGATGGGGATCTGTATCAACTTTTGCAGAAGGATTATCTACCTTTGGATGAGTAGGATGTCAAATACTCTGACCCTCAGAATGCTGGTGGTTCAGGGGGTGCTCAGAGGGGGTGTGGTCTTGCCTGAATGATGATTCCCGACCCTATCCCCAAGCGACATCCACATCTGGGGTTTGATCCATGCATGCAGAGGTATGTTTACCTATGTATTTTAGTTAGTTTTAATTAATTAATTTATATTCTGATTGTTTGATTAATTTTTTTTCATAGCTTTACGCATATAGTTGTTGGATAGGGGAGAACTATATTGCGTAATTATTTTTCTAATGCATGGGTGTCATGGGATCAGATTCCTGTTGATGTACAACACCACTGTTCGAACATTGGCCTAAGTGGTTGAATGAGCCTGATGGGCCAAATTGGCCTATTAGGAATCATGGGCCTAAGTGGCCTAATGGGTTTTATGGGCCTAAGTGGCCTAAGGTGCCTAATGGGCCTAATGGGCCACATGGGCATTATGGGCCTAAGTCACTTAATGGGCATCATGGGTCTAAGTGGCCTAATGGGCCTAATGGGATTAATGAGTTTAGTGGGCCTAGGTGCTAGATGGATCAAATGGGCCAAATGGGCCTAAGTGGACTAATGGGACTAAGGGGCCAAATGGGCCTAATTGGCCTAAGTGTCCTAATGGGACTAAGTTGCCTAATGGTCCAGAGTTGTCTAATTGGCCTAATGAGATTAATGGGACTAATCAGCCTAAGTGGCGTAATGGACCTAATGAACCTAATGGGCCCAATGGGCCAAATTGTCCTAAGTTGCCTAATGGGGCTAATAGGCCAAAATGGCCTAATGGGCCAAAGTTTACTAATCGGCCTAATGGGCCTAATTTTCCTAATGGTCCTAATGGGCCTAAGTGGCCAAATGTGCTTAATGGGCCCAGTGGGCCTAAGTGTCCTAATGCGCCTAATGGGCCTTAGTGGCCTAATCAGAATAATGGGACTAAGTGGCCCAATGGGCCTAAGTGGCCTAATGGTCTTAATGGGATTAACGGGCCTAGGGGACAAATGTGCATGATGGGATGAATGGGCCAAATGGGCCTAATCGGTCTAATCGACCGAATGGGCCTAATCGACTAGATGGTCCTAATGGGCCTAAGTGGCCTAATGGGCTTAATGGACATAACAGACCTAGTGGTCCTAATGGTCACAATGGTCCTAATGGACCTAATGGGTCGAAGTGGCCTAAGTGGCCTAATCGGCCTAATCAACCAAATGGGCCTAGTGGGCCTTAGGGGCCTAAATGGTTAATTGGGCCTAAGTGGTTGAATGGGAATAATGGGCCAAATTGTCCTAGTGAGGGTAATGGGACTAATGGGCCTAAGTGGATGAATGGGCTTAAGGGACATAATGGGCCTAATGGGCCTAATGAGCATAAGTGGCCTCATGCGTTTAATGGGCCTAAGTTGCCTAATGGGCCTAGTGGGCCTAAGTGGCCAAATGGGCCTAGTGGGCCTAATGCACCTAATGGGACTAATGGGCCTATGTGGAATTATGGGCCTAATGGACCTAATGGGACTAATGGGTCCAATGGGCCTAAGGGGTCTAATGGGCCTAGGTGGCTGAATCAGCCTAATTTGCATAATGGGCCTAGTGGGCCTAAATAGAGGAATGGGCCTAAGTGGCCCAATAAGCTAATGGGACTAAGTGGTCTAATAGGCCTAAGTGTCTCAATGGTCCCAATGAGAATAATGGTCCTAAGTGGCCTAATGGGCCTAAGTGGCCTAATGGGCCTAATGGACATAATGGGCATAATGGGCCTAATGGGACCTAGTGCCCTAATGGTCCAAATGGGCCTAAGGTGCATAGTGGGCCTAATGGGCCTAATTGGTCTAATCGGCCTAAGTGACCTAATGGATCTTATGGGATTAATGGGCCTAGTGGGCCTAAGTTTCCTAATAGGCCTAATGGGATTTAGCGGGCAAATTGGCCCAATGGGCTTAATGGGCTTAACAGACCTAGGTGCCAGATGGGCCTAATGGAACGAATGGACCTAATGGGCCTAATGGGTCGAATGATCCTAATTATCCTAAGTGGCCTAATGGGATGAATGGGCCTAATGGGGACAAAGTGTCTTAATGGGCCTAAGTTGCCTAATCGGCCTAGTGAGATTAATGGGCCTAAGGGGCCTAATGGGCCAAAGAGGCCAAATGGGCCTAAGTGGCCTAATGGGCTAAGTTGACAAAGAGGCCTAAGTGGCCCAATGGGTCTAATGGGACTAAGTGGACTAAGTGGCCTAATGGGCATAATGGGCGTAAGTGGACGAATTCGCCTAATGGGCCTAAGTGGCCCAATGGGCCTAATGCGCCTAAGTGGACTGGTGGGAATAATGCGCCTTAATGGCCTTATGGGACTAAAGGGCCTTAGTGACCTAATGGGCCTTAATGGACTCATGGGACTAAATGGACTAAGTGGACTAATGGGACTAATGGGCCTAATGGGACGAATGTGCATAATGGGCCTAATGAGCCTAATGTTCCTACGTTGTTGAATGGGCCTAAGTGGCCCAATGGGGCTAATGGGACGAGTGGGTCTAGTTACCAAATGGGTTAAATGGTCATAATGGGCCTAGTTTGCCTAATGAGCGTAATGGGGCTAAGTGGCCTAGTGGTCCAAAGTGCCCTAATGGGCCTAATGGGCCTCAGTGGCCTAAACGACCTAATGGGCCGAATGGGTCAAAGTGGACTAATGGGTCAAATGAGCCAAAAGGGACTAATGGGCCTAATGGCTCGAAGTGGCCTAATGGGCCTAATGGGCCTAAGTAGCCTAATGGGCATAGTGGGCATAATGCACCTAAGTGGCTGAATGGGCCTAATGGGTCCAAGTGGCCTAATAGCCTGAATGGGCCTAATGTGCCTAGTGGGCCTAAGTGGCCTAATGGACCAAATGAGTCTAAGTGGCCTAATAGGCCTAATGTGCCTAATGTGCCTAGTGGGCCGAATGGGCATAAGTGGCCTAATGGGTCTAATGGGCCTAAGTGGCTCAAGTGGCCTAATGGACCAAATGGTCCTAAAAGTCCTAATGGGCCTAAGTGGCCTAATGAGCCTAATGGGATGAATGGGTGTAATTGGCCTAAATGGCCTAAGGGGCCTAATTGGTTTAATATGACTAATGGTCTTAATGGGATTAAGTTGTTGAATGAGCCTATTGGGACTAAGTGGCCTAATGGACCTAAGGGGCCTAAGGGGTCTAAGGAGCCTAATGGGCCTTACAGGCTGCATGGGCCTAAGTGGCCTCCTGGGCCTCATGGGCCTCATGGGACTAAATGTCCAAATGGGCCTAATGGGATTAATAGGCCTAGTGGGATGAATGGGATTAATGGGCCTTGGTGCCAAATGGGCCTAATGGGAAGAATGGACCTAATGGGCCGAATGGACCTGAGTGGCCTAATGGGCCTAATGGGTGTAAGTGGCCTTATGGGCCTAAGTGGCCTTATGGGCCTAAGAGACCTTATGGGCCTAAGTGGCCTAATCGACCTAATTGGCTTAATGGTCCTAATGGGCATAAGGGGCGCAATGGACCTAAGTGGCCTAATGGGACTAAGGGGCCTAATGGGACTAAGTGGCCTAATGGGACTAAGGGGCCTAATGGGACTAAGTGGCCTAATGGGCCTAGGTGGCCTAATGGGATTAATGGGATTTATGAGACTAGGGGCCAAATGGGCTGAATGGGGCTAATGGGCCTAATTAGCCGAAGTGCCCAAATCGGCCTATGTGGCCCATTGGGCCAAAGTTGCATGATCGACATAAGGGAAAAAATAGTCCTAATGGGCCTAAGTTGCCTAATGGTCCTAATTGGACTAAGTGGCCTATTGGACCTCATGGTCTAAATGGGCCTAAGGGGCCCAAAGGGACAAAGTTTTCTAATCGGCCTAATGGGCGTAATTGGCCTAACGAGCATAATGGGTTGAATGGGCCAAATGGTCCTAATTGGTCTAATCTGCCTAATGGGATTAATGGTCCTAGTGGACTTAAGTGCCCTAATGGGCATTAGTGTCTGAATTGGCCTAATGTGCCTAAGTGGCCTAATGGGCCTAAGTGGTCTAATGGGCTTAATGGGCATAACGAGCCTAGGGGCCAAATGGGCCTAATGGGCCTAATGAGATGAATGGGACTAATTAACCTAAGTACCCTAATGAGCCTAATGGGCCTAATGGGCCTAAGTGGACAAATGGGACTAAATTGCCTAATCGGTGTAATGGGCTTAATGGGCCTAAGGGGTCTAATGGGACTAATGGGCCTAAGTGGTCTAATGGGCCTAAGTGGCCTCATCGGCCTAATGGGATTAATGGACCAAGTGGATCTAAGTGGATGAATGGGCCTAATGGACCTTAGTGGTGTAATCGGCCTAATGGGACAAAGTGGACGAATGGGCTAAGTGGTTGAATGGGTCTAAGTGGCCTAATAGGGCTAAGTGGCCTAATGGGCCTAAGTGGCCTAATGGGCCTAATGGGTCTGAGTGGCCTAATGGTCCTAATGGTTCTAATGGGCCTAAGTGGACTAATGGGTAGATGTGGCCAAATGATAATAATGGAAATAATGGGACTAAGTGGAAAAAGTGGCTTAATGGGCCTATTGGGCCTAAGTGGTCTATTGGGCCTCAGTGGCCTAATGGTCCTAAGTGGTCCAATGGGCATAAGTGGCCTAATAGGCCGAATGATCCTTAGTGGTCTAATGCACCTAATGGGCCTAAGTGGCCTAATGGGCCTCAATGGCCTATTGGGCCTGAGTGGCCTAATGAGCCTGAGTGGCCTAATGTGCCTAATCAACCTAAGTGACCTAATGGGCCTAATCAGCTTAATGGGTCTAGGTGGCCAAATGAGTCGAATGAGCCTAAGTGGCCTAATGGGCCTAATGGGCCATGGTGGTCTAATGGGACTAATGGGCTTAAGTGTCCTAATGTGCCTAATGGACTAAGTGGCCTAATGACTCGTATAGGGCTATGTGGCCTAATGGGCCTCATGGGCCTAAGTGGCTTAATGGGTCTGATGGGCCGAATAGGGCCTAAGTGGCTTAATGACCCTAATCGGTCTCAATGGCCTAATGAGCCTAATGGGCCTAAGTTGCCTAATGAGCCTAATGAGCATAATGGACCTAAGTAGCCTAATGGGGCTGATGCACCTAATAAACCTAATGAGTCTAAGTGTCTTAATGAGCCGAATGGACCTAATTGGCCTGATGAACCTGATGGGCCTAATGGGCTGAATGGGTCGAAGTGGCCTGATGGGCCTAATGGGTCGAATGGGCCTAAGTGTCCTAATGATCCGAATTGGACTAAGTGTCCTAATGGGACTCATGGGCATAATGGATCTTAGTGGACTAATGGGCCTGATGACCCAATGTGACTAATGAGCCTCATGGGCCTAAGTGGCCTAATGGGCCTTAGTGGCCTAATGGACCTAATAGCCCTAATGGGACTAAGTGGCCTAATGGGCTTAATGGTCCTTAGTGGATTAATGTGCTGAAGTGGCCTAATTGTCATGATGGGCCTAGTGGGATTAAGTGGCCTAATGAGATGAATGAGACTAAGCGGCATAATGGGTCTAAGTGGCCTAATGGACCAAATAGCTCTAATGGGCATATGTGGCCTAATGGGTGTGATGGACCTTAGTGTCCTCATGGGCCTAATGGACCTAATGGGACTAAGTAGACAAAGTAGCCTAATTGGGTTAATGGGCCTAATGGTCCTAAGTGTCCTAATAGGTCAAATGGTCCTGATGGGCCTAATGGGCCTCAATCACCTAATTGGACTCATTGGCCTAATGGGCCTTAGTGTCCCAATGGGTCTAATGGGCCTAAGTGGCCTAATGGGACTAAGTGTCCTCATGGGCCTGATGGGTATCATGGGCCTAATGGGCCTCACTAGTCTAAGTGGCCTAATGGACCTCATGGGCCTAAGTGTCCTAACGGGTTGAGTGAGCCTCATGGACCTAAGGGGCTGAATGGGCCTGACTTTCCTTATGGGCCTTAGTTGCAGAATGTGCCTAATGGGATTAATGGGTCTGGTAGTCCTGATGCGAATAATGGGCCCAAGTGGCCCAATGGGCCAAATGGGTGTAAGTAGCCTAATGGGCCTAATGGCCCTAATTGGCCTAATGACCCTAATGGACTTAATGGGCCTAAGTGTCCTAATGTGACTAATGGGCCTAATGGGGCGAATGGACTTAAGTGGCCTAAGTGTCCTAATGGGAATAATGGGCCTAAGTGGTCGAATGAGCCTAAGTGGTAGAATGAGCCTAAAGGACCTGAGTGATAGAATGGGCCTAAGGGGCTTAATTGGCCTAATGGTCCTAATTTACCTCATGAGCCTAATGGGACTATGTGGACTGATGGGCCGAATGGGCCTCATGGGCGTATGATGCATCACCAAAAGCTCAAATCGAGTAAGTGAAAACGAGCAGCGTAATGTAGCCGAATTTACCAAGGCTTAAAAGAAAATCCACCCACCAAGGTTTCTCCATGATTAAAGACCACGTCACCAGCAATAGATATGCACCACCAATTCTGGGAAAAGGGAAGAGGCTAAAGCTTGAGGAATGCACAACAAGCTTCACAAATTCGTCCAATTCAAACATCACCATTACAAAGGGGTGAAAATACATTATAAAGACAAAATAAAGAAAGAAAAATTCCCCAATTTGAGTTACAAGGCATGGGGAATTCAAAAGGCACATAAAAAGCACAAAACAACACTTTCCCATGCCATTTAATGACCCCACTAGCTAAAGTAGTGAGATTCCCTCTTAATAATGTTTTTCTCCACCTTCTCTCTCTTCTTTAATGTGTTTCTACGAATTTCCATCCATTTCCATGTGGGTAAGTAATTTTGGGCCCCAAATAAGTGTGTTGTGGCCCACAATGGTGTTGGATTCCAAGAAGTGCGGGCTGGTCCAATTCAAATAACAATTGGGATTAAAATTTTTATCAAGAACAAAATTATTCTTCATGGGCTGAATCTGATTCATATCATTCCCCCCTAGTTAGAGAGTATTTGCCCTCAAATCCATTACATCATCTTCTTTAATGTAAGAAGATAAGTCCCCAATGTTGAACGTTGCAGAAATGCCACCAAAGTCATCTGGTAAATCAATTTTGTAGGCATTGTTTCCCACTCATTCAACCACTTTGAATGGAAATTCAGCTCGTGTTGCCATCTTGATCTTCCTTTTGGATGGAAATCTCTCCTTGTGAAGGTGAATCAACACTTTGTCTCTAGGTTGGAAAATATTATGCTTCCAATGATTGTTTTCTTACCTCTTGTATGCTTCATTAGACATCTCTGTTTGAGCACGAATAGATTCATGGAGTTTCCTCATCTGCTTTGTCTTCTCCTCCGCATCAATATTCACCTGAAAATTAAGAGGCAATGAGAACAATTATATAGGAGTTATTGGATTGATTCCATAAACCACTTCGAATGGAGAATGCCGAGTGGTAGCACTGGGAGATCTATTGTATGAAAATTCAGCGTGTGAAAGTTGAAAATCCCAATCTCTAATGCTCTTGTTCACCAATGCTCTCAGAATAGTACCCAATTTACGATTGGTAACTTCTATTTTCCCATCCGTTTGAGGGTGATGGGATGTGCTGAAAAGAAGTTTTGTACCAAATTTCCCCCATAATTTCCTCGAAAAATGGCTGAGAAATTTTGTGACTCTATCTGAAACGATGCTGTGAGGAATTCCATGAAGGCGAACAATCTCTTTGAAAAACAATTCTACCAATTTCACTGCATCTTCAGACTTATGAAAAGGTATGAAATGAGCCATCTTAGAAAATTGATCAACAACAACCATAATTGAATCTTTACCTTGCTAAGTATTTGGTAAATCCATAATGAAATCCATGCTGAGATCTTCCCATGGCTTCTCCAGAATAGGTAATAGAGTGTATAAACTAGGCTTGAAATGACTCTTTTCTCTTTGACATGTTCCAAATCTCGAAATAATTTCTTGGACATCTGATTGCATCTTTAGCCAGTAGAAATTCTCCTTTAGTATCTCCAAGGTTTCATGGATGCCAAAATGACCAGCAAGTCCCCCTTCATGTGCTTCCCGAATGAGCAAGTCCCTGTAATTACCCATTGAAACACACAACTTGTTTCTCTTAAAGAGAAACCCATAATGTACAGAATAATCCTCCACAAATCCATCTTGACATTGGATTAAAATAGAATTAAACTCCATGTCATTTTGATAATCTTCTCTCATAAGATGAAATCCAAGAATTCGAGCATCTAGAATGGTAAGTAATGCATACCTTTGAGATAAAGCATCCGCCACCAGGTTATCTTGACCCTTATTGTATTTGGAAACAAATGAGAATGATTGTAAGAATTCCACCCACTTTTGATGCCTTGAACTCATCTTGTGTTGACCATTGATAAACCTCAATGCCTGATGGTCATAATGAAGAACAAACTGCCTTAGTCTCAAATAATGAGACCAATGATCTAGGGCTATTATAACCACATAAAATTCCTTATCATAGGTGATGTAATTTATCCTTGAATCATTCAGTTTCTCACTGAAATATGCAATAGGATGCTTGATTTGGATGAGAACAGCGCCTATCCCAACTCCACTTACATCACATTCCACTTCAAAGACTTGATAAAAATCAGGAAATTTCAAAACTGGTGATTCACACAAATTCTTCTTAATGTTTTCAAATTATTCATTTGTTCCCTTTGACCACTCAAATTTCCCCCTTTTCAAGCATTCAGTGATAGGTGCCATGATAGTGCTGAAATTGGAATCAAAGCGACGATAAAAAGATTCCAAACCATGGAAACTTCTTACTTCAGTAATTGATTCTGGTTGTGGCCAAGACTTGATTGCTTCCACTTTTGATTCATCCACCATGACACCTTCTTTGGTTAGAACATATCCCAAAAACACCACTTCTGTTGAAAAGAACTCGCATTTTTCAAGCTTCCCATATATCTTTTGTTTTCGTAGAACGTCAAATACCCACCGAAGATGATCCACATGTCTCTCCACATCCTTGCTGTAAATCAAAATATCATCCAAATAAACAACCACAAATTTACCAAGAAATGGTTTCAGAACATCATTCATGAGTCTCATGAATGTTCTAGGAGCATTTGAGAGGCCGAATGGCATGACCAGCCACTCAAACAATCCGCCTTTAGTTTTGAAGGTCCTTTTCCACTCATCCCCTTCATTCGAATCTGGTGGTATCCACTACAAAGATCAACCTTCAAAAATATTGATGAACCATGTAATTCATCAAGCATATCATCGAGTCATGGGATTTAATACCTATATTTGATGATAATATTATTTATAGCTCTACTATCAATGCACATGCGATACATACCATCTTTCTTTGGGACTAATAATGCTGGAATAGAACACAGGCTCATGCTTGGCCTTATAAAGCCTCGATCCATCAACTCGTCTACTTGCTTCTACAATTCCCTTGATTCTCTAGGATTACACCGATATGCTGGTTTATTTGGAAATTGTGCACCCGGTACAAGATCAATCTGGTGTTCAATGCCTCTAAATGGTGGTAATACTACTGGAAGATCATTAGGAAAAACGTCATGATATTCCCCAATTAAGGAATGAGCTAACAGATGTTGATGACTCTTCTCCTCATGGCATGAATTTTCCATCATCAGTAAATAAAAAATTGGATTTTGCTTATTTATGGATTTCTCCACTTGATCTTTGTTGATAAAGATACTATCTTTGGGAACTTCTAGAAAAAATATTTCTTGAAGAGTTTGGGATGGCTTCAAAGGAGAAAGTGTGATATTCTTTTCCCCAGATTGAAAAGAATATGTGTTCTTCCTCCCATCATATTTCACTTCCTTGTCAAATTGCCAAGGCCTTTCCAACAACAAGTGACAAGAATACATAGGAATAACATCACACAATACTTCATCAACATAGTTCTTACCAATGGAGAATGAAATCAAAACCTATTTGTTGACTTGGAGTGTGCTCCCATTGTTCAACCATTTCAATTTATACGAGTGAGGATGATTCTGAGTTGGAATCTTCAATTTCTACACTAGTGTTGTTGAAGCCACATTTGTACAACTTCCACTATCAATAATCACCATGCATACCTGCTGATAAATGGTGCATCAAGTTTGGAACAATTTTTCTCTTTGATCTTCTTCTGGGCAGATTTGAGCTTGAAAAACTCTTCGTAGTACCAACATGTTTCCCACATCAGCTGCTTCCACAACATGTTCCTCATTTTCAGATTCTTCACCATCATGTTCATCCTCTTTGATTTCCTCTTCAATCTCTTTAATCTCTTTAATAGTAATAATTTTATTGTCAGGGAAATTTGCCTGAAAATGACCATATCCATGGCATTTGAAACACTTTCGATTACCACGTTCAAAGGAGTTGGACTTCCCTTTTGATTGTTCCATAGATTTCTATTTCCCTTTATCTAGCATCTTGTTCCTTCCAAATTCCTTCTCACCGATACCAAATTTATTAAAAGAAATACCTTTATAAAAATTTGTACCTCTATTGTAAATTTTGAGCATCTGTTACTTTGTGGTCTGTTTTTGCTTTTCCACCTTGGTCGCTAGTTTGGAAACATCATCAAGTGAGTAGAATGGTTGAAACTCCATTGAATGTGAAATTTCTTCATTTAATCCACCCAAAAATATTGCAATTTTTTTCTATTTATATTTTGGAACATCACTTCGCATCAATAAATGATCAAACTCCCAAATGTACTCTTCAATAGATTTATCTCCTTGTCTAAGGCTATGCAGTCGGAAATAAAGATCTTGCTTATAATTATCAGGTAGAAATCGTCTCCTCAAAAGCCTTTTCAACTTATCCCATGAGCATATTTTACCTTTGTCATCACATTCCCACTGTTTCTTCATATTTTCCCCCCATAGAGATGCATAATCTTTAAATTTTAGAATGGATACCTTGCACTTCTTCTCGTCAGAACAATTCTTAAATTCGAAGAAACGTTCAATTTCCTTCATCCAATCCAGAAAATCATCCAGATTCATACTCCCATAAAAATCTGGAATTTCAATCTTCAACCCTCTTTCAATATCTTCATCATCTCTTCTTATTTTCATATCCACCTCTGAATCACTAGAATCATCACCATTTGCATGATCTTCATAAAATAGTGCTGGATTGCGCCTATTATGCGGTGATGGATGTCAAGGATGCCGCTGCGGTAAAAGGGAGTCAGGTCACCGTGCTCTCAATAGTTGATCAAGTTGCTCACCGATTTGAGTAATTTGTGATTGTAGTTGTGTGTTATCTATTTCCCATGGAGAAGGAGGAGTAAAAGATACACTTTTGCGAGACATGATGGAGAGTAATAAGAAGAATGCGATAGAACTTACTCATTGGAACTGCACCTCTGATACAACTGATGTGTCGCCAGAAGCTCAAATCGAGTAAGTGAAAAGGAGCAGCTTAATGTAGCAGAATTGACCAAGGATTAAAGGAAAATCCACCCGCCAAGGTTTCTCCATGCTTAAAGACCACGTCACCAGCAATGGAGATGCACCACCAATTCCAAACAAAGGGAAGAGGCTAAATCTAGAATAATGCACAACAAGCTTCACAAATTCGTCCAATTAAAACATCACCATTACAAAGGGATGAAAATACATTATAAAGAAAAAATAAAGAAAAAAAATGCCCCAATTCGAGTTACAAGGAGTGCGGGCTGGTCCAAATAAGTGTGTTATGGCCCACCATGGTTTTGGATGCCAAGAAGTGCGGGCTGGTCCAATTCGAATAACAATTGGGCTTAAAATTTTTATCAATCCCAAAATTATTCTCCTTGGGTGGAATCTGATCCATATCAGCATAATGGGCCTCAGGGGCCTAAGTGGCTTGATGGGACTAGTGGGCCTAATGATCCTAAGTGGCCTAATGGGTTTAAGTGTCCAAATGGTTTGAATGGGCCTAATGTTCCTAGTAGGCCTAAGTGGCCAATGGGTCTAATGGGATGAATGGGCCTAAGTGGCCTAAGTGGCCTAATCAGTCTAATCGAAGTGGTCAACCATGAGGAAAGTCTCTTATTTACTTCTAATAAATTCTCAGGAAGAGGAATCATATCGTTGGAAGAGAACCTTGGTATGCCCAACAGATCCTTCCCGATGACCTACCTGGGTGCTCTGATCTCCCCCAACAAGCTCCTCATTAAACATTTTTATATAGTTACTGAAAGGATCGTTGGTCACATCCTCAATTAGAAAAAAATGTTTTTGTCCTTTGGGGGAAGTATCACCTTGATCATATCGGTTTTATCCTCTATCCCAATGCACATCCTGTCCACTCTCAAGGTCCCAAAGAAGTTTATTTCGAATATTGTGTCCATTTTGATTTCCTTTTTATGGGATGGTCATCTTCATGATAAATTTCACTGGGCTTCCTGGGATAAGTTGGCAAAAACTATTGAAGAAGGCAGGATTAACCTTAAGAGTGTTTTAGCGATGATGAATGGCCTTCATGCCAAATTGGCCTGGGAGGTTCTTGAGGGGATTTCCTTGTGAAAAAAAACATGGAAATTCCTATGGCCTTGAGGGGTGCTCATCCAGACACAATCCATACAACATTATAAGGATGATCCAACCCCATCTCCCACTTCTTTAGCAACACTTACACTAGATTATAGGCAGAGGTGATTTAGCTTTTGGCACCATAACTGGTGAGGGAAAATTCTTGGTTTTCCTTGCTTTCTGACACCAAAAATCTCTTTCAGGGAGGCCTAAAATCACCCCACTCTTATTCGGTCCACCTTGGATAAGAATCATAGGAATATTTTTGAAAGTATAGTTTTGTCTGATGATCTGGATAAATGTGTCTTCACAGCCTCTGCAAATTGTACCTTTTCCCTCAAAGCCTTTGCTAAGATTCAATATATCACTTCTCCCCTGGATCGATGGGGTGAGGTGTTGTGGTTTAAATCCATTCCTTCCAAATACCTTTTCCTGGTTGGCATGTCAGGCACAATTCCCTTCTATCTGATGATAATGTCCAGTGCAAAGGTGTAAGCCTGGCCTCAAAATGCTTCTGTTGTAGGGAGACCAGTACTGAAACCTCTGCTCATTTATTCTTTAACAGTGAATTGGCCAAGGCTATCTAGATTTATTTTGGGAAGTTAACATGATGGTCTGATTGGGCCTTCAGTGCTGACCTATTCCTCTAGCATTGGTTCCTTCCAGCGGACAGTTCCAGCGGGGAGAGAAAGGGAAGGGCTCTCATTTTCTTTGATGGTTGTTGGACGATCTGGTCTTCAAGGAACGATAGGAGGTACCAGTGTAGCCCACTTTCCACTATGGGTCTTGTTTTCAAAACCAAAAACATCATTATGGATTTCTACAGGTTTTCCAGTAACCTAGTAAATGTGCCTTCCATATAACTGATTCTCCCTCTACAAGCCTCCCTTTCTCCTCCTTCTGCCCAGGGGAATTTTGTCTGATGGCGTCCGCCTCTTTTTGGTTATAAAATGAATAGTGATGTCTCGATTCATATGGGTTCGATGTGTGGGGGGGGAGTTATTTGTGACACTACAGGTTCTGTTGTCGTTGCGTTTTCAGCCTTCTTGGGGACCAGTGACTCCCTATAAGTAGAAGCCTTGGCCCTGCTTGACGGTCTCAAACTTTGAAGATAGAGGATCCTCCCCATCAGAAGATTGAGACAGATTATCTTACCCTCTATAATGTTTTGTTAGGTAAGGGGACTACTCCCTGGTCCATAGAGTATTCCCTCAGGAGATACAAGTCAATCATGAACAACTAGATGACTATTCTTCATACCTAGAGAGAGGGAAATAATGTGGCTGATTTTCTTGCATCTAGAGCATCTCCAGATTACCGTCTGACTATTTTCTCAAGTCCTGGATCTTTTCCCTCATAAGGTATGCATTTTATCCAGGCTGATGCTTTGAGGCTTCATTTCTTTAGACCCCCTTAAACACTCATTTGTGAACTTCTTCCATTTCATTAATAAAATATAAAAAGGATTTTGTGGTGGTGGTGGTGGTATAATCAAACAATTGGGCCTAATGGGCCTAAGTTGCCTAATGGGCCAAATCGTCCTAGATGGTAGAATGGGCCTAAGTGGCCCACATGGCCTAATTTTCCTTGGTGGCCGAATGGGCCTAATGGTCATGATAGGCCTAATTGGCATAATGGTCCAAATCAACCTAGGTGGCTAAATGGGCTTAAGTGGCCCACAGGGCCTAATTTGCAGTGGTGGCCGAATGGGCCTAATGGGCCTGATAGACCTAAGTGGCCTAATGGGCCTAATGGACCTAATGGGCCTAATGGTCCTCATGGGAATAAGTGGCTTAATAGTCCAAATGGGTCAAACTGGACTAATGGGCCTAATTGGACTAATTGTTTTAATGGGCCCTAGGGGCCTAATGGGCTTATTGGACCTAGGTGCTAAATGGGCCTAATGGGTCGATTGGGGATAATGGGCCTAAGTGGCCTAATGGGAGTAATGGGAATAAGTGGACTAATGGGCCTAAGTGGCTTATTCGACCTAATGGGCTTAATGGTACAAATGGGCCTAATGGGCTTAATGGGCTTAAGTGGCTTAATGGGCCTAAGGAGCCAAATAGGCCTAAGTGGCCCAATGGGTTTGGGTGGCCCAATGGGATTAATGGGCTTAACGGGCCTAGGGGAAAAGGGTCTAATGGACTGAATGTGCCTCAGCGGCCTAATGGGAATAAACGGCCTAATGGGCCTAAGCGGCCTAATGGGACTAAGCGGCCTAATGGGCCTAAGCAGCCTAATGGGCATAAGTGTCCTAATCATCCTAATGGGTGTAATGGTTGTTATGGGCCTAATGGTTCTAATGGGCCTAAGGGGCCCAATGGGCCTAAGTGGCCTAATGGTCCTAGCTGGCCTAATGGACTTAACGTGCCTAGGCTTCAAATGGGCCTAATTGGCCTTAGTGGCCTTATGAGCCTAATCGGTCGAGGTGGCATAATGGGAAAAAGTTTCCTAATCGACCTAATGGAAAAAATGAGCCCAATGGGCTGAATGGGCCAAAGGGACCTAAGTGGCCAAATAGGCCTAATGAGCCAAATTTTCCCAATTGGCCTAAGTGGACTAATGGGCTTAATGGGCTTAATGTTCCTAATGGGCCAAAGTGGTCTAAGGGGCCTATGTGGTCTAATCAGCCTGATGGGCTTAATGGGATTAGTGGCCCTAAGTGGCCTAATGGGACATGGTCGCCTAATCAGCCTACTAGTGATAAGTGGCCCAATGGGCTTAATGGGATTAACGGGTCTAGGGGGCTAATGGGCCTAATTGGAATGAGTGGTCTAATAGACTTAATGGGCCTAAGTGGCCTCATGGGCCTAAAGATCATGAGTGGCCTAATGGGCCTAAGTGGCCTCATGGGCCTAATAGGCCTAATGGGCCTAAGTGGACTATATGGCCTAATGGGCCGAATGGGCCTAAGTGGCCGAATGAGACTAATGGGTTTAATGGACCGAAGTGGCCAAATGGGCCAAATGGGCATAATAGGCTGAAGTGGCCTAATGGGCGTAATGGGCCCAAGTGGCCTAATGTGCCCAATGGGCCTAAGCGGCCTAATGTGCCCAATGGGCCTTTGTGGATTAATGGGTCAAATGGGATGAATGGGTCGAATGGGACTAAGTGGATAATCGGCCTAAAGGGCCTAATGTGTGAAAGTGGTCTAATGGACCTAAGTGGTCGAATGGGCCTAAGTGACCTAATGGGGCTAATGGGCCTAAGTGGTTGAATGAACCTAAGTGGCTTAATGGGGTTATTGGGCCTAAGTGGCATAATCAACCTAAAGGTCCTAATGTGCAAAAGTGAACTAATGGACCTAAGTGGTAGAATGGGCCTAAGTTGGCTAATGGGGCTAGTGGACCTAAGTGGTCGAATGGGCCTAAGTGGCCTAATGGAGCTAGTGGACCTAAGTGGCGAAATGGGCTTAAGTGGCCTAATGGACCTAATGGGTGTAGGGGGCCTAATTCACCTTATTGTCCTAATGGGACGAAGTGGCCCAATGGGATTAATGGGACCAAGTACCCGAATGAGACAAATGTGTCTAAGGGGCCCAACTGGACTAATGGGCCGAATGGGCCTAAGTGGCCTAATGGGCCTAAGTGGCATGATGAGCCTAATGGGCCTTAGTGGCCTGATGGGCCTTTTGGGCCAAAGTGACCACATGGGCCTAATGGGACTAAGTGGCATAAGTGGCCTAATTGGACTAATCAACCGAATGGGCCTAAGTGGCCTAAGGGCCTCCTGGGACCAAGTTTATAAATGGGCCTATTTGGCCTTAGTGGCTCAGTGGGCCTAAATTTCCAAAGTTCCCTCATGAGCCTAATGGGATGAATGGGATGAATGGTCCAAATTGGGCTAATGGGGCTAAGTAGCCTAATGGGCCTAAGTGGCATAATGAGCCTAAGTGGCCTGAATGGGTCTAATGGCCTGAATGGACCTAATGGTCTGAATTGGCCAAATGTGCTAAATGGGCCTAATGGGCCGAAGTGGCCTAATGGGCCTAATGGCCCAAATGGGGTTAATGGACCAAATGAGGTTAATGGACTGAATGATTCTAATGGGACGAATGGGCCCAATGGGCTCACTACTAGAAATGCAGGATTTCCCAACAGTTCTGAACCTTTGGGAAAGGTTGCAAAACCATTGGTATATATTATACCAATGGTTCTGCAAACCATAGGGAAGCAAGCCATTGGGAAATCTATTCCCAACGGTTTACACTGAACCATTGGGATAGGTTAGAAAAAATGAACCTATCCCAACGGTTGTGCCAAACTGTTGGGATAGTTTTTCCCAACGGTTTGTCTTGAACCATTGGGATAGTTTTTTCCAATGGTTTGTCTTGAACCGTTGGGAAAACCAAGCAGACGACTTCTTTCCCAACGGTTTCTAAACCGTTGGGAAAGGATTTTTACCAACGGTTCATAGAACCGTTGCTAAAAAAATTACTAAGAGATTCTATGCCAACGATTTCAAACTGTTGGCATAGCCTATGCTGTGCAAATTGCACAGTAGCCTGAAATTTTCACAGCAGCCACCCTCTCATTTTTGTGAATTTTGCACAGCACCCAGTCCATTCCCTCTCATTTTCAATCATTTCCAATTATTGTACCTGCAATAAACTAACACATACATATACAATTATTGTACCTGCAATAACCAACTAACACATACATATAGAGAACAAATACACATTTAACATATAATGCATCATGGAACTATACACATCCAGAATTAAATCAGAATTCATAATGTAATTATAAACATACATAATTCATTTAGAATTCAATTTAAAATTTAGATGACAATTATATGTGGAATCCAGAATTCAATTCATAATTTGATCGGTTTCCATATGTTTTTATTAGAAATGATGTCCATTTTAAACAAAATACATACACCTAGAGTGATAACGGCCACACTGTGCCTCTGATTGAGGCAAGGTTAACTCGTACACATCACAAATGACCCACGGATCATTTTCCTAAAGTATCAACATATTCTGAAAGCGTTTGGTCGGTTTTTCATATGCCAGTTGTTGTTTTTACTTAAAATGAAGTGCTTTTTAAATAAAAGAGAGACACTTTGAGTGGTACGGGCCACACCGCACCTCGGATTTAGGCGGAGTTAAATTGTACACATCACAAATGACCCATGGATCATTGTTCTAAAATATCAACACAATCAGAATCCGTTTGGTTGGTTTTCCATATGTACTTAAAATGTTGTCCATTTTAAACATAAGAGAGACACTTTGGGTGGTTCCGGCCACACCGCGACTTGGATTGAGGCACGGTTGACTCATACACGTAACATATGACCCATGGATCATTTTCCTAAACTTTCAACATATTCCGAATTCATTTGGTCTGTTTTTCGTATGCTAGTTGTTCTTTTCACTTATAATCATGTCCATTTTAAACAAAAGAGACACAATTATAGTGGTATCGATCACAACGCATATTGTATTTATATGGGGTTGACTCGTACACATCTCAAATGACCCATGGATCATTTTCCTAAAGTATCAACACAATCTAAATATGTTTGGTCGGTTTTCCGTATGTCAGTTGATGTTTTCACTTAAAATGATGTCCTTTTGAAACAAAATACAAACACTTTGAGTGGTGTCAGCCACACTGAGCCTCAGATTGAGGCAGGGTTTATTCGTACACATCAAATATGACCCATGGATCGTTGAACTAAAGTATCAACACAATCAGAATTCGTTTGGTCAGTTTTCTGTATGTACTTAAAATGTTGTCCATTTTAAACAAAAGAGAGACACTAATAGTGATTCCGGACACACCGTGCCTCATATTGAGGCAGGTTTGATTCTTAAAGTTCACATATGACCCATGGATCATTTTACTAAAGTATCAATACATTTCTAATGCGTTTGGTCAGTTTTTCGTATGTCACTTGTTGTTTTCATTTAAAATGATGCCCGTTTTAAGAAAAAGAGAGACACTATGAATGGTGATAGCCACACTGTGCCTCATATTGAGGTAGGGTTGACTTGTACACGTCATATATGACCCATGGATCATTGTCCTAAAGTATCGACATAATCAGAATCTGTTTGGTCGGTATTTCATATGCTAGTTGTTGTTTTCACTTAAAATGAAGTACATTTTAAACAAAAGAGAGACACTTTGAGTGGTGAAGGTCACACCGTGACTCTTATTGAGGTGAGGTTGACTTGTACACATCACATATGACCCATGGATTGTTCTCCTAAAGTTTCAATAGAAACTGAATGCGTTTGGTCGGATTTCCGTGTGTACTTAAAATGTTGTCCATTTTAAACAAAAGAGAGACACTTAGAGTGATCCCGGCCACACCGCAACTCAGAATGAGCCTGGGTTGGATTGTACATGTCACATATGACCCATGGATCGTTGTGATAAATTATAATCCAAATCTGAATGCGTTTGGTCAGTTTTCCATATGCTAGTTGTTCTTTTCACTTATAATCCTATCCATTTTAAACAAAAGAGACACAATTAGAGTGGTACCGACCACACCGTGCCTCGGATTTAGATGGGGTTGACTTTTACACATCTCAAACGACCCATGGATTATTTTCCTAAAGTATCAACACAATCCGAATGTGTTTGAGCGGTTTTCCGTAGGCCAATTGATGTTTCACTTAAAATGATATCCTTTTGAAATAAAAGAGAGACACTTAAAGTGGTTCCGGCCACACCACGACTCGTATTGAGGAAGGGTTGAGTTTTACATGTCACATATGACCCATGGATAATTTTACTATAGCATTAACACATTTAGAATGTGTTTGGTCAGTTTTTCATATGTCACTTGTTGTTTTCACATAAAATGATGTCCATTTTAAACAAAAGAGAGACACTATGAATGGTTCCGACCACACCGCTCCTCGTATTGAGGCGGGGTTGACTCGTAAACATCACATATGACTCATGGATCATTGTGCTAAAGTATCGACACAATCATAATCTGTTTGGTCAGTTTTCCGTATGCTAGTTGTTGTTTTCACTTAAAATAAAGTCCATTTTAAACAAAAGAGAGACACTTTGAGTGGTGTTGGCCACACCACACCTCAGATTGAGGAAAGGGTTACTCTTACACATCAAATATGACCCATGGACCGTTCTTTTAAAGTTTCAAGGGAAACCGAATGCGTTTGGTCAGTTTTCCGTATGTACTTAAAATTTTGTCCATTTTAAACAAAAGAGAGACACTTAGAGTGATCTCGGACACACCGTGACTTGAATTGAGCTCGAGTTGGATCATACACGTCACATATGACCCATGAATCATTGTGATAAATTATCAATAGAATACGAATGCGTTTGGTCGGTTTTCCGTATGCCAGTTGTTCTTTTCACTTATAATCCTATCCATTTTAAACAAAAGAGACACTGTTAGAGTGGTACCGGCCACACCACACCTCCAATTTAGATGGGGTTGACTCATAAATGTCTCAAATGAACCATGGATCATTGTACTAAAGTATCAACACAATCCGAATGTGTTTGGTCGGTTTTCCGTATGCCAGTTGATGTTTTAACTTAAAATGATATCCTTTTGAAACAAAAGAGAGATACTTAGAGTGGTGCCGGCCACACCACACCTCGAATTGAGGCGGGGTTGACTCTTTCACGTCACATATGACCCATGGATCGTTGTTCTAAAGTATCAACACATTTTGAATGCGTTTGGTCAATTTTTTTGTATGTCACTTGTTGTTTTCACTTAAAATGATGTCCATTTTAAACAAAATAGAGACACTATGAATGGTTTTGGACACACCATGATTTTTATTGAGGAAGGGTTGACTCATACACATCAAATATGACCCATTGATCGTTTTCCTAAAGTATCGACACAATCAGAATCCATTTTGTCAGTTTTCCGTATGCTAGTTGTTGTTTTCACTTAAAATGAAGTCCATTTTAAACAAAAGAGAGACACTTTGAGTGGTGTCGGCCACACCATGCCTCGGATTGAGGCGAGGTTGACTCTTACAAGTCACATATGATCCATGGATCATTATCCTAATGTTACAATGGAAACCAAATGCATTTGGTCAGTTTTCCGTATGTACTTAAAATGTTGTCAATTTTAAACAAAAGAGAGACACTTAGAGTGATTCCGGACACAACGTGACTCAGATTGAGCCCGGGTTGGCTTTTACACGTCACATATACCCCATGGATCATTGTGATAAATTATCATCATAATCTAAATGTGTTTGGTCGATTTTCATTATGCCAGTTGTTCTTTTCACTTATAATCCTATCCATTTTAAACAAAAGAGACACAGTTAGAGTGGTACCGGCCACACTACACCTCAAATTTAGACGGTGTTGACTCGTACACATCTCAAATTAACTATAGATAATTTTTATAAAGTATAAACACAATCCGAATGTGTTTGGTTGGTTTTCCGTATGCCAGTTGATGTTTTCACTTAAAATGATATCCTTTTAAAACAAAAGAGAGACACTTAGAGTAGTGCCAGCCACACCGCACCACAGATTGAGGCAGGGTTGACTCTTACACGTCACATATGACCCATGGATCATTTTCCTAAAGCATCAACACATTTTGAATGCGTTTGGTCAGTTTTTTGTATGTCACTTATTGTTTTCACTTAAAATGATGTCCATTTTAAACAAAAGAGAGACACTATGAATGGTGTCGGCCACACCGCACCTCAGATTGAGGCGGGGTTGAATTTTACACATCACATATGACCCATGGATCATTGTTCTAAAGTATCAACACAATCAGAATCCGTTTGGTCGGTTTTCCGTATGCTAGTTGTTGTTTTCACTTAAAATGGAGTCCATTTTAAACAAAAGAGAGACACTTTGAGTGGTGTTGGCCACACCGCGACTCTTATTGAGGAAATGTTGACTCATACACGTCACATATTACCCATGGATCGTTATCCTAAAGTTTCAATGGAAACCGAATGTGTTTGGTCAGTTTTCTGTATGTACTTAAAATATTGTCCATTTAAAAAAAAGACACTTAGAGTGATCCCGGCCACACCACGACTCGGATTGAGCCCGGGTTGAATCGTACACATTACATATGACCCATGTATAGTTGTGATAAATTATCAACAGAATCCGAATGTGTTTGGTTGGTTTTCCGTATGCCAGTTGTTCTTTTCACTTATAATCCTGTCCATTTAAAAAAAAAGAGACACAGTTAGAGTGGTACTAGCCACACCGAGCCTCAGATTTAGACAGGGTTGACTCGTACACATCTAACATGACTCATGGATCATTTTTCTAAAGTATCAACATAATCCGAATGCGTTTGGTCGGTTTTTCGTATGCCAGTTGATGTTTTCACTTAAAATGATATCCTTTTGAAACAAAAGAGAGACACTTAGAGTGGTTCCGGCCACACCGCACCTCGGATTGAGACGGGGTTGACTCGTACACGTCACATATAACCCATGGATTGTTTTCCTAAAGCATCAACACATTTAGAATGTGTTTGGCCAGTTTTTCGTATGTCACTTGTTGTTTTCACTTAAAATGATGTCCATTTTAAACAAAAGAGAGACACTATGAATGGTGTCGGCCACACCGCGACTTGGATTGAGGCGGGGTTGACTCGTACACGTCACATATTACCCATGGATCATTGAGCTAAAGTATTGACACAATCATAATCTGTTTGGTCGGTTTTCGATATGTACTTAAAATGTTGTCCATTTTAAACAAAAGAGAGACACTTAGAGTGATCCCGGCCACACTACGACTTGGATTGAGGCGCGGTTGACTCGTACACGTCACATATGACCCATGGATCATTGTCCTAAAGTTTCAATAGAATTTGAATGTATTTGGTTGGTTTAGCATATGTTAGTTGTTGTTTTCAATTAAAATGAAGTCCATTTCAAACAAGGCATAATTCACATAACATGGAGAATGTACAACAAGACTTTGTATTGAAATTAAAGTATATAATCACATGAATTTGATGAGTATGGGATAATAAGATTACCAAGAAATTCATATAATTCAAGACATACAAAAATGGAATAATCTTAAATAACATTTTATGATCAGAGAAATAAAAAAAATCATGTGAAATCAAGGAGGGTGGGGGGATGTCTGGGGGTCTAGGGAAGAGGGTGGGGGGCTGTTCGGGGGGGATGTCTGGGGGGCTGTCTGGGGGGATATCCGGGGGGCTGTCCGGGGGGTGTCTGGGGGGCTTTCCGGGGACCAAGGAGGGGGGTGGGGGGCTGTGCGGGGGGCTATCCGGGGGGGGGGTGTTTGAGGGGGTGTCTGGGGTCCAAGGAGGAGGGTGGGGGGCTGTCCGGGGGGCTGTCCGGGGGGTGTCTGGGGGGTTGTCCGGGGTCCAGGGAGGAGGGGGGAGGGCTGTCCGGGGGGCTGTCCGGGGGGGGGGGGGCTGTCCGGGGTCCAAGGAGGATGGCGGGGGGTTGTCTAGGTTCCAAGAAGGAGGGGGGTTGTCCAGGGGTTCCCAAACACACAAAACTCTATAAGCATGCTCAAGATACACCGCAACCACTAAAAGACAACAACATACATGAAAAAAAACAATATATAAAAATAACTCAACTCCAATACTATACTATGGGTCGAGATAAAACCAACAACTAGAATAGATTAAACATCAAATCTCAGTAATATTAGTCAAAAATGTAATGAATCAATTTGTCCCACATCACCATCACCATCATCACCATCATAATCACCCTCGTCCTCATCCCCATCATCGTCATCTCCCTCCTCAACGCCCTCCTCCTCTCCCTCTCCCTCCTCCTCGCCCTCGCCATCCGCCTCACCCTCCTCCTCTCCCTCCTCTTCCGCATCAGACTCATCGCCATCATCATCATCAGGCTGGAAATTGTATTGACCACCACTAGAACTGTCACCTGGGGCACCATATATAGAACATATCAATGACATATATTCATCAAAAGCTGGGCTGGCCTCTAGTGGAAGGGTTGGACGTAGAACTTCAATAAATTTCATAAATGCACTGTTTGCCCTAGCAGACTGTTCTGCTATCTCTTTGGCCCTTTTCTCAGCCTTTTCTTCCTATTCCCTAACTTGGTGCAGCTCGGTGGCACTAAAAATCATACCTGAGGAGGGACAATACCTCTTCGGGGCTATCTTAGGTCAGCAGCGTACTCTGCCAGGATGTTCCTCTCCCAACACCTGATGTAAGTGTTCAGTTGGCCCAAAATTGTCTGGTTCTTGGGCATCAAGGGCCACTAAAGCAGCCTGTTACAAATATAAATATATTAATAAGTTACAAAATAGATATTAAAATATAAAATCAATAGATTAAAACTTACAATTTGCTTCTGAGTCGCTTCGTTGACGGCACTTCCATCCTTTTTCTATCTACTCGAGCAAAATAGTTTTGCTCAAGGCACACGTCCTTCAATATTATGTATTTACCTCTACAATGAAATTTAAAACTAAAGTTATATGAAAACTTTATCAAATGATTAAACAATTGAGGAAACAAAATAAAGTGTAAGTCATAAAGAAAACTTATAAACAATTGTCATACCGGCTTCCTCTCATGATCTGGCATCGTAGTACGTCCTAGTGTGTGGAGGTATTTTTTTGCATCAATGTTTTTTTTTCAGATGATTCCTAAATAAATTTTGATAATGAAAAGGATAATATTAATGCAAAACATAAAAGTTATTATTTAAATACCTCAAATGTAATTAATTCCTTAAACTGGGTAGTCATCCAATGAGTAATCATCTGACGATACTGCTCTATAGGACAATCATCCACGACTGGTACCGCCTCTAACTCAGTGCCAACTCTAGCATGATATCCAATATACAACTCATGCTTTTAGTCTCTCCAAATCTCACCTAAATCCTCTAGATATTCCGGTCGTGCACCCTCACCATCGGGAAAATTAAATCGAAGCTGACATCAAAATATTAATTCATATAAATACAAAAATAATTCATGGCATTAAATACAACAGATTTTTTTACCCATATCTCTGCCCAAGATCTATCCTTGACCTCATGTGGCAAATGTCTCCACGATATTGGGTTGACGGGAATGATGTCGAAGTATTTGGCATGTGTCGCCAAAAAACTCCGACATTGCTGCCCTGTTTTCTCAACCATTTGGTTGTCTTCATTGTGATCCACCATAACCTGTGTGCGGAGGTTCCACACCGAACGCATGCGTGTACGCCCCCGCCCCTTCCTCCTATCAGTATATGTATCTGTCATGAAAGGAAAACAAATATTTTATCAAAACATGTTATAATGAAAATAAATATTGCTATAAAAATTTGTTAAGGTTCTATAAATATAATTGCGCCAGTCTGATCGCTGAGTGCCGCTGGATCCACAGAAACTGATGGAACACCCTGTGATGGAACAGGAGTCAAAGACGATGGAATATAGAAGCTCGGAGAGACAGAAGTAGAAGGAAAATAAGATGTGACAGCTATATGATCGTATTCTAACTGGAGAGTGGGAATCATCATGGGATATGAAAATGATGGGCCAGAAGATGCAAAAGGTGGCAAAAACATGGGAGGCCTAAATATATCATGTGTCCCTAACGACACATTGGGATCAGAATGTGGGAAGGATGACATGTCAGTGGGAGGGGAATGGTCTAGTCAGGTATGCAAAGCTACTCGTCCACCTCTGGTACGAACCCTCCTTGTACCACCGGCCTGAGTACTAGGACCAGTACTAGGCTCCTTGTCGAATAAATGTCGACGTATAGGTGGATCCTACAAAAAATTTTACAAAAAAATTAATCACATGACATTATATATTCTTTAAATATATATATTTGAAATAAAGTACTCACTGTAGGCACTAATGGTGGAACGCCCATCTCCACCATTCGACGATTGTTCTCCATCATTTTTTCCCTTCATCTCTCTTCAATTGGCTGCATTTACTGCTTTTGAAAACAAATATGTAATTAATTAGAAAAATGAAACTAATGTGTAACCCAAAAAACTAAATATATGAGGGAATATTGGGATTCATTGGTAATTTGGATATCAATTGTTTTAGAAGAGCTTGAATGGATTTAATAGATCAAACAAGTTGTAATGTTCACCAAGTTAGAAATATTGTTTGACTAGGTTTGAATACAGTTCAATTCCAAATTAGAAAATGAAATTCAAATAAAACTGCAACCAATAAACATTGAAAATTCACATAACTGTCAAGTTAGCTAAAACATATTTGTGATCAATACTAAATCAATTTGAATATTACCAACCTTAACAACCCAACTCGAGGTAAACCAAAAGAATTGAGAACATGGATGAATGATTCTATATATTTTCAACCACAACTTCAGGTTCACAATAAACTCCGACAATTGAGCTATTGGAGTCATAAAAAGAAATAAATGGATTGGTTCTAATGGAACTAGGGAAAATGTCAATTCCATCATCACCATCATCAAAAATATGTCTTGGAATTACTTCAAGTATGACACCAAATTCAGGTCGAAGTTGGTCTTTGACATAAAAAACTTGTTTATCCATTGATTCCAACACATATGGTTCTTCGGTAGAAAGAGTGCGAGTCATATTAATTACTCGAAATCCAAAATCATTAATAAATGTTCCCTGTCTCGTCATCGAATCAAACCAATGGCATTTCGTCATTGTGACTCATCCATGAGAGTAATAATCCTATATTATTATTTTCTCAATGACTCCATAATAACCCACATTTTCAAATCGCGGTCTACTATCTGATGCACTGGCATAACAATCGGTTGTGGCCGTAACCATAACACCATCATGTTGTGTTCTTATGTTCTTTGCTTGTTTAGTGACAATAAATTTGTACCCATTGATAACAATTGATTTACAGTCACGAACCACGGTATTAGGACCAAAAGCCAAATCTCTTATTTCCTCAGAGACAGAGTCAGCAGACAAACTCAATACCTACAATATAAATGACTATTAAACTCAATCAAATATTTTCATAATTATTTTAAACAGTAATATTTTTACCTTCAATTTTAACCAAGCAGAAAACTCTTTGCTATGCAAAGTCTCTCTCATTCTCAAAGATAAAGAACGATGCTTCCTATTTATCATTGTTTTATGTTACCTGTAGATAAAAAAATATGAATAGTTTAACAAATATATATGTAAGATATACATATTCAATTTAGTTACCTGATATAGTCATTGAACAAATCACAGTTGAACAAAACTGTGCGATGTGCCATCTCCCGCTCTTCATGGCTTAATGTCTTCAATGTATATGATCCAAGAATTCCTCCTGTTTGAGGAAGTGATGGAAAACTGGGTTCAATTTTCTCATACTGTTCTTCTTCATTTCTCATTGGTCTGTTCATTCTTGTAGTAAGATCAGACAAATACATTGAGAAGAAATCCATACATTCTTGAGCCAAGTAACCGTTCACGATAGAACCTTCGGGATGATTCCTGTTTCGGACATAAGACTTTAATGTGTACATATTTCTTTCAGTTGGATACATCCAACAAAAAGATTCAGGTCCTTCAAAAAGTATTTCACTGGGAATATGGACAGTCAGATGCAGAATTCATGTGAAAAATGATGGAGGAAATATTTTCTCCAACTCACACAAAATTAATGGGACATCTGTCAACATTTTTTTCAAGAAAGACTTGGAATAGTTCTCAGTACAAAGATCTATAAACAAATGAAACAACTAAATAACAATCACCCTTACATTATTGGAAAAAAGATGACAGATTTTTATTGGAAGCAACTCATGCAGTAGAACGTGATAATCATGAGTCTTCAAAAAATTTAGCTTCAACTCTCTTCTGTTGACCCGTTTAGATATGTTTCTTGAATAGCCATCATGAACTATAATAGTCTCTAATAATTCCATAAATTGTTTTTTTTTCATATGTGTCATCACATAAGAAGCACATGGAATTTTCCATTTATTTTCATTGATACGCACATGATGCAATTCTGGTCTGATGCCCCAATCCACCAAGTCATGCTGAGATCGTAAATCATCTTTTGTCTTCCCCTTGACATTTAGAAGAACCGAAAGCAACATTTCACATATATTATTTTCAATATGAATTACGTCTAAGCAATTATGTAAAAATTGGTTGACCAATAAGGCAAATAAAAAAAGATACTCTTCTTCCTCCAATTGTAACAGGTTTCAGTGGAAACATTCTTTATCTTTCCATATTTCATTTGACCCTTCCCAAATGAAAAACTGAAATCTTTCAATTCATTAAGAAAATAAGTTCCAGACATACGCTGAGGTGGATCATCGGTCTCTATGGTATTATCAAATCTTCGATGATTCATTCTATATGGATGATCATTTGTCAAGAATCGTTGATGTCCCATAAAATTGAAACTACAACGATGTTTCAGTCTTCCGAATCGTGTATTCTTCATACAAACTAGGCATGATAGTTTTCCCTTTGTGCTTCATCCAGACTACATCGCATAAGCTGGAAAATCATTGATCATCCACATAAGCGCAGCACGCATATGAAATATGTCTTTCGAACATGCATCGTATGTGCTCACACCCACATCCCAAAGAAGTTTCAACTCTTTTATTAAATGTTTCATGTATAGATTAATATCAATGTCAGGATTAGAAGGACCAGATATGAGTATACTCATGAAAGTGAATGGTTTTTTATACACAACCATGGGGGAAGATTATAAATGTGTATAAAAACTGGCCATGTGCTGTGCGAAGTAAGCATCTGCCCAAACAGATTAAAACCGTCGCTTGAAAGACCCAACCTCACATTACGCACGTCAGCTGCAAAATCAAGATGTCGAGCATCAAATCTCTGCCATGAAAATCCATCTACAGGATGAACCAACTCATCATTAGTCTTCTTTCTCTCGGTATCATTCCATCTCATTTTTATTGATATGTCATCAGACATAAAAAGATTCTGGAGTCTGGGGATCAATGGAAAGTTCCACATTACTTTATGTGGAACGTGGGATGGTATTCCATCAGATTTTGACTTCCAGCGGGATGTGCCACATTTTATACAATCATTTAATTCAGCGGCTTCCTCCCAGAATAAACTTCAATCTTTTGGGCAAGCATGAATTTTGTTTCCTGAAAATCCAAGTTCCTCAACTAACTTCCATGACATATAGTGGTTTGAGGGAATATCTGCATCATTTGGAATTAAATCCTTCAAGAGGGTAATAATGTAATCGATTGTTGTATTAGAAATCTCATACATAGTTTTCCCATGAAACAATCGGATTAAAAATTCCAGCTTTTTCATTTTATCGCATTGTCAATATACTGGAGTCATGGAAGCATCATTCAATTTTTTCACCCTATCAATATCATCACTTTCACTAGATGCATCATCTGTCCTCATATCGAAGTCTTCTTGAGTCGAAATCCTTTCTTTTTCATGATGACGAATAAATGGAAACTGATCATCTAACAAATTCTCTATTCCAGTCCTTTCATTTCGATCATCACTAATTTGAGATTTGCCTAATGGGTCTAATTGGTCTAATGGAATGAATGGTTTGAATGGTCCTAAGTGGATTAATGGGATTAATGGGTATATTAAAAGGGGGATTATCTATAATAAAATGAAAAAAGAAGGCCTTAAGGCCATTTGGAGGATTAATGGATATAATGGGACTAGGTGGCCTAATGGGCCTAAGTGGCCTAATGGGCCTAAGTGGCCTAAGTTGCCTAAGGGGCCTGATGGGCTTGATGGTCGTGATGGGTCTAATGGGCCTAAGTGGCCTAAGTTGCCAAAGTGGACTAAGTGGCCTAAGTGGCCTAATGGGCCCAATGGGCCTAATGGGCCTAAGTGTCCAAAGCTACATAATCGGCCCAATGGGCTAAATGGTCCTAATGGGACTGATGGGCCTAATGGGACTAATGGGTCCAATGAGCCTAAGTGGTCTAATTTACCTAATGGGTCGAAGTGGCCTAATGGGATTAACGGACCTAAGTGTCCTAGTGGGCCTAAGTGGCATCATTGGACTAATGGGTCAAATGGTCCTAAGTGGACTAATTTTCCAACGGGCCAAAGTGGCCTAATGGGCCTAAGTGGCCTAAGTTGACCAATGTTCCTAATGGGCCTAATGGGTCTAATGGGTCTAATGGGACTAATGGGTCGAATAGGTCTAAGTGGCCTAATGGGCCTTAGTAGCCTAAGTTTCCTAATGGGTCTAATGGGTTCAATGGTTCTAGGTGGCTCAATGGGTCTGAGTGGCCTAAGTTTCCTAATGGGCCTAATGGGCTTAATGTGTCTAATGGGCCTAAGTGGCCTAATTCACCTAATTGGTCTAATGGGACTAATGGGTCGAATGATCCAAGGTGGCCTAATGGGTCAAATGGGTTGAAAGAGACTAACATTACTCGAAAAAGGGATTTTTGCGACGGTGCATTTTTGACGGGATCCCGTCCTGAATGGCCCATTGTGAAAAAGGGTATCACAAATATTATCTTTTATAATGGTCTATCGAAAAAGTTTATTATTTGGGATGGGTAGTGGCACCGTCGCAAATTGGTTCGATGTTTTTTTTAAAAACTCTATTGCGATGGGCCGACCACCCGTCGCAAATCATTTTCCTAGTTTTTTTTAAAAAAATGTGATGGACCATCCCAATTAGTATTTGCGATGGTCCATTGAAAATACTGTAAAAAATCCAAAAAAAACCTTTTGCGATGGGCCCGTTGCAAATAGTTGAAAAAATAAAATAAAAATATATTAAAAATAATAATAATAATATAATATTAATATAATTGAACTAATAATATTAATATCTGCATAATAAAATTATTTATAAAATAATATTAATAATAATAATTTAATATTAATATAAATGAAATAATAATAATAATATTCGTAAAATAAAATTAATTATGAAATAACTAAATAATATAATAATATTATTAATAATATTAATGAAATAATAATATTAATATTAGTAATATAATAAAAACATTAGTATTCACAAAAATATAAAAATATATTAATTAATAAAATAAAAATATAATAAAAAATAAATAAAAAATAAAAAATTTAATATTTGAGACAACATAAAAAATTCACTATTTAAACATTAAGTAGTTAATATTACAAAAAAAATACATTCAAATGTTTCATTATAAAATAAAAATCCATCACTAAGGGGGAGGGTCGTCTGGAGAAGCTGGAGAAGATAGAAGAGGGAACTTCATCCCTAAACTGTGAGTTAGACGTCGCATTTACTCTATCTGCTACTACTCCTACTAATGCCATCATCGACACATCTCATCTTGAATCTCCTGCTGTTGTTGTTGCTGTCACAGGAACTCTTCCTGTTGTTGTTGCTGCCACTGACGCATCTCCTCCTGCTCCCTATGCATAGTATTTATAAGCTCACTTTGAGCTCGCAGCTGCTCCTCATATTATGCATGAGATGATGATGACTCTTCGTGATATCCTCTTAGGTTAGATGCTGACATCATAGAGGTGCCATAAAAACCTCTAGGGGTCAATCAAGAGACGATACCAATAACTCAACCTTTTTCGAAGGCATATTGGATCGTCTGCAACCATGCTGCCTGATGCGAGACGCACGGGGTGGCCCGATCTTCACGGCGTAGGGCGGCGGATGATGGATGCGGTTTGGGGCTAAGTGATGAGTGAGGGGTATGGATAGTGGAAGCAAGTAGTCAACCAACGCTATATGGAGCGTGACCTACTACTTAGACAACACACTCAAGGGAGGGGAGTGATGGCCAATCCACACAACAACGCACTTGGGTTGAGGCACGGAATTGGGGGCTTTGTGATCTTGGATCACCAATCTAAGTTGTAGATTGACAAGGCAAGAATACACAAGAGCAAGGGGGAAAACCCGGGATAATCTTCACACAACGGAGAGAAACAAAGCATAAGCTCTCAAATTAAGTCTTGAATCCCAATACAATGTCATGGGGTGGCTATTTATAGCCAAGGGGGTGATACAATGGTCAAGGGTCTAATACCCTAAAGTCATAAAGTCTAAACCTACCTTGTCCTCTTAAAAGTCAAAAAGATAAAAGCCAACAAAGACTTTTGGAAAAGAAGCACACAACTTTCCAACATAGCCCACCAGATTTGAATTTGAGTGCATAGCCCACCGGATTTGACTTTGGTGTCCAAAGATGCCATTTCTTGAATCCTCCATGTGGGCAAGGCCTCCAAATTCGTGCAACCATGTGGGCCAAGTTTTAATCATCAATTTTGGGCTTGAATAAGTGATATTATAGGCCCATTTGCTCCATCCATGCAAGGTAATACCCATTGGGCCTTTAATGAAGCAAGATGAGCGCCCATTGAAGCATTCAACCTCTTTAATCTTCCTCGTGTCATTGGGCCTTGCAAATCCAATTCCTCCACCCGAGCAATCGACTCCGTGCCTTCCGCATGGTTCGCATCATCCTCCCCCTCTTGAAAAGGAGTCGTCCTCGACTCTTCATCCTCTACACCCAAGAAAGGAGAAAGATCAGAAACATTGAAAGTGGCACTTACACCATACTCACCTGGCAAAGCTATCTTGTAAGCATTGTTGTTAATCTTTTCAAGCACTCGGAATGGTCCATCGCCTCGTGGCATGAGTTTTGATTTCCTCTTTTGAGGGAATCTTTCCTTTCGCATATGAATCCAAACCAAGTCACCGGGCTCGAACAACATTTGCGTGCGACCCTTGTTTGCACGATCCATATATTTTTGGGTCATCCGCTCGATATTTAACCTTGCCTTTTCATGGATTTTCTTGATGAATTCTGCACGCCCTTTCGCATCCATATTAACTGCTTCCTGTAAAGGCAAAGGAACTAGATCAATAGGCGCAAGGGGGTTAAAGCCGTAAACTATTTCAAATGGAGAATATTGAGTAGTGGAATGCTTGGCCCTGTTATATGCGAATTCCACATGTGGCAGACACTCCTCCCAATTCTTGATATTCTTTTTGACAATTGTTCGCAGAAGGGATGATAGTGTGCGATTCACCACCTCCGTTTGCCCATCGGTTTGTGGATGACAAGTAGTGGAAAATAATAACTTTGTACCGAGTTTGCTCCACAAGGTCTTCCAAAAGTAACTAAGAAATTTTGTGTCTCGATCCGACACAATGATCCTTGGCATTCCATGATGCTTGACTACTTCCAGAAAGAAAAGTGTTGCAATGTTAGTGGCATCATCTGTTTTGTGACAGGGAATAAAATGTGCCATTTTTGAAAACCGATCCACCACAACAAAAATGGAATCTCTCCCCCTCTTAGTCCGTGGTAACCCCACAATAAAGTCCATTGATATGTCCTCCCAAGGGGTGTTGGGGATTGGGAGAGGAAGATATAGTCCATGTGGGTTCAGTTTTGATTTGGCTTTACGGCAAACAATGCACTTTCCCACAAATTTTTCAACATCTCTAGATATTCTAGGCCAATAAAAATGTTCACTAAGAACGCTTAAAGTTTTTGCAACACCAAAATGTCCCATTAACCCACCAGAATGTGACTCCTTTAGTAAAAGTAAACGAAGAGAGCAATTGGGAATGCAAAGCTTATCCATCCGAAATAAGAACCCATCATGTAAATAGAACTTTTCCCAACTAACTCCAGGTTTACAATGTTCATAAGGTTCACTAAAATCACTATCGGTGGCATATAAATCCTTAATGTATTCAAAACCAAGTAGTTTTGAATCCAACAAGGATAAAAGAGAATATCTACGTGAAAGTGCATCGGCCACAGTATTTTCTTTACCCTTTTTATGCTTGATGACATATGGAAATGATTCAATGAATTCCAGCCATCTAGCATGTCTCCTATTTAGTTTATGTTGGCTCCTAAGGTATTTAAGAGCCTCATGATCAGAATGGATCACAAATTCTTTAGGCCAAAGATAATGTTGCCATGTTTCTAGAACCCTAAACAATGCATACAACTCTTTATCATATGTAGCATAGTTTAGAGTTGGGCCATTTAACTTCTCACTAAAGAAAGCAATAGGTTTACCTTCTTGCATGAGTACTCCTCCTATGCCAATTCCACTTGCATCACATTCAATTTCAAAGGTCTTACCAAAGTCCGGAAGTGCAAGTAGAGGGGCGTGGGTGAGTCTCTCCTTAAGAGCATGAAAGGCCTTCTCTTGAGTTGTACCCCATTTAAAAGGAACATTCTTCTTGGTCAACTCATTCAATGGCGCTGCTAGTGTGCTGAAGTCCTTCACAAATCTCCTGTAAAAACTAGCATGCCCATGAAAACTTCTTACCTGCCCAGCAGAGGTTCGAGTTGGCCATTCCTGAATTGCTTTAATCTTCTCGGTGTCAACTTCAACTCCATTGCCGCTCACAACAAATCCAAGGAAAACAATCTTATCGAGGAAAAATTCACACTTATTAGTGTTTCCAAACAATTTTTCTTTCCTTAACACCTCTAGGACTCTTCTTAAGTGATCTACATGTTCATGCAAAGTCCTACTATATACCAGAATATCATCAAAGTAAACTACCACAAATTTCCCAATATAGGAACGTAAGACATGATTCATTAACCTCATAAATGTGCTAGGTGCATTGGTGAGACCAAAGGGCATGACTAGCCATTCATAAAGTCCATGTTTTGTCTTAAATGCTGTTTTCCACTCATCTCCTTCTTTCATCCTAATTTGATGGTAGCCACTTCTTAAATCAATTTTAGAGAAAATTGTAGAGCCATTTAACTCATCTAGCATGTCATCTAACCTAGGGATAGGATGACGATACCTGACCGTGATGTTATTGATGGCTCTGCAGTCAATGCACATTCTCCATGTTCCATCCTTCTTTGGTACTAAAAGCACCGGTACCGCACAAGGACTAAGACTCTCTCTCACATACCCCACATTCAACAACTCTTGAACTTGCCTTTGAATTTCTTTTGTCTCCTCTGGGTTGGTGCGATATGTTGGGCGGTTCGGTAGTGATGCTCCAGGTATGAGGTCAATTTGATGCTCAATACCTCTAATGGGTGGCAAACCCGGTGGCACCTCTTCGGGAAACACATCTTCAAATTCCTGCAACAAAGACTCAACAACATGTGGCAAAGAAGATGTTAAGTCGTTAGTGTTCAACATCACCTCTCTGTACATAAGTACTAAGAGATTTTGTCGAGAAATCAAAGCTTCCTTAACCTCACTCTTTTTTGCCAACATCACACTTTTCTCTCCTCTCAAATCTTTTTCCCCTCTTGATTTTTCTTTGCTCTCCATTTCTTTTCTTCTCTCATTTTCTATTTTTCCCTCATTCTCTCCTTTTTCATTTTCTCTCTTTTTTTCCTCATCACTCTTTTTTTTCTTTTCTCTCAAAATGTGATCTTCCAGAATTTGCTTGGGGGACATGGGGTTGAGGGTTATAGGTTCCCCTCGGAGTACAAAAGAGTGACGGTTCAAGAAACCATCATGAGTAACACGCCGATCATACTGCCATGGTCGACCCAACAATAAGTGGCACGCCTTCATAGGAACAATGTCGCACAATACCTCATCGTTGTACTTACCGATGGTGAACAATACCTTCACTTGCTTGGTGACCTTCAGCTCCCCACAATCATTCAACCACTGAAGTCGGTATGGATTTGGATGCCTTAAAGTCGGGAGTCCCAACTTCTCCACCAACTCGGTGCTCGCCACATTGCTACAACTTCCACCATCAACAATAACACTACATACCTTCCCATTGATCTTGCATCGTGTATGGAAAAGGTTCTCCCGCTGCTCCTTTTCTCCAACGGTCATTTGTGCACTTAAAACTCTTCTAGTGACAAGAATCTCGCCATCTTCCGCAAATTCTCCATTTTCAATTTCTGGAGATTCATCTTCCTCCTCTTCGGAGCTCTCTCCATCAGTCTCCCATTCTCCATACTTGTTGATGATCATGGTGTGACGGTTAGGGCATTCACTAGCAATGTGACCCCTTCCTTGACATTTAAAACACCGAATATCCCTATTCCTGGTTTGATTAGCCTCAAAAGTAGGTTTCTTAGGTGGAAGAATTACCTTGTCACTTTTGCGATCAACCACCTCTTTTGCCTTTGATGGTTCTCCAATCTCCTTCCTTGGATTTCTCCATGGTGTGAAACGGGTAGTGGGTTTCCTCATGTTGCTCCTCCTTTTGATTTGTTGCTCAATCTTGGTGGCTTGGTGGATCATATCTTGTATCTCTACATGGTGGTACATCTCCACTTGATCCGCTATCTCCCGATTGAGCCCATGTAAAAACCGTGCCATGGTTGCCTCCGGATCCTCCTCAACGTTTGCCCGAATCATGGCAATTTGCATCTCCTTGTAGTAGTCTTCTACACTCTTACTCCCTTGGATGAGGCGTTGAAGTTTGTTGTGGAGATCTCTATGGTAATGTGTGGGAACAAACCGCTTCCGCATGGTGAACTTCATGTCTTCCCAAGTGTTGATGGGACGTCCACCATATCTAGCCCTCTCCTTTTGAACTTGATCCCACCAAATTAAAGCATAATCAGAAAATTCAAGGGAAGCAAGTTTGACCTTTTTCTCCTCGGAATATGCATGGCATGAAAAGACCTGCTCGATCCGCATCTCCCACTCCAAGTATGCTTCCGGATCGCTTTTCCCAAGAAAAGAAGGGACCTTCACCTTGATCCCGCCAAGTAGTTCATCATCATGTTGTCTCCTTTGGCCTCCTCTCGGTTGTTGGTACAACCTTCTTCTTTGTGGGACTTCATCAAGATCATCATCAAAGTTCACCATCTCCTCCTCCATGATGTGGGGACGACGTGGTGCGGGAGCGCGTCGTGGGTTATCATGGAACATCCTTGGGCTTGGTTTATTCTCCAATTCATCAATCCTCTCATGTAACACCTCCAACTTCCGATCAAGAAGCTTCTCGAAGTGGCTCACCAAAGCTTGCATTTGAAATTGCGTAGCTTCAGGTGCGGGAGATCTACTTCGACTTCCTTCATCGCTAACATGAGCAATTTTCTTCCCACGATCTTCTGCCATGATAAGTTACACAAACACAAACACACACCGGGGGGGGAACACACACAATGATACACACTCACTCACACACGCGAGATGTACACACTCACACAAGATGTACACACTCACACACACAAAGATACACACTCACGCACGCAATATATACACACTCACACGCACAAGATGTACACACACACGCACACAACAAGATGCACACACTCACACACACAAGATATTTTTTTTTATTTCTCTCCACTCTCAAAACTCAATTTGAATTCCAAGCTCTTATGAAATATAATACCTTGTTTAGGGCGATCAAGTGCCACCAATTCCTCCCCAATCAAGATTGTGTCGGGGGATGGTTTAACACAACCCGCTTGAGTGGTAAGGGGTTTAACAATGGTAAAGGTCAAAAAAAGGGTGGAAAGAAGGGGTAGATAGGTGGATTGTTGGTTTTGCCCGATTGTGCAAGATAAGATAAATGAATAACAATATGAGCCAAATACAAAATGGGGATAAAGTAAAATGATGGAAAAAGTTATATATGGAAATAGAAAGTTCTAATAAGGTAAAGCACAAAGGAGTAATTGTATCCGCTCTTTTTTTTGCTTTTTTTTTGTCAATTCTCCCCAAAAAGTGTTGTGCTTGGAGTTTTAAAGCACAAGATGATTAAACGGAGAGTAAGACAATTTTTTTTTTCTTTTTTTTTTTCGAAATTTCTCAAATAAAGGATGTGCTTAATTTTGAAAAGCACAAAATGATGAGTTGAGAGATTTTTTTTTTGCCGGATACAAATCACATATAGAGAATTAAATGCGGAAAGAAGATGAATGAAAATTTGGCTCAATTTATAATAATCCAAGCTTGCACAAACTAGGACAATTCGGGAGGCTTTCAAAAAAAATGGATTTTTTTTTGTTGAATGGTTGAATAATATGGAAAGATAAGGAGGGTAATGGATAGAATTAAAGTAAATGAAGGGATAGATGCCTACCGTGTCAACCGGCGCTCTGATACCAACTGATGCGAGACGCACGGGGTGGCCCGATCTTCACGGCGTAGGGCGGCGGATGATGGATGCGGTTTGGGGCTAAGTGATGAGTGAGGGTATGGATAGTGGAAGCAAGTAGTCAACCAACGCTATATGGAGCGTGACCTACTACTTAGACAACACACTCAAGGGAGGGGAGTGATGGCCAATCCACACAACAACGCACTTGGGTTGAGGCACGGAATTGGGGGCTTTGTGATCTTGGATCACCAATCTAAGTTGTAGATTGACAAGGCAAGAATACACAAGAGCAAGGGGGAAAACCCGGGATAATCCTCACACAACGGAGAGAAACAAAGCATAAGCTCTCAAATTAAGTCTTGAATCCCAATACAATGTCATGGGGTGGCTATTTATAGCCAAGGGGGTGATACAATGGTCAAGGGTCTAATACCCTAAAGTCATAAAGTCTAAACCTACCTTGTCCTCTTAAAAGTCAAAAAGATAAAAGCCAACAAAGACTTTTGGAAAAGAAGCACACAACTTTCCAACATAGCCCACCAGATTTGACTTTGAGTGCATAGCCCACCGAATTTGACTTTGGTGTCCAAAGATGCCATTTCTAGAATCCTCCATGTGGGCAAGGCCTCCAAATTCGTGCAACCATGTGGGCCAAGTTTTAATCATCAATTTTGGGCTTGAATAAGTGATATTATAGGCCCATTTGCTCCATCCATGCAAGGTAATACCCATTGGGCCTTTAATGAAGCAAGATGAGCGCCCATTGAAGCATTCAACCTCTTTAATCTTCCTCGTGTCATTGGGCCTTGCAAATCCAATTCCTCCACCCGAGCAATCGACTCCGTGCCTTCCGCATGGTTCGCATCACTGCCTCATCAAATTGGGGGGGGGGGTACTAGTCTGATCATCGGTCTCAACCTGACTCTCAGTATGTGTCTGAGATGTCATGGCCTCATATGAATCTTTCAATTGAAATTTAAAATTTAAATAGTTAAAATATTATTTGTAATTAAATTTAAAACTCAAAAAGAAATAATACTGACCACAATCTCATACTGGCGAGAACCTATAATCTCTCCAGTGGATGGATCACTATACATCCTCTTATAAATGTCGTACTCCGTAATATCGGGCTGTGTGAATGCCTATATGAATATAAAATAAATCGTTTAAATTTAAAGTTATATAAATTATTTAAAGAAAATGTACTTACCATATGCTCCCTATGTGTATTGAATGTACGACTACCAGCTCGATGGGTCACCTCCTATCTTCCCAATTTTTCTGACCAACTGATGATCTACTCTGAAAATCCATACTCATACAGTGTGTACATAATCTATACCAAACCTGAGATGAAATATAATCAGGCCAGTGGACGTGACATGTCTCATAAAACTCTAACACTGATGCTTTCTCAATTTCTTTCCTTTTCAAATTGTGAAAAAACTGAGTACAATGTGGACACATAGATCCCTACCATTCCTTCCGGATAGCCTTGTGTATGCTCTCATCAATGGGATACCATAAACCCAACAAATTAGTTATTATATCAAGTTATTAATTAAATTAATTTCAAAATAAATATTATTTATTTACATACCAGCCAATGCTCGAACATGTGGTGTTGTACATCAATGGGAATCTCATCCCATGACACTCATGCATCGGAAAAATAATTGCGCAATATAATGCTCCCTTTTCCAATAGCTATATACATAAAGCTATGAAAAAAAATTAATTAAACAATTATAATATAAATTAATTAATTAAAACTAACTAAAATACACATGTAAACATACGTCTGCATGCATGGATCGAACCCAAGATGTGGATGTTGCTCGGGGATAGGGTCGAGAATCATCAGTCGGGCAAGACCACACCCCCTCCAAGCACCCCCTAAACCACCAGCAGTCTGAGGGTCATATGATCTAACATCCTACCCATCCAAAGGTAGATAATCCTTCTGCAACAGATGATACAGTTCCTCATCCATCTGAAACGCGAAATGATTGTTCTTATAAAATAGTTGAAAACAACTATTTTATATAGATATATATTATATATGATTGTAACCAGCATTTAACTGTGTTTATGTCCATCCTCATCCTCACTTTTATAGCTATCGATGTCGATGTCTTCATCTTCCTCCTCAACATCATCAATTTCCATATTGGTTTCAGTTTCGTCATATCTTGTCATTTAAAATTCAGTTGTAATGTAATTAACATCATCGTCACCATCATCCCTTAACCGTTGGGTGTCATCAATGATATTTATGTCTCTTCGTGAAAAAGATTGATTTGGAGTAGTCTCTTGAAAAAATTCAATTCCTTGCACTTCAGCGAAACCACATCCACTTTTAGTAAACTGATTCTATCGAGATTTAATTTTTATTATGATCCACCAATAACCCAACTCCCTTGAAGTATCATGGTTTTTGCATAATAAATTTTATGTGCCTGGTGAGCCAATAAAAAGGTTCATTTACTACAAGAATAATTTTATATTGAATATCAACGGTTTCATGGATCAGATGAACACGTAAGCCTATCTCAATATATAACCACTGACATTTAAACATCATTATGTAATGTTGTCCCATATAACACAATTCAATTATTTATTCTAGCATGCTGTAAAAGTCAACTTCAGTTTCACTACGATGAGATCCTCTCAAGAAAACACCACTATTCATTGTTTTTTTGATTCCCCATATGCTTGTGTATGAAATTGAAAGCTATTCATCACATTTGCATTATAAGATTTAACCATTTTGGATGGTGGGTTATTCAATACACACAATCGATTATTAGTTTTATCAGCATGTTGAGATACCTAAATTTTTTTAAAACAATTATCACTATAAAAATTATTAAATTGGTTTTTTATGTGAAATAAAAAATAATTTATGTTGCTAGATTTTGAAACCAGTAGGAATTTTTTTTGGCGACGTTCTTGAAAAGCAGCTACTGTAATTTGAAGAAACTATTTCTTGATATGATTATAATATAACATACAAATAAAATAAGATTAATTTACTATTAAAAAATTATAGAATAAGTTATAGGATCACTCACAATACAAATGGTTTTATTTATTCACAGTTCAGCATAATATATGTCTGATATCTATAATGTTCACCATATAAAATCCATAATTCATGAATGCCATCTAAGACAAGTTTGAGCAGATTGAAAAATGATAATTGATAGCTCATGAAATCATCAACATTTTCCTCATTACGGATCATGCGATTTTTTTAGGGATATTCATATTGAAATTAATGAGAGTAGAAAAAATAAATTTCCTTTTGAAAATATGCTTTTTCAATTGAGCCTTAAACTGATGCTTGTTATGTATATTGTTTTCAATTTCTGCATTCCTCTCTCAAATGGGTATACCCATCATAAATATATCAGACATCCACAGTTTGTTTCAAGTGGAAAATGTAATATCAAATGTTCCATTAAGTTAAACAAACCAAGAGGGATTTTTTTTCCAGTTTACATAAAATTAAAACGAAATATTCTTTCAATTTTTTTATTGCATCATAGTCTATTTTTGACGCACAAATCTCTTGAAAAAATATGATATGTCTATTATCCCATCCCAAATCATAGGATTTAACAAAACTCTTTATCTAATTAGTGTAAGTCTTTCTATTAAAACATGATAGTCATGAATTTTCAATATGATAATATGACCATTTCTGACACATCTACCCAAACTGGAAGTATAACAATATGGAAGTCTCAAATAAGAAATCCACTGAAAAAATAATAAGTGAATCTCCTTGGATAGTGTATAATATGCTTTTTCCTTCATTAACTTCTATGATCTGAAATTTTCAAATAGTTTAAGTTCTGGTCGCTTGCAAATTTGGGCCAAATATAATCGTGGCTTTACATTATCTTTGGTCTTACCAGGTGTACTCAAAACTATATGAAATAAATTATCAAAATAGTTCTTATCAATATAAATCACATCTAACATGTGAAAAACCAACAAATCAGACCAATATGGAAAATCCCAAAAAATGCTCTGTTTTATCCAATTATGCTCTTTTCCAAACTCATCAATTTTCTATTGGTTTATTGTTGGTCCAAATGTGATGGGAGGTATTGAGGAGATAATTGATTTTAACTCTATACCTGAGATCATTATTTGAGGCCCATCTTTTTCAACTGTTCCTTTTTTGAAATGATATTTTTTTCTTCGAAAAGGATGATTGGTTGGAAGAAATCTGCGATGACAGTCGAAAAACAAGTTTTTTTCCATTGAAGAGCATAAACACTTTTTTGTCACTCTTACAGTATGAATATGATTTTGGAACTTGTTCACTTAATCGAGATAACATGTCATATGTTGGGAAGTCACTAATTGTCCACATCAATGCAGATTTTAGTAGGAAGTTTTGTTTCATAGGAACATCATATGTTCTGACACCATTAATCCATAGTGAATTTAACTCATCAATCTATGATTTCAAATAAACATTAATATTCTTTTTCGGATGACCTAGAATTAATAAGGTCAAAAATATATATGGATTATTCATCAACATACATGGAGGTAAATTATATAGAGTTATAAAAATAGTCCAACATGAATACTGACTACCGTAAGAACTAAATGGAAAGAAACCTTTAGTAGAAAGACCCAATCACACATTTCGGGATGCTAAAGAAAACTATGGATGCAGTTGGTCAAACTACTTCCACGAATCATGATCAGAGGGATGATTTAAACTTTTACTAGTTAAAATGTTGGTTTTGTGCCATGACATCAATGATAATATGTTTTGAGACATAAATAAATGCTACAATCTGGGTGTCAGTGGGAAATATCTCAATTGTTTTACAAGAATAAATCCAGTCATACCCGGTTTCGATTCTTTATACCTTGAATTTCTACATGTAGGACAACTATCCAACGACTCATTTTTATCATAATATAAGATGAAATCATTTGATCATGCATGGATCTTCTAATAACCAAGACCCAGATTATGAACCAGTCTCTTACTCTCATATAAATTTAGAGGCAGCACATTTCCTTCAGGTAGAAGTGTTTTTAACAAATATAATATCTGATCAAAACAACTATTTGACATTCCATTATCTGATTTAATAGCCATAAATTTAGAAATTACTTCAAACTTTATTATCTTATAACCAAGATATAAGAAATCCTCATCGGTCCTCAAAAACTTATATAAATGAGATGGTTCCAACTCAGGAGTTAAATCAATATCATCCTAAGTTTTAGTATGTTGAAAAGAAAGACCTACCACATCATTACTAATTTTTGAAACTGTGTTGCATCTGGAACCAAAATTATTAGTATCTTCTCTAAAACTACGTTCACCATGTTGATACCAAAAAACATGATCTGGTTGAAAACCAAAATTCAATAAATGATCACCAACATTGTCAAATGTGTCATACATCCCCAGATCACATTTTTTACAAGGACACTTACTTGTCTCTTCTGAAACAAATTTTGGTTGTGATGATGGAAATTATAAGAAAGCTTGAACACCCTCAATATATATAGTATTTAAACCAGAACTGTTTGGATTCATGTGCTGATTTATCCAAGAATTATAATCTAATAATGACTATTGTCAACTTCCTTGTTTCATATTTTTCAAAAAAAATATAAAATAATTAGTTATTTTTTATAATTAGATATAAGAAAAACACTATCCAAAAAAGGGAAGACAATTAAATTCTCTTTTCTAGCAATTTATTATAATTTATATTATTTTATAATTATTTGTACTATTTTCTAATATCTTATTGTAATCTACACTTATTTATAAAAATTTATACTAATTACCACAAATTATTATTAATTACAGGTATTTTGTACTAATTATTGTTAATTACCCATGGAAAAATTTCCAATAGATTGGAAGTGACTCTTTTTTCCGATGACTCATCCCCTTGAAACTTTCTATAACTAAAATCACTTTGAAAATTCTACTCCAACATATGAATATCCATTTTTGTATGCACGCTGATGGAGAGCAGGGAGGCCTCACCATGCTTCTCTCCATGCTTGTGCATACGAAAAATTGATATCTTTACATCGAAGCATACTTTTCATAGTGATTTCAGTCGGATAAGTTCCAAGGAGATGAGTCATCAGGAAAAAGAGCCTCTTTTTTCTGAGAGATCACCTCCTTTCAACTTTCTATGACTTAAATCACTATGAAAAATCTGCTCTGACATACGTCGGAACATATTTTTCATACTGATTTCAATGAGAGAAAGTTTTAAGGAGCCGACATGTCAATCAAAAGAAATTTCGTCTATCCACTAGAAATTGTGTCATCTTATAAATGTACTCAAATTTATTCTAATTTATTACTAATTTATCCTAATTATTACTAATTAATCCTAATTATTAAAGATTAATCATAATTTTTACTAATTTTTACTAATTGTTACTAATTAATCCTAATAAATATTAATTAATCCTAATTAATCCTAATTATTACAAATTAATCCTAATTATCACTAATAAATCCTAATTAGTAAAAATTAATCCTAATTATTACTAATTATTACTAATTAATCTTAATTATTATTAATTATTACTAATTAATCCTAATTATTACCGATTATTACTACTTATTTCGATTTATTACAATTTATTACTCATTATTACTAATTATTACTAATTATTACATTTTTTACTAATTATTAAAAATTATTACAATATATTACTAATTATTGATAATTATTACTAATTAATCCTAATTATTGATAATTATTACAAATTAATCCTAATTATTAATAATTATCACTAATTATTACTAAATATTTCTAATTATTATGAATTATCACTAATTATTACTAAATATTTCTAATTATTATAAATTATTACTAATTATTATTGGTGGATCATAATAAAAATTAAATCTTGAGAGAATCAGTTTACTAAAAGTGAATGTGGTTCCCCTGAAGTGCAAGGAATTTAATTTTTTCAAGAGACTACTCTGAATCAATCTTTTTCACGAAGAGACATAGATATCATTGATGAAACCCAACGGTTAAGAGATGATGGTGACGATGATGTTAATGACGTTATAGCTGAATTTTAAATGATAAGAGATGATGAAACTGAAACTAATATAGAAATTGATGATACTGAGGAGGAAGATGAATACATTGACATCGATAGCTATGAAAGTGAGGATGAGTATGGACATAAACACAGTTAAATGTTGGTTATAATCATATATAATATATATCTATATACAATAGTTGTTTTCAACTATTTGCTAAGAATAATCATTTTGCATTTCCTATGGATGAGGAAATGTATCGTCTATTTCAGAAGGATTATCTACCTTTGGATGAGTAGGATGTCAGATCATATGACCCTCAGACTGCTGGTGGTTTAGGGGGTGCTCGGAGGGGGTGTGGTCTTGCCCGACTAATGATTCTTAACCCTATCCTCGAGCGACATCCACATATTGGGTTCGATCCACGCATGAAGATGTATGTTTACCGGTGTATTTTAGTTAGTTTTAATTAATTAATTTATATTCTAATTGTTTGATTATTTTTTTTTCATAGCTTTACGCATATAGCTGTTGGAAAGGGGAGTACTATATTGTGCAATTATTTTTCTGATGCATGGGTGTCATGGGATCAAATTCCCATTGATGTACAACACCACATGTTCGAGCATTGGATGGTATGAAAATAAATAATATTTATTTTGAAATTAATTTAATTAATAACTTGATATAATAAATAATTTTTAGGGTTTATGGTATCCCATTGATGAGAGCATGCACGAGGCTATCTGGAAGGAATGTCAGGGAGCTATGTGTCCGCATTGCACTCAGTTTTTTCACAATTTGAAAAGGAAAGCAATGGAGAAAGCAGAAGCGTCAGAGTTTTATGAGACATGTCGCATCCACCAACCTAATTATATTTCATCTCAGGTTTGGTATTGATTTTGTACACACTGTATGAGTTTTCATTTTCAGAGTAGATCAACAGTAGGTCAGCAAAATTGGGGAAGACAGGAGGTGACCCATCGAGCTGGCAGACGTACATTCAATACACATAGGGAGCATATGATAAGTAAATTTTCTTTAAATATTTTATATAACTTTAAATGTAAACAGTTTATTTTATATTCATATAGGTAGTCACACATCTTGATATTATGGAGTACAACATTTATAAGAGGATGTATAATGATCCATCCACTGGAGAGATTAGAGGTTCTCGCCAGCATGATATTGTTGTCGGTATTATTTCTTTTTGAGTTTTAAATTTAACTAAAAATAATATTTTAACTATTTTAATTTTAAATTTAAATTGAAAGAGTCATATGAGGCCGAGATGTCTCAGACACATAGTGAGAGTCAGGTTGAGACCGATGGTCAGACTAGTACCCCCCCTCGATTTGATGAGGCAGCATGGTTACACGCGATGCAGTATTCTCTTTTTCGCAATAGGCCATTTGCGATGGGATCCCATCACAAATTCATCGTCGCAAAAAGCCCTTTTTCAAGTAATATTAGTCTCATTCAATCCATTTGACCCATTATACCACCTAGGATCATTCAACCCATTAGTCCCATTAGACCCATTAGGCCGATTAGGCCACTTAGGCCCATTACACACATTAAGCCCATTAGGCCCATTAGGAAACTTAGGACACTCAGGCCCATTGATCCACCAAGAACCATTGAACCCATTAGACCCATTACGCAACATAGGCTACTTAGAACCCTTAGGCCACTTAGACATATTCGAACCATTAGGCCCATTAGACCCATTAGACCCATTAGGCCCATTAGGAACATTGGTCAACTTAGGCCACTTAGGACCATTAGGCCCATTAGGCCATCTAGACCCATTAGGCCCATTAAGCCACTTTGAACCATTAGGAAACTTAGTCCACTTAGTACCATTTGACCCATTAGTCCAATTATGCCACTTAGGCCCATTAGGACACTTAGGCCCATTAATCCCATTAGGCCACTACGACCCATTAGGTAACTTAGGCCACTTAGCCTTGTTGGACACATTAGGACCATTAGGCCCATCGGTCCCATTAGGACCATTCGGCCCATTGGGCCAATTAGGTAGCTTTAGACACTTAGGACCATTAGCCCAATTAGGACCATTAGGACCATTAGGACACTTAGGCCACTTAGACCCATTAGACCCATCACGACCATCAGGCCCATTAGGAAACTTAGGCCACTTAGGCCCATTAGGACACCTAGTCCCATTATACCCATTCATCCCATTAGGCCACTTAGGCTCATTCAACCCATTCATTCCATTATACCAATTAGACCCATTAGGCCGATTAGGCCACTTGGGCCCATTAGACCCATTAGAACCATTAGGCCCATTAAGCTCATTATGAAACTTAGGCCACTTAGTCCCATTCGACCACTTAGACCCATTGAACCCTTTAGGAACATTAGGTAACTTAGGCCACTTAGGCCCATTAGGCCACTTAGACCCATTGGACCCATTAGGCCCATTAGCAAACTTAGGCCACTTAGGACCATTCGACCACTTAGACCCATTGGACCCATTAGGTCCATTAGGCAACTTAGGCCACTTAGACCCATTGGATCCATTAGGACCATTAGAAAACTTAATCTACTTCGACCCATTATGCCACTTAGGCCCATTGGACCCATTAGGTTGAATTGTCCATAATGGGCCTATTAGGCCCATCATGACCATTGGGCCCATTGGACCACTTAGGCCCAATAGGACCATTAGGCCACTTAGGCCCATTAGGACACTTAGGCCTATTAGGACACTTAGACCCATTAGGCCCATTGGGACCATTGGGCCCCTAAGGCTCATTAGGCCAATTAGGCCATTAGGCTCATTAGGTCACTTAGTCCCAATAATCCCAAAAGACCCATTAGAACTAATGGGACCATTGGGCCCCTTCATCCCATTAGGCCAATTAGGCCAATAGGATCATTATTCCCATTAGTTCCCTTAGGCCCAATAGGCTCATTAGGCATATTAGGTTACTTAGGCCACTTAGGCATAGTAGGGCCCTTGGAACCATTAGTCCCATTGGCCCCCTTAGGCCCATTGGGCCCATTAGGCCACTTAGACCCATTCAAAACATTAGGCCAGTTAGGCCACTTCGGCCCATTTTTCCACTTAGGCCCATTTGTCCCCATAGACCCATTTGGCCCATTAGGCCCATTAAGCCCATAGGCCAATTTTTCCTTTAGGCCCATGAGGCCCATCAGGACACTTAGGCCCAACATTTGACCCATTAATCCCATTAGGCCCATTAGGACGAATTGGACTTAATGGTACCATTAGTACACTTAGACCCATTTGGCCCATTAGGCCACTAAGGCCCAATAGGCCCATTCATCCCATCAGGACACTTAGGCCACTTAGGCCCATTATACCACTTTGGACAAGTGGACTCATTAGGCCTATTAATCCCATTAGGCCCATTAGGCCACTTAGGCCCAATTGGTCCATTAGGCTGATTAGGCCACTTAATCCCATTAGACCCATTAGGCTCATTAGGAAACTTAGTCCATTTAGGCCCATTTGACCCTTAGGCCCATTAGGCCCATTAGGCAATTTAGGCCAATTTAGGTCATTTAGTCCAATTAGGCTAATTAGGCCATTTAGGCCATTAAGATGAATTAGGCAATTTAGGCCATTTAGTTCGATTTAGTTCATTTAGGTCAATGAGGCCCACTGCTAGAAATCTAACCTTTCCCAACGGTTTCAAACCGTTGGGATAGGCCCTGAAACCGTTGGGATTTTCTATCCCAACAGTTTTATTAACCATTGGCAAGTGGGTCGTTTCCGTAGCCCTATACCAATGGTTCACAGTGAACCATTAGTATAGGGGGTCGGATTTTGATATTCCCACAGTTCATTGTGAACCGTTAGGAAAAATTTATGCCAACGGTTTTAACCTATTGGGACATCTTTATTCCAACGGTTTAAAACATTGGTATATATCTCTACCAACAGTTTCCGCAAGTGATGAATTTATGTTGTTCCAACAGTTCAACTTGAAACGTTGGGATAGAGTTATACCTACGGTTTTTAACCATTGGTACAAATATACACCAACAGTTAAATCTGTTAGCATAAATCTATACTAACGGTTCTGAACTGTAGGCCTATTCCAGGATGTAGAAATTATATAAAGGTATACCAATGGTTTTGAAACCGTTGGTATAGACCGCCCACTCAATTTCAGGCACAAAAACTGCTATCAAACACATTGCACAGAGAAATCACACTACTGTCACCTGCAACCTTCAATCAAACAAAAACACACTACAAAAACAAAAAACACACTGTAAACCTGAAACCTGCAATCAGGGCTAGCCCAACCAATTTGATTGCCCAAGACCATTGATGAAAATGTTGCCCTGTTAAAAAAAACTATCAAATAACAGAAAATTCAGAACAGATAAAAAATGATAAATTGGAAGAACTCCTATCAGAAAAATTAGAACACCTAGCAGGAGAGGGAGTGAGCTAGTGGGCCGAGCTTGATTAATGACACAACATCGTACCAAACCCACTAGCACGGTCAGATCTGGGTGGATCCACAACTAATTTCAGATCACTAATTACAAACCCAGCTGCTTCTCTTTTCCCCTTGATCAGCAGTGAACCAGTATTGGATGAAACATTAGACCCCTACACAAACAAATGACTAATGGGCACAATTTCAGCATTGAACATTCATTCACGAGCATCGATTAACTCAATCACAGGCAAACAAGCAGTGTGACCCTGACCTGAACTGAAGTAGCATTGATACCCCCACTCTTTGAAGTGGAAGCGAACCTGCAATAGCGGAGATCAATCAATAGTGACCTCCACCTACTTCAGGCCCGGTTCAGTATCTACTACTGATAGCCTCCAAGCAGCACAAACAAAAGATAATCTAGATCTTTTAAGAAAATCTAGAACACGCTCGACCAACCAGATCCAGACTCCTCCATGCTCGTAAGCATCACTCAAATCGTCCAACTCTTGATCCAATAACCAGCTTCTTCAAACTCAGCCGCCAGCCTCCTGGGAACCCAAAATCATCCCAGACAATCATGGAACAAACCCTGTAGTGACATACCTAAATTTAAGTTTCAAAACACATGAACAACCCACAAGAAACCTAGATTGTAGTGGCGAACACCAAGCGAGTCCCGATCAATGAACAAACTGTGAGCAGCTTGGTTTCTCATTCCCGGTTCTAACATCATGGAAACATGATCTCAGCTTTCAACGTTTTTGGACGAGTGAAAACCCTCAAGAGCAGAAAATGAACAGTTGAGCTATAATTGAACCCGAGATAACAACATGAAGCTCTGAGAAAAATAGGATGTTTTAGAGGAGAGGGTGAGGCACAACCAAAGGAGGCGTCATCGACTCTATGGACATTGAAACTCTATTTCCATAGGAGCATAATATTTGGCTGATACTAGATGATGTTTGACTTCCCATGACATCTAGGAATTTACCATTGTGCCTGATAGTATTTGATTTCTTAGGACGTCTGGGAATTGGTTGTGGGCTTGCTGCAATATTTCCTAGGGCCATTACCCTAGGAAACAGTGCTTGAACATACTACTTTGATATTGTATTTCCCTAATAGGATGGGAATTGGTTTTAAATGATATACTAGTTGGAACTATTTCATGACATGCTCAGAGAAACTTCAGCACTAGATGAGGTAGGTGTGGTCGATCATAAGTGTCACATTAGATCTTGAGGATCAATAGTGATTTATTTATTTATATTAAATAGTTTATAAATTTATTTATCTAATAATATCACACGTAGCAACACACATTTACTAGTTATGTATCAAACTATATTAGTGGTTTCATATTATGTTGTACTCTCATCATGCTCAGGAGGCCATGACACTTCTGTCCCTGAGAAGAATTGTTACTATCATATAGGATCAAATTGGGTAAAGGATCACTGTTACATGATAATGATAGAGCAGTTCAGATGGTTTGGTGATTGAGATTATGTGAGACTCGAGGATATATTGGAGTCTCTTTTTCCTTTTATATTCATTTTTTGTATATGGGGTCAAATTGGTGGGTGACCCATGTTTGTTAGTTTTTATGTATTTAATTTTAATTCAGTTATGTATTATCATGTGTGCTCTAATTTTATATCATGGATGTTGATTGGTTTATTTTCATCTATTGTTGTGAACTCTGATATGGGGTATAGTCTTCCAATGTTATGGCCCTAGAACCTCATTGTTAATCATTATCCACTAGGGTATGGGAATATGTACCTAAGGTCCAGTGGTGACTCCTTGATTCAGGAACCACTCAGTGGATATGGATTAGGGGAAGGATGTTACAAGGAAAAAAATACTTAGGAATTACTCAAGTACTCTTAGGGTTACACCTTCAAGCATATGGATAGGGTATACAAAAATGGGATCTAGGTATGATTTACTGGTAAGATCAAGGATGATCCAACAACAGATTAGTCTATGGTCTCATAACTTTAACCAAATGGGGACAACCCTTAAGGTCATATAGCATAGAGTGTAGGGATGTAATTTTTAAGGTCTTGTAGCAAGGAACACGGGGATAGATGGAAAATAAATAAATAGGGGGAAAATGAACTTAGCATGTCTTCATATCCTAGAGATTAGTAGGAACACCTTAGCCACACCACACCTTGGATTGAAGTGGGGTTGACACATACACGTCGCAAATGACCCATGTATTGTTTTCCTAAAGTATCAACACAATCCGAGTGTGTTTGGTCAGTTTTCCGTATGCCAGTTGTTGTTTTCACTTAAAATCCTGTCCATTTCAAATAAAAGTGAGATGGTTTGAGTGGTGCTGGCCACATTGGCCCTCATATTGAGGTAGGGTTGACTCATATAAGTCACATATGATTCATGGATCATTATCCTAAAGTTTCAACAGAATCCGAATTCCTTTGGTCAGTTTTCCGTATGTCAGCTATAGTATTCACTTAAAATGATGTCCTTTTGAAACAAAAGAGAGACACTTTGAGTGGTGCCGGCCACACCACACCTCGTATTGAGGCGGGGTTGACTCATACACGTCACAAATGACCCATGGATTTTTTTCCTAAAGTATCAACACAATCCGAATGTGTTTGGTCATTTTTACATATGTCAGCTGCTTTTACTTAAAAGAGTATCCATTTTAAACAAAAGAAAGAAACTTTGAGTGGTACCATCCACACCATGCCTCATATTGAGGCAGGGTTGAATTTTACATGTCACAAATGACCCATGGATCATTGTGTTGAAGTATCAACATAATCCGAATGATTTTGGACAGTTTTCCATATGCCAGTTGTTGTTTTCACTTAAAATTTTGTCCATTTAAAATACAAGTGAAACACTTTGAGTGGTACTGAACACACCATGCCTCTTATTGAGGCGGGGTTGACTCGTAAACGTCACAAATGACTCATGGATTGTTGTGCTAAAGTATCAACACAATCCGAATCCGTTTGTTCGATTTTCTGTATGTAAGTTGTTGTTTTCATTTAAAATGTTGTCCATTTAAAATAAAAGTGAGACACTTTGAGTGGTACTGGTCACACCATGCCTCAGTTTGAGGAGGGGTTGACTCATACACATCATGTGGGCATTTTGAGTGTCGTCAAGTACGAATTGAAGATACAGGTGAGTCTAATCCTCTTCTTGCTTCCTCTTTTCAATTAGGGTTTGCACTCTTTTCTCATCTTATTCTGAAGCTCTAAAACCCTCTTTTCCATTGGGATTTTGGGTGAATCTTGAAGAGATCTTAGATTGGGATCTGGGGTCCAGGGAGGAGGGTTGGGGGGGGGGCTGTCCGGGGGGCTATCCGGGGTCTAGGGAGGAGGGTGGGGGGGTTGTTCGGGGGCTATCTGGGGTCCAGGGAGGAGGGGGGGGGGGGGCTATCTGGGGTCTAAGAAGGAGGGCGGGTAATGTATCTAAAACTCTATCTAGGTATCTTACATCGATTTTATAGGATCGTGAACCGCCATGGAGTGTTGTCCTGGAGCAAGGCCAAATCATGACATTACCGCGGCGTGACCGCAGCATGACCGCGGCTTGACCGCGGCGTGACCTCGGTGTGTTGGACTGGTCCAGCGACATCCACAGGACAACATCTTCCGACCAGGAGCGAAGGGAGAAGGAGGAGGCGGGGAAATATTCTATTCGTCTCCTCCCTCCCCATTAACCATAGGTGGATAATGTATCTAAAACTCTATCTAGGTATCATACATCAAATTCCGATAGGACTGCGAACTACCACGGGGTGTCATCCTGGAGCAGGGCCAAATCACGGTATTATCATGGCATGACCGCGGCGTGACTGCGGCATGATCGGGGTGTGACCACGGCGTGACTGCGGCGTGACCGCAGCATGACCGCGGCATGTTGGCCCGGCTCGGTGACATCTCCGGGGCAACATCTTCTGTCCAGGAGTGAAGGGAGCGGGAGGAAGCGGGGAAACATTCCGGTCGTTGCCTCCCTACCCATTAACTATGAGTGATTAATGTATCTAAAACTCTATCAAGGTATCATACATCGAATTCCGACAGGACTGCGAACCACCTTGTGGTGTCATCCTAGAGCAGGGCCAAATCATAGCATGACTGTGGCGTGACCACAGCGTGACCGCGGCGTGACCGCGGCGTGACTGCGACATGACCGTGGCATGTTACCCCAATCCAGTGACATCTGCGAGGCAGCATCTTCTAGCCAGGAGTGAAGGGAGTGGGAGGAAGTAGGGAAACATTCCGACCGTCACCTCCCTCCCCATTAACTATGGGTGGGTAATGTATCTAAAACTCTATTTAGGTATCATACATCAAATTCTGACAGGACTGAAAACCGCCACGGGGTGTCATCCTGGAGCAGGGCCAAATCACGGCATTATCGGCGCGTGACCGCGGCATGACCACAGAGTGACCGCAGCGTGACCGCTGCATGTTGGCCCGGTCCATCAACATCTGTGGGGAAACATCTTCCATCCAGGATTCCAAATAAATCCTATGTAGTTGTTCTTCACATTATAGAAACTGATCTTATATTATAAAAAACAGACTCTTGATTTGGGATTGTGGTATGATAAAGATATATATTTTATATTCGCTGTTTTTAAAAGTGGTTTTATTATAAAAACATGACTTTATTTATCAAATGTAACAATTATATTAAAGAAAACTTATTCAAGATATGAAATTCAATATAATTAACCAGAATTAAGAAAGAATCTAAATTCAATTTAATGAATTCTTAAATTAAAGAGGCTACAAGAGGGACTCTACCTCAAGGTGGAACCAAGCTATCCACTTCGGCTCTTGGAGATTTCTAACTAAAAGTTGATACTCCTCCATTGGGTATATGTACCTTCACACACATACAATGACACCTAGCCCCTATGCACACACCCGTATGGCCATGAGCATGTGCAGGGGGATCCTTGCACATATGCTTATATGCATATATCAGTCTCCACTCACTTGTGTATGCATATATATATATATATATATATATATATATATACATGGGCACACCTAGCCTCATACATGCATAATCACTACCATGGGTGACTATACACGTAACGGGGGAACCCACATACATATACTTACTTACCTATGCACATACAGAAGAGTCACCCTTGACTTGGTGACTCGAAACCAACGAGCAGGGATAAACACACTACACAAAGGATATTAAGAACCTTAAAACACATTAAGGACGCTACATAACCAGTGAGAAACCAACCAATAGCATTAAAGCCTTACCTAGATTGGTAGCGGAGAACCAAATCCACCCAAACCAACATGAAATGATCCAATGCCCTACCGAAAACATAATATGGAGTAAAAAACACTAAAGCCCCAAATACATGAGGTGAGAGAAAATTAGTAACCATAGAATCTTACCTCAGATCAAAGCTGGTGGACTAAATCAATTTTAACTCCTTCTGGACCCCTTTGCAGAATATAACTACCCTTTGTCCATAGAAAACAGTCAAAGATCTAAGTGACCAATGCGATAAATAAAATAAAATAAAAACTAAACTAAAACATACCTGTCTCCTGTGACTATACCTATCACCACCCAACATATAAGTACCACAGTGCCCCATGGGTCAAATCATGTTCCTTCAAGCAAAGTGGAAAGAGATAAATGTTTCAAAATGATACTATCAAATAGTACATTACTATTAATTAACAATCACTCTTCCTATTAATGGTATATAATCAATTTGGTCCTAGTTTCAACTTAGTTTGGTTTTGTTCGATACAAGGGATAAGGTCTTATTATTCTTGGTTTTTATGTTTACACTTTAGATGTTTATTTAAAAATGATGCATGTATTTGGCATTATTATTTATGGTTTTAGTTCTTATACTATTTCCATGGGGCCTTTCCACATGAATAATTCTTGGAATGTAGGGTTCAATTGATATTTATGCACTTTAATGTGATTGATGTCACTAAAGATGAGGATTTAGATCAAGTAAAATATTCCTAAGAGGATTGGGCCTTGTAGTGATAGGTGTGGAAATTGTACATCTAGCGTTTGATGAGGAAATACTTATGAGGATGGATTGGAATCTTGGTAGGTTATTAGAGTGGGATGGTCCCTCTGAGTATATAAAATGTATTATGAAAGGTTTTACTCCATTTAATGATTCAAGAGTTCAACTAAAGAGATGAAGGATGAGATTCTAGTGTGGGTATTTGGTATTGTCAGACAAATTGGAATTATAATGCCAAGAGGCTTGGTGTGATTTATCTTAGGATGGAACCTAGTTAGTGGGTCTGGGTTATAATACATGATTTTGATGAGGTTCTTGATTGGGTTATTGAGAATATAATGTAGATGGGTTCGACATGGTGTGCTTTTGTGACTAGGACAATCATAAGGTGAATAGTCCTCTTTGTCTAGTTGGATGATGAGATGTGCATCGAGGCATGGGATAATCCTCGAGAGATGAGTCTAGACTATGTGACTGAGAGGATAGACTAGGATAGGTTTGATAGGATTGGGTGAGTGGTCAACCCATGTGAGGATGATACGATGTATGGAGACACTTGGAGACACTTGGGGTTATTTATTCTATCTCATGGAGACACTTGGGGTTATTTCATGACTCCAACATACTCCAGAAATGTTCCCACACAATGTTTTAGAAAAAAAATTCCATCTCATGGAAGACCCCAAGGATCCTCTATCTGCCAATGTTTCCTCACACTCACACCTCATGGTATTACAGTATACAAGTGATCTACGTCAACTAGTCAAGATAGCATCACTACCCTCCATCCATAGAAAGAAGTAAAATGCCTAAGTGGCCAATTCGATAAAGAAAATAAAATAAAAAATAAACAAAAACATACATGTATCCTATGACTATACATGTCACCGCCCAATATATAAGAACCACACCGCCCCATGGGTCAAATCATGTTCCTGCAATAAAGGGGGAAACAGTTACATTTAATAATCTCTTCATTTTTCATTATGTTATTTATATAGCACGTTGTTGGAAACATCATACTAGTACACTTAGACATTTCATATGCACCTATGATACATTAGTTGAGTTAAAGATTGTGTACATAACACTCTTTATTATGGAAAAAACCTCATAGGTACCACAATCAATGTTTAGTAGTTAATCCTACTCTTGAACCTGGTTGGGCACCAGTCCATGAACTAGATGGTCTACTTGGTCATGAGGGTGTAAAACATTTCATTATACTATACTAATAATAAAGTTGTTGGTATCTTTTCTACTAGAAATGGGAATTTCTCAAGGCTTGAGTGCCAATTGACTTCAGTTACTAACTTAATGGCCCCTTAACTATCCGTAGATGTCAAGGGGTGTCTCCCATGGGTGTCCTGTGGTGTGTAGTGTCTATCTATGATTTTTGTGGTGATTCTGTATTGTGGGAAATGTGTATTGCATGGTCAGTTTAATAAATATATTGGTCAATTAGAAAATACACCCATATTCAATACAGATATACCCACTTTTGATATAAAATATCATCCAAATAACCAACTCGGAAATCCAAGACCAACATTTTACTTTACCAATTCCAATTACATAATATATGCATCACCAACTTATGTTTTATGAACCAATAAATTAAAGGGAAAGAAACTCCTCACCATAACCCATAAAATCTCATATAGCATCACTCACCTCCAATTAACCCGCATCATTTCACATCTTAATGATGATATAACTTCATCACATATATATCATGATTAACAAAAAAATCCAACACAATATAAGGTCTAATAGTAGTCTATAGAAGAAAATATGTGGTTTTTAAAAAATCATGAACTTTTTATTGAATGCACTATTCGAATAAATGGAATACAACCTGTGAATCTAACCCTACATTTCTGGAATACTTTATTTTGAAAAAATTCACAATTTACCCAATAATTCACCACACCATGAGTTGGTTACTAACCAAAACTCTAGAAAATGAAAGATTAATATGATTGGTTATCCTAACTATGAAACTAATAATGCAGGCCTTGTTGCCTCATTTTTTTTAAAAATAATACTAATTCTTACCTGGAAATACCGATCAAGAACCCTGGCGAGAGGAGAGGGAGTCGAGAGTGGGGGACATCCTACGAGGTGTTCGGCCATGGGGGGTCTTGCGCGCGACTAGAGAGGGGTCCAGGGGACGTCATTGGAGGAGATTGAGCCAAGAGGGGAGGGGGATGTTGCCAGGAGTGGGAGACGAGAGGGGAGGGGGGAAAATTTCTGGGAGCCGAGAGGGGAGGGGGACGTCGTCGTCGGAGAGGGAGCCGAGAGGGGAAGGGGAACGCCGCCGGAGGAGAGGGAGGTGGCTGGGAGGTAGATGTGGAGGCTGGGAGGAGATCGAGATCGGGGGGGTCGAGAGGTGGACGTCGGGGATGGTTCACCGGGGATGAGGATCCCTAAATTGGGTGTACATTTTACCTACGGTTAATAAAAACCGTAAGTAAAATTCGTAAGTAAAATTTTTATTTCCCAGCGGTTTAACAAAACCATTGGAAAAAACCAACATATAACACCTTATACCAATGGTTTACTAGAACTTTTGGTAAAGGGTCTTTATCCCAACAGTTTTTTTAAACCATTGAGAAATAAGTGTTGGAGGTCTATCAATCCTATGTAAAGGTCGCACTAATGCTTAGTGTTTGTGTGAATGAGGACCAGTGTATGTCAGTTTATGTTGAGTGTAAGAGTGAATTGAGTTTTTGAATGATTCATCAAGAATATAGTATGTGTAATTGGTTGTATAATAGGTTCCACCCAACACTTAGTGAATTATGATTAATGTCTCAAACTCAATAAAATTCATCTTTCAGTGAAAAGGTAATATAAAAGTTAATTTTACATAGAACCATTCTGCTTAAGGGTAATTTCATTTACCTTTATGAAAAAACATTCTACATAAGGGTAACTGTATTTAGCTTGACAAGGGTAAAACAAAATGATCCTTATACAGATTGTTCCGTGTAAGGATAATACTGGATTATCCTTAAATAGACTAAATTATAAAAGGGTAAGTGGAGATGTCACTTATGTAGACCATTAAGAGTCTGGGTAAAACTAAAAACCATTAGGTAGATCCAGAATACATAAAGGTAAGTTAAACTTTCCATAAAACTGAAAATAATGTTATGTTTTTGTTTTCTTCTTCATCTCATGCAAGTATTCAGAAATCAAATTCATGGTATGGCTATGATACCACTGTTGGGGTTTAAATAATTCTAATAACAATTATTAGATCCTTCAGAAGGGTATAAAAAACCATATGAATTATCTACCATGCTAGAAATATGAAAAATGCATAAGAAACTAAAATTAATAAATCATGCAAAACGTGTACTGTTTATTGAAGAATTCACTGTATCATCTTAAACACCAGCATATGGGATTGAGATAGATAACTAAAATTGCATTCAAAAGACATCCCACATTTTGGGTGATAGGGAGTTCAGTCAAGGCATAATTTAGACATCTATACAAACCAATAATGCATGAGCTGCAATGCATCCAGTCTGCGGGAGGATGGCCAAACAACCAATAAGAAACTACCATGAACCCTAAACACCAATGAAACAACAAAAATCTGGTCAACCCCTTGAACAGGGGTTCGATGAAACCACAATAGGGAAGGAGAAACCTACAAGGAATTAAGGAAAAATGAATTATAGACCCAACCTTGGTGATCCAACAATAAACCATGAAGATCACACCATAAACCGGGATTTGAGCGTTAACAGGGAAGACGGAAGCCCAAGCTGGAATGGCAGAATCTGAAGGAATTGGAGCCTCATGGAACGATTTCGACTTTGAGTGGGATGAGCGCAAAAGCCCAATATGGAACGATGGAATCAGAAGGAACCAGAGCATCGAGATAGGGTTTTATCTTTGAGTGGGATGAGTGCAATGGATGAGAGAGGAATCGGGGGAGAAGAGGGTTGGCAGGGGAGAATATATTTGTCACCAGGGATTTGAGTGATGGATAATCAGGGATGATTGATGGGGGAGACTATTTTCGGGGAAGAGGATTTTCAGGGGAGAGGAGGGTTTGCGGGGGGGCACGCGGATGAGCCCGATAGAATTCGATTTGAGGGAGGATATACCTACGGTTTTATTAAAAGTGTAGGTATAGAAAATCTATTCCAATGGTTTATAAAAACCATTGGAATGAATGTGTTGGTATAGACTTGTTTTTTAGTAGTGTCCAATTCAGACTAATTAGGCCAATTTATGCTCTTAAGGCCATTTAGGCCCATTAGAAGATTTAGGCCATTTAGTCCACTTTACGCCAATTAATCTAATTAGGCCAATTAGGCCAATTTTACAATTAGCAAATTTAGTTCATTTAGGCCAATTTAGGTCATTTATGCTAATTAGGTCATTTAGGCCAATTTAGGACATTTAGGTTATTTAGGCCAATTTAGACCCTTTAGGCCAATTAGGCCAATTATGCTATTTAGGCCAATTTAGGAAATTTATAAAAATTATACCAATTAGTATGATTATTCCATTTAAGATGATTATGCCAATTTAGACCATTTTGGGTAATTAGGCGAATTATGCAATTTATGCAATTTAGGCCAATTAGGTTATTTAGGCCAATTTAGCCCATTCCGGACAATTTTCGCCATTTAGTACATTTAAGAAAATTTAGTCCATTTAGTCTAATTAGGTCAATTATTTCAGTTATACAATTTAGGCAATTTAGGCCAATTAGGCCATTTAGGCCAATTTAGGCTATTTAGAACAATTAGGCCATTTTTGGCCATTTAGGTCATTTAGGCCAATTTAGGTCATTTACGCAAATTTATCTCATTTAGATCAATTAGGAAAATTAGTTCAATTAGTCAAATTAGTTCAATTAGGCAATTCAATCCAATTAGGAAAATTTGTCCATTTATGCCAATTTAGGCCATTTAGTCTAATTTAGGCCATTTAGGCCAATTATACCCATTAGGTAATTTAGGCCATTTAGGAAAATTAGTACATTTATGCCAATTATATCAGTTATTACATTTAGACCACTGATGACATTGATTAGTATAATACTACATTATTGAATAATATGAAAGTTATAAACCTATAATGAAATAAAATTTTAGCTCTTGAAGAAATCCATAAAATGAAGAAGCATCTAAAAATAAATTTAATTTGAAATTTAATACTAGTGACATAACATAAACAATACATTCTAATTAGCATGATAAACATGTGTATAGTATAGATTCCTCTTGTATGTTCATTTCAGTCAAATTCCATTTATGTTGTATTATTTTATTATTTGGTAACTTGGTAATTTTGATCATTTTCCCATTTGGCTATTTGGCTAATTAGACAATTAGTCCATTTAGGCGAATTAGGAAAATTAATCCAATTAGACCAATTAGGTCAGTTAGAAAAATTAGGTCATTTAGGTCAATTAGGTCCTCTAGGCCAATTACATCATTAGGCCATAGGAAATTTAGGCCTTTAATCCATTTAGGGCATTTAGTCCATTAGGAAATTTAGGCCAATTAGGATAGTTAGACCATTTAGGTCAATTGGTAAAATTATGCTAATTATACCATTTAATCTAATTAGATCATTTAATCCATTCAGAACAATTAGACCATTTAGACCAGTTAGGTCATTTATTCCAATTAGGCTATTAGGCTATTTAGACCAATTTGGCCATTATTCCATTATCCGATCAGTTCATTACACCATTAGGCTAATTTTTTACTTAGAGATTTGACCATTTATGCCAATTTAGGCTAATTAGGCCAATTAGGATAATTACGCCAATTAGACCATTTAATCCAATTAGCCCATTTAGCCCATTTTGATCAATTAGACCACTTAGACCCATTTGACCATTTAGGCCAATTTAGGCCAATTAGGTCAATTGGGCCAATTAGGCCAATTAGTCCATTTAGACTAATTATTCAATTTAGAACAATTAGTTCATTTATGCCAATTCATCCATTATGCCAATTAAGCCACTAGGCTATTGGGCCATTAGGCTATTTCGACCAATTAGGTCATTTAGGTCATTAATACATTAGTCCATTAGTTCATTGGTCCATTAGGCGAATTTTTCATTAGTCCATTTGGTAAATTAGGCCAATTTAGCCTAATTAGAACAAAAAAAATCCTAAAACCTAGACCCAAAACACTATATCTGAAACGCTAATATCTAAGGCCTTATTAGGCCCATTAGGCTGATTAGGCCACTTAGTCCCACTAGGTTACTTAGGACCATTCGACTCATTAGGCCACTTAGGCCCATTAGGCCCATTCGGCCACTAAGGCCCATAAGGCTAATTTGGCCACTAAAACCCATTAGGCTCATTAGGCCACTTAGGATCATTAGGCCCATTAGGCCACTCAGGACCATTAGGACAATTCAACCCATTAGGCCCATTCAAACCATTAGGCCACTTAGTCCCATTGGCCCATTATCCCACCTAGGCCCATTAGTCACATTAAGAGGATTAGGCCACTTAGGCCCATTAGGCCCATTACGCCGATTAGGCCACTTAGGAACATTAGGCTCATTAGGCCCATTAATCCACTTAGGACCAATTGGCCCATTAGTCCCATTAGTCCACTTATCCCAAATAGGCTGATTAGGTAATTTAGGCCCATTGGTCCACTTAGTCCCATAAAGGCCCATTAGGTCACTTATGCCCATTAGTCCCATTAGCCCCATTAAGCCACTTAGGCCCATTAGGCTCATTATAGTCATTAGACCCATTAGGCCCTTTAGGCCACTTAGGACCATTCAACCCATTAGGCTGATTAGGCCACCTGATCCCATTGGTCCAATTAAGCCACTTTGGCCCATTAGACCACTGAGGCCTATTAGGCCCACTTGGTCCATTGGGCCCATTCAGCCCATTTGGCCAATTAGGCCCATTATCTCCATTATACACATTAGTCCCATTAGGTCCACTAGTCCACTTAGGCCCATTAGTCCACTTAGGCCCATTTGGACACTTAGGCCCATTAGACCACTTAGGCCCATTGAGCCCATATGGACTGGCTCCTTAGGCCACTTAGGCCACTTAGTCCCATTAGGCCCTTTAGGCCACTTAGGCCACTCAGGCCCATTAGGCCCTTTAGGCCACTTAGGCCACTCAGGCCCATTGATCCCATTCGGCCCATTTGTCCCCTTAGGCCACTTCGGCCGCTTAGACCCATTAGGCCCATTAGGCCCATTAGGCCACTTTGGCTTATTGAGCCCATTAGGCCCATTTGGGACACTTAGGCCCATTAATCCCATTAGGACCATTAATCCCATTAGGTTTATTAGACCCATTAGGCCCATTAGACCCCTTAAACCCATTAGACCCATTAGGCCCATTCGGCCCATTAGGCCCATTGAGACCATTAGGTACATTCGGCCCATTAGGCCCATTCGACACCCAAGACCATTAATCCTATTCATCCAATTAGGCCCCTTAAACCCATTAAACCCCTTGGGACCATTAAACCCATTAGGCCACTTAGGAAAATGAGGACACTTAGGCCCATGAGGCCCATGTGGCCCGTTAGGCACATTAGGCCCCTTCAACCCATTAGGCCACTTAGACCCAATTGGCCCATTAGGCCACTTAGGCCCATTAGAACTATTATGCCCATTTATCCAATTAGGCCCATTATCCCAGTTAATCCAATTAGGTACATTAGGCCCATTAGGCCCATTAGGCCACTTGGGCCCATTAGGCCCATTAGAACACTTATGTCTATTAGGACAATTTGGCCCATCAGGCAACTTAGGCCCATTTGGCCCATTATGCAACTTAATCCACTTAGGCCCATTATTCCCATTAGGCCACTTAGGCCCATTAGACCCATTCGTCCCATTATGCCCATTAGGCCCATTTGGCCAATTAGGCCCATTGGGCCACTTCGGCCCATTCGGCCCATTTAGCCCATTTGGACACTTAAGGCCATTTAGCCCATTAGGTCCACTAGATTAGGCTCATTAGGCCACTTATTCCCATTTGGACCATTATGATCATTAGTCCAATTAGACCCATTAGGCCACTTAATACCATTCGACCCATTAGTCCCATTAGACCCATTAGGCTGCTTAAGACCTTTAGGCCACTTAGCCCCATGAGGTACATTATGCCAATTAGGCCATTTAGGACCATTAGGCCACTTAGGCCCATTCGGATCATTAGGCTACTTAGGCCAATATAGACTATTTGGACCATTTTGCACATCAAGCCCATTAGATTATGCCCATTAGGCCACTTAGGCCCATATGGCCCATTAGGACAATTATCCCAATTATGCCCATTAGGCCCATTAGGCCCCCTAAACCAATTAGGCCATATAGACCCATTAGGCCACTTAGGCCACTAAGACCCATTATACCACTTAGTCCCATTAAGTGCATTAGGCCCATTAGGCCACTAAGGTCCATTAGGCCACTTAGACCCATTAGGCCCATTAGGCTCATTAGGCCCATCAGGCCCATTAATATTATTAGGCTCATTATGTCCCTTAGGCCACTTAGGACCATTAATCCCCTTAATCCACTTAGGCCCCTTAGGCCCATTAGGCCACTTAGGCCCATTAATCTCATTATGCCACTTAGGCTCATTCGGTGCATATTCCCATTAGGCCAATAAGTCCCATCAGGCCCATTAGGTCACTTAGGCCCCTTAGGCCACATAGTCCCCTTAGGCCCATTAGGCCACTTGGTCCCATTAGGACACTTAGGCCCCTTAGGCCACTTAGGCCCATTAGGCCACTTCGGCCTATTAGGCCACTGGGGCCCATTAGGCTCATTAGGTAAATCAGGCCCATGAAGCCCAATCGGCCACTTCGGCCCCTTAGGCCGCTAAGGCCCATTATGCCCATCATGCCAATTCAACCACTTAGGCTCATTAGGACACTTAGGCCCACTGGGCCACTTAGGCCCACTTGGACTGTTAGGCCAATTAGGCCACTAAGGCCCATTAGCCACTTTAGGCTACTTAGGGCCATTTGGCCCATTTGGCCCATTTGGCCACTGGGGCCAATTAGGCTCATTGGTCCACTTAGGCCCATTAATCTCATTAGGCCCATTAATCCACTTAGCCCATTAGGCCCATTAGGCCATTGAGGACCATTCATCCCATTAGGCCACTTAGGCCATTAAGCCCATTAAGCCACTTAGGCCCATTAGGACACTAAGGCCCATTAGGCCCATTATGACCATTAACCCATTAGTCCCATTAGGCCACTTAGGAACATTAGGACACTTTGGACCATTAGTCTAATTCGTCCACCTAGATGGATTATGCCCATTCAGCCACTTAGGCCCGTTAGGCCCATTATGCCACTTAGGCCATTTCAGCCCATTAGGCCCATATGGTCCATTAGGCCACTTAGGCTCATTAGGACACTTAGTCCCATTAGTCCCATTAGACCACTTTATCCCATTAGTTCACTTAGGCACATTCAACCCATTAGGCACATTAGGGCCATTAGGCCATTGAGGCTCATTCCACTCATTAGGCCACTTAGGCTCATTAGGCCCAATAGGGAACTTAGGTCCATTAGGCCCATTATGACACAGAGTCCCATTATTCCCATAAATCTCATTTTACCAATTAGGCCCATTAGGCACATTAGGCCACTAAGGCCCATCAGGCCCATCAGGCCCATCAGGCCACCTCAACCCATTCGGGTAACTCGTCCACTTAGGCCCATTATGCCCATTCAACCACTTAAACCCATTAGTCCAATCATGTCACTTTGGACCATTAGTCCCATTGGGACACTTAGGACCATTAGTCCACTTATACGCATTAGGCCACTTAGTACCATTATGCCCATTAGGCCACTTAGGACGATTAGGCCACTTGCACCCATTTGGCCCATTTGGCCAATTATGCCACTTAGGGCCATTATGCCCATTCATCCACTTAGTCCAATTAGGCCCATTATCCCATTAATCCCATTATGCCAGTTAGGACCATTAGGAACATTAGTCCAGTTAGTCCAATTAGGCCCATTATTCCACTTAGGCTAATTAGGCCAATTATCTCATCAACCCCATTAAGCCCATTATCCCATTAGGCCCATTAAAAAACATAGGACTATTAAGACACTTAGGCTCATTAGGCCCCTTAGGCGACTTAGTCCCATTTGTACACTTAGTCCCATTAGGACACTTAGGTCCATTAGGCCCATTAGGACCATTGTGCCACTTAGGCCCATTACCCCCACTCATCCAGTTAGGACCATTAGGCCCATTAGGCCCCTTAGGCAACTTAGGCCCATTAGGTCCATTCAACCACTTAGGCCAATTAGAAAACAGGCCAATTAGGCCCATTAGGCCCATTTGGCCACTTAGGACTATTTGGACCATTAGTCCCATTAGGCCTATTAGGCCACTTGGTCCCATTAGGCCCATTAGACCACTTAGGCCCATTAGACCCATTATTCTCATTAGGCCCATTAGGTTCATTAACCCACTTTGTCCCATTATGCCCATTAGGCCACTTTGGCCCATTAGGCCACTTAGGTCCATTTGGCCCATTAGGCCCATTAGGCCACTTAGCCCCATTATGCCACTTAGTCCCACTAATCCCATTAGGCCCATTAGTCAACTTAGGTCCATTTGGCCCATTTGGCCATTTCAGCCCATTAGGCCAATTATACCTATTCATCCCATTAGGAACATTCATACACTTTGTCCCATTAGGCCACTTAGGCCCATTTGTCCCATCAGGCCCATTAAGCCACTTAGGCCCAATAGGACCATTTGTCCACTTTGTCCCATTAGTCCCATTAATCCCATTATGCACACTCATCCACTTTGGCCCATTAGAACCATTATTCCCATTAGGCCACTTAGGCCCATTAGGTTCATTAGGCCCATTTGGCCACTTTGGCCCATAAGGCCCATTATTCCCATTAGGCCCATATTCCCATTCCTCCACTTTGGCCTATTATTCCACTCAGGCCCATTAGCAGCATTAGGCCCATTAGGTCACTGAGGCCCATTCGGCCAGTGAGGACACTTAGGCCCATTTGGCCACTTCAGCCAATTATTTCCATTAATCCCATTAGACCCATTCATAAACTTTGTCCCATTAGAAAACTTAGGCCCATTAGACCCATTAGACCCATTAGGCCACTTAGGCCCATTAGATCCATTAGACAACTTATGCCTATTAGGCCACTAAGGCCCATTACGCCACTTTGTCCCATTAGGCCCAGTAGGCCCTGTAGTCCTATTAGGCCTAGCAGGCCCATGAGGACCAATAGGCCCATTAGGCTCCATAGGCACACTTAGGCCTATTAGGCCCAGTAGGCCCATTGGGTCACTCAGGCCAATTATGCCCATTTGGTCGATTCGGCCACAACGACCAATTATGCCCATTAGGCCCATTAGGCCCATTCATCCACTTTGTCCCATTAGGCCACTTAGGCCCCTCAGTCCCAATATGCAACTTAGGCCCACTATGTTCATTAGGCCACTTTAGCCGGCCCATTAGGTCACTTAGGCCCATTAGGACCATTAGGCCTATTTTTCCCATTAAGACCATTGGGCCCAATAGGCCACTTAGCCCGTTAGGCCACTTAGGTCCATTAGGTCCATTCAACCCATTAGTTCCATTAGGCCCATTAGGCACATTTGGCCCATTCATCCCATTCAGCCACTAAGTCATATTAGACCACTTAGGCCTTTTAGGCCCATGGGTCCACTTAGGCCCATTAATCCCATTAGGTATATTCGTCCACTTTGGACCATTAGGCCCATTGGTTCACTTAGGCCTATTATGCCCATTACGCCCATTAGGCGCATTAGGTCCAAATTTCTACTTAAGACCATTAGGCCACTTAGACCCATTAGGTCCATTAGGTATATTATGCCAAGTAGGTCCATTAAGCCACTTCGACCCACTATGCCCATTTGACCCATCCGACCCATTCGAAAAATTAGGCCCATTAGGCCCATTGGACCCTTATTCGGCCCATTCATCCCATTATGCCCATTCGACCCTTTAGGCCCATTCAACCCATTAAGCTACTTTGGTCCAGTATGCCCATTGGGTCCGTTGGACACATTAGGCCCATTCAGCTACTTCGGCCAATTAGGCCCATTCAGAAAATTCACCCCATTAGGCCACTTCAGCCCATTGGGTCCATTCAACCCATTAGACCCATCATAACCATTAGGCCACTTAGGCCCATTAGGCCACTTAGGCCCATTAATACTATTAGGCCACTTAGGCCCATTAGGATCATTATGCCCATTAGGGCCATTAAGACCTTTCAACCCATTAGGCCCATTTGACAACTTCATCCCATTCAGCCCATTTGTCCCATTCGACAACTTAAGCCCATTCGGATCATTAGGCCCATTAGGCCACTTTGGCCCATTTGGCCCATTAGGCAATTTAGGCCCATTAGGCAACTTTGTCCAATTAGGACCATTAGGCCCATTCAACCCATTAGGCATATTTGAAGACTTAGGCCCATTTGGTCCATTAGGCTCATTTGTCTGATTCGGCCCCTTAAACCACTTAGGCCCATTGGACCACTTAGGCCCATTAGGCCACATAGGCAAATTAGGCCCCTTCGGCCGATTAGGCCAATTAGGTTACTTAGGCCCACTATTCCCATTAGGCCACTTAGGCCAATAGGCCCATTAGGACGATTATACCACTTAGGCCCATTGGGTCGCTTTGGCCCTTAGGCCCTTTAGGATTATTAGGCCACTTTGGCCCATTTGGACCATTTAGCCACCCAGGCCCATTAGGTCCATTAGGAAACTTAGGCCCATTGGGCCCATTAGCCCACTTACGCTCATTTGGTTACGATTATGCCACTTAGGCCCATTGGGCTGATTATGCCACTTAATCCCATTAGGTTGTTTTGGCCCATTAGGGCCTTTAGGCTGATTAGGCCACTTAGGACCATTAAGCCCATTAGGCCCATTTGGCCACTTAGGCCCACTAGGCCCATTGGTCCACTTAGTCTCATTATGCCCATTAGGCCCATTAGACCAATTATTCCCATTAGGATATGATTATGCCACTTAGTCCCATTAAACCCCTTTGGACGATTAGGTTCTTTAGGCCCATTAGTCCACTTAGGCCTATTTGGCCAAGTACGCCCAATAGGCCACCTAGGCCCATTTGTCTCATTAGTCCCATTTTTCTAGTTAGTACCATTAGTCCCTTTAGGCCAGTTAGGCATGTTGGGACCATCAGGCCACTTAGGCCCGTTAGGCCCATTCGGCCCATTAGGCAACTTAGGCCAGTTGGGAGAATTAGGACACTTAGGACATTAGGCCCTTTAGGCCCATTAGGCAACTTAGACCACTTAGGCCCATTATATACATTAGGATCATTAGGCCCATTAACCCCATTAGGTCACTTAGGTCCATTAGGCCACTTAGGCCTAGTAGGCCCATTATGCCACTTAGGCCCATTAGGCCCACTGGAAACATTTGTCCCATTAGGCCCATTAGGCCACTTAGGCCCATTAGTCCTACTAGGCACGTTACGCCCATTCGGTCTAATGGGGTTAATGGGCCTACATGGATGAATGGGCGTAAGTGGCATAATGGGCCTAATAGACCTAATGGGTGTAAGTGGACTAATGGGCTTAATGGGATGAAGTGGCCTAATGGGCCTAAGTGGTCGAATGTGCCTAAGTGAATGAATGGGACTAATGGGCCTAATGTACCTAATTGGCCTAATGGGTCTAATGGGCCTAATAGGAATAAGTTTCCTAATGGGCCTAAGTGGCCTAATGTTCCTAGTGGGATTAGTGGCCGAATGGGCCTAATGGGTCCAATGGGCCAAATGGACCGATTGGACCAAATGGGCCTAATGGGCCGAATGGGCCCATTGGGCCTAAGTTTCCTAATGAGACAATGGTCCTAAGTGGACTAATGGTCATAATAGGACTATTGGGCCTAAGTGGACTAAGTGGACAAATCAGATTAATCGAACGAATGAGACTAATGGACCTAATGGGCCTAAGTGGCATAATGGGCCTAATTGGCCTAAGTGGCTGAATGAGCCTGATGGTCCTGATGGGCCGGATTGGACAATTAGGCCTCATGGTCCAAATTGGCCTAATGGGATTCATGGGCCTAAGTGGCCTAAGTGGCCCTATGGGCCTCATGGGCCTTAGTCACTTAATGGTCTTCATGGGCCTAAGTGGCCTTATGGGCCTAATGGGCCCAAAGGGACCAAGTGTCCTAATGGGATTAATGAGTTTAGCGGGCCTAGGTGCTATATGGGTCAAATGGGCCAAATGGGCCTAAGTGGCCTAATGGGCCTATGGGGCCAAATGGACCTAATTGGCTTGAGTGTCCTAATGGGCCTAAGTGGCCTAATGGACTAGAGTTGCCTAATCGGCCTAATGAGCTTAATGGTCCTAATCGGCCTAAGTGTCATAATGGACATAATGGGCCGAATGGGCCAAATTGTCCTAAGTTGCCTAATGGGGCTAATGGGTGAAAATGGCATAATGGGCCCAAGTTTCCTAATCGGCCTAATGGGCTTAATTTTCCTAATGGGCCTAATGGGCCTAAGTGGACAAATAGGATTAATGGGCGTAGTGGGCCTAAGTATCCTAATGGGCCTAATGGGCCTTAATGGACTAATCGGACTAATGGGACTAAGTGGACTAATGGGCCTAAGTGGCCTAATGGGCCTAAGTGGCCTAATGGGCCTAAGTGGCCTAATGGGATTAACAGGCCTAGGGGACAAATGTGCGTCATGGGATGAATGGGCCAAATGGGCCTAATGGGCCTAATCCACTGAATAGTCCTAATGGGACTAAGTGTCCTAATGGGCCTAATGGACCTAATGGACCCAAGTGGCCTAATGGGCCTAATGGACCTAATGGACCTAATGTGCCTAATGGGACTAATGGGCATATTGGGCATAATGAGTCGAAGTGGACTAAGTGGCCTAAGCGGCCTAATCGACCGAATGGGCCTAATGGGCCTTAGGGGCCTAAGTGGTCAATTGGGACTAAGTGGTTGAATGGGAATAATGGGCCAAATTGTCCTAGTGAGGGTTATGGGATTAATGGGATTAAGTGGCTGAATGGGATTAAGGGGCATAATGGGCCTAATGGGACTAATGGGCGTAAGTGGCCTAATGGGCCTAATGGGCCTAAGTTGCCTAATGGGCCTAGTGGGCCTAAGTTACCAAATGGTTCTAATGGTCATAATGTGCCTAATGGTCCTAATGGGCCTATGTGGACTTAAGGGCCGAATAGGCCTAATGAGACTGATGTGCCTAATGGGCCTAAGTGGTCTAATGGGCCTAGGTGGTGAATCAGCCTAATTGGCATAATGTGCCTAGTGCGCCCAAATGGAGGAATGGTCCCAAGTGGCCCAATCAGCCTAATGGGCCTAAGTGTCCTAATAGGCCTAAGTGGACCAATGGGCATAATGAGCCTAATTTCCCTAATGGGCCTAAGTGGCTAATGGGACTAATGGGCCTAATGGTTCTAAATGGCCTAAGTGGACTATTGCTCCAAATGGGTCTAATGTGCATAGTGGGCCTAAAGGGCCTAAGTGGTCTAATTAGCCTAAGGGACCTATTGAACCTTGTGGGCTTAATGTGCATAGTGGGCCTAAGTGGCCTAATAGGCCTAATGGGATTTAGCGGGAAAATCAGACTAATGGGCCTAAGTGGCCTAATGGGCCTAAGTGTCATAATGAGCTTAATGGGCTTAATGGACCTACATGCCAAATGGTCCTAATGGACCTAATGGGCCTAATGGGTTGAATGATCCTAATTAGCCTAAGTGGCCTAATGGGCTGAATGGGCATAATGGGGCCAAAGTGGCCTAATGGGCCTAAGTTGCCTAATCGGCCTAATGGGCCTAATGGGCCCAAGGGGCCTAATGTGCCTAATATTCCAAATGGGCCTAAGTGGCCTAATGGGATAAGTGGACGAATAGGGATAAGTGGCCCATTGGGTCTAATGGGCCTAAGTGGCCTAAGTGGCCTAATGGGCCTAATGGGTGTAAGTGGCCAAATTTGCCTAATGGGCCTATGTGGCCCAATGAGCCTAATGGTCCTAAGTGGACTGATGGTCATAATGCGTCTCAATGGCCTCATGGGCATAAAGGGCCTTAGTGTCCTAATGGGCCTCAATGGCCTCATGGTCCTAAATGGACTAAGTGGACTAATGAGCCTAATGGGCTTAATGGGACGAATGTGCATAATGGGCCTTGTGAGCCTAATGGTCCTATGTTGTTGAATGGGCCTAAGTGGCCCAATGGGGCTAATGGGATGAATGGGTCGAGTGTCCAAATGGGTCAAATGGGCATAATGGGCCTAATTTTCCTAATGGGTGTAATGGGTCTAAGTGGTCCAGTGGGAAAAGTGCCCTAATGGGCCTAATGGGCCACAGTGGCCTAAGCGATCTAATGGGATGAATGGGAAAAGGTGGCCAAATTGGATAAATGGGCCAAAGGGGCATAATGGGCCTAATGGATTGAAGTGGCCTAATGGGCCTAATATGCCTAAGTAGCCTAATGGGCCTAGTGGGCATAATGTGCCTAAGTGGCTGAATGTGCCTAATGGTTCTAAGTGGACTAATGGGATGAATGTTCCTAATGTGCCTAGTGGGCCTAATGGGCCTAAGTTTCCTAATGGACCAAATGGGTCTAAGTGGCCTAATAGGCTGAATGGGCCTAATGTGCATAGTGGGCCAAATGGGCATAAGTGGCCTAATGGGCCTTAGTGGCTTAAGTGGACTAATGGGCCAAATGGGACTAAATGTCCTAATGGGCCTAAGTGTCCTAATGAGCCTAATGGGCCTAGTGGGATGAATGGGTAATTGTACTAAGTGGCATAATGGGCCAAATTGGCTTAATAGGCCTAGTGGTCCTAATGGGCTTAAGTGGCTGAATGGGCCTATTAGGTCTAAGTGGCCTAATGGGCCTATGGGGCCTAAGGTGTCTAAGGGGCCTAATGGGCCTTAAAATCCTCATAGGCCTAAGTGTCCTCATGGGCCTCATGGTCCTAAGTGGCCAAATGGGCCAAATGGGCTTAATAGGCCTAGTGGGATGAATGGGCTTAACGGGCCTTAGTGCCAAATGGGCCTAATGGGATAAATGAACCTAATGGGCCTAATGGGCCTGAGTGGCCTAATGGGATCATGGGAATAAGTTACCTTATGGGCCTAAGTGGCCTTATGGGCCTAAGTGTCCTTATGGGCTTAAGTGGCCTAATCGACCTAATTGGATTAGTGGTCCTAATGGGCATAAGGGGCGCAATGGACCTAAGTGGCCTAATGTGACTAAGGGCCCTAATGGGCCTAATTAGACTAATGGGCCTAGGTGGCCTAACGGGATTTATGGGATGTATGAGCCTAGGGGCCAAATGGGCTGAATGAGCCTAATTAGCCCAAGCGGCCAAATCGGCCTATGTGGCCCAATGGGCCAAAGTTACATGATCGGCCTAATGGAATAAATAGGCCTAATGGGCCTAAGTGGCCTAATGGTCCTAATTGGACTAAGTGACCTATTGGGCCTCATGGTCCTAAGGGGCCTAAGGGGCCCAAATGGCCAAAGTTTCCTAATCGACCTAATGGGTGTAATTGGCCTAACAGGCCTAATGGTATGAATGAGCCTAATTGGCCTAATCGGCCTAATGGGATTAATGGTCCTAGTGGACTTAAGTGCCCTAATGGGCCTTAGTGGCTGAATCGACCTAGTGTGCCTAATTGGCCTAATGGGATTAAGTGGATTAATGAGCTTAATGGGCATAATGGGCCTAGGCGCCAAATGGTATTAATGGCCTAATGGGCCTAATGAGCTGAATGGGCCTAATTAACCTCAGTGGCCTAATGATCCTAATGGGCCTAATGGGCTGGGCCTAAGTGGCCAAATGGGCCTAAGATTCATAATCGATGTAATGGGATTAATGGGCCTAAGGGGCCTAATGGGCTTAAGTGGTCTAATGAGCCTAAGTGGCCTCATTGGCCTAATGGGATAATGGACCAAGTGGGTCCAAGTGGCTGAATGGGCCAAATGGAACTCAGTGGTGTAATTAGACTAATGGGAAGAAGTAGCTGAAGTGGCCAAATGGGATAAGTGGCTGATTGGGCTTAAGTGGCCTAATGAGGCTAAGTGGCTTTATGGGTCTAAGTAGCCTAATGGGCCTAACGGGCCTAAGTGGCCTAATAGGCCTAAGTGACCTAATGGTCATAATGGGCCTAAGTGGCCTAGTGGGTCAATGTGGACGAATGATCATAATGGACATAATGGGACTAAGTGGCCAAAGTGGCTTAATGGGCGTAAGTGTCCTAAGTTACTTAATGGGCCCAATAGGCCTAAGTGGCCTAATGGGCCTTAGTGGCCTAATGGGACTAAGTGTTTCAATGGGCCTAAGTGGCCTAATAGGCCTAATGAGTCTTAGTGGTCTAATGGGCCTAATGGTCCTAAGTGGCCTAATGGGCATGAGTGGCCAAATGGGCCCGAGTGGCCTAATGGGCCTAATCAACCTAAGTGGCTAATGGGCCTAATCAACTTAATGGGCCTAGGAGGCCAAATGTGTCAAATGGTCCTAAGTGTCCTAATGGGAATAATGGACCTAATGGGCCTAAGTGTCCTCATGTGCCTAATTGGCCTAAGTGTCCTAATGATTTGTATATGCCTAAGTGGCCTAATGGGACTAATGGACCTCGTGGGCCTAATGGATTAATGGGTATGATGGACCTAATAGGGCCTAAGGGTCCTAATGATCCTAATAGGCCTCACGAGCCTAATGAGATGAATCGGCCTAAGGGGACTAATGGGCCTAGTGGGACTAATGAGCCTAATGGACCTAAGTGGCCTAATGGGGATGATGCGCCTGATGGGCCTAATAGGTCCAAGTGGCTTAATGAGCCGAATGGACCTAAGTGGCCTGATGGACCTGATGGGATGAATGGGTCGCAGTGGCCTAATGGGCCTGATGGGCCTGATGGGTCGAATGGGCCTAAGTGGCCTAATGATCTGAATTGTACTAAGTGGCCTAATGGGCCTAATGGGCTGAATGGGCCATAGTGTCTAATGGGCCCAATGGGCTGAATGGGCCTTAGTGGACTCATGGTCCTGATGACCTAATGTTCCTAATGAGCCTCATGGACCTAACTGTCCTAATGGGCCTCAATGGCCTAATGGACCTAATAAGCCTAATGGGACTAAGTGGACTAACGGTCCTAAGTGGCCTAATGGGCCTGATGGGCCTAATGGGTTTCAGTTGCCTAATTGGTCTCACGAGCCTAATGGGCTTAATGGACCTAAGTGGCCTAATGGGCCTAAGTGGCCTTATGGGCTTGAGGGGCATCATGGGCCTAATGGGACTCACTAGTCTAAGTGGCCCAATGGGCCTCATGGTCCTAACTGTCCTAATGGGATGAGTGATCCTCATGGGCCTAAGGGGCTGAATGGACCAGATTTTCCTTACGGGCCTTAGTGGCAGAATGTGCCTAATGGGATTAATGGTTCTGATAGGCCCGATGGTAATAATGGGCCCAAGTGGCCTAATGGGCCAAATGGGTCTAAGTGGCCTAATGGGCCTAATGGACCTAATGACCGTAATAGACCTAATGGGACTAAGTTGGCTAATGGGACTAATGGTCCTAATGGGGTGAATGGACCTAAGTGGCCTAAGTGTACTAATGGGAATAATCAGCCTAAGTGGTCGAATGGGCATAAGTGGTCGAATGGGCCTAAAGGACCTGAGTGACAGAATGTGTCTAATGGGCCTAAGTGGCCTAATGGTCCTAAGTTGCCTCAGGAGACTAATGGGACTATGTGGAATGATGGGCCTAATGGACCTCATGGGCCTAATGGGCCTCAGGGGCCTAAGTGGTCTATGGGCCTATTGGGACAAATGAGCCTAAGTGGCCTAATGGGCCTAATGGGTTTAAGTGGCCGAATGGGCCGAATGGGCCTAATGTGCCTAGTGGGCCTAAGTGGCCAATGGGCCTAATGGGATGAATGGGCCAAAGTGGACTAAGTGTCCAAATCAGTCTAATCGAAGTGTTAAACCGTGAGAAAAGTCTCTTCTTTACTTCTAATAAATGCTCAGGAAGAAAGATTATATCGTTGGAAGACAACCTTGGTATGCACAACAGATCCTTCCCGATGACCTACCTGGGTGCTCCAGTATCCCCCAACAGGCTCCTCATTAAAATTTTTGAAATGGTTACTGAAAGTATTGTTGGTCACATTCTCAATTGGAAAAACATGTTTCTCTCCTTTGGGGGAAGGATCCCCTTGTTCAGCTCGGTTTTATCCTCTATCCCCGTGCACATCATGTCCACTCTCAAGGTCCCAAAGAAGTTGATTTAGAATATTGAGTTGATTTTGATTTCCTTTTTATGGGATGGTCATCTTCATGCTAAATGTCACTGGGCTTCCTGGGCCAAGTTGGCAAAACCTATTGAAGAAGGTGGGTTTAACCTTAAGAGTGTTTCAGCAGCGATGAATGGTCTTCATCCCAAATTGGACTGGGAGGTTCTTGAGGGGATTTCTTTGTAGGAAAAACACATGGAAAATCCTATGGCCTTGAGGGGTTCTCATCCATACACAAGCCATCCAACATTCTAAGGATGATACAACCCCATATCCCACTTCTTCATCAATAATTACGCTAGATTATAGGCCTAGGTGATATTAGATTTTGGAACCACAACTGGTTAGGGAAAATTATTGGTTTTCCTTGCTATCCGACACCAAACATCTCTTTCAGGGAGGCCTTAAATCACCCCACTTTTATTCGGTCCACCTTGGATATCAATCATAGGAATATTTTTGAGAGTATAGTTTTGTATGATGATCTAGATAAATGTGCCTTCACAGCCTCTCCAAATTATACTTTTTACCTCAAAGCCTTTGTTAAGATTCAGTCTATATCTTCTCCCCTGGATCGATGGGTTGAGGTGTTGTTGTATAAATCCATTACTTCCAAATACCTCTTCCTGGTTGGCGTGGCAGGCACAATGACCTTCCATCTAATGATAATGTCCATCACAGAGGTGTCAGCCTAGCCTCGAAATCCTTCTATTGTAGGGATCCTGGTACTCAATCCTCTGCTCATTTATTATTTAATAGTGACTTGGACAAGTCTATATAGAGTTATTTTGGGAAGTTAACAGGCTGGTCTGATTGGGCCTTCAATGCTGACCTCTTCCTCCAGCCCTGGTTCCTTGCAGTGGACAGTTCCAATGTCTAGAGAAAGGGCAGGACTCTCATTTTCTTTACTAGTTGTTAGATGATCTGGTCTTCAAGGAATGATAGGAGGTACCAGTGCAACCCACTGCCGACTAAAAGTTTTTTTTCAGAACAAGAAACATCATTCTGTATTTTTGCAGGTTGTCCAGTGACCTAGTCAATGCGCCTTCCATGCAGCTGATTCTCCCTACACAAGCCTCCATTTCTCCTCCTTCTACCTAGGGGATTTGTGTATGATGGTGTCCACCTCTTTCTGGTTATAAAATGAATATTGATGGCTTAAGTCATATGGTTTAGATGCATGGGGGGAGTTATTCATGACACTACAGGTTATGTTGTCGTCGTTTTTTCATCCTTCCTGGGGACCGATGACTCCCTACAAGTGGAAGCCTTGGCCTTGCTCGACGGTATCAAACTTTGTAGACATAGGAACCTCTCCATTCAGATGATTGAGGCTGATGATATTAACCTCTATAATGTTTTGTTAGGTAAGGGGCCTACTCCCTAGTCCATAGAGTAATCCATCAGGAGTTTCAAGTCTATCATGAACAACCATATGACCATTCTTCATACCTAGAGAGAGGGAAATACTATGGAAGATTTTCTTGTGTCTAGAGAATCTCCAAATTACCGTCTGATTATTTTTTCGAGGCCTAGATCTTTTCCCCCAGAAGGTATGCATTTTATCCAAGCTGATGTTTTGAGACTTCATTTCTTTAGACTCCCTTAAACACTCATTTGTGAACTTCTTCCCTTTCATTAATAAAATAAAAAAAGACTTTGGTGGTGGTGGTGGTGGTATAATTGAACAATTGGGCCTAATGGGCCTAAGTTTCATAATGGTCCAAATCGGCCTAGGTGGCTGAATGGGCCTAAGTGGCCCACATGGACTAATTTTCCTTGGTGTCCGAATGGGCCTAATGGGCCTGATAATCCTAATTGGCCCAATTGGCCAAATCAACCTAGGTGGCCAAATGGGCCTAAGTGGCCCACAAAGCCTAATTTTTCATGGTGGCCTAATGGGCCTAATGGGCCTGATAGGCCTAAGTGGCCTAATGGGCCTAATGGGCCTCATGGGACTAAGTGGCCTAATGGGCCTAATTGTCCTGATGGTCCAAACTGGCCTAATTGTCCTAATGGGCCCAAGGGGCCTAATGGGCTTAATGGGATTATTGGGCCTTGGTGCCAAATGGGCCTAATGGGCCGATTGGGGCTAATGGGCCTAAGTGGCCTAATGGGCGTAATGGGACTAAGTGTTCTAATGGTCCTAAGTGGCCTAATCGACCTAATGGGCTTAATGGTACAAGTGGGACTAATGGGATTAATGTGCCTAAGTGGCTTAATGGGCCTAAGGATCCTAATGGTCCTAAGTGTCCTAATGGGTTTGGGTGGCCTGATGGTCTTAATGGGATTAACAGGCCTAGGCTCAAAAAGGTTCTAATGGACTGAATGGGCCTCAACAGCCTAATGGGCCTAAGCGGCCTAATGGGCATAAGTGTCCTAATCAGCCTAATGGGCGTAATGTGTTATGGGTCTAATTGTTCTAATAGTCCTAAGGGGCCTAAGGGGGCCAATGGGCCTAGCTGACCTAATGGGCTTGATGGGCCTTACAGGCCTAGGCTCCAAATGGGCCTAATTGGGCTTAGTGGCCTAATGGGCCTAATGGGTCGAAGTGTCCTAATGGGACAAAGTTGTCTAATCGACCAAATGGGTATAATGAGCTCAGTGGTTTGAATGGGTCAAAGGGGCTAAGTGGTCAAATGGGCCAAATGGGCCAAATTGGCCAAATTGGCCTAAGTGGACTAATGGGCTAAAGTTTCCTAATTGGCCTAATGGGATTAATGGGCCTAATGGTCCTAATGGGCCTAAGTGGCCTAAGGGGCCTAAGGGGCCTAAGTGGCCCAATCGGTCTAATGGGATTAATGGTCTTAGTGGGCCTAAGTGGCCTAATGGGCCTTAGTCACCTAATAAGCCTAATAGAGATAAGTGGGCCAATGGGTTTAATGGGATTAACGGGCCTAGGGGCCTAATGGGCCTAATGAGTCTAATTGTCTTGAGTGTACTAATGGTCCTAATGGGCCTAAATGGCCTCATGGGCCTAAAGGGCCTGAGTGGCCTAATGGGCCTAATGGGCCTAAGTGGCCTCACATCCCTAAAGGGCATGAGTGGCCTAATGGGTTTAATGGGACGAAGTGGCCTAATGGTCCTAATGAATGTAATAGGATAAAGTTTTATAATGGGCGTAATGGGACTAAGTGGCCTAATGTGCCCAATGAGCCTAAGTGGCCTACTATGCCCAATGGACCTTAGTGGATTAATGGGTCAAATGGTCTAAATGGACCGAATGTGCCTAAGTGGCTAATCGGCCTAAAGTGCCTAATGCGCCAAAGTGGCCTAATGGACCTAAGTGGTTGAATAGGCCTAAGTGGCCTAATGGGGCTAATGGGCCTAAGTGGTCGAATGGGCCTAAGTGGCCTAATGAGGTTAATGGGCCTATGTGGCCTAATCATCCTGAAGGACCTAATGCAGAAAAGTAACCTAATGGACCTAAGTGGTCGAATGTGCCTAAGTGGCCTAATGGGGTTATTGGGCCTAAGTGGTCGAATGGGCATAAGTGGCCTAATGGTGCTAATGGGCCTATGTGGCAGAATGGGCTTAAGTGGCCTAATGGACCTAATGGGTGTAGGGGGCCTAATGGGTCTTATTGTCCTAATGGGATGAAGTGGCCCAATGGGCTTAATGGGCCCAAGTACATGAATGAGCCAAATGGGGCTAAGTGGCCCAACTGGCCTAATGGGCTGAATGGGCCTAAGTGGCCTGATGGGCCTAATGGGCCTTGTGGGACTAAGTGTTCTCATGGGCCTAATGGGCCTAAGTGGCCTAAGTGGTCTAAGTGGACTAATTTTCCTAATCAACTGAATGGGCCTAGTGGGCCTAAGTGGCCTAAAGGGCCTTAAGGGCCCAAGTTTCTAAATGGGACTATCTGGCCTTAGTGGCCCAATGGGCCTAATTTTCCTAAGTGGCCTCATGAGCCTAATGGGATGAATGGGATGAATGGGCCTAATTGGGATAATGGGGCTAAGTAGACTAATGGGCCTAAGTGGCATAATGAGCCTAAGTGGCCCGAATGGGTCTAATGGTTTGAATGGGTATAATGGTCTGAATTGGCCTAATGTGCTGAATGTGCCTAATGGACTGAAGTGGCCTAATGGGCCTAATGGACCAAATGGGGTTAATGGATCGAATGAGGTTAATGGGATGAATTGATCTAATGGGCCGAATGAGCCGAAGTGGCCTAATTGGCCTAATGGTGCGAATGGGCTTAATGGCCCAAATGGGCCTAATGGGTCAAATGGGCCTAACGGCCTAATGAGCCAAAGTGGCATGAGGGGCCTAATGGGCCAAATGGGATTAATGGGTCTAAGGTGCCTAATGGGCCCAATGGGCTAAACGGGCCTAATGGGTCTAAGTGGCCTAATAGTCTTAATGGGCATAATAGGCCTAATGGACTTAAGTGGTCTAATGGGCCTAATGGGCCTAAGTGGCCTAATCAGCCTAATGGGATTATTGGGACTAATTGGTCTAATGGTCCAAAGTGGTCCAATTGGCCTAATGGGCTTTAGTGGCCTAATGGGATGAAGTGGCCTAATGGGCCTAAGTGGCCTAATGGTCCTAGTGGGCCTAAGTGCCATAATAAGCCTAATGGACCTAATGGGCCAAAGTGGCCTAATCGGCCTAATGGGCCTAAGTGGTTAGATGGGCCTAAGTTTCCTAATGAACCAATGTGACCTAATGAGCCCAAGTGGCCTAACGGGCCGAAGTGGACGAGTGGGCTGAATGGGCCCAAGTGGCCCGATGGGCCTAAGTGGCCTAATGGTCCTAATGGGCGTAAGCAGCCTGATGGGCCTAAGTGGCCTCATGGGAATAATGGGCCTAAGTGGCCTAATGGTCATAACAGTCCTAATGGGATGAATGAGACTAATGGGCCTAGTGGGATGAATGGGCCTAATGGGCCTAATGGGCCTAGTGGACCTAAGTGGCCTAAGGGGCCTAATGGGACTAATAGGCCTAAGTGGCCTAATTGACCTAAGGGGATTAATGGGCTGAAGTGGCCTAATTGGCCTAATGGGCCTAAGTGGCCTTAGTGGCCTTATGAGCCTAAGGTACAAAAGTGGCCTAATGGGCCTAAGTGTTCTATTAGGCCTAAGTGTCCTAATGGGCCTAATGGGCTGAAGTGGAATAATCGGTCTAATAGGCTTAATGGGCCTAAATTTCCTAATGGGCCTAATGGGCCAAAGTGGCCTAGTCGGCCTAGTGGGCCTAAGTGGCATAACGGGCCTAATGGGCTTAAGTGGCCTAATGAGACTAATGGGCCTAAGTGGATTGATGGGCCTATTGGGCTTAAGTATCCTAATGGGCCTAAAGGCTTTAAGTGGCCTCATGGGCCTAATGGGCTTCAGTGGCCTCATGGGCCTAATGGGACTAAAGGGTCTAAGTGGACTAAGTGGAAAAATGGGCTTAATCAGTCTAATGGGCCTAAGTAGCTTGATGGGCCTAATGGGATAAAGTTTTCTAATGGTCCAAATAGGGCTAATGGGACTAATGGGCCTAAGTGGCCTAATGGGCCTAAGTGACCTAATGAGCCTAATGGGCATAATGGGCTTAAGAGGTCGAACGGCCCCAAGGGGCCTAATGCGCCGAATGGGCTTAAGTGGCCTAATGAGCATAATGGGCCTAATGGGCCTAATGGGCCTAATGGGCCTAAGTGGACTAATCGGCCTAATGGAGCTAATGGGCATAATGGGCCTAAGTGGCTGGATGGGGCTAATTGGCCGAATGGGCCAAATGTGCTTAGTAGAAAAAAAGGGCCTAATGGGCCTAAGTGGTCGAATGGGCTGAATGGGCCTAATGTGCCTAAGTGGCATAATGGGCCTAATGGGAAAAATGGTCTGAATGGGCCTAATGTGACTAGTGGGCCTAATAGGCCTAAGTGGATGAATGGGCCTAATGGGCCTAAAGGTCCTAAGTGGCCAAATGTGGCAAATGGGCCTAAGTGTCCTAATGGGCCGAATGGGCCAAATGTGCCTGCTGGGCCTAAGATGCTTAATGGGTCAACTATGCAGAATGGGCCTAAGTGGCCAAATGGGCCAAATGGGCTAGATGGGCCTAAGTGGCCTAATGGACATGAGTGGATGAGTGGTCCTAATGGGCCCAATTGACCTAAGTGGCCTAATGGCCCTAAGTGGCCTAATGGGATTAATGGGCCAAATGGTCCTAATGGGTATAATGGGCCTAAGTGGCCTAATGGGCCGAAAGGGCCGAGTGGGCCTAAGTGGCCTGCCTAATTAGCCCAATAGGGCTAAGTAGCCTAATCTGCCTAATATCCCTAATGGTTCTAATGGGCCTAATGGGTATAATTGGCCTAAGTGACCTAATGGTCCAAAGGGGCTAAATGGGACTAAGTGGCCTAATTAACACAATGGGCCTAAGTGGATGAATGGACCGAATGGGCCTAATAGGCCTAAGTGGCCAAAGGGGGTGAAGTGGCCAAATTGGCCCAATGAGACTTAGTGGCCTAATGTCCCTAATGGGCCTAATGGGGCTCAGTGGCCTAATGGTCCTAATGGAGCTAATGGGCCTAAGGGGCCTAATGTGCCTAAAGAGCCTAATGGGCCTAATGGGCCTCAGTGGTTGAATGAGCCTAATGGGACTAAGGGGCATAATGGGCCTAATGGGACTAAGGGGCCTAATGGGCCTAATGGGCCTAATGGGCCTAAGGGGTCTAATGTGCTGAATGGGATTAAGTGGCCTAATGAGCCTAATGGGCATAAGTTTCCTAATAGGCCTAAGTGATCTAATAACCCTAATGGCATAATGGGCGTAATGGGCCTAAGTGGATGAATGGGACTAATTGGCCGAATGGGCCTAATGTGACTAGTGGTCCTAATGGACCTAAGTGGCCGAATGGGCCTAATGGGCCGAATAGGCCTAAGTGTCCCAATGGGCCTGATGGGACCAATGGGCCTAAGTGGCCTAATGGCCACGATGGGCCTAATGGGACTAAGTGGCATCATGGGACTAAGTTTCCTAATGGGCCTAAGTGGCCAAATGGGCCTCATGGGACAAATGGGCCTCATGGGCCTCAGTGGCGTAATGGGCCTCGTGGGGCTAAGTGCTGAATGACCCTAGTGGGCTTAAAGGGAATAACGGGCCCAATGGACATAATTGGCATGATGGGCCTAATCGACATAAGTTATCTCAAGGGCCCAATGGGTATAATGGGCCTAAGTGGACTAGTGGGCCTAAAGGGCCTAATGGGTCGAATGGGCCTATGTGGACTAATGTGACTAATGGGCCCAATAGGCTTCATGGGATGAATGGGCCTATGGGGCCAAATGGGACGAGTGGGTTTAATGGGCCCAATGGGCATAATGGGATGAATGTGCCCAGTGTCCCCAATGGGCCTAATAGGCCTAAGTAGCCTAATGGGCCTAAGTGACCTAAAGGGCCTAGTGGGTCTAATGGGTTTATTGGGCCCAAGTGTCCTGATGGGTCTAATGTGCCTCATGGGAATAATGGGCCCAATGGGCCTTAGTGTCCTAATGGTCCTGAAGGGCCTTATGGGTGTGATGGGCCTCATGGGCCTTATGGGTGGAATGCGCCTCATGGGCCTTATGGGCCCGATGGGACTAATGGTCCAAAGTGGCCTAGTGGGCCTAATGGGCCTAAGTTCCCTAATGGTCCTAATGGGCCTAATTGGCCTAATGAGGCTAATGGGCCTAATGGACCTAATTTGCCTAAGTGGCCTAAGTGTCCCAACAGGGATAATCGACCGAATGGGTTTAATGGTCCTAAGTTTCTTAATTGGATTGATGGACCTAATGGGGCAAATGAGACTAATGGGTTTAGTGGGCCTAATGTTTCTAAGCATCCTAATGGGACTAATGGGCCTAGGTGGCCTAATGGGACTAATGGGCCTGGGTGGCCTAATCGGGCTAATTAACCGAATGGGCCTAATGGGCCTAAGTGGACTAAGTGGATTAATGGGCCTAATGGGCCTAATGGGACTAATGAGTTTAATTAGCCTAATGGGCCTAAGTGTTCGAATTGGCCAAATGGTCCAACGTGGCCTAAGGGGCATAATGGGCCTAAGTGACCTAATGGGACTAATGGGACTAATGGGTTTAGCTGGCATAATGGGCCTAATGGGCCTAATGGGCCTAAGTGGCATAATCCCCCTAATTGACTGAATAGGCCTAATGGGCCTAAGTGGCCTAATGGGCCTAATGGGGCTAAGTGGGATAAGTGGCCTAATTGGCGTCATTGGGTGAATGGAACTAATGGGCCTAAGCGGCCTAATGGGATTAATGGTCCTAATTCATTAGTGGCCTAAGTGGCATAATGGGCCCAATGAGATTAATGGGCCTAATGGGCATAATGGACCTAAGTGGCCTAAGTGGTCTAGTCATTCTAATCTTCGGAATGGGCCTAATGGGACTAAGTGGCCTAACGGGCTTAATGGGCCAAAGTGTCCTAAGTGGTATAATCATCCCAATCAACTTAATGGGCCTAATGGACTAATAGGCCTAAGTGGTCTGATGGGACTAAGTGGCCTAATCCGCCTAGTTGACTGAATGGGCCGTAGTGGCCTAATGGGACTAAAGGTCCCAATGGGACCAAGTGGCATAATAGGGATAATCGACTGAATGGGCCTAAGTGGCGGAATCATCCTAATCAACCAAATGGGCCTAAGTGTCCAAATGGGCCTAATGGGCTAAGTGGCCTAATCGGCAAAATCGACTGAATGAGCCTAAGTGGCCTAATGGGTCTAATGGGCCTAACGGGTCTAAGTGGCCTATGTGGCTTAATCGTCCTAATCGACCGAATGCAAGTAATGGTCCTTATGGGACTTAGTGGTCGATTGGGCCTAATGGGCTTAAGTGACCGAATGGGCCTAATGGGCCAAATTGTCCAAATGAAGATAATGTGCCTAATGGGCCTAAGTTTTCGAATGATATTAAGTGGCATAAGGGTCCTAATGGTACTAAGTGGCTTAATGGGACCAGTGTCCCTAAGTGGTTGAATGAGCCTAATGGGCCTAATGCGCCTATGAGGTCGAATGGGCCTAATGGGCCGAATGGGCCTAGTAGGACTTAGTGGCCTAATGGTCCAATGGGACTAAGTGGCCCAAGTGGCCGAATCAGTCTAATAGAATGAATGACCCTACTGGGCCTAAGTGGCATAATGGGCCCAATGGGCCTTAGTGGTCAAATGGGCCTAATGGGCATGACGGGATGAAGTGCCCTAGTGGGCCTCATGGGGCCATGTGGCCTAATGGACCTCATGGACCTAAGTGGCCTAAGTGGCTTAATGGACCTAATGGGCCTCATGGGCCTAAGTGGCCTATTGTGACTCATGGGACTAAGTGGCCTCATGGGCCAAATGGGATCAAGGGGCCAAAGTGGCCTAATGGGACTAATGGGATTAATGGTCTTAATGGGCCTAGGTGCCAAATGGGCCAAATGGTCAAAGTGTCCTAATGGGCCTAAGTGGCCTAATGGGCCTTGGTGGCCAAATGGGATTAACGGGTCATTAGGCCAAATGAGCCTAATGGGACGAATGGGCTTAATTGGCCTAAGTGGCCTAATGGGCCTCAGTGTCCTAATGGGCCAAAGTTGCCTAATAAGCTTAATGGTCTTAATGGGATAAACGAGTCAAATGGTCCAAATGGGTCGAAGTGTCCTAGTGGGCCTAATGGGCCTAAGTGGTCTAATGGGCCTAATGGTCCTAATGTGCCAAAGTTGCCTAATGGTTTAAAGTTGGATAATCAGCCTAATGGGATTAATGGTTCTAATGGGCCTAGTGGGCCTAATGGGCCTTAGTGTCCTAATGGGTCTAAGTGGCCTAATTGGCATAATGGGTTTAATGGGCCTAGTGGGCCTAAAATTTATTAATGGGGCTTAGTGGCCTAATCAGCCTAATGAGCCTAAGTGGCCTCATGTGCTTAATGGGATTAACGGGCCTAGGGGTCAAATGGGCCCAATGGCCCTAATGGGTCAAATGGGCCTAGTTAGCTTAAGTGCCCTAATGGGCCGAATGGGCCTCATGGGACTAAGTGGCCTAATGGGCCTAAGGTGCCTGATCATCCTAATGGGATTAATGGGTTTAAGGGGCCTAATGAGTATAATTGGCCTAATGGGCTAAGTGGCCTAATCTGTCGAATGGGATTAATGGGCCCAATGGGCCTAAGTGGTCGAATGGGCCAAAGTGGCCCAATCATTTGAATGGGACCAAGTGTTCTGATAGGCCTAAGTGGTCCAATTGGCCAAATGGGGAAAATGGCTTAATGGGCCTAAGTGGCATAATGGGCCTAATGGGCCTAAGTAGCTGAATGGGCCTAAGTTGCCCAATGGGCCTAATGTGCCTAAGTGGAATGATGGGATTAATGGGTCTCAATGGACTCATGGGATTAAAGGGCCTTAGTGGAATCAAGGGCCTCATGGGCCTAAATTCCCTAAGTGGCATAATGGGCCTAATGGTCCTTATGGGCATAATGGGCATAATGGTCCAAATGGGCCAAATGGGCCTAAGTAGCCAAATGAGACTATTGGTTCTGTGGCCCAATGGACCTAACGGGTTGAATGAGCCTAGTGGCGTAATTGGATTAATGGGTCGAATGGGCCTAAGTTTCCTAATGTGCATAATGGGCCTAAGTGGCCTATTATGCCTTAGTGGCTTAATGAGGAAGGACTAAGGGGCCCAATGGGTGTAAGTGGCCTAAGTGGCCAAATGGGCCTAATTGGACTAAGGGGCCTAAGTGGCCTAACAGGCCTAATGGTCATAAGGGGCCTAAGTGGATTAATGGCTCTAATGGATCGATGTCGCCTAATGGGCCTAATGGACCTAAGTGGCCTAATAGGCATAGTGGGCCTAATGAGCCTAAGAGGCTGAATGGGCCTAATGGGTCGAAGTGGCCTAATGGTCCTAATGTGCCTAGTGGGCCTAATGGGTCTACTGGGCCTACTACGCCTAATGGGCCTAAGTGGATTAAGTGGACTAATGGTACTAATGGGCCTAATGTACCTACTGGGACAACTAGTCCTAAGGGGCCTAATAAGCCTCATGGTCCTAATGGGCCTAATGGCCTAATAGGCCTAATGGGCCTAATGGACCTAAGTGGTCTAATGGTCTTAATGGGAATAATGGGCCGAATTTTCCTAAGTGACCTAATGGGACTAATTGGATAAATGGGTCTAGTGATCTTAATGGTCCCAAGTGGCCTAATGGGCATATTGGGTCTAAGTGGCCAAATGGGCCTAAGTAGCCTGATGATCCTAATGGGCCTCATGGGCCCAAGTGGCCTCATGGGCCTAAGTGGACTCATGGGCCTTATGGGCTGAAGTGGCCTAATGGGCCTAATGGGACCAAGGGGCTAATTGGCCCAAGGGTATAATGGGCCTAATGGGCCAAATTGGATGAATGGGCTTAACAGGACTTGGTGAAAATGGTCCTAATGGGATTAATGGGCCTAAGGGGATTAATGGGATTAAGTAGCCTAATGGTCATAAGGGGCCTAATGGGACTATGCGTCATAATGGGACTAGGTGGACTAATGGGCCTAATGGACCTAATGGGATAAGTGGCCTAAGAGGCCTATGTGGCCTAATGGGCAAATGGGCCTAATGGGCCTAAGTGTCCTAATTGGCCTAAGTAGCCTAAAGGGCCTAATTTTCCTAAGGGGACTAAGCGGACTAATGGGCCGAATGGGCCTAAGTGGCCTAATGGTCCTAAGTGGCATAATGGGCCAAAGTTTCCTAATTGTTCTAAGGAGTGTAACGTGCCTAAGTGGCCTAATGGGACTAAGGGGCCTGATGGGACTAAGGGGAATAATGGGATTATATGTTATAATGGGATTAATGTTATTAGTGGGCTTATGGACCAAATGGGCCTAATGTCTTGAATGGGGCCAATTGGCCTAAGTGGCCAAAATGGGCCTAAATGGCCTAATGGGCCAAGGTTGCATAATTGGCATAATGGTATTAATGGACCTAATGGGTGAATGAGCCTCAGTGGCCTAATGGGTAGAATGGGCCTAATTGGAAGAAGTGGACTAATGGGCCGAAGCAGCCTAATGGGCTAAAGGGGCCTAATGAGACAAAGTTTCCAAATCAGCTTAATGGGCTTAATTGGCCGAATGGTCCTAACGGGCCAAATTGTCTGAATTGGCCTAAGTGGTCTAATTGGCTTAATAGGCTTAATGGGCCTAGTCGGACGAAGTGATAAAATGGGCCTAGTGGGCCTAATGGGGATAAGTTGCCCAATTGGCTTAATGGGCTTAACGAGCCTAGGGGACATATGGGCCTAATAGGTCCAATGGGCCTAATGGGCCGAATGGGATTGATTAACCTAAGTAGCCCAATGAGTGTAATGGTCTTAATGTGACTAAGTGGCCTAATGGGCCTAGGTGGCCTAATGGGTCTAAGTTTCTTAATGAGTCTAATGGGCCTAAGTGGGCCTAAGTGGGCCTAATGGGCCTAATGGGCCTAAGTCGGCCAAATGGGACCAAGTGGCCTAATAGGACTAAGTGGGCCTAATGGACTAATGGGCCTAGGTGGCCTAATGGGACTAGGTGGCCAAATGGGCCTAGGTGGCCTAATGGGCCTAATGAGCCTAATGGGATGAAGTGTCCTAATAGGACAAAAGGGCTTAATGGGTTAATGTGGCCTAATGGGACTAGGTGGCATAATCGTAGCTGAATGTGACTAAGTGGCCTAATGGGCCTAGTGGGCCTAAGTTACCCAATGTGACTAGGTGGACTAATGGGTCAAATGGGCTATATGGGTTGAATGAGCCTAATGGGACTAAATTGTCGAATTGGCTTAAAGGTCCTAAAGGGTCAAAGTGGTCTAATAGCCCTAAGTGGCTGAATGGGGCTAAGGGGCCTAATGGGGATCATGGGAATAAGTGGCCAAATGGTCCTAAGTGGCCAAATGGGCTGAATGGGCGTAATTTGCATCATGGGCCTAAGTGGACTAATGGACCAAATGGGGCTAAGTTGCCTAGTGGGCATGATGGGACTCATGGGCCTCATGGGTCTAAGTTGGCTAATAGGCCTAATGGGCCCATGTGGCCAAATGGGCATATGGGGCCTTAATGGACCAATGTGTATAATTTTCCAAATTGGCATAATGGGCCTAATGGGATGATGGGGAAGAATGTTCCTAATAGACCTAAGTGGCGTAATGGACCTAAGTGGCCTAATGGGCCCAACTGGATAAATGGGACTGTGGGGCCTTAGTGGCCTAATGGACATAATTTTCCTAAGTGGTCGAATGGGCCTAATGGGACGAATGGGAAGAATGTGCCTAATAGGCCTAAGTGGCCTAAGGGCCTAATGGGCCAAATAGAAATAATGGGCCTAATAATCTTAAGTGGACTAATGGACCTAATGTGCCTAAGTGGCCTAATCATCCTAATGGGTTTAATGGGCCTAATAGATGTAAGTGGACTAATGGGCCTAAGTAGACTAATGGTCCTAAGTGGCCTAATGTGCCTAATGGACCAAAGTGGAAAAATGGTCTTAATGGTTCAAAGAGGCCAAATCGGCCTAATGTGCCTAAGTGTCCTAATGGACCAAAGTGGCCAAAGGGGCCTAAGTGGCCTAATGGGCCTAATTGGGCTAAGTGGCATAATGGGCCTAACTGGTCTAATGGGCCTAAGTGGCATAATGGGCGTAAGTGGATAATGGGCCTAATGGTCCCGAGTGGCCTAATGGACCGAATGGACCTAATGGGCCTAATGAGCCTAATGGGACGAATGGGCTGAATGGGCTGAATGGGCCTCAATGGGCTAATCAACCTAATGGGATTAATGGGCCTAAGTGGATTAATGGACCTAATGGTCCTAATGGGATTAAGTGGGCTAATGGGCCCAATGGGACAAAGTGGCCTAATGGGCCTAATGGTCCTAAGTGGCCTAATGGGCCTAAGTGGCCTAATGGGCCAATGTGGCCTAATCAATCTAATGGGAATTATGGGCTAAGTGGAATAATGGGCCTAATGGGCCTAAGTGTCCAAAGTGCCCTAATGGGCATAATGGTCCAAAGTGGCCTAATGGGCCTAAGTGGCCTAATAGGCCTAAGTGGCCCAATGGGTCTAATGAGCCTAAGTGGTGTAATGGGATTAATGGGTTAATGAACATAACAGGATTAATGGGCCTTAGTGCCCTAATGGGACTTAGTTGCATAATGGGCCTAATGGGCCTAAGTGTCCTAATGGTGATAATGAGCCTAAGTGGCCTAATGGGTTTAATGGGCCTCACTGGCCTAATGGGCTTAATGGGCCTAAGTAGCCTAATGGGCCTAATGGGCATATGTGGCCTAATGAGCCTCAGTGGCCTAAGTGGCCTAATGGGCCTCAGTGGCCTAATGGGCCTAATATGCTGAATGGGCCTAAGTGGCCTAATGGACCTTAATGGCTTAATGACCCTAAGTGGCCTAATGACCCTAAGTGTACTAATGGGCCTAAGTGGACTAATGGGAATAATGGACCTAATGGGCCTAAGTGTCCTAAGGGGCCTAAGTGGCCTAATGGACCTAAGTGTCCTAAAAGGCCAAATTGGCCTAATGGGACTAAGTGGACTAATAGGCCTAATGGGCCTAAGTGGCCTAATGGGCCCAAGTGTCCTAATGGCCCTAAGTGTCCTAATAGGCCTAAGTGGCCTAATGGGACTAAGGGTACTAAGTGTCGTAAGGGGCCTAAGTGGCCTAATGTGCTTAATTGGACTTATGGGCCTAATGGGCCGTAGTGGCCTATTGGGCCTAATGTACAAAATGGGATTAAGTGGCATAGTGGGTTCAATGGGTCTAATGTCCTAAGTGGCATAATGGGCCTAAGCGGTCTAATGGGCCAAGGGGGCCTAAGTGGCCTAAGGGGCCTAAGTGGCTTAATGAGCCTAATGGAACTAATGGGCCTAAGGTGACTAAGAGGACTAATGGGCCTCTATGGCATAATGGGCATAATGCACTGAATGCGCTTAAGTGGCATAGTGTGCCTTAGTGGCCTAATGGGCCCAAGTGTCCTAATGGGCCCAAGTGGCCAAATTGTCATAAGTGGAATAATGGGTTTAATGGGCCTAATGGGCCATATGGAAATATTTTCCTAATGAGCCTAATGGACTATATGGGCCTAATTGGTCTAATGTACCTTCTCTAATGGGCTTATTGGGCCGAATGGGCCGAATGGGCCTAAGTGGCCTGATGGGCCGAATGGGCCTAATTGGCCGAATGAGCCTAAGTGACCTAATTATCCTAATGTGCCTCATGGTAATAATTGGCCTAAAGGTCCTAAGTGGCCCAATGGATCTAATGGTCCTAATTGGCCTAATGGTCCTAAGTGGTCTAATGGGTATAATTGGTTTAATGGGAATAATGGTCCATATGGAGCTAAGCGGCCTAATGGGCCTAATATAATGGGATTAATGGGTCAAATTGGCCTCAGTGGACTAATGGACCGAATGGGATTAATGGGCCGAAGTGGACCAATGGTCCTAATGGGCCTAATTGGCCGAATGCGCCAAAGTGGCATAATAGGCCATATAGGTATAGTGGTCCTAATTTTTCTAATGGTTATAAGTGGCCCAATTGGACTAATGGCCCTAATAAATGAACCTGATGGCTCTTCACTCTCCTGGATCCCGGTTCCCCTACTACCTCCTCTTCGTATCCTATGGTTTTGAGGGTCTTCTTGACAGTGATGGTGCCACTTCACCTGATCTGTCATCTTCCTTCTCTTGATTTATTTTTATTCCCTCTCAACTGATGTGGCTTCCTAGTGTGGTCATTGCATGCCACTCACCAACCCTCTTTTTATCTATCCCTATGCATCGAACCCGCATTCTAGGTCTATGTGTGTGGGTTCTTTAGACATCTTGGGTCGCCTCTGGTGAGTGCGTCAGGTGCCTTATTTCTCCCCTACCTATGATGGCCTACCCATCACATTTGACTCCACTTTGGTCACACTCTATTTGGGATCTGGGCCTACTTGGGATGGTGCTGAAGTAGGGATGGCAGTTGTCACAGCTCGTGTTCATTATTCTTTTTGGTTCCTTCTCTATTTTTCATATGTGGATTGAGGTCACATATGGTGATTTTTTTGGGACTGATTTTATTTCTCTATTATTGGTTCTCTGTTTCATTTTACCAATGTGGTTTCCATCTTGGTCCCCTGTCTAGGCCTCTATCTTCTCATCCTTACTATGATCCTTTCCCTATCTGTCCAGTTCTTGGGTCTTCATGGAGGTTCTAGGAGGTGCGGATCGAAGGTATTAGGGTCTTCAGGAGGGATAATGTTCCATCTTTGAAGGTTTGAATAGTTTTGATGTTCTATTTCAGTGGTTTTTTGGTGGTGAAGTTGAAGTTTTATAGCGGTGATATGAAGACATCAATGGTGATTAGTGGACATCCTGGTTCATTTTTCTCTGGTTCTCAGCTCCAACGATGATGGTCGATGACAATGAAGGTGGTGTTACAACTGGTGATGTGGTGACTTTGTCAGTGATGGTTATGACGATGATTTTCTGATTGGAATAAAACAAGGTTATAATGAAAATGGGTTATGATGATAGTGAAAACTTCTTCGATGTGATATATTTGATGCAGCGACTGCATGATTTCTGGGATTTATCGTTGATGTGACGGTTCCAATGGTGATGATACTCATTTCAAATGTTAAATCTATAGACTTTTTTGGAAATTTTGATACGTTTCATGTTGTACGGTGTACGGTTCCAACTTTTTCCTCAAAGTGGATTTTATGAAAATTAAAAAAATTATTTGAAGGGCCTAATGGGCCTTAGTGGACTAATATGGTTAATAGGTCTAATGGGCCTAATAGGCCTAATAGGACTAAGTGGCCTAATAGGCTTAATAGACCTAACTGGCCTAATGAGACAAAGTGGCCTAATGCACCCAATGGGACTAAGGGGCCGAATGGGCCTAAGTGGCCTAATGGGCCAAATGGCTAATGGGCCTAATGGCCCTAATGGGCCTAGTGGGATTAAGCGACTTAAGTGGCATAAAGGGCCTAATGGGCCTAAGTGGCTGAGTGGGCCTAAGTGTCCTAATTGGCCCAATGGGATTAATGGGAATAAGTAACCTAATAGGCATAAGTGGTTGAGTGGGAATAAGTGTCCTAATAGGCCCAATGGTCCTAATGGGCATAAGTGGCCTAATGGGACTAAGTGGCCTAATGGGCCTAATGGGCCTAATGGGCCTAATGAGACTTAGTGACCAAATGGTCCTAAGTGTCCAAATGGGCCTAAGTGGCCTAATGGCTCCAATGGATACTGGTCCATAATGGGCCTAAGCGGCCAAAGTAGTCTAATGGGACTAATGTGCTCAATAGGCCTAAGTGGAATAATGGGCCTAAGTGGCCCAAGTGACCTAATGTGCCTAATGGGCCTAAGTAGCTTAAGTCACATAAGGGGCCTAATGGGCTCAATGGGCCTAAGTGTCCTAATGAGCCTAAGCGGCCTAAGTGGCCTAATGGGCATAAGCGACCTAAGTGGCCTAAGGGGAAATGAGCCTAATGGGCTCAATGGGCCTAAGTGGACTAAGTAGCCTAATGTGCCTAAGCGGGCCTAAGTAGCCTAAGTGGCCTGATATGCCTAATGGGCCTAATGGACCAAATGGGCCTAAGTGGCCTAATGGGCCTAAGTGGCCTAATGGGCCTAAGTAGCCTAATAGGACCAATGGGCCTAAGGGGCCGAATGGGCCGAATGGGACTAAGGATCCTAATCAGCCTAATGGGCCTAAGAGGCCTAAGTGGCCTCAGGCGCCTATTATGCTTAATGGGCCTAAGTCGCCGAGTGGGCCTAAGTTGCCTAATGGGCCCAATGGGCCTAATGAGAACTAGTGACCAAATGGGCCTAAGTGGCCTAATGGTCCTAATGGGCCTTAGTGACCTAATGGTCCTAAGTGGCCTCATGAGTCTAATGGTTAATGGGTCTAATGAGCCTAAGCTGCCTAAGTGGCCTAATGGGCCTAATGGGCCTAAGCATCCTAAGTGTCCTAATGGGCCTAATGGGCTTAGTGGGATTAAGTGGCCTAAGTGGCCTAATGGGCCTAAGAAACCTAAGTGTACTAAGGGGACAAATGGGCCAAATAGGCTCAATGGGCCTAAGCAGCCTAATGGGCCGAAGTGGCCTAGGTGGCCTAATGGGCCTAAGCGACCTAAGTGGTCTAAGGGGCCAAATAGGCCAAATGGGATCAATGGTCCTAAGTGTCCTAATGGTCCTAAGTATCCGAATGGGACTAAGTGGCCTAATGGGCCTATGTGGCCTAAGTGGGCTAATGGTCCTAATGGGTCTAATGGGGATAATTAGCCAAATTGGCCTAATGGGTGGAATGAGACTAATGGGACTAGTGGGCGTAATAGACCTTAGTGGCCTAATGGGCCTAAGTAGCCTAATTTGCCTAATGGGCCCAGGTGGCCTAATTGCCCTAAGTAGTTGAATCGACCTAATGGGCCGAATGGGTGTATTTTGAGTAATGGGCCTAATGGTCCAAATCTGCCAAATGAGCATAATGAGACTAAGTGGCCTAATGGGCATTTATGGGCCTAAGTGGCCTAATAGGACTAAGTGGCCTAATCAAACTAATAGGTCAAAGTGGCCTAATGGGCCAAATGGGCCAATTGGGCCTAAGTGTCCTAATGGGCCAAATGGGTATAATCAGACTAAGTGTCCTAATCAGCGTAATGGGTCTAATGGGCCTAAGCAGCCAAATCATCGTAAGGGGCCTAATGGGCCTAAGTGGCTTAATGGGCCAATGGGCCTAAGTGGACTAATGGTTCGAATGGACCTAATGGGTTGAGTGGGATGAATGGGCCTAATGGTCCTATGTGGCCTAATGGGCCTAAGTGGCCTAATGAGCCTAATGGGCCTAAGTGGCCAAATCGGCCTAATGCGCCTAATGGGCCTAAGTGGCCAAATGTGCATAATGGGCCTAAGTGGATTCATGGGATGAATAGGCCTATTTAGGCCTTAGGTATTAGTGTTCCAGATATAGTTTTTTGGGTCTGGTTTTTTGGATTTTGTTGTTATAATTGGCTTAAATTGGTCTAAATTATCCTAAATGAATAAATGGACAAATGACCAATGAGCCTAATGGCCCAAGGAACTATCGGGATAATGGACTAATGAACTAAATGACCTAATTTGTCTAAATAGCCTAATTGCCTAATAGCCTAATGGCATAATTGGCATAATGGCCTAATTGGCATAATGAACTAATTGGTCTAAATGTCCTAATTATTCTAAATAGATTAAATGGTCTTATGGGATTAAATTGTCTAATTGGAAGAATTGGCCAAATTGACCAAATTGGCCTAATTAGCCTAAATGGACAAATGGGTCTAAATGGCCTGATTGGTCCAAATGGATTAAATGGTACAATTGGATTAAATGATCTAATATGCCTAATTAGCATATTTAGCCTAATTGTCCTAAATTGGCGTAAATGGTCAAATCATCAAATGAAAAATTAGCCTAATGGTGCAATGAACTAATGGCATAATGGCCTAATGGCCAAATTGGTCAAAATAGCCTAATGACCTAATTGGGATAAATGACCTAGTTGTTCTAAATGGACTAATTGGTCCAAATGGATTAAATGATCTAATTGGAATAAATGGTCTAATTAGCCTAATTGTCCTAATTGACCTAAATGGTCTAATTATCCTAATTTTCTTAAATGGATTAATAGACTAAACTGACTAATGGGTTAATTGGAATAAATGGATCAAAGGCCTAAATTCCCTATGGCCTAATGACCTAATTGGCATAATGGCCTAATTGGCCTAAAGGACATAATTGTCCTAAAGGGACTAATTGGCCTATATGGTCTAATTGGCCTAATTCACATAAATGGCCTAATTGGCCAATTATCCAAGTAGCCAAATGGAACAATGATCAAAATTACTAAGTTTCCAAATAACAAAATAACATAGCATAAATGGAATTAGATCGAAATGAATAGAAAAGAGGAATCCATACTGTACACAGATTTATCTTGCTAATTAGTATGGATTGTTTATGTTATGTCACTAGTATTAAATTTATAAGTATTAAATTTATAATTAAATGTACATTTAGACGTTTCTTAATTTTATTGATTTCTTCAACAACAACAATTTTAATTCATTCTAGGTTTATCACTTTCATATTATTCAATAATGTAGTATTATACTAATCAATTTCATTTGTAGCTAGTAGCACCTTGTATCAAAGATCGTGTGCCTTGAGCAAAATTATCTTCCTTAACTAGGAAGAAAAATAATGGAAGTTATGTAAATGCACAAGCACAAGAAAATATTGTAAGTTTTTCTATTGATATTTCAAATTTGGATACATAATTCATAATTAAATATATTGTTTAGATTTTCAATAGTGTGTCCTGGAGGCCCTCAATGAGAAAGAAGATGACAACTTCGGGCCAACTGATCCTTTGAGACAAGTATTAGGTGAGGAGCACCATGGGATAGTATGATGTAGACCTATGAAAAACATCATCCCCACTAGGTATTGGCCCTCATCTAGTGCCTCCAAAACCTATCAGAACACCAAGATGAAAATGATCATAAATAAGAAAATAAGGCCAAAAAAATAGCTATAAAGGAGCGTGAAAGAAGTAAATTGGTTACCAAACACTTCCTGAAAGATTTGTCAATTATAAGTCCACCACTTCCTTGAGAGACTTCTATTACTTTTGATTCATGTATGACATCAATGATCTCTTTATATGATACCTTGATTTATTTCAATGAGGGTTCTAGTGGCGGTCAAGCTAATGGTGGTGGTGGGGGTGGTGGAGGAGGGGGGGGGGGGCAGTGTGGGTGATAAAGGCGGTGATGGTAGTGGTAGTGGTGGTTGTTTCAAGCATATTAGAAGCATGCAAAGATGTATGGTATATTAAAATTTATTTTAATAATCGTTGCCTGAAACCAAGAGAGAGGATCTCACACGTTAAATTTAAAATTAATATATTTAATGTTTAAATAAATAAATACCTATGCTTAAGAACTTTATTAGTTAGTGAATGTTGATCATCCTAAAAGACCCTTTCAGATTACCATCATTGCACTGTGAGGATCCCAAGATAAAATTCCTCTAGCGGAAATCCACTTGTGCTCCTATGATCTCTGAGAAACACCACTCGATCTCTAGGTGATAGTGCGGAGAGTCCAATGTCTTATGTTTTTCATTCTTAATCACTCATTCTTTGGTCTTGAAGAAATATTTCTTTCTCTTCTCATTCTTGAGAGAGAGAGAATGAGTTGAGAGATAATTCGTTGTGCGCAACAATTTTTTATTCTCAATTTTTGGATGCTCTACCCAATAGTCATAGATGCCTATTTATAGAGTTAAGATGTAAGTTAAAATATTATTTCATTGCATACCATCCATTAAATAACATCAATTACATTTAATAAATCTCATACCGCATAATATTATTATATAATTATTATTTTTTGGTTCACGCAAACTTGCACAATAACAAATGTTATATAATGGTCTTGATAATTAATATTTGTCGATGGACTCACTCTTGGTCCATTCAAACTCCTCTATCATTTATTGAACAACCGAATAAATGTTTTATTCATAAATAAATATCTTATTTACAATCTAATGAATAAATATTTATTAAAATATTAAATAAATAAAATAAATATTTTATTCACATGTCGGCGAATAAATATTTAATTAATTTATGTGATCAATATAAATTGAATAAAATTATTCCCCAGACTTGAGAATAATATGGATTCCATTAATTAAACACAAATATAATTTAATCGAGATCAAAGAAAACACTTAGTGTGTGACCCTCTAGGATTCCTTATCATTTACATTAGGTGGACTTGCCTAAAGTCTGAGATTACTGTCTAGCAATGGGTCAAATCACCCAAGAGAAATAACTTGATGTCACAACATTGAAAACCAAATACAAACACTCACTATATAATATAATCTCTTTTTCATAATATCTCATCAAGAAGGTTGTACATCTGTGTCACCAACCTATATGATAGATATGTCTTCCTTTGAATATCTGAAATAAACACATCATTACACCATGGACATGGAATTTAATGTGAGGGTTTTATTCCAATCAAAGGGTCGAGATATCAGCTTCTATAAATATGGAAGGAAAAATTCTTCCTTAACTTATTCATTAATGATATGTCACTCGTGATGTACCCAATGTATCCAACTTCTCCATGAGTTGTTATCCTTGTGGTTTATGACATGCATCTAAGTATGCGAGTTTTGAAATGATTTAATAATAATCTTAAAGTCTAAGGACCATCACACACACTCATAGATAGGAATATCTGATGACACCAAAACATCCAGAATTATTACCGGCAGGTCTGTTCTCATAATCTCCTCTCTTGGAGATTACCAAGTGCGAACTTCAAGAGAAGAAGCCTCATATTCTTATGATTATTCGTACCTAACAGTCTATGTACTTTGTGTCCCTTCATAGTATGTTATCTAAATGTCCTAAATGGCCTAATTGGCCTAAATTAGCCTAAATGGCCAAATTGGCCAAATTGGCCTAATTGGTCTAAATGGTCTAAATTGGCCTAAATTTCATAAATTACCTAATTTGCATAATTGGCCTAATTGACCTAAATGTCTTAAATTGTCCTAATTGGCCTAAATGTCCTAATTAGACTAAATGACATAATTGGCCTAAATGACCTAAATTAACCTGATTAGCCTAATTGACCTAAATTGCCTAAATCGTCCAATTGGTCTAATTGTCCTCAATGGCCTAATTATCCTAAATGACCAAAAAAATCATCTTAAATTTCCTAATCATCCTAATTGTCCTAATCAGCCTAAAATGGCCTAAATTGACTAATTGGCTAAATTGGCTTAAATGGTCTAAATTAGCCTAAATTGCCTAAATGACCTAAATTGACCTAAATGGACTAATTGGTCTAAATGGACTAAATTGGACTAAATGACCTTAATTTTCCAATTGGACTAATTGGCCTAAATGAACTAAATGTACTTAATGGAATAATTGGCCTAAATAGTCAAAATGACCTAAATAAACAAATTGATTAACTGGCCTAAATGGTCGAATTGGACAAATTGGCCTAAATGGCCTAATTGACCTAATTGGCCTAAATAGACTAAATAGACTAATTGGCATAATTTTCCTAATTAGGCTAAATGACCTAAATTAGCCTAATTGGTCTAAATGGCCTAAATTGGTCTAAATGGTCTAAATGGCCTAATTGGCCTAAATGAACTAAATGGCCTTAATGTACTAATTGTCCTAAATGGACTAAATGACCTAATTGGTATAATTAGCCTAAGTGTCCTAAATTGACCTAAATGGACTAAATTGTCCTAAATGGCATAAATTGGCCTAAATGACATAATTGGCTAATTGGCCTGAATTGCCTAATTGGCCTAATTTTCCTAATTGGTCTAAATGAGCTAAATTGGCCTAAATGGCCTAATTGTCCTAAATGGCCTAAATGGTCAAAATTCTTCTAATTGGCCTAATTGGTCTACATGGCCTAAATGGAATAATTGGGATAAATTGCCTAAATTGTGTAATTGATCTAATTGGCCTAATTGGACTAAATGGCCTAAATTAGTCTAAATGGCCTAAATAGACAAAATTTTCCTAAATGGCCTAATTGGATTAAATTTCCTAAATTGAATAATTGGCTTAATTTGACCAAATGGTCAAAGTTGGCATAATTGGATTAAATGGCCTAGTCAACCTAATTGACCTAATTAGTCTAAATTGCCTAAATTGGACTAAAGGGCATAATTGACTGAATTGGCCTAAATGGTCTAAATTAGCCGAAATGGACTAAATGATCTAAATTGGCCTAAATGGACTTATTAGCCTAAATGTCCTAAATTGGCTTAAATGGTCCAAATGAGTTAAATTTCTTAATTGGCATAATTGGTGTAATTTGTGTAATTGTCTTAATTGTCCTAAATTGGACTAAATGGACAAAATATTCTAATTGGCCTAATTGGATTGAATTGGTCTCATTAGACTCATTAGCCTAAATGTTCTAAATTATCCTAAATGGCCTAAATGACCTAAATTGGCCAAAATGGTTTAATGGGCCTAATAGGCCTAAGGTCCGAATGTGTCTAAGTGGCCTAATAGGTCTAATGGGATTAAGTGGACAAATGGTCCAAATGGGTCTAATGGGATTAAGTGGCCTAATGGGCATAAGTGGCCTAATCAGCCTAATGAGCCAATTGGGCCTAATTGGCCTAATGAGCCAATTTGTCCTAAGTGTCCTAATGGGTCTAATGGGAATAATGGGATTAATGGCCTAATTGGCCATATGAGCCTAATTTTCCATATGAGCCTAATTGGCCATATGGGTCTAAATTAACCTAAATAACCTAAATGACTTAAATTGGCCTAAATGGCCTAATTGGCCTAAATGGCCTAAATTGGGCCAAATGACTTAAATTGTCTAATTGAACTAATTGGAATAAATGAACTAAATGGCCTAAATGGCCTAAATGGCCTAATTGGCCTAAATGACCTAAATGTATAAATTGATTAATTGGCATAAATGGCATAAATGGCTTAAATTGGCCTAAATGATCTAATTGGCCTAATTAGACTAAATGGATTAATTAGCCTAAATGGACTAATTGGTCTAAATGTCCTAAATAGACTAATTGGCCTAATTGGTCTAATTAGGCTAAATGGCCTAAATTAGCCTAAATGGCATAAATTGGCTTAACTGGTTTAAATGGCCTAATTTGGTCTAAATGGTCTAAATAGCCTAATTGGCCTAAATGAAATAAATGGAATAATTTATATAATTGGCCTAAATGGCATAAATTGCCTAAATGACCTATTTGGTCTAATTGGCCTAAGTGACCAAAATTGACCTAAATGGCCTAAATTTTCCTAAATGGCATAAATTGGCCTAAATGACCTAATTGGTCTAATTGGCATGAATTTCCTAATTGGCCTAAGTTTCCTAATTGGTCTAAATGAGATAAATTGGCCTAAATGAACTAATTTTCCTAAATTACATAAATGGAAAAAAAATTGGTCTAATTGGTCTAAATGAACTAAATTGGACTAAATGGAATAATTGGGATAAATTGACTAAATTTTGTAATTGACCTAATTGGCCTAATTAGCTTAAATGGTCTAAATTGGTCTAAATGGCCTAAATTTAAAAAAATACTAAATGGACTAATTGGATTAAATTTCTCAAATTGCATAATTGGCCTAATTGGACCAAATGGTCAAAATTGGCCTAATCGGATTAAATGGCCTAATCGACCTAATTGACCTAATTGGTATAAATTTACTAAATTGGCCTCAATGGAATAATTGAATGAATTGACCTAAATGGTCTAAATTCGACTAAACAGGATAAATGACCTAAATTGGCCTAAATGGCCCAATTATCATAAATGTCCTAAATTGGAATAAATTGCCTAGATGAACTAAATTTACTAATTAGACTAATTGGATTAATTGGCCTAAATTGGCCTAAATGTCCTAAATCTTCTAATTTTCCTAAATTTCCTAAAGGACCTAAATTAGCCTAATTGGTCTAATTGGCCTGAATTAGTCTCATTGGCCTCATTGGCCTAAATGATCTAAATTGGCCTAAATATCCTAAATGAACAAATTTTCCAAAATAGTCTAAATAAACTAATTGGCCTAATTTACCTAAATGAACAAAATTTTCCTAAATGGACTAACTGGCCTAATGTGACTAAGGGCTGAATGGGCCTAAGTAACCTAGGTGGCCTAATGGATCTAATGGGATTGAAGTGTCCAAGTGGGACAAATGAGCTTTAAGTGGCCAAATAGGCCAAATGTGCCAAACGTTGTACTTGAGGTGGACCAATGTACTATTAATGAGAGAGAAGCTTCAAGTTTTAGAGAGAATAAGAAGTTTCCCTATTCAATTTTATTGAAGAAGTGTCGACAGATTGAAGTGAAAACTAAGAAACAAGATCACAACGTTGTATTTAGTTGATCATCGTAGTCAGTGTTTATCATAATTTTCTAATTACGTTATTTGTCTTGTAAATCGTATTCATATGATCATCGTATCAAGCTTGATTAATCAAATAAGGATTTTTGTAATAGGTATTTTGAACTGTGGAAGATGGAGAATTGAAGTGGTGCTGATTCATCTCTATCCCATTCTATCAAAGTTATATTTTTTTGTATTGGGTAGAATCGTACCGAGAATAATCCTATCAGAAAAGTCTTATCGCGAAGAATAATATCAGGGAGAACTGTACTTGGAGGAATCAGACTGGGAAAATCAAACTGGGAAAATCAAACTTGCTTTTTTTTTCTTAACAGAGTCCAGGAAGTTCTTACCATATTATGGGTAATAAATGGAAGAAGTGTTTTCAATTGAATACATTTTTGTAATTGAAAATAAGCATAGGAAACATGAGTGGTTACACAATCATTGCATTACCCGATTTGTGCTAAGAGGGTGAACATGCACTATTGGATTATTTACATAGTGCTATGTAGGTGAAAGGGTACATCCTACTCATTGTAATCCAATGATTGTTTTCTAGTGGATTGTGTGATATTGGATCACTTCCATACCAAACTAAGGATGTAGCTATTCTTATTGAATAACTAATCTTGTAAATACTTGTGTTTATGTGGATGTGTGATTGAATTGTTTTTAGTAGGGAATATAATCTTTAACAAGAGGTGAAGGTTGTTTCATTTGAAAAGAAATATAAGAGAAAAAAGTATCACTGATTCACCCTTCCCCCTCTTAGTGATACAATAATCCATTGGGAACTTTCAAGTGGCCTACCAAGGGGCCTAATGGGCCTAATGGGCCTAACATGCCTAATGGGCTTAACTAGCCTAATGGGCCTAACTGGACTAATGGGCCTAAGTGGACAAATGGGCTTAACTGGCCTAAGTGACCTAATGGAAACAATGGTCCTAATGGACTTAATGGGCCTAACTAGCCTAAGGGGCCTAATGGGCCCAATGGGCCAACTGGGCCTAACTGGCCTAAGTGGCCTAATAGGTTGAATGGGCCTGAGTGGCCTAATGGATCGAATGGGACAAATGGGCCTAATTGGACTAAGTGGCCAAATGGGACCAATGGGATGAATGGGCACAACTAGCCTAACTGGCCTAATGGTCCTAATGGGCCCAATGAGCCTCAAGATTTTAACTATCCAAAGTGGCCTAATGGACCTAACTAGCCTTAGTAGCCTAATGGGAATAATGGGATGAATGATCATAAGTGGATTAATGGGCCCAATGAGCCTAATGGGTCTAACTGGCCAAAGTGGCTTAATGGGCCTAACTGTCCTAAGTGGCATAATGGGCCTAATGGGATGAACAAGACTAAGTGTCATAATGGGATGAATGAGACTAAGTAGCCCAATATGATAAATGGGCCTCACTGGCCCAATGGGCCTAATGGGACAAATGGACCGAATGGGCTGAATGGGCCAAATGGTCCAAATGGGCCTAAACGGCCTAATGGGCCTAAGTGGCCTAATGGGCTTAATAGGCCTAATGGGCCTAAGTTAATGAATGGGACAAATGGTCCTAAGGGGAATAATGGGACTAAGTGGAAAATGGGCCTAATGGGCCTAATGGGTATGATGGGCATAATGGGCATAAGTGGCCTAATGGGCCTAATGGGACTAATGGACCTAAGTGGCCTAATGGGCCTAAGTGGCCTAAGTGACCTAAGTGGCCCAATGGTCCTAAGTGGCGTAATGGGACAAATGGGACTAGGTGGCCTAATGGGCCTAAGTGGCCTAATCGGCCTAAGTGGCCTAATCGACCTAAGTGGCCTAATCGGCCTAGTGAGCCTAATGAGCCTAAGTGGACCAATGAGCCTAATGGGCCTAAGTGTCCTAATGGGCCTAATGGACCTAATGGGCATAATGAGCCCAATGGGCATAATGGGCCTAAAGGGCCTAATTGGTCGAAGTGGTCTAATGGACTTAAGTGGCCTAATAAGACTAATGGGCTATAGTGGCCTAATGGGCCTAAGTGGGATAATGGGAATAATGGGCCTAAGTGGCCTAATGGGCCTAAGTGTCCTAATGAGCCTATGTGGTCTAATGGGCCTAATGAGCCTAATAGGAATAATGGGCCTAAGTGGCCTAAGTGGCCTTATGGGCCTAATAGGCCTAATGGGCCTAAGTGGCCTAAGTGGTGTAATGGACCTAATGGGCCTAAGTGTCTTAATGGGCCTAATGGGCCTTAATGGACTAATGGGCCTAAGTGGCCTAATGGGCCTAATGGGCCTAAGTGTACTAATGGTCCTAATAGGCCTTAGTAGCCTAATGGGCCTAATGGGCCTAAGTGGCCTAATGAGTCGAATGAGCTTAAGTGGATGAATGGACCTAATGGGCCTCAGTGTCCTAATTGGCCGAATGAGACTAAGTGGCTAAAGTGGCCTAATGAGATGAATGGGCCTAAGTTGACTAATGGGCATAATGGGCCTAAGTGAAAAAATGGGCCTAATTGGCCTAAGCATCCTAATGGGTCTAGGTGGCCAAATGGGCCCAATGGGCATAATGGGACAAAGTGTCTTGAGTGGCCTAATGGGAAAAACGGGCCTAAGTGGCCTAATGGGCCTACGTGGCTTAATGAGCCTAATTAGCCTAAGTGGAAAAATGGGCCTCATGGGCCTTAGTGGCCTAATGGGCCTAAAGGTCCTAATGGTCCTAATGGTTTAAGTGGCCTAATGGGCCTAATTGGCCTAATGGACCTAATGGGAATCAGTTTCCTAGTGGGCCTAATGGGCCAAAGAAACCTAATGGGTCGAAAGTGCCTAATGGGCCTCAGTGGCCTAATAGGACTAATGGGCCTGAGTGGCCTAATCAGCATAATGGGCCTGGGTGGACTAATGGGCCTAAGTGGCCTAATTGGCCTGAGTGGCATAATGGGCTTAAGTGGCCTAAGTGGCCTAATGGGTCTAATGGGTCGAATGAGCCAAAGTGGCCTATGTGGCCTAATGGGTCGAATTCGCCTATGTGACCTAATGGGCCTAGTGGGACTCAGTGGCAGAATGGGCCTAAGTGGCCTAATGGGCCTAATAGACCTAAAGGGACTAAGTGGACTAATGAGTCGAATGGGCCTAAGTGTCCTAATGGGTCTAATGGGACTCAGTGGCTAAATGGGCCTGAGGGGTCAAATGGGATAAGTAGCCTAAGTGGCTTAATGGGCCTAATGGGCCTAAGTTTCCTAATAAGTCGAATGTGACTAAGTGGCCTAATGGGACTAATGAGACTAATGGGACTAATGGGTTTAATTTTCATAATGGGCCTAAGTGGCCTCAGTGGCCTGATGGGCCAAATGGGCCTAATGGGCCTAAGCAGGCTAAGTGGATTAGTGGGCTTAATGTTCCTAATGGGAATAAGTGGAATAATGAGCTGAATGGGCTTAAGTGGCCAAATGTACCTAAAGGCCCAATGGTCCTAAGTGGCCTAATGGGACCTATGGTCCTAACGGGCCTAATCAGATTAATGGGCCTAATGGGATTAACGGGCCTTAGTGGCCTAATGAGATGAATGCACCTAAGTGGCCTAATGGGATTGATGGGCCTCATGGACCTCATGGGCTTGATGTGCATAATGGTCTGAATGGGCCTAAGTGGACTCATGTGCTTGATGGTCCTGATGGGCCTAATGGGTTTAATGGGACTAAGTGATCTAATGAGTTGAATGAGCCTAAGTGGCCTAATGGTCCTCATGGGCCTCATGGCCCTAATGGGCCTAAGTGGCCTAATAAGAATGATGGGAAAAATGGGACAAATGGGCCTCAGTGGCCTCTTGGGACTCATGGGCCTAATGGACCTAATGGGCCTAAGTGGTCTGACTGGCCTAATGCGCCTAATGGGCATAATGGCCTTGATGGGCCTAATGGGCACAATGGGTCTAAATTTCCTTCGTGGCCTAATGGGCCTAATGGCCTTGATGGGCCTAATGGTCACAATGGGTCTAAATTTCCTTCGTGGCCTAATGGGCCTAAGTGGCTTAATGAGTTGAATGGGATGAATTGGCCTTATGGGCCTAGTGGGCCTAAGTGGCCTAATAGGCCAAATGGGTCTGAGTGTCCTAGTGGGATTGGTGGGCCTAATGAGCTTAATGGGCCTTAGTGGTCTCATGGTCCTAATGGGCCTAATGGGCATCATGGGCCTAAGTGTCCTAAATTTCCTAATGGGCCTCATGGGCCGCATGGGACTTATAGCCTAATCATCCTAATGGACATAAGTGACCTAATTGGACTAATGGGAATAATGGGTCTAATGGGCCTTAGTGGACCAATGGGCCTAATGGGCTTGATTGGCCTAATGATCATAATGGTCCTCAGTGGCCTAATGTGCCTAAGTGGCCCAATGGTCCTTAGTGGCCTAATGGGCCTAATGGGACTAAGTGGCCTAATGGGCCTCAATGGCCTATTGGGACGAATGGGTTAGATAGGCCAAATGAGCACAATGGGGAAAAGTAGACCAATGGGCCTAAGTGGCCTAATGGGCTCAATAGGCCTAATGGGCCTAATGGGCCTCATGGGCCTAAGTGGAATCATGGTCATGGTGGGCCTAATGGGCCTCATGGGCCTAATGGGCTAAATGGGCCTCTTAGGCCGAAGTGGCCCAATGGGCCTAAGTGGCCTAATGGGCCTAATGGGCCTTAGTGGACAAATGGGCCCAATATGCATAAAGAGACTAATGGGCATAAGTGGCCCGATGGGCCTAATGGGGGCCTCATGGTCCAAAAGGGCTGAATGGGCCTCATGGGTTTAAGGGGACTCATGGGACCAATGGGCCTAATGGGCCCAGGCAGCTGAATCAGCCTAATGGGCCTAATCAGCCTAAGAGGACTGATGGGGATAAGTGTCCTAATGGGCCTAATCCCCCTAATTGATTGAATGGGCCTAATGGGCGTAAGAGGCCTAATGGGCCTAATGGGCCTAATGAGCCTAATGGGCCTAAGTGTCCTTAGCGTCCTAATCAGCGTAATCGACCAAATGGGACTAATGGGACTAATGGGTCTAAGTGGCCAAATGGGGCTAATGGGCCTAGTGCCTAAGTGGCCTAAGTGGACTAATGGACCTAATGGGCCTAATGGGCATAATGGGTCTGAGTGGCCTAAGTGGTCGAATTGGCCTAATCGGCCAAATGGGCCTAAGTGGCCTAGTGGGCCTAAGAGGCCTAATGGGCCTAATGGGACTAGGTTGCCTAATGGTGTTGATGGGCCGAATGGGCCTTAATGACTTAATGGTTGTAATGGGCCTAATGGGGCTAATGTGCCTAAGTGGCCTAAGTAGCATAATGGGCCTCATGGGCCTAATTGGACTAATGGTCCTAATGGGATTAAGTGGTCTGATGGGCCTGATGGGTCTGATGGGCCTAATAGGCCTTAGGGGCCTAATGGGCCTGATTGGCCCCATGGCCATAATAGTCCTTAGTGGCTCAATGTGCCTAAGTGGCCCAATGGGCCTCAGTGGTCGAATGTGCCTAATGGGACTAAGTGTCCCAATGAGCCTAATGGGATTGATAGGGAAAATGTGAATAATTGGGAGAAGTGGCCCAATGGGCCTAAGTGTCCTAATGGGCCTAAGTGTTATGGGCCTGATCGGCCGAATGGGCCTCATGGGCCTAAGTGGCCTAAGTGTCATAATGGGCTTCATGGGCCTAAGTGGCCTAATGGGTATAGTGGGCTGGCTAATGGGCCTAAGTGTTCTATTGGGCCTGATGGGTGTAATGGGCCTCATGGGCATAATAGGCCCAATGGGCATAATGTGCCTCATTGGCCCAGTGGGTCGAATGTGACTAAGTGGCCTAATGGGTCTAATGGTCCTAATGAGCCAAAGTGGCATAAGTGGCCTAAACAACATAATGGGTATTAGTGGCCTAATGGGCCTTAGTGGCCGAATGGGCATAGTGGGCCTAATGGGCCAAAGTGGCCAAAGTGGCCTAATGGACCTAATCGGCCTAATGAGATTAATGGGATAAATTGTACAAAGTGGCTTAAGGATCCCAATGGGACTAAGTTTTCGAATGGACCTAATGGTCCTAAGTGGTTGAATGGACCTAATGGGCCTAAATGGCTAATTGGGCCTAATAGGCATATGTTGCCTAATGGGCCTAATGGGCCTAAGTGGTTGAATGGGTATGATGGGCCTAATGGGCCTCGAGGGTCAAGTGGGCCTAAGTGGCCTCCTGGGCCAAATGGGCCTAATCAGCATAAGTGGTGGCATAATGGGCCTTAGTGGGATCATGGGCCTGATGGGCCTTAGTGGCCTCACTCGCCTAATGGGATTAATGGGCCTAATGAGCCTGATGGGATTAATGGGCCTCTTGGGATTAAGTGTCCGAGTGGTCCCAATGGGACTAAGTGGTCGAAGTGGCCTGATGGGATTAATGGACCTAAGTGGATGAATGGGCCTAGTGGGCCTGATGGGCCTAATGGACCTAACTGGCCGATGGGATTAAAGAGCCTCATGGTCCTAATGGGTTGAATGGGACTAAGTGGCCTCATGGGACCAGTGGACCTAATGTACTGAAGTGGCTTGATGGGCCCAATGGGCCTAATTGGCCTAAGTGGTCTAATGGGCATGATGGGCCTCATGAGCCTCATGTGCCTCATGGCCCTAAGTGACCTAAGTGGCCTAATGGGCCTTGTGGGCCTAATGGGATGAATGGTCCAAATTGGTCTGATGGGCCTAGTGGGCCTCATGGGCCTAATGGATCTAATGGGCCTAAGTTTCCCCATTTTCCCAATGGGAATAATGGGCCTAATAGGCCTAAGTGGGCTCAGTGGGCCGAAAGATGGGCCGAAGGGGCCAAGTTGCTTAATGGGCTGAATGGGCCTCATGCGGCTAAGGGGACTAATGGTTTGAGTGGGCCTAATGGGACGAATGGGCCTAATGGGCCTCATGGGACGAATGGGCCTAGTGTTCCAAATGGGCCTAATGGGCCTAAGAGGCCTAAAGGGTCTAGTGGGCCTAATGGGAATAATGGGCCTAATGGGACCAAGTGTCCTGAGGGGTCTAATGGGCCTCAAAGCCCTCTTGGACCTAAGTAGACTCATGGTCCCAATGGGCCTAATTGGCCTATGTGTACTAATGGACCTGATGGTCCTCCTGGGCCTAATGGGCCTCATAGGCCTCATCAACAGAATGCGCCTCATGGGCCTAATGGGACTGAAGGGCCTAATGGGCCTAATTTTTATCAGTGGCCTAATGGGAATAAGTTCCCTAATGGTCCTAATGGGTCTAATGGGCCTAATGGGTCAAATAGGCCTAATGGGACTAATGGACCTAATGGACCTAATGTGCCTAAGTGGCCTAAGTGGCCTAGTCGGGCTGATCGACCGAATGGGCCTTATGGGCCTAAGTGGATTAACGGTCCTAATGGGCCTAATGGGACTAATGGGTTTAATGGGCCTAATGGGACTAAGTTTCCTAATGGGCCTAATGGGCTGACGTGGCCTAATGGGCCTATGTAGCCTAATCGGGCTAATCAACCGAATGGGCCTAAGTGGCGTAAGTGGTTTAACATGCCTAATGGGTCTAAAGTGACTAGTGGGTTTAATGGGCCTAATGGTCCTAAGTGTCCTAATGGGCCTAATGGGCCTACATGGCCTAATGGTCCTAAATTGTAAAATGGTCCAAATAGACCAAATGGACCAAATGGGACTAATGGGTTTAATGGGCCTAATGGGCCTAAGTGGTTGAATGGGCCTAATGGGGCTCATGTGGCTAACTAGTCTAATGGGCCTAATAGGCCCAAGTTGCCTAAGGGGCCTAATGGGCCCAAGTTTCCTAATCCCCATAATCGACTGAATGGGCCTATGTGGCCTAATGGGCCTAATGGGCCGAAGTGGCCTAGTGGGCTTAATTGGGCTAATGGGCCTAATGGACCGAAATGGCCTAATCGGCCTCATCGACCGAGTGAGACTAATGAGACTAATGGGCCTAATGGGCCTAAGTGGTCGAATGGGCTTCAGTGGCCTAATGGTCCCAATGGGCCAAAGTGGCTGAAATGGACTAATGGGCCTCAGTGCCCTAATGGGCCTCAGTGGCCTAATGGGACTAATAGACCTAATGGGGTTTAGCGGATGAAATTGCCTAATGGGCCTAAGTGGCCTAATTGGCATAATGGGCCTAAGTGGCCTAATGGGTCTAAGTTTCCTAATGGGACTAATTGGCCTAATTGGCCTAAGTTTTCTAAGTTTCATAATGGGCCTAACTAGCCTAATGGTCCCAGGTGGCCTAATTGGCCTAATGGGCATAATGAGCCTTAGTGGACTAAGTGGCCTAATGGGCCTAATGGGCCTAAGTGGCCTAATGGGCCTAATGGATTTAAGGGTCCTAAGTGGCCTAATGGGATTAATGGGCCTTAATGTCCTAATTGGCCTAAGTGTCCTAATGGGACTAATGGGCATAATGGTCCTCAGTGGCCTAATGGGCCAAATGTGCCTAAGTGGTCTAATGGGCCTAATGGGACTAATGGGCCTAAGTGACCTAATGATACGAATGGGAATAAGTGGCCTAATGATATGAATGGGACTAAGTGGCCGAATGGGCCTAATGGGCGTTAGTGGACTAATGGGGCTAATGGGCCTAAGTGGCCTAAGGGGCCTAATGGGCCTAAGTGGCCTAATGTGCCTAAAAGGCCTCAGCGGACTAATGGGCCTAATGGGCCTAATGGGTCGGAGTGGCCTAATGTCCATGAGGAGCCTGATGGGCCTAATGGCCCGAAGTGGCCTAATTCATTGAATGAGCCTAAGTTGCCTGATGGGCCATATGGGCATAATGTGTCAAATGGGCCAAAGCGGCCTAATGGGATTGATGGGCCTGATGGGTCTAATGGACCAATGTGGCCTAATGAGCTCAATGTTCCTAAGTGGCCTAATGGGCCAAATGGGCCTCATGGGCCTGATGAGCCTAAGTTGCTTAATGGGTCTGATAGGCCTGATGGGCCAAATGGGCCTAATGGGACTCAGTGGCCTTATGGCCTCATGGAGCTCATGGGACTAATGTGCCTAATGGGCCTAAGTGTCCTAATTGGATTATAGGTCCTAATGGGCATTAGTTTCCTAATAGGCCTAATTCGTCGAATGGACCTAATTGGCCTAATGGCCCTGATGGGATTAGCGGGAGAAATGGGCCTATGTGGCTTAATAGGCTTAAGTGGACTCAATGGCCTAGTGGACCTAAGGGGCCTAAGTGGCCTAATTAGTGAATAGGCCTATGTGGACTAATGGTCCTAATGGGATGAAGTTGCCTAATCAGTCTAACGGGTCTAAGTGGCCTCATGGTCTTGATGGGCCTTAGTGGACACACGAGCCTAATGGGCCTACGTGGCCTAATGAGCCTAAGTGTCCTAATGGACCTAAGTGTACTAATTGGACTTGGTGGACTAATGGGATGAATGGGCCTCAATTTCGTAATGGGCCTTAGTGGCCTACTGGGACTAATGGGCCTAATGGACCTGAGTGGTCGAAATGGCCTAATGGGCCAAATGGGCCTAATGGGTCACATTGGCCTAATGGGCCTAGTCAGACTAATGGGCTTAAGTATCCAGATTAGCATAATAGGCCTAAGTATCCTCATGGGCCTAAGTTGCCTGATGGGCCTAAGTAGCCTAATGGGCCTAAGCAGATTAATGGGCCTAAGTGGCTTCATGGGTTTGATGGGACTAATTGGCCTAATGGGCCTCAGTGAACACATGGGCCCAATGGGACTAATGGGACTAAGTATCCTAATGGCCCTAAGGGGCCTAAGTGGCCTAATTGGCCAAATTGGATTAGTGGGCCTAATGGGACTAAGTGGCTGAATGGGCCAAATGAGCCTAAGTGGCCTAAGTGACCTAATGGCCCTAATGGGTGCAAGTGGCCTAATGGGACAAATGGGCCTAATGAGCCTTAGTGGGAAAATGGACCAAATGGTCCTAATGTGCCTAAGTGGCTGAATGAGTCTAATGGGCCTAAGTGGCCTAATGAGCCGAATGAGCCTAAATGGCTTAATGGGCCTAATGAGCTTCAGTGGACTAATGGGCCTAATGGGCCTCAATGGACTAATGGCATGAGTGGCCGAAATGGCCTAATGGGTCTAATCAAACTAAGTGGTTGGAATTTCCAAATGGGCCTAAGTGGCATAATTTGTGTAATGGTCGTAAGTTGCCTATTGGGCCTAAGTGACCTGATGGGCCCAATGGGCCTAAGTGTCTTAATGGTCCTAATGGGCCTAAGTGGGATAGTGGGCCTAAATGGAATAATGGGCTTAATGGGCCAAAGTGGCCTGATGGGCCCAATGGGCCTAAGTGGCATAATGGGCCGAATGGGATTAAAGTGCCTAAGTGGACAAATGGGCCTATTGGTCCTAATGGGCCTAAGTGGCCTAATGATACAAATTGGCCTAAGTGGTCGAATGGGCCTTAGTGGCCTAATGGTCCTAATGGTCCCAAGTGGCCTAAGTGGCCTAATGGGCTTAATGGGCATAAGCGTCCTAATGAGCTGAATGGGCCTAAGGGGACTAATGGGCCTGGTGGGCCTAATGGGACTAAGTGGACTAATGGAACTGATGGGCCTAATGGGATGGATGGTCTTAATGGTCCTAAGTGTCCTAATGATCCAGATGGGCCTAAGTGGCCTAATGGGCTCGATGGGCTTGATGGGCATAATGGGCCGAATGGGCCTAAGTGGCCTCATGGGCTTGATGTGCCTGATGGGCCTGATAGGCTCAAGTGGCCCAATTAGCTGAATGAGCCAAAGTGTTATAATGGTCCTAATTGGCATGATGGGCCAAATGGGCAGAAGTTGCCTAATAGGCCTAATGGGCCTGATGGGCCAAATGGGCCTCACTGGCCTCGTGGGCCTAATGAGCCTAATGGGTCTAAGTGACCTAAGTATCCTAATGGGAAGAATGGGCCTTGATGGCCTAATGGGACTAATGCACCTAATGGGCCTAATGGCCCTGATGGTCCTAATGGGTTTAAGGGCCCAAGTGGCTTAATGGGCCTAAATGGCCTTAATGGCCTAATGGGGATAATGGGCCTAAGTATCCTAATGCATTGAATGGGCCTAAGCGGCCTAATGGTCCTAATGGGACTAAGTGGCCTAATTGGATTGATGGGCCAAATGGGCCTTAGTGGGCTCATTGGACCAATGGGCCTAATGGGCCTAAGTTGATGAAGTAGCCTAATGGGCCTAATGGGTCCAATGGGACAAAGTGGGCTAATGGGTCTGATGGGCCTAATCGTCCTAATGGCCATAATGAGCCTTAGTGGCCCAATGGGCCTAATTGGCTTATAGGCCTAATGGGCAGAATGGGCCTAATTGGCTTATAGGCCTAATGGGCAGAATGGGCCTAATTGGCCCAATGGGCCTAATGATCCCAATGGGCCTAAGTGGCCTATTGTGCCTAATGGGCCTGATTAGCCTCATGGTCCTAATGTTCCTAATGGGCCTAACTGGCCTAAGTGAGCTAAGGGAGTAACATGCCTAATGTTCTTAATGGGCATAAGTGGATTAATGGTCTCAATGGGCCTAAGTGTCTTTATGGGCCCAATGGGCCTAAGAGGATTGATGGGCCTAATGGGATTAAGTGGCGGAATTGGCATATGTGGCGGAATGGGAAAAATGGGCTTAATGGGGCTCAAGGTGTGAATGGGACTCATTGGCCAAATGGGCCTAAGTGGCCTCACGTGCCTAATGGGCCTATTGGGCATAAGTGGCCTAATGGAAATAATGGGCCTAATCAGCCTCATGGGACTAAGTTACTTCGTGGGCCTAATGTGATTAATGGGCCTCATAGGTCAAAGTGACCCAATGGGGCCAATGGGCCTAATGGGCCTAAGTGACCTAAGGTTCCTAATGGGCCTATGTTCCTGAATGGGCCTAATGGGACTAATGGGATGAAGTGGCCCGATGGGCCTAATGGGCCTAATTGGCCTTATGGGCCCAATGGGCCTAATGGGCCTAAGTGGCCTAATGGGACTAATGGAACTAATGCACCTAAGTGGCCTGATGGGCCTAATGATCTTAATGGGCCTCATGGTCTCATGGACCTAAGTGTCCTAATGGTCCTAATGGACCTAAGTGGCCTAATGGGCCAAGTGGACCTAAAGGGCCTAATGGGCCCAATCGGCCTAATCGACTGAATGGGCATAATTAGCATGATGGGCCAGATGGGCCTAAGTTGCCTCATGGGCCCAATGGACATAATGTGACAAATGGGCCTAAGTGGTCGAAGTGGGCCTAAAGGGCCGAATGGTCTGAATGGGCCTAAGTGGACTAATGGGTCCAATGGGCCTCATGGGCCTAAGGGGCCTACTAGGTTGAGTTTGCTGAATGGGACGAATGGGCCAAGTGGGCCCAATGGGACCAATGGGACTAAGTGGCCTAATAGGCCAAAGTGGACTAAAGGGCCTAGTGGGCCTAATGGGATTAATGGGCCTAATGGGCCTAAGTGGCATAACGGGTCTAATGCGCCTCATGGGTCTCATGGGCCTAAGTGGACTCATGGGCCTAATGGGTTGAATAGGCCTAAGTGACCTAATGGGCCTGACGAGTCTCATGGGTAGAATGCGCCTCATGGGCCTAATGGGCCTGATGGGCCAAATGGGCCTCCTGGTCATAAGAGTCATAATGGGCCTAAGTACCCTAATGGGCCTAGTGGGCCTGATGGGGCTAATGGGATAGATGGACCAAATTGGCCTAAGTGGACTAAGTGGCCTAATCAGGATAATCGACTGAATGGGCCTAATGGGCCTAAGTGGCGTAAGTGGATTAATGGCCTTAATGGGCAGAGTGTGACTAATGGGTTTAATGGGCCTAATGGTTCTAAGTTTCTTAATGGTCCTGATGGGCCCAGTGCGAATAATGGGTTTAATGGGCCTAATGGTCCTAAGTTTTCAAATGGGCCTAATGGGCCTACATTTCATAATGGGCCCAATGGGCCTAAGTGGCCTAATCAAGCTAATTGATTGAATGGGCCTAAGGGGCCTAAGTGGCCTAAGTGGCTTAATGGGCCTAATGGGACTAATGGGTTTAATGGGTCAAATGGGCCTAAGTGGCTAATAGGACTAATGGGCTTAAGTGACCTAATGGATCTAATGAGACTAAGTGGCTAATTCCCCTAATCGAATGTGTCACGACCCCTTCCCCACAAAGTGTACCCCTCCTGAGTCGGAAATGTGAAAAGGGAGATAATGACCCCCGAGTCCCGCCTCCAGTAGGCCCCAGGTTAGCGACTATCACTAAGGGTATAATAAACACACAAATGGGAGGCATTACCCTCTAAGAGAACACATGCAGAAGAGAGAGATAAGATAGACACCAACCAACTACAACTCAGAACTAAAATATAAAAGAAACCAGCTTGATCTCCAAACTGCTCCAAGTGACCTGAAAACAGTTTATATATATATAGGGTGAGTATAACAGTATACTCAGTAGGATCCTCCATGAATCCTCTTGTGCAAAGGTAAAGAGAGCATGCTTAAGCATAGTGAACAACAAGTGAAACTAACTCATCACCTAAACATGTATACTATGTTCCCAACCTCACCATGGATACTCTCACCAAGTAACACATACAAGAATATAACATATATTAAATAATATCAAGGGTACCCAACTACTACTTCCCCACTAGTTTTCCGCTTTTTTCCAACATCGCACGTCCTAAGCATCTCTCTCCAAAAAGGCTTGCCCGCAGACACCTGGGCGAAGCACCACAATATGCACCTCATGCAACACAAAGGCTTTCTCATAGACACCTAGGCGAAGCACCACACCAACCTCACAACCAAAAGTAATCAGGTAGGTTCCAGGAGCCACCACAGCTCGCATAACGTGTATCATACGTCGGGTATTTTACCTGAAGCCATTACAGCCCATACACCAAGTAAGAATCCTCAAGATATCACAACCTATACACACTACACCTATAGTAGTCCATAGGATACTATATCCAGAATATACATGTGTGAATAACCACAAGCCATTACAACCCTCTACACACATATATGGGGCAAACTAACTGTTGTGCCTAACAGCACAAGTATCTACCAAGAGAAGAGATCGGGGCCAAAGGGGGTAGTCATCCATTCATCCTCCCACTAGAATGTTGGGGAAAACACCCCCCAGGGCTCAGAATCCCTGAGGTGTCAGTTTCCCTTACTGACAGGGTAGAGTAGCATATAGAAACACAAAAAGTACAGAATATACTATATCTCACAACCACACTATGGGAATTACCTAGTCTTAGACACAACTGCAGCTAACATCTCTCAGACTCCGGGCTGCTACTTCTAAGACTAGGTATCCTATAAGCACACAACCATTCAAAGTGACTTATTAGATTACTTCATTCACTATTTATCAGTTCTAATGTATGTTAATTAATTATTTAAACATTAATTAACCATGAACAATTCCACATTAAATTTCATTAGCATCACACCCAAAGTCAATTGTTCCTTCAAAAAATTACAACTCATCAATAAGTTCTGACAACTCCAACCCCATGAGTTAACACCATTTAATCAAACATTAATTATAGAAACACTTTCCCATGTTCCCATGCATTCTAGAAAAGCATTCTATGCTACTAACACAAAGGGTCTCAACACGGTGAGTAGATGTACTACCCATCGAGTCTTTGCCGCCTATAATAAGAGTGTAGACCCATCATCCCTAGAGAAGCTAAACATGGAAAGCACGTGGCATACCCCACGCGTCTTCTCTACTTTTGGAAGAAGGGTAAGCAAGACCAGCTGCCTTGAGTAGTGAGGAAAAGTAAAGAAGATAAGAAACCATAGAACCAGCAAGCATCTAACAATCACATCTATCCCACTCTATCATCCCTGGTGTCCTCCCTAACACCCACATGCATAAACCGATGAATCTCACCACTCTAGGCTTAATACGCTGCCATAACCAAAAGGATTCTATGCCCCCACATATCACAACACCCCTCCAGGGTCACGTTTCAACACAAGCAGTAGGAAAAACAACCATCACATCAATTGGGCTATGGACCTTTAACAATCAAGAGGGTAACTCAGAACCCTTCAAGGAATTATCAAACAATCAAATTCTTTAATCCATCTTGAATTAAAAGATTTATAATTTGTTGGTTCCAAAATCGGGAAACCTAACCATCAAGCTATCACAAATGATTAAACATGCTTACTATACCAATTTGATTAACATCAAATTAAAACAAGAACCAAATTTTTTTTTCATGACTCTTTATCTTTATCCAAACAATTATCAATTAATCCCAGTTTACATTCTTTACCGATTTCCATCAAGAACAAACAGCCAAGCAAAGAAAGCATAGATATCACACTATTTAGAAAAACATGAGGCAATAACATATGATCGATAACAATTTCTTTATCTGGTTCAAAATATTTATTATGTCAATTCCATTGTCATCCAGTGGGATTAAACATGCTAATAATACAGTTACACATAAAAGAAAGAGAAGCAACGAATCCCCTACCTCAAAGGTTTTTGACGAAAACCCCAACAAACGAAGAACGCACAAGAAATCCAGGTTTATTATCCAAGAATCCTCCTTAGATATCTTTTCCTAACATAACCAAGACCAAATCTCATCATATTTTCATCCACACACTTAGATATACCCATAACAATCATAGATATAAGAAAACGAGAGAAGAGGAGAAGTAGATCTAAGTAGATCTAAGAAACAAAACAAGAATGATCACATACCTCAAGAAACCGACTTCGATTCCCCAAGAGAAGCCTTCGGATCACCTCCAAAACTCTTGGTAGAGGTTCTCCTACCTTCAAGGAAGGGTAATCCCGAGTTATGGCTGCTTAGAAGCTTAAACGAGCAAGTTAGAGGCAAAACGATTGAGACCCACAATTTTAGGATCTAGTTTAAGTGCCTGCACGGTTTTCTCACACGGTTAGACAAACTGTGCGCTAACCATGTGGTCACTACTACCTCGTCAAACACTCCTCACACTGTTAGGCCACACAGTTAGACAAACCGTGCGCTAACCGTGCGTTAGCCACTGCCTCCTTGACCAACTACGCACGGTTTGGCCGCACGGTTTAGACAAACCGTGTGCCTCCCGTGCGAAAGTTATTGCCCTTTATTTTTCCTTAAAAGTCCACCCAAACTCACCCCCAAGTCACTACTCCAAACCAAAGGTAGTTAGAAACATAAAAAGTACCTGAAGACGTAACGTGATGTTACAGTTCACAACTTTCTACCCTTGAAACGGTTCATCAAAAAGGAAGATTTTGGAAAAACGTTGGGGATAAGTTACCTTAACCTCCCGGAACGCCTCTAACATCGCATTCCACAAAGTAATGGACTGGAGAGGTCCAGGCCATTACATCAGATACCTCTCAAAAACATTTTCATCCCCGAGAATCCAAAACCCACATAAAGAAAAAATGAAACAGGGTCTGAAAAACCACCCAACGAGATACCTCTAAAAAGAGATAAAGCCACAAAAATAACAAAGGGATCCATCTCATAAACATGAAAGTTTCATAAACACATAAGTTACATCAAAACATAAAAAGATTTAAACATCAAACAACTCTGGGTACTGAGCATGTATCTATGACTCACGTTCCCAGGTACTCTCCTTCAATCCACCATGTCGCCACAAGACACAAAATAAAGGAATAGAACACCTATGCAACACCTTATCCTTGCGGTCTTGGATCTACACAGGTCACTTCTTAAAGGTTGCATCATCATCAACACTGATCTCTCTCCAATCGATGATGTGAGAGTCGTTATGAAGATAACAACGGAGCTGTGATACATGGAAAACATCGTGTATCCGACTCATCTGTGGGGGAAGTGCTACTCAATACGCCACAGCTCCAACACGAGCTAACACCTCGAAAGGCCCAACAAACCAGAGAGAAATATTACTTCCATGACCAAACCGTCAATGCCCATGACGGTGATTCACCTTCAGAAACACATGATCCCCAACATTAAACTCTAAGGGTCTCCTTCTTTGATCGGAATATGATTTCTGACGATCTTGCGCTGTCTTCATCCTCTCACGGATCACCTGAACCATCTCTGTTGTATTCTGCACTAGTTCCGATCTGAGAATTGCTGACTCTCCAACCCCAGTCCAGCACAACGGAGAATGGCAAGGCCAACCATAAAAGGCTTCAAACGGCGCCATACTGATGGTGGAGTGAAAACTATCATTGTAAGCGAACTCCACCAAGGGTAAGTGCCTCATCCATGAACCTCAGAAATCAAGAACACAAAGAGTGTAACATGTCTTCAAGAGTCTGGATGGTTCGCTCAGTCTGACCATACATTTGAGGATAAAAAGCAGTGCTAAGGCATAGTTGAGAACCAAAATCATGTTGGAGACCTCTCCACACTCTGGAGGTAAAATGAGGATCTCGATTAGAAATGATCATCCTAGGTACTCCATGAAGTCTCACCACCTCCTCTAAATACTGCCTCGACAAAACTTCCACTGAGCTCGACTTCTTTGACCGCTATGAATTGGGCCGATTTTGTTAAATGATCCACTACCACCCAAATAGCATCAAGTCATCCCGGAGCTCGAGGTAAACCTGTAACAAAGTCCATTGAGATTTCCTCCCACTTCCACTGAGGAATATCTAATGGCTGGAGAATACCACCAGGAACATGGTGTTCAACCTTCACCTTATGGAAGACTAAACATCGAGACACAAACTCCGCAACTGCACGCTTCAGCCCAGGACACCAAAAATGACTCCTCAAGGCTCAGTATATCTTTGTCACGCTAGGATGTACTGCTAAAGGTGAACTATGGAACTCCCTGAGGACCGTATCACGCATCATCAAGGGAACAAAAAGCCTTACATGATACAACACTCTGTGTTGTTCATCCTCAGACCAACCATCAGAGGCCTCACTACGAACAACTCGGTCTCACCAGACTTCAACCTCTAGATCTCCCAACTGGGACTCTTCCACATTCTGCATCAGGGATGATTGTACCATCATCTGAAAAAGACAGCCTCTACCCCCAACTTCTCCCATATCAAGATGTAATGCTGACAGTTCTTCCATTACTCTCTAGGAATCACCGGATTCATGAACAGCATCGCTACGTGACTTTCGGCTCAGTGCATCAGCTACAACATTCCCTTTTCCAGGTGTATACGATATTTAGAAGTTGTATTCCTGTAAGAACTTCATCCACCGACGCTGTCATAAGTTCAAGTCACGCTGGAAGAAAACATACCTCAAACTCTTATGATTAGTGAAAACCACAAAGTGCTCACCAATGAGGTAATGTCTTCACAAATTCAGATCAAACACCACGACTGCCAACTCAAGATCATGGGTGGCATAGTTGCACTCATGGGGACGTAACTGTTGAGACCCATAATAAACAACTGACCTCTACTTCATGAGAACACAACCTAACCCTAGATGTGAAGCATCATAGAAAACATCAAACTGAACTCCTTCAGCTGGAAGACAAAGGACTGAACACTTACTAACTTCTCCTTTAGTTACTCAAAAGCTACCTGGCACTGATCAGTCCATATTAATGCATGATCGTTCCTGGTAAAAGTTGTTATAGGGGTTGAAACTCAGGAGAAATTGGCTATGAACCTCCTGTAGAAGCCTGTGAGACCAAGGAAACTTCGCACCTCTAACACTGTCTTAGGGGCTTCCCAAGACACAACTGCTTCAATATTCAATGGATCCATGGATACTCCCTGTTGGGACACAACATTCCCCAAGAAACGGACTTCTCGATCCCAAAACTCACACTTCGAAAACTTCTTGTATAGCTGATGTTGGCGAAGAACTCCCAAAATGGCTCATAGATGCTCTACATGCTCCTCTTCAGATGTGGAGTACACAAGGATGTCGTCAATGAAAACTACCATGAATTTTTCCAGGAACTCATGGAACATAGCATTCATCAATCCCATGAATACAGATAGAGCATTCATCACGCCAAATGGCATTACAATGAACTCATAATGCCCATGACGACAACGGAAAGCAGTCTTCGGAATATCCTCATCCTTCACACGCATTTGATGATATCTTGACCCCAATTTGATCTTTGAGAACCAAATTGAACCCTTCATTTGATCGAATAAAAAATCAATTCATGGAATAGGATAGAAATTCTTTATTGTCACTTTGTTTAAGTGATGATAATCGACACACAACCGCAAACTGTCATCGGCCTTCTTCATGAAAAAACTGGTGCACCCCACGGTGACACACTTGGCTGAACAAAACCACACTTTAAAAAACCATCAAGCTATATATGTAGCTTCCGTAACTCATAAGGGGCCATATTATATGAATACATATAGATAGAAGACACTCCTGGTTGTAGCTCGATCCCAAAATCAATCTCTCATCGAGGGGGTGATTCTACAACCACTTCTGGAAAGACATCATGGTACTGCTCTACGACCCTTGGAAACGCCAACTGCTGAACCTCTGAAGAACTCAGCCTCAACTCATCCATCATGGATGATAAAGATGGAATGCACCTATGACTCATCTGAGGGTCTCTCTCACCAACAAACACCACTTGCTCTCCATCTGCACCAATGAAGACGACCCTTTTCCTGAAGCAATCCACGATAACCTGCACTGAAAACAACCAATCCATGCCGATGATGAAATAATATGGTTGTATTCCTAAACATAGGAAATCTCCCCAAGAGAGGTGTTTCCCCAACACTAGATCACAGTCTCTACATACTTCAAACAAATCATCTCGACCTCCAACTGGCGTAGTCAACGCCAAGGGCACTCGAAGCCTCTCTACCTCAAGTCCCAAAGCATGGACAAGGGTAGGCGATATGAAGGAGTGTTTTTCTCCTGAATCAAACAAGGCATACACCAAGGTAGAAAACAAGCAAAGGGTACCTCGAACGACATCTGGCTCACCTGGAGCTGGAAACACTAGAGCATGAAGCTGACCACAACCTCCTCCATGGCCTCTCTGACCCTGATGACAACCAATACCACGGCTACGCTCTGCTCTCCGAGGACGGGGAGTGTCATGCGGTTATCCTCTATCTATCCCATCTACCCTCTACTGATCCAAAGCTGGTGCAACTAGTTGATGCTGCCTCGGCTGGAACTGCCTCAATAGAGGAACCTGGAGCGTAGATCCTGGTGCACGATGACCACTCTGAAAGGTCAGGCACTCCCACTGCTTATGGCCATGACCTCCATAAGAAAAACAAGTGCCTGATCCCTTGGTATAGGCCTGAGAGTTTCTGCATCTCGAGAAATGAGATGTGAAGGGCTGGGGCCTGCCCCCGGCTGAACGAAAACACTTTTGTTTTGAAAACTGGGAACCCCATACCACAGCTTTTCTTCATGAGATATCATGATGACCCCCTATCATGATGATCCAGTCCTGGCTAAAGTCCTCTCGACAACCTTTTCCTCCGCCAGTACCTCAATATATGTCTTCAGCATAAATGGGGTGACCTGGCGCTGGATCTCTGGATGAAAAGCCTCCTCAAAATGCCTCGCCCTGGCCTCCTCATCTTGTAATAGGTCCGAAACATATCGTAAAAGGTTTCTGAAACGGATTCCAAACTCTCGAACACTGGATCTCCCCTGTCGAAGGGTAAGAATCTCCTGAAAACTGGACACCTTCGTAGTTGAAGAAAGAAACTCAACTCTAAACTTGTCTCGAAACTCCTACCATGAGATCGATGAGTCCTAACGATCCTAGAGGAACAAGAAGCACCACTTCCTCGCTGCTCCACGTAGCATCGTCAGAGCTAAGGACACCCAGTGCTCCTTCCAAGAACGGATCGAACTGAATCCTATCTCAACCTCATCCAACCAGTCTTCCATGACTGCATCTAAAACAAAGCCCTCATACTTCTGCAGACTCTGGTACTGAAACTCTCAGAGTGTCTTCCTCCAAGTGTCATTGTCGTCAACCTCTACACTGTGACGATCTGCTAGAACAACCTGCTAGACATTTTCTACGCAAACCTGACAAGGACTTCGACCTGGAGCCATACTTGTAAAATAACAACCGTTAGAGCTCCTAAACCTGGAATATGGATTAATCAACATTAATTAATTAATTATTTTCTTTTATTCATTTTAGGTTAACCTATCCCAAGGTCTACCCATTCAAACACAGGCACAAAGAAGAATGATACATGATCCTTTCCTAGGTCTCTACCCTGCAACTAGTATCACCTTGTTTAGTACCCATTGTAAACATAATGGTCCGTACATCAGATCATAGGGGTCCCTAAATGCCTATGTCTTAGCAGGTCTCTAGTGTTTACCTCACTTTCTAAATAAGAATTACATTGTTTCCCTACCAACCCATGCAACCTCACCTGTTCCTAACTCCAAACTCCATCCTATCCCTCAACTAAACCTTTAATACCACTCTTTCATGACCCCCTCCCCACAATGTGTACCCCTCTTGGGTCAGAAATGTAAAAAGGGAGATAATGACCCCCGAATCCCGCCTCCAGTAGGCCTCAGGTTGGAGACTAGCACCGAGGGTATAATAAACACACAAATGGGAGGCATTACCCTCTAAGAGAACACACGCGGAAGAGAGAGATAATATAGACACCAACCAACTCCAACTCAAAACTAAAATATAAAAGAAACCCAAGTTCACATATGTAATGCCATGCAAAAGTACTAAAAATAAAGGGTAAAAACTACAAGTACCCAAAAGAAAGTAAAAACAGCAGCAACCACAAGCCCAAACAGCTCCTGCAACCCCAAGCTAGTAGAAACCAGCTCGATCTCAAACCTGCTCCAAGTGACCTGAAAAACAGTTTATATATACATAGGGTGAGTATAAAAGTATACTCAGTAGGATCCTCCCCAAAGCCTCTCATGCAAAGGTAAAGAGAGCATGCTAAAGCACAATGAACAACAAGTGAAACTAACTCATCACCTAAATAGGTATACTATGTTCCCAACTTCACCATGGCTACTCTCACCAAGTAACACATACAATAATATAACATATAGTAAAGAATATCAAGGGTAACCCACTACTACTTCCCCACTGGTTTTCCGCTTTTCCCCAACGTCACACGTCTTAAGCATCTCTCTCCAAAAAGGCTTGCCCGCAGCCACCTGGGCGAAGCACCACAATATGCACCTTGTGCAACACAAAGGCTTTCCCAAAGACACCTGGGCGAAGAACCACAACATCCTCACAACCAAAAGTAACCAGGTAGGTTCTGGGAGCCACCACAGCTCACATAACATGTATTATACGTCGGTTATTTTACCTTAATCCATTACAGCCCATACACTGAGTAAGGATCCTAAATCCATCACAACCTATACACGTTACACCTATAGTAGTCCATAGAATACTATATCAAGAATATATGTGTGTGAATAACCACAATCCATTACATCCCTCTACACACATATATGGGAAAAACTAACCGTTGTGCCTAACAACACAAGTATCTACCAAGAGAAGAGAGCAAGGCCAAAGAGGGTAGTCAGCCATTCATCCTCCCACCAGAATGTTGGGGAAAACACCCCCTAGGGCTTAGAATCCCCGGGGTGTCAGTTTCCCTTACTGATAGGGTGGAGTATCATATAGAAACATAAAAAGTATAGAATATACTATATCTCACAACCACACTATGGGCATTACCTAGTCTTAGACACAACTACAGCTGACGTCTCTCAGACTCCGAGATGCTACTTCTAAGAGTAGGTATCCTATAAGCACACAACCATTCAAAGAGATTTATTAGATTACTTCATTCACTTTTTATCAGTTCCACTGTACATTAATTAATAATTTAAACATTAATTAACCATGAACAAATCCACATTAAATTTCATTAGCATCACACCCAATGTCAATTGTTCCTTCAAAAAATTACAACCTCATCATTAAGTTCTGGAAACTCCAACCCCATGAGTTAACACCATTTAATCAAACATTCATTACAGAAACACTTTCCCATATTCCCAGGCATTCTAGAAAATAATTCTATGCTACTAACACAAAGGGGATCAACACACTGAGTAGATGTACTACCCATCGAGTCTTTTCCGCCTATATAAAGAGCATAGACCCATCCTCCCTAGAGAATCTAAACACGAAAAGCACATGGCATACCCCGCACATCTTCGCCTCTTTTAGAAGAAGGTTAAGCAAGACTAGCTGCCTTAAGCAGTGGGGAAAAGTAAAGCAGATAAGAAACCATAGAACCAACAAGCATCTAACAATCACATCCACCCCACTCCATCATCCCTAGTGTCCTCCCTAACACCCACATGCATAAACCGATGCATCTTTCCACTCTAGGAATCATCCTCTGCCACAACCAAAAGGCTTCTATGCCCCCACATATCACAACACCCCTCCAGGGTCTTGTATCAACACAAGCAGCAGGAAAAACAACCATCACATCAATTGGGCTATGGCCCTTTAACAATCAAGAGGTTAACTCAAAACCCTTCAAGGAATTATCAAACAATCAAATTCTTTAATCCATCTTGAATTAAAAAATTTATAATCCGTTGGTTCCAACATCAGGAAACCTAACCAGTAAGCTATCACAAATGATTAAACATGCTTACTACACCAATTTTATTAACATAAAATTACAACAAGAACCAGATTCGTTTTCATGACTCTTTATATTTATCCAAACAATTATCAATTAATCCCAGTTTAAGTTCTTTACCGATTTCCATCAAGAACAAACAGCCAAGCAAATCAAGCATAGATATCACACTATCTATCAAAACAAGAGGCAATAACATATGATCGATAATAATTTCTTTATCCAGTTAAAAATATTTATTATGTCAGTTCTATTATCATCCAGTAGGATTAAACATGCTAACAATACAGTTGCACATAAAAGAAAGAGAAGCAATGAATCCCCTACCTCAAAGGTTTTTTATGAAAACCCCAACAAACGAAGAACGCACAAGAAATCTGGGTTGATTAGCTAAGAATCCTCCTTAGATCTCTTCTCCTAACACAACTAAGACCAAATCTCAGCATATTTGGCATCCACACACTTAGATCTATCCATAATGGGCGTAGATCTAAGAAACCAAGATAAGAGGAGAAGTAGATCTAAGTAGATCTAAGAAACCAAACAAGAACGATCACATAACTCAAGAAACCAGCTTCGATTCACCAAGAGAAGCCTTCTGATCACCTCCAAAATGCTTGGTAGAGGTTATCCTACCTTCAAGGAAGGGTAATACCGAGTTATGGCCACTTAGGAGCTTATATGAGCAAGTTAGAGGAAAAATGATTGAGATCCACAATTTTAGGATCTAGTTTAAGTGCCTGCACGGTTTGGTCGCACAGTTAGACAAACCGTGCGCTAACTGTGCGGTCGCTACTACCTCATCAAACACTCCTCTCATGGTTAGGCTGCACGGTTAGACAAACTATGTGCTAACCGTGCATTAGCCACTCCCTCCAAGACCAACTATGCATGGTTTGGCCACACAGTTAAGACAAACCATGCTCCTCCCATGCAAAAGCTATTGCCCTTTAGTTTTCCTTAAAAGTCCACCCAAATGAACCCCCAAGTCAGTACTCCAAACCAAACGTGATGTTACATTTCACAACTGTCTACAGTTGAAACGGTTCATCGAAAAGGAAGATTTTGGAAAAGTGTTGGGGATAAGTTACCATGACCTCCTGAAACAGCTCTAACACCGCATTCCACAAAGTAATGGACTGGAGAGGTCCGAACCATTACAGACTAAATGGGACTAATGGGCCTAATGGTCCTAAGTGGCCTAAGGTGACTAATGACCATAAGTGGCCTATGTGGTTTAATCATCCTAATCAACTGATGGGACAAATGGGCCTAATGGGGCTAAGTGGCCTAATCGGACTAAGTGGCGTAATGGGACTAAGTGGACTAATGGGCCTAATGCGTAAGTGGACTAAGGGGCCTAATGGGCCTAAAGGGTATAATGGTCATAATGGGCATGATGGGTCTAAGTGGCCAAAGTGGTCGAATCAACCTAATCAGTCGAATGGGCTTAATGGGCCTAAGTGGCCTAATGGGACTAATGGACATGTGTGGCCTAACCGGCCTAATCAACCAAATGGGCCTAATGGGCCTAGAGGGCCTAAGTGACCTAATGGGACTAATGGGCCTAACGAGTCTATGTGGCTAAATCTGCCTAATCGACCCAATGGGGCTGAGTGGCATAATGGGCCTAACTGGACTAATCAGGCTAATGGACCGAATGGGCCAAATTGTCATATCGAACTAATCTATTAAATGGTCCTAATGGGCCTAATGGGCCTAAGTGGCCTAATGGGAATAATGGGTCTAAGTGACCTAACTGACCTAAGCGGCCTAATCAGCCTAATCGGGTGAATGGGCCTAATGAGCCTAAGTGGACTAATGGGCCTAATGGGCCTAATGGGTCTAAGTGGCCTAAGTGGCCTAATCGGCCTAATCCATCGAATGGGCCTTATGGGCCTAAGTGGTCGATTGGGACTAATGGGCATAAATGGTCAAATGGGCCAAATTGGCCTAATAGGGTTAATGGTCTGAATGGACCTAAGTGGACAAATGGGATTATGTGGCATTATGTCCCTAATGGGCCTAATGGGCCTAATTGGCCTAATTGGCCTGATGGGCCTAATAGGTCTAATGGGCGTAAGTTGCCTAATGAGCCTAAGTGGCCTAGTGAGCCTAGTGGGATTAATGGGATTAATGGACCTAATGGGACTAATGGGCCCAAGTGGCCTAATGAGTCGAATGGGTCTCATGGGCCTAAGTAGCCTCATGGGATCAATGTGCCTACTGGGACTAAGTGTCCTAATGGGCCTGATGGGCCTCATGGGAAGAATGCGCCTCATGGCCTAATGGGCCTGATATCCCTAATGGTCCTAAGTGGCCTAATGTGATTAATGGGCCAAAGTTCCCTAATGGGCTTAGTGGAACTAATGGGTCTAATGGGGCCAATGGACCTAATTGGCCTAAGTGGCCTAAGTGGACTAATTGTGATAATCGACCGGATGGGCCTAATGGGCCTATGTGGTGTAAGTGGATTAATGGTTCTAATGGTCCTAGTGGGACTAATGTATTTAATGGGCCTCATGGGCCTACGTGGCTTAATGGGAAAAGGTGTCCTAATTGATCTAATCGACCGAATGGGCCTAATGGGCCTAAGTGGCCTAAGTGTCTTAACGGGCCTAATGGGCTTAATGAGACTAATGGGTTCACTGGGCCTAATTTTCTTAATTTTCCTACGTGACCTAATGGTCCTAATGGGCCTATGTGGCCAAATGGGCCCAATGGGAATAATGGGTTTAATGGGCCTAAGTGGGGTAATGAAATTAATGGACTAATGGGCCTAAGGGGCTTAATTGGCCCAAGTGTCCTAATCCCCCTAATCAACTGAATGGGACTATTGGACCTAATGAGCCTAAGTGGCCTAATGGGCCGAATCGGCCTATGTGGCCTAATTGGCCTAATCAGCCTAATTGAATGATGGGACAAATGGTCCTAATGGTCCTAATGGGCCTAATGCCTAAGTGGCCTAAGTGGCCTAATTGGCCTAAGGGGCATAATGGGAATAAGTGGACTAATTAGCCTAATCACCTGAATGAGACTAATGGGCCTAAGTGGCCTAATGAGCCTATATGGCCTAATTGGCCTAGTCAACCGAATGGGCCTAATGGGCGTAATAGGTGGAAGTGGTCTAATGGGCCTAATGTGTCTAAGTGGCCTAATATGCTTAATTGACCGAATGATCCAAATGGGCCTAAGTGGTCTAATGGGACTAAATGGACTAATGGTCCTAAGTGGCCTAATCGGGATAATCGAATGAATGGGCCTAAGTGGCCAAATAGTCCTAATCAATCGAATGGGCCTAATGGGCCTAAGTGGCCTAATGGGCCTAATGGATCTAAGTGCCCTAATCGGCCTAATTGGCCTAATGTTCCTAATGGGCCTAAGTAGCCCGATGACCCTAATAGAACTAATGGGTCTAAGTTCCCAAAGTGGCCTAATTGACATAATTGATCGAATGGGACTAATGGGCCTCATGGGCCTAAGTGGATGATTATGACTAATGGGCCTAAGTGGTCGAATGGGCCTAATGGGCCAAATTGGCCTAATGGGGTTATTGGACCTAATGTGTCTAAGTGGACGAATGGTCTTAAGTGGCATAATGGGCTTAATGGGCCTAATGTGTGTAAGTGGCCTAATGGGCCTAATGGGCTGAAGTGCCCTAATGGGTCTAAGTGGCCTAATGGGCCTAGTGGGATTAAGTGATTGAATGGGACTAATGGGACAAATACACCTAATTGGTCTAATGGGTCTAATGGGAATAAGTGGGCTAATGGGGCTAAGTGGCCTAATGGGCCTAGTGGGTCAAACTGTCCTAATGGGCCTAGTGAGCCTAAGTGGCCAAATTGTCCTAATGGGCCTAATGCGCCTAATTCGACTAATGGGATTAATGGTCCTAATGGGTGTAAGTGTCCTAAATGGCCTAAGTGGACTAATGGGCCTAGTGGGCCTAAGTGGTCGAATGGTCCTAATGGGCCTAATGCGCCAAATGGGCCGAATGGGCCTAATGGGACGAATGGGCCTAGGTGGCCATATGGGACTAATGGGCCGAATGGGACGAATGGGTCCAATGGTCTGAATGGGACCAATTGGCCAAATGGGCCCAATGGTCCTAATGGGACCAATGGGCCCAATGGCCCCAATGGGCCTAAGTGGTCGAATGTGCTTAACAGGCGGAATAGGCCTATGGGGCTCAATGTTCCTAAGTGGCCTTATTGGCCTAATGTTTGGAATGGACCTAATGGGCCTAATGGTACTAGTGGTCCTAGTGGGCCTAATGGGCCTAATGGTCCTAATGGGCCTTAGTGGCTAAATGGGATAATGGGTCGGCCTAATGGGACTAATGGGCCTAAGGAGCCTTGGGTTCTAATCGACATAATTGAATGAATGGTCCAAATGGGAATAATGGGTCTAACTGACATAATGGGCTGAATAGGCCTAAGTGGTAGAATGGGCATAATGGTCCTGGTGGGACGAAGTTTCCTAATGGGCCTCATGGGCCTAAGTGGACTAATGGTCTTCATGGGCCTAAGTGGCCTAAGGGGCCTAATGGGCCGAACAAGCATCATGGGCCTAAGTGGCCTAAGGGGCCTAAGTGGCCTAATGGGACTCATGGTCCATAGTGGCCTTACGGGCCTAATGGGCCCAAGGGGCCTAAGTGGATTAATGGGCCTAATGGGACAAATGGGCTTAATTGGATTAGCAGGCCAAGGTTTCAAATGGGCCTAACTGGCCTAAGGGGCCTAATGGGCCTAAGTGGCCTAATGGGCATAAATGGCCAAATTAGCTTATTGGGCTTAACGGGTCTATGGGCCGAATGGGCCAATTGGGCCTAAATGTCCTAAGTGGCCTTATGGGCCTAAGTGTTCTAATGGGCCAAAGTTTCCTAATCAACCTAATGGGTGTAATAGGCCTAATGGGCCTAATGGTCTTGGGACTAAGTGGCCTAATTGGACTAATGGTCTTAATGCATCTAGTGGGCCTAAGTAGCCTAATAGGCTTTAGTGGAATAATCAGCCTAATTAACTTAAGTGGTATAATGGGCTTAATGGGATTAACGGGCCTAGGGGCCAAATGGCCTAATGGGACGATTGGGCCTAGTGGACCTCATTATCCCAAGTGGCCAAATGGGTCTAAGGGGCCTAAGTGTCCTAAAGAACCTAAGTTGCCTAATCAGCCTAATGAGATTAATGGGCCTAATGGGCCTAATGGGTCTAAGTGGCCTAAATGGCTTAATCGGCTTAATCAACCAAATGGGCCTTATGGGCCTAAGTGGACGATTGAGCATAAGTTTCTGAAGGGGTCAAATTGGCTGAGTGGAAAGAATGGGCCTAAGTGGCTGAATGGGCTTAAGTGGCATAATATCCCTAATGGGCCTAATGGGCATAAGTGGCTTAATGGGAGGAATGGGCCTAAGTGACTTAATGGCCCCGGTGGGCCTCAATGGCTGAATGGGCCAAATTGGACCAATGTGCCTAATTGGCCTAATGGGCCTAATGGATGAAAGTGGTCTAATGGGTCTAATGGGACCAGTGGGCCTAAGTTCTTAAATGGTCCTAATTGTCCTAATGTTCCTAATGGGCCAAATGGGCCTAAGTGGCCATATGGGCCTAATGGATTGAATGGGCCTAATGGGCCTTATGGGCCTAATGGGACTAATAGGATGAAGTGGCCTCATCGGCCTAAGTTTCATCATCGACCTAATTGGCTTAATGGGCCTAGTGGGCCTAAGTGTCCGAATGGGCCGAAGTGGCCCAATGGGCCTAAGTGACATAATCGACCTAAGTGGCCCAATGGGCCCAATTGGCATAATGGGCCTAGTAGACTAAGTGTTTGAATGGGATGAATGGGACTAAGTGGCGGAATGGGCCTAATGGGCCTTAGTGGCCCAATGGACATAAGTGGTCTGATAGGTCCAATGGGCCTTAGTGGCCTCGTGGGCCTAAATGGACTAATGGGCCTAAATGGACTAAGTAGACTAATGGGACTAATGTGCCTAATGGGCCTAATGGGATGAATGAGAATAATGGGCCTAGTGGGCCTAATGCGCCTAATTGGTCCAATGAGCCTAATGGGACGAATGGGCCTAGTGGCCAAATGGGCCAAATGGGCATAATGGGCCTAAGTTGCCTAATTGGTTGAATGGGCCTTAGTGGCCTAATGGGACCAATGGGACTAAGTGCCCTGATGGGCCTAAGTGGCCTAATGGAACTAATGGCCCTAACTTCCCTAATAGGCCTAAGTGGCCGAATGAGCCTAATGGGCTATTGGGTCTAAGTGGGCTGATGGGTCGAAGTGTCCTCATGGACCTAAGTGGCCTAATGGGTCTAGTGGGCCTAATGAGCCTGTGTGGCTGAATTGGATTAATGGGCCGAAGTGGCCTAATGGGACGAATGGGCTTAGAGGTCCTAATGGTCCTTAGTGGCATAATGGGCCTAATGGTCCCAATGGTCCTAATGGGCCTATGTGGCTTAAGTGGCCAAATGGTCCAAATGGGCCTAAGTGGCCCAATGGACCTAAGTGGCCCGAATGGGCCTAATGGCCCGAATGGGCCAAATGGATCTAAGTGGCCAAATTGGCCTAAGTGGACTAATAGGCCAAAGTTGTCGAATCGACCTAATGGGATTAATAGGCCAAATGGGCCTAATCACCTGAATGGGACTAAGTAGCCTAATGGGCCAAATGGGCCTAATTAGACTAAGTCGCCTAATGGGCCTAATAGACATAATGGGCCTAAGGGGCCTAATGGGAAAAAGTTTCCTAATTCACCTAATGTGATTAATTAGACCAATGGACCAAATGGTCCAAATGGGTCGAATGAGCCTAAGTGTCCTTATGTGCCTAAGTGGCCTTATCATCCTAATGGGCTTAATGGTCCTAGTGGAGCTAAGTGACCTAATGGGCCTAATGGTCCTAATGGGCCTTAGTGGCCTAATCGGCCTAATTTGCCTAAGTGACGTAATGGTCCTAAGTGGCCTAATGGGCTTAATGGGAACAACAGGCCTAGGGGCCAAATGGGATGAATGGGCCTAATAGGCCTAATTAACTTAAGTGGCCTAATGAGCCTAAGTGGCATAACAGGACAAAGTTTCCTAATTGGCCTAATGAGATTAATGGGCATAAGGGGGATAATGGGCTAAGTGGCCTAATGGACCTAAGTGGCCTCATCATCCTAATGGGATTAATGGACCAAGTGGCCCTAAGTGTCTGAATGGGCCTAATGGGCCGAATGAGGCTAAGTGGACCAATGGGCCTAAGTGGAAAGATGGGCCTAAGTGGCATAATGGGCATAATGCTCCTAAGTGTCATAATGGGCCTAAGTGGATGAATGGGCCTAATTAGCCTAGGTGGTCGAATGGGCCGAACTGGCGGAATGGGCCTAATGGACATAATGGGACTAAGTGGCCTAAGTGGATTAATGGGACTAATGGGCTTAAGTGTCCTAATGGGCCAAAGTGGCCAAAGTGGCTTAATGGGAGTAATGGGCCTAATGGGCCTAATGGGATTAATTGGCCTAATGGGGCTTAGTGGATTAATTGGCCTAATGGGTCGAAGTGGCCTAATGGGCCTTAGTGGCCTAATAGGTCTAATGGGCCTAAGTTTCCTAAGTGGCCTAATAGGCCTCAATGGCCTAACAGGCCTAATCGGCCTCTATGGACTGAGTGGCCTAATGGGATTAATGGGCCTAAGTGGATAAATGAGTCAATGGGCCCAAGTGGCCTAATGGGCCTTAGTGGCCTAATGGGCCTAATTAGAAAAAATGTCCTAATGGGACTAAGTGTCCTAATGAGCCGAATGGACCGTAGTTTCTTAATGGACCTAATGGGCCTAAGTGGTATAATGAGACTGATGGTCCTGATGGGCCTGATGGGCTTGATTGGCCTAATGGGCCTAAGTGGCCAAATGAGACAAATGGACCTAAGTGTCCCCATCGACCTAATGAGCTGAGTGGACCTAAGTGGCCTAATGGGACTAATGGGCCTCAAGGCCCTAATGGGCCTAAGTGGCCTAATGACCCGAATGGGCCTAATTAGCATAATGGGCTTGATGGGCTTAATGGGCATAAGTGGACCGATGTGCCTGATGGGTCGAATGGGCCTAAGTGGCCTCATGGGCCGAATTGGCCTAAGTGGCCTAATGGGCCTCATGGGCCTAATGGGCCTAGGTGGCCTAATGGGCTTGATGGGCCTAACGAGCCTCATGGACCTTAGTGGCCTAATTGGCCTCATGGGCCTAATTGGACTAATTGGACCAATTGGACTTAGTGGCCTAATTGGGATAATGGTCCTAATGGACCTAAGTGACCTAATCGGTCTAATGGGCCTAATGGGCCTCACTGTTCTAAGTGACCTAATGGGCCTCATGGGCCTAGGTTTCCTAATGGGCTGAGTGAGCCTAATGGGACTAAGAGGCCTAATGGGCCCGATTTGCCTAATGGGCCCAATGGACCTCAATGGTTGAATGTGCCTAATGGGCCCAATGGGTCTGGTAGGCCCAATGGGCATAATGGGCACAAGTGGGCCAAATGGTCTGAATGGTCTGAATGGTCCCAATGGTCCTAATGGCCCTAAGTGGCCTAACGGGTTTGATGGGCCTAATGAGGTGAATGAATGTAAGTGGCCTAAGTGACCTAATGGGAATAATGGGCATTTGTGGCCTAGTGGGCCTAAGTGGCCTAATGGACCTAATGGGAATAATGTACTGAATGGACCTCAATGGACTAATGGGAATAATGGGTCTAATAGGCCCAATGGGCATAATGGGCCAAATGGGCCAAATGGGCCTAAGTGGATGAATGGGCCTAATTGGCCTAATGGGCTTAATGGACTTAAGTGGATGAATGGGCCTAATGGGCCAAGTGTCCTAATGGTCCTAAGTGGACTCATGGGTCTAATAGGCCTAAGTGGACTGATGTTCCTAGTGGGCCTTATGGGCCTCAGGGGCCGAAGTGGCCTAACGGTCCTAGTGGGCCTAATGTACCTATGTGGCCAAATGGGCCTAATGGGTTTAAGTGGCCTAATTGGTCGAATGGGCCTAATGTGCCTAGTGGGCCTAAGTGGCCAATGGGCCTAATGGGACTAATGAGCCTTAGTTCCCTAATCTTCATAATCAAATAATTGGGCCTAAGTGGTCTAATGGGCCAAATCGACCTAGGTGGCTGAATGGGCCTAATTTGCCTAGGTGGTCGAATGGGCTGAATAAGTTGGATATACCTAAGGGGCCTAATGGGCCTCATGGGCCTAAGTGGCCTAACGATCCAAATGGACCTAAGTGGCCTAATGGTCCAAATGGGCCCAAGGGGGCTAGTGGGCCTAATGGGCCTAATGGGCTTAACAGACCTAGGTACTAAATGGGCTTATTTGGTCTAATGGGCCTAATGGTGCTAATGGGACTAAGTAACCTAATGAGCCTAATGGGCCTAAGTGGCCTAATCGACCTAATGGGTTTGATGGTCCTAATGGGGCTAATGGGCTTAATGGGCCTAGGTGGCCTAATGGACCTAAGGAGCCTAATGGGCCTAAGTGTACTAATGGGCCTGGGTGGCCTAATCGGTTTAATGGGCTTAACAAGCCTAGGTAAAAATGGGCCTAATGGGATGAATTGTCCTCAGCGGCCAAATGGGCCTAAGCAGTCTAATGGGCCTAAGTGGCCTAATGGGCGTAATGGGCGTAATGGGCATAATGGGTGTAAGGGGCCTAATGGGCATAATGGGACTAATGGGCATAAAGTGCCAAATGGGACTAAGATGCCTAATGGGCCTAATGGGACTAATGGGCATAAGGTGCCAAATGGGACTAAGATGCCTAATGGGCCTAGGTGGCCTAATGGTCTTAATGGGGTTAACGGGCATAGGGTCCAAATGGGCCTAATGGGCCTAACTGGGCTCAGTGGCCTAATGGGTATAATGGGCCTAATGGGTCGAAGTGGCCTAATGGGACAAAGTTGCCTAATTAGACTAATGGTCATAATGGGTCCAATGGGCCGGATGGGCCAAATGAGCCTAGGTGGCCTAATGGGCCTAATGGGCATGGGCCTAATTGTCATTAGTGGATTAATGAACCAAAGTGGCCTAACGGACCAAAGTTGTCTGATCGGCCTAATGGGATTAATGGGCCTAATGAGCCTAATTGTCCTAATGGGACTAAGTGGATGAATCAGCCTAATGGGCTCAGTGGGCCTAGTGGGTCAAAGTGGCCTATTGGGCCTTAGTCGCCTAATCGGCCTAATGGGGATAAGTGTACTAATGGGCCTAAGTGGCCTAATGGGATTAAGGGGATTAACGATCCTAGGAGCCCAATGGGCCTAATGGTAGGAATGGGCCTAATTAGCCTAAGTGGCCTAATGTGCCCAATGGGCCTAAGTGGCCTAATGGGCCTAAGGGGAATAATGGGCCTAGGTAGCCTAATAGGCCTAGGTGGCCTAATGGGCTTAATGGGATTAATGGGCCTAGGGTCCAAATGGGCCTAATAGGCCTAATTAGCCTCAATGGACTAATGGGTCTAAAGTTTCAAATGGGTCGAAGTGGCCTAATGGGCTAAATTTGCCTAATTGGCCTAATGGGCATAATGGGCCCAATGGACCATATGGGTGTGGGTGGCCTAATGGGCCGAATGGGACTAATGAACCTAATTGCCTAAGTGTACTAATGGTCTAAAGTGGCCTAATGGGTCAAAGTTTCCTAATCAGCCAAATGGGATTAATGGGACTAATGGGCCTAATTGACCTAAGTGGCCTAATGGGCCTAAGTGGCCTAATTAGTCTAATGGGATTAATTGGCCTAGTGGGCCAAAGTAACCTAATGGGCCTTAGTATCCTAATCTGCCTAATGGGGCTAAGTGGCCTAATGGGACTAAGTGGCCTAATGGGATTACTGGGCTTAATTTGTCTAGGGGATTGATGGGCCTAATGAGCCTTATTAGATGAATGGGCCTAATTACACTAAGTGGCCTAATGCGCCAAATGGACCTAAGTGGCCAAATGGGCCTAAGTTTCCTAATCAACCTACTGGGATTAATGGGCCTAGGGGGCCTAATGGGCCAAATGGTCCTAGTGCGCCTAATTGGCCAAATCGGTTTAAGTGGCCTAATCGGCCTAAAGGGCTTAATGGGCCTAGTGGGCCCAATTGGATTAATGGGCCTAAATGGATTAATCAACCTAATGGGAATAAGTTTCCTAGTAGGCCTAAGTTTCCCAATGGGCCTAATGGTCCTAAGTGGCCTAAGTGGCTTAATGGGATGAATTGACCTAAGTGGTTGAATGGGTTGAATGGGCATATGTGGCCTAATGGGCCTAATGGGCATAAGTGGCCTAATGGGTCGAATTGGACTAAGTGGCATGATGGTAATAATAGGCCTAAATGGCCTCATGGGCCTTAGTGGCATAATGGGACTTAGTGGCCTCGCTGGCCTAATAGGCCTAATGGGCCTAATAGGCCTAAGTGGACGAATGAGCCTAATGGGCTAAGTGGCTCAATGGGCCTAATGGGTTCAATGGGCCTAAGTGGTTCATTAGGCGTAATGGGATGAAGTGGCCAAATGGGTGTAATGGGCTGAGGTGGCCGAATGGGCCTAGTGGGCCTAAGTGTCTTAATGGGTCGAATGGGCCGAATGGGCCTAAGTGGCCTAATTGTCCTAAAGGTCCTAATGGGACAAAGTGGCCTAATGGACCTAAGTGGAAGAATGGGCCTAAGTGGCCTAATGGGGCGAACTGGCCAAAGTGGCTAAATGGTTCTATGTGGACTAATGGGGCTAATTGGTCTAAGTGGTTGAATGGTCTTAAGTGGCCCAATGGGCCTAATGGGTGTTAGTGGCATAATGTGTCTAATTGTACTAATGGACCGAAGTGGCCTAATGGGATTAATGGGACCAAGTGGCTGAATGAGCCAAATGGGCCTAAGTGGATGAACTGGCCCAATGGGCTGAATGGGCTAAATGGGCCTAAGTGGTCTAATGGGCCTAATGAGCCTAAGTGGCCTGATGGGCCTAATGGGCTTAAGTGGCCTCATGGTCCTAATGGGCCTAAGACCTAAGTGACCTAATCGGCCTAATAAACCGAATGGGACTAATGGTCCTAAGTGTCATAATGGGTCCACGTTTCCAAATGGTCCTATTGGGCATTAATGGCCTAGTGGGCCTAAATTACCAAAGTGGCCTAATGTTCCTAATGGGATGAACGAGATGAATGGGACAAATTGGATTAAGTGGCATAATGGGGCTAATTAAGATAATGGGACTAAGTGGTCTAATGGGCCTAAGTGGCCTAATGGGTCTATGTGCCCGAATGAGCCTAAGTGGCTTGAATGGGCCTAATGGCTCAAATGGCTCGAATGGCCTAATGGCCGAATGAGCATAATGTGTTGAATGAGACTAATGGGATAAAGATTCCTAATGTTCCTAAGTGGCCTAATGGTTCTAATGGGTCTAATGGCCTGAGTGGGTATAATGGGATGAATGGGCCTAATGGCTCAAATGGTTTGAATGGGCCTAAGGGCCAAAGTGGCCTAATGGGCCTAACGGGTATAAGGGGGCCTAATGGACCTAATTGGCTGAATGTGCCTAATTGGTCCAAGTGGTCGAATGGGCATAGTGGGACTAAGTGGCCTAATGGGATTAATGGGCCTAAGTGGACCAATGGGCCTATTGGTCCTAATGGGCTTACTAGGCCTAATGGTCCTAATGGGCCTACTGGGCCTAAGTGGCATAATGGACCTAAGTGGGCCAATGGGCATAAGTTTCCTAATGGGTCTAATGGTCCTAAGTGGCCTAATGGGGTATAATGGGCCAAAATGGAAGAACGGGCATAATGGGCCTAACGGGCATAATGGGCCTATGGGACCAAAGTTGGAAAATTGGACTAATGGGCCTAAGTGGCCTAATGGGCCTATTATCCCTAAGTGGCTTAATTGGACAAATGGGACTAACTAGCCTAATGCAACTAAGTGAATGAACGGGCCTAATGGGGTGAATAGAAATAATGGGCCTAATGGGATGAAGTGGCCAAATGAGCCCAAGTGGCCTAATGGGCCTAATGGGCCTAAGTGGCCTAATGGCACTAAGTAGTCTAATGGGCCTAATGGTCCAAATGGGCATAGGTGGGCTAATGGACCTAAGTTCCCTAAGTGTCCTAATGGGCCTAATGGGCCTAAGTGGCCTAATGGGCCTAATGGGCCTAAGTGGCCGAATGTGCCTAATGGGCCAAAGTGGCTGAATTAGCATAATGGGCTGAAGTGGCCTAATGTGCCTAATTGACCTAATGGACCTAATGGGTTAATTGTAATTATGGGCCTAATGTGCATATTGGGCCTAATGGGCCTCAATGGCCTAATGGGACTAATGGGCCTTAGTGGCCTAATGGGCCTAATCAGACTAAGTGGGCTAATTGACCTAAGTGGCCTAATGGGCTGAATGGACCTCACTAGCCTAATGGGCCTAAGTGTCCTAATGGTCCTAACAGACTAAATGGGACTAAGGGGGCTAAGTGTCTTAATGGGATTAATGGGCCTTAGTGGCCTAAGTGGCCTGATGGGCCAAATGGGCCAAATGGTCCTAAGTGGCCTTATGGGCCTAATGGGCCTTAGTAGATTAATGGGACTAATGGGCCAAATGGGCCTAAGTGGAATAATGGGCCTAAGTGGCCTAATGGGCCTTAGTGGCCTAATGGGCCTATGTTTTCTAATGGGCTTGATGGGCCTAAGTGGCCTAATGAGACTAATGGGAGAGATAGGCCTAATGGTCCTGATGGACCTAATGGGCCTAGGTGGCCTAATGGTCCTAAGTGGCCTAAGGGGCCTAAGTGGACTAATGGACCTAATGGGCATAAGTGGCCTAATGGGCCTAAGGGGACTAAGTGGCCTAGGGGGCCTAAGTGGCCTGATGGGACTTATGGGTCTAATGGGACTTAGTTGTCTAATGGGCCTAATGTGCCGAATGGTCCTAAGTGGCATAATGGTATTAATGGACTGAATGGGCCTAAGGGGCCTAATCGGCCTAAGCAGCCTAATGAGCGTAAGGGGCCTAATGGGCCTAAGTGGCCTAAGGGTCCTAAGTGGTCTAATAGTCCTAATGGGCCTAATGAGACTAATGAGCCTAATGGTCCTAGGTGGAATAATGGCACTTAGTGGCCTAATGGTCATAATGCCCTAAATGGGCCTAAGTGTCATAATGGGCATGAGGGGCCTAAGTGACTAATGGGCCTAAGTGGCCTAATAGTCCTAAGTGGCCTAATGGGCCTAAGTGGCCTAATGGGTTTAATGGGTCTAATGTTCATAATGGACCTAATTGGGATTATTTTCCTAATGGGCCTAATGGGCCATATGGTCTTAAGTGGCCTAGTGGGCCTAATCCAATGGGCTTAGTGGGCCAAATTGGCCTAATGGGCCTAAGTGGCCTAATAGTATGAATGGGCCTAAGTTGCCTAATTGGCCTAATGCGCCTCATGGTCCAAAGTGGACTAAATGCCTTAAGTGGAATAATGGGTCTAATGGGCCTAAAGTGGCCTAATGGGTCTAATTGGCCTTATGGTAATAATGGGTCATATGGGCCTAAGTGGCCTAATGGGCCTAATCTAATGGGTTTAATGGGACAAATGGCCCTAAGTGGCCTAATGGGATGAATGGGCCTAATAGGACGAAGTTGCCTAATGGGACTAATGGTCCTAAGTGGTCGAATGGGCCTAATGGTCATAATGGGACAAATGGGTCTAATGGACCGAAGTGGCCTAATGGGACTGATGAGCCTAATGAATGAGCCTAATGGATCCACACTCTCCTATATCCTAATGCTCTTGTAGTGTCCTCTTCCCCTCCTAAGGTTTTGAGGGTCTGCTCGACAATGATGGTCCCACTTCACCTGGTCCATCCTCTTATTTCTCTTTATTTCTTTTTCTTCCTTCTCTAATTATGTGTATTTTTTTGGAGGGGTCATCGTGCGTCGCTCACCACCCCTATTTTGATCTATCCCTACCCATAAGACCCCCATTCTGGGTATGTGTGTGTAGGTGCTTTAGACGGCCTGGGTCGGAACTGGTGATTGTGTCGGATGCCTTCTTTATCCTCTACCAATGATGGCCTACCCATCACCTTGAACTCCACTTTGGTCAAGCTTGATTCAAGATCTAGGCCTACTTGGGATGGTGATGGAGTAACACTAATAGTGGCCTTAGCTTGGGTTCATTACTCTGTTTAGATCCTTCTCTATTTTTTGATGCAGATTAAGGTCTCGTATGGTGTTTTTGTTTGGGATCAATTTTGTTTATCTATTGTTGGTTCTCTATTTTGTTTGACCAATGTGGTTTCTCGCTTACTCCCCTACCGAGGACTCTATCTACTCATCATTTATGTGCTCTTTTCCTTATCAGTCTGGTGCATGAGTCTTCATGGAGGTTATGGGAGGTGCGGATCGAGGGGAATGGGATCTTCATGAGGGAGAATGAACCATCTTTGATTGTTCTAATGGTTGTGATGTTCTATTTTGATGGTTTTTTGGTGGCAATGTTGGAGTTCTACGATGGCGATATGAAGAAATCAGTGGTGATTAGTGCACGTCCTGGTTTGTTTTGATCTGGTTCTCGGCTCTGACGATGATGGTTGACGATGACAAAGGTGGTGTTCCCTCCGGAGATGTGGTGACTCTGGAGATAATTGTTTTGAAAATGATGTTCAGAGTGGACGACAATGTGCTGATGATGAAAAAAGTTGATGATGATGGTGACAACTTCTTTGACGTGCTATCTTCGATGTAGTTGCTATGTGATTTGCAGGATCTGTCGCTGATATGACGGTTCCCGTAGTGATGATACTCATTTCAAATTTTAAATATGTAGATTATTTTTGAAAATTGGACATGTGTCCTGTTGTATAGTGTATGGATCCCTCTTTTTCCTCAAAGTAGCTTTTATGAAAATTTAAAAAATGATTTGGAGGGTCTCATGGGCCAAAGTGGCATAATGGGCCGAATGAGCCTAATGGGCCTAAGTGGCCTAATGGACCTAATTGGCCTAAGTGCCCAAATGAGCTAAAGTTTCATAATGGTATTAGTGGTCATAATGGGATGAATGGGCCTAATGGACAATGGTCCTAATGGGATGAATCAGCCTAATGGGCATAAGCGGACGAAGTGGCCTAAAGGGCCTAATGGGTCTAATGGGCCTAAGTGTCCGAGTGGGTATAAGTGGACTAATTGTACCAATGGGCCTAAAAGACATAAGTGGTCTAATGGGCCTAAGTGGCCTAATGGGACTAATGGGCCTTAGTGGCCTAATGGTCCTAAGTGGCCCAACTGGCCTAATATGCCTAATGGTCCCAATGGATATTGGGTCTAATGGGCCTAAGTGGCCTAATGGGATTGATGGGACTAAGCAGCCTAAGTTGCCTAATGGTCTCAATGGGCCTAAGTCGCATAATGGGCCTAAGTTGCCTAATGGGTCTAAGCGTCATAAGTGACCTAAGGGGCTTAAGGGGCCTAATGGGATCAATGGTCCTAAGTGGCCTAATGGACCTAAGGGGCCTAAGTGGCCTAATGGTACTAAGTGTCCTAAGAGGCCTAATGGGCCAAATGGGACTAAGTTGCTTAAGGGTCCTAAGGGGCCAAATGGTCCAAATGGTCTCAATAGACCAAAGTGGGATAATGGTCCTAAGTGGCCTAAGTGGGATAATGGGCCTCATGGCCCTAAGTGGACTAATGGGCCTAATGGTCCTAAGTGGCCTAATGGGACTAATGGTTCTAATGGGGCTAATGGGGATAATTTCCATAGTGGGATGAATGTGCCTAATGGTCATAGTGGACCTAATTAGCCCTAGTGGCCTAATGGGCCTATGTGGCATAATGGGCATAATGGGCCAAGGTGTCCTAATCAAACTAATGGACCTAATGGCTTAAATGTACCTAAGTAGCCTAATTAGCCTAATGGGATGAATGCACCTAATGACCCTAATGGGCTAAATGGCCTAATGGGCCTAATGAGACTTTATGGGCCTAAGTGGACCAATGATACTAAGGGGCCTAATCTTTCTAATGGGATTAAGTGGAATAATGGACATAATGGTCCAATTTGGCCGAAGTGGCCTAATGGGCCTAATGGGCATAATAAGCCTAAGTGGCCCAATCAGCATAATGAGCCTAATAGGCCTAAGCAACCTAACCATCATAATGGGCCTAATGGGCCTAAGTGGCCTAATGATTTAAATGGGTCTAATGGGTTGAGTGGAATGAATGGGGATAATGGGCCTAAGTAAAATAATGGGCCTAATGGGCCTAAGTGGCCAAATGGGCATAATGGGCCTAAGTGGCCAAATGGGCATAATGGGCATAAGTGGCCTATGGGGTCGAATGGGGCGAATGGGCCTAAGTGACCTAATGGGCCTAAGTGGCCTAATCGGCCTAATGGGATGAATGTGCCTAATGGATCTAAGTGGCCTTATGGGCCTAATGGGCCTAATGAGCCTAATGGGACCAATGGGACTAATGGGTATAATTGGACGAATGGGCCTAAGTGGCATAATGGGACAATGGGTCTAAGTGGCCCAATGAGACTAATGGGCATAAGTGGCCTAAGTGGCCTAATCGACCGAATTGAACGAATGGGCCTAATGGGCTTGATGGTACTAAGTGGAATAATGGGCATAATAGGCCGAAGTGGTCGAATGGGTCTGATGGCCCTGATGGGCCGAAGTGGCCTAACAGGCCTCATGGGCCCAATGGGCCCAAGGGGCCTAAGTGGCCTATTTTCCCTAATGGGCTTAATGGGCTTAATGGACTTATTGGGATTAACGGGCATTGGTACCAAATGGTCCAAATGGGACAAATGGGCCTATTTGGCCTATGGGGCCTAATAGGCCTAAGCGGCCTAATGGGCCTAGGTGGCCTAATAGACTTAATGGGCTTAATAGGTCTAGGGTCCAAATGGGACAAGTGGGCATAAGGGGATGAATGGGATTAATTGACCTAAGTGGCCTAATGGCCCTTAGTGGCCTAATGGGCCAAAGTTTCTTAATCGGCCTAATGGGCTTAATGGGCCTAGTGGGCCTAATGGACCTAAGTGGCCTCTTGTGCCTAATGGGCCAAATTGGCTTAAGTGGACTAATGGCTTAATGGACCTAAGTGGACTATCGGGCCAAAGTGGACTAATTGGCCTAATTGGCCTAATTGGCCAATGGGCTTAATGGGCCAAGTGGGCCTAAGAGGCCTAAGAGGCCTAATGGGTCTGATGGGCCTTAGTGGCCTAATCTCCGTAATGTGCCTAGTCGGCCTAATAGGCCTAAGTGGCCCAATGGGCTTAATGGGCCTATGGGACAAATGGGCGTAATGGGCCAAATGGGCCTAATAGGCCTGATGGACCTAATTAGACTAAGTGGCCTAGTGGGTCGAATGGGCCTAAGGGGCCTAATTGGACTTAGTTGCCTAATCGGCCAAATGGGATTATGGGCCTAAGGGGCCTAATTGGCCTAATGGGTCTAATGTGCCTAAGTGGCCTAATAGAGCTAATGAGATAATGAGATCAGTGGGCTAATGGGCCTAATGTGCCTTGTGGGCCTAATGGGCCTAAGTGGCCTAATGGACCTAATGGGCCTAAGTGGCTTAAGTGGCCTAATGGGCCAAATGGGCCTAAGTCGCCAAATGGTCCTAATGGTCCTAATAGGCCGAAGTGTTCTAATGGGCCAAATGGGCCCAAGTGGCCTAATGGGCCTAATGGGACAAATGACCTAATTGGACTAATGGTCCTAATTGGATAAATGGGCCTAATGGCTCTAATGGGCCCAAGTGGCCAAATGGGCCAATTGGGTCTAAGTGGCCTAATGGGTCGAAGGGGCCTAATGGGCCTAACGGGCCACACTGGCCTCATGGGCTGAAGTGGCCTCATTTGCCTAAGTGGCCTAATGGGTTTAATGGGCCCAAGGGGTGTAATGGGTTTAAGGGGCCTAATGGGATGAATGGGATTAACAGGTTTGGGTGCCAAATGGGCCTAATCGGCCGAATGGACCTAATGGGATGAATGGGCCTAATGGGCCTCGATGACCCAATGGGCATAATCGGCCTAAGTGGCATAATGGTCCTAAGTGTCTTAATCAACCTAATGGGATGAATGGGCTGAATGGGCCTAATGGGCCTCAGTGACTCAATGGGCCTAATCAGCCTAAGTGGCCTAATGGGCCTATTTGTCTTAATCAACCTAATGGGCTTAATGGGCCTAATGGGCCTAAGGGGTGTAATGGGCTTAAGTGGCCTAATGGGCCTAAGGGGACTAAGTGACCTAATGGGCCTAGGTGTCCTAACAAGCTTAATGGACTTAACGGGCCTAGGGGCCAAATGTGCATTATGGGCCAAATGGGACGAATGGGCCTAATGGGCCTAATGGGCCTAAGTGGCCTTATGGTTCCAATGGGCCTAAGTGTCCTAATTGAACTAAGTTTCTTAATGGTCCTAATGGGCCTAAGTGGACTAATGGGACAAATGGGCCTTAGTGGCCTGATGGGCCTAGGTGGCCTAATGGGCATAATGGGCTTAACGGGCCTAGGGGCCAAGTGGGTTAATGGGTCGAATGGGCCTAAGTGGCCAAACGGGCCTAAGTGGCCTGATGGGCCAAAGTTGCCTAATTAGCATAATGGGATTAATAGGACTAATGTGCCTAATGGGCCTAAGTGGCCGAATGGGCCTAATTGGCCTAATGGGCCTAATTGACCTAATGGACCTAAGTGGTCTAATGGGCCCAAGTTGCCTAATCGACCAAATGGATTTAATTGGCTGAATGGGGCTAATGGGACGGATGGGACTAAGTGGCCTAATGGGACTAAGTGGCCTAATCATCCTAATGGGCTTAATGGTTCTAGTGGACCCAAGTGGCCTAATGGGCCTAATGGGACTTAGTGTCCTAATCGGCCTAATGTACCTAAGTGGCCTAATGGGCTAAGTGACCTAATGGGCTTAATGGGAATAAGAGGCCTAGTGGACAAATGGGCCTAATGGGCCGAATGGGCCTAATGGGTTGAATGGGCCTAATTTACTAAGTGTCTCAATGAGCCTAAGTGGCCTAATGGGCCTAAGTTGCCTAATCGGACTAATGGGCTTAATGGGCCTAAGGTGCCTAATGGGCCTAATGGGCCTAAGTGGTCAAATGAGCCTAAATGGCCTCATCGTCCTAATGGGATTAGTGGGAAAAGGGGACCTAAGTGCTCAAATGGGACCCAATGGCTGAAGTGGCCGAAGTGGTCTAATGGGCGTAATGGGACTAAGTGGCCAAATGGGCCTCATTGGCCGAATGAGCCTAAGTGGCCCAATGAGACTAATGGGACTAAGTGGCCTAATGGTCCTAATGGGCCTAAGTGACCTAAGTGGCCTAATGTGCCTAGTGGTCCTAATGGGTATAACGAGCCTAGGTGGCTGAATTGGCCTAATGGGCCTAAGTGGCATAATGGGCCAAATGGGCTGAATAGACCGAATTGGCATAATGTGTCGAGTAGGCATGATGGACCTAAGTGGCCTAATGGGACTAATGGACCTAATGGGCCTAAGCGGCCAAATGGGCCTAATGGTCCTAAGTGGCCAAATGGGCCTAATGGAAAAAATGTGCCTAGTGGGCCTAATGGGCATAAATGGCCTAATGGGCCTATTGGGCCTAAGTGACCTAATGGGCCTAAGTGGACTAATGGGCCTAATGGGCCCAATTGGCTGATGTGGCCTAATGACCCTAAGTGGAATAATGGGATTAATGGGCCTAATGGACCTAATGGGTATAATGGGATTAAGTGGCCTAAGTGGCCTAATGGGCCTAAAGTGCCAAATATGCCTAAGTGGCCTAATTATCCCAACAAGACTAAGTGGCGTAATGGGCCGAACGGGCCTAACGGGCCTAAGTGGCCTAAGGGGCCTAAGTGGCCTAATGGTCCCATTGGACCTAAGTGGCTTGAAGGGACTAATTGGCCTAATGGGGCTAATGGGCCTAACAGGACGAATGGGGCTATGTGGCTTAATGGACCTACATGGCCAAATGGGCATAAGTGGACTAATGGGCCTAAAGATCCTAATTGGAAAAGGGGGCCTAATGGGCCTTAGTGGCATAATCGTAGCCTAATGTGACTAAGTGGGATAATGGGTTGAATGGGCATAGTGGGCCTAAGTGGCCTAGTGGGCCTAATGACCCTAAGTGGCATAATGGGCTGAATGGGATGAATCAGTCTAATGCGCCTAAGTGGCCTAATCGGCCTAAAGGCCCTAATGGGACAAAGAACCTTATGGGCTTAAGTGACATAATCGGCCTAATGGGCCTAATGGGACTATGTGGTATAATGGGCTTAAAGGACCTAATTGGATAAAGTGGCCTAATGGACCTAAATGGCATAATCGTAACCAAATGGGCCTAAGTTTCCAAATGGGACCAATGGGACTAAGTGTACTAATGGTCCTAATGGGTCTAAGTGGCTGAATGGGCCAAATGGACTGAATGGGCCTAATGTACTGAATGGGTGTAAGTGACCTAATAGGCTGAATGGGCCTAAGTATCCTAATGGGTCGAATGGGCCTAATGAGACTAAGTGGCCAAATGGGCCTAATGGGATGAATGGGCCTAATGGACCTAATTGGCCTAAGTTACCTAATGGGCCTAAATTGCCTGATGGTCCAAATGGGCCAAAGTGGCCTAATGGGCCTAATAGTTCAATTAGGCCTAAGTGGCGTAATGGGACTAATGGAAGGAATGTGTTTAAGTTTCCAAATGGGCCTAATGAGATGAATAGGCCAAAGTTTCCAAATGAGCCTAATGGACCGAAAGGTCTTAATGGGCCGAAAGGTCTTAATTGGCTGAATGGGCCTAGTGATCCTAATGGGCCTAAGTGGCCTAATAGTCCTAATGGGCCTAAGTGTCCTAATGGACCTAAGTGGTCTAATGGTTCGAATGGGCCTAATGGGTCGAATGGACCCAATGGTCCAAAATGGTCTAGTGGGGTGAATTAGCCGAATGGGCCGAATCGGATGAAGTGGCCTAATGGGCCAACTAGACTAAAGTGGCCTATTTGATGCAAACCATGCGGAAGGCACGGAGTCGATTGCTCTGGTGGAGGAATTGGATTTGCAAGGCCCAATGACACGAGGAAGATTAAAGAGGTTGAATGCTTCAATGGGCGCTCATCTTGCTTCATTAAAGGCCCAATGGGTATTACCTTGCATGGATGGAGCAAATGGGCCTATAATATCACTTATTCAAGCCCAAAATTGATGATTAAAACTTGGCCCACATGGTTGCACGAATTTGGAGGCCTTGCCCACATGGAGGATTCTAGAAATGGCATCTTTGGACACCAAAGTCAAATCCGGTGGGCTATGCACTCAAAGTCAAATCCGGTGGGCTATGTTGGAAAGTTGTGTGCTTCTTTTCCAAAAGTCTTTGTTGGCTTTTATCTTTTTGACTTTTAAGGGGACAAGGTAGGTTTAGACTTTATGACTTTAGGGTATTAGACCCTTGACCATTGTATCACCCCCTTGGCTATAAATAGCCACCCCATGGCATTGTATTGGCATTCAAGACTTAATTTGAGAGCTTATGCTTTGTTTCTCTCCGTTGTGTGAGGATTATCCCGGGTTTTCCCCCTCGCTCTTGTGTATTCTTGCCTTGTCAATCTACAAGTTAGATTGGTGATCCAAGATCACAAAGCCCCCAATTCCGTGCCTCAACCCAAGTGCGTTGTTGTGTGGATTGGCCATCACACCCCTCCCTTGAGTGTGTTGTCTAAGTAGTAGGTCACGCTCCATATAGCGTTGGTTGACTACTTGCTTCCACTATCCATACCCTTCACTCGTCACTTAGCCCCAAACCGCATCCATCATCCGCCGCCCTACGCCGTGAAGATCGGGCCACCCCGTGCGTCTCGCATCAGTTGGTATCAGAGCTCCGGTTGACACGGTAGGCGTCTATCCCATTATTTACTTTAATTCTATCCATTACCCATTCAACAAAAAAAAATCCATTTTTCTTGAAAGCCTCCCGAATTGTCCTAGTTTGTGCAAGCTTGAATTATTATAAATTGAGCCAAATTTTCATTCATCTCTCTATATGTGATTTGTATCCGGCAAAAAAAAAAAAAAAAAAAAATTCTCTCAACTCATCATTTTGTGCTTTTCAAAATTAAGCACATCCTTTATTTGAGAGATTTCGAAAAAAAAAATGTCTTACTCTCCGTTCAATCATCTTGTGCTTTAAAACTCCAAGCACAACACTTTTTGGGGAGAATTGACAAAAACAAAAGCAAAAAAAAAAAAAAAAAAAGAGCGGATACAATTAATCCTTTGTGCTTTACCTTATTAGCACTTTCTATTTCCATATATAACGTTTTCCATCATTTTACTTCATCCCCATTTTATATTTGGCTCATATTGTTATCTTATCTTGCACAATCGGGCAAAACCCACAATCCACCTATCTACCCTTCTTTCCACCCTCTTTTTGACCCTTTACCATTGTTAAACCCCTTACCACTCAAGCGGGTTGTGTTAAACCATCCCCCGACACAATCTTGATTGAGGAGGAATTGGTGGCACTTGATCGCCCTAAACAAGGTATTATATTTCATAAGAGCTTGGGATTCAGATTGAGTTTTGAGAGTGGAGAGAAATAAGAAAAAAAAGAATATCTTGTGTGTGTGAGTGTGTGCATCTTGTTGTGTGCGTGTGTGTACATCTTGTGCGTGTGAGTGTGTATATATTGCGTGCGTGAGTGTGTATATTTGTGTGTGTGAGTGTGTACATCTTGTGTGAGTGTGTACATCTCGCGTGTGTGAGTGAGTGTGTATCATTGTGTGTGTTCCCCCCCCCGGTGTGTGTTTGTGTTTGTGTAACTTATCATGGCAGAAGATCGTGGGAAGAAAATTGCTCATGTTAGCGATGAAGGAAGTCGAAGTAGATCCCCCGCACCTGAAGCTACGCAATTCCAAATGCAAGCTTTGGTGAGCCACTTCGAGAAGCTTCTTGATCGGAAGTTGGAGGTGTTACATGAGAGGATTGATGAATTGGAGAATAAACCAAGCCCAAGGATGTTCCATGATAACCCACGACGCGCTCCCGCACCACGTCGTCCCCACATCATGGAGGAGGAGATGGTGAACTTTGATGATGATCTTGATGAAGTCCCACAAAGGAGGAGGTTGTACCAACAACCGAGAGGAGGCCAAAGGAGACAACATGATGATGAACTACTTGGCGGGATCAAGGTGAAGGTCCCTTCTTTTCTTGGGAAAAGCGATCCGGAAGCATACTTGGAGTGGGAGATGCGGATCGAGCAGGTCTTTTCATGCCATGCATATTCCGAGGAGAAAAAGGTCAAACTTGCTTCCCTTGAATTTTCTGATTATGCTTTAATTTGGTGGGATCAAGTTCAAAAGGAGAGGGCTAGATATGGTGGACGTCCCATCAACACTTGGGAAGATATGAAGTTCACCATGCGGAAGCGGTTTGTTCCCACACATTACCATAGAGATCTCCACAACAAACTTCAACGCCTCATCCAAGGAAGTAAGAGTGTAGAAGACTACTACAAGGAGATGCAAATTGCCATGATTCGGGCAAACGTTGAGGAGGATCCGGAGGCAACCATGGCACGGTTTTTACATGGGCTCAATCGGGAGATTGCGGATCATGTGGAGATGTACCACCATGTAGAGATACAAGATATGATCCACCAAGCCATCAAGATCGAGCAACAAATCAAAAGGAGGAGAAACATGAGGAAACCCACTACCCCTTTCACACCATGGAGAAATCCAAGGAAGGAGATTGGAGAACCATCAAAGGCAAAAGAGGTGGTTGATCGCAAAAGTGACAAGGTAATTCTTCCACCTAAGAAACCTACTTTTGAGGCTAACCAAACCAGGAATAGAGATATTCGGTGTTTTAAATGTCAAGGAAGGGGTCACATTGCTAGTGAATGCCCAAACCGTCGCACCATGATCATCAACAAGTATGGAGAATGGGAGACCGATGGAGAGAGCTCTGAAGAGGAGGAAGATGAATCTCCAGAAATTGAAAATGGAGAATTTGCGGAAGATGGCAAGATTCTTGTCACTAGAAGAGTTTTAAGTGCACAAATGACCGTTGGAGAAAAGGAGCAGCGGAAGAACCTTTTCCATACACGATGCAAGATCAATGGGAAGGTATGTAGTGTTATTGTTGATGGTGGAAGTTGTAGCAATGTGGCGAGCACCGAGTTGGTGGAGAAGTTGGGACTCCTGACTTTAAGGCATCCAAATCCATACCGGCTTCAGTGGTTGAATGATTGTGGAGAGCTGAAGGTCACCAAGCAAGTTAAGGTATTGTTCACCATCGGTAAGTACAAAGATGAGGTATTGTGCGACATTGTTCCTATGAAGGCATGCCACTTGTTGTTGGGTCGACCATGGCAGTACGATCGGCGTGTTACTCATGATGGTTTCTTGAACCGTCACTCTTTTCTACTCCGAGGGGAACCTATAACCCTCAACCCCATGTCCCCCAAGCAAATTCTGGAAGATCACATTTTGAGAGAAAAGAAAAAAAAGAGTGATGAGGAAAAAAAGAGAGAAAATGAAAAAGGAGAGAATGAGGGAAAAATAGAAAATGAGAGAAGAAAAGAAATGGAGAGCAAAGAAAAATCAAGAGGGGAAAAAGTTTTGAGAGGAGAGAAAAGTGTGATGTTGGCAAAAAAGAGTGAGGTTAAGGAAGCTTTGATTTCTCGACAAAATCTCTTAGTACTTATGTACAAAGAGGTGATGTTGAACACTAATGACTTAACATCTTCTTTGCCACATGTTGTTGAGTCTTTGTTGCAGGAATTTGAAGATGTGTTTCCCGAGGAGGTGCCACCGGGTTTGCCACCCATTAGAGGTATTGAGCATCAAATTGACCTCATACCTGGAGCATCACTACCGAACCGCCCAGCATATCGCACCAACCCAGAGGAGACAAAAGAAATTCAAAGACAAGTTCAAGAGTTGTTGAATGTGGGGTATGTGAGAGAGAGTCTTAGTCCTTGTGCGGTACCGGTCCTTTTAGTACCAAAGAAGGATGGAACATGGAGAATGTGCATTGACTGTAGAGCCATCAACAACATCACGGTCAGGTATCGTCATCCTATCCCTAGGTTAGATGATATGCTAGATGAATTAAATGGTTCAACTATTTTCTCAAAAATTGATTTAAGAAGTGGCTACCATCAAATTAGGATGAAAGAAGGAGATGAGTGGAAAACTGCATTTAAGACAAAACATGGACTTTATGAATGGTTAGTCATGCCCTTTGGTCTCACCAATGCACCTAGCACATTTATGAGGTTAATGAATCATGTCTTACGTGCATATATTGGAAAATTTGTGGTAGTTTACTTTGATGATATTCTGGTGTATAGTAGGACTTTGCATGAACATGTAGATCACTTGAGAAAAGTCCTAGAGGTGTTAAGGAAAGAAAACCTGTTTGGAAACATAAAAAAGTGTGAATTTTGTCTCGATAAGATTATTTTCCTTGGATTTGTTGTGAGTGGCAATGGAGTTGAAGTGGACACCGAGAAGATCAAAGCAATACAAGAATGGCCAACTCCAACCTCCGTTGGACAGGTAAGAAGTTTTCATGGGCTTGCTAGTTTTTACAGGAGATTTGTGAAAGACTTCAGCACACTAGCAGCACCATTGAATGAATTGACAAAGAAGAATGTTCCTTTCAAATGGGGGACAACTCAAGAAAAATCCTTCCATGCGCTAAAGGAGAGACTCACCCACGCCCCTCTACTTGCACTTCCAGACTTCGGTAAGACCTTTGAAATTGAATGTGATGCAAGCGGAATTGGCATAGGAGGAGTACTCATGCAAGAAGGTAAGCCTATTGCTTATTTTAGTGAGAAGTTAAATGGCCCAACTCTAAACTATGCTACATATGATAAAGAGTTGTATGCATTGTTTAGAGTACTTGAAACATGGCAACACTATCTTTGGCCTAAAGAATTCGTGATCCATTCTGATCACGAGGCTCTTAAATACCTTAGGAGCCAACATAAACTAAATAGGAGACATGCTAGATGGCTGGAATTCATTGAATCATTTCCATATGTCATCAAGCATAAAAAGGGTAAAGAAAATACTGTGGCCGATGCACTTTCGCGTAGATATTCTCTTTTATCCTTGTTGGATTCAAAACTTCTTGGTTTTGAATACATTAAGGATTTATATGCCACTGATAGTGATTTTAGAGAACCTTATGAACATTGTAAACCTGGAGTTAGTTGGGAAAAGTTCTATTTACATGATGGATTCTTATTTCGGATTGATAAGCTTTGCATTCCTAATTGCTCTATCCATTTACTTTTACTAAAGGAGTCACATTCGGGTGGGTTAATGGGGCATTTTGGTGTTTCAAAAACTCTAAGTGTTCTTAGTGAGCATTTTTATTGGCCTAGGATATCTAGAGATGTTGAGAAATTTGTGGGAAAGTGCATTGTTTGCCATAAAGCCAAATCAAAGCTGAACCCACATGGACTATATCTTTCTCTCCCAATTCCCAACACCCCTTGGGAGGACATATCAATGGACTTTATTGTGGGGTTACCACGGACCAAGAGGGGGAGAGATTCCATTTTTGTTGTGGTGGATCGGTTTTCAAAAATGGCACATTTTATTCCCTGTCACAAAACAGATGATGCCACTAACATTGCAACACTTTTCTTTCAGGAAGTAGTCAAGCATCATGGCATGCCAAGGACCATTGTGTCGGATCGAGACACAAAATTTCTTAGTTACTTTTGGAAGACCTTGTGGAGCAAACTCGGTACAAAGTTATTATTTTCCACTACTTGTCATCCACAAACCGATGGGCAAACGGAGGTGGTGAATCGCACACTATCATCCCTTCTGCGAACAATTGTCAAAAAGAATATCAAGAATTGGGAGGAGTGTCTACCACATGTGGAATTCGCATATAACAGGGCCAAGCATTCCACTACTCAATATGCCCCATTTGAAATAGTTTACGGCTTTAACCCCCTTGCGCCTATTGATCTAGTTTCTTTGCCTTTACAGGAAGCAGTTAATATGGATGCGAAAGGGCGTGCAGAATTCATCAAGAAAATCCATGAAAAGGCAAGGTTAAATATCGAGCGGATGACCCAAAAATATATGGATCGTGCAAACAAGGGTCGCAAGCAAATGTTGTTCGAGCCCGGTGACTTGGTTTGGATTCATATGCGGAAGGAAAGATTCCCTGAAAAGAGGAAATCAAAACTCATGCCACGAGGCGATGGACCATTCCGAGTGCTTGAAAAGATTAACAACAATGCTTACAAGATAGCTTTACCAGGTGAGTATGGTGTAAGTGCCACTTTCAATGTTTCTGATCTTTCTCCTTTTTTGGGTGTAGAGGATGAAGAGTCGAGGACGACTCCTTTTCAAGAGGGGGAGGATGATGCAAACCATGCGGAAGGCACGGAGTCGATTGCTCTGGTGGAGGAATTGGATTTGCAAGGCCCAATGACACGAGGAAGATTAAAGAGGTTGAATGCTTCAATGGGCGCTCATCTTGCTTCATTAAAGGCCCAATGGGTATTACCTTGCATGGATGGAGCAAATGGGCCTATAATATCACTTATTCAAGCCCAAAATTGATGATTAAAACTTGGCCCACATGGTTGCACGAATTTGGAGGCCTTGCCCACATGGAGGATTCTAGAAATGGCATCTTTGGACACCAAAGTCAAATCCGGTGGGCTATGCACTCAAAGTCAAATCCGGTGGGCTATGTTGGAAAGTTGTGTGCTTCTTTTCCAAAAGTCTTTGTTGGCTTTTATCTTTTTGACTTTTAAGGGGACAAGGTAGGTTTAGACTTTATGACTTTAGGGTATTAGACCCTTGACCATTGTATCACCCCCTTGGCTATAAATAGCCACCCCATGGCATTGTATTGGCATTCAAGACTTAATTTGAGAGCTTATGCTTTGTTTCTCTCCGTTGTGTGAGGATTATCCCGGGTTTTCCCCCTCGCTCTTGTGTATTCTTGCCTTGTCAATCTACAAGTTAGATTGGTGATCCAAGATCACAAAGCCCCCAATTCCGTGCCTCAACCCAAGTGCGTTGTTGTGTGGATTGGCCATCACACCCCTCCCTTGAGTGTGTTGTCTAAGTAGTAGGTCACGCTCCATATAGCGTTGGTTGACTACTTGCTTCCACTATCCATACCCTTCACTCGTCACTTAGCCCCAAACCGCATCCATCATCCGCCGCCCTACGCCGTGAAGATCGGGCCACCCCGTGCGTCTCGCATCACTATTGGGTCGAATGGGACTAAAGCATCCAATGGACGTAATGGGTCGAATGGGATTAAAGGGTCCAATGGGCCTAATATGCCTAATTATCTGAATGGGTCAGATGGGTCTAATGGGCTTAGTGGGCCGAAGTGTCTTAATGGACTTACTGGGCCTAATGAACCTATTGGGCCTAATGGACATAATGGGCCTAAGTGGCCTAATGGTCTTAAGTGGAAAAATGGACTTAATGTGCCTAATGGGTGTAATGGGTGTAATGGATCTAAGTGAACCAATGGGCCTATGGGCTTAAGTGGCCAAATGGTCCAAATGGGCATAAGTGGACCAATGAGCCTAAGTGGTCAAATGGGATGAATGGGCCTAAGGGGCTAAATGGGCCTAATGGTTCAAATGGACCTAATGGGCCTAAGTGTAATAATGGGCCGAAGTGGCCTAATGGGCCCAATGGGCCTAAGTTTCCTAATGGGACTAATTGGTCAAATGTTCCAAATAGGCCTAAGTGCCCTAATGGGATGAAGTGGACTAATGGAAACAATGGACCTAAGTTGCATAATGGGCCTGAGGGGCCTAAGTGGCCTAATAGACCAAAGTGGACGAATGGGCCTAATGGGCCTAACGGGCATAATGGGCATAATGGGTCTCAGTGGCCAAATAGGCCTAATGAGAATAATGGACCTAAGTGTCTGAATGGGCCTAATGGGCCTAAGTGTACCAATGGTCTGAATGAGCATAATAGGTATAATGGGAATAAGTGGGCCTACTAGGCCTACTAGTCCTAATGGGCCTAATGGGCCTACTAGGCCTAATGTGACTACTGGGCCTAATGAGCCTAATGGTCCTAAGTGACATAATGTTACAAAGTGGCCTAATGGGCATAAGTTACCTAATGGGTCTAATGTGCCTAAGTGGCATAGTGGGTTTAATGGGCCTAATGGGCCTAAGTGGCCTAATGGGACAAAGTTGATGAATATGCCTAATGGGATTAATGGGAATAATGGGACGATGTGGCCAAATGGGCCTAATGGGATTAAGTTTCATCATGAGCCTAATGGTACACAACGACCTAATGGTCATAATGCACCTATTGCACCTAAGTGGCCTAATGGGACAGAGTGAACGAATGCACATATGGTCCTAATGGATATAATGGGCCTAATGGACCTAATGGGCCTAAGTGGCCTAATAGGCCTAATGGTCCTAATGGACCAAAGTGGATGAGTGGGTATAATGGGCCTAATGGGAAAAAGTGTCCAAATGGTCCAAATGGGCCCAAGTTTCCTAATGGATCTATTGGGCCTAAGTGTCCTAATGGGACAAAGTTGATGAATGTGCCTAATGGGACGAATAGGCATAATGGGGCTAATTGGCCTAAGTGGCCAAATGGGTCAAGTGGGCCTAAGTGGCCTAGTGGGCCTAATGGGAATAATGGGACAAAGTGGGTATGATTTCACTTTTCGATTGCTTTGGGTACGATTCCTTTTCGATTATCATCATACGTTTCTTCTCTTCCACCTAGATAAAATATATCTGGATACTATTTGGAATACCTCTTTTCCCCTTTCTTCCATCAAGTTTTCATGATAAGTTCTCCAATAAACTTTTGATTTATGAAATACAAATCAGCAAAGCATAGTCACATTTAATTTTATCATAGTCAGCAGAATTTGATACTTCATCCAAACAAACACTTCTTTCATACCGGATCTTGTGTGAATATGATGACTATTTACTTCCACCAAGATGCATTCTCCATGAGACTAATTCTCTCTTTACAGATAACGATCAATTTCTCATTATGATCTTTTCATATACCAGAACGAAGACAAGTCTGATTAGTGCCTTTTCTTTCAAACATCTTTGCCTCATTATACTGGAAAGAGTGAGAATGATTCTTTTGAAAATAATGTCCATTACGATTTCCACCAAACACAAAGTGAGGTGATTTTCTTTCTTTAAAATCTTTCCTTGACAACAAAAGACAACAAATGAAAACAAACACCTTCCTCATTAGCATGGTCCAAACAATCCACACCTTTGGATTTTGTTGTGAACCAAGTTTCATAAATCATTGAACTTAGGCCCATTTGTCCCATTTGACCCATTTCCCACTTAGTCCCATTAAGGAACCCAGGAATATTAGTCCAATTAGGCCACATACACCCATTAGACCCATTAGGCCACTTAGGCCTATTAGGCCCATTATCCCATTTGGCCCATTTGGCCACTTAGGCCTGTTAGGCCCATGAGGCCCATTAGGCCACATCGACCCATTAAGCCCATTAGGCCACTTAGTAACTTAAGTCCCATTAAGCCGCATCATCCCATTAGGCCCATTCATCACATTGGGCCCATTAGGCAACTTAGGCCACTTAGGCCCATTAAGCCACGTAGGCCCATTAGAACCATCAGGCCCATTATGTTACTTAGGCCACTTAGGTCCATTAGGACACTTAGTCCCAGTCAACCCATTCGACCCATTAGGCCACTTAGGACCATTCGACACATTAGGCCCATTAGACCCATTAGTCCCATTAGGCCGATTAGGTTACTTAGGCCCATCAGACCCATTAGGACCATTAGGTCCATTAGGAAACTTAGGCCACTTAGGGCCATTAAGACACTTAGACCCATTGGACCCATTAGTCCCATTTAGAAACTTAGGAAATGTAGGCCCATTAGGCCACTTAGACCTATTAGACCCATTATGCCCATTAGGCCCATTAGGCCACTTCGACCCATTAGGACCATTAGTATACTTAAGCCCATTAAGCTCATTAGGCCACTTCGACCCATTAGGCATCTTTGGACACTTAGGCCCATTGGATCCATTAGACCCATTGGGCCCATTAGGCTCATTCATCCCATTAGGCGCATTAGGTAACTTTGGCCACTTAGGCCTGTTCGACCCATTAGGACCATTAGACCCATTTGGACCATTGGTCCAATTAGATAACTTAGGCCACTTAGGCCCATTGGACCCATCATGCCCATTAGGTAACTTAGGCCACTTAGGCCAATTTGGCTCATTCTTCCCATTAGGCCACTTAGGCCCATTCCACCCATTCATCCCATCAGTCCCATTAGACCCATTAGTCCGATTAGGACACTTAGGTCCATTTGACCCATTAGGCCCATTAGCAAACTTAGGCCACTTAGTCCCATTCGACCCCTTACACCCATTTAACCCATTAGGACCATTAGGCAACTTAGGCCACTAAGGCCCATTAGGCCACTTATGCCCATTGGACCCATTAGGCCCATTGGACCCATTAGGCCCATTAGGAAACTTAGGACACTTAGGGTCATTAGGCCACTTAGACCCATTAAAACCATTAGGCCCATTAGGCAACTTAGGCCACTTAACCCCATTGGAACCATTAATCCCATTACACTCATTAGGCAACTTGGGCCACTTTGACCCATTAGGCCACTTAGGCCCATTGGAACCATTAGTCTGGATTATCCATAATGGGCCAATTAGTCCCATTAGACGCATTGGCCCCATTAGACCACTTAGGCCCATTATGCCCATTAGGCCACTTAGGCACATTAGGATACTTAGGCCCATTATAACCCTTAGACACATTAGGCCCATTATAACCCTTAGACACATTAGGCCCATTGGCCCCCTTAAGCCCATTCGGCCAATTAGGCCATCAGGCCCACTAGGCATAATTGGCCATAATGGGACCATTCATCCCATTAGGTCACTTAGGCCCAACAGGTCCAATCATCCCATTTAGCCTATTAGGTCACTTAGGCCACTTAGGCCCATTATGACACTTAGTCCCATTCGGATCCTTAGACCCATTAGACCCATTGTGCCCATTAGGCCCCTTAGGCCCATTAGTTCAATTAGGCCATTGGGCCCATTAGGCCCACTAGGTCACTTAGGCCCAATAGTCCCATTAGGACTATTCGGCCACTTAGGCCACTTAGGCCCATTAGGCCCCTTAGGATCATTAGTACCCTTAGACACATTAATCCCATTAGAACCCTTGGGCCCATTAGGCCCATTAGGTGCATTAGGCCACTTAGTCATATTCATCCACTTTGGCCCATTATTCCCCTTAGACCCATTGGGCCCATTAGGCACATTAGTTACATTAGGGAAATTTGGCCATTAGGCCCATTAGGCTAAATTTACCATAATGGGACCATTAGGCCACTTAGGCCCATTAGGCCCATTAGTATATTAGACATATTAGGATAAATTGGTCATAATGGACACATTAGGCCACTTAGTCCCAATAGGCCCATTAATCCCATTATTCCCATTAGGCCCATCATCCCACTTAGTCCCAACTGGTCCACTCAACCCATTAATCTCATTAGGCCTATTAGCCCGAATGGGGCTTAATGGGCCCATTAGGACACTTATTCCCAATCAGACCATTTTGACCATTAGGCAACTTAAGACACTCAGGCCCATTGGGACAATTTGGCTCAGTGGACCCATTAGAACCATTAATCCCATTAGGCTCATTATACCCATTAGGCCACTTAGGCCCAATTGGACGATTAGGCCTCTTAGGCCCATTTGGCCCATTAGGCCACTTAAGCCCATTAGACCCATTTGGCCCATTAGGACCATTTGTCCACTTAATCCCATTAGACTCATAAGGCCACTTAGGCCACTTAGTCACATTTGATCCTTATGCCCATTTGTCTATTTAGGTCAATTTAGGTCATTTAGGCCAATTTTTCTAATTAGTCCATTTAGGCCATTTAGGATAATTAGGTCGTTTAGGCCAATTTTGGTCATTTAGGCCAATGAGGCCAATGGGACCAATTTAGGCCAATTTAGGCCCTTTAGGGCATTTAGGCCAATTAGAATATTTAGTCCATTTAGGCTAATTAATCCAATTAATACAATTATACCCATTAGGCCAATTAGTCTAATTAAAAAATTTAGTTCATTTAGTCCGTTTAGGCCAATTTTGGTCATTTAGGCTAATTAGTCCATTTAGGGAAATTTAGGTCATTTAGACTATTTAGGCCAATTTATACCATTTTGGCCAATTCTTCCAATTATGACATTTAGGCCAATGAGGCCAATTTAGACCAATTATGTCAATTAGTTTGATTAGGCCATTTAAGCTGATTAGGTCAATTTTGATCATTTTGGGTAATTAGGCCAATTATGCAAATTAATAAATTTAATAGAATTAGTCCATTTAGGCTAATTTTTTCCATTTAGTCCATTTAGACCAATTTATATCATTTAGGCCAATTTGTCCAAATAGGCCAATTAGATAATTTAGGCAATTTAAGCCAATTATGCCATTTAGGCCAATTTAGGCCATTTAGACAATTATGCCAATTAGACCAATTTTTACAATTTATTCCATTTAGGCCAATTATTTAGTCCAATTTATCTCATTTAGACCAATTAGGAAAATTAGACCAATTAGGCAATTCAGACCAATTAGACCAATTAGGCCATATAGGCCAATTTATGCCATTTAGGCCAATTTATGCCATTTAGATCAATTTAGGCCACTTAGGAAAATTATACCAATTAGGTTATTTATTCCATTTAGGCCAATTATTCCATTTATGAAAATTATATCAATTAGGCAATTTAGGTTATTTAGCTCAATTAGGCCATTTAGACCATTTAGACCAATTTAGGCATTTTGACCAATTAGGCCAATTTAGGCTAATTTAGGACAATTAGTACAATTAGACCAATTAGGACAATTATTCCATTTAGTCCATTAAGAATAATTAGTCCAATTAGTCCATTTAGTCCAATTAAGCAATTTAGGCCAATTAGGCCAATTAGACCATTTAGGCCAATTTAGGCCATTTAGGCCAATTAATCAATTTGGTCATTTAGGTCATTTAGTCCATTTAGTCCGATTAGTACATTTAGGACATTTGTTCCATTTATTCCAATTAGTCCAATTATACAATTTAGGTTATTTAGAACAATTTAGGTAATTTAGTTCATTTGGGCTATTTAGGCTAATTTAGATCTTTTAATCCAATATGACCAATTAGTCCATTTAGGCCAATTTAGGACATTTAGGCCAATTAGTCCAATTATTACAATTAATAATATTTGTTAAATTTAGGCCATTTAGGTCAATTAGTCCATTTAGGACAATTAGACCAATTAGACAATTTAGGGAATTTAGGTCAATGGGGCCAATTAGGTTAATTTAGGTCATTTATGCCAATTAGACCATTTAGGCCATTTAGGCCATTTAAGAAAATTTAGGTCATTTAGTACAATTATAAAAATTAATAAAATTAGTTAATTTATAAAATTTAATCTAATTAGGTCATCTAGAAAAATTTAGAACATTTAGACCAATTAGGCCAATTAGGCCAATTTTGGTCATTTTGGCTAATTTAGGCCATTTTGGCCAATTTGGCCATTTTGGCCAATTCGTCCATTTAGGCCATTTTGGATAATGTACTATGAAGGGACACACAATACATAGACTTTCAGACACGAGTACTCTTAAGAATATGAGGCTTCTTCTCATGAAGTTCGCACTTGGTAATCTCTAAGACTTGAGATTATGAGAGCAGACTCATCAGTAGGAATTCTGCATGTTTTGGTATCATCGAATATTCCTATCTATGAGTGTGTGTGATGGTTATTAGAATTTAAGATTATTATTAAAGAATGTCACAACTTGCATACTTATATGTATGTCGTAAACCATGATAATAATATCTCATCTAGAAGTTGGATATGTTGGGTCCGTCATCAGTGATATATCATTAATGAATAAGTTGAGGAAAGATTTGTCCTTTATAGATTTATAGAAGTTTATATTTCAACCCTTTTATTGGAATAAAATTGTCGCATTAAATTCCATGGCCAAGGTGTAATATTGTGTTTATTTCAGATAGTCAATGGAAGACATATTGAAAATATAGATTAGTGACATGGATTTGAAACCTTCTTGGTGAGATATTGTGACAAAGAGATTATATTTCACAGTGAGCATTCGTATGTGGTTTTCGATGTTGCGACATCAAGTTCTTTCTCTTGGATTCCTTGACCCGTTGCTAGAAAGCAATCCTGGACTTTAGGCAAGTCTGCCTAATGTCATTGAGAATGAATCCTAGAGGGTCACACACTAAGTGTTTTCATTTATCTCGATTAAATTCTATTTGTGTTTAATTAATTGAATAAATATTATTCACAAGTCTTAGGAATAATTTTGTTCGATTTATATTGTTCGCATAAAGTAAATAAATACTTATTCGTCGACATATGAATAAAATATTTATTTTATTTATTGAATATTTTAATAAATATTTATTCACTATATTGAAAATAAAATATTTATTTATGAATAAAACATTTATTCAGTTGTTCAATAAATGATAGAGGAGTGTGGACAGACCAAGACTGAGTCTATTGACAAATATTAATTAATAATACCATTATATAATTTATGTTATTGTGCAAGTTGGCATGGGCCACAAAATAATTATTATTATTATGCGGTATGAGATTTATTAAAGGTAATTAATGTTATTTAATGACTGATTTAAAATTAAATAATATTTTAACTTAAATCTCAACTCTATAAATATATGACTATGTTTATTGTGTAGAGAATCCAAAAATTGGTAATAGAAAATTGTTTCACACAACAAATTCTCTCTCAACTCCTCCTCTCCCTCGCTCAAGAACGAGAAGTGAAATAAATATTTCTTCAAGACCAAAGAACAAGTGATCAAGAACGGACAACATAAGACATTGGACTCACCGCACTAGCACCTGGAGATCGAGTGATGTTTCTTGGAGATCATAGGAGCACATGTGGATATCCGCTATAGGTATTTTATCCTAGGATCCTCACAGTGAAATGATGGTAACATGAAAGGGAATTTTTAGATGATAAAAATTCACTAACAAAGAAATTACCTAAGCACAAGTATTTGTTTCTTTAAATATTAAATAAATTAAATTTAAATTTGACATGAAAGATCCTCACTCTTGGTTTCGAGCAACTATTTTTAAAATAAATTTTAATACATCATCCATATTTTCATGATTTTGTTATGCTTGAAACCACCACCACCACCACCGCCGCCGCCTCAGCCTTCGTCGCCCCCCCCCACCCGACTGCCACTGCCACCACCACCATCATCAGCTCGATCGCCACTAGTACCCTCATTGAAATCACTCGAGGTATTATATAAGGAGCACATTGATTTCATACATGAATCAAAATTAATAGTAGTATCTGATGGATGTGGTGGACTTATAACTGGCGTGTATTTCAGGAAGTTATCGGGGACCAATTTACTTCTTTCACACTCCCTTATATCTATTTTTTGGAATCATCTACTTCTACATGAGAATTTTACAGCTTAGGGTTCTGATAAGTTTGAGAGGCACTCGATGAGAGCCAATAACTAGTGGGGATGATGTTTTTCATGGGTCGACATCAGAGTCTCTTATGGAACTCATCACCTAATACTTGTCTCAAATGATCATTTTGCCCGAAGTTTCCATCTTCTTTCTCATCAAGGGACTCTGTGATACACTATTGAAAATATAAACAAGATATTTAATTATGAATTACGTCTCAAAATTTGAAATATTAATAAAAAAAACTTACAATCTTTTCTTATGTTTGTGCATTTACAGCTCTTCTATAATTTTTCTTCCAAGTCATGGAAAACAATTTTACTTGAGGCACACAACATTCGATACCAAACTCCTCTTGATGCAAATGAAATTGATTAGTATAATACTACATTATTTAATAATATAAAAGTGATAAACCAAGAATGAATTAAAATTGTAGATGTTGAAGAAATCCTTAAAATGAATAAGAATCTAAATATACATTTAATTAGAAATTTAATACTAGTGACATAACATAAACAATACAAACTTATTAGCATGATAAACATGTGTATGATATGGATTCCTCTTGTATATTCATTTCAGTCTAATTCTATTTATGTTGTGTAATTAGGTTATTCAGTCAGTTGGTAATTTTGATCATTTTTCCATTTGGCTATTTAGCTAATTGGCTAATTAGGCCATTTAGGAAAATTAGGAAAATTAGAAAAATTTGTCTAATTAGGTCATTTATGCCAATTAGTCCATTTATAAAAATTAGGTCATTTAGGCAAATTAGGTCATTATTCCATAGTAAATTTAGTACTTTAATCCATTTAGTCCAATTAGTCCATTAGGCCATTTAGGCCATTAGGCTATTTAGGCCAATTAGGCTAATTATACCATTTATGTCAATTAGGCCAATTAGGCTAATTAAACCATTTAATCCAATTAGATCATTTAATACATTTAGACCAATTAGGCAATTTAGACCAATTAGGTAATTTATGACAATTAGTCCATTAGACTATTTATACCAATTCGTCCATTAGTCCATTATCCCATTAGTTCATTACACCATTAGGCCAATTGGCCATTTGGATATTTGACCATTTATGACAATTTAGGCCAATTAGGCCAATTAGGCTAATTATTACAATTAGACCATTTGATCCAATTGGTCCATTTAATTCATTTCAATCAATTAGACCATTTAGACCCATTTGGCAGTTTAGGACAATTTAGGACAATTAGGCCAATTAGGTCAATTAGTCCAATTAGGCCAATTAGACCATTTAATTCAATAATACCATTTAATCCATTTAGACTAATTAGTCCATTTAGACCAATTAGTACATTTATGTCAATTAGGAAATTATTCCAATTATTCCATTAGGCTATTAGACCATTAGGATATTTAGACCAATTAGGTCATTTAGGTCATTAGTCCATTTGCCCATCAGTTCAGTGGGCCATTAGGCTAATTGTTCATTTGGTCATTTGGTCATTTAGACCAATTTAGACCAATTTAGGCCAATTAGAACAAAAAAAATCCTAAATCCTACCTACTGGCCAATTTGGCCACTTAGGCCCATTAGGACCATTAGGCCCATTAGGCCCATTAGTCTAATTAGGCCCATTTGGCCCATTCGGACCATTAGGCCCATAAGTCCACTTAGTCCCATTAGACCCATTAGGCCCATTGGACCCATTAGGCCCATTAAGCGCATTATGCCAATTCGACCCATTCAGCCACTTACGCTCATTCGGTCAATCATGCCCATTATGCATCATAAGCCCAATCTTCCACTTAGGAAAATTAATCCCATTAACCACATTATGCCAAATTGGCCCATTAGGCCCATTTATCAACTTATACCCATTAGTCTCAATCGGCCACTTAGGCCCATAAGGACCATTAGGCCCATTCGGTCGATTAGACTATTTCAGGCACTTAGGCCACTTAGACCCATTAGGCCGATTAGGACCCTTCATCCAATTAGGCCACTTAAGCCCATTTGGTCGATTAGGCCGATTAGTCCACTTAGATCATTTAAGCCCATTAGGCCCATTAGGTCCATTAGGCCCATTAGGCCCATTAGGCACATTATGAACATTTGATTGATTAGGTCAACTAGGCCACTTAGACCCATTTGGTCAATTAGCCTGATCAGGCCACTTAGGCCCATTAGACACTTTAGTCCCATTAGGACACTTAGGCCCATTAGTCCCATTAGACTCATTCGGTCGATTAGGCAGATTAGGCCACTTTGGCCCATTAGGCCACTTAAGCCCATTAGACCCATTCGGTTGATTAGGATAATTAGGCCACTGAGTCCCATTAGTCTAATTAGGCCCATTAAGACCATTTAGTCGATTAGGGGGATTATGCCACTTAGGCCAATTAGGCCCATTAGACCACTTAGGCCCATTAGACCACTTAGGCCCATTAGGCCACTGAGGTCCATTAGGACAATTAGGCCCATTAGACCAATTAGGCCACTTAGGACACTTCGTCCCATTAGGCCCATTAGGCCACCTCGACCCATTAAGCCTATTAGGCTCATTATGCCACCTAGGCCCATTAGGCCACTTAGGCCCATTAAACCCATTATTTCCATTAAGCTCATTAGGCCCATTTGGCCACTTAGGTCGATTAGGCCACGTAGGCCCATTAGTCCACTTAGGCCCATTAAACCCATTAGTCCCACATGTTAGGCCCTTTAGGCCACGTAGGCCCATTAGGCCCATTCGATCGATTAGCCCGATTAGGCCACTTAGACCCATTAGGATAGTAGGCCCATTAGGACCACTAGGACACTTAGGCCCATTAAACCCATTAGTCCCAGTAGGCACATCAGTCCCGTTAAGCCACTTAGGCCACTTAGGCCCATTAGGCCCATTCGGTCGATTAGCCCGATTAGGCTACTTAGGCCACTTAGGCCAATTATGTCCATTAAGCTCATTAGGCCCATTAGGCTAATTAGGCCTATTACGTCCATTAGACCCATTAGGCCCACTAGTTCCACTAGGCCCACTAGGCCCATTAGGGAACTTAGTCCCTTTCGGACCATTAGGCCACTTAGGACCATAAGGCCCATTCAGACCATTAGGCCCATGAGGGGGATTCCGCTAATGAGGCCCATTAGAACCATCAGGCCCATCAGGCCCATTAGGACACTTAGGCCCATTGTGCCCATTAGGCCCATGAGTCCACTTAGGCCCATGAGACCCATTAACCCCATCAGGCCACTTGGTCCCATTAGGCCCATTAGGACCTTTAATTCCATGAGTCCCACTAAGACCCTTAGACCACTTAGACCAATTAGGCCACTTAGACCCATTAGGCCCATTGGACCCACTAGGCCCATTCATCTCATTAGGTCCATTGGGCCCATTAGGCCCCCTAGGCCCATGAGGCCCATTGGGCCCATTAGGCCACTTCAGCCTATTCGTCCCATTCGGCTCTTTAGGACCACTTAGGACACTTAGGTCCATTAGGCCCATTAGGCCCATGTGAAAACTTAGGCCAATGAGGCCCATTAGGCCCATAAGTCCCAGTAGGCTCATCCGACCAATTAGGTCCATCTGTCTCATTAGGCCCTTTAGGCCCACTTAGCCCAATAGGCCACATGGGATCATTATTCCACTTATTCCACTTAGGTCCATGAGTCCCATAAGGCCTATCAGGCCCATTAGACCACTTAGGCCCATTGGGCCCATTAGGCCACCTAAGCCCATTAGGCTCATTGGGCCCATGAGACCACTTAGGCCAATTAAGGCCATTCAGACCATTAGGACCATGAGGCCCATTAGGTCCATTGAGCCACTTAGTCTCATTTATCCCTTTATGCCCACTAGGCCCATTCGACAACTTAGGCCCATTCGGTGCATTAGGCCACTTAGCCCACTTAGGCCCATTAGGCCCACTAGGTCTATTCATCCACTTAGCCCTAAGAGGCCGATTCGGCCCATTAGGCCCATGAGTCCCATTAGGCCCATCCGAACCATGAGGCCACTTAGTCACATGAGACCCATTAGGCCCATTAGTGTCATCAGACCGATTCAGCAACTTAGGCCCATTAGGTTCATTAGTCCCATTAGGAAACTTAGGCCTATTATGACCACTCTACCACTTAGGAATTTTAGGCCCATTCTGCCACTTAGGCCCATTAGAACCATTCGGCCACTTAATCCCATTGGGTCAATTAATCCACTTAGGCCCATCAAGACCATTAGGCCCATTAGTCCCATTAGTACTATTAGGCCACTTAGGCCACTTTGTCCCATTAGGCCCAATATGAAAATTGGGCCTATCAGGCCCATTCAGACACTTAGGCCCATTAGGCCCATTAGGACACTTAGGCCCATTATTCCCATTAGTCCACTTTGGTCACTTTGGCCCATTAGTACCATGAGGCCCATGAGCCCCCATGAGGCCCATTAGGCCCACTATGCCAATTGGGCCAATGAGGCCCATTAGGTCCATTAGGCCAATTGGTCCAATGGGGAACATTATGCCCATTGGGGCTATTAGGCCTATGAGTCCCCTGAGGCCCATTATCCCCATTACACCCATCAGGCCCATTAGGCCACCTAGGCCCATTAGGCCCACTAGGCCCATTATGCTAATTAAAATGGGAATAATTTCTGATCTGGGTGTCCGTTTCAGCTTCGTGACAAGTCAAACGAAATATCATGGAACGAACTACGATATAATAGGTGGAGGAGGCCAAACAGACACATGGATTGGGATTTATTACCATTTTAAGAAAAATTTCACAGGACACCAGACATGGAAACAGAGTTTTGGAGGCCTTCTGATGGTTTTAGAGGGTTTTAGGGTCCAAGACATGATTGGATATTTTTTCAAGTCATCCTTCTGCCTATATCTCTTTGCTTCCTTATATTTGATATGTGGTAGAGCCCAAATGGACACTCGAATCAAAAGTTATGTTTGTTTGAAGTTGGAGTTTTTTAGAGTGGTATAACTGATATATATTCCGCTTCTTTGATCTTCTCATGGTTTCTATTAGACTTGGTTCTTACTCATCTCACAAGATTTTATTTTACTGGTCACGACACTAAAATGGACACTCGAATCCGGAGTTATGGCTATTTTAGTGAGTTACGGGTTTCTTAGGTTTTTAGGTTCTAGGAGGGTTGCTCAATTTCAAACAATCATAACTTCTACTCCGGATGTTCGTTTTGTCTCTACCACATATCAAATTGAAACTTGTGAAAATATCTACACTCTAGTGACCATTGGAACCCCTTATCACATTCATTAATAACAAAAAAGGCACATAATTCCTCCCAATGGTCATAAGTTCTACTCCAGGTGTCTGTTTTGCCATAACTTTTGCTCTAGGTGTCCGTTTTGCCTCTACAGCATATCAAATCGATCTAAAAACATATTTAAAAAATATATATTAAATTTATATAAATATAAATATACTTATATATCAATATATTATTTTTTTTGAAATATTTTTTTTGAAATATACACATTATCAGTGCTAGGAAAAAAAGTGCTGATAAATCCCCCCCCCCCATTATCAGTGCTACTAAAAAAGTGCTGATAAAGGGGGAACCTTTAACAGCATTAAAAAAAGTGCTGATAAAGGGGGTTCCTTTATCAGAGCTTTTTTTAGCACTGATAAAGGCACCCCATTTATCAGTGCTTTTTTTAGCGTTGTTAAAGGGTGGCACTACAGAAACTCAGTTTTATGGTAGTGTTAGGTCCATTAGGACACTAAGTCCCATTAAACCCGTAGGCCCATTAGTCCCATTAGTACATTTAGGACAATTTTGGTCATTTAGGCCAATTAGGCCAATTAGGCCATTGAGTCCATTTAGGCCAATTAAGTTATTTAGGTCATTTAAGCCGATTTAGACCATTTAGGCCAATGAGGCCAATGAGACCAATTCAGGCCAATTTAAGCCCTTTAGATCATTTAGGCCAATTAGAATATTTAGGTCATTTAGGAAAATTTAGGCCAATTAATCCAATTATTCTAATTAGGCCAATTAGGCAAACTAGACAATTTAATTCACTTAGTCCATTTATGAAAAATTTAGTTCATTTAGGCTAATTAGTCCATTATTCCAATTTAGGTCATTTAGGCTATTTAGGCCAATTTATACCATTTAGGCTAATTAGGCCAATTATGCAATTTAGGCTAATTTAGGTAATTTTGACCAATATGGACAATTATTTCGATTAGTCCATTTAATCCGATTATGCCAATTTAGAACATTTTGGCCAATTAGACCAATTTAGTTCATTTAGGCCAATTTTTCCATTTTGGTCATTTAGGCCAATTTAGGCCATTTAGGCAAATTTAGACCATTTAGGCAAATTTAGGCTATTAAGGTCAATTTAGTACAATTAGTTCATTTAGAACATTTAGTACAATTAGTTAATTTAGTCCAATTATATCAATCAGGACATTTAGATCATTTAGGCCAATTAGAGCATTTAGACCATTTAGATAAATTTAGGCCATTTAGACTAATTAGGAAAATTAGGCCAATTTAGGAAAATTAGGATAATTTAGGCCATTTATACTAATTAGGAAAATTAGGACAATTATTTCATTTAGGCCAATTAGGCCAATTAGTCCATTTAGTCCAATTAAGCCATTTAGGACAATTAGGCCAATTAGACCATTTAGGCCAATTTAGGCCATTTAGGTCATTTAGGCCATTAAGGCCAATTAGGAAATTAGGTAATTTAGTTCATTTAATAAATTTAGGCCAATTAGGACATTTATTATATTTATGTCATTTAGGTAAATAAGGCTAATTAGACAATTTATGTCATTTAGGCCAATTTAGGCTATTTAGGCCAATTAGGCCATTTAGGCCAATTTATGTCATTTAGACTATTTAGGATAATTTAGACCATTTAGGACAATTTATCCAATCATCCAATTTAGTACAATTAGGTCTATTAGTACATTTAAGCATATTTGGCCAATTTAGGCAATTTAGGCCAATTGGGACAATTAGACCAATTAGACAATTTAGTCAAATTAGGCTAATTGAGGTAATTTAGGCTAATTATGCCATTTAATCCATTTATTAAAATTTAGTCCATTTAGACCAATTAGTAAAATTAAGCCAATTAGGTAATTTATGGTAATTTAGGCCAATTAGGCCATTTAGACCAATTTAGACCATTTAGACCAATTAAACCAATTAGGAAGATTTTTACCATTTATGCCATTTAGGAAAATTTAGTTCAATTAGGAAAATTAGTATATTTAAGACATTTAGGACAATTTTTGTCATTTAGATGAATTAGGCCAATTAGGCCAATTAGGCCATTTAGGCCAATTATGCCATTTACACCATTTAGGCCAATTTAGGGCATTTAGGCCATTTGGGGCAATTAGACCAATTAGATCATTTAGTCCATTTAGTGAAATTATTCCATTTAGGACAATTAGACCAGTTATTTCATTTAGGTCATTTAGGCCAATTAGTCCATTTAGGCCAATTAAGTCATTTAGGCCATTTAGACCAATTCAGGCCATTTAGACAAATTTAGGCCATTTAGACCAATTAGGACAATTATTCCAATTTAGGTCATTTAGAAAATTTGGAAAAATTAGTCCATTTAGGACAATTAAACCAATTAATCCATTTTGTCCATTTAGGCCAATTAGGCTATTTAGGTCATTTAGACCAATTAGACCAGTTAGGCCATTTATGAGAATTAGGAAAATTAGGCCATTTAGGCCAATTAGACCAGTTAGGCCATTTATGATAATTAGGAAAATTAGGCCATTTAGACCATTTAGGTCAATTAATCTATTTAGCCCAATTAGGCCAATTAGGACATTTTGTTCATTTAGGCGAATTTAGGCCATTTATTTCAATTAGGATGACTAGTCCATTTAGGCCAATTAATCCATTTAGGATAATCCATTTAGGTCATTTAGGTCAATTAATTCATTTAGGCCACTTAGGCCAATTTAGGACATTTAGGCCAATTATGTCAATTAGGCCAATTAGAAAATTTCGATCATTTAGGCCAATTAGTCGATTTAGGCCAATTTAGACCATTTAGGCCAATTAGGTCATTAGTTCAATTCCGACCATTTAAGTCATTTTGTCCATTTTGCCCAATTAGGCCATTTATCCCATTTAGGCCAATTTAGGCCATTTAGGCCATTTAATCCATTTAGTCCAATTAGGCCAATTAGTCTAATTAGGCCAATTAGGCTATTTAGGACAGTTAGTCTATTTAGGTCATTTAACCCAATTAGGCCATTTAGGCCAATTTAGGCCATTTAGAACAATTTAGATCATTTAGGAAAATTAGGCCAATTAGGCTGCCACGAACCAACCCGGGTCGACCCTGAACCAGTCACCCGACAACTATATAATAATCTCTACAGATAAAGTCTCGACACTTTCTTTGACCCATAGGAGTTTAAAGTTTCAAAATAGAGGGCATCATTTCCACATTTAGACCCAACAAATCAACAACATGAGAAGCAATGAAATATGAGATGCACTCGTATCAAACAATGCTTGCATAAGGGTAGAATTCAAAAGAATTGTACCTCTCACCATTGATGGTACAAGTTGGATATTCACAATAAACCGATCAACTCCAAATACCTTCTTACTCGCCACACGTTTATCTTTATTCCCCTTCTGAAATTTCCCATGTTAAGGATTCATGGTTTTCTTGGAATCACCATGACTAACTTTGTTCTTCTAATAAGGGGTATTATGTTGTCCTTGTCCTGTTGAGGCATAAGACGACTCTGAACCTTGAGAAGTGTCTCGAACACCCAACCTTGGAGCATGGAGATAATAACAATGAAGATTCCCTATCTAATTACAATTATGGAATGATCTAGGCGGTGATGTGCATTCTCGCTTCATGTGTCTGAGATCACTACATTGGAAACATCCTGACTTGATCTTAAGCTTCATAGGAAGGTTCATTGATCCTTCCATCAGATTTTGAGCCATACTCCCACCTTGGAAAGAAGTGTCCCTGTTCCACTTTATCCCCGCATTATAGTTTCCAAAATTTCCCATAGGTATCACGATATATCCTCCACCCATCACCCCTAAGATGTCCCTTTCATCCATGGTTTCCCTCTTGACCATCTCCGTACAATCAGTTATACAGATTACCAAAATAATCAAACAAATTTCCTACCTCATCCCAGATTAAAAAATGTGTGTCTCCAAAGATGCACTAGCAGCAACCTCAAGTGAAAACTGGACTAAATTCATTAATTTAGCCACATATTCTATCACAAAAAGGTTCTACCACTTCAAGCTAAATAAATCCATCATTCTATGAATTCTAAACGTGTGAGGATAGAATTTTTTGTTGAAAAATTCCTCAAAATCCTCCCATGGAATACCTTGGTCCACTTTAGCCTAGATCATGAATTCCCACCACTAACATGGAAGATCTTCTAACATGTACATTAATAATTTTACTTTGAACTCATTAGTGTGCCTAGGAAATCAAAGATTTGATTAATCCTATTTAGACACACCTCCACCCTTTCTAGTTCTGAATCACCCCAAAAGATGGATGGATTTTGTTTCTAAAACTGAACCAAATTGTCCACATGCCTTGGTTAATATCTTTTATTTCCACTATCGAAAACATCAAAATATTTCACTATACTCTGCACCAGCTGCTGGTTCACCTGAGGCTCAGGTGAAATCACATTTTTAATAGATTCCTCAGGTTGGTTTCTATGATTCCTACCGGGCTCCATTCTCTGTTCACATGAGCAACGTCATAAGTCTCACTCTCTAGCAACAGAAGTCTTAATAATTTTAAATTCTATCACATTACAACTATCATAACCATGATTTAAAAAATCCCACATTTCCCATGTTCAACAATTTTTGAAAAAACATCCACCATGTTTTGAAAATCCACCCCTTTTCAAAATACCACAACCATTCTCTTTTCAAAATCACACATTTGAAAACACTTTCCATAATTTTCAAAAATCAAAAAATTCATATCATTACATAAATCATTACTCTAAATGAGATATGAAATCCTAGTGGGATGTCATTTAAACCATGCATGTATTGATCTTCTCATTTTATAAACCCACGACAATGAGACCACTAGGCCCACTAGGCCACTTAGGCCCATTAGGCCCATTAGGCCCATTCGGCCCATTGGTCCCATTAGGTCCATTCATCCCATTAGTCCCATATAGCCAATTAGGCCTATTTTTCCCATTTGGAACATTAGGACTATTAGGCACATTAGTCCCAAAAGGTCCATTCGACCACTTAGGCCCATTAGTCCACTTAAGCCCATTGGACCACTTATGCCCATTAGGACCATTAGTCCAATTAGAAGAATTAGGACCATTAGGCCCAGTAAACTCATTATTCCACTTGGGCCCATAGGCCACTTAGGCCCATTAGTCAACTTAGGCCCATTAGGCCACTTAGACCCATTAGTCCACTTATGCCCATTAGGCCCGTATGCCCATTAGGCCAATTGGGAACATTAGGCCCATTCGTCCACTTAGTCCCACTAGGCCCATTACACCACTTACGCCCATTAGGAAATTTCACCCCATTAGGCCCATGAGGCCCATTAGGCCACTTACGCCCATTGGGCTCAGTAGGCCCATTATGCCACATAAGCCCATTCGTTCACTTAGGCCCATTAGGCCCTTTCAGACACTTAGTCTCATTAGTCCCAATCGTACACTTAGGCCCATTAGGCCCATTCGATCGATTATGCCGATTAGGACACCTATACCCTTTAGGCCCATTAGGCCACTTAGGCCCATTAGGCCCATTAGGCCAATTTTGCTGATTAGGCCGATTAGGCCACTTAGACCCATTAGGCTCAATATTCCCATTAGCCACCTAGGCCCATTATGCCCATTCGATCGATTAGGTCGATTACGCCACTTAGGCCCATTTAGTTGATTAGAATGATTAAGCCACTTAGGCCCATTAGGCCCTTTAGTCCCATTCAATCACTTAGTCCCATTAGGCTCATTCAGTCGATTAGGCAGATTAGTCCACTTACACCGATTAGTCCCATTAGGGCCATTAGGCCTCTTCAACCCACTAGGTCCATTAGGCATATTCGGTTGATTAGGTTGATTAGGCCACATCGCCCCATTAGTCCCATTAAGCCCATTGGGTCGATTAGGTCGATTTGCCTACTTAGGCCACATAGGACACTTAGGCCCATTATGCCCATCAGGCCCATTAGGCCCATTAGACAACTTAGGCCACTTAGGCATTAGGCCCATTAGCCCCATTAGCCCCATTCGGTTGATTGGGATAATTAGGCCACTTTGGCTGATTAGGCCCATTATGTACATTAGGCCACTTAGGCCCATTAGGCCACTAAGGCCCATTAGGCCCATTCAGTCGATTAGAGGGATTAAGCCCCTTATTCCAATTAAGCCCATTAAAAAACTTAGACCCATTAGGCACATTAGGCACATTAGGCCACTTAGGCCCATTAGGCCCATTAAACTCATTAGTCCCATTAGGCCCCTTTAGCCCATTTGGCCATTATGCCCCATTAGAGCCATTTGTCCCATTAAACCCATTATTTCCATTAGGTCCATTAGGCCCATTAATCCACATATTCCACTTAGGCCCATTAGGTCACGTAGACCCATTAGTCCCATTAGAACACTTAGGCCCATTAAACCCATTAGTCCCACTAGGCCCACTAGGCCCCTTAATCAACTTAGGCCACTTAGGCACATTAGGCCCATTTGTTGGATTAGACCGATTAGGATACTTAGGCAACCTAGGCCAATTAGGTCCATTAGGCTCATTAGCCTAATTAGGCCCATTAGGCCCATTAGGGAACCTAGCCTCATTCAGCCCATTAGGACACTTCGGACCATTAGGCCCATCAGTCCTACTTGTCCCATTAGGCGCATTCCACCAATGAGGCCCATTAGGACTATGAGTCCCATCATACCCATGAGGACACTTAGGCCTATTAGGCCCATTGGGCACATGAGGCCACTTAGGCCCATGAGGCCCATTAGACCCATCAGGCCACTTGGACCCATTAGGCCCATTAATCCCATTAGGATCACGAGGCCCATTAGGCCCCTTGGTCCCATTAGCCCTATTAGGAACATTAGGCCCACTAGGCCCATTAGGGAACTTGGTCCCATTCGACCCATTAGGCCACTTAGGACCATTAGGACCATTAGGCCCATTAGCCCCATTACGCCCATTACGCCCATGAGGCGCATTCCGCCCATGAGGCCCATGAGTCCCATTAGGACCATAATAACCATTAGGCTAATTAGGACACTAAGGCCCATTAATCTGATTAGTCCAATGAGTCCACTTAGGCTCATGAGGCCCATTGGACCCATTAGACCACCTGGGCCCCTTAGCCCCAATAGGCCCATTAATCCCATTAGCCCCCCTTGTCCCTTTAGGCCACTTAGGACCATTAGGCACACTTGGCCCTTTAGTCCACTTAGGACCATTAGGCTCATTGGGACCAATAGGCCCATTCATCCCATTAGGCCCATTGGGCCTATTAGGCACATTAGGCCCAATCAACTAATTAGGCCCCTTATTCCCTTGAGTCCCATTGGTCCAATTAGGCCCATTAATCCACATAGACCCATTCAAACCATTAGTCCCTTTAGACCTACTAAGGAAACTTAGGCCCATTAGACCCATTATGGCCATTGGCCCCATGAGGCGTCTTAGGACCATTAGGCTCATTAGGCCCATGAAGTCCCTTCAGCCCATCAAGCCATTTTGGCCCATCCATCCCATTAGGCCCATCAGGCCCACCAGGACCATTAGGCCACTTAGGCCCATTAGGCTCATTAGGTCATGTCGATCCTTAAGGCCCATGAGGCCCATCAGTCCCATTGGGCCACTTAGGCCCATTATGCCCATTATTCCCATTAGGCCACTTAAGACCATTTGGTCCATTGGGCCCATGAGACCACTTAGGCCAGTTTGGCCCATTTATCCCATTAGGACCATGAGGTCGTTAGGACCATGGGGCTACTTATGCTATTTAGACCAATTAGGTAATTTAGGTCGTTAGGACATTATCCCATTAGTTCATTGGACCATTAGGCTAATTTTTCATTAGTCCATTTGTTCAATCAGGCCAATTTAGCCCAATTAGAACAAAAAAAATCCTAAAACCTAGACCCAAAACACTATATCTGAAACACTAATACCTAAGGCCTAATTAAGCCCATTAGGATGATTAGGAAACATAGTCTCATTAGGTTACTTATGATTATTCGACCCATTAGGCCACTTAGGCCCATTAGGCCCATTCGGCCACTTAGGCCCATTAGGCCGATTTGGCCACTAAAACCCATTAGGCTCATTACGCCACTTAGGCTCATTAGGCCCATTAGGCCACTCATGACCATTAGGCCAATTCATACCATTAGTCCCATTCAAACAATTAGGCCACTTAGTCCCATTGGCCCATTATGGCACCTAGGCCCATTAGTCACATTACGAGGATTAGGCCACTTAGGTTCATTAGGCCCATTACACCGATTAGGCCACTTAGGAACATTAGGATCATTAGGCCCATTAATCCACTTAGGCCCAATTGGCCCATTAGGCCCACTAGTCCACTTAGCCCAAATAGCCTGATTAGGCCACTTAGGCCCATTGGTCCACTTAGTCCCATAAAGGCCCATTAGGTCACTTAGGCCCATTAGTCCTGTTAAACCCATTAGGCCACTTAGGCCCATTATCCTCATTAGGCGCATTCAACCCATTAGGCCCTTTAGGCCACTTAGGCCCATTCGACCCATTAGGCCGATTAGGCCACTTGGGCCTATTAGGCCAATTAAGCCACTTTGGACCATTCGACCACTAAGGCCTATTAAGCCCATTGTACCATTGTCTCCATTAAGACCATTAGGCCAATTAGGCCCATTATCCACATTATCCACATTAGGCCAATTAGGTCCACTAGGCCACTTAGGCCCATTAGGCCACTTATGCCCATTCAGACACTTAGGCCCATTAGACTACTTAGGCCCATTGAGCCTATATATCCAATTTGGCCCCTTAGGCCACTTAGGCCGCTTAAAACTATTAGGACCTTTAGGCCACTTAGGCCGCTCAGGACCATTGAGCCCATTAGGCCTGTTTTTCCTCTTAGGCCACTTCGGCCACTTAGGCCCATTGGTCCACTTAGGCCCATTAGGACCATTAGGCCACTTAGGCCCATTAAACCCATTAGAACCATTTGGGCCACTTAGACCCATTCGGACCATTAGGTCCATTGAGCCCATTAGGCCCATAGACCCATTAGGCCCATTATACCCATTAGACTCATTATACCCATTAGGCACATTCGGCCCATTAGGCCCATTGTGCCCATTAGGCCCATTCAGCCCATTATGCCTATTTGGCAACCAAGCCTGTTAATCCTATTCATCCCATTAGGCCCCATAAACCCATTAAACCCATTGGGACCATTAAACACATTAGGACCCTTGGGAAATGAGGCCACTTAGGCCCATGAGGCCCGTGTGGCCCATTAGGCCAATTAGGCCCCTTCGGCCCATTATGCCACTTAGACCCAATTGACCCATTATGCCACTTAGGCCCATTATAACCATTAGGCCCATTTATCCAATTTGGCACATTAGGCCAATTAGTCTAATTAGGTCCATTAGGCTCATTAGGCCCATTAGGCCCATTAGAACACTTAGGCCCATTAGGACCATTTGGGTCATTAGGCAACTTAGGCCAATTTGGCCCATTAGTCCACCTAATCCACTTAGGCCCATTAGGCCCATTAGGCCACTTAGGCTCATTAGACCCATTTATCCCATTATTCCCATTAGGCCCATTTGGCCAATTAGGCCCATTGGGCCACTTCGGCCCATTAGGCCGATTCAGCCCATTAGGCCACTTAGGGCCATTTGGCCCCTTAGGTCCACTAGATTAGGCCCATTCGGCCACTTAGGCCCATTTGGACCATTATACCCATTAGTCAAATTAGACCCATTAGGCCACCTAAGACCATTCGACCCATTAGTCTCATTAGACCCATTAGGCCGCTTAAGACCTTTAGGCCACTTAGGCCCATGAGGCACTATATGCCAATTAGGCCATTTACGACCATTAGGCCACTTAGGCCCATTAAGCCCATTAGGCCACTAAGGCCCATTCGGCCCACTTAGGACACTAAGACCCATTATACCACTTAGTCCCATTCAGTGCATTAGGCCCATTAGGCCACTAAGGCCCATTAGTCCAGTTGGACCCATTAGGCCCATTAAGCCCATTAAGATTATTAGGCCCATTAGGTCCCTTAGGCCACTTAGTACCATTAATCCCATTAAGCCACTTAGGCCCCTTAGGCCCATTAGTTTGCTTAGGCACATTAGGCCACTTAGTCCCATTAAACTCATTATGCCACTTAGACTCATTCAGTGCATATTCCCATTTGCCCACTAAGTCCCATTAGGCCCATTAGGCCCCTTAGTCCACTTATGACCCTTAGGCTACTTAGTCCTCTTAGGCCCATTAGACCACTTAGGCCCATTAGGCCACTTAGGCCCATTCGGCCACTAAGGCCCATTAGGCTCATTAGGTAAATCAAGCCCATCAAGCCCAATAGACCACTTCGACCCCTTAGGCCACTAAGGCCCATTATGACCATCAAGAAGATTCATCCACTTAGGACCATTAGGTCACTTAGGCCCAGTGGGCCACTTAGGCCCACTTGGACTATTAGGCCAATTAGGCCACTAAGGCCCATTAGGCACTTTAGGCCACTTAGGGCCATTTGGCCCATTTGGCCCATTAGGCCACTTAGGCCACTAGGGCCAATTAGGCCCATTAATCCCAATAGGCCCATTAATACACTTATCCCATTAGGTCCATTAGGCCATTGAGGCCCATTCATCACATTAGACCTATTAGGCCATTAAGCTCATTAAGCCACTTAGGCCCATTAGGCCACTAAGTCTCATTAGTCCCATTAGGCCACTGAGGCACATTTGGCCCATTATTACCATTAACCCATTAGTCCCATTAGGCCACTTGGGCACATTAGGACACTTCGGCCCATTAGGCTAATTCGGCCACCTAGACGGATTATGCCCATTCAGCCACTTAGGCCCATTAGGCCCATTAAGGCACTTCAGCCCATTAGGCCCATAGGGTCCATTTGGACACTTAGGCCCATTAGGTCACTTAGGCTCATTAGGCCAGTTTGTCCCATTAGTCCCATTAGACCACTTTGTCCCATTAGGTCACTTAGGCCCATTAGACCCATTAGGCACATTAGGGCTATTAGGCCATTGAGGTTCATTCCACTCATTATGCCACTTAGGCCCATTAGGCCCATTAGGTCACTTAAGTCCATTAGGCCCATTATGACACTAAGGCCCATTATTCCTATTAATCCCATTTGACCAATTAGGTCCATTAGGCACATTAGGCCACTAAGGTCCATCGAGCCCATCAGGCCACCTCGACCCATTCAGCTAACTCGTCCACTTTGTCCCATTAGGCCCATTCGACCACTTAAACCCAGTAGGCCAATCAGGCCACTTCGGACCCTTTGTCCCATTAGGAAACTTAGGACCATTAGTCCACATAGACTCATTAGGCTACTTAGTCCCATTATTCCAATTAGGCCACTTAGGATGATTAGGCCACTTTCGCCCATTTGGCCCATTTGGCCAATTATGCCACTTAGGTCCATTAGGCCCATTCATCCACTTAGGACCATTAGGCCCATTATCCCATTAATCCCATTATGCCACTTAGGCCCATGAGCTACATTAGGCCAGTTAGGCCAATTAGGCCAATTATGCCACTTGGGCCCATTAAGCCCATTAGGACACATAGGCCCATTAATTCACTTAGGCCCATTAGCCCCCTTATGCGACTTAGGCCCATTTGGACACTTAGACACATTAGGACACTTAGGCCCATTAAGCCCATTAGGCCAATTGTGCCACTTAGGCCCATTACTCCCACTCATCCAGTTAGAACCATTAGGCCCATTAGGCCCCTTAGGCGACTTGGGCCCATTAGGCCCATTCAACCACTTAGGCCAATTAGAAAACATGCCAATTAGGCCCAAGAGGCGCATTAGGTCCATTTGGCCACTTTGAACCATTTGGACCATTAGTCCTATTAGGCCCATTAGGCCACATGGTCTCATTAGGCCCATTAGACCACTTAGGTCCATTAGACCCATTATTCTCATTAGGCCAATTAGGTCCATTCACCCACTGTGTCCCATTATGCCCATTAGGCTGCTTAGACCCATTAGGCCACTTAGGTCCATTTGGCCCATTAGGCCCATTAGGCCACTTATTCCCATTAGGCCACTTAGGCCCACTAATCCCATTAGGCCCATTAGGCCCATTAGTCCACTTAGGTCCATTTGGCCCATTTGGCCATTTTTGGCCCATTAGGCCCATTATGCCTATTCATATCATTAGGAACATTCATCCACTTTGTCCCATTAGGCCACTTAGGCCCATTTGGCCCATCAGGTCCATTAAGCCACTTAGGCCCAATAGGCCCATTTGGCCACTTTTCCCCATTAGGCCCATTAATCCCATTATGCACACTCATCCACTTTGGACCACTAGAACCATTAGTCCCATTAGGCTACTTAGGCCCATTAGGTTTATTAGGCCCATTTGGCCACTTTGGCCCATAAGGCCCATTATTCCCATTAGGCCCGTATTCCCATTCATCCACTTTGGCCTATTAGTCCACTCAGGCCCATTAGCCACATTTGGCCCATTAGGTCGTTGAGGCCTATTAGGCCCATGAGGACACTTAGGCTCATTTGGCCACTTCGGCCAATTATTCCAATTAATCTCATTAGACCCATTCGTCCACTTTGTCCCATTAGGCCACTTAGGCCCATTAGGTCCATTAGACCCATTAGGCCACTTAGGCCCATTGGATCCATTAGGCAACTTGTGCCCATTAGGCCACTAAGGCCCATTATGCCACTTTGGCCCATTAGGCCTAGTAGGCCCAGTAGTCCCATTAGGCCTAGTAGGCCCATGAGGCCCATTAGGCCCCATAGGCACACTTAGGCCCATTTGGCCCATTGGGAAACTTAGGCCAATTATGCCCATTAGATCGATTTGGCCACAACGACCCATTATGCCTATTATGCCCATTAGGCCCATTAGGCCCATTCATCCACTTTGGCCCATTAGGCCACTTAGGGCCCTCAGGCCCAAACTGTAACTTAGGCCCACTGTGTTCATTAGGCCACTTCAGCCCATTAGGCCACTTCGGCCCATTAGGCCACTTAGGCCCATTAGGAACATTATGCCCATTTTTCCCATTAAGACCATTGGGCCCAATAGGCCACTTAGGCTCATTAGGCCACTTAGGCCCATTAGGTCCCTTCGACCCATTAAGCCCATTAAGACTATTAGGCACATTTGGCCCATTCAGCCCATTCAGCCACTTAGGTATATTAGACCACTTAGGCCTATTAGGCTCATTGGTCCACTTAGGCCCATTAATCCCATTAGGCATATTCGGCCACTTTGGACCATTAGGCCCATTGGTTCACTAAGGCCTATTATTTCCATTACGCCCATTAGGCGCATTAGGTCCAATTGTCCACTTAAGACCATTAGGCCACTTAGACCCATTTGGTCCATTAGGTATATTATTCCAAGTAGGTCCATTTAGCCACTTCGGCCCACTATACCCATTTGACCCATCCGACCAATTCAAAAAATTAGGCCAATTCGGCCCATTGGACCCTTTAGTCCCATTCGGCCCATTAGGCCCATTGGACCCTTTAGGCCCATTCGACCCATTAGGCCACTTTGGTCCAGTAGGCCCACTGGGCCCATTGACCCATTAGGCCCATTCAGCCACTTCGTCCAATTAAGCCCATTCAGACAATTCACCCCATTAGGCCACTTAGGCCCATTGGGTCCATTCAACCCATTAGGCCAATTAGACCCATTAGGCCACTTAGTACCATTAGGACCCTTAGGCCCATTAAGACTATTAGGCCACTTAGGCCCATTAGGATCATTAGGCCCATTAGTCCCATTTAGACCTTTCAACCCATTAGGCCCATTCGGTAACTTCGGCCCATTCAACTTATTTGGCCCATTCGATAACTTAAGCCCATTCTATAACTTAACCCCAATCGGATCATTAGGCCCATTAAGAAACTTTGGACCATTTGGCCCATTTGGACCATTAGGCAATTTAGGCCCATTAGGAAACTTTGGCCAATTAGGACTATTAGGCCCATTCAACCCATTAGGCCTATTAGGCCACTTAGGCCCATTAGGTCACTTAGGCCCATTCCACCCATTAGGCCCATTTGGTCCATTAGGCCCATTCGGCTGATTCGGCCCCTTCGGCCACTTAGGCCCATTGGACCACTTAGGCCACTTAGGAAAATTAGGCCCCTTCGACTGATTATGCCAATTAGGTTACTTAGGCCCATTAGGATCATTAGGCCACTTAGTCCAATAGGCCCATTAGGCCGATTATGCCACTTAGGCCCATTAGGTTGCTTTGGCTCATTAGGCCCTTTAGGCTGATTAGGCCACTTTGGCCCATTTGGCTCATTCATCCACCTAGGACCATTAGGAAACTTAGCCCCATTGGGCCCATTATCCCACTTAGGCCCATTTGGATACGATTATGCCACTTAGGCCCTTTAGGCCGATTATTCCACTTAAGCCCATTAGGTTGTTTTGGCCCATTAGGCCCTTTAGGCCGATTAGGCCACTTAGGACCATTAAGCCCATTAGGCCCATTAGGACCATTTGGACACTTAGACCCTATATGCCCATTGGTCCACTTAGTCTCATTGCACCCATTAGGCCCATTAGAACAATTCTTACCATTATGCTACGATTATGCCACTTAGGCCCATTAAACCCTTTGGCCGATTAGGCTCTTTAGGCCCATTAGTCCACTTAGGCCTGTTTGGTCAAGTATGCCCATTAGGCCACCTAGACCCATTTTTTTCATTTGTCCCATTTTTTCAGTTAGCCCCATTAGTCCCTTTAGGCCAGTTAGGCATGTTGGGACCATTAGTCCACTTAGGCCCGTTAGGCCCATTCGGCCCATTAGGAAACTTAGGGTCGTTGGGAGAATTAGGCCACTTAGGACCATTAGGACCTTTAGGCCCATTAGGCCACTTAGGCCCATTATACACATTAGGCCCATTCGAGCCATTAACCCCATTAGGTCACTTAGGTCTGGTAGGCCACTTAGGCCTAGTAGGCCCATTAGGCCACTTAGGCCCATTAGGCCCACTAGGCACATTTTTCCCATTATGCCCATTAGCCCATTAGCCCATTAGACCACTTAGGCTCATTAGGCCCATTTGGACACTTAGTCTCATTAGGCCTACTAGGTACGTTACGCCCATTCGGTCTAATGGGGTTAATGGGCCTAAGTGGACGAATGTGCTTAAGTGGCATAATGGGCCTAATGGGCCTAATGGGTGTAAGTGGCCTAATGGGCTTAATGGGACGAAGTGACCTAATGGGCCTAAGTGGTCGAATGGGCCTAAGTGGCCGAATGGGAATAATGGACCTAAGGCACCTAATTGGCCTAATGGGTCCAATGGGCCTAATAGGCATAAGTTTCCTAATGGGCTTAAGTAGCCTAATGTTCCTAGTGGGCCTATGTGGCTGAATGGGCCTAAGGGGCCGAATGGGCCAAATGGGCCAAATGGTCCCATTGGGCCTAAGTTTCCTAATGAGACAATGGTCCTATGTGGCCTAATGGGCCTAATGGGATTAATGGGCCAAAGTGGACTAAGTGGAAAAATCAGATTAATCGAACAAATGATACTAATGAACCTAATGGGCCTAAGTGGCATAATGGTCCTAATTGGCCTAAGTGGATGAATGAGCTTGATGGGCCTGATGGGCCGAATTGGCCTATTAGGCCTCATGGGCCTAAGTGGCCTAAGTTGCCTAATGGGCCTCATGGGCCTAAGTCACTTAATGGGCCTCATGGGTCTAAGTGGCCTTATGGGTCTAATGGGCCCAAAGGGACCAAGTGGCCTAATGGGCCTAATGTGATTAATGAGATTAGCGGGCCTAGGTGCTAGATGAGTCAAATGGTCCAAATGGGCCTAAGTGGCCAAATGGGTCTAAGGGGCCAAATGGGCCTAATTGGACTGAGTGTCCTAATGGGCCTAAGTGGCCGAATGGGAAGAGTTTCCTAATCAAACTAATGAGCTTAATGGGCCTAATCGGCCTAATTGGCGTAATGGACCTAATGGGCCCAATGGGCCAAATTGTTCTAAGTTGCCTAATGGGGATAATGGGCGAAAATGGCCTAATGGGTCAAAGTTTCCTAATCAGCCTAATGGGATTAATTTTCCTAATGAGCCTAATGGGCCTAAGTGGTCAAATGGGATTAATGGGCCTAGTTGGCCTAAGTGTCATAATGGGCCTAATGGGCCTTAATGGCCTAATCAGACTAATGGGACTAAGTGTCCTAATGGGCCTAAGTGGCCTAATGGGCTTAATGGGCCTAGGGGACAAATGTGCCTCATGGGCTGAATGTGCCAAATGGGCCAAATTGGACTAATCGACCGAATGGGCCTAGTCGAATGAATAGTCCTAATGGGCCTAAGTGGCCTAATGGGCCTAATGCATCTAATGGACCTAACGGGCCAAACAGGCCTAATGGGACTGATGGGCCTATTGGGCCTAATTGTTTGAAGTGGACTAAGTGCACTAAGTGACCTAATCGACCGAATGGGCCTAATGGGACTTAGGGGCCTAAGTGGTCAATTGGGCCTAAGTGATTGAATGGGAATAAAGGGACAAATTGTCCTAGTGAGGGTAATGAGCCTAATGGGCCTAACTGGCTGAATGGGATTAAGGGGCATAATGGGCCTAATGGGCGTAAGTGGCCTCATGGGCCTAATGGGCCTAAGTTGCCTAATGGTCCTAAGTTGCCTAATGGGCCTAGTGGGCCTAAGTGACTAAATGGACCTATGTCCTAATGTGCCTAATGGGCCTAATGGGACTATGTGGCCTAATGGGCCTAATGGCCTAATGGGACTAATGGTCCTAATGGGACTAATGGGGCTAGGTGTCCAAATTAGCCTAATTGGCATAATGTTCCTAGTGGGCGTAAGTGGCGGAATGGGCCTAAGTGGCCCAATCGGCCTAATGGGCCTAAGTGGCCAAATAGGCCTAAGTGGCCTAATGGCCCCAATGGGCATAATGGGCCTAATTGTCCTAATAGTCCTAAGTGGCCTAATGTGCCTAATGGGCCTAATGGGTTTAGTGGTCCTAAGTGGCCTAAGTGGACTAATGGTCCAAATGAGACTAATGTGCATAGTGGGCCTAATGAGCCTAAGTGTTCTAATAAGCTTAAGTGACCTAATGGACCTTATGGGCTTAATGGGCATAGTGGGTCTAAGTGGCCTAATATGCCTAATGGGTTTTAGCGGGCAAGTCGGACTAATGGGCCTAAGTGGACTAACGAGCCTAAGTGGCCTAATGGGCTTAATGGGCTTAACGAACCTACATGATAAATGGGCGTAATGGGACGAATGGACCTAATGGGCCTAATGGGTCGAATGAGCCTAATTAACCTAAGTGGCATAATGAGCCTAATGGGCCTAATGGTGCCAAAGTGGCCTAATGGGGCCAAAGTGGCCCAATGGGCCTAAGTTGCCTAATCGACCTAATGGGATTAATGGGCCTAAGGGTCCTAATGGACCTAAGAGGCCAAATGGGCCTAAGTGGTCTAATGGTCTAAGTGGACAAATATGCCTAAGTGGCCTAATGGGTCTAATGGGCCTAAGTGGCCTAAGTGACCTAATGGGCCTAATGGGCGTAAGTTGTCGAATTCACCTAATGTGCCTAAGTGGCCCAATGGACCTAATGGGCCTAAGTGGACTGATGGTCCTAATGAGCCTCAATGGCCTCATGGGACTAAAGGGCCTTAGTGGCCTAATGGACCTCAGTGGCTTCATGGGCCTAAATGGACTAAGTGGACTAATGGGCCTAATGGGCTTAATGGGACAAATGTGCATAATGGGCCTTGTGAGCCTAATGGTCCTACGTTGTTGAATGGGCCTAAGTGGGCCAATGGGGCTTATGGGGTGAATGGGTCTAGTGGCCAAATGGGTCAAATGGGCATAATGGGCCTAAGTGGCCTAGTGGGAAAAGTGCCCTAATGGGCCTAATGGGCCTCAATGGCCTAAGCGACCTAATGGGATGAATGGGCCAAAGTGGCCTAATGGGCCTAATGGGCCAAAGGGGTATAATGGTCCTAATGGCTCAAAGTGGCCTAATGGGCCTAATATTCCTAAGTAGCCTAAGGGGCCTAGTGGGCATAATGCGCCTAAGTGGATGAATGAGCCTAATGGGTATAAGTGCCTTAATGGGATGAATGGGACTAATGTGCCTTGTGGGCCTAATGGGCCTAAGAGGGATAATGAACCAAATGGGTCTAAATGGCCTAATAGGTTGAATGGGCCTAATGTGCATAGTGGGATGAATGGGCATAAGTGGCCAAATGGGCCTAATGGGCCTAAGTGGCTTAAGTGGACTAATGGGCCAAAATGGGACTAAATGTCCTAATGGGCCTAAGTGACCTAATGAGCCTAATGGGCCTAATGGGATGAGTGGGTAATTGGCCTAAGTGGCCTAATGGGTCTAATTGGATTAATATGCCTAATGGTCCTAATGGGATTAAGTGGCCGAATGGGCCTATTATGTCGAAGTGGCCTAATGAACCTAAGGGGCCTAAGGGGTCTAAGGGGCCTAATGGGCCTTACAGGACTCATGGGCCTAAGTGGACTCATGGGCCTCATGGGTCTAAGAGGCCAAATGGGCCTAATGCTCTTAATAGGCCAAGTAGGATAAATGGGCTTAACAGGCCTTGGTGCCAAATGGGCCTAATGGGACAAATGAACCTAATGGACCGAATGGGCCTAATGGGCCTGAGTGGCCTAATGGGCCTAAAGGGCATAAGTGACCTTATGGGCCTAAGTGGCCTTATGGGCCTAAGTGGCCTAATCGACCTAATTGGATTCGTGTTCCTAATGGGCATAAGGGGCGCAATGGATCTAAGTGGACTAATGGGACTAAGGGAGCTAATGTGCCAAACTGGCCTAATTGGCCTAGGTGGCCTAATGGGCTTAATGGGATTTACTAGCCTAAGGGCCAAATGGGCTGAATAGGCCAAATGGGCCTAATTAGTCTAAGCGGCCAAATTGGTCTATGTGGCCCAATGGGCCAAAGTTGCATGATCGGCCTAATGGAATAAATAGGGCTAATGGGCCTAAGTGGCCTAATGGTCATAACTGGACTAAGTGACTTATTGGGCCTCATGGTCATAATGGGCCTAAGAGGGCCCAAATTTCCAAAGTTTCCTAAACAACCTAATGGGCGTAATTGGCCTAACGGGCCTAATGGGCCGAATGGGCCTAATTGGCCTAATGAGCCTAATGGGATTAATGGTCCTAGTGGACTTAAGTGCCCTAATGGGCCTTAGTGGCTGAATAGACCTATTGTGCCTAAGTGACCTAATGAGCCTAAGTGGACTAATGAGCTTAATGGGCATAACGAGCCTAAGGGACAAATGAGCCTAATGGGCCTAACGAGATGAATGGGCCTAATTAACCTTAGTGGCATAATGATCCTAATGGGCCTAATGGGACTAAGTGGCCAAATGGGCCTAAGTTTCCTAATCGGTGTAATGGGCTTAATGGGCCTAATGGTCCTAATGGGCCTAATGGGCCTAAGTGGCCTAATGGGACTAAGTGGCCTCATCGGCCTAATGGTATTAATGGACCAAGTGGGTCTAAGTGGCTAAATGGGTCTAATGGACCTCAATGGTGTAATCGGCCTAATGGGAAGAAGTGGATGAAGTGGCCAAATGGGCTAAGTGGCTAAATGGGCCTAAGTGGCCTAATGAGGCTAACTGGCCTAATGGGTCTAAGTGTCCTAATGGGCCTAACGAGCCTAAGTGGACTAATGGGCCTAATGGGCCTAAGTGGCCTAATGGTCCTAATAGGCCTAATTGTCCTAAGTGGCCTAATGGGTCAATGTGGATGAATGATCATAATGTACATAATGAGCCTAAGTGTCCAAAGTGGCTTAAGGGGCCGAAGTGGCCTAAGTTGCTTAATGGGCCTAATAGGCCTAAGTGGCCTAATGGGCCTCAGTGTTCTAATGGGCCTAAGTGGTCCAATGGGCCTAAGTGGCCAAATAGGCCTAATGATCCTTAGTGGTATAATGGTCTTAATGGGCCTAAGTGGCCTAATGGTCCTGAGTGGCCAAATGGGCATGAGTGGCCTAATGGGCCTAATCGACCTAAGCGGCCTAATGGGCCTAATCAACTTAATGGGTCCATGTGACCAAATGAGTCAAATGGGCCTAAGTGGCCTAATGGGACTAATGGGCCTAAGTTTCCTCATGTGCCTAATGGTCCTAGGTGGCCTAATTAGTAGTATTTGCCTAAGCGGCCTAATGGGACAAATGGACCTCATGGGCCTAAGTGGATTAATGGGTCTGATGGGCCAAATAGGGCCTAAGTGGACTAATGAGCCTAATAGGCTTCACTGGACTAATGAGATGAATGGTACTAAGTGGCCTAATGGGCCTAATGAGCCTAATGGACCTAAGTGGCCTAAAGGGGATGATGTGCCTAATGGGCCTAATGGGTCCAAGTGGCTTAATGATCCGAATGGACCTAAGTGGCTGAATGGGATGAATGGGTCGAAGTGGCCTAATGGGCATGATTATCCTGATAGGTCGAATGGGCCTAAGTATCCTGATGATCTGAATTGGCCTAAGTGGCCTATTGGTCCTAATGGGACTCATGGGAATAATGGGCCTCAATGGTCGAATGGGTATGATGGACCCAATGGGCCGAATGGGCCTTAGTGGCCTCATGGTCCTAATGACCTAATGTGCCTAATGAGCCTCATGGGCCTAAGTGGCCTAATGGACCTCAGTGGACTAATGGACCTAATTCACCTAATGGGCCTAATGGTCCTTAGTGGATTAATGGGCCGAAGTGGCCTAATTAGCCTGATGGGCCTAGTGGGATTAAGTGGCCTCATGAGTTGAATGGGACTAAGTGGTATAATGGGCCTAAGTGTCCTAATGGTCCAAATAGCCCTAATGGGCCTATGTGGCCTAATGGGCGTGATAGGCCTTAATGTCCTCATGGGCCTAATGGGCCTAATGGGCCTAAGTAGACAATATAGAATAATGGGGTTAATGGGCCTAATGGTCCTAAGTGACCTAATGGGACTGATTGGCCTAATGGGTCTTAGTTTTCTAATTGGACTCATGGGCCTAATGGGCCTCAGTGGACCAATGGGACCAATGGACCTAAGTGGGCTAATAGGACTAAGTGACCTCATGGGCCTGATGGGAATCATGGGCCTAATGGGCCTCACTAGTCTAACTGGCTCAATGGGCCTCATGGTCCAAAGTGTCCTAATGGGCTGAGTGAGCCTCATGGGACTAAGGGACTGAATGGGCCTGATTTTCCTTATGGGCCATAGTGCCAGAATGTGCCTAATGGGATTAATGTGCCTGATAGGCCCAATGGGAATAACGGGCCCAAGTGGCCAAATTGGCCAAATGGGTCTAAGTGGGCTAATGGTCCTAATGGGCCTAATGACCCTAATGTACCTAATGGTCCTAAGTTGCCTAATGGTCTTGATGGGCCTAATGGGGTGAATGGAGCTAAGTGTCCTAAGTGTCCTAATGGGCATAACAGGCCTAAGTGGTCGAATGGGCCTAAGTGGTCGAATGGATCTAAATGACCTGAGTGATATAATGGGCCTAATGGGCCTAAGTGTCCTAATGGTATTAATTTTTCTCATGATCCTAATGGGCCTATGTGGACTGATGTTCCTAATTGGACTCATGGGCCTAATGGGCCTCAGGGGCCTAAGTGGCCTAATGGGCCTAATGGGCCTAATGAGTCTAAGTGGCCTAATGGGTCTAATGGGTCTAAATGGATGAATGGGCCGAATGGGCCTAATGTGCCTAGTGGTACTAGGTGACCAATGGACTTAATGGGATGAATGGGCCTAAGTGGCCTAAGTGGCGGAATTCTTCTAATCGAAGTGGTCAACTGTGAGAAAAGTTTCTTCTTTATTCATAATAAATGCTTAGGAAGACTGATTATATCATTGGAAGAAAACATTTGTATGCACAACGGATCCTTCCCGACGACCTACCTGGTTGCTCTGGTCTCCCTCAAAAGGATCCTCATTAAATATTTCTATATGGTTTCTGAAAGGATCATTGGTTACATCCATAATTGTAAAAACATATTTCTGTCCTTTGGGGGAAGGATCACCTTGATCAGCTCGATTTTATCCTCCATTCCCATGCACATCATATCCACTCTCAAGGTCCCAAATAAGTGAATTTAGAATATTGAGTCTATTTTGATTTCCTTTTTATGGGATGGTCATCTTAATGCTAAATTTCACTAGGATTTCTGGGCCAAGTTGGAAAAACTTATTGAAGAAGGCGGGTTTAACCTTAAGAGTGTTTCAGTGGAGATGAATGACCTTCATGCCAAATTGGCCTGGGGGGTTCTTGAGGGGATTTATTTTTGAAGAAAAAACATGGAAAATTCTATGGATTTGAGGGATTCTCATTCATACACAAGAAATCCAACATTCTAAGGATGATCCAACCCCATCTCCCACTTCTTCAGCAACACTTATGCTAGATTATAGGCAGAGGTGATATTAGATTTTGGAACCACAACTGGTCAGGGAAAATTCTTGGTTTTCCTTGCTGTATGACACCAAACATATCTTTTAGAGAGGTCTGCAATCACCCCACTCTTATTCGGTCCACCTTGGATAGAAATCATAGGAATATTTTTGAAAGTATAGTTTTGTCTGATGATCTGGATAAATGTGTCTTCAAAGCCTCTACAAATTGTACTTTTTCCCTCAAAGACTTTTCTAAGATTCAGTCTATCTCTTCTCCCCTATATCGATGGGTTGAGGTGTTGTTGTATAAGTCCATTCCTTCCAAATACATCTTCTTGGTTGGTGTGTCAGGCATAATGCCCTTCCATCCGATGATAATGTCTAGCGCAGAGGTGTCAGCCTAGCCTCGAAATGCTTATATTGCAGGGATCCCAATACTGAATCCTCTGCCCATTTATTCTTTAATAGTGACTTGGACAAGGCTATCTAGAGTTCTTTTGGGCAGTTAACAAGCTGGTCTGATTAGGCCTTCAGTTCTGACCTCTTCCTCTAACACCAGTTCCTTGTAGTGGACAGTTCCAGCATGGAGAGAAAGGGCAGGGCTCTCATTTTCTTTGCTGGTTGTTGGATGATCTGGTCTTCAAGGAATTATAAGAGGTACCAATGGAGCCCACTATCCACTACAGGTCTTGTTTTCAAAACCAGAAACATCATTCTGGATTTTTGCAGGTTTTCCAGTGACCTAGTGAATGCGCCTTCCATACAGCTGATTCTCCCTCCACAAGCATCCCTTTCTCCTCCTACCCGGGGGAATTGTGTCTGATGGTGTCCACCTCTTTCTGGTTATAAAATGAATATTTATGAATTAATTCTTATAGTTTCAATGCACGGGGGGGGGGGGGGGGGGGGGGTTATTCGTGACACTACAAGTTCTATTGTCATTGCATTTTCAGCCTTCCTGGGGACCGGTGACTCCCTACAAGTGGAAGCCTTGAACCTGCTCAATGGTATCAAAATTTGAAGACAGAGGAACCTCTCCATTAAGAAGATTGAGGCAGATGATCTTACCCTGTATAAAGTTTTGTTAGGTAAGGGGCCTACTCCCTGGTCCATAGAGTATTCCATCAGGAACTGCAAGTCTATAATTAACAACCAGATAACCATTCTTCATACCTAGAGAGATGGAAATATTGTGGTAGATTTTATTATGTCTAGAGCAACTCAAGATTACCATCTGACTATTTTCTCGAGTCCTATATCTTTTCCCCTAGAAGGTATGCATTTGATCTGAACTGATGATTTGAGACTTAATTTCTGTAGACCCCCTTAAACACTAATTTGTGAACTTCTTCCCTTTCATTAATAAAATACAAAAAGACTTTGGTGGTGGTGGTGGTGGTATAATCGAACAATTGGGCCTAATGGGACTAAGTTTCCTAAAGGCCCAAATCGGCCTAGGTGGCCGAATGGGCCTAAGTGACCCACATGGCCTAATTTACCTTGGTGGCCGAATGGGCCTAATGGGCCTGATAGGACGAATTGGCCTAATGGGCCAAATCAACCTAGGTGGCCAAATGGGACTAAGTAGCCCACATGACCTAATTTGTTGTGGTGGCCGAATGGGCCTGATAGGCCTAAGTGGCCTAATGGGCCTAATGGGCCACATGGGACTAAGTGGTCTAATGGGCCGAATGGGCCTAATTGGCCTAATGGGCCAAACTGGCCTAATTGTCCTAATGGGCCCAAGGGGCCTAAAGGGATTAATGGGATTAATGGGCTTATTAGACCTGGGTGCTAAATGGGCCTAATTGGATGATAGGGGCCAATGGGCCTAAGTGTCCTAATGGGCGTAATGGACCTAAGTGGCCTAATGGGCCTAAGTGGCCTAATCGACCTAATGGGCTTAACGGTACAAATGGGCCTAATGGGATTAATGGGCCTAAGTGGCTTAATGGGCATAAGGAGTCTAATAGGCCTAAGTGGCCTAATGGGTTTGGGTGGCCAAATGGTCTTAATGGGCTTAACGGGCCTAGGCGCAAAAGAGTCTAATGGACTGAATGGGCCTCAACGGCCTAATGGGCCTAAGCGGCCTAATGGGCCTAAGCGACTTAATAGGTATAAGTGTCCTAATCAGCCTAATGGTCATGATGTGTTATGGGCCTAATGGTCCTAATGGTCCTAAGGGGCCTAAGGGGCCCAATGGGACTAAGTGGTCTAATGGGCCTAGCTGGCCTAATGGGATTAATGGGCTTAATAGGCCTAGGCTCCAAATGGGCCTAATTGGACTCAGTGGACTAATGGGACTAATGGGTCAAAGTGGCCTAATGGAACAAAGTTGTATAATTGACCTAATGGGCATAATAAGCCCAATGGGCTGAATGGGCCAAAGGGGCCTATGTGGCCAAATGGGCCAAATGGGCCAAATTGGCCTAAGTGAACTAATGGGCTAAAGTTTCCTAATTAGCTTAATGGGCTTAATGGGCCTAATGGTCCTAATGGGCCTAAGGGGCCTAAGGGGCCTAAGTGGCCTAATCGGCCTAATGGGCTTAATGGGCATAGTGGGCATAAGTGGCCTAATGGGCCTTAGTCGCCTAATTAGCCTAATAGAGATAAGTATGCCAATGGGCTTAATGGGATTAACGGGCCTAGGGGCTTAATGGGCCTAATTGTCTTGAGTGTCCTAATGGGCCTAATGGGCCTAAGTGGCCTCACGGGCCTAAAGGGCCTGAGTGGCCTAATGGGCCTAAGTGGCCTCATAGGCCTAATAGGCCCAATGGGCCTAAGTGGCCTATATGGCCTAATGGGCCTAATGGGCCTAATGGGCCTAATGGGTCTAAGTGGTCGAATGGGTTTAATGGGAAGAAGTTGCCTAATGGGTCTAATGGGCATAATAGGCTGAAGTGGCCTAATGGGCGTAATGGGACTAAGTGGCCTAATGTGCCCAATGGGCCTAAGTGGCCGAATGTGCCCAATGGGCATTAGTGGCTTACTGGGTCGAATGAGCTGAATGGTATGAATGGGCCTAAGTGGCTAATAGGCCTGAAGGGCCTAATGCGCCAAAGTGGCCTAATGGACCTAAGTGGTCAAATGGGCCTAAGTGGCCTAATGGGGCTAATGGGCCTAAGTGGTCGAATGGGCCTAAGTGGCCTAATGGGGTTAATGGGCATAAGTGGCCTAATCGGCCTAAAGGGCCTATTATGGAAAAGTGACCTAATGGACCTAAGTGGTCAAATGGGCCTAAAGTGGCCTAATGGGGTTAGTGGGCCTAAGTGGCCGAATGGACCTAAGTGGCCTAATGGCGCTAATGGGCCTAAGTGGTGAAATGAGCTTAAGTGGCCTAATGGACCTAATGGGTGTAGGGGGGCCTAATGGGACTTATTATCCTAATGGGCCGAAGTGGACCAATGGGCTTAATGGGACCAAGTACATGAATGAGCCAAATGGGGCTAAATGGCCCAACTGGCCTAATGGGCCTAATGGTCCGAATGGGCCTTAGTGGTCTGATGGGCCTAATGGGCCTTAATGGCCTGATGGGCCTCATGGTCCTAAGTGGTCTCATGGGACTAATGGGATTAAGTGGCCTAAGTGTACTAATTGTCCCAATCAACGGAATGGGCCTAATGGGCCTAAGTGGCCTAAAGGGCCTCGTGGGCCCAAGTTTATAAATGGGCCTATTTGGCCTTAGTGGCCCAATGGGCCTAATTTTCTTAAGTGGCCTCATGAGCCTAATAGGTTGAATGGGATGAATGGGCCTAATAGGCCTAATTGGGCTAATGGGGCTAAGTTGCTTAATGGGCCTAAGTGGCATACTGAGCCTAAGTGGCCTGAATGGGTCTAATGGTCCGAATGGGCCTAATGGTCTGAATTGGCCTAATGTGTTGAATGGGCCTAATGGGTCAAAGTGGCCAAATGGGCCTAATGGCCCAAATGGGGTTAATGGACCGAATGAGGTTAATGGGCCTAATGGGTCTAATGGGATGAATGGGTCAAATGAGCCGAAGTGGCCTAATGGGCCTAAGTGGCCTAAAGGGCCTAATGGTGCGAATGGGCTTAATGTCCCAAATGGGCCTAATGGGTTGAATGAGCATAATGGGCCTAATGGGCCAAAGTGGCCGAAGGGGCATAATGGGATAAACGGGCTTAACAGGTCTAAGGTCCCTAATGGGCCTAATGGGATGAATGGGCCTAATGGGCCTAAGTGGACTAATAGTCTTAAAGGACACAATATACCTAGTGGGACTAGGTGGCCTAATGGGCCTAAGGGGCCTAAGTGGACTAATCAGCCTAATGGGATTAATGGGCCTAATTGGCCTAATGGGCCAAAGTGGTCCAATTAGCCTAATGGGATTAAGTGGCCTAATGGGCCTAAGTGGCCTAATGGTCCTAGTGGGCCTAAGTGGCCCTCTGGGCCTAAGTGGCCTAATGGGCCTAAGTGGTGTAATAAGCCTAATGGGTCTAATGGGCCAAAGTGGCCTAATGGGCCTAAGTGGTCAGATGGGCCTAAGTTGCCTAATGGGACAAAGTGACCTAATGAGACCAAGTGGCCTAATGGGCCTAAGTGGATGAGTGGGACAAATGGGCCTAAGTGGACCGATGGGCCTAAGTGGCCTAATGGTCATACTGGGTGTAAGGGTCCTGATGGGCCTAAGTGGCCTCATGGGCATAATGGGCCTAAGTGGCATATTGGTCCTAATTGTCCTAATGGGCTGAATGGGACTAATGGGCCTAATGGGATGAATGAGGTTAATGGGCCTGATGGTCTTAGTGGACCTAACTGGCCTAAGGGGCCTAATGGTCCTAATAGGCTGAAGTGGCCTAATCGACCTAACGGGCTTAATGGGCCGAAGTGGCCTAATTGGCATAATGGGACTAAGTGGCCTTAGTGGCCTATTGAGCCTAAGGTGCTAAAGTGGCCTAATGGGCCTAAGTGGACCATTGGGCCTAAGTGTCCTAATGGGCCTAATGGGATGAAGTGGCATAATTGTTCTAATGGGCTTAATGGGCCTAAATTGCCTAATGGGCCTAATGGGATTAAGGGGCTTAATGGGCCTAATGGGCCAAAGTGCCGGGCCTAAGTGGCATAACGGGCCTAATGGACCTAAGTGGCCTAATGGGACTAATGGGCCTAAGTGGATTGATGAGCCTAATGAGATTAAGTAGCCTAATGGGCCTAAAGGGATTAAGTGGCCTCATGGGCCTAATGGGCTTCAGTGGCCTCATGGGCCTAATGGGCCTAAGGGGTCTAAGTGGACTAAGTGGCCAAATGGGCTTAATCAGCCTAATGGGCCTAATAGGATAAAGTTTTCTAATGGGCCTAATAGGACTAATGGGCCTAATGGGCCTAAGTGGCCTAATGGGCTTAAGTGACCTAATGAGCCTAATGGGCGTAATAGGCTTAAGTGGTCGAATGGGCCTGAGGGGCCTAACGTGCCGAATGAGCTTAAGTGGCCTAATGGGCCTAATGGGCCTAAGTGGACTAATCGGCCTAATGGAGCTAATGGGCATAATGGGCCCAAGTGGCTGGATGGGACTAATTGGTCGAATGGGCCTAATGTGCTTAGTGTACCTAAAGGGCCTAATGGGAATAAGTGGCCTAATGGGCCCAATGGGCCTAATGGGCCTAAGTGGCATAATGGGCCTAATGGGATAAATGGTCTGAATGGGCATAATGTGACTAGTGGGCCTAATAGGCCTAAGTGGCTGAATGGGACTAATGGTCCTGATGGTCCTAAGTGGCCGAATGGGGAAAATGGGCCTAAGTGGTCGAATGGGCTAAATGGGACCAATGTGCCTGGTGGGCCTAAGAGGCCCAATGGGCCTACTAGGCCGGATGGTCCTAAGTGGCCAAATGGGCCAAATGGGTTAGATGGGTCTAAGTGGCATAATGGACATGAGTGGCTGAGTGGGCCTAATGGGTCCAATTGACCTAAGTGGCCTAATGGGATTAATGGGCCTAATGGTCCTAATGGGTATTATGGGCCTAAGTGGCCTAATGGGCCGAAAGGGCCGAGTGGGCCTAAGTGGCCTGCCTAATTAGCCCAATAGGGCTAAGTAGCCTAATCTGCCTAACTACCCTAACAGGTCTAATGGGCCTAATGGGTATAATGGTCTTAAGTGGCCTAATGGGCCAAAGGGGCCAAATGGGACTAAGTGGCCTAATTAGCCCAATGGGCCTAAGTGGCCTAATGGGCCGAATGGGCCTAACGAGCCTAAGTGTCCTAAGGGGGTGAAGTGGCCTAATTTACCTAATGAGCTTTAGTGGCCTAATGTATCTGATGGGCCTAATGGGCCTCAGTGGCCTAATGGGCTTAATTGACCTAATGGGCCTAATGTTCCTAAGGGGCCTAATGGGCCTAATGAGCCTCAGTGGTCGAATGGGCCTAATTGGACTAAGGGTCCTAATGGGCCTAATGGGACTAAGGGGCCAAATAGGCCTAATGGGCCTAATGGGCCTAATCGGCCTAATGGGCCTAAGGGGTCTAATGTTCCAAATGGGCTTAACTGGCCTAATGGGCCTAATGGGCCTAAGTTTCTTAATAGGCCTAAGTGATCTAATCACCCTAATGTCATAGTGGGCATAATGGGCCTAAGTGGATGAATGGACCTAATTGTCCGAATAGGCCTAAGTGTCCCAATGGGCCTGATGGGCCCAATGGGCCTAAGTGGACTAATGGGCCTAATGGGCCCAATGGGACTAAGTGGCCTCATGAGCCTAAGTTTCCTAATGGGACTAAGTGGCCATATGGGTCTCATGGGCCAAATGGGCCTCATGGGCCTCAGTGGCCTAATGGGTCTCGTGGGCATAAGTGCTGAATGGGCCTAGTGGGATTAAAGGGCATAACCGGGCCAATGGGCCTAATTGGCATGATGGGCCTAATCAGCATAAGTTATCTCAAGGGGACAATGGGTATAATGGGCCTAAGAGGACTAAGTGGGCCTAATGGGTTGAATGTGCCTAAGTGGACTAATGGGCCTAATGTGCCCAATAGGCCTCATGGGCTGAATCTGCCTAAAGGGACTAATGGGATGAGTGGGTCTAATGGGATCAATGGGCCTAATGTAATGAATGTTCCCAGTGGCCCCAATGGTCCTAATGGGCGTAATGGGCCTAAGTAGCCTAATGGGCCAAAGTTACCTAAAGGACCTAGTGGTTCTAATGGGTTTATTAGGCCCAAGTGACCTGATGGGTCCAATGGGCCTCGTTGTACTCATGGGACTAGTGGTCCCAATGGGCCTTAGTGTCCTAATGGGCCTGATGGACCTCATGGGTGTGATGGGTCTCACGGGCCTCATGGGGGGAATGCCCCTCATGGGCCTTATGGGCCTGATGGGCCTAATTGTCTAAAGTTTCCTAGTGGGCCTAATGGTCCTAAGTTCCCTAATGGGCCTTATGGGCCTAATTGGCCTAATGGGGCTAATGGGCTTAATGGACCTAATGGGCCTAAGTGGCCTAAGTGGCCTAAGAGGGATAATTGACCGAATGGGGCTAATGGTCCTAAGTGCCCTAAGTGGCTTTATGGACCGAATGGGGCAAATGGAACTAATGGGTTTAGTGGGCCTAATGTTCCTAAGAATCCTAATGGGACTTATGAGACTAGGTGTCCTAATGGGACTAATGGACCTAAGTGGCATAATCGGGCTAATCGACTGAATGAGCCTAATGGGCCTAAGTGGCCTAAGTGGATTAATAGGCCTAATGGGCCTAATGGGACTAATGGGTTTAATTAGCCTAATGGTCCTAAGTGGCCTAATTGGCCAAATTGTCCAACATGGCCTATGGGGCCTAATGGGCCTAAGTGACTGAATGATACTAATGGGCATAATGGGACTAATGGGTTTAGCGGGCATAATGGGCCTAATGGACCTAATGGGCCTAACTTGAATAATGGGCCTAAGTGGCCTAATGGACCTAATGGGCCTAATGGGCCTAAGTGTCATAATCCCCCTAATTGAATGAATGGGCTTAATGGGCCAAAGTGGCCTAATGGGCCTAAGTGGCCTAAGTGGCCTAATCAGTGTCATTTAGCGAATGGGACTAATGGGCCTAAGCGGCCTAATGGTATTAATGGGCCTAATTCCTAAGTGTACTAGGTGGCCTAATGGGCCCAATCAAATTAATGGTCCTAATGGGCATAATGGACCTAAGTGGCCTAAGTGGTCTAGTCAGCCTAATCGTCTGAATGAGCCTAATGGGCCTAAGTGGACTAAGTGGCATAATCATCCCAATAAACTTAATGGGCCTAATGGACCAATAATCATAAGTGGCCTGATGGGCCAAAGTGGCCTAATCTTCCAAGTTGACCGAATGGGCCTCAGTGGCCTAATGGGCCTAAAGGTCCTAATGGGACCAAGTGGCATAATAGGGCTAATCAACTGAATGGGACTCAGTGGCCGAATTGTCCTAATCGACCAAATGGGCCTAAGTTTCCAAATGAGCCTAATGGGATAAGTGGCCTAATCGGCCTAATAAACTGAATGGGATGAATGGGCCTAAGTGGACTAATGGGTCTAATGGGTCTAATGGGTCTAAGTGGCCTAAGTGGCTTAATCGGCGTAATCGACCGAAAGCGACTAATGGTCCTTATGGGCCTAAGTGGCTGATTGGACCTAAGGGTATTAAGTGGTCGAATGGGCCTAATGGGCCAAATTGGCCAAATGGGGATAGTGTGCTTAATGGACTGAAGTTGCTGAATGGTCTTAAGTGGAATAATGGTCCTAATGGAACTAAGTGACCTAATGGGCCTAGTCACCCTAAGTGGCTGAATGAGCCTAATGGGACAAATGCACCAATGGGGTTGAATGGGCGTAATGGGCCGAATGGGCCTACTGGGCCTAATGGGCCTTAATAGCCTAATGGTCCAATGGGCCTCAATGGACTAATCAGTCTAATCGAACGAATGGGCCTAAGTGGAATAATGGGCCTAATAGGCCTTAGTGGTAAAATGGGCCTAATGGGTATGACAGGATGAAGTGGCCTAGTGGGTCTCATGGGGCTAAGTGGCCTAATGGACCTCATGGGCCTAAGTGGCCTAAGTGGATTAATGGGCCTAATGGGCCTCATGGGCCTAAGTGGCCTATTGTGCCTCATGGGACTAAGTGGCCTCATGGGCCTAATGGGATCAATGTGACAAAGTGTCATAATGGGCCTAATGGGATTAATGGGATTAATGGGCCTAGGTGCCAAATGGTCCAAATGGTCCAAAAGTGGCCTAAGGGGCCTAATGGGCCTAAGTGGCCTAATGGGCCTAGGTGGCCTAATGGGCTTAATGGGATTAACGGGTCTTTGGGCCAAATGGGCCTAATGGGACGGATGGGCCTAATTGGAATAAGTGGACTAATGGGCCTTAGTGTCCTAATGGGCCAAAGTTTCCTAATCGGCTTAATGGGCTTAATGGGCTTAATGGGCAAAATGAGCCAATTGGGCCAAATGGGTCTAAGTGGTCTAATGGGACTAATGGGACTAATTGGCCTAAGTGGTCTAATGGGCCTAATGGTCCTAATAGGACAAAGTGGTCTAATGGTTTAAAGTTGGCTAATTGGACCAATGTGCTTAATGGGCCAAATGGGCATAGTGGGTTTAATGGGCCTTAGTGTCCTAATGGGCCTAAGTGGCCTAATTGGCATAATGGGTTTAATGGGCCTAGTGGGCCTAAATTTCTTAATGAGGCTTAGTGGCCTAATCGGCCTAATGGGCCTAAGTGGACTCATGTACTTAATGGGATTAATGGGCCGATGGGTCAAATGGGCCCAATGGGCCTAATGGGTCGAATGGACCTAGTTAGCTTAAGTGCCTTAATGGACCGAATGGTCCTCATGGGCCTAAGAGGCCTAATGGGCCTGAGTTTCCTAATTGGCCTAATGGGATTAATGGGCCTAAGGGGCCTAATGGGCATAATTGGCCTAATGGGCCTAAGTGGCCTAATTTGCCGAATGGACTTAATGGGCCCAGTGGGCCTAAGTGGTCGAATGGGACAAAGTGGACCAATCATCCCAATGGGACCAAGTGTCCTGATAGGCCTAAGTGGCTCATTGGGCCGAATGGGCATAACGTGATTAATGGGCCTAAGTGGCCTAATGGGCCTAATGGTCCTAAGTAACTGAATGGGCCTAAGTGGACCAATGGGCCTAATGTGCCGAAGTAGACTAATGGGATTAATGGGTCTCAATGGCATCATGGACCTAAAGGTTCTTAGTGGCCTCATGGGCCTAAATTTCCTAAGTGGCATAATGGGCCTAATGGGCCTAATGGGTATAATGGGCCAAATGGGCCTAAGTAGCCGAATCAGACTAATGGGCCTAAGTGGCCCAATGGACCTAATGGGATGAATGGGCCTAGTGGCGTAATGGGCTTAATGGGTCGAATGGGCCTGAGTTACCTAATGGGCATAATGGGCCTAAGTGGCCTAATGTGCCTTAGTGGCTTAAGGGGGACTAAGGGGCGTAGTGGGTGTAAGTGGCCTAAGTGGCCAAATTGGCCTAATTGGACTAAGGGGCCTAAGTGGCCTAACATGCCTAATGGGCATAAGGGGCCTAAGTGACTTAATGGTTCTAATGGATCGATGTTGCCTAATGGGCCTAATGGACCTAAGTGGCCTAATAGGCCTAGTGGGCCTAATGAGCCTAAGTGGCTGAATGGACATAATGGGTCGAAGTGGCCTAATGGGCCTGATGGGCCTAATGTGCCTAGTGGGTCTAATGGGTCTACTGGGCCTACTACACCTAATGGTCCTAAGTGGCTTAAGTGGACTAATGGTACGAATGGGCCTAATCTGCCTAATGGGACAACTAGTCCTAAGGGGCCTAATAAGCCTAATGGCCCTAATGGGCCTAAGTGGCCCAATTTGCCTAATGGGCCTAATGGACCTAAGTGGCCTAATGGGCCTAATGAGAATAATGGGCCTAATTTTCCTAAGTGTCCTAATGGGCCTAATTGGTTTAATGGTCCTCGTGGTCTTAATGGTCCCAAGTGGCCTAATGGGCATATTGGGTCTAAGTGGCCAAATGGGCCTAAGTGGCCTGATGGGCGTAATGGGCCTCATGGGCCGAAGTGGTATCATGGGACTAAGTGGCCTCGTGGGGATCATGGGCCAAAGTGGCCTAATGGGCCTAATGGGACCAAGGGGTGAATTGGCCCAAGGGTATAATGGGCCTAATGGGACAAATTGGATGAATGTGCTTAACCGGACTTGGTGAAAAATGGTCCTAATGGTCTTAATGGGCCTAAGGGGCTTAATGAGATTAAGTAGCCTAATGGTCATAAGGGGCCTAATGGGACTAAGTGTCATAATGGGACTAGGGGGACTAATGGGCCTAATGGACCTAATGGACCTAATGGGCCTAAGTGGACTAAGAGGCCTAAGAGGCCTAAGTGGCCTAATGGGCCTAATGGTCCTAAGTGGCCTAATTGGCCTAAGTGGCCTAAAGGGAATAATTTCCCTAAGGGGACTAAGTGGCCTAATGGTCCTAAGTGGCATAATGGGCCTAAGTTTCCTAATCAGTCTATGGAGGCTAACGTGCCTAAGTGGCCTAATGGGACTAAGGGTCCTGATGGGCCTAAGGGGCTTAAAGGGATTAGATGTCCTAATGGGCTTAATGGTCTTAATGGGCCTAGAGACCAAATTGGACTAATGGCCTGAATGAGGCCAATTGGCCTAAGTGGCCAAAATGGGCCTAAGTGGCCTAATGGGCCAAGGTTGCATAATTGGCCTAATGGTATTAATGGGACTAATGGGCTGAATGGGCCTTAGTGGCCTAATGGATTGAATGGGACTAATTGGCAGAAGTGGCCTAATGGGCATAATGGGCCGAAGGGGACTAATGAGACAAAGTTTCCAAATCAGGCTAATGGGGTTAATTGGCCAAATGGGCCTCATGGGACTAATGGGCCTAATGGTCCAAATGGGCCTAAGTGGTCTAATCATCCTAATAGGATTAATGTGCCTAGTGGGCTGAAGTGGTCAAATGGGCCTTAGTGGCCTCATCGGCCAAATGTGCCTAAGTGGCCTAATGGGACTAAGTGGCCTAACTGGCTTAATGGGCTTAACGAGCATAGAGAACAAACGGGCCTAATAGGCCTGATGGGCCTAATGGGCCTAATGGGCCGAATGACCTTAATTAACCTAAGTAGCCCATTGAGTGTAATGGGCCTAATGTGCCTAAGTGGCCTAATGGGCCTAAGTTTCCTAATGATTTTAATGGTCCTAAGTGGGCCTAAGGGGCCTAATGGGCCTAAGTGGGCCTAATGGGCCAAATGGGACCAAGTGGCCTAATGGGCCTAAGTGGGCCTAATGGCCTAATGGGCCTAGGTGGCTGAATGGGCCTAGGTGGCATAATAGGCCTAGGTGGTCTAATGAGCCTAATGGGATGAAGTGTCCTAATGGGACTAAAGGGCATAATGGGTTAATGTGGCCTAATGGGCCTAGGTGGCATAATCGTAGTTTAATGTGACTAAGTGGCCTAATTGGCCTAGTGGGCCTAAGTGACCCAATGGGCCTAGTTGGACTAATGGGTCAAATGGGCTATATGGGTTGAATGATCCTAATAGGCATAAGTTGTCAAATTGGCTTAAAGGTCCTAAAGGGTCAAAGTGGCCTAATAGGCCTAAGTGGTCGAATGAGCCTAAGGGGCCTAATGGGGCTCTTGGGCGTAAGTGACCAAATGGGACTAAGTGGTCAAATGGGCTGAATGGGCATAATGTGCCTCATGGGCCTTAGTGGACTAATGGTCCAAATGGGACTAAGTTGCCTAATTGGAATGATGGGACTCATGAGCCTCATGGGTCTAAGTGGCCTAATAGGCCTAATGGGCCCAAGTGGCCAAATGGGCCTATGGGGCCTTAGTGACCCAATTTGTATAATTTGCCTAAGTGTCCTAATGGGCCTAATGGGATGAAGGGGAAGAATGTGCCTAATAGGCCTAAGTGGCCTAATGGGCCTATGTGGCCTAATGGGCCTAAGTGGCCTAATGGGCCCAAATGGCCAAATGGGCCTATGGGGCCTTAGTGGCCCAATAGGCATAATTTACCTAAGTGGCTTAATGGGCCTAATGGGATTAATGGGAAGAATGTGACTAATAGGCCTAAGTGGACTAATTGGCCTCAGTGGCATAATGGGCCTAATGGGCCTAATGGAAAGAATGGACCTAATAATCCTAAGTGGCTTAATGGGCCTAATGTGCCTAAGTGGCATAATCATACTAATGGGTTTAATGGGCCTAATGGACATAAGTGGACTAATGGGCGTAAGTGGACTAATGGACCTAAGTGGCCTAATGTGCCTAATGGACCAAAGTGGGAAAATGGTCATAATGGGCCAAAGTGGCCAAATCGGCCTAATGTGCCTAAGTGTCCTAATGAACCAAAGTGGCCAAAGGTGCCTAAGTGGCCTAATGGGCCTAATGGGGCTAAGTGTCCTAATGTGCCAAACAGGCCTAATGAGCCTAAGTGGCCTAATGGGTGCAAGTGTCTTAATGGGCCTAATGACCTCAAGTGGCCTAATGGGCCGAATGGACCTAATGGGCCTAATGAGCCTAATGGGACGAATGGGATGAATGAGACTAATGGGCCTTAGTGGCCTAATCAACCAAATGGGATTAATGGGCCTAAGTGGCTTCATGGACCTAATGGTCCTAATGGGATTAAGTGGGCTAATGGGCCCAATAGGCCAAAGTGGCCTAATGGGCCTAATGGTCTTAATTGTCCTGATGGGCCTCAGTCCTCCTAATGGGTGTAATGGGCCTAAATGGACTAATGGGACTAATGGTCCTAAGTGGCCTAAGTGCCATAATGGGAGTAATGGGCCAAAGTGGCCTAATGGGCCTAATGGGCCTAAGTGGCCTAATAGGCCTAAGTGGACCAATGGGTCTAATGGTCCTAAGTGGCGTAATGGGACTAATGGGTTAATTAAAATAATGGGATTAATGGGCCTTAGTGGACTAATAGGCCTTAGTTGCCTAATGGGCCTAATGGGCCTAAGTGGCCTAATGGGCATAATGGGCTTAAGTGACCTAATGGGTTGAATGGGCCTCACTGGCCTAATGGGATTAATGGGCCTAAGTGGCCAAATGGGCCAAATGGGCTTAATGGGCGTAAGTGGCCTAATGGGCCTAATATGCTGAATGGGCCTAAGTGGCCTAATGGACCTAAGTGGCCTAATGACCCTAAGTGGCCTAATGACCCTAAGTATACTAATGGGATTAAGTGGACTAAAAGGCATGATGGACCTAATGGGCCTAAGTGGCCTAAGGGGCCTAAGTGGCCTAATGGGCCTAAGTGACCTAAAAGGCCAAATTGGCCTAAGAGGACTAAGTGGACTAATAGGCCTAATGGGACTAAGTGGCCTAATGGACCTAAGCGGCCTAATGGGCCTAAGCGGCCTAATGGGCCTAAGGGTACTAAGTGTCATAAGGGGCCTAAGTGGCCTAATGTGCCTAATTGGACTTATGGACCTAATGGGCCTAAGTGGCCTAATGGGCCTCAGTGGCCTAATGGGCCTAATGCACTGAATGGGATTAAGTGGCATAGTGGACACAATGGGTCTAATGGGCGTAAGTGGCATAATGGGTCTAAGCGGTCTAATGGGCCTAAGGGGCCTAAGTGGCCTAAGGGGGATAAGTGGCTTAATGGGCCTAATGAAACTAATGGCACTAATGAGCCTAAATGGACTAATGGGCCTTTGTGGCATAATGGGCCTAATGCGCCGAATGCACTTAAGTGGCATAGTGTGCCTTAGTGGCCTGATGGGCCCACGTGTCCTAATGGGCCTAAGTGGCCAAATGGTCCTAAGTGGAATAATGGGTTTAATGGGTCTAATGAGCCATATGGGAAAATTGTCCTAATGGGCCTAATAGACCATATGGGCCTATGTTTCCTAATGGACCTTCTCCAATGGGCATATTGGGCAGAATGGGCCTAATGGGCTTAATGAGCCTAATGGGCCTAAGTGGCCTGATGGGCCGAATGGGCCTAATTGGCTGAATGAGTCTAAGTTCCCTAATTAGCCTAATGTGCCTCATGGTTCTAATTGGCCTAAAGGTCCTAAGTGGCCCAATGGGTCTAATGATCCTTATTGGCCTAATGGGCCGAAGTGTCCTAGTGGGTCTAATTGGCCTAATGGAAATAATGGTCCATATGGGGCTAAGTGGCCTAATGGGCCTAATATAATGGGATTAATTGTCCAAATTGGCCTAAGTGGTCTAATGGACCAAATGGTATTAATGGGCCGAAGTGGCCCAATTGTCCTAATGGGCCTATTTGGACGAATGGGACAAACTACCATAATGGGACAACTAGGTATAGTGGTCCTAAATTTCCTAATGGTTCTAAGTGGAAAAATTGGCCTAATGGCCCTAATAAATGAACCTGATGGCTCTTCACTCTCTTGGACCCCGATGATCCTACTGCCTCCTCTTTGTCTCCTATGGTTTTAAGAATATGATTGACCGTGATGGTGCCACTTCACCTGATCCATCATCTTCCTTATCTTGATTTATTTTTATTCCCTCTAAACTGATTTGGATTCTTGGTGTGGTCATTGCATGCTGCTCACCACCTCTATTTTGATCTATCCCTATGCATCGAACCCGCATTCTAGGTCTGTGTGTGTGGGTGCTTTATACGTCTTAGGTCGACTCTGGTGAGTGATCCTGGTGCCTTCTTTCTCCCCTACCTGTGATGGCCTACCCATCACATTTGTCTCCACTTTGGTCGCACTCTATTCGGGATCTGGGCCTACTTGGGATGGTGTTGGAGTAGGGATGGCAGTTTTCTCAGCTTAGGTTCATTCTTCTATTTGGTTCCTTCTCTATTTTTCATATATGGATTGAGTTCTCGTATGGTGATTTTTTTGGGATTGATTTTATTTCTCTATTATTGGCTCTCTATTTAATTTGACCAATGTGGTTTCCATATTGGTCCCTTGTCGAGGCCTCCATCTTCTCATCCTTACTGTGATCATTTCTCTATCTTTCCAGTGCGTGGGTCTTCATGGAGGTTCTGGGAGGTGCAGATTGAAGGTCTTAGGGTCTCTAGGAGAGAGAATGTCCCATATTTGAAGGTTTGAATGGTTTTTATGTCCTATTTCGATGTTCTTTTGGTGGTGAATTTTAAGTTTTATAGCGGTGATATGAAGACATCAGTGGTGATTAGTGGAAATCTTGGTTCATTTTTCTCTAGTTCTTAGCTCCAACGATGATGGTTGATGACAATGAAGGTGGTGTTCCTGCTGGCAATGTGGTGACTTTGACAGTGATGGTTACGACGATAATTTTCTGAGTGGAAGAAAACAAGGTGATAATGACAATGGGTTATGATTATAGTGAGAACTTCTTTGATGTGCAATATTTGATGCAGTGGTTGCATGATTTCTGGGATCTGTCATTGAGGTGACGGTTCCCGTGGTGATGATACTCATTTCAAATTTTAAACCTCTAGACTATTTTTGAAATTTTGATATGTGTCATGTTGTACGGTGTACGGTTCCCACTTTTTCCTCAAAGTGGATTTTATGAAAATTAAAAAAATGATTTGGAGGGCCTAATGGGCTTAAGTGGACTAATATGCCTAACGGGCCTAATGGTCCTAATGGACCTAACTGACCTAATGAGACCAAGTGGCCTAATGCGCCCAATGGTCCTAAGGGGCCAAATAAGCCTAAGAGGCCTAATGGGCCAAATGGATGATGGGCCTAATGGCCCTAATGGGCCTAGTGGGCCTAAGCAAATTAAGTGTCATAAAGGGCCTAATGGGCCTAAGTGGCTGAGTGGGCCTAAGTGTCATAATAGGCCCAATGGGATTAATGGAAATAAGTGGCCTAATGGGCCTAAGTGGTTGAGTGGGACTAAGTTTCCTAATAGGCCCAATGGTCCTAATGGGAATAAGTGGCCTAATGGGAATAAGTGGCCTAATGGGCCTAGTGGGCCTAATGGGACTTAGTGGACAAATGGTCCTAAGTGGCCAAATGGGCCTAAGTGGCCTAATGGGTCCAATGGCTAATGGGCCTAAGCGGCCAAAGTATCCTAATGGGACTAATGTGCTCAATAGTCCTAAGTGTGGAATAATGGGCCTAAGTGGATTAAGTGACCTAATGTGCCTAATGGGCCTAAGCAGCTTAAGTGACATAAGGGGGCTAATGGGCTCAATAGGCCTAAGTGGCCTAATGGGCCTAAGCGGCCTAAGTGGACTAATGGGCATAAGCGGCCTAAGTGGCCTAAGGGAAAAAATGGGCCTAATGGGATCAGTGGGCCTAAGTGGCCAAAGTTGCCTAATGGGCCCAAGTGTCCGGATATGCCTAATGGGCCTAATGGGCTTAAGTAGCCTAATGGGCCTAAGTGTCCTAATGGGCCTAAGTAGCCTAATAGGCCCAATGGGCATAAGGGGTCGAATGGTCTGAATGGGCCTAATGATCCTAATTAGGATAATGGGCCTAAGCGGCCTGAGTGGCCTCAGGTGCCTATTGGGCTTAATGGGACTAAGTCGCCAAGTGGGCCTAAGTTTCCTAATAGGCCCAATGGGCCTAATGGGCACAATTGGACAAATAGTCCTAAGTGGCCTAATGGGCCTTAGTGACCTAATGGGCCTAAGTGGCCTCATGAGCCTAATGGTTAATGGGTCTAGTGGGTCTGAGCGGCCTAAGTGGCCTAATGGGCCTAATGGGCCTAGGCATCCTAAGTGGCCTAATGGGCCTAATGGGCTTAGTGGGCTAAGTGGCCTAATGGGAATAAGCAGCCTAAGTGTACTAAGGGGCCAAATTGGCCAAATGGGCTCAATGGTCCTAAGTAGCCTAATGGGCCTAAGTGGCCTCATGGGCCTATGGACCTAATGGGCCTAAGTGGCCTAAGCGGTTTAAGGGGCCAAATAGGCCAAATGGGATCAATGGTCCTAAGTTTCCTAATGGTCCTAAGTGTCTGAATGGGCCTAAGTGGACTAATGAGCCTATGTGGCCTAAGTGGGCTAATGGGCTTAATGGGTCAAAGTGGCCTAATGGGCCTAATGAGCTTAAATGGTCTGATGGTCCTAATGGGTCTAATGGGGCTAATTAGCTGAATTGGCCTAATGGGTGGAATGGGACTAATGGGCCTAGTGGGCGTAATGGACCTCAGTGGCCTAATGGGCCTAAGTGGCCTAATTTTCCTAATGAGCCCAGGTGGCCTAATTGCCCTAAGTGGCCGAATCGACCTAATGGGCCGAATGGGCATATTTTGACTAATGGGCCTAATGGGCCAAATCTTCCTAATGAGCATAATGGGACTAAGTGGCATAATGGGCTTAATGGGCCTTTATGGGCCTAAGTGGCCTAATGGGACTAAGTGGCCTAATCGACCTAATAGGTCAAAGTGGCCTAATAGGTCTAATGGGCCAATTGGGTCTAAGTGTCCTAATGGTCCAAATGGGTATAATCAGACTAAGTGTCCTAATCAGCGTAATGGGTCTAATGGGCCTAAGCAGCCAAATCATCGTAATGGGCCTAATGGGCCTAAGTGGCCTAATGGGCCAATGGTCCTAAGTGGCCTAATGGTTCAAATGGGCCTAATGGGTTTAGTGGGATGAATGGTCCTAATGGTCCTATCTGGCCTAACGGGCCTAATGGGCCTAAGTGGCCTAATGAGCCTAATGGACCTAAGTGGCCAAATAGGCCTAATGCACATAATGGGCCTAAGTGGTCGAGTGGTCATAATGGGCCTAAGTGGCCTCATGGGATGAATGGGCCTAATGGGCCAAATGAGACTGAGTGACCTAATGGGATTAAGTGGCCTAATCAGCCAAATGGGCCTATTTAGGCCTTAGGTATTAGTGTTCCAATATAGTGTTTTGGGTCTGGGTTTTCAGATTTTTTTTATAATTGGCCTAAATTGGTCTAAATTGTCCTAAATGAATAAATGGCCAAATGACCAATGAGCCTAGTGGCCCAATGAACTAATGGTATAATGGCCTAATGACCTAAATGACCTAATTGGTCTAAATAGCCTAATAGCCAAATAGCCTAATGGCATAATTGGCATAATGGCCTAATTGGCATAAATGAACTAATTGGTCTAAATGGCCTAATTAGTCTAAATGGATTAAATGGTATTATGGGATTAAATTGTCTAATTGTATAATTGGATTAAATGGTACAATTGGATTAAATGGTCTAATCTGGCTAATTAGCCTTTTTAGCCTAATTCGCCTAAATTGGCGTAAATGGTCAAATCAACAAATGACCAATTAGCCTAATGGTGTAATGAACTAATGGGATAATGACGTAATGGCCAAATTGGTCAAAATAGCCTAATGACCTAATTGGGATAAATGACCTAGTTGTTCTAAATGGCATAATTGGTCCAAATGGATTAAATGATCTAATTGGAATAAATGGTCTAATTAGCCTAATTGTCCTAATTGACCTAAATGGTCTAATTATCCTAATTGAACTAAATGGATTAATGGACTAAATGGACTAATGGAATAATTGGACTGAATGGATTAAAGGCCTAAATTCCCTATGGCCTAATGACCTAATTGGCATAATGGCCTAATTGGCCTAAAGGGACTAATTGGCCTATATGGTCTAATTGGCCTAATTCGCATAAATGGCCTAATTGGCTAATTAAGCAAGTATCCAAATGAAAAAATGATCAAAATTACAAAGTTTTCAAATAACCAAATAACACAACATAAATGGAATTATACTAAAATGAATAGACAAGCGGAATCCATACCATACACAAGTTTATCTTGCTAATTAGTATGGATTGTTTATGTTATTTCACTAGTATTAAATTTATAATTAAATGTACATTTAGATGTTTCTTCATTTTATGGATTTCTTCAAAAGCTAAAATTTTAATTCATTATAGGTTTATCACTTTAATATTATTCAATAATGTAGTATTATACTAATCAATTTCATTTTCATATAGAATCATCTGGTATCAAAGGTCATGTTCCTCGAGCAAAATTATTTTCCTTAACTAGGAAGAAAAATAATGGAAGTTATGTAAATGCACAAACACAAGAAAATATTGTAAGTTTTTTTATTGATATCTCAAATTTGGATACATAATTCATAATTAAATATCTTGTTTATATTTTCAACAATGTGTCCTGGAGGCCCTCGATGAGAAAGAAGATGACAACATCGGGCCAACTGATCATTTGAGACAAGTATTAGGTGAGGAGCGCCATGGGATAGTATGATGTCGACCCATGAAAAACATTGTCCCGACTAGGTATTGGCCCTCATCTAGTGCCTCCCAAACCTATCAGACCACCAAGATGAAAAATGCACATGAAGAAGCAGATAAGGCCAAAAAAATTGCTATAAAGGAGTGTGAAAGAAGTAAATTGGTCACAAACAGTTCCTGAATGATCTGTCAGTTATAAGTCCACCACTTCCATGAGAGACTTCTATTACTTTTGATTCATGTATGAAATCAATTCTCTCTTTATATGATACCTTGATTTATTTCAATGAGGTTCCTAGTGGTGGTCAAGTTGATGGCGGTGGCGGTGGTGGTGGTGGAGGGGGGGGGGGTGGCAGTGTTGGTGACGAAGGCGGTGATGGAAGTGGTAGTGTTGGTTGTTTCAAGAATATCGGAAGCTTGAAAATATGTACAGTATATTAAAATTTATTTTAATAATCGTTGCCTGAAACCAAGAGATAGGATCTCGCACGACAAATTTAAAATTAATATATTTAATGTTTAAATAAATAAACACTTATTCTTAAGAACTTTATTCGTTTGTGAATGTTGATCATCCTAAAAGACCCTTTCTGATTACCATCATTGCACTGTGAGGATCCTAGGATAAAATTTCTCTAGCGGCAATCCACATGTGCTCCTATGATCTCTAAGAAACACCACTCGATCTCTAGGTGATAATGTAGTGAGTCCAATGTCTTATGTTGCTCGTTCGTAATCACTCATTCTTTGGTCTTGAAGAAATATTTCTTACACTTCTCATTCTTTAGAGAGAGAGAACAAGTAGTTGAGAAATAATTCATTATGAGCAACAATTTTTTATTCTCAATTTTTGGATGCTCTACAAAATAGACATATATTCCTATCTATAGAGTTAATATTTAAGTTAGAATATTATTTCATTGCATACCAGCCATTAAATAACATTAATTATGTTCAATAAATCTCATACCGCATAATATTATTATATAATTATTATTTTTTGGTACACGCAAACTTGAATAATAACAAATATTATATAATGGTCTTGTTAATTAATATTTTTCGATGGACTCGTTCTTGGTCCATTCAAACTCCTATATCATTTATTGAACAACCGAATAAATATTTTATTAATAAATAAATATTTTATTTACAATCTACTGAATAAATATTTATTAAAATATTAAATAAAAAAATATATTTTATTCACATGTCGGCGAATAAATATATAATTAATTTATGTGATCAATATAAATTGAATAAAATTATTCCCCATACTTGATAATAATATTGATTCCATTAATTAAACTCAAATACAATTTAATCGAGATCAAAGAAAACACTTAGTGTGTGACCCTCTAGGATTCCTTATCATTGACATTAGGCGGACTTGCCTAAAGTCTGAGATTACTATCTAGCAACGGGTCAAATCACCCAAGAGAAAGAACTTGATGTCACAACATCGAAAACCAAATACGAACACTCACTATGTAATATAATCGCCTTTTCACAATATCTCCTCAAGAAGGTTGTACATCTGTGTCACCAACCTATAGGATAGATATGTCTTCCTTTGACTATCTGAAATAAACACATCATTACACCATGGACATGAAATTTAATGTGAGGGTTTTATTCCAATAAAAGGGTCGAGATATCAGCTTCTATAAAGATGGAAGGGAAAAATTATTCCTCAACTTATTCATTAATGACATGTCACTCGTGACATACCCAATGTATCCAACTTTTCCATGAGCTGTTAACATCGTGGTTTATGACATACATCTAATTATGTGAGTTGTGAAATGATTTAATAATAATCTTAAAGTCTAAGGACTGTCACACATAGTCATAGATAGGAATATCCGATGACAGCAAAACATCCAGAATTCCTACTGGCGGGTCTGTTATCATAATCTCCCATCTTGGAGATTACCAAGTGCAAAATTCATGACAAGAAGCCTCATCTGCTTATGATTACTCGTACCTGAAATTCTATGTATTGTGTTTCCCTTCATAGTATGTTATCTAAATGTCCTAAATGGCCTAATTGGCCTAAATTGGCCTAAATGGCCAAATTGGCCAAATTGGCCAAATTGGTCTAAATGGTCTAAATTGGCCTAAATGGCCCAATTGGCCTAAATTTCATAAATTACCTAATTGGAATAATTGGACTAATTGACCTAAATGTCTTAAATTGTCCAAATTGGCATAAATGGACTAATTGGACTAAATGACATAATTGGCCTAAATAACCTAAATTAACCGAATTGGACTAATTGACCTAAATTGCCTAAATTGTCTAATTGGTCTAATTTTCCTCAATGGAATAATTGGCCTAAATGACATAAATTTCCAAGAATCAGCTTAAATGTCCCAATCATCCTAATTGGCCTAATCGGCCTAAATTGGCCTAAATGGACTAATTGGCTGAATTGGATTAAATGGTCTAAATTAGCTTAAATAGCCTAAATGACCTAAATTGGCCTAAATGGACTAATTGGTCTAAATGGACTAAATTGAACTAAATAACCTAAATTTTATAATTGGACTAATTGTTCTAAATGACCTAAATGTACTAAATGGAATAATTGGCCTAAATGGTCTAAATGACCTAAATGAAAAAATTGATTAATTAGCCTAAAAGGTCTAATTGGCTGAATTGGCCTAAATGGCCTAATTGACCTAATTGGCCTAAATAGCCTAAATGGACTAATTGGAATATTTTTCCTAATTAGGCTAAATGGCCTAAATTGTCCTAATTGGTCTAAATGGCCTAAATTGGTCTAAATGGTCTAAATGGCCTAATTGGCCTAAATGACCTAAATGGCCTAAATGAACTAATTGGCCTAAATGACCTAATTGGTATAATTAGCTGAAGTGGCCTAAATTGACCTAAATAGCCTAAATGGGCATAAATGGCATAAATTGGCCAAAATGGTCTAATTGGATAATTGGTCTGAATTGCCTAATTGTCCTAATTTTACTAATTTGTCTAAATGGGCTAAATTGGCCTAAATGGCATAATTGTCCCAAATGGCCTAAATTGTCAAAATTGGTATAATCGGCCTAATTGGTCTAAATGGCCTAAATAGCATAATTGGGCTAAATTGCCTAAATTGTGTAATTGACCCAATTGGCCTAATTGGACTAAATGGCCTAAATTAGTCTAAATGGCCTAAATGGACAAAATTTTCCTAAATGGCCTAATTGGATTAAATTGCATAATTGGACTAATTTGACCAAATGGTCAAAGTTGGTATAATCAGATTAAATGGCCTAGTCAACCTAATTGACTTAATTGGTCTAAATTGCCAAAATTCGCCTAAAGGGCATAATTTACCAAATTGGCCTAAGTGGTCTAAATTGGCCTAAATGGCCTAAATGATCTAAATTGGCCTAAATGACCTTATTAGCTTAAATGTCCTAAATTGGACTAAATGGTACAAATGAGATAAATTTCCTAATTGGTGTAATTGGAGTAATTGGTGTAATTGGCGTAATTGGCGTAATTATCTTAATTGGCCTAATTTGGACTAAATGGCCTTAATATTCTAATTGGCCTAATTTGACTAAATTGGTCTCATTGGACTCATTGGACTAAATGACCTAAATTAGTCTAAATGTCCTAATTAGCCAAAATGGCCAAAATGGCCTAATTGGCCTAATTGACCTAATTGGCCTAAATGACCTAAATTGGCCTAAATGGTCTAATGGGCCTAATGGGCCTAAGGGTTGAATGCGCCTGAGTGGCCTAAGTGGACTAATAGGTTTAATGGGATGCCAAATGGTCCAAATGGGTCTAATGGGATTAAGTGGCCTAATGGGTCTAAGTGGCCTAATCGGCCTAATGAGCCAATTGGGCCTAATTGGCCTAATGAGCCAATTTGGCCTAAGTGGTATAATGGGTCTAATGGGAATAATGGGATTAAAGGAATAATTGGAAATATGGGCCTAATTGTCCATATGGTCCTAATTGGCCTTATGGGTCTAAATTAACCTAAACAGCTTAAATGTCCTAAATTGGCCTAATTGGCCTAAATGGCCTAAATTGGACCAGATGAATTAAATTGTCTAATTGAACTAATTGTACTAAATGAACTAAATGGCCTAAATTTCCTAATTGGCCTAAATGACCTAAATGTGCATATTGATTAATTGGCCTAAATGGACTAAATTGGCCTAAATGGTGTAATTGGCCTAATTGGCCTAAATGGATTAATTAGACTAAATGGCCTAATTGGTATACATTTCCTAAATGGATTAATGTTCCTAATTAGTCTAATTAGTCTAAATGTTCTAAATTATCCTAAATGGCATAAATTGGCTTAACTGCTCTAAATGGATTAATTTGGTCTAAATGGTCTAAATGGCCTAATTGGCCTAAATGGACCAAATGGAATAATTGATATAATTGGCCTAAATGGCCTAAATGACATAATTGGTATGATTTTCCTAAGTGACCGAAATTGACCTAAATAGCCTAAATTGGCCTAAATAGAATAAATTGGCCTAAATGGCCTAATTGGTCTAATTGGCATGAATTGCCTAATTGGACTAAGTTTCCTAATTGGTCTAAATGAGCTAAATTTTCCTAAATGGACTAATTTTCCTAAATGACCTAAATGGACAAAATTGGTCTAATTGATCTAAATGGACTAAATTTGACTAAATGAAATAATTAGGATAAATTGACTAAATTATGTAATTGACCTAATTGGACTAATTAGCCTAAATGGCATAAATTGGTCTAAATGGCCTAAATGGAAAAAAAATTACTAAATGGACAAATTGGATTAAATTGCCTAAATTGCATAATTGGCATAATTGGACCAAATGGTAAAAATTGGCCTAATCGACCGAATTGACCGGATTGGTCTAAATTACCTAAATTTGACTCAAGGAAATAATTGGATGAATTGACCTAAATGGTCTAAATTGGACTAAATAGGCTAAATGACCTAAATCGGCCTAAATGTCCCAATTAGCATAAATGTCCTAAATTGGCCTAAATGGCCTAAATGAACTAAATTGCCTAATTGGACTAATTGAATTAATTGGCCTAAATTGGCCTAAATGGCATAAATATTTTGATTGGACTAAATGCCCTAAAGGACCTAAATTGGCCTAATTTTCCTAATTAGCCTGAATTGGTCTCATTGGTCTCATTGGCCTAAATGATCTAAATTGGCCTAAATGGCCTAAATGGATTAATTTTCCAAAATATCCTAAATAAACTAATTGTCCTAATTGACCTAAATGAACTAAATTGGCCTAAATGGACTAATTGGTCTAATGGGACTAAGGGTCGAATGGGCCTAAGTGGCCTAGGTGGCCTAATGGATCTAATGGGTGTTAAGTGTCAAAGTGGGCCAAATGGGCTTTAAGTGGCCAAATGGGCAAAATGGGCCAAATGTTGTACTTGAGGTGGACCAATGTACTATTCATGAGAGAGAAGCTCCAAGTTTTAGAGAGAAGAAGAAGTTTCCCTATTCACTTTTCTTGAAGAAGTGTAGACGAATTGAAGTGAAAGAGAAGATACAAGATCACAACATTGTATTTAGTTGATCATCGTAGTCAATGTTTATTGTAATCAGATAATTACCTTATTTTTTTCATCAATCGTATTCATCTGATCATCGTATCGAGCTGGATTAATCAAATCAAGATTTTTGTAATAGGTATTCAAGACTGTGGAAGATGGAGATTTGAAGTGGTGTTGATTCATATCTATCCCATTCTATCAAAGTTATATTTTTTTGTACTGGGGAGAATCATACCGATAAGAATCATATCGGGAAAGTTGTATCGCGAAGAATCATATCAGGGAGAATCGTACTCAGAGGAATCAAACTGGGAAAATCAAACTGGGAAAATCAAACTTGATTTTTTTTCTTAACAAAGTCCAGGAAGTTCTTACCATATTCTAGGTAAGAAATTGATGAATTGTTTTCAATTGAATACATTTTTGGAATTGAAAATAAGCATAGGTAACATGAGTAGTTACACACTCATTGAATTAACCAATTTGTGCTAAGAGGGTGAACATGCACTATTGGATTGTTTACATAGTGCTACGCAGCTGAAAGGGTATATCCTACTCGTTGTAATCTAATGATTGTTTTCTAGTGGATTGTGTGGTATTGGATCACTTCCATACCAAACCAAGGATGTAGCTATTCTTATTGAATAATGAATCTTGTAAATACTTGTGTTTATGTGGATGTGTGTTTGAATTGTTTTCAATAGGGAATATAATCTTTAACAAGAGGTGAAGGTTGTTTCATTTGAAAAGAAATATAAGAGAAAAAAGTATCACTGATTCACCACTCCCCCTCTCATTGATACAATCATCCATTAGGCACTTTCAAGTGGTATACCAAGGTGCCTAATAGGCCTAATGGGCCTGATGGGCCAAATAGTCCAAATGGGCCTCACTGGCTTCATGGGCCAAATGGGCCAAATGGGTATAAGTGGCCTAAGTGGCATAATGGGACGAATGGGACTCGATGGCCTAATGGGCCTAATGTGGCTAATGGGCCTAATGACCCTGATGGGCCTAATGGGTTTAATGGGTCCAAGTGGATTAATGGGCCAAAATGGCCTTAATGGCCTAATGGGGCTAATGAGCCTTAGTATCCTAATGCGTTGAATGGGCCTAAGTGGTCTAATGGGCCTAATGGGCCTAAGTGGCCTAATGGGATTGATGGGAAAAATGGGCCTTGGTGGGATCATTAGACTAATGGGCCTAATGGGCCTAAGTGGATGAAGTAAACTAATGGGCCTAATGGGCCTAATGGGCCTAATAGGCCGAAGTGGCCTAATGGGTCTGATGAGCCTGATCGGCCAAATAGTCATAATGAGCCCTAGTGGCCCAATGGTCCTAATTGTATTATAGGCCTAATGGGACTAATGGGCTTAATTGGCCCAATGGGCCTAATGAGCCCAATGGGCCTAAGTGGCCCAATGTGCCTAGTGGGCCTGATTAGCCTCATTGGCCTAATGGTCCTAATGGGCCTAACTGGCCTAAGTGGGCTAATGGGCGTAATGGGCATAATGTTCTTAATGGGCCTAAGGGTCTTAATGGGCTTAATGGGCCTAATTGTCTTGATGGGCCCAATGGGACTAAGTGTCTTGATGGGTCGAATGACCTTAAGTGGCAAAATTGGCCTATGCGGCGGAATGGGTCAAATGGGCCTAATGGACCTCAAGGCCCAAATGGGCCTCATTGGCCAAATGGGCATAATGGGCCTAATCAGCCTAATGGGACTAAGTGGCTTCGTGGGCCTAATGGGATTAATGGGCCTAATGGGCCTCCTAGGTCGAAGTGGCTCAATGGGCCTAGTGGGACTAATGGGCCTATGTGACTTAATGGGCCTATGTGCCTGAATGGGAATAATGGGCCTAATGGGATGAAGTGGCCCAATGAGCCTAATGGGCCTAAGTGGACTCATGGGACCAATGGGCCTATTGGGCCTAAGTGGCCTAATGGTCCTAATGGGCCTAATGGAACTAATGTTCCTAAGTGTCCTGATGGGCCTAATGATCCTAGTGGGCCTCATGGTCTCCAGGACCTAAGTTCCCTAATGGTCATAATGGGACTAAGTGGCCTAATGGGCCTAGTGGGCCTAAAGGACTTAATCGGATTAATCAGCCTAATCGGCCGAATGGGCCTAATTAGCCTGATAAGCCTGATGGGTCTAAGTTACCTCATGGGCCCAATGGTCATAATGTGCCTAATGGACCTAAGTGGTCAAAGTGGGCCTAAAGGGCCTAATGGTCTGAATGGGCCTAAGTGGACTAATGGTCCCAATGCGCCTCATGGGCCTAAGGGGCCTACAAGGTTGAGTTGGACGAATGGGAAGAATGGGCCTAGTGGGCCCAATGGGTCTAATGGGACTAAGTGGACTAATGAGCCTAATTTGACTAAAGGTATTAGTGGTCCTAATGGGATTAATGAGCCTAATGGGTCTAATGGTCCTAAGTGGCATAATGGGTCTAATGCGCCTCATGGCTCTCAGGGGCCTAAGTGGACTCATGGGCCTAATGGGCTGAATGAGCATAAGTGACATAATGGGCCTGATGGGCCTCATGGGTAGAATGTGCCTCATGGGCCTCATGGGCCTAATGGTCCTAATGGGACTCCTGGTCATAAGAGTCCTAATGGACCTAAGTTCCCTAATGGGCCTAGTGGGCCTAATGGGCCAAATGGGCTAGATGGACCAAATTGGCCTAAGTGGCCTAAGTGGCCTAATCAGGCTAATCGAATGAATGAGACTAATGAGCCTAAGTGGCGTAAGTGGATTAAAGGGCCCAGTGCGACTAATGGGTTTAATGGGACTAATGGTTCTAATTTTCCTAATGGGCCTAATGGGCCTACATTGCATAATGGGCCCAATGGGCCTAGGTGGCCTAATCGAGCTAATTGATTGAATGGTCCTAAGTGGCCTAAGTGGATTAATGGGCCTAATGGGCCTAATGGGTTTAATGGTTCAAATGGGCCTAAGTGGCCTAATGGGACTAATGGGCCTAAGTGGACTAATGGGTCTAATGAGACTAAGTGGCCTAATTCCCCTGATCGATTTAATGGGCTTAATGGGCCGAATGGTCCTAAGTGGACTAATGTGACTAATGGGCCTAAGTGGCTTAATGGGCCTAATCAGCCTAAGTGGACTAAGTGGATTAATCGTCCTAATCAAATGATGGGACAAATGGGCCTAATGGGCCTAAGTGGCATAATGGACCTAATGCGTAAGTGGACTAAGAGGCCTAATGGTCCTAAAGGGCCTAATGGTCATAATGGGCATAATGGGTCTAAGTGGCCAAATTGGTCGAATCAACCTAATCATCTGAATGGGCCAAATGGTCCTAAGTGGACTAATGGGACTAATGGGCATATGTGGCATAATCGTCCTAATCAACCAAATGGCCCTAATGGGCCTAGTGGGCCTAAGTGGTCTAATGGGACTAATGGGCATAACAGGTCGAAGTGGCCTAATCTGCCTAATCGACCGATTGGGGCTATGTGGACTAATGGGCCTAATGGGCCTAAGTGGACTAATTAGGATAATCGACCAAATGGGACAAATTTCCAAATCGGGCTAATCGATCGAATAGGCCTAACGGGCGTAATGGGCCTAATGGGCCTAATAGGCCGAATGGGTCTAAGTGGTCTAAGTGGCCTAATCGGCCTAATCAGCCAAATGGGCCTAATGAGCCTAAGTGTAATAATGGGACTAATAGGCCTAATGGGTCTAAGTGGCCTAAGTGGCCTAATCGGACTAATCCATTGAATGGGCCTTATGGGCCAAAGTGGTCGATTGGGACTAATGGTCCTAAGTGGTCGAATGAGCCAAATTGGCCTAATAGGGTTAATGGTCTGAATGGGCCTAAGTGGACAAATGAGATTATGTGGCATAATGGCCCTAATGGGCATAAGTGGCCTAATGGGCCTAATTGGCCTGATGGGCCTAATAGGTCTAATGGTCATAAGGTGCCTAAGGAGCCTAAGTGGACTAGTGGGCCTAGTGGGCCTAATTGGATTAATGGACCTAATGGGACTAATGGGACCAAGTGGCCTAATGAGTCGAATGGGTCTCATGGGCCTTAGTGGCCTCATGGGACCAATGTTCCTAATAGGACTAAGTGTCCTAATGGGCCTGATGGGCCTCATGGGAAGAATGCTCCTCCCGGCCAAATGGGTCTAATATCCCTAATGGTCCTAAGTGGCCTAATGGGCATAACGGGCCAAAGTTCCCTAATGGGCTTAGTGGACTTAATGGGCCTAATGGGTCTAATGGGGCTAGTGGACCTAATTGGCCTAATTGGCCTAAGTGACCTAATTGTGATAATTGACTGGATGGGCCTAATGGGCCTATGTGACCTAAGTGGATTAACGGTCCTAATTGTCCTAGTGGGACTAATGGATTTAATGGGCCTCATGGGCCTATGTATCCTAATAGGCCAAGGTGGCCTAATCGAGCTAATCGACCGAATGGGCCTAATGGTCCTAAGTAGCCTAAGTGTCTTAACGGGCCAAATGGGCTTAATGAGACTAATGGGTTCAATGGGCATAATTGTCCTAATGGGCCTACGTGACCTAATGGGACTAAGTGGAAAAATAGGACTAATGGGCCCAATGGGAATAATGGGTTTAATGGGCCTAAGTGGGGTAATGGGCCTAATGGACTAATGGGCCTAATGAGCCTAATGGGCCTAAGTAGCCTAATCCCCCTAATTAACTAAAAGGGACTATTGGACCTAATGGGCATAAGTGTTCTAATGGGCCTAATCGGCCTAAGTGGCCTAATTTGCCTAATCGACCTAATCAAATGATGGGACAAATGGGCCTAATGTGCCTAAGTGGCCTAATGGGCCTAATGGGCCTAATGCCTAAGTGGCCTAATTGGCCTAAGGGGAATAATGGGCCTAAGGGGACTAATCAGCCTAATCGCCCGAATGAGCCTAATGGGCCTAAGTGGTCTAATGGGCCTAATGGGCCTATATGGCCTAATCGGCCTAGTCAATAGAATGGGCCTCGTAGACGTAATAGGTCGAAGTGGTCTAATGGGCCTAATGGGTCTAAGTGGCATAATATGCCTAATCGACCGAATGGTCCAAATGGGCCTAAGTGGTCTAATGGGCCTAAATGGTCTAATGGTCCTAAGTGGCATAATCGGTCTAATCGAATGAATGGACCTAAGTGGTCGAATCGGCCTAATCAATTGAATGGGTCTAATGGGCCTAAGTGGCCTAATGGGCATAATGGGTCTAAGTGCCCTAATCGGCCTAATCAATCGAATATGACTAATGGGACTAAGTGGCCTGATGGACCTAATATGAGTAATGGTTCTAAGTGCCCTAAGTGGCCTAATTGACATAATTAATCGAATCGGACTAATGGGCCTCATGGGCTAAGTGGATGATTAGGACTAATGGGCCTAAGTGATTGAATGGGCCTAATGGGCCAAATTGGCCAAATGGGGTTACTGGACCTAATGGGCCTAAGTGGACGAATGGACTTAAGTGGTATAATGGGCTTAATGGGCCTAATGTGTGTAAGTGGCCTAATGGGCCTAATGGGATGAAGAACCCTAATGGGTCTAAGTGCCCTAATGGGCCTAGTGGGCTTACGTGGTTGAATGGACCTAATGGGACAAATTCACCTAATTTGTCTAATGGGTCTAATGGGTGTAAGTGGCCTAATGGGGCTAAGTGGCCAAATGGTCCTAGAGAGTCGAAGTGGCCTAATGGGTCTAATGGGCCTTGTGGGACTAAGTGACCAAATGGTCCTAATGGGCCTAATGTGCCTAATTCGCCAAATGGGCCTAATGGTCCTAATGGGTGTAAGTAGCATAATGGGACTAAGTGGACTAATGAGATTAGTGGTCCTAAGTGGTCGAATGGGCCTAATGGGCCTAATGCGCCAAATTGGTCGAATGGGCCGAATGGGCCTAATGGGCCGAATGGGCCTAGGTGTCCATATGGGACTAATGAGCCGAATGGGACTAATGGGACTAATGGTCCTAATGGGACCAATGGGCTGAATGGGTCTGATGGTCCTAATGGGACCAATGGGCCTAATGGGCATAAGTGGCTGAATGGGCCTAAGTGGCCTAATGGGCCTAAGTGGTTGAATGGGTTTAACGGGCGGAATGGGCCTATGAGGCCCAATGTTCCAAAGTGGCCTTATGGGCCTAATGTTCGGAATGGTCCTAATGGGCCTAATGGGACTAATGGTACTAATGGTCCTAGTGGGCCTAATGGGCCTAATGGGCCCAGTGGGCCTAAGTGGCCAAATGGTCTAATGGGTCTAAGTGGCATAATGGGACTAATGGTACTAAGGGGCCTTAGGGGCATAATCAGCCTAATTGAATGAATGGGCCTAATGGGAATAATGGGCCTAAGTGACATAATGGGCCGAATTGGCCTTAGTGGTAGAATGGGCCTAATGGGCCTGATGGGACGAAGTGGCCTAATGGGCCTCATGGGCCTAAGTGGAATAATGATATTAATGGGCCTAAGTGGCCTAAGGGTTCTAATGGGCCTAACGGGCATCATGGGCCTAAGTGGTATAAGGGGCCCAAGTGGCCTAATGGGCCTCATTGTCCATAGTGGCCTTACGGGCCTAATGGACCCAAGGGGCCTAAGTGGATTAATGGACCTAATGGGCCTAATGGGATTAATAGGATTAACATTCCAAGGTTTCAAATGGGACTAACTAGCCTAAGGGGCCTAATGGGCTCAAGTGGCCTAATGGGCCTAAGTGGCCGAATGAACTTATTGGGCTTAAGGGGTCTATGGGCCGAATGGGCCGAATGGGCCTAATTGTCCTAAGTGGCCTAATGGGCCTGAGTTTCCTAATGGGCCAAAGTTTCCTAATCAACCTAATGGGTGTAATGGGCCTAATGGGCCTAAGTTCCCTAATGACCCTAATGGTCTTCTTGGGCCTAAGTGGCGTAATGGGTCTAAGTAACCTAATTGGCCTAATGAGACTAATGGGTCTAGTGGGACTAAGTAGACTAATGGGCTTTAGTCGCATAATCAGCCTAATTAGCTTAAGTGGACTAGTGGGCTTAATGGGATTAACGGGCACAGGGGACTAATGGGCCGATTGGGCATAGTGGACCTAATTATTCTAAGTGGCCAAATGGGCCTAATTGTCATAATGGACCTAAGTTACCTAATCGGCCTAATGGGATTAATGAGCCTAATGGGTCTAGTGGGCCTAATGGGCCTAAGTGTGATAATGGGTCTACTGGGCCTAATGGGCCTAAGTGGCCTAAGTGGCCTAATTGACCTAATCAACCAAATGGGCATAATGGGCCTAAGTGTCCTAATGGGCCTAATGGACCTAATGAGTCTAAGTGGCCGAATCAGCCTAATCGACTGAATGGGCCAAATGGGCCTTATGGGCCTAAGTGGACAATTGAGCCTAAGTTGTTGAATGGGCCTAATGGGCCAAATTGGCTGAGTGGGGAGAATGGGCCTAAGTGGCTGAATGGGCTTAAGTGGTATAATATCCCTGATAGGCCTAATGGGCATAAGTGACTTAATGGGAGGAATGGGCATAAGTGTCTTAATGGCCCCGGTGGGCCTCAATGGCTGAATGAGCCAAATTGGCCTAATGTGTCTAATTTTCTTAATAGGCCTAATGGGCGAAAGTGGTTTAATGGGTCTAATGGGACTAGTGGGCCCAAGTGCCCAAATGGGCCTAATTGTCTTAATGTGCCTAATGGACCTAAGTGGCCAAATGAGCCTAATGGGTCGAATGGGCCTAATGAGCCTTATGGGCCTAATGGGTCTAGTGGGACGAAGTGGCCTCATCGACCTAAGTGGCATCATCAGCCTAATTGGCTTAATGGGCCTAGTGGGCCTAAGTGGTCGAATGAGCTTAATGGGCCAAAGTGGTCAAATGGGCCTAAGTGACGTAGTCGACCTAAGTGGCCCAATGGGCCCAATTGGCCTAATGGGCCTAGTGAACTTATGTCCGAATGGGCCGAATGGGACTAAGTGGAAAAATGGGCCTAATGGGCCTTAGTGGCCCAATGGGCCTAAGTGGTCAGACAGGTCTAATGGGCCTTAGTGGCCTCATGGGCGTAAAGGGACTAATGGGCCTAAATGGACTAAGATGACTAATGGGACTAATTGGCCTAATGGGAAGAATGACCATAATGGACCTAGTGGGCCTAATGCGCCTTAAGTGGCCCAATGGGCCTAATGGGATGAATGGGCCTAGTGGCCAAATGGGCATAATAGGCCTAAGTTGCCTAATTGGTTGAATGAGTCTAAGTGGCCTAATGGAACTAATGGGCCTAAGTTCCCTAATGGGCCTAAGTGGCCCAATGGGCCTAATGGGTATTGGATATAAGTGTTCTAATAAGTTGAAGTGATATGGATCAGATTTAGCTCAAGGAGAATAATTTTGGGCTTGATAAAAAAATTTAAGCCCAATTGTTATTCGAATTGGACCAACCCGCACTTCTTGACATCCAACACCATGGTGGGTCACAATACACTTATTTGGGGCCCAAAATTAGTTACACACATTGAAATGGATGGAAATTCATAGCAACACATTAAATAAGAGAGAGAAGGTAGAGAAAAGCATCATTAAGAAGGAATCCCGCTACTTTAGCTTGTGGGGTCATTAAATGGAATGGGAAAGTGTTGTTTTGTGTTTTTTATGTGCCTTTTGGGTTCCCCATGCCTTGTAACTTGAATTAGGGAATTTTCCTTTCTTTATTTTGTCTTTATAATGTATTTTCACCCCTTTGTAATGATGATACTTGAATGTGGCGGATTTTGGAAGCTTATTGTGCTTTCCTATTGCTTTAGCCTCTTCCCATAGTCCGTAATTAGTGGCGTATCTCCATTGCTGGTGACGTGGTCTTTAAGCATGGTGTAACCTTGGTGGGTGGAATTGCCTTTAAGCCTTGGTTGATTTGGCTCCATTACGTTGGTCCTCTTTTCTTACTTGTTTTGAGTTTCTTGTGACGCATCAGTTGGTATCAGAGCCACAGTTCCAACAAGTAAGTTTTATCACATCCTTCTTGTTACTCTTCATCATGTCTCGCAAGAGAGGATCTTCTACTCCTCTTACTCCATAGGAAATAGCTAAAGCACAACTACAATCGCAAATTACTCAAATCAGTGTGCAACTTGCTCAACTTTTTAGAGTGTGGCGACCTGACTCCCCTCCACTGCAGCGACATCCTTGACGTCCATCACCATATAATAGGCACAATCCAGCACCATTTTATGAAGATCGTGAAAATGGTGATGATTCTTGTGATTCAGAGGTGGATATTCGAATAAGAAGAGATGATGAAGATATTGAAAGAGGGCTGAAGATTTACATTCCAGATTTTTATGGGAGTATGAATCCATATGATTTTCTGGATTGGATGTGGGAAATTGAATGGTTCTTCGAATTTAAGAATTGTTCTAGAAAGAATAAGTGCAAGGTATCCATTCTGAAATTTAAAGATTATGCATCTCTTTGGTGGGAAAATCTGAAGAAACAGTGGGAACATGATGAAAAAGGCAAAATATTCTCATCGGATAAGATGAAAAAGCTTTTGAGGAGACGATTTCTGCCTGATAATTATAAGCAAGAGCTTTATTTCCGAATGCATGGCCTGTGACAAGGAGATAAATCTATTGAAGAGTATATTTGGGTGTTTGATCGTTTATTGATACGATGTGATGTTCCAAAATATAAATAGAAAAGAATTGCAAGATTTTTGGGTGGATTAAATAAAGAAATTGCACATTCAGTGGAGTTGCAACCATTCTGCTTGCTTGATGATGTTAGAAAGATGGCAATTAAGGTGGAAAAGAAAAAGCAGACCTCAAAGGCATTGGCACTCAAAACCTACAATATAGGTACAAATTTTTATAAAGGTATTTCTTCTAATAAATCTGGTGTTGGTGAGAATGAATTTGGAAGGAACAAGATGCTGGATAAAGGGAAAGAGAAGGCAATGGAACAACGAAAAGGGAATTCCAACTCCTTTGAATGTGGGAATCGAAAGTATTTCAAATGCCTTGGGTATGGTCATTTTCTGGCCAATTTCCCTAACAATCGAATTATTACTATTAAGGATATTGAAGAGATTGAAGAGGAAATCAAAGAGGATGAACATGATGGTGAAGAATATGAAAATGAGGAACATGTTGTGGAAGAAGATGATGTGGGAAACATGCTGGTTCTATAAAGATTTTTGCAAGCTCAAATCTGCCCTGAAGAAGATCAAAGAGAAAACTTGTTCCAAACTCATTGCACCATTAATCAATGGGTATGCATGGTGATTATTGAAAGTGGGAGCTGTACAAATGTGGCTTCAATAACACTAGTGAAGATATTTAATCTTCCAACTCAGAATCATCCTCACTCGTATAAATTGCAATGTTTGAACAATGGGAGCACACTCCAAGTCAAAAAACAAGTTCTGATTTCATTTTCCATTGGTAAGAACTATGATGATGAAGTATTGTGTAATTTTATTCCTATGGATGCTTGTTACTTGTTGTTGGGAAGGCCTTGGCAGTTTAATAGGGAAGTGAAATATGATGAGAGGAAGAACACATGTTCTTTTTGATCTGGGTAAAAGAACATCACACTTTCTCTTTTAAAGGCGTCCCAATCTTTTCAAGAAAAATCTGTTCCGGAAGTAGCCAAAGATAGTCTGTTTATCAACAAAGCTCAAGTAGAGAAATCCATAAATAAGAAAAATCCAGTTTTTGCTTTATTGATGATGGAAAAGTCATGCCATGAGGAGAAGATTCATCAACATCTGTTAGCTCATTCCTTAATTGGGGAATATCATTATGTTTTTCCTAATGATCTTCCTGCAGGATTACCGTCATTTAGAGGCATTGAACACCATATTGATCTTGTACCGGGTGCACAATTTCCAAATAAACCAGCATATCGGTGTAATCCTAGAGAATCAAGGGAATTGTAGAATCAAGTAGACGAGTTGATGGATCGAGGCTTTATAAGGCCAATCATGATCCTGTGTTCTGTTCCAGCATTATTGGTGCTAAATAAAGATGGTATGTATCGCATGTGCATTGATAGTAGAGCTATCGATAATATTACCATCAAATACAGGTATCCCATTCCAAGACTTGATGATATGCTTGATGAAATACATGGTTCATCAATCTTTTTGAAGTTTGATCTTCGTAGTGGATGCCACTATATTCGAATGAAGAAAGAGGTTGAGTGGAAAACAGCCTTCAAAACTAAAGGCAGATTGTTTGAGTGGCTGGTCATGCCATTCATCCTCTCAAATGCTTCTAGAACATTCATGCGACTCATGAATGAAGTTCTGAAACCATTCATTGGTAAATTTGTGGTTTTTTATTTGGATGATATTTTTATTTATAACAAGGATGTGGAGATCCACGTGGATCATCTTCGGCAGGTATTTTACACTCTTTGGAAACAAAAGATATATGGGAAGCTTGAAAAATGTGAGTTCTTTTCAATAGAAGTGGTGTTTTTGGGATATGTGGTAACCAAAGAAGGCATCATGGTGGATGAATCAAAAGTGGAAGCAATCAAGTCTTGGACACAACTAGAATCAATTACCGGAGTAAGAAGTTTCCAGGGTTTGACATATTTTTATCGTCGCTTTGTTTCCAATTTCAGCACTATCATGGCACCTATCACTGAATGCTTGAAAAGAGGGAAATTTTAGTGGTCAAAGGCATCAAATGAATCATTTGAAAACATTAATAAAAAATTGTGCGAAGCACCAGTTTTTGCGTTACCTGATTTTGATCAAGTCTTTGAAGTGGAATGTGATGCAAGTAGAGTTGGGATAGGCACTGTTCTCATCCAAAGCAAGATTCCTATTGCATATTTCAGTGAGAAACTGAATGATTCAAGGAGGAATTACAGAACCTATGATAAGGAATTTTATGCGGTTATAAGTGCCCTAGATCATTGGTCTCATTATTTGAGACCAAAGCAGTTTGTTCTTCATTCTGACCATCAGGCATTGAGGTTTATCAATGGTCAACACAAGATGAGTTCAAGGCATGCAAAGTGGGTGGAATTATTACAATCATTCTCAGTTGTGTCAAAATACAAGAAGGGGCATGATAATCTGGTGGCAGATGCTTTATCTCAAAGGTATACATTACTTAGCATTCTAGATGCTTGAATTCTTGGATTTCATCTTATAATATAAGATTATCAGCATGATATGGAGTTTAATTATATTTTAATTTTAATGTCAAGATGGATTTGTGGAGTATTATTCTGTACATGATGGGTTTCTCTTTAAGAGAAACAAGTTGTGTGTTCCAAAGGGTAATTACAGAGACTTGCTCATTCGGGAAGCACATGAAGGGGGACTTTTTGGTCATTTTGGGATCAATAAAACCTTAGAGATACTAAAGAAGAATTTCTACTGGCTGAAGATGAAATCATATGTCCAAGAAATTATTTCGAGATGCGGAACATGTCAAAGAGAAAAGAGTCATTTCAAGCCCGGTTTATACACTCCGTTACCTATTCCGGAGAAGCCATGGGAAGATCTCAACATGGATTTCATTATGTCTTTACCAAAGAATCAGTGAGGTAAAGATTCAATAATGGTTGTTGTTTATCTATTTTATAAGATGGCTCATTTTATACCTTGTCATACGATTGAAGATGCGGTGAAAGTGGCAGAATTGTTTTTCAAAGAGATTGTTCGCCATCATGAAATTCCCCGCAGCATCATTTCAGATAGAGACACAAAAATTCTCAGCCATTTTTGGAGGACATTATGGGGGAAATTTGGTACGAAACTTCTTTTCATCACATCCCATCACCCTCAAACAGATGTGAAAACATAAGTTACCAATTTTACATTGGGCACTATTCTGAGAACATTGGTGAACAAGCGCATGAGAGATTGGGATTTGCAACTTGCACAAGCTGAATTTGCATACAATAGATCTCCCAGTGCTACCACTCGACATTCTCCATTAAAAGTGGTTTATGGCATCAATCCAATCACTCCTATAGAATTGTGCTCTTTACCTCTTGATTTTCAGGTGAATATTGATGGGGAGGAGAAGACAAAGCAGATGAAGAAGCTTCATGAATCTATTCGTGTGCAAATAGAGAAGTCTAATGAAGCATACAAGAGGCGAGAAAATAAGCATCGCAAGCAGCCTATTTTACAACCTTGAGAAAAAGTGTGGATTCACCTTTGCAAGGAGAGATTTCCATCCAAAAGGAAGATAAAGCTGGCACCATGATTTGAAGTTCCATTCCAAGTGCTTTAATGAGTGGGAAACAATGCCTACAAAATTGATTTACCAGATGATTTTGGTGGCGTTTTTGCATCATTCAACATTGGGGACTTATCTACTTACATTGAAGAAGATGATTTCATGGATTTGAGGGAAAATCCTTTCTAACCAGGGGGAATGATATGGATCAGATTCATCCCAAGGAAGATAATTTTGGGCTTGATAAAAATTTTAAGCCCAATTGTTATTCGAATGGGACCAGCCCACACTTCTTGACATCCAACACCATGGTGGGTCACAATACACTTATTTGGGGCCCAAAATTAGTTACACACATGGAAATGGATGTAAAATTGTAGCAACACATTAAAGAAGAGAGAGAAAGTGGAGAAAAGCATCATTAAGAAGGAATCCCACTACATTAGCTAGTGGAGTCATTAAATGGCATGGGAAAGTGTTGTTTTGGGTTTTTTATGTGCCTTTTGAGGTCCCCATGCCTTGTAACACGAATTGGGGCATTTTCCTTTCTTTATTTTGTCTTTATAATGTATTTTTACCCCTTTTTAATGATGATGCTTGAATGTGACGGATTTTGGAAGCTTATTGGGCTTTCCTGTTGCTTTACCCTCTTCCCATTGCCCAGAATTGGTTGTGCATCTCTATTGCTGGTGTCGTGGTCTTTAAGCGTGGAGAAACCTTGGTGGGTGGCATTTCCTTTAAGCCTTGGTTGATTTCTCTACATTATGTTGTTCCTCTTCGCTTACTCATTTTGAGCTTCCCGCGACGCATCACGAAGTGTCATTATGGGCCTAAGTGGCCTAATGGGCCTAGTGGGCCTAATGAGCCAGTGTGGCTGAATGGGCTTAATGGTTCGAAGTGGCCTAATGGGACGAATGAGACGAATGGGCTTAGTGGGCCTAATGGGCCTAAGTGGATTAATGGGCCTAATGGTCCCAATGGTCCTAATGGGCCTATGTGGCTTAAGTGGCCTAATGGGCCAAATGGGCCTAAGTGGCCAAATGGGCCTAAGTGGCATAATGGGACAAAGTTTCTAAATCGGCCTAGTGGGATTAATAGTCCAAATAGGCCTAATCACCCGAATGGGACTAAGTGGCCTAATGGGCTGAATGAGCCTAATTAGACTAAGTTTTCAAATGGACCTAATAGAGATAATGGGCCTAAGGGGACTAATGTGCCAAAGTTTCCTAATTAACCTAATGGGATTAATTGGACTAATGGACCAATTGGTCTAAATGGGTCGAATGGGCCTAAGTGTCCTAATCTGCCTAAGTGGCCTTATTGGTCTGACGGGATTAATGGGCCTAGTGTACCTAAGTGGCCAAATGGGCCTAATGGTCCTTAGTGGCCTAATCAGCCTAATTTTCACAAGTGTCCTAATGGGCCTAAGTGGCCTAAAGGGCTTAATGGGAATAACGGGCCTAGGGGTCAAATGGGCTGAATGGGCCTAATGGGCCTAATTAACCTAAGTGGCCTAATGAGCCTAAGTGGCCTAATGGGCCAAAGTTTCCTAATTGGCCTAATGGGATTAATGAGACTAAGGGGGATAATGGGATAAGTGGCCTAATGGACCTAACTGGCCTCATGGGATTAATGGACCAAGTGGCCCTAAGTGTCTGAATGGGCCTAATGGGCCTTAATGGCCTAATGGGCCGAATGAGCCTAAGTGGACCAATGGGCCTAAGTGGCATGATGGGCCTAAGTGGAATAATGAGAATAATGATCATAAGTGGAATAATGGGCCTAAGTTGTCTAATGGGCCTAATGGACCTAGGTGGCCGATTGGGCCGAAGTGGCGGAATGGGCCTAATGGACATAATGGGACTAAGTGGCCTAAGTGGATTAATGGGACTAATTGGCTTAAGTGTCCTAATGGGAAAAAGTGGCAAAAGTGGCCTAATGGGCCTAATGTGTCTAATGGGCCTAATGGGTCTAAGTGGCCTAATGGGCCTTAGTGGCCTAATCGGTCTAATGGGCCTAAGTGGCCTAATGGGTCTAATGGTCCTAAGTTGCCTAAGTGGCCTAATGGGATAGAGTGTCCTAATGGGTCTCAATGGCCTAATGGGCCTAATCGGCCTATGTGGACTAAGTGGACTAATGTGATTAATGGGCCTAAGTGGATAAATGAGTCAATGGGCCTAAGTGGCCTAATGGGAATCAGTGGCCTAATGGGCCTAATTAGAAAAAGTGGCCTAATGGGACTAAGTGGCCTAATGGTCCGAATGGGCCGACGTTTCCTAATGGGCCTAATGGTCCTAATGGCCCTAAGTGGTCTAATGGGCTTGATGGGCCTGATGGGCCTGATGGGCCTGATGGGCCTAATGGGCCTAAGTGGCCTAATGAGACAAATTGACCTAAGTGACCCAATCAGCCTAATGAGCCGAGTGGGCCTAAGTGGCCTAATGACCCGAATGAGCCTAATTAGCCTAATGGGCTTGATGGGCTTAATGGACCTAAGTGGACTGATGTGCCTGATGTGCCTGATGGGTTGAATGGGCCTAAGTGGACTCATGGGCCGAATTGGCCTAAGTGGCCTAATGGGCCTCATGGGGGCCTAATAGCCCTAGGTGCCTAATAGGCCTGATGGGCCTCATGGGCCTCATGGGCATGAGTGGCCTAATTGGCCTCAGGGTCCTAATTGGCCTAATTGGACCAATGGGCCTTAGTGGCCTAATTGAGATAATGGGCATAATGGGCCTAAGTGGCCTAATGGGTTCGATGGGCCGAATGGGACTCACTGGTCTAAGTGGCCCGATGGGCCTCATGGGCCTAGGTTTCCTAATGGGATGAGTGAGCCTAATGGGACTAAGGGGCCTAATAGGACTGATTTTCCTAATGGGCCCAATGGACCTCAATGGTCAAATGTGCCTAATTTGCCCAATGGGTATGGTAGGCCCAATGGGCATAATGGGCACAAGTGGGTCGAATGGTCCGAATGGGCCTAATGGCCCTAATGGAACTAAGTGGCCTAATGGATATGATGGGCCTAATGGGGTGAATAAATGTAAGTGGCCTAAGTGACCTAATGGGAATAATGGACCTAAGTGGCCTAGTGGGCCTAAGTGGCATAATAGACCTGATGGGAATAATGGACTGAATGGGCCTCAGTGGACTAATGGGACTAATGGGTCAAAGAGGTCCAATGGGCATAATGGGCCGAATGGGCCTAAGTGGATGAATGGGCCCAATTGGCCTAATGGGCCTAATGGACTTAAGATGAAGAATGGGCCTAATGGACCAAGTGGCCTAATAGTCCTAAGTGGACTCATGTGAATAATAGGACTAAGTGGACTGATGTTCTTAGTGGCCCTTATGGGCCTCAGGGGATGAAGTGGCCTAACGGTCCTAGTGGGCCTAATGAGCCTAAGTGGCCAAATGGGCCTAATGGGTTTAAGTGGCCTAATTGGTCGAATGGGCCTAATGTGGCTAGTGGGCCTAAGTGGCCAATGGGCCTAATGAGACTAATGAGCCTAAGTGGCCTAATCCACCTAATTGAACAATTGGCCCTAAGTGGCCTAATGGGCCAAATTGACCTAGGTGGTAGAATGGGCATAATTTGCCTAGGTGGCTGAATGGGCTGAATAGGTTGGATATACCTAAGGGGACCAATGGGCCTTATGGGCCTAAGTGGCCTGACGGGGCAAATAGGCCTAAGTGTCCTAATGGTCCAAATGGGCCCAAGGGGCCTAGTGGGCCTAATGGGCCTAATGTACTTAATGGGCTTAACGAGCCTAGGTACCAAATGGGCTTATTTGGCCTAATGGGACTAATGGTGCTAATGGGACTAAGTAACATAATGAGCCTAATGGGGGCCTAAGTGGCCTAATGGACCTAAGTGGCCTAATTGACCTAACGGGCTTGATGGTCCTAATGGGCCTAATGAGCTTAATGGGCCTAGGTGGCCTAATAGACCTAAGGCGCCTAATGAGCCTAAGTGGCCTAATGGGCCTGGGTGGCATAATGGGCTTAATGGGCTTAACGAGCCTATGGAAAAAATGGGCCTAATGGGCTGAATTGTCCTCAACGGCTTAATGGGCCTAAACGGTCTAATGGGCCTGAGTGCCCTAATGGGCATAATGGGTGTAAGGGGCTTAATGGGCCTAAGGGGACTAATGAGCATAAGGTTCTTAATGGGACTAAGATGTCTAATGGGCCTAGGTGGCCTAATGGGCTTAATGGGATTAATGGGCATAGGGTCCAAATGGCCCTAATGGGCCTAACTAGCCTCAATGGACTAATGGGTATAATGGGCCTAATGGGTCGAAGTGGCCTAATGAGACAAAGTTTCCTAATCGGCCTAATGGGCATAATGGGCCTAATGGGTCGGATGGGCCAAATGGGCCTAGGTGGCCTAGGTGGCCTAATGGACCTAATGGGCTGAATGGACCTAATTGGCGTAAGTGGACTAATGATCCAAAGTGGCCTAACGGGCCAAAGTTGTCTGATCGGCCTAATGGGATTAATGGGCCTAATTGTCCTAATGGGACTAAGTTGCCTAATTGGCCTAATGGGCTTAGTGGGCCTAGTGGGCCTAAGTGGCCTAATGGGCCTTAGTCGCCTAATCGGCCTAATGGGGCGAAGTGCCCTAATAGGGCTAAGTGGCCTAATGGGCCTATGTGGCCTAATGGGCTTAAGGAGCTTAATGAACCTAGGGGCCCAATGGGCTTAATAGTAGGAATGAGACTAATTAGCCTAAGTTGCCGAATGCGCCTAATGGGCCTAAGTGGCCTAATGGGCCTAAGTGCCCTAATGGGCCTAATTGGCCTAATGGGCATAATGGGTGTAATGGGCATAATGGGTTTAATGGGCCTAAGGGGGAAAATGGGCCTAGGTAGGCTAATGGGCCTAGGTGGCCTAATGGGATTAATGGGATTAATGGGCCTAAGGTCCAAATGGGCCTAATAGGCCTAATTAGCCTGAGTGGCCTAATGGGACTAAAGTGCCTAATGGGTCAAAGTGGTCTAATGGGAAAAAGTTTCCTAATCGGCCTAATGGGCGTAATGGACCCAATGGACCCAATTGGTGTGGGTGGCCTAATGGGCCTAATGGACCTAATGGACCTAATTGCCTATGTTGACTAATGGTCTAAAGTGGCCTACTGGGTCAAAGTTTCCTAATCATCCAAATGGGATTAATGGGCCTAATGGGCCTAATTGACCTAAGTGTCCTAATGGGCCTAAGTGGCCTAATCAGCCAAATGGGATTAATGGGCCTAGTGGGGCTAAGTGGCCTAATGGGCCTTAGTCACCTAATCTGCCTAATGGGGCTAAGTGGCCTAATGGGATTAAGTGGCCTATTGGGCTTACTGGGCTTAACGGGTCTAGGGGACTGATGGGCCTAATGAACCTAATTGGATGAATGAGCCTAATTACCCTAAGTGGCCTAATGCGCCAAATAGACCTAAATGGCATAATGGGCCGAAGTGTCTTAATTGGGCTAATGGTATTAATGGGCCTCAGGGTCCTAATAGGCCTAATGGGCCTAGTGTTCCTAATGGGACCAATGGGTTTAAGTTGCCTAATCGGCCTAATGGGCTTAATGGACCTAGTGGGCCTAAGTGGCCTAATGGGCCTAATGGGCCTAATGGGCCTATGTGGATTAATCAACCTAATAGGCATAAGTTTCATAGTAGGCCTAAGTTTTCCAATGGGCCTAATGGGCCTAAGTGGCCTAAGTGGCTTAATGGGATGAATTGGCCTAAGTGGTCGAATGGGCCGAATGGGCATAAGTGGCCCAATGGGCCTAATGGGCATAAGTGGCCTAATGGTTTGAATGGGCCTAAGTGGCTTGATGGGCATAATATCCCTAATTGGACTCATAGGCCTTAGTGTCCTATGGGACTTAGTGGCCTCATAGGACTAATAGGCCTAATGGGCTTAATGGGCCTAATGGGCTAATGGGCCTAAGTGGACGAATGAGCCTAATGGGCTAAGTGGCTCAATGGGCCTAATGGGTTCAATTGGCCTAAGTGGTTCATTAGGAATAATGGGATGAAGTGGCCAAATGGGAGTAATGGGACGAGGTGGCCTAATGGGCCCAGTGGGCCTAAGTGGCTTAATAGGTCAAATGGGCCGAATGGGCCTAAGTGACCTAATCGTCCTAAACGGCCTAATGGGCCAAAGTGGCCTAATGGACCTAAGTGGCCGAATGGGGCTAAGTGGCCTAATGGGGAGAACTTTCCTAAGTGAAAAAATGGGTCTATGTGGACTAATAGGGCTAATGGGTCTAAGTGGTCGAATGGTCTTAAGTGGCCCAATGGGCCTAATGGGTGTAAGTGGCCTAATGTGCCTAATTGTACTAATGGTCCAAAGTGTCCTAATGGGATTAATGAGACCAAGTGTCTAAATGAGCCAAATGGGCCTAAGTGGCTCAACTGGCCCAATGAGATGAATGGGCCTAAGTGGCCTAATGGGCCTAATGGGCCTAAGTGGCCTGATGGACCTAATGGGCCTAAGTGGCCTCATGGCCCTAATGGTCCTAAGTGGCCTAGGTGTCCTAATCGGCCTAATCAAACTAGTGGAACTAATGGGCCTAAGTTTCATAATGGGCCTAAGTTTCCAAATGGGCCTATTGGGCCTTAGTGGCCCACTGGACCTAAATTACCAAAGTGGCCTAATGTTCCTAATGGGAATAACGATATGAATAGGCCAAATGGTCTTAAGTGTCCTAATAGGCCTAATTAAGATAATGGGACTAAGTGGTCTAATGGGCCAAAGTGGCCTAATGAGTCTAAGTGCCTGAATGAGCATAAGTGGCCTGAATGGGCATAATGGCCCGAATGGCCTAATGGCCGAATGGGCATAATGTGTTGAATTGGCCTAATGGGATAAAGAGGCCTAATGGGCCTAAGTGGCATAATGGTTCTAATGGGACTAATGGACTGAATGGGTCCAATGGGACGAATGGGCCTAATGGGTCAAATGGTTCGAATGGGCCTAAGGGCCAAAGTGGCCTAATGGGTGTAACAGGTCTAAGGGGGCCTAATGGAACTAATGGGTCGAATGTGCCTAATGGGACTAAGTGGCCGAATGGGCATAATGGGACTAAGTGGCCTAATGGCACTATGACAAAAACGAGCTTTATCAGCACTCAAAACGGGATTTATCAGTGCTAAAAAATGTTGTAAAGCTTAGCGCTGATAAAGGGGGGTTCCCCTTTATTAGTGCTAAATAAGTGCTAATAAAGGGGTATTTTATCAGTGCTAAAAAAGCGCTGATAAAGAAACCTTTATCAATGCTAAAATGGAACTGATAAAGGACCCCTTTATCAGCAGTAAAAAGCGTTGATAAATGTGTTTTTATCAGTGCTCTTTTAGCGCTGATAAACTGATCTTTTATCAGCACTTTTTTAGCATTGATAAATTTGGATTTTATGAGGGCTTTTTTAGCATTGATAAAGGCTTCCTTTATCAGTGCTAAAAAGGCACTAATAAATGCCATGTCTGCTGCAACAAAAAATTCTGCAGTAGCACACCCGAACAACACCTTCAAAAAATTCAGCATCTCAACAAGTAAGTATACCCATACAAAATTAACACATAAATCATGAGCTAATTACAAAAAGTATACCCATACAACAAGTATAACCATACAACATTAACACATAATTCATAAGTTAATTAAATACATAAAGAATTCAATTCAGAATTCAGAGGGTTGGGGGTGCTGTTCAGGGGTTTGGGGTGGCTGTCCAAGGGGGGTAGGGGTGTCTGGGGGGATGGGGGTGTCCAAGGGGATAGAGGTGTCCAAGGGGGTGGGGGCGGTCCAGGAGGTTGGGGGCTGTCCAAGGAGGGTGGGGGTGTCCAGGGGTGGGGGTGTCTAGGTGGTGGGGTGGTGTCTAGGAGGGGGGGTGTCCAGGTGGGGGGTGGGGGGGGGGGGCTATCCATGGGGGTGGTCAGGGGGGGATAGGCTGGTGTCCAGGGTGTTGGGGGGGATTTCCAGGGGGTGGGGGTGTCCAAGGGTGGGGGCGGTCCAGGGGGTTGGTGGGGCTATCCAAGGGGGGTGGGCTGGTGTCCAGGAGGGTGGGATGGGGGTGTCCAGGGGGGTGGGGTGTCTAGGGGGTGGGGGAGGGGTGGTCCAGGAGGTTGGGGGGCTGTCCAAGGGGGGTTGAGGTGGTGTCCAAGGATTTGGGGGGTGTCCAGGTGGGGTGGGGATATCTATGGGGTGTCCAGGGGGGTGGGTTGATGTCCAGGGTGTCGGGGGGGGGGGGGGGATTTTGAAGGGGTGGGGGCAGTCCAGGGGTTGGTAGGGCTGTCCAAGGGGGGGGGGGTGGTGTCCAGGAGGGTGGGATGGGGGTGTCTGGGGGTATAGGGGTGTCCATGGGGTGGGGGTGTCTTAGGGGTGGGGGAATTCTAGGAGTTTGGGGGTTGTCCAAGGGGGGTGGGGTGGTGTCCAAGGAGGGGGGGGGGGGGGTCCAGGTGGGGGGGGGGGCTATCTATGGGGTGTCCAAGGGGGTGGGCTGGTGTCCAGGGTGTCGGGGGGGGGGGGGGGGGCTTTCCAGGGGGTGGGGGTGTTTGGGGGTGGAACTGTATAGGGGGTTGGTGGGGCTATCCAAGGGGGGTGGGGTGGTGTCCGGGAGGGTGGGTGTGGCCGTCCATGGGTGGGGGTGTCCAGGTGGTGGGGTGGTGTCTAGGAGGGGTGGGGGTGTCGTCCAGGGGTTTGGTAGTTTTCCAGGGGGGTGGGGTGTCTAGGGGGGGTTGGGGGGGTTGGGGGCTGTTTGAGGTGGGGGGGGGGTTGTCCATGGGCATGTCTAGTGGGGGTGGGGTGTCTAGGGGGTTGGGGGGGGGCTTTTCAGGGGGTGGGGGTGTCCAGAGGGGTGGGGTGTCTAGGGGGTGGGTTGGTGTCCAGGGGGTGGTGGGGCTGTCCAAGAAGGGTGGGGTGGTGTCCAAGGGGGTGGGGGTGGCTGTCCATGGGGGTGGGGGTGTCCAGGGGGTGGGAGAGATGTCCAGGTTGTGGGGTGGTGTCTAGGGGGTGGGGGCGTCCAGGGGTTGGGGGGGCCACACTGTGACTCAGATTGAGTCGGGGTTGACTTGTACACATCCCAAAAGACCCATGTATCATTCTCCTAATGGATCAACACAATCCAAATGCATTTGGTCGGATTTCCGTAGGTCAGTTGTTGTTTTCACTTAAAATTCTGTCCATTTTAAATAAAAGACAGACACTTTGAGTGATACTAGCCACACTATGCCTTAGATTGAGGTGGGGTTGACTCGTACACGTCTCCAAAGCACCCATGGATTGTTCTCCTAAAGTATCAACATAATATGAATGTGTTTTGTCAGATTTCTGTAGGTCAGTTGTTGTTTTCACTTAAAATTGTGTCCATTTTAAACAAAAGAGAGACACATTGAGTGATACCGGCCACACCATGCCTCATATTGAGGAAGGGTTGACTCGTACACATCAAAAAGGACACATTTATCGTTCTCCTAAAGGATAAACACAATCCGAATGCGTTTGGTCAGATTTCCGTACATCAGTTGTTGTTTTCACTTAAAATTATGTCCATTTTAAACAAAAGAGAGACCCTTTGAGTGATACCGACCACAATGTGCCTTGGATTAAGGCAGGGTTGACTCTTACATGTCAAAAAGGACGCATGGATCGTTTTCTTAAAGGATAAACACATTCCTAATGCGTTTGGTTGGATTTCCTTAGGTCAGTTGTTGTTTTCACTTAAAATTGTGTCCATTTTAAACAAAAGAGAGACACTTTGAGTGATACCAGCCACACCATGCCTCGGATTGAGTCGGGGTTGACTCGTACACATCAAAAAATACCCATGGATCGTTATCCTAAAGCATTAACACAATCCTAATGGTGTTTGGTTGGATTTCTATAGGTCGGTTTTTGTTTTCACTTAAAATTCGGTCCACTTTAAACAAAAGATAGACACTTTGAGTGATACCAGCCACACCGTGCCTCAGATTGAGGCAGGGTTGACTCTTACATGTCACAAAATACCCATGGATCTTTCTCCTAAAGGATCAACATAATTCTAATTCATTTGGTCGGATTTCCAAAGGTCAGTTGTTGTTTTCACTTAAAATTGTGTCTATTTTAAACAAAAGACAGACACAATGAGTGATAATGGACACACCGTACCTCATATTGATATGGGGTTGACTCGTACACATATAAAAGGACCCATGTATCATTATACTAAAGTATAAATACAATACGAATGTGTTTGGTTGGATTTTCGTAGGTTATTTGTTGTTTTCATTTAAAATTGTGTCCATTTTAAACAAAAGAGAGACATTTTGAGTGATATAGGCCACAATGTGCCTCGGATTGAGGAGGGGTTGATTCATACACGTCTAAAAAGACCCATGTATTGTTATCCTAAAGTATAAACACAATTCTAATGCATTTGGTCATATTTATGTAGGTTAGTTTTTTTTTCACTTAAAATTGTGTCCATTTTAAACAAAAGACCGACACTTTGAGTGATACCGGCCACACCGTGCCTCGCATTGATGCGGCGTTAACTCATACACATCACCAACGCACCGATGGATCATTATACTAAAATATCAACACAATCCTAATGCGTTTGGTTGGATTTTCGTATGTGAGTTTTGTTTTCACTTAAAATTGTGTCCATTTTAAACAAAAGACAAACACTTTGAGTGATACTGACCACAACATGCCTCAAATTAAGGAGGGGTTGACTCGTACATGTCAAAAAATACCCATGTATTGTTCTTATAAAGGATCAACACAATCTAAATGCGTTTGGTCAGATTTTTGTACGTTAGTTGTTGTTTTCACTTAAAATTGCGTCCATTTTTTTTTTAAAAAAAGAGACACTTTGAGTGATACCGGCGACACTGTGCCTCGTATTGAGGCAGGGTTGACTCGTACACCTCAAAAAGGACCCATGTATCGTTATCCTAAAGTATCAACACAATCCGAATGCGTTTGGTTGGATTTCTATATGTCAGTTGTTGTTTTCACTTAAAATTGTGTCCATTTTAAACAAAAGACAAATACTTTGAGTGATACTGGCCATACCATGCCTTAGATTGAGTTGGGGTTTACTCGTACATGTCACCAACACACCCATGGATCGTTCTACTAAAATATCAACACAATCCCAATGCGTTTGGTCATATTTCCGTACGTCAGTTATTGTTTTCACTTAAAATTATGTCCATTTTAAACAAAAGAGAGACACTTTGAGTGATACCGGCCACACCGTGCCTTGGATTGAGGTGGGGTTTACTCTTACATGTCAAAAAATACCCATGGATCATTCTACTAAAGTATCAACACAATCCGAATGCGTTTGGTCAGATTTCCGTAGGTCAGTTGTTATTTTCACTTAAAATTCTGTCCATTTTAAACAAAAGACAGACACTTTGAGTGATATCGGCTACACTGTGCCTCGTATTGAGGCATGGTTGACTTGAACACAGCAAAAAAAATCCATGTATATTTTTCCTAAAGTATCAACACAATATTAATGAGTTTGGTCAGATTTTCATAGGCCAGTTGTTGTTTTCATTTAAAATTGTGTCCATTTTAAACAAAAGACAAACACTTTGAGTGATACCGGACACATCGTGCCTTGAATTGAGTCGGGGTTGACTCATACACGTCACCAACACACCCATGGATCATTCTCCTAAAGTATAAACATAATCTGAATGCATTTGGTTGGATTTCTGCAGGTCAGTTGTTGTTTTCACTTAAAATTTTGTCCATTTTAAAAAAAAAGAGAGACACTTTGAGTGATACCAGCCACACCGTGCCTTGGATTGAGGCGGGGTTGACTCATACATGTCAAAAAAGACCCATCGATCATTCTCCTAAAGGATTAACACAATTAGAATGCGTTTGGTTGGATTTGTATACATTAGTTTTGTTTTCACTTAAAATTGTGTCCATTAAAAAAAAGACAGATAGTTTGAGTGATACCGGCCACACCGTGCCTCGGATTGAGATGGGGTTGACTTTTACACATCACCAACACACCCATAGATCGTTATCCTAAAATATCAACACAATATGAATGCGTTTTTTTTTTCAGATTTGTGTACGTCAGTTTTGTTTTAACTTAAAATTGTGTCCATTTTAAACAAAAGACAGACACTTTGAGTGATACCGGCCACACCGTGCCTCGGATTGAGGCGGGGTTAACTCGTACACATCAAAAAAGACCCATGGATCATTCTCCTAAAGGATCAATATAATCCGAATGTGTTTGGTTGGATTTTCATACGTTAGTTGTTGTTTTCACTTAAATTTGTGTCCATTTTAAACAAAAGAGAGACACTTTGAGTTATATCGGCCACACCATGCCTTGAATTGAAGAGGGGTTGACTCATACACATCAAAAAGGACCCATGGATCGTTCTACTAAAGGATAAACACAATTCTAATGAATTTGGTTGAATTTTTGTACGTCAGTTGTTGTTTTCACTTAAAATTATGTCCATTTTAAACAAAAGACAGACACTTTGAGTGATACCAGCCACAATGTACCTCGGATTGAGGAAAAGTTGACTCATACACGTCTCAAAGGACACATGGATCATTATCCTAAAGGATAAACACAATCTGAATATGTTTGGTCAGATTTATGTATGTCAGTTTTTGTTTTCATTTAAAATTGTTTCCATTTTAAACAAAAGATAGACACTTTGAGTGATACCGGCCACACTGTGCCTCGAATTGAAGCGGGGTTGACTCTTACACATAACCAAAGCACCCATGGATCGTTCTCCAAAAGGATCAACACAATCCAAATGCATTTGGTTGTATTTCTGTACGTCAGTTGTTGTTTTTACTTAAAAATCTGTCTATTTTAAACAATAGAGAAACACTTTGAGTGTTTCATCATTCTTGCATGTTGCTGGTACATATCATCTGTTAAAATGTGAAAACAAATCATTGGATAAAGGATGTTTTATTTAATAACAATTAAAATTTTCCTACGAACATTTACATACAATAATTTTTCATCTTTTGATCCCCTTAACCCATCTCAAAAATGACCACCAATTGTACACGTCCCCAAGTCAGATCTTCATGCTATTTGTGTACAATCTGCCATCAAGTTTGCGGCCCACTAATTTATGAACAAATATATATTATATTGTGAGTATGAGGCTTTTTGGCAGTCATAGTAGTACTGTAAAATATAAAAATAAAGAATTATTAAATAAATTAAATGAAATAGTAGTTATTTTTGAAAATACCTCTTTAGGGATGCTAGTTTATTGATGAAAAATGATCTCTTTCATAAATTTACAAATATAATAACCGCAATAATTATCGTTTGTTTTTTTTTGGACACTACAAAAAAATTGATCATTAGGATAATAAGTAACTTGTGTTGAGATGTGTTTGGATAGTGAAATTTTATTATATATACCCTGATATTATTCCAAACATAGTACTTGCTCTCCACCTTATGCTTAGCCCCTATCCTAATTCCTTTTTTTAGAAGATAATGATACACCACCCTATCATAACAGTATCCTCAATAAAAGATAATATAAATTATATTACTTGATTTTTAGACCTAAAATGTAGGATGTAGTGTCTTACAGATTCACAAACTTTATCATGTGTGGTCGGTTTGATGGATATCCTTGCTTTGAATCCAGAAAATAAATCTTTGGAGTATCCAAGTTCACCGCAATTAGCATCCAATGTTTCCTAAAAAAAGTAATAAGTAATAAAATAAGTGAAAATATAATTGATATGATTTAATCGTAGAGTTTTACCCCTTCATGGTTGGTATTAGGAAGAGTCTGTCATCTGTAATCTTGTTTTCAAATGTTTTCAGCAAGCCATTCACTATTTCATTATTTTTTGATGGCTCTAATTTCGTTAGATGTGTTGATGTGGTATGGGGACTAACGAGTCTGAATTTTTCCTCATGGGAAAATTCCTTCAACTATTTTTCATATATATATATATATATATGTCAACAATATAAAATGCATTTAGTCATAATTTTTACATTAGATCAGCTTTTAGAAAATCAATTCATGAAAATATACCTCATATACATATTTACAATTGTGACGCCTAGCCAACGGTTTTCAAGGATATCATTTACATTTTCAGCAGCAACGAAATCTTGACTTTCCTCTCCATATATATTCTTTTCAAAAACCACTATATGACTACTACCACCTCTTAGCTTTGTACCACATAAGTCTTCAATGCTAGTGAATTTGGGTAGAGAACATGTGGTGTTATTTTGCTTCCAGTAGCTCTTTGGGATCAGTTTGTCAATCCTTTAGATGGTTTTGAGCCGACGTTTGTCACCCCCTTCCCTTTCTCCATCTATAATAACATTCATTGGTTCAGACCCTTTTTTCATTAATTGTTAAAGGTTTAGCTTGAAAAAAAAGAAAATAAATGCCTCTTTGTCCACATGTACTCTTACAAGTTGTGACGGCCATCCAATGAATGTCACAATATCCTTTTAGAGCATATGAATATCATTGCCATGAAGTTGAATAAGTATCTCTGTATTTGGCTCATGATCTACAGTAATCGTCACTTTCAGATGATCTTTCGGAAGTGGTCTATTATGCAGCTTGTCATCTGGGATGTTGAAGACTATAGCCCTCGCTACAAGGTGATAGGTGGGTGTTGACAGATATAAATCACAATCATTATCACTGATGTTATTAATATTTTCATGACTTATTATATTCCCCATTTACTTATTTTATATGAAATGTGCATAATTTGTGTGAAATATTAATGTTTTAATATTAAGTATAATATTTGAGCATTTTTAGAAGTAGTCCAATTGAGTCAGTTTAATGTTTTAATTATAACTGTCACTATACTGATCCAAATTGTGTGGTTCTTGTTTTTTATGATTCTCCTTTCAATATAAAACATTTCATTAGAAGGTACCATGAGCCAATTCTACCATTTGAAGGGTCATATGGTCCTCACAAACAAGACCAAAGAACCTGTGAACAAACTGGACCAGCCTTGAAGATTGATTTACTGGGATCAATCCAGAAGTCCAAAAACATTAACTCTCCACCATAATTCTGGGGACACTACATGTCATCTTGGATAAAAAATTCAAGGCCCAAATCTAAGTACAAGGTGCCCAAATAAATCTTTGAAGTCCAGCCCACCATTCTGGCTGAGAATTAAAATCAGTATAGTATGAATGACATATCTTCTGATGTAAGAATCCAATAGAGCTGATATTTTTCAGTGGGAAAGAGGAGATATAGGTGGCCGACTTTGTTGAAGAAACCATTCGGATTTGAAGGCATATTCCTGTTCAAAAATCCATTCAAATTTTGGCCATCGAAAAAGCATGGATAGAAATGGACAGTTTACCTTTTTTTAATAAAACCGCCATAACATTGGATCCACTTGTCCAACTGCCTCCATATTTTGAAAGTAGTCGGACAACTTTATTATCTACAACTTTGAATAAGGAGATATTTGGAGATTCGGCTGTCTGAATAGCCAAATTGGCGATACAAGTGGAGGGACAGATTAGGAATGCAAACAGTCCACTCCTTGGGCTATAAATACTCTCCCCTTATCTCCTTGAGAGGGGTTGGCATTTCAGAAGAGAGGAGATCATATTGGAACGACCAAAGCTTTTCCAAAGGCTTGGGAGGACCTTCCATACTCAAGTTTTTACTTGAGAGACCTTTCCTCCTCTCTTTGTTTTCACTTACTTTTGTGTTCTTCATTTTTGTAATTTTGTAAGTCCTTTATTTTGTAATTCTGTTTTAATGAAAGTTTCTTCTTCAATATCTTTTATTATCCTCCACCTTCTGTAGTATAACATTCATGGTCTTAAAATAGTTTGAATCATTTTAAATTAAAGTACCTTATCTTGCTTCCTCATTCAATCGAAATTCCATTTTTGATTCTCAAAATATTTCGTGTGTGTGTTCGGCACACTACTCTTATCTTGTTCCTTTCTTTTTCTTCTCTTTATAATTCATCACCATAAACATATATTACCAGATTAATAAACATCATAATGGCTGAGTAAATTTCTCATTGGGGTGAGTTTTAATTTAGGTATGTTAAGCGATTGAGAGCTTTTGCTCGATGAGTATTCGTTGAATTAAAATTGTGTATGTTGGACTTAGCATGTCATGGATTAATGACTTGATTTGTTTAACGTGTGGTTTCCATGGATTATTGGAACCATAAATACAATACCATAAAAAATATTTGATCAAGATTAGAACCCTAAGTTAATTGAAGGCTTGGATTAAAGCCTTAACACTTAGGAATTCTAATCAACATCATCTTGTGACATGGGTGTTAATTTAAATGCAATATAAAGCAAAGATCAAGGATATCACAAGCTTAACTAACCTAATGATGAACTCACCCCAATCTTTATCAACTTGTTAAATTGAACATCATTCATTAAACATTTCAATTAAGCTCTGCAAACAAACCCCCCCAATCAAAATACAATCAACTAAAAACAATCGACTATTATGAAGTACCATCGCCGAGGATTCGACCCGAGTGCTGCTATACACATTAGCAGAGCACCGGAACTTTGATCGGTCGATAGGCGACAATCGGCCGTGCATTTCAAATGGCGCCATTGCCGGGGATGGTGCTTTAAGTAGTCATTAGTTTCTGGTTATTTTCAAAAAAACCAAAAAAAAAACAAAAATTTAAAAAAAAAATTGAAAAAAAACACAAAGAAAAACCCGTCTTCCTCTTAAAAATCATAAACTGAAAAAAAAATACAAAGAAAAACCAGTCTTCCTCTTTCTTCCAAAATCTCTCTGAATGCCCCGTATCCTTCCAAACAATCCCTCGGATTTGTTTGACCCTGAAATTGAGCGAACACTTCGCCAACTTAGGAGGAACATAAAAGATACTCAAATAATTCAAGAACTAGTCCTCATCCAACCAGTTGAAATTGAAATGGCCAATCCTAGGGAACAAACCCTAAAAGAACTCGCTACCCCTGATATGAATTACCAACCTCTTGGTATTCAATATCCAAACATAGAAGCTGACTTCGAATTCAAATCGGGTTTGATTCATCTTCTCCCTCATTTTCACGGGCTAGCCGGTGAGGATCCACATCTCCACCTTAAAGAGTTCCAAGTGGTGTGCTCTACCATGAAGCCTCAAGGGGTTTCTGAAGAACAAATCAAACTTTGAGCATTCCCTTTCTCCCTAGCTGACTCTGCCAAGTCATGGCTCTACTACCTCCCTCCTGGTTCTATAACTACATGGAATGACATGAAGCGTCTCTTTCTAGAGAAATTCTTTCCTGCTTCTCGAACAGCTTCTATCCGAAAGGAAATAATCGGCATCCATAAATTCCCTAATGAATCACTCCATGAGTATTGGGAGAGGTTCAAAAAGCTTGTGGCAACTTGTCCACACCATCAAATCCCTGACCAACTCCTGATCCAATACTTCTATGAGGGGTTATTGGCTATAGAGAGAACTCTCATAGATGCCGCAAGTGGCGGTGCTCTTGTTGATAAAACTCCTGCAGCTGCAACAGATCTCATAAGTAATATGGCTGCAAACACACAACAATTCCATACTCGAGCACATTCTCAAGTCAAACAAGCCCAAGATAATCAATCCATAGAGCCTAACAAGATGACTAATTGGATGAGTGAACTTACAGGTCTTGTGCGTCAACTAGCGGTGGCTACCAAATCCCCAACCTCATCTTCTCCACAGTCACTATTCCCTGGACCTATCAAGAATTGTGGAATCTACAACTCTTCATCTCATCCAACTGACACATGTCCACAACTTCAAGAGGATCAATCCGATTCGTCTAGTCCAATGGAGCTCAATGCGGCATATGCTCAGCGAAACTTCAACCCTCAACAATCAGGTCAGTTTGTTAGAAACTTCAACCAACCCCACTCTGAGCCCTTCTCTTCTACCTTTAACCCACCTCTAAGGTATGGTAATCCCATTTCTCATCCTCCTCAGTTCCCTCATCAAAATACAAACCAGTTCCAATATGGTCAAAGTGGTGGTAACATCCATCAACCTTATCCTTTTGTTCCTCAACCCCAAAGGAACAATCCTCCTCCTGGATTCCACTATCCTAACGAGCCTTCCCAATTCCCCACCCAATACAATCGCTTTCCCAAGAACCAAAATCAAGGCCAACCCAATTTGGGACAAGCCTCTTCTTCTAAACAACCATGGGAAAGTGCTGTAGAGGATCTTGCTTCCTTCACCCGTTCTAGCCTCAAGAACATTGAAACCCAAATAGGTAAACTTGCATCCCACCTTAGCCAGCAACAACCATCCAATTCATCCCAACTCCCAGCTCAACCATTACCCAACCCTAAGGGTAATGTAAGTGCAATTGCACTTAGATCGGGAAAGCAAATTGCTATGCCCCATGCTGATTGCTCTACCTCCCCTTTCGATGTTGATCTAGAAAATGAAAAGAACAAAAAGCTGGAAAAGGAACTTGAATCCACTCCTTCACCTCCTTCCATTCCTCTAAGGAACCCAATTCCTTTTCCTCAAGCCATCTCCAAGCCTAAGAAGTCCTTTGAACCTGATCCTGAAATGCTTGACATGTTTAGATGTGTTGAAGTGAACATCCCCCTCTTAGATGCCATCAAACAAATCCCTAAGTATGCCAAGTTTCTTAAGGAATTGTGCACCCATAAGAGGCAACTTAGGAACATTGAAAATGTTTCAACCCAACAGTCCATTCCCATGAAGTGCAAAGATCCAGGGACCTTCACAGTTCCATGTCAAATAGGGAGTTCCAACTTTGATGATGCACTCATAGACCTTGGAGCCTCAATAAATGTCATGCCCAAATCCATTTTCTCCAACCTTGGTCTAGGTCCCTTGCACCCAACAGGTGTTGTCATTCAATTAGCCAATCGAAGCACTGCCAGTCCTGAGGGGATAATTGAGGATGTTCTTGTTCGGGTCAATGATCTTATCTTCCCAGCTGATTTCTATGTCCTTGACATGGAAGGTGAGACGACCTCTTCTCGATCTCCCCTAATTCTAGGAAGACCATTCCTCATGACTGCGAGAACCAAGATTGATGTCCATTCAGGCATCTTATCCATGGAATTCGGTGACCAACTGGTCAAGTTCAACATTTTCCAAGCCATGCGATACCCATCTGAGGATCACTCTACATTCTCAATCCATGCTTTTGAGGACACTTCTAAGATTCAATCGAACCCCAATCCACCATGTTCTTCATGTTCTAATGATAAAGGATCTTGTGAAATCTGCACCATGATTAACAAAGTCATAAATGGTGAAGTTGATGTGGACCTCTCATTCATAGACTCCATCAATCTAGAGGAACTTGAAAACTCTCTTGAATCCCACATCAACTCTGATCTCTACTGCTCCACCTTGGACAGTGTTGAGGAAAATGATCCAAACCCATCTGGAATCCCTTCTCCTGCTTCTAATTTGTCTAGCTCTCAAATCAAGGCTGAAACTGATCTAAAACCACTTCCTTCACACCTCAAGTATGCATTCCTTTTCCATGATCCCTCCTACCCTGTCATTATCTCTGCTTCACTTTCTGAAACTGAGGAGTCCCAACTTGTTCAAGTGTTAGAGGAAAACAAAAATGCCTTAGGTTGGACCCTAGAGGATATTCCAGGAATCAACCCTGCCCTTTTCATGCATCACATCCATCTAGAGGAATAATCCAAACCAATTAGGCAACCTCAAAGAAGACTCAATCCACTCATACTTGAGGTAGTTAGGGAAGAGATTACCAAGCTTCTTCAAGCTGGTATTATCTACCCAATTTCTGATAGTGAATGGGTTAGTCCAATTCAAGTCGTTCCTAAGAAAGGCGGGATAACAGTTGTCACAAATGAACATGGAGAAGTGGTCACAAATCGAGTGAAAAACAAATGGCGTGTGTGCATCGATTATCGCAAATTGAATGATGAAACACGAAAAGATCACTACCCACTTCCTTTCCTTGACCAAATGCTTGAGAGATTGGCCGGAAAGTCACACTATTGCTTTCTTGATGGTTATACAGGCTACTTCCAAATTCCAATCGCACCTCAAGACCAAGAAAAAACCACATTCACTTGCCCCTTTGGAACCTATGCCTATAGGTGAATGCCTTTTGGCCTTCGTAATGCTCCTGCAACATTCCAGCGGTGTATGATGAGTATCTTTTCTGAATTCATTGAGAATTGCATGGAGGTCTTCATGGATGACTTTACCATTTATGGCAAGTCATTTGAATCTTGCTTACATTCACTCTCTTTGGTCCTTCAAAAGTGTGTCAAGTGCAACCTTGTGCTGAATTTTGAAAAATGTCACTTCATGGTTTCAAATGGGATTGTTCTAGGGCACATAATTTCTCAAGAGGGTATCCAAGTTTATCCAGCCAAAATTGAGGTGATCCAATCACTTCCTGAACCCAAATCAGTTCGAGACATTCGGTCCTTCCTTGGTCATGCCGGTTTCTATCGGCGATTCATTCAGAACTTCAGCAAGATTTCCCTCCCACTCACTCTTTTACTTCAAAATGATGTCACATTCAATTTTGATGAGGCTTTCAAGAGAGCCTTCATTGAACTCAAATCTGCTCTCACATCTGCTCCAATAATCCAACCCCCAGATTGGTCCTTACCATTTGAATTGATGTGTGATGCTTCTGATAGGTCCATTAGGGATGTTCTTGGTCAAAGAAGAGAAAAAATTCCTCATGTCATCTTTTATGCCTCAAAAACATTGGATGAAACTCAATCACACTACACTGTGACTGAAAAAGAACTTTTAGCTGTGGTTTTTGCCTTGGATAAATTCCGACCCTATATCTTAGGTGCCAAAATCATCATCTTCACGGACCACTCAGCATTAAAGTTCTTACTTAAGAAAAGTGATTCCAAACCAAGGCTAATAAGATAGATTTTAATGCTCCAAGAGTTTGACCTTGTCATAAAAGATAAACCTGGAAAAGAAAACCCTGTGGCTGACCACCTGAGTAGAATTTCTAATTCTTCTCATTCTGGAATAATTGATCCTGAATTTCCAACTGAACACCTCTCATCTCTCACTCCAAAGTTACCATGGTATGCCCCAATTGTCAATTACTTGGTTTCTGGTGTTTTCCCTGAATATTTTTCAAAAGAACAAAAAGAAAATATGAAAAGTGATTCAAAGCATTATTTTTGGGAAGATAATAAACTTTGGAAAACTGGGGCTGACATGGTAATTAGGAGATGTGTTGATGAAACTGAACAATCCTCCATCTTGGAATTCTGCCACTCAATGCCTGGAGGTGGCCACTTTGGACCACAAAGGACTTCTCGAAAGTTCCTAGATTCTGGATTCTTTTGGCCTTCACTCTTCAAGGACTCACACGAGTTCTGTCAATCATGTCCCACTTGCCAAAAGTTTGGCACAATTTCCAAAAGAAACGAAATGCCTCAAAAGCCATTAATCTTCTGTGAGCTTTTCGATGTTTGGGGCATCGATTTCATGGGACCTTTTCCCCCTTCCAATGGATTATCCTACATTCTCCTTGCTGTTGACTATGTTTCTAGGTGGGTCGAGGACAAACCCACTAGGAAAGATGATGCTCAAACTGTGAGTGAGTTCCTCAAAACCCATATCTTCCATCGATTCGGAACACCACGTGCTTTGATAAGTGACTTAGGAACTCATTTCTGTAATAGAACCATGGAGTAACTTTTGAAAAAGAATGGGGTTGTACATAAAACATCCACTGCATATCACCCTCAAACAAATGGAATGGCTGAACTTTCTAACAGAGAAGTGAAAAGAGTGCTTGAAAGAATTGTTAAGCCCACAAGAAAAGACTGGCCCGATAGACTTGGTGAAGCACTTTGGGCCTATCGAACAGCCTATAAGACACCCATTGGGATGTCTCCATTTAGGCTAGTTTTTGGTAAAGCCTGTCATTTACCAGTTGAAATCCAACATAAGTCATTTTGGGCTATCAAAACTTGTAATTTTGATTGTGAAAAATCTGGTGAAGAAAGATTGTTGCAGTTGACTGAATTGGAGGAGCTTCGACTCGATTCGTATGAGAACTCCATTCTCTACAAAGAAAAGGCAAAGTCACTCCATGACAAGCACATTCTTCGAAAGGTATTTCATGAAGGTGAAAAGGTAATGCTCTTCAATTCTTGATTTCGACTTCACCCAGGTAAGCTCAATTCTCGTTGGGATGGACCTTTTATTATTACTAATGTTTACCCATTTGGTGCAGTGCAAGTCCAAGACCCTTCTTCAAAAAGAACATTCACGGTAAATGGACACCAGTTAAAGCATCACCATGAGAGGCCATTCACTTCAGGTTCCACATCGACTTCCATTGACCCACCACTATATGGAAACGGCGACCCACCAAATCCAAACCAGGGGGCACCTCTTTCCCTTTAACTCTCTCTCTCCTCAATCTCTCTTCCCTCTCTTCTTCTCTCTATTTCTTCTTCTTCCTCTCTCCCTCTCATTTTTTTTACAACATTCTTCCACAACCTTTTTTCTATTTTCTATTTTGTGTGGATGTGTCATTAAAAATAAAAAAAATTAAAAAAATTAATTAAAAAAAATGAAAATTACAAAAAAAAGGGTGTCATAATTACTCATCATCCAATATTGAAATTCTGTCCAACCATTTTGGGGAGTCAAAAGGCTTGTTTTAAACTCAAATATATTGAATTTTTATCTCAAACTTGGGTACACAATTTTGTGTCAATAACAAACATTTTGAATGAACAATTTTTGGTGGAAAATGATTCTCCCCTACCGTGAGGAATAACATTAGACTTCATGCCAAGGTCATCTATGGCCATCTTTTTCATTGTGTGTCTTCACCATTGATTGTGAGTCTTGAGTTTGTGGACCTTCGAGCTGAATTTCCATCTTTTGTGTGCATTAATATGATCGAGGCATTTTCTAAGCCACATGAGAATCAGAATAGCCAAATGGCCTCCCGTTACCCTTATATTGATCCTACTTTTGAAAGCCCCTTTGAGCCTATGAAAACCTTTCTTTTGATAGCCACATTACAAGCCTAATACCTTGTCCCACCCAACATCTTCATGGATTTTCATTGTACAATTTATTGAAATTTAAGTGTGGGGGGAATGGACTTCATTTTTGGGCGTACTTTCATTGATTTCCAATGTGTCATCATATGCTTGAGGGCAAGCATCCATTCAAGTGTGGGGGAGAGGTTGTAATTCTATGAGCTTTGGGGTGTATATGTGTAATTTTCATTTGTACAAAAGTCATTGAAAAGTGTTCAAAAAAATGGAAAAAAATTATATTAAAAAAAATGAAAAAAAGGAATGGGTTGTGTCTTGGGTGGGTCAAAAATCATTCATCATCAACCTTTGATCTTGTTATAACTACTAAAATTAGTTCCATGAGGAGATCAAGCATGGGTCGGGAGATGATTGTGAGACTTGTTTCAAGCACAACTTTCGAAAAAAAAGAGCAAAAAGAAAAAAAAGAACACTTGAATCATCTTGTATTGTGTCATTATTAGAAGTCTTCCATGTTGTACATATTCCATCATCTCACCCTATTCCATTTTCTATCTCCCTCACTTTTCATTCATCACACAATCATGCCCTTGTAAATATGTGTTTCTATTTCCTTTCAAATCAAATTTCGAAAAAAAATGTGCATTGATTTTTCCATGTTGGTGTTTTTAACCCCTCTTTTCCTTTGGAAATTATATACCTACCATCTCATATCCACTGAAAAACCCCTTAAAATACCTCTTGATTCTTGTACACATTAGATTTGGGAATGTAATCTGAGAGCTCTTACAAACTCTTGATTTTCACTTTTTGTTGGTGAATGAGTGAACCTCCTAAAATACATTTTTATCATCTTGAGAGGAGTAAGTTTTGAGTGCCTACATTTTCTAATTCAAACCTTGAACATGAAAAAATGAATTGTTTCTGATGCATTATTGTGAACCAAATTTGTGATGGAATTCAATATGGATGAGTGAAATAGTCTAAACCTCCCCTGATTGGAGAAAACAAAATTTTAATATTTGTTGGTGAGTGAAAATGATTTTGTCATGTTTTTATATTTGTTGCACATGAGGACACGCGCAAATCTAAGTGTGGGGGAGTTGATGTTATTAATATTTTCCTGACTTATTATATTCCCCCTTTACTTATTTTATATGAAATGTGCATAATTTGTGTGAAATATTAATGTTTTAATATTAAGTATAATATTTGAGCATTTTTAGAAGTAGTCCAATTGAGTCAGTTTAATGTTTTAATTATAAATGTCACTATAATAATCCAAATTGTGTGGTTCTTGTTTTGTAGGATTCTACTTTCAATATACAACATTTCATTATAAGGTACCATGATCCAATTCTACCATTTGAAGGGTCATATGGTCCTCACAAACAAGACCAAAGAACCTGTGAACAAACTGGACCAGCCATGAAGATTGATTTACTGGGATCAATCCAGAAGTCTAAAAACATTAACTCTCCACCATAATTCGGGGGACACTACATGTCATCTTGGATAAAAATTTCAAGGCCCAAATCCAAGTACAAGGTGCCCAAATAAATCTTTGAAGTCCAGCCCACCATTCTGGCCGAGAATTAAAATCAGTATAGTATGAATGACATATCTCCTGATGTAAGAATCCAATCGAGCTGATATTTTTCAGTGGGAAATAGGAGATATAGGTGGCCGACTTTGTTGAATAAACCATTCGGATTTGAAGGCATATTCCTGTTCAAAAATCCATTCAAATTTTGGCCATCGAAAAAGCATGGATAGAAATGGACAGTTTACCTTTGTTTAATAAAACCGCCATAACTTTGGATCCACTTGTCGAAATGCCTCCATATTTTTACAGTAGTCGGAAAACTTTATTATATACAACTTTGAAGAAGGAGATATTTGGATATTCGGCTGTCTAAATAGCCAAATTGGCGATGCAAGTGGAGGGACAGATTAGGAATGCAAACAATCCACTCCTTGGGTTATAAATACTCTCCCCTTCTCTCCTTGAGAGGGGTTGGAATTTCAGAAGAGAGGAGATCATATTGGCATGACCAAAGATTTTCCAAAGGCTTGGGAGGACCTGCCATACTCAAGTTTTCACTTGAGAGACCTTTCCTCCTCTCTTTGTTTTCACTTACTTTTGTGTTCTTCATTTTTGTAATTTTGTAAGTCCTTTATTTTGTAATTCTGTTTTAATGAAAGTTTCTTCTTCAATATCTCTTATTATCCTCCACCTTCTGTAGTATAACATTCATGGTCTTAAAATAGTTTGAATCATTTTAAATTAAAGTACCTTATCTTGCTTCCTCATTCAATCGAAATTCCATTTTTGATTCTCAAAATATTTCGTGTGTGTGTTCGGCACACTACTCTTATCTTGTTCCTTTCTTTTTCTTCTCTTTATAATTCATCACCATAAACATATATTACCAGATTAATAAACATCATAATGGATGAGTAAATTTATCATTGGGGTGAGTTTTAATTTAGGTATGTTAAGCGATTGAGAGCTTTTGATCGATGAGTATTCGTTGAATTAACATTGTGTATGTTGTGGATTAATGACTTGATTTGTTTAACGTGTGGTTTCCATGGATTATTGGAACCATAAATACACTACCATAAACAATATTTGATCAAGATTATAACCCTAAGTTAATTTAAGGCTTGGATTAAAGCCTTAACACTTAGGAATTCCAATCAACATCATCTTGTGACATGGGTGTTAATTTAAATGCAATATAAAGCAAAGCTCAAGGATATCACAAGCTTAACTAACCTAATGATGAACTCACCCCAATCTTTATCAACTTTTTAAATTGAACATCATTCATTAAACATTTCAATTAAGCTCTGCAAACAAACCCCCCCAATCAAAATACAATCAACTAAAAACAATCGACTATTACGAAGTACCATCGCCGAGGATTCGACCCGAGTGCTGCTATACACATTAGCAGAGCACCAGAACTTTGACCGGTTGATAGGCAACAATCGGCCGTGCGTTTCAATCACCCTGTAGAAGATCAATACATGAAAAGTATCAATGTTTGTCTGATTCAAATTTCATGGGAACAATTATTAGAATATTGATTATCATAACTAAGACAACTCTTTGAGGGGAATGGCTCGCCTCAAAGCTGGTGGGGGTGGAGCTGGATCTTCACACGCTGGTTGTTCCTGAGTTGTGTCTTCTCCTTGCTTCCCACCCATAAAAGTTGCTAGCAACTCTCCCTGCCATTGCAATCGTTCTTCAAGAGTTTCTATTCTTTCCCTCATTTGTTTCAATTTTTCATCTCTATCATTCGTTTTATCTCTCTCTCAAAATATACTTGGGGTGTCACCCCAAACCGCGCACCTCTGACACGACCGTATTGTTCTGGATACTTCAAAGCCGTCGATAATGGGTCTGCATCCTCTACAGGAGTAGTTGATTCCTATGACTTCCGGATATAGGAAAATAACTAATTATTTTTATGTAATAGCAATTCAAAACAAATCTTTTTATCGTCGTGTCATACTTACACATATTTACCACACTTTTTGTGTGTTATCATCTACTAGCTTCCCTTCCTTATTCACACGTGCCTCCTTCCATAGCACATGACGTGGGATGGAAGTGTCTTTGGTTTTAGACTCATCAATCTACATATAAATATAGAAAGATAATTATGTTGTTGTTTATTGGCACCTAAAAATATTACTGTAAATTTAAAATACATACCATTTTCTTTTCTAGTGAAGCGTACCCCATCCTTGCTTTACGATAGGGGTATGTTGGTTTTGATGCACGTTTCTTATTTTCAATATAGAGTTGCTATTTCATAAATGAAATATTGACAATCAAAGTGATGAATACATGTATCCTCAAACAATGTATTATCACCCACAATTTACCTGAAACTTCTTATCCCCACAATAGCCAATAAATGTATCCCATGATTCTTGGGATATTAGGTAAGCCTAGACAATGGGTGGGTGTGGGTTTATTTTACCTTTGGAATATTTTAGGTGAAATCTTGTTAAAATAGTGTGAAAACCTCGACGATTCCTTCCTGCAAGTCTTAGTACATAATACTTGTGTGAATCATCTACTATAAATGTACTCTGCAAGAGATTGAGAAGAGTAAAACATTGTTTCATTATTTTATTTTCTAGTAAATCAAAGAAATAATATCACAATGTTACCGTAATTTCTTCCCAGATCACAGCCTTCAGCACAGACACAACATGGTTCCATGAATCTATGTCAATCGGAACGCATTTTCGAGTGACAAATCCAATGTAACTATGAAACAAAACCTTGTTGGGATTCACAGGTTGGACTCATGCATTCAATCCGACATCAAATTTGTTGCCTTTTCTTTTCACCTTAAGAACTTTGGCTAACACCGTCAAACTACGACGCACTTGTGTTTTCTGCGACGTCAGTCCTTTATTCCCGACCATTTCATCGATACCAACATCATATATATGTTCATCTAAAATGGTAGCAATGACATGTGCTGATTGTTTTTGGACCTCAACACTAGGAGAAAAAATAGGTTCAGAAACTTTTTGTTGCTCTACACTGTGAGTAGTCGCAGCAGGAGCAGCAGCAGTCACAGCAGGAGCAGCAGCAGCCGTAGCAGCAGCAGCTTGAGAGACTTGTTCAGCCTCAAGGATAGGAGAACCAGAACATGCAGAAGTCAATATCTAAAAAAGTGGTTGAATAGTTAATTTAGATCACATAAATTCAGTAACAATAAGATAATAACATGAGATAACAAGATCTATATTACAAACAAAATATAACCTGTTTATTGAACTATATTTCTTTTTCTCAAAGGATGAAGGGATTTGACACCTCTATCGATTATCCAAATCCCTTAATTGTGGCCGACTATAACATAAAAAACATCATCTACATTAGTACCGCTGTGAAATGATTGCGACGTACCACTAAAAGGATCATCCTCAACTGAATTTTCATCGGACCCTTCAGTAGTTTTGGACGATAACAGAACAATCGACCACTTTCAGTTTACGGGATCTGGAACATACAAAACTTGTACCACTTGTGATGCCATTATAAACTGTTCATCTTTGTACCCTTATTTACTAAAATCAACTTTCACAAATCTTCATTCATCTATTTTAACACCACTGTTGTTATCAACCCATTTTCATTGAAAAATCTGCAATTGGAATGTCATATAATCCAACTCTTATATTTGTTTGATAATGCCAAAGTATGAAATATTTTCATAAATTGTATTTTTCTCCTTACTACTAGAAACATACATCGCTTCAGACACTAGTGTAACTCCACTATTTTTCATGGTACTATCTTCATCAGTTTCATCTGTATATAATGTATAACTATTAATTACATAATCATTGTAAGATAATACACACACACTTGGTCCGAAGGCTAGCCATTGAAGTCGTTCTGAAATTGAATTTGGATTTTCATCCAACTCCTTAAAAATATGGTCCTGAAACCATTCTATAAACTGGTGATTATGTGTATTTGATAACCATTTTTCAGCCATTGATGGATTCAACTGCCTAAGAATTTATTTTTGAGTTTAAATATATGGAGAAACCTCCCAAATGTTATGAAAAACATAAAGGTGGGCATTCTCCTGATCTGTAATATTGATTGTCACAACATCTCTTCCAGAAATTACCTCACCCTCAATGCGTCCAGTGTGATGAGATTTTGGGAAACCAATGCTTTCCACATCAGATAGGTATTTGGTACCAAATTCAATGGCTTCCTCAACAATATATTGCTCCATTATACAACCCTTGGTCCGACTTCAATTTTTTGATATACCCTTTCAAAATATTCATATACCATTCAATGGGGTGCATCCATCTATAGTGCATAGGACCACAAATTCTAATCTCTCTCACCAAGTTAATCATCAAATGAACTATCATATCAAAAAATGTTGGAAGGAAGAACATTTCTAATTCACATAATATGATGACAATTTCTTTTTCCATAGATGGAAATTTCACCGGGTCTAAAACTTTGCTACATATAGATTTGAAAAAGAAACAAAGTTTGGTTAACATATGGCGAACATTCTTGGAAAAAATGCAACGTAATGGTATAGGAATTAGATCTTGCATCAAAACATGGCAGTCATGTGATTTCAAACCTTTTAACTTCAAATCATTCATTGACACAATGTTCTTGATATTTTATGAATACCCCTCTGGAACCTTTACATCATTGAGGAAGTTGAAAAACTGATATCTCACCTCCCAAGAAAGAGTATAAGCAACTGTAGGAAGAAACATTCGATTTTCACCCTTCATGGGAGCCAACTCTTCTCGTATTCCCATGTCAACCATGTCCAAACTTACCTTAATTCCATCCTTTGTTTTTTCAGGGGTATTTAGAAACGTTCCAATAACATTGTCACATACATTTTTTTCCACATGCATCACATCAAGAAAATGTCTGACGTACAAACAATTCCAGTATGGTAATTCAAAAAAAAACTGATCTCTTTTTCCAACCGATTTTTGTAAGGTTTTTTGAAAATGGTTTACCAAAAACAGTGTTCACTTCTTTTACTTTCTCAAACAGTTGATCACCTGTTAGTGGAGATGGTGCTATGCGTTGTTCTGAACTTCCATTGAATGATGTCGTCCAAGATCAGTACTTATGCTGACAAGGTAGAAATCTACGATGTCCTAGAAACACAGATTTTGATGAATGTTTCAACCTAATTGATTTTGTATCTTCTTTGCACACGGGACACCCTTGAGTTCCTTTAATGCTATAGCCTGAAAAATTTCCATAAGCAGGGAAATAATTTATTGTCCCATACAACATCTCTCTCAACATGAAGTATTCACTTTTATAAGCATCATACAACATAACACTTGAATCCCACAATAAATTCAAATCCTCGATCAAAGGAGCCAGATACACATCAATATAGTTACATGGTTGTTTTGGTCCTTATATAAGCATAGATAACATGATGAATTTCCACTTCATGCATAATTAGGGTGGCAAGTTATAATTTACCAACATAACATGCCATGTACTATGAGTGCTGGTTTGAAAACCAAAAGGATTCACTCCATCTATATATAACGCAAGACGAAGGTTTCTCTGCTCTTTTCCAAATTCAGGACACTCATGATCATTTTTCTTCCATTGAGGAGAGTCATCCAAATGATGTAATTTCCCATCTTTATTTCTTTTATTTGCATGTCACGACAATTGTCTTGCAGTTTCTTCACTTCCATATAGATTCCTAAACCTTCGAATGATTGGAAAGTACCATAAAACTTTCGTAGGATTGGATTCATATTTCTTGTATCGAGAAGCACCACACTCTGGGCATTCTGTAAGTGATTTGTTCTCTTTGTAAAACAATATACAACCTTTCACACATGCATGTATTCTTTTAGAAATCATACCCATCGAGCGTAACATTATTTTAGCTTCATATGTCCAGCTTGGGAGCTCATTATCTTCCGGAAGCATGTCATTCAAGAGAGCAAGTAGTTCCGTAAAACTGACATCACTCCATACGTTGCCTACTTTAAATTTATACAACTTCTGTACAGCTGACAATGCTGTATATTTAGTGCAACCAGTATACAATGGCATCTTTGAACAACTCTTTAACTTCTCAAACAATTTTGGGAAATCATGGAGTTCATCTTCAATCGTCTTTATCATTTACTCAATACGATCTTCATCATCATTGACATCTGTATTCACATCCTTCATACAGTCTTCTTCATTATCCATATTTTTATTCATATATGATGATCCATAAAACACAGTTTTATCCCAGCAAGTAGCTACATTCTCTTTTTCTCCGTGTTTATTCCAACATTTATAACTCCGATCTATTCTGTGACATATAAAATGTTCTTCCAACTCATCTGTAGTAAGTAGTCTAGAATAACAACAACATAAACATGGAAAAACGATTTGAGAAGGATCCTTTGCATGATCCTATGCAAACTTGATAAACTCTTTCACTCCATTCTCATACTCTATTGTCAAATGATTAGCATCCATCCAATCTTTATTCATCTCCATCCTATTTGAATCTCAAATGTTAGTATTTATGGTTCAATTACACAAAACAAGACTTACAAATATAGTATAAGAGAACCACTTCCTTATAAAAATAGAGATTAATAGAGACTAACCATTTCCAATAAAGATTTGGAAATCAACAGAACCATGATAGAACCCCCATCAAAATCAACACAGTTTCCAAACACAAAGGGGTTCGCGGGGATAATCACTTGTGTCATAGATGGTAAAACTCACACGGCATCATCCTCTATGGCTCATCCTCCTCTATCGGGTCAACCCTTCTGTGGTCAACTAGTCCATCCTTTTATACCTCACCAACCTAAAATACTTATAGTTTAAAACAAGTAGACAAATCTATAAGTAAAGAAAGGATTCTCATAATCTCTACAATATGGAATTCATTAAATATAATTAATTTAGATTCATTATAGTTTCGTCAAATCACCCTAGTCCAAACATAAGAATAATCAAGAATGATACATCTACCACTCCTATCTCTCTTCCCTACATTCAATATCATCATGCCTAATATTTTTGGTAAGATCAAGTTACTTACTTTAAATCACAGGGGGATAATCACTTGTATCATAGATGGTCTCCCATGTTATTCTATATGAAATTTTTAACAAATATTATTGACCTATCATCCCATTCAATCCTCATGAGTGTCTAATTCCAAACTCAATCTTAAGTCTAACATCAAAAGAATATATATTAATAAATTACCCCACATCCACTTCCCCACTAATCTGGTAATTCCCACACTCTAATGGAATATTTATTATGCTTTAACTCCTTCTATATAAACTCATAACCATATATCCACACATACACATGTCACAAACACATAAAAAACCATATCCACATCACAACCACACATCACATCCTCAAAAAAATATGATATCGTGAACATGAATGACATAAACATCATACTCTCCTCCTACAATGCACAACCCCCACTATGTATCCACACCGAATACACATTATCATGTCAAAAAGAATATATATACACCAAAACCTAAAATCATTATAGGTTGTATATATACACCCAATGTGAGCCATTAAAACTCATACTAAGTGTCAAGGGGGAGAAGGGAAGAGGGAGTGGTTCTATATGTGTTCCCTCTATAACCTAGATATTGAGAAAAACACTCAGAACCAAAGTACCCATATGGATTTCAATCAGGTTACTCGACTCAAGTGGTGTTATGTAAGAAATAATATGAAAATATAATAAGTATATAGTCACACATAAATCTTTCCTAAGGGTTTACACCAAACTAACACTTCAAACACCCTCGTCAACCATTGCCTTGTTACTACCACCCTCTTATAACCACTTCCATTATAATGCCAAAAATAATCCCCAACAAATCACATAAGCATCCATATCAACATTACCAACTTCTCATTCCATTTAACATTATAATTTCTTGGATTTTTATTACCATATGCATTTTAATTGTTAACCATTTTAATGTAAAACCAATCATTAAATCACTACCCACTATAATCAATTCATTAATCATTAATAACATTTATTCTATCTTTAACCATTTATTAAACATAATTATTCCAATCATTATCATTAATCATTTAACAAACCATCATTTATCATTTCCAACCCATCACCCATTACTATTTTCATTTATTCCAACCATATTCCATGCCAAAAAAAACTATAACACCACCCAATAACAAATAAATTTTCATGACATATACAACTAAACACATTCTAAAATCCATAAAACCACTTATTTTCTACCTAAATAGCCATATCATTTCTATCATAACCACACAATAATACATCCATCACTACTGTATTAATCACCACACCACATGCTCCCAACCACATCAATCAACCATCACCCTTATAATCATAGTGATAAATACCCCATACATAGTAGCATGAAAGAGAAAACATATAAGAAATTCACACTAAAAGTCCTATGTATGACCATTAACCATTAAAACCATAACAAAAAAAAACACAAAAATTGAATAAGCATTGTTGTCACATCCTTCCTAAGAAGAAAATTCAAGAAGAGAATCAAGAACGAGAGAAAAGAAATTCACCTTAGAGGAGGAGAAATAGGTAACCTTCTACGCTACGTTGGGAGGGAAGGTGCGATGGCCAAAGGTGGAGGTGCACGAGAGGATCTGCCAACCATTGAGAAATGGAGGAGTAGGGTTCACGGGGAGTAGGGTCGAGTGGAGAGGAGGAGAAGTAGGTTTTGCGGGGAGGAGGATCTTCCGAAGGGGTTCGAGGGGAAGGATTAGGAGAAGGGATAGCGGTGAAGGTTATACAACGCGAAGATCAGGGGTGGCGAAGGTATGACAACATGAAGATTGGGGGTGGCAGAGGGGAGTCGCAAGGTTACATTACTGCGAGAGCTTTAGGGCACAATAAACCGAGAACATCGTGTGATCTATTTTATAAAATATGGGTCCATGGTTTTATCAGCGATAAAAAAGCGCTGATAAATCCTTCCTGTATCAGAACTAACATTTTAGCACTGATATATGCCTTCTTTATCAGCGTTTTTTTAGCGCTGATAAAGGGTCTCTTTATCAGCACATTTTTAGCACTGATAAAGGTTACCTTGTATGAGTGCTAAAATTTTAGCACTGATACAGGGATTCTTTATCAGCGGTTTTTGCTTAGCGCTGATATAAGGTGGCGTTTCCCTTGCCCATTTTTGTAGTAGTGTGGGCCTAATGGGCCTAAGTGGACCAATGGGCCTACTGGTCCTAATGGGATTACTAGGCCTAATGGTCTTAATGGGCCTAAGTGGAATAATGGAACTAAGTGTGCCAATGGGCATAAGTTGCCTAATGGGTCTAATAGGCCTAAGTGGCATAATGGGTCTAATGGTCCAAAATGGACAAATGGGCATTATGGGCCTAACGGACATAATGGGACTATGGGGCCAAAGTGGGAAAATTGGACTAATGGGCCTAAGTGGCCTAATGGGCATATTGGCCCTAAGCGGCTTAATGGGCCAAATGGTACTAACTTTCCTAATGGAACTAAGTGAATGAATGGTCCTAATGGGGCGAATAGAAATAATGGGCCTAATGGGATGAAGTGTCCAAATGAGCCTAAGTGGCCTAATGGGCCTAATGGGCATAAGGGGCCTAATGGGACTAAGTGGCCTAATGGACCTAATGGTCCAAATGGGAATAGGTGGCCTAATGGTCCTAAGTGGCCTAAGTGGCCTAATGGGCCTAAGTGGCCTAATAGGGATAATGGGCCTAAGTGGCCGAATGGGCTTAATAGGCCAAAGTGGCTGAATTAGCCTAATGGGGTGAAGTGGCCTAATGGTCCTAAGTGGCCTAATGGACCTAATGGGTTCATGTGAATTATGGGCCTAATATGCCTATTGGGCCTAATGGGCCTCAGGGGCCTAATGGGACTAATGGGTCTCAGTGGCCTAATGGGCCTAATCGGCCTAAGTGGGCTAATTGGCCTAAGTGGCCTAATGGGCTCAATGGACCTCACTAGCCTAATGGTCCTAAGTGGCCTAATGGTCCTAATGGACTAAATGGGCCTAATGGGCCTAAGTGGCCTAATGGGATTAATGGGCCTTAATGGCCTAAGTGGCCTCATGGTCCAAATGGTCCTAAGTGGCCTTATGGGCCTAATGGGACTCAGTAGATTAATGGGCCTAATGAGTCGAATGTGCCTAAGTGGACTAATGGGCCTAAGTGGCCTAATGGACCTTAGTGGCCTAATGGGCCTAAGTGTTCTAATGGGATTGATGGGCTAAATAGGCCTAAGTGTCCTAAGGGGTCTAAGTGGACTAATGGGACTAATGGGCATGATGGGACTAATGGGCCCAATTGGCCTAATGGGACTCATGGTCCTAGGTGTCCTAATGGTCCTAAGTGGCCTAAGGGGCCTAAGTGGACTAATGGGCCTAATGGGCATAAGTGGCCTAATGGGCCTAAGGGGACTAAGTGGACTAAAGGGCCTAAGTGACTTGATGGGACTTATGGGTCTAATGGGCCTGGGCCTAATGGTCCTAAGTGGTGTCATGGGATTAATGGGATGAATGGGCCGAAGTGGCCTAATTGGCCTAAGCGTCCTAATGAGCGTAAGGGGCCTAATAGGCCTAATGGGCCTAAGTGGCCTAAGGGGCCTAAGTGGTATAATAATACTAATGGGACTAATGGGACTAATGGGCCTAATAGGCCTAGGTGGAATAATGGACCTTAGTGGCCTAATGGGCCTAATGCCCCGAATGGGCCTAAGTGGCATAATGGGCACAAGGGGCCTAAGTGACTAATGGGCCTAAGTGGCCTAATAGTCCTAAGTGACCTAATGGGCCTAAGTGGCCTAATGGGTTTAGTGAGCCTAATATTCATAATGGGCCTAATTGGGCTAATTTTCCTAATGGGCCTAATGGGCCATATGGTCCTAAGTGGCCTAGTGTGCCTAATCCAATGGGATTAGTGGGCCAAATTGGCCTTATGGGCCTAAGTGGCCTAATAGGCTGAATGGGCCTAAGTGGCTTAATTGGCCTAATGTACCTCATGGGCCAAAGTGGCCTAAAGGCCTTAAATGGAATAATTTGTCTAATGGGCTTAAAGTGTCTTAATGGGTCTAATCGACCTAATGGTAATAATGGGTCATATGGGCCTAAGTGGCCTAATGGGCCTAATCTAATGGGTTTAATGGGCCAAATGGCTCTAAGTGGCCTAATGGGATGAATGGGCCTAATGGGACGAAGTGGCCCAATGGGACTAATGGGCCTAAGTGGTCTAATGGGCCTAATGGTCATAATGGGACAAATGATTCTAATGGGACAAAGTGGCCTAATGAGACTAATGAGCATAATGGATCCACACTCTCCTGGATCCTAATGCTCTTGCTGGATCCTCTTCCCCTCCAAGGGTTTTGAGGGTCTGCTTGACGATGATGGTCCCACTTCACCTAGTCCATCCTCTTATTTCTCTTTATTTATTTTTCTTCCTTCTCTAATAATGTGGATTTTTTTTGTGTGGTCATCGTGCGTCACTCACCACCCCTATTTCGATCTATCCCTACCCATGAGACCCCCATTCTGGGTATGTGTGTGTGGGTGCTTTAGACGGCTTGGGTCGGAACTGGTGAGTGCGTCTGATGCCTTCTTTATCCCCTACCAATTATTTCCTACCCATCACCTTGGACTCAACTTTGGTCGAGCTTGATTCGGGATCTAGGCCTACTTGGGATGGTGATGGAGTATTGCTGATAGTGTCCTCAGCTCGGGTTCATTACTCTATTTAGATCCTTCTCTATTTTTTGGATGCAGATTAAGGTCTCGTATGGTATTTTTTTGGGATTGATTTTGTTTCTCTATTTTTGGTTCTCTATTTTGTTTGACCAATTGGGTTTCTGGCTTGCTCCCCTATCGAGGCCTCCATCTACTCATCCTTGATGTGCTTTTTTCCTTGTTAGTCTGGTGCATGATTCTTCATGGAGGTTCTTGGAGGTTTGGATTGAGGGGCATAGAATCTCCAAGAGGGAGAATAGACCATCTTTTATGGTTCTAATGGTTGTGATGTTCTATTTTGATGGTTTTTTAGTGGTGATGTTGGAGTTCTACGGTGGTGATATGAAGACATCAGTGGTGATTAGTGCACATCCTGGTTCGTTTTGATCTGGTTCTCAGCTTTGACGGTGATGGTCGATGATGAAAAAGGTGGTGTTCCCTCCGACAATGTGGTGAATCTGGAGATAATTGTTATGAAAATAATGTTTATAGTGGACGAAAATGTGGTGATGATGAAAAAAGGTGATGATGACGGTGACAACTTCTTCGACGCGCTATCTTCAATGTTGTTACTACATGATTTGTAGGATTTATCGCTGATACGACGGTTCCCGCGGTGATGATACTCGTTTCAAATTTTAAATATGTAGAATATTTTTGAAATTTGTATATGTGTCATGCTGCATGGTGTACGGATCCCACTTTTTCCTCAAAGTGGCTTTTATAAAAATTTAAAAAATGATTTGGAGGGTCAAATGGGCCAAAGTGGCCTAATGGGCCGAATGGGCCTAAGTGGCCTAATGAGACTAATTGGCCTAAGTTTCCTAATGAGATGAAGTTTCATAATGGGATTACTGGGCCTAATGGACCTAATAGACCTAATGGGACTAATGGCCAATGGGCCTAATGGGATGAATCGGCCTAATGGGCAGAAGCGGCCTAAGTGTCCTAAAGGGCCTAATGGGTCTAATGGGACTAAGTGGCCGAGTGGGTCTAAGTGGTTTAATTGGACCAATGTTCCTAATGGACATAAGTAGTATAATGGGCCTAAGTTTCCTAATGGGCCTAAGTTTCCTAATGGGCCTTAGTGGCCTAATGGGCCTAAGTGGCCCAATTGGCCTAATATGCCTAATGGTCCCAATGGCTAATGGGCCCAATGGGCCTAAGTGGCCTAATGGGCTTGATGGGACTAAGCAGCCTAAGTGGCCTAATGGTCTTAATGGGCCTAAGTCGCATAATGGGCCTTAGTGACATAATGAGCATAAGTGACATACGTGACCTAAGGGGCCTAATGGGCATAATGAGCTCAATGGGACTAAGTGGCCTAATGTACCTAAGGGGTCTAAGTGGCCAAATGGGCCTAACCGGCCTAAGTTTCCTAAGGGGCCAAACAGGCCTAATGGGCTTAATGGGCCTAAGTGGCCTAATGGTACTAAGTTTCCTAAGAGTCCTAATGAGCCAAATGGGCCTAAGTTGCCTAAGGGAACTAAGGGGCCAAATGGGCCAAATGGTCTCAATGGACCAATGTGGGATAATGGGCCTAAGTGTGTTAATGGGCCTAAGTGGGCGAATGGGCCTAATGGCCCTAAGTGGACTAATGGGCCCAATGGGCCTAATGGGACTAAGTGACCTAATGGGACTAATGGGGATACTGGGGATAATTTCCCTAGTGGGATGGATGTGCCTAATGGTCCTAGTGGGCCTAATGGGCCTTAGTGGCCTAATGGGCCTAAGTTGCCTAATTGGCCTAATGGGCACAGGTGTCCTAATCAGAATAATGGACCTAATGGTCTAAATGTCCCTAAGTGGCCTAATGGTCATAATGGGCCGAATTCACCTAATGATCCTAATGGGCCTAAGTGGCCTAATGGGCCTAATGTGCCTAATGGGCCTTAATGGGCCTAAGTGGCCTAATGGGATGAATGGGCCGAATGGGCCTAAATGGACTAAGTTACCTAATGGGCTTGATGGGTCCAATGGTCCTAAGTGGCCTAATGGGCCTAAGTGTCCTAAGTTATCTAATGGGACCAATGGGCCAAATGGGTCCAAGGGGCCTAATGGGTCCAACGGGCCTAAGGGGCCAACGTTACCTAATGTTCCTAATGGGATGAATGGGCCTAATGGGCCCAATGGTTCTAATAGATCCAATGGGCCTAAGTGTCCTAAGATTCCTAATGGGTCGAAGTGTCCTAATGATATTAATGGGCATAAGTGCACTAATGGGCCTAATGGGACAGAATGGACAAATGGGCCTAATGGAAATAATGGGTCTAATAGGTCTAATTGGCCAAATAGGACTACATTTCCTAAGTTTCTGAATGGGACTAATGGGTCCAATGGGTATAAGTGTCTTAATGTCCCTAAGTGGCCTAAGTTTCCTAATGGTCCTAATGGTCCTAATGGGTCGAATGGTCCAAAGTGGCCTAATGGGTCGACTTGGAATAAGTGTCCTAATGGACCTAAGTGGCCTAAGTTACCTAATGGGCCTGATGGTTCTAATGGGCCTACGTGAATTAATGGGCTTAAGTGGCCTAAGTTACCTAAGTTGCCTAATGGGCCTAATGAGATGAATGGGGCTAATGGGTCCAATGGGCCTAACAGGTCCAATGGGCCTAAGTGGCCTAAGTTGCCTAATGGGATGATGTGGCCTAATGGACCTTAAGTTCCTAAGTAGCCTAATGGGCCTAATGGGTCGATGTGGCCTAATGGGACTCATGGGACTAACATTACTTAGTGGCCAAATGGGTCAAATGGGATAAAGGGCCTAATATGTCTAAGTGGCCTAATGGGTGTATGTGGCCTAATGGGCCTAATAGGCCTAGGTTCCCTAATGGGACTAAGTGGGAAATGGGTCAAATGGGCCAACAGGCTTAAGTTCAATGATTTATGAAACTTGGTTGACAACAAAATCCAAAGGGGTGGATTGTTGGTACCATGCTAATGAGGAAGGTGTTTTTTCATGTGTTTTCTTTTGTTGTCAAGGAAAGCTTTTAAATAAAGAAAATAACCTCACTTTGTATTTGGTGGAAATCATATTGAGCATTGTTTTCAAAAGAATCAGACTCACTCTTTCCATTATAATGAGGCAAATATGTTTGAAAGAAAAGGCACTAATCAGACTTGCCTTGGGTCTGGTATGTGAAAAGATCATAATGAGGAATTGATCGTTATCATTAAAGAGAGAATCAGTTACATGGATAATGCATCTTCCTGGAAGTAAATGGTCATAATATTCACACTAGATTCAGTATGAAAGAAGTGTTTGTTTTGATGAAGTATCAAATTCTGCTGACAATGATAAAATTAAATGTGATTATGCTTTGTTGATTTGTATTTCAAAAATCATAAGTTGATTGGAGAACTTATCATGAAATATTGATGAAAGAAAGGGGAAAAGAGGTATTCCAAATAGTATCTAGATTTCTTGTATCTAAGTGGAAGAGAAGAAAGAGATGACGCTAATCGAAAAAGAATCGTACCGAGTGCAATCAAAAAGTGCAATCGTACCCAATTTATCCCATTAGTCCCATTAGGCCCACTAGGCCACTTAGGCCCATTTGGACCATTTGGCCACTTCAGCCAATTAGCCCTATTATGCCTATTCGGCCCATTAGGCACATTCATCCACTTTGTCCCATTAGGACACTTAGGCACATTTGGTTGGTTAGGCCCTTTAAGCCACTTAGGCCAAATCGGTCTATTAGGAAACTTTTCCCCATTTGGACCATTTGGAAACTTTGTCCAATTAGGCCCATTATGCCCACTCATCAACTTTGGTCCATTAGAACCATTAGGCACATTAGGACACTTAGGCCCATTAGGTCCATTAGGCCCATTAGGCCCATTAGGCCCATTATACCCATATGTTCATTCGTTCACTTTGTCCCATTAGGCCACTAAGGCCTAATAAACGCATTAGGCCCAATAGGCCATTGTGTACCATTAGGCTCATGAGGACACTTAAGACTATTTGGCCCATTTGGCCACTTCGGCCCATTATGCCAATTAATCCCATTAGGCCCATTCATCTACTTTGGCCCATTAGGCCACTTAGGCCCATTAGGCCCATTAAACCCATTAGGCCACTTAAGCCCATTAGACCCATTAGGAAACTTATGCCTATTAGGCCACTTAGGAACATTATGTCACTTAGGACCATTAGGCCCATTAGGACCAGTAGGCCCAGTAGTCCCATTAGGCCTAGTAGGCCCATTAATCCCATTAGGATCATTAGGCCCAATAGGCCCAGTAGGCCTAGTAGTCCCACTCGGCCTAGTAGGCCCATTAGGACCATTAGGCCCAGTAGGCCCACTTGGGTCCATTAGACCCATTAGGCCCATTCAGACCATTGGTCCACTTAGGCCCATTAGGCCCATTCAGAAACTTAGGCCCATTATTCCTATTAGGCTTATTTGGCCACTGAGACTCATTATGCCCATTATGCCCATTAGGCCCATTAGGCCCATTCATCCACTTTGGCCCATTAGGCCACTTAGGCCCCTCGGGCCCATTATGCAACTTAGGCTCATTATGTCCATCATGCCACTTCATCCCATTAGGGAACTTAGGCCCATTAGGGCACTTAGGCTTATTTGGACCATTTGGCCGATTGGTCCCATTAGGAAACTTCGACCCATTAGTCCCATTGGTCTCATTATGCCACTTCGGCCCATTAGTACACTTAGTCCCATTAGGTCCATTTGACCCATTAGGCCCATTCAGACTATTAGGAACATTCATCCCATTCGGCCACTTAGGCCCATTAGACCACTTCGGCCCACTAGGCCCATTGGTCCACTTAGGCCAATTTGGACCATTTGGCCACTTAAGCCCATTAGGCCCATTGGTTCACTTTGGTCTATTATGCCCATTATGCCCATTAGGTGCATTAAGTCCATTTGTCCACTTAAGATCATTAGGCCACTTAGGCCCATTTGGTCCATGAGGCCCAATCGGTTCATTAGGCCTAGTAAGTCCATTAAGACACTTCGGCCCACTAAGCCCATTAGACCCATCTGACCCATTTAGATAATTAGGCTTATTAGGCCCATTGGACCTTTTCGTCCCATTCGGCCCATTACGTCCATTGGACCCTTTAGGCCCATTCGACTCAATAGGCCACTTCAATCCAGTTGGCCCATTAGGCCCATTAGGCCACTTTAGCCAATTCAACCCATTAGTCTAATTCAACCCACTACACCATTTTGGCCCATTGGGTCCATTAGAACCATTAGGCCCATTCGAACCATTAGAACACTTGGGTCCATTAGGCCACTTAGGCCCATTAGGACTATTAGTCCACTTAGGCCCATTAGGATCATTAGGCCCATTCGGCCCATTAAGACCTTTCGGGCCATTAGGCCCATTTGGAAACTTTGGCCCATTCATCCCATTACACCCATTTGGCAACTTAAACTCATTCCTACCATTAGGCTCATTACACCACTTAGGCCTAATTGACCTATTAGGTCCATTAGACCACTTAGGCCCATTTGGCCCATTAGGCAATTTAGGCCCATTAGGCAACTTAGGCCAATTATGACCATTAGGCCCATTCAACCCATTAGGTCCATTCGGTCACTTAGTCCCATTAGGCCCATTCGACCCATTAGGCTACTTAGGCCCATTCAACACATTAGGTCACTTAGTCCCATTCAGTACATTAGGCCCATTCAGTCCATTTGGCTCATTCATCCACTTAGGCCCATTAGGACCATTAGTACACTTAGGCCCATTGGGACCATTAGGCCACTTAGGCCCATTTGGTTATGATTTTGCCACTTAGGCCCATTGGTCTACGTTAGTCGATTAGGTACTTTAGGCCCATTAGAGCACTTAGTCCCATTAGGCCCATTAGGCCGATTATGCCACTTAGGCCCATAAGGTTACTTTGACCCATTAGGCCCCTTAGGCCGATTAGGCCACTTAGGACCATTAGGTTGATCTCTCCCATTCAGACCATTATGACACTTAGGACCATTAAGCCCATTAGGCCACTTAGGCCCACTGTGCCCATTAGACCCATTAGCCCACTTAGGCCCATTAGGCTACGATTATGCCACTTAGGCCAATTAGGCCCCTTTGTACGATTAGTCTCTTTAGGCCCATTAGTCCGCTAATTCCCATTTAGCCATGTAGGCCCACTAAGCCACATAGCCCCATTCATCCTTTTAGGCACATTAGCCCCGTTAGGCCAATTAGTCCCTTCAGGCCACTTAGACCCATTGGAACCATTAGGCCACTTAGGCCCCTTAGGCCACTTAGGCCTGTTAGGCCCATTCGGCCCATTACGCCATTTAGGCTCATTGGGATAATTAGGCCACTTAGGCCTGTTAGGCCCTTTAGGCCTATTAGGCCATTTATCCCACTTAAGCCCATTATACCCATTAGGTCCATTATGCCCATTAATCCCATTATGCCACTTAGGGCCATTAGTCCACATCAGCCCATTGGTCCCATTAGGCCCATTAGTCCGCTTAGGACCATTATATCACTTAGGCCCAATAGGCTCATTAGGCCATTTATGCCCATTAGTCCAACTAGGCACATTTTTTCCATTAGGCTCATTGGTCCCATTTGGCCCATTAGGCCACTTAGGACCATTAGGCCCATTTTCCCGCTTAGGCCCATTAGGCCCATTAGGCCCATCAGGACACTTAGGCCCATTAAGCCTACTCGGCACATTAGGCCCATTTTATATATTCATCCCATTAGTCCCATTATACCACTTAGGCCCATTAGGCCAATTTATCCACCTAGGCCCGTTATGCCCATTAGGACCACTAGGCACATTAGGCCACTTAGGTCACTTAGGCCCATTACGCCCATTAGGCCACTTAGTCCCATTAGGCCCATTAGGCCACTTAGGCCCATTCGAATAATGAGGCAACTTAGGCCTATTAGGCATCTTAGGTCCATTAGGCCCATTAGGCCACTTAGTCCCATTACACCCATTAGACCACTTCAGCCACTTCGGCCATTGAGGCCCATTCGACCACTTAGGCCCCCTTGGCCAATTAGTCCCATTAGGTCGATGAGGCCATTTAGGCCCATTTGACCACTTAGGCCCATTAGTAACATTAGTCACTTTAGGCCCATTAAGCCCATTAGGCCGATTAGGCAACTTAGGCCCATTAGGCCACTTAGGCCCATTAAGCCCTAGGCCTCTTATTCCCATTAAGCCCATTAGGCCACTTATTCCCATTAGGCCACTTAGGCACATTACGCCGATTAGGACACTAAGTCCCATTAGGCCCATTAGGCCAATTAAACCCATTAGGTCGATTAGGAAACTTTGGCCCATTATACCACTTAGGTCCATTAGGTTGATTAGGCCCATTAGGCCAATTAGGCCCATTCAGAACATTCATCCACTTAGGCCCATTAGGCCCATTAGGCCTATTAATCCCATTAGGCCAATTAGGAAACTTTGTCCCATCAGGCCACTTAGGCCCATTTGGCCACTTAGGCCCATTTGACCCATTAAACCACTTGGCCCCTAGGGCCATTAAGCCCATTATGCCCATTAGTCCACCTAGTCCCATTATGAAACTAAGGCCCATTTGGACCATAAGTCCACTTAGGACCATTAGGCCGATTGGGCCACTTAGGACAATTAGGCCACTTAGGCCCATTGGATCCATTAGGACACTTAAGCCCATTAAGCCCATTCATCCCATTAGGCCCATAATGCCCATTTGGCCCCTAGGCCCGTTAATTCCATTAAGATCATTAGGCCACCTAGGCCCATTAGATCACTTAGGCCCCTTAGGCCCATTAGGCTACTTAGGTCGATTACACCCCTTAGGCCCATTATGCCCATTAAGCCCATTAGGTTGATTAAGACACTTAGGCCCATTAGGCCACTTAGGCTGATTAGGCCCATTGAGTCAATGAGTCCCACTAGGCCCATTAAGCCAATTAATCCCATTAGTTTGATTAAGACACTTAGGCCTATTAGGCCACTTAGGCCGATTAGGCCCATTGGGTCACTTAGGCCCATTAGGCCCATTCGACCCATTAGGTCCATTCAGCCCATTAGGCCCATTTGGCACCCAAGCCCGTTAATCACATTCATCCAATTATACCCCTTAAACCCATTAGACACCTTGGACCCATTAAACCCATTAGGCCACTTAGGCAAATGAGGCCACTTAGGCCCATGAGGCCCGTGTGGCCCATTAGGCCCCTTCAACCCATTAGGCCACTTTGAGCCAATTGTCCCATTAGGCCACTTATGCCCATTAGAACCATTAGGCCCATTTATCCAATTAGTCCCATTATGACAATTAGGCCAATTAGGCACATTAGGCCCATTAGGCCACTTAGGCCCATTAGGCTCATTAGAACACATAGGACCATTAGGACCATTAGGCCCATTAGGCGACTTAGGCCCATTTGGCCGATTAGGACACTTAAGCCACTTAGGCACATTAGGCCCATTAGGCCCACAAGGCACATTAGGCCCATTATCCCACTGAGCCCATTATCCCATTAGGCCGATTGGGCCACTTAGGTACATTAGACCCATTAGGCCCATTAGGCCCCTTAGGCCCATTAAGATCATTTGGCCGATTAGGAAACTTAGGCCAATTAGGCCCCTTAGGGCCATTTGACACACTAGGCCACTTAGTCTAATTTGGCCCATTTGGCCCATTTGGCCCATTTAGCCCATTTGGCCCATTATGCCCATTTGGCCCACATGCCCATTAAGACCATTAATCCCATTGATCCACTTAGGCCCATTAGGCTGACTAGGCACATTACGGCGATTAGACAACTAAGTCCCATCAGGCCTCTTAGACCTCTTAGGCCCCCTTGGCCTATTAAGCCCATTAAGCCAATTAGGCCAATTAGGCCACTTCGGCCCGATAGGCCACTTAGGGCCATTAGGCCCATTGGTCCACTTAGGCCTATTTGTCCTATTAGGCACATTAGGCCACTTAGGCCCATTATGCCCATTAGGCCCATTACACCCATTAGAACTATGAAACAACTTTGGCCCATTAGGCCACCAACGCCCATTAGGCAACTTAGGTCAATTAGTCTCATTCATCACCTTAGGCCCATTTGGCCCATTTGGCCCCTATACCTGTTGAGCCCATTAAGTCCATTAGGTCACCTAGGCCCATTTGGCCCCATAGGCCAATTAGGCCCATTTGGCCCATTTGGTACCTATGCCTGTTAATCCCATTAATCCCATTAAGCCCATTAAGCCCATTAGTGCAATTAGGCCACTTAGGCCCCTTGGGTCCATTGAGCCCATGAGGCCTATTAGGCCACTTCGGCCCATCAGGGCCATCAGGCCCATTCGAACACTTCGGCCTATTAGGCCCATTATTCCACTTAGGCCCATCAGACCCATTAGGCCCATTCATTCAATTTGGAAGATTAGGCCACTTAGGCCACTTATGCCCATTAGGCCCATTGGGCAACTTAGACCCATTGTCCCACTAGGCCACTTAGGCTCATTCATCCAATTAGGCTCATTAGTCCCATTAGGTCCATTAGGCCCATTAGTCCCATAAGGACACTTATGTCCATTAGGCCAATTCATCCCATTTGGCCCATTTGTCCACTTAGGCCCATTAAGTCACTAAGGCCCACTGGCCAATTTGGCCACTTAGGCCCATTAGGCCCATTAGTCTAATTAGGCCCATTAGGCCCACTTGGACCATTAGGCCCATAAGGCCACTTATTCCCATTTTAATAATTAGGACCATTGGACTCATTAGGCCCATTAAGCGCATTAGGCTAATTCGACCCATTCGGCCACTTACGCTCATTCGGCCAATCATGCCCATTATGCCACTTAAGCCCATTCTTCCACTTAGGACAATTAATCCCATTAACCACATTATGCCAAATTGGGCCATTAGGACCATTCAACCAGCTAGACCCATTAGTCTCAATTGGCCACTTAGGCCCATAAGGCCCATTAGGCCCATTCAGCCGATTAGGCTGATTCAGCCACTTAGGCCACTTAGACCCATTAGGCTGATTAGGCCCATTCATCCAATAAGGCCACTTAGGCCCATTTGGTTGATTAAGATGATTAGTCCACTTAGATAACTTAGACCCATTAATCCCATTAGGACCATTAGGCCACTTAGGCCTATTAGGCCCATTTGATCGATTAGGCTGACTAGGCCACTTAGGCCCATTCGGTCGATTAGCCCGATTAGGCCACTTAGGCCCATTAGCCCCATTAGGCACTTTAGGCCCATTAGGACACTTAGTCCCCATAGGCCCATTAGGCCCATTCGGTGAATTAGGTAGATTAGGCCACTTAGGCCCATTAGGTCACTTAGGCCCATTAGGCCCATTCGGTTGATTAGGCTGATTAACCCACTTAGTCCCATTAGTCTAATTAGGCCCATTAAGCCCATTTAGTCGATTAGGGGGATTATAACACTTAGACCCATTAAGCCCATTGGACCACTTAGGCCCATTTGGATCATTAGGCCACTGAGGCCCATTAAGACAATTTGGCCCATTAGACCCATTAGGCCACTTCGTCCCATTAGGCCCAATAGGCCACTTCGGCCCATTAAGCCTATTAGGCCCATTAGGCCACCTAGGCTCATTAGGCCACTTAGGCCCATTAAACCCATTAGTCCCATTGAGCCCATTAGGCCCATTTGGACACTTAGGCCGATTAGGCCACATAGGCCCATTAGTCCACTTAGGCCCATTAAACCCATTAGTTCCACTAGGCATGTTAGGCCCCTTAGGCCACGTAGGCCCATTATGCCCATTAGATCGATTAGCCCGATTAGGCCACTTAGGCCCATTAGGCAACACAGGACCATTATAACCATTATGAAACTTAGTCCCATTAAACCCATTAGTCCCACTAGGCCCATTAGGCCCGTTAAGCCACTTAGGCCCATTAGGTCCATTCAGTCGATTAGACTGATTTAGCTACTTAGACCACTTAGGAAAATTATTTACATTAGCCCCATTAGGCCCATTAGGCTCATTAGGCCTATTAGGCCCATTAGACCCATTAGGCCCACTAGTCCCACTGGGCCCACTAAGCCCATTTGGGCACTTAGTCCCATTTGGACCATTAGGCCACTTAGGACCATAAGGCCCATTAGGTCCATCAGGCCCATTAGGATCATGAGGGGGATTCCTCCCATGAGGCCCATTAAGACCATGAGGCCCATCAGACCCATTATGACACTTAGGCCCATTAGGCCCACTAGGTTCATGAGTCCACTTAGGCCCATGAAGCCTATTTTCCCCATCACGACACTTGGTCCCATTAGGCCCATTAGGCCTCTTAATTCCATCTGGCCCACTAAGCCCCTTTGGCTACTTAGACCACTTAGGCCACTTAGACCCATTAGGTCCATTGGACCCACTAGGCCCATTCATCTCATTAGGCCCATTGGGCCGATTAGGCCCCTTAGTTCCATGAGGCCCATTGGGCCCATTAGGCCACTTTAGCCAATTCGACCCATTCGGCTCTTTAGGGCCACTTAGGCCACTTAGGCCACTTAGGCCCATTATGCCCATTAGGCCCATGAAGAAACTTAGGTCAATGAGGCCCATAAGGCCCATAAGGCCCAATAGGCTCATCCAACCAATTAGGCCCATCTGTCCCATTAGGCCCTTTATGACCACTTGTCCCATTAGGCCACTTGGGCTCATTATGCCACTTAGGCCACTTAGGTCCATGAGGTCCATGAGGCCTATCAGGCCCATTAGACCACTTAGGCCCATTAGGCCCATTAGGCCACCTAGGTCCGTTAGGCTCATGGGGCCCATGAGGCCACTTAGGCCAATTATGCCCATTCAGCCCATTAAGACCATGAGGCCCATTAGGTCCATCAGGCCACTTAGTCCCATTTGGCCCTTTATGCCCATTAGGCCCATTCGGCAACTTAGGCCCATTCGGCACATTAAGCCACTTAGCCCACTTATCCCCATTAGGCCCACTAGGTTCATTCAACCACTTAGCCCTAAGAGGCCCATTCGGCCCATTAGGCCCATGAGTCCCATTAGGCCCATGAGGACCATGAGTCCACTCAGTCCCATGAGGACCATTAGTCCCATTAGTCTCATCAGGCCGATTCGACCACTTAGACCCATTTGGGCCATTAGTCCCATTAGGCAACTTAGGCCAATTACGACCATTCCTCCACTTAGGCCCATTAGGACCATTCCACCACTTAGGCCCATTAGAACCATTTGAACACTTAGGACCATTGGGTCAATTAATCCACTCAGTTCCATCAAGAACATTAGGCCCATTAGTCCCATTAGGACTATTAGGCCACTTAGGCCACTTAGGCCCATTAGGCCCAATATGCCAATCAGGCCTATCAGGCCCATTCAACCATTGAGGCCCATTAGACCCATTAGTCCCATTAGGCCCATTAGGCCACTTAGTCCCATTATTCTTATTATTCCACTTAGGCCACTTAGGCCCATTAGGACCATGAGGCCCGTGAGGCCCATCAGGCGCATTAGGCCCATTAGGCCAATTGAGTCAATGAGGCCCATTATGCCCATTAAGCCAATTGGTCCAATGAGGCCCATTATTACCATTGGGCCTATCAGGACCATGAGTCCCCTGAGGCCCATTATCCCCATTACACCCATCCAGCCCATTAGGCCACCTAGGCCCATTAGGCCCACTAGGCCCATTATGCCACTTAAAATGGGAATAAATTCTGATCCGGGTGTTCGTTTCAGCTTCATGACCAGTCAAACCAAATCTCATAGAACGAACTATGATATAACAGGTGGAGGAGGCCAAATAGACATGCGTATCGGGATTTATTACCTTTTTAAGAAAAATTTAACAGGGCACCAAATATGGAAATAGAGTTTTGGAGGCCTTCTTATGGTTTTTTGGGGTTTTAGGGTCCGAGACATGATTAGATATTTTTTCAAGTCATCCTTATGCGTAGATATATTTTCTTCCTTATATTTGATATGTGGTAGAGCCCAAACAGACACCCGAAACGAAAGTTATGGTCGTTTGAAGTTGGAGTTTTTTTAGAGTGGAATAACTGATATATCTTCCACTTCTTTGATCTTCTCATGGTTTCTATTAGACGTGGTTCTTACTCGTCTTGCGAGATTTTATTTTACTAGTCACGGTGCTAAAATGGACACTCGAAACAGGAGTTATGGATTTTTTATTGAGTTACAGGTTTCTTAGGTTTTTAGGCGCTAGCAGGGTTGCTCAATTTCAAACAATCATAACTTCTGCTCTAGATGTTCGTTTTCTCTCTACCACATATCAAATCGAAACTTGTAAAAATATATACACTCTAGTGACCATTATAACCCCTTATCACGTTCATCAAGGCCAAAAAAGTCCCATAATTCCTCCCAACAGTCATAAGTTCCGCTCCAGGTGTCTGTTTTGCGATTACTTCTGCTCCGGGTGTCTATTTTGCCTCTACAACATATCAAATCAATCTAAAAACATATTTAAAAAGCATATATTATATTTATATAAATATAAATATACTTATATATCAATATATTATTTTTTTATGAAATATTTATATTCTTTGAAATATACACTTTATCAGTGCTAGGAAAAAAAGCACTGATAAAGCCCCCCCTTTTAGTGCTACTAAAAAAGTTCTAATAAAGGGGGGAACCTTTAACAACACTAAAAAAAGTGCCGATAAAGGGGGTGCCTTTATCATAGTTTTTTTAGCACTGATAAAGGCACCCCATTTATCAGCACTTTTTTTAGCATTGTTAAAGGGTGGTGCTGTGGAAACCCTGTTTTATGGTAGTGTTAGGTCCATTGGGATACTTAGTCCCATTCAACCCATAGGCCCATTAGTCCCATTAGTCTATTAAGTCCAATTTTGGTCATTTAGGCCAATAAGGCCAATTAGGCCATTGAGGCCATTTAGTCCAATTAGGCTATTTAGGTCATTTAAGCTGATTTAGACCATTTAGGCCAATGAGGCCAATGAGACCAATTCAGGCCAATTTATGCCCTTTAGATCATTTAGGCCAATTAGAATATTTAGGCCATTTAGGAAAATTTAGGCCAATTAATCCAATTAGTACAATTAGGTCAATTAGGCCAATTAGGAAATTTAATTCACTTAGTCCATTTAGGAAAATTTAGTTCATTTAGGCTAATTAGTCCATTTAGGGTAACTTGTCCATTTAGGCCAATTTAGTTCATTTAGGCTATTTAGGCCAATTTAGACCATTTAGGCCAATTAGGACAATTATGTAATTTAGGATAATTTAGGTAATTTAGACCAATAATGAAAATTATCCCAATTAGTCCATTTAATCCGATTATGCCAATTTAGAACATTTAGGCCAATTAGACCAATTTAGTCCATTTAGGCCAATTTTTTCATTTTGGTCATTTAGGCCAATTTAGGCCAATTAGACAAATAAGGTCAATTATATAATTTAGGCCAATTATTCCATTTAGGAAAATTTATCTCATTTATACCAATTATTAAAATTAGACCAATTAGGCAATTCATGCCCATTAGGCTAATTAGGCCATTTAGGCAAATTTAGGCCATTTATGCTAATTTAGACCATTTAGGCCAATTTAGGCTATTAATGTCAATTTAGGCCAATTAGTTCATTTAGAATATTTAGTAAAATTAGGTAATTTAGTCCAATTATATCAATTAGGCCATTTAGATCATTTAGGCCAATTAGACCATTTAGACAAATTTAGGCCATTTTGACCAATTAGTCCAATTTGGCCAATTAGGATAATTTAGTCCATTTAGCGTAATTAGGAAAATTGGGCCAATTAGTTCATTTAGTCCAATTAGGCCATTTAGGCCATTTAGGCAAATTAATCCATTTAGGCAAATTAGGCCAATTAGACCATTTAGGCCAATTTAGGCCATTTAGGTCATTTATTCCATTAAGGTCAATTAGGAAATTAGGTAATTTAGTTCATTTAGAAAATTTAGGCCAATTAGTACATTTATTCTATTTAGGTCATTTAAGTAAATTAGGCCAATTAAACAATTTAGGTCATTTAGGCCAATTGAGGCTATTTTGGCCAATTAGGCCATTTAGGCCAATTTAGGTCATTTAGACTATTTAGGGTAATTTAGACCATTTAGGCCAATTTATCCAATGAGTCCATTTAGGATAATTAGGTCGATTAGGACATTTAAGCTGATTTGGCCAATTTAGGCAATTTAGGCCAATTACGACAATTAGACCAATTAGATAATTTAGTCAAATTAGGTCAATTAGGACAATTAGGATAATTGAGGTCATTTAAGATAATTAGGAAATTTAATCCATTTAGTAAAATTTAGGCCATTTAGGCCAATTATTCCAATTAATCCAATTAGGTAATTTATAGCAATTTAGGCCAATTGGACCATTTAGGACAATTTATATCATTTAGGCCAATTAAGCCAATTAGGAAAACAATTTCCATTTATTCCATTTAGGACAATTTATTACAATTAGTAAAATTAGGATATTTAGGACATTTAGGCCAATTTAGGTCATTTAGACCAATTAGGCCAATTAGTCCAATTAGGCCATTTGGGCCAATTAGGCCATTTAGGGCATTTAGGCCAATTTAGGGCATTTTGGTCATTGGGGGCAATTAGAACAATTAGACCATTTAGTTCATTTAGGAAAATTAGTCCATTTAGGACAATTAGACTAGTTAGTTCATTTAGTCCATTTAGGCCAATTAGTCCATTTAGGCCAATTAAGCCATTTAGGTCATTTAGACCAATTTAGGCCATTTAGACAAATTTAGGCCATTTAGACCAATTAGGACAATTATGCCGATTTAGGTCATTTAGACCATCTGGGAAAATTAGTCCATTTAGTAAAATTAAACCAATTAATCCATTTTGTCCATTTAGGCCAATTAGGCTATTTAGGTCATTTAGACAAATTAGGCCAATTATGCCAATTTAGGACATTTAGGCTAATTTAGTCCATTTAGGCCAATTAGAACAGTTAGGCCATTTATTCTAATTAGGAAAATTAAGCCATTTATACCATTTAGGTCAATTAATCCATTTAGCCCAATTAGGCCAATTAGGTCATTTTGGTCATTTAGGCGAATTTAGGCCATTTAGGTCAATTAGGATGATTAGTCCATTTAGGATAATTAATCCATTTAGGCTAATTAATCCATTTAGGCCATTTAGGTCAATTAATCCATTTAGGTTATTTAGGCCAATTTGGGACATTTAGGCCAATTTGGTAAATTAGGCCAATTAGAAAATTTCGGTCATTTAGGCCAATTAGTCAATTTAGGCCAATTTAGACCATTTAGTCCAATTAGGCCATTAGGTCAATTTCGACCATTTAGGTCATTTAGTCCATTTAGGCCAATTTGGCCATTTATCCAATTTAGGCCAATTTAGGCCATTTAATCCATTTAGTCCAATTAGGCCAATTAGTCTAATTAGGTCAATTAGGCTATTTAGGACAGTTAGTCCATTTAGGTCATTTAGACCAATTAGTCCATTTAGGCCAATTTAGTCCATTTAGAACAATTTAGGTCATTTAGGTAAATTAGGCCAATTAGGCTGCCATGAACCAACCCGGGTCGACCCTAAACTGGTCAACCGACAACTATATAATAATATCTACACAGAAAGTCTCAACACTTTCTTTGAACAAGAAGAGTTTGAAGTTTCAAAATAGAAGGCATCATTTCCACATTTAGACCCAACAAATCAACAACACGAGAAGCAATGAAATATGAGATGCACTCGTATAAAAAATGATTGCATAACAGTAGAATTCAAAAGAATTGTACCTCTCACCATAGATTATACAAGTTGGCTATTCACAATAACCCGATCAACTCCAAATACCTTCTTACTCTTCACAGGTTTATCTTTATTCCTCTGCTAAAATTTTCCATGTCGAGGATTCATGGTATTCCTAGAATCACCGTGACTAATTCTGTTCTTCTAAAAGGGGTTATTATGTTGTCCTTGCCTATTGAGGCATAAGATGACTGTGAACCTTGAGAAGTGTCTCAAACACCCAACCTTGGAGCATGGCAATAATAACAATGAATATTTCCCATCTAATTACAATTATGGAATGCTCTAGGTGGTGATGTACATTCTCGCTTCATGTGTCTTAGATCACTACATTGGAAACATCCCAACTTGCTCTTAAGCTTCATAGGAAGGTTCATTGATCCTTCCATCAGATTTTGAGATATACTCCTACCTTGGAAATAAGTGTCCCAATTCCACTTTCTTCCCGCATTATAGTTTCCAAAATTTTCCATAGTTATCACAATATATCCTCCACCCATCACCCCTAATATGTCCCTTTCATCCAGGGTTTCCCTCTTGACCATCTCCGTACAATCAGTTATACAGATTACCAAAATAATCAAACAAATTTCCTACCTCATCCTAGATTAAAAAATGTGTGTCTTCAAAGATGCACTAGCAGCAACCTCAGGTGAAAACTGGACTAAATTCATTAATTTAGCCACATATCCTATCACAAAAAGGTTCAACCACTTAGAACTAAATAAATCCATCATTCTATGAATTCTAAACGTGTGAGGATAGAATTGTTTGTTGAACAATTCCTCAAAATCCTCCCATGCCATAACTTGGTCCACTTTAGCCTAGATCACGAACTCCCACCACTAACATGGAAGACATTATAACATATATGTTAATAACATGAATTTGAACTCCATTAATGTTCCTAGAAAATAAAATATTCGATTCATCCTATTTAGCCACACCTCCACCCTTTCTGGATCTAAATCACCCCATAAGATGGGTGGATTTTTCTTCTAAAACTGAACCAAATTGTCCACATGCCTTGGTTAATCTCTTTTATTCCCACTATCAACAGCTTAAAAATAGTTCAATATTCTCTTCACCAGCTGCTAGTTCACATGGGGCTCAGGTGCAATCACATTTTTAATAGATTCCTCAATTTGGTTTCTATGATGCCTATTGGGTTCCAATCTCTGTTTACATGAGCAACACCATAAGTCTCACTCTCTAGAAACATAAGGCTTAACAATTTCAAACTCTATCACATTTAAACTATCAAAACCATGATTTACAAAATCCAACATTTCCCATGTTCAATAATTTTTTAAAAAACATCCACCATGTTTTGAAAATCGACCCATTTTCAGAAGACCACCACCATTCTCTTTTCAAAATCACACATTTGAAAACACTTTCCAGAATTTTCAAAAATCAACAAATGCATATCACAACATAAATCATTACTCTAAATGAGATATGAAATCCCAGTGGGAAGTAATTTAAACCATGCATGTCATGGTCTTCTCATTTTATAAACCCACAACAACGAGTCCACTAGGCCCACTAGGCCACTTGGCCCATTAGGCCCATTCGGCTCATTAGTCCAATTAGGCCCATTCGTCCCATTAGGCCCATATAGCCACTTAGGCCCATTGGGCCGATTAGGAACATTAGGCCCATTAGGCGCATTATGCCCATAAGGCCCATTTGGCCACTTAGGCCCATTAGGCTACTTAGGCCCATTAGACCACTTATGCCCATTAGGCCCATTAGTCCAATTAGGCACATTAGACCCATTAGGCCCACTAGGCCCATTCGGCCACTTAAGCCCATTAGGCCACTTAGGCCCATTAGTCCACTTAGGCCCATTCAGCCACTTAGGCCCACTAGGCCCATTACACCACTTAAAACCATTAGGACATTTCACCCCATTAGGACCATCAGTCCCATTAGGCCACTTACGCCCATTAGGCCCAGTAGGCCCATTGTGCCACATAAGCCCATTCGTTCACTATGGCCCATTAACCCCATTATGCCAATTTGGCCAATTAGGCCCAATCATCCACTTAGTCCCATTAATCCCAATCATCCACTTAGTCCCATTAGGCCCATTCGATCAATTATGTTGATTAGGCCACCTATTTCTGTTAGGCCCATTAGGCCACTTAGGCCCATTAGGCCCATTAGTCCAATTCATCCAATTAGGCCGATTAGGCCACTTAGACTCATTTGGATCATTATGCACATTAGTCTGCCTAGGCCCATTATGCACATTCGATCAATTAGGTCGATTAGGCCACTTAGGCCCATTCAGTCGATTAGCCTGATTAAACCACTTAGGCCCATTAGGCCCTTTAGGCTCATTAGGTCACTTAGCCCCATTAGGCCCATTCAATCGATTAGGCAGATTAGTCCACTTAGACCGATTAGGCCTATTATGACTATTAGGACACTTAGGCCCACTAGGTCCATTAGGCATATTCAGTTGATTAGGTTGATTAGGCCAAATCACCCCATTAGGTCCATTGGGTCGATTAGGCCGATTCGCCCACTTAGGCCACTTAGGCCACTTAGTCCCATTATGCCCATCAGGCCCATTATGCTTATCAGTCTCATTAGGCCCATTAGACCACTTAGGACACTAAGGCATTAGGCCCATTAGTCCCATTAGTATCATTCAATTGATTGGGCTAATTAAGCCACTTTGGCTGATTAGGCCCATTATGCACATTAGACCACTTAGGCCCATTAGTCTACTTAAGCCCATTAGGCCCATTCAGTCGATTAGAGGGATTAAGCCACTTATTCCCATTAATCCTATTAGGACACTTAGACCCATTAGTCCCATTGGTCACATTAGGACACTTAGGCCCATTAGGCCCATTAAACCCATCAGTCCCATTAGTCCCCTTTAGCCCATTTGGCCACTTAGGCCCATTAGATCCATTTGGACCATTAAACCCATTATTCCCATTAGGATCGTTAGGCCCGTTAATCCACGTATTCTACTTAGGCCCATTAGGCCACGTAGACCCATTAGTCCCATTAGGACACTTGTGCCCATTAGGCCCATTAAACCCATTAGTCCCACAAGGTGCACTAGGCCCCTTAATCAACTTAGGCCACATAGTCCCATTAGGCCCATTTAGTGGATTAGCCGGATTAGCTTACTTAGGACACCTAGGCCAATTAGGTCCATTAGGCTCATTATCCCAATCATTCCCATTAGGCCCATTAGGGAACTTAGTCTCACTCAGCCCATTAGGCCACTTCGGACCATTAAGCCCATCAGGACCATCATGCCCATTTGTCCCACGAGGCGCATTCTGCCCATGAGGCCCATTAGGACAATGAGGCCCATCAGAACCATGAGGACACTTAGGTCTATTAGTCCCATTGGGCCCATGAGGCCAGTTTGTCCCATGAGGCCACTTAGGCCCATGAGGCCTAAGAGGCCCATTAGACCCATCAGGCCATTTGGACCCATTAGGACCATTAATCCCATTAAGATCACTAGGCCCATTAGGCCCCTTGGTCCCATTCACACCATTAGGAACATTAGGACCACTAGGCCCATTAGGGCACTCAGTCCCATTCGACCCATTAGGCCACTTAGGACCATTAGGCCCATTAGGCCCATCAGGACAATTACGCCCATGAGGCACATTCCACCCATGAAGCCCATGAGTCCCATTAGGACCATGAGACACATTAGGACCATTAGAAAACTTAGGACCATTAAGCCCATTAGACCCATGAGGCCACTCAGGCTCATGAGACCCATTGGACCCATCAGGCCACTTGGGCCCATTAGCCCCAATAGGCCCATTAATCCCATTAGGCCCACTAGGCCATTTAGGACACTTAGAACCATTAGGCCCATTGGGACCACTAGGCCCATTCATCCCATTAGGCCCATTGGGCCTATTAGGCACATTAGGCCCAATCAACTCATTAGGCCCCTTAGGTCCATGAGGCCCATTGGGCCAATTAGGCCCATTAATCCACTTAGACCCATTCAAACCATTGGTCCCTTTAGGCCTACTTAGAAAACTTAGGCCTATGGCCATTGGCCCCATGAGGCGTCTTAGGCCCATTATACCCATTAGGCCCATGAGGCCCCTTCAGCCCATCAAGCCATTTTGGCCCATTCGGCCCATTAAGCTCATCAGGACCACCAGGCCCATTAGGCCAATTAGGCCCATTAGGTCACGTAGATCCTTGAGTCCCATGAGGCCCATTAGTCCCACTAGGCCACTTTGGCCCATTAGGACCATTATTACCATTATGACACTTAGGGCCATTAGGCCCATTGGGCCCATGAGGACACTTAGACCCACTTGGCCCATGAAGCCCCTTCGGCCCATGAGGCCCTTGAAACCCATTAATCCCATCAAGCCCATTCGACCACTTAGGTCCACTAGGACCATTAGGTCACTTAGGCCTATTAGGCCCATTCTGCTGCTTAAGCCCATTAGGCTCATTCTATCGCTTAATCTCATTAGGCCCACTAGGGCCATTAGGCCACTTAGGCCACTTAGGCCCATTAGGCCCATTGAGACCATTAATCCACTTAGGCCCATTAGGTCCATTAAGCCACTTATACCCATTAGAACAATTAGACCCATTAGACCCATTAGGCCCATCGTGTCTATCAAGCCCATTAGGACACTAAGGCCCATTAGGCCCATTAGGCCACTTTGGACCATTATGCCCATTAGGCCACTTTGGCCCATTAGGACCATTAGGCCCATGAGGCCCATCAGTTCCATTAGGCCCATTAGGCCACTTAGGCTCATTAGGCCCATTAGGCCTATTGGGCCAATTAGGCGCATTTTTTACATTGGGCATATTCGGCCCATTAGGCCCATTAGGCCACTAGGGCCCATTACGCCCATCAGGCCCATTAGGCCCACTAGGCCCATTTTTTCTACTTTAACCCATGAGGACCATTTAGGACACTTAGGCCACTTAGGCCCATGAGGCTCATTAAGCCCATCAGGCCCATTAGGCCACTTAGGCCCACGAGGCCCATTGGGCCACTTCTCCCCATTGTACCCATCAGGCCTATTAGGCCCACTAGGCCCATCTGGCCCATTTAGACACTAAGGTCCATCAGGACACTTAGTCCCATTAGGCCCATTGGGCCACTGAGGCACATTGCACCACTTAGGCCCATTGGGCCACTCAGGACCATTTTGACCATTAGGCCAATCAGTCCCATTAGGCTCATTAGGCCACTAAGGCCCATCAAGCACATCAGGTCCATTAAGTAACTTAATCCCATTAGCCCAATTAGGCCCTTGAGGCCCATTAGCCTACTTAGCCCACTTAGCCCCATCAGGCCCATTAGGCCCATTTGGCCCATCAATCCCATTAGGCCACTTATGCCCATTGAGCCCATTAGGCCACTTAGGCCCATTCAACTCATTAGGCCACTTGGGCCCATTAGACCACTCATGCCACTTAGGCCCATTAAGCCACCTAGGACCATTAGGTCCAATAGGCCCATTAGGCCACTTAGGCCCATTAGGCCAATTAGGCCCATTAGGCCCATGAGGCCCATTAGGACACTGAGGCCCATTTGGCCTATCAGTCCCATCAGGCCAATTAGGACCATTAGGCCCGTGAGTTCACTTAGGCCCATTCAGCTCATTAGGCCACATAAGCCCATTAGACCCATTAGGCCCATCAGGCCCATCAAGCCCATAAGGCCAGTTAGGCCCATTCATCCCAGTATGGCCACTATAACCATCAGGCCCATGAGGCCACTTAGGCCCATTCAACTAATTAGACCACTTAGGCCCATTTAGCCTATTATGCCCATCGGGCCCATTAGGCCACTTAGGCCCATTAGGCCCCTTTAGACCATTCAACTCGTTATGTCACTTAGGCCCATTAGGTCACTTAGGCCCATTCAGCCAATTCGGCCCATTCAGCCCATTAAGCTACTAAGGCACATTCAGACCATTAGGCCACTTAGACGCATTTGTCTCATTAGGCCACTTAGGACCATTAGGTCCATTAGGAAACATAGGCCCATTAAGCCAATTAGGACCAGTAGGCCACATAGGCCCATTAGTCCCATTTGTCCACTTTGGACCATTAGGCTACTAAGGCCCATTAGACCCCTTAATCCCCTTAGGCACATTAGGTCCATTAGGCCACTTTGGCCCATTAGGCCACTTAGGCCCCTTAGGCCACTTAGGCCACTTAGGCCCATTATGCCCATTAAGACCATTAGGTCACTTAAGCCCATTAGGACACTTAGGCCCATTAGGACACTTAGGCCCATTAAGCTCATAGTCTAATTAGGCCACTTAGGTCGTTGGGTCCCATTAGGCCCATTAGACCACTTGGGCCCATTAGTCCATTTCGGCCATTCAGGCCCATTATGCCCATTAGGCCACTTAGGCCCATTCAGATCATTAGGTCATTTAATCCCATTAGGCCTAGTAAGCTCATTATGACACTTAGGTCCATTCGGTCACTGAGTCCCATTAGGCGAATTAGGCTCATTAGGTCACTTAGGCCACTTAGACTCATTAGGCCCATTAGGCCCACTGGGCCACTAAGGAACATTAGGCTCATTTGTCCACTTAAGCTCATTAGGCCCATAAGGCCACTTAGTCAACTTAGGCCCATGAGGCCCAGGAGTCCACCGAGGCCCATTCGACGCATTAGGCCCATCAATCCCATTAGGCCACATAGGCCCATTAGGCCACTCGGGCCCATTAGGCCACTTAGGCCTATTCAGCGCATTAGCCCACTTAGGCCCATTAGTCCACTGAGGCCACTTAGACCTACTAAGCCACTTTGGCGCATTATGCCCATTAGGCCCATCAGGGCCATTATGCAAATTAGGCCCATTAGGTGCATTAGGCCCATTATGCCCTATAGGCCCATTAGGCCACTTGGGCCACTTAAGCCCTATAGGCCCATTAGGCCCTTGAGGACCGTGAGGCTACTGAGGCCCAAGTACCATCAGGCCTATCAGGCCTATTATGACACTTTGGCCCATTATGCCCATAAGTCCTATTAGGCCCATTAGTCCTATTAGGTTACTTAGGCCCATTCAGCTCATTAGGTCACTTAGGCCCATTAGTCCCATCAAGCCCATCAATCCCATTAGGCTGTTTAGGCCCATTTTCCCAATTATTCCCATCAGGCCCATCAGGACACTTAGGCCAATTCGAATAATTAGACCACTCAGGCCCATTAGCCCATAAGGCCCATTAGCCCACTTAGGTCTTTCATGCCCATTAGGCCACTTAGGCCCATTCGTCTTATTAGGCCACTTAGACCCATTAATCCCATTAGGACCCTTAGTCCACTTAAGCCCATTAAGCCACTGAGGCCCATTAGGACCATTAGGCCACTTAGGCCCATTCATCTCATTAAGCCACTTAGGCCTATTAGGTCCATTAATCTCATTTACTTAGACCCATTTATCCCATTAGGCCCATTAGGCCACTGAGGCCCATTAGGCCACTAAGGCCCATTAGGCCTATTCGGCCAATTAGGCCCATTAGGCCACTTAGGCCCATTTAGTCCAATAGGCCACTTCGGCCCCTTAGGCCCATTAGTCCACCTAGGCCCAGTTGGCCACTTAGGCCCATTAGGCCACTTAGGCTCATTATGAAAATTAGGATCATTAGGCCACTTAGGCACACTAGGCCACTCAAGCCCTTTAGGCCACTTAGTCCCATTAGGCCACTTAGGCCCATTAGGTCACTTAGGCCCATTAGGTCACTTAGGCACATTATGCCAATTGGTCCAATTAGACCCATTATGCAATTTCAGCCACTTATCCCCATTAGGCCCATTAGGCCACCGAGGCCCATTAGACCCATTACGCCTGTTACGCCACTTAGGCCCATTAGGCCATTTCAACCACTTAGACTTGTTAGGCCCATTAGGCCACTTAAGATCATTAGTCTCATTAGGCCACTGATCCCCATTCGTCCCATTAAGCCCAATAGGTCACTTAGGCCCATTATTCCACTAAGGCCACTTAGCCCCATTATACCCATTAGGACGATTAGACCACTAAGGACCATTAAGCCACTTGGGCCCATTATTCCCATTAAGCCTCTTAAGTCCATTAGGCACAATGTGCCTCTTAGGACACTTTGGCCAATTGAGCCTATTAGGCCACTGAGGCTCATTCAGTCCATTAGGAAACTTAGGCCCATCAGGCCCATTAATCCATTGAGGCCCATGAGGCCCATTAGTCCCATGAGGCCTATTAGTCCACATAGACCACTTAGGCCCATTAGGCTCATTAGGACACTTAGGCTCATTAGGCCACTTAGGCTCATTAGGCCACTTAGGCCCATTTGGCCCATTAAGCCACTTTGGCCACTCTGGCCCATTATTCCTAGTAGTCCCATTAGGCCACCTAGGCCCATTAGTCCACTTAGGCCCAATAGGACCATTATTCAACTTAGTCCCATTAGGCCACTTAGGCCTATTTGGCCTATTAGGCCACTTTAGCCGCTTAGGCCCATTAGGCCATTGAGTCCCATTAGGCCCCTTATGCCCATTCAGCTCATTAGGAAACTTAGGACCATTAGGCCCAATAGGCACATTAGGCCACTTAGAATACTTGGGCCCATTAGTCCCATTAGGCCCATTCAACCACTAAGGCCCATTAGGCTCATTAGGCCACTTAGTTTCATTAGGTCCATTTGGCCACTCAAGCCCATTAGGCCCATTTGACCACTAACGCCCATTAGGCGCATTAGGAAACTTAGCTCCATTCAGCCCATTAGGCCACTTAGGCCACTTAGGCACATTAGGACACTAAGGACCCTTAGGCCCATTAGGCCACTTTGGCCACTTTGGCCACTAAGGCCCATTATGCTCGTTATGTCCATTTGGCCACTTAATCCCATTAGGCCACAGAGGCCCGTTAGGCCACTCAAACCCATTAGGCCACTTAGGTCCATTATACCACTTATGCACACTTGGCCCATTAGGATACTTAGGACCATTATCCCACTTCATCCACTTAGGCTCATTAGGCTCATTAGACCACTGAGACCCACTAGGCCCATTAGAACACTTAGGCCCATTAAGCCCATTAGGCCACTTAGGCTCATTAGGCCACTTAGGCCACTTAGTCCTATTAGGCCACTTAGGCCTATTAGGCCACTTAGACCCATTAGGCCACTTCAACCCATTACACACATTAGACCCATTAGGTCACTTAGGTGCATTAGGCCACTTAGGCCTATTAGTCCCATTACGCTACTTAGGCCCATTAGGCCCATTAGGACACTTAGGCCCATTAAGCCACTTAGGCCCATTAGTCCACTAAGACCCATTAGGCTCATTAGGCTAAAAAGGCCCATTAGGCCCATTTTCGACTTAGTCCCATTATGCCCATTAGGTCTATTAGGCCCATTCATCCACTTAGGCCCATTGGACCCAGTAGGCCCATTAGGACACTTAGGACCATTTGTCCACTCAGGCCCAATAGGCCCATTCAATCCATTAAGCCCATTTGGCCCATTGGGCCACCTAGGCCAATTCATCCCATTGGGCTACTTAGGCTCATTTTGCACTTTGCGCCACTTAGGCACGTTCTGCCCATTAGGCCATTTAGGCCACTTTGGCTACTTAGGCCCATTAGGCCACTTTGGAAGGTTAGGCCCATTAGGCTCAGTGCGCCCATTACGCCACTTAGGCTCATTCATCACATTATGCCAATTGGGCCACTTACGCCAGTTTTCCCCATTAGGCCACTTTGGCCAGTTAGGCCAATTAGGACCATTGGGCTCATTAGGCCACTTTGGCCAGTCAGACCCACTAGACCCACCCATTAGGCCCCTTGGTCCCCTTATGTGAGTTAGGCCAGTTAGGCCCATTCGGCCCATTAGGCCAGTTAGGACCATTATGCCACTTAGGCCCCTTAAGCCCATTGGACCCATTAGGACAGTTAGGCTAGTTAGGCCAGTTGGGCCCATTCGACCCATTGGGTCCATTAGGCCACTTAGGCCCGTTAGTCCCATTGAGCCAAATTGGCCGAATGGGCCTAATTGGCATGATGGGCCTCCTAGGCCTAAGTTGCCTCGTGGGCCCAGTGGACATAGTGTGCCTAATGGGCCTAAGTGGTCGAAGTGGGTCTAAAGGGCCTAATGGTCTGAATGGGCCTAAGTGGCATAATGGGCGTAATGGGCCTCATGGAACTAAGGGACCTACTAGGTTGAGTGGGCCTAATGGGACAAATGGGCCTAGTGGGCCTAATGGGCCTAATGGGCCTAATGGGACGAAGTGGCCTAATGGGCCTAAGTGGACTAAATGGCCTAGTGGGCCTAATGGGATTAATGGGTCTAACGGGCCTAAGTGGCCTAAGTGGCATGATGGGTCTTATGCGGCTCATGGGTATCATGGGCCTAATAGATGAATGGTCCTAAGTGACATAATGGGCCTGATGGGCTTCATGGGTAGAATGTGCCTCATGGGGTTAATTGGCGTGATGGGCCTAATGGTCCTCCTTGTCATAAGAGTCCTAATGGGCCTATGTTCACTAATGGGCCTAGTGGTCCTAATGGGCCTAATGGGCCTAATGTGATAGATGGACCAAATTGGACTAAGTGGCCTAATCATGCTAATCGACTGAATGAGCCTAATGGGCCTAATGGGCCTAAGTGGCCAAGTGGATTAATGGGCCTAATGGGCCTAGTGTGACTAATGGGTTTAATGTGACTAATGGTCCTATGTTTCCTTATGGGCCTAATGGGCCTACGTTGTATAATGGGCCCAATGGGCCTAGGGAGCCTAATCGAACTAATTGACTGAATGGGCCTAAGGGGCCTAAGTGGCCGAAGTGGCTTAATGGGCCTAATGAGACTAATGGGTTTAATGGGTCAAATGGGCCTAAGTGGCCTAATAGGACTAATGGGCATAAGTGGCCTAATGGGCCTAATGAGACTAAGTGTCCTAATTCCCCTAATCAACTGAATGGGCCTAATGGTCCTAAGTGGCCTAATGGGACTAATGGTCCTAAGTGGCTTAATGGGCCTAATCGGCCTAAGTGGCCTAAGTGGCTTAGTCGGCCTAATCAATTAATGGGACAAATGGGACTAATGGGCCTAAGTGGCCTAATGGGCCTAATTCTTAAGTGAACTAAGAGTCATAATGGGCCTAAAGGGCCTAATGGTCATAATGGGCATAATGGGTCTTAGTGTCCAACGTGGTCGAATCAACCTAATCATCCAAATGGGCCTAATGGGACTAAGTGGCCTAATGGGACTAATGGTCATATATGGCCTAATCGGCCTAATCAACTGAATGGGCCTAATGGTCTTAGTGGGCCCAAGTGGTCTAATGGGACTAATGGGCCTAATGGGTCTAAGTGGCCTAATCTGCCTAATCGACCGAATGGGGCTAAGTGGCCTAACGGGCCTAATGGGCCTAAGTGTCCTAATCAGGCTAATTGACCGAATGGGCCAAAGTGGAAAAATCGGGCTAATTGATTGAATGGTCCTAATGGGCCTAAATGGCCTAATGGGCCTAATGGACCAAATGGTTCTAAGTGGACTAAGTGGCCTAATCGGCATAATCGGCCGAATGGGCATTGTGAGCCTAAGTGGACTAATGGGCCTAATGGCCCTAATGGGTTTAAGTGGCCTAAGTGGCCTAATCGGCCTAATCAGACTAATCCATCGAATGGGCCATATGAGACTAAGTGCATGATTGAGACTAATGGGCCTAAGTGGTTGAATGAGCAAAATTTGTCTAATATGGTTAATGGTCTGAATGGGCCTAAGTTGAAAAATGGGATTATGTGGCATAATGGACCTAATGGGCCTAAGTGGCGGAGTGGGCCTAGTGGGATTAAGTGGTTGAATGGGAGTAATGAACCTAATGCGCCTAATTGGACTAATGGGTCTAAGGGTCATAAGTGGACTGATGGGCCTAAGTGGACAAATGGGCCTAGTTTACCTAAGTGGCCTAATGGGCCTAGTGTGACTAGGTGGACGAGTGGGCCTATTGGGCCTAATTGGATTAATTGGCCTAATAGGTCAAATGGGCGTAAGTTTCCTAATGAGCCTAAGTGGCCTAATGGGCCTAGTGGGCCTAATGGGATTAATGGACCTAATGGGCCTAATGGACCCAAGTGACTTGATGATTCTAATGGGCCTTGTGGGACCAATGTGCCTAATGGGACTAAGTGTCCTAATGGCCCTGATGGACCTCAAGGGAAGAATGCGCCTCATGGCCTAATGGGACTGATGGCCCTAATGGACTTAAGTGGCCTACTGGGCTTAATGGGCCAAAGTTCCCTAATGGGCTTAATAGACTAAAGTCCCCTAATGGTCTTAGTGGACCTAATGGTCCTAATGAGAATAATTGGACTAATGGTCCTAATGGGCCTAATTCCTAAGTGGCCTAAGTGGCATAATTGTCCTAAGGGGCATAATGGGCCTAAGTGGCCTAAGTGGTCTAATCGGCCTAATCATCCGAGTGAGCCTAATGGCCCTATGTGGCCTAATGGGCCTAATGGGCCTATATGGCCTAATCGGCCTAGTCAACCGAATGGTCCTAATGGGCGTAATAGGTCTAAGTGGTCTAATGGACCTAATGGGTCTAGGTGGTCTAATATGCATAATCGATCGAATGGTCTAAATGGGCCTAAGTGGTCTAATGGGTCTAAATGGCCTAATGGGCCTAAGTGTCCTATTCAGGCTAATCGAATGAATGGGCCTAAGTGGCCAAATCATCCAAATCAATCGAATGGGCCTAATGGGCCTAATGGGTCTAAGTTCCCTAATCGACCTAATCAACTGAATGAGCCTAATGGGCCTAAGTGCCCCGATGGCCCTAATAGGACTAATGGGTCTAAGTTCCCTAAGTGGCCTAATTGGAATAATCGATCGAATGGGGATAATGGGCCTCATGGGCCTAAGTGGATGATTAGGACTAATGGGTCTAAGTGGCCGAATGGGTCTAATGGGCCAAATTGGCCTAATGGGGTTACTGGGCCTAACGGACCTAAGTGGAAGAATGGGATTAAGTGGCATAATGGGCCTAATGTGCGTAAGTGGCCTAATGGGCCTAATGGGCTGAAGTGCCCTAATGGGTCTAAGTGGCATAATGGGCCTAGAGGGCTTAAGTGGTTAAAAGAGCCTAATGGGCCCAACGCACCTAATTGGTCTAATGGGTCTAATGGGCGTAAGTGGCCTAATGGGTCTAAGTGACCTAATGGTCCTAGTGGGCCAAAGTGGCCTAATGGGCCTAATGGGCCTAGTGGACCTAAGTGGCTGAATGGTCCTAATGGGCCTAATGCGCCTAATTCGCTTAATGTGATTAATGGTCCTAATGGGCATAAGTGGCCTAATCGGCCTAGTGGGCTTAAGTGGTTGAATGGGCCTAGTGGGCCTAATGCGCCAAGTGGGCCAAATGGGCCGAATGGGCCTAATGGGTCGAATGGGCCTAATGGGCCTAGGTGGCCATATGGGACTAATGGGATGAATGGGCCTAATGGGCATAATTGTACTAATGGGACAAATGGGACTAATGGGCCTAATGGTCCTAATGGGAATAATGTGCCAAATGGGCCAAATGGGCCTAAGTGGCCTAATGAGCCTAAGTGACCTAATGGGCCTAAGTGGCCAAATGAGCTTAATGGGTTGAATGGGCCTATGGGCCCCAATGTTCCTAAGTGGCCTAATGGGTCTAAGTATCCTAATTGGCCTAATGGGATTAATGGGTCTAGTGGGCCTAAGTTGCCTAATGGGATTTAGTGGCCTAATCGGTCTAATCAGTCTAAGTGGCCTAATGGGCATGATGGGATTAACGGGCCGAGGGGCCAAATGGGCGTAATGGGTTGAATGGTCCTAGTGGACCTAATTAGCCTAAGTGGCCAAATGGGACAAATGTTCCTAATGGGCCTAAGTGTCCTAATGTACCTAAGATGCCTAATTGGACTAATGGGATTAATGGTCCTAAGGGTCATAATGGGACCAATGGACTTAATTGGCCCAAGTGTGTTAATGGGCCTAATGGGTCTAAGTGGCCTAATCGGCCTAATCGGGCCATTGGGCCTAATGGGGCAAAGTTTCCTAATGGTTCGAATGGACCTAATGGGTCTAAGTGGCTGAATTGGACTAATCAACTGAATGGGCCTAATGGGCCTTATGGTCCTAAGTGGACGATTGAGCCTAAGTGGTTGAATGGGCATAATGGGCCAAATTGGTCGAGTGGGGAGAATGAGCCTAATGGGCCTAAGTGGCCGAATGGGCTTAAGTGTCATAATATCCCTGATGGGCCTAATGGTTGTAAGTGGCTTAATGGGAGGAATCGGCCTAGGTGTCTTAATGGTGTCGGTGGGCCTCAGTGGCCGAATGGGCCAAATTTGCCTAATGCGCCTAATTGGCCTAATGGGCCTAATGGGAGAAAGTTGTCGAATGGGTCTAATGGGACCAGTGGGCCTAAGTGCCCGAATGGGCCTAATTATCCTAATATGCTTAATGGGACAAATGGTCCTAAGTGGCCATTTGGGCCTAATGGGCCTAATGGGACCAAGTGGCCTCATCGGTCTAAGTGGTATCATCTGCCTAATTGGCTTAATGGGCCTAGTGGGCCTAAGTGGCTGACTAGGCCTAATGGGATGAAGTGGTCCAATGGGCATAAGTGACGTAACCGACCTAAGTGGCCCAATGGGCCCAATGGGTCCAATTGGCCTAATGGGCCTAGTGGACTAAGTGACTGAATGGGACGAATGGGACTAAGTGGGGGAATGGTCCTAATGGGCCTTAGTGGCCCAATAGGCCTAAGTGGTCTGACAGGTCTAATGGGCCTTAGTGGCCTCATGGGCCTAAAGGGCCTAGTGGGCCTAAATCAACTAAGTAGACTAATGGGACTAATGGGACTAATGGGATGAATGAGCATAATGGGCCTAGTGGGCATAATGCACCTAAGTGGCCTAATGGCTGATTGGGGTGAATGAGCCTATTGGCCAAATGGGTCTAATGGGCCTAAGTTGCCTAATTGGTTGAATGGGCCTAAGTGGATAATGAGACTAATGAGCCTAAGTACCCTAATGGGACTAAGTGGAATAATGGGCCTAATGGGCTATTGGGTCTAAGTGGCCCATAAGGCCGAAGTGGCCTTATGGGCCTAATGGCCTAATGGGCCTAGTGGGCCTAATGAGCCTGTGTGGCAGAATGGGCCTAATGGGTCGAAGTGGCATAATGGGACGAATGTGACGAATGGGCTTAGTGGGCTTAATGGGCCTAACTGGCATAATAGACCTAATGGGACCAATGGTCCTAATGGGCATATGTGGCTTAAGTGGCCTAATGGGCCAAATGGGCCTAAGTGGCCCAATGGGCCTAATGGCCCGAATGGGTTGAATGGGTCAAATGGGCCTAAGTGGCCAAATGGGCCTAAGTGGCCCAGTGGGACAAAGTTACTGAATCGGCCTAATGGGATTAATATGCCAAATGGGCCTAATCATCCGAATGGGACTACGTGGCCTAATGGGCCAAATGGGCCTAATTAGACTAAGTAGCCTAATGGGCCTAATAGACATAATGGGCCTAATGGTCCAAATTTTCATAATTCACCTAATGAGATTAATTGGACTAATGACCAAATGGGCCAAATGGGTCGAATGGGCCTAAGTGTCCTAATGTGCCTAAGTGGCCTTATCGGCCTGATGGTCTTAATGGGCCTAGTGGACCTAAGTGGCCTAATGGGCCTAATGGGACTTAGTGGCCTAATAGGCCTAATTTTCCTAAGTGGCCAAATGGTCCTAAGTGTCCTAATGTGCTTAATGATCATAATGGGCCTAGGGGCCAAATGGGATGAATGGACCTAATGGGCCTAATTAACCTAAGTGGCCTAATGAGCCTAAGTGGCCTAATGGGCCAACATTTTCTAATTGGACTAACGTGATTAATGGGCCTAATGGACCTAAGTGGGCTCATCGGCTTAATGGGATTAATGGACCAAGTGGCCCTAAGTGGCTGAATGGGCCTAATGGGCCTCAATGGACTAATGGGCCGAATGAGCCTAAGTGGACCAATGGGCCTAAGTGGTATGATGGTCCTAAGTGTCCTAATGGGCATAAAGCTCCTAAGTGGCATAATGGGCCTAAGTGGTCTAATGGGCCTAATGGGCCTAGGTGGCCGAATGGGCCTAATGGACATAATTGGACTAAGTGGTCTAAGTGGATTAATGGGACTAATGGGTTTAAGTGTCCTAATAGGCCAAAGTGGCCTAATGGGACTAATGGGTCTAATGGGCCTAATGGGATTAATGGGCCTTAGTGGACTAATGGGCCTTAGTGGCCTAATCAGCCTAATGGGCCTAAGTGACCTAATGAGTCGAAGTGGCCTAATGGACCTTAGTGGCCTAATGGGTCTAATGGGCCGAAGTTTCCTAAGTGGACTAATGGGCCTGAGTGGCATAATGGGTGTGAGTGGCCTAATGGGCCGCAATGGCCTAATGGGCCTAATCAGCCTATGTGGCATAAGTGGCCTAATGGGATTAATGGGCCTAAGTGGATAAATGATCCAATGGGACTAAGTGGCATAAGTGGCCAAATGGGACTAAGTGGCCTAATGAGCCAAATGGGCCGAAGATTCCTAATGGGCCTAATGGGTCTAAGTGGACGAATGGGCCTGATGGGCCTGATGGGCCTGATGGGATTGATGGGCCTGATGGGCCTTAGTGACCTAATAAGACAAATGGACCAAAGTGTTCCAATCGGCCTAATGATCCGAATGGACTTACGTGGCCTAATGGACCTAGTGGGACTCAAGGGCTTAATGGGCCTAAGTGGTCGAATGACCTGAATGGTCCTAATTTTCCTAATGGGACTGATGGTTCGAATGTGCCTAAGTGGCCCCATGGGCCGAATTGGCCTAAGTGGCCTAATAGGCCTCATGGGCCTAATGGGCCTAAGTGGCCTAATGGGCCTGATGAGACTCATGGGCCTAAGTGGCCTAATTGGCCTCATGGGCATAATTGGCCTAATTGGCCCAATGGACCTTAGTGGCCCAATTGGGCTAATGGGCCTAATGGGCCTAAGTGACCTAATGGGATCGATGGGCCTAATGGGCCTAGGTTTCCTAATGGGATGTGTGAGCCTAATGAGACTAAGGGGCCAAATGGGCATGATTTACCTAATGGGTCCAACAGACCTTAATGGTTGAATGTGCCTAATGGGCCCAATGGGTCTTGTAGGCCCAATGGGCATAATGGGCACAAGTGGGCCAATGGGCCGAATGGTCTGAATTGGCCTAATTTCCCTAATGGTTCTAAGTGGCCTAATGGGTATTATGGGCCTAATAGGGTGAATGAATGTAAGTGGCCTAAGTGGCCTAATGAGAATAATGGGCCTAAGTTGCATCGTGGGCCCAAGTGGCCTAATGGACCTGATGGGCATAATGGGCTGAATGGGCCTCAGTGGACAAATGAGACTAATGGGTCCAATAGACCCAACAGGAATTATGGGCCGAATGGGCCGAATGGGCTGAATGGGCCGAATGGGCCTAAGTGGATGAATTTGCCCAATTGGCCTAATGGGCCTAATGGACCTAAGTGGAAGAATGTGTCTAATGGTCCTAGTGGCCTAATGGTCCTAAGTGGACTCATGGGCCTAATAGGCCTAAGTGGACTGATATTTCTAATGGGCCTTATGGTCCTCAAGGGCCGAAGTGGCCTAACGGTCTAAGTGGGCCTAAGGAGCCTAAGTGGACAAATGGGCCTAATGGGTTTAAGTGGCCTAATTGGCCGAATGGGCCTAATGTGTCTAGTAAGACTAAGTGGACAATGGGCCTAATGGAACTAATGAGACTAAGTGGCATAATCCGCCTAATCAAACAATTGGGCTTAAGTGGCCTAATGGGCCAAATCAGCCTAGGTGGCTGAATGGGCCTAATTTGCCTTGGTGGCCGAATTGGATGAATAGGCTGGACCTAAGGGGCCTAATGTGACTCATGGGCCTAAGTGGCCTAACGGGAAAAATGGGCCTAAGTTTTCTAATGGTCCAAATGGGCCCAAGGGGCCTGGTGGGCCTAATGGACCTAATGTGCTTAATCGGCTTAACATGCCTAGGTACCAAATGGGCTTATTTGGCCTAATGGGCCTAAGGGTGCTAATGAGACTAAGTTTCCTAATGAGCCTAATGGGCCTAAGTGGCCTAAGTGGCCTAATCAACGTAATGGGATTGATGGTCCTAATGGGCCTAATGGGATTAATGGGCTGAAGTGGCCTAATGGACCTAAGGGGCCTAATGGGCCTAAGTGGCCTAATGGTCCTAGGTGGCCAAATGGGCTTAATGGGCTTAACGAGCCTAGGGAAAATATGGGCATAATGGGATGAATCGGCCTTAGCGGCCTAATGGGCCTAAGTAGTCTAATGGGCCTAAGTGGCCTAATGGGCATAATGAGAGTATTGGGCGTAATGGGCGTAATGGGTGTAAGGGACCTAATGGGCATAAGGGGCCTAATGGTCATAAGGTGCCTAATGGGACTAAGATTCCAAATGGTCCTAGGTGGCCTAATGGGATTAATGGGATTAATGGGCATAAAGTCCAAATGGGCCCAATGGGCCTAATTGGCCTCAGTGGCCTAATGGGTCTAATGGGCCTAATGGGTCGAAGTGGCCTAATGGGACAAAGTTTCCTAATCGGCCTAATGGGCATAATGGGCTCAATGGTCCAAATGGGCCTAGGTGGCCTAATGGGCCTAATAGGCCTAATGGGACTAATGGGTTGTATGAGTCTAATTGGTGTAAGTGGACTAATGATCCAATGTGGCCTAATGGGCCAAAGTTTCCTAATCGACCTAATGGGATTAATGGACATAATGGGCCTAATGGTCCTAAGTGGCCTAATCGGTCTAATGGGATTACTAGGCCTAGTAGGCCTAATGGGCCTTAGTCGCCTAATCTGCCTAATGGGGCTAAGTGGACTAATGGGCCTAAGTGGACTAATGGGATTAAGGGGATTAACAAGTCTAGGGGCCCAATGGGCCTAATGGTAGGAATGGGCCTAATTAACCTAAGTGGTATAATGCGCCTATTTGGCCTAAGTGGCCTAATGGGTCTAAGTGCCCTAATAAGCCTAAGTGGCCTAATGGGCATAATGGGTGTAATGGGCGTAATGGGGGTAATGGGTTTAAGGGGTCTAATGGGCCTAAGGAGAATAATGGGCCTAGGTGTCCTAATGGGATTAATGGGATTAAGGAGCCTAGGGTCCAAATGGGCCTAATAGGCCTTATTAGCCTCAGTGGACTAATGTTCCTAATGGGTCTAAGTGGCCTAAAGGGCCAAAGTTGCCTAATCGGCATAATGGGCATAATGGTCCCAATGGGCCAAATGGGTCTTGGTGGCCTAATGGTCTTAATGGGCCTAATGGACCTAATTGCCTAAGTGGACTAATGGTCCAAAGTGGCCTAATGGGACAAAGTTTCCTAATCATCCAAATGGGATTAATGGGCCTAATTGACCTAAGTGGCCTAATGAGCGTAAGTGGCCTAATCAGCCTAATGGGATTAATGGGCCTAGTGGGCCTAAGTTGCCTAATGGGCCTTTGTCGCCTAATCTGCCTAATTGGGCTAAGTGGCCTAGTGGGCCTAAGTGGCTTAATGGGCTTACTGGACTTAATGGGTTTAGGGGAATGATGGGCCTACTGGGCCTAATTGGACGAATGAGCCGAATTACCCTAAGTGGCATAATACGCCTAATGGACATAAGTGGCCTAATGGGACTAAGTTGCCTAATCGGCCTAATGGGATTAATGGAAATAAGCGACCTAATGGGCTAACAGGTCCTAGTGCGCCTAATGGGCCTAATGGGCCTAAGTGACCTAATCAGCCTAATGGGATTAATGGGCTTATTGGGCCTAAGTGGCCTAATGGTCCTAATGGGCCTAAGTGGCTTAATCAATCTAATGGGCCTAAGTTTCCGAATAGGCCTAATATACCCAATGGGCCTAATGGGCCTAAGTGGCCTAAGTGGCATAATGGGATGAATTGGCCTAAGTGGTCGAATGGGCTGAATGAGCATAAGTGGCCCAATGGGCCTAATGGGCATAAGTGTCCTAATGGTTTGAATGAGTCTAAGTGTCTTGATGGGCATAATAGGCCTAAGTGGCTTCATGGACCTTAGTGGCCTAATGGGACTCAGTGGCCTCACGGGCCTAATAGGCCTAATGGGCCTAATAGGCTAATAGGACTAAGTAGACGAATGATCCTAATGGGATAAGTGGCTCAATGGGCCTAATGGGTTCAATGGGCCTAAGTGGTTCATTAGGCATAGTGGGATGAAGTGGTGAAATGGGCGTAATGGGCCGAGGTGGCCTAATGGGCCCAGTGGGCCTAAGTGGCTAAATGGGTCGAATGGGTCGAATGGGCCTAAGTGACCTAATCATCCTAAAGGGCCTAATGGGCCTAAGTGGCCTAATGGGGTGAACTGGACTAAGTGTCTAAATGGGTCTAAGTGGACTAATGGGGCTAATGGGTCTAAGTGGTCAAATGGTCTTAAGTGGACCAATGAGCCTAATGGGTGTAAGTGGCCTAATGTGCCTAATTGTACTAATGGGCCAAAGTGGCCTAATAGGCTTAATGGGTCCAAGTTTTTGAATGATCCAAATGGGCCTAAGTGGATCAACTAGCCCAATGGGCTGAATGGACCGAATGGGCCTAAGTGGACAAATGGGCCTAATGGGCCTAAGTGGCATAATCGGCCTAATCAACCGAATGGTGTTAATGGGACTAAGTGTCATAATGGGACCAAGTTTTCAAATGGGCTTATTAGGCCTCAGTGGCCGAGTGGGCCAAAATTACCAAAGTCGCCTAATGTTCCTAAAGGGACGAACGAGATCAATGGGCTAAATCGGCTTAAGTGGCCTATTGGGCCTAATTGGGATAATGGGACTAGGTGGCCTAATGAGACTAAGTGTCCTAATGGGTCTAAGTGGTTGAATGAGCCTAAGTGGCCTAAATGGGCCTAATGGCCAAATGGGCATTATGTGTTGAATGGACATAATGGGCTAAAGCAGCCTAATGGGACTATGTGGCCTAATGGTCCTAATGAGCCTAAGGCCTGAATGGGCCTAATGGGGAGAATGGGCCTAATGGGTCGAATGGTTTGAATGGGCCTAATGGGCCAAAGTGGCCTAATGGGCCTAACATATCTAAGGGGGCCTAATGGACCTAATGGGCTGAATGTGCCAAATGGGACTAAGTGGTCGAATGGGCATAATTGGCCTAAGTGGCCTAATGGGCCTAATGGGACTATGTGGACTTATGGGTCTAGTGGGCCTAATGGGACCAAGTGGGCCTACTGGTCCTAATGGGCTTACTAGGCCTAATGTTTCTAATGGGCCTACTGGCCTACTGGGCCTAAGTGGCGTAATGGACCTAAGTGGACCAATGGGCATAAGTTGCCTAATGGGTATAATGGGCCTAAGTGGCCTAATGGGTCTAATTGGCCTAAGTGGCCAAATGGGACAAAGTGGACGAATTGGCCTAATGGGCTTAATGGGCATAATGGCCTAAAGTGGCCAAATGGGCCTAATGGGCCTAAGTGTCTTAATGGGTCAAAGTGGATGAATGGGCCTAATGGTCATAATGGCCCTAATGGGCCACAGTGGCCAAATGGGACTAATAGACCTAATGGGCATAAGTGGCCTAATGGGTCTAATGGTCCTAATGGGCCAAAATGGACAAATGGGCATAATGGGCCTAATTGACATAATGGGCATAATGGGCCAAAGTGGAAAAAATTGGACTAATGGGACTAAGTGGCCTAATGGGCCTATTGGCCCTAAGTGGATTAATGGGCCAAATGGGCATAACCGGCCTAGTGGAACTAAGTGAATGAATGGGCCAAATGGGGCGAATAGGAATAATGGGCCTAATGGGATGAAGTGGCCAAATGGGCCAAATGGGCCTAAGTGTCTTAATGGGCCTAATGGGCCTAAGTGGCCTAATTGGACTAAGTGGACTAATGGTCCTAATGGTCCTAATGGGAATAGGTGGCCTAATGGACCTAAGTGGCCTAAGTGGCCTAGTGGGCCTAATGAGACCAAGTGGCCTAATGGGCCTAATGGGCCTAAGTGGCTGAATGGGCCTAATGGGCCAAAGTGGTTGAATTAGACTAATGGGATGAAGTGGCCTAATGGGCCTAAGTGGCCTAATGGACCTAATGGGTTAATGGGAATTATGGGCCTAATGGGCCTATTGGGCCTAATGGGCCTTAGTGGCCTAATGAGACTAATTGGCCTCAGTGGCCTAATGGGCCTGATGGGCCTAAGTAGGCTAATTGTCCTAACTGTCCTAATGGGCTGAATGGACCTCACTGGCCTAATGGGCCTAATGGTCCTAATGGGCCTAATGGGCCTAAGTGGCTTAATTGGCCTGATGGACTAAAAGGGCCTAATGGGCATAAGTGGCCTAATGGGATTAATGGGCCTCAATGGCCTAAGTGGACTGATGGGCCAAATGGGCCAAATGTTCCTAAGTGGCCTTATGGGCCTAAGTGGCCTAATGGGCCTAGTGGGCCTAAGTGGCCGAATGGGCCTAATGGGCCAAAGTGGCTGAATTAGCCTAATGGGATGAAGTGAACTAATGGACCTAATGGGTTAATGGGCATTATGGGCCTAATAGACCTATTGGGCCTAATGGGCCTCAGTGGCCTAATGGGACTAATGGGCCGTAGTGGCCTAATGGGCCTGATGGACCTAAGTGGGCGAATTGGCCAAAGTGGCCTAATGGACTAAATGGACCTCACTGGCCTAATGGGCCTAATGGTCCTAAGTGGCTTAATGGGCCTAGTGAACTAAATGGGCCTAATGGGACTAAGTGGCCTAATGAGATTAATGGGCCTCAATGGCCTAAGTGGCCTGATGGGCCAAATGGGCCAAATCGTTCTAAGTGGCCTTATGGGCCTAATGGGCCTTATTGGCCTAATGGGCCTAATGGGACGAATAAGCCTAAGTGGACTAATGGGCCTAAGTGTCCCAATGGGCCTTAGTGGCCTAATGGTCTTAAGTGTCCTAATGGGCTTGATGGGCCAAATAGGCCTAAGTGGCCTAAGGGGACTAAGTGGCCCAATGGGACTAGTGGGCCTGATGGGCCTAATGGGCCTAATGGGCCTCATGGGCCTAGGTGACCTAATGGTCCAAAGGTGCCAAAGGGGCCTAAGTGGACTAATGGGACTAATGGGAATAAGTGACCTAATGGGCCTAAGGAGACTAAGTGGCCTAAGGGGCCTAAGTGTCCTGATGGGACTAATGGGTCAAATGGGCCTTAGTCGTCTAATGGGCCTAATGCGCTGAAAGGTCCTAAGTGGAGTAATGGTATTAATGGGTTAAATGGGCCTAAGTGGCCTAATCTACCTAAGCAGCCTAACGAGTGTAAGGGGCCTAAGGGGCCTAATGAGCCTAAGTGGCCTTAGGGGCCTAAGTGGTCTAATGGTCCTAATGGGCCTAATGGGACTAATGGCCCTAATGGGACTAGGTGGAATAATGGTCCTTAGTGTCCTAATTGAACTAATTCCCCGAATGGGCCTAAGTGGCATAATGAGCATAAGGGGCCCAAGTGGCCTAATGAGCCTAAGTGGCCTAATGGGCCTAAGTGGCCTAATAGTCTTAAGTGGCCTAATGGGCCTAGGTGGCCTAATGGGTTTAGTGGTCCTAATGTTCATAATGAGCCTAATTTGGATAATTTTACTAATGGTCCTAATGGTCCATGTGGTCCTAAGTGGCCTAGTGGGCCTAATCCAATGGGCTTAGTGGGCCAAATTGGCCTGATGGTCCTAGGTGGCCTAATAGTCCGAATGGGCCTAAGTGGCCTAATTGTCCTAATGTGCCTCATTGTCCAAAGTTTCCTAAAGGCCTTAAGTGGAATAATGGGTCTAATGGTCCTAATGGGCCTAAAGTGGCCTAATGGGTCTAATTGGCCTAAATGGAATAATGGGTCAGATGGGCCTAAGTGGACCAATATGCCTAATCTAACGGGTTTAATAGGCCAAATGGACCTAAGTGGGCTAATGGGATGAATGGGACTAAGGGATGAAGTGGCCCAATGGGACTAATGAGCCTAAGTGGTCTAATGAGCCTAATGGGCGTAATGGTCCAAATGGGTCTAATGGGCCTAAGTGGCCTAATGGGACTAATGAGCCTAATAAATGAACCTAATGGATCCACACTCTCCTGGCTCCTAATGCTCTTGCTGCCTCCTCTTCCCTTCCTAGGGTTTTGAGGTTCTGCTCGATGATGATGGTCCCACTTCACCTGGTCCATCCTCTTCTTTTTATTTATTTCTTTTTCTTCCTCCTTGAATGATGTGTATTTTTTGGGGGTGGTCATCGTGTGTTTCTCACCACCCCTCTTTTGATCTATCCCTACCTATCAGACCCCCATTCTGGGTATGTGTGTGCGGGTGCTTTAGACGGCTCGGGTCGGAACTGGTGAGTGTGTCTGATGCCTTCTTTGTCCTATACCAATGATGGCCTACCCATCACCTTGAACTCCACTTTGGTAGATATTGATTCAAGATCTAGGACTACTTGGGATGGTGATAGAGTAACACTGATAGTGGCCTCAGCTCGATTTCATTACTCTATTTGGATCCTTCTATATTTTTCGGATGCAGATTAAGGTCGCGTATGGTGTTTTTTTTTTGGGATCAATTTTTTTTCTATGTTTTTGGTTCTCTATTTTGTTTGACCGATGTGGTTTCTGGCTTGCTCCCCTATTGAGGCCTCCATCTACTCACCCTTGTTGTGCTCCTTTCCTTGTCCTCCTGGTGCACGGGTCTTCATGGAGGTTCTAGGAGGTGCGGATCGAGGGGAATAGGATATCTAGGAGGGTGAATGGACCATCATTGATGGTTTGAATGGTTGTGATGTTCTGTATTGATGGTTTTTTTGTGGTGATGTTGGAGATCTACGGTGCCGATATGAAGACATCAATGGTGATCAGTGCACGTCTTGGTTTGTTTTTCAATGGTTCTCGGCTCCAACGATGATGGTCAACGATGAAAAAGGCGGTGTTCCCTCCAGTGATGCGTTGACTCTAGAGATAATGGTTACGAAAATGATGTTCATAGTGGATGAAAATGTGGTGATGATGAAAAAAGGTGATGATGATGGTGACAAATTCTTCGACGTGTTATCTTCGATGTAGTTGCTACGTGATTTGCAGGATCTTTCACTGATACAATGGTTTCTGTAGTGATGATACTCATTTAAAATTTTAAATATGTGGACTATTTTTGAAATTTGGATATGTGTCATGTTGTATGGCGTACAGATCCCACTTTTCCCTCAAAGTGGCTTTTATAAAAATTTAAAAAATGATTTGGAGGGGCTAATGGGCCAAAGTGGCTTAATATGACTAATGGGCCTAATGGGCCTAAGTGTACTAATGGGCCTAATTGGCCTAAGTTGCCTAATGAGGCAAAGTTTCATAATGGGATTAGTGGGTTTAAGGGGTCGAATGGGCCTAATGGGCCTAATGGGTCGAATTAGCCTAATGGGCATAAGCGGCCTAAGTGGCCTAAAGGGCCTAATGGGTCTAATGGGCCTAAGTGGTCGAGTGGCTCTAAGTGGCCTAATGAGACCAATGGGCCTAATGGACATAAGTGGTCTAATGGACCTAAGTGGCCTAATGGACATAATGGGGCTTAGTGGCCTAACGGGCCTAAGTGTCCTAATTGGCCTAAGAGGCCTAATGGGCCCAATGGCTAATGGGTCTAATGCGCCTAAGTGGCCTAATGGTCTTGATGGGACTAAGCAGCCTAAGTGGCCTAATGGGCTTAATGGGCCTAAGTCTCATAATGGGCCTAAGTGGCCTTAGTGGCCTAATGGGCCTAAGCTGCATAAGTGAACTAAGGGGCCTAATGGGCCTAATGGGCTCAATGAGACTAAGTGCCCTAATGGGCCTAAGGGGCCTAATGGCCTAATGGGCCTAACCGCCCTAAGTGGTCTATGGGGCCAAACAGGCCTAATGGTCTCAATGGGCCTAAGTGGCCTAATGGTACTAAGTGTCCCAAGAGGCCTAAAGGGCTAAATAGGCCTAAGTGGACTAAGGGGGAAAATGGTCCAAATTGTCTCAATGGACCAAAGTGGGCTAATGGGCCAAAGTTTTTGAATGGGACAAAGTTGGCTAATGGGCATAATGGGCCTAAGTAGACAAATGGGCTTAATGGGACTAAGTGGACTAATGGGCCTAATGGTGCTAATGGGGATAATTGCCCTAGTGGGATGAATGTTCCTAATGGGCCCAGGTGGCCTAATCAGCCTAATGGACCTAATGATCTAAATTGACCTAAGTGGCCTAATGGGCCTAATGGGCCGAATGCACCTAATGATCCTAATGGAACTAAGTGGACTAATGGGCCTAATGTGCCTAATGTGCCTAATGGGCCTTTATGGGCCTAAGTGGACCAATGAGACTAAGTGGCCTAATCATCCTAATGGGATTTAGTAGACTAATGGACCTAATGTTCCAATTGGGCCTAAGTGGCCTAATGGTCCTATTGGGCATAATGAGCCCAAGTGGCCCAGTCGGTATAATGAGCCTAATAGGCCTAAGCGGCCTAACCGTCGTAATGGGCCTAATGTGCCTAAGTGGCCTAATGGTTTGAATGGGCCTAATGGATCAAGTGGAATGAATGGACCTAATGGTCCTAAGTGGCATAATGGTCCTAATGGGCCTAAGTGGCCTAATGAGCCTAATGGGCCTAAGTGGCCAAATCGGCCTAATGGGCCTAATGGGCCTAAGTGGTTGAATGGGCATAATGAGCCTAAGTGGCTTATTGGGCTAAATGGGGAGAATGGGCCTAAGTGACCTAATGGGCCTAAGTGGCCTAGTCGGCCTAATGGGACTCATTAGGCCTTAGCTATTAGTCTATTAGATGTAGTGTTTTGGTTCTAGGTTTTAGGATTTTTTTGTTCTAATTGGCCTAAATTGGTCTAAATTGTTCTAAATGACCAAGTTACCAATTAGCCCAATGACCCACTGAACTAATGGGCTAATGGCCTAATGACCTAAATGACATAATTGGTCTAAATAGCCTCATGGCCTAATAGCCTAATGGAATAATTGGCATAATTTCCTAATTAATATAAATGAACTAATTGGTCTAAATGGCCTAATTAATCTAAATGGATTAAATGGTATTATTGTATTAAATTGTCTAATTGGCCTAATTAGCCTAATTGACCTAATTGGCCTAATTGGCCTAAATTGGCCTAAACTTCCAAATGGGTCGAAATGGTCTAATTGGTCGAAATGAATTAAATGGTTTAATTGGATTAAATGGTCCAATTGGATCAAATGGTCTAATTTTCCTAATTATCCTAATTTCCCTAATTGTCCTAAATTGGCATAAATGGTCAAATCACCAAATGACCAATTGGCCTAATGGTGTAATGAACTAATGGGATAATGGACTAATGGCTAAATTGGTCTAAATAGTCTAATGGAATAATTGTCATAAATGACCTAATTGGTCTAAATGGCCTAATTGGTCAAAATGGATTAAATGATCTAATTGGATTAAATGGTCTAATTAGCCTAATTGGCCTAATTGACTTAAATGGTCTAATTAGCCTAATTGGCCTAATGGCCTAAATGGACTAATAGGCTAATTGGCCTAAATGGATTAAATTCCTAAATTTTTTATGGAATAATGACCTAATTGGCCTAATGTCCTAATTGGACTAAACAATCTAATTTTTCTAAATGGAATAATTGGCCTAAATGACCTAATTGGACTAATTTTCCGAATTTTCTTAATTTTACTAAATGGCCTAATTGGCCAATTAGCCAAATAGACAAATGGAAAAATGATCAAAATTACCAACTGACCAAATAACCAAATTACACAACATAAATGGAATTATACTAAAATTAATATACAAGAGGAATCCATAGTATACACATGTTTATCATGCTAATTAGTAGATATTGTTTATGTTATGTCACTAGTATTAAATTTCTAATTAAATGTATATTTAGATGCTTATTCATTTTATGGATTTCTTCAACATGTACAATTTTAATTCATTCTTGGTTTATCACTTTCATATTATTCAATAATTTAGTATTATACTAATCAATTTCATTTGCATCAAGAGTAATTTGGCATAGAACAACATGTGCCTCAAGAAAAATTATTTTCCTTGACTAGGAAGAAAAATTATTGAAGAGCTCTAAATGAAAAAACACAATAAAATATTGTAAGTTTTTTTATTAATATTTCAAATGTTGATATGTAATTAATAATTAAATATATTTTTTTATAATTTCAAGAGTGTATCCTAGAGTCCCTTAATGAGAAAGAAGATGAAAACTTCGAGAAAAATGATCATTTGAGACAGGTATTAGGTGATGGGTGCCATAGGAGAGTCTGATATTGACCCATGAAAAAACATCATCCTCGCTAGGTATTGGACCTCATCGAGTTCCTCTCAAACCTATCAGAACCCAAGATGAAAAATGATCACGCAGAAGTAGATGATTCCAAAAAATAGATATAAGGGAGTGTGAAAGAAGTAAATTGGTCACTGATAACTTCTTGAAAGACATGTCAGTTATAAGTCCACCACTTCCATAAGATACTACTATTACTTTTGATTCATTTATAACATCAATGCGCTCCTTATATGATACATCGAGTGATTTCAATGAGGGTACTATTGGTGGTCGAGCTGATGATGGTGGCGGTGGCGGTGGCAGTGGGGTGGGGGGTGATGAAGGCCGTGGCGGTAGTAGTGGTGGTGGTGGTGGTTTTAGGCATAACATAAGCATACAAAGATAGATGATGTATTAAAATTTATTTTAAAAATCATTGCTCTAAACCAAGAGTGAGGATATTTCACGTAAAATTTAAATTTAATTTATTTAATATTTAAATAAAAAAATTCCTGTGCTTAGGGACTTTCTTCATTAGTGAATTTTGATCATCTAAAAATACCCTTTTAGGTTACCATCATTGCACTGTGAGGATCCTAGGATAAAATTCCTATAGCGGAGATCTACATGTGCTCCTATGATCTATGAGAAACATCACTCAATCTCCAGTTGCTAGTGTGGTGATTCCATTATCTTATTTTGTTCGTTCTTGATCACTCGTTATTTGGTCTTGAAGAAATCTTTCTTTCACATCTTGTTCTTGAGCGAGGGAGAGAAGGAGTTGAGAGAGAATTCGTTTTGCACAGTAATTTTCTATTATCAATTTTTGGATTATCTAAAAAATAAACATAGACATATATTTATAGAGTTGAGATTTAATTTAAAGTATTATTTAATTGCATATTTTCCATTAAATAACATTAATTACCTTCAATAAATCTCATACCGCATAATAATTATTATTATTTTTTTCCCACACCAACTTGCGTAATAATAAAAATTATATAATGGTATTGTTAATTAATATTTGTCAATGGACTCAGTCTTGGTCCATTTACACTCCTCTAAAGTTTATTGAACAACTGAATAAATATTTTATTCATAAATAAATATTTTATTTACAATATAGTGAATAAATATTTATTAAAATATTCAATAAATAAAATAAATATTTTATTCACATGGCGGTGAATAAATATTTATTTACTTTATGAGATCAATATAAATTGAATAAAATTATTCTTGAGACTTGAGAATAATATTTATTCCAGTAATTAAACTCAAAGAGAATTTAATCGAAATAAATAAAAACACTTAGTGTGTGACCCTCTAGGATTCCTTCTAATTGACATTATGCAGACTTGCCTAAAGTCCAAGATTACTATCTAGAAATGGTTCAAGGCATCCAAGAGAAATAACTTGATGTTGCAACATCAAAAACTACATACCAACACCCATTGTGTAATATAATCTATTTGTCACAATATCTCATCAAGAAGGCTGCAAATCCATGTCACTAACCTATATGTTCAATATGTCTTCCATTGACTATCTGAAATAAACACACTATTACACCTCAGCCATGGAATTTAATGTGACGGTTTTATTCTAATCAAAGGGTTGAAATATCAACCTCTATAAATATGGAAGGGACAAATATTTTCTGAACTTATTCATTAAAGACATATCACTCGTGACACACCCAACGTATCCAAATTTCTGATGATCTATTATTGTCATGGTTTACAACATACATCTATGTATGAAAGTTATGAAATGATTTAATAATAACCTTAAAGTTTAAGGACCATCACACACACTCATAGACAGGAATATTTGATGACACCAAAACATGCATAATTCCTACTAACGAGTCTGTTCTCATAATCTCCTATCCTAGAGATTACAAAGTGTGAACTTCATGAGAAGAAGCATCATCTGCTTATGAGTACTCGTACCTGAAATTATATGTATTGTGTGTCCCTTCATAGTACATTATCCAAATGGACTAAATTTCCGAATTGGTCTAAATGGCCAAATTGGCCTAAATGGCCTTAATTGGCCTAAATGACCAAAACTGGCCTAATTGGCCTAATTGGCCTAATTGGTCTAATTGGTTTAAATTTTTCTAAATGGACTAATTATATTAAATTGCATAAATTAACTAATTTTTTTAATTTTACTAACTCAACCAAATGGCCTAAATGGTTCTAAATGACCAAAATGGCCTAAATGGTCTAATTGGCATAAATGACCTAAATTAGCCTAATTGGCCTCATTGACCTAAATTCCCTAAATTGTCTAATTGGTCAAATTGTCCTAAATGGTCTAATTGGCCTAAATTTACCAAATATTCTTAAATGTAATAATTTTCTTAATTGGCCTAAATGGTCTAAATTGGCCTGAATGTACTAATTGGACGTATTGGCTTAAATGGTCTAAATTAGCCTAAATTACCTAAATGACCTAAATTAGCCTATATGGACTAAATGAACTAAATTTGTCTAAATAAACTAAATTGTATAATTGTTCTAATTTTAATAAATGTCCTAAATGTCCTAAATGGACTAATTGGACTAAATAGACTAAATGACCAAATTGATTAATTGGCCTAAATGGCCTAAATTGGCCTAAATGGTCTAATTTGCATAATTGGCCTAAATGGATTAATTGGACTAAAAGGAATAATTTGAATAATTGTTCTAAATTACCTATATGGAATAATTGGAATAATTGGTCTAATTGGCCTAAATTAGCCTAAATGGTCTAAATTGGCCAAATTGGTCTATATGGCCTAAATTGGTCTAAATGGTTTAAATGGCCTAATTGGCCTAAATAACCTAAATGTAATAATTGATATAATTTTCCTAAATTTCCTAATTGGCATAAATGGCCTAAATGTCCTAAATTGGCCTAAATGGCCTAAATGGCCTAAATGGCCTAAATGGCCTAAATTGGCCTAAATGGCCTAATTGGTTTAATTGGTCTGAATTGCCTAATTGGTACAATTTTCCTAATTGGTCTAAATGAGATAAATTGGAATAAATGGAATAATTGGACTAAATGGCCTAAATGTTAAAAATTGGTCTAATTGGTCTAATTGGTCTAAATGGCCTAAATTGGCCTAAATGGCATAATTGGCTTAAATTGCCTAAATTATCTAATTGGCCAATTGGCCAAATTGTCCTAAATGACCTAAATTGGTCTAAATGGACTAAATGGAAAAAATTAGCCTAAATGGACTAATTGGATTAAATTACCTAGATTGCATAATTGGCCTAATTGGCCCAAATGGTCCAAATTGGCCTAATCGGCTTAAATAGCCTAATTGAACTAATTGACATAATTGGTCTAAATTGTCTAAATTGGCCTAAATGGAATAATTGTACGAATTTTCCAAAATGGTCTAAAGTGGTCTAAGTAGTCTTAATGACCTAAATTGGCCTAAATGGACTAATTAGCCTAAATGACCAAAATTCGCCTAAATGACCTAAATGAAATAAATTTTCTGATTGTCCTAATTGGACTAATGCAACTAATTGGAATAATTGGATTAATTGGCATAAATGGAATAAATCTTCTAATTGGATTAAATGACCTAAAGGTCCTAAATTGGCCTAATTGGTCTGAATTGGTCTCATTGTCCTCATTTGCCTAAATGGCCTAAATTGGCCTAAACGGCCTAAACGACCTAATTGACCTAAATGACCTAAATGGTCTAATAAGCCAAATTGGACTAAATGACCTAAATTGAACTAAATATCCAAATGGGAATAAGGATCTAATGGTCCTAACTGGCCTAACTGGCCTTGTGGGTCTAATGGGATTAAGTGGACAAATGGGCCTAATGAAAAAAATGGGTCTAATGGGCTTAAGTGGCATAATGGACCAAATGAGTCTAAGTGGCCTAATCAGCCAATTGAGCCTAAGTGGCCTAATGGGTATAATGGGCCTAATGGGATTAATGGGCCTAATGGGTCCACTAAGCCAAATTTTCCCAATGGACCCGAGTGGCCTAAGTGGCCTAATGGTCCAAATGGGCCTATTGGGCATAAGTGTCCTAATGGTCCCATTAAGCCCCATTTGGCTTAATAGGCCTAATGGGCTTAATGGGTCGAGTGGATAAATTGGTCCTTAGTGGGCAGATGGGCCTATAATGGGCCTAATGGGATTAATGGGCCTACTGGGCCTAAGTGGCCTAATAGATCCATTATGACAAATTCATTCTAATATATCTAATATACTAATGGTCCTAATGGGCCTAAGTGACCTAATGGGACCATTATGGTCAATTCATCCTAATGGACCTAATGGCCAAATTGCCCAAATGTACCTAATGTGCCTAAGCAATGGGCCTAATGGGTCTAAGGGGAATAATGGTCCAAAGTGGACGAATAGGCCTAAGTGGCCTAACGCACATAATGGGCCTAATGGGCCTAAGGGGACCAATGAGGCTAATGGGTCTAAGGGGTCTAATGGGCCTAAGGGGCCTAATGGGCCTAAGTGACCTAATAGTCCTAATAGGACTATTGGTCCTAAGTGACCTAGTGGGCCTAAGGGGCCCAATGGCCTAATTGGCCTAATGGGCCTAAGGGGCCTAATTGGCATAATGGGTCTAATGGGTCTAATGAGACTAATGGGCCTAAGTGGACTAAGTGACCTAATAAGGTGAATGGGATGATTGGACCCATTGGGTCTAAGTGACCTAATGGGATGAATGGGACCATTATGGCCAATTCTGCGTAGTGGGCCTAATGGCCTAATTGGACGAATGGGCTTAAGGGGTCCAATGGGCCTAATGGGTCTAAGGGGTATAATGGGCCTAAGTAGCATAATTTTCTTAAGTGTCAAAATGGGCATATTAGGCCTAAGTGTTCTAATGTGTCCAATGGGTCTAATGGGCCTAATTGGCCCCTTATGGATAATTCAGCCTAATGGGTCCAATGGGCCTAAGTGGCCTAATGGGTCGAAGTGGCCCAACTTGCCTAATGATTATAATGGGATTAATGGTTTCAATGGGTGGAAGTGGCCTAAGTGTCCTAATGGGCCTAATGGGTCTAATGGGTCTAAGTGGCCTAATGACCCTAAGTGACCTAATTTGCCTAATGGGCCTAATGGGTCCAATGGGTCTAAGTGGACTAATGGGCCCTAGTGGACTAAGTTTCCAAATGGGCCTAATGGGTCAAATGGGTGTAAGTGGTCGAATGGGTCTAAGTGGCCTAAGTTTCCTAATGGGCCTAATGGGCCTAATGAGTCAAATGGACCTAAGTGGCCTAATCAGCCTAATGGCTCTAATGGGACTAATGGGATGAATGGGTGGAATGGGCCTAAGTGGCCTAATGGGATGAATGCACCAAATGGTCCTAAGTTGCCTAAGTTGCCTAATGGGCATGATGGGTCCAATGGGCCCAAGTTGCCTAATGGGCCTAAGTGGACTAAGTTGCTTAATGGGCCCAATGGGTCAAATGGGTTCAATGGGCCTAATGGGTCCAACATGCCTAAGTGGCCAAAGTTACCTAATGCGCTTAATGGGATGAATGGTCCTAATGGGCCCAATTGGTTTAATGGATCCAATGGGCCTAAGTGTCCTAAGTTACCTAATGGGTCGAAGTGGCCTAATGAGCTTAATGGGCTTAAGTGTACTAATGGGCCTAATGGATTGAAGTGGCCAAATGGGCCTAATGGTCATAATGGGTCTAATAGGTCTAAGTGGACTAATGGGCCTACGTTTTATAAGTTTCCTAATGGGCCTAATGGGTCTAATGGGTCTAAGTGGCTTAATGGACCTAAGTGGCCTAAGTTTCCTAATGGGCCTAAAGGTCATAATGGGTTTAATGGGCCTAAGTAACCTAATCAGCCTAATGGGTCTAATGGGCCTAATGGGTTGAATGGGCCTAAGTGGCCTTAGGTTCCTAATAGGCCTGATGGTTCGAATGGGCCTACGTGTCCTAATGGGACTAAGTGGCCTAAATTTACTAATGGGCCCAGTGGGATGAATGGGCCTAATGGGTCTAACGGGTCCAATGGGCCTAAGTGGCCTAAGTTTCCTAATGGGATGATGTGGCCTAATGGGCCTTAAGTTCCTAAGTGGACTAATGGGCATAATGGTTCGATGTGGCCTAATGGGTCTCATGGGCCTAACAGACCTATGTGGCCAAATGGGCCAAATGGGATAATGCGCCTAATAGGCCTAAGTGGCCTAATGGGTGTAATGAGTGTATGTGGACTAATGGACCTAATAGGCCTAGGTTTCCTAATGGGAATAAGTGGGAAATGGGAAAAATGGGCCAAACAGGCCTATGTTCAATGATTTATAAAACTTTCTTGACAAAAAAAATCCAAAGGGGGGGGGGGGGTTGTTGGGACTATGCTGATTAGGAAGGTGTTTGTTTTCATGTGTTGTCTTTTGTTGTAAAGGAAAGATGTTAAAGAAAGAAAGTCATCTCACTTTGTATTTTGTGGAAATCACACTGGCCATTGTTTTCAAAAGAATCAGACTCCATCTTTCCATTATAATGAGGCAAAGATGTTTGAAAGAAAAGGCACTAATCAGAATTGTCTTGGGTCTGGTATGTGAAAACATCATAATGAGGAATTGATCATTATATGGAAAGAGAGAATCAATCCCATGGAGAATGCATATTGCTCGAAGTAAATGGTCATAAGATTCACATTGGATTTAGTATGAAAGAAGTGTTTGTTTTGATGAAGTATCAAAGTCTGTTGACTATGATAAAATTAAATGTGACTATGCTTTGTTGATTCATATTTCGTAAATCATAAGTTGATTTGAGAACTTATTGTGCAAGCTTTATGGAAGAAATGTGGAAAGAGGTATTCCAAATCGTATCCAAATTTATTGTATCTAGGTGGAAGAGAAGAAATAGATGATGCTAATCGAAAAGGAATCGTACCCAGTGCAATCGAAAAGTGAAATCGTACCCACTTTGTCCCATTAGTCCCATTAGTCCCACTAGGCCACTTAGGCCCATTTGGCCCATTTTCCCACTTCTTTCAATTAGGCCCATTATGCCTATTCTGACCATTAGGCACATTCATCCACTTTTTCCCATTAGGATACTTTGGACCATTTGTCCCATTTAGAATGTTAATCCACCTAGGCCCAATAGATCCATTAGGCAACTTAGGCCCATTATGACCATTTAGAAACTTTTTCCCACTATGCCCATTATGCCCACTTGTCCACTTTGGCACATTAGGACCATTAGGCCAATTAGTCCACTTAGGACCATTAGGCCCATTAGGACCATTAAGCCCATATGTGCATTCGTTCAATTTGTCCCATTAGGCCACTTATGCCCAATAGGTGCATTTAGGCCCATTAGGTTGTTGTGTCCCATTAGGCCCATGAGGAAACTTAAGCCAATTAGGCCCATTTGGCCACTTCTTCCCACTATTCCCATTAATCCCATTAGGCCCATTCGTCCACTTTGGCCCATTAGGCCCATTAAACCCATTAGGCCACTTAGGCCCATTAGACCCAATAGGAAACTTATGCTCATTAGGCCACTTAGGAACATTATGTCACTTAGGCCCATTAGGACCATTAGGCCTAGTAGGTCCGGTATTCCCATTAGGCATAGTAGGCCCATTAGGCCCATTAGGATCAGTATGTCCAGTAGGCCCAGTAGGCCCACTTAGGCCCATTAGACCCATTAGGCCCATTCAGACACTTAGGCCAATTATTCTCATTAGGTTGATTTGGCCACTAAGACCCATTATACCCATTAGGTCCACTAGGCCTATTAGGCCTATTCATCCACTTTGGACCATTAGGCCACTTAGGCCCCTCAGGCCCATTATGTAACTTAGGCCCATTGTGTCCATTTGGCCGCTTCGACCCATTAGGGAACTTAGGCCCATTAGGGCACATAGGCCAATTTGGACCATTTGGTCCATTAGGCCCATTAGGCAACTTCGTCCTGTTAGGACCATTGGGCCCATTAGTCCACTTCGACCCGTTAGGCCACTTAGGCTCATTAGGTCCATTCGACCCATTAGGCCCATTCGGCCCATTAGGCGCATTACGCCCATTCGGCCACTTAGGCCCATTAGACCACTTAGGTCCATTAGGTCCATTGGTCCACTTAGGCCCATTAGGACCATTTTCCCACTTAAGCACATTAGGCCCATTGGTTCACTTAGGTCCATTACGCCCATTACACCCATTCAGTGCATTAGGTCTATTTTTCCACTTAAGATCATTATGCCACTTGGCCCATTAGTTACATTAGGCCTAATAGGTCCATTAGGCCTTCTAAGTCCATTGAGCCACTTCATCCCACTAATCCCATTAGACCCATCCAACCCATTCAGATAATTAGGCTTATTAGGCCCATTGGACCCTTTAGTCCCATTCGGCCCATTTGGCCCATTACGCCCATTGGACCCTTTAGGCCCATTCGGCACAACATGCCACTTCGGTCCAGCTGACCCATTAGGCCCATTAGGCCACTTCATCCAATTCGGCACATTCAGCTAATTCACCCCAGTAGACCATTTTGTCCCATTGGGTCCATTCGACCCATTAGGCCCATTCGAACCATTAGGCCACTTAAGTCCATTAGGCCACTTAGGCCCATTAGGACTATTAGGCCACTTAGGCCCATTAGGATCATTAGGCCCATTCGGCCCATTAAGACCTTTCATCCCATTAGGCCCATTGGGAAACTTTGTCCCATTCATCCCATTAGGCCTATTGGGAAACTTAAACCCATTCCTGCCATTCGTCCCATTATGCCACTTAGGTTGAATTGACCTATTAGGCCCATTAGGCCACTTAGCCCCATTGAGCCCATTATGTAATTTAGGCCCATTAGTAAACTTAGAATAATTAGGTCCATTAGGCTCATTCAAACCATTAGGTCCATTCGGCCACTTAGGCCCATTAGGCCCATTCAACTCATTAGGAAACTTAGGCCCATTCAACCCATTAGGACACTTAGGACCATTAGGACCATTCCGTCCATTAGGTCCATTTAGTCCATTAGGCCCATTCTGCCACTTAGGCCCATTAGGACCATTAATACACTTAGGTTCATTGGGCCCATTAGGCCACTTAGCCCCATTTGGTTACGATTATGCCACTTAGGCCCATTAGGCCACTTAGTCCCATTAGGTCCATTAGGTAGGTTATGCCACTTAGGCCCATTAGTTTGCTTTGTCCCATTAGGCCCTTTAGGCCGATTAGGCCACATAGGTCCATTAGGTCGATTCGTCCCATTTGGCCCATTATGCCACATAGGACCATTGGGCCCATTAGGCCATTTAGGCCCATTGTGCCCATTAGACCCATTCGATAGTTTAGGCCCATTAGGATATGATTATAACACTTAGGCCCATTAGGACCCTTTGTCTGATTAGGATATTTAGTCCCATTAGTCCACTTATGCCCATTTGGCCATGTGTAGGCCCATTAGGCCACATATCCCCATTCATCATGTTCATCCCATTAGCCCCATTAGGCCAATTAGTCCCTTTAGGCCACTTAGGCCCATTGGGACCATTAGGCCATTTAGGCCCCTTAGGCCACTTAGGTCCATGAGGCATGTTCGACCCATTACGCCATTTAGGCTCGTTGGGATAATTAGGCCACTTAGGCCCATTAGGCCCTTTATCCCCATTAGGCCACTTAGGCCACTTAAGCCCATTATATCCATTAGGTCCATTAGGCCCATTAATCCCATTAAGCCACTTAGGTCCATTAGGCCACATCAACCAATTGGACCCATTAGGCCCATTATTCCACTTAGTCCCATTATGTCACTTAGGCCCTGTAGGCCCATTAGGCCATTTAGTCCCATTAGGCCCACAAGGAACATTTTTTCCATTAGGCCCATTGGGCCCATTAGGACCATTAGGCCACTTCATACCATTAGGATTATTTGGCCACTTAGTCCCATTAGGCCCCTTAGGCCCATTAGGCCTACTCGACACATTAGGCCCATTCGGTCTATTCATCCCATTAAGCTCAGTATGCTACTTAGGCCCATTGGGCCCATTAGACTAATTCAGCCACCTAATCTCGTTATGCCCATTAGGACCACTCGGCACATTAGGACCATTCAGCCAATTTGGCCCATTCGACCACTTAGGCACATTACGCCTATTATGTCCATTAGGATGATTAGGTCACTTTGCCTCAATAGGCCACTTAGCCCCATTAGGCCCATTAGGCCACTTAAGCCCATTCAGTGCATTTGTCCCCTTAGGCCCATTTGGCCAATTATGCATATTCAACTACTTAATCCCATTACACCCATTAGACCCATTAGGTTGATTAGGTCACTTAGGCCCATTAAACCACTTAGGCCCCTTTGGCCCATTAGTTCTATTGGGCCCATTAGATAACTTAATCCCATTATTCCCATTAGGATACCTAGTCCCATTATGCTTATTAGGCCCATTAGGCACTTAGGCACCCTAATCCCTTTAGGCCCATTAGGCCCATGAGTCCATTGAGGCCCATTAGGCCCATGAGGCCACTTATACCCTTTAGGCCCATAAGTCCACTTAGGCCCATTAGGCCCATCAGGCCACTTAGGCCCATTAGAACCATTAGGCCACTTAGACCCTTTAGGCCCGTAATGCCATTTAGGCCCATTAGGCCACTTAGGCCCATTAGGCCGATAAGGCCACTTTGGCCCATTAGGCCCATTAGGCTACTTAGGCCACTTTGGCCCATGATTCCCATTAGTCCATTTAGGCCCATTAATCCCATTAGGCCGAATAGGACACTTAGGCCCATTATTCCCAATAGGCCACTTAGGACCATTAGGCCACTTTGGCCCATTCGGCCCATTAGAACACTTTGGACCATTAGGCCCATTAGGCCCATTAGGCCACTTTGACCCACTAATATCATTAGGTCGATTAGGCCACATAGGCCCATTATTCCCATTAAGTCCCTTAGGAAACTTAGAACCATTAGGCCCGTTCGGCACATTAGGCCACTTAGTCCAATTACACCCATGAGGCCACTTATGCTCATGAGAAAACTTAGGCCCATTAGGCAACTAATCCCATTTGGCCCATTAGACCACTTCAGCCCATTATACCAATTAGGCTCATTTAGGCCATCAGGGCCATTAGGCCCATTAGACCACTTAGGCCCATTACGCCTATGAGGCCACTTAAGACAATTAGGCCACTAGGCTATTAGGCCACTTTGGCCACTTACGCCCATTAGGTCCATTAGGCCACTTAGGCCCATTAGGCCACTTAGGCCCCTTATTCCACTTAGGCCCATTAGTCCCACTAGGCCACTTTTTCCTATTAGGTGACTTAGACCCATTAGGTCACTTAGGTCCATTAGGTCGATTAGGCCACTTCGGTAAATTTGGCCCATTAGTATCGTTTAGCCCATTATGCCCATTAGGCCCCTTAGACCTATTAGGACCATTAGTCCCTTTAGTCCACTTTGGCCCATTAGGCACATTCACCTCATCGGGCCCCTTAGACGCATTCAGGCCATTAGACCCATTAGGCCACTTAGGCCCATTAAGCCACTTCATCCCATTTGACACATTTGGCCCATTCGGCATGTTAGGCCCATTTGGACCCTTAGCCCCATTCGGGCCATTAGGCCCATTTGGGCCACTTAGGCTCATTCAGCCACATAGGCCCATTATTCCACTTAGGCCCATTTGACTAATTAGGCCCATTAGGCCACTCAGTTCTATTAGCCACATTCATCCCATTAGCCCCATTATCCACTTAGGAAAATTAGGCCCATTGGGTCACTAAGGCCCAATAGGCCCATTTGGAAACTTGGGCCCATTAGGCCACTTAGGACCATTAGGTCTATTCGATCGATTATATCGATTATACCACTTAGGCCACTTAGCCCCATTAGGCCAATGAGGCCACTTAGGTCCATTAGGCCCATTAGGCCACTTAGGCCCATTAGGCCCATTAGGACACTTAGGCCCATTCGTCACATTCTTCCCATTAGGCCCACTAGGCCTGTTGGGCCACTTAGTCCCATTTGGTTCATTTGTCCACTTGGTCCCATTAAGTCCATTAGGACACTTTGGCACATTTGGACAATTATGCCCATTAGGCCACTTACACCCATTAGGCCCATTAAACCCATTGGGCCACTTAAGCCCATTTCGCTAGTTAGGCCTATTAGCCCCATTCGGTCACTTAGGACCATTAACCCCATTAGGCCACTTAGATCTATTCAGCCACTTAGGTCCATTAGGCCACTTTGGCCCATTCATCCCATTCGACCTATTAAGCCACTTAGGCCCATTGGGCCACCTAGGCTCATTACGCACATTTGGACACTTTGGCCCATCAAGCCCATTAGGCCCATTAGGGATCTTATTCACATTAAACCCATTAGACCCATTAGAACACTTAGTCCCATTAGGCCCATTAGGAAAATTAGGACCATATATCCCATTAGGCCCATTGGACCACATAGTCCACTTAGGACCATTAGGCTCATTAGGCTGGTTAAGCCTATTTGGCCCATGAGGCCACAGAGGCCCATTATTCCACTAAGGTCCTTAAGGCCCATGAGGACACTTAGGCCCATTGTCCCTATTAGGCCACTTAGTCCCATTAGGCCCATTAGGACACTTTTTCTCATTAGTCCCATTGGGCGAATTAGGCCCATTCAGGCCATTCGGCAACTTCGACCAATTAGACCCATTAGGCCACTTAGGCCCATTATGCCCATGGGGCCACTAAGGCCTATTAGGACACTTTTTCCCATTAGGCCGATCAAGCCACTTAGGCCCATTATGACCATAAGGCCACTTAGTCCCACTAGGCCCATTAAGCCCATTAGGAAGATTAGGCCACTTAAGCCCATTCGTCCACTTAGGCCCATTAGGCACCTTAGTCCCATTAATCCCATTAGACCAATTAGGCAACTTCGGCCCATTAGGCCACTTAGCCCCATTAGGCGCATTAGGACACTTAGGCTAATTAGGTCCATTCGTCTAATTAGGCCCATTAGGCCCCTAGACCCATTAATCCCATTAATCTCATTAGGCCACTTAGTCAAATTATGCCACTTAGCCCCATTAGGCTGATTAGGTGACTAAGGCCCATTAGGACACTTAGGACCATTAGTCCACTTAGGCCAATTAGGCCCATTAGGCCCCTTAAGCCCATTAGCCCGATTAGGAAACTTTGTCCCATTAGGCCACTTTGGCCCATTAGTCCACTTAAGACAATTAGGCCCATTTGGCCCATTAGGCTCATTAGGCCACTTATGCCCATTTGGCCCATTTGGCCCATTCTACACATTATGCCCATTAGGCCGATTAGGCAACTTTTCCCATTAGGCCACTTCGACCCATTAAACCCATTAGGCCCATTCGACCTATTAGGCCACTGAGGCCAATTTGGCCAATTTGGATCATAGGCCCGTTAAGCCCATTAACCCATTAGGCCACCTTGTCCCATTAGACAACTCATGCCCATGAGGACCCTTAGGCCCACTAGGCCCTTTTGACCCACTATGACCATTAGGCCAATTACGCCACTTAGGCCCATTAGGCTACTTAGGTCCATTAGGCCGTTGAGGCCCATTCATCCCATTAAGACCATTTTTCCCTAGGCCAATTAAGCCCATTAAACCCATTAGGCCATCGAGTCCCATTAAGCCACTTAGGCCACTTAGGACTTAGGTCCATTAGTCAACTTAGGACCATTAATCCCATTAGGCCCATTAAGACCATTAAGACCATTCGGTCGATTGGGCCATTTAGGCCATTAAGGCGCATTAGTCCACTTAGGCCTATTAGGCCCATTCGACCCATTTAGCACCTAGGCCTGTTAAACCAATTAATCCCATTAGGTCCATTAGGCCCCATTCGCCCATTAGGCCCATTAGGCCACTTGGGCCCATTAGGCCACTTAGGTCCATGAGACCCAAGAGGTCCACTTAGGCCCATGATGCCCATTAGGCCCATTAGGCCACTTAGGCCTATCAGGTACATTAGGCCAGCCACTTAGGCCTATCAAGCCCATTAGGCCCATTCGGCCACCTAGGAAAATTAGGCCCGTTGGGCTACTTAAGTCCATTCAGCTACCTAGGCCGATTTGGCCCATTCGACCACTTGGGCCCATTAGGCCCAATTGTCCAATTAGGTAGATTTGGCCACTTAGGCCACTTAGGCCCATTAGGTCCATTAGGCCCATTAGGACCATTTGGACCATTAGGCTCATTGGCCACTTATGCCCACTAGTTACATTAAGCCCATTCGGCCCATTAGGCGACTTAGGGTCATTAGGCCCACTAGGCCCATTAGGCCACTTAGGCCCCTAAGGCCCATTAGTCCCATGAGGCCTATTATGCCCATCCATCCACTTTGGTCAATTAGGCCCATGAGGCCACTTAGGACCATTAGGCTCATTCTGCCACTTAGGTCCATTAGGCCCATTCAGCCACTTAGGCCCCTTAGGCCCATTCAGGCACTTAGGCCCATTGGGCCCATTAAGCCACTTAGGCCCATTCTTTCCATTAGGCCCATTATTCCCACTGGTCCTATCAGGCCCATGAGGCCCAGTCGTCCATTGAGGCTCATTCGACCCATTAAGCCCATCAGGACCATTACGCCACTTAGGCCCATTAGGCCCATTAGGCCACTTAGGCCCATTATTCCCATTAGGCCACTTAGGCAACTTAGGCCAATTTTCCCCATTCGGTACATTGGGCCACTTAGGCCCATTAGTACCATTAGGGCCATTAATCCCATTCGGGCCATTATGACCATTAGTCCACTTAGACCCATTAGGCCCATTGGGCCACTTAGGCCCACTATGCCCATTGGGACTACCAGGACCATTAGGCTCATTAGGCACACTCGGCCACTGAGGCCCATTTGGTAAATCAGGCCCATTAGGCTCACTCAGTCCATTAGAACACTAAGGTCCATGGGGCTCATTGAACCACTTAGACCAGTGAAGCCCATTAGGCCCATCAGGCCCATCAGGCCCATTAGGCCACTTATACCCATTCGGCCCATTAGGTCACATAGTCCCATAACGCCCATTGGGCCACTAAGTCCCATTGGATCTATCATTCCAATTAGGCCCATGAAGACAACTATGCCACTAAGGCCCATTAGCCCCATCAGGCCCATCATTCCCATCATGCCCATTAGGCCACTTAGGCCCATTTGGCTACTCAGGCCACTGAAGCCCATTAGACTCATTAGGCCCATGAAGCCACTAAGGCCCATCACACCCATTAGGTAACTTAGGCCCATTAGGCCCATTCATCTCATTAGATCACTTAGGCCCACTAGGACCATTAGGAAACTTAGGCCCATTAAGCCACTGAGAACCATTAGGCCAATTAGGCTACTTAGGCCCATTCGCTGCATTAGGCCCATTAGGACCATTAGACCACTTAGTCCCATGATGCCCATTAGGCCATTAGGCTCATGGGTCCACTGAGTCCCATTAGTCCCATTAGGGTCATATGGCCCATCATGCCACTTAGGCACATTAGGCACATTAGGCCACTTAGGCCAACTCAGCTCATTAGGGCACTTAGGCCTATTCGTCCCATCAGGCCCATTCATCAACTTTGACCCATTCAGCCTATTTGGACCATCAAGACCATCAGTCTTATTAGGCCACTTAGGTCCATTCAACTCATCAGGCCACTTGGGACTATTTAGCCCATCATGCCCATGAGGACCATTAGGCCACTTAGGTCCATTAGGCTCATTAGGCCCATTTGGCCAATTAGGCCCATTCACCTCACTAGGTTACTTAGGCCCATTAGGCCCATCAGGCCCATTAGGCCACTTAGGCCTATTTGGCACATCAGGCCACTTAGGCCCATGAGGCATGTTAGGCCCATCAGGTCAATCAGGCCCATTAGCCCCATTAGGCCACTTAGTCCATAGACCCATTAGGCTACTTAGGCCCATTCAACTGATTAGGCCACTTAGTCACATTAGGCCACTTAGGACAATTAAGCCCATTATGCCACTTAGGCCACTTAGGACGATTAGGACCATTAGGCCACTAAGGCCCATTGGTCCATTTAGGCCACTTAGTCCCATTAGTCCACTAAGTCCCATTAGGCCCATTAGGCCACTTAGGCCTATTAGAACACTTAGGACCATTAGGCCACTTATTCCCATTAGTCCATTGAGGCCCATTAAGCCACTTAGGCCCATTAGGCCCATTAGGCCACTTAGGCCACTTAGTCCCCTTAGGCCCATTATGCCACTTAGGAAACTTAGGCCCATTATGTCCATTAGGCCCATTAGTCTACTTTGGCCCATTAGGCCACTTCGACTCGTTAGGCCACTTAGGCCCATTATGCCCATTAGGCCACTTAGGCCCATTCGACCAATTAGGCCACTTAAGTCCATTAGGCCACTTAGGCCCATTCGACCAATTAGGCCACTTAGGCCCATTAGCCCACTTCTTCCACTTTGACCCATTGGTCCCATTAGGCCATTGAGGCCCATTTGGCCACTTAGGCCCATTAGGCCCATTAGGCCACTTCAGCCCATTAGTCCCATTAGGCCATTGAGGCCCATTTGGCCACTTAGCCCCCCCCATTCGGTCCATTAGGACCCTTAGGCCCATTAATATCATTAGTATGATTAGACAACATAGGCCCATTAGGCCAATAGGTCCTTTGGGAAACTTAGGTTAATTAGGCTCATTCAACCCATTAGGCTTGTTCTGCCCATTAGGCCCATTTGGCCCCTAGGACTCTTTTTCCTATTAATCCCATTAGGCCACTTATGCCCATTAGGCCACTTAGGCACATTAGGCCGATGAGGACACTAAGGCCCATTAGGCCACTTAGGTCCATTTGGCCCATTAATCACATTAGGACAATTAGGCCACTTAGGCCCATTCGACCCATTAGGCCAATTAGGCCAATTAAAACCCATTAAGTCGATTAGGAAACTTTGGCCCATTATACCCCTTAGGCCCATTAGGTCGATTAGGCCCATTAGGCCAATTAGGCCCATTTGGTCCATTAGGCTACTTAGGTCCGTTAGGCTCATTAGGCCCATTAGGCCCATTAGGCCCATTAGGCCTATTAATCCCATTCGGACGATTAGGAAACTTTGGACCATCAGGCCACTTAGGTCCATTTAACCACTTAGGACAATTAGGCCCATTCGGCCCATTAGGCCCACTTGGCCCCTAGGCCCGTTAAGCCCATTAGGCCACCTAGGCCATTAGGCCACTAAGGCCCATTTGTCCCATTAGACCCCTTAGTCCCTTTATAAAGATTAGGCCACTTAGGCCCATTGGACCCATTAGGCCACTTAGGTCCATTAGGCCCAAAATGCCCATAATGCCCATTTGGTCCCTATGTCGATTCAGTCCATTAAGCCCGCTAGGCCACCTAGTCCCATTTGGTCACTTAATCCCATTAGGCCCCTTAGGACAATTAAGACACTTAGGACCATTACACCCCTTAGGCCCATTAGTTCCATTAAGCCCAGTAGGCCACTTAGGCCCATTAGGTCACTTAGGCTCATTTGGCACTATGTATCATTAATCCCATTCATCCCATTAGGCCCCTTAAACCCATTAGAGCCATTGGTCCTATTAAAACCATTAGGCCACTTAGTCCAATGAGGCCACATAGGCCCATGAGGCCCTTGATGCCCCTTAGGCCCCCTTAGGCCCATTAGGTCACTTAGACCCAATAGGTCAATTAGTCCACTTAGTCCCATTAGAACCATTAGGCCCATTTAGCCAATTATGCCCATTAGGCCACTTAATCCAATTAGGCCCATTAGGTTCATTAGTCCACTTGGTCCCATTAGGCCCATTAGGACACTTAAGACCATAAGGACCATTTGGCTCGTTAGGCGACTTAACCCATTTTTCTCATTAGGCCACTTAAGCCACTTAGGCCCACTAGGACACTTAGGCCCATTAGGCTCACTAGGCACTCTAGGCCCATTTGGACCATTAGGCCACTTCGACCCATTACGCCCATTCAACCACTTAGGCTCATTAGGCCTAGTTGGCCCAATAGACCACTTCGACCCATTGGGCCCATTAAGTCACTTAGGTCCATTAGGAGATTAGGCTCATTAGACCCGTTAGGGCACTTAGTCCCATTAGGCCCATTTGGCCACTTAGGCTCATTATGCACATTAGGAAACTTAGGCCCATTGGGCCCATTAGTCCCATTCGGCCACTTAGGCTCATTACTCCCATTAGGTAACTCAGGCCCATTAGGCCCATTTTCCACTATGCTTATTCCCCATTAGGCCCATTGGGCCACTTAGGCTCATTCGGCTACTTAGGCCCGTTAGGCCCGTTATTCCAATTCGTCCCATTAGTACCATTAGGCCCATTAGGACCATAAGGCCATTAAGGCCCATTAGGCCACTAAGGCCCTTTAGGCCCATGAGGCCATTGAGTCCCTTTAGGCCCATTATTCCAATTAGACCCATTATGATGATTGTGAATTCGGCCAATTATGCCTTTTAGGCCCATTATGCCACTTAGGACACTTAGGCCCATTATTCCCATTGGCCCCATTAGGCCACTTAGGCCCATTAGGCCTATTCAGACACTTAGGCCCACTAAGCCCATTATCCCATTAGGTCGATTAGGCCACTTAGGCACATTAGGCCCATTAGGACCATTAATCCCCTTATGCCCATTAGGCCCATTGATCCCATTTTCCCGATTAGGCAACTTAGGCCCATTCGACCCACTAGGCCACTAAGGCTAATTAGGCCCATTTGACCCATTTGGCCCATTCGGACCATTATTCCCATTTTGTCCATAGGCCCATTAATTCCATTAAGTCCATTGGGACACTTAGGCCCATTAGACCCATTAGACACATTTGGGCGATTAGGCCCCTAAGGTATGTTAGGCCCATTAGGCCTCTTAGGACCACTGGGCCCATTAATCCCATTTGGCCAATTCAACCACTTAGGCCCAATAGGCCACTTAGGCCCATTAGGCCCAATAGGACACTTATGCCAATTTATCACATTCAGCCCATTAGGTACATTAGTCCACTTAGGCCCATTAGGACCATTAAGCCCATTAGGCCGATTTGGAAACTTTGGCCCATTAGGCCACCTAGGCCCTTTAGGCCACTTAGGCTAATTAGTCCCATTCAGCCCCTTAAGCTCATTAGGCCCATTTGGCCCCTAGACTCGTTAAGCCCATTAATCCTATTAGTCCACCTTGGCCCATTAGGCCGCTTAGGACCATTAGGCCTCATAGGCCAGTTAGGCCCATTTGGTACCTAGGCCCGTTAATCCCATTAAACCCATTAAGCCCATTAGGCCACTTAGGGCCATCAGGCCCACCAGGCCCAATCGACCACTTCGGCCTATTCAACCCATTATTCCACTTAGGCCCATCATGCCCATTAGGACCATTCATTCAATTAGGCTGATTAGGCCACTTAGTCCACTTAGGCCCATTAGGACCATTAGGCCACTTAGGCCCATTGTACCATTAGGCCACTTAGTCCCATTAATCCCATTAGGCCCATTAGTCCTATTTGGCCCATTAGGCCCATTAGTCCCTATAGGGTCTTGAAAAATCCGCAGAAGTGAAGTAAGATACTCCCTTAAAATCAGTGGAAGAATCTACCCAACTTCATCAATAATATGGAAAAAATATGATGAATTTTCAGAAGAAATGGTAAAGGACCTAACCACTCTGCATACCGGTTCATCATCAATGGTACGCGGATGGTTCGACGAACCGCGCCACCCACAGATAGCGTCATTCGCGAAATGGAGGTGGAGCTCCTACGCGGGCGCGGACCAAATGGCCAATGAAGTGTAGTCGGAATGATACGCAGATGCTGACCCCCCCCCCCCCCCCGTTGCGCACAACGTCATTCACAAAACAAAGGCAGAACCCTATGTGGCCTCGAAGCACCCCTGTGACCGAGTTGGTTCGCGGGTAAGGTGCATTCAATATACCCCGTGAACCTCATGTTGACTAAGTCATCCGTAGGCCGGGTTTCCTATCATGGGCCTCCACAAAAGGTTCCACATGACTGAGTTGGTTCGCGGGTGAGGTGTATTCAATATACCCCATGAACCTCAGGTTGAATAAGTCATCCATAGGCCGGGTTTCCTATCATGGGCCTCCACAAAAGGTTCCACATGACCATATATACAACCCTTTTCACCCCTCTATAAAAGTACTTCAATGGGGAGAATAAGGGGATTGGATGATTGAGGGTCGGATTCTTGGTGACCGACTTTTGGAAAAGGAAGAGGCTTTTGGGAGCTTAGGATTTTGCGGACCGCAAAGTTCCAATTCATGAACTAGAAACAGGTATAAACTAGGGACGAATAGTTAAGAAATGTAGAACTCATAAGTAAATTGATAAACCACAACCCTAAAATTGGTAAACTGTGGACCGTGGCCCCTATCCGGATGCACTCCCCATGAAGGAGGGATTCTATTCCCCTTCTTTGATCCAACGTGCCATGTAGCACCCTCCTATGTGGGCGAAGCCCTGACCGGCACTGCTCCCAGTCGTCGCCGCTCGAGCGGAATTCAGCACCGCATGACAATTTGGTACGCAAACCAAACTCAAAGCTACGTACCACTCTGGTACGTGGGATGACCCTCGGTTTTCATACCACACTGGTACACGGATGACCTCTCCATCCACGTAGAACCTACCTACGGGAAGGGCGCCACTTCTCATATGGCTATGTGGCCCACCAAGGCCTTCGGTATATCTGTCCCCCAAGTCATATAAGGCCCTTCCAACTTAGTCCAAACCTCAAGAATCCCCTCAGTAGCCTATCCATTAGTACCAAGCCAAGGTCTCTCCCAAATCCACCGGACTGACAGGCTGAAACCTTTGGGCGCATTAGTGCACCCTTCTGAGTTCACATACCCACGGTAGGCAGAGACAAAGGGGTTACCCCATCCCTTGAACGGACATCCATAGCATTTGTGGGTTCACATACCCATGGTAGTGTAGAGTCCGAGCTTGGGAGCCCTTTTCTGCCTCTCCACTCTTCAGGATTGAGGGATCTCGCTCGCTTTTCCGTTCAAGGAGCGCCAATAGTGAACACTTCTCCCCTACCTAAAGAAAGTGTATGGGCATCCCTCCTGGAGTAAGCCCCACACCATCCTCACTGGATGGAAATAGCCTTTCCCCTTTCATCCGGGAAGGTTCATTGTCCCCCTCCCTCACCCACGGTCGCCCCAGCCTCTTCCACCGTGGGCTCTCCCTCTCCCACCAACAGGGGAGGAGGCATGTGAATTGTCAAATCATTCACATCCTCTTGTTTCTCACACGGATCATGACTCATGTGGTCTTAGGGGTTTGTAAATATTATGACAGAACCACACTTTATGAACTATAAGAACTCGGATTCCTTATCAAATCAGGATACGTAGGATGCCTAACAGAAGGCCTGATCTCAAAAGGGTGCCCATACATAAAGGGTCCACCCAATCATGTTTTCTCAAATGGGAAGCTTCCACACGTATGCCCCACATTTTATGAACTATGAGAACTCTGATTCCTAATCAAATCAGGATACATAGGATGCCTACCAGAAGGCCTGATCTCAAAAGGTTTCCCATACATAAAGGGTCAACCCAACCATGTTTTCTCAAATGGGCATCTTCCACACATATAACCCACATTTTCTGAACTACGAGAACACAAATTCCTGATCAAATCAGGATATATAGGATGCCTACCATAAGACTAGAGCTCAAAAGGGTTCCCACACATAAAGGGTCCACCTAATCATGTTTTCTCAAATGGGAAGCTTCCACGCATATGACCCACATTTTCTGAAATACGAGAACTCTGATTCCTGACCAAATCAGGATATGTAGGATGCCTTCCATAAGTCCTGATCTCAAAAGGGTTCCCACTCCAAAAGTTTCCACCCAATTATATTCCCAACTGATGGTCATCTTCCAGGCGTAATCCCCACACCAACAAAATACATGGATTCTGATTCCTCTCACGAGGATACATAGGAATCACGTATTACGGGTTCGATCTAGATGCTCAAGCCACACTCTGTCCCTCCTAGATGACAATAAAATTCATAGCTCCTAATTATAAGGCTTGAGACCGTTGTTGTATGAACAAACTCAAACTTCCCTACAATCTCTAATCAAATGATGGATTTTAAACCTCGGATGTAGATGCTTATGGATCCCTTCATATACTATGCTTGGGGATGAACCAAAGATTTGTGAACATATGAACATATCTTAAATCTATTATAGAGTACCGGAATAGGAAATAATTCCCCCCAAAATGGTGTGATGAGCCCGACTTCACATACTATCGACCAATGTGAGTTCTTAAGTGTTGTTGACCATATCACCCAATGAGCGCCAACCTTTAGATAGAAGGTCCATGGATCGTTGGATACGAGAACCGTTGGGAGTTTTTTGCTCCATGAATAAACCCATTGGAGACTAGGTAAAGTCACGAAGATAGGGAACCTGGTAAAAATGATTAAACAGAACTGACTCCCCTTAATCATACATAGGAACCAATCATGTACCCTTCACTACGAAACAAAAATGGTGAACCCGACATGAATCTTTAACCAACATGATAGATTTACCCTTATCTGGAATTCTCTATAAAAATAAATGGATGATTAATATCTGACGGTCCATCTTGTTTATTCTCCAACCAAACAAGAATGGACCCGGCCGTGAGCCTTCAACTGAGGTTGTGAAATAATCCCACTTTGCACCCCCTTTCATGCTCAAAAGGAGGGCCAAGCAAGGTCATTAATTACGCATGGGATTATGAGATGCTATGTTGACAAGTTTTGCTGTTTGTACTTTCCAAATGTTTTACAGGTACACAGAAGAGCTCCATTCAATATAATGGAATCTCAAAGGAATTCACAGACACACACGATGATCAATGCGAAGACCGAGCCTCTCAATCGATAGAGGATCCTATCACCCACCTCGAATCTTCAACATTGGGTCTCGGATGCACTGATCCGAGAGTAGCACCTGAACAATACTCTCTTAGCTATGGAGGTGGCTATGTACACCCTCCAGTTGGATAAGTCCCATCGGCCACTTTCCCAGCAGCGACCAAAGGAGAAGATCCAGGTGGCCCCTGTAGCCGTCTCGAACCGTTTTGGGAGCTTGTCCCCAGAACAAGATAATGAATACCTCCCTTATCTTAGGGAGTTGGATGAGGTCGATGCTGATGAATTCAACCCTACTATAAAAGGGTTCCACTCCAAGGCCCCTACTAGAAGACGTCTCCACAACTATGCCACAACCTCGTATCCTCACCTTGAAGAGGATACCACCCCAAGGATCCACAACCACGCTCCCTGAGCTTCGGCCCCTCGGACCACCCGCCTAGGGTGGTGAACATAAAACCAAGAACATGTCATCACCCTCATTACTAATGAAGAACTCCGCTGCTCAGACATGGATACATATCACAGGCAGGTCCATGCACCTGTCTGCTCTTCCAAAGACTGCCATCCCAATATAGTGAAAACCTACGAGTAGGCACACATCCCTGCCAAGCCTCGTCAAGACTGTTTCCCATATAGGATAGAACCTACCCGGCAAGTGCCTCTCCCTGTCTAGGATCATAAATCCCTCTAACCAGACGTGGTGGAAATCCAACGCCTACAGGACCAGCTCCTTGTAGATGCTCCTGATTCCCTCCATCCTGATATGGTGGAAATCAATAGGCGGTCATGTCTCTATGCCAATAGAGACCACCAACTCGATATGGTGGGACACCAACATATACAGGGCCAGCTCCCTATGGATGAAAGTAAAGTTCTTTATCCCGATGTGGCGGAAAATGGAGAAGTAAGCTAAAATATCCCAGCACAGGGCTGAACTCATTCACCTGCCCCGACATAGGAGAATCATCAGTATCCATTGACCACTGGAGGACCAGAGCAGGACATTCTTACTCTGAAAGAGGAATGGGACCTCATACCCATTCCATCCAAGGATGTATCTCTACATATCCTAGAAATAATGGAGGAACAGGTATTGATCCCAGATCATATCTTGTAGACTTACCAGAATGTAATTTCATCTGTGAAAATAGAAAGGACTCGGGGCCATGAGACCATATCCTCAATTGAGGTGACTCATCTAAGAGACGAGATAGACACCTCAGAGCATATCTTCATTCCTACTTCCACCCACGAGGTTCTTCGGCTATATCCCGCGATACAAGGGAAACCAGATTGGGAATTCTCACTCGTTCCAACTGGGGGACACCCATCCATCATGGTGGATGATCCAGGGTAGGCATATATCCCTGCCAAAACTCAAGATATTTATCAGTGTTTCCCGACAGCATCACATGACCCAATTTGACAGGGACCCAGAGGTGACGACCGTTATCAACAGCAGACAGTCCCTACTGCCCGCAAGAGAGCGCCCCAAATGTGCCGAAGGCAGCCAGAAAATAAAGAGGGGGTCCATGAATCCACTCTTCTAGAATCTGGGGTTATCAATGCTGTCAAACATTTCTCAAAGGCTCGGGACCCTGAAAACCCATTACCATATGATTGGAGTGGCGGTAGCAGTTGCGAAGGTCCTCCCCACAATGTCACTACGAGCATCTCTGAAGGTCCTCCCTAGAGCACCCATTAGGGCCTCCCTCATGGGAATATAACGATATATCACAAGAGTTAATCTTTTTATGTGAGTCATGGAAGCCCTCTGTGTGACCAGAAGATCGAGGAGAAATAAGGTCCTCCACTTGCTGTAGTCCTCCCTGATGGTCCTCCCCAAGGTATACACTGCAAACACTCTCCGTGCAGTGGGACCACAGATTATGATGGTAGTACTCACCATCATAGTCACAACTGAGAAGGTCCTCCCCATAGTGACATCTCGTCACGACAAGAAGGTCCTCCCCTTGCCGTGGCCTTCCCTTAAGGTCCTCCCCAGGGGTTACATTGCAATGATATTTCATGCAGCTAAGCATCAAATTATGGTGGTAGTTCTCACCACTGTAATAGAGAAGGTCCTCCCCATAGAGATGCCAGGAAATGAGAAAGCCCTCCCCTCGTTGTGGTACATTCTAAAGGCCCTCCCCAGGGTGCACCCAGCAAATATTCTCCCTGTGATAGTTATGATAGTAGTCCTCACCATCACGATAGCTATGATGGTAGTCCTCACCATCATGGCCGCCATTACAAATCCCCCCCCAGCAATGGAATTAAGCAACAAGAAGGTCCTACACTTGTAGCAGTGTGTCCTAAAGGCCCTACCCAGGATGCGCACTGAATGTCAAAATATGATGGCAATCCTCGCCACCATGATAGCCATTACGAAGGCCCTCCCCTCAATGGCCTTGAATAGCAAGAAGGTCCTCCCCTTACTGTAGTCCACTCTAAAGGTCCTCCCCAAGGTATACACTACGGAATTATTTCTGGTAGTAATAATTCAAGTTGCAATGTTAGTCCTCTCCACTAGATCACCAAATGCTAAGGTCCTCCCCACGGTGACATATCGTATCGATAGGAAGGTCCTCCCCCTGCCGAATCAAGTACAAAAAATCCATCCTATGTTGAGGCACTCAGAAGGAGGGAATCAAGCATGTCAGATTCCCAGTCAACTATCAACGACATTCTTCTTTAGTTAAGAGATGGCCCAGGACCACGTTCATCCTCTGAGCCACCTCAGAGCCACCCACATAACGGTTCAACCCCTACCATCCCCGCTACCTCTGATAATACTATTAAAGAGAATCTCAGTTGGGCTGATCAAGTAGAGGAATCACTGGCGAAGGAATATGCTGAGGTATTGAACCTGAGTAAATGGCTAGCCAGGGATGATATACCATTAATGTTTTGTCCCACAGCCACCTCTCAGTTCTACATACCTAAAGAGTTGTTGAAAAGAATCATACATGACATCTGCTCCAATATTTGGACCACCCTTCACCAGTTGAAATTAAACTTCCTACCATATGAAGGGTATTTAGATCATGTCAATACAATATGAGAGATTCTATATCACATTGACCTAGAATCCCTTCCTTCGGCACGACAATCACGATCAGAGCGGTGAAAAAGGGACCATGAGTCAACCTGACTCTGTGCACTGTACAAATTGTGTCACCTTATTGATGACACTCCAATGGGAGTTCATATCCGTGGAAGGGGAGAACATGGGGATCTACATTTCACTCCACTTCCCATCTAGAAAAACCTGTTCGGCGTAAGTTCTTGCAATTCCATCATGTCAAGACGACATTCAAATGAATTCTTTATTCAAGAGAGGCGGCACATCCTCCATAAATAGGTCTTGAGTAAGTCTCAAAAGCGTCAGGCCCGATTAGAGAGATCCATTCACGAACTCCTGAATCAGGCTACCAAAAACATTTAGCAGTCTTTCACCTAAGAAAAACCAATCAGAAATTAGTGCTTGCCTCCCAAGAGGGAATTAATTCATCAGTGAACTTCACACCAGGTCCGGCTTACCCTTGAATGGGAGCACGTGAGATCAGGAAGGAAGTGATAGCAGCAACAGCCGACGCAATATGGGACCAACCCTAGCTTATAGGGCTGGGGGAATTTCTAACAAAAAATTCCCTCGTAAGACCATCAAAAATGGGAAGAGGCGTGGTGCCCAAGGAACGGAGCCAACCCCACCCCCCAAGGATGGGGGAATTTTTACCTCAACAACAACCTCCCCCACGAGAATTAGTATTCTCTCTTTTGGGGAGGGTAGTCAGAAGAGGAGGTTCATGTCTAGCCCCATCCTTTGAAACATCATCCCCTCCAAGAGGGAGGTGTGCCATAAGGTCACACCAAGGATCCTTCTGCAACACCCTTCGACAAGAAACCCGAAGACAATCGCGATATAGAAGGGGGGAAACTAGTATGAGGCGCAAAAGGTCCTCTTCCTACATAGAAGATGACACCTACTCCTCCATGTATTATGCATCTGTCAACATCGTGGATGTTAAACCCATGGATGATACTGAATATGATGAAAATCCAGATGGATTTAGAGAAGATGGTTCTATTCAGGATGTGATTCACAATGAGCCAGCAGGCGTGCACACCTGGAACCAGAGGGCCGAACTGAACCTGTCCGCTCTAGAAAATCCCCCTTTGCTTCCCCAAAAAATAACCAATAGATAAAGGAATAAAGGACAGGTTTTTATCAACCTGTCTTATTCTCTCAACACAAACAACCCTCTCACGCTCGAAGAGAGGTTCGCTCAGCAGGAGGAGGAAATGAAGGAATTAAGAAAATTAACGCCGACCTACTCCAGTGGAACTATCCTATTGAATACATTCCTCAAGATGAGTCACAGTACACACTTTCAGTAAGTGTGCCTCAACAACAAGGGTTTTCCCCAACAAATGAAACAAGGTCAGGGCTCCTGCCCAGCGTGGCACCTGGCCTGTCCAACTACCTGAACTTGGGTTCAGAATCATACCAAGACTTCCCCTCCACTCAGGAAGCAACCAGAGCAAGTATATTTAAATCCTCTGACTGTACCACCGATGGCATATGTGCCTCAGGTACCAGCTGATCCATCACTTCAGGTAGTACCCCAAATGTACCCATTCGGGATCAGGCCCAACATGATGTAAACCAGGGTCTCGCCAATACCATCAAAGCACTAATAGCTTGATTGGAAGTTATGGAAGTCTGGCGTGCTCCGATACAGCCAGAGAAAGCCTTACCCAGACTGGGTGAGAAACACGCCTCCCCCACTAAATTCTAGGAGCCCTATATTCCCTATATTCAATGGCTCAGGCAACCCGGAACAACATTTGATGCACTACGCATCTCATTCCAACCCTATGATGGGAACTGCGGAACAACAAGAAGCAATAAAACTCAGATTCTTCATGAAAACCTTACAAGGTTCAGCCTTCATCTGCTATACAAGTTTTCCAACTCAATAAATAAATGTATGGGAGGATCTTTGGCAGTAGTTTTTATTCCACTTTAGCTCAACATTACCCAAGATGACGATTAGCGACCTCATGAATTGCAAATAGAGGGAGAACGAGAGGGTCTCAGAATTCATCGCCAGATGGAAGGGTTTGACCTACTCTCTGAATAATCCACTTCCCTAGGATTATATGCTCGCTATATGCATATACAACCTCCTAGATGAGCTACGAATGCCACTTATACCAGTGAAATGCACCACCAGATTCTGAGATTTCTCTATTATCATCTAGAGGATCAAATAATCCTTCCAGCGGAATAACCTCAAGTCTAGAATAGCCTCATGTGCTTCTGAAAAGAGAGCAGTTAGAGTTGAAGCATCCTCTTTCACACTCAAGCTAGCCCCCACACCTTCTATAACGCCTAGGCCTCCATTGAATCGCCAAGGGCCTTCAGCGTATCAATGACCGCCTCCGCCCCAATGAGACGATCAAAGAGGACTTAGGTGAAACCAATTTGAAAAATGAAGAAATAAATCTTACTTGTTTTGAGAGGACCAAGTCCGCGGTTATTTCATAGCTGCAATTAATTTCAACTTGATCCACTTAATAGAGCCAAGAAATCCTAAATAGGTAGGTCTCGACAACTAACAAGATTATTGTCCCTACCATCGGATATTGGGACACAGTATTCAAGAATGCTTCGTCTTCAAATACCTCCTACAAAGGATGGTGTACTCGGGGAAAGTCAATCTAGGAACTCCCCCAACACACGTAGCATATGTTTCTTCCACCGACCTAGATGAGGGGGAGGAGTGGAAGAAAGTTGTTAGCAAAAGGACCAGAAATTTGATGGTTGGGTGACTCGGAAGATGGTCAACAGAGATCATGGAATACTCCGAGCTCAATTGAAGTAACCGGTTGTGCCGCCAACAACTCTTAATGAAACATAGCCGCCATCCTTGGCCCCAAACCGTCCACAATCCAGTCATCTAGGCATAATCAGAGAGGGAAGAAACATGTACAAGAGGAGAAATCTATGACAGGGCCAAATATAGCCTTGACACTTCCGGATTTCATGCCCTCAGGCTTGATGAAACGGGCACCGAACCACCAAAAGTAAACATCAAAGGTAGACAACCGGGATAAACTATCATCGAATGAGGACCTAATATTCAGTTATATCAACGTAGTCCATTTAATGGAACCATTATCTAATGAATAGTATGGTTATGAACTCGAGTTCCCGACACCCGATCGGGGGACCAAAAGGAGGAATCACAAAAGTAGGGGATACCGGGGTAGATGCACCTGTGGCCAGAACCAACCCTATAGTTATACCCCAGATCAAACCTTCAATATCATGGAAAGTCGTAGGAGGGACCTTCAATGGACCCATAAAGAGCAATAATATTCCCTTGCCACCATGAGTAGCCACTCTGGCCCCATTGTTCTATGGTACCCTTCAGAGGAGGAACAATTGTCTAGCCACCTAGGGCACACAAGTAAACTGACCAGGTCGGTTCCCCGGAATGTAGGAACACCACCAACTCTTGCCCCTGTGACCGGTCCCTCCTCATATCATGATCCATCCCCTAAAGTGCCAGTTAAAGAACTCCCACAAATAGAGAAGTATCAGACTCTCAAGAAAAATTATGATATCCTAAAGCATCTAGCCTCAGTACCAGCCAAGCTATCAATCCTCAATGCCCTGAGTTTGTCAGCAGACCTCAGGGAGGTACTCATAGAATCCCTACTCAGCCCCCAGGAATTTCATGCCAAAGTTGCTGCCGCTGAGATATATCGAACGGAAACTAGCCCAACTAAATGTAATGCAGTGATTTAATTCACCGATCAGGATGAAGATGCCACCATGCAAGGACACATCAAACCCCTATATGATTCTGGAAATTTGAATGACATTGAAGTCCAGAAAGTCTTCATTGATAATGGATCTAGAGTCAACCTTCTCACACTAAGAACACTTTGTAGGTTGGGATACAATGAGGACAATCTAACACCCTTCTCCACAAATCTCTTGGGTTATGACAAGATAGAACATAAGATAGTGGTACAAATCAATCTCAGAACCCATTTTGGAGACCTTGTGGATCATTTATAGTTCCTAGTGGTTCGGAAAAGCACAACATTCAATGCCCTTTTAGGAATACCATGGTTTCATCAACACATGGACATTCCTTCCTCCTAACACCAGTGTATCAAATATTCTGTCAATGTAAAAGGTGGAAAATTGAGCACTGAAAAGGCCCCTTTCAAGCTCTCCGAGTCGCATTACATTGATGTCAGATTTTACAAGAAAAAGGGGAAGACATCTACAATTGATGGTATTGATTGGGTCCCTTCCCCAAACGGTCTGGAAGTGGTTCCCGAATACCTCTCCAAGAAGCTCAGTGAAGAGTATGTGCTTCCCATCAACCATGTTGAAAGTAGGAATCTGAGTCCGGATGCATATCCAGTTATTCTCATGATCTCAGTCATGACAGCCGAGTCCGAAAACGCAGAAGCACCTGTTGACCCTCAATATGACGAAGAATGCTTAAGAAAGGGTGCCCACGCTCCATCCTTGGAATCTCAAGATATCCCTGATGCACTCTCTGAAATGGAAGAAGGATAAGATGCTTGTCACCCCCATGCTTCTCCCTCTCTAGAGGTTTCCTCTCAAGTCGCTTCCGCCATAGAGCACCCATGCGACATCTTTCCTCTGAGTTTTAGAGAGCCCACATCAAGAGGACTCTCCCCATTTTAAGGATAATTGGAGGAGGATTTGGGGAATAAGACGAAGATGACCTTCGAGATTCCCCTCCTACATTCGAAGAGGGTATCTCTACCACTGTAGATGAACTTAGGGAAATAAACCTGGGCACCGAGGAAGACCCGAGACCCACTCTCATTAGTGCAACCATGTCTTCTAAGGAACAAGAGGTATATACCTCCTTCTTGAGGAAATATTGAGATGTTTTTGCCTAGAATTATACATAAATTCCAGGACTCAATCTCGAGGTGGAAACGCACCACCTAGGCCTGCCAGAAGACCATCGAGGCTATAAGCAAGTTGCCAGAAGGACGCACCCCACACATGCGGCCAAGATAGAGGCTAAAGTCGACAAGCTCATCAAAGAAGACTTCATTCAGGAGGTCCAATATCCCATATGGTTGGTCAATATAGTCCTCATAAAAAATATAATAGACAGGTCCGCGTCTGCATCGATTTTAGATATCTTAATCGGCATTGCCCGAAAGACGATTTCTCGGTCCCGATCATTGAACTATTGATCGATGTGATGACTGGATAATAGGCTCTATCCTTCATGGATGATTATTCTAGATATAATAAAATCATAATAGCCTAAGAAGATGAAGAATACACTATCTTCAGGTCCCCCCGAGAAGTATTTTGCTACAAGGTCATGCCCTTTGGTCTGAGAAACACTGGCGCCGCATATCAACATGCCATGCATTGCATTTACAAACCATTCATGGGGAATTTTTTCTAATGTTATATTGATGACTTGGTGGTAAAATCATGATAGTGCTCTGATCACCTGTCATAGCTTGGAACCTTCTTTATCAAACTTCGACAACACATCCTGAAGATTAACCCCTTAAAATGCACCTTCGGGGTTACCTCAGGAAAATTTCTCAGCTTCGTCGTACGCCATCATGGCATCAAAATCGACCCTGAGAAGAAAAAAAATCTATCCTTGGTTTTCCACCTCCCTTCAACCTCACTGATCTGAGAGGACTCCAAGGACACTTGGCCTATATCAGGCATTTTTTAGCCAAATTTCATCCCTTTACCAGGTTGATGAAGAAGGGAGATACTTACCAATGGACAGATGATTTCCAAAAGACATTCGATAGCCTCAATAAGTACCTCTTGAGTCCATCAGTTCTCATGCCACTGGTTTAAGGAAGGCCACTTATCCTATACATGATGGCATTAGAATGGTCACTAGGATCCTTCCTCACGTAGAAGAATGATGCCGATAGTGAAAAAAACCTTTATTATCTCATTCGAACCATGATCGATGCTGGGACCCAGTATTCAAATATTGAGAAGAGCTGTTTGGCTCTGGTATTCACGGTCTAGAAGTTGTGATATTATCTGTAGCATCATGAAGTCCATCTGATCTCATGTAGTAATCCGCTGAAGTAAATCATCAACCATCTAATGCTGACCGGACGCTTATCCTAATTGGAAGTCATCCTACAATAGTATGACATCTGGTTTGTGCCTCAAAAATCTATCAAGGGCCAAGCATTGGAAGATTTTCTGGCAGAGTATCCCTCAACGGAGACCACCTCATCAGATGTAGAACTCCCCAAAGAATATGTCTTCTCCATGCAAAAGGATTCTCGAACGTGGGAAATATACTTTGACGGTGCATCCATAAGCTCAACAGGTAAAAGAATGGAAGACCCCAAGTTTAACAAGGTGGGACTGGGAGTCATACTCATATCCCCATAGTAGGTAGTTTTTCCATATTCCTTCCTCTTGTCAAAAGGATGCACAAACAATGAGGTAGAATACTAAGCCCTCATTACAGGTCTAGATCTCACACTCTAGGCACAAGTGCAACACCTTAAAGTAAAAGGCAGCTTGTAACTGGTCATCAAGCATGTCAATGGTGACTATTATATTAAGAAGGAGTAGTTGATACCCCTATTCGACCACATCTGAGGGTTAATGGAAGAGTTCCCCATAGAACCGACATTAACCTATGTTCCCTAATCTCAGAATGCCTAGGCCGATGCATTATCCAATGCGGCCACAACCCTAGATGACCCAGACTGGGATTAAATAGTTATCAGCATTTATCACCATCGAATGGTCTTGCCGTATGTTCAAACTAATGCAGAAGAAATTGGTGAAGTCAGCCCTATCCCCAAGACATATTCTCCTACTACCGGTTGGATCACCCCCATCACGAACTACCTTCAAAGGGGAGAAATTCCATCAGACAGGTCTAGAAGAGAGAAAATATGGAGAAGGGCAGTCAATTTTGTCTTATATGGAGACACGATCCAACAGAAGGTCCTCTACAAGCAAGGCCTTGAAGGAGTCCTTCTCAGATGCATTTATAGAGAAGAGACTACTATCATCATTAGTGAAGTGCATGTCAGAGTGTGTGGAGCACATCAATCAGGATCCAAGCTTTCTCAACAGATTCATAGGCTTGGATACTATTTTACCCACCCTGGCATGGGATTGCGTGAACTTTACCATGAAATCCCACTCCTACCAAATTCATGCAAACTTCATTCATCAGCCCCCCAGAGCTACTTCACCAAGCTAAGTACTCCTGGACATTCTCCATTTGGGGAATGGACATCATGGGACCATATCCTCCCGCCATGGTCAAACAATTCAAATTTATTCTCACAATGGCTGAATTCTTTTCCAAGTGGTAAGAAGCTTCTCCCCTTAAAGAATTCGGGGAAAGAAGCATCTTAAGCTTCGTGAAAGCCAATATCATCACCAAATTTGGTGTCCCTCATAAAATACTGATGAAAAATGGGACCAAATTATGCTTTTACGAATTAGAGAAACTATACCAAGAATATGGTATCAAGACCAATCATTCATACCAATACCATGCAGTGGCCAACGGACAGATAGAGGCCTTCAACAAGACCCCATCTAACATACTCCAGAAATGGTGAACAAAGACAAGAATTCATGGCCAGAAAAACTCTTCCATTCCTTGTGGGCCTATCGAACCACAACTTGCACCACTACCCAGGCTACTCCATACTCGTTAGTATATGGAACAGAAGTTCTGCCCATTGAACTCCAATTTCCATCACTCTACATTTCCATTTGTGACCAACTGTTCAACGATGAGCAAGAGGAAAAGGGATTTGATGAATTGGAGTGACTGGATGAGAAGAGGTGGAAGACTTTGCACCACCTAGAATTATATCATAACTAGATTGCACGAACCTTCAATAAAATGGTTCATATTCGGTCTTTCCTCGAAGGAGAATTGGTATTGGTCCTCCGAACCCCGATGATACCTAGAAAGAATCCACTGAAGCTGGAGACAAAGTGGGAGGGACCATATATCATACACAATATCTACTCCAATGGATCATATTCCCTGATCTACATGGATGGGGTAGCTCACCACCGCTCCTACAAACATGATATTTCTAAAGAAATATTTTGTGTAACCATAAGAGAAGCTATCATCCGAGCTGCAGAATGTAAAACTACCATGCCCAAAATGTCCTTACTGTATGACCATAAACTATATAGTGTAGTGTTCTTACTACATGACGTTAAACTGCATGGTACTTTGTCTCTACAACATGACAATAAACTATGACACACCGGTCCGAACTCTATGAACCTAAACTAAGAGCCAATAATCCTGGTATTGTGATCTAAAAATATCTAGAATTCCCCCCCCTGAGGTGCATGTTGAAGGCTCCCAGCCTCATTATTGTCGTTTCTACTCTAAAATAACATCATATGCCCTTGTTTGGAAGTGATTACTGTAGGGCCGCTCTCTATGACCCCAAACTAGGAGAAAGATTTCCTTACTGCATGACAATAAACTACATAGTAAATTGTCTGAGCTATAAGACGTTAAATTAAAAATTCCCCTCGTCCTTACTGCATGACATTAAAATGCATGATAATCCATCCCTGTGACATGACAATAAACTGTATCGTGCCAGTCTGATCTCTATGACCCCCAAACTAAGAGAAATATGTCCTAGTTTCACAACTTTAAATTGCATAATGAGACAGTTACTTCACCTAAGAAAACATTAATCTCCTGGAATTTGTCATCTACTATGCCATGTTCAAAGAACTATGTATGACTTGATTCCTACCCTCACAGGATATGTAGCAATGCCGCGATTTCTGTATCCTGGCCTAGCCACCATGAGAAATTATTCCCATTCTGCGTATAATTCAAATTTGCACAAGAAGCCCCTTTTAATTACAAGGGCTTTGAGAACTACATACGGGTTGATTCTTGCCCTCACGGGATACGTAGCGATGCCGGGATTTCTGTATCTTGGCCCAGCCACCCTGGAAAAAAATTATGACCCTCGTCTTAACCACATGATGCTAAACTGCACGGAGATCATCCTTACCGTATGATGCTAAACTACATGGAATCCCTATTCATGTCGGTTCGACTCCGTCCTTACCACACGATGCTAAACTACATGGATCTAAAAATGATCCTTGTCCTTATCGCATGACCGTAAACTGCATGGCAATCGTCCTTATCACACGATTTTAAACTTCATGGTATAATTCATAATCCACTCTAGATACATAGTCAACCATGACTGGAACACTCCTTGCATGTTTGGATGCATCCTTCCCATGCATTAGACTCCATGACCTAGAGGATTGTGGATCTCCATAAACACCCATGGCCATCGAAAGTGTAAGGTCATCGACCTATAGACACCTTTGTATGACTATACATACCATTCCATCATCGGCTCTGCATATTAATCGCCCCTGGACCATCTACCAAAGGCAAGTCTTCTATAGGAAACACTCTTCCTAGCTCCAAACGCTTACCGGCCTCAAATCCCCCATATCACATTTCCCGATCCAAAAATTTTCGTAGTAATGGTTTAAATTTTTGTCCCCTTTACGTCTAGACGTTTCCAGGATTCCCCTACCAAGTTAGCTTACATATCCACCCGTGGTTACTATGAAGGTATGCATCCATGATTTAACGCCAGAGTTGTGCCACTTTAACCCAACAGAAAATTTCAATATGGTTGCTTCTTGTATGCTTGGACACATCTCTCCCCATCTTCCATAAATTTTTTCATGAGTGATCCCAAATCTTTATAATCATTCAAGGCCATCATTAGTGGAAGTTCATTGACCTTCGGACACCTTTGAATGACTATGCATACCATGCCCTCAGCAGCTCTGTATATTGATCTCCCCTGGCCCATCTACCAAAGGTAAATCTTCCTTAGGAGACACTCTTCCAATCTCTGTATGTTTACCAGCCTCAGAGTCCCCACACCACATCTCCTGATCCAAGAGACCCCATTATTACAGTTTACACCTTCATCCCCCCTTTCTGATCAGAGCACACCAGATCATCCTAATTTGATTATCCCACAGGTAACCGTAGCATCATCCAACACTGATCCGAACTCTATGGTCATTAAACTAAGAGAAAGAGCATCCTTACCGCACGATGTTAAACTGCACGGAAGAAAAGTGTACCCCATGTGCAGGGAAAATCAGTGCAGGGAACTTCCTGAGCTTCAAACACAACTGTGGCCTAATATCTCTAGCATGAATAGACATACCCTTTACGTACGTCAGACTCTATGACCCAGATAATCATGGATCCTCATAAACCTCCAAGGCCATCAGACATGGAAGGTCATCAACCTACGAATACATTTGCATGACTATTAATACCATGCCCTCAGTGGCTCTGTATATTGATCTCCCATGGACCATCTACCAAATGCAATTCTTCCTCAGGTGACACTCTTCCTACCCCCATACGCTTACCGGCCTTAGATCCCCCGCATTATTTCTCCTGATCCAAGAGGCCCCAGAATTATAGTTTACACCATATGCATACTTCCTACATCTTGAAAATGTCAGGGTATTCAGACCTGGTTACATTCTAATCAAGAGTTAAATTTACATCATCTTCCTTACTACATGACATTAAACTGCATGGTCTTGAAAGAACTCTTCACGGGTTCAGTCAGGATAGGAGGATTCCCTCTCTTCCTTAGTACATGGGTCAAACCTGCATGGATCACCATCTCACACCTGCATGAGAGGGATGACTTCACCCAATCCATGGAACCAAAATGTCTCTCCCATTTCTAGACCCCCTCCTCATGAATCACACTCTGTAAGCATAAAGAACCAAACTCTCATAAACAACCCCTGGTGGTCTTCAATCCCAACATCCCTGAAGTTTCCTAGCTATCGGGATAATACAATCATTGACCTAAGGAAACCTTTTCACGACTATTCATACCATTATCCCAACAGATCTTCATATTGTTTCCCATGGCCCCGTCTTCCAAAGGAAAGTATTCCTTGGGCAATGATTATTTCTGAACGCCTCTTGGACTATGATCCCTCATATCCATCCTGGGATTTGAAAACTCTATGAGATACAGTTTACAAACCTTTCCACAATCACGTCTAAGTATGGTGGGATGTTTCTGGTTAAATTTATGAGAACTATGGAAAGCCATTCCATTTTGAAATAATTTCCTAGCTGCATGACATTAAACTACGTCAAGCTCTAACCCTCCTTTGTGACAACCAATTATGTGTAGGAGTGGTCCCCTATCCATATACATTATTGGTATGGATGTCCCCAAACCCTTCAGACACCATGTCCCTTTTTAGCTACCCCTAGTGGTCTTCATTATCTGAACTTCCATGAAGTTACCCAGCCATCAAAAATGGGCATTCATTGACTCAAGGACACCTTTGAATGATTATGCATATTGTTCCCTCAATTGCTCTAGAAAATGAGTACCATGGCCCATATACCAAAGGAAATTCTTCCTTAGGTGATTCTTTTCCTACCTTTGTATGCCCATATGGCTCCTTTTCCTCATGGCATGACCAGCATTATTTTTAAACTTGAATAAAAAAATTCCCCCCCCCATATACGTTTGAAAGGTATTAAGGCATACACAATTAGTAAAAACCCCATCGGGACCCTTGCTCCACCACATTTTGGTCAAAGCTGTTCGACCTAAAATATCAGTAATGATATTCTTGTTTGCAGGACTTTAAACCACTTAGAGAAATAGGTATGAAACTCACCAAGATGAAAACCCGCAAAGGGCATCTTGGGAAAAAGACAAGTATCAGCTCGCCAGGCATACACATTGTATGGACTTGGAAAAACATGGAGCAATAAAAATTCAAAAGGCACAAAGCCTGTTAGGTCAAAAACTCTCAAAGGACAGCCTAAGAAAAATCCAAGTTATGCCTGCTAAGCTCGTGTCAAGAAGGCTTAGGCAAAAATTAGGGTAATAATGAAAAAGTCACAAAATTTCATGAGGTATTCCATTCAACCTTATCAATAGTCGAACTACGCTCGCTGAGCCCCTTGGCTTAGGAAAAAATTAGATCTCAATTCGGTGATCTCATATTACTAATTTCAAGTCATGGTTCAAAATTAACATATACCTGAAGTGATGGTAATAGGAAGATGCAGATAATAGGTATTTAAAGGACACAATTTGTTCCATTGAGTTCATCAAGAATGGAGGAACACCCCCAATTTGGAGTTCCTCTAGAGTAAGGGGGGGTGAGTACATGCTGTAATTTGGGACAAAGCTACAATAGGTCCTGCTTCTCCCTTTCCAAAATAATGGTGAGTGATTACCGCGGGCCATCGATAGTTTATTCCAAGGAATTTCTCTCCTCCGTTTCGTCTTCATCCATTGGACGCACCCCCTCCAATACAACTTTAAGATCCCACCCTTTTTTCTAAATGACTTCATAAGTTGCACACAAGGAGGCCAGTTTTCCCCTCAACTTGGTTGTGTGGGATTCGCACTCCCACAGTTCTTCCTCCTAAACTTCCACCAAATCACAGGCTCTCACTTCCTTGGCCATCATATGATTGAGTGTTTTTGAGATATCCTAGAAAGTTGACACCTGGTAGTGGGAAAAATTGAACCTGGTCAGCTTTTCCTTGCAGGAGGTGAGGCCTCCTCAGACAATGACAATTTGGTAAATAAGGGAGTGAAGGTGCTGGTGATCAAAGCCTCCAAAACCCAGCTCAATAAATAATCATTGCAAATTGTCGCCCTCATCGGTGAGATTAACCAGGGGTGTTCGCAGCAAGAGAACGCAACTGGCACCATGCCTCTTTTTCCACTACCTGGTGTCTTGCTACAATATCATCACTTTGATCCTCCTCTACTGCCACATATCTATAAGAAGAAAACATTGCCATAGGAGTGGGGAGCGACCTAAAGCTAGTCACCCAAGGTGGGAGAATCTATTTTCCCTTAGATGACCCAACCACTAGAGTCGAAAGTGGATGAATAACCGCAGCCTTTGGGATGATTGATGATACTTGGATGGTACTAGTCCCATGAAGATCTTGGGCGATATCCATAAGAGGTGAGTAGTCAGAATCACTCCCCACCAAAATGGGTCACACTAATGAAATACCTTCCAGATGCTCTTGATGATGGATCGAGCACCTTTTAACCATGATAGCAGGAGTAGTAGGTATATCCATATAGGTTTCTAAAGGAACGGAAGTAGAAGGAGTGGCTATTACACCTCTTGGGACGAAGGGAATGTATGTTATTGCTATCGGGGTAGGAACAGAACAAGAAACGGTCAAGGGTTTCTGTACTCACGGAACTGGTTCTCTTGAATGCATCCAAACTACCTGGAAAACTAGTGGGGGGTATGGTTCATAGATAACTACTTGGTCTACATGGGCAGTGAGCATCCCGTCCCAAAGATTGATAAGGTATTGACATTCCTCACAATAATCGTCCTTGTAACCCCTCAAGGACCCATGAGGAGTAGGATGCGGTATGAACAAGAAGTAAGAAACATCGTTCAACATCCCAACTACATCGGTAACACTCAAGAACCTAGGATGGACAAAAAAAATGCTGAGAAGAGTTGAGTGAAATTCGGAATGAGGAACCCATGTGGTATGATGATACTCATAAGAGGGGAAGAGTTCCGCCATCCACCCGTACAGGAATTGGAACGGTCATTCGAGATGGTACAGAGACCTGCCTTCCTGAATCTGTCACAATAATTCATAAAGTTGGGTGAGGATAGGAAGGGAAAAATTAATAGATCGAACCTCCACCAGTATTTCCACTATCATCAAAGTGCATGCCCAAACCCATTTGTATGCATCACGGGATGGGAAGAGCCATCTTCTTAAGAACATGGATAAGAAACCTGCTAGCCTAAGCTTAGGTGAAACGAAGAGATGGAACTTGTATCCCCATGAGGCATACCACCCTACTTCAAGGGTATCAAAATATGACCTTGGAGTTTGGCGGGATTGACGGGTTGGGTGAGTTCAACTGCAACGCGCCTTCGGCCTAGTCCTGTTCATCTGTAAGAATAACTTTATCCATTATTTGAACAGGATGAGGGAATGAGCTTCGATAGAGTGACCCAGTAATCCCTCCACCATAACCAGAAAACTCCTCGTCAAAGGAGACATGAGATTGGTATCATTCCACGTGGAAGCTGCAGGGAGAAACTCATCGTACATTTCTCTGAATATAGGAAGACCTCCAAGCTGGTAGATGTCCCACAAACTGACCCCCACTTCTCCATGTAGTAGGTGAAAGGTGTTGGTAGTCGAACACCAATGGCTTAGCAATTCCTAAAGGATTCTCCTAGAGAGAAGATTGCAAACTGAGACACCCAAGCTTCCGAGTACAAGCCCACTACCTCCTGCTAGTCAAGGCACTCCAGATAGGTTTGATGCACCCAAAACGCCCAGGCCCAGTGGTCAGAGAAGAATCATCCAGACCAAAAATACCACTTAGTGCTCCATCCTCCGCTAGTATTTTCTTAGGAGATGATGATGATGGATGGGTATTCTCGAACATCTAGTCTCGGGACATCATCACGACACTCACGGTTTCCTTGAGTCCATGTCAAGCCTCGCATGATGAAGATGTTCTCCTTAATCAGAGTGGTGATAATTTCTTCCACTGGGGAAATGTTGATGCAGTCATGACCTTTTAGTGCCTCTAAATGGATGAAAGTGAGGTCAGGGTCAGGCAGCGGCATGGGTACGTCAGCAGGAAGACCAAAACTGTAAAGCAGAAACTGTATAGATAATGGGTAAGATAAGAGCTCTGGCGTTAGGAAAGTTTTTAGAAAGTTGTCACGGGGAATGACATAGCTTTGAAGATTATCATTGCCATTCCTTGCCATGGAAACCCTCGTCTTCATCAATCCAGCAGCAGCTCGTGGAGGAGCCATGTTTTCTTTCTTCAACAGGAAACCATATCAAGGTTTAGTCTAAAGGATAATATTCAGGAAAAGTACAAATATTTGGAACGGCTCCACAAAGGGAATACATAGTACGCCCCCTGTACCTAGAGGTGTCCATGGGTTGGTTCGGGTTGGGTCAGGGGTGTTCTAGGGCCCGACCCAACACCGGAGAGTCAGGTCGGGTCGGGTCAGGTCTCATACTTCGCGGGTAGGTGACCCGACCCAACCCAACCCGCTGGGGTCGGGTTACCCGACTCATGGTCGAACGACCCGACCTGACCCAACCCTCTACGGGTCAGGTCAGTTTGGGTCGAGTTACTTGGGTGAACCTGACCCAACCCGACCCGACCCGAGCCAGCCCGAACCAGACCCAGCCCCTCCCTCCCCACATACCCGACCCCTGCACTACCCAGACCCGACCCCTCCCCCCCCCTGTGTGCAGCTAGACCCCCCCCCCCCTATGCAGCTAGACCCCCCCCCTGTGCAGCCAGCCCCCCACCAGACCCAGGCAGCCCCCCTTGTGCAGCCAGCCCCCCAGACCCAGCCCCCATCCCCCCCCCATGCACCTAGCCCCCCAGACCTAGACCCAAGACCCCTGTCCAGACCTAGCCAGCCCCCCAGACCTAGCCAGCCCCCCAGACCCAGCCCCTCCCCCCCCCCTGTGTGGCTCGTCCCCCAGACCCATCCCCCACCCCCTGGGCACCCAGCCCCCCAGTCCCCACCCCCCTGTGCAGCCAGCCCCCCAGACCCAGCCCCCCCTCCCCCCTGACTGACACCTGTGCAGCCAGCCCCTCAGACCCAGCCCCCCCTCCCCCCCTGTGCAGCCAGCCCCCCGGAGTACCCAGCCCCCCCCAGACCCCTGTCCAGCCCCCCAGACCCAGACCCCTGTCCAACCCCTCTCCCCCAGCCACCCATGTGTTGTACGGCCATCCCCCCAGACCCAACCCCTCCCCCCAGACCCCTATCCAGAAACCACATTCAATAATCAAACTTAAAATAATTGTGCATTTGAATTTGTAACACTATGGACAGAAAAACTATAATGCAACTATATATCAGCATTCATGCTGAGCTAAATATATAAATAAATTCATTTCTGCATTATCAAATAATTTCTTGTTTGACATGCACTTAAAAACCTCAAACCTTTACTTACAAAAAAACTATTTGGAAAACTGATAGGAGGGAAAAAACAGCTTGGAAAACAACCATACCAATGTCTTGGTACAAATATAGAACTACAGCTTCTCATGGGTGGTCTAGAAGTGGTTGTGCCCAAAATCCATGGAAAACCTGAGCTCGATGATTTTGATGACACAGATGAGCGTGAGGATGTTGATGGCACACATTAGCAGGGCATTGGCTCTGTACTCAAAAGAATGCATCTTTCTCCCCCATACTCATCCAATGACTGCAGGCACCGACACCTGAAGAATCGTGTAACTATTTATTACAAATAATAAGTTCCATAAACAATTTTCAATAAGTTCTGAAAAAAAGTCCAAGTTGATTGAAAAATAAAATATGATTGCTCTTTGTTAAAACACATTATCACCTGATGCACAATGGTGATTTATCTATCTCCCCTGGCTTATTCTTTACAGGGAACTTCTTGTTCTATCTCTCACACATGGTCACCAGATGCACAATGATGAAAATCACTCGAAAACAATTGCACCCCCAGACCCCCCCAGACCCTCCTGTCCAGCCCCCCCAGACCCAGCCCCTCCCCCCCAGACCCCTTTCCAGCCCCTCCCCTGTCCATCCCTCCCAGAACCATCCGGGCCCCTCTCTCCCCCAGACCCAGCCCCTCCTCTGTCCTCCAGTCCATCCCATGTCCAGTGTCTAGCCCCACCAGACCCAGCCCCTCCCCCCCCTAGACCCCAGCCCAGCCCTTCCCCTGTCCAGCCCCCACAGACCCAGCTCCTCCCTCTGCCAGACCCAGCCCCTCGCCTGTCCATCCCCTCCCCTATTCAGTGTCCAGCCCCACCAGACCCAGACCCAGCCCCTCCCTGCACTTCACCCTTGCACCCCTGCACTGCACCCCCGCACTGCACTGCACCTGGAGGATGGACCCCTACACTCACTACAACTCGCACCTAGACCCCTTCACTCACTACAACCCGCACCTGGACCCCTGCACTCACTACAACCCATTAATTTCTTAGTTAGGGCCCTTGAACTCCTCTAAGATCCAACAAAAACATATTTAAGGTATGAAAAAACACCATTTCATACAAGCTGAAAATTCAAGGATTTCACAAACAACATATAAAACTCCAGGGGAAAAATATAAATGAATAACTAAATATTGGGATATGTTAATGATGTATTATCAGATGTGCAAGTTTTCATTTAAAAAAACTAAACCTCCTACAAACTCCAAGCCAAACACATTTCTTCAGCTTATTTTGAAAAATGCAAACACATAGAATGCAGCTGGAAAACACTGACCCAGAGGAAGAGTAACAACATTTTGAGCAATCCCATCATGCTCTGAGGACTTTTTATATGTAAGTTCTCCAATAGTAAATTGGTTTTCCACATAAGAGTATCGTTCTCTCCCTAATCCAAAAGAACCTTTCATATCCATGCTCACATGTCCACTGCACTTCAAAAAGCAATTGCATTGCAATAATAATTATCCTATAAAAGAGAGTGAAGGTGAATATAAGCATCCAAGTTGCCTTAAAAAAACCATAGAAAAATCTATCAATCCACATCAACAAAACTAGCTCAAAACAAAGGAGCATATTAGAGGATGCAGCTTTGATCATTTTGTTATTTGACTAGACACTATAGTATAGGATAGAGTGTTGTTCGGAAAATGCTTCAGGACTAGAACATGTCCAACAAAGTCACTCCCTATTTTTTAGGGATTAGTTATTCATTTTGTAATCATGGAGCATTTTTTTTGTAAGCTGTGTTAGTGGGTAGTTATTTTTCAAGCTTTAAATATTGTAATGCTTTGATCATTCAATCAATTCAATACCCCTTCTTAGCCTGAATATTTTTTTACATTGTTAACCAACAACAAATGGTACCAGATCCCTCTTCTTAAGGGATTTTGAGTGAGTGTGAGGGTGTTGTGTCATGGACGTCGAAGAAAGTTCTTGTTTTTCTTCAATTTCTCCACCAGTGTTTGATGGAGGCAACTACCATATTTGGGCAGTTCATATGGAGGTATGCATGGAAGCTTTGGATATCTGGGAATCAGTGGAAGAGGATCATGAAATTCCTGCTCTCCCGAACAATCCTACCATGGCACAGATCAAATCACAGGAGAAGAAGGCAAAGAAATCCAAGGCAAAGGCATGCTTGTTCGCTGCAGTCTCATCTACTATATTCATTCGGATTGTGACTCTGAAGTTAACATATATGAGATAAGGGATTATATCAAGTCAGGGTATGAAGGAGATTAAATAATCAAAGTAATGCGTGTGCTAAACTTGATTCAAGAATTTGAGTTGCAGAAGGTAAAGGAAGCAGAATCAATTAAAGAGTATTCTGATAGGTTAATGGACAATCAGTTAAAAATAATAATTGGCGTTTGTTTTGTTTCTTAAAAAATACTTGTTAGCCAAATATGATGGCTCTTTTTAACAGCACTGATCATAAATGATCAATGTTATAAGCATTTTTTAGTAAGTGTTGTCAAACGGAGCCGATATATATGTTAGCCATTAACTAGAATGCAAATTTCTTAACATAAAACATAAAAATGTTACATTTGAAAGTACTATTGAAAACTAATAAGCAATATAAAAAAATAAAGATGCACTTTATTTACCGCAAATCAAGAGAACCATCTTACAATTGAATAATCAAGTACATGAACTTACACATTTATCATTGGCTACTATCAAGTAGAGAACTTTAAAGATATTTTCATTTTAAAGAAAAAAATAAGATTGGAATGAGACGCTCATATATCAATTTTGGTTTCAATCTCTGATAGAAGTTCTATAATTAGAACAATACATAACTGTATAAATGGAGTCCCACCACCGTGTGGAGAGAGGAGAAATAACAAGTCATAATTTTAGATAGTGAAAATTTTATCATGAGTTGTGGATGATGATGGCGGCATATCTGAAAATAACAACAAAAGAAATAACAAGTCAGCATTTTTATTTTTCAAACAGAGATTTATAATTGATAAATGTGAACCGATAAAAAAACATAATATTTTTAATGATACATGATTCAATCAATTAAACTTCTTCGAGTTGCTTTCGAATGTCAATTGGTTTAGACTTTCTAAACCAATTTTGGGGGCAAATTAATGCCTCAACGGTATTGGGATTCAAACAACTCCTAAAAGGATCAAGGACTCGTCCTCCTATACTAAATGCAGACTCTGAAGATACTTTAGTTAAAGGAATTGCTAGAATATCTCTAGCAATGCATGAGAGAACATGATACTTACTTGACTTTCCTTTCCACCAGCTTAAAATATCAAATCCATCGAAATCATCCTCATAATCATCAATCTCTAAATATCTTTATAATTCATTTCTCTGTTGTGTCAATTGTATTTTTCTTTTCTTTGATCTATAAGCATCTTTCCATTTATCATCATCCTCACTACCGCTAATGGCATCATGAATATGTGCATCTTGATGAGAACTTGAATCGCATTGATCAATAAGAGGGATGGGATATTTGCATTTGTAAACCTCAAAGAGATCATTCATAACCTCTGTTAATTTACTGATCATCTCATTCTTGTCTCCATCATCAAATATCATTTCAAAACTATCCCGAACATATTCTAATTTATATCAGGGATCAAGAAAAACTGCCACAAGTAAGAGAGAATTAAAATTTGAACCAATATCCCAATATTTGTCCAACTTCACCTTCATTGCAATAGCCATTGCACTCACAGTCATATCATTACTCTTCATCCATTTCTTGATTTTTCTATATATGTCACAAAGAGTGTGAAAGAAAGTATGGCATGTCACATGCATAGAACCATAAAATTCAACAGTGCTATCATAAAATATCCTTAAAAACTTGACAAATACATGAGCACGCTCCCAATAATATGTTGTTGGAGCCCCACCTTTAGAGACAAGAGAACTCCTAAAACTTGAATCCTCCTTAAGATGGATAAATACTTTCTCATACTTTTCTGCAACATCCAACATAAAATAACAAGAATTCCACCTAGTAGGCACATCAAGAATTATAGCCTGTTTACTAGGAATTTTTAACTCCTCAACAATGCTCTTGAAAAGAGCCAATCTCGAAGGTGAACTTCTCACAAATTTACAAGAAACTCTTATTCTAGCAATTGATGTTGATATTTCCTTCAGCCCATCACTAACAACATGGTTTAAAATATGTGCACAGCATATCATATGCATATACTCTCCTTTAAGAATAGACCAGTTCCAATCATTAACTCTCCTCACTAAATAAATGATCTCTGTATTATTAGAACTAGCCTTATCCATAGTAACAGTGTTAATCCTCTCAATTACCCATTGTTTCAATGTTTGTTCTAATACCCGAACAATTGTTTCCCCTTTGTGATCCGCAACAAGACAAAACCTGATTATTTTTTTATTCAAGATCCAATTATCATCAATAAAATGTGCAGTCACCCACATATAATTCAGATTCTGAATTGAAGTCCATGTGTCAGTGGTAAGACATACCATATGAGATAATATATCAAACATGGACTTCAATTTATCTTTCTCATTCAAATATAATTGCAAGCAATCTCTAGCAACTGTTTGTCTGGACGGAACTTGAAACTGAGGTTGAACAACTTCAATAAATTCTCTAAAGCCTTGATTCTCAACAAATTTAAATGATAACTCATCGATGATTATCATTTTAGCAAGAGCAATTATACACTCTTCTTGATTAAAATGAGCTACTGAAATTTTAATCGTTCCATCATCCTCATCTTCACACTTCCTTCTAAGACCAAGAGTGGTTTGAATTTTATCGAGATTTTTGTGAGGATTTTTGTTGCACCTTGTCAAATGCCTATTCAAATTACTAGTTCCATGTTGACCAGACGTGCAAGCGTAATCTTTACCACAGTAATTACAAACAACCCTTCCATTTTTCTTATGAAAATGCTCCCAAGCTTGCGAAACTCTAAAACCAGCAGCAGCTTTAGGAATTGTTACCTTTTTAGGAGATTGCTTACCCTCAGTTTCATCAAATGGTTTGCTACAACTTCCCCCTCCTATTTCTGTAACTGAATGTGTAGTTGGTGTAGACCCCATATGACTCTGAGTTCCTGCTACAACAAATAGGGGATTAGAAGAACCACTTGTTGTTGTACCACCTTCCATATGAATGAATTTCTAGCTACATCCAATAATAGTGAAAGAAATGGTAAATAGAATTATATGACTAATAAAAATTCCTCCACACTGCCTGCCCATCAACCATTGAAATCATTATTTATAAAATACAAATAACAATTATTGGGCACAAATGCAAGCAAGCACAGCAAACAAATTCAAGAAAGCAAATGCAAGAAATCAAACAAATGCAAGCAAGAAACCAATCCCTGTATATCCTATTTAATCATGAGGATAGAAAACAAACTTTTAAGCAAGAAACACATGTTTAAGCAACCAAACAACCTCTAAGTCATTTGGATGTTTTGGTATTTTAAGAAAGCAACGCATGTTAAACTTTTAAGCTAGCTTCCCTTTACTCCAGAATTTTTTTTGGAGAGTATATCCTTATTTATTATACAAATAAAATGAGTAGAATTTAAAAAAAACCCAAGATAGCATAGAAACCAATTCAACCAAATACGGCAATGCACTATAGGAATATCACCATTTTGAAGTTGAGAATAACATTCTTACTCTATTATGAGATCAAAAGTACCCTTCCTTCCTCGCATGAGCATTCCAACAATGAAGTTAGTCGTTTTGATAAGAAAAAATTTAAATAATTTAATTTCATCACAACAATAGTAGTAAGCATAATGGTTTTTACATGATGGGGGTCACTCACTATGATAAAATAAGCACCATCCACACCATCCACTATCCAGGAACAATATATCCAATTACAATCAAATAAAATTTTAATAAAATATAGAAAGTGAACTCATATGTAATGTATTAAACTATTTAGAATTGACATTTACTCACAATTGCAATCAAATAATTATTAAATACTATCCACTTGAGACATGTCGGTTTCTTTAGAAGTAATTTTCTTTTTTGCTACATACAACACATCAAAGTTATCACTTATTGAACTAACAACAAATTCATTTTAATACACCAGAGATTTCAGTGGGAGGGGAACAAGAACACCCCAATTTTTAATGGCTAATAGAGTATTTAATACTAAAAAATCAACAACCAAATTAAATTCAAAGCCCTTCCACTAATAAGGGGTTTAGAGTAAAAAAATTGCTTACCGAAAGTCAGGAGGAGGAGGCGCCACACTGCAAGCCAAGGGTTGGGGAACCTCCAGGAAGGAGGAGGAAGGAGGAGAGGGAGGGTAGGGTTTCGTCAGCTCGCGAGGGAAGGAAGGGGGTAGGGGTTTCTGTCTTCGCCGCGAGGGAAGGTCGGGAGGGAGGGAGGGAGGACTGTCAGTGTCGTCGTAGTCGATCATGAGGGAAGAGGAATAAGGGGGGTATGACGTGGTAGGGTTTCTTCGGGGGGGGGGGAGAGGAGGAGGGCGAGAGCGCGAGGGAGAGGAGAGGAAATGTCAGGGGGGCGAGCCGCGTGGCTGAGACAAATGAAAAGTTGGGGAACTTTTTTTTTGGCTGGGCAGATCGGGTCACGGGTCGGGTCGGGTCTAAATGACCCCAACCCGAGACCAGACCCAACCCATGAGAAATTTACCCGATGTGAACCCGACCCGGGGTTATTTTTTTGCAACCCAACCCCACCCGGTCGGGTCGGGTCAGGCCGGGTCTAGACACCCCTACCTGTATCGACCCCGGAATTGGTTCGCAATGCCCATATTCCACGAACCAGCGGTATGTGGAAGAGGTCTGCGACATCTTGGCCCATGGAGCGATGGCCAAAAGACTGCGTAGCAAGCCCCTAGGTGGGTTCTCATAATTCATATCTTATGTGAAGTTTTAAATGAAAATTTCAAATTTTGAAGGATAATTCTAGTCCGCGGACCACTGAACCGTGTAGTGTTTTCCCTAAGTGGCCCTCCTTGACTTACTTTTTAAAATTTGTTAAATTTTAGTTCATGGCTGGGAAGTTAGTTTGTGGATGGGGGTGGGCACGGACGAGGATCAGTTCGTGGAAGCCAAAACTGGTTCAGAGACGAAGCGGTTTGCGAAGGAAGCCATACGCAGAGGCGGTGCGTGGAAGCAGAGAGCGAGAGATATTTTTTCCAAAAAATATGTTAAAGGAAAAGTTTCATGGACCCCTTTATATAGGCGTGATCCCCCGCTAGGTCCATCTCTCTACCGAAAACCTCTCTAGTTTCAAGACCACTCTACATCAGAATAGCCTCCTATTCATTCCAATCGGAAACAATTCCTATGGGGGCATTTATAGGGTCCTGAAAAATCTACAGAAGGGAATTAAGATACTCCCTTAAAATTAGTGGAAGAATCTACCCAACATTCACCAATAATATAAAAATAATATGATGAATGTTTAGAATAAATAGTAAAGGACCTAACCAGTCCATGTACTGGTTCATCATCAATGGTACGTGGCTAGTTCGGTGAACCGTGCCACCTGCGGACGTCGTCGTTCGCCAAACGGAGGTAGAGCTCCTACGCGGGCGTGAACCAAATGGCCAGCGAAGTGCGGACGGACTACTACAAAGATGCAGACTGCCCCCCTCTATGCACAACATCATTCGCGAAACGAAGGAGGAACCTTGTGCGGCCGCAAAGCACTCCCGTGACCGAGTTGGTTCGTGGGTGAGGTTCATTAAATATACCCTATGAACCTCGGGTTGACTAAGTCATCCGTAGGCCGGGTTTCCTGTCATGGGCCTCCACAAAAGGTGTTTCATGACCATGGATACAACCCTTTCCACCCTCTATAAAAGGACGTCAAGGGGGAGAAGAAAGGGATCAGATTATTGAGGATCAGATTCTTGGAGATCAGCTTTTGGAGAAGGAAGAGGCTTCCGGGAGCTTAGGATTTTGCAGACCGCAGAGTTCTGATTCGCAAACCAACAACAGTTATAAACTGGGGACGAATTGTTAAGAACTAAATAATGCATAAGTAAAATGATAAACCACGAACCTAAAATTGGTAAACCGGGGACCATGGCCCATACACAGATGCACTCCCCACGAACCAGGGAGCCTATGCCCATTCTTCAATCCAGTGCACCATGTAGAACCCTCCTACATGGGAGAAGCCCTGACCGGTGTTGCTCCGAGCTGCCACCACTTGAGCGGACTCTAGCACCGCATACAAATTTGGTACGTTGACCAAACCCAAATCCATGTAACACTCTAGTATGAGGGATGTCCCTCTGTTCGCATACCAAACTGGTATGTGGATGACCTCTCCATCCTCATAGAACCGACATATGTGAAGGGAACCACTCCTCATATGGCCATGTGGCCCGCCAAGGCCTTCGGTGTTTCCATCCCTCGAGTCATATAAGTCCCTTTAAATTCAGTCCAAACCTCCAGAATCTCCTTATATCCTATCCATAGGCACCAAGCCAAGGCCTCTCCCAAAGCCACTAGACCGGCATGCTGAAACCTTCGAGCGCATTAGCGTGCTCTTATGAGTTCACATACCCATGGTATGCAGAGACAAAGGGGTTACCCCATCCCTTGAACAGACATCTGGAGAATTCCTAGTTTCACATACCCATGGTAGTGAAGAGTCTGAACTCGAGATCCCCTTTATGCCTCTCCACTCTTTAGGATTGAGGGATCCTGCTCACTTTTCCATTCAAGGGGCGCCATTGGTGAGCACTTATCCCCTCCCTAAAGAGAGTGTCTAGGAATCCCTCCGAGAGTAAGCCCCACACCATCCTCACTGAATGGAAATAGACTTTCCCCTTTCATCTGGGAAGGTTCATTGTTCTATGCCCTCGCCTGTGGTCGCCCCGACCTCTTCCACCGTAGGCTCTCCCTCTCCCAACAACAGGAGAGGAGGTGTGTGAATTGTCGAATCTTTCACATCCTCTTGTTTCTCACACTGAGCATGACTCACATGGGATTATAGGTTTGTGAAAATTACAAAAAACCACACTTTATGAACTACGAGAACTCTGATTCCTAATCAAATCAAGATACGTAGGATACCTACCAGAAGACCTAAGCTCAAAAGGGTTCCCATACATAAAGGGTCCACCCAATCATGTTTTCTCAAATGGGAATCTTCCATGCGTATGCCCCACATTTTCTAAACTATGAGAACTCTGATTCCTGATAAAATCAGGATACGTAGGACACCTACCAGAATTCTTGAGCTCAAAAGGGTGACCATACATAAAGGGACCACCCAATCATGTTTTCTCAAATGGGAAGCTTCCACGCGTATGGCCCACATTTTCTAAACTATGAGAAATCTGATTCCTGATCAAATCATGATACGTAGGATGCTCACCAGAAGGCCTGATCTCAAAAGGGTGCCCATACATAAAGGGTCCACCCAATCATGTTTTCTCAAATGGAAAGCTTCCATGCGTATGCCCCACATTTTTTGAACTACGAGAACTCTGATTCCTGACCAAATCAGGATACGTAAGATGCCTTCTAGAAGGCTCGATCTCAAAAGGGTCCCACTATAAAAGGTTCCACCCAATTCTATTCCTGTCAGATGGGAATCATCCAGGGGTAATCCCCACACCAACGAACTATGTGGATTCAGATTCCTCTCATGAGGATACGTAGGAAGCTCGTATTACAGGTTTGATCAAGACGCTCAAGTCACTCTCCGTCCCCCCTGGATGACAATAAACTCCAGAGCACCTAATTTTAAGGATTGATACCGGTGATATATAAACAAACTCAAACTTCCCCAGAATCACTAATCCACTGAGGGATGGTAAACCTCAGATGTAGGTGGTTCTGGATCCTTGCGTATACCTGTGAATTTCAACCCAGGGGTAATCCATGGATATTATGCTTGGGGATAAACCAAAGATTTGTGAACATATGAACATGTATTAAATCTAGAAGAGAGTCTTGGAATAGGAAATAATTCCCCCCAAAAGGGTGTGAGGATTCCGACTTCCCATCCTCTTGACCAATGTGAGTTCTTAAGTGTAGTTGGCCATATCACCCGTTGAGAACCTGCCTTTGGAAGGTAGGTCCACAGATCATTAGATACAAGAACCGTTAGACATTTATGGCTCCATTAATAAACCCGTTGGAGACTAGGTGAATTCACAAAGATAGGGAACCTGATAGAAAAGATAAATAGCACCAACTCCCTTTAATCAGACACGGGAACCAATCACATCCCCTTCATCGTGAAACAATCCCATTAGGCCCATTGGGCCCATTCAGTCCATTCAGACCATTTGGACCATAAGTCCACTTAGGTCCATTAGGCTCATTCGTCCTATTTGGCCCATTAGTCCACTTAGTCCCATTAGGTCCTTTAGGACCATTGGCCCATTTGACCACTTAGGCCCATTAGTCCCATTAGTCCCATTGGTCCAATTATGCTCATTAGTCCCATTCGGCCCATCAGTCTCATAAGGCCACTTAGGTCTATTAGACCCATTAAGCCCATTCAACCTATTAGGCCCATTAGGCGCATTAGGCGCATTAGGTCAATTAGGCCCATTAGGCCACTTAGGCCTATTGGGCCACTTAGGACCACTAGGTCACTTATTCCCATTAGGGCCATTAGGGCAATGGGACACATTAGTCCCATTAGGCCCATTAGACCACTTAGGCCCACTAGGCACATTAGGCCACTTAGGTCCACTAGGCCCATTAGGCCACTTATGCCCATTCGGCCAATTAGGCCCATTAGGCCACTTAAGCCCATTCTTTCACTTAGGCCCATTAGGCCCATTAACCATATTATGCCAAATTGGACAATTAGGCCCATTTAGAAACTTAGGACCATTATTCTCCATCACACACATAGGCCCATAAGGCCCGTTAGACCCATTCAGTTAATTGGGCCAATTCAGCCACTTAGTCCAGTTAGACCCATTAGGTTGATTAGGCCCATTCGTCCCATTGGCCACTTAGTCCCATTAGGCCCATTCGGTTGATTAGGCCGATTAGGCCACTTAGGCCACTTAGACCCATTAGGCACATTAGGCCCAATTGGACCATTAGTCAACTTAGGCCCATTAATCCCATTAGTCCCATTTGATCGATTAGGATGATTAGGCCACTTAGGCCCATTAGGCCCTTTAGGCCCATTAGGCCACTTAGGACCATTAGTCTCATTAGGCCCATTCAGTCGATTAGGAAGATTAGTCCACTTAGGCTGATTAGGCCCATTTGGTTGATTAGGATGATTAGGCCACTTGGGTCCATTAGGCCCATTACGCCACTTCGGCCCATTCGTCCCATTAGGCCACTTAGGCCCAATAGGCCCATTCGTCTGATTAGGCTGATTGGACCACTTAGGACACTTTGGCCCATTATTCTCATTATGTACATTAGGTCCATTAGGACCATTATCCTCATTTGTCCACTTAGGCCACTTTGGCATTAGGCCCATTAGGCCCATTAGGCTACTTTGGCCCATTAGACCCATTAGTCTCATTTAGTCGATTAGGCCGATTAGGAAACTTAGGCCACTTGTCCCCATTAGGCCCACTATTCACATTAGTCCACTTAGTTCCATTAGGATAATTAGGCCCATTAGTCCCATTTAATCGATTAGGGGATTAAGCCACTTAGGCCCATTAGTCCAATTAGGCCCATTAGTCCCATTAGGACACTTAGGCCCATTAATACCATTAGGTCCATTGGCCACTTAGGCCCATTAGGCCCATTAAACCCATTAGTCTCTTTAATCCTATTTGTCCCATTTGGCTACATAGGCCCATTCGTCCACATATGACCATTAGGCCACTTAGGCCCATTTGGAATATTAAACCCATTAGTCCGATTAGGCATGTTAGGGCCATTAGGCCACATAGGCCCATTAGGCCCATTCGATTGATTAGCCCAATTAGGCCACTTAGGCCCATTAGGCCACGTTGGGCCATTAGGCCCATTAGGAAACATAGGCCTATTCAGCCCATTAAACCCATTAGTTCCACTAGGCCCATTAGATATATTAAGCCACTTAGTCCACTTAGGCCCATTAGGCCCATTCAGCCGATTAGCTCGATTAGGCCACTTAGGCCACTTAGTCCAATTACATCCATTAGGACCAGTTGGCCCATAAGGCCCATTAGGCCCATTAGTACCACTAGGTCCATTAGGCCCACTAGAACCACAAGTCCCATTAGGGAACATAGGCATATTCAGACCATTAGTCCACTTAGGACCATGAGGCCCATTAGGCCCATGAGGCCCATCAGGACCATTAGGACACTTAGTCCCATTAGGCCCATCGGTCCCATGAGGCCACTAGGCCCATGAGGCCCATTCGCCCTATCAGGCCACTTACGCCCATTAGGCCCATTAGGCACATTAATCCCATCAGGCACACTAAGCCCGTTAAACCACTTAGACCGATTAGGCCACTTAAACCCATTAGGCATATTGGGTCCACTAGTCCCATTCATCCCATTAGGCCCATTGGGTCCATTAGGCCCCTTAGGCCCATGAGGCCCATTAGGCCCACTAGGCCACTTTGGCCTATTTGGCCCATTCGTCTCTTTAGGACCACTTCGGCCATGTAGGACCATTAGGCCCATTATGCCCATTGGGCCCATGAGGAAACTTTGGACCATGATACCCATTAGGCCCATGAGGCCTAATAGGCCCATGAGGCCCAATAGACCCATCTAGCCAATTAGGCTCATTCATCCCATTAGGCCCATTGGGCCCTTTAGGGCCACTCGGCCCATTAGGCCACTTAGGCTCATTATTCCATTTAGGCCACTTAGGTCCATGAAGCCCATTATACCCATTGGACCACCTAGGCCCATTTAGGACCATTGGGTTCATGAGCCCACTTAGGCACATTCAGCCCATTTAGCCCATTAGGATCATGAGACCCATTATGTCCATCGGGACACTTAGTCCCATTAGGCCCTTTAGGCCCACTAGGCCCATTCAAAAACTTAGACCAATTAGGCACATTAGGCCACTTAGGCCACTTAGGCCCACTGGGCTCACTAGGCCCATTCAACCACATAGGCCTAGGAGGCCCATTCGGCCCACTAGGCCCGTGAGGCCCATTAGGACCATGAAGCTAATTAGTCCCATGAGGCCCATTAGACCCATTAGGCCCAACAGGCCCATTCGGCCACTTAGGCCCATTAGGACCATTAGTCCCATTAGAAAACTTGGGCCTATTAGGACCATTCCACCACTTCGGCCCATTCCTCCACTTAGGCCCATTAGGACCATTCAGTCCATTCGACCAATTAGGCCCATTGGCTCAATTAATCCACTTAGGCCCATTAAGACCATTAGGCCCATTACACCACTTAGGCCACTTAGAACCATTAGGCCCATTAGGCCCAACATGCCAATTGGTCCTATCTGGCCTGTTTGGCCACTGAGGCCCATTAGGCCACTTAGGCCCATTATGCCCATTAGGCCACTTAGTCCCATTAGGACCATGAGGCCCCTCAGGCCCATCAGGACCATTAGGCCACTTAGGCCCATTAGGACCATTAGGCTAATTGGGCCACTCAGTCCCATTATGCCCATTGGGCATATCAGGCCCATTAGGCCCATTTGGCCACTAAGGACCATTATTATTCCCATTATGCTCATCAGGCCCATTAAGCCAATTAGGCCAATTGGGCCCACTAGTCCCATTAGGCCACTTATACCCATGAGGTCCATTAGGACACTTAGGCCCATTGGCCCCATGATGCACATTAAGCCCATCAGGCCAATTAGGCCACTTAGGCCCATTAGGCCCATTTGGTCCATTAGGCCCATTCAATCACTTATGACCATTAGGCCCATTGGGTCACCTAGGCCCATTGGTCCACATCACCACATTGGGCCTATTCATCCACTAAGGCCCATCAGGCCACTAAGACCCATTAGGAACCTTAGGCCATTGAGGCCCATTATGGCCATTAGGTCGATCAGGCCCATTAGGCCCATGAGTCCAATTAGGCCCATTGGGCTAGTGAGGCCCATTATGCCCATTCGTTCGATCAGGCCCATTAGGCCCATGAGGCCCGTTAGGCCATGGAGACCCATTAAGCCCATTAGGCTACTTAGGCCCATTCGGCTGATTATTCCCATTAGACTCATGAGGCTACTTATGTCGCTTAAGGCCACTAAGGCTCATTAGACCCATCAATCCCATTAGGCCACTTAGGCCCATTAGGACCATTTGGCCTCTTAGGCCCATTCATCTCATTAGGCCACTGAGGCCACTTAGGACCATTAAGCCACTTAGGCCCATTACACCTATTAGGTCCATCAGGGCCATTAGGCCCATTAAGCCACTAAGGCCCATTAGGCGCAATAGGCCACTTAGGCCGTTTAGGCCCATTAATCCCATTAGTCCCATTAATCCCATGAGGCCTGTGAGGCCACTGAGACCCATATGGCCCATCAGGGCCATCGAGCCCATTAGGCCACTTAGGCCCATTTAGTCCATTAGGCCACTTAGGCCTATTGAGATCATTAGGAAACTTAAGTCCATTGGGCCAATCGGGTCCATCAAGCCCATGAGTCCACCTAGGCCCATTCAAACCACTTAGTCCATCAGGACCATCAGGCCCATTAGGCCACTTAGGCCCATTCGGCTCATTAGGCCACTTAGGCCCATTAATCCCATTAGGCCCATGGGGTCCATTATGTCCATTTTTTCCATTAGGTAGCTTAGGCCACTTAAGCCCATTAGTCCACTTAGTCCCATTCGACTCATTCAACCCATTATGCTACTTAGGACCATCAGGCCACTTAGGCCTATTGAACACATTATTCCACTTAGTCCGCTAAGGCCCATATGGCCCATTAGGCCATCGAGGACCATTTGGCTCATTAGTCCCTTAGACCACTTAGGCACATTAATTCCATAATGCCATAGATGCCCATTAAGCCAATTAGGCCCATTAGGTCCATTAGGCCAATGAGACCCATTAGGCTCATGAGGCCCATTAGGCCACTTAGGCCCATTAGGCCCATTCGGACACTTAGGCCCATTAGGCCACTTAGGCCCATTTGGCCCATTATTCAACTTTGGCCACTTTGGCCCATTATGCTTATAAGTCCCATTAGGCCACTTAGTCCCATTAGGCCCATTATTCCACTTACGCCTATCAGGCCCATTAGGCCACTTCGGAAACTTAGGTCCATTAGGCCAATTAGGCCACTGAGGCCCATTTGGACACTTAGGCACATTAGTCTCATTAAGCCAACTAGTACACTTAGTCCCATTAGACCCATTAGGCCCTTAGTCCACTAAGACCCATTAGGCCACTTAGGCCCATTAGGCCCATTAGGCCACTAAGGCTACTCAGGACCATTAGGACCATTAGGCCATTGAGGCCCATGAGGCCAATAAGGCCCATTAGGCCACTGAGTCCCATTAGTCTCATTAGGAAACTTAGGCCCATTAGGCCCATTAGGGCACTTAGGCCACTTCGTCCCATTAGGTCACTTAGGCCCATTCGGCCCATTAGGCCACTTAGGCCACTTAGCCCTATTATGCCGATTATGCCCATTAGGTCACTTAGTCCCATTAGGCCACTTAGGCCCATTTGGCCACTTACGCGCATTAGGCCCATTACGCCACTTAGGCCAATTATGCCACTTCATCCACTTAGGCCCATTAGGCCCATTAGGCCACTGAGGCCCATTAGTCCCATTAGGCCACTTAGGCTCATTCGTCCCATTAGGACACTTAGTCCACTTAGGCCCATGAGTCCACTTAGGTCACTTCGTCCTATTAAGCCACTTAGGCCTATTTAGCCACTTTGGCCCATTAGGCCCATTAGGCCACTTAGGCCACTAAGGCCCACTATTCCCATTAGGCCCATGAGGCCACTTTGGCCAATAAGGCCCATTACACCACTTAGGCCCATTATGCCAATTATCCCACTTAGGTCACTTAATCCACTTAGGCCCATTTGGCTACTTAGGCCCATTAAGCCAATTAGGCCACTTAGGCCCATTATGCCCCTTAGGCCCATTAGGCCCATTTTTTCCACTTAGGCCCATCAGGACCATTAAGACCATTATTCTACTTAGGCCCATTATAACCATTAGGCCCATGAGGCCACTTATTCCCATTAGGCACTTAGTCCCATTAGGCCCATTAGGCCCATGAGGCCCATTGGGCCACTTAGGCCCATTCATCCCATTGTGCTACTCCAACTCATTCATCTCATTCGGCCACTTAGGCTCGTTCATACCATTAGGCCCATTAGGCCACTTAGGCCACTTAGGCCCATTAGGCCACTCTAGCCAGTTATACCCATTAGGGTCATTGGGCCCATTGTGCCACTTAGGCCCATTCATCCCATTAGACCACTTAGTCCAGTTAGTCCCATTAGGCCACTTTGTCCAGTTAGGCCCATTTGGCTCATTGGGCCCATTAGGCCACTTTGGCTAGTTAGGCCCATCGAACCCATTAGACCCTTAGGGCCCTTAGGCCCCTTTTGTGAGTTAAGCCGGTTTGGCCCATTCAGCCCATTGGTCCAGTTGGGCCCATTGGTCCCATTAGGCCGGTTAGGCCCATTAGGCTCATTAGGCCCATTTGTTCAGTTAGGCCACTTAGGACACTTCAACCCATTAGGCTGACACTTATTCTAGTTAGGACCACTATGCCACTTAGGCCCCTTAGGCCCATTGGGCCCATTGGGCCCATTAGGACAGTTAGGTTAGTTAGGAAAGTTGGTCCCATTCAACCCATTGGGCCCATTAGGGCACTTAGGCCCATTCAACCTAGTAGGCCACTTAGGCCAATAAGGCCCAATTGGACCATGGGGCCCATTAGGCCCCTTCAATATGTTAGGCCCATTAGGTCTTAAGTCTCATTGGTCCCATTAGGCCACTTAGTCTAGTTAATCCCATTCGACCACTTAGGCCCATTAGTCCCATTAGGCCCCTTGGGCCCATTAGGCCACTTGAAAGTACCCAACAAATTATTGTATCACTGAGAGGGGAGGGGGTGAATCAGTGATACTTTTTTCTCTTATGTTTCTTTTAAAATGAAACAATATTCACCTCTTGTTAAAAATTTTATTCCCTACTGAAAACAATTCAAACACACACCTAGAGGAACACAAGTATTTACAAGATTCAATATTCAATAAGAATAGCTAAGTCCTTGGTATGGTATGGAAGTGTTTCAATACCACACAATCCACTAGAAAACAACCATTGGATTACAATGAGTAGGATATACCCTTTCACTTGTGTAACACTATGTAAACAATCCAATAGTGCATGTGAACCCTCTTATCATAAATATGGTAATGCAGTGATTGTGTAAAAACTCATGTTACCGATTCTTCTTTTCAATTACATAAATGTATTTAATTGAAAACACTTCTTCAATTTCTTACCAGAAGATGGTAAGAACTTTTTGGACTTTGTTATTAAAAAAACCAAGTCCAATTTTCCCAGTCCGATTCCTCTGAGTACGATTCTCCCTAATACGATTCTTCCCAATACGATTCTTCTAATACGATTTTTCTCGGTAGGATATTCCCCAGTATAAAAATTATAACTTTGATATAGAATGCGATAGAGATGAATTGAAACTACTTCAATTCTCCATCTTCCCCAGTTCGAAAGACCCAATATGGAAGTCATGATCTAATTAATCCGTCCTGATACGATGATCAGCCGAATACAATTGACAAGATGGATAAATTAATCAGCTGGGTATGATAAACACTGAGTGTGATGATTAGCTGAATACAATGTTGTGATCTTGTCTCTTCTATTTCACTTCAATCCGCCAAAACTTCTTCAACAAAAGTGATTCCAGAAACTTTTTCTTCTCTCTAAAACTCAGATCTTCTCTATCATGAACAGTACATCGGTCCACCTTAAGTACAACATACTTTTTTCCTTTTATAGGTGACCCTCGATATTCTTTGGAAGGAATCAAAAAAAATCCCGCTTAATCAAATTCACCCTAATCTCAATTGCCCCTAAAATATGGGGTGTATTTTGACTCCATAAACTCTTCTCAAAGCTTCTCGATTATTCTAAAACTTTCACTTCTCCTTTTGAATGTTTAATATGATAATTATTTTGAATATCGAGCTCCCCCTTACTTTCAAATCCAGCAAACTTTTCTTTCAAACTAATTTTACTTCTTCACTTCTTCTCTTGACCCACTTGAAAATATAAAACAATTCCACTCTGATACAATAACCATTGACCCAATTGAAACATACAAAGTAATTCAACCCTTTTTATATGGTTTAATACATTATTGATCTCATTATTTCCTTATCTTTCCAATCATCAGCCTCATGAAATTCCTTCTATGAATATTATTGTCCAGAGTATGATCTTTTTGAGAATGGTTGGCCTCAATATGATCATATTGGGTATGATCTTTTTCTTCCTGATCTTGAGTATGATCATCCTAGGTATGAAAGTTTTCTTATAAATACGATGGAGAATAAGATGCTACAATACCATAAAATGATCATTTTGGTTATGATCATTCTAATTACGATCCTAAATTTCTTCTTTCTTTCCTTCTTAGCCCGAATATGATTGCACTGGGTACAATTCCATTTCGATTGGAATCATCTCTTTCTTCTCTTCTACCTAGATATGATAAATCTGAATATGATTTGGAATACCTCTTTTCCCCTTTTTTATATCAATCTTGTATCATAATTTCTCCAATAAAATTATGATTTATGAAATACGAATAAGCAAAGCATAGTCAAATTTAATATTATCGTAGTTAGTAGACTCTAATAATTATTTAAAACAATCACTTATTTAATACCATATGTAGTATGAATCTGATGTCCATTTACTTCCAGCAAGATTCAGTCTCTATGCGACCTATTATCTCTTTCCAGATAATGATCAATTCCTCATTATGATATTTTCACATATCGGGCCCAAAACAAGTCTAATAAGTGCCTTTTCTTTCAAACAACTTTGCCTCATTATGATGGACAAAGTGAGTCTGATTATTTTGAAAACAATGGCCAGTATGAGATCCACCAAATAAAAATTGAGGTGATTTTATTTCTTCAAAATCTTTCCTCAACAAAAAAATACAACACATGAAAACAAATTCCTTCCTTGTCAGATTGGTCCTAAAAATCCCCCCTTTGGATTTTGTTGTAAACCAAGTTTCATAAATCACTGAACTTAGTACCATTAGTCCCATTGTCCAACTAGTACCATTAGGCCACTAGGCCCATTAGGCCCATTAGGCTACTTATGTCCATTAGGCCAATTAGGCCACTTAGGCCACTTAATCCCATTGGGCCCATTATCCCATTAGGCCCATTAGACCAATTAGGTTCATTAGGACCATTGGTATCATTGGTCCCATTGGGCCACTTAGGCCCATGAGGCCCATTAGGACACTTCGTCCCATTAGGCCCCTTAGTCCACTTAGGAACATAAGTCTCATTAGGCCACTTCAACCCATTAGGCAACTTAGGAAACTTAGGCCCATTGAACACATTAGGCCCATTAGGCCCATTCGGCCCATTCGACCCATTAGGCCCATTCATACCATTGGTACCATTAGGAAAATTAGCCCACTTAGGCCCATTGGAACCATCAGTACCATTAGGAAACTTAGGCCACTTAGGCCCATTAGGCCACTTAGTCCAATTCGACCCATTCGACACATTAGGCCACTTAGGCCCATTCGACCCATTAGGCCCATTAAAACCATTAGGCTAATTAGGCCACTTAGGCCCATTAGACCCATTAGTCCCATTAGGCCCATTAGACCCATTAGGAAACTTAGGCCACTTAGGCCTATTAGGCCCATTTGGAAACTTAGACTGGTGAGGCCCATTATGCCACTTAGACATATTAGACCCATTATGCCCATTAGACCCATTAGGCCTATTAGGCCCATTAGTTAAATTATGCCACTTAGGCCAAGTAGTCCCATTAGGCCCATTAGGACACTTTGTCCCATTAGAAAACATAGGCCACTTACGCCCATTGGACTCATTTGGCCACTTAGGCCCATTAGACCCATTAGGACACTTAGGCCCCTTAAGCCCATTATGCCACTTCATCCCATTAGGAAACTTAGGCCACTTAGGTCCATTGGACCTATTAGGACCATTAATCCCATTCTTCCTATTGGGACCATTAGGTAACTTTGGCCACTTAGGTCCATTGGACCCATTAGGGCCATTAAGCCCATTAGGCCCATAGGGCCCATTAGGAAACTTAGGCCCATTGGACCCATCATGCCCATTAAGAAACTTAGGCCCATTTGGCCACTTTTTCCCATTAGGCCCATTCCTCCCATTAGGCCACTTAGGCTCATTCAGTCCATTCAGTCCATTAGGTCAATTAGACTCATTAGGCCGATTAGGCCACTTAGGACCATTAGACCCATTAGACCCATTATACCCATTATGTCCATTTGGCTCATTAGGGAAATTAAGCCACTTAGGAAAATTTGACCACATAGACCCATTGGACCCATTAGGCCCATTAGGCAACATAGGCCAAATGGGCCCATTAGGCCACTTAGACCCATTGAACGCATTAGACCCATTAGACCCATTAGGCCCATTAGGCCCATTAGGCAACTTAGGCCACTTAGGACCATTAGGCCGCTTAGAACCATTGTATTCTTTAGGACCGTTAGGAAACTTAGGCCACTTAGACCCACTGGACACATTAGTCCCATTAGCCAACTTGGGACACTTCAACCCATTAAGCCACTTAGGCCCATCGGACCTATTTGGCCGGATTATCCATAACGGGATCATTAGGCCCATAAGGACCATTGGCACCATTAGACAACTTAGGCCTAATTGGCACAATATTCCCATTATTCCACTTAGGCCCATTAGGCCACTTAGGTCCATTAGGCCACTTAGGCCCATTCAGCCCCTTAAACCCATTGGGCCCATTGGGCCCCTAGGCCCATTAGGCTAATTAAGAGACTATGCCCATTAGGCCTATTAGGTCACTTAGGACACTTAATCCCATTAGACCACTTATGCCCATTAGGCCACTAAGACCTATGAGACCCATTAGACCCATTGGGCCACTTAGGCCCATTTCGCCAATTAGGCCATTAGGCCCATTAGGCCTATTAGGTCACTTAGGCCCAATAGGACGAATAGGCACATTAGGCCTATTAGGTCACTTAGGCCACTTAGGTCCATTAGGCCACTTAGGCCCATTAGGCTCCTTCAACCCATTAGGCCACTTAGGCTCATTAGGCCCATTAGAACACTTAGGTCACTTAGAGGCCCATTCGTCCACTTAAGCCCATTAGGCCCCCATAGACCCATTAGGCTCATTAGGACCATTAGGTCCATTAGGCCAATTTGGCCATTCAGTCCATTAGGTTGAATTTACCACAATGGGGCCATTAGGCCACATAGGCCCATTAGGCCACTTAGGCGTAATCAGTCCATTAATCCCATTAGGTCCATTAGGCCCATCAGCCCACTTAGGCCTGACTGGTTCATTCGACCCATTAATCCCACTAGGCCCATTAGGCTGAATTGGACTTAATGGTCCCATTATAACACTTAGACCCATTGGGCCACTTAGGCCCAATAGGCCCATTCGTCACATTTGGCCCATTAGGCCACTTAGGCCCATTCGCCCAGTTTGGCCAAGTGGACCCATTAAGCTCATTAGGCCAATTAGACTCATTAGGCCACTTAGACCCAATTGGCCCATTTGGCTGATTAGGCCATTTATGCCCATTAATCCCATTAGGATCATTATGTCACTTATGCCCATTAGACCCATTAGTCCCATTAGGCTCATTATTCCACTTAATCCCATTAGACCCATCTGGCATGCCCCAGCCACCCCCTATCCTTTAACAACGCCCCCACCCAGCTTTTAATAGTGCTAGTCTTTATTCCACCCGCGTGCATGACCTGCCTCCCCCTAAATTCGAACTCAAGACCTGTTGCCTGGGCACCTAAGCCTTTACCACTCCACCATATTTCTTTTCTCTTCATTTATTAATTAATCTATTTATTTATATATATATTGTTATATTTACTTGTATATTAATATATATTTATATTAACATATATATTTAGTTATATAAATGTATATATATTTTTTTATATTAATATATATTTATATATATGTATATTAATATATATATATAGTTATATTTATATATTTATTTTTATATTAATATATATTTATAAGATCAATTTTAAATACATTTATAAAATATGCTTTTTTGTGTGTGTTTATAAATAAATAAATACATATGTACAACATAAAAATACACACACACACACGCACACACACATATATATATATATTATATTTGTATATGTTATTATAATTATACTTATTTATATATATTTACAAATATTATATATTAATATGTATATACATATGTTTAGAATATATAGATAATATATATCAATTTTTCAATACATACGCACACACACACATATATATATACACATACACATTATATAGGTATATAAATATTCATATTTGTATTTTAAATAAAATGGATATTAGTTTTTTATTTAGATAGGGCTTATATATTGCGAAATATATTTTATATGTAAATATGTTTAATTATTTATTTATAAAATTAAAATTTTATGTGTGGATATATAAAAAATATGTATATATTGTTATATATTTGATTATAAATAATAGTACATTATGAAAAATGACAACAAGCCCTGAAAACCTGGAAAAAAAAGTAAAAAATGGAGAAACCTTTGAAACCTGTAAATACAGTCAGAAAGTCAAACAAACCCTAAACTTAGGGTAACAATGAAAAATTATGATCCAAGAGTCTGTTCTAGCTCCATGACCAGTCAAATCAAAGATTATCAAACGAGAATTGATATGATAGGTGGTGGATTCCGAACAGACAGGCAGATCATATGCTACAGCTGTTTGAAAAAACAACAGACATGATAAAAGTGCTAGAAATGGGGGCTTGAAAAACCTGACAAACCGCAAAGTCACTAAAATGGGAATAACTTCTGATATGAGTGTCCATTTCAACTTTTTAACCAGTTAAACCAAATCTCATGGAATGAATTATCATATAACAGGTGGAGGAGGACAAACAAACACATGGATCGGGATTTATTACCATTTTAAGAAAAATTTGACAGGGCACCGGACATGAAAATAGAGTTTTGGAGGCCTTATGATGTTTTATAAGTTTTTAGGGTTTGGGAAATGATTTTAAATTTTTTTCAAGTCATCCTTATACATATATCTATTCGCTGCATTCGATTTGATATGTGGTAGAGCCCAAACGGACACCCGGAACAAAAGTTGTGGCCATTTGAAGTTGGAGTTTTTTTAGAGTGGTATAACTGATATATCTTCTGTTTCTTTGATCTTCTCATAGTTTCTATTGAAAATGGTCCTCACTCATCTCACGAGATTTTATTTGACTTGTCACAGTACTCAAACTGACACCTAAAGCATAAGTTATTGTTGTTTTAGTGAGTTATGAGTTTCTTTGGTTTTTAGGTGCTAGGAGGGTTTCTCAATTTCAAACAATCATAACTTCTACTTTGGGTGTCTGTTTTCAATATACCACATATCAAGTTGAATATTAAGAAAACATATACACTCTGGTGACCACTATAACCCCTTATCACATTCATCAAGTCCAAAAAAGGCCCATAATTCATCCCAACAGTCATAAGTTCTGCTCTGGGTGTCCATTTTGCTATAACTTCTGCTCTGGTTGTTCATTTTGCCTCTACCACATATAAAATCGATCTAAAACATATTTAAAAAATATATATTATATTTATATCAATATAAATATACTTATATATCAATATATTATTTTTATGAAATATAATTTTTTTTGAAATATACACTTTATTGGCGCTAGGAAAAAAAGTACTGATAAAGCCCCCCTTTTATCAGCGCTACTAAAAAAGAGCGGATAAAGTGGGGCCCTTTAATTGAGATAAAAATATTGATGATAAAGGGGGTTAATTTATCATAAATTTTTTTAGTGTTGTTAAAGGGTGGTTCTATGGAAACCCAGTTTTATGGTAGTGTTAGGTCCATTAAGAAACTTAGGCCTATTCGACCCTTAGGACCATTAGGCCCATTAGTATATTTAGGACAATTTTGGTCATTTAGGACAATTAGTACAATTATGCCATTGATTCCATTTAATCCAATTAGGCTATTTAGGTAATTTAGACCAATTAATCCAATTAGGCCTATTAGGCCATTTAATCCTATTATGCAAATTTAGACCATTTAGGCTAATTAGGCCAATTTAGACCATTTTAGCTAATTATGCCAATTATGTCAATTATATAATTTAGGAAATTTATTCCAATTAGGAAATTTAGGACAATTTAGCTCATTTATACCAATTATTAAAATTAGACCAATTAGGAAATTTATGCCCATTAGGCCATTTAGGCCATTTAGTCTAATTCAGTCCATTTAGGCCAATTTAGGTTATTAAGGTCAATTTAGTCCAAATATTTAATTTAGTCCATTTAGGAAAATTAGGCAATTTAGGTCATTTAGGACAATTAGGCCATTCAGACCATTTAGAAAAATTTAGGCCATTTAGACCAATTAGGCTAATTAGGCCAATTTAGGAAATTTAAGATAATTTAGTCCATTTAGCCTTATTAGACCAATTAGGTCAATTATTTCATTTATTCCAATTATACCATTTGGTCCAATTAATCTATTTAGGCCAATTAGGCCAATTAGACCATTTAAGAAATTTTAGGCAATTTAGGTTATTTAGGCCATTAAGGACAATTCGAAAATTAGGTCATTTAGTTCATTTAGAAAATTTAGTCCAATTATACCATTTATTCCATTTAGGTAATTTAGGTCAATTAGTCTAATTAGTCCAATTATACAATTTAGGTCATTTAGGACAATTTAGGCAATTTAGGCCAATTAGGCCATTTAGGCCAATTTAGGTCATTTGGGCTATTTAGGCTAATTTAGACCATTTAAGCCGATTTATCCAATTAGTCCATTTAGGTCAATTAGGACGATTAAGACATTTAATCCTATTTGGACTATTTAGGCCAATTAGGACAATTAGACCAATTAGACAATTTAGTCAAATTAGGTCAATTAGGCTAATTGAGGTCATTTAGGCCAATTAGTCCATTTAATCCATTTAGGAAAATTTAGTCTATTTAGGCCAATTAGACTAATTAAGAAAATTAGGTAATTTATAAAATTTAGGAAAATTAGGCCATTTAGGCCAATTTAGACCATTTAGACCAATTAGGCCAATTAGGCAAATTTTGGTCATTTATGCCATTTAGGAAAATTTAGTCCAATTAGGACAATTAGGATATTTAGTCCATTTAGACCAATTTAGGTCATTTATACCAATTAGGCCAATTAGTCCAACTAGGCCATTTAGGACATTTAGGCCAATTGGGCCATTTAGGCCAATTTAGGTCATTTTGGTCATTCAGGGCAATTAAACCAATTAGACCATTTAGGCCATTTAGGAAAATTAGTCCATTTAGGACAATTAGAAAAGTTAGGCCATTTAGTCAATTTAGGCCATTTAGGCCATTTAGACCATTTAGACCAATTTAGGCTATTTAGACCAATTAGGCCAGTTATACCAATTTAGGTCATTTAGACCATTTGGAAAAATTAGTCCATTTAGGCCAATTAGAACAATTAGTCCATTTAGTATATTTAGGTCAATTAGTCCATTTAGGTCATTTAGACTAATTAGGCCAATTTAGGACATTTATGCTAATTTAGTCCATTTATGCCAATTAGATAGGTTAGGCCATTTATGCTAATTAGAAAAATTAGGACATTTAGACCATTTAGGCCGATTAATCTATTTATCCAAATTATCCCAATTAGGTCATTTTGGTCATTTAGGCGAATTTAGGCCATTTAGGCTAATTAATCCATTTAGGCTAATTTTGGAAATTTAGTTCATTTAGGTCAATTAATCCATTTAGCTCATTTAGGCCAATTTGGGACATTTAGGGCAATTAGGTCAACTAGGCCAATTAAGAAATTTAGGTCATTTAGGACAATTAGTCAATTTAGGCCAATTTAGACCATTTAGGACAATTAGTCCATTAGGTCAATTTCGACCATTTAGGTCATTTAGTCCATTTAGGACAACTAGTCCATTTAGGACATTTAGGCTAATTTAGGCCATTCAGGCCATTTAGTCCATCTAGTCCAATTAGGCCAATTAGTCCAATTTGGCCATTTAGGACATTTAGGTCATTTAGGCCAAATAGGCCATTTAGTCCAATTTAGGACATTTAGAACAATTTTGGTCATTTAGGGAAATTAGGACAATTAGGTTGCCACGAACCAACCCGGGTCGACCCTAAATTGGTCACCCGACAACTATATAACAATCTCTATACAGAAAGGCTCGACACTTTCTTTGACCCAGAAGAGTTTGAACTTTCAAAACAGAAGGCATCATTTCCACATTTAGACCCAACAAATTAACAACATGAGAAGCAATTAAATATGAGATGAACTCGTATCAAAAAATGCTTGAATAAGGGTAGAATTCAAAAGAATTGTACCTCTCACCATCAATGGTACAAGTTGGCCATTCACAATAATCCTCTCAACTCTAAATACATGCTTACTCGCCATAATTTTATCTTTATTCCCCTACTGAAATTTCCCATGCTGAGGATTCATGGTATTCCTAGAATCACTGTGACTAACTCCGTTCTACTAACAAGGGGTATTATGCTGTCCTCATCCCGTTGAGGCATAAGATGACTGTGAACCTTGATAAGTGTCCCGAAAACCCCACCTTGAAGCATGGAGACAATAACACTGAATATTCCCCTTCTAATTACAATTATGGCATTCTCTAGGTGGTGATGTACATTCTCACTTCACGTGTCTTAGTGCACCACATTAGAAACATCCCGACTAGCTCTTAATCTTCATAGGAAGATTCACAGATCCTTCCATCAAATTTTGAGCCATACTCCCACCTTGGAAATAAGTTCACCCTTCCACTTACTCCCTGCATTATAGTTTCCAACATTTCCCATAGGTATCACGATATATCCTCCACCAATCACCCCTAAGATCTCCATTTCATCCATGGATTCCCTATGAGCCATCTATGTACAATCTGTTATATAGATTACCGCAATCTTCAAACAAATTTCCTACCTCATCCCAGATTAAAAAATGTGTGTCTTCAAAGATGCACTAGCAACAACCTCAGGTGAAAAATGGACTAAATTAATTAATTTATCCACATATTATATCACAGGAAGGTTCTACTAATTCAATCTAAATAAATACATTTTTCTCTGAATTATAAACATGTGAGGATAGAATTTTTTGTTGAAAAATTCCTCAAAATCCTCCCATGACATACATTGGTCCACTTTAGGCTAGATCACAAACTCCCACCACTAACAAGGAAGATATTCTAACATGTACGTCAATAACTTGACTTTGAACCCCATTAGTGTTCTTTGGAAATCAAAGATTCGATTTATCCTATTTAGCCACACCTCCACCCTTTCTGGTTCTGAATCACCCCAAAAGATGGGTGGATTTTGCTTCAAAAACTGAACCAAATGGTCCACATACCTCGATTCATCTCTTTTCTTCCCACTATCAACAACTTCAAAAGCTTTCACTATGCCCTGCACCAGCTACTGGTTCACCTGGGGCTTATATGCAACCACATTTTTAATAGCTTCCTCAGGTTGGTTTCTATGATGCCTACCAGGTTCCATTCTCTGTTCTCATGAGATACACCATAAGTCTCACTCTCCAGCAATGGAAGGCTTAACAATTTCAAATTATATCACATTTCAACTATCATAACAATGATTTAAAAATCCAACATTTCCTATGTTCAATCATTTATGAAAAAAAACAACCACCATATTTTAAAAATTGACCCATTTTCAAAATACCACAACCATTCTCTTTTCAAAATTAAAAATTTGAAAACACTTTCCAGAATTTTCAAAAATCAAAAAATTTATATCACAACATAAATCATTACTCAAAATGAGATATGAAATCCTATTGGGAAGTCATTTATACCATGCATGTCATGCTCTTATAATTTTCTAAACCCACGACAATGAGACCACTACGCCCATTAGGCCACTTAGACCCATTAGGCCCATTAGGCCCATTCGGCACATTGGTTCCATTAGGCTCATTCGTCCCATTAGTCCCATATAGACACTTAGGCCCATTGGGTCCATTAGTCCCATTCGGAACATTAGGACTATTAGGCGCATTATGCCCATTAGGCCCATTCGGCCACTTAGGCACATTAGGCCACTTAGACCTATTTATGCCACTTATGCCCATTAGGCCCATTAGAACAATTGGACACATTAAGCCCATTAGGCCCACTAGACCCATCAGGCCACTTAGGCCCATTAGGCCACCTAGGCCCACTAGTCCCATTAATCCACTTAGGCCCATTAGGCCACTTACACCCATTAGGCCCATTAGGCCCATTAGTCCAGTTGGGAACATTAGGCCTATTAGGCTTATTCAGACACTTAGGACTATTGGTCCCATTAGGCCATTTCACCCCATTAGGCCATTAGGCCCATTGGGCCACTTATGCCCATTAGGCCCATTAGTTCACTTAAGCATATTCATCCACTTATGCCCATTAGGCCAATTAACCCCATTAGGACAATTTGACCCATTATGCCTATTTGGACACTTAGTCCAATTAGTCCCAATCGACCACTTAGTCCCATTAGAACCATTCGATTAATTAAGCCGATTAGGCCACTTAGACCCATTAGGCCCATTAGGCCACTTAGGCCCATTAGGCCCATTCATCTGATTAGGCCGATTAATCCACTTAGGCCACTTAGAACCATTAGGCTCATTAGTCCCATTAGTCCACCTAGGATCATTAGGCCCATTCGATCGATTAGGCCGATTTGGCCACTTAGGCTCATTCGGTCGATTAGCCTGATTAAGCCACTTAGGTCCATTAGGCCCTTTAGGCCCATTAGGCCCATTCAGTCGATAAGGAAGATTAGTCCACCTAGACCCATTAGGCCCATTAGGACCATTTTCCCACTTAGACCCACTAGGTCCATTAGGCCTATTCGGTCGATTAGGCCGATTAGGCCACATCGCCCCATTAGGCCCATTAGGCACATTCGGTCGATTAGGCAGATTTACCAACTTAGGCCACTAAGGACCACTATGGCCATCAAGCCCATTAGGCCCATTATTCCACTTAGGACACTTATTAATTAGTCCCATCAGGCCTATTAGTCATATTTGGTTAATTAGGTTAATTAGGCAACTTAGGACACTTTGGACGATTAGGCCCATTAGGCCACTTAGGCCCATTAGGACCATTCAATCGATTAGAGGGCTTAGGCCACTCAGTCCCATTAATCCCATTAGGCCACTTAGGCCCATTAGTCGTATTAAACCTGTTAGTCCCATTAGGGCCATTTAGCCCATTTGGCCACTTTGGCCCATTAGGGCCATTTGACTTATTAAAACCATTAGTCCCATTAGGCCCGTTAAGCCATGTATGCCACTTAGGACCATTAGGACCATTAGGCCATGTAGACCCATTAGGCCCATTAGGACACTTAGGCCCATTAGGCCTAATAAACCCATTTGTCCCAATAAGCCCATTAGGCCCGTTAAAATGCTTAGGCCACTTAGGCCCATTAGGCCCATTTGGTGGATTATCCCGATTAGGACACTTAGGCCAATTAGGTCCAATAGGCTCATTAGCCCCATTAGGCCCATTGGGGTACTTAGGAATATTAGCCCATTAGGCCCATTAGGCCACTTAAGACCATTAGGCCCATAAGGACCATGAGTACCATTAGAACCATGAGGCACATTAGTCCCATTAGGACACTTAGACCCATTATACCCATTAGGCCCAAGAGTCCACTTAGGCCCATGAGGTCCATGAGACCCATTAGACCCATCAGGCCACTTGGACCCATTAGGCCCATTAATCCCATTAGGCCCACTAGGCACTTTAGGCCACTTAGGACCATTAGGCCCATTGAGACCACTAGGACCATTCATCCCATTAGTCCCATTAGGCCCACTCAATTCATTAGGCCCCTTAAGCCCATGAGGCTAGTGAACCCATTAGGCCGATTAAGCCACTTAGGCCCATTCGAACCATTAGGACCTTTAGGCCCACTTAGGAAACAAAGGCCCATTAGGCCCATTATGTTCATTGCGCCCATGAGTTATATTAGTCCCATTAATCCCATTAGGCCCATGAGGCCCATCAGGCCAATTTCACCCATTCGGCCCATTGGTCTCATCAGGCCCACCATGCCCATTAGGCTTCTTAGGCCCATTAGGCCACGTAGGTCCTTAAGGCCCATGAGGCCCATTAGGCTCATCAGGCCCATTAGTCCACTTAGGTGCATTAGGCCCATTATGCCCATTAGCCACTTAGTCTCATTAGGACCATTGGGCCCATGAGGACACTTAGGCCCATTTGGCCCATTTGGCCCATTAGAACCATGAGGCCCTTAGGCCAACTAGTCCCTTTAGTCCCACTAGGCCCATTAGGCCACATAGGCCCATTAGGCCACTTAGGAACCTTAGTCCCATTAAACCCACTAGGCCCATTAGGACTCTTAGGCCGATGATGCTCATTATGCCCAATAGGCCCATTAGGTCCATTAGGCCCATCAGGCCCATGAGGCCACTAAGTCCCATGAGGCCCATTAGCCCATTATTCTAATTATGTCACTTATACCAATTAGGCCCATTGGGCCCATGAGGACACTTAGACGCATTTTTCCCATGAAGCCCATTCATCCCTTAAGGCCCTTGAGACCCATTAGGCCCATTAGGCCCATCAGACCCATTCGACCACTTAGGACCATTAGGCCCACTAGGCCACCTAGGCCTATTAGGTCCATTCTACCGCTTAAGCCCATTAGGCCCATTCTGCCGCTTAGACCCATTAGGACCATTCATCCCCTTAGGCCCATTAGGCCTATTAATCCACTTAGACTCATTAAGACCATTAGCCCCATTAGGTCCATTAGGCCACTTAGGCCCATTAGGCCAATTAGGCCCATTAGGCCTATCGTGTCTATGAGGCCCATTATGCCACTAAGGTCTATTAGGACCGTTAGGCCACTTTGGCCCATTGGACCAATTAGGATTATTCTTCCCATTGGGCCTATCAGGCCCATTCAACCCATTAGGCCACTAAGGCCTAATTGGCCCATTACACCCAATCGGCCCATTAATCCACTTTAGCCCATGAGGCCCATTTAGGACACTTAGGCCACTTCGTCCCATGAGTCCCATTAGGCCCATGAGACCCATTAGGCCCATCAGGCTCATTACCCCACTTAGGCCCATGAGACCCATTAGGCCCATCAGGCTCATTACCCCACTTAGGCCCATGAGGCCCATTGGTCCATTTCACCCCAATTGTGCCCATTGGGCCTATTAAGCCCACTAGGGAAATTTGGTCCATTTAGAAATGAAGGCCCATTAGTCCACTTAGGCCCATTAAGCCCATTGGGCCACTGAGTCCCATTGTGCCACTTAGGCCCATTGGGCCACCGAGGCCCATTTTGGAAATTAGGCCAATTGGGCCCATTAGGCTATTAAGGCCCATTAGTCTCATAAGGCCCATTAGTCCACTTAAGCACATTAGGCCAATTAGGCCCATGAGGCCCATTTGCCTACTTAGGCCACTTAGGCCCATTATGACCATGAGGCCACTAAGGCCCATTAGGCCCATTTGGCCCATCAATCCCATTAGGGCACTGAGGCCCATTTGGCCACTTAGGCCCATTTGGACCATTAGGCCACATAGGCCCATTCATCTCATTAGGACACTTAGGCCCATTAGGCCCATTAGGCCACTGAGGCCAATTAGGCCCATTAAGCCACTTAGGACCATAATGACCATTATGGCCATTAGGCCACCGAGGCCCATTCGACCACTTAGGCCCATTAGGAAAATTAGGCCATTAGGCCCATGAGGCCCATTAGGACACTAACACCCATTTGGCCCATTAGGACTATTAGGCCCATTAGGATTCTTAGGCCCATTAGGTCCATTAGGACCATGAGTCCACCTTGGCCCATTTATCTCATTAGGCCACACAGGCCCATTAGACCCATTAGGCCCATCAGGCCCATCAAGCCCATGAGGCCACCTAGGCTCATTCATCCCATTATGCCCATTATGCCTATCAGGCCCATCAGGCCCATCAGGCCCATCAAGCCCATGAGGCCACCTAGGCTCATTCATCCCATTATGCCCATTATGCCTATCAGGCCCATCAGGCCCATCAGACCACTTAGGACCATTCACATAATTAGGCCACTTAGTCCCATTAAGCCTATCATGCCCATCGAGCCCATTAGGCCACTAAGGCCCATTAGGCCCACCAGGCACATTAGACCCCTTAGGCCTATTCGACTCATTATGCCACTTAGGCCCATTAGTCCGATTTGGCCCATTAGGCCCATTTGGCTAGTTAGGCCACTTAGGCCCATTAGGCCAATTCATCCCATTAGGCCATTGAGGCCCATTCATCCCATTAGGTCACTTAGGCCCATTCGTCTCCTTAGGCCACTTAGGCTCATTACACCCATTAGGTCTATTAGGCAACATAGGCCCATTAAGCCCATTCGGTCCAGTAGGCCACTAAGGCCCATTATGACCATTAGGCCACTTTGTCCCATTTGGCTACTGAGGCCCATTCGTCCCATTAGGCCACTTGGGCCCATTAGGCCACTTAGGCCCCTTAGGCCACCTAGGCCACTTAGGCCACTTAGGCCCATTATGCCCATTATGCCCATTAGGCCAATTAAGCCCATTAGGACACTTAGGCCCATTGGGCCCATTTGGCCACTAAGGCCCATTATGCGCATTAGGACACTTAGGCCCATTAGTCCAATTAGGACACTTAGGCCCTTTAGGCTATTTCAGCCACTGAGGCCCATTAGGCTGTTATAGCCCATTAGGCCCATCAGGCCATTTTGGCCACTCAGGCCCATTAGGCCCATTAGGCCCATTAGGCCACTTAGGCCCATTCAGCTCATTAGGACACTTAGGTCAATTAGGCCCATTAGGCCACTTATGCCCATTAGGCCCATTAGGCCCATTAGGCCACTAAGGCCCATTAGGAGAATTAAGCCCATTAGGTCACTTAGGACACTTAGAATCATTAGGCCCATTAGGACCATTGGGCCACTGAGGTCCATTCGTCCACTTAGGCCCATTAGGCCCATTAGGCCACTTAGTCAACTTAGGCCCATTTGGACCATGACTCCACTAAGACCCATTAGACCCATTAGGCCCATCAAGCCCATTAGGCCACATAGGCCCATTAGGCCACTAAGTCCACTTAAACCTATTAAGCCACTTCAACGCATTAGGCCCATCCGGCCCATCAGGGCCATTAGGCCAATTAGGACCATTAGGTGCATTAGGCCCATTAGGCCCATTAGACCACAATGTCCACTTAATCCCTATAGGCCCATTAGGCCCATGAGGCCCATGAGACCACTAAGGCCCTTAAGGCCCATCCGGACCATCAGGCCACTTAGGCATGTTAGGCCCATAAGGCCCATTAGGCCCAATAGGTCACTTAGACCCATTCAGCTCATTAGGCCATTTAGGCCCATTAGTCCCATCATGCCAATCAATCCCATTCAGCCCATTATGCCCATCAGGCCCATCAGGACACTTAGTCTCATTCAGCTCCTTAGGTCACTCAGGCCCATTAGGCCCATTAGGATAATCAGACCCATCAGTCCACTTAGGCCTGTTGGGCCCATTAGGCCACTTGGGCCTGTTCATCACATTAGGCCACTTAGGCCCATCAATCTCATTAGGCCCATTAGGCCCCTTAGGCCACTTAGGCCCATTAGGCCACCGAGGCCCATTAGGCCACTTAAGCCCATTCATCTCATTAATCCACTTAGGCCTATTAGTCCCATTAATCACATTAGGCCACTTAAGCCCATTTGGCCCACTATCCCCATTAGGCCACTAAGCCCCATTATGTCCATTAGGCCACTTATGCCCATTAGGCCACTTAGACCCATTAAGCCCATTAGGCCACTTCTACCCCTTAGTCCCATTAGTCCACTTGGGCCCATTAGGATACTTAGGCACATTAGGCCCATTTGGCCACTTAGGCCCATTATTCCCATTAGGATCATTAGGCCACTTATGCCCATTAGGCCACTTAGGCCCTTTAGGCCACGTAGTCCCATTAGGCCACTTAGGCCCATTAGGCCACTTAGGCACATTAGGTCACTTAGGTCCAATATGCCAATTAGGCCAATTAGGCCCAGTATGCAATTTCAACCACTTAGGCCCATTAGGCCCATTAGGCCACTAAGGCCCATTAGGCCACTGAGTCTCATTACGACCGTTACGCCACTTAGGCCCATTAGGCCATTTCAGCCACTTAGGCCACTTAGGCTCACTAGGCCCATTAGGCCATTGAGGTCCACTAGGCCCATTAGGCCTATTAGGTCCATTAGGCCTATTAGGATCATAAGGCCACTTAGGCCAGTTAATATCATTAGGCTCATTAGGCCACTAAGGTACATTAGTCCCATTAGTCCCATTAGGCCACTTAGGCCCATTAGTCCACTTAGGCCCATTAATCCACTAATGCCACTTAGTCCCATTATATCCATTAGTCCCATTGGTCCACTTAGGCCCATTAGTCCCATTAAGTCGCTTAGGCCCATTATGTAGATTATGCCACTTCAGCCACTAAGGCCCATTAGCACCATTAGGCCACTAAGTCCCATTTGTCCCATTAGGACACTTAGGGCAATTAGGCCATTGAGTCCCAATAGTCCCATTAGTCCCATTAGGCTACTTAGACCACTTAGGTCCATTAGGCCCATTAGGCCACTTTGGCCCATTAGGCCCATTAGGCCTATTTGGCCACTTAGGCCCATTTGGCCCATTAGTCCACTTTGGCCACTTTGGCCCATTATTCTAATTAGGCCACTTAGGCTCATTAGGCCCATTAGTCCACTTAGGCTCATTAGTCCACTTAGGTCCATTAGGCCCATTAGGCCACTTCGGCCACTTAGGCCCATTAGGTCAATTAGGTCACTCAGGCTCATTAATCCCCTTAGGCCCATTTGACTAATTAGGAAACTTAGGCCCATTAGGCCCATTAGGATCATTAGGCAACTTACGCTACTTGGACCTATTAGGCCCATTAGGCACATTTAGCCACTAAGGCCTATTAACCTCAATATGCCACTTAGTCCCATTTGGCCCATTTGGCCACTCAAGACCATTAGGACCATTTGACCACTGAGCCCCAATAGGCCCATTAGGAAAATTATGCCCATTCGGCCCATTATGCCACTTAGGCCCATTAGGCCACTAAGGCCCATTAGGCCAATTAGGCCACTTAGGCCATTGAGGCCCATTATGCCCATTATGCCCATTTTTCCACTTACTCCCATTAGGCCACTGAGGCCCCTTAGGCCACTCTGGCCCATTAGGCCCATTAGTCCACTTAGGTCCATTAGGCCACTTAGGCACACTTGGCCCATTAGGACACCCAGGCACACTTGTCCCATTACGCCACTTAGGTTCATTAGGACACTTCAGCCACTTAGGCCCATTAGGCCACTGAGACATGTTAGGCCCATTAGGTTCATTAAGCCACTTAGGCTCAATAGGCCACTTAGTCCACTTAGGCCCATTATGCCACTTAGGCCCATTAGGCCACTTAGGCCCATTATTCCCATTAGGCCCATTAGGTCACTTAGGCACATTAGGCCACTTAGGACCATTAGGCCCATTACAATACTTAAGCCCATTAGGCCCATTAGGCCACTTTGGCCCATTAGGCCACTAAGACCCATTAAGCTCATTAGGCCACTTAGGCCCATTATGCCCATTAGTCCCATTAGATCACTTAGGCACATTAGGCCACTTAGGAAAATTAGGCCCATTACAATACTTAAGCCCATTAGGCCCATTAGGCCACTTTGGCCTATTAGGCCACTAAGACCCATTAATCTCATTAGGCCAGTTAGACCCATTTTCTACTTAGTCCCATTAGGCCCATTAGGTCCATTAGTACCATTCATCAACTTAGGCCTATTAGGCCCATTAGGCCGCTTAGGCCCATTTGGGCACTCAGGCTTAGTAGGCCAATTCGGTCCATTAAGCCCATTCGACCCACTGGGACACCTAGGACCATTCATCCCATTGGGCTACTTATGCTCATTCATCCCATTACGTCACTAGGCCCATTCTTCCCATTAGGCCCTTTAGGCCACTTAGGCTAGTTAGGCCCATTAGTCCACTTTGTCCAGTTAGGCCCATTGGGCTCATTAGGCCCATTACGCCACTTAGTCCCATTCAGCCCATTGGGATACTTACGCTCATTCATCCCATTAAACCACTTAGGGTCATTATTCCCATTAGTCCATTTAGGACACTTATTCTAGTTAGGCCCATTAGGCCACTTTGGCCAATTAGGCCCATTAGGCTCATTAGGCCCATTACGCCACTTAGTCTCATTCAACCCATTTGGCCAATTAGCCAGTTATGCCCATTAGGCCCCTTGGTCCCCTTACGTGAGTTAGTACAGTTAGGCCCATTTGTCCCATTGGGCAAGCTAGGTCCATTGGTCCCATTAGGCCTGTTAGGCCCATTAGGCTCATTGGTCCCACTGGTCCAGTTTGGCCACTTAGGCCAATTTGACCCCTTATTCCCATTGGGCCGACACTTATGCCAGTTAGTCCCATTATGACACTTAGTCCCCTTAGGCCCATTGGACCCATTAGGATAGTTAGGAAAATTAGGCTAGATGGGCCCATTTGACCCATTGGGTCCATCATGCCACTTAGTCCTGTTAGGCCCATTAGGCCCATTCAACCCATTAGGCCACTTAGATCCATTCGGCCTACTCGGCCACTTAGGCCAGTTAGGAATAGTTGGCCCATTGGGCCCATTAGTTCCCTTAGGCTAGTTAGGCCCATTAGGTCATTAGTCCTATTAGTCCAGTTAAGATCATTCAACCACTTAGGCCCATTATGCTCATTAGGCCAGTTAGGACCATTTGGCCCATTTGGCCCCTTGGGACCATTAGGCCACTTGAAAGTGCCCAACGGATGATTATATCACTGAGAGGGGGAGGGGTTGTATCAGTGATAATTTTTTCTCTTTTGTTTCTTTTTAAATGAAACAAAATTCGCCTCCTTTTAAAGATTCATTTCCCTACAAAAAAAATTACAACACACATCCACAAGAACAAAAGTATTTACAAGATTCAGTATTCAAAAAGAATAAATACATCCTTGGTATGGTATAGAAGTGATCCATTACCACACAATCCACTAGAAAACAATCATTGGATTTCAATGAGTAGGATATGCCCTTTCACTCATGTAGCACTATGTAAATAATCCAATAGTGTGTGTGTACTATCTTAGCACAAATAGGGTAATGAAATGATTGTGAAACAACTCATGTTACCTGTTCTTATTTTCAATTCCACAAATGTATTCAATTGAAAACACTTCTTTAATTTATTACCTAAAAGATGGTAAGAAATTCCTGGACTTTGTTGAGAAAAAAAAAACCAAGTCTGATTTTTCCAGTACGATTTTCCCAGTCCAACTCCTCCGAGTACGATTCTTCTCGATATAATTTTCCCAATATGATTCTGCTTGGTATGATTCTCCCCAGTATGAAAAATATAACTTTGATAGAATGCGATAGAGATTAATCAACATCACTTCAATTCTCCATCTTCCTCAATCCAGAATACCCAATAGGGAAATCCCAATCTGATTAATCCAACCCAATACAATGATCAGCCGAATACGATTGACAAGACGAATATAGAAATCAGCTGAGTACGATAAACACTAAGTATGAGGATCAGCTGAATACAATATTTTGATCTTGTCTCTTGTCTTTCACTTCAATCCCTCAAAATTTCTTCAACATAAGTGAATATGGAAACTTCTTCTTCTCTCAAAAACTCGTAGCTTCTCTCTCATGAATAGTACATCAGTCCACCTAAAGTATAATGTACTTTTCTTCTTTTATAGGTGACCCTCGAGATGCTTTGCTAGGAATCCCAAAAAATTTCCCACTTAATCAAATTCACCCAAATCTCAATTTCCCCTAAAATCTAGGGTGTATTTGGATTCATCAACTCTTCTCAAAGATTCTCGATTCTTCTATAACCTTCACTTCTTCTTCTGAATGATGAATATAATAATTATTTTTGGATGTCTGAGCAGACTTTTCATAGTAATTTTAGTCAAAGAAAGTTGCAAGGGGATGAGTCATCAGGAAAAAGAGTTGCTTCCAATCTGTTGGAAATTTGTCCGCCTGTAATTAAAAATAATTAGTACAAAATACCTATAATTAATAATAATTAGTGGTAATTTGTATAAATTTTTATAAATGAGTGTAGATTAGTATAAAATCTTAAAAAGTAGTATAAATAACTATAAAATAATAGAAATTATTATAAATTTCTAGAAAAGAGAATTTAATTGTCTTCTCTTTTTTGGATAGTGTTTATTTATATCTAATTATGCAAAATAACTAATTATTTCATATTTTTTAGAAAAATGTGGAACAAGGAAGTCGAAAATAGTCATTATTATATTATCGTTCTTGGATAAATCAGTACATGAATCCAAACTATTCTGGTATAAATCTTGTATATATTTAGGGTGTTCAAGCTTTCTTATAATTTGCATTATCACAACCAAAATTTGTTTCAGAAGATACAATTAAGTTTCCTTGTAAAAAATGTGAATCTGAGGATGTATGACACATTTGACAACGTTGGTGGTCATTTATTGCATTTTGGTTTTCAACCAGATCATGTTTTTTGGTATCAACATGGTGAACACAGTTTCAGAGAAGATACTAATAATTTGGTTCTAGATCTAGCATGGTTTCAAAATTAATACATAATGTGGCAGGTCCTTCTTTTCAAAAAATTGAAACTTAAGATTATATTGATTTAACTCCTGAGTTGGAACCATATCATTTATATGAGTTGTTGAGATTCACTAAGGATTACTTATATCCTGGTTATAATATAAGCAAGTTTAAAGCAGTTACTAAATTTATGGCTATTAAATTAGATAATGGAATGTCAAATAGTTGTTTTGAATAGATATTATCTTTGTTAAAAATTCTTATACCTGAAGGAAATGTGTTGCTTGCAAATTTCTATGAGAGTAAGAGGCTGGTTCATAATCTGGATCTTGGTTATCAGAAGATTCATGCATGCTCAAATGATTGCATCTTATACTATGGTGAAAATGAGTCATTGGATAGTTTTCCTACATGTAGACAATCAAGGTATAAAGAAGCTCAACCAAGGAAGTATGGATTTATTATTGTAAAATAATTGAGATATTTCCCACTCACACCCAGATTGCGACATTTATTTATGTCTCAAAACATAAAATCATTTATGTCATGGTACAAAGCCAACATTTCAACTAATAAAATCTTAAATCATTCCTCTGATGGTGATTCATAGAAAAAATTTGACCAACTATATCCATCATTTTCTTTATCTTCCCAAAACGTAAGATTGGGTATTTCTACTGATGGTTTTTGTCCATTTGGTTCTTATGGTAGTTAGTATTCATGTTGGAATTTCTTTATAACTCTTTATAATTTACCTCCATGGATGTTGATAAAGGATCCATATATATTTTTAACTTTATTAATTCTATATCAACCGAAAAAAATTGATTTTTATTTGAAACCATAGATTGATTAGTGAAATTCACTATGGATTAATGGTTTCGGTACATATGATGTTAATGTGAAACAAAACTTCCTACTGAAAGCTTCATTGATGTGGACAATTAGTGACTTCTCATCATATGACATGTTATCAAGCTAAAGTACACATGTTCCAAAATCATATCCATACTGTATGAGAGACATAAAGGCATTTATGATCTTAAATGGAAAAAAACCTTGTTTTTCAACTTTCATCACAGATTTCTTCCAACCGATCATCCTTTTCGAAGAAAAAAAATATCATTTCAGAAAAGGAACATTTGAAAAATATAGAACTCCAATAATTATATCAGGTTCAGAGTTAAAATAAATTTCCTCTTCAATACCTACCATCACATTTGGACCAACAATAAACTAATAGAAAATTGATGGGTTTGGAAAAGAGCATAATTGGATAAAATGGATAATTTTTTGGGATTTTCCAAATTGGTCTGATTTTTTGGTCCGTCACATGTTGGATGTGATGCATATTGAGAAAAAATATTTTGATAATTTATTTCATATAGTTTTGAGTACACTAGGTAAGACCAAAGATAATGTAAAGGGACGATTAGATTTTTCCCAAATTTGCAATCACCCAAAACTTAAACTATTTGAAAATGTCAAATCAAAGAAGTTAATGAAGACAAAAACGTCTTATACACTATCCAAAGAGAGTCTCTTATTATTTTTTTAGTGGATTGAATATTTGATACTTCCAGATGGTTATCCTTCCAATTTGGGAAGATGTGTCAGAAATGGCCATATTATCAGATTGAAAAGTCATGACTATCATGTTTTAATGGAAAGAATTCTGCCGATTAGATAAATATGTTTGTAAAATCCTATGATTTTGGATGCACTAACAGACATATCATATTTTTTTGATAGATTTTTGCATTGAAAATATAATACAATACAGTAAGAAAACTAAAAGAAGATTTTGTTTTAATTTTATGTAAACTGGAAAAAATATTCCCGTCAGGTTTGTTTGACTCAATGGAACATTTTATATTACATTTTCCACATGAAACAAAATGTTGAGGTTTGGTACATTTCTGATAGATATACTCATTTGAGAGATGCATGTAGAAATTGAATAAAAATGTACGTAACAAAGCATCAATTGAAGGCTCAATTGGAGAAGCTTATTTTCAAAAGGAAATTTATTTTTTCTACTCTCATTAATTTCAATATGAATATCCCTCAAAACAAAACCACATGAGCCATAATGAGGGAAATGTTGAAAATTTCATGAGCTATTAATTATCATTTTTCAATCAGATCAAACTTGGCTTAGATGACGTTCATGAATAATGGATTTTAGATAGGGAACATCATAGAGACCATACATATATTCTAATCAACTATAAAGAAATGATACCATTTTTACTATGAGTGCTCCTATAAATTATTCTATAATTTTTGTAACAATACATTAATCTTATTTTATTTGTATTTTATATGATAATCATATTAAGAAATAGTTTCCACAAATTACAGCAGCTGCTTTTCAAGAACGTCGTCAAAAAAAATTCCTACTGGTTTCAAAAACTAGTAACATAAATTATTTTTTCTTTCACATAAAAAATCAATTTAATACTTTTTATAGTGATAATTGTTTTACAAATTTTCAGGTATCTCAACATGCTAATAAAATTGATAATCAATTGCGTGTATTGAGTATCCCACCATCCAAAATGGTTAAATATTATAATTCACATGTGGTGAATGGATTTAGATTTCATACACATGCATATGGGGAAAATAATGAATAGTGGTATTTTCTTGAGAGAATCTCATCATAGAGAGATAAATTTGACTTTTATGGCATGCTGGAAGAAATCATTGAACTGTGTTATCTGGGAAAACATTACATAATGATGTTTAAATATCAGTGGTTGGATACTGAGAGAGGCTTGCGTGTTCATCTGATCCATGGAATCATTGATATTCAATATAAAAGTATTATTGTAGTAAATGAACTATTTTTATTAGATCATCATACACATAAAATTTATTATACAAAAACCATGCTACATCAAGGGAGTTGGGTGATTGGTGGAGGATAATAAAAATTAAATCTTGAGAGAATCAGTTTACTGAAAGTGAATGTGGTTCCACTGAAGTGAAAGGAATTGAAATTTTTCAAGAGACTGCTTAGAATCCATCTTTTTCATGAAGAGACATGAATATCATTGATGACACCCAAAAACTAAGGGTCAATGGTGATGATGATGTTAATGAAATTATAACTGAATTTGAAATGACAAGAGATGATTAAACTGAAACTAATATGGAAATTGATGATGCTGAGAAGAAAGATGAAGACATTGACATCAATCGCTATGAAGATGAGGATGAGGATAGACATTGACACAGTTAAATGCTGGTTATAATCATATATATATATATATATATATAATAGTTATTTTCAAATTTTTTCTAAGAACAATCATTTCTCATTCAGATGGATGAGGATTTGTATCATTTGTTGTAGGAGGCTGATCTACCTTTGGATGAGTAGGATGTAGGATCATCTGACCCTCAGACTACTGGAAGTTTAGGGGGTACTCAGAAGGAGCATGGTCTTTCCTGACTGATGATTCCTGACCCTATCCCCAATCAACATCCATATCTTGGGTTCAATACATGCATAAAGATGTATCTTTACTTGTGTATTTTAGTTAGTTTTAATTAATTAATTTATATTCTAATTGTTTGATTATTATTATTTTCATAGCTTCACGCATATAGCTGTTGAACAGAAGAGCTCAATATTGCACAATTATTTTTCTGATGCATGGGTGTCATGGAATCAGATTCTCGTTGATGTACAACACCACATGTTTGAGCATTGGGTGGTATGTAAATAAATAATATTTATTTTGAAATTAATTTAATTAATAACATGATATAATAAATAATTTGTAGGTTTTATGTTATCCCATTAATGAGAGAATGCATGAGGCTATCTAGAAGTAATAGTAGGGGATACACGTCCGCATTGCACTCAGTTTTTTCACAATTTGAAAAGGAAATCAATAGATAAAGCATAAGTGACAGAGTTTTATGAGACATGTCGCATCCACCGACCTGATTATATTTCATCTCAGGTTTGGGATAGATTATGTACACACTGGTTGAGTAGGAATTTTTAGAGTAGATCATCAGTAGGTTAGAAAAATCATGGGAGACAGGAGGTGACCCATCGAGATGGTAGTCATACATTCAGTATGCATAGGGAGCATATAGTAAGTACATTTTCTTTAAATATTGTATATAAATTTAAATGTAAACAATTTATTTTATATTCATATAGGCAGTCACATAGCCCGATATTATGGAGTACGACGTTTATAGGAGTATGTATAATGATCCAGCTACTAGAGAGAGATTAGAGGTGCTCGCCAGTGTGAGATTGTGGTCAATATTATTTCTTTTTGAGTTTTAAATTTAACTACAAATAATATTTTAAATATTTTAATTTTAAATTTCAATTGAAGGATTCATATGAGGCCACGACGTCTCAGACACATAGTGAGAGTCAGGCTGAGACCAATAGTCAGAATAGTGCCCCCCCCAATTTGATGAGGCAGCATGGATACATGCAATCCAGTATGCCTTTGAAAAAAGCCAAGTTATTGGTATCATCTCTCGATTGACCCCTGGGAGTTTTTATGGCACCTCTGTGATGTCGGCGTCCAACATGAGAGGATCTCGTGAGGAGTCATCATCATCTCATGCACAGTATGAGGAGCATCTTTGAGCTTAGAGTGAGCTTATAGAGACTATTCATAGAGAGAAGGAGGAGATGCGTCAGTGTTAGTAACAATAGTAGGAAGAGTTCTTACGATAGCAGAAGCAAGAGGAGGAGAAGCATGATGAGATCCGTCAATGGAAGCATCATTAGGAGTAGGAGAAAATGGAGTAAATGCGACATCTGACTCGTAGTTTAGGGATTGAGTTCCCTCCACCATCTCCTTGAGCTCCTCCAGACGACCCTCCCCCTTAATGGTGTTTTTTTATTTTATAATGAAACATTTGAATGTATTTTTTTGTAATATTAACTACTAAAAGTTTTAAATAGTGTATTTTTTAGATTTTCCCAAATATTACAGTTTTTATTTTTTATTTATTTTTTTATTATATTTATTATTTTATTAATTAATATATATTTTTATTTTTTTGAATACTAAGGTCTTTATTATATTACTAATATTAATATTATTATTTAATTAATATTATTAATAATAATATTATATTATTTAATTATTTTATAAATAATTTTATTTTATGAATATTAATATTATTATTTCATTTATATTAATATTATATTATTATTATTAATATTATTTTATAAATAATTTTATTGTGATAATATTAATATTATTATTTCATTTATATTAATATTATATTATTATTAATATTATTCTATTTATTTTATATTTATTTTATTTTTTCAACTATTTGCGACAGGCCCGTCGCAAAAGGGCTTTTTTTGTATTTTCACAGTATTTGCAATGGACCGTCGCAAATACTAATTGTGATATTCCATTGCAAAAAGTTTTTAAAAAAATTAGGAAAACAATTTGCGATGGGTGGTTATCCCATCGCAATATAGTTTAAAAAAAAACACCGAACCTATTTGCGATAGTGCCACTACCCATCCCAAATAATAAGATTTTGTGATGGACCAGCGTAAAGGATAATATTTGTGATTCCCTTTTCCACAACGGGCCATTTGCGAAGGGATTTCGTCACAAATGCACTGTCACAAAAAGCCCTTTTCAAGTAATGTTAGTTCCATTCAACCCATTTGACCCATTAGGCCACCTAGGCTCATTCAACCCATTAGGCCCATTAGGAAACTTAGGCCACTAAGGCCCATTGATCCACCTCGAACCATTGGAACCATTAAGACCACTAGGCCCATTGGGCAACTTAGGCTACTTAGGCCCATTAGGCCACTTAGACAAATTAGACCCATTAGGACCATTAGGACCATTAGGATCATTAGACTCATTAGGCCCATTAGGCCCATTAGTCAACTTAAGCCACTTAGACACATTAGGCCCATTAGGCCACTTAGGCCCATTAGGAAACTTCGACCCATTAGATAACTTAGTCAACTTAGGCCCATTCGACCCATTAGGACAATTTTTCAACTTAGGTCCATTATGACACTTAGGCACATTAATCCCATTAGGCCACTTCGGCTCATTAGGAAACTTAGGCCACTTAGGCTCATTGGACCCATTAGGCCCATTAGGCCAATTGGGTCCATTAAAACCATTCGGCCCATTGGGCCCATTAGGTAACTTTGGGCACTTAGGCCCATCAGAACCATAGGCCCATTGGGACTATTAGGCAACTTAGGCCACTTAGGCCCATTAGACCCATCAGGCTCATTAGGCCCATTAGGCAACTTAGACCACATAGGTCCATTAGGAAACTTAGTCCCATTATACCCATTCATACCATTATGCCACTTAGGCCCATTCAACCCATTCATCCCATTAGACCAATTAGACCCATTAGGCTAATTAGGCCACTTGAGCCCATTAGACCCATTAGACCCATTAGGCCCATTAATCTCATTATGAAACTTAGGCCACTTAGTCCCATTCGACCACTTAGACCCATTGGACCCATTTGGACCATTCAGAAACTTAGGCTACTTAGGCCCATTTGGCCACTTAGACCCATTGGACCCATTATCCCCATTAGGAAACTTAGGCCACTTAGGACCATTCGACCATTTAGACCCATTGGACCCATTAGGTCCATTAGGCAACTTAGGCCACTTAGACCCATTGGACCCATTAGGCCCATTAGAAAAATTGGGACACTTCAACCTATTAGTCCACTTAGGCCCATTGGACCCATTAGGTTGAATTATCCATAATGGGTCCATTAGGACCATTAGGACCATTAGGCCCATTGGACCACTTAGGTGATGCGAGACGCACGGGGTGGCCCGATCTTCACGGCGTAGGGCGGCGGATGATGGATGCGGTTTGGGGCTAAGTGACGAGTGAAGGGTATGGATAGTGGAAGCAAGTAGTCAACCAACGCTATATGGAGCGTGACCTACTACTTAGACAACACACTCAAGGGAGGGGTGTGATGGCCAATCCACACAACAACGCACTTGGGTTGAGGCACAGAATTGGGGGCTTTGTGATCTTGGATCACCAATCTAACTTGTAGATTGACAAGGCAAGAATACACAAGAGCAAGGGGGAAAAGCCGGGATAATCCTCACACAACGGAGAGAAACAAAGCATAAGCTCTCAAATTAAGTCTTGAATGCCAATACAATGCCATGGGGTGGCTATTTATAGCCAAGGGGGTGATACAATGGTCAAGGGTCTAATACCCTAAAGTCATAAAGTCTAAACCTACCTTGTCCCCTTAAAAGTCAAAAAGATAAAAGCCAACAAAGACTTTTGGAAAAGAAGCACACAACTTTCCAACATAGCCCACCGGATTTGACTTTGAGTGCATAGCCCACCGGATTTGACTTTGGTGTCCAAAGATGCCATTTCTAGAATCCTCCATGTGGGAAAGGCCTCCAAATTCGTGCAACCATGTGGGCCAAGTTTTAATCATCAATTTTGGGCTTGAATAAGTGATATTATAGGCCCATTTGCTCCATCCATGCAAGGTAATACCCATTGGGCCTTTAATGAAGCAAGATGAGCGCCAATTGAAGCATTCAACCTCTTTAATCTTCCTCGTGTCATTGGGCCTTGCAAATCCAATTCCTCCACCCGAGCAATCGACTCGGTGCCTTCCGCATGGTTCGCATCATCCTCCCCCTCTTGAAAAGGAGTCGTCCTCGACTCTTCATCCTCTATACCCAAAAAAGGAGAAAGATCAGAAACATTGAAAGTGGCACTTACACCATACTCACCTGGGAGAGCTATCTTGTAAGCATTGTTGTTAATCCTTTCAAGCACTCGGAAAGGTCCGTCTCCACAAGGCATGAGTTTTGATTTCCGCTTGTCGGGGAATCTTTCTTTACGCATATGAATCCAGACTAAGTCACCGGGTTCGAACAGCACTTGCTTGCGACCCTTGTTTGCACGATCAACATATTTCTGGGTCATCCGCTCAATATTTTCCCTTGCCTTTTCATGGAGTTTCTTTATGAATTCTGCACGCCCTTTCGCATCCATATTAGTTGCTTCCTGTAAAGGCAACGACACTAGATCAATAGGGGCAAGGGGGTTAAAACCGTAAACAATTTCAAATGGAGAATATTGAGTAGTGGAATGCTTGGCCCTGTTATATGCGAATTCCACATGTGGCAGACACTCCTCCCAATTCTTGATATTCTTTTTGACAATTGTTCGCAGAAGGGATGATAGTGTGCGATTCACCACCTCTGTTTGCCCATCGGTTTGTGGATGACAAGTAGTGGAAAATAATAACTTTGTACCGAGTTTGCTCCACAAGGTCTTCCAAAAGTAACTAAGAAATTTTGTGTCTCGATCCGACACAATGGTCCTTGGCATTCCATGATGCTTGACTACTTCCTGAAAGAAAAGTGTTGCAATGTTAGTGGCATCATCTGTTTTGTGACAGGGAATAAAATGTGCCATTTTTGAAAACCGATCCACCACAACAAAAATGGAATCTCTCCCCCTCTTAGTCCGTGGTAACCCCACAATAAAGTCCATTGATATGTCCTCCCAAGGGGTGTTGGGAATTGGGAGAGGAAGATATAGTCCATGTGGGTTCAGCTTTGATTTGGCTTTATGGCAAACAATGCACTTTCCCACAAATTTCTCAACATCTCTAGATATCCTAGGCCAATAAAAATGCTCACTAAGAACGCTTAGAGTTTTTGAAACACCAAAATGCCCCATTAACCCACCCGAATGTGACTCCTTTAGTAAAAGTAAACGAATAGAGCAATTGGGAATGCAAAGCTTATCCATCCGAAATAAGAACCCGTCATGTAAATAGAACTTTTCCCAACTAACTCCAGGTTTACAATGTTCATAAGGTTCACTAAAATCACTATCGGTGGCATATAAATCCTTAATGTATTCAAAACCTAGAAGTTTTGAATCCAACAAGGATAAAAGAGAATATCTACGCGAAAGTGCATCAGCCACAGTATTTTCTTTACCCTTTTTATGCTTGATGACATATGGAAATGATTCAATGAATTCCAGCCATCTAGCATGTCTCCTATTTAGTTTATGTTGGCTCCTAAGGTATTTAAGAGCCTCGTGATCAGAATGGATCACAAATTCTTTAGGCCAAAGATAGTGTTGCCATGTTTCGAGTACTCTAAACAATGCATACAACTCTTTATCATATGTAGCATAGTTTAGAGTTGGGCCATTTAACTTCTCACTAAAATAAGCAATAGGCTTACCTTCTTGCATGAGTACTCCTCCTATGCCAATTCCGCTTGCATCACATTCAATTTCAAAGGTCTTACCGAAGTCTGGAAGTGCAAGTAGAGGGGCTTGGGTGAGTCTCTCCTTTAGCGCATGGAAGGCTTTTTCTTGAGTTGTCCCCCATTTGAAAGGAACATTCTTCTTTGTCAATTCATTCAATGGTGCTGCTAGTGTGCTGAAGTCTTTCACAAATCTCCTGTAAAAACTAGCAAGCCCATGAAAACTTCTTACCTGTCCAACGGAGGTTGGAGTTGGCCATTCTTGTATTGCTTTGATCTTCTCGGTGTCCACTTCAACTCCATTTCCACTCACAACAAATCCAAGGAAAATAATCTTATCGAGACAAAATTCACACTTTTTTATGTTTCCAAACAGGTTTTCTTTCCTCAACACCTCTAGGACTTTTCTCAAGTGATCTACATGTTCATGCAAAGTCCTACTATACACCAGAATATCATCAAAGTAAACTACCACAAATTTTCCAATATATGCACGTAAGACATGATTCATTAACCTCATAAATGTGCTAGGTGCATTGGTGAGACCAAAGGGCATGACTAACCATTCATAAAGTCCATGTTTTGTCTTAAATGCAGTTTTCCACTCATCGCCTTCTTTCATCCTAATTTGATGGTAGCCACTTCTTAAATCAATTTTTGAGAAAATAGTTGAACCATTTAATTCATCTAGCATATCATCTAACCTAGGGATAGGATGACGATACCTGACCGTGATGTTGTTGATGGCTCTACAGTCAATGCACATTCTCCATGTTCCATCCTTCTTTGGTACTAGAAGGACCGGTACCGCACAAGGACTAAGACTCTCTCTCACATACCCCACATTCAACAACTCTTGAACTTGCCTTTGAATTTCTTTTGTCTCCTCTGGGTTGGTGCGATATGCTGGGCGGTTCGGTAGTGATGCTCCAGGTATGAGGTCAATTTGATGCTCAATACCTCTAATGGGTGGCAAACCCGGTGGCACCTCTTCGGGAAACACATCTTCAAATTCCGGCAACAAAGACTCAACAACATGTGGCAAAGAAGATGTTAAGTCGTTAGTGTTCAACATCACCTCTTTGTACATAAGTACTAAGAGATTTTGTCGAGAAATCAAGGCTTCCTTAACCTCACTCTTTTTTGCCAACATCACACTTTTCTCTCCTCTCAAATCTTTTTCCCCTCTTGATTTTTCTTTGCTCTCCATTTCTTTGCTTCTCTCATTTTCTATTTTTCCCTCATTCTATCCTTTTTCATTTTCTCTCTTTCTTTCCTCATCACTCTTTTTTTTCTTTTCTCTCAAAATGTGATCTTCCAGAATTTGCTTGGGGGACATGGGGTTGAGGGTTATAGGTTCCCCTCGGAGTAGAAAAGAGTGACGGTTCAAGAAACCATCATGAGTAACACGCCGATCGTACTGCCATGGTCGACCCAACAACAAGTGGCATGCCTTCATAGGAACAATGTCGCACAATACCTCATCTTTGTACTTACCGATGGTGAACAATACCTTAACTTGCTTGGTGACCTTCAGCTCTCCACAATCATTCAACCACTGAAGCCGGTATGGATTTGGATGCCTTAAAGTCAGGAGTCCCAACTTCTCCACCAACTCGGTGCTCGCCACATTGCTACAACTTCCACCATCAACAATAACACTACATACCTTCCCATTGATCTTGCATCGTGTATGGAAAAGGTTCTCCCACTGCTCCTTTTCTCCAACGGTCATTTGTGCACTTAAAACTCTTCTAGTGACAAGAATCTCGCCATCTTCCGCAAATTCTCCATTTTCAATTTCTGGAGATTCATCTTCCTCCTCTTCAGAGCTCTCTCCATCGGTCTCCCATTCTCCATACTTGTTGATGATCATGGTGCGACGGTTTGGGCATTCACTAGCAATGTGACCCCTTCCTTGACATTTAAAACACCGAATATCTCTATTCCTGGTTTGGTTAGCCTCAAAAGTAGGTTTCTTAGGTGGAAGAATTACCTTGTCACTTTTGCGATCAACCACCTCTTTTGCCTTTGATGGTTCTCCAATCTCCTTCCTTGGATTTCTCCATGGTGTGAAAGGGGTAGTGGGTTTCCTCATGTTGCTCCTCCTTTTGATTTGTTGCTCGATCTTGGTGGCTTGGTGGATCATATCTTGTATCTCTACATGGTGGTACATCTCCACATGATCCGCAATCTCCCGATTGAGCCCATGTAAAAACCGTGCCATGGTTGCCTCCGGATCCTCCTCAACGTTTGCCCGAATCATGGCAATTTGCATCTCCTTGTAGTAGTCTTCTACACTCTTACTTCCTTGGATGAGGCGTTGAAGTTTGTTGTGGAGATCTCTATGGTAATGTGTGGGAACAAACCGCTTCCGCATGGTGAACTTCATATCTTCCCAAGTGTTGATGGGACGTCCACCATATCTAGCCCTCTCCTTTTGAACTTGATCCCACCAAATTAAAGCATAATCAGAAAATTCAAGGGAAGCAAGTTTGACCTTTTTCTCCTCGGAATATGCATGGCATGAAAAGACCTGCTCGATCCGCATCTCCCACTCCAAGTATGCTTCCGGATCGCTTTTCCCAAGAAAAGAAGGGACCTTCACCTTGATCCCGCCAAGTAGTTCATCATCATGTTGTCTCCTTTGGCCTCCTCTCGGTTGTTGGTACAACCTCCTCCTTTGTGGGACTTCATCAAGATCATCATCAAAGTTCACCATCTCCTCCTCCATGATGTGGGGACGACGTGGTGCGGGAGCGCGTCGTGGGTTATCATGGAACATCCTTGGGCTTGGTTTATTCTCCAATTCATCAATCCTCTCATGTAACACCTCCAACTTCCGATCAAGAAGCTTCTCGAAGTGGCTCACCAAAGCTTGCATTTGGAATTGCGTAGCTTCAGGTGCGGGGGATCTACTTCGACTTCCTTCATCGCTAACATGAGCAATTTTCTTCCCACGATCTTCTGCCATGATAAGTTACACAAACACAAACACACACCGGGGGGGGGAACACACACAATGATACACACTCACTCACACACGCGAGATGTACACACTCACACAAGATGTACACACTCACACACACAAATATACACACTCACGCACGCAATATATACACACTCACACGCACAAGATGTACACACACGCACACAACAAGATGCACACACTCACACACACAAGATATTCTTTTTTTTCTTATTTCTCTCCACTCTCAAAACTCAATCTGAATCCCAAGCTCTTATGAAATATAATACCTTGTTTAGGGCGATCAAGTGCCACCAATTCCTCCTCAATCAAGATTGTGTCGGGGGATGGTTTAACACAACCCGCTTGAGTGGTAAGGGGTTTAACAATGGTAAAGGGTCAAAAAGAGGGTGGAAAGAAGGGTAGATAGGTGGATTGTGGGTTTTGCCCGATTGTGCAAGATAAGATAACAATATGAGCCAAATATAAAATGGGGATGAAGTAAAATGATGGAAAACGTTATATATGGAAATAGAAAGTGCTAATAAGGTAAAGCACAAAGGATTAATTGTATCCGCTTTTTTTTTTTTTTTTTTTGCTTTTGTTTTTGTCAATTCTCCCCAAAAAGTGTTGTGCTTGGAGTTTTAAAGCACAAGATGATTGAACGGAGAGTAAGACATTTTTTTTTTCGAAATCTCTCAAATAAAGGATGTGCTTAATTTTGAAAAGCACAAAATGATGAGTTGAGAGAATTTTTTTTTTTTTTTTTTTTGCCGGATACAAATCACATATAGAGAGATGAATGAAAATTTGGCTCAATTTATAATAATTCAAGCTTGCACAAACTAGGACAATTCGGGAGGCTTTCAAGAAAAATGGATTTTTTTTTGTTGAATGGGTGAATAATATGGAAAGATAAGGAGGGTAATGGATAGAATTAAAGTAAATAAAGGGATAGACGCCTACCGTGTCAACCGGAGCTCTGATACCAACTGATGCGAGACGCACGGGGTGGCCCGATCTTCACGGCGTAGGGCGGCGGATGATGGATGCGGTTTGGGGCTAAGTGACGAGTGAAGGGTATGGATAGTGGAAGCAAGTAGTCAACCAACGCTATATGGAGCGTGACCTACTACTTAGACAACACACTCAAGGGAGGGGTGTGATGGCCAATCCACACAACAACGCACTTGGGTTGAGGCACGGAATTGGGGGCTTTGTGATCTTGGATCACCAATCTAACTTGTAGATTGACAAGGCAAGAATACACAAGAGCGAGGGGGAAAACCCGGGATAATCCTCACACAACGGAGAGAAACAAAGCATAAGCTCTCAAATTAAGTCTTGAATGCCAATACAATGCCATGGGGTGGCTATTTATAGCCAAGGGGGTGATACAATGGTCAAGGGTCTAATACCCTAAAGTCATAAAGTCTAAACCTACCTTGTCCCCTTAAAAGTCAAAAAGATAAAAGCCAACAAAGACTTTTGGAAAAGAAGCACACAACTTTCCAACATAGCCCACCGGATTTGACTTTGAGTGCATAGCCCACCGGATTTGACTTTTGTGTCCAAAGATGCCATTTCTAGAATCCTCCATGTGGGAAAGGCCTCCAAATTCGTGCAACCATGTGGGCCAAGTTTTAATCATCAATTTTGGGCTTGAATAAGTGATATTATAGGCCCATTTGCTCCATCCATGCAAGGTAATACCCATTGGGCCTTTAATGAAGCAAGATGAGCGCCCATTGAAACATTCAACCTCTTTAATCTTCCTCGTGTCATTGGGCCTTGCAAATCCAATTCCTCCACCCGAGCAATCGACTCGGTGCCTTCCGCATGGTTCGCATCACTAAGTGGTCAAATGGGCCAAATGGGTTTAAGTGGACTAATTGGTCGAATGGGCCTAATGTGCCTACTGGGACTAAGTGGTCAATGGTATTAATAGTACTAATGAGCCTAAGTGGACTAATCGGCCTAATCAAACAATTGGGCCTAAGTGGCCTAATGGGCCGAATTGACCTCAGTGGTCGAATGGGTCTAATTTGCATAGGTGGACGAATGGCCCTAATAAGCCGAATATGTCTAAGGGGAACAATGGGCATCAGGGGCCTAAGTGGCCTAACGGGTTGAATGGGCCTAAGTGGCCTAATAGGTCAAATGGGCCCAAGGGCCCTAATGGGCATAATGGTCTTAATGGGATTAATGGGCCTAAGTACCAAATAGGCCTATTTGGCCTAATGTGCCTAATGGTCCAAATAGGCCTAAGTGGCCTAATGGTCCTAATGGGCCTAAGTGGCCTAATCGACCTAATGGACTTAATGGTCCTAATGGGCCTAATGGGATTAATGGGCCTAAGTGGCCTAATGGACCTAAGAGTCCTACAGGGCTTAAGTGGCCTAATGGGCCTGGGCGGCCTAATGGGGTTAATGTGCCTAAGGAAAAAATGGGCCTAAGGGGGTGAATGGGCGTCAACAGCCTAATGGGCCTAAGAAACCTAATGGGCCTAAGTGGCCTAATGGGCATAGTGGGCGTAATGTGTGTAAGGGGCCGAATGGGCCTAAGGGGCCTAATGGGAATAAGTGGCCTAATGGGCATAAGTGGCCTAATGGGCACATGTGGCCAAATGGGCTTAATGAGATTAATGGGACTAGGGTCCAAATGGGCCAAATTGGCCTCAGTGTCCTAATGGGCCTAATGTGTCAAAGTGGACCAATGGTCCAAAGTTGCTTAATTGGCCTAATGGTCATAATGGGCCCAATGGGATGAATGGGCCGAATGGGTCTAGGTGGCCTAATGGGCCTAATGGGCCTAATAGATCTAAGGGGCCTAATGGGATGAATGGGCCTAATTGGCCTAAGTGGACTAATGTTTCAAAGTGGCCTAATCGGCCAAATTTTCCTAATCAACCTAATGGGATTAATGGGACTAATGGTCCTAATGGGCCTAATTGGCCTAAGTACCATAATGGGCCTAAGTGGCCTAATCAGCTTAATGGGCTTAGGGGTCCTAGTGGGTCTAAGTGGATTAATGTGCCTTAGTCACCTAATCAGCCTAATGAGGCTAAGTGGCCTAATGGGCCTAAGTGGCCTAATGGGATTAAGGGGATTAACGAGCCTGGGCGGCTTATGAGATTAATGGGCCTAATGGGATGAATGGGCCTAATTAGCCTAAATGGCCTAATACGCCTAATGGGCCTAAGTGGCCTAATGGGACTAAGAATCCTAATGGGCCTAAGTTCCCTAAGGGGTTTAATGGGTGTAATGGATGTAACTGGGGTAATGGGCCTAAGGGGACTAATGGGCCTAAGTAGCTTAATGGGCCTAGGTGGCCTAATGACCTTAATGGGATTAACGAGCTTAGGGACCAAATGGGCCTAATTAGCCTCAATGTCTTAATTGGTCTAATGGACTTAATGGGTCAAAGTGTCTTAATGGGACAAAGTTGTTAATCGGTCTAATGGGCGTAATGGGCTCAATGGGCCAAATGGGCTAAGTGGGCCTGGGTGGCCTGATGGGCCTAATGTTCCTAATTTTCCTAAGTGGACTAATGTTCCAAAGTGGCCTAATGGGACAAAGTTTCATAATCATCCAAATGAGATTAATGGGCCAAATGGGCTTAATTGGCATAAGTGTCCTAATTGGCCTAAGTTTCCTAATTGGCCTAAGTGGCCTAATCAACCTAATGGGATTAATGGGCTTAGTGGGCCTAAGTGGCTTAATGGGCCTTAGTCGCCTAATCAAACAAATGGGGTTAAGTGTCTTAATGGGCCTAAGTGTCCTAATAGACTTAACAAGCCTATGAGACTATTTGGCCTAATGGGCCTAATGGTATGAATGGGCCTAATTAGCCCAAGTGACCTAATGTACCTAATGGGCCTAAGTGGCCTAATGAGCCTAAGTTGCCTAATCGGTCTAGTGGGATTAATGGGCCTAAAGGGACTAATGGGATTAATGGGCCTACTACGCCTAATGGGACTATGTGGCCTAATCAGACTAATGGGGTTAATGAGACTAGTGGGCCTAAGTGGCCTAATGGGCCTAATGGGACTACGCGACTTAATCAACCTAATGGGACTAATTGGCCTAAGTGGTCGAATGGGATGAATGGGCATAAGTGGCCCAATGGGCGTAAGTGGTCAAATGGGCCGAATGGTCCTAGGTAGCCTGGTGGGCCTAAGTGGCCTCATGGGCCTTAGTGGTCTATTGGGACTCAAGGGTCTCACTGGCCTAATAGGCCTAATGGGACAAATGGGCCTAATGGTCCTAGGTGGACAGATGAGCTGAATGAGCCTAAGTGTCCTAATGGGCCTAAGTGGCCTAATGGGTGTAATGGGACAAGCTGGCCTAATAGGCGTAATGGGCCTAGGTGGCCTAATGGGCCCAATGGGCCTAAGTGGCTTAATGGGTCAAATGGGTCAAATGGACTGAATGGGCCTAAGTGGACTAATCGGCTTAAAGGGCCTAATGAGACAAAGTGGCCCAATGGACTTAAGTGGCCGAATGGGCCTAAGTGGTATAATGGGGTGAATTTTCCTAAGTGTCTAAATGGGCCTAAGTGGACTAATAGGGATAATGGGCTTAAGTGGACAAATGGTATTAAGTGGCCCAATGGGCCTAATGGGTGTAAGTGGCCTAATGTGCCTAATTGTACTAATGGGCTGAAGTGGCCTAGTGGGATTAATGGGCCCAAGTGTCTGAATGAGCCAAATGGGCCGAAGTGGCCCAACTGGCCCAATGGGCTGAATGGGCTGAATGGGCCTAAGAGGCCTAATGGGACTAATGGGTCGAAGTGGCATGATATGCGTAATGGGCCTAAGTGTCCTCATGGTCCTAATGGGCCTAAGTGGCCTAAGTGGCCTAATCATCCTAATCGACCGAATGGTCCTAATGGGACTAAGTGGCCCAACAGGACCAAGTTTCCAAATGGGCCTTGTGGGCCAAATTTACAAAAGTGGCCAAATGTTCCTAATGGGACAAACAAGATGAATGGGCCAAATAGGCTTAAGTAGCCTAATGGGCCTAATTGAGATAATGGGACTAAGTGGCCTAATGGGCCTAAGTGGCTGAATGAGCCTAAGTGGCCCGAATGGGCCTAATGGCCCGAATGGGCCTTTTGGCCCAAATGGCCTAATGGACAAATGGGAATAATGTGTTGAATGAGCTTAATGGGATAAAGTGGCCTAATGGGCCTAATTGGCTTAATGGTACTGATGGGACTAATGGTCTGAATGGGCCTAATAGGCCGAATGGGCCTAATGGCCCGAATGGTTTGAATGGGCCTAATGGGCCCAAGTGGCCTAATGGGCCTAATGTAACTAACAGGTCTAAGGGGCCTAATGGACCTAATGGTACATAAGGGCCTAATGGGCATAAGTTTCTGAATGAGCATAATGGGCCTAAGTGGCCTAATGGGCCTAATTGGCCTAAGTGGACCAATGGGCCGAATTGGCCTAATAATGGGCCTAATAAGACTAAGTGGGCCTACTGGTCCTAATGGGTTACTAGGTCTAATGGTCCTAATGGGAATACTAGGCCTACTGGGCCTACTGGGCCTAATGGGCCTAATGGGACTAATGGGCCTAAGTGGCATAATGGGCCTAAGTGGCCCAATGGGCATAAGTTGCCTAATGGGTCTAATGGTCCTTAGTGGCCTAATGGGTCTAATGGTCCTAAGTGGCCTAATGGGACAAAGTGGATGAATGGGACTAATGGTATTAATGGAAATAATGGTCCGAATTGACAAAATGGTTCTAATGGGCCTAAGTGGCCTAATGGAACTAATGGGCCTTAGTGGCCTCATGGGCCTAATGGGCCTCACTAGCCTAATGTCACGAACTGAATCTGGTCACCATCAAAACCGACACCATACTCAGCCTGTGACAAGGTTCAAAACGGCGTTCCTGATCCCCACGAGCTGGAAGAAGTTCCCGAGTATCATAAACAGAAAATTGGGAATGATTTACCCGAGTTTATAAACTTAAAACAACAAACGAATCCAAAAAAACGAATCTGGATTTTTCAAACAAAAGCATCTTTTACAAATTTTAGAATTGAATTACACAATTTAAAACAATTCTGAAAGACCATTAAAAAGGTACAAAGCCAAAAATGATGTCCCAAAAACCACATCATGGCAAGAGGCACCGCCCTCAAGCCATCTTCACAACACTTCATCATGATGGACCACTAAAAACCCGAACCATTAGCACAAAAGATGTTCCCAAAACATCGAAAACAAAATAAGAAAGTCTACTTACACCCAAATTTATAATTAGTGTGTGAGACAAATATCAGTAGGGTACCACCACTAAGATATTCTATGTGATAGACATTCAAAGACGAAAATCTTGCAAGTTTTGGAAAACAAGAAATGCTAGTTACAATTTCCAAAGGATGCAACTTTAAATAAAAGTAGTTTTCAAGTGGGCTATTTTAAAGAATAGTTTTTTTTAAATAAAATACCAAATCTACTGAATTTTTCCATCCAATCATACTGTATTCCAATGGTAAGAATAAATCATCCAATGAGCACAAGCAATAGGAAAATAACCCCTAGGAACTAGCTCGTTGTGGGTCTCAGGTACCTTGTATCTCGGTGAAAGTTACCATCACAAATATATGTTCTTATGCACGATCCACTAATTGGGAACATACCCATAACCTAGTGGTCCCCCACCATCATCATCATCATAGTCTATTTAGTGTTGTAAGCATTAAATTTGTTACGTGAAACTGAGGCCAAACCCCACGGGATCACTATCATACTAGTACACGTCCACCCACCTAGATACCCAAGTTTCCCTCTTGTGCTCAAACAAGTTCAAAAAGGCATGAAATATAATTTTCACATGAAAATACCACTTCCACATAACAAATTCACCAGACATCCCCCATGTACATCACAAAATCCACATCATACCCCTTTTTATTCAAATTGATTTTGAAATCAAACTCACACTAAAATAGCCCACAACACTTTTCACATCTCTTTAACACTTCAACAAATCCTTTAGAAAAATTTAAAAAACCTTTCCAAGATATTCCAATTCACATAACAGCCCACACACATAACACATAATACTTCTTTAATTAAAAAAATCATTTTTCACATCACACTCACACAAAACAACCCACAACCATGTTTCACACCTCTCTTGCCATTTGATAAAACATTTCAGCACTTTATAAAACATTCTAAAAATATTTTACATCTTAAATCACCACTTTACCTTTAAAAAACCCATATTAGGTTAACAAACTCACCAAAAAGTACATAAAACACCCTTTTCCCACTTTCTTAACCAAATAAAACATTTACAATTTTCATAAAACAAACCCAAGGGGTGTAACTATGTCTTGCACACAACACCCATTTCAAAACTCTCTTTCAAGGACAAAATCACACCAAGAACCAAAGAAAGAAGAAATGGGAATCCCTTGAAACATTTATTAAACCATTATCAAGTGCTATAAAATTACCCTAAATAATACCACAAAAGATACCCATGAAAAACACACATTTTCATAAAACACTTGTAAGGAGTTTAACAAGGTTTTACACATAACACCCATCCAAAAACCCCCTTTTAAGGCCCAAATGACACCAAATAATTAAAAAAACCCAATTAGAATCCCCTTTCGACAATAATTAATCACTTTCATATGTTATAAAATACACCCAAATATTACCCCAAGAGTCACACATGAAAAACACCCAATTTCAAAACCCTCAAAACTTGGTGTGAAACATCAACCGCACCACCGCCGCACCAAAAGGGGGTGAAAAGTAACCATAAACCACAATATTTAACCAAAAATACCACTTTTTAAACCCTAGGTACGAACCCTAGCTACTGGACACATTATAACTTTAAGAAATGGTGAAGGAAACCCTATGGAATGGGAATAAATCAAAGAGAGGAAGACTTAATTACTTGGATTTGATGTTTCCCCCATCAATTCTCCCTTAAATGTTGATCTCAAAGGGATGGTGAGCGACCTTGGAGGCTTTCCATGGAGGTAGGGAACGAAATGTGGAATAATGGGGCGGATTTGGATTTATTCCGGAAGGCAATAGTAGGAAATTCAAAATGGTTTTAATGACCTAAACACCCTTGCAGGGTTTGTCTGCACGGTTTAGTAAACCGTGCGGCCTATTCTAGGCACCCAAAAACCTTCCATAATCCTCCAAATTCAGGGGGGTACAAGGGGGAAACCAAGGTGGAAAGATAGGACAAGGGTAGGGGAGAAAATTTCCAAAAACAAATCACTCTTTCCAACCCAAAACTCATCCAACTCTTGGGTACAAACCACCTTAACAACTTCCCCCACAAGTGGTGCCACAAGGAGTGTCACTAATCCAACTCCAAAACACCACAACCTCACACCATCCCTTTGAAAAAATAGGAGTCCAATTACCATAAAATACCCCCATGGCCAATTTCATAGGTCAAGAACACAAGAGACACCAAAATTCCAAACTCAGAACACCCAGAAACCAAGGGAAAGCTAATAACCAAAAGATAACTTCGAACAAAGCATGGAATTGAAAATTTGGGTGTGAAAATTCTCCCCACCACAAATATTTCCACCCCCGGAAAGCCACAACAAGGCTAAAAGAAAAAACCAAACCAAACTGATAAACCAAGATGAACTCCTCTGACAAGTTTCACCCCCAAAAGACAAAACTCCTCCAGTGATCAATTAAGGAAGGAATACCCTCACAAAAAAACGTACATCACTTTCCTAAAATGATCAAGAAAATTCAGATTTTATCCCAAAATAAAACTCCTCAAACCCTATTTGAACAAGATTCCATCAATTTACCCAAATGAACAACAACAACGAACAAGGTTAAACTTACCTTATTTTAACCAAACCGTTGGGTGTTCTCTAATCCCAACATTTACCCAAGGAAGATGTAGGTAGTTAGATAGTTCCGAACAAGACTACCAACCACCAAGACAAGACCAGGGACTAATCTGAGTTACTAGTATGGGGAGACACAAATGGGCTCTCCACCATAAGAGACAACTCGAATTCTCTCAAGACAGGATCATGACACTAATAGGGGGAGGCCCGAACGGACTCCCCAGTACAAGGGGTAGACTTCCATTCGAAATTTCCGAAGGAACATACATGAGAATAATAGTGGGTCTCCCCACCATAAGAACCAACCATATTAACTGACTATCATGGGACATCATAGGAAGAACCCAAATTTAAAGAGTTGGGATGGTCTCACGGTCAATCCGCACAGTTTGGGAAATCATGCACTAACTGTTTGCATCCTTCTATTGCATGGTTTTCTAAGAAATGGTTACTACTAACCATGTGAAAAAAGTGCACTTAACCTATCTAGACAAATTTCAAACCTTTCTCCAAAAACTCTTTGAATGACCCTGGGATTTCCCCTGACTAAGCTCCAGCTTCTCTCCTAGACCTATGATTGGAGCTCAAATGATTGAAGTGTCTTTAGACTCATAGTAAGGCTTTGAAAACCCCTGAATAGAACTTCTTCTTCTGGTTCTACAAACAACTACACCAAAAACCCCAACGGGTTTACCAAGACAAAACACACACCAAAACTCAATTTACCCTAACCTGACATTTCACTGAAATAAGGGCCTAGAGGATGCACACACATAACACCTTGTTTCTTTGGGTGATAAACAATAGAAGGAAATGACACATATAAACACCTTCCTCTGAAACATAGTATTTTGAAGTTTTACCAAGGAAGACATACTCCCAACATAACAGAGACTCTCAAAAGATTGTATGACCTTCACCATTATAGTCAAACGAGCATAAGACATCACAAGTCATCACTAAACATGACCATTGCGACTGATAGGAACAATAAAAGGAAAGGGATCTTATGTCAAGTCCCAAACAATACACGATTCTGGAAAGTGTCCATAATATCTACCCATGACCAGATTTCCTACACTGGTGGTTTAACATGAACTCCTACTTTGAAGAGACTACAAAGGACCTATAGGCCCTCTTAGAAACCATCCAAATACTCATCCATACTAACAACCCCAAACCACTTTCACATTCGACGAATCAAGTAGTTTAAGAAAATAAGATCTCTTTCATCCTTTTACGACCACTATCCCGCTACAAGAGGATGTGAAAAACCAAGAAAGGAAATGGTGTAGACTCAATATCCAAAGCTTGATAAAAATATTCCTTATATTGATCTACTATAGGGTCTTCCAGCGGAGAAATAATTTTGGTTTCACTTCAGTTGTGCACTAACCCTTAATGGGGGCATACCTTATCTAATAAGAGAACCCAATGACCCAACCAACCTGGTCCATTGGTCAATACATACCACAACCAGATCCAAACATATGAGGGGAACCCCCGTAAAGGCTTCCCATAACATTTCTCAGGGGAGACCACTAACCAGACCTTCAACCCAGCTTACCAACCAAACACAAACCCAAAACACCATTCAAACAAGAGGGGTTCTTGGAATCAAAACATCCCAAAACGTAAACATTTTCAAAAACACATAATAAACACCATCCTAAACCAGTCATCAAGACATCATGTTTTCTTTTAAAATAATATTTTTGAAAATAAATGGTTCAACGATTAGTGTATCCACCAATGGTACCCCATGGGCCTCACACATGCAAGTTTCTATGCCACACCGAGCACCATCCTCATATCCATCCCAAAACTCATCCAACCATGCCATCAACCATCCATCATCCCATATAACCCCACGAATGTGGTCACTCATGGAAATACTAAAGGATAAAACAAAAAATTCTTTCCACTTTTCAAAACCAAAATAGTCAACCAATACTTCCTTTTTCTAAAAACCGCTAACCAAAAAATCAAACCCAAATTATAACTTACCAAAATTTTCAAAAAAAACAATAATTCAAATGAAAACTCACTTTCAATATATTCACATCAATTTCAAAACATCTCATCCCATTAAAACACCTTTCAATAGTTTATAAAACTCTATTAGAAACACTTTTTCATAACCAACTTTTACATAGTTCCTGCTTTCAAAAGAGGTGTAAACACACCATGTTCCCTTTCAAAAAAATTCTGAAATTTCAGTTCCACAATTTCAAAAATCAAACCCTTCCCTCTTTATTAGAAAATAATTTCACAAAAACTTTATGCTTCTTAAAACCATGTCATTTTTTTCTTTAAAACCGAGGGCACAAGACAGTGCGAGGGGAAACTAGTTTTGGTGGGTGACTTGGACATATGGTTGGAGGCCATATGACAATCACTTAACTATCACAGAGAGTTTTCTAGGGAAATATCCCCAGCTCTACATGGATTTCCAGACCCTACAAGATCATTGAGACCATTAACCCAACTCTCTTTTCATTTCCCCTAATCATCATTAAACCAAGAAAACCAAAGGACTTAGATAAATCCTGACTTCCCCTCGCGACTAGAATCCCATCATGAGGTGTGATGGATAGGCACACTACCCATAACCAAAAATTAAATTCCTGAAAATCCTATCTCCAGACTATCCCGACTATTCCCAAAATAACGTGACCCATAGAGTTAACCTGAACCTCCTTTGATATCATTTTTTCATGAATCGAATATAGTCGCCATCAAAACCGTCACCATACCTGGCCCGTGACAAGGCCCGAAGGGCATTCCCAATCACCATGGGCTGAAAAAATTTCTTGGGTATCATAAACTGAAAATTGGGAATGATTTACCCTAGTTTATAAAATTAAAATAACAAACGAATCCAATAAAATGAATCTGGATTTTTCAAACAAAATCATATTTTACAAAATTCCAGAATTGAATTACACAATTTAAAAAAATGTTCAAAGACCATTACAAAGATAAAAAACTAAAAATGACAGCCCAATAACCTCCTCATGGAAAGAGGCACCACCCTCAATCCATCTCCACAACACTTCATCATGAAAGACCTCTAAAGGCCCGAACCATTTGCACAAAAGTTGTACCCAAACCTACGACAACAAAATAATCAAGTAAAATTACACACAAAGGTGTGAGTAGGGTGTGATAAAAATCCCAATAGGATAACACAACTAAGAGATCCCATGTAATAGACATTAAAAGATGAAAATATTACAGGTTTTGGTAAACAAGAAATGCTAGTTACAATTTCCAAAGGATGCAAGTTTAAATAAAAACAATTTTCAAGTGGGATATTTTAAAGAATCGACACTTTTAAATAAAATACCAAAGCTACTAAATTTTTCCATTGAATAATTACATATGATGAAGGTAAGAATAAATCATCCAATGAGAACAAGCAACAGAAAAATAACCCCTAGGCACTAGCTCGCTGTGGGTCCCAGGTACCACGAATCTCCGTGAAAGTAACCATCATAAATATCTGTTTTTGTCCACGGGCCACTATTAGGGAACATAACCATAACCTAGTTCCCCCACATAATCATCATAATCATAGTTTATTTAGTGTTTTAAGCATCAAACTTGCTACGTGAAACAAAGGCCAAACCCCACAGGATCACTAGTATACTAGTACATGTCCACCCACATAGATACTCGGTTTTCCCTCTTATTCTCAAACAAGTTCAACAAGCCATGAAATATAATTTTCACATGAAAATACCACTTCCACATCACAAATTCACCAAAAATTCCACATGTGCATCACAAAATTCATATCATCCCCCTTTTTATTCAAATTGATTTTGAAATAAAACTCATACCAAAATAGCCCAGAACACTTTTCACATCTATTTAATACTTCAACAAATACTTTAAACATTTTTTTAAAACCTTTACAAGATAGAAAAATTAAAATAACAGCCCACACACATAACACATAATACTTCTTTCATCAAAAAAAATTATTTTTCACATCACACTCACACAAAACAGCCCACAACCATGTTTCGCACCTCTCTTTCCATTTGATAAAACATTTCAGCACTTTATAAAACATTCTGAAAATGTTTGACATCTTAAATCACCACTTTAACTTTCAAAAACTCATATTAGGTGAACAAACTCACGAAATAGTACATATACACCCTTTTTCCACTTTGCTTAACCAAATAAAACATTTAAAATTTTCATAAAACAAACCCAAGGGGCGTAACTATGTCTTGAACACAACACCCATTTCAAAACCCTCTTTTTAGGCAAAAATCACACCAAGACCCTAACAAAGCAAAAATGGGAATCCCATGAAACATTTTTTAAACCATTATCAAGTTCTATAAAATTACCCCAAATAATATCACAAAAGTTACCCATGAAAAACACACATTTTCATAAAACACTTTCAAGAAGTGGAATAAGGTTTTACACATAACACCCATTAAAAAACCCCCTTTTGAGGCCCAAATGACACCAAAGCATTAAAAAACCTGAATTGAAATCCCATTTAATCACTAATAAATCACTTTCATATGTTATAAAATACACCCAAATATTAATCCAAGATTCACACATGAAAATCACTGAATTTCAAGCTAAAATGAAACTATAAAATGAAACGATTAACCAAATTCATAAAAAACAGTTTTCGTACCATAAAAAACATATGAGGAACATGAAAAATAAATAAATCAAGCATGATAACTCATAAAGTAATGTATACATATGGAATCATCTACCTTTTGTATCGAAACCCTCAAAACTTGGTTCCAAACATCAACTGCACCACCGCCACACCACAAGGGGGTGAAAACCAACCCTAAACCATAAGATTTCACTAAAAAGACCACTGGTTAAGCCCTAGGTATGAAACTTATCTACTGGACACATTATAACTTCAAGAAAGTGTGAAAAAAACCTTATGGAAAGGGAAGAAATCAAAAAGTGGAATACTTACTTTCATGGTTTTGATGTTTACCCCATCAAATCTCCCTTCAAAGTCGAGGTCCAAGGGAGGGTGAGCGACCTTGGAGGCTGTCCATAGAGGTAGGGCATGAAATGGGGGAATAATGGGGGCAGATTTGGGTTTATTCTGGAATGGAAAATTTTGAAATTCAAAATGTTTTTAATGACCTAGACACCCTTGCATGGTTTAGCTGCATGGTTTAGTAAAATGTGCGGCCAAACCATACGGCCTATTCTAGGAACCCAAAAACCTTCCATAATCTTAAAAATTCAGGGGGTCTAAGGGAGAAACCAAGGGGGGAATATGGGACAATAATAGGGAAGAAAAATTCCCAAAACAAATCACTATTTCCAACCTAAAACCCATCCAACTCTTGGGTACAAACCACCTTAACAACTTTCCCCACAAGTGGTGCCACTAGGAGTGCCACTAATCCAACTCCAAAATTCCACAACCTCACACCATACATTTGAAAAAATAGGAGGCCAATTACCATAAAATACCCCCAAGACCAAGTTCATAGGTCCAAAACACAAGAGACACCAAAATTCCAAACCCAGAACACCCTAAAACCAAGGGAAAGATAAGAACCAAAAGAGAACTTCAAATAAAGAATGGAATTGAAAATCTAGGTGTGACACCTAATGAGACTTAATGGTAATAATGGGGCTAAGTGTCCTAATGGGTTAAAGTGGACAAATGGTTATAATGGGCCTAATGGGCCTAATAGGCCTAATGGGCCACAGTGGACAATGGGCCTAATGGACCTAACGAGCCTAAGTGGCCTAATGGATCTAATGGTCCTAATGGGCCAAAATAGATGAATGGGAATAATGTACCTAATGGGTATAATGGACCAAAGTGGGAAAATTGGCATAACGGGGACTAAGTGGCCTAATGGGCCTATTGGTCCTAAGTGTCTTAATGGTCCAAATGGGCCTAACTGGCCTAATGGGAAAAACTGAATGAATGGGCCTAATGGGCCAAATAGGAACAATGGGCCTAATGATATGAAGTGGCCAAATGGTTCAAATGGGCCTAAGTGTCCTAATGGGCCTAATTGTCCAAATGCGCCTAGGTGGCCTAATGGGCCTAAGTGGCCTAAGTGGATGAATGGGCCTAATGGGCCTAAGTGGCCAAATGGGACAAATGGGCCTAAGTGGATAAATTAGCCCAATGGACCTAAGTGGTCTAATGGGCCTAAGTGTCCTTATGGACCAAATGGGTTAATGGAAATAAGGGGCCTAATGGACCTCAGTGGCATAATGGGACTAATGGACCTCAATAGCCTAATGGGCCTAATGGGCTTCAGTGGACTATGTGGATTGATGGGCCAAATGGGCCAAATGGTCCTAAGTGTCCTCATGGGCCTAATGGGCCTTAGTGGACTAATGGGCCTAATGGGACGAATGAGCCTAAGTGGACTAATGGGCCTAAGTAGTCTAATGGGGCTTAGTGGACTAATTTTCATAAGTGTCCTAATGGGATTGATGGGCTGAATAGGCTTAAGTGGCCTAAGGGTCCTAAGTGTCCTAATGGGGCTATTGGGCCAGATGGGCTTAATGGGCCCGATGGGCCTAATGGGCCTAAGTGTCTTAATGGTCCTAAGTGGCCTAAGGGGACTAAGTGGACTAATGGGACTAATGGTCCTAAGTGTCCTAATGGGCCTAAGGGGACTAAGTGTCCTAAGGGGCCTAAGTGGCCTAATGGGCCTAATGGGTCTAATGGGACTTAATGGTCTAATGGGCCTAATGCACCAAATTTTCCTAAGTGGCATAATGGGATTAATGGGTTGAATGGGACTAAGTAGTCTAATCAGCCTAAGAGGCCTAATGGACATAAGGGGACTAAGGGGCCTAATGGGTCTAATGGTCCTAAGTGGCCTAAGGGGCCTAAGGGGCCTAAGCAGCCTAATAGTCCTAATGGTCCTAATGAAACTGATGGGCCTAATGCTCCTAGTTGGACTAATGGGACTTAGTGTCCTAATGGGTCTAATGCCCCGAATGGGCCTAAGTGTCATAATGGGCCTAAGGGGACTAGGTAGAATAATGGGCCTAAGTGGTTGAATATGCCTAAGTGGCCTAATGGGACTAAGTAGCCAAATGGTCCTAAGTGGCATAATGGGTTTAGTGGGCCTAATGTTCATAATGGGTCTAATTGGGCTAATTGGTCTAATGGGACTAATGGTCCATATGGGCCTAGGTGGTCTAATGGGCCTAATCCAATGGGATTAATGGGGAAATTGGACAAATGGGCCTAAGTGGACTAATGGGACGAATAGACCTAAGTGGCCTTATAATGGCCTAGGCCCTCGTGGTCCATTAATTTGTCAAAATATGGTTCTTGGGGTGACTTGGATTCCATGGGTGAGTTAGGAGGGCGTTAGTGTCGGTGGTAGGGTGTCTCAACTCCATCAGTATCTACACGATGACTCACACATACTCAACTAGGTAGAGCTGGATATTGAGGACGATGTGACGTTTGTAGAGTAACCAATGAGGATCAAGGATCATGAAGAGAAGGTGCTTTGTGGATGAACCATTCCCTTGTTTCGTGTGTTATAGACGCATGGTGTCCTTGAAGAGAGTACCTGGGAACGAGTGGCATAGATGTGTGCCCAGTACCTAGAGTTGTTTTGAGTTTTGTTTTGTGTTGTTTTTTCGTTGACTATGACGTAATTCTTGACCTATTTTTCTATGAGATGAGTTGTTTACCTTGTTCTTTGAATGTGTGTGAAAAGTACTCAACATGGGGGGGATCTGATCCCTAATTGAGACGCATTAAGGTGGATGTGATGAAACCCATTCAGGCGAATCAGTGCCACCCAAAGAGGATAGTATCTTGACATAGAGGAATGGACTCCCTAATCCATATGTCTCAATGATGTGACCTTTATGTGCTTGTGTGGTAACTTGGGGGAGAATAGTGGTGGTGTATCCATGGTCATTCACGAGATAGATGAGGGAGGGGTGTTCCTAGATATTGAGGTTTTTTCCCACTTTCAAACAACTCTAGGGTGGTTTTTTCCCTTAAAGGTATCTTATGAGGTGGTTGTTTGGACCCCTCTCTTTTTTGGGGGTTTATTCTAGATTCTTGAGGATGAGAATAGTTTGAGAGGTATCTGATGTAATAGATCAAGCCCTTTTAGTCCTTTAACTTTTCAAATTCTGGTGCTTGGGATAACCTAGACGCTATGGGTGAGTCAGGAGGGCGTCGGTGTCAGTGGTGGGGTGTCACCATGATGTCGCCTATTGGTGCCACCGATCGGTCTCACTGACCGATGCCACACCTGAATGGTTCCACTGTAGAGTTTTGGGGTTTATTCCCCTAGTTTTCCCATGACATCTCTTTTAAGTTTTATTACCTCTTTTAAAGTGGTTTAAGTCCATTTAATCCCATAAATGGTATCTAAAATCCTCTAATGGTGGAGAAACCATGTGTCACACCTTTTCCACATTTACAACTTAGCCCCTCTTATATGTTTTCTTTGTTTAAAGGATATCCATCAACTTGCAGCCATCCATGGGCCTATCTTCACCGTCTCAGAGTAGAATTATTAAATCTAAATTAATTCCATCGTGTGTAATTGCCCATCCACATGGTGAAACCATGGTCCACCTTTTAAGAAGTTTGAGATTTCATATCCTGTAACTCTAGGATCTAGCATTTTATCACACAGAGATCTTATTATTCCTCATTTCCTTTATTTTCCTTGGTGCACTTGGAGTCCCTCATTTGGAAACAAATTGTGCACCCATGCTGGATCTCTTCCCACTCAGCCTTCAATCCTTCAAGTTTTCTTTTCCTGTAATTCGGGAATCCTTAGTTCTTGAAATGAGGATAAAACTTCAATCCTTGATCATCCAAGTAGGGTTTTTATTTCATCTCTCTTTACTGTGTATCATGCGGGGTGAGTGTGATAATGTTTACTTTAGGATGTGGATGAAACCAAACCTTAATGAAGATAATAATCATACCTTTAAAGGATGAAGGGGTGTAAATGATGAGGATGTTTCTGTATTCATTTATCATATTTTGTTTATGTTTTGAATTGTATGGGCTTATTCCCATTGAAAATTGTGTCTATTAGTGGTCCTTTCTTGCACACTAATGAACCTCTATTTTTCTAGATAATCTTGTGATTGAATGGATATAACATGGGAAATGGTTAATCGCATAAAGTTGGTCGATAAAATGGATTCCCAGTGAATAAGAATCCTTGTGTGATCACCCTTGTTAATCAAATGGAAATAAGGAACTTGATAAATGGTGTGGATAAATCTGGAAACTCCCTTTCTCTATTATGCTAATAAGAACATGGTTGTTCTGCTTGATGCTTGTGTGGGGACGTGGATGGGGATGGGATATCCTATTATTCATTTGTTTTTTTATAGATATGAGGTCATGTAGGGCCATATGTTGGGGGTTGGTTTGGTTCCAGCACTTTGAGGGATATCATGGATCCCTTTTGTTGTCGCGACTTTACAATAAAACTGGGTGTGAATGCTTAAATTGCTGCTTGGTTGTTTTCCTTTAGTTATTGTCTTGACTTGTGGCTATGCTTGTTAGTTTCCCAGTAGTGAAGTAATATTTAAACGAAATCACTTGAACATGATAATAGGAATGGGTACACTAGAGGATTGTTTTCCAAAAATGGATTGTGCTCTGGTTGTGGCTGTTGTGTGTTCGTGCATGTAGGAATAATAACAAGGGTGGTTGTGCTCTAGTTGTGTATGAGATAACTGTCTATTTCAGAAATCTTTGGTTGGGATGAGTGTTTGTTAATTATATGTATAAATTTAGTTCTTGTGTTTCTTATTCTCACCCCACCCATGTTGAGCACTTCGTGTCGAATACCCCCATTTCATGGGGGAGGGTGTTTTTCCCAAAATTCTTATGAGTGGATGGTTAATAGCTCCTTTATTCTTCCTCTCCCAGGTATCCCAAGACTCTTTGGGAAGGCTGTGATAGCCTAAGGTTCAATATGTCCCAAGACTCTTTGGGCAGGGTGTGTTGTGGTGGTTGGACCAGGTGTGTACGAGTAGATCTTTTCCCAAGTGTCTTTTGGATGAGGCCCGAGTGTCTTCAGGTCCGGTAGTGGTTGTTGTGGCCCAGGTGTTTGTAGTTATAGTGATGTTTGGTTGTTGTGGCCTGGGTTTTTACGGGCATAGTGATGTGTGGTTTTTGTGGCTTGGGTGTCTGCGGGTAGGATGCTTGGTTGTGGTGGCCCACATGGTTGTTGTTGGGTAAATAGTGGGATTTTAGTGGAACTTACAAGGGAGTTTTGATGTATAGTATGTCCTAAATAACCAGTGGGAAAGTGGTGTGGGGTACCCAAATATCGATGTGATATTACTATTACTTTACCTAACTTGCGTGATTTGGGAAGTGTGCCTTGGTGAGGCTAGGTGGATAGTTTCTTTGCTAGGTGTTTTGGTTATCTCTATTTCTCACGGGGAATTAGAATTCCTCCCCACTTTTTTATGAGTTTTTGGTTTTCCCTACTGAGTATACCTATATACTCACCCTATGTAAATAAAACTACTTTCAGTTTTCTAGGAGGACTTTGAAGACCGTGTCAGACCTTACTAGCTTGGGTGTTAGTATAATCGTCGTTGCTGCTTTTATTTCTTTTGGTATTTTCCTTTGGAGTTTTATTGTACTTTTTAGCACTTTATTTTGTACATGTATGTGGAAAAGGGGGTTTTGGATTTACTTTCAATTTCTTTTTTTGGATTTTTTTGAGATTTACGGTCTTATATCCCAATCCTATTAAATAAAAATGGTAATGCCTTCCATTTTAAGTGATATTATATACCTTTGGTGCTAGTTTCCACTACAGGGCCTATTTATGGCAGGATTCAGGGGTAATTATCTCTCCTTAAACTTGAATAAGGAAGGGTATCACAATTATCTATCCCTTTCTTCATCTTGGTGAAGGTGGGTTGTGACAGGCCTAATGTGCCTCATGGGCCAAAGTGGCCTAAAGGGATTAAGTGGCCTAATGGTTATAATGGGCCTAATGGGCCTAATGGATCTAAGTGGCCTAATGGGTCTAATTTTCATAATGGGAATAATGGGAAATATGGGCCTAAGTGGCCTAATGGGCCTAATCTAATGGGTTTAATGGGCCAAATGGACCTAAGTGGCCTAATGGGATGAATGTGCCTAATGGTCCGAAGTGGAACAATGGGCCTAATGGGCCTAAGTGGTCAAATGGGCCTAATGGGAGTAATGGTCCAAATGGGTCTAATGGGCCTAATGGATATAATGGGCCTAATGGGACTAAGTTTCCTAATGGGCCTAATGAGCCTAATCAATAAACCTGATGGCTCCACACTCTCCTGGCTCCCAATGCTCTCCCTGCCTCCTCTTCCCCTCCTAGGGTTTTGAGGGTCTGCTCGACGATGATGGTGGAGCTTCACCTAGTCCATCCTCTTATTTATATTTATTTCTTTTTATTACCTCTCAAAAGATGTGTATTTTTTTGTGTGGTCATCATGCATTGCTCACCACCCCTCTTTCAATTTATCCCTATGCATCGGAACCCCATTCTGGGTATGTGTGTGTAGGTTCTTTAGATTTCTTGGGTCATCACTCATGAGTGCATCCAATGCCTTCTTTCTCCTCTACCCATGCTGGATTACCCATCACGTTGGTCTCTACTTTGGTCGATCTTGATTAGAGATCTAGGCCTACTTGGGATGGTGCTAGAGTAGCGCTGATAGTGGTCTCACCTCGAGTTCATTCCTCAATTTGGATCCCTCTCTATTTTGCAGATGCAGATTAAGGTCTCGTATGGTGATTTTGTTTGGGATTGATTTTGTTTCTATGTTATTGGTTCTCTATTTTGTTTGACCGATGTGGTTTCTAGCTTGGTCCCCTACCGAGGCATCCATCTGCTCATCCTTGTTGTGCTCTTTAACCTGCCAGTCTGGTGCACGAGTCTTCGTGGAGGTTTTGGGTGGTGTAGTTCGAAGGGATTAGGGTCTCTGAGAGGGATAATGGACCATCTTTGAAGGTTTGAATGGTTTTGATGTTCTTTTTTGATGGATTTTTTGCGGTGATGTTGGAGTTCTACGACGAAGATATGAAGACATCAGTGGAGATTAGTGGACGTCCTAGTTCGTTTTACTCTGGTTCTCGACTCCGATGATGATGGTCGACGACGACAAAGGTGGTTTTTCTACCGATGATGTGGTGACTCTGGAGATAATGGTTACGAAAAAGATGTTCGAAGTGGACGAAAATGTGGTGGTGATGATGATGGAGATAACTTCTTCAACATGCTATATTTGATGCAGTGGCTACATGATTTGTGGGATTTTTCACTGATATGAAGGTTCCTGTGGTGATGATACTCATTTCAAATTTTAAATATGTAGACTATTTTTGAAATTTTTATATGTGTCATGTTGTATGGTGTACGGTTCCTACTTTTTCCTCAAAGTGGATTTTATGAAAATTTAGAAAATGATTTGGAGGGCCTAATGGGCCAAAGTGGTCAAATATGCCTAATGGGCCTAAGGGCCTAAGTGGCCTAATGGGCCTAATTGGACTAAGTGGCCTAATGATATGAAGTGTACTAATGGGCTCAATGGCCCTAAGGGGCCTAATGGTTCTAATGGCCAATGGGGCCTAATGGGTCTAATGGGCCTAAGTGGTCGAGTGCATCTAAGTGGCCTAATGGGACCAATGGGACTAATGGGCATAAGTGAACTAATGGGCATAAGTGTACTAATGGGACTAATGGGCCTTAGTGGCATAATGGGCCTAAGTGGCCCAATGGGCCCAATGGCTAACGGGTCTAATGGGTCTAATGGGCCTAAGTAGCCAAATGGGCCAAATGGGCCTAAGCAGCCTAAGTGGCCTAATGGGATCAATGGGCCTAAGTGGAATAATGGGCCTAAGTGCCTCAGTGGCCTAATGGGTCTAATGAGCCTAAGCGACATAAGTGACCTAAGGGGCCTAATGGGCCTAATGGGCTTAATGGGCCTAAGTGGCCTAATGGGCCTAAGTGGCCTAATGGGCCTAAGTAGCCTAATGGGCCTAAGTGTCATAATAGGCCTAAGCAGCATAAGTGGCCTAAGTGGAAAAAGGGGCTTAATGGGCTCAATGGCCCTAAGTGGCCTAATGGGCCTAAGTGGCCTAATGGGCCTAAGTGGCCTAAGGGAAAAAATGGGCCAAATGATCTTAATGGACCAAAGTGGGATAATGGGCCTAAGTTTCCAAATGGGCCTAAGTGGCCTAATGGGCCTAAGTGGCTTAAGTGGGCTAATGGTCCTAATGGGCCTAATTGGCCTAATGGGAATAATGGGCCTAAGTGGCCTAATGGTGCTAATGGGACTAATGGTCCTAATTTTCCTAATGGGGTGAATGGGCCTAATTGGCCTAGTGGGCCTAATGGGCCTCAGTGGTCTAATGGGCCTAAGTGGCCTAATGGGCCTAAGTGGTCTAAGTGGCCTAATTGGCCTAGGTGTCCCAATCAGCCTAATGGGACTAATTGCCTGAATGGGCTTAAGTGGCCTAATGGGCCTAATGGGTTGAATGTACCTAATGAGCCTAATGTTCCTAAGTGGCCTAATGGGCCTAATGGGCATAATGTTCCTAATGGGCCTTTATGGGCCTAAGTTGACCAATGGGCCTAAGTGACCTAATCAGCCTAATGGGATTAAGTGGACTAATGGACCTAATGGGTCAGTTGGTCTTAAGTATCCTAATGGACCTAATGGGCATAATGAGCCTAAGTGGCATAACCGGCGTAATGAGCCTAATAGGCCTATGCATCCAAATCGTTTTAATGGGGAAAATAGAACTAAGAGGCCTAATGGTTTGAATGGGCCTAATGGGTCAAGTGGGATTAATGGGCCTAATGGTCCTAAGTGGCCTAAGTGTCCTAATGAGCCTAATGGGCCTAAGTGGCCTAATGAGCCTAATGGGCCTAAATGGCCTAATGGGCCTAAGGATCAAATGGGCCTAAGTGGCCTAATGAGTTTAATGGGATTAAGTGGATAAATGGGCCTAATTGGCCAAATGGGTCTAATAGGATTAAGTGGACTAATGGGCCAAATGAGCCTAAGTGGACTAATCGGCCAATTGAGGCTAAGTGGTCTAATGGGTCTAATGGGCCTAATGGGATTATTGGGCATAATGGATCCACTAGGCCAAATTGGACCAATGGGCCTGAGTGGCATAGTGGCCAAATGGTCCAAATGGGCCTAAGTGTCCTAATGGCCCCATTAAGCCCCATTCGGCCTAATAGGCCTAATGGTCTTAATGGGTTGAGTGGACCAGTTGGGCCTAAGTGGCCTGATGGGCCTAATGGGCCTAATGGGATTAATGGGCCTATTGGGCCTAAGTGGACTAATAGGTCCATTATGAAAAATTTGCCTAATAGGTGTAATGTCATAATGGGCATAATGGGCCTAAGTGGCCCAATGGGCTCATTATGTTCAATTCAGCATAATGGGCCTAACGACCGAATTGCCCTAATGGACCTAATGGGCCTAATGGGCCCAATGGGTTGAATGGGTCTAAGGGGACTAATGGTCCAAACTGAACAAATAGGCCTAAGTGGCCCAATGCACCTAATGGGCCTAATGGACCTAATGGGCATAAGGGGGGAAATGGGCATAATGGGTCTAAGGGGGCTAATGAGCCTAAGGGGTCTAATGGGCCTAAGTGGCCTGAGTGACCAAATAGACCTGATGGGACTATTGGGCCTATTGGGCCTAAGTGACCTAGTGGGCTTAATGTTCCCGATGGCCTAATTGGCCTAAGGGGCCCAAGGGGTCTAAGGGACCTAATGAGCCTAAGTGTCCTAATGGGCTTAAGTGGCCTAAGTGACCTAATAGGGCTAATGGGATGATTGGACTCATTGGGCCTAAGTGACCTAATGGGATGAATGGTCCCATTATGGTCAATTAGGCCTAATGGGCCTAATGGCCTAATTGGACGAATGGGCTTAAGGGGACCAATGGGCCTAATGGGTCTAAGGGGCCTAATGGGCCTAAGTAGTCTAATGTGTCTAAGTGGCCTAATGGAAATATTGGGCCTAAGTGTTCTAATGGTGCCAATGGGCCTAATTGGTCGATTATGGATAATTCAGCCTAATGGGTCCAATGGGCCTAAGTGGCCTAATGGGTCGAAGTGCCCCAAGTTTCCTAATGAGCCTAATGGGCCTAATGGTTTCAATGGGTGTAAGTGGCCTAAGTTTCCGAATGGGCCTAATGGCTCTAATGGTTCTAAGTTTCCTAAGTTTCCTAATGGGACAAATGGGTCCAATGGGCCTAATGGGTCTCCAATGTGTCTAAGTGGCCTAATGGGCCTTAGTGGCCTAAGTTACCAAATGGGCTTAATGGGTCCAATGGGTCTAAGTGTTCAAATGGGCCTAAGTGTCCTAAGTTTCCTAATGGGTCTAATGGTCCTAATGGGTCTAATGGGACTAAGTGACCTAATGGTCCTAATGGGTCTAATGGGCCTAATGGGCTGAATAGGTGGAATGAGCCTAAGTGGCCTATTGGGCTGAATAGGACTAAGTGGCCTAATGAACCTAATGGTCCTAATGGACCCAATGGTCTTAAGGGGTCCAATGGGCCTAATGGGTCTAAGGGGCCTAATGGGCCTAAGTGGCCTAAGTGACCTAATAGACATAATGGGACTATTGGGCCTATTGGGACTAAGTGACCTAGTGGGCCGAATGGGCCTAGTGGACAAATTAGCCTAAGGGGCCCAATGGGGATAATGGGTCTAAGGGGACTAATGGGCCTAAGTATACTAATAGGAATAAGTGGCCTAAGTGACCTAATGGGATAATTTGAATCGTTGGGCCTAAGTGACCTAATGGGATGAATAGGCCCATTATGGTCAGTTCGGCCTAATGGGCCTAATGACCTAACTGGCTAAATGGGATTAAGGGGCCTAATGGGTATAATGGGTCTAAGGGGACTAATGGGCCTAAGTAGCCTAATGTGCTGAAGTGGCCTAATGTTCATATTGGGCCTAAGTGGTCTACTGGGGCCAATGGGGCTAATTGGCCGATTATGGATAATTCAGCCTAATTAGTCCAATGGGCCTAAGTAGCTTAATGGGTCAAAGTTCCCCAAGTTGCCTAATGAGCTTAATGGGTCTAAAGGTTCCAATGGGTGTAAGTGGCCTAAGTTTCCTAATGGTCCAAGTGGGTCTAATTGGTATAAGTGGCCTAATGACCCTAAGTTGCCTAATTTGCCTAATGGGCCTAACGGGCCTAATGGGTCCAATGGGCCTAATGGGTCCAATGGATCTAAGTTGACAAATGGGGCTTAGTGTCCTAAGTTACCTAATGGGCCTCATGGGTCCAATGGGTCTAACTGGTCGAATGGGCCTGATTGTCCTAAGTTTCCTAATGGGTTTAATGGGCCTAATGGGTTTAATGTGCCTAACTAGCCTAATGGGCCTAATGGGTCTAATGGGGCTAATGGGTTGAATGGGTGTAATGGGCCTAAGTGGCCTATTGGGCTGAATGGGCCTCATTGGCCAAATGGGCCTAAGTGGCCTAATGGGCCTAAGTGGGCTAAGTTTTTTAATGGGCCTAATGGGTCCAATGGGCCTAAGTGGCCAAAGTTACCTAATGTGCCTAATGAGATGAATGGACCTAATGGGTCCAATAGGCCTAATAATTCCAATGGGCCTAAGTGTTTTGAGTTGCCTAATGGGTCGAAGTGGCCTAATGGGCTTAAGTGTCCTAATGGGCCTAATGGGATGAAGTGGCCAAATGAGCCTAATGGGAACAAGTGGCCTAGCAAGCCTGATGGGTCGAATGGGCCTAATGGGCATAAAGGGTTGAATAGGTGTAAGTGGCCTGATGGGATTACATTGCCTAAGTTGCTTAATGGGCATAATGGGTCCAATGGGTCTAAGTGGCTCAATGAACCTAAGTGGCCTAAGTGATCTAAGTTGCGTAATGGGCCTAATGGTCCTAATGGGTCTAATGGGCCTAAGTAACCTAATCGGCTTAATGGGTCTAATGGGACTAATGGGTCGAATGGGCCTAATTGGCCTAATGGGTCGAAGGGGTCGACTGAGACTATGTGTCCAAATGGGCATAAGTGGCCTAAGTTACCTAATGGGACTGATGGTTCTAATGGGCCCATGTGGCCTAATGGGCATAAGTGGCCTAAGTTTCCAAATGGGGCCAATGGGCTGAATGGGCCTAATGGGCCTAACGGGTCCAATGGGCCTAAGTGGCCTAAGTTGCCTAATGGTCCGAAGTGGTCTAATGGGACTCAAGTGCCTAAGTGTACTAATGGTCCTAATGGGCCGAAGTGTCCTAATGGCCTCCTTGGGCTAAGTGACCCAATGGGCCTAATGGGCCTAAGTGGTCAAATGGGCCTAATGGGATAATGGGACTAAGTGGCCTAATGGGCCTAATGGTTGAATGTGGCCTAATGGGCCTAATGGGACTAAGTTACGTAATGGGCCTAAGTGGGCAATATGCCTAATGTGCCTAATTTCAATGATTTATGAAACTTGGTTGACAAAAAAATCCAAAGGGGGGATTGTTTGGACCATGCTGATGAGGAAGGTGTTTGTTTTCATGTGTTGTCTTTCATTGTCAAGGAAAGATTTTGAAGAAATAAAATCACCTCACTTTGTATTTGGTGGAAATCGTATTGGTCATTGTTTTCAAAAGAATCAGACTCACTCTATCCATTGTAATGAGGCAAAGTTGTTTGAAAGAAAAGGCACTGAATAGAGTTGTCTTTGGTCTGGTATGTGAAAAGATCGTAATGAGGAATTTATCCCTATCTAGAAAGAGAGAATTGGTCTCATGGGGAAGGCATCTTGATGGAAGTAAATGGTCATCGTATTCATACTAGATTTGATATGAAAGAAGTTTTTGTTTTGATGGAGTGTCGAAGTCTGCTAACTATGATAAAATTAAATGTGACTTTGCTTTTCTGATTCATATTTCATAAATCATAATTTGATTGGAGAACTTATCATGCAAGCTCGATGGAAGAAAGGGGAAAAGAGGTATTCGAAATCGTATCCAGATTTATCGTATCTAGGTGGAATAGAAGAAAGAGATGATGCTAATCGAAAAGAAATCGTACCTAGTTCAATCGAAAAGTGAAATCGTACCAACTTTGGCCCATTAGTCCCATTATTCCCATTAGGCCACTTAGGCACATTTGACCCATTTGGCCACTTCGACCCATTAGGCCCATTATGACTATTCAACCCATTAGGCACATTCATCTACTTTGTCCCATTTTGCCATTTAGGCCCATTTGGCCCATTAGTCTCATTAAGGCACTTAGGCCCAATAGGCCCATTGGGCCACTCAGGACCATTAGGACCATTTGGCCACTTTGTCCCATTAGGCCCATTATGCCCACTCATCCACTTTGGCCCATTAGGACTATTAGGCCCATTAGTCCACTTAGGCCTATTAGGTCCATTAGGACCATTAGGACCATATGTCCATTCATCTACTTGGGCCCATTTGGCCACTTAGGACCAATAGGCACATTACGCCCATTGGGCCTCTAAGGACCATTTGGCCCATGAAGACACTTAGGCCCATTTTTCCCATTTGGCCACTTCAGCCCATTATGCCCATTAATCCCATTAGGCCCATTCATCCACTTTGTCCCATTAGGCCACTTTGGTACATTAGGGCCATTAGAACCATTAGGCCACATAGGCCCATTATAATCATTAGGAAACTTATCCCATTGGTCCACTTAGGTACATTGTGCCACTTAGGACCATTCGGCCCATTAGGCCCAGTAGGCCTAGTAGTCCCATTAGCCCTAGTAGGCCAATTAGGCCCAGTAGGACCATTAGGCCCACTTAATCCCATTAGGCCCATTAGTCCCATTAATCCCATTGGTCCACCTAGTTCCATTAGTCCCATTTTTACACATAGGCCCATTATACCCATTAGGTCAATTTGGACACTAAGGTCCATTATGCCCATTATGCCCATTAGGCACATTTGTCCACTTTGGCCCATTAGACCACTTAGGCCCCTCAGACCCATTATGCAACTTAGACCCATTGTGTACATGAGGCCACTTTGTCCCATTAGGGAACTTAGGTCCATTTGGACCATTTGGCCCATTAGGCCCATTTTGTCGATTAGGCCACTTTGGCCCATTAGTCCCATTGGGCCTAATCAGCCACTTCGGACTATTAGGACACTTAGTCCCATGAGGCCTATTCGACCCAATAGGACAATTAGGACCATTATGCCCATTTGGCCACTTAGGCCTATTCGACCACTTAGTTCAATTGGTCCACTTAGGCACATTAGGCCCATTAGGCCACTTAAGACCATTAGTCCCATTTGTTTACTTAGGCCCATTATGCCCATTACACCCATTAGGAGCATTAGGTCCATTTTTCCACTTAAGACCACCAAGACACTTAGGCCCATTAGATCCATTAGACCCAATAGGTCCATTAGGCCTAGTAAGTCAATTAAGCAACTTCGACCCACTAGGACCATTAGACACATCTGACCCATTCGGCTAATTAGGCCTATTAGGACCATTGGAACCTTTAGTCCCATTTGACCCATTATACCCATTGGAACCTTTAGGCCCATTCCTCCCATTAGTCCACTTCGGTCCAGTTGGCCCATTAGTCTCATTAGGACCATTAGGCCACTTCGTCCAGTTTGGCCCATTCAGCCAACTCACCCCACTAGGCCATGTCATCCCATTGGGTCCATTCGACCCATTAGGCCCATTAGAACCATTAGGACACTTAGGTCCATTAGGCCACTTAGGCCCATTAGGATTATTAGGCCACTTAGTCCCATTAGGATCATTAGGCCCATTTGGCCCATTAAGACCTTTCAGCCTATTATGCCCATTAGAAAACTGTGTCCCATTCATTCAATTAGGCTCATTGGGAAACTTAATCCCATTCGTCTCATTAATCCCATTACACCACTTAGGCCTAATTGACATATTAGGACCATTAGGCCACTTAGGCCCATTTGGCCCCTTTAGCCCAATAGGCAATTTAGGCCCATTAGGAAACTTAGGCCAATTAGGACCATTAGCCCCATTTATCCCATGATGGCCATTAGACCACTTAGTCCCATTAGGAAAATTAGGCCCATTCAACCCATTTGGATACATAGACCCATTCAGCCCATTAGGCCACTTAGACTGATTAGGCTCATTCAGTCCATTTGACTCATTCGTCTGATTCGGCCCCTTAAGCCACTTAGGCCCATTGGACCACTAAGGCCCATTAGGCCCCTTCGTCTGATTAAGACAATTAGGTCACCTAGACCCATTAGGCCACTTAGGCCAATAGGCCCATTAGGCCGATTATGCCATTTAGGCCCATTAGGTCGCTTTGGCCCATTAGTCCCTTTAGGCCACTTAGGACCATTTTTCCCATTTGGCCAATTTGGCCACTTCGGCCCATTATGACCATTAGGACACTTAGGCCCATTGGAACTATTAGGACACTTAGGCCCATTTGGTTATGATTATGCCACATAGGCCCATTAGGCCACTTTAGCCTATTAGGTCCTTTAGGCCCATTAGGCCACTTAGGCCCATTAGGCCCATTAGGTTGATTATGCCACTTAGGACCATTAGGTTGCTTTGGCCCATATTCCCTTTAGTTCGATTAGGCTACTTAGGCTCATTAGGTCCATTAGGCCCCCATTAGGCCACTTAGGCCCATTAATCCCATTAGGCCACTTAGACCCATTGCACCCATTCAACCCATTATACCACTTATGCCCATTAGGCTATGAATATTCCACCTAGGAACATTAGGCCCCTTTGGCCGATTAGGATCTTTAGGCCCATTGGTCCACTTAGGCCCATTTGGCCATGTAGACCCATTTGGCCACATAGGCCAATTCATCCTATTAGTCCCATTAGCCCCGTTAGGCCCGTTAGTCCCTTTAGGACACTTAGGACCATTGGTACCATTAGTCCACTTAGGCCCCTTAGGAAACATAGGCTCGTTCAGCCCATTAATCCACTTAGACATGTTGGGATAATCAGGTCACTTAGGCCCATTAGGCCCTTTAGGCCCATTTGGCCATGTAGGCCACTAAACAAATTATACCCATTATGCCCATTAGGCACATTAATCCCATTAGGACACTTAGGCCCATTAGGCCACTTCGTCCCATTAGGCCCATTAGGAAGCTTAGGCCCATTAGACCACTTAGCCCCAATAGGCCCATTAGGCCACTTAGGACCATTAGGCCCACTAGGCACATTTTTTCCATTAGGCCCATTAGGACACTTAGGAAAATTAGGCCCTTTTTCCGCTTAGGCCCATTAGTACACTTAGGCCCATTATAACTACTTGACACAGTAGGCCCATTTGGTTTATTTAGCCCATTAGGCCCATTATGCCACTGAGGCCCATTAGGCCCATTAGGCCAATTAGACCACTTAGGCTCATTATGCCCATAAGACCACTAGGCACATTAGGCCCGTTTAGCCAATTAGGCCCATTCAACCACTTAGGCCCATTACGCCCATTAGGTCCATCAGGCATATTAGGTCACTAAGGCCCAATAGGCCACTTAGGCCCATTATTCCCACTAGGCCCATTCGACCACTTAAGTGCATTACACCCATTAGGCCCATTAGGTTAATTAGGTAACCTAGGTTCATTAGACCACTTAGGACCACTAGGAACATTAGTTATATTCGACCCATTAGACAACTTAATCCCATTAGGATACTTAGGATCATTAGGCTGATTAGGCCCATTAGGCAACTTAGGCCCCTTAGGCCCTTTTGCCCCATTAGGCCCATGAGGCCATTAAGGCCCCTTATCCCCATAAGGCCACTTAATCCCTTTAGCCCCATTAGGCCCAGCAAGACACTGAGGCCCATTAGGCCCACTAGGCAACTTAGGCTCCTTAGGCCCATTATGCCACTTAGGCCCATTAGGCCACTTAGGCCCATTAGGTTGATTAGGCCACTTTGGCACATTATGCCCATTAGGCCACTTCAACCCATTGTGCTCATTAGTCCATTTAGGCCCATTAATCCCATTAGGTCGATTAGGCCACTTAGGCCCATTCGACCAAATAGGCCACTTAGGCCCATTAGGCCCAATTGGCCACTTAGGTCCATTAGGACACTTTTTCCCATTAGGCCCATTAGGCTACTTTGGCCCATTTGGCCCATTAGGCCACTTCGTCCCACTAAGCCCATTAGGTTGATTAGGCCACTTAGGCCCATTAATCCCCTTAGGACACTTAGACCCATTAGGCCCATTTGGTGCATTAGGCTACTTATTCCCATTACGCCCATGAGGCCACTTAGGCCCATTCGACCACTTAGGCCCATTGGACCACTTAATCCCATTAGACCCATTAGGCCACTTCATCCCATTAGGCACATTAGGCCCATTCGGCCCATCATGACCATTAGGCCCATTAGGCCACTTAGTCCCATTATGCCAATGAGGCCACATAGGCCTATCAGGCTACTTAGCCCCATTAGGCCACTTAGTCACATTATGTCCATTAGGCCACTTCGGCCCATTAGGACACTTCGGCCACTTAGGCCAATTAGGCCCATTAGGCCACTTAGGCCAATTAGGCCCATTAGGCCACTTAGGCCCATTAGGTCACTTAGGCCCATTATGCCACTTAGGCCCATTATGCCACTTAGGCCCATTAGTCCCATTTGGACACTTTTTTCCATTATGAAACTCAGGCCCATTAGGCCACTTAGGCCCATTAGGCCGATTAGGCCACTTTGGCCCATTTGGACCATTTCGCATGTTCATCCCATTAGGAACATTGGGCCCCTTAGACCCATTAGGAACATTAGGCCCATTAGTCTACTTTTTCCCATTAGTCCTATTTTCCCCATTGGGCCCCTTAGGCCCATTCGGTCCATTAGTCCCATTAGGCCACTTAGGCCCATTAGGAAACTTCGGCCCATTTAGAATGTTAGGCCCTTTCGGTACGTTAGGCCCATTCTGGACCTTAGCCCCATTCAGGCCATTAGGCCCATTTGGGCCACTTAGAATCATTCAGCCACTTAGGCCCATAATGCCACTTAGGCCCATTAGACCAATTAGGGTCATTAGACCACTTAGTCCCATTAGCCTCATTCATCCCATTCATCCCATTAGGCCCATTAAGTCACTTAGTCAAATTAGGCCCAATAGGCCCATTTGGCAACTTGGGCCCATTAGGCCCTTTAGGCCACTTAGGCTCATTAGGCCCATTCAGTCAATTAGGTCGATTAGACCACTTAGGACACTTAGGCCTATTAGGTTCAAGAGGCCACTTAGAGCCATTAGGCCCATTAGGCCACTTAGGCCCATTAAGACCATTAGGCCACTTAGGCCCATTCAGCCCATTAGGCCCACTAGGCCAGTTGGGCCACTTAGCATTTGTCTCATTCAGACACTTGGTCACATTAAGCCCATTAGGCCACTTCATCCCATTAGGACAATTATGCCCATTAGGCCACTTACACCAATTAGGCCCATTAGACCCATTGGGCCACTTAAGCCCGTTCCCCCACTTAGGCCCATTGCCCCATTCATCCACTTAGGCCCATTCAGACACTTAGACCCATTATCCCCATTAGGCCACTAAGTCCCATTCGGCCACTTAGGTCCATTAGTCCACTTTGGCCAATTAGGCCCTTTATGCTGATTAGGCCACTTAGGCCCATTTAACTCATTTGACCCATTAATCCACTTAGGCCCATTAGTCCCATTTGGCCACCTAGACTCATTACACCCATTTGGCCACTTCGGCCCATTGTGCCCGTTAGGCCCATTAGGCCACTTTGGACCATTAAACCATTAGGCCCATTAGGAAATTAGGCCCATTCGTCCACTTAGTCCCATTAGGCCCATTAGGCAAATTAAGACCATATATCCCATTAGGCCCATTGGACCACATAGGACACTTAGGCCCATTAGGTCCATTAGGCATATTAAACCTATTTTTCCCATGAGGCCACTAAGCCCCATTAAGCCACTAAGGTCCTTTAGGCCTATGAGGCCACTTAGGCCCATTAGCCCCATTAGGCCACTTAGGCCCATTAGGCTCCTTAGGCCACTTACGCCAATTAGGCCCATTAGGCTAATTAGGCCAATTCAGCCACTTAGGCCAATTCAGCCCATTATGCCACTTAGGCCCATTATGCCCATTGGGCCACTTAGGCCTGTTAGGCCACTTAGGCACATTAGGCCAACCAAGCCACTTAGGCCCATTAGGCTCATTAGGCCACTTAGGCCCACTAGGCCCATTAAGTCCATTATGACGATTAGGCCACTTAGGCCCATTAGTCCACTTAGACCCATTAGGCCCATTAGGCACATTCAACCCATTAGGCACCTTAGGCCCGTTAATCCTATTATACCGATTAGGTAACTTATGTCCATTAGGCCCTTTCATCCCATTAGACCCATTAGGCCCCTAGGCCGGTTAAGCCAATTGACATCATTTGGCCACTTAGTCTCAATAGGCCCATTAAGCCCATTAGGCCTATTTGGCCACTTAGGCCCATTAGGCCACTTAGTCCAATTAGTCCCATTATGCCCCTTAAGACCATTAGGCCAATTAGGAAACTTTGGCCCATTAGGCCACTATGGCCCATTAGTCCACTTAGGCCAATTGGACCCATTCGACCCATTAGGCCCATTAGTCCGTTTAGAAACATTTGGCCCATTTAAACCATTGGGCCCATTATGCCCATTAGGCTTATTAGGCAACTTTGGACCATTAGTCCACTTTGACCCATTAGGCCCATTGGGCCCATTAGGCCACTGAGGCCAATTAGTCCAATTTGAAACCTAGGAGCCTTAAGTCCATTAATTCCATTAGGCCACTTAGGCTCATTAGACAGCTTATGCCCATTAGGCCCCTTAGGCCCATTAGGCCCATTCGACCCACTATGACCATTAGGCCGATTATGACACTTAGGCCCATTAGGCTTCTTAGGTCCATTAGGTCGTTGAGGCCCATTCCTCCCATTAGGAACATTTTCCCCCAAGGCACGTTAAGCCCATCGAGCCCATTAGGCCACCCAGACCCACTATGCCACTTAGACCAATTAGGCCCCTTTGGTCCATTTGAAAACTTAGGCCCATTAAGCCCATTAGCCCCATTAGAACCATTAATCCCATTCAGTCGATTAGGCCACTTAGGCCATTTATGTCCATTAGTCTACTTTGGCCTATTAGGCCCATTTGACCCATTTAGCACCTAGGGCTATTAATCCCATTAATCCCACCAGGTCTATTATCCACCTTGGTCCCATTAGGCCCATTAGGACACTAGGGCCCATTTGGCCCATTAGGATACTTAGGCCCATTAGGCCCATTTAGTCCCATGAGGTCCATTAGGCCCATTAGGCCACTTATGCCTATTAGTCACATTAGGCCAACCACTTAGGCCTATCAGGAACATTAAGCCCATTCAGCCACCCAGGCAAATTAGGCCCAGTGGGCCACTTATGCTCATTTGGCCACCTAGGCCGATTTGGCCCATTAGGCCACCTAGGCCCATTAGGCCCAATTGTTCAATTAGGATGATTTAGCCACTTAGGCCCATTAGGCCCATTGGACACTTAGTCCATCTAGTCACATTAGACCCATTAGGGCCATTAGGACACTTAAACCCATTAGGCCTATTAGGTGACTTATGCTCATTAGGCCCACTAGGCCCATTAGGCCACTTAGGCCCCTGAGGCCCATTGGTCCAATGAGGCCCATTGGGCCCTTCCATCCACTTAATCTCATTATGCATATGAGGACACTTAGGTACATTAGGCCACTTAGTCCCATTAGGCCCATTCTTCCACTTAGGTCCATTAGGTACATTCGACCACTTAGGCCCATTGGGCCCATTAATCCACTTATACCCATTCTTCCCATTAGGCCCATTCTTCCCATAGGTCCTATCAGGCCCATGAGGCCCATAAGGCCATTAAGGCTCATTCGGACCATTAATCCCATCAGGATCATTAGGCCACTTAGGCCCATTAGGCCACTTAGGTCCATTATGCCCATTAGGCCACTTAGGCCACTTAGGCCCATTTGCCCCATTAGGCCCATCAGGCCCATTAGGCCACTTAGACCCATTGAGGCCCATTAGGGCACTTAATCCTATTAGGCCCATTATTCCACATAGTCTCATTAGGCCCATTGGGCCACTTGGGACCATTATGCTCATTGGGCCTACCAGGGCCATTAAGCTCATTAGGAATATTCGGCCACTGAGGCCCATTCGGTAAATCAGGACCATTAGGCCCTATAAGACCATTAGGCTCACTCACCCATTATAACACTAAGCCCCATGGGGGCCATTGAACCACTGAGACCAGTGAGGCCCATTAGGCCCATTAGGCCCATCAGGACCATCAGTCCCATTGGTCCACTTAGGCTCATAAGGCCCATTATGACATTTAGGTCCATAAGGCCCATTGGTCCACTAAGGCCCATTAGGCCCATTGGGCCTATCATAACAATTAGGACCATGAATAAAACTAGTCCACTAAGGCCCATTAGGCCCATTAGGCCCATCATGCCCATTAGGCGGCTTAGGCTGATTATTCCCATTAGGCTACTCAGGCCACTGAAGACCATTAGTCCCATTAATAGCATGGGGCCACTGAGGTCCATCATGCCCATTAAGCCACTTAGACCCATTAGACATATTAGGCTCATTCATCTCATTAGGTCACCAGGCCCACTAATCCCATTAGGACACTTAGGACCATTAATCCACTGAGGCCCATTAGGACCATTAGGATACTTTGGGCCATTAGTTTCATTAGGAACATTAGGCCATTAAGGCCCATTTGGCCACTTAGGCGCATGATGCCCATTTGGCCATCAGGACCATGAGGCCACTGAGGCCTAGTACTCCCATCTGACCCATCAGGCCACTTAGACCCATTAGGTACATTAGGACACTTAGGCCAATTTGGATCATTAGGAAACTTAGGCCTATTCGATCAGGATCATTCATCCACTTAGACCCATACAGCCCATTCAGCCCATCAAGCTCATCAGGCCCATCAGGCCACTTAGGTCCATTCGGCTCATTAGGACACTTGGGCCTATTAGGCCCATAATGCCCATCAGTCTCATTTGGTCACTTAGGTCCATTAGGCTCATTAGCCCCATCTGGCCACTTAGGAACATTCAACTCATGAGGCCACTTAGGCCCATCAGGTCCATTAGGCTACTAAGGTCTATAAATTTCATTAGGTAACTTAGGTCCATGACACCCATTAGGTCCATCAGGCCACTCAGGCCCATTAGGCCACTTCATCCCATTAGTCCATTTAGGCCCATTCAGCTCATTATTCCACTTAGGCCCATTAGGCCCACTAGTCCACTTAGAACAATTAGGCCCATTAGGCCACTTATGCCACTAAGGGCCATTATGCCCATTAGGCCACTAAGGTCCTTCAGGCCATTTAGGCCAATTAATCCCATTAGTCCCATTAGTCCACTGAGTTCCATTAGGCCCATTATTCCACTTAGGCCCATTAGACCACTTAGGACCATTAGTCCACTTAGGCCCATTAGGCCACTTAGGCCCATTAGGCCACTTAGGCCTATTGGGCCCATTAGGGCACTTAGGCCACTAAGTCCCATTAGGCCACTTAGGCCCATTTGGACCATTAAACCAGTTAGGAAAATTAGGCACATTATGCCCATTAGGTCCATTCGGCCACTTTGGACCATTTGGCCACTTTGGCCCATTAGGCCCATTAGGCCACTTATTCTCATTAGGCCCATTAGGCCACTTATGCCCATTTGTCCAATTAGGTCACTTAGTCCCGTTAGGCCACTTAGTCCCATTAGGACCCTTAGGCCACTTAGGCCCATTAGGCCCATTAGGCCACTTCACCCACTTCGGCCCATTAGGCCATTGAGGCCCATTCGGCCACATAAGCCCCCTTAGCCCATTAATCACATTAGGCCGATGAGGTCATTTAGGCCCATTAGGACCATTCATACCATTAGGCCCCTTAGGCCCATTACACCCATTAGGTCGATTAGGCAACTTAGGCTCATTAGGCCCATTAGGACCATTGGGCCAGTTAGGTTAATTAGGCCCATTCAACCCATTAGGTCCATTTGGCCCATTTGCCCCCGAGGACTCTTATTCCCATTAAGCCCATTAGGCCACTTATGCCCATTAGGCCACTTAAGAACATTATGCAGATTAGGAAACTAAGGCCTGTTAGGCCCATTAGGCCACTTAGGTCCATTAGGCTCATTAATCTTATTAGGCTAATTAGTCCACTTAGGCCCATCCGGCCCATTAGGCCCATTAGGCCAATTAAACCCATTACGTTGATTAGGCCACTTTGACCCATTAGACCCCTTAGGCTCACTAGGTCTATTAGGCTGATTAGGCCAATTAGGCCCATTAGGCCACTTAGGCCCATTAGGCCCATTAGGCCTATTAATACCATTAGGCAGATTAGGAAACTTCGGCCCATCAGGCCACTTAGTCCCATTTGGAATATTAGGCCAATTAGGCCCATTTGGCCCTTTAGGCCCAGTTGGACCCTAGGTCCGTTAATCCCATTAATCCCACTAGTCCACCTAGGTCCATTAGGCCACTAAGGCCCATTTTTTCCATTAGGACACTTAGGCCCATTAGTTTGATTAGGCCACTTAGGCCCATTAGGCCACTTAGGCTCATTCGGCCCATTAGGCCCATAATTCCCATTTAGCCCCAAGGCTCATTGAGTCCACTAATCCCATTAGGCCACCTAGGCCCATTAGGTCACTTAGGCCCATTAGGCCCATTAGTCCCATTAGCCACTTATGCCCATTATACCCCTTAGGCCCATTAGGACCATTACGCCCATTTGGTCAATCAAGCCACTTAGGCCCATTATGCCACTTAGGCCCATTAGGCCCATTAGTCCACTTAGGGCCATTAGGCCCATTAGGTCCATTCGGCCCAATAAGCCCATTTGGAACCAAGGTTCGTTAATCCCATTCATCCCATTAGGCCCCTTAAACCCATTAGACCCCTTAAACCCATTAAAACCAGTAGGCCACTTAGGCCAATGAGGCCCATGAGGCCACTTAGGCCCATGAGGCTCGTTAGGCCCGTTATCCCATTAGGCCCCTTAGGCCCATTAGGCCACTTCGACCCAATATGCCCATTAGGCCACTTAGTCCCATTATGCCCGTTAGGCCACTTAGGCACATTAGGCCTTGTAGTCCACTTAGGCCCATTAGGCCCATTAGACGACTTAGGCCCATTTGGCCATTTGGTCAACTTAATCCACTTAGGCCCATTAGGTCACTTAGGCCCTTTGGCCCACTAGGTACATTAGGCCCATTCGGCCCATTCAGCCACTTCGACCCATTATTCCCATTCATCCACTTAGGCTTGTTAGGCCCACTAGGCCCATTAAGCCAATTAGGCCCATTAGGCTGATTAAGCCATTTCGACCCATTGGCCACATTAGGCAACTTAGGCCCATTAAGCCCATTAGGCCCATTAGACCGCTTAGGCCACTTAGGCCCATTAGGAAACTTAGACCCATTGGGCCACTTAGGTTCATTACACCCATTAGGCTACTTAGGCCCATTAGGCCCTTTAGGCCACTTAGGCTCATTACGCCCATTAGGAAACTTAGGCCCATTAGGCCCATTTTCAACTATACCCATTCATCCAATTAGGTCCATTAGGCCACTTAGGCCCATTCGGCTACTTAGCCGCATTAGGCCCACAAGGACCATTATTCTCATTTGTCCCATTATGCCCATTATGCCAATTAGGCACATTAGGACCATGGGACCACTAAGGCCCTTTAGGCCCATGAGGCCATTAAGGCCCATTGGGCTCATCATTCCACTTAGACCCATTAGGCCCATTGGTCATTCAAACACTTAGGCCCATTAGACCCATTAGGAAACGTAGGCCCATTAGGCCCATTGGGCCCATTGGTCCCATTCATCCACTTAATCCCACTGAGCCCATTGTCCCATTAGGCCTATTAGGCCACTTAGGAACATTAGGCCCATTATGCCCATTAAGCCCCTTAGGTCCATTAAGCCCCTTAGGTCCATTAAGCCCATTTGGACGATTAGTAAACTTAGGCTCATTAGCCCACTTAGACCCATTAGGCCACTTAGGCCCATTAAACCACTTGGTCTCATTAGGACACTTAGGACCATAAGCCCATTAGGCCCATTAGGCCACTTGGGCCACTTAGGCCCATTAGGCCTACTAGGGCACTTAGGCCCCTTAGGCCCATTAGACCCATTAATCCACTTAGGCTCATTACACCCATTAGGCAACTTAGGCCCATTAGGCTCATTAGGCCACTTAGGTTCATTACGCTAATTAGGCAACTTAGGCCCATTAGGCCAATTTCCACTATGCCCATTCATCAGATTAGGCCCATTGGGCCATTTAGGCCCATTGGGCTACTTAGGCCCATTAGTCCCACTAGGACCATTATTCCCATTTGCCCCATTAGGCACATTAGGCCCATTAGGACCATGAGGCCACTAAGGCCCAATAGGCCACTAAGGCCCTTTAGGCCCATAAGGCCGTTTAGGCCCATGAGGCCGTTTAGGCCCATGAGGCCGTTTAGGCCCATTAGGCCCATCATTCCACTTAGGGCCATCAGGACCATTAGTAATTCAGACAATTAGGTCCATTAGGCCCATAAGGCCACTTAAGCCACTTAGTCCCATTAGGCCCATTGGGCCCATTGGGCCCATTGGGCCACTTAGGCTGATTAGGCTACTCAGGCCCATTCATCCACTTAGGCCCACTGAACCCATTATCCCATTAGACCCATTAGGACACTTAGGTACATTAGGCTCATTAGGCCCATTAGGCCCATTAATCCCATTTGTTCAATTAGTAAACTTAGGACCATTTGGCCACTTAGGCCCATTCGACGCACAAGGCCACTTAGGCTAATTAGGCCCATTCAGTCCATTTGGCCCATTTGGCCCATTATGCCCATTAGGGCCCAAGGCCCATTAATCCCATTAAGCCCATTGGGCGACTTAGGCCCATTAGGCCGATTAGGCACATTAGGGCGATTAGGCCACTAAGGCCCATTAGGCCCATTAGGCATCTTATGCCAACTAGGCCCATTAAACTCATTAGTCCAATTAGGCCACTTAGGCCTAATAGGACACTTAGGCCCATTAGTCTCATTAAGCAACTTATGACAATTAGGCTCATTCAGCCCATTCGGCCTCTTAGGCCCATGAGGCCCATTAAGCTCATTAGCCTGATTAAGAAACTTTGGACCATTAGGCCACCTAGGCCCATTACGCCACTTAGGCTAACTAGGCTCATTTGGCCCCTTAGGCCCATTTGTCCCCTAGACCTGTTAAGCCCATTAAGCCCATTTGGCCACCTAGGCCCATTAGGTCGCTTAGGCCCATTATGCACCATAGGCTAGTTTGGCCCATTTGGCCCATTTGGTACCTAGGCCCGTTAAGCCCATTAAGAACATTAAGCCCATTAGGCCCATTAGGCCACTTAGGCCTCTTGGTCCCATTAGGCCCATGAGGCCACTTAGGCTCATGAGGCCCATTAGGCCACTTAGGCCCATGAGGCCCATGAGGACCATGAGGCCCCTTATGCCACTTCGACCCACCAAGCCCATCAGGTCCATTCGGCCACTTCGTCCTATTGGGGCCATTATTCCACTTAGGCTCATCAGACCCATTAGGCCCATTCATTCAATAAGACCGATTAGGCCACTTAGGCCACTTAAGCCTATTAGGCCCATTCATCCCATTATGCTCACTAGGCCCATTCAGACCATTCGTCCCATTCGGTCCATAAGGACACTCAGGTCCATTAGGCTCATTCGTCCCATTTGGAACATTATTCCACTTAGTTCCATTAGGTCACTTAGGCCCATTGGCTCATTTGGATACTTAAGACCATTAATCCCATTAGGCCCATTATTCCAATTAGGCCCATTAGGCCCATTCATCCCATTAACCCAAAAGGCCACTTAGGACCATTGGATCCATTAGACCCATTACGCCCATTAATACCATTTGGCACATTAGGTCCATTAGGCCCATTCGGCCACTTAGGCCTATTAGGCCCATTGGGCCACTTACACCCATTAGGCCCATAGGCTCATTTGACCACTTAGGCCTATTAGGCCCATTAGGCCACTTGTGGCCATTTGACCAATTGGGCTTATTATGCCACTTTAGCCCATTAGGCCCATTAACCACATTAGGCCAAATTGGCCTATTCAGCCACTTAGGTCCATTAGTCTCAATCGGCCACTTATGCCCATAAGACCCATTAGGCCCATTTGGCCAATTAGGTTGATTCAGCCACTTAGGCCACTTAGACCCATTAGGCTCATTCAGCCCATTATGCCACTTAGGGGCTCATTCGGTCGATTGGGCTGCTTAGGCCACTTAGACCCATTAGGCCCATTAGACCACTTGGGCCTATTCGGCCCATTATGCCCATTTGATCAATTAGACCGACTAATCCACTTAGGTCCATTTGGTTGATTAGCCCAATTAGGCCACTTAGGCCCATTAGGACCTTTAGACCCATTAGGCCACTTAGGCTCATTCATTCGATTGGTCAGATTATGCCACTTATGACCATTAGGCCCCTTAGGCACATTCTGTCGATTAGGCCAATTAGCCCACTTTGGCCCATCAGGCCCATTAGGCCACTTAGTCCCATTAGGCCCATTAGGCCACTTAGTCCCATTAGGCCCATTCGGCTGATTAGGCCGATTATACCACTTAGGCCACTTAGGCCCATTATGCCCATTATGACTATTAGGCCCATTAGGCCCATTAGTACACTTAGGCCACTTATGCATTAGGCCCATTAGGCCACTTAGACCCATTAGTCCCATTCGGTCTATTAGGAAACTTTGGCCACTTAGGGCCATTAGGCCCATTGTGCCACTTAGTATCATTAGTCTCATTAGGCCCATTAGGCCCATTTAATCGATTAGGGGGATTATGCCACTTAGCCTCATTAGGCCACTTAGGCCCATTTGGCCCATTAGGCCACTTAAGCTCATTAGGCCCATTAGGATAATTCGGCCAATTAGTCCCATTAGGACACTTAGGCTGCTTAGGCCAATTAGGCACATTATTCTCATTAAGCCCATTAGGCCCATTAATCCATTAGGCCCATTCAGTTGATTAGGGGGATTAGTCCATTTAGGCCAATTAAGCCACTTAAGCCCATTAGGCCCATTAGGCCACTTAGGCCTATTAAACCCATTAGTCCCACTATGCCCATTAGGCCCATTTGAATACTTAGGCCCATTAGGCCATGTAGGCTCATTAGGCCACTAAGGCCCATTAGGCCGATAAAACCCATTAGTTCCGTTAGGCATGTTAGGCCCATTCGATCTACTAGCCTGATTAGGCCACTTAGACCCATTAGGCCACATAGGCCCATTAGGCCCATTAGAACACTTAGGCCTATTGGGACCATTAAACCCATTAGTCCCATTAAGCCCATTAGGCCCATTAATCCACTTAGGCCACTTAGGCCCATTAGTCCCATTTAGTCGATTAGCCCGATTAGGCCACTTAGGCCACTTAGGACAATTATGTCCATTAGCCTCATTGTCCGCATTAGGCCCATTAGACCCACTAGGACCACTAGGGCCATTAGGGCACTTAGGCCCATTCGAACCATTAGGAAACTTAGGACCAATAGGCCCATGAGGCCCATTAGGCCCATGAGGGGCATTCTGCCCATGAGGCCCATGAGGCCCATTAAGACACTTAGGCCCATTAGGCCCATGCAGCAACTTAGTCCAATGAGGCCCATGAGGCCCATTCATCCCATCAAGCCAACTAAGCCCTTTATGCCACTTAGACCAATTAGGCCACTTAGACTCATTAGGCCCATTGGACCCACTAGGCCCATTCTTCCCATTATGCCCATTGGGCACATTAGGCCCCTTAGGCCACTTTGTCCCATTAGTCTATTCGGCCCTTTAGGCCCACTTAGACCACTTAGGCCCATTAGGCCCGTTATTCCCATTGGGCCCATAAGGAAACTGAGGCCCATTAGATCCATGAGGCCCATGAGGCCCAATAGGCCCATCCGTCCAATTATACTCATCTGTCCCATTAAGGCCATTAGGCCCTTTAGGCCCACTCAGCCCATTAGGCCACTTCAGCTCATTATACCACTTAGGCCACTTAGGTCCATGAGGCCCATTAGGCCCATCAGGCCAATTAGGCCACTTAGGCTCATTAGATCCATTATACTCATTAGTACATCTAAGTCCATTAGGCCCCTTGGGACCATGATACCACTTAGGCCCATTTGGACCATTAGGACCATGAGACCCATTAGGTCCATCGGGCCACTTAGTTCCATTAGGCCATATAGGCCCACTTGGCCCATTCAGCAACTTAGGCCCATTAGGCGTATTAGGCCACTTAGGTCCATTAGCCCCACTAGGCTCATTCGACCCCTTAGGCTGAGGAGGCCCATTCATCCCATTAGGCCCATGAGGACCTATAGGCCGATGAGGCCACTTCGTCCCATAAGGCCCATTATGCGAATTATGCCCATTAGGCCCATTGGGCCAATGAGGCCACTTAGGCCCATTTGGACCATGATCCCATGAGGCCATTAGGGCCCTTGAGGCCTATTAAGCCGCCCATCACACCCATTCAGCCACTTAGGCCCATTAGACCCACTAATCCAATTAGGCAACTTAGGCCTATTATAACCATTATGCCACTTAGGCCCATTCCCCCACTTAGGCCCATTAGGCCCATTCTGCCATTTAGGCCCATTAGGCCAATTAATAAACTTAGTCCCATTAAGTCCATTAGGCTCATTAGGCCCATAAGGCCACTTAGGCCACTAAGTCCCATTAGGCCCAATATGCCAATCGGGCCTATCAGGCCCATTCAACCACTGAGGCCCATTAAGCCACTTAGGCTCGCTATGCCCAATAGGTCACTTAGTCCACTTAGGACCATTAGGACCATAAGGCCAATGGGACCCATCGGCCCATCAAGACCATTAGGCCACTTAAGCCCATTGACCCATTAGGCCCATTATGCCAATTGGGCCAATGAGGCCCATTATGCCCATTGGTCTATCAGGCCCATTAGGCCCATTAGTCCACTAAGGCTCATTAGTCCCATTACACTCATCAGGCCTATTAGGCCACTTAAGCCCATTGGGCCTACTAGGCCCATTAGGCCACTCAGTCCCATAAAGCCCATTAGGAGACTTAGGCCACTTATGACCATTGATCCCATGATGCACATTAGGACCATTAGGATAATTAGTCTACTTAGGCCCATTAGGATAATTAGGCCACTTAGGCCCATTAGGCCCATTAGTCCCTTTCATCCACTTACGCCCATTAGGCCCATTGGGCCACTTAGCACCATTGGGCCCATTCGGCCACTAAGGCCCATCAGGAAACTTAGGCCCATTAAGCCCAATAGGCCACTAAGGCCCATTATGTCCATTAGGCCAATCAGGACCATTAGGCCCATGAGACCCATTAGGCCCATTGGGCCACTCATGCCCATTATGACAATTAGGTCGATCAGGCCCATTAGGCCCATGAGGCTCATTCGGCCACAAAGCCCCATTGGGCCCATTAGGCCCATTAGGTCACTTACGCCCATTAGGCCGATTATGCCCATTAGGCTACTAATGCCGCTTGGGACCATTAGGCGCATGAGGACACTAAGGCCCATTAGGCCCATCAATCTCATTAGGACACATAGGCCCATTAGGCCACTTAGTCCCATTCATCTCATTAGGTCACTGAGTCCACTTAGGCTCATTAAGCCACTTAGTCCCATTACGTCCACTGGAACCATGAGGGCCATTAGGCCCATTAGGCGCTTTAGGCCCATTAGGCCACTCAGGCCCATTAGGTGCAATTGGCCACTTAGGACACTTAGACCCATTATGACCATTAGTCCCATTAGGCCCATGAGGCCCGTGAGGCCACTCATGCCCATTTGACCCATTTGACCCATTAGGGCCATCAGGCCACTTAGACCCATTCGGCCCATTAGGCCACTTAGGCCCATTGAGCTCATTAGGCCACTTAAACCCATTAGACCCATTAGGCCCATCAAGACCATGAGGCCACATAGGCCCATTCGGCCCATTATGGCCATAAGGCCCATCAAGCCCCTTGGGCCACTTAGGCCCATTCGGCTCATTGAGCCACTTAGGCCCATTAAGCACATTAGGCCCATTAGGTCCATTGATCCCATTATGTCCATTTGTCCCATTAGGAAACTTAAGCCACTTAGTCCCATTCGACGCATTCAACCCATTATGTCACTTAGGCCCATTAGGCCACTTAGGCCCATTAGGCCACTTAGACCCATTAGGCACATTACTCCACTTAGTCCACTGAGGTCCATTAGTCCCATTAATCCACCGAGGCCCATTAGGATCATTAGGCTCATTAGGCCACTTAGGACCATTAGGCCCATTAGTACATAGAGTCCCATTAGGGAAATTAGGCCCATTAGGCATATTAGGCCACTTAGGCCCATTAGGACCATTCAGCCACTAAGCCCCATTAGGCTCACGAGGACCATTCGGCCACTTAGACCCATGAGGCCCATTCGACCACTTGGCTCATTGGGCCACTTAGGCCCATTTGGCCAATTATGCCACTTAGGCCACTTTAGTCCATTATGCCCTTATGGCCCATTAGGCCACTTAGGCCCATTAGGCCATTTACACCCATTAGGCCCATTAGGCCACCTTGACAACTTAGGTTCATTAGGCTAATTTGGCCACTAAGGCCCATTCAGCCACTTAGGCCCATTTGGATCATTAGGCCACTTGAGACCATTAGACCCATTAGTCCACTTAGGCCCATTATACCCATTAGGTCCATTAGGCTACTCAGGCCCATTAGGCTCATTAGGAAACTTGGGACCATTAGGCTCATTAGTCCACTTAGGCCCATTAGGCCCTTAAGACACTAAGGCCCTTTCGGACTATTAGGACACTTAGGCCCATTAGGCCACTCAGTCTCATGAGTCTCACAGACCACTGAGCCCACTAAGGCCCATTAGGCCACTGAGTCCCATTAGGACACTTAGGCCCATTAGGCCCATTAGGCCACTTAGGCCCATTTGACCACTTAGTCCCATTAGGCCACTTAGGCCCATTAGGCTCATTAGGCCACTTAGGCCTGTTATTCCCATTAGGCCCATTAGGCCACTTAGTCCGATTAGGCTACTTTGCCCCATTAGGCCACTTACACCCATTACACCCATTCAACCACTTAGGCCCATTACGCCACTTAGACCCATTAGGACACTTAGGCCCATTAGTCCACTTAATCCCATTAGTCTACTTAGGCCCATTAGGCCACTTAGGTCCATTTGGCCAGTTCAGCCACTTAGTCCCATTAGGCCCACTAGGCCACTGAGGCCCATTGGGCCCATTAGGCCACTTAGGCCCATTCGCCCCATTAGGCCACTTTGGCCACTTAGTCCCATTAGTCCACTTAGGCCACTTAGGCCTATTAATCCAGTTAGTCCTATTAAGCCACTTTCCCCATTAGGCCCATTAATCCACTTAGGTCCATTATGCCCATTATGCCCATGAGGTCACTTAGGCCCATTGGCACCATTATGCCACTTATGCCCATTAGGACAATTAGTCCACTTAGGTTACTTAGGCCACTTAGGCCCATTTGGCCACCTAGTCCCATTATGCCCATTTGGCCACTTAGGCACATTATGCCAATTAGGCCCATTTTTTCACTTAGGCCCATTAGGACAATTAGGCACATTCTTCCACTTAGGCCCATTAAGCTCATTAGACTCATTAGGAAACTTAGGTCCATTAGGAACTTAGGCCCATTAGGCCACTTAGGCCCATTAGGACCATTCAGGCCATTAGACCCATGAGGTCCATTGGGCCACTTAGGCACATTCATCCCATTGGGATACTTAATCTCATTCATCCCATTACGCCACTAAGGCTCGTTCATCCCATTAGGCCCATTAGGCCACTTAGGCCAATTAGGCCCATTAGGCCACTTTGGCCAGTTAGGTCCATTGGGCTCATTGGGCCCATTATGCCACTTAGGACCATTCATCCCATTAGACCACTTAGGCCAGTTAGGCCCATTAGTCTCATTGGGACCATTGGACCACTTTGGCTAGTTAGGCCCATTGGACCCATTAAACCCTTAGGGCCCTTGGGCACCTTATACGAGTTAGGACAGTTCGGCCCATTTGGCCCATTGGGACAGTTAGTTCCATTAGTACCATTAATACGGTTAGGCCCATTAGGATCATTAGGCCCATTGGGACAATTAGACTACTTAGGCCACTTCGACCCATTATGCCCATTGGGCCGACACTTATTCCAGTTTGGCCCCTTAGGCCCCTTAGGCCCATTGGGCCCATTAGGACAGTTAGGCGAGTTGGTCCCTTTCATGACATTGGTCCCATTAGGCCACTTAGGCTTGTTAGGCCTATTAGGTCACTTAGGCCCCTCAGCCTATTAGGCCACTTTGGCCAGTTAGGCCCACTGGGCCCATGGCCCATGGGCCCATTGGGCCCCTTAGACCAGTTAGAACCATTAGATCCATTAAACCCATTGGGCCCATTAGGCCACTTAGTTCAGTTAATCCCATTTAAACACTTAGTCCCATTAGTCCAATTAAGCCCATTAGGCCCCTTGGGCCCATTAGGCTACTTAAAAGTGCGCAATAGATGATTGTATCGCTGAGAGGGGGAGGGTGAATCAGTGATACTTTTTTCTATTATGTTTCTTTTCAAATGAAACAACATTCACCTCCTGTTAAAGATTTTATTCCCTACTGAAAACAATTCAAACACACACCCAGAGGAATACAAGTATTTACAAGATTCACTATTCAATAAGAAGAGCTACATCCTTGGTATGGTAGGGAAGTGTTTCAATACCACACAATCCACTACAAAACAATAATTGGATTACAATGAGTAGGATATACCCTTTCACTTGTGTAACACTATGTAAACAATCCAATAGTTCATGTGCACCCTCTTAACATAAATTGGGTAATGAAATGATTGTGTAACAACTCAGGTTACCAGTGTGTGTTTTCAATTACACAAATGTATTCAATTGAAAACACTTCTTAAATTTCTTACCCAGAAGATGGTAAGAACTTTATGGACTTTGTTAAGAAAAAAATCAAGTCCGATTTTCCCAGTCTGATTCCTTCGAGTACGATTCCCCTGATACGATTCTTCCCGATATAATTTTCCTGATACGATTCTTCTTGGTACGACATTCCCTAGTATGAAAAGTATAACTTTTATAGAATGAGATAGAGATGAATCGACGCTAGTTAAATTCTCCATCTTCCTCAGTTTGGAAGACCCAGTATGGAAATCAGGATCTGATTAATCCAGCCCGATACGATGATCAGGAGAACATGATTGACAAGACCGATACAATAATCAGCTGAGTATGATAAACACTTAGTACAATGATCAACTGAATACAATATTGTGATCTTGTCTCTTCTATTTCACTTCAATCCGTCAAAACTACTTCAACAAAAGTGAATATAGAAACTTTTACTTCTCTCTAAAACTGGGAGCTTCCCTCTCATGAACAGTACATTGGTCCACCTCAATTACAACATACTTTTCTCCTTTTATAGGTGACCCTCGAGATTCTTTGGCAGCAATCAAATAAAATCCTGCTTAATCAAATTTACCATAATCTTAATTTACCCTAAAATCTGGGGTGTATTTTGACTTCATCAACTCTTCTCGAAGTTTTTCAATTCTCATAAAACTTTCAATTCTCCTTCTGAATGCTGAATATGATAATTCTTTTGAATTTTGAGATCCCACTCAATTTTACATCCAGCAAACTTTGCTTTCAAACCACTTTTACTTCTTTACTTCTTCTCTTGACCCACTTGAAAATATAACAAAATTCCACTCTAATACAATGACTATTGACCCAATTGAAACCTAAAAAGTAATTTAACCCTTTTTAAATGGTTTACTACATTATTGATCTCATTATTTCCTTCTCTTTTCAATCATCGGCCTCAAGAAATTCCTTATCTGAATATGATTGTCCAGATTATGATCTTTTTGAGATCAGTTGGCCTAAATACGATCATATTGGGTATGATCTTTTTCTTCCTGATCCTGAGTATGATCATCCTGGGTACGAATGTTTTCTTATGCATACGATGGATAATCAGATGCTATAGTACAAGACAATTATCATTTTTTGTATGATCATTCTGATTACAATCCTCACTTTCTTCTTTCTTTCCTTCTTAGCTCGAATCTAATTGCATTGGGTATGATTCCTTTTCGATTGGCATCATCTCTTTCTTCTCTTCCACCTAGATATGACAAATCTGGATATGATTTGGAATACCTCTTTTCCACTTTCGCCCATCAATCTTGCATCATAAGTTCTCTAATAAAATTATGATTTATGAAATACGAATCAGCAAAGCATAGTCACATTTGATTTTATCATAGTTAACAGACACTGATAATTCATCAAAACAAGCACTTCTTTCATACCAGATGCAATGTGATTCAGATAACCATTTACTTCCAGAAAGATGCATTCTCCATGCAACCTATTCTCTCTTTCGAGGTAATGATCAATTCCTCATTATGATCTTTTCATATATCGGACCCAAGACAACTTTGATCAATGCCTTTTCTTTCAAACAACTTTGCCTCGTTATGACGGACATAGTGAGTCTGATTCTTTTGAAAACAATGGCCAATATGAGTTTAAAAAATATAAATTTAGGTGATTTTCTTTCTTCAAAATCTTTCCTTGAAAACAAAATACAACACATGAAAACAAACGCCTTCCTCATCATCTTGGTCCTAACAATCACGCCTTTGGATTTTGTTGTCAACCAAGTTTCATAAATCACTAAACTTAGGCCTATTAATCCAATTGTCTATTTAGTCCCATTAGGACACTTAGGCCCATTAGGCCCATTAGGCTACTTACGCCCATTAGGCCAATTATCCCACTTAGGCCACTTAGGCCCATTATCCCATTAGGCCCATTAGACCACTTTGGTCCATCAGGACCATTGGGCTCATCGGTCCCATTAGGCCACTTAGGCCCATGAGGCCCATTAGGTCACTTTAGCCCATTAGGCCCATTAGGCCACTTAGGCACATGAGGCCCATTAGGCCACTTCAACCCATTAGGAAACTTAGGACACTTAGGCTCATTGGACCCATTAAGCCCATTAGGCCCATTCAACCCATTCGGCCCATTGGGCCCATAAGTCCCATTCATCCCATTGGGCCCATTAGGCAACTTAGTCCATTTAGGTCCATTAGGCCACTTAGGCCCATTGGAACCATCAGTCCCATTAGGTAACTTAGGCGACTTAGTCCCATTAGGCCACTTAGTCCCATTCGACCCATTCGACCCATTAATCCACTTAGGCTCATTCGACCCATTAGGCCCATTAGAACCATTAGGCCGATTAGGCCACTTAGGCCCATTAGACCCATTAGGCCCATTAGGTCCATTAGGCAACTTAGGCCACTTAGGCCCATTAGGCCAATTTGGAAACTTAGGCTACTGAGGCCCATTAGGCCACTTAGACCTATTAGACCCATTTGGCCCATTCGACCCATTAGGCTTATTAGGCCCATTAGTCAACTTATGTCGCTTAGGGACATTAGGCCCATTTGGCCCATTAGGCAACTTTGGCCCATTAAGAAACTTGGGCCACTTAGGCCCATTGGCCCCATTAGGCCACTTAGGCCCATTAGACCCATTAGGACACTTAGCCCCCTTAAGCCCATTAGGCTACTTCTACCCATAATGCAACTTATGCCACTTAAGTCCATTGGGCCCATTCGACCTATTGGGCCCATTAGGTAACTTTGGCCACTTAGGTCCATTGGACCCATTAGGCCCATGGGGCCCACTAGGCAACTTAGGCCACTTAGACCCATTATGCCACTTAGGCCCATCCGTTTTTCCTCTCATTCCACTTCTTTCTCAACTTCTCTCCCTATCTCTTTTAATTTTTTCCCTAGTTTAAACTTTTAAATCAGAGCATAATCCGCAACTTTTATGCTCTCAAAGCTTCAATTTCAAGGTATTTGTTTATTTTTTTTATTGTTTTGTTAATTTATTTTATTTTAAATTATTTATAATTTTTGTTAATTAGATGCAATTAAATTAAATTAGAAATAGATATTTTTTTTCAGTATTTATTTTTATGAATAATTATGTCTAAGAGTTAATTATAAATAATTAGTAATAATTAGTAATAAATTGTAATAATTAGTAATAAATTGTAATAATTAGTAATAAATTTTAATAACTAGTAATAAATTGTAATAATTAGTAATAAATTTTAATAATTAGTAATAAATTAAAATAATTAGTAATAAATTGAAATAATTAGTATTAAATTGAAATCATTGGTAATAAATTGAAATAATTAGTAATAAATTGAAATAATTATTAATAAATTGAAATAACTAGAAATAAATTGAAATAATGAGAAATAAATTGTAATAATTAGAAATATATTTTAATAATTAATAATAAATTGTAATAATTAGTACTAAAATGTAATAAATTGTAATAAATTGTAATAATTTATAATAAATTGTAATAAATTATAATTATTAGTAATCATTAGTAATAATTTGCAATAATTTACAATAATTAGTAATAATTTGTAATAATTAGAAATAATTAGAAATAATTAGAAATAATTATAAATAATTAGTAATAATTAGTAATAATTAGTAATAATTAGTAATAATTAGTATTAGTTAGTATTAATTGGTATTACTTAGTATTAGTTAGTAATAAATTGTATTAATTTGTAATAAATAATAATAATTAGTAATAATTATTAATAATTAGTAATAAATTGTAATAATTAGTAATAAATTGTAATAATTAGTAATAAATGGAAATAAATTGAAATAATTAGTAATAAATTGTAGTAATTAGTAATGACTATAAATAATTTTTAATAATTAGTAATAATTATTAATAATTAGTAATAATTATTAATAATTAGTAATAAATTGGAATAAAATTTCAATAAATTGCAATAATTAGTAATAATTAGAAATAATTAGAAATAATTTGTATTAATTTGTATTAATTTGTATTAATTTGTATTAATTTGTATTAATTTGTATTAATTAGTAGTAAATTGCAATAATTAGTTTTAAATTGTAATAATTAGAAATAAATTGTGATAATTTGTAATAAATTGTGATAATAAGTAATAAATTGTAATAATTAGTAATAAATTTAAATAATTAGTGATAAATTGTAATAATTAGTAATAAATTGTAATAATTAGTAATAATTAGGATTAATTAGGATTAATTAGAAATAATTTGTAATAATTTGTAATAATTAGTAATAATTTATAATAATTAGAAATATTTAGTAATAATTAGTAATAATTATCAATAATTATGACAAGTTAGTAATTATTATCAATAATTAGGATTAACTAGTAATAATTATCAATAATTTGTAACATGTTGTAATTATTTGTAATAATTAGTAATAATGAGTAATAAATTGTAATAAAGAGAAATAAGTAGTAAAAATTAGAATTAATTAGAAATTATTAGGATTAATTAGTAATAATTAATAATAATTAGTAATAATTAATAATAATTAGGATTAATTAGTAATAATTAGTAATAATTAGGATTAATTAGTAATAATTAGGATTAATTAGTAATAATTAGGATTAATTAGTAATAATTAGGATTAATTTGTAATAATTAGTATTAATTAGGATTAATTAGTAACAATTAGTAATAATTAGTAACAATTAGTAACAATTAGTAACAATTATTAACAATTAGTAAGAATTAGGATTAAATAGTAATAATTAGTAATAATTAGTAACAATTAGGATTAATTAGTAATAATTAGGATTAATTAGTAATAAATTAGAATAAATTCAAGTGCATTGATAAGCTGGCACAATTTCTAGTGGATTGACGACATTCCTTTTGATCGACGTGTCAGCTCCTTGTAAATTTCTCCCACTGAAATCAGTATAAAAAATATGCTCCTACGTACGTCGGAGTAGATTTTTCATAGTGATTTAAGTTAGAGAAAGTTTCATGGAGGTGAGCTGTCAGAAAAAAGAGGATATTTTTCCCGACGACTCATCTCCTTGGAACTTCTCCAACTAAAATCACTATGAAAAGTATGCTTCAATGCACAGATATAAATTTTCGTATGCATGATCATGGAGAGAAGCACGGTGAGGCCTCCCTGATCTCCATCATCGTGCATACGAAAATGGGTATTCATATGTCAGAGGAGACTTTTTATAGTGATTTTAGTCACAGAAAGTTGTAAGGGGATGAGTTATCAGGAAAAAGAGTTTCTTTCAATCCGTTGGAAATTGTCTTGCTGGTAATTAACAATAATTAGTAAAAAATACATGTAATTAATAATAATTAGTGGTAATTAGTATAAATTTTTACAAATGAGTGTAGATTAGTATAAAAGCTTAAAAAATAGTATAAATAACTATAAAATAATATAGATTGTTATAAATTTATAGAAAGGAGAATTTAATTGTCTTCCATTTTTTGGATAGTGTTTGTCTTATATCTAATTATAAAAAATAAATAATTATTTCATATTTTTTAGAAAAATACGGAACAATGAAGCCAACAACATTCATTATTAGATTATCATGCTTGGACAAATCAGCACATGAATCCAAATAGTTCTGGTTTAAATCCTGTATATATTGAGGGTGTTCAAGATTTCTTATAATTTTTATCATCACAACCAAAATTTGTTTCAGAAGATACAATTAAGTTTCCTTGTAAAAAATGTGCTCTGAGGACGTATGATACATTTGAAAAAGTTGGTGGTAATTTATTGCATTTTTTCAACCAGATCATATTTTTTGGTATCAATATGGTGAATGAAGTTTCAGATAAGATACTAATAATTTGGTTCCAGATCCAACACGTTTTCAAAATTTTGTACATGATGTGATAGTTCTGTCTTTTCAACAAATTGAAACGAGGGATGATATTGATTTAACTCCTGAGTTGGAACCATATCATTTATATGAGTTGTTGAGGTCTGCTAAGGATTCCTTATATCCTCATAGTAATATAATAAAGTTTAAAGCAGTTTCTAAATTTATGGATATTAAATCAGATAATGGAATGTCAAATATTTGTTTTGATTAGATATTCTCTTTGTTAAAAACACTACTACCTGAAGGAAATGTACTACCTACAAATTTCTATGAGAGTAAGAGGCTGGTTAATAATCTGGGTCTTGGTTATCAGAAGATTCATTCATGCTCAAATGATTTCATCTTATATTATGGTGAAAATGAGTCGTTGGATAGTTTTCCAACATGTGGAAAATAAAGGTATAAAGAAGCTAAACCAAGGAAGTATGGATTTATTCTAGTAAAACAATTGAGATATTTCCCATTCACAATGAGATTTCAAAATTTATTTATGTCTCAAAACCCAGCATCATTGATGTCGTGGCACAAAACCAACATTTCAACTAGTAAAAGCTTAAATTGTCCCTCTTACGGTGATTCATGGAAACATTTTAACCAAGTGCATCCGTATTTTTCTTTAGCATCCTAAAAGGTGTGATTAGGTCTTTCTACTGATGGTTTATATCCATTTGGTTCTTACGGTAGTTAGTATTCATGTTGGCATGTCTTTATAACTCTATATAATTTACCTCCATGGATGTTGATGAAGGAGCCATATATATTTTTGACCTTATTAATTATATGTCATCTGAAAAATAATATTTATGTTTATTTGAAACCATAGATTGATGAGTTAAATTCACTATGGATCAATGGTGTCAATACATATGATGTTGTTGTGAAACCAAACTTCCTACTGAAAGCTGTATTTGATGCGTCGCCGGAAGCTCAAAACGAGTAAGTGAAGAGGAGCAGCGTAATGTAGCCGAATGACCGAGGCTTAAAGGCAATGCCACCCGCCAAGGTTTCTCCACGCTTAAAGACAACGTCACCAGCGATGGAGATGCACCACCAATTCCGGGCAAAGGGAAGAGGCTAAAGCAAGAAGATTGCACAGTAAACTTCAAAATCCCGTCACATTCATGCATCCCCCTTCCAAAGGGGTGAAAATACAATATAAAGACAAAATAAAGAAAGGAAAATGCCCCAATTCGAGTTACAAGACATGGGGAACCCAAAAGGCAAATAAAAAGCACAAAATAACACTTTCCCATGCTACTTAATGACCCCACTAGCCAAAGTAGCGGGATTCCCTCTTAATGGTGCTTTTCTCCACCTTCTCTCTCCTCATTAATATGCTGCCACGAATTTCCACCATTTTCCATGTGGATGAATGATTTTGGGGCCCAAATAAGTGTGTTGTGGCCCACCATGGTGTTGGATGTCAAGAAGTGCGGGCTGGTCCAATTTGAATAACAATTGGGCTTAAAATTTTTATCAAGTCCAAAATTATTCTCCTTGGGCTGAATCTGATCCATATCATTCTCCCCCGTTTGAAGAGGATTTGCCCTCAAATCCACGACATCAACTTCTTCAATGTAAGTAGATAAGTCCCCAATGTTGAATGTTGCAGAAACGCTGCCAAAATCATCTGGTAAATCAATTTTGTAGGCATTGTTTCCCACTCGTTCAAGCACTTTGAATGGACCTTCAGCTCGTGGTGCCAACTTGCTCTTCCTTTTGGATGGAAATCTCTCCTTGCGAAGGTGAATCCACACTTTGTCTCCAGGTTGGAAAATAGCCTGCTTCCGATGCTTGTTTGCTCGTCTCTTGTATGCTTCATTAGACTTCTCTATTTGAGCATGAATCGACTCATGGAGCTTCTTCATCTGCTTTGTCTTCTCCTCCGCATCAATATTCACCTGAAAATCAAGAGGCAAAGAGCACAATTCTATAGGAGTGATTGGATTGATGCCATAAACCACTTCGAATGGAGAATGTCGAGTGGTAGCATTAGGAGATCTATTGTATGCAAATTCAGCTTGTGCAAGTTGCAAATCCCAATCTCTCATGCTTTTGTTCACCAATGTTCTCAGAATAGTGCCCAATGTTCGATTGGTAACTTCTGTTTGCCCATCCGTTTGAGGGTGATGGGATGTGCTGAAAAGAAGTTTCGTACCAAATTTCCCCCATAATGTCCTCCAAAAATGGCTGAGAAATTTTGTGTCTCTATCTGAAACGATGCTGCGAGGAATTCCATGAAGGCGAACAATTTCTTTGAAAAACAATTCGGCCACTTTCACCGCATCTTCAGTCTTATGACAAGGTATGAAATGAGCCATCTTAGAAAATCGATCAACAACAACCATTATTGAATCTTTACCTCGCTGAGTCTTTGGTAAAGCCATAATGAAATCCATGCTGAGATCTTCCCATGGATGCTCTGGAATAGGTAGCGGAGTGTATAAACCAGGCTTGAAATGACTCTTTGATCTTTGACAAGTTCCGCATCTCGAAAGAATAGCTTGGACATCTGATTGCATCTTCGGCCAGTAGAAATGCTCTTTTAGTATCTCCAAGGTTTTATGGATGCCAAAATGACCAGCAAGTCCCCCTTCATGTGCTTCCCGAATGAGCAAGTCCCTGTAATTACCCTTTGGAACACACAACTTGTTCCTCTTAAAGAGAAACCCATCATGTACAGAATAATCCCCCACAAATCCATCTTGACATTGGATTAAAATAGAATTAAACTCCATATCATGCTGATAATCTTCTCTCAAAAGCTGAAATCCAAGAATTCGAGCATCAAGAATTGTAAGTAACGCATACCTCCGAGATAAAGCATCTGCCACCAGATTATCTTGCCCCTTCTTGTATTTTGAAACAAATGAGAATGATTGTAAGAATTCCACCCACTTTGCATGCCTCGAACTCAGCTTGTGTTGACCATTGATGAACCTCAATGCCTGATGGTCAGAATGAAGAACAAACTGCTTTGGTCTCAAATAATGAGACCAATGATCTAGGGCTCTTATAACCGCATAAAATTCCTTATCATAGGTGCTGTAATTTCTCCTTGAATCATTCAGTTTCTCACTGAAATATGCAATAGGGCGCTTGCTTTGGATGAGAACAGCGCCTATCCCAACTCCACTTGCATCACATTCCACTTCAAAAACTTGATCAAAATCAGGCAACGCCAAAATTGGTGCTTCACACAACTTTTTCTTAATGATTTCAAATGATTCATTTGCTGCCTTTGACCACTCAAATTTCCCCTTTTTCAAGCATTCAGTGATAGGTGCCATGATAGTGCTGAAATTGGAAACAAAGCGACGATAAAAAGATGCCAAACCGTGGAAACTTCTTACTTCGGTAATGGATTCTGGTAGTGGCCAGGACTTGATTGCTTCTACTTTTGATTCATCCACCATGATGCCTTCTTTGGTTACCACATATCCCAAAAACACCACTTCTGTTGAAAAGAACTCGCATTTTTCAAGCTTCCCATATAGCTTTTGTTTCCGTAGAACGTCAAATACCCGCCGAAGATGATCCACATGGCTCTCCACATCCTTGCTGTAAATCAAAATGTCATCTAAATACACAACCACAAATTTACCAATAAATGATTTCAGAACTTCATTCATGAATCGCATGAATGTGCTAGGAGCATTTGAGAGGCCGAATGGCATGACCAGCCACTCAAACAATCCGCCTTTAGTTTTGAAGGCCGTTTTCCACTCATCCCCTTCCTTCATTCGAATCTGGTGATATCCACTACGAAGATCAACCTTCGAAAAGATTGATGAACCATGTAATTCATCAAGCATATCATCGAGTCGTGGGATGGGATACCTGTATTTGATGGTAATATTATTGATAGCTCTACTATCAATGCACATGCGATACGTACCATCTTTCTTCGGCACCAATAATGCTGGAACAGAACACGGGCTCATGCTTGGCCTGATAAAGCCTCGATCCATCAACTCGTCTAATTGCTTCTGCAATTCCCTTGATTCTCCAGGATTACACCGATATGCTGGTTTATTTGGCAATTGTGCACCCGGAACAAGATCAATCTGGTGTTCAATGCCTCTAAATGGTGGTAATCCTGCTGGAAGATCATTAGGAAAAACATCATGATATTCCCCAATTAAGGAATGAGCTAAAGGATGTTGATGACTCTTCTCCTCATGGCATGACTTTTCAATCATCAATAAAGCAAAAACTGGCTTTTGCTTATTTATGGCTTTCTCCACTTGAGCTTTGCTGATAAAGAGACTACCTTTGGGTACTTCCAGAACAGATTTTTCTTGAAGAGTTTGGGACGGCTTCAAAGGAGCAAGTGTGATATTCTTTTCCCCAGATCGAAAAGAATAAGTGTTCTTCCTCCCATCATATTTCACTTCCCTGTCAAACTGCCAAGGCCTACCCAACAACAAGTGACAAGCATCCATAGGAATAACATCACACAGTACTTTATCAGCATAGTTCTTACCAATGGAGAATGAAATTAGAACCTGTTTGTTGACTTGGAGTGTGCTCCCATTGTTCAACCATTGCAATTTATATGAGTGAGGATGATTCTGAGTTGGAAGCTTCAATTTCTCCACTAGTGTTGTTGAAGCCACATTTGTACAACTCCCACTATCAATAATCACCATGCATACCCGCTGATTAATGGTGCAGCGAGTTTGGAACAAGTTTTCTCTTTGATCTTCTTCCGGGCAGATTTGAGCTTGCAAAACTCTTCGTAGCACCAACATGTTTCCCACATCAGCTTCTTCCACAACATGTTCCTCATTTTCAGATTCTTCGCCATCATGTTCATCCTCTTTGATTGCCTCTTCAATTTCTTCAATCTCTTTAATAGTAATAATCCGGTTGTTAGGGCAATTGGCCTGAAAATGCCCATACCCATGGCATTTGAAACATTTTCGATTCCCACGTTCAAAAGAGTCAGACTTCCCTTTTGTTTGTTCCATAGCCTTCTCTTTCCCTTTATCCAGCATCTTGTTCTTCCCAAATTCTTTCTCACCAACACCAGATTTATTAGAAGAAATACCCTTATAAAAAGTTGTACCTCTATTGTAGTTTTTGAGCATCGGTGCCTTTGAGGTCCGTTTTTGCTTTTCCACCTTGATCGCCAGCTTACAAACATCATCAAGTGAGCAGAATGGTTGCAACTCCACTGAATGTGCAATTTCTTCATTTAATCCACCCAAAAACCTTGCAATTGTTTGCTCTTTATATTCTGGAACATCACTTCGCATCAACAAACGATCAAATTCCCGAATGTACACTTCAACAGATTTATCTCCTTGTCGCAGGCTATGCATTCGGAAATAGAGATCTTGCTTATAATTCTCAGGCAGAAATCGTCTCCTTAAAAGCTTTTTCAACTTCTCCCATGAGCGTATCTTGCCTTTATCATCACGTTCCCGCTGTTTCTTCATATTTTCCCACCAAAGTGATGCATAATCTTTAAATTTCAGAATGGCCACCTTGCATTTCTTCTCATCAGAACAATTCTTAAATTCGAAGAACCGTTCGATTTCCCGCATCCAATCCAGAAAATCATCCGGATTAATACTCCCATAAAAATCTGGAATGTCAATCTTCAACCCTCTTTCAATGTCTTCATCATCTCTTCTTCTTCGCATATCTACCTCTGAATCACTAGAATCATCACCATTTGCACGATCTTTATAAAATGGTGCTGGATTGCGTCTATTATGTGGTGATGGACGTCGAGGATGTCGCTGCGGTGGAGGGGAGGCAGGTCGTCGTGCTCTCAAAAGTTGAGCAAGTTGCTCACCGATTTGAGTAATTTGTGATTGTAGCTGTGCATTAGCTATTTCCCATGGAGCAGGAGGAGTAGAAGATCCGCTCTTGCGAGACATGATGGAGAGTAATAAGAAGAATGTGATAGAACTTACTCGTTGGAACCGCGCCTCTGATACCAATTGATGCGTCGCCGGAAGCTCAAAACGAGTAAGTGAAGAGGAGCAGCGTAATGTAGCCGAATGACCGAGGCTTAAAGGCAATGCCACCCGCCAAGGTTTCTCCACGCTTAAAGACAACGTCACCAGCGATGGAGATGCACCACCAATTCCGGGCAAAGGGAAGAGGCTAAAGCAAGAAGATTGCACAGTAAACTTCAAAATCCCGTCACATTCATGCATCCCCCTTCCAAAGGGGTGAAAATACAATATAAAGACAAAATAAAGAAAGGAAAATGCCCCAATTCGAGTTACAAGACATGGGGAACCCAAAAGGCAAATAAAAAGCACAAAATAACACTTTCCCATGCTACTTAATGACCCCACTAGCCAAAGTAGCGGGATTCCCTCTTAATGGTGCTTTTCTCCACCTTCTCTCTCCTCATTAATATGCTGCCACGAATTTCCACCATTTTCCATGTGGATGAATGATTTTGGGGCCCAAATAAGTGTGTTGTGGCCCACCATGGTGTTGGATGTCAAGAAGTGCGGGCTGGTCCAATTTGAATAACAATTGGGCTTAAAATTTTTATCAAGTCCAAAATTATTCTCCTTGGGCTGAATCTGATCCATATCAGTATTGATGTGGACAATTAGTGACTTCCCATAATATGACATGTTATATGGCTAAATTACACATGTTCCAAAATCATATCCATACTGTATGAGAGACACAAAATCATTTATGATCTTCAATGGAAAAAACCTTGTTTTTCGACTATCATCGCAGATTTATTCCAAATGATCATGCTTTTCAAAGAAACAAATATCATTTCAGAAAAGGAATAGTTGAAAAATATGGGCCTCCAATAATGATCTCAGGTATAGAGTTAAAATCAATTGTCTCTTCATTACCACCCATCACATTTGGACCAGTAATAAACCAACAAAAAATTGATGGGTTTGGAAAAGAGCATAATTGAATATAACAAAGCATTTTTTGGGATTTTCCATATTGGTCTGATTTGTTGGTCCATCACATGTTGGATGTGATTCATATTGAGAATAACTATTTTGATAATTTATTTCATATAGTATTGAGTACACCAAGTAAGACCAAAGATAATGTAAATGCACGATTATATTTTTCCAAAATTTTCAAGAGACCGGAACTTTAACTATTGGAAAATGTTAGATCATAGAAGTTAATAAAGCCAAAAGAGTATTATACACTATCCAAAGAGAGTTACTTATTATTTTTTTAGTGGATTGTAGATTTGAGAATTCCAGATGGTTATACTTCCAATTTGGGAAGATGTGTCAGAACTGGTCATATTACCAGATTGAAAAGTCATGACTATCATGTTTTAATGGAAAGACTTATACTGATTAGATAAATAGGTTTGTTAAATCCTTTTATTTGGGATGCGCTAACAAACATATCATATTTTTTGAGATATTTGTGCATTAAAAATAGACTACAATTCAATAAGAAAACTGTAAGAATATTTCATTTTAATTTTATGTAAACATGAAAAAATCTTCCCACCAGGTTTGTTTGACTTAATAGAACATTTGATATTACATTTTCTACATAAAACAAAATGTGGAGGTCTGATATAGTTCTGATGGATATACCCATTTGAGATATTCATGCAGAAATTGAAAAAAAAAAGTATGTAACAAAGCATTAGTTGAAGGCTCAATTGTAGAAGCTTATTTTCAAAAGGAAATTTCTTTTTTCTACTCTCATTACTTTCAATTTGAATATCCCTAAAAAAACCACATGAGCCATAATCGGGGAAATGTGATGATGTCATGAGAAATCAATTATCAGTTTTCAATCAGATCGAACTTAACTTAGATGGAATTCATGAATGATGGATTTCAGATGGTGAACATCACAGAGATCATACATATATTCTGCTCAACTGTGAAGAAATGACACCATTTGTACTATGAGTGCTGCTATAACTTATTCTATAATTTTTTTAATAGTAAATTAATCTTATTTTATTTTTAGGTTATATGATAATCATATCAAGAAATAGTTTCCACAAATTACAACATCTAATTTTCAAGAACATTGTAAAAAAATTTCCTACCGGTTTCAAAAATTGGTAACATAAATTATTTTTACTTAACATAAAAAATAAATTTAATACTTTTTATAGTGATAATTATTTTACAAATTTTCAAGTATCTCAACATGCTGATAAAATTAATCATTGATTGTGTGTATTGAGTAACCCACCATCCAAAATGGTTAAATATTATATTATATATTTGGTGAATAGTTTTTGAATTCATACACATTCATATGGGGAATCGAAAAAAACAATTAATAGTGGTGTTTACTTTAGAGGAGATCATCATAGAAAAACTGAAGTTGAATTTTACGGTATGATGGAAGAAATCATTAAACCTTTTTATCTGGGACAACATTACATAACGATATTTAAATGTCAGTGGTTGGGTACTGATAGAGGCTTACATGTTCATCCAATCCATGGAATCATTGATATTCAATATAAAAGTATTCTTGTATTAAATGAACCGTTTTTATTGGCTCATCATGCACATTAAATTTATTATGAAAAAACTATGCTACTTTAAGGGAGTTGGGTGATTGGTGGATCATAATAAAAATTAAATCTTGAGAGAATCAATTTACTGAAATTGAATATGGTTCATCATAAGTGCAAGGAATTGAAATGTTTCAAGATACTGCTCTAAATTAATCTTTTTCATGAAGATACATGAATATCATTTATAACACCCAATAGTTAAGGGCCAATGGTGACGATGATGTTAATGACGTTACAACTGAATTTGAAATGACAAGAGATGATGAAACAGAAACTAATAAAGAAATTGATGATGCTAAGGAGGAATATGAAGACATTGACATCGATAGTTATGCAGATGAGGATGAGGATGGACATTGACACAGTTAAATGCTGGTTATAATCATATATAATATATATCTATATATAATAGTTGTTTTCAATTGTTTTCTAACAAAAATCATTTCATGTTTCAGATGGATGAGGATATGTATCGTCTGTTGTAGGAGGCTAATCTACCTTTGGATTAGTAGAATGTCGAATCATCTGACCCTCAGATTGCTGGTGGTTTAGGGGGTACTCAGAGGGTGTGTGGTCTTTCCTGACTGATGATTCCTGACCCTATCCCTGAGTGACGTTCACATCTTGGGTTTGATCCACACACGCAGAGGTATGTTTACCTGTGTATTTTAGTTAGTTTTAATTAATTTATTTATATTATAATTTTTTGATTAATTTTTTTTCACAGATTTATCCATATAGTTGTTGGATAGGGGAGTTCTATATTGCGCAATTATTTTTCTAATGCATGGGTGTCATGGGATCAGATTTTTGTTGATGTACAATGCCGCATGTTCGAGTATTGACTGGTATGTGAATAAATAATATTAATATTGAAATTAATTTAATTAATAACTTGATATAATAAATAATTTGTACGGTTTATGGTATCCCATTGATGAGAGTATTCATGAGGCTATCTGGAAGCAATGACAGGGAGCTATGCATCCTCGTTACACTCATTTTTTGAATAATTTGAAAAGGAAAGCAATGGAGAGAGTAGAAGTGATAGAGTTTGATGAGACATGTCATGTCCACCGACTTTATTATATTTCATCTCAGTTTTGGGATAGATTATGTACACACTGGTTGAGTATGCATTTTCAGAGTAGATCATCAGTAGGTCAGCAAAATTGGGGGAGATAGGAGGTGATTCATCGAGCTAATAGTCGTACATTCAGTACACATAGGGAGCATATGGTAAGTACATTTTCTTTAAATATTGTATATAACTTTAAATGTAAATGGTTTATTTTATATTCATATAGTCAGTCGTACAAACCCATATTATGGATTACGACGTTTATATAAGGATGTACAGTGATCCAGCCACTGGAGAGATTAGATGTGCTCACCAGTGTGAGATTGTGGTTAGTATAATTTATTTTTGAATTTTAAATTTAACTAAAAATAATATTTTAACTATTTTAATTTTAAATTTCAATTGAAAGAGTCATACGAGGCCGTGACATCTCAGACACATAGTGAGAGTCAGTCGGAGACTGATGGTCAGACTAGTGTCCCCCAATTTGATGAGGCAACATGGATGCAGGTGACCAAGTATGCCTTCGAAAAAGGAAGAGTTATAGGTATCAAACCTCGATTAACCCCTGGGGGTTTTTATGGCACCTCTGTGATGTCGGCGCCCAATCCAAGAGGATCTCACAGAGAGTCATCATCATCTCATGCACAGTATGAGGAGCAGTTGAGAGCTCAAAGTAAGCTTATAAAGACTATGTGTAGGGAGTATGATGAGATGCGTCAATGGAAACAACAGTAGCAGGAAGAGTTCATACGATAGTAGCAACAACAATAGAAACAGGAGAGGTAGGATGAGATGCGTCGATGGAAGCTTCAGTAGGAGCAGAAGTAGATGGAGGACATGTGATGTCTGACTCGCAGTTTTGGGATGAAGTTCCCTCCACCATTTCCTTCAGCTCCTCCAAACGACCCTCCCCCATAGTGATGCATTTTTATTTTATGATGAAACATTTGAATGTATTTTTTTGTAATATAAACTACTTAAAGTTTTAAATAGTGCATTTTTTATATTGTCTCAAATATTACACATTTTATTATTTATTTATTTATTTATTATATTTATTATTTTATTAATTAATATATTTTTATATTTTTGTGAATACTAAGGTTTTTATTATATTACTAATATTAATATTATTATTTCATTAATATTAATAATAATAATATAATATTATTTAATTATTTTATAATTAATTTTATTTTAAGAATATTAATATTATTATTTCATTTATATTAATAATAATAATAATAATAATATTATTATTATTTTATAAATAATTTTATTTTGATAATATTAATATTATTAATATTATTTTATTTTATTTTTTCAACTATTTGTGACAGGCTCGTCGCAAAAGGTTTTTTTTTGCATTTTCCACATTAGTTTTAATGGACTGTTGTAAATACTAATTGTGATGGTGCCCCGCAAAAAGTTTTTAAAAAAATCGGGAAAATGATTTGCGACGGGTGGTCGGCCCATCACAACAGAGTTTTTAAAAATAAACGCAGAACCTATTTGCGACAGTGCCATTGCCCGTCCCAAATAATAACCTTTTGCGATAGACCATCATAAAAGATAATATTTGCGACATCCTTTTCTACAACGGGCCATTTGCGACGGTATCCCGTTGCAAATGCACCTTCCCAAAAAAACACTTTTTCTAGTAATGTTAGTCCCATTCAACCCATTTGACCCATTAGGCCAACTAGGATCATTCGACCCATTAGTCCCATTAGAATTATTAGACCGATTAGGCCACTTAGGCCCATTAGACACAGTAAGCCAATTAGGCCCATTAGGCAACTTAGGCCACTCAGGCCCATTGAGCCACCTAGAACTATTGAACCCATTAGGCCCATTAGGCCCATTAGACAACTTAAGCTACTTAGGCCCATTAGGCCACTTAGACCTATTAGACCCATTAGGCCCATTAGACACATTAGGCACATTATGCCCATTAGTCGACTTAGGCCACTTATGCCCATTAGGTCAATTAGGCCACTTAGGCCCATTAGGCCACTTTGGCCCATTAGGCAACTTAGTCCACTTAGGCCCATTCGACCCATTATGCCAATTATAACACTTAGGCCCATTAGGACCCTTAGGCCCATTAATCATATTATTCCACTGCAGCCCATTAGGCAACTTAGGCCACTTAGGCTCATTAGACCCATTAGTCCCATTGGAACCATTGGTCCCATTTGGCCTATTAGGTAACTTTGGCCACTTAGACCCATTCGACCCATTAGTCCCATTGGGACCATTAGGCAACTTAGGCCACTTATGACACTTTGCCTCAATAGACCCATCAGTCCCATTAGGCAACTTAGGCCACTTAGGCCCATTAGGTCACTTAGGCCCATTAGGCCACTTAGTCCCATTATACCCATTCATCCCATTAGGCCACTTAGTCTCATTCAACACATTCATCACATTAGACCAATTAGACCCATTAGGCCAATTAGGCCATTTGGCCCATTAGACCCATTAGACCCATTGGGCCCATTAAGCTCATTATGCAACTTTGACCACTTAGGCCCATTCGACCACTTAGACCCTTTAGACCCATTAGGTCCATTATGAAACTTAGGCCACTTAGACCCATTAGGAAACTTAGAGCCATTGTACCCATTAGGCCCATTAGGAAACTTAGGCCACTTAGGACCATTCGACCACTTAGACCCATTAGACCCATTATGTCCATTAGACAACTTAGGCCACTTAGACCCATTAGACCCATTAGGCCCATTAGAAACCTTGGTACACTTTGACCCATTAGTCCACTTAGGACCATTAGACCCATTAGGTTGAATTATCCATAATGGGTCCATTAGGCCCATCAGAACCATTCGGCCCATTGGACCACTTAGGCCCAATAGGTCCAATATTCCCATAAGGCCCATTAGGCTACTTAGTCCTATTAGGAACCTTAGACCCATTAGGCTTATTGGGCCTATTGGGCTCCTTAGGCCCAGTAGGCCAATTAGGCTATTAGGCTCATTAGGTCACTTAGGCCCAATAGGTCCAATAATCCCAATAGGACCATTTGACCAAATTGGCCCATTCGGCCCCTTCGGCCCATTATGCCAATTAGGCAAATAGGCCCATTCGCCCCATTAGTTCCCTTAGGCCCAATAGGCTCATTAGGCCTATTTGGTCAATTAAGCCACTTAGGCCCATTAGGACCCTTAGACCCATTAGGCCCATTGGGCCCCTTAGGTCCATTGGTCCCATTAGGCCACTTAGGCCCATTCATCACATTAGGCACCTTAGGCCCATTCGTCCACTTAGGCTCATTAGGCCCCTTATACCCATTAGGCCCATTCGGTCCATTAGATCCATTGGACCCATTAGGCCCATTGGGCACATTAGTCCCATTAGGTCCATTAGACCAATTTGTCCTTTAGGCCCATTAAGCTGAATTGAACATAATGGATCCATTAGTCCACTTAGGCCCATTAGGCCTATTAGGCCCATCAGGACACTTAGGCCCAACTTGTCCATTTGACCCATTAATCCCATTAGGCCCATTAGGCTGAATTGGACTTAATGGTACCATTAATACACTTAGGCCCAATAGGCCCATTCATCCCATTAGGACACTTAGGCCACTTAGGCCCATTACGCCACTTTGGACTAGTGGACCCATTAGGCCTATTAGGCCCATTAGGCACATTACACCCATTAGGCCACTTAGGCCAAATTGGCCCATTAGGCTGATTAGGCCACTTAAGCCCATTTGGCCACTTAAGCCCATTAAACCCATTAGGCCCATTAATGAATTTAGGCCAATTTAGGTCATTTAGGACAATTAGGCTAATTAGGCCACTTAGACCATTTAGATGAATGAGGTCATTTAGGCCATTTAGTCCAATTTAGGCCATTTAGGTAAATGAGGCCAATTCAGATTAATTAGGCCAATTTAGGCTCTTAAGTCCATTTAGGCCCATAATAATATTTAGGCCATTTTGGCCAATTTAGTCCAATTAGGCCAATTATGCCAATTTTCCAATTAGGAAATTTATTTCATTTAGGCCATTTAGACCAATTAGGCCAATTTAGGCCAGTTAGGCTATTTAGGCCAATTTATACCGTTTAGAAAAATTAGGCCAATTATTCCATTTAGGAAATTTAGACCAATTAGTCCAATTAGTCCAATTAGACCATTTAAGCCGATTAGGCCAATTTAGACCATTTTGGCCAATTAGACCAATTATACAATTTAGGCAACTTAGCCAATTAGGCCATTTAGGACAATTTAGACCATTCAGACAAATTTTGGAAATTTAGGACATTTAGGTCAATTTAGGCCATTTAATCCAATTAGTTCAATTAGGACAATTATACAATTTAGGCAATTTAGGCCAATTAGGCCATTTAGGCCAATTTAGTCCATTTAGACCAATTAGGTCAGTTTTGGCCATTTAAGTCATTTAGGCCAATTTAGGCCATTTACGCCAATTTATCTCATTTAGAAAAATTATGAAAATTAGTTAAATTAGGAAAAATAGTCCAGTTAGGCAATTCATTCCAATTAGGACAATTAGATCATTTAGCCCAATTTAGGCCATTTAGTCCAATTTAGGTCATTTAGGTCAATTTAGGTCATTTCGGCCAATTATACCAATTAGGAAATTTAGACCATTTAGGTAAATTATTCCATTTAGAACAATTATATCAATTAGTCTATTTAGATCATTTAATCTAATTTAGCCATTTAGACCATTTAGACCAATTTAGGCCATTTAGACCAATTTGGTCAATTAGGTCAATTTAGGACATTTAGGCTAATTTAGGCCATTTATCCCAATTAGTACAATTATTCCAATTAGTATATTTATTCAATTTATGCATATTGGGACAATCAGTTCATATAGGATAATTATTCCATTTAGGCCAATTAGGCCAATAAGACCATTTAGGCCATTTAGGCCAATTAAGCAATTAAGTCATTTAGGTTATTTAGGAAACTTATGACAATTATGCCATTTAGTCCATTTAGTTTATTTAATAAAATTAGTACAATTAATACAATTAGACAATTTAGGTCATTTATGCCAATTTAGGCCATTTAGTCCAATTAGGTCATTTAGACAATTTAGGCCAATTTAAGCCATTTAGGCTAATTTATACCATTTAAGACAATTCATCCAATTATTCCATTTAGGACAATTTTGGCCATTTATTACAATTAGGTCGATTAAGAAATTTAAACCGATTTGGCCAATTTAGGCCATTTAGGCCAATTAAGCCAATTATGACAATTAGAACAATTAGACAATTTAGGCAATTTATGTCAATTAATAAAATTATGATAATTTAGATCATTTAGTCCAGTTAAGACATTTAGGCCATTTAGGCCAATTAGGCCAATTAGTCCAATTAGGTAATTTAGGAAATTTAGGCCAATTAGAAAATTTAGGCCAATTTATTTAATGGTCGGTATGAAAATAAATAATATTTTAACTTAAATCTCAACTCTATAAATAGGCATCTATGTATATTGTGTAGAACATCCAAAAATTAAAAATAGAAAATTGTTGTGCACAACAAATTCTCTCTCAAATCCTCATTCTCTCTCTCTTTCTCTCAAAAACGAGAAGTGTAAGAAAGATTTCTTCAAGACCGAAGAATGAGTGATCAAGAGTGAACAACATAAGACATTAGACTCGCCTCACTAGCACCTGGAGATCGAGTGGTGTTTCTCAGAGATCATAGGAGAAAGTTTGGATCGCCGCTAGAGGGATTTTATCTTGGGGTCCTCACAATGTAATGACGGTAATATGAAAGGGTATTTTTAGATGATCAACATTCACTAACGAAGAAAGTTCCTAAGCACAAGTATTTATTTCTTTAAATATTAAATAAATTAATTTTAAATTTTACATGCAATATCATCACTCTTGGTTTTGAAAAATGATTATTAAAATAAATTTAAATGTATCATCCATATTTTCACACTTTCGTTATGCCTGAAACCACCACCACTACCATTTTTTCTACTGCCACCTTATTCACCACCAGTGCCATCTCCACCCCCCCACCACCTCCACTGCCACCACTATTAGCTCGACCTCTACTAGGACCCTCATTTAAATAAATCAAGGTATCATATAAAGATTGTATTTATGTCATAAATGAATCAAAATTAATATAAGTCTCTGACGGAAGTGGTGGACTTATAACTGACATATATTTTAGGAAGTGTTCGGTGACCAATTTACTTCTTTCACACTCTTGTATAGCTATTTTTTGGCATCATCTACTTCTGCATGATCTTTTTTCATCTCCATGGTCTCATAGGTTTGAGAGGAACCCAATGAGACCCAATACCTAGTGGGGATGATGTTTTTCATGGTTTGACATCAAACACTCCCATGGAGTTCCTCACCTAATACTTGTCTCAAATGATCATTTATCCCGAAGTTGTCATATTCTTTCTCATCGAGGGCCTCTAGGACACACTGTTGAAAATATAAACAAGATATTTAATTATTAATTATATATTAAAATTTGAAATATCAATAAAAAAACTTAAAATCTTTTCTTGTGTTTGTACATTTACATCACTTCCATTATTTTACTTCCTAGTCAAGGAAAATAATTTTTCTTGAGGCACACGACCTTCGATTCCAAATGATACTTTCTATAAATGAAATTGATTAGTATAATACTACGTTATTGAATAATATGAAAGTGATAAAACTAGAATGAATTAAAATTGTAGCTATTGAATAAATCCATAAAATGAAGAAGCATCTAAAAATAAATTTATTTAGAAATTTAATACTAGTGACCTAACATAAACAATACATATTAATTAGTATGATAAACATGTGTATATTATAGATTCCTCTTGTATGTTCATTTTGGTGTAATTCCATTTATGTTGTGTTATTTAGTTATTTGGTCACTTGGTAATTTTTATCATTTTTCCATTTGTCTAATTGGAAAATTAGTCCATTTAGGTGAATTAGTCCAATTAGGCCAATTAGACTAATTAGGTCAGTTCGAAAAAATAGGTCGTTTAGGATAATTAGGTCATTTAGGCCAATTAAGTCATTAGGCCATAGAAAATTTAGGCCTTTAATCCATTTATGGCATTTAGTCCATTATGCCATTTAGGCCAATTAGGCTAGTTATACCATTTAGGTCAATTAGGAAAATTATGATAATTAAACCATTTAATCCAATTAGATCATTTAATCCATTTGAACCAATTAGGACATTTAGACCAATTAGTCCATTTATTCCAATAAGGTCATTAGGCTATTTAGACCAATTTTTCCAATAGGACATTATCCCATTAGTTTATTACACCATTAGGACAATTTTTTATTTGGTGATTTGACCATTTACACCAATTTAGGATAATTAGGCCAATTAGGCTAATTAGACCATTTAATCCAATTAGACCATTTAATCCATTTGAAAAAATAAGACCATTTAGATCCATTTGGCCATTTAGGCAAATTTAGTCCAATTAGGCCAATTAGGCCAATTAGGTCAATTAGGAAAATTAGGTCAATTATTCCATTTAATCCAATTAGACCATTTATTAGATTTAGTCTAATTAGTCCATTTAGAATAATTAGTTCATTTATGCCAATTAGTCCATTTTGCCAATTAGGCCACTAGGCTATTGGGACATTAGGATATTTAGACCAACTAGGTCATTTAAGTCAATATCCCATTATCCCATTAATTCATTGGGCCATTAGGCTAATTGGTAAATTGTCCATTTGGTCCACTAGGCCATTTTAGACCAATTTAGGCCAATTAGAACCAAAAAAATCCTAAAACCTAGACCCAAAACACTATATCTGAAACACTAATAGGCCCAATTAGGCCCATTAGGTCGATTAGTCCATTTAGGCCCACTAGGTCACTTAGGCCCATTTGGACCATTAGGCAACTTAGGCCCATTAGGCCCATTTGGCCACTTAGGCCCATTAGGCCGATTTGGAAACTAAAACCCATTGGGCTCATTAGGCCACTTAGGCTCATTAGGCCCATTAGGACACTCATGACCATTAGTCCAATTCATCCCACTTGACCCATTAGTCCCATTCAAACCACTAGGCCACTTAGTCCCATTGGCCCATTATGACACTTAGGCCCATTAGTCCCATTTCGACGATTAGGCCACTTAGGCCCATTAGGCTCATTATGTCAATTAGGCCACTTAGGATCATTAGGCTCATTAGGCCCATTGGTCCACTTATACCCATTAGGCTGATTAGGCCACTTAGGCCCATTGGTCCACTTAGTCCCACAAAGGCCCACTAGGCCACTTAGGCCCATTAGTCCCATTAGGACCATTAGGCCACTTAGGCCCATTAGGCTCATTTGGCGCATTCAACCCATTAATCCCTTTAGGCAACTTAGACCCATTCATCCCATTAGGCCGATTAGGCCACCTCGGCCCATTGGACCAATTACGCCACTTAGGCCCATTAGACCACTAAGGCCTATTAGGCCGACTTGGACCATTCAGTCCATTAGGCCTATTAGGCCCATTATCCCCATTATCCAAATTAGGCCCATTAGGTCCACTAGGCCACTTAGGCCCATTGGGCCACTTAGTCCTACTCAGACACTTAAGCCCATTAGGCCACTTAGGCCCATTGAGCCCAATTATTCCATTTGGCCCCTTAGGCCACTTAGGCCGCTTAGGCCCATTAGGCCACTTAGGCCCCTTAGGCCCATTAGGCCACTCAGGATCATTGGTCCCATTAGTCCCATTACGCCCCTTAGGTCACTTATGCCACTTAGGCCCATTAGCCCCATTAGTCCACTTAGGCCACTTAGGCCCATTATGCCACTTAGGCCCATTAAGCCCATTAGGCCACTTAGGCCGCTTAGGCCCATAGCCCCACTAGGCCAACTAGGTCACTTAGGCCCATTAGACCCATTTTCCATTGGGGTCATTAAGCCACTTAGGCCCATTAGGCCACTTAGGCCCATTGGACACTTAGGCCCCTTGGGCCACTTAGGCCTCTTAGGCCACTAAGGCCCATTAGGCCCATTGGGCCCATTAGGTCCATTAGGCCACTTAGGCCCATTAGGCCACTTATTCCCATTAGGCCCATTGGGCACATTAGGCAAATTAGGACCACTCAACCACTTAGGCCCATTAGACCCATTAGACCCTTTAGGCCACTTAGGCCCATTAGACCTATTAGCCATTAGGCCCATTCAACCCCTTAGGACCATTAGTCCACTTTGGCCCATTTGGCCACTTTGGCCCATTAGGCCATTGAGGAAAATTAGGCCCATTAGTCGTATTAGGCACATTAGGCCCTCAAAATCATTTTTTAATTTTTCATAAAATCAACTGCATTGAAGATAGCACGTTGAAGAAGTTGTCGCCATCAACATCACCTGTTATCATCATTAACTCATTGTAATCCACTCCGAACATCATCATCATAACCATCATCGCTAGAGTCACCACATCGCAGGTGGGAACACCACTATCATCGTCATCGACCATCATCATCGGAGCTGAGAACCAGAGTAAAACGAACCAAGATGTCCACTGATGTATTCATATCGTCATCATAGAACTCCAACATCACCACCAAAAAACATCAAAATAGAACATCAAAACCATTCGAACCTTCAAATATGGGCCATATTCCCTCTCCAAGACCCTAAACCACTCGATCTACACCGCCCAGAACCTTCATGAAGACCCTGTACACTGAACTGATAGGGAAAGGAGAACAGGAAGGATGAGAATATGGAGGCCTTAGTAGGGGACCAAGCCAAAAACCACATCGGTCCAACAAAATAGGGAACTGATAAAAAGAAACAAAATCAATCCCAAACAAACTCACCATATGAGACCTCAATCCACATTCTCAAAATATAAAAGGATCCAACCAGAGGAATGAACCAGAGATGAGACTTCTGCCAACCCTACTCCTACACCATCCCAAGTAGGCTTGGATCCCAAATCGAGCTGGAAAAAATTGGAGTCAAATATGATGGGTAGGCCAGCATGGGTAGAGGAGAAAGAGGGCACTAGACACACTCACCAGTGCCGAACCAAGCCATCTAAAGCACCTGCATACACAAACCCAAAATAGGGGTCTGATGCATAGGGAAAGATCGAAAGAGGGTGGTCAGCGGCGTGCGATGACCACACTAGCAAGCCACAACAGTCAATAGGGAAGAAAAAGAAATCAAGATACAAAACAAGATGGACCATGTGACGCGACATCATCACTATAAAGCAGACCCTCAAAACCCTAGGAGGGGAAGAGGAGGCATGGAGAGCACCGAGATCCAGGAGAGTGCGGAGCCATCAGGTTCATCCATTATGCTCATTAGGCCCATTTGTCCACTTAGGCCCATTCGACCCATTTTTCACATTATGCCCATTAGGCCCATTCATCTAATTAGACCCGTTGGTCCACTTCGGCCCATTAGGCCCATTAAACCTATTAGGCCACTTAGGGCCATTTGTCCCATTAAGTCCATTAGATTAGGCCCATTAGGCCACATAGGCCCATTTGGACCTTTATACCCATTAGGACACTTAGGCCCATTTGTCCCATTTGTCCCATTAGACCCATTTGGCCGCTTATGCCCTTTAGGCCACTAAGGACCATAAAGCACATTAGGCTAATTAGGCCACTTAGGCCTATTTGGACACTTAGGCCCATTTGGCCCATTAGCCCACTTAGGCCTATTAGGACCATTTGGCTCATTGGATTAAGACCATTAGGACACTTAGGCCCATATGGACCTTTAGGACCATTAGGCCAATTATCCAAATTATCCCCATTATGCCCATTAGGCCCACTAAACCCATTAGGCCACTTAGGCTCATTAGGCCACTTAGGCCCATTAGGCCACTTAGGATGCTAAGACCAATTCTACCACTTAGGCACACTCGGTGCATTAGGCCCATTTGACCACTAAGGCCCTTTAGGCCACTTAGGCCCAATAGGCACATTAGGCCCATTAGCCCCATTAGGCCCCTTAGGACACTTAGGCCCATTTGTCCCATTAGGCTGCTTAGGCCGCTTAGGCCCATTAGGACACTTAGGCCCCTTACGCCAATTATGCCACTTAGGTTTATTCGGCGCATTAGGCCCATTAGGCCACAAAGTCCCATTGAGCCCATTAGGCCCATTAGTCCACTTAGGCCACTTAGTCCCTTTAGGGCCATTAAGCTACTTGGTCCCATTAGGACCATTAGTCCACATAGGCCCCTTAGGCCACTTAGGCCCATTAGGCCACTTAGGCCCATTGGGCAACTAAGGCCCATTAGGATCCTTAGGCCCATCAGGCCCATAAGGCCCAATAGGCCACTTCAGCCCCTTAAGACACAAAGGACCATTAGGGCCACTGAGCCCATTCATCTACTAAGGCCCATTGGGCCACTTAGGCTCATTCATCTACTTAGGCCGACCTGGCCCATTATGTCCATTAGGCCACTAAGGCCCATTACACCCTTTAGGCTACTTAGCCCCATTTGTCCCATTAGGCCCATTAGGCCACTTAGGCCACTAAGGCCAATTAGGCCCATCAGACCACTTAGGCCCATTGGGACCATTCAGTCCATTAGTCCCATTAATCAACTTAGGCCCATTAGTCCCATTAGGCCATTGAGACCCATTCATCCAATTAAGCCACTTAGGCCCATTATGCCCATTTGGCCACTTAGGCCCGTTAGGCCCATTAGGCCACTGAGTCCCATTAGTCCTGTTAGGCCACTAAGGCCCATTAGGCCCATTAGGCCCATTATTCACATTAACCCATTAGGCCCATTAGGCCACTTAGGCCCATTAGGACACTTTGACCTATTAGGATAAGTAGGCCACTTAGACCCATTAGGCCCATTCGGCCACTTAGGCCTGTTAGGCCCATTAGGCCACTTATGACACTTTGGTCCATTAGGCCCATTTGTTCTATTAGGCCACTTAGGCTCATTAGGCCACTTAGGCCCATTAGGTCACTTTGTCCCGTTAGGTCACAAAGGCCCATTCGACCCATTAGGCACATTACGACTATTAGGCCATTAATGCTCATTCCGCCTGTTAAGCCAGTTAGGCCCATTTGGCCCATCAGACCACTTAGGACTATTAGGCACATTAGGTCTATTAGTCCCATTAGACCACTAAGGCCCATTAGGCCCACTAATCCTATTGGTCCACTTAGGCTCATTAGGACCATTAGGAAACTAAATCCCATTAGGCCCATCAGGCCCATTAGGCCACCTCGTCCTAGTAGGCTCACTTGGCCACTTAGGCCCATTATACCTATTCATCCACCTAAACCCATTAGGCCACTTAGGCCACTTCGGGCCATTAAGCCCATTAGGCCACTTAGGCCCATTAGTCCACTTAGTCGCATTAGGCCACTTAGGCCAATTCGGGCAATTAGGCCCATTAGGCCACTTAGGCCCATTAGTCCACTTAGACTCATTAGGCACATTAGGCCACTTAGGCCCATTAGGCCACTTACGCCCATTTGGCACATTTGGCCAATTATGCCACTTAGGGCCATTAGGCCCATTCAACCACTTAGGACCATTAGACCCATTATCCCATTAATCCCATTATGCCACTTAGGCCCATTAGGAATAGTAGGCCAGTTAGGCCCATTAGGCCCATTAGTCCACTCAGGCCCATTAAACCACTAAGGCCCATTAGGCCCATTATCCCATTAGGCCCATTGATCCCATTATCCCATTATGCCCATTAGGACCATTAGGTCACATAGTCCCATTAGACCCATTAGGCCACTTAGGCCCATTATGCCCCTTAGGCGACTTAGGCCCATTTGGCCACTTAGGCCCATTAGGCCATGTAGGCCCATTAGGCCCAATAGTCCCATTATGCCACTTAGGCCCATTGTGCCACTCAGGCCCATTATGCCCATTAGTCCACTTAGGCCCAATCGGTATATTTGTTCCATTCGTCTAATTCGAACCCTTCGGCCACATAGGCCCATTGGACCACTTAGGTCCATTAGGCCACTTAGGCCCATTAGGCCCTTTCGTCCGATTAGTACAATTAGGTCACTTAGACCCATTAGGCTCATTTGGCCGCTCAGGTCAATAAGACCATTAGACTGATTATTCCACTTAGGTCTATTAGGCCGCTTTGGCCCATTATGCCCTTTAGGCCGATTAGGCCACTTAGGCCCATTTGGACCATTCGACCACTTAGGCCCATTTGGTTATGATTATGCAACTCAGGCTCATTAGGCCGATTATGCCACTTAGGCCCATTAGGATGCTTTGTTCCATTAGGCCCTTTATACCGATTAGGCCACTTAGGCCCATTTGGCACATTTGGCCCATTAGTCCACTTAGGCCCATTAATCCCATCAAGAAACTTGGGCCCATTGCACCCATAAGGCCCATTCGACCAATTAGGACCATTAGGCTATGATTATTCAACTTAGTCCCATTAGTTCACTAAAGCCCATTTGGCCATGTAGGCCCATTAGGCCACCTAGGCCAATTCGTCCTCTTAGAACCATGACTCCCGTTTGGCCCATTAGTCCCTTTAGGCCATTTAGGCATGTTTGCACCATTAGGCCAGTTAGGCCCATTAGGCATGTTCGTCCAATTAGGCAACTTAGGCCCATTGGGAGAATTGGGACACTTAGGCTCATTAGGCCCTTTAGGCCCATTAGGAAACTTAGGACACTTAGGCCCATTATACCCATTAGGCCCATTTGTCCCATTAATTCCATTATGCCACTTAGGGCCATTAGGCCACATCGTCCCATTGGGCCCATTAGGCCCATTTGGCCACTTAGGCCCATTAGGCCCACCAGGAACCTTTGTACCATTAGTCCCATTAGTCCCATAAGGCCACTTAGGCCAATTGATCCCATTTGGCCACTTAGGCCAATTGGGACCATTCGGCCTAGTAGTCCACATAGGACCATTAGGCCTACTAGGCACATTAGAACCATTCGATCCATTTATGTCATTGGTCCCATTATGCCACTTAGGCACATTAGGCCCATTAGTCCAATTTTTCCACTTAGACCATTATGCCCATTATGACCACTAGGCACATTAGGCCCATTCAACCAATTAGGCTCATTCGACCACTTAGGCCCATTACGCCCACTAGGTCCATTTGGCTAATAAGGTCACTTCATCCCATTATTCCAATTAGGCCCATTAGGCCCATTAGACCACTTATGCCTATTCAGCACATTAGGCCCCTTCAGACCATTAGGCCCCTTAGGCCCATTCGTCCACTTAATCCCATTAGGACCATTAGGCCCATCAGGTTAATTAGGTCACTTAGGCCCATTAGAACACTTAGGCCCATTAGGCCCATTAGTCCTATTGGGCCCATTAGACAACTTAAGCTAATTAAACCCATTAGGATACCTAGGTCCATTATGCTGATTAGGACCATTAGGCCACTTAGGCTCCTTAAGCCCTTTAGGCCCATTAGCCCCATGAGGCCAGTGAGGCCCATTAGCCCCATGAGGCCACTTTATCCCTTTAAGACCATGAGGCCACATAGAACCATTAGGCCCACCCGGCCACTTAGGCCCATTAGTCCCATTAGGCCACTCAGGCCCTTTAGGCCCGTTATTCCACTTAGGCCCATTAGGCCACTTAGGCACATTAAGCTGATTAGGCCACTTTGGCCCATTAGGCATATTAGGCCACTTAAGTCACTTCAGTCCATTAGGACCTTAAGTCCATTTAGGACCATTAAACCCATTAGGCTGATTAGGCCACTTAGGCCCATTAGGCCCAATAAGCCACTTATACCCATTAGGCCACTTCAGCCCATTAGGCCCCTTAGGACACTTTGGCCCATTAGGCCACTTTTTCCCACTAATCCCATTAGGTCGATTAGGCCACCTAGGCCCATTAGGACCATTAATCCCCTTAGTCCACTTAGACCCATTAGTCCCATTAGGGAAATTCGACCCATTAGGCCACTTAGGCCCCTTACGCCCATGAGGCCACTTAGGCCCCCTTATGCCCATGAGGCCACTTAGGCCCATTAGGCCACTTCATCCCATTTGGCCCATTAGGCACATTCAACTCATCAGGACCATTAGGCCACTTAGGCCCATTACACCCATGAGGCCACTTAGGACCATTAGGCCACTTAGCCCCATTAGGTCACTTAGGCCCATTAGGCCCATTAGGCCACTTCAGTCCATTAGGCCGTTTAGGCCACTTAGACCCATTAGGCCACTTAGGCCCATTATGCTACTTAGGCCCATTAGGACACTTTTTCTCATTAGGAAACTTAGGCCCATTAGGCCACTTAGGCCCATTAGATCGATTTGGCCACTTTGGCCCATGTGTCCCATTAGGCTCATTGAGCCCATTAGGCCCATCTGACACTTTAGACCCATTAGGCCCATTAGTTCACTTTGGACCATTAGGCACATTCATCCCATTGGTCCCCTAAGGCCCATTTCGGCCATTAGGCTCATTAGTCCCATTCGGCACGTTAGGCCCATTCGACATGTTAGGCCCATTTGGAATGTTAGGCCCATTTGGACCCTAAGGCCCATTCAGGCCATTAGGCCCATTTAGGCCACATAGGTCCATTACACCACTTAGGTCCATTATTCCACTTAGACCCATTAGACCAATTAGGCCCATTTGGAAACTTAGTCCCATTAGGCTCATTCGTCCAATTCGTCCAGTTAGGCCCATTAGGCCACTTAGGGAAATTAGGCCCACTAGGCCACTAAGGCCCAATAGGCCCATTTGGAAACATGGGCCCATTAGGCCACTTAGCCCCATTATGCCCATTAGACCCATTAGGTCACTTAGGCACATTAGGCCACTTAGGCCTATTAGGCCCATTACGCTACTTAGGCCCATTAGGACACTTAGGCCCATTAGGCCACTTAGGCCCATTAGGCCACTGAGACCCATTAGGCTCGTTAGGATACTTAGGCCCATTAAGCCCATTAGGCCCATTTTTTACTTAGTCCCATTAGGCCCAGTAGGTCTATTAGGCCCATTCACCCAATTAGTCCCATTGGACTCCTTAGGCCCATTAGGACACTTAGGCCCATTTGGCCACTCATGCCCAATAGGCCCATTTAGTCCATTAAGACCATTCTGCCCATTAGGCCACCTAGGCCCATTCATCTTATTGGGATACTTAGGCTCATTCAACCCATTACGTCACTTAGGCTCGTTCTGCCCATTAGGAACTTAGGCCACTTTGGCTAGTTGGGCCCATTAGGCCACTTTGGCCAGTTAGGCCCATTAGGCTCAGTGGGCCCATTACGCCACTTAGGCTCATTCATCCCATTATTCCAATTGGGCCACTTAGGCCAGTTTGGACCATTAGGCCACTTTGGCTAGTTAGGCCAATTAGGACCATTCGGCTCATTAGGCCACTTTGGCCAATTAGGCCCACTAGACCCACCCATTAGGCACCTTGGTCCCCTTACGTGAGTTAGGACAGTTAGGCCCATTCGGACCATTAGGCCAATTAGGCCCATTGGTCCCATTAGCCCTATTTGGCTCATTAGCTCATTGGTCCCATTAGGTCAGTTAGGCCACTTAGGCCAATTAGACCCATTATGCTCATTGGGTCGACACTTATGCCAATTAGGCCCCTTAAGCCCATTGGAACCATTAGTATAGTTAGGCTAGTTAGGCCAGTTGGGCCCATTCGACCCATTGGGTCCATTAGGCCCGTTAGGCCCATTAGGCTCATTCAACCCATTAGGACACTTAGGCCCATTCAGCCTATTAAGTCACTTAGGCCAGTTAGGCATAGTTGGCCCATTAGGCCCATTAGTCCCCTTAGTCCAGTTAGGCTCATTAGGTCCATTAGGCCCATTAGGCCTCTTAGGCCAGTTAAGCCCATTCGACCACTTAGGCCCATTATGATCATTATGCCAGTTAGGACCATTTGGCACATTTGGCCCCTTGGGACCATTAAGCCACTTGAAAGTCCCCAACAGATGATTGTATCGCTGAAAGGGGGAGGGGTTGAATCAGTTATACTTTTTTCTCTTATATTTCTTTTTAAATGAAACAACCTTCACCTCCTATTAAAGATTATATTCCCTACTGAAAACAATTCAAACACACATCCACAAGAACAAAAGTATTTACAATATTCAGAATTCAAAAAGAATAACTACATCCTTGGCATGGTATGAAAGTGATCCAATACCACACAATCCACTAGAAAACAATCATTGGATTGAAATGAGTAGGATATACCCTTTCACTCATGTAGCACTATGTAAACAATCCAATAGTGTGTGTGCACCCTCTTAGCACAAATAGGGTAATGCAATGATTGTGCAACAACTCATATTACCTGTGCTTCTTTTCAATTCCACAAATTTATTCAATTGAAAACACTTCTTTAATTTCTTACCTTGAAGACGGTAAGAACTTCCTATACTTTGTTGAGAAAAAAACCAAGTCTGATTTTCCCAGTACGATTTTCCCAGTCCGATTCCCCCGAGTACGATTCTCCTTGATACAATTCTTCTCGATATGATTTTCCCAATATGATTATGCTCAGTTCGATTCTCCCCAGATCGAAAAATATAACTTTGATAAAATGTGACAAAGATGAATCAACACCACTTCAATTATACATCTTCCTCAGTCCGGAAGACCCAGTACGGAAATCCGGATCTGATTAATCCATCCCAATACGATGATCATCCGAATACAATTGACAAGATGAATGTGGAAATCATATGAGTACAATAAACACTGAGTACGAGGGTCAACTGAATACAATATTGCGATATTGTCTCTTCTCTTTCACTTCAATCCATCGAAACTTCTTTAAAAAAAGTGAATATGGAAACTTCTGCTTCTCTCTAAAACTCAGAACTTCTCTCTCATGAATAGTATATCGGTCCACCTCAAGTACAACATACTTTTCTCCTTTTATAGGTGACCCTCGAGATTCTTTGGCAAGAATCCCAAAAAATTTCCTACTTAATCAAATTCACCCTAATCTCAATTTTCCCTAAAATCTAGGGTGTATTTTGAGTTCATTAACTCTTCTCAAAGCTTCTTGATTTGTTACAACCTTCACTTCTCCTTCTGAATGTTGAATATGATAATTCTTTTGAATGTCAAGATCCCCCTCAATTTCACATCTATAAAAATTTTCTTTCAAACCACTCTTACTTCTTCACTTCTTCTCTTTAACCACTTGAAAATAAAAAACAATTCCACTCTGATACAATGACTCTTGACCCAATTGAAACCTACAAAGTAATTCAACCCTTTTGAAATGGTTGACTACATTTTTTATCTCATTATTTCCTTCTATTTTCAATCATTGACCTCAAGAAATTCCTTCTGTAAATATGATTGTCCAGAGTAGGATCTTTCTGAGAACGGTTGGCCTGAGTACGATCATACTATGTATGATCTTTTTCTTCCTGAGACTCAGTACGATCATCCTGGGTACGAATGTTTTCTTATGCAAACGATGGATAATTAGATACTAAAGTACCTGACAATGATCGTTCTCGGTACGATCATTCTGATCATGATCCTCAGTGCCTTCTTTCTTTCCTTCTCATCCCGAATCTGATTGCACTAGGTACGATTCCTTTTCAATTGGCATCATCTCTTTCTTGTCTTCCACTTAGATACGATAAATCTGGATACGATTTGGAATACTACTTTTCCACTTTCTTCCATCAATATTGCATCATAAGTTCTCCAATCAACTTATGATTTATGAAATACGAATCAATAAAGCATAGTCACATTTAATTTTATCATAGTCAGCGGACTTCGATACTTCATCAAAACAAACACTTCTTTCATACCAGATCCACTTAGTCCCATTGGAACCATCAGGCAAATTAGGCGACTTAGGCCACTTAGGCCCATTAATCCACTTACGCTATGAGAAAAATTACCATTTGCAATGGGTTATTTGTGACGGGACAATCGGCTCATCGCAAATAATAGTTATTTGCAACAGGGGGTGGGGAGGTTAGGACCCATCGCAAAAGGTGTGGGGCCAAATGCGCGTCAAACCACGGGTAGGGGTATTTGTGATGGGTTCTTATTCCCATCAAAAATACCTGACGACAGTTTTTAGTATTTGTGATGGGATACTTGTCCTGTCGCAAATAATTTTTTCCGTCCAACTTTAATTAATGTGGGCAATGGGCATTTGCAACGAGACTCGTCACAAATAAGCTCGTTGCAAATAATCTAACATATATATACCCCCATCTGTTTTCCTCTCATTCTACTTCTTTCTCAACTTCTCTCTCTATCTCTTCTGAAAAAATTTCTTCTAAAATTTTTCGTAGTTTAAACTTTTAAATCAGAGCATAATCCGCAGCTTTTATACTCTGAAAGCTTCAGTTTCAAGGTATTTATCTACCTTTTTATTGTTTAGTTAATTTATTTTATTTTATATTATTTCTAATTTTTGTTAGTTAGATGGAATTAAATTAAATTATTATTAGATATTTGTTTTTTCAGTATTTATTTTTACGAATAATTATGTCTAAGTGTTAATTATAAATAATTAGTAATAATTAGTAATAAATTATAATAATTAGTAATAAATTGTAATAATTAGTAATAATTAGTAATAATTAGTAATAAAATGAAATAATTAGTAATAAATTGCAATAATTAGTAATAAATTTTAATAATTATTAATAAATTGAAATAATTAGTAATAAATTGAAATAATTATTAATAAATTGAAATCATTAGTTATAAATTGAAATAATTAGTAATAAATTGAAATATTTAGTAATAAATTAAAATAGTTATAAATAAATTGTAATAATTAGTAATAAATTGTAATAATTAGTAGTAGATTGTAATAATTAGTAATAAATTGTACTAATTAGTAATAAATTGTAATAATTAGTGATAAATTGTAGTAATTAGTAATAAATTGTAATAAATTGTAATAATTACTAATCATTAGTAATAATTTGTAATAAATTGTAATAATTAGTAATATTTTGTTATAATTTGTAAGAATTAGAAATAATTAGAAATAATTAGTAATAATTAGTAATAATTAGTAATAATTAGAAATAATTTGTAATAATTGGTATTAGTTAATATTTATTAGTATTAATTAGTATTAGTTAGTAATAAATTGTAATAATTAGTAATAAATTTTAATAATTAGTAAAAAATTATAATAATTAGTAATAATTAGTAATAATTCCTAATAAATTATAATAATTATTAATAAATTGAAATAAATTGAAATAATTTGTAATAATTTGTAATAATTAGTAATAATTAGTAATAAATTGTAATAATTACTAATAATTAGAAATAATTTGTAATAATTAGTAATAATTAGAAATAATTAGAAATAATTAGTAACAATTAGTGATAAATTGTGATAAATTGTAATAAATTGTAATAATTATTAATAAATTATAATAGTTAGTAATATATTGTAATATTTTTAATAATTACTAAAAGAATATAATAATTAGTAATAATTAGTAATAATGAGTAATAAATTTTAATAAATTGAAATAAGTAGAAATAATCAGTAATAATTAGGATTAATTAGTAATAATTAATAATAATTCGGATTAATTCATAATAATTAGTAATAATTAGGATTAATTAGTAATAATTAGGATTAGTTGGTAATAATTAGGATTAATTAGTACTAATTAGGATTAATTCGTAATAATTAGGATTAATTTGTAATAATTAGGATTAATTAGTAACAATTAGTAATAATTTGTAACAATTAGTAACAATTAGAAATAATTAGTAAGAATTGGGATTAATTAGTAACAATTAGTTAAAATTGGTAACAATGAGGATTAATTTGTAAAAATTAGGATTAATTAGTAATAAATTAGAATAAATTTGAGTACATTGATAAGATGACGCAATTTCTAGTGGATAGATGACATTTTTTTCATCAACATGTCTGCTCCTTGCAACTTTCTCCCATTGAAATCAATATGAAAAATATGTTCCAATGTATGTCAGAGCAGATTTTTCATAGTGATTTAAGTCGGAGAAAGTTGCAAGGAGGTGATCTGTCAGACAAAAGAGGCTCTTTTTCCCAATGACTCATCTCCTTGGAACTTATCCGACTGAAATCACTATGAAAAAGTATGCTTTAATGTAAATATATCAATTTTCGTATGCACGAGCATGGAGAGAAGCATGGTGAGGCCTCCCTACTCTCCATCATCGTGCATACAAAAATGGATATTCGTATGTCGGAGTAGAATTTTCAAAGTGATTTTAGTCTCAGAAAGTTTCAAGGGGATGAGTCATCAGGAAAAAGAGTTACTGCCAATTTGTTGGAAATTGTGTTGTGGGTAATTAACAATAATTGGTAAAAAATACCTATAATAAATAATAATTAGTGGTAATTAGTATTAAATTTTATAAATGAGTGTAGATTAGTATAAAACTTAGAAAATAGTATAAATAACTATAAAATAATAGAAATTATTATAAATTGTTAGAAAATAGAATTTAATTGTCTTCCCTTTTTTGGATAGTGTTTATCTTATATCTAATTATAAAAAATAACTAATTATTATATATATTTTTAGAAAAATATGGAACAAGGAAGTCGAAAATATTCATTATTAGATTATCATGCTTGGATAAATCAGCAAATGAATCCAAACAGTTCTGGTTTAAATCCTGTATAAATTGAGGGTGTTCAAGATTTCTTATAATTTTCATCATCACAACCAAAATTTTTTTCAGAAGAGAAAATTAAGTGTTCTTGTAAAAAATGTGATTTGAGAACGTATGACACATTTGACAACATTGGTGGTCATTTATTTCATTTTACTTTTCAACCAGATCATGTTTTTTGGTATCAACATGGTGAACACAGTTTTAGAGAAGATACTAATAATTTTGGTTCCAGATGCAACACGGTTTCAAAATTTAGTAATGATGTGGTAGGTCCATCTTTTAAACAAACTGAAACTTAGGATGATATTGATTTAACTCTTGAGTTGGAACCATCTCATTTATATATGTTTTTGAGGTCCGATGAGGATTTCTTATATCCTAGTTATAAGAGAAGAAATTTTAAAGTAGTTTCTAAATTTATGGTTATTAAATCAGATAATAGAATATCAAATAGTTGTTTTGATGAGATATTTTCTTTGTTAAAAACACTGCTACCTGAAGTAAATGTGATTCCTCTAAATTTATATGAGAGTACAAGACTGGTTCATAATCTAGGTATTGGTTATTATAATATTCATGTAAGATCAAATGATTACATCTTATATTATGGTGAAAATGAGTCGTTAGATAGTTGTCCTACATGTAGAAAATCAAGGTATAAAGAAGCTCAACCAGGGAAGTCTAGATTTATTCTTGTAAAACAATTGAGATATTTCTCACTCACACCTAGATTAGAGCATTTATTTATGTCTCAAAACATAGAATAATTGATGTCACGGCACAAACCAACATTTAAACTAGTAAAAGCTTAAATCATACCTGTGGTGGTGATTTATGGAAACAGTTTGACCAACTACATACATATTTTTTTTTAGTATCCCGAAACGTGTGATTGAGTATTTCTACTAAAGATTTCTGTCCATTTAGTTCTTACGGTAGTCAATATTCATGTTGTAATATCTTTATAACTCTGTATAATTTACCTCCATGAATGTTGATGAAGAAGCCATATATATTTTTGACCTTATTAATTCCAGGTCATCCGAAAAAGAATATTGATGTTTATTTGAAACCATAGATTGATGAGTTAAATTAACTATGGATTAATGGTGTCAGAACACATGATGTTCCTGCGAAACAAAACTTTCGACTGAAAGATGCATTGATGTGGACAATTAATGACTAACTAGCATATGACATGTTATCTAGATGGAGTACTCATGTTCCAAAATCATATTCATACTGTATGAGAGATAGAAAAGTGTTTATGATCTTCAACGGAGAAAAACCATATTTTTCAACTCTAATCGTAGATTTCTTCCAACTGATCATCATTTTCGAAGAAAATATATCATTTTAGAAAAGGAACAGTTGAAAAAGATGTGCCTCAAATAATTATCTCAAGTACAGAGTTAAAATAAATTGTCTCTTCAATACCTCCCATCACATTTGGACCAACAATAAACCAAAACAAAATTGATGGGTTTGGAAAAGAGCATAATTGGATAAAACGGAGCATTTTTTGGGATTTTCCATATTGGTATGATTTGTTGGTTCATCACATGTTGGATGTGATGCATATTAAGAATAACTATTTTGATAATTTATTTCATATAGTTTTGAGTACACCTGGTAAGACCAAAGATAATGTAAAGGCACGATTAGATTTTTCCCAAATTTGCAAGCGACCAGAACTTGAACTATTTGAAAATGTCAGATCACAGAAGTTAATGAATAAAAAAGCATCTTATACACAGTCCAAGGTGAGTTGCTTATTATTTTGTTAGTGGATTGAATATTTGAGACTTCCAGATATTTATCCTTCCAATTTGGTTAGATTTGTCAGAAATGGTCATATTATCATATTGAAAAGTCATGACTATCATATTTTAATGGAAAGAATTATGCTGATTAGATAAAGAGGTTTGTTAAATCCTATGATTTGGGATGGGATAACATACATATCATTTTTTTTCAAGAGATTTGTGCATCGAAAATAGACTACGATGCAGTAAGAAAAATGAAAGAAGATTTTGTTTTAATTTTATGTAAATTGAAAAAAAAATCCCTCCTGGTTTGTTTGACTCAATGGAACATTTGATATTACATTTTCCACATGAAACAAACTGTGGAGGTCTGGTACAGTTCTAATGGATATAACCATTTGAGAGATGCATGAAGAAATTGAAAAAATATATACATAACAAAAATCAGTTGAAGGCTCAATTGCAAAATCATATTTTCCAAAGGAAATTTATTTTTTCTACTCTCATTAATTTTAATATGAATATCCCACAAAAAAAACCACATGATCCATAATGAGGGAAATGTTGAAGATTTCATGATATTTCAATTATAATTTTTCAATCAACTCAAACTTGGCTTAGATGGCGTTCAGGAACGATGGATTTCAGATGGTGAACATCACAGATCTCATACATATATTCTACTTAACTGTGAAGAAATAACACTATTTGTACTGTGAGTGATCCTATAACTTATTCTATAATTTAGTAATAGTAAATTAATCTTATTTTATTTGTAGGTTATATTATAATCATATCAATAAATAGTTTCCACAAATTACAACCACTCCTTTTCAAGAACGTCGTTAAAAAAATCCTACTGGTTTCAAAAACTGGTAACATAAATTATATTTTATTTCACATAAGAACCCAATTTAATACTTTTTATAGTGATAATTGTTTTACAAATTTTCATGTATCTCAACATGCTGATAAAACTAATAATCGATTGTGTGTATTGAATAACCCACCATCCAAAATGGTTAAATCTTATAATGCATATGTGGTGAATGGATTTTGATTTCATACACATGCATATGGGGAATAAAAAAACAATGAATAGTGGTGTTTTCTTGAGAGGGTCTCATCATTGAGAAACTGAAGTTGACTTTTACGACATTCTGGAAGAAATAATTGAACTGTGTTTTCTAGGAAAACATTGCATAATGATGTTTAAATGTTAGTGGTTGGATACTGAGATAGGATTGCATGTTCATCTGATCCATGAAATTGTTGATATTCAATATAAAAGTATTCTTGCAGTAAATAAACCTTTTTATTGGCTCTCCAGGCACATAAAATTTATTATGCAAAAACCATGCTACTTCAAGGGAGTTGGGTGATTTGTGGATCATAATAAAAATTAAATCTCGAGAGAATTAGTTTACTGAAAGTGAATGTGGTTCTGATGAAGTGCAAGGAATTTAATTTTTTCAAGATACTTCTTTGAATCAATATTCTTCAAGAAGAGACATAAATATCATTGATGACACCCAACGATTAGGGGCTGATGGTGACCATGAGGTTTATGATGTTAAAACTAAATTTGAAATTACAAGAGATGATGAAACTGAAACTAATATGGAAATTGATGATGCTGAGGAGGAAGATAAAGAAATTGACATCGATATATATGAAAGTGAGGATGAGGATGGACATAAAAACAGTTAAATGATGGTTATAATCATATATAATATATATATATATATAATAGTTGTTTTCAACTATTTTCTAAGAACAATCATTTCGCATTTCAGATGGATGAGGATTTTTATCCTCTGTTGCAGAAGGATAATCTACCATTGGATGAGTAGGATGTCAGATCATCTGACCCTCACACTACTGGTGTTTCATGGGGTGCTCGGAGGGTTTGTGGTCTTGCCTGACTGATGATTCACTACCCTATCCCCGAGCGACATCCACATCTTGGGTTCGATCTGCGCATGCAGATGTATGTTTACCTGTGTATTTTATTTAGTTTTAATTAATTAATTAATATTCTGATTGTTTGATTATTATTTTTTCATAGCTTTACGCATATAGTTGTTGGATAGGGGTGCAATATATTGCGCAATTATTTTTCTGATGCATGGGTATCATGGGATTGGATTCCTGTTGATGTACAACACCACATGTTCGAGCATTGGCCTAAGTGGCTGAATGCATCTAATGGGCCGAATTGGCCTATTGGGACTCATGGACCTAAGTGGCCTATTGGGCTTCATGGGCCTAAGTGGCCTAAGGTGCCTAATGGGGCTAATGGGCCTCATGGGCCTCATGGGCCCAAGTCACTTATTGGGCCTCATGGGCCTAAGTCACTTAATGGGCCTCATGGGCCTAAGTGGTTTAATGGGCCTAATGGGATTAATGAGTTTAGTGGGCCTAGGTGCTAGATGGGTCAAATGGTCCAAATGGGCCAAAGTGGCCAAATGGGCCTAAGGGGGAAAATGGGCCTAATTGTCCTAAGTTTCCTAATGGGCCTAAGTGGCCTAATGGGCAAGAGTTGTCTAATCAGACTAATGAGATTAATGGGCCTAATGGGCCTAAGTGGACCAATGGGATTAATGGGCCTAGTGGGCCTAAGTGTCAAAATGGGCCTAATGGGCCTCAGTGGCCTAATCGGACTAATGGGACTAAGTGGCCTAATGTGCCTTAGTGGCCTAATGGGCTTAATGGGCTTAACGGGCCTAGGGAAAAAATGTGCATGATGGGATGAATGGGCCAAATGGGCCCAATTGGTCTAATCGACCGAATGGGCCTAATTGACTGGATGGTCCTAATGGGCCTAAGTGGCCTAATGGGCTTAATGGACCTAATGGACCTAATGGGCCAAATGGTCCAAATGGTCATAATGGGCCTAAAGGGCCTAATGGCTCTAAGTGGGCTAAGTGGCCTAATCGGCCTAATCAACCAAATGGGCCTAGTGGGCCTTAGGGGCCTAAGTGGTCAATTGGGCCTAAGTGGTTGAATGGGAATAATGGTCCAAATTGTCCTAGTGAGGGTAATGTGCCTAATGGGCCTAAGTGGATGAATGGGCTTAAGGGACATAATGGGCCTAATGGGCCTAATGGGCATAAGTGGCCTCTTGGGCCTAATGGCCCTAAGTTTCCTAATGGGCCTAGTGGGCCTAAGTGACCAAATGGGCCTAATAGGCCTAATGTGCCTAATGGGCCTAATGGGACTATGTGGCATTATAGGCCTAATGGAACTAATGGTCCTAATGGGTCTAATGGGTCTAATGGGACTAAGTGGTCTAATGGGCCTAGGCGGCTGAATCAGCATAATTTGCATAATGGACCTAGTGGGCCTAAATGGCGGAATGGGCCTAAGTGGCCCAATCGGCCTAATGAGCCTAAGTGGCCTAATAGGCCTAAGTGGCTCAATGGGCCCAATGGGAATAATGGTCTTAAGTGGCCTAATTGGCCTAAGTGTACTAATGGGACTGATGGGCCTAATGGGCCTAATGAGCCTAATGGGAAAAAGTGCCCTAATGGTCCAAATGGACCTAATGTGCATAGTGGGCCTAATGGGCCTAAGTGGTCTAATCAGCCTAAGTGACATAATGGACCTTATGGGATTAATGGGCCTAGTGTGATGCGGATCATGGTGCACACAAGCAGCAAGGAATTGAGGGTGATCATGGCATTGATCGTGAAAGGAACATTAATGGAAAAGACCCATTGCATGGGATTGGTGGCCCAATGACAAGAGGAAGAATGAGGAGGATGAGAGAGGCTTTACATGGCCTCATTTTGAAATTACAAGAGGAGGCCCAACATGCATGCATGGGAGGAGAAAATGGGCCTTTAATTACACTTATTAAAGCCCAAAAGTGAACCTAAATGGCCCACCCATTTGATCCCACGAATTTAAAGCCACTTGCATCTTCAAATTCAAAAGTGGTGGGGCCCTTGTCTACAAAGTCATGGTGGGAATCTTCAAAGTCTTTGGGGGTGGTGCTAAAAAGTCTTCTTGGTGGATATCTTGTCCCCTAAAGCCATGGGCATGTGTAAAGAAAGTCAAAAATCGTTTTTAGCCTTTAGACTTTTGTGAGAGGTATTTTGACTTGTATCCCTCTCATTTGGCTATAAATAGCCACCCCCTTGTACCCCTTGGAGGTTAATTTCGAATTTGAGAGTTTCTAGCATTATTATGCTTGTGTTTCTTGTGTTCTTAGGTGAATGCAAGTAAGGCTCATCAAAGGAGTGATCAACCTTTGTGGCGCTTTATAATTAGAGTTTCAAGGGGCAAGTCTCCTTGGGGTCCTAATTGATCATCCCCTTCCCCTTTTATTCCTATAGCATTTCTTTTAATTTTCATTCCCCTCTTCTTTCTTCGCTTGTGTTTCCGCATTTTTGCCAACGAATACCGCACTCATATACGGTATCATATCATTTGGTATCAGAGGAAGGCAACGGAAACCAGGTTCTTTCATTTCTATTTCTCCCATCTTTTTTTTTCTCCCCCTTCTTTCGTTTTCTGCCATCACCCATTCTGGACGGAACTTTCTTCCATATTTTCGTCTGCTTTCTCTTTGAGTTTCTGGGCGTATAATATGTCATTTTAATAGTTCAGAATCTCATCTTTCTTCTCGATTTGGAAACACTAAAATCCGACACCTGTATTTGGAGATATAGCCGAATCAATTCGTGCTACAGTTTCACCCTTGTGAAATCTAACAATCTCCAAGGCGGATTTCCATTTGAGTTTGAAGTTCAAGTTATCACAACCATTTACATCATTGCAATCAGATTAGTACATTTTCCATTTGTTGTACTTTGAGCATGAAAAGCGCACTCTTTGCAATTCTTGTTTGTTGAGTAGCAAAAAAAAAAATCAAAAAAAAAATCAAAAAAAAAAAAAAAATCAATCAAAAAAAAAAATACAAAAAAAAGGGAAGCTGCTCATTTGAAACATTGCGTTTGCTCATATGTCATAAATTTGATTGCAATTTTCTTATCCATCATCTTCTTTCCTTCATCCATATCCAACCTTCTTCTATAACCGTTTCTCCCATTTACCCCCCACGTTTCTTGGACCTCATTGATTCAAACCCTTTTAAAATTTCTGATTTTTAAAGATTGCCATGAAATGATTGCTTCTACTAGTTGTCTTCTTGATTCTATTTAAGAACACTTGTAGGAACCAAGTTGTTGTGCTAGAAAGTGTGAGGAACCTTTTGAGAGATAAAAAAAAGAGAAAGAGTGTGTGAGGAATTAAAAAAAAATGGCAAGTGAGGGAGAAAGAAGTGAGATTGACATTAAATTATTCATGAAAGCAGTCGCTGACCAGTTTACAAGATTGAATGCTAGGTTGGATGATATACAAAGTTCCTCATCTTCAAAGGCTCCAAGAAGGCAAGAAATTCATGAAGGTGATGATGAGTACTCCGATTTCGAAGAATCAATTCCTAGGCGAGGGCAACGTGCTGCTTGGAGAGATAGTGACTTGGGAAGCATCAAAGTGACACTTCCACCCTTTCAAGGGAAGAGTGACCCAGAACTTTATTTGGAGTGGGAGCGGAAGGTTGACCATGTGTTTGGACTTCACAACTACTCGGAGGAGAAGAAGGTAAAATTGGCAGCCCTTGAGTTCAATGACTATGCAAGTATTTGGTGGGACCAATTACAAGTAAGTCGACGACGAAATGGAGAAAGGCCAATTCGAACATGGGAAGAAATGAAGATAGTAATGCGTAAAAGGTACATTTCTAGTCATTACTATCGAGACTTACATTTGAAGTTACAAAAACTTGTGCAAGGTTCCATGTGTGTGGAGGAATACTACAAGGAAATGGAGATATCAATGATTCGAGCCAATTTGGAGGAGGATCGCGAAGCTACCATGGCAAGGTTCATCAATGGCTTGAATCCGGCAATTAGAGATGTGGTGGAACTACAGACCTACATTGACATGGAGGAGTTGCTACATAAGGCAGTGAAGGTCGAAAAACAACTACATTCTCGGAGAATTCAAGTAAGTTTCCATAATTTTTGGAAGGATAACCGGAAAGATCCAAAATCAATTTCTAAGTGGAATGAAACGAAACTAAGGGATTCTAAATTTGTTCCAAAACAAAGAGACGAGGCCAAAAATAAGTTCTTCCCCACTGATTCAAAAGGAAAAATGGACACAAATTTCCCTTCTAAATCTCGTGATATAAAGTGTTTTAAGTGTCAAGGACATGGTCATATTGCATCTCAATGTCCAAACAAAAGGGCCATGATTATTTTGGATAATGGAGACATCCTTAGTGAGCACTCTAGCGATGATGAGATTCCATCTTTGGAGGAGGGTTCCGATGTAGAAGTTGAAGAACCCGTACATGGAGATGCATTGGTGGCAAGAAGAGCTTTAAACATTCAACCCAAAGATGATCATGATGAGGAGCAACGGGAACATATTTTTCATACAAGATGCCACATCAAGGAGAAGGTATGTAGTATGATCATTGATAGTGGAAGTTGTACCAATGTGGCGAGTACATTGTTGGTGGAAAAGTTGAGTTTGCCTACTCTAAGGCATACTAGACCCTATAGATTGCAATGGTTGAATGATAGTGGGGAAGTGAGGGTCACAAAACAAGCCATAGTTTCTTTTTCCATTGGAAAATATCATGATGAGGTGTTGTGTGATGTTGCTCCGATGCAAGCTGGACATTTGCTACTAGGGAGACCATGGCAATTTGATAGGAGGGTGATGTATGATGGCTATGCTAACCGCTTCTCTTTTCATTTCAGCGGTCGAAAGATTGTTTTGACTCCTCTAAGTCCCATACAAGCATATGAAGATCAAGTGAGGATAGAGAAAGAATACAAAAAGAAAAAAGAAATGAGTGAAAAAGATAGTGGGAAAAATAAAATTTTGAGTGATAAAAAAGAGAGTGATGAGTTGATGAAAAAGGAAATGAGAGAAAAAAATGAAAAGAGTGGAAAAATTAAGAGTGAAAAAGGAGAGTCGAGTGGCATAAAAAGAAATGAGGGAAATCAAAGAGATGAAAACAAGAGTGATGAGCGAAAGGTGAGTTTATTTTCTGGAAAAAGTGAGATGAAAGGTGCTTTATTGAGCGGGAAAGTGTTCTTACTCATTAGTAAGGATGCCTACCTTGCAACTAATGAACTTCACCATTCTTTGCCTTCTTGTGTTGTGTCTTTGCTACAGGAATTTGGTGATTTGTTTCCTAAAGAAACACCCGATGGACTACCCCCTTTGAGAGGCATTGAGCATAGGATTGACTTCATACCCGGTGCCGCAATTCCAAATAGGCCAGCATATAGAGCTAATCCGGAAGAGACTAGAGAGATCCAGTGTCAAGTTGAAGAACTCATGAAGAAAGGATTAGTAAGGGAAAGCATGAGTCCCTGCGCCGTTCCGGTGATCCTAGTACCCAAGAAAGATGGAACATGGCGGATGTGTGTGGATTGTCGCGCCATCAACAAAATAACAGTTAAGTACCGTTATCCCATCCCTCGACTTGATGACATGCTTGATGAATTACATGGGGCCTCTTTGTTTTCAAAAATTGATCTTAAAAGTGGATACCACCAAATTCGAATGAAAGAAGGAGATGAGTGGAAAACTGCTTTTAAAACTAAGTTTGGTTTGTATGAGTGGTTAGTTATGCCATTTGGTTTAACTAATGCACCAAGTACATTCATGAGCTTAATGAACCATGTCCTTCGTTCATTCATTGGAAAATTTGTGGTTGTCTATTTTGATGATATCTTAGTGTATAGCAAATCTTTAGACAACCATGTTGAACACTTGCGTTTGGTGTGTGAGACCCTTAAACAAAACCAACTTTATGCCAATCTTCAAAAATGTTCCTTTTGCATGGATTCTGTTGTGTTTCTTGGCTTTGTTGTAGGGGCGGAAGGGATTCGTGTGGATGATGAAAAGATCAAAGCAATTCAGGAGTGGCCCACACCGAAGAGTGCAACCGAGGTTAGAAGTTTTCATGGATTGGCAAGCTTTTATAGGAGGTTTGTAAAGGATTTTTCATCCATCGCTGCACCTCTTAATGAACTTGTAAAGAAACATGTGGTCTTTAAATGGGGTGAAAAACAAGAAAAAGCTTTTAACACACTCAAAGAAAAATTGGTCAATGCTCCCCTTTTAAGGCTACCCGATTTCACCAAAGTCTTTGAAATTGAGTGTGATGCATCGGGAGTTGGAATTGGTGCTGTTTTGACTCAAGAGTCACGTCCAATTGCTTACTTTAGTGAGAAATTGAACGGGGCAGCATTAAATTATTCAACTTACGATAAAGAACTTTATGCTTTGAAACGAACCCTGGAAACATGGCAACATTACTTATGGCCTAAAGAGTTTATTATTCATTCTGACCATGAAAGCCTTAAGTATTTGAAGTCCCAAGGTAAGTTGAATCGGCGGCATGCATCTTGGCTGGAATTCATTGAGACTTTCCCCTACGTGATCAAGCACAAAAAAGGTAAGGAAAATGTGGTTGCTGATGCTCTTTCACGAAGGTATTCACTTCTTACTTCTCTTCATTCTAGATTACTTGGACTTGAGTTACTAAAGGGAATGTATGAAAATGATGGAGATTTTTCTAAAATTTGGACATCTTGTGAAAAACATGGTTTTAAAGACTATTACAAAAATGACGGGTTTCTTTTCAAAAGGGATAAATTGTGCATTCCAAATTGTTCAACTCGAGAATTGCTTGTAAAAGAAACTCATGGGGGTGGTTTGATGGGGCATTTTGGGGTTGATAAAACACTAGCTACTTTGCATGAACATTTTTATTGGCCAAGCATGAGAAAAGATGTTATTGCAATTTGTGCTAGGTGTGTCACTTGTAAGCATGCAAAGTCCAAGGTTCAACCAAATGGATTGTATTCCCCCTTGCCCGTTCCATCCCATCCTTGGACCGACATCTCTATGGATTTTGTGTTGGGATTGCCTCGATCCCAATCGGGAAGAGATAGCATTTTTGTTGTCGTGGATCGCTTTAGCAAAATGGCCCATTTCATTGCATGCTCAAAAACTAATGATGCTATACATATAGCAGATTTGTTTTTCAAAGAAATTGTGAGATTACATGGACTGCCCAAAACCATTGTAAGTGATAGGGATGTGAAATTCCTTAGCCACTTTTGGAGGACATTGTGGAATAAATTGGGAACTAAATTATTGTTCTCAACTGTTGCACATCCTCAAACTGATGGGCAAACTGAAGTGGTGAATAGGACTCTTTCTACCTTATTGCGTGCAATAATTCAAAAAAATCTAAAGAATTGGGAAAAATGTTTGCCACACATAGAGTTTGCATATAACCGAGTAGTTCATTCCACTACTAACTTCTCACCTTTTGAGATTGTATATGGATTTAATCCAATGACTCCATTAGATATTCTTTCATTGCCTACTAATGAGGTTGTTGATCTCGCAGGTGATGAGAAGGCCAAATTTGTTCGGGATTTACATGCCAAGGTGAAAGCCAACATTGAAAGAAGAAATGAACACTATGCAAAGCAAGCAAACAAGGGTAGGCATAAGGTTGTACTAGAACCTGGAGATTGGGTGTGGGTGCATTTGAGGAAGGAAAGGTTCCCGGAGCAAAGAAAATCAAAACTTCAGTCACGAGGAGATGGTCCATTTCAAGTTTTAGAAAGAATCAATGATAATGCCTACAAGATTGACTTGCCCAGCAGGTATGGAAACGTGAGTGCTACCTTTAATATTTCTGATCTCTCTCCTTTTGAAAATGCAGATTCGAGGACGAATCCTTTTGAAGAGGGAGGGGATGATGCGGATCATGGTGCACACAAGCAGCAAGGAATTGAGGGTGATCATGGCATTGATCGTGAAAGGAACATTAATGGAAAAGACCCATTGCATGGGATTGGTGGCCCAATGACAAGAGGAAGAATGAGGAGGATGAGAGAGGCTTTACATGGCCTCATTTTGAAATTACAAGAGGAGGCCCAACATGCATGCATGGGAGGAGCAAATGGGCCTTTAATTACACTTATTAAAGCCCAAAAGTGAACCTAAATGGCCCACCCATTTGATCCCACGAATTTAAAGCCACTTGCATCTTCAAATTCAAAAGTGGTGGGGCCCTTGTCTACAAAGTCATGGTGGGAATCTTCAAAGTCTTTGGGGGTGGTGCTAAAAAGTCTTCTTGGTGGATATCTTGTCCCCTAAAGCCATGGGCATGTGTAAAGAAAGTCAAAAATCGTTTTTAGCCTTTAGACTTTTGTGAGAGGTATTTTGACTTGTATCCCTCTCATTTGGCTATAAATAGCCACCCCCTTGTACCCCTTGGAGGTTAATTTCGAATTTGAGAGTTTCTAGCATTATTATGCTTGTGTTTCTTGTGTTCTTAGGTGAATGCAAGTAAGGCTCATCAAAGGAGTGATCAACCTTTGTGGCGCTTTATAATTAGAGTTTCAAGGGGCAAGTCTCCTTGGGGTCCTAATTGATCATCCCCTTCCCCTTTTATTCCTATAGCATTTCTTTTAATTTTCATTCCCCTCTTCTTTCTTCGCTTGTGTTTCCGCATTTTTGCCAACGAATACCGCACTCATATACGGTATCATATCATAGTGGGCCTAAGTGACCTAATAGGCCTAATGGGATTTAGCAGGCAAATTGGCCCAATGGGCTTAATGGGCTTAACAGACCTATGTGCCAAATGGACCTAATGGAATGAATGGACCTAATGGGCCCAATGGGTCGAATGAGCCTAATTTTTCTAAGTGTCATAATGGGATGAATGGGCCTAATGGGGCCAAAGTGGTTTAATGGGCCTAAGTTGCCTAATCGGTATAGTGGGATTAATGGGTCTAAGGGGCCTAATGGGCCTAAGAGGCCAAATGGGCCTAAGTGTCCTAATGGGTTAAGTTAACGAATAGGCCTAAGTGGACCAATGGGTATAATGGGCCTAAGTAGACTAAGTGTCCTAATGGGCCTAATGGGCATAAGTGGCCGAATTCACCTAATGGGCCTAAGTGGCTCAATGGGCCTAATGGGCCTAATGGGCTTAAGTGGACTGATGGGATTAATGCGCCTTAATGGACTTATGGGCCTAAGGGCCTTAGTGGCCTAATGGGCCTCAATGGCCTCATGGGCCTAAATGGACAAACTAGACTAATGGGACTAATGGGCCTAATGGGAAGAATGTGCAAAATGGGACTAATGAGCCTAATGGTCCTACATTGTTGAATGGGCCTAAGTGGACCAATGGGGCTAATGGGATGAATGGGTCTAGTTTCCAAATGGGTTAAATGGGCATAATGGGCCTAGTTTTCCTAATGGGCGTAATGGGCCGAAGTGGCCTAGTGGGCCAAAGTGCCCTAATGGGCCTAATGGGCCTTAGTGACCTAAACGACCTAATGGGTCGAATGGTCCAAAGTGGCCTAATGGGATGAATAGTCCAAAGGGGCCTAATGGGCCTAATGGATCAAAGTGGGCTAATGAGCCTAATGGGCCTAAGTAGCCTAATGGGCCTAGTGGGCATAATGCACCTAAGTGGCTGAATGGGCCTAATGGGTCTAAGTGGCCTAATGGCCTGAATGGGCCTAATGTGCCTAGTGGGCCTAATGGGCCTAAGTGGCCTAATGGACCAAATGGGTCTAAGTGACCAAATAGGCCGAATAGGCCTTTTGTGCCTAGTGGGCCGAATGGGCATAAGTGGCCTAATGGGCCTAAGTGGCTCAAGTGGCCTAATGGGCCAAATGGGCCTAAATGTCCTAATAGGCCTAAGTGGCCTAATGAGCCTAATGGGCTGAATGAGTGTAATTGGCCTAATGGGCTTAATTGGTTTAATAGGTCGAATGGTCCTAATGGTCTTAAGTGGCTGAATGGGCCTATTGGGTCTAAGTGACCTAATGGACCTAAGGGGCCTAAAGGGTCTAAGGGGCCTAATGGTCCTTATAGTCCGCATGGGCCTAAGTGGACTCATGGGCCTCATGGGCCTAAGTGGCCAAATGGTCCTAATGGGATTAATAGGCATAGTGGGATGAATGGGATTAATGGGACTTTGTGCCAAATGGGCCTAATGGGACGAATGGACCTAATGGTCCGAATGAGCCTGAGTGGCCTAATGGGCCTAATGGGCGTAAGTGGCCTTATGGCCCTAAGTGGCCTTATGGGCCTAAGTGACCTTTTGGGCCTAAGTGTCCTAATTGACCTAATTGGCTTAATGGTCCTAATAGGAGTAAGGGGCACAATGGACCTAAGTGGCCTAATGGAACTAAGGGGCCTAATGGGACTAAATGGCATAATGGGCCTATGTCGCCTAATGGGCTTAATGGTATTTACGAGCCTAGGAGACAAATGGGCTGAATGGGCCAAATGGGCCTAAGTTGACTAATGGTCCTAATTGGACTAAGTGGCCTATTGGACCTCATGGTCCAAATGGGCCTAAGGGGCCCAAAGGGGAAAATTTTCCTAATTGACCTAATGGGTGTACTTGGCCTAACAGGCATAATGGTTCAAATGGTCCAAATGGGCCTAATTGGCCTAATCAGCCTGATGGGATTAATGGTCCTAGTGGAATTAAGTGCCATAATGGGTCTTAGTGGTTGAATTGGCCTAATGTGCCTAAGTGGCCTAATGGGCCTAAGTGGACTAATGGGCTTAATAGGAATAACAGGCCTAGGGGCCAAATGGGCTTAACGGGCCTAATGAGATGAATGGGACTAATTAACCTATGTGGCCTAATGAGCCTAATGGGACTAATGGGCCTAATGGGCCTAAATTTCTTAATCGGTGTAATGGGGTTAAGGGGCCTAAGAGGTCTAATGGGACTAATGGGCCTAAGTGGCCTAATGAGCCTAAGTGGCCGCATCAGCCTAATGGGATTAATGGACCAAGTGGGTCTGAGTGGCTGAATGGGCTTAATGGACCTCAGTGGTGTAATCGGCCTAATGGGACGAAGTGGTCGAATGGGATAATTGGATGAATGGGTCTTAGTGGCCTAATAGGGCTAAGTGGCCTAATGGGCCTAAGTGGACCAATGGGCCTAACGTACCTAAGTGGCCCAATGGGTCTAATGGGTCTAAGTGGCCTAATGGTCCTTATGGTCCTAATAGTCCTAAGTGGCCTAATGGGTCGATGTGTCCAAATGATCATAATGGACATAATGGGGCTAAGTGGCCAAAGTGGCTTAATGGGCCTACTGGGCCTAAGTTGTCTAATGGGCCTCACTGGCCTATTGGGCCTAAGTGGTCCAATGGGCCTAAGTGGCCTAATAGGCCGAATGATCCTTAGTGGTCTAATGGGCCTAATGGGCCTAAGTGGCCTAATGGGCCTTAATGGCCTAATGGGCCTGAGTGGCCTAATGGGCCTAATCGACCTAAGTGGCCTAATGGGCCTAATCGGCTTAATGGGTCTCGATGGCCAAATGAGTCGAATGGACCTAAGTGGCCTAATGGGCCACAATGGTCTAATGGGGATAATGAGCTTAAGTTTCCTAATGTGCCTAATGACCTAAGTGGCCTAATGAGTTGTATAGGCCTATGTGGCATAATGGGCCTAATGGGCCTTATGTGCCTAAGTGGATTAATGGGTCCGATGGGCCAAATAGGGCCTAAGTGGATTCATGAGCCTAATCGGTCTCAGTGGCCTAATGCCCTGAATGGGCCTAAGTGGCCTAATGGTCCTAATGATCATAATAGACCTAAGTGGCCTAATGGGTCTGATGCACCTGATAGACCTAATGGGTCCAAGTGGCATAATGAGCTGAATGGACCTAACTAGCCTAATGATCATGATGGGCCTAATGGGATGAATGGGTCTAAGTGGCCTAATGGGCCTAATGGGCCTAATGGGTCGAATGGGCCTAAGTGTCCTAATGATCTGAATTGGCCTAAGTGGCATAATGGGACTCATGGGCATAATGGGTCTTAGTGGACTAATTTGCCTGATGGGCCCAATGGGCCGAATGATGCTCAGGGGCCTGATGACCTAATGTGGATAATGAGCCTCATGGTCCTAAGTGGCCTAATGGGCCTTAGTGGCCTAATAGACCTAATAGGCCTAATGGGACTAAGTGGCCTAATGGGCCTAATGGTCCTTAGTGGATTAATGGGCTGAAGTGGCCTAATTGGCCTGATGGGCCTAGTGGGATTAAGTGGCCTAATGAGATGAATGAGACTAAGTGGTATAATGAGACTAAGTGGCCTAATGGACCAAATAGCTCTAATGGGCATATGTGGCCTAATAGGTGTGATGGGACTTAGTATCCTCATGGGCCTAATGGGCCTAATTGGCCTAAGTAGACGAAGTAGCCTAATGGGGTTAATGGACATAATGGTCCTAAGTGGCCTAATAGGTCAGATGGTCCGGATGGGCCTAATGGGCCTCAGTCGCCTAATTGGACTCATGGGCCTAATGGGCCTCAGTGTCCCAATGGGCCTAATGGACCTAAGTGACCTAATGGGCCTAAGTGTTCTCATCGGCCTGTTGAGAATAATGGGCCTAATGGGCCTCACTGGTCTAAGTGGCCTAATGGGCTTCATGGGCCTAAGTGTCCTAACGGGTAGAGTGAACCTCATGGGCCTAAGGGGCTGAATGGGCCTGATTTTCCTTATGGGACTTAATGGAAGAATTTGCTTAATGGGATTAATGGGCCTGGTAGGCCTGATGCGAATAATGGGCCCAACTGGCCCAATGGGCCAAATGAGTGTAAGTGGCCTAATGGACATAATGGGCTTAATGGACATAATGGGCCTAAGTGGCCTAATGGGACTGATGGGCCTAATGGGGCGAATGGACCTAAGTGGCCTAAGTGTCCTAATGGGCATAATGGGCCTAAGTGGTTAAATGGGCCAAGGTGGTCGAATGGGCCTAAAGGACCTGAGTGATTGAATGGGCCTAAGGGGCCTAATTGGCCTAATAATCCTAAGTTACCTCATGAGCCTAATGAGACTATGTGGACTGATGGGCCTCAACGGCATATGATGCATCGCCAGAAGCTCAAATCGAGTAAGTGAAAAGGAGCAGTGTAATATAGCCGAATAGACTAAGGATAAAAGGAAAATCCACCCACCAATGTTTCTCCACCCTTAAAGACCATGTCACCAGCAATGGAGATGCACCACCAATTCCGGGCAAAGGGAAGAGGCTAAATCTATAAGAATGCACAACAAGCTCTATATATTCGTCCAATTCAAACATCACCATTACAAAGGGGTGAAAATACATTATAAAGACAAAATAAAGATAGAAAAATGCCCCAATTAGAGGTACAAGGCATGGGGAAATCAAAAGGAACATAAAAAGAACAAAACAACACTTTCCCATTCCATTTAATGACCCCACTAGATAAAGTAGTGGGATTCCCTATTAATAATTCTTTTATGCACCTTCTCTCTCTTTTTTAATGTGTTGCTACGAATTTCCATCCATTTCCGTGTGGGTAAGTAATTTTGGGCCCCAAATAAGTGTGTTGTGGCCCACCATAGTGTTGGATGCCAAGAAGTGTGGGCTGGTCCAATTCGAATAACAATTGGGCCTAAATTTTTTATCAAGCCCAAATTTATTTTCCTTGGGCTGAATCTGATCCATATCATTCCCCTTGGTTGGAGAATATTTTCCCTCAAATCCATGAAATCATCTTCTTCAATGTAAGGAGATAAGTCCCCAATGTTGAACGTTGTAGAAATGCTGCCAAAGTCATCTGGTAAATCAATTTTGTAGGCACTGTTTCCCACTCGTTCAAGCACTTTGAATGGAACTTCAGCTCGTGGTGCCAGCTTGGTCTTCCTTTTGGATAGAAATCTATCCTTGTGAAGGTGAATCCACACTTTGTCTCCAGGTTGGAAAATAGTCTGCTTCTGATGCTTGTTTTCTCACCTCTTGTATGTTTCATTAGACTTCTCTATTTGAGCATGAATAGATTCATGGAGCTTCTCCATTTTCTTTGTCTTCTCATCCGCATCAATATTCACCTGAAAATCAAGAGGCAAAGAGCACAATTCTATAGGAGTGATTGGATTGATGCCATAAACAACTTTGAATGGAGAATGTTGAGTGGTATCACTTGAAGATCTATTGTATGCAAATTCTACATGTGCTTGCAAATCCCAATCTCTCATGCTCTTGTTCACCAATGCTCTCAGAATAGTGCCCAATGTACGATTGGTAACTTCTATTTGCCCATCTGTTTGAGGGTGATGGGATGTGCTGAAAAGAAGTTTCATACCGAATTTCTCCCATAATGTCCTCCAAAAATGGCTGAGAAATTTTGTGTCTCTATCTAAAACGATGCTGCGAGGAATTCCATGAAGGTGAACAATCTCTTTGAAAAACAATTCTTACACTTTCACCACATCTTTAGTCTTATGAAAAGGTATGCAATGATCCATCTTAGAAAATCGATCAACAACACCCATAATTGAATCTTTACCTCGCTGAGTATTTGGTAAATCCATAATGAAATCCATGATGAGATCTTCCCATGGGTGCTCCGGAATAGGTAATGGAGTGTATAAACCAAGCTTGAAATGACTCTTTTCTCTTTGACATGTTCTGTATATCGAAAGAATTTCTTGGACATCTGATTGTATCTTCGGCTAGTAGAAATTCTCCTTTAGTATCTACAAGGTTTTATGGATGCCAAAATGACCAGCAAGTCCCCCTTCAGGTGATTCCCGAATGAGAAAGTCCCTGTAATTACCCATTGGAACACAAAACTTGTTTCTCTTAAAGAGAAACCCATCATGTATAGAATAATCCTCTAAAAATACATCTTGACATTGGATTAAAATAGAATTAAACTCCATGTCATTTTTATAATCTTTTCTCATAAGCTAAAATCCTAGAATTCGAGCATCTAGAATGGTAAGTAATGCATACCTTCGAGATAAAGCATCTTCCACCAGGTTATCTTTCCCCTTATTGTATTTGGAAAAAAATGAGAATGATTGTAAGAATTCAACCCACTTTTTATGCCTTGAACTCAGCTTGTGTTGACCATTGATAAACCTCAATGCCTGATGGTCAGAATGAAGAACAAACTGCTTTGGTCTCAAATAATGAGACCAATGATCTAGGGATCTTATAACCGTATAAAATTCCACAGTTGTAATTTCTCCATGAATCATTTAGTTTATCACTAAAATATGCAATTGGATGAGAACAACGCATATCCCAACTCCACTTGCATCACATTCCACTTCAAAGACTTGATCAAAATCAGGCAATGCCAAAAACGGTGCTTCAAAAAAACTCTTAATGTTTTCAAATGATTAATTTTCTGACTTTAACCACTCAAAATTCCCCCTTTTCAAGAATTCAGTGATAGGTTCCATGATAGTGCTGAAATTGGAAACAAAGCGATGATAAAAAGATGCCAAACCATGGAAACTTCTTACTTCAGTAATTGATTCTGGTTGTGGCCAAGACTTGATTGCTTCCACTTTTGATTCATCCACCATGATGCCTTCTTTTCTTACCACATATCCAAAAAATACCACTTCTATTGAAAAGAACTCACATTTTTCAAGCTTCCCATATAGCTTTCGTTTCCATAGAATGTCAAATACCCCGAAGATGATCCACGTGGATCTCCACATCCTTGTTGTAAATCAAAATATCATCCAAATAAACAACCACAAATTTACCAATAAATGGTTTCAGAACTTCATTCATGAGTCACATGAATGTTCTAGGAGCATTTGAGAGGCCGAATGGCATGACCAACCACTCAAACAATCCGCCTTTAGTTTTGAAGGCCGTTTTCCACTCATCTCCTTCCTTCATTCGAATCTGGTGGTATCCACTACAAAGATCAACCTTCAAAAAGATTGATGAACCATGTAATTCATCAAGCATATCATCGATTCATGGGATAGGATACCAGTATTTGATGGTAATATTATTGATAGCTCAACTATCAATGCACATGCGATACGTACCATATTTCTTCGGCACCAATAATGCTGGAACAGAACATGGGCTCATGCTTGGCCTTATAAATCCTCGATCCATCAAATTGTCTACTTGATTTTGCAATTCCCTTGATTATCTAGGATTACACTGATATGCTGGTTTATTTGGCAATTGTGCACCCGGTACAAGATCAATCTGGTGTTCAATGCCTCTATATGGTGGTAATCCTACTAGAATATCATTAGAAAAAATGTCATGATATTACCCAATTAATGAATGAGCTAACGGATGTTGATGACTCTTCTCCTCATGGCATGACTTTTCCATCATCAATAAAGCAAAAATTGGATTTTTCTTATTTATGGATTTCTCCACTTGAACTTTGTTGATAAAGAGACTATCTTTGGGCACTTCCAGAACAAATTTTTCTTTAAGATTTTGGGATGGATTCAAAGGAGCAAGTGTGATATTCTTTTCCCCAGATCGAAAAGAATATGTGCTCTTCCTCCCATCATATTTCACTTCCCTGTTAAATTTCTAAGGCCTTCCCAATAAAAAGTGACAAGAATCCATAGGAATAACATCACACAATACTTCATCAACATAGTTATTACCAATGGATAATGAAATCAGAACCTGTTTGTTGACTTGGAGTGTGCTTCCATTGTTCAACCATTTCAATTTATACGAGTGAGGATGATTCTAAATTGGAAGCTTCAATTTCTCCACTAGTGTTGTTGACGACACATTTTTACAACTTCAATTATCACTAATCACCGTGAATACCTGATGATTAATGGTGCAGTGAGTTTGGAACAAGTTTTCTCTTTGATCTTCTTCTGGGCAGATTTGAGCTTGCAAAACTCTTCATAGCACCAACATGTTTCCCACATCAGCTGCATCTCCAACATGTTCCTCATTTTTATATTCTTTACCATCATGTTCATTCTCTTTGATTGCCTCTTCAATCTCTTTAATCTATTTAATAGTAATAATTTGATTGTTAGGGCAATTGGCTTGAAAATGACCATATCCATGGCATTTGAAACACTTTCGATTCCCACATTCAAAGGAGCTGGACTTCCCTTTTGGTTGTTCTATATCCTTCTCTTTCGCTTTATCCAGCATCTTGTTCCTTCCAAATCCCTTCTCACCAACACCAGATTTATTAGAATAAATACCTTTATAAAAAGTTGTACCACTATTGTAATTTTTGAGCGTCGGTGCCTTTGAGGTCTGCTTTTGCTTTTCCACCTTGATCATCAGTTTGCAAACATCATCAAGTGAGTAGAATGGTTGCAACTCCACTGAATGTGCAATTTCTTCATTTAATCCACCCAAAAATCTTGCAATTGTTTCCTCTTTATATTCTAGAACATCACTTCGCATCAATAAATGATCAAACTCCCGAATGTACTCTTCAACAGATTTATCTCCTTGTCGCTGGCTATGTAGTTGGAAATAAAGATATTCCTTATAATTATCAGGCATAAATTGTCTCCTCAAAATATTTTTCAACTTCTCCCATGAGTGTATTTTTCCTTTTTCATCACGTTCCCACTATTTCTTCATATTTTTCCACCAAAGAGATGTATAATCTTTAAATTTCAGAATGGATACCTTGAACTTCTTCTCATTAGAACAATTCTTAAATTCGAAGAACCGTTCAATTTCCCGCATCCAATCCATAAAATCATCCGGATTCATACTCCAATAAAAATTTGGAATGTCAATCTTCAACCCTCTTTCAATATTTTCATCATATCTTCTTCTTTCCATATCCACCTCTGAATCACTGGAATCATCACCATTTGCACGATCTTCATAAAATGGTGTTGGATTGCGCCTATTATGTGGTGATGGATGTTGAGGATGTCGCTATGGTGAAGGGGATCCAGGTTGCCGTGCTCTCAACAGTTGAGAAAGTTGCTCACCAATTTGAGTAATTTGATATTGTAGCTGTGCGTTAGCTATTTCCCATGGATCAGGAGGAGTAGAAGATCTGCTTTTGCGAGACATGATGGAGAGTAACAAGAAGAATGTGATAGAACTTACTCATTGGAACCGCACCTCTGATACCAACTGATGCATCGCCGGAAGCTCAAATTGAGTAAGTGAAAAGGAGTAGCGTAATGTAGCCGAATTGACCAGGCTTAAAGGAAAATCCACCTTCCAAGGTTTCTCCATTATTAAAGACCACGTCACCAGCAATGAAGATGCACCACCAATTCCGGGCAAAGGGAATATACTAAATCTAGAAGAATGCACAGCAAGCTCCACAAATTCATCCAATTCAAACATCACCATTATAAAGGGGTGAAAATAAATTATAAAGACAAAATAAAGAAATAAAAATGCCCCAATTCGAGTTACAAGGCATGGGGAACTCAAAAGGCACATAAAAAGCACAAAACAACACTTTTCCATGCCATTTAATGACCCCACTAGCTAAAGTATCAGGATTCCCTCTTAATAGTGATTTTATCCACCTTATCTCTCTTCTTTAATGTGTTGCTACGAATTTCCATACATTGCCATGTGGGTAAGTAATTTTGGGCCCCAAATAAGTGTGTTGTGGCCTACCATGGTTTTGGATGCCAAGAAGTGCTGGCTGGTCCAATTTAAATAACAATTGGGATTAAAAATTTTATCAAGACCAACATTATTCTCCTTGGGTTGAATCTAATCCATATCAGCATAATGGGCTTCAGGGGCCTAAGTGGCCTAATGGGACTAGTGGGCCTAATGATCCTAAGTGACCTAATGGGTTTAAGTGGCCAAATGGGTTGAATGGGCCTAATGTGCCTAGTGGGCCTAAGTGGTTAATGGGACTAATGGGATGAATGTGCCTAAGTGGCCTAATCAGTCTAATCGAAGTGGTAAACCGTGAGAGAAGTCTCTTCTTTACTTCTAATAAATTATCAGGAATACGAATTATATCATTAGAAGATAACCTTAGTATGCACAACAGATCCTTCCCAATGACCTACCTAGGTGCTTTGATCTCCACCAACAGGCTTCTCATTAAACATTTTTATATGGTTACTAAAAGGATCATTGGTCACATCCTCAATTGAAAGAACATGTTTCTGTCCTTTGGGGGAAGGATCACCTTGATCATCTTGGTTTTATCCTCTATCCCCATGCACATATTGTCCACTCTCAAGGTCCCAAAGAAGTTGATTTCGAATATTGAGTCCATTTTGATTTCCTTTTTATGGGATGGTTATCTTCATGCTAAATGTCACTGGGCTTCTTGGGCCAAGTTGGTAAAACCTATTGAAGAAGGCGGGTTTAACCTTAAGAGTGTTTCAGTGGTGATGAATGGCCTTCATGCCAAATTGTCCTGGGAGATTCTTGAGGGGATTTACTTGTGAAAAAAATACATGGAAAATCCTATGGCCTTAGGGGTGCTCGTCCAGACACAATCCATAAAACATTCTAAGGATGATCCAACCCCATCTCCCACTTCTTCAACAACACTTACGCTACATTATAGGAAGAGGTGATATTAGCTTTTGGCACCACAACTGGTGAGGGAGAATTATTTGTTTTCCTTACTTTCCGACACCAAAAATCTCTTTTAGGGAGGCCTACAATCACCCCACTCTTATTCAGTCCACCTTGGATAGCAATCATAGGAATATTTTTGAAAGTATAGTTTTTTCTAATGATCTGGATAAATGTGTCTTCATAGCCTCTGCAAATTTTACCTTTTACCTCAAAGACTTTGATAAGATTCAGTCTATCTCTTATCCCCTGGATCAATAGGGTGAGGTGTTGTGGCATAAATCCATTCCTTTCAAATACATCTTCCTGGTTGGCGTATCGGGCATAATTCCCTTCTATCTGATGATAATGTCCAGCACATAGGTGTAAGCCCGACCTCAAAATGATTCTATTGTAGGGAGCCCAGTACTGAAACCTATGCTCATTTATTCTTTAACAGTGACTTGGACAAGGCTATCTACAGTTCTTTTGGGCAGTTAATTGGCTGGTCTGATTGGGCCTTCAGTGCTGACCTCTTCCTCCTGCACTGGTTCCTTGCAACAGACAGTTTTAGTGTGGGGAGAAAGGGCAAGGCTCTCATTTTCTTTGTTGGTTGTTGGATGATATGGTCTTCAAGGAACGATAAGAGGTACTAGTGTATCCCACTATCCACTATGGGTCTTGTTTTCAAAACCAGAAACATCATTCTAGATTTTTGAAGGTTGTCCAGTGACCTAGTGAATGCACCTTCCATACAACTAATTCTCCCTCCACAAGCCTCTCTTTCTCCTCCTTCTGCCCGGGGGAATTGTGTATGATGGCGTCCGCCTCTTTTTGGTTATAAAATGAATATTGATGGATCAAGTCGTATGAGTTCGATGTGCAGGGGGGGAGTTATTTGTGACACTACAGGTTCTGTTATCATTGCGTTTTCATCCTTCTTGGGGACCAGTGACTCCCTACAAGTGGAAGCCTTGGCCCTGCTCGACGGTCTGAAACTTTGAAGAATGAGGAACCTCCCCATCCAGAAGATTGAGACAGATGATCTTACCCTCTATAATGTTTTGTTAGGTAAGGGGCCTACTCCCTGGTCCATAGAGTATTCCATCAGGAGATACAAGTCTATCATGAACAACCAGATGACTATTCTTCATACCTAGAGAGAGGAAAATAATGTGGTGGATTTTATTGTGTTCAGAGCATCTCTAGATTACCGTCTGACTATTTTCTCGAGTCCTGGATCCTTTTTCCCATAAGGTATACATTTTATCCAGGATGATTCTTTGAGGCTTCATTTCTTTATACCCCCTTAAACACTCATTTGTGAACTTCTTCCCTTTCATTAATAAAATACAAAAAGACTTTGGTGGTGGTGGTGGTGGTATAATCGAACAATTGGGCCTAATGAGCCTAAGTTGCCTAATGGGCCAAATCGACCTAGGTGGCCGAATGGGCCTAAGTGGCCCACATGGCCTAATTTTCCTTGGTGGCCGAATGGGCCTAATGAGCCTGATAGACCTAATTGGACTAATGGTCCAAATCAACCTAGGTGGTCGAATGGGCTAAACGGCCCACATGGCCTAATTTACCGTGGGGGCCGAATGAGCCTAATGGTCCTGATAAGCCTAAGTGGCTTAATGGGCCTAATGGGTATAATGGGCCTCATGGGACTAAGTGGCCTAATGGGATGAATGAGACTAACTGGCCTAATGGTCCTAATTGGACTAATTGTCCTAATGGGCCCAAGGGGCCTAATGGTATTAATGGGCTTATTGGGCCTAGGTGCCAAATGGGCCTAATGGGTTGATTGGGGCTAATGGGCCTAAGTGGACTAATGGGAATAATGGGCCTAAGAGGCCTAATGGGCCTAAGTGGCCTAATCTACCCAATGGGATTAATGGTACAAATGGGCCTAATGGGCTTAATGAGACTAAGTGGCTTAATGGGCCTAAGGAGCCTAATAGGCCTCAGTGGCCTAATGGGTTTGGGTGGCCCAATGGTCTTAATGGGATTAACAGGCCTAGGGGAAAAAGGGTCTAATAGACTGAATGAGCCTCAGTGGCCTAATGGGCCTAAGCGGCCTAATGGGCCTAAGCGGCCTAATGGGCATAAGTGTCCTAATAGACCTAATAGGTGTAATGGTTGTTATGGGCCTAATGGTCCTAATGGGCCTAAGGGCCTAAGAGGCCTAATGGGCCTAAGTGGCCTAATGGGCCTAGTTGGCCTAATGGGATTAATGGGCTTAACGGGCCTAGGCTTCAAATTGGCCTAATTGGCCTCAATGGCCTTATGAGCCTAATCGGCCGAAGTGGCATAATGGGAAAAAGTTGACTAATCGAACTAATGAGTATAATGAGCCCAAGGGGTTGAATGGGACAAAGGGGCCTAAGTGGCCAAATGGGCCAAATGGGTCAAATTTTCCCAATTGGCTTCAGCGGACTAATGGCCTAAAGTTGCCTAATTGGCCTAATGGGCTTAATGAGCTTAATGTTCCTAATGGGCCTAAGTGTCCTAAGGGGCCTAAGTGGCCTAATAGGCCTAATGAGCTTAATGGGATTAATGGGCCTAAGTGGCCTAATGGGCCTTAGTCGCCTAATCAGCCTAATAGTGATAAGTGCCCCAATGGGCTTAATGGGCTTAACGGGCCTAGGGGCATAATGGGCCTAATTGGCTTGAGTGGCCTAATAGGCCTAATGGGCCTAAGTGGCCTCATGGGCCTAAAAGGCCTGAGTGGCCTAATGGGCGTAAGTGGCCTCATGGGCCCAATAGGCCTAATGGTCCTAAATGGACTATATGGCCTAATGGGCCTAATGGGCCGAATGGGCCTAAGTGGTCGAATGAGACTAATGGGTTTAATGGACCGAAGTGGCCTAATAGGCCTAGTGGGCATAATAGGCTGAAGTGGCCTAATGGGCGTAATGGGCCTAAGGGGCCTAATGTGCCCAATGGGCTTAAGCAGCCTAATGTGCCCAATGGGCCTTAGTGTCTTAATGGGTCGAATGGGCCGAATGAGTCGAATGGTCCTAAGTGGCTAATCAGCCTAAAGGGCCTAATGACTGAAAGTGGCCTAATAGACCTAAGTGGCCGAATGGACCTAAGTTGCCTAATGGGGCTAATGGCCCTAATTGATCAAATGGGCCTAAGTGGCTTAATGAGGTTAATGGGCCTAAATGGCATAATCGGCTTAAAGGGCCTAATGCGCAAAAGTGAACTAACGGACCTAAGTGGTCGAATGGGCCTAAGTTAGCTAATGGGGCTAGTGGGCCTAAGTGGATGAATGGGCCTAAGTGGCCTAATGAAGCTAATGGGCCTAAGTGGCGGAATAAGCTTAAGTGGCCTAATGGATCTAATGGGTGTAGGGGGGATAATGGGACTTATTGCCCTAATGGGCCGAAGTGGCCCAATTAGCCTAATGGGCCCAAGTACCTGAATAAATCAAATGGGTCTAAGTGGCCCAACTGGCCCAATGGGCCTAATGGGCCGAATGGGCCTAATTGGCCTAATGGGCCTAATGGGCCTAAGTGGCCTAATGGGCCTAATGGGCCTTAGTGGCCTGATGGGCCTCATGGGACTAAGTGACCTCATGGGCCTAATGGGTCTACATTGCCTAAGTGTCCTAATTGGCCTAATCAACCGAATGGGCCTAAGTGGCCTAAAGGGCCTCATGGTCCAAAGTTTCTAAATGGGCCTATTTGGACTTAGTGGCCCGGTGGGCCAAATTTTCCTAAGTGGCCTCATGATCCTAATGGGATGAATGGGATGAATGGTCCTAATTGGGATAATGGGGATAAGTGGCCTAATGGGCCTAAGTGTCATAATGAGCCTAAGTGGCTCGAATGGGTCTAATGGTCTGAATGGACCTAATGGTCTGAATTAGCCTAATGTACTAAATAAGCCTAATGGGACGAAGTGGACTAATGGGCCTAATGGCCCAAATGGGGTTAATGGACCGAATAAGGTGAATGGACTGAATGGGACTAATTGGATGAATTGGCCGAAGTGTCCTAATGGGACTAAGTGGCCTTATGGTCCTATTGGTGCGAATGGTCTTAATGGGCCAAATGGGGCGAATGGGCCTAATGGGCCTAAGTGGCCTAATGGGGCGAATGGGCCTAATGGGTCGAATAGGCATAATGGACCTAATGGGCATTGTGGACCAATGTGGCCTAAGGGGTCTAATGGGCCCAATAGGCCTAAGTGGCCTAATCGACTTAAGGGGCTTAATGGGCCTAAGTGGCCTAATTGGCCTAATGGGCCTAAGTGGCCTTACTGGACTAATGAGATTAAGGGGCCAAAGTGGCCTATTAGGCCTAAGTGTCCTAATGGGCCTAATGGGATGAAGTGGCATAATCGGCCTAATGGGATTAATGGGGCTAAATTTCCTAACGGGTCTAATGGACCTAAGTGTCCTAATGGGCCTAATGGGCCAAAGTGGCCTAATCGGCCTAATGGGACTAAGTGAAATAACGGTCCTAATGGGCCTAAGTGGCCTAATGGGCCTAAGTGGCCTTATGTGACTAAAGGGATTAAGTGGCCTCATGGGCCTAATGAGCTTCAATGGCCTCATGGGCCTAATGAGACTAAAGGGTCTAAGTGGACTAAGTGGCCTAATGGGCTTAATGATCCAAATGGGCCTAAGTATCCTGATGGTCCTAATGGGCTAAAGTTGTCTAATGGGCATAATAGGACTAGTGGACCTAAGGGGGAAAAATGGCCTAATGGTCTTAAGTGACCTAATCAGCCTAATGGGCCTAATGGGATTAAGTGGTCGAATGGGCCTAATGCGTCGAATGGGCTTAAGTGGCCTGATGAGCCAAATGGTCTTAATGGGCCTAATGGGCCTAAGTGGACTAATCGACCTAATGGAGCTAATGGACATAATGGGCCTAAGTGGCTCGATGGGACTGATTGACTAAATGGGCCTAATGAGCTTAGTGGACCTAATGGGCCTAAGTGGATGAATGGACCTAATGGGCCTAATGTGACTAAGTGACATAATGGGTCCAATGGGCTAAATGGTTCGAATGGGCCTAATATGACTAGTGGGCCTAATAGGCCTAATTGGATGAATGGGCCTAATGGTCCTAAGTGGATGAATGGACCAAATGGGCCTAAGTGGCCTAATGGGCCAAATGATCCCAAAGTGCTTGGTGGGCCTAAGAGGCCCAATAGGCCTACTAGGTCGAATGGGCCTAAGTGTCCAAATGGGCCAAATGGGATGGATGGGTCTAAGTGGCCTAATGGACATGAGTGGCCGAGTGGGCCTAATGGGCCCAATTGAACTAAGTGGCCTAATGGCCTTAAGTGGCGTAATGGGATTAATGGGCCTAATGGACCTAATGGGTATAATGTGCCTAAGTGACCTAATGGGCCAAAAGGGTCGAGTGGGCCTAAGTGGTCTGCCTAATTAGCCCAATAGGGATAAATAGCCTAATCTGCCTAATAGACCTAATGGGTCTAATGGGCCTAATGGGTATAATGGGCCTAAGTGGTCTAATGGGCCAAATAAGACTAAGTGACATGATTATCTTAATGGTCCTAAGTGTCATAATGGGCCAAAAGGGCCTAAGTAGCCTAAGGGGGTGATGTGGCCTAATGGGCCAAATGAGCCTTAGTGGCCTAATGTTCCTAATGGGCCTAATGGGCCTTAGTGGCCTAATGAGCCTAAAGGTCCTAAGGGGACTAATTTTCCTAAGGGGTATAATGGGCCTAATGGGCCTTAGTGGTCGAATGTGCCTAATGGGCCTTAGTTGTCGAATGTGCCTAATGGGCCTAAGCGGTCTAGTGCACTGAATGGGCTTAATTGACCTAATGGTCCTAATGGGATTAAGTTGCCTAATGGTCCTAAGTGATCTAATCACCCAAATGGCCCTAATGGGCATAATGGTCCTAAGTGGCCGAATGGTCCTAATTGGCCTCTTGGGCCTAATTGGTCTCATGGGCCTAATGTGTCTAGTGGGCCTAATGGGCCTAAGTGGCCGAATGGGCCTGATAGGCCTAAGTGGCCTAATGGGACTAATGGGACTAAGTGGCATAATGGGCCTCAGTGGCACAATGGTCCTAAGTGGCATAATGAGCCTAATGGGCCTTAGTGGCCACATGGGCCTAGTCGGCCTCAGTGGCCTAATGGGCCTAATTGGAATGATGGGCCTCAGTGGCCTAATAGGCCTAATGGGTCTCAGTAGCCTCATTAGGCCCATCATGCCAATTAGTCCCATTGGGTCCGTTACTCCCTTTAAGCCCACTAGGCCCATTCAGCACTTATGCCCATGAGGCCCATTAGGCCACTGAGGCCCATAAGGGAACTTAGGCCTATGAGGCCACTTAGTACCATTAGGCCCATCAAGTCCATTAGGACACTTAGTCCCATTGGTCCCATCAGTCCCATTGGGACACTTAGGCCTATTCGGCCCATTAGGCCCATTCAGCCACTTAGGCCCATTAGGCCCATTCAGCTAATTAGTCCCATTCAGACACTTAGGCCCATTAGGCCACTTAAGCCCATTCAATGCATTAGACCCCTTAGGCCCATTAGGACCATTAGGCCCCTTATGCCCATTAGGCCCATTCAACCACTGAGGCTCATTTGGCCCATTATGCCCCATAGGAACATTAGGACCCTTAGGCCCATTAGGCCCATTAGGCCACTAAGGCCCCTTAGACCCATCACGCACATTAGGCCACTAAGGTTCATTGATCCCATTAGGCCACTTCACCCCCTTAGGACACTTAGGCCCATTCGGCCCATTATGCCACTTAGGTCCATTGGGAAAATTAGGTCACTTATTCCCATTTGGCCCATTAGGCCACTTAGTCCCATTATACCCATTAGGCCCATTAGACTCATTAGGCATATTAGGCAGATTAGGCTATTTATCCCTATTGGGCTAATTAGGTAGGCCACTTAGGCCCACTCAACCCTTTCGGCCCATTAGGCCACTTATTTCACTTAGGCCCATTATACCCATTAGGACCATGAGACCCATTAATAATCCCATTAGGCCACTTAGGGCCATTAGGCAACTTAGGTCAATTGGGCCCATTGGGCCCACTCATCCAGTCATGTCCATTAGGCCACTTAGGCCTATCCGGCCCATTTGGCCCATTTGGCCACTTAGGCCCATTCGACCTAGTAGGCCCATTAGTCCTCTTAGGCCCACCAAGAACATTGGGACCATTCAGCCCATTAGGCCACTTAGGACCATTTGTCTCATTCAACCACTTAGGAGCATTAGGCCCATTCATAGACTTAGGCCTATTAGGCCCACTGGTCACATTAGGACCATTCAGACCATTTATCCCATTAGGCCCATTATGTTACTTGGGCACATTAGGCCCATTAGGCCCATTCATCCACTTAGGAACATGAGGTCCTCTAGGCACATTAGGCCCATTCAACCAATCAGTCCCATCCAGCCACTTAGGCCCATTATGCCCATTAGCTCCATTAGGCCGATTAGTCCACTTAGGCCCATTAGTCCCATTAGTCCCATTGGGATCATTAGTCCACCTAAGCTCATTCAACACATTAGGCTCCTTAGGCCCATTCGACCGCTTAATCCCATTATGCCTATTAGGCTGATTAGGTTACTTAGGCCCATTAGGCCACTTAGTCCCCTTAGGTCCATTAGTCCTATTAGGCCCATTAGAAAACTTTAGCCCATTAGACCCATCAGGATACTTAGACCCATTTGGATCATTAAGCCCATTAGGCCACTTAGTCTACTTAGACCCTTTAGTCTCATTAGGCCCATGAGGCCATTAAATCCCATTAGGCCCAAGAGGCCACTTAATCCCTTTAGGCCCATTAGGCCACTTAGGCCCATTAGTCCCATCAAGACACTTAGGCCCATTAGGCCACTTAGGCCCATTAAGACCATTATTCCACTTAGGCTCATTAGGCCGATTAGGCCACTTTGGCCCATTAGGCCCATTAGGCCACTTAGGCCCATTAGACCCATTAGGCATTTTAGGCCCATTAAGACCATTAGGACGATTACGCCACTTCATCCCATTAGGCTCATTAGGCCCATTAGGACACTTAGGACTAGTATGACACTTTGGCCCCTTAAGATCATTAGGCCACTAAGGCCACTTAGGCCCATTAGGGAAATTAGGACACTTAGGCCCATTAAGCCCCTTAGGTCGATTAGGCGACTTAGGCCTATTGGGCCTATTAGACCCCTTAGGCCACTTAGGCCCATAAGGCTCATTAGGCCCATTATGCCCATTTGTCCCATTAGGCCCATTCGCCCCATTAGGCCACTTGGCCTATTAGGCCCATTCACCCCATTTGGCCTATTAAGCCCATTCGCACCATTAGGCCCCTTAGGCCACTTAGGCCCATTAGGCCACTTCGGCCCATTCGGACCATTAGGCCCATTCGGCCCATTAGAATCATTCAGCCCATTAACCTTATTCGGTCCATTAACTCCATTCAGTACATTTGGCCCATTAGGCCACTTCGGCCCATTATGCCCATTTAGCTCATTAGGCCAATTCAGACCATTAGGCTCATTCAGACCATTAGACCCATTCCGGCCACTTAGACTCATTATGCCACTTAGGCCTATTAGGCCACTTAGCCCCATTAGCCCAATTAGGCCCATTCATCCCATTCATCCCATTAGGCTCATGAGGCCACTTAGGAAAATTAAGCCCACTCTGCCACTAAGGCCAAATAGGCCCATTTAGAAACTTGGGCCCATGAGGCCCTTTAGGCCACTTAGGCTCGTTCTGTTGATTAGGACAATTAGGCCACTTAGGCCACTTAGGCCCATTAGGCCCATGAGGCCACTTAGGCCCATGAGGCCCATGAGGCCACTAAGGCCCATTAGGCCCATTATGCAACTTAGGCCCATTAGACCCATTGGTCCACTTGGGCACATTTATCCCATTAGGCCCATTGGGTCAGTTGGGCCACTTAGACCCATTTGTCTCATTCGGGTACTTGGGCCCATTAATCCCATTGGGACACTTCGGCCCATTAGGACAATAAGGCCCATTAGGCCCCCTACACCCATTAGGTCCATTGGGCCACTTAATCCCATTCCGCAACTTAGGCCCATTAGCTCCATTAGGCCACTTAGGCCCATTCGTTCACTTAGGCCCACTAGCCCCATTAGCAAACTTAGGCCCATTCGACCACTTAGGTCCATTAGTTCACTTTTGCGCATTAGTCCCTTTAGGATGATTATGCCACTTAGGCCCATTACCCCCATTAAGCCACTTAGGCCCATTCGACCACTTATGCCCATTAGCCCCATTAGGCCACTTAGGCCCATTCAGCCACTTAGGTCCATTAGGCCACTTTGGCGCATTAGATCCTTTAGGATGATTAGCCACTTAGGCCCATTCGACACATTCAGCCCATTCAACCCATTAAACCACTAAGGCCCATTGGGTACATTAGGCCACTTCGGCCTATTACACTCATTCGGCCCATTAGGCCACTTCGGCCCATTAAACCCATTAGACTCATTCGGTCACTTAGGCCCATTAGGCCCATTAGTCCATATAGGCCCACTTAGGCCCATGAGGCCACTTAGGCCCATTAGGCCACTCAGGCCCTTTAGGCCCATGAGGCCACTTAGGCCCATTAAGCCTATTAGGCCACTCAAGCCAATTAGGCCTATTAGGCCCCTGGGCCCATTAATCTCATTAATCCCAATGGGCCACTTATCACAATTAGGCTGATTAGGCAACGAAGTCCCATTAGGCCACTTAGGCCCACTAAGCCCACTAAGCCCATTAGGCCGATTAGGCCACTTAGGCCCCTTAGGCCGCTTAGACCCACTAGGAACATTAGTCCCATTAAGCCCCTTAGGCCAATTTGGCAACTTTATCCCGTTAGTCCACTTAAGCCAATTTGGAAAATTTAGCCCATTTGGACCATTTGGCCACTTAGGCCCCTTTGGCCCATTCATCCCATTGGGCTCATTATGCCCATTAGGTCGATTAGGAAACTTTTTCCCATTAGTCCACTTTGACCCATTATGCTCATTAGGCCACTGAGGCCAATTAGGCCCATTTGAAGCCTAGGTCCGTTAAGCCCATTAAGCCCATTAGGCTAGCTAGGGCCTTTAGTCCACTTAGGCCCATTGGGCCCCTTAGGCCCATTAGGACCATTAGGCCCATAACAACTATTACACCCATTAGGCCGATTAAGACACTTATTCCCATTAGCCCCCTTAGGCTCATTACGTCGGTTAGGCCCATTATGACATTGAGACCCATTCAGTCCATTAGACCCTTTTTCCCCCTAGGCACGTTAAGCCCATTAATCCCATTAGGCCACCCAAACCCATTAGGCAACTTAGGACTATTAGACTCCTTAGCCCAATTAAGCCACTTAGGCCCATTAATCCCATTAGGCCCATTTGTACCATTAATCCCATTAGGTCGATTAGGCCACTTAGTCCCATTAGGCCACTTAGGCCAATTACGCCCATTAGGTCACTTAGGACCATTAGCCCCAATCGACCCATTAGGCCCATTTGGCACCTGGGTCCAAAAATCCCATTAAGCCCATTAGGCCCCTTGGCCCCATTAGGAAAATTAGGTCAGTTAGGCCCATTAGGTCAGTTAGGCCCATTCGGTCCTTTAGGCCACTTAGTCCCATGAGGCCCATTAGGTCACTTAGGCTTATCAGGCCCATTAGGCAGCCCATTCGGCCACCAAGGTTGATTTGGACCATTATTCCAATTAGTCCTATCATTCCCATTAGGCCCATTCGGCCACTAAGGAAAATTAGGCTATGTGGGACACTTAGGCCCATTCGGCCACCTAGGCCAATTTGGCCCATTAGGAAACTTAGGCCCATTAGGCCCAATTGTTCAATTATACCACCACCACCACCAAAGTCCATTTTTATTTTATTAATGAAAGGGAAGAATTTCACAAATGAGTGTTTAAGGGGGTCTAAATAAATTAAGTCTCAAAGCCTCAGTCTGGATAAAATGCATACCTTCTGGGGGAAAAGATCCAGGACTTGAGAAAATAGTCAGATGTTAATATGGAGACACACTAGATGCAAGAAAATCCACAACATTATTTCCCTATCTCTAGGTATGAAGAATGGTCATCTGGTTGTTCATGATAGACTTGTAGCTCCTGATGGAATACTCTATGGACCAGGGAGTAGGCCCCTTACCTAACAAAACATTATAGAGGGTAATATCATCGGTCTCAATCTTCTGAATGGGTAGGTTCCTCTGTCTCAAAGTTTAAGATCGTCGAGCAGGGCTAAGGCTTCCACCTGAAGGGAGTTACCAGTCCCCAGGAAGGCTGAAAATGAAATGACAATAGAACCTATAGTGTCATAAATAACCCCCCCCCCCCCCGCACATCGAACCCATATGAATCGAGCCATCAATATTCATTTTATAACCATAAAGAGGCGGATTCCATCAGACACAATTCCCCCAGGCCAAAGGAGGAGAAAGGGAGGCTTGCGGAGGGAGAATCAACTGTATAGAAGGCACATTCACTAGGTCACTGGACAACCTGCATAAATCTAGAATGATGTTTATGGTTTTGAAAACAAGACCCATAGTGGACAGTGGGCTTCACTAGTACCTCCTATTGTTCCTTGAAGACCATATCATCCAACAACCAGTAAAGAAAATAAGAGCCCTACCCTTTCTCTCCACGCTGGAACTGTCCGCTATAAGGAACCAGTGCTGGAGGAAGAGGTCAGCACTGAAGGACCAACCAGACGAGCCTATTAATTGCCCCAAAGAACTCTAGATATCCTTGGAAAAGTCACTGTTAAAGAATAAATGAGAAGAGGATTCAGTATTGGGATCCCTCCAACAGATGCATTTTGAGGCTAGGCATACACCTCTGCACTGGACATTATAATCAAATAGAATGGAATTGTTCCTGACACGACAAACAAAAAGAGGTATTTGGAAGTAATGGATTTATACCACAACACCTCACCCCATCGATCTAGGGGAGAAGTGATAGACTGAATCTTAGCAAAGTATTTGAGGGAAAAAGTAAAATTTGCAGAGGCTACGAAGACACATTTATCCATATCATCAGACAAAACTATATATTCAAAAATATTCCTATGATTGCTATCCAAGGTGGACTGAATAAGAGTGGGGTGATTGCAGGCCTCCCTAAAAGAGTCAATAATTTTCTGATGTGAGATGCACAGGGTGGCCCAATCTTCACGGCATAGGGCGGCGATTGAAGGATGTGGTCTGGGGATAAGTGGAAGATAATGGGTATGAATAGTGGATGCAAGTAGTCAATCAATGCTCTAAGGACCGCAACCTACTATTTAGACAACACAATCAAGGGAGGGATGTGATAGCCAATCCACACAACAACGCACTTGGGTTGAGGTATGGAATTAGGGGCTTTTTGATCTTGGATCACCAATCTAACTTGTATATTGACAAGGAAATAATGCACAATATCAAGGGGAAATTCAGAACAATTCTCACACAATTGAGAGAAACAAAGCATAAGCTCTCAATTCAATCTTGAATGAAAATACAATTTCATGGGGTGGCTATTTATAGCCAAGGGGTGATACAATAGTCAAGGGTCTAATACCCTAAAGTTATAAAGGCTAAACCTACCTTGTCCCCTTAAATGTAAAAAAGATAAATTCTAACAAAGACTTTTGGAAAAGTAGCACACAACTTTCCAACTATAGCCCACCGTATTTGACTTTGAGTGCACAACCCACCAGATTTTATTTCGGTGTCCAAATATGCCATTTCTAGAATCCTCTATGTGGGCAAGACATCCAAATTCGTGCAACCATGTGGGCCAAGATTTAAACATCATGTTTGGGCTTGAATAAGTGAGATAATAGACCCATTTTCTCCATCCATGCAAGGAAAGATCCATTGGCCTTTTAATGAAGCGAGATGGGCTCCCATTGTTGCATTCATCCTCTTTAATCTCCCATGCATCATCGGGCCTTGAAAATCCAACTCCTCCACTCGGGTAATCGGCTCGGTGCCTTCAACATAGTTCACATCATCCTCCCCCTCTTGAAAAGGAGTTTTCCTCGAATCTTCATCCTCTACACCCAAAAAAGGAGAAATATCGGAAACATTGAAAGTGGCACTTACACCATACTCACCTGGCAAAGATATCTTGTAAGCATTGTTGTTAATATTCTCAAGCACTCGAAAAGATTCATCGCCTCGTGGCATGAGTTTTGATTTCCGCTTGTCGTGAAATATTTCCTTCCGCATATGAATCCAAACCAAGTCACCAGGCTTGAAAAACATTTTCTTGCGACCCTTTTTTTGCACAATCAATATATTTCTAGGTCATCCGCTTGATATTTATCCTTTCCATTTCATGGATTTTCTTGATGAATTATGCACGCCCTTTCACATCCATATTAACTGCTTCCTACAAAGGCAAAGGAACTAGATCAATAGGGGCAAGTGGGTTAAAGCTGTAAATAATTTTAAATGGAGAATATTGAGTAGTGGAATGGTTGGCCCTGTTATATGTGAATTCCACATGTGGCAGAAACTCCTCCCAATTATTTATGTTCTTATTCACAATGGTTCGCAGAACGAACCATAGTGTCTGATTCACCACCTTGATTTGTCCATCAGTTTGCGAATGAAAAGTAGTGGAAAATAGTAACTCCGTTCCTAGTTTTCTCCATAATGTCTTCCAAAAGTAGTTGAGGAATTTTTTGTCTCGATCTGACACAATCATCCTTGGAATTCCATGAAGTTTGACTACTTCCTGAAAGAAAATTATTGCAATGTTAGTGGCACCATCAGTTTTGTGACAAGGAATAAAATATTCCATTTTGAAAACTGATCCACCACAATAAAAATGGAATCTATCCCCCTCTTGGTCCATGGTAACCCCACAATAAAGTCCATTGATATGTCCTCCCAAGGGGTGTTGGGAATTGGGAGAGGAAGATATAATCAGTGTGGGTTTAGTTTCAATTTGGATTTATGGTAGACAATGCACTTTCCCACAAATTTCTCAAAATCTATAGATATCCTAGGCCAATAAAAATTCTCATTAAGAACACTTAGAGTTTTTGCAACACTAAAATGTCTCATTAACCCACCAAAATGTGACTCCTTCATTAAAAGTAAACGGATTGAGAAATTGGGAATGCAAAGCTTATTAATCTGAAATAAGAATCCATAATGTCAATATAAATTTTACCAACTAACTCTAGGTTTACAACGTTCATAAGGTTCTCTAAAATCACTATCAGTGGCATATAAATCCTTAATGTATTCAAAACCAAGGAGTTTTGAATCCAATAAGGATAAAAGATAATATCTGCGTGAAAGTGCATCAACCACAGTATTTTCTTTACCCTTTTTATGCTTTATGACATATAGAAATGATTCAATGAATTCCAGCCATCTATTATGTCTTCTATTTAGTTTATGTTGGATCCTAAGGTATTTAAGAGCCTCGTGATCAGAATGGATCACAAATTATTTAGGCCAAAGATAGTGCTGCCATGTCTCTATTACTCTAAACAATGCATACAACTCTTTATCATATGTAGCATAGTTTAGAGTTGGGCCATTTAACTTCTCACTAAAATAAGCAATAGGATTACCTTCTTGCATGATTACTCCTCCTATTCCAATTTTTCTTGAATCACATTCAATTTTAAAGGTCTTCCAAAGTTCGAAAGTGCAAGTAGAGGGGCGTGGGTGAGTCTCTCCCTAAGTTCATAGAAGGCATTCTCTTGAGTATTTCCCCATTTGAAAGGAATGTTCTTCTTTGTCAACTCATTAAACAGTGCTGCTAGTGTGCTGAAGTCCTTAAAAAATCTCATGTAAAAACTAGAAATCCCATGAAAACTTCTTACCTGTCCAACAGAGGTTGGAGTTGACCATTCTTGTATTGCTTTGATCTTCTCAGTGTCCACTTCAATTCCATTTCCGCTCACAAAAAATCCAAGGAAAAAAATTTTATCGAGACAAAATTCACACTTATTTATGTTTCCAAATAGGTTTTCCTTCCTTAACACCTCTAAGACTTTTCTTAAGTGATCTACATGTTCAAGCAAGGTCCTTCTATAAACTAAAATTTCATCAAAGTAAACTACCACAAATTTTCCAATACATGCATGTAATACATGATTCATTAACCGCATAAATATGCGCATTGGTGAGACCAAAGGGAATGAATAACGATTCATAAAGTCTATGTTTTGTCTTAAATGCAGTTTTCCACTCATCTCATTCTCTCATCCTAATTTGATGGTAGCCACTTCTTAAATCAATTTTTGAGAAAATAGTTGAACCATTTAATTCGTCTAGCATATCATCTAACCTAGGGATATGATGACGATACCTAACCGTGATATTGTTGATGTCTCTACAGTCAATGCACATTATCCATGTTCCATCCTTCTTTGGTACTAGAATCATTGGTACGACACAAGGACTAAGGCTCTCTCTGACATATCCCACATCCAACAGCTCTTGAAATTGCCTTTGAATTTCTTTTGTATCTTCCAGATTGGTGCGATATGTAGGGAGGTTTGGTTGTTATGCTCTAGGTATGAGGTCAATTTGATGCTCAATACCTCTAATGGGTGGCAAACCCAGTGGCACCTCTTCAAGAAAGACATCATCATACTCTTGCAACAAGGACTCAACAACATTTGGAAAATGGGGTAAGTCGTTAGTACTTAGAAACACCTCTTTGTACACGAGTACTAGGAGGGTTTGATGTAAAACCAAAGCTTCCTTAACCTCACTTTTTTTTCCAACATCACACTTTCTCTTCTCTCAAATTCTTTTTCCCACTTGATTTTTCTTTTCTCTCCATTTCTTTTCTTCTCTCATTTTTTCTCTTTCCCTCATTCTCTCCTTTTTCATTTTCACTCTTTTTCCTCATCACTCATTTTTTTCTTTTCTCTCATAATGTGATCTTCTATAATTTGTTTGGGGGATATGGGGTTGAGTGTTATAGGTTCCCCTTAGAATACAAAAGAGTGACGATTCAAGAAACCGTCATGGGTAACACACCGATCATACTTCCACAGTCGTCCCAAAAAAAAAATAGCAAGCCTTCATAGGAACAACATTGCACAAGACCTTATCTTTGTACTTCCCAATGGTGAAAAGTACCTTCACTTGATTGGTCACCTTCAGCTCCCCACAACCATTCAACCACTGAATCCGATATGGATGTTGATGCTTCAAAGTAGGAATTCCCAACTTCTCTACTAACTCGGTGCTCCCAAGATTACTACAGCTTCCTCCGTCAATAATAACACTATATACCTTCCCATGGATCTTACACCATTTATAGAAAAGGTTCTCTCATTGCTCCTTCTCTCCCACGGTCATTTGTGTGCTTAAAACTATCCTAGTGACAAGAATCTCACCATCTTCTACAAACTCTCCACTATCAATTTCTGGAGATTCTTTGTCCTCCTCTTACGAGCTCTCTCCATCAGTCCCCAATTCTACCCATACTTGTTGATGGTCATGGGGAGCTAGTTTGGGCACTCACTTGCAATGTTAACCCTTCCTTGAAATTTGAAACAACGAATATCCCAATTCCTGGTTTCGTTAGCCTCAAAAGTAGGTTTCTTAATGGAAGAATTATCTTGTCACTTTTGCGATTAACCACCTCTTTTGGATTTGATGATTCTCCAATATCCTTCCTTGGATTTCTCTATGGAGTGAAAGGGGTAGTGGGTTTCCTCATGTTGCTACTTCTTTTGATTTTCTGATCAACCTTGGTGGCTTGGTGGATCATATCTTGCATCTCCACATGATGGTACATCTTTACTTGATCGGCAATCTCCCAATTGAGCCCATGTAAAAACCACACCATGGTTGCCTCCAGATCCTCCTCAACGTTTGCTCGAATCATGGAAATTTGTATCTAATTGTAGTATTCTTCTACACTCTTACTCCCTTGGGTGAGGCGTTGGAGTTTGTTGTGGAGATCTCTATGGTAATGTGTGGGAATAAACCACTTCCGCATGGAGAACTTCATATCTTCCCAAGTGTTGATGGGACATCCACCATATCTATCTCTAACCTTTTTAACTTGGTCCCACCATATTAATTCATAATCAATGAATTCAAGGGCTACAAGTTTTACCTTTTTCTCCTTGTAATAGGTATGACATGAAAACACTTGCTCGATCCGCATCTCCCACTCCAAGTATGATTTCGGATCGCTTTTCCCTTGAAAAGAAGGGACCTTCATCTTGATGCCGCCAAGTAGGTAATCATCATGTTATCTCCTTTTTCCTCTTCTAGAATGTTGGTACAACCTCCTCCTTTGTGGTACATCCTCAAAATCACCATCAAGGTTTTCCATCTCCTCCTCCATGATGTGGGGCAACGGGGTGTCAAAGCTCGCCACGGGTTATCATGGATCATCCTTGGGCTTGGTTGATTCTCCAAGTTATCGATACTCTCATGTAGCACCTCTAAATTTTGATCAAGAAGATTCTCTAAATGGATCAACAAAGCTTTCATTTGGAGTGGAGAAGCTTCCGGTGCGGGGGACCTACTCCGGATTCCATCATCACTAGCATGAACAATTTTCTTCCCATGATCTTCTGCAATAATATATTACACAAACACAAACACACACCGGGAGGGGAAAACACACAAAATGATACACACTCACTCACACACGTGAGATGCACACACACACACACACGATGTACACACTCACACACACACACACAACAATATACACACACTCACACACACAAGATATTTTTTTCTTATTTCTCTCCACTCTCAACACTTAATTCAAATTCCAAGATCTTATAATACCTTGTTTCGGGTGATTACTTGCCAAAAATCCTTCCCCAATCACGATCGTGTTGGGGGCTGGTCTACCACAACTCGCTTGAGTGGTAAAGAGTAAAGGGTGAAAAGAGGGTAGAAAAATGGATAAAGGGTGGGTGGAAAAAGGGGGTATAAAGGTGGTATTTGGGTTTTTCCTAATTGTGGAAGATAAGAAAAATTAATAACAATATGATCCAAATATAAAATGGGGATGAAGGAAAATGATGGAGAAAGTGTTGTATGGAAATGGAAAGTGCTAATAATGTAAAGCATGATGATGAAGTAATTGTATCCACTTTTTTTCCTCTTTTTTTGTCAAATATCCTAAAAGAGTTTTGTGCTTGGAGTTTTAAAGCACAAGATGATGAACGGAGAGTAAGAATTTTTTTTTTGAAATCTCTCAAAGAAAAGGATGTGCTTAATTTTGAGAAGCAAAAAATGATGAGTTGAGAGAATTTGATTTTTTTGTTTTTTTTCAGATAAAAATCACATATAGGGAATTTAAAGTGAAAAAAAGATGGATAAACAATTTACTCAAAGTCAAAATATTTCAATCTTGCACAAAAAATGCCAATTTTGGTTGTTTTTATAGAAAATGTTTTTTTTAATGGGTGGATAATAAGGAAAGATGAGAAGGGTAATGGATAAAAGAAATATAAATGAAGGTATATGCCTACAATGTCAACCGGAGCTCTGATACCAACTGATGTGAGACGCACAGGGTGGTCCGATCTTCACGGTGTAGGGCGGAGGTTGAAGGATGTGGTTAGGGATAAGTGGCATATTATGGGTACAGATAGTGGATGAAAGTAGTCAATCAATGTTATAAGGAGCGCGGCCTACTACTTAGACAACACACTCAAGGGAGGGATGTGATATCCAATCCACACAACAATTAACTTGGGTTGAGGCATGAAATTGGGGGCTTTGTGATCATGGATCACCAATCTAACTTGTAGATTGAAAAGGAAAGAATGCACAAGAGAAAGGGGAAATTCAGAACATTTCTCACACAATGGAGATAAACAAAGCATAATCTCTCAATTCAATATTGAATGAAAATACAATGCCATGGGGTGGCTATTTATAGCCAAGGGGTGATACAATAGTCAAGGGTCTAATACCATAAAGTCATAAAGGCTAAACCTACCTTGTCCCCTTAAAATTCAAAAAAGATAAATTCTAACAAAGACTTTTGGAAAAGTAGCAAACAACTTTCCAACTATAGCCCATCAGATTTGACTTTGAGTGCATAGCCCACCGAATTTGACTTTGGTGTCCAAAGATGCCATTTCTAGAATCCTCCATGTGGGCAAGACATCCAAATTCGTGAAACCATGTGGGACAAGCTTTAAACATCATGTTTGGTCTCGAATAAGTGATATAATAGGCCCATTTTCTCCATCCATGCAAGGCAAGATCCATTGGGCCTTTAATGAAGCGAGATGGTCACCTATTATTGCATTCAACCTCTTTAATCTCCCACGCATCATCAGGCCTTGAAAATACAACTCCTCCACTCGGGTAATCGGCTCGGTGCCTTCAACATGGTTTGCATCATTTCCCCTCACCAGTTGTGGTGCCAAAATCTAATATCACCTCTGCCTATAATCTAGCATAATTGTTGCTGAAGAAGTGGGAGATGGGGTTGGATCATCCTTAGAATGTTGGATGGCTTGTGTCTGGATGAGAACCCCTCAATTACATAGGATTTTCCATGTGTTTTTTTTCACAAAGAAATCCTCTAAAGGACCTCCTAGGCCAATTTGGCATGAAGGCCATTCATCACCACTGAAACACTCTTAAGGTTAAACCCGCCTTCTTAAATAGGTTTTTCCAACTTGGCCTAGGAAGACCAGTGACATTTAGAATGAAGATGACCATCCCATAAAAAGGAAATCAAAATGGACTCAATATTCTAAATCAACTTCTTTGGGACCTTGAGAGTGGATAAGATGTGCATGGGGATAGAGGATAAAATTGAGATGATCAAGGTGATCCTTCCCCCAAAGGATAGAAACATGTTTTTCTAATTGAGGATGTGACCAACGGTCCTTTCAGTAACCATATCGAAATGATTAATGAGGAGCCTATTGGTGGAGATCGGAGCTCCCAGGTAGGTCATCGGGAAGGATCCGTTGTGCATAACAAGGTTGTTTTCCAACGATATAATTCATCTTCCTGAGCGTTTATTAGAAGTAAAGAAGAGACTTTTCTCATGGTTGAACACTTCTATTAGACCGATAAGGCCACTTAGGCCACTTAGGCCCATTCATCCCGTTAGGCCCATTGGCCACTTAGGCCCACTAGGCACATTAGGCCCATTCGGCCCATTCGGCCACTTAGGCCCATTCGTCCACTTAGGCCCATTATGCACATTAGGACACATCAGACACTTAGGTCCATTAGCCCCATTAGACCCATCAGTCCCATTAGGTCACTTAGGACCATTAGGTCCATTAGGTCTATTAGGCCCATTAGGGCCATTTGGCCCATTAGGCCACTTAGGCCCATTTGGACCATTGGGTCACTTGGGCCCATTATTCTCATCGGGCCTACCAGGCCCATTAATCCCATTAGGCACATTCTGCCACTAAGGCCCATAAGAAAAATTAGGCCCATTCAACCCCTTAGGCCTATGAGGCTCACTCAGCCCGTTAGGACACTTATGCCCATGAGGACCATTAGTCCACTTAGACTAGTGAGGCTCATTAGGCCCATGATGCCCATAAGGACCATGAGGACACTTAGGCTCATTAGTCCACTTAGGTCTATTAGGCTCATTGGGACACTAAGGCCCATTAGGTCCATGAGTCCGATTAGGAAACTGAGACCCATTAGGCCCATGAGGCCCACCAGGCCTATTAAGCCACTTAGGACCATTAGGCCAATTAACCCCATTAGGCTACTTTGTCTACTTAGGCCCATTAGGCACATGAGGACACTAAGTCCCATCACGCCCATTAGGCCACATATGCCCATTAGGGCTATTTGGTTTATTAGGCCACTTAGGCCCATTATGCCACTTAGTCTCATTCATCTCATTAGGCCACTTAATCCCACTAAGCCCATCAGGCCAATTAGGCCACTTCGACCCATTAATCCACTAAGGACCATTAGCCACATTAGGCCACTTAGTCCCATCAGGCGTATTAAGTCCATTAGGAAACTAAGGCCCATTAGGCCACTTAGGCCCATGATGCTCATTAGGCACATTAGGTCATTAGGCCCCTGAGGATCATTCGGCCCATTGGGACCATCAGGCCCATTGGTCCACTAAGGCCCATTATTCCCATGAGTTCCATTAGTCCCATTAGTCCACTTAGGACAATTCAAATCATTAGGACACTTAGGCCCATTCGACCCATCAGGCCCATTAGTCCCATTAGGACACTTTGACCCATTCATCCCATTAGGCCCATCAGGCTCATCAGGCCAGTTAGGTCCATTCGGCTCATTAAGCCACTTGGACCCATTAGGTCCATAAGGCGCATCAGCCCCATTAGGCCACTTAGGTCCATTAGGCTCATTAGGCCCATTTGGCCCATTCAGCTCATTAGGCCATAAAGACCTATTAGGCTCATTAAGCCACTTAGGCCCTATTAGGCCCATCACACCCATTAATCCACTTAGGCCCATGAGGCCCATTAGGTCCATTAGGACACTTAGGCATATACGACTCATTAGGCCACTTAGGCCCATTAGGCACCTTAGGACACTTAATCCCATTAGGCCCATTAGGCCACTATGTCCCATTAGGCCCATTAGGCTACTTATGCCCATTCGACTCATTTGGCCACCTAGACCTATTAAGTTGATTAGGCCTATTAGGCCACTTAGGTCGATTAGGCCCATTAGGCCACTCAAGACCATTAGGCCACTCACGCCCCTTAGGCCACTGAGGCCCATTAGGCCACTTAGGCTCATTCGGCCTATTAGGCCACTTAGGCCCATTGGACCACTTAGTCCCATTAGGCCAATGAGGCTCATTGGCCACTTAGGCCAATTAGGCCCATTAATCTACTTTGGACACTTAGTCCCATTATGTCCATTATGATCATTTGGCCACATCGACCCATTAAGCCACATAGGACCATTAGGACCATTAGGCCACTTAGGCCCATTAGTCCCATTAGGCCACTTAGGCCCATTAGGACACTTAACCCTATTAGGCCACTTAGGCCCATTCAACCACTTAGCCCATTTGGCCACTTTGTCCCATTTGGCCGATTACACCACTGAGGTCCATTAGGCCCATTTAGCCACTTATACCCACTTGGTCCATTAATTCAATTAGGCCGATGAGGCCACTTAGGCCCATTAGTCCACTTAGGCCCATTAGTCGCATTAGGCCCATTAATCCCATTACACAGATTAGTCAATTTAGGCCCATTTGGCCACTTAGGCCCATTAGGACCATTAGGCTCATTAGGCCACTCATGTTAATTAGGCCCATTCGGCCCATTAGGACCATTTGGCCCCTAGGCCCATTATGCCCATTAAGCTCATTAGTCCACTTTGGCCCATTAGGCCACTTAGGCACATTAGGCTGATTTAGCCACTAAGTCCCATTAGAGCACTTAAGTCCACTAGGACCATTAATACCATTAGTCTGATTAGGCCAATTAGGCCCATTTGGCCCATTCGACCCATTATGCATGTTAGGCCAATTACACCCATTAGGTCAATTGGGAAACTTTGGCTCTTTGGGCCCCTTAGTCCCATTAGGACCATGAGTTCCAATAGGCCACTTAGTCCAATTAGGCCCATTAGGCAACTTAGACCAATTAGGCCTATTTTTTCCATTAGGTCGATCATGCAACTTTGGTCCATAGGGCCACATAGGTCGATTTGACCACTTGGGCTAATTAGGCACACTCGGCCAATTCAGCCCATTTGGCCCCTAGGCTCGTAAATCTCATTAAGCCCATTAGGCCACCTAGGCCCATTAGGCCACTTAGTCCCATTAGGACCCTTAGTCTCATTAGGCCACTTAGGTCCATTTCACCCCTTATGCACATTAGGACCATTAATCCAATTAGGTCGATTAGGCCACTTAAACCTATAAGGTCACTTAGGCCAATAAGGCCACTTTGGCCCATAAGGCCACTTAAAACCATAAGGCCACTTACGCCCATTAGGCCCATTAGCTCACTCAGGACCATTCGGCCCATTAGGCCCATTCGTCCCATTAGGCCCATTTGGCACCAAGGCCCATTAATCCCATTCATCCTACTAGGCCTATTAATCTCATTAGGACCAATTGGCCACTTAGGCCCATGAAGCCCAGGATGCCACTTAGGCCCATGCGGCCTATAAGACACATTAGGCCCCTTAGACCCCTCAAGCCCCTTAGGCTCACTAGGCCACTTAGACCCAATAGGACCGTCCGGCCACTTAAGCCCATTAGGACCATTAGACCTATTAAACCAATTAGGCCCATTAGGCCACTTAGGCCAATTACACCCATTCGGCCTATTAGGCCCATTAGGCTCATTAGGCCACTTAGGCCCATTAGGACATTTAGGACCATTGGTCCCATTAGGCCACTTAAGCCACTTAGGCCCGTTAGACCCATTAAGCCACTTATGCCCATTTGACCCACTAGGCACATTAGGCCCATTCGGCCAATTAGGCCACTTAGATCCATTTGGTCCATTAGGCCACTTAGGCCCATTAGGCCCACTAGTCACATTAGGACCATTCGTCCCATTAGGTCCATTTGGCCCATTTGGCCTATTCGGACCATTAGGACACTTTGGCCCATTCGGCCCATTAGGTCGTTTAGGCCAATGAGGCCCATTAGGGCACTTTGGCCCACTAGGCCACTTAGGCCCATTACGCCCATTAAGAAAACTAGGCCCATTATGACCATTTAACCCATTTGGCCTTTAGACCCATTCGTCCCATTAGCCTAATTGGGCCACTTAGGCTCATTCAACAACATAGGACCATTAGGCTCACTAGGCGCATTGTGCACATTCTTCCCATTAGGCCCATTAGTCCCATTAGTCCACTTAGACCATTTAGGTCCATGAGGCCATTAAGGCCCATTAGCCCACTAAGACCCTATAGGCCCATGAGGCCATTGAGGGGCATTAATCCCATCAGTCCACTTAGGATCATTAGGCTCATTAGGCCCATTGGGCCACTTAGGCCCATTTGGAAAATTCGACCACATATGCCCATTAGGCTAATTAGGCCACTTATTCCACTTAGGATCATTAGACCCATCTGACCACTTAGGTATATTCGTCAACTTAGCCCATTAGGCCACTTAGGCCCAGTTGGCCTCTTAGGCCCATTAGGCCCCTTAGGCCCCTTAATCCCATTAGGTCGATTAGGCAACTTAGGCCCCATTAGGCCCATTCGTCCCATTAGTCCACTTAGGCTAATTAGGATCTTTCAACCCATTAGGACCATTAGGTCCATTCATTCCATTAGGCCAATTTGGCACCTAGGTTCATTAAGCCCATTAAGCCCATTAGGCTGATTTGCCCACTAAATCTCATTAGGCCTATTAGGCCACATAGGCCCACTAGGACTATTAATCCCATAAGGTACATTAGGTCACTTAGTCTAATTATACCACTTAGGTCCATTAGGCCCACTATGCACATTAGGCCCATTTGGACCATTAGGCCACTTAGGCCCATTAGGCCCATTAGGCCCATTAAGTCCATTAGGCCCATTAGGATACTTAGGACCATTAGGCCACTTAGGACCATTATTCCCATTGGGACCATTGAGCCGCTTAATCCTATTAGGCCACTTCGGCCCATTAGGTCGATTGGGCCACTTAGGGCCATTCTGCCATTTAGGCCCACTAGGCCCATTATGCCAATTAGGCTGATTCGTCCACCGAGGCTCGTTAGACCACTTAGGCCCACTAGGCCCATTCGACACATTAGGCCCTTTAGGCCCATAATGTCACATAGGCCCATTAGGCCCATTAGGTGCATTAGGCCCATTTGGCCCATTTGGTCACTTAGGCCCACTAGGCCCATTAGGCAACTTAAGCCCATTATGCCCATGAGGCCACTTACGCCCATTAGGCCCATTAGGCCCATTATGTCCCTTAAGATCATTCATCCACTTAGGCCCATTAGGCCCATTACCCTCACTAGGACAATTTGGCCCATTATTCCCATTCAACCACTTAGGCCTAATTGACCACTTATGCCCCTAAGGCCCATTAGGCCCATTTTGTCGATTAGGAAAATTAGGACACTTAGGCCACTTCGACCCATTAGGCCCATTAGAACCATTATGACCATTGGGTCCATTAGGCCCATTAGGTCCATTAGGTCCATTAAGCCCATTAGGCTACTTAGGCCCATTAGGACCATCCAGTCGATTAGGCCCATTCGGTCGATTAGACCGATTAAGCCCATTTGGCCCATTCATCCCATCATGCACATTTTTCTCTTAGGCCCGTTAATCCCATTAAGCCCATTAGGCCACTTAGTCCCATTAATCCCATAGTCCCATTAGTCTGATTAGGCCACTCAGGCGCATTAGGCCCATTAGGACACTTAGGACCACTGGGACCATTAATCCCATTTGGCCACATAGGCCCATTAGGCCCATTAGGAAAATTAATCCCATTAGGCCGATTAGGCAACTTTGGCCCATTATGCCATTTTGGCCCATTAGCCCCATTAGGCAACTTAGGACAATTTGGCCCATTGGGACCATTGGGCCCACTAGGTCCATTACACCACTTAGGCCAATTAGGCCCATTAATCTCATTAGGCCGATTAGGCAACTCTGGCCCATTAGGCCACTTGGGCCCATTAGGACACTAAGGCCAATTAGGCCCATTAGGCCACTTAGGCCCATTTGGCCCATTTGGCCCATCTAGCACCTAGGCCCACTAAACTCATCAATTCTATTGGGCCCATTAGGCCACTTAGTCCCCTTGCACCCATTAGGCCCATAAGACCACTTAGGCCCATGAGGCCCATTAAGTGACTTAGGCCCATGAGGCCCATGAGGCCCATTAGGCGCCTTAGGCCACTTAGGCCCATGAAGCCCATTAGGCCACTTAGGCCCATGAGTCCCAATAGACCAATTTGGCCCATCATGATCATTCTGCCACTTAGTCCAATGCTTGAACATGTGGTGTTGTACATCAACAGGAATCTGATCCCATGATACCCATGCATCAGAAAAATAATTGCGCAATATAGTTCTCCCCTATCCAACAGCTATATGCATAAAGCTATGAAAAAAAATTAATCAAACCATTAGAATATAAATTAATTGATTAAAACTAACTACAATACACAGGTAAACATACCTCTGCATGCGCAGATCGAACCCAATATGTGGATGTCGCTCGGGGATAGGGTCAGGAATCATCAGTCGGGCAAGACCACACCCCCTACAAGCACCCCCTGAACCACCAGCAGTCTGAGGGTCAGATGATCGGACATACTACTCATCCAAAGGTAGATAATCCTTCTACAACAGATGATATAGATCCTCATCCATCTGGAACGCGAAATGATTATTCTTAGATAATAGTTGAAAACAACTATTATATATAGATATATATTATATATTATTATAACCAACATTTAACTATGTTTATGTCCATCCTCATCCTCACTTTCATAGCTATCGATGTCAATATCTTTATCTTCCTACACATCATCATCAATTTCCATACTAGTTTCAGTTTCATCATCTCTTTTCATTTCAAATTTAGTTGTAACATCATTAACATCATCGTCACCATCAACCCTTAATTGTTGGGAGTCATCAATTATATTTATTTCTGTTCATGAAAAAGATTGATTCAGAGAAGTCTCTTGAAAAAATTCATTTCCTTGCACTTCAGCGAAACCACATTCACTTTCAGTAAACTGATTCTCTTGAGATTTAATTTTTATTATGATCCACTAATCACCCAACTCCCTTAAAGTAGCATGGTTTTTGCATAATAAATTTTATGTTCCTAGAGATCCAATAAAAAGGTTCATTTACTGCAAGAATAATTTTATATTGAATATCAACGATTTCATGGATCACATGAACACACAAGCCTATATCAGTATCCAACCACTGACATATAACATCATTATGCAATGTTGTCCTAGATAACATAGTTCAATGATTTCTTCTAGCATGTCGTAAAATTCAACTTCAGTTTCTCTATGATGAGATCCTCTTAAGAAAACACCACTATTCATTGTTTTTTTATTCCCCATATGCATGTGTATGAAATCAAAATCCATTCACCACATATGCATTACAAGATTTAACCATTTTGGATGCTGGGTTATTCAATACACACAATCAATTATCAGTTTTATCAGCATGTTGAGATACCTGAAAATTTGTAAAACAATTGTCACTATAAAAAGTATTAAATTGGGTTTTTATGTGAAGTAAAACATAATTTATGTTACCAGTTTTTGAAACTAGTAGGAGTTTTTTTGACGACGTTCTTGAAAAGAAGTTGTTGTAATTTGTGGAAACTATTTATTGATATGATTATAATATAACCTACAAATAAAATAAGATTAATGTACTATTAAAAAATTATATAATAAGTTATAGGATCACTCACAGTAAAAATGGTGTTATTTCTTCACAGTTCAGTAGAATATATGTATGAGTTCTGTGATTTTCACCATCTAAAATCCATCGTCCATGAATGCCATCTAAGCCAAGTTTGAGCTGATTGAAAAATGATAATTGATAGGTAATGAAAACTTCAACATTTCCCTCATTACGAATCATGTGGTTTTGTTTTGAGAGATATTCATATTTAAATTAATGAGAGTAGAAAAAATAAATTTCCTTTTGAAAATATTCTTTTTCAATTGAGCCTTCAACTGATTCTTGTTATGTATATTTTTTTTCAATCTCTGCATGCAACTCTCAAATGGGTATATCCATTAGAACTGTACCAGACCTCCACAGTTTGTTTCATGTGGAAAATATAACATCAAATGTTCTATTGAGTCAAACAAATCAGGAGGGAAATTTTTTTCTAGTTTAGGACCATTAGAACATTTAAGCTCATGGGCCCATTAGGCCACTGAGGTCCATTACGCCCACTTAGGCCCATTGGGCCACTGAGGTCCATTACGCCCACTAAGCCCATTAGTCCCATTCCACCCATTAGGCCAATTCAGCTAATTATCCCCATTAGACCCATTAGGACCATTAGACCATTTAAGCTCATTAGGCCCATTAGGCCACTTCGACCCACTAGGGCCCATTAGCCCACTTAGGCCACATAGGCCCATTAGGCCACGTAGGCCCATTCAGACACTTAGGACCATTAGGACACTTATGACCATTTATCCGATTTGGCCTATTTGGCACCTTAGACCACTGAGGCCGCTTAGGCCCATTAGGCCCATTGAGCCCATTTGGCCCATTTGGCCCATTAGTACACTTAGGCTGCTTAGTCCCATTAGGACACTTAGGCCACTTAGGCCACTTAGGCCCACTAAGCCCATTATGCCCATTAGGCCACTTATGGTTCTTAGGCCCATTAGGCCCATTAGGCCCCTTAGACCACTTAGGCTCATTAAACCCATTAACCATTAGGCCCATGAGGCCACTTAGGACCACTAGGTCACTAAGTCCCATTAGGCCAATTAGTCCACTTAGGCCCATTTGGCCACTTGTTCCCATTAAGCCCATTGGGCCCATTAGGCAACTTAGGCCCACTCGGCGACTTAGGCCCATTAAGCCCAATAGGCACCTAAGGCCACTTAGGCCGCTTAGGCCCATTAGGTTGATTAGGATCATTTGGCCCATTCGTCCCCTTAGGCCCATTGGGCTTATTTGGCTACTTAGGCCCATTAGTCCACTTAGTCACATTAGGCCACTTAGGCACATTAGGCCCATTGGGCCCATTAGGCATATCAGGCCACTTAGGCCCACTTAGGCCTATTAGGCCACTTAGGCCACTTAGTCTCTTTGATCCCATTAGGCCCATTTCCCCCTTAGGCCACTTAGGTCGCGTATGCCCATTAGGCCACTTAGGCCGCTTAGGCCCATTAGGCTACTTAGGCCGCTTAGGCCCATTAGGCCACTTAGGCCCATTGAGCCCATTAGGCCCCTTATTTCACTTAAGCTGCTTAGGCCCATTAGACACATTAGGTCACTTAGGCCACTTAGGCCCATTATTCCACTTAGGACCATTTGGCCACTAAGTCCCATTAGCCCCATTAGTCTCATTAGGCCCATTAGTCCCATTAGGCCACTTATGCCCATTGGGCCACTTATGCACATTAGGACCATTGAGCCTATTAGGACACTTAGTCCCACTCAACCACTTAGACCCATTAGACCACTTATTCCCATTAATCCCATTGGGATTATTAGGACACTTAGGCCCACTCTGGCACTTAGGCCCATTAGGCCCTTTATGCCACTTAAGCTGTTTAGGCCCACTAGGCCCATTGGGGATATTAGGCCCATTATCCATTAGGACCATTAGGCCACTTAGACGCATTCGGACCATTAGGCCCATTGGGTGCATTAGACCACTTAGTATCATTAGGCCAGTTAGGTCCATTATTCCCATTAGGCCACTTAGTCCCATTAGGCCTATTAGGCCCGTTAGGCCCATTAGGCATATTAGTCCACTTAGGCCCATTAGGCCCTCCAAATCATTTTTTTAATTTTCATAAAATCCACTTTGAGTAAAAAGTGGGAACTGTACACCGCAACATGACACATATCAAAATTTCAAAAATAGTCCAGAGATTTAAAATTTGAAATGAGTATCATCACTGTGGGAACCGTCACATCAACGATAGCTCCCAGAAATCATGCAGCCGCTGCATCAAAGATAGTACATCGAAGTAGGCCTAGATCCTGAATAGAGTGCGACCAAAGTGGAGTCAAATGTGATGGGTAGGCCATCATAGGTAGGGGAGAAAGAAGGCACCAGGTACACTCACCAGATCTGACCCAATATGTCTAAATCACCCACACACACAGACCCAAAATACGGGTTCGATGCATAGGGATAGATCAAAATAGGGGTGGTAAGCGGCATGCGATGACCACACCAGGAAGCCAAATCAGTTGAGAGGGAATAAAAACAAATCAAGAGAAGGAAGATGACAGATCAGGTGAAATGGCACCATCACTGTTAAGAAGACCCTAAAAACCATAGGAGATGAAGAGGAGTCTGCAGGAGCATTGGGATCCAGGAGAGTGAAAAGCCATCAGGTTCATTTATTAGGGATATTGGGCCAATTGGGACACTTAGGACCATTGGGAAAATTAGGACCACTATACCTATTTGGCGTATTACACCAGTTTGGCCCATTCAGCCAATTAGACCCATTAGGACCATTGGGACACTTCATCCCATTAATCCCATTCAGTCCATTATGCCACTAAGGCCAATTTGGCCCATTAATCCCATTATATTAGGCCCATTAGGCCACTTATCCCCATATGGACCATTATTCCCATTATGCCAATTAGACTCATTAGGAAACTTAGTCCCATTAGGCCAATTAGGACCATTTGACCCATTGGGCCACTTAGAAACTTTATGCCAATTAGGCCCATGAGTAACATTAGGCTAATTTGGGCAGTTAGGATCATTCATCCCATTAGGCCACTTAGGCCGATTAGGACATTCGACCCAATATGCCCATCGGAGAAGGTCCATTAGGCCATTTAGGCCCATATGGTTTATTATGCCCATTAGGACAATTTTCTCATATGGCCCATTAGGCCCATTAAACCCATTATTCCAATTAGGACCATTTGGACACTTAGGCCCATTAGGACACCTGGGCCCATTAGGCCACTAAGGCACACTATTCCACTTAAGCACATTCAGTGCATTAGGCCCATTATGCCATAGAGGCTCATTATTCAACTTAGGCTCATTAGTCCCATTAAGCCACTTAACCCCCTTAGCCACTTATGCCCCTTAGGCCCATTAGACTTCTTAGGCCCATTATTCCACTTAGGCCCATTAGACCCATTGATCCCACTATGCCACTTAATTCCATTCTGTTCATTAGGCCCATTAGGCCACTAAGGCCCATTAGGCAACTTAGGCCCATTAGGCCCATAAGTCCAATTAGGTACATTAGGCCACTTAGGCCCCTTATGACACTTAGTACCCTTAGGACCATTAGGAAACTTAGTCCCAGTAGGACACTTAGGCCCATTAGGCCACTTAGGCCCATTAGGCCACTTAGGCCCATTAGGCCTATTAGTCCACTTAGTCCCCTTAGTCCAATTTGGTCTTTTAGGCCACTTAGGCCCATTAGGCCACTTAGGCACCTTAGGCCACTTAGGCCCATTAGTTCCATTAGGACCATTAGTACACTTAGGCCCATTAGTACACTTAAGGTCATTAAGACACTTAGGGTCATTAGGCCACTTGGGTCCATTAGGCCACTTAGGCCCATTCGGCGTATTAGGCCCATTAGGCCACTGAGGCCCATTAGGCCACTTAGGCCACTGAGGCCCATTAAGCCACATACTCCCATTAGTCCCATTCATCCCATTATCCCACTTAATCCTATTAATCCCATTAGGCCAGTGAGGCTCATTCAACCCATTAGGCCACTTAGGCCCATTATGCCCATTAGGCCACTTAGGCCCATTAGACCCATTAGGCGACTAAGGCCCATTAGGACAATAAGGACCACTAATCCCATTATGTTCATTAAACAATTAGTACCATTATACCACTTAGGCCCATTAAACCCATTGGACCACTTAGGCCTATTAAGCCACTTAGGCCCATTAGGCCCATTAGGCCACTTTGGCCCAATAGGCCCATTAGGTCACTTAGGCCACTTAGGCCTATTAGGCCCATTAGTACACTTAGAAACATTATTTCCATTAGGCCGATTAGGCCACATTGGACCATTAGGCCACTTAGATCCATTAGGCCACTTAGGACCATTAGGCCCATTAGGCCACTTTGGCCCATTGGGCCCATTAGCCCACTAAATCCCATTAGGACCATTAGGTCCATTAAGCCACTTAGGCCCATTAATCTCATTAGGTTGATTAGGCCACTGAGGCCCATTAGGCCCATTCATCCTATTCGTCCCATTAGGCTCATTAGGCCCATTAGGTCCATTCGGCCCATTAAGCCCATTAGGCCACTTGGGACCATTAGACCCATTAAGCCACTTACGTCCTTTAGTCCACTTACGACCAGTAGGCCAGTTAGGCCCATTAGTCCACTAAGACCCCTTTGGCCACTTTGGTTCATTAGGACACTTAGGCACACTAGGCCGATTTGGACAGTTTGGCCCATTAGGACCATTTGTCCACTTTGGTCCATTAGGCGTATTAGGCCACTTAGGCCCATTAGTCCACTTAGGAACATTAGTCCACTTAGGAACATTAGTCCACTTACGTCCATTAGGTCCATTAAACCCATTAGGATGATTTGGCCACTTAGGCACATTAGGACCATTAGGACCATTAGGCCCATTAGGATCTTTAGGCCCATTAGGACCTTTAGGCCCATTAGGCCACTTGGGCCCTTTAGGAACTTTAGTCCCATTAGGCCACTACAAATCGTTCGGTCAACTAGGCGGATTAGGCCACTTTGGCCCATCAGACCACTTAGGCCTATTAGTCTATTAGTCCATTTAAGTTGATTGGGATGATTATGCCACTTAGGCCACATAGGCCCATTAGGCCCGTTAGGACACTTAGTCCCATTTGGCCCATTCAGATGATTAAGATGACTAGACCACTTAGGCCACTTAGGTCCATTATACCCATTAGGCCCATTAATCCCATTGGGCCCATTATGCCACTTAGGCCACTTAGGAATTAGGCCCATTAATCCCATTAGCCCGCTTAGGCCCATTAGTCTCATTCACCCAATGATGTCGATTAGGCCACTTAGCCCACTTAGGCCCATTATGCCCATTAGGCCACTTAGGGCCATTAGGCCCATTCAATTAATTAGGGGGATTAGGCCACTTAGGCCCATTAGGCCCATTAGGCCCATTAGGTCCATTAGGCCACTTAGGCCCATTATTCAAGTTAGGACCATTAGGTCCATTAGGCCCATTATGTCCGCTAAACCCATTAGTCCCATTATGCCCATTAGTCCCATTAGGTCACTTAGGCCCATTAGGCCTCTTAGGCCATGTTGGCCCATTTGGCCAATTAGGCCACTTAGGCCCATTAGGCTAATTAAACCCATTAGGACCATTAGACCCATTAGGCCCATTAATCCACTTAATCCACTTAGGCCCATTAGGCCCATTCTGTCAATTAGCCCGATTATGCCACTTAGGCACATTAGTCCCATTAATCCACCTAGGCCCATTAGTCCCATAAGGATGCTTAGGAACATTAGGCCCACTAAACCCATTTGTCTCATTTGCCCCATTAGGTCCATCAATCCAATTAGGGCACTTAGAACCATTGCCCCATTCAATCGATTATCCCTATTAGGCCACTTAGGCAACTTAGACCCATTAGGTCCATTATGCCCATTATCCCCATTAGGCCAATTAGGCCCATTAGGACCATTAGGGAACTTAGGCCCATTAGGCCCACTAGGCCACTTTGGACCATTATGCCCATCGGGCCCATAAGGCCTATGAGGTGCATTCCACCCATGAGGCCCATGAGGCCCATCACACCCATGAGGCCCTTCACGCCCATTAGGACACTAAGGCCCATTGGTCCCATTAGTCCCATGTGTCCCATGAGGCACATTAGACCCATGAGGCCACTTGGGCCCAATAAACCCATTAGACCCACTAGTCCCTTTAGGTCACTTAGTCCCATTAGGCTACTTAGGCACATCAGGCCCATTGGGCCCATTGGGGCCACTGGGCACATTCATCCCATTAGGCTCATTGGGCCCATTGGACCCACTCATCCCATTAGGCCCATTAGGCACATTCAGCCCATGAAGCCTATTGGTCCCATTAGGCCCATTATTCCACTTAGGCCCATTCGACCCATTAGGCCCTTTAGGCACACTTTGTCCACTTAGGCCCATTATACCCATTGGGCCCTTGAGATAACTTATGCCGATTAGGCCCATCATGCCAATTAGGCCCATTGGGCCCGTTATGCCCTTTAAGCCCACTAGGCCCATTCAACACTTATGCCCACGAGGCCCATTAGGCCACTGAGGCCCATTTGACCCATGAGGCCCATTTGGCCACTTAGGCACATTAGTCAACTTAGGCCCATGAGGCCACTTAGTCCCATTAGGCCCGTCAGGCCCATTAGGCCACTTAGGCCCATTGGGCCCATCAAGACCATTGGGACACTTAGGCCTATTTGGTCCATTAGGCCCATTCGGCTACTTAGGCCCATTAGGTCTACTAGTCACATTATGCACATTCGGCCAATTAGGCCCATTTTTTCTCTTAGGCCCATTACGCCCATTATGCCATTAGGGTGATAAGATCACTTAGGCCTATTAGGCAACTTAGGCCCATGAGGCCCATTAGGCCACTTAAGCCCAATCTGCGCATTAGATCCCTTAGGCCCATTAGGCCCATTAGGCCCCTTAGTCCCATTAGGACCATTAGGCCCCTTAGTCCCATTAGGCCCATTCGACCACTGAGGCCCAATGGGCCCCTTAGGCCCCTTAGGCACATTAGGCCACTGAGACCCATTAGGCCCATCAGGGACATTAGGCCACTAAGGCTCATTGGGCCAATTAGGCCACTTCACCCCCTTAGGCCACTTAGGCCTATTAGGCCCGTTCGACCCGTTAGGCCACTTAGGCCCATTGGGCTAATAAGGTCACTTAGTTCTATTTGACCCCTTTGGCCCATTAGGCCACTTAGGCCCATTATACCCATAAGGCTCATTATACCCATTAGGGATGTTAGGCAGATTAGGCTACTTAGCCCTATTGGGCTAATTAGGCAGGCCACTTAGGACCACTCGGTCCTTTCATCCCATTAGGCTACTTAGTCCACTTAGGCCCATTATACCCATTAGGACCATTTGGCCCATTAATCCCATTAGGTCACTTAGGTCAATTGGGACCATTAGGACCACTCAACCACTCATGTCCATTAGGCCACTTAGGACCATCTGGTCCATTTGGCCCATTTAGCCACTTAGGCCCATTTGGCCAAGTAGGACCATTAGGCCACTTAGGCTCAGTAGACACATTGGGCCCATTTGGCCCATTCGACCACTTAGGTCCATTTGCCCCATTCGGCAACTTAGGACCATTAGGCCCATTAGGCCCATTCAGCCACGTAGGACTATTAGGCCCACTAGTCACATTAGGTCCATTCAGACCATTTAGCTCATTAGGCCCATTATGCCACTTAGGCACATTAGGCCCATTCAGCCACTTAGACCCATTAGGCCCTTTAGATCTACTAAGCACATTTGGCCCATTCATCCAATTAGTCACATCCAGCCACTTAGGCCCATTATGCCCATTAGTTCCATTAGTTCGATTAGTCCAATTAGGTCCATTAGGCCCATTAGGCTCATTAGGCCACTTAATCCCATTTGGTGCATTAGGCCCCTTTGGCCCATTCAACCACTTAAGCCCATTAAGCCCATTAGGTTCATTAGGTCACTTAAGCCCATTAGGCCACTTAGGCCCATTAGCCCCATTAGTCCAGTTAGGCCCATTCAACAACTTTATCCCATTACTCCCATTAGGATACTTAGGCCCATTAGGCTGATTAAGCCCATTTGGCCACTTAGTCAACTTAGACCCTTTAGGTCCATTAGGCCCATGAGGCCACTGAAGCCCATTAGGCCCATGAGGCCACTTAAGCCCTTTAGGCCCATCAGGATACTTAAGCCCTATAGGCCCATCAAGACACTTAGGCCCATTAGTCCCATTAAGTCACTTAGGCCCGTTATGCCACTTAGTCCCATTAGGCTGATTCGGTCACTTTGGCCCATTAGGCCCATTAGGCCACTTAGACCCATTCAGCCTATTGGACAATTTAGGCCCATTAATCCCAATAGGCCGATTATGCCACTTCATCCCATTATACAAATTAGGACACTTAGTCCCAATAGGACACTTCGCCCCATTAGTCCACTTTGGCACCTTAGGCGCATTAGGCCACTAAGGCCACTTAAGCCCATTAGGCCAATTAGGCCACTTCGTCCCATTAAGCCCCTTAGGTTGATTAGTCCACTTAGGCCTATTAGGACCATTAGGCCCATTAGGCCCATTAGGCCCCTTAGTCCACTTAGGTCCACTAGGCCCATTAGGCCCATTTATCCCATTAGGACCATTAGTCCCATTCAGCCCATTAGGACCATTAGGACCATTAGGCCACTTAGGCCCATTATGCCCATGAGGCCACATACGCCCATCAGGCCACATGCGTCCATTAGGACTATTAGGCCACTAAGGCCCATCGGGCCACTTAGGCCCATTGGACCCACTCATCCACTTAGGCCCATTAGGCCACTTGGGCTCATTAGGTCACTTTGTCCCATTAGGAAACTTAGGCTCATCCGACCACCTAGGTCCATTAGGCCGATTAGGACACTTTGGCCCATTAGGCTTATTACGCCACTTAGGCCCATTAGGCCGCTTAGGCCCAATGGTCCACTTAGGCCCAATGGGCCAATTAGGCCACTTAGGACCATTAGGCCACTTAGGCTCATTAGGCCACTTAAGCCAATTAGGCCGATTGGACCACTTTGGCACATTAGTCCAATTGGGCCCATTAATCCCATTAGGCTGATTAGGCCACTTAGGCCCATTAGGCCCATTAGGCCACTTAGGCCCATTAGGCCTATTATATCCATTAAGACTATTAGGCCACTTAGGCCCATTAGGCTCGTTCAGCCCATTAGGCCCATTAGGCATCTTAGACCCGTTAAGCCCGTTGGTCCCATTAGGCCCATTAGGAATATTCACCCCATTAGGCCCATTTGGGCCATTACTCCCATTCACACCATTTGTCCAATTAGGCCACTTAGGCCCATTAGGCTGCTTCAGCTCATTCGGCCCATTCGGCCCATTAGACCCATTTGGCCCATTAACCTCATTCGGTCCATTAACCCCATTCAAGCCATTAGGCCCATTAGGCCACTTTGGCCCATTAGTCCCATTCAGCACATTAGGCCAATTCAAACCATTATGCCCATTCGGACGATTAGACCCATTCATGCCACTTAGGCTCATTATGCCACTTAGGCCCATTAGGCCACTTAACCCCATTAGCCCAACTAGGCCCATTAGGCCCATTCATCACATTCATGTCATTAGGCTCATGAGGCCACTTAGGAAAATTAGGCCCACTGGGATACTAAGGCCAAATAGGCCCATTTAGAAACTTGGTCCCATGAGTCCCTTTAGGCCACTTAGGCCCATTAGGCCCATTTAGTTGATTAGGATAATTAGGCCACTTAGACCACTTAAGCCGATTAGGCCCATGAGGCCACTAAGGCCCATGAGGCCCATCAGGCTACTTAGTCCCATTCGGCCCGTTAGGCCCATTAGGCCAGTTGGGCCTCTTAGCCTCATTTGGCTCATTCGTGTACTTGGGCCCATTAATCCCATTGGGCCACATCAACCCATTAGGACAATAGGGCCCATTAGGGCCCCCTACACTCATTAGGTCCATTAGACCACTTAAGCCCATTTCGCCAATTAGTCCCATTAGTGTTATTAGGCCACTTAGGCCCATTCGGCCACTTAGGCCCACAAACCCCGTTAGGCCACTTAGGTCCATTCCACCATTTAGTTCCATTAGGTCACTTTTCTGCATTAGGCCCTTTAGTCTGATTAGGCGACTTAGGCACATTAACCCCATTAGCCCACTTAGGCCCATTCGACCACTTAGGCCCATTAGCCCCATTAGGCCACTTAATCCCATTTGGCCCATTAGGCCCATTAGCCCCATTAGACCACTTAGGCCCATTTGACCACTTAGGCCAATTAGGCCACTTAGGCCACTTATGCCCATTACACCCATGAGGCCACTTAGGCCCATGAGGCCCATCAGGCCACTAAGGCTTATTAGGCCAATCAGGACACTTAGGACCATTAGGCTCATTAGGCCACTTAGGCCCATTCGGCCCATTAGGCCCATTGGGCCAGTTTGGCCACTTAGCCACATTTGGCTCATTAAGGTACATGGGCCCATTAATCAAATTTGGCCACTTTGGCCCATTAGAACAATAAGGCCCATTAGGCCCCCTACACCCATTAGGTCCATTAGTCCACTTAAGCCCATTCCGCCACTTAGGCCCATTAGCTTCATTAGGCCACTTAGGCCCATTCGACCACTTTGGCCCACTAGCCCCATTAGCCAACTTAGGCCCATTCGACCACTTAGGTCCATTAGTTCACTTTTGCACATTAGGCCCTTTAGGCCAATTAGGCCACTTAGGCCCATTAACCCCATTAGGTCACTTAGGCCCATTTGACCAATTAGTCCCATTAGCCCCATTAGGCCACTTAGGCCCATTCAACCACTTAGGTCCATTAGGCCACTTTAGCACATCAGGCCCTTTAGGCCGCTGATTCACCACTTAGGCCCATTCGTCCCATTTATCCCATTCGACCCATTAAGCCACTAAGGCCCATTGGGCACATTAGGCCACTTAGGACCATTGGGCACATTAGGCCACTTAGTCCCATTACGCCCATTAGGCCACTTCATCCTATTATTCACATTAGGTCCATTAGGCCACTTCATCCCATTAAACCCATTCGGCCCATTCGGCCACTTAGGCCCATTAGGTACATTAGGCCCATTAGGCCCATTAGGTCATATAGGCCACTTAGGCCCATGAGGCCACTTAGGCCCATTAGGCCACTCAGGCGTGAGGCCACTTAGGCCCATTAGGCCATTAGGACACTCAATCCAATTAGGCTTGTTAGGCCCATTAGGCTCATTAGGACCCTAGACCCATTAATCCGATTAAGCCCATTGGACCACTTATCTCTATTAGGTTGATTAAGCGACTAAGGCCAATTAGGCCACTTAGGCCCACTAAGCCCATTATAAGCCCACTAGGCCGATTTGGACACTTAGGCCCCTTAATACACTTAGGCCCATTAGGACCATTAGGCTTATTAAGCCCATTAGGACAATTAGGAAACTTTATCCCATTAGTCCACTTAGGCCAATTAAACAAATTTGGCCCATTAGGCCCATTTTTTCACTTAGGCCCATTTGGCCCATTCAGCCCATTGGGCTCATTATTCCCATTAGGTCGATTAGACAAATTTTCCCATTAGGCCACTTCGACCCATTAGGCCCATTAGGCCACTGAGGCCAGTTAGACCCATTTGGAGCCTAGGCATGTTAAGCACATTAAGCCCATTAGACCAGCTAGGCCCATTAGGCCACATAGGCCCATTGGTCCCCTTAGGCCCCTTAGGACCATTCGGCCCATAACACATTACACCCATTAGGCTGATTAGAACACTTATTCCCATTAGGCCGCTTAGGCCCATTAGCCCGTTCTGTCCCATTCATTCCATTAGACCCTTTTTACGCCTAGGTCCGTTAAGCCCATTAAGACCATTGGGCCATCCAAACCCATTAGGCCACTTAGGCCTATTAGGCTACATAGGCCCATTAAGCCACTTGGGACCATTTGTACCATTAATCCCATTAGGTCGAGTAATCCACTTAGGCCCATTAAGCCCATTAGGCCACTTAGGCCCATTAGCCCCAATCAGCCCATTAGGCCCATTGGCACCTAGGCCCAATAATACCATTAATCCCATTAAGCCCCTTGGGCCCATTAGGAAAATTACGGTTGTTTGGCCCATTAGGCCAATTAAGCCCATTTGGCTCATTAGGTCACTTAGTCCCATGAGGCCCATTAGGCCACTTAGGCCTATCAGGCCCATTAGGCCCATTCAACCACCATGAAAAATTAGGCCATGTGGGCCACTTAGGCCCATTTGGCCACCTAGGTTGATTTGTACCATTAGGACAATTAGGCCTATCAGGCCCATTATTCCCATTCATCCACTAAGGAAAATTAGGCCATGTGGTCCACTTAGGCCCATTCATCCACTTAGAATGATTTGGACCATTAGGCAACTTAGGCCCATTAGGCCCAATTGTTCGATTATACCACCACCACCACCACTAAAGTATTTTTGTATTTTATTAATGAAAGGGAAGAAGTTCACAAATGAGTGTTTAAGGGGGTCTAAAGAAATGAAGTCTCGAAGCATCAGCTCAGATAAAATGCATACCTTCTGGGGGAAAAGATCCAGGACTTGAAAAAAGAGTCAGATGGTAATCTGGATATGCACTAGACACAAGAAAATATGCCACATTATTTCCCTCTCTCTAGGTACAAATAATGGTCATTTGGTTGTTCATGATAGACTTACAGCTCCTGATGTAAAGCTTTATGGACCAGGGAGTAGGCCCCTTACCTAACAAAACATTATATAGGGTAAGATCATCTACCTCAATCTTCTGAATGGAGAGTTTCCTCCGTTTGCAAAGTTTGATACCGTCGAGCAGGGACAAAGCTTCCACTTGTAGGGAGTCATCGGTCCCCAGGAAGGCTGAAAATGCAACGAAAAAAGAACCTATAGTGTCACGAATAACTCCCCCCCCCACACCGCACGCATTGAAACCATATTAATTGGGCCATAAATATTAATTTTATAAACATAAATAGGTGTATACGATCAGACACAATTCCCCCATGTAGGAGGAGGAGAAAGGGAGGCTTGTGGAGGGAGAATCAGCTATATGGAAGGCACATTCACTAGGTCATTGGAAAACCTGCAGAAATCCAGAATAATGTTTCTGGTTTCTAAATCAAGACCTGTAGTGGACAGTGGGATGCACTAGTACCTCCTATCGTTCCATGAATAACAGATCATCCAACAACCAGCAAAGAAAATGAGAGCCCTTCCCTTTCTCTCCATGCTGGAACTATCCACTGCAAGGAACCAGTGCTGGAGGAAGAGGTCAGCACTGAAGGCCCAATCAGACTAGCCTATTAACTGCCCCAAAGAACTCTAGATAGCCTTGGACAAGTCACTATTAAAGAATAAATGAGCAGAGGATTCAATACTGGGATCCCTGTAATAGAAGCATTTCAAGTCCAGACTGACACCTCTGCGTTGGACATTATCATCAGATGGAAGAGCATTATGCCTAACATGCCAACTAGGAAGAGGTATTTGGAAGGAATGGATTTGTTCAACAACACCTCCACCCATCTATCAAGAAGAGAATAGATATACTAAATCTTAGCAAAGGCTTTGAGGGAAAAAGTACAATTTGCAGAGGCTGTGAAGACACATTTATCCAGATCATCAGACAAAACTATACTTTCAAAAATATTCCTATGATTTCTATCCAAGGTGGACCGAATAAGAGTGGGGTGATTTTAAGCCTCCCTAAAAGAGATGTTTGGTGTCAGACTGCAAGGAAAACCAAGAATTTTCCCTGACCAGTTGTGGTTTTAAAAGCTAATGTCACCTCGTCCTATAATCTAGCATAAGTGTTGCTGAAGAAGTGGGAGATGGGGTTGGATCATACTTAGAATGTTGGATGTATTGTGTATGGATGAGCACCCCTCAAGGACATAGGATTTTCCATGTGTTTTATCCACATAAAAATCCCCTCAAGAACCTCCCAGGCCAATTTGGCATGAAGTCCATTCATCGCTGCTAAAACACTGTTAAGGTTAAACCCGCCTTCATCAATAGGTTTTGCCAACTTGGCCCAGGAAGCCCAGTGAAATTTAGCATCAAGATGACTATCCCATAAAAATTAAATCAAAATGGACTCAATATTCTAAATAAACTTCTTTGGGGCCTTGAGAGTGGACATGATGTGCATGGGGATAGATGATAAAACCGAGATGATCAAGGTGATCCTTCCCCTAAAGGACAAAAACATGTTTTTCCAATTGAGGATGTGACCAACGATCCTTTCAGTAACTGATTAGACACTAAATGAGGATAAAATTAATTTTTAATTTATATAATATTCATGTGATTTATTATTCATAAACACCATTTTAGTGCATTTTACACTTTGAACATCATTTCACATTATGATTGTAATTCCTTCTTAAAATGCACTATTATGTGATACATTTTTTAAGATCATTTAAAGTACCCAATGATATTTATTTTATTTTCAGGTTTAATTTTCAGGTTTATAATTATATTGGGAACATTTCATATTCGTGGAGTGTTGGAAGATCCATATTGTAAGACCACCAAAATGGGATTTCATGCAAACAATTCTGGAGAAGTCAGATTGGACACCATCCCACTGATGAGAATGTGGATCCCAACATACAGGCCCAATGAATCCCAAATTTAGTGGGATTTTAGAATAAATGTAGAGGAAAAAATAATTATTTAGGATCCAGTGATAATTAGGCCTCCATGGTGGTTATTAAGGTGGCCCAATTTGGAGATAAAATTATGGGCCAGATTCTGCAGCCCAAAAAACATTCTACCAATCTAATCATATATCGAAATAAACAACTCTAAATGACCCCAAATTTTACATTAGGTTAGGATACGTCACATGATACATTTTCTTATTCTATGGAATACTCTAATTCTTCCATATAGAAGGTCTTACAAGCACATATTCTTGGTGGTTTCAAGCTGGATGCCACCTCGGGTCAAGAGTGGAAAAGTCCAAGTTCCACCAACTTTCCACCACCCTAGGCCTACCATAATCAAGTTAAATGCTTTTTAATGTTTCAGGTTCGACCCAAGGCTCCCAAAATGACTATTTATGGCAGTGGTGATGGAACAATTTTTCATCTTTGGTGCTTGGTTTCATTGTAGTGTTATGTTGTCGCTTTGTGTTTGTAATCACATTTCTTTCTCATGTAAGTTGTTTAATTCACCTTATTTTCTTAATAAAAGTTGTTCTTTTACTCTTATTATGTTATTCTACATATCACTTTGATACCGTTAGTTCAAGTTGTGAATTTATTCACACTATAATTTGTGATATTTATCACACAACAGTGGAGTGATCGATTTTTGTTGTTGTTTTTACTTCTTCAATTCCACCTTCGTAAATCTACTACCCACTTCCGTTGAAGACATGTAATCAATGGAGGGCTAACTCTTTTATGGTTTTATCCAAGGGAGTAGAAGGTGGCTGTATTGGATGTTATTTCTCACTCCATTAATGACTATTCACTTCTTTTAAATGATATTTTTATTTGATGATTTTAAAACCTCTTCATACTTATTGAATTTAAGGTCACACATTTCAGTGTATAGGTGATTAGTATTAGGGTGTGTAGGAATTAAACCAGTAAGTGGTGATTTTGTTTTATCTTATTAAAAGAACCCATCTAAATATAAGAAATTGAAATCATTAAAAAAGAAACCCATCCTATCCACCCTGAGTGATAACCTAGGATCAACTCATTACCTTAATTTGAATTAACTTAAATTTGTTAGTGATCCTTTAAAACCATCTTAAATCAACCCAAGTTGACCACTTCATAGCCAAAAACAATCCATAGAATATACGTGTCTCTAGGTACTTCTTAGGTCTCTGAGGATTCGACAACCCAATCTAGACTACAAGGATCGTCCTACCTTCTTCTTTTGGGTAAATTTGAAAGTGAATTAAATTTTGGCGCCATTGCTAGGGAACCAAGTAAGTCATATAAACATGCCTTCTATTCTCCCTCATTTCTTCTTTTCTCATCCAAATTCTCTTATCTTGTCCCTTTCTCATTTTTTATCTTTTGGCATATGTCTGCCTACACCTGCGATCAATCAAACTGTCTAGTTAGGGTGGATAGTCCTGGGGTTGGGGAGTCAAGTACACCAAGATAACTCTTTACATTAGATACTAATATTCATAATACTCTAGAGTAAAAAATTGAGCCTATTTCAATGGAAGGTCTTCAAAGAAACCAACTCATAAACCCAGGTGGGAACCAAAATAGAATCCCAAATGAGGCAGCCCCAAACTTGGGGAATGCAGTTGATCAAACCATGAATGACTACCTCACACCTTCCTAGACCAATTCCCCCTCATGAATTAGACACAATTCCCTAGGATATTCTAACTACATCTTTAAACCCCATGTCCTAAACCACCTTCCCACATTCCATGGAATGGAGTCCGAGATTCCTTACCTTCACGTTAAGGAATTCAATGACATTGTAGAAACCATGTGCCCCCACATCAACTTGAATCAGCTAAGATGAGTCTATTTACTTTTTCTTTAAAGGATCGAGCTAAAAATTGGCTAAAAAATGTGAGTACCACCATTCAAGGGACCATTCCTCCTAAGTTGAAAGACCTAGGTTTCCCATACATCAATGCTGAAATAAGAGAGAGCAAAGTTATCAAGGCCTTGTGTAACCTAGGTGCTAGTGTCAATATCATCCCCTATGCTCTGTACTGTCAGTTAGGCCTAGAAGAGCTCCAACCCACATCTGTCACACTCCAACTTGTTGATCGTAGCATTAGGGCTCCAAAGGGGATTTTAAAGGATGTTATGGTAAAGGTTGAAAACTTCATCTACCCTACTGACTTCATTGTCCTTGAAAACCATCCAAACTTAGAAAATAAGGAACAAACCCCAATTATCCTTGGTCATCCCTTCCTTGCAACAATCAACTCTATTATCCGAGTCTGAAATGGTAACATGACCATCACCTTTAGGAACATGAGTCTAGACTTTAACATCTATAATGAAATCTCACAAATAGGGGATGACGAGGATATTCATTAAGTAAACATGATAGGAAGCATTGATAATGAATCCATAGAACATAAAGGAATATTTGATAGATGTTTAAGTTAGGATGAGATTGATTTTCTTTGTTCACATGAAGGAAGTTTATCTCCTTGGCTTGAATCATTTTCAAATTTCTCTTATGATGAAGTCTTAGGTCCAACAATCAGTGAAACCTTTCAGAAAACCACTTTCATGGAGACCAATCCAACTTCCTTCCCTAAATATGATCAAGCCAATATAGTATCTGAAACTTCTACATGTGGGGAACCAATCCTATATAAAACTCTAGGAAACAAAATTGATCTTGATCCAATGTCCCAATCTTCTGCTGAAATTATGAACCAACCTGATCTTGAATTGAAGGAACTTCCTACTGCACTCAAGTATGCATTCCTAGGGGACAATCAAACACATCCTATTGTCATTTCTTCTTCTCTTGAAGCCAATCATGAGAGGATGATTCTAGATGTCCTTAGGAAACATAAGAAAGCCATTGGTTGGACCCTGTCTAATATTCCTGGGATTAGCCCACTTATTGGGACTTATAGGATTTTTTTGGAATCTGATTCAAAGCCATGTTGTCAACCTCAACGGCGAATCAATCCTAATATTATGGAAGTAGTGAGAAAAGATCTTCTGAAATTGTTAAAATCTGGTATCATATATCCCATAGCTAAGAGTGAGTGGGTCAGCCCAATCCAAGTGGTTCCCAAGAAGTAAGGAATCACAGTGATAACCAATAAGGATGGAGAGATTCTTCCAACCAGGGTGAGTAGTGGATGGAGGGTCTGCATTGAATATAGGAAGCTAAACTCATTCACCAAGAAGGACCATTTCCCCTTACCATTCATTGACCAAGTTCTTGAGATAGTGGCAGGTCATGCCTTCTACTGTTTCTTAGATGGGTACTCAGGGTATAATCAAATTGAGGTCTCCCTAGAGGATCAAAGGAAGACTACATTTACATGTCCATTAGGCACCTTTGCTTTCAAACTCATGCCCTTCGGGTTATGAAATTCCCCTAGAACCTTCCAGCGATGCATGATGGGAATATTTTTAGACATGGTAGGGGATTTTCTTGAGGTCTTCATAGACGACTTATCTGTGTTTGGGGATACATTTGAGAGAGATTTGAGGAATGTGGAGAGAGTATTTTCTAGTTATGAATAAAAAAATATGGTCCTAAACTGGAAAAAATGCCATTTCATGGTTAAAGAGGGACTAGTTCTAGGCCATCTAGTCTCAGGTAGGGGGATTGAAGTTGATAAAGACAAGGTTGACAACATTTGTCAACTTCCATCACCCAAAACTATCAAGTAAGTGAGGTATTTTTTAGGACATGATGGTTTCTATAGAATATTCATCAAGGAATTTAGTTCAATCTCCCATCCCCTTTGTGCTATCCTAGTAAAGGATGCTCCATTTGTTTGGACAGAAAGCTGTGAGGGTTCATTCTCAACCCTCAAATCCTCTCTCACCTCTCCTCCCATTATAAAATCTCCAAACTAGAACCTTCCTTTCAAACTTATGTGTGATTCCAGTGACTTTTCTATAGGAGCTGTGTTAGGAAAATGTTGTGATAAAACCCCTTATGTCATTGCTTATGCAAGAAAATCCTTAAATGATGCCCAAATCAACTACACCACTACTGAAAAGGAGTTAATTTCTATTTTTTTTCCTTAGAGAAGTTTAGGTCCTACCTCTTAGGATCCCCCATCACTGTGTTCACTAACCATTCTGCATTAAAATACCTCTTCCAAAAACAAGATGCTAAGGCTAGACTGATTAGGTGGGTCCTTATCTTACAAGAATTTGACCTCACATCAAGGATAAAAAGGGTGTTGAAAATTTTGTAGTTGATCACCTCTCTAGGATGGAATTCAAAGACAACTCAAATCACCTTTCTGTGTCTAATTCATTTCCTAATAAACACCTATACTCTTTGAGTGATTTCCCTTGGTATGCTAAAATAGCCAATTTCTTAGTTACAGGAGTCATTCCAAAATTCTTAGGGACTCAAGCTCGAAGGAAATTCCTTTATGATGTTAGGTACTATGTGTTTGATGATCCATACCTCTATAATTTCTTCCTTGACCAAGTCATTAGGAGGTGTGTCCCAGAATCTGAAGAAGATTCCATCCTTAAATTCTGTCATAGTGAGGCATGCAGAGGTCACTTTTCCTCTAAGAAAAAAACTTCTAAGATTCTACAGTGTGGTATCTTCTATCCCACCCTCTCAAGGGACTCTTAAACATTTTTTCAAGGTTTTAATAAGTGTCAAAAAGTAGGGTCAATCACAAAAAGGAATCAAATTCCACTCACTCCCATCTTAGTGATTGAAATATTTGACTACTGGGGAATCAATTTCATGGGTCCCTTCCCACTCTCTAGGGGATACCTCTACATCCTATTAGCTGTTGATTATGTCTCAAAATGGGTTGCATCCATCCCCACCAAGTATAATGACCATCATGTTGTGATCTGATTTATGAAAGAGCACATATTCTCTCGATTTGGAATTCCTAGGGCTATAATCAGTGATCAAGGAACCCATTTTTGCAACCATCCATTTTCTTCACTCATGTCTAAGTATGGGATTTCTCATAAAGTTTCCACTACATACCATCCTCAAACCAATGGCCAAGATGAGTTATAAAATAGGTAGATTAAGAATATTCTTGAAAAAACTGTCAATCCTTCTAGGAAAGATTGGTCTGATAAACTCTTGGATGCTCTTTGGGCCTATCGAACCGCATATAAAACAATTTTAGGAATGTCCCCATATAGGTTGGTTCATGGTAAAGCATGAAATTTTCCAGTGGAGATTGAACATAAGGCCTTTTGTGCTATTAAGAAAATGAATTATGACCTCTCATTGGCCGAAACAAAAAGGAAATTAGATCTCAATGAACTTGAGGAACTTAGGATGGAGGCTTATGAAAATTCAAGGATCAATAAAGCTAAAGTACAAGCCTACCAATCTCGAAATCATAAAACCAAACACATTGTACTGGGTAAACCTATTCTTTTGTATAGTTCTAAACTTCATTTACACCTGGGAAAGTTGAGGTCTAGATGTCCAGGTCCATACATAGTGCATAAGGTGTACCCCCATAGGGCTGTAGAAATTCAAGATCCCACCAATGGTCAAACCTTTAAAGTTCATGGTCATAGAGTCAAACCATTCATAGAACCATTCCAAAAACATGAAGTTGATGAATAATTGTGTGAAACGACCTTAGATGATGAAAATGATTAATCAATTAGGGGTCCAAGTCGAGCTAACGATGTTAAACAAAGCACTTCATGGAAGGAAACCCATGGTTTTCAAGTTTCCAATAATTTTTTTTAATCAACTTTTTATTTTAAATAGGATTAATGAATCATTTTATTATTTAAAAATAAAAAAAATAGATTTTTGACCTATTCTTCTATTATGAGTATGGATGGGTATGAAAAGGGAGCACCATATTCATCTGTGTCATGTGGTGTGATCCTTGAGTAATACCTTACCCATAAATTTAAAAAGAAGACAATGTATCATCAGTTTATTTTATTTTTATGAGTTTGTAGGTTAAAATATAAATATAAAAAATATATATATTAATAAATAAATAAAAATTACACGTAATAGGTTGTGAGTCAAACCTCGTCACAACCAGTGAAGCCACGGGGAATCGAACCCAGGACCGAAGGGAGATAGGGCACGCTTACCATTGACCTACGACTTATTGAGCTTCCTTATTCTATAATTTTTATATATATACTTATATTTTATTTTTTTTATTATATATATATATATATATATTGTTTTGTTTTGTTTTGTTTGTTTGTTTTTTCTCTTTTCCTATTTCTTTTAGGGAACTCTGCAAGTGACATGGATATCAAAGGACTAAATTAGATCAGCAAGAACTTCAACTTCAACCAACAGGTGACTTCATTCCATGATCCTCATATTTCAATTTCCTTTTTGAACTTACCTTATCTTCCCTACTCCTTCTAAATTTTCATTTCTTCAAACACTGGGGACAATGTTATTTTAATTTTGGGGAGAGATGAAATAAAAAAAATTTCTTTTGTGAAAAAAAATGATTTGAAAAAAAATGTGTGTAAATGGAAGGAAAAATTCCATTAACTTTGAACATGGTAATACACATTTTACACTTTGAAACTGAATATAAAATAATTTATCATGCCCTGATTCTGATTTTAATCCTTGTATAATTTCATGAGCATTGATTTTGGAAAGTGTGGTTGTCCAATGTGATATTTCATCATTTATATTTTCATCCAAATAAAAAAAAGATCGCAATGAACGTCCTTTGGATAGTGGGGTATTAGTTTGAGTTCACGGGGTCCCCCAAATAAATAGCCTAGGTTTGGTGATCATTTTAGTTTTAATATGAGTTTTCAATAAAAAATTTTAAAAAAACAATAAATTTGCACGTAGAGCAATGAAATGACCTAATGCGTGGGTTTCAGCACTTGGGGATCATGACTCCGTAGTTTTCTGGACCAGAGTTAGTAATTTTATCTCTATTTTTGGTAATTTGAATTTGTTTTGACTGAGTTAACTTGAGATGATGCCCAAGTATGTGGGCTTCACTTGGTGCCCTAAGGTCTTTGAGCCTGGGAGTCATCGGCAAAGTCTCGCTACAGGGGTTGACTCTTTTGAGTGCAATTTCAATTACCATGGAAAAATTGAAAAAACAAAAAAAAAACAATAATAAAAAAATTGAATACTCATATTAATATTGAAATGTGATTCCAACTAACTCTTCCATCATTTCCCTCTTGAATAAAGATTAACCCCCATGTCTAATGTGATGCACAACACATCATCTCTCTTAATTGATATTGGATGAAATATTGCAATGAATTTGAACAAAGGAGTGGGATTGGGATTGGGATATGCTTATGAAAATATCATGTATTAAAATATTTTGATGGGTTTCATGATTGTTTGGTATAAGGTTTTTTTGGTGATCATTGTGTATTAAAATGTTTTTGGAAAAGGGAATTCAAATTTCATATTGTTGAGATATATTTTGCTCGGGACTAGCAAAAATCAAGTTGGGGGTGTGATTATCCACTAAATGAGGATAATATTAATTTTTAATTTATATAATATTAATGTGATTTATTATTAATAAACACCATTTTAGTGGATTTTACACTTTGAACATCATTTCACATTATGATTGTAATTCCTTCTTAAAATACACTATTATGTGGTACATTTTTTAACATCATTTAAAGTACCCAATGATCTTGATTTTATTTTAATAATTAATTTTCTGGTTTATAATTATATTGGGAACATTTCATATTTGTAGAGTGTTGGAAGATCCATATTGGAAGACCACCAAAATGGGATTTCATGCAAACAATTCTGGAGAAGTCAGATTGGACACCAGCCCACTGATGAGAATGTGGAGCCCAACATACATGCCCAATGAAGCCCAAATTTCGTGGGATGCTATAATACATGTAAAGTAACAAATAATTATTAAAAATACAGTGCTAATTATGTCTCCATAGTGGTTATTAAGGCATAACAATTTGGAGATAAAATTCTGGGCCAGATTCTACGGCCCAGAAAACATCCTACCAATCTAATCATATCCCAGAATAAAAATCTCCAAATGGGCCCAAATTTTACAGGAGGTTAGGCGACATCCGTATATCCATTTTATTCTTCTATGGACTACTCTAATTCAGATATATATAAGGTCTTCCAAGCGCTTCTGTTCGGTGGTTGCAAGTTGTCTGCCACCTCGGGTCAAGAGTGGAAAAGTCCAAGTTCCACAAGCTTTCCATCACCCTAGGCCTATCATAATCAAGTGGGATGCTTTTTACTATTGGAGGATCAAACCAAGGCTCCCAAAATTCCTATTTAAGGCTGTGTTGATGGAGGATATTTTCATCTTTGGTGCTTGGTTTCATTGTAGTGTTATATTGCTGCTTTGTGTTTGTAATCACATTTCTTTGTCATGTAAGTTGTTTAATTCACCTTAGTTTCTTAATAAAAGTTCTTCCTTTAATCTTATTATATTCTTATACATATCACGTTGATACCATTGGTTCAAGGTGTGAATTTATTCACACCATACTTTGTGATATTTATCACACAACGGTGGAGTGATCGATTTTTGTTGTTGTTTTTACTTCTTCAATTCCACCTTCATAAGTCTACTTCCCGCTTCCGTTGAAAACATGTCATAAATGGAGGGATAACTATTTTATGGGTTGATCCAAGGGATTGTCAAGGGGCTGGATTGGATTTTATTTATCACTCCATTAATGGATAATCACTTCTTTTAAATGAGATTTTTATTTGATGATTTTAAAACCTCTTCATCCTTATTGAATTCATGGTCACACATTTCAAGTGTATAAGTGATTAGTATTAGGGTGTGTAGGCATTAAACCAGTAAGTGATGATTTTGTTTGATCTTATTAAATGAACCAATCTGAAATATAAGAAATTACAATCATTAAAAAAGGAATCCATCCTATCCACCCCGAGCGATAACCTAGGATCAACTCATTACCTTAATTTGAATTAACTTAAATCTATTAGTGATCCTTTAAAACCATCTTAAATCAACCCAAGTCATCCACTTCATAGCCAAAAATAATCCATAGAATGTACGTTTCTGTAGGTACTTCTTAGGTCTTTGAGGATTCGACAACCCAAGATAGACTACAAGGTTTGTCCTACCTTCTTCTTTTGGGTAAATTTGAGCGTGAATCAGTAACAATATTGAAATTTTTAATGAGGAGCCTGTTGGGGGAGACCGGAGTACCCAGGTAGGTCATCAGGAAGGATCAGTTGTGCATACCAAGGTTGTTTTCCAACGATATATTCCATCTTTCTGAGCATTTATTAGAAGTAAAGAAGAGACTTTTCTCATAGTTGACCACTTCGATTAGACTGATTTGGCCACTTAGGCCATTTAGGCCCATTCAGCCCATTAGGCTCATTGGTCACTTAGGCCCACTAGGCACATTAGGCCCATTCGGCCACTTAAAACCATTAGGCCCATTAGGCCACTTACGCTCATTCGACCCACTAGGCCAATTAGTCCACTTAGGCCACTAAGACCCATTAGGATCATGAGGCCCATTAGGACCACCAGTCCACATAGTCCCATTAGGCTCATGAGGCAACTTAGGACGATTAGGCCACTTAGGTTCATTAGGCCCATCCTATCACTCAGGTCCTTTATGCCCATTCGACCACTTAGGCCCATTAGGACACATAGGCCACTTAGGTCCATTCACCCCATTAGGCCCATCAGGACCATTAGTCAACTTAGGCCTATTAGGTCCATTAGGGTCATTAAGCCCATTAGGCCACTTAGACCCATTTGTCACATTGGGCCACTTGGGCCCATTATTCCCATTGGGCCTATCAGACCCATTAATCCCATTAGGCACATTCTCCCACTAAATCCCATAAGGAAAATCAGGCCCATTCATCCCCTTAGGCCCATGAGGCTCACTCATCCCATTAAGACACTTAGGACCATGAGGTCCATTGGGCCACTTAGACTAGTGAGGCCCATTAGGCCCATGATTCCCATGAGGCCCATGAGGCCAATTAGTTCCATTAGGCCACTTAGGTTCATTAAGACCATTGGGCCATTGAGGCACATTGGGCCCATGAGTCCAATTAGGCAACTAAGACCCATTAGGCCCATCAGGCCCATCAGACCACTTAGGACCATTAGGCCCATTAACCCCATTAGTCTACTTTGTCTACTTAGGCCCATTAGGCCCATTAGGCCTATGAGGACACTAAGGCCCATCACGCCCATTAGGCCACATAGGCCCATTAGGGCTATTTGTCCCATTAGGCCACTTAGACCCATTATGCCACTTAGTCCCATTCAACTCATTAGGCCACTTAATTCCACTATTCCCATCAGGACAATTAGGCCACTTCAGCTCATTAATCCACTAAGGACTGTTAGGCCCATTAGGCCACTTAGTCCTATTAGGTGCATTAGGTCTATTAGGCCACTGAGGCCCATTAGGTCACTTAGCCCCATGAGGCTCATTAGGCACATTAGGTCATTAGGACCATGAGGCCACTAAGGCCCATTCGAACCATTGGTCCCATCAGGCCCATTAGGCTACTGAGGCCCATTATTCCCATGAGTCCCATTAGGCCCATTAGTCCACTTGGTCCAATTCGGATCATTAGGCCACTTAATCCCATTTGACCCATCAAGCCCATCAGGACCATTAGTCCACTTTGACACATTCAGCCCATCAGGCACATCCGGCCATTAGGTCCATTCGGCTCATTAAGCCACTTGGACCCATTAGGCCCATCAGACACATCATCCATATTAGGCCACTTAGGTCCATTAGGCTCATTAGGACCATTAGGCCACTTAGGCCCATTCAGCTCATTAGGCCAGTGAGGCCTATTAGGCTCATTAGGCCACTTAGACCCTATTAGGTCCCTCAGACCCATTAAGCCACTTAGGCCCATGAGGTCCATTAGGCCCATTAGGCCACTAAGGCATATAAGACTCATTAGGCCACTTAGGCCCATTAGGCACATGAGGACACTTAGGCCCATTAGGCCCATTAGGCCACTTAGGACCATTTGACTCATTTGACCACCTAGACCCAATAAGTTGATTAGGCCCATTAGGCCACTTAGGTCGACTAGGCCCATTAGGCCACTCAGGCCCATTTGGCCACTCAGGCCCATTAGGCCACTTAGGACCACTAGGCCCATTATACCACTAAGGATCATTAGTCTTATTAGGCCACTTAGGCCCATTAGGCCACTGAGGCCCATTAGGACACTTAGGCCTATTAGGCCCATTAAGAAACTTAGTCCACTAGGCCCATTAAGCCACTTTGGCCACTTAAGCTTATTATGTCCATTATGATCATTCGTCCACATTGACCCATTAGGTCACTTAGGCCACTTAGGCCCATTAGGACCATTAGGCTACTTAGGCCCATTAGTCCCATTAGTCCCATTAGGCCACTTAGGCCCGTTAGGACCATTAGGCTACTTAGACCCATTAGGCCACTTAGCCTCACTAGGCTACTTAGGCCCATTCAGCCACTTATCCCATTTGGCCACTTCGGCCACTTCTTCCCATTAGGCTGATTACACCACTGAGGTCCATTTGGCCCATTCATCCACTTAGCCCACTTGGTCCATTAATCCCATTAGGCTGATGAGGCCACTTGGGCCCATTAGGCCCATTAGGCCACTTAGGCCCATTAGGCCCCTTAAGCCCATTACATCAATTAGGAAACTTAGGCCCATTTGGCCACTTAATCCCATTAGGTCACTTAGGCCCATTAGGCTCATTAGGCCACTAAGGTTAATTAGGCCCATTCACTTCATTAGGCCCATTAGGCCCATTAGGCCCATTTGGCCCCTAGGCCTATTATACCCATTAATTTCATTAGTCCACTTAGGCTCATTAGGCCACTGTGGTTAATTAGGCCCATTCAGCTCATTAGGCCCATTTGGCCCCTAGGCCCATTATGCTCATTAATCTCATTAGTCCACTTAGGCCCATTTGGACACTTAGGCACAATAGGTCGATTAGGCCACTTAGGCCCATTAGGCCTATTTATTCCATTAGGCCAGTCATGCAACTTTGGCCCATTGGGCCACGTAGGCCAATTTGGCTGCTTGGGCTAATAAGGCCCATTCGACCCATTCAACCAATTTGGCCCTAGGCTCGTAAATCCCATTAAGATCATTAGGCCACCTAGGACCATTAGGGCAGTTAGGCACATTAGGTCCCTTAGTCCCATTAGGCCACTTAGGTCCATTGCACCCCCGATGCCCATTAGGACCACTAAGCCAATTAGGTTGATTAGGCCACTTATGCCCATAAGGCCACTTAGGCCCATAAGACCACTTAGGCTCATAAGTACACTTAGGCCCATAAGGTCACTTATGCCCATTAGGCCCATTAGGCCACTCAGGCCCATTAATCCCCTTAGGTACATTTGTCCCATTAGGCCCATTTGGCACCAAGGCCTGTTAATCTCATTCATCCCACTAGGCCTATTATGCCCATTAGGCCCATTTGGCCAGTTAGGCCCATGAGGCCCTTGAGGCCACTTAGGCCCATGAGGCCAGTAAGGCCCATTAGGCCCCTTAGACTCCTTAGGCCCCATAGTCACATTAGGCAACTTGGACCTAATAGGCCCATTCGGCCACTTAATCCCATTATGACCATTAGGCCTATTAAGCCAATTAGGCCCATTAGGCCACTTAGGCCAATTACCCATTCATCCCATTAGGCCAATTAGGCTTATTAGGCCACTTAGGTCCATTATAGGCCCATTAGGCCATTTATGCCCATTCGGCCCACTATGCACATTAGGCCCATTCGACCTATTAGGCCACTTCGACCCATTTGGTCCATTAGGCCACTTAGGCCCATTAGGCCCATTACCCTCACTAAGACAATTTGGCCCATTATTCCTATTCAACCACTTTGGCCCAATTGACCACTTAGGCCCCTAAGGCCCATTAGGCCCATTCGGTAGATTAGGCCACTAAGGCCACTTAGTCCACTTCGACCCATTAGGCCTAATAGGACCATTAGGCCCCTTAGGACCATTAGTTCCATTAGGTACATTAGGCTCATTAGGCCACTTAGTCCCATTAGGACTATTCAGTCGATTAGGCCCATTCAGTCGATTAGGCCCATTTGGCTCATTCAACCCATGAGGCACATTTGTCCCCTAGGCTCGTTAAGCCCATTAGGCCACTTAGGCCCATTAGGCCACTTAGGCCCATTAGGAAACTTAGTCTCATTAGTCTGATTAAGCCATTAAGGCCCATTAGGCCCATTAGGACACTTAGGCCCACTAGGACCATTAAGCCTTGTCCACATAGGCCCATTAGGCCCATTAAGAAAATTAAGCCCATTAGGCCGATTAGGAAACTTTAGCCCATTAATACATTTTTTCCCATTATCCCCATTAGGAAACTTAGGACAATTTGGCCCATTGGGCCCATTAGGTCCATTACGCCACTTAGGCCGATTAGACCCATTAAGCTCATTAGGCCGATTAGGAAACTTTGGCCTATTAGGCCACTTAGGCCCATTAGGACACTTAGTCCAATTAGGCCCATTTGGCCCCTTAGGATCATTAGGCCACTTAGGCCCATTTGGAAGATTTGACCCTCCTAGCACTTGGGACCGCTAAGCTCATTAATCCCATTAGGCCCATTAGGCAACTTGGTCCCATTGGGCCCATTAGGGGCCCATAAGTCCACTTAGGCCCATGAGGCCCATTAAGTGACTTAGGCCCATGAGGCCCATGAGGCCCATTAGGCCACTTAGGCCACTTAGGCCCCTGAATCACATTAGGCCACTTAGGCCCGTGTGACCCAACAGGCCAATTCGGCCCATCAGGCCCATCAAACTCATTCAGCCACTTAGGCCAATTAGACCCATTATACCACTTAGGCCCATTAGGTCCATTAGTCTCAATCGTTCGATTAATTTGATTTTTCCACTTTGTCCACTTAGGCCCATTAGGCCTATTAGGACCATTAGGCCACTTAGGACCATTGGCTCATTAGGAAACTTAGGCCCAATGGGCCCATTTGGCCTAATCGGCCCAATCGGCCCATTAGGCCCATTCGGCCACTTAGTCCCACTAGGAACATTAGGCCACTTAGGCCCATTAGGAAACTTATGCCTATTGGGCCCATTAGATCCATTAGGCCAATTAGGCGCATTAGGCCCATTAGGCCCATTCGAACTTTGGCCCATTCGACCACTTAGGCTCATTAGGCCACTTCATCCCATTAATCCCATTATGCCACTTACACCCATTAGGCCTATTATGCCACTTAAGCCCATTTGTCCACTTAGGCCCATTAACCCAATTAGACAGAATGGGTGTGACGTGCCTAGTAGGCCTAATGGGCCTAAGTGTCCTAATGTGCCTAAGTGTACAAATGGGCCTAACGGGCCTAAGTGGCCTAATGGGCCTAATGGTTGTAATGAGACAAATGTGCCTAGTGGGCCTAATGGGCCTAATGGGCTTAATGGGCCTAATGGGCCTACTGGGCCTAAGTTGCCTAATGGACCTAAGTGACCTAATGGGATTAATGGGCCTAATGTGACTAATGTTTATAATGGGCCTAAGTGGCCTAAGTGGCCTAATGGGCCTAAAGGGCCTACTGGTCCAAAGTGGCCTAATTCTCCCAACGAGCCTAAGTTGCCTAATGGGCTGAATGGGCCTAACACGCCTAAGTGACCTAATGGTCCCAACATGCCTAAATGGACTAAAGAGACTAATGGGCCTAACTGGAAAAATGGGACAAATGGGACAAATAGGCCTAGGTGGCCTAATGGGTGTACATGGTCAAATAGGCCTAAGTGCACTGATGGGCCTAAAGAGCCTAATCGGCCAAAGGGGTTTAATGGGCCTAAGTGGAATAATCGTAGCCTAATGGGCATAATTGGTCTAATGGGCCTAATGGGTGCAATGAGACTAAGTGGACCAATGGGCCTAGTGGGCCTAAGTGTCCAAATGTGCCTAATGGGCTTAATGGTCCTAAGTGGCCTAATCGGCCTAAAGGGCCTAATGGGCCAAAACAACCTAATGGGCTTAAGTGGAATAATAGGCCTAATGGGCCTAAGTGGCATAATCATAACTAAATGGTCCTAAATGGGCTAATGGTCCCAATGGGCCTAAGTTTCCTAATGGTCCTAATGGGCCTAGGTGGCGGAATGGGCCAAATGGGCCAAAGTGGCCTAATCAGCCTAAAGGGCCTAATAGGCCAAAGTGACCTAATGGGTCTAAGTGGCATAATCGGCCTAATGGGCCTATTGGACTAAGTGGAATAATAGGCCTAATGGGCCTAATGGGCCTAAGTAACATAATTGGCCTAATCGGCCGAAGGGGCCTAATTTTCCTAAGTGGCATAATGGGCCTTAGTGGTCAATGGGCCAAAGTGGCCGAAGGGACCGAATCAGACGAATGGGCCTAATAGACCGAATGGGCCTAATGGGCCTAAGTGTCATAATGTGAGGAATGGACCTAGGTGTCCTAATGGGCTTAAGTGTCCTAATATGCCTAATGGGATTAATGGGCCTAATGGTCCTAATTGGACAAAGTTTCCTAATGGGCCTAAATTACCTAACGGGCCAAATGGGCCAAAGTGGCCTAATGGACCTAATGATCTGAATGGGATTAAGTTATCAATGGGACAAATGGGTTGAATTTTCCAAATTTATAGAATGGTCCTAATGGGTTGAAAGGTCTTAATGGGCCTAATGGGTCTAATGATCCTAATGGACCTAAGTGGCCTAATAGTATTAATGGGCCCGAGTGGCCTAATGGGCCTAAGTGGCCTTATGAGTCTAATGGGCCTAATGGGTTGAATGGACCCAATAGGCCGAAGTGGCCTAATGGGGCGAATTTTCTGAATGGGCCTAATTGGCCGAAGTGGATGAATGGGCCTAATGGGTCCGATGGGCCTACTGGACCAAAGTGGCCTAATGGGTCGAATGGGCCTAAAGGGTCCAATGGTCTTAGTGGGCCGAATGGTACGAATGGGACTAAAAGGTCCAATGGGCCTAATGGGCCTAATTTTTTGAATGGGTCGGATGGGTCAAATGGGCATAATGGGCAGAAGTGGCTCAATGGACCTACTTGGAATAATATACCTAATGGACCTAATGGGTCAAAGTGGTCTAATGGTCTTAGGTGGACAATTGTACCTAATGCACCTAATGGGTGCAATGGGCATAATAGGCCTAAGTGAACCAATGGGCATAATGTTCCAAAGTGGCCGAATAGGCCTAATGGGATTAATGGGCCTAAGTGGACCAATGGGCCTAATAGGCCTAAGTGGTCTAATATGCCTAAGTGGTTGAATGGGCTGAATGAGCCAAATCTGCCTAATGGGACTAATGGTCCTAATGGGTCGAATGTACCTAATGGGCCTAAGTGGCCTGCTGGGCCCAATGGTCTTAATGGAAAAAATGGACCTAATGGTCCTAATGGGCCTAAGTGGCCCAATGGGCTAAAGTGGCCTAATGGGCTGAAGTGGCCTAATGAATACAGTGGGTCTAAGTTGCATATTGGTCCTGAGGAGACTAAGTGGCCTAATGGGATAAAGTGGATGAATGGGCCTAATGGGCCTAATGGGCATAATGGGCCGCTGTGGCCAAATCGTCCTAATGGGCATAATTGGCCTAAGTGTCCCAATGGGCCTAATTGGCCTAATGGGCCTAAGTGTGCCTACGAGGCCTAATTGGCCTATCAGGCCTCATGGGCATGCTAGACCTAATGGGACTACTGGGCCTAATGGGCCAAAGTGGCGTAATGGGCCTTAGTGTCCAAATGGGCATAAGTTTCCTAATGGGTCTAATGGGCCTAAGTGGACTAATGGTTCTGATGGGCCTAATGGTCCTAAGTGGCATAATGGGACAAAGTGGAGGGATGGGTCAAATGGGATTAATGGGCATAATTGGCCGAAGTGGCCAAATGGGCCTAAGTGTCTTCTTGGGCTTAATGGGCCTCAGCGACCTAATGGGCCTAATGTGGCTAATGGGCTTGAGTGGCCTAATAGGTCAAAGTGGATGAAAGGGAATATGGACCTAATGGGCATAATGGGACTTATGGGCCAAAGTGGCCAAATGGGCCTAATGAACCTAATGGGCATAAGTGGCCTAATGAGACTAATGGTTCTAATGGGCCAAAGTGGATGAGTGTGCATATTGAGATTAATGGGCTTAATGGGAGAAAGTGTCCAAATGGGCCTATTGGGCCTAAGTGGCTTAATGGGATTGATGGGCCAAATGGGCCTAAGTGGCCTAATGGGACAAAGTGGATGAATGTGCCTAATGGGATGAATAGACATAATGGGCCTAATGGGCCGAAATGGCCAAATGGGACAAATGGACCTAAGTGGACTAATGGGCCTAATGGGATTAGTGGTACTAAGTGTCCTAATGGGACTAAGTGGCCTAATGGGCCTAATGGGACAAATGGACCAAAGAGGACTAATGGGCCTAAGTGGCCTAATCGGCATAATGGGACAAAGTGGGTGAATGGACCTAATTGGCCTAATGAGAATAATGGGTCTAATGGGCCTAATGGGACCAAGTTGCCTAATGGGCCTAATGGGACTAGTGGTCCAAATGGGCCCAAGTGCCCAAATGGTCCTAATGGGCCCAAGTGCCCAAATGGTCCTAATGGGCCTCATGGGCTTATTTCCTAATTGGAATAAGTGGTTGAACGTGCATAATGGGCCTAAGTCACCTATGGGGCCTAATGGGCCTAATGGTCCTAACTGGCTGAGTGGGAGTAATGGGCCTAAGTGGCACAATGGGCCTAATGGGACTAATGGGCATATGTGTCCTAATGGGCCTAAGTTTCCAAATGGGCCTAAGTCTCCTAAGGGTCCTAATGGGCCTAAGTGTCTTAATGGGTCTATGTGTTGTAATGGGCCTAATGGGATAATGGGCTTAATTGGGCTGATGGGATAATGGGCCTAATGGACCTAAGTGGCATAATGTGCCTAATTGGCCTAACTGGTCTTATTTTCCTAATGGACCTAAGTGTTATAATTGTATTAATGGGATAATGGGCCTAATGGTCCTAAATGGATGAATGGGCCTAATGGCCCTAAGTTGCATAATTGGCCAAATGGGCCAAATGGGCGCAAGTGGCCTAATCGTCCTAAGTGGCCTAATGTGAATAATGGGACTAAGTGGCCTAATGCGTCTAAGTGGACTAATGGGATTAAGTGTCCTAATGGGACTAAGGGTCTGAAGTGGCATGACTGGACTAATGGGTTTAAGTGGTCGAATGGGCCTAATGGGCCTAATGAACGAGTTAGTCGAATGGGTCGAGGTGGCCTGATGGGCCCAATGGGCCTTAGTGGCCTAATGTGCCTAATGGGCCTAATTGGTTAAATGGGTTAAATGTAAAAAATGGGCTTCAATGTCATAATGGGCCTAATGGACCTAAGTGGATTAATGGGCATAATGGGCCTACGTGTCCTAATGAGTGGAATGTGCCTCAATGGCCTAATGGCCCTAATGTGCCTAAAGGGACTAAGTGGCCTAATGAGCCTAAGTGGAATAATGGGCCTAAGTGGCCTAATGAACCGTATGGGCCTAATGGGCTAAAGTGGCCGAAGTGGCCTAATGGGCCTAACGGGCCTATGTGGCTGAATGGGAATAATCCGTTTAGGTGACTGAATTAGCCAAATGGGATGAAGTTTCCTAATGTGCCTAAGTGTCCTAATGGGAATAATGGGTTAATGGTCATAATGGGCCTAATGGGCCTCAGTGGCCTAATGAGACTAATGGGACTCAGTGGCATAATGGGCCTAAGTGGCTTAATGGGATTAATGGCCTAAGTGGCCTAGTGGGATGAATGGGCCTCAATGGACTAATGGTCCTAATGGTATAAGTGGATTAATGGTCCTAATGGTATTAATGGGCTTAATTGGCCCTAGTGGCCTAAGTGGCCTAATGGGCCAAATGGGCCAAATGACCCTAAGTGGCCTAAAGTGCCTAATGGGCCTTAGTGGACGAATTGGCCTAACAGTCCAAGTGGGCCTAAGTGGACCAATGGGCCAAAGTGTCTTAATGGGCCTAAGTTGATGAATTGGCCTAACGGGAATAATGGGCCTTAGTGGCCTAAGGGGCCGAAGTGGCATATTGGGCTTGATGGGCCCGATTTACCTAATGAGCCTAATGGGCCTCAGTGGCCTAATGGGCCTAAGTGGCCTAATGGGCCTAAGTGGCCTAAGGGGCCTAAGTGGCCTAATTGTCCTAATGGTCCTAAGTGGCTTAATGGGCCTAAGTGGCCTAATGGGCCTAAGGGGACTAAGTGGCCTAAGGGGCCTAAGTGGCCTAATGGGACTAATGGGCCTAATGGGACTAAGTGGCCTAAAGGGAATATGCACCGAATGATCCTAAGTTCCATAATGAGCTCAATGGTCCAAAGTGGCCTAATGGGCCTAAGCGGACTAATGGGTCTAAGGGGCCTAAGTGGCTTAATGGGCTTAATGGTCCTAAGTGTCCTAAGAGACCTAATGGGTCTAATATGCTTAATGGGCCTAATGGTCTAATGGGACTAATAGGTATAAGTGGCCTAATGGGCCTAATGCGTTGAATGGGACTAAGTGGTATAATGGGTCTTAGTGCCCTAAGTGGCCTAATGGGATTATGTGGCCTAATGGGTTTAGTGGGCCTAATGGGCCTAATGGGCATAATTGGGATAATTGTCCTAATGGTTCATATGGGCCTAAGTGGCTTAATGAGCATAATCTAATGGGTTTATGGGCCAAATGGTCCAAATAGTCCAAATGGGCCTAAGTTGCCTAATGGGTCGAATGGGCCCAAGTGTCCTAATGGTCCTAAATGGACAAATTAGCATAATGTGCCTCATGGGCCTAAGTGGCCTAAAGGTCTTAAGTATCCTAATGGGTCTAATGGGACTAATGGGTCGAATGGTCTTAAGTGGCCTAATGGGTCTAATTGGAATAATGGGCATAAGGGTCCAAATGGGCCTAAGTGGACCTATGCGCCTAATCTAGTGGACCTAATGGGCCAAATGGCCTAAGTGGCCTAATGTGCTGAATGGGTCTAATGGGCATAATGAGAAAAATTGGTCTAATGGGCCTAAGTGGCCTAATGATCCTAATGGGCCTAAGTGGAATAAGTGTCCTAATGTGCCAAATGGGCCTAAGTCGCCTAATGGGCCTAATGGTTCTAATGGGCCTAAGTGTTCTAATGGGCCTAATTGGCCCAAGTGGGCTAATGGGCATAATGTGACTAATGGTCCTAATTGGCCTAATTGGCCTAGTGGGCCTAATTGGATAAATGAGCCTAATGGTTCTAATGGGCCTAAGTGGCCTAATGGGCAAATTGGGTCTAAGTGGCATAATGGGTCGAACGGGCCTAATGAGTCTAACGGGACACACGGGCCTCATGGGCCTAAGTGGACTCATTTTTCTAAGTGGCCTAATGGGTTTAATGGACCCAAGGGATTTAATGGCTTCAAGGGGCATAATGGGATGAATAAGATTAACAAGACTGGGTGCCTAATGTGCCTAATGGGCCGAATGGGCATAATGAGCTCAATGGGCCTAATGGTCCGAATGGGCCTAATGATTCTAATGGGTCTAATGGGTCTAATGGGCCTAATGATATGAATGGGTCAAATGGGCCTAATGGGATCAATGGGACTAATGGGCCGAATGGGCCTAAGTGGCCCAAATGGGCTTAATGAGCTCAATGGGCCTAAGTGGCTTAATGGACCTAATGGGATCAATGGGCCTAAGTGGCTTAATGGACCTAATGGGACTAAGTGGACTAATGGGCCGAATGGGAATAAGTGTCCTAATGGGCCTAAGCGGTCGAAGTGGCCTAAGGGGACAAATGGGCCTAATGGGCTCAATGGGCCTGAGCGGCCTAAGTGGCCTAAAGGGCCTAATGGGTCTAAGCGGCCTAAGTGGCCTAAGGAGCCAAATGGGACATATGGTCTCAATGGGCCTAAGTGGTCTAATGGGCCTAAGTGTCTGAATGGGCCTAAGTGGCCTAATGGGCCTAAGTGGCCTAGTGGACCTAATGGGCCTAATGTGGATAATGGGGATAATGGGCCTAATTGGCCTAATGGGTTGAATGGGACTAGTGGGCCAAGTGGGCCTAATAGGCCTCATTGGTCTAATGGGTCAAAGTGGTTTAATTGGCCCAATGGGCCCAGGTGGTCTAATCAGCCTAATGGGTTGAATGGGGCGAAGTGGCCTAATGGTTTGAATGCGCCTAATGAGCCTAATTGGCCTAAGTGACCTAATGGGGCTAATGGGACCAATGGCCCTAAGTGACCTAATGGGCCTTTATGGGACTAAGTGGACCAATTGGCCTAATCAGCCTATTTGGGCTAAGTGGACTAATGGGCCTAATGGGCCAATTGGGCCTAAGTGGATTAATGGGCCTAATGAGCCTAATGTTTCTAAGTGGCCTAATCGGCCTAATGGGCCTAATGGGCCTAAGTGGCTTAATCCTCATAATGTGACTAATGGGCCGATGGGACTAAGTGGCCTAATGGTTTGAATGGGCCTAATGGGCTGAATTGGCCTAATGGTCCTAAGTGGCCTAATGGGCCTAATGAGCCTAAGTGGCCTAATGAGCCTAATGGGTTTTAGTGGCCAAATCAGCATAATGGGCCTAATTTGACGAATGGGCCTAATGGGCCTAAGTGGCCTAATGGGTCGAATGGTCTTAAGTAACCTAATGGGACTAAGTGGCCTAATCAGCCTAATGGGACTAATTAGGCCTTAGGTATTAGTGTTTTAGATATAGTGTTTTGGGTCTAGGTTTTAGGATTTTTTTGTTCTAATTGGGCTAAATTGGCCTAATTAACCAAATGGACTAATGAACAATTAGCCTAATGGCCCAATGAACTAATGGGATAATGTCCTAATGACCTAAATGACCTAATTGGTCTAAATAGCCTAATGGCCCAATAGCATAGTGGCCTAATTGGCATAATGGCCTAATCAGCATAAATGAACTAATTGTTCTAAATGGACTAATTAGTCTAAATGGATTAAATGGTCTAATTGCATTAAATGGACTAATTGGCCTAATTGGCCTAATGAACCTAATTGGACTAAATTGGCCTAAATGGCCAAATGGGTCTAAGTGGTCTAATTAGTTCAAATGGACTAAATGGCCTAATTGGATTAAATGGTATAATTGGCATAATCATCCTAATTGGCCTAATTAGCCTAAATTGGCGTAAATGGTCAAATTCCAAAATAAAAAATTAGCCTAATGGTGTAATGAACTGATTGGATAATGGAATAACGGCCAAATTGGTCTAAATAGCCTAATATCCTAATTGGAATAAATGACCTAATTGGTATAAATGGACTAATTTGTCCAAATGGATTAAATGATTTAATTAGATTAAATGGTCTAATTAGCATAATTTTACCAATTGACCTAAATGGTCTAAATGTCCTAATTGGCCTAAATGACCTAATAGACTAAATGCCATAAATGGATTAGAGGCCTAAATTTCCTATGGATTAATGAACAAATTAGCCTACAGGACCTAATTGACCTATACGACCTAATTTGTCTAACTGACCTAATTGGTCTAATTAGATTAATTGGCCCAATTTGCCTAAATGGACTAATTGTCCAATTAGCCAAATAGCCAAATGGGAAAATGATCAAAATTACCAAGTGACCAAATAACGAAATAATAAAACATAAATGGAATTTGACTAAAATGAACATACAAGAGGAATCCATACTATACACATGTTTATCATGCTAATTATTATGTATTGTTTATGTTATGTCACTAATATTAAATTTATAATTAGATTTATTTTTAGATGCTTCTTCATTTTATGGATTTCATCAACAACTAAAATTTTAATTAATTCTAGGTTTATAACTTTCATATTATTCAATAATGTAGTATTATACTAATCAATGTCATTTACAGCTAGCGACATTTGGCATAGAAGGTCATGTGCCTCGAGAAAAATTATTTTCCTTGACTATGAAATAAAATATTTAAAGTTCTATAAATGTAAAAACACTAGAAAAGATTGTAAGTTTTTCAATAGATATTTCAAATTTTGATACGTAATTCATAATTAAATATCTTTTTTATATTTTCAACTGTGTGTCATGGAGGCCCTCGATGAGAAAGAAGATGACAACTTCGGGCTAAATGATCAATTGAGACAAGTATTAGGTGAGCAATGACATGGGAGAGTCTAATGTAAAACCAAGAAAAACATCTTTCCCACTAGGTATTGGCCCTAATTGGGTGAATCTCAAACCTATCAGACCACCACTCTGAAAAAATCTCATGCAGAAGCAGATAACACCAAAAAAAATAGCTATACAGGAGCATGAAAGAAGTAAATTGGTCACCGAACACTTCCTAAAAAATATGTCAGTTATAAGTCCACCACTTCCATCAGAGACTGCTATTACTTTTGATTCATGTATTACATCAATGTTCTATTTATATGATACCTTGACTTATTTAAATGAGGATCCTAGTGGCAGTTGAGCTGATGGTAGTGGTGGTGGAGGTGGTGGTGGGGGTGGTGGTGGAGGTGGTGGTGGCAGTGGTGGTGGTGGCGATGAAGGTGGAAGTGGAAACACTGGTGGTGGTGGTGGTTTCAGGAATAACGGAAGTGTACAAAGAAGGATGATATATTTAAATTTATTTTAATAATCATTTCCCAAAACCAAGAGGGAAGATCTTGCATGTCAAATTTAAGAATACTTTATTTAATATTTAAAGAAATAAATACCTGTTCTTAGGAAATTTTTTCATTAGTGAATGTTGATCATGTGAAAAGCCCCATTCATATTACCTTAATTTAATTGTGAGGATCCCAGGGTAAAATCCCTCTAGCAGCGATCCACATGTTCTCCTATGACCATTGAGAAACACCACTCGACCTCTAGGTTCTAGTGCGGCGAGTTGAATGTCTTATGTTGTTCATTCTTGATCACTCGTTCTTCAGTCTTGAAGAAATATTTCTTACAATTCTAGTTTTTGAGAGAGATAAAGAGAGAGAAAGAGGATTTGGGATAGAATTCATCATGCACAACAATTTTCTATCCTTAATTTTTAGATGCTCTACACAATATACATAAGCGCCTATTTTTAGAGTTGAGATTTAAGTTAAAATATTATTTAATTTCATACCAAGTATTAAATAAATTGTCCTAAATTGTATAATTGGCCTAAATTGCATAAATTACCTAACTGAGCTAATTGTCCTAATTGGCCTAAATGGACTAAGTTGTCTTAAATGGTCTAAATGATCTAAATTAGCATAATTGGCTTAATTGGCCTAAATTTCATAAATTTTATAATTGGTCTAATTTTCCTAATTGGCTTAATGGGCCTAAATGGCCTAAATTGGCCAAATTGGTTTAAATGTCCTAATTGGCCTAATTTTCCTAAATGTCCTAAATTAGCCTAAATGGACTAATTGGCAGAATTGGCTTAAATGGTCTAAATTATCATAAATGGCCTAAATTGGCCAAAATGGCCTAATTGGCAGAATTGGCTTAAATGGTCTAAATTATCATAAATGGCCTAAATTGGCCTAAATGGCCTAAATGAACTAATTGGCCTAAATGACCTAAATTGTTTAATTGTATTAATTGAACTAATTGACATAAATGACCTAAATGGCCTAAATGTCCTAATTGGCATAAATGTCCTAAATTGCCTAAATGACCTAATTGCCTAATTAGCCTAAATGGCCTAAATGATATAATTGGCCTAATTGGCCTAAATGGAATAATTGGCCTATATGAAATAATTGGCCTAATTGTCCTAAATGTACTAAATGGTCTAATTTTACTAATAGTCCTAATTGGGATAAATAGCCTAAAATCACCTAAATGGCCTAAATTGGCCTAATTGACCAAATTGGTCTAAATGGCCTAAATTCGTCTAAATGGTCTAAATGGCTAGATTGGCCTAAATGATATAAATGGAATAATTTATATAATTTTCCTAAATTTACTAATTGTATTAAATGTCCCAAATGAACTAATTGGTATAATTGGCCTAAAAGGCCTAAATTGACCTAAAAGGCCTAAATTGTACTAAATGGACTAAATTTGCATAAATGGACTAATTTTCCTAATTGGCTTGAATTGCGTAATTGGACTAATTAGACTAATTTACCTAATTTTTCTAATTGTTCTAAATGAACTAAATTTTTGTAAATGGCCTAAATTGTCCTAAATGACCAAAATGGCCAAAATTGGCCTAATTGTTCTAAATAGCCTAAATTGGCCTAAATGACCTAATTGGCCTAAACTGCCTAAATTTTATAATTGACCTAATTGACCTAATTATACTAAATGGACTAAATTGGCCTAAATGTACTAAATGGAAAAAATTGTCCTGAATGGCCTAAATTGGCCTAAATAGCCTAATTGGCCTAAATTGCATAATTCGCCTAATTGCCCAAAATGGTCTAAATTGGCATAATCGACATAAATGGACTAATCAGACTAATTTATCTAATTGGTCTAAATTTCCTAAATTGGCCTAAATGTCATAATTGGCATAATTGGCCTAAAGGGTCTAAATTGGCCTAAATAGCCTAAATGGCCTAATTAGCCTAAATGACCTAAATTGGCCTAAATGGCCTAAATAAACTAAATTTACTAATTGAAAAATTGGCCTAATTGGACTAATTGGATTAATTGGCATAAAGTGGCCAAAATGGGTCTAATGGGATTAAGTGGCCTAATGGGCCTAAGTGGCCTAATCAGCCTAATGAACTAATTGGGCCTAAGTGGCCTAATGGGTCTAATGGGCCTAATGGGATTAATAGGCCTAATGATTCCACTTTTCCAAAGTGGCATAATGGGCCTAAGTGGCCTAATGGGATAAATGGGCCTATCGGGCCTTAGTGGCCTAATGGGCCAATTGGGCCTAAGTGTACTAATGGGACCATTAAGTTCAATTCATCCTAATGGGCCTAATGGGATTAATGGGTCAAATGGACTAGTTGGGCCTAAGTGTACTGATGGGCCTCATGGGCCTAAGTGGACGAATGGACCCATTATGGTCAATCGAACTAATGGGCCTAAAGGAAAAAATTGGCCTAATGGACCTAATGAGCCTAATGGGCCTTATGGGCCTAATGGGTCTAAGGGGCCTAATGGGCCTAAGTGGGAAAATGAGACTAAGTGGCCTAACTGGGATAATGTGTTGAATGGGTCTAAGTGGCCTAATGGGCCCAATGGGCCTAAGGGGCCTAATGGAACTAATGGGTCCAAGGGTCCTAATGGGCCTAAGTGGCCTAAGTGACATAATAGGCCTAATGAGCCTATTGTGCCTAAGGGAACTAATGGGGTTAATGAGCCTATTGTCCTTATTGGCCTAATGGGCCGAAGGGGCCCAATGGGACCATTGGTTCGAATGGGTCTTTTGGGATTATTGGGCCTAAGTGGCCTAATGAGCCTAATGGCCTAATTGGCCTAATGGGCCTAAGGGGCCAAATTGGCCCAATGGGCCAAATGGGTCAAAGGGTTCTAATAGGCCCAAGTGTTCTAATGGACCTATTTGGCCTATTGGTCCTAAGTGGTCCAATGGGCCCAATAGTCATGATAGGCCTAATGGGCCCATTATGGATAATTCAATCTAATGGGTCTAGTGGTCCAAAGTGGCATAATGGGTCGAATTTGCTTAAGTTTTCTATGGGGACTAATGGATCCAATGGGTCTAAGTGCCCTAAGTTGCCTAATGGACCTAATGGGTCCAATGGGTCTAAGTGGTCGAACGGTCCTAAGTGGCCTAAGTTGGCTAATGGGCCTAATGGGTCCAATGGGTCTAAGTGGCCTAATGGGCCTAAGTGGACTAAGTTTCCTAATGCACCTAATGGTTCCAATGGGTCTAAGTGGTCGAATGGGACTAAGTGGCCTAAGTTGCATAATGAGCTTAATGGACCTAATGGTTATAATGGGTCTAATGGGACCAAGTGGCCTAATCGGCCTAATGGGTCTAATTGGTATAATGGAATGAATGGGTTGAATGGACCTAAGTGTCCTAATGGGATTAATGGGTATAATTGGACTAGGTGGCCTAATGGGCCTAAGTGTCCTAATGGGCCTAAGTGGCCTAAGTTGCCTAAGGGGCCTGATGGTCGTGATGGGTCTAATGGGCCTAAGTAGCATAAGTGGCCTAAGTGGCCTAATGGGCCCAATGGGCCCAATGGGCCTAATGGTGCTAATGGGACTAAGTTTCCAACGCTACCTAATCGGCCCAATGGGACGAATGGTCCTAATGGGACCGATGGGCCTAATGGGCCTAATGGGTCTAACGAGCCTAAGTGGCCTAAGTTACCTAATGGGTCGAAGTGGACTAATGGGATTAACGGGCCTAAGTGTCCTAATGGGCCTATATAGCATAATTGGACTAATGGGTCAAAGGGACCTAAGTGGACTAAGTTTCCTAATGGGCCTAATGGGCTTAGATGGCCCACTGTGCCTAATGGGCTTAAGTGGCCTAAGTTGACCAATGTTCCTAATAGGCCTAATGGATCTAATGGGCCTAATGGGCCTAATGGGTCGAATAGGTCTAAGTGGCCTAATGGGCCTTAGTATCCTAAGTTTCCTAATGGGTCTAATGGGTTCAATGGTTATAGGTGGCTCAATGGGCCTGAGTGGCCTAAGTTTCCTAATGGGCCTAATGTGCTTAATGTGTCTAATGGGCCAAAGTGGCCTAATCAGCCTGATGGGTCTAATGGGACTAGTGGGTCGAATGATCCTAGGTAGCCTAATGGGTCAAATGGGTTGAATGAGACTAAGATTACTCGAAAAAGGGATTTTTGCGACGGTGCATTTTTGAAGGGATCCTGTCGTGAGTGGCCGATTGCGGAAAAGGGCATCACAAATATTATCTTTTATGATGGTCTATCGAAAAAGTTTATTATTTGGCATGGGTAGTGGCACCGTCGCAAATAGGTTCGATGTTTTTTTTTAAAACTCTTTTGCGATGGACCGACCACCCATCGCAAATCGTTTTCCTAATTTTTTTAAAAACATTTGTGATGGACCATCCCAATTAGTATTTGTGGTGTTCCATTGAAAATATTGTAAAAAATCCAAAAAAACCCTTTTGTGATGGGCTCGTTGCAAATAGTTGAAAAAATAAAATAAAAATATATTAAAAAAATAATATTAATAGTAATATAATATTAATATAAATGAAATAATAATAATAATATTCGTAAAATAAAATTAATTATGAAATAATTAAATATTATAATATTATTATTATTAATATTAATGAAATAATAATATTAATATTAGTAATATAATAAAAACCTTAGTATTCACAAAAATATAAAAATATATTAATTAATAAATTAATAAATATAATAAAAAATAAATAAATAAATAAAAATTATTATTCGAGACAATATAAAAAATTCACTATTTAAAACATTAAGTAGTTAATATTACAAAAAAAAACATTCAAATATTTCATTATAAAATAAAAATACATCACTGAGGGGGAGGGTCGTTTAGAGGAGCTGGAGGAGATGGAAGAGGGAGGAACTTCATCCCTAAACTGCGAGTTAGACGTCACATTTACTCCATCTGCTCCTACTTCTACTAATGTCGTCGTCGACACATCTCATCTTGTATCTCCTGCTGTTGTTGCTACTGTCGTAGGAACTCTTCCTGTTGTTTTTGCTGCCATTGACGCATCTCCTCCTGCTCCCTATGCATAGTATCTATAAGCTCACTCTGAGCTCAAAACTGCTCCTCATATTGTGCATGAGATGATGATGACTCTTCGTGAGATCCTCTTAGGCTGGACACCCACATCACAGAGGTGCCATAAAACCCCCCAGGGGTCAATTGAGAGCCGATACCAATAACTCAACCTTTTTCGAAGGCATATTGGATCGCCTGCAACCATGTTGCCTCATCAAATCAGGGGGGGTACTAGTCTAACCATCAGTCTCAACCTGACTCTCAGTTTGTGTCTGAGATGTCGCAGCCTCATATGACTCTTTCAATTGAAATTTAAAATTAAAATAGTTAAAATATTATTTGTAATTAAATTTAAATCTCAAAAAGAAATAATACTGACCACAATATCATGCTGGCGAGAACCTCTAATCTCTCTAGTGGATGGATCACTATACATCCTCTTATAAATGTTGTACTCTGTAATATCGGGTTGTGTGACTGCCTATATAAATATAAAATAAACCGTTTAAATTTAAAGTTATATAAAATATTTAAAGAAAATGTACTTACCATATGCTCCCTATGTGTATTGAATGTACGACTACCAACTTGATTGGTCACCTCCTATCTTCCCCAATTTTTCTGACCAACTGATGATCTACTCTAAAAATGCATACTCATACAGTGTGTACATAATCCATACCAAACCTGAGATAAAATATAATCAGGTCGGTGAACATGACATGTATCATAAAACTCTAACACTTATGATTTCTCCATTTCTTTCCTTTTCAAATTGTAAAAAAACTGAGTGCAATGCGGACGCATAGCTCCCTGCCATTCCTTCTGGATAGCCTCGTGCATGATCTCATCAATGGGATACCATAAATCCTACAAATTATTTATTATATCATGTTATTAATTAAATTAATTTCAAAATAAATATTATTTATTTACATACCAGCCAATGCTCGAACATGTGGTGTTTTACATCAACGAGAATCTCATCCCATGATACCCATGCATCAGAAAAATAATTGCGCAATATAGTGCTCCCCTTTCCAATAGCTATATGTGTAAAGCTATGAAAAATAATAATCAAACAATTATAATATGAATTAATTAATTAAAACTAACTAAAATACACAAGTAAACATACATCTATATGTGTGGATCGAACCAAAGATGTGGATGTCGCTCGGGGATAGGGTCGGGAATCATCAGTCGGGCAAGACCGCACCCCCTCTGAGAACCCCCTCAACCACCAACAGTCTGAGGGTCAATAAAAAGGTTCATTTAATGCAAGAATAATTTTATATTGAATATCAACGATTTCATGGATCAGATGAACACATAAGCCTGTCTCAGTATATAACCACTGAATTTAAACATCATTATGTAATGTTGTCCCATAAACACAGTTCAATTATTTATTCCAGCATGTTGTAAAAGTCAACTTTAGTTTCTCAATGATGAGATCCTCTCAAGAAAACACCACTATTCATTGTTTTTTTGATTCCCCATATTCATGTTTATGAAATCGAAAGCTATTCACCACATATGCATTATAAGATTTAACCATTTTGGATGGTGGGTTATTCAATACACACAATTGATTATTAGTTTTATCATCATGTTGAGATACCTGAATGTTTGTAAAACAATTATCACTATAAAAAGTATTAAATTGGTTTTTTATGTTCCTAGAGAGCCAATAAAAAGGTTCATTTAATGAAAGAATAATTTTATATTGAATATCAACGATTTCATGGATCAGATGAACACGTAATCCTATCTCAGTATATAACCACTGAATTTAAACATCATTATGTAATGTTGTCCCATATAACATATTTCAATTATTTATTCCATCATGCTATAAAAGTCAAATTCAGTTTCTCTATGATGAGATCCTCTCAAGAAAACACCACTATTCATTGTTTTTTTGATTCCTCATATGCATGTGTATGAAATAGAAAGCTATTCACCACATATGCATTATAAGATTTAACCATTTTGGATGGTGGGTTATTCAATACACACAATTTATTATCAATATTATCAGCATATTGAGATACCTGAAAATTTTTAAAACAATTATCAATATAAAAAGTATTAAATTGGTTTTTTATGTAAAATAAAAAATAATTTATGTTACCAGATTTTGAAACCAGTAGGAAAAAAAATTTGACGGCATTCTTGAAAAACAGATACTGTAATTTGTGGAAACTATTTCTTGATATGATTATAATATAACCTAAAAATAAAATAATATTAATGTACTATTACAAAATTATAGAATAAGTTATAGGATCACTCAAAGTAAAAATGGTTTTATTTCTTCACAGTTCAGCATAATATATGTATGAGATCTGTGATGTTCACCATCTGTAATTCGTCGTTCATGAATGCCATCTAAGACAAGTTTGAGTTGATTGAAAAATGATAATTGATAGCTTATGAAATCGTCAACATTTCCCTCATTATGGCTCATGTGGTTTTTTTGAGGGATATTCATATTGAAATTAATGAGAGTAGAAAAAATAAATTTCCTTTTGCAAATATGCTTTTTCAATTGAGCCTTCAACTGATGCTTGTTATGTATATTTTTTTTCAATTTCTGCATGCATCTCTCAAATGTGTATATCCATCAGAACTATATCAGACCTTCATAGTTTGTTTTAAGTGGAAAATGTAATATCAAATGTTCCATTGAGTTAAACAAACCAGGAGGGAATTTTTTTTCCAGTTTACATAAAATTAAAAAGAAATATTCTTTCAGTTTTCTTACTGCATATAGTCTATTTTGGACGCAAAAATCTCTTGAAAAAATATGATATGTCTGTTATCCCATCCCAAATCATAGTATTTAACAAAAATCTTTATCTAATCAGTATAACTCTTTCTATTAAAATATGATAGTCATGAATTTTTAATCTGATAATATGACCATTTCTGACACATCTACCCAAACTGGAAGGATAACCATATGGAAGTCTCAAATCAGCAATCCACTGAAAAAATAATAAGCGAATATCCTTGGATAGTGTATAAGATGATTTTTTCTTCATTAACTTCTATGATTTGACATTTTCAAATAGTTCAAGTTCTGGTCGCTTGCAAATTTGGGAAAAATTTAATCGTGTATTTACATTATCTTTGGTCTTACCAGATGTACTAAAAACTATATGAAATAAATTATCAAAATAGTTCTTCTCAATATAAATCACATCCAACATGTGACAGACCAACAAATCAGACCAATATGAAAAATCCCAAAAAATTCTATATTTTATCCAATTATGCTCTTTTCCAAACCCATCAATTTTCTGTTGGTTTATTATAGGTCCAAATGTGATGGGAGGTATTGAGGAGACAATTGATTTTAACTCCATACCCAATATCATTATTTGAGGCCCATATTTTTCAACTGTTACTTTTCTGAAATGATATTTTTTTCTTCGAAAAGGATGATTAGTTGGAAGAAATCTATGATGACAGTCGAAAAACAAGTTTTTTTCCATTGAAGAGCATAAACACTTTTTTGTCTCTCATACAGTAAGGATATGATTTTCGAACATGTGTACTTCATCGAGATAATATGTCATATGCTAGGAAGTCACTAATTGTCCACATCAATGCAGCTTTTAGCAGGAAGTTTTGTTTCGTAGGAACATCATATGTTCTGAAACCATTAATCCATAGTGAATTTAACTCATCAATATATGATTTCAAATAAACATCAATATTCTTTTTCGAATGACTTGGATTTAATAAGGAAAAAAATATATGTGGCTTCTTCATCAACATATATGGAGGTAAATTATACAGAGTTATAAAGATAGTCCAACATGAATACTGACTACCGTAAGAACTAAATGGATTGAAACCATCAGTAGAAAGACCCAATTGCACATTTCGAGATGCTAAAGAAAAAGATGGATGCAATAGGTCAAACTATTTTCATTAATCCCCATCAGAGGGACGATTTAAACTTTTACAAGTTAAAATGTTGGTTTTGTGCCATGAAATCAATGATTCTAAGTTTTGAGACATAAATAAATGCTGCAATCTGGGTGTGAGTGGGAAATATCTCAATTGTTTTACAAGAATAAATCCAGACATCCCCGATTTAGATTCTTTATACCTTGATTTTCTACATGTAGGACAACTATCCAATGACTCGTTTTTACCATAATATAAGATGAAATCATTTTATCATGCATGAATCTTCTAATAACCAAGACTCGGATTATGAACCAGTCTCTTACTCTCATATAAATTTAGAGGCAGCACATTTCCTTCAGGTAGAAGTGTTTTTAACAAAGAGAATATCTTATCAAAACAACTATTTGACCTTCCATTATTGGATTTAATAGCCATAAATTTATAAATTACTTTAAACTTTCTTATCTTATAACCAGGATATAAGAAATCCTCATCGAACCTCAAAAACTTATATAAATAAGATGGTTCCAACTCAGGAGTTAAATCAATGTCATCCTAAGTTTCAGTTTTTTGAACAGAAGGACCTACCACATCATTACTAATTTTTGAAACCGTGTTGCATATGGAACCAAAATTATTAGTATCTTCTCTAAAAATACATTCACCATGTTGATACCAAAAAACATGATCTGGTTGAAAACCAAAATGCAATAAATGGTCACCAACATTGTCAAATGTGTCATAAATCCTTAGATCACTTTTTTTAAAAGGACACTTAATTGTCTCTTCTGAAACAAATTTTGGTTGTGATGATGCAAATTATAAGAAAGCTTGAACACCCTAAATATATATAGGATTTAAACCAAAACCTTTTGGATTCATGTACTGATTTATCCAAGCATGATGATATAATAATGACTATTGTCGACTTCCTTATTTCATATTTTTCAAAAAAATATAAAATAATTAGTTATTTTTTTATAATTAGATATAAGATGAACACTATCCAAAAAAGGGAAGACAATTAAATTATCTTTTCTAGAAATTTATAATAATTTCTATTATTTTATTGTTATTTGTACTATTTTCTAAGATTTTATACTAATATACACTCATTTATAAAAATTTATACAAATTACCACTAATTATTATTAATTATAGGTATTTTGTACAAATTATTGTTAATTACCCACCACACAATTTCCAACAGATTGGAAGTAACTCTTTTTCCCAATGACTCTTCCCCTTGAAACTTTCTATGACTAAAATCACTTTGAAAAGTCTGCTCCGACATATGAATATCCATTTTTGTATGCATGATGATGGAGAGCAGGGAGGCCTCACCATGATTCTCTCCATGCTTATGCATACGAAAATTGATATCTTTACATCGAATCATACTTTTCATAGTGATTTCAGTCGGATAAGTTCCAAGGAGATGAGTCATCAGCAAAAAGAGCCTCTTTTGTCAGATAGATCACCTCCTTGCAACTTTCTCCGACTTAAATCACTATGAAAAATCTGGTCTGACATACATTGGAACATATTTTTCATACTGATTTAAATGGGAGAAAGTTTTAAGGAGTTGACATGTCGATCAAAAGGAATGGCATCTATCCACTGGAAATTGTGTCAGCTTATAAATGTACTCGAATTTATTCTAATTTATTACTAATTTATTACTAATTAATCCTAATTATTGAAGATTAATCATAATGGTTACTAATTATTACTAATTATTACTAATTAATCCTAATAAATATTAATTAATCCTAATTAATCCTAATTATTACAAATTAATCGTAATTATTACTAATTAATCCTAATTAGTACAAATTAATCCTAATTATTACCAATTAATCTTAATTATTACCAATTAATCCTAATAATTACTAATTAATCCTAATTATTACTAATTATTACTAATTAATCCTAATTATTATTAATTATTACTAATTAATCCCAATTATTAGTGATTATTACAACTTATTTCGATTTATTACAATTTATTACTCATTATTACTAATTATTACATTTTTTTACTAATTATTAAAAATTATTACAATATATTACTAATTATTGATAATTATTACTAATTAATCCTAATTATTGATAATTATTACGAATTAATCCTAATTATTAATAATTATCACTAATTATTACTAAATATTCCTAATTATTATAAATTATCACTAATTATTACTAAATATTTCTAATTATTATAAATTATTACTAATTATTATTGGTGGATCATAATAAAAATTAAATCTTGAGAGAATCAGTTTACTGAAAGTGAATGTGGTTCCACTAAAGTGCAAGGAATTGATTTTTTTCAAGATACTACTCCGAAGCAATCTTTTTCACGAAGAGACATAAATATCATTGATGAAACCCAACGGTTAAGGGATGACAGTGATGATGATGTTAATGACGTTACAACTGAATTTTAAATGACAAGAGATGATGAAACTAAAGATAATATGGAAATTGATGATGCTGAGGAGGAAGATGAAGACATTGACATCGATAGCTTTGAAAGTGAGGATGAGGATGGACATAAACACAGTTAAATGCTGGTTACAATCATATATAATATATATCTATATAAAATAGTTGTTTTCAACTATTTGTTAAGAACAATCATTTTGCGTTTCAGATGGATGTAGAAATGTATCATCTGTTTCAGAAGAATTATCTACCTTTGGATGAATAGGATTTCGAATCATATGACCCTTCGACTGTTGGTGGTTTAGGGGGTGCACGGAGGGGGTGTGGTCTTGCCCGACTGATGATTCCCAACCCTATCCTCGACCGACATCCATATCTTGGGTTTGATCCATGCATACAAACGTATGTTTACCTATGTATTTTAGTTAGTTTTAATTAATTAATTTATATTCTAATTGTTTGATTAATTTTTTTCATATCTTTACGCATATAGTTGTTGAAAAGGGGAGCACTATATTGTGCAATTATTTTTCTTATGCATGGGTGTCATGGGATCGTATTCCTATTTATGTAAAACACCACATGTTCGAGCATTGGCTGGTATGGAACTAAATAATATATATTTTGAAATTAATTTAATTAATAACTTGATATAATCAATAATTTGTAGGTTTTATGGTATCCCATTGATGAGAGCATGCACGAGGCTATCTGGAAGGAATGGCAGGGAGCTATGTGTCCGCATTGCACTCAGTTTTTTCACAGTTTTAAAATGAAAGCAATAAAGAAAGTAGAAGTGTTAGAGTATTATGAGACATGTCGCATCCACTGACATGATTATATTTCATCTCAGTTTTGGTATGGATTATGTACACACTGTATGAGTTTTCATTTTCATAGTATATCATCAATAGGTCAGCAAAATTGGGGAAGATAGGAGGTGACCCGTTGAGCTGGTAGTCATACATTCAATACACATAGGAAGCATATGGTAAGTACGTTTTCTTTAAATATTTTATATAACTTTAAATGTAAATGGTTTATTTTATATTCATATAGGAAGTCACACAGCCTGATATTATGGAGTACGGAATTTATAAGAGGATGTATAGTGATCATTCCACTAGAGAGATTAGAGGTTCTCGCCAGCATGATATTCTGATCAGTATTATTTCTTTTTGAGTTTTAAATTTAACTACAAATAATATTTTAACTATTTTAATTTTAAATTTAATTTGAAAGAGTCATATGAGGATGCGATGTCTCAGAAACATAGTGAGAGTCAGGTTGAGACCGATGGTCAGACTAGTACCCCCCCCCCCCCCCCCGATTTGATGAGGCAACATGGTTGTAGGCGATCCAATATGCCCTTTTCCGCAATGGTCCATTTGCGACGGGATCCCGTCACAAATACACCGTTGCAAAAAGCCCTTTTTCGAGTAATGTTAGTCGCATTCAACCCATTTGACCCATTAGGACACCTAGGATCATTCGACCTATTAGTCCCATTAGACCCATTAGGCTGATTGGGCCACTTAGGCCATTAGACACATTAAGCCCATTAGGCCCATTAGGAAACTTAGGACACTCATGCCCATTGATCCACCTAGAACCATTAAACCCATTAGACCCATTAGGAAACTTAGGCTACTTAAAACCATTAGGCCACTTAGACCTATTCGACCCATTAGTCCCATTAGACCCATTAGACCCATTATGCCCATTAGGAAAATTGGTCAACTTAGGCCACTTAGCACCATTAGGCCCATTAGGCCATCTAGGCCCATTAGGCCCATTAGGCCACTTTGACCCATTAGGAAACTTAGTCCACTTAGGACCATTTGATCCATTAGTCCAATTATGCCACTTAGGCCCATTAGGATACTTAGGCCCATTAATCCCATTAGGCCACTATGACCCATTAGGTAACTTAGGCCACTTAGTCTTGTTGGACCCATTAGGCCCATTAGTCCCATCGGTCCCATTAGGACCATTCGGCCCATTGGGCCAATTAGGTAGCTTTGGACACTTAAGACCATTATCCCCATTAGGCCCATTGGTCACATTCGGCCACTTAGGCCACTTAAGCCCATTAAACCCATCACGACCATCAGGCCCATTAGGCAACTTAGGCCACTTAGTCCCATTAGGCCACCTAGTCCCATTATACCCATTCATCCCTTAGGCCACTTAGGCCCATTCAACCCATTAATTTCATTAGACCAATTAGACCCATTATGCCGATTAGGCCACTTGGGCCAATTAGACCCATTAGAACCACTAGTCCCATTAATCTCATTATGAAACTAAGGCCACTTTGTCCCATTCGACCACTTAGACCCATTGGACCCATTAGGCACATTAGGAAACTTAGGCCACTTAGGCCGATTAGGCCACTTAGACCCATTGGACCCATTATGCCCATTATCCAACTTAGGACACTTAGGACCATTCAACCACTTAGAGCCATTGGACCCATTAGGTCAATTTGGAAACTTAGGCCACTTAGACCCATTGGATCTATTAGGCCCATTAGAAAACTTAAGATCCTTCGAACTATTATGCCACTTAGGCCCATTGGACCCATTAGGTTGAATTATCCATAATGGTCCCATTAGGCCCATCATGGACATTGGCCCATCAGACCAATTAGGCCCAATAGGCCCAATAGGCCCATTAGGCCACTTAGGCTTAATAGGCCCATTAGTCCACTTAGGCCCATTAGGTCACTCCGGCCTATTAGGACCCTTAAACCCGTTAGGCCCATTGGGACCATTGGGCCCCTTAGGCCCATTAGGTAAATTAGGCCATTGGGCTCATCAGGTAACTTAGGCCCAATAATCCCAAAAAACCCATTCGAACCAATGGTCCCATTGGGCCCCTTCGGCCCATTAGGCCAATTAGGCCAATAGGCTCATTAGTACCACTAGTTCCCTTAGGCCCAATAGGCTCATTAGGCCTATTAGGTTACTTAGGCCACTTAGGCCCATTAGGACCCTTGGACCCATTAGTCCCATTGGGCCCCTTAGGCCCATTGTTCCCATTAGGCCACTTAGACCCATTCAACACATTAGGCCAGTTAGGCCACTTCAGCCCATTTGTCTACTTAGGCCCATTAGTCTCCTTAGACCCATTAGACCCATTAGGCCCATTAAGCCCATTAGTCCAATTTTTCTTTTAGGCCCATTAGGATCAATTGACCATAATGGGTCCATTCGGAAACTTAGGCCCATGAGGCCCATGAGGCCCATCAGGACACTTAGGCCCAACTAGTCAAGTTGACCTAGTAATCCCATTAGGCCCATTAGGACGAATTGGACTTAATGGTCCCATTAGTACACTTAGTCCCAATTGGCCCATTAGGCCACTAAGTCCCAATAGGCCCATTTATCCCATTAAGACACTTAGGCCACTTAGGCCCAATATGCTACTTTGGACAAGTGGACTCATTAGGCCTATCAATCCCATTAGGTCCATTAGGACACTTAGGCCCAATTGGTCCATTAGGCTGATTAGGCCACTTAGGCCCATTAGGCCACTTAATCCCATTAGACCCATTAGGCTCATTAGGCCACTTAGGCCACTTAGGCCCATTAGACCCTTTAGGAAATTTAGGTCAATTTAGGTCATTTAGGACAATTAGGCTAATTAGGCCATTTATGCCTTTAAGATAAATTAGGCCATTTAGTCCATTTAGTTCAATTTAGGCCATTTAGGCCAATGAGGCCAATTCAGACTAATTAGTCCAATTTAGGCTCTTAAGGCCATTTAGGCCCATTAGAAGATTTAGGCCATTTAGTCCACTTTAGGACAATTAATACAATTAAACCAATTAGGACAATTTTCCAATTAGGAAATTTAGTTTATTTAGTCCATTTAGGCCAATTTAGGTCATTTAGGCTAATTAGGCCATTTAGGCCAATTTAGGCCATTTAGGTTATTTAGGCCAATTTAGACCCTTTAGGCCAATTAGGAAAATTATGCTATTTAGGAAAATTTAGGCAACTTAGACCAATTAGGTCAATTATTCTGATTAGTCCATTTAAGCCGATTATGCCAATTTAGACCATTTTGGGCAATTAGGCGAATTATGCAATTTAGGCAATTTAGGCCAATTAGGCTATTTAGGCCAATTTAGGCCATTCAAGACAATTTTGGCCATTTAGTACATTTAGGAAAATTTAGTCCATTTAGTCTAATTAGGTCAATTAGTTCAATTATACAATTTAGGCAATTTAGGCCAATTTAGGCTATTTAGAACAATTAGGCCAATTTTGGCCATTTAGGTCATTTAGGCCAATTTTGGCCATTTACGCCAATTTAGATCATTTATACCAATTATTAAAATTATTTCAATTAGTCAAATTAGTCCAATTAGGCAATTCAATCCAATTAGGAAAATTAGTCCATTTTTTCCAATTTAGGCCATTTAGTCTAATTTAGGCCATTTAGGTCAATTTAGGCCATTTAGGACAATTATACCAATTAGATAATTTAGGCCATTTAGTCCAATTAGTACATTTAGTCCAATTATATCAATTATTCCATTTAGATCATTTAGGCCAATTTAGCCATTTAGAACATTTAGACGAATTTAGGCCATTTAGACCAATTTGGTCAATTAGGCCAATTTAGGCCATTTAGGTGAATTTAGGCTATTTATCCCAATTAGGAGTATTAGTAAAATTAGTCCATTTAGTAAATTTTTTTCATTTAGTCCAATTAGTTCAATTAATACAATTAGACAATTTAGGTCATTTAGGCCAATTAGATCATTTAGGCCATTTAAGCTAATTAGGCAATTAGGTCATTTAGGAAATTTAGGAAATTTATGCCAATTAGGCCATTTAGTTCATTTAGGTCATTTATTCCAATTAGTTCAATTAATATAATTAGACAATTTAGGTCATTTAATCCAATTAGGTCATTTAGGACATTTAGGCCAATTTAGGCCATTTATGATAAGTTAGACCATTTAATCCAATTCGGCCAATTAGGCCATTTAGGACAATTTAGGCCATTTAGGAAAATTAGGCTAATTAGGACATTTAAACTGATTTGTCCAATTTAGGCCATTTAGTCCAATTAAGCCAATTAGGAAAATTAGACAAATTAGACAATTTATGCAATTTAGGTCAATTAAGCCAATTATGATAATTAGGTCATTTAGACCATTTAGGACAACTTATTACATTTAGGCCAATTAGTCCAATTAATCCAGTTAGGTAATTTAGGAAATTTAGGCCAATTATACAATTTAGGACAATTTATTTAATGCTTGGTATGAAATTAAATAATATTTTAACTTAAATCTCAACTCTAAAAATAGTCGTCTATGTATATTGTGTAGAGCATCCAAAAATTAAGGATAGAAAATTGTTGCGCACAACGAATTCTCTCTCAACTCCTCTTTCTCTCTCTTTCTCTCTCTCAAAAACTAGAAGTGTAAGAAAGATTTCTTCAAGACTGAAGAACGAGTGATCAAGAACGAACAACATAATACATTCAACTCGCCGCACTAGAACCTAGAGGTCGAGTGGTGTTTCTCAATGATCATTGGAGCACATGTGGATCGCCGCTAGAGGGATTTTATACTAGGATCCTCACAATGAAATGAAGGTAATATGAATGTAGTTTTTCACATGATCAACATTCACTAACGAAAAAAGTTCCTAAGCACATGTATTTATTTATTTAAATATTAAATAAAGTAATTTTAAATTTGACATGCAAGATTCTCACTCTTGGTTTTAGGCAACGATTATTAAAAAAAATTAAATATATCATCCATAATCGCACACTTCCATTATGCCTAAAACCACCACCACCACCATTGTTTCCACTTCCACCTTCGTCGCCGCCACCACCACTGCCACTGCCACCTCCACCACCACCCCCCACTACCACCTCCACCGCCACTGCCATCAGCTCAACTGCCACTAGGACCCTCATTTAAATAACTCAAGGTATCATATAAAGAGCACATTGATGTCACACATGAATCAAAAGTAATATCAATCTTTGATGGAAGTGGTGGAATTATAACTGACATATTTTTTAGGAAGTGTTCAGTGGCCAATTTACTTCTTTCACGCTTCTGTATAGCTATTTTTTTGGAGTTATCTGCTTCTGCATGAGATTTTTTCATCTTGGTGGTCTGATAGGTTTAAGAGTCACCCAATGAGGGCCAATACATAGTGGGAAAGATGTTTTTCATTGTTCGACATTAGACTCTCCCATGTCGTTGCTCACCTAATACTGGTCTCAAATGATCATTTAGCCCGAAGTTGTCATCGTTTTTCTCATCGAGGGCCTCCATGACACATTGTTGAAAATATAAAAAAGATATTTAATTATTAATTACGTATCAAAATTTGAAATATCAGTAGAAAAACTTACAATCTTTTTTGGGGTTTGTACATTTATAGCACTTCAAACATTTTATTTCATAGTCAAGGAAAATAATTTTTCTCGAGGCACACGACCTTCGATGCCAAATGCCGCTAGCTGTAAATGACATTGATTAGTATAATACTACGTTATTGAATAATATAAAAGTTATAAACCTATAATGAATTAAAATTTTAGCTATTGAAGAAATCCATAAAATGAAGAAGCATCTAAAAATAAATTTAATTAGAAATTTAATACTAGTGACATAACATAAACAATACATACTAATTAGCATGATAAACATGTGTATAGTATGGATTACTCTTGTATGTTCATTTCAGTCAAATTCCATTTATGTTGCATTATTTCTTTATTTGGTCACTTGGTAATTTTGATCATTTGCCCATTTGGATATTTGGATAATTGGACAATTAGTCCATTTAGGCGAATTGGGCCAATTAAGGCAATTAGACCAATTAGGTCAGTTAGACAAATTAGGTCGTTTAGGTCAATTAGGTCCTCTAGGCCAATTACATCATTAGGCCATAGGAAATTTAGGCCTTTAATCCATTTAAGGAATTTAGTCTATTAGGACATTTAGGCCAATTAGAATAGTTAGACCATTTAGGTCAATTGGTAAAATTATGCTAATTATACAATTTAATCTAATTAGATCATTTAATCCATTTAGAACAATTAGACCATTTAGACCAGTTAAGTCATTTATTCCAATTAGGCTGTTAGAAAATTTAGACCAATTTGGCCATTATTCAATTATTCGACCAGTTCATTACACTATTAGGCTAATTTTTTATTTGGCGATTTGACCATTTTCACCAATTTAGTCTAATTAGGCCAATTAGGATAATTACGCCAATTAGACCATTTAATCCAATTAGGCCATTTAGCCCATTTGGACCAATTAGACCACTTAGACCCATTTGGCCATTTAGGAAAATTTAGGCCAATTGGGTCAATTATGCCAATTAGGCCAATTAGTCCATTTAATGCAATTAGACCATTTAATACATTTAGACTAATTAGTCCATTTAGAACAATTAGTTCATTTATGCCAATTAGGCTATTATTCCAATTAGGCAACTAGGCTGTTGGGACATTAGGCTATTTTGACCAATTAGGTCATTTAGGTCATTAATACATTTGGCCATTAGTTCATTGGGCCATTAGGATAATTGTTCATTAGTCCATTTGGTCAATTAGGCCAATTTAGCCCAATTAGAACTAAAAAATCCTAAAACCTAGACCCAAAACACTATATCTAAAACACTAATACCTAGGGCCTAATTAGGCCCATTAGGATGATTAGGACACTTAGTCCCATTAGGTCACTTAGGACCATTCCAACCATTAGGACACTTAGTCCCATTAGGCCCATTCATCCACAAAGGCCCATTAGGATGATTTGGCCACTAAAACCCATTAGCCTCATTAGGCCACTTAGGATCATTAGGCCCTTTAGGCCACTCAGGACCATTAGGCCAATTCAGCCCATTAGGCCCATTCAAACCATTAGGTCACTTAGTCTCATTGTCCCATTATGCCACCTAGGCCCATTAGTCACATTACAAGGATTAAGCCACTTATGCCCATTAGGCCCATTATGCCGATTAGGCCACTTAGTAACATTAGGCTCATTAGGCCCATTAATCAACTTAGGACCAATTGTCCCATTACGCCCATTTTTCTACTTGGCCCAAATATGGTGATTAGGCCACTTAGGCCCATTGGTCCACTTAGTCCCATAAAGGCCCATTAGGTCACTTAGGCCCATTAGTCCCATTAGCCCCATTAAGCCACTTAGGCCCATTAGGCTCATTATAGTCATTCGACCCATTAGGCCCTTTAGTCCACTTAGGACCATTCGACCCATTAGGCCGACTAGGCCACCTAGGCCCATTGGGCCAATTAAGCCACTTTGACCCATTATACCACTAAGGCCTATTAGGACCACTTGGCCCATTGGGCCCATTGGGCCCATTAGGCAAATTAGGCCCATTATCCCCATTATCCACATTAGGCCCATTAGGTCCACTAGGCCACTTAGGCCTATTAGGCCACTTAGGCCCATTTGGACACGTGGGCCCATTGGACCACGTATGCCCACTGAGCTCATATGTCCCATTTGGCTCCTTAGGCCACTTAGGCCGCTAAGGCCCATTAGTCCCTTTAGGCTACTTAGGCCGCTCAGGACCATTGAGCCCATTAGGCCCATTTGTCCCCTTAGGCCACTTCGGCCACTTAGACCCATTAGGCCCATGAGGCCCATAAGGCCACTTAGGCCCATTGAGCCCATTAGGCCCATTTGGTCCCCTTAGGCCCATTCATCCCATTATGCCCATTGATCCCATTAGGTCCACTAGACCCATTCGTCCCATTAGGACCATTAGACCCATTAGACCCATTAGACCCATTAGGCTCATTCGGCCCATTAGGCCCATTGAGCCCATTAGGTACATTCAGCCCATTTGGCCCATTTGGCACCAAAGCCCGTTAATCATATTCATCCCATTATTCCCCTTAAACCCATTAAACCTCTTGGGCCCGTTAAACCCATTAGGCCACTTAGGCAAATGAGTCCACTTAGGCCCATGTGGCCTGTTAGGCCCATTAGGCCCCTTCGACCCATTAGGCCACTTAGACCCAATTGGCACATTAGGCCACTTAGGCCCAGTAGAACCATTAATCCCATTTATCCAATTAGTCCCATTATTCAAGTTAGTCCAATTAGGTCCATTAGGTCCATTAGGCCCATTAGGCCACTTGGGCCCATTAGGCCCATTAGAACACTTAGGTCCATTAAGACAATTCAGCCCATTAGGCGACTTAGGCCCATTTGGCCTATTAGGCAACTTAATCCACTTAGGCCCATTATGCCCGTTAGGCCACTTGGGCCCATTAGACCCATTCGTCCCATTATGCCTATTAGGCTCATTTGGCCAATTAGGCCCATTGGGCCACTTCGGCCCATTAGGCCCATTCATCCCATTTGGCCACTTAGGGCCATTTGGCCCATTAGGTCCAGTGAATTAGGCCCATTAGTCCACTTAGTCCCATTTGGACCATTATGCCCATTAGTCCAATTAGACCCATTAGGCCACTTAAGACCATTTGACCCATTAGACCCATTAGGCCGCTAAAGACCTTTAGGCCACTTAGGCCCATGAGGCACATTATGACAATTAGGCCATTTAGGACCATTAGTCCACTTAGGACCATTCATCCCATTAGCCCACTTAGGCCCATTTGGACTATTTGGACCATTTGGCACATCAAGCCCATTGGATTATGCCCATTAGTCCACTTAGGCCCATATGACCCATTAGGACAACTATCCCAATTATGCCCATTAGGCCCATTAGGCCCCCTAAATCCATTAGGCCATATAGGCCCATTAGGACACTTAGTCCACTAAGACCCATTATACCACTTAGTCTCATTCATCACATTAGGCCCATTAATCCACTAAGGCCCATTAGGCCACTTAGACCCATTATGCCCATTAGGCCCATTAGGCCCATTAATCTTATTCGGCCCATTATAACCCTTAGGCCCTTAGGTCCATTAAGCCCATTAAGCCACTTAATACCCTTAGGCCCATTAATCCTCTTAGGCCCATTAGGGCACTTAGGCCCATTAATCTCATTATGCCACTTAAGCTCATTCGGTGCATATTCCCATTAGGCCAATAAGTCCCATTAGGCCCATTAGGCCCATTAGGCCATTAGTCCCCTTATGCCACTTAGTCCCCTTGGGCACATTAGGCCACTTAGGCCCATTAGGCCCATTAGGCCATTTAGGCCCCTTATGCCACTTAGTCCCATTAGGCCACTTAGGCCCATTCGGCACCGTGGCCCATTAGGCTCATTAGGTAAATCAGGCCCATCAAGCCCAATAGGCCACTTCAACCCCTTAGGCCACTAAGGCCCATTATGCCCATCAGGCCAATTCATCAACTTGGGCTCATTAGGACACTTAGGCCCATTGGGACACTTAGGCCCACTTGGATTGTTAGGCCAATTAGGCCACTAAGGCCCATTATCCACTTCAGGCCACTTAGGGCAATTTGGCCCATTTGGCACATTAGGCCACTTAGGCCACTAGGGCCAATTAGGCCCATTGTTCCACTTAGGACCATTAATCTCATTAGGCCCATTAATACACTTATCCCATTAGGACCATTAGGCCATTGAGGCCCATTCATCCCATTAGGCCACTTAGGCCATTAAGCCCATTAAGCCACTTAGGCCCATTAGGCCACTGAGTCCCATTAGTCCCATTATGCCACTGAGGCCCATTATGCCCATTATGACAATTAACCTATTAGTCACATTAGGACACTTAGTAACATTAGGAAACTTTGGCCCATTAGGCTAATTCGGCCACCTAGACGGATTATGCTCATTCAGCCACTTAGGCTCGTTAGACCCATTTGGCCACTTAGGCCACTTCAACCCAATAGGCCCATAGAGTCTGTTAGGCCACTTAGGCCCATTAGGCCACTTAGTATCATTAGGCCACTTAGTCCCATTAGGCCCATTAGAACACTCTATCCCATTAGGTCACTTAGGCCCATTCGACCCATTAAACACATTAGGGCCATTGAGGCCCAATCCACTCATTAGGCCACTTAGGCCCATTATGCCCATTAGGCCACTTAGGTCCATTAGGACCATTATGAAATTGAGTCCCATTATTCCCATTAATCCCATTTGACCAATTAGGCACATTAGGCCACTAAGGCCCATCGGGCCCGTCAAGCCACCTAGACCCATTCGGGTAACTCGTCCACTTAGGCCCATTAGGCCCATTCGACCACTTAAACCAATTAGTACAATCAGTCCACTTCGGACCATTAGTCCCATTAGGACACTTAGGCCCATTAGTCCACTTATACGCATTAGGCCACTTAGTCCCATTACGCCCATTAGGCCACTTAGGACGATTAGGCCACTTGCGCCCCTTTGGCCCATTTGGCCAATTATGCCACTTAGGGCCATTAGGCCCATTCATCCACTTAGAACCATTAGGCCAATTATACCATTAATCCCATCATTCCACTTAGGCCCATTAGGAACATTAGGCTGGTTAGTCCAATTAGGCCCATTATGCCACTTAGGCCAATTAGGCCCATTATCCCATCGACCCCATTAAGCCCATTATCCCATTAGGCCCATTAGGACACATAGGACCATTAAACCACTTAGCCCCATTAAGCCCCTTAGGCGAATTAGGCCCATTTGGACACTTAGACCCATTAGGACACTTAGTCCCATTAGGCCCATTGTGCCACTTAGGCCCATTACTCCCACTCATCCAGTTAAGACCATTAGGCCCATTAGGCCCTTTAGGTGACTTAGGCCCATTAGGCCCATTCAACCACTAATTCCAATTAGGAAACAGGCCAATTAGGCATATGAGGCCATTAGGCCCATTTAGCCACTTAGGCCTATTTTGACCCTTTGTCCCATTAAGCCCATTAGGCCACTTGGTCCCATTAGGCCCATTAGACCACTTAGGCCCATTAGACCCATTATTCTCATTAGGCCAATTAGTTCCATTCACCCACTCAGTCCCATTATTCCCATTAGGCCACTTTGGCCCATTAGGCCACTTAGGTCCATTTTGTCCATTTGGCCCATTAGGCCACTTAGCCCCATTAGGCCACTTAGGCCCACTAATCCCACTAGGCCCATTAGTCCACTTAGGTCCATTTGGCCCATTTGGCTATTTCGGCCCATTAGGCCAATTATACCTATTCATCCCATTAGGCACATTCATCCACTTTGTCCCATTTGGCCACTTAGGCCCATTTGGTCCATCAGGCCCATTAAGCCACTTAGGCCCAATAGGCCCATTTGGACACTTTGTCTCATTAAGCCCATTAAACCCATTATGAAAACTCATCCACTTTGGCCCATTAGAACCATTATTCCCATTAGGCCACTTAGATCCATTAGGTACATTAGGCCCATTTGGCCACTTTGGCCCATAAGGCCCATTATGCCCATTATGCCCATATTCACATTCATCCACTTTGGCCTATTATGCCACTCAGGCCCATTAGACACATTAGGCCCATTAGGTCGTTGAGGCCCATTAGGCCAATGATGAAACTTAGGCCCATTTGGCCACTTCGTCCAATTATACCCATTAATCCTATTAGACCCATTCATCCACTTCGTCCCATTAGGAAACTTAGGCCCATTAGGCCCGTTAGACCCATTAGGCCACTTATGCCCATTAGATACATTAGAAAACTTATACTAATTAGGCCACTCAGGCCCATTACGCCACTTTGGCCCATTAGGCCCATTAGGCCCAGTAGGCCCAATAGTCCCATTAGGCCTAGCAGGCCCATGAGGCCCAATAGGCCGATTAGGCTTCGTAGTCACACTTAGGCCCATAAGGCCCATTAGGCCCATTGGGACACTTCAGTCAATTATGCCCATTAGGTCAATTTGGCCACAACGAGCCATTATGCCCATTATGCCCATTAGGCCCATTAGGCCCATTCTTCCACTTTGGCCCATTAGGCCACTTAGGCCCCTCAAGCCCAATATGCAACTTAGGCCCACTATGTTCATTAGGCCACTTCATCCCATTAGGCCACTTTGACCCATTGGTCCACTTAGACCCATTAGGACCATTAGGCTCGTTTTTCCCATTAAGACCATTAGGCCCAATAGGCAACTTTGTCCGATAGGCCACTTAGGACCATTCGGTTCATTCGACCCATTAGTTCCATTAGGCCCATTAGGCACATTTGGCCCATTCAGCCCATTCAGCCACTTAGGAATATTAGACCACTTAGGCCTATTAGGTCCATGGGTCCACTTAGGCCCATTAATCCCATTAGGCCTATTCAGCCACTTTAGACCATTAGGCCCATTGGTTCACTTAGGCCTATTATGCCCATTACGCCCATTACGTGCATTAGGTCCAATTGTCCACTTAAGACCATTAGGCCACTTAGACCCATTAGGTCCATTAGTTATATTATTCCAAGTAGGTCCATTAAGCCACTTCGGCCCACTATGCCCATTTGACCCATCCGACCCATTCGAAAAATTAGACCCATTGAACCCTTTAGTACCATTCAGCCCATTACGCCCATTGGACCCTTTAGGCCCATTCGAACCATTAGGCCACTTTGATCCAGTAGGCCCATTGGGCCCATTGGACCCATTAGGCCCATTCATCCACTTCATCCAATTAGGCCCATTCAGAAAATTCGCCCCATTAGGCAACTCCGTCCCATTGGGTCCATTCAACCCATTAGGCCCATTAGACCCATTAGGCCACTTAGGCCCATTAGGCCACATAGGCCCGTTGGGATCATTAGGCCCATTAGGGCCATTAAGACCTATCAACCCATTAGGTCCATTCAACAACTTCATCCCATTCAAGCCATTTGTCCCATTCGATAACTTAATCCCATTCAGATCATTAGGGCCATTAGGCGACTTTGGCCCATTTGGCCCATTAGGCAATTGAGGCCCATGAGGCAACTTTAGCCAATTAGGACCATTAGGCCCATTCATCCCAATAGGCCTATTTGGACACTTAGGCCCATTAGGCCACTTAAGCCCATTAGGACCATTCGGTCCACTAGGCCCATTCGTCTGATTCGGCCCCTTCAGCCACTTAGGCCCATTGGACCACTTAGGCCCATTAGGCCACTTAGGCAAATTAGACCCCTTCAGCTGATTAGGCCAATTAGGTTACTTAGGCCCATTAGTCCCATTAGGCCACTTAGGCCAATAGGCCCATTAGGCCGATTATACCACTTAGTCCCATTGGGTCGCTTTGGCCCATTAGTCCCTTTAGGATGATTAGGCCACTTTGGACCATTTGGCTCATTCAGCCACCTAGGCCCATCAGGTCCATTAGGAAGCTTAGGCCCATTGGGCCCATTAGCCCACTTAGGCCCATTTGGTTACGATTATGCCACTTAGGCCCATTAGTCCAATTATGCCACTTAATCCCATTAATCTATTTTGGCCCATTAGGACCTTTAGGCCGATTAGGCCACTTAGGACCATTAAGCCCATTAGGCCCATTAGGCCCATTTGGCCACTTAGGCCCACTAGGGCCATTGGTTCACTTAGTATCATTGCGCCCATTAGGCCCATTAGACCAATTAAGCCCATTAGGCTATGATTATGCCACTTAGGCCCATTAAACCCCTTTGGACGATTAGGCTCTTTAGGCCCATTAGTCCACTTAGGCCTATTTGGCCATGTATGCCCATTAGGCCACCTAATCCCATTTGTCCCATTAGTACCATTTGTCTAGTTAGGCCCATTAGTCCCTTTAGGCCAATTATGCCTATTGGGACCATCATGCCACTTAGGCCCGTTAGGCCCGTTTGGCCCATTAGGCAACTTAGGCCTGTTGGGAGAATTGGGCCACTTAGGACCATTAAGACCATTATGACACTTAGGCCACTTAGTCCCATTATACACAATAGGCCCATTAGGCACACTAATCCCATTAGGTCACTTAGGTCCATTAGGCCATTTAGGCCTTGTAGGCCCATTAGGCCACTTAGGCCCATTAGGCCCACTAGGCACATTTGTCCCATTAGTCCCATTAGGCCCATTAGGCCCATTTGGACACTTAGGCACATTAGGCCTACTAGGCACGTTACTCCCATTCAGTTTAATGGGGTTAATGGGACTACATGGACAAATGGGCTTAAGTGGCATAATGGGCCTAATGAGCCTAATGGGTGTAAGTGGACTAATGGGCTTAATGGGACGAAGTGGCCTAATGGGCATAAGTGGTCGAATGGGCCTAAGTGACCGAATGAGCCTAATGGGCCTAATGCGCCTAATTGGCCTAATGAGTCCAATGGGCCTAATAGGCATAAGTTTACTAATGGGCCTAAGTGTCTTAATGTTCCTAGTGGGCCTAAGTGGTCGAATGGGCCTAATGGGCCGATTGGACCAAATGGGCCCAATGGGCTGAATGGGCCCATTAGGCCGAAGTTTCCTATCAGACAATGGTCCTAAGTTGCCTAATGGGCATAATGGGCCTAATGGGCATAATGGGCCTAATGGGACTAAGTGGAATAAGTGGACAAATCAGATTAATTGAACGAATGAGACTAATGGACCTAATGGGCCTAAGTGGCATAATGGGCCTAATTGGCATAAGTGTCTGAATGAGCCTGATGGGCCGAATTGGCTTATTGGGCCTCATGGGCCTAAGTGGCCTAATGGGATTCATGGGACTATGTGGCCTAAGTGGCCTAATGGCCCTCATGGGCCTTATTCAATTAATGGGCCTCATTGGCCTAAGTGGCCTTATGGGCCTAATGGGCCCAAAGGGACCAAGTGGCCTAATGGGCCTAATGGGATTAATGAGCTTAGCAGGCCTAGGTGCTAGATGGTTCAAATGGTCTAAATGGGCCTAAGTTGCTTAATGGGCCTAAGGGGCCAAATGGGCCTAATTGGATTGAGTGTCCTAATGGGCCTAAGTGACCTAATGGTCCAGAGTTGCCTAATCGGCCTAATGCGCTTAATGGGCCTAATCGGCCTAAGTGGCATAATGGAAATAATGGGCCCAATGGGCCAAATTTTCCTAATTTGCCTAATGGGACTAATGTGTGAAAATGGCATAATGGGCCAAAGTTTCCTAATCAGCCTAATGGGCTTAATTTTTCTAATGAGCCTAATGGGCCTAAGTGGCCAAATGAGCTTAATGGGCCTAGTGGGCCGAAGTATCCTAATGGGCTTGATGGGCCTTAATGGCCTAATTGGACTAATGGGACTAAGTGGCCTAATGGGCTTAAGTGGCCTAATGAGACTAAGAGGCCTAATGGGCTGAACGGGCCTGGGGGACAAATGTGCCTCATGGGATGAATGGGCCAAATGGGACTAATCGGCCTAATCGACCAAATGGGCCTAATCGACTAAATATTCCTAATGGGAATAAGTTTCCTAATGGTCCTAATGAACCTAATGGACCTAATGGGTCTAATGGGACTAATGATCCTATTGGACCTAATGGGTCGAAGTTGCCTAGGTGTCCTAAGCGGCCTAATCGACCGAATGGGCCTAATGGGCCTTAGGAGCCTAAGTGGTCAATTGGGCCTAAGTGGTTGAATGATAATAATGGGCCAAATTTTCATAGTGATGGTAATGGGCCTAATGGGACTAAGTGGTTGAATGGGCTTAAAGGTCATAATGGGCCTAATGGGCCTAATGGGCGTAAGTGGCCTAATGGGCCTAATGGTCCTAAGTTTCCTAATGGGCCTAGTGGGCCTAAGTGACCAAATGGGTCTAATGGTCCTAATGTGCCTAATGTGCCTAATGGGCCTATGTGGCCTTAAGGGCCTAATGAGCCTAATGGGACTGATGGGCCTAATGGGCGTAAGTGGTCTAATGGGCCTCAGTGGTCGAATCAACTTAATTGGCATAATGTGCCTAGTGGGACCAAATGGAAGAATGGTCCTCAGTGGCCCAATCGACCTAATGGGCCTAAGTGGCCTAATAGGCCTAAGTGTCTCAATGGGCCCAATGGTCATAATGGGCCTAAGTGGTCTAATGGGTCTAAGTGGCTAATGGGCCTAATGGGAATAATGGTCCTAAGTGGCCTAAGTGGACTAATGCTCTAAATGGGCCTAATGTGCATAGTGGGCCTAACGGGCCTAAGTGGTCTAATTAGCCTAAGGGACATAATGGACCTTATGGGCTTAATCTGCATAGTGGGCCTAAGTGGCCTAATAGGCCTAATGTGATTTAGCAAGCAAATCGGACTAATGGGCCTAAGTGGCCTAATAGGCCAAATGTGATTTAGCAAGCAAATCGGACTAATGGGCCTAAGTGGCTTAATGGGCCTAAGTGGCATAATGGGTTTAATGAGCTTAACATACCTACATTCCAAATGGGCCTAATGGGATGAATGGACCTAATGGGCCTAATGGGTCGAATGAGCCTGATTAGCCTAAGTGGCCTAATGGGCCGAATGGGCCTAATGGGGCCAAAGTGGCCTAATGGGCCTAAGTTGCCTAATCCGCCTAATGGTCTTAATGGGCCTAAGGGGCCTAATGGTCCTAAGAGGACAAATGGGCCTAAGTGGCATAATGGGATAAGTGGACGAATAGGTCTAAGTGGCCCAATGGGCTAATGGGCCTAAGTGGCCTAAGTGGCCTAATGGGCCTAATGGGCATAAGTGGCTGAATTCGCCTAAGGGGCCTAAGTGGCCCAATGGGCCTAATGGGCCTAAGTGGACTGATAGTTATAATGCACCTCAATGACCTCATGGGATTAAAGGGCCTTAGTGGCCTAATGGGCCCCAATGGCCTCATGTGCCTAAATGGACTAAGTGGACTAATGTGCCTAATGGGCTTAAGGGACAAATGTGCATAATGGGCCTTGTGAGCCTAATGTTCCTACGTTGTTGAATGAGACTAAGTGGCCCAATGGGGCGAATGGGATGAATGGGTCTAGTGCCAAATGGTTCAAATGGGCATAATGGGCCTAATTTTCCTAATGGGTGTAATGGGCCTAAGTGGCCTAGTGGGAAAAGTGCCCTAATGGGCCTAATGGGCCTCAGTGGACTAAGCGATCTAATAGGACGAATGGGCCAATGTGGCCTAATGGGTTGGATGGGCCAAAGGGGAAAAGTGGGCCTAATGGCTCGAAATGGATTAATGGGCCTAATATGCCTAAGTAGCCTAATGGGCCTAGTGGGCATAACGTGCCTAAGTGGATGAATGTGCCTAATGGGTCTAAGTGGACTAATGGGCCGAATGAGCATAATGTGCCTAGTGGGCCTAATGGGCCTAAGTGGCCTAATGGACCAAATGGGTCTAAGTGGCCTAATAGGCTGAATGGGCCTAATGTGCATAGTGGGCCGAATGGGCATAAGTGGCCTAGTGGGCCTAAGTGGCTTAAGTGGACTAATGGGCCAAATGGGACTAAATGTACTAATGGGCCTAAGTGTCCTAATGAGCATAATGGGCCTAATGGGATGAATGGGTAATTGGACTAAGTGTCCTAATGGTCCTAATCCACTTAATAATCCTAATGGTCCTAATGGTCTTAAGTGGCCAAATGGGCCTATTAGGTCTAAGTGGCCTAATGGGCCTAAGGGGCCTAAGGGTCTAAGGGGACTAATGGGCCTTATAGGCCTCATGGGCCTAAGTGGCCTCATGGGCCTCATGGGCCTAAGTGGCCAAATGGGCCAAATGGGATTAATAGGCCTAGTGGGATGAATGGGCTTAACGGGCCTTGGTGCCAAATGGGCCTAATGGGAAAAATGAACCTAATGGGCCGAATGGGCCTAATGGGCCTGAGTGGCCTAATGGGCCTAATGAGCGTAAGTGACCTTATGGGCCTAAGTTGCCTTATGGGCCTAAGTGTCCTTATAGGCCTAATTAGCCTTATGGGCCTAAGTGACCTTATGGGCCTAATTAGCCTAATCGACCTAATTGGTTTAGTGGTCCTAATGGGCATAAGGGGCGCAATGGACCTAAGTGGCCTAATGGGACTAAGGGCCCTGATGGGCCTAACTGGACTAATGGTCCTAGGTGGCCTAATGGGATTAATGGTATTTATGAGCCTATGGTCCAAATGGGCTGAATGGGCTTAATGGGCCTAATTATCTCAAGCATCCATATCGGCCTATGTGGCCCAATGGGCCAAAGTTGCATGATCGTCCTAATGGAATAAATAGGCCTAATGGGCATAAATGACCTAATGGTCCTAATTGAACTAAGTGACCTATTGGTCCTCATGGTCCTAATGGGCCTAAGGGGCCCAAAGGGCCAAAGTTTCCTAATCGACCTAATGAGCATAATTGGCCTAACTGGCCTAATGGGCCAAATGGGCCTAATTGGACTAATTGGCCTAATCGGTCTAATGGGATTAATGGTCCTTGTGGACTTAAGTGCCCTAATGGTCCTTAGTGTCTAAATCGACCTACTGTGCCTAATTGGCCTAATGGGCTTAAGTGGATTAATGAGCTTAATGGGCATAACAGGCCTAGGGGCCAAATGGAATTAATGGGCCTAATGGGACTAATGAGATGAATGGGCCTAATTAGCCTCAATGGCCTAATGATCCTAATGGGACCAATGTGCCTGATGGGCATAAGTGGCTAAATGGGCCTAAGTTTCCTAATCGGTGTAATGGGATTAATGGGCCTAAGGGGCCTAATGGGCCTAACTGGCCTAATGGGCCTAAGTGGCCTCATTAGCCTAATGGGATTAGTGGACCAAGTGGGTCCAAGTGGCTGAATGGGCCTAATGGACCTCAGTGGTGTAATCGTCCTAATGGGAATAAGTGGCCAAAGTGTCCCAATGGGCTAATTGGTTGAATGGGCCTAAGTAGCCTAATGAGGCTAAGTGGCCTAATGGGTCTAAGTAGCCTAATGGGCCTAACGGGCCTAAGTGGCCTAATGGGCATAAGTGGCCTAATGGTCCTAATGGGCCTAAGTGGCCTAAGTGGCATAATGGGTCAATGTGGATGAATGATCATAATGGACATAATGGGCCTAAGTGGCCAAAGTGGCTTAATGGGTCTAAGTGACCTAAGTTGCTTAATGGGCCTAATAGGCCTAAGTGGCATAATGGGCCTCAATGGCCTAATGGGCCTAAGTGTTCCAATTGGCCTAAGTGGCCTAATAGTCCTAATGAGCCTTAGTGGTATAATGTTCCTAATGGGCCTAAGTGTCCTAATGGGCCTGAGTGGCCAAATGGGACTGAGTAGCCTAATGGGCCTAATCGACCTAAGTGGCCTAATGGGCCTAATCAACTTAATGGGTCTAGGTGTCCAAATGATTCAAATGGTCCTAAGTGTCCTAATGGGACTAATGGGTCTAATGGGCCTAAGTTTCCTCATGTGCATAATGGGCCTAAGTGTCTTAATGAGTCGTATATGCCTAATTGGCCTAATAGGCCTAATGGACCTCATGGGCCTAAGTGGATTAATGGGTCTGATGGGCCTAATAGGGCCTAAGTGGCATAATGATCCTAATAGGCCTCACTGGCCTAATGAGCTTAATGGGCCTAAGTGGACTAGTGTGCCTAATGGGCCTAATGAGCCTAATGGACCTAAGTGGCCTAATGGGGATGATGTGTCTAATGGGCCTAATGGGTCCAAGTGGATAATGAGCCGAATGGACCTAAGTGGCCTGATGGGCCTGATGGGCTGAATGGGTCGTAGTGGCCTAATGGGCATGATGGGCCTGATGGGTCGAATGAGCCTAAGTGACCTAATGATCTGAATTGGCCTAAGTGGACTAATGGTCCTAATGGGAATAATGGGCCTCAGTGGACTAATGGGCCTGATGGGCCCAATGGGCCGAATGGGCCTTAGTGGCTTCTTGGTCTTAATGACCTAATGTGCCTAATGAGCCTCATGGGCCTAAGTGGACTAATGGGCCTTAGTGGCCTAATGGACCTAATAAGCCTAATGGGACTAAGTGGCCTAATTGGACTAATGGTCCTTAGTAGATTAATGGGACGAAGTGGCCTAATTGGCCTGATGGGCCTAGTGGGATTAAGTGGCCTAATGAGCTGAATGGGACTAAGTGGCATAATGGGCCTAAGTGGCATAATGGGCCAAATAGCCCTAATGGGCCTATGTGGCCCAATGGGCGTGATGGGCCTTATTGTTCTCATGGGCCTAGTGGGCCTAAGTAGATAGAGTAGACTAATGGGGTTAATGGGCCTAATGGTCCTAAGTGGCCTAATGGGCCTGATGGGACCAATGGGTCTCAGTTGCCTAATTGGAATCATGGGCCTAATGGGCCTTAGTGGCCCAATGGTCCTAATGGACCTAAGTGGCCTAATGGGCCTAAGTGGCCTCATGGGCTTGATGGGCATCATGGACCGAATGGACCTCACTAGTATAAGTGGCCTAATGGGCCTCATGGTCCTAAGTGTCCTAATGGGCTGAGTGAGCCTCATGGGCCCAAGGGGATGAATGGGTCTAATTTTCATTGTGGACCTTAGTGGAAGAATGTTCCTAAAGGGATTAATGGGCCTGATAGGACCGATGGGAATAGTGGTCCCAAGTGGCCCAATGGGCCAAATGGGTCTAAGTGGCCGAATGGGTCTAATGACCCTAATGGACCTAATGGGCCTAAGTTGCCAATGGGCCTGATGGGGCTAATGTGGTGAATGGACCTAAGTGTCCTAAGTGTCCTAATGGACATAATAAGTCTAAGTGGTCGAATGGGCCTAAAGGACCTGAGTGATAGAATGTGACTAATAAGCCTAAGTGACCTAATGGTCCTAATTTGCCTTATGATCCTAATGGGCCTATGTGGACTGATGGGCCTAATGGGCCTCATGGGCCTAATGGGCCTCAGGGGCCTAAGTGGCCTAATGAGATTATTTGGCCTAATGAGCCTAAGTGGCCTAATGGGCCTAATGGGTTTAAGTGGTCGAATGGGCCAAATGGGCCTAATGTGCCTAGTGGGCCTAAGTGGCCAATGTGCCTAATGGGCTGAATGGGCCAAAGTGGCATATGTGGCCAAATCAGTCTAATCAAAGTGGTAAATCGTGAGAAAAGTCTCTTCTTTACTTTTAATAAATGCTCAGGAAGACGAGTTATATCGTTGGAAGACAAACTTGGTATGCACAATGGATCCTTCCTAATGACTTACCTAGGTTCTCTGGTATCCCCCAACAGGATCCTCATTAAAATTTTGATATAGTTACTGAAAGGATTGTTGGTCACATCCTCAATTGGAAAAACATGTTTATGTCCTTTGGGGGTAGGATCACCTTGATCAGATTGGTTTTATCCTTTATCCTCGTGCACATCATGTCCACTATCAAGGTCCCAAAGAAGTTGATTTCTAATATTGAGTACATTTTGATTTCCTTTTTATGGGATGGTCATCTTCATGATAAATGTCACTGGGCTTCCTAGGCCAAGTTGGAAAAACATATTGAAGAAGGCATGTTTAACCTTAAGAGTGTTTCAGCGGCGATGAATGGTCTTCTTGCCAAATTGGATTGGGAGGTTCTTGATGGGATTTATTTGTGGGGAAAACACATGGAAAATCCTATGGCCTTGAGGGGTGCTCATCCAGACAAAATCCATCCAACATTATAAGGATGATCCAACACCATCTCCCACTTCTTCAGCAACACTTACACTAGATTATAGCCAGAGGTGATATTAGCTTATGGAACTACAACTGGTCAGGGAAAATTATTAGTTTTCCTTGTTGTATGACACCAAAAATCTCTTTCAGGGAGGCCCAAAATCACCCCACTCTTATTCGGTCCACCTTGGATATCAATCATAGGAATATTTTTAAAAGTATAGTTTTGTTTGATGATCTGGATAAATGTGTCTTCACAACTTCTACAAATTTTACTTGATCCCTCAAAGCCTTTGCTAAGATTCAATCTATCTCTTCTCCCCTGGATCAATGGGTTGAGGTGTTGTTGTATAAATCCATTACTTCCAAATACCTCTTCCTGTTTAGTGTGTCAGGCATAATTCCCTCCACAAGCCTCCCTTTATCTTCCTTCTACCAGGGGGAATTGTGTATGATGGTGTCCACCTCTTTCTGGTTATAAAATGAATATTGATGGCTCAAGTTGTATGGGTTAGATGAGCGGGGGGGGGGGGGAGTTATTCATGACACTGCAGGTTTTGTTGTTGTTGCATTTTTATCCTTCCTGGGGACTGGTGACTCACTACAAGTGGAAGCCTTGGCCCTGCTCGACGGTATCAAACTTTGCAGACAGAGGAATCTCTCCATTAAGAAGATTGAGGCTGATAATCTTACCCTCTATAATGTTTTGTTAGGTAAGGGGCCAACTCCCTGGTCCATAGAGAATTCCATCAGGAGCTGCAAGTGCATCATGAACAACCAGACGACCATTCTTCATACCTAGAGAGAGGGAAATACTGTGGCAGATTTTCTTGTGTCTAGAGCGTCTCCAGATTACCGTCGGACTATTTTCTCGAGTCCTGGATCTTTTTCCCCAGAAGGTATGCATTTTATCCGAGATGATTCTTTGGGACTTAATTTCTTTATACCCCCTTAAACACTCATTTGTGAACTTCTTCCCTTTCATTAATAAAATACAAAAAGACTTTGGTGGTGGTGGTGGTATAATCGAACAATTGGGCCTAATGGGCCTAAGTTTCCTAATGGGACAAATCGGCCTAGGTTTCCGAATGGGCCTAAGTGGCCCACATGGCCTAATTTTCCTTGGTGGCCGAATGGGCCTAATGGGCCTGATAAGCCTAATTGGCCTAATTGGACAAATCAACCTAGGTGGACAAATGGGCCTAAGTGGCCCAAAGGTCCTAATTTGTCATGGTGGAAAAATGTGTCTAATGGGACTGATAGGCCTAAGTGGCCTAATGGGCCTAATGGGCCTCATAGGACTAAGTGGCCTAATGGACCGAATGGGCCTAATTGGCCTAATTGGACAAACTGTCCTAATTGTCCTAATGGGCCCAAGGGGCCTAATGGGATTAATGGGATTATTGGGCCTTGGTGCCAAATGGGCATAATGGGCCGATTGGGGCTAATGGGTCTAAGTGGCCTAATGGGGGTAATGGGCCTAAGTGGCCTAACGGGCCTAAGTGGCCTCATCGACCTAATGGGCTTAATGGTACAAATGGGACGAATGGGATTAATGTGACTAAGTGGCTTAATAGGCCTAAGGAGCCTAATGGTCCTAAGTGGCCTAATGGGTTTGGGTGGCCCAATGGTCTTAATGGGCTTAACGGGCCTAGGTGAAAAAAAGGGTCTAATGGACTGAATGGGCCTCAACGGCCTAATGGGCCTAAGCGGCCTAATGGGAATAAGTGTCCTAATCAACCTAATGGGCATAATGTTTTATGTGCCTAATGGTACTAATGGTCCTAAGGGGACTAAGGGCCCCAATGGGCCTAAGTGGCATAATGGACCTAGCTGGCTAATGTGCTTAATGGGCCTAACATGCCTAGGCTCCAAATGGGCCTAGTTGGCCTTAGTAGCCTAATGGGCCTAATGGGTCAAAGTGGCCTAATGGGAAAAAGTTGTCTAATCGACCAAATGTGCATAATGAGACCAATAGTTTGAATCGGCCAAATGGGACTAAGTGGCCAAATGGGCCTAATGGGAAAAATTGAAAAAATTGGCCTAAGTGGACTACTGGGCTAAAGTTGCCTAATTGGCCTAATGGGATTAATGGACCTAATGGTTGTAATGGGCCTAAGTGGCCTAAGGGGCCTAAGTGGCTTAATCAGCCTAATGGTCTTAGTGGTCCTAAGTGGCCTAATGGGCCTTAGTCGCCTAATCAGCCTAATAGAGATAAGTGGTCCAATGATCTTAATGGGATTAATAGGCCCAGGGGCCTAATGGGGCTAATTGGCTTGAGTGTCCTAATGGGACTAATAGGCCAAATGTCCTCACAAGCCTAAAGGGATTGAGTGGCCTAATGTACCTAATGGTCCTAATGGGCCTAATGAGCCTAATGGGCCTAAGTGGCCTAATGGGCCTAATGGGTTTAATGGGATGAAGTGGCCTAATGACCCTAATGGGCATAATATAATGAAGTGGTTTAATGGGCGTAATGGGACTAAGTGGCCTAATGTGCCTAATGGGCCTAAGTGGTCTAATGTGCCCAATGGGCCTTAGTGGCTTAATGGGTCGAATGGGATGAATGGGTTGAATGGGCCTAAGTGGCTAATCGGCCTAAAGGTCCTAATGCACCAAAGTGGCCTAATGAACCTAAGTGGCCAAATGGACCTAAGTGGCCTAATGGGGCTAATGGGCCTAAGTGGTCGAATGGGCCTAAGTAGCCTAATGGGGTTAATGGGCCTAAGTGGCCTAATCAGCCTAAAGGGCCTAATGCGGAAAAGTGGCATAATGGACCTAAGTGGTCGAATGGGCCTAAGTGACCTAATGGGGTTAGTGGGCCTAAGTGGCCGAATGGGCCTAAGTGGCCTAATGGCGCTAATGGGCCTAAGTGGCGGAATGGGCTTAAGTGGCCTAATGGGCCTAATGGGTGTAGGGGGACTAATGGGCCTTATTGTCCTAATGGGCTGAAGTGGCCTAATGGGATTAATGGGACCAAGTACACAAATGAGCGAAATGGGGTTAAGTGGCCCAACTGGCCTAATGGGCCCAATGGGCCGAATGGACCTAAGTGGCCTGATGGGTCTTAGTGGCCTAATGGGCCTCATGGGCCTAAGTGGCCTCATGGGCCTAATGGGCCTAAGTGGCCTAATTTTCCTAATCAACTGAATGGGCCTAATGTGCCTAAGTGGCCTAAAGGGCCTCATGGGCCCAAGTTTCTAAATGGGCCTATTTGGCCTTTGTGGCCCAGTGGACCTAATTTTCCTAAGTGGCCTCATGAGCCTAATGGGATGACTAGGATGAATGGGCCTAATGGGCCTAATTGGGCTAATGGGGCTAATTGGCCTAATGGGCTCAAGTGACATAATGAGCCTAAGTGGCCTGAATGGGTCTAATGGTCTGAATGGGCATAATGGTCTGAATTGACCTAATGTATTGAATGGGCCTAATGGGACGAAGTGTTCTAATGGGCCTAATGGACCAAATGGGGTTAATGGACCGAATGAGGTTAAGGGGATGAATGGCTCTAATGGGCCGAATGAGCCGAAGTGGCCTAATGGGCCTAAGTGGCCTAATGGGCCTAATGGTGTGAATGGGTTTAATGGCCCAAATGGGCCTAATGGGGCGAATGGGCCTAATGGCCTAATGGGCCAAATTGGCCTTAGGGGCCTAATGGGCCAAACGGTCTTAACGAGTCTAAGGTGCCTAATGGGCCTAATGGGTTGAACGGGCCTAATGGGCCTAAGTGGCCTAATATTTTTAATGGGCATAATAGGCCGAATGGGCTTAAGTGGCCTAATGGGCCTAATGGGCCTAAGTGGCCTAATCAGCTTAATGGGATTAATGGGCCTAATTGGCCTAATGGGTCAAAGTGTTCCAATCGGCCTAATGGGATTTAGTGGCCTAATGGGCTGAAGTGGCCTAATGGGCCTAAGTGGCCTAATGGTCCTAGTGGGCCTAAGTGGCCCACTGAGCCTAATGGGACTAAGTGGTCGGATGGGCCTAAGTTGCCTAATGGGCCAAAGTGACCTAATAAGCCCAATTTCCCTAATGGGCCTAAGTGGACGAGTGGGCCTAATGGGCCTAAGTGACCCGATGGGCCCAATTGGCCGAATGATCCTATTGGGTGTAAGTGGCCTGATGGGCCTAAGTGGCCTCATGGGCATAATGTGCCTAAGTGGCCTAATGGTCCTAATGGTCCTAATGGCATGAATGGGACTAATGGGCCTAATGGGCTGAATGTGCCTAATGAGCCTAATGGGCCTAGTGGACCTAAGTGGCCTAAGGGGTCTAATAGACATAGTAGGCCTAAGTGGCCTAATCAACCTAAGGGTCTTAATGGGTCGAAGAAGCATAATTGGCCTAATGGGCCTAAGTGGCCTTAGTGGCCTAACGAGCCTAAGGTGCCAAAGTGGTCTAATGGGCCTAAGTGTCCTATTGGTCATAAGTTCCCTAATGGGCCTAATGGGATGAAGTGGAATAATCGGTCTAATGGTCTTAATGGGCCTAAATTGTTTAATGGGCCTAATGGGCCAAAGTGGCCTAATCGGCCTAATAGGCCTAAGTGGCATAACGGGCCTAATGGGCCTAAGTGGCATAATGGGACTAATGGCCCTAAGTGTCTTGATGGGCCTATTGGGATTAAGTAGCCTAATGGGCCTAAAAGGATTAAGTGGCCTCATGGGCCTAATGGGCCTAAAGGGTCTAAGCGGACTAAGTGGCCAAATGGGCTTAATCAGCCTAATGGGCCTAAGTATCCTGATGGTCCTAATGGGATAAAATTGTCTAATGGGCCAAATAGGACTAATGGGCCTAATGGGCCTAAGTGGCCTAATGGGCCTAAGTGACCTAATGAGCCTAATGGGCTTAATGGGCTTATGTGGTCGAACGCGACAAGGGGCCTAATGCACTGAATGGGATTAAGTGGCCTAATGAGACTAATGGCTTAATGGGCCTAAGTGGACTAATTGACCTAATGGATCTAATGGGCATAATGGGCCTAAGTGGATGGATGGGACTAATTGGCCGAATGGGCCTAATGTGCTTAGTGGACCTAAAGGGCCTAATGGGCCTAAGTGGACGAATGGGCCTAATGGGACCGATGTGCCTAAGTGACATAATGGGCCTAAGGGGAAAAATGGTCTGAATGGGCCTAATGGGACTTGTGGGCCTAATAGGCCTAAGTGCATGAATGGGCATAATGGGCCTAAAGGTCTTAAGTGGCCGAATGGGGCAAATGGGCCTAAGTGGCCTAATGGGATGAATGGTCCCAATGTGCCTGTTGGGCCTAAGAGGCCTAATGGGCCAACTAGGGTGAATGGGCCTGAGTGGCCAAATGGGCCAAATGGGCCTAAGTGGCCTAATGGACATGAGTGGTCGATTGGGCCTAATGGGACCAATTGAACTAAGTGGACTAATGGCCCTAAGTGGCCTAATGGGATTAATGGGCCTAATGGTCCTAATGGGTATAATGGGAATAAATGGCCTAAGTGGCCTAATGGGCTGAAAGGGCCGAGTGGGCCTAAGTGGCCTGCCTAATTAGCCCAATAGGGCTAAGTAGCCTAATCTGCCTAACAGTCCTAATGGGTCTAATGGGACTAATGGTTATAATGGACCTAGGTGGCTTAATGGGCCAAAGGGGTCAAATTGAACTAAGTGGGCTAATTAGCCCAATGGGCCTAAGTGGCCAAATGGGCCGAACGGGCCTAACGGGCCTAAGTGGTCAAAGGTGGTGAAGTGGCCTAATTGGCCCAATGAGCCTTAGTGGCCTAATGTCCCAAGTGGTCCTAATGGGCCTTAGTGGCCTAATGGGTCTAATGGACCTAGTGGGCCTGAGGGGCCTAATGTGCCTAAGGGCCCTAATGGGCTTAATGGGCCTTAGTGGTTGAATGACCCTAATGGGACTAAGGGGAATAATGGGCCAAATGGGACTAAGGGGCCTAATGGGCCAAAGGAGTCTAATGCGCCGAATGGGCTTAAGTGGCCTAATGGGCATAATGAGCCTAAGTTGCCTAATAGGCCTAAGTGATCTAATCACCCTAATGGCATAATGGTCGTAATGGGCCTAAGTGGATGAATGGGCCTAATTTCCCAAATGAGCCTAATGTGACTAGTGGGACAAATGGGCCTAAGTGGCCGAATGGGCCTAATGGGCTGAATAGGCCTAAGTGTCTCAATGGGCCCAATGGGCCTAATGGGCCTAAGTGGCCTAATGGGCCCGATGGGCCTAATGGGACTAAGTGGCCTCATGGGACTATGTTTCCTAATGGGCCTAAGTGGCCAAATGGGCTTCATGGGACAAATATGCCTCATGAGCCTTAGTGGCCAAATGGGCCTCGTGGGCATAAGTGCTGAATGGGCCTTGTGGGATTAAAGGGAATAACATGCCCAATGGGCCTAATTGGCATGATTGGCCTAATCGGTATAAGTTATCTCAAGGGCCCAATGGGTATAATGGGCCTAAGTGGACTAAGTGTGCCTAATGGGTCGAATGGGCCTAAGTGGACTAATGGGCCTAATGGGACCAATAGGATTCATGGGCTGAATGGGCCTAACATGCATAATGGGATGAATGGGTCCAATGGGCCCAACGGGCCTAATGGGATGAATGTTTCCAGCGCCCCTAATGGGCCTAATGGGCCTAATGGGCCTAAGTAGCCTAATGGGGCTAAGTGACCTAAAGGGCCTAGTGGGTCTAATGGGTTTATTGGTCCCAAGTGGCCTCGTGGGTCTAATGGGCCTCATGGGACTCATGGGACTAATGGGACCAATGGGCCTTAGTGTCCTAATGTGCCTGAAGGGTCTCATGGGTGTGATGGGCCTCATGGGCCTCATGGGTGGAATGCGCCTCATGGGCCTAATGGGCCCGATGGGCCTAATGGTCCAAAGTGGCCTATTGGGCCAAATGGGCCTAAGTTCCCTAATGTTCTTAATGGGCCTAATTGGCCTAATGGGGCTAATGGGCCTAATAGACCTAATGGGCCTAAGTGGCCTAAGTGGCCTAATAGGGATAATTGACTAAATGGGGAAATGGTCCTAAGTGCCCTAATTGGCTTGATGGACCTAACGGGGAAAATGAGACAAATGGGTTTAGTGGGCCTTATGTTCCTAAGCATCCTTATGGGACTAATGGGCCTAGGTGGATTAATGGGACTAATGGGCCTAAGTGGCCTAATCGGGCTAATTGACCGAATGGGCCTAATGGGCCTAAGTGGACTAAGTGGATTGATGGGCCTAATGGGGCTAATGGGCCTAATGAGTTTAATTAGCCTAATGGGCCTAAGTGGCCTAATTGGCCAAATGGTCCAACATGGCCTAAGAGGCCTAATGGGCCTAAGTGACCTAATGGGACTAATGGGCATAATGGGACTAATGGGTTTTGCGGGCCTAATGGGCCTAATGGACCTAATGGGCCTAACTTGAATTATGGGCCTAAGTGACCTAATGGACCTAATGGGCCTAATGAGGCTAAGTGGCCTAATCCCCTAATTGAATGAATGGGCCTAATGGGCCTAATTGGCCTAATGGGCATAATGGGCCTAAGTGGGCTAAGTGGCTTAATCGACGTCATTGGGTGAATGGGACTGTGGGCCTAAGCGGCCTAATGGGATTAATGCGCCTAATTCCTAAGTGGCCTAAGTGGCCTAAGTGGCCTAATGGGCCCAATAGGATTAATGGGATTAATGGGCATAATGGACCTAAGTGGCCTAAGTGGTCTAGTCATCCTAATCGTCTGAATGGGCCTAATGGGACTAAGTGGCCTAACGAGCCTAATGGGACTAAGTGGCCTAAGTGGCATAATCATCCCAATCAACTTAATGGGACTAATGGACTAATAGGCCGAAGTGGTTTGATGGGCCAAAGTGGCCTAATCCTCCTAGTTGACTGAATAAGCCATAGTGGCCTAATGGGCCTAAAGGTCCTAATGGGACCAAGTGGCATAATAGGCCTAATCGAATGAATGGGCCTAAGTGGTCGAATCGTCCTAATCGACCAAATTGGTCTAAGTGTCCAAATAGTCCTAATGTGCTAAGTGGCCTAATCGGCCTAATCGACTGAATGGGCTAAATGGGCCTAAGTTTTCTAATGGGTCTAATAGGCCTATCAGGTCTAAGTGGCCTAAGTGGCAATTGGCCTAATCGACCAAATGCGAGTAATGGTCCTTATGGGCCTAAGTGGCCGATTGGGCCTAATGGGATTAAGTGGCCGAATGGGCCTAATGGGACAAATTGCCCAAATGGGGATTATGTGCCTAATGGGCCTAAGTTGCCGAATGGTCTTAAGTGGCATAATAGTCCTAATGGAACTAAGTGGCCTAATGGGCCCAGTGGCCCTAAGTGGATGAATGAGCCTAAGGGGCCTAATGCACCTATGGGGTTAAATGGGCCAAATGGGCCGATTGGGCCGATTGGGCCGATTGGGCCTAATGGGCCTTAGTGGCCTAATGGTCCAATGGGCCTAAGTGGCCTAAGTGGCCTAATCGGTATAATCGAATTAATGGTCCTAATGGGCCTAAGTGGCATAATGGGCCTAATAGGCCTTAGTGGTATAATGGGCCTAATGGGCATGATAGGATGAAGTGGCCTAACATAGTTCAATGATTTCTTCCAGCATGCCGTAAAAGTCAACTTCAGTTTCTCTATGATAAGATCCACTCAAAAAAAACCACTATTCATTGTTTTTTTATTCCCCATATGCATGTGTATGAAATCGAAATCCATTCACCACATATGCATTATAAGATTTAACCATTTTGGATGGTGGGTTATTCAATACACACAATCAATTATTAGTTTTATCGGCATGTTGAGATACCTGAAAATTTGTAAAACAATTATCACTATAAAAAGTATTAAATTGGTTTTTTATGTGAAATAAAACATAATTTATGTTACAAGTTTTTGAAACCGGTAGGAATTTTTTTTGACAACATTCTTGAAAAGAAGCTATCGTAATTTGTGTAAACTATTTCTTGATATGATTATAATATAACCTAAAAATAAAATAAGATTAATTTACTATTAAAAAATTATAGAATAAGTTATAGGATCACTCACAGTACAAATGGTGTTATTTCTTCACATTTCAGCAGAATATATGTATGATATATGTGATGTTAAGCATATGAAATCCATCGTTCATGAACACCATCTAAGCCTATTTTGAGATGATTGAAAAATCATAATTTATAGCTCATGAAATCTTCAACATTTCCCTCATTACGGATCATGTAGTTTTGTTTTGAGGGATATTAATATTGAAATTAATGAGAGTATAAAAAATAAATTTCCTTTTGAAAATATGCTTTTTCAATTGAGCCTTCAACTGATGCTTGTTACGTATATTTTTTTTTTAATTTCTGCATTCATCTCTCAAATGGGTATATCAATTAGAACTATACCAGAGCTCCACAGTTTGTTTCATGTGTAAATTGTAATATCAAATGTTCCATTGAGTCAAACAAACAAGGAGGGAAATTTTTTTCCAGTTTACATAAAATTAAAATGAAACATTCTTACAGTTTTCTTACTCCATCATTGTCTATTTTCAACGCAAAATCTCTTGAAAAAAATGATATGTCTGTTAGCACATCCCAAATTATATGATTTAACAAACCTCTTTATCTAATCAGCATAATTATTTACATTAAAATATGATAGTCATGACTTTTCAATCTGTTAATATAACCATTTCTAACACATCTACCCAAATTGGAAGGATAACCATTTGGAAGTCTCAAATCCGCAATCCACTAACAAAATAATAAGAGAATCTCCTTGAATAGTGTATAAGATGATTTTGTCTTCATTAACATCTGTGATCTGACATTTTCAAATAGTTCAAGTTCTGGTCACTTGCAAATTTGGGTAAAATCTAATCGTGCCTTTACATTATCTTTGGTATTACCAGGTGTACTCAAAACTATATGAAATAAATTATCAAAATAGTTCTTCTCAATATACATCACATCCAACATGTGATGGACCAAAAAATCAGACCAATATGGAAAATTCCAAAAATGTTATGTTTTATCCAATTATGCTCTTTTCCAAACCCATCAATTTTCTGTTTGTTTATTGTTGGTCCAAATGTGATGGGAGATATTGAAGAGACAATTTATTTTAACTCTGTACCTGAGTTCATTATTTTAGGTCCATCTTTTTCAACTATTACTTTTATGGAATGATATTTTTTTCTTCTAAAATGATGATTAGTTGGAAGAAATATGCGATGACAGTCGAAAAACAAGGTTTTTTTCCATTGAAGAGCATAAACACTTTTCTGTCTCTCATACAGTACGAATATGATTTTGGAACATGTGTACTTCATCTAGATAACATGTCATATGTTGGGAAGTCACTAATTTTCCACATCAATGTAGCTTTCAGTAGGAAATTTTGTTTCGTAGAAACATCATATGTTCTGACACCATTAATCCATAGTGAATTTAACCATCAATCTATGGTTTCAAATAAACATCAATATTCATTTTCAGATGACCTAGAATCAATAAGGTAAAAAATATATATGTCTTCTTCATCAACATCTATGGAGGTAAATTATACAGAGTTATAAAGATAGTACAACATGAATACTGACTACCGTAAAAACTAAATGGATAGAAACCATCAGTAGAAAGACCCAATCGCATGTTTCGGGATGCTAAAGAAAAATATGGATGCAGCTGGTCAAACTGTTTCCATAAATCACCATCAGAGGGATGATTTAAGATTTTACTAGTTTAAATGTTGGTTTTGTGCCATGACATCAATGATTCTATGTTTTGAGACATAAATAAATGCTCCAATCTGGGTGTGGGTGGGAAATATCTCAATTGTTTTACAAGAATAAATCTAGACTTCCCTGGTTGAGCTTCTTTATACCTTGATTTTCTACATGTAGGAAAACAATCTAACAACTCATTTTCACCATAATATAAGATGTAATCATTTGATTATTCGTGAATCTTCTAATAACCAAGACCCAGATTATGAACCAGTCTCTTAATATCATATAAATTTAGAGGCATCACATTTCCTTTAGGTATGAGTGTTTTTAACAAAGAGAATATCTCATCAAAACCTCTATTTGACATTCCATTATTTGATTTAATAGCCATAAATTTAGAAACTACTTTAAACTTTCTTATCGTATAACTGGGATATAATAAATCCTCATCAGACCTCAAAAACTTATATAAATGAGATGGATCCAACTCAGGAGTTAAATCAATATCATCCTAAGTTTCAGTTTGTTTAAAAGACGGACCTACCACATCATTACTAAATTTTGAAACTGTGTTTCATCTGGAACCAAAATTATTAGTATCTTCTCTAAAACTACGTTCACCATGTTGATACCAAAAAACATGATCTAGTTGAAAACCAAAATGCAATAAATGACCACCAACATTGTCAAATGTTTCATACGTCCTCAGATCACATTTTTTAAAAGGACACTTAATTGTCTCTTCTGAAACAAATTTTGGTTGTGATGATACAAATTATAAGAAAGCTTGAACACCCTCAATATATACAAGAATTAAATCAGAACCATTTGGATTCATATCCGGATTTATCCAAGCATGATAATTTAATAATGACTATTTTCAACTTCCTTTTTCCATATTTTTCCAAAAAAATATAAAATAATTAGTTATTTTTATAATTAGATATAAGATAAACACTATCCAAAAAAGAGAAGACAATTAAATTCTATTTTCTAACAATTTATAATAATTTCCATTATTTTATAGTTATTTATACTATTTTCTAAGCTTTTATACCAATCTACACTCATTTATAAAAATTAATACTAATTACCACTAATTATTATTAATTACAATTATTTTGTACTAATTATTGTTAATTACTCGCGACAAAATTTCCAACAGATTGGAAGTAAATCTTTTTCCCGATGACTCATCCCCTTTCAACTTTCTGTGACTAAAATCACTTTGAAAAGTCTTCTCCAAAATATGAATATCCATTTTCATATTCACAATGATGGAGAGTAGGGAGGCCTAACCATGCTTCTATCCATGCTTGTGCATACAAAAATTGATATGTTTACATTAAAGCATACATTTTCATAGTTATTTCAGTCGGATAAGTTCAAAGGAGATGAGTCAACTGGCCAAAGAGCCTATTTTGTCTGACAGATCACCTCCTTTTGCGACGGGTCCTAACCCCCACCCCATGTTGCAAATAACTATTATTTGCGATGGGCTGATTGTCTCATCGCAAATAACCCATTGCAAATGGTTATTTTTCCCATAGAGTAAGTGGCTTAATGGCCCTAAGTGGCCTAAGTTGCCTAATGGGATTGATGGTTCCAATGGGACTAAGTGGATCTGGTATGAAAGAAGTGTTTGTTTTGATGAAGTATCAAAGTCTGCTGACTATGATAAAATTAAATGTGACTATGCTTTACTAATTCATATTTCATAAATCATAAGTTGATTGGAAAACTTATGATGCAAGATTTATGGAAGAAAGTGGAAAATTGGTATTCCAAATCATATCCATATTTATCATATCTAAGTGGAATAGAAGAAAGAGATGATGGCAATCAAAAAGTAATCGCACCTAGTGCAGTTAGATTCGGGATGAGAAAGAAAGAAAGAAGGCACTGAGGATCATGATCAGAATGATCATACCCAGAACGATCATTGTTAGGTACTTTAGCATCTAATTATCCATCGTATGCATAAGAAAACATCCGTACCCAGGATGATCGTACTGAGGCTCCTGAAGAAAAAGATCATACCCAGTATGATCGTATTCAGGCCAACCGTTCTCAGAAAGATCATACTCTGGACAATCATATTTAGAGAAGGAATTTCTTGAGATAGATGATTGAAAATAGAAGGAAATAATGAGATCAAAAATGTAGTCAACCATTTCAAAAAGGGTTGAATTAATTTGTAAGTTTCAATTGGGTCAAGATTCATTGTATCAGAGTGGAATTGTTTTATATTTTCAAGTGGTTCAAGAGAAGAATTGAATAAGTAAAAGTGGTTTGAAAGAAAAGTTTTCTAGATGTGAAATTGAGGGGGATCTTGACATTCAAAAGAATTATCATATTCAACATTCATAATGAGAAGTGAAGGTTGTATAAGAATCAAGAAGCTTTGAGAAGAGTTGATGAAGTCAAAATATGCCCTTGATTTTAGGGGAAATTGAGATTAGGGTGAATTTGATTAAGTAGGAAATTTTTTGGGATTCTTGCCAAAGCATCTCGAGGGTCACCTATAAAAGGAGAAAAGTACATTGTACTTGTGGTGGACCGATGTAATATTCATGAGAGAGAAGCTCCGAGTTTTGGAGAGAAGAAAAAGTTTCCATATTCACTTTTTCTGAAGAAGTTTTGATGGATTGAAGTTAAAGAGAAGAGACAAGATCACAATATTGTATTCAGATGACCCCCGTACTCAGTTTTTATTGTACTCAGATGATTTCCATATTCATCTTGTTAATTTTATTCAGCTGATCATCATATTGGGCAGCATTAATCAGATTGGGATTTTTGTACTGGGTCTTCAGGACTGAAGAAGATGCATAATTGAAGTGGTGTTGATTCATATTTGTCACATTATATCAAAGTTATATTTTTCGTACTGGGGAGAATCATACTGAGCGTAATCGTATTGGGAAAATCATATCTAGAAGAATCGTATCAGGGAGAATCGCACTCTGAGGAATCAAACTGGGAAAATTAGACTTGGTTTTTTTCTCAACAAAGTTTATGAAGTTTTTAGAATCTTTTAGGTAAGAAATTGAAGAAGTATTGTCAATTGAATACATTTTTGGAATTGAAAAGAAGCACATGTAATATGAGTTGTTGCACAATCATTGAATTACCCTATTTTTGCTAAGTGGGTGCACACACACTATTGGATTGTTTACATAGTGCTACACTAGTGAAAGGGTATATCCTACTCATTCTAATCCAATGATTGTTTTCTAGTGGATTGTGTGGTATTGAATTACTTCTATACCATACCATGGATGTAGTTATTCTTATTGAATACTGAATCTTTTAAATAATTTTGTTCTTGTGGATGTGTGTTTGAATTGTTTTCAGTAGGGAATAAAATATTTAATAGGAGGTGAAGGTTATTTCATTTAAAAAGAAATATAATAGAAAAAGTATCACTGATTCAACCCCTCCCCCTCTCAGCGATACAATCATCTGTTGGGGACTTTCAAGTGGCATAATGGGCCCAAGGGGCCAAATGGGCCAAATGGTCCTAACTGGCCTAATGAGCATAATAGGCCTAAGTGGTCGAATGGGCTTAACTGGCCTAAGAGGCCTAATGGGCCTAATGGAACTAATGAGCCTAATTGGACTAAGGGGACTAATGGGCCTAATGGTCCAACTATGGCTAACTGGCCTAAGTGGCCTAATAGGCCGAATGGGCCTATGTGGCCTAATGGGTTGAATGGACCTAATGGGCCTAATGAGCCTAAGTGGCCTAATGGACCCAATGGGTTGAATGGGCCCAATTGTCCTAATTGGACTAACTTTACTAATGGGTCCAATGGGATTAAGGGGACTAAGTGTCATAATGGGCCTAACCAGCATAAGTGTCGACCCAATGAGCATAATGGGTCTAATTGGCCAAAGTTGCCTAACTTGCCCAATGTGACCAATGAGACTAATGGGACAAATAGGCCTAATGGGACCAATGGGCCTAATTGGCGTAATTGGTCGAATGGTCCTAACTGGCCTAACTCACGTAAGGGGACCAAGGGGCCTAATGGGTGGGTCTAGTGGGCCTAACTGGCCAAAGTGGATGAATGAGCACAATGGTCCTAATTGGCCTAACTGGACAAAGTGGCCTAATGGGCCAAACTGGCCTAAGTGGCCCAATTGGAATAATGGGTTGAATGAGCCTAAGTGGCATAATGGTCCCACTAATCCTAATGGGCCTAACTGGACAAAGTGGCCTAATGGGCCTAACTAGCCAAAGTGGCATAAAGTGGCTAATGGGTAGAACGAGCCTAAGTGGCGTAATGTGCTGAATGAGCCTAAGTAGCCCAATGGACTGAATGGGTCTAGGTGGTCCAATGGGTTGAATGGGCTGAATGGACTGAATGGGCCTATTGGGCATGAGTGGCCAAATGGGCCTAAGTGTCCTAATAGGCCCAAAGGGTTCAATGGGCCTAAGTGGATAAATGGGCCTAATAGACCTAATGGGACTAAGTCGAAAATGGGCCTAATGAGCCAAATGGGCCTAAGCGTCCTAATGAGCCCAATGGGTCTCAGTGGCCTAATGGTCTTAGGTGGCCTAATGGGCCTAAGTGTCCAAATGAGCCAAATGGGCCTAAGTAGCGTAATGTGACTAATGGGCCTAAGTGGCCTAATGCACCTAATTCACTTAATGGGTCTAATGGGCATAATGGGGCTAAGTGGCCTAATCGGCCTAAGTGGCCTAATAGGCCTAAGTGGCCTAAGTGGCCTAATGGGCCTAATGGGCCTAAGTTCCCTAATGGGCCTAGTGGGTCTTAGTGGCCTAATGGGTCTAATGGTCCTAATTGGATAAAGTGGGCTAATGGGCCTAAGTAGCCTAATTGGCCAAGTGTGCCTAAGTGGCCTAATGTGCCTAAGTGGCCTAATGGGCCTGAGTGGCCTAACAGGCCTCAGTGTCCTAATGGGCTTAAGTGACCAAATAGACATAATGGGCATAATGGGCCTTAGTGGCCTAAGTGGCCTAAGTGGCCTAATGGGCCTAAGGGTCCTTAGTGGCCTAATGGGCCTAAGTGGCTTAAGTGTCCTAATGGGCCGAATGGGATTAAGTTTCCTAATGGGCCTATTGGACGTTAGTGGTGAAATGGGCCTAATGGTCTTGAGTGGACAAATGGTCCTAATGAGACTAAGTGGCATAATGAGTCTAATGGGCCTTAATGGCCGAATGGGCCTAATGAGCCCAAGTAGCCTTAGAGGCCTAATGGGCATATTGGGCCTAATGGTCCTAAGTTTCCTAATGAGCCGAATGGGCCTAAGGGGCCTAATGGGACTCAGTGGCCTAATGGGCATAAGTGGATAAAGTGGCATAATAGGACAAATGGACCAAAGTGGCCTAATGGGTCAAAGTGGCCTAAGGGGCCTAATGGGCCTAAGTGCACTAATGGGCCTAAGTGTCCTAATAGGGCTACTGGGAATAATGACCCAACATGACTTAAGTGTCCTAATGGGCCTAAGTGGCCTAATGGGCCTAAGTGGCCTAATGGGCCTAAGTGGCCTAATGGGCCTAATGGGCCTAATGGGCCTATGTTGTCTAAGTGGAATAATAGGCCTCATGGGAATAATGGGCCTCATGGGCCTCAATGTCCTAATGGCCCTGATGGGACTAAGTTGCCTAATGGGATGAATGGGCCTCAGTGGCCTAATGGGCCCAATGGGCCAAAGTGGCCTAAGAGGCACAATGTGCTTAATGGACCTAAGAGGCTTAATGGGACTAATGGGCCTAAGTGGCCTAATGGGACTTAGTGTCCTAATCAGCTTAATGGGTATAATGGGGCTAAGTGGACCTATTGGCCTAATGGGACTAAGTGGCCAAATGGGCATAAGTAACCTATTGGGCTTAATGGGACTAATGGGATTCAGTGGCCTAATGAGCCTAATGATCTTAAGTGGCCTAAGTGGCCTAAGTGTCCTAATGGGCCTACCGAGTCTAAGTGGATGAAATGGCCTAATGGGACTAAGTGGCGTAACAGGTGTAATGAGCCTAATGGGCCTCAGTGGCCTAATGGGCCTAATGGGGCAAAGTGGATGAAATTGCATAATGGTCTTAATTAGACTAATTGGCATAATGGGTTTAAGTTTCCTAATGGTCCTAAGTGGCCTAATGGTCCTAAGTGGCCTAATGGGACTAAGTGGCCTGAAGGGCTTGAGTGGCCTAATGGGCTTAAGTGGCCTAATGATCCTAATGGGTATAATGCGCCTAAGTGGCCTAATGGGCCTAAGTGGACAACTGGGCCTAAGTGGGCTAATGGTCCTAAGGGCCCGAAGTGGCCTATTGGACTAAATGGGATTAAGTGGCCTAATGGGCCTAAGTGGCTGAATGGGCCTAATGGGCCTTAGTGGCCTAATGGGCTTAATGGGATGAATGGGTATAAGTGGCCAAATGGGCTTAATGGGCCTAATAGGCCTAAGTGGCTTAATGAGACGAGTGGGTCTAAGTGGCCTAATGGGCCTAATGGGCCTCAGTGGCTTAATGGGCCTAAGTGTCCAAAGGGTCATAATGGGATTAATGGGCCTAAGTGGACTAATGAGCTGAATGGGTCTAAGTGGCATAATGGTCATAACAGACCTAAGTGAACTAATGGGCCTAATGGGCTTGATTGGCCTATTGGGGTAATGGGCCTGAGTGGTCTAATGAGCTGAATGGGTCTAAGTGGACTGATGGAAATATGGGAATAATAGGCCAAATGGGCCTAAGCAGCCTAATGGCCATGATGGTCCTGATGGGACTAATGGGCCTAAGTGGCCTAATGAGCTGAATGGGCCTATGTGGCCCAATGGGACTAATGAGCCTTACGAGCCTAATTGTCCAAGGTGTCCTAATAGGCCTGATGGGCTTGATGGGCCTTAGGGGCCTCAGTGGCCTCATGGGACTCATGGGCCAAATGGACCTATAGGGCTTAAGTAGCCCAAGTGGCCTAATGGGCATATAGGGCGTAATGGGCCTAATGTGCCTAATGGGCCTAATTGGCATAATGGCCCTAATGGTCCTAATGGGCGTAATATTCCAAAGTGGATTAATAGGTTTAAGTGGCCTCAGTGGCCTAATGGGCCTAAGTGGACTAATGCGCTGAATAGGCATAAGTGGCATAATGGGCCTAAGTGGCCTAATGGGTCAATGTGGCCTAATGGGATTGATGGGCCTAATGGGTCGAATGGGCCTTGGTGGACTCATGGGCCTCATGGGCCTAAGTTGACTAAGTGGCCAAATGGGCCTAAGTGGACGAATGAGCCTAATGTGCCTTAGTGGCCTAATGGGCCTAATGTGCCTAATGAGTCTAAGTGGCCTAAGTGACCTAATGGTCCTAATTCGCCTAATGGGACTCAGTGGCCTATTGGGCCTAATTGGCCTAAGTGGCCTAATGGGATTAATGGGCCTAATGAGCTTAGGTGACCTAATGATATGAATGGGCCTAAGTGGCCTAATGGGTCTGAGTGGCTGAAATGGCCCAATGGGCCCAAGTGGCCTAATGGGCCTAATGGGACCCAACGACCTTATGGGCCTCAGTGGCCGAAATGGTCTAATGGTCCTAAGTGGACTAATTGTACTATGGGAATAATGGGCCTAAGTAGCCTAATGGGCCTAAGTGGCTTAATGGGACTAAGTGGCCAAATGGGCTTAAGTGGCCTAATGGGCTTAATGGAAAAAATGGGCCTAAGTGCCCTAAGTTCCCTAAGGGGCCTAAGTGGCCTAATGGTCCAAGGTGGCCTAATGGACCTAATGTGCCTTAGGGGATTAAGGGGTCTAATGGGCCTTATTATCCTAATGGGCCAAAGTGGCCTAATGGTTCTAATGGGCCTGTGTGAGCTACTGGTCCTAATTGGCTTAATGGGCCTATGTTGCCTAATGGACCTAATGGTCCTAATGGGCCTAAGTGACCTAATGAGACAAATGCGCCTAAGTGACCTAATGGGCTGAATGGGCCTTAGTGGCTTGATGGGATGAAAGGGCCTAATGGGCCTAAGTGACCTAATGGGCCTAAGTGGCCTAATGATCCGAATGGTCCTAAGGGGCCTAATGGGTCTATGTAGCCTAATGGGCCTGATAGGAATAATAGTCTAAATGGGACTAAGTCTAATTAGTCGAATGGGCCTAAGTGTCCTCATGGCCTGATGGGCATAATGTGTATAATGGGATGAATGGGCCTAAGTGGCCTTATGGGCTTAATGGGCCTGATGGGGCCAATAGGTCCAATGGGATTATGTAGCCTAATGAGTTGAATGGGCTTAAGTGGACTCATGGGCCTAATGGGCCTAATGGGCCTGATGGTCCTGATGGGCCAAATGGGCCTCAGTGTCCTAATGGGCCTCATGGGCCTAATGGGCCTAATTGGTCGAATGGGCCTAAGTGGCCTAATGGGATGATTGGGCCTCGGTGGCCTAATGGGCCTAATGGCCCTGATGGGCTTAATGGGCATAATGGTCCTAGGTGGATTAATGGGCCTAAGTGGCATGAGTGGCCTGATGGGCGTAAGTGGCCTAATGAGCTGAATGGGCATAAGTGGCCGAATTGGCCCAATGGGCATAAGTGGCCTAATGGGATTGATGGACCAAATAGGCCTAATGGGCCTCCTGATCCTAATGGGCCTAAGTGGGATAAGTAGGCTAATGGGCCTCAAGGGACTAATTGGGCTAATGGGCTTAAGTTACCTAATGGGCCTGATGGGCCTGATGGGCCTTAGTGGCCTAATGATCCAAATGGGCCTGATTGGCCTAATGGATAAAATGGGCCTCAGTGGCCCTATGGGCCTAAGTGGAGAAATGGGCCTAATGGGCCTAGGTTTCCTGATGGACCTTAGTGTCCAAATGGTCCAAATGGGCCTAGTGGGCCTAATAGGTCCGATGGGTACAATGGGGAGAAGTGGCCCAATGGGCCTCGTAGGCCTAAGTGGCCTAATGGGCCTGATGGGCTTAATGAGCCTCATGGGCCTAAATGACCTAAGTGTCCTGAATGGGCCTCATAGGCTAAAGTGGACTAATGGGCCTAATAGGCCTGATGGGCGTAATGGGACCAGTGGCCTAATGGGCCCAATGGGCAAAATGAGTCTAACTGGCCCAATGGGCCTAATGAGCCGAATGGGACTAAGTGGTTTACTGGGCTTAATGGGACTGATGGGCCTCATGGGTTGAATGGTCCTAATGGGCCAAAGTGGCCTAATGGGCATAATGGTCCAAAGTGGCCTAATGGGCCTAATGAACCTTAGCGGTCTAATAGGCCTGATAGACACGATGAGCCTAATTGGCCTAGTGGGTCTAATTGGCCTAGTGGCCTTAAGTGGCCTAATGGACCTAATGGACCTAAGTGGATTAATGGACCTAATGGGCCTAATGTGCCTAAGTGGCCTAAGTGGCCTAATGGCCCTAATGGGCCTAATGGGATTAAGCGGTGGAATGGGATTACTAGGCTAATTGGTAGAATGGGCCTAATATGCCTAAGTGACCTAATGGGCCTAATGGCCCTAAGTGGCCGAATGGGCCTGATGGGCCTAATGGGTCTCAAGGGCCTCATGGGCCGAAGGGGCTTCATGGGCCAAATGGGTCTAAGTGTCCTCATGGGTCCAATGGCCCTAATTGGAATAAGCAGTGTAATATGCATAATGGGCCTAATGGGCCTCATGGGACTTAGTGACCTCATGTGCTTGATGGGCCTAATGGGACTAATGGGCCTATTGGGTCTAATGGGACTCATCTTCCTAAGAGTCCTAATGTAAGTAGTTGGACTAATGGGACTAAGGGGCCTAAGTGGCCTAATGGGCCGATGTGGCTGAATGGGCCTAGTGGGCCTAAATGGCCTAATGGGCCTAAGCGGCCCGATGGGCCTAAGGGCCTCATGGTCCTAATGGCCTAAATGGTCCAAACTGGCCTAAGTGGTCTCATGGGACCAATGGGCCTAATGGGCCTAAGTGGCCTAATGGGAATAATGGGCCTAATGGGCGAAGTGGCCTAATGGGACTGATGAGCCTCATGGGCCTCAAGGATCTAAGTGACATAATGGGCCTAATGGGCTTAAGTAGTCTAATGGGCCTGGTGGTACTGATGGGACTAATGGGCCGAATGGGCCAGAATGGCTTGATGGGCTGAAGGGGCCTCATGGGCCTAATGGGCCTAAGAGGTCTCATGGGGCCAATGGCCATAATGGGCCTAATGGACCTAAGTTTCCTAAGTAGGCCTAAAGGGACTAATGGTTTGAATGGGTCTAAGTGGATTAATGTGCCCAGTTGGCCTAATGGGCCTCATGGGCCTAAGGGGCCTAATGAGTTGATTGGGCCTAATGTGCCTAATAGGCCCAATGGGCCAAATGGGATTAATGGGCCTAGTGGTCCCAATGGGCCTAATGGTTCTAAGTGGCCTAAAGGGCTGAGTGGGCCTAATGGGATTAATGGGCCTATTGGGGCTAATGGGCCCAAGTGGCCTGATGGGTCCAATGGGCCTCATGAGCCTAAGTGGCCTCATGGGCCAAATGGGATTAATGGGCCCAAGTGTCCTAATGAGCCTAATGGGCCTAATGGTCCTAAGTGGCCTAATGGGTCAAATGGGACCAAGTGCCCTAATGGTCCTAGTGGGCCTACTGTTCCTAATGTGGCTAATGGTCCCAAGGGGCCTAATGGGCCCAGTGATCCTATTGGTATTAATGGGACTAATGGGTCCAAGTGGCATGATGGGTCTAGTGGGCCTCCTAGCCCTCATGGGCCTAAGTGGCCTCATGGGCCCAATGGGCCGAATAGAACTAAGTGTCCTTGTGGGTCTAATGGGCCTCATGGTTCTAATGGGCCTCATGGAAGGAATGAGCCTAATGGGACAAATGGGTTTGATGGGCCTAATGGTCCGAAGTGGCCTAATGGGCCGAATGGGGCTAAGTTCCCTAATGGGTCTAATGGGCCTAATTGGGCTAATGAGCCTAATGGACCTATTTGGCATAGGTGGAATAAGTAGCCTTATAAAGATAATCCACCAAAATGGGACTAATGGGCCTAAGTGGACTAAGTTGATTAAGAAGCCTAGTGGTCCTAGTGGGACTAATGGGTTTAGTGGGCCTAATGGGCCTAAGTGTCCTAATGGGACTAATGGGTCTACGTGGCCTAATGTTCCTAATGGGACTACGTAGAATATGTGTATTAACATGTCTAATGGGCCTAAGGGTAATAATGGGTTTAATGGTCCAAATAGTTCTAATGGGCCTAAGTGGCCAAATGGGCTAAAGGGGCCTAATGGGACTAATGGGTTTAATGGACCTAATGGGCCTAAGTGGCCTAATGTGCCTAATGGGACTAATGGGTCTAAGTTTCCTAATGGGATTAATGGGAATAAGTGGCTTAATCCCTCTAATCGACTAAATGGGCCTAATGTGCCTAAATGGCCTAATGTGCATAATGGGCCTAATCACCCAAAGTGGCCTAATTAGCCCAATCAACCGAATGGGACTAATGGGCGTAATGGGCCTAATTCATAAGTGGCCTAAGTGGTCTAATGGTCCTAATGGGCATGATGGGCATAATGGGCCTGATGGGCATAATGGGCCCAATTGGCCTAAGTGGCCTAAGTGGGCGAATCCACCCAATGGGCCTAAAGGGCCAAATGGGGCGATGTGGCCTAATCCAACTAATCAACTGAATATGCCTAATGGAATTAGTGGGACTAAGTGGCCTAATGGTCCTAATGGTCCTAATCGGTCTAATTGGACTAATCTGCCTAATCGACTGAATGGGCCTAATGGGACTAAGTGACCTAATGAGCCTAAAGGGCCTAATGGGCCTAAGTGGCTTAATCAGGCTAATCGACCGAATGGGACTAAGTGTCCTATTCGACCCAATCTATTGAATTGGATTAATGGGCCTAGGTGGACTGATGGGCATAATGACCCTTATGGGTCTAAGTAGCCTAAGTGGCCTATTCGGCCTAATCGGCTAAATTGGCCTAATTGGCTTAATGGGCCTAATGGGTATAGGTGGCCTAATCAGCATAATCGATCAAATGGTCCTAATGGGCCCAAGTGGTGAATTGGGACTAATGGGACTAAGTTTCCGAATGGGCCTAATGGGCGAAATTGGCCTAATGGGGTTAATGGGCCTAATGGGCCTAAGTGAACGAATGAGCTTATGTGGCACAATGGGCCTATTGGGCCTAATGGGCGTAAGTGGCCTAATGGGCCTCATGGGCCTAATGGGGTGAAACTTCTTAATGGGCCTAAGTGGCTTAATGGGCCTAGTGGGCCTAAGTGGTCGAATGGGCCTAATGTGCCCAATTGGCCTAATGGGCCCAATGGGCCTAATGGGATAATGGTCCTAAGTGGACTAATGGGGCTAAGTGGCCTAATGGGTCTAGTGGGCCTAATGGGCCTAATGCACCTAATTGGACTAATGGGTCTAATGGGCATAAGTGGTTTAATGTGCCTAAGTGGCCTAATGGGCCTAAGTGGCCGAATGGGCCTTATGGGCATAATGTGCCTAATGGGCCTAATTTTCTGAATGGGCCTAATGGGCATAGGTGGCTATATGGGCCTAATGGGATGAATGATCCTAATGGGACCAATGGGCCTAATGGGCCTAACGGGCCTAATGGGCCTAAGTGGCCTAGTGGGCCTAGTGGTATCATTGTTGTGGGTTTATAAAATTATAAGATCATGACATGCATGGTTTAAATGACTTCCCACTATGATTTCATATCTCATTTGGAGTAATGATTTATGTTGTGATATGAATTTGTTGATTTTTGAAAATTCTGGAAAGTGTTTTCAAATGTGTGATTTTGAAAAGAGAATGGTTGTGGTATTTTGAAAATGGGTCGATTTTCAAAACATAGTGGATGTTTTTTCAAAAATTATTGAACATGGAAAATGTTGGATTTTGTAAATCATGGTTATGATAGTTGAAATGTGATATAATTTGAAATTGTTAAGCCTTCTATTGCTAGAGAGTGAGACTTATGGTGCTGCTCATGTGAGAAGACAATGGAACCTGGTAGGCATCATAGAAACCAATCTGAGGAATCTATTAAAAATGTGATTTCACCTGAGCCCCAAGTGAACCAGAAGCTAGTGAAGAGCATAGTGAAATTTTTAAAGCTGTTGATAGCGGGAATAAAAGAGATTAACCAAGGCATGTGGACAATTTTGTTCAATTTTAGAAGCAAAATCCACCCATCTTTTGGGGTGATTCTGATCCAGAAAGGGTGGAGGTGTGGATAAATAGGATGAATCAAATATTTGATTTCCTAGGCACACTAATGGAGTTCAAAGTCAATTTATTAACGTACATGTTAGAATATCTTCCATGTTTTTGGTGGCAGTTCGTGATCTAGGCTAAAGTGGACCAAGGTATGGCATGAGATGATTTTGAGAAATTGTTTAACAAAAAATTCTATCATCACACGTTTAGAATTCATAGAATGATGGATTATTTTAGCTTGAAGTGGTAGAAACTTTTTGTGATAGAATATGTGGCTAAATTGATGAATATAGTCTATTTTTCACCTGAGGTTGCTGCTAGTGCATCGTTAGAGACACACGTTTTTTAATTTGGGATGAGGTAGGAAATTTGTTTTATTATTTCGGTAATCTGTATAACTGATTGTACGGAGATGGTCAAGAGGGAAACCATGGATGAAAGGGGCATATTAGGAGTGATGGGTGGAGGATATATCGTGATGCCTATGGGAAATTTTGGAAACTATAATGCAGGGATCAAGTGGAAGAGGGACACTTATTTCCAAGGTGGGTGTATGGCTCAAAATCTGATAGAAGGATCAATGAACCTTCTTATAAAGCTTAAGAGCAAGTCGGGATGTTTCCAATGTAGTGCTCTAAGACACATGAAGCAAGAATGTACATCACCACCTAGAGCATGCCATAATTGTAATTAGATGGGGAATCTTCATTGTTATTGTCACCATGCTCCAAGGTTGGGTGTTTGAGACACTTCTCAAGGTTCAGAGTTGTCTTATGCCTCAACAGGATAGGGACAACATAATACCCCTTGTTAGCAGAATAGAGTTAGTCATGGTGATTCCAGGAATACCATGAATCTTCGACATGGGCAATTTCAGCAGGGGAATAAAGATAAACGTGTGGCGAGTAAGCAGGTGTTTGGAGCTGATTGGGTTATTGTGAATAGACAACTTGTACCATCGATGGTGAGAGGTACAATTCTTTTGAATTATATGCTTATACAAGAATTGTTTGATATGGGTGCATCTCATATTTCATTGCTTCTCATGCTGTTGATTTTTCAAGTTTAAATGTTGAAATGATGCCTTCTATTTTGAAACTTCAAACTCCTCTGGGTCAAAGAAAGTGTCAATACTTTCTGTGTAGAGATTATTATATAGTTGTCGGGTGACCAGTTCAGGGAAGACCCGGGTTTGTTCGTGGCAGACTAATTGGACTAATTTCCTTAAATGAACTTAATTGTTCTAAATGTCCCAAATTGGCCTAAATGGCCTAAGTGGGCTAAATGACCTAAATGGACTAACTGTCCTAAATAGCCTAATTGTCCTAATTAGACTAATTGGCATAATTGGAGAAAATGGATTAAATGGCCTAAGTGGCCTAAATTGGCCTAAATGGGATAAATGGCCTAATTGTTCTAAATGGACTAAAAGACCTAAATGGTCGGAATTGACCTAATGGCCTAATTGGCCTAAATGGTCTAAATTGGCCTAAATTGACTAACTGGCCTAAATGACTGAAATTTTCTACTTGGCCTAATTGACCTAATTGGCCTAAATGTCCCAAATTGGCCTAAATGGCCTAAATGGATTAATTGACCTAAATGGCCTAAATGGATTAATTGGACACAATGGACTAATCATCCTAATTGACCTAAATGGCCTAAATTCGCCAAAATGACCTAATTTTCCTAATTGGGCTAAATAGAATAATTAACCTAAATAGTCTAAATGGCCTAATTTTCCTAATTAGAATAAATGGACTAACTAGTCCAATTGGCCTAAATGGACTAAATTTGCCTAAATGTCCTAAATTGGCATAATTGGCATAATTGGTCTAAATGAACTAACTAGATTAATTGGACCAAATAGAAAAAATGGATTAATTGGTTTAACTATCCTAAATGGACTAATTTTCTCAAAATGGTCTAAATGACCGAAATTGGCATAATTGGCCTAATTGGTCGAAATGACCTAAATTTGTCTAAATGGCCTAATTGGTCTAAATGGCCTAAATGGATTAATTGGCTTAAATGGACTAATTGGCCTAAATGGCCTAAATGAACTAACTGGTCTAATTTTCCTAAATGTACTAATTTATCTAAATGGCCTAAATGGTCTAATTGGTCTAATTATCCCGAATGGCCTAAATGCCCTAAATTGGCCTAAATGGCCTAAATGGCCTAATTAGCCTAAATGGACTAATTGGAATAATTGGCCTAATTGGACTAAATTTTCCTAAATGGAATAAATGTAAAAAAAATTGCCTAATTGGCTGAATTGGTCTAAATGGTCTAAATTGGCCTAAATGGCCTAATTGGCCTAAATTGCCATAAATTACCGAATTGGATTTATTGGACTAATTGGACTAAATGGCCTAAATTGTACTAAATGGATTAAATGGAATAATTAGCATAAATGACTTCAATTCGCCTAATTGGCCTAATTGACCTAATTTGACTAAATTATCTAATTGGTCTAATTGTCCTAATTGGCCTAAATTGCCTAAATTGGCCAAATCAGCTTAAATGTCCTAATCGACCTAATTTTCCTAAATGGACTAATTGGATAAATTGGCCTAAATGGTCTAAATTATCCTAAATAGTCTAAATGACCTAAATTGGCCTAAATGGCCTAATTGGCCTAAATGGCCTAAATTGGCCTAAATGACCTAAATTGTCTAATTGGCCTAATTTACCTAAATGAACTAAATAGAATAAATGTTCTAATTGTTCTAAATTTCCTAAATGTACTAAATTACCTAATTGACTAATTGGAGTTAATGTCCTAAATGACCTAAATGGCCTAAATTGGCCTAAATGTTCTAGTTGGCCTAATTGGCCTAAATGGCTTAATTGGACTAAATGTGATGAGGATCATGGAACACATGGGCATCACGGGGTTGGAGGCGGACATGATGAGGAAGGAGGAATGCACACAAGTGGACAAGACCCTTTGCGTGGAATTGGAGGCCCAATGACAAGGGAGCGGACCAAGAGAATGAAGGAGGCCTTAAATGGATTAATCATGGAATTCCAAGAGGAGGCCCAACACCTTTGCTTGGGGGAAGCATTCGGGCCTATAATTACATTAATTAAGGCCCAAACATGCTTTTAAAAACCCAACCCAAGTGGTGCTACGAGATTTCAAGCCCACCCACCATGGAATCTTCAAAGTCAAAAGGTGGTGGGCTACTTGTCTTTTCTTTTCCAAAAGGGTGTGCTACTTGTCTCCTAAAGTCTTGGTCAAGTGCCAAAGTTGTCAAAAGCATCCTATAGGCTTTTTGACTATGGAAAACTAGCCATTAGACTAATGTAAAGAGCCACCCCATGTGTAATTCGAATTTCAAGTTTCTTTGGCTATAAATAGCCACCCCCCTTGTACTCTTGAAGCATCATGAATGAAGGTAATGTTATTATGGTGAGTTTTGCTTGCAACCTTTGTGTTCTTGCTTAATTCTTGACTTATCAAAGGATTGGTCATCCTTTGTGGCGTCTTGTGGTTAGAGTTCTTAGAGACAAGTTCTCTTTGGGTTCTACCTTGACCATTTCCCCCTTCCTTCTCATTTCACTATCCGCACACCAAATACACTTGTTTTCTTGCGGCGATCCGGGTGCTCAACGCGCGAACATTATACAAGGTTCCTAGGACAATTCCTAGCGGGTCTTGCATCGCGTATCATTTGGTATCAGAGCCCATTTGCAAGAAATCAGGTTCTTTCTTTCTTATCCTTTCTTCCGTTTTCATTTCTCGTCAAATCGGGCCAACAACAATTCTGGTCCATTTTCTTCTTCCCATACAGACGTCATTTCTTCGTCGTTTCGGACGTACAGTATATCATTCTTATAGTTGAGAAGCTCATCTTTCTTCTCCATTTGGAATCATTAAAATCAGAGCTATACATAGCGAGATACAGCGGGTTCAAATTTTGCAACAAATTCTGCAATTTTAAAACCACGCAAATCTCACGTTGATTCCATTTGATGTTACAAATTATTGCTTCTCCTGCATTTAAATATTGAAAAAAAATTCATCTTGTTGCCACTGCATCTACCAAAAAAAAAGAGCCAAAAGAAAACAAAAAAAAAAATCAGAAAAAAAAAATTAAAGGCTCAAAAAAAAATTTGCAACATTTTGAATTCTACGTCCCATTTTCATTCTTCTTCTTCCCTTTTCTTCCTCTTCCCAAATTTTTCATCTTGAATCCAATTTGAATTTTATCTTTGAATTCTAGTTTGGGATTGCCACATTTCAAAGATCCTTTCGATTTGTTGAAATTGGGTAAGAACGCTATAGGAAGCAAGTTGAGTGGTAAAAGGCAAGAGTGTTACATTTTGATAAAAGCCAAAATTGAGTGAAACACGAGCGAACAAATTATTTTGAGTGTAAACAAGTGAGGGAGTGTGTGAGGTCCATTTTTCCTTTCCCTTTCATTTTTCTCACAGGATACGTAAATGGAAGAGTCGAGTAACACCAGTGAAGCGGACATTAAGATGTTCATGAGGGCTGTACAAGAACAATTCCAAAGGTTGAATGCGAGGATGGATGAACTTCAATCCCCTTCCAATTCTAGAGCACCACCAAGGAGGCGAGTTGTTGAAGAAGAGGAAGAGTTATCCGATTTTCACGAGTCACCAATTCGGAGAAATCAACCACCATGGAGGCAAGCCAATGATCTTGGAGGAGTGAAGTTGAGGATCCCTTCATTCCAAGGTAAGAATGATCCTGAAACTTACTTGGAATGGGAAAGAAAGGTCGAACATGTTTTTGGTTGTCACACCTATTCGGAGGAAAACAAAGTGAAGTTGGCGGCCGTGGAGTTCACCGATTATGCTAGTATTTGGTGGGACCAACTACAAGTGAGTCGACGGCGAAGTGGAGAAAGACCCATCCACACTTGGGAGGAGATGAAAGTGGTAATGCGTAAGAGGTTCATTTCTAGCCACTATTATCGTGATTTGTTCCTCAAGTTGCAGGGTTTGAAACAAGGGGTCATGAGTGTTGAGGAGTATCACAAAGAGATGGAGATCATCATGATTCGAGCGAATATTGATGAGGAGCGAGAGGCCACCATGGCAAGGTTTGTGAACGGCCTCAACCATGACATTCGGGACATAGTGGACATGCACCACTACTTGGACATGGAGGATCTACTTCACATGTCCACCAAAGCGGAGAGGCAAGTAAAGGCAAGAAGGATGCGCCCTACATCTTATGGTAAGGATTCTAAACCTTCATTCAAGTTTAAGGATTCCAAACCACAAGAGCATGTAAGGGAACACAAAACTGATTCGAAGGAGTTGCCCAAACCAAAACCATTATTTCCGGAATCTAAAGGTAAAATGGAGGGTAAGGTTGTTTCCAAATCACGAGATATCAAATGTTTTAAATGTCAAGGATTTGGACATATTGCCTCACAATACCCAAACAAGAGAACAATGATTATTTTGGATGATGGAGATGTTCTTAGTGCTAGCTCAAGCGAAGATGAAATGCCATCACTTGAGGATGATTCAGAGGTGGAAGTAGAAAGCCCCGTACATGGAGAAATGCTTGTGGCAAGGCGTGCTTTGAGTGCTCAACCCGAAGGAAAACATGATCAAGAGCAAAGGGAGCACATTTTTCATACTAGATGCCTCGTCAAAGATAAGGTATGTAGTATGATTATTGATGGGGGTAGTTGTACAAACGTAGCAAGTGGTTTGATGGTTGATAAATTGGGATTGGCTACAACTAGACATCCTAGGCCTTATAGACTGCAATGGTTAAATAACAGCGGGGATGTCAAAGTGACTAAGCAAGCACAAGTTCCATTTTCTATTGGGAAGTATGAAGACAAGGTGATGTGTGATGTTGTTCCAATGCATGCTAGTCATATTTTGTTGGGAAGACCGTGGCAATTTGATAGGAGGGTCACACATGATGGATACACCAATCGATATTCTTTTGAGTATAATGGGAGGACGGTTATTCTTACACCATTGAGACCTTTGCAAGCTTATGAAGACCAAGTGAGGATTGAGAGAGATTGTGAAAAGAGAGAAAAAGAAAAGAGAGAAAAAAATAGAGAGATTGAGAAGAGTGGAAAAATCAAGAGTGAAAAAGGAGTGATGAGTGAAATCAAAAGAAATGAGGGAAATAAAAGAGTTGAAAACAAGAGTGAAAATAAGAGTGAAAACAAGAGTGTTGAGGGAAAAGTGAGTCTATTTTCTGGAAAAAGAGAGATAGAGAGAGCATTAGAGGGGGAGGAAACTCTCATGCTTTTATGCAAGGGAGAATGTTTTACGGCTAACTCTCTTAACCCATCATTGCCTTCTAGTGTTGTGTCTCTTTTGCAGGAATTTGGTGATGTGTTTCCGGAGGAAATTCCCGATGGCTTACCTCCCTTGCGGGGTATCGAGCACCACATCGACTTCCTCCCAGGAGCAACACTTCCCAATCGACCGGCCTATCGGGCTAACCCGGAGGAGACTCGAGAAATCCAACGACAAGTGGAAGAATTGCTAAGGAAGGGATTTGTCCGAGAGAGCTTGAGTCCTTGTGCGGTGTCGGTAATTCTTGTCCCAAAAAAAGATGGTAAGTGGAGAATGTGTGTTGATTGTCGAGCTATCAACAAAATCACGGTAAAGTATCGTTATCCCATACCTCGTTTGGATGATATGCTTGATGAACTCCATGGTGCATGCTTGTTTACTAAAATTGACCTAAGGAGTGGATACCATCAAATTAGAATGAAAGAGGGAGATGAATGGAAAACTGCATTTAAAACTAAGTTTGGATTGTATGAATGGCTAGTTATGCCTTTTGGACTAACTAATGCCCCTAGTACATTCATGAACTTAATGAATCATGTTTTCCGTCCATTCATTGGGAAATTTGTGGTTGTGTATTTTGATGACATCCTCGTTTATTCTAAGAGCCTTGATGAACATCATGAACATTTGAAACATGTTTTTGAGACTCTTAGGATAAATAGGTTGTTTGCAAACTTGAAAAAATGTACATTTTGTTTAAATTCGGTTGTTTTCCTTGGTTTTGTGGTAGGAGCTGATGGCATGAGGGTTGATGAAGAGAAGGTGAAGGCGATTCGGGATTGGCCACAACCAAAGAATGCCAATGAGGTGAGGAGCTTCCATGGACTTGCGAGTTTTTACCGAAGGTTCGTGAGGGACTTTTCAACAATCACGGCACCATTGAATGAGTTGGTCAAGAAAGGGGTGAGTTTCAAGTGGGGGAAAGCTCAAGAGGAAGCCTTCTCCACACTCAAAGGTAAGTTAACCAATTCACCTCTCTTAGTTCTGCCTGACTTTTCTAAAGTTTTTGAGGTTGAGTGTGATGCCTCTGGAATAGGAATTGGGGCTGTTTTAATGCAAGACTCTAAGCCTATCGCATACTTTAGTGAGAAGCTTAATGGGGCTGCATTGAACTACTCTACCTATGACAAGGAATTGTATGCTCTCAAAAGAACTTTAGAAAATTGGCAACATTACTTGTGGCCAAGGGAATTTGTGATTCATTCGGATCATGAAAGCCTAAAATTTCTTAAGTCACAAGGAAAGTTGAATAGGCGGCATGCAAGATGGCTTGAATTCATTGAAACATTTCCTTACATCATTAAGCATAAAAAAGGAAAAGAAAATGTTGTCGCTGATGCTTTGTCTAGGAGATATTCTCTTATTACTTCAATGCATGCTAAAATACTTGGTTTTGAAATGTTGAAAAGCATGTATGAGAATGATGTGGATTTTTCTGAAATTTGGAAGTTGTGTGAAAAACATGGCAAAAGTGATTTTTACAAACATGATGGATTTCTTTTTCGGAAAAATAAATTGTGTGTTCCATCTTGTTCCATGCGTGAATTGCTTGTTAGAGAAACACATGGTGGTGGATTAATGGGGCATTTTGGGGTTGAGAAAACATTGTCCTTATTGAGTGAACATTTTTATTGGGCTCACATGCGTAGGGATGTGGTAAGTGTTTGTGGAAATTGTAATGTGTGTAAACATGCAAAGTCGAAAGTGCTTCCACATGGCTTATACACCCCTTTGCCTGTTGCTTCTCATCCTTGGGTTGACATATCAATGGATTTTGTCCTCGGCTTGCCAAGATCACAATCAGGTAAGGATAGCATCTTTGTGGTGGTGGACAGGTTTAGTAAAATGGCTCATTTTATTGCTTGTTCTAAAACCAATGATGCAACTCATATCGCTGATTTGTTTTTCAGGGAAATTGTTAGGTTGCATGGCTTACCCAAGAGCATTGTGAGTGATAGGGATGTCAAATTCCTTAGTCACTTCTGGAGGACATTGTGGAACAAACTTGGAACCAAACTTTTGTTCTCCACCACTGCACACCCACAAACAGATGGTCAAACGGAGGTGGTCAATAGGACACTTTCCACATTATTGCGTTCCATCCTTAGAAAAAATCTAAAACATTGGGAAAGATGCCTGCCTCACATTGAGTTTGCTTATAATCGAGTGGTTCACTCCACTACTAATGCTTCACCGTTTGAAGTTGTGTATGGTTTTAACCCATTAACTCCACTTGATATTTTACCTTTTCCTACTAATCAATTTTCGAATCTTGAAGGTGAAAAGAAGGCAAAGTTTGTGCAGGAGTTCCATGCAAAGGTAAAGGCCAACATTGAGCGGAAGAATGAACAAGTAGCGAAGCACGCCAACAAAGGTCGGCGAAAGATGGTTTTTCAACCTGGAGATTGGGTGTGGCTACACTTGAGGAAGGAGAGGTTTCCGGAGCAACGAAAATCAAAACTTCATCCACGAGGAGATGGTCCTTTCCAAGTCTTAGAGAAGATCAATGATAATGCCTACAAGATTGATTTACCCGACAGGTATGGGAATGTTAGTGGTACCTTTAATGTTGCTGATCTTTCTCCCTTTGAATTTTCAGATTCGAGGACGAATCCTTTTGAGGAGGGAGGAGATGATGAGGATCATGGAACACATGGGCATCACGGGGTTGGAGGCGGACATGATGAGGAAGGAGGAATGCACACAAGTGGACAAGACCCTTTGCGTGGAATTGGAGGCCCAATGACAAGGGAGCGGACCAAGAGAATGAAGGAGGCCTTAAATGGATTAATCATGGAATTCCAAGAGGAGGCCCAACACCTTTGCTTGGGGGAAGCATTCGGGCCTATAATTACATTAATTAAGGCCCAAACATGCTTTTAAAAACCCAACCCAAGTGGTGCTACGAGATTTCAAGCCCACCCACCATGGAATCTTCAAAGTCAAAAGGTGGTGGGCTACTTGTCTTTTCTTTTCCAAAAGGGTGTGCTACTTGTCTCCTAAAGTCTTGGTCAAGTGCCAAAGTTGTCAAAAGCATCCTATAGGCTTTTTGACTATGGAAAACTAGCCATTAGACTAATGTAAAGAGCCACCCCATGTGTAATTCGAATTTCAAGTTTCTTTGGCTATAAATAGCCACCCCCCTTGTACTCTTGAAGCATCATGAATGAAGGTAATGTTATTATGGTGAGTTTTGCTTGCAACCTTTGTGTTCTTGCTTAATTCTTGACTTATCAAAGGATTGGTCATCATTTGTGGCGTCTTGTGGCTAGAGTTCTTAGAGACAAGTTCTCTTTGGGTTCTACCTTGACCATTTCCCCCTTCCTTCTCATTTCACTATCCGCACACCAAATACACTTGTTTTCTTGCGGCGATCCGGGTGCTCAACGCGCGAACATTATACAAGGTTCCTAGGACAATTCCTAGCGGGTCTTGCATCGCGTATCAAAATGGCCTAATGGGACTAATTGGAATAATTGGCCTAAATGAACTATTTGGAATAATTTTCCTAATTAGGATAAATGGCCTAAATTATCATAATTGGCCTAAATTGGCCTAATTGGCCTAATTGGTCTAAATGGCCTAAATTTGTCTAAATGGTCTAAATGGTCTAATTGGCCTAAATGTTCTAAATGGCGTAATTGATATAATTAGACTAAATTAACTAATTTTCCTAAATTCTATAAATTTAATAATTGGCCTAAATTGACCTTAATAGATTAAATTGGCCTAAATGGCATAGATTAGCATAAATGGCCTAAATTGGCCTAAATGGCCTAATTAGCCTAATGGACATGAATTGCCTAATTGGTCTAATTTTAATAATTGGTATAAATGAGATAAATTTTCCTATATGGAAAAATTAGCCTAAATTACCTAAATTATCCAATTTACCTAATTGGACTAATTGGCCTAAATGACCAAAATGGAAAAATTGGCCAAAATGGACTGAATTGGTCTAATTGGCCTAAATGGTCTAAATTGGAAAAATCGGATTAAATGGACTAATTGGAATAATTTCTCTAATTGTTCTAAATTACCTAAATTAGCCTAAATGGAATAATTGGTCTAATTGGCCTAAATGGTCTAAATTGGCCTAAATAGCCTAAATGGCCTAAATTGGCCTAAATTGATTAATTAGTCTAAATGAACTAAATTTTCCTAAATGGACTAAATGAATTAAATTGACTAATTGGAATAATTAAACTAATTGGACTAATTTTATTAATTGGCCTAAATTTTCCTAAATGGCCTAAATATTCTAATTGGCCTAAATGATCTAAAGGGCCTAAATTGTCCTGAATTGGTCTCATTGGCCTAAATGGTCCAAATCGGCTTAAATGACCTAAATAGCCTAATTGGCCTAAATGTCCTCAATGTCCTAATTGGCCTAAATGACCAAAATTGGCCTATATGTACTAATGGGACTAATGGTCCTATGGTTTGAATAGGACTAAGTGTCCTAATGAACCTAACACTACCATAAAACTGGGTTTCTGCAACGCCACCCTTTAACAACGCTAAAAAAACGCTGATAAATGGGGGGCCTTTATCAGTGCTAAAAAAAATCTCTGATAAAGTAACCCCTTGTATCAACACTTTTTTTAGAAGTGTTAAAGGTTCCCCCCTTTATCAGCACTTTTTTTAGTAGCACTGATGGGGGCTTTATCAGCACTTTTTTTCCTAGCACTGATAAAGTGTATATTTCACAAAAAATATATTTCATAAAAAATAATATATTGATATATAAGTATATTTATATTGATATAAATATAATATATATCTTTTAAATATGTTTTTGGATTGATTTGATATGTTGTAGAGGAAAAATAGACACCTGGAGTAGAAGTTATGGCAAAACAGACACCTGGAGCAGAACTTATGACCATTGGGAGGAATTATGGGCCTTTTTTGGCCTTGATGAAAGTGATAAGGGGTTACAATGGTCACTAGAGTGTAGATAGTTTTACAAGTTTCGATTTGATATAAGGTAGAGAGAAAACAGACATCTGGAGCAGAAGTTATGATTGTTTGAAATTGAGCAACCCTCCTAGCGCCTAAAAACCTAAGAAACACGTAACTCACTAAAATAGCCATAACTCATAATTCGAGTGTTTATTTGAGCGCTATGACCAGTAAAATAAAATCTCACGAGATGAGTAAGAACCACGTCTAATAGAAACCATGAGAAGATCAAAGAAGCAGAAGATATATCAGTTATACCACTCTAAAAAAACTCCAACTTCAAACGACCATAACTTTCGCTTCGAGTGACTGTTTGGGCTCTAGAACATATCAAATATAATTAATCAAGTATATCTACGTATAAGGATGACTTGAAAAAAGATCCAATCATGTCTCAAACCCTAAAACCCCAAAAAACCATCAGAAGGCCTCCAAAACTCTGTTTCCATGTCCGGTGCCCTGCCAATTTTTTCTTAAAACGGTAATAAATCTCGATCTGTGTGTTTGTTTGACCTCCTCCACCTATTATATCATAGTTCTTTCCATGATATTTGGTTTTACTGTTCATAAAGCTGAAATGGACAACCGAATCAGAATTTATGCCCATTTTAAGTGGCATAATGGTCCTAGTGGGCCTAATGGGCCTAGGTGGCCTAATGGGCCTCATGGGTGTAATGGGGATAATGGGCCTCAAGGGCCTCATGGGCCTGATATGACTAATGGTCATAATGGACCTCATTGGCCCAATTGGCCTAATGGTCATAATGGGCCTCATTGGCCCAATTGGCCTAATGGGCCTAATGGGCCTAATGGGCCTCATGGGCCTCATGGGTCTCACGGTCCTAATGGGCCTAAGTGGCCTAAGTGGCCTAATAGACATAATGGCACTAACTGGCCTAATGGTCCTAATGGGACTAATGGGCCTGGTATAATGGGCCTCAGTGGCCGAATGGGCATGATAGGCCCGATTGGCATATTGGGCCTAATGGTCCTAAGTTGCCTAAGTGGCCTAATAGTCATAATGGGACTAATGGTCTTGATGAGCCTAAGTGGATTAATTGACCCAATGGGCCTAAGTGGCTGAATCGATATTGTGGGCCTAAGTGGAGGAATGTGCCTAATGGGCCTAAGTGGTCGAATGGTCGTAATAGGCCTAAGTTTCCTAATGGGACTAATGGTCCTAATAGGCCTAAGTGGCCGATTCAGCCTGATGGGACTAATGGGCCTCATGGGACTAAGTGGCCTCATGGTCCTGATGGGCCTAATGGGCGTCATGGGCCTAATGGCCCGAATGGGCCTCTTAGGGATAAGTGGCTGAAAGGACCTAGTGGGCCTAATGGGCCTAAGTGAGCTAAGTGGCCTAATGCGTCGAATGGGCCTAAGTTGCCGAATGGGCCTAGTGGGAATAAAGGGACAAATGGGACTAAGTTCCCCGATGGACCTAATGGGCCTCATGGTCCTAATGGGCCTCATGGGCCTAATTGGCCAAAGTGGCATCATGGGCCCAATGAGCCTAATGGGCCTAGTTGGACTAATGTGCCTAATGGACCTAAGTGGTCTAATGGGACTGATATGACTCATGGGCCTCATGGACCTAAGTGTCTTAAGTGACATAATGAGCCCAAGTGGCCTAATGGGATGAGTGGGCCTAAAGTGCCTAATGGGACAGATGGGCCTAATTGGTTGGATGGGCCTATTGGGCCTTATGGGCCTAATGGGACTCATTGGACTAGGTTTCCCCATGGTCCTAATGGGCATAATGGGCCTAAGTGGCCTAAGTGGTCCTAAAGAGCAGAATGGGTCGAATGGGATGAAGTGGCCTAATGGGCCCAATGGGCCTCGTGGGCCCAATGGGACTATTGAGATGAATGGGACTAGTGGATCCAATGGGCCTAAGGGTTCTAAATGGCCTAATTAGTCTAAGTGGGATAAGGGGCTTAGTGGGCCTGATGGAATTAACGAGCCTAATGGGCCTAACGGGACCAAGTGGCCTAATGGGGCGAATGGGCCTCATGGACCTAAGTGGACACATGGGCCTAATGAGCCTAATAGTCCTAAGTGTCCTAATGGGTGTCATGGTCCTAATGGGCCTCATTGAAGGAATTCACCTCATGGGCCTAATGGGCCTGATGTACCTAATGGGCCTTATGGTCCTAAGTGGCCTAATGGTCCGAATGGGACTAAGTGCCCTAATGGGCCTAGTGGGCCTAGTGGGACTAGTGGGTCTAATGGGCCTAATGGGCCTAATAAGCCTAATGATCCTAATGGGCCTAATGGGACTAATGGACATAATTGGCCTAAGTGGCCTAAGTAGGCTAATCAGGCTAATCGACTGAATGGGCCTAATGGGCCTAAGTGGCCTCAGTGGCTTAACGGGCCTAATGGGCCAAGTGGGACTAATTGGTTTAATGGGTCTAAGTGTCCTAATGGTCCTTATGGTCCTACGTGGTCTAATGGTCCTAAGTGTCCTAATCGGCTAATTGATCGAATGGGCCTAATGGACCTAACATGCCTAGTGGGACTAATGGGTTTAATGGGCCTAAGTGGAATAATGGGCCTACGTGGCCTAATCGTCCTAAATGGCCAAATAGGCCTAATAGGATTAATGGGACTAATGGGTTTAATGGGCCTAAGTGGCCTAATGGGCCTAGGTGGCCTAATGGGCCTAGGTGGCCTAATGGGCCTAATAGGCTGAATGGGTCGAAGTGGCCTAATGGGCCTAATGGGGCGAAGTGGCCTAAGTGTCCTAATGGGTCTAATGGGCCTAATTTTCCTAATGGGTCTCAGTGGCCTAATGGGCCAAATGGGCCTAAATGGTCTAATGGGCCTAATCGGCCTAAGTGGAATAATCCCCCTACTCAACTAAATGGGATTAATGGGCCAAATTAGACTAATGGGACTAAGCGACCTTATTAGCCTAATCGACCGAATGGGCCTAATGGGACTAAGTGGCCTAAGGGGCGTAAGTGGCCTAATCTGTCTAATTGACCGAATGGGCCTAATGGGCCTAAGGGGCCTAAGTGTCCTAATGGGCCTAAAGTGCCCAATGGGCCTAAGTGGCCTAATTAGGTTAATTGACCAAATGGGCCTAAGTGGCCTAGTCGGCCTAATCGATCAAATGGGCCTAATGGGCCTAAGTGGCCTAATGAGACTAATGGGCCTAATGGGTCTAAGTGATCTAAGTGGACTAATCAACCTGATCAACCGAATGGGCCTAAGTGGACTAATCGGATGAATGAGCATAATTAGCCTAATGGGTCTAAGTGGCCTAAGTGGCTGAATCAACCTAATCGACTGAGTGGGCCTAATGGCCCTTATGGGCCTAAGTGACCGATTGAGACTAATGGGTCTAAGTGGATGAATGGGCCCAATGGGCCAATTTGGCATAATGTGGTCAATGGGCTTAATTGTCCTAAGTGGAAGAATGGGCTTATGTGGCATAATGGGCATGATTGGCCGAATAAGCTAAGTGGCTGAATGGGTCGAATTGGCCTAATGCGCTTAGTGGGCCTAATGGGTCCAATGGGCCTAATGGGTTCAATGGGCCTAAGTGGACTTATGGGCCTAATGGTATGAATGGGACTAATGGGTCTAATTAGACTAATGGGCCTAATAGTCCTAATGGGCCTAAGTGTCCAAATTGGCCAGTGGGCCTTAGTGACCTAATGGGCCTAAGTGGACTAATGGGCCAAATGGGATGAATGGGCCTAATGGACTTAAGTGGCCTTATGGTCCTAATGGGTCTAATGGGCCTAATGGGACTAATGGGACTAATTGGATGAATGGTCCAAAGTGGCCTAATGGGACAATGGGTCTAAGTGGCCCAATGGGCCTTATGGGCATAAGTGGCCTAATTGAACAAATGGGCCTAATGGGCCTGATGGGCCTAGGTGAAATAATAGGCCTAATAGACCGAAGTGGTCGAATGAGCCTGATGGCCCTCATGGGCCGAAGTGTCCTCATGGGCCTCATGGGCCCAGTGGGCCCTAGAGACTAGTGGCCTAATTGCCCTAATGGGCTTAATGGGATTAACAGGCATAGGTACCAAATGGGCCAAATGGGCCTTATTGACCAATGGGGCCTAATGGGCCTAAGCGTCCTAATGGGCCTAGGTGTCCTAATGGACTTAATGGGCTTAACAGGTCTAGGGGCCAAATGGGTCTAATGGGACAAAGGGGACGAATGGAACTAGTTGACCTAAGTGGCCTAATGGGCCTTGGGGGCCTGATAGGCCAAAGTTGCTATATCGACTTAATGGGATTAATGGGCCTAGTGGGACTAATGGGCCTAAGTGTCCTAATGGGTCTAATGGGCCAAATGGGCCTAAGTGGCCTAATGGGCCTGATGGCCCTAAGTAGCCTATCGGGCCGAAGTGGCCTAATTGGCCTAATTTTCCTAATGAGCTTAATGGGCTAAGTGGGTCTAAGAGGCCTAAGAGGCCTAATGGTCCTGATGGGACTTAGTGGCCTAATCATCATAATGTGCCTAGTCGGCCTAATGGGCCAACGTAGCCCAATGAGCTTAATGGGCTTAATGGGCCTGTGGGCCAAATTGGCTTAATGGGCGGAATTGGCATAATTAGACTAAGTGGCCTAGTGGGTCGAATGGGCCTAAGGGGCCTAATTGGCCTAAGTTGCCTAATCGGCCAAATGGGTTTAATGGGCCTAAGGGGCCTAATGGGTCTAATGGGTCAAATGTGCCTAAGTGGCCTAATCGGCCTAATGGGATAATGGGCTCAGTGGGATAATGGGCCTAATGTGCCATGTGGGCCTAATGGGCCTAAGTGGCCTAATGGGCCTAATGGGCCTAAGTGGCTTAAGTGGCCTAATGTGCCAAATGGGCCTAAGTCACCTAATGGGACTAATGGTTCTAATGGACCTAAGTGTTCTAATGGGCCTAATGGGACCAAGTGGACTAATGGGCCTAATGGGCCTAATTGGCCTAATTGACCTAATGGTCCTAATTGGATAAATGAGACTCATGGTTCTAATGGTCCTAAGTGGCCTAATGGGCCAATTGGGTCTAAGTGGCCTAATGGGTCGAAGGGGCCTAATGGGCCTAACGGGCCTCATGGGCCTAAGTGGCCTCATTTTCCTAAGTGGCCTAATGGGTTTGATGGGCCCAAGGGGCTTAATGTGTTTAAGGGGCATAATTTGATGAATGGGATTAATGGGCTTGGGTGCCAAATGGGCCTAATGGGATGAATGGACCTAATGTGCCGAATGGGCCTAATGGGCCTCAATGACCCAATGGGCCTAATTGGCCTAAGTGGTCTAATGGGCCTAAGTGTCTTAATAAACCTAATGGGATTAATGGGATGAATGGGCCTAATGGGCCTCAGTGACTCAATGGGCCTAATCAGCCTAAGTAGCTTAATGGACCTAAGTGTCTTAATCGACCTAATGGGATTAATGGGCCTAATCAACCTAAGGGATGTAATGGGACTAAGTGGCCTAATGGGCCTAAGGGGACTAAGTGGCCTAATAGGTCTAGGTGGCCTAACGAGCTTAATGGACTTAACAGGCCTAGGGGCCAAATGGGCATTATGGGCCTAATGGGAGGAATGAGCCTAATGGGCCTAAGTTTCCTACTGGGTCCAATGGGCCTAAGTGGCCTAATTGGCCTAATTGGCCTAATAGGCCTAATGGGTTGAAGTGGCTGAATGGGCCAAATGGGCCTTAGTGGCCTAATGGTTCTAGGAGGCCTAATGGGCATAATGGGCTTAACGAGCTAAATGGGCCTAAGTGTCCAAATGGGCCTAAGTGGCCTGATGGGCTAAAGTTTCCTAATTGGCCTAATGGAATCAATAGGCCTAATTGGCCTAATGGGTCTAAGTGGCCGAATGGGTCGAATGGACCTAATTGGTCTAATGGGCCTAATCGACCTAATGGACCTAAGTGGTCTAATGGGCCAAAGTTGCCTAATCGACCTAATGGGTTTAATTCACATAATGAGCCTAATGGGCCGAATGGGCCTAAGTGGCCTAATGTGACTAAGTGTCCTAATAATCCTAATGGGATTAATTGTCCTAGTGGACCTAAGTGGCCTAATGGGCCTAATGGGACTTAGTGTCCTAATCGGCCTAATGTGCCTAAGTGGCCTAATGCGCATAAGTGGCCTAATGGGCTTAATGGGAATAAGAGGCCTAGCGGCCAAATGGGCCTAATGGGCCTAATGGGTTAAATGGGCACAATTAACATAAGCATCACAATGGGCCTAATGGGACTAAGTGACCTAACGGGCCTAAGTTTCATAATCGGCCTAATGGGCTTAATGGGACTAAGGTGCTAATGGGCCTAATGGGACTAAGTGGTCAAATGGGTCTAAATGGCCTCATCAGCCTAATGGGATTAATGGTCCAGGGGGGCCTAAGTGGTCGAATGGGCCTCAATGGCTGAAGTGGCCGAAGTGGTCTAATGGTCGTAATGGGACTAAGTGGCCTAATGGGCCTAATGAGCCTAAGTTTCCTAATGGGCCTAAGTGGCCTCATTGGCTGAATGGGCCTAAGTGGTCTAATGAGCCTAATGAGACTAAGTGTCCTAATGGGCCTAATGGGACTAAGTGACCTATGTTGCCTAATGTGACCAGTGGTCCTAATGGGCATAACGGGCCTAGGTGGCTGAATTGGCCTGATGGGCCGAAGTGGCATAATGGGCCTAATGGGATGAATAGCCCAAATGGGCCTAATGTTCCAAGTAGGACTAATGGGACTAAGTGGCCAGATGGACATAATGGGACTAATGGGCCTAAGCGGCCAAATGGGCCTAATAGTCCTAAGTGGCCTAATGGGCCAAAGGGCCCAATGTGCCTAATGGAAAAAAATGTGTCTAGAGGGCCTAATGGGACTAAGTGACATAATGGGCCTAATGGGCCCAATGGGCTGATGTGGCCTAATGGACCTAAGTGGCATAATGGGATTAATGGGCCTAATGGATCTAATGGGTATAATGGTCTTAAGTGGCCTAAGTGGCCTAATGGACCTAATGGGACTAATAGGCATAAGTGACCTAATTATCCCAATGATCCTAAGTGGCGTAATAGGCCTAACGGGCCTAATGGGCTCGAGTAGCCTAAGGGGCCTAAGTGGCCTAATGGTCCCAATGGGCCTAAGTGACCTAAAGGAACTAATTGGACTAATGGGGCTAATGGGCCTAACAGGACAAATGGGGCTATGTGGCCTAATGGGCCTACATGTCCAAATGGGCATAAGTGGATTAATGAGCCTAAAGATCCTAATCGGACAAAGGGGCCTAATGGGAAAAAGTGGAATAATCATATCCTAATGGGCCTAAGTGGGATATTGGGTCTAATGGACGCAGTGGGACTAAGTGGCCTAATGGGCCTAATGGTCCTAAGTGGCGTAATGGGTCGAATGGGATGAATCGGCCTAATGGGCCTAAGTGGCCTAATCAGCCTAAAGTTCATAATGGTCCAAAACAACTTTATGGGCCTTAGTGGTATAATTGGCCTACTAGGCCTAATGGGACTAAGTGGTCTAATGGGTCTAAAGGACCTAATCGGCTAATGTGGCCTAACAGGCCTAAGTAGCATAATCATAACCAAATGGGCCTAAGTGGCCTAATGGGATCAATGTGACTAAGTGTACTAATGGTTCTAATGGGCCTAAGTGGTTAAATGGAACAAATGGACTGAATGGGCCTAATTTACTGAATGGTCCTTAGTGACCTAATGGACTAAATGGTCCTAAGTATCCTAATGGGTCGAATGGTCCTAATGGAACTAAGTGGTCGAATGGACCTAATGTGTTGAATGAGCCTAATGGTCCGAATTGGCCTAAGTTGCCTAATGGGCCTAAATTGTCTAATGGGCCAAATGGACCTAAGTGGCCTAATGTGCCTAATAGGTCAATTAGGCCTAAGTGGCATAATGGGCCTAATTACAGGAATGGGTTTAAGTTTCCAAATGGGCCTAATGAGATGAATGGGCCAATGTTTCCAAATGGTCCTAATGGGCCGAAAGGTCTTAATGGGCCGAATGGACCTAATGATCATAATGGGGCTAAGTGGCCTAATAGTCTTAATGGGCCTAAGTGGCCTAATGGACCGAAGTGGCCTAATGGTTCGAATGGGGCTAATGGGTCGAATGGACCCAATGGGACAAAATGGTCTAGTGGGGTGAATTAACCGAATGGGCCGAATTGGATGAAGTGGCCTAATGGGCCTAAGGGCCTAATGAGCCAACTAGACTGAAGTGGCCTATTGGGTCGAATGGGCCTAAAGGGTCTAATGGACGTAATGGGACGAATGGGACTAAAGGTTCCAATGGGCATAATAAGCCTAATTATTTGAATGGGTCGGATGGGTCTAATGGGCTTAGTGGGCCGAAGTGGCTTAATGGACTTTCTGGGCTTAATGGACCTATTGGGCCTAATGGACCTAATGGTCCTAAGTGTACTAATGGTCTTAAGTGAAAAAATGGACCTAATGTGCCTAGTTGGTGTAATGGGCGTAACCGACCTAAGTGAGCCAATGGGCCTAATGGGCTTAAGTGGCCAAATGGTCCAAATGGGCCTAAGTGGACCAATGGGCCTAATTGGCCTTAGTGGTATAATGGGCCTAAGTGGTCAAATGGGCTGAAGTGGCCTAATAGACATAATGGGCCTAAGTTGCATAATGGGCCTGAGGGGCCTAAGTGGCCTAATGGACCAAAGTGGACGAATGGGCCTAATGGGCATATTGGGCATAATGGGTCTCAGTGGACAAATAAGCCTAATGGGAATAATGGACCTAAATGTATGAATGGGCCTAATGGGCCTAAGTGTACCAATGGTTCAAATGGGCCTAATGGGTCTAAAGGGACTAAGTGGGCCTACTGGGCCTATTGGGCCTACAGGGCCTACTGGGCCTAATGGGCCTAATGGACCTAATGGGCCTACTAGGCCTAATGTGACTACTGGGCCTACTGGTCTTAATGGTCCTAAGTGACATAATGTTCCTAAGTAGCCTAATGGGCATAAGTTGCCTAATGGGTCTAATGGGCCGAAGTGACCTATTGGGTTTAATGGGCCTAATGGGACAAAGTGGATGAATGGGACTAATTGGATTAATGGGAATAATCAGACAAAGTGTCCAAATAGGCCTAATGGGCTTAAGTATCCTCATGAGCATAATGGTACACAGCGGCCTAATGGGCCTAATGCGCCTATTGGGCCTAAGTTGCCTAATGGGACAAAGTGAATGAATTCACATATGGACCTAATGGGCATAATGGGACTAATGGGCCTAATGGACCTAATGGGCCTAAGTGGCACAATGGGCCTAATGGTCCTAATGGACCAAAGTGGATGAGTGGGAATAATGGGCCTAATGGGACAAAGTGTCCAAATGGTCCAAATGGGCCTAAATTTCCTAATGGACCTATTGGGCCTAAGTGGATTAATGGGCCAAATGAGCCTATGTTTCTTAATGGGACAAAGTGGATAAATGTGCCTAATGGGCCGAATGTGAATAATGGGGCTAATTGGCTGAAGTGGCCAAATGGGACAAATGGGACTAAGTGGCCTAGTGAGCCTAATGGGACTAATGGGACAAAGTGGGTACGATTGCACTTTTCGATTGCACTGGGTACGATTCCTTTTAGATTATCATCGTCTCTTTATTCTCTTCCACCTAGGTACAATAAATCTGGATACTATTTGGAATACCTCCTTTCCCCTTTCTTCCATCAAGATTGCATGATAAGTTCTCCAATCAACTTATGATTTAGGAAATATGAATCATAAGTGCATAGTCCCATTTCATTTTATCATAGTCAGAAAAATTTGATACTTCATAAAAACAAACACTTATTTTATACTAGATATAGTGTGAATATGATGACCATTTAATTATAGCAAGATGTATTCTTCAAGTGACTGATTCTCTCTTTACAGATAATGATCAATTCCTCATGATCTTTTCACATACCAGACCCAAGACAAGTCTGATTAATTCCTTTTCTTTCAAACATCTTTTCCTCATTATAATTGAAAGAGTGAGTCTGATGCTTTTGAAAACAATGGCCAATATGATTTCCACAAAATACAAAGTGAGGTGATTTTATTTATTTAAAAGCTTTCCTTGACAAAAAAGACAACACAAGAAAACAAACACCTTCCTCATTAGCATGGTCCCAACCATCCACCCCTTTGGATTTTGTTCTCAACCAAGTTTCATAAATCATTGAACTTAGGCCCATTTGGCCCATTTCCCACTTAGTCCCATTAGGGAACCTAGGCCTATTAGGCCCATTAGGCCACATACACCCATTAGACCCATTAGGCCACGTAGGCCTATTAGGCCCTTTATCCCATTTGGCCCATTTGGCCACTTAGGCCTGTTAGGCCCATTAGGCCACATCGACCCATTAGGCCCATTAGGCCACTTAGGAACTTAAGTCCCATTAGGCCACATCAACCTATTAGGCAACTTAGGCCACTTAGGCCCATTGGACCCGTTAGGCACATTAAAACCATTAGGCCCATTCATCCCATTGGGCCCATTAGGAAACTTAGGCCACTTAGGCCCATTAATCCATGTAGTCCCATTATAACCATTAGGATCATTAGGTAACATAGGAAACTTAGGTCCATTAGGACACTTAGTCCCAGTCAACCCATTCGACCCATTAGGCCACTTAGGACCATTCGACCCATTAGGCCCATTAGTCCCATTAGACCCATTAGTCCAATTAGGTTACGCAGGCCCATTAGACCCATTAGGACCATTAGTCCCATTAGGAAACTTTGTCCACTTAGGGCCATTAAGACAATTAGACCCATTGGACCCATTAGTCCCATTTGGAAACTTAGGAAATGTAGGCCCATTAGGCCACTTAGAACTATTATACCCAATAGGCCCACTAGGCCCATTTGGCCACTTAAGCCCATTAGGACCATTACTACTTTTAAGCCCATTAATCTCATTAGGCCACTTTTACCCATTAGGAATCTTAGGACACTTAGGCCCATTGGATCCATTAGATCCATTGGGCCCATTAGGCCCATTCATCCCATTAGGCGCATTAGGAAACTTTGGCCACTTAGGCCTGTTGGACCCATTAGGCCCATTGGACCCATTTGGGCCATTGTTCCAATTAGATAACTTAGTCCACTTAGGCCCATTAGGCCACTTAGGCCCATTGGACCCATCAGGCCGATTAGGTAACTTAGGACACTTTGGCCCATTCGGCCCATTCAGCCCATTAGGCCACTTAGGCCCATTCCACCCATTCATCCCATTAGTCCCATTAGACAAATTTGGATGATTAGGCTACTTAGGCCCATTTGACCCATTAGGCCCATTGGGCCCATTAGGCAACTTAGGCCACTTAGGCCCATTCGACCACTTAGACTCATTTAACCCATTAGGCCCATTAGGAAACTTAGGCCACTAAGGACCATCAGGAAACTTGGACCCATTGGACCCATTAGAAATATTGGACCCATTAGGCCCATTAGGCAACTTAGGCCACTTAGGGTCATCAGGCCACTTAGACCCATTAGACCCATTAGGCCTATTAGGAAACTTATGTCACGACCCGTCCTCGGGGCCCGTGCCGTGACTACCCTAAGCCCGCCTTCCATAGGCCAGGGGCTGGCGACTAGCACCAAAGGCGTAAAATCCTGATAACTGGGAAGGCATTGCCTTTATAAAAGAAAACAAGCACCACAGAGTACAAGCGGAAGTAAAACACTAAATACAAAAAGAAGTGCTGAAAATTAAATGGGCCAGAATACAAACCCAAAAGAAAGTACAACTACAACTGAACAAAGTACAACAAAAAAAGACAACAGCTGGAGGGACGGAAGCAGCTCCTGGGTCGTCCTCCTCGGATCCTACCTGAAGGGTAGGTACAGATGGCGCAGCTCCTGGATCGTCCACCACGAATCCTACCTGAAGGGTAGGTACAGATAGCCTCCACAGTGCTCTCGTCCGTCAACCTCCTCCGAGTGTCGTCTCACCGTGAAGTCCACCTCCGGACACTGACTTGTCATGTAGTCCACCTCCGGGTACCGTCCAGTCCTCGAACACTCGGCCTTCGTCAGCACTGCCTGTCGTCTGCAACCAACACAACGAGGTGCGGGCATAGCCCGTGCAGGGATGAGTATAACGATACTCAGTAGGGACCCCGAGACCCTCAAGGTCTCACTAAAACCAACAAGGATAACCACAAGAAGATCTCAACAGATAAACTCTACTTAGGTATATGCCCATAGATATACCTAAGTTATCAAGTAACCCATCTCATTCATGAGGAAACACAAGGATCATGAGATCAACGGATATCCACTACCCAGGTATATGCCCATACATATACCTAAGTTATCAAGTAACCCATCTCAATCATGAGGAAACACAAAGCTCAAAAGTCTCAGCTCAAGCCAGGATTTTCATTATCGAAACCGTAACTACTGAAGAGCTCCGTCTCTAGAGTGTACAGTGGTCCTGTCACGACTCCGAGGTACTGCTCACTAACCTAAGACTGCTGAGGTACTCCTCCTGTCGAGTACCGCGGGTCTGCAGCCAACTACCGGGCGCTCCGTCCGCTGTGAGTCTGTCGCCAAATACCGGGCGCTCCCCCCAATAGCCTACAGAGGTACTCCTCCTGTCGAGTACCGCGGGTTTGCGGCCAACTACCGGGCGCTCCATCCGCCGTGGGTCTGTCGCCAAATACCGGGCGCTCCGTCCACTGGGCTAGTCGACCTACTCCAAATCGAGTCGGTCAAGCAGTCGTCAGGTCTCAGCAGGCTATACGATCTCCGTACTCCGCACGCTCGTCTCCGGGAGGGTCCGCTCCACGAGCTACTGGTCGATACTCCAAGTATCTCAAGGTCCCACGAAGAAGTATCTCAAAGGACCGCCTCGTCATATGGGTCTCAACGCAACAGACGGCGCGTCAATCGGACGCCCGGTCTGTGAGTTATAAGCCTTTTCGTCCCAGGGGCCCGGTTGGTTTTGTGATCAAACCAATCCCGGCCGTATCTCAAATGTACCTCGAACTCCCATAGGGTATACTCATAGGGACCGTTACTCAACGTAATCACCAACGCCGCTGACGGTTTGTCAAACGGACGTCTGGTTTGAAAGATATCAGCTTTTCAGTTCCAGGGGCCCGGTTGGATTTCGGTGCGATCCAACCCGGCCACTATCCATCTGCATCCAATTCTCAGGCGGAGGATGCCAAAAGTTCCGTATCGACAACAGGAACTCAACGTCGCAGACGGCGCGTCAATCGGACGCCCGGTCTGAGAGTTATTGGCTTTTTCGTCCCAGGGACCCGATTGGTTTTTAAGGCAAAACCAACCCGACCGTACTCCACCTGCGTCCAAACCTCAGGCGGAGTATGCCAAAAGATCTGTCTCACTTATAGGAATTCAACGAAACAGACGGCGCGTTAATCGGACACCCGGTCTGTTAGTTATTGGCCTTTCCGTCTCACACCCACCCTGGGAAACTTCCCAGGAGGTCACCCATCCTGATCACTGCTCTAGGCCAAGCATGCTTAACTACGGAGTTTTAACTACGTAGGCTCCCGAAAAGGAAGGTACACCTTGAGTATAGTATACCGAAACGACCGTCTCGATCCAAGGATCGCGTTGCCGTTGACGGCGCGTCGTTCGGAGGCCCGTAGCTCAAGTTACGGGCGTTTGAACGAAAACCGTCCGAAGAAGGGGGTCCGGGCCCGGGGCGACCCGGCCCGACCCCCCCCCCCGGGAGTCGGCCGAACCGGGTCGACCCGACCCGGTCGGACCGGCCTGGTCCGGTTCGGCCGAGCGGCCGAACGGCCTGGCGCCGTGGGGCGCTACCCCCGCGGCCTGGTGGTGCCGCGGCCCCCCCCGCGTGGGGCCGCGCTGAGTCGGGACGCGGCTTCCGCCGCGTCCGAGGGCACCGGACCCGCGCGGCCGCGGGTCCGCTGGTGCCGCTGCCGCCGCGCTGAGTCGCGGCGGCCTGTCCGGCGGCGTGCCGGGGCGCCGCCGCTGCCGGCTGCCGGTGCCGCCGCGCCGGCGATCCGCGCCGCCGGCGAGTTCCGCGGGCCACCGGGATCGCTCCGGTGGTCCGATTTTGTTCCCGCCTACGCCGCTGCTCCTCCCGGGACTCGTCCTTCCCTGCGGAATCGTCAAACATCTGTTGCGGCACGTTCCGTCGTCGCCCGTCAATTCCGTACAAAATGAAGAACAACGGAGGGTCGTCGGGCCGTGTTCGTTTGTCCCGCACCCTCCGCGTTAGAGATAAACAAACGGGAGAAAATTAAGTTCAACACATGAACGCATATCCGAAACAATTTTTAATGAAATAAAATTGTTTCATTAACGGGTTCCTTATTTGAAAGAAAAAAACAATTTTAATAAATTTTAAAATTGTTCACAAAGCCAATTCTTTACTTTTTAAAGAAACAATTACGGGAATATAAAAAGAAAAGGGGGTAATTCCCAAAATAAATCCCTACCTCACCGTCGTTGTCGGATGCGAGGTCGTCGCGGAATTGACCGTCGCGGAAGGAGGTGATCGTCACACCGCGGAAGGGCGTCGCGTCGACGATCTCCGAGGACCAAGAACATACGGATTTAATTAATAATAATTAAATCCATGTTGTTGTTGAAATCCAAAAAGAAAATAAAAAGAAGCGCAACCCCCTACCTTGGTTGTTGTCGATCGAAGGCTGTCGCAGGGTTAGATCGTCACGGAAGAAGCGTCGCGAAGGGAGATCCGTTGGCGTCGCGGTACAAGGCTTCGCGTCGTCGATCTCCGCAGGTATGACGTTCTTCGCGTTCTTCGCGTTCTTCGCGTTCTTCGCCAAAGAAGAACGTTTTCCTCCAAATCCTCTCCACACCACAAGTTTCAACCCAAAATAAAATAAGCTTAAGACTTATTTTATTTACACAACTAAACATTTGAATTTCAAAAGATAAGAAACGAACCATTAATTCGTAGAATTAATTCAACGAAAGAAACAGCTCATTTAATTTACGAAAGAAACAGCCCAATTAAATGGTCTGTTAAGATTTTAAGAAACGCGTCAGTTGACTTTCATTAAGACGGGTTTTCACGGGTGCGTTTCTTAGCGGAAAGAAACGGCGGGGCTCGTGCGGGCCCCACCTCACAAATATCCTACCAAGGGGTAGGATATTTCTGGATAGCATCCTATCCAGTTCAACTCAGTTCAAGCCGCCTTTAAGTGGCTTCAAGTGCCTTCCGAGTGGCTTAAGCGAAATAAAATAAAGTTGTCGCAAAATTATTTTATTTCTTAACTTTAAGCCCGAAAATTAAAAACCACACCCGAGCAAACGCAACTCCGGAAGAGGCGTTTCTAAGCGAATACCGGCGCTGCGATTTTATCGGTGCCCTCAGAATTCGATTCCGGGCACCGGTTCAAAAGTTAGAAAAACCCGCTCGTCCGTTCACTGAACGTACCCGAGCCAAAACTTCGGAAAATGATTCCGGGCACACCGGGCCTCGGAATCAGGTGCCGTCAGAAACTGCGTTCTTGTAAAATTCCAAAGAAAATTAAGAAAAAAAATTTCCTTGAAATTTACGGGTCTTTACATTACTCCCACCACAGGGATTTACGTCCCCGTAAAGCTTCACCACAAACTTAGGGAACCAAAGCGGTACTGAGCACGCATCTGAGCCTTCCGCTCCCATGTGCTCACCTGGAGGTTCCCGCGCTGCCAAAGAAAGTGCACAAGAGGAATCGACCATCCTCCTAGGATCCGCTCCTGTCGATCCTCGATCCCCACAGGAACCTCCGTATAAGACACTCATCGCCACCGTCTAGCTCCTCATGGTCGATGATATGCGAAGGGGTCGAGCACGTATCTCCTCAGTTGGGATACGTGGAAAACGTCGTGCACCTAGTGCAACTGAAGTGGATGGGCCAAGCGGTAAACCACCTCGCCTACCCAGCTGAGGACCTAGAAAGGTCCGTTGAACCTCGAAGATAACTTGCCTCCCAGGCCACATCTCCGTAAACCTCGTCGAGGTGAGACCCGTAAGAAGACGTGGTCGTCATCCTCGAACTCCAGAGGTCTCCATTCCTGTTAGAACTGAAACTCAAAACGACTGCTGCTATGAGGGTAAGGTTGACCAACTCAAGAGTGATCGGTCGCACCCTCCTGTGCAAGAGTTACCCTGCACTGCCTAGGGTTTCCTTTTCCTCCGACCATGGAAAACCCATCCCAACGTTTGCCTAAAACTGTCAATTTGAGTATGAACAGTTATTCCCATTCCATACTCAAACTAACGTCGTAAGGCCTCGACGCTGCCACCAAGAGATTCCAACCAGAACTCTCGCCTCGAGGGTCTGACCACACCGTCGGCGTAAGTGTGATTATCGAGTCTCCTCCCAAGGTATCTCCAGACGTGAGGGTCAAGTCCACAGATTACCGGAAACTCTAGGTCTGGAACAAGATTTGTGGAAGCGAGGAATGATTCATATCGACGTCTGTTACTACAGCAGCTAGTAGTGGACATAGACTGTCCCTTGAATTATTTCTAGAGCCATTGGGTCACACTCCTTGACTGCATGCAGCCGCACTTTTCCTCCGCCCTCCAGCTCCCTGAGCCTGGCGGGAATAACTAAGGCGGGTGGTTGTAGCATGTTAAGATGTACACCACCTCATGCTGCTCTCCTAGCTTTGCCTCCACGTCTGCCGCTTCGCAGACTCATCTCTATTTAAAGCTACCTCTTCTTCAAACATTTAACACGCCCGAGTCTCTAAGACTGGCACTGGTTTCCTGTTTCTTACTGCATTGTGCAGTCTTCATCCAATCCTGGATGAACTGCACCTCCTTTGCATATGATCTGGAAGAGCTGCTAAAATTTCTCCTTTGCCGAAAAGAGAATCCCGGTCTCATCCCCTCTCTAGATGAACCACGCCCATTGCCTAATACAGTCAATCCTGGCATGAAGGATGCATTCATGCCATGGATGACGTCGTAAGGCCTCGACGTAACTACTAAGAGATCCCACTGTCACTCTCGCCTCCAAGGGTCGAGTCACACTGTCGGCATCAGTGTGAGGTCACTGGGTCTCCTCCAGTTGAAATCTCGAAAGTGAGGGTCAAGTCAACAGTTTAACCGGGACCACTCAGTAACATCTCAAAAGAGGACAGGAAGGCAAACATCACAAGATAAGTGTCTTTATTTTATTGCAGCTCATGGTACAAAGACACAAAAACAACATCAACATGGAACTAGAAGTACAAGAGACGTATCCACTAGTTCTGCTCCTGTCCACCTGCTCCAGGATCTCTACTGCCTTGGTGGCTCCTCAAAAGCCTATGGATCAACTGTACGAGGAGTCGGACAGTCACGTGCCAGGTGCCCCTTTCCACTGCACGAGTAACACAGTCTGCTTCTGGCACGCCTGGCTCTGACCCCACCCCGGGTGCCCCGCACCACCGGTCATAAAACCCGAGATCGCCCAACTGCTGGTCCGGTCCTCCTAGACCTCTGCATCATCTTTCTACTGCCCACAGATGACTCGGCTTCTGATCGAAAAACACGCGGCAAAGGCAGCAGCTCCTGAACACGCTCGGGGTGTAGAGCTACTGGCACAAACTCCACCCTGAAGAAGGTCTCGAAGTCTTCCCATGTGAAAGCCATCCCATCGCAAAACTGGAACAAGTGGCTCCACCACCTGCCTGCTGCTTCCTGAAGAAGGCTGGCAGTAAAGGTCACCATGAAGTCTGATGGCGTCCCCACAAGCCTGAAGACTCCCACCACAGCCTCCAGCCAATCCTCAGCCGCCTGTGGGTCCGTCTCTCCCCCGAACCTGGGTGGCCTCTGGCGCTGGAACTCATGCAGTGCGCGCAAGTAGCGGGCATCGCCTACTGCTGGGGCTGGTGGCATCGGTGGCCCAACGTATGGTAGTACCGCTGGCACCTCCGCTGGTGCCTCAACTGCAAGAGGGCCCTGTACCGAAGCCTCGTCACTCGACAGGCTGTCAGCACGCACATCCCTTTGGGCTCTAACTGGTCGTCCGAGAAAAGGCATCCTGAAAGTAAAAACGTAACACGGTCAAACGATTATACCTGGTGAGCTGATCTGGTTTGAGCTGTTTTAAGGGGGGAAACCTTTGAAAACACACACCCAAACAGTGTTTTCGAGCACAAAGTCGAAAATCAGTTGCCAGGGTCCGGGTTTATGGATACGTCGGCCGCCCGCACCAACACTGGACTCCCTGAACTGAAAACCACACTCGGTACCCTTAACACTATTGCTTCACAGAAAGAAAGATCAGAGTCTGCGGTAGAACCGACCACCTCTGATACCAATTGTCACGACCCGTCCTCGGGACCCGTGCCGTGACTACCCTAAACCCGCCTTCCATAGGCCAGGGGCTGGCGACTAGCACCAAAGGCGTAAAATCCCGATAACTGAGAAGGCATTGCCTTTATAAAAGAAAACAAGCACCACAGAGTACAAGCGGAAGTAAAACACTAAATACAAAAAGAAGTGCTGAAAAGTAAATTGGCCAGAATACAAACCCAAAAGAAAGTACAACTACAACTGAACAAAGTACAACAAAAAAAGACAACAGCTGGAGGGACGGAAGCAGCTCCTGGGTCGTCCTCCTCGGATCCTACCTGAAGGGTAGGTACAGATGGCGCAGCTCCTGGATCGTCCACCATGAATCCTACCTGAAGGGTAGGTACAGATAGCCTCCACAGTGCTCTCGTCCGTCAACCTCCTCCGAGTGTCGTCTCACCATGAAGTCCACCTCCGGACACTGACTTGTCATGTAGTCCACCTCCGGGTACCGTCCAATCCTCAAACACTCGGCCTCCGTCAGCACTGCCTGTCGTCTGCAACCAACACAACGAGGTGCGGGCATAGCCCGTGCAGGGATGAGTATAACGATACTCAGTAGGGATCCCGAGACCCTCAAGGTCTCACTAAAACCAACAAGGATAACCACAAGAAGATCTCAACAGATAAACTCTACTTAGGTATATGCCCATACATATACCTAAGTTATCAAGTAACCCATCTCATTCATGAGGAAACACAAGGATCATGATATCAACGGATAACCACTACCCAGGTATATGCCCATACATATACCTAAGTTATCAAGTAACCCATCTCAATCATGAGGAAACACAAAGGTCAAAAGTCTCAGCTCAAACCAGGATTTTCATTATCGAAACCGTAACTACTGAAGAGCTCTGTCTCTAGAGTGTACAGTGGTCCTGTCACGACTCCGAGGTACTGCTCACTAACCTAAGACTGCTGAGGTACTCCTCCTGTCGAGTACCGCGGGTCTGCGGCCAACTACCGGGCGCTCCGTCCGCTGTGGGTCTGTCGCCAAATACCGGGCGCTCCCCCCAATAGCCTACAGAGGTACTCCTCCTGTCGAGTACCGCGGGTTTGCGGCCAACTACCGGGCGCTCCATCCGCTGTGGGTCTGTCGCCAAATACCGGGCGCTCCATCCATTGGGCTAGTCGACCTACTCCAAATCGAGTCGGTCAAGCAGTCGTCAGGTCTCAGCAGGCTACACGATCTCCGTACTCCGCACGCTCGTCTCTGGGAGGGTCCGCTCCACGAGCTACTGGTCGATACTCCAAGTATCTCAAGGTCCCACGAAGAAGTATCTCAAAGGACCGCCTCGTCATAGGGGTCTCAACGCAACAGACGGCGCGTCAATCGGACGCCCGGTTTGTGAGTTATTAGCCTTTTCGTCCTAGGGGCCCGGTTGGTTTCGTGAGCAAACCAATCCCGACCGTATCTCAAATGTACCCCGAACTCCCATAGGGTATACTCATAGGGACCGTTACTCAACTTAATCACCAACGCCGCTGACGGTTCGTCAAACGGACGTCTGGTTTGAAAGATATCAGCTTTTCCGTTCCAGGGGCCCGGTTGGATTTCGGTGCGATCCAACCCGGCCACTATCCATCTGCATCCAATTCTCAGGCGGAGGATGCCAAAAGTTCCGTATCGACAACAGAAACTCAACGTCGCAGACGGCGCGTCAATCGGACGCCCGGTCTAAAAGTTATTGGCTTTTTCGTTCCAGGGGCCCGGTTGGTTTTTAAGGCAAAACCAACCCGACCGTACTCCACCTGCGTCCAAACCTCAGGCGGAGTATGCCAAAAGATCTGTCTCACTTAGAGGAATTCAACAAAACAGACGGCGCGTTAATCGGACGCCCGGTCTGTTAGTTATTGGCCTTTCCGTCTCACACCCACCCTGGGAAACTTCCCAGGAGGTCACCCATCCTGATCACTGCTCTAGGCCAAGCACGCTTAACTATGGAGTTTTAACTACGTAGGCTCCAGAAAAGGAAGGTGCACCTTGAGTATAGTATACCGAAACGACCGTCTCGATCCAAGGATCGCGTTGCCGTTGACGGCGCGTCGTTCGGAGGCTCGTAGCTCAAGTTACGGGCGTTTGAACGAAAACCGTCCGAAGACGGGGGTCCGGGCCCGGGCCGACCCGGCCCGACCCCCCCCCCCCCCCCCGGGCGTCGGCCGAACCGGGTCGACCCGACCCGGTCCGACCCGGTCCGGTCCGGCCAGGGCGCCGCCCGGTCGGTCGGACCGGCTTGGTCCGGTTCGGCCGAGCGGCCGAACGGCCTGGCGCCGCGGGGCGCTGCCCCCGCGGCCTGGTGGTGCCGCGCTGAGTCGGGACGCGACTTCAGCCGCGTCCGAGGGCACCGGACCCGCGCGGCCGCGGGTCCGCGGGTGCCGCTGCCGCCGCGCTGAGTCGCGGCGGCCTGTCCGGCGGCGCGCCGGGGCGCCGCCGCTCCCGGCTGCCGGCGCCGCCGCGCCGGCGACCCGCGCCGCCGGCGAGTTCCGCGGGCCACCGGGATCGCTCCGGTGGTCCGATTTTGTTCCCGCCTACGCCGCTGCTCCTCCCGGGATTCGTCCTTCACTGCGGAATCGTCAAACATCCGTTGCGGCACGTTCCGTCGTCGCCCGTCAATTCCGCACAAAATGAAGAACGACGGAGGGTCGTCGGGCCGTGTTCGTTTGTCTCGCACCCTCCGCGTTAGAGATAAACAAACGGGAGAAAATTAAGTTCAACACATGAACGCATATCCGAAACAATTTTTAATGAAATAAAATTGTTTCATTAACGGGTTCCTTATTTGAACGAAAAAAACAATTTTAATAAATTTTAAAATTGTTCACAAAGCCAATTCTTTACTTTTTAAAGAAACAATTACGGGAATATAAAAAGAAAAGGGGGTAATTCCCAAAATAAATCCCTACCTCGCCGTCGCTGTCGGATGCGAGGTCGTCGCGGAATTGACCGTCGCGGAAGGAGGTGATCGTCACACCGCGGAAGGGCGTCGCGTCGACGATCTCTGAGGACCAAGAACATACGGATTTAATTAATAATAATTAAATCCATGTTGTTGTTGAAATCCAAAAAGAAAATAAAAAGAAGCGCAACCCCCTACCTTGGTTGTTGTCGATCGAAGGTTGTCGCAGGGTTAGATCGTCGCAGAAGAAGCGTCGCGAAGGGAGATCCGTTGGCGTCGTGGTACAAGGCTTCACGTCGTCGATCTCCGCAGGTTTGGCGTTCTTCGCGTTCTTCGCCGAAGAAGAACGCTTTCCTCCAAATCCTCTCCACGCCACAAGTTTCAACCCAAAATAAAATAAGCTTAAGACTTATTTTATTTACACAACTAAACATTTGAATTTCAAAAGATAAGAAACGAACCATTAATTCATAGAATTAATTCAACGAAAGAAACAGCTCATTTAATTTACGAAAGAAACAGCCTAATTAAATGGTCTGTTAAGCTTTTAAGAAACGCGTCAGTTGACTTTCATTAAGACGGGTTTTCACGGGTGCGTTTCTTAGCGGAAAGAAACGGCGGGGCTCATGCGGGCCCCACCTCACAAATATCCTACCAAGGGGTAGGATATTTCTGGATAGCATCATATCCAGTTCAACTCAGTTCAAGCCGCCTTTAAGTGGCTTCAAGTGGCTTCCAAGTGGCTTAAGCGAAATAAAATAAAGTTGTCGCAAAATTATTTTATTTCTTAACTTTAAGCCTGAAAATTAAAAACCACACCCGAGCAAACGCAACTCCGGAAGAGGCGTTTTAAGCGAATATCGGCGCTGCGATTTCATCGGTGCCCTCAGAATTCGATTCCGGGCACCGGTTCAAAAGTTAGAAAAACCCGCTCGTCCGTTCACTGAACGTACCCGAGCCAAAACTTCGGAAAATGATTCCGGGCACACCGGGCCTCGGAATTAGGTGCCGTCAGAAACTGCGTTCTTGTAAAATTCCAAAGAAAATTAAGAAAAAAAATTTCCTTGAAATTTACGGGTCTTTACAACTTAGGCCACTTAACCCCATTGGAACCATTAATCCCATTACACTCATTAGGAAACTTGGGCCACTTCGACCCATTAGGCCACTTAGGCCCATTTGACCCTTTAGGCTGAACGATCCATAATGGGCCAATTAGGCTCATTAGACGCATTGGCCCCATTAGACCACTTAGGCCCAATATGCCCATTAGGCCACTTAGGAACATTAGGCTACTTAGGCCCATTATAACACTTAGACCCATTAGGCCCATTGGGCCCCTTAAACCCATTCAGCCAGTTAGGCCATCTAGCCCACTAGGAAGAATTGGTCATATCCCATTAGGTCATTTAGTCCCAAGGGGTCCAATCATCCCATTCAGCCTATTAGGTCACTTAGGCCACATAGCCCCATTAGGACACTTAATCCCATTCGGCTCCTTAGAACCATTAGACCCATAGTTCCCATTAGGCCCCTTAGGCCCATTAGGCCAATTAGGCTATTGGGCCCATTAGGCGCTATAGGTCACTTAGGCCCAATAGTCCCATTAGGACTATTCGGTCACTTAGGCCACTTAGGCCTATTAGGCCCCTTAGGCCCCTTAGGCCCCTTAGACCCATTAGTCCCATTGGTCCCATTAGGCCCATTGAGCCCATTAGGCCTATTAGGTGCATTAGGCCACTTAGGCATATTCATCCACTTTGGCCCATTATTCCCCTTAGACCCATTAGGCTCATTGGGCCCATTAGGCACATTAGGTACATTAGGGCAATTTGGCCATTAGGACCATTAGGCTGAATTGACCATAATGGGACCATTATGCCACTTAGGGTCATTAGGCCCATTAGTCTATTAGACATATTAGGCTGAATTGGTTATAATGGACCCATTAGGCCACTTAGGCCCAATAGGCCCATTAATACCATTAGGCCCATTCGGCCCATCATCCCACTTAGGCCCAACTAGTCCACTCAACCCATTAATCCCATTAGTCCTATTAGTCCGAATGAGGCTTAATGGACCCATTAGGAAACTTATGCCCAATAGGCCCATTTGGACCATTAGACCACTTTGGCCACTCAGGCCCATTGGGACAATTTGTCTCAGTGGACCCATTAGGCCCATTAATCCCATTAGGCCCATTATACCCATTAAGCCACTTAGGCCCAATTGGCCGATTAGGCCACTTAGGGCTATTTGGCCCATTAGGCCACTTAAGCCCATTAGAACCATTTGTCCCATTATGACCATTTGTCCACTTAATCCCATTAGACCCATAAGGCCACTTAGGCCAATTAGGCCCATTTGATTCTTATTCCCATTTGTCTATTTAGGTCAATTTAGGTCATTTAGGCCAATTTTTCTAACTAGGCCATTTAGGCCATTTAGGTCAATTAGGCCGTTTAGGCCAATTTAGGCCATTTAGGCCAATGAGACCAATTCAGGCCAATTTAGGCCCTTTAGGGAATTTAGGCCAATTAGAATATTTAGTCCATTTAGGCCAATTAATCCAATTATTCCAATTATACCCATTAGGCCAATTAGTCCAATTAAAAATTTTAGTTCATTTAGTCCATTTAGGCCAATTTTGATCATTTAGGCTAATTAGTCCATTTAGGCCAATTTTGGTCATTTAGACTATTTAGGCCAATTTTGACCATTTTGACCAATTCATCCAATTATGCCATTTAGTCCAATTTAGAAAATTTAGACCAATTATGTCAATTAGTTTGATTAGTCCATTTAAGCTGATTAGGTCAATTTTGACAATTTGGGCCAATTAAGCCAATTATGCAATTTAGGCAATTTAATCTAATTAGACCATTTAGGATAATTTTTTCCATTTAAGAAATTTAGACCAATTTAGGTCATTTAGGCCAATTTGGCCAAATAGGCCAATTAGATAATTTAGGCAATTTAAGCCAATTATGCCATTTAGGCCAATTTAGGCCATTTAGACCAATTAGGCAAATTAGACCAATTTTTACCATTTAGGACATTTAGGAAAATTAGTCCATTTAGACCAATTTATCTCATTTAGACCAATTAGGAAAATTATACCAATTAGGAAATTCAAACCAATTAGACCAATTAGGCCATTTAGGCCAATTTATGCCATTTAGGCCAATTTAGGCCATTTAGATCAATTTAGGCCACTTAGGACAATTAGACCAATTAGGTTATTTAGGCTATTTACTACAATTAGGCCATTTATTACAATTATATAAATTAGTCCATTTAGGTTATTTAGGCCAATTAGACCATTTAAACCATTTAGACCAATTTCGTCCATTTTGACCAATTAGGCCAATTTAGGCCATTTAGGCTAATTTAGGCCAATTAGTATAATTAGACCAATTAGGCCAATTAATCCATTTAGGCCTTTTAGAACAATTAGTCCAATTATTCCATTTAGTCCAATTAAGAAATTTAGGCCAATTAGGCCAATTAGACCATTTAGGCCAATTAATCAATGTGGTCATTTAGTTCATTTAGTCCATTTAATCCAATTAGTCCATTTAGTCCATTTGGGTCATTTAGGCCAATTAGGCCAATTATACAATTTAGGTTATTTAGACCAATTTAGGTCATTTAGGCCATTTGGGCTAATTTAGGTCATTTAGGCTATTTAGGCTAATTTAGACCATTTAATCCAATATGGCCAATTAGTCCATTTAGGCCAATTTAGGCCATTTAGGCCAATTATCACAATTTTTAAATTTAAGAATATTTAGTAAATTTAGGTCATTTAGGTCAATTAGGCCATTTAGGACAATTAGACCAATTAAACAATTTAGGGAATTTAGGTCAATGAGGCCAATTAGGTTAATTTAGGTCATTTATGCCAATTAGACCATTTAGTCCATTTAGGCCATTGATCACAATTTAGGTCATTTAGGCCAATTAGAAAAATTAATAAAATTATTTAACTTATGAAATTTATGCCAATTAGTCCATTTAGAAAAATTTAGACCATTTAGACCAATTAGGCCAATTTTGGTCATTAAGGCCAATTTAGGCCATTTAGGCTAATTTGACCATTTTGGCCAATTAGTCCATTTAGGAAATGTGGATAATGCATTATGAAGTGACACAAAATACATAGACTTTCAGGTACGAGTACTCGTAAAAAGATGAGGCTTCTTCTCCTGAAGTTCGCACTTGGTAATCTCTAAGACAGGAGATTATGAGAGCAGACTCTTCAGTAGGAATTCTGTATGTTTTGATGTCATATAATTTTCCTATCTATGAGAGTGTGTGATGGTCCTTATACTTTAAGATTATTATTAAATAATGTCACAACTTTCATACTCAGATGTATGCCGTAAACCATGATAATAATAGCTCATCTGAAATTTGGATACGTTGGGTGTGTCATGAGTGATATGTCATTAATGAATAAGTTGAGGAAAGATTTGTCATTTCCAGATTTATAGAATTTGATATTTCAACCCTTTGATTGGAATAAATCCATCGTATTAAATTCCATGGCCAAGGTGTAATAGTGTGTTTATTTCAGATAGTCAATGGAAGACATATTCAACATATAGGTTAGTGACATGGACTTGAAACCTTCTAGATGAGATATTGTGACAAAGAGATTATATTACACAGTGAGCATTCATATGTGGTTTTCGATGCTGCGACATCAAGTTCTTTCTCTTGGATGTCTTGACCCCTTGCTAGATAGTAGTCTTGGACTTTAGGCAAGTCTGCCTAATGCCAATGAGAAGGAATCCTAGAGGGTCACACACTAAGTGTTTTCATTTATCTAGATTAAATTCTATTTGTGTTTAATTAATGGAATAAATATTATTATCATGTCTTAGGAATAATTTTATTCAATTTATATTGATCGCATAAAGTAAATAAATACTTATTCTCCGACATGTGAATAAAATATTTATTTTATTTATTGAATATTTTAATAAATATTTATTCTTTATATTGTAAATAAAATATTTATTTATGAATAAAAAATTTATTCAGTTGTTCAATAAATGATAGAGGAGTGTGAACGGACCAAGACTGAGTCCATTGAAAAATATTAATTAACAATACCATTATATAATTTTTTTTATTGTGCAAGTTGGCGTGGGCCACAAAAAAATAATAATTATTATGCGGTATGAGATTTATTGAAGTTAATTAATGTTATTTAATGGATGATATGAAATTAAATAATATTTTAACTTAAATATCAACTCTATAAATATATGGCTATCTCAATTGTGTAGAGAATCCAAAAATTGATAATAGAAAATTGTTGTGCACAACAAATTCTCTCTCAACTCCTCCTATCCCTCACTCAAGAACGAGAAGTTCAAGAAAGATTTCTTCAAGGCCAAAGAATGAGTGATCAAGAACGAACAAAATTAGATATTGGACTCACTGCACTAGCACCTGGAGATCGAGTGGTGTTTCTTGGATATCATAGGATCATGTGTGGATATCCGTTATAGGGATTTTATCCTAGGATCCTCACAGTGTAATGATGGTAACCTGAAAGGGAATTTTTAGATGATCAAAATTCACTAACGAAGAAAGTACCTAAGCGCAGGTATTTATTTCTTTAAATATTGAATAAATTAAATTTAAATTTGACAAGAAATATCCTCACTCTTGGTTTTAGGCAATTATTTTTAAAATAAATTTTAATACATCATTTATATTTACATGCTTCTGTTATGCCTGAAACCACCAACACCACCACTGATACCGTCGCATCCTTCTTCGTACCACCCACCCAACTGCCACTGCCACCGCCGCCATCATCAGCTCGACCTCCACTAGTACCCTCATTGAAATCACTCGAGGTATCATATATGGAGTGCATTGATGTCATACAAGAATCAAAATTAATTTCAATCTCTGAGGGATGTGGTGGATTTATAACTGACGTATATTTCAGGAAGTTATCGGTGAACAATTTACTTCTTTCACACTCCCTTATATCTATTTTTTGGCATCATCTACTTCTGTATGATAATTTTTCAGCTTGGGGTTCTGATAGGTTTGAGAGGCACTCGATGAGGGCCAATACCTAGTGGGGATGATGTTTTTCATGGTTCGACATCAGACTCTCATATGGCGCTCATCACCTAATACTTGTCTCAAATGATCATTTCGCCAAAGTTTCTATCTTCTTTCTCATCAAGGGCCTCTAGGATACAGTGTTGGAAATATAAACAAGATATTTAATTATGAATTATGTATCAACATTTGAAATATTAATAAAAAAACTTACAATATTTTCTTGTGTTTGTGTATCTACAGCTCTTCTATAATTTTTCTTCCTAGTCAAGGAAAATAATTTTGCTTGAGGCACACGATGTTCGATACCAAATTCCTCTTGATGAAAATGAAATTGATTAGTATAATACTACATTGTTGAATAATATGAAGGTGATAAACCAAGAATGAATAAAAATTGTAGATGTTGAAGAAATCATTAAAATGAATAAGCATCTAAATATACATTTAATTAGAAATTTAATACTAGTGACATAACATAAACAATACATACTAATTAGCATGATAAACATTTGTATGCTATGGATTCCACTTGTATATTCATTTCAGTCTAATTCCATTTATGTTGTGTAATTTGGTTATTTGGTCAGTTGGTAATTTTGATCATTTGTACATTTGGTTATTTAGCTAATTGGCCGATTAGGCCATTTAGTAAAATTAAGAAAATTAGGCAAATTAGTCTAATTAGGTCATATAGGCCAATTAGTCAATTTATAAAAATTAGGTCGTTTGGGCCAATTAGGTCATTATTCCATAGGAAAATTAGGAATTTAATCCATTTAGGCCAATTAGCTCATTAGGTCATTTAGGACATTAGTCCATTTAGACCAATTAGGCTAATTAGACCATTTAGGTCAATTAGGTCAATTAGTCTAATTAGACAATTTAATCCAATTAGATCCTTTAATCCATTTATACCAATTAGGCCATTTAGAACAATTAGGTAATTTATCAAAATTAGTCCATTAGACTATTTATACCAATTTGGCCATTAGTCCATTATCCCATTAGTCCATTACACCATTAGTCCAATTGGTCATTTGGCGATTTGACCATTTATGCCAATTTTGGACAATTAGGCCAATTAGGCTAATTAGGACAATTAGACCACTTGATCCAATTGAACCATTTAATCCAATTGAATCATTTAATTCATTTCAATCTATTAAACCATTTAGACCCATTTGGTAGTTTAGGCCAATTTAGGCCAATTAGGCCAATTAGGTCAATTAGGCCATTTAGGCCCATTAGACCATTTAATCAAATAACACCATTTAATCTATTTAGACTAATTAGTCCATTTGGACCAATTAGTTCATTTATGTCAATTAGGAAATTATTCCAATTATTCCATTAGGCTATTAGGCCATTTGGCTATTTAGACCAATTAGGTCATTTAGTTCATTAGGTCATTTAGGTCATTAGGCCATTAGCCCATTAGTTCAGTGGGCCATTAGGCTAATTGGTCATTTGGTCATTTGGCCATTTAGACCAATTTAGACCAATTTAGGCCAATTAGAACAAAAAAATCCAAAAACCAAGAACCAAAACACTATATATAATACACTAATAGCTAAGGCCTAATGAGGCCCATTAGGTCACTTAGGCCCATTCGCCCCATTTGGATCAATAGGCCACTTAGGCCCATCATTCAGCCACTTAGGTTCATTAGGCCCATTAGGCTTATTTGGACACTTAGGCCCATTAGGCTCATTAGGCCACTTAGGCCCTTTAGGCCCATTATGCCACTTAGGACCATTAGGCCAATTCATTCCACTCAAACCATTAGTCCCATTCAAACCATTAGGAAACTTAGGCCCATTACGATGGTTAGGCTGCTTAGGCCTATTAGGATCATTATGCCGATTGGGCCACTTATGCTCATTATGCCCATTAGGCCCATTAGGCCACTTAGGCCCAATTGGACCATTAGGTCCATTGGTCCTCTTAATACCATTGGGCAGATCAGGCCACTTAGTATCATTGGTCCACTTAGGCTCATAAAGGCTCATTAGGCCCATTAGGCACATTAGGCCCATTAGGCCACTTAGGCCCATTAGACTCACTAGGTATATTCGGCCCATTAGGCCAATTAGGCCACTTAGGTACATTTAGACCATTAGGTCCATTAGGCTGATTAGGACACCTGGGCCCATTAGGCCAATTAGGCCACTAAGGCCCATTAGGCCCACTAGGACCATTAGGCACATTCAGCCCACTAGGGCAATTATGCCCATTAGCCCCATTGCACCATTAGTCCCATTAGCCCACTTAGGCCCATTAGGCCCATTAGACCACTTAGGTCCATTAAGCCCATTAGCCCACTTAGGCCACTTAGGCCCATTCAAACACTTAGGACCATTAGCCCACTTTGGTCCATTGAGACCACTTGGGCCATTTGGCCCCATTCGCCCCTTAGGCAACTTAGGTCCATTTGGCCCATTTGGCCTCTTAGGACATTTAGTACCATTAGGACACTTAGACCCATTGAGCCCATTAGGCCTGTTTGGCCCCTTAGGCAACTTAGGACGGTTAGGCCCATTAGGCCACTTAGGCCCCTTAGGTCCATTAGGCCACTTAGTCCCATTGAGCCCATTAGGTCCATTAGTCCCCATAGGTCACTTATGCCACTTAGGCCCATTAGAACCATTAGGCCACTTAGCACCATTATGCGAATTAGGACCACTAAGACCATTAGGCCACTTAGGCTGCTTAGTCCCATTAAGTCCATTAGGCCACTTAGGCCCATTAGACCCATTAGCCATTGGGTCCATTAGGCATATTAGCCCAATTGGGCCACTTAGGCCCATTAGGCCACTAAGGCTCATTAGGTCCATTAGGTAACTTAATCCCATTAGACCACTTATGTACATTAGGCCCATTGGGCCCATTGGGCCACTTAGACCCACTCATCCACTTACGCCAATTAGACCCACTAGGCCCTTTAGGCCACTTGGGCCACTTATGCCCATTAGGCTGATTCGGCCCATTAGGCTGATTCGGCCCATTAGGCCCATTGGCCATTAGGCCCATTAGGCCCACTGATCCCATTATGAAACTTCATCTCATTAGGCCACTCAGGCCAATTAGGCCCATTAGGCCACTTAGGCCCATTAGGCCCATTAGGCCACTTTGGCCCATTAGACCCCCCAAATCATTTTTTAAAATTTCATAAAAGCCACTTTGAGGAAAAATTGGGATTCGTACACCATACAACATGAAACGTATCGAAATTTCAAAAATAGTCTACATATTTAAAATTTGAAATTAGTATCATCACCGTGGGAACCATCGTATGAGCGACAGATCCTGCAAATCACGTAGCAACTACATTGAAGATAACACGTTGAAGAAGTTGTCACCGTCATCATCACATTTTTTCATCATCACCACATTTTCATCGACACTAAACATCATTTTCATAACAATTATCTCCAGAGTCACCACATTGCTGGAGGGAACACCACCTTTGTCGTTGTCGACCATCATCGTCAGAGCCGAGAACCAGATCAAAACGAACCAGGAAGTGCACTAATCACCACTGATGTCTTCATATGTCCATCATAGAACTCCAACATCACTGCCAAAAAACCATCAAAACAGAACATCACAACCATTAGAACCATTAAATATGGTCCATTCTCCCTCCTGGAGATCCTATGCCCCTCGATCCGCACCTCCCAGAACCTCCATGAAGACTCATACACCAGACTGACAAGGAAAAGAGAATAGCAAGGATGAGTAGATGGAGGCCTCGGTAGGGTAGAAAGCCAGAAACCACATTGGTAAAAAAAATATAGAACCAACAACAGAGAAACAAAATCAATCCCAAACAAAAACACCATACGAGACCTTAATCTACATCCGAAAAATATAGAAGGATCTAAATAGAGTAATGAACCCGAGTTGAGGCCACTATCAGTGCTACTCCATCACCATCCCAAGTAGGCCTAGATCCCAAATCAAGCTCGAACAAAGTGGAGTCCAATGTGATGGGTAGGCCATCATTGGTAGAGGAAAAAGAAGGAATCAGACAAACTCACCAGTTATGACCCAAGCCATCTAAAACACCCGCACACACATACCTAGAATGGGGGTCTGATGGGTAGGGATAGATCGAAATAGGGGTGGTGAGTGATGCATGATGACCACACCAAAAAAATCCACATCATTCGAGAAGGAAGAAAAAGAAATAAAGATAAATAAGAGGATGGACCAGGTGAAGTGGGACCATCATCGTCGAGCAGACCCTTAAAACCCTATGAGGGGAAGAGGAGCTAGAAAGAGCATTAATATCGAAAAGAGTGTGGATCCATTAGGATTATTCATTATGCACATGTCCTATTAGACCATTTTGGACCATTAGACCCATTTTTACCATTACGAACATTAGGCCCATTCGACCACTTAAGCCCATTAGTCCCATTGGGCCACTTCATCCCATTAGGCCCATTCATCCCATTAAGCCACTTAGGGTCATTTGGCCCATTAAACCCATTAGATTAGGCCCATTAGTCCACTTAGGCCCATATGACCCAATATTCCCATTAGGCCAATTAGACCCATTCAGCCACTTTAGGCCCATTAGACCCATTACTCCACTTAAGTCCTTTAGGCCATTTTGGACCATGAGGCACATTAGGCCAATTAATCCACTTAGGCCCATTCGGCCTATTAGGCCACTTAGGCCCATTAGGCCAATTTGTCCCACTAAGCCCATTGGATTAGGCCCACAAGGCCACTTATACCCATATGGCCCATTAGGCCCATTATGAAAATTAGCCCAATTAGGCCCATTATGAACATTAGGACCACTAAACCCATTAGTTCACATAGGCCCATTAGGCCACTTAGGACTATTAGGCCACTTAGGCCCATTAGTCACTTAGGCCCCTTATGCCCCTTATGCCACTTAGGCCCATTCGGTGCATTAGGCCCATTAGGCCACTAAGGCCTATTATACCAGCTAGGCCCATTAGGCCCATTAAGAATATTAGACCATTTAGGCCCCTTAGGCCACTTAGGCCCATTCGGCCCATTAGGCTCCTTACACTCGTTAGGCCGCTTAGGCTGATTAGGCCACTTAGGCCCATTCATCCCATTAATCCCATTACACCACTTAGGACCATTCGACACATTAGGCCCATTAGAAAACTAAGGCCCATTAGACCCATAAATCCCATCAGGTCACTTAGGCCGCTTAGGCCACTTAGTCCTCTTATGTCCATTAGGCCACTTATGCCCATTAGGCATATTAGTCCTCTTAGGCCCCTTAGGATACTTAGGAACATTAGGCCACCTAGGCCAATGAGGCCCATTAGGCCTATAGGGCCCATCAAGCCCATTAGTCCCATTAAGCCACTTAGGCCCCTTAGGCCACTTAAGCCTATTCAGACCATCAAGACCATTAGGACACTTAGGCCCATTAGGCCACTAAGGATCATTAGGCCACTTAAGCCCATGAGTCCACTTAGGCCCATTCAGCCTATTAGGCTCATTAAGCTACTGATTCCCATTAGGCCCAGAAGGCCACTTAGGACCATTTGGCCCATTTGGCCCATTAATCCACTTAGGCCATTGAGCCCCATTAATCCCATTAGGCCACTTAGGCCCATTAGGCCCATTTATTCCATTAGAACCATTAGGCCACTTAGGACCATTAGGCCCATTAGGCTAGTGAGGTCTATTCAGCACATTAGGCCACTTAGGCCAATTATCCCACTTAGGCCAATTAGGCCTGTTAGGCCACTGAGGCCCATTAGTCTAATTTGGCCACTAAGGCCCATTAGGCCCAATAGGTACATTAGGCCCATAATTACCATTAACCCATTAGGTCCATTAGGACACTTAGGCCCATTAGTCCACTTCATCTAATTAGGCTAATTCAGCCACTTTGGCCTATTAGGCCCATTATGCCACTTAGGCCCATTAGGCCCATTAGGCCACTTAGGCCCATTAGGCCCATTAGGCCACCTAGTCCCATGAGGCCACCTATTCCCATTTGGACCATTAGGCCCATTAGGCTACTTCGTCCCATTATGGTACTTAAGCCCATTAGGCCCATTAGGCCACTTAGGCTCATTTGGCCACTTCATCCCATTAGGCCCATTATTTCTATTCTCCCCATTAGGCCCATTCACTCACTTAGTTCCATTAGGTCAGTTAGTCCCATTTGGCCCATTAGGCCACTTAGAGCCAATAGGCCCATTAGGACACTTAGGCCCATTAGTCCAATTTTCCCACTTTGGCCCCATAGGCCCATTATGCTCATTAGGACCATTATGCTCATTCATCCATTTTGGACCAATAGAACCATTAGGCCACTTAGACCCATTAGACCCATTTGGAAACTTATTACCATTAGTCCACTTAGGTCCATTATGCCACTTAGTCCCAGTAGGCCCATTAAACCATTAGGCCTAGTAAGCCCATTAGGTCCAGTAGGCTCATTGGTCCACTTAGGCCCATTAGGCCCATTAGGCCACTTACTCCCATTATTCCCATTCATCCACTTAGTCGCATTAGGAGCATTCGTCCCATTAGGTCCATTAGGCCCCCTTAGACCCGTTAGGCCCATTTGGAAACTTTGGCCCTTAGGCCCATTTGAACCATTTGACCCATTAGGCCCATTTGTCCCATTAGACCCATTCAGGCCATTAGGCCCATTATGACCATTAGGTCACTTAGGAACATTAGACCGCTTTAACCCATTAGTCCCATTTTAACACATTTTCCCCATTCATCCATTAGGCCATTCGGGCCATTAGGCCATTCGGGCCATTAGGCCTATTCAGGCCACTTAGGCTCATTCGGGCACTTAGACCCATTAGGCCACTTAGGCCCATTAGACCACTTAGTCCCATTATATTAATTAGGAACATTAGTCCACTTAAGCCCATTTGGACCATTCAACTCATTCGTTCCATTAGGAACATTAGTCCACTTTGGTAATTTAGGCCCACTAGGCCACTAAGGCCCAATAGGCCCATTTGGAAACTTGGGACCATTACAACACATAGGCCCATTAGTCCCATTCAGTTTATTAGGCCGATTAGGCCACTTAGACCAATTAGGAAAATTAGGACCATGAGGCCACTTAGTCCCATTAGGCTCATCAGGACACTTAGGCCCATTAGGCCCATTAGCCCACTTAGGCCCATTCAGCCCATTTGGCCAGTTGATCCCCTTAGGCCCATTTAGATCATTCATCCACTTGGTCCCATTAATCCCATTAGGCCACATTGGCCCATTAGTACAATTAGGCTCATTAGGCCACTTACACCCATTAGGCCCATTGGGCCACTTAAGATCATTCGACTACTTAGACTCATTAGCCCCATTTGTCCACATAGACACATTTAGCCACTTAGGACAGTTCTCCCCATTAGGCCACTTAGGCCCATTCGGCCACTTAGGTCCATTAGGCCACTTTGGCCCATTATACCCTTTAGGACAATTAGGCCACTTTGGCCCATTCGACCCATTTATCCATTAAGGCCCACTGGGCCCATTAGGACACCTCGACCTATTATTCCCATTTGGACACTTCATCCCATTACGCCTAATGAACCACTTAGGCCCATTGAAGCCATTAGGCCCATTGATCCACTTAGACCATTAGGATCATTCGTTCGCTTAAGCCCACTAGCCCATTAGGCCCATTAGGCCTATTAGTCCTGTGAGGCCACTAATTCTCATTAGGCCACTAAGGCCCATGAGGCCACTTAGGCCTATTATGCCTATCAGGCCACTTAGCCTCATTCGACCCATTAGGCCACTTATGCACATTGCGACACTTATGTCCATTCGGCCCATTCGACCACTTAGGCCAATTCATCCCATTAATCCACTTAGGCCCATTAGGCCCATTGGGAAACTTAGGCCTACTAGGAAACTTATTCCCATTAGGTTGATTAATCCACTTAGGCTCATTAGGCCCATTAGGCCACTTAGGCCCATGAGGACCATTAAGCCCATTAGGACGATTAGGCCACTTAAACCCATTAGGACCATTAGGCACACTAGGACCATTTGGCCCATTAGACCCCTTAGACCCATTAATCACATTAGTCTGATTAGGAAACATAGGCCCATTAGGCCACTTAGGTCCATTTGGCGCATTAGGCCACTTAGGGTAATTAGGACCATTCATACAATTAGGCTCATTAGGCCCATCAATCCCCTAGACCCGTTAAGCTCATAAACCCATTAGGCCACTTAGTCCCATTAGGCCACTTAACCCCATTAGGAAGATTAGGAGACTAAGCCCCATTAGGCCACTTAGGCCCACTAGGCCCATTAATCCCATTAGACTGATTAGGCCACTTAGGTCCATTGGGCCACTTAGGTCAATTAGGCCCATTAATCCCATTTGGACGATTAGGAAACTTTGACCCATTAGGCCACTTTAGAACATTAGTCCACTTAGGAAATTAGGTCTATTAGGCCCATTATGCCCATTAGGCCACCCACACCCATTTGGTCCATTGGGCCCATTATGCCCATTATGCCGATTATGCAACTTTGGCCCATTAGGCCACTTCAACCCATTAGACACTTTAGACCCATTAGGCCACTAAGTCTAATTAGGCCTATTAGGCCCATTTGGACTGTAGGCCCATTAATCCCATTAATCCCATTAGGTCACCTAGGCCCATTAGGCTACCTAGGCCCATTATTCCCCTTAGACCCATTAGGCCCCTTAGCCCAATTACACACATTATGCCCATTACACCCATTAGGCCGCTTAGTCCCATTAGGGCACTTAGGCCCTTTAGGCCCCTTAGGCCCATTATGCACATTAGTCCACTTAGGCTAATTAGGACCATTCCTACCATTAGTCCCATTGGGCCCCTAGGGTCGTTAAGCCCCTTAAGCCCATTATTCCACTTAGGACCATTAGCCCACTTAGCCCCATTCGGCCGATTAGGCGACTAAGGCCCATTAGGACACTTAGGTCCACTAGTCCCACTAAGCCCATTAGGCCGATTAGGCCACTTAGGCCCATTAGGGAAATTAGTCTCATTAGGCTCATTAATCCCATTAGGCCGATCAGACAACTTTGGCCCGTTAGGCCACTTTGGAACATTATTCCACTTACGCCAATTAGGCCCATTTAGTCCATTAGGCCCATTAGGCCCATTAGTCCACCTAGGCCCATTTGGCCCATCCGGCCCATTGGGCCCATTATGACCATTAGGCCGATTAGGAAACTTTATCCCATTAATCCACTTCAATTGATTAGGCCCATTATACCCATTAAGCCATTGAGGCTAGTTAGGCCCAGTAGGCCCATTTGGACCCTATGTCAATTAATCCCATTAAGCCCATTAGGCCACCTAGGCTGATTAGGTATCTTAGTCCCATTATCCACCTTATGCCTATTAGTCCCATTAGGCCCATTATGCCCATTATGCCCATTACGCACATTTTGCCCATTAGGCCACTTAGGCCCATTAGACCGCTTGGACCCATTAGGTCGTGGAGGCCAATTCATCCCATTAGGCCCATTTTTTCCCTAGTATCATTAAGCACATTAATCCCATTAGGCCACCCAGTCCTATTAGGCCACTTAGGCCCATTAGGCCCCTTAGGTCCATTAGTCCACTTAGGCCCATTAATCCCATTAGGCCCATTAGGACCATCAAGCCCATTAAGTCGATTAGGCCACTTAGGCCCATTAGGCTCATTAGGTTACTTAGTCTCATTTGCACCATTATGCCCATTAGGCCAAATAAGCCCATTTGGTACCTAGGCCCATTAATCCCATTAAGCCCATTAGGCCCATTAGGCCCACTCAGCCCCTTGGTCCCATTTGGACCATTAGGCCACTTAGGCCCATTTGGCCCATTAGGCCACTTACTCCCATGAGGTCCATTAGGCCCCTTAGGTATATCCAACCTATTCGGCCCATTCGGCCACCTAGGAAAATTAGGCCCATTCGACCACCTTGGTCGATTTGGGCAATTATGCCACTTAGGCCCAATTGTTTGATTAGGCAGATTAGGCCACTTAGGATCATTAGTCACATTAGGCCAATTGGACACTTAGTCCCACTAGACACATTAGGCCCATTCGACCAATTAGGCCACTTAAACCCATTTGGCCCATTTGGCCACTTAGGTTCATTAGGCCCACTAGTACCGTTAGGCCACTTTGGCCCTTGAGGCCCATAAGGCCCGCTAGGAACATCAGTCCACTTAGGCCTATTAGGTCCATGAGCCTACTTAGGACCTTTAGGCCACTTGGACCATTAGGCCCATTCTTCCACTTAGGTCCATTAGTCCCATTAGGCCAATTGGGACCATTCATCCACTTAGGCCCATACATCCCATTCGGCCCATTATGCCCATTGGGCCTATTAGACCCATTAGTCCCATTAGTCCACTGAGGCACATTCAGTCCATTATTCTCATCAAGTCCATTAGGCCACTTAGGCCCACTAGACCACTTAGGCCCATTATTCCCATTAGGTCTCTTAGGCCATTTACATTCATTCACCACATTAGGCCCAACATACCCATTAGGCCACTTAGGGCAATTAGGGCCATTAGGCCCATTCGGACCATTCAGACCATTCGACCCACTTCTTCCCATTATGCCCATTGGGCCTACCGGACCCATTGGACCCATTAATCACATTCGACAATTGAGGTCCATTGGGACCATTAGGCAAATCAAGTCCATTAGTCCCCTTAGCCCCATTAGGCTCACTCAGCCCATTAAGAAACCTAGGCCCATGAGGCCCTTTGGGCCACTTAGACTAGTGAGGTCCATTAGGCCCATCAGAACCATTTGGTCAATTAGACCCATTAGGCCCATTAGCCCAATTAATCTACTAAGGCCCATTGGGAAAATTAGGCCAATTAGACCCATGAGTCCAATTAGGCCACCGAGGTCCATGAGGCCCATTAGACCCATCAGGCCCATTAGTCCACCTAGGCCCATTAGGTCCATGAGGCCCATTAGGCCACTTAGGCCAATTAGGCCCATGAGGACACTTAGGCCTATTCAACCCATCAGGCCCATCAGGCACATCATTCTACTTAGGCCCATTAATCCCATCTGTCCCATTAGGCTAGTTAGGACCATTCGGGTCATTAGGCCACTTAGACCCATTAGGACCTTGAGGCCCATTAGGCCCATTAGGCCACTTAGGTCCACTCGGCTCATTAGGCTGATTGGTCCACTTAGGACCATTTGTCTCTTTAGGCCACTTAGGCACATTAGGCCCATTAGGCCCATCAGGCCCATAAGACAACTTAGGCTCATTAGGCCCATTAGGACCATTAGGAAACTTCAGCCCATTTGGCTCATTAGGCCACTTAGTCCCATTAGGCCACTTTTTCTAATTAGGCCACTGAGGCCCATTAGGCCACTTAGGCCCATTGACACATTTATCCACTTAGGCCCATTAATCCCATTAGGCCACTTAGTCCACATAGGCCGATTAGGATCATTATGCCATTGAGGCCCATTAGGCCACTCTGGACCATTAGGCCACTTAGGAAACTTAGGCCCATTAGACCCATTAGGCCACTAAGAACCATTAGGCCACTTCGACCCATTAGGCCACTTAGGCCCATTAGGCCGATTAGGCCACTAAGGCCCATTAGGCCACTTAGGCCCATTAGGCCCATTAGGCCCATTAGAACCATTAGGACTATTAGGCCACTTTGGCCACTTTGGCGCATTAGGACACTTAATTCCATTAGTCTCATTAATCAAATTAAGCCACTTAGTCCCATTATGTCCATTGGGCCCATTCCGCCACTTCGGCCCATTCAACCACCTAGACCCATTAAGACCATTAGACCACTTATGCCCATTATGCCACTTAGGAGCATTATGCCCATTAGGCCACTTAGGCCCATCATTCCACTTAGGCCCATTGGTCCACTGAGGATCATTCAGCCCATTAGGCCATTGAGGCCCATTAGGCCCATTCGGACACTTAGGGCCACTTGGTCGATTAATCCCATTAAGCCGATGAGGCCACTTAGGTCCATTAGGCCACTTAGCCTATTAGCCCCCTTAGGCCCATTAAGCCTGTTAGGCCAATTAGGAAACTTTGTCACATTAGGACACTTAGGATCATTAGGCCACTTACGTTAATTAGGCCCATTAGGCTCATTCAGCCCATTTGGCCCCTAGGCTCGTTATGCCCATTAAGCCCATTAGGCCACTTAGGACCATTAGGCCACTTAGGAAAATTAGACCGATTAGGATACTAAGGCCCATTAGGCCACCTAGGTCCACTAGGCCCATTAAGCCTGTTAGGCCGATAAGGCCACTTAGGCACATTAGGACACCTAGGCCCATTCGACCCATTTGGACCAACTGGTCCATTAGTCCAATTAATCCCATTAGGTGAATTAGGAAACTTTGGCCCATTAGGCCCCTTAGTCCCATTATGTCTATTATGCCCATTAGGCTAATTAGTCTAATTAGGCCCATTAGTCCCATTAGGCCACTTAGTCTCATTCGGGTGATTAGGCCCATTTGGCCTATTAATCCCATTAGGTCAATTCAGAAACTTTGGCTCATTAGGCCACTTAGGCCCATTTGGCCACTTAGGCCCATTTGGACCATTTGGCCCATTAGTCCCATTGGGCCACTTAGGCCCATTTGGCCCATTAGGCCACTTAAGCCACATAGGCCCATTAGGATCATTAGGTCCATTAGACCCATTATGCCACTTAGGCCCATTAGGCCCACTAAGCCCATTCATCCCATTCGTCCCATTCATCCCATTAGGCCACTTCGACCCTTTAAGCCCATTCAGCCACACAGTCTCATTAGGCCCGCTAGGCCCATTAGGACACTTAGGCCCATAAGGACACTTCATGATGCGTCACGGGAAGCTCAAAATGAGTAAGCGAAGAGGACCATCATAATGTTTCCAAATCAAACAAGGCTTAAAGGCAATGCCACCCACCAAGGTTTCTCCACACTTAAAGACCACGTCACCGGCAATGGAGATGCACCACCAATTCCAGGCAATGGGAAGAGGCTAAAGCAATAGGAAAGCACAATAACCTTCCAAAATTCGTCACATTCAAGCATCATCATTACAAAGGGGTGAAAATACATTATAAAGAGAAAATAAAGAAAGGAAAATGCCCCAATTCAAGTTACATGGAATGGGGAACACAATAGGCACATAAAAAACACAAAACAACACTTTCCCATGCCATTTAATGACTCCACTAGCTAAAGTAACAGGGGTCCCTTAGGCCCATTAGGTCCATTGGGCCACTTAGGCGCATTAGGCCCACTAGGCACATTATGCTCATTCATCCCATTAGGCCCATTAGGCCCATTAGTCCCATTAATCTACTTAGTCCATTTAGGCCCATTAGGCCCATGAGGCCACTAAGGCCCATTAGACCTATTAGATCACTTAGGCCTATTGGTCCGCTAAGGCCCATTGGGCCCATTCCTCCACTTAGTCACATTCGTCCCATTCAGACACTTAGTCCACTCAGCCCATCAGGCCAATTGGGCCAATTGGGCCACTTAGGTCGATTATTTCACTTAGGCCCATTGGACCACTTCGGTCCATTCGGCCCATTCGGCCACTTAGGCCTACTAGGCCCATTAAGCCAATTAGGCCGATGATGCAACTTAGGCCGATGAGGCCACTTCGTCCCATTAGGCCCATTAGGCCCATTATGCACATTCGATCCATTAGACCCATATGGCCACTTATGCCCATTAGGCACATTAGTCACATTAGGACAATTAGGCCCATTTGGGTACTTAGGCCCACTAGTCCCATTAGACCCATTCGACCACTTTCACTCATTAGGCCTATTATGCCAATTAGGCACATTGGGTCAATTTGGCCCATTCGACCATTGAGGCCCACCGGGGCCATTAAGACACTTAGGCCCATTCCTCTCATTAATCCACTTATGCCCATTAGGCCCATCAGGGATATTATGACACTTAGGCCCATTTAGCCACTTAGGCCCATTAGGCCCATTCCCACCACTCAACCAATTTGGACCATTAGGCCCATTCAGCAACTTAGGCTCAATCGTCCACTTAGGCCCATAAGGCCCATTAGGCCCATTCGGTCGATTAGGTCGATTCAGCCACTTAGAACCATTAGTTCCATTAGGCCCATTAGGACACTTAGGCCCATTAGGCCCATTAGTCACATTTGGTTGATTAGGCCGATTAGGCCACTTAGGCCACTTATAACCATTAGGCCCATCATCCCATTAGCACACTTAGGCCCATTCGACCCATTGGGCCCATTAGGCCCATTGAGCCCATTAGGCCAATTAATCCCATTAGGCCGATTAGGCAACTTAGGTCCATTAGGACACTTAGGCTCATTTGGCCCATTTGGCCAGTTAGAATAATCAGGTCCACTAGGCCCAATTGGCCCATTAGGCCCATTTGGCCCCTGGACCCATTAATCCCATTAATCCCATTAGACCACTTAAGCTAATTAGGCCTATTAAGCCACTAAATCCCATTAGGCTACTTAGGACCACTAGACCCATTAAGCCCATTAGGCCAATTAGGCCACTTAGACCCATTAGGCCACTTAGGCCCAATAAGAACATTAGGCCCATTAGGGCACTTAGGCCCATTAAGCCCATTACACCCATTAGGTTGATTAGGAAACTTTGGACCATTAGGACACTTAGTCCCATTAGGCCACTTAATACAATTAGGCCCATTCAGCCCATTTGACCCATAGACCTGTTAAGCCCAAAAAGCCCATTCGGCCACTTAGGCCCATTAAGACACTTAGGCCCATTAGGCCCCTTAGGACCGTTATGCCCATTTGGAACCTTGGAATGTTAATACTATTAATCCCATTAGGCCCATTAATCCACTTAAGCCCCTTAGGCCCATTAGGCCCAAAAGGCCACTATGGGCCATGAGGCCCATTATGCCACTTAGGCCCCTTAGGCCACTTAGGCCCATGATGCCTGTTAGGACCATTAGGCCCATTAGGCCCCTTAGTCCACTTATTCCCATGAAAACCATTAGTCCACTTAGGCCTATGGGCCCCATTAGGTCACTTCAGACCATCAGGCCCATTAAGCCCATTCTACCACTAAGGCCTATTCGGCCCATTATGTCACTTAGGCCCATTATTCCGATTAGGTCCATTCATTCAATTCGGTTGACCAGGCCCCTAAGGCCCCTTAGGCCCCTTAGTACCATTATGCCACTTAGACCCATTAGCCCATTTGGCCACTTAAGACCATTAGGCCCACTAGGCCCACTAGGACCATTAGTACCATTAGGCCCATTCGACCAACTAGGCCCATTCAGAACATTAGGCCCATAAGTCCACTTAGGAACATTGTTTCCCATAGGTCCATTCTGCCCGTTAAGCCCATTCGGCCACTTAAGCCCATTAGGCCACTTAAGCCCATTAGGCCCATTAGGCCCATTAGTCCCATTAGAACCATCAGGCCCATTTGGCCCATTGGTCCCATTAAGACTATTAGGCCTATTAGGCCCATTCAGACTATTAGTCCCCTATGGCCACCTAGTCCCATTCGGCCCATTTGGCCCATTAGGCCCATTAGGCCCATTTGGCCCATTAGGCCCATTCGACCACTTAGCCCACTTGGCCCATTAGTCCACTTAGGCCAATTAGGCCACTTATGCCCATTAGGACCATTAAGCCCATTAGGTGAATTAGGCACATTAGGCCCATTAGGACCATTCATCCACTTAGGCCCACTAGGCCCATTAGGCCCATTAGGCCGCTTCGGCCCACTAGGATGATTAGGCCACTTAGCCCCATTAGACCACTTACGCCCATTAGACCCATTAGACCAATTAGGTGCATTTGGCCTATTAGGCCCATTCAACCACTTAATCCCACTAGGCCCATTAGGCCACTTAGACCCATTAGGGCACTTCATCCCATTAGGCCCATTAGGCCACTTAAGCACATTAGGCCCATTAAGCCCATTATTCCACTTAATCCCATTCGTCCACTTAGGCCCATTAGGTCCAGTAACCCCATTAGGCCAATTTGGACCATTAGGCCCATTCGACCACTTAGGCCCATTAGTCCTAATCTTCCACTTAGGCCCATGAGGCCCATTAGTCCCATTCGATCAATTATTCCAATTAGGCCACTTAGGGCATGTAGAACCATTAGTCCTATTAGGGCCATCAGGCCACTTAGGCCCATTAGGAACATTCGGTCGATTAGGTCGATTAGGGCACTTAGACTCATTAGGCCCATTAGGCCACTTAGGCCCATTAGTCCCATTTGATTGATTAGGTAGATTTGGCCACTTAGGCCCATTCATTCGATTAGCCCGATTAGGCCACTTAGGACCATTAGTCAATTTAGGCCCATTAGACCACTTAGGCCCATTTGGACCATTCGTTCGATTAGGCATATTAGGCCACTTAGCCCATTAGGCCCATTAGGCCACTTCGACCAATTATGCACATTAGCCCCATTCGGTTGACTAGGCCGATTAGGCCATATTGGCCAATTATGCCCATTAGGCCACTTAGGCTCATTAGGCTCATTCGGGCGATTAGGCCGATTAGTCCACTTCAGCCCCTTAGGCATTAGGCTCATTAGGCCCATTAGGCCACTTAGGGCCATTAGGTCCATTTTTCCCATCATTCGATTAGGCCGATTAGGCCAATTAGGCCACTTAGGCCGATTGGGCTCTTTAGCCCCATTAGGCCACTTAGGCCCATTAGGTCCAATAGTCCCATTTAGTTGATTAGGGGGATTAGAAAATTTAGGACCATTAGTCCCCTTAGGACCATTAGTCAATTAAGCCCATTACCCCACTTAGTCCCATTAAACTCATTATTCCCATTGGGCCCATTAGGCCCATTTGGCCACTTACGCCCATTAGGTCACGTAAGCCCATTAGGAAAATTAGGCCCATTGAACCCATTAGTCTCATTAAGCCCATTTGGCCCATTAATACACTTAGGCCACTTAGGCCCATTCGGTCGATTAGCTCGATTAGTCCACCTTGGCCCATTAGGCCACGTAGGCCCATGAGGCCCATTAAATCCATTAGTCCCACTAGGCCCATTAGTACTGTTAATCCACTTAGGCCACATAGGCCTATTAGGCCCATCTAGTCGATTATCCCAATAAGGCCACTTAGGCCACTTAGGCTAATTAGGTCCATTAGCCCCATTAGACCAGTTAGGCCCATTAGGTCCACTACGCCCATTAGGGAAATTAGGCCCATTGAGCGCATTAGGCCACTTAGGACCATTAGGGATATCAGGACCATTAGGCCATGAGGCACATTCTTCCCATGAGTCCCATCAGGCCCATTAAGACACTTAGTCCCATTAGGCACATTGGATCCATGAGGCCACTTTGGATCATGAGACCCATGAGACTCATTAGGCCACTTGGGCCCATTAGGTCCATTAGGTCCATTAATCCCATTAGACCAACTAGGACCACTATGCCACTTAGGCTCATTAGGAAACTTACGCACATTAGACCTATTAGTCCCATTAGGCCAATTAGGTCCATTAGGCCGCTTAAGCCCATTAGGCCCATTAGGGACACTATGCCACATAATCCCATTTGTCCACTTAGTCCCATTAAGACCATTAACCCTATTAGGGAAATTTGGCCCATTCGACTACTTAGGCCCATTAGTCCCAATCGACCACTTAGGCCCATAAGGCCCATTTTATGGATTAGGCCAATTAGGCCACTTAGGCCACATAGACCCATTAGGCCCATTAGTCCACTTAGGCTCATTAGACCCATTCGGCTGATTAGGTTGATTAGGCCGCATAGGCCACTTAGACCTATTAGGCCCATTAGGCCACTTAGGCTCATTAGTCCCATTAGGACCATTCGATCGATTAGACAGATTTGGAAATTTGGCCCATTCGGTCGATTATCCTAATTCGTTCACTTAGGCCCATTAGACCCATTAGGAAACTTAGCCCCATTCGGTCGATTAGGCAGATTATGCCACTTAGACCCGTTAGGCCCATTAGTCTCATTAGGCCACTTAGGCCCACTAGGTCCATTAGGGTCATTCGGTTGAATAGGCCGATTAGGCCACATATGCTCATTAGTCCCATTAGGCCACTTAGTCCAATTAGGACCATTCGGCCGATTAGGTTGATTCGACCACTTTGGCCACTTAGACCCATTATGCCCATTATGACCATTAGGTCCTTTAGGCCCATTAGTCCTCTTAGTCCCCTTATGCATTAGGCCCATTAGGCCACATAGGCCCATTAGTCCACTTAGGTCCCTTAGGCCCATTTATCCCATTAGGCCCATTTGTCCCATCAGTTGATTAGGACGATTAAGCCACTTAGGCCACTTAGGCTGATTAGGCCCATTAAGCCACTTAGGTCCATTAACCACATTAGCCCACTTAGGACCATTAGGCCCATTAGGCTCATTCAGTCGATTAGGGGAATTAGTCCAATTAGTCACATTAGACCCATTAGGCCACTTAGGCCCATTAGTCCCATTAGTCCCATTATGCCACTTAGGCCCATTTGACCCATTAAACCCAGTAGTCCCATTAGGCTCATTAAGCCACTTAGGTAACTTAGGCCCCTTAGGCCCATTCAAATGATTAGCTCTATTAGGCTACCTAGGTCCATTGGTCCCATTATGTATGTAGGCCCATTAGGCCCATTAGAAAACTTAGTCCCATTAGGCCCATTAAACCCATTAGTCGCACTAGGACCATTAGGCCCATTAATCCACTTGCGCCACTTAATCCCATTAAGCCTATTTAGTCGATTATCCTGATTAGGCCAATTTGGTCCATCTAGCCCATTAGGCCCATTAGTCCCACTAGGCCCATTAGGGCACTTAGGCCTATTAGGACTCTTATGACCATAAGGCCCATTAGGCCCATTAAGACCATGAGGTGCATTCTACCAATGAGGCCCATCAGACCCATTATGTCACTTAGGCCCATTCATCCCATTAGGACCATGAGTCTAATTAGGCCCATGAGACCCATGGGGTTCATTAGACCCATTATGCCACTTAGGCCCATTAAGCCCATTCAGCCCATTAATCCCATTAGGCCCACTAGGCCGTTTAGTCCACTTAGGCCCATTAGGCAACTTAGACCCATTAGGCCCATTGGTCCCACTAGGCCCATTTATCCCATTCGGCCAACTCAACCTAGTCAGCCCCTTAGGCCCATGAGGCCCATTGGGCCCATTAGTCCACTTAGGCCCATTCAGACCATTAGGACCTTTAGTTCCACTTCGACCACTTAGGCCCATTAGGCCCATTATGGCCATTGGGCCCACAAGGCAACTTAGGCCCATCAGGCTAATTAGGCCCATTCGGCCGATTAGGCCGATTAAGCCAATTAGGCCCATTAGGTCCTTTAGGCCCACTAAGACCATTAGGCCACTTAGGCCCATTAGGACCATTAGGGCACTTAGGTCCTTGAGACCATGAGACCCTTTATGATCGTTAGGTCTATCAGGACACTTAGGCACATTAGGCCACTTAGGCCCATTAGGCCCATTGGGCCCATGAGGCCACTTAGACCTATTAGGCCCAACGAGCCACTTCATCCCATTAGGCCCATTAGGCCCATTCAGGCACATAGTCCCATTAGGCCCATTACGTCACTTAGGCCACTCATGCCCATTAGGCCCACTAGGCACATTGGGCCACTTCGACCTAGGAGGCCAATTAGGCCCATTAATTCCATTAGGTCCACGAAGCCACTTAGTCCCATGAGGCCAATTAGGACCATTATTCCCATTAGGCCCATTAGGCACGTGAGGCCACTTAGGCCCATTTGGTCAATGAGGCCCATTCAAACCTTGAGGCCCATTTAGCCCATTTGGCCCATTCTGCCACTTAAGCCCATTCGACCCATCAATCCACTTTGTCTCATTGGGCCCATCAAGACACTTAGGCCCATTGAGCCCATTAAGCCACTTAGGCCCATTAAGAACATTTGGCCCATTACGCACATTAGCCCACTTAGGCCAATTAGGCCCATTAGGACCATTTGGCCCATGAGGTTAATCATGCACAATAGACACATTAGGCCACTTAGGCCCATTGGGATCATTAGGCTCATTGGGCCAATTAGGACCATTCTTCCCATTAGGCCTATAAGCCAATTAGGCTCGTTGGACCACTAAGGCTCATTGTGGCCATTACGCCAATCAGGCCCACCAGACCCATTAGGCCACTTCGGCCCATTAGGCCTATTAGGTTACTTCTACCACTTAGGCCTATTAGGCCCATTAGTCCAATGAGCCCACTACGGCCCATTTGGACCATCAATCCCATTAGTCCACTTAGGCCCATTAGGCCACTTAGACCCATTCAGTGCATTAGGATACTTAGGCCCATTAGCCCCATTAGGCCATTAAGGCCATTTAGGCCCATTAAGCCACTTGTTCCCATTAAACCCATTAGGCCCATCAGGGCCATTAGAAACATTAGGGACATTAGGCCCATTAGGCTATCAAGGCCCATTCTTCCCATTAGGCCACTTAGGCCACTTAGACCCATTTGGCCCATTAGGCCCACGAGGCTAGTGATGCCCATTTGGCCCATTTGGCCCATCAGGCCTATTAGCCCACTTAGGCCCATTAGGCCCATTAGGCTAATTAGGACCATTAGGAAACTTAGTCTCATTCAGCTCATTGGGCACTTAAGCCCATCAGGCCCATCAAGCCCATCAGGCCACTTAGGCCCATTTGGCCCATTATGCCCATCAGGCACATCAGGCACATTAGTTCACTTAAGCCCATTCGGCTCATTAGTCCACTTAGAACCATTAAGAACATCCGCCCCATTAGGCCCATCAGGCCCTTTAGGCACTTAGGCCCATTCAGCCCATCAGGCCCATTAGTCCCCTTAGGCCCATTTGGCTCATTAGGACACTTATGCCCATTAGTCCCATTAGGCCACTTGGGCCACTTGGGCCCATTAGGCCCATTAGGCCACTGAGGCCCATTAGACCACTTAGGCCAATTCGTCTCATTAGGCCACTTAGGCCCATTAGGACAAGTAGGACCATTTTTCCACTTAGGCCCCTTCATCCCATTCTGCCCATTATGCCACTTAGGCCCATTGGGCCCATTAGGCCACTTTGGCCCATTATTCCACTTTGGACCATTCATCCCATTAGTCCACTTAGGCCCATTATCTCACTTAGGCCCATTAGTCCCATTAAGACACTTAGGCCCATTAGGCCCATTAGGCCACTTATGACCATTACGCCAATTATGTCACTTAGGCCCATTTGGAAATTCTGACCACTTAGGTTGATTAGGTCCATTAGGCCATTGTGGCCCATTAGGCCATTTTGCTCACTCAGGCCATTAGTCCCCTGAGGCCCATTACGCCCATTAGTCCACTGAGGCCCATTAGGCCCATTAATCCATTTAGGCTCATTCATCTAATTAGGCCACTTAGGCCCATTAGAACCATTCGACCACTTAGGCACATTAGGACCATTTGGCCTATTTTCCCACTAAGGCCCACTAGGCACATTTGGCCCATTAGGCCACTTATGCCCATTAGGGCCATTAGGTCACTTAGGACACTTTGGCTCATTTGGCCCATTAGGCCACTGAGTCCCATTAGGCCCACTAGTCCACTTTCACCAATTAGGCCACTTAGACCACTTAAGACCATTAGGATACTTAGGCCCATTGGGCCCTTGGGCCCATGTGTTCACTGAGGCCCACTAGGCCCATTAGTCCCATCAAGCCCATAGAGCCACTTAGGCCCATTAGTCCACTTAGGCCCATTAGGCCACTTAAGCCCATCATGCCACTTAGGACGATCAGGCTACTTAGGCCCATTATGCTAATATGGACACTTAGGCCCATTAGGCTGACTAGGCCCATTAAGCTAATGCGACCCAGTAGGCCCATTTGTCCCATTAGGCCATTTCGGCCACTCAGGCCCATGAGTCCCATTAGGCCACTAAGGCCCATTAGGACCATTAGGAAATTGAGGCCCATTCATCTCATTAGTCCACTATGGACAATTAGGCCACTTAGGTCCATTATGCCACTTAGGCCCATTAGGCCACTTAGGCCCATTAAGCCCATGTGTCCACTAAGGCCCATCAAGCCCATGGGGACACTCGGACCCGTTAGGCTGATTAGGCCACTTAATCCCATTAGGATCATTAGTCCACATAGGCTTATTCCCCTCATTAGTCCACTTAGGCCCCTTAGGCCCCCTAGGCCATTGAGTCCACTTAAGCCCATTAAGCCACATAAGCCCATTTCTCCTGTTAATCCCATCTAGGCCATTAGGCCAATTAGGTCCATTCAACGAATTAGGCCCGTTAGGCCACTGGTGCCCATTAGGCCACTTAGGCTCATTAGGCCCATTAGGCCCATGAGGTCTATGAGGCCACTAAGGCCACTGAGTCCCATTAGGCCCATTTGGCCCATCAGGCCCATCAGAAAAATTAGGCCACTTAGGACCATCATGCCCATTAGGTCCATTTGGACCATTTGGCCACTTAGGCACATTGAGCTAATTAGGCCACATAGGTCCATTAGACCCATTAGGCCCATCAAGTCCATTAGGCCACTTTGGCCCATTCGACACATTATGCCCATATGGCCCATCAGGCCACTTAGGCCCATTCAGCGAATTAGGCCACTTCAGGCCCTTAGTCCCATTAGGATCCTCATGGCCATTAGGCCACTATGACCCATTAGGCCCATTAGGCCCATTAGGCCACTTAGACCTGTTCAGCACATTAGGTCACTTTGGCCCATCAAGCCCCTTAGGCCACTTAGGCCCATTAGTCCCATTAGGCCACTAAGGCCCATTAGGCTCATTTGGACACTTAGGCCCATTCATCTCATTAGTCCACTTAGGCCCATTAGTCCCATTAGGCCCATTAGGCCACTTAGGACCATTTGGACCATTAGGCCACTGAGGACCATTATTCCCATTAGTCCCATTAGGACACTTAGGCCAATTAAGCCATTAAGGCCCATTAATCCCATTAGGCCACTCCGGACCCTTAGACCCATTAGGCCCATTAGGCCACTCAGGTGCATTAGGCCACTTAGGCCCATTAGGCCCATTAGGCCACTTAGTCCACTTAGGCGCATTATGCCCATTAGGCCAATTAGGCCGCCTAGGCCCATTAGGCTAGTTAGGCCCATTAGGCAACTTATGCGACTTAGGCCCATTATGCCACTTAGGACCATTAGTTAACTTAGGTCCATTAGGCCACTTAGGCCCATTATGCCAATTAGGCCACTTAGGCCCATTAGGTAATTTCATTCACTAAGCCCCATTTGGTCGATTAGTTCCATTAGACAACTGAGGCCCATTAGGCCACTTAGGCCCAGTAGGCCATTTCAGCCACTTATGCCCATTAGGATAATTAAGACACTGAGGCCCATTCGGCCACTTAGGACCATTAGGCCCATTAGTCCCATTAGTCTCACTCGGTCAATGAGGCCAATTCAGCCACTTTATTTCATTAGGCCCATTAGTCCCATTGGGCTACTTCGGCCCATTAGGCCCATTAGGCCACTTAGGCCCATTCAGTCGATTATGGGGATTAGGAAACTTGGGCCCCTTAGGCCACTTAGGCCTATTAGGCCCATTAGTCCAGTTAGCCCCATGAGCCCCATTAGTCCCATTCAGCCACTTAGACCCATTAGGCCCATTAAACCCATTAGTCCCATTAGGTCTATTTTTCCCATTTGGCCCATTTGACAACTTCGGACCATTAGGCCACGTAGGCCCATTAGGCCCATTAGGCCACCTAGGCACATTAGGCCCATTAAACCCACTAGTCCCATTAGTCCGATTAGACCCTTTAGGCCCGTTAAACCACTTATGCCACTTAGGTCCATTCGGTCAATTAGCTTGATTAGGCTACATAGGACCATTAGGCCATGTCGACCCATTAGGCCCATTAGGCCCATTAAACCCATCAGTACCATTAGTCCCATTAGGACCGTTAATCCACTTATGCCCATTATGCCCATTTGGTCGATTAGCCCGACTAGGCCACTTAGGCCACTTAGGCCCATTAGGTCCATTAGGACCATTAGGCCCATCAGGACCATTAGATCCATTAGGCCCATTAGAACCACTAGGACCATTAGTGAACTTATTCCCAATAGGACACTGGTGACCATTAGGCCCATTAGGCCCTTCAGGCCCATTAGGACCATGAGGAGCACTCTGTTGATGAGGCCTATTAGGTCCATTAGGCCCAGGAGGACCATCAAGACCATTAGGAAACTTAAGCCCATTGGTCCCATTAGGACCATGAGTCCACTTAGGACCATGAGGCCCACGAGGCCCATTAGACCCATCAGGTCACTTGGGCTCATTAGGACCATTATCCCATTAGGCCCACTAGACCCTTTAGGCCACTTAGGCCCATTAGGCCCATTTGGAACACTAGACCCATTCATCCCATGAGGCCCATTAGGCCCATTCGTACCATTAGGCTCACTCAACCCATTAAGCCCCTTAGCCCAATAAGACCCATTCTGCCCATTCGACAACTTGGCCCCTTCGGCCCATTAGTCCCCTTTGGCCCACTGAGCCCACTTAGGCCTATCAGGCCCATTATACCCATTGGGACAATGGGGAAACTTAGGCCCATTAGGTCCATTAGTGCCATGAGGCACACTAGGCACATCAGGCCAATTAGGCCCATTCTACCCATTAGGCCCATTAGGCCCTTTAGGCCCATGAGGCCACTAAGGTCATTTAGGGCCATAAGGCCCATGAGGCCCATCATGCCCATTTGACCACTTAGGAAAATTAGGCCCATTGGTCCCATTAGGCCACTTTATTCCATTAGGTCCATTGGTCCCATGAGGCCACTTAGGCCCATTCATCCCATTAGGACCATAAGGCCCGTTAAGCCCATCAGGCCACTTAGGTCCATTAGGCCCATCATGCCAACTAGGCACATTCAGCCACATAGGCCCATTAATCCCATCATGCCACTTCGACCACTTAGTCCCATTGGGACCACTCAAAAACTTAATCCCAAGAGGCCCATTAGGCCCATTAACACCATCAGGCTCATTCGGCCCATTAATCTCATTAGGATCATGAGGCAACTGAGGCCCATCAGGCCCATGATCCCACTAAGGCCCACGTGGCCCATTATGCCACTTATGCCGATTAGGCCCAATAGGCCCATGAGGTCACTTAGGCCCACTTGACCCTTGAGTCCCATTAGGTCCATCAAACCCATTCAACCAGTTAGGCCCATTGGGCCCATTAGGTCACATATGCCTATTAGGCCCATTTCGCCACTTAGGCCCATTAGGTCCATTCCACCACTTAGGACCATTAGGCCCATTTGGAAACTTAGGCCCATTGGGCCTCTTAATACAACTAGAACAAATTATCCCATTAATCCCATTAGGCCGATTAGGTCCATTAGGCCACTTAGGCCACTTCAACCCATTAGGCCCATTATGCCCATCGGGCCTATCATGCCCATTCGGCCACTAAGGCCCATTAGGCCACTAATACCAATTATGTTGATTAGGCCACTTAGGCCACTTAGGCCCATTAGTACCATTAGGACCATTAGGCCCATTAGGCCACTTAGTCACATTCGGCCCACTAGGATAATGAGGCCTATTATGCCCATTGGGCCTATTATTCCCATGAGGCCCATTAGGCCACAAAGGACCATTATCCCCATTACACCCATCAGGCCCAATCGAACACTTAGGCCCATTATCCAACTATGCCCATTAGGCCACTTAGGCCCATGAAACCCATTATGACACTTAGGCCACTTAGGACCAATCGGCCCCTGAGTCTCATTCGGCCGATCAGGCCCATTAGGCCGCTTAGGCCCATTAGGACGCTTAGGCCCACTAGGCCACTTCACCCCATTGTTCCCATTTTCCCTATCAAGCCCATTAAGCCCATTGGGCCACTTAGTCCCATTAGGACCATTCGACCACTGAGGCCCATTGGGCCACTTAGGCACATTGGGCCACTAAGGACCATTATGGACATGAGGAAAATATGGCCCATTAGGCCCCTAAGTCCCATTAGGCCCATTAGACAAATCAGGCTCATCAGTCCACTTAATCCCATTAGGACCATTAGTCCAATTAGGCCCATGAGGCCCATTAAGCTACTTAGGACACTTAGGCCCATTAGGCCCATTAGGACCATTACAACCATTAGGTCATTGAGGCCCATTAGGCCCATTAATCCCATTGGGACACCTATTTCCATTAGGCCCATTAGGCCCATTATGCCTCTTACGCCCACTAGGCCACTTAGGCCCATTCGGCCGATTAGGCCAATTCAACCACTTAGGCCACTTAGGCCCATTATGCCCATTAGGCCCACTCGGTCCATTAGTCCACCTAGGCCACTTAGGCACTAGGCCCATTAGCCCCATTAGCCCCATTAGGCCACTTAGGCCCATTTGTCCCATTAGTCCCATTCGGTCGATTATGCAAATTAGGACACTAAGGACACTTAGGCCCATTAGTCTTATTAGGCCCATTAGTTCCATTAGGCCACTTAGGCCCATTCAGCTCATTCAGTCGATTAGGTGGATTGGGCCCATTATGCCACTTTTCCCCATTAGTTCGCTTAGGCTGATTAGGCCCATTAGGCTGATTTGGCCGCTTAGGCCCATTGGGCCCATGAGGCCCCTTAAACCCATGAGGCCCATTTGGCCCTTTTGGACCCTGAGGCCCATTAGGCCCATCGACCCACTTAGGCCCATTAGGCTCTTTAGGTATACTCGACCCATTTGGACATTGAGGCCCATTAGGCCCATTAGGCCACTTAGGCCACTTAGGCCACTTAGGCACATTGGGCCACTTCAACCTAAGAGGCCCATTAGTCCCATTAGGCCCATGAGTCCCATGAGGCCCATTAGGCCCACCAGGCCCATGAATCCACTTAGGCCCATGAGGCCCATTATTCCCATTGGGCAACTTATTCCCATTGGGCCCATGAGGCCACTTAGGCCAGTTAGGCCCATTAGGCCCATTGAGCCCATTAGGCCACTTATGCCCATTAGTCCACTTTTCCCTATTGTGGCTATTTGGCCTATCTAGCCCATTCGGCCTATTTGTCCATTGTGGCCCATTAGGCCACTTAGTCCCATTAGGCCCATTAGGCCATTAAGGCCCATTGGGCCACTTAGGCACATTAGGCCACTAAGGAACATTATGATCATTAGAATAATCAGGCCCATTGGGCACATTGGGCTACTAAGCCCCATTAGACCCATTATTCCCATCATTCCAATTATGTCACTTAGGTCCATTAGGATGATTAGACCCATAAGTCCCATGACGCCCGTGAGGCCCATTATTAAATTTAGGACACTTAGGCCCATGGGCCCATTAGCCCCATTAGGACCATGAGATCACTGAGGCCCATTAGGCTCATTAGGCCCATCAATCCCATTAGGTCACTCAGACCCTTTTGGCCCATTAGGCCACTTAGGCCCACTTGGCCCATAAGGCCAATTCATCCCATTCAACTCATTATTCCACTTAGGCTCAATAGGCCCATTAGGCCACATAGGCGATTTAGACCCATTACGCCCATTAGGCCCATCAGGCCAATTATGCGCATTAGGCCACTTAGGCCACTTAGGCCCATTAGGCCCATTAGTCCCATGAGTCCCATGAGGCCACTAAGGCCCATTTTTTCCATTTTTCCCATCATGCCTATTAGGCCACTTAAGCCCATTGGGGCCATGAGGCCCGTGAAGACCACTAGGCCACTTAGGCTCATTCAGCTAATTAGATCATTTAGGCTCATTAAACCCATTAGGCCCATCAAGACCGTGAGGCCACTTATGTCCATTCGGACCATTATGCCCATCAAGCCCTATGAGGCCCATGAGGCCCATCAAGTCCATTTGGCCACTTAGGTGCATTCAGCTCATTAGGCCACTGAGGCCCGTTAATCATATTAGACCCATTAATCCTATTAGGCCCATCAGGACCATCGGTCCCATTAGGCCACTTAGGACCATTGGGGCCATCAGACCCATTTGGTCACTTAGGCCCATTCAGATCATTAGGCCACTTAGTCCCATTAGGAACATTAAGCCCATTAAGACACTTACCCTGCTTAGGCCCATTTGGCCCATCAGGCCACTGAGGCCCATTAGGCCACTTGGGCCCATTATGCCAATTAAACCTATTAGTCCATTTAGTCCCATTAGGCCCATTAGGCTACTTAGGCACATTCGACTCATTAGGACACTTAGGCCCATTAAGGAACTTAGCCCACTTAGGCCCATTCATCCCATCATGCCCATTTGGCCACTGAGTTCCATTAGACCCATTAGGACACTTAGACCCATTCGACTTATTAGGACACTTAATCCCTTTAGGCCTATTAGTCCCATTAGGCCACTTAGGCCCATTAGGCCACAGAGTCCCATGAGGCCCATTAGGCCACTTAGGCGCATTCGACCCATTAGGCCACATATGCCACTTAGGCTCATTCGACCCATTAGACCCATTAGGCCACTAAGGCCCATTAGGACCATTAGTCCACTTAGGCCCATTTGGCTACTTAAGCCAAATTGGCCCATTAGGCCACTTAGGACACTTAAGCCCATTATGCCACTCAGGCCCATTAGGCCACTTAGGCCCATTAGTCCATCAATGAACATTATGCCGATTAAGACACTCAGGCCCATTAGTACTATTAGGACACTGAGGCCCATTAGGCAAATTAGGTCCCTTAGGACCATTAGGCCCATTAGGCAACTGAGGCCCATTAGTCCCATTAGGCCAATAAGGCCCATTAGGCCACTTAGACCATTTAGGACCATTAGGACAATTAGGCCCATTAGGCCACTAAAGCCAATGAGTCCCATTAGCCCACTTAGGCCCATTAGGCTCATTAGGCCACGTAGGCCCATTATGCCACTTAGGCCCATTTGGCACATTAGGCCATTCAGGACACTTTGGCCCATTATGCCCATTGGGCCCATTCATCCACTTAGGCCCATTAGGCCACTTAGGACAATTAGGCCCATTTTTTCACTTAGGTTCATTAGTCCCATTAGTCAACTTAGGCCCATTCCACCCATTAGGCCACTTCATCCACTTAGGCCCATTTGGCTAATTAGGACACTGAGGCCCATTAGGTCCATTCGGACACTTAAGATAATTTGACTCGTTAGGCCACTTAGGCCCATTAGGCCCATTAGTCTACTAACACCCAAGATGACCATTAGTCCACTCAGGCACATTAGGCCCATTAGGCCACTTAGGCCACTTAGGCTCATTAGGCCAATTAGGCCATTAAGTCCCATTAGGCCCATTAGACCCATCAGGACACTTAGGCTCATTAGGCCCATTACACCACTTGGGCCACTAAGTCCCATTAGGCCACTTAGGCCCATTAGGCCCATTAGACCACTTAGACCACTGAGACCCATTATGCCCATTAGGCACATTAGCCCACATAGTCCCATTAGGCCACTTAGGCCCATTAGTCCACTTAGGCCCATTAGGCCCATTAGGCCCATTATCCCACTTAGGTCTAATAGGCCACTTAGGCCCATTAGGCCACTTAGGCTCATTAGCCTCATTAGGCCACTTGGGCCCATTAGGCCACTTCGACCAGTTAGGCCCATTAGGCCCATTATGCCCATTAGGCCCATTATACCCATTAGATCCATTAGGACCATTAGGACACTTAGGCCCATTAGGACCATTAGGCCACTTAGTCCCATTAGGCTCATTAGGCCACTTAGGCCACTCATGCTGATTGGGCCACTTAGGCTGATTAGGCCACTTAGGCCCATTATGACCATTAGGCCCATGAGAACACTTAGACCCATTAGGCCACCTTGGCCCATTTGTCCCATTACGCCACTTATGACCATTGGGCTACTTAGGTCACTTAGGACACTAAGGCCCATTAGGCCACTTAGGTCCATTAGGCCATTAGGCCCATTAGGCCACTTATGCCCATTATGCCCATTAGGCCCATTAGGCCCATTTTCCCACTTAGACCCATTATTCCCCTTAGGACCATTTGGCCCATTCATTTACTTAGGCCCATTAGGCCTATTAGGCCCATTAGTCCACTTAGGCCCATTAGGCCGTTTAGGCCCATTTGGCCCATTCAGCCCATTCGGCCCGTTAGGCCCATTGGTTCAATGAGGCCTGTTCATCCTATTGGGCTACTTAGTCTCATTCAGCCCATTATGCCACTTAGTCTTGTTCATCCCATTGGGCCCATTATGCCACTTAGGATAGTTAGGCCCATTAAGCCACTTTGGCTAGTTAGGCCCATTAGACTCATTAGGCCCATTAAGCCACTTAGGCTTGTTCATCTCATTATGCCCATTAGGCCACTTAGGCTAGTTAGGCCCATTAGGCCACTATGTCTAGTTAGAACCTTGAGGCTCATTGGGCCCATTAGGACCATTAGGCCAGTCATGCTAGTTGTTCCCATTCAACCCATTGGTCCCATTTGGCCACTTAGGCCAATTAGGCCAATTTGGTACATTCGACCCATTAGGGCACTTAGGACCATTCAGCCTATTAGGCCACTTAGGACAATTAGGCCCAGTTGACCCATTGGGCCCATTATACCCCCTAGGCTAGTTAGGCCCATTAAGTCCATTAGGCTCATTATTCCCATTAGGCCAGTTAAACCCATTCAACCACTTAGGCCCATTAGGCCCATTAGTTTAGTTAGGCCCATTAGGCCAGTTAGGCCCATTAGGCCAGTTAGGCCCATTAGGCCTATTAGGACCCTTGGTAGTCCACTTGAAAGTGCCCAGTGGATGACTGTGTCACTGAGAGGGGGAGGGGTGAATCAGTGATACTTTTTTCTCTTATATTTCTTTTCAAATGAAACAACCTTCACCTCTTTTTTAAGATTATATTCCTTACTAAAAACAATTCAAACACACATCCACATAAACAAAAGTATTTACAAGATTTTTTATTCAACTATGTCCTTGGTTTGGTATGGAAGTGATCCAATACCACACAATCCACTATAAAACAATCATTAGATTACAACGAGTATGATATACCCTTTCACCTATGTAGCACTATGTAAACAATACAATAGTGCATGTTCACCCTCTTAGCACAAATCAGGTAATGCAATGATTGTGAAACTACTCATGTTACCTATGTTTATTTTCAATTCCACAAATGTATTCAATTGAAAAAACTTCTTCAATTTCTTACCTAGAAGATGCTAATAACTTCCTGGACTTTGTTAAGAAAAAAAATCAAGTTCTATTTTCCCAATATGATTTTCCTAGTCTGATTCCTCCAAGTACAATTCTCCCTAATACGATTCTTCGTGATACAACTTTACTGATACGATTCTTCTCGGTACGATTCTCCCCAGTACAAAAAATATAACTTTGATAGAATGGGATTGAGATTAATCAGCACCACTTTAATTCTCCATCTTCCACAGTCCAGAATACCTATTATGAAAATCCTTATTTGATTAATCCAGCTCGATATGATGATCAGATGAATACGATTGATGAGACAAATAAGGTAATTAGCTGATTATGATAAACATTGACTACGATGATCAACTGAATACAAGGTTTTGATCTTGTCTATTCTCTTTCACTTCAATCCGTCGACACTTCTTCAACAAAAGTGAATAAGGAAACTTATTCTTCTCTCTAAAACTTAGATCTTCTCTCTCATTAACAGTACATCGGTCCACCTCAAGTACAACATTTGGTCCATTTGGCCCATTTGTCCACTTAAATCCCATTTGGCCCATTGGGACACTTAAATCCCATTAGATCCATTAGGCCACTTAGGAACAATCTTCCCTTAGTCCCATTAGGCCAATTAGTCAATTTAGGAAAATTTAGTTCATTTAGGTCAATTAGACCAATTAGTTTATTTAGGCTATTTTGGAAAATTAGGCCATTTTGGTCACTTAGTCCAATTTAGATCATTTAGGCCAATGAGGCCAATGAGACCAATTCTGGCCAATTAAGACAATTAGGACAATTTAGGTCCTTTAAGGCATTTCAGTAAATTATAAGATTTAGGCCATTTAGGCTAATTTAGGCCAATTAATCCAATTATGCCAATTAGGCAATTTAGTTCATTTAGGCCATTTAGGCCAATTTAGGACATTTATGCTAATTGGGGCATTTAGGCCAATTTATGTCCTTTATCCTATTTATTACAATTTATACCATTTAGGTTAATTCATCCAATTATTCCATTGAGACCAATTTAGGCAATTTAGACAAATTAGGCCAATTAGGCCAATTAGGCCATTTAAGCCGATTAAGCTAATTTTGACCATTTGGTCCAATTAGGCCAATTATGCAATTTAGGCAATTTAATCCAATTTGGCCATTTAGTGATTTTTCTCCATTTAGGTCATTTATACTAATTTAGGCCATTTAGGCTAATTAGTCCAATTAGGTCAATTACGTAATTTTATCTATTTATCCCAATTATTCCATTTAGTCCAATTTAGTCCATTTAGACCAATTAGACCAATTTTGTTCATTTAGGTCATTCAGTAAAATTGGTCCATTTTGGCCAATTTATCTCATTTAGACCAATTAGGAAACTTAGGCCAATTAGACAATTCATGCCAATTAGACCAATTAGGCCATTTAGGCCAATTTAGGCCATTTAGTTCAATTTCGGTCACTCAGGACAATTAAACCAATTAGTTCATTTAGGCCATTTATTCCAATTATATCAATTAGTCCATTTAGGTCATTTAGGCCAATTAGGCCATTTAGACCATTTAGACCAAATTAGGCCATTTAGACCAGTTAAGCCAATTTATGCCATTTAGGCTAATTTATTCCATTTAGCATAATTATACCCATTAGGCTAATTAGTCCACTTAGGAAATTTAGACCAATTAGGCCATTTAGTCTAATTAATCCATTTAGGCCAATTAGGCCAATCAGACCATTTAGGCCAATTTAGGCCATTTATGCCATTTAGGCCAATTAATCAATTTGTACATTTTGGTCATTTAGACCATTTAGGCCATTTAGTTCATTTAGTACAATTATTTCAATTAGACAATTTAATTCATTTGGTCCAATTTAGGATATTTAGGCCATTTAGGCCAATTTAGGACATTTAGGCTATTTAGGTTAATTTAGACCCATATGGCCAATTAGGCCCATATGGAAAATTAGGCCCATATAGACAATTAGGCCATTAATCCCATTATTCCCATAAGACCCATTAGGCCACTTAGTCCAAATTAGCTCATTAGGCCAATGAGGCCCAATTGGCTTATTAGGCCGATTAGGCCACTTAGGCCGATTAGGCCACTTAATCCCATTAGACCCATTTGGACCATTTGTCCACTTAATCCCATTAGACCTATTAGGCCACTTAGGACACTTAGGCGCATTTGGACCTTAGGCCCGTTAGGCCCATTAGACCATTTAGGCCAATTTAGGCCATTTAGGACAATTAGGCCAATTAGGCCATTTTCTCCATTTTGGCTAATTAGGCCATTTAGGATAATTTAGGATAATTTAGGCCATTTAGGCCAATGAGTTCAATGAGACCAATTCAGTCCAATTGGGCCAATTTAGGCCAATTAGAATATTTAGGTCATTTAGTCCAATTTAGGCCAATTAAGACAATTACGCCAATTACGCCTATTATTCCAATTACGCCAATTTGGAAATTTAGCTCATTTGGACCATTTAGGCCAATTTAGTACATTTAGGTTAATAAGACCATTTAGGCCAATTTAGATCATTTAGGCTATTTAGGCCAATTTAAACCATTTAGGCCAATATAGTCAATTATGCCCTTTAGGACAATTTAGTCAATTTATACCAATTAGGTTAATTAGGTTGACTAGGCCATTTAATCAGATTATGCAAACTTTGACCATTTGGTCAAATTAGGCCAATTATTCAATTTAGGCAATTTAATCCAATTAGGCAATTTAGGAATTTTTTTCCATTTAGGCCATTTAGACTAATTTAGGACATTTAGTCAAATTAGGCTAATTAGGTCAATTGCACAATTTAGGCAATTTTCCCAATTATTCCATTTAGTCCATTTAGAACAATTAGGTAGATTAGACCACACTACTGGAAAGGGGGTCTATCCCCACATATCTATTCCCACGGTTTATCAAACTGTGGGAATAGGCCTTCTTTGATTATCAATACCCACGGTTTTTTTAGAACAGTGGGTATTCAATCCACAATTTCACGACCCCCATCGGGATCTTCTCACTCCGTCTCGCGCTCCCCCATCGGTTCTCCTCCTCACTCTCGCGCTCCCCTGCTTGAACCCTAGGTTCCAGACCTCTGCCTCCAGCCCTCTCCCCCCCTCCCCGACCACTGCCTCTCGGCTATCTGACCTCTGCCTCCCAGCCCTCTACTCCACTCTCCGACCTCCGCCTCCTGGCCCTCCGACCACCGGTACCCGAACATATCATCCCCTCTCCGGACTCTACATCCACTCCCAAACTCGACCTCCAGGCCTGCATCTCCACCTCAACGTCTCGGCCTCCACCTCCCTTCCTCCAGCTCCAGCGATGTGCCCCTTCCCCCTATAGGATCCCTCTCCTCCGGCAACGTCCCGACCAATTCATTGCATTTAGGTTTGTAATTTTTTCTCATTGATTTTTTATTATTTTTAAACTAATCACCGATTCTTATATCAAATGCCTCAGAAATTTGACTACACAATTTCTGCTAGTTGATTTTCATTGAATAAGTGGCTGATTTTTATTTCCCCTAGTCATTTCACTTCAATTTCCATCATTTTGCTAGAATTTCTTGTATGTTTTTTTATAGATGTCATTCTTCTTAGGGTATAGACAAATTTATCCAAAGCTTAAAAATTATTTTTGACCGATTATGGTTGATAGAGTGGGAAATAAATCAACCCAGCTAACTGTACTATGTAAATTTTTGATAACTTCTTATCCAAATGTTTAAAATTCCTTAAATGTTCACTTAGAATCTCTATGAATGATTTTCCTATGGATTTCTTGGGTTCATTATTTTCTTCATGTAAGATTCATATTTATCATTTTTATTATTTAACAAATATTATTACTGGTCATAAAAATAATTAAAACATTAGTTTCTATCCTTAGGATACAAGATCTCCCTAATTAGTACCATATTATCCTCTATTACTATACATAATCCTTTATCCATCTGGTTCCCTAAAATGATCATTGCGGGCATAAAAACTATCATCTATATCTCCATGTGGGACTCCCAAAATGAGGGAAAATATCACTAGGAGTGATGGTATTACATGGATAAGATATTATAGAGGGTTTGATTAATTTCATAAGGCTTGATAAGACCATGAAATTTATACAAGTAATAAAAGTATATGAAGTGCTTGTGGGTTAGTCTCTTCAAGGGTCCTTTTATACCCTAATCGTTCATTCTCACTAAATCATGGGGAATGGTGTCATATACTATATAAATGATAACTAACTTGGGCATATGATATTCTTTACAAGGTGTTTTACTACTCATATTCCACTATGAACCATCCAATGGACCACTTCTACCTAGATTCCTTCTCCTCCTCAATCCATTTTTTTTATTTTTTAAGAAGCCACTTTATGGAAAAGTGGTAACCGTACAAAAACTTCTTGAAACCACCCAAATAAACCTCCAAAATGCTTCTGCTAATCCTAACATAAAAGGATTCTTGAAACTTATATTCAACTAGCAGTGTTTCATCCACTGAACTCCATAGATTCAACTATATCCATTGAACATCATTCATTTAATTGCTTATGATAATATCCTTCTACTATCTTGATTCCATACATTCCATGGTGCTAGTACAATGCCTCCATTCGGGTTCCAATGTGTTATTTCCAGATTATGTACTTCTCGATCCCCAACAATCAACCCAAAAATCATTTATCACATCAAAACCAACACCCAGACCTTAATACTCGTCAATTATTACTAAATGATACACCTAACAACGAACTCATTACATCATGGTCTAACATTAATGATAGAATCCAACCAATACCAGACCTACCTAGTTACATGTGAACTCAACAATGTATTAAGAATAGACATGCCAACAAATTCTATGACATACTTACCACCTTATATTTTTTTGTATCCATCGCTCCCTAAAAAATTAGTGCATCTGGTTCTTATCATCACTTAAGTAACATTAGTTCTAAGATATACTCATAACAACCCAACTAACCCATTAAATGATCCTTATTCTAGGTTAATGGATTTAATTGTGTTTAGAACCACCACTGACCTAGAAATCACGCTAATCTCTACAATATTGATATTTAAGGAAACATCTACCAGGACTAACAATACATATTTGACTTCCTTGGAGTATGTGTTAAGGCAAAGTGAGTGCTGCATGTACTCTTTATGAATCATTAATCCTATTTCCAAAATGATGGATTTTCATGAATTAATTTATTTTCAAGGTTGATATGAAGTAGAGTAATATATTAAACTCATCGATTTTATTTGTTACTAATTAACCAAACTACCGTAGTGTCATGAATTCCCATAACTTCTCTAGGTTTATAGTCTCTTGATAGAATGTTTCATAGAAGAAAGAGTGGAGATACATCCGGTATTATATTCCTCCTTTCATTCCTAGATCTATTTTTATATATCATTTACATGTATAACCATTCAACTTAAAAATTGTCATGGTGATGTTTAACTTCTAGATGTACCATTTTTTTTGAAAAATGAATCAAATACTTTTAATCCAATTTTCAATGTCCTGGGTTGTAATTCATAACTAGGATAAGAATATTATAGATATAAATATTAGAGATAACCATAAACACTATCCATTATTCTTTTACTAGACCTTTATCAAATCATCATAAACTCACAATACACTTACTGTGAAACATACATCCACTAGATCATCCCTTTTTCTTATCCTGAAGGTCCATCATCACTAAAAAACCATTAACCAAGGTCTATAAATTTCCATTTCAAACATGCATACATGTTGGAATTTTTTTTGACCTACTCAACTCATATTATAATGGTTCTGGTCACATTAGTCCTAATCTGACACTTAGTCAATTAGATGAACTATTCATGCTTTCTCCAGAAACACCCATGAAAAACCATATACTTGGTTCAAAATAATAGGGATACAATTAACCCATATACCACTGAACACTATCAATAAATTTGGGTTTACAACTGATCTCAACAAATACTAGACAACATGTAGCATTCCTAGTGTCAAGTAACCTTACAGGATGCCCATATTATTAAAATTATAAAATTTTAATTCTTCCCCTATGATATTTTTATCCCAAAACACCATATTTCTCATCCCATCTGGTTCATGTGACCCTAAGGTGCATCATACATTCTCCTTCATGGTTCTCCTCTCAAAATTCTACTTCTGATGTGATTAATCAAGTTTGGGGCTATATTTATGAAGGTATCATCCTCTCCTCTCCTCTCCCCCTTAGTTCATCTTCCATTATCTGTTGAGTTACAATTCTCACACAGTTTCTATTTCTGTTTACAGGTGCAGAATGGGGTGAGCATGTAAGATGAGAGATCTATTTTTATGGCTAATCGCCTTCTTCTCTCTGGTTGCTCTCCTCATCCTCATCATCTACCAGGTTATTTCCCTAAATCCTTGATAACGGTTCCCGATTTCAAGCCTCTATTTGCTGCATGTATTCATATGAACTCTTGGATTCTTTTGATATCCCTCAACTGGTGCAAGGTACACAATGTTCTTCATTTTAGTTTTACATGATTTAGGTTTCATACATGGTGATAATGGGAATTTTGGTTCCTTGTTGTTTCTGCTTTGTTTCATGAGTGTCAATAGATCCTAAGAAACCCATCACATACCTAGGCTGAAACCTGGCAGTAAAAAAAAGCTAAAAAAGATCATGCTCCCGTTTCTCAACAGAAAATTCGCTTTGATTCTTTTTGGAACCATTTTTGGTTGCATATGAAGCTTCTGTCCAGGGATCACCTGCTGTAAAATAATCCAGCAGCTGAAGAGAGCAGAAAAGAGGATTATATTGACGTCATGCATAATAAAAATATAACAAGATTAAAATCTCAAATAAAATGCATGCATAATTCTTAATTCATAATTATAATTTAAAGGCCAAAACCATCCTATTGGGAGTAGTTCCCTAGGAATCACTTTAAATGTTTAAGTTCCTACGCTTGGTGAGTTGGTATGTTAATTATAATTTAAAGGCCAAAACCATCCTATAGGGAGTAGTTCCCTAGGCCTCTGATTGTTATTATAGACATTTATTTCTGGTTGTTTTGGGCTTCTTTATTCTAGAATGTTGCTGAGAGATTTTGAGTTTGTGTCTTTGGATTATTTTTGGGTAGTCCTGATCATCATGAAGGTTCAGTTTAAGGTTTTTTAATGGCCTAAATTCTGATTGTTTAGGACTTTAAATGATTTTGATCCCGAGTCTCTCGGTTTTTTGCTATAACCTTCAAAGGTCAGCTCTTTTTGGCTATGGATGAAGTAGTTTGGATTAGCTTATTCTGCTCAGTTTCCCTTTTACTTCTTGGAACTGGTTCTGATTTGGTCAGTGGAATTATGAATGGGTTTGAGATGTGACAATTGGTTTCAAATCAGTGCAGATTTCTATTATTCTGATTCAGTTTGGATTATTTTTGAATTTCTACATTGATTATCAACTGATCTGCTTGAGACTCTCTGAACCAGAACTGGTTTTCTGAAATTCTACTATGTCTTTATTTGGTTTCTTCTGTCTTTCTTGATTCTTGAATTTCTTGATGTTATAACAACTCAACTCTGTCTATTTCAAGCAATTCAGGTCGATTGCTAATATGAAAAGATCGGTCTGGTAATCCCTGATTTATTGGATGGATCTCTCTCATGATCAACCAGCCTAGAAGTTTTGAGTAGACTGGTGATTTTCTTTGGTTAACTTTATGTTTTGGTTATGCTTTTCTTGGTTATTCATTGTAATCCTTTTTATCCCTGCTGGTGTAAGCTAATTACACCTCGAGGTTGTATTGTACTCTTTTGCTTTTAATAAATTCCTTTGGCGACATGAATTGGGAAACCAGTTCATGTCCCCAACTTCTCAAAAAAAAAAGAGGATGTCTTAGAAGGATGAACACATGTCGTTGGAGGTTGTTTTGGTGAGACAATGATTCCTGGCGAGTTTTGATAAATTATGCCAATTTGAATATTACAAATATTGTTAACTGATTAGAAAACTCTGATTCTCTATATTGATTATAGAATCATTTGATATATCATACTCTATATGCTTGTTAATTATGGTTTTAATTCTGGTTTTCATTCTGCTTGTTATTTTTAATTCCTGGTGAGTTTTCTATTCTTGTTTTGCATTCTTCTTGTTAATTATAGTTTAACAATGCATTATTTTGGTTTGTATTCTGCTTGTTAATTCTATTTTAATTGTGGTTTTTATTTTGGTTTGCATTTTGGTTTTTAAATAATTCATTCTGCTTATTAAATATCCTCTTGTCTCACTTTATTTAAAGAGTTTTAGATTTTTTAAAATGCATGTTTGAGTATTGACAACATCTCTGATTTAAACACATCTAATTCATCTTTAGTGATATATGAAGATGTTGGAATTGAGGGGTAATGAGAAGAGGGAGATGGATCACTAATCAGATTCCTACCAGCAACCTTAGGTAAATCCTCCATCAAAATATCTCTCATAGTATAATCCTAAACTCTAGAAAAAACATTCACTTCATCATTACCACAATCTTAAACAATTTCTTAATGAAAAAAACTCAAAACTTCTAATTATCTCTTGAATGGTATCCTCTCTAATCAATGATCCTTCCAAAGGATCATATTAGTGGGAACTTTGGTGTTAATGGTGTCTCAGATGTATGAAAGGGGAGTAACAATAAAAACAACAAGGATCATGTCTTTGTTCATTCATTATGTCCATTTTGAGAAGTCCCTGGTGCTAAAAGTGCAACAATGGGGCATGCTACTTTGTAGAAAATTTTTTGGTGCTTAATAATTCATATAGACTTGTATTAAAATAATTAAATTCATTAGATAAAGGGAGATAATGAGGTCTCAAATATTTTTTATAATTAAACTAATTATGAAAAATTACCATCTTCTGGTATTTATTTGAAAAATTCAGGAAAAATGAATATAATTTGTGACATGAAGGCTCATGGCCTAGGTATGTGACCACCATTGCGTGTTGTAGGGGTACTGGTCTAACATCTCCCAAAGTGGGAGAGTGTACGTCATAATTTTTGACAGTGGGGCCTGTGTTCGTGCGGCCTCTAACCAGTTCCAGTTGAATCTCTTTTTGCTTTTCTTCTCACATCTGTTGTGGATTCCGAATCAGGTCTGTTAATCTTATTAATTTTCATTTTGGTTTTTATTTTCTTTTTTAATTCTCTAAGTATGGATCTGGATATTTAGATTTTACTCTCTGGAATCTGTATATAAGCTCTCTTTTTCCCCCATTTGTTTTCCTGTAATTTACATGGCGGAAGTGCTAGTGTATCTTCTGCACTCCCAAAGTTGATTTCTGTGGCTGGTCCAACCTTTTTTGAAAGCAGGTTTTGTGTCTTTTAGTTCTGTAAGATTGACTTCTTTAACCTCTCTGAATTGGCAATGGTGGCCATAGGGTTCTCCATTATTAAGAAGGATGGAGTATTCTTGTCTGAAACTATTATTAAGGAGAATTTAGTATTCTTGTCTATTCAGTCATTGTGAACTATGGGCATTTTCCTAGATTTGCATGATCAATTTTCAGTAATAGTATTTTCCCAAAAAGTGGTAGAATTTTTCAGTTGTGAGTACACCTTGGATAAATCTTGCTCAGTAAATAGCTGAGTTTATGTTTTCATTGCTTTCATTTAATCTGAACTTATTTCATTCTCCTGTTTTAGGTCACATCACCCAATCAAGAAGCTACCAGGATGCCAACTAGAGGTATTGGTCTTGCCCACAATTTTGTATTTGTTTCATTATTTGTATTAAATCATCCATGTCCACTAAGCTAGGCTGGTGACACACTTTCCATTGAAATAATTCACGCAAGGCCTTCTGCTCTAAATAACCTCTCACCAATAGGATAGAATGACGAAGTAAAAAGTTTGTGCATTGAGATGCACTGGACATTCTGGTTTCAATATGATTCCCTGTGTTTCACTTGGATTTAGTGATTGATTTACTTATTTTCTTTCTTTTTCCCTGTCAGTTCTATCCTTTTAGCATCCTCGCTCGCATCACACTTAACCAAGCATTGTGGTTCTATTATGTAGTAATAGAAAACCATAAGGAAGAGAACTATTTTATCTTTGAAATGCTTATTATCTTCTATCCTATCATCATTAGTATTTTTGGCTCCATTTTGGCATGGGGAGACATTGTGCTCTGTTTTCTAGAAGTAGAACTCCCTCCCATGATTGACACAATTTTACGATAAGAAAAATTAACTCTTTCCTGGAAAGAAAAATTAACTCTTTCCTGTAATAGCCAGATAGAAAAAGATGAAGTCACCCTTTTTATGTTCAAGAATTTTGATAATATGTCTTCGCTTTGAAGCAGTTTGAATCCATCAAATAAATTAGTGGTAAGGGTTGATTGTTTAGGCTATACTAATCTCAAGTACACCGACCTTTCTTGATAACAATATCCAATTTCTGAACTCTATTGATGTTTGATTGTTACCATGATATCCAATATTTCATTTGAATTTCCTTCTTAATCCATCTCTATCCAGACTATGAAATAACGGAGTGGGATAAATTTTCTTTAGCTGGGCCAAACAAGTCGGCGACATGGTTAGTGGCTTGTACTTTGGAATCCAGCCCCCAAAAATTGGATTGCTAGCACTATAGCTTCATGGTATGAATTGTTTTACTAAACAAATGGTTGGACATTAGGTACTGCTTCCGATGATAAACTATCATCACAAAATCCATTATTTTATTTTTGTAAATTAATTTATATTGGGTAGTTTCAGCCAAATTCTTACTAAAATAGGCAATTGGGTGACCTTCCTGCATAAAACAATGCCTGCTTCCTTCCCTGAAGCATCATGTTTATCAATTTTTTTATAGTTCCTGATGCTTTTTTATAGTAACCTAAGGCTTAAAAACACCCTTACCCCTTTCTTTCATCTTTTAACCTTGACCAGAAGATGATGCACCCAATTTTATGAGGTTCCATGGCCACCTCTTCATTGTTGATTTTATTTTTAACCATTTGTAAATATAGGAACAATTTTTAAAATGTTAGAAATTTTAGTTTGGGGAAATATAAGTACATGTGATATTAAATGATGAAACATATAAAGTGAATGAATTTTTTCACCTATTGTAATTACAGGAACAATTTTTACGCCAGCTAGAGGTATTGGCTAGGTGTGGGGGGAGGGGGGCTGGGTGCAGGGGGTAGGGCTGGGTGCAGGGGGTGGGGATGGGGCTGGGTGCGGGGTGAGGGTGGGCTGGGTGCGGGGTGAGGGTGGGCTGGGTGTAGGTTGGGAGGGAGTCCATGGGGTGTGGATGAGTATATGGGTGTAGGATTGGGTGCAAGGGGTGGGGGATATAAACAATTAGAACCTTGACATTGAAATCCAATGAATTGAGAGGATTATTTTTATATCAGCCTTATTTTTTGAATTATCATCTTGGAATTTTGAATCCTCTATTAGAATTTCTTTAGATTTAATAAGAGATGAATGATTTTGATACTTTTTCATTATGAATTTATTTAGGGCTTTTCTGGTATGAACATTTTTATTCATTGAACACTTTGTCCAGCTCTGCTTATGTTTTAACAATGCATTGAAAACAATGCATTCTGGTTTAATAATCCACTATTCATTCTGGTTTGCATTCTTCTTATTCAGTGTGGTTTAACAATGTATTATTCATTCTGGTTTAACAATGCATTATTCAATCTGGTTTTTATTCTGGTATTTAAACAATGCATTCTAGTTTAACAATGAATTGAAAACAATGAAATCTAGTTTATTCATTGAACAATCCATTGAAAACAATACATTGCAGTTCCATTGATTTTGCATTCTGGTTTTCTTTGGTTTGCATTTTGGTTTGCAAGTTGCAGGAGCAAGGTGAAGGAAAATTTCCATTGATTTTTCATTCTGGTTTCTTTGATTTTTCATTTTGGTTTTCTTTGATTTTTCATTCTGGTTTTCTTTGATTTTTCATTTTGGTTTGCAGTTTCAGGTTTCAATTCCAGGTTGCTGGTTGAATTTTGGTTTTCATTCTGGTTTGCAAGTTGCAGGAGAAAGGTTGCATTCTAGTTTTCATTTTGGTTTGCAGTTTCAGGTTGCATTCTAGTTTTTATTTTGGTTTTCAGTTTCAGGTTGCAGGTTGCAGGTTGTAGTTTATTCACTGTTAATGGTTGCATTATGGTTTCAGGACGCACTTTGCAGAGGCAAGGTGTGTACTTTTTCAGTGTGCAGTTTATTCTGGTTTCACTATTGCAGGTTGCACTTTGCATTCTGGTTTCAGCACACTTTGCAAAGGAAAAGTGTGCTGGATCTCTAGAAAGTATCTATACCCACGGTTCTTTAAACCGTGGGTATTTATGTTGCTTCAAAAACCATCTATACCCCCGGTTTAGAGAACCGTGGGTATAGATGTATACCCACGGTTCATGTAAACCGTGGGTAATATGATATTTCAGTGGGCTATACCCACGGTTCCTACAAAACCGTGGGTATAGGTCTATACTGACGCCACTGCAGCGCACGGTTAATGAAACTGTGGGTATAGCCTATACACACGGTTTCATGGGCTATACCCACGGTTTCAAATCGTGGGTATAGGCTATATTTCCAGTAGTGCCAATTTTGACCATTTAGGCCATTTAGGACAATTAGGCTATTTAGGCCAATTTATCTCATTTAGACCAATTAGGAAAATTAGGTCTATTAGGCAATTGAGGCCAATTAGGCAATTAGTCCATTTAGGACAATTTATGCCATTTAGGCCAATTTAGGCTATTTAGGTCAATTTAGGCCACTTAGGCTAATTATACCAATTAGGCCATTTAGGTCATTTAGGCCATTTAGGCCAATTAGTCCATTTAGGCCATTTAGGTCATTTAGGCCAATTAATCCATTTAGACCATTTAGACTAATTTAGGCCATTTAGACCAATTAGGACAATTTAGGCCATTTATCCTAATTAGGAAAATTATTAAAATTAGTCCATTTAGGCTATTTAGGCCAATTAGTTCAATTAGATCATTTAGGCCAATTCGGCCAATTAGACCATTTAGGCCAATTTAGGCCATTTAGGCCAATTAATCAATTTGTTCATTTAGGTCATTTAGACCATTTAGGCCAATTATTCCATTTAGTACATTTAGCTCATTTAGTCCAATTAGTCCAATTAGAAAATTTAGGTCATTTAGTCCAATTTAGTCCATTTAGACCAATTAGTCCACTTAGGCCAATTTAGGTCTTTTAGGCTATTTAGGCTAATTTAGACCATTTAAACCAATTCAGCCAATTAGTCCATTTAGGCCAATTTAGGCCGATTAGGCTAATTAGGATGATTAGGAAATTTAAGAAGATTTTGGAAATTTAGGTCATTTAGGCCAATTAGGCCATTGAGGACAATTAGACCAATTAGACAATTTAGGCAATTTAGGTCAATTAGGCCAATTAGGTTAATTTAGGTCATTTAGGCCAATTATGTCATTTAGTCCAATTAGTCCATTTAGGCCAATTAGGACAATTTAAGACATTTAGGTCAATTAGGTTAATTATTCCAATTAGGTAATTTATGAAATTTAGGCCAATTGGGCCATTTAGGCCAATTTAGACCATTTAGACCAATTAGGCCAATTAGGCCAATTTGGACATTTAGGCCAATTTAGGCCAATTAGGCTATTTAGGAAATTTAGGACATTTAGATAACATACTATGAAGGGATACACAGTACATAGACTGTCAGGTATGAGTAATCATAAGAAGATGATGCTTCTTCTCATTAAGTTTGCACTTGGTAATCTTCAAGATGGGAGATTATGATAACAGACCTGCCAGTAGGAATTCTGGATGTTTTGGTGTCATCGGATATTCCTATCTACGACTGTGTGTGATAGTCCTTGTACTTTAAGATTATTATTAAAGAATGTCACAACTCACAAACTTAGATGTATGTCGTAAACCACGATGATAATAGCTCAAGGAGAAGTTGGATACATTGGGTACATCACGAGTGACATGTCATTAATGAATAAGTTGAGGAATGATTTTTCCCTTCCATCTTTATAGAAGTTGATATCTCGACCCTTTGATTGGAATAAAACCCTCGCATTAAATTCCATGTCCTTGTTGTAATGATGTGTTTATTTCATATAGTCAAAGGAAGACATATCTATCATATAGGTTGGTGACAGAGATGTACAACCTTATTGATGAGATATTGTGAAAAAGCGATTATATTACATAGTGAGTGTTCATATTTAGTTTTTGGTGTTGTGACATAAAGTTCTTTCTCTTGGGTGATTTGACCCATTGCTAGAAAATAATCTCAGACTTTAGGCAAGTCCGCCTAATATCAATGATAAGGAATCCTAGAGGGTCACACACTAAGTGTTTTCTTTGATCTCAATTAAATTATATTTGAGTTTAATTAATGGAATCAATATACTCTCAAGTCTGGGGAATAATTTTATTCAATTTATATTGATCACATAAATTAATTAAATATTTATTCACCGACATGTGAATAAAATATTTATTTTATTTATTTAATATTTTAATAATATTTATTCAGTAGATTGTAAATAAAATATTTATTTATGAATAAAACATTTATTCAGTTGTTTAATAAATGATAGAAGATTTTTAATGGACCAAGAACGAGTCCATCGACAAATATTAATTAACAAGACCATTATATAATATTTATTATCGCGCAAGTTTGTGTGCACCAAAAAATAATAATTATATAATAATATTTTGCAGAATGAGATTTATTGAATGTAATTAATTTTATTTAATGGCTAGTATGCAATAAAATAATATTTCAACTTAAATATTAACTCTATAAATAGGCATCTAAGTCTATTGTGTAGAGCATCCAAAAATTGAGAATAAAAAATTGTTGCGCACAATGAATTCTCTCTCAACTCCTTCTTCTATCTCTCTTAAGAATGAGAAGTGCAAGAAATATTTCTTCAGCACCAAAGAATGAGTGATTAAGAATGAACAACATAAGACATTGGACTCGTTGCACTATCACCTAAAGATCGAGTGGTGTTTCTCAGAGATCATAGGAGCACATGTGGATTGTCGCTAGAGAAATTTTATCCTGGGATCCTCACAGTGAAATGATGGTAATCTGAAAGGGTCTTTTAGGATGATCAACATTCACTAACGAATAAAGTTCTTAAGCATATGTATTTATTTATTTAAACATTAAATATATTAATTTTAAATTTGATGTATGAGATCCTCTCTGTTGGTTTTAGGCAATGATTATTAAAATAAATTTTAATATACCATAAATATTTGCATGATTCCAATATACTTGAAACAACCACCACTACCACTACCATCGCCACCTTCATCACTAAAACTTCCACCACCCCCCCCCCCCCCGCCACCACCACCACCACCGCAACCGCCATAAGCTTGACCGCCACTAGGACCCTCACTGAAATAAATCAAGGTATCATATAAATAGAGCATTGATGTCATACATGAATCAAAAGTAATATAAGTCTCTCATGGAAGTGGTGGACTTATAACTGACAGATCTTTCAGGAAGTGTTTTGTGACTAATTTACTTCTTTCATGCTCCTTTATAGCTATTTTTTGGCCTTATCTGCTTCTTCATGAGCATTTTTCATCTTGGTGGTCTGATAGGTTTTTGAGGCACTAGATGAGGGCCAATACCTAGTGGGGACGATGTTTTTAATGGGAAGACATCACACTATCCCATGGCGCTCCCCACCTAATACTTATCTCAAATGATCATTTGTCCTAAAGTTGTCATCTTCTTTCTCATCGAGGGCGTCCATGACACACTATTGAAAACATAAACAAGATATTTAATTATGAATTATGTATCCAAATTTGAAATATCAATAAAAAAACTTACAATCTTTTCTTGTGTTTGTGTATTTACATAACTTCCATTATTTTTATTCCTAGTTAAGGAAAATAATTTTTCTCGAGGCACATGACCTTTGATACCAGATGCCATTAGATGAAAATGAAATTGATTAGTATAATACTACATTATTGGATAATATAAAAGTGATAAACCTAGAATGAATTAAAATTGTATCTGTTGAAGAAATCCATAAAATTAAGAAACATCTAAATGTACATTTAATTATAAAGTTAATACTAGGGACATAACTAAAACAATACATACAAATTAGAAAGATAACCTCTGTATGGTATGGATTCCTCTTGTCTATTAATTTCAGACTAATTCCATTTATCTTGTGTTATTTGGTTATTCGGACACTTGGTAATTTTGATCATTTTTTCATTTGGCTACTTGGCTAATTGGCCAATTAGGCCATTTATGCGAATTAGGCCAATTAGACCATATAGGTCAATTAGTCCCTTTAGGCCAATTATGTCCTTTAGGCCAATTAGGCCATTATGATAATTAGGTCATTAGGCCATGGGGAATTTAGGCCTTTAATCCATTTAGTCCAATTAGTCAATTAGTCCATTTAGTACATTAATCAATTTAGGTCAATTAGGATAATTAGACCATTTAGGTGAATTAGAACAATTAGGCTAATTATACCATTTATTCCAATTAGATCATTTAATCCATTTGGATCGATTAGTTCATTTAGAACAACTAGGTTATTTATCCCAATTAGGTCATTAGGCTATTTTGACCAATTTGGCCATTAGTTCATTATCCAATTAGTTCATTACACCATTAGGCTAATTGGTCATTTGGTGATTTTACCATTTATGCCAATTTAGGACAATTAGGATAAATAGGAAAATTTGGCATATTAGACCATTTAATCCAATTAGGCCATTATGCCAATTATGCCATTCAGCTATTAGGAAATTGGGATATTTGTACCAATTAGGTCATTTAGGTCATTAGGCCATTATCCCATTAGTTCATTGGGCCATTAGGCTCATTGGTCATTTGGAAATTTATTCATTTAGGACAATTTAGACCAATTTAGGCCAATTATAACAAAAAAATCCTACCAGACCCACAACACTATATCTGGAACATTAATACCTAAGGCCTAAATAGGCCCATTTGGCTGATTAGGCCACTTAATCCCATTAGGTCACTTAGTCCCATTAGGCCCATTAGGACCATTTATCCCATGAGGCCACTTAGGCCCATTATGCCCATTCGGCCACTTAGGCCCATTAGGCGCATTAGGCCAATTTAGCCCCTTAGGCCCATTAGCTCATTAGGCCACTTAGGCCCATTAGGTCACTTAGGCCACATAGGACCATTAGGCCCATTCAAACCATTGGGCCACTTAGGCCCATTGGCCCATTATGCCACTTAGGCCCATTAGGCCCATTACGATGATTTGGCTGCTTAGGCCCATTAGACCCATTACGCCGATTAGGACACTTAGTCTGATTATACCAATTTGGCACATTAGGACACTTAGGCCCAGTTGGCCGATTAGCCCCATTAGGCCACTTTGACCTATTAATTCGATTAGGCCACTTAGTCCCATTAGGCCAATTAGGCCCATAAAGGCCCATTAGGCCACATAGGCCCATTAGGCCCATTAAGCCCATTAGGCCACTTAGTCCCATTATGTTCATTAGGCAGATTTGGTCCATTAGGCCCATTAGTCAAAATATACCCATTTGGCATATTAGTTTGATTTTTCCACTTAGGGCAATTAGGCCACCTAGGCCCACTAGGCAAATTAGGCCACTTAGTACCATTAGGCCACTGAGTTCCATTATGCCCACTAGGCCCATTCGTCTCATTCCACCCATTAGGAAAATTTGGATAATTAGCCCCATTAGACCCATTAGGACCATTAGACCATTTAAGCTCATTAGGTCCATTAGGCAACTTCGACCCATTAGGCCCATTAGCCCACAAAGGCCACATAGGCCCATTAGACCACTTAGGCCCATTCAGACACTTAGGACCATTGATCCCACCTAGCCTATTTGGCCCCTTAGACCACTTAGGCTGCTTAGGCCCATTAGGCCCATTAGGTTACTTAGGCCACTTAGGCCCATTAGGCTGCTTAGGCCCATTGAGCCCATTTGGTTCATTTGGATCCTTAGTACACTTAGTCTTCTTAGGCTGATTAGGCCACTTAGGTCACTTAGGCCCACTAAGCCCATTAGGCCCATTAGGCCACTTAGGAAGCTTAGGCCCATTAGGACACTTAGGCCGCTTAGGCCCATTTGACCCATTAACCCTTAGGCTCATGAGGCCACTTAGGCCCATTAGGTCACTAAGGCCCATTAAGCCCATTAGTCCACTTAGGCCCATTTGGCCACTTGTGAACATTAGGCCCATTGGGCCCATTAGGCAACTTAGGCCCGCTCGGCGACTTAGGCCAATTAATCTCAATAGGCACCTGAGGCCACTTAGGTCGCTTAGGCCCATTAGGCTGATTAGGATCATTAGGCCCATTTGTCCCATTCAGCCCCTTAGTCCCATTGGGCCTATTAGGCGACTTAGGCCCATTAGGCCACTTTGGCCCATTAGGCCACTTATTCCCATTAGACTCATTCGGCCCATTAGGCATATCAATTTAGGCCACTTAGGCCCGCTTAGTCTCATTAGTCTACTTAGGACACTTAGGCCCATTGATCCCATTAGGCCCATTTTTTCCCTTAGGCAGCTTATGCCCATTAGGCCACCTAGGCCGCTTAGGCCCATTAGGCCACTTAGGACCATTTGGCCACTTAGGACCATTAGGACACTTGGGCCCATTAGGCCTATTAGGCCGCTTATGCCATTTTTCCCATTTGGACCATTTGACCACTTAGGCCCATTTGGCCTAGTAGGCCCATTCGGCCTCTTAGGCCCACCAGACACATTGGACCTATTAATCCCATTAGGCCACTTAGGCCCATTTTCCCCATTCAGCCACTTAGGACCATTAGGCCCATTAGGCTCATTCAGCCACTTAGGCCTATTACGCCCACTAGTCACATTAGGCCCATTCGGGCCATTTAGACCATTAGGCCCATTAGGCCCATTATACCACTTAGGCATGTCATTCCCATTAGGCCCATTCGTCCACTTAGGCCCATTAGGCCATTTAGGTCCACAAAGCACATTAGGCCCATTCGAGCAATTAGTCCCATCGAGCCACTTAGGCACATTATGCCCATTAGCTCCATTAGGACGATTAGTCCACTTAGGACCATTAGGCCCATTAGTCCCATTAGGCTCTTTAGGCCACTTAAGCCCATTCGGCGCATTAGGCCCCTTAGGCCCATTTGACCACTTAAGCCCATTACGACCATTAGGCTCATTAGGTCACTTAGGCCTATTAGGCCACTTAGATCCATTAGACCCATTAGTCCTATTAGGCCCATTAGACAACTTTATACCATTAGGCCCATCAGGCTACTAAGGCCCATTAGGCTGATTAAGCCCATTTGGCCACTTAGTTCACTCAGACCCTTAAGCCCCATTAGGTCCATGAGGCCACTAAAGCCCATTAGGCCCATGAGGCCACTTAAGCCCTTTAGGCCCATTAGGACACTTAGGACCAATAGGCCCATCAAGCCACTTAGGCCCATTAGTCCCATTAGTCCACTTAGGCCCATTAGTCATGTTATGCCACTTAGGCCCATTAGGTCGATTAGGACACTTTGAACCATTAGACCCATTAGGCCACTTAGTCCCATTAGGCCCATTAGGCAATTTAGGCCCATTAGACCGATTATTCCAATTCATCCCATTAGGCCCATTAGGACACTTAGACCCAATAGGCCAGTTAGGCCCATTAGGCCACTTTGGCACCTTAGGCTCATTAGGTCACTAAGGCCCCACTTAGGCCCATTAGCTCAATTAGGGCACTTCATCCCATTAATCCCCTTAGGTAAATTAGGCCACTTAGGCTTATTAGGCCCATTAGTACCCTTAGGCCACTTAGGTCCACTAGGCCCATTAGGCCCATTAGTCTCATTCGGTCCATTAGGCCCATTGGTCCCATTCAACCCATTAGGACCATTGAGACCATTAGGCCACTTAGGCCCATTATGCCCATGAGGCCACTTAGGCCCATCAGGCCACTTACACCCATTAGGACCATTAGGACACTTAGGCCCAACAGTCCACTTAGGCCCACTGGTCCACTTAGGCCCATTAGGCCACTTCGACTCATTAGGTCAATTTGGCCCATTAGGAAACTTAGGCCCATCCGACCACTTAGGCCCTTAGGACGATTAGGAAACTTTGGCCCATTAGTCTTATTATGCCACTTAGGCCCACTAGGACCATTAGGCCACTTAGGCCCATTAGGCCACTTTGTCCCATTAGGCCACTTAAGCCCATTAGGCCGATTGGACCACTTTGGCCCATTAGGCCAATTAGGCCCATTAATCCCATTAGGCTGATTAGGCCACTTAGTCCCATTATTCCCATTAGGCCACTTAGGCCCATTAGTCCTATTATTCCCATTAAGACTATTAGACCACTTAGGTCCACTAGGCCCGTTCAGCCCATAAGGCCCATTAGGCACCTTAGACCCGTTAAGCTTGTTTGGCCCATTAGGCCCCTTAGGCCACTTTGACCCATTAGGCCCATTAGGCCCATTCTTCCCATTAGGCCCATTTGGGCCCTTAAGCCCATTCACACCATTAATCCCATTAGGCCACTTAGGCCCATTAGTCCACTTCAGCTCATTCGGCCCATTCAACCCATTAGACCCATTCGGCCCATTAACCTCATTCGGTCCATTAACCCCATTCAGGCAATTAGGCCCATTAGGCCACTTCGGCCCATTAGCCCCATTCATCACATTAGGCCAATTCAGACCATTAGGCCCATTCAGACCATTTGACCCATTCGGGCCAGTTAGGCTCATTATGCCACTTAGGCCCATGAGCCCACTTTTCCCCATTAGTCCAATTAGGCCCATTAGGCCCATTCATCCCATTCATCCCATTAGCCCAATTAGGCCCATTAGGCCCATTCATCCCATTCATCCCATTAGTCTCATGAGGCCACTTAGGAAAATTAGGCCCATTGGTCCACTAAGGCCAAATAGGCCCATTTAGAAACTTGGGCCCATGAGGCCCTTTAGGCCACTTAGGCCCATTAGACTCATTCAGTTGATTAGAACAATTAGGCCACTTAGACCACTTAGGCCCATTAGGCCCATGAGGCCACTTAGGCCCATGAGGCCCATCTGGCCCCTAAGGCCCATTAGTCCCATTAGGCCACTTAGGCCCATTCGGCCCATTAGGCCCATTAGGCCAGTTGGTCCACTTAGCCCCATTTGGCTCATTTGTGTACTTGGGCCCATTAAGCCCATTGGGACACTTTGGACCATTAAGATAATAAGGCCCATTATGCCCCCTACACCCATTAGGTTTATTAGGCCACTTAAGCCCATTCTGCCACTTAGGCCCATTAGCGCCATTAGGCCACTTAGGCCCATTCAAAAACTTAGGCCCACTAACCCCATTAGTCCACTTAGGCTCATTCGACCACTTAGGTCCATAGGTCACTTTTCTGCATTAGGCCCTTTAGGCTGATTTGGCCACTTAGGCCCATTAACCCCATTAGGCCACTTTGGCCCATTCGGCCACTTAGGCCCATTAGCCCCATTAGGCCACTTAGGCCCATTTGGCCACTTAGGTTCATTAGGGAACTTTGGCGCATTAGGCCCTTTAGTCCAATTAGCCACTTAGGCCCATTCGGACCATTCATCCCATTTGACCCATTAAGCCAATAAGGCCCACTGGGCACATTAGACCACTTAGGCCCATTGGGAACATTAGGCCACTTAGTCCCATTACGCCCATTAGGCCACTTCATCCTATTACGCCCATTAGGCTCATCAGGTCACTTCATCACATTAAACCCATTAGGCCCATTAGGCCACTTAGGCCCATTAGGCCCATTAGGCCCGTTAGGCCATATAGGTCACTTATTCCCATTAGGCCTATTAGGCCCATGAGGCCACTTAGGCCCATTAGGCCACTCAAGCCCTTTAGGCCCGTGAGTCCACTTAGGCCCATTAGGCCCATTAGGACACTCAAGCCAATTAGGCCCATTAGGACCCCAGGCCCGTTATCCCATTAATCCCATTGGCCCACTTATCTCTATTAGGTTGATTAGGCAACTAAGCCCATTAGGCCACTTAGGCCCACTAAGCCCATTAATCCCATTAGAACGATTATCCACTCAATCCCCTTAGGCCACTTAGTCCCATTATGACCATTAGGCCCATTAGGCCAATTTGGAAACTTTATCCCATTAGTCCACTTAGGCCAATTTGGCCAATTTGGCCTATTAGGACCATTTGGACACTTAGGCCCCTTTGGCCAATTCAGCACATTAGGCTCATTATTCCCATTAGGGCGATTAGACAACTTTGTCCCATTAGGCCACTTTGACCCATTAGGCTCATTAGGCTACCGAGGCTAATTAGGCCCATTTGGAGCCTATGCCTGTTAATCCCATTAGGCCAGCTAGGTCTGTTTGTCCACTTAGGCCCATTGGCCCCCTTAGGCCCCTTAGGACCATTAGGACCATTAGGCCCATAACACATTATGCCCATTAGGATGATTAGGCTGCTTAGGCCCATTAGGCCGCTTAAGCCCATTCAGTCCATTAGACCCTTTTTACACCAAGGCCCGTTAATCCTATTAAGACCATTGGGCCACCCAAACCCATTAGGCCACTTAGGCCTATTAGGCTCCTTAGGCCCATTAATCCACTTAGGACCATTAAGCCCATTGGGCCCATTTGTACCATTAATCTCATTAGGTCTATTAGGCCACATAGGCCCATTACACCCATTAGTCCACTTAGGCCCATTAGCCCTAATCAGCCCATTAGGCCAATTTGGCACTTAGGCCCAATAAGCCCATTAGGCCCATTATCCCCCTTGGGCCCATTATGAAAATTAGGATAGTTTTTTCCATTATTCCAATTAGGCCCATTCGTCCCATTAGGCCACTTAGTCCCATGAGACCCATTAGGCCCATTAGGCCACTTAGGCCTATCAGGCCCATTAAGCCCATTCAGCCACCACAACAAATTCGGCCCTGTGGGCCACTTAGGCCCATTTGGACACCTAGTTTGATTTGTCCCATTAGGCCAATTAGGCTTATCAGGCCCATTAGGCCCATTCAGCCACCAAGGAAAATTAATCCATGTGGGCCACTTAGGTCCATTCGGCCACCTAGGCCGATTTGGCCCATTAGGCAACTTTGGACCATTAGGCCCAATTGTTCGATTATACAACCACCAGCACCACCAAATTCCTTTTGTATTTTATTAATTAAAGGGAAGAAGTTCAAAAATGAGTGTTTAAGGGGGTCTAAATAAATGAAGTCTCAAAGCATCAGCTCGAATAAAATGCATACCTTCTGGGGAAAAATCTAGGACTCAAGAAAATAGTCAGATGGTAATATGGAGACGCTCTAGACACAAGAAAATTTGCCATAGTATTTCCCTCTCTCTAGGTATCAAGAATGGTCATCTGTTTGTTCATGATAGACTTGAAACTATTAATGGAATACTCTATGGACCAGGGAGTAGGCCCCTTACCTAACAAAACATTATAGAGGGTAAGATCATCTGCCTTAATCTTTTGAATGGAGAGGTTCCTCTGTCTTCAAAGTTTGATACCATCGAGTAGGGCCAAGGCTTCCACTTGTAGGGAGTCACTGGTCCCGAGGAAGTCTGAAAACGCAACGACAATAGAACTTGTAGTGTCATGAATAACTCGCCCCATGCATCGAACCCATACAACTTGAGATATAAATATTCATTTTATAACCAAAAAAAGGTGGACTCCATCAGACACAATTCCCCCAGGTAGAAGGAGGAGAAAGGGAGACTTGTGGAGGGAGAATCAGCTGTATGGAAGGCGCATTCACTAGGTCACTAGACAACCTTTAGAAATTCAGAATGATATTTATAGTTTTGAAAACAAGACCTGTAGTGGACATAGGGATGCACTGGTACCTCCTATCATTCCTTAAAGACTAGATCGTCCAATAACCAGCAAAGAAAATGAGAGCCCTTCCCTTTCTCTTCATGCTGGAACTGTCCGTTGCAAGGAACCAGTACTAGAGGAAGAGGTCAACACTGAAGCCACAATCAAAACAGCCTGTTAACTACCCAAAAGAACTCTAGATAGCCTTGTCCAAGTCACTGTTAAATAATAAATGAGCAGAGGATTCAGTACTGGGATCCCTGCAATAGAAGCATTTCGAGGCCAGGCTGACACATCTGCGCTGAACATTATCATCAGATGGAAGGGCATTGTGCCTGACACGCCAACCAGGAAGAGGTATTTGGATAGAATGTATTTATAAAACAACACCTAAACCCATAGATTCAGGTGATAAGAGATAGACTTAATCTTAACAAAGGATTTGAGGGAAAAAGTACAATTTGTAGAGGCTGTGAAGACACATTTATCCAGATCATTAGACAAAACTATACTTTCAAAAATATTCCTATGATTGCTATCCAAGGTGGACCGAATAAGAGTGGGGTGATTTCAGGCCTCTCTAAAAGAGATGTTTGGTGTCTGAGAGCAAGGAAAACTAAGAATTTTTCCTAACCAGTTGTGGTTCCAAAAGCTAATATCACCTCTACCTATAATCTAGCGTAAGTGTTTCTGAATAAGTGGGAGATGGGGTTGGATCATTCTTATAATGTTGGATGTCTTGTGTCTGGATGAGAAACCCTCAAGGACATAGGATTTTACATGTGTTTTCCCCACAAATAAATCCCCTTAAGAACCTCTCAGGCCAATTTGGCATGAAGGCCATTCATCACCTCTAAAACACTGTTAAGGTTAAACCCACCTTCTTCAATAGGTTTTGCCAACTTGGGCTAGGAATCCTAGTGATATTTAGCATGAAGATTACCATCCCATAAAAATGAAATCAAAATGGACTCAATATTCGAAATCAACTTCTTTGGGACCTTGAGAGTGGACATGATGTGCATGGGAATAGAGGATAAAATCGAGCTGATCAAGGTGGTCCTTCCCCCAAAGGATAGAAACATGTTTTTTACAATTATGGATGCAAGAAATGATCCTTTCAGAAACCATATCAAAATATTTAATGAGGAGCCTGTTGGGGGAGACTGGAGAAACCAGGTAGGTCATCGGGAAGGATACATTGTGCATAGCAAGGTTGTCATCCAATGATATAATCAGTCTTCCTGAGCATTTTTAGAAATAAAGAAGAAACTTTTCTCAAAGTTGACCACTTCGATTAGAATGATTTGGCCACTTAGGCCACTTAGTCCAATTCATCCCATTAATCCTATCGGCCACTTAGGACCACTAGGAACATTAGTCCCATTCAGTCCATTCAGCCACTTAAACCCATTATGCCCATTACACCAATTAGGCTCATTAGGCCCACTAGGAACATTAGGCCACTTAGGCACCTGAGGCCCATTAGGACCATGAGTCACATTAGGTCCATCATTCCATATAGGCCCATTAGGCTCATAAGGAAACTTAAGACAATTAGGCCACTTAGTCCCTTTAGGCCCATTTTGTCACTCAGGTCCTTTAGGTCCATTCGACCACTTAGGCCCATTATGCCCATTAGGACACTTAGGACACTTAGGTCCATTCACCACATTAGGACCATCAGGACCATTAAGAAACATAGGCCCATTAGGTCCATTAGGGTTATTAGGCCCATTAGGCCACATAGACCCATTTGGCCCATTGGGAAACTTGGGCCCATTATTCCCATCGGGCCTATCAGGCCCATTTATCCCATTAGGTACATTCTGCCACTAAGGCTCATAAGGAAAATCAGGCCCATTCAGCCCCTTAGTCCCATGAGGCACACTCAGCCCATTAGGACACATAGGACCATGAGGCCCATTGGGCCACTTAGACTAGTGTGGCCCATTAGGCCCATGATGCCCATCAGGCCCATGAGGCCACTTAGGCCCATTTGGCCACTTAGGTCCATTAGGCACATTGGGCCACTGAGGCCTATTAGGCCCATGAGTCCAATTAGGCAACTGGGACCCATTAGGCCCATCAGGCCCATTAGGCCACTTAAGACCATTAGGCACATTAACCCCATTAGTCTACTTTGTCTACTTAGGCCCATTAGGCCCATTAGGCCCATGAGGACACTAAGGCCCATCACATAAATTAGGACACATAGGCCCATTAGGGCTATTTGGCCCATTATGGCTATTTGGACCATTAGGCCACTTAGGCCCATTATGCCACTTAGTCCCATTCAGCTCATTAGGACACTTAATCCCACTGGGCCCATCAGGCCAATTCGAACACTTTGGCCCATTAATCTGCTAAGGACCATTAGGCCCATTAGGCCACTTAGTCCCATTAAACGCATCAGGTTCATTAGGCCACTGAGGCCCATTAGGCAACTTAGTCCCATGAGGCTCATTAGGCACATTAGGTCATCAAGACCATGAGGCCACTAAGGCCCATTCGGCCCATTAGGCCCATCAGGCCCATTAGGCCACTAAGGCCCATTATTCCCATGATTCCCATTAGGTCCATTAGACCACTTAGTCCAATTCGGATCATAAGGCCACTTAGGCCCATTCGACCCATTAGGCCCATCAGGCCCATTTGGCCACTTCGACCCATTCAGCCCATCTGGACCATCAGGACACTTAGGTCCATTTAGCTCATTAAGCCACTTGGACCCATTAGGCCCATCAGGCCACTTAGGCTCATTCAGATCATTATGCCAGTGAGGTCTATTAGGCTCATTAGGCCACTTATGCCCTATTAGTCCCATCAGACCCATTAAGCCACTTAGGCCCATGAGGTCCATTAGGCCCATTAGTCCACTTAGGCATATAGGACTCATTAGGCCACTTAGGCCCATTAGGCACATGAGGAAACCTGGGCCCATTAGGCCCATTAATCCCATTAGGCCACTTAGGCCCATTTGACTCAATTTGACACCTAGACCCATTAAGTTGATTAGGCCCATTAGGCCACTTAGGTCAATTAGGACCATTAGGCCACTCAGGCCCATTTGACCACTCAGGCCCATTAGGCCACTTAGGCCCATTAGTCCCATTAGACCACTAAGGCTCATTAGACCTATTATGCCACTTAGACCCATTGGACCCCTTAGGCCCATTAGGCCACTGAGGCCCATTAGGCCACTTAGGCCTATTAGGCCCATTAAGAAACTTAGGCCACTTAGGCCCATTAATCCACTTTGGCCACTTTGACCCATTATGTCCATTATGATCATTCATCCACATTGACCCATTAGGCCACTTAGACCACTTAGGCCCATTAGGACCATTAGGACACTTAGGCCCATTAGTCCCATTAGGCCCATTAGGCCACTTAGGCCCGTTTGGCCCATTAGGCCACTTAGACCCATTCAACCACTTAGCCCATTTGGCCACTTTGACCACTTCTTCCCATTAGGTCGATTACACCACTAAGGTCCATTAGGCCCATTTAGCCACTTAGACCCACTTGGTCAATTAATCCCATTAGGCTGATGAGGCCATTAAGGACCATTAGGCCACTTAGGCCCATTTAGCCCCTTAGGCCCATTAAGCCCATTACACCGATTAGGAAACTTTGGCCCATTTGTCCACTTAGGCCCATTAGACCCATTAGGCTCATTAGGCCACTCAGGTTAATTAGGCCCATTTGGCTCATTAGGCCCATTAGGTCCATTGGGCCCATTTGTCCCCTAGGCCCATTATGCCCATTAAGCTCATTAGTCCACTTAGGCCCATTAGGCCACTTAGGCACAGTAGGTTGATTCAGTAACTAAGGCCCATTAGGGCACTTAAGTCCACTAGGACCATTAATCACATTAGCCCGATTAGGACAATTAGGCCCATTCGGCCCATTACACCTGTTAGGCCAATTACGCCCATTAGGTCGATTAGGAAACTTTGGCCCTTTGGGACCCTTAGGCCCATTAGGACCATGAGGCCCAATAGGTCACTTAGTTCAATTAGGACCATTAGACCACTTAATCCCATTAGTCCTATTTATTCCATTAGGCCGATCATGCAACTTTGGCCCATTAGGTCACATAGGCTGATTTGGCCGCTTGGGCTAATTAAGCCCATTCGGCCCATTCATCCCATTTGGCCCCTAGGCTCATAAATCCCATTAAGCCCATTAGTCCACCTAGGCCCATTAGGCTAGTTAGACCCATTAGGTCCCTTAGTCCCATTAGGCCACTTCGGTCCATTGTGCCCCTTATGCCCATTAGGACCACTAATCCAATTAGGTCGATTAGGCCACTTAGGCCCATAAGGCCACTTAGGCCCATAAAGACACTTAGGACCATAAGGTCACTTATAGTCGTTAGGCCCATTAGGCCACTCAGGGACATTAGGCACATTCGACCCATTAGGTTCATTTGTCCCATTAGGCCCATTTGGCACCAAGGACTGTTAAGCCCATTCAACCCACTAGGCCTATTAAGCCCATTAGGCCCATTTTTTCACTTAGGACTATGAGGCCCATGAGGCCTGTAAGTCCCATTAGTTCCCTTAGACCCCTTAGTACCCTTAGGCCCATTAGGCCACTTAGACCTAATAGGCCCATTCTTCCACTTAATCCCATTAGGACCATTAGGCCTATTAAGCCAATTAGGCTCATTAGGCCACTTAGGTTAATGACCCATTCATCCCATTAGGCCCATCAGGATCATTAGGCCACTTAGGACCATTGAGACATTTAGTCCCATTTGGCAAATTAGTCCACTTAAGCCACTTAGGCCCATTAGGCCCATTAAGACACTTATACCCATTCGGCCCACTATGCACATTAGGCCCATTAGTCCTATTAGGCCACTTAGACCCATTTGGTCCCTTAGGACACTTAGGCCCATTAGGTCCACTAGGCACATTAGGCCCATTCGTCCCATTAGGCCACTTAGACCCATAGGCACGTTTATCCACTTAGGAGCATTATGCCCACTAGCCCATTAGGCTACTTAGGCATATTAGGCCCATTAGGCCACTTCGAGCCATTAGGCCCATTTTTCCCCTTTGGCCCATTCGGTCCATTAGGCCACTTTGGCCCATTCGTCCCATTAGGTCGCTTAGGCCACTAAGGCCCATTAGGCCCACTAGGTTACTTTGCCCATGGGGCCACTTAGGCCCATTACGCCCATTGGGCAAATTAGACCCATTACGCCCATTAGACCCATTTGGCCACTAGACCCATTCGTCCCATTATCCCCATTGGGCCACTTAGTCCCATTCAACAATGTAGGACCATTAGGCTCACAAGTCACATTATGCACATTCATCCCATTAAGCCCATTAGGCCCATTAGTCCACTTAGTCCATTTAGGCCCATGAGGCCATTGAGGCCCATTAGGCCACTAAGGCCCTTTAGGCCCATGAGTCCATTGAGGCGCATTAGAACCATTAGTCCACTTATACCCATTAGGCCTATTAGGCTCAATGGGCCACTTAGGCCCATTAGGAAAATTCGACCACTTACGCCCATTAGGCCCATTGGCCACTTAGGCCACTTAGGCCCATTAGAACCATTGGGCCACTTAGGCCTATTCGTCCACTTAGCCCATTAGGCCACTTTGGCCCATTTGGCCTCTTCGGGCCATTAGGTCCCTTAGGACCATTAATCCCATTAGGACGATTAGGCAACTTAGGCCCATTAGGCCACTTTGGCCCCATTAGGCCCATTAGGCCCATTAGGCCACTTAGGCTAATTAGGCTCATTCAACCCATTAGGTCCATTAGGTCCATTCGTCCCATTAGGCCCAATTGGCATGTAGGTCCGTTAAGCTAATTAAGCCCATTAGGCCACTTTGGCCCATTAGTCTGATTTGCCCGTTAAATCCCATTAGGCCTATTAGGTCACTTAGGCCCACTATGCCCATTAAGCCCACAAGGTCCATTAAGTCACTTAGGCTGATTAGACCACTTAGGCCCATTAGGCCCACTATGCACATTAGTCCCATTTGGACCATTAGTATACTTAGGCCACTTAGGACCATTAGGCCCATTAGGCCCATTAGGCCCATTAGGCCACTTAGGCTCATTAGGCCACTTAGGCCCATTATTACCATTGGGCCCATTGGTCCACTTAGGCCTATAGGCCACTTCTTCCCATTAGGCCGATTGGGCCACTTAGGTCCATTCCGCTATTTAGGCCCACTAGGCACATTATGCCAATTTGGCTGATTCGGCCACCTATGCCCATTAGACCACTTAGGCTCATTAGGCCCATTAGTCCCATTAGACCTGTTAGGACCATAAGGACACATCGACTCATTAGTCCCATTAGGTGCATTAGGACCATTAGGCCCATTTGGTCACTTAGGCCCACTAGGCCCATTAGGCAACTTAGGCCCATTAGGCCCATGAGGCCACTTAGGCCCATTAGGCCCATTAGGCCCATTATTCCACTTAGGCCCATTCATAAACTTAGGCTCATTAGGCCCATTAGTCCCATTACCCTCACTAGGACAATTGGTCCCATTATTCCCATTCAACCACTTAGGCCCAATAGACCACTTATGCCCCTAAGGCCCATTAGGCCCATTCATTCGATTAGGCTGCTTAGGACACTTAGGACACTTCGAACCATTAGGAACAATAGGCCCATTAGTCCCATTCAGCCCATTAGGTCCATTAGTTCCATTAGGCCCATTAGGCCACTCAGGCCAATTAGGACTATTCAGTCGAATCAGCCCATTTGGTCGATTAGGACGATTAGGCCCATTTGGCCCATTCATCCCATGAGGCACATTTTCCCCCTAGGCTTGTTAAGCCCATTAGGCCACTTAGGCCCAATAGGACACTTAGGCCCATTAGGCCACCTAGTCCCATTAGTCTGATTAGGCCATTAAGGCCCATTAGGCCCATTAGGATACTTAGGCCCACTAGGCCCATTAAGCCCATTTGGCCACTTAGGAAACTTTGGCCCATTAGGCCATTTTTTTCCATTAGCCCCATAGGCAACTTAGTACAATTTGGCCCATTGGGCCCATTGGGTCCATTATGGCACTTAGGCTGATTAGGCCCATTAAGCTCATTAGGCAAATTAGGCAACTTTTGCCCATTATGCCACTTAGGCCCATTAGCACACTCAGGCCAATTAGGCCCATTTGAACCCTTAGGCCCATTAGGACACTTAGGCCCATTTGGCCCATTTGGCCCATCTAGCACCTAGGCCTGCTAAGCTCATTAATCTCATTAGGCCCATTAGGCCACTTGGTCCCTTTGGGCCCATTAGGCCCATAAGGCCACTTAGGCCCATGAGGACCATTAAGTGACTTAGGCCCATGAGGCCCATTAGGCCACTTAGGCCACATAGACCCATGAATCTCATTAGTCCACTTAGGCCCATGAGACCCAATAGGCCAATTCGGCCCAACATGCCCATTAGGCTCATTCAACCACTTAGGCCAATTAGGCCCATTATGCCGCTTAGGGCCATTAGGGCCATTATTCTCATTCGTTCGATTAATCTAATTTGTCCACTTAGTCCACTTAGGCCCATTACGCCCATTACGCCCATTAGGCCACTTAGGACCATTGGCTCATTAGGAAACTTAGGCCTAATCGGCCCATTGGGCCCATTAGGCCCATCAGGCCCATTCAGCCACTTAGGCCCACTAGGAACATTATGCCACTTAGGCCCATTAGGCAACTTATGCCTATTAGGCCCATTGGACCCATTAGGCCAATTAGGCACATTAGGCCCATTAGGCCCACTCGGTCACTTAGGCCCATTCGACCACTTAGGCCCATTAGGCCACTTCGTCCCATTAATCCCATTAGGCCACTTACACCCATTAGGCCCATTATGCCACTTAAGCCCATTCGTCCACTTAGACCCATTAACCCCATTAGACCGAATGGGCGTAACATGCCTAGTAGGCATAATGGGCCTAAGTGGCCTAATGGGCCTAATGGTACAAATGTGCATAGTGAGCCTATTGGGCCTAAGTGGCCTAATGGGCCTACTAGACCTAAGTGGCCTAATGGACCTAAGTGACCTAATGGGATTAATGGGACTAATGGTCGTAATGTGTATAATGGGCCTAAGTGGCCTAATGGGCCTAAAGGGCTTAATGGTCCTAAGTGGCCTAATTCTCCCAATGGGCCTAAGTTGCCTAATGGGCCGAACAGGCCTAAGTGTTCTAATGCTCCCAACAGGCCTAACTGGCCTAAAGGGACTAATGGTTCTAACTGGACAAATGGGACTAATGGGACAAATGGACCTAGGTGGCCTAATGGGAATACATGGCCAAATAGACCTAAGTGGACTAATGGGCCTAAAGAGCCTAATCGGTCAAAGGGGTTTAATGGGCCTAAGTGGCATAATTGTAGCCTAATGGGCATAATTGGTCTAATGGGCCTAATGGGCGCAATGAGACTAAGTGGTCCAATGGGGCTAGTGGGCCTAAGTGGCAAAATGGGCCTAATGGGCCTAATGGTCTTAATGGTCCTAAGTGGACTAATCAGCCTAAAGGGCCTAATGGACTTAAGTGGAATAATCGGCCTAATGGGACAAAGTGGAATAATTGTAACCAAATGGGCCTAAGTGGGATAATGGGCCCAATGGGCCTAAGTTCCTAATGGGACTAATGGGCCTAGGTGGCTGAATGGGACAAATGGTCCAAAGTGGCCTAATCAGCCTAATGGGCCTAATGGGCCAAAGCGAACTAATGGGCCTAAGTGGAATAATCAGTCTAATGGGCCTATTGGCCTAAGTGGCCTAATGGGCCTAATGGGCCTAAGTAACCTAATTTGCCTAATTGACCGAAGGGTCCTAATTTTCCTAATGGCCTAATAGGCCTAAGTGGTCCAATGGGCCTAAGTGGCCGAAGGGGCCGAATCAGATGAATGGGCCTAATGGACCGAATGGGCATAATGAGCCTAAGTGGCCTAATGGGAGGAATGAGCCTAAGTGTCCTAATGGGCCTAAGTGTCCTAATAGGCCTAATGGGTTGAATGGGCCTAATGGTCTTAATTGGCCAAAGTTACCTGATGGGCCTAAATTTCCTATTGGGCCATATGGGCCAAATGGGCCAAAGTGGCCTATTGGGCCTAATGATCTGAATGGGCTTAAGTTATCGAATGGGCCAAATGGGCTGAATTGGCCGATGTTGCTGAATGGGCCTAATGGGTTGAAAGGAATTAATGGGTCTAATGGGACTAATGGTACTAATGGGCCTAAGTGGTCTAATAGTATTAATGGGCCTAAGAGGCCTAATGGGCCTAAGTGGCCTAATGGGCCTAATGGGCCTAATGGATTGAATGGACCCAATGAACCGAAGTGGCCTAATGGGGAGAATTGTCTGAATGGGCCTAATTGGCTGAAGTGGCTGAATGGGCCTACTGGACCAAAGTGTCCTAATGGGTCAAATTGGCGTAATGGGTTGAATGTTCTGAATGGGACTAAAGGGTCCAATGAACCTAATTTTTCGAATGGGTCGTATGGGTCAAATGGGCATAGTGGGCCGAAGTGGCTTAACGGACCTACTTGGCATAATATACCTAATGGACCTAATGGGTCTAAGTGGACTAATGGTCTTAAGTGGAAAATTGGACCTAATGTGCCTAATGGGTGTAATGGGCATAATAGGCATTAGTGAACCAATAGGTCTAATGGTCCAGAGTGGCCGAATAGGCCTAATAGGATTAATGGGCCTAAGTAGACCAATGGGCATAATAGGCCTAAGTGGTCTAATATGCCTAAGTGTCAGAATGAGTTAAATGGCCCAAATGTGCCTAATGGGCTTAATGGGTTGAATGGACCTAATGGGCCTAAGTGGCCTAACGGGACTAAGTGGCCTATTGGGCCCAATAGTCTTAATGGAAAAAATGGGCTTAATGGTCCTAATAGGCCTAAGTGGCCAAATAGGTCAAAGTGGCCTAATGGGATGAAGTGGCCCAATGAACACAGTGGGCCTAAGTTGCATATTGGGCCTGAGGGGCCTAAGTGGCCTAATGGTCCAAAGTGGATGAATGGGCCTAATGGACCTAATGTGCATAATGGGCATAATGGGCCACTGTGGACAAATCGACCTAATGGGCATAATTGACCTAAGTGTCCCAATGGGCCTAATGGGCCTAAGTGTGCCTACGGGGCCTAATGGGCCTATTTGGCCTCATGGTCCTGCTAGGCCTAATGGGACTGCTGGGCCTACTGGGCCTATTGGGCCTGATGGGCCTAATGGGCCAAAGTGGCATAATGGGCCTTAGTGGCCTAATGGGCATAAGTTGCCTAATGGATCTAATGGGCCCAAGTGGCCTAATGGGTCTAATGGGCCTAAGTGGACTAATAGGACAAAGTGGACGAATGGGTCTAATGAGATTAATGGGCATAATTGGCCGAAGTGGCCAAATGGGCCTAAGTGTCCTCATGGGCCTAATGGGCCTCAACAACCTAATGGGCCTAATGTGGCCAATGGTTCTGAGTGGCCTAATATTCCAAAGTGGACGAATGGAAATATGGGCCTAATGGGCATAATAGGCATTATGGGCTGAAGTGGCCAAATGGGCCTAATGAACCTAACGGGCCTAAGTTGCCTAATGGGACTAATGGTTCTAATGGGCCAAAGTGGATGAGTGTACATAGTGGGATTAATGGGCCTAATGGGACAAAGTGGACAAATGGGCATATTAGGCCTAAGTGGCTTAATGGGCCTGATGGGAAAAATGGGCCTAAGTGGCCTAATGGGACAAAGTGGATGAATGTGAAATGGGATGAATAGGCATAATGGGCCTAATGGGCCAAAATGGCCAAATGGGCCAAATGGGTCTAAGTGTACTAATGGCCCTAATGGGATTAGTGGGCCAAAGTGGCCTAATGGGACTAAGTGTCCTAATGGGCCTAATTAGCCAAATGGACCTAAGTGGCCTAATGGGCCTAAGTGGCCTAGTGGGAATAAAGGGACAAAGTAGGCAAATGGACCTAATTGGCCAAATGAGAATAATGGGTCTAATGGGCCTAAGTGGTCTAATGGGCCTAATGGGACCAAGTGGCCTAATGGGCCTAATGGGCCTAATGGTCCAAATGGGCCTAAGCGGCCAAATGGGCCTAATGGGCCTCATGGGCCTAATTGGCATGTTTTCTAATTAGCTTAAGTGGTTGAATGAGCCAAATGGGCCTAAGTCGCCTAAGGGGCCTAATGGGCCTAACGGTCCTAACTGGGTGAGTGGGAGTAATGGGCCTAAGTGGCACAATGGGCCTAATGGGCCAAATGGGCCTAAGTTTCTAAATGGGCCTAAGTTGCTTAAGGGGCCTAATGGGACTAAGTGGATTAATGGGCCTATGTGTCTTAATGTGCTTAATGGGATAATGGGCTTAATGTGGCTGATGGGATAATGGGCCTAATGGGCCTAAGTGGCATAATTGGCCTAATTGGCCTAACTGGCCTAATGTTCCTAATGGGCCTAAGTGGAATAATGGGATTAATGGGATAATGGGCCTAATGGTCCTAAGTGGATGAATGGGGCTAATGGCCCTAAGTGGCATAATTGGCCAAATGGGCCAAATGGGCGCAAGTGGCTTAATCGTCCTAAGTGGCATAATGGGCATAATGGGACTAAGTGGCCTAATGTGTCTAAGTGGACTAATGGGCCTAAGTGTCCTAATGGGACTAATTGCCCGAAGTGTCCTGATTTGCCTAATGGGTTTAAGTGGTTGAATGGGCCTAATGGGCCAAAGTGGATGAGTTAGCCGAATGGGTCGAGGTGGCCTGATGGGCCCGATGGGCCTTAGTTACCTAATGTGTCTAATGGTCCTACTTGGTCAAATGGGATTAATGGAAATAATGGGACTCAGTGTCATAATGGGCCTAATGGACCTAAGTGGCCTAAGTGGCCTAATGGGCCTAAGTGGCCTAATGAGTGGAATGGGCCTCAATGGCCTAATGGCCCTAATGTGCTTAATGTGTCAAATGGGCTTAAGTGACCTAATGGGAAAAAGTGGTCTAATGGTCCTAATGGGACTAAGTGTCCTAATGAGACTAAGTGGCCTAATGGGCCTAAGTGGCCTAATGGACCCTATGGGCCTAATGGGCTGAATTGGCCAAAGTGGCCAAATGGGCCTAACAGGCCTAAGTGGCTGAATGGGCATAATCCGTCTAGGTGGCCGAATTAGCATATGTGGATGAAGTGTCCTAATGTGCCTAAGTGGCCTAATGGGACTAATGGGACTAATGGGTTAATGGTCATAATGGGCCTCAGTGGCCTAATGGGACTAATGGGACTCAATGGCCTAATGGGCTTAAGTGGCTTAATGGGCTTAATGGCCTAAGTGGACTAATGTGATGAATGGGCCTCAATGTCCTAATGGGCCTAATGGGATAAGTGGATTAATGGGCCTAATGAGATTAATGGGTCTAAGTGGCCTAATGGGCCTAATTGGCCCCAGTGGCCTAAGTGGCCAAATGGGCCAAATGGGCCAAATGGCCCTAAGTGGCCTAAAGTGACTAATGGGCCTTAGTGGCCTAATTGTCCTAATAGTCCAAGTGGTCCTAAGTGTACCAATGGGCCTAAGTGTCCTAATGGCCCTAAGTGAATGAATTGTCCTGATAGGCATAATGGTTCGTAGTGGCCTAAGGGATCGAAGTGGCCTATTGGGCTTCATGGGGCTCATTTACCTAATGAGCCTAATGGCCCTCAGTGGCTAGTGGGCCTAAGTGTCCTAATGGGCCTAAGTGGATGAAGGGTCATAAGTGGCGTAATGGTCTTAATGGGTCGAAGTGGCCCAATGGGACTATGTGGCCTAATGAGCCTAAGGGGACTAAGTGGCATAAGGGGCCTAAGTGGCCTAATGACCCTAATGGGCCTAATGGGACTTAGTGGCATAATGGGAATATGCACCGAATGAGACTAAGTGGCATAATGATCTTAATGGGCCTAAGCAGCCTAATGGGCCTAAGCGGACTAATGGGCCTAAGGGGACTAAGTGGCTTAATGGGCTTAATGTTCCTAAGTGGCCTAAGGGACCTAATGGGCCTAATAAGCTTAATAGGACTAATGGGATTAATGGGTCTAAGTGGCCTAATGGGCCTTAGTGGCCTAGTGGGCCTAATGCACCGAATGGGACTAAGTGGTATAATGGGTCTTAGTGGCCTAAGTGGCCTAATGGGAATATGTGTCCTAATGGGTTTAGTGGGCCTAATGGGCCTAATGGGTATAATTGGGATAATTGTCCTAATGTGCCATATGGGTCTAAGTGGCCTAATGGGCATAATCCAATGTGCTTGATGGGCCAAATGGTCCAAATAGTTCAAATGGGCCTAAGTGGCCTAATGGGACGAATGGTCCTAAGTGGCCCAATGGTCCTAAATGGCCTAATTGGCATAATTTTCCTCATGGGCCTAAGTGGCCTAAAGGTCTGAAGCGACCTAATGGGTCTAATGGGACTAATGGGTCGAATGGTCTTAAGTGGCCTAATGGGTATAATTGGACTAATGGACATAATGGTTCAAATAGTCCTATGTAGCCTATTGGGCCTAAACTAGTGGACCTAATGGCCAAATGGTCCAAATGGCCCTAAGTGGACTAATGGGATGAATGGGCCTAATGGGTCGAAGTGGCCCAATGGGCCTAATTGGCAAAATGGGCCTAGTGGGCATAATGGGACAAATGGGTCTAATGGGAATAAGTGGCCTGATGGGCCTAATGTGCCTAAGTGACCTAATGGGCCAAATGGGCCTAAGTCACCTAATGGGACTAATGGTCCTAATGGACCTAAGTGTTCTTATGGGCCTAATGGGCCCAAGTGGCCTAATGGGCCTAATGGGCCTAATGGACCTAATTGGCCTAATTGGCCTAATGGTAATAATTGGATAAATGGGTCTAATGGTTTTAATGGGGATAAGTGGCCTAATGGGCTAATTGGGTTTAAGTGGTCAAATGGGTCGAAGGGGCCTAATGGGCCTAACAGGCCACACGGTCCTCATGGGCCTAAGTGGTCTCATTTGCCTAGGTGGCCTAATGGGTTTAATGGGCCCAAGGGGTTTAATGGGTTTAAGGGACCTAATGGGATGAATAAGATTAATGGGATTGGGTGCCAAATGGGCCAAATGGGCCAAATGGGCCAAATGGGCTCAATGGGCCTAATGAGCCTAATGGATCTAATGGGTCTAATGGGTCTAATGGGCTTAATGGGCCGAATGGTTTTAATGGGACTAATGGGCTCAATGGGCTGAATGGGCCTAAGTGGCCAAAATGGGCCTAATGGGCTCAATGGGCCTAAGTGGCCTAATGGGCCTAATTGGCCTAAGTGGCCTAATGGGCCTAAGTGACCGAAGTGGCCTAAGGCAACAAATGGGCATAATGGGCCTGAGTGGTCTAAGTGGCCTAAAGGGCCTAATGGGCCTAAGTGGCCTAAGGAGCCAAATAGGATATATGGGCTCAATGGGCCTAAGTGGTCTAATGGGCCTAAGTTTCTGAATGGGCTAAGTGGCCTAATGGGCCTAAGTGGCCTAGTGGGCCTAATGGGACTAATTTGGATAATGGGGATAATGGGCCGAATTGGTCTAATAGGTTGAATGGGACCAATGGGCCAAGTGGGCCTAATAGGCCTCGGTGGTCCAATGGGCCAAAGTGGCTTAATTGGCCCAATGGGCCCAGGTGGCCTAATCGGCCTAATGGCTCAAATGGGCCTAAGTGGCCTAAAGGGACAAATGGGTCGAATGTGCCTAATGAGCCTAATAGGCCTAAGTGGCCTAATGGGGCTAATGGGATTAATGGGCCTAAGTGACCTAATGGGCCTTTATGGGACTAAGTGGACCAATGGGCCTAAGTGGCCTAATCGACCTATTTGGGATAAGTGGGCTGATGGGCCTAATGGTCCAATTGGTTCTAAGTGGATTAATGGGCATAATGAGCCTAATTTTCCTAAGTGGCCTAATCAGTGTAATGGGCCTAAGTGGCTTAATCCTTGTAATGTGACTAATGGGCCTAGATGGCATAATGGGCCAATGGGACTATGAATGGGACTAATGGTCTGAATTGGCCTAATGGTCTGGAGTGGCCTAATGGGCCTAATGAGCCTCAGTGGCCTAATGAGCCTAATGATTTTTAGTGGCAAAATTGGCCTAATGGGCCTAAGTGGCAGAATGGGCCTAATGGGCCTAAGTTTCCTAATGGGTTGAATGGTCCTAAGTAACCTAATGGGACTAAGTGGCCTAATCATCCAATGGCCCTAATTAGGCCTTAGGTGTTAGTGTTTCAGATATAGTGTTTTGGGTCTAGGTTTTAGGATTTTTTTGGTTCTAATTGGGCTAAATTGGCTAAATTGGCCAAATGGACTAATGAACAATTAGCCTAATGGCCCAATGAACTAATGGGATAATTTCCTAATGACCTAAATGACCAAATTGGTCTAAATAGACTAATGGCCCAATAGCCTAGTGGCCTAATTGGCATAATGGCCTAATTGGCATAAATGAACTAATTGTTCTAAATGGACTAATTAGTCTAAATGGATTAAATGGTCTAATTTCATTAAATGAACTAATTGGACAAATTGGCCTAAATGACCTAATTAGACTAAATTGGCCTAAATGGACAAATGGTTCTAAGTGGTCTAATTGGTCCAAATGGACTAAATGGCCTAATTGGATTAAATGGTCTAATTGGCCTAATTATCCTAATTTGGCCTAATTAGCCTAAATTGGCATAAATGGTCAAATATCCAAATAAAAAATTAGCCTAATGGTGTAATGAACTAATCGGATAATGGCATAATGGCCAAATTGGTCTAAATAGCCTAATAGCCTAATTGGAATAATGACCTAATTGGTCTAAATTGACTAATTGGTCCAAATGGATTAAATGATCTAATTAGATTAAATGGTCTAATTAGAATAATTTTACCAATTGACCTAAATGGTCTAACTATCCAAATTCGCCTAAATGACCTAATGGACTAAATTCCCTAAATGCATTAAAGGCCTAAATTTCCTATGGCCTAATGACCTAATTGGCCTAGAGGACCTAATTGACCTAAACGACCAAATTTGTATAACTGACCTAATTGGTCTAATTGGCTTAATTGGCCTAATTTTCCTAAATGGACTAATTGTCCAATTAGCCAAATAGCCAAATGGTCAAATGATAAAAATTACCAAGTGACCAAATAACGAAATAATGCAACATAAATGGAATTTGACTAAAAAGAACATACAAGAGGAATTCATACTATACACATGTTTATCATAGTAATTAGTATGTATTTTTTATGTTATGTCACCAGTATTAAATTTCTAATTAAATTTATTTTTAGATGCTTCTTAATTTTTTGAATTTCTTCAATAGCTAAAATTTTAATTCATTCTAGGTTTATAACTTTAATATTATTCAATAATGTAGTGTTATACTAATCAATGTCATTTATAGCTAGCAGCATTTGGCATCGAAGGTTGTGTGCCCCGATAAAATTTATTTTCCTTGACTATGAAATAAAATATTTGAAGTTATATAAATGTAAAAACACCAAAAAATATTGTAAGTTTTTATATTAATATTTCAAATTTTGAAAAGTAATTCATAATTAAATATCTTGTTTATATTTTCAACAGTGTGTCATGGAGGCCCTCGATGAGAAAGAAGATGACAACTTTGGGCTAAATGATCATTTGAGACCAGTATTAAGTGAGCAATGACATGGGAGAGTCTAATGTAGAACCATGAAAAGCATTTTTCCCACTAGGTATTGGCCCTCATTGGGTGTATCTCAAACCTATCAGACCACCAAGCTGAAAAAATCTTATTCAGAAGCAGATAACGCCAAAAAATAGCTATACAGGAGCGTGAAAGAAGTAAATTGGTCACCGAACACTTCTTAACAAATATGTCATTTATAAGTCCACCACTTCCATCAGAGACTGTTATTACTTTTGATTCATGTATGAAATCAATGTTCTCTTTATATGATACCTTGAGTTATTTAAATGATGGTCCTAGTGGTAGTTGAGCTGATGGCAGTGGTCATGGAGGTGGTGGTGGGGGTGGTGGTGGAGGTGGTGGTGGTGGTGGTGGTGGTGGTGACGAAGGTGGAAGTGGACACAATGGTGGTGGTGGTGTTTTCAGGCATAATGGAAGTGTGCGAATGTGGACGATATATTTAAATTTATTTTAATAATTGTTTCCCTAAACCAAGAGCGAGGATCTTGCATGTCAATTTTTAAATTACTTTATTTAATATTTAAAGAAATAAATATTTGTGCTTAGAAGATTTTTCGTTAGTGAATTTTGATCATGTGAAAAGCCCCATTAATATTACCTTCATTTCATTGTGAGGATCTCAGGATAAAATCCCACTAGCGGCGATCCACACGTGTTCCTATGATCATTGAGAAACACCACTCGACCTCTAGGTTCTAGTGTGGTGAGTTGAATGTCTTATGTTGTTCATTCTTGATCACTCGTTATCCAGTCTTGAATAAATCTTTCTTACACTTCTAGTTTATGAGAGAGAGAAAGAGAGAGAATGAGGTGTTGAGAGAGAATTCGTTGTGGGAAACAATTTCCTATCCTTAATTTTTGGATGCTCTACACAATATACATAGACGCCTATTTTTAGAGTTGAGATTTAAGTTAAAATATTATTTAATTTAATTCCAAGAATTAAATAAATTGTCCTAAATTGTATAATTTTCCTAAATTGCATAAATTACCTAACTGAATTAATTGTTCTAATTGGCCTAAATGGACTAAGTTGTCCTAAATGGTCTAAATGACCTAAATTAGCCTAATTGGCTTAATTGACCTAAATTGCATAAATTGTCTAATTGGTCTAATTTTACTAAGTGGATTAATTGGACTAAATGAACTAAATTGGCCAAATCGGTTTAAATGTCCTAATCGGCCTAATTTTCCTAAATGGCCTAAATTGGCCTAAATGGCCTAATTGGATGAATTGGCTTAAATGGTCTAAATTATCATAAATTTCCTAAATTGGCCTAAATGACCTAATTGGACTAAATTAACTAAATTTTCTAGTTGTATTAATTGAACTAATTGGCCTAAATGACCTAAATGACCTAAATGGCCTAATTGACATAAATGTCCTAAATGGCCTAAATGACCTAATTGCCAAATTAGCCTATATGGCCTAAATGATATAATTGGCCTAAATGGAATAATTGGCCTATATGAACTAATTGGACTAATTGGACTTAATTTACTAAATCGAATAATAGTACTAATATTACTAATTGGAATAAATATCCTAAATTCACCTAAATGGCCTATATTGGCCTAATTGACCAAATTGGTCTAAATGAACTAAAATTTTCTAAATGGTATAAATGGATAAATTGGCCTAAATGATCTAAATGGAATAATTTATATAATTGGACTAAATTAACTAATTGGTATAATTGGCCTAAATGGCCTAAATTGGCCTAAATGGCCTAAATTGGACTAAATGGCCTAAATTGGCATAAATGGACTAATTTTCTTAATTGGCTTGAATTGACTAATTGGACAAATTGGACTAATTGACCTAATTTTCCTAATTTTTTTAAATGAGATAAATTGGTGTAAATGTCCTAAATTGGCCTAAATGACCTAAATGGAAAAAATTGGCTTAATTGTTCTAAATAGCCTAAATTGGCCTAAATGGCCTAATTGGCCTAAATTTCCTAAATTGTATAATTTACCTAATTGAAATAATTATACTAAATAGAATAAATTTGGCTAAATGTACTAAATGGAAAAAATTGTCCTGAATGTCCTAAATTGGCTTAAATAGCCTAATTGGCCTAAATTGCCTAAATTGCATATTTCGCCTAATTGCCCAAAATGGTCTAAATTGGCCTAATTGGCTTAAATGGACCAATCAGACTAATTGGTCTAATTTACCTAAATTTCCTAAATTGTCCTAAATGGAATAATTGGCCAAATTTTCCTAAAGGGTTTAAATTGTCCTAAATAGCCTAAATTGCCTAAATTAGCCTAAATGGGCTAATTAGCCTAAATGACCTAAATTGGCCTAAATGGACTAAATGAACTAAATTTCCTAATTATTAATTTGTCCTAATTGGACTAATTGGATTAATTGTCCTAAAGTGGCCAAAATGGCCTAAATCTTCTAATGGGCCTAAATGGCTTAAGAGCCTAAATTGGCCTTATTAATCTGAATTGGCCTCATTGGCCTAAATGGCCTAAATTGAACTAAATGGCCTAAATGGACTAATTCATCTTAATGTCTTAAATGGACTAATTAGCCTAATTGTCCTAAATGACCTAAATTGGCCTAAATTGCGTAATGGGCCTAATGGCCCTAAGGGTCGAATTGGCCTAAGTGGCCTAAGTGGCCTAATGAGCCTAATGGGTCTAATGGGATTAAGTTGCCTAATGGGCCTAAGTGGCCTAATCAGCCTAATGGACCAATTGGGTCTAAGTGGCCTAATGGGTATAATGGGCCTAATGGGATTAATAAGCCTAATGAGTCCACTTGTCCAAAGTGGCGTAATGGGCCCACGTGGCCTAAGTGGCCTAATGGGATGAATGGGCCTATTGGGCCTTAGTGGACTAATGGGCGAATTGGGGCTAAGTGTAATAATGGGACCATTAAGTCTAATTAGTCCTAATGGGCCTAATGGGATTAATGGGTCAAATGGACTAGTTGGACCTAAGTGTCCTGATGGGCCTCATGGGCCTCATGGGCCTAAGTGGACGAATGGACCCATTATGGTCAATTGAGCCTAATGGTCCTAAAGGAAAAATTGGCCTAATGGACCTAATGGGCCTAAGGGGCAAAATGGGCCTAATGGGTCTAAGGGGCCAAACAAGCCTAAGTGAAAAAATGGACTTAAGTGGCCTAACTGGCCTAATGTGTTGAATGGGTCTAAGTGGACTAATGAGCCCAATGGGGCTAAGGGGCCCAATGGGACTAATGGGTCCAAGGGTCCTAATGGGCCTAAGTGGACTAAGTGACCTAATAGGCCTAATGAGCCAATTGGGCCTAAGGGAACTAATGGGGATAATGAGCCTATTGGACTAATTGGCCTAATGGGCCGAAGGGGCCTAATGGGCCCATTGGTTCGAATGGGTCTTTTGGGATTATTGGTCCTAGGTGACCTAATGATCCTAATGGCCTAATTGGCCTAATGTGCCTAAGGGGCCCAATGGGCCCAATGAGCCTAATGGGTCTAAGGGTACTAATAGGCCTAAGTGGACTAATGGGCCTAAGTGGACTAATGGGCCAATTGGGCCAAAGTGGTCCAATGGGCCCAATGGTCATTATGGGCCTAATGGGCCCATTGTGGATAATTCAATCTAATGGGCCCAATGGGCCTAAGTGGAATAATGGGTCGAAGTAGCTTAAGTTTTCTAATGGGCCTAATGTATCTAATGGGTCTAAGTGGCCTAAGTTGCCTAATGGACCTAATGGGTCCAATGGGTCTAAGTGGTAGAATGGTCCTAAGTGGCCTAAGTTGGCTAATGGGCCTAATGGGTCCAATGGGTCTAAGTGGCCTAATGGGCCTAAGTGGCCTAAGTTTCCTAATGTGCCTAATGGGTCCAATGGGTCTAAGTGGTTGAATGGGACTAAGTGGCCTAAGTTGCATAATGAGCTTAATGGGCCTAATGGTTCTAATGGGTCTAATGGGCCCAAGTGGCCTAATCGGCCTAATGGGTCTAATTGGTCTAATGGAATGAATGGGTTGAATGGGCCTAAGTGGCCTAATGGGATGAATGGGTATAATGGGACTAGGTGGCCTAATGGGGCTAAGTGGCCTAAGTAGCCTAATGGGCCTAATGGGCCTGATGGTCGTGATGGGTCTAATGGGCCCAAGCGGCCTAAGTGGACTAAGTGGCCTTAAGTGTCCTAATAGGCCCAATGGGCCTAATGGGGATAATGGGACTAAGTGTCTAAAGCTACCTAATTGGCCGAATGGGCCGAATGGTCTTAATGGGACCGATGGGCCTAATGGGCCTAATGGGTCCAACAAACCTTAGTGGCCTAAGTTACCTAATGGGTCGAAGTGGCCTAATGGGATTAATGGGCCTAAGTTTCCTAATGGGCCTAAGTGGAATAATTGGAATAATGGGTCAAATGGTTCTAAGTGGACTAAGTCTCCTAATGGGCCAAAGTGTCCTAATGGGCCTAATGGGGCCAGATGGCCTAATGGGCCTAAGTGGCCTAAGTTGACCAATGGTTCTAATGGGCTTAATGGGTCTAATGGGTCTAATGGGCCTAATGGGTCTAATAGGTCTCAGTGGCCTAATGGGTCTAAGTAGCCTATGTTGCCTAATTGGTCTAATGAGTTCAATGGTTCTAGGTGGCTCAATGGGCCTGAGTGGCCTAAGTTGCCTAATGGGCCTAATGGGCTTAATGTGTCTAATGGGTCTAAGTGGCCTAATCAGCCTAATGGGTCTAATGGGACTAATGGGTCAAATGATCCTAGGTGGCCTAATGGGTCAAATTGGTTGAATGAGACTAACATTACTCAAAAAAGGGATTTTTGTGATGGTGCATTTGTGACAGGATCCCATCGCAAATGGCCCATTGCGGAAAAGGGCATCACAAATATTATCTTTTACGATGGTCTATCGCAAAAGGTTATTATTTGGGATGGGTAGTGGCACCATCACAAATAGGTTCTGTGTTTTTTTTAAAAAAAACTCTATTGTGATGGGCCGACCAACCGTCGCAAATAGTTTTCCTAATTTTTTTTAAAAAAATTTGCGACGGACCATCCCAGTTAGTATTTGCGATGGTCCCTTGAAAATACATTAAAAAATACAAAAAAAAACCCCTTTGCGATGGGCCCGTTGCAAATAGTTGAAAAAATAAAACAAAAATATATTAAAAAAATAATATTAATAATAATATAATATTAATATAAATGAAATCATAATATTAATATTAGCATAATAAAATTATTCATAAAATAATAATAATAATAATAAAAATAATAATAATAATAATTTTAATATAAATGAAACAATAATATTAATATTTTTAAAATAAAATTAAATATGAAATAATTAAATAATATAACAATATTATTAATAATATTAATGAAATAATAATATTAATATTAGTAATATAATAAAAAACTTAGTATTCACAAAAATCTAAAAATATATTAATTAATAAAATAATAAATATAATAAAAAATAAATAAAAAATAAAAATTTAAATATTCGAGACAACATAAAAAATTCACTATTTTAAACATCAAGTAGTTAATATTACAAAAAAATACATTCAAATGTTTCATTATAAAATAAAAATACATCACTGAGGGGGAGGGTCGTCTGGAGGAGCTGGAGGAGATGGTAGAGGGAACTTCATCCCTAAACTGTGAGTTAGACGTCACATTTACTCCATCTACTCCTACTCCTACTAATGCCTTCATCGACGCATCTCATCCTGCATCTCCCGCTGCTGTCGTAGAAACTATTCCTGTTGTAGTTACTGCAACTGATTTATCTCCTCCTGCTCCCTATGCATAGTATCTATAAGCTAACTCTGAGCTCACAACTACTCCTCATACTGTGCATGAGATGATGATGACTCTTTGCGAGATCCTCTCAAGCAAGATGCCGACAGCATAGAGGTTCCATAAAAACCCCCAGGGGTCAATCGAGAGCCGATACCAATAACTCAAACTTTTTCAAAGTCATACTGGATCACCTGCAACTATGTTGCCTCATCAAATCGGGGGGGGGGGGGGTACTAGTCTTACCATCAGTCCCAACCAGACTCTCACTATGTGTCTTAGATGTCGTGGCCTCATATGACTCTTTCAATTGAAATTTAAAATTAAAATATTTAAAATATTATTTGTAGTTAAATTTAAAACTCAAAAAAAAAATACTAACCACAATCTCATGCTGGAGAGAACCTCTAATCTCTCTAGCGGATGGATCGCTATACATCCTCTTATAAATGTCGTACTCCATAATATCGGGTTGTGTGACTGCCTATATGAATATAAAATAAACCGTTTAAATTTAAAGTTATATAAAATATTTAAAGAAAATGTACTTACCATATGCTACCTATGTGTATTGAATATATGACTACCAGCTCAATGGGTCACCTCCTGTCTTCCCCAATTTTTCTGACCTACTGATAATCTACTATGAAAATGCAATGATATAGTGTGTACATAATCCATACCAAACATGAGATGAAATATAATCAGGTTTGTGGGAAATGATTGTTCTTAGATGGATGAGGAACTGTATCTTCTGTTGCAGAAGGATTATCTACCTTTGGATGAGTATGATGTCAGATCATATGACCCTCAGACTTCTGGTGGTTCAGGGGGTGCTCGGAGGGGGTGTGGTCTTGCCCGACGGATGATTCCCGACCCTATCTCTGAGCGACATCCACATCTTGGGTTCGATCCACGCATTCAGACATATGTTTACCTATGTATTTTAGTTAGTTTTAATTAATTAATTTATATTCTAATTGTTTGATTAATTTTTTCATAGCTTCACGCATATAGCTGTTGGAAAGGGGAGCACTATATTGCGCAATTATTTTTCTAATGCATGGGTGTCATGGGATCAGATTCCCATTGATGTACAACACCACATGTTCGAGCATTGGCTAGTATGTAAATAAATAATATTTATTATGAAATTAATTTAATTAATAACTTGATATAATAAATAATTTGCAGGGTTTATGGTATCTCATTGATGAGAGCATGCATGAGGCTATCTAGAAAGAATGGCAGGGAGCTATGTGTCTGCATTGCACTCAATTTTTTCACAATTTGAAAAGGAAAGCAATGGAGAAAGTAGAAGTGTCAAAGTTTTATGAGACATGTCACATCCACCAACCTGATAATATTTCATCTCAGGTTTGGTATGGATTATTTACACACTATATGAGTATGCATTTTCAGAGTAGATCATCAATAGGTCAGCAAAATTGGGGAAGATAGGAGGTGACCCATAGAGCTGGTAGTCGTACCTTCAATACACATAGGGATCATATGGTAAGTACATTTTCTTTCAATATTTTATATAACTTTAAATGTAAATGAATTATTTTATATTCATATAGGCAGTCACACAACCCGATATTACGGAGTACGACATTTATAAGAGGATGTATAGTGATCCAACCACTGGAGAGATTAGAGGTTCTCGCCAGCATGAGATTGTGGTCAGTATTATTTCTTTTTGAGTTTTAAATTTAACTAAAAATAATATTTTAACTATTTTAGTTTTAAATTTCAATTGAAAGAGTCATATGAGGCTGCGACGTCTCAGACACATAGTGGGAGGAGCAGCTGCGAGCTCAGAGTGAGCTTATAGATACTATGCATAGGGAGCAGGAGGAGATGCGTCAGTGGCAGCAACAACAGTAGGAAGAGTTCCTTGATAGCAGTAGCTACAGCAGGAGATGCAGGATGAGATGCGTCGATGAAGGAATTAGTAGGAGTAGGAGAAGATGGAGTAAATGCAATGTCTAACTCAGAGTTTAGGGATGAAGTTCCCTCTACCATCTCCTCCACCTCTTCCAGACGACCCTCCCCCTCATTGATGTATTTTTATTTTATAATGAAACATTTGAATGCATTTTTTTTGTAATATTAACTACTTAATGTTTTAAATAGTGAATTTTTTATGTTGTTTCGAATATTAAAATTTTTATTTTTTATTATATTTATTATTTTATTAATTAATATATTTTTATATTTTTGTGAATATGTTGACGCTCCTTTCCTTCACAGAGTCTAACGACTGAAAAAAAGGAAATACCTTAGTCCAAAGTGATTCATCCTTTGAAGAAACATAAAAAATCGACAAAGGGATGAACAAGGAGAACATTTACCATAGGTCGCGCAAGTTCCCTCATGGTCGCGCAAGTACACTTGCGCGCCGCCTAGTGGTCTTGCAATTCTTCTTGCGCGACCTAAGTGATAACTGCCCGGTAACCGCCCGGGGTCTTCTCCTACCTATAAATAGACCCTGTGGGCCCCCCATTCGAAAAAGGATTTTTTCCAGAAACCCATATTTGAGATCCCGGTGCCCTAGTCTCTTCTCAAAGATTCCGGAACACTTATAAGGTAATTTCTTACCTATAACGGAAGATCTAAAGAGGGAGAGGAAGGCATAAGTGTTGAAACTCATCAACACTTGCGCGTCTAGGTGGCCAGCCCTTAAGGGAAATGGCCACACCTGCGCGCCGCCTTACTCCTTCAATAGAACCTGCGTGCCCCTCTCCTGGAAGAACCTCAAGAGGATTCTAAAGGACTTAACCTAAAGTCGCTCAAGTATTACCCTGCTGGTTAACCATCGTGAAAGTACACCATGTGTCGCGCAGGCATACCTGCGAGTCCAGGACCTGCGCGACCAGGACTTGCGCACCCACGCAGTACCTGCGCGCCTGCCAGGACTTGCATGCCCCTGCCTTTTTGGGTGCATTTCTTGCCCATTTTCACCCCTCTTAAGCCATTACACCATTCCTATTCAAGATTCAGTCTTCAAGACACTCTTCAAAGCCATTTATAGCATGATTTCTTGATTTGACTTCCTTATCTGAAAGGAATTCTGTGGAATATCTCTCAAAACCTAGTGATTTACACATCTTTATGTCACTAAAGAATTGAGATTTCATTCATTCAACCTCATCCTTTAAGATGAGAGAATCCTTAACCTGGATCTCCTTTTCAGGAATAATCCCCAGTCATAAGTCCTCTAATATGGGCATCCTCTTTAGGAGTAATCCCCAAGTCCCTTAATTTTTGGGCATCCTATTAGGAGTAAGCCCCAGATCCCCTAACCTGGGATTCCTTTTCAGGAGTAAGCCCCAGTCTCAAGCTTGGGAATCTTCCTTAGGAGTAAGCCCCAGTTCTTAAAATTCCCAAATCTGGGCATCCACCTTAGGAGTAAGCCCCAGTCTCCTAATTTGGGCATCCTCCTCAGGAGTAATCCGCAAACCTTAATCCTTGACCTGGGCCTCCTTTTCAGGAGTAAGCCCCAGTCTTAATTTCTCTTAACCAGTCCTAATTTACCTTTGATCTGGGATTCCTTTTTAGGAGTAAAACCCAATCATAAGTCTTCTCCTAATTTGGGCCTCCTTTTCAGGAGTAAGCCCCAAGTTAGAGTATTCAAAATCTCTATGAAGCATATATACCTTTATGGAACCTGTTCCTGGATTTCTTCCCTAAAGTAAATCCTAACCTTCATTTATCTGGGAAGTAATACATACATAAGCCCCAAATTATTTATTATGATTGCATCTTTCATGGAACAATTGTCTAATTTTTAGCAATACCTCTTGTTTCTCACACCGAGCATGACTCACGTGAGCTTAGAGTGTAAAAGTAATTGTGACATCCTTCTTTGAGCCATCAATCATAAACATAATACTCCCTTACTCGAACTACGTGGGTTATAATTCCTTTTATAAACAAAGGATACATAGGTAGCCCGTCTACGGGTTCGATCCCAACTCTAAAATAATCCATGTCCTTCTGAATGACAATAAACTTCAAGTGCCCCACTGAGTGGCTTTAAAACCAGCATGGTCATCATAATGACCAAGAGACTTCTGTATAAATGTGTCGAAGGGTACCATTGACCAAGAATCTCTAACAAATATAGATGATTCTCTATCGATGAAGAACCTCGAATACATACAAAAGATTCTCTAAATTTCCTATATATTTAATCATTGATTGTTAGATCTGAAGGAAAGCTCATTTTATACTTGGTAATGTAATAAGGATTCACGAATATAACTTAAATCTATAAAGAGAGTCCCGGAGTAGACAATAATTCCCCTCAAAAAGGTGTGATGAGTCTGACCTCCCATCCTCTCGACCAATGAAAATTCCTAAGCCTCATTAGTCCACAAACTAATGAGCACCTACCTTTGGAAAGTAGGCCTGAATGGATGTGGAATCATTGGATGTTTCCGGTTCTACGAACAAACCCGTTAGAAACCGATCAGAACGTTTGAACCTCCCATCAAGGTGGTTATCCCCGGATTCTGAGGGAAACAAAAACGGTGAACCCGACGTGAATCCTTAACCAAATTAAAAATTATTTTTTACCTATTTTTAGGCCCTTATTTAAACTCAATGAGAGGGACAACAAGACAATCATTGACATATGTGCTCATCCAAAAGATGTAGTGGCTAAATTTATCTTGATTACGTCTGTTATATCAAACAGGCACTCTTTTCCAAGGTCTTCTGCATTTCCATAATGGCTGCTCTCAAGTTCACACCTGTGAATACTACTGCTGCAAATGCCACTGCTGCTACTTCTGCTGGATCGTCGTCCTCTCTTAGGATGATATCACCCACTCAGCGTCTTCAACGCTGGGTATCAAATGCACTGGTTAAGGAGTACCTTCAACACAGTACCATCCCAACTCTGGAGGCTTTCCGACAAGCCCTCCAAGTAAATATCTCACATAGGTCGTCTGGACAACGACGACCAGTGATCAAGAAACAGGCGGTGCTGACTACCATCTCCAACCGTTTCGGGTCGTTATCCCCAGAACGCAATCACCATTTGCTCCCTTATTCTGGGGAGGTGAATGAGCGGGTCACTCAGTACCTTAATTCAAACAGACGAGAGTCCTTCTTAAGGGATCCCACCAACAATCGCCACCAGACTCATGTGGTAGTGCGCCCTCAACATGATGAGGGTACCGACTCCAGGCGTTTGGCTCAGGTTCCTCGAACCCGAGCAAGCAAGATGAACCACCAGAGGCGGAATTCGGTCAACAGTGAGCAGGTTCTCATCTCTTCCATCTCCGGAGAAGTCCACCAACCTAACTTGGTGGAAAGAAACGAGCAGGCACATACAACTGCCCGCTTTAATTCCGTTGTCCAGCAGACTCATCTGGAAGCATCACGCCAATCCCGCCTGACAATTCCGGCGAAGTACTATAGGTAGGAACATACACCTGTTTATACATCATCAGCTAGTCGGCAGGCTCGTCTGACTACATATGATGGATCTCGTCAACCACGTTTGGTGAAGTGAAATCAGCAGGCACATACACCTGCTAGTATTAATCAAGCCTACAAACAGTCTCGCTTGGTAGCATTCGGAGAAGTTAGTCGGAAATCCCCGACAACAAATAGAAGGCAGACTCAACTCTCTGCCCCCACACTTGAGTACTGTCAGGATTCACTGACAGGAAAAGGAGGACAGAAGCAGGCACATACACCTACTCCAAGCCCAGAATGGACGTATATTCCCGTTCTGGCAGCTGAAGTCACCAAGCATATTCTATCAATGGTGAAAGAGCAAAAGCAAATCCCTGCTCATATTCTGGATGCCTGCTAGGATATTATAACAACTTCAGCGGCATCTCAGAGAAAGACACATAAATCTATCCCTACCAGTGGAGTGATACATCAACAATTCACTCCGGAACTGACACACACTTCTGTTCCAGTCCAAGAGGATTATGGGGAATAATACCCCATATCATACGGACGACCAAGTCAGGAACATACACATGATTTGAGAAGAGATCGTCAGCCTAACCTGGCCATCTTTCCTGATCAGGCACATACACTTGCTCAGAGCAGCCACTTTCGTCAACAAGTGGTTTCCAAGGCGATTAAGAAGGCGTCTAAGAAAAAGACCCGCCCAACACAGTCAAGAGATCAAGGGCCAATCAGTAACAAGGCCTTGCTCGATGCTGGAGTTCTTGAAGCCCTCAGACAATTATCTGTTGGAATTCAAGATTCTACTCCCTCAGTTCCCAATATTGGGAACATTAATTCCAAAGGTCTTCAACAAACACTTCCTCATGAAGGCTTGCTTCATGACAATTCGGTCGATCTCGAAGTTTCATCTTTAGATGAGAGCCACAGGAACCCTCTGTGTGGTCAGAAGACCAAGGAGCAAGAGATTTCATCTTTTGTTGTAACCCATTATGGTGGTCCTCCCCATGATGATGAATTTCGTTGCGAAAGTCCTCTCCGCAGTAGTGATGCACATTGCCCGGAAAATGCTCCAGTGGACAATATAGTGCCGAGAAAGCCCTCTTATGTTGATGCACTTGCAAATGTGAAACCAGTCATGTCTGAAGCTTCATCGCTAGCAGGTGAAATACTTTCTCAATTAGAAGATAGCCCAGGGTGTAGGTCATTCTCCGAACCACCCCTAAGTCACGCATCTTCTAGTTTGATCAATGATTTCTCTACCAATCCTGTTGAATCCAGTGAAGAAACAAGGAAACACCAACTCTAGTCAAATCAGGTAGAAGAATCTTCATCAAATGATAAAGAGGAAATGCTGAATATGAGAAAATAACTGGCGAAAGGTGAAGTGCCAATTATGTTTTGGACTCTAGCTGACTCTCAGTATAATATTCCAGAAATGTTGACGGAAGATGAAATTCATGATATTCGTCTCAAAATATGGAAAACTCTTTGTCTGTTGAAAAAGAAATTATTATCTTATGATGAATATGAAAATCATCTTAAGATAATAGAAGGGTTACAATGTCAGATTGATTTGGCGTCTCTATCAATCTCTCAATATCTGAAGGATGAAAAGCAACAGAGAGCCCTTCAACATTCATGCCTTGGCGCACTAAGAAGATTGTGTCAGTTAATTTCCAATGCCCCATCTGGTATTCGTGTCAAAGGATGGGGTGTTCATGGAGCTCTGCATTTCACGGTGCTCTCCAGTAAGCAAAGCCCGTCGAAAATGGTTTCATGCAATGTTATTTCCCATGGCCGGCCACATTCAATGGGCATTGTTTGTAATCAAAAGCTTTCCCAAGAATAGGATTCAACTAGTTCCTCTCAAAATCAAGAATACAGATAACAAGTTGTTGAATTACTCTTGCATCAAGCAAATGAGAATATTGAACAGGCCTCTCATTTGGAGCAAGCACATTACCAAGTGACAAAAGTATCAGAAATCATCTAACGGTCTTTTGAACCGGGTGATAAAAGCGGATACAGATTAATGCATCCAGCTTATTTTCGGACTAAGGTTCGAAAGATCAGGAGGACTTTCAAGAAAGTCTCAGACATAGCATGTCAAGAACCACCCCAGCTTGCCAGACTGGGGACTCTTTTAAACCAACCCTTGGAATCAACAAAAAGAATTCGGGGAGTTGAGCGAGAACAGCAGAAATAGCCCTAGTCCACTGGACTAGGGACTTTTTCAAATCATCAATCCCCTCCTCAGAGAAAGTCAGTCTTTTCTCGATTGGGGAAGAAACCTGAAGAGGAATGAAGAGCCAAATTATCAGGAGATTCCCTCCAAATTACGGTTCGTCAAGAAGTTCCTGAGGGATCGAATCAACAAAAGGCAATGTCTCATCAAAGACATGGAAGAAGAAAATATCACAGAAATGCTGATAGAAGAGATGCGATGAGTTATGAATCAATCAATTTCATCAATGTCATTGTTGCTGATCCACCAAATGAGGCTCACTCAGGGGACTCAGATGAAGAGGTTCCTGCTCAAGAAGATGTACGCACCGACACAAATGAAGAAGGTGTGCGTACACGAAGTCCAAGGATTACTCAGAACCTAGGTAATCCTTCAAGTAACCCACTTCCCCCTCTCCAAAAAGGATCCAACAAAGGGAAGGGAAAGAACCAGGTTACATATCCTTCCTCTGGAGAAGGTCAATCTCTCTCACTAGAGAAAAGGTTTGCACAACAGGAGGAAGAAATGAAGGAATTAAGGAGGTTGAATTTAGAACTACTTCAGGGTAATATTCTTCGTGAGCGTGCTGGAGTCAGTCATCCAAGGGAATTTGTTGCAGCTACTGAGATGGATCAGGAATATCCTCCTCTATCAGTACACCCTTACAGGTATAATCCTACAGGTCAAGTGCAACAACAGTTGGTAGTGCTACCATCAGTTGCAGCACCAATCGCCACATCTGTCCAAGCTCCAGTCATTTCACCTACCCAAGTCCAAGTTTAACCGGATGTTTCTCAAAAGTTAATAACTATTATTGAGTCATTAACAGCTCGATTAGAAACTATGGAAGGGAAAAGTGCGCAAGTTCAACCAGAAAAGAAAGTTTACCCTGAATGGGTAGATTCAATTTCTCCTCCATCCAGTTTTGAGAATTCTGTATTCCCTATTTTCAATGGATCAGGCGATCCTGAACAACATTTGATGCATTACGTGTCTTTTTGCGATCCTATGATGGGAACTCCAGAGCAGCAAGAAGCAGTGAAACTTAGATGCTTCCTACGAACCTTGCAAGGACCATCTTTTGTTTGGTATACAAGCTTACAATCCCGGTCAATTACCGAATGGGAGGATCTTCGCTAAAAATTACTCCTTCAGTTCAGCTCAACTTTTCCAAAGACAACAGTTTTCGATCTTACAAATTGTAAGAAAAGGGAGAATGAAAGAGTCTCTGATTTCATTGCTCGCTGGAAGGGATTAAAATATTCCTTGAGTTTAGCACTCCCTTAAGAAAAATTGTTGCCAATCTGTGTGGAAAATCTACGTGATGAATTACGCACGCCATTAATCCCTGTGAAATACACAGGAGGGTTTCAAGACCTTACTTCAATCGCTCAGCAGATTGAAGATTCCTTTATACAGGCTAAGGCTAAATCTCGTGTAATTCCATCAGCTCCAGGAAGGAGAATGGGTGAAGTAGAAACTGCTACAGTTATGCTTAAACAAGAACCTATACCTATTTCTACTTCAAAACCTTCATCTTCTCGAAGGGCTCTACCTCCTGAGTGCCAACAACAAAGGCAGTTTCATCCAGATGATCAAAGAGATCAAAGTCGAAAACAATTTGAGGATTTTAAGATCAAAACATACTCTTTCTGAAATGAACAAGTTCTTGGTTATTTCATTTCGGCTCTGGAAAACAATTTGGTTCAATTTCCAATACCCAAGAGGCCAAACAAGAAAGGAGATGAAGACCGTCCTAATTATTTCCCTTTTCATCAAATGTTGGGGCATCCCATCCAGGGGTATTTTGTCTTCAAAGACCTCCTTCAAAAGATGGTCGACTCAGGACAGGTCACATTGAAAGGCTCCTCAGCACAGGTAGCATGTGTCACTGCTACAGTTACTGAGGAGGAAGGTGAATGGAAAGAAGTCAAAAGAAAAAATGCATAGAAGTATGATGATTGGATGGTCAGAAAGACAATCAATCGAACTCATGCTATTTTGCAAACACAATTAAGGAAACCAATTGTGTCTTATACCATGAAATTTGCGGCAAAACCCTCTTCGTCAGAGGGAAACTCCTCAAAGAAACGGCATGATTCAAAGAAAGAAAAAGAATCAGAAGAAGATGAGTATGTGTCAAAGCCTAAGTGGTCTTTGACTTTGGCGGACTTCATGCCATCTACTTCAAAGCCACGAGCACCGCCCCACCAAACGGAAAAGCCTAAACATGATAATCAAGAAGAGTCTTCATCAGACGAAGAGTTAATCTTTGGTTCTGTTAATGTGATTCAATTAACAGATCCATATGTCAGTCGCAGTTTCAATTTCAATGAGCCTGAATTCCCTATATCAAACAGAGGAATCAGAGGAAGTTCCAGGGGCTCAGGATACAGGGGAAGGCATGGATCTTTTAGAAGCCACTATTCCAATTCTACCCCTGCTAGAACTGTGTACGCAGCAGAAACTCGTGGTAGAGCCCTTCAGCGAGCTCAGCAAGAACAAGAAAGTTCTTTTACCAATAGCAAATTCAATCCTGGCATAGTTATTTTGGAATACCAGTTGAAGGTTCCATCTTCTTCCTCTTAGCAAGTAAATGGATCTAATGGGTCTAATCTTCCAAAACCAGGAATATTGCCAACTTCTATCCCAATACAAGATGCATCAACTTCCAAAGCATCTGCTTCCAAGGTACCTGCTAAACCACATATTCCTATTGGGAAACGCAGACCTCTGGATCAAAAGTATGATATATTGAAACACTTGGCCCAAGTACCATCCAATTTATCAATTCTGGATGCTCTGAATCTGTCAAAAGATCTTCAGGAAGCACTCATAAAGGCTTTGTCAAGTCCTCAGGAGTTTGAAACTGAAATTGGTGAAGCTGGAGTCTATCACATAGAGAATAATCCTGCAGAATGCCATGCAATAATATGCTTTACTGATGAAGATGAAGATGATGTTGTCCATGGACATATTAGACCATTGTACTTGTCTAGAAAGGTCAATGGCGTGGATGTTCGAAGAGATTTCATTGACAATGGTTCAGGAGTCAACCTCATGCCCATTCATACACTTCGTCGATTAGGCCTCACGGAATCTGATTTATCTCCCTCCACCATGATGCTAAAGGGATATGATAAAAATGAACAAGAACCCCTGGGTGAAGTTACACTCAGAACTCGGTTTGGAAATCTTGTATCCAATTCATATTTCATGGTTGTTGATCAAGACTCAGCCTTCAACATTTTTCTTGGAAGACCCTGGCTACATCAACATGCGGCCATCCCTTCTTCATACCATCAATGTCTCAAATATTGTTTCGATGGTCAATTTGGGACGTTGTATGTTGATAAGTCCCCGTTCAAGACATTTGAGTCTCAATACATTGAGGCGGAATTCTATCACATGAAGCAAAAGGAGAAATCCATAACAAAGGATATTACCAAAGTTAATTCTCCATATGGTTTGGAAAAAATTCCAGTAAATCCATTTACACATGTGAGTATAGATTATGTGTTGCCTATCAGTCAAATTGAAAAGATAGACCCAAATCAAAATTCTCTTTTGGAAAGATCCATAATGTCAATTACGACAATCGAGCTAGACAACATAGGAGAAATTGGTAATCTACCAAGCAGTGATGAAAGTACAAATGGTGACGTCTTCATTTCATCTGCTGAAATCCAACAAGTCTAGGCTCTCCAATTAGGCTATAAGAAGTTATAGCAACATCGGAGGTGAAAAATGATGTCGATTCTCAATCCATCATCTCCTCTTTATTACCCAAAGAAGACCCTTCATCAGTAATAGGGTCAAAAAATAGAAACTTCCTCTTCAAAATGTGCAAATTTTGACATCTCTTCTGATCATGAAAATTCTGCTTTGTCATCTACTATGCAAGTAGAAACGGAAGAAATAACACATGATGAAGAAGAAGAGGAAGATCTCAGAGATGCTTCTTCATCATTTGAAGAGGGTATCTCTACCACTGTGGATGAACTCAGAGAAATAAATCTGGGTACAAAGGAAGATCCATGCCCCACTTTAATCAGTGCGTCCATGAACCTTGAATAGCAAGAGATGTATATTTCTTTTTTAAAGTGAAATAGAGATATTTTTTCTTAGAACTATACAGAAATTCCCGGGCTTGATCCTGATGTTGCTACTCATCATTTGGGTTTACCAGAAGAACATCGAGGATTTAAGCAAGCCACGAGAAGAACACACCCAACTTATGCATCTAAAATTGAAGCTGAAGTGGATAAGATTATCAAAGCTAACTTCATCAGAGAAGTTCAGTATCCCAAGTGGTTGGCTAATATTGTCCCTATAAAGAAAAAGAACGAACAAATTATAGTTTGCATCGATTTCAGAGATCTTAATCGGCATTGTCCTAAGGATGATTTAACAGTACCGATTACAGAACTTTTAATTGATGCAACAGCTGGATATTAAGCACTTTCCTTCATGGATGGATATTTTGGATATAATCAGATCCGAATGGCCCCAGAAGATGAGGAATCTACAGCCTTCAGAGCCCCTCCGGGTGTGTTTTGTTACCAGGTAATGCCCTTTGGCTTAAAGAATGTAGGTGCAACATATCAGCGTGCCATGCATCGTATCTTCAAACCCTTCTTAGGGAAGTTTGTTGAATGCTATGTAGACGATTTGGTAGTTAAATCCAAACAACATTCTAATCACTTGGATGATTTGGAAGTCATATTCTGCAAGCTTCGACAACATAATTTGAAGATGAACCCCTTAAAATGTGCTTTTGGGGTAACCTCCGGAAAATTTCTCGGCTTTGTTGTACACCATCGTGGTATTGAATTCGATCCTGAGAAGACCAAGTCAATCCTTGGTATGTCACCTCCTCAAAATTTGAAATAATTAAGAGGACTTCAAGGACACTTAGCCTATATTCGGCGTTTCATCGCCAATTTGGCAGGAAAAAGTTTATCCTTTACCAAATTGATGAAGAAGGGAGTCACTTACCAGTGGACTGAAGAATGTCAAGAAGCATTTGATATTCTCAAGAAATACCTCTTGAGTCCACAGGTACTCATGCCACCTGTTGAAGGAAGACCACTTATCCTCTACGTGATAGCTCTAGAGCGATCATTGGGTGTCTTTCTTGCTCAAAAGAATGATGTTGGGAATGAAAACAGCCTCTACTATCTCAGTCGAACTATGATTGAAGTAGAAACCCAGTATTCAAGTATTGAGAAGTGCTGCCTGGCATTAATCTTTGAAGTTCAGAAGTTGATACATTACCTGCAACATCACGAGGTCCAATTGGTATCTCGCAATAACCCGCTCAAATTCATCCTTAGTCGTCCAATGCTTACAGGACGTCTAGCAAGGTGGGCAGTTATTTTGAAGCAATTCGACATTCAGTATATGTCTCAAAAGGTGATAAAGGGCCAAGCTCTGGCTGATTTCCTAGATGAACATCCTTCAGTGGAAGACACGTCTTCAGATATTGAACTCCCTGATGAGGAAGTCTTATCTATTCAAGAAAGTCCTCAAGCCTGGGAAATGTATTTTCATGCTGCTTTCAGAAGTCCAACAGGGAAGAAAATGGAAAATCCTAAATTCAACAAAGTTGGCTTAGGAATTGTGCTCATTTCTCCAGAAAAGGCAGTGTTACCTTATTCCTTCTTATTATGGGAAGGTGGTACCAATAATGAAGCAGAATACCAAGCTGTCATCGTAGGTTTGGAATTATCACTTCAAGCACAAGTGAATCACTTAAAGGTGAAAGGTGATTCAGACCTGGTAATCAAACAAGTCAATGGGGATTATGCCATCAGAAAAGAAGAATTAATCCCTTTGTATGATTATGTGAGAGAGTTAATGGCGGAATTCCCTTCAGAACCGACATTTTCTTATGTCCCAAGATCACAAAATGCTCAAGCTAATGCACTGGCTAATATAGCCACAGCTCTACAGATCCAAATCGGGACGAGACAACCATCAGTATTGCCCACCGTCGTGCAATTTCACCTTATGTTCGAATCAGAACAGAGTAAATTAATGAAATTTGTCCCATTCTTGAACCGTATGGTCATACTACAGGATGGATGTCACCTATCAGGGAATACCTTAAAAATGGAACACTTCCACCTGATAGAGCTGAGAAAGAACAAATCCGGCGACGTGTGGTCAATTTTACTCTTTATGATAGCCCAAATCACCTAGATAAAATTCTATACAAATGTGGTTTTGATGGAGTTCTCTTCAAATGCATTGATGGTGAAGAGACAATGGTTGTCATGAAAGAAGTGCATGCAGGAGTCTGTGGTGCCCACCAGTCTGGACATAGACTGTCTGATCAAATTAGAAGGTTTGGATACTTTTGGCCTTCAATGATACGAGATTGTGTTGATTTCACAAAGAAGTGTCATTCATGCCAAGTACATGCCAACTTCGTTCATCAACCTCCAGAGTTGCTTCATACAACTAAATACTCATGGCCATTTGACACATGGGGAATGGATGTGGTGGGACCTTACCCTTCGGCTATGGCCAAGAAGTTTAAGTACATTCTTACTGCTACTGACTTTTTTTCCAAATGGGTAGAGGCAATACCTCTCAAGGAAGTCAGTTCTAAATGCATTGTTAGCTTCATCAAGTCTAACATCATTACCAGATTTGGTGTCCCTCATACCATATTGACGGACAATGGCACCAATTTCTGTTCATCCGGGGTGAATAAATTGTATCGAGAATACAACATCAAATCCAATCATTCATCTCGGTATCATGCAGTGGCCAACATCCAGATAGAAGCCTTTAACAAGACTCTTTCAAATATACTGCAAAAGATGGTGGATAAAGATAAGAGGTCATGGCCTGATAAACTCTTTCATGATTTATGGGCTTATCGGACTACCACCCGCACTGCAACTCGGTCAACTCCATATTCATTGGTATATGGAACGGAAGCCGTCTTTCCCATTGAAGTTCAACTACCCTAGCTCAGAGTTGCCATTTGTGATCAATCATCTACAGATGAACAATCTCAAAAGCGATTGAATGAATTGGAATGGTTAGATGAGAAAATATTGTGCACTTTGCACCACTTGAAAGTCTATCAGAATCGAATAGCACGAGCTTTTAACAAAAAAATTCGTCTTCGTTCATTCACTCATGGAGAATTGGTATTAGTTCTCAAAACTCCAATGATACCAGGAAAGAAACCTCCCAACCTTGAGCCAAAATGGGAAGGACCTTATTCAATACATAGGGTCTACTCCAATGGAGCTTATTCATTAATCTCGATGGATAGAGAAATCATCACTACTCCAACCAATGCCAGATTTTTGAAGAAGTATTTTGTATAAACTGCAAAGTACCAATTCGTCCTTGCTATATGACGTTAAACTATACAGCAACGGTCCAAGCATATGACCCTAAACTATTTGCACATACGTCCAACATGACATTAAACTGTGTCACCTTCATCGTCCTAACTACATGACGCTAAAATGTATAGAAAGTCCTTACATTCGTCCTACATGACATTAAACTGTACTTTGTCCCTGCAACATGACACTAAACTATGCGGAACCAATTCTTCCTTGCTATATGATGTTAAACTATATAGCAACGGTCCAAGCATATGACCCTAAACTATTTGCACATATGTCCAACATGACGTTAAACTGTGTCACCTTCATCGTCCTAACTACATGACGCTAAACTGTACAGAAAGTCCTTACATTCGTCCTACATGACATTAAACTGTACTTTGTCCCTGCAATATGACACTGAAATGTGCGGCTCCAGTTCGTCCTAGCTACATGATGCTAAACTGTACAAAAGTCCTTTGATACGTCCTACATGACATTAAACTGTACTTTGTCCCTGCAACATGACACTAAACTATGCGGCACCAATTCGTCCTTGCTATATGACGTTAAACTATACAGCAACGGTCCAAGCATATGACCTTAAACTATTTGTACTTTCGTCCCACACGACGTTAAACTGTGAAAAAGTTCCCTAAATGGTCCAGTATAACCTTAAACTGCAACTAGGTCCTGTATGACCTTAAACTGCATCATCAACGGTCCATGCATATGACCCTAAACTATTTGCAAGTCCCTTACGTCCAGTAAGACGTTAAACTGTGACGTCCTAACTACATGACGCTAAACTGTATAAAAGTCCCTTACATCCATCAAGATGTTAAACTGTGACGTCCTAACTACATGATGCTAAACTGTATAAAAGTCCCTTACGTCTAGCAAGACGTTAAACTACATAATCATCAAAGGTCATGTATGACCTTAAACTACACCACCGTCCAGCATGACATTAAACTGCACCATCCACGGTCCATGCATATGACCTTAAACTATTCGCACTTTCATCCAACATGACGCTAAACTGTATCATCCCTTTTTCGTCCAACATGACGCTAAACTGTGAAAAAATCCCCAATGCGTCCAACATGACGTTAAATTGGTGCACTCTTTTGTCTTCACTACATGACATTAAACTGCACAGTTTCCCCCTTTCATCCTACATGAAATTAAACTGTATTTTGTCCCTGCTACATGACACTAAACTATGCAGCACCAATAGTCCTAACTGAAAGACTTTAAACTGCATAGTCCCTTTATATGTCCTACACGACATTAAACTATGCATCGTTAAGGTTGTTGTTACCTCTTGTTTCTCACACCGAGTATGACTCACGTGATCTTAGAGCAAACTTCAACCATAACACTCTCTTTGTGCCGCTAACCATGTGTAAGTCCCAACAACATTTTTTTAGGTCGTTGTCCCCAAGAACAACTTGATCATTAATTCATTATTTAATTGAACTACACAGACTTTGATCCTTGCCTTCTAGGCTGGGTATGTAGGCAACCTCCCAAGGTTCAAGCCCAAAACCAATCTCTTCACATCGGTTCACCTCCATCTCATACGATGTTGATTTGTGAAACCACCCCTAGAATCAATATCTTTACATTGGTTCACATTCGTCCTTGTTATACGACGTTAAACTATACAACAATTTTGTCCAGTATGACAATAAACTACAATATTATTTGATACCCTCACCTGAGAGGGAACCATTATTTTCATTGATTTTTCAATCATGTTTCATTTTCAAAAACTACATGCATACATGGCAACGCCCAAACCTTTTATCTTGGGTTAAACCATCATTGTACTAAAGTCCCCTTTCACCCTTCATATGTACGAACCAAATTTGTACAAAGGGTATTTATAGAACTATGTAGGCTTGTTTCCCATCCTTATGGGATACGTAGGAACGTTCGAGTGTCCCTCGAATCCAGTCCCAAGTCTTTGGGCCTAACCCCAAATTCCACTTTCAGTCCTTTGGCTGACAAGTCCCCATGAAAACACACACTGTGTATTTATTACAATGGTCCAAGCTCTATGACCCTAAACTAAGATCTCTAATCCTTTTGTCCCACACGATGTTAAACTGTAGTTTAGGAACTACGTATGGCTTGATTCTCATCCTTATGGGATACATAGTGAAGTCCAATATTTCAATTCAGGACCCAGCCACAACATGATTATGGTTAGCATTGATCTGTGTATCTCTGTATACATTGAAAAATACCCATCTTTATGTGTCATAATCCTAACCTTAAATATTTCCAGATCCTCATAACCCTTTTCATGACTTCTAGTCATAAAAATGTCAAACTTCTGAGAGTTCTTTTGCCTGAATATGCAGCATGTGCCCATAGGCGGCCTTGGATAAACAGTCTACATAACAGACTTGTTAGCCAAAAGATACTATTATTTGACTATGCAGCCAATGCCCTTAGGTGGCCCTGCATAATTCAACACCCTAACGGGTTTTTCGGATAGTGGTAACTTCATTCTTGGGAAGAATACCTCTTTTGTCCTTATTTGTCTTAAATGACAGTATGTAGGGATCCGCAAAAATATTCATCCTTAACATATTTGTCCCATATCCTTTTCATGATCTGAAAGTATTCAAGTCTATGTTTTATATTTTTCTTCCCTACGTTTGGGTCATACCTTCGTAGGAGTGATATTCATCCAGTTCTTCAATAATTTTGTTTGGAAATATTTTCTCCATATTCAAGTACCTCTTTCCATACATCAAACTCTATACTTTGGAAGATTTGAATCTCCATAAACTTTCACTGGATTTTAGCACTAGGAAAGTAAATTTCTGAGAGTTCTTTTGAATGACTATGCAGCACATTCCCATAGGTGGCCTTACATAAACAGTCTACATAACAGACTTGTTAGCCAAAAGATACTATTTTATTTAACTATGAAGCCAATGCCCTTAGGTGGCCCTACATAATTCAACCCCCTAACGGGTTTATTAAATAATGGTAACTTCATTCTTAGAAACTACTTCTTCTAATGCCTTTTAGCTCTCTTTCATTTCATTCCTCATATTCAAATTTTCTTAAGTCATAGCTTACATATTTTCCCTCATACTTGAGTATGGTACTATGTTTTTAGATGAGTTGTCAAGGAATTGAGTCAATTCTAATCCATTTCGGTCAAATCTATTTCCTATGGAATAATGACCTAATTGGCCTAAATGACCTAATTTTTATAAATGGACTAATTGGCCTAAATGACCAAATTAGACTAATTTGCCTAATTTTTCTAATTTTCCAAAATGGCCTAATTGGCCAATTATCCAAATAGCCAAATGGACAAATGATCAAAATTACCAACTGACCGAATAACCAAATTACACAACATAAATGGAATTGGACTGAAATGAAAATACATGAGGAATACATATCATACGCATTTTTATCATGATAATTAGTATGTATTGTTTATGTTATGTCACTAGTATTAAATTTCTAATTAAATGTATATTTAGATGATTATTCATTTTAAGGATTTCTTAAACATCTACAATTTTAATTCATTCTTGGTTTATCACCTTCATATTATTCAATAATGTAGTATTATACTAATCAATTTCATTTGTATCAAGAGGAATTTGGTATCGAACATCGCGTGCCTCAAGAAAAATTATTTTCCTTGGCTAGGAAGAAAAATTATAGAAGAGCTGTAAATGCACAAACACAAGAAAGGATTGTAAGTTTTTTTATTAATATTTCAAATGTTGATACATAATTCATAATTAAATATCTTGTTTATATTTTCAACAGTGTATTCTGGAGGCCCTTGATGAGAAAGAAGATGGAAAATTCAGGCGAAATGATCCTTTGAGACAAGTATTAGGTGATGAGCGTCATAGGAGAGTCTAATGTCAACCTATGAAAAACATCATCCCCACTAGGTATTGGCCCTCATCGAGTGCCTCTCAAACCTATCAGAACCCCAAGATGAAAAATAATCATGCAGAAGTAGATGATGCCAAAAAAAATAGATATAAGGGAGTGTGAAAGCAGTAAATTGGTCACTGATAACTTCTTGAAATACACGTCAGTTATAAGTCCACCACATCCATCAGAGACTACTATTAATTTTGATTCATGTATCACATCAATGCGCTCCTTATATGATACCTAGATTGATTTCAATGAGGGTACTAGTGGAAGTCGAGCTAATGATGGTGGTGGTGGCAGTGGAAGTCAGGTGGGGGGGGTGACGAAGGCCGCAGCGATAGCAGTGGTGGTCGTGGTGGTTTCAGGCATAACAAAAGCATGCAAAGACAGATGATGTATTAAAATTTATTTTAAAAATAATTGCCCGAAACCAAGAGTGAGGATCTTTCATGTCAAATTTAAATTTAATTTATTTAATATTTAAAGAAAAAAATACCAGTGCTTGTGGAATTTATTCTTTATTGAATTTTGATCATCTAAAAATTCCCTTTCAAGTTACCATCATTGCACTGTGAGGATCCTAGGATAAAACAACTATAGAGGATATCCAAACGTGCTCCTATGATCTTCAAGAAACATCACTTGATCTGCAGGTTCTAGTGCAGTGAGTCCAATGTCTCATGTTGTTCGTTCTTGATCACTCATTCTTTGGTCTTGAAGAAATCTTTCTTGCACTTCTCGTTCTTGATCAAGGGAGAGGAGGAGTTGAGAGAGAATTCGTTGTGCGCAACAATTTCCTATTATCAATTTTTGGATTCTCTACACAATAGACATAGCCATATATTTATAGAGTTAATATTTAAATTAAAATATTATTTAATTTCATATCAGCCATTAAATAACATTAATTACCTTTAATAAATCTCATACCGCATGAGAATAATAATTATTTTGTGGCCCACACCAACTTGCACAATAAAAAAATTATATAATGGTATTGTTAATTAATATTTGTCAATGGAATCAGTCTTGGTCCGTTCACACTCCTCTATCATTTATTGAACAACTGAATTATTTTTTTACTCATAAATAAATATTTTATTTACAATATAGAGAATAAATATTTATTAAAATATTCAATAAATAAAATAAATATTTTATTCACATATCGGCGAATAAGTATTTATTTACTTTATGAGATCAATATAAATTGAATAAAATTATTCCTAAGGATTGAGAATAATATTTACTCCATTAATTAAACTCAAATATAATTTAATCGAGATAAATGAAAATACTTAGTGTGTGACCCTCTAGGATTCCTTCTCATTGACATTAGGCAGACTTACCTAAAGTCCAAGATTACTGTCTAGAAATAGGTCAAGGAATCCAAGAGAAATAACTTGATTCGCAACATCGAAAACCACATACGAATGCTCATTGTGTAATATAATCTCTTTGTCACAATATCTCGTCAAGAAGGTTTCAAATCCATGTCACTAACCTATATGTTCAATATGCCTTCCATTGACTATCTGAAATAAACACACTATTACACCTTGGACATGGAATTTAATGTGACGGTTTTATTCCAATCAAAGGGTTGAAATATCAACTTCTATAAATATGGAAAGGAAAAATCTTTCCTCAACTTATTCATTAATGACATATCACTCATGACACACCCAACATATCCAACTTCCAGATGAGTTATTATTATCATGGTTTACGACATACATCTAAGTATGAAAGTTGTGACACTATTAAATAATAATCTTAAAGTCTAAGGACCATAACACACACTCATAGATAGGAATATTTGATGACACCAAAACATGAAGAATTCCTACCGATGAGCCTACTCTCATAATCTCCTATCTTAGAGATAACCAAGTGCGAACTTCATGAGAAGAAGCTTCATCTTCTTATGAGTACTCGTACCTGAAAGTCTATGTATTTTGTGTCCCTTCATAGTACATTATCCAAATGGCCTAAATGGACAAATTCGAAAAAATGGCCAAATTGGCCTAAATGGCTAAATTGGCCTAAATGACCAAAATTGGCCTCATTGGCCCAATTGGTATAAATTTTTCTAAATGGCCTAATTGGATTAAATTGAATAAATTAACTAATTTTATTAATTGTCTTAATTGGCCTAAATGATTGTCCTAAATGGCCTAAATGTCCTAAATGGTCTAATTGGCATAAATGACATAAATTAACATAATTGGCCTCATTAACCTAAATTCCCTAAATTTTCTAATTGGTCTAATTTTCCTAAATGGCCTAAATTTACCAAATCATATTAAATGTAATAATTGTCCTATATGGCCTATATGGCCTAAATCGGCGTAAATGGACTAATTGGCCATATTGGCTTAAATGGTCTAAATTTGCCTAAATAGCCTAAATGACCTAAATTAGCCTAAATGGCCTAAATGAACTAAATTGGTCTAAATAACCTAAATTGTATAATTGTCCTAATTGGACTAAATGGACCAAATGGACTAAATGGAATAATTGGACTAAATGGACCAAATGACCTAAATGACCAAATTGATTAATTGGCCTAAATGGCCTAATTGACCTAATTGGCCTAAATTGTTTAATTTTCCCAAATGGATTAATTGGACTAATTGTTCTAAATGGAAAAAAGGACTAATTATACTAATTGGTCTAATTGGAATAATTGGCCTAAATTAGCCTAAATGGCCTAAATTGGTCTAATTGGTCAAAATGGCCTATATTGGTCTAAATGGTCTAAATGACATAATTGGCCTAAATAACCTAAATGGACTAATTGATATAATTTTCCTAAATGGCCTAATTGGCCTAATTGGCCTAAATAACCTAATTGTTCTAATTGTCTTAAGTGGCCTAAATTGATCTAAATGGCCTAAATTGGCCTAAATGACATAAATTGGCCTAAATGGCTTAATTGGTCTAATTGGTCAGAATTGCCTAATTGGTCTAATTTTCCTAATTGTTCTAAATGAGATAAATTGTAATAAATGGACTAATTTTTCCAAATGGCCTAAATGGTGAAAATTGTTCTAATTGGCCTAATTGGTCTAAATGGCCTAAATTGGCCTAAATAGCATAATTGGCTTAAATTGCCTAAATTATTTAATTGGCCTATTTGGCCAAATTGGCCTAAATGACAAAAAATGGTCTAAATGGAAAAAATTAGCCTAAATGGACTAATTGGATTAAATTTCCTAAATTGAATAATTGGTCTAATTGGCCCAAACGGTCAAAATTGACCTAATCGGCTTAAATGGACTAATCAAACTAATTAACATAATTGGTCTAAATTGTCTAAATTGGCCTAGATGGCTTAATTGGCCGAATTGGCCAAAATGGTCTAAATTGTCCTAAATAATCTAAATGACCTAAATTGGCCTAAATGGACTAATTAGCCTAAATGACCAAAATTGGCCTAAATGGACTAAATTTTTTAATTGGCCTAATTGGCCTAATGGGTCTAATTGGAATAATTGGATTAATTGGTCTAAATGGACTACATATTATAATTATCCCAAATACCCTAAAGGGCCTAAATTGGTCTGAATTGGTCTCATTGACCTCATTGGCCTAAATGGCCTAAATTGGCCTAAACGGCCTAATTGGCCTAAATGGCCTAAATAGCCTAATTAGCCAAATTGGAATAAATGAACTAAATAAAAAAATGGGCATAAGGATAAAATGGGCCTAACTGGCCTAAGTGGCCTTATGGGTATAATGGGATCAAGTGTACAAATGGTCCTAATGGGCCAAATGGGTCTAATGGGCTTAAGTGGCTTAATGGGACAAATGGGCCTAAGTGGCCTAATCGGCCAATTGGGCCTAAGTAGCCTAATGGGTATAATGGTCCTAATGGGATTAATGGGCCTAATGGGTCCACTGAGCCAAATTTTCCCAATGGGCCTGAGTGGCCTAAGTCACCTAATGGTCTAAATGGTCCTATTGGGCATAAGTGTCCTACTGGGTTGAGTGGACTAGTTGGGCCTAAGTGGGATGATGGGCCTAATGGTCCTAATGGGATTAATGGGCCTATTGGGCCTAAGTGTCCTAATGGGTCCATTATGAACAATTTAGCCAAATATGTCTAATAGACTAATGGACATAATGGGCCTAAGTGGCCTAATGGTCCCATTATGGTCAATTTAACGTAATGGGCCTAATGGCCAAATTGCCCTAATGTACCTAATGTGCCTAATGGACCTAATGGGCCTAATGTTTCTAAGGGTAATAATGGGCCAAAGTGGACGAATATGCCTAAGTGGCCTAATGCTCCTAATGGTCCTAATGGGCCCAATGGGTCTAAGTGGCCCAATGGGACTAATGGGTCTAACGGGCCTAATGGTCCTAAGGGGCCTAATGGGACTAAGTGGACTAAGTGACATAATAGTACTAATGGGACTATTGGGACTAAGTGACCTAGTGGGCCTAATGGGCCCAATGGCCTAATTGGCCGAATGGGCCTATGGGGCCTAATGGGAACAATGGGTCTAATGGGTCTAAGGAGCCGAATGGGACTAAGTGTCCTAGTGGGCCTAAGTGTCCAAAGTGACCTAATAGGCTGAATGGGATGATTGGACCCATTGGGCCTAAGTGACCTAATGGGGTGAATGGGCATATTATGGCCAATTCTGCCTAGTGGGCCTGATGGCCTAATTGGCTGAATGGGCTTAAGGGGCCCAATGGGCCTAAAGGTTCTAAGGGTTATAATGGGCCTAAGTAGCCTAATGTGCCTAAGTGGAATAATGGGAATATTGGGCCTAAGTGGTCTAATGGGTCCAATGCGTCTAATGGGATTAATTGGCCCATTATGGATAATTCAGCCTAATGGGTCCAATGGGCCTAAGTGGCCTAATGGGTCGAAGTGGCCCAAGTTGCCTAATGAGCGTAATGAGATTAATGGTTCTAATGGGATTAATTGGCCTAAGTTTCCTAATTGGACTAATGGGTCTAAGAGGCCTAATGAACCTAAGTGTCTTAAGTTTCCTAATGGGCCTAATGGGTCCAATGGGTCTAAGTGGCCTAATGGGACTTAGTGGCCTAAGTTGCCTAATGGGCCTAATGGGTTAAATGGGTGTAAGTGGTCTAATGGTCCTAAGTGGCCTAAGTTTCCTAATGGGCCTAATGGTCCTAATGGGTCAAATGGACCTAAGCGGCCTAATCGGCCTAATGGGTCTAATGGGACTAATGGGATGAATGGGTGGAATGGGACTAAGTGGCCTAATGGGCTGAATGGGCCTAAGTGGCCTAAGTTACCTAATGGGTTTGATGGGTCCAATGGACCTAAGTGGCATAATGGGCCTAAGTGTCCTAAGTTATCTAATGGGCCCAATGGACCAAATGGGTCCAATGGGCCTAATGGGTCTAACAGGCCTAAGGGGCCAAAGTTACCTAATGCGCCTAATGGGATGAATGGGCCTAATGGGCCCAATGGTTATAATGGATCCAATGGGCCTAAGTGTCCTAAGATGCCTAATTGGTTGAAGTGGCCTAACGAGCTTAATGGGCTTAAGTGTACTAATGGGCCTAATGGGCTGAAGTGGCTAAATGGGCATAATGGGCATAATGGTTCTAATAAGTCCAAGTGGCCAAATGGGAATACATTTCCTAAGTTTTTGAATGGTACTAATGGGTCAAATGGGTATAAGTGTCTTAATGGCCCTAAGTGGCCTAAGTTTCCTAATGGGCATAATGGTCCTAATGGGTCTAATGGGCCTAAGTAACCTAATTGTCCTAATAGGTCTAATGGGCCTAATGGATCTAATGGGTCAAATGGTCCTAAGTGGCCTCATGGGTCGACTGGGACTAAGTGTCCTAATGGGCCTAAGTGGCCTAAGTTACCTAATGGTCCTGATGGTTCTAATGGGACTATGTGAATTAATGGGCCTAAGTGGCCTAAGTTGACTAATTTGCCTAATGGGCCCAATGAGATGAATGGGACTAATAGGTCGAATGGGCCTAATGGGTCCAATGGGCCTAAGTGGCCTAAGTTTCCTAATGGGATGATGTGCCCTAATGGGCCTTAAGTTCCTAAGTGGACTAATGGGCCTAATGGATCGATGTGGCCTAATGGGCCTCATGGGCCTAACAGGCCTAAGTGGCCAAATGGGTCAAATGGGATAATGGGCCTAATAGGCCTAAGTGGCTTAATGGGTCTAATGGGTGTATGTGGCCTAATGGGACTAATAGGCCTAGGTCCCATAATGGGACTAAGTGGGAAATGGGCCCAATGGGACAAATGGGCCAAACAGGCTTAAGTTCAATGATTTATGAAACTTGGTTGACAACAAAATCCAAAGGGGTGGATTATTGGGACCATGATAATGAGGAAGGTGTTTGTTTTCATGTGTTTTCTTATGTTGTCAAGGAAATCTTTTAAAGAAATAAAATCACCTCACATTGTATTTGGTGGAAATTGTACTGGCCATTATTTTCAAAAGAATCAGACTCACTCTTTCCATTATAATGAGGAAAATATGTTTGAAAGAAAAGGCACTAATCAGACTTGTCTTGGGTCTGGTATGTGAAAAGATCATAATGAGGAATTGATCGTTATCAGTAAAGAGAGAATCTGTCGCATGGAGAATGCATCTTGCTGGAAGTAAATGGTCATCATATTCACACTAGATCCGGTATGAAAGAAGTGTCTGTTTTGATGAATTATCAAATTCTGCTGACTATGATAAAATTAAATGTGATTAGGCTTTCTTTATTCATATTTCATAAATCCTAAGTTGATTGGAGAACTTATCATGAAATCTTGATGGAAGAAAGGGGAAAAGAGGTATTCCAAATAGTATCCAGATTTATTGTATCTAGGTGGAAGGGAAGAAATAGATGATGCTAATCGAAAAGGAATCGTACCCAGTGCAATCAAAAAGTGCAATCATACCCAATTTGTTCCATTAGTCCCATTAGGCCCACTAGGCCACTTAGGCCCATTTGGCCCATTTGGAAACTTCGGCCAATTAGACCCATTATGCCTATTCGGACCATTCAACACATTCATCCACTTTGTACCATTAGGACACTTAGGCCCATTTGGCCGGTTAGGCCCGTTAAGCCACTTAGGCCCAATAGGTCTATTAGGCAACTTAGACCCATTTGGACCATTTGAACACTTTTTCCAATTAGGCCCATTATTCCCACTCGTCAAATTTGGTCCATTAGGACCATTAATCTCATTAGGCCACTTAGGCCCATTAGGTCCATTAGGCTCATTAGGCCCATTATGCCCATTAGACCCATATGTGCATTCGTTCACTTTGTCCCATTAGGCCACTTAGGCCCAATAGGCACATTAGGACCATTAGTACATTGTGTACCATTAGGATCATGAGGACACTTAAGCCCATTTGGCCCATTTGGCCACTTCGGCCCATTATGCCAATTAATCCCATTAGGCCCATTCATCCACTTTGGCCCATTAGGATACTTAGTCCCATTAGGCCCATTAAACCCATTAGGCCACTTAGGACCATTAGACCCATTAGGCAACTTATGCCCATTAGAACACTTTGGAACATCATGTCACTTAGGACCATTAGTCCCATTAGGCCCAGTACACCCAGTAGTCCCATTAGGCCTAGTAGGCCCATTAGGCCCATTAGGACCAATAGGCCCAGTAGGACCACTTGGGCCCATTAGGCCCATTCAGACCATTGGTACACTTAGGCCCATTAGGCCCATTCAGACATTTAGGTCCATTGTTTCTATTAGGCCTATTTGGCCACTGAGACCCATTATGCCCATTAGGCCCATTAAGCCCATTAGGCCCATTCGTCCACTTTGTCCCATTAGGCCACTTAGGCCCCTTGGGCCCATTATGAAACTTAGCCCCATTGTGTCCATCAGGCCACTTCATCCCATTAGGGCACTTAGGCCCATTAGGGCAATTAGGCCTATTTGGACCATTTGGCCAATTGGTCCCATTATCACACTTAGGCCTATTTGGACAATTTGGCCTTTTGGTCCCATTAGGTAAATTTGACACGTTAGGACCATTGAGATCATTAGGACACTTCTCCCCATTAGTACACTTAGGACCATTAGGTCTATTCGACCCATTAGGCCCATTCAGCCTATTAGGCCCATTCAGCTCATTCGACCACTTAGGCCCATTAGACCACTTAGGCCCATTAGGCCCATTGGTCCACTTAGGTCCATTTAGACCATTTGTCCACTTAAGACCATTAGGCCCATTGGTTCACATAGGTCCATTACGCCCATTACACCCATTAGGTGCATTAGGTCCATTTGTCCACTTAAGACCATTAGGCCACTTAGGCCCATTTGGTCCATTAGGCCCAATGGGTCCATTAGGCCCAGTAAGTCCATTAAGCCACTTCGACCCACTAAGCCCACTATACCCATCCGACCCATTCAGATAATTAGGTTTATTAGGCCCATTGGACCCTTTAGTCTCATTCGGCCTATTACGTCCATTGGACCCTTTCGGCCCATCTGACTCAATAGGCCACTTCAGTCTAGTTGGCCCATTAGGCCCATTAGGCCACTTCATCCAATTCATCCCATTAGGCTAATTCACCCCACTAGACCATTTTGGCCCATTGGGTCCATTCGACCCATTAGGCCCATTTGAACCATTAGGCCACTTAGGCCCATTAAGACTATTAGGCCACTTAGGCCCATTAGGATCATTCGGCCCATTCGGCCCATTCGGCCCATTAAGACCTTTCAGCCCATTAGGCCCTTTTGGAAACTTTGGCTCATTCATCACATTAGGCCCATTTGGCAACTTAAACCCATTCCTTCCATTAGGCCCATTATGCCACTTAGGCCTAATTGACCTATTAGGCCCATTAGGCCACTTAGGCCCATTTGGCCCATTAGGAAATTTAGGCCCATTTGGCAACTTAGGCCAATTATAACCATTAGGACCATTCTTACCATTAGGTCCATTTGGCCACATAGTCCCATTAGGCTCATTAGGCGGCCCATTCAACCCATTAGGCTACTTAGGCCCATTCATCCCATTAGGTCACTTAGGCCCATTCATCCACTTAGGCCCATTAGGACCATTAATACACTTAGGCCCATTGGTTCCATTAGACCACTTAGGCCCATTTGGTTACGATTATTCCACTTAGGCCCATTAGGCCACTTTAGCCGATTAGGTCCTTTAGACCCATTAGACCACTTAGGAAAATAAGGTTGCTTTGACCCATTAGGCCCCTTAGGCCAATTAGGCCACTTAGGCCCATTAGGCCGATTCGTCCCATTTGGCCCATTATGCCACTTAGGACCATTAGGCCCATTAGGCCACTTAGGCCCACTGCGCCCACTAGACCCATTAGCCCACTTAGGCCCATTGGGCCATGATTATGCCACTTAGACCCATTAGGTCCCTTTGTCCAATTAGGCTCTTTAGTCCCATTAGTCCACTTATGCCCATTTGGCCATGTAGGACCATTAAGCCACATAGCCCCATTCATCCTTTTAGGCACATTAGCCCCGTTAGGCCAATTAGTCCCTTTAGGACACATAGGTCCATTAGAACCATTAGGCCACTTAGGCCCCTTAGACCACTTAGGCCTATTAGGCCCGTTCGTCCCATTACGCCACCTAGGCCCATTGGGATAATTAGGCCACTTAGGCCTATTAGGCCATTTAGGTCCATTAGGCCACTTAGGCCACTTAAGCCCATTATACCCATTAGGTCCATTAGGCCCATTAATCCCATTATGCCACATAGGGCCATTAGGCCACATCAGCCCATTGTGACCATTAGGTTCATTCGTCCACTAAGGCCCATTATGTCACTTAGGCCCAGTAGGCCCATTAGGCCATTTAGGCCCATTAGGTCCACTACACACATTTTTTCCATTATGCCCATTGGTCCCATTTGGCCCATTAGGCCACTTAGAACCATTAGGACCATTTGCCTGCTTAGGCCCATTAGGCCCATTAGGCCCATCAGGCCACTTAGGCCCATTAGGACTACTCTTCACATTAGGCCTACTCGATCTATTCATCCCATTAGGACCATTATGCCACTTAGGCCCATTAGGCCAATTCAGCCACCTAGGCCTGTTATGCCCATTAGGAACACTAGGCACATTAGGCCACTTAGGTCACTTAGTCCCATTAGGCCCATTAGGCCACTAAGTCCCATTAGGCCCATTAGGCCACTTAGGCTCATTCGACCAATGAGGCAACTTAGGCCCATTAGGCATCTTAGGCGCATTAGGCCACTTAGTCCCATTACTCCCATTAGACCACTTCGGCCACTTCGGCCATTGAGGCCCATTCGACCACTTAGGCCCCCTTGGCCCATTAATCCCATTAGGATGATGAGACCATTTAGGCCCATTAGGCACTTTAGGCCCATTAAGCCCATTAGGTCGATTAGGCAACTTGGGCCCATTAGGCAACTTAGGCCCATTAGGCCCATTTGGCCAATTTGGCCCCTAGGCCTCTTATTCCCATTAATCCCATTAGGCCAATTAGGCACATAAGTCTGATTAGGACACTAAGTCCCATTAGGTCCATTAGGCCAATTAAACCCATTAGGTCGATTAGGCAACTTTGGCCCATTAGACCACTTAGGTCCATTAGGTCGATTAGACCCATTATGCCAATTAGGCCCATTCGGCCCATTCATCCACTTAGGTCCATTAGGCCCATTAGGCCTATTAATCTCATTAGTCCAATTAGGCAACTTTGTCTCATCAGGCCACTTAGGCCCATTTGGCCACTTAGGCCCATTCGGCCCATTAAACCACTTGGCCCTAGGGCCATTAAGCCCATTATGCCCATTAGGCCACCTAGCCCCATTAGGCCACTAAGGCCCATTTGGACCATTAGGCCACTTAGGCCCATTAGACCAATTATTCCACTTAGGCCAATTAGGCCACTTATGCCCATTGGATCCATTATGCCACTTAGGCCCATTAGGCGCATTCGTCCCATTAGGCCCGTAATGCCCATTTGGCCCCTAGGCCCATTAAGTCCATTAATATTGTTAGGCCACATAGGCCCATTATATCACTTAGACAATTTAGGACCATTAGGACACTTAGGCCCATTACACCCCTTAGGCCCATTAGGCCCATTAAGCCCACTAGGTTGATTAAGACACTTAGGCACATTAGGCCACTTAGGCCGATTAGGCCCATTGAGTCACTAAGTCCTACTAGGCCCATTCAGTCCATTATTACCATTAGTTTGATTAATACACTTAGTCCCATTAGGCCACTTAGGCCGATTAGGCCCATTGGGTCACTGAGGCCCATTAGGCCCATTAGGTCCATTCGGCCCATTAGGCCCATTTAGAACCCAATCCCGTTAATCTCATTCATCCCATTAGGCCCCTTAAACCCATTAAACCCCTTGTACCCATTAAATCAATTAGGTCACTTAGGTAAATGAGGCCACTTAGGTCCATGAGGCTCGTGTGGCCCATTAGGCCCCTTCGACCCATTAGACCACTTAGACTCAGTTGGCCCATTAGGCTACTTAGACCCATTAGAACCATTAGGCCCATTAGGCCCATTTATCCAATTAGTCACATTAGGCCAATTAGGCACATTAGGCCCATTAGTCCCATTAGACCACTTAGGCCCATTAGGCTCATTAGAACACTTAGGACCATTAGGACCATTAGGCCCATTAGGCGGCCTAGGACCATTTGGGCCATTAGGACACTTAATCCACTTAGACCCATTAGTCCCATTAGGCCACTTAGGCCCATTAGGCCCAAAAGGCCCATTAGGCCCATTAGCCAACTGATCCCATTATCACATTAGGCCGATTAGGCCACTTAGGCACATTAGACCCATTAGGCCCCTTAGGCCCCTTAGTCCCATTAAGCTCATTTGGCCGATTAGGAAACTTAGGCCAATTAGGACCCTTAGGACCATTCGACACACTAAGACACTTAGTCTAATTTGACCCATTCGGCCCATTTGGCCCATTATGCCCATTTGGATCATAGGCCCATTAAGCCCATTAAGCCCATTGGGCCACTTAGGCCCATTAGGCCGAATATGCATATTATGAAGATTAGTCCCATCAATCCCATCAGGAATCTTAGTCCTATTAGGCCCACTTGGCCCATTAAGCCCATTAGACCAATTAGGCCAATTAGGCTACTTCGGCCCGATAGGCCACTTAGGGCCATTAGGCCCATTAGGCCACTTTGGCCAATTTGGAACATTAGGCACATTAGGCCACTTAGGCCCATTAGGCCTACTAATCCCATTAAACCCATTAGGTCGATGAAGCAACTTTGGCCTATTAGGCCACCAAGGCCCATTAGGCAACTTAGGTCAATTAGTCCCATTCGTCCCCTTCGGCCCATTTGGACCATTTGGCACCTAGACCTGTTAAGTCCATTAAGTCTATTAGGCCACCTAGGCCCATTAGGCCCCATAGGCCAGTTATGCCCATTTGTCCCATTTTGTACCTATTCACATTAATCCCTTTAAGCCCATTAAGCCCATTAAGCATATTAGTGCAATTAGGCCACTTAGGACCCTTGGGCCCATTGGGCCCATGAGGCCTGTTCGGCCACTTCAGCCCATCAGGGCCATCATGTCTATTCCACCAATTTGGCCAATTTGGTCCATTATTACACTTAGTCCCATCAGACCCATTAGGCTCATTCGTTCAATTAGGCCGATTAGGCCACTTATGCCACTTATACCCATTAGGCCCATTGGGCCACTTAGACACATTGTCCCATTTGGCCACTTAGGCCCATTCATCCAATTAGGCCCATTAGTCCCATTAGGTCCATTAGGCACATCATTCCCATAAGTCCACTTAGGTCAATTAGGCCCATTCATCCCATTTGGCCCATTAGTTCACTTAGGCCCATTTGGTCACTAAGGCCCGCTGGCCAATTTGGCTACTTAGGCCCATTAGGCCCATTAGGCCCATTAGTCTAATTAGTCACATTAGGCCCATTCGTACAATTAGGAACATAAGGCCAATTAGACACATTGGAACAATTAGGCCCATTGGACCCATTAGGCCCATTAAGCGCATTAGGCCAATTCGACCCATTCGGCCACTTACGCTCAATTGGCCAATCATGCCCATTATGCCACTTAAGCCCATTCTTCCACTTAGGACAATTAATCTCATTAACCACATTATGCCAAATTGGCCCATTAGGCCCATTCAAACACTTAGACCCATTAGTCTCAATTGGCCACTTAGGCCCATAAGGCCCATTAGGCCTATTCGGTTGATTAGGTTTATTCAACCACTTAGGTCACTTAGACCCATTACGCCGATTAGGCCCATTCATTCAATTAGGCCACTTAGGACCATTTGGTCGATTAGGATAATTAGTCCACTTAGATCACTTAGACCCATTAGGCCCATTAGGCACATTAGGCCCATTTGATTGATTAGGCTGACTAGGCCACTTAGGCCCATTCGGTCGATTAGCCTGATTAGGCCACTTAGGCCCATTAGGCACTTTAGTCCCATTAGGACACTTAGACCCCTTAGGCCCATTAGGCCCATTCAGTCGATTAGGCCCATTAGGCCACTTAGGCCGATTAGGCCCATTCGTTCGATTAGGCTGATTAGGACACTTAGTCCCATTAGTCAAATTAGGCCCATTAAGTTCATTTAGTCGATTAAGGGGATTATGCCACTTAGGACCATTAGGTCCATTAGACCACTTAGGCCCATTTGGCCCATTAGGTCGTTGAGGCCCATTAGGACAATTAGGCCCATTAGACCCATTAGAACACTTAGTCCACTTTGTCCCATTAGGCCCATTAGGCCCATTAGGCCACTTCAGCCCATTAAACCTATTAGGACCATTAGGCCACCTAGGCCCATTAGGCCACTTAGGCCCATTAAACTCATTAGTCTCATTAAACCCATTAGGCCCATTTGGTCACTTAGTCCGATTAGGCCACATAGGCCCATTAGGCCACTTAGGCCCATTAAACCCATTATTCCCACTAGGCATGTTAGGCCCCTTAGGTCATGTAGGCCCATTATGCACATTCGATCGATTAGCCTGATTAGGCCACTTAGGCCCATTAGGCCACGCAGGCCCACTATGACCATTAGGAAACTTAGGCCCATTAAACCCATTAGTCCCACTAGGCCCATTAGGCCTGTTAATCCACTTAGGCCCATTAGGCCCATTCGGTCGATTAGCCTGATTTGGATACTTAGGCCACTTAGGACAATTTTGTACATTAGGCCCATTAGACCCATTAGGATCATTAGGCTTATTAGGACCATTAGACCCATTTGGCCCACAAGTCCCACTGGGTCCACTAGGCCCATTAGGGCACTTAGTCCCATTCAGACCATTAGGCCACTTAGGACCATAAGGCCCATTAGGTCCATCAGGCCCATTAGTCCCATGAGGGGGATTCCGCCCATGAGGCCCATTAGGAACATGAGGCCCACCATGCCCATTTGGAAACTTAGGCCCATTAGGCCCATTAGGCTCATGAGTCCACTTAGGCCCATGAGGCCCATTTTCCCCATCAGGACACTTGGTCCCATTAGGCATGTTAATTCCATCTGGCCCACTAAGCCCCTTCGGCCACTAAGACCAATTAGGCCACTTAGACCCATTAGGTCCATTGGACCCACTAGGACCATTCATCTCATTAGGATCATTGGGCCCATTAGGCCCCCTAGTCCCATGAGGCCCATTGGGCCCATTAGGCCACTTTAGCCCATTCGGCTCTTTTGGACCACTTAGGCCACTTAGGCCCATTATTCCCATTAGGCCCATGAGGAAACTTAGGCCAATGAGGCCCATAAGGCCCATAAGGCCCAATAGGCCCATCCGACCAATTTGGACCATCTGTCCCCTTAGGCCCTTTGGCCAAATCAGACCATTAGGCCACTTGGGATCAATATGCCACTTAGTCCACTTAGGTCCATGAGGCCCATGAGGCCTATCAGGCCCATTAGACCACTTATTCCCATTAGACCCATTAGGCCCATTAGGCCACCTAGGCTCATTAAGCTCATTGGGCCCATGAGGCCACTTAGGCCAATTTGGCCCATTCGACCCATTAAGACCATGAGGCCCATTAGGTCCATCGGGCCACTTCGTCCCATTTGGACCTTTATTCCCATTAGGCCCTTTCGGCAACTTAGGCCCATTCGACGCATTAGGCCACTTAGCCCACTTAGGCCCATTATGCCCACTAGGCCCATTCAACCACTTAACCCTAAGAGGCCCATTCGGCCCATTAGAACCATGAGACCCATTAGGCCCATTAGGACCCTGATTCCACTTAGTCCCATGAGGCCTATTAGGCCCATTAGTCCCATTAGGCTGATTCGGCCACTTAGACCCATTAGGGCCATTAGTCCCATTAGGTAACTTAGGCCTATTATGACCATTCTGCACTTAGGCCCATTGCCCATTTTGCCTCTTAGGCCCATTATAACCATTTGGTCACTTAGGCCCATTGGGTCAATTAATCCACTCAGGCCCATCAAGACCATTAGTCCCATTAGGACTATTAGGCCACTTAGGCCACTTAGGCCCATTAGGCCCAATATGCCAATCTGGCCCATTCAGCCACTAAGGCCCATTAGACCCATTAGGCCAATTATTCTCATTAGTCCACTTAGTCCCATTATGCCCATTATGCCACTTAGGCCACTTAGGCCCATTAGGACCATGAGGCTCATGTGGCCCATCAGGCGCATTAGGCCCATTAGGCCAATTGGGCCAATGATGCCCATTATGCCCATTAATCCAATTGGGCCAATGAGGCAAATTATGATCATTAGGCTTATCAGGACCATGAGTCCCATGAGGTCAACTATCCACATTACACCCATCCAGCCCATTAGGCTACCTAGGCCCATTAGGCCCACTAGGCCCATTATGCCACTTAAAATGGGCATAAATTCTTATCCGGGTGTTTGTTTCAGCTTCGTGACCAGTCAAACAAAATCTCATGGAATGAAATACGATATAACAGGTGGAGGAGGCCAAAAAGACACATGTATCGGGATTTATTACCGTTTTAAGAAAAATTTGACAGGGCACCGAATATGGAAACAGAGTTTTGGAGGCCTTCTGATGGTTTTTTGAGGTTTTAGGGTCCGAGACATGATTTGATATTTTTTTAAGTCATACTTATGAATATATCTCTTTGCTTTCTTGTATTTGATATGTGGTAGATCCAAAATGGACACCCAAAGTGAAAGTTATGGTCATTTGAAGTTGGAGTTTTTTTAGAGTGGTGTAACTGATATATCATCCGCTTCTTTGATCTTCTCATGGTTTCTATTAGACGCGATTATTAATCATCTCATGAGATTTTATTTTACTGGTCACAGTGGTCAAATGGACACTCTAAGTAGGATTTTTGGCTGTTTTAGTGAGTTATGGGTTTCTTATATTTTTAGGTACTAGGAGGGTTGCTCAATTTCAAACAATCATAACTTCTACTCTGGATGTCCGTTTTCTCTCTACCACATATCAAATTGAAAATTGTTAAAATATCTAAACTCTAGTGACCATTATAACCCCTTATCACGTTCATCAAGGCCAAAAAAATCCTATAATTACTCCTAATGGTCATAAGTTCTACTTCAGGTGTCTGTTTTTCCATAACTTCTGCTCCGGGTGTCCGTTTTGCCTCTACAACATATCAAATCGATCTAAAAAAATATTTAAAAAATATATATTATATTTATATAAATATAAATATAAATATAATTAAATATCAATATATTATTTTTTATGAAATATATATATTTTTTTGAAATATACACTTTATCAGTGCTAGGAAAAAAAGCAATGATAAAGCCCCCCCTTTTAAGTTCTACTAAAAAAAGTACTGATAAAGGGGGGAACCTTTAATAGCACTAAAAAAGTTCTGATAAAGGGGGTGCCTTTATCAGAGATTTTTTTAGCACTAATAAAGGAACCCCATTTAGCAGCGCTTTTTTTAGCATTGTTAAAGGGTGGCGCTGCGGAAACCCAATTTTATGGTAGTGTTAGGTTCATTAGGACACTTATTCCCATTAAACTCATAGGCACATTATTCCCATTAGTCCATTTAGGCCAATTTTGGTCATTTAGGCCAATAAGGCCAATTAGGCCATTGAGTCCATTTAGGCCAATTAGGCTATTTAGGTCATTTAAGCCGATTTAGACCATTTAGGCCAATGAGGCCAATGAGACCAATTCAGGCCAATTTATTCCCTTTAGATCATTTAGGCCAATTAGAATATTTAGGTCATTTAGGCCAATTTAGGCCAATTAATCCAATTAGTCCAATTAGGTCAATTAAGACAATTAGGCAATTTAATTCACATAGTTCATTTAGGAAAATTTATTTCATTTAGGCTAATTAGTCCATTTAGGCTAATTAGTCCATTTAGGCCAATTTAGGTTATTTAGGCTATTTAGGCCAATTTAGACCATTTAGGCCAATTAGGAAAATTATGCCATTTAGGCTAATTTAGGTAAATTAGGCCAATTATGACAATTATCATGATTAGTCCATTTAATCTGATTATGCCAATTTAGACCATTTAGGCCAATTAGACAAATTTAATCCATTTAGGTTAGTTTTTTCATTTTGGCCATTTAGGCCAATTTAGGCCATTTATGCCAATTAGGCCAATTAGGTCAATTAGATAATTTAGGTAATTTAGGCCAATTAGTCCATTTAGGAAAATTTATCTCATTTATATCAATTATTAAAATTATACCAATTAGACAATTCATGCCCATTAGGCTAATTAGGCCATTTAGGCGAATTTAGGTCATTTAGGCTAATTTAGACCATTTATGCCAATTTAGGATATTAAGGTCAATTTAGTCCAATTAGTTCATTTAGAACATTTAGGAAAATTATGTAATTTATTCCAATTATATCAATTAGGACATTTAGATCATTTTGGCCAATTAGACCATTTAGACCATTTAGAAAAATTTAGGCCATTTAGGCCAATTAGGCCAATTAGACCAATTTCGGCCAATTAGGATAATTTCGGGCATTTATCCTAATTAAAAAAATTAGGCCAATTGGTTTATTTAGGAAAATTAGGCCAATTAGGACATTTAGGCAAATTAAGCCATTTAGGCCAATTAGGCCATTTAGACCATTTAGGCCAATTTAGGCCATTAAGGTCATTTATGCCATTAAGGACAATTAGTAAATTAGGTAATTTAGTTCATTTAGTAAATTTAGGCCAATTAGTACATTTATTCTATTTAGGTCACTTAGGTAAATTAGGCCAATTAGACAATTTAGGTCATTTAGGCCAATTTAGGCCATTTAGGCCAATTAGGCGATTTAGGCCAATTTAGGTCATTTAGAATATTTAGGATAATTTAGAAGATTTAGGCCAATTTATCTAATCATTCCATTTAGAAAAATTAGGTCGATTAGGGCATTTAAGCTGATTTGGCCAATTTAGGCAATTTAGGCCAATTAGGACAATCAGACCAATTAGACAATTTAGTCAAATTAGGTCAATTAGGACAATTAGGATAATTGAGGTCATTTAGGCTAATTAGTACATTTAACACATTTAGTAAAATTTAGGCCATTTAGGCCAATTAGTTCAATTAATCCAATTAGGTAATTTAAGGCAATTTAGGCCAATTAGGTCATTTAGGCCAATTTAGATCATTTAGACTAATTAAGCCAATTAGGAAAAAAATTCTATTTATGAAATTTAGGCCAATTTAGTAAAATTGGGCCAATTAGGATATTTAAGACATTTAGGCCAATTTAGGTCATTTAGACCAATTAGGCCAATTAGTCCAATTAGTCCAATTAGTCCAATTAGGCCATTTAGGCCAATTTAGGGAATTTAAGTCATTTGGGGAAATTAGACCAATTAGACAATTTAGGAAATTTAGGAAAATTAGTCCAATTAGGACAATTAGACTAGTTAGATCATTTAGGCCATTTAGGCCAATTAGTCCATTTAGGCCAATTAAGCCATTTAGGTTATTTAGACCAATTTAGGCCATTTAGACAAATTTAGGCCATTTAGACTAATTAGGACAATTATGACAATTTAGGTCATTTATACCATTTGTTAAAATTAGTCCATTTAGTAAAATTAAACCAATTAAGTCATTTTGTACATTTAGGCCAATTAAGCTATTTAGGTCATTTAGACAAATTAGGCCAATTAAGCCAATTTAGGACATTTAGGCTAATTTAGTCCATTTAGTCCAATTAGACCAGTTAGGCCATTTATTCTAATTAGGAAAATTAAGGCATTTAGACCATTTAGGTCAATTAATCCATTTAGCCCAATTAGGCCAATTAGGTCATTTTGGTCATTTAGGCGAATTTAGGCCATTTAGGTCAATTAGGATGATTAGTCCATTTAGGCTAATTAATCCATTTAATCTAATCCATTTATCCATTTAGGTCAATTAGTCCATTTAGTCCATTTAGGTCAATTTGGGACATTTAGGCCAATTAGGTAAATTAGGCCAATTAGAAAATTTAGGTCATTTAGGCCAATTAGTCAATTTAGGCCAATTTAGACCATTTAGGCCAATTAGGCCATTAGGTCAATTCCAACCATTTAGGTCATTTAGTCCATTTAGGTCAATTAGGCCATTTATCCAATTTTGGCCAATTTAGGCCATTTAGGCCATTTAATCCATTTAGTCCAATTAGGCCAATTAGTCTAATTAGGCCAATTAGGCTATTTAGGGCAGTTATCCCATTTAGGTCATTTAGCCCAATTAGGCCATTGAGGCCAATTTAGTCCATTTAGAACAATTTAGGTCATTTAAGAAAATTAGGCCAATTAGGCTTCCATGAACCAACCCAGGTCGACCCTAAACCGATCACCCGAAAACTATATAATAATCTCTACACAGAAATTCTCGACACTTTCTTTGACCCAGAGGAGTTTGAAGTTTCAAAATAGAAGGCATCATTTCCACATTTAGACCCAACAAATCAACATCATGAGAAGCAATGAAATATGAGATGCACTCATATCAAAAAATGATTGCATAAGGATAGAATTCAAAAGAATTGTACCTCTCACCATCGATTGTACAAGTTGGATATTCACAATAACCCGGTCAACTCCAAATACCTACTTACTCGCCACATGTTTATCTTTATTCCCCTATTAAAATTGCCCATGTCAAGGATTCATGGTATTCCTGGAATCACCGTGACTAACTCTGTTCTTCTAAAAAGGGGTATTATGATCTCCTTGTCCTGTTGAGGCATAAGATGACTATGAACCTTGAGAAGTGTCTCAAACACCCAACCTTGGAGCATGGCGATAATAACAATAAAGATTCCCCATCTAATTACAATTATGAAATTCTCTAGGTGGTAATTTACATTCTCGCTTCATGTGTCTTAGAGAACTACATTGGAAACATACCGACTTGCTCTTAAGCTTTATAGGAAGGTTCATTGATCCTTCCATCAGATTTTGAGCCATAATCCCACCTTGGAAATAAGTGTCCCTCTTCCACTTGCTCCCCGCATTATAGTTAAAAAATTATCCATAGGTATCACGATATATCCTCCACCCATAACCCCCAAGATGTCCCTTTCATCCATGGTTTCCCTCTTTACCATCTCCATACAATCAGTTATACAGATTACCAAAATAATCAAACAAATTTCTTACCTCATCCTAGATTAAAAAAATGTGCGTCTCCAAAGATGCACTAGTAGTAACCTCAGGTGAAAACTGGACTCAATTCATTAATTTAGCCACATATTCTATCTCAAAAAGGATCTACCACTTTAAGATAAATAAATCTATCATTATATGAATTCTATATGTGTGAGGATATAATTGTTTGTTGAACAATTCCTCAAAATCCTCCCATGCCATACCTTGGTCCACTTTAGCCTAGATCACGAACTCCCACCACTAACATGGAAGATATTCGATCATTTATGTTAATAACTTGACTTTTAACTCCATTAGTGTGCCTAGGAAATCAAATATTCAATTAATCCTATTTAGCCACACCACCACCCTTTCTGGTTCTGAATCACCCCAAAAGACGGGTGGATTTTGCTTCTAAAACTGAACCAAATTGTCCACATGCCTTGGTTAATCTCTTTTATTCCCACTATCGATAGCTTCAAAATATTTTACTATGCTATACACCAGCTGCTGGTTCACATGGGGCTCAGGTGCAATCACTTTTTTAATATATTCCTCAGGTTTCTTTCTATGATGCATACTGGGTTCCATTCCTTGTTCACATGAGTAACACCATAAGTCTCACTCTCTAGCACCATAAGGCTTAAAAATTTCAAAATATATCACATTTCAACTATCATAACCATGATTTACAAAATCCAACATTTCCAATGTTCAATAATTTTTGAGAAAACATTCACAATGTTTTTAAAATCGACCCATTTTCAAAATACCACAACCATTCTCTTTTCAAAATCACACATTTGAAAACACTTTCCAGAATTTTTAAAAATCAAAAAATTCATATCACAAGATAAATTATTACTCTAAATGAGATATGAAATCCTATTGGGAAGTCATTTAAACCCTGCATGTCATGATCTTCTCATTTTATAAACCCATGGCAATGAGACCACTAGGTCCACTAGGCCACTTAGGCCCATTAGGCCCGTTAGGCCTGTTAGGCCCATTCGGCCCATTGGACCCATTAGGCCCATTCGTCTCATTAGGACCATATAGCCACTAAGGCCCATTGGGCCCATTCGGAACATTAGGCCCATTAGGCGCATTATGCCCATAAGGCCCATTTGGCCACTTAGTCCCATTAGACCACTTAGGCCCATTCGACCACTTATGCCCATTAGGCCCATTAGTCCAATTAGGCACATTAGGCCCATTATGCCCACAAGACCCATTAGGCCACTTAGGACCATTAGTCCACTTAGGCCCATTAGGCCCATTAGGCCACTTATACCCATTAGGCCACTTATGCGCATTAGGCCCATTAGCCCCATTAGGCCAATTGGTCACATTAGGCCCATTCAGCCACTTAGTCCCACTAGGCCCATTACGCCACTTAGGACCAATAGGACATTTCACCCCATTAGGCCCATGAGGCCCATTAGGCCACTTATTCCCATTAGGCCCAGTAGGCCCATTGTGCCACATAAGCCCATTCGTTCACTATGGCCCATTAGGCCCATTAGGCCAATTTGGCCCATTAGGCCCTTTCAGGAACTTAGTCCCATTAGTCCTAATAAGACAATTAGGCCCATTTGGCCCATTCGATCGATTATGCCTATTATGCCACCTATACCCATTAGGCCCATTAGGCCACTTAGGCCCATTAGGTCCATTAGGCCAATTCATTCGATTAGGCCGATTAGACCACTTAGGCCACCTAGACTCATTTAGCTCATTATGCCCATTAGTCCACCTAGGCCCATTATGCTTATTCGATTGATTGGGTCGATTAGGCCACTTAGGCCCATTCGGTCAATTAGCCTGATTAAGACACTTAGGCCCTTTAGGCCCATTAGGTCACTTAGTCCCATTAGGCCCATTCAATCGATTAGGCAGATTAGTCCACTTAGACCGATTAGGCCCATTAGGACCATTAGGCCACTTAGGCCCACTGGGTCCATTAGGCATGTTCGGTTGATTAGGTTGATTAGGCCACATCGCCCCATTAGGCCCATTAGGCCCATTGGGCCGATTAGGCCGATTCACCCACTTAGGCCACTTAGGCCACTTAGGCCCATTATTCCCATCAGGCCCATTATGCCCATCAGGCCCATTAGGCCCATTATACCACTTAGGCCACTTAGTCATTAGGCCCATTAGGCCCATTAGTCTCATTCGGTTGATTGGGCTAATTAGGCCACTTTGGCTGATTAGGCCCATTATGCACATTAGGCCACTTAGCCCCATTAGGTCACTTAGGCCCATTAGGCTCATTCAGTCGATTAGAGGTATTAATCCACTTATTCCCATTAATCCCATTAGGACACTTAGACCCATTATTCCCATTAGGCACATTAGGCCACTTAGGCCCATTAGGCCCATTAAACCCATTAGTCACTTTAGGCCCCTTTAGTCTATTTGGCTACTTAGGCCCATTAGATCCATTTGAACCATTAAACCCATTATTCCCATTAGGCCCATTAGGCCCATTAATCCATGTATTCCACTTTGGCTCATTAGGCCCATTAGGTCATGTGGACCCATTAGTCACATTAGGACACTTACGCCCATTAGGCCCATTAAACTCATTATTCCCACTAGGCCCACTAGGCCCCTTAATCAACTTAGGCCACATAGGCCCATTAGGCCCATTTGGTGGATTAGCCTGATTAGCCTACTTGGGCCACCTGGGCCAATTAGGTCCATTAGAATCATTAGCCCAATTAAGCCCATTATGCCCATTAGGGAACTTAGCCCCATTCATCCCATTAGGCAACTTCAGACCATTAGGCCCATCAGGCCCATCAGGCCCATTTGTCCCATGAGGCGCATTCCACCCATGAGGCCCATTAGGACCATGAGGCCCATCATACCCATGAGGACACTTAGGCCTATTGGGCCCATTAGGCCCATGAGGCCACTTAGGCCCATGAGGCCTAGGAGGCCCATTACACCCATCATGACACTTGGACCCATTAGGCCCATTAATCCCATTAAGATTACGGTCCCATTAGGCCCCTTAGGCCCATTAGCCCCATTAGGAACATTAGTCCCACTAGGCCCATTAGGTCACTTGGTCCCATTCGACCCATTAGGCCACTTAGGACCATTAGGTCCATTAGGCCCATCAGGCCCATTACGCCCATGAGGCGCATTCCTCCCATGAGGCCCATGAGTCCCATTAGGACCATGATACCCATTAGGCCCATTAAGACACTTAGGCCCATTAAGCCCATTAGACCCATGAGGCCACTCAAGGTTAGGAGGCCCATTGGACCCATCAGGCCACTTGGGCCCATTATCCCTAATAGGACCAAAAATCCTATTAGGCCCACTAGGCCCTTTAGGCCACTTAGGACCATTAGGCCCATTGGGACCACTAGGCCCATTCATTCCATTAGGCACATTGGGCCTATTAGGCGCATTAGGCCCAATCAACTCATTAGCCCCCTTAGGCCCATGAGGCCCATTGGGCCAATTAGACCCATTATTCCACTTAGACCCATTCAAACCATTAGTCCCTTTAGGAAAACTTAGGAAACTTAGGCCCATTAGGCCCATTATGGTCATTGGCCCCATGAGGCATCTTAGGCCCATTAGGCCCATTAGGCCCATGAGGCCCCTTCATCCCATCAATCCATTTTGGCCCATTCATCCCATTAGGATCATCAGGCCCACCAGGCCCATTAGGCCACTTAGGCCCATTAGGTCACGTAGATCCTTGAGGCCCATGAGACCCATCAGTCCTAGTAGGCCACTTAGGCCCATTAGGCCCATTATTCCCATTAGGCCACTTAGGCCACTTAGGCCCATTATGACCACTGGACCCATGAGACCACTTAGGCCAGTTTGGCCCATTTATCCCATTAGGACCATGAGGCCCTTAGGCCCATCGGGCCGCTTAGGCCCAGCGGGCCACTTAGGCTTATTAGGCCCTTAAGGCCCACTAGGCCCATTCAGCCACATCGGCCCATTAGGCCACTTAGGCCCATTAGGAAAACTACTCTCATTAGGACTCTTAGGACGATGAGGCCTTTTAGATCCAATAGGCCCATTAGTCCCATTAGGTCCATCAGGCACATGAGGCCACTAAGTCCCATGAGGCCCATTCGGCCCATTATGCATATTGTGACACTTATGCCAATTGGGACCATTGGGACCATGAGGAAACTTAGACCCATTTAGACCATGAATCCCCTTCGTACCATGAGTCCATTGAGACCCATTAGGCCCATCAGGCCCATTCGACCACTTAGGGACATTAGGCCCATTAGGTCACTTAGGCCTATTGGGCCCACTCTGCCGCTTAAGCCCATTGGGCTCATTCTACCGCTTAATCCCATTAGGCCCACTAGGGACATTAGGACACTTAGGAAACTTAGGCCCATTAGGCCCATTGGGTCCATTAATCCACTTAGGCCCATTAGGTCCATTAGGCCACTTAGGCCCATTAGGCCAATTAGACCCATTAGGCCCATTGTACCTATCAGGCCCATTAGGCCACTTTGGACCATTATGCCCTTTAGGCCACTTTGTCCCATTAGTACCATTAGGTCCATGAGGCCCATCATCCCCATTAGGCCCATTAGGCCACTTAGGATCATTAGGCCCATTGGACCAATTAGGCGCATTTTTCCCATTGGGCCTATCAGGCCCATTAGGCCCATTAGGCCACTAGGGCCCATTATTCCCATTACACCCATCAGGCCCATTAGACCCACTGGGCCCATTTGTCCACTTTATCCTATGAGTCCCATTTAAGAAACTTAGGCCACTTAGGCCCACGAGGCTCATTAAGCCCATCAGGCCCATTAGGCCACTTAGGCCCACGAGGCCCATTGGGCCACTTCTCCCCATTGTACCCATTGGGCCTATTAGGCCCATATGGCCCATTTGGACACTAAGTTCCATCCAGACACTTAGACCCATTAGGCCCATTGGGCCACTGAGGCACATTACACCACTTAGGCCCGTTGGGCCACTCAGGCCCATTTTGGCCATTAGGCCAATCAGTCCCATTAAGCTCATTAGGCCACTAAGTCCCATCAGGCACATCAGGTCCATTAGGAAACTTAATCCCATTAGCCCAATTAGGCCCTTGAGGCCCATTAGCCTACTTAGCCCGCTTAGGCCCATCAGGCTCATTAGGCCCATTTGGCCCATCAATCCCATTAGCCGACTTATACCCATTGGGCTCATTAGACCACTTAGGCCCATTCAACTAATTAGGCCACTTCGCCCATTAGGCCTCTCATGCCACTTAGGCCCATTAAGCCACCTTGAACCATTAGGCCCAATAGGCCCATTAGGCCACTTAGGCCCATTAGGCCCATGAGACCCATTAGAACACTGAGGCCCATTTTCCCATCATGCCCATCAGGCCCATTAGGCCCATTAGGACCATTGGTCCATTTAGGCTCATTCAGCTCATTAGGCCACATAAGCCCATTAGACCCATTAGGCCCATCAGGCCCATCAAGACCATAAGGCTAGTTAGGCCCATTCATCCCATTATGCCCATTATACGCATCAGGCCCATGAGGCCACTTAGGCCCATTCGACTAATTAGGCCACTTAGGCCCATTTAGCCTATTATGCCCATATCGACAATTAGGCCACTTAGGCCCATTAGGCCCCTTTGGACCATTCGACTCATTAGGCCACTTAGGCCCATTAGGCCACTTAGACCCATTCAGCCCATTCAGCCCATGCATCCCATTAAGCCACTAAGGCACATTCGGCCCATTAGGTCACTTAGGTGCATTTGCCTCATTAGGCCACTTAGGCCCATTAGGCCCATTAGGTCCATTAGGAAACATAGGCCCATTAAGCCAATTAGGACCAGTAGGCCACACAGGCCCATTAGGCCCATTTGACCACTTTGGCCCATTAGGCTACTAAGGACCATTAGACCCGTTAATCCCATTAGGCACATTAGGTCCATTAGGCCACTTTGGCCCATTATGCCCCTTAGGCCCCTTAGGCCACTTAGGCCCATTATGCCCATTAAGCCCATTAGGAAACTTAAGCCCATTAGGACACTTAGGCCCATTAGGCCACTTAGGCCCATTAGGCCCATAGTCCAATTAGGCCACTTAGGCCCTTTAGGCCATTTCGGCCACTGAGGCCCATTAGGTCGTTGAGTCCCATTAGGGCCATTAGGCCACTTGTGTCCATTAGGCCATTTCGGCCACTCAAGCCCATTAGGCCCATTAGGAAACTTCGGCCCATTCTGATCATTATGTCACCTAATCCCATTAGGCTCATTAAGCCCATTAGGTTAGGCCCACTATGCCACTGAGTCCCATTAGGCGAATTAGGTAACTTAGGCCACTTAGACTCATTAGGCCCATTAGGCCCATTGGGCCACTAAGGCACATTAGGCTCATTCGTCCACTTAGGCCCATTAGGCCGATTATGCCACTTAGTCAACTTAGCCCCATGAGGCCCATGAGTCCACTGAGGCCCATTCGACGCATTAGGCCCATCAGGCCCTTTAGGCCACATAGGCCCATTAGGCCACTCAGGCCCATTAGGCCACTTAGGCCTATTCAGTGCATTAGTCCACTTAGGCCCATTAGGACACTGAGGCCACTTGGACCTATTAAGACACTTTGGTGCATTACGCCCATTAGGCCCATCCGAACCATTATTCCAATTAGGCCCATTATGCGCATTAGGCCCATTACACCCTATAGGCCCATTAGGCCACTTAGGACACTTAATCCCTATCGGCCCATTAGGCCCATGAGGCCCATGAGGCCACTGAGGCCCCTAAGTCCCATCAAGCCCATCAGTCCTATTAGGACACTTTGGCCCATTAGTCCCATAAGGACTATTTGGCTCATTAGTCTCATTAGGCCACTTAGGCCCATTCAGCTTATTAGGTCACTTAGGCCCATTAGTCCCATTAGGCCCATAAAGCCCATTAGGTTGTTTAGGCCCATTTGTCCTATTATTCCCATCAGGCCCATCAGGCCACTTAGGCCCATTCGGCTCATTCAACCACTCAGGCCCATTAGCCCCATTAGGCACATCAAGCCCATTAGGCTCATTCATCCACTTAGGTATGTCATGCCCATTAGGCCACTTAGGCTTGTTCGGCTCATTAGGCCACTTAGGCCCATTAATCCCATTAGGACCCTTAGTCCACTTAGGCCCATTAAGCCACTGAGGCCCATTAGTCCCATTAGGCCATTAGGCCCATTCATCCCATTAATCCACTTAGGCCTATTAGTCCCATTAAGACCATTTAATTAGACCCATTTAGCCCATTAGGTCCATTAGGCCACTAAGGCCCATTAGGCCACTGAGGCCCATTAGGCTCATTTGGCCACTTAGGCCCATTAGGCCACATAGGCCCATTTAGTCCAATAGGCCACTTCGGCCCCTTAGGCCCATTAGTCCACGTAGGACTAGTTGGAAACTTAGTCCCATTAGGCCACTTATTCTCATTATGCAAATTAGGATCATTAGTCCACTTAGGCCCACTAGGCCACTCAAGCCCTTTAGGCCACTTAGTCCCATTAGGCCACTTAGGCCCATTAGGCCACTTAGGCCCATTATGCCACTTAGGCCCATTATGCCAATTTGTCCAATTAGGCCCATTATGAAATTTCATCCACTTAGCCCCATTAGGCCCATTAGTCCACTTAGGCCCATTAGGCACATTACGCCTATTACGCCACTTAGGCCCATTAGCCCATTTCATCCACTTAGACTTGTTAGGCCCAATAGGACACTTAGGCCACTTAAGTTCATTAGGTTCATTAGGCCACTGAGCCCCATTAGTTCCATTAATCCCAATAGGTTACTTAGGCCCATTAGGCCACTTAGGCCCATTATGCCACTAAGTCCACCTAGCCCCATTATACCCGTTAGGCTGATTAGGCCATTAAGGCCCATTAGGCCACTTAGGACCATTAGTCCCATTATGCCTCTTAGGTCCATTAGGCACAATGTGCCTCTTAGGCCACTTTGGCCCATTGATCCCATTAGGCCACTAAGGCCCATTCAGCCCATTAGGCAACTTAGGCCCATCAGGACCATTAATCCATTGAGGCCCATGAGGCCCATTAGTCCCATGAGGCCTATTCGTCCACTTAGACCAATTAGGACCATTAGTCCCATTAGGCCACTTAGGCTCATTAGGCCACTTAGTCTCATTAGGCCACTTAGGCCCATTTGGCCCATTAGGCCACTTTGGCCACTATGGCCCATTATTCCCAGTAGGCCTATTAGGCCACTTAGGCCCATTAGTCCACTTAGGCCCATTAGGCCCATTATTCCACTTAGGCCCATTAGGCCACTTAGGCCTATTTGGCCTATTACTTAACTTTATCCACTTAGACCCATTAGGCCACTAAGTCCCATTAGGCCCGTTAGGCCCATTCGGCTCATTAGGAAACTTAGGACCATTAGGCCTAATAGGCCTCTTAGGCTACTTGGGCTCATTAGACCCATTAGGCCCATTAAGCCACTAAGGACCATTAGGCTCATTAGGCCACTTAGTTTCATTAGGCCCATTTGGCCACTCAAGCCCATTAGGCCCATTTGACCACTAACGCCCATTAGACCCATTAGGAAACTTAGGCCCATTCGGCCCATTAGGACACTTAGGCTCATTAGTCCACTAAGGACCCTTATTCCCATTAGGCCACTTAGGCCAGTAAGGCCCATTATGTCTGTTATGTACGTTTTTCCACTTAAGCCCATTAAGCCACTGAGGCTCGTTAGGGCACTCAGGCCCATTAGGCCCATTAGACCACTTAGGCCTATTCGGCCACTTAGGCACACTTGGCCCATTAGGCTACTTAGGCCCATTAGCCCACTTCATCCACTTAGTCCCATTAGGCCCATTAGGCCACTAAGACCCACTAGGCCCATTAGGGCACTTAGGCCCATTAGGCCAATTAGGCCACTTAGGCCTATTAGGCCACTTAGTCCTGTTAGGCCACTTCGCCCCATTATGCACATTAGACCCATTAGGCCACTTAGACACATTAGGCAACTTGGGACCATTATACTACTTAGGCCCATTAGGCCCATTAGGACACTTAGGCCCATTAGGCCACTTAGGCCCATTAGGCCACTAAGACCCATTCTTCTCATTAGGCCACTTAGGACCATTAGGCCCATTAGGCCCATTTTCGACTTAGTCCCATTAGGCCCATTAGGTCTATTAGGCTCATTCATCCACTTAGGCCCATTGGACCCATTAGGCCCATTAGGACACTTAGGCCCATTTGGCCACTCAGGCCCAATAGGCCCATTAAATCCATTAAGCTCATTCGTCCCATTGGGCCACCCAGGCCCATTCATCCCATTGGGCTACTTAGGCTCATTTTTTCCATTGCGCCACTTAGGCTCGTTCTGCCCATTAGGCCACTTTGGCTAGTTAGGCCCATTAGGCCACTTTGGCCAGTTGGGCCCATTAGGTTCAGTGGGCCCATTATGCCACTTAGGATCGTTCAACCCATTATTCCAATTAGGCCACTTAGGCCAGTTCATCCCATTAGGCCACTTTGGCCAGTTAGGCCAATTAAGACCATTGGGCTCATTATGCCACTTTGGCCAGTTAGGCCCACTATACCCACCCATTAGGCCCCTTGGTCCCCTTACGTGAGTTAGGCCAGTTAGGCCCATTAGGCCCATTAGTCCAGTTAGGCCCATTGGTCCCATTAGGCCTATTTGGCCCATTAGGCTCATTAGTCCCATTGGGTCAGTTAGGCCACTTTGGCCAATTAGACCCATTATGCTCATTGGGCTAACACTTATGCCAGTTAGGCCCATTATACCACTTAGTCCCCTTAATCCCATTAGAACCATTAGGACAGTTAGTCCAATTAGGCCAGTTGGGCCCATTTGACCCATTGGGTTCATTAGGCCACTTAGGCCCATTAGGCCCATTAGGCCCATTCAACCCATTAGGCCACTTAGGCCCCTTCGGCCTATTAGGCCACTTAGGCCAATTACTCATAGTTGGTCCATTAGTCCCCTTAGTCTAGTTACGCCCATTAGGTCCATTAGGCCATTAGGCCTCTTAGGCCAGTTAAGCCCATTCGACCACTTAGGCCCATTACGCTCATTAGGCCAGTTAGGACCATTTGGCCCATTTGGCCCCTTGTGCCCATTAGTCCACTTGAAAGTCCCCAACAGATGATTTTATCACCAAGAGGGGGAGGGGTTGAATCAGTGATACTTTTTTCTCTTATATTTCTTTTTAAATGAAACAACCTTCGCCTCCTGTTAAAGATTCTATTCCCTACAGAAAACAATTCAAACACACATCCACAGGAACAAAAGTATTTACAAGATTCAGTATTCAATAAGAATAACTACATCCTTGGTATGGTATGGAAGTGATCCAATACCACACAATCCACTAGAAAACATTCATTGGATTTCAATGAGTAGTATATATCCTTTCACTCGTGTAGCACTATGTAAAAAATCCAATAGTGTGTGTGCACCCGCTTAGCACAAATAGGGTAATGCAATGATTGTGCAACAACTCATATTACCTGTGCTTCTTTTTAATTCCACAAATGTATTTAATTGAAAACACTTCTTCAATTTCTTACCCAGAATACGGTAAGAACTTTCTAGACTTTTTTGAGAAAAAAACCAAGTCTGATTTTCCCAGTACGATTTTCCCAGTCTAATTCCTCTGAGTACGATTCTCCCTGATACGATTCTTCTCGATATGATTTTCCCAATATGAATACGCTCAGTACGATTCTCCGCAGTACGAAAAATATAACTTTGATAGAATGCGACAAAGATGAATCAACACCACTTCAATTGTACATCTTCCTTAGTCCGGAAGACCCAGTACGGAAATCCCGATCTGATTAATCCAGCCCAATACGATGATCTGCCGAATACAATTGACAAGATGAATATGGCAATCAGCTAAGTACAATAAACACAGGGTACAAGGGTAAGTTGAATACAATATTGTGATCTTGTCTCTTTGCTTTCACTTCAATCCATCAAAACTTCTTAAGAAAAAGTGAATATGAAAACTTTTGCTTCTCTCTAAAACTCAGAGCTTCTCTCTCATGAATAGTACATCGGTCCACCTCAAGTACAATGTACTTTTCTCCTTTTATAGGTGACCCTCAAGATGCTTTGGCAAGAATCCCAAAAATTTTCCTACTTGATCAAATTCACCCTAATCTCAATTTCCCCTAAAATCTAGGGTGTATTTTGACTTCATCAACTCTTCTCAAAGCTTCTTGATTCTTCTACAACCTTCACTTTTCCTTCTGAATGTTGAATATGATAATTCCTGTGAATTTCAAGATCCCCCACAATTTTACATCTAGAAAACTTTTCTTTCAAACCACTTTTACTTCTTCACTTCTTATCTTGAACCACTTGAAAATATAAAACAATTCCACTCTAATGCAATAACTCTTGACCCAATTGAAACCTACAAAGTAATTCAACCCTTTTGAAATGGTTTACTACATTTTTTATCTCATTATTTTCTTCTATTTTCAATCATCAACCTCAAGAAATTCCATCTCTAAATAGGATTTTCCAGAGTATGATCTTTCTGAGAATGGTTGGCCTGAATATGATCATATTGGGTGTGATCTTTTTCTTCCTGAGCCTCAGTACGATCATCCTGGGTACAAATGTTTTCTTATGAATATGATGGATAATTAGATGCTAAAGTACCTGACAATGATCGTTCTGGGTACGATCATTCTGATCATGATCCTCAGTACCTTCTTTCTTTCCTTACCATCCTTAATCTGATTGCACTAGGTACAATTCCTTTTCGATTGGCATCATCTCTTTCTTCTCTTCCACTTAGATACGATAAATCTGGATACGATTTGGAATACCACCTTTCCACTTTCTTCCACCAATCTTGCATCATAAGTTCTCTAATCAACTTATGATTTATGAAATACGAATCAGTAAAGCATAGTCACATTTAATTTTATCATAGTCAGCAGACTTCGATACTTCATCAAAACAAACACTTCTTTCATACCAGATCCACTTAGTCCCATTAGAACCATCAAGCCCATTAGGCAACTTAGGCCACTTAGGCCCATTACGCCACTTACACTATGAGAAAAATGACCATTTGCAATGGGTTATTTGCGACAGGAAAATCGGACCATAGCAAAGAATAGTTATTTGCAATAGGGGTGGGGGGGTTAGGACCCGCCGCAAAAGGTGTGGGGCCAATGGCGCGTCAAACCGCGGTAGGGGTATTTGCGATGGGTTCTAATTCCCATAAAAAAATACCCCGCGACGGTTTTTAGTATTTGGGATGGGATACTTGTCCCGTCGCAAATATTTTTTTCCTACTGACTTTAATTAATGCGGGCAATGGTCATTTGCGACAGGACCCGTCGCAAATAAGCCCATTGCAAATAATCTAACCTATATATACCCCTATCCGTTTTTCCTCTCATTTTACTTCTTTCTCAACTTCTCTCTCTATCTCTTCTGAAAAATTTTCTTCTAGAATTTTTCATAGATTAAACTTTTAAATCAGAGTATAATCCGCAGTTTTTATACTCCAAAAGATTTAGTTTCAAGGTATTTGTCTATTTTTTCTATTATTTAGTGAATTTATTTTATTTTAAATTATTTATAATTTTTGTTAGTTAGATGGAATTAAATTAAATTATTATTAGATATTTGTTTTTTCAGTATTTTTTTTTATGAATAATTATGTCTAAGTGTTAATTATTAACAATTAGTAATAATTAGTAATAAATTATATTAATTAGTAACAAATTGTAATAATTAGTAATAAATTGTAATAATTAGTAATAAATTTTAATAATTAGAAATAAATTGTAATGATTAGTAATAAATTGAAATAATTAGTAATAAATTGAAATCATTAGTAATAAATTGAAATAATTAGTAATAAATTGAAATAATTAGTAATAAATTAAAATTATTAGAAATAAATTGTAATGATTAGTAATAAATTATAATAATTAGTAATAGATTGTAATAATTAGTAATAAATTGTAATAATTAGTAATAAATTATAATAATTAGCGATAAATTGTAATAATTAGTAATAAATTGTAATAATTACTAATCATTAGTAATACTTTGTAATACTTTGTAATAATTAGTAATAATTTGTAATAATTTGTAAGAATTAAAAATAATTAGAAATAATTAGAAATAATTAGAAATAATTAGAAATAATTGGTAATAATTAGTAATAATTAAAAATAATTAGTAATAATTAGAAATAATTGGTAATAATTAGTAATAATTGGTATTAGTTAATATTTATTAGTATTACTTAGTATTAGTTGGTAATAAATTGTAATAATTAGTAAAAATTTATAATAATTTATAATAATTAGTAATAATTAGTAATAAATTGTAATAATTAGTAATAAATGGAAATAAATTCTAATAATTTGTAATAATTTTTAATATTCAGTGATAATTAGTAATAAATTATAATAATTAGTAATAATTAGAAATAATTAGTAATAATTAGTAATAATTAGAAATAATTAGAAATAATTAGTAACAATTAGTAATAAATTGTGATAATTTGTAATAAATTGTAATAATTATTAATAAATTGTTATAATTAGTAATATGTTGTAATATTTTCAATAATTAGTAAAAAAATGTAATAATTAGTAATAATGAGTAATAAATTGTAATAAATCAAAATAAGTAGAAATAATTAGTAATAATTATGATTAATAATTAATAATTAATAATAATTAGGAATAATTAGTAATAATTATAAATAATTAGGATTAGTTGGTAATAATTGGGATTAGTTGGTAATAATTAGCATTAATTAGTACTAATTTGGATTAATTTGTAATAATTAGGATTAATTAGGATTAATTAGGATTTATTAGGATTAATTAGTAACAATTAGTAATAATTAGTAACAATTAGTAACAATTAGTAATAATTAGTAAGAATTAGGATTAATTAGTAATAATTAATAAGAATTAGTAACAATGAAGATTAATTTTTAATAATTAGGATTAATTAGTAATAAATTAGTATAAAATCGAGTACATTGATGAGATGACACAATTTCTAGTGGATAGACGACATTCCTTTTCATCGACATGTCAGCTCCTTGCAACTTTCTCCCATTGAAATCAGTATGAAAAATATGTTCCAATGTATGTCGAAGCAGTTTATTCATAGTGATTTAAGTCGGAGAAAGTTTCAAGGAAGTGATATGTCAGACAAAAGAGGCTCCTTTTCCTGATGACTCATCTCCTTGGAACTTATCCGACTGAAATCACTATGAAAAAGTATGCTTTAATGTAAAGATATTAATTTTCGTATACACGAGCATGAAGAGAATCATGGTGAGGCCTCCCTACTCTCCATCATCGGGCATATGAAAATGGATATTCGTATGTCAGAGCAGACTTTTCAAAGTGATTTTAGTCACAGAAAGTTGCAAGGGGATGATTCATCAGGGAAAAGAGTTACTGCCAATCTGTTGGAAATTGTGCCACGGGTAATTAACAATAATTAGTACAAAATACTTGTAATTAATAATAATTAGTGGTAATTAGTATTAATTTTTATAAATGAGTGTATATTAGTATAAAAGCTTAGAAAATAGTAAAAATAACTATAAAATAACAGAAATTATTATAAATTGTTAGAAAAGAGAATTTAATTGTCTTCCATTTTTTGGATAGTGTTTATCTTATATCTAATTATAAAAAATAACTAATTATTTTATAATTTTTTGAAAAATATGGAATAAGGAAGTCGACAATAGTCATTATTAGATTATAATTCTTGGATAAATCAACACATGAATCTAAATGGTTCTGGTTTAAATCCTGTATATATTGAGGGTGGTCAAGGTTTCTTATAATTTGCATCATCACAACCAAAATTTGTTTCAGAAGAGAAAATTAAGTGTCCTTGTAAAAAATGTGATCTGAGGACGTATGACACATTTGACAACATTGGTGGTCATTTATTGCATTTTAGTTTTCAACCATATCATGTTTTTTGGTATCAACATGGTGAACACAGTTTTAGAGAAGATACTAATAATTTTGTACGGTTTTAAAATTTAGTAATGATGTGGTAGGTCCGTCATTTAAACAAACTGGAACTTAGGATGATATTGATTTAACTCCTGAGTTGGAACCATCTCATTTATATAAGTTTTTGAGGTCCGATGAGGATTTATTATATCCTGGTTATAAGATAAGAAATTTTAAAGTAGTTTCTAAATTTATGGATATTAAGTCAAATAATGGAATGTCAAATAGTTATTTTGATGAGATATTCTCTTTGTTAAAAATACTGCTACCTGAAGGAAATGTGATGCCTCTAAATTTATATCAGAGTAAGAGACTAGTTCATAATTTGGGTCTTGTTTTTTAGAAGATTTATACATGATAAAATGATTACATCTTATATTATGGTGAAAATGAGTCGTTAGATAGTTGTCCAACATGTAGAAAATCATTGTATAAAGAAGCTCAACCAAGGAAGTCTAGATTTATTCTTGTTAAACAATTGAGATATTTCCCACTCACACTGAGATTGGAGAATTTATTTATGTCAGAAAACATAGAATCATTGATGTCATGTCACAAAACCAACATTTAAACTAGTAAAAGCTTAAATCATCCCTCTGATGGTGATTTATGGAAACAGTTTGACCGACTACATCCATCTTTTTCTTTAGCATCCCAAAACGTGCGATTGGGTATTTCTACTGATGGGTTCTGTCCATTTAGTTCTTATGGTAGTTAGTATTCATGTTGTAATATCTTTATAACTCTGTATAATTTACCTCCATGGATTTTGAGGAAGAAGCCATATATATTTTCGACCTTATTAATTCCAGGTCATCTGAAAAATAATATTGATGTTTATTTGAAACCATAGATTGATGAGTTAAATTCACTATGGATTAATGGTGTCATAACATATGATGTTCCTACGAAACAAAACTTCCTACTGAAAGTTGCATTGATGTGGACAATTAGTGACTTCCGATTATATGAAATGTTATCTAGATGAAGTACACATGTTCCAAAATCATATTAGTACTGTATGAGAGACAAAAAAGTGTTTATGCTCTTCAATGGGAAAAAACCTTGTTTTTCGGTTGTCATCGTAGATTTCTTCCAACCGATCATCATTTTTGAAAAAAAATATCATTTCAGAAAAGGAACAGTTGAAAAAGATGGGCCTCAAATAATTATCTCAGCTATAGAGTTAAAATAAATTGTCTCTTCAATACCTCCCATCAAATTTGGACCAACAATAAACCAACAGAAAATTGATGGGTTTGGAAAAGCGCATAATTGGATAAAACGAAGCATTTTTTGGATTTTCCATATTGGTCTGATTTGTTAGTCTGTCACATATTGGATGTGATGCATATTGAGATGAAATATTTTTATAATTTATTTCATATAGTTTTGAGTACACCTAGTAAGACCAAAGATAATGTAAAGGCACGATTATATTTTTCCCAAATTTGCAAGCGACCAGAACTTGAACTATTTGAAAATGTCAGATCACATAAGTTAATGAAGAAAAAATCATCTTATACACTTTCTAAGGAGAGTCTCTTATTATTTTGTTAGTCGATTGCAGATTTGAGACTTCCAGATGGTTATCCTTCCAATTTGGTTAAATGTGTTAGAAATGGTCATATTAACAGATTGAAAAGTCATGACTATCATATTTTAATGGAAATACTTATGTAAATTAGATAAATAGGTTTGTTAAATCCTATGATTTTGGATGGGCTAACATACATATCATTTTTTTTCAAGAGATTTGTGAGTTGAAAATAGACTATGATGCAGTACGAAAACTCCAAGAAGATTTCGTTTTAATTTTATATAAACTGGAAAAAAAATTCCCTCGTGGTTTGTTTAACTCAATGGAACATTTGATATTACATTTTCCACATGAAACAAACTTTGGAGGTCTCATACAGTTCTGATGGATATACCCATTTGAGAGATGCATGCAGAAATTGAAAAAAAATATACGTAACAAGCACCAGTTGAAGGCTCAATTGCAAAAGCATATTTGGAAAAGGAAATTTATTTTTTCTACTCTAATTAATTTCAATATGAATATCCCTAAAAACAAAACCACATGATCCTTAATGAGGGAAATGTTGAAGATTTCATGAGCTATCAATTATCATTTTTCAATCAGCTCAAACTTGGCTTAGATGGCATTCATGAACGATGGATTTTTGATGGTGAACATCACAAATCTCATACATATATTCTATTGAACTGTGAAGAAATAACACCATTTATACTGTGAGTGATCCTATAACTTATTCTATAATTTTGTAATAGAAAATTAATCTTATTTTATTTGTAGTGTATATTATAATCATATCAAGAAATAGTTTCCACAAATTACAACAGCTTCTTTTCAAGAATGTTGTCAAGAAAAAATTCCTACAGGTTTCAAAAATTGGTAACATAAATTATGTTTTATTTCACATAAAAACCCAATTTAATACTTTTTATAGTGATAATTGTTTTACAAATTTTTAGGTATCTCAACATGCTGATAAAATTGATAATCGATTGTGTGTATTGAATAACACAACATCAAAAATGGTTAAATCTTATAATGCATATGTGATGAATTTATTTCTATTTCATACACATGCATATTGGGAATCAAAAAAAAACAATCAATAGTGGTGTTTTCTTGAGAGGATCTCATCATAGAGAAACTGAAGTTGACTTTTACGACATGCTGGACGAAATCATTGAACTATGTTATCTAGGACAACATTGCATAATGATGTTCAAATGTTAGTGGTTGGATACTGAGATAGGCTTGCGTGTTCATATGATCCATGAAATTTTTGATATTCAATATAAAGTATTCTTGCAGTAAATGAACCTTTTTATTGCTCGCCAGGCACATAAAATTTATTATGCAAAAACCATGCTACTTCAAGGGATTTGGGTGTTTAGTGGATCATAATAAAAATTAAATCTCAATATAATCAGTTTACTGAAAGTGAATGTGGTTCTGCTAAAGTGCAAGGAATTGAATTTTTTAAAGAGACTGCTCTGAATCAATATTTTTCACGAAGAGACATAAATATCATTGATGACACCCAATGATTAAGGGACGATGGTGACGATGATGTTAATGACGTTACAACTGAATTTGAAATGACAAGAGATGATGAAACTGAAACTAATATGGAAATTGATGATGCTAAGGAGGAAGATGAAGATATTGACATCGATAGTTATGAAAGTGATGATGAGGATGGACATAAACACAGTTAAATTTTGGTTATAATCATATATAATATATATCTATATATAATAGTTGTTTTCAACTATTTACTAAGAACAATCATTTTTCGTTTCAGATGGATGAGGATATGTATCATCTGTTTCATAAGGATTATCTACCTTTGGATGAGTGGGATGTCAGATCATCTGACCCTCAGACTGCTGGTGGTTCAGCGGGTGCTAGGAGGGGGTGTGGTCTTGCCTGACTGATGATTCCCGACCCTATCCCCGAGTGACATCCACATCTTGGGTTTGATCCACACATGCAGAGGTTTGTTTACCTTTGTATTTTAGTTAGTTTTAATTAATTAATCTATATTCTTATTGATTGATTAATTTTTTTCATAGCTTTACGCATATTGTTGTTGGACAGGGGAGCACTATATTGCACAATTATTTTTCTGATGTATGGGTGTCATGGGATCAGATTCCCGTTGATGTACAACACCACATGTTCGAACATTGGCCTAAGTGGCTGAATGAGCCTCATGGGCCAAATTTTCCTATTTGGCCTCATGGGCCTAAGTGGCCTAATGGGCTTCATGGGCCTAAGTGGCCTAAGGGGCCTAATGGGCCTCATGGGCCTCATGGGCCTAATTCACTTAATGGGCCTCGTGGGCCTAAGTGGCCTTATGGGCCTAATGGGCCCAAGGGGACTAAGTGTCCTAATGGGCCTAATGAGATTAATGAGCTTAGTGGGGTTAGGTGCTATATGGGTCAAATGGGCCAAATGGGCCAAAGTTTCCTAATGGGCCAAATGGGCCTAATTGGCATAAGTGTCATAATGGGCCTAAGTGGCCTAATGGGCCAGAGTTGCCTAATCAGCCTAATGTGATTAATGGGCCTAATTAGGCAAAGTGGCGTAATGGACCTAATAGGCCCAATGGGCCCAATGGGCCAAATTGTCCTAAGTTGCCTAATGGGGCTAATGGGCCAAAATGACCTAATGGGCCAAAGTTTCCTAATCGGCCTAATGGGATTAATTTTTCTATTGGGCCTAATGGGCCTAAGTGACCAAATGGGCTCAATGGGCCCAGTGGGCCTAATTGTACCAATGGGCCTAATGGGCCTTAGTGGCCTAATCGGACCAATGGGACTAAGTGGCCTAATGGGCCTAAGTGGCCTAATGGGTTTAATGGGCTTAACGGGCCTAGGGGAAAAATGTGCATGATGGGCTGAATGGGCCTAATTGACTGGATGAACCTAATAGGCCTAAGTGGAAAAATGAGATTAATGGACCTAATGGACCTAATGGGCCTAATGATCATAATGGGCCTAATGGGCCTAATGGGTCGAAGTGGCCTAAGTGGCCTAATCAGCCTAATCGGCCAAATGGGCCTTAGGGGCCTAAGTGGTCAATTGGGCCTAAGTGGTTGAAGGGGAATAATGGGCCAAATTGTCCTAGTGAGGGCAATGGGCCTAATGGGCCTAAGTGGCTGAATGGGATTAAGGGACATTATGGGCCTAATGGGCCTAATGGGCGTAAGTGGACTCATGGGCCTAATGGGCCTAAGTTGCCTAATGGGCCTAGTGGGCCTAAGTGACCAACTAGGCCTAATGGGCCTAATGGGCATAATGGGCCTAATGGTCATATGTGGCATTATGGGACTAATGGTTTTAATGGGCATAATGGACCTAATGGTCATATGTGGCATAATGGGACTAATGGTCCTAATGGTCCTAATGGGATTAATGGGCATAGGTGGCCGAATCAGCCTAATTGGCATAATGGGCCTTATGGGCCTAAGTGGCCCAATCGGCCTAATGGGCCTAAGTGGCCTAATAGGCCTAAGTGGACCAATGGGCCCAATGGGCATAATGGGCCTAAGTGGCCTAATGTGCCCAAGTGTCCTAGTGGGACTAATGGGCTGAATGGGCCAAATGGGCCGAATGGGCCTAATGGGACTAATGGGCCTAAGTGGCCTAATGGTCCAAATGAGCCTAATGTGCATAGTGGGCCTAATGGGCCTAAGTGGTCTAATCAACCTAAGTGACCAAATGGACCTTATGGTCTTAATGGTCCTAGTGGGCCTAAGTGGTCTAATATGCCAAATGGGATTTAGCGGGCAAATCAGCCTAATGGGCTTAATGGGCTTAACGGACCTAGGTGCCAAATGGGCCTAATGGAACGAATAGACCTAATGGGCCTAATGGGTCGAATGAACCAAATTATCTTAAGTGGCCTAATGACCCAAATGTTCCTAATGGGGCCAAAGTTGCCTAATGGGCCTAAGTTTCCTAATTGGCCTAGTGGGATTAATGGGCCTAAGGGGCCTAATGGGCCTAAGAGGCCAAATGTGCCTAAGTGGCCTAATGGGCTAAGTTGACGAATAGGTCTAAGTGGCCCAATGAGTCTAATGGGCCTAAGTAGACGAAGTGGCCAAATGGGCCTAATGGGCGTAAGTGGCCGAATTTGCCTAATGGGCCTAAGTGGCCGAATGGGCCTAATGGGCCGAATGGGCCTAAGTGGACTGTTGGGCCTAATGATCCTCAATGTCCTCATGGGCCTAAAGGGCCTTGGTGGCCTAATGGGCCTCAATGGCCTCATGTTCCTAAATGGACTAAGTGGACTAATGAGACTAATGGGCCTAATGTGACGAATGTGCATAATGGGCCTAGTGAGCCTAATGGTCCTACGTTGTTGAATGGGCCTAAGTGGACCAATGGGGCTAATGGGATGAATGGTTATAGTGGCCAAATGGGTTAAATGGACATAATGAGCCTAGTTTTCCTAATGGGCGTAATGAGCCTAAGTGGCCTAGTGGGCCAAAGTGCCCTAATGGGCCTAATGGGCCTTAGTGGCCTAAACGACCTAATGGGCAGAATGGGCCAAAGTGGCCTAATGGGCTGAATGAGCCAAAGGGGCCTAATGGGCCTAATGGGCCTAATGGTTCTAAGTAGCCTAATGGGCCTAGTGGGAATAATGCACCTAAGTGGCTGAATGGGCCTAATGGGTCTAAGTGGCCTAATGGGATGAATAGGCCTAATGTGCCAAGTGGGCCTAATGGGCCTAAGTGGCCTAATGGACCAAATGGGTCTAAGTGGCCTAATAGGCCGAATGAGCATAATGTGCCTAGTGGTCCGAATGCGCATAAGTGGCCTAATGGGCCTGAGTGGATTAAGTGGCTTAATGGTCCAAATGGGCCTAAATGTCCTAATGGGCCTAAGTGGCCTAATAATCCTAATAGGCCTAATGGGATGAATGGGTGTAATTGGCCTAAGTGGCCTAATGGGACTAACTGGTTTAATGGGCCTAATGGTCCTAATGGGCTCAAGTGGTCGAATGGGCCTATTGGGTCCAAGTGGCCTAATGGGCCTAAGGGACCTAAGGGGTCTAAGTGGGCTAATGGGCCTTACAGGCCGCATGGTCCTAAGTGGCCTCATGGGCCTCATGAGACTAAGTGGCCAAATGGGCCAAATGGTATTAATAGGACTAGTGAAATGAATGGGATTAATGGGCCTTGGTGCCAAATGGGCCTAATGGGACAAATGGACCTAATTGGACGAATGGGCCTGAGTGGCCTAATGGGCCTAATGGGTGTAAGTGGCCTTATGGGCCTAAGTTTCCTTATTGGCGTAAGTGGCCTTATGGGCCTAAGTGACCTTATGGGCCTAAGTGGCCTAATCGACCTAATTGGCTTAATGGTCCTTATGGGCATAAAGGGTGCAATGGACCTAAGTGGCTTAATGAGACTAAGGGGACTAATTGGTTTAATAGGAATAATGGTCCTAATGGGCTTAAGTGGCTGAACGGGCCTATTGGGCATAAGTGGCCTAAAAGGCCTAAGGGACCTAAGGGGTCTAAGGAGCCTAATGGGCCTTACAGGTCGCATGGGCCTAAGTGGCCTCATGGGCCTCATGAGACTAAGTAGCCAAATGGGCCAAATGGGATTAATAGGCCTAGTGGGATGAATGGGATTGATGGGACTTGGTGCCAAATGGGCCTAATGGGATGAATGGACCTAATGGGATGAATGGGCATGAGTGGCCTAATGGGCCTAATGGGTGTAAGTGGCCTTATGGGCCTAAGTGGCCTTATGGGCCTAAGTGGCCTTATGGGCCTAAGTGACCTTATGGGCCTAAATGGCCTAATCGGCCGAATTGGCTTAATGGTTCTAATGGGCATAAGCCTAATGGGCCTAGGTGGCCTAATGGGCTTAATGAGATTTACGAGCCTAGGGTCCAAATGGGCCGAATGGGCCTAATTAGCCCAAGTGGCCAAATCGGCCTATGTGGCCCAATGGTCCAAAGTTACATGATCATCCTAATGGAAAAAATAGGCCTAATGGGCCTAAGTTTCCTGATGGGCCTAATTTGACTAAGTGGCCTATTGGACCTCATGGTCCTAATGGGCTTAAGGGGCCCAAAGGGCCAATGTTTCCTAATCGACCTAATGGGATTAATTGGCCTAACAGGAATAATGGGTCGAATGGGCCAAATAGGGCTAATTGGCCTAATTGACCTAATGGGATTAATGGTCCTAGTGGACTTAAGTGCCCTAATGGACCTTAGTGGCTAAATCGGCCTAATGTGGCTAAGTGACCTAATGGGCCTAAGTGGACTAATGGGATTAATGGGCATAACGGGCCTAGGGACCAAATGGGCCTAATGGGCTGAATGGGACTAATGAGCTGAATGGGCCTAATTAACCTAAGTGGCCTAATGAGCCTAATGGGACTAATGGTCATAATGGTCCTAAGTGGCCAAATGGGTCTAAATTGCCTAATCGGTGTAATGGGATTAATGGGCCTAAGGGGCCTAATGAGACTAATGGGCCTAAGTGGCCTAATGGGCCTAAGTGGCCTCATCAGCCTAATGGGTCTAATAGACCAAGTGGGTCTAAGTGGCTGAATGGGTCTAATGGACCTTAGTGGTTTAATTGGCCTAATGGGACGAAGTGGCCGAATGGGATAAGTGGCTGAATGGGACTAAGTGGCATAATAGGGTTAAGTTTCCTAATGGACCTAAGTGGCCTAATGGGCCTAACGGGCCTAAGTGACATAATGGTCCTAATGGGCCTAAGTGGCCAAATGGTTATAATGGTTCTAATGGGCCTAAGTGGTCTAATGGGTTGATGTGGCCAAATGATCATAATGATCATAATGGGACTAAGTGGTCAAAGTGGCTTAATGGGCCTAATGGGCCTAAGTGGCCTAATGGACCTTAGTGGCCTAATGGGCCTAAGTGGTCCAATGGGCCTAAGTGGCCTAATAGGCTGAATGATCCTTAGTGGTCTTTTGGGAATAATGTTCCTAAGTGGTCTAATGGGCCTCAGTGGCCTAATGGGCCTGAGTGGCCTAATGGGCCTCAGTGGCCTAATGGGCCTAATCGGCCTAAGTGGCCTAATGGGCCTAATCAGCTTAATGGGTCTAGGTGGCCAAATGAGTCTAATGGGCCTAAGTGGACTAATGGGCCTAATGGGCCATAGTGGCCTAATGGGCCTAATAGGCTTAAGTGTCCAAATGTGCCTAATGGGCCTTAGTGGCCGATTGAGTCATGTAGGCCTAAGTGACCTAATGGGCCTAATGGGCCTCATGGTCCTAAGTGGCTTAATGGTTCTGATGGTCCTAATAGGGCCTAAGTGGCTTAATGATCCTAATAAGTCTTAGAGTCCTAATGAGTCGAATGGGCCTAAGTGGCCTAATGGGCCTAATTAGCCAAATGGACCTATGTGGCCTAATGGGGCTGATGCGCCTGATGGACCTAATGGGTCCAAGTGGCTTAATGAGCAGAATGGACCTAACTGGCCTAATGAACCTAATGGGCCTAAGGGGCTGAATGGGTCGAAGTGGCCTAATGGGCCTGATGGGTCGAATGGGCCTAAGTGTCCTAATGATCCAAATTGGCCTAAGTGGCCTAATGGGCATAATGGGACTCATGGTCATAATGGGCCTTAGTGGCCTAATGGGCCTGATGGGCCCAATGGGCCGAATGAGCCTCAGGGGCCTGGTGACCTAATGCACCTAATGAGCGTCATGGGCCTAAGTGGCCTAATGGTTCTTAGTGGCCTAATGGACCTAATATGCCTAATGGGACTAAGTGGCCTAATGAGACTAATGGTCCTTAGTGGATTAATGGGTCGAAGTGGCCTAATTGGCCTGATGGGCCTAGTGGGCTTATGTGGCTTAATGAGATGAATGAGACTAATTGGCATAATGGGCCTCAGTGGCATAATGGACCAAATAGCCCTAATGGGCATATGTGGCCTAATGGGCGTGATGGGCCTTAGTGTCCTTATGGTCCTAATGGGCCTAAGTAGACAAAGTAGCCTAATGGGGTTAATGGGCCTACTGTACCTAAGTGGCCTAACAGACCTGATGGGCCTGATGGGCCTAATGGGCCTCAGTTGCGTAATTGGACTCATGGGACTATGTGCCTCAGTGTCCCAATGGGCCTAATGGACCTAAGTGGCCTAATGGGCCTAAGTGTCCTCATGGGCCTGATGAGAGTCAAGGGCCTAATGGGCCTCACTATTCTAAGTGTCCTAATAGGCCTCATGGGCCTAAGTATCCTAATTGGCTGAGTGAGCCTCATGGGCCTAAGGGGATGAATGGGCATGATTTTTTTATGGGCCTTAGTGGTAGAATGTGCCCAATGATATTAATGGGCCTGGTAGGCCTGATGGAAATAATGGGCCCAAGTGGGCCAATGGGCCAAATGGGTTTAAGTGGACTAATGGTCATAATGGCCCTAATGGACCTAATGATCCTAAGCATCGTAATGGGACTGATCGACCTAATGGGGTGAATGGACCTAAGTGGCCTAAGTGTCCTAATGGGCATAATGGGCCTACATGTCCGAATGAGCCTAAGTGGTCGAATGGGCCTAAAGGACCTAAGTGATTAATGTGCCTAATGGGACTAAGTGGCCTCATGGTCCTAAGTTTCCTCATGATCCTAATGGGACTATGTGGACTGATGGGCCTAATGGGCCTCAGGGGCCTAAGTAGCCTAATGGGACAAGTGGACCTAAGAGCCTAAGTGACCTAATGGGTTTAAGTGGCCAAATGGTCTGAATGGGCCTAGTGTGCCTAGTGGTCCTAAGTGGCCAATGGGACTAATGGGATGAACGAGCCTAAGTGGCCTAAGTGGCCTAATCAGTCTAATCGAAGTGGTCAACCATGAGAAAAGTCTCTTCTTTACTTCTAATAAATGCATAGGAAGACGAATTATATCGTTGGAAGACAACCTTGGTATGCACAAAGAATCCTTCCCGAAGACCTACCCGGGTGATCCAATCTCCCCAAATAGGCTCCTCATTAAACATTTCAATATGGTTACTGAAAGGATTGTTGGTCGCATCCACAATTGGAAAAACATGTTTCTGTCCTTTGGGGGAAGGATCACCTTGATCATCTCGGTTTTATCCTCTATCCCCATGCACATCCTGTCCACTCTCAAGGTCCCAAAGAAGTTTATTTCTAATATTGAGTCCATTTTTATTTCCTTTTTATGGGATGGTCATGTTCATGCTAAATGTCACTGGGCTTCCTGGGACAAGTTGGAAAAACCTATTGAAGAAGGTGGGTTTAACCTTAAGAGTGTTTCAGCGGTGATGAATGGCCTTCATGCGAAATTATCCTGGGAGGTTATTGAGGGGATTTCGTTAAGAAATAAACACATGGAAAATCCTATGGCCTTGAGGTATGCTTGTCGAGACACAAGTTATCCAACATTCTAAGGATGATCCAACCCCATCTGAAACTTCTTCAGCAACACTTACGCTAGATTATAGAAATAGGTGATATTAGCTTTTGGCACCACAACTGGTGAGGGAAAATTCTTGGTTTTACTTGCTTTCCAACACAAAAAATCTCTTTCAGGGAGGCCTGCAATCACCCCACTCTTATTTGGTCCACCTTGGATAGCAATCATAGGAATATTTTTGAAAGTATTGTTTTGTCTGATGATCTGGATAAATGTGTCTTCACATCCTCTACAAATTGTACTTTTTCCCTCAAAGACTTTGCTAAGATTTAGTCTATCTCTTGTCCCCTGGATTGATGGGGTGGGGTGTTGTGGTATAAATCCATTCCTTCCAAATACCTATTCCTGGTTGGAGTGTCAGGCATAATGCCCTTCTATCTGATGATAATTTCCAGCGCAAAGGTGTAAACCTAGACTCGAAATGATTCTATTGCAGGGATCCCAGTACTGAATCCTTTGCTCATTTATTCTTTAAAAGTGACTTACCCATGGCTATATAGAGTTCTTTTGGGCAGTTAATAGGTTGGTCTGATTGGGCCTTCAGTGCTGACTTCTTCCTCCAGCACTGGTTCCTTACAGCGGATAGTTACAGTGTGAAGAGAAAGGGTAGGGCTCTCATTTTCTTTGATGGTTGTTGGATGATCTAGTCTTCAAAAAATGATAGGAGGTACTAGTGTAGCCCACTTTCCACTACGAGTCTTGTTTTCAAAACCAAAAACATCATTCTAGATTTTTGAAGGTTTTCCAGTGACCTAGTGAATGCGCCTTCCATACAGCTGATTCTCCCTCCACAAGCCTCACTTTATCCTCCTTCTGCTCGGGGAAATTGTGTCTGATGGCATCCACCTCTTTCTTGTTATAAAATTAATATTGATGGCTCAAGTCATATGGGTTCTATGTGCGGGGGGGGGGGGGGTTATTTGTGACACTACAGGTTATGTTGTCGTTGTGTTTTCAGCCTTCCTGGGGACCAGTGACTCCCTACAAGTGGAATCCTTGGTCGTGCTCGGCGGTTTCAAACTTTGCAGACAGAGTAACCTACCCATTAAGAAGATTGAGACAGATGATCTTACCCTCTATAATGTTTTGTTAGGTAAGGGGCCTACTCCCTGGTCCATAGAGTATTCCATCAGGAGCTGCAAGTCTATCATGAACAACCAGATGACCATTCTTTATACCTAAAGAGAGGGAAATAATGTGGCCGATTTTCTTGCGTCTAGAGCATCTCCAGATTACCGTATGACTATTTTCTCGAGTCCTGTATCTTTTCCCTCAAAAGGTGTGCATTTATCCAGGCTGATGTTTTGAGACTTCATTTCTTTAGACCCCCTTAAACACTAATTTGTGAACTTCATCCCTTTCATTAATAAAATACAAAAATACTTTGGTGGTTGTGGTGGTGGTATAATCCAACAATTGGGCCTAATGGGCCTAAGTCGCCTAATGGGCCAAATTGGCCTAGGTTTCCGAATGGGCCTAAGTGGCCCACATGGACTAATTTTCCTTGGTGTATGAATGGGCCTAATGGGCATGATAGTCCTAATTGGCATAATGGTCCAAATCAACCTGGGTGGCCGAATGGGCTTAAGAGGCCCACATGGCCTAATTTGTTGTGGTGGCTGATTGGGCCTAATGGGCCTGATAGGCCTAAGTGGCCTAATGGGTCGAATGGGCCTAATGGGCCTCATGGGACTAAGTGGCCTAATGGACCGAATGGGCCTAACTAGCCTAATGGGACTAACTGGACTAATTGTCCTAATGGGCCGAAGGGGCCTAATGGGATTAATGGGTTTATTGGGCCTAGGTTCTAAATGGGCCTAGGTTCTAAATGGGCCTAATGGGTCGATTGGTGATAATGGTCCTAAGTGGCATAATGGGTGTAATGGGGCTAAGTGGCCTAATGGGCCTAAGTGGCCTAATCGACCTAATGGGCTTAATGGTACAAATGGGCCTAATGGGCTTAATTGGCCTAAGTGGCTTAATGGACCTAAGGAGCCTAATAGGCCTAAGTGGCCTAATGGGTTTGGGTGGCCCAATGGGCTTAATGGGCTTAACAGGCCTAGGGTCAAAAAGGTTCTAATGTACTGAATGGGCCATAACGGCCTAATGGTCCTAAGCGGCCTAATGGGCCTAAGCGGCCTAATGGGAATAAGTGTCTTAATCGGCCTAATGGGTGTAATGGTTGTTATGGGCCTAATGGTCCTAATGGGCCTAAGGGCCTAAGGGGCCCAATGGGCCTAAGTGGCCTAATAGTCCTTGCTGGCCTAATGGGCTTAATGGGCTTAACATGCCTAGGCTTCAACTGGGCATAATTGGCCTTAGTGGCCTAATGGAAAAAAGTTTCATAATCGACCTAATAGGCATAATGAGCCCAATGGGATAAATGGACCAAAGGGGCCTAAGTGGCCAAATGGGCCAAATGGGCCAAATTTTCCAAATTGGCCTAAGTGGACTAATGGGATAAAGTTGCCTAATTGGCCTAATGGGCTTAATGGGCCTAATGGTCCTAATGGGCCTAACTGGACTAAGGGGCCTAAGTGGCCTAATCGGCCTAATGGTCTTAATGGGCTTAGTGAGCCTAAGTGGCCAAATGGGCCTTAGTCACCTAATCATCCTAATAATGATAAGTGGACCAATGGGCTTAATGGGATTAACGGACCTAGGGGCCTAATGGGCCTAATTGGATTCAGTGGCCTAATAGGCCTAATGGGCCTGAGTGGCCTCATGGGCCTAAAGGGCCTGAGTGGCCTAATGGACCTAAGTGGCCTCATGGGCCTAATAGGCCTAATGGGCCTAAGTGGCTTATAGGGCCTAGTGGGCCTAATGAGCCTAAGTGGCCGAATGGGACTAATGGGTTTAATGGACCGAAGTGGCCTAATGGGCCTAATGGGCGTAATAAGCTGAAGTGTCCTAATGGGCATAATGGGCCTAAGTGGCCTAATGTGCCCAATGGGCCTAAGCGACCTAATGTGCCCAATGGGCCTTAGTGGCTTAAGGGGTCGAATGGGCTGAATGGGTCGGATGGGCCTAAGTGGATAATCAGCCTAAAGGGCTTAATGCGCCAAAGTGGGATAATGGACCTAAGTGGCCAAATGGGCCTAAGTGGCTTAATGGGGATAATGGGCCTAAGTGGTCGAATGGGCCTAAGTGGCCTAATGGGGTTAATGGGGGCCTAAGTGGACTAATCGGTATAAAGGGCCTAATGCGCAAAAGTGAACTAATGGACCTATGTGGTCGAATGGGCCTAAGTTGGCTAATGGGGCTAGTGGGCCTAAGTGGCCGAATGGGCCTAAGTGGCCCAATGGAGCTAATGGGCCTAAGTGGAGGAATGGGATTAAGTTGCCTAATGGACCTAATGGGTCTAGGGGACCTAATGGGCCTTATTGTTCTAATGGGTCAAAGTGTCCCAATGAGCTTAATGGGACCAAGTACCCGAATGAGACAAATGGGGATAAGTGGCCCAACTGGCCCAATTGGCCTAATGGGCCGAATGGGCCTAAGTGGCCTAATGGGCCGAATGGGCCTAAGTAGCCTAATGGGCCTAATGGGCCTTAGTGGCCTGATGGGCCTCATGGGATTAAGTGGCCTTATGGGCCTAAGTGGCCTAAGTGGCCTAATTGGCCTAATCAACTGAATGGGCCTAAGTGGCCTAAAGGGCCTCATGGGCCCAAGTTTCTAAATGGGCCTCATGAGCCTAAGGAGATGAATGGGATGAATGGGCATAATGGGCCTAATTGAGCTAATGGGGCGAAGTGGCCTAATGGGCCTAAGTGGCATAATGAGCCTAAGTGGCCCGAATGGGCCTAATGGTCTGAATTGGCCTAATGTGCTAAATGGGCCTAATGGGATGAAGTGGCCTAATGGGACTAATGACCCGAATGGGGTTAATGGACTGAATGAGGTTAATGGGTTGAATGATTCTAATGGGCCGAATGGGCCTAATGTGACGAATGGGCCAAAGTGGCCGAATGGGCCTAAGTGGCCTAATGGTCCTAATGGCGCGAATGGGATTAATGGGCCAAATGGTCCATTTGGGGCAAATGGACATAATGTGCCTAAGTGGCCTAATGGGGCGAATGGGCATAATTGGCCGAATGAGCATAATGGGCCTAATGGGCCTTGTGGACCTAAGTGGCCTAAGGGGTCTAATGGGCCCAATAGGCATAAGTGGCCTAATTCACCTAAGGGGCTTAATGGTCCTAAGTGGCCTAATTGGTCTAATGGACCTAAGTGGCCTTAGTGACCTAATGAGCCTAAGGGGCCAAAGTGGCCCATTGGGCCTAAGTGTCCTAATCTGCCTAATGAGCCTAATGGGATGAAGTGGCATAATCGGCCTAATGGGCTTAATGGGCCTAAATTGCCTAATGGGTCTAATGGGCCTAAGTGGCCTAATGGGACTAATGGGACAAAGTGGCCTAATCAGCCTAATGGACCTAAGTGGAAAAAGGGTCTTAGTGGGCCTAAGTGTCCTAATGGGCCTAAGTGGCTTGATGGGACTAATGGGCCTAAGTAGCCTAATGTGCCTAAAGGGCTTAAGTGGCCTCATGGGCCTAACGAGCTTCAGTGGCCTCATGGACCAAATGAGCCTAAAGGGTCTAAGTGGACTAATGGGCTTAATGATCCAATTGGGCCTAAGTATCCTGATGGTCCTAATGGACTAAAGTTGTCTAATAGGCCTAATAGGACTAATAGGCCTATGAGGCCCAAGTGGCCTAATGGGCCTAAGTGACCTAATCAGCCTAATGGGCATAATGGGCTTAAGTGGTCGAATGGGCCTAATGCGCAAAAATGGATTAAGCAGCCTAATGAGCCAAATGGGCCAAATGGGCCTAATGGGCCTAAGTGGACTAATCGACCTAATTGAGCTAATAGGCATAATGGGACTAAGTGGCTGGATGGGACTAATTGGCTGAATGGGCCTAATGTGCTTAGTGGACCTAATGGGTCTAAGTGACCGAATGAGCCAAATGGGCCTAATGTGCCTAAGTGGCATAATGGGCCTAATGGGATAAATGGTCCGAATGGGCCTAATGTGAATAGTGGGCCTAATAGGCCTAAGTGGCTGAATGGTCTTAATGGTCCTAAGTGGCTGAATGAGCCAAATGATCCTAATTGGCCTAATGGGCCGAATGGGACCAATGTTCCTTGTGGGCCTAAGAGGCCTAATGGGCTTACTAGGCTGAATGGGCCTAAGTGTCCAAATGGGCCAAATAGGCCGGATGGGGCTAAGTGTCCTAATCTACATGAGTGGCCGAGTGGGCCTAATGGGCCCAATTGACCTAAGTGGCCTAATGGACCTAAGTGGCCTAAGGGGACTAATGGGCCTAATGGTCCTAATGGGTATAATGGGCGTAAGTAGCCTAAGTGACCTAATGGGCCGAAAGGGTCGAGTGGGCCTAAGTGGCCTGCCTAATTAGCCCAATAGGGATAAGTAGCCTAATCTACCTAACAAGCCTAATGGGTCTAATGGGCCTAATGTGTATAGTGGGCCTAAGTGGCCTAATGGGTCAAATGGGCCAAATGGGACTAAGTGACCTAATTATCCCAATGGGTCTAAGTGGCCTAATGGGCCAAACAGGCCTATGTGGCCTAAGGGGGTGAAGTGGCCTAATGGGCCCAATGAGCCTTAGTGGCCTAATGTGCCTGATGGGCCTAATGGGCCTTAGTGTCCTAATAGGCCTAATGGGACTAAGGGGCCTAATGTTCCTAAGGGGCATAATGGGCCTAATGGGCCTCAATGGTCTAATGGGCCTAATGGGCCTAAGGGGCCTAATGGGCCTAATGGGCCTAAGGGGTCTAATGCGCCGAATGGACTTAAGTGGCCTAATGGTCCTAATGGGCTTAAGTTGCCTAATGGGTCTAAGTGATCTAATCACCCTAATGGCCCTAATGGGCGTAATGGGCCTAAGTGGATGAATGGGCCTAATGTGACTAGTGGGCCCAATTGGCCTAAGTGGCTGAATGAGCCTAATGGGCCTAATTGGCCTAAGTGTCCAATGGTACTGATGGGCCCAATGGGCCTAAGTGGCCTAATGGGCCCGATGGGCCTAATGGGACTAAGTGTCCCCACGGGACTAAGTTGCCTAATGGGCCTAAGTGGCCAAATGGGCCTAATGGACCTCAGTGGCCTAATCGGCCTCATGGGCATAAGTGCTGAATGGGCCTAGTGGGCTTAAAGGGCATAATGGGCCCAATGGGCCTAATTGGAATGATGGGACTATTGGGAATAAGTTACCTCAAGGCCCCAATGGGTATAATGGGCCTAATGGGCCTAAGTGGACTAAGTGGGCCTTAAGGGCTTAATGGGTCGAATGGGACTAAGTGGCCTAATGGGCCTAATGGTCCTAATAGGCCTCATGGACTGAATGAGCCTAAGTTTCCTAATGGGCCTAAGTGGCCAAATGGTCCTCATGAGCCTAATGGGCCTCCGTGGCCTAATGGGCCTCATGGGCATAAGTGCTGAATGGGCCTAGTGGACTTAAAGGGCATAACAGGCCCAATGGGCCTAATTGGAATGATGGGACTAATGGGAATAAGTTACCTCAAGGCCTCAATGGGTATAATGGGCCTAATGGGCCTAAGTGGACTAAGTGGACTAAGTGGGCCTAAAGGGCTTAATGGGTCGAATGGGCCTAAGTGGCCTAATGGGCCTAATGGGCCCAATAGGCCTCATGGGATGAATGGGCCTAAGGGGCCTAATGGGACGAGTGGGTCTAATGATCCCAACAGGCCTAATGGGACGAAGGTGCCGAGTGGCTCCAATGGGACTAATGGGCTTAAGTAGCCTAATGGGCCTAAGTGGCCTAAAGAGCCTTGTGGGTCTAATGGGTTAATTGGTCCCAAGTGGTGTGATGGGTCTAATGGATGTCATGGGTCTCATGGGACGAATGGGCCCATTGGTCCTAATGTGCCTCCATGTCCTAATGGGCCTGATGGGCTTGATGGGTGTGATGGGCCTCATGGGCCTAATGGGTCTCATGGGTGGAATGAACCTCATGGGCCTTATGGGCCCGATGGGCCTAATGGTTCAAAGTGGACTAGTGGGCCTAATGGGCCTAAAATCCCTAATGGGCCTAATGGGACTAATTTACCTAATGAGGAAAATGGGCCTAATGGACCTACTGGGCCTAAGCGGCCTAAGTGTCCTAATAGGGATAATCGACTGAATGGGGATAATGGTCCTAAGTGGCCTAAGTGGATTAATGGACCTAATGGGCTAAATTGGACTAATGGGTTTAGTGGGCCTAATGTTTCTAAGCATCTTAATGGGACTAATGGTCCTAGGTGTCCTAATGGGACTAATAGGCCTAAGTGGTCGAATCGGGAAAATCAGCCAAATGGACCTAATGGGCCTCAGTGGCCTCAGTGGATTAATGGGCATAATGGGCCTAATGGGACTAATGGGTTAAATTAGACTAATGGGCATATGTGGCCTAATGGGCCAAATGGTGCAACATGGCCTAAGGGGCCTAATGGGCCTAAGTGACCTAATGGGACAAATGGGCATAATGAGACAAATGGGTTATCGGGCATAATGGGCCTAAGTGGCCTAATGGGCCTAATGGACCCAATGGACCTAATGGGCCTAACTAGAATAATGGGCCTAAGTGGCATAATGGATCTAATGTGCCTAATGGTTCTAAGTGGCCTAATCCCCCTAATTGACTGAATGGGCCTAATGGGACGAAGTTGCCTAATGGGCCTAATGGGCCTAAGTGGCCAAAGTGGCCTAACCGGCGTAATTGAGTGAATGGGACTAATGGGCCTAAGAGGCCTAATGGGCTTAATGGTCCTAATACCTAAGTGGCATAAGTGCCCTAATAGGCCCAATGGGATTAATGGGCCTAATGGGCTTAATGGACCTAAGTGTCCTAAGTGGTCTAGTCAGCATAATCATCTGAATGGGCCTAATGGTCCAAATGGGCCTAGGTGGCCTAAGTGGCATAATCATCCCAATCAACTTAATGGGCCTAATGGGATGAATTTGCTTAAGTGGCCTAATGGGCCTGATGGGCCAAAGTGGCCTAATCCTCCTAGTTGACCAAATGGGCCTCAATGGCCTAATGGGCCTAAAGGTCCTAATGGGACCAAGTGGAATAATAGAGTTGATCGACTGAATGGGCCTAATTGGCCGAATCGACCAAATCGTCCAAATGGGCATAATGGGACTAAGTGTCCAAATGGGCTAATGGCCTAATCGGCCTAATCGACTGAATGAGATGAATGGGCCTAAGTGGCATAATGGGCCTAACAAGTCTAAGTGGCCTAAGTTGATTAATCATCCTAATCGACCGAATGTGACTAGTGGTCCTTATGGGCCTAAGTGGCCAAATGGGCCTAATGGGCTTAAGTGGCCGAATGGGCCTAATGGGCCTAATGGGCTTAAGTGGCCGAATGGGCCTAATGGGCCATATTGGCTAAATGGGGCTAATGTGCCTGATGGGCCTAAGTTGTCAAATGGGCTTAAGTGGCATAATGGTTCTAATGGCACTAATTGGCCTAATGGGCCTAGTGGCCCTAAGTGGTCGAATGAGCCTAATGGGCGTAATGCGCCTATGGGGTTGAATGTGCCTAATGGACCGAATGGGATTATTAGGCCTAATGGGCCTTAGTAGCCTAATGGTCCAATGGGCCTAAGTGGCCTAAGTGGCCTAATCGGTCTAATTGAACGAATGAGCATAGTGGGCCTTAGTGGCATAATGGGCCTAATAGGCCTTAATGGTCAAATGGGCCTAATGGGCATGATAGGCTGAAGTGGCCTAGTGGGCCTCGTGGAGTGGCCTAATGGACCACATGGACCTAAGTGGCCTAAGGGGACTAATGGTCCCAATGGGCCTCATGGGCCTAAGCAGCCTATTGTGCCTCATGGGACTAAGTGGCCTTATGGGCCTAATGGGATCAAGGGGCCAAAGTGGCCTAATTGGCCTAATGGGATTAATGGGATTAACGGGCCTAGGTGCCAAATGGGCAAAATGGGCCAAAGTGGCCTAAGGAACCAAATGGGCCTAAGTGGCCTAATGGGCCTAGGTGACCTAATGGGCGTAATGGGCTTAACGGGTCTTTGGGCCAAATGGTCCAAATGGGCCTAATGGGATGAATGGGCCTAATTGGACTAAGTGGCCTAATGGGCCTCAGTTTTCTAATGGGCCACAGTTGCCTAATCAGCCAAATGAGATTAATGGACTAAATGATCCAAATGGGCCAAATGGGTCTAAGTGGCCTAATGTGCCTAATGGTCCTAATTGGCCTAAGTGGTCTAATGGGCCTAATGGTCCTAATGGGCCAAAGTGGCCTAATGGTCCAAAGTTTCCTAATCGGCCCAATGGGCTTAATGGGCCTAAAGGGCCTAGTGGGCGTAATGGGACTTAGTGGCCTAATGGGCATAAGTGGCCTAATTTGAACAATGGATTTAAGGGGCCTAGTGGGCCTAAATTTCCTAATGGGGCTTAGTGGCCTAATCAGCCTAATGGGCCTAAGTGGCCTCGTGTGCTTAATGGGATTGACGGGCCTAGGGGTCAAATAGGCCCAATGGTCCCAATGGGTCGAATGGGCCTAGTTAGCTTAAGTACTCTAATGGGCCGAATGGGCCTCATGGGCCTAAGTGGCCTAATGGGCCTAAGTTGCCTAATCGGCCTAATGGGATTAATGGGCCTAAGGGGCCTAATGGTCATAGTTGGCCTAATGGGCCTAAGTGGTCTAATCTGTCGAATGGGATTAATGGGACCAATGGGCATAAGTGGTCGAATGGGCCTAAGTGGCCCAATCAGCCTAATGGGCCCAAGTGGCCTGATAGGCCTAAGTGGCCCAATGGGCCGAATGGGCATAATGGGCCTAATGGGCCTAATGGGCCTAAGTAGATGAATGAGTCTAATGGCTTAAGTGTCCCAATGGGCCTAATGTGCCTAAGTGGACTGATGAGCCTAATGGGTCTCAGTGGCCTCATGGGCCTAAAGGGCCTTAGTGGCCTCATGGGCCTGATGGGTCCAAATGCCCTAAGTGGCATAATGGGCATAATGGGTCCAATGGGCCTAATGGGCATAATGGTCCAAATGGGCCAAATGGTCCTAAGTATCTGAATGAGACTAATGGGCCTAAGTGACCCAATGGACCTAATGGGTTGATTGGGCCTAGTGGCTTAATGGGCTTAATGGGTCGAATGGGCCTAAGTTTCCTAATGGGTGTAATGGGCCAAAGTGGCCTAATGTGCCTTAGTGGCTTAAGGGGCCTAAGGGGCCCAATGGGTGTAAATGGCCTAAGTGGCCAAATGGGCCTAATTGGCCTAAGGGGGCCTAAGTGGCCTAACAGGCCTAATGGGCCTAAGGGGCCTAAGTGGTCGAATAGTTCAAATGGATCGATGTCGCCTAATGGGCCTAATGGACCTAAGTTCCCAAATAGTCCTAGTGGGCCTAATGCGCCTAAGTGGCTGAATGGACCGAATGGGTCAAAGTGGCATAATAGGCCTAATGTGCCTAGTGGGGCTAATGGGCCAACTAGTCCTAAGGGGCCAAATAAGCCTAATGGTCCTAATGGGACTAAGTGGCCTAATAGGCCTAATGGGCCTAATGTGCCTAAGTGACCTAATGGGCCTAATGGGAATAATGGGCCGAATTTTCATAAGTGGCCTAATGGGCCTAATTGGCTTAATGGGTCGCATGGTCTTAATGGGCCTAAGTGGCATAATGGGCATATTGGGTCTAAGTGGCCAAATGGGACTAAATGGTCTGATGGACGTAATGGGTGTAATGGGCCTAAGTGGCCTCATGGGCCTAAGTGGCCTTGTGGGCCTCATGGGCGAAGTGGCCTAATGGGCCTAATGGGGCCAAGGGGCTAATTGGACCAAAGGGATAATGGGAATAATGGTCCAAATTAGATGAATTCCCTTAAGGTTCCTTGGTGAAAAATGGTCCTAATGGGCTTAATGGGCCTAAGGGGCTTAACAATATTAAGTTTCCTAATGGTCCTAAGGGGCCTAATGGGACTAAGTGTCATAATGGGCCTAGGTGGACTAATGGTCCTAATGGAAAAAATGGGCCTAAGTGGCCTAAGAGGCCTAAGTGGCCTAATGGGCCTAATGAGCCTAATTGGCTTAATTGGCCTAAGTGGCCTAAAGGGCCTAATTGGCCTAAGGGGACAAAGTGGACTAATGGGATGGATGGGACTAAGTGGCCTAATGTGCCTAAGTTTCTTAATCGGTCTATGGGGCGTAATGGGCCAAGTGGCCTAATGGGACTAAGGGGCCTGATGGGCTTAAGGGGCATAATGGTCCTAGGTGTCCTAATGGGATTAATGGTCTTAACGGGCCTAGGGACCAAATGGGCCTAATGGCCTGAATGGGGCCAATTGGCCTAAGTGTACAAAATGGGCGTAAGTGGCCTAATGGGTCAAGGTTGCATAATTGGACTAATGGTGTTAATTGGCCAAATGGGCCGAATGGGCCTTAGTGGCCTAATGGTTTGAATGGGCCTAATTGGTAGAAGCGGCCTAATGTGCCTAATGGGATGAAGAGGCTAATGAGACAACGTTTCCAAATCGGACTAATGGGCTTAATTGGCCGAATGGACCTCATGGGCCTAATGGGACTGATGGTCTAAATGAGCCTAAGTGGCCTAATCGGCCTAATGGACTTAATGGGCCTAGTGGTCCAAAGTGGGCTAATGGGCCTAATGGTCCTTAGTGGCCTCATCAGCCCAATGTGCCTAAGTGGTCTAATGGGACTAAGTGGCATAATGGGGCTAAGTGGGCCTAATTGGCTTAATGGGCTGAATGAGCCTAGTGGACAAATGGGCCTAATAGGCCGAATGGGCTCAATTAACCTAAGTAGACTAATATGAGTAATGAGCCTAATGTGCCTAAGTGTCCTAATGGGCCTAAGTGGCATAATTGGCCTAAGTTTCTTAATCAGTCTAATGGGCCTAAGTGGGCCTAAGGGGCCTAATGTGCCTAATGGGCCTAAGTGGGACTAATGGGCCAAATGGAACTAAGTGGTCTAATGGGTCTAAGTGGGACCAATGGTCTAATGGGCCGAGGTGGCTGAATGGGACTAGGCGGCCAAATGGGCCTAGGTGGCCAAATGGGGCCTAGGTGGCCTAATGGGCCTAATGAGCCTAATGGGATGAAGTGTCCTAATGGGAATAAATGTCCTAATGGGTTAATGTGGTCTAATGGGCCTAGGTGGCATAATCATAGTTGAATGTGACTAAGTGGCCTAATTAGCCTAGTGGGCCTTAGTGAACCAATGGGACTAGGTGGAGTAATGGGTCAAATGGGTTGTATGGGTTGAATGAGCCTAATGGGCCTAAGTTTCTGAATTGGATTAAAGTTCCTAAAGGGTCAAAGTGGCCTAATAGGCCTTAGTGGCTGAATGGTCCTAAGGGCCTAATGGGGCTCATGGGCGTAAGTGGCCAAATGGGCCTAAGTGGCCTAATGGGTTGAATGGGCGTAATGTGCCTCATGCGCCTATGGGGCCTTAGTGGCCCAATGTGTATAATTTGCCTAAGTGGCCTAATGGGCCTAATGGGATGAAGGGGAAGAATGTTCCTAATAGGCCTAAGTGTCATAATGGGCCTAATTGGCCTAATGGGCCTAAGTGGCCAAATGGGCCTATGGGGCCTTAGTGGCCTAATGAGCATAATTTTCCTAAGTGGCCTAATGGGATTAAGTGGCCTAATGGGACTAATGGGCCTAATGGGATGAATGGAAATAATAATCCTAAGTGGCCTAATGGGCCTAATGTGCCTAACTGGCCTAATCATCCGAATGGACTTAATGGGCCTAAGTGGACTAATGGGCATAAGTGGCCTAATGCACCTAATTGACCAAAGTGGACAAATGGGCCTAATGGGCCAAAGTGGCCAAATTGGCCTAATGTGCCGAAGTGGTCTAATGGACCAAAGTGGGCAAAGGGTTCTAAGTGGCCTAATGGCCCTAATGGGCCTAAGTGGCCTAATGGGCCTAAGTGGCCTAATGGTCTAAGTGGTATAATGGGAATAAGTGGATTAATGGGACTAATGCTCCCAAGTGGCCTAATGGGCCTAATGGGCCTAATGGACATAATGGGGATAATGAGCCTAATTTGAGGAATGGGATGAATGGGCCTAATCGGCCTCAGTGTCCTAATCGACCTAATGGGATTAATGGGCCTAAGTGGCTTAATGGACCTAATGGTCCTAATGGGCTTAAGTGGGCTAATGGTCCCAATGGGCCAAAGTGGCCAAATGGGCCTAATGGTCCTAAGTGGCCTAATGGGCCTAAGTGGCCTAATCAACCTAATGGTCATAATGGGCCTAAGTAAACTAATGGGACTAATGGTCTTAAGTGGACTAAGTGTCCTAATGGGCCTAATGGGCTAAAGTGGCCTAATGGGCCTAAGTGGCCCAATGGGTTTAATGGGCCTAAGTGTCATAATGGGACTAATGGGTTAATGTAAATAATGGGATTAATGGGCCTTAGTGTCCTAATGGGACTTAGTTGCCTAATGGGCCTAATGGGCATAAGTGGCCTAATGGGTATAGTGGGCCTAAGTGGCCTAATGGGATGAATGGGTCTCACAAGCCTAATGGGATTAATGGGCCTAAGTGTCCTAATGGTTCAAATGGGCCTAATGGGCATATGTGACTTAATGGGCCTCAGTGGACTAAGTGGCCTAATGGGCCTTAGTGGACTAATGGGCCTAATATGTCGAAGGGCCTAAGTGGCCTAATGGGATTAAGTGGCCTAATGACCCTAAGTGGCCTAATGATACTAAGTTTCCTAATGGGACTAAGTGGACTAATGGGCCTAATAGACCTAATGGGCCTAAGTGGACTAAGGGGCCTAAGTGGCCTAATGGACCTAAGTGGCCTAATGGGCCTAAGTGGCCTAATGGGTATAAGCGTACTAAGTGTCATAAGGTGCCTAAGTGGCCTAATGTGACTAATTGGACTAATGGGCCTAATGGGCCTAATGGGCCTAAGTGGCCTAATGGGACTCAGTGGCCTAATGGGCCTAATGCACAAAATGGGATTAAGTGGCATAATGGGCTCAATGGGTATAATGGGACTAAGTGGCATAATGGGCCTAAGCAGTCTAATGGGCCTAATGGGCCTAAGTGGCCTAATGGGCTTAGGTAGCCTAATAGGCCTAAGTGGCCAAATGGGCCTAATGGAACTAATGGGCATAATGGGCCTAAGTGGACTAATGGGCCTTTGTGCTATAATGGGCCTAATGCACCGAATCCGCCTAAGTGGCATAGTAAGCCTTATTGGTCTAATGGGCCCAAGTTTCCTAATGGTCCTAAGTGGCCAAATGGTCCTAAGTGGAGTAATGGGTTTAATGGGCCTAATGGGACTAATTGGGAAAATTGTCCTAATGGGCCTAATGAACCATATGGGCCTTGGTGGCCTATTGGACCTTCTCCAATGGGCATATTGGTCCGAATGGGCCTAATGGGCATAAGTGGCCTAATAGTCCGAATGAGACTAATTGACCTAATGAGCCTAAGTGCCCTAATTAGCCTAATGTGCCTCATGGTCCTAATTGGCATCAAGGTCCTAAGTGTTCTAATGGGTCTAATGGTCCTAATCAGCCTAATGGGCCTAAGTGGTCAAATGGGTATAGTTGGTGTAATGGGAATAATGGTCCATATAGGGATAAGTGGCATAATGGTCCTAATATAATGGTATTAATGTTCCAAATTGGCCTCAGTGGACTAATGGACCAAATGGGATTAATGGGCCAAAGTGGCCCAGTGGTCCTAATGGGCCTAATTGGCCGAAGGGGCCTAACTGGCATAATGGACCAAATAGGTCTAGTGGTCCTAATTTTCCTAATGGTACTAAGTGTCCCAATTGGCCTAATGGACCTAATAAATGAACCTGATGGCTCTGTACTCTCCTGAATCCTGATGCTCCTACTGCCTCCTCTTTGCCTCCTATAGTTTTGAGGTCTGCTTGACAGTGATGGTTCCACTTCACCTGATCCATCATCTTACTTCTCTAGATTTATTTTTATTCCCTCTCAACTGATGTGGCTTACTGGTGTGGTCATCGCATGCTACTCACAAACCCTCTTTTGATCTATCCCAATGCATTGAACCCTCATTTTGGGTCTGTGTGTGTGGGTGCTTTAGAAGTCTTGGGTCAGCTCTGGTGAGTGTGCCCGGTGCCTTCTTTCTTCTGTACCCGTGATGTTCTACCCATCACATTTGACTCCACTTTGGTCTCACTCTATGTGGGATCTGGGCCTACTTGGGATGGTGCTAGAGTAGGGATGGAAGTAGTCTCAACTCAGGTTCATTCCTATATTTGGATCCTTATCTATTTTGCATATGCAGATTGATGTCTTGTATGGTGATTTTTTTGGGATTGATTTTATTTCTCTATTATTGGCTCTCTATTTCATTTGACCAATGTGGTTTCTAGCTTGGTCCCCAGTCGAGGCCTCTATCTTCTCATCCTTACTGTGACCCTTTCCCTATCTGTCTAGTGCGCGGGTCTTCATGGAGGTTCTGGGAGGTGTGGATTAAAGGTCTTTGGGTCTCTAGGAGGGATAATGTCCCATATTTAAAGGTTTGAATGGTTTTGATGTTCTATTTTGATGGTTTTTTGGTGGTCAAGTTGAAGTTTTACAGCGATGATATGAAGACATCAGTGGTGATTAGTCGACATCCTGGTTCATTTTTCTCTAGTTCTCAGCTCCAACGATGATGGTCGACGACAATGAAGGTGGTGTTCCTGTCAGTGATGTGGTGACTTTGGTAGTGATGGTTACAAATATGATTTTCTAAGTGTATGAAAACAAGGTGATAATGACAATGGGTTATGATGATGGAGACAACTTCTTCGATGTGCTATCTTTGATGCAACGACTACATGATTTCTAGGATCTATCAATGATGTGACGGTTACCATGATGATGATACTTATTTAAAATTTTAAATCTCTGGACTATTTTTGAAATTTTGATATGTGTCATGTTGTATGGTGTACGGTTCCCACTTTTTCCTCAAAGTGGATTTTTTGAAAATTAAAAAAATGATTTGGAGGGCCTAATTGGCCTAAGTAGACTAATATGCCTGACAGGCCTAATTGGCCTAATAGGCCTAATGGGACTAAATGTCCTAATGGGCCTAATGGACGTAACTATCCTAAGGGGACTAAGTGGCCTAATGCACCCAATGTGCCTAAGGGATGAATGGGGCTAAGTGGCCTAATGGGCCTAATGGCTAATGAGCCTAATGGCCCTAATGGGCTAGTGGGCCTAAGCAGCTTAAGTGGAATAAAGGGACTAATGGGCCTAAGTGGTTGAGTGGTATTAAGTTTCGTAATAGGCCTAATGGGATTAATGGGAATAAGTTGCCTAATGGGCCTAAGTGGTTGAGTGGGCCTAAGTGTCATAATAGGCCCAATGGTCCTAATGGGCATAAGTGGCCCAATAGGCCTAAGTGTTCTAATGGGCCTAATGGTCCTAATGGGACTTAGTGGCCTAATGGTCCTAAGTGGCCAAATAGGCCTAAGTGGCCTAATGGGTCCAATGGATAATGGGCCATAATGGGCCTAAGCGGCCAAAGTGGCCTAATGGTACTAATGTGATTAATATGCCTAAGTGGAATAATGGGCCTAAGTGTCCTAAGTGACCTAATTTTCCTAATGGGCCTAAGCTACTTAAGTGACATAAGGGGCCTAATGGGCTCAATGGGTCTAAGTGGCCTAATGGGCCTAAGCGGCCTAAGTGGCCTAATGGGAATAAGCGGCCTAAGTAGCCTAAGGGAAAAAATGGGCCTAATGGGATCATGGGCCCAAGTGGCCTAAGTAGCTTAGTGGGCCTAAGTGGGCCTAAGTGGCCTGATATGGCTAATGGGCCTAATGGGCCTAAGTGGCATAATGGTCCTAAGTGGCCTAATGGGCCTAAGTAGCCTAATAGGCCCAATGGTCCTAAGGGGATGAATGGGCCTAATGAGCCTAATCAGCCTAATGGGCCTAAGCAGCCTAAGTTGTCTCAGGTGCCTATTGGGCTTAATGGGCCTAAGTCACCGAGTGGGCCGAAGTGGCCTAATGGGACGAATGGGACTAATGAGAACAAGTGGCCTAATGGGACTAATGGTCCTTTGTGACCTAATGGGCCAAAGTGGACTAATGATCCTAATGGATAATGGGTATAATGGGCCTAAGTGGCCTAAGTGGCCAAATGGGCCTGATGGACCTAAGCGGCCTAAGTGTCCTAATAGGCTTAATGGGCTTAGTGGGCCTAAGTGGACTAAGTGGCATAATGGACCTAGATATCCTTAGTTTACTAAGGGTCCAAATGGTCAAAATGGGCTCAATGAGCCTAATCAGGCTAAAGGGCCTAAGTGGACTAAGTGGCCTAAGTGGCATAAGTGGCCTAATGGGCCTAATGGGCCTAATGGGCCTAGCGGCCTAAGTGGTCTAAGGGGACAAATAGTCCAGATGGGATCAATGGTCCTAAGTGGCCTAGTGGGCCTAAGTTTCCGAATGGGCCTAAGTGGCCTAATGGGCCTATGTGGCCTAAGTGGCGAATGGGCCTAATGGGTCGAAGTGACCTAATGGGCCTAATGAGCTTAAATGGTCTAATGGTCCTAATGGGTCTAATGGGTCTAATGTGCCTAATTGGCCTAATTTGTGGAATGGGAATAATGGGCCTAGTGGGTGTAATGGACCTCAGTGGCCTAATAAGCCTAAGTGGCCTAATAAGCCTAATGGGCCCAGGTGGCCTAATTGGCCAAATCGACCTAATGGGCCGAATGGGCCTATTTGGCCTAATGGGCCGAATCTGTCTAATGAGCATAATGGGACTAAGTGGCCTAATGGGCCTAATGGGCCTAATGATCCTAATGGTCCTAATGGTCCTAATGAGCTTAATGGGCTTAATTTTCCTAATGGGCCTTTATGGGATTAAGTGGCATAATGGGACTAAGTGGCCTAATCGGCCTAATAGGTCAAAGTTCCCTAATGGGCCTAATGATCCAATTGGGCCTAAGTGGACTAATGGGCCGAATGGGTATAATCAGACTAAGTGTCCTAATCGGCGTAATGGGTCTAATGGGCTTAAGTAGCCAAGTCATCGTAATGGGCCTAATGGGCCTAAGTGGCCTAAGGGGACAATGAACCTAAGTGGAATAATGGTTCAAATGGGCCTAATGGGTTGAGTGGGATGAATTGGCCTAATGGTCCTATGTGGCCTAATGGGCCTAAGTGGTCTAACGAGCCTAATGGGCCTAAGTGGCCAAATCGGCCTAATGGGCCTAAGTGGCCAAATGGGCATAATGGGCCTAAGTGGCCTCATGTGATGAATGGGACTAAGGGGCCAAATGGGACTAAGTGGACTAATGGGATTAAGTGGCCTTATCATCCAAATGGGCCAATTCAGGCCTTAGGTATTGGTGTTCCAAATATAGTGTTTTGGGTCTAGGTTTTTGGATTTTTTTGTTATAATTGGCCTAAATTGGTCTAAATTATCCTAAATGGATAAATGGCCAAATGACCAATGATCCTAATGGCCCAATGAACTAATGGGATAATGGCCTAATGACCTAGTTTGTCTAAATAGCATAATTTCCTAATATCCTAATGGCATAATTGGAACAATGGCCTAATTGGCATAAATGAACTAATTGGTCTAAATGGCCTAATTAGTCTAAATGGATTAAATGGTCTTATGGGATTAAATTGTATAATTGGGATAATTGGCCTAGTTAACCTAATTGTCCTAATTATCCTAAATGGAGAAATGGGTCTAAATGGCCTAATTTGTCCAAATGGATTAAATAGTACAATTTGATTAAATAGTGTAATTTGCCTAATTAGCCTATTTAGTCTATTTGGACTAAATTGGCGTAAATGGTCAAATCACAAAATGACCAATTGGAATAATGGTGTAATGAACTAATGGGATAATGTCCTAATGGCCAAATTGGTCAAAATAGCCTAATGACCTAATTGGGATAAATGACCTTATTGTTCTAAATGGCCTAATTTGTCCAAATGGATTAAATGATCTAATTTTATTAAATGGCCTAATTAGCCAAATTTTCCTAATTGAACTAAATGGTCTAATTAGCCTAATTGACCTAAATTGATTAATGGACTAAATGGCCTAATGGAATTATTTTCCTAAATGGATAAAATGCCTAAATTCCCAATGGCATAATGACTTAATTGTCCTAATGGACTAATTGGCCTAAAGGACATAATTGGCCTAAAGGGACTAATTGTACTATATGGTCTAATTGGCATAATTGGACTAATTCGCATAAATGGATTAATTGACCAATTAGCCAAGTATCAAAATGAAAAAATGATCAAAATTGCCAAGTGAATGAATAACCAAATAATATAACATAAATAGAATTAGACTGAAATGAATTAAAAAGAGGAATCCATACCATACACAGGTTTATCTTGATAATTAGTATGGATTGTTTATGTTATGTTACTAGTATTAAATTTAAAATTAAATGTACATTTAGATGTTTCTTCATTTTATGTTTTTCTTCATCAGTTACAATTTTAATTCATTCTAGGTTTATCAATTTCATATTATTGAATAATGTAGTATTGTACTAATCAATGTCATTTGCAACTAGCAGCATTTTGTATCAAAGGTCTTGTGCCTCGAGCAAAATTATTTTCCTTAACTAGGAAGAAAAATAATGGAAGTGATGTAAATGAACAAACACAAGAAAAGATTGTAAGTTTTTTTATTGATATTTCAAATTTGGATACAAAATTCATAATTAAATATCTTGTTTATATTTTTAAAAGTGTGTCTTGAAGGCCCTCGATGAGAAAGAAGATGACAACTTTAGGCCAACTGACTATTTGAGACAAGTATTAGGTGAGGAGCACCATGGGAGAGTATGATGTCGACCCATGAAAAACATCATCACCACTAGGTATTGGCCCTCATCCAGTGTTTCTAAGACCTATCAAACCACCATGATGAAAAATTCTCATGAAGAAGCAGATAAGGCCAAAAAATATCTATAAAGAAGCGTGAAAGAAGTAAATTGGTCACCAAACACTTCTTGAAAGATATGTCAGTTATAAGTCCACCACTTCCATCAGATACTTCTATTAATTTTGATTCATGTATGGCATTAATGGTCTCTTTATATGATACATTGATTGATTTCAATGAGGTTCCTAGTGGCGGCCGAGCTGATTGTGGTGGCGGTGGTGGTGGTGGAGGGGGGGGGGGGGGTAGTGGTGGCAGTGGTAGTGTTGGTGATGAAGGCGGCGGCGGTAGTGGTATTGGGGGTTGTTTAGAGCATAACGGAAGCATGTAAAGATGTACAATATATTAAAATTTATTTTAATAATCATTTCCTGAAACCAAGAGAGAGGATCTTTCACGTCAAATTTAAAATTAATATATTTAATGTTTAAATAAAAAAATAACTATGCTTAAGAACTTTATTCATTAGTGAATGTTGATCATCCTAAAATCCCCTTTCAGATTACCATCATTTCACTGTGAGGATCCTAGGATAAAATCCCTCTAGTGGCAATCCACATGTGCTTCAATGATCTCTGAGAAACACCACCTGATCTCTAGGTGCTAGTGCGGTGAGTCCAATGTCTTATATTGTTCATTCTTGATCACTTATTCTTTGGTCTTGAAGAAATATTTCTTTCACTTCTCGTTCTTGAGAGAGAGATAAGGAGTTGAGAGAGAATTCGTTGTGCGCAACAATTTTTTATTCTCAATTTTTGGATGCTCTACACAATAGACATAGATGCCTATTTATAGAGTTAAGATTTAAGTTAAAATATTATTTAATTTCATACCAGCCATTAAATAACATTAATTACCTTCAATAAATCTCATACTACATAATATTATTATATAATTATTATTTTTTGTGCACGTAAACTTGCGCAATAACAAATATTATATAATGGTCTTGTTAATTAATATTTGTCAATGGACTCATTCTTGGTCCATTCAAACTCCTCTATCATTAATTGAACAACCTAATAATGTTTTATTCATAAATAAATATTTTATTTACAATCTACTGAATAAATATTTATTAAAATATTAAATAAATAAAATAAATATTTTATTCACATGTCGGAGAATAAATATTTAATTAATTTATGTGATCAATATAAATTGAATAAAATTATTCCTCAGACTTGAGAATAATATTAATTCCATTAATTAAACTCAAATATAATTTAATCGAGATCAAAGAAAACACTTAGTGTGTGACGCACTAGGATTCCTTATCATTGACATTAGGCGGACTTGCCTAAAGTCTGAGATTACTATCTAGCAATGGGTCAAATCACCCAAGTGAAAGAACTTGATGTCGCAACATCAAAAACCAAATATGAACACTCACTATGTAATATAATTACTTTTTCATTATATCTCATCAAAAAGGTTGTACATCTGTGTCACCAACCTATATAATAGATATGAATTCCTTTGACTATCTAAAATAAACACATCATTACACCATGGACATGGAATTTAATGTGAGGGTTTTATTCCAATCAAATGGTTGAGATATCAACTTCTATAAAGATGGAAGGGAAAAAGCCTTCCTCAAATTATTCACTAATGACATGTCACTCGTGACGTACCCAATGTATCCAACTTCGCTATGAGTTGTTATCATCGTGGTTTATGACATACATCTAAGTATGCAATTTGTGACATGATTTAATAATAATATTAAATTCTAAGGACCATCACACACACTCATAGATAGGAATATCTGATGACACCAAAACATCTGGAATTCCTACTGGCGGGTCTGTTCTCATAATCTCTCATTTTTGAGATTACCAAGTGCGAACTTCATATGAAGAAGCCTCATCTTCTTATGATTACTCGTACCTGACAGTATATGTATTGTGTGTCCCTTCATAGTACATTATCTAAATGGCCTAAATGGCCTAATTGGCCTAAACTGGCCTAAATGGACAAAATTGTCCTAAATGACCAAAATTGGCCTAATTGGTCTAAATGGTCTAAATTGGCCTAAATGGCCCAATTGGCCTAAATTTCATAAATTACCTAATTGTCATAATTGGCCTAATTGACTGAAATGGATTAAATTTCCTAATTGGCCTAATTGACCTAAATGATCTGATTGGCATAAATGACCTAAATTAACCTAATTGGCCTAATTGACCTAAATAGCCTAAATTGTCTAATTGGTCTAATTGTCCTCAATGGCCTAATTGGCCTAAATGACCTAAATTTTCCAAATTGGCCTAAATTTCCTAACTAGACTAATTTTCCTAATCGGCCTAAATTGGTCTAAATGGACTAATTGGATGAATTGGCTTAAATGGTCTAAATTAGCCTAAATAGCCTAAATTACCTAAATTGGCCTAAATGGACTAATTGGTCTAAATGGAAAAAATTGGACTAAATAACCTAAATTCTATAATTGGACTAATTGTACTAAATGAACTAAATGAACTAAATGGACTAATTGGCCTAAATGGTATAAATGACCTAAATGAACAAATTGATTAATTGGTCTAAATGACCTATATTGGCCTAAATGGTCTAATTGGCCTAAATAGAATAATTGACATAATTGGACTAAATAGCCTAAATGGACTAATTTACATAATTTTCCTAATTAGGCTAAATGGCCTAAATTGGTCTAATTGGTATAAATGGCCTAAATTGGTCTAAATGGTCTAAATGGCCTAATTTTCTTAAATGACCTAAATGGCCTAAATGGAATAATTGACCTAAATGGCCTATATGACCTAATTGGTATAATTATCCTAAGTTTCCAAAATTGACCTAAATGGCCTAAATTGGCCTAAATGGCATAAATTGGCCTAAATGGCCTAATTGGTCTATTTGGCATGAATTGCCTAATTGGCCTAATTTTCCTAATTGGTTTAAATGAGCTAAATTGGCCTAAATGGCCTAATTGTCCTAAATGGTCAAATTGGTCTAATCAGCCTAATTAATCTAAATGGACTAAATGGAATAATTGGGCTAAATTGCCTAAATTGTGTAATTGACATAATTGGCCTAATTGGACTAAATGGCCTAATTGGATTAAATTGCCTAAATTGCATAATTAGCCTAATTTTACCAAATGGTCAAAGTTGGAATAATCGGATTAAATGGACTAATCGACCTAATTGACCTAATTGGTCTCTATTTCCTAAATTTTCCCAAAGGGAATAATTGACCGAATTGGCCTAACTGGTCTAAATTGGCCTAAATAGCCTAAATGATCTAAATTGGCCTAAATGGCCTTATTAGCCTAAATGTCCTAAATTGACCTAAATGGTCTAAATGAACTAAATTGCCTAATTTTCGTAATTGTGGTATTTGGTGTAATTGGCGTAATCGTCTTAATCGGCCTAAATTAGACTAAATGGCATAAATCTTCTAATTGGCCTAAATTAGCCTTATTGGAGTGAATTGGTCTCATTGGACTCATTGGACTTAATGACCTAAATTATCCTAAATGGCCTAAATGGAACAATTGGCTAAAATTTCCTAAATGGACTAATTGGTTTAATTGGCCTAAATGACCTAAATTGGCCTAAATTGTCTAATGGGCCTAATGGGCCTAAGGTTCGAATGTGCCTAAGTGGCCTAAGTGGCCTAATAGGTCTAATGGGATTAAGTGGACAAATGGTCCAAATGGGTCTAATGGGATTAAGAGGCCTAATGGTCCTAAGTGGCCTAATCAGTCTAATGAGTCAATTGGGCTTAATTGGCCTAATGAGCCAATTGGGCCTAAGTGGCCTAATGGGTCTAATGGGTATAATGAGATTAATGGGCTAATTGGACATATGGGCCTAATTGTCCATATGTTCCTAATTATCCATATGGGTCTAATTGGCCATATGGATCTGAATTAACCTAAATAGCCTAAATGTCCTAAATTGGCCTAAATGACCTAAATTGAACCAAATGACTTAAATTGTCTAATTGAACTAATTGTCCTAAATGAATTAAATGGACTAAATGTCCTAATTGGCCTAAATGGCCTAAATGAATAAATTGCCTAAATGGCCTAAATTGGCCTAAATGGTCTAATCGGCCTAATTGGTCTAAATGGATTAATTATCATAAATGTACTAATTGTACTAAATTTACTAAATGTACTAATTGGTATAATTAGGTTAAATGGCCTAAATTATCCTAAATGGCCCAAATTGGCTTAACTGGTATAAATGGCCTTATTTGGTCTAAATGGTCTAAATGACCTAATTGGCTTAAATGACCTAAATGGCCTAATTGATATAATTGGACTAAATGGACTAAATGACCTAATTTTTCTAATTGGCCTAAGTGACCGAAATTGACCTAAATGGCCTAAATTGTTCTAAATGGCATAAATTGACCTAAATGGCCTAATTGGTCTAATTTGCATGAATTGCCCAATTGGCCTAAGTTAACTAATTGGTCTAAATGAGCTAAACTGTCCTAAATGACCTAATTATACTAAATGACCTAAATGGCCAAAATTGGTCTAATTGGCCTAATTAGTCTAAATGGCCTAAATTTTCCTGAATGAAATAATTGGGTTAAATTGACTAAATTATGTAATTGACCTAATTGGCCTAATTAGCATAAATTGCCTAAATTGTTCTAAATGGCCTAAGTGGACAAAATTTTACTAAATGGTATAATTGGATTAAATTTCCTAAATTGAATAATTGGCCTAATTGGCCCAAATGATCAAAATTGGCCTAATCGGCTTAAATGGACTAATCGACCTAATTGACCTAATTGGTCTAAATTGCCTAAATGGAATAATTTACTGAATTGAACTAAATGGTCTAAATTGGACTAAATAGGCTAAATAGCCTAAATGGCCTAAATGGCCCAATTAGCCTAAATGCCATAAATTGGCTAAATGGCCTAAATAAAATAAATTGCCTAATTGATCAAATTGGATTAATTGGACGAAACTGGTCTAAATGACCTAAATTTTCTAATTGGACTAAATGACCTAAAGGACCTAAATTGGCCTAATTGGCCTAATTGGCCTGAATTAGTCGCATTGGCCTCATTGGCCTAAATGATCTAAATTGCCCTAAATGACCTAAATGGGCTAATTTTCCAAAATAGCCTAAATAAACTAATTGGCATAATTGACCTAAATAAACTAAATTGGCCTAAATGGACTAATTGGCCAAATTGAACTAAGGGCCTAAAGGGCCTAAGTGGCCTAGGTGGCCTAATGGGTCTAATGGGATTTAAGTGGCTAAGTGGGCCAAATGAGATTTAAGTGGCCAAATGGGCAAATGATCCTAATGTTGCACTTGAGGTGGATTGATGTAATATTCATGAGAGAGAAGCTCTGAGTTTTAGAGAGAAGAAGAAGTTTCCCTATTCACTTTTGTTGAAGAAGTTTCAATGGATTGAAGTGAAAGAGAAGAGACAATATCACAACGTTGTATTCAGTTGATCATCGTATTCAGTGTTTATCGTAATCAGTTAATTACCTTATTTGTCTTGTCAATCATATTCGTCTATTCATCGTATCGAGCTGGATTAATCAAATCATAATTTTTGTAATAGGTAATCTGGACTGTGGAAGATGGATAATTGAAGGGATGTCGTTCATCTCTATCACATTCTATCAAATTTATATTTTTTGTATTGGGGAGAATCGTACTAAGAATAATCATATCGAGAAAATCATATCATGAAGAATCATATCAGGGAGAATCGTACTCAGAGGAATTGGACTGGGAAAATCATACTGGGAAAATCGAACATGCTTTTTTTCTTAATAAAGTCCAACAAGTTCTTACCATATTCTAGGTAAGAAATTGAATAAGTTTTTTCAATTGAATACATTTTTGGAATTGGAAATAAGCATGGGTAACATGAGTAGTTACACAATCATTGCATTACCCTGTTTGTGCTAAGAGGGTGAACATGCACTATTGGATTGTTTACATAGTGCTACGCGGGTGAAAGGGTTTATCCTACTCGTTGTAATCCAATGATTGTTTTTGAGTGGATTGTGTGGTATTGGATCACATCCATACCAAACCTAGGATGTAGCTATTCTTATTGAATAAAGAATCTTGTAAACACTTGTGTTTATGTGGATGTGTGTTTGAATTATTTTCAGTAGGGATTATAATCTTTAATAAGAGGCGAAGGCTGTTTCATTTGAAAAGAAATTTAAAAGAAAAAAGTATCACTAATTCACCCCTCCCCCTCTCAGTGATACAATCATCCATTTGGAACTTTCAAGTGGCCTACCAAGGGGTTTAATAGGCCTAATGGGCCTAACTGGCCTAATGGGCCCAACTGGCATAATGGGCCTAACTGGCCAAATGGGCATAACTGAACTAATGGGCCTAATGGGCCTATGTGGTCGAATGGGATTAACTCACCTAAGTGTCCTAATGGGAACAATGGGACTAATGGACTCAATGGGCCTAACTTGACTAAGGGGCCGAATGGGCCAACTAGGCCTAACTGGCCTAAGTGGCCTAATAGGCTGAATGGGCATGAGTGGCCTAATGGGTCGAATGGGCTTAATGGACCTAACTGGCCTAAGTGGCCAAATGGGACCAATGGGATGAATGGGCACAACTAGCCTAAATGGCCTAATGGTCCTAATGGGCCCAATGAGCCTCAAGGGACTAACAGGCCAAAGTGGCCTAATGGGCCTAACTAGCCTAAGTGGCCTAATGGGCATAATGGGATGAATGTGCCTATGTGGCGTAATGGGTCCAATGGTCCTAATGGGCTTAACTGGAAAAAGTGGCTTAATGGGCCATACTGTCCTAAGTGGCATAATGGGCCTAATGGGTTGACCAAGCCTAAGTGGAATAATGGGATGAATGAGCCTAAGTAGCCCAATAGTCTGAATGGACCTCACTGGACCAATGGGCATAATGGGCCGAATGGGCCGAATGGACCAAATGGGCCAAATGGGCCTAAGTGGCCTAATGAGACTAATAGGCCTAATGGGCCTAAGTGGATGAATGGGTCAAATAGTTCTAAGGGGCATAATGGGCCTAAGTGAAAAAATGGGCCTAATGGACCTAAGTGGCATAATGGTCCTAAGTGGCCAAAGTGACCTAAGTGGCCCAATGGGCCAAAGTGGAGTAATGGTCCAAATCGGCCTAAGTGGCCTAATGGACCTAAGTGGCCTCATGGGCCTAATGGTCAAAATGGGCCTAAGTGGCCTAAGTCGCCTAATGGGCCCAAGTGGCCTAATCAGCCTAAGTGTCCTAATCGGCCTAAGTGGCCTAAGTGGCCTAATGGGCCTAAGTGACCTAAGTGGCATAATGGGCCTAATGGTCCTAAGTGGCCAACTGGGCCAAATGGTCATAATTGGCCTAGTGGGCCTAAGTGGTCGAAGTGGCCTAATGGACATAAGTTGCCTAATGAGACTAATGGACCTAAGTGGGCTAATGGGCCTAAGTGGCCGATTAGGCCTAAGTGGACTAATGGGCCTAATGAGCCTAAGTGGGCTAATGGGCCTAATGGGCCTAATGGGCATAATGGGCATAATGGTCCTAAGTGGCCTAAGTGGCCTAATGGGCCTAATGGACCTAAGTGGTCTAATAGGCCTAAGTGGCCTAAGTGGTGTAATGGGCCTAATGGGCCTAAGTGTCCTAATGGGCCTAATGGGCCTTAGTGGCCTAATGGGCCTAAGTGGCCTAAGTGGCCTAATGGGACTAATGGGCCTAATGGGCCTAAGTGGACTAATGGTCCTAATGGTCCTTAGTAGCCTAATGGGCCTAATGGGCTCAGTGGCCTAATGAGTCGAATGAGCTTAAGTGGCTGAATGGACCTAATGGGCCTTAGTGTCCTAATTGGCCAAATGGGCCTAAGTGGACGAAGTGGCCTAATGGGTTGAATGGGCCTAAGTGGACTAATGGTCCTAATAGGTCTAAGTGAAAAAAATGGGCCTAATTGACCTAAGTGGCCTAATGGGCCTAAGTGGCCGAATAGGCCTAATGGGTATAACAGACCAAAGTGTCCTGAGTGGCCTAATGGGCCAAATGGGCCTAAGTGGCCTGATGGGCCTACGTGGCCTAATGAGCCTAATGGTCCTAAGTGGGATAATGGGCCTCATGGGACTTAGTATCCTAATGGGCCTAAGGGTCCTAATGATCCTCAATGGTCTAAGTGGCCTAATGTGCCTAATTGGCCTAATGGGCTTAATAGGCATGAGTTACCTAATGGGCCTAATGGGCCTAATGCACCTAATGGGCCTAATGGGCCTAAATGGACTAATGGGACTAATGGGCCTAAGTGGCCTAATGGGCATAATGGGCCTAGGTGGCCTAATAGGCCTAAGTGGCCAATGGGCCTGAGTGGCATAATGGGCTTAAGTGGCCTGAGTGGCATAATGGGCCTAATTGGCTTAAGTGTCCAAATGGGCCTAAGTGGACTAATGGGCCTAATGGGGCTTAGTGGCCTAATGGGTCTAATGGGTCAAATGATCCTATGTGGCCTATGTGGCCTAATGGGTCGAATGCGCCTAAGTGGCCTAATGGGCCTAGTGGACTTAGTGCCTAATGGGCCTAAGTGGACTAATGAGCCGAATAGGCCTAAAAGGACTAAGTTTCCTAATGAGATGAATGGGCATAAGTGTCCTAATGGGTCTAATGGGACTCAGTGGCCTAATAGTTCTGATTGGCCAAATGAGACTAAGTGGACTAAGTGGATTAATGGGCCTAATGGGCCTACGTTTCCTAATGAGTTGAATGTGCGTAAGTGGCCTAATTGGCCTAATGGGACTAATGGGACTAGTGGTTTTAATTGGAATAATGGTCCTAAGTGTCCTAATGGGCCTCAGTGTCCTGATGGTCCAAATGGGCCTAATGGGCCTATGTGGCCTAAGTGGCTTAATGGGCTTAATGTTCTTATTGGGACTTAGTGGCCTAATAAGTAGAATGGGCCTAAGTGGAAAAATGGTCCTAATGGGCCTCATGGGCCTCATGGGATTAATGGGACTAATGGGATTAATGGGCCTCAGTGGATAATGAGACGAATGCACCTAGGTGGCCTAATGGGCTTGATGGGCCTCATGAGCTTGATGAGTATAATGGTCTAAATGGGCCCAGGTGGCCTCATGGGTTTGATGGGCCTAATGGTCCTAATGAGTTTAATGGGCCTGAGTTATCTAATGAGCTGAATGAGCCTAAGTGGCCTAATGCTCCTCACGGGCCTCATTGACCTAATGGGCCTAAGTGGCCTAATAGGCTTGATGGGACAAATGGGACAAATGGGCCTCTGTGGCCTCATGGGACTCATGGGCCTAATGGGACTAATGGGACAAAGTGGCCTAAGTGGCCTAATGCACCTAATGGGCCTAATGGCCCTGATGGGTCTAATGGGCATAATGGTTCTAAATCGCCTCCATGGCCTAATGGTCCTAATGGGCCTAAGCTGCTTAATGAGTTGAATGGGATGAATTGGCCTTATGTGCCTAGTGGGCCTAAGTGGCCAAATGGACCTAATGGGTCTGAGTGGCCTAATGGGATTGATGGGCCTAATGGGCCTAATGAGCCTCAGTGGTCTCCTGGTTCTAATGGGTCGAATCGCCCTCATGGGCCTAAGTGTCCTAAATTGCCTAATGGGCCTCATGTGCCTCATGGGCCTAATTGGCCTAATGGGCCTAAATGACCTGATGGGCCTAATGGGAATAATGGGTCTAATGGGCCTCAGTGGCCCAATGGGCCTAATGTGCCTGATTTTTTAAATGTTTATAATGGTCCTAAGTGGCTTAATGTGTCGAAGTGGACCAATGAGACTTAGTTTCCTAATGGGCCTAATGGGCCTAAGTGGCCTAATGGGCCTCAATGGACGAATGGGCCGAATGAGCCAGATAGGCCAAATGGGCACAATGGGGAAAAGTGGACCAATCGGCCTAAGTGGCCTAATGGGCTCAATGGGCCTAATGGGCATAATGGGCCTAAGTGGACTAAGTGACCTCATGGGCCTAATGAGTATAAGTGGCCTAATGGTCATAATGGGCCTCATGGGCCTAAGTGGAGTCATGGGCATGGTGGGACTAATGGGCCACATGGTCCACATGGGCCTCATGGGCCTAATGGGCCCACTGTGCCTAAAGGGCCTAATGGGCCTAAGTGGACCAATGAGCCTAATGGGCCTCATGGTCCAAAATGGTCGAATGGGCCCCATGGGTTTAAGGGGCCTCATGGTCCCAATGGGCCAAATTGGCCTAAGCGGCCGAATCGGCCTAATGGGCCTAATCAGCCTAAGAGGAATAATAGGGCTAAGTGTCCTAATGGGCCTAACCCCCCTAATCGAATGAATAATACTAATGGTCCTAAGTGGCCTAATGGGCCTAATGGGCCTAATGAGCCTAATGGGCCTAAGTGGCCTTAGTGTCCTAATCAGCGTAATCGACTGAATGGGACTAATTAGACTCATGGGCCTAAGTGGCCTAATGAGCATAATGGTCCTAATGGGCCTAATGCCTAAGTGGCCTAAGTGGACTAATGGACCTAATGGGCATAATGTGCCTAAGTGGTCGAATTGGCCTAATCGGCCAAATGGGCCTAAGTGGCCTAATGGGCCTAAGAGTCCTAATGGGCCTAATGGAACTAATGGTACTAGGTGACCTAATAGGATTAATAGGACTAATGGTAATCAATGGCCTAATGGTTCTAATGTTCCTAGTGGTCCTAATGGGCCTAAGTGGCCTAAGTAGCAGAATGTGCCTCATGGGCCTACTTGGCCTAATGGTCCTAATGGGCTTTGGTGGTCTGATGGGCCAGATGGGTCTAATGGGCCTAATGGGACTTAGGGGCCTAATGGGCCTAATTTCCTCATTTCCATAATGGTCCTTAGTGGCCCAATGTGCCTAAGTGGGCCAATGGGCCTCAGTGGTCGAATGGGCCTAATGGGACTAAGTGGCCTAATGGGCCTAGTGGGCTTGATAGGAAAAATCGGAATAATGGAGTGAAGTGGCCCAATGGGCCTAAGTGGCCTAATGGTCCTAAGTGGCCTAATGGTCCTGATCGGCTGAATGGGCCTCATGGGCCGAATGGGCCTAAGTGGCCTAATTGTCCTAATGGGCTTTATAGACCTAAGTGGCCTAATGGGCCTAGTGGGATAATGGGCCTAAGTGTTTTATTGGCCCTGATGGGTGTAATGGTCCTAATGGTACTCTATGGTCTAATTACCCTCATGTTCATAATAGGCCCAATGGACATAATGGGCCTCATTGGCCCAATGGGCCTAATGGGACTAAGTTTCCTAATGGGACTAATGGGACTAATGGTCCTAATGGGCCTAAGTGGAGTAAGTGGAATAATCAACATAATGGGTATTAGTGGCCTAATGGGCCTTATTGGCCGAATGGGCATGATATGGGCATAGTGGGCCTAATGAGTCGAAGTGGCCTAAGTGGCCTAATGGTACTAATCGGCCTAAGGGGCTTAATGGGATAAATTTTCCTAAGTGGCTTAAGGGACCCAATGGGCCTAAGTTGCTGAACGAGCCTAATGGTCCTAAGTGGCGGAATGGACCTAATGGGCCTAAGTGGCGAAATTGGCCTAAGTGGCTGAATGGGCCTGATGGGCTTAATGAGCCTCAAGGGTCAAGCGGGCCTAAGTGCTCTCATAGGCCTAATAGGCCTAATCAGCATAAGTTTCATAATAGGCCTCATGGGCCTCATGGGCCTAATGGGCCTAATAGACATAAGTGTCTTAATGGGCCTCATGGGCCTTAGTGGGATCATGGGCCTGATGGACCTCAGTGGTCTCACATGCCTGATGGGATTAATGGGCCTGATGGGCCTGATGGGATTAATGGGCCTAATAGGCCTCTTGGGCTTAAGTGTCTGAGTGGGCCCAATGGGTCTAAGTGGTCGAAGTGTCCTAATGAGATTAATGGGCCTAAGTGGCTGAATGTGACTAGTGGTCCTAGTGGGCCTAATGGACCTAATTGGACCGATGGTCTTAATGGGCCTCATGGTTCTAATGGGACGAATGGGGCTAAGTGGCCTCATGGGACCAGTGGACCTAATGGACCAAAGTGGCCTAATGGGACCAATGGACCTAATTGGCCTAAGTGGTATACTAGGCATGATGGGCCTCATGGGCCTCATGTCCCTAAGGGACCTAAGTGGCTGAATGGGCCTAAGTGGCCTAATTGTCCTAATAGAATGAATGGGTCCAAAGTGGCCTAATGGGCCTAAGTTGCCTAATCGGCCTAATGGGTTTAATGGGCTTAATGGTCCTAAGAGGCCTAATGGACCTAAGTGTCCTAATGGGCTAAGTAGCCAAATAGTCCTAAGTGGCCTAATGGGCCTAAGTGGCCTAAGTGTCCTAATGGACCTAATGGGTGTAAGTGGATGAATTGGCCTAATGGGCCTAAGTTTTCTAATGGTTCTAATGGGCCTAAGTGTACAGATGGGCCTAATGCGCCTCAGTGGCCCCATGGGCCTAAATGGCCTTAGTAGTGGCCTAATGGGTCTCAATGGCCTCATGGGCCTAAATGGACTAAGTGGACTAATGGGCCTAATGGGTCTAATGGGACGAATGTGCATAATGGGCCTAGTGAGCCTAATGGTCCTAAGTAGTTGAATGTTCCTAAGTGGCCCAATGAGGCTAATAGGACGAATGGGTCTAGTGGCCAAAATGGGCCTAAGTGGCCTAGTGGACCAAAGTACCCTAATGGGACTTAGTGGCCTAAGCGGCCTAATGGGGAAAATGGGGCAAAGTGGACCAATGGGTCGAATAGGCCAAAGGGGCCTAATGGGCCTAATGGCTCGAAGTGTCCTAATTGTCCTAATGAGCCTAAGTAGCCTAGTGGGCCTAGTGGGAATAATGAGCCAAAGTTTTTTAATGGGCCTAATGGGTTTAAGTGGAATAATGGGCCGAATGAGCCTAATGTGCCTAGTAGGCCTAAAGGGCCTAAGTGGCCTAATGGACCAAATGGGTCTAAGTGGCCTAATGGGCCAAATGGGGCTAATGTGCCTAGTGGGAAGAATGCGCATAAGTGGCCTAATTTACCTAATGGTCCTAAGTGGCTTAAGTGGCCTAATTGGTCAAATGGGCTTAAATGTCCTAATGGGCCTAAGTGGCCTAATGGGCCTAATGGGCTGAATGGGCATAATTTTCCTAAGTGGCCCAATGGGCCTAATTGTCTTAATAGGACTAATGGTCCTAATGGGCTTAAGTGGTTGAATGGGCCTATTGGGTATAAGTGTCCTAATGGCCCTAAGGGACCTAAGGGGTCTAAGAGGCCTAATGGGCCTAACAGGCCTCATGGGCCTAAGTGGCCTCATGGGCTTAAGTGGCCAAATGGGCTTAATAGGCCTAGTGGGATGAATGGGATTAACGGGACTTAGTTCCAAATGGGCCTAATGTGACGAATGGACCTAATGGGATGAATGGGCCTAATGGTCCTGAGTGGCCTAATGGGCCGAATGGGCCTAAGTGGCCTTATGGGCCTAAGTGGCCTTATGGGACAAAGTGGCATTATGGGACTAAGTGGCATAATTGACCTAATTAGCTTAATGGGCCTAATAGGCCTAAGGGGCACAATGGACCTAAGGGGTCTAACGGGCCTAAGGGGCCTAATGGGCCTAAGTGGCCTAATGGGCCTAGGTGGACTAATGGGCTTAATGGGCTTTATGAGCCTAGGGGCCAAATGGGCCTAATTAGCCCAAGTGTCCAAATCGGCCTATGTGGACCAATGGGCCAAAGTTTACTCATCAACCTAATGAGATTAATAGGCCTAATGGGCCTAATGGGCCTAATGGGCCTAAGTGGCCTAATGGGCCTAATTGGACTAAGTGGCCTATTGGGCCTCATGATCCTAATTTTCCTAAGGGGCCTAATGAGCCAAAGTTTTTTAATCGACCTAATGGGTGCAATTGGCCTACCAGTTCTAGAGGGATGAATGGGCTCAATGGGCCTAAGTGGCCTATTCAGACAAATGGTATTAATGGTCCTAGTGGATTTAAGTGCCCTAATGGGACTTAATGGCCGAATCGGCCTAATGCTCCTAAGTGGCATAATGGGATAAAGTGGACTAATGGGATTAATGGGCATAACGGGCCTACGGTCCAAATGGGCATAATGGGCCTAATGAACTGAGTGGGCCTAATTAACCTAAGTGGTCTAATGAGCCTAATAGGCCTAATGGGCCTAATGGGCCTAATGGGCCTAAGTGGCCAAATGGGCCTAAGTTGCCTAATTGTTGCAATGGGCTTAATGAGCCTAATGGGCCTAAGTGGCCTCATCAGCATAATGGGATTAATGGGTCAAGTTGGTTTAAGTGGATGAATGGGCCTAATAGACCTCAATGGCATAATCTGCCTAATGGGACGAAGTGGCTGAATTGGTCGAATGGGTTAACTGGCCCAATGGGCCTAAGTGGCCTAATGTGTCTAAGTGGCATAATGTGGATAAGTTTCCTAATGGGCCTAAGTGGTCTAATGGGCCTAACAAGACTAAGTGGCCTAATGGGCCTAAGTGACCTAATGGGCCTAATGGGACTAATGGGCCTAATGGGACGATGTTGTCGAATGATCATAATGGACATAATGGGTCTAAGTGGAAAAAGTGTATTAATGGGCCTAAGTGGCCTATGTTTGTTAATGGGTCTAAGTGACCTAATTGGCCTAATGGGCCTTAGTGGCCTAATGGGCCTAAGTGGTTCAATGGGCCTAAGTATCCAAATAGGCATAATGAGCCTTAGTGGCCTAATGGGCCTAAGTGGCCTAATGGACCTGAGTGGCCAAATGGGCCTAGTGGGCCTTTGTGGCCTAATGGGCCTAATCAACCTAAGTGGCCTAATGGTCCTAATCAGCTTAATGGGTCTAGGTGGCCAAATGAGTCGAATGGGCCTAAGTGGCTTAATGGGATTAATGTGCCATAGTGTCCTAATGGGCCCAATGGGCCTAAGTGTCCTAATGTGCCTAATGTGCCTAAGTGGCCTAGTGAGTTATATAGGCTTAAGTGGACTAATGGGCCTAATGGGACTCATGGGCCTAAGTGGCTTAAAGGGCCTAATGGGCCTAATGGGCCTAAGTGACCTAATGGGACTAGTGAGCCTAATGGACCTAAGTGGCCTAATGGGGATGATGGGTCTGATCGGCCTAATGAGCCTAAGTGGCCTAATGAGCCGAATGGGCATAAGTGGCCTGATGGTCCTAATGGGATGAATGGGTCGAAGTGGACTAATTGGCTTGATGGGCCTGATGGGTCGAATGGGCCTAAGTGGACTAATGATCCGAATTGGCCTAAGTGGCCTAATGGGACTCATGGGAATCATGGTCATAATGGGCCTTAGTGTCCTAAGGGGCCTGATGGGTCTGATGGCCCCAATTGGCTGAATAGGCCTTAGTGGCCTCATGGGCCTGATGACCTAATGTTCTTAATGAGCTTCATGGGCCTAAGTGCCCTAATGTGCCTAATGAGCCTTAGTGGCCTAATGGACCTAATGCGCCTAATGGGCCTAAGTGGCCTAATGGACCTAATGGTCCTTAGTGGATTAATGGGTCGAAGTGGCCTAATTGGCCTGATGGGCCTAGTGGGCCTAGGTGGCCTAATGAGCTGAATGGGCCTAAGTGGCATAATGGTCCTAGGTGGCCTAATGGGCCTAAAATCCCTAATGGGTCTATGTGGCCTAATGGGCATGATGAGCCTTAATGTCCTCATGGGCCTAATGGGCCTAATTGGCCTAAATAGACAAAGTAGCCTAATGGGGCTAATGGGCCTAATGGTACTAAGTGGCCTAATGGGCCTGATGGGCTAGATCGGCCTAATGGGCCTCAGTTGCCTAATTGGACTCATGGGCCTAATGGGCCTTAGTGGACCAATGGACCTAATGGACCTAAGTTTCCTAATGGGCCTAAGTGGCCTCATGGGTCTGATGGGCATCATGGGCCTAATGGGCCTCAATGGTCTAAGTGGCCCAATGAGCCTCATGGGCCTAAATGTCCTAATGGGATGAGTAAGCCTTATGAGCCTAAGGGGCTAAATGGGCCTGATTTTCCTTATGGTCCCAATGGGCCTCACGAGCAGAATGTGTCTAATGGGATTAATGGGCCCAATAGGCCCGATGGGAATAATGGGATCAAGTGGCCCAATGGGCCAAATGGGTCTAAGTGGACTAATGGCACTAATGGGCCTAATGGACCTAATGGACCTAATGGGGCTGATGGTCCTAATGGGGCGAATGGACCCAAGTGGCCTAAGTGTCCTAATGGGTGTAATGGGCTTAAGTGGATGAATAATCCTAAGTGGCTGAATGAGCCTAAAGGACCCGAGTGACCGAATGGTCCTAATGGGCCTAAGTGACCTCATGCTCCTAAGTGGCCTCATGAGCTTAATGGGACTATGTGGACTGATGGGCCTATTGGGCCTCAGGGTCCTAAGTGTCCTAATGGGCCTAGTGGGCCTAATGAGCTAAAGTGGCCTAATGGGTTTAAGTTTCCAAATGGGCCGAATGGGCCTAATGTGCCTAGTAGGCCTAAGTGGAAAATGATCCAAATGGGACAAATGGGTCTAATTGGCCTAATAGGTCTAATCAAAATGGTCAACCATGAGAAAAGTCTCTTCTTTAATTCTAATAAATGCTCAGGAAGACGGATTAGATCGTTGGAAGACAGCCTTGGTACGCACAATGGCACCTTCCAGATACCTGGGTTCTCCAGTCTCCCCCTACAGGATCGTCATTAAACATTTTTAAATGGTTACTGACAAGATCATTGGTCAAATCCTCAATTGGAAAAATAGGTTTCTGTCCTTTGGGGAAAGGATCACCTTGATCATCTCAATTTTATCCTCTATCCCCATGCACATCTTGTCCACTCTCAAGGTCCCAAAGAAGGTGATTTCAAATATTGAGTCCATTTTGATTTAATTTTTATGGGATGGTCACCTTCTTGCTAAATGTCACTGGGCTTCCTAGGCCAAGTTGGAAAAACCTTTTAAAGAAGGCGGGTTTAACCTTAAGAGTGTTTTAGTGGTGATGAATGGCCTTCATGCAAAATTGGGTTGGGAGGTTCTTGAGGGGATTTCTTAGGATTCCTTATCATTGACATTTGGTGGACTTGCCTAAAGTTTGAGATTAATATATAACAATGTTTCAAAGCACCTAAGATAAAGAACTTGATGTCGCAACAACGAAAACCAGATACAAACACTCACTGTGTAGTATAATCACTTTGTCACAATATCTCATCAAGAAGGTTTCACAACCTATATGTTAGATATGTATTCCTTTGAATATCTAAAATAAACACATCATTACACCATGGACATGGAATTTAATGCGATGGTTTTACTCCAATAAAAGGGTCTATATATCAACTTCTATAAATATGGAAGGGAAAAATCCTTCCTTGACTTATTCATTAATGACATGTCACTCATGAGGCACCCAACATATCCAACTTCACCATGAGTTGTTATCTTCATGGTCTATGAAATACATCTAAGTTTTCAGACTATGAGATGATTTAATAATAATCTTAAAGTCTAAGTACCATCACACACACTCATTGTTAGGAATATCCAATGACACCAAAACATGCAGAATTCCTACTGGCGGGTATGTTTTCATAATCTCCCGTCTTGGAGATTACCAAGTTTGAAATTCATGGGAAGAAGCCTCATCTGCTTATGAGTACTCTTACTTGATAGTCTATGTACTGTGTTTCCCTTCATAGTACGTTTTCTAAATGGCCTAAATGTCCTAATTGGCCAAATTGCCTAAATTGGCCTAAATGGCCAAAATTGGCCTAATTGGCCTAATTGGTCTAAATAGTCTAAATTGGCCTAAATGGCCCAATTGGCTTAAATTGAATAACTTTCCTAATTGGATTAATTGGAATAATTGATATAAATGGATTAGATTATCCTAATTGGACTAAATAGCCTAATTGGCTTAAATGACCTAGATTAAACTAATTGACCTAATTGCCTAAATTGTCTAATTGGTCTAATTGTCCTCAATGGCCTAATTAGCCAAAATGACCTAAATGTCCTAAATCGGTTTAAATTTCCTAATCGGCCTAATTTTCCTAAATGGCCTAAATTTTCTTAAATGGGCTAATTTTCCAAATTGGCTTAAATGGTCTAAATTAGCCCAAATAGCCTAAATGACCTAAATTGGCCTAAATGGACTAATTGGTCTAAATGGCCTAAATTGGACTTAATGATCTAAATTTTCTAATTGGAATAATTGTACTAAATGAACTAAATAGACTAAATGGACAAATTGGAAAAAATGGTCTAAATGAACTAAATGAACAAATTGATTAGTTGGCTTAAATGACCTAAATGGCCTAAATTGGCCCAAATGGTCTAATTGGGTGAATTGGCCTAAATGGCTTAATTGGCCTAAATGGCTTAATTGGACTAAATGGAATAATTGGCCCAATTGGACTAAATGGAATAAAAAGGCTAATTGGCATAATTAACCTAATTAGGCTAAATGTCCTAAATGGCCTAAATTGGCCTAATTGGTGTAAATAGCCTAAATTGGTCTAATTGGTATAAATGACCTAAATGGACTTAATGGACTAATTGTACTAAATGGCCTAAATGAAATAATTGGCCTAATTAGAATAAGTATCCTAAATTGACCAAAATAACCTAAATTGGCCTAAATGGCATGAATTGGCCAAAATGGCCTAATTGGTTTAATTGGCCTGAATTGCCTAATTGGCCTAATTTTCCAAATTGGTCTAAATGAGCTAAATGGTCCTAAATGGTCTAAATGGCCAAAATTGTTCTAATTGGCCTAATTGGTCAAAATGGACTAAATGGAATAATTGTGATAAATTACCTAAATTGTGTAATTGGTATAATTGGCCTAATTGGACTAAATGGCCTAAATTGGTCTAAATGGCCTAAATGGACAAAATTTTCCTAAATTTCCTAATTGGATTAAATTGCCTAAATTGCATAATTGGCCTAATTGTACCAAATGGTCAAATTTGGCCTAATCATATTAAATGGCCTAATCCGCCTAATTGAACTAATTGGTCTAAATTGCCTAAATTGGCCTAAAGGGCATAATTGATCGAATTGGCCTAAATGGTATAAATTGGTCTAAAAAGCTTAAATGATCTAAATTGGACTAGATGGCCTAATTATCATAAATGTCCTAAATTGGACTAAATGGTCTAAATGAACTAAATTGCCTAATTTTCCTAATTGGAATAATTGGACTAATTGGATTAATTGGACTAAATAGCCTAAATCTTCTAATTGTAAAAAATGATCTAAAGGGCCTAAATTGGCATAATTGGACTGAATTGGTCTCATTGTCCTCATTGGACTAAATGACCTAAATTAGCCTAAATGGCCCAAATGGCCTAATTGGCCCAAATGGCCTAAAATCCTAATTGGCCTAATTGGCCTAAATGACCTAAATTGGCCTAAATGGTCAAATGGGCCTAAGGATTGAATGAGCCTAAGTGGCCTAATAGGTCTAATGGGCTTAAGTGGCCAAATGAGCCAAATGGGTTTAATTGGATTAAGTGGACTAATGGGTTTAAGTGGCTTAATCAGCCTAATGAACCAATTGGGACTAAGTGGCCTAATGGGTCTAATGGAACTAATTGGATTAATGGCCTAATTGGCCATATGGGACTAATTGGCCATATGGGTCTAAATTAGCCAAAATAGCCTAAATGTCCTAAATTGGCCAAAATGGCCTAAATTGGACCAAATGAATTAAATTGTCTAATAAAATTTTTGTCCTGAATGAACTAAATGGCCTAATTGGACTAAATGGCCTAAATGAACAAATTGATTAATTGACCTAAATGGTCTAAATGGCCTAAATTGGCCTAAATGGTCTAAATGGTCTAATTGGCCTAAATGGATTAATTAGCCTAAATGTCCTAATTGTCCTAAATGACCTAAATAGACTAATTGGACTAATTAGGCTAAATGGCCAAAATTAGCCTAAATGGTATAAATTAGCCTAACTGGTCTAAATGGCATAAATTGGTCTTAATGGTCTAAATGACCTAATTGGCCTAAATGACCTAAATGGATTAATTGATATAATTGGCCTAAATGGTCTAATTGGACTAAATGGACTAAATGACCTAATTGGTCTAATTGGACTTAGTGACCTAAATTGACCTAAATGGACTAAATTAGCCTAAATGGCCAAATTTGTCTAATTGGCATGAATTGCCTAATTGGCCTAATTTTCCTAATTGGTCTAAATGATCTATATTGGCCTAAATGGCCTAATTTTCCTAAATGTCCTAAATGGAAAAAAATATGTCTTTTTTTCCTAATCGGTCTAAATGGCCTAAATTAGCCTAAATGAAATAATTAGGCTAAATTGCCTAAATTGTGTAATTGAAATAATTGGCCTAATTTCCCTAAATGACATAAATTGGTATAAATGGCCTAAATGGACAAAATTTTACTAAATGGACTAATTGGATTAAATTTCCTAAATTGCATAATTGACCTAATTGGCCCAAATGGTCAAAATTGGCCTAATCAACTTAAATGGCCCAATCGACTTAGTTGACCTAATTGATCTAAATTTCCTAAATTGGTCTAAATGGAATAATTGGTTGAATTGGACTAAATGGTCTAAATTGGCCTAAATAGCCTAAATAACCTAAATTGGCCTAAATGGCCCAATTAGCCTAAATGTCCTAAATTGGCCTAAATGGCCCAAATGAACTAAATTGGCATAATTGGACTAATTGGCCTAATTAGAATAATTGGATTAATTGGCCTAAATTGGCCTAAATGGCCTAAATCTTCTAATTGTCCTAAATTCCTTAAAGGACCTAAATTGTCCCAATTGTCCTAAATTGGTCTCATTGGACTCATTGGCCTAAATGGACTAAATTGGACTAAATGGACTAATTTTCCAAAATATCCTAAATTACTTAATTGGCCTAATTGGCCTAAATGACCTAAATTGGCCTAAATGGACTAATGGGTCTAATGGGCCTAAGGGTCTAATGGGCCTAAGTGGCCTAGGTGGCTTAATGGGTCTAATAATATTTAAGTGGAGAGATGGTCCAAATGTGATTAAGTGGAAAAGTGGTCCAAATGGTCCAAATGTTGTACTTGAGGTGGACTGATGTGATGTTCATGAGACAGAAGCTCCGAGTTTTAGAGAGAAGAAGAAGTTTCCCTATTCACTTTTATTGAAGAAGTTTTGACGGATTGAAGTGAAAGAGAAGAGACAAGATCACAACGTTGTATTCATTTGATCATCATATATAGTGTTTATCATCAGGGAGAATCCTACTCGGAGGGAATCAGACTGGGAAAATCATACTGAAAAAATCAGACTTGATTTTTTCTGAACAAAATCCAGAAAGTTCTTACCATCTTCTAGGTAAGAAATTGATGAAGTGTTTTCAATTGAATATATTTGTGGAATTAAAAATAATCATAGGTAACATGAGTAGTTACACAATCATTGAATTATCCTATTTGTGCTAAGAGGGTGCACATGTACTATTGGATTGTTTACACAGTGCTACATGAGTTAAAGGGTATATCCTACTCATTGTAATTGAATGATTATTTTCTAGTGGATTGTGTGGTAGTGGATCACTTCCATAACAAACCAAGGACGTAGATATTCTTATTGAGTAGTGAATCTTGTATACACTTTTGTTCATGTGGATGTGTGTTTGAATTGTTTTCAATAGGGAATATTTTCTTTAACAAGAGGTGAAGGTTGTTTCATTTGAAAAGAAATAGAGAGAAACATTTATCACTAATTCACCCCCTCCCCCTCTCAGTGATACAATCATCCATTGGGCACTTTCAAGTGGCCTATCAAGGGGAATAATGGGCCTAACTCACCGAATGGGCCTAATGGGCCTAAGTGGTCGAATGGGCTTAACTAAACTAAGTGACCTAATGGGAACAATGGGCTTAATAGGCTTAATGGGCCTAACTAGCCTAAGGGGCCTAATGGGCCCAATGGGCCAACTGGGTCTAACTGCCCTAAGTGGCTAAATAGGCTGAATGGGCCCGAGTGTCCTAATGGGTTAAATGGTCCAAATGAGCCTAATGGTCCAAAGCAGCCAAATGGGCCCAATGGGCTAAATGGGCCCAACTGGACCAACTGGACAACTTGTCCTAATGGGCTCAATGAGCCTCGTGCGTCTAACTGTCCAAAGTAGCCTAATGGGCATAACTAGCCTAAGTGGCCCAATGGGCCTAATGGGTTGAATGGTCCAAAGTGGCATAATGGGCCCAATGAGCCTAATGGGCCTAACTAGCCAAAGTGGCTTAATGGGCCCAACTAGCTTAAAGTGGCCCAATGGGCCCAATGGGATAAATGAACCTAAGTGGCGTAATGGGATGAATGATCCTAAGTAGCCCAATGGGTTGAAAGGACCTCAGTGGCCCAATGGACCTAATGGGATGAATGGGCCTAATGGGTCGAATGGGCTGAATGGGCCTAAATGGCCTAATGGGACTAAGTGGCCTAATGGTCCTAATAGGCCTAATGGGCCCAATAGGCCTAATGGTCCTAAGTGAAAAAATGGACTTATGGTCCTAAGTGGCCTAATGGTCCTAAGTGAAAAAATGGACTTATGGGCCTAATGGGAATAAGTGGCTTAATGGGCCTAAGTGGCATAATGGGCCTAAGTGGCATAAGTGACCTAAGTGGCCAAATCGGCCTAAGTGGTGTAATGGGCCAAATGGGCCTAAGTGGCCTAAGTGGCCTAATGGGCCTAAGTGGCCTAATCGTCCTAAGTGGACTAAGTGGCCTAATGGACCTAAGTGGCCTAAGTGGCCTAATGGGCCTAATGGTACTATTGGGCCTAAGTGGCCTAATGGGCCTAATGGGCCTTATGGGTCAAATGGGCATTATGGGTCAAATGGGCCTAATGGGCCTAATGGACCTAAGTGGTCAAAGTGGCCTAATGGAACTAATGGGCCAAAGTGGTATAATGAGCCTAAGTGGCATAATGGGTCTAATGGGCCAAAGTGGCCTAATGAGCCTAAGTGGCCTAATGGACCTAAGTGGGCTAATGGGCCTAATGGGAAAAAATGGGCCTAAGTGGCCTAATGGGATTAATGGGCCAAAGTGGCCTAATGAGGCTAAGTGGACTGAGTGGCGTAATGGGCCTAATGGACCTAATGGGACTAAGTGTTCTAATGGGTCTAATGGGACTAATGGAACTGAATGACCTAATGGGACTTAGCGACCTAATGGGCCTGAGTGGAATAAGTTACCTAATGGGCCTAAGTGGACTAATGGGCCTAATGGGCCAGTGGCCTAATAGGCCTAATGGGCCTAAGTGGCCTAATGAGATGAATGATCCTAAGTAGCTGAATGGACCTAATGGGACTCAGTGTCCTAATTGGATGAATGGGCCTAAGTGGCTGAAGTGTCCTAATGGGCTGAATGAGCCTAAGTGGACTAATGGACCTAATGGGCCTAAGTGTTGGGACCTAGTTGGATGGGGAAGGAGGTAAGAAGAGTTTTCTGTTATAGAGTGTTGTCTTTTGTTGTCAAAGAACATAAATAAATTCACTTTTTAAAGGACTTGTAAATCAGATGATGATTTTCTAATTTGTATTTCACAAAGATCATAAGTAAGGATAACTTATGATGTAATCTTTATGAAGGAAATGGGGAGTAAAGGTGCTGCCAGTCATATTCAGTTTTGTTTGGAAGGAATGATGCTAGATGAATACATGGAAGGTTTAGTACTTTCCGCTGAGAATCAGACGATGGATTGGTATGTTGCGCTCAATTGGAGTTCCATGATCCAAATATCAAAATTTGGAAAAGGATAGGCTCGTGCTAAAGATTGGATTTTGTGTGCAAGAATGAAGGGAGTTTGGAATGTTGTGTGCAAGGCATGATTCAAGGGCCAAACTTCAAAAAATGGAAAAGGCATGAAGTGCACGAAATATTCAAGAAGTGATAGAAAGATGAGGTTGGCACGAAAGAGACTTACGCGTGCCCAATGCGATGTCAAATGGGGTTTTGTGTGACACATTAAGATCTTTCATGACACATTGGGGGTTTTGTGCATGGGAGTCGATGAGGTCTATAAAAAAGAGATGACCCCATCAAATTTTTTATGCCTCACAGATAGAGAAATCCCGATCTCTGAGGCCCAAAAGAATTTTAATTAAAGAGGAGTGTGTGAAAGAAGTAGAGTTGCATGAAAGAAGAGAGTTGAGCGCAAAATTGAAGTTGTGTGCAAGAGGTATTTCATGACAAAAGTTAAATCTTGCGTGCATGGAATAAAAAATGAATGGAAACACCTGTAGGGGTGTGCTAAGGATTTATATTCTTCACACGTATTCAGTTGTACGTAAGATAGTTCTTACGGACTTCTGGGTAGGAAAGTGAAGATTTGTACTTCAAAGAATACACCTGTTTGATTGTAAATAAGAACTAAAATATTGCAATTCCCTATTTGTTCTAAGTGGGTTCACACACACTTGCGAATTATTTTCCAAGTGCTACATGAGTGTAAGGATATATCGTACTCGGTGTATTCTACATCAAAGGATTGTTTTATAGTGGATTATGTGGTACTGGATTATTTTTGTACCATACCAAGGACATAACTACTCTTGTTGAGTAGTGAACCTTGTAAATCTTGTGTTCCTGTGGTTGTGAGTGTTCAGCAGGGAAGAAAATATTTAATAGGAGGTGAATGATGTTTCAAAAATAAGGAAACATAAAAAGAAAAATATATCACTGATTCACTACCTCCCCCTCTCAGTGATACTTAGATCCTAACTAGGAACTTCACTAAGTGGAAAAATGAGCCTAATTATCCTAAGAGGCCTAATGGGCCTAAGTGGCCAAATGGGACCAATCGGCATAATAGGCCAAAGTTGCATGAGTGACCTAATGGTCCAAATGGGCCTAAGTGTCCTAATGGGCCTAAGAGTCCTAATGGGCCTAATGGGCCTATGTGGCCTAATGGGCCTAATGGGCCTATGTGGCCTAATGGGCCTAATGGGCCTATGTGGCCTAATGGACCTAATGGTCCTATATGGTCTAAGTGTCCTAATGGGCCTAATAGGCCTAATGGGCCTTAGTGGACGAATGGGCCTTAGTGGCCTAATGGACCTAAGGGGTCTAATGGGCCCAATATGCCTAATGGTCCTAATGGACCTGAGTGGCCTGAGTGGTCTAATGGGCATAATGGGCCTAGGAGGCCTAATGGGCCTAAGTGTCCTAATGGGCCTAAGTGTCATAATGGGATTAAGTGGCCTAAGTGGCATAATGAGCCTAATTGGCTTAAGTGGCCAAATGGGACTAATGGTCCTATGTGGACTAATGGGAATAATGGGCCTTAATGGACTAATGGGTCTAATGGGCCGAATGAGCCTAAGTGGCCTATATGGAATAATGGGTCTAATGGGCCTAAGTGGCCAAATGGTCCTAGTGGGACTCAGTGGCCGAATGGGCCTAAGTGGCCGAGGTGGCCTAATCGGCCTAATGGGCACAAAGAGACTAAGTGGCCTAATGAGCTGAATGGGCCTAAGTGGCCTAATGGGTCTAATGGGCCTCAATGGCCTAACGAGCCTGATGGGACGAATGGGCCTAAGTGGCCTAAGTGGCTTAATATGCCTAATGGGCCTAAGTGGACTAATGGGACTAATGAGACTAATGGGTTTAATTGGCCTAATGGGCCTTAGTGGTCTAATGGGCCTAACTAGCCTGATAGGAAAAATTTTCCTAATGGGCCTAAGTGGCTTGATGGGATTAATGGGATTAATGGGCCGAAGTGTCCAAATGAGCCAAATGGGCCTTAATGGCCAAATGGGCATGATAGGCCCAATGGTCCTAACTTGCCTAATGGGACTGATGGGCCTAATGGGATTAATGGGCCTAAGTGACATAATGTTGAATGCATCTAAGTGGCCTAATGGGTTTGATGGGCCTAATGGGCCTCATGGGCTTGATGGGCATAATGGAACAAATGGGCCTAAGTGGCCTCATGGGCTTGATGGGCCTAATGGGATTGATAGGTTTAATGGGCCTAAGTGGCCTAATGAGCTGGATGAGCCTAAGTGGCCTAATGGTCCTCATGGGCCTCATGAGCCTAAGTGGCCTAATGGACCTGATGGGACAAATGGAAAAAATGGGCCTCACTAGCCTCATGGGCCTCATGGGCCTAATGATTCTAATGGGCCTAAGTGGTAAGTGTGTTAATGCGCTGAATGGGACTAATGGACCTAATGGGCCTAATGGGTGTGATGAGTTTAAATGGCCTTTGTGGCATAATGGGCCTAATAGGCCTAAGTGTCTTAATGAGCTGATTGGGCCTAAGTGGCCTTATGGGCCTAATGGGCCTAAGTGTCCTAATGGGCCTAATGGTTCTAAGTGGCCTAATTGGATTGATGGGCCTAACAGGACTAAAGGGCCTTAGTGGCCTCATGGTCCTAATGGGACTAATAGGCCTCATGGGCCTAAGTGGCCTAATGGGCCTCATGGGCCTCATGGTTCTAATGGGCCTGAGTGACTGAATGGGCCAGATGGGCATAATGGACCTAATGGGCCTCAGGGGCTCAATGGGCCTAATGGTCCTAATGGTCCTGATTGGCCTAATGGCCATAATGGTTCTCAGTGGCCTAATGTGACAAAGTGTCCCAATGGGAATCAGTGGACCACTGGGCCTAATGGTCCTAAGTGGACTAATGGGCCTAAGTGGACGGATGGGCCTAATGGGCGTCATAGTCTTAAAGGGCTGAATGGGATGAATGGGCTTGAGGGGGATCATGGTCCCAATGTGCCCAATGGGCCTAAGTGGCCTAATGGGCTTAATGGGTCGAATCGGCCTAAGAAGACTAATGGTAATAAGTGGATAATGGGCCTAATGGGTTAATATGCCTAATGCGGATGCGTGTCCTAATGGGCCTACATGGCCAAATGGGCCTAAGTGGCCTAATCGGGCTAATCGATCAAATGGGCCTAATGGACCAAAGTAGCCTAAGTGGCTTAAGGGCCTAATGGGACGAATGTGACCAATAGGTTTAATGGGCCTAATGGGCCTAAGTGGCCTAATGGGCCTATGTGGCCTAATGGGACTCAGTGGCCAAATGGGGAAAATGGGCCTAATGGGTTTAATGGGCATAATGGGCCTAAGTGTCCTAATGGGCCGAAGTGGACAAATGGGCATAATGGGCCTAAGTGGTCTCATGTGCCTAATGGACTTAATGGGCCTAAGTGGCCTAATGGTGCCAAGTGGCCTAAGCCCACAATCGAATGAATGGGCCTAATGGGTCTAAGTGTCCTATAGGGCCTAATGAGCCTAATAGGCCTAAGTGTCCTAATCATCCTAATCAACCGAATATGACTAATGGGACTAATGGGCCTAAGTGTCCTAATTGGGATAATGGGCCTAATGGGCCTAATTCCTAAGTGTCCTAAGTGGACTAATGGACATAATGAGCCTAATGGGCATAATGGGCCTATGTGGCCTAAGTGGTCTAATTGGACTAATTGGCGAAATGGGCCGAATGGGCTTCAGTGGCTTAATGGGCCTAATTGGCATAATGGGACTAATGGGCCTAGGTGGCTTAATAGGATTGATGGACCTAATGGGTCTCAATGGCCTAATGGTTCTAATGGGCCTCATGGGCCTCATGGACCTAAGTGACCTAATTAGCCTAATGGGACTCATGGGCTTAATGGGCCTAATGGGCCTAAGTGCCCTGATGGGCCTGATGGGTCTCATGGGATGAATGGGCCTAATGGGCCTAATGGTCCTGATTGGCCTCATGGCCATAACGGTCCCCAGTGGCCCAATGTGCCTAGGTGGGCCAATGGGCCTTAGTGGTCGAATGAGCCTAATGGGTCTAAGTTGCCCAATGAACCTAATGGGCCTGATAGGCTAAATAGGAACAATGGGGTGAAGTGGACCAATGAGCCAAATAGGCCTAAGTGGCATAATGGGCTTAAGTGGCCTAATGGGCCTGATGGGCCGAATTGGCCTCATGGGATGAATAGGCCAAAGTGGCCTAAGTGTCCTAATGGGCTTCATGGGCCTAAGGTAGCCTAATGGGCCTAGGGGCTAATAGGCCTAAGTTTCTAAATGGGCAATTGGTCTCCATGGCCTAATGGGCATAATAGGCCTAATGGATATAATAGGCCCAATGGGCATAATGAGCCTCATTGGCTTAATGTCCTAAGTGGCCTAACGGGCCTAATGGGCTTGATGGGCCTAATGGGCCAAATGGTCCTAATGGTTCTAGGTAGTGAAAGTGGCCTAATCAGTATAATGGGCATAAATGGCCTAATGGGCCTATGTGTCTAATGGGCCTTAGTAGCCGAATGGGAATGATAGGCCCAATGGGCCTAATGGGCCTAATGGGACATAGTGTCCTAAGTGGCCTAATGGTCCTAATGGTCCTAATGGGCTTAATGGGCTTAATGGGCTTAATGGGCCTAAGTGGCTTGAGGGGCCTGATGGGCCTAAGTTGTCAAACATGCTTAATGGGCCTAAGTGGTGGAATGGACCTAATGGGCCTAAGTGGTGGAATGATCCTAAGAGGCCTATGTGTCCTAATGGGCCTAAGTGGATGAATGGGCTTGATGGGCCTAGTGGGCCTCAAGGGACTCAAGGTCCAAATGGGCCTAAGTGGCATCATGGGTCTGATGGACCTAATTGGCATAAGTGGCATAATGGACATAATGGGCATAATGGGCTTGATGGGCCTCAGTGGGACCATGGGGCCTGATGGACCTCAGTGGCCTAATGAGCCTCATGGGCCTAATGGGCCTCATGGGCCTAATGAGCCTAATGAGACTCCTAGGCTTAAGTGGCCTAGTGGGCCCAATGGGCCTAAGTGGCCGAAGTGGCCTGATGGGCCTAATGGGACAAAGTGGCTGAATGGTCCTAGTGGGCGTGATGTGCCTAATGGGCCTAAGTGGCCCGATGGGCCTAATGGGCCTTATAGTCATAATGGGCCAAATGCGCTAAGTGGCCTCATAGGCCCATGGACTTGATGGACCAAAGTGGTCTAATGGGCTTAATGGGTCTAATGGGCCTAATTGGCCCAAGTGGTCAAAAGGTCATGATGGGCCTAATGGGCCTCATGGTCCGCATGGCCCTAAGTGACCTAAGTGGCCTAATCGGCCTTAGTGGCCTAATGGGCCTTCTGGGCCTAATGGGCATAATGGGAAGAATGGGCCCAATTAGCCTGATGGGCCTAGTGGTCCTCATGGGCCTAACAGGCCTAATGGGCCTAAGTTGCCGCATGGGCCCAATGGGCATAATGGGCCTAATAGGCCTAAGTGGGATAAGTGGGTCGAAGGGGACTAATGGACCGAAGGGTCCAAGTGGCCTAACAGGCCTAATGGGCCCAATGGGCGCAATAGGACTCATGAGGCTAATTAACCTAATGGGATTAGTGGGACAAATTGGACGAATGGGCCCAATGGGCCTCATGGGACGAATGGACCCAATGGGCCCAAAGGGCCTAATGGGCCTAAGTGGCCTAAAGGGTCTAGTGGGCCTAATTGGATTAATAAGCCTAAGTGGCCTGATGGATTTAATGGGCCTCCTGGACCTCATGGGACTAATGGGCCTCATGGGAATAAGTGGATTCATGGGCACAAAGGGCCTAACATCCTAAGTGTCCTAATGTGCCTGATGGTCCTCCTAGGCATAATGGGCATCGTCAGTGGAATGCAATTCATGGGCCTAATGGGCCTGAAGATCCTAATGGTCCTAATGGTCATCAATGGATTAATGGAAATCAGTGGCCTAATGGGCCTAAGTTCTCTAATGGTCCCAGTGGGCCTAATGGGCCTAATGGAACTAATGGACCTAATTTGCTTATGTGGCCTAAGTGGCCTAATCGAGTTGATCGACTGAATGGCCCTAAGTGGCCTAAGTGGCTTAACAGTTCTAATGGGCCTAATGGGAATAATGGGTTTAATGGGCCTAATGGGTCTAAGTGTCCTAATGGGCCTAATGGGCCTAATCGACCAAATGGGCCTAATGGGCCTAAGTGGTCTAATGGTCTTAATGGGCCTATGTTGTCTAATGGGCTAAATAGGCCTACGTGGGAAAATGGGCCAAATGGGCCAAATGGGCCAAATGGGTTTAATGGGCCTAAGGGGCCTAAGTGGTCGAACGGGCCTAATTTTCCTCATGGGACTAACTCACCTAAAGGGCCTAATGGGCCTACGTGGACTACAGGGCCTAATGGGCCCAAGTGGCCTAATCCCTCTAATCGAATGAATAGGCCTAATGGGCCTAATGGGTTGAAGAGGCCCAATGGGCCTAATGGATCTAATGGGAAAAATAGGCCAAAGTGACCAAAGTGGCCTAATCGGCCTCATCGACCGAGTGGGACTAATGGAAATAATGGTCCTAATGGGCCTATGTGGGCGAATAGGCCTCATTGACCTAATGGGCCTAAGCGGCCGAAATGGCCTAATGGGCCTAAGTGGCCTAATGGGTCTTAGTGGCCTAATGGGACTAATCGGCCTAATGGGGATTAGTGGCTGAAATTACATAATGGGCCTAAGTGGCCTAATTGGCATAATGGGCCTTAGTGGCCTAATGGGCCTAAGTGGCCTATCGAGCCTAACTAGCCTAATGGGCTTACGAGGCCTAATTGGCCTAATGGACATAATGAGCCTAAGTGGGATAAGTGGCCTAATGGACCTAATCAGCTTAAGTGGACTAATGGGACTAAGTGGCCTAATGAGCCTAATGGGTCGAAGGGGCATGAGCGGCCTAATGGGATTAATGGGCCTTAGTGGCCTAATGGGCCTAAGTGTCATAATGAGACTAATGGACATAATGGTCCTTAGTGGCCTAATGGGCCTAATGGGCCAAATGGTTCTAACTGGCCTAATGGGCCTGATGGGCCTAAGTGGCCTAATGAGACGAATGGGCCTAAGTGGCCTAATGGACCTAATGGGCCTCGGTGGCCTAATGAGCATAATGGGCCTAAGTGGTCTAATACGTTGAATAGACCTAAGTGGCCTAAGGGGCCTAATGGGCCTAATGGGCCTTATGGGCACGATGAGCCTAATGGGCCTCATGGGCCTAATGGTCCGAAGTGGCCTAATGCGCTGAATGGGCCTAAGTGGACTGATGGGCCATATGCGCATAATGTATCAAATGGGCCAAAACAGCCTAATGGGCTTGATGGGCTTGATGGGTCTAATGGTTTTATGTGGCCTAATGAGCTCAATGTGCCTAAGTGGCCTAAAGGGCCAAATGGGTGTGATGGTCCTTATGGGCCTAAATGGCCTAAGGGTCTGATTGGCCAAATGGGTCTAATGGGCCTAATGGGCCTCAGTGGCCTTTTGGACTCATGGACCTCATCGGCCTAATGGGCCTAAGTGGACCAATGGGCCTATAGGGCCTAATGGGCATTAGTGGCCTAATGGGACCAATGCACCTAATGGGCGTAATTGTCCTAATGGCCCCGATGGGCCTAATGGGAAAAATGAGAGTATCTGGCTTAATGTTCTTAAGTGGCCTCAATGGCCTAGTGGGACTAAGGGGCCTGAGTGGCCTAATGAGTGGAATGGGCCTAAGTGGACTAATGGTCTTAATGGTACTAAGTGTCCTAATGGACCTAATGGGCCTAAGTGTTCTCATGTGCTTGATGTGCCTTAGTGGACACATTGCCTAATGGGCCTAAGTGGCCTAGTGGCCCTAAGTGGCATAATGGGACTAAGTGGCCTAAGTGGCCTAATTGTCCTAAGTGGACTAATGGGCCGAATGGGCCTCAGCGGCCTAATGGGAATAATGGGACCAATAAGACTAAGTGTCCTAAGTCACCTAATGGCTCTAATGGGCCTAGTGGTCCTCCATGAAAAAATGGGCCTAATGGTCCTAATGTGCCTAACTGGCCTAAGGGGCCTAATGGGCCTAAGTGTTCTAATGAGTTGAATGGGCCTAAGTGGACTAATGGGTCTAATGGGAATGAGTGTTATAAATGTCCTAATTGGACTAATGGGTTGTAGTGTCCTAATGGCCCTAATCATTCTAATGGTTCTAAGTGGTAAAAATTGCCTAATGGGCCTGAGTGTCCATATTGGCATAATGGGCCTAAGTGGCCCCATGGGCCTAAGTGGCCTGATTGGCCTAAGTGGCCTAATGGTCCTAAGCGGGCTAATTAGACTTAGTGGATTCATAGGTTTGATGGGCCTAATTGTCCTAATGGGCCTTAGTGGACACATGGGCCTAATGGGCCTAAGGGGCCTAAGTGGCCTAATGTGCCTAAGTGGCCTAATTGGCCTAAGTGGACTAGTGGGCCTAATGAGCCTTAGTGGCCTAATGGGCCAAATAAGCCTAAGTTTCCTAAGTGTCCTAATGGCCCTAATGGGTGTAAGTGGCCTAATGGGCCTAATGGGCCTAGTGGGCCTTAGCGGCCAAATGGGCCCAATGGTCCTAATGTGCCTAAGTGGCCTAATGGGCCTAATGGGACTAAATGGCACAATGAGTTGAATAAGCCTAAGTGTCCTAATGGGATTAATAGGCCTTAATGGCCTAATGGGTCTTCGTGGCCTAATTGGCCTAATGGGCCTGAGTGGCCGAAATGGCCGAATGGGCGTACTGGGCCTGATGGGCCATGATGGTCTAATGGGCCTAATCGACCCAAGTTGCCGAAATTGTCAAATGGGCCTAAGTGGCCTAATTGGCATAATGGGCCTAAGTGGACGATTGTGCCTAAGTGGCCTAATGGGCCTAATGGGCCTAAGTGGCCTAATGGGCCTAAGTGGGATAATGGGACTAAGTGACCTAATGGGATTAATGGGCTTAAGTGGCATAATGGGCCAAATGGTCTGATGGTCCTAATGGGTCGTAGTGGCCTAATGAGCCTAATGGGCTGAATGGGCCTAAGTGGCCTAATGGGTCTAATGGGCCTTAGTTTCCTAATGAGATGAATGGTCCTAAGTGGCCTTACAGGTCTTAGTGTCCTAATAGGCCTAATGAGACCAAGTGGACAAAGTGGCCTAATGGGCCTAATGCGCATAAGTGTCCTAATGAGACGAATGGGCCTAAGGGGCCCAATGGGCCTAAGTGGCCCAATGGGAATGATGGGTCGAATGGGATTAATGTTCCTAAGTGGCCTAATGAGACGAATGGGCCTATGTGGCCTAATGGGCTTGATGGGTATAATGGGCATAATGGGCCGAATTGGCCTAAGTGGCTCATGGGCTTGATGGGCCTGATGGGCTTAAGTGGCCTAATGAGATAAATGGGCCTAAGTGTCCTAATGGTCCTAATTGGCCTAATGGGCCTAATGGGACTAAGTGGCCTAATGGGGCTGATGGGCCAATGTGCCCAATGGGCCTCACTAGCCTCAGGGGCCTAATGGGCCTAAGTGGCCTAAGTGGCATGATGGGCCAAATGGGCCTGAGTGTCCTAATGTGCCTAATCTGCCTAATGGGCCTAATGGGTGTAATGGCCCTAAGTGGCTTAATGGGCCTATGTGGCCTCAATGGCCTAATGGGCCTAAGTGGCCTAATGCATTGAATGGGCCTAAGTGGCCTAATGGTCCTAATGGGATTGATGGGCCAAATGGGCCTCGGTGGCCTCATTAGCCTAATGGGCCTAAGTGGCTAAAGTAGCCTAATGGGCCTCTTAGGCATAATGGGCCTAAGTGGCCTAATGGGCATGATGGTCCTAATGGGCCTAATTGGTATAATCGGCCGAAAGGCCATAATGAGCCTCAATAGCCCAATGGGCCTAATTGGCCTCATAGGCCTAATGTGAAGAATGGTCCTATATGGCCTAATGGGCCCAATGGGCATAAGAAGCCTAATGGTCTTAATGGGCCTAATGAGCCTCATGGGACTAATGGTCCTAAGTGGCATAATTGGGCTAATTGGCATAATGGGCCTACGTGGCCTAATGAGAATAATGGGCCTAATGGACCTCAACGGCCTAATGGGCCTGATAGGCTCGATGGGAAAAATGGGTATGATGGGCCTAAGAGGCCTAAGTGGACTAATGGGTCTAATGGGCCTGATGTTCTTAATAGTTCTAAGTGGATTAATGGGCCCAATGGGACCAAATGGATTGATGGGACAAATGGGCCTTAGTGGCGGAATGGGCCAATGTGTCAGAATTGGCCGAATGGGCCTAAGGGGCGTCAAGGTTTGAATGGGCCTCATGGGCCAAATGGGCCTAAGTGGCCTCATGGGCCTAATGGAACTAATGAACATAAGTGGCCTAATAGTCATAATGGGCCTAATGGGTATCATGTGACTAAGTGTCCTTGTGGGCCTAATGGTCTTAATGGGCCTAATGGGCCTTCTAGGCTCAAGTGGCCTAATGGGCCTAGTGGGCCTAATTGGACAAATGAGCCTAATGGGCCTATGTGTCTGAATGAGCCAAGTGGGCCTAAAGGGCCCAATGGGCCTAATGGGCCGAAGTGGTCCGATGGGCCTAATGGGTCTAATGGGACTAATGGGCCTAAGTGGCCTCATGGGCCCAATGGGACTAATGGGCCTAAGTGACCTAATGGGCCTAATGGTCCTAAGGGGCCTAATAGACTTAATGAGCCTAAGTGGCCTGATGGGGCTGATGATCCTAATGGGACTCATGGCTTCAAGGACCTAAGTGGCCTAATGGTTCTAATGGGCCAAAGTCTCCTAATGGGCCTAATGGGCCTAATGGGCCTAATCGACCTCATGGGCCAAATTGGACTGATGGGACTCATGGGCATAAGTTTCCTCCTGGTCCCAATGGACATAATGTGCCTAATGGGCATAAGTGGCTGAAGTGGGCCTAAAGGGCCTAATGATCTGAATGGGCCTAAGTGGCCTAATGGGCTTAATGGGCCCAATGGGCCTCATGAGACTAAGGGTCCTACTGGGTTGAGTGGGACAAATAGAAAAAATGGGCCTAGTGGCCCTAATGGTCTTAATGGGCCTAAGTGTCCTAATGGGCCCAAGTGGCCTAAACGGTTTAGTGGGCCCAATGGGATTAATGGGCCTAATGGGAATAATGGGCCCAAGTGGGATGATGGTTCTAATGCACCTCATGTGTCTCATGGGACTAAGTGGACTCATGGTCTCAATGGGTCGAATGGGTCGAAGTGTCATAATGGGCCTGATGGGCCTAATAGGCCTCATGGACAGAATACGTCTCATGGGCCTAATGGGCCTGATTGGCCTAATGAGCCTCGTGGTCATAAGAGGATTAATGGTACTAAGTGTCTTAATGGGTCCAGTAGGCCTAATGGGGCTGATGGGCCTAATGGGGGCAAATGGGCTAGATGGACCAAATTGGCCTAAGTGGCCTAAGTGGCCTAATCGGGCTAATCGACTGTATGGGCCTATGTGGCCTAAGTGGATTAACGGACCTAATGCGACTAGTGGGACTAATGGTTTTAATGGGACTAACGGGCTGAAGTTTCCTAATGGGCTTAATGGGCCTATGTTGGCTAATGGGACCAGTGGGCCTAGGTGGCCTAATCGAGCTAATCGACTGAATGGGCCTAAGGGGCCTAAGTGTCCTAAGTGGATTAATGAGCCTAATAAGACTAATGGGTTTAATGGGTCCAATGGTCTAAGTGTCCTAATGGGACTAATGGGCCTATGTGACCTAATGGTCCTAATGAGACTAAGTGGTCTAATTCCCCTAATCGACTGAATGGGCCTAATGGGCCTAATGGTACTAAGTGGCCTAATGGGACTAATGTGCCTTAGTGGCTTAATGGGCCTAATCGGCCTAAGTGGCATAAATGGATTAATCTTCCTAATCAACCGATGGGACAAATGGCCCTAATGGGCCTAAGTGGCCTAATGGGCCTAAAGGGCCAAATGGTCATAATGGGCATAATGGGTCTAAGTGGCCTAAGTGATCTAATCAGCCTAATTGGAAGAATGGGCCTAATGGGCCTAATGGACATATGTCTCTTAATCAGCCTAATCAACCAAATGGGCCTAATGGGCCTAGTAGGACTAAGTGAGGTAATGGGACTAATGAGCCTAATTGGTCTAAGTGGCCTAATCTGCCTAATCAACCGAATGGGCCTAAAGGACCTAAGTGGCCTAATGAGCTTAAAGGTTCTGAGGGGCCTAAGTGGCCTAATCCGGATAATTGACTGAATGGACTAAAGTGGCCAAATCTGGTTAATTAATCGAATGGACCTAATGGGACTAATGGGCCTAAGTGGCTCAATGGGTCTAATGGGTTTAAGTGGCCTAAGTGGCCTAATTAGTCTAATCGATCGAATGGGCCTAATGAGCCTAAGTGGCCTAATGAGCCTAATCGTTCTAAGTGGCGTAAGTGTCCTAATCGGCCTAATCCATCGAATGGGGCTTATGGGACTTATGGGCCTAAGTGGCTGATTGTGCCTAATGGGATTACGTGGCCAAATGGGCCTAATGGGCCTAAGTGGACGAATGGACTTAGGTGGTATAATGGGTCTAATGGGCCTAATGGGCATAAGTGGCATAATGGGCCCAATTGGCCAAAGTGACCTAATGGACCTAAGTGGCTGAATGGGTCGAGTGGTCATAAGTGGCTGAATGGGTGTAATGGACCTAATGTTCCTAATTGGCCTAATGGGGCTAATGGGTGTAAGTGGACTAATGGGCCTAAGTGGTCGAATGGGCCTAGTGTGCCTAAGTGGCCAAATGGGACTATGTGGCCTAATGGGCCTAGTAGTACTAAGTGGCTGAGTGGGCCTATTGGGACTAATTGGCCTAATGGGCCTAATGAGCGTAAGTGGCCTAATGGGCCTAAGTGTCCTAAAGGGTCTAGTGGGCCTAATTGGATTAATGGTCCTAATGGGCCCAAGTGACCTAATGGGTGTAATGGGCCTCATGGGCCTAGGTGGCCTCATGGGCTCAATGTGCCTAATGGGACTAAGTGTCCTGATGGGTTTGATGGGCCTGATGGGCCTAATGGGCCTCATAGGCCTCTTGGGCGAAATGCGCCTCATGGGCCTAATGGGCATGATAGACCTAATGGCCCTAAGTGTCCTAATGGGCCTAATGGGCCTAAGTGCCCTAATGGTCCTAGTGGGCCTAATGGAGCTAATGGGATTAATTGGCCTAAGTGGCCTGATTGGGCTAATCGACCAAATGGGCTTAATGGGCCTATATGGCCTAGGTGGATTAACAGGCATAATTGTCCTAGTGGGACTAATGGGTTGAATAGTCCTAATGGGACTACATGGCCTAATGGGCCAAGGTGGCCTAATCGAGCTAATCGACCGAATGGGACTAAGTAGCCTAAGTTGATTAATGGCCTTAATGGGCTTAATGGGACTAATGGGTCTAATGTGCCTCATGGGCCTCATGGGCCTAAGTGGCCTCATGGGCCCAATGTGCCTAATGGGACTAAGTTTCCTTATGGGATGATGTGCCTCATGGGCCTAATGGGCCTAAGTTCCCTAATGGGCCTAGTGGGCATAATGGGGCTAATGGACCTAATTGGCCTAAGTGGACTAAGTGGCCTAATTGAGCTAATCTACTGAATGGGCCTAATGGGCCCATGTGGACTAAGTGGATTAATGGGTCTCATGGGACTAACAGGACTAATGGGTTGAATGGTTCTAAGGGGCCTACGTGGCCTAAGGGGATAAGGTGGCCTAATCAAGCTAATCAACAGAATGGGCCTAATTGGGCCTAAGTAGCCTAAGTGGATTAATGGGCCTAATGGGATTAATGGGACTAATGGGTTCAATGGACCTAATTAGACTAATGTTCCTACATGGCCTAATGGGACTAAGTGGACAAATGATCCTAATGGGCCTAATGAGAAAAATGGGTTTAATTGGCCAAAGTGGTGTAATAGGCCTAATGGGCCTAATGGGACAAAATGGGCCTAATGGGCCTAAGTGGCATAATGGGCCTAATGGGTCTAATGCCTATGTGGCCTAATTGGCCTAATGGGAATAATGGGCCTAAGTGGACTAAGTGCTCTAATGGTCCTAATCGATCGAGTGGGCCTAATGGCCCTCTGTGGCCTAATGGGCATAAGTGGCCTAATGGGCCTAATGTAACTATGTGGTCTAATCGGCCTAATCAAACGAATGGGAATAATGGGTATAATAGGCCTAAGTGGAATAATGGGATTGATGTGTCTAAGTGGCCGAATATGCCTAATTGTCCGAATGGGCCAAATGGGCCTAAGTGGCCTAATCGACCGAATGGGCCTAAGTGACCAAATCAGTCTAATCAATCGAATGGGCCTAATAGGCCTAAGAAGAATAATGGGGATAATGGCGCTAAGTGGCCTAATGGGCCTAATGGTCCTAATGGGTCTAAGTGTCCTAATCGACCTTATCGACCTAATCGACTGAATGGGCCTAATGGGCCTAAGTTGCCTGATGGCCGTAATGGGATTAATGGGTCTAAGTGGCCTAATTGGCCTAATTTATTGAATGGACCTAATTGGCCTTATGGGACTAAGTGGTTGATTGGGAATAATGGTCCTAAGTGGCCGAATGGGCCGAATCGACGTAATGGGCATAAGTGGCCTAATGGGCCAAATGGGTCGAAGTGCCCTAATGAGCATAAGTGGCCTGATGGGCCAAGTGGGCCTAAGTGGCTGAATGGGCCTAATGTGCCAAATGCACCTAATTGGGCTAATGGGCCTAATGGGCGTAAGTGGCCTAATGGGACTAAGTGGGCAAATGGGCCCAGTTGGCCTAAGTGGCCTAATGGGCCTAAGTGGCCCAATGGGCCTAGTGGGCCTAAGTGGCTGAATGGGTCTAATGGGCCTAATGTGCATAATTTTCCTAATGATACTAATGGTCCTAGGGCATGAGTGGCCTAATGGGACTAAGTGGACTAATGGGCATAGTGGGGCTAAGTGGTCGAATGGGCCTAATGGGCATAATGCACCTAATGGGCCGAATGGGCCGAATGAGCTAAATGGGCCGAATGGGACTAATGGGCCGAATGGACCTAATGGGCCCAATGGGCCTAAGTGGCTATATGGTCTGAATGATCCTAATGGGCCTAATGGGCCTAATTAGCATAAGGGGTTGAATGGGCCTAAGTGGCCTAATGGGCCTAACGGGCCGAATGGGCCTAAGGGGCCGAATGGGCCTAATGGTCTGAATGGGCCCAATGGGACTAATGGTCCTAATGTGCCTAATGGGCCTTAGGGGCCTAATTGGTCTAATCGAACGAATTGGCCTAATGAGAATAATGGGCCTAAGTTACATAATGGGCAGAATAGACCTAAGTAGCTGAATGGGCCTGATGGGCCGAAGTGGCCTAAGTGGCCTAATGGTCTTCATGGGCCTAAGTGGACTAAGGGGCCTAATGGGCCTAACGGTCCTCATGGGCCAAAGTGGCCTAATGGGCCAAAGTGGCCTAATGGACCTCATAGTCCCTAGTGGCCTCATGGGCCTAACTGGCCTAACAGGCCTAATGGGCCTAAGTGGCCGAATGGACCTTAGTGGCCGAATGAGCTTAATGGGATTAATGGGTCGATGGGCCAAATGGCCCGAATGGGCCTAATTTTCCTAAGTGGCCAAATGTGCCTAAGTGTCTTAATGGGCCAAATTTGCCTAATCGGCCTAATGGGCCTAATGAGCCTAAGTGTCCTAATGGGCATAATTGTCTTATTACACCTAAGTGGCCTAATGGGTCTTAGAGGCATGATTGGCCTAATGGGATTAATGGGTCTAGTGTGCCTAAGTGGCCTAATGGGCCTTGGTGGCCTAATTGGCCTAATTGGCCTAAGTGGACTAATGGGATTAATGGTATTAATGGACCCTAGGGGAAAATGGGCCAAATGGGACAAATGGGCCTAATTAGCCTAAGTGTACAAATAGTCCTAATGGGCCTAAGTGGCCTAATGGACCTAAGTTTCCTATTCTGCCTAATGAGTTTAATGGTCCTAAGGGGCCTAATGGGACCAATGGGCCTAAGTGGCCTAATGGACCTAAGTTGCCTATTCTGCCTAATGAGTTTAATGGTCCTAAGAGGCCTAATGGGACCAATGGAACTAATGGGCCTAAGTGGGCTAATGGGACTAATGGGACTAATGGGTCTAAGTGGCCTAAGCGATATAATTGGCTGAATCGACCGAATGGGCCTAATGGGCTTAAGTGGTCTAATGTGCCTAATGGGTCAAAGTGGATGAATATGACTAATCAACTGAATGGGCCTAATGGGCCTTATGGTACAAAGTAGCCGATTGGGCCTAAGTTGCTGAATGTGCATAATGGGCCAAATTGGCATAGTGGGGATAATGGGCCTAATGGGCCTAAGTGGCCGAATGGTCTTGAGTGGCATAATGGTCCTGATGGACCAAATGGGCGTAAGTGGATTGATGGGATGAATGGGCCTAGTGTCTTAATGGGTCGGGTGGTCCTTAATGACCGAATGGGCCAAATGGGCCTAATGCACCTAATTGGCCTAACAGGGCTAATGGGCGAAAGTGGACTAATCGACCTAGTGGGCCTAAGTGGCCAAATGGGCCAAATGGTCCTAATGTGCCTAATGGGCGAAATGGGCCTAAGTGGTTATATGGGTATAAAAGGCTGAATGGGCCTAATGGGCCTTATGGGCCTAATGGGCCTAATGGGCCCAAGTGGCCTCATTGGTCTAAGTGGCCTCATTAGACTAATGGGATTAATGGGCCTAGTGGGCCTAAGTGGCTGAATGGGCCCACTAGGCCAAAGTGGCCCAATGGGCCTAATGGGTCGAAGTGACGTAATGAGCCCAAGTGGCTGAATGGGCCTAATGGGATTAAGTGGGGTAATGCGCCTAATGAGCCTAAGTGTCCCAATGAGCTTAATGGGCCTAAGTGGACTGACGGACCTAATGGGACTTAGTGGCCTCATGGGCCTAAAGGGCCTAATGGGCCTAAATTGACTAAGTGGAATAATGTGACTAATGGTCCTAATGGGCCTAATGGGATGAATGGGAATAATGGGGCTAGTGGGTCTACTGGACCTAAGTGGTCCAATGGGCATAATGGGACAAATGGACCTTATGGCCAAATGGGCCAAATGGGCCTAAGTTTCATAATTGGTTGGATGGGACTAAGTGGCCTAATTGGACTAATGGGCATAGGTGACCTAATGGGCCTAAGTGGCCTAATGGGCCTAATGGGCTAATAGGTCAAAGTGGCCAAATGGGTCAAAGTGGCCTAATGGGCCTAAGTGGCCTAATGAGCCTAGTGGGCCTAATGAGCCTATGTGGCTGAATGGGTTGAAGTGGCCTAATGGGCCTAGTGGGCCTAGTGGGCCTAAGTGGACTAATGGGACTAATGGGACTAATGAGACTATGTGGATTAAGTGGCCTATTGATTCAATTAGGCCAAATGTGACAACGTGGCCAAATGGGCCTAAGTGGCATAATGCACCAAAGTTACTGAATAGGCCTAATGGGATTAATAGTCCAAGTGTGATGAATTGGGCGAATGGGCCAAAGTGGCCTAATGGGCCGAATGGGCCTAATTGGACTAACTGACCTAATGGGCCTAATGGACCTAATGGGCCTAAGGGGCCTAATTGGACAAAGTTTTCTAATCGGCTAACGAACTTAATTGGCCTAATGGGCCAAATGGGTCGAATGGGCCTAAGTGGTCTAATGGGACTAAGTGGCCTTATCGTCCTAATGAGCATAATGGGCCTAGTGGACCTAAGTGGCCTAATGGGCCTAATAGGCCTTAGTGGCCTAATCGGTCTAATATGCCTAAGTGGCCTAATGGGTTTAATGGGCATAACAGGACTAGGGGCCAAATGGGTTGAATGGGCCTAATGGGCCTAATGGGCCTAATGGTCCTAATGGGCCTAATTAACCTAAGTGGCCTAATGGGCCTAATGAGACTAAGTGGCCTAATGAGCCTAAGTTTCCTAATTAGCCTAAGGGGCCTAATGGGCCTAATGGGCCCAAGTGGCCTAATGGGCCTAAGTGGCCTCATCAGCCTAATGGGGTTAATAGGCCAAGTGACCCTATGTGACCGAATAGGCCTAATGGGCCTCAGTGGACCAATGGGCCTAAGTGGCATGATGGGACCAAGTGGCGTAATCAGCCTAATGCTTCTAAGTGGCCTAGTGGGATTAATGGGCCAATGTGGCCTAATGGGCCTAGGTGGATGAATGGGATGAAGTAGTCGAATGGGCTGAAGTGGTTGAATGGGCCTAATGGACATAATGGGCCTAAGTGGTCTAAGTGGATTAATGGGCCAAATGGGCCTAAGTGGCCTAATGGGCCAAATTGGTCTAAGTGGGCAAAGTGGCCTAATGGGCCTAATGGGCCTAATTGGACTATTGGTCCTAATGGGCCTCAGTGTCCTAATAGGCCTAATGGGCCTAAGTGGCCTAATGGGTCGAAGTTGCCTAATGTGCCTCATTGGCCTAATAGGTCTAATGGGCCTATGTGGCCTATGTGTCCTAATGGACCTGAGTGGCCTAATGGTCCTAATGGCCCTCTGTGGCCTAATGGAATTAATGGGCCTAAGTGGCCAAATGAGCCAAATGGTCTTAAGTTTCCTAATGGGCCTTAGTGGCCCAATGGGCCTCAGTGGCCTAATGGGCCTCAGTGGCCTAATGGGCCTCAGTGGCCTAATGGGCCTCAGTGGCCTATTAATCCTAATTGGCATAAGTGGCATAATGGGCCTAATGAGCCTAGGTGGCCTAATGATCCGAATGGGCCTAAGTTTCCTAATAGGTTTAATGGGACTAATTGGCCTATGTGGCCTAATGAGTCTGATGGGCCTGATGGGCCTGATGGGCCTAATGGGCCTAAGTGGCTTGATGAGACAAATGGACCTAAGTGGTCCAATCGGCCTAATGAGATGAATGGACCTAAGTGGCCTAATGGACCTAATGGTGCTCAAGGGCCTAATGGGACTAGGTGACCTAATGACCCGAATGGCCCAATGTGGCCTAATGGGCCTGATGGGATTAATGGGCCTAAGTGGCCTGATGGGCCTGATGGTCTTGGTGGCTCGAATGGGCCTAAGTGTCCTAATGAGATTAATTAGACTTAGTGTACTAATGGGCCTAATGGGACTCATGGGCCTAATGGGCCTCATGGGACTGATGGGACTCATGGGCCTTAGTGGCCTAATTGGCCTCATGGGCCTAATTGGCCTGATAGACCCAATGGGCCTAATGGGAATAAGAGGCCTAAGTGACATAATTGGCCTGATGGTACTAATGGTCCTAATGGGCCTCACTAGTCTAAGTGGCACAATGGACCTCATGGGCCTAGGTTTCCTAATGGGTTGAGTGAGCCTAATGGGACTAAGGGGCCTAATGGGCCTGATTTGCCAAATGGGCCCAATGGACCTCAATGGTCGAATGTGCCTAATGTGCCTAATGGGTCTCATAGGCCCAATGGGCCTAATTGGAACAAGTGGGCCAAAGGGACAAATGAGCCTAATGGGCCTAAGTGGCCTAATGGGCCTGATAAGTCTAATAGGGAAAATGAACGTAAGTGGTCTAAGTGGCCTAATGGGAATAATGGTCCTAAGTGGACTTGTGGGCCTATGTGGCCTAATGGACCTTATGGGCCTAATGGGCTGAATGTACCTTAGTGGCCTAATGGGACTAATTGGTCCAATAGGCCCAATGGGCATAATGGGCCGAATGGGACGAATGGGACTAAGTGGATTATTGGGCCCAATTAGACTAATGGGCATATTGGACCTAAGTGGAAGAATTGGCCTAATGGGCCTAAGTGGCCTAATGGGCCTAAGTGGCATCATGGGACTGATGGGCCTAAGTGGACTGATGTTCCTAATGGGCCTTAAGGGCCTCAAGGGCCGAAGTGGCTTAACGGTCCTGGTGGGCCTAATGAGCCTAAGTGTCCAAATGGGCCAAATGGTTTTAAGTGTCCTAATTGGATGAATGGGCCTAATGTAACTAGTGGTCCTAATGGGAGTAATGAGCCTAAGTGGCTTAATTTGCATAATCGATCAATTGGGCCTAAGTGGCCTAATGGGCCAAATCGACCTAGGTGGCTAAATGGGTCTAATTTTCCTAGGTGTCCGAATGGGCCTAATAAGCTGGATATGTCTAAGGGGCACAATGGGAATCATGGGCCTAAGTGGCCTAATGGGTCGAATGGGCCTCAGTGGCCAAATGGGCCAAATGGGCCCAAGGGGACTAATGGGCTTAATGGAATTAACGGGCCTAGGTACCAAATAGGCCTATTTGGCCTCATGGGACTAATGATCCAAATAGGTCTAAGTGACCTAATGGGCCTAATGGGCCTAAGTGGCCTAATCGACCAAATGGACTTAATAGTCCAAATGGGCCCAATGGGCTTAATGATCCTAAGTGGCCTAATGGACCTAAGATTCCTAATGGGCTTAAGTGGCCTAATGGGACTTGGTGGCCTAATGGCCTTAATTGACTTAATGTGCCTAGGGAAAAAATCGGCCTAATGGGCTGAATGGGCCTCAACGGCCTAATGAGCCTAAGCGGCCTAATGGGCCTAAGTGGCCTAATGGGAGTTGTGGGCGTAATGGGTGTAATGGGTGTAAGAGACCTAATGGGCCTAAGGGGTGTAATGTGCATAAGAGGCCCAATGGGCATAAGTGGCCTAATGGGCCCGGGTGGCCTAATGGCCTTAATGGGATTAATGGGCCTAGGGCCCAAATGGTCCTAATTGGCCTCAGGGTCAAAGTGGCCTAATGGGACAAGGTTTCCTAATCGACCTAATGGGAATAATGGGCCCAATGGGCCAAATGGGCCAAATGGGCCTAGGTGGCCTAATGGTCCTAATGGACCTAATGGGGCCTAATGGGCCGAATGGACATAATTGGCCTAAGTGGACTAATGGTCCAAAGTGGACTAATGTTCCAAAGTAACCTAATTGACCTAACATGATTAATGGGACTAATGGGCCTAATGGGCCTAATTGGCCCAATTGGCCTAAGTGGCCTAATGGGCCTATGTGTCATAATTGGCATAATGGGCTTAGGGGGCCTAGTGGGCCTATGTGGACTAATGTGCCTTAGTTGCCTAATCAGCCTAATGGGGATAAGTGGTCTAATGGGACCAAGTGGCCTAATGGGCTTAAGGGGCCTAACGAGCCAAGGGGCCTGATGGGCATAATGGTCCTAATGGGACGAATGGGCCTAAGTGGCCTAATGGGGCTAAGCATCCTAATGGGCCTAAGTGGCCTAATGGGTGTAATGGGCATAATAGGCGTAACAGGCATAATGGTCCTAAGGGGCCTAATGGGCCTAAGTAACCTAATGGTTCTAGGTGGCCTAATGGGATTAATGGGGTTAACGGGCCTAGGGACCAAATGGTCCTAATTAGCCTCAATGGACTAATTGGTTTAATGGGCCTAATGGGTCAAAGTGGCCTAATGGGACAAAGTTTCCTAATTGGCCTAATGGGCGTATTGGGCCTAATGTGGCTTGGGGGCCTAATGGTCCTAATTGGTGTAAGTGGACTAATGTTCCAAAGTGGCATAATGGTCCAAAGTTGCCTAATTGGCCAAATGGGATAAATGGGCCAAATGGGCCTAATTGGCCTAAGTGGCCTATTGGTCCTAAGTGGCCTAACCAGCCTAATGGGATTAATTGTCCTAGTTGGCCTAAGTGGCCTAATGGGCCTTAGTCTCCTAATCGGTCAAATGGGGCTAAGTGGCCTAATGGGCCTAAGTGGCCTAATGGGGTTATTGGGCTTAACGATTCTATGGGAATAATTGGCATAATGGACCTAATGGTACGAATGGGCCTAATTAGCCTAAGTGGCCTAATGTGACTAATGGTACTAAGTTGCCTAATCATCCTAATGAGATTAATTGGCCTAAGGGGTCTAATGGGATTAATGGGCCTTGTGTTCCTAATGGGCCTAAGTGGCCTAATCGGCCTAACAGGTTTAATGGGACCAGTGGGCCTAAGTGGCCTAGTGGGCCTAATGGGCCTATGTGGCTTAATCAACCTAATGGGCCTAAGTTTTCTAATAGGACTAAGTGTCCCAATGGGCCTAATGGACCTAAGTGTCCTAAGTGGCCTAATGAGACTAATTGGCCTAAGTGGTCGAATGGGATGAATGGGAATAAGTGGCTCAATGGGCCTAATGGGCATAAGTGGCCTAATGGGCCGAATGGTCCTAAGTGGCCTGATGGGACTTAAGTGGTCTCATTGGCCTTAGTGGCCTAGTGGGACTCAGGGGCCTGACAGGACCAATAGACTCAATGGGCCTAATGGGCCTAATGGGCCTAAGTGGATGGATTATCCAAATGGGCCTAAGTGTCCCAATGGGCCTAATGGGTTCAATGGGACTAAGTGTCCTAATGGGTGTAATGAGAAAAGGTGTCCTAATGGGCGTAATGGTCCTAGGTGGCCTAATGAGCCCAATGGGCCTAAGTGGATTAATGCATCAAATGAGTCAATTAGGCTGAATGGGCCTAAGTGGCCTAATTGGATTAAAGGGCCTAATGTGCCAAAGTGGCCTAATGGACTTAAGTGTCCGAATGGGCCTTTGTGGCCTAATGGGGCGAATTTTCCTAAGTGGATAAATGGGCCTAAGTGGACGAATGAGGCTAATGGGCCTAAGTGGCCGAATGGTCTTAAGTGGCCCAATGGGCCTAATGGGTGTAAGTGGAATAATGTGCCTAATTGTACTAATGGGATGAAGTTGCCTAATGGGCTTAATGGTCCCAAGTGTCTAAATGAGCCAAATGGGCAGAAGTGGCCCAACTGGCCCAATGGGCTAAATAGGCTGAATGGGCATAAGTGACCTAATGGGATTAATGGTACTAAGTGGCCTAATAAGAATAATGGGTCTAAGTTGCATCATGGTCCTAATGGGACTAAGTGGCCTAAGTGGCCTAATAAGCATAATCGACTGAATGGTCCTAAGTGGCCCAATGGGCTCAAGTTTCCAAATGGGTCTATTGGGCCTTACTGGCCCAGATGGCCTAATTTCCCAGAGTGGCCTAATGTTCATAGTGGAACGAATGATGTGAATGGGCCAAATAGGCTTAAGTGGTATAATGGTCCTAATTGATATAATGGCCCAAAGTGGCCTAATGGTCCTAAGTGTCCGAATGAGCCTAAGTGACCCGAATGGGCCTAATGGCCCGAATGGCTTAATGACCAAATGGGAATAATGTGCTAAATGGGACTAATGTGATAAAGTGGCCTAATGTTCCCAATGGGCCTAATGGCCAAAATTGGCCTAATAGGACGAATGGTCCTAATGGCCTGAATGGTTTGAATGGGCCTAATGGGCCCAAGTGGCCTAATGGAGCTAATGTACCTAACAGGTCTAAGGGACCTAATGGTCCTAATGGGACGAATGAGCCTAATGGTCCTAAGTGGATGAATGAGCATAATGGGCCTAAGTGGCCTAATGGGCCTAATGGGCCTAATGAGACTAAGTGGACCAATGAGCCTAATAAGCCCAAGTGGGCCTACTGGTTCTAATGGGATTACTAGGCCTAATGGTCCTAATGGGCATACTGGGACTAATCGGCCTACTGGGCCTACTGGGCCTACTCGGCCTACTAGGCCTAATGGGACTAATGGGACTAATGGGCCTAAGTGGCGTGATGGGCCTAAGTGGCCTAATGGGCATAAGTTGCCTAATGGGTCTAACGGGCCTAAGAGGCCTAATGGGTCTAATGGGTCTAAGTGGCCTAATGGGAAAAAGTGGAGGAATGAGCCTAATGTTCTTAATGGTAATAATGGGCTGAAGTTTCAAAATGCGCCTAATAGGCCTAAGTGTCCTAATGTCCCTAATGGGCCTAAGTGGACTCATGGGCCTAATGGGCCTCACTGGCCTAATGTAACGAACTGAATCTGGTCTCCATCAAAACTGGCACCATACCCAGCTCGTGACAAGGCCCAAAGGGCGTTCCTGATCCCCACAGGCTGGCAAAAGTTCCTGGGTATGATAAACTTAAAATTGGTAATGATTTACCCGAGTTTATAAACTTAGAACAAAAAATGAATCCAATAAAATGAATCTAGATTTTTCAAACAAAATCATCTTTTACAAAATTTCAGAATTGAATTACACAATTTGAAACAGATTTCAAAGACCATTACCGAGGTGAAAACCCAAAAATGACAGCCTAAGAACCTCCTTATGGAAAGAGGCACCACCCTCAAGCCATCTCCACAACACTTAATCAAGAAGTACTGCTAAAAACCCAAACCATTGGCACAAAAGCTGTACCCAAACCGGAGACAACAAAATAAGAAATTCTACTTACACCCAAAGGTGTAATTAGGGTGTGAGAAAAATCTCAATAGGATACCACCACTAATAGATTCCATGTGATAGACATTCAAATATGAAAAGATTTAAAGTTTTGGTAAACAAGAAATGCTAGTTACAATTTCCAAAGGACGCAACTCTAAATAAAAATAGTTTTCAAGTGGGATATTTTTAAGAATCGAAAATTTTAAATAATATACCAAAGCTATTGGATTTTTTCATCCAATCATACTCTATGAAGATAGTAAGAATAAATCATCCAATGAGCACAAGCAATGGGAAAATAACACCTAAGCACTAGCTCGTTGTGAGTCCCAGGTACCTCGTATCTCCGTGAAAGTAACCATCGAAAATATCTATTCTCGTGCATGAGCCACTAGTAGGGAACTGACCCATAACCTAGTGGTCCCTCATCATCATCATCATAATAATCAAGTTTATTTAGTGTTGTAAGCATCAAACTTGCTACGTGAAACTAAGGCCAAACCCCACGGGATCACTAGCATATTAGTACACGTCCACCCATCTAGATACCTGGGTTTCCCTCTTGTGATCAAACAAGTTCAAAAAGCCATGAAATATAATTTTCACCTATAAATACCACTTCCACATCACACATTCACCAAACAGAACACATATACATCACACAAGTCACATCATCCCAATTTTTATTCAAATTGATTTTGAAATCAAACTCACACCAAAATAGGCGACAACACTTTTCACATATCTTTAACACTTCAAAAAATCCATTAAAAAAATTTGAAAAACCTTTCCAAGATATTACAATTCACATAACAGCCCACACAAATAACACATAATACTTATTTCATCGAAAAAAATTCATTTTTCACATCACACTCACACAAAACAGCCCACAACCATGTTTCGCACCTCTCTTGCCATTTGATAAAACATTTTAGCACTTTATAAAACATTATAAAAATGTTTTACATCTTACATCACCACTTTACCTTTCAAAACCCCATATTAGCTGAACACAATCACCAAACAGCACATATACACCCTTTTCCCACTTTGTTTAACCAAATAAAACATTTACCATTTTCATAAAACAAACCCAAGGGGTGTAACTATGTCTTGCACACAACACCCATTTCAAAACCCTCTATCAAGTCAAAAATGACACCAAGACCCTACCAAATTAGAAATGGGAAGCCCTTGAAACATTTATTAAACCATTCTCAAGTTATATAAAATCATCCCAAATAATACCACAAAAGATACCCATGAAAATTACACATTTTCATAAAACACTTTCAAGGAGTGGAACAAGGTTTTACACATAACACCCATTCAAAAACCCCCTCTTGAGGCCCAAATGACACCCAAGCATTAAAAAACCAGAATTGTAAGCCCCTTTCAACACTAATAAATCACTTTCACATGTCATAAAATACACCCAAATATTATCCCAAGAGTCACACATGAAAAGAACCCAATTTCAAGCTAAAATCCAACTATAAAATTAAATGCTTAACCAAATCCATCAAAAACAATTTTCACACCACACACAACATATTAGGAACATGAAAAATAAGTAAATCAAGCATTATAACTCATCAAATAATGTATACATATGGAATCACTGATCTTTTGTGTCGAAACCCTCAAAACTTGGTGTGAAACATCAATCGCACCACCGCCGCACCAAAAAGGGGTGAAAACCAACCATAAACCACAATATTTCACCAAAAACACCACTGGTTAAACCCTAGGTATGAACCCTTGATATTGGACACATTAGAACTTCAAGAAAGGGTGAAGGAAACCCTATGGAAAGGGAATAAATCAAAGAGAGGAAGACTTAATTGCATGGATTTGATGTTTCCCCTATTAATTATCCCTTAAAAGTTGAGGTCCAAGGGAGAGTGAGCGACCTTGGAGGATTTCCATGGAGACAGGGAACGAAATTGGGAATAATGGGGAAGATTTGGGTTTATTCTGGAAGGGAAAAGTTGGAATTTCAAAATGTTTTTAATGACTTGGATACCCTTGCACAGTTTTTCGGCACGGTTTAGTAAACCATGCGGTAAAATTGTGCGACCTATTCTGGGCACCCAAAAACCTTCCATAATCCTAAACATTTTGGGGGGTCTAAGGTAGAAACCAAGGTGGAAATATAGTCCAAGGTTAGGGGAGAAAAATTCCCAAAACAAAGCACTCTTTACAACCCAAAACTCATCCAACTCTTGGGTACAAACCACCTCAACAACTTCCCCCACAAGTTGTGCCACTAGGAGTGTCACTAATCCAACTCCAAAACACCACAACCTCACACCATACCTTTTAAAAAAGAGGATTCCAATTACCATACAATACCCCCAAGACCAAGTTCATAGGTCAAGAACATTAGACACTAAAATTCCAAACCCAGAACACCTGAAAACCAAGGGAAAGCTGAGAACCAAAAGAGAACTTTGAAAGAAGCATGGAATTGAAAATATGGGTGTGAAAATTCTCCCCACCACAAAGATTTCTTCCCCTGGAAAGCCACAAAAAGGACAAAAGCAAAAACCGAACCAAACTGATAAACCAAGATGGAATCCCCTACCAAGTTTTTCCCCCAAAGGCCAAAACACCTCCAATGATTAGTTAAATAAGGAATACCCTCACAACCAAAACATACATCACTTTCCTAAAATGATCAAGAAAATTCATATTTTATCCCAAATTAAAAATACTCAAGCCCTATTTGAACAAGATTCCAAAAATTTACCCAACTGAACAACAACAACAAACAGGGTTACACAAGCATTGCTTTAACCAAACTGTTGGGTGTTCTCCAATCCCGACATTTACCCAAGGAAGATGTAGGTAGTTATATAGATCCAAAAAAGACTACCTACAGCCAATCCAAGAATAGAGACCAATCTGAGTTACTAGTATTTGGAGACACAATTGGGCTCCCCACCATAAGAGACAACTTGAATTTTCTTGAGACAAGATCGGGAAACTAATAGGGGGAGGCCCGAATGGACTCCCCGGCATAAGGGGTAGACTTCCATTCGAAATTTCTGAAGGAACACACATGAGAATCATAGTGGGTATCCTCACCATAAGAACCAACCATCTTAACTGACCAACATGGTCCATCACAGGAAGAACCCAAATTTAAAGAGTTGGAACAGTCTCACAGTCAATCCTCACAGTTCGGGAAAATGTGTGCTAACCATGTGGATCCTTATAATTTCATGGTTTTCTGGGGAATGGTTACTAGTAACCATGCGAAAACCATGCACTCAACCTCTCTAGCCAAATTTTAAACCTTTCTCTAAAAACTCTTTGAACGACCCTGGGATTTCTGCTGACTACGCGTCATCTTCTCTCTGAGAACTATGGCTGGAGGTCAAATGGTTGAAGCATCTTCAGCATCACAGTTAGGCTTTGGAAACCGTTGAATAGAACTTCTTCTTCTGGTGCTACAAAAAAATACACCACAAACCCTGATGGGTTTACCAAGACATAACACACTCCAAAACTCACTTTACCCTAACCCTAAATTTCACTGAAACAAGGGCTTAGAGGATGCACACACATCACACCTTGTTTATTTGGGTGAGAAACAAAAAAAGGAAAGGAAACATATAAACACATTCCTCTAAAAGAGAATATTTTGAAGTTTTTATAAGGGATACATACTCCCAACATAACATAGACTCTAAGAGGATTGTAAAACCTTCACCATTATAGTCAAACAAGCACATGACATCACAAGGCATCACCAGACATGACCATTGTGACTGATAGGAACAATACAAGGAAATGGATCTTATACCAAGTCCTAAACATCACACGATTCTAGAAAGTGGCCATAATATCTACCCATGAACAGATTTACTACGCTATTGTTTTAACATGAACTCCTACTTTGAAGAGACTATGAAGGACCTAGAGGCCCTCTTAGACACCATCCAGATACTCATCCATACTAACAACCCTAGACCACTTCCACATTAGATGAATCAAGTAGTTTAAGAAACTAAGGTCTCTTTCATCTTTCCACAATCACTCTCCCACTACAAAAGGGTCCAAAAAACCAATAAAGGAAATGGTTTAGAATCAATCTCCAAATATTAAGAAAAATATTCCTTGTATTGATCAACTGGAGGATCTTCCAGCGGAGAAACAATCCGGGTTTCACTTCAGTTGTGCACTAAACCTTAATGGGGGCATACTGTATCCAATAAGAGAACCCAAGGACCCAACCAACCTAGTCTATTGGTCAAGACATACCACAACCTGATCCAAACATATGAGGGGAACCACCGTAAAGGCTTCCCAGAACATTTCTCATGAGAGACCACTAACCGGCCCTTCAACCCAACTTACCAACCAAACACAAACCCAAAACACCGTTCAAACAAGAGGGGTTCTTGGACTCAAAATATCCCACAACATAAACATTTTCATAAACACATATTACAAAACATCCCAAACCATTCCTCAAGACATCATTTTTTCCTTTAAAATCATCTTTTTGAACATAAACGGTTCAGAGGTTAGTGCATCCACCAATGGTACCCCATGGGCTTCACACATTCATATTTCTATGCCACACCGAGGATCCTCCTCATATCTATCATGACACTCATCCAGACATGAAATCAACCATCCATCATCCCATATTACCCAATGCATGTGGTCTCTCATGGAAATACCAAAGGGTAAAACAAAAAATTCTTTCCACTTTTCAAAACCAAAGTAGTTAACCAATACTTCCTTTTTCACAAAACTGCTAACCATGAAATCAAACCCAAATTAAAATTTACCAAAATTTTTAGAAAGGAACAATAATTCAAATTAAAACTCACTTTCAATCTATTCACATCAATTTCAAAACATCTCATCCCATTAAAATACCTTTCAATAGTTTAGAAAATTATATTGGAAATGCTTTTTCAAAACCAACTTTAACATAGTTCATGCTTTCAAAAGAGGTGTAAACACACTATGTTCCCCTTCAAAACAATTCTGAAATTTTAGTTCCACCATTTCAAAAATCAAACCCTTACCACTTTTTAAAAAAATCATTTCACAAAAACTTTTCACTACTTAAAACCATGTCATTTTTTGCTTTAAAACGGAGGGCACAAGACAATGCAAGGGGAAACTAGTTTTGGTGGGTGAATTGGACATATGTTTGGTGGACATACGCCAATCACTTCACTATCACAGTGAGTGTTCTAGGGAAATATCCCCATCTCCACATGGTTTTCCAGTCCCTGTGAGATCATTGAGACTATTAACCCAACTCTCTTTTAATTTCCCCTAATCATCATCAAACCAAGAAAACCAAAGGACTTAGATAAATACAAAATTCCCATGGTGACTCGAATCCCATCATGAGGTGTGCTGGACAGGCACACTACCCATAACCGGAATGTCAAGTCCCAACAATACTATCTCCAGACTATCTCAACTATTCCTCAAATAACATGACCCATAGAGTTAACTTGAACCTTCTTTGATACCATTTTGTCATGAACTGAATCTAGTTGCCAACAAAACTGGCACCATACCCGGCCCGTGACAAGGCCGAAAGGGCATTCCTAATCTCCATGGGATGCAATAAGTTACCAGGTATCATAAACTGAAAATTGGGAATTATTTACCCAAGTTTATAAACTTAAAACAACAAATGAATCCAATAAAATGAATCTGGATTTTTAAAACAAAATCATATTTTAAAAAATTTTAGAATTAAATTAAACATTTTAAAACAATGTTCAAAGACCACTAAAAAGGTAAAAAAACCAAAAATGACATCCCAAGAACCTCCTCATGGAAATAGGCACCACCCTCAAGCCATCTCCACAACACTTCATCATGATGGACTGCTAAAAACCCGAACCATTGACACAAAAGCTGTACCCAAACCCGCGACAACAAAATAAGAAAGTCTACTTACACCCAAAGGTATAAGTAGGGTGTGATAAAAATACCAATATGATACCAAAACTAAGATATTCCATGTGATAAATATTCAAATACAAAAATCTTGCAAGTTTTTGTAAACAAGAAAAGCTAGTTACAATTTCCAAAGGATGCAACTTTAAATAAAAATAGTTCTCAAGTGGTCTATTTTAAAGAATCAACACTTTTAAATAAAATACAAAAGATACTCAATTTTTTAATCCAATCATAAAATATGACTAAGGTAATCCTAAATCATCCAATGAGCACAAGCAATGAGAAAATTACCCCTTGGAACTAGCTTGATGTGGGTCCCAGGTACCTCATATCTTGGTGAAAGTAACCATCACAAAGATCCATTCTTGTGCATGGGCCTCTAGTAGGGAACATACCCATAACCTAGTAACATCACATCATCATAATCATCATAGTTTATTTAGTCTTTTAAGAATCAAACTTTCTATGTGAAACTAAGGCCAAACCCCACGGGATCACTAGCATACTAGTACAAGTCCACCCACCTAGATACCCGGGTTTCCCTCTTGTGATCAAAAAAGTTCAACAAGCCATGAAATATAATTTTCACATGAAAATACCACTTTCACATCACAAATTCATTAAATATCCCACATGTACATCACACAAGTCACATCATCCCACTTTTTATTCAAATTGATTTTGAAATCAAACTCACACCAAAATAGCCCACAACACTTTTCACATCTATTTAACACTAAAAAAACCCTTTAAACAATTTTAAAAAACCTTTAAAAGATATTAAAATTTACATAACAGCACACACACATAACACATAATACTTCTTTCATTGAAAAAAAACATTTTTCACATCACACTCACACAAAACATCCCACAACCATGTTTCACACCTCTCTTTCCATTTGATAAAACATTTCAAGGGGTGTAACTATGTCTTTCACACAACACCCATTTCAAAACCCTATTTCATGGCCAAAATCACACCAAAAACCTACCAAAGAATAAATGGTAGTCCCTTGAAATATTTATTAAACCATTATCAAGTGCAATTAAATTACCCCAAATAATACCACAAGTGATACCCATGAAAAACACACATTTTCATAACACTTTCAAGGAGTGGAATAAGGTTTTACACATAACACCCATTCAAAAAACCCATTTTGAGGCCCACATGACACAAAATCATTAAAAAAATGAATTTTAAGCCCCTTTAAACACTAATAAATCACTTTCATATGTTATAAAATACACCCAAATATTACCCCAAGATTCACACAAGAAAAGTACCCAATTTCAAACTAAAATGCAACTATAAAATTAAACGCTTAACCAAATCCATAAAAAATAGTTTTTTACACCACACACAACATATGAGGAACATGAAAAATAAGTAAATCAATCATTATAACTCATCAAGTAATTTCTATATATGAAATCACCTACCTTTTGTGTCGAAACCCTCAAAACTTGGTGTGATACATCAACCGCACCACCGCCTTACCACAAGGGGGTGAAAACCAACCCTAAACCATAATATTTCACCAAAAAGACCTCTGTTTAAACCCTGGGTATGAACCCTAGCTACTGGAAACATTAGAACTTCAAGAAAGAGTGAATGAAACCCTAGTAAAGGGAATAAATCAAAGAGAGGAAGACTAATTGTCATGGTTTTGATGTTTCCCCATCAAATATCCCTTCAAAGTTGAGGTCCAAGGGAGGGTGAACGACCTTGGAGGCTGTCCATAGAGGTAGGTAATGAAATGGGGGAAGAATGGGGCGGATTTGGGTTTATTTCAGAAGGGAAAAGTTTGAAAATCAAAATGTTTTTAATGACCTAGACACCCTTGAATGGTTTGGCTCAACGGTTTAGTAAACCGTGCGGCCAAACTGTGCGGCCTATTCTGGGCACCCAAAAACCTTCCATAATCCTCCAAATTCAGGGGGGTCCTAGGGGGAAACCAAGGGGGAAAGATAGGCCAAGTATAGGAGAAAAAATTAAAAAAACAAAGCACTCTTTCCAACCTAAAACTCATCCAACTCTTGGGTACAAACCACCTCAACAACTTACCCCACAAGTGGTGCCACTAGGAATGTCACTAATCCAACTCCAAAACACCACAACCTCACACCATCCCTTTGACCAAAGAGGAGGTCAATTACCATAAAATACCCCCAAGACCAATTTTATAGGTCCCAAACACAAGAGACACCAAAATTCCAAACCCAAAACACCGGGAAACCAAGGGAAAGCTAAGAACCAAAAGAGAACTTCGAACAAAGAGTGGAATTGAAAATCCGGGTGTGACACCTAATGAGCCTTAATGCACCTAATGGGCCTAAGTGTCCTAATGGGTCAAAGTGGACGAATGGGAATAATGGGCCAAAATGGACAATGGGCTTAATGGACCTAATGGGCTTAAGTGGCCTAATGGCTCTAATGGTCTTAATGGGACAAAATGGATGAATGGGCATAATGGGACAAAGTTGGAAAATTTTCCTAATGAGCCTAATTGGCCTAATGGACCTGTTGGGCCTAAGTGGATTAATGGGCCAAATGGGCCTAACTGGATTAATGGGACAAAGTGAATGAATGGGCCTAATGGGTCGAATAGGAATAATGGTCCTAATGGGATGAAGTGGCCAAATGGGCCAAATGGGCCTGAGTTGCCTAATGGGCCTAATAGTCCAAATGCGCCTAGGTGGCCTAATGGGCCTAAGTGGCCTAAGTGGCTGAATGGGCCTAATGGGCCTAAGTGTCCGAATGGGCCTAATGGGCCTAAGTGGTCAAATGAGCCTAATGGGACTAAGTGTCTGAATTAGCCTAATGGGCCGAAGTGGCTTAATGGGCCTATGTGGCCTAATGGACCTAATGGGTAAGTGGTCATAATGGGACTAATGGAACTAATGGGCCTCATTGGCCTAATGGGACTAATGGACCTTAGTGGCCCAATGGGCCTAATGGGCCTAAGTGGGCTAATTGGCCTAATAGGCTGAATGGACCTCACTGGACTAATGGGCCTAATGGGACTAAGTGGACTAATGGGCCTAATGGGCCTCATTTTCCTAAGTGGCCTGATGGTCCAAATGGTCCAAATGGTCCTGAGTGGACTCATGGGCCTAATGGGCCTCAGTGTCTAAATGGGCCTAATGGGACGAATGGTCCTAAGTGGACTAATGGGCCTAAGTGGCCTAATGGGGATTAGTGGCCTAATGGGTCTAAGTTTCCTAATGGGATTGATGGGTTGAATAGGCCTAAGTGGCATAAGGGGGCTAAGTGGCCAAATGGGACTAATGGGCCAGATGGGCCAGATGGGCCTAATGGGCCTCATGGAGGTGGCCTAATGGTCCTAAGTGGACTAAGGGACCTAAGTAGAATAATGGGCCTAATGGTCCTAAGTGGACTAATGGGCCTAAGGGGACTAAGTGTCCTAATGGGCCTAAGTGGCCTAATGGGCCTAATGGGTCTAATGTGCCTTAGTGGTCTAATGGGCCTAATGCGCCAAATTTTCCTAAGTGGCATAATGGGTTTAATGGACCGAATGGTCCTAAGTGGCCTAAGCGGCCTAAGAGTCCTATCTGACGTAAGGGGCCTAAGGGGCCTAATTGGCATAAGGGGCCTAATGGGCCTAAGAGGCCTAAGCTGCCTAATGTTCCTAATGGTCCTAATGGGACTAATGGGCCTAATGATCCTAGTTAGACTAATGGGCCTTAGTGAACTAATGGGCCTAATGCCCTGAATGGTCCTAAGTTGCATAATGGGCCTAAGGGGCCTAAGTGACCTAATGGGGCTAAGTGGCTGAATAGGCCAAAGTGGCCTAATGGGCCTAAGTTTCCAAATGGGCCTAAGTGACCTAATGGGTTTAGTGGGACTAATTTTCATAATGGGACTAATGAGATAATTAGCCTAATAGGCCTAATAGGGCATATGGATCTAAGTGGTCTAATGTGCCTAATCCAATTGGATTAATGGACCAAATTGGCCTAATGGGCCTAAGTAGCCTACTGGGACGAATAAACCTAAGTGGCCTAATTGGTATTGTAATGGCATAGACCCTTGTGGTCCATTACTTTATCAAATTCTGGTTTTAGGGGTGACTTGGATGCCATTGGTGAGTTAGGAGGGCGTCGGTGTCCGTGGCGGGGTGTCTCAGCTCCGTCGGTATCTACATGATGACTCACACATCCTCAACTGGGGAGAGCTAGATATCGAGGACAATGCGATGTTTGTAGAGAGATCAATAAGGATCAAGGATCGTGAGGAGAATGTGCTACGTGGATAAAGCATTCCCTTGTTTCATATGTTATAGAGGCATGGTGGCCTTGAGGAGAGTACCTAGGAATGGGAGGCATAGATGCATGCCCAGTACCCAGAGTTGTTTTGAGTTTTGTTTTGTGTTGTTTTGTTGTTGCTATGATGTAATTCTTGACCTTGTTTGCTATGAGATCATTTGTCTACCTTGTTCTCTAAATTAGTGTGAAAAGTCTTGACCATGGGGGGGAGGACCTGATCCCTAATTGAGATGCATTAAGGTGGATGTGATTAAACCTGTGCGAGCGAGTTAGTTCCACCCAAAGCGGATAGTATCTTGAAATGAAGAAAGGGACTCCCTAATATATATGTCTCGATGATTTTACCTTTATGTGTTTATGTGGAAACTTGGGGGAGAAAAGTGGTGGTGTATCCATGGTTGTTCAGGAGATATATGAGGGATGGGTGTTCATAGATATTGAGGTTTGTTCCAACTTTCAAACAACTCTAGGGTGGTTTTTTTCCCTAAGAGGTATCTTACTAGGTGGTTGTTCAAAACCCTATATTCTCATCGCGTTTAGTCTATATTATCAAGGATAAGAATAGTTTGAGAAGTATCTCATGTAATGGCCCAGACCCTCACGGTTCATTACTTTGTCAAATTCTGGTGCTTGGGATGACCTGGACGCCATGGGTGATTCAAGAGGGAATCGGTGTTGGTGGCGGGGTGTCACCATGGTGTTGTCTATCAGTTCCCCTGATCGGTCTCACCAACCAATGCCACACCCGAATAGTTCCACTATGGAGTGTCGGGGTTCATTCCCCTAGTTTTCCCATAACACCTCTTTTAAGTTTTATTACTTGTTTTAAAGTGGTTTAAGGATGTTTAAGCCCATAAATGGTATCTGAAATCCTCTAATGGTGGAGCGACCCCATTTCACACATTTTCCACGTTTCTAGATTATCCCCTCTTACATGTTTTCTCTTTTTAAAGGATATCCATCAAATTGCAGCCATCCACGGTTCTATCTTCACCATATCAGATTAGAATTATTAAATCTAAATTAATTCCATCGTGTGTAACTGCCCAACCGTGTGGTGAAACCAAAATCCACCTTTTAAGCGGTTCGATATTTCATATCCCATAACTCTAATATCTAGCCTTTTATCACACATAGATCTTATTATTCCTTGGTCCATTTCTTTTCCTTGGTGAGCTTGGAGTCCCTCTTTTGGAGAAGAATTGTGCGCCCATGCTGGAGCTCTTCCCACTCATCCTTGAAGACTTAGAGTTTTCTTTTCCTATAATTAAGGCATCCTTAGTTCTTGATGCGAGGATCAAACTTCAATCATTGATCATCCAAGTAGGGTTTTTTCCTTCGTCTCTCTTTACTGTGTATCATGCAGGGTGGGTGTGATAATGTTTCCTTCAGGACGTGGATGAAACCGAACCTTAATGAAGATAATAAACATACCTTTAAAGAATGAAGGGGTGTGAATGATGATGATGTTTTTGTATTCATTTATCATATTTTATTTATTTTTTGAATTGTATGGGCTTATGCCCACTGAAAATTGTGGTTGTTGGTGGTCCTTTCTTGCACACTAATGAACCTCTATTTTTATAGATAATCTTGTGATTGAATGGATGTAACATGGGAACAGGTTAATCACATAAATTTGGTCAATAAAATGGATGACCAATGAATAATAAACCGTGTATGATCACCCTGGTTAATCAAATGGAAATAAGGAACTTTATAAATGGTGTGTCTAAATCTAGAAACTCCCTTGCTCTGTTCTGCTAATAAGCACGTGGTTGTTTTTCTTGATGCTTGTGGGGTGACGTGGATGGGGATGGGATCTCCTGTTGTTCAGTTGTTGTTTTTGGATATGAGGTTGTACGGGGACATATTTTGGGTCTTGTATTGGTTCTAGTACTTTGAGGGATATCACATATCCCTTTTGTTGTCATAACTTTACAAGAGAACTGGGTGTGAATGATTAAATTGTAACTTGGTTGTTTTCCTTAAGTTATTGTCTTGTCTTGTGGATATGCCTATTATTTTTCTGGTAGTGAAGGAATATTTAAACGGAATCACTTGAACATGATAACGGGAATGGGTACACTATGGGATTGTTTTCCAAAAATGGGTTGTGCTTTAGTTGTGGTTGTTGTGTGTTCATGCATGTAGGAATAGTAACGAGGGTGGTTGTGCTTTGGTTGTGTATGGGATGACTATCTGTTTTGGAACCCTTAGGTTGGGATGAGTGTTTTTTAATTATATGTATAAATTTATTTCTTTTTTTTTCTTATTCACACCCCACCCATGTTGAGAACTCCGTGCCGAACACCCCCATTTCATGGGGAAGGGTGTTTTTTCCAACATTATTATGAGTGGTTGGTTATTAGATCCTTTATTATCCCTCTCCCAGGTAGACCAAGACTCTTTGAACAGGTTGTGATAGCCTAAGGTTCAATATATCCCAAAACTCTTTGGGCAGGGTGTGTTGTGGTGGTTGGAATAGGTGTGTGCAGGTAGGTTTGTTTCCCAACTGTCTTTGGGATGAGGCCCAGGTGTCTTTAGGCGTGGTAGTGGTTGTTGTGGCTCAGGTGTTTGCGGGTGTAGTGATGTGCAGTTATTGTGGCCCAGGTATTTGCGAACATAGTGATGTGTGGTTGTTGTGGCCTAGGTGTATGCGGGCAGGATGCGTGGTTGTGGTGGCCGACAAGGTTGTTGTTGGGGAAGCAGTGGGACTATAGTGGAACTTATGGGGGAGGTTTGATGCATAGGATGTCCTAAATAACCATTGGTAAAGTGGTGTGGGGTACCCAAATATCAATGTGCTATTACTATTACTTTACCTAACTTGTGTGATTTGGTGAGTGTGCCTTGGTGAGGCTGGGTAGATAGTTTCCTTACTAGGTGTTTTGGTTATCTCTATTTCTCACGGGGAATTATAATGTCTCCCCACTTGTGCATGAGAGTTTTTGGTTTTCCCTACTGAGTATACCTGTATACTCACCTTATGTATATAAAACTGCTTTCATGTTTCGAGGAGGAATTTTAAGACTGTGCTGGACCTTACTAGCTTGGACGTCAGGATAGTCGTCGTTGATGCCTTTCTTTCTTTTGGTACTTTCCTTTCGAGTTTTCTTGTACATTGTAGCACTTTATTTTGAACATGCATGTGGAAAAAGGGTTTTTTCCTTTACTTTCACTTTCTGTTTTTTGATATGTTAGAGATTTACCATCTTATATCCCGATCCTATAAAATAAAAAGGGAAATGCCTTCCATTTTACGTGATATTATATACCCTTGGTTCTAGTCGCCACTCTGAGGCCTATTGAATGCAGGACTCAAGGGTCATTATCTCTCTTTAAACTTGAAGAAGGAAGGTTCTCGCAATTATCTATCCCTTTCCTCATCTTGGTGAAGGCGGGTCATGACAGGCCTAATGTGCCTCATGGGCCAAAGTGGCCTAAAGGGCTTAAGTGGCCTAATGGGTCTAATGGTCCTAATGGGCCAAATGGACCTAAGTGGCCTAATGGGTCTAATTATCCTAATGGGAATAATAGGATATATGGGCCTAAGTGGCCTAATGGGCCTAATATAATGGGTTTAATGGGCCAAATAGACCTAATTGGACTAATGGGATGAATGGGCCTAATGGTCTGAAGTGAAAAAATGGGCCTAATGGGCCTAAGTGGTCTAATGGGCCAAATAGGCGTAATGGTCCAAATGGGTATAATGGGCCTAATGGACCTAATGGCCTAAGTGGCCTAATGTGCCTAATTAGCCTAATGAATGAACCTGATGGCTCCGCACTCTCCTGGATCCTAATGCTCATACTACCTCCTTATCATGAACCGAATCTGGTCACCGCCAAAACCAGCACCAAACCCGGCCCGTGAAAAAATGGTATCTGAGGAGGTTCTAGTTAACTCTTTGGGTCACGTTATTTGGGGAACATTTGGGATATTATTAAGTTAGGATTGTTGGGACTTTGTGTTTTGGTTATGGGTAGTGTGTCTGATCACCACACCTCAGGACGGGATTCGAGTCGCCAGGGGAAGTCGGGATTTATCTGAGTCCTTTGGTTTTCTTGGTTTAATGATGACTAAGGGAAATGAAAAGAGAGTTGGGTTAATGGTCTTAGTGATCTCACAGGGCCTAGAAATCCATGTTGATCCAATGATATTTCCCTAGAACACTCTCTGTAATGGTGAAGTGATTGACGTATGGCCACCAACCATATGTCCAAGTCACCCACTAGAACTAGTTTCCTCTCACATTATCTTGTGTCCTATAGTTTTGAAATCTTGTAAGTTCAGTTTTAAAGTAGAAATGACATGGTTTTAAGAATCATAAAGTTTTTGTGAAATGATTTTATAATAAATAGGGAATGGTTAGTTTTTTGAAATGGGAGAACTGAATTTTCAGAATTGTATTGGAATGGAAAATGGTGTGATTGCACCTATTTGGAAAGAATGAACTATGTTAAGGTTGGTTTTGAAAAAGTGCTTCCAATAGATTTTTCTAAACTATTGAAAGATGTTTTAATGGGATGAGATGTTTTGAAATTGATGTGAATGGATTGAAAGTGAGTTTTCATTTGAATGATTATTCCTTTCTAAGTTTTTTTGCTAAGCTGTAATTTGGGTTTGATTTCGTGGTTAGAGGTTTCGAGAAAATGAGGTATTGGTTGACAATTTTGGTTTTAAAAAGTGGACAGAATTTTTGTTTTAACCTTTGGTATTTCCATGAGAGACCACATGCATGGGGTTATATGGGATGATGGATGGTTTATGGAATGAATGGATGGATGTTGGGATGGATATGAGGAGGGTGCCTGATGTGGAATAAAAACATGCATGTATGAGGCCCATGGGGTACCATAGGTGGATACACTAACCGCTGAACAATGTTCTTTTCCAAGGAATGTTTTTAAAGGAAAACATTATGTTTTGATAACTGGATTGGGATGGTTTGTATTATGTTTTTTTTTTGAAATGTTGATGTTGTGGAATATTTTGAGTCCAAGAACCCCTCTTGTTTGAACGATGTTTTGGGTTTGTGTTTGGTCGGTAAGCTGGGTTGAAGGGATGGTTAGTGGTATCTTCTGAGAAAAGTTTGGGAAGCCTTTATGGTGGTTCCCCTCATATGTTTAGATTTGGCTGTGGTTTTTCTTAACCAATGGACCAGGTTGGTTGGGTCCTTGTGTTCTCTCTTTGGATAAGGTAAGGGTTAGTGCATAACTGAAGTGAAACCCTGATTGTTTGTCCATTGGAAAATCCTCCAGTTGATTAATGTATCAAATCTTTTCTCGAGATTTGTAGAATGAGTATACACCCTTTCATTTTTGGTATTTAGGATACTCTTGTAGTTGGAGAGTGCTTGTGGAAGGTTAAAAGAGACCATAGTTTCTTATGTTTCCGAATTCATTAATGTGGAAGTGGACTGGGGTTATTAGTGTATGGATGGTGTCTAAGAGGTCCTTTGGGTACTTCATAGTCTCTTTGAAGTAGGAGTTCATGTTAAACTGCCAGTGTGGGAAATCTGGTCATGAGAGGCCATTATGGCCACCTTCTGTAATTGTGTGTTGTTTGTAGACTTGGGCATAAGCGCCTAAGTGGCCTAAAGGGACTAATGGGACCAATGGGCCTAAGTGGCCGAGTGGGTCTAAGTGGCTTAATGGGACCAATGGGCCTAATGGGCATAAGTGGTTTAATGGGCCTAATGGACCTTAGTGGATTAATGGTCCTAAGTGGCCCAATGGGCCTTAGTGTCCTAATGGGCCCAATGACTAATGAGTCTAATGGGCCTAAGTGGCCAAATGGGCCAGATGGGCCTAAGAATCCTTAGTGGCCAAATGGGATCAATTGGCCTAAGTGGAATAATGGTCCTAAGTGGCCTCAGTGACCTAGTGGGCCTATTGGGTCTAAGCGGCATAAGTGACCTAAGGGGCCTAATGGTTCTAATGGGATCAATGGGCCTAAGTGGCCTAATGGGTCTAAGGGGCCTAAGTAGCCTAATGGGCCTAAGAGGCCTAAGTGGCCTAAGGGGCCAAACGGGCTTAATGGGATCAATGGGCCTAAGTGGCCTAATGGGCATAAGTGGCCTAAGTGGCCTAATGGGACAAATGGGCCTAAGTGGCCTAATGGTTCAAATGGGCCAAATGGTCTCAATGGACCAAAGTGGGATAATGGGCCTAAGTATCCAAATGGGCCTAAGTGGCTTAATGGGCCTAAGTGGGATAATGGTCCCAATGGGCCTAACTAGCCTAATGGTAAGAATTGGCCTAAGTGGCCTAATGGGCCCAATATTGCTAATGGGGTTAATGGTCCTAATTGTCCTAATGGGCTGAATGGACCTAATGGGCCTAGTGGGCCTAATGGGCCTTAGTGGCCTAATGGGCTTAAGTGGCCTAATTGTCCTAATGGGCCTAGGTGGCCTAATCAGCCTAATGAGCCTAATGGTCCGAATAGGCCTAAGTGTCCTAATGGTCCAAATGGGCCGAATGCACCTAATGAGACTAATAGGCCTTAGTGGCCTAATGGGCCTAATGGGCGTAATGCACCTAATGGGCCTTTATGGGCCTAAGTGGACCAATGGGACTAAGTGGCCTAATCAACCTAATGGGATTAAGTGGACTAATGGGATTAGTGGTCCAATTGGGCCTAAGTGGCCTAATGGGCCTAATGGGCATAATGAGCCTAAGTGGACTAATCGGCGTAATGGGCCTAATAGGCCTAAGCGGCCTAATCGTCGTAATGAGCCTAATGGGCCTAAGTGGCCTAATGGTTTGAAGGGGAATAATGGTTCAAGTGGAATGAATGGGCCTAATGGTCCTAAGTGGCCTAATGAACTTAATGGGCCTAAGTGGCCTATTCTACCGAATGTGCTGAATGGGCCAAATGGGCCTAAGTGACCTAATTTCCCTAAGTGGACTAATCGACCTAATGGGCCTAATTAAGACTTAGCTATTAGTGTTTCATATATAGTCTTTTGGTTATTGGTTTTAGGATTTTTCAGTTCTAATTGGCCTAAATTGGTCTAAATTGGCCTAAATGACCAAATGGCCAAATGGCCAATTAGCCTAATGGCCCACTGAACAAATGGGCTAATGGCCTATTGACCTAAATGACCAAATTAGCCTAAATATCCTAATGGACTGATAGCCTAATGGAATAATTGGAATAATGACCTAATTAACATAAATGAACTAATTGGTCTGAATGGCCTAATTAGTTTAAATGGGTTAAATGGTCTTATTGGATTAAATTGTCTTATTAGCCTAATTGGCCTAATTGGCCTAAACTTCCAAATGGGTCTAAATGGTCTAATTGGTTGAAATTGATTAAATGTTCCAATTGGATTAAATGGTTTGATTGAATTAATTAGCGTAATTGGCCTAATTTTCCTAAATTGGCATAAATGGTCAAATTTCCACCCAAGGCCTTTGGGATGGTAAGGCTTTTGGGCCACCTTAAGGACTTTAGACCACCTCAAGGCCTTAGGTCCACCTCAAGACCTTTGAGCCACTTGAAATTGTGCTTAATGACCAAACATAATCTACAAGGAGCATACTCCAGATGAGGATTCAGAGTAGGTTATTTCACTAGAGAAGAATCTAAGAGGATTTTTCAGAAAGAGAGGGTATGGAATTTCCATCAGGACCAGCTTGTGCATTAACAGGAAGCCTAGCCGAACAATCCATGCAAAGGTGGAGATCCAACATCACGATGAAAAAGCTGGGAAGTAGCAGTTCCATGTAGTTATAGTCTAAATATTTTATAAGACCTAAGTTTCATGTAATCTTTAAGCCTACGGGCCTTTTAAGGGCCCCCCTCATCTCTTGAAAGAAGGGTTATCAAAAAAATCAATAAAAAGAAGGTCTTCGGGCCATTCGGGTGAACCTAATTGGCCTAATGGCCTATTTGGCCTAAACGAACTGATTTTTCTAAATGGGACAATTGTAATAAATAGAATAATTAGACAAATTGTCCTAATTTGACTAATTTTCCTAAATGGACTAATTGGCCAATTATCCAAATAGTCAAATGGAAAAATGATCAACATTACCAAGTGACCGAATAACCAAATTATACAACATAAATGGAATTAGAGTAAAATGAACATACAAGAATAATCCATACCATAAACATGTTTATCATGCTAATTAGTATGTATTGTTTATGTTATGTCACTAGTATTAAATTTATAATTAAATGTATATTTAGATGCTTCTTTATTTTATAGATTTATTCAACACCTAAAATTTTAATTCATTCTAGGTTTATCACTTTAAAATTATTCAATAATGTAGTTTTATTCTAATCAATGTCATTTGAAGTAAGAGGTATTTGGCATCGAAGGTTGTGTTCCTCGAGAAAAATTATTTTCCTTGACTAGGAAGAAAAATATAGAAGAGTTGTAAATGCACAAACACAAGAAAAGATTGTAAGTTTTTTTATTGATATTTTAAATTTTCATACGTAATTAATAATTAAATATCTTGTTTATATTTTAAATAGTGTGTCTTGGAGGCCCTAGATGAGAAAGAAGATGACAAATTCAGGAAAAATGATCATTTGAGACAAGTATTAGGTGAGGAGCACCATGGGAGAGTCTGATGTCGACCCATGAAAAACATCATCCCCACTGGGTATTGGACCTCATTGAGTGCCTATCAAATCTATCAGAATCCAAAGATGAAAAACGATCATGTAGAAGTAGATGAGGCCAAAAAAATAGATATAAGGGAGTGTGAAAGAAGTAAATTGGTCACTGAACACTTCCTGAAAGACATGTCAGTTATAAGTCCACCACTTCCATCAGAGACTACTATTACTTTTGATTCATGTATTAAATAAATGCGCTCCTTATATGATACCTCAAGTGATTTCAATGAGGGTCCTAGTGGTGGTCGATATGATGAAAGTGGCGGTGAAGGTGGTGGTGGGGTGGGGGGCGAAAAAGGTGGAGGCGGCAGTCGTGGTGGCGGTGGTGGATTCGCTCATAATGAAATCATGAAAAGATGGATGATGTATTAAAACTTCTTTTAATAATTGTTTCTCAAAACCAAGATTGAGGATCTTTCACGCCAAATTTAAATTTAATTTATTTAATATTTAAAGAAATAAATACCTGTGCTTAGGGAATTTCTTTGTTAGTGAATTTTGATCATCAGAAAAGTCCCTTTCAGGTTACCAACATTGCACTGTGAGGATCCTAGAATAAAATACCTATAGTGGCGATCCACATGTGCTCCTATGATCTCCGAGAAACACCACTTGATCTCTAGGTGCTAGTGAGGTGAGTCAAATGTCTTATTTTTTTTCTTTCTTGATCACTCATTCTTTGGTCTTGAAGTAATATTTCTTACAATTCTCATTCCAGGGAGAGATAGAGAGAATTAGGAGTTGAGAGAGAATTTGTTGTGCGCAATAATTTTCTATATTCAGTTTTTGGATGCTCTACACAATAGACATAGACACCTATTTATAGAGTTGATATTTAAGTTATAATATTATTTAATTGCATATCGTCCATTAAATAACATTAATTACCTTCAATAAATCTCATACCACATAATAATAATTATATAATTATTATTTTTTGGCGCACACCATCTTGTGCGATAACAAAAAATATATAACAGTCTTGTTAATTAATATTTTTCAATGGAATCAGTCTTGGTCTTTTCTCACTCCTCTATCATTTATTAAACATCTGAATAAATATTTTATTCATAAATAGATATTCTATTTAAAATATAGCGAATAAATATTTATTAAAATATTCAATAAATAAAATAAATATTTTATTCACATGTCGGTGAATAAATATTTATTTATTTTATGCGATCAATATAAATTGAATAAAATTAATCCTCGAACTTGAGAATAATATTTATTCTATTAATTAAACTCAAATAGAATTTAATCGAGATAAATGAAAACACTTAGTGTGTGACCCTCTGGGATTATTTCTCATTGACATTAGGAAGACTTGCCTAAAGTCCAAGATTACTGTCTAGTAATGGGTCAAGGAACCTAAGAGAAATAACTTGATGTCACAACATTGAAAACCACATACGAACTCTCACTGTGTAACATCATCTCTTTGTCACAATATCCCTTCAAGAAGGTTGCACATCCATGTCACTAACCTATATGTTCAATATGTATTCCTTTGACTATTTGAAATAAACACACTATTACACAATGGCCATAGAATTTAATGCAAACATTTTATTCCAATCAAAGGGTTGAGATATAAGCTTCTACAAAGATGGAAGGGAAAAATCATTTCTCAACTTATTCATTAATGACATGTCATTCGTGACGCACCCAACGTATCCAACTTTTCCATGAGCTCTTATCATCATGGTTTACGACATACATCTAATTATGAAAGTTGTGATATGCTTTAATAATAATCTTAAAGTCTAAGGACCATCACACACACTCATAGATATGAATATTAGATGACACCAAAACATGCAGAATTTCTACTGACAAGTCTATTCTCATAATCTACCGTCTTGGAGATTACCAATTGTGAACTTCATAAGAAGAAACCTCATTTGCTTATGAGTACTTGTACCTAAAAGTCTATGTATTGTGTGTCCCTTAATATTACATTATCCAAATGGCCTAAATGGCCCAATTGGCATAAATTGTCCTAAATGGCCAAAATTAGCCTAATTGGATTAAATTGCATAAATTAACTAATTGAATTAATTAGACTAATTGGTATAAATGTCCTAAATTTTCGTAAATGTACTAAATGGTATAAATGGTCTAATTGTCCTAAATGACCTAAATTAACCTAATTGGCCTAATTGACCTAAAATCCTTAAATTGTCTAATTGGTCTAATTGTCCTAAATGACCTAAATGGACCAAATGGACTAAATTTGCCAAATCAGATTAAATGTAATAATTGTCCTAATTGTCCAAAATGTCCTAAATTGGCCTAAATGGACTAATTGGCCATATTGGCTTAAATTGTCTAAATTTTCCTAAATAGCCTAAGTGACCTAAATTGGCCTAAATAACCTAAAATGTCTAATTGGACTAATTGACCTAAATGGACTAAATTTACTAAATGGCATAATTGGCCTAAATGGCCCAAATGGCCTAAATGGCCTAAATTGGCCTAAATGATCTAATTTGCATAATTTTCCTAAATGGCTTAATTGGCCTAAATGGCCTAAATGGCCTAATTGTCCTAAATGGATAAATGGAAATTTTTTCCTAATTGGCCTAATTGGGATAATTGTCCTAAATTATCCTAAATGGCCTAAATTGGCCAAATTGGTCTAAATGGCCTAAATTGGCCTAAATTGTCTAAATGGCCTAATTGGCCTAAATAACCTAAATGGACTAGTTGATATAATTGGCCTAAATGGGATAATTATCCTAAATTTCCTAAATTAATTAATTGGTATAATTGGCCTAAGTGGCCTAAATTGACCTAAATGACCTAAATTAGCCTAAATGGCCTAAATTGGCCTAAATGGTCTAATTGGTCTAATTGGCCTGAATTGCCTAATTGGCCTAATTTTCCTAATTGGTATAAATGAGATAAATTGGACTAAATGTCCTAATTAGACTAAATGGCCTAAATTGAAAAAATTGTTCTAATTGACCTAATTGGTCTAAATGGTCTAAATTGGCCTAAATGACATAATTGGCCTAAATTGCCTAAATTATCTAACTGGCCTATTTGGCCAAATTGGCCTAAATGGCCTAAATTGGTCTAAATGGCCTAAATTGACAAAATTAGCCTAAATGGACTAATTGGATTAAATTTCCTAAATTCTATAATTGGCCTAATTGGCCCAAATGGTCAAAATTGGCCTAATAGGCTTAAATGGCCTAATAAACCTAATTGACCTAATTGATCTAAATTGCCCAAATTGGGATAAATGGAATAATTTGACGAATTTTTCTAAATGGTATAAATTGGCCTAAATAGTTTGAATAACCTAAATTGGCCTAAATGGCCTAATTAGCCTAAATGACCAAAATTGGCCTAAATGTCCTAAATAAACTAAATTGTCTAATTGGGCTAATTAGGATAATGAGATTAATTGGAATAATTGGATTAATTAGAATAAATTGTTCTAAATGGACTGAATCTTCTAATTGGCCTAAATGCCCTAAAGGGCCTAAATTGGCCAGAATTGGTCTCATTGACCTCATTGACCTAAATGGCCTAAATTGGCATACACAGCCTAAACGACCTAATTGGCCTAAATGGCCTAATTAGCCTAATTTTCCTAATTGTACTAATTAGCCTAATTGGACTCAATTACCTAAATTGGCCTAAATGACCTAATGGGCCTAAGGATCGAATGGGGCTAAGCGGCCTAAGTGGTCAAATGGGTCTAATGGGATTAAGTGGCCAAATATGCCTAATGGGCCAAATGGGTCTAATGGGATTAAGTGTCCTAATGGGAAAAATGGGCCTAAGTGGACTAATCAGCCAATTGGGCCTAAGTGGCCTAATGGGTCTAATGGGCCTAATGGGATTAATGGGCATAATGGGTCCAGTGGGCCAAATTGGCCTAATGGGCCTGAGTGGCCTAGTGCCAAATGGGCCTATTGGGCCTAAGTGTCCTAATGGAACCATTAAGCCCCATTCAGCCTAATAGGCTAAATGGTGTTAATGGGTTGAGTGGACCAATTGGGCCTAAGTGGCCTGATGGACCTAATGGACCTAATGGGATTAATGGTCCTATTGGACCTAAGTGGACTAATGGGTCCATTATGACCAATTCGCCTAATAGGCGTAATGTCATAATGCGCCTAATGGGACTAAGTGGCCTAATGGGCCCATTATGGTCAATTTAGCATAATAGGTCTAATGGACGAATTGCCCTAATGGAACTAATGGGCCTAATGGGCCCCATGGGCCGAATGGGTCTCAGGGGACTAATGGGCCAAAGTGGACGAATAGGCCTAAGTGGCCTAATGCACCTAATGGGACTAATGGGACTAATGGACCTAAGGGGCACAATGGGCCTAAGGGGCCCAATGGGTCTAATGGGTCTAAGGGGCCTAAAGGGCCTAATTGGTAGAAGTGGCCTAAGTGACCTAATAGACCTAATGGGACTATTGGGCATATTGGGCCTAAGTGACTTAGTGGGACTAATGGGCCCAATGGCCTAATTTTAATAATGGGCCTAAGGGGCCCAATGGGGTTAATGGGTCTAAGGGACTTAATGGGCCTAAGTGTCCTAATGGGCCTAAGTGACCTAATAGGCCTAATGGGACGATTGGTCCTGTTGGGCTTAATGGGTCTAAGGGGCCTAATGGGCCTAAGTAGCCTAATGTGCATAAGTGGACTAATTGGAATATTAGGCCTAAGTGGTCTAATGGGGACAATGGGCCTAATTGGACCATTATGGATAATTCAGCCTAATGGGTCCAATGGGCCTAAGTGGCCTAATGGGTCGAAGTGCCCCAAGTTTCCTAATAAGCCTAATGGGCCTAATGGTTCCAATGAGTGTAAGTGGCCTATGTTTCCTAATGGGACTAATGGGTCTAATGGGTCTAAGTGGCCTAATGAACCTAAGTGGCCTAAGTTTCCTAATGGGACTAATGGGCCTAATGGATCTAATGGGCCTAACAGGTCCAATGGGTCTAAGTGGCCTAATGGGCCTTAGTGGCCTAAGTTGCCTAATGGGCCTAATGGGCCCAATGGGTCTAACTGGTTGAAAAGGCCTAAGTGGCCTAAGTTGCCTAATGGGTCTAATGGGGCTAATGGGTCAAATGAGCCTAAGTGGCCAAATGGACCTAATGTGTCTAGTGGGCATAATGGGATGAATGGGTGGAATGGGCCTAAGTGGCCTATTGGGATGAATGGGACTAAGTGGACTAATGGGCCTAAGTGGACTAAGTTGCCTAATGGTCCTGATTGGTCCAATGGGCCTAAGTGTCCTAATAGGCATAAGTGGCATAAGTTTCTTAATGGGCCTAATGAGCCTAATGGGTTCAATGGGCCTAATGGGTCCAATGGGCCTAAGTGGTCAAAGTTACCTAATACACCTAATGGGATGAATGGGCCTAGTGGGACTAATGGGACTAATGGGTCCAATGGGACTAAGTGTCCTATGTTTCCTAATGGGTTGAAGTGGCCTAATGTTCTTAATGGGATTAAGTGTCCTAATGGGACTAATGGGACGAAGTGGCCAAATGGGCCTAATGGGAATAAGTGACCTAACATGCCTAATGGTTCGAATGTGCATAATGGGTTTAATAGGTCTAAGTTTCCTAATGATCCTACATTGCCTAAGTTTCCTAATGGTCCAAATGGGTCCAATGGGTCTAAGTGGCTCAATGGGCCTCAGTGGCTTAAGTTGCCTAATGGGACTAATGGTCCTAATGGGTCTAATGGGCCTAAGTACCCTAATTGGCCTAATGGGTCTAATGGGCCGAATGGGTCGAATGGGCCTAAGTGGTCTAATGGGTCAAATGGGTTGATTGGGACTAAGTGTCATGATGGGCATAAGTGGCCTAAGTTACCTAATGGGCCTGATGATTCTAATGGGCCTACATGGATTAATGGGCCTAAGTGGCCTAAGTTGCATAATGGGACCAATGGGTTGAATGGGCCTAATGGGCCTAAGTGGCCTATGTTGCGGAATGGGACGAAGTGGCCTAATGGGTCTAAAGTGCCTAAGTGGACTAATGGGCCTAATGTTCTGAAGTGGCCTAATGGACACCATGGGCCGAAGTGGCCCAATGGACCTAATGGGCTTAAGTGGCCAAATGGGCCAAATGAGATAATGGGCCTAAGTGGCCTAATGGGGATAATGGGATAATGTGGCCTAATGGGCCTAATAGGCCTAAGTTCCCTAATGGGACTAAGTAGAAAATTGGCATAATGGGCTTAATTTCAATGATTTATGAAACTTGGTTGACAATAAAATCCAAAGGGGGGGATTATTGGGACCATGCTGATGAGGAAGGTGTTTGTTTTCATGTGTTGTCTTTTGTTGTCAAGGAAATATTTTAAAGAAATAAAATCATCTCACTTTGTATTTGGTGGAAATCATACTGGCCATTATTTTTAAAAGAATCAGACTCACCCTGTCCATTGTAATGAGGTAAAGTTTTTTGAAAGAAAAGGCACTGACCAGACTTGTCTTTGGTCTGGTGTGTGAAAAGATCATAATGAGGAATTGATCATATCTAGGTGGAATATAAGAAAGAGATGATGCTAATTGAAAAGGAATCGTACCCAGTGCAATCAAAAAGTGCAATCATACCCACTTAGGCCCATTAGGCCACTTAGGCACATTTGACCCATTTGACCACTTCGGCCCATTAGGCTCATTATGCCTATTCAACCCATTAGACACATTCATCCACTTTGTCCCATTAGGTCACTTAGGCCCATTTGGCCCATTGGGCCCGTTAAGGCACTTAGGTTCAATAGGCCCATTAGTCCACTTAGGCCCATTAGGACTATTTGGACACTTTGTCCCATTAGACCCATTTTTCCCACTCATCCACTTTGGACCATTAGGACCATTAGGTCCATTAGTCCACTTAGACCCATTAGGTCAATTAGGCCCATTAGGCCCATTATGCCCATTAGGCTCATATGTCTATTCGTCCACTTTGGCCCATTTGGCCACTTAGGCCCAATAGGCGCATTAGGCCCATTTGGCCCATTTGGCCACTTCGACCCATTATTTCCATTAATCCCATTATGCCCATTCATCCACTTTGGCCCATTAGGCCACTTTGTCCCAGTAGGCCCATTAGACCCATTAGGACACATAGACCCATTAGACCCATTTGGAAACTTATGACCATTAGGCCACTTAGGCACATTATGACACCTAGGACCATTAGGCCCAGTAGGCCTAGTAGTCCCATTAGATCTAGTAGTCCCATTAAGCCTAGTTGGCCCATTAGGCCCACTTAGGCCCATTAGGCCCATTCCTCCCATTCATCCCATTTGTCCACTTAGGCCCATTAGGCCCATTTTTACACTTAGTCTGATTATGCCCATTAGACAGATTTGGCCATTGAGGTCAATTACGCCCATTAGGCCCATTCATCCACTTTGGGCCATTAGGCCACTTAGGCCCCTCAGACCCATTATGAAACTTAGGCTCATTGCACCCATTAGGTCACTTCTTCCCATTAGGGAACTTCGGCCCGTTGGGACACTTAGGCCCATTTGGACCATTTGGACCATTAGGCTCATTGCTCCCATTAGGCCACTTCGACCCGTTAGGCCCAATGGGACCATTAGGCCACTTAGAATCGTAAGGCCACTTAGGCCTATTAGTTCTATTCGATCAAATAGGCCCATAGGCTGATTAGGCCCATTCACAAACTTAAGCTCATCTGACCACTTAGGCCCATTAGTCTCATTGGTCCACTTAGGCACATTAGACCCATTAGGCCCATTGGTTCACTTAGGCCTATTACTCCCATTACGCCCATTAGGTGTATTAGGTCCATTTTTTCCACTTAAGACCATTAGGCCACTTAGGTCCATTAGATCCATTAGGCTCAATAGGTCCATTAGGCCTAGTAAGTCCATTAATTCACTTCGGACCACTAGGCCCATTAGACACATCCGACCCATTCAGCTAATTAGGCCCATTAAACTCATTAGACCCTTTAGTCCCATTAGGCCACTTCGATCCAGTTGGACCATTAGGCCCATTAGGCCCATTAGGCCCATTAGACCACTTCATCCAGTTAGGCCCATTCGGCCAATTCACCCCACTAGGCCACATCAGTCCATTGGGTCCATTCAACCCATTAGGCCCATTAGAACCATTAGGCCACTTAGGTCCATTAGGGCACTTAGACCCATTATGAATATTAGGCCAATCAGACCCATTAGGATCATTAGGCCCATTTGGTCCATTAATACATTTCGGCCCATTAGGACCATTAGGAAACTCCGGCCCATTCATTCCACTTAGGCCCATTTTGCCCATTTCGCCTATTAGGCAATTTAGGCCCATTAAAAAACTTAGGAAAATTAGGACCATTAGGTCCATTTAGCCCATTAGGCCCATTAGTACACTTAGGCCCATTAGGCTCATTCAGCCCATTAGGTTACATAGGCCCATTCAACCCATTAGGCCACTTAGGCCCATTAGGCCCATTTAGTCCATTTGGACCATTCATCTGATTCGACCCCTTCGACCACTAAATCCCATTAGACCACTTTGGCCCATTAGGCCCCTTCATCGGATTAGGACAATTAGGTCACTTAGGCCCTTTAGGCCCATTAGGCCACTTAGGCCAATAGGCCCATTAGGCTGATTATGTCATTTAGGCCCATCAGGTCGCATTGGACCATTAGGCCCTTTAGGCCACTTAGGCCCATTTGGATCATTTAACCAATTATTCCCATTAGGCCCATTGGGAAACTTTGGCCCATTGGGACCATTAGTCCACTTAGGCCCATTTGGTTACGATTATGCCACATAGGCCCATTAGGCCACATTGACCGATTAGGTCCTTTAGGCCCATTAGGCCACTTAGGCCCATTAGTCCCATTAGGCCGATTATGCCACTTAAGCCCATTAGTTTTCTTTGTCCGATTATGCCCTTTAGGCTGATTAGGCCACTTAGTCTCATTAGGTCCATTAGGAAAATTCGTCTCATTCGACCCATTAGGCCACTTAGGCCCATTAATCCCATTAGGCCACTTAGGCCCATTACGCCCATTAGACCCATTAGGCTATGATTATTCCACCCAGGCCCATTAGTCCCCTTTGGGCGATTAGGCTCTTTAGGTCCATTAGTCCACTTAGGGCCATTTGGCCACATAGGCCTATTAGGCCACATAGACCAATTTGTCATATTAGGCCCCTTAGCTCTGTTAGGCCCATTAGTCCCTTTAGTCCACTTAGGCCCATTGGAACCATTAGTCCAATTAGGCCCCTTAGGCTACTTAGGTCTGTTTGGCCCATTAATCCACTAAGGCTTGTTGGGATAATTCGACCACTTAGGTCTGTTAGGCCACTTATGCCACTAAACCCAATATACCCATTAGGCTCATTAGGCCCATTAATCCCATTAGGCCACTTAAGGACATTAGGCCACTTCATCCCATTGGGCCCATTAGGCCCATTAGGCCCATTATGCAACTTAGGCCCATTAAGCCACTTATGCCCATTAGGCCACTTAGGCCCAATAGGCCGCCCATTAGGCCCACGAGGCACATTTTTACCATTAGGCCCATTAGCCCTATTAGGACACTTAGGACCATTTGACCCATTTGACCGCTTAGGCCCCTTAGGCCCATTAGGCCCATTAGGCCACTTAGGCCCATTAGGACTACTCGACACATTAAGCCCATTCGGTCTATTTAGCCTATTAGGCCCATTATGCCACTTAGGCCCATTAGGCCCATTAGGCCAATTCGGCCACTTGGGCCCATTATTCCCATTAGGACCATTAGGAACATTAGACCGATTCATCCATTTAGGCTCATTCAAACACTTAGGCCCATTACACCCATTAGGTCCATTTGGCTGATTAGGTCACTAAGGCCCAATAGGTCACTTAGGCCCATTAGGCCCATTCGACCACTTAAGCGCATTACACCCATTAGGCCCATTAGTTTGATTAGGTCACTTAGGCCCATTAGACCACTTAGGACCATTAGGTCCATCAGTTCTATTGGGCCCATTCGACAACTTAAGACCATTTGGCACATTAGGCTACTTAGTCCCATTAGGCTGATTAGGCCCATTAGGTCACTTAGTCCCCTTAAGCCCTTTAGGCCCATTAGGCCCATGAGGACACTTAGGCCCTTTAGACCCATTAGTCCCATTAGAACACTGAGGCCCATTAGGCCCATTAGGCAACTTAGGCCCCTTAGGACCATTAGGCCACTTAGGCCCATTAGGCCAATTATGCCACTTTGACCCATTAGGCACATTAGGCCACTTCGGCCCATTATGCCCATTAGTCCATTTAGGCCCATTAATCCCATTAGGCCGATTAGGCCACTTAGGCCCATTAGGCCCAATAGGCCACTTAGGCCCATCAGGCCCATTAGGCCACTTTAGCCCATTAGAACCATTAGGCCACTTCATCCCACTAAGCCCATTAGATCGATTAGGCCACTTCGTCCCACTAAGACCATTAGGTCGATTAGGCCACTTAGTCCCATTAGACCCATTAAGCCCCTTAGGACACTTAGACCCATTAGGCCCATTAGGCCCATTCAGTGCATTAGGCTACTTAGTCCCATTACACTCACGAGGCCACTTAGGCCCATTAGACAACTTAGGCCCATTAGACAACTTAGGCCCATTAGGACACTTAGGCCCATTAGGTCGCTTCATCCCATTAGGCCCATTAGGCCCGTTCGACCCATCATGACCGTTAGGACCATTAGGCCACTTAGGCCCATTATGACCATGAGGCCACTTAGTCCCATTAGGATACTTAGCCCCATTAGGCCACTTAGGTTCATTAGTCCCATTAGGCCACTACGGCCCATTAGGTCCATTAGGCCACTTAGGCTCATTAGGCCCATTAGACCACTTAGGCCCATTAGGTCACTTAGGCCCATTATGTCACTTAGGCCCATTAGTCCCATATGGCCACTTTTTTTCATTAGGTAACTCAAGCCCATTAGGCCACTTAGGCCGATTAGGTCGATTATGCCACTTTGGCCCATTTGGCCCATTTGGCCCATTTGCCCTGTTCGGCCCATTAGGCCTGTTAGGCCCCTTAGACCCGTTAAGAGTATTAGGCCCGTTAGTCCACTTTGTCCCATTAGGCCCATTTGTCCCATTGGCCCCCTTAGGCCCATTTGTCCCATTGGGCCCCTTAGGCCCATTATGCCATTTACGCCCATTAGGACAGTTAGGCTCATTATGCCACTTAGGCTCATTTGGCACGTTAGGCCCATTCGGGCCCTTAGCCTCATTCAGGCCATTAGGACCATTTGGGCCACTTAGGCTCATTCGACCACTTAGACCCATTATGCCACTTAGGCCCATTCGACCAATTAGGCCCATTAGGCCACTTAGTCCCATTAGCCTCATTCATCCCATTTGTCCCATTAGGACCATTAGGACACTTAGGAAAATTAGGCCCATTGGGCCACTAAGGCCCAAAAGTCCAATTTCGAAACTTGGGCCCATTAGGCACCTTAGTCCACTTAGGCCCATTAAGCCCATTGGGTTGATTAGGTTGATTAGACCACTTAGGCCTATTAGGCCCATGAGGCCACTTAGGAAAATTAAGCTCATTGGGCCACTAAGGCCCAATAGGCCCATTTGGCAACTTGGGCCCATTAGGCCCCTTAGTCCACTTAGGCCCATTAAGCCCATTCGGTCGATTAGGTCGATTACACCACCTAGGCCTATTTGGCCCATTAGCACCTTTAGGCCAATTAGGCCACTTAGGCCCATTCGGCCCATTTGACCCATTAATCACTTAGGCCCATTGGGCCCATTAGGGCACCTAGGCTCATTATGCACATTTCGACACTTCAGACCATTACACCCATTAGGCCCATTAGGCCACTTAGGCTCATTAAACTGTTAGTCCCATTAGGCCCTTAGGCCCATTCGACCACTTAGTCCCATTAGGCCCATTAGGAAAATTAATTTCATATAGCCCATTAGGCCCTATTAAGCCTGTTTGGCCCATGAAGCCACTAAGTCCCATTAGTCCACTAAGGTCCTTTAGGCCCATGAGGCCACTTAGGTCCATTAGCTCCATCAGGCCACTTAGGCCCATCAGCTCCATCAGGCCACTTAGGCCCATTAGGCCTGTTCGGCCACTTACGCCAATTAGGCCCACTTGGATAATTAGGTCCATTCAATCACTTAGGCCAATTAGGCCCATTAGGACACTTAGACCCATTATGCGCATTGGGTCAGTTAGGCCTATTAGGCCACTTAGGCCCATTAGGCCGATCAAGACACTTAGGTCCATTAGGCCCATTAGTCCACTTAGGCCCACTTGGTCCATTAAGCCCATTAGGCTGATTAGGCCCCTTAGGACCATTAGTCCACTTAGGCTCATTAGGCCCATTAGGCACATTAGGCCCATTAGGCCCATTAGGCACCTTAGGCCCACTAATCTCATTAGACCGATTAGGAAACTTAAGCTCATTAGGCTACTTAGGACCATTAGGTGCATTAGGCCACTTAGGATAATCATGCCCTTTCATCCCATTAGGCCCATTAGCCCCTTAGACTCGTTAAGTCCATTAATCTCATTAGGACACTTAGTCTCATTATGCCACTTAGCCCCATTAGGCCCATTAGGCGACTAAGGCCCATTAGGCCACTTAGGCCCACCATGCCCATTAATCCCATTAGGCTGATTTGGTCAGTTAGGCCAATTATACCACTTAGGCCAATTAGGCCCATTATGCCCCTTAAGCCCGTTAGGCCGATTAGGCAACTTTGGATTATTAGGCCACTTTGGACCATTAGTCCACTTACGCCAATTTGGTCCATTCAGCCCATTTGGCCCATTTGGCCCATTCGGCCCATTGGGTCCATTATGCCCATTAGGCTGATTAGGAAACTTTGGACCATTAGGCCACTTCAACCCATTAGGCCCATTGGGCCCATTAGGCCACTGAGGCCAATTAGGCCCATTTGGCCCATTTGGAACCTAGGCCTGTTAAACCCATTAATCCCATTAGGCCACCTAGGCCCATTAGACAACTTATGCCCATTAGGCCACTTAGGCCCATTAAGCCCATTTAACCCACTATGACCATTAGTCTAATTAGGCCACTTAGGCCCATTAGGCTGCTTAGGTCTATTAGGCTGCTGAGGCCCATTCAGCCCATTAGGACCATTTTTTCCCTAGGCTTGTTAAGCCCATTAATCCCATTACGCCACCCAAGCCCATTAGGCCACTTAGGCCAATTAGGCCCCTTATGTCCATTAGGCCACTTATGCCCATTAAGCCCATTAGGCCCATTAGAACCATTAAGCCCATTCAGACGATTAGGCCACTTAGGACATTTACGCCCATTAGTCCACTTTGGCCCATTAGGCCCATTCAACCCATTTAGCACCAAGGGCTATTAATCCCATTAATCCCATGAAGCCCATTAGGACCCTTGGGACCATTAGGACCATTAGACCACTAGGGCTCATTCGACCCATTAAGCCACTTAGGCCCATGAGGCCCATGATGCCCACTTATGCCCATAAGGCCCATTAGTCCCATTAGGTCACTTATGCCTATCAGGCACATTAGGCCAGCCACTTAGGCCTATCAGGACCATTCGACCACCCAGTCAAATTATACCTAGTGGGACACTTAGTCCCATTCAGCCACCTAGGCCGATTTGGCACATTAGGCCACTTAGGCCCATTAGGCCCAATTGTTCGATTAGGATGATTTGGCCACTTATGACCATTAATCCCTTTAGGAACATTAGGTCCATTGGCCACTTAGACCAACTAGTCACATTAGGCCCATTAGGCCCATTAGACCACTTAAACCCATTAGATCCATTAGGCGACTTAAGCTCATTAGGCCCACTAGGCCCCCTAGGCAACCTAGGCCTCTGAGGGCCATTGGTCCAATGAGGTCCAGTGGGTCCATCTATCCACTTAGGCCCATTAGGCCCATGAGGCCACTTAGGACCATTAGGCCACTTAGGCCCATTAGTCCCATTCTACCACTTAGGTCCATTAGGCCCATCCGACCACTTAGGCCCATTAGGCCCATTCAATCACTTAGGCCGATTGGGCCCATTAAGCCACTTAGGCTCATTCTTCCCATTAGGCCCATTATTCCCATCGGTCCTATTAGGACCATGAGGCCCATTTGGACATTGAGGCTCATTCTGACCATTAAGCCCATCAGTCCCATTAGGCTACTTAGGCCCATTATGTCACTTAGGCCCATTGCGCCCATTAGGCCACTTAGGCCACTTAGGCCCATTCTCCCCATTAGGCCCATCATTCCACTTAGGCCCATTAAGGCCCATTAGAATACTTAGGCCCATTTGGTCCTTTGGGCCACTTGGGACCATTATGCCCATTGGGCCTACCAGGCCCATTAGGCTCATTAGGCACATTCAACCATGGAGGTCCATTCAGTAAATCAGGCCCATTAGGCCCATTAGCCTCACTCAGCCCATTAGAACACTAAGGCCCATGGGGCCCATTGAACCAATCAGACCAGTGAGGCCCATTAGTCCCATTAGGCCCATCAGGTCCATCAGGCCCATCAGGCCACTTAGGCCCATAAGGCCCATTAGGCCACTTAGGCACATAAGGCCCATTGGTCCACTGTGTCCCATTGGGCCTATCAGGCCAATTAGGCTAATGAATCCAACTAGGCCACTAAGTCCCATTTGGCCCATTAGGTCCATTATGCCCATTAGGCCACTTAGGCCCATTAGGCTCATTAGGCTACTCAGGCCATTGAAGCCTAGTAGTCCCATTAAGCCTATGAGGCACTGAGGTCCATCACGCCCAATATGCCACTTAGTCCCATTAGGTGTATTAGACCCATTCATCTCATTATGTCACTTAAGCCCACTAGGACCATTAGGACAAATAGGCCTATTAATCCACTGAGAACCATTAGGCCCATTAGGATACTTAGGCCCATTAGCTGCATTAGGCCCATTAGTCCACTAAGGCCCATTAGGCCACTTAGGCCCATGATGCCCATTAGGCCATCAGGACCATGAGGCCACTGAGGCCCATTAGTCCCATATGACCCATCAGGCCCCTTAGGCCCATTAGGCACATTAGGCCACTTAGGCCAATTCGGCTCATTAGGCCACTGAGGCATATTTGGCCCATCAGGACCATTCAGCCACTTAGACCCATTCATCCCATTCGGCCCATCAAGCCCATCAGACCCATCAGGACACCTAGGTCCATTCATCTCATTAGTCCACTTGGGCCCATTAGAACCATAATGCCCATCAAGCCCATTCGGTCACTTAGGTCCATTAGGCTCATTAGGCCCATTTGGCCACTTAGGCCCATTTCGCTCATGAGGCCACTTAGTACCATCAGTCCCATTAGGTCCATTATGCAACTGTGGCCTATTCGGATCATTAGGTCACTTAGGTCCATGACGCCCATTAGGCCCATTAGGCCAATCAGGCACATTAGGCCACTTAGGCCTATTAGGCCCATTAGGCCATTTAGGCCCATTCGGCTCATTAGGCCACTTAGTCCCATTAGTCCAATCAGGCCACTTAGGCCACTTAGGAAGATTAGGCACATTAGGCCACTTAGTCCACTTAGGACGATTAGGTTCATGAGGCCACTAAGTCTCATTAGGCCCATTTGGACACTAAGGCTCATCATGCCATTTATGCCACTTAAGCCCATTAGGTCGATTAGTCCACTGAGTCCCATTAGCCCCATTATGACACTTAGGCCCATTAGACCACTTAGTACCATTAGGTCACTTAGGCCCATTAGGCCACTAAGGCCCATTAGGCCACTTAGGCCCATTAAGCCCATTCGGCCACTTAGGCCACTTAGCCCATTAGGCCACATAGGCCCATTAGTCTCATTAATACACTTAGTAAACTTAGCCACATTATTTCCATTAGGCCCATTCATCCACTTCGGCCCATTAGGCCACTTAGGCCCATTAGGCCACTTATGCCCATTAGGCCCATTAGGCCACTTATGCCCATTTGGCCCATTTGTCCACTTAGTCCCATTTAGACAATTAGGCCACTTAGGCTCATTAGGCCACTTAGTCCCATTAGGACCATTAGGCCACTTAGTCTTATTAGGCCTATTAGGCCACTTCGCCCACTTCGGCCCATTAGGCCCATTAGGCCATTGAGGCCCATTCGGCCACATAGGCACCCTTGGACCATTAATCCAATTAGGTCGATGGGGTCATTTAGTCCCATTATGCCCATTCGGCCCATTAGTCCCATTAGTTCCATTATGCCCATTAGGCCAATTAGGCAACTTAGGCACATTAGGTCACTTAGGTTAATTACACCCATTCAACCCATTAGGCCCATTTGGCCCATTTAGCCCATTTGGCCCCTAGCCTTCTTATGGCCATTAATCCCATTAGGCCACTTATGCCCATTAGGCTACTTAGGCACATTAGGCCGATTAGGACACTAAGGCCCATTAGACCCATTATACTCATAAGGCCACTTAGGTCCACTAGTCCCATTAAGCCCATTAGGATGATCAGGACACTTAGTCCCACTAGGCCACTTAGGTCCATTCGGTCCATTAGGCCCATTAGGCCAATTAAACCCATTAGGTCGATTAGGAAACTTTGGCACACTCGACCCCTTAGGCTCATTAGGTCTATTAGGCCGATTAGGATAATTAAGCCCATTAGGCCACTTAGGACCATTAGGCCTATTAGGATGACTAATCCCATTAGGCGGATTAGGCAACTTTGCCCCATTAGGCCACTTAGGCCCATTTGGAACCTTAGGCCAATTAGGCCCATTTGACCCATTAGGCCCACTTGGCCCCTAGGCCTCTTAAGCCCATTAAGCCCATTAGTCCACCTAGGACCATTAGGCCACTAAGGTCCATTTGACCCATTAGGCCACTTAGGCCCATTATGATGATTAGGCGACATAGGCCCATTAGGCCACTTAGGACCATTAGACCAATTAAGCCACTTAAGCCCATTGGACCCAGTAGGCCACTTCGGCTCATTGGGCCCATTCGGCCCATTAGGCCCATAATGCCAATTTGGCCCCTAGGATCGTTAAGTCCATTAAGCCCGTTGGTCCACATAGGCCCATTAGGTCACTTAGGTCCATTAGGCCCCTTAGGCCCATTAGGCCACTTAGGCCCATTACGCCCCTCAGTCCCATTAGACCCATTAAGCCCATTAAGTCAATTAAGCCACTTAGGCCCATTAGACCACTTAGGCCCATTGAGCCCGTTATTCCAATTAGGCCCATTTGGTCCATTCAGCCCATTAGGTCCATTCGGCCCATTAGACAGATTTGGAACCAAGCGCTATTAATCTCGTTCATCCCATTAGGCCCCTTAAACCCATTAGACCCCTTGGTCCCATTAAACCCATTAGGCCACTTAGTCCAATGAGGCTCATGAGTCCACTTAGGCCCATGAGACCCGTTAGGCCCATTAGGCCCCATAGGCCCATTAGGCCACTTAGACCCAATAGGCCTATTCGGCCACTTAGGCCCATTAGAACCATTAGGACCATTTAGCCAATTAGGCCCATTAGGCCACTTAGGACAATTAGTCCCATTAGTCCACTTGGGCCCATTAGACCCATTAGTCCACTTATTCCCATTAGGCCCATTCGGCGACTTAGACCCACTAGGGCACTTAAGCCACTTAGGACCATTAGGCCCATTAGGTCACTTAGGCCCATTAGGCCCACTAGGCACATTAGGCCCATTCGACCCATCAGACCACTTTGACCCATTAGGTCCATTCAGCCACTTAGGCTCATTAGGCCCATTAGGCCACTTAGTCCCATTAGGCCGATTAGGCCACTTCGACCCTTTGGTCTGACTAGGCCACTTAGGCCCATTAAGCCCATCAGGCCCATTAATCCTATTAGACCCATTAGGTTGCTTAGGCCACTTAGGACTGTTAGGGAACTTAGGCCCATTAGGCCACCTAGGAACATTACGCCCATTAGGAAACTTAGGCCCATTAGGACCATTGGTCCAGTTAGGCCCATTGGGCTACTTAGGCCCATTATGCCCACTAGGCCCATTATTCTCATTCATCCAATTAGGACCATTAGGCCAATTAGGCACATTAGGACCCTGAGTCCACTAAGGCCCATTATGCCACTAAGGCCCTTTTGGCCCATGAGGCCATTAAGGACCATTAGGCCCATCATTCCACTTAGGCCCATTAGGCCCATTTAGAATTCGGACACTTAGGCCCATTAGGCCCATTAGGCCACTTCGGCCTATTGGGCCCATTCAGCCACTTAGGCCCTCTGAGCCCATTAACATTAGGCCTATTCGGTCATTTAGGCACATTAGGCCCACTATGACCATTAGCCCCCTTAGGCCCATTAAGCCCATTTGGCCGATTAGGAAACTTAGGTCCATTAGGACACTTAGACTCATTAGGCCACTTAGCCCCATTAGTCCACTTGTTCCCATTAGGCTACTTAGGCACATTAATCCCATTAGGCCCATTAGGCCTCTTAGGCCACTTAGGCTCATTAGGCTCGTTAGGGAACTTAGGTCCATTGGGCCCATTTACCACTATTTCCATTCGTCCCATTAGGACCATATGGCCACTTAGGAATATTCATATACTTAGGCCCATTAGGCCCACTAGGTCCATTATTCCCATTCATCCCATTTGGCACATTAGGCTCATTACGACCATGAGGCCACTAAGGCCCATTAGGCCACTAAGTCCCTTTAGGCCCATGAGGCCATTCAGGTCCATTAGGCCCATCATTAAACTTAGGTCCATTAGGCCCATTAGGCCTGTTGGGAATTCGGACACTTTGGCCCATTAGGTCCATTAGGCCACTTAGGCCACTTAGGCCTATTAGTCCCATTGTTCCCATTGAACCACTTAGGCCTATTAGGCCACTTAGGCTAATTGGGCTACTTAGGCTCATTAGGCCCATTCATCCACTTAGGCCCACTAAGCCCATTATCCAATTAGGACGATTAGGCCACTTAGGCACATTAGGCCCATTAGGCCCATTATGCCTATTAATCCCATTTGTCTAATTAGGAAACTTAGACCCATTAGGACACTTAAGCCCATTCGACCCACTAGGCCACTGAGGCCACTTAGGCTAATTAGGCCCATTAGGCCCATTTGTCCCAATATGACCATTTGGCCCCTATGCACATTAAGCCCATTAAGCCCATTGGTCCACTCAGGCCCATTAGGCCTCTTAGGCCCACTAGGCTCATTAATCCCATTATGCCAATTAGGCCACTTAGGCCAAATAGGCCACTTAGGCACATTAGGCCCATTAGGCCACTTAGGCCAATTAGAACCATTCATCCCATTAGTCCCATTAGGACACTTAGGACCATTAGGCCCCCTAGGCCCATTAATCCCATTAGGACGATTAGGAAACTTTGGCCCATTAACCACCTAGGCCCATTAGGCCACTTAGGCCAATTAGGCACATTCCTCCCCTTAGGCCCATTTGGCTTATTTGGACCCTAGACCTGTTAAGCCCATTAAGCCCATTAGGCCACCTAGGTCCATTAGGCCGCTTAGGCCCATTAGGCCCCATAGGCCAGTTATGACCATTTGGTACCTAGGCCCGTTAATCCCATTAATCCCATTAGGCCCATTAGTCCACTTAGGCCCCTAAGTCCCATTAGGCCCATGAGGCCACTTAGGACTATGAGGCCCATTAAGCCACTTAGGCCCTTGAGGCCCCTTAGGCCACTTCAGCCCATCAGGCCCATTCGGCCACTTCGGCCTATTAGGACCATTATTCCACTTAGGCCCATGAGGCACATTAGGCCCATTCATTCAATTAGGCTGATTAGGCCACTTAGGCCACTTAGGGCCATTAGGCCAATTCAGCCCATTCAGCCCATAAGGACACTTAGGTCCATTAGGCCCATTCGTCCCATTTGGCCCATTAGTCCACTTAGGCCCATTAGGTCACTTAGGCCCATTGGCCCATTTGGACACTTAGGCCCACTGGTCCCATTAGTCCAGTTAGGCCCATTCATCCCATTAGGCCCAAAAGGCCACTTCGGCTCATTGGAACCATTAGGTCCATTCATCCCATTAGGCCCATTAAGCCCATTCGGCTCATTCGGCGCATTAGGTCCATTAGGCCCATTTAGCCACTTAATCCCACTAGACCCATTAGGCCACTTAGGCCCATTAGGCCACTTACGCCCATTAGGCCCATTAGGACCATTCGTCCACTTAGGCTCACTAGGCCCATTAGGCCACTTAGGCCCTTATGCCACTTACACCCATTCTACCAATTAGGCACATTATGCCACTTAAGCTCATTCTTCCACCTAAACCCATTAGTCTCATTAACCACATTAGGCAAAATTGGCCCATTAGGCCCATTCAGCCACTTAGGCCCATTAAACTCAATCGACCACCTAGGTCCATAAGCCCCATTAGGCCCATTTGGTTGATTATACTGATTCAGTCACTTAGGCCACTTAGACCCATTTGGTCCATTAGGCTCATTCGGCCTATTATGCCACTTGGGCCCATTAGGCTCATTTAGTTGATTAGGCCACTAAGGCCACTTAGACCCATTAGGCCCATTAGGACTATTAATCCCATTACGAAACTTAGGCCCATTCGGACCATTAGGCCCATTTGATCGATTAGACCGACTAGGCCACTTAGGCCCATTTGGACGATTAGCCCAATTAGGCCACTTACGCCCATTAGGACCTTTATGCCCATTAGGCTACTTAGGCCCATTAGCCCTATTAGGCCCACCCATTCGGTCGATTAGGCAGATTAGGACACTTAGGCCCATTAGGACCATTCGGTCGATTAGGCCGATTATGCCACTTAGGTCCATTAGGCCCATTAGGCCACTTCAGCCCATTAGGCCCATTAGGCCACTCAGTCTCATTAGGCCCATTCAGCTGATTAAACCAATTAGACCACTTAATCCACTTAGGCCCATTATGCCCATTATTCCCATTAGGTCCATTAGGCCCATTATTCCACTTAGGCCACTTAGGCATTTGGCCCATTAGGCCCATTCAGCTGATTATGCCTATTAGGAAACTTTGGCCACTTAGGCCCATTAGGCCCATTAGGCCCATTAGGCCACTTAGATCATTAGGCTCATTAGTCCCATTATTCCCATTTACTCGATTAGGGGGATTAGGCCACTAAGGCCCATTATGCCAATTATGCCCATTAGTCCACTTAGGCTGCTTAGGCCAATTAGGCCCATTAGGCCCATTAGGCCACTTAGGCCCATTAAGACCATTAGGTCCATTTAGTTTATTAGAAGGATTAGGCCACTTAGGACCATTTTTCCACTTAGGCCCATTAGGCCCATTAGGCCACTTAGGCCCATTAAACCCATTAGTCCCATTAGTCCCATTAGGAGCATTTGGATACTTAGACCCATTAGGCCATGTAGGCGCATTAAACCCATTAGTCCCATTAGGCATGTTAGGTCCATTAGGCAATGTAGGCCCATTAGGCTCATTTGATCGATTAGCCCGACTAGGCCACTTAGGCCCATTAGGCCACTTAGGCCCATTAGGCCCATTATGACACTTAGGCCTATTAGGCCCATAAAACCCATTAGTCCACTAGGCTCATTTGGCCCCTTAAGCCACTTAGGCCACTTAGGCCCATTAGGCTCATTTAGTCGATTAATATGATTAGGCCACTTAGGCCACTTAGGCTAATTATTTCCATCAGGCCCATTAGCCCCATTAGGCCCACTAGGCCCACTAGGCCCAGTAGGACACTTAGGCCCATTCTGACCATTAGGCCACTTAGGACCATTAGGCCCATCAGGCCCATGAGGCCCATGAGGTCCATTATGACACTTAGGCCCATTAGGACCATGAGGCCACTTAGTCCCATGAGGCCCATTAGGCCCACTAGGCCCACTAGGCCTACGAGGCCCATTAGAGCACCTAGGCCCATTCAGACCATTAGGAAACTTAGGACCATTTGGCCCATCAGGGCCATCATGGGCATGAGGCCCATTAGGATACTTAGGCCCATTTGGCCCATGAGGCCACTTAGTCCCATGAGGCCCATGGGGCTCATTCACCCCCATCAGGCCACTTGGGCCCATTAGGCCCGTCAATACCATCCGGACCACGAATCCCTTTAGGCCACTTAGACCAATTAGGTCACTTAGACCCACTAGTCCCATTGGGCCCACTAGGCCCATTCATCCCATTAGGCCCATTGGGATCATTAGGGCCCTTAGGCCCTTGAGGCCCATTGGGCCCATTATGCCACTTTGGTCCATTGGTCCATTTGGCCCTCTAGGCCCACTTAGGCCACTTCGGCGCATTAGGCCCATTATGTCCATTGGGCCCTGGAGGCAACTTATGCCCATTATGCCCATTCGGCCTATGAGGCCCAATAGGCCCATCTGGCCAATTAGGTTCATCTTTCACATTAAGCCCATTAGGCCCTTTACGCCCATTAGGCCACTTCAGCTCATTATGCCACTTAGGCCACTTTGGTCCATGAGGCCCATTAGACCCATCAGGACAATTAGGAAACTTAGGCCCATTAATCCACCTAGGTCCATTAGGCCAATTGGGCCCATGAGGCCACTTAGGCCCATTAGGCCTATTTGACCCATTAGGACCATGAGGCCCATTAGATCCATCGGGCCACTTAGTCCCATTAGGCCCTATAGGCCCACTTGTCCCATTCGGAAACTTAGGCCCATTAGGCATATTAGGCCACTTAGGTCACTTAGGCCCATTCGACCACTTAGGCCGAGGAGGCCCATTCAGCCCATGATGCCCTATAGGCCCATCAAGACCATGAGTCCACTTCGTCCCACGAGGCCCATTAGGCCCATTATGCCCATTAGGCCACTTATTCCCATTAGTCCCATTAGGCCCATGAGGATACTGAGGCCCATTTGGCCCATGAAGCCCATTCCTCCATTGGGGCCCTTGAGGCCTATTAGACCCATCACGCCCTTTTGGCCACTTAGGCCCATTAGGCCCACTAGTCCAATTGGGAAACTTAGGCCTATTAGGACCATTCCGCCACTTAGGCCCATTAGGCTCATTCCACCACTTAGGCCCATTAGTCCCATTCGACCACTTAGGCCCATTAGGCCAATTAATCCACTTAGGCCCATTAATTCCATTAGGCCCATTGGGCCCATTAGGCCCATAAGGCCACTTATGCCACTTAGGCCCATTAGGCCTATTGTGCCCAATATGCCAATCAGGCCTATCAGTCCCATTCAGCCACTAAGGCCCATTAGGCCCATTAGGCCACTTAGGCCCATTATGCCCAATAAGCCACTTAGGCCACTTAGGCCCATTAGGCCCATGAGGCCCATGAGGCCCATCGTCCCATCCGTCCCATCAGGCCCATCAGGACACTTAGTCCCATTGGCCCATTCGGCCCATTAGGCCAATTGGGGCAATGAGGCCCATTATTCTCATTGGCCTATCAGGCCCATTTGGCCCATTAGGCTACTGAGGCCCATTAGTCCCATTATGCCCATCAGGCCCATTAGGCCACTTAGGCCCATTGGGCCCACTAGGACCATTAGGCCACTTAGACCCATGAGGCCCATTAGGAAACTTAGGCCACTTAGGCCCATTGATCCCATGATGCACATTAGACCCATTAGGCCAATTAGGCCACTTAGGCCCATTAGGCCCTTTTCGCCACTTATGGCCATTAGGCCACTTCGCCCCATTAGGACCAACGGGCCACTTCACCCCATTGGGCCCAATGGGCCACTGCGGCCCATCAAGACACTTAGGCACATTCAGCTCAATAGGCCATTGAGGCCCCTTAGGGCCATTAGGTCGATCAGGCCCATTAGGGCCATGAGGCCCATTGAGACCATTGAGGCCCATTATGCCCATTAGGCCGATTAGGCCCATTAGGTCACGGAGCCCCATTAGGCCCATCAGGCCCATTAGGCCACTTAGGCACATTAGGCCAATTATGCCCATTAGGCCCGTTATGCTACTTATGCCACTTAGGCCCTTTAGGCCCATGAGGCCACTAAGGCCCATTAGGCCCATCAATCCCATTAGGCCACTTAGGCCCATTCATCTCATTAGGATACTAAGGCCACTTAGGCTCGTTAAGCCACTTTGGCCCATTACGCCCATTCGGACCATCAGGTCCATTAGGCCCATTAGGCATTTTAGGCCCATTAGGCCACTGAGGCCTATTAGGTGCAATAGGCCACTTAGAACCATTATGAACATTAGGCCAATCAGTCTTGTGAGGCCCGTGAGGCCACTGACGCCCATTTGACCCATTTGACCCATCATGGCCATCAGGCCCATTAGGCCACTTAGGCCCATTCGGCCCATTTGGACCATTTGGCCACTTAGGCCCATTGTGATCATTAGGTCACTTAAGCCCATTATACCCATTAGGCCCATCAAGACCATGAAGCCACTTAGGCCCATTCATCCCATTAGGGCCATCAGGACCATCATGTCCCTTGGGCCACTTAGGCCCATTCGGTTCATTAGGAAACTTAGGCCCATTAAGCCCATTAGTCCCATCAGTCACATCGATCCCATTATGTCCATTTGGCCCATTAGGCAACTCAGTCCACTTAGTCCCATTCGACCCATTCGACCCATTATGCCACTTAAGCCCACTCTAATACAATGACTATTGACCTAATTGAAACCTAGAAAGTAATTCAACCCTTTTGAAATGGTTTACTACATTATTGATCTCATTATTTCCTTATATTTTCAATCATCGGCCTCAATAAATTCTTTATCTGAATATGATAGTCCAGATTATGATCTTTCTAAGAACAGTTGGCCTAAATACGATCATATTGGGTATGATATTTTTCATCCTGAGCCTGAGTATGATCATCCTAGGTACAAAAGTTTTCTTATGCATACGATGGATAATCGGATTCTACAGTACCAGACAATTATCATTTTGGGTATGATCATTCTGATTATGATCCTCACATTCTTCTTTCTTTCCTTCTTAGCCTGAATCTGATTGCATTGGGTACAATTCCTTTTCAATTGGCATCATCTCTTTCTTCTCTTCCACATAGATACGATAAATATGGATATGATTTGGAATACCTCTTTTCCCCTTTCTTCCATCAATCTTGCATCATAAGTTCTCCAATAAAATTATGATTTATGAAATATGAATCAGCAAAGCATAGTCACATTTAATTTTATCGTAGTTAGCAGACTCTGATTATTCATCAAACCAAGCACTTCTTTCATACCAGATGCAATGTGAATCAGATGACCATTTACTTCCAGCAAGATGCATTCCCCATGAGACCTATTCTCTCTTTCCAGATAATGATCAATTCCTCATTATGATCGTTTCATATATCGGACCCAAGACAAGTCTGATCAGTTCCTTTTCTTTCAAAAAAATTTGCATCGTTATGATGGACAGAGTGAGTCCGATTCTTTTGAAAACAATGGCCAGTATGAGTTTACAAAATACAAAGTGAGGTGATTTTCTTTCTTCAAAATCTTTCATTGACAACAAAATACAACACATGAAAACAAACACCTAGCTCATCATCTTGGTCCTACTGACCCCCCTTTGGATTTTGCTGTCAACCAAGTTTCATAAATCACTGAACTTAGGCCCATTAGTCCAATTGGCCAATTAGTCCCATTAGGACACTTAGGACCATTAGGCTACTTATGCCAATTAGTCCAATTAGGCCACTTAGGCCCATTATCCCATTAGGCCCATTAGACCACTTAGGTCCATTAGGACCATTGGGCTCATTGGTCCCATTAGGCCACTTCGGCCCATTGGGCCACTTCGGCCCATTATGCCCATTAGGCCATTTAGGCACATGAGGCCCATTAGGCCACTTCAGCCCATTAGGAAACTTAGGGCACTTAGGCCCATTAGGACCATTCATCCCATTGGGCCCGTTAGGAAACTTAGGCCACTTAGATCCATTGGACCCATTAGGCCCATGGGGCCCATTAAGCAACTTAGGCCACTTAGGCCCATTAGGCCACTTAGGCCCATTGGACCAATCATGCCCATTAGGCAACTTAGGCCACTTAGGCCCATTAGGCCACTTAGACCCATCCGTTTTCCCTCTCATTCTACTTCTTTCTCAACTTGTCTCTCTATCTCTTCTAATTTTTTTTCATAGTTTGAACTTTTAAATCAGAGCATAATTCACAGCTTTTATACTCTGAAAGCTTCAGTTTCAAGGTATTTGCCTATTTTTTATTGTTTAGTTAATTTATTTTATTTTAAATTATTTATAATTTTTATTAATTAGATGCAATTAAATTAGAATTAGAATTAGATATATTTTTTTCAGTATTTATTTTTATGAATAATTATGTCTAAGTGTTAATTACAAATAATTAGAAATAATTAGTAATAAATTATAATAATTAGTAAAAAGTGTAATAATTAGTAATAAATTGTAATAATTAGTAATAAATTTTAATATTTAGTAATAAATTGTAATAATTAGTAATAAATTGAAATGATTAGTAATAAATTGAAATAATTAGTAACAAATTGAAATGATTAGTAATAAATTGAAATAATTAGTAATAAATTGAAATAATTAGTAATAAATTAAAATAATTAGAAATAAATTGAAATAATTAGTAATACATTGTAATAATTAGTAATATATTGCAATAATTAGCAATAAATTGTAATAATTAGTAATAAATTGTAATAATTAGTAATAAATTGTAATAATTAGCAATAAATTGTAATAAATTCTAATAAATTGTAATAAATTATAATAATTAGTAATCATTAGTAATAATTTGCAATAATTTTTAATAATTAGTAATAATTTTTAATAATTTGAAATAATTTGAAATAATTAGAAATAATTAGAAATAATTAGTAATAAGTAGTAATAATTAGTAATAATTAGTAATAATTAGTAATAATTAGTATTAGTTAGTATTAATTAGTATTAGTTAGTAATAAATTGTAATTATTAGTAATAAATTGTAATAATTTGTAATAATTATAATAATTAGCAATAATTATAATAATTAGCAATAATTAGTAATAATTAGTAATAAATTGTAATAATTAGTAATAAATGGAAATAAATTGTAATAATTAGTAATAAATTTTAATAATTAGTAATAATTAGTAATAATTAGTAATAAATTGTAATAAATTGTAATAAATTGTAACAAATTGTAATAATTAGTAATAATTAGAAATAATAGGAAATAATTAGAAATAATTTGTATTAATTAGTTTTAATTAGTATTAATTCGTAACAAATTTCAATAATTAGTTTTAAATTGTAATAATTAGTAATAAATTGTGATAATTTGTAATAAATTGTAATAATAAGTAATAAATTGTAATAATTAGTAATAAATTTTTATAATTAGTGATAAATTGTAATAATTAATAATAAATTGTAATAATTAGTAATAATTAGTAATAATTAGGATTAATTAGGATTAATTAGAAATAATTTGTAATAATTTGTAATAATTAGTAATAATTTATAATAATTAGAAATATTAAGTAATATTTGTTAATAATTATCAATAATTAGGATAAATTAGTAATAATTATCAATAATTAGGATTAATTAGTAATAATTATCAATAACTAGTAATATGTTGTAATAATTTGTAATAATTAGTAAAAAATTGTAATAATTATTAATAATTAGTAATAATGAGTAATAAATTGTAATAAATTGAAATATTTAGTAATAATTAGTAATAATTAGGATTAATTAGTAATAATTAGGATTAATTGGTAATAATTAATAATAATTAGGATTTATTAGTAATAATCAGTAGTAATTAGGATTAATTGGTAATAATTAGGATTAATTAGTACTAATTAGGATTAATTTGTAATAATTAGGATTAATTAGGATTAATTAGGATTAATTAGTAATAATTAGTAACAATTAGTAACAATTAGCAACAATAAGTAACAATTAGTAACAATTAGTAACAATTCGTAACAATTAGTAAGAATTAGGATTAATTAGTAACAATTAGTAAGAATTAGTAACAATATGGATTAATTAGTAATAATTAGAATTAATTAGTAATAATTAGGATTAATTAGTAATAAATTAGAATAAATTTGAGTATATTTATAAGCTGACACAATTTCTAGTAGATTGACGACCTTCCTTTTGATCGACGTGTCAACTCCTTGCAAATTTCTCCCACTGAAATCAGTATGAAAAATATGCTCCCACGTATGTCGGAGCACACTTTTCATAGTGATTTAAGTCTGAGAAAGTTTCAAGGAGGTGACATGTCAGAAAAAAGAGTCTCTTTTTTCCGATGACTCATCTCCTTAGAAATTCTCTGACTGAAATCACTAGGAAAAGTATGCTTCGATGTATAGATATCAATTTTTTTATGCATGAGCATGGAGAGAAGCACAATGAGGCCTCCCTGCTCTCCATCATCGTGCATACAAAAATGGATATTCGTATGTCGGGAAGACTTTTCATAGTAATTTCAGTCACACAAAGTTGCAAGGGGATGAGTCATTGGGGAAAAGAGTTGCTTCGAATCTCTTGGAAATTGTGTCACCAGTAATTAACAATAATTAGTACAGGATACCTAAAATTAATAATAATTAGTGGTAATTAGTATAACTTTTTATAAATGAGTGTAGATTAGTATAAAAGCTTAAAAAATAGTATAAATAACTATAAAATAATAGAAATTATTATAAATTTTTATAAAATAGAATTTAATTGTCTTTATTTTTTTGGATAGTGCTTATCTTATATCTAATTTTACAAAATAACTAATTATTTCATATTTTTTAGAAAAATATGGAACAATGAAGTAGAAAACAATCATTATTAGATTATCGTTCTTGGATAAATCAACACATGAATTTAAATAGTTCTGGTTTAAATCCTATATATATTGAGGGTGTAAAAGCTTTCTTATAATTTGCATCATCACAACCAAAATTTGTTTTAGAAGAGACAATTATGTGTCCTTATAAAAAACGTGCTCTGAGGACGTATGACACATTTCAAAACGTTGGTGGTCATTTATTGCATTTTTCTTTTCAACCAGATCATATTTTTTGGTATCAACATGGTGAACATAGTTTCAGAGAAGATACTAACAATTTGGTTTTAGATCTATCATAGTTTTAAAATTTAGTACATGATGTGGCGGGTCCATATTTTCAACAAACTAAAACTTAGGATGATATTGATTTAACTTCTGAGTTGGAACAATCTTGTTTATATGAATTTTTGAGGTCTAATAAGTATTCCTTATATCGTGGTTATAAGATAATCAATTTTAAAAGCAGATGCTAAATTTATGGATATTAAATTAGATAATGGGATGTCAAATAATTGTTTTGATCAGATATTCTCTTTGTTAAAAACACTGCCACCTGAAGAAAATTTGAAGCCTAGAAATTTCTATGAGAGTAATAGGTTGGTTCATAATCTGGGTCTTGGTTATCAGAAGAATCATGCATGATCAAATGATTTCATCTTATATTATGGTGAAAATGAGTCATTGGATAATTGTCCAACATGTGAAGAAACAAGGTATAAAGAATCTCAACCAAGTAAGTCTGGATTTATTTTAGTAAAAAAATTGAGATATTTCCCATTCACATCGAGATTACAACATTTATTTATGTCTCAAAACATAGCATCATTGATGTCTTGGCACAAAACCTACATTTCAACTAGTAAAAGCTTAAATCATCCATCTTATGGTGATTCATGGAAACATTTTAACCAAGTTCATCCATCTTTTACTTTAGCTTCCCGAAAGGTGTGATTGGGTATTTCTACTAATGGTTTCTGTCCATTTGGTTCTTATAATAGTTAGTATTCATGTTGGCATGTCTTTATAACTCTGTATAATTTACCTCCATGGATGTTGATGAAGAAGCCATATATATTTTTTTACCTTTTTAATTATAGGTCATCCGAAAAATAATATTGATGTTTATTTGAAACCATAGATTGATGAGTTAAATTAACTATGGATTAATGGTGTCAGTACATATGATGTTTCTGCGAAAAAAAAAATCCTATTAAAATCTGCATTGATGTGGAAAATTAGTGACTTCCCAGCATATGACATGTTATTTGGATGAAGTAAACATGTCCCAAAATCATATTCATATTGTATGAGAGACAAAAAAGCATTTATGCTTTTCAATGGAAACAACCTTTTTTTTTGACTGTCATCGCATATTTCTTCCAACCGATCATCCTTTTCAAAGAAACAAATATCATTTTAGAAAAGGAATAATTGAAAAATATGGTCCTCCAATAATGATCTCAGGTATAGAGTTAAAATAAATTGTCTCTTCATTACCTCCCATCACATTTGGACCAACAATAAACCAACAGAAAATTGATGGGTTTGGAAAAGAGCATAATTGGATAAATGAAGCATTTTTTGGGATTTTCTATATTGGTCTGATTTATTGGTTAATCACATGTTGGATGTGATGCATATTGAGAATAACTATTTTGATAATTTATTTCATACAGTTTTGAGGACACCAGGTAAGACCAAAGATAATGTAAAGGCACGATAAGATTTTTCCCAAATTTGCAAAAGACCAGAACATGAACTATTAAAAAATGTCACATCACAGAATTTAATGAAGCCAAAAGCGTCTTATACACTATCCAAATATAGTCTCTTATTATTTAGTCAGTGGATTGTAGATTTGAGACTTCCATATGGTTATACTTCCAATTTGGGAAGATGTGTCAGAACTGGTCATATTACCAGATTGAAAAGTCATGACTATCATGTTTTTATGGAAAGACTTCTACTGATTAAATAAAGAGGTTTGTTAAATACATTTATTTGGGATGTGATAATAGACATGTCATATTTTTTTGAGAGATTTGTGTGTCAAAAATAGACTATGATGCAATAAGAAAACTTCAAGAATATTTCATTTTAATTTTATGTAAGCATGAAAAAATATTCCCGCCAGGTTTGTTTGACTCAATGGAACAATTGATATTATATTTTCCACATGAAACAAAATGTGGAGGTCCGGTATAGTTCTAATGTATATACCCATTTGAGAGATGCATGCATAAATTGAAAAAAAAATGTATGTAACAAAGCATCAGTTGAAGGCTCAACTGCAGAAGCTTATTTGAAAAAGGAAATATATTTTTTCTACTCTCATTACTTTCAATCTGAATATCCCTCAAAACAAAACCACATGAGCCATAATGAGGTAAATGTTGAAGATGTCATGATAAATCAATTATCATTTTTCAATCTGCTCAAACTTGGCTTAGATGGAATTCATTAATGATGGATTTTAGATGGTGAACATCACAATGCTCATACATATACTTTGCGAAACTATGAAGAAATTAAACCATTTGTACTGTGAGTGCTCTTATAACTTATTCTATAATTTTTGTAATAGTACATTAATATTATTTTATTTATATGATATATGATAATCATATCAAGAAATAGTTTCCACAAATTACAACAACTGCTTTTCAAGAACGTCACCAAAAAAAATTCCTACTGGTTTCAAAAATTGGTAAAATAAATTATTTTTTATTTCACAAAAAAAATAAATTTAATACTATTTAAATGGATAATTATTTTACAAATTTTTAGGTATCCCAACATGCTGATAAAATTGATAATTGATTGTGTGTATTGAGTAACCCACCATCCAAAATGGTTAAATATTATAATACATATGTGGTGAATGGTTTTCGATTTCATACACATGCATATGAGGAATAAAAAAAATGAATAATGGTGTTTTCATTAGAGGATCTCATCATAGAGAAACTGAAGTTTAATTTTATAGTATGTTATAAGAAATCATTGAACTTTGTTATCTGGGACAACATTACATAATGATGTTTAAATGTTAGTGGTTAGATACTGAGAGAGTCTTACATGTTCATCCAATCCATGGAATCGTTGATATTTGATATAAAATTATTCTTGAAGAAAATTAACCATTTTTATTAGCTCATAAGGCACATCAAATTTATTATGAAAAAACCATACTACTTTAAGGGATTTGGGTGATTGGTGGAGCATAATAAAAATTAAATCTTGAGAGAATCAATTTATTGAAAGTGAATATGGTTCCACTCAAGTGCAAGGAATTGAAATTTTTCAAGAGACTGCTCTAAATTAATCTTTTTCACGAAGTGACATGAATATCATTGATGACACCCAATAGTTAATGGCCAATGGTGACGATGATGTTAATGATGTTACAACTGAATTTGAAATGACAAGAGATGATGAAACTGAAACTAATATAGAAATTGATGATGATGAGGAGGAAGATGAAGACATTGACATCGATAACTGTGAAGATGAGGATGAGGATGGAAATTAACACAGTTAAATGCTGGTTATAATCATATATAATATATATCTATTTATAATAGTTGTTTTCAACAATTTTCTAACAACAATCATTTCATGTTTCAGATGGATGAGGATATGTATCGTCTGTTGTAGGAGGATGATCTACCTTTGGATGAGTAGAATGTTGGATCATCTGACCCTCAGATTGCTGGCAGTTCAGGGGGTACTATGAGGGTGTGTGGTCTTGCCCGACTGATGATTCTTGACCCTATCCCTGAGCGACGTCCACATCTTGGGTTCAATCCATGCATGCAGAGGTATGTTTACCTGTGTATTTAGTTAGTTTTAATTTATTTATTTATATTTTAATTGTTTGATTAATTTTTTTCACCACTTTACAAATATAGCTATTGGAAAGGGGATCACTATATTAAGCAATTATTTTTCTGATGCAAGGGTGTCATGGGATCAGATTTCGATTGATGTACAACACCGCATGTTTCAACATTGGCTGGTACGTAAATAAATAATATTTATTTTGAAATTAATTTAATTAATAACTTTATATAATAAATGATTTGTAGGGTTTATGGTTTCCCATTGATAAGAGAATGCATGAGGCTATCTGGAAGTAATGGAAGGGAGCTATGCGTCCGTGTTGCACTCAATTTTTGCACAATTTGAAAAGGAAAGTAACAGAGAAAGTAGAAGTGACAGAATTTGATGAGACATGTCACATCCAACAACTTGATTATATTTCATCTTAGGTTTGGGATGGATTATGTACACACTGGTTGAGTATGCGTTTTCAGGGTAGATCATCAGTAAGTCAGCAAAATCGGGGGAGACTGGAGGTGACCCATCGAGTTGGTAGTCGTACATTCAGTACACATAGGGAGCATATGGTAAGTATATTTTCTTTAAATATTTTATATAACTTTAAATGTAAATGGTTTATTTTATATTCATATAGTCAGTCGCACAACCCAATATTACGAAGTACGATGTGTATAGGAGGATGTGCAGTGATCCAACCACTAGAGAGATTAGAGGTTCTCGCTAGCGTGAGATTGTGGTCAGTATAATTTCTTTTTGAGTTTTAAATTTAACTACAAATAATATTTTAACTATTTTAATTTTATATTTCAATTGAAAGAGTCATATGAGGATGCGACGTCTCAGAAACATAGTGAGAGTCAGTCTAGGACCGATGGTCAAACTTGTGCCCCCGATTTGATGAGGCAGCATGGATGCAAGTGACCTAGTATTCCTTCGAAAAAGGTCGGGTTATTGGTATCATCTCTCGATTGACCCCTAGGGGTTTTTATGGCACCTCTGCGACGTCGACGTCTAATCCGAGAAGATCTTGTGGAGAGTCATCATCTTCTCATGCACATTATGAGGAGCAGCTGCGAGCTCAGAGTAAGCATATAGAGACTATGCATAGGGAGTAGGATGAGATGTGTTAATGGAAACAACAGCAGTAGGAAGAGTTCATACGACAGTAGTAACATTAGTAATAGGAGAGGTAGGATGAGATGCGTCGATGGCAGCATCAGTAGGAGCAGGAGTAGATGGACATGTGATGTCTGACTCGTAGTTTAGGGATGGAGTTCCCTCCACTGTTTCCTCCAGCTCCTCCAAATGACCCTCCCACACAATTATTTATTTTTATTTTATAAAGAAACATTTGAATGTATATTTTTTGTGATATTAACTACTTAAAGTTTTAAATAGTGTGTTTTTTATATTGTCTCGAATATTACTGTTTTTATTATTATTTATTTTTTTATTATATTTATTTTTTTATTAATTAATATATTTTTATATTTTTGTGAATACTATGATTTTTATTATATTACTAATATTAATATTATTACTTCATTAATATTATTAACAATAAAATTATATTATTTAATTATTTTATAATTAATTTTATTTTATGAATATTAATATTATTATTTCATTTATATTAATATTATATTATTATTATTATTATTATTGTTTTATAAATAATTTTTTTGTGCTAATATTAATATTATATTATTATTATTATTTTATTTTATTTATTTTTATTTTATTTTTTCAATTATTTGCGATGGGCTCGTCGCAAAAGGTTTTTTTTTTATTTTCCAAAGTATTTGTAATGGACCATCGCAAATACTGATTACGATGGTCCGCCGCAAAATGTTTTTAAAAAAATTGGCAAAACGATTTGCGATGGGTGGTTGGACCGTCCTAATAGAATTTTTAAAAAAACACCGAACCTATTTGTTATAGTGCCACTACCCGTCCCAAATAATAACCTTTTGTGATAGACCGTCATAAAAGATAATATTTGCGACATCCTTTTCTGCAATGGTCCATTTGCGATACAAATTCACCGTTGCAAAAAACCCTTTTTCCAGTAATTTTAGTCACATTCAACCCATTTGACCCATTAGGCCACCTAGGATCATTCGACCCATTAGGCCCATTAGACCTATTAGACCGATTAGGCCACTTAGGCCCATTAGACCCATTAAGCCCATTATGCCCATTAAGCAACTTAGGCCACTCATGCCCATTGAGCCACCTAGAACCATTGAACCCATTAGGCCCTTTAAGCCTATTAGGAAACTTAGGCTACTTAGGCCCATTAGGCCACTTAGACCTATTTGACCCATTAGGCTCATTAGGCCCACTAGACCCATTGGGCACATTAGGACCATTAGTTGACTTAGGCCACTTATGCCCATTAGGCCCATTTGGCCACTTAGGCCCATTAGGCCCATTAGGCTACTTTTGCCCATTAGGAAACTTAGTCCACTTAGGCCCATTGGCCCCATTTGGCCAATTATTCCACTTAGGCCCATTAAGAAACTTAGGCCCATTAAGCCCATTATTCCACTTCAACCCATTAGGAAACTTAGGCAACTTAGGCTCGTTGAACCCATTAGGCCCATTAGTCCCATAGGCCCATTAGGTCCATTCGTCCCATTAGGTAACTTTGGCCACTTAGGCCCATTAGACTCATTGGGACCATTAGGCAACTTAGGCCACTTTGTCCCATTTGACCCATTAGGCCCATCAGGCCCATTAGTCAACTTAGGCCACTTAGTCCCATTAGGCCGCTTAGTCCCATTATACCCATTCATCCCATTAGGACACTTAGTCCCATTCAACCCATTCATCCCATTAGACCAATTAGACCCATTAGGCCGATTAGGCCACTTGGGCCCATTAGACTCATTAGACCCATTAGGCCCATTAAGCTCATTATGAAACTTAGGCCACTTAGGCCCATTCAACCACTTAGACCAATTAGTAAACTTAGGCAACTTAGTCCGATTAGGAAACTTAGACCCATTGGACCCATTAGGCCCATTAGGCAACTTAGGCCACTTAGGACCATTTGACCACTTAGACCCATTGGACCCATTAGGTCCATTAGGAAACTTAGGCCACTTAGACCCATTGGAAACATTATTACCATTATAAAACTTGGACCACTTGGACCCATTAGACCACTTAGGCCCACTGGACTCATTAGGTTGAATTATCCATAATGGGTCCATTAGGCCCATCAGGACCATTGGGCCCATGGGACCACATAGGCCCAATAGGCCCATTCAGCCCATTAGGCCACTTAGGCCCATTAGCTCACTTTGGACCATTGGACCCATTACACCCATTAAGCCCATTAGGCTCATTAAACCCATTATGCTTCTTAGTCCTAATGGGCCCATTAGGATGATTAGGCCACTTAGGCCCATTAGACCCATAAGGTCACTTAATCCCATTATATCCATTAGGCCCATTAGGCCCATTGGGCCACTTAGTCCCATTTGACCCATTAGGCTCATTAGGCCACTTAGGCCCATTCGACCCTTAGGCCCATTAGGCCCATTAGGCCATTTAGGCCAATTTTGGCCAATTAGGCCAATTAGGCCAATTAGTCCATTGAGTCCACTGAGGAAAATTAGTTAATTTAGGTCATTTAATCCAATTTAGTCCATTTAGTCCAATAAGGCCAATGAGACCAATTCATGCCAATTAGGCCAATTTAGGCCCTTTAGACCATTTAGGCCTATTAGAATATTTAGGCCATTTAGGCCAATTTAGGCCAATTAAGCCAATTTTTCCAATTAGGAAATTTAGTTCATTTAGTCCATTTAGTCTAATTTAGTTCATTTATGGTAATTAGTCCAATTAGGCCAATTTAGGTCATTTAGGCTATTTAGGCCAATTTAGACCATTTAGGCCAATTATGCCATTCAGGACAATTTAGGTAATTTAGACCAATTATTCCAATTAGGACAATTAGTCCAATTTAGACCATTTAGGCCAATTATGCAATTTAGGCAACTTAGGCCAACTAGGCCAATTCAGGCCATTTGGGCCAATTTTTTCCATTTTGGCCATTTAGGCCAATTTAGGCCAATTAGGTCGATTAGGTCAATTAAAAAATCTAAGAAATTTAAACCAATTAGGCCATTTAGGACTATTTATCTCATTTATACCAATTATTAAAATTAAACCAATTAGGCCAATTAGGCCATTCGGGCCCATTAGGCCAATTAGGCCATTTAGGACAATTTAGGCCATTTGGGCTAATTTAGGATATTTTGGCCAATTTAGTCCATTTTGCTCAATTTAGTACAATTAGTTCATTTAGGCCATTTATGCCAATTATATCAATTAGTTTATTTAGGTAATTTAGGCCAATTAGGTTATTTAGACCATTTAGACAAATTTAGGTCATTTAGAACAAATATGCCAATAAGGCAATTTAGGCAGTTCAGGATAATTTAGGCCATTTAGCCTAATTAGTCTAATTAGGAAAATTAGTTAATGTAGACTATTTTGTCCAATTACGCCAATTAGCCCATTTAGGCCAATTAATCAATTTAGGCCATTTAAGCCAATTAGGCAAATTTAGTCAATTTAGGCCATTAAGCCATTTAGGCCAATTAGGCAATTAGGTCATTTGGTTCATTTAGGCCATTTAGGGAAATTATGAAATTTAGGCCAATTTAGGTCATTTAGGCTATTTAGGCTAATTTATACCATTTAATCCAATTCAGTTAATCAGTCCATTTAGTCCAATTTAAGCCATTTAAGCCAATTAGGCTGATTAGGAAATTTAAGATGATTTAGCCAATTTATTCCATTTAGACTAATTAGGCCACTTAAGATAATTAGACCAATTAGAAAATTTAGGTAATTTAGGTCAATTAGGCCAATTAGGCTAATTGAGGTCATTTAGTCCAATTAAGCCATTTAATCCATTTAGGACTATTTAGTCCATTTAGGCGAATTCGGCCAATTAAGGCAATTAGGTAATTTATGAAATTTAGGCAATTAGGCCATTTAGGCCAATTTAGACCATTTATCACAATTAGGCCAGTTAAGCCAATTTTTTCCATTTATGCCATTTAGGCCAATTTGTCCAATTAGTACAATTAGGCTATTTAGTCCATTTAGGAAAATTTAGGTCATTTCATCCAATTATTCCAATTAGTCCAATTAGGCCAATTAGGCAATTTATTCCATTTAGGAAAAATATGCCATTTAGGCCAATTTAGGTCATTTGGACCATTCAGGCCATTCAGGCCATTTAGGAAAATTAGTCAATTTTGGAAAATTAGACCAGCTAGGTCATTTAGGCCATTTAGGTCATTTAGACCAATTTAGGCCATTTAGACCAATTATACCAATTATGCCAATTTAGGCCATTTAGAACATTTAGGAAAATGAGTCCATTTAGGCTAATTAGGTGATTTAGGTCATTTAGACCAATTAGGCAAATTAGGCCAATTTATGCCATTTAAGCTAATTTAGTCCATTTAGGCCAGTTAGATCAATTAGGTCATTTATGATAATTAATAAAATTAGTCCATTTAGACCATTTATTCCAATTAATCTATTTAGACCAATTAGGCCATTTAGTCATTTAGGCCAATTTAGGTCATTTAGATCAATTAGACTTATTAAGCCATTTAGGCCAATTAATCCATTTAGTCCAATTTTGTCCATTTTGGACTTTTAGTCCAATTAATACATTTAGGCCATTTAGGCCAATTTGGTACATTTAGGCCAACTAGGACAATTAGTCTAATTGGGAAATTTAGGTCATTTAGGCCAATTAAACAATTTAGGCCAATTTAGTCCATTTAGGCCAATTAGTCCATTAGGTAAATTTCAACCATTTAGGCAATTTAGTTCATTTAGGCTAGTTAGGACATTTAATTCATTTAGTCCATTTAGGCCAATTTAGGCCATTTAGGCCAACTTAGGCCATTTAGGCCATTTAGGCCATTTAGTCCAATTAGGACAATTAGTCTAATTAGTCCAATTAGGTCATTTAGGCTAATTAGGCCATTTAGTTCATTTAGTCCAATTAGGCCATTTAGGCCAATTGAGTCCATTTAGAACAATTCAGGTTATTTCGGGAAATTAGGCCACTTAGGCTTCCACGAACCAAGCTAGGTCAACCCTAAACCCATCACCTGACAACTATACAACAAGCTCTACACAGAAAGGCTGGACACTTTCTTTGACCCAGAGGAGTTTGATGTTTCCAAACAGAATGCATCATTTTCACATTTAGACCCTACAAATCAACAACATGAGAAGTAATGGAATATGAGATGCACCTGTATCAAACAATGCTTGCATAAAGGTATAATTCAAGAGAATTGTACCTCTCACCATCGATGGTACAAGTTGGCCATTCACAATAATCTGCTCAACTCCAAATACCTGCTTACTCACCACACTTTTATCTTTATTCCCCTAATGAAATTTCCCATGCTGAGGACTCATGGTATTCCTGAAATCACCATGAATAACGTTGTTCTGCTTAGAGGGGGTATTCATCTGTCCTCATCCCGTTGAGGCATAAGACGACTGTGAACCTTGACAAGTGTCACAAACACCGAACCTTGGAACATGGTAACAATAACACTGAATATTCCCTGTTTAATTACAATTATGGAATCCTCTAGGTGGTGATGTACATTCTCACTTTATGTGTCTTAGAGTGCCACATTAGAAACATCCCGTGATGAGGATCATGGAACACATGGGCATCACGGGGTTGGAGGCGGACATGATGAGGAAGGCGGAATGCACACAAGTGGACAAGACCCTTTGCGTGGAATTGGAGGCCCAATGACAAGGGAGCGGACCAAGAGAATGAAGGAGGCCTTAAATGGATTAATCATGGAATTCCAAGAGGAGGCCCAACACCTTTGCTTGGGGGAAGCATTCGGGCCTATAATTACATTAATTAAGGCCCAAACATGCTTTTAAAAACCCAACCCAAGTGGTGCTACGAGATTTCAAGCCCACCCACCATAGAATCTTCAAAGTCAAAAGGTGGTGGGCTACTTGTCTTTTCTTTTCCAAAAGGGTGTGCTACTTGTCTCCTAAAGTCTTGGTCATGTGCCAAAGTTGTCAAAAACATCCTATAGGCTTTTTGACTATGGAAAACTAGCCATTAGACTAATGTAAAGAGCCACCCCATGTGTAATTCGAATTTCAAGTTTCTTTGGCTATAAATAGCCACCCCCTTGTACTCTTGAAGAATCATGAATGAAGGTAATGTTATTATGGTGAGTTTTGCTTGCAACCTTTGTGTTCTTGCTTAATTCTTGACTTATCAAAGGATTGGTCATCCTTTGTGGCGTCTTGTGGCTAGAGTTCTTAGAGACAAGTTCTCTTTGGGTTCTACCTTGACCATTTCCCCCTTCCTTCTCATTTCACTATCCGCACACCAAATACACTTGTTTTCTTGCGGCGATCCGGGTGCTCAACGCGCGAACATTATACAAGGTTCCTAGGACAATTCCTAGCGGGTCTTGCATCGCGTATCATTTGGTATCAGAGCCCATTTGCAAGAAATCAGGTTATTTCTTTCTTATCCTTTCTTCCATTTTCATTTCTCTTCAAATCGGGGCAACATCAATTCTGGTCCATTTTCTTCTTCCCCTACAGACGTCATTTCTTCGTCTTTTCGGACGTACAATATATCATTCTTGTAGTTGAGAAGCTCATCTTTCTTCTCCATTTGGAATCATAAAAATCAAAGCCATATATCGTGAGATACAGTGGGTTCAAATTTTGCAAAAAAAATCTGCAATTTCAAAACCCCGCAACTCACACTTTGATTCCATTTTGTGTTACAAATTACTGCTTCTCCTGCATTTAAATATTGAAATATTCATCTTGTTGCTGCTACATTTATTCAAAAAAAAAGAGCCCAAAAAAAAAGTAAAAAAAAAATTAAGGCTCAAAAAAAAAATGGCAACATTTTGAATTCTACGTCCCATTTTCATTCTTCTTCATCCCTTTTCATTCACTTCAAATATTTTCTATCTTGAATCCATTTTTGAATTTTATCTTTGAATTCTAGTTCGGGATTGCCACATTTCAACGATCCTTTAGATTTGTTGAAATTGGGTAAGAACGCTATAGGAAGCAAGTTGAGTGGTAAAAGGCAAGAGTGTTACATTTTGATAAAAGCCGAAATTGAGTGAAACACGAGCGAACAAATTATTTTGAGTGTAAACAAGTGAGGGAGTGTGTGAGGTCCATTTTCCTTTCCCTTTCATTTTTCTCACAGGATACCTAAATGGCGGAGTCGAGTAACACCAATGAAGCGGACATCAAGTTGTTTATGAGGGCTGTACAAGAACAATTCCAAAGGTTGAATGCGAGGATGGATGAACTCCAATCCCCTTCCAATTCTAGAGCACCACCAAGGAGGCGAGTTGTTGAAGAAGAGGAGGAGTTATCCGATTTTCACGAGTCACCAATTCAGAGAAATCAACCACCATGGAGGCAAGCCAATGATCTTGGAGGAGTAAAGTTGAGGATCCCTTCATTCCAAGGTAAGAATGATCCCGAAACATATTTGGAATGGGAAAGAAAGGTCGAACATGTTTTTGGTTGTCACACATATTCAGAGGAAAACAAAGTGAAGTTGGCGGCCGTGGAATTCACCGACTATGCGAGTATTTGGTGGGACCAACTACAAGTGAGTCGACGGCGAAGTGGAGAAAGACCCATCCACACTTGGGAGGAGATGAAAGTGGTAATGCGTAAGAGGTTCATTTCTAGCCACTATTATCGTGATTTGTTCCTCAAGTTGCAGGGTTTGAAACAAGGGGTCATGAGTGTTGAGGAGTATCACAAAGAGATGGAGATCATCATGATTCGAGCGAATATTGATGAGGAGCGAGAGGCCACCATGGCAAGGTTTGTGAACGGCCTCAACCATGACATTCGGGACATAGTGGACATGCACCACTACTTGGACATGGAGGACCTACTTCACATGGCCACCAAAGCGGAGAGGCAAGTAAAGGCAAGAAGGATGTGCCCTACATCTTATGGTAAGGATTCTAGACCTTCATTAAAGTTTAAGGATTCCAAACCACAAGAGCATGTAAGGGAACACAAAACTGATTCGAAGGAGTTGCCCAAACCAAAACCATTCTTTCCGGAATCCAAAGGTAAAATGGAGGGTAAGGTTGTTTCCAAATCACGAGATATCAAATGTTTTAAATGTCAAGGATTTGGACATATTGCCTCACAATGCCCAAACAAGAGAACAATGATTATATTGGATGATGGAGATGTTCTTAGTGCTAGCTCAAGCGAAGATGAAATGCCATCACTTGAGGATGATTCAGAGGTGGAAGTAGAAAGCCCCGTACATGGAGAAATGCTTGTGGCAAGGCGTGCTTTGAGTGCTCAACCCGAAGGAGAACATGATCAAGAGCAAAGGGAGCACATTTTTCATACTAGATGCCTCGTCAAAGATAAGGTATGTAGTATGATTATTGATGGGGGTAGTTGTACAAATGTAGCAAGTGGTTTGATGGTTGATAAATTGGGATTGGCTACAACTAGACATCCTAGGCCTTATAGATTGCAATGGTTAAATAACAGCGGGGATGTCAAAGTGACTAAGCAAGCACAAGTTCCATTTTCTATTGGGAAGTATGAAGACAAGGTGATGTGTGATGTTGTTCCAATGCATGCTAGTCATATTTTGTTGGGAAGACCGTGGCAATTTGATAGGAGGGTCACACATGATGGATACACCAATCGATATTCTTTTGAGTATAATGGGAGGACGGTTATTCTTACACCATTGAGACCTTTGCAAGCTTATGAAGACCAAGTGAGGATTGAGAGAGATTGTGAGAAGAGAGAAAAAGAAAAGAGAGAAAAAAATAGAGAGATTGAGAAGAGTGGAAAAATCAAGAGTGAAAAAGGAGTGATGAGTGAAATCAAAAGAAATGAGGGAAATAAAAGAGTTGAAAACAAGAGTGAAAATAAGAGTGAAAACAAGAGTGTTGAGGGAAAAGTGAGTCTATTTTCTGGAAAAAGAGAGATAGAGAGAGCATTAGAGGGGGAGGAAACTCTCATGCTTTTATGCAAGGGAGAATGTTTTACGGCTAACTCTCTTAACCCATCATTGCCTTCTAGTGTTGTGTCTCTTTTGCAGGAATTTGGTGATGTGTTTCCGGAGGAAATTCCCGATGGCTTACCTCCCTTGCGGGGTATCGAGCACCACATCGACTTCCTCCCAGGAGCAACACTTCCCAATCGACCGGCCTATCGGGCTAACCCGGAGGAGACTCGAGAAATCCAACGACAAGTGGAAGAATTGCTAAGGAAGGGATTTGTCCGAGAGAGCTTGAGTCCTTGTGCGGTGCCGGTAATTCTTGTCCCAAAAAAAGATGGTAAGTGGAGAATGTGTGTTGATTGTCGAGCTATCAACAAAATCACGGTAAAGTATCGTTATCCCATACCTCGTTTGGATGATATGCTTGATGAACTCCATGGTGCATGCTTGTTTACTAAAATTGACCTAAGGAGTGGATACCATCAAATTAGAATGAAAGAGGGAGATGAATGGAAAACCGCATTTAAAACTAAGTTTGGATTGTATGAATGGCTAGTTATGCCTTTTGGACTAACTAATGCCCCTAGTACATTCATGAACTTAATGAATCATGTTTTCCGTCCATTCATTGGGAAATTTGTGGTTGTGTATTTTGATGACATCCTCGTTTATTCTAAGAGCCTTGATGAACATCATGAACATTTGAAACATGTTTTTGAGACTCTTAGGATAAATAGGTTGTTTGCAAACTTGGAAAAATGTACATTTTGTTTAAATTCGGTTGTTTTCCTTGGTTTTGTGGTAGGAGCTGATGGCATGAGGGTTGATGAAGAGAAGGTGAAGGCGATTCGGGATTGGCCACAACCAAAGAATGCCAATGAGGTGAGGAGCTTCCATGGACTTGCGAGTTTTTACCGAAGGTTCGTGAGGGACTTTTCAACAATCGCGGCACCATTGAATGAGTTGGTCAAGAAAGGGGTTAGTTTCAAGTGGGGAAAAGCTCAAGAGGAAGCCTTCTCCACACTCAAAGGTAAGTTAACCAATTCACCTCTCTTAGTTCTGCCTGACTTTTCTAAAGTTTTTGAGGTTGAGTGTGATGCCTCTGGAATAGGAATTGGGGCTGTTTTAATGCAAGACTCTAAGCCTATCGCATACTTTAGTGAGAAGCTTAATGGGGCTGCATTGAACTACTCTACCTATGACAAGGAATTGTATGCTCTCAAAAGAACTTTAGAAAATTGGCAACATTACTTGTGGCCAAGGGAATTTGTGATTCATTCGGATCATGAAAGCCTAAAATTTCTTAAGTCACAAGGAAAGTTGAATAGGCGGCATGCAAGATGGCTTGAATTCATTGAAACATTTCCTTACATCATTAAGCATAAAAAAGGAAAAGAAAATGTTGTCGCTGATGCTTTGTCTAGGAGATATTCTCTTATTACTTCAATGCATGCTAAAATACTTGGTTTTGAAATTTTGAAAAGCATGTATGAGAATGATGTGGATTTTTCTGAAATTTGGAAGTTGTGTGAAAAACATGGCAAAAGTGATTTTTACAAACATGATGGATTTCTTTTTCGGAAAAATAAATTGTGTGTTCCATCTTGTTCCATGCGTGAATTGCTTGTTAGAGAAACACATGGTGGTGGATTAATGGGGCATTTTGGGGTTGAGAAAACATTGTCCTTATTGAGTGAACATTTTTATTGGCCTCACATGCGTAGGGATGTGGTAAGTGTTTGTGGAAATTGTAATGTGTGTAAACATGCAAAGTCGAAAGTGCTTCCACATGGCTTATACACCCCTTTGCCTGTTGCTTCTCATCCTTGGGTTGACATATCAATGGATTTTGTCCTCGGCTTGCCAAGATCACAATCAGGTAAGGATAGCATCTTTGTGGTGGTGGACAGGTTTAGTAAAATGGCTCATTTTATTGCTTGTTCTAAAACCAATGATGCAACTCATATCGCTGATTTGTTCTTCAGGGAAATTGTTAGGTTGCATGGCTTACCCAAGAGCATTGTGAGTGATAGGGATGTCAAATTCCTTAGTCACTTCTGGAGGACATTGTGGAACAAACTTGGAACCAAACTTTTGTTCTCCACCACTGCACACCCACAAACAGATGGTCAAACGGAGGTGGTCAATAGGACACTTTCCACATTATTGCGTTCCATCCTTAGAAAAAATCTAAAACATTGGGAAAGATGCCTACCTCACATTGAGTTTGCTTATAATCGAGTGGTTCACTCCACTACTAATGCTTCACCGTTTGAAGTTGTGTATGGTTTTAACCCATTAACTCCACTTGATATTTTACCTTTTCCTACTAATCAATTTTCGAATCTTGAAGGTGAAAAGAAGGCAAAGTTTGTGCAGGAGTTCCATGCAAAGGTAAAGGCCAACATTGAGCGGAAGAATGAACAAGTAGCGAAGCACGCCAACAAAGGTCGGCGAAAAATGGTTTTTCAACCTGGAGATTGGGTGTGGCTACACTTGAGGAAGGAGAGGTTTCCGGAGCAACGAAAATCAAAACTTCATCCACGAGGAGATGGTCCTTTCCAAGTCTTAGAGAAGATCAATGATAATGCCTACAAGATTGATTTACCCGACAGGTATGGAAATGTTAGTGGTACCTTTAATGTTGCTGATCTTTCTCCCTTTGAATTTTCAGATTCGAGGACGAATCCTTTTGAGGAGGGAGGAGATGATGAGGATCATGGAACACATGGGCATCACGGGGTTGGAGGCGGACATGATGAGGAAGGCGGAATGCACACAAGTGGACAAGACCCTTTGCGTGGAATTGGAGGCCCAATGACAAGGGAGCGGACCAAGAGAATGAAGGAGGCCTTAAATGGATTAATCATGGAATTCCAAGAGGAGGCCCAACACCTTTGCTTGGGGGAAGCATTCGGGCCTATAATTACATTAATTAAGGCCCAAACATGCTTTTAAAAACCCAACCCAAGTGGTGCTACGAGATTTCAAGCCCACCCACCATAGAATCTTCAAAGTCAAAAGGTGGTGGGCTACTTGTCTTTTCTTTTCCAAAAGGGTGTGCTACTTGTCTCCTAAAGTCTTGGTCATGTGCCAAAGTTGTCAAAAACATCCTATAGGCTTTTTGACTATGGAAAACTAGCCATTAGACTAATGTAAAGAGCCACCCCATGTGTAATTCGAATTTCAAGTTTCTTTGGCTATAAATAGCCACCCCCTTGTACTCTTGAAGAATCATGAATGAAGGTAATGTTATTATGGTGAGTTTTGCTTGCAACCTTTGTGTTCTTGCTTAATTCTTGACTTATCAAAGGATTGGTCATCCTTTGTGGTGTCTTGTGGCTAGAGTTCTTAGAGACAAGTTCTCTTTGGGTTCTACCTTGACCATTTCCCCCTTCCTTCTCATTTCACTATCCGCACACCAAATACACTTGTTTTCTTGCGGCGATCCGGGTGCTCAACGCGCGAACATTATACAGGGTTCCTAGGACAATTCCTAGCGGGTCTTGCATCGCGTATCATCCCGACTTAATCTTAGGCTTTATAGGAAGATTCACTGATCCTTCCATCGGATTCTAAGCCATACTCTCATCTTGGAAATAAGTTTAACTCTTCCACCTGCTCCCCACATTATAGTTTCCAATATTTCCCATAGGTATCACAATATCTTCTCCACCCATCACCCATAAGATGCCCCTTTCAGCCACAGTTTCCCTATTGACCATCTCCGTAAAATCTGTTATACAGATTACTACAATCTTCAATCAAATTTCCTACCTCATCCCAGATTAAAAAATGCATGTATTCAAAGATTCACTAGTAGAAACCTCAAGTGAAAACTATACTAAATTAATGAATTCAGACACATATTCTATCACATAAAGGTTCTACAGCTTCAAGCTAAAAAAATCCACTGTTCTATGAATTATAAACGTGTAAGGATATAATTTTTTGTTGAACAATTCCTTGAAATCCTCCCATGCCATACCTTGGTCAACTTTATCCTAGATCGCTAACTCCCACCACTAATATGGAAGATCTTACAACATGTATGTCACTAAATTGACTTTGAACTCCATCAGTGTGCCTAGAAAATCTAGGATTCGATTCATCTTATTTAGCCATGCCTCCACCCTTTCTAGTTCTGAATCACCCCAAAAGATGGGTGGATTTTTCTTCTTAAAATGAAACAAATGGTCCACATGACTTGGTTTATCTCTTTTATTCCCACTATTGACAGCTTAAAAATATTTCACTATGATCTGTACCATCTACTGGTTCACTTGGGGCTCAGGTGCAACCACATTTTTAGTAGCTTCCTCTGGTTGGTTTCTACGATGCTTATGAGGTTCCATTCTCTTTTCACACGAGAAACACCATAAGTCTCACTCTCTAGCAACATAAGGCTTAAAAATTTCAAATTCTATCACATTTCAACTATCATAACCATGATTTACAAAATCCAACATTTTCCATGTTCAATAATTTTTGAAAAAACATCCACCATGTTTTGAAAATCTACCCATTTTCAAAATATCACAACCATTCTCTTTTCAAAATCACACATTTGAAAACACTTTCCAAATTTTTCAAATATCAAAAAAATTCATATCACAACATAAATCATTACTCCAAATGAGATATGAAATCCTAGTGGGAAGTCATTTATACCATCCATGCCAGGCTTTTCTCATTGTCTAAACCGACAACAATGGGCCTAATGGGCCTCATGGGCATGATGAGCCTAATAGGCCTAATGGGCCCCATGGGTCTCATGGCCCTAAGTGACCTAAGTGGCCTAATGGTCATAAGTGACCTATTGGGACTTGTGGGCCTAATGAGCCTAATGGGCCGAATGGTCCTAATTAGCCTGATGGGCCTTGTGGGACTCATGGGCCTAATGGACCCAATGGGCCTAAATTTCCTCATGGGCCCAATCGGCATAATGGGCCTAATAGGCCTATGTGGGCTAATTGGGTCAAAGGGGACTAATGGGCCGAAGGCCTAATGGGCCTAATAGGTCCAATGAGCCTCATGGGGCTAAGGGGACTAATGGGTTGAGTGGGCCTAATGGGATGAATGGGCCCAATGAGCCTCGTTGGATGAATGGGCTTAGTGCGTCCAATGGGCCTAATGGGCCTAAGTGGTCTAAAGGGTCTAGTGGGCCTAGTGGGATTAATTGGCCTAATGGGACTAATGGGCCCAAGTGGACTGATGGGTTTAATGGGCCTCCTAGGCCCCATGGGCCTAAGTGGACTCATGGGCCAAAAGGACCTAACGGGCCTAAGTGTCCTAATGGGCCTGATGGTCCTCCTGGGCCTAATGGGCCTCATCGGTGTAATGCATCTCAAGGGACTAAAGGGCCTAATGGTCATTAGTGGCTTAATGGGCCTAAGTTCTCTAATGGTCCCAGTGGTCCTAATGGGCCTAATGGGCCTAATGGACCTAATGGGCCTAAGTGGCCTAAGTGGCCTAGTCGGGATGATCGACTGAATGGGCCTAATGGGTCTAAGTGGATTAATAGTCCAAATGGACCTAATGGGCCTAAGTGGACTATAGGCCTATGTGTCCTAATTGGGCTAATTGACCGAATGGGCCTAATGGGCCTAAGTGACCTTAGTGTCTTAACGTGCCTAATGGGACTAGTGGGACTATTAGGTTTAATGGGCATAATGAGCCGAAGTGGCCTAATGGGCCTAATGGGCCTAAGTGATTAAATGGGCCAAATGAACCTAATGGGACTAATGGGTTTAATGGGCCTAATGGGCCTAAGTGGCTGAATGGGACTCATGGGCCTCAGGGGCCTAACTGGCTTAATGGGCCGAATAGGCCTAGGTGGCCTAAGGGACCTAATGGACCCAAGTTTCCTAATCCCCCTAATTGACTAAATGGGCCTAATGGGCCTAAGTGGCCCAATGGGCCTAATGGGCCGAAGTGGCCGAAGTGACTTAATCAGCCTCATCGACCAAGTGGGAATAATGGGACTAATGGGCCTAAGTGGATGAATGCGCCTCAATGGCCTAATGGTCCTAATGGGACTAAGTGGCTAAATGGCCTAATGGGCTTAAGTGGACTAATGGGCCTCAGTGACCTAATGGGACGAATCGACCTCATGGAGCTAGCTTACTGGCCAAAATTTCCTAATGGGCCTAATTGGCCTAATTGGCATAAGGGGCCTAAGTGGCCTGATGGACCTAAGTTTCCTAATGGGCCTAAGTTGTCTAATGGGCCTAAGTGGCCCAATGAGACTAAGTGGCCTGATGGGCCTAACTAGTCTAATGGGCCTAAGTGGCCTAGTTTGCCTAAGGGGCATAATGAGCCTAAGTGGACTAAGTGGCCTAATGGGCCCAATGGGCCTAAGTGGACTAATGGGCCTAAGTGGCCTAATGGGCCAAATGGGTCTAAGGGGCCTGAGTGTCCTAATGGGATTAATGGCCCTCAATGGCCTAATGGGCCTAAGTGTCCTAATCGGACTAATGGGCCTAATGGTCCTCAGTGGCCTAATGGTCCAAATTGGCCTAAGAGGCCTAATGGTTTTAAGTGGCCTAATGAGACGAATGGGCCTAAGTGGCCTAATGGGCCTTAGTGGCCTAATGGGCCTAATGGGCCTAAGTGGACTAAGGGGCCTAATGGGCCTAATGGGCCTAAGTGGCCTAATGTACTAAACATACCTAAGTGGACTAATGGGAATAATGGGCCTGAGTGTCCTAATGGGCCTGAGTGGCCTAATGGGCCTGAGTGGCCGAATGGGAAAAATGAGCCTAATGGGCCTAATGGGCAGAAGTGACCTAATTCGCTGAATGGGCCTAAGTGTCCTGATGGGCCATATTGGCATAATGTGTCGAATGGGCCAAAGCAGTCTAATGGGCTTGATGATCCCGATGGGTCTAATGGGCCTATGTGGCCTAATGATATCAATGTACCTAAGTGTCCTAATGGGGAAAATGGGCCTAAGTGGCCTAATGAGTATGTTGGGCCTGATCGGCCAAATGGGCCTAATGGGCCTTAGTGGCCTTAGTGGTCTCATGGACCTCATGGGCCTAGTGAGCCTAATTGGACTAAGTGGACTAATGGGCCTATAGGGCCTAATGGGCGTTTGTGGCTTAATGGGTCTAATGCACTGAATGGGCCTAATTGGCCTAATGGCCCTGATGGGTCTAATGGGCGAAATGGGCCTTTGTGGTTTAATGGGACTAAGTGGCCTCTATGGCCTAGTTGGCCTAAGGGGCCTAAGTGGTCTAATGGGAAGAATGGGCCTATGTAGACTAATGGTCCTAATAGGCCAAAGTGGCCTAATGGGACTAATGGTCCTAATGGGCCTAAGTGACCTCATGAGATTGATGGGTCTCAGTGGACACATGGGCCTAATGTGCCTAAGTGGCCTAATGGGCCTATGTGACTTAATGGGACTAAGCGGCCTAATGGGTCTAAGTGGGCCAAGTGGCCTAATTGGCCTTAGTGGACTAATGGGACGAATGGGCCTTAGTGGGCTAATGGGCCTAATGGGCCTTAGTTTCCTAATGAGACTAATGGGCCTAATGTGCCTAATGGTTTGTAGTGGACTAATGGGCCTAATCAGCCTAATGGGCCTAAGTGGCCAAATTGGCATAATTGGCCTAAGTGGCCACATGGGCCTAAGTGGCCTGATGGGCCTAAGTGGCCTAATGAGCCTAAGAAGATTGATGGGCCTAAGTGTCCTAATGAGCCTAAGCAGACTGATGGGCCTAAGTGGCTTCATGGGTTTGATGGGCCTAGTGGGCCTAGTGGGCCTTAGTGGACACATGGGATGAATGGGACTAATGGGCCTATGTAGCTTAATGGGCCTAAGTTTCCTAATTGGACAAAGTGGACTAGTGGGCCTAATGGGCCAAATGAGCCTAAATGGCCTAAGTGGCCTAATGGACCTAATGGGTGTAAGTGGCCTAACGGGCCTAGTGGTCCTTAGTGGCCAAATGGGACAAATGGTCCTAATGTGCCTAAGTGGCTGAATGGGCCTAATGGGTCTAAGTGGCCTAATGAGCTGAATGGGCCTAAGTGGCCTAGTGGGCCTAATGGGCCTCAGTGGCCTAATGGGTTGAATGGGTCTGAGTGGTTGAAAGGGGATAATGGGCCTAATCAACCTAAGTGGCTGGAATTGCCAAATGGGCCTAAGTGGCCTAATTGGCATAATGGGCCAAAGTTTCCTAGTGGGCCTAAGTGGCCTGATGGGCCTAATGGTCCTTAGTGGATTAATGGGCCTAAGTGGGATAATGGGCCTAAGTGTCCTAATGATATTAATGGGCCAAAGTGGAATAATGGTCCAAAGTGGTCGGATGGGCCCAATGGGTCGTAGTGGCCTAATGGGCTTAATGGGCTGAACGGGCCTAAGTGACCTAATGGGCCTAAGTTGCCTAATGAGACGAATGGGCCTAAGTGACCTAATGGGCCTAAGTGTCCTAATGGAAATAATGTGCCCAAGTGGCCTAATGGGCCTAATGGGAATAAGTGGCCTAATGAGTCGAATGGGCCTAAGGGGCCTAATGCGCCTGATGGGCCAAATGGACCTAAGTGGCCTAATGGGCCCAATGGGCCTAATGGGACAGATGGGATTAATGTTCCTAAGTGGCCTAATGAGCCGAATGGGCCTAAGTGGCCTAATGTGCCTAATGGGACTGATGGTCATAACAGGTCAAATGGGTCTAAGTGGCATCATGGGCTTGATGGGCCTAATGGGCATGATGGACTTAAGTGGCATAATGAGCTGAATGGGCCTAAGTGGCCTAATGGTCCTAATTATCTGAATGGACTTAATGGGATTAAGTAGCTTGATGGGCTTGATAGGCCTGATGGTCCAAATGGGCCTCACTGGCCTCGTGTGCCTAATGGGCCTAAGTGGCCTAATGGGCCGAATGGGCTTCAGTGGCCTAATGGGCCTAATGCACCTAATGGGTCTAATGGCCCTATGTATGTAATGGGCCTAATGGGCCTAAGGGCCCTGATGGTACTAATGGTTGTAATGGGACCAAGTAGCTTAATGGGCCTAAGTGACCTTACTGGCCTAATGGGCCTAATAGGCCTAAGTGGCCTAATGCACTGAATGGGCCTAAATGGCCTAATGGGCCTAATGAGACTAAGTGGATTGATGGGATTGATGAGCCAAATGGGCCTTATGGGCCTCATTGGCTTAATTTTTCTAATGTGCCTAATGGGCCTAAGTGGTTTAAGTAACCTAATGCGCCTCATGGGTCTGATGGGCCTAATGGGCATGAGTGGCCAAATGGGCATGATGGGACTAATGGGCCTTAGTGGTCTAATGGGCCTGATCGGCCTAATGGCCATAATGAGCCTCACTAGCCCGATGGGCCTAATTGTCCTGATATGCCTGATGGGCAGAATGGGCCCAATGGGCCTAAGTGGCCTAATGGACTTAATGAGCCTCATGGTCTTAATGGTCCTAATGGGCCTAAGTGGGATAACAGGCGTAATGAGCCTTAGTGGCCTAATGGGGATAATGGACCTCAATGACCAAATGGGCCTGATAGGCCTGATGGGATTGATGGGTCTAAGAGGCCTAAGTGGCCTAGGTGGCCTAATGGGCCTACTCGGCCTAATGTTCTTAATGGGCCTAAGTGGATTAATGGGACCAATGGGCATAAGTTTCTTGATAGGACCAATGGGACTAAGTGGCTTGATGGGCATAAGTGGCGGAATGGGCCAATGCGGCGGAATAGGCTGAATGGGCCTAATGGGCCTTAATGTTTGAATGGGCCTCAAGAGCCAAATGGGCCTAAGTGACCTCATGGGATTAATGGGCCTAATGGGAATAAGTGTACTTATTGGAATAATGGGCCTAATGGCCTCATGGGACTAAGTGGTTTCATTGTCCAAATGGGCTTAATGGGCCTAATGGGCCTCCTAAGCTGAAGTGGCCTAATGGGCCTAGTGGGACTAATGGACCTTAGTGGCCTAAGTGGCTTGAGTGGCCTAATGGGTCTAATGGACATGTGTTCCTGAATGGTCTTAGTGGGCCTAAAGGGTCCAATGGGACTAATGGGCCTAATGGGCCTAAGTGGCCTCATGGGCCCAATGGGCCTAATGGGCCTAAGTGGCCTGATGAGCCTTATAGACCTAATGAGACTAAGTGGCCTGATGAGCCTAATGATCCCAATGGGCCTCATGGACTCAAGGACCTAAGTGGCCGAATGGGCCTAATGGGCCTAAGTGGCCTAATGGGACTAGTGGGCCTAAAGGTCCTAATGGGCCTAATCAACTAAATGGGCCTAATTAACCCGATGGGCCTCATGGGCCTATGTTTCCTTGTGGGACCAATGGCCATAATGTGCCCAATGGGACTAAGTGATTGAAGTGGGCCAAAATGGCCTAATGGTATGAATGGGCTTAAGTGGCCTAATGGGCCCAATGAACCTCATGGGCCTAAATGTCCTACTGGGTTGAGTGGGCTGATTGGGACGAATGGTCCTAGTTGGTCCAATGGACCTAATGGGCCTAAGTGTTCTAATAGGCCTAATGGACCTAAGTGTCCTAAAGGGCCATGTGGGCCTAATGGGATTAATGGGCCTAATGGGTTTAATGGGCCTAAGTGGCATGATGGGTATAATGTGCCTCATGGGTCTAATGGGCCTAAGTGGACTCATAAGCCTAATGGGCCGAATGGGACTAAGTGACATAGTGGTCCTAATGAGCATGTTGGGCCTAATGGGCCTCCTGGGAAGAATGCGCCTCATGGGCCTGATGGGCTTAATGGGCCTCATGGTCATAAGAGGCACAATGTGCCTAAGTTACCTAATGGGCCTAGTGGGACTAATGGGCCTAATGGGGCTAGTGAGCTTGATGTACCAAATTGGCCTAAGTGGTCTAAGTGGCCTAATCGGGCTAATCGGCTGAATGGGTTGAATGGGCCTAAGTGGCCAGGTGGATTAACAGGCCTAATGGTCCTAAGTTTCCTAATTGTCCTAATGGGCCTACATTGTCTAATGGTCCCAATGGGACTAGGTGGCCTAATCGACCTAATCGACTAAATGGGCCTAAGGGGCCTAAGTGGCATACATGGCTTAACAGGCCTAATGGTACTAATGGGATTAATGGGTCTAATGGGCCTAGGTGGCCTAATGGGTCTAATGGGACTATGTGTCCCAATGGGCCTAATGAGACTAAGTGGCCTAATTACCTTAATTGGCTAAATGGGAATAATGGACCTAATGGTCCTAAGCGGCCTAATGGGACTAATGGGCCAAAGTGGGTTAATGGGCCTAATCAACCCAAGTGGCCTAAGTGGATTAATTCGCCTAATCAACTAATTGTACAAATGGGACAAATGGGACTAAGTTACCTAATGGGCCTAATGCTTAAGTGGCCTTAGTGGACTAATGGGTCTAAAGGGCCTAATATTCATAACAGGCTTAATGGGTATAAGTGGCCTAAGTGGTTTAATCAGCCTAATCGGCCGAATGGGCCTAAGTTTCCTAATGGGACTAATGAGAATATGTGGCCTAATCGTCCAAATCAACCAAATGGGCCTAATGGGCCAAGTGTCCCTAAGTGGCCTAATTGGACTAATGGGCATAATGGGTCTAAGTGGCCTAATCTTCCTAATCAGCCGAATGGGCCTAAGTGGACTAAGGGGACTAAAGGTCCTAATCAGACTAAGTGTCGTAATCAGGATAATCGACCGAATGGTCCAAAGAGTCCAAATTAGACTAATCGATCGAATGGGCCTAATGGACCTAATGGGCCTAAGTGGCCTAATGGGCCTAATGGGTCTAAGTGGCCTAAGCAGCCTAATTGTCCTAATCGACCAAATGGGCCTAATGATCCTAAGTTGCCTAATGGGACTAATGGGCCTAATGGATCTAAGTGGACTAAGTGGCCTAATATGCCTAATATATTGAATGGGCCTAATGGGCCTTATGGGCCTACGTGGCTGATTGGGACTAATGGGCCTAAGTGGCCAAATGGGCCTAATTGGACGAATTGACCTAATAGGGTTAATGGTCCTAATGGGTCTAAATGGAAACATGGTCTTAAGTGGTATAATGGTCCTAATTGGAGTAAGTGGCCTAACGGGCCAAAGTGGCCGGGTGGGCCTAATGGGCCTAAGTGGCCGAATAAGCATAATGGACCTAATGCACCTAATTAGCCTAATGGGGCTAATTGGTGTAAGTGGTCTAATGTGACTAAGTGTGAAAATGGGCCTAGTGTGCCTAAGTGGCCTAATGGGCCTAAGTGGCCTAATGGGCCTAGTGGGATGAAGTGGTCGAGTGGGCCTATTGGGCCTAATTAGCCTAATGTGACTAATGGGTCTAATGGGAGTAAGTGAACTAATGGGGACAAGTCACCTAAAGTGCCTAGTCGGCCTAATGGGATTAATGGACCTAATTGGCCTAATGGGCCTAAGTGGTCTGATGGGTCTAATGGGCCTTATAGGCCTTATGGGCCAAAGTGGCCTCACGGTCCTAATGTGCCTAATGAGACTAAGTTTCCTAATGGTCCTGATGGGCCTCATGGGCGGAATGTGCCTCATGGGACTAATGGGCCTGATGGATCTTAATGGTCCAAAGTGGAGTAATGGGCCTAGTGGGCCTAATTGGCCTAATGGGTCTAATGGGGCTAATGGACCTAATTGGCCTAAGTGGCCTAATTGGGATAATCGACTGAATGGACCTAATGGGCCTATGTGGCCTACATGGATTAAGAGGCCTAATGGGCCTAGTGGGACCAATGGGTTTAATGGGCCTAATGGACCTAATGGGCCTACATGGCTTAATTGGCCAAGGTGGCCTAATCGAGTTAATCTATCAAATGGTCCTAATGGGACTAAGTGGCCTAAGTGGATTAACAGACCTAATGGGATTAGTGGGACTAATGGGTTCAATGGGATTAATTGGCCAGATGGGCCTATGTGGCCTAATGGGCCTAAGTGGACAAATGAGCCTAATGAGCCTAATTGGAATAATGGTTTTAATGGGCCTAAGTGGGGGTAATGGGCTTAATGGGTTATTGGGACTAAGGGGCCTAATGGTCTTAAGTGGCATATTCCCCCTAATTGACTGAATGAGCCTAATGGGCCTAAGTGGGATAATGGTCATAATGGGCATAATCAGCCTAAGTGGCCTAATTGGCCTAATTAGCCTAATCGAATGATGGGACAAATGGGCCTAAGGGGCCAAAGTGTTCTAATGGGCCTAATGCCTAAGTGGCCTCAGTGGCCTAATTGGCCTAAGGGGAATAATGGGCCTAAGTGGTCTAAGTGGTCTAATCGGCCTAATCATCCAAATGTGCCTAATGGGCCTAAGTGTTTTAATGGGCCTAATGTGCCCATGTGGCCTAATCATCCTAATCAATCTAATGGGGCTAATGGGTGTAATAGGACTAAGTGGTCTAATGGGATTAATGGGTCTAAGTGGCCTAATATGCCTAATTGGCCGAATGGGCGAAATGGGCCTAAGTGGGTCTAATGGGCCTAAATGGCCTAATAGGACTAAGTGGCCTAATTGGGCTAATCGATAGAATGGTCCTTAAGTCTCCAAATCAGCCAAATCAATCGAATGGGACTAAGAGGCCTAATGGTCCTAATGGGCATAATGGGTCTAAGTGCCCTAATCGGATGAATGGGCCTAATGGGCCTAAGTGGCCTGATGGCCCTAATGGGACTAATGGGTCTAAGGGACTAATGGGTCTAAGTGTCCAAAGTGGCCTAATTGTCCTAATCAGTCGAATGGGATTAATGGGCCTCATGGGCCTAAGTGGACGATTAAGACTAATGGGGCTAAGTGGCCAAATGGGCCTAATGGGCCAAATTGGCCTAATGGGGTAAATAGACCTAATGGGACTAATTAGACAAATGGGATTAAGTGGAATAATGGGCCTAATGGGACTAATGCACGTAAGTGGCCTAATGGGCCTAATGGGCCAAAGTGCCCTAATGGGTCTAGGTGGCCTAATGGGCCAAGTGGGCCTAAGTGGTTGAATGTGCCTAATGGGCCAAATGTACCTAATTGGCCTAATGGGTCCAATGGGCCTAAGTGGCCTAATGGTCCTAGTGGGATGAAGTTACCTAATGGGACTAAGTGGCCTAATCAGCCTAGTGGGTATAAGTGTCTAAATGGTCCTAATGGGCCTAATGTGCCTAATTCACCTAATGGACCTAATGGGCCTAATGGGCGTAAGTGGTTGAATGGGGCTAAGTGGACTAATTGTCCTAGTGTGTCTAAGTGGTCGAATGGGCCTAATGGGCCTAATGCACCAAATGGGTTCAATAGACCTAATGGTCCCAATGGGCCTAATGGGTCCAATGGGCATAATCTGCAATATGGGCCGAATGGGATGAATGGTCCAAATGGTCCTAATGGTACCAATGGGCTTAATGGTCCTAATGGGCCTAAGTGTCCCAATGAGCCTAAGTTGTCGAATGGGCTTAACGGGTCGAATGGGCCTGAGGGGATGGGCCTAAGTGTCCGTATGGGCCTAATGGTCCTAATGGGTCCAATGGACCTAATGAGACTAATGGTCCTAACGGGCCTAATGAGCCTAATGGGCCTAATGAGCCTAAGTGTCCAAATGTGCCAATGAGCCTAAGTGGCCTAATGGGCATAATGGGCCTAAGGGGCCTTAGGGGCCTAATAATCCTAATTGAATGAATGGGACAATTAGGAATAATGGGCCTAAGTGACTTAATGGGATGAATATGCCTAAGTGGATGAATGGGCCTGATGGGCTAAAGTTCCCTAATGGTCCTCATGGGCCTAAGTGTCCTAATGGTCTTCATGGGTCTAAGTGGCCTAAGTGGCCTCATGGGCCTAATGGGCCTCATGGGCCTAAGTGTCCTAATGGGCCTAAGTGGCCAAATGGGCCTAAGTGGCCTAATGGGCCTTATGGTCCTAAGTGGCCGCATGGCCCTAATGGACCCAAGTGGCCCAAGTGGTTTAATGGGCCTAATGAGCCTAATGGATTTAATGGGATTAACATGCCAAGGTTCCAAATGGGCCAAATGGTCCTAACTGGATTAAGGGGCCTAATGGGCCTAAGTGGCCTAATTGGCCTAAGTGGCCGAATGGGCCTAAGTGGCCGAATGAGCTTAATGGGATTAACAGGTGTATGGAATAAATGAGCCTAATTTTCCTAAGTTTTCTAATGGGTCTAAGTGTCATAATGGGCCAAAGTTTCCTAATCGACCTAATGGGTGTAATGGGCCTAATGGGCCTAATGGTTTTATTGGGATTAAGTGGACTAATGGGTCTAAGTGCCCTAATTGACCTAATTGGCTTGATGGGTCGAGTGGGCCTAAGTGGCCTAATGGGAATTAGTGGCCTAATCAGCCTAATTGGACTAAGTGACCAAATAGAATTAATGGGATTAACAGAACCAGGGTCCAAATGGGCCAAATGGGCCCAATGGGCCCAATGGGCCTAATGGCCCTAATTAGCCTAAGTGGCCAAATGGTCCTAATGGTCATAAGTGTCCTAATGGACCTAAGTTTCCTAATCAGCCTAATGGGTTTAATAGGAGAAAGGGGACTAATGGGACCAATGGGCCTAATGGGCCTAAGTGGGCCAATGGGCCTAATGGGCCTAATGGGTCTAAGTGGCCTAATCGGCCTAATCAACCTAATGGGCATAATGGGCCTAAGTGGACTAATGGGCCTAATGGGCCTAATGGGTCTAAGTGTCCAAATCGGCCCAATCCAATGAATGGGCCTAAGTGGCCAATTTATCCTAAGTGGCTGAATAGGCCGAATGGGCCAAATTGGCCTAGTGGGGTGAATGGACCTAATGGGCCTAAGTGGCCAAATTTGCTTAAGTGGCATAATGGTCCTAATGGACCTAATGGGTGTAAGTGGATTAATGGGATGAATGGGCCTAAGTGTCTTAATGGGCTTAATGAGCCTTAGTGGTCGAATGGGCTAAATTGGCCAAATGCACCTAATTGGCTTAATAGGCAAAATGGTAAAAAGTGGCCAAAGGGTCCAATGGGACCAGTGGGCTTAATGGTCCTAATGTGCCTAATGGACCAAATGGGCCTAAGTGGCCATATGGGCCTAATGGGTCCAATGGGCCTAATGGCCCTTATGGCCCTTATGGACCTAATGGGCCCAAGTGGCCTCATCGACCTAATGGGATTAATGGACCTAGTGGGACTAAGTGGCTGAATGAGGATAATGGGCCTAAGTGGACTAATGGGACCAATGGTCCTAAGTGACGTAATCGGCCTAAGTGGCCCAATGGGCCCAATGGGCCTAATGGGACTAGTGGACTAAGTGCCCGAATGGGCAGAGTGGGACTATGTGGCGGAATGAGCCTAATGAGCCTTTGTGGCCCATTGGTCCTAATGGGCCTAAGTGGACTGACATGCCTAATGGGCCTTAGTGGCCTCATGGGCCTAAATGGCCTAATGGGTCTTAATGGACTAAGTGGACTAATGGGACTAGTGGGCCTAATGGGATGAATGAGAATACTGGTCCTAGTGGGCCTAATGGGACTAAGTGGCCAAATGGGCCTAATGAGACGAATGAGCCTAGTGGCCAAAAGGGCCTAATGGGCATAATGGTCCTAAGTTGCCTAATTGGTTGAATGAGCCTAAGTGGACTAATGTGACGAATGGTCCTATTTTCCCTAATGGGCATAAGTGGACTAATGGGCCTAATGGGACAATGGGTCTAAGTGGCCTAATGGGTCGAAGTGGATTAATGGGCCTAAGTGGCCTAATGGGCATAGTGGGCCTAATGAGAATAATGGGCCTAATTGGTCAAAGTGGCCTAATGGGATGAATGGGCCTAATGGGCCTAGTGGTCCTAATGGGCCTAATGGGCCTAATAGGCCTAATGGGCCTAAGTGTCCTAATGGGCCTATGTGGCTTAAGTGGCCTACTGGGCCAAATGGTCCTAATGGCCTAAATGGGATGAATGGACCAAATGGGTCGAAGTGGCCAAATAGGCCTAAGTGTCCTAATGATCCAAAGTTGCCGAATTGCCTTAATGGGATTAATAGGCCAAATGGGCCTAATAACCCGAATGGGCCTAAGTGGCATAATGGGCTGAATGGGCCTAATTAGACTAAGTTTCCTAATGGGACTAATAGGCCTAATGGGCCTAAGGGGCCTAATGGGCCAAAGTTTCCTAATCGACCTAATGGGCTTAATTGGCCTAGTGGGACAAGTGGGCCAAATGAGTCAAATGGTCCTAAGTGTCCTAATGGGCCTAAGTGGTCGTATCAGCCTAATGGGATTAATGGGCCTAGTGGACCTAAGTGGCCTAATGGGCCTTAGTGGATTAATCACCCCAATGTGCCTAAGTGGCATAATGGGCCTAAGTGGCCTAATGGGATTAATGGTCATAATGATCCTAGGGGCCAAATGGGTCGAATGGGCCTAATGGGCCTAATTAACCTAAGTGTTCTAATGGGACTAATGAGCCTATGTGGCCTAATGGTCCAAAGTTCCCTAATCGACCTAATGGTTTTAACGAGCCTAATGGGCCTAATGGACCTAAGTGTTCTAATGGGCCTAAGTGACCTAATGGGCCTAAGTGGCCTCATCGGCCTAATGGGATTAATGGGCCAAGTGGGCCTAAGTGGCCGAATGGGACTAATGGGCCTTAGTGGCCTAATGGGCCGAATGAGCCCAAGTGGCCCAATGGGCCTAAGTGGCCTAATGGGACTAATGATCCTAACTGGACTAAAAGGAATAATGTGCTTAATGGGCCTAAGTGGCCTAATGGGCCTAGGTGGTCAAATGAGCCGAAGTGGTTGAATGGGCCTAATGGACATAATGGGACCAAGTGGCCTAAGTGTATTAATTGTCCTAATGGGCCTAAGTAGCCTAATGGGACAAAGTGGCCAAAGTGGCCTAATGGGATTAATGGGCCTAATGGGCCTAATGGGACTAAGTGGCCTAATGGGCCTTAGTGGCTGAATAGGCCTAATGGGCCTATGTGGCCTAATGGGTCTAAGTGGCCTTATTGGTCTCAATGGCCTAATGGGTCTAATTAGCCTAAGTTTCCTAAGTGGCTTAATGGGATTGAGTGGCCTAATGGGCCTCAGTGGCCTAATGGGCCTAATCGGCCTATGTGGCCTAATGAGATTAATGGGCCTAAGTGTCTAAATGAGCCAAATGGGCCTAAGTGGCCTAATGGGCATCATGGGCCTTAGTGGCCTAATGGGACTAATTTGCATAAGTGGCCTAATGGGCCTAATGGGACTAAGTGGCCTAATGATCCAAATGGTCTTATGTTTTCTAATGGGCCTAAGTGGCCTAATGGTCCTAATGGACCTGATTGGCTTGATGGGATTGATGGGTCTAATGGGCGTAAGTGGCCTAATGAGACAAATGGACCTAAGTGGACCAATCAACCTAATGATCCGAATGAACCTAAGTGGCTTAATGGGCTTAATGGACCTCAAGGTCCTAATAGACCTAAGTGGCCTGGTGACCCGAATGGGCCTAAGTGGCCTAATGGGCCTGATGGGCTTAATGGGCTTAAGTGGCCCAATGGGCCTAATGGGCCGGATGTGTCGAATGGGCCTAAATGGCCTAATGATACGAATTGGCCTAAGTGGGAAAATGGGACTAATGGGCCTCATGGACCTAATGAGCTTAGGTAGCCTAGTGGGCCTGATGGTCCTGACGGGCCTCATGGGCCTCAGTGGCCTAATTGGCCTCATGGGTTAAATTGGCCTGATAGGTCAATGGGCCTTAGTGGCCCAATTTGGATAATGGATCTAGTGGTCTTAATGGGCCTAAGTGACCTAATGGGCCTAATGGGACTAATGGGATTAATGGGCCTCACTAGTCGAAGTGGACCAATGGGCCGCATGGGCCTAGGTTTCCTAATGGGATGAGTGATCCTAATGGGACCAAGGGGCCTAATGTGCCTAATTTTCCTAATGGGACCAATGGACCTCAATGGTGGAATGTTCCTAATGGGCCCAATGGGTCTGGTAGGTCCAATGGGCATAATGGACACAAGTTTGCCAATGGGCCGAATTGGGCTAAGTGTCCTAATGGACCTAATGGCCCTAATGGCCCTAAGTGGCCTAATGGGCATGATGAGCCTAATGGGGTGAATGAACGTAAGTGGCCTAAGTGGCCTAATGGGAATAATGGGCCTAAGTGTCCTAGTGGGCCTAAGTGGCCTAATGGACCTAATGGGCCTAATGGGATGAATGGGCCTCAGTGGACTAATGGAACTAATGGGACTAATAAGCGCAATAGGCATAATGACCGAATGGTCCTAATGGTCTGAATGGTCTTAAGTGGATGAATGGGCCCAATTGACCTAATGGGCCTAATGGACCTACGTGGAAGAATGGTCCTAATGAGCCTAAGTGGCCTAATGGTCCTAAGTGGACTCATGGGTCTAATAAGCCTAAGTGGACTAATGTACCTAATGGGCCTTGTGGTCCTGAGGGGTCGCAGTGGCCTAACGGTACTAGTGGGCCTAATGTGCCTAAGTGGGAAAATGGGCCAAATGGGTTTAAGTGGTCGAATTGGCGGAATGGGCCTAATGTGCCTAGTGGTCCTAAGTGTACAATGGTCCTAATGGGACTAATGAGTCTAAGTGTCCTAAGTGGCCTAATCAAACAATTGGGTCTAAGTGGCCTAATGGGCCAAATCGGCCTAGGTGGCCTAATTTGCTAAATCGGTCTTGGTGGCTGAATGGGCTTAATTTTCCTAGGTGGTTGAATGGGCCTAATACTCTGGATATACCTAAGTGACATAATGGGTTTAATGGGCCTAAGTGCCCTAACCGACCGAATGAGTCTAAGTGGCCTAATTGGCTAAATGGGCCCAAGGGGCATAGTGGGCCTAATGGGATTAATGGGCTTAACGAGCCTAGGTACCAAATGAGCCTATTTTTCCTAATCGGCCTAATGGTCCTAATCGGCCTAAGTGACCTAATGATCCTAATGGCCTAAGTGGCCTAATGGGTCTAAGTGGCCAAATCGGCCTAATGGGGTTAATGGTCTTAATGAGCATAATGAGATTAATGGGCCTAAGTGTCCTAATGTACCTAAGGGGCCTAATGGGATTAAGTGGCCTAATGGGCCTGGGTGACCTAATGGGATTAATGGGATTAACGAGCCTATGGAAAAAATGGGCCTAATGGGTTGAATGGGCCTTAGCGGTCTTATGGGCCTAAGCAACCTAATGGACCTAAGTGGCCTAACGGGCATAATGACTGTAATGGGTGTAAGGGGCTTAATGGGCCTAAGGGGCCTAAGGGACATAAGGGGCCTAATGGGCCTAAGTGGACTAATGGGCCTAGGTGGTCTAATGGGATTAATGGGATTAACATTCCTAGGGTCCAAATGGGCCTAATTTTCCTCAGGGGCCTAATGGGTCTAATGAGCCTAATGAGTCAAAGTGGCATAATGGGACAAAGTTTCCTAATCGGCCTAGTGGGCATAATGGGTCCAATGGGCTGAATGGTCCAAATGGGACTTGGTGGTCTAATGGGCCTAATGGGGCTAATGGGCCGAATGGGCCTAATTGGGGTAAGTGGACTAATGGTCCAAAGTGGCCTAATGGGCCAAAGTTGCCTAATCGGCCTAATAGGATTAATGGGCCTAATGGGCCTAATTGTCATAAGTTGAATAATGGTCCTAAAGTGGCCTAATCGGCCTAATGGGCTTAGTGGGCCAAAATGTCCTAATGGGCTTAAGGGGCTTAATGAGACTAGGGGCCTAATGAGCCTAATGGGCCCAATGGGATGAATGGGCCTAGTTAGCTTAAGTGACTTAATGTGCATAATGGGCCTAAGTGGCCTAATGGGCCTAAGCATCCTGATGGGCCTAAGTGGCCTAATCAGTATAATGGGCGTAATGGGCGTAATGGGCCCAAGGTGACTAATGGTCCTAAGGGGACTAATGAGCCTAAGTGTCCTAATGGTCCTAGGTGGACTAATGGTATTAATGGGATTAACGGACCTAGGGTACAAATGGGCCTAATAGACCTAATTTTCCGCAGTGGCCTAATGAGTCTAATGGGTCGAAGTGGCCTAATGGGCTAAAGTTGCCTAATCGGCCTAATGGGCATAATGGGCCTAATGGGATGAATGAGACAAATGGGTCTGGGTGGCCTAATGTGCCTAATTGCCTAAGTGGACTAATGGTCCAAAGTGTCCTAATGGGCCAAAGTTTCCTAATCGGCCAAATGGGCTTAATGGGTGTAATGGGCCTAATTGGCCTAAGTGGTATAATAGGCCTAAGTGAATTAATCAGCCTAATGGGATTAATGGGCCTAGTGGGCCTAAGTAGCCTAATGGACCTTAGTCGCCTAATCTGCCTAATAGGGCTAAGTGGCCTAATGGGTCTAACTGGCATAATGGGATTACTCGGCTTAATGGGTCTAGGTGAATAATGGGCCTAATGGGCCTAATGGGATAAATGGGCCTAATTACCCTAAGTGGCCTAAATCGCCTGATGGGCCTAAGTGGCCTAATGGACCTAAGTTGCCTAATCATCCTAATGAGATTAATGGGCCTAAGGGGCCTAGTGTGATTAGTGGGTCTAGTGGTCCGTGGTGGCCTAATTGGCCTAATGGGATTAATGGGCCCAGTGGGAATAAGTGGCCTAATGGGCCTAATGAGTTTAAGTGTCTTTATCAACCTAATGGGCCTAAGTTTTCTAATAGGCCTAACTGGACCGATGTGCCTAATGGGTCTAATTGGCCTAAGTGGCCTAATGAGACTAATTGGTCTAAGTGGTTGAATGGGCCGAATGGGCGTTAGTGGCCCAATGGGTCCAATGGGCGTAAGTGTTCTAATGGGATGAATGGGCCTAAGTGGCCTGATGGGCCTAATGGGACTCAGTGGCCTCACTGGCCTAACAGGCCTAATGGACCTAATGGGTTGAAGGGGCCCAAGTGGACGGATGAGTCGAATGGGATAAGTGGCCCAATGGGACTAATGGGTTCAATGGGCCTAAGTGGCCTAATGGGTGTAATGGGAAGAAGTGAAAAAATTGGCTTAATGGGATGAGGTGTCCTAATGGGCCCAATGGGCCTAAGTGGCTTATTGGGTTGAATGGGCCGAATGGGCTAAATGGGCCAAAGTGGCCAAATTGGCCTAAAGGGCCTGATGGGACAAAGTGGCCTAGTGGACCTAAGTGGTCGAATGGGCCTAAGTGTCCTAATGGTGCGAATTGGCCTAAGTGGCTAAATGGGCCTAAGTGGACTAATGGGGCTAATGGGCCTAAGTGGTTGAATGGTCTTAAATGGCCTAAAGGGCCTAATGGGTGTAAGTGGCCTAATGTGCCTAATTGTACTAATGGGTCGAAGTGGCCTAATGGGATTAATGGGCCCAAGTGGCCAAATGATCCATATGGGCCTAAGTGGTCCAACTGGGCCAATGGGCTGAATGGGCTGAATGGCCCTAAGTGGCCTAATGGGACAAATGGTCCTATTGGGCCTAAGTGTCCTGATAGGCCTAATGGGACTAAGTGGCATCATGGTCCTAATGGGATTAAGTGTCGTCATGGGCCTAATGCGCCTTAGTATCCTAAGTGGCCTAATCGACTGACTGGGCCTAATGGGCTAAGTGGACGAATGGGAAAAAGTTTCTAAATTGGCCTATTGGGCATTAGTGGTCCAGTGAGCCTAATTTACCAAAGTGGCCTAATGTTCTTAATGGTACGAACGAGATGAATGGGCCAAATTGTCTTAAGTGGACTAATGTGCCTAATTGGGATAATGGTCATAAGTGGCCTAATGGGCCTAAGTGGCCGAATGATCCTAAGTGGCCTAAATGGGATGGACTGAATGGCCTAATGGCCGAATGGGCATAATGTGCCGAATAGGCCTAATGGGATGAAGAGGTCTAATGGGCCTAAGTGGCCTAATGGTCCTAATGGGCCTAATTGGCCGAATGGGCATAATGGGTCGAATGGGCCTAATGGGTCGAATGGTTTGAATGGGCATAATTGGCTAAAGTGGCATAATGGGCCTAACGGTCCTAAAGAGTCTAAGGGGGTCTAATGGGCCTAATGGAATGAATGGGCCTAATGGGCCTAAGTTTCCGAATGTTCATAATGGGCCTAAGTGGCCTAATGGGCCTAAGTGCACCAATGGTCCTAATGAGCCTAAGTGGACCAATGGGGCTAATGGGCCCAAGTGGGCTTACTAGTCCTAATGGGCTTACCATTCCTATGGTTCTAATGGGCCTATTGTGCCTACTCATCCTAATGGTCTTACTGGGCCTAATGGTTCTAATCGGCCTACTAGGCCTACTCGTCCTAATGGGCCTAATGGGACTAATGGGCCTAAGTGTCATAATGGGCCTAAGGGGACTAATGGGAATAAGTTCCCTAATCTGTCCAGTGGGCCTAAGTGGCCTAATGGGTCTAATGGGCCTAAGTGGCCTAATGGGACAAAGTGGCCGAATGGGCCGAATGGGCTTAATGGGCATAATGTGCCGAAGTGGCCAAATGGGCATAATGGGCCTAAGTGGACTAATGGGCCTAATGGGCCTAAGTGGCCTAATGGGACTAATGGACATTAGTGGACTAATGATCCTTAATGCGCCTAATGGGACTAAGTGTCCTAATGGGTCAAAGTGGATGAATAGGCCTAATGGGCCTAATGGGTATCAAGGGCCTAATGGGCCACAGTGACCAAATGAGCATAATGGACCTAATGGGCCTTAGTGGCCTAATGGGTCTAATGTTTCAAATGGGATAAAATTGATGAATGAGCATAATGGGCATAATGGGCATAATGGGCCTAATGGGCCAAAGTGGGAAAATTGGCTCAATGGGCCTAAGTGGCCTAATGGGCCTATTGGGCCTAAGTGGATTAATGGGCCAAATGGTCCTAACTAAACTAATGGGACAAAGTGAATGAATAGGCCTATTGGGTTGAATAGGAATAATGGGCTTAATGGGATGAAGTGGCCAAATGGGCCAAATGGGCCTAAGTGGCCTAATGAGCCTAATGGGCCTAAGTGGCCTAATGGGATTAATTGGCCTAATGGGACTAATGGTCCAAATGGGCCTAGGTGGCCTAATGGCCCTAAGTGGCCTAAGAGGCATAATGGGCCTAATGGGCCTAAGTGGACTAATGGGCCGAATGAGCCGATGTGGTCGAATAGGCCTAATGGGTCTAAGTGGCTGAATTAGCCTAATGGGATGAAGTTTCCTAATGGGCCTAAGTGGCCTAATGATCCTAATGGGTTACTGGGAATAATGGGACTAATGGGATTAATGGGCCTAGTGGGCCTCAATGGCCTAATGGGACTAATAGGCCTCAGTTGCCTAATGGGCTTTATGGGCCTAAGTGGCCTAATTGGCCTAATTGGCCTGATTGGCCTAATTGGCCTAATGGGATGAATGGACCTCATTGACCTAATTGGCCTAATGGGCCTAAGTGGCCTAATGGTCTGAATGGTTCTAATGGGCCTAAGTGGACTAATGGGCCTTAGTGGCCTAAGTGGATTGATGGTCCAAATGGGTCAAATGGTCCTAAGTGGACTCATGGGACTAATGGGCCTTAGTGACCTAATAGGCCTAATGGTCCAAATGGGCCTAAGTAGACTAATGGGCCTAGGTGGCCTAATGAGCCTTTATTGGCCTATTGGGATAAATATCCTAATGGGATTGATGGGCCAAATAGGCCTAAGTGGCCTAAGGGGCCTAAGTGGACTAATGGGCCTAATGGGCATAAGTAACCTAATGGGCCTAAGGGGAATAATTGGACTAAGTGTCCTAATGGGCCTAATGGGTCTAATGGGACTTAGTGGTCTAATGTGCCCAATGCGCTGAATGGTCCTAAGTGGCATAATGGGCTTAATGGGCCGAATGGGCCTAAGTGGCATAATCATCCTAAGCGGCCTAATGGGCGTAAGGGGCCTAATGGGACTAAGGGGCCTAATGGGCCTAATGGGCCTAAGTGTCCTAAGGGGACTAAGCGTCCCAATGGTCCTAATGGGCCTAATGGGAATAGTTAGACTAATGGGCCTTATGTACAAGTTGGTGTCCTAGAACCAACTGGTTGTACTTTGATTACATGGACATTTAATGTATTTAAATATTAAACATCTTATTACATATTTTTCATTGTTCTGCTTGACTATGATGTAATAATGTCCTAGAGTATTTGTTGCATTGATAAGGTCATGGAAGTTACCCGCTATGATGAGAACCTTGAAATGCTATAACAATATTCTTAAATATAGTTCTACGGTTGGATGACATACTATGATTGGATGCATAGAATGCATACCGTCAGGTGTGAGTACTCATAAGAAGATGAGAATTCCTCTCATAAAGTTTTCACTTGGTAATCTCCAAGACAGAAGATTATGAGAAAAGACCCGCTAGTAAGAATTCCGCATGTTTTGGTGTCATCAAATATTTCTATCTGCGGGCATGTGTAATGATCCTTAGACTTTAAGATTATGATTAAAATGTGTCATGACTCGCGCACTTTGATTTACTGACGAAAACCACCATGCAGATAGTTGGCAGGAATTAGGGTACGTTGGGTGTGTCACAAGTGGCATGTTATTAATGGGTAAGTTGAGGAAGGATTTTTCCCTTCCATTTATGGAAGTTGATATCTCATCCCTTTGATTGAAATAGAATATTTGTGCAAAATTCCATGGCCATGGTGTAACAATGAGTTTATTTCAGGTAGTCAAAGAATGATGTATCAAGCATAAAAGTTGATGACACTATCATGAAATCTTCTTGATGAGATATTGTGACAAAGGGATTATATTACTTAGTGAGCGTTCGTATGTGGATGTCATTTTTGTGACATTAAGTTCTTTCTCTTGAGTGCCTTAACCCATTGCTAGATAGTACTCTTGGACTTTAGGAAAGCCCACCTAATACCAATGAGAAATAATCCTAGAGGGTCACACACTAAGTGGTTTTGGTGGTCTCGGTTAAATTCTATTTGAATTTAATTAATGAAATAAATATTATTCTAAAGACTGTGGAATAATTTTATTCAAGTTAAAATGATCTCATAAATTAAATTAAATATATTTATTTTATTTAACATTTAATAAATATTTATTTACTAGTTTTTAAATAAAATATGTATTTAAGTGATTAAATTATTTATTTATTTATTCGGGTGTTCAATAAATTGAAGTGGAGTTCGAGAGGACCAAGGCCGGTCCAGTGGTAAAATAATTATTTTCAATATGGTAAATAATTATTTAACTAGTTGGCATAAGTTAAAATAATAATGAAGCTGATATTATTTTGTGACGTGGAATTTTATTTATAATTCTGTTTTTCACAATTTGGTGCACCATAAATAATGGCATGGTATTATTATTATGAGCATGGATTTTATCTAAGTTCATGAATGTATTTAATTTCTGTTGTGCAATTAAATATTTTAACTGAAGTTCCATGCATTTAAATATACAAGTACGCCTATTGTGCCAGAAACCACACAACACTGAATTGTACACCCAGTAAATTGAGAATTGTTGAGCTAAAAAATTTCTCTCTTGAATCATCTTCCCACCCCTCCTAAGAATGAGATATGTTCTTCAAGGATGAAGAAAAAGCGATCAAGAATGACTGACACAAGACACTCACTTTGTCATGCTAGCACCCGTAGAATGAGCAGTGTCAATCGGAGGCCATCGGAGCACGTATGGATCACCACTAGAGGGATTCTAGTTTGGATCCTTACATGAACAACAAGATAATTCGAAGGGTCATTCTGTATGATGAACATCATCAACGAAGAAAAATACCAAATATCTAGGTATTATTTTCCTTTATGAAATTAATTAAATTAATTATAAACATGATGTGCAAGATCCTCTCTAAAGGTTCTAGGCCTCTGCCTTTTTTATCTAAATCTTTGATTCTATTCCATGGAGACTGGCGTTTATCATCGTATTGATCCCAGAATAATCATTGATCATGGTAAAAATCAAATTTGTATTCCATCCCAACCACACTTCCGCTGTGCCCAGAATCTTCAAGTGGTATCAGAGGGGTTACATCATAGTTTATAATTATTTAAATATTACATTGATGGCTTATGCATTTAATAATTTAGTTGTTTCAATTTAAGTTAATCGTTCTGCAAATCCGAATCTCAACATCTATTCCTCCTCTTTCATTTCTCGTTCACCTTATAGAAATGATCTTTTCTTTTAATTTTGATTAAAATAAAACAGAGGATCTCATCCAGAGGTTCCAAAGCATCCTGGATGTACAACACCAGAACACACGACTTGTATTCAGTAGTACATGCCATATAGTCAAGATTCAATGCATCAGACTAGTTTTCCAAACCAAGACATGTTTTGGAGTATTTCTAAGTCTTAAATGACTCCGTTTGTTGACCAGTGGTGACACACGGTTTCTGGATTACACACTGTGTAGTCCACTAGACACTATGTGTAGTCCCTTCGGGTTAGGGTTAGACCGTGTACCCCGTACATGGCTTGCCCGACTAGAAACTATGTAACGTGGATACTAAACGGTGTGTGACCCACTGAACACGTTGTGTACTCTGAATATTTCTGAAGTACACTCACATTCCCTTTCCCCGGGCGTGTACTTCAGATGGACAGTGAAAAATAGTACACGTCATATATTTGGAACTACACACCGTGTACTCATCCAAATTACACAAAATTATTAAAATTTATTATTATATTATACAAACCCTTGAAATGCGTACCATCATGCAAGTGTAAAGTTGAGGCACAACACGTGATAGGTGTTTTATATATATGTGTTTAATTTAACATCTGTATAATGTTCATTTTTTCTCATTGGGTAGTTATGAATTGGAATTCATCGGGTTACCTCCAAGGTACAAGTTACGTAAAAATATAATTTTAAATGAATTTATTTGTTTAAAATTATGATGGATGTGAATATCAAAGAAATTCAGAAAAAGTTTTTAAGATAAAAGGATTGATTAATTAAAGATGGTAATTAATTAATTAGAGCATGATTTATCTTAAAAAGAATGATTAAATAATTGAATGCTTGTTTTATTTATGCGTAAACATCGTTTAATGTATAGATGATCATGAGCTAGACCATGACCTTTGTATGTGGATGGTTTCTTTTAATTTATTTATTGAAATTATTTTTTTTGGCATGTGATCCATCTCTCCTTATTAATATGTAGGGTTTGCATGTCCAATATTTCTTTTATGTAAAACCCCTTTTTACCCCTCACCTGCATGTGAGTTAAAAAAAGGCATATGTAATGGACGGAACTCCCAATCTAGTGGAGGCGGTTAAATATGGAGCCGAGACGAAACCAATCCCAGGAGATACAGAGGTGGATAAGTGAAAAATTCTAAACACGAACCCAAAAGTTTCAAGATGTTTCTACCCTAGTTCAGGGTTAGTTTATCAATTGCTAAATAAACTATCCCTTATAAAATCTCATGATCATTATATTTATTTTATTTCTGTCAGTTGCATGGTTTATCATTATGGATGTGTTGTCACGATCACATAATTAATGAATTAAACAAGCATGCAAGATAGAACTAAAATAAACCAGACTTATGCATAAATATTATCAAGACATGGTTAATCACTCAAGTAAGTTCCACTTAATATTATAAAGCATGTGATAATGATAATAATAAATTCATGCATAAGAGATAAAAATTCCTCAAATAAAATATTAAGTCAGGCCAAGCCTTCCGTTACTTGATTAAGGGAAAAACTCAATAAAACTATGTGTTTGACCAACCCTTGTTGGGACACAGACTTTTATACAGGAAGCCCTTATGAAAGGTTTCAGGTTGACTTAAACATATTGCATCAATAGGATTATCCCTTTCTATAATTGGTGTAATATTGGAGGCAAGAGTTGAGGAAATCCAAAGTCATGATTTTAGGATTGGGGAGTCTACTCAACAGATCAAGGAGTTGCAAGCCCGTAGTTGGAAAATAACCACTTACCTAAATACCTTCCAATAGCTTGACCAACCCTTGTTGGGGTTATGTAAAGGGGAATTTGGATCCTTTCCACTAGAATTTCATGGAAACTAGACATTCCGAGTTCAAGGGTGAGGGCTTGTGGGACTTGATAAAATAGTGGGAGACATAATAAAATTTATTATTTCTTATAAAATGTAATCAGGAAAGTACTAATGATCTACTCTTTTAATTGTAGAATAAAAATGAAAAACTCATCAACCAAACTATACCTATGATCAATTCTAGATAAATAAAACATCCTCACTGGTAGAAACTTCCAAAAATGGTTTAGATGCCTTCAGGTTATCCTACGACATGAACAGAAGTCTTACATGCTGGAGTCAGCATTACCTGATCTGCCAACCAAAGAGGCTAGTTATGAGGATTTCTTGGTCTATGAGAAACATATGAACAACGCAGTTGACGTTCAATGTTTGATGTTATCATCAATGTCTAGTGATCTCATGAAGTCTTAGGAAAACATGGATTCTTATAGCATGCTCGAGTACCACTGTGATCTTTACCAGGATAGAGAAAGACAGGAAAGGTTTGAGATCTCTAAGGCACTCTTTCAGAGTATTCTTGGAGATAGTTCACCAACTGGGCCTCATATAGTCAAGCTCATTTGCTACATTGAGCGCCTGGAAGTTTTAGGGTTTAAAATCCCTGAAGAACTAGGCACCGATATCATTCTCGCATCACTCCCACAGAGATTTTCTAATTTTTTTGTCAATTTCAATATGAACAACATTGAGAAATCTCTATCTGATCTTCTTATTCTCATTCTCCAAGTGGAAAAAGATATGAAGCGTGAAAATACTTTTGTCCTTATGTTGAATAAGAGGAAAGGGAAGGCGAAGAGCTTTAATCCCAAAGATTCTTCACGACCTTCCAAGAAAATAAAGATCAAAGGGAAAGTAAGGGAAAAGGAGGCTGTTTGTTTTTCATGTGGCAAGAAGGGCCACTGGAAGAAGAACTGCACTCATCCTAAGAAAAAGGGGGTGCTTTAGGTGCATTTGTTATCAAATAAAATCGATATATTTCTACAAATTGGGTATTAGATATAGCTTGTGGTGCTCACATATGTATACAAATAGAGGAACCAAGTAGATTCAGGAAGATTTACTAAGGGGAGGTAGATCTACGAGCAGCCAACAGAGCTAGACTTGCTGCGGTAGCTGTCGAGGACAACCACCTCACGTTGCCTACTGAGATGATCTTGGTGTTAAAGGGTTATTATTATGTGTCGTCTGTTACTAAAAACATTATTACTATATCCAGATTAGATACAGATGGATTTTTTTTTCAATTTTGGAAATGAATGCTTCTTCTTTTACAATAATAACATTTGTTTTTTAGGGAACATTTATACAACGGTCTTTACGTGTTGGATTACACAAACCAAGTAATGGAAATCGATAAAAAAGATACTTCACATGACTCATACAACACCCAACTTTGGAATCACTGGCTAGTTCATGTAAATGAGAAACACTTGACAAAGTTACATCAACATGGATATTTAGATTATTTCAAACTAAAACCACTTGGTGTATGTCATGCATGTTTACAAGGAAAAATGAAAAAAGCCTCATTTAGTGGGAAAGGTGAAAGGGATAAAGAACTTATTGAATTGGTTCATACTGATGTGTGTGGACCATTTCTAGTTGAAGCAAGGGGAGAGTACCCATACTTCATAACTTTTAATGATGATTTTAGTAGATATGGATATATATATACTTAATGAGGTATAAGTAAGATTAATATGATAAGTTCAAAGAATACAATAATGAAGTTAAGAATCAGATTGTTAAGAAGATTAAGAAACCTCGCTCAGACTGAGGTGGATAATATATTAATCAATACTTCATTGATTACTTATGAGAGTTTGGGATCCTATCCCAACTCACTCCTCCATACATGCCCCATTGGAATGGTGTAAGCGAAAGGAGGAACTGTACCCTGTTAGACATGGTGAGATCAATGATGAGTCATGCGAGTCTTCCATTATCATTTTGGGGATATGCGTTACAAATAGTGGCACACATACTAAACCAAATACCAACTAAATTGATAAATGGTATTCCATGTGAGTTTTGGAGTGGAAAGAAAACCATATTATTGAATTTACATGTTTGGAGAAGTGATGAGTTTGTTAAGGCCTCTTCAGGTAACAAACTTGCACCCCGAGGCACAAAGAGTACCTTTATAGGATACCCCAAGGAAACAAGGGGATATTACCTATACAAACCCTTAGACAAAAAGGTTATAGTGGAAAGACACACCATATTCCTTGAGAGGGAGACATGTCCAAAATAGATAGTGGGAGCGAGATAGACTTCGATGAAGTTGAGGCTCAAGGTACACAAGAGTTGGTATAGGAATATATTCCACAAAGCCCCATGGAAGAAAGAACTATTCCAGAGACACAAGAGCTGCGTAGGAGTACAAGAGAGGTTAGAGAACCAGAACGGTATGGTTTTATATTTACCGAGGATGGTGACTCATTATTAGTTTATAATAATTATCCTCTAACCTACAAGGGAGCAGTAAGTGTCACAGATGTTTCCAAGTTCCAAGAAGCCATGAATTCTAAAATGGATTCCATGTACCAAAACCAAGCCTAGATTTTGGTAGATCCTCTAGTTGAAGTAAATACTATTGGTTGAAAATGGGTATTCAAGAAGAAACTAGACATGGAAGGACAAGTCATCACCTATAAGGCACTATGGTTGCAAAAGTTTTCAAACAGCGTCAAGGCATTGACTACAACAAAACCTTTTCACCAGTTGCAATGCTGAAATCCATCAGAATTCTATTGGCCTTTTACACTTACCATGACTACGAGATTTGGAAAATGGATTTCAAAACAACCTTCCTTAATGAGAACCTTTAGGAAGATGTCTACATGACACAACCTGAAGGGTTTATGACTCTAAAGGATTCCAATATGGAATGAAAGTTGCAGAAATCCATTTATGGATTAATGAAAGCATCCAGGTCATGGAACATTCCTTTTGATGAAGCCATAACAAAATTTGGTTTTATCAAGAAAGAATGTGAGCCTTGTGTCTACAAACAGTTTAGTGGGAGTGCAGTTGTTTTATTAATTGTATATGTTGATGACATATTACTTATTGGAAATGAGATACCAATTTTACAGTCTATTAAGGCATGGTTGAATCAATGATTATCCATGAAGGACTTGGGTGAGGCAACATATATTCCTGGGATCAAGATCCATCATGACAGATCCAAGATATTGTTGGGCCTAAGTCAAAGTACATACATTGATAAGATATTGAAGAACTTCAGTTTGGAACAATCCAAGAGGGGATTGTTTCTAGCATCACATGTCATTCATATTTCTAAGAAAATGTGTCCTCAGACACAAGAGGAAAGAAAGATAATGGCAAGGACTTCATACACATCAGCGATTGGGTCAGTCATGTATGTCATACTATGTACTAGGCTGGATGTTGCCTAAAAATTGAGTGCGGTAGACAAATATCAAGATGATTCAGGTGACCACCATTGGATGGCAGTCAAGACTATCATAAAGTATATGAGGCATACTAAGGATATGTTTCTGGTTTATGGAGGATATGAGAAACTAGTCATCAGAGGATATGTAGATGCTAGTTTTTAGACTTATCAAGACGACATGAAGTTGCAAACAGGATACATCTTCACTTTGAATGGAGGTGCAGTGAGCTGGAAGAGCTCAAAGTAGAGTGTGGTTGCAGATTCTACAATAGATTCCGAGTATATCACAGCTTCTAAGGTAGATAAAGAAGCAGTTTGGATGTGAAGCTTCATCCAGGAGCTGGATGTGATACCTAGTTGTAAAGATCCCATCACACTATATTGTGATAATACTGTAGTGGTGGATCTCACAATAGATCCAAGGTCACATCAGCGGACGAAGCACATACTTCAGAAGTATCATCTATTGAAGGATTTTTCTCAGAGAGGTGAAGTTACAGTGAGCAGTATTTCCACAGAAGATAACATGGTATACCCCTTGACTAAAACCTTGACTCAGCAGAAATATGATCACCATGTGAGGTCTTGCGGACTGAAAGTCGTAGGCAGTTGGCTCTAGTCCAAGTGGGAGTTTGTAAGAGTTTGTGTCCTAGAATGAATTGGTTCTAATTTTATTATATATACATTTAATGTATTTAAATACTAAACATATTATTACATATTTTTCATTGTTCTGCATGACTATGATGTAATAATGTGCTAGAGTATTTTTTGTATTGATAAGGTCATGACAGTTCCCCACTATGATGAGAACTATGAAATGCTATAAAAATATTATTAAATATAGTTTTATGGTTGGATGAGATACTATGATGGGACACATAACATGCATACCATCAGGTGTGATTACTCATAAGAATATGAGACTTCCTCTCATAAAGTTCGCACTTGGTAATCCCCAAGACAAGATATTATGAGAACAGACCCGCCAGTAGAAATTCTTCATGCTTTGGTGTCATCATATATTTCTATCTGCGAGCGTGTGTAATGATCCTTAGACTTTAATATTATCATTAAAACATTTCATGACTCACACACTTTGATTTACTGATAAAAACTGTCACACAGACAGTTGGAGGGAAGTAGGGCACATTGGGTGCATCATGAGTGGCATATTATTAATGGATAATTTGAGGAAGGATTTGTCCCTTCCATTTATGGAAGTTGATATCTAGGCTCTTTGATTGAAATAGAACCATCACGTAAAATTCTATGGCCATGTTGTGATGATGAGTTTATTTTAGGTAGTCAAATAATGACATATCAAGCATAAAAGTTGATGAAACTATCATGAAACCTGCTTTATGAGATATTGCGACAAAGGGAATATATTACACAGTGAGAGTTCATATGTGGATGTCATTGTTGCGACATTACGTTCTTTCTCTTAGGTTACTTGACCCATTTTGGGACAGTACTCTTGGAATTTAGGCAATCCCACCTAATTCCAATGAGAAATAATCCTAAAGGGTCACATACTAAGTGTTTTTGGTGGTCTCAGTTAAATTATATTTGAATTTAATTAATGAAATAAATATTATTCTCAAGATCATGGAATAATTTTATTCAAGTTAAAATGAACGAATAAATTAAATAAAATACATATTCATTTTATTGATCATTTAATAAATATTTATTTACTAGTTTTTAAATAAAATATTTATTTAAATATAATAAGTTATTTATTTATTTATTCAGGTTTTCAATAAATGGAAGTGGATATCAAGCATACCAAGGCCGGTTTGGTGGTAAAATAATTATTTATAAGATGGTAAATAATTATTTAACTAGTGTGCACAAGTTAAATGAATAATGATGCTACTATTATTTTGTGACGTGGAATTTTATTTATAATTCTGTTTTGCGCAATTTGGAAGACCATAAATAATGACGTAGTATTATTATTATGAGCACAGATTTTATCAAAGTTCATGAATGTATTTAGTTATTGTTATGTAATTAAATATTGTAACTAAAGTTCCATGCATATAAATAGACAAGTACGTCTATTGTGCCAGACACCACACGACACTGAATCGTACACCCGGTGAATTGAGAATCGTCGAGCTAAATAATTTATCTCTCGAATACTATTCCCACCCCTCTCAAGAAAGAGATATGTTCTTCAAGGTTGAAGAACAAGCGATCAAAAACGACTGACATAAGACACTTGCTTCACCGTGCTAGCACCCGGAGAACGAGCGGTGTCGATCGGAGGCCATCAGAGCACATGTGGATCACCGCTAGAGGGATTTTAGTTTGAATCCTTACAGGTGCAACGAGATAATCTGGAAGGATAATTCCGGATGATGAACGTCATAAATGAAGAAAAATACCAAATATCCAGGTATTATTTTTCTTTTTGTTCCAACCATGCTTTCGTTGCACCCATAACCTTTACCTTAGTGGCCTAATGGGCCTAATGCGCCAAATGGGACTAAGTGGCATTATGGAAAAAAGGGGGATAAGTGGCCTAATGGTCCTAAGTGGCCAAATAGGCCAAAGTGGCCTAATGGGCCTAAGTGGAAAAATGGGTTTAGTGGGCCTAATGTTCATAATGGGTCTAATTGGGCTAATTGGTCGAATGGTCCTAATGGGCCATATGGGCCTAAGTGGCCTAGTGGGCCAAATCCAATGGGCTAAATAGGCCAAATTAACCTAATGGTCCTAAGTGGCCTAATAGGTTGAATGGGTCTAAATGGCCTAATTGGCCATATGTGCCTCATGGGCCAAAGTGGATTAAAGGTCTTAAGTGGCCTAATGGGTCTAATGGGGCTAATGGGCCGAATGGGCCTAAAGTGGCATAATGGGTATAATTGGACTAATGGGCATAATGTTCCATATGGCCCTAAGTGGACTAATGGGCCTAATCTAATGAGTTTAATGGGCCAAATGGCCCTAAGTGGCCTAATGGGGTTAATGGGCCTAATGGGACGATGTGGCTCAATGGGTCTAAGTGGTATAATGGGCCTAATGGGTGTAATGGGATAAATGGGTCTAATGGGGCTAATGGGACTCGTGGGCCTAAGTGGACTAATTGGCCTAATGAGCCTAATGAATGAACTTGATGGCACCACACTCTCTTGGATCCCGATGCTCCTACTGCCTCCTCTTCCCCTCCTAGGGATTTGTGGGTCTGCATGATGATGATGGTTCCATTTCATTTGGTCCATCCTCTTATTTATCTTTCTGCCTTTTTCTTCCTTCTTGATTGATGTGGATTTTTTGGTGTGGTCATCATGCATCGCTCACCACCCCTCTTTTAACTTATGTCTGTGGGTGCTTTAGACAGCTTGGGTCGGCACTGGTGAGTGTGTCTGATTCCTTCTTTCTCCTCTACCAATGTTAGCTTATCCATCACCTTGGACTCCACTTTTATGGAGCTTGATTTGGGTTCTAGGCCTACTTGGGATGGTACTGGAGTAGTGTTGATAGTGGTCTCAGCTCGGGTTCATTCCTCTGTTTGGATCCTTCTCTATTTTGCAGATGCGGATTCAGGTCTCGTATGGTGATTTTGTTTGGGATCGATTTTATTTCTCTATTGTTGGTTCTCTATTTTGTTTGACCAATTTGGTTTCTGGCTTGCTCCCATACCGAGGCCTCCATCTTCTCATCCTTACTGTACTCCTTTCCCTGTCAGTCTGGTGTACAGGTCTTCATGGAGGTTCAGGGAGGTGTGTATCAAGGGTAGGGTCTCCGAGAGGGAGAATGGCCCATATTTTATGGTTCAAATGGTTGTGATGTTCTGTTTTGATGGTTTTTTTGGCCTTGATGTTGGAGTTCTCCAGCGGCAATATGAAGACATCAATGGTGATTAGTGGATGTCCCGATTCGTTTTTCTCTAGTTCTCAGCTCTGACGATGATGGTTGACGATGACAAAGGTGGTTTTCCCACCGATGATGTGGTGACTCTTGCTATAATGGTTACGACAATGATGTTCGAAGTGGATGACAGTGTGGTGATGATGATGGTGATAACTGCTTTGACATGCTATCTTTGATGAAGTGGCTATGTGATTTGCAGGATCTGTCGCTAATATGATGGTTCCTGTGGTGATGATACTCATTTCAAATTTTAAATATGCAGACTATTTTTGAAATTTGGATATGTGTCATGTTGTTGGTGTACGGTTCCCACTTTTTCCTTACAGGGGATTTTTTGAAAATTTAAAAAATGATTTGGAGGGCCTACTGGGACAAAGTGGCCTAATATTCCTAATGGGCCTAATGGGACTAAGGGGCCTAATGGGCCTAATTGGCCTAAGTTACCTAATGATCCGAAGTGGAATAATGGGCTTAGTGGGCTTAAAAGGCTGAATAGGCCTAATGGGACTAATGGCCAATGGGCCTAATGGGCCGAATCGGCTTAATGGGAATAAGCAGCCTAAGTGGCCTAAAAGGCCTAATGGGTCTAATGAGCCTAAGTGGATAAGTGGGTCTAAGTGGCCTAATGGGCCCAATGGGCTTAATGGACATAATTGGACTAATGGTCCAAAGTGTCCTAATGGGACTTAGTGTCCTAATGGGCCTAAGTGGCCCAATGGGCCTATGTAGCCCAATGGGCCTAAGAGGCCTAATTGGCCCAATGGGCCTAAGAGGCCTAATTGGCCCAATTGCTAATGGGTATAATGGGCCTGAGTGGCCTAATGGGCCTAAGCATCCTAAGTGGCTAATGAGATTAATGTGCCTAAGTGTAATAATGGGCCTAAGTTGCCTCACTGGCCTAATGGGCCTAATAGTCCAAAGCGGTATAAGTGACCTAAGGGGACTAATGGGCCTAATGGGATCAATGGGCCTAAGTGGCCTAATGGGCCTAAGGGGCCTAAGTGGCCTAATGGGACTAAGAGGCCTAAGTGGCCTAAGGTCCAAACATGCCTAATGGGCTCAATGGGCCTAAGTGGCCTAAGTGGCCTAATGGGCCAAATGGTACTAAGTGGCCTAAGGATCCAAATGGGACAAATGGACTCAATGGACCAAAGTGGGATAATGGGACCAAGTGTCTGAATGGTCCTAAGTGTCCTAAAGGGCCTAAGTGGTCTAAGTGCGCTAATGGGCCTAAGTGGCCTAAGGGGCCTAAGTGGCCTAATGGGAATAATGGTGCTAATGGGGTTAATGGGCCTAATTCCCTAATGGGTTGAATGGGCCTAGTGGGACTAATGGGCCTTAGTGGCCTAATGATCCTAAGTGGCCTAATTTTCCTAATGGGACTAGGTGGCATAATCAGCATAATGGACCTAATGGTACGAATGGGCCTAAGTTGCATAATGGGCCTAATGGGAAGAATGCGCCTAATGAGCCTAATGTGCCTAAGTGGCCAAATGGGACCTAATGTGCCTAATGGGCCTAATGGAGATTTATGGGCCTAAGTGGACCAAGGGGCCTAAGTGGCCTAATCAGACTAATGGGATTAAGTGGACTAATGGGCCTAAGTGGCCTAATGGGAATAATGGGCATAATGAGCCTAAGTGGCCTAATTGGCGTAATGAGCCTAATAGGCGTAAGCGGCCTAATCGTCATAATGGGCCTAATGGGCCTAAGTGGCCTAATGGTTTGAATGGGCCTAATGGGAAAAGTGGGATGAATGAGCCTAATGGTCCTAAGTGGCCTAATGGGCCTAATGAGCCTAAGTGTCCTAATGATCCTAATGGGCCTAAGTGACTAAATCAGCCTAATGGGTCTAAGTGGCTAAATATGAAAATGGGCCTAAGTGGCCTATTGGTCCGAATAGGGAGAATGAGCCTAAGTGACCTAATGGGCTTAAGTGGCCTAATCGGCATAATGGGCCTAATTAGGCCTTAGTTATTAGTGTTTCATATATAGTGTTTTGGTTCTAGGTTTTTGGATTTTTTGGTTCTAATTGGCCTAAATTGGTCTAAATTGGCCTAAATGACCAAATGGACAAGTGACCAATTGGCATAATGGCCCACCTAATTGATGGGATAATGGCCTAACGACCTAAATGACCTAATTGGTCTAAATAGCCTAATGGCCTAATAACCTAATGGCATAATTGGAATAATGTCCTAATTGACATAAATGAACTAATTTTTCTAAATGTAATAATTAGTCTAAATCAATTAAATGGTCTTATTGGATTAAATGGTCTAATTTTCCTAATTAGACTAATCGACCTAATTGACATAATTGGGCGAAATTGGCCTAAACTTCCAAATGGGTCTAAATGGTCTAATTAGTCGAAAAGGAATAAATGGTCTAATTGGATTAAATGGTCTAATTAGCCTAGTTAGCCTAATTTTCCTAATTGGCCTAAATTGGTATAAATGGTCAAATATCCAAATGACCAATTGGAATAATGGTGTAATGAACTAATGGGATAACAGACTAATGTCCAAATTGGTATAAATAGTCTAATTGACTAATTGGAATAAATGACCTAATCACTCTAAATAGCCCAATTGGTCTAAATGGATTAAATGATCTAATTGGATTAAATGGTCTAATTAGCCTAATTGGCCTTATTGACCTAAATTGTCTAATTAGCCTAATTTTTCTAAATGGATTAATGGCCTAAATGGCCTAATGGACTAATTGGCCTAAAGGAATTAAATTCCTAAATTTCCTATGGCATAATGACCTAATTGGCCTAATGGCCTAATTGGCCTAAGCAACCTAATTTTTCTAAATGGTCTAATTGGACTCAATGACTTAATTGGACTAATTTTCCTAATTTTCCTAATTTTCCTAAATGGCCTAATTGGCCAATTAGCCAAATAGCCAAATGGACAAATGATCAAAATTACCAAGTGACCAAATAACCAAATTACACAGCATAAATGGAATTAGATAGAAATGAATATACAAGTGGAATCCATACCATACACATGTTTATTATGATAATTAGTATCTGTTGTTTATGTTATGTCGCTAGTATTAAATTTCTAATTAAATGTATATTTAGATGATTCTTAATTTTATGGATTTCTTCAACATCTAAAATTTTCATTCATTCCAAGTTTATCACTTTCATATTATTTAATAATGTAGTATTATACTAATCAATTTCATTTGCATCAAGATGAATTTAGCATCAAAGGTTGTGTTCCATGATCAAAATTATTTTCATTGACTAGGAAGAAAAATAATTGAAGAGCTATAAATGCACAAACACAAGAAAAGATTGTAAGTTTTTTTATTGATATTTCATATTTTGATACATAATTCATAATTAAATACCTTCTTTATATTTTCAATAGTGTATCCTGGAGTCCCTCGATGAGAAATAAGATCGAAACTTTGGGGGAAATGATCATTTGAGACAAGTATTTGGTGATGATTACCATGGGAGATTCTGATGTCGACACATGAAAAACATCATCCCCATTAGGTATTGGCCCTCATCGAGTGCCTCTAAAACCTATAAGAACCCCAAGATGAAAAACGCCCATGTAGAAGTAGACGAGGCCAAAAAAATAGATATAAGTTAGTGTAAAAGAAGTAAATTGGTCACCAAACACTTCCTGAAAGACATGTTAGTTATAAGTCCACCAATTACATCAGAGACTACTATTAATTTTGATTCATGTATGACATCAAAGTGCTCCTTATATGATACCTCGAGTGATTTAAATGATGTTTCTACTGGAATTCGAGCTGATGACGGTGGCGGTGGCCGTGGAAGTGGGGTGGGGGTGATAAAGGCAGCGACGATAGTAGTGGTGGTGATGGTGGTTTCAGGCATAACGGAAGTGTGATAAGATGGATGATGTATTAAAATTTCTTTTAAAAATCGTTTCCCAAAACCAAGATCGAGGATATTTCACGTCAAATTTAAATTTAATTTATTTAATATTTAAAGAAATAAATAATTGTGCTTAGGGATTTTCTTCATTAGTGAATTTTGATCATCCAAAAGGACCCTTTCAGGTTACTATCATTGCATTGTGAGGATCCTAGGATAAAATCCCTATAGCAGTGATCCACATGTGCTCCTATGATCTCTGAGAAACACCACTCGATCTCCAGGTGCTAGTATGGTGAGTCCAATGTCTTGTGTTGTTCGTTCTTGATCACTCGTTCTTCGGTATTGAAGAAATATTTCTTTCACTTCTCATTCTTGAGAGAGATATGAGGAGTTGAGAGAGAATTCATTGTGCGCAAGAATTTTCTATTATCAATTTTTGGATGCTCTACACAGTAGACACAACCACCTATTTATAGAGTTGATATTTAAGTTAAAATATTATTTAATTGCATACTGACCATTAAATAACATCAATTTCCTTCAATAAATCTCATACCGCATAATAATAATTATATAATTATTATTTTGTGATGCACACCAACTTGTACAATAAAAACAATTATATAATGGTATTGTTAATTAATATTTGTCAATGGACTCGGTCTTGGTCCATTCACACTCCTCTATCATTTATTTAACAACTGATGAAATATTTTATTCATAAATAAATATTTTATTTGCAATATTGAAAATAAATATTTATTAAAATATTCAATAAATAAAATAAATATTTTATTCACATGTCGGTGAATAAATATTTATTTACCTTATGTGATCAATATAAATTGAATAAAATTATTCCTCAAACTTGAGAATAATATTTATTCCATTAATTAAACTCAAATAGAATTTAATCAAGATAAATGGAAACACTTAGTGTGTGACCCTCTATTATACCTTATCATTGACATTAGGCAGACTTGCCTAAATCCCAAGATTACTGTCTAGCAACGTTTCAAGGCACCAAAGAGAAAGAACTTGATGTCGCAACATCAAAAACCACATAGAATGCTCACTGTGTAATATAATCTCTTTGTCACAATATCTCATCAAGAAGGTTTCACATCCGTGTCACTAACCTATATTTTCAATATTTCTTCCTTTGACTATCTGAAATAAACAAACTGTTACACCATGGCCATGGAATTTAATGCAACAGTTTTATTCGAATCAAAGGGTTGAGATATTAGATTCTATGAAGATGGAAGGGACAAATCCTTCCTCAACTTATTCATTAATGACATGTCACTAATGACACACCCAATGTATCCAACTTCTCCATGATCTATTTTCGTCATGATTTACAACATACATCTAAGTATGAAAGTTGTGAAATGCTTTAATAATAATCTTAAAGTCTAAGTACCATCACACACACTCATAGATAGGAATATTCAATGACACCAAAACATGCAGAATTCCTACTAATGAGTCTGTTCTCATAATCTCCCATCTTGAATATTACCAAGTGAGAACTTCATGAGAAGAAGCCTCATATCCTTACGAGTACTCGTACCTAAAATTATATCTACTGTGTGTCCCTTCATAGTATCCAAATGACCTAAATGGCCTAATTGGCCTAATTGGTCTAAATGTTCTAAATTGGCATAAATGGACTAATTGTCTTAAATTACATTAATTAAATAATTATCTTAATTAGCCTAATTGACCTAAATGGCCTAAATTTTCCTAAATGACTTAAATGGTCTAATTGTCCTAAATGACCAAAATTAACCTAATTGGCCTAGATGACCTAAATTAACCTAATTGGCCTCATTGACCTAAATTCCCTAAATTATATAATTGGTTTAATTGTCCTAAATGGACTAATTGGATTAAATGGCCTAAATTTCCCAAATCATCTAAAATGTACTAATTGGCCTAAATGGCCTAAATTAGCTTAAATGGACTAATTGGTCATTTTGGCGTAAATGGTCTAAATTAGCCTAAATAGCCTAAAAGACCTAAATTAGTCTAAATGGCCTAAATGACCTAAATTGGCCTAAATAAACTAAATTGTATAATTGGACTAATTGGTCTAAATGGCCTAAATGGCCTAAATTGACTAATTTTCCAAAATGTCCTAAATAACCTAAATGATCAAATTGATTAATTGTCCTAAATGGCCTAAATTGTCCTAAATGGTCTAATTGGTCTAATTGGCCTAAATGGATTAATTGGACTAATTGTTCTAAATGGACTAAATGGACTAATTAGCATAATTGGGCTAATTGGGCTAATTGGGCTAATTGGCCTAAATTATCCTAAATGGTCTAAATTGGTCTAAATTGTCTAAATGGCCTAATTGGCCTAAATAACCTAAATGGCCTAATTGATATAATTGGCCTAAATGGATAATTGGCCTAAATGGAATAAATGAACTAATTGTTCTAATTGGACTAAGTGGCCTAAATTGACTTAAATGACATAAATTGGCCTAAATGGCATAAATTGGCCTAAATGGCCTAATTGGTCTAATTTACCTAAATTGCCTAATTGGCATAATTTTTATAATTGGCCTAAATGAGCTACATTGTCCTAAATAGAATAATTGACCTAAATTGACTAAATGGAAAAAATTGGTCTAATTGGCCTAATTGGTCTAAATGGTCTAAATTGGCCTAAATGGCATAATTGGCCTAAATTGCCTAAATTATCTAATTGGAAAAATTGGCCTAAGTGGCCTAAATTCGTCTAAATGGCCTAAATGGACTAATTGGATTAAATTTACTAAATTGCATAATTGGTCTAATTGGACCAAGTGGTCAAAATTGGCCTAATCAGCTTAAATTGTTTAATCGACCTAATTGACCTAATTGGTCTAAATTGTCTAAATTGGACTAAATGAAATAATTTGATGAATTGGCCTAAATGGTCTAAATTGGCCTAAATATTCTAAATGACCTAAATTGGCCTAAATGGCCTAATTATTCTAAATAACCAAAATTGGCCTAAATGGCCTAAATGAACTAAATTTTCTAATTGGACTAATTGGAATAATGGTCCTAATTGAAATAATTGGCTTAATTGGCCTAAATTTTCCTAAATGGACTAAATCTTCTAATTGGCCTAAAATCCCTAAAGGGCCTAAATTGGCCTAATTGGCCTGAATTGGTCTCATTGGCCTCATTGTCTTAAATGACCTAAATTGGCCTAAATGGTCTAAATGGCCTAAACGGCCTAATTGGCCTAAATTTCCTAAATGGACTAATTACCCTAATTGGCCTAAATGACCTAAATTGAACAAAATGGACTAAAGGACCTAAGGATCTAATGTTCCTAAGTGGCCTAAGTGGCTTAATAGTTCTAATGGGATTAAGTGGCCAAATGGGCCTAATGGGACAAATGAGTCTAATGGGATTAAGTGGCATAATGGTCCAAATGGGCCTAAGTTTCCAAATTGTCCAATTGGGCCTAAGTGGCCTAATGGGTCTAATGGGCCTAATGGGATTAATGGGCCTAATAGGTCCACTGGGAAAAATTGGCCCAATGGGACTTAGTGGCCTAAGTGGCCTAATGGTCCAAATGGGCCTATTAGGCGTAACTGTCCTAATGGATCGATTAATCCCCATTCGGACTAATAGGAAAAATGGGCTTAATGGGTCAAGAGGATCAGTGGGGCCAAAGTGGCTTGATGGGCCTAAGGGGCCTAATTGGATTAATGGGTCTATTGGGCCTAAGTGGCCTAATGGTTCCACTATGCATTTAATTTATTTAATTATTTTTCTACCTTTAAATATTTTTGTTGGGGTCTGGGGTGAGTCCCGGATGAAGTTTTCAAGTTTTTGATAAAAAGTGTGCATTTTGGGTTCGATGTCGTTGGACGCACGAGCGGAGCGTGACATCGCATGGTTTCTCCCATGCAACCGCATGGCCTTTTTGTTAATTTTTTTTTATTATTTTACTATTATTTATTATTATTATTATTACTATTACTATTATTATTTTTATTATTAATAATATTATTATTAATATTATTTTCATTTAATTTTTACTTTTATTTTATTTTATTCTTTTTTCTCTCTCTTTATTCTTATTTATTCTTTTTTTTTTTTTGTGTCTTCCACATGGGTGTCCCCCTACCTGTCGCCCCTTTCTGCGCTCGCCCAGCCAGATCCACTTATTCCGGACGCCCCATCCCGTCGTGCCTCCAACTTCCCATAGTCGCACCCTACTCTGCCTCTCCTTTTCTTCTCCCGCACGACGCCCCCTCCTGCCCTCATTCTCCCTCACAACATCTCCATATCCCTCGGCATCACCCAATACTCAGCCCGCCTCCCTTATCCTTCCCCCTTGATCCACCGCCTCACTCACGCATGACCTGCCTCCCCCACAGCAGCACCCCCTGCTTTGCCTCTGCCTAGCAACCCCGTGTTGTAGCACCACACCACCCTCACTGCCAACTCCCACACCCCTATGCTCCTGCCTGCTCGCCCCGTGCAGCACCGCCTTACTACTCCACCTCATGTGCAGCGTCCTCCTACCGGGCTGCCTCCTGCACCGCACCCCAGAACTTATAGCCCCTACCTCCGCAAAACAGCCCCGCAAAACACCTCCATGCTGCTCCGCCTCCAACCTGACGCCCTCCCCGTCCAGACCACACTCTCGATGTTCCCCGCAGCACCTGGACCTGCCTTCTTCCTAGGCCCACCTCCTACCCCAGCCGCTGCATCTTCTGTATGCACACCCAGCGCCACCCCGCACTAGCCTCACCCATCCGACCAGCCCCTCCTTTGGCTACCTCCACTTCGACCAGCCCCGGTTGCCCGACCTCCAGCCGGCATGTCATCCGACCAGTAGTAGCACAACGCCTTTAGTGCCTCCCACAACACTCTCCGGCACCTGTTGTCTGGCTTCTGCCCTCCCAACCAACACCCATCTTTCCGACCACTTCTTCACAGCCTCACCCATCCAAGTGCGCCCTTTGACTCTGCCTCTTACTATGTGTGCCCCAGCCGAAACCCGCTATCCTAGCACACCGCCCACCGTCCTTCCCAGAATCCCTAGACGCAGTTCCCATCCTTGCTTTGTCAGGCCATCTGTGGCGCAGTGACCCAAAAACTTTCCCCTTCACTGATTTGGCCGCAGACCTCCTTTTGGAAGCCACGCACCCTCTTGGAATCCTTTCGGCCACACGCCCTTTGGTTGCACACCTTCCGACCCACCTCGTGCCATCCAACCAGCCCCGCCAGTGCAACATGCGTGCTTCCAGCCAACACGCCTATAGTCCAGCCATCGCACACCCTCCCAGTCGGGTCATGCTCTTCACTGGCATCCTCACCAGTCGCTTTGTCTTTCGCATGATCCCTTTGATCAAGGGCATCCCTACGTTGGCTCTTGCTTCCTTAGCTCATTTCATTTCACCTGCACTAAGGTTCGGGTGAGGTTTTCATTGTCTCTTTTTATTATTATTTTAAATTAACATATATGTTTTCTTTAGTTGTTGTGTGTTTGTTTCAGGCATCGGTGTGCGCATGCTTGTGCACTTGTGCGAGGCGTGCTGCATTGTCGTAACCAAGTTGCAAGTCGAGGTAGGTCCCCCACTGCACTCGCCTTTAAATTTAGAATTTACTAATTACTTGATATTTTATTAATTTTAATAAATGATAAATAATATAAGATAATTAATTTTTAAATAATTACTTTATGTAAAAAGAGTTGTTTATTTTATACACGGTACTTGAAATATTTTCTTGATGAACGAATGCATAATAGTGAAAAAAATGCTCATTTGGCCTTTAAACATAATTCAAAGAATTTCAAGTGTAGTTATGGTTTAAATGATAAATGATTTCTTATAAAGAGTGAACAAGTGTTTTGTGTTCTCTTGAGAAAAGAGGTTTTTCTTTAAAATTGGTGAAGGATTGTTTGACACTTTAATAAAATAAATTGTTATGGAAAACTCTCTCAGGGGTGATTCTTTCGTGTATGTTGGTTACAAGAGTTATGTGTGATGTTTGTGCAATGTGACTGGTTACTTGATTGATTTTGTTGACTCACCCCTGTTTATTATACATGCTGACATGGGAACCTGGTATAGTATGTGAATCTTCTGAGAACGATTCATGCACTAGTTTAGACTACGCACTGGCTAGTGGCCCATAGTAGAGAGGTGTTCTGTTATCAGTGTTATGGGATTGGGCCCCTCATTTAGGCCATATAGGGAAACATAGGGTGTTAGGGAGTTATGGAATCATTGAGTAGGGCATGCCTTCAAGATGAGTCACATGTATAGTATGTTCTAGATTGTTCACAATCTCCTAGGTTCAACCCATGTTTCCTTTAGTGATTATTTGTTTGTGGCAGATGATTGAGAGGTCTAGTTCGGTTACTAGCCCCTATGTGCCAGTTGTTCCATTTCCCTTAGTGTGTGTTGTGTGTTATGTGTAGTTTTCCTTTTGGATAATAACTAAAAATTTGGGTTTTTAAATTGTTTGTGAAGATGTTTTCAAAATTTAATCCACTTTTCCCTTTCAAACATTAAACTTGTTTTTAAATTAAAAAGGGAAATGGATTGTAATTTATTTTAAAAATGAAAGTGTGTTTGTGGAAACCCATATTTTATATAATTTAGTTGAAACCTAAAATTGGTAAATTCTTTATTTAAAGGTAGTGCATTGGGAATAGTTTGTCGAGAATGCCTACTGAGTTTTAATACTCACACCTATAGTGTTTTCCTATTTTTAGTTTTGTTGTAGGTTTTGATCAACCTCGCTCAACATGGGAGAGAGTTGGTTGTGGACTAGTGAGCGACTCTCTGAGTCACGAGGAGTTTTGGTCGTGGTCAGGTTAGTTGTTTGTTGTTGATCGTTCTTTCTTTACGTGTTATTTATTTACTTTTCATTATTCTACTTTTTCGCTGCTTTATTTATTCTTACTAGGTGAAATCGTTCCCAATTGTCCTCTATTGATTCCCTAGTGCTTGTCCCCATCCTGGGAGGATCGGGAACACCTCTCAGGGATAGGCCTAATGGTCTAAATGGGCCTAATTAGCATGATGGGCCTGATGGGCCTCATGGGACTAATGGGACTCATGGTCCTAAGTTGCCTCATGGGCCCAATGGACATAATGGGCCTAGTGGGCCTAAGTGGCCTAATGGGTCTAAGGGGCCTAATGGGTTGAGTGAGCTTAATGGAACTAATGGGCCTAATGGGATGGATGGTCCTAGTGGTACCAATGGGACTAATGGGCTAAGTGAACTAATGGGCCTTAGTGGGCCTAATGGGATTAATGAGCCTAATGGTCCCAAGTTTCCTAATGGGTCAAATGGGCCTCAAGGGTCTCATGGGCATAAGTTGCATCATGGATCCAAAGGGCCTAATTGGCCTAAGTTTCCTAATGGGCCTCAGGGGCCTAATCGGCCTAATGGACCTAGTGGACCCGATGGGCCTAATGGGCCTAACGATCCTATGTAGTCGAATTGGCCTAAGTGTCCTGATGGGCCTTGTGGGCCTAATGGCCCTAATGGGGCTAATGGACCTAATTGGACCGAGTGACCTAAGTTGCCCAATTGGGCTAATCAACCGAATGGGACTAATGGGCCTAAGTGGCCTAAGTGGATTAACATTCCTAATGGGACTAGTAAGACTAATGGGTTTAATGTGCCTAATGGGACTAAGTTTCCTAATGGGCCTAATGGGCCTACGTGGCCTAGTGGACCTGAGTGGCCTAATCAGGCTAATTGACTGAATGATCCTAATGGCCTAAGTGGATTAACGAGCCTAGTGTGCCTAATGGGCCTAAGTGGTCTAACATGCCTAATGGGACAAAGTGGCCTAATGGGACTAATGGTCCTAATGAGCCTAAGTGGCCTAACTGTCTCAATCAGCCCAATTTACCAAATTGGACTAATGAGCCTAATGGGCCTAAGTGGCCTAATCTTCCTAATTGTCCTAATGGGATTAATGGGCCTAATGGGCCTAATTGTCCTAATGCTGAAGTAGTGTAAGTGGCCTAATGGGCCTAATGAGCACAATGGGCCTAAGTAGCCTAGGTTCTCTAATTAGAATAATAGGTCGAATGGGCCGAATGGGCCTAAGTGACCTAATGGGCCTAATGGACCTATGTGGCCTAATGGTCCTAAAGGGCCCAATGGGCCAAATTGGCCTAATAGACCAAAGTGGTTGAATGAGCCTAAGTGGAGGAATGGGCCTAAGTGGCCAAATGAGGCTAATGGGCCTAAGTGGTGAAATGGGCTTAAGTGACCCAATGGGTTAAATGGGCATAATGGGTGTAAGTGGCCTAATGGGCATAATTTTCCTAATGAACCAAAGTGGCCTCATGGGATTAATGGGACCAAGTGGCTAAATGAGCCAAATGGGCCTAAGTGACCCAACTGGCCTAATGGGCCTAATGGGCCGAGTGGGCCTAAGTGGCCAAATGGGTTTGATGGGCCTAAGTGGCCTAATGGACCTAATGGTCCTAATGGGATTAAGTGGCCTAAGTGTCCTAATCAGCCTAATCAGTTGAATGTGACTAATGGGCCTAATAGGCCTAAGTGGCCTAATGGGCCTAATGGGCCTAATGGGCCTAAGTGGCCTAAGTGGTCTAATCAGTCTAATCAGCTAAATGGGCCTAATGAGCCTAAGTAGCCAAATGGGCCTAATTAGGCTAAGTTTCCCAATCAGATGAATGGTCATAATGGGCCTAAGTTTCCTAATCTTCCAAATGGAATTAATGGACCTAATGGGAATAATGGAAATAATGGGCCTAAGTGGCCTAATCGTCCTAGTCTACCAAATGGGCCTAATCGACCGAATGGTTCTAATGGGATTAATGGACCTAATGGGATTAATGGGGCTAATGGGACTAATGGGACTAATGAGTCGAAGTGGCCTAAGTGGCCTAATCGGCCGAATAGGCCTAATGTGCCTTATGGGCCTAAGTGGTCGAATGGACATAATGGGCCAAGTTATCCTAGTGAGGGTAATGAGCCTAATGGGCCTAAGTGGCCGAATAGGATAAAGTGGCATAATGGGCCTAATGGGCCTAATGGGAGTTAGTGGCCTAATGGGCCTAAGTGGCTTAATGGGCCTAGTTGGCCTAAATGGTCGAATGAGCCTAATGCACCTAATTCGCCTAATGGGCCTAATTGGCGTAAGTGGCCTCAGGGGCCTAATGGGAAAAACTGGCCTAATGGGCCAAGTGGGCCTAAATGACAGAATTGGCATAATGGGCCTAATGTGCCTAATGGGCCTAATGGGCCTAAGTGGCCTTATGGTCCTAATGGGCCTAATGATCCTAATGATCCTAATGGGACTAATGAGACTAAGTGGCCTAATGGGACTATGTGGTCGAATCGGCTTAATGGGATTAATGGGCCTAGTGGGCCTAAGTGGCGGAATGAGCCTAAGTGGTCTAATCGGCCTAAGAGGCCTAATAGGCCTAAGTCGCCCAATGGGCCCAATGGCTATAATGGGAATAAGTGGCCTAAGTGGTATAATGAGTCTAAGTGGCCTAATGGGCCAAATGGGACTAATGAGACTTAGTGGCGTACGTGGCCTAATGGTCCAAATGGGCTTATTATGCCCAATGAGCCTAATGGGCCTAAGTGGCCTAATCCTCCTAAGTGTCCTAATGGGCCTTATGGGATTAATGGGACTAGTGGGACCAAGTGTCCTAATAGGCTTAATGGGATTTAGTGGGAAAATCAGCCTGATGGGCCTAAGTGGCCTAATGGGCCTAAGTGGCCTAATGGGATTAATGGGCTTGACGGGCTTAACGGGATTAATAGGCCTAGGTTCCAGATGGGACTAATGGGATGAATGGACCTAATGGGTTGAATGGGTCGAATGGGCCTAATTATCCTAAGTGGACTAATGGGCCGAATGGGGCTAATGGGGCCTAAGTGGCATAAGTGGCCTGATGGGCCTAATGCGCGTCAGTGGCCTCATGGGCCTAAAGGGACTTAGTGGCCTAATGGGCCTCAATGGCCTCATGGGACTAATGGGACTCATGTAACTAAATGGACTAAGTGGACTAATGGGCCTAATGGTCCTAATGAGATGATTATGCATAATGGGCCTAGTGAGCCTAATGGGCATAAGTTGCTGAATGGGCTTAAGTGGACCAATGAGGCTAATTGGATGAATGGATCTAGTGGCCAAATGGGCCAAATGGTCCTAAGTTGCCTAATGGGCTTAATGGGCCAAGTGACCTAATGGGCCTAATGGGCCTCAATGGCCAATGAGGCCTAATGGGCCGAATGGGCCAAAGTGTCCTAATGTGCTGAATGGGACGAAGGGGGCTAATGGGCCTAATGGCTCGAAGTGTCCAAATGGGCCTAAGTTGCCTAATGGGACGAGTGGGCCTAATGTGCCTAAGTGGATGAATGGGCCTAATTGTTCTAAGTAGCCTAATGGGATGAATGGATCTAATGTGACTAGTGGGCCTAATGGGCCTAAGTGCCTAATGGGATTAAGTGGCCTAATGGGCCGAATGGGCCGAATGGGCCTAATGTACCTAGTGGGCCTAATGGACCTAAGTGTCCAAATGGGCCTAATGGATCTAAGTGGCTTAAGTGGCCTAATTGGCCAAATGGACCTAAGTGTCCCAATGGGCCTAAGTGGCCTAATGGGAATAATGGGCCTAAGTGGTATAACAGGCTAAATGGGCGTAATTGGCCAAAGTGGCCTAATGGGCATAATTGGCGTAACTGGCCTAATGTTCCTAATGGGACTAAGTAGATGAATGGGCCTATTGGGTCTAAGTGGCCTAATGGGCCTACGGGGCCTAAGGGGCCTAATGGGCATAACAGGCCTCATGGGCCTAAGTGGCCCCATGGGCCTTATGGCCCTAAGTGGCCAAATGGTCTTAATGGGCTTAATAGGCATAGTGGGAAGAATGGTCTTAATGGGAATTGGTTCCAAATGGGCCTAATGGGTTGAATAGACATAATGGGTTGAATGAGACTAATGGGCCTAAGTGGACTAATGTGCCTAAGTGGCATAATCGACCTAATTGGATTAATGGGCCTAATGGACCTAAGGGGTGCAATGAACCTAAGTGGACTAATGGGACTAAGGGTCCTAATTGGCCTAAGTAGACTAATGGGCCTAGGTGGCCTAATTTGATTAATCGGATTTACGAGCCTAGGGGCCAAATGGGCCTAATTAGCCTAAGCGGCTAAATCGGCCTAAGTGATCTAATGGGCCTACGTGGCCTAATGGGATTAATGGGCCTAATGGGTCTAAGTGGCCTAATGGGAATAATGTGCCTAAGTGGGATAATTAGTCTAATGGGATTAATGGGCCTAATTGACCTAATGGGACAAAGTGGCCTAATCGACCTAATGGGCTTAAGTGTCCTAATGGGTCGAAGTGGCCTAATGGGCCTATGTGTCCTAATGGTCAAAAATGGGCCTAAGTGGGTGACTGGTCCTAAGTGTCCTAATGAGCCTAAGTGGAATAATGGGCCTAATTGGCCTAATGGGAATAATGGGCCAAAGTGGCCTAATCGGTTGAATGGACCTAAGTGGTCGAATTGGCCTAAGTTGGCTAATGATCCAAAGTGGCCCAATGGGTCTAAGTAGCTGAATGGGCCTAATGGGCCTAAGTAGCCCAATGTGACTAAGTGGCTTAATGAGCCTAATGGGTCTAAGTGGCCTAATGGGCCTAAGTGGCCTCATAGGTATAATGGGCCTAAATGGCTTAATGGGCCTAATGGTCCTAATAGGCTGAATGGGCCTAATGGGCCTACTGGGTCTAATGGACATAAGTGGCGTAAAGGGCTTAATGGACCTAATGGGCCTAATTGACCTAATCGGCCTAAGGGGCTTAATGATCCCAATTGGCATAATTGGCCTAATGGGCTTAATTGGCCTAAGTGGCCTAATGAGGCTAATGGGTCAAAGTGGCCTAATGGGCCTAAGTGGCCTAATGGGCCTAAGTGGACTAATGGGACTAATGGCTCGATGTTGTTTAATTAGCCTAATGGGCTTAATGTGCCTAAATGGACTAATGGACCTAATGGGGCTAAGTGGCCTAAGTTGCCTAATGAGCCTAATTGGCCAACGTGGCCTAATTGGCCTAATGGGCGTAAGTGGCATAACTGACCTAATGGTCCTAAGTGGCATAATGGGAATAATGGGCCTATGTGGCTTAATGGGCATAATGTGCCTAAGTGGCCTAATGGGCCTAAAGGGCTTAAGTGGCCACATGGGCCTAATGGACCTTAGTGGCCACATGGTCCTAATGGGCGTGATGGGCCTCAATGGCCTCATGGTCCTAATGGGCCTAAAGGGCTTAAGTGGCCTAAGTAGCCTAATGGGCCTAATCAGCCTAATGGGCCTATGTAGCTCGATGGGCCTAATGGGATAAAGTTTTCTAATGGGCCTAATAGAACTAATGGGCCTAATGGTCCTAAGTTTCCTAATGGGCCTAAGTGACCTAATCAGCCTAATGGGTGTAATGGGCTTAAGTGGTCAAATGGGCCTAAGGGAACTAATGTACCGAATGGGTTTAAGTAGCCTAATGGGCCTAATGGGTCTAAGTGGCCTAATGGTCCTAAGTAAACTGATCGGCCTAATGGAGCTAATGGGCGTAATGGGCCTAATTGGCCGAATGGGCCTAATTAGTGGAATGGGCCTAATGTGATTTGGTGACCTAATTGGCCTAAGTGGACGAATGGGACTAGTGGGCCTAATGTGCCTAAGTAGCATAATGGGTCTAATGGGATGAATGGGCCTAATGGTCCTATGTGGCCAAATGGGCCAAATGGGCCTAAGTGGCCTAATGGACCTAATGGGCATAATGTGCCTAGTGGGCCAAAGTGACATAATGGGTCTACTAAGACAAATGTGCCAAAGTGGCCAAATGGGCTGAATGGGCCGAATGAGCCTAAGTGGCATAATGGGAAAGAGTGGCCTAGTGGGCCTAATAGGCCCAATTGCCCTAAGTGGCCTAATGTCCCTAAGTGGACTAATGGGATTAATAGACCTAAGGGTCCTAATGGGAATAATGGGCCTAAGTGGCCCAATGAGGCTAAGTAGCCTAATGGGCCTAACGATCCTAATGGGTATAATGGGCATAAGTGGCCTAATGAGCCTAATGGGCCAAATGTGACTAAGTGGCCTAATTAGCCCAACAGGCCTAAGTGGCCTAATGGGCTGAATGTGGCTAACGAGCCTAAGTGGCCTAAGGGGCTGAAGTGGATTAATGGGCCCAATGGGCCTAAGTGGCCTAATGGTCCTGATGAGGCTAATGGAACTAATGGGCTTTAGTGGACTAATAGACCTAATGGGCCTAATGGTTGTAAGAGGACTAAAGTGCCTAAGAGGCCTAATGGGCCTAATGAGGCGTAGAGATGAATGGGCCTAATGGGCCTAAGGGGGCATAATGGACCTAATGGGCCTAAGGGGCCTAATGAATCGAATGGGATTAAGTGGCCTAATAGGCCTAATGGGCCTAATGGGGGTAAGTTTCCTAATGAGCCTAAGTGACCTAATCAGCCTGATGGCCCTAATGGGCGTAATGGGCCTAAGTGGCCGAATGAGCCTAATTGGCCGAATGCGCCTAATGTGCCTAGTGGGACTATTGGGCCTAAGTGGCTGAATGGGCCTAAGTGGTCTAATGGGCCTAAGTGGATGAATGGGCTTGATGGGCCCAATGGTCCTAATTGGACCAATGGGCCTAATGAGCCTAATGGACCTAAGTTGTCTCATGGGCCTAAGTGGCCTAATGGGCCTAAGTTTCCAAATTGGCCTGATGGTCCTAATGGTCCTAAGTAGCTTCATAGGAATAAATGTCGAATGGGCCTAATGTGGTTAAAGTGTGTAATGGGATCAATGGGCCTAATTGGATTGATGGTCCTAATGGGCGTAAGTTGCCTCATGGGCCCAATGGGAATAATGGGCCTAAGTGGAATAAGTGGGCCTAAAGGGCCTAATGGATCGAATTGGCCTAAGTGTCCTAATGGGCCTAATGTGCCCAATAGGCTTCATGGGATGAATGGGCCTAATGTTCGTAATGGGATGAGTGGGACTAATGGGCCCAACGGGCCAAATGGGACGAATGTGACCAATGGGACTAACAAGCCTAAGTGTCCTAATGGGACTAAGTGGGCTAAAGGGCCTAGTGGGTCTAATGGGTTTATTGGGCCCAAGTGGATTCATGGATCTAATGGGCCTCATGGGCCTAATGGGCCTAATGGGCCTGAGTGGCCTCATGGGCCTCAGTAACCTAATGTGTCTGATGGGCCTCATGGGTGTGATGGGCCTCATGGGCCTTATAAGCCAGATGATCCTAATGGGCCTAATGGGCCAAAGTGGACTAGTGGGCCTAATGGGCCTAAGTTCCCTAATGGGCCCAATGTGCCTAATGGGGCTAATGGGCCTAATGGACCTAATGGACCTAAGTGGACTAATAGGGATAATCGACCGAATGGGGCTAATAGGCCTAAGTGGCCTAAGTGGCTTATTGGACCTAATGGGCCTAATGGGTTTAAGGGGCCTAATGGTCCTAATCATCTTAATGGGCCGAATGGGCCTAGGTGGCCTAATGGGACTAATGAGCCTAAGTGGCCTAATCGGGCTAATCGACCGAATGGGCCTGAGTAGCCTATGTGAATTAATGGTCCTAATGGTCCTAATGGGTTTAATTAGCATAATGGGCCTAAGTGGCCCAATGGTCCCAATGGGCCTACGTGGCCTAAGGGGCCTAATGGGACTAAGTGACATAACAAGACTAATGGGCTTAATGGGACTAATGGGTTTAGTGAGAATAATGGGATTAAGTGGCCTTATGGGCCTAATGGGCCTAATGGACCTAATGGGCCCAACTGGAATAATGGGCCTAAGTGGCCCAATAAACCTAATGGGAATAAGTGGCATAATCCTCCTAATCGACTGAATAGTCCAAATGGGCATAATGAGCCTAATGCGCCTATATAGCCTAATGGGCCTAATGTGCCTAATGGGCCTAATGGGAATAAGTGGTCAAAGTGACCCAATCAGCCTAATCGAGGGAATGAGACTAATGAGCCTAAGTGGCCTAATCTGCCAATGCCTAAGTGGCCTAGTGGGCTCAATGGGCCTAATGGGCATAATGGACCTAAGTGGACTAAGTGGTCTAATCAGCTAAATTGGCCGAATGGGCCTAATGGGCCTAGGTGGCCTAATGTTCCTAATGGGCCTAAATAGGGCCTAATTAGCCTAGGTGGTCTAGGTGGCCTAATCAACTTAATTGACTGAATGGTTCTACTGGGCCTAAGTGGCCTAATGGACTTGATGGGCCTAAGTGGCCTAATCTGCCTAATCGATCAAATGGGCCTTAGTGGCCTAATGGGCCTAAAGGTCCTAATGGGCCTAAGTGGCTTAATCTGGCTAATTGACCAAATGGGACTAAGTGGCCAATTGTGCCTAATGGGATTATGTGGTCGAATGGTCCTAATGTTCCCAATTGGCCAAATGGGGCTAATGGGGATAATGGGCCTAAGTTTCCGAATGGGCTTAAGTGGCATAATGGACCTAATGGTCCTCATGGGTGTAAGTGGGCTAATGGGTCTAATGACCTTAAGTGTCCTAATGGACCTAGTGGCCCTCAGTAGATGAATGGGCCTAATGCGCCTAATGCGCCTATAGGGCTGAATGGGCCTAATGGGCCGAATGGGCCTATTGGTCCTTAGTGTCCTAATGTGCTAATGGGAATAAGTGTCATAATGGTCATAATGGGACTAATGTGCCTAATGGGACTAATGGGACTAAGTGGTCTAACTTGCCTAATTGGCCTAATTGAATGAATGGACCTAATGGTCCTAAGTGGCATAATGTGCCTAATAGGCCTTAGTTGTCAAATGGGCCTAATGGGCATGATGGGCTGTAGTGGCCTAATGGGCCGCATGGGCCTAAGAGGCCTAATGGACCTCATGGGCCTAAGTGGCCTAAGAGACCTAATGGGCCTAATGGGCCTAAGTGGCCTAATGTGCCTCATGGGCCTAATGGGCCTAAGGTGCCTCATGGGCCTAATGGGCCTAAGGTGCCTAAGTGTCCTAATGGGCCTAATGGGATTAATGGGATTTACGGGCCTTGGTACCAAATGGGCCAAATGGTCCAAAATGGCCCAATGGGGCCTAATGGGCATAAGTGGCTGAATGGGCCTAGGTGGCCTAATGGGCTTAATGGGATTAATGAGTATAGGAGCCAAATGGGCCTAATGGGCCGAATGGGCCTAAGAGGCCTAAGTGGCCTAGTGGGCCTCAGTGTACTAATGGGCCAAAGTTGCCTAATCGGCCTAATGGGATTAATGGGCTAAATGGTCCTAATGGGCCGAATGGGTCTAAGTGGCCTAATGAGCCTAATGGGCCGAATGGGACTAACTGGCCTAAGTGGTCTGATGGGCCTAATGGGTCTAATGGGCTAAAGTGGTCTAATGGTCCAAAGTTTCCTAATCGGCCCAATGGGCTTAATAGGCCTACTGGGCCTAATAGGCTTAAGTGGCCTAATTGGCATAATGGGATCAATGGGCCTAGTGGGCCTAAATTTCCAAATGGGGATTATTGACCTAATCGGCCTAATGGGCCTAAGTGGCCTCATGTTCTTAATGGGATTAACGAGCCCAGGTTCCAAATGGGCTTAATGGACCTAATGGTCCGTATGGGCCTAGTTAGCCTAAGTGGTCTAAGGAACCGAATGTGCCTCATGGGCCTAAGTGGCCTAATGGGCCTAAGTTCCCTAATTGGCCTAATGGGAATAATGGGCCCAAGGGGGCTAATGGACATAATTGGCCCAATGGGCCTAGGTGGCCTAATCAGACTAATGGGCTTAATGGGCCGAGTGGGCCTAAGTGGGCGAATGAGCCTAAGTGGCCCAATCAGCCTAATGAACCTAAGTGGCCTGATAGGCCTAAGTGGATCAATGGGCCGAATTGACACAATGGGCCTAATGGGCCTAAGTGGCCTAATGGGCCTAAGTGGCCTAATGGGCTTAATGGGCCTAAGCAGCTGAATAGGTCTAATGGGCCTAAGTGGCTCAATGAGCCTAATGTACCTAGGTGGACTAATGGGCCTAATTTGTCTTAGTGTTCTCATGGGCCTAATGGGCCTTAGTGGCTTCATGGGCCTAATGGGCCTAATGGGCTAATTGCCCTAAGTGGCATAATGGGACTAATGGACCTAATGGGCCTAATGGGCCTAAGTAGCCGAATGAGACTAATGGGCCTAAATGGTCCAATGAGCCTAATGGGTCAAATAGACCTAGTGTCCTAATGGGCCTAATGGGCTGAATGGTCCTAAGTTGCCTAATGGGTGTAATGGGCCTAGGTAGACTAATGGGCCTAATGAGCCTTAGTGGCCTAAGGGGCCTAACATGCCTAGTGGGTGTAAGTGGCCTAAGTGTCCAAAGAGGCCTAATAGTCCTAAGGGTCCTAAGTGCCCTAATGAACCTAATGGGACTAAGGGGCCTAAGTGGCCTAATGGGCCTAATGGGTCGACGTCGCCTAATGTGCCTAATGGATCTAAGTGGCCTAATAGGCCTAGTGGGCCTAATGAGCCTAAGTGGTTGAATGGGCCTAATGGGTCAAAGTGGTTTAATGGGTCTAATGGGCCTAATGATCCTAGTGGGCCTACTGGCCCTAAGTGACCTAATGGGCCTAATGGGCCTAATGGGAATAAAAGTGGATTAAGTGACCTAATGGGCCTAATGTGACTAATGGGCCAACTAGTTCTATGGGGCCTAATAATCCTAATGTTCCCAATGGACCCAAGTGTCCTAATAGGCCAAATGGGCCAGAGTGTCCTAATGGGCCTAAGTGGCATAATGGGCCTAATGGGGCTAATGGGAATAATTGGTCGAATGCGCCTAATTGGATTAATAGGCCTCATGGGTCTAGCAGGCCTAAGTGGCCTAATAAGAATATTGGTTCTATGTGGCCAAATGGGCCTAAGTGGCTTGATGGATGTAATGGGCCTCATGGGCCTAAGTGGCCTCATGGGATAAAGTGGCCTAATGGGCCTAATGGGACCAAGGGCTAATGGGCCCAAGGGGACAATGGGCCTAATGGGCCAAATTTGATGAATGGGCTTAACGAGCCTTGGTTCCAAATGGGCATAATGGGCTTAATGGGCCTAAGGGGCTTAATGGGATTAAGTATCCTAATGTGCCTAAGGGGATTAAGGGGGCATAAGTGTCCTAATGGGCCTAGGTGGACTAATGGGCCTAATGGGCCTAAGTGGCCTAAGGGGCCTAAGTGGCCTAATAGGACCAATGGACCTAATGGGACTAAGTGGCCTAAAAGGCCTAATTGGCATAAGGGGACTAAGTGGACTAATGGGATGAATGGGCTTAAGTGTCCTAATGGGCCTAAGTGGCCTAATGGGCCTAAGTTTCCCAATCACCCTAAGGGGAGTAATAGGCCTAAGTGGCATAAGGGGCCTAAGGGGCCTAATGGGCCTAATGGGCCTAGGTGGCCTAATGAGTTTAATGGGCTTAAAAAGCCTTGGGGCCAATGGACCTAATGGCACGAATGGGCCCAATTATCCTAAGTGGCCAAATGGGCCTAAGTGGCCAAATGGGCCAAAGTGGCCTAATGGGCCAAAGCTACATAATCGACCTAATGGTATTAATGGGCCTAGTGGGCCGAATGGGACTTAGTGGCCTAATGGGTTGAATGGGACTAAATGGCCTAAGTGACCTAATGGGCATAATGGGATGAAGGGACCTAATGAGACAAAGTTTCCCAATCGGCATAAAGGGCTTAATTGGCTGAATGGGCTGCATGGTCCAAATTGGCCTAATGGGCCAAATCGGTTGAATAGTCTAAAGTGGCCTAATCGTCCTAATGGTTTTAAAGGGCCTAGTGGGACAAAGTGGCCTAATGGGCCTTAGTGGCCTCATTGGACTAATGTACCTAAGTGGCCTAATGGGGCTAAGTGGCCTAATGAGGCTAAGTGGCTTAATTAGCTTAATGGTCTTAATGAGCCTAGGGGACAAATAGACCTAATGGGCCTAATGGACCTAATGGGAATAGTGGGCCGAATGGGCCTATTTAAACTAAGTGTCCTAATGGGAATAATGGGCCTAATGAGCCTAAGTGGCATAATGGGACTAAGTTTCCTAATTAGCCTAATGAGCCTAAGTGGACCTAAGGGGCCTAATGAGACTTAGTGGGCCTAATGGGCCTAATGGGCCAATGTGGCCTAATGGGCCTAGGTCGGCATAATGGACTAATGGGTATAAGTGATCCAATGGGCATAGGTGGCCTAATGGGCCTAGGTGGACAAATGTGCCTAGGTGGACTAATGGGCCTAATGAGCCTAATGGGATGTAGTGTTCTAATGAAACTAAAGTGCCTAATGGGCTAATGTGGCCTAATGGGCCTAAGTGGCATAATGGTAGCCGAATGGGCCTAAGTGGCCTAATGGGCCTAGTGGGCCTAAGTGACCCAATGGTCCTAGGTCTCCTAATGGGTCAAATGGGCTGTATGGGTCGAATGAGCCTAATGGGAATAAGTGGTCGAATTGGCTTAATGGTCCTAAAGGGTCAATGTTGCCTAATAGGCCTAACTGGTCAAATGGGCCTAAGGGGTCTAATGGGGCTCATGGGACTTAGTGGCTGAATGGGTGTAAGTTGCCTAATGGGCCTAATGGGATAAATGGACATAATTGGCCTCATGGGCCTAAGTGTCCTAATGGGCCAAATGGGCCTAAGTGGCCTAATGGGCCTGATAGGCCTCATGGGCCTAAGTGGCCTAATGGGACTAATGAGACCAAGTGACCAAATGGGTATATGGGGCCGTAGTGGCCCAATGAGCATAATTTTCTTAAATGACCTAATGGGCCTAATGGGACGAATGGGACGAATGTGCCTAATAGGCCTAAGTGACTTAATGGGCCTAAGTGGCCTAATGGGCCCAAGTGGCCTAATGGGCCTAATGGGATGAATGAGCCTAAAAATCCTAAGTGGCCTATTGGGCCTAATGCGCCTAGGTGGACTTATCATCCTAATGGGATTAATGGTCCTAAGTGGCCTAATGGGCCTAAGTGGACTAATGGACTTAAGTGGCCTAATGCGCCTAATGGACCAAAGTGGACAAATTGGCCTAATGGGCCAAAGTGGCCTAATCATCTTAATGTGCCTAAGTGCCCTAATGGGCCAAAGTGGCTGAAGGGACACAAGTGGCCTAATGGTCTTAATGAGTCTAAGTGGCCTAATGGGATTAATGTGGCTAAGTGGCCTAATAGGCCTAAGTGGCCTAATGGGCCTAAGTGTATTAATGGGCCTAATGGGCCCAAGTGGCCTAATTGGCCTAATGGGTCCAATGGGCCTAATGGGCCTAATGGGACAAATGGGCTGAATTGGACTAATGGGCCTTAGTGGCCTAATCGGCCTTATGAGATTAATGAGCCTAAGTGGATTAATGGACCTAATGGGACTAATGGGATTAAGTGGACTAATGGGCCTAATGGGCCTAATAGGACAAAGTGTCATAATGGGCCTGAGGGGCCTAAGTGTCCTTATTGGAAAAATGGGCCTAATGGGCCTAAGTAGCCTAATGGGACTAATGGGCCCAAGTGGCCTAAGTGTTCGAATGGGCCTAATGGGCCAAAGTGGCCTAGTGGGCCTAATGGGCCAAAGTGGCTTAATGGGCCTAATGGGCCTAAGTGGCATAATGGGACTAATGGGTTAAATGGGACTAATGGGCCTCAATGGCCTAATGGGCCTTAGTTGCCTAATGGGACTAATGGGCCTAAGTGACCTAATGGGCATAATGGGCCTAAGTGGCCTAATGGGTTAAATGGGCCTCACTGGACTAATGGGAATAATGGGCCTAAGTGGCCTAATGGTTCAAATGGGCCTAGTGGTCATGTGTGGACTAATGGGCCTTAGTGGCCTAAGTGGCCTAATGGGCCAAATGGGCCAAATGGGCATAAGTGGCCTAATGGGCCCAATGGGCCTCAGTGGCCTAATAGACCTAATACGCTAAATGGACCTAACTGGCCTAATAGGCCTAAGTGGCCTAATGACCCTATGTGTCCTAATGGTCCTAAATGGACTAATGAGACTAATGTTCCTAATGGGCCTAAGTGGCCTAAGGGGCCTAAGTGGCCTAAAAGGCTTAATTGGCTTAAGGGGACTAAGTGGAATAATGGGCCTAATCGGACTAAGTGGCCTAATGAGCCTAAGTGGCCTAATGGGCCTAAGGGGACTAAGTGACCTAAGGGGATTAAGTGGCCTAATGTGCCTAATTTTCCTAATGGCGATAATGGGCCTAAGTGGACTAATGGGCCTTAGTGGCCCAATGGGACCAATGCACAGAATGGAATTAAGTGGAATAATGGGTTCAATGGGCCTAATGGGCCTAAGTGGCATAATAGGCCTAAGCTGCCTAATGAGCCTAAGGGCCTAAGGGGCCTAAGTGGCCTAATGGGAGTAAGTTGGATAAGGGGATTTAATGGCCTAATGGTCCTAATGGAAGTAATGGACCTAATAGGCCTAAGTGTTCTAATGGGCCTCTATGGAATAATGGGCCTAATGCATCGAATGCACCTAATTGGCATAATGGAACTAAGTGGCCTAATGGGCCTTAGTGGCCTAATGGTCCCAAGTGTCCTAATGGGTTGAAGTTTCCAAATGGGCCTAATTGGCATAATTGGTTTAATGGGCCTGATTGGGATAATTGGGATAATGGGCCTAATCCAATGGGCATATTGAACTGATTGGGCCTAATGGGGCTAAGTGTCTATATGGGACGAATGGGACTAATTGAACTAATGATCATAGGTGCCATAGTAGGCCTAATGTGCCCAATGGGTCTAATTGGCCTAATTGGCCTAATGGGCCTAATGGGCCTAGTGGGCCTATTGGGCCTAAGTGGCTTAATGGTCCTAATTGGCGTAATGGGCATAATGGTCCATATGGGCCTAAGTGGCCTAATGGGACTAATCTAATGGGATTAATGGGGCAAACAGAGATTAGTGGCCTAATATACCTAATGGGATTAATGTTGCAAAGTGCCATAATGGGCCTAATGGGCCTAAGTGGATGAATAAGCCTAACTGGTGTAATGGGCCAAATGGGTCTAATGGGACTAATGTGCCTAATAAGCCTAATCATCCTAAGTGGCATAATTGGACTAATGACCCTAATGAATGAACCATATGGCTCTGCACTCTCCTGGATCTCGATGCTCCTGTTGCCTCCTCTTCCCCTCCTATGGTTTTGAGGGTCTGCTTGACGGTGGTGGTACCACTTCACCTAATCCACTATCTTCCTTCTCTTGCTTTATTTTTCTTCCCTCTCAAATGATGTGGCTTGCTGGTGTGGTCATCATGTTCCATTCACCACCCCTCTTTCAATATATACATGTGCATCGAACCCCCATTCTGGGTCTGTGTGTGAGGGTGATTTAGACGTCTTGGGTCGACTTTGGTTAGTGTTCCTGGTGACTTCTTTCTCATCTACCCATGATTTTATACCCATCACGTTCGAATCCACTTCGGTAATTCTCGATTCGGGATCTGGGCCTACTTGGGATGGTGCTGGAGTAGGGATGGTAGTGGTCTCAACTCAGGTTAATTCCTTTATTTGGATCCTTCTCTATTTTGAATATGTGGATTGAGGTCTCTTAATGTGATTTTTTTGGGATTGATTTTCTTTCTCTGTTATTGGTTCCATGTTTCATTGGACCAATGCATTTTACAGCTTGGTCCTCTACCGAGGCATCCATATTCTCATCCTTACTTTGATTCTTTCCCTATCGGTCTAGTGTGTGGGTCATCATGGAGGTTATGGTAGGTGAAGATTGAGTGTCTTAGGGTCTCCAGGAGGGAGAATGTCCCATATTTGAAGGTTCTAATGATTGTTATAATGGTACTAATGGGTCTAATGGGGATAATGAGCCTAATTGGTCAAATGGGAGGAATTTGACTAATGGGCCTAGTGGGCGTAATGGACCGCAGTGGCCTAATGGGCCTAACTGGCCTAATTAGCCTAATGGGCCTAGGTTGCCTAATTGGCCTAAGTGGACGAATCAACCTAATGGGATAAGTGGGCCTATTTTTCATAATGGGAATACTGTGATGAATGTTCCTAATGAGCATAATGGGAATAAGTTGCCTAATGGGCCTAATGGGCCTAAGTGACCTATTGGGCCTTTATGGGCCTAAGTGGCCAAATGGGCCTAAGTGTCCTAATAGACCTAATAGGAAAAAGTGGACGAATGGGCCTAATGGACCAATTGGGACTAAGTGTCTTAATGGGCCAAATGGGCTAGATAAGTCTAGCCAGAAGCAAAGCTTCTGACCATTTATTAAAATAAAAGAAAAAGTACAGAGGAGGTGAGCGGGTGAAAACAAATGAACTTTCCCTCACTAGTCAAGAAAAAAGTTACATATCATAATAGGAAATATCATTCCCATAATCAGTGTCATCATCAATTTCCCACTCATATTGTGACCACCACTTGTCATTTCCTTCAGGGGTGTGCAGTCCATCCCTTCTAAATCAAAAATGTTACCCCACTTTTGAGATGTTTTAGAAGAAAAATACATTTTCTAAATCTCCTAATGACAATCAACCTGTTGAGGTGATTCAGTGTTAAGGAGTCCATCACCCTCCAATGACTCATGGTTGATTGGATCATGTTGTATGAAATCAACCCCCAAATCAGAAGCAAATGTACCCACCTGCACATTCACATCCAAAATGGGAGTCAAACCACCAGTTCCACCTCGTTGTGAGATCCACCTCATTGTGAGCCCCCACTATAATGATCACTCATATGAGGAACAGGATACCTAGGACCCTGTATATCCAATGAAGAAGAGTTCTTTACTTTCCAATTATCTACCGCAGCATCAGTCACATCAGTCTTCTTCAAATTTTCACATCCATCACCATTCACAAAATTCTGCACTGACTGTCTCATCAATTTCATCCTGCAATGTGTCTTGGAATGACCTTTTAGAGAACATAAGTAGAAAATCACATTTTTACAACATGTGTCTGTAAAGTGACCAATTGTATGATAGGTAGAACAAAAATTATTATGTCTCTCGTACTCCACCTTTAAAGGGATTTCATCCTCTAAATCTGATAAAATGATATTATGAATTAAGCCCATGCTTAAGTTCACTTCCATCAGTACTCTAGAAAAATGTAAAACCTGGATGTCTCAGTGGTACGATCCATATTTATTGTAATACCAGTAGAGGAGGCAATATCAAAGAGAATTTTTGGATTCCAGAGTATCTAGTTGAGTCCAACAATTTTAATCCACACTTGAGCCCTAGTATTCTTTACAACAAATGGGTTTAAACAGAAGTCCCACTCCTAGAAGCAAATCATACCTAGTTTTAATGAAATTGAACCAATCCCCCAAGACTTACGCTTAATTTGTTCAGATGAAAAAATGATGTGAAAAAAACATCTTCCCATAGGTATGCATCTCCAGTCAGAAAAATTCTAGACAACAGATAACTTTTGAATCAAATCATCAAACTTCCAAAGCTTACCGCTAGTGGGAAGAACCAACCTGGAAATAATAGAAAATTTAAAAATCTTGAATCTATCATAGATAACTTATTTATTTGTGATCACATGGGTAGTGTCACCCTTCTGGACAATACTCTCAGGAATGGCACCCTTCAACTCAATAAAATGTCTGCTTCTTGAGTTCCTCACATGAGAAGAGTTCATTCCAGTATTCAGAAAACAGAATTTCCAGCATTAATTGGAACCACCCCGGTAGAGATAGAACTAAGGATCATCTCAGAATCATTAGCTGAAGGAAAACCTGCAACATGAGATGCCACACCCACCCGAATGAAATCTTTCATCTTGTTCACATCAGAATAATCATCCTTCTATCTCACTGGATCACCATGCTCGCTTGGAGCTTTAACCACCATAGAATGCTTCAAAGCATGAAACCCGACAGTAGCCCTATCAAGAGTAATACCACCAGATATTATCACCAGAGTACAACACTCGTCCACCCTCCCCGTGCTCCAACGATCGATACCTGAAACAGCTGGAGTCCCAGAGATCTCATATCTAACCGGTTTCGGATGAGATATGTGGGATCCCGTATCACCCGAATGAAAACACCAACGCAATCTGCATCACCGTTTATAATAACACCACCAAGAAAATGCGGGAGTGGAATCCTATCTAGATCTACGCTATTGAGGGGGAGGCGACACCATGGGTTGAATGAGCATAAGTGGCCTAATCGACGTAATAGGTCTAATGGGCCTAAGCGGGCTAATCATTGTAATGGTCCTAATGGGCCTAAGTGGCCTAGTGGGATAATGGGCCTAAGTGGCCTAATGGTTCGAATGAGACTAATGGGTCGAGTGGGATATATGGGCCTAATGGTTCTAAGTGGCCAAATGGGACAAATGGGCCTAAGTGACCTAATGATCCTAATGGGCCTAAGTGGCCAAATCGGCCTAATGGGCCTAATGGGTTTAAGTGGAGAATGGGCATAAAGAGCATAAGTGGCCTCATTGTCCTAATGGTCCTAATGGTCCTAATGGGCCTAAGTGTCCTAATGGGATTAAGTGGCCTAATCAGCCTAATGGGCCTATTTTGGACTTTGGTCGTAGTGTTTCAGATATAGTGTTTTGGGTCTAGGTTTTAGGATTTTTTTTGTTATAATTGACCTAAATTGGTCTAAATTGGCCTAAATGACCAAATGGCCAAATGAACAATGAGCCTAATGGCCCAATGAACTAATGGGATAATGTCCTAATGACCAAAATGACCTAATTGGTCTAAATAGCCTAATGGCCTAATAGCTTAATGGCATAATCGGCATAATGTCCTAATTGTCGTAAATGAACTAATTGGTCTAAATGGACTAATTAGTATAAATGTATTAAATGGTCTAATTGGTCTAATTGGCCTAATTTCCCTAATTTTCCTAATTATCCTAAATGAAAAAATGGGTATAAATGTCCTAATTGGTCCAAATGGATTAAATGGTCCAATAGGATTAAATGGTCTAATTGGCTTAATTGGGATATTTAGCCTAATTGGCCAAAATTCGCATAAATGGTCAAATCACCCAATGACCAATTGTCCTAATGATATAATGAACTAATGGGATAATGTACTAATGGACAAATTGGTCTAAATAGCCAAATGAAAAAATTGGCACAAATGACCTAATTATTCTAAATGGTCTAATTGGTCCAAATGGATTAAATGATCTAATTGGATTAAATGGTCTAATTAGACTAATTTTCCTAATTGAACTAAATGGTTTAATTATACTAATTAGCCTAAATGGGTTAATGGACTAAATGGCCCAATTGACTAATTGGCATAAGTGTATTAAAGACCTAAATTCCCTATGGCCTAATGACCTAATTAGCCTAATAGCCTAATTAGCCTAAACGACCTAATTGGCCTAAAGGGACTAATTTGACTAAATGGTATAATTGTCCTAATTATCCTAATTAGCCTAATTCACCTAAATGGCCTAATTGGCCAATTATCCAAGTACCCAAATGGACAAATGATCAAAATTACCAAGTGTCTGAATAACCAAATAACACAACATAAAAAAGAATTATATTGAAATGAATAGAAAATAGGAATGCATACCATACACAGTTTTATCTTTCCAATTAGTATGTATTTTTTATGTTATGACACTATTATTAAATTTTTAATTAAATTTACATTTAGATGTTTCTTATTTTTATGGATTTCTTCAACAGATAAAATTTTAATTCATTCTAGGTTTATCAATTTCATATTATTCAATAATGTACTATTATACTAATCAATGTCATTTGCAGCAAGCAACATTTGGCATCAAAGGTCATGTGCCTCAACCAAAATTATTTTCCTTAACTAGGAAGAAAAATAATGGAAGTGGTGTGAATGCACAAACACAAGAAAAGATTGTAAGTTTTTTTATTAATATTTAAAATTTTGATACATAATTCATCATTAAATATCTTGTTTATATTTTCAACAGTGTTCCCTGGAGGCCCTCGATGAGAAATAAGATGAAAACTTCGGGCCAAATGATCATTTGAGACAAGTATTAGGTGAGGAGCGCCATGGGAGAGTCTGATGTCGACCCATGAAAAACATCGTCCCCACTAGGTATGGGCCCTCATAGAGTGCCTCTCAAACCTATCAGAACACCAATCTGAAAAAATCTCATGTAGAAGCAGATGGGGACAAAAAAATATCTATAAAGGAGCGTGAAAGAAGTAATTGGTCACTAAAAAATTCTGGAAAGATATGTCAGTTATAATTCCACCACTTCCATTAGAGACTGCTATTACTTTTGATTCATGTATGACATTAATGTGCTCTTTATATGATACCTCAATTGATTTCATTGAGGTCCTAGTGGCGATCGAGCTAATGGAGGTGACGGTGGTGGAGGGGGGTGGCAGTGGTGGTGGCAGTGTTGGCGATGAAGGTGGCAGTGGTAGTGGTGGTGGTGGTGGTTTCGAGCATAGCAGAAGCATGAAAAGATGTATGGTATATTAAAATTTATTTTAATAATCATTGCCTAAAACCAATATATGGATCTTTCATTTCAAATTTAAAATTAATATATTTAATATTTAAATAAATAAATACCTGTGCTTAGGAACCTTCTTTGTTAATGAATGTTGATCATCTGAAAGACCCTTTCATATTACCATCATTGAACTATGAGGATCCCAGGATAAAATACCTCTAGTGGCGATCCACATATACTCCTATGATCTCTGAGAAACACCACTCGATCTCTAGGTGCTAGTGTGGTGAGTCCAATGTATTATGTTCTTTGTTCTTGACCACTCATTATTCAGTCTTGAAGAAATATTTCTTGAACTTCTCATTCTTGAGAGAGAGAGGAGTTGAGAGGGAATTAATTGTGAGAAACAATTTTATATTCTCAATTTTTGGATTCTCTACACAATAGACATAGATTCCTATTTATAAAGTTGAGATTTAAGTTAAAAAAATTATTTAATTGCATACCAGCCATTAAATAACATTAATTACCTTCAATAAATCCCATACTGCATAATTTTATTATATGATTATTATTTTTTGGTGCACTCTAACTTGTGTAATAAAAAATATTATATAACAGTATCATTAATTAATATTTGTCAATGGAATCAGTCTTGGTCCTTTCAAACTCTTCTATAATTTATTGAACAACTGAATAAATATTTTATTCATAAATAAATATTTTATTTTCAATCTACCGAATAAATATTTATTAAAATATTAAATAAATAAAATAAATATTTTATTCACATGTCAGTGAATAAATATTTATTTATTTATGTGATCAATATAAATTGAATAAAATTATTCCTCAGACTTGAGAATAATATTTATTCCATTAATTAAACTCAGAAATAATTTAATCGAGATCAAAGGAAACACTTAGCGTGTGACCCTCTAGGATTCCTCATCATTAACATTAGGAGAAATTTCCTAAAGTCTGAGATTACTATCTAGAAATGGGTCAAAGCACCCAAGAGAAATAACTTGTTGTCGTAACATCGAAAACCAGATACAAACACTCACTGTGTAATATAATCGCTTTTTCACAATATATCATCAAGAAGGTTTCACATTTGTGTCACCAACCTATATGATAGATATGTATTCCTTTGACTATCTAAAATAAACACATCATTACACCATGGAAATGGAATTTAATGCGATGGTTTTATTCCAATAAAAGGGTATATATATCAACTTCTATAAAGATGTAATGGAAAAATATTTCCTTGACTTATTCATTAATGACATGTCACTCATGACGCACCCAACATATCCAAATTCTCCATGAGTTGTTATCGTCATGGTATAGGACATACATCTAAGTATGCGAGTTGTTACATGATTTAATAATAATATTAAAGTCTAAGGACCATCACACACACTCATAGATAGGAATATCTAAGGACACCAAAACATGCATAATTCCTACTGACGAGTCTGTTCTCATAATCTCTTGTCTTGAAGATTACCAAGTTCAAACTTGATGAGAAGAAGCCTCATCTACTTATGAGTACTCATACCTAACAGTCTATGTATTGTGTTTCCCTTCGTAGTACATTATCTAAATGGCCTAAATGGCCTAATTGACCTAAATTGGCCTAAATGGCCAAAATTGGCCTAATTGGCCTAATTGGTCTAAATGGTCTAAATTATCCTAAATCGCCCAATTGGCATAAATTGAATAAATTACCTAATTGGATGAATTGTATTAATTGACCTAAATGGATTAGATTATCCTAAATGGCCTAATTGGCCTAAATGACCTAAATTAACCTAATTGGCACAATTGACCTAAAGTGCCTAAATTGTCTAATTGGTCTAATTGTCCTCAAAGGCCTAATTAGTCTAAATGACCTAAATTTCATAATCATCCTAATTGGACTAAATGGAATAAAATGGCCTAAGTAGACTAATTTTCTGAATTGGCTTAAATGGTCTAAATTAGCCCAAATAGCCTAAATGACCTAAATTCGCCTAAATGGACTAATTGGACTAAACGACCTAAATTGAACTTAATGACCTAAATGTTCTAATTGGACTAAATGACCTAAATGGACTAAATGGCCTAATTGTCCTAAATGGTCTAAATGAACTAAATAAACAAATTGATTAATTGGCCTAAATGACCTAAATTGGCCCAAATGGTCTAATTGGCCAAATTAGCCTAAATTGATTAATTGGCCTAAATGTACTAATTGGACTAAATAGACTAAATGAACTAATTGGAACAATTTTCCTAATTAGGCTAAATTGCCTAAATGGCCTAAATTGGCCTAATTGGTCTAAATGGTCAAAATGACCTAAATGGCCTAAATGGATAATTGGCCTAAATGGACTAAATGACATAATTAGTCTAATTGACCTAAGTGGCCTAAATTGACCTAAATAACCTAAACTGGCCTAAATGGAATAAATTGGCCAAAATGGCCTAATTGGTATAATTGGCCTGAATTGCCTAATTGGCCTAATTTTCCTAATTGGTATAAATGGGCTAAATTGGCCTAAATGGCCTAATTGTCCTAAATGGTCTAAATGGCCAAAATTGGTCTAATTGGCCTAATTGGTCTAAATGGACTAAATGAAATAATTTGACTAAATTACCTAAATTGTGTAATTGGCTTAATTGGCTTAATTGGACTAAATGACCTAAATTGGTCTAAATGGCCTAAATGGACAAAATTTTCCTAAATGGCCTAATTGGATTAAATTACCTAAATTGCATAATTGGTCTAATTGTACCAAATGGTCAAATTTGGCCTAATCAGATTAAATGGCCTAATCTGCCTAATTGAACTAATTGATCTAAATTGCCTAAATTGGCCTAAAGTGCATAATTGACCGAGTTGGCCGAAGTGGTCTAAATTGGTTTAAATAGCCTAAATGATATAAATTGGACTAAATGTCCTAATTAGCCTAAATGTACTAAATTTTCCTAAATGGTCTAAAGGAACTAAATTTCCTAATTGGCCTAATTGGCGTAATTGGCGTAATTGGCCTAATTGGCTTAATTAGCCTAAATTGGCCTAAATGACCTAAATCTTCTAATTGGACAAAATTCCCTAAAGGACCTAAATTGGCCTAATTGGACTGAATTGGTCTCATTGGCCTCATTGGCCTAAATGACCTAAATTATCCTAAATGGCCAAAATGGCCTAATTGGCCAAAATGGCCTAAAGAGCCTAATTGGCCTAATTGGCCTAAATGACCTAAATTGGGCTAAATGACCTTATGGCCTTATGGGTCCAATGTGTCTAAGGGGCCTAAGTGGCCTAATAGGTCTAATGGGCTTAGGTGGCCAAATGGGCCAAATGAGTTTAATGGGCTTAAGTGGCCTAATGGGCCTAAGTGGCCTAAGTGGCCTAATCAACCTAATGATCCAATTGGGCCTAAGTGGCCTAATGGGTCTAATGGGCCTAATGGGCTTAATGTCCTAATTGTCCATATGGGATTAATTGGCCATATGGGTCTAAATTATCCTAAATAGCCTAAATGTCCTAAATTGGCCTAAACGGCCTAAATTGGACCAAATGACTTAAATTGTCAAATTGGACTAATTGGCCTAAATGAACTAAATGGCCTAAATGGTCTGAATGACCTAAATGAACAAATTGATTAATTGGCCTAAATGACCTAAATGGCCTAAATTGATCTAAATGGCTTAATTGGCCTAATTGGTCTAAATGGATTAAATAGCCTAAATGGCCTAATTGTCCTAAATGGCCTAAATGGACTAATTGTACCAATTTTCCAAATTAGGCTAAATGGACTAAATTAGCCTAAATGGCATAAGTTTCCCTAACTAGTCTAAATGGCCTAAATTGGTCTAAATGGCCTAATTGGCCTAAATGCCCTAAATGGACTAATTGATATAATTGGCCTAAATGGCCTAATTGGACTAAATGGCCTAAATAACCTAATTGGTCTAATTGGCCTAAGTGACCTAAATTGACCTAAATGGACAAAATTAGCCAAAATGGAATAAATTGACCTAAATGGCCCAATTGGTCTAATTGGCATGAATTGCCTCATTGGCCTAATTTTCCTAATTGGTTTAAATGAGCTAAATTGGCTTAAATGACCTAATTTTCCAAAATGGCCTAAATGGCCAAAATTGGTCTAATTGGAAAAATTGATCTAAATAGCCTAAATTGGCCTAAATGGAATAATTGGGCTAAATTGCCTAAATTGTGTAATTGACCTAATTGGAATAATTGGCCTAAATGGCATAAATTAGTCTAAATGGATTAAATGGAAGATTTTTTCCTAAATGGAATAATTGTATTAAATTACCTAAATTGCATAATTGGCCTAATTGTCCCAAATGGTCAAAATTGGCCTAATCAGCTTAAATGGCCTAATCGACTTAATTGAACTAATTGGTCTAAGTTTCCTAAATTGTTCTAAATGCAATAATTGGATGAATTGGCCTAAATGGTCTAAATTGGCCTAAATAACCTAAATGATCTAAATTAGCCTAAATGACCCAATTAGCCTAAATGTTCTAAATTGGCCTAAATGACCTAAATAAACTAAATTAGCCTAATTGGACTAATTATCATAATTGGAATAATTGGATTAATTGGCCTAAATAGCCCTAAATGGCCTAAATCTTTAATTGACCTAAATTCCCTAAATGACCTAAATTGGCCCAATTGTTCTGAATTGGTCTCATTGGCCACATTGGCCTAAATGTCCTAATTTTCCAAAATAGGCTAAATGGACTAATTAGACTAGATGACCTAAATTGGACTAAATAGACTAATGGGACTAGTGGGCCTAAGGGTAGAATGGTCCTAAGTGGTCTAGGTGGCCTAATGGGTCTAATGGGATTTAAGTGGTGAAATGGGCCAAATGGGATTTAAGTGGCCAAGTGGTCAAAATGGGACAAACGTTGTACTTGAGGTGGACTGATGTACTATTCATGAGAGAGCAGCTCCAATTTTTAGAGAAAAGAAGAAGTTTCCCTATTCACTTTTGTTGAAGAAGTTTCGAAGGATTGAAGTGAAAGAGAAAAGATAAGACCACAATGTTGTATTCAGTTGATCATCGTACTCGATGTTTATCATTAGGGAGAATCATTCTCAGAAGAATCAGACTAGGAAAATCATACTGGGAATATCAGAATTTATTTTTTTTCTAAACAAAGTTGAGAAAGTTATTACCATATTTTGGGTAAGAAATTGATGAAGTGTTATTAATTGAATACATTTGTGGAATTGAAAATAATCATAGGTAACATGAGTAGTTACACAATCATTACATTACCCTATTTGTTCTAAGAGGGTGCACATGCACTATTGGATTGTGTACATAGTGCTACATGAGTGAAAGTGTATATCCTACTCGTTGTAATCCAATGATTATTTTCTAGTGTATTGTGTGTTATTGGATCACTTCCATACCAAACCAAGGACGTAGATATTTTTATTGAATAGTGAATATTGTAAACACTTGTGTTCATGTGGATGTGTGTTTGAATTGTTTTCAGTAGGGAATAGAATCTTTAACAAGTGGTGAAGGTTGTTTCATTTGAAAGGAAATATAAGAGAAAAAAGTATCACTGATTCACCCCCTCCCCCTCTCAGGGATACAATCATCCATTGAGCACTTTTAAGTGGCCCACCAAGGGGCCTAATGGCCATAACTGGACGAATGGGCCTAATGGGCCTAAGTGGTCGTATGGGCTTAACTGGACTAAGTGGCCTAATGAGAACAATGAGCCTAATGGACTTAATGGGCCTAACTAGCCTAAGGGGCCTAATGGGACCAATGGGCCAACTAGGCCTAACTGAACTAAGTATCTAAATAGGATGAATGGGCCTAAGTGGCCTAATGGGTTGAATGTGCCTAATGAACCTAACGGGCCTAATTGGCCAAATGGGCCTAATGGGCTGAATGGGCCCAACTAGACTAATTAGACAAACTGGCCAAATTGTCCTAATGGGCCCAATGAGCCTCAAGCATCTAACTGGACAAAGTGGCCTAATGGGAATAACTTGCCTAAGTTTCCCAATGGGCCTAATGGGATGAATGGGTCTAAGTGGCTTAATGGGCCCAATGATCCTAATGGGACTTACTGACCAAAGTGGTTTGATGGGCCTAACTGACTTTAAGTGGCCTAATGGGCCTAATGGGTTGAACGAGCCTAAGTGGTGTAACGGGATGAATGATCCTAAGTAGCCCAATGGGTTGAAAGGGCCTCAGTGGCCCAATGGGCCTAATGGGTTGAATGGTCCAAATGGGCCGAATGGGCCTAAATGGCCTAATGGGCCTAATAGGCCTAATGGGCCTAAGTAGACGAATGGGCCAAATGGTCCTAAGGGGCATAATGGGCCTAAGTGGAAAAAAGGGCCTACTGGGCATAAGTGGCCTAATGAGCCTAATTGGTCTAATGGGCCTAATGGGTCTAAGTTGCCTAAGTGACCTAAGTGGCCAAATGGGCCTAAGTGGCTTAATGGGACTAAGTGGCCTCGTGGGCCTAATGGTCATAATGGGTCTAAGTTACCTAAGTGTCCTAATGGGCCTAAGTGGCCTAATCGGCCTAAGTGGCCTAAGTGGCCTAATGAACCTAAGTGGCCTAAGTGGCCTAATGGGCCTAATGAGCCTAAGTTGCCTAATAGGACTAATATGACTAATGGGCCTAATGGGCCTAAGTGGTTGAAGTGTCCTAATGGGCCTAAGTGGCCTAATGGTACTAATAGACCTAAGTGGCCAAATGGGACTAAGTGGAATAATGGGCCTAATGGGCCAAAGTGGAATAATGAGCCTAAGTGGCCTAATGGGGCTAAGTGGACTAATGGGCATAATGGGCCTAAGTGGCCTAAGTGGCCTAATGGGATTAATGGGCCCAAGTGGCCTAATGAGCCTAAGTGGACTTAATGGCATAATGGGCTTAATGTCTCTAAGTGTCATAATGAGCCTAATGGGCCTTAGTGACCTAATGGGCCTCAGCGGCCTAATGGGCCAAAGTGGTCTAAGTGGCCTCATGGGCCTCATGGGCCTAAGTGGGCTATTGGACCTAATGGGCTAGTGGCCTAATAGGCATAATGGGCTCAAGTGGCCTAATGATCCAAATGAGTCTAAGTGGCTTAATGGACCTAATGGGCCTTAGTGTCCTAATTGGTCAAATGGGCCTAAGTGGCTGAAGTGTCCTAATGGGACGAATGGGAATAAGTGGGCTAATGGACCTAATGGGACTAAGTGAAAAAATGAGCCTAATTAGCCTAAGTGGCCTAATGAGACTAAGTGGCCGAATGGGCCTAATGGGCATAACGGGCCTAAGTGGCCTGAGTGGCCTAATGGGCGAAATGGGCCTAAGTGGCCTAATGGGCTAAGTGGCATAATGGGCCTAAGTGGGCTAATGGGCCTCAATGGACTAATGGGACTAATTGGACGATATGGTCGAAGTGGCCTAATGGGTCTAATGGGACTTAATGGCCTAATAAGCCTAATGGGGATTAGTGGCCTAATGGGCCTAATGGGCCTATGGGGCCTAATGGACCCAATGTTCCCAATGGGCCTCAGTATCCTAATGGGCCTAATGGGCCTGAGTGTACTAAGTAGTCTAATGGTCATAATGGGCCTAGGTGGCCTAATGGGCCTAAGTGGTGTAATGGGCCTAAGTGGCATAATGGGCTTAAGTGGCCTAATGGGCCCAATTGTCCTAAGTGGCCAAATGGACCTAATGGGTCTAAGTGGACTAATGGGCCTTAATGGCCTAATGGGTCTAATGGGATGAATGAGACTAAGTGGCCTATGTGGCTTAATGGGTCTAATGGGTCTAAGTGGCCTATGGGTCTAGTGGGACTTAGTGGCTGAATGGGCCTAAGTGGCTGAAGTGGCCTAATGGGCCTAATGGGCATAAAGGGCCTAAGTTGCCTAATTAGCCAAATGGGCCTAAGTGGCCTAATTGGTCTAATGGGCCTTAGTGGCCTGATGGGCCTGATGGGCCGAATGGGACTAAGTGGCCTAAGTGGCTTAATAAGTCTAATGGGTCTAAGTGGCCTAATGAGCCAAATGTGCCCAAGTGGCCTAATGGACCTGATGGGATTAATGATACTAATGTGTTTAATTGGACCAATGGGCCTAAGTGGCCTAATGGGCCTAAGTGGCCTGATGGGCCAAATGTTCCCAATGGGTCCAAGTGGCTTGATGGGATTAATGGGATTATTAGGCCTAAGTGGCCTAATGAGCCAAATGGGCCTAAGTGGCCAAATGGGCATGATGGGACCAATGGTCCTAAGTGGCCTAATGGGACCGATGGTCTTGACAGGCTTAATGGTCTTAATGGGCCTAAGTGACCTAATGTTGAATGCACCTAAGTGGCATAATGGGATTGATGGGCCTAATGGGCCTAATGGGAATAATGGGCCAAATGGGCCTAAGTGACCTTATGAGCTTAATGGGTATAATGGTCTTGATGGGTTTAATGGGCCTAAGTGGTTTAATGAGCTGAATGAGCCTAAGTGGCATAATGGTCCTCATTGACCTCATGGGCCTAATGGGCCTAAGTGGCCTAATGGTCCAGATGGGACAAATGGGACAAATGGGCCTCAATGGCCTCATGGGCCTCATGAGCCTAATGATTCTAATGGGCCTAAGTGGCCTAAGTGTCTTAATGCGCCTAATGGGCCTAATGGACCTGATGGGCCTAATGGGCGTAATGGGTCTAAATGGCCTTTGTGGCCTAATGGGCCTAATAGGCCTAAGTGGCTTAATGAGTTAAGTGGGCCTAAGTGGCCTTATGGTCTTAATGGGTCTAAGTGGCCTAATGGGCCTAATGGGCCTAATGGGTCTAAGTGGCCTAATGGTATTGATGGGCCTCATGGTCCTAATGGGCCTAATAGGCCTCATGGGCCTAAGTGGCCTAAGTAGCCTAATGGGACTCATGGGCCTAATGGGCCTCCTGGGCCTAATGGACCTAATGGGCCAAGTGGGCGAGTGGGCCTGATGATCATAATGGACCTAATGGGACTTAGGGGCCCAATGGGCCCAATGGACCTAATGGGCCTAATTAGCCTAATGGTCATAATGGTCCTTAGTGGCCAAATGTGCCTAAGTTCCCAATGGGCTTCAGTGGCACAATGGGCCTAATGGGCTAGATAGGCCAAATGGGCTCAATGGGAAAAGTGACCCAATTGGCCTAAGTGGCCTAATGGGCCCAATGGGCCTAATGGGATAAATGGGCCTAAGTGGCCTCATGAGACCAATGGGCCTAATGGGCATTAGTGGCCTAATGGGAATAATGGGCCTAATGGGCCTTATGGGCCTAAGTGGCTAATGGGCCTGATATGCCTAATGGGCCTAATGGGCCCAATGGGACTCAGTGGCCGAATAGGCCCAATGTGCCTAAAGGGCCCAATGGGACTAAGTGGCCTAATGGGCCTAATGGGCCTCATGGTCCTAAAGGGATGTATGGACTGAATGGGCTTAAGGGGCCTCATAGGCCCAATGGGCCTAAGTGGCCTAATGGGCCTAATGGGCCTAATCAACCTAAGATGAATAATGGGAGTAAGTGGCAATGGGTTAATGTTCCTAATGGGGCTAAGTGTCCTAATGGGCCTACGTGGCCAAAAGGGCCTAAGTGGCCTAATCGGGCTAATCGATCGAATGTGCATAATGGGACAAAGTGGATTAAAGGGCCTAATGGACTTAATGGGATGAATAGGACCAATAGGTTTAATGGGCCTAATGGGCCTAAGTGGCCTAATGGGCCTACGTTGCCTAATGGGCCTCAGTGGCCAAATGGGCCTAATGAGCCTAATGGGTTTAATGGGCATAATGGACCTAAGTGGCCTAATGTGCCTAAGTGGAAAAATGGGCATAATGGGCCTAATTGGTCTTATGGACCTAATGGTATTAATAGGCCTAAGTGGCCCAATGGGTCCAAGTGGCCTAATCTCCCTAATCGACTGAATGGTTCTAATGGGTCTAAGTGGCCTAAAGGGCCTAATGGGCCTAATGAGCCTAATGAGACTAAGTGTCCTAAGTGTCCTAATCAGCCTAATCGACCGAATGGGACTAATGGGACTAATGGGCCTAAGTGGTCTAATGGGGCTAATGGGCCTAATGGGCATAATTCCTAAGTGTCCTAAGTAGACTAATGGACATAATGGGCCTAATGGGTGTAATGGGAATAATGGGCCTAAGTGGACTATGTGGTTGAATTGGACTAATCGGCCAAATGGGCCAAATGGGCTTGAGTGGCCTAATGGGCCTAAGTGTCCAAATGGTCCTAATGGGCCTATGTGGCCTAATAGGATTAGTGGGACTAATGGGACTCAATGGCCTAATGGTTTTAATGAGTCTAATGGGCCTCATGGACCGAAGTGCCCTAAGTAGCCTAATGGGACTCCTGGGTCTAATGGGCCTGATGAGCCTAAGTGGCCTGATGGGCCTCATGGGTCCAATGGGCCTAATGGGCCTCAGGGTCCTAATGGACATGATTGGCATCATGGACATAATGGTCCTTGGTTTCCCAATGTGCCTAAGTGGGCCAATGACCCTCAGTGGCCAAATGGGCCTAATGGGCCTAAGTGGCCCAATGGACCTAATGTGCTTGAAAGGCCAAATGGGAACAATGGGGCGAATTGGACCAATGGGCCTATGTGTAATAATGGGCCTAAGTGGCCGAATGGGCCTGATGGGTCGAATGGGCCGAATGGGACAAATAGCCCTAAGTGGCCTAAGTGTCATAATGGGCTTCATGGGCCTAAGTGGACTAATGAGACTGGTGGGATAATAGACCTAAGTGTCTGAATGGGCCTGATGGGCGTAATGGGCCTGATGGGTCTTCATGGCCTAATGGGCTTAATAGGCCTAATGGGGAAAATGGTCCTCATTAGCCCAATGGGCCTATGTGGCCAAATGGGCCTAATGGGCTTGATGGGCCTAATGGGCGAAATGGTCCTAATGGGCTAAGTGGCGTAAGTGGCCTAATCAGTATAATGGGAATAAATGGACTAATGGGCTTAATGACTCTAATGGGCCTAATGGGCCTTAGTGGCTGAATGGGCATGATAGGCCTGATGGGCATAATGGGCCTAATGGGCTGAAGTGGCGTAAGTGGCCTAATGGTCCTAATGAGATTAATGGACTTAATGGGCCTAAGTGGATTAAGGGACCCAATGGGCCTAAGTTGTCGAACGAGCTTAATGGGCCTAAGTGGTGGAATTGACCAAATGGGCCTAAGTGGCGGAATCATCCTAATAGGCCGATGTGGCCTAATGGGCCTAAGTGGATGAATGAGATTGATGGGCTAATGGGCCTCAAGGTCCAAATGATCCTAAGTGGCCACATGGGCCTAATGGGCCTCAAGGTCCAAATGATCCTAAGTGGCCACATGGGCCTAATGGGCCTAATGGGCATAAGTGGCCTAATGGGCCTAATGGGCCTCATGGACCTCAGTGGGCTCATGGGCCTGATGGGCCTCAGTGGCCTCATGGGCCTGATAGGACTAATGGGCCTCATGGGCCTAATGGGACTCATGGGCCTAATGGACCCAATGGGCCTAATGAGCCTCCTAGGATTAAGTGGACTAGTGGGACCAATGGGCCTAAGTGGCCAAAGTGGCCTGATGGGCCTAATGGGCCTAAGTGTCTGAATGGGCCCAGTGAGCCTGATGGGCCTAATGGGCCTAAGTGGACCGATGGGCCTAGTGGGCCTCATGGTCCTATTGGGCTGAATGGGCCTAAGTGTCCTCATGGGCCCAATGCACCTAATGGGCCGAAGTAGCCGAATGGGCCAAATGGGCCAAATGGGCTTAATTGTCCTAAGTGTTCTAATGGGCATGTGGGCCTAATGGGCCTTATGTCCCTAAGTGACCTAAGTTTCCTAATGATGCTTAGTGGCCTAATGGGCCATGTAGGCCTAAAGGGCCTAATGGGATGAATGAGCCCAACTATCCTGATGGGCCTACTGGTCCTCATGGGCCTAATGGACCTAATAGGCCTAATTTTCCTCGTGTTCCCAATGGGCATAATGGGCCTAATAGGGCTAAGTTGGCTAAGTGGGCCGAAGGGGACTAATGGACCGAAGGGGCTAAGTGGCCTAATGAGCCTAATGGGCCCAATGGGCCTCATGGGTCAAAGGGGCCTAATGGGTTTAGTGGTATTAATGGGATGAATGGGCCCAATGGGCCTCATGGGATGAATGGGCCCAATGTGCTCAAAGTGCCTAATGGGACTAAGTGGCCTAAAGGGTCTAGTGGGCCGAATTGAATTAATGGGCCTAATGGGCCCAAGTGGCCTAATGGATCTAATGGGCCTCATGGGCCTAAGTGGACTCATGGTCCCAAAGGGCCTAACGAGCCTAAGTGTCCTCATGGGTCTGATGGTCCTCCTGGGCCTAATGGGCCTCATCGTCAGAATGCGAATCATGGGCCTAATGGGCCTGAAGGTCCTAATGGGCCTAATGGTCATTAGTGGCCTAATGGGCCTAAGTTCTCTAATTGACCTAGTGGGCCTAATGGCCCTAATGGGCCTAATGGGCCTAATGGGCCTAAGTGGCCTAATTAGGTTGATCAACCGAATGGGCCTAAGTGGATTAACGAACCTAATGGGCCTAATGGGACTAATGGGTTTAATGGGCCTAATGGGCCTAAGTGTCATAATGGGCCTAATGGGCCTGTGTGGCTAAATTAGGCTAATCGAACGAATGGGCCTAATGGGCCTAAGTGGCCTAAGTGACTTAATGGGCCTGATGGGCCTAATGGGACTAATGGGAATAATTGATTTAATGGGCCTAATGGGCCTAAGTGGCCTAATGGGTGTAATGGGCCTATGTGGCCTAATGGGCCAAATGGGCCTAACTGGACAAATGGGCCTAATGGGCCTAATGGGTTTAATGGGCCTAGGGGGGATCAATGGCCAAATGGGCCTAATTTTCCTCCCGAGCCTAAGTGGACTAAAGGGACTAATGGGCCTAAGTGGCCTAAGGGGCCTAATGGCCCAAGTGGCCTAATCCCCATAATTAGCTGAATAGGACTAATGGGCCTAAGTGGCCTAATGGGCCGAAGGTACCCCATGGGCCTAATGGGCCTACTGGTCCTAATGGAACTAATGAGCCTAATGGTCCAAAGTGGCCGAAGTGGCCTAATTGACCTCATCGACTGAGTGGGACTAATTGAAATAATGGGCCTAAGTGGCCTAATGGGCCTAATGGGCTGAAATGGCTGAAATGGCCTAATGTGCCTAAGTGGCCTAATGTGTATCAGTGTCTTAATGGGACTAGTCAGCCTAATGGGTCTTAGTGGCTGAAATTACCTAATGGGACTAAGTGCCCTAATTGGCATAATGGGCCTAAGTGGCCTAATGAGCCTAAGTGGCCTAGTGAGCCTAACTGACCTAATGAGCCTATGTGGCCTAATTGGACTAATGGAAATAATGATCCTAAGTGGACTAAGTGGCCTAATGGGCCTAATCAATTTAAGTGGCCTAATGGGCCTAAGTGGCCTAATGGGCCTAATGGGTCTAAGGGGCATGAGTGGCCAAATGAGATAAATGGTTTTTAGTGGCCTAATGGTCCTAAGTGTTCTAATGGGACTAATGGGTCTAATGGTCCTTAGTGGCCTAATGGGCCTAATGGACCAAATGGGCCTAAGTGTCCTGATGGGCCTAATGGGCCTAAGTGGTCTAATGGATGAATGAGCCTAAGTGGCCTAATGCGCTTAATGGACCTCAGTGGCCTAATGAGCATAATGGGTCTAAGTGACCTAAGTGGCCGAATGCGCTGAATGGGCCTAAGTGGCATAATGGGCCTAATGGGCCTGAGTGGCCTAATTGGAATGATGATCCCAATGGGCCTAATGGGCCTAATGGTCTAAAGTGGCCTAATGCACTGAATGGGCGTAAGTGTCATGATGGGCCATATGGGCATAATGTGTCGAATGGGCCAAAGTGCCCTAATGGGCTTGATGGGCCTGATGGGTCTAATGGGCCTATGTGGCCTAATGATCTCAATGTGTCTAAGTTGCCTAATGGGTCAAATGGGCATGGGTCTGATGGGCCTTAGTGGCCTAATGGGTCTGATAGGCTTGACAGGCCAAATGGGCCTAATGGGACTCAGTGGCCTTAGTGGCCTCATAGACCTCATGAGCCTAATGGGACTAATGGGATTAAGTGGCATAATGGTCCTATAGGTCCTAATGGGCATCAGTGGCCTAATGAGACCAATGCGCTTAATGGGACTAATTGGCCTAATGGCCCTAAGAGGCCTAATGGGAGAAATGGGCCTATGTGGCTTAATGGGCCTAAGTGGCCTCAATGGCCTAGTGGGCCTAAGGGGCCTAAGTGGCCTAATGACTGGAATGGGCCTTGGTTGACCAATTGGCATAATGGGCCTAAGTGGTCGAATGGGCCTAATGGGCCTAAGAGGCATCATGGGCGTGATGGGCCTCAGTGGACACTTGTTCCTAATGTGCCTAAGTGGCCTAATGGGCCTAAGTGGCCTAATTGGCCTAATTGGCCTAAGTGGACTAATGGGCTGAATGGGACTCAGTGGCCTAATGGGCCTAATGGTCCCAATAATCCTAAGTGGCCTAAGTCACCTAATGGCCCTAGTGGGCCTCAGTGAAAAAATGGGTTTAATGGTTCTAATGGGTCTAAGTTGCCTAATGGGCCTAATGGGCCTAAGTGGCCTAATGAGCTGAATGGGCCTAGGTGGCCTAATGGGCCTAATGGTCCTAATGGGCATGAGTGGTTGAAATGACCTAATGGGCCTAATGGTCTGTAGTGGACTAATGGGCCTAATAATCCTAATGAGACTGAGTGGCCGAAATTTCCTAATGGGCCTAAATTGCCAAATTTGTATAATGGGCCTAAGTGGCCCCATGGGCTTAAGTGTCTTGATTGGCCCAAGTGGCCTAATGAGCCTAAGCAGGCTAATTGGACTAAGTATCTTCATGGTTTTGATGGGCCTAATGGGCCTAATGGGCCTAAGTGGGCTAATGGGCCTAAGTGGCCTAATTGGCCTAAGTGGACTAGTGGGCCTAATGGGCCTTAGTGGCCTAATGGGCCAAATGAGCCTAAGTGGCCTAAGTGGCCTAATGGCCCTAATGGGCGTAAGTGGTCCAATGGGCCTAATGGTCCTAGTGTGCCTTAGTGGTCTAATGGGCCAAATGAGCCTAAGTGGCCTAAGTGGCCTAATGTCCCTAATGGGTGTAAGTGGTCCAATGGGCCTAATGGTCCTAGTGTGCCTTAGTGGCCAAATGGGACTAATGGTGCTAATGTGCCTAAGTGGCTTAATGGGCCTAATGAGACTAAATGTCCTAATGATCCGAATGGGCCTAAGTGGCCTAATGGGATTAATGGGCCTCAATGGCCTAATGGGCTAATGGGCCTTTGTGGCCTAATGGGCCTAATGGGACTAAGTGGTTGAAATGGCCTAATGGGCCACAATGGCCTAATGGGCCTAATCGAACTAAGTGGCTGAAATTTCCAAATGGAACTAAGTGGCTTAATTATCATAATGGGCCTAAGTGGCCTCATGGGATTAATGGGCCTAAGCGGCATAATGGGCCAAGGTGGCTTGATGGCCCTAATGGGTCGTAGTGGCTTGATGGGCCTAATGGGATGAATGGGCCTAAGTGGCCTAATGGGTCTAATGGGCCTAAGTGGCCGAATGAGACGAATGGGATGAAGTGGCCCAATGGGCCTTAGTGACCAATGGGCCTAATGGGCCCAAGTGGCCTAAGTGGCCTAATGGTCCTAATGGGCATAAGTGGCCTAATTAGCCGAATGGGCCTAAGGGGCCCAATGGGCATGGTGGTCCTAAGTTGCTTAATGGGCCTGATGGACCTGATGGGCCAAATGGGTTTAATGGTCTCAAGTGGCCTAATGAGACGAATAAGCCTAAGTGGCCTAATGGGCCTGATTGGCCTGTTGGTCATAATGGGTCGAATGGGCCTAAGTGGCCTCATGGGGTTGATGGGCCTGATGGGATTAAGTGGCCTAATGAGCTGAATGGGCCTAAGTGGTCTAATGGTCCTAATTGGCCTAATGGGTCTAAGTGGCCTCATGGGCCTGATGGGCTTGATGGGACACATCTTCCAAATGGGCATCACTGGCCTCATGGGCCTAATGGGCTTAATAGGCCTAAGTGGCCTAAGTGGCATGATGGGCAAAATGGGCCTTAGTGGCCTAATGGGCCTAATGTTCCTAATGGCCCTAATGGACCTAATGGGTGTAATGGGCCTAAGTGTCTTAATTGGGCTAAGTGGCCTCAATGGCCTAATGGTCCTAAGTGGCCTAATGCACTAAATGGGCCTAAGTGGACTAATGGGCCTAATGGGATTGATGGGCCAAATGGGCCTTATGGGCCTCGATGGCCTCATTAGCCTAATGGGCCTAATGGGCCTAATGGATTTAAGTGTACTAATGGGCATGATGGGCCTAATGGGACTCAGTGTCCTAATGGGCCTAATGGGTTTGATCAGCCTAATGGCCATAATGAGCCTCAGTGAAACAATGGGCCTAATTGTCCTCATAGGCCCAATGGGAAAAAGGGGCCTATATGGTTTAATGGGCTGAATGAGCCTAATTGGTCTAATGGGCCTTATGAGCCTCATGGGCCTAATGGTCATAATGATCCTAAGTGGCCTAAGTGGGAAAATGGGCGTAATGGGCCTAAGTGTCCTAATGGGCCAAATGGACCTCAACATCCAAATGGGCCTGATAGGCCTGATGGAAAAAATGGGTCTGATGGGCCTAAGAGGCCTAAGTGGCCTAATGGGCTTAATGGGCCTAATGTTCTTAATGAACCTAAGTGGATTAATGGGCCCAATGGGCCTAAGTGGCTTGATGGGCCGAATGGGCCTAAGTGGTGGAATGGGCCAATGTGGCAGAATGGGCCAAATAGGCCTAATGGGCCTCAAGGTCCGAATGGGCCTCATGGGCCAAATGAGCCTAAGTGGACTCATGGTCCTAATGGTCCTAATGAGCATAAGTGGCCTAATGGTCATAATGGTCCTAATGGGACTCATGTGACGAAGTGGCCTCATGGGCCTAATGGGATTAATGGGCCTAATGGGCCTTCTAGGATGAAGTGTACTAATGGTTCTAGTGGGCCTAATGGGCCTAAGTGGCATAATGGGCCTAATGGGCCTATGTGGCTGAATGGGCATAGTGGGCCCAAATGGACTAATGGGCCTAACAAGTTAAAGTGACCTGATGGGTCTAATGGGCCAAATGGTCCAAATGGGCCTAAGTGGCCTCATGGGCCCAATGGGCCTAATGGAACTAAGTGACCTAATGGGCCTAATGGTACTAATGGTCTTAATGTTCCTAATGAGCCTAAGTGGCCTGATGGGACTGATGATCCTAATGGGCCTCATGGCTTCAAGGACCTAAGTGGCCTAATGGGCCTAATGGGCCAAAGTGTCCTAATGGTCCGAGTGGGCCTAATGGGCCTAATCGTCTGAATGGGACTAATTTTCTTGATGGGCCTCATGGACCTAAGTTTCCTCATGGGTCCAATGGCCATAATGTGCCGAATGGGTCTAAGTGGCTGAAGTGGGCCTAAAGGTCCCAATGGCCTGAATAGGCCTGAGTGGCCTAATGGGCCTAATGGGACCGATGGGCCTCATGAGCCTAAGGGGACTACTGGGATGATTGGGAAGAATGGAAAAAATGGGCCTAGTGGGCCTAATGGGCCTAATGGGCCTAAGTGGCCTAATGGGCCTAAGTGGCCTAAAGGGCCTAGCGGACCTAATGGGATTAATGGGCCCAATGGGCCTATTGGGTCTAAGTGGGATGATGGTTCTAATGCACCTCATAGGTCTCATGGGACTAAGTGGACTCATGGGACCAATGGGTCGAATGGGCCTAAGTGTCATAATGGACCTGATGGGCCTGGTGGGCATAATGGGCCTTATGGGAAGAATGTGCCTCATGGGCCTAACGGGCCTGATGGGACTAATGAGCCTCATGGTCATAAGAGGATTAATGGGACTAAGTGACCTAATGGGCTTAGTAGGCATAATGGGCCTGATGGGCTTGATGGGCCTGATGGGCCTGATGGGGCTAATGAGCTAGATGGACCAAATTTGCCTAAGTGGTCTAATCAGGCTAATCGACTGAATGGGCTTAAGTGGAATAAGTGGATTAATAGACCTAATGGTCCTAGTGGGACTAATGGGTTTAATGGGACTAATGGGCCTAAGTTTCCAAATGGGTTTAATGGGCCTATGTTACCTAATGGGCCCAATGTGCCTAGGTGGCCTAATCGAGCTAACAAAATGAATAGGCCTAATGGGACTAATGGGTTTAATGGGTCCAATGACCTAAGTGGCCTAAATGGCTTAATGGGCCTAAGTGGCCTAATGGGCCTAAGTGGCCTAATGGGCCTAATAAGACTAAGTGGCCTAATGGGCCTAATGAGACTCAGTGGCCTAATTCCTCTAATCGACTGAATGGGCCTAATGGTCCTAGTGGTCCTAAGTGGCCTAATATGACTAATGGGCCTATGTGGCTTAATGGGCCCAATCAGCCTATGTGGCCTAAGTGGCTTAATCGGCCTAATCAACTGATGGTACAAATGGGCCTAATGGGCCTAATGCCAAAGTGGACAAAGTGGCATAATGAGCCTAATGGTAATAATGGGCATTATGGGTCTAAGTGGCCTAGGTGGTCGAATCAGCCTAGTGGGAAGAATGGGCCTAATGGGCCTAAATGACCTAATGGGCCTAATGGGAATATGTGGCCTAATCGGCCTAATCAACCAAATGGGCCTAATGGGCTAAGTGGGACTAAGTGTCCTAATGAACCTAATGGGACTAATGGGTCTAAGTGGCCTAATCTGCCTAATCGACCGAATGGGCCTAAGTGGCCTAATGGGCTTAAAGGGCGTAATGGGCCTTAGTGGACTAATCTGGCTAATCAACTGAATGGGCCAAAGTTTCCAAATCGGGATAATCGATTGAATGGGCCTAATGGGCCTAATGGGCCTAATGGGACTAAGTGGATTAATGGGCCTAATGGGTTTAAGTGGACTAGGTGGCCTAATCAGCCTAATCGACTGAATGGGCCTAATGATCTTAAGTGGCCTAATGGGCCTAATGAGTTTAAGTGGCCTAAGTGGCATAATCATCTTAATCCATCGAATGGGCCTAATGGGACTTATGGTCCTAAGTGGCGATTGGGACTAATGGGCCTAAGTGGCCGAATGGGCCTAATGGGCCAAATAGGCCTAAGTGTCCGAATGGGCCTCGTGTGCCTATGTGGCCGAATGGGACAAGTAGGACTAAGTGTATGTGTGTTTCTATTGGGCCTAATTGGCTTAATGAGCATAATGGGTCGAATGAGTGTAAGTGGCCTAGTGGGCCTAAGTGGCCTAAAGGGTCTAGTGAGACTAATTGGATTAATGGACCTAATGGGACTAATGGGCCCAAGTGGCCTGATGGGTCTAATGGGCCTCATGGGCCTCATGGAACTAAGTGGCCTCATGGGCCCAATGTGCCTAATGGGACTAAGTTTCTTAATGGGCCAGATGGGCCAGATGGGCCTAATGGGACCTGGGCCTCTTGGATGGAATGCGCCTCATGGGCCTGATAATTCTAATGGTTCTAAGTTTCCAAATGGGCCTAATGGGCCAAAGTGCCCTAATGGGCCTAGTGGGCCTAATGGGTCTAATGGGTTAATGGACATAATTGGCCTAAGTGGACTAAGTGGCCTAATTGGGCTAATCGACTGAATGTGCCTAATGGGCCTATGTGGCCTAAGTGGATTAATGGGCCGAATGGGCCTAGTGGGACTAATTGGTTGAATGGTCCTAATGGGCCTATGTGGCCTAATGGGCTAAGGTGGCCTAATCGAGCTAATCGACCAAATGGGACTAATGGGCCTAAGTAGCCTAAGCGGATTAACGGTCCTAATGGGCTTAATGGGACTAATGGGTCTAATGGGCCACATGGGCCTGATGGGCCTAAGTGGCCTCATGGGCCCAATGTGCCTTATGGGACTAAGTGTCCTAGTGGGCATGATGGGCCTCATGGGCCTAATGGGCCTCATGCGCCTCTTGTGTGGAATGTGCCTCATGGGCCTAATGGGCCTGATGGACCTAATGGTCATAAGTGGCATAATGGGACTAATGGGCCAAAGTAACCTAATGGGCCTAGTGGGCCTAATGGGGATAATGGGGATAATGGACCTAATTGTCATATGTGGCCTAATTGGGCTAATCGACCGAATGGGCCGAATGGGCCTATGTGGCCTAAGTGGATTAACAGGCCTAATGGGCCTAGTGGGACTAATGGGTTGAATGAGCCTAATGGGCCTACATGGCCTAGGCCTAATGGGTCTAATGGGAATAATGGGTTTAATGGGCCAAAGTGGCGTAATGGGCGTAATGGGACAAAATGGGCCTAATGGGCCTAAGTGGCCTAATGGGCCTAATGCCTAAGTGGCCTTAGTGGCCTAATTGTCCTAATGGGAATAATGGGCTTAAGTGACCTAAGTGGTCTAATGGGACTAATCGGCCGAATGGGCCTAATGGCCCTCTATGGCCTAATGAGCCTAATGGGCCTAAGTGACCTAATGGACCTAATGGGACTATGTGGCCTAATCAGCCTAATCAACCGAATGGGCCTAATGGGAGTAGTAGGCCTAAGTGGCCTTTTGGGCCTGATGTGTCTAAGTGGCCTAATATGCCTAATCGACCAATTGGGCCAAATGGGTCGAAGTGGCCTAATCAAGCTAATCGACCGAATGGGCCCAAGTGATAGAATCAGTCTAATCAATTTAATGGGCCTAATAGTCCTAATTGGACTAATGACCCTAAGATGCTCAATGGGTCTAATGGGCCTAAGAGGCCTAATGGGCCAAATGGGCCTAATGGGTTTAAGTGCCCTAATCGGCCTAATCGACCAAATGGGCCTAATGGTCCTAAGTGTCCTGATGGCCCTAATGGGACTAATCGGTCTAAGTGGCCTAATTGGACTAATCGATTGAATGGGCCTAAGGGTCCTGACAGGCCTAAGTGGCTGATTGGGACTAATGGGCCTAGGTGGAGGAATGGGCCTAATGGACCAAATTGGCATAATGGGGTTAATGGACCTAATGGGATTAAGTGAAAAAATGGGCTTAAGTGGCCTAATGGACCTAATGGGCATAATGGGCATAAGTTGCCTAATGTGCCAAATGGGCCGAAGTTCCCTAATGGGCGTAAGTGGCTTGATGGGCCATAGGGCCTAAGTGGCTAAATGGGCCTAATGTGCCTAATTGGCCTAATGGGTTTAATGGGCGTAAGTGGCCTAATGGGCCTAAGTGTCCAAATGGTCCTAGTGGGCCTAAGTGGACTAATGGGCCTAAGTGGCCCAATGGGCCTAGTGGGCCTAAGTGGATGAATGGGCCTAATGGGCCTAATGTGCCTTATTCACCTAATGGGACTAATGGGCCTAATGGGCATAGGTGGCCTAATGGGCCTAAGTGGATTGATGGGCCGAGTGGGCCTAAGTGGTCAAATGGTCCTAATGGGCCTAATCGCCTAACAGGCCGAATGAGCCTAATTGGCCGAATGGGCCTAAGTGGTTATATGGGCCTAATGGTCCTAATGGGACCAATGGGCATAATGAGAATAATGGGCCTAAGTGGCCTAATGGGTCTAAGTGCCCAAATGGGCCTAACAAGCTGAATGGGACTAAGGGGCCCAATGGGCCTGAGTGGACTTATGGGCCTAATGGTCCTAATGGGCCTAATGGGACTAATGGTCCTAATGGGCCTAATGGCCCGAATGGGCCTAAGTGGCCTAATGAGCCAGTGGGTCTAAGAGGTCTAATGGGCCTAGTGAGGCTAAGGGACCTTAGGGGCCTAATTGGCCTAATCCAATGAATGGGCCTAATGGGAATAATGGGCATAAGTGGCATAATGGTGCGAATGGGCCTAAGTGGCTGAATGAGCCTAATGGGCATGATGGGCCGAAGTGGCATAATGGGGCTCATGGGCCTAAGTGGCCTAATGGTCTTTATGAGCTTAAGTGGCCTAAGGGGACTAATGGGCCTAACGAGCCTCATGGGCCTAAGTGGATTAATGGGCCTCATGGTCCCTAGTGGCCTCATGGGCCTAATGGGCCTAAGGGGCCCAAGTGGCATAATGGGACTAATGGGACTAATGGGCTTAATGGGATTAACAGGCCAAGGTGCCAAATGGGCCTAAATGGCCTAAAGGGACGAATGGGCCTAAGTGGCCTAATGGGCCTAAGTGGCCGAATGAGCTTAATGGGCTTAATGGGTCTATGTGATAAATGGGTCGAATGGGCCTAATTGTCCTAAGTGGCCCAATGGGCCTAAGTGTCGTAATGGGCCGAATTTTCCTAATTGGCCTAATGGGCATAATGGGCCTAATGGGCCTAAGTGGCCTAATGGGCATAATGGTGTTATTATGCCTAAGTGGACTAATGGATCTAAGTGTCCTAATTGGGTGAATGAGCTTAATGGGTTCAGTGGGCCTAAGTGGCCTAATGGGCTTAATAGGCTTAACAGGCCCAGGTGCCAAATGGACCCAATGGGCCTAATGGGCCTAATTAGCCTAAGTGTCCAAATGGGCCTAATGGGACTAAGTGGCCTAATGGACCTAAGTTTCCTAATCTTCCTAATGGGCTTAATGGGCCTTAAGGGGCCGAATGGGCCTAAGTGGGCTAATGGGACTAATGGGCCTAATGGGTCTAAGTGGCCTAAGTGGCATAATCGACTGAATCGACTGAATGGGCCTAAGTGGGCTAATGAGCCTAATGGGCCTAATGGGTCTAAGTGGATGAATCAGACAAATCGACTGAATGGGCATAATGGGCCTTATGGGCCTAATAGCAGATTGTGCCTAAGTTGCTGAATGTGCTTAATGGGCTAAATTGGCATAGTGGGGCTAATGGGCATAATGGGCCTAAGTGGCCAAATGGGCTTGAGTGGCATAATGATCCTGATGGGCCTAATGGGCATGAGTGGCATGATGGGCCTAATGTGCCTAATGGGACTAAGTTTCTTAATGGGATTGGTGCGCCTTAATGGCTAAATGGGCCAAATGGGACTAATGCGCCTAACTAGACTAATGGGCCTAATGGGAGAAAGTGGAATAATGGGTCAAATGGGCCTTGTGGGACTAAGTGGCCAAATGGTCCTAATGGTCCTAATGTGCCTAATGGGACCAATGTGCCTAAGTGGCTATATGGGCATAAGGGGCCAAATGGGCCAAATGGGCCTTATGGGCCTAATGGGCCTAATAGGCCCAACAGTACAACAAATAGGGCTTATAATAGTGCTAAAAACCGCCTTTAACAGCGCTAAAAAAGCACTGTTAATCTCGGCGAAGATAGGGGGGTCCCCTTTATCAGCGCTAAACATAGCGCTGATAAAGGGGGGACTTTATGAGCGGTAAAAAAAGTGCTGATAAAGGTGGGCCTTTATCAGTGCTTGCTTAGCACTGATAAAGGTAGTATTTATCAGTTCTATTTTCAGCGCTGATAAATGGATAATATATCAGCGCTCAAAATAGAGCTGATAAGTACTACCTTTATCAGCGCTATTTTGAGTGTTGATAAATACTACCTTTATCAGTGCTATTTTGAGCGTTGGTATATTATCCATTTATCAGTGCTTAATTAGCACTGATAAAGGCCAAATTGCATGTGCAAACCTAGAAGATGTACATAACCTGCACAGCACCTACACACATATGAAAGCACCTACACACACAAAAAACAACACCCACACACAAAGCACAGAAGAACAAAAATTCTATATACATATACTTGAAATCATGAATAAAAAATAACACACTGCTATATACATTTCAAACAATGTTTAATTTGGTTACAATTACAATTATCCAACAAACAGTTAAAAAACATTGATGTTTCATCTTTTTTGCATCCATGATCCGCTCTAAAAAATTGGCGTCCATGGTATTAGTTGCCGAACAAATCATTCGAACTCATGAAAAATATTTCACCTATATAAGAAAACAAATGTTATGTGAGTAATACAATAATGAAATAAATTAAACATTAATATGAAAGAATACATTAATAAAATGTCAATTGTTACTTGTTACAACCTTTACATGTCTATATTTCCTTGGACAACACCCCCTCCCTCCCCTGGATGCCACCTCCCTCCCTCCCCATGCAGCCCTCCCTTTCCCTGGACAACCCTCTTCCCACCTCCTGGACAGCCCCCTCCTCTCCTGGACAACCCCCCTCCCCTACTTTACACCCCCTCCTTCCTTTACAACCCCCTCCCTCCCCTCCCCGAGACAGCCCCCCTAGACAAGCCCCTCTCTACCCATGGCTCCCCCTCCCCTCCCCTTACAGCCCCCTCCCTCCCACCACTCTACTTGCAACCCCCCCTCCCTCCTCCTGGATAACCCCCCTCCCTCCCCTTGCATCCCCCTCCCTTTCCCTGGACAACCCACTCCCCCCTGGATAGCCCCCTCCCCTCTTGAGAGCCCCTCCTCCCCTCCCCTCTTGAGAGCCCCTCCTCCCCTCCCTCCTAGTTCTTTAGTGTATACCCATTAATAACCTTTTTTATCCAACTATATTTTCATCATCTATTTGATAATGGAATAAATATTAATCATACACCATCATTCAATAATATGAATTATAAAATCATATATAATTTGAAGAGATACAGTTCATGATGCGAACAATGTTGAAGGCATCGAGCCAATTACCCGAGTGGAGGAGTTTGATTTTCAAGGACCAATGACGCGTGGGAGATTAAAGAGGTTGAATGCAACAATGGGCACCCATCTCACTTCATTAAAGGCCCAATGGATCTTTCCTTGCATGGATGGAGAAAATGGGCCTATTATCTCACTTATTCAAGCCCAAACATGATGTTTAAATCTTGTCCCATATGGTTGCACGAATTTGGATATCTTTCCCACATGAAGGATTCTAGAAATGGCATCTTTGGACACCAAAGTCAAATTCGGTGGGCTATGCACTCAAAGTCAAATCTGGTGGGCTATAGTTGGAAAGTTGTGTGCTACTTTTCCAAAAGTCTTTGTTATACTTTATCTTTTTGACTTTTAAGGGTACAATGTAGGTTTAGCCTTTATGACTTTAGGGTATTAGACCCTTGACTATTGTATCACCCCTTGGATATAAATAGCTACCCCATGACATTGGATTTTCATTCAAGATTGAATTGAGTGCTTATGCTTTGTTTCTTTCCATTATGTGAGAATTATTTCGAATTTCCCCTTGCTCTTGTGCATTCTTGCCTTGTCAATCTACAAGTTAGATTGGTGATCCAAGATCACAAATCCCCCAATTCCATGCCTCAACCCAAGTGCGTTGTTGTGTGGATTGGCTATCACATCCCTCCCTTCAGTGTGTTTTCTAAGTAGTAGGTCACACTCCTTACAACATTGATTGACTACTTGCATCCACTATTCGTACCCATCATCTGCCACTTATCCCTGGACCACATCCTTCAACCGCCTCCCTACACCGTGAAGATAGGGCCACCCCATGCATCTCACATCAATTTGTATCAGAGATACGATTGATACAGTAGGCATCTATACCTTCATTTATATTTCTTTATCCATTACCCTTCTCATCTTTCCTTATTATCCACCATTCAAAAAAAACTTTTCTTAAAAAACAACCAAAATTGGCCTTTGTTGTGTAAGATTGAAATATTTTCACTTTGAGTCAATTGTTCATCCATCTTATTTTCACTTTAAATTCCCTATATGTGATTTGTATCTGAAAAAAAAAACAAAAAAAATCAAATTCTCTCAACTCATCATTTTGTGCTTCTCAAAATTAAGCACATCCTTTTCTTTGAGAGATTTCAAAAAAATTGTCTTACTCTCCTTTCATCATACTCCAAGCACAATAATCTTTGCGGATATTTGACAAAAAAGAGAGGAAAAAAAGCAGATACAATTACTTCATCATCATGCTTTACCTTATTAGCACTTTCCATTTCAGTACAACACTTTATCCATTATTTTTATTCATCAGCATTTTATATTTGGCTCATATTGTTATTAATTTTTCTTATATTGTACAATCGGGAAAAACCCAAATACCACCTTTCTACCCCCTTTTTCCACCCACCCTTTATCCATTTTCTACCCTCTTTGCACCCTTTACCCTTTACCACTCAAGAGATTGTGGTAAACTATCCCCCGACACGATCTTGATTGGGGAAGGATTGGTGGCAAGTGATCACCCAAAACAAGGTATTATAAGAGCTTGGAATTTAAATAAAGTGTTGAGAGTGGAGATAAATAAGAAAAAAATTATCTTGTGTGTGAGTGTGTGCATCTTATTGTGTGTGTGTGAGTGTGTACATCTTGTGTGTGTGTGTGTGCATCTCGCATGTGTGAGTGAGTGTGTATCATTGTGTGTGTTTTCCCCTCCTGCTGTGTGTTTGTGTTTGTGTAGTATATTATGGATGAAGATCATGGGAAGAAAATTGTTCATTCTAGTGATGAAGGAAGTCGAAGTAGGTCCCCCGCACCAGAAGCTTCTCCACTCCAAATGAAAGCTTTGTTGAGACATTTCGAGAAGCTTCTTGATCAAAAGTTAGAGGTTCTACATGAGAGGATTGATAATCTGGAGAATCAACCAAGCCCAAGGATGATCCATGATAACCCGCGGTGAGCTCCGGAACCCCGTCGCCCCCACATCATGGAGGAGGAGATGGAAAACCTTGATGGTGATTTTTGAAGATGTCCCACAAAGGAGGAGGTTGTACCAAAAAACTAGAGGAGGACAAAGGAGACAACATGATGATGACCTACTTGGCGGGATCAAGTTGAATGTCCCTTCTTTTCAAGGGAAAAGCGCTCCAGAAGAATACTTGGAGTGGGAGATGCAGATCAAGCAAGTGTTTTCATGTCATACCTATTCCGAGGAGAAAAAGGTAAAAATTGAAGCCCTTGAATTCATTGATTATGCATTAATATGGTGGGATCAAGTTAAAAAGGAGAGGTCTAGATATGGTGGACATCCCATCAACACTTGGGAAGACATGAAGTTCACCATGAAGAAGTGGTTTGTTCCCACACATTACCATAGAGATCTCCACAAAAAACTCCAACGCCTCACCCAAGGGAGTAAGAGTGTAGAAGACTACTACACGAAGATGTAAATTTCCACGATTCGAGCAAATGTTGAGGAGGATCCGGAGGCAACCATGTCACGGTTTTTACATGGGATCAATCGGAAGATTGCCAATCAAGTGGAGATGTACCATCATGTAGAGATGAAAGATATGATCCACCAAGACACCAAGGTTGAGAAACAAATCAAAAGGAGGAGCAACATGAGGAACCCCACTACCCATTTCACACCATGGAGAAATCTGAGGAAGGAGATTGGAGAATCATCAAATCCAAAAGAGGTGGTTAATCGCAAAAGTGACAAGGTAATTCTTCCACCTAAGAAACCTACTTTTGAGGCTAACCAAACCAGGAATCGGGAAATTCGTTGTTTCAAATGTCAAGGAAGGGGTCACATTGCAAGTGAGTGCCCAAACCGACACACCATGACCATCAACAAGTATGGAGAATGGGAGACCGATGGAGAGATATCGGAAGAGGAGGAAGAAGAATCTCCAGAAATTGATAGTGGAGAGTTTGCAGAAGATTGTGAGATTCTTGTCACTAGGAGAGTTATAAGCACACAAATGACCGTGGGAGAGAAGGATAAATGGGAGAACCTTTTCCATACATTGCTCAAGATCCATGGGAAGGTATTTAGTGTTATTATTGATGGAGGAAGTTGTAGTAATGTTGCGAGCACCGATTTAGTAGAGAAGTTGGGACTTCCTACTTTGAAGCATCAACATCCATATTGGCTTTAGTGGTTGAATGATTACGGGGATCTAAAGGTGACCAAGCAAGTGAAGGTACTGTTCACCATTGGGAAGTACAAAGATGAGGTCTTGTGCGTTGTTTTTCCTATGAAGGCTTTCCATTTGTTGTTGGGACGACCGTGGAAGTATGATTGGTGTGTTACCCATGATGGTTTATTGAATCATCACTCTTTTGTACTCTGAGGGGAACCTATAACCCTCAACCCCATGTTCCCCAAAAAAATTCTGGAAGATCACATTTTGAGAGAAAATAACAAAATGAGTGATGAGGAAAAAAAGAGAGAAAATGAAAAAGGAGAGAATTAGGGAAAGAGAGAAAATGAGAGAAGAAAAGAAATAGAGAGAAAAGAAAAATCAAGTGGGAAAAAGAATTTGAGAGAAGAGAAAAGTGTGATGTTGGCAAAAAAAAAGTGAGGTTAAGGAAGCTTTTTTTTCACAGCAAACCCTCCTAGTACTCATGTACAAAGAGGTGTTGCTAAGTACTAACGACTTACCCCATTTTCCAAATGTTGTTGAGTCCTTGTTGCAGGAGTATGATGATGCCTTTCCTGAAGAGGTGCCACTGGATTTTACACCCATTAGAGGTATTGAGCATCAAATTGACCTCATACTTGGAGCATCACTACCGAACCGCCCTGCATATCACACCAATCCGGAAGAGACAAAAGAAATTAAAAGGCAAGTTCAAGAGCTATTGGATATGGGATATGTTAGAGAGAGCCTTAGTCCTTGTGTCGTATCGGTGATTTTAGTACCAAAGAAGGATGGAACATGGAGAATGTGCATTGACTATAGATCCATCAAAAACATCATGGTCAGGTATCATCATCCTATCCCTAGGTTTTTTTTTGAAGAAAGTGACAAGGATTGGTTTCCCAATCCTTGTCGAAAGGAATTTATTAAAATAAAAGTTTACAAGGAACACACGAGGTGTAATGAGCTTACACCAACTTAAACAAAAGAGGAAAAAAAAGAAAAAATTTAAAGAACGAAGCAGACAATCTTCAAACAGGCTCAATACTGATAAACAAAGAGACCTTGGGGAGTCCAGGTGCATGCATTCCAAGAATACCATAGACAATATTCGAGCATAGCCAAGCAGCAAGAAATAGGAGCAAAGCTGTCAAGAAGAAACATCAAACAGGATCTCAACTGGAAAAAATCTGCTAGCATGTAGAGGAGTCAGGCCAAAATTCAAACAAATAATAGATAGAGGAATCCATAGAGATGAAACAGCAAGAACCCAACAAGCAGGCATCCCTAGGTGCAAGCATTCCCATAAAATCCGAAGCCAGACAGAGAGAAGTAGCAAGGAAGATCCTAGAAAACAGTCTTCAAAAAGAATCCAAATTCAGTCATAACTAAATTGTGCAGGCAAGCACAAACATCAGAGCCCAGATCTCAGGGCAGGTTCAATACAGGACATGACAACTTTAGTAGGTTCCGGTGAGAGTAAAAAGCCAGAAGAAACTTGTAGACAGGTGAGCATGCATCCATACAATGGTTGGGAAAACAGAACCGAGAAAACCAAGCATAAATAAGCAGCAAGATCAAAATATGGATAAAGAAAATACACCAAAAGATTCAAGCCCATGGAATTTCTCTGAAATTAAAGTTGGGGTTTTGCTTGTATTCTTTAATCAACCTTGTGAACATTCTTTTTCTGATTTCAAGGTATGTTTCAGCTAGAACTTGTCTATATAAATATCTTTGATATACCAATTCATCCTGTTCTGCCATCCAAGCATAAACTTCATCACTCACATCAACTTCCTCCGGAATCTGAAAAGCATCTCTATAGGTAGGATCCTCATCCTTAACATAGTTCTTTTTCTTATGAATTGGAATCTGATCATCAGTTACAATAGGTTGATCTTGCTCAGTATTTGAAATCCGAGTGGGATCAAATGAACGAGTGCCAATGGTTCTTTCCAATTGTGTGTAATCTCTCCTTTTCCTAGTTTTCCTAGGGTTAGGAGTGATGAATCCATCATTATCAACCATGGGGGTTTTTCCCTTTCTAGACATTGATTTCAGAAAGTTCTCTTCCAATTGATAAGATTGATCCTCATTCCCCTGAGAGTTAGCACTAGTTTCCGAGAAGTCATCAAGCTCCTTAGTTTGATTTTCTTGGTTTTCATTAAGCATATCATGATCCTTAACCAAGATAGTCGATGGAGCAGAAACATTTTCCATGGCAATCAAAACTGCATTGACAAAATCAGTCTCTTGAGCTTCTAAAACTTGCTTATTATCCAAATGAACAATTGCCTCAGAGTTATCTGACTTATTAATATAAGTAGAGGGTCCAACCTCCTTTTCTTTTTCCACACAAATGGCTTTGGGGGCCTCAGCTCTTGTACCTTTAGAGGGATCATCCACAAATTTTTTCTTATCTCTATCTTTTTCTATCCACTTTGTAGTTAAATTTTTGGGATAGCTATTTATTTTTCCATAGCCAAATGAATTATTCCCTAACCTGTAACACATATGACACTATTCTGGGACACTTTCATAAATCACCTCTTGAAAAAAACCAAAGTCTCCACTTTGTATCCAAATATCTGAGGGCAATTGTTGGGAGACATCAACTTTGATACATGCTCTTGTAATATAGGGTCTAGAAAGTGTTTTTGTGGCATTATCAAGTCTCATCGGGGAGCTAATGAGTGATGAAATATAAAAAAAAGCATTTCTCTTGAATAAGTGAAAAGGTAAACCAGGAAATCCAACCCAAATTAGTACAATCAGGGATTCAGCATGAGGATCAAATTCAGGGGTCCATTTGAGAATTCGCATTTGGTAGCCCCCAAAGGACCATGTACCCCTAGGTTAGATGATATAATAGACGAATTAAATGGTTCAACTGTTTTCTCAAAAATTGATTTAAGAAGTGGCTACCATCAAATTAAGATGAAAGAAAGAGATGAGTGGAAAACTGCATTTAAGAAAAAACATGGACTTTATGAATGGTTAGTCATTCCCTTTGGTCTCACCAATGCACCTAGAACATTTATGAGGTTAATGAATCATGTCTTACATGCATATATTAGAAAATTGTGGTAGTTTACTTTGATGACATTTTGGTTTATATTAGGACTTTGCTTGAACATGTATATCACTTAAGAAAAGTCTTAGAGGTGTTAAGGAAGGAAAACCTATTTGGAAACATAAATAATTGTGAATTTTGTCTCGATAAAATTGTTTTCCTTGGATTTGTTGTAAGCGGTAATGGAGTTGAAGTGGAAACCGAGAAGATCAAAGAAATAAAAGAATGGCCAACTCCAACCTTTGTTGGACAGGTAAGAAGTTTTCATGGGATTACTAGTTTTTACAGGAGATTTGTGAAGGAATTAAGCACACTAGCAGCACCGTTGAATGAGTTGACAAAGAAGAATGTTTCTTTCAAATGGGGAACTACTCAAGAGAAGTACTTCCATGAACTTAAGGAGAGACTCACCCATGCCCCTCTAATTTCACTTCCAAACTTTGGTAAGACCTTTGAAATTGAATGTGATGCAAGTTGAATTGGCATAGGATGAGTACTCATGCAAGAAGGTAAGCCTATTTCTTATTTTAGTGAGAAGTTAAATGGACCAACTCTAAACTATGCTACATATGATAAAGAGTTGTATGAATTGTTTACAGTACTAGAGACATGGAAACACTATCTTTGGCCTAAAGAATTTGCGATCCATTCTGATCACGAGGCTCTTAAATACCTTAGGAGCCAACATAAACTAAAAGGAGACATGCTAGATGGATGGAATTCATTGAATCATTTCCATATGTCATCAAGCAAAAAAAGGGGTAAAGAAAATATTGTGGCCGATGCACTTTCACATAGATATTCTCTTTTATCCTTGTTGGATTCAAAAATCCTTGGTTTTGAATACATTAAGGATTTATATGCCACTAATAGTGATTTTAGAGAACCTTATGAACGTTGTAAACCTGGAGTTAGTTGGGAAAAGTTCTATTTACATTATGTATTTTTATTTCGAATTAATAAGATTTGCATTCCCAATTGCTCAATCCATTTACTTTTAATGAATAAGTCACATTCGGGTGGGTTAATGGGATATTTTGGTGTTGAAAAAACTCTAAGTGTTCTTAACGATCATTTTTATTGGCCTAGTATATCTAGAAATGTTGAGAAATTTATGGGAAAGTGCATTGTCTGCCATAAAGACAAATTTAAACTGAACCCACACATACTATATCTTTCTCTCCCAATTCCCAACACCCCTTGGGAGGACATATCAATGGACTTTATTGTGGGGCTACCATGGAACAAGAGGGGGAGAGATTCCATTTTTGTTGTGGTGGATCGGTTTTCAAAAATGGAACATTTTATTCCTTGTCACAAAATTGATGATGCCACTAACATTGCAATAATTTTCTTTCAGGAAGTAGTCAAACTTCATGGAATGCCAAGGATGATTGTGTCGAATTGAGACAAAAAATTCCTCAGCTACTTTTGGAAGACATTATGGAGCAGACTAGAAATGAAGTTACTATTTTCCACTACTTTTCATCCACAAACTGATGGACAAACCGAGGTGGTGAATCAGACACTATCATCTCTTCTGCGAACCATTGTGAAGAAGAACATACAGAATTAGGAGGAGTGTCTGCCACATGTGGAATTCACATATAACAGGGCCAAGCATTCCACTAATCAATATTCTCCATTTGAAATTGTTTACAGCTTTAACCCCCTTTCCCCTATTGATCTAGTTCCTTTTCCTTTGTAGGAAGAAGTTAATATGGATGTGAAAGGGCATACAAAATTCATCAAGAAAATACATGAAAAGGAAAGGATAAATATCGAGCGGATGACCCAGAAATATATTGATCGTGCAAACAAGGGTCACAAGCAAATTTTGTTTGAGCCAGATGACTTGGTTTGGATTCATATGCGGAAGGAAATATTTCCCTACAAGTGGAAATCAAAACACATGCCACGAGGCGATGGACCTTTCTGAGTGCTTGAGAAGATTAACAACAATTATTACAAGATAGCTTTTCCAGGTGAGTATGGTGTAAGTGCCACTTTCAATGTTTCCGATCTTTCTCCTTTTTTGGGTGTAGAGGATGAAGAGTCGAGGAGAAATCCTTTTCAATAGGGGGAGGATGATGAGAACCATGTTGAAGGCACCGAGATGATTACCTGAGTGGAGGAGTTGAATTTTCAAGGCCTGATGATGGAGATTAAAGAGGCTGAATGCAACAATGGGCGCCCATCTCGCTTCATTAAAGGCCCAATGGATCTTTCCTTGCATGGATGGAGAAAATGGGCCTATTATCTCACTTATTCAAGACCAAACATGATTTTTAAATCTTGGACCACATGGTTGCATGAATTTGGATGTCTTTCTCACATGGAGGATTCTATAAATGACATCTTTGGACACCAAAGTCAAATCCGGTGGGCTATGCACTCAAAGTCAAATGTGGTGGGCTATAGTTGGAAAGTTGTGTGCTACTTTTCCAAAAGTCTTTGTTAGACTTTATCTTTTTGACTTTAAAGGAGAAAAGGTAGGTTTAGCCTTTATGACTTTAGGGCATTAGACCCTTAACTATTGTATCACCCCTTGGCTATAAATAGCTACCCCATGGTATTGTATTTTCATTCAAGATTAAATTGAGAGCTTATGCTTTGTTTCTCTCCATTGTGTGAGAATTGTTCCAAATTTCCCCTTGATCTTGTGAATTCTTGTCTTATCAATCTACAAGTTAGATTGGTGATCCAAGATCACAAAGCCCCCAATTCCATGCCTCAACCCAAGTGCATTGTTGTGTGGATTGGCTATCACATCCCTCCCTTGAGTGTGTTGTCTAAGTAGTAGGTCGCGCTCCTTATAGGGTTGATTGAATACTTGAATCCACTATCTGTACCCATCATCTTCCACTTATCTCTAAACCACATCCTTCAACCGCCTCCCTATGCCATGAAGATCGGGCCACCCTGTGCATCTCACATCAGTTAAAAAAATCAAGGAAAAATACCAAACAAAAAATATATTGGAGGAATAGGAACGAAATTTCACATAAATATAATGTGATAAAGGTAAATGATGCATATGTTGGGTCTTTATGACATTAAATAAGACATATTGAGCCTCAAATTGAACTAGAATATAATTCTTGGGCCTTTACATGGGCTTGGAATTGGTTTGGTTGGTTGGAACTTTTGATGCCTCACTACGGACCCACTTCAGGCTACTCTATAAGTGATCTACCCATTATATATTATCAGTATTGAATGGAATTGAATGAATCTTTGTCTGGACACACCCTCCCTTTTGGAAACACCCCCTCCCTCCCCTCCTGGACACCCCACTCATGGACACACCCCCTCCCTCCCCTCCCGGACACCCTCACACCTAGACACCCCTCCCTCTTGGACACACCCCCTCCTGGACACCCCCCACTCCTGGAAACCCCCTCCCTCCTGGACACCCCCACCCACATATAAGGGAAACTAAAAATAGAAAATTGAAAATCCAAGATATTGGTTCCCATCAAGCTTTTAAGATGCTCGTGAGTGGACTGAATGACTATGCATCGGTCGACTTCCACACTATCGACCAGTGTAGTCCAATGAGTTATGCTTTACTAGAAAGACAAATCATTTCTAAAACCATTCTTCATAACCTAAGGATATAAAACATAATAAAGGGTGATCATATATGCTCAATAAGTGTAAACAAGGGAGATATCAATGATCATATATGGATAACATTAGTATGAATTTACCTTCATCCTATTTGTGTACAATCTTCCATCAGGTATGTTGCCCATTCGTTTCAAAACACATCTATATCATCTTCTGAATATGAGTTTTTGCGACAGTCATGGTGGTACTGAAAAAATATAAATACACAAAGGATTAATAAATATTTTAAATGAACTTGTAATTATTTTCGAAAATACCTCGTCAGGGATGCTAGTTTTTTGATGAAATACAATATCTTTCATAAATTTACAAACATAATAACCACAGTCCTTTTCGTTTTTTTTGGAAACTACAGAAACATCGACAACAATAAGTAATTTTTTTATATGTGTTTGGATAGTGCAATGTTATTATATATACCAGGATATTTTTCCAGTTGTAGATCTTGTTGGCGTTCTTATCCTTAGGCCATGGATTAATTCCATGCATTAGACGATATTGATGCACCGCCCTATCATAACAGAATCCTCATTAAAAGATAACATAAATTATATAACTAGATTTTTAGTTTTAAAATGTTGGATCTAGTGTATTAAAAATTAATAAATTCCATCATGTGTGGTCAGTTTGTTGGATATCGATGCATTGAATCTAGAAAATAAATCTTTGGAGTATCCAAATTAACTACAATCAGCATCCAATGCTGCCTAAAAATACAAAAAGGAATAAGTAAAGAAAGAAATGAAAATATAGTTGATGTTATTAAATTGTATAGTTTTACCCCAGCATCATTGGTATTAAAAAGAGTATGTCATCTGTAATTTTGTTTTCAAATGATTTGAGCAGGGATGACATTATTGCAGCCTCTTTATCAGAATATATTTCGTCTTTTGAAGAGGTGGTGTGAGGACTAACGAGTCTAAATTTTTTTTCATGGGGAAATCCCTTAAATTGTTTTTCATATATACGCCTGTGAAAAATTTAAAATGTATTTAGTCATAATTATCAGAGTATATCAGCTTTTGTAAAATCAAATCATGAAAACATACCTCATGTATACATTTATAACTAAGGCACCTAGCCATTCATACATGAGGATTTAATTTAAATTTTCATAAATAATGAAATATGATGTTTCCTCTCCATACATATTTTTTTCAAAATCAACTGTGTGAGTATTGTCATCTATCAACTTTGTATCCACATGAGCCTGTAATGATATTAATTGTGGATATAGAACGGGCGGGTTGAAGGTTCTCTCAGTAGACCATTTCAATCAGTTGGTTGATCCTTGAGATAGTTTTGAGCGATATTTCGTTTCACCTCCTTCTCTTTGTCATTATGTAATAAAATTCATCCTTTCATAACTTTTTTCATTAAATGTTAAAGTTCCAACTTGAAAAATAAATTGGAAATGGATACCTCCTTGTCGAAATGTTTTTTTACAATAATTTTCGATCATGCGATGAATGTTCCAACAACTTGTTCAACCGTATGAATGTTGTCGTCATCATTTGGAACAAGTAACTCAGCACTCAGATCATTAGCTACGTTAATTGACACTCTGAGATGATCTGTTGGAAGTTATCTGTTGTGTAGCATGTCATTCTGCGTATTGAACATCGTAGCCCTCACTACAAGGCGATAGGTGGGAGTTGATAGATATAAATCACAGTCATTTTCACCCTGTATAATATTAGTACAGGAAAGGTATCAGTGTCTATGTGAATCACATTTCATATAAAAAATTATTAAAACATTGATTACCTTATCTAAGTCAGGGTTTTTAGGGGAATGACTAGCCTCAAAGCTGGTGGGGGGTGGGGTGGGATCGTCACACATGGGTTGTTATTGAGTTGTTTATTCTCTTTTCCTCTCCCCCATCAATGTTGCTATCATCTCTCTCTGGTATTGTAATTCTTATTGAAAAATAGCTAATTTTTCTTGTAGATTTTCCATTTTTTCATTTTGATCCTCTGCTTGTTTTTGTTTTTGATAATATGTTCGGGGTGTCACCCCAAAACCCACACCTCTAACGCAGCCATACTGTTCTAGCTGCTTCAAAGCTGCTGAAAGTATGTCTCCATCTGGTGCGGTTGTTCTTGATTCTTGTGACTATTTCAGATAGAAAATATAGAAAAATAAGTATTCATTATAATGTAATAGAAATTTAAAGCAAATCAAATTTATATTATGTCATACTTACACATGTTTCCCACACTTTTTGTGTGTTTTCATCTATCAGTATCCCCTCTTTATTTACACGAGCCTCCTTTCATAGCACATGGAGTGGGATGGATATGGCTTTCGATTTCGATTCATCAATCTACATATAAACAGATAAACATGGTTATGGTGTTGTTTTATGTCACATACAAGTAGTATGGTAGATTTAAAAGACGTACCAATTTTTTCTCAAGTGAAGTGTACCCCATCCTTGCTTTACGGTAAGGGTACGCTGGTTCTGTTGCACATTTTTTATTTTCAGCACTTTTTTATTGTTTCATAAATAAAAAACTATCAATCAAAGTGTTGAATACAAGAAACGTCAAACAATGTATTACCACACACAGTGTACCTGAAAATTCTGCTCCCCACGATGGTTGATAAACGCATCCCATGCTCCTTGGGATATCAAGTGTACATAAAGAAGAGGTGGGTGCGACTTGATTTTCCCTTCAGCATCTTTAAGATGATATTTCATTAAATTTTTTTGGAAACCTCTATGAATCCTTCCTTAAACTCTTAATACATATTCCTTGTGTGAGGCATCTACTATAAATTCACTCTGCAATGTATGATGAAGAGTAAGTCAATGTTTTGGTATTTTATTTTAATAAATTAAAAAAATGACATCATAATGTTTCCGTAATCTCTTCCCACATTAGTGTCTTTATCCCAGTGACAACATGGTGCCACAACTGTACATTAATCGACACGCGTTTCCAAGTGATGATTCCAATGTAGCTACTAAAGATGGCTTTGTTGGGGTTAACATGTTGGCCTTGCTTATTCTATCCCACCTCAAATTTGATACCTTTTTCTTTTGCCTTAAGGATTTTGGCTAACACTGTCAAACTACGATGCTCTTGTTTTTCTTGCACTTTTAGGGTTTCATTTCCTACCATTTACGCAGAAGTATCATCAATATGTTCCTCCAGAGCTCTAGCATCGACACTGGGACCAACAGCAACAGGTTGAGAAACCTGTTGTACCTTAGCACTGGGACCAGCAACAACAGGTTGAGAAACCTATTGCTGATCTGCATTGGGACCACCACCAGCTGGTTGAGAAACCTGTTGTTTCTCTGCACTGGGACCACCAGCAGCTGGTTGAGAGACCTTTTGTGCCTCGGGATTGGGTGCATCAGCAGGTGCATAAGTCATTATCTACAGAGAGATTTGACTCCTCTATCGACTATGTATATTACAATAAACAAATAACCTGATTATTGTAATCTCTTTTTTTCTTTAAAGGCTGAAGAGATTTTAATCCTCTATTGACTATGTAAATCCCTTCATTGTGGTCTCCTCTGACATACAAAATTCCGTCTACATTGGGACCGCTGTGAAATTATTGTGAAGTCCCTATAAAAGGGTCATCTTCTGTTGAACTTTCATCTGACCCTTCAGTTGTTTTGGTCGATAACAGAACAATTGACCAATTTCGGTTTGTAGGGTCTGAAACATAAAATACTTGTACTACCTGTGATTCCATTATAAATGGTTCATCTTTCTCCCCTTCCTTACTGAAATCAAATTTCAAGAATCCTAATTCATCTATTTTAACAGCACTCCTATTATCAACCCACTTGCATTGAAAAATCGGCACTTTGAATTTCGTATAATCCAAATCTCATATTCGTTTTATGATGAAAAAGTATGACATATTTACATAAATTGGATTTCTATCCTTAGCACCGGAAACATGCATCGCCTCAGCTACAAGTGTAACCCCACTATTCTGCATGGTACTATCTTCATCATGTTCATTAGTATAGAATGTATAACCATTAAATGAATAAGAATTGTAAGATAATACATACACACTTGCTCCTCTGGCTAGCCATCAAAGTCATTCTGAAATTGAGTCTAGATTTTCATCTAACTGGTTAAAAATATGGTCCCGAAACCATCCTATAAACTATCTATTATGTGCATCTGATATCCATTTTTCAGACCTAGATGGATTCAAATGCCTAAGAATTTCTTTGTGGGTTTGAACATATGGATCAATGTCAAAACTATTATGCAAAACGTAAAGGTGAGCCTGCTCCCAATCTGTAATATTGATTGTGAGAACCTCTCTTCCATAAATTCCTTGACCCTCAATCCGCTCAGTGTGACGAGATTTCGGCAGGCCAACGTTTTCCACACCAGACAGGTATTCGTTACAAAATTCAACGGTTTCATCAACAATATATTGCTCTACAATACAACCCTCTGGCCAACTTTGATTTTTGACATACCCTTTCAAAATCTTCATATACCAATCAATGGGGTAGATCCATCTATAATGTACAAGACCACATAGTCGAATCTCTCTCACCAAATGAACCATCAAATGAACCATCATATCGAAAAATGTCAGTGGGAAGAACATTTCCAATTCACATAATATGACGGCAATTTCTCTTTCCATAGTTGGAAATTTTTCCGGGTCTATAACTTTGCTACATATAGCTTTTAAGAAGAAACAGAGATTCGTTAATGTATGGCGGACATTCTTGGGAAAAATGAAATATAAAGCTATAGGAATTAGATCTTGCATCAAAACATGGCAGTCATGTGATTTCAGACCCTTTAATTTTAAATCTCTCATTGAAACAATGTTCTTGATATTTGATGAATACCCCTATAAAACCTTTATGTCATTCAAGAAGTTGCAAAACTAATATCTCTCCTTCCTAGAAAGAGTGTAAGCAGCAGGAGGAAGAAATGTTTGTTTTTCACCCTTCACTGGTGCCAACTCTTCTCGTATTCCCATCTCAAACATGTCCAATCTAGCCTTAATTCTATCCTTTTTTTTTTCTGGGTGCATTGAGCAACGTGCCGATGACACTATCACATACATTTTTTTCAACATGCATAACATCAAGAAAATGTCTTTCATACAGAAAATTCCAGTATAGTAATTCAAAAAAAACTGATCTCTTTTTCCAACTAGTTTTTGTAAGTTTTTTCAAAAATGGTTTAACAAAAGTAGTGTCCAAATCATTTAATTTCTCAAAAAATTGATCACTTATTAGTGGAGACAGTGTTGTACGTTCTTCTAAACTTTCGTCGAATGATGTCGTCCAAGATCGGTACTTATGCCGTCGGGGTAGAAATATGCGATGTCCTAGAAACACAGTTTTCGATAAATTTTTCAACCTAATTGACTGTGTACCTTGTTCGCAAATGGTACACCCTTGAGTTCCTTTAATGTTATATCATTAAAAATTTCCATAAGCAGGAAAGTCATTTATCGTTTCGTACAACATGGATTTCAAAGTGAAATATTCATTTTTGTAAGCATCATACAACGTAACACCTGAATCCCAGAATATTTTCAAATCCTCGATCAATGGGACCAAATAAACATCAATATCATTACCCATTTGTTTTGGTCCTGATATAATCATAGATAACATGATGTATTTTCATTTCATGCATAACCACGGTGGTAATTTATAATTTACCAACATAACCGACCATGTACTATGACTGCTGTTTTGAAAACCAAAAGGATTCACCCCATCTGTAGATAACTCCAAACAAAGTTTTCTCGACTCATTTCCAAATTCAGGATACTCGTGATCAATTCTCTTTCACTAAGGAGAGTCTGCTGGGTGATGTAGTTTCCCATCTTTAATTCTTGGATCTGTATGCCATGTCAATTTTCCTGCAGTCTCCTCACTTCCATATAGGCACCTAAACCTTGGAATGATTGGAAAGTACCATACAAATTTCGTAGGACTAGAATCATCTTTCTTGTATTGAGAAGAACCACACTTTTATCATTATTTAAGTTATTTTTGGTCCTTGAGAAACAATATACAGTCATTCAAGTAGGTGTGTATTCTTTCAGAGATCATACCCATCGATCATAGCATTCGTTTGGCAACGTATGTTCATCTTGGGAGTTCATTATCTTCTGGGAGAATGTCATTCAGGAGAGAAAGTAGTTCTGTAAAAATGGTGTCAATCCACCTGTTGCCTGCTTTTAAATTATACATCTTCAATACAGATGACAATGTTGTATACTTAGTGCAACCAGCATACAATGGCGTTTTTTCACAACTCTTTAACTTCTCAAAGAATCTTGGGAAATCACGAAGTTCATCTTTAAATGTCCTTGTCACTTCCTCAATATGATCTTCATCATCATTCACATATGTAATCACACCCTCCATACGATCGTATTCACTATTCACGCTTGTAATCATATCAGATGATCCATAAAACACCGTGTTATCCGAGCCACTACCTACATTTGTTTTCACCCATGTTTATTCCAACATGTATAACTTCGATCTATTATGTGACAGATCGGGTGTTCTTCTAACTCCTATGGACTAATTTTTCTTGAATAACAATAGCATAAACACAGAAAAAGGATTTGAGAAGGGTCACATGCATGATCTTATGCAAACTTGATAAACTCTTTCATGCCATCTTCATACTCTTTTTTCAACTGATTGGCATTCATCCATTCTTTATTCATATTCATTGTCTTTATGGGTTTGATCTCAAACTTGCATAATATTATGTTTTAATTAATCAAGTAGCATTGTTTGGGTTTTATAAAAAAAATCATGGTACAAATGCCTCTACAATGGAATAGAGGAACCTATCCCAAAACATGTGAAAGTACTTGAACTATATCTATATACGGGGGACTGTGCCCTGTCTTTTGTATATGTCCATGGAGTAACTAAAACCTATACATGGAGGAATCTTCACCGAAACATGTGGGAGTACCATACTCCATATTTTCTCCAAACATCTCACTTTTCACTTGTCAACTCTCAATTAGAGTGAAGATAATTAAAATATCCAAACCACATCATGTGCAATTTCCAATGAATGAGGGAATCATACTATTGTGATCTACATGAGAAGATATTTATAACGGGATAATCATACATGAAATGCTATCATCTAAGTGAAAAATAAATAATAATAATGAAAATAATATAGCACACAATTTTTTCAATGGATACACAATGTGTAGGGTTCTCAATCAAGGTTGGTTGTATACTACCATTTATAAACTCATGTGAAATCCATATACATGGTGTTCAGTAGGGTGAACATTGTGTATGGATAAGATACCTGATTTAATCTGACATATATCAAATTAATTCCAAGTTAGTCTTACAAAGACTGCATGATTCCTTTGAAAATACATGACATGTAGAACAACTTGAGATAAAGATGTGTACTTTAGATACATATTGAGTCACCTCACTGGATATGCATCACATTTTTGTGGAATACATGGTGTGTAGTCCTTACATGACCACTAGGGTTGTATAGTCTATAAACATCAAGTTTCTATGGTATCTATACATGGTGTGAGTGAAGTAAAACACATATCATATGGTTCTACCATTATTTCATGGCATGTACATGGTTTCATGCTGAAGTATATGTCTTGGAGATCCATGTATGGTGAAGCATGTTCCATTTAACAAGACTACATACCATGTATTTTAAAAATATATAGAATCTGAAAAGCATCATCTTCACACCATAAAGTGTCTCATGGAGTCATCTAGAAGTGGTTTTCTAGGATTCAATGGAATTACACTAGTAACAAAGTGGTGGTTCCATTGAAATGGGTAAATTTTGGATTGATATTCAATGGTGGGAGAACTACAACATGGAAACAAAATGGCATATCAATCATGCCAACAACCGCAACACCATACAAAATCACAATCGTGCTCACAATTGCAACACCATACAAACCAAACAATCAAAATTTTAGATTTTACAAAGCATCCCTTATTCAATTTTGTTTGTTAATTCAGGGGTTATCATAGAAGTTTTATCATCATGGGGAATTCATTAATAAGTAAAGTATACGTAAATTACCAATTTTTATATTCAATTGTTCAACAAGAACCAACCAACATGCAATTAATTTAGTGCGCAAACAAGGACCACCAACGGCCACAATTTTCAGCGGGGAGTTTAGCCCGTACATTTTACATTATAACCATCAATATCAAACAGTAATAACATGCGAACAAGAGGAAACAAATGAGTAACAAGAGAAAACTCACCGCGAAGGTGTCGTTAAGCACACGACATAGGTGCGTTCGTGGTAGAGGAGAGGCACACAACAAATGAGATTTCCAACTAAAAAGAAAACATAAAATAGGAGAAACCCATGAGAATAAAATAATCTAAACCTGAGTACACCATTTACCACATCCCACAAACCCCAAGAACCCACTAAAACCAAAATCAACCCACACCATGGTTAAACACACCTTAAGATAACAAGAAATTATAGAACCCACCTTCGATAGAACGATTTCAACAGACTTTTTAAAATATAAAAGATGAACATACAATGGGTAAGCCTTGACCAATAGGTACTCCTTACTAGGTATAATCCCCAAGTTTATTCTAGATAATATATCCCAAATGAGTAAGCCTTGATCAATCCTCTGTTATCACACCTTTCACGACACATACATCCTAATCGCATGACTTTAAACTTCATGGTACAATCTTTTCAAACAACCTTAAACTATTTACCTTAAACTATATGGACTTTAAATCCTATTTCAATAGGATATGTAATATTCCATCTTGAGTTCTAAACCTATCTTCATATTTCATACCCATCCTCATGAATCCATCTTCCTCATGAGATCATACACATCCTTCCCTTGCCTAACTTATGAATGTGTGAGACATTAGGTGTTTCTATTTATATGAATAAACCCATTGGAAATTGTCTGAAAAAGAATCATAACCTGACATAAATATTGTGCTACCAAACTCAGTCCCCCTCACAACCAATAATTGGTCTATGTTGTTTTGATTTGAAACAAAAATGGTGAAACTAACATGAAATTATTCAATAACTAAATAAATTAGGTTCCCCACATGTCAGGACATTTAATTTTCATGTCATATACAAAAAAATAGTGAACCCAATTTGAATTCTTCAATGAGAATATAATGGTGTTCCTAGGAAGTCAGGCTATTTTGTTTCATGTTTTCCACGTAAACAATTTTTTTTAATATAACATGAATCCTTTACTTGTTAAAATGATTAATCTAATATACTTATTTATAATAATTCACTAATCAGTATTCTTTTTTTGGTAGTTTTTTTATATAGGTACCCCTTATGAGCTTCATTCAATCGAAAGTGAAGTTCTCTTCATCCACTAGATGTTCCCATGCTTCAATTTCTGCCAAATCTACAACCCCCATGATCCAAATGAATACATCACCTATTAAGAGACCTCAAAACTAGGTAGATGACATGATGGTAAGGGGGTACCACTAACACAGTACCGTCCCTACTCTTGAAGTTTCATATGAGGGTCTTCACGTGTTGAATCCTCACAACCCACCCCATTAAAGGGAAAATATAATAAAGGAAGTGGCACCTACCACCACCATTAATTAATTAAAAATTATATCTCTAGAGAATGATAATCATTATATTCCTTATCTTAGGAAGGTGGATCAAGAAGTCATCCATGAACTCAACTCAGTTCAGGGGTCACCCAGTAGGGCTACTAACAATCGCCACTATCGCCAACATAATTTGACCACTAACCTTTAGAAGCCTGTTGAGGGCACTACAATGCAGAACCCTTCCCTAATCTCTTAGATCCAAGAAGCTATGAGGTCTCTCTAGGAATTAAGATCTACTTGATCATAGGGAGAAGGTTCATATCCCCACTTTCCCATAATAAGTTTTCCAACACAACACGTGGTATCTAGTGAGTAGGATCATATCCCTTTTCAAACTCAATGATCCTACCCATACATCTTGAAAAAAATTAGGGGGAACACATATATTTCCACACCCATGAATAAATTCCACCAGTTTATTATGGAAGTGGATAAGGGGAAATAGTAGGTATATATCCCCACTCCCACAAACAAACAGGTTCATAATCCTATTGCAATTATAGAATCCCATCAATACCACTTCGAGGAAATATAAAATCAACCCTATATCCCAACCTATGTCTTAAATATTTTTCAACATATATTGGAATCATTAGTAGAAAGTGGTAATCTAAATATCTCAAATATCACATAGGGGTAAGCCCATATTCATGCCTCCATAAATGCTGAGCAAGGTAACATCATATCCCAATTTCCATATGATACCAGGCCTATATCCCCACACCCCTTCAAGAATAATGTTAGCATATCCCAACAAAAACATAGGATTGGATTCATATTCTCACATATTTCTTGAAGGATAAATAGTATATCCTAATTGAATATTTGAATTAATCACACATTCCTACTCCCATCCAACCTAAAGAAGGATGATGACATAACTCAACAACTACTAAAAGGTAGAAACATAATCCATTTTTGTTTGAAGGGATCCATTAGAAATTTTCAGTAAAACATAAGGTACAAGCCCATATTCATATCTCTTTCTAAGAATCCCATCAGTTAGCTCTATCAATGGCATGTGATTCATCCAAGAACACTCACATTAGGTAGGGTCACCAATCTTCCCCAAGGATAGAACCTAAAGGAAGGAATCTCTAAAGGAATATAATAACCAAAGATAAGGAAAATACTCCTACACTGACCAGCAGCGGTGGAGGCAGTGGCGGTCGCGGTGGAGGAGGAAAACCCAGCGGCGGCAGAGGAAGCGGTGGCAGAGGCAGCGGCGGTGGAGGCAGCGGCGGTCACGGCGGAGGGGGAAAACCCAGTGGTGGCAGCGAAGGAGGAGGAGGACGAGGAGGAGGAGGAGGACAAGGAGGAGGATGAGGATGAGGAGGACAAGGACGAGGAGGATGAGGAGGAGGAGGAGGAGAGGTCACAATGGATGAGGGGTTTGGTTCAGCTTCTGCGAAAGCTTGACCACATGCGAGAGAAGAGGGCCTGTTAGGGTTATTAAATAAAAACTGCTGGAACCTTTATCAGTGCTTGTTGAAAGTGCTGATAAAGGTATGTTTTACCAGTGCTAAAATAAAAGTACTGATAAAGGTTCCAACGGTTTTTATTTAATAATTTATTTATATTCTTATATATTTATTTAAAATGGCATATAAAATAAATATATATCTATTTATTAATAATTATAACAATAAGGAGTATATTTTTATAAATATTGGTATATAATTGTTAATCTATACAAAAAACATTATTTTTTATTATAAATATTATAATTTAATATAACTTAAGAATAAAAATGTTTATCAGTACTAAAATAAGCGCTGATAAATGTTACCTTTTATCAGTGCTAAAAAACATGCTGATAAAGGGTATACCTTTATCAGCACTTATTTTAGCACTGTTAAATGGTAGATTTATCAGTGCTTTTAACTAGCGCTGATAAAGGCATACCCCTATATCAACGCTTTATGTTTAGCACTAATAAAGGGAAGCGCTTCCCTTTCCCTTTTTTTGTGGTAGTGCAAGTGGCCTCATCTACCTAAGTTCCCTCATCGGCCTAATGGGAATAATGGGCCTAGTGGCCCTAAGTGGCTGAATGGGCCTAATGGGCGTAATGGGCCTAAGTGACGTAATCAGCCTAAGTGGCCCAATGGGCCCAATGGGCCTAGTGGCCTAAGTGGCTGAATGGGACCAATGGGCCTAGTGGCCTAAGTGGATGAATGGGCCTAATGGTACTAAGTGGCGGGATGAGCCTAATGGGCCTATGTGGCCCAATGGGCCTAATGGGCCTATGTGACCCAATGAGCCGAATGGGACTAAATGGACTAAGTTGACTAATGGGACTAATGGGCCTAATGAATCAAATGGGATTAATGGTCATAATGGTCCTAGTGGGTCTAATGGGTCTAAGTGGCCCAATGGGCCTAATTAGAAAAATGGGCCTAGTGGCCAAATGGGCCTAATGGGCCTAAGTTGCCTAATTGGTTGAATGGGCCTAAGTGGTCTAATTGGACTAATGGGCCTAAGTTCCCTAATGGGCCTAATGGGCTAATGGGTCAAAGTGGCCTAATGGGTCGAAGTGGCCTATTGGGCCTAAGTAGCCTAATGGGCCTAGTGGGCCTAATGAGCCTATGTGGCTGAATGGGCCTAATGGGTTGAAGTGACCTATTGGGCCTAATGGGCCTAATGGGACTAGTGGGCCTAATTGGCCTAACCGGCCTAATGGTCCTAATGAGACTAATGGGACTAATGGGCCTATGTGGATTAAGTTGCCTAATTATCCAAATGGACCAAATGAGACTAAGTGGCCAAATGGGTCTAAGTGGCCTAATGGGCCAAAGTTGCCGAATCAGCCTAATGGGATTAATAGAACATATGGGCCGAATCAGCCGAATAGGCCTAATTGGACTAAGTGGCCTAATAATGGGCCTTAGGGGCCTAATGGGCCAAAGTTTCCTAAACGACCAAATGGGATTAACTGACCTAATAGGCCAAATGGGCCAAATGGGCCTAAGTAGCCTAATGGGCCTAAGTGGACTTATCAGACTAATGGGATTAATGGGCCTAGTATACCTAAGTGGCCTAATGGGCCTAATGAACCATAGTGTCCTAATCGGCCTAATGTGCCAAAGTGGCCTAATGGGATTAATGGGCATAACGGGCCTAGGGGCCAAATGGGATGAATGGGCCTAATGGACATAATGGACCTAATTAACCTAAGTGAACTAATGGGCCTAATGGCCTAATGAACCTAAGTGGTCTAATGGGCCTAAGTTTCTTAATCAGCCTAATGGGATTAATGGGCCTAAGGGGCCTAATGGGCCTAAGTGGCCTAATGGGCCCAAGTGGCCTCATCGGCCCAATGGGGTTAATGGGCCAAGTCCACCTATGTGGCCTAATGGGCCTCAGTGGACCAATGAGCTTAAGTGGCCTGATGGGCCTAAGTGGCCAAATCGGCCTAATGCTCCTAAGTGGTCTAAGGGGCCTAATGGGTTTAATGGGCCTAAGTGGCCTAATGGGCCTAATGGGCCTAGGTGGCTGAATGGGTCGAAGTGTCTGAATGAGCCTAATGGACATAATGGACCTAAGTGGCCTAAGTGGATCAATGGGCTTAATGGGCCTAAGTGTCCTAATGGGCCAAAGTGGCCTACATGGTCCAATGGGCCTAATTGGAATAATGGGCCTAATGGCCCTCAGTGCCCTAATAGGCCTAATGGGTCTAAGTGGCCTAATGGGACTCAGTGTCCTAATGGGTCAAATGGGCCTATGTGGCCTAAGTGGCCTAATGGGTCTGAGTGGCCTAATGGTCCTAATGACCCTCAGTAGCCTAATGGGCGTAATCGGCCTATGTGGCCTAACTGGCCTAATGAGATTAATGGGCCTAAGTGAAAAAATGAGCCAAATGGGCCTAAGTGGCCCAATGGGGCTCAGAGGCCTAATGGGCCTAATTGGGGTAAGTAACCTAATGGGCCTAATTAGCTAGGTGTCTTAATGAGCCGAATGGGCCTAAGTTTCCTAATGGGCCTAATTGGAATAAGTGGCATAATGAGTCTAATGGGCCTGATGGGCGTGATGGGGCTAATGGGCCGAAGTGGCCTAATGAGACAAATGGACCTAAGTGGCCTAATTGGCCTAATGAACCGAATGGACCTAAGTGGCCTAATGGACCTAATTGTGCTCAAGGGCCTAATGGGGATAAGTGGCCTAATGACCTAAATAGACCTAAGTGGCCTAATGGGCCTGATGGGATTAATGGGCCTAATTGGCCTGATGGGTCTAATGGTCCTGATGGGTCGAATGGGCCTAAGTGGCCTAATGAGACAAATTGGCCTAAGTGGACTGATGGGCCTCATGGGCCTCATGGGCCTTATGGGCCTCATGGGACTCATGGTCCACATGGGCCTCAGTGGCCTAATTGGCCTCATGGGCCTAATTGGCCTGATATGCCCAATGAGCCTAATGGGTTGAATGGGCCTAAGGGGCCTAAGTGACCTAATGGGCCTAATGGGTATCATTGGTCTAAGTGGCCTAATGGGCTTAGGTTTCCTAATGGGATGAGTGAGCCTAATGGGACTAAGGGTCCTAATGTGCCTGATTTTCCAAATGGGGCTAATGGACCTCAATGGTCGAATGTGCCTAATGGGCCTAATGGGTCTTGTAGGCCCAATGGGCATAATGGTCACACGTGGGCCAATAGGCTGAATGGTCCTAATGGACCTTGTGGGCCTAAGTGGCCTAATGGGCCTGATGGGTCTAATGGGGTGAATGAACATAAGTGGCCTAAGTGACCTAATGGGAATAATGGGCCTAAGTGGTCTAGTGGGCCTAAATGACCTAATGGACCAGATGGGCCTAATGGGATGAATGTGCCTCAGTGGCCTAATGGGACTAATTGTTACAATATGCCTAATGGGCATAATGTGTTGAATGGGATGAATGGGCCTAAGTGGGTGATTGGGACCAATTGGCCTAATGGGCTTAATGGACCTAAGTGGAAGGATGGTCCTAATGGTCCTAAGTGGCCTAATGGTCCTAAGTGGCCTCATAGGCCTGATAGTCCTATGTGGACTAATGTTCCTAATGGGCCTTATGGTCCTGAGGGGTCGAAGTGTCCTAACGATCCTAGTGGGCCTAATGAGCCTAAGTGGCCAAATGGTCCAAATGGGTTTAAGTGGCCGAATTGGCCAAATGGGCCTAATGTGCCTAGTGGGACTAAGTGGCCAATGGTCCTAATGGGACTAATGAGCCTAAGTGGCCTAATCGTCCTAATCAAATAATTGGGCCTAAGTGTCCTAATGGGTTGAATTGAACTAGGTGGCCGAATGGGTCTAATTTGCCTAGGTGGACAGATGGTCCTAATAGACTAGATATGTCTAAGGGGAACAATGGGAATGAGGGGCCTAAGTGGACTAACAGTTCGAATGGGCCTAGGTGGCCTAATGGGCCAAATTGGCCTAAGAGCCCTAATGGGCATAATGGTCTTAATGGGATTAACGGGCCTAAGTACCAAATGGGACTATTTGTACTAATGTGCCTAATGGTCCAAATAGACCTAAGTGACCTAATGGCCCTAATGGGCCTAAGTGGCCTAATCGACCTAATGGACTTAATGGTACTAATGGGCCTAATGGGATTAATGGGCCTAAGTGGCCTAATGGACCTAAGAGTCTTAAGGGGCTTAAGTTGCCTAATGGGCCTGGGTGGCCTAATGGGATTAATGTGCCTAGGGAAAAAATGGGCCTAAGGGTGTGAATGGGCCTCAATAGCCTAATGGGCCTAAGCAACCTAATGGGCCTAAGTGGCCAAATGGGCATATTGGGTGTAATGAGCGTAATGGGTGTAAGGTGCCGAATGGGCCTAAGGGGCTAATGGGAAGAAGTGGCCTAATGGACATAAGTGGCCTAATGGGAACATGTGGCCTAATGTCTTAATGGGATTAATGGGACTAGGGTCCAAATGGGCCTAATTGGCCTCAATTGCCTAATGGGTATAATGGGCCTAATGGGTTGAAGTGGACTAATGGTCCAAAGTTGCTTAATTGACCTAATGGGCATAATGGGCCCAATGGGCCGAATATGCCAAATGGGTCTAGGTGGCCTAATGGGCCTAATAGATCTAATGGGCCTAATGGGCCGAATGGGCCTAATTAGCCTAAGTGGACTAATGTTCCAAAGTGGCCTAATCAACCAAAGATTCCTAATAGACCTAATGGGATTAATGGGACTAATGGTCATAATGGGCCTAATTGGCCTAAGTGGCCTAATGGGCCTAAGTGGCCTAATCAGCTTAATGGGCTTAGGGGTCCTATTGGGCCTAAGTGGATTAATGTTCCTTAGTCACCTAATCGGCCTAATGAGGCTAAGTGGCCCAATGCGCCTAAGTGGCCTAATGGGCTTAAGGGGCTTAAGGAGCCTGGGCAGTTGATGAGATTAATGGGCCTAATGGGATGAATGAGCCTAATTAGCCTAAATGGCCTAATACGCCTAATGGGCCTAAGTGGACTAATGGGCCTAAGAATCCTAATGGGCCTAAGTTCCCTAATGGGTTTAATGGGTGTAATGGATGTAATGGGAGTAATGGGCCTAAGGGGACTAATGGGCCTATGTAGCCTAATGGGACTAGGTGGCCTAATGGGCTTAATGGGATTAACGAGCTTAGGAACCAAATGGGCCTAATTCTCCTCAATGGCCTAATTGGTCTAATGGACCTAATGGGTAGAAGTGTCCTAATGGGCCAAAGTTTATAATCGGCCTAATGGGCCCAATGGACCGAATGGGAAAAATGGGCCTGGGTGGCCTGATGGGCCTAATGGGCCTAATTGGCCAAAGTGGACTGATGTTCCAAAGTGGCCTAATGGGACAAAGTTTCCTAATCGTCCAAATGAGATTAATGGGTCAAATGGGCCTAATTGGCCTAAGTGTCCTAATTGGCCTAAGTGGCCTAATGGGCCTAAGTGGTCTAATCAACCTAATGAGATTAACGGGCCTAGTGGGCCTTATTCGCCTAATCGACCAAATGGGGTTAATTGTCTTAATGGGACTAAGTGGCCTAATGGGCTTATTGGGCTTAATGGGCCTATGAGACTAATTGTCCTAATGGGCCTAATGGTATGAATGGGCCTAATTAGCCTAAGTGACCTAATGTACCTAATGGGCCTAAGTGGCCTAATGGGCCTGAGTTGCCTAATCGGCCTAATGGGATTAATGGGCCTAAGGGGACTAATGGGATTAATGGGCCTACTATGCCTAATGGGCCTAAGTGGCCTAATCAGCCTAATGGGTTTAATGGGACTAGTGGGCCTAAGTGGCCTAATGGGCCTACGTGACTTAATCAACCTAATGGGACTAATTGGCCTAAGTGGTTGAATGGGACGAATGGACATAAGTGGCCTAATGGGTGTAGGTGGTCAAATGGACCTAATGGTCTTAAGTGGCCTGGTGGTCCTAAGTGGCCTCATGGGCCTTAGTGGCCTAGTGGGACTCAAGGGTCTCACTGGCCTAATAGGCCTAATGGGCTGAATGGGCCTAGGTGGACAGATTAGTCGAATGGGCCTAAGTGGCCCAATGGGCCTAATGGATTCGATGGGCCTAAGTGGCCTAATGGGTGTAATGGGATGAAGTGGCCTAATATGCGTAATGGTCCTAGGTGGCCTAATGGGACCAATGGGCCTAAGTGGCTTAATGGGTCAAATGGGTCAAATGGGTCGAATGGGCCTAAGTGGCCTAATCAGCTTAAAGGGCCTAATGGGACAAAGTATCCTAATTGACTTAAGTGGTCGAATGGGCCTAAGTGGTATAATGGGGTGAATTTTCCAAAGTGTCTAAATGGGCCTAAGTGGACTAATAGGTCTAATAGGCCTAAGTGGACGAATGGTATTAAGTGGCCCAATGGGCCTAATGGGTGTAAGTTGTATAATGTGCCTAATTGTACTAATGGGACGAAGTGGCCTAGTGGGATTAATGGGCCCAAGTGGCTGAATGAGACAAATGGGTCGAAGTGGCCCAATTGACCCAATGGGCTGAATGGGTCGAATGGGCCTAAGTGGTCTAATGCGCCTAATGGGCTGAAGTGGTTTGATAGGCATAATGTGCCTAAGTGTCCTCATGGTCCTAATGGGCCTAAGTGGCCTAAGTGGCCTAATCAGCCTAATAGACTGAATGGGCCTAATGGGACTAAGTGGCCTGATATGCCTAAGTTTCTTAATGGGCCTATTGGGCCTTAGTGGCCTAGTGGGCCTAATTTAAAAAAGTGTCCAAATGTTCCTAATGGGAAAAATGAGGTGAATGGGCCAAATGGATTAATTAGCCTAATGGGCCTAATTGAGATAATGGGACTAAGTAGCCTAATGGGCCTAAGTGGCCAAATGAGACTAAGTGGCCCAAATGGGCCTAATGGCCCACATGGCCTAATGTCCAAATGGGAATATTGTGATGAATGGGCCTAATGGGATAAAGTGACCTAATGGGACTAAGTGGCCTAATGGTCCTGATGGAACTAATGGTCTGAATGGGTCTAATAAGCCGAATAGGCCTAATGGCCCGAATGGTTTGAATGGGCCTTGTGGGCCCAAGTGGCCTAATGGTCCTAATGGACCTAACAGGTCTAAGGGGCCTAATGAGACTAATGGGACAAAAGGGCCTAATGGGCCTAAGTTTCTGAATGAGCATAATGGGCCTAAGTGGCCTAATGGGCCTAATTGGCCTAAGTGGACCAATGGGCCGAATGGGCCGAATGGGCCGAATGGGCCCAAGTGGGCCTACTGGTCCTAATGGGATTACTAGGCCTAATGGTCCTAATGGGAATACTAGGCATATTGGGCCTAATATTCCTAATGGGACTAATGGGACTAATTGGCCTAAGTGGTGTAATGGGCCTAAGTGGTCCAATGGGCATAAGTTGCCTAATGGGTCTAATGGTCCTAAGTGGTGTAATGGGTCTAATGGGCCTAAATGGCCTAATAGGACAAAGTGGACAAATGTGACTAATGGGAGTAATGGGAATAATGGGACGAATTGACCAAATGGTCCTAATGGGCCTAAGTTTCCTAATGGGGCCAATGGGTCTCAGTGGCCTCATGGGCCTAATGGGCCTCACTGGCCTAATGGCAGGAACCAAATCTGGTCTCCATCAAAACCAGCACCATACTCAGCCTGTGATAAGGTTATAAGGGCATTCCTAATCCCCAGGAGCTTTAATAAGTGCTCGACTATCATAAACAGAAAATTGGGAATGATTTACCCGAGTTTATAAACTTAAAACAACAAACGAATCCAAAAAAACGAATCTGGATTTTTCAAACAAAATCATATTTTACAAAATTTTAGAATTGAATTACACAATTTAGAACAATGTTCAAAGACCATTACAAAGGTACAAAACCAAAACTGACATCCTGAAAACCACATCATGGCAAGAGGCACCGCCCTAAATCCATCTCCACAACACTTCACCATGAAGGACCACTAAAAACCTAAACCATTGGCACAAAATATGTTCCCAAAACTTTGGAAAAAAAAATAAGAAAGTCTACTTACACCCAAATTTATAATTAGTGTGTGAGAAAAATCCCAGTAGGGTACCACCACTATGATATTCCATGTGATAGACATTCAAAGGCGAAAATCTTGCAAGTTTTGGAAAACAAGAAATGCTAGTTACAATTTCCAAAGGATGCAACTTTAAATAAAAACAGTTTTCAAGTGGGATATTTTAAAGAATAAACAATTTTAAATAAAATACCAAAGATACTGAATTTTTCCATCCAATCATACTATATTCCAAAGGTAAGAATTAATCATCCAATGAGCACAAGAAATGGGAAAATAACCCCTAGGAACTAGCTCGCTGTAGGTCCCAGGTACCTCGTATCTCGGTGAAAGTTACCATCACAAATATATGTTCTTGTACATGATCCACTAGTAGGGAACATACCCATAATCTATTGGTCCCCCATTATCATTGTAATCATAGTCTAGTTAGTGTTGTAAGCGTCCAATTTGTTACATGAAACTGATGCCAAACCCCATGGGATCACTAGCATACTAGTACATGTCCACCCACCTAGATACCCGGGTTTCCCTCTTGTGATCAAACAAGTTCAACAAGCCATGAAATATAATTTTCACATAAAAATACCACTTACACATTAAAAATTCACCAAAATTCCCACATGTACATCACACAAGTCACATCATCCCCCTTTTTATTCAAATTGATTTTGAAATCAAACTCACACTAAAATAGCCCACAACACTTTTCGCATCTCTTTAACACTTCAACAAATCCTCTAAAAAAATTTACAAAACCTTTCCAAGATATTCCAATTCACATAAAGGACCACACACATAACAAATAATACTTATTTCATCAAAAAAATCATTTTTCACATCACACTCACACAAAACAGCCCACAACCATGTTTCACACCTCTCTTTCCATTTGATAAAACATTTCAGCACTTTATAAAACATTCTAAAATCTTTTTACATCTTAAATCACCAATTTACCTTTAAAAAACCCATATTAGGTGAACACACTCACCAAATAGTACATATACACCCTTTTCTCACTTTTTTAACCAAATAAAACATTTACAATTTTCATAAAACAAACCCAAGGGGTGTAACTATTTCTTGCACACAACACCCATTTCAAAACAATCTTTCAAGGAAAAAATCACACTAAGACCCAAACAAAACAGAAATGGTAATCCCTTGAAACATTTATTAAACCATTCTCAAGTGCAATAAAATTACCCCAAATAATACCACAAAAGATACCCATGAAAAACACACATTTTCATAAAACACTTTTAAGGAGTGTAACAAGGTTTTACACATAACACCCATTCAAAAAACCCATTTTAAGGCCCAAATGACACCAAAGAATTAAAAAAACCTAATTGGAATCCCCTTTAAACAATAATAAATCACTTTCATGTGTTATAAAATACACCCAAATATTACCCCAAGAGTCACACATGAAAAGCACCCAATTTCAATCTAAAATGCAACTATAAAATTAAACGCTTAACCAAATCCATCAAAAATAGTTTTCATACCAAAAAAAACATATTAGGAACATAAAAAATAATTAAATCAAGCATTATAACTCATCAAGGAATGTATACATATGGAATCACCTACCTTTTGTGTTGAAACCCTCAAAACATGGTGTGAAACATCAACCGCACCACCGCCACACCACAAGGGGGTGAAAAGTAACCATAAACCACAATATTTAACCAAAAAGACCACTTTTTAAACCCTAGTTACGAACCCTAGCTACTGGACACATTATAACTTTAAGAAATGGTGAATGAAACCCTATGGAAAGGGAAGAAATCAAAGAGAGGAAGACTTACTTGCATGGATTTGATGTTTTCCCCATCAATTATCCCTTAAAAGTTGAGGTCCAAGGGATGATGAGCGACCTTGGAGGCTTTCCATGGAGGTAGGGAACGAAATGGAGAATAATAGGGCGGATTCTGGTTTATTCTGGAAGGGAAAAGTTGGAAATTCAAAATGTTTTTAATGACCTGGACACCCTTGCAGGGTTTGTATGAACGGTTTAGTAAAACGTGTGGCCAAACCGTGTGGCCTATTATAGGCACCCAAAAACCTTCCATAATCCTCCAAATTCAGGGGGGTGAAAGGGGGAAACCAAGGGGGAAAGATAGAACAAGGTTAGGGGAGAAAAATTCCAAAAACAAAGCACTCTTTCCAACCCAAAACTCATCCAACTCTTGGGTACAAACCACCTCAACAACTTCCCCCACAAGTGGTGCCACTAGGAGTGTCACTAATACAACTCAAAAACACCACAACCTCACACCATACCTTTGAAAAAATAGGAGTCCAATTACCATAAAATACCCCCAATACCAATTTCATAGGTCAAGAACACAAGAGACACCAAAATTCCAAACTCAGAACACCTGGAAACCAAGGGAAAGCTAAGAACCAAAATATAACTTTGAACAAAGAATGGAATTGAAAATCTAGGTGTGACAATTCTCCCCACCGCAAATATTTTTTCCCCCGAAAATCCACAACAAGTCTAAAAGAAAAAACCAAACCAAACTGATAAACCAAGATGGACTCCCCTGCCAAGTTTCGCCCCCAAAGGACAAAACACCTCCGGTGATCAATTAAGGAATACCCTCACAAAAAAAACTTACATCAATTTCCTAAAATGATCAATCAAATTCATATTTTATCCCAAAATAAAACTTCTCAAACCCTATTTGAACAAGATTCCAGCAATTTACCCAAATAAACAACAACAACGAACAAGGTTACACTTACCTTGCTTTAACCAAACTGTTGGGTGTTCTCCAATCCCAACATTTACCCAAGGAAGATTTAGCTAGTTAGATAGTTCTGAAAAAGACTACCTACCTCCAAGAAAAGACTAGGGACTAATATGATTTACTAGTATGGGGAGACACAAATGGGATCTCCACCCTAAGAGACAACTCGAATTTTCTTGAGACAGGATCAGGACACTAATAGGGGGAGGCCGGAACGGACTCTCCAGTATAAGGGATATAATTCCATTCAAAATTTCCAAAGGAACATACATGAGAATCATAGTGGGTTTCCCCACCATAAGAACCAACCATCTTAACCGACTATCATGGGACATCATAGAAAGAACCCAAATTTAAATAGTTTGGATGGTCTCATGGTCAATCCGCACAGTTTGGGAAATCGTGCACTAAATGTTTGGATCCTTCTACTTTCATGGTTTTCTAATAAATGGTTACTACTAACCATGCGCAAATAGTGCACTCAACCTATCTAGCCAAATTTCAAACCTTTCACAAAAAACTCTTTGAATGACCCTAGGATTTCCCCTGACTAAGCTCCAACTTCTCTCCGAGACCTATGGTTGGAGCTCAAATGATTGAAGCATCTTCAGCCTCACGGTAAGGCTTTGGAAACCCCTAAATAGAACTTCTTCTTCCATTGCTACAAACAACTACACCAAAAACCCCGATAGGTTTACCAAGACAAAACACACTCCAAAACTCAATTTACCCTAACCCGAAATTTTAGTGAAATAAGGGCCTAGAGGATGCACACACATCACCCCTTGTTTCTTTGGGTGATAAACAACAGAAGGAAAGGCCACATATAAACACCTTCCTCTAAAACAGAATATTTTGAAGTTTTCCCAAGGGAGATATACTCCCAACAAAACAAAGACTCTCAAAATATTATATAACCTTCACCATTATAGTCAAATGAGCACATGACATCACAAGTCATCACCTAACATGACCATTGAGACTGATAGGAACAATGAAAGGAAAGGGATCTTATGTTGAGTCCCAAACAATACACGATTCTGGAAAGTGACCATAATATCTACCCATGACCATATTTCCTACACTGGTGTTTTAACATGAACTCCTACTTTGAAGAGACTACGAAGGACCTGGAGGCCCTTTTAGACACCATCCATATACTCATCCATACTAACAACCCCAAACCACTTCCACATTTGATGAATCAAGTAGTTTAAGAAAATAAGGTCTCTTTTATCCTTCCACGACCACTCTCCCACTACAAGAGGATGCGAAAAACCAAGAAAGGAAATGGTGTATACTCAATCTCCAAATCTTGATAAAAATATTCCTTATATTGATCTACTATAGGGTCTTCCAGCAGAGAAACAATTTGGGTTTCACTTCAGTTGTGCACTAACCCTTAATGGGGGCATACCTTATCTAATAAGAGAACCCAATGACCCAACCAACCTGGTCCATTGGTCAATACATACCACAACCAGATCCAAACATATGAGGGTAACCACTGTAAAGGCTTCCCAAAACATTTCTCATGGGAGACCACTAACCGGCCCTTCAACCCAGCTTACCAACCAAACACAAACCCAAAACACCATTCAAACAAGAGGGGTTCTTGGACTCAAAACATCCCACAACATAAACATTTTCAAAAACACATAATAAATACCATCCCAAACCATTCATCAAGACATCATGTTTTCCTTTAAAGTCATATTTTTGAAAATAAATGGTTCAACGGTTAGTGTATCCACTAATGGTACCCCATGGGCCTCACACATGCATGTTTCTATGCCACACCGAGCACCCTCCTCATATCCATCCCAAAACTCATCCAGAAATTCCATCAACCATCCATCATCCCATATAACCCCATTCATTTGGTCACTCATGGAAATACTAAAGGCTAAAACAAAAAAATATTTTCACTTTTCAAAACTAAAACAGTCAACCAATACTTACTTTTTCTCAAAACCGCTAACCACCAAATCAAACCCAAATTACAACTTACCAAAATTTTTAAAAAATAACAATAATTCAATTGAAAAATCACTTTCAATATATTCACATCAATTTCAAAACATATCATCCCATTAAAACACCTTTCAATAGTTTATAAAACTCTATTGGAAATACTTTTTCAAAACCAACTTTAATATAGTTCCTGCTTACAAAAGAGGTGTAAACACACCATTTCACTTTCAAAAAAATTCTGAAATTTCAGTTCCACAATTTAAAAAATCAAACCCTTCCCTCTTTATTAGAAAATAATTTCATAGAAACTTTATGCTTCTTAAAACCATTTCATTTTTTTGCTTTAAAACCGAGGGCACAAGACAGTGCAAGGGGAAACTAGTTTCGGTGGGTGACTTGGACATATGGTTGGAGGCCATATGCCAATAACTTCACTATAATAGAGAGTGTTCTAGGGAAAAATACCCAGCTCCACATGGATTTCCAGACCCTACGAGATCATTGAGACCATTAACCCAACTCTCTTTTCATTTCCCCTAATCATCATTAAACCAAGAAAAACAAAGGACTTAGATAAATCCCGATTTCCCCTTGCGAATCGAATCCCTTCATGAGATGTGCTGGATAGGCACACTACCCATAACTAGAAATTAAAGTCCCAAAAATCCTAGCTCCAGACTATCCCGACTATTCCCAAAATAACATGACCCATAGAGTTAACCTGAACCTCCTTTGATACCATTTTGTCATGAACTGAATATAGTCACCATCAAAACTAGTACCAAACCAGCCTGTGACAAGGCTCGAAGGGCAATCCTAATCACCATGGCCTGGAAAAATTTCATGGGTATCATAAACTAAAAATTGGGAATGATTTACCTGAGTTTATAAAATTAAAACAACAAACGAATCCAATAAAATGAATCTGGATTTTTCAAACAAAATCATATTTTACAAAATTTCAGAATTAAATTACACAATTTAAAAAAATGTTCAAAGACCATTATAAAGGTAAAAAACCAAAAATGAAAGCCCAAGAACCTCCTCATGGCAAGAGGCACCGCCCTCAATCCATCTCCATAACACTTCATCATGAAGGACCTCTAAAAACCCGAACCATTAGCACAAAAGTTGTACCCAAACCAACGACAACAAAATAATCAAGTCAAATTACACCCAAAGGTGTGAGTAGGGTGTGATACAAAGACAAATAGGATACCAAAACTAAGATATTACATGTAATAGACATTCAAAGATGAAAATATTATAGGTTTTGGTAAACAAGAATTGCTAGTTACAATTTCCAAAGGATGCAAGTTTAAATAAAAACAATTTTCAAGTGGGATATTTTAAAGAATAGAAACTTCTAAATAAAATAACAAAGCTACTTAATTTTCTAGTGAATCATAAAATATGATGAAGGTAATAATAAATCATCCAATGAGCACAAGCAACGGAAAAATAACCCCTAGGAACTAGCTCGTTGTGGGTCCCAGGTACCATGAATCTCTGTGAAAGTAACCATCATAAATATCCATTCTCATCCACAGGACACTAGTAGGGAACATACCCATAAACTAGTTCCCCACCATCATCATCATAATCATAGTTTATTTAGTGTTGTAAGCATCAAAATTGCTACGTGAAACAGAGGCCAAACCCCACAAGATCACTAGCATACTAGTACACATCCACCCACCTAGATACCCGGGTTTCCATCTTATGCTCAAACAAGTTCAACAAGACATGAAATATAATTTTCACATGAAAATAACACTTACACATCACACATTCACCAAAAATACCACATGTACATCACACAAGTCACATCAACCCCCTTTTTATTCAAATTTATTTTAAAATCAAACTCACACCAAAATAGCTGAGAACACTTTTCACATATCTTTAACACTCTAAAAAATACTTTAAATTTTTTTATAATACCTTTAAAAGATAGTAAAATTAACATAACAACCCACACACATAACACATAATACTTATTTCATCAAAAAATTCATTTTTCACATCACACTCACACAAAACATCCCACAACCATGTTTTGCACCTCTCTTTCCATTTGATAAAACATTTAAGCACTTTATAAAACATTCTAAAAATGTTTGACATCTTAAATCCCAACTTTACCTTTCAATAACTCATATTTGGCGAGCAAACTCACCAATCAGTACATATAAACCCCTTTTCCACTTTGTTTAACCAAATAAAACATTTACAATTTTCATAAAACAAACTCAAGGGGTGTAACTATGTCTTGAACACAACACCGATTTCAAAACCCTCTTTCAAGGCCAACATCACACCAAGACCCTACCAAAGAAAAAATGGGAAGCCATTGAAACATTTATTTAACCATTCTCAGGTTCTATAAAATTACACCAAATAATACCACAAAAGTTACCCATGGAAAACAACAATTTTCATAAAACACTTTCAAGGAGTGGAATAAGGTTTTACACATAACACCCATTCAAAAACCCCCTTTTGAGGCCCAAATGACACCAAATCATTAAAAAACCTGAATTTAAATCCCCTTTAAACACTAATAAATCAATTTCATATGTTATAAAATACACCCAAATATTAATCCAAGATTCACACATGAAAAGCACTGAATTTCAAGATAAAATGAAACTATAAAATGAAATGCTTAACCAAATACATCAAAAATAGTTTTCGCACCACACAAAAAATATGAGGAACATGAAAAATAAATAAATCAAGCATGCTAACTCATCACGGAATGTATACATATGGAATCATCTACCTTTTGTGTCGAAACCCTCAAAACTTGGTTCCAAACATCAACCGCACCACCACCACACCACAAGGGGGTGAAAACCAACCCTAAACCATAAGATTTCACTAAAAAGACCACTTTTTAAACCCTAGGTATGAAACCTAGCTACTGGACACATTATAACTTCAAGAAATGGTGAATAAAATCCTATGGAAAGGGAAGAAATCAAAGAGTGGAAGATTTAATTTAATGGTTTTGATGTTTCCCCCATCAAATATACCTTCAAAGTTGAGGTCCAAGGGAGAGTGAACGACCTTGGAGGATATCCATAGAGGTATGGCACTAAATGGGGGAATAATGGGGCCGATTTGGGTTTATTCTGGAAGGGAAAAGTTGGAAATTCAAAATGTTTTTAATGACATGGACACCCTTGCACGGTTTGGCTGCACGGTTTAGTAAACTATGCGGCCAAACTGTGTGGCCTATTCTAGGCACCCAAAAACCTTCCATAATACTCAAAATTCAGGGGGTTCTAAGGGGGGAAACCAAGGGAGAAAGATGGGACAAGGATATGGAAGAAAACTTCCCAAAAAAAAGCACTATTTCCAACCTAAAACTCATCCAACTCTTGGGTTCAAACCACCTCAACAACTTACCCCACAAGTGGTGCCACTAGAAGTGTCACTAATAAAACTCTAAAACACCACAACCTAACACCATACATTTGAAAAAATAGGAGTCCAATTACCATACAATACCCCAAAGACCAAGTTCATAGGTCCAAAACACAAGAGACACCAAAATTCCAAACCCAGAACACCCAGAAACCAAGGGAAAGCTAAGAACCAAAAGAGAACTTTGAATAAAGAATGGAATTGAAAATCCAGGTGTGGCACCTAATGAGAATTAATGGGCATAATGGGACTAAGTAACCTAATGGGTTAAATTATACAAATGGTCATAATGGGCCTAATGGGCATAATGGGCCAATGGGCCACAGTGGCCAATGGGTCTAATGGACCTAACATGCCTAAGTGGCCTAATGGATCTAATGGTCCTAATTGGCCAAAATAGATGAATGGGCATAATGGACCTAATGGGTATAATGGTCCAAAGTGGGAAAATTGGCCTAAAGGGGAAAGTGGCCTAATGGGCCTATTGGGCCTAAGTGTCTTAATGGTCCAAGTGGGCCTAACTGGCTAATGGGAAAAAGTTAATGAATGGGCCTAATGATCCAAATAGGAACAATGGGATTAATTGAATGAAGTGTCCAAATGGTTCAAATGGTCCTAAGTGGCCTAATGGGCCTAATTGTCCAAATGCGCCTAGGTGGCCTAATGGGCCTAAGTGGCCTAAGTGGCTGAATGGGCCAAATGGGCCTAATGGGCCTAAGTGGCCGAATGGGCCTAATGGTACTAAGTTTCTGAATTATCCTAATGGACCTAAGTGGTCTAATGGGCCTAAGTGGCCTAATGGACTAAATGGGTTAATGGGAATAATGGGCCTAATGGGCCTCAGTGGCCTAATGGGACTAATGGGCCTTAGTGGCCTAATGAGCCTAATGGGCCTTAGTGGCCAATGTGGATTGATGGGCCAAATGGGCCAAATGGTCCTAAGTGGCCTCATGGGCCTAATGGGTCTAATGAGAAGAATGATCCTAAGTGGACTAATGGGCCTAAGTGGCCTAATGGGGCTTAGTGTACTAATAGTCATAAGTTTCCTAATGGGATTGATGGGACGAATAGGCCTAAGTGTCCTAAGGGTCCTAAGTGTCCTAATGAGGATAATGGGCCAGATGGGATTAATGGGCCTGATGGGCCTAATGGGCCTATGTGTCTTAATGGTCCTAAGTAGCCTAAGGGGACAAAGTGGACTAATGGGCCTAATGGTTCTAAGTGTCCTAATGGGCCTAAGGACTAAGTGGCCTAAGGGGCCTAAGTGGCCTAATGGGCCTAATGAGTCCAATGGGCCTTAGTGGTCCAATGGGCCTAATGCGCTGAATTTTCCTAAGTGGCATAATGGTCTGAATGGGTTGAATGGGCCTAAGTGGTCTAATCAGACTAAGCGGTCTAACGGGCATAAGGGGACTAAGGGGCCTAATGGGCCTAATGGTCCTAAGTGGACTAAGGGGTATAAGGGGCCTAAGTAGCCTAATATTCCTAATGGTCCTAATGGGACTGATGGGCTTAATGCTCTGAGTTGGACTAATGGGACTTAGTGGCCTAATGGGTCTAATGCCCCGAATGGGCCGAAGTGGCATAATGAGCCTAAGGGGCCTAGGTGGAATAATGGGCCTAAGTGGTTGAATAGGCCTAAGTGGCCTAATGGGCCTAAGTGTCCAAATGGTCCTAAGTGTCCTAATGGGTTTAGTGGGCCTAATGTTCATAATGATCCTAATTGAGCTAATTGTCCTAATGGGCCTAATGGTCCATATGGGCCTAAGTGGTCTAATGGGCCTAATCCAACGGGCTTAATGGGGAAAATTGGCCTAATGGGCCTAAGTGGCCTAATGGGACGAATAGACCTAAGTGGCCTAATTGGCATTATAATGGCCCGGACCCTCGTGGTCCATTACTTTGTTAAATTCTGGTTCTTGGGGTGACTTGGACGCCATGGGTGAGTTAGGAGGGCATTAGTGTCGGTGGTAGGGTGTCTCAACTCCATCAGTATCTACACGATGACTCACACATCCTCGACTAGGGAGAGCTGGATATCGAGGACGATGTGACATTTGTAGAGTGACCAATGAGGATCAAGGATCATGAAGAGAAGGTGATTTGTGGATGAACCATCCCCTTTTTTCGTGTGTTATATAGGCATGGTGGCCTTAAAGAGAGTACCTGGGAACGATAGGCATAGATGTGTGCCCAGTACCCAGAGCTATTTTGAGTTTTGTTTTGTGTTGTTTTGTAGTTGACTATGATGTAATGATTGACCTAGTTTTCTATGAGATGAGTTGTTTCCCTTGTTATTTGAATGTGTGTGAAAAGTCCTGAACATGGGGGGGGACCTGATCCCTAATCGAGACACATTAAGGTGGATGTGACTAAACCCATGCGGGAAAATCAGTGCCACCCAAAGAGGATAATATCTTGACATAGAGGAAGGGACTCCCAAATCCATATGTCTCGATGGCGTGACCTTTATGTGTTTGTGTGGTAACTTGGGGGAGAAGAGTGGTGGTTTATCCATGGTCATTCATGAGATAGATGAGGGAGGGGTATTCCTAGATATTGAGGTATGTTTCCTCTTTAGAACAACTCTAGGGTGGTTTTTTCCCTTAGAGTTATCTTATGAGGTGGTTGTTCAAACCCCTCTCTTTTTTTGGGTTTAGTTTAGATTATCGAGGATAAGAATAGTTTGAGAGGTATCTGATGTAATGGATCGAATCCTTATGGTCCATTACTTTGTCAAATTATGGTGCTTGGGATGACTTAGACGCCATGGGTGAGTCAGGAGGGTGTCGGTGTTGGTGGTGGGGTGTCATCGAGGTGTCGCCTATTGGTGCCACTGATCGGTCTCACCGACCGATGCCACACCTGAACGGTGCCACTGTGGAGTTTCGGGGTTCATTCCCCTAGTTTTCTTGTGACATCTCTTTTAAGTTTTATTACCCATTTTAAAGTGGTTTAAGGTCATTTAATCCCATAAATGGTATCTAAAATCCTCTAATGGTGGAAAGACCACGTGTCACACCTTTTCCACATTTACAGCTTATCCCCTCTTATATGTTTTCTCTGTTTAAAGGATATCCATAAACTCACAGCCATCCGTGGGTCTATCTTCACCATATCAGGGTATAATTATTAAATCTAAATTAATTACATTATGTGTAACTGCCCATCCGCATGGTGAAACCACGATCCGCCTTTTAAGCGGTTTGAGATTTCATATCCTGTAACTCTAGGATATAGAATTTTATCACACAGAGATATTATTATTCCTTAGTTCCTTTATTTTACTTGGTGCGCTTGGAGTCCCTCTTTTGGAGACAAATTGTTCACTTGTGCTAGATCTCTTCTCACTCAGCCTTTAAGCCTTTGAGTTTTCTTTTCCTGTAATTTGGTCATCCTTAGTTCTTGACATGAGGATAAAACTTCAATCCTTGATCATCCAAGTAGGGTTTTTATTTCATCTCTCTTTACTGTGTATCATGCGGGGTGAGTGTGATAATTTTTCCTTCAGGACGCAGATGAAACCAAACCTTAATGAAGATAATAAACATACCTTTAAAGAATGAGGGGTGTGAATGATGAGGATATTGCTGTATTTGTTTATCATATTTTATTTATGTTTTGAATTGTATGGGCTTATTCCCACTAAAAATTGTGGTTGTTAGTGGTCCTTTCTTGTGCACTAATAAACCTCTATTTTTCTAGATAATCTTGTGATTGAATGGATGTAACATGGGAAATGGTTAATCACATAAAGTTGGTCGATAAAATGTATTCCCAGTGAATAAGAATCCTTGTGTGATCACCCTTGTTAATCAAATGTAAATAAGGAACTTGATAAATGATGTGGATAAATCTGGAAACTCCCTTGCTCTGTTCTGCTAATAAGAACATGGTTGTTCTACTTGATGCTTATGGGGTGACGTGGATGGGGATGTGATATCCTATTGTTCATTTGTTTTTTGTGGATATGAGGTCATGCATGGCCATATGTTGGGGCTTGGTTTGGTTCTAGTACTTTGAGGGATATCATGGATCCCTTTTTTTGTCGCGACTTTACAATAGAACCGGGTGTGAATGCTTAAATTTTTGCTTGGTTGTTTTCCTTCATTTATTTTTTTGACTTGCGGCTATGACTGTTAGTTTCCCAGTAGGGAAGGAATATTTAAATGGAATCACTTGAACATGATAACAGGAATGGGCACACTGGGGGATTGTTTTCCAGAAATGGGTTGTGCTCTGGTTGTGGCTGTTGTGTGTTCGTGCATGTAGGAATAGTAACTGGGGTAGTTGTGCTCTAGTTGTGTATGGGATAACTTTCTGTTTCATAACTCTTAGGTAGGGATGAGTGTTTTTTAATTATATGTATAAATTTAGTTCTTGTGTTTCTTATTCTCACCCCACCCATGTTGAGCACTTCATGCCGAACACCCCCATTTCATGGTGGAGGGTGTTTTTCCCAACATTCTTATGAGTGGATGGTTATTAGATCCTTTATTCTCCCTCTCCCAGGTATCCCAAGACTCTTCGAGCAGGCTGTGATAGCCTAAGGTTTAATAAGTCCCAAGACTCTTTGGGAAGGGTGTGTTGTGGTGGTTGCACCAGGTGTGTGCGGACAGATTTATTTCCCAAGTGTCTTTAGGATGAGGGCCAAGTGTCTTCAGGTGTGGCAATGGTTGTTGTGGCCCAGGTATTTGTAGGCGTAGTGATGTGTGGTTGTTGTGGCCTAGGTTTTTGCAGGCGTAGTGATGTGTGGTTATTGTGGCTCAGGTGTCTGCGGGTAGGATGCGTGGTTGTGGTGGCCCACATGGTTGTTGTTGGGGAAATAGTGGGACTGTAGTGGAACTTATAGGGGAGGTTTGATGCGTAGGATGTCCTAAATAACCAGTGGGAAAGTGGTGTGAGGTACCCAAATATCAATGTTCTATTACTATTACTTTACCTAACTTGCGTGATTTGGGAAGTGTGCCTTGGTGAGGCTGGGTGGATAGTTTCCTTGCCAGGTGTTTTGGTTATCTCTATTTCTCACAGAGAATTAGAATTCCTCCCCACTTTTGTATGTGTTTTTGGTTTTCACTACTGAGTATACCTGTATACACACCCTATGCAAATAAAACTACTTTCAGTTTTCTAGGAGGAATTTGAGGATTGTGTCGGACCTTACTAGCTTAGGCGTCAGTATAATCATCATTGCTGCTTTTCTTTCTTTTGTTATTTTCCTTTGGAGTTTTCTTGTACTTTTTAGCACTTTATTTTGTACATGTATGTAGAAAAAGAGGTTTTGGATTTACTTTCACTTTCTGTTTTTGGATTTGTTTGAGATTTACCGTCTTATATCCTGATCCTATTAAATAAAAATGGCAATGCCTTCCATTTTACATGATATTATATACCTTTGGTGCTAGTCGCCACTACAGGGCCTATTGATGGCGGGACTCAGGGGTCATTATCTCTCCTTAAACTTGAAGAAGGAAGGGTCTCACAATTATCTATCCCTTTCCTCATCTTAGTGAAGGTGGGTCATGACAGGCCTAATGTGCCTCATGGGACAAAGTGGCCTAAAGGGCTTAAGTGGCCTAATGGGTCTAATGGGCCTAATGGGCCGAATGGATCTAAGTGGCCTAATGGGTCTAATTGGCATAATGGGAATAATGGGAAATATGGGACTAAGTGGCATAATGGGCCTAATCTAATGGGTTTAATGGGCCAAATGGACCTAAGTGGCCTAATGGGATGAATGTGCCTAATTGCCCGAAGTGGAACATGATCCTAATGGACCTAAGTGGTCAAATGGGCCTAATGGGAGTAATGGTCCAAATGGTTCTAATGGTCCTAATGGGCCTAATGGGCCTAACGGGATTAAGTTTTCTAATGGGCCTAATGATCCTAACGAATGAACCTAATGGCTCCACACTCTCCTAGCTCCCAATGATCTCGCTACCTTCTCTTCCCCTCCTAGGGTTTTGAGGGTCTGCTCGACGATGATGGTGGTGCTTCACCTAGTCCATCCTCTTATTTCTATTTCTTTCTTTTTATTACCTCTCAAAGGATGTGGATTTTTTTGGTGTGGTCATCGTGCATCGCTCACCACCCCTCTTTCGACCTATCCCTATGCATCGGAACCCCATTCTGGGTATGTGTGTGTAGGTTCTTTAGATGGCTTGGGTTGGAACTCGTGAGTGCATCCAGTGCCTTCTTTCTCCTCTACCCATGTTTTCCTACCCATCACATTGGTCTCCACTTTGGTCGAGCTTTATTCGAGATCTAGGCCTACTTGGGATGGTGCTGGAGTAGCGCTGATAGTGGTCTCACCTCGGGTTCATTCCTCAATTTGGCTCCTTCTCTATTTTGCAGATGTGGATTAAGGTCTCGTATGGTGATTTTTTTGGGATCGATTTTGTTTCTCTGTTATTGGTTATCTATTTTGTTTGACCAATGTGGTTTCTGGATTGGTCCCCTACTGAGGCCTCCATATTCTCATCCTTGTTGTGCTCTTTTACTTTCCAGTCTGGTGCTTGAGTCTTTATGGAGGTTTTGGGTGGTGCATTTCGAGGGGATTAGGGTCTCTGAGAGGGAGAATGGACCATATTTGAAGGTTTGGATGGTTGTGATGTTCTGTTTTGATGGTTTTTTTGTCGTGATGTTGGAGTTCTACAGTGAAGATATGAAGACATCAATGGTGATTAGTGGACGCCCTAGTTCGTTTTGCTCGGGTTCTCGGCTCCGAAAATGATGGTCGACGACGACAAAGGTGGTTTTCCTACCGATTATGTGGTGAATCTGGAGATAATGGTTAAGAAAATGATGTTTTAAGTGGATTACAATGTGGTGGTGATGATGATGGAGACAACTTCTTCGACGTGCTATCTTTGATGTAGTGGATGCGTGATTTTTGGGATTTTTCACTGATATGACGGTTCCCATGGTGATGATACTCATTTCAAATTTTAAATATGTAGACTATTTTTGAAATTTGGATATGTGTCATGTTGTATGGTGTACGTTTCCCACTTTTTCCTCAAAGTGGATTTTATGAAAATTTAGAAAATGATTTGGAGGGCCTAATGGGCCAAAGTGGCCAAATATGCCTAATGGGCCTAAGGGCCTAAGTGGCCTAATGGGCCTAATTGGCCTAAGTGGCCTAATGAGATGAAGTGGCCTAATGGGATCAATGGGCCTAGGGGACTAATGGTTATAATGGCCAATGGGCCTAATGGGTCAAATCGGCCTAATGGGCATAAGCAACCTAAGTGGTCTAAAGGGCCTAATGGGTCCAATGTGCCTAAGTGGTCGAGTGCGTCTAAGTGGCCTAATGGGCCTAAGTGTACTAATGGGTCTAATGGGCCTTTGTGTCCTAATGGGCCTAAGTATCCAAATGGGCCTAAGCAGCCTAAGTGGCCTAATGAGATCAATGGGCCTAAGTGGAATAATGGGCCTAAGTGCCTAAGCGGCCTAATGAGTCTAATGGGCCTAAGCGGCATAAGTGACCTAAGGGGCCTAATGAGCCTAATGGTATTAATGGGCCTAAGTGGCCTAAGGGGCCAAAGGGAACTAATGGGCTCAATGGACCTAAGTGGCATAATGGGCCTAAGTGGCCTAATGGGCCTAAGTGGCCTAAGTTGCCTAATTGGCCAAATGGGCCTAAGTGGACTAAGGGAAAAAATGGGCCAAATGATCTCAATGGACCAAAGTGGGATAATGGGCCTAAGTTTCCAAATGGGCCTAAGTGTCCAAATGGGCCTAAGTGGCTTAAGTGGGCTAATGGGCCTAATGGGTCTAATTGGCCTAATGGGCATAATAGACCTAAGTGGCCTAATGGGCCTAATGGTTCTAATGGGGCTAATGGTCCTAATTTTACTAATGGGATGAATGGGCCTAATGGGCCTAGTGGGCCTTGTGGGCCTCAGTGGCCTAATGGGCCTAAGTGGCCTAATGGGCCTAAGTGACCTAATTGGCCTAAAGGGCCTAGGTGGCCCAATCAGCCTAATGGGTCTAATGGTCCGAATGGGCTTAAGTGGCCTAATGGGCCTAATGGGTTGAATGATCCTAATGATCCTAGTGGGTCTAAGTGGCTTAATTGGCATAATGGGTCTAATGGGCATAATGTGCCTAATGGGCCTTTATGGGCCTAAGTGGACCAATGGGCCTAAGTGGCCTAATCATCCTAATGGGCTTAAGTGGACTAATGGACCTAATGGTCCAGTTGGTCCTAAGTATCCTAATAGGCCTAATGGGCATAATGAGCCTAAGTGGCCTAATTGGCGTAATGAGCCTAATAGGCCTATGCAACCTAATCGTTTTAATGGGAAAAATGGGCCTATGAGGCCTAATGGTTTGAATGGGCCTAATGGGTCGAGTGGGATGAATGGGCCTAATGGTCCTAAGGGGCATAAGTGTCCTAATGAGCCTAATGGGCCTAAGTGGCCCATTCCACTGAATGGGCCGAATGGGCCGAATGGGCCTAAGTGACCCAATGGGCCTAAGTGGACTAATCGGCTTAATGGGATTAATTAGGCCTTAACTATTAGTGTTTCAGATATAGTTTTTTGGTTCTAGGTTTTAGGATTTTTTTGTTCTAATTGGCCTAAATGACTAAATGGACAAATGACCAATTAGCCTAATGGCCCACTGAACTAATGGGTTAATCGCCAAATGACCTAAATGACCTAATTGGCCTAAATAGCCTAATGAAATAATAACCTAATGGCATAATTTTCATAATGTACTAGTTGACATAAATTAAATAATTGGTCTAAATGTCCTAATTATTCTAAATGGATTAAATGGACCTATTGGATTAAATGGTCTAATTGGCCTAATTGGCCTAATTGACATATTTGGCCTAATTGGCCTAAATTGGCCTAAACATCCAAATGGGTCTACATGGTATAATTGGTTGAAATGGTCTAGTTGTATTAAATGGTCTAATTGACTTAATTAGCCTAATTGTCCTAAATTTGCATCAATGGTCAAATTGCCACCCAAGGCCTTCGGGCCGGTAAGGATTTCGGGCCACCTCAAGGCCTTTGGTCCACCTCAAGGTCGTAGGGCCTCCTCAGGGCCTTAGGGCCACCTGAAATTGTGATTAATGACCAGAATGAATCTACAAGGAGCAGACCCCAGATGAGGATTTAGAGCTAGCGCTTTCACTAGAGCAAAAGCTAAGTGGATTTGTCAGAAAGAGAGGGTATGGAATTTCCATTGGGAACAGTATGTGCATTCACGAGAAGCCTAGCCGAACAATCCATGTGAAGGTGGAGAGCCAACATCACGATGAAGAAGCTGAGAAGGAGAAATTCTATGTAGTAATAGTCTGAATATTTCCTAAGACCTATGGGCTATGTAATCTCTAAGCCTAAGGGCCTTGTAAGGGTTCCCCCTCATCCCTTGAAAGGGGGGTTATAAAAAAGAATCAATAAAAAGAAGGCCTTCGGGCCATTCAGGAGATCCTAATTGTCCTAATGGACTAATTGGCCTAAACAAACTAATTTTTCTAAATGGGATAATTGGCCTAAGTATCCTAATTAGACTAATTGGACTAATTGGACTAATTTTCCTAAATGGCCTAATTGGCCAGTTATCCAAATAGACAAATGGAAAAATGATCAAAATTACCAAGTGATCGAATAGAAAAATTACACAACATAAATGGAATTAGATATAAATGAACATAAAAGAAGAATACAAACCATAAACATGTTTATCATGCTAATTATAATGTATAGTTTATGTTATGTCACTAGTATTAAATTTATAATTAAATTTATATTTATATTCTTCTTCATTCTATGGATTTCTACAACATCTACAATTTTAATTCATTCTAGGTTTATCACTTTTATATTATTCAATAATGTAGTATTATACTAATCAATGTCATTTTCAGTAAGGGAAATTTGGCATTTAAGGTCGTGTGCCTCAAGCAAAATTATTTTCCTTGACCAGGAAGAAAAAAATAGAAGAGCTGCAAATTCAAAAACATAAGAAAAGATTGTAAGTTTTTTTATTGATATTTTAAATTTTTATACATAATTCATAATTAAATATCTTGTTTATATTTTCAATAGTGTGTCCTGGAGGCCCTTGATGAGAAAAAAGATGACAAATTCAGGTGAAATGATCATTTGAGATAAGTATTACGTGAGGAGCGCCATGGGAGATTCTGATGTCAACCCATGAAAAACATCGTCCCCACTAGGTATTGGATCTCATTGAGTGCCTCTCAAACCTATCAAAAACCAAAGATGAAAAATGATCATGCAGAAGTAGATAAGGCCAAAAAATAGATATAAGGGAGTGTGAAAGAATTAAATTGGACAATGAACACTTCCTAAAATACATGTCAGTTATAAGTCCACTACTTCCATCAGAGACTACTATTAATTTTGATTCATGTATGAAATAAATGAGCTCCTTATATGATAACTCTAGTGCTTTCAATGAGGGTCCTAGTGGCAGTCAAGATGATGATGGTGCGGTGGCGGTGGTAGTGGGGTGGGGGGCGGCAAAGGTGGTGGCGACAATAGTGGTGGTGGTTGTGGTTTCGGGCATAAAGGAAGCCTGCAAGGATGGATGATGTATTAAAATTTCTTTTAATAATAATTTCCCTAAGCCAAGAGTGAGGATATTTCATGTCAAATTTAAATTTAAATTATTTAATCTTTAAAGAAATAAATACCTGTGCTTAGGGACTTTCTTCGTTAGTGATTTTTGATCATCTGAAAAGACCCTTTTAGGTTACCATCATTGCACTATGAGGATCCCAGGATAAAATCCCTATAGAGGCGATCCACACGTGCTCCTATGATCTCCGAGAAACACCAATTGATCTCCAGGTGCTAGTGCAGTGAGTCCAATCTCTTATGTTGTTCGTTCTTGATCACTCGTTCTTTGGTCTTGAATAAATATTTCTTACACTTCTCTTTCTTGGGAGAGAGAGATTGAGGAGTTGAGAGAGAATTCGTTGTGCGCAATAATTTTCTATTCTCAATTTTTGGATTCTCTTCACAATAAACATAACCGCCTCTTTATAGAGTTGAAATTTAAGTTAAACTATTATTTAATTGCATATAGGCCATTAAATAACATTAATTACCTTAAATAAATCTCATACCGCATAATAATAATTGTATAATTATTATTTTTTGGCGCACGCCAACTTGCGCGATAACAAAAATTATATAACAGTCTTATTAATTAATATTTGTCAATGGACTCAGTCTTGGTCCGTTCAAACTCCACTATCATTTATTGAACAACTGAATAAATATTTTATTCATAAATAAATATTTTATTTACAATATAGCGAATAAATATTTATTAAAATATTTAGTAAATAAAATAAATATTTTATTAAAATGTCGGTAAATAAATATTTATTTACTTTATGCAATCAATATAAATTGAATAAAATTATTCCTCAAACTTGAGAATAATATTTATTCCATTAATTAAATTCAAATAGAATTTAATCTAGATCAATGAAAACACTTAGTGTGTGACCCTCTAGGATTCCTTCTCATTGACATTAGGTAGACTTGCCTAAAGTCCAAGATTACTATCTAGGAATGGGTCAAGGCACCCAATAGAAAGAACTTGATGTAGCAAAATCAAAAACCACATAAGAACGCTCACTGTGTAATATGATCTCTTTGTCACAATATCTCATCGAGAAGGTTTCACATCCATGTCACTAACCTATATGTTCAATATGTCTTCCTTTGACTATCTGAAATAAACACACTGTTACACCATGGACATGGAATTTAATGCGACAGTTTTATTCTAATCAAAGGGTTGAGATATCATCTTCTATAAATATGGAAGGGACAAATCATTCCTCAACTTATTCACTAATGAAATGTCACTCGTGACGCACCCAATGTATCCAACTTCGCCATGAGCTCTTTTCATCATGGTTTACGACATACATCTAAGTATGCAATTTGTGACATGTTTTAATAATCATCATAAATTCTAATGACCATCACACACAATCATAAATAGGAATATTTAATGACACCAAAACATGTAGAATTCCTACTGACGAGTCTCTTCTCATAATATCCCATATTGTAGATTACCAAGTGAAAACTTCATGAGAAGAAACATTATCTGCTTATGAGTACTTGTACCTGAAAGTCTATGTATTGTGTGTCCCTTAATATTACATTATCCAAATGTCCTAAATGTCCTAAATGGTCTAATTGGCCTAGATTGGCCTAAATGGACAAAATTGGCCTAATTGGTCCAATTGGTCTGAATTGGCTTAAATGGCCTAATTGGATTAAATTGCATAAATTAAATAATTGGATTAATTGGAATAATTGACCTAAATGGTCTAATTGTCCTAAAAGACCAAAATTAACCTAATTGGCCTAATTGACCTAAATTCTCTAAATTGTCTAATTGGTCTAATTGTCCTAAATGACCTAATTGGACTAAATGGACTATATTTCCCAAATCGACTTAAATATCCTTATTGGCCTTATTGGACTAAATGGCATAAATTTTTTTAAATGGACTAATTGGTTGTATTGGCTTAAATGGTCTAAATTAGCCTAAATAGCCTAAATGGCCTAAATTGGCCTCAATGGCCTAAATGACCTAAATTGGCCTAAATAACCTAAATTGTATAATTTTCCTAATTGTCCTAAATGACCTAAATGGTCTAATTGGCCTAAATGGTCTAAATGACCTAAATGACCAAATTGATTAATTGGCCTAAATGGTCTAAATGGCCTAAATGGCCTAAATGGCCTAAATTGGCTAAATGGTCTAATTGGCATAATTGGCCTAAATGGATTAATTGGCCTAAATGGACTAATTGGAATAATTAGACTAAATGGACTAAATGAACTAATTTTACTAATTGTAATAATTGGGGTAATTGGACTAAATTAGCCTAAATGACCTAAATTGGCCTAATTGATCTAAATGGCCTAAATTGGTCTCAATGGTCTAAATGGACTAATTGGCCTAAATAACCTAAATTGCCTAAATGGGATAGTTATCCTAAATTTAATAAATGAACTAATTGGTCTAATTGTCCTAAGTGACCTAAATTGACCTAAATGTCCTAAATTGGCCTAAATGGCATAAATTGGCCTAAATAGTCAAATTGGTCAAATTGGCATGAATTGCCTAATTGACATAATTTTCCTAATTGGCCTAAATGAGCTAAATTAGCCTAAATGGCCTAATTTTCCTAAATTACCTAAATGGAAAAAATTGTTTTAATTGGTCTAAATGGCCTAAATTGGCCTAAATGGCATAATTGGCCTAAATTGCCTAAATTATCTAATTGGCCTATTTGGCCAAATTGGCCTAAATGAACTAAATTGGTCTAAATGGAATAAATTGACAAAATCATCCTAAATGGACTGACTAGATTAAATTTCCTAAATTGCATAATTTGCCTAATTGGCCCAAATTGTCAAAATTGGCCTAATCGGCTTAAATGGCCTAATCAACCTAATTGACCTAATTGGTCTAAATTGCCTAAATTGGCCTAAATTTTATAATTAGAAGAATTTTTCTAAATGTTCTAAATTGGCCTAAATAGTTTAAATGACCTAAATTGGCCTAAATGGCCTAATTAGCCTAAATGACCAAAATTGGCCTAAATGGCCTAACTAAACTAAATTGTCTAATTGGCCTAATTGGGCTAATGGGAATAATTGGAATTATTGGATTAAATGGACTAAATTGGCCGAAATGGACTAAATCTTCTAATTGGACTAAATGCCCTAAAGGGCCAAAATTGGTCTGAATTGGTCTCATTGGCCTCATTGGCCTAAATGGCCTAAATTGGCCTAAACAACCTAAACGGCCTGAACGGCCTAATTGGCCTAAATGGCCTAAATGGCCTAATTAGCCTAATTGTCCTAAATGACCTAAATTGGCCTAAATGTCCTAATGGGCCTAAGGATCAAATGGGCCTAAGTGGCCTAATGGGTCTAATGGGATTAAGTGGCCAAATGGGCCAAATGGTCCAAATGGGTCTAATAGGATTAAGTGGCCTAATGGGCCAAATGGGCCTAAGTGGCTGAATCGGCCAATTGGCCCTAAGTGGCCTAATGGGTCTAATGGGCCTAATGGGATTAATGGGAATAATGGGTCCACTAGGCCAAATTGGACCAATGGGCCTGAGTGGCCTAGTGGCCAAATGGTCCAAATGGGCCTAAGTTTCCTGATGGTCCCATTAAGCCCCATTCGGCCTAATAGGCCTAATTGGCTTAATGGGTTGAGTGGACTAGTTGGGCCTAAGTGGCCTGATGGGCCTAATGGGCCTTGTGGGATTAATGGGCCTATTGGGACTAAGTGGACTAATGGGTCCATTATGACCAATTTGCCTAATAGGTGTAATGTCATAATGGGCCTAATGGGCCTAAGTGGCCTAATGGGCCCATTATAGTCAATTCAGCATAATGGGCCTAACAACCAAATTTCCCTAATCAACCTAATGGGCCTAATGGGCCCAATTGGCCAAATGGGTCTAAGGGGACTAATGGTCCAAAGTGAACGTATAGGCCTAAGTGGGCCAATGTACCTAATGGGCCTAATGGACCTAATGGGCATAAGGGGGCCAATGTGCCTAATGGGTCTAAGGGGCCTAATGGGCCTAAGGGGTCTAATGGGCCTAAGTGGTCTGAGTGACCTAATAGACCTAATGGGACTATTGGGCCTATTGGACCTAAGTGAACTAGTGGGTCTAATGGGCCCAATGGCCTAATTGGCCTAAGTGGCCTAATAGGCCAAATGAGACAATTGGACTCGTTGGGCCTAAGTGACCTAATGGGATGAATGGTACCATTATGGTCAATTCAGCCTAATGGGCCTAATGGCCTAATTGGACGAATGGGCTTAAGGGGCCCAATGGGCCTAATAAGTCTAATGGACCTAATGGGACTACGTAGCCTAATGTGTCTAAGTGGCCTAATGGTAATATTGGGACTAAGTGGTCTAATGGGTCCAATGGGCCTAATTGGTCAATTATGGATAATTCAGCCTAATGGGTCTAATGGGCCTAAGTGGCCTAATGGGTTGAAGTGCCCCAAGTTTCCTAATGAGCCTAATGGGCCTAATGATTCTAATGGGTGTAAGTGGCCTAAGTTTCATAATGGGCCTAATGGATCTAATGGTTCTAAGTTTCCTAATGACCCTAAGTTGCCTAAGTTTCCTAATGGGCCAAATGGGTCCAATGGGCCTAATTGGTCCAATGGGTCTAAGTGGCCTAATGGGCCTTAGTGTCCTAAGTTACCTAATGAGCTTAATGGGTCCAATGGGTCTAAGTGTTCAAATGAACCTAAGTGTCCTAAGTTTCTAATGGATCTAATGGGCCTAATGGGTCTAATGGGCCTACGTGGCCTAATGGGCCTAATGGGTCTAATGGGCCTAATGGGCTGAATGGGTGGAATGAGCCTAAGTGGCCTGTTGGGCTGAATAGGCCTAAGTGGCCTAATGCACCTAATGGGCCCGATGGGCTTAAGGGGCCCAATGGGCCTAATGGGTCTAAGGGGCCTAATGGGCCTAAGTGGCCTAAGTGACCTAATAGACCTAATGGGACTATTGGGACTATTGGGACTAAGTGACCTAGTGGGCCTAATGGGCCCAATGACCTAATTGGCCTAAGGGGCCCAATGTGGCTAATGGGTCTAAGGGGCCTAATGGACCTAAGTGTCCTAATAGGACTAAATGGCCTAAGTGACCTAATAGGCCTAATGGGACAATTGGAATCGTTGGGCTTAAGTGACCTAATGGGATGAATGGGCCCATTATGGCCAATTTAGCCTAATGGGCCTAATGGCCTAATTGGCCAAATGAGATTAAGGGGCCCAATGGGCCCAATGGGTCTAAGAGGCCTAATGGGCCTAAGTAGCCTAATGTGTCTAAGTGGCCTAATGGGCATATTGTGCCTAAGTGGTCTAATGGGCCCAATGGGCCTAATTGGATGATTATGGATAATTCATCCTAATTGGTCCAATGGGCCAAAGTGGCCTAATGAGTCGAAGTGCCCCAAGTTACCTAATGGGCCTAATGGGCCTAATGGTTCCAATGGGTGTAAGTGGCATATGTTTCCTAATGGACCTAGTGGGTATAATGGATCTAAGTGGCCTAATGACCCCAAGGTGACTAAGTTTCTTAATGGGCCTAATGGGTCCAATAGGCCTAATGGGCCCAATGGGTCTAAGTGGCCTAATGGGCCTTAGTGGCCTAAGTTACCTAATGGGCCTAATGGGTCCAATGGGTCTAAGTGGTCGAATGGGCCTAAGTGTCATAAGTTTCCTAATGGGTTTAATGTGCCTAATGGGTTTAATGTGCCTAAGTGGCCTAATGGGCCTAATGGGTCTAATGGGCCTAATGGGCTGAATGGGTGTAATGGGCCTAAGTGGCCTATTGGGCTGAATGGGCCTAAGTGGCCAAATGGGTCTAAGTGGACTAATGGGCCTAAGTGGACTAATGGGCCTAAGTGGCCTAAGTTTCTTAATGGGCCTAATGGGCCTAATGGCTCCAATGGGACTAATGGGTCCAATGGGCATAAGTGGCCAAAGTTACCTAATGTGCCTAATGGGATGAATGGGCCTAGTGGGCCCAATGGGCCTAATGAGTCCAACAGGCCTAAGTGTTCTGAGTTTCTTAATGGGTCGAAGTGGCCTAATGGGATTAAGTGTCCTAATGGGCCAAATGGGACGAAGTGGCCAAATGGGCCAAATGGGCATAAGTGGCCTAACAGGCCTAATGGGTCAAATGAGCCTAATGAGAATAATGGGTTTAATAGGTCTAAGTGGCCTGATGGGCCTACATTGCCTAAGTTGCCTAATGGGCATAATGGGTCCAATGGGTCTAAGTGGCTCAATGGGCCCAAGTGGCCTAAGTGGCCTAAGTTTTCTAATGGTCCTAATGGGTCTAATGGGCCTAAGTAGCCTAATCGACTTAATGGGTCTAATGGGCCTAATGGGTCGAATTGGCCTAATTGGCCTAATGGGTCGAATGGGTCGACTAAGACTGTGTCCTAATGGGCATAAGTGGCCTAAGTTACCTAATGGGACTGATGGTTCTAATGGGCCTATGTGGCATAATGGGCCTAAGTGGCCTAAGTTGCCAACTGGGACCAATGGGATTAATGGGCCTAATGGGCCTAACGGGTCCAATGGGCCTAAGTGGCATAAGTTGCCTAATGTCCGAAGTGGTCTAATGAGCCTCAAGTGCCTAAGTGGACTAATGGTCCTAATGGGCCGAAGTGTCCTAATGGTCCCCTTGGTCCTAAGTGACCCAATGGGCCTAATGGGACTATGTGGTCAAATGGGCCTAATGGGATAATGGGCCTAAGTGGCCTAATGGTCCTAATGGGTGAATGTGGCCTAATGGGCCTAATGGGACTAAGTTCCATAATGGGTCTAAGTGGGAAATAAGACTAATGGGCCTAATTTCAATGATTTATGAAACTTGGTTGACAAAAAAATCCAAAGGAGGGGATTGTTTGGACCATGCTGGTGAGGATGGTGTTCGTTTTCATGTGTTGTATTTGGTTGTCAAGGAAAGATTTTGAAGAAATAAGATCACCTCACTTTGTATTTTGTGGAAATTATATTGGCCATTGTTTTCAAAAGAATCAGACTCACTCTGTCCATTGTAATGAGGCAAAGTTGTTTGAAAGAAAAGGCACTGAACAGACTTGCCTTTGGTCTGGTATGTGAAAAGATCATAATGAGGAATTGATCCTTATCTGTAAAGAGAGAATTGGTCGCATGGAGAATGCATCTTGCTGGAAGTAAATGGTCATCATATTCCTACTAGATTTGATATGAAAGAAGTGTTTGTTTTAATGAAGTATCAAAGTCTGCTAACTATGATAAAATTAAATGTGACTATGCTTTGCTGATTCGTATTTCATAAATCATAAGTTGATTGGAGAACTTATCATGCAATTTCGATGGAGTAAAGGGGAAAAGAGGTATTCCAAATCGTATCCATATTTACCGTATCTAGGTGGAATAGAAGAAAGAGATGATGCTAATCGAAAAGGAATCGTACCTAGTGCAATCGAAAAGTGCAATCGTACCCACTTTGGCCCATTAGTCCCATTAGGCCCATTAGGCCACTTAGGCACATTTTACCCATTTGGCCACTTCGACCCATTAGGCCCATTATGACTATTCAACCCATTAGGCACATTCATCTACTTTGTCTCATTAGGCCATTTAGGCCCATTTGGCCCATTAGTTCCATTAAGACACTTAGGCCCAATAGACCCATTAGGCCACTTAGGCCCATTAGGCCCATTTTTTCACTTTGTCCCATTAGGCCCATTATGCCCACTCATCCACTTTGGCCCATTAGGACCATTAGGCCCATTAGTCCACTTAGACCCATTAGGTCCATTAGGCCCATTATGCCCATTAAGACCATATGTCCATTCATCTACTTTGGACCATTTGGCCACTTAGGCCCAATAGGCACATTACGCCCATTAGGATGCTAAGGACCTTTTGGAACATGAAGACACTTAGGCCCATTTTTCCCATTTGGCCACTTCGGCCCATTATGCCCATTAATCCCATTAGGCCCATTCATCGACTTTGGCCCATTAGGCAACTTTGGACCATTAGGGCCATTAGACTCATTAGGCCACTTAGGCCCATTAGACTCATTAAGAAACATATCCCATTGGTATACTTAGGAACATTATGCCACTTAGGACCATTCGACCCATTAGGCCCAGTAGTAGTCCCATTAGCCCTAGTTAGCCCATTAGGCCCGGTAGGCCCATTAGGCCCACTTAAGCCCATTAGGTCCATTAGTCCCATTAATCCCATTGGTCCAACTAGTTCCATTAGGCCCATTTGGACACTTAGGCCCATTATACCCATTAGGTTGATTTGGACACTAAGGTCCATTATGCCCATTAGGCCCATTCATCCACTTTGGCCCATTAGGCCACTTAGGTCCCTCAGACCCATTATGAAACTTAGCCCCATTGTGTCCAAGAGGCCAATTTGGCCCATTAGGGAACTTAGGCCCATTTGGACCATTTGGCCCATTAGGCCCATTATGCCGATTAGGCCACTTCGGCCCATTAGTCCCATTGGGCCTAGTAGGTCACTTTGGACCATTAGGCCACTTAGGCCCATGAGGCCTATTCGACCTAATAGGACAATTAAGATCATTAGGACCATTAGGCCCATTCAGACACTTAGGCCCATTCGACCACTTAGACCCATTGGTCCACTTAGTTATATTAGGCCCATTAGGCCACTTAAGCCCATTAGTCCCATTTGTTTACTTAGGCCCATTATGCCCATTACACCCATTATGCGCTTTAGGTCCATTTTTCCACTTAAGACCACCAGGACACTTAGGCCCATTAGATCCATTAGTCCCAATAGATCCATTGGGCCTAGTAAGTCCATTAAGCCACTTTGGCCCACTAGGACCATTAGGTACATCTGACCCATTTGGCTAATTAGGCCTATTAGGCCCATTGAAACCTTCAGTCCCATTTGACCCATTACAACCATTGGACCATTTAGGACCATTCATCCCATTAGGCCACTTCGGTCCAGTTGGCCCATTAGGCCCATTAGTCCCATTAGGCCCATTAGGCCACTTCTTCCAGTTAGGCCCATTCAGCCCATTCACCCCACTAGGCCACATCGGCCCATTGGGTCCATTCGAACCATTAGACCCATTAGAACCATTAGGTCACTTAGGTCCATTAGGCCACTTAGGCCCATTAGGACTATTAGGCCACTTAGTCCCATTAGAATCATTAGGCCCATTTGTACCATTAAGACCTTTCATCCTATTAGGCCCATTAGAAAACTTTGTCCCATTCATCCTATTAGGCTCATTGGACAACTTAATCCCATTCGTCTCATTAGGCCCATTACGACACTTAGGCTTAATTGATATATTAGGACCATTAGGCCACTTAGGCCCATTTGGCCCCTTCAGCCCATTAGGCTATTTAAGCGCATTAGGAAACTTAGGCCAATTAGGACCATTAGCCCCATTCAACCCATGAGGCCCATTAGGCCACCTAAGCCCATTAGGCCAATTAGGCCCATTCAACCCATTTGGCTACATAGACCCATTCAGCCCATTAGGCCACTTAGGACCATTAGTCTCATTCAGTCCATTTGGCCCATTCGTCTGATTCGGCCCCTTAGGCCACTTAGGCCCATTGGACCACTTAGGCCCATTAGGTCCCTTCGTCTGATTAGGACAACTAGGTCACCTAGACCCATTAGGCCCATTAGGCCACTTAGTCCAACAGACCCATTAGGCCGATTATGCCATTTAGGCCCATTAGGCTGCTTTGGCCCATTAGTCCATTTAGGCCACTTAGGCCCATTTTTCCCATTTGGCCAATTTGGCCACTTAGGCCCATTAGGACCATTATGACACTTAGGCGCATTTGAACCATTAGGACACTTAGGCCCATTTGGTTACGATTATGCCACATAGGCCCATTAGGCCACTTTGGCATATTAGGTCCTTTAGGCCCATTAGGCCACTTAGGCCCATTAGGCTAATTATGCAACTTAGGCCCATTAGGTTGCTTTGGCCCATTTTTCCCTTTAGTTCGATTAGGATACTTAGGCCCATTAGGTCCATTATGCCCATTCGACCCATTAGGCCACTTAGGCCCATTAATCCCATTAGGCCACTTAGACCCATTGCACCCATTAGACCCATTAGACCACTTAGTCCCATTAGGCTATAAATATGCCACCTAGGCCCATTAGGCCCCTTTGGCCTATTAGGCTCTTTAGGCCCATTGGTCCACTTAGGCCCATTTGGCCATGTAGGCCCATTAGGTCACATAGGCCAATTCATCCTATTAGTCCCATTATCCCTATTATGCCTATCAATCCCTTTAGGACACTTAGGCCCATTGGGACCATTAGTCCACTTAGGCCCTTTTGGACACATAGGCCCATTCATCCCATTAATCCACTTAGTCCCATTGGGATAATGAGGCCACTTAGGCCCATTTGGCAATTTAGGCCCATTTGGCCACTTAGCCCACTAAACCCATTATACCCATTAGGCCCATTAGACACATTAATCCCATTAGGACACTTAGGCCCATTAGGCCACTTCGGCCCATTAGGCCCATTAGGAAACTTAGTCCCATTAGGCCACTTAGCCCCAATAGGCCCATTAGGCCCACTAGGCACATTTTTCCATTAGCCCCATTAGGACACTTAGGACCATTAGACCCATTTGGATGCTTAGGCCCATTAGACCCATTAGGCCACTTAGGCCCATTAGAACTACTTGACACATTAGGCCCATTTGGTCTATTTAGCCCATTAGGACCATTATGCCACTTTGGCCCATTAGGCCCATTAGGCCAATTAGGCCAATTAGTCCACTTAGTCCCATTATGCCCATTAGGACCACTAGGCACATTAGGTCCATTTGACCAATTAGGCCCATTCAACCACTTAGGCCCATTACGACCATTAGGCCCATTAGGCAGATTATGTCACTAAGGCCCAATAGGCCACTTAGGCCCATTATTCCCACTAGGCCCATTCGACCACTTAAGCGGATTACACCCATTAGGTCCATTAGGTTGATTAGGTCACCTAGGCTCATTAGACCACTTAGGCCCATTAGAAACATTGCTCATATTGGGCCCATTAGACAACTTAATCCCATTAGGATACATATTCTCATTAGGCTGATTAGGCCCATTAGGAAACTTAGGCCCCTTAATCCCTTTAGGCCCATTAGGCCTATGAGGCCATTAAGGACCCTTATCCCCATGAGGCCACTTAGGCCCTTTAGGCCCATTAGGCCCAACAACAAATGGAAATCCTTCATAGGAACAACATCACACAAGACCTCATCTTTGTACTTCTCGATGGTGAACAATACCTTCACTTGCTTGGTGACCTTCAACTCCCCGCAATCATTCAACCACTGAAGCCGATATGGATGTTGATGCTTCAAAGTAAGAAGTCCCAACTTCTCTACTATCTCGGTGCTCGCAACATTACTACAACTTCCCCCATCAATAGTAACACTACATACCTTCCCATGGATCTTGCACCATGTATGGAAAAGTTTGTCCCACTACTCCTCTCCCATGGTCATTTGTGCGCTTAGAACTCTCTAAGTGACAAGAATCTCACCATCTTCTAGAGATTCTTCCTCCTCCTCTTTTGAACTCTCTCCATCGGTCTCCCATTCTCCATACTTGTTGATGGTCATGGTGCGCCGGTTTGGGCACTCACTAGAAATGTAACCCCTTCCTTGAAATTTGAAACAACAAAATTTCAATTCCTGGTTTGGTTTGCCTCAAAAGTAGGTTTCTTAGGTGGAAGAATTACCTTGTCACTTTTGCAATCAACCACCTCTTTTGGCTTTAATGATTCTCCAATCTCCTTCCTCAAATTTCTCTATTGTGTGAAAGGGGTAGTGGGTTTCCTCATGTTGCTCTTCCTTTTGATTTTTTGCTCAACCTTGGTGCTTGGTGGATCATATCTTGCATCTCCACATAATGTTTCATCTCCACTTGATCAGCAGTCTCCCAATTGAGCCCATGTAAAAATTGTGCCATGGTTGCCTCCGGATCCTCCTCGATGTTTACTCAAATCATATCAATTTGCATTTCCTTGTAGAAATATTCTACACTCTTACTCCCTTGGGTGAGCCGTTGAAGTTTTTATGGAGATCTCTATGGTAGTGCGAGGGGACAAACCGTTTTTGTATGGAAATCTTCATTTCATCCCAAGTGTTGATGGGACGCCCACCATATCTAGCCTACTCATTTTGCATTTGATCCCACCAAATTAAAGCATAATCAAAAAAATTCAAGGGAAGAAAGTTTGACCTTTTCTCCTCGGAATACGAATGGCATGATAACACTTTCTCAATCCGCATCTCCCATTCCAAGTATGCTTCCGGTCGCTTTTTCCTTGAAAAGGGGCTTTGATCCTACCAAGTAGGTCATCGTCATGTTTTATCCTTTTTCCTCCTCTAGGTTGTTGGTACAACCTTCTCCTTTGTGGTACATCCTCAAAATCACCATCAAGGTTTTCCATCTTCTCCTCCATGATGTGGGGGAGACGGGGTGCCGGAGCTTGCCGCGGGTTATCATGGATCATCCTTGGGCTTGGTTGATTCTCCTGGTTATCAATCCTCTCATGTATCACCTCAAACTTTCAATCAAGAAGCTTATTGAAATGGCTCACCAAAGCTTGAATTTGGAGTGGCAAAGCTTCTGGTGCGGGAGACCTACTTTGGCTTCCTTCATCACTAGCATGAAAAATTTTCTTCCCACGATCTTCGTCCATAAAATATTACACAAATACAAACACACACCAGGGGGGACACACACAATGATACACAATCACTCACACACGCGAGATGTACACACACACACACAAGATGTACACACTAACACACACAAGGATACACACTCACGCAAGCAAGATATACACAGTCACACACACAAGATGTACACTCACACACGCACACAACAAGATGCACACACTCAAACACACAAGATATATATTTTTTTCTTATTTTTCTCCACTCTCAACACTCAATTCAAATTCCAAGCTCTTATGAAATATAATACATTGTTTCGGTAGATCACTTGTCACCAATCCTTCCCCAATCAAGTTGTGTCGGGGGCTAGTTTAACACAACCCACTTGAGTGGTAAAGGGTAAAGGGTGAAAAGAGGGTAGAAAATGGATAAAGGGTGGGTGGAAAAGGGGGTATTTGGGTTTTGCCCGATTGTGCAAGATAAGATAAATGAATAACAATATGAGACAAATATAAAATGGGGATGAAGTAAAATGATGGAAAAAGTGATATACAGAAATGGAAAGTGCTAATAATGTAAAGCACAAATGAGTAATTGTATCTATTTTTTTTTTCTTTTTTGGGGTCAATTCTCCCCAAAAAGTGTTGTGCTTGGAGTTATGATTGAACAGAGAGTAAGACAAATTTTTTTGAAATCTCTTGAATAAAGGATGTGCTTAATTTTGAAAAGCACAAAATGATGAGTTGAGAGAATTTCATTTTTTTTGATTTTTTTGTCGGATACAAATCACATAGAGAGAATTAAATGCGGAAAGAAGATAAATTAAAATTTGGCTCAGTTTATAATAATCCAAGCTTGCACAAACTAGGCCAATTCAGGAGGCTTTCAAGAAAAGGAATTTTTTTGTTGAATGGGTGAATAATATGGAAGGATAAGGAGGGTAATTGACATAATTAAAGTAAATGAAGGGATATATGCCTACCGTGTAAACCGGAGCTTTGATACCAACTGATGTGAGATGCACGAGGTGGCCTGATCTTCACGGCGTAGGGTGGTGGATGAAGGATGTGGTTCGGGGATAAGTGGTGGATGATGGGTTTGGACAGTAGATGGAAGTAGTCAATCAATTCTATAAGGAGTGCGACCTACTACTTAGACAACACACTCAAGGGAGGGATGTGATATCCAATCCACACAATAATGCACTTGGGTTGAGGCACAAAATTGGGGGCTTTGTGATCTTGGATAACCAATCTAACTTGTAGATTGACAAGGAAAGAATGCACAAGAGCAAGGAAAAAAATCCAGTAAAATCCTCCCACAACGGAGAGAAACAAAGAATAAGCTCTCAATTGATTATTGAATGAAAATACAATGCCATGGGGTGGCTATTTATAGCCAAGGGGTGATACAATAGTCAATGGTCTAATACCCTAAAGTCATAAAGGCTAAACCTACATTGTCCCCTTAAAATTCAAAAAGATAAAGTCTAACAAAGAGTTTTGGAAAAGTAACACACAACTTTCCAACTATAGCCCACCATATTTGACTTTGAGTGCATAGCCCACCGGATTTGACTTTGGTGTCCAAAGATGCCATTTCTAGAGTCCTCCATGTGGGAAAGGCATCTAAATTCATACAACCATGTGGGCCAAGATTTAAACATCAATTTTGGGCCTGAATAAGTGATATTATAGGCCCATTTTCTCCATCCATGCAAGGTAAGATCCATTGGGACTTTAATGAAGCAAGATGCATGCCCATTGTTGTATTAATCCTCTTTAATCTCCCTCACGTCATTGGGCCTTGCAAATCCAACTCTTCCTCCTGTGCAATTGACTTGGTGCCTTTAACATGGTTCTCATCACCTAAAAACCATAATACCTCTAAAAACCTTAGAAAACCCTAAAAATCCCTAAAAAGCATAAAACCACTAAAAACTCTGAAAACCCTTTAAATCCCTAAAAACATTAAAAAACACTAAAAAACTTAAAAACACAAAAAAAACTAAAAAACTATAAAAAACTAAAAAGATCCTAAAACCCCCTAAAAGCCCAACAAAACCCTAAAAACTATAAAAATCCAAAAAACTCCTCAAAATCAATAAAAATGTAAAAAACCCCAAAAATCCTGAAAACCCATGAAAACCACGAAAACCATGAAAATAATAAAAGCCGTTAAAATCCTTTAAAAACCCTAAAAACCTATAAAAGCCATCAGAAACCGCCTAAACATCTAAAACCCCTAAAAAACCCTTAAACGTTAAAAAACTCTAAAAGCATTTGAAAAACCCTAAAAACCCAAAAAAGAACCTAAAATCCTAAAAAAACCTAAAAAACATTAACCCTTGAAAAACCTAAAACCCCTCAAAATAATCCTAAAAACCCCTAAAAACCATAAAAAACCTAACCCCCCTAAAAATTCATGAAAACGTAAAAAACGCTAAAAACCATAAAAACCCCTAGAAAAAAAAATAAAACCCCTAAAACCCCACAAATACCATAAATCCCACTAAAAACTCTAAAAATCATTTAAACCCCTAAATACATTAAAAAATCTTAAAACCCCAAAAAACACAAAAAAAACTATAAAAACCCCAAAAGACCCTAAAAACCCTAAAGACCCCTAAAACCTCTAAAAACTACTAAAAAACCTAAAACCCATCAAAATCCCTAAAAACTATAAAAACACTAAAATCCATAAAAATCCCAAAAATCCTAAAAAACACTAAAAACAATAAAAACCCTTAAAACCCTTAAAAATCCATGAAAACGTAAAAAAACCTAAAAAACCTGAAAAACCCTGAAAAACCCTTGAAAATTATAAAAAATACAAAAAACTATAAAAAACCCTAAAATCCCATAAAAACCATAAAACCACTAAAAAAATCTAAAAACCCTTTAAACCCCAAAAAATGTTAAAAAATTCTAAAAAACCTTAAAAATCCAAAAAAAACCACTAAAAACCCAAGAACCCTGAAAACCCCTAGAAACCCTAAAAACCCTAAAACCCCTAAAAACTGCTAAATACCCTCAAAATCCATAGAAACCCTAAAAAACAAAAGGACCATAAAAATCCTAAAACCCCAAAAAATCCATGAAAATGTAAAAAACCGTAAAAACCCTAAACACCCCTCAAAACCATAAAAACTCCTAAAAACCATAAACGACCCTATAGACCCATAAAAACATTAAAAACCGTTAAAAACTCTAAAACCCGTTTAAATATCTATTTGTGATAAAAACCTCTAAAAAACATTAAAAGCCCTAAAAAACTCTAAAAACACCAAAAACCCAAAAACCATAAAAATTCTAAAAAACCGCTAAATATGCATGCAAATGTAAAAAAACCTAAAAACCATGGGAAACCCCTAAAAACAATAAAAAAACCCTAAAAGCCTTAAAAACCCCTAAAAACCCATAAAAACCATAAAAACCCACTAAAAACTCTAAAAACCCTTTGAAAACCAAAAAACAATAAAAACTGTAAAAAACATTAAAAATCCTATAAATTCAAAAAACCCAAAAAACCCCCAAAAGACCCTAAAAACCCTTAAAACCATAAAAATCCTAAAAACCCCTAAAAATCCATGGTACAAAAGAAAACCTAAAAACCCTAAAACCATAAAAACCCCTAAAAACCTTAGAAAAACTTAAAACCCCTAAATAGCCACTAAAAATACTAAAAACCCTTGAAACCCATAAAAATATTAAAAACTCTAAAAACCATAAAAACCCTAAAAAACTCTAAAAAAACCCCTAAAAACCCAAAAGACCTTAAAAACCCTAAAAACCTTAGAAATATATGAGAACCCCCCCCCCAAAAACCTTCAAAATCCCCCAAAACCCGAAAAACCCTAAAAACCATAAAAATCCTAAATAACACCTAAAAATCCACCAAAACGTAAAAAAAACCCTAAAAACCCAAAAAACCCATGAAACCCAAAAAACCCATAAAAACTTTGAAAAATCCTAAAAACTCATAATAACCACTAAAAACTCTAAAAACCCTTTAAACCCCTAAAAATGTAAAAAAATTATAAAAAACATAAAACACCTAAAAAACTCAAAAAACCCCTAAAATCCAAAAAGACCCTAAAACCCCTAAAAATGCCTAAAAGCCCTAAAACTCCTCAAAATCATTAAAAACTCGAAAAACCCCTATAACCTATAAAAATACATAAAAATCCAAGAAAACTTAAAAAACAGTAAAAACCCTGAAAAACCATAAACCCCCTAAAAACGTTAAAAACTCTAAAAACCCATAAAAACCCAAAAACCCAACAAAAAAAATCTAAAAACCCTTGAAACCCCTAAAAATGATAAAAAAAACTCTAAAAAACTTAAAAACCCTAAAAATTTCAAAAAAACCCCCTTAAAACACAAAAGACCCTAAAACCCTAAAAACCATAAAAATCCTTGAAAACCCTAAAACCCCTCAAAATCCTTAAAAACCCTAAAAAACCCTAAAAACCACAAAAATCCTAAAAATCCCTAAAAATCCATGAAAACATAAAAAACCCTAAAAACCCGAAAACTCTTTAAAAACCATAAAACACCTAATACCTTAAAACCCCCCAAAAAATAAAAAATTCACTAAAAACACTAAAATCCCTTTAAACCCCTAAAACGTTAAAAAACTCTAAAAAACTTATAAACCATAAAAACTCAAAAAAAAACACAAAAAACCAAAAAGACCAAAAAACCCAAAAAAAAACTGAAAACACCTAAAAATCCATAAAAACCCTCAAAACCCCTAAAACACCTAAAAAACCCTAAAAACCATAAAAAACCTAAAAATCCCTAAAAATCCATGAAAATGTAAAAAACCCTAAAAAACTAGATGAAACCCCTAAAAACCTTTAAACCACCCAAAAACCTTTAAAATCCCTAAAAACCCATAAAAACCATAAAAACATCTAAAACACTTTAAACCCCTAAAAACGTTACAAAACTCTAAAAACCATTTAAAACCCTAAAAAACTCAAAAACCCCCAAAAAACCCAAAAGACCCTAAAACCCTAAAAAACTATAAAATCCCTAAAAATCCAAAAAACCTTTAAAATCCCTAAAAATATCTAAAAAAAGTGAAAATCCTAAAAAAAATGAAAATCCATGAAAACGTAAAAACCCCTAAAAACCCTAAAAAATCCCTAAAAAGTCCCTAAAAAGACCATGAACCCCCTAAAAAGATTAAAACACCAAAGATCCATAAAAACCATAAAAACCCACTAAAAACCCTAAAAACCCTTAAAATTCCTAAAAATGTTGAAAAACTCTAAAAAACTTTATAACCATAAAAATATCAAAAAAACCTCTAAAAACCCAAAAGACCCAACCCCCCCCCCCTAAAAAACCCTTAAAACCATAAAACCCCCTCAAAACCCTCAAAATAACTAAAAACCCTAAGAAACTCTAAAAACCATAAAAATAAAAAAAAACCCTAAAAACCCTACATAACCACAAAAACCCAAAAACACTAAAAACTCTTTAAACCACTAAAAACGTTAAAAAACTCTAAAAACCTTTAAAACCCTCAAATTCTCTAATAACCTTAGAAAATTCTAAAAACCATAAAAATCCTTAAAAACACATAAAAATATATGAAAAGATAGAAAACCCTAAAAATCATGAGAAACTCTTAAAAACCATAAAACCACCTAAAAACCTTAAAAAACCCTAAAACCCATAAAAAACCTAAAAACCGCCAAAAAATCTAAAAAAAATTAAAAACCCTAAAAAAGTTAAAAAAAAAATCTAAAAACAATTAAAAACCTAAAAAAACTAAAAAAACCAAATAAGACCCTAAAACACTGAAAAACCCTCAAAACACAAAAAACCACATGAAAAGTCCTAAAAACCCTCAAAGTCCCTAAAATCCCTAAAAACCCTAAAAAACATAAAAATCCTAAAAACCCCTAAAGATCCATGAAAATGTAAAGAACCCTAAAAACATTGAAAACCCCATGAAAACCAAAAAAACCATAAAAACTTTAAAAAATACTAAAAACCGATAAAAACCCCAAAACCACTAAAAAATCTAGAAACCGTTAAAAACCCTAAATCTTTAAAAAAAATCTAAAAACCTTGAAATCCTTAAAAAACTAAAAAAAAACCCTAAAGCCCAAAAAGAACCTAAAAACCCAAAAAACCCAAAAAACCCAAAACCCCCCTAAAAACCATAAAAACCCTAAAACCACCTGAAAGACACTAAATTCCTAAAAATACCTAAAGAAACTATAACCCTAAATGACCGTGAAAATCCTAATTAACCCCTAAAAATCCTTTAAAATGTAGAAAAACTTAAAAATCCCGAAAAACCCCTAGAAACCATAAAAACCCCTAAAACCCCTAAAAACTCTAAAAACCCATAAAAACCCTAAAAACCCACTAAAAACTCTAAAAACCTTAAAACCCATAAAAATGTTTAAAAAACTCAAAAAAACCTTAAAAAGACTAAAAATTCAATAAAACCCCTAAAAACCCAAAAAAGACCGTAAAAACCCTGAAAACCCTAAAAACCCAAAACCCCTAAAAACCCTAAAACCATAAATATCCTGAAAACCCCTAAAAATCCTTGAAATTATTAAAATCCCTAAAAACCCTGAAAAACCCCTAAAACCCATAAAAATCCCTAAGAATGTTAAAAAACCTAAAAACCCATAAAAAATCTAATAAACCACTAAAAAAACTAAAAACCCATAAAACCAGTAAAAATAAAATAAAAACTCTAAAAACCTTAAAACCACTAAAAAATAAACCCTAAAAACCATGAAATACCACTGAAAACCATAAAAACCCATCAAGCCCAAAAATACCACTAATGACTCAAAAAACCATTAAACCCCCTAAAAATATTAAAAACTCTAAAAAACCTTAGAAACCCTAAAAAAACTAAAAACCCAAAAATCCCCCAAAACCCTAAAAACACAAAAAACCTTAAAAATCTCAAAAAAACCCCCAAAACCCTCAAAATCAATAAAAACACTAAAAACCATAAAAACCCTAAAATCCATAAAAATCCTAAAACCCCCTAAAAATCCATGAAAACATAAAAAACCCTAAAAACCATTAAAATCTCTAAAAACCCTTAAAAACCCTAAATATGTTGAAAATTTCTAAAAACCTCTTGAAAACCAAAAAACCTCAAAAAACATTAAAAATACTAAAAACCCATAAAAACAACAAAAAACCAAAAAAACTCTAAAAACCAATAAAACCCACAAAACTTTAAAAAACTCTAAAAATCCTTGAACCCCTAAAATAATAAAAAAAGCCTAAAAACCCAAAAGACCAAAAAAATCCTAAACACACAAAATATCCCTAAAGACACAAAAAATCACTCAAATTGATTATCATCCAAAAAAACAATAAAAATCATGAAAACCCCCTAAAACCTATGAAAACGTAAAAATGCAACCAACCCTAAAAAAACACTAAAAATTAAAAAAACCCCATAAAAATCTTAAAAACCCATAAAAACACTAAAAACCCACTAAAACTCTAAATACCCTTAAAACCCTTAAAAACCTTAAAAAACTCTAAAAACCATTAAAAATCATAAAAAACTCAAAAAACCTAAAAACCCAAAAAAACCCTAAAAACCTTAAAATCCCTAAAATCCCTAAAGAATATAAAAATCCTAACCCCCCCCCCTCAAAATCCCTGAAAAAATAAAATACCCTAAAATCAATGAAAAATCCCTCAAACAATAAAAACCACTAAAAACCTTAAAAACCCTAAAATCTATAAAATCCTAAAACCACACAAAACTCTAAAAACACTTAAAACCACTAAAAAAATGTAAAATCATTAAAATCCTTAAAAACTAAAAAACCCTAAAATCCCAAATGACCCTAAAAACTCCTGAAAAACACAAAAAACCATTAAAATCCATAAAAAATTTTAAAAACCTAAAAAACCATAAAACCCTAAAAATCCTGAAGACACCTAAAAAACTAGGAAAATGTAAAAAACCCTAAAAACCTAGAAAAACACCTTTGAACCATAAAAACCCCTCAAAAACATAAAAAACACTAAAAAATTTGAAAACCCCTAAAAAACCACTAAAAACTCTAAAAACCATTTAAACCACTAAAAATGTTAAAAAACCCCTAAAACCCCAAAAGACACTAAAACCCCTGAAAAGACCTAAAGACCCAAATAAATTGAAAATAACTAAAACCGCTCAAATTCCCTAAAAACCCTAAAAGCCCCAAAAAATCATAAAAATACTAAAAACCGTTAAAAATCCTTAAAGACGTAAAAAACCCTATAATCACCTAAAAACCATAAAACCCCAAAAACATTAAAAACCCTAATACCCATAAAAACCCTAAAAACACTAAAAACTCTAAAAAACACTTAAAATGTTAAAAAACTCTAACAATCCTTAAACACCCTAAAAAACTCAAAAAACCCCCCTAAAATCCCAACGAGACCTTTAAAACCTTGAAAACCACCAAACCCATAAAAACCATAAAAACCCCATGAATCCCTAAAAACTCTAAGCCCCCTAAAAACCATAAAAATCCTAGAAAACCCTTGAAAATCCATCAAAATGTAAAAAACCCTTAAACCCCATTGAAAACCATAAAACACCTAAAAAATTAAAAACCCATAAAACCCTAAAAAACCACTAAAAACTATAAAAACCCTTAAAACCCCTCAATTTTTTAAAAAACTCTAACAAACCTTAAAAAACTCAAAAACTCAAAAAAACCCTAGAAAACCAAAAGACCAAAAAGACCCTTTAACCCCCAAAATCCCTAAAAACCCTAAAAAACCATAAAAACCATCAAAATCCCTAAAAATCCTAAAAACCTTAAAAACTGTAAAAATCCTAAAAAAGCACTAAAAATTCAAGAAAATTTACAAAACCCTAGAAATTTTTGAAAACCTCTGAAAACCATAAAACCTCTAGAAACCTTAAAAAAACCCTAAAAACCAATAAAAACCCCATAAAAAATAAAAATTCTAAGATCCCTTAAAAGCCCTAAAAATGTAAAAAAAACTCTAAAAAACCTTAAAACACTAAAAAAGTCAAAAAAAAACTCTAAAAACTCAAAAATACCCTAAATACCGTGAAAAAACTTAAAACCCCTAAGGAGGATGGCTCAAGGAAGGGGACCTGACGGTGATGGAGATCTCATCTGGCCTTTGAATGTCCTGCCCCCTGTCGACAAGGTGGAACCTACTCCAGCTTTGCTAGAGGTATGCGGCCACAATGAGCTCTTCCAACTATGTAATCGAACATCCTCTGGGTTTGGTGTGATTGGCGGTGCACCGAAGGCCTCGTGACTAAAGATTAATTTTGTGGAGTCGTTGAAATCTGCAATCTCACTTTCATTCTCTGATTTTGATCCCCACTCCCCTGGTTGAGTCATTCAGAAGGGGAGAGTGGCTCAGTCTCAGCGAATCGATAGGAAGTGGAGGAAAGACTCAACTTATGCCATTTCTCCATTATTGCCTGGGTGTTGACCCCCAAGGGTGAGCGGCTCTGAAAGTTCTCCAATCTCACCAATTGGATCAGGGAGATCTGGGGATTTTCTGAGTGGCGAATGACTGCCATGGGGCAAGGGTACTTTCATATTGTCTTCACATCTGATGAATGTAAGAGACGAGCTTAGAGCTTCGACTCCCTTAACTTGAAGCCCGATCTTCTAAGGATCCAAGAGTGGGATCAGAATTTCGATCCACTGAACATCAAGAACACCTCTGTGTAGGTATGGATTTTCATTTGTAGGATTAGATGGCTTTATTGGCACCCTCAGATCCTATGGGACATTGCCTCCTCGGTGTGTTTTTCTATACGCATTGACAATGAGACTGAAAATCCAAAGTATGGGCACTATGACCATGTCCTTGTGGAATTTGACTTGGCCTCCACACTAATCGAAGAAGTGGTGCTCAACATTGATGAAGATAGATTCAAGTTGGAGATCCAATATGAGTACAAACCCCAGTTTTTCCTTCATTGTTACCTATTTGGGCATCTCATCTCTGACTTCCGACGTCTGAAAGTGTGTTCCAAGTGAAATATTAAAGGGTACACTACTGAGTCCTGCAACAGGAAGGTGGGCATTGGAGCGAGGGTGAAGGCCCCTTGCCAAGCACCTTATCCCTCCCAGCCCGGTCCTGTGGTAGTTCGGTGTCTTGCAGAGCTGCCTTCACCAAGGAGGGCGCCGAAGGTCGATGATACTCTCTGCCAAGATCCTCCCTCCCACTTGCAGGGAGTTGCTGCTGGGTCTAACCCCCCGGATGAACTGCTGGCTGTCTCAGACTCTGCTGTTGTCACTCTCGGTCTGCAAGCAGCCATGGTTGAGCCTAGGCAATCCTCAGAGCCTGCTGCTGGTCGGGAAATCATGGCTAAGACCAACCAGCCTTCCCTACTCCCTGGTCCTTCTACGGTGGCAGGTCTTGCCTACTTCCAGGGACCGTCCCCTCCCATCCAGGAGGTGCATGATGGGATGGCTCTTCTTACAACCACATGCCCCCCTTGGCCCTGAGAAGGACTGCACACCCCTAACCCTTCTGTCACTGTCTGGTGATTCCTTCATGGCTGTGTCCTCCAGAAAGGCTGCATGACGAGACACAGTTAAAAGTGCCTCCCCAGTGGAACTCTTCCCCTTGAATAGGTTCACCCCTCTCAGCGGTAGCTTCTGGGCTGATGAACAGAATGATGAGGAGGAAGAAGGGTCCTCCAAGCTGGTTGATAAGAACTCACCACATGAGGTTGGATCTCAACCTCTCGATGACTTGGGACTCAAATACCGGGTTGCAGAAGTTGATCCTTCCACTAAGAAGAACCCTGTGGGTAGGCCCAAGAAGAAAGGAAAAAAGGAAAAGGCGAAGACCATGACCTTGAATGCTAATACCAGCCCTGTGAATGGGGTGAATTCTGCTTAATCTGATGCAGATCCTCTTCTGGAACTGCCAAGGGATTAGGAATCCTCCCACTGCCTCAGCCCTTAGGCATTTACTCACTTCCCAGAGGCCTATGGTTCTTGGTATTGCTGAACCAATGATCCCATTTGATAACTGGGGTTTCAACTAGGGAAACCTTGGTTACTACTGTGTTGCCAAGACCACTAATGAGAATGGTCTCGACACCCTTTGGGTGCTTAAGCATGATGATATCTGATTGAAATTTGTGGAGGTGTGTCCTCAAGTCATCACCTTGTCTGTCATGTACAACTCTTCCCCTCTCTCTGTCCTTTGTGTAGGCCTCCTGCTCCTATTTGAGGAGACGAACTTTATGGGAAACACTAATTACTCTTTATGGGAACATTGAGAATAGATGGATTGTGATTGGGGACTTCAACACTGTTCTGCGTACGGATGAGAGGATGGCTCCAACTTCTCTCACTCGGCTGCTGAGGACTTCTCCTTTTGCATTGACGCCTATGATCTCATGGAAGTCCTTGTTTCTGGAGCCTCCTTCACTTGGGGGCATTTCAATGTGAATGACAAGCAAGCCAGCAAGCTGGACATATGTTTTTATAGGATAAATGATGCGAGCCTTCCCTTTGATGTCTCAAGCTTTACCCTCCCCAAGTTATATTCGGATCACAATCCTTTGATTGTAGATTGCTCCATAGGCACTTCAATATCATTTCCCTTGCCTTTTAGGTGCAATAATTCCTAGCTTACAGTTCCTGGATGTAGGGAAATTGTCATTAGAGGCTGGAATAAAGACCTCTAGGGCAGTCATTACCATAGTTTGGCCTTGAGGATCAAAAAAATCAAATCCTTTATCAAATAATGGAGTAGGGGATACTTATCTAGTCTGGATGACGACATTCGAGCTGATGAGCATCAACTTTCCGCCCACCAAGAAGCTAACCAACTCCTGCCCCTACCCTCTCGAGAGGAGCTGCAGCTCCACTCCAAGCTTGATGATCTTATGGCCCTCAAAGAAAATTTGGCCAAGAATCAGTTCAACATTAGATAGATCAAGGATGGAGATCACAACATGAAATTTTTCCATCAATTGCACAGGGAGAAAAAAAATCCAAAAAGTGTCTAAAGGTTGTCCGTATCTCGGGCTCAACCTTCACCTCAGAGGATGATATTTCTGCTGCTATTGTTAATCATTTTCAAGGGATTTACTCGGATGATGGAGGGGAGTATAATCTCTCCTTGATGGACTCCATCCTTCCACGAGTTGATGAGCAATAGAACCGGGATCTAACAATACCCCCCCCCCTTGCGGAGGAAGTTAGGGCTGCCTTGTTCTCTCTGAACATTGATAGCACAGTGGGATCAGATGGTTTCACCAACAAATTCTTCATGTCTTACTGGGATTTCATGCATGAGGGCATCATCAGTGTTGTTTAGGAATTCTTTCTCTCTACTGTGTTACCACATGGGGTCAACTCTAATTTTATTGCCCTAATTCCCAAAAGGGACAATGCCATTGGCATCTATGACTTTCGACCAGTGGAAATTGGAAACACTGTCCCCGAAATTATCAGAAAGATTCTGTTCATGAAAATCAGGAATTTTGTGGGGGGTATTCTCACCCCTAATCAGTTTGGGTTCGTCCCGGGGAGGAACATCCAGGAATGTCTTTTCACATCCTCAGAGAGCATCAACATTATGCTGAAGTAGTCCAAGCAGGGAAACTTTGCACTTAAGATTGACATCTCCAAGGCTTTTGACACCATCAAGTGAAGTTTTATCTCCCAGGTCCTGTCCAAGTATGGCTTCTCAAGAAACTTTATCAGGATCATTATGTCCTTTCTAAGAAGCGTCTAGGTCTCTGTTCTTTTAAATGGTTCCCCAAAGGGGTTCTTCCCCTTCTCCCGTGGGTTCAGAAAGGGTGACCCACTCTCAGGAATCCTCTTCACGATTGTAGAAGATTACTTGAGCAGGTACCTCATTGACCTTTTCCAAGCCGGTCTCTTATTCGGGAAGGGAGGGATCTTCACATGCCATCCCATCTGTTGTATGCTGATGATATTCTCCTATTTGGGAAAGCTTACAAACGGACCTTGGAATCCATCCAGATGATCTTCCAACATTATGAATATGTGGCAGGGCAATGCATCAGTTGGAACAGAGTCTTTGATCATCTTTGGGGAGGGGATCCCACGGTCCCGTCAGATCTCCATTTCCAAGTCCCTTGGTGTCAAGAGAGGGTTACTACCTTTTGACTACCTAGGCATTCCTATTTTTGGGGATGTGTCAAACAATGTTACCTTGAGAACATTGCCTCAAAAATCACTCAATAGCTAGCGAAGTGGAAAGGTGAATCCCTCTCACAAGCCGGAAGGGTCTGCCTTATCAACTCGGTGATTACCTCTATGTTCACTTATGAATTATCCATCTACAGATGGCCGATTAATCTCATTAAGGATCTGCAAGAAAAGATCAGTAATTTTGCCTGGACGGGGTGTATAAATCAAAGGAAATTGGTTACAGTGGCCTGGAAGGACTGCACTAAACCAATTGAGCTGGGAGGGCTTGGCATCAAAGAACTCAGACGATAAAATGATGCTCTCCTTGCTAAATTTACTTGGGGGCTACTAATTCCTATGTCCGGGGGCTTGGGTGTCACTTGGGAAAGATTCGTGCTCAAACTTTGTGATGATTATGTAGGACACTTCCCCTCTTCTGTTTGGCCAGAAATTCGTGACTCGTACAAGGCCATTGTCTCTCACTCTAAATGGATTGTTTCAAAACACTTGGAATTGAATGATTGATCCACACCTTGGATTGATAGGCCCCTACAGGATTGCATCAGTCCTCCTCCTGTCCTTAAGAGCCTGTCCATTGCAGAGTTCATCCCGAGGCTGGAATAGTTTGAGGCTCTCCTCCCAACTGAAGCCTCACTCCAAATCCAGTGTTATGCCTTCTTTGACTCTGACATCTTGATCTGGAAACCCAACCTGGTTGGTAGAATTACTTCAAAGGAGTACTATTAGTAAAATTGCACCAGGGGATCCCCTCCCCCAGTCTGGCTCTCCAAATTCAAGAGGAATTTCATTCCTCCTGCCAGCCATCTCTTTCTCTGGAAAATCTGGAAGAATCGGCTACCCATGCAGAACCAGTTGTAGAGATTCAGACACAGGCTTGCTTCTGTTTGTCTCTTATGCCTTGGTGCAGAAGAAAATGATCATCACACTTTCCTCTAATACAGATTCAGTGATGAACTCTAGGGATACTTGCAGCCGATTTTTGGGTTCCCAGCTAGCCTGGACATGCCTCTTTTTAAGCTCTTGGAAGACCTGCCTAACTGGGATTACAGTGAGCAGGTCTGCAACCTTCTGCTGGTCATGGTTGTATCCACCATCTCTTTTATCTAGACCACTCAGAACGTTGTTTCCTTCAATAAGAAACAACTTTCCATTCATGGTGGTGTTGTGGCGATCCACAGAGCTGTTTATGCGGCTTCCCGTATTCAAACAGGCCATATGGAGAATGATGTTCATGAGCTGATCACCCTTCGGTTGCTTGGAATCTCTGGAAGGGTGAAAAAACCCATGGTTCCCAAGTTTATTCAATGGATCCCTCCACTCCCCTCCTGGATTATGGTCAATGTGGATGGTGTGGCCCTTGGTGCGTCAGGCCCTGTTAGATGTGGTGGAGTTTTCCGCACCTATCGGGGCATTGTCAAAGGATGCTTCCAGCACTTTATTGGTGATGGGTGTGCCCTTGAAGCTGAATTGTGGGACATGATAAAGGCGATTGAGTATGCTGTCAGGTTTGGGTGGAGCTTCCTATGGCTTGAGTCTAATTCCACGCTTACTGTGAGCGCTCTTAAAAACAGAACCATGTGCGTCCCCTGGAGGCTCCTCACCCTGTGGATGGACTGCCTCACCATGTTCCAAAGGCTGAATCTCACTGTGACACATGCCTACCAGGAGGCGAATGCGGTTGCAGATTCTCTCTCCAAGCAGGCCATTGTAGAGTGCTTCTCGTTGTGGTCCTTTATCGCCACGCCTCCCTGCTCCTCGTCCGTCGTCTCTGACTTGAAGGGTGAGGTGCACACCCGGTTATGTAACCCCACCTTGCAGCACTCTGTTTTTCCTTTTCTTTTTGTTTAATTTCGGGGGACTAGGCTTGCCTGGTCTCGAGCCTTCCTTGCCCTAAAAACCCTAAAACCCCAAGAAAAGACCCTAAAAACCTACAAAATCCATATAAACCCTAAAGACCACTAAAAACCATAAAAGCCTAAAAAAACCCAAAAAAAATCCATGAAATTGTAAAAAATCCGAAAAACCCTGAAAACCCCTTGAAAACCATAAAAAACCCTAAAAACAAAAAAACCCTTAAAAACACTAAAACACTAAAAAGCCCCTGAAAACCATAAAAATACCTAAAAACCAAACTCTAAAAAACATTAATAGCTCTAAAAAACTAAAAAAACATATAAAATACAAAAAGACCATAAAAACCCTGAAACCACATAAAAACCCTAAAAAACCCCTGAAACCCCTAAAACCCTCAAAATCCCTACAACCCTAAAAAACCCTAAAAGCCATAAAAATCCAACCCCCCCCCCCTAAAAATCTGTCAAAATGTAAAATACCCTAAAAAACATAAAACCCACTAAAAAAATTAAAAAAATCTAAAACAACTAAAAACTCTAAAAACCCATAAAACGCCTAAAAATGTTAAAAAAACTCTAAAACACTTAAAAACCCTAAAAACTCAAGAAAAAACTACAAAAACCCAGAATAACCTAAAAACCTTATAAAACCCTAAAAACCACTGCAAAACCATAAAAACATCAAAATCGTTAAAAACAATAAAAACCCTAAAAATTGATAAAAAAATAAAAAAACCCACTAAAAACACCAAAAACCCTTTAAACCACTAAAAACTTTAAAAACCTCTAAAAAACGTAAAAATCCTAAAAAATAAAAAAACCCTAAAAACCCAAAAGACCATGAAAACCCCTAAAAACTCTAAAAACCCTTTAAAACCCCTAAAAACCCTCAAAATCCCTAAAACCCTTAAAACACCTAAAATCCATAAATATCCTCAAAGTCCATTAAAATCCACAAAATTGTAAAAATTCTTAAAAACCCTAAAAACCCCCTGAGAACCATAAAAATCCATAAAAAACCTTAAAAACCCTAATAACCCATAAAAAACCTAAAAGAATAGTAAAAACTCTAAAAAACTCTTAGAACCCCTGAAAAAGATAAAAAACTATAAAAAACCTTTAAAACCCTAAAAAAATCAAAAGAAAACACTAAAAATCCGAAAAGACCCAATAACATAGAAAAACCCTAAAAACATTGAAAAACCCTAAATAACCTCAAATTCCCTAAAAATCCTAAAAAACCCTAAAAACCATAAAAATCCTTAAAAGCTCTTATAAATTATTGAAAATGCAAAAAACCCTAAAACCCCCTAAAAACAACTGAAAACAAAAAAAAACCCCTAAAAACCTTAAAAACCCAAAATACCCATAAAAACCATAAAAACCACTAAAAACTCTAAAAACTCGTAAAATCCCTAAAAATGTTAAAAACTCTAAAAAACCTAAAAACCCTAAAAACTCAAAAAAGACCTAAAACCCTGAAAACCCCTAAAAACCCATAAAAACCCTAAAAACTCCTAAAACCCCTCAAAATCCTTGAAAACACTAAAAATCATAAAAATCATAAAACCCCCTAAAAATCCATGAAAATGTATAAAAGCCTAAAAAGCCTAAAAACCCCTAAAAATCATATAAACCCATAAATACCATAAAAACCCTAAAAACCCACAAAAAACCCTAAAAACCACTAAAAACTCAAAAAACCCATTTAAAATACTAAAAACATTAAAAACTTTAAAAAACCTTAAGACCCCTAAGAACTCAAAAAAATCCTTAAAAACTTAAAAAGACTCTAAAATCCATTAAACTCCGAAAATCATTCAAAATTACTAAAAACCCAAAAAAACTAAAAACAATAAAAGTCCTAAAAAACACCTAAAAATCCATGAAAATATAAAATACTCAAAAACCCTAAAAATCCCCTTAAAACCATAAGGACCCATAAAAACCTAAAAACCCTAAAAATCTATAAAACCCTGAAAAAACCTTTAAACCTCAAAAAATATTATAAAACTATAAAAACCTTGAAAACACAAAAGAACTAAAATCCCAGAAAATCCAAAAACCCCCAAAACCCCTAAAAACCCCTAAAAACAATCAAAATTCATCAGAACCTTAAAAACCCTAAAAGAAATAAAAATCCTAAAACCCCCTAAAAATCCATGAAAACATAAAAAACCATACAAACCTTGAAAACCCCATGAAAACCATAAAACCTTCAAAACCCTAAAAGCCTAAAAAACCCCTAAAATCACTAAAAACTCTAAAAAACATAAAAACCACTAAAAACGTTAAAAAAACTCAAAAAACCTTAAAACACCTAAAAACTCAAAAAAAAACCTACAACCCTAAAAAACTCTAAAAAATAATGAAAACCTTAAAAAACCATAAAAACCCATAAAACACTAAAAAATAATAAAAAACTCTAAAACCCCTTAAAACCCCTAAAATGTTAAAAAATCTAAAAAACCTTAAATCCCTAAAAAAACTCAAAAAAAAAACCCAAAACCCCAAAACTCACTAAAACCAATAAAAATCCAAAATATCCAAAAAACCCCTAAAAAACCCTAAAAACTCCCAAAATCCCTAAAAACCCTAAAAACCCTAGAAAACATAAAAATACACAACACCCCTAAAAATCCATGAAAACGTAAAAAACCAAAAAAAAACACAGAAACCCCATGAAAACCATAAACCCCTAAAAGATTAAAACCCCAAAACCCATAAAAACCCAAAAATACTAAAAACTCTAAAATCCCTCAAAACCCTTAAAAATGAAAAATAGCTCAAGAAACCTTAAATACCTTAAAAACCCCCAAACCCCCCAGAAAACCCAGAAAACCCAAAAAGACCAGAAAAAACCCTAGAACCCTAAAACCTCAAAACGCCCTAAAAACCCTAAAACCCCTCAAAATCCCTAAAAACATAAGAAACCCAAAAAACCATAAAACACTATAAACCCAAAAAGTCCATGAAATTCTAAAAAATCCTAAAATCCTTAAAAACCCCCTGAAAACCACAAAACCCCTAAACACCCACTAAAAACCCTTAAAGCCCATAAAAATGTTAAAAAACATTAAAAACTCAAAAAAACTAAAAAACCCCAAAAATATCCAAAAATACCTGAAAAACCCTAAAACCCCCTAAAAAATCCTAAAAACCATCAAAATCCTTAACCCCTAAAAAAACCATTAAAATAATAAAAATCCTAAAAAACCCCTAAAAATATATGAAAACCTAAAAAACCCTAAGAAATATGAAAACCATAAAACCCCTAAAACCTTAAATAACCCAAAAAACCCAAAAAAACCCAAAAAAACCCAAAAAAACTACTAAAAATAGTAAAAACCCTTAAAACCCCTAAAACTATTAAAAACTCAAAAAAACCTTTAAACCCATAAAAAACTCAAAAAAGCCCTAAAATTACAAAAGGACCCAAAAAACCCTAAAAAACACTAAAAAACCCTAAAACCCTTAAATACCTTAAACGCCCTTAAAAAACCTAAAAAACCTAAAAAACCCTAAAATCCATAAAAATACAAAAATCCCCTAATAATACATGAAAATGTAAAAAACCCTAAAAACTCTGAGAATGACCAAAAAATGATAAAAACCCCTAAAATCCTAAAAAACTTTAAAAACCCATAAAAACCCAAAAACCCCACTTAAAACTCTTAAACCCCTAATTTTTTTTAGAAAACTCTAAAAAGCATTAAAACCATAAAAAATCAAAAAAACCTCTAAAACCCCAAGAAGACCCTAAAAACTTTGGAAAACCCTAAAAACGCTTTAAAAACTATAAAACCATCAAAATACCTAAAAACCTAAAAAACCTTAAAACCCATAAAAATCATTAGAAAGCTCTTAAAATCCATCTAAAAGTAAAAAAACCCTAAAACCTTGAAATACCCTTGAAAGCCATAAAACTCTATAAAACCTTACAAAACCCTAAAAAATCTAAAATACATTAAAACCCCTAAAAACTTTAAAAGACTCTAAAAACACTATAAAACCCTAAAATCTAAAAAAAAAATACTAAAAACCAAAAAAGACCCTAGAAACCCTAAAAAACCATAAAAACCCTTGAAACCCTTAAAAACCATAAACATCCTAAAAAACCGCTAAAAACAATGAAAACATAAAAAACCCTAAAAATTCTGAAAACCCCTTAAAAATCATAAAACCCCCTAAAACCATTAAAACCCTAAAACCCTATAAAAACCCTAAAAACCACTGAAAACTCTAAAAATTGTTTAAAACCCCAAAACCATTAAAAAACTCTAGAAAAATTAAAAATCCAAAAAACTCAAAAATACCCTAAAATACTGAAAGATCGTGAAGAGCCTGAAAACCCCTAAAAACTCTAAAAACCCATGAACAACCCTAAAAAACCCTCAAAATCCCTAAAATACCTAAAATCCATTAAAATTATAAAAAACCCCTAAAAATCAATGAAAATGTAAAAAAATATAAAAAACCCTGAAAACCCATGAAAACCATAAAAACCCATAAAACCTTAAAAACCCTTAAACCACTAAAAACTACAAAAACCCATAAAACCCCTAAAAATGTTAAAAAACTCTAAAAAAAATTAATAACCCAAAAATAAACTAAAAAACTCTAAAAACCCAAAAAGTCCCTAAAAACCTTAATACCCCTAAAAACCCAAGAAAACCCCTAAAACCCTCAAAATCCCTATAATCCCTAAAAACCATAAAAATCCTAAAAAACCCCTAAAAATTCATGAAAATGTAAAAAATCCTAAACACCATGAACCCCCCTGAAAACTATAAAAACCCCTAAAAACCTTAAAAACCATAAAACCCAAAAAAACCACTAAAAACTCTAAAAACCTGTAAAAACCCTAAAAATGTTAAAAAACTCTAAAAACCCTTAAAAACCCTAAAAAACCAAAACAAAAAACAAAAAACCCTAAAAGACCCCCAAAACCTCGAAAAACCTTAGAAACCCTAAAAACCTTGAATACCCCCTAACAACCATAAAATTCCCTAAAACCCCTAAAAAATACAAAAAACCATAAAAATTATAAAAAAACAGTGCAATCCATGAAAATGTAAAAAACCCTAAAAACAATAAAAACCCCTAAAAACCATAAAAAACCCTAAAACCCTCTAAAACTCTAAAAAAACTTAAACCCCCTCAAAATCACTAAAATCCCTAAAACCCCTAAAACCATAAAAATCCTAAAACCCCAAAAAAACCCATGAAAGAGTAAAAAACCCTAAAAACCTTGAAAAACAACTCAAAACCATTAAAACTCTTAAAAACATAAAAAACTATAAAAACCCATAAAACCCCTAAAACCCCATGAAAAACTCTAAAAACCCTTGAATCCCCTAAAAATGTTAAAAAACTCTAAAAAACCATAAAAATCCTAAAAACTAAAAAAAACCCAAAAAATCTAAAAAGAACCTAAATACCCTGAAAACCCTAAAAACACTAAAAAACTCTAAAAAGCCCTGAAAAACACAAAAACATTTCAAAATCCCTAAAATCCTAAAAATCCCAAAAACCATAAAAAATCTAAAAAAACCCCTAAAAATTCATAAAAACGTAAAAAACCCTAAAAACCATTAAAGGCCCCTAAAAACCATAAATCCCCTAAAAACCTTAAAAAAATTCAAAAACCCATAAAAACTCTAAAAACCCTTAAAACATTTAAAGACCCCAAAAAAACTTAAAAACCCAAAAAAACTCAAAAAAACCCCAAACCCCCAAAAAGTCACTAAAAATAATAAAACTCCTAAACCCCTGAAAACCCCTAAAACCCCTCAAAATCCCTAAAACCCCTAAAAAACATAAAAATATTTAAAAACCCCTAAAAATCTGTGAAAAAGTAAAAAACCATAAAAACTAGGAAAACCCCATTAAAACCATAAAACCCCTAAAAACCAATAAAAACCATAAAAAACTCTAAAGATCCTAAAAATGTTAAATAACACTAAAACCCCATAAAAACATAAAAATCCAAAAAGTCCCTAAAAATCCTCAAAACTCATAAAACCCTAGAAATCCATAAAAGACCATAAAAACCCTCAAAATCCCAAAAACCATAAAAACCGTAAAAATCCTAAAAAACCCAAAAATCCATGATAACATAAAAATCTCAAAAAAACCATAATAACCCCCTGAAAACTCTAAAATCCCATAAAAACCTTAAAAACCCTAAAACCTATGAAAACCATAATAAACCACTAAAAACACTAAAAACCCTGAAATACCCTAAAAAAGTTAAAAAAACTCTAAAAACCTTAAAAACCCTAAAAACCCAAAAACCATAAAAACCATAAAAACCTTCAAAATCTCTAATAAACATAAAAAACACTTAAAACATAAGAATACTAACAAACCCCTAGAATTCCTTGAAAACATAAAAACCCTAAAAATCCTAAAAAACCCCTAAAAACCGTAAAAACACTTTAAACCCCTAAAATCGTTAAAAAAACTCTAAAAACCCTTTAAACGCCTAAAAACTCAAAAAACCCTTGTCTGTTGTGTCTTTTTTTCTAATAATTTTTTTTGGTGGGGGGGGGGGGGTAGGAATATCCTGGTCTGCGTCTTCCTTGCCCTAAAAAACAGAAAAAAAATAAAAAAACCCCCCAAAACCATGAAAACCCCTAAAACCCCACTAAAACCCCTAAAACCCTAAAAACCATAAAAATCCTATAAAACCCCTAAAAATACATGAAAACATATAAAACCCTTAAAACCTTTAAAACCCCCTAAAAACCATAAAAACCTCTAAAACTTTAAAAAAAACCCTAAAAACCCATAAAAACCCAAACAAACCATTAAAAAAGTCGAAAAACCCTTAAAAGCTCTGAAAACATTAAAAACTATAAAGAACTTTAAAAACCCTAAAAAACTCAAATAAAACCTGAAAACCTAATAAAGACACAAAAAACCCTGAAAACACGAAAAACCACTAAAAAACCCCAAACCCCTCAAAACCCCTTAAAACCCCCCAAAACCCCAAAAACCCATAAAAATCCTCAAAAACAACTAAAAATCTAGGAAAACGTAAAAAACCCTAAAAATACTTTTAAACCCCTCAAAACCATAAAATCCCTCAAAACCTTAAAAAAACTAAAAATACATAAAAACATTGAAACCACTAAAAACTATAAAAACCCTTAAACCCCCTAAAAATGATAAAAAACTCTATAAAAAATTAAAACCCCAAACACCCAAAAGACCCCAAAATGCCTTAAAACCCCCAAAACCCTTAAAAAACTATAAAAACCTCCAAATCCCTAGAACTCCTAAAAAACCCCCAAAACCATAAAAATACTAAATAACTAGTAAATATCCTTGAAAACATAAAAAACTAGAAAAACCCCCAAACCCCCTAAAAACCATAAAAACATCTAAAAACATTTAAAAACACTAAAACCCCATAAAAACCCTAAAAACCCATTGAAAACTCTAAAAACCCTTTAAACCCCTAAAAATGTTAAAAAGCTCTAAAAAACATTAAAACCCTAAAAAACTCAAAAAGATTCCCAAAAACCCAAAAATACCCAAGAACCCCTAATAAACCTCAAAGTCCTTAAAACCCCTAAAAACTCTAACAATCATAAAAAACCTAAAAAAACCTAAAAATCCTTGAAAACGTAAAAAACTCTAAAAATCCTGAAAAACCCCTAAAAACCAAAAAACCTTCTAAAAGCCTAAAAAAACCCTAAAACCCAAAAAAACCTTAAAAATAATAAAAACCCTAAAACCCTAAAAAAATATAAAACCCTTATAACCCCTAAAAACATTAAAAAACTCTAAAAAACCTTGAAAGCCCTAAAAAACTCATAAAAACCCTTAAAACTCAAAATACCCAAAAAACACAAAAAAACACTAAAAACCCTGACAACCCATAAAGTCCCCTAAAACCCCTAAAAACTCTAAAAAATACTAAAAAACTAAAAACCATAAATATCATAAAACACCCTTAAAATTCCATGAAAATGAAAAAAACCCTAAAAACCCAAAAAAACACTAAAAACCATAAAAATAGCTGAAAACCATAAGAACCCAAAAAACCCAAAAAACCCATAAAAACTAGAAAAACGCACTAAAAAAATGTAAAATCCCTTAAAACCCTAAAATTTTAAAAATTCTAAAACCCTTTAAACCCCTAAAAACTCAAAAAAACACTAAAAACCCCAAAAGAACAAAAAAACCCCTAAAAACCATAAAAACCCTAAAACCCTGAAAACCTCTAAAAAACCTAAAAATTCATTAAAAACCTAAAAATCATAATAATCCTAAAACCCCCTAAAAATCCATGAAGAAATAAAAAACCAAAGATACCCTTAAAACCCCCTAAAACCCACTGAAAAATATAAAAACACTTATAAACCTTAAAAACATTAAAAACTCTAAATACCTTAAAAATACTAAACAACTAGAAAATACCTAAGAACCCAAAAGACCCTAAAAACCCTGAAAACCCTAAAACCCTCAAAATCGCTAAAACCCTAAAAAATCCTCAAAACCATAAAAATCCTAAACAACCCCTAAAAATCCATGAAAACACAAAAAACCCCAAAAAACACATAAAACCACAAAAAACCCATAAAAACCTTAAAACACCTAAAGACTCATAAGAACCATAAAATCCAATAAAAAATCTAAAAACCCCTAAAACTCCAAAAATGTTAAAAAACACTAAAACCCTTAAAAACCCTAAAAAACCCCTAAAAATTGAAAAAGGATTAAAAACCCCGAAAAAACCCTAAAAACCATCAAAATCTATAAAACCACTATAAAACCCTAAAAAACACACAAATCAAGAAAATCCCTAAAAATCCATGATAATGAAAAAAAGCCTAAAAACCCTGAAAAACCCCTAAAAACCATAAAACCCCTAAAAACCATTAAAAACCAAAAATAACCCTAAAAACGAAAATAACTCTAAAATCCTAAAAACCCCTAAAAACCCCCAAAACCCCTCAAAATCTCTAAAAACCCTAAAAACCATAAAAATTCTAAAAAACCCTTAAAATCTATGTAAACGTAAAATCTCTTAAAAACCATGAAAAAAACTAAAAACCCTAAAACCCCTAAAAACCCTCAAAATATCTAAAAATCCTAAAAACCATGAAAATCCTAAAAAGCCCCAAAAAATCCATGAAAATGTAAAAATCCCTTAAAACCATAAAAACCGCTAAAAACCATTAAAACACCTAAAAACCTTAACAACCCAAAAAAACCCAAAAAACCAATAAAAATTCTAAAAACCCTTAAAACCCCTAGAAACATTTAAAAACTCAAATAAAATACCTTAAAAACTTTAAAAAACTAAAAAAACCAAAAACCCCAAAAAACCCAAAAAACCCTTAAAAACCCCTAAACCCCTGAAAAACCCTAAACCCCATAAAATATCTAAAAACACTAAAACCCCATGAAAACCATAAAAATCCTAAAAACATTAAAAACCCAAAAAACCCCCGAAAACACTAAAAAACCACCAAAAACTCTAAAAACCCTTTAAACCCCTAAAAATGTTAAAGAACTCTAAAAAACCATAAAATCCTAAAGAACTAAAATACCCCTAAAAATATCTGAAAACCCCTAAAAACCACAAAATCCCTAAAACCCTAAAACCATAAATATCATAAAACCCCTTATAATTCCATGAAAACGTAAAGAATAATAAAAACCCAGAAACACCCCTAAAAACCATAAAACCCTTTAAAACCTTAAAAAATCCTAAAATCCATAAAAACCCTAAAAAACCACAAAAAAATATAAAAAACCATAAAACTCCTCAAAACCTTAAAACCCCTAATAAATAAAAAAACCTTTAAAAAGAAAAAAAGACACTAAGAACCCTAAAAAACCCTAAAAACCGTAAAACCCCCTAAAAACCCTAAAAACTCTAAAAAACCCTAAAAACCATAAAAATCCAAAACCCCCTAAAAATCCTTGAAAACATAAAAAACCATAAAAACCATAAAACCCCTGAAAATCATAAAAACCTGTAAAAACCATAAAGACCCTAAAAACCCATAAAAACCCAAGAACCCACTAAAAACTCTAAAAACCCTTATAACCTGAAAAAACTTTAAAAAGCTCTAAAAAACCACAAAACCCTAAAAACCCAAAATAACCCTAAACCCCAAAAGGACCTACAAACCTTTAAAACCTTAAAAACCCCTAAAACCTCTAAAAACACTCAAAATCACTAAAAACAAAAAAAACCCATAAAAACTATAAAAATTTGAAAAATCCCCTAAAAATCCATTAAAATGTAAAACACCATAAAACCCTTGAAAAAATGATGAAAACAATAAAAACCCCTAAAAATATTAGAAAACCTTAAAAACCCCTAAAAACCATTAAAAACTCTAAAAACTTTTTAAACCCCTAAAAACATTAAAAATCTAAAGAAAAAAATTATAAACCCTAAAAAACTCAAAAAACCCAAAAAACACAAAAAGAACCTAAAAACCCTAAAAACCCCTAAAAACCCCAAAAAACCCTCAAAATATCATAAAAATCATAAAAATCATAAAAACCCTAAAAACTCCTTAAGATACATAAAAACATAAAAAACCCTAAAAACCCTGAAAACCACCTAAAAATCCCCTGAAAAACATAAAAACCCCGAAAAACATTAAAAACCCTAAAATAGATAAAGACCCTAAAAACCCACTAAAAACTCATAAAACACTTAAAACTAATAAAAATGTTAAAAACTCTAAAAAACCTTAAAAACCCTAAAAAACTAAAAAACCCCTAAAACCTAAAAGAATATGAAAACCATGAAAACCCCTAAAAACCCTAAAATCCCATGAAAAACCACTAAAAATCTATGAAAATGTAAAACCCCCTAAAAACCCTATAATGGCCCTGAAAACCATAAAATCCCCTAAAACAATAAAAACCCTAAAAACCTATAAAAAGCTATAAAAACCCTAAAAAACCAATAAAAACTCTAAAAACCCTTAAAACCCCTAAAAAAGTTTAAAAACTATAAAAACCATAAAAACCCTAAAAGCTCAAAATAACCTTTAAACACCTAAAAAATCCCTAAAAACCATGAAACCCCCTAAAAACCATTAAAACACTTGAAAAACTTTAAATTCCTAGAAAATTCTTAAAACCCCTAAAAACTATAGAAATCCTCAAAAACCCCTAAAAATCCATGAAAATGTAAAAAACCCTAACCCCCGCCCACTAAAACCATAAAATCACCATAAAACATTTAAAAAACATAAAAATCATAGAAACCACTAAAAACTCTAAAAACCCTTAAAACCCCTAAAACGTTAAAAACTACCAAAACCTTAAAAACCCTAAAAAACCCAAAAAACCCATAAAAACATAAAAAGACCAAAAAAACCCTAGAAAATCTCTAAAAATAATCAAAATACCCAAAATCCCTAAAGATCCATGAAAACGTAAAAAAAACCTAACAAAAAAACCCTAAAAACCATAAACTACCCTAAAAACCATAAAAAAACTATAAAAACCCATAAAAACCATAAAAACCCACCAAAAACTATAAAAACCCTTAAAACCCATAAAAATATTAAAAATCTCAAAAAACCTTAAAAACCCAAAAAAACTCAAAAAAATCCAAAAAACCCAAAGGACCCTAAAAATCATAAAAAACCAAACCCCCCCTGAAAACCCCTAAAATACCTCAAAATCCATAAATACCCAAAAAACCATAAAAACCATTAAAATCCTAAAACCCCCTAAAAATGCAAGAAAACACAAAAATACCTAAAACCCCCCTAAAATTCCAAGAAAACCTAAAAGCACCTAAAAACCCATGTAAACCATAAAACCCCCTAAAACTATAGAAACCCTCAATATCCTAAAAACCTTAAAAAACCCATAAAAACCAATAAAACCAATAAAACCTATAAATCCAACTAAAAACTCTAAAATCCCTTTAAACCCCTAAAAACGTTAAAAACACAAAAAATCATTAAATCCCTAAAAACTCAAAAAAACCCCTAAAAACCCTTAAGGACCCAACAACTTCTAAAAACCCTAAAAACCCTCAAAATCCCTAAAACCCCTAAAAAACCCTAAAAAACATCAAAACACTAAAAACTCCTAAATATCCATGAAAACGTTAAAAACAATAAAAAACCTAAAACCCCTAAAACCCATAAAAAACCCAAAAACCAAAAAAAAACTTTAAAAATAACTAAAAACTCTAAAAACCATTTAATCCCCTAAAAACGCTAAAAAATTATAAATAACTTTAAAACCCTAAAAAACTAAAAAAACACCTCAAAACCCAAAAAGACCCTAAACCCCTAGGAAAACCCTAAAACCCCCTAAAAACCTTTAAATCCCTCAAAATCCCCAAAAACCCAAAAAAATCCTATAACCCGCTAAAAATCCATGAAAACATTAAAAAATCTAAAAACCCAAAAAAACCCCTTAAAACCCATAAAACTGCCTAAAAACATTACAAACCAATAAAAACCCCCAAAACCACTAAAAACACTAAAAACCCTTAAAACCCCTAAAAACATAAAAAATCTCTAAAAACATTTAAAAGCCCTAAAAACTCAAAAAATGTTTTAATCCCAAAAAGACCCTAAAAAACCCTGAAAAACATTAAAACCCCTCAAAATCCCAAAAAACCACAAAACCCTAAAAATAATAAAAACCTTAAAAATCCTAAAACCAATGAAAACCTTAAAAACCCCTAAAAACCATCAAAACTCTAAAAACCCTAAAAAACTCAGAAAAATCTAAAAACTATTAAACCCCATAAAAATCATAGAAAACCAAAAAAATTACTTGAAAATGTAAAACCCATGAAAACCACAAAACCCCCAAAAGCTTTAAAAACCCTAAAAACCTATAAAAACCTTAAAAACCCACTAAAAACTCTAAAAACCTATTAAACCCCTAAAAGATTTATAAACTCTAAAAAACCTTTAAACCCCTAAAAACTCAAAAAAAATCATAAAACCCACTAAAAACTCTAAAAACCCTTAAATTCCTAAAAACCTTAAAAAACTCTAAAAAACCTTAAAACGCAAAATTCTCAAAAAACTCAAAAAACTCAAAAAGACACTTAAAACCTTGAAAACCCTAAAACCCCCTAAAAAAATCTAAAAACCCTCAGAATATCTAAAACCCATAAAAACACAAAAAACAATATAAATCCTAAAAACCCCATAAAAACCAAGGAAAAATAAAAAACCCTATAACTATGAAAAGCCCGTGAAAACTATAAACCCCTAAAAACCTTAAAAACCATAAAAATCCATAAAAACCCTAAAAACCACTAAAAACTCTAAAAACCCTTTAAACATCTAAAAACATTAAAAACTCTAAAAAACCTTAAAACTTAAAAAACTCAAAAAACACTAAAAACCAAAAAAGACCCTGAAACCCAAAAAACCCCTCAAAATCCTTGAAAAACCCTAAAATCACTCAAAATCTCTAAAAACTCTAAAAACCATAAAAATCCTAAAACCCACAAAAAATCTATGAAAATGTAAAAAACCCCAAAAAACTCCATGAAAATGTAAAAAAGACCCAAAAACACCTAAAAACCCTAAAAATCCTAAAACAACAACAGAAATCTATGTACCCTTAAAACCCCAAAAAATTTTAAGAAACTCTAAAAAATCATTAAAATCCTAAAATACACAAAAATACTTAAAACCCAACGTTAAAACCCCTGAAAACACTAAAAACCTTTGAAAACCCCTAAAATCCCTCAAAATCCTTAAAATACCTAAAAAACTAAAAATCATAATAATATTAAGAAACCCATAAAAATCTATGAAAACGTAATAAACCCTAAAACCCTAAAACCACTAGAAAACCATGACAACCCATAAAACCCAAAAAAACACTAAAAATCCATAAAACCCCAAAAAACTACTAAAAACACTAAAAACCCTTAAAACACCTTAAAATGTTAAAAAATTCAAAAGCTTAAAGACCCAAAAGAATTAAAAAACCCCCTAAATGCAGGTTTGCTTTTATAGTTTCTATTACTTGTCCTTGGTTCTTGCTACTGTTGAAGGCCTGGTCATTTTGTGTTGTGTTCCTTCTAATATGATGGACTGCGGGTTTTTGAGTTGTGGCTAGATCAGTTGTGGGTTGTTATTTTTTCTTAATGTTGAGTTTGAGGAGCTGTGGATGAGTTGGAATGGGTCCAGGTGCGGGCTGCTGGAATTCATCTGGATAGGAGGAGATAGTTGCTGCATTTTTTCTTATTGTTTGCTAATTTTTGCTGGTTGTTTGTTTGAGTTGCTGCTAGTTTTTGGTTGGACCTTGACTTGCTGGATGATGAGCGACTGGAATTTGGTGATCTCGCTTAGTTGTGCTAAATGTTTCTTTGTTCTTGTGCTGGCTTTGATGAGGATTTCTGGTCGTTGCTTGTGTGTGTTGTTCTTTGGTGATTTTTGGACTGGGATGATGGAGTGCGGCTTCCCACCGTTGTCGTTCGCCTTGACTCGTGCGACCACCTCTACTCTTTCTTCCCTCCCCAACACACTGAACCCCATCTTGGTTTGGTATGATAGTGCATGTGGCAGTTTTGTGATGGTGTTGGTCGTCCAGCTCAGCGTCAAGGGCGCGTCTTAGCGGGGTGGCGGTGTTAAGAGGTGATGGCTTGTGAAGCTCAGTTTGTTGTCCTGGCTGATGGTTGCTGATCTTGGTTCAATGATGATATACAGTGCTGTTGTGGAAAGGTTATTATGGTGATGACGATATTGAGCTGATGAATGTTGAAGTTTCTGTTGATGGATAAGGTGTTGTTGGATGAGAAGCGCTGAAGCTACTGTGGTGTTTTTTCTTTTTTGATTTTTCTTTTTTTGGGTCTTTTGTGTCTTAGGTTGTAAAGGGTTTTTGTGTGTGGGTTGATTGACCCCTCCCCTCCCTTATCTGCTATTTCTTTTTTTTTCATAATAAATTCTGAGGGGGTCGGGAATAACATGGCCTCACACCTCTTCTTCCCTAAAAACTTGAAAAAACTCTAAAAACCATAAAAAACCTAAAAACAAAGACCCCCCTAAACCCCATAAAGACCGTAAAAATCCTGAAAACACTTAAAACCCCAAAAAATACATGAAAACCCCTTAAAATATCAAAATCCATGAAAATCGTAAAAGTCCCTAAAAACCATAAATTCCAAAAAACCACTAAAAATCCGTGAAAATGCAAAAAGCCCTAAAAACCTTGAAAACCCCTGAAAAATATAAAACCCCCTAAAAAATTAAAAAAAAACTTAGAAACCCATAAAAAAACCAGAAAAAACTCTAAAATCCATTAAAAACACTAAAAACGTTAAAAAACTCTAAAAAATATTAAAACCGCAAAAAAACTCAAAATCCATAAAAACCCTAAAAACCATATAAATCCACAAATACCCTAAAAATCCATTAAAATGTAAAAACCGTAAAAAACTCTAAAAACACCCTTAAAACCATGAAACCCCTAAAAACAGTAAAAAAACCCTAAAAATGAATAGATGCCCTAAAAACAACTAAAAACTCTAAAAGCCTTAAACCCCTAAAAACATTAAAAAACTCTAAAAGCCTTAAAAAAACTCAAAAAACCCTAAAAATTTGAAAAGACTCTAAAAACTTGAAAAACCAAAAAAAGACTTAAAACCCTAAAAATACTTAAAAGCCCCTAAAAACCATCAAAATCCCTAAAAACTCTAAAATCCCATAAAAATCCTAAAAAACTTCTAAAAATCCATGAAAATGTAAAAACCCTTAAAATCCCTGAAAACCCCCTGAAAACCAAAAAAGACCCTAAAATACTTCAAAACACTAAAAACCAATAAAAACACTAAAAAACAATAAAAAATATAAAAAATCTTAAAACCTCTAAAATGTTAAAAAAAATCTATAAATCCGTTAAATCTACTAAAAAAATAAAAAAACCTAAAAACACAAAAGACCCTAAAAAACCTAAAAACCCTAAAACCCCTGAAAAACCTTAAAACCCCTCAAAATCCCTAAAACCCATAAAAAACCCTAAAAACCATAAAAATCCTAAGACCCCCCTAAAAATCCATGAAAATGTTAATATCCCTAAAAACCCTGAAAACACCTTGAAAACCATAAAACCCCTAAAAACTATAAAAAATGGTAAAACCAATAAAACATTAAAAAAAACTAAAACTCACCTTTAAAACCCCTTAAGACATTAAAAAACACTACAAACCCTAAAAACCCCTAAAAACCATAAAAATCTATAAACCCTAAAAGACTCTAAAAACCATGAAAAACCCAAAAAACCGTAAAAATCCCTAAAAACCCTAAAAAACAAAAAAAGCCATAAAAATCCGTAAAAACCCATGAAAATGCAAAAAAACCCCAAAAACATTCAAAACCCCCTAAAAACCATAAAAACCCCTAAAAAGCATAAAAAACTTTAAAACCCTAAAACCACTAAAAACTCTAAAACTCCTTAAAAACCCTAAAAATGTTAAAAACTCTAAAAAACCTTAAAACCTAAAACACTAAAAAAAATCCTAAAAACCCAAAAATACCCTAAAAACCCTACAAAACATAAAAATCCAAAAACCCCCTAAAAATCCAAAAAACCACTAAAAATCCATAAAAACATAAAAAACCCTAAAGAACCTGAAAACCCCCAGAAAACCATAAAAATCCATAAAAGCCTTAAAAACCCTAAAATTCTATAAAAAACCCTAAAAACCACTAAAAACTATAAAACTACTTAAAACCCCTAAAAACTTTAAAAAAATTTAAAAAACCTTAAAAACCCAACAAAACTCCAAAAAAAATGAGAAAACCCCAAAAGACCCAAAAAAATACGGAAAACTTCTAAAAACCATAAAATCCCCTTAAAAACCCAAATACCCTAAAAATACATAAGAACCCTAAAAATCCCTAAAAACCATAAAAATCCAAAAAACCTCTAAAAATACCTAAAAGCGTAAAAACCCTGAAACCCCCTAAAAAACCATAAAAACCCCTCAAAACCTTTAAAACCCTAAAACCCATAAAAATCCTAAAAATGGCCAAAAACTCTAAAACCCCTTAAAACCCCTAAAAAGGGTAAATAAAATACCATGGATAATGCACTTTCACATAGATATTCTCCCTTATCTTTACTAGATTCTAAACTCCTTGGTTTTGAATACATTAAGGATTTATATTCCACATATACAGGTTTTGGGGAACCTTTTGGTAATTTCAAACCTAGAGTTACTTGAGAGAAGTTTTATTTGCATGATGGATTGTTATTTCAGATTTCTAAGTTTTGTATTCCCAATTTCCCTATCCATTTAATTTTACTAAAGGAGTCAAATTATGGTGGGTTAATGTGACATTTTGTTGTTGCAAAAAATTTAAGAATTATAAGTGAGCATTTTTATTAGCCTAGGATGTCCAGATATGTTGAAAAATTTGTGATAAAGTGTATTGTTTTCCATAAATCCAAATCTAAACTAAACCCACATGGATTATATCGTCCCCTCCAAATCCCCAACACCCCTTGGGAGGACATAACAATGAAATTTATTGTGGGGTTACCAAGGACCAAGAGGGTGAGAGATTCCATTTTTTTTGTGGATTGGTTTTCTAAAATGGAACATTTTATTCCTTTTCACAATACAGATGATTCCACTAACATTTCAATACTTTTATTTTAGGAAGTAGACAAACTCTATGGAATTACAAGGTTGGTTTTATTGGATCACGACACCAAATTTGTTAGTTACTTTTGGAAGTCCTTGTCGAGAAAACTGGGTACAAAGTTACTATTTTCCACTAATTTTCATCCGTAAACTGATGGGAAAACAAAGGTGGTGAATTAGAGAATATCATATCTTCTATAAAAAATTTTCATGAATAATATCAAGAATTTTAATGAGTGTTAGCCACATGTGGAATTCACATATAACATGGATAAGCATTCTATTTCTCAAAATTCTCCATTTGATTTTTTTTGTGATTTTAACCCCTTGCCCTTATTGATCTAGTTCATTTACCTTTGTAGGAAGCAAATAATATGGATGTGAAAGGGTGTGAAGAATTCATCAATAAACTCCATGAAAATGAAAGGAAAAATATCAAGCGGATGACCCAAAAATACATTGATCGTGCAAAAAAAGTTCATAAGCAAGTGTTTTTCAAACCCGATGACTTGGTTTGGATTTTTATGTGAAAGTAAATATTTCCCAAAAAGAAAAAATAAAAACTCATGCCTTAAGGAGATGAACCTTTATGAGTGCTCAAGAATATTAACAACAATGCTTACAAGATAGCTCTTCCAGGTGAGTATGGTGTAAGTGCCACTTTTTATTTTTATGATCTTTCTCTCTTTTTGGGTGTAGAGGATGAAGAGTCGAGGATGACTTCTTTTCAATAGGGGAGGGTGATGAGAACCGTGTTAAAGGCACTGAGTCAATTTCCTAGGTAGAGGAGTTGGATTTGCAAGGATCGATGATGTGAGAGATATTTAAGAGGTTGAATGCTACAAAGGGTGCCCATCTCATTTCATTAATGGTCTTATGGATCTCTCCTTGCATGGATAGACCAAATGGGCCTAGTATATCACTTATTCAAGCCCAAACACAATTTTTACAGCTTTACCCACATAGTTGCATGAATTTTGGAAGCCTTTCCCACATGGAGGGTTCTAGAATGGCATATTTTGACACCAAAGTCAAATCTACTGGGCTAGGCACTCAAAATCAAATCCGACGGGATATAGTTGGAAAGTTGTGTTTAACTTTTCCAAAAAAAATTTGGTAGACTTTATGTTTTTGAATTTAAGGGAACAAAGTAGGTTTATCCTTTAAAACTTTAGGGTATTAGACCCTTGACTATTGTATGACCCCCTTGGGTATTAATATCCACCCCCATGGCACTTGTATGGCACTCAAAATTAATATAGAGTGATTATTCTTTGTTTCTCTCTATTGTGTGAGGATTGTTCCAGTCCCCCTCATGCTGTGAAGATCGAGCCACCCCTGCATCTCACAAAAAAAATACTAAAACCCCCTGAAAACCCTAAACCCCACAAAATCAAACCCCCCTAAAAACAATTAAAATCCTAAAAAACCTTAAAATCCATGAAAATGAAAAAAACGCTAAAACCCTGAAAACCTTTGAAAACCATAAAGCCCCAAAAAATTAAAAAATCCCAAAAACCCATAAAAACACTAAAAACTACTAAAAACTCTAAAACCCCATAAAATTCCTAAAAACATTAAAAACTCTAAAAAACCTAAAAAACCTAAAAAACCTAAAAAAACTAAAAAACCCCATAAAACACCAAAAAGGTCCTAAAAAAACTGAAAACACTCAAAATAATAAAACTTCTAAAAAACCCTAAAAACCCTCAAAATCCCTAAAATCCCTAAAATCCCTAAAAACCCTAAAATCCACAAAAATCCTAAAACCCCCTAAAAATGTATGAAAATTTAAAAAACCCTAAAAAACCCTGCAAACCATAAAATCCCGTAAAACCTTAAACCCCCATAACAACCCTTAAAACCCACTAAAAACTCTAAAAAAACCTTAAAACCTCTAAAAACATTAAAAAAATCTAAAAACCTGTAGAAACCCTCAAAACTCAAGAAACCCTTGAAACCTAAAAAGACCCTAAAAAACCCTAAAACCCACTAAAAACCCTAAAACCCAAAAACCCCTAAAAATCCCTAACAACCCTAAAAAAATTCTAAAAACCCCTTAAAATCCATGAAAACATAAAAATTTGTAAAAACCCTGAAATACTCCGGAAAACCATAAAAACCTTAATATACTTCAAAACCCATAAAATCCCTAAAAACCCACTAAAAACTCTAAAAACCCTTAAAATAACTAAAAATGTTAAAAAAATATAAAAACCCTTTAAAACCTTGAAAAAGGAACCCCCCCCCCAAAAAAAAACCTTAAAACCCTAAAAAACCCGAAAATCCTAAAAACCCTCAAAATCCCTAAAATCCCTAAAAAGCCCTAAAAACTGCAAAAATCATGAAAATTTTTAAAAATCCATGAAAATTAAAAAAACACTAAAGTGCCTAAAGACACTTAAAAACCATAAAATCCCAAAAAACCAAAAAACCAAAAAACCCCATAAAAACAAAAAAAACCATTAAAAACTCTAAAAACCCTTAAACCACTAAAAACGTTAAAAAACTCTAAGAAATCATAAGACCCCTAAAAAATTTAAAAACCCTAAAAACATAAAAGTCCCTAAAAACACTAAAAAACCTAAAAACCCCTAAAAACCCTAAACCCATAAAAATCCCTAAAAACCCTAAAAACCCTAAAAACCCTAAAAACCCTAAAAACCAAAAAATCCTAAACCCCCCTAAAAACTCATGAAAACGTAAAAAGCCCTAAAAATTTGAAAAACCCATGAAAACAAAAAACCCCCTAAAAACCTTAAAAAAAACCTAAAACCTATAACACCCTAAAAACCCACTAAAAATTCTAAAAACTCTTAAAACCCCTAATAACGTTATAAAACTATAAAAAACCATAAAAATCCTAAAAAATCAAAAAATATCCTTAAAACCTAAAAAGACACTAAAAACCCTAAAACCCCCTAAAATCCCTAAAAACCTATGAAACCCCTAAAACCCCTAAAAATCCCTAAAATGTTAAAAAACTCTAAAAACTATAAATATCCTAAAAAACTTTAAAAACCCGAAAAACCAAAAAGACCCTAAAAACTCTTAAAACCCCTAAAAACTCTAAAAACCCTGAAAACCCCTAAAAACCCTCAAAATCACAAAAAACCAAAAAAAAATCCTAAAACCCATAAAAACACTAATAAAACCATAAAATTGATAAAAACGTAAGAAATTCTTAAAACCCTAAAAACTAGAAAAACCAATAAAAACAATTAAAAACCCTAAAAACCCTAAAAACCCCTAAAACCAATAAAAACTCTAAAAACCATTTAAACCCCTAAAAACGTCAAAGAACTCTAAAAACCTTAAAAAACCTAAAAACTCAAAAAAAAAACATAAAAAACCCAAAAAGATCTTGAAAACCCCTAAAAACCCTAAAACCCATGAAGAACCTTAAAAACTCTAAAACCCATAGAAACCCTAAAAAACCATAAAAACCATAAAAATTCTAAAAAACCATTAAAATCCATGAAAATGTAAAAAACCATAAAAATACTGAAGAACCCTGGAAATATATAAAACCCCCTAAAAACCTTACCCCCCAAACCCATAAAAACCACTAAAACTCTAAAAACCATTAAAACCCATTTTTTTTAAATAACTCTAAAAGACCTTAAAAACCCTAAAAACCTAAAAAGACCCTAAAAACCTCAAAACACCATAAAACCCCTAAAAACCCCTAAAAATCCCTAAAACCATGGAAAATCCTAAAAACCCTAAAAACCCTAGAAACCATAAAAATCCTAAAAAAAACCCTAAATTCCCAGAAAATGTAAAAAACCCTATAAACGCTGAAAAAACCCTAAAACTCACTAAAAACTCTAAAAATCCTAAACCACCTAAAAAGAATAAAAAAACTAAAAAAACTTTTAAAAGCCTAAAAAACTCAAAAAACCCCTAAAAATCCCAAAAGACCCCAAAAAATCCTGAAACCCCGTAAAAACCCCAAATCCCTTGAAAAACTCTCAAAATCCCTAAAACTCCTAAAAACCGTAAAAAGCATAAAAATCCTCAAAAAACCCCTAAAAATCCATGAAAGTTTAAAAAATCCTATAAACATTGAAAACCCCCTCAAAAACATAAAAACCCTTAAAAACCTTAAAAACCCATAAAAAACCCTAAAGATAACAAAAAAATCTAAAAAGCTTTAAACCCCCTAAAATGTTGAAAAACTCTAAAAAGCCTTAAAACCCTTAAAAAACTCAAAAAAAAACCCTAAACCCCAAAAGGACCCTAAAAACTTTGAAAACCCTTGAAAAACCTAAAAACCCCTGAAAAACCCAAAAATCCTTCAAAATCCCTAAAATCACTAAAAACCTTGAAAACCATAAAAACCTAAAAGCAACTAAAAATCCATGAAAATGTAAAAAAACCCAAAAACTTTGAAAAGCCCCCTCAAAAATATAAATAACCCTCAAAACATTAGAAACCCTAGAAACCAATAAAAACTTAAAAACCAATTAAAACTCTAAAAACCCTTAAACCCCAAAAAATGTTAAAAACTTCTAAAAACCCTTAAAACACCTAAAAAATAAAAAAAAGACAAAAAAACCAAAAATTACCCTAAAAAAACTGAAAATCCCTAAAATCCCTAAACAATTGAAAAACCCTAAAAACCAACAGAATACGTAGAAACCCTAAAAACCCTAATACAATAAAAATCCTATAAACCCCTAAAATTTCATGACAACGTAGCAAAACCTAAAACCTGTAAAACCCCCTGAAAACCTTAAAAATCCTAAAAACCCATAAAGTCCCTAAAAACAATAAAAAAACTCTAAAAACCCTTAAAACCCCAAAAATGTAAAAATGCTAAAAAACCTTTAAAACCCTAAAAACTCAAAAAACACAAAAAACCCAAAACCCCCCCCCAAAACCCTTATAAATCCTAAAAATCACAAAAAACACATGAAAACCCTAAAACCCATCAAAATCACTAAAAACACTAAGACAGATAAAAGTCCCAAAACCTAAAAAATCCATGAAAATTTTAAATCCCTAAAAACCCTACCCCCCCAAAATCCATAAAACCCTAAAAACTCAAAAAATAACATAAAAACCCAAAACGAGTGTAAAAACCTTAAAACCCCTCAAAACCCCTAAAACCCCTAAACCCCCTCAAAATCCATGATAACTCTGAAAAATTGTAAAAACCATAAAAATCCTTAAAAATCCATAAAAACGTAAAAAATCCTAAAAAGCATGAAAACCCCTTGAAAACCGTAAAAAATACCGAAAACCTTAAAAATCCACTGAAAACTCTAAAAACCCTTAAAACCCCCACAAATGTCAAAAACTCTAAAAACCTTATAACCACTAAAAACTCAAAAAGAAAACCCAAAAAACCCCTAAAACCACTAAAAAACCCACCAAACCCCTCAAAATCCCCAAAAACCCTAAAAACCCTAAAAAGTATAAATACCCAAAAAACCTCTGAAAATTCAAGAAAATATAAAAAAACACTTGAAACCCTAACACCGCACCAAAAAACCAAAAAACCCCTAAAAACCTTAAAAATACCTAATAAATAACTAAAAACTATAAATAGATTTAAAATCCTAAATAACCCCTAAAAATCCATAAAAACATAAAAAACTCAAAAGACCCCGAAAACCCTCTAAAAAACATAAAAACACCTAAAACCCCTAAAAATCCCAAAAAACTACAAAAAACACTAAAACCCCTTAAAACCCAATAGGACCTTAACAACCCTGAAAAACCCTAAAACTCCTAAAAACCCCTGAAAAACCCTAAAACCCCTCAAAATACCTAAAACCCCTAAAAAACCTAAAAACCATAAAAATAATAAAACCCCCTAAAAATCCATGAAAACATAAAAAAACACTAAAAACCCTCTGAAAACCATTAATACCTCTAAAATCCTTTAAAAACCCAAAGAACCCACAAAAACTATAAAAACCACTAAAAACTCTAAAAACCCTTAAAATGACTAAAAAGATTGAAAAACTCTAAAAACCCATAAAACTCTAAAAACTAAAAAAATAACCCTAAAAACCAAAACAAACCCTAAAATCCCTGAAAAAATCTAAAATCCCTAAAAACTTTCCAAAACCTAAAAAACTCAAAATCCCTAGAAACCTAAAAAACCCTAAAAACCATCAAAATCTTAAAAAACCCCAGAAAATCAATGAAAATGTAACAAACCCTAAAACCCCCAAAAAACAACTGAAAACCACAAAACCCTTAAAAACTTTAAAAAATCCAAAAAACCCAAAAAAACCCACTAAAAACTCTAAAAACCACTTAAACCCCTAAAAACGTTAAAAACACTAAAAAGGATTAAAACCCTAAATAACTCAAAAAAACCATAAAACCCCCAAAAGACCAAAAAACCATGAAAAAAACATAGAAACCCCAAAATCTGTCCTAAAACCCTCAAAATCAATAAAACCCCTAAAAACCCTAAAATTGATAAAAATCCTAAAAAACCCCTAAAAATCCATAAAAATGTAAAAACCCAACCCCCCCCCCCCCAAAAAAAAAACCGTGAAAACCATAAAACCCATAAATCCTGAAATAGTACAAAACACATAAAAACCATTAAAACCCACTAAAAACTCTAAAAACCCTTAAACCCCTAAAAAAGTTAAAAAAACTCTAAAAAACTTAAAAACTGTTTAAAAAAAATCAAAAAATACCCTAAAAACCTAAAAGACCCAAAATAACGAGAAAAACCCTAGAAACCCAAAAAAACCCTGAAAACCCTAAAAAATACTAAATATTCCAAAAACCCTAAAATCCATAAAAACTATAAATATTCTAAAAAACCCCTAAAAATAAATGAAAATGTAAAAGACCCAAAATACCCTAAAAACCCCATGAAAACCATAAAGACTCCTAAAAATTATAAAGAACACTAAACACACATAAAAACACTAAAATCCCATTAAAAACTATAAAACCCTAAAAACGTTAAATAACTCTAAAAAAACCTTAAAACCCTAAAAACTCAAAAAACCCTAAAAACCCCAAAAAACCTGAAAATCCCAAAAAACCCTAAAAACACTAAAAACCATATAAATCCTAAAGAACCCTTAAAATCCATGAAAATGTAAAAGACCATAAAAAAAATGAAAAAACCCTGAAAACCATAAAAACCACTAAAACTTAATAAAAGAACCCAAAAACCCCATAAAAATCCTAAAGACTGACTAAAAACTAAAAAACCCCCCAAAATTGCTAAAAACGTTAAAAAACTCTAAAATATCTTTAAAACCCTAAAAACTCAAAAAAAAGCCCAAAAACCCCCAAAAACCATTGAAAACCTCAAAAAAGCCTAGAACCCCTAAAAACCACAAAATCCTAAAAACCCTAAAAAAACCTAAAAACCAAAAAAATCCTAAAAACCCTAAAAATCCATGAAATTGTAGAAAACATTAAATACCCTCTAAAAACCATAAAACCCCTAAAATCTTAAAAAACCCAAAAAAAACCCCTAAAAGCTTTAAAAACTCTAAAAAAAATCATAAAACCCCAAATAAAATCAGTAAAATCCTAAAACCTCAAATAGACCCTAAAACCCCAAAAAACCTGAAAACCCATAAAACCCCTGAAAAATCCTAAAATCCCTCAAAATCCTTAAAAATAATAAAAAACCATAAAACCCATAACAATCCTAAAAAGCTGCTAAAAACCTATGAAAACGTAAAAAACCCTAAAAACCCTTAAAAATAATAAAAACCCCTAAAAACCTTAAAAACCCTAAAAACATATAAAAATACACTAAAACTGTAAAATCCCTTTAAACCCATAAAAACGTTAAAAACACTAAAAACTTTAAAATCCCTAAAAAAATAAAAAAAACATTGAAACCCCAAACGACCTTAAAAACCATGAAAAACCATAAAAACCCCTAAAAACCCTTAGAAAAAGAGAAGATGCCGCTGCTCTCGCCAGGTTCTCTCTCGTTTTTGCATTTCCCAGGAGATCCGCCTGGAACCCTTCTCGGCGGCTTCACTGATCCTCTCAAGACCTTGCGGTATGATGCAGATGCGGCGTTTGGTGTTGGGGCTTCTTGCTGGCATGGATCAGTGCTCTTGAACTTCTTCAAGCGGCTCATGGCTCACACGTTCAAGAGCTACAGAGGCATGGATGGCGCGGTTTTTTTGCGGCTGGAGGCGCATCTGTGGGCGTCGGGGTTTCTCCTCAACAGATCAGGGCTCCGGCGGTGTTTTTCGGACCTTGTTGGCTTGGCTTTGGATGGATTTTTGCAGCAGTGTGGAGCGGGCTTGACTGATCTAGAATCTGTTTCTAGGGTCTCAAGACCCGCGGATCTGATGGTGACGATCCTTGATCGGGGAGGCAAGGTTCATTTTTGAATTGCTTCGTATTATGCTGATGTCGGTATTCTGGTTTGTTGCTGCATTTTGTATACTATTTTGAACTTTGGAGGTGCTTTATGTTGTCTTGTTGGCCGCTATGATGATGATGTTTGGTTTGGTTGTGGTTTATTGCTGCTGCTGGATCATGAGTTTGTTGCAAATCGTGAGTCCTGGATTATCGTGCGTTGTGGCTTTCAATTGTCTTGTACTGCTGCGGAATTCTGGATGCTGTGGTTTGGTATTGGGTTTGGTTGCTGGTGGTGCGCTGTTAGTTGCACTACGAGGTGTGGAATGCTGCAAGCTGCTCGGGTTGAAGGATTTGGTTGCTGGTTGTTAATCTGTGACCCCTTAAGAGATGGGTTAGGAGGCTGCTGCTGGTTTCTTGGGTGGATAGGACTGGCAAGGCATGATCTGATTCATGCTATTGATGAAGGGCTTGTTATGTTGTGTTGCACTATGGGTGATGTGCTGGACTGTGGTCAACTGTGCTGTGGTTGGCATTGTTGTGTTTTGCTGCAGGTGATGATTCTTGATTGGTTGAGAGGTGGTGAAAGATGCTAGTGTTTGGTGAAGGTTGTTGTTTTGCTGAGAGGTGATGAAGGATGCTGGTTGGTGATGGTTCTATGCTGCTGGATGCTGGTTGATGTTTGGATGATGGTGGTGGCTGCTTGGCTTTGTGTGTTTTTTCTTTTTCTTTTTTTGATTTTTCTTTTTTGGGGTCTTTTGCGTCTTGGGTTGTAAAGGGTTTTTGGGTGTGGGTCATTTGACCCCTCCCCTCCCTTGTTTGTTGTGTCTCCTTTTTCTTTCTAATAAATTTTTGGGGGGGGGGGGGCGGGAATAGCCTGACCCTCGCATATTCCTTTCCCTAAAAAACCTTAAAACCCTTAAAATCCCTTAAAACCCTAAAGACCCCTAAAAACCATAAAAATCCTTAAAAACCCCTAAAAATCTATGACAACATAAAAAACCATAAAAACTCTGAAAAAACCCTTGAAAACCATAAAAAACCTAAAAACCTTAAAAAACCTAAAACCCCCAAAAAAACCACAAAAAAACTGTAAAAACCATCAAAACCCTAAAAATGTTAAAAAACACTAAAAACACTTAAACCCCCTAAAAATTCAAAAAAAATCTAAAAACCCAAAAGACCCAAAAGAACCCGAAAACCCATAAAAACCATAAAAATACCTAAAATCCCTAAAAGACCCTAAAAACTATAAAATAATAAAAACCCCATAAAATCCATGAAAATGTAAAAAAAACCCCCAAAACCCCTAAAAACCCCTAAAAACCATAAAAAACATTAAAATAGCCTAAAACCCATAAAAACCCTAAAACCCACTAAAAACACTAAAAACCCTTAAAACCCTTAAAACCCCTAAAAATGTAAGAAAATTTAAAAACCATAAAAACCCAAAAAAACTCAAAAAAACTCAAAAAACCGTAAAAGACCAAAAGACCCTAAAACCCATGATAACCCTAAAACCCCTAAAAACCTTCAAAATCTCTAAAAACCCTTGAAGACCATAAAAACCCCTAAAAAACCTTAAAACCCCCTAAAAACCCATAAAACCCTAAAAAACACTAAAAACTTTAAATTCCATTAAAACCTTGAACAACATTTGAAGACTCTTAAAACCATTAAAACCCAAAAAAACTCAAAAAAACCCAAAAGACCCTAAAACCCCCAAAAAACCCAAAAAAACCTTGAAAACCCATAAAAACACTCCAAATCCCTAAAAACACTAAACAACCCTAAAAAACATACATATCCTAATAAACCCCTAAAAATCCATGATAATGTAAAAAACCAAAAAAAAACCTTGAAACCACTTCAAACCCATAAAACATTTAAAAATCTTAGAAAATCCTAAAACCCCATAAATCCCCTAAAAACAAATAAAAACCCGAAAAACCCTTAAAACACCTAAAAACGTTAAAAAACTCTAAAAAACCTTAAAAAATCTAAAAACTAAAAAAATACCCTAAAGACAAAAAAGACCCTAAAAACTTGAACAACCCTAAGACAAATAAAAACACTTGAAAATCCATAAAATTCTCAAAATCCCTAAAAACCATAAAAACCTAGAAACCATAAAAATTATAAAAACCCTTAAAAATCCTTGAAAACGTAAAAAAACCCTGAAAACCCCCTGAAAACCATAAAAACCCTAAAAACATTAAAAAAACTTAAAAACCCATAAAAATCTAAAAAACCACTAAAAACTCAAAAACCCTTAAAACCCCTAAAAACGTTAAAAACACTAAAATCCCAAAAACCCCCTAAAAACCCTGAAAACCCCTACGAAACCCTAAAAACCCTAAAACCCCTTGAAAATACCTAAAACCCCTCAACATCCAAAACCATAAAAAACCTAAAAAAACATTAAAAATCAAAGAAAATGTAAAAAAGCCTAAAATCCCCGAATAACCACTAAAAACAAAAAACAAACCCCTAAAAACCTTAAAAATCCCTAAAACCCCATAAAATCCTAAAAAAACTAAAAACCCTTAAAACTCCTAAAAATGTTAAAAAACATTGAAAAACCTTAAAAAACCCAAAAAATCCCTGAAAAAAACATAAAACCCCCCAAAACCCTAAAAATACTAAAAACCCTCAAAATCCCTAAAAACCCTAAAAACAATAAAAACCAGAAAAAACCTAAAAGACCCCTAAAAATTCATGAAATCGTGAAAAAACCTAAAAACCCTGAAAACCACCAAAAAAACATAAAAACCCCTAAAAACATTTAAAAAACCATAAAAATCCCAAAAACCCTAAAAACAACTCAAAACTCTAAAATCCAAAAAAAACCCCTAAAAACGTTTAAATACTCTAAAAACCTTAAAACCCAAAAAATCTAAAAAAACCTAAATCCCAAAAAAGACCCTAAAACTCTGAAAACCCTAAAAACCCTAAAAAATCATAAAAACTCTCCAAATACCTAAAAACCCTAGAAAGAACACCAAAAAATCATACAGATCCTCAAAACCCCCTAAAAATCCATGATAACATAAATAACTCTAAAAACCCTGAAAAACCCTAAAAATAATAAAAACCCCTCAAAACCTTCCAAGATCCTAAAACCCCACAAAGAACAAAAAAACCATCAAAAACTCAAAAAACTTGTAAAACACCCAATAAAGTTAAAAAACTATAAAAACCTAAAAAACCCCTAAAAACTCAAAAAACCCCTAAAACCCAAAAAATCCCTAAAAACCTTGAAAACCTTAAAAACCATAAAAACCCTTAAAAAACACTAAAACCCTAAAAATCCCTAAAAACACTAAAAGTCTTAGAAATGATAAAAATCTTAATAACCCCAAAAAATCCATGAAAATGTGAAAAACCCTAAAACCCCAAAAAACTCTTGAAAACCATAAAAATCCCTAAAAACCTTAAAAAATAATAAAACCCATAAAACCCACTAAAAACTAAAAGACCATGAAAAGCTGAAAATAACTAAATAACCCAAAAATACTCTAAAAACCCTAAAAACACCTAAAAATCCTAAAAACCCTTGGAAAACCCTAAAAACCCTCAAAATCCTTAAATACCCTAAAAACCATTAAAAACCTAAAAAAACCCCTCAACATTAATGAAAACTTAAAAATCCAAAAAAACCCTAAAAGCCTTAAAAAAACCCAAAAAATCCATAAAAACCCTAAAAAACTATAAAATCTAAAAACTATTAAAACCCCTAAAAAACTCTGAAAACCTTTAAAACCCTAAAAAGATAAAAAAAAAAACCTAACCCAAAATGACCCAAAAACCCTAAAAAACCTAAATCCCCAGAAAACCCCTAAAAACCCTAAAAACCCTAAAAACCACTAAAAATACTAAAAAACCCAAAAGCCAATAAAAATACTAAAAAACACCTTTAAATCAATGAAAACTTAAACAACCCTAAAAACCTTAAAAACCCCTTGAAAACCATAAACCCCCTAAAATCATAAAAAACGTAAAACCCATAAAAACCCTAAAAACCCACTAAGAATATTAAAAACCCTTAAAACTCCTAAAGAATTAAAAAAATCTAAAAACCATAAAAAACTCAACAAAACCCCAAAACCAAAAAAGAACCTAAAAACCCTGAAAAACCCTAAAACCCTAAAAACTCTAGAAAAACCCGAAAACCCCTACAAATCCCTAAATCCCCTAAAAACCATAAAAATTATAAAAATCATAAAAACCCCTAAAAATCCATGAAAATGTAAAAAACCATAAAACTCCTAAAAACCCCCTAAAAACCAAAAAACCCCCTAAAAACCATAAAAACACTAAAACCCAAAAAAGCACTAAAACTCTAAAAAACCCTAAAACACATAAAAACCTGAAAATCTCTAAAAGACCTTAAAATCCTTAAAAAAATAAAAAATATCCTAAAAACCAAAAAGACCCAAAAACCTCTAAAATCCCGAGAAAACCCCTAAAACCCCTCAAAATTCCAAAAAACCTTAAAAACCCAAAAAACCATAAAAATCCTAAAAAACCCTTAAAAATCCATGAAAACATAAAAAATCCTAAAAACCATGAAAAACATCAGAAAACCATAAAAACTTTTAAAACCTTAAAAAACCGTAAAATCCCATAAAAATCACAAAAAAGTCTAAAAAAATTTAAACTTCTAAAAATATTAAAAAAATGTAAAAAACTTTAAACCCTAAAAAACTTAAAAAAAACTCTAAAAACCAAAAATGTCCCTAAAAAACTTGAGAACCTCTAAAAGCCCTAAAAAATCCTAAAAACCTTCAAAATCCATAAAAACCATAGAAAACATAAAAATCTAAAAAATCCCTAAAAATCCATGAAAACGTAAAAAACCCTAAATACCCCGAAACCCCCACTAAAAACCATAAAACCTTAAAAACCCTAAAAACTCATAAAGACCCTAAAAACTAGTAAAAAATCTAAAAACCCTTAAACACCTAAAAACATTTTAAAACTCTAAAAACCCTTAAACCCCGAAAAACCTTAAAAAATCTAAAAAAGCCTAAAAAAATTCATAAAACCCCAAAAAACCCAAAAAGATCATAAAAACCCTGAAAACTCCTAAAAACCCTAAAAACACTAGAAGATCCCTAAAACCATCAAAATCCCAAAAACAAAAACCATAAGAACACCCTAAAAACAATAAAATAACTAAAAACCCTTAACATCCATGAAAACGTAAATAACCTTAAAAACCATCAAAATCAAAATATCCCAAAAACCTTAAAAAAACCAAAAAACCTCGTAAAACCCCTAAAAACCATATTTGGCTCGGTGGAACTGTCTGGTGAGGGTCACCAGGAGGTCCAATATTCACTAATGAATGGAGGCAGAGTGGAGGGCCCTCCTGTAGTGACCACATGGATCATACTTCCCTTAAGCTTGCTGGCTTCTATGCAGGTGCCCTTATCTGGATGTGTTGCTGGTAAGCAGACGAAAGCAATGACTCTGCCTCTACGACGGTCTGACAGGGACTGTCTTGGGGTTGGGAATGGTAGGATGAATGGAAATGGATCACAACTCCCTATAAATGTCATGCTTGAAGCGGATGGAAGTGTACAACCGGAGATGGTCAAGGGAGGGGACATCCTGTTGAATACTACCCGACATCATCCACCTGAACTGAAGGTTAGCGAGGTGTTCGCTAGTCTGAGGGCTGATCTGGGGACCGAGTCTGGCATGCAGGTTGCCCAAGCTGTGGGTAATGGGGGTGTCTTCACCAGGTCTTTGATGAACACTCCTGACTCCCACGAACCAGTTCCGATCGCAGTGGATGCATCAGAGGTGCTCGTCCCTTTTGGGTCACATGCTGCTAAATTTGTTGAATATGGGATGATTAGGGACAATGAGGATGGGAACTCCAAATGTTTGGTTCTGAAAGACATGACTTTGGAGGACCCTAATGTGATGAAAGTACTTGTGCAAATTTTTCTATTGCAGGAGGGAATGAAACCCAAGTGTTCGATGTTTTGGGGGAGTGGCTCTGATGATGATTCTAGGATGAAATCCAAAATGGCCCAGATTTTGAAGGACAATGCCCTACTTGGATATTTTCCCTCTTTTGAGAAAGAAACCTTTGTAGGGGGGATGTCTAGGGAGAGGCTTCCACCTCCCACTTCTTGTTTAATCAATCAAGAGGACACTATTATCCCTATCCATGACAAACATGGTGATGTTGACACTACAGTCCTGAAATTAAGGAGGCCAAGGAAATACTAATCTTTCTTTTCGAGAACGGTATCTACGAGGGCTTCTAGCAAAGATTCGAAGAACTCCTCTAGCAAGGTGGGGCGGCCTTCTAAGAAGCAGCTGAATGTAGAGCAGGTGAAGTTAAGGGAGTATTACACCAACAGCTTGAATCAATATGACTCTTCTTAATGGGATCCAGCAGACACTGATGCAGCTTCCGGTTATGGTGTTGAGGGAGACCCCACAGGTGCGGACTATGATGATGATGGTGGGGAAGGCTGGTAGACCCTGTGCTGGTGTTTTTCATTGTTCTTTTCTGCTTTCTTCTCTCCTTTGGACTTGTTCTTGCTCTTTGTTTTCCTTTTTAGGCTTTGTTTTTGGGTATGGGTCGATTGACCCTGCCCCTCCTCTGTCTGTTGCGACTTTTTTCTTATTAATAAATTTTAGGGGGGTCGGGAATATCCTGGCCTCACACCTCTTTTGCCCTAAAAATGCTCTAAAAACCATTAAAACCCATAAAAACATTAAAAACTATAAAAATCCATTAAATCCCTAAAAACTAAAAAAACCTAAAATCCCAAAAGGCCATAAAAATCTTGAAACCCCCTAAAAACCCTAAAAACCTTGGAAAAATCATAAAAGCATGAAAATCCCTAAAAACCCTAAAAACCCTGAAAAACCCCTTAAAACCATAAAAACCTTAAAAATCCATAAAAACCCATAAAAACCTTAAGAATACACTAATGCTCTAAAACCCCTTAAAATCCCTAAAAAAGTTAAAAAATCTAAAGAACCTTAAAACCCATACAAAAATCAACAAAACCCTAAAACCCCCAAAATACCCTAAACCCTGAAAAATCAATAAAAACGTAAAAAACTTAAAAAACCATGAAAAAAATTGAAAACAATAAAAACCCCTAAAAAATTAAAACCCACAAAAATGCATAAAAACACTAAAAATTTAAAAACTCTAAAAAACCTTTAAACCCCTAAAAATGTTAAAAAAACTCTAAAAAACCTTAAAACACTAAAAAACTAAAAAAAACCCTAAAACCCAAAAAGACCATGAAAACCTTGAAAAATCCTAAAAAATCTTGAAAACCCCTAGAACCCCTCAAAATCCCTGAAACCCTAAAAAACCATAAAAACCATAAAATGCCTAAAAAACCTCTAAAAAACCCTAGAAACCCTTAAAACCCCCCTCAAACACCATAAAAAACCCTAAAATATTTAAAACCCCTAAAAACACATAAAAACCCTAAAAACCCACTAATAACTCTAAAAAGCATTATAAACCTTAAAAACGTTAAAAAATCTAAAAATATTCAAAACCCTAAAATACTCAAAAAAACCCCAAATCCCCAAATGATCATAAAACCCCTGAAAAACCCTGAAAACCTACCAAATCCAAAAAATAATAGAAATCCCTAAAACTCATAACCATTAGAACTTAAAAAACCCTAAAATCCCTGAAAACCCGTAAAAACCCTAAAAAACCCTAAAACCTTAAAAACCTAAAAACCCATAAAAATCCAAAAATTCACTAAAAACTCTAAAAACCCTTAAAACCCCTAAAAACATTAAAAACCCTAAAAACTCAAAAAAAAAATCTGAATACCCAAAAATCCCCATAAACCCCTCAAAATCCCTAAAAACAGTAAAGAACCTAAAACTAAAAAAATCCTAAAAATCCCCTAAAAATCAATGATATTATAAAAAACCCTAAAAACCCTAAAAAATCACTGAAATTCATAAAAACCCTTAAAAATCTTAAAAAACTATAAAACCCCATAAAAACCCTGAAAAACACTAAAAACTCAAAAAAAACCCTCAGAATCCAAAAAAACCCTAAAAACCCTAAAAACCATAAAAAAACCTAAAAATCCCAAAAAGTCCAAGAAAATGTAAAGAACCAAAAAAAATCCTGAAAACCCCCAAAAAACAATAAAAAAATTTAAAACCTTAAATCCCATAGAAACCCTTAAAACCACTAATTTTTTTAAAAACCCTTATAACCCTTAAAAACGTCAAAATAATACTAAAACCCTTAAAAATCCATGGAAGTGTCAAAATCCCTAAAAACCTTGAAAACCCCTACAAACCATAAAAAACCCTAAAAACATAAAAACTCCTAAAATCCCATTAAAACCCTAAAAAATAAAATAAACCCAAAAATCCCCAAAAGACCTAAGAACACCTAAAAACCCCTAAAAACCCAAAAAACTCTCAAAAACCTTAAAAAACCAAAATACCCCTAAAAACCAAAAAAATCCTAAAAAACCATTAAAATCCATGAAAACGTAAAAAAACCTAAAAACCCTGATAAACCCCTGAAAACCATAAAACCTCATAAAAACCTTAAAAAACACTGAAAAACCCATAAAATACTAAATAACCACTAAAAATTCTAAAGACCCTTTAAACCCCCAAAAATGTTAAAAAGTCATAAAAACCTTAAAACCCCTAAAAACTAAAAAAAAACTAAAACCCAAAAAAGAAACTAAAAATCCTTGAAAACCCCTAAAAACCATCATAATCCCTAAAATCCCTAAAAATATTAAAACCATAAAAATCCTCAAATACCACTTAAAAATCCATGAAAACATAAGAAACCCTAAAAACCCCTAAAAACCATAAAAACCCCTAAAAACTTTATTAAACACAAAAAACTTATAAAAACTCCAAAAAACAACTAAAGAAAATCAAAAAACCCTTAAAACTCCTAAAAATGTGTAAAAACTCTAAAAAGCATTAAAAACCAAAAAAGTAAAAAACCCATAAAACCCAAAAATACCCTAAAACCCAAAAAACCCCAAAAAACCCCCAAAACACCCTAAAACCCCTCGAAATCTCTAAAAAACCTAAAAAAGAAATGCAAAATCATGAAAAAGTAAATTTCCCTAAAAACCAAAAAAAACCCTAAAAACCTTAAAAACCCAAAAAAACCATAAAAACCGTAAATTCCACTAAAAATTATAAAACCCCTAAAAATGTTAAAAACTCTAAAAAAATTAAAAACCAGAAAAAACTCAAAAAACCCCACAAAACCCAAAAAGACCATATAAAACTGAAAAAAACTATAAAAACCAGAAAACCTTGAGAAAACCCTAAAACCCTCAAAAACCCTAAAACCCCCTAAACCCATAAAAAGATTAAAAAAGTGTTAAAAATATGTGAAAATGTAAAAAAGCCTAAAAACCCTGAAACCCCCTTAAAACCATAAAACCCACAAAAACCCATAAAAACCCCAAAAAACCCTAAAAATCACAAAAAACTCAAAAAACAAATAAAACCCAAAAAGTCTATAAAAACCCTAAAAACCATAAAAATCCTAAAAACCCACTAAAAATCCGTGAAAATGTAAAAAACACAAAAAACTCTGAAAAACCCCTCAAACTAATAAAAATCCATAAAAACCTTAACAAACCCTAAAACCCTAAAAACCACTAAATAAATTTAGAACCCTTAAAACCCCTAAAAGAGTTAAAAAACTCTAAAAAACCTAAAACCTTAAAAAACTCAAAAAACTCTAAAAACCAAGAAGGCAGTAAAAACCTTGAAAACCCCTAAAACCCCTAAAACCCCCTAAAACCCAAAAAAATCCCTAAAACCCCTAAAAACCCTAAAAATCCTAAAAACCCCTAATATCCATGAAAACATAAAAAACCTTGAAAACCCCCTGAAAACCATAAAACACCTAAAACCTTTAAAACCCTAAAAATCAATAAAAACCCTAAAAACACTAAAAACTATAAAAACCCCTAAAACCCTAAAATACATTTAAAAACCTAAAAACCATAAAACACCTAAAATCTCATAAAATCCTCAGAATACCTAAAAACCCTCAAACACTAAAACCATAAAAATCTTGAAAACCCCCTAAAAATTCATGAAAAGTAAAAAAAGTAGAAACACAGTGAAAACCATAAAAACCCCTAAAAACCTTAAAAAACTCTAAAACCCATAAAACCGTAAAAACTACTAAAAAATATAAAAAACCCTTAAAACCAATAAAAATTTTAAAAAATCAAGAAAAACTTCAAAACCCTAAAAACTCAAAAAAACCCCCAAAACCCCAAAAAAACCCTAAAACCCCTAAAAACCCCTAAAAACCTTAAATACCCATGAAACCCCCAAAAAACTCACAAAATCCCTAAAACCCCTAATAACCCTAAAAACCATAAAGATCTTAAAAATTCCTTAAAAATCGATGAAAACATAAAAACCATAAAAAACCCTAAAAACCATGAAAACCATAAAACCCCATAAGAACATAAAAAAATAGTAAAAACCCTAAAAAACACTTAAATCTAAAAAACCCTTTAAACCCATAAAATGTTTAAACTCTACAAAACCGTAAATACCTAAAAATTTAAAAGAGAACTAAAATGCCCAAAAGACTCTAAAAACCCCTACAAACCTGAAAACCCTCAAAATCCCTAAAAACTATAAATGTGATTATGAGGCGGAGCTTTGGGCAATGATCAAAGCAGTTCATTTTGCAAATCAATTTGGGTGGAAGTGCCTTTGGAATGAATCTGACTCAATCTTGGCAGTGGAGTCCCTCAAAAACAAATCAAGAAGGGTACCTTGGATAATTCTCCCATATTAGATTGATTTCCTCAAGGTATACCAGGACCTCACTCTAAAAAATGTGGGGTGATAAAGATCCACATTGATCTCCTTTTCCCTAAAAACCCTAAAAACCCTAAAAAACCCTAAAAACCATTTAAAATTCTACCCCCCCCAAAAAAATCCATGAAAACATAAAAAACACGAAAAACCCTATAAAATCCCGAAAAACATAAAAACCCTGAAAAAAATTAAAAATCCGAAAAAATCCTAAAAACCCTAAAAATCCAGTAAAAACTCTAAATACCCTTTAAACCCCTAAAAACATTAAAAACTCTAAAAAAACTTCAAAATCCTAAAAAATTCTAAAAAACCCTAAAAACCCAAAAAGACCCTAAAAACCTTGAAAAACCCAAAAAACTGTAAATACCCCTAGAAAATCTTAAAAACCCTCAAAATCCCTAAAAATGTAAGAAACACTAAAACCTCGAGAACCCCCCTTAAAACTATGAAACACACTAAAAAACTTCAAAAACCCTAAAAACCCATAAAAATTATAAAAAAACAGTAAAACTCAAAAAACCCATAAAACCCATAAAACCCATAAAACCCCTAAAATATTAAAAAACTCTATAAAACCCTAAAAAGCCTAAAAAAATCAATAAACCCATAAAGACCCAAAAAGACAATAAAAATCCTGAAAACCCTTTAAACCCTAAAACTCCTAAAAACCCCAAAAAACCCTCAAAATCTCTAAAAACCATAAAATATCTAAAAACCACAAAAATTCTTAAAAATATATAAATATCCATGAAAAAGTAAAAAAACCATAAAAACCTTGAATAAACCTTGAAACCATAAAAATCCCTAAAACCCTTAAAAAATTCTAAAAAACCATAAAAACCCTAAAAACCCACTAAAAATTATAAAAAAACTTGAAACCCATAAAAACATTAAAAAACTCAAAGATAACCCTAGAACCCAAAAGGATATAAAAAACATGAAAAAAATAAAAACCTAGGAAAATAAAAAAATCATCAAAATCCCAAATACCCAAAAAACACTAAAAACCATAAAAAACCTAAAACCCCCTAAAAATCCATGAAAATGTAAATAACCATAAAAACATTGGAAAAAACCTGAATACCATATAAACCCTTAAAATCCTTAAATACCCTAAAAACCCATAAAACCCCTAAAAACCAACAAAAAACTCTAAAGCCCCTTAAAACAATAAAATGATAAAAATCTCTCAAAACCCTTAAAAACCCTAAAATCTCCAAAAACCCAAAAACCCCAAAAATACCCTAAAAATCTGAAAAACCTTAAACCCCTAAAACACCTAAAACCCCTCAAAATCCCTAAAAACCCTAAAAACCCCTAAAAACTATAAAAATCCCTTAAAAATACACGAAGATGTAAAAAATCCTAAAAACTCGAGTTTCTTTGCTCTGGGTTTCGGACTTTGACGCGGTTTTGCTCTGTTGTTGGCGAGTCTGGCCTCCAATGGCTATAGTGGTTGCGATGTATTCAGATTGGCTTGATCTAGAATGGGTCGAAATCTTCTAGCAGCCGTGGATCAGGGTCGTTTTATCAGATCTATAGTTTCTACAGGCGGGTCAATGCGGTCATGGGGATCAATGACAGAGTTGGTTGCTTTGGTGTCCTGGTTCTACTTGGTGCTTCGTTTCTACGTATGGTGCGACGATCGGGTTTGGCGGCCCTGGTCAGGCCCTTCTCGATCCCGCGTTGCAGAAGGATGTTTGTTCTATGCCCTGGTTCGATCCTTTTGTCGGTTTGCGAAGCAGCCACAGGTGCGTGCTCAATCTAGTCTCTTGGCTTCATCTTCGCTCAAGTTTTTTGATGCTAGATTCAGTCGGACCTTTGGGCATTCCATGTTCTCCTACTTCTTGGTTGTGATTTTGGTTATGAAGGGTTCTGGTTTCTGGGTTTGCTGAGATGGGTTTGGCGATATTTGTGCAATTGCTGGTGGTATGCGGTTAGCTATTCTACGAGGTGTGGAATGCTGAAAGTTTTTTGGTCTGAAGACCAGGACTGCTAGTTGTTGAGCTGTGATTCCTTGTTTGACGATGGGTTAGGATGTGCTGGTTGTTGCTTTATGAGCTACAAGTTGATAGGAACTGGTCAGCATAGAGGAATGGATCCTCCTGGGGAGGACATGCTAGTTGCTGGAAATGGTGTGAATGGAGTTGCTGGTCGTTGTTTTCTGGGAGGTGATGATGGCCGCATTTGGTTGCGGTGCTCGTTCTGTGGTTTCATGCTGCTGGTTGTGATTGGATGCGATGTCGGTTTTGGTGCTGTTGGTTGCTGGGGCTGGTTGGTTTGGACGTGTTGCTGTTGCTGTGTTGCTGTGATGATTGGATGTGGTACTGCTGGATGCTAGAATGCGCTGGATGATGGAAATTGTGATGCTGGATGCTGGTTGCTGCTGAGCTGGAAGTTGTTGATGTTGTTTATGATCGTGTTGCTGCTGGATGTTGATTGCTATTTGAGTTTGAATGCTGGTTGTTGGTTAGCTGTGAGCTGCTGGATGCTGGTTGATGCTGGATGATGGTGGTGGCTGATTGGCTTTGTGTGTTTTTTCTTTTTTTGATTTTGTTTTTATTTTTTTGGGCTTGTGCAATGGATACACTGGTTACATGCTCTCCTCTGTCTGGACCACAATTAAATCCTCATATCAGGACATTATCTCCCAATCTATTTGGGCTATTTCAAGTCACTCCAATCTGAACTTTTGGCTCACTCCGTGGCTCGACTGTCCTCTACATGAAATCATGCAGGTACCTCAGGGTCGATAAAACATGTCTATCAATGATCTCAATTCCAGGCTGATGGAGCGAGATGGACTTCTACCACCACACATCATTTCCCAAATTCACCGTTACAGTTACATTGGTTCTGATACTCTCATATGGAGGCCGAATCTGATTGGTCAGCTCACTACAAGGGAGTTCTTCAATCACAAATGCCGGTAAGGCCTGGACCCCCCCCCCCCCTCATGGCTTCTGATATATTAGTGTCAATTTATTCCCCCCAGACACTTCCTCCTCCTTTGGATGATTTGGAGAAACATGCTGCCTATGCATGGTCAATTGCAAAAAGATGCATGGCAGATTGTTTCAGCCTGTAGCATCTGTTTACGAGGTGCTGAAAGTGTACAACACCTTTTTTTGGAATGCAATCTTGCGCATAGACTATGGGATCACATGTAAGACGTCTTTGGTATTCATTTACCCCCTGAAACCTTTTCCCTAAGAATGCTTTTTATTACATATTTCAGCTGCAGTGAACAACTTCACAATCTCCTTCTTGCTGCATCTGCAGCAATTGTTGCCTTCCTATTGGCTGTGAGGAATTCTGACATGTTTTGGAATAAATCATGCTCCACACATGAGGGTATTATTTCCATGCACAGTGATGTTCAAATCGCTGGGTGTATTCAATCAGGTATGATTAACAACTACTTCAATGACCTTGTTACTCTCCGCACTCTTGGTGTTCCTGGAAGGTGCAAAAAACCAATGTTGATGAAGTACATTAGATGGATTCCACCAATCCCGTCATGGATCAAAGTTAATGTTGATGGTGCGGCAACTGGTTCACCAGGCCCTTCAGGTTGTGGTGGTGTTTTCCATACCTATCGAGGTTTTATCAAGGGAATTTTCTATCATTTCATTGGGAATGGCTGCGCCTATGAGGCAGAGCTTTGGGCTATTATCAAGGCTGTTTGTTTTGCAAATCAATTTGGGTGGATGCATCTATGGATCGAATCTAACTCGATGCTTGCGGTGGAGGATCGCCAACAAAATTCAAGGAAGGTTCCATGGCGGCTCCTATCCCAATGGATTGAATGCCTTAGCTTATCCAAGAACCTGAGCATCAAGATCACTCATGCATATAGGGAGGTCAATATGGTGGCTGGTGTTCTTTCCAAGATGGCTATTGAAGAATGATGCTCACGGTGGTCATTCATTGCTCCTTTTTGCGCGTCTCATGTAGACTCTGACATGTAGGGCACTACCCGCACCCAAATGTACAAGTCCACCCTGTAATGTCTTGTACATTTTTTTATAAATTGAGGTACCAAGCTCTCCGCTTGGTCTGCGCCTTCTTTGACCTAAAAATATTTAAAATCCCATAAAAACCACAAAAATAACTAAAAAAATCCAATAACCCTCAAAACCACTAAAAACATTTAAAAACTCTAAAAACCAATAAAAACCCTAAAAAGGTAAGAAAACACTAAAAAACACAAAAGACACGAAAAATACAGAAAAACCCAAAAAACCTATGAAAAACCCTAAAAACACTAAAAATCCATAAAAACCTTGAAAACCATAAAATTCCTAAGAACCCCTAAAAATCCATGAAAAAGTAAAAAACCCTAAAAATCCAAGAAAACCCTTAAAACCATAATTTCCCATAAAAACCTAAAAAATGTAAAAACCATAAAACCACTAAAACCCCACTAAAATATTTGAATACCCTTATAGACCAACCCCTAAAAATGTTAAAAAACTCTCAAAAACCTGAAAATCCCTAAAAACACAAAAAACCCTAAAAACCCAAAAGCATCTAAAACCATGAAAACCCTTAAAAATCCCTGAAAACCCCTAAAAGACCCTCAAAATAAATCAAAAATCCTAAAAAACCCTAAAAACCAAAAAAAGTTTAAAAACCCTTAAAAATCCATTAAATATAAAGAACCCTAAAACCCCTAAAAACCATAAAAATACCTAAAACCCTTAAATACCCTTAAAACCCCACAAAAACCACAAAAACCCACTAAACACTCTAAAAACCTTAAAATCCCTAAAAACATTAAAAAATATAAAAATCCTTAAGAACCCTAAAACACATAAAAACTCTAGAACTCCTAAAAATTTTAAAAACACTTAAGACCCCTAAAAATTTTAAAAACGTTAAAAAACCTTTAATGCCCTAAAAACTGACAAACCCCTAAAAACCCAAAAAAGATCATAAAAACCATGAACAACCGTAAAAACACTTGAAAATCCCTAAAAACCCTCAAAATCCCAAAAATCCCTAAAAAACCTTAAACCCCCTAAAAATCCAAAAAAACCCTAAAAACCTTGAAAACCCCTAAAAAAGGATAAAAACTACAAAAAATCTTAAAAACCCTAAAACCTGACTAATGCTCTAAAAACCCTTTAAACCCCCAAAACAATACAATCTATAAAACACCTTAAAACCCCAAAAAACTCAAAAAACACTATAAACCCAAATAGACGCTGAAAACCCCTAAAACGATTTAAAACCCTAAAAGCCATAAAAATCCCTAAAAACCCTAAGAAACCCTAAAATCCATAAAAATCATAAAAATGCAAAAAAAATCCATAAAAACCTAAAAAAATACTAAAACCATAAATCCCCCCAAAATCCCTACCCCCCCCCCCCAAATCCCTAAAACCCTAAAATATCCTAAAAACAAGAAAAATAAAAAAAAAATCCATGAAAACGTAGAAAACCCTAAAAATCTATAAAAACCCCTGTACACCATAAAAACCTCTAGAAACCTTAAAAAAACCCTAAAACCCCAAAAAACATTAAAAACGACTAAAAATTATAAAAACATATAAAACCCCTAAAAACCTTAAAAAACTCTAAATAACCATAAAATCATTGAAAAGTAAAAAAACCCAAAAAAACTAAAAAGACCCTAAAATCCCCGAAAACCCCTAAAACCAAAAACCGTTGAAAAACCCTAAAACCCACAAAATCCCTAACAACCATAAAAACAAAAAAAATACTATAAAACCACTAAAAATCCCTGAAAACATAAAAATCCTAAAAACCTAAAAATGATGAAAACCCCCTGAAAAACATAAAAACACCTAAAACCCCCAAAAAACCTTTAAAACGTCTAAAAACTTTAAAAACCCTTAAAACCCATAAAAATGTTAAAAAAATCTAAAAAACCTTAAATAAACTCAAAAAATAAAAATATACTCTAAAAACCAAAAAAGACCCAAAAAACCCTAAAACCCCCTAAAAACCATAAAAGTCATAATACCCTTAAAACCCAGAAAAACCTAAAAAACCCTAAAAACCCTAAAAACCTCTGAAACCCCCCTGAAAACTATAAAACCCCCTAAAAACCTTAAAACCCCTAAAACCATATAAAAACCCTAAAAACTACTAAAATCTAATAAATCCCTTAAAAAACATAAAAATCTTCAAATACCACTTAAAATTCCATGAAAACATAAGAAACCCTAAAAACCCTTGAAAACCATAAATGCCCCTAAAAAATTTATAAAACACAAAAAACCTATACAAACTCCAAAAAACAAATAAAAAAAATAAAAAAACCCATTAAAACCCCTAAAAATATGTAAAAACTCTAAAAAACATTAAAACCCTAAAAAAAAGCCCCATAAAACCCCAAAATACCCTAAAACCCTGAATACCCCTAAAACCGCCAAAACACCCTAAAAGCCCTCAAAATCTCTAAAAAACCTAAAAACCCTAAAAAAGAAATAAAAATCAAGAAAAAGTAAATTTCCCTAAAAACCCTAAAAAAACCCTAAAAACCATAAAAACCCAAAAAAAACCCATAAAACCCTAAAAACCACTAAAAAGTCTAAAAATATGTAAAAACTCTAAAAAACATTAAAACCCTAAAAAAAAGCCCCATAAAACCCCAAAATACCCTAAAACCCTGAATACCCCTAAAACCCCCAAAACACCCTAAAAGCCCTCAAAATCTCTAAAAAACCTGAAAACCCTAAAAAAGAAATAAAAATCAAGAAAAAGTAAATTTCCCTAAAAACCCTAAAAAAACCCTAAAAACCATAAAAACCCAAAAAAAACCCATAAAACCCTAAAAACCACTAAAAAGTCTAAACCCCAAAAAATGTTAAAAACTCTAAAAAAACTAAAAACCAGAAAAAACTATAAAAAACCCTCAAATCCCAAAAAGATCATATAAACCCATAAAAACCATAAAAACCATAAAAACCATAAAACCACGAGAAAACCCTGAACACCCTCAAAACAATAAAAAACCCCTAAACCCATAAAAAGATTAAATAAGTCTTAAAAATCTGTGAAAATGTGAAAAACCCTAAAAACCCTGAAACCCCCCTTAAAACCATAAAACCCCCAAAAAAACCCTAAAAACCCCATAAAAATCCTAAAAACCACAAAAAACACAAAAAAACCCCTAAAAAGTCTATAAAAACCCTAAAAACCATAAAAATCCTAAAACCCCACTAAAAATCCATGAAAATGTAAAAAACACAAAAAACTCCAAAAAAACCCCTCAAACCAATAAAAATCCCTAAAAACCTTAACAAAACCTAAAACCCTAAAAACCAATAAATAAATTTAGAACCCTAAAACCCCTAAAAAAGTTAAAAAATACTAAAAACCATAAAAACCTTAAAAAACTCCAAAAACCTTGAAAGCCAAGAAGGCACTAAAAACCTTGAAAACCCCTAAAACCCATAAAACACCATAAACCTCAAAAAAATCCCTAAACCCCCTAAATAACCTAAAAATCCTAAAAACCACTAATATCCATGAAAACGTAAAAAACCCTGAAAACACCCAGAAAACCATAAAACACCTAAAAACCTTAAAAACCATAAAAATCAATAAAAACCCTAAAACCACTAAAAACTATAAAAACCACAAAAACCCTAAAATACATTAAAAACCAAAAGACCATAAAACACCTCAACCCCCATAAAATTATCTGAATCCCTAAAAACCCTCAAAACACTAAAAACATAAAAATCTTGAAAACCCCCTATAAATTCATGAAAAATCAAAAAAAATAGAAACACCCTGAAAACCATAAAACCCCTAAAAACCTTAAAAAATCCAAAAACCCATAAAAACCTTAAAAACTACTAAAAAAATATAAAAACCATTAAAACCCCTGAAAAAGTTAAAAAAATTCAAGAAAAACATAAAAACCCTAAAAACTCAAAAAGCCCCTAAAACCTCAAAAATACCCTAAAAACCCTGAAAACCCCTAAAACCCTAAAAAACCCAGAAATCCTATAAAAACCCCCAAAATCCTAAAAAATCTCTAAAAATCGATGAAAACATAAAAAACACAAAAAAACCCTAAAGAACTTTGAAAACCATAAAACCCCGTAAGAACATAAAAACATAATAAAAACCCTAAAAACCACTTAAATCTCAAAAAACCCTTAAAACCCCTAAAATGTTAAAACTCTACAAAACCTTAAATACCTAAAAAATTAAAAAAGCACTAAAATGACCAAAAGACCCAAAAAACCCTTACAAACCTTGAAAACCCTCAAAATCCCTAAAATCTCTAAGTGTGATTATGAGGTGGAGCTTTGGGCAATGATCAAAGCAGTTCATTTTGAGAATCAATTTGGGTGGAAGTGCCTTTGGAATGAATCTGACCCGATCTTGGCGGTGGAGGCCCTCAAAAACAAATCAAGAAGGCTACCTTGGATAATTCTCCCACATTAGATTTATTGCCTAAAGGTATACCAGGACCTCACTCTAAAAAATGTGGGGTCACAAAGGACCACATTGATTTCCTTTTCCCTAAAAAACCTAAAAACCCTAAAAACCATTTAAAATCCTAAAACCCCCTAAAAAACCAAGAAAACATAAAAAACACTAAAAACCTTAAAAAAACATGAAAAACATAAAAATCATGAAAAAACTTAAAAATAAAAAAACCATAAAACCCTAAAAATCCAGTAAAAACTCTAAACTCTTTAAACCCCTAAAAACATTAAAAACTCGAAAAAACCTTCAAAATACTAAAAAATTCAAAAAAACCCTAAAACCCTGAAAATCCCTAAAAACTGTAAATACCCCTAAAAATATTAAAAACCCTCAAAATCCCTAAAAACCATAAAAATCCAAAAAAACCCACAAAAATACCTGAAAATGTAAGAAACACTAAAACCTCGAGAACCCCCCGGAAAACCATGAAACGCCCTAAAAAAAATCAAAAACCCTAAAAACCCATAAAATTCTAAAAAACCACTAAAACTCTAAAAACCCATAAAACCCCTAAAACCACTAAAATGTTAAAAAACTCTATAAAACCCTAAAATGCCGAAAAAACTCAAAAAAACCATAAATACCCAAAAATACAATAAAAACCATGAAATCCCTTTAAACCCTAAAACTCTTAAAAACCCCTAAAACCCCTCAAAATCTCCAAAAATCCTAAAATATCTAAAAACCACAAAAATCCTAAAAAATACCTAATTATCCATGAAGACGTATGAAACCATAAAAACCTTGAAAAAACCATGAAACCATAAAAATCATTTAAACCCTAAAAACCCACTAAAAATTCTAAAAATACTTAAAACCCATAACAACATTAAAAACTAAAAGAAAACCCTAGAACCCAAAAGGACATAATAAACTTGAAAAACGCTAAAAACATAGGAAAATAAAAAAATCATCAAAATCCAAAAAAACCCAAAAAACACTAAAAATCATAAAAAACCTAAAACCCCCTAAAAATACATGAAAACGTGAAAAACCGTAAAAACCTTGAAAAAAACCTGAATACCATTAAAACCATAAAAACCTTAAATACCCTAAAAACCCATGAAATCCCTAAAAAACCCATAAAAACACTAAAACCCCTTAAACCTGTAAAAATGATAAAAATCTCTCAAAAACCTTAAAAACCCTAAAAAACCCTAAAAACTCAAAAAAACATAAAACCCCAAAATTACCCTAAAAACCCTGAAAAACCTTAAACCCCTGAAAATACCTAAAAACCCTCAAAATCCCTAAAAACCCTAAAAACCCTTAAAAACTATAAAAATCCTAAAAATCCCTTAAAAATACATGAAGACGTAAAAAATCCTAAAAACTATGAAAAACAACTAAAACCCTTAAAAACCCTAATACAATAAAATTCCTAAGAGACCCCTAAAATCCATGAAATCGTAAAAACACCGGAAAACCCCTGAAAACCCAAAAAACCCCTAAAAGACTTAAAAACCATAAAACCCCATAAAAACCCTAAAACCCATTAAAAATTATAAAAACCGTTAAAGCTCATAAAAACTTAAAAAAACTCTAAAGAAGCTTAGAAACCTTAAAAACTCAAAAAAACCCTCTAAAACCCAAAAAGACTCTAAAAAACATAAAACCCCCTAAAAACCCTAAAAACCTTTGAAAACCCCTGAAAATCGTAAAGATCCCTAAAACCCCTAAAAATCCATGCAAACGTAAAAAATCCTAAAAACCCCTGAAAACCGAAAAACACCTAAAAACCTTGAAAACCCTAAATATCTATAAAATCCCTAAAAACCCACTATAAACTCTGAAAACCCTTAAAATACATAAATTTTTTAAAAAACTTTAAAAAACCTTAAAACCCTAAGAAACTCAAAACACCTCTAAAACTCCAAAAAGACCATAAAAACTCTAAAAACCCTAAGAACCCTGAAAACCCTAAACCCCATAAAAACCCGTAAAACCCCTCAAAACCATAAAACCCATAAAAAATAAAAAACTTTAAACACCCTAAAAATCCATGAAAATTTAAAAACCCCTAAAAACCATAAAACACCCTAAAACTGTAAAAACCCATAAATCCACTAAAAAATCTAAAAACCATTTAAAAATATAAATACTTTATAAGACTCTAAAAAACCATAAAAACCCTAAAAAACTTTAAAAACCCCTAAAAACTGAAAACACCCATCAAATTCTGAAACCATAAAAACCCAAAAACCCTTGAAAACTCCTAAAACCCTACAAAACCCTAAAAATCATAAAAATCATAAAAAACCCTAAAACTGCATGAAAACATAAAAAACCCTAAAAACCCATGAAACCATAAAAACCCTTAAAATCCTTAAAAAACCATAAAACCCCATAAAAATCCTAAAAGCCACTAAAAACTTCAAAACCCCTAAAAATGTTTAAAAAACACTTAAAACCCTTTAAACCCTAAAAACTCAAAAAAAAACCCCTAAAACCCACAAAAGACCCTAAAACCCTGAAACCCCCAAACCCTAAAACCCCTTAAAATCCCAATAAACCTACAGAATCCCTAAAAACCCCATTAACCCCTAAAGACAATATAATTCCTAAAGACCACAAAAAATATATGAAAACATAAAAAACCCTAAAATCCCAAAAAACCCCTTGAAAACCATAGCAACCCTAAAAATCTTAAAAACCATAAAAACCTATAAAACCCCTAAAAGCACTAGAAACCCCCCTTAAAACCTCTAAAATATCAAAAACCCCTAAAAGAATAAAAAAATTAAAAAATCCATAAAATCCATGAAAATGTAAAAACACTAAAAACCTTGAAAACCCCCTCAAACCCATAGAAACTCCTAAAACATTAAAACATCTTAAAACCTAAAAAACCACTACAACTCTAAAAACCCTTAAATCCCTTACAAACATTATAAAACTCTATAAACCTTATAAACTATAAAAAACTCAAAAAAATCCCTAGAAACCCATGAGAGCGTAAAAAGACTGAAAACCCATAAAAACTCGTAAAACCCTTAAAAAACCCTAAGAACCCTAAAAAACCCTAAAAATCCTAAAACCCCTAAAAGTCTTAAAAAACCCTAAATCCTCATAAAACCCTAAAAACTCTAAAAATCCTTTAAAGTCCAAAAAACCTTACAAAAATCCAAAAACCTTAAAAACCATAAAAAACTAAAAAACCAAAAAAACCCAAAATCTCAAAGACCCTAAAAAACATGAAAGACCCTAAAATCCCTGATAACCCTAAAAACCCTCAAAATTATGAAAACCCCTAAAAACCCATAAAAACCAAAAAAATCTAACTAAAACCCATAAAAATCAATGAAAATGTAAAAAATCCTATAAACCCTAGAAACCCACTAAAAACCATAAAACCCACTAAAAAATTAAAAACCTCAAAACCCATAAAACCCCTAAAAACTACTAAAACTCTAAAAACCCTTAAAGGCCCTAAAATGTTAAAAACTCTAAAAACTCTAAAAAACTCAAAAAAACTCTAAAATCCCAAAGAGACACTGAAAAACTCGAACACACATAAAAACCATTGAAAAAATCCTAAAACCCCTCAACATCTCTAAAAACCCATAAAACCTTAAAAAACCATAAAAATCCTATAAAACGCATAAAAATCCATGAAAATGTAAAAACCCTAAAACCCCCTAAAAACCATAAACCCCCCTAAAAACCTTAAAAAACCCAAAACACTGATAAAAATGCTAAAAACCCACTGAAAACATTAAAAATGGTTAAAACCCATAAAAATGTTAAAAACCTCTAAAAAAAATAAAAACCCTAAAAAAATCAAAAAAAATCTGAAAAAACCCAAAAGACTCCATAAACGACTAAAAAAACCTAAAAATCCCTAGAAACCCTAAAATTGTAAAAATCATAAAAATCCTAAAAACCCCTCAAAACCCATAAAAATAAACCCCCCACCTAAAAAAAGCTCTAAAAACTTAAAAACCCCTAAAAAACTTTAAAACCCCTAAAAAACTTTAAAAACTCTTTAAACCCCTAAAAAATGTTAAAAAAACTCAAAAAACCTTTAAAACCCCAAAAAACTCAAAAATACCCTAAAACACTATGAAACACTAAAAACCCCAAAAACTACTAAAACTCCTAAAAACCATAAAACCCCATAATACTCTCAAAAAACCCCTAAAAATGTTGAAAGTCTCCAAAAAACTTCAAAAACCCTAAAAAACTCAAAAATAACCCTCTAAAACCCCAAAAGACACTAAAATCCCTAAAAACTTCTAAAAACCTATAAAACCCCATAATACTCTCAACATACCTTAAACCACTAAAAACCCAAAAAACCATAAAAATCCTAAAAAAGCCTAAAAATCTACGAAAACGTAAAAATCCCTAAAAACCCAAAAAATCCCAAGAAAACCAAAAAAACCCAAAAAATTATTAGAAAATACTAAAAAACCATAAAACTCTAAAAATCCAATAAAAAATCTAAAACCCTTATAACCGCTAAAAATGTTAAAAAACTCTAAAAACCTTAAAACTCTAAAAGACTTAAAAAAATCCTAAAAACCCCAAAAGACCCCAAAAACCCTGAAACCCCTAAAAACCCCTAAAAAAACTAAAACACCTAAAAACCCCTAAAAACACTAAAAATCCCAATAAATTATAAAAAAACCTAAAAACAAAAAAAAACCAAAAGGCCCCTAATAATCCATGAAAGCTTAAAAAACCATAAAAAACCCTGAAAACCCCAAAATAACCATAAAATCCACTAAAAACCCATAAAACCCTAAAAACCACTAAAAACACTAAAAACCTTTAAAACCCCCAAAAACCTTAAAAAGAACTAAAAAACCTTAAAAACTCAAAAATCCCCTAAAAACACAAGAGACACTAAAAACTTTGAAAAATTCTAAAAACCATAAACATCCTAAATAACCCCCAAAAATCAATGAAAACATAAAAACCCTATACACCCTGAAAATAATAAATACACCTAAAAACCCTAAAAAAACCATAAACCCCCCAAAACTACTAAAAACTCTAAAAAATATTAAACCCCCCCCAAATATTAAAATCCTGTAAAAAACCTTAAAAACCCTAAAAAACAAAAAACCTTGAAAACCCAAAAAGATCCTAAATAATAAAAAAATCAAAAAAACCTATGAAAACCCCTAAAACCCTCAAAATACCTAAAAATACAAAACCATAAAAATCCTAAAAACCCTAAAATCCATGATAATGTAAAACCCCTAAAAACCCTGAAATACCCCAGAGATCCATAAAACCCCCTAAAACCTTAGAAAACCCTAAAACCCCATAAAAACCATAAAACCACTAAAAACTCTAAAAGCCCTCAAAATCCCTCAAAATATTAAAAACTCTTAAAAACCTTTAAAACCCTAAAATCCATGAAAAACAGTAAAAACCCTAAAAACCGCTTAAAACCCTAAAAACCCTGAAAACCCTAAAACCCCTCAAAATTCCTAAAACCCTAAAAACCATTAAAAAACTAAAAACCCCGAAACCCACTAAAAAACCCTAAAAACCATGAAAACACTAAAACCCCTCAAAATGCCTAAAACCCTAAAAACCATAGAAATCCTAAAAAACCCATAAAAATAATGAAAATGTAAAAAACCCTGAAAACCATAAAACCCCTAAAAGCATTACAAAACCCTAAAATCCCATTGAAACCATAAAAACCCATGAAAAACATTACAAACCCACAAATCCCTAAACATGTTAAAAAAATCTAAAAAAACCATAGAAACCCTAAAAATTCAAAAAAAAACCCAATAACCAAAGAAGACCTTAAAACCCTAAAAACCCTAAAACCCTAAAACCCTAAAACTCCCTGAAAACCCCTAAAAATCCCTAAAACCCCTAAAAACCCTAAAGCCATAAAAATCCTAAAAAACCCCTCAAAGTCCATGAAAACATAAAAAACCCTAAAACCCCCAAAAACTCCTAAAAACCATAAAATTCCCTAAAAACCTAAAAAAAACTAAAAATCCATAAAATCCAAAAAAACCAGTAAAAAAATCTAAAAACCCTTAAAAATATAAAAACATTAAAAAACTCTAAAAACCCATAAAACCACAAAAAACTCAAAAAAAACTAAAAAGGAAAAAAATAGCCTAATAAACCTTGAAAAATAATAAAAATCCTAAAACCCTAAAATTCCTAAAGACCCTAAAAAACATAAAAATCCAAAAAACCCCTAAAATTCCATGAAATTGAAAAAAAACTAAAAGCCCTGAAAACTCGATGAGAACCGTAAAAACTCCTAAAAACCATAAAAACCCTAAACACCCATAAAATTCGTTAATAACCAATAAAAACTCTAAAAAACCTCAAAACCCATAAAAAATTTAAAAACTCTAAAAAACCTTAAAACCATAAAAAACTCAAAAAGCCCAAAAATCCCCAAAGACCATAAAAACCACAAAGAACCCTAACAACCCTAAAAACCTTTGAAAACCCCTAAAAACCCTCAATATTCGTAAAAACCATAAAAAACCTAAAAAACCCCAAAAAATATAAGAAAAAAAAACCTTAAAACCCTATAAACACATAAATACCATAAACCCCCCTAAAAACCTTAAAAATCCTAAAAACCCATAAAACCCTAAAAACCCACTGAAAACTCCAAAAAACCTTTAAACCCCAAAAAATGTTAAAAAACCTTAAAAATCTTAAAAGAAATAATAAACCCCCTAAAAACCAAAAAGGCCCCAAAACCCTAAAAACCCTTAAAATCCCTAAAAACCTAAAAATAACCTAGAAACCGTAAAAATCCAAGAAAATCCCTAAAAATCCATTAAAACCTAAAATACCCTAAAAATGATGAAAAACCAATGAAAACCATAAACCCCCCTAAAACCGTTAAAAACACTAAAACCCATAAAAACTCTAAAAACCCACTAAAAAATATAAAAACCATTAAAAATCCTAAAAATTTTTCCTTACAAAAATAAAACCCTAAAAATGTTAAGGAGCTCTAAAAAATATTAAAACCCTAAAAAACAAAAAAAATCAATAAAGGACACTAAAAACCCTAAAAAACACTAAAAACCCAAAAGCCCCCAAAAGCCCCAAAAAAACTTCAAACCCTTCAAAATCCCAAAAACCCCTAAGACTACAAAAATCCTAAAACCCTCTAAATATCAATGAAAACCTTAAAAACTCTAAAACCCTTGAAAACCCCCTGAAAAACAAAAAAAAACACTAAAAACCTTAAAAATCCTTAAATCCCCATAAAAACACTAAAAACCAATAAAAACTATAAAAACCCTTAAAACCCATAAAAATGTTAAAAAAAATCTAAAATCCCTAAAATCCAAAAAAACTGTAAAAACCAAAAGAGACCCTAAAACCATGAAAAACCCTAAAAACATTTGAAAAAACCTAAAACCCCCCAAAATCCTTAAAAACCATAAAACAATAAAAAAGCCTAAAACCAAAATGACCCTAGAACCCCTAAAAATCCATGAAAATGTAAAAACACTGAAAAACCCCTGAAAAGCATAAAACACCCTAATACCTTAAAACCCCTAAAAACCAATAAAAACCCGAAAAAATCACAAAATACTCAAAACACCCTTTAAAACCATAAAAACGTAAAAAACTCTAAAAAACCTTAAAACCCCTTAAAACTCAAAAAAAACACGAAGAAACCGAAAAGATCCTAAATACCACAAAAACCATAGAAACCCTAAAACACCAAAAAATCCCTAAAACCCCTCAAAACCCCTAAAAACCTTCAAACACTGAAAACCCCCAAAAACCCGAAAACCCCCTAAAAACCATAAAAACCATAAAAACCATAAAAAACCATAAAAAACCCCTAAAAACCATAAAAACCATAAAAACCATAAAAACCATAAAACCCTTAAAACCTTAAAAACCAAAAAAACTACTAAAAACTCTACAAACCCTTGAAAACCCTAAAAATGTTAAAAAACTCTAAAAACCATTAAACACCCTAAAAACTCTAAAACCCCCTTAAAACCCAAAAAGACCCTAAAACCCCTAAAAACCCGAAAAATCTTTGAAAACTCTTCAAAATCCTTAAAAATCCCAAGTACCCTAAAAACCATAAAAATACTAAAAATCTCCAAAAATCCATGAAAACTTAAAAACACATAAAAACCCTGAAAAACCCCTGAAAACCATAAAACCCAGAAAAAACCCTAAAAAAATAAAAAACCCTAAAAACCACTAAAACGCTAAAAACCCTTAAAACACCTAAAAATGTTAAAAAACTCTAAAAACCTTAAAAACCCTAAAAATTTAAATAAAAACCCTAAATCGCCTAAAAGTTCCTAAAAACCCTGAAAAACCCTAAAACCACTAAAAGCCCTTGAAAACACCTAAAACCCCTCAAAATCCCAAAAAACCATAAAAAACACTAACAACCATAAAAATACTAAAAAACCATTAAAATCCATGAAAAGATAAAAAACCTTAAAAACTGTGAAACCCCCCGAAAAAGCATAAAACCCCCTAAAAACCCTAAAAAACCATAAAAATTCTAAAATCCCACTAAAAACTCTAAAACCCATTAAAACCCCTAAAATCATTACAAACACAAAGAAACCTTTAAACCATAAAATCTCAAAACAAATCTCTAAAACCCCCCAAAAAACCCTAATACCCTCAAAACACCTGAAAAACCTATAAAACCCTCAAAATCCCAAAAAACCAAAAAACCATAAAAATCCTAAATTCCCATAAAAACCTTTAAACCCGGTAAAATCTCTAAAACCCCCTAAAAACGTTATAAAACTCTAAAAACCATAAAATCCCTAAAAAACAAAAAAAACCCTAAAAACCCAAAAGGAATCTAAAAACCCCAAAAGCGCCTTAAAACCCCCAAAATCACGAAAAACCCTAAAAACCCTAAAACCGTAAAAAACCTAAGAAACCCCAAAAAACATATGAAAATGTAAAAAATCATAAAAACTTGGAAAAACCCCTAAAAAACAAAAAACCACTAAAAACCTTTAAAAAACATAAAAACCCATAAAACCTCGAAAAAAACTAAAAACTCTAACAACCCTTTAAAACCCTTAAAAATTAAAAAACTCTATAAAATCTTAAATCCCCTAAAAATTCGAAAAATACCCTTAAACCCAAAAAACCGAAAAAACCTAAAAACCATTGAAAATCCCAAAACCCCGCAAAATCCCTAAAAACCATAAAAAATCATAAAAACCATAAAAATATTAAAAAACTCCTAAAAATCCATAAAAACGTAAAAAATCACTAAAAATACTAAAAAATCCCTTAAAAACATCTAAACCCATAAAAACCCTAAAACCACTAAAAACTCTAAAACAGCTTAACTGAAAATGGTTTAAAAACCTAAAAAACCCTAAAAACTGAAAAAAAAACCCCCTAAAAACCCCAAATACCCTAAAAAACTTGAAAAACCTAAAACCCCCTAAAAAACCCAAAAAACCTCAAATTCCCTAAAAAACCTAAAAACCCTAAAAACAAAAAAAAATCCTAAAAAACCCCTAAAAAACCATGAAAATGTAAAAACCCTGAAAATCCCTTGAAAACCATAAAACCCCTAAAAATATTTAAAATCCCATAAAAACTGCAAAAATAACTAAAAAATCCAATAACCCTCAAAACCACTAAAAACATTAAAAAACTCTAAAAACCCATTACACCCTAAAAAATTAAAAAAACACTAAAAAACACAAAAGATATGAAAAATCCATAAAAACCCAAAAAACCTATGAAAAACCCTAAAAACACTTAAAATTCATAAAAACCTTGAAAACCATAAAAATCCTAAGAACCCCTAAAAATCCATGAAAATGTAAAAAACCCTAAAAATCCAAAAAACCCCTCAAAACCATAAATTCCCCTAAAAACCTTAAAAATTGTAAAAACCATAAAACCACTAAAAACCTACTAAAATATATAAATTCCCTTACAACCTAAAAGATCCTCAAAATCAATCAAAAATCTTCAAAAACCCTAAAAACCAAAAAAAGTCTAAAAACCCATAAAAATACATTAAATATAAAGAACCCTAAAAACCCAGAAACCATAAAAATCCCTAAAACCCTCATATACCCTTAAAACCCCACAAAACCCAAAAAACCCACCAAACACTCTAAAAACTTAAAAATCCCCAAAAACATTAAAAAATATAAAAAAGACTTAAGAACCCTAAAAAACTCAAAAAAAAATCCTAGAAACCCAAAATACCCTAAAAACCTGAAAACCCTTAAAAACCCGAAAAACTCATGAAAGACCCAAAAAATCCTTAAAATCCCTAACAACCTTTAAAAACTATAAAAATCATAAAAAACCACTAAGAATCCATGAACACGCAGAAAAACCCTAAAAACCCTGAAAAACACCTGAAAACCATAAAACCCCATAAAAACCTTAAAATCCCAAAAAACCCAAAAAATTCTTAAAACGCACTAAAAACTCTAAAAACCCTTCAAACCCCTAAAATTTTGAAAAAACGCTAAAAAACTCCAAAAACCAAAAAAAACATGAAAAAAATCATAAAAACCCAAAAGGACCCTAAAAACCCAGAAAAACCTTAAAATCCCTAAAAACCCTAGATAAAACCTAAAAACCCTCAAAATCCTCAAAAACCCTAAAAACCTAAAATCTTGAAAACCCCCAAAAAACCCTAAAACCCCTAAAAACCTTAAATACCCTAAAACACATAAAAACCCTTGAACTCCTAAAAATTACAAAAACACTTAAGAACCCTAAAAATTTTAAAATCACTAAAAAAACTTTAGTGCCTTAAAAACTGAAAAAACCCTAAAAACCCAAAAAGACCCTAAAAACCCTGAAATACCCTAAAACCCCTTGAAAATCCCTAAAAATCCTAAAAATCCCAAAAAAACCTAAAATACCTTAAACCCCATAAAAATAAACCCCCCCCAAATCCATGAAGACATAAAAACCCTAAAAACCTTAAAAACCCCTCAAAAACGATAAAAACTACAAAAAACCTTAAAAACTTTAAAACCCGACTACTGCTCTAAAAACCCTTATAACCCCAAAAAACAATAAAATCTCTAAAACCTCTAAAAACTCAAACGGATATAAGATGCCACCGCTCTCGCCTGGATCTCGTCTCTCGCGGCGATCGCTTCTCCCCCCTGGATGTTTCATCTCGTTCTCGCTCAGAGATGCAGATGGGGCCTCTGCCTCTTCGAGCTCGAGGTGGAATCAAAAGCTTATTGGCTGCGGTGATCTTTGGTGGTGCGATGTGATTCTGGAAGGTTTCGATTTGGCGGCGTGTCACTTTTCAGAGATGATTTGGATTGGTTCGTCTCTTGCAGCGGTTTGGCTCGAGCCTGATAAATCTAGAAACCTATTTTGGGTTTCTTCCATGGTTGTGTGCTTGGGAGGGTTCTGGAGGGGCTGGGCATACATCGTAGGCTTTGGCGTGGTTTGGTGGATGTTGTCTTCCTCCCTTGTCGATTTTCTCTATCTTGATTTCCCTGATATGCAACGCTTCAGATCTACAGAGGTATGGGCCAGATCCGATCTTTTCTTGGTGCGGTGGTGCACTGCCATGGAGGAGCCTCTCAGATCTGGGATTTTCGTTGTGCGGCGCTCTTGGTGGCTCCCGGTTCCTTCGACGGCTTCTTCTCCCGAGCGGTGGTGTGAAGAGGCTTGGCCTCGGTGCTTCTGGTTATTGTGCAGTGGGTCTTTCCTGATCCTTGAAGCTGTGTGGAGAGCTATTGATTTGGTTCGGCTCGGTCTGCCAGGCAATGGTGCGGAGTTCTCATCCTGGATCTCAACGCAGTGGAAGGTTCTTTTCTAGATTTCGTTTTTGTGGTATGATCTAGTTGCTGGTCTGGACAAGTGCTGCATTATGGGTTCTTTGTTGGGATATGGTAGTTGTTTCACGGATTGTGTCGGGATTGGTTTGGTGCTGGTTTTTAGTTCTTCTTTGAGGTATTGGATGTTGTCTGCTCTTGGCGTGCGAGTTATGTGGTGCTTGTGGTGGACCTTCTTGGTAGGGAGGTGTTGTCTACTAGTTTTTGTGAAAAAGGATGATGGCTTCTATATGGATGTGAGCTTTGGTCACTGGTGGTTGTGTGCTTTTGGTGATGATGGTTATGTGCTGTTGGTGGTAGCTTATTTTGGTATGAAGGTGCAGGATTCTGGTCTTTGTGAGATTGGATGTTGGTTGCTGCTTGGTGGTGAGCTGTTGAATGCTGGTGGTGGTGAGGCTTGTGACCTTAATGCTGGTGATTCTGTGCTGTTGGATGCTGGTGGTTCTGAATGCTGGAAGCTGCTTGGATGGGAGGTGCTGAAGATGTTGTGTTTGCATTACTGCCGGTTGCTGATTGTCTGTGAGCTGCTGGATGCTGGTTGATGCTGGAGGATGGTGGTGGCTGCTTGGCTTTGTGTGTTTTTTCTTTTTCTTCTTGTTTTTTATCTTTCTTTTTTTGGGTCTTTTGTATCTTGGGTTGTAAAGGGTTTTTGGGTGTGGTTCATTTGACCCCTCCCCACCCTTGTCTGCTGTGTCTCTTTTTATTTCTAATAAATTTGGGGGGGCTGGGAATAGCCCGAGCCTCGCATCTTCCTTGCCCTAAAATGTTAAAAACTAAAAAAACCATAAAACCCTAAAAAACTCAAAAAACCTGTAAAAACATAAAAAGACAAACCCCCCCAGAAAATCCATAAAAAATATTAAAATCCCAAAACCCCCTAAAGATCCATAAAAACATAGAAAAACCAAACCCAAAAAACCCCTAAAAACCATAAACCCCCTAAAAACCATAAAAACCATTAAAAACCAGAAAAACCCATAAAAACCATAAAAACCCACTAAAAACTATAAAAACCCATAAAAATATTAAAAATCTCTAAAAACCTTAAAAATCCAAAAAAAAATCAAAAAAAAATCCTTAAAACCCAAAGGACCGTAAAAAGCATGAAGAACCCAAAAAAACCCAAAAACCCCTAAAAGCCCTCAAAATCCACAAATACCCAAAAAAAACCCTAAAAACCATTAAAATCCTAAACCCCCCTAATAATCCAAGAAAACGTAAAAACACCTAAAACTCCCCTAACAATCCAAGAAAATGTAAAAACACCTAAAAACCCATGTAAACCACAAAACCCCTAAAAACCATAGAAACCCTCAATATCCCTAAAAACCCTAAAAAACCTATAATTCATAAAAATCCTAAAAACCCCTAAAAATCCCTAAAAACATAAAAACCACTAAGATCCTAAAAAAACCCTAAAAACCATAAACACTCCTGAAAAATTTTAAAAACCCTAAAAAACTGAAAAACCCTAAAAATTCACAAAAAACTCTAAAAACCCTTAAAACCCTAAATAAATCTAAAAAAATCTAAGAGACCTTAAAAACCCTAAAAACTCAACAAAAACCACTAAAACCCCCTAAAAATTTATGATAGTATAAAAAACCTTAAAAAGCCTAAAACCCCCTGAAAACCATAAAAACACTTAAAACCCATTAAAAACTTAAAAACCATAAAAAACCTTAAAACCCCATAAAAATAATAAAAACCTACTAAAAACTCTAAAAATCCTTTAAATCCCTAAAAATGTTAAAAACACGAAAAAACCATAAAAAACCTAAAATATTAAAAAAACATGAAAAACCAAAAAAAAAACTAAAAACCCTAAAAAAACCCTAAAACCCCTAAAAATCCCTGAAAACACAAAAAACCTCAAAATCCATAAAAACTATAAAAAACCTAAAATCATAAAAATCATAAAAAGCCCTTTAAAATTCAAGAAAGCATAAAAAAACCAAAAAACCTTGAAATCCCCTTGAAAACCATAAAACCCATAAAAATATTAAAAGTACATAAAAGCATTCAAAGACCACAAAATACTCAGAATCTCTTAATACCGTTAAAAACTTTAAAAAACTAAAAAATGCATAAAAATTCTGAAAAACTCAAAAAATCCCAAAAACCTTGAAAACCCCTAAACACCTCAAAAGCACTAAAAACCCTGAAAACCTTAAAACCATAAAAATCTGAAACACCCCCTAAAAATCCATGAAAATGTAAAAAACCCTTAAAGCCATAAAAATTCATTAAAGACCCTAAAAAAATAAGAAACCACAAAAACCCATAAAAACTCCAAAAACCCAAAAAACCCCTAAAATTGTAAATAAATTCTGAAAAAATTAAAAACTCAAAAAATCCAAAAATTCCCTAAAAACCCCAAAAACCCTAAAATCTGTAAAAACCCTTAAAAACCCCTAAAACCAATCAAAATCCATAAAAACTCTAAATACATAAAAACCCATAAAAATAAAAATAAAAACCTCTTAGAAATCAATGAAAACATAAAAAACTCAAAGAACCTGAAAAATCACCTAAAAACCATAAAACTCCCTAAAAACCTTAAAAACCCAAAAAACCCAAAATACCATAAAACCTACTAAAAACTATAAAATCCCTTAAAACATAAAAAAATGTTAAAATTCCTTAAAAAACATTAAAACCCTAAAAAATCAAAAAACTCTAAAAACCCAAAAGACCCTCAAAACCCTGAAATCACCTAAAACCCCTAAAAATCCCTAAAAACCCTAAAATACAAAAATACCAAAAAACCCAAAAAACACCTGAAAACCATAAAAACCCCTAAAAACCTTAAAAACCCTAAAAACCCATAAAATCCCTAAAAACCACTAAAAACTCTAAAAACCCAAAGAAACTCAAAAAAACACTAAAAACCCAAAAAGACCCTAAAACCCTATAAAACCATAAAATCACCATAAAACATTAAAAAACATAAAAATCCATAGAAACTCTAAAAAACTCTAAAAACTCTAAAAACCCTTTAAACCCCTAAAATGTTAAAATCTAAAAAAACCTTAAAAACCCTAAAAAACTAAAAAAAAACATGTAAAAACATAAAAAGACCACCCCCCCAGAAAATCCATAAAAACCTTAAAATTCCAAAACACCCTAAAGATCCATAAAAACGTAAAAAAAAAACAAACCAAAAAAAACCCTAAAAACCATAAACCCCCTAAAAACCTTAAAAACCCATAAAACCATAAAAAACCCATAAAAACCCTAAAAACCCACTAAAAACTATAAAAACCCTTAAAACCCATAAAAATATTAAAAATCTATAAAACCCTTTAAAATCCAAAAAAACTCAAAAAAATCCTAAAAACTCAAAGGACCGTAAAAAGCTTGAAGAAAGTAAAAAAACCCCGAAAAACCCTAAAAGCCCTCAAAATCCAAAAATACTCAAAAAAACCATAAAAACCATTAAAATCCTAAACCCCCCTAAAAATCCAAGAAAATGTAAAAACACCTAAAACCCCCCTAAAAATCCAAGAAAATGTAAAAACACCTAAAAACCCATGTAAACCATAAAACCCCTAAAAACCATAGAAACCCTTAATATCCCTAAAAACCCTAGAAAATGCTAAATGTCATAAAAATCCTAAAACAGCCTAAAAATCCCTAAAAACATAAAAACCCTAAGATCCAGAAAAAACCCTAAAACCATAAAAACTTCTGAAAATTTTTAAAAACCCTAAAAAACCGCAAAAACCCTAAAAAATCACAAAAAACTCTAAAAACCCTTAAAACCCTAAAAAAAATCTAAAAAAATCTACAAAACCATAAAAACCCTACAAACTCAACAAAAAACACTAAAACCGCCTAAAAGTTTTTGATAATATAAAAAATCCTAAAAAGCCTAAACCCCCTGAAAACCATAAAAACATTAAAAACCATAAAAAAAACCTTAAAACCCCAAAAAATAATAAAAACCTACTAAAAACTCTAAAAATCCTTTAAACCCCTAAAAATGTTAAAAACACAAAAAAACCATAAAAACCCTAAAATATTAAAAAAACCTGAAAAACCAAAAAAAAACTAAAAATCCTAAAAAACCATAAAATCCCTAAAAACCCCTGAAAACACTAAAAACCTCAAAATACCTAAAAACTATAAATAAAACTAAAATCATAAAAATCATAAAAAGCCCTTGAAAATCCATAAAAACATAAAAAAACCTAAAAACCTTGAAATCCCCTTGAAAACCCTAAAACCCATAAAAATATTAAAAGTACATAAAAACATTAAAAGACCACAAAATACTCAGAATCCCTTAAGACCGCTAAAAACTTAAAAAAACTACAAAAATGCATAAAAACCCTAAAAAACTCAAAAAAAAACCTAAAAACCCTTGAAAACCCCTAAACCCCTCAAAATCACTAAAAATCCTAAAAACCTAAAAACCATAAAAATCTGAAAAAAACACCTAAAAATCCATGATAATGTAAAAAACCCTTAAAGCTATAAAAATTAATTAAAGACCCTAAAAACAATATGAAACCAAAAAAACCCATAAAAACTCTAAATACCCAAAACCCCCCTAAAATTGTTAATAAATTTTGAAAAAATTAAAAACTCAAAAAACCCAAAAATACCCTAAACACCCCCAAAACCCTAAAATCTGTAAAAACACTTAAAAACCCCTAAAACCCCTCAAAATCCGTAAAAAAACTAAATACCTTAAAACCCATAAAAATAAAAAAACCTCTTAGAAATCCATGAAAACATAAAAAACCCAAAGAACCCGAAAAATCACATGAAAACCATAAAACTCCTGAAAAACCTTAAAAACCCTAAAAACACATAAAAACCCAAAAACCCACTGATAAATCTAAAATCCCATAAAACCTCAAAAAATGTTAAAATTCGTTAAAAAATCTTAATACCCAAAAAAACTCACAAAACTCTAAAAACCCAAAAGACCCTCAAAACCCTCAAAACCCCTAAAACCCCTAAAACCCCTAGAAATCCCTAAAAAACCTAAAAAACCTAAATACCAAAAAAACCTTGAAAACACCCAGAAAACCATAAAACCCCCTAAAGACCTTAAAAACCCTAAAACCCCCTAAAAACCCTAAAAACCACTAAAAACTCTAAAAACCCAAAGAAACTCAAAAAAAAACACTAAAAACCCAAAAGACCCTAAAAACCCTATAAAACCACAAAATCACCATAAAACATAAAAAAACATAAAAAAACCATAGTAACCCTAAAAAACACTAAAAACTCTAAAAACCCTTAAAACTAATAAGAAATTAAAAACTAAAAAGACCTTGAAAACCCTAAAAAACTCATAAAACATATAAAAACATAAAAAGACCAACCCCCCCCCAGAAAATCCATAAAAAACCTTAAAATCCCAAACCCCCTAAAGATCCATAAAAATGTAAAAAACCAAACCCAAAAAAACCCCTAAAAACCATTAACCCCCTAAAAACCATAAAAACCCTTAAAAACCATAAAAAACCCATAAAAATCCTAAAAACCCTAAAAACCCACTAAAAACTATAAAAACCCTTAAAAACCCATAAAAATATTAAAAATATCTAAAAACCATAAAAATCCAAAAAAACTCAAAAAAAAATCCTAAAAACCCAAAGGATCGTAAAAAGCTTAAAGAACCCAAAAAACCCTGAAAACCCCTAAAATCCCTCAAAATCCACAAATACCCAAAAAACACTAAAAACCATTAAAATCCTAACCCCCCTTAAAATCCAAGAAAATGTAAAAACACCTAAAAACCACATAAAAATCCAAGAAAATGTAAAAACACCTAAAAACCACCTAAAAATCCAAGAAAATGTAAAAACACCTAAAAACCCATGTAAACCAAAAACCCCTAAAAACCATAGAAACCCTCAATATCACTAAAAACCCTAGAAAACCCTAAAATCCAAAAAAAATCCTAAAAATCCCTAAAAATCCCTAAAAACGTAAAAACCCCTAAGATCCCGAAAAAACCCCTAAAAACCATAAAAACTCATGAAAATTTTTAAAAACCCTATAAAACCGAAAAAACCCTAAAAAATCACAAAAAACTCTAAAAACCCTTAAAACCCTAAAAAAATCTAAAAAAATCTAAAAAACCTTAAAAACCCTAAAAACTCAACAAAAAACACTAAAACCCCTAAAAATTTATGATAATATAAAAAACCCTAAACGCCTAAAATCCCCCTGAAAACCATAAAAACACTTAAAAACCATAAAAACATTAAAAACCATAAAAAAACTTTAAAACCCCATAAAAATAATAACAACCTACTAAAAACTCTAAAAATATTTTAAACCACTAAAAATGTTAAAAACACGAAAAAACCATAAAAACCATAAAATATTAAAAAAAATATGAAAAACCCAAAAAAACCCTATAAAACCCTAAAATCCCTAAAAACCCGTGAAAACACTAAAAACCCCAAAATCCCTAAAAACTATAAAAAAACCTAAAATCATAAAATTCATAAAAATCCCTTGAAAATCCATGAAAACATAAAAAAACATAAAAACCTTAAAATTACCTTGAAAACCATAAAACCCATAAAAATATTAAAAGTACATAAAAACATTAAAAGACCACAAAATACTCAAAATCCCTTAAGACCGCTAAAAACTTTAAAAAACTACAAAATGCATAAAAACCCTAAAAAACTCAAAAAATCCTAAAAACCCTTGAAAACCCCTAAACCCCTCAAAATCACTAAAACCCCTAAAAACCTTAAAACCATAAAAATAAAAATAAACCCTAAAAATCCATGAAAATGTAAAAAACCCTTAATGTCCTAAAAATTCATTAAAGACCCTAAAAACAATAAGAAACCACAAAACCCATAAAAACTCTAAAACCCCCTAAAACCCCTAAAATTGTTAATAAATTATGAAAAAATTAAAAACTCAAAAAATACAAAATTACCCTAAAAACCCCCAAAACCCTAAAATCTGTAAAAACCCTTAAAAACCCCTAAAACCCCTCAAAATCTGTAAATACCCTAAAAACCTAAAAACCCATAAAAATAAAAAAAAACCTCTTAGAAATCCATGAAAACATAAAAACCCCAAAGAACCCGAAAAATCACCTGAAAACCATAAAACTCCCTAAAAACCTTAAAAACCCTAAAACCCCATAAAAACCCTAAAACCCACTAAAAACTCTAAAATCCCTTAAAACCTCAAAAATGTTAAAATTCGTTAAAAAATCTTAAAACCCTAAAAAACCCACAAAACTCTAAAAACCCAAAAGACCCTCAAAACCATGAAAACCCCATAAAAACCCTAAAAACCCCTAAAAATCCCTAAAAACCCTAGAAAACCTAAATACCAAAAAACCCTGAAAACCCCCTGAAACCCATAAAAACCCCTAAAAATCTTAAAAACCCTAAAAACCCATAAAATCAATAAAAACCACTAAAAACTCTAAAAACCCAAAGAAACTTAAAAAAACACTAAAAACCCAAAAAGACCCTAAAACCCCTATAAAACCATAAAATCACCATAAAACATTAAAAAACATAAAAAACCAAAGAGGCCATAAAAAACACTAAAAACTCTAAAAACCCTTAAAACCCCTAAAATGTTAAAAACTAAAAAAACCTTAAAAACCCTAAAAAAATAAAAATACCTGTAAAAACATAAAAGACCAAAATACCCCTCCAGAAAATCCATTAAAAACCTTAAAAATCCCCAAACCCCTGAAGATCTATAAAATCGTAAAAAAACCAAACCCAAAAACCTCTAAAAACCATAAAAAACCCATAAAACCCCTAAAAACCCACTAAAAACTATAAAAACCCTTAAAACCCATAAAAATATTAAAAATCTCTAAAAACCTTAAAAATAAAAAAAAACTCAAAAAATTCCTAAAAACCCAAAGGACCGTAAAAAGCTTGAAGAACCCAAAAAACACCGAAAAACCCTAAAAGCCCTCAAAATCCATAAATACCCAAAAAACCCAAAAAACCATTAAAATACTAACCCCCCCTAAAAGTCCAAGAAAATGTAAAAAATCCTAACCCCCCCTAAAAATCCAAGAAAATGTAAAAAGTCCTAAAAACCCAGGTAAACCATAAAACCCCTAAAAACCATAGAAACCCAAAATATCCCTAAAAACCCTAAAAAACCCTAAAAGTCCTAAAAAACCTAAAAAAAACTAAAAATCCCTAAAAACATAAAAACCCTAAGACCCTAAAAAAACCCTAAAAAACATAAAAACTCCTGAAAAATTTTAAATACCCTAAAAAACTGCAAAAACCCTAAAAAATCACAAAAAACTCTAAAACCCCTTAAAAACCAAAAAAATATAAAAAAATATAAAAAACCTTAAAACCCCTAAAAACTCAACAAAAAACACTAAAACCCCCTAGAAATTTATGATAATATAAAAAACCCTAAAATGCCTAAAACCCCCCAAAAAACCATAAAAACACTTAAAAACCATAAAAACCTTAAAAAAACCTTAAAACACCATAAAAATAATAAAAAACTACTAAAAACTCTAAAAATCCTTTAAACCCCTAAAAATGTTAAAAACACGAAAAAACCCTAAAAAACCTAAAATATTAAAAAAACTTGAAAAACCATAAAAAAACTAAAAACCCTAAAAAACACCAAACCCCTAAAAACACTAAAACCCTCAAAATACCTAAAAACTATAAAAAACATAAAATCATAAAAATCATAAAACTCCTTGAAATTACATGAAAACATAAAAAACCTAAAAACCTTGAATTCCCCTTGAAAACCATAAAACCCATAAAAATATTAAAAGTACATAAAAACATTAAAAGTCCACAAAATACTCAGAATCCCTTAAGACTGCTAAAAACATTAAAAAACTAAAAAAATGCATAAAAACCCTGAAAACCATAAAACCATAAAAATCCGAAAAAACCCCTAAAACTCCATGAAAATTTAAAAAACCATTAAATCCATAAAAATTCATTAAAGACCCTAAAACAATAAGAAACCACAAAACCCCATAAAAACTCTAAAAACCCAAACCCCCTAAAATTGTTAATAAATTCTGGAAAAATTAAAAACTCAAAAAACCCAAAAATACCCTAAAAACCATGAAAACCCTAAAATCTCTAAAAACCCTTAAAATCTCCTAAAACCCCTCAAAATCCGTAAAACCCCTAAAAACATTAAAACCCATAAAAATCAGAAAAAACACTTAGAAATCCATAAAAACATAAAAAACCCAAAGAACCCGAAAAATCACATGAAAACCATAAAACTCCCTAAAAACCATAAAAACCCTAAAAACCCATAAAAACCCTAAAACCCACTAAAAACTCAAAAATCCCTTAAAACCTCAAAAAATGTTAAAATCATTAAAAAATCGTTAAACCCTAAAAAAATCACAAAACTCTAAAAACCCAAAATACCCTCAAAACCCTGAAAACCCCTAAAACCCCTAAAAATTCCTAAAAACACTAAAAAACCTAAATACCAAAAAAACCCTGAAAAACCCCTGAAAACCATAAAAACCCCTAAAAACCCATAAAATCCCTAAAAACCACTAAAAACTCTAAAAACCCAAAGAAACTCAAAAAAACATTAAAAACCCAAAAAGACCCTAAAAACCCTAAAAATCCCTAACATCCCTAAACCTTATAAAACCCCATAAAAACCCTCAAAATATTTAGAAAACATAAAAAACCCCCAAATCCATAAAATTCCTACAGAACCCTAAAAATCCATGAAATTGTAAAAAACCTCAAAAACCCTGAAAAACTCCTAAAAACCATAAACCCCTAAAAACCTTAAAACCCCATAAAAACTAAGAAAAAACCCTAAAAACCACTAAAATATCAAAAAACCCTTTAAATCCCTAAAAATTTTAAAAACACTAAAAATCCTTTAAAACCCTATAAAACTAAAAAAAAACCCCTAAAACCCAAAAGACCCTAAAACCCTGAAAAACCCTAAAATCCCTAAACCTCTCAAAAACAATAAAAAGCCTCAAAATCTCTAAAAACACTAAAACCCTAAATACCAAAAAATCCTAAAAAACCCCTAAAAATCAATGAAAACTTAAAAAATGGTAAAAACTCCCCAAAACCTTTGAAAGAACAAAAATCCCCTAAAAAAATTAAAAACCCCAAAATCCATAAAACCCCTAAAGACACTAAAAACACAAAAAATACTTAAACCTATTAAAACTTAAAAAAAACTCTAAAAAACCATCAAGAAACCTAAAAATTCCAAAAAAACCATAAAACCCCCAAAAGACCCTAAAACCCTAAAAATCCTAAAATCCATGAAAACCCTTAAAACCCTCAAAATCCCTAAAAAACTAAAAAACCCTAAAAACAATAAAAATATTAAAAACCCCTAAAAATCCATGGAAAATTAAAAAACCATAAAACCCCAAAAAACCATAAAAACCCCTAAAAACCATAAAAAACCCTAAAACCCCATAAAAAACTTAAAACCCACTAAAACATTAAAAACCATTAAAACCACAAAAAATGTTAAAAAACTATGAAAACACTTAGAAACCCTAAAACTAAAAATAATGCTAAAAACCCAAAAGACCCTAAAAACCCTAAAAAACACTAAAACCCTAAAAACCTAGGAAAAACACAAAACCCCCTTAAAATCCATAAAAACCCTAAAAACCCCAAAAAACCACAAAAATCATAAAAAACCATTAAAATCCCATGAAAAGGTAAAAAAACATTAAAAGACCCTTAAAATATCTAAAAACTATAAAACCCCTTCAAACCATAAAAATCTTAGAACCCCATAAAAACCCTACAAACCACTAAAAATCTAAAAACTCTTAAAACCCCTAAAAATGTTAAAAAATCTCTAAGAAACCTTAAAATCCCTAAAAAATAAAAAAACCCTAAAAATCGAAAAGGACACAAAAAACCTTGAAATTCCCTAAAACCTTAAAAACTCTGAAAAAACCTAAAATCCCACAAAATCCCTAAAAACCCCAAACAAGCCAAAAAACCAAAAAACTATAAAAATCATAAAAACCCCTAAAAATCCATGAAAACATAAAAAACTCAAAAACCCTTGAAAACACCTTTAAAACCATAAAAAATCTTAAAAAACTAAAAAACACTAAAAACCCTAAAACCCTAAAAACCCACTAAAAACTTTAAAATCCCTTAAAACCCCTAAAAACATTAAAAACCCTAAAAAACCCTGAAATTTTCTAAAACCCTAAAAACTCTGAAAAACCCTAAAATCCCACAAAATCCCTAAAAACCCTAAAAAACCCTAAAACCATAAAAATAATAAAAACCCCTAAAAATCCACGAAAACATAAAAAACTCAAAAACCCTTGAAAACCCATTGAAAACCATAAAAAACCTTAAAAAACTTTAAAAACACTAAAAACCCTAAAACCCTAGAAACCCACTAAAAACTATAAAAGCCCCTAAAACCCCTGAAAACATTAAAAACTCAAAAAAACCTTAAAACACTAAAAAAAACCCTAAAAACCCAAAAAGACCCAAAGAACCTAGAAAACCCAGAAAAACCATGAAAATCCTAAAACCCACCAAAAATCCATGAAAATTTAAAATACCCTAAAACCCCGGAAAAACCCTGAAAACTATAGAACCCCTAAAGACATTAAAAAACCCTGAAAACCCATAAAACCAGTAAAAACTCTAAAAACCATTAAAACTCCTAAAAATGTTAAAAATATCTAAAAACCCTTAAAAACGCCAACAAACTAAAAAAACACAAAAAACCTAAATAGGCCCTCAAAACCCCAAAAAACACTAAAAACCTTAAAACCCCCTAAATACCCCTAAGAATCCTAAAAATCCCAAAGACCCCTAAAAAACACTTAAAACCATAAAAACCCTAAAACCCCCTAAAAATCCAAGTAAATGTAAAAAACCTTAAAAACCTTGAAAAACCACTGAAACCCCTAAAAATTATAAAAAATAACCCAAAAATAGACACAAAACCAACTAAGAACTATTAATGCCCTTAAAACCCAAAAAACATTAGATACTCTAAACACCATTAAAAACCCTAAAATCTCAAAAAAGACCTAAAACCCCAAAAGACCATAAAACCCATGAGAACCCCTAAAAAACCTAAAAACCTTAAAAACCCTAAAAATACTAAAAAACCTCAAAATCCCTAAAAACCCTAACAAAACCTAAATGCCATAAAAATCCTAAAAAACCATGAAAACATTAAAACCCTAAAAACCCATTGAAAACCATAAAACCCCATAAATACCTTAAAAACCCTAAAAATCCTAAAAACCATTAAAAACTCTAAGATCCCATAAAACCCCTAAAAATGTTCAAATACACTAAAAACCTTAACATCCCTAAAAAACACAAAAAAAAACACTAAAATCCCCCAAAGACACTAAAAACCCAGAAAAATCCTAAAAACCCCTGAAAAATATCAATACCCCTCAAGATCCATAAAAAACCTAAAAATCTCTAAAAACCATAAAAATCCTAAAAACCCTTAATATACATGAAAACATAAAAAACCCTTAAAACCTTGGAAAAACCTATGTAAAACAAAAAAATCCTAAAAACCTTAAACCCACACCCCCACCAAAACCCATAAAAATCCTAAAAAACCACTAAAAACTATAAAACCCCTTAAAATCCCTAAAAATCTCAAAAACACTAAAAACCCCTAAAATCCTTAAAACCCTTGAAAAATAATAAAACCATTAAAATCCCTAAAACTCCAAAAAACCCATGAAAATGTAAAAAACCCTGAAAATGATGAAATACCCATGAGAACCATAAAACCCCCTAAAAACCTTAAAACCCCTAAAAACCCCAAAAAATCGTAAAAACTACTAAAAATTCTAAAAACCCTCAAAACCCTTAGAAAGTTAAAAACTCTAAAAACCTTAAAACCTTTAAAACACTAAAAAACTCTAAAACACCTTAAAACCCCTCAAAAAATATAAAGAACCTTGAAAATCCCTAAACACCCTCAAAATCCTAAAAAACCCCTAAAAACCCAGAAAACCCAAAAAACCATAAAAATCACAAAACACCCCTAAAAATCCATGAAAACATAAAAAATCAGAAAAAGTTTAAAAAGACCCCAAAACCATAAAACCCCTAAAAACCTTAAAAACCGTAAAAACTATAAAAACCCTAAAAACCACTAAAAACTCTAAAAACCCTTCAAACCACTAAAAATTATAAAAATAACCTTGAAACCCCTAAAAACCTAAAAAACCAAGAAAACCCCAAAAGTCCCTAAAACCCTAAAAACCCTAAAACCTGCTGAAATCAGAAAAAAACCAAAAAAACTCTAAAATCCCCCCAAAAACCATCAAAACCCCCAAAATCCTTGAAAAATTCCTAAAAACCCTAAAAGACCACTAAAAACTCTAAAAATACTTAAAACTCTAAAAATGTTAAAAAACTCAAAAAACACATAAAAACTCAAAAAAGCCCCCCTAAAAACCCAAAAGACCCTAAAAACCCTGAAAACCCATAACAACCCAAAAGAACCCAAAGAACCCTTAAAAACACTAAAAACACTCAAAATCTTTAAAAATATGAAAACCCCTAAAAACCATAAATATCTTAAAAAACCTAACAAGTCTATGAAAATTTAAAATACCCTAAAAACCATTAAAAATCCCTAAAATCCATAAAACACCTAAAAACAAAAACCCAAAACCCATAAAAACCCAAAGATACGACTAAAAACTAAAAACCCCCTCAAAACACTTAAAATTTTTTAGAAACTCTAAAAATCCTTAAAAACTAAAAAAAATCAAAAAAACCCTAAACAACCCAAAAATAACTTAAAAACCATGAAAATCCTTAAAAACACTAAAAAACCACAAAAATCCTTAAAAAACCCTAAAAATCCATGAAAACGTAAAAAACACTAAACCCTGAAAAAACCGTAAAAAAATAAAAAAAAACCCTAAAACCCCATAAAAACCCTAAAAAACACTAAAAACTCTAAAAAACCTTAAAACCCTAAAACATTAAAAAAATCTAAAAAACCCTAAAAGTTCAAAAATTCTTAAAAAACCAAAAAGACCCTAAAAACCTAGAAAATCCCTAAATACTATAAAAACCCTGAAAAACCATAAAACCCCTTAAAGTACCTAAAACCCCAAAAAACCACGAAAATCATAAAAACCCTTAAAATTCATGAAAACGAAAAAAACCCTAAAACCCCTAGAAAACCATAAAACCCCCTAAAAGCCTTAAGAACACCTAAAAACTCATAAAAGCCCTAAAACACACAAAAATATCTAAAAGCTCTTAAGACCCATAAAAACCTTAAAAACCCATAAAAACTCAAAAAAAATCTGAACCCCAAAAAACCCCTAAAAACCTTGATAACCCCTAAAATCCCTAAAAACCTGGAAATCCATGAAAACCCCTAAACCCCCTCAAAAACCCCAAAACAATAAAAAACACTAAAAACCATAAAAATTCTAAATAAACCCTAAAAATCAATGAAAGCTTAAAAAACCTAAAAACCCTGAAAAACTAAAAAACGAAAAAGTCCCCTAAAAACCTTAAAAACCCTAAAATCCCATTAAAACCCTAAAAACTACTAAAACTATGAAAATCATTTAATCACCTAAATCATTAAAAAAATCTAAAAATCCTTTAAATCCTTAAAGGCTAAAAAACCCTAAAAACCAAAAATACCCTAACACCTTAAAAAACCCTAAAACCTAAAAACCCTTGAACACCCATAAAAACCCTCAAAATCCCTAAATACATGAAAAAACTATAAAAAAATAAAAATCCTAAAACCCCATAAAAATCCATGAAAGCATAAAAACACCCAAAAAACCCAAAAAACCCACAGAAAATCGTAAAAACCCATAAACTCTAACAAACCACTAAAAACTCTAAAAACCCTTAAAACCCCTAATAATGCTAAAAAATCTATAAAACCTACAAAAAACTAAAAAAATAAAGAACCCCTAAAAACCCAAAAGACCCTAAAAACACTAAAAATCCATTAAAATTCTAAAAACACAAAAAACCCAAAAATACATAAAAACCCTAAAAATCCTAAAAACCATAAAAATCCAAAAAAAACCCATAAAAATCCATGAAAACATAAAAATACCTGAAAACCATAAACCCCATAAAAACCTTATGAACCCTAAAAACACAAAAAAAACCCCTAAAAACCCACCAAAAACTCTAAAACTCCTTAAAACCCTTAAAACATAAAAAAAATCTAAAAAAACTTTCAAATCCTAAAAAACTAAAAAAACCCTAACAACCCAAAAAAGACCCTAAAAACCTTCAAAACCCATAAAAACCCCTAAAACTTCAAACTCCCTAAAAACCCTAAAAACTGTAAAAACCATAAAAATCCTTAAAAACCCTAAAAAATATTTTAAAATATAAAAATCCTAAAAACACTAAAAACCCCTTGAAAACGATAAAAACCCCTAAAAACCCAAAAAACCACTAAATACTCTAAAAACCATTCAAACCCCAAAAAATGTTATAAAATATACAAAATATTTAAACCCTAAAAAAGTAAAAAAAACCCTAAAACCCCTAAAAGACCCTAAAACCCTCTTAATCCCTAAAAACCCTCAAAACCATGAAAATCCTAAAAAACTAAAGAACAATGAAAACGTAAAAAACCCTGAACAACCTCTGAAAACCATAAAACCCACTAAAAACATTAAAAATCATAAAACCCCATAAAAACCCTAAACAACCAATAAAAACTCTAAAAACCCTTAAAAACCCAAAAAAGCTTGAAAAAACAATAAAACTGTAAATAATCAAAAAAAAAATAAAACCCCAAAAGACTATAAAAACCCTGAAAAAACCTAAAACCCCTAAAAACCACTAAAACCCCTCAAAATACCTAAAACCCCTAAAAACATAAAAAACCCTAAAACACTGGAAAAAACCCCAAAGGCCATAAAAACCCCTAAAAACCTTTGAAAAACTGAAAACCCATAAAACACTAAAAACAATAAAAACTATAAAAACCCTTAAAACCCCTAATAACTTTAGAATATCTAAAATAATAATAAAAACCTTAAAAATGTAAATAAAAAGAAAAAAGTACTTAAAATCCCAAAAAAAACATATAAAACCCCTAAAACCCTGAAAACACTAAAAACCTAAAAAATCCCTAAAAACCCTAAAAACCTAAAAACCCTAAAAACCATAAAAAACCTAAAAACCCATAAAAATTCATTAAAACGTAAAAAACCCTAAAAACACTGAAAACCCCTTAAAAACTATAAAAACCCTAAAAACATTAAAAAACCTTAAAAACCATAAAAAGCAATAAAACCAATAAAACCCATAAAACCCACTAAAAACTCTAAAATATCTTAAAACACCTAAAAACGTTAAAAACGTTAAAAACGTTAAAAACTCAAAAAACCTTTAAATCCCTAAAAAACTAAAGAAACTTCTTAAAAACTCTAAAACCCATAAAAAACCCTAAAAACACACAAAAACCCTAAAATAACTAAAAACTCTAAAACCCCTTTAATCCCCTAAATTTTTTTAAAAAATATAAATAACTTTAATACCCTAAAAAACTAAAAACCCCCTTAAAACCCAAAAAGACCCTAAACCCCTGAAAAAACCCTAAAAACCCCTAAAAACCATAAAATCCCTCAAAATCCCAAAAAACCCAAAAACCCATAAAAATCCTATAACCCCTCTAAAATTCCATGAAAACATAAAAAACCAAAAAACCCAGAAAAACCCCTAAAACCAATAAAACCACATAAAAACCTTAGAAACACTAAAAACCAATAAAAACCCCCAAACCACTAAAATATTTAAAACCCCTTAAAAACCATAAAAACATAAAAAAATCTCTAAAAACCTTTAAAAACCATAAAAAACTCAAAAAAACCTTTAAAACAAAAAAATCCCAAAAAAACCATAAAAACCATAAAAATAATAAAAACCTTACAAAATCCAAAAACCCATGAAAACATAAAAAACCCTAAAACCCTAAAAACCCTATAACCCTAAAAAAACACATGAAAACCGTAAAAACCCCTTAAAACCATAAAAACCATAAAAATACTAAAATACACTGAAAACTCTAAAAACTGTGAATCCCTATAAAAATGTTAAAAAACTCTAAAAACCCATAAAAGCCCTAAAAACTCAAAAAAGCCCCAAAAAATCTATAAAAACCCTATAAACCCTATAAACCCACTAAAAATCTAAAAAGCATTTAAACCCCTAAAAGCGTTAAAAACTCTAAAAAACCTTAAAACCCCTAAAAACTAAAAAAAAAACTCTAAAAACCCGCTTAAAACTCTAAAAACCCTTAAAACCCTAAAAACCCTAAAAACCTTAAAAAACTCTGAAAAGCCTTAAAAACTAAAAAAACTAAAAAAACCCAAAGAGACACTTAAAACCCTAAAAACTCTAAAAACCCAAAAAATTCATAGAAACCATAAAAAAACACAAAAAACCATAGACCATAGAAATCCTAAAAACCCCCTAAAAACCAAGGAAACATAAAAAATCCTAAAACCCTTAAAAGCCCCTGAAATCCATAAAACCCCTAAAAACCATACCCCTAAAAACCATAAACCCTCAAAATCCATAAAAACCCTAAAAACCACTAAAACTCTAAAAACCCTTTAAACATCTAAAAACACTAAAAACTCTAAAAAACCATAAAACTTTAAAAAAACTCTAAAAATAATAAAAAACAAAAAAGACCCTAAAACCCATAAAAACCCTCAAAATCCTTGAAAAACCCTAAAACCCCTCAAAATCTCTAAAAACCCTAAAAATCCCTAAAAATCCATAAACCCCCCAAAACTCTATGAAAATGTAGAAAAACCCCTAAAACTCCATGAAAATGTAAAAAGGACCCAAAAACTCCTAAAAACCCTAAAACCAAAAAAAATATAAAAACCCTTAAAACCCCAAAAAATGTTTAAAAAATCTAAAAAACCATAAAACCCAAAAAAAAACACAAAAAATCCAAAAGACGTTAAAAACTCTAAAAACACTAAAAACCTTTGAAAACCCCTAAAATCCCTCAAAATCCCTAAAATGATAATAATCCTAAGAAACCCATAAAAATCCAGGAAATCATAATAAACCCTAAGAACCCTAAAAAACCTTAGAAAACCATGATAAACCCTAAAACCCTAAAAACCACTAAAAATATATAAAACCCTAAAAAATAATAAAAACACCAAAACCCCTTAAATCCCCTTAATATGTTTAAAAAAATTCAAAAGCATAAAAACCAAGAAGAATTAAAAAACACCCCAAAATCCAAAAAAGACCATAAAAATCCTGAAAACTATGAAAACCCATAAAACCCCAAAAACCCTGAAAACCCTCAAAATCCCTAAAAACCCTAAAAAACCCCCCAAACCATAAAATTCCTAAAAAACCCCTAAAACCCTAAAAACCCATTGAAAACCATAAAAATTCTTAAAAAACATAAAAATCCTTAAAAAACATAAAAACCTAATACCTACTAAAAGCTCTAAAAACCATTAAAACCCCTAAAAACATTAAAAAACTCTAAAACCCATAAAACCCTAAAAAAAACCATAAAACCCCATAAAGATCTTAAAAAACCTGAAAACCCCTAAAACCACAAAAAACACATGAAAACCTTAAAAATATCATAATTTGTAAAAACCCTAAAAGTCACTAAAAACCATAAAAACCCAAAAAACCACTAAAAATCCATGAAAACACAAAATTCCCTAAAAACCTTGAACCCCCCCTAAAATATATAAAAACCACTAAAAAAGATTAAAAACCTTAAAACCCCATAAAATCCATAAAAAACACCAAAAAACTCTAAAAACCATTAAAAGCCATTAAAACTCCTAAAAATGTTAAAAAAATCCAAAAAATCTTTTAACCCCTAAAAAGCTCAATAAAACCCCAAAAACCCTAAAAGACCCTAAAAACTCTAAAAACACCTAAAATCCCTCAAAATCCATAAAACCCCTAAAAACCATAAAAACCATATAAATCCGAAAATACCCTAATAATCCCTGAAAATGTAAAAACCCTAAAAAACTCTAAAAACACCCTTGAACCCATGAAACCCCTAAAAATAGTAAAAAACCCTAAAAATGAATAGATGCCCTAAAACCACTAAAAAATCTAAAAACCATAAAACACATATAAACTTTAAAAATTTCTAAAAACCTTAAAAGACTCTAAAAACTTGAAAACCCCCCAAAAAAACTTAAAGCCCTCAAAATAGCTGAAAACTCCTAAAAATCGTCAAAATACCTAAAAACTCTAAAAAACCCTAAAACCCATAAAAATCCAAAAAAAATCCTAAAAATCCATGAAAAATGTAGAAAACCCTAAAACCCCATGAAACCCCCCCTGAAAACCATAAACCCCCTTAAAAACCTTAAAAACACTAAAAACCAACAAAAAAACTAAAAATCCAATAAAAACTCTAAAAACCCTTAAAAACTCTAAAAGCTGGCTCCATATCTGAGGTTGCACCTGTCTCTCCGGTCTCGCGATGGTGTTTGGCAGGAGCGACGGATGCTTCAACGACTGGGAAGGGGTGTGATTGACCCAATTTTCAGGTATGCTTATCAGATCTAGGTTCGGTCTTGGCAATTCAGGTCTCTCACTGTTCGGCACTTTGGTTCTCGCCTTTGGGGAAAAAGTCAATCTGATGGCTTCGTTCTGGGAGAGTTTTGGCTTTGCTCCAGTGAAAGGTGGGTTCGGCGGGCGTTGTGACTTCTTGGCGGTGGATTACAGGGTCCTGCGCTCAGATCTGCTATTTGGGCGAGGAGGGTCTTGCTGGTTTTTCTGGATTCTCGAAGGGGCTTGGTGGATGAAAAGGGTGAGGATGCAGTGGCTTCGACTCCCCAAGGTGGTGAATTTTCTGGAGGTTCTGGCCTTGGTTCTAGGCGGGGCTTGGTTTCTGTGTTCTCAAGATTTATTCAGGCTCAAGTCAGAGGCGCTAACGGCTTTAGAGGTTCTTCGGCATGTGGATTGTCCCGATCTGGAAGATGAAGTCAACGAGGTTGTTGGTTTTGGTCTTCAGACATGGATCATGGTCTTTCCAGATCTTGGATTTCCTTGGACGGGTCAGCAGGCTCGTGGGTTTCATTAGCGAAGAAGGTGGTTTTGGTGTGTGCGGAGGTTACAGGTTCGCTTTTCTGGTCTCTTAGATCTGCTTCATGCTTTTGATGTTTGGATAGCTATGTTGTGATGTGTTACAACGGCTAATCTGGTATGTGGTTTACAGTGTTTTGGCTGGCTTGGTTGTTATCTGTTGAGGGTCCTGGATGATTTGTTCCTATTTTTATGGATTTGGTTGATGCTGCTATGGCCTTCGGTGTGTGATGGGAGGAGAGACAGGGTGTTTCTTGCTTCTTGTTCACAAGGATTTGAAGGAGTTGCTGGCTGTTGGAATTTTTGGTGCTGGATGGAGCCTGGAGCTAATGGTTTTGCTTTTCTAGCGATGGATCTTCCTGTGGAGGAGGTTCTAGAAGCTGCAAATGGCGTGAATCGATGCTGCTTGATTTTTGGATGCGTGCTGGACCTGGATGCAGGTGCTACTATTCTTTCTTTGATTTATTATGAATGGGTGTTGCTGGTTGTGAGTTGCTGGTCATTGGATGGTCTTTGGGCTATTTGGCTTGGTTCTAAGTGTGGGCGTTGGCGCTCCTGCACTGGTTTGGAAGGTTCGGGTGATTGTACTGATGCACGGTGTTTGGATGATCTACTGGGTGAATACTGGAATTGGCTGTTGGTATGTGGCTACTCACCTTTGTCATTCCCCTTGACTCGTGCACCCACCTCTGCTCTTACTGCCCTTCCCAACACACTGAACCCCATCTTGGTCTGGTTTGATGGAGTATGGGTCGGTTTTGGGATGGTGTTGGTGGTTCAACTCGGCGTCAAGGGTGCGTCTCGGCGGGGTGGTATGTTGAAGTGGTGCAGGTTTGATAAACTTATGTTGGAGTATAGGATGATGGTTTCTCATCTCGGTACGATTCTGAAATAAGGTACTGTTGTGGTTGGGATTTTCTGTGGTGCTTCTGATATCCTGCTGATGAATGTTGATGAAGCTGTAGTTATGGTTATGGTGATGATGAATGATGGTTGTTGACTGGCTGGGAGGTGATGATGGGGACTTTTCTGTTTTTTGTTCCTTTTGATTTTTGTGTTTTTTGGGTCTTTTGGTTTTTTTGGGGTTTGGAGTTGTTAAGGGTTTTTGGGTGTGGGTCGTTTGACCCCTCCCCTCCCTTGTCTGATGTGTCTCTTTTTTCTTTCTAATAAATTGGGGGGGGAGGGAGTAGCTTGACCCTCACATCTTCCTTTCCCTAAAGATGTTATAAAATTCTACAAATCCTACAAAACCCTAAAAACCATAAAAATCCCCAAACCTCAAAAGACTCTAAAAGCCCTGAAAAACCCTAAAAACTGTAAAAATCCCAAAAACTCTAAAAAACCAAAAAAAACCATAAAAATCATAAAGACCCATGAAAATACATGAAAATGTAAAAAACCCTAAAAACACTAAAAATCCCCTAAAAACCATAAAACCCCTAAAAACCTTAAAACCCCATAAAAACCCTAAAACCACTGAAAACTCTAAAAATCCTTAAAACCCCTTAAAACCCCTAAAAATGTTAAAGAATCTAAAAAACCTTAAAACCTAAAAAATTGAAAAAAACCTAAAAACCCAAAAAATACCCTAAAAATCCTCAAAACCCTAAAAATCTCTAAAAAAACTGAAAAAACTAAAAATCTCTAAAAACCCTAAAAAACCTACAAACCATAAAAATCCAAAAAAACCCCTAAAAATCTATGAAAATGTAAAAAACCCTAAAAAAACTGAAAAACCTCAGAAAACCATAAAAACCCCTAAAAGCCTTAAAAACCCTAAAAACCTATAAAAACCCTAAAAACAACTAAAAACTCTAAAACCCTTAAAAACCCTAAAACATTAAAAAAACTCTAAAAACATTAAAAACCCAACAAAACTCCAAAAAACTAGATAACCCCAAAAATACCCAAAAAACCCAAAAAACCTCTAAAAACCATAAAATCCCCTTAAAAACCTAAATACCCAAAAAAATCCATAAGAACCCTAAAAATCCCTAAAAACCATAAAAATCCAAAAAACCTCTAAAAACTCTAAAAGTGTAAAACCTTGAAAACCCCTCGAAAAACCATAAAACCCGTAAAAATCTTAAAAATGACTAAAAACTCTAAAAACTCTTAAAACCCCTAAAAGGGTAAAGAAAATACCATGGCTAATGAACTTTCATGTAGATAATCTCTCTTATCTTTGTTGGATTCTAAACTCCTTGGTTTTGAATACATTAAGGATTTATAATCCACAGATACAGGTTTTGGGGAACCTTTTGGTCATTGCAAACCTGGAGTTAGTTGGGAGAATTTTTATTTTCCTGATGGATTCTTATTCTGGATTGATAAGCTTTGTGTTTTTAATTGCTCTATCGGTTTACTTTTAGTAAAGGTGTCAAATTATTTTGGGTTAATGTAACATTTTGGTGTTGCAAAAACTTTAAGAATTCTAAGTGAGCATTTTTATTAGCCTAGGATGCCTATAGATGTTGAAAAATTTGTGATAAAGTGCATTGTCTGCCTTAAATCAAAATCTAAACTAAACTCACATGGATTATATCTTCCCCTCCCAATCCCAACACCCCTTTGGAGGACATACCAATGAAACTTATTGTGGGGTTATCAAGGACCAAGAGGGTGAGAGATTCTATTTTTTTGGTGAATCAGTTTTCTAAAATGGCACATTTTATTCATTGTCACAAAATAGATGATGCCACTAACATTAAAACACTTTTATATTAGGAAGTAGAAAAACTCTATATAATTCTAAGGATTATTTTATTGGATCATGATACAAAATTCCTTAGTTTCTTTTGGATTACCTTGTCGATAAAACTGGGTACGGAGTTACTATTTTCTACTAATTTTCATCCGCAAACTGATGGGAAAACAAAGGTGGTGAATCAGACACTATCATCTCTTCTATGAACAATTTTCATGAAGAATATCAAGAATTTGGAGGAGTGTCATCCACATGTAGAATTCACTTGTAACATGGCTAAGAATTCCACTACTCAATATTATCCATTTGAAGTTGTTTACGATTTTAACCCCCTTACCCCTATTGATCTAGTTCCTTTGCCTTTGAAGGAAGAAAATAATATGGTTTCTAAAGGGCATAAAGAATTTATCAAGAAAATCCATGAAGATTTAAGGAAAAATATCAAGCAGATGACCTAGAAATACATTGATCGTGCAAAAAAGGGTCACAAGCAAGTGTTGTTCAAACCTGATGACTTAATTTGGATTTTTATGCGAAAGGAAATATTTCCCAACATGAAGAAATAAAAACTCATGCCTTTATGAGACGAACCATTTTGATTGCTCAAGAATATTAATAACAATGCTTACAAGACAGCTCTTCCAGGTGAGTATGGTGTAAGTGGCACTTTTAATGTTTCTGAACTTTATGCTTTTTTGGGTGTAGAGGATGAAGAGTCGAGGATGAATCCTTTTCAATAGGGGGATGATGATGAGAACCATGTTGAAATCACTGAGTCAATTTTCTAGGTGGAGGAGTTGGATTTGTAAGGCTCGATGATGTAAGGGAGATTTAAGAGGTTGAATCCTACAGTGGGTGCCCATATCATTTCATCAATGGTCTTATTGATCACTCCTTGAATGGATGGAGCAAATGGGCCTAGTATATCACTTATTAAATCCCAAACACGATGTTTAAAGCTTGGGCCACATAGTTGCATGAATTTTTGAAGCCTTGTTCACATAGAGGATTCTATAATGACATCTTTTGACACCAAAGTCAAATTTGGTGGGCTAGGCACTCGAAATCAAATCCAACGGGCTATAGTTGGAATGTCGTGTGCTTCTTTTCCAATAAGTTTTGGGTAGACTTAATCTTTTTGAATTTAAGGGAACAAAGTAGGTTTATCCTTTATGACTTTAGGGTATTAGACCCTTGATTATTTTATCACCCCTTGGATATAAATATCCACCCCCATGACACTTGTATGGCATTCAATATTGTTATAGAGAGATTATTCTTTGTTTCTCTCTATTGTGTGAGGATTGTTCTAGTGCCCCCCATGCCGTTAATATCGAGCCACCCCTTGCATCTCACAGAAAAAACTAAAAAACCCCTAAAAAATCCTAAACCCCTCAAAATCAAAACCCCCCTAAAAATAATAAAAATCTTTAAAACCCTTAAAATCCATGAAAATGAAAAAAAAACACTAAAACATTGAAAACACCAGAAAACCATAAAACCCCAAATTTTTTTAAAAAAACTAAAAACCCATAAAAACCCTAAAACCCACTAAAAATCTAAAACCCCATAAAATACATAAAAACATTAAAAACTCTAAAAAACCTAAAAAACCCTAAAAAAACACTAAAAACCTAAAAAGATCCTAAAAATACTAAAAACAGTCAAAACCATAAAACTACTAAAAAACCCTAAAAACCCTCAAAATCCCTAAAAACCTATAAACCCTAAAACCCACAAAAATCCTAAAACCCACTAAAAATGATGAAAATGTAAAAAACCCAAAAAACAATGAAAACCCCCTAAAAACCATAAAATCCCCCAAAACCTTAAAACCCCATAACAACCCTAAAACCCACTAAAAACTCTAAAAAAACCTTAAAACCTCTAAAAACGTTAAAAAAATATAAAAACCCTTAGAACCCCTCAAAACTCAAGATACCCTATAAACCCAAAATGACCCTAAAAACCCTAAAAAACCGTAAAACTGTAAAACCCATCAAAATCCCAAAAAATTCTAAAAACCATAAAAACCATAATAATATTAAAAACTCCTTAAATCCATGAAAACTTAAAAATCTCTAAAAATCCTAAAAACCCCTGAATAACTATAAAAACCCATAAAAACCGTAATATACTTCAAAATCCCAAAAAATAATAAAAAAACACAAAAAACACTAAAAACCCTTAACACCCCTAAAAATGTTAGAAAACTATAAAAAAACCTTTAAAACCTTTAAAAAGGAACCCCCCTTAAAAACTTAAAAAACCCTAAAAAACCTAAATATCCTAAAAACCATCAAAATCACTAAAATCCCTAAAAACCCAAAAAACAGTAAAAATCCTGAAAACTATTAAAAATCCATGAAAATGGAAAAAAACTAAAGTGCCTAAGAAAACACTTAAAAACCATAAACGCCCCCAAAAACCTTTAAACCCTAAAACCCCACAAAAAAACCAAAAAACCATTAAAAACTGTAAAAACCCTTCAACCCTTAAAACATTAAAAAACTCTAAAAAACCATAAAACCCTAAAAAAATACAAAAAGACTAAAAACACAAGGCCCTAAAAACACTAAAAAACCATAAAACCAAAAAACTCCAAAAACCCAAAAACCCATAAAAATCCATAAAAACCAAAAAAAAATCCTAAAAAGCCCCTAAAAATCCATGAAAATGTAATAACCCTAAAAAACTTGAAAAGTCCATGAAAACAATAAAACCCCCTAAAAACCTTAAAAAACTCTAAAACCCATAACACCCTAAAAACCCACTAAAAATTCTAAAAACCCTTTAAACCCATAATAACGTTATAAACTCTAAAAAACATTAAAAATCCTAAAAACTCAAAAAAAATCCTAAAAACCCAAAAAGACACTAAAACCCCGAAAACCCCTAAAAGACCTAAAAACCTCTAAAACCCCTAAAAATCACTAAAATGTAAAAAATCTCTAAAAACCATAAAAATACTAAAAACTAAAAAAACCAAAAAACCAAAAATACCTTAAAAACTCTTAAAACCCCTAAAACACAAAACACCCCTGGAAACCCCTAAAAACCCTCAAAATCACAAAAAACCCCTAAAAATCCTAAAAACCATAAAAATACTAACAAACCCAAAAAATCCATGAAAAATTAAAAAATCCTTAAAACCCTGAAAACTAGAAAAACAAATAAAAACAAATAAAACCCTAAAACCCATAAAACCCCCAAAACCACTAAAAACTCTAAAAACCATTTAAACCCCTAAAAATGATAAAGAACTCTAAAAAAACAAAAAAAAACCTAAAAAACTCAAAAAAACCTAAAAACCCAAAAGATCCTAAAAACCCTGAAAACCCCTAAAAACCCTAAAACCTTTAAAGAACCCTAAAACCCTTAAAACCCATAAAAACCATAAAAACCATAAAAACCATAAAAACCCTAAAAAACCCCTAAAATCCATGACAATGTAAAAACCATAAAAATAATGAAGAACCCCTGAAATATATAAAACCCCCTAAAAACCTTAACACCCCAAACCCATATAAACCATTGAAACCCTAAAATCCATTAAAACTAAAAATATGTTAAATAACTCTAAAAAATCTTAAAAACCCTAAAAACTCAAAAAAAACTCCTAAAAACCTAAAAAGACCCTAAAACCCTCAAAACAACATAAAAATACTAAAACCTCCTGAAAACTCCTAAAACCTTGGTAAAATTCTAAAAACCATAAAACACCCTAGAAATTAGAAAAATTATAGAAACCCATAAATTACAAGAAAATGTAAAACACCGATAAACCCTGAAAAACCCTAAAACCCACTCAAAACTCTTAAAACCCTAAACCGCCTAAAATGAATAAAAAAACTATAAAAAACATTAAAAGCCTAAAAAACTCAAAAAACCCTCTAAAAATCACAAAAGACCTGAAAAAATACTGAAACCCCGTAAAAACCCTAGAACCCTGAAAAACTCTCAAAATCCCTAAAACTCCTAAAAACCATAAAAAGCATAAAAATCCTAAAAAACCCTAAAAATGCATGAAAATGTAAAAAATACTAAAACAATGAAAAACCCATAAAAACCTTAGAAACCCAAAAACTCTAAAAACCCTTAAACCCCCTAAAATGTTAAAAAAACTCTAAAAATCTATAAAACCTCTAAAAACTCAAAAAAAAATACTAAACCCTAAAAGGACCCTAAAAACTCTGAAAACCCCTTAAAAACCTAAAACCCCTGAAAAACCCCTGAAAACCCCTAAAACCCAAAAAACCATGAAAACAATAAAATCCCTAAAAAAACTAAAAATACATGAAAATGTAAAAAAGACCAAAAACCATGAAAAACCCCCTCATAACCATAAATACCCCTTAAAACCTTTGAAACCCTAAAAACGAATAAAACCTTAAAAACCACTTAAAACTCTAAAATCCCTTGAAACCCTTAAAATGATAAAAACCTCTAAAACCCCTCAAAACACATAAAAAAAAGAAGACTAAAAACCCAAAAATGCTCTAAAAACACTGAAAATCTCGAAAAACCCTAAACACCTAAAAAACCCTAAAAACCCACAAAATCTATAAAAACCCTAAAAACCCTAATAGCATAAAAATCCTACCCCCCCTAAAAATCCAGGAAAAGGTACCAAACCCTAAAAGCGCATAAAACCCCCTAAAAACCTTAAAAAACCAAAAAACCCATAAAATCTCTAAAAACCACAAAAAAACTCTAAAAACCTTTAAAACCCCAAAAAATGTAAAAAACGCTAAAAACCGTAAAACCCTAAAAACTCAAAAAAAAAACACAACCCCCCCCCCCAAAACCTCTAAAAATCATTATAAACCCTAAAAATCATTGAAAACACACAAAAACCCTAAACCCATCAAAATCACTAAAAAACCTAAGATTGATAAAACTCCTAAAAGCCCGAAAAATCCATGAAAATGTAAAATCCCTAAAAAACCTAAAAACCCCTTAAAAACCATAAAAACCTAACAACTAAAAAATGACCTAATAACCCAAAACGACCCTAAAAACCATGAAAACCCCTCAAAACCCCCAAAACCCTAAAAATCCATGATAACCATGAAAAATTGTAAAAACCATAACAATCCTAAAAAACCATTAAAATCCATGAAAACCCCTACAAAAAATAAAAATCCCCAAAAACCTTAAAAACCCACTAAAAACTCTAAAAAATCTTAAAGCCCCAAAAAATGTTAAAAAAATCTAAAAACATTATAACCATTAAAAAACTCAAAAAGAAAACCCTAAAAACCCAAAAGGTGCTAAAAACCCTAAAAACCCTAAACCCCTGAAAAAGCCTGAAAGCCCCTCAAAATCCCTAAAAAACCTAAAAACCCTAAAATGTATAGAAACCCAAAAAACCTCTAAAAATCCATGAAAATATAAAAATACCCTAAAAACCCTAACCCACCAAAAAAACCATAAAAACCCCTAAAACCTTAAAAATCCCTAATAATAACTAAAAACTCTAAAAATCTTTAAAACCCCCAAAAAATGTTTAAAAACTACGAAAAACCTTAAAAAACCTAAAAAAATCACAAAAACCCAAAAAACCCTAAAAGTCCCTAAATTTTTTGAAAACCCCCTCAAAACCCCTAAAAATCATAAAAATCCTAAACTACCCCTAAAAATCCATAAAAACGTAAAAAACTCTTAAGACCCTCAAAACCCTCTTAAAACATAAAAACACATAAAAACCCTAAAAATCCCCAAAAACTACTAAAAACACTAAAGCCCCTTAAAACCATTAAAAAACATTGAAAGACTCTAAAAAACCTTAAAACCCTAAAAAACTCAAAAAAAACATGAAAAACCCAAAAGGACCCCAACAACCTTGAAAAACCCTAAAACCCCTCAAAACCCCTAAAAAACCCTAAAAACCCTCAAATTCTATAAAAACCATAAAAACCCTAAAAACCATAAAAATACTAAATCCCCCTAAAAATCCATGAAAACAAAAAAACCCTAACCCCCCCCCCCTAGAAAACCATTAATACCTCTAAGAGCCTTTAAAAACCAAAAGAACCCACAAAAACCACTAAAAACTCTAAAACCCCTTAAAGCGACTAAAAACATTGAAAAACTCTAAAAACCCATAAAACTCTAAAAACTCAAAAAATAACCCTAAAAACCCAAACAAACCCTAAAATCCCTGAAAAACCCCTAAAACCCTAAAAACTTGCAAAATCCTAAAAAACTCAAAATCCCTAAAAACCATCAAAATCTTAAAAAACCCCTAAATATCCATGAAAATGTTACAACCATAAACCCCCAAAAAACACTAAAAACCAAAAAACCCTTAATAAAAACCTTAAAACCCCAAAAAACCCCAAAAAAGAAGTAAAAACTCTAAAAACCCCTTAAACCACTAAAAGCGTTAAAAACACTAAAAAACCTTAAAACACTAAATAACTCAAAAAAACCATAAAATACCAAAAAACCCAAAAAACCATGAAAAAATATAAAAACCAAAAAAAATCTCACCTAAAACCCTCAAAATTGATAAAAACCCCTAAAACCCCTAAAATCGTTAAAAATCCTAAAAATCCAAGAAAATTTAAAAAACCATAAAAACCATAAAAAACCATGAAAACCATAAAACACCCTAAAAACCTGAAATAGCCCAAAACACATAAAAACCCTTAAAACCCACTAAAAACTCTAAAACCCCTTAAACCTCTAAGAAAGTTAAAAAACTCTAAAAAACCTAAAAACCTTTTAAAAAACACTAAAATCCCCTAAAAACTCGAAAGACCCATAATAACCTAAAAAATCCTAGAAACCCAAAAATTCCCTGAAAACCCCAAAAATTATTGAAAATTCCAAAAAACCCAAAAAACCATAAAAACCATAAAAATTCTAAAAAACCCCTAAAAATACATGAAAACGTAAAAAACCAAAAAAACCCAAAAAAACCCAAAAAACACCATGAAAACCGTAAAACACCTAAAAATGATAAAAAAACACTAAACACCCATAAAAACACTAAAACCCCATTAAAAACTATAAAACCCTAAGAACATTAAATAACTCTTAAAAAACATTAAAACCCTAAAAACTCAAAAAACCCTAAAAACCCAAAAAAACATAAAAATCAGAAAAACCCCAAAACCCTGAAAAAACCTAAAAACTTGAAAATTCAAAAAAACCCTAGAAAACCCTAAAAACCATATTAATCTTAAAAACCCTTAAATCCATGAAAATGTAAAAGACCATAAAAACCATGAAAAAACCTTAAAAACCATAAAACCACTAAAACCATAAAAAATCCCTAAAACCCCATAAAAACCCTAAAGACCGACTAAAAACTTAAAAACCCCTTAAAACCACTCAAAACATTAAAAAACTCTAAAATATCTTAAAAACCCTAAAAACTAAAAAAACCAAAAAAACATTGAAAGCCTTAAAAACCCCTAAAAAACCTAAGAACCCCATAAAACACCCAAAAAACCTCAAAATCCTAAAAACCCTAAAAAACCCTAAAAAACAAAAAAAATATACAAACCCTAAAAATCCATGAAAATTTAAAAAACATTAAATACCCTAAAAACCATAAAACCCCCTAAAATCTTAAAAACTCAAAAAACCCAAAAAAAACCATAAATACACACTAAAACTCTAAAAACCCTCAAAACCCCTAAAAGCATTAAAAACTCTAAAAAATCATAAAACCCCTAATAAACTCAGTAAAACTCTAAAAACCCAAAAACACCCAAAAACCCCTAAAAACCTAAAAACCCATAAAACCACTAAAAATCCCAAAAATGCTCAAAATCCATAAAAATAATAAATAATCATAAAACCCATAAAAATAAAAAAAATGCTAAAAATCTATGAAAACGTAAAAAACCCTAAAACTCCCTAAAAACAATAAAAAACCCTAAAACCTCAAAAACCCCTAAAAACCCTAAACACACATAAAAATATACTAAAACTATAAAAAACCCTTTAAACCCCTAAAAACTTTAAAAACACTAAAATGTTAAAAGCCCTAAAAAACTCAGAAAAACACCTAAACCCCAAAAGACATTAAAAACCATGAAAACCCCTAAACACCCTTAAAAATCCTAGAAATTCCTTAAAACCTTAAAGACCCCTAAAAACCATAAAAATCTTTAAAAGCATCAAAAAATCAATGAAAACTTAGAAACAATAAAAACCTTGAAAAAAACCTTGAAAACCATAAAAAACCCTAAAAATGTTAAAAAACTCTAAAAACCCTTCAACCCCCTAAAAATTCAAAAAAACTCTAAAAATATTAAAGACCCAAAAAAACCCGAAAACCCCTAAAAACCCTCAAAATTCCTAAAAGCCCCAAAAGACCCTAAAAACTATAAAATTCATAAAAACCCCATAAAATCTATGAAAATGTAAAAGAACCCCAAAAACCCCTGAAAAATCCTTAAAAACTATAAAAACATTAAAATGGCCTAAAACCATAAAACCCTAAAACCCACTAAAAACTCTAAAAACCCTCAAAACCACTAAAAATGTTAAAAACTATAAAAAACCATAAAAACCCTAAAAAACTGAAAAACCCATAAAAGACCAAAAGACCCTAAAAACCAAAAAAACCCTAAAACCCCTGAAAAACCCTAAAAACCTTCAAAACCTCTAAAAACACTAAAAACCATAAAAATCATAAAAATCCCCAAAAATCCATGAAAACATAAAAAACCCTAAAATCCCCAAAAAACCCCTGAAGACCATAAAACCCCCTAAAAATATTAAAACCCATTAAAAACCCATAAAACCCTAAAAAACACTAAAAAATCTAAATTCCTTTAAAACCCTGAACAACAGTTAAAGACTCTTAAAACCCTTAGAACACCAAAAAACTCAAAAAACCCATAAAGACCCTAAAAACATACAAAACCCAAAAGAAACCTTGTAAACACATAAAAACCTTCTAAATCCATAAAAACACTAAAACCCCTAAAAATATACATATCATAATAAACCCCTAAAAATTCATGACATTGTAAAAAACCCACAAAACCTTGAAATCCCTTGAAAACCAGGAAACCCCTAAAAACCTTAGACAACCCTAAAACCCCATAAATCACCTAAAAACCACTAAAAATCCAAAAAACCCTTAAAACACCAAAAAACATTAAAAACTCTAAAAATCTTAAAAACCCTAAAAACTAAAAAATACCCGAAAGAACAAAAAAAACTCTAAAAACCTTGAACAACACCAAAACACATAAAAACACATGCAAATCCCTAAAATGATCAAAATCCCTAAAAACCATATGAAAACATGAAACCATAAAAATCCTAAAAACCCCTAAAAATCCTTGAAAACATAAAAAACAATTATAACCCTCTAAAAACCATAAAAGCCCCTAACACATTAAAAAAACCTAAAACCAATAAAAACCCTAAAAACCACAAAAAAATCAAAAACCATTAAAACCCCAAAAAACCTTAAAAACACTAAAATCCCATAAACCACCTAAAAACTATAAAAACCCAAAAACCCCAAAAGACCATAAAACCCATAAAAAAACATAAAATCCCTAAAACCCCTTGAAAAACACTAAAACCCCTGGAAAACCCCTAAACCCCATCAACATCCAAAACCATAAAAAAACTTAAAAATCAAAGAAAATGTAAAAAAGCGTAAAATCCCTGAATAACCCCTAGAAACAAAAAAAACCTAAAAACCTTAAAAATCCCCAAAACCCCATAAAATCCAAAAAACACTAAAAACTCTAAAAACCCTCAAAACCCCTAAAAATGTTTAAAAACATTGAAAACCTTAAAAACCCAAAAAAAATAAAAAACCCTAAAAACCCAAAATGACCCAAAAACCCCTGAAAAAACATACACCCCCTCAAAACCCTAAAAACACTAAAACCTTCAAAATACCTAAAAAATATAAAAACAATAAAAACCCTAAAAACCCTAAAATACCTCTACAAATCCATGAACTTGTAAAAAACCCTAAAAACCCTAAAAACTCTTGAAAAACATAAAACCCCCCAAAAAACCTTTAAAACCCCATAAAAATCCATAAAACCCTAAAAACCACTCAAAACACTAAAAACCCTTAAAAACCTAAAAACGTTTAAATACTCTAAAAACCTTATAACCTGAAAAAGCTAAAAAACCCTAAATCCCAAAAAGAACCTAAAACTCTGAAAACCCCTAAAAACCCTAAAAAATTAGAAAAACTCTCTAAATCCCTAAAAACCCTAGAAAGAACACAAAAAAATCATATAGATCCTCAAAAAAACCAAAGGTTCCCAAGTTTCTTTGATGGATCCCTCCACTCCCCTCCTGGATTAAGGTTAACGTAGATGGTGCGGCCCTTGGTGTGTCGGGCCCTATTGGATGCGGTGGTGTCTTCCGCACCTATCAGGGATTTTTCAAAGATTGATTCCAGCACTTCATTGGTGACAGGTGTTCCCTTGAAGCAGAATTGTGGGCCATGATAAATGCGATTGAATATGCTGTCAATTTTGTGTGGAGCTTCCTGTGGCTTGAGTATGAATCTATGCTTGCTGTGAATGCTCTTAAAAACAGATCTAGGTGCATCCCATGGAGGATCCTCACTGTAGGGTCCTAAAAAAATCTCCAAAAGAGATTCTACCCAAATCCCCCAAAAGAATTGGGGAAAAGAAGGGAGAACATTCAAAGAAGAGACACAAGCAGGACCAGTCCGTGGACCGGTCCCATGAAAACACGACGTGGCCAGGCCCCGTGAAGCACCCCCTCCACGAACCGTCATCATTCGCAAAATGGTGGTGGAGATCCTCTACGGTCACGAGGAAGGATGGGCGCTGATCCGGTTCATCATCATGAACTGCCCCAACCGCGGACCGCGTCGACCGGTTCAAGCTACATCTGATGTCATTCGAAGAATGGAGGCGGAACCCTCCGTGGCCACGAAGCACTCTATGAGTTCTGTTCGCGAGGGGAGGAGAAGCGCTCAGAACCCACCGTGAGCCGTGGATTGACCAAGTCAGCTGTAAACTGGGTTTTCATTCATGGGCCTCTGCAAAAGATGGTGTGTGACCGAAGATACATATCTTTCCCCACTCTATAAAAGGAGACCGAGGTGGAAGGAAAATAGGGATTGGATTCAGATTCGGACGATTCGAAGGCAGAGGAAGAGAAGAGCGATCAGATTCGGGTGGAAGGATTTCAAAAGAAGGCTTAGGATTTCGCAAACAACGAAGTTCCAGTTCGCGAACCAGTGCAGGTATAAACCTAGGAACGAAATAATAAGGAACCAAAAATGCATAATATTTTGGTGAAACGTAAACTTAAAAGAACATAAAAGAGAAGACTGTGAACCATAGCCCCTCCACGGATGCACTCCCCATGGACCAGGGTGTTTATGCCTCTTTTCTGATCCGCTGCACCGCGTAGCACCCTCCTACGCGGGCGAAGCCTCGACCGATGAACCCCCGATTGGTGCCGCCCTTGGACGCTGTTGCTCGCATGGAACCCTCTGTGTACCCCATTGTACGTGGACCAAACTCGAAGCTGCGAACCACCCTGGTTTGCGGGATGCTTTCCAGACCGCGAACCACCCTGGTTCGCAGTATTCCCCTCAGTCCGCGGACCACCCCGGTTCGCAGACAGCTTCTCCAGCTGCGTAGCACCTTCCTACATGAAGGATACCACCACTCCTTCATACGTGTGGCCCATCAGAGCCTTCAGAGTTCCCATTCCCCAAGCCAGATAAAATCCTTCCAATCCGACCCAATCCTCTGCGACTCCCTCGTTGGCCTATTCATCAGCCCCGAGCTAAGGCCTCCACCAGAGCCACCAGATCCGTGTGGTGTAACCTTAAGGCGCATCAGTGCACCATTTTGAGTTCACATGCCCACGGTAAGTAGAGGTGAAGGGGTTTCCCTGACCCTTGAGCAGATTCCCAGAGCAATCTTGGGTTCACATTCCCACGGTAATGTGGAGTCTGAGCTCGGGAATCCCCTTTTTGCCCCTCCACATGTTAAGGGCTCCTCAGGGGTAGTAAAATACCCATCAGAAGGAAGCCCTCATGCATTGAAAGAGAGGATACGGGCACAGAAGCACCCCGTTTCCCTCTCTCGCTTCGCTTTGTCACCATGGGCCGCTCCATGCGTAAGCCCCACTCCATTTCTCACAGATGCACCTTTCGCGACGTGATCCTCTGGTCCTTACTGCCTCTTGTTTATCACACTGATCATGACTCACATGGGCTTAGAGTAAGAATCGACCATGACATCCTCTAATGGGCCTCCTCAGAGTGTAAGTTCCAATCCATCACCCTGGGCTGCCTCAGAGCGTAAGCCCCAAGCCTATGCGAACTACGAGGACTTTGATCCCTCCCTCCTAAGTAGGGTACGTAGGAAGTCTCCAAGAGGTTCAATCCTGATCTCCATTGGACCCCTGGGTCCACATCCACGTCGGTTCTCCGACGCTCCTATGCGAACTATGAGGACATTGATCCCTGCCTCCTAGGCAGGGTACGTAGGAAGCCTCCAAGAGGTTCAATCCCACCACCCGGTTGTTCTGGAAACCTTCACGTCGGTTCGCCTTCATCCCGCACAATGATAAACTATACATTCGAACTATGTGGACTTTGATCCCTGTCTCCTAGGTGGGGTACGTAGGAAGCCTCCCCGAGGTTCAAGCCTAAAAACCGATCGATCTAACTATCTTCACTTCGGTTCACTGCACCACTCCTAGTGTCGCCTCAGTGATTCCAGACTCCTCGGGGTCATTAACCCAATGAGGGATGGTAAAACTTAGGAGTAAATAATTCCAAGTCCCTGTGTTTAGCTAACCATTTCAAACCAGGAAAAAATCCATGGATACTATGTTTGGGTATAAACCAAAGATTCGCAAACATATGAATACGTCTTAAATCTATAAGAGAGTCCTGAAACAGGCAATAGTTTTCCCCCCAAAAGGGTGTGATGAGCCCGAATTCCCATCCTCTCGACCAATGTGAGTTCTTAAGCGTCGTTGGTCAGACCATCCAGAAGACACCTGCCTTTGGAAAGCAGGTCCACGTATCGTTGGGTATGGAACCGTTGGGCGTTTTGAAACAAAGACCGGTGTACCCGACCTTAGCAATCGAGCGGGGCCCTGCCATCCGTAAGACCGACAGTCGGGTGCATCAGTCCTCCATCCCCATAGAGGGAAATGGATCAAAACAAAAAATGGTGAACCTGATGTGAATCTTTAACTAAACATGACATATTTAACCTAATCTCACCTGGTGCCCCCTTAGACTCTCAAGGAGGGCCAAGCAAGGTCATTAGTTACGCATGAGATCATGAGATGCTGCTTTGATGGGTTTACTATGTGTATTTGTTAAAATGTTTTACAGGTACCTTCAGAACTCCCTTCAATCCAGTGGCATCACAAAGGAACTCACAAGAACGTGCTTCCAACTATGCAGTGACGAGACTTCCTCAACAACGGAGGACCCCGTCACCCACCCTGCATCTTCAACGATGGGTTTCAGATGGGCTGATCCAAGAGTACCACATAAACGGTACTCTCCCAACAGTGGAGGCGGCCATGCATGCCCTCCAATCAATCAACATTCATCGGTTGCCTGCCTAGTAGTGGCCACAAAGGCAGATCCAGACAGTCCATGTCGCTGTCTCCAACCTTTTTGGGAGTCTATCCCTGGAACGGGACAATGCGTACCTCCCTTATATTAGGGAGGAAGATGGGGTCGACATTGAGGACTTCATCCCTACCGAATGGGGGTTCCGTTCCAAGGCCCCCGCTGGAAGGCGTCATCGCGGTCACGCTGCGACTCAACATCCTCGCGCCAAAGAGGATGTCTCCCCAGGATTCAGGACCACGCTCCCCGAAATCCGGCCCCTCGGACCGCCCGACGAGGGTGAAAAATGTACAATCAAGGACCGGTCATCACCCTGGTCCCTGAGGAGGAGCTCTGCTGCCCAGCCACGGAGACGTACCACGAACAGGCACCTACACCTGTTCGATCCTCCCGAGCCCACCATCCAGACATGGCGGCATCATACGAGCCAGCGTGCATCCCCACCAAGCTTTATCAAGCCCGCCGCTCACGCAGGATGACACTTACTCGGTAGACACCTCTCCCTGCCCAGGTTCGTGAATCCCACCAGCTTGACGTGGTGGTGACCCAGTGCCTGCAAGACCAACTCCTAGAAGATTCTTTTGACACCCGCCATCCTGGAATGGTGGCAATCAACAAAGCCCGCCACCCAGATGTGGCAGAAACTCATAGGCGGGCACGTCTCCTCGCCAACAAAGGCCACCGACTCGATACGGTAGGAAACCAATATATGTAGGGCCAGCTCCCTGCGGATGCAAGTAAATTCCGCCACCCTGATGTGGTGTAAAATTGAAATATAAACCGATGTATCCTGGTATAGGGGCAGATTCGTTCACCTGCCCCGACACAGGAGAATCGTCAGTACCCACTGACCACTGGAGGACCAGAGTAGGATATTCCTACTCCGATACTGGAATGGGCCTTAATACCCATTCCAGCCAAATATGTCTCTCTAAATATCCTGGAAATGATGGAGGAGTAGGTATCAATCCCATATCATATCTTGTAGACTTTCTAGAATGTAATTGTATCAACGGCAACAACAAGGACTCGGGCCCGTGAGCCTGTCTCCCCAATTGAGGTGACTTATCTAAGAGATGAGATAGCCACCTCGGAGCAGATCTACATCCCTGCTTTTGCCCAGGAGGTTCGCCAGCCATATTCCGCAATGCAAGGGCAACCAGATCGAGCATCTTCACTCGTTCTAACTGGGGGACACCCATCCATCACGGTGGATGCTCCAGAGCAGGAATATATCCCTGCTAAAAGTCAAGATGTTCATCAGAATATCCCAGTGGTATCATGGGACCCAATTAGATAGGTACCCAAAGGTGAAGGCTGTTATCAACAGTAGACGGTCCCGGCTGCCCGCAAGAGAGTGCCCCGAACGCGCCGAAGGCAGCCGGAAAATAAAGAACAGGTTCATGAATCCACTCTGCTGGAAGCTGGGGTTCCCAATGCCGCTAAGCACACATCTCAAGCTCATAACCCTTTCCACCCATTACCATATTATGGGAGTGGCAGTAGCAGTTGCGAAGGTCCTCCCCATAATGTACCAGCAGCTCTAAAGGTCCTCCCCAGAGCACCCGTGGGGGCTTCTCCCGCGGGCATAAAACGATCGATTACGAGAGCTCTTCTTTTGATGCAAGTCACAGAAACCCTCCACGTGACCAGAAGATCGAGCGGAAATAAGGTCCTCCACTTGCTTCGGTCCACCCTGAAGGTCCTCCCCGGGGTATACACTGCAAACACTCTCCATGTAGTAGGACCACAGATTGTTATAGTAGTCCTCACTATCATAGTCGCAACTACGGAGGCCCTCCCCGTAGCGACGTCTCATCATGACAAGAAGGCCCTCCCCTTGTCGTGGCCTGCCCTAAAGCTCCTCCCCAGGGGTTACGTTGCAATGACACTCTGCACAGCCGGGCATCAGATTACGATGGTAGTCCTTGCCACCTTGATAACGGAGGTCCTCCCCATAGAGACGTCAAGCAATGAGAATGCCCTCCCCTCATTGCGGTACATTCTGGAGGCCCTCCCGAGGGTGAATCCCGTAGATATTCTCCATGCGGCAGCAGTAATGGTAGTCCTCACCATTTCCGTAGCTTTGATGGTAGTCCTCGCCACCACGACCGCCATTGTGAAGGTCCTCCCCATATTGGCCCCAAGAGACAAGAAGGTCCTCCCCATATCGTAGTGTGTCCTGAAGGTCCTCCCCAGGATACACATCGAACATCAATCCATGATAGTCATCCTCATCATGATGGAAGTTGTTGCGAAGGCCCTCCCTGTAACGATGCTACGCAGCCAGAAGGTCCTCCCCTTACTGTGACATGCCTTGGAGGTCCTCCCCAGGGCGTTCACTGCAAAAGTCCTCTATGCAGTGAAGAATGAAGCATTAATGGTAGTCCTCGCCATTACGGCCTCCATTGCAAAGGTCCTCCCCGCAATGACATGTCATATCGACAGGAAGGTCCTCCCCCTGCCGAATCAAGCACAGAAAAGCCCTCGTATGCCAAGGCACTCATAAGTACGGGATCGAGCATGTCAGATTCCCAGCTTGTCGCTAACGACACCCTTCTTCGATCAGGAGATGGTCTAGGGCTGTGTTCATCTTCTGAACCACCTCAGAATCGCCCACATAATGATTTAGCACATACTGGTCCCACTACCTCTGACCACATTGACAGTGATCATCTCAGTTGGGCTGACCAGGTAGAGGAATCGCTGGTGGAGGAGTATGCCGACATGTTACACATAAGGAAATGACTGGAAAGAAATGATATACCAGTCATGTTTTGGCCCACAGCCACCTCTCAGTTCGACATACCCAGAGAATTGTCGGAATAATGCATGCACGACATCCTCCATAATATATGGATGACCCTACACCGGCTAAAATCAAGCTTCCTACCCTATGAAAGGTATGTAGACCATGTCAAGATGATAGGAGACCTCCTGTGTCACATCAACCTAGAGGCCCTTCCTACGGTGCGGCGACAGCACCCCGTGAGACGTAAAGGAAACATGGAGATAGTCCGCCTCCGTGCGCTGCACCAGCTGCGCCGCCTCATCCGTGATGCTCCAACAAAAGTCCATATCAGGGGATGGGGGGAACACGGAGCTCTGCATTTCACTCCGCTCCCCACACAGAAGAACCCGTTCGGCATGGTGTCTTGCAACGTGATCATTTCAAGACAACAATCGAGTGGCTTCCCTGTTCAAGAAAGGCAATACACCCGACAGAGTCAGGCCTGGAGTAAGTCCCAGAAATGCCAGGCCCGACGGGAGAAATCCATTCAAGAACTCCTGAATCAGACCACCGAGAGAATACAACATGCCTCTCACCTAACAGAGGCCAATCAGTGATATTTTCCTACCTCCCCAGAAGGGACTGATCCACAGATGAATTTAGCACCAAATCCAGTTCACCCCCGAATGGGGGCACGTGAGATCAGGCAGGTCGCAAAAGCAGCAGCCACTGCTGCCATCCAGGATCAACCCCATCCTACAGGGCTGAGGGCATTTTTAACAAAAAATTCCCCCGTAAGACCAATAAAAATGGGAAGAGACTCGATGTCCAAGGAACGGAGCTAACCCCAACCCTCAGGGCTGGGGGAATTATTACCCCCTCAACAAAAACCTCCCCCACGAGAGTCGGTATTCTCTCATCTAGGGAGGAAAGTCAGAAGAGGAGGTTTCTGTCCTATCCCGTCATTTGAAACATCATCCCCTCTGAGAGGAAGGCGCACCGTAAGGTCGCATCAAAGAACTCTCTGCGTCGCCCTTCGTCAAGTAGTCCGAAGGCAATCCCAGGTCATGAAAGGGAAGGCCATCATAAGACGTGGGAGATCCTCTTCCTATTTGGACGATGACGTCCCCTCCACCTCGCAATATGTATTCATCAATTCCATAGATGATAACCCCATGTATGAAACCAGGGAAAATGAAAATCCGGATGGATCGGGAGATGACGGTCCCAGTCAGGCTGTGACTCACAATGAACCCCCAGGTGTGCACACCCGGAACCAGAGGGCCGCCCTAAATATCGTCATCCTTCTAGCCAACCCTCTTCTACCTACCTAGCGAGCTTCCAATAAGGATAAGAATAAGGGATTGGTTACCCTTAAACTGCCTCCTTCTCTCGACAAAAATAAGCCACTCACGCTCGAAGAGAGATTCGCTCGGCAGGAAGGGGAGATGAAAGAATTAAGGCGGCTTAACGTCGAGCTACTCTAGAGGAACCGCCTTATTGAAAGTGCATCCCAGGAAGAGCCACATCATGCACTCCCAGAAAATGAACCTCAAAGGCTAAGGATTTCCCCGGAAAACAAAGCACGATCAGGGCTCCTACCCAATGAGGTGCCTGGTTCATCCAACTACCTAAATGTGGATAATGAATACCAAGATTTCCCTCCACTTAGGAGGAAACCAGAGCAAGTATGTCTGAACCCTCCAAGAGTGCCCTTAATAGAATATGTATCCTTGGTTCAGGCCAATCCGGATCCTTAGGCAATGCCTCGGGCTATGCCTACCCAGGACCGGGCCCAACAGGATATAAACCAGGGTCTCACCAACACCATTGAGGCACTAACAGCTCGATTGGAAGCGATGGAAGGTCGACGCGCTCCGATACAGCCAGAGCAGAAACCCTACCCAGATTGGGTGACCAACACACCACCTCCACCCAATTTTGGGAGCCTTGTATTCCTTATTTTAAACGGGTCAGGTGATCCGGAACATCATTTGATGCACTACGCATCCTATTGCGACCCTATGATGGGAACTCCAGAACAACAAGAAGCAGTGAAACTCAGGTGCTTCATATGGACCTTTCAAGGATCCGCCTTCGTCTGGTACATGAGTCTGCCAGCCCAGTCAATAAATAGCTAGGAGGACCTTTGGCAGCAGTTCCTGTTCCACTTCAGCTCGACGTTGCCTAAGACAATAGTCAGCGACCTCATGAACTGCAAGAAGAGGGAGAACGAGAGGGTCTCAGATTTCATTTCCAGATGGAAAGGTCTGAATTATTCTCTGAATAATCCAATGCCTCAAGATGATATGCTTTCCATATGCATCGATAATCTTAGAGATGAGCTGCGAACACTGCTCATACCAGTGGAGTGCACCACTGGCTTCTTCCATCTCTCAGCCATTGCCCAGAGAATTGAGGAATCCCTACAGTGGACTAATTCAAAGTCCCGAATAGCCTCACAGGCTCCTACAAAAAGAGCCCCTAGAGCTGAAGCATCCGCTGTCACACTCAAGACGACCCTTGTGCCCGCTCCACCGCTCAGGCCTCCACCAAATTGTCAAGCCCCCCTGCATATTAGTGGCCCCCTATGCCTAAATGGGACGATCAGAGAGGACCAAAGTAGAACCAGTTCGAGGAACGAAGACAAAAAGTATACTCATTCTGAGACGATCAAGTATGCGGATACTTCATCGCCGCCATGAATTGCAACCTGCTCCGCCTCCCGGAGCCGAGGAAACCTGAAGAAGTCGGCCGCGAGGATAGGCCAGATTACTTCCCCTACCATAGAATGTTGGGGAACAATATCTGAGAATGCTTCGTCTTCAAATACCTCCTGCAAAGGATGGTAGAATCTGGACAGGTCAAGCTGGGACCACCCCCAGCACATGTGTCATGTATCTCTACCACCGACTCCGACAAAGAGGAGGGGTGGTAGAAAGTCACCATCAAGCATGGGCATAAATTCTATGACTGGATGACTCGGAAGACTATCAATTGAGCCCAGGGTATACTCCGAGCTCAGCTACGGTAGCCAGTATTGTCGCCAACAGACCCTGACACCACACGACCTATAGTATCAGCCTCACGGTCCTCCACGAGAAATTCATTTGGGTGTAATCGAAGGAGGAAACAATCACAAGAGGAGCAGTACACAATGGAGACAACGTTAGTGCCAACCCTGGAAAATTATATGCCCTCAAATTTGGCGCCACGGTCACCGATCCACCAAATGGCACCATCAGGGACAACCGACTAGGTTGACCTGTCAGAGGATGAAGAACCAATCTTTGGTTCCATTAATGTCATCCATCTTATGGAATTATTCCATGACGAAGGGTATGGTTTCGAACCCGAGTTCCCTGCACGAGGAACCGCAGAGGTAGGGGATACCAGGGGAGGCACAGTCGCGGCCGAAACCAACCCTACGGTTGGACCCCAACCCAAACCGTTAATATCTCAGAAACCCTTGGGAGAGCCCTTCAACAGACTCAACAGAAGAAAGAATGCCCCTAAACCTATACAAGCATCCACTCTGGCCCTATTGTTCTGCAATACCCACCAGAGGAGGAATAAGTGTCTGGCCGCCTAGTGCGCACAAACAGACCGGTCGGGCCAAGTCAAAAAAATGCGGGAACACCATCAACATCCATCCCCGCGGCCTGTCCCTCTTCGTCAAATGCTCCAGCTCCCAAAGAACCCGCTAAGACTCTCCCACCTACGGAGAAGCGTCGACCGCTGGAGAAAAAAATATGACATACTTAAGAAGTTGGTGTCAGTACCAGCCAAGTTTTCAATCCTAGATACCCTGAGTTTGTCAGTCGACCTTAGAGAGGTGCTTATCAAAGCTTTGATCAGACCCTAGGAGTTTCAAGCCGAGGTAGCTACTGCCGAAATTTAACGGACGGAGACTGACACAGCTGAATGCAATGCGGTGATTTCCTTCACCAATCAGGATGAAGACACCATCATGCAAGGACACATCAGACCATTATATGTGTCCAGCACACTGAATGGTATTGAGATCCGGAAAGAATTTATAGACAATGGCTCTAGAGTTAACATCCTTCCCCTACAAACACTCCACAAGTTGGGCTACAGTGAGGACGATCTAATTCCCTCAGCCACAAATCTGTCGGGTTATGATAGGAATGAACAGAAGACAATGGAAAAAATTAAGCTAAGGGCCCATTTTGGTGACCTGGTAGCCTACACGGTATTCCTGGTGGTCCGACAGAGCACATCATTCGATGCCCTGCTGGGATGGTCGTGGCTCCATAAGCACATGGCCGTTCCTTCATCCTACCACCAATGTATCAAGTACTGCATCAATGGAAAAAGTGGAACATTGCATGCCGACAAGGCCCCTTTTAAGCTCTCTGAGTCACATTACATTGACGCTGGGTTCTATGAGAAAAAAAAAAGAAGCCTTTGGTCGATGGTGTTGACTGGATCCCTGCTCCAAATGGCCTGTAAATAGTTCCTAACGACCCCCTCAGGCAGCTTGGTAGAGATTATGTCCTGCCCATCAACCATATTGAGAGTAGAAGTTCAAGTCCAGACATGCACTCAGATGTACTCATGACTTCAGACAAAAAGGCCAAGTGTGGCAATGTGGGAACGTCCACCGACCCTCAACCTGGGGACGAAAACTCGAGTAAGGGCGCCCACGACACCTCACCTCCAGACTCCCAAGAGCTTGTGTTGGGAGCTCTCTCCTCGTCGGACCAAGAAGATGAGGATTTGAGAGAAGAAGAGGGGGAAGATCTCAGGGATGAACCTCTTACATTTGAGGAGGGTATCTCCACCACTGTGGACGAGCTCAGGGAAATAAACCTGGGTACCGAGGAAGACCCGAGGCCCACTCTAATTAGTGAAGCCATGTCTCCCAAGGAGCATGAGGTATATACCTCCTTCCTAAGGCAACACCGGGATGTATTTGCCTAGAATTACATGGAGATGCCAGGAATCGATCTCGAAGTGGAGACGCATCACCAGGGTCTTCCAAAAGACCACCGAGGCTACAAACAGGCTGCCAGAAGGACGCACCCCTCACATGCCACCAAGATAGAGGCTGAAGCCAATAAGCTCATTAAAGAAGGCTTCATAAGGGAGGTACAATACCCCATATGGTTGGACAATATCGTCCCCGTCAAGAAAAAGAACGGGCAAATCCGCGTCTACATCGATTTCAGAGATCTCAATCGGCATTGCCTGAAAGATGACTTCCCGGTCCCAATCACTGAGTTGTTAATCGATGCAACGACCGGGTATGAGGCTCTGTCCTTCATGGACGACTATTCTGGGTATAACCAAATCAGGATGGCCTGAGAAGACGAATAAGCCACTACCTTCAGGGCCCCTCAAGGGGTATTTTGTTACAGGGTCATGCCCTTTGGTCTCAAGAATTCGGGCGCCACATATCAGCGTGCCATGCATCAGATCTTTAAACCGTTCCTGGGGAAATTCGTTGAATGTTACGTGGATGACCTGGTGGTCAAGACCAGATAGTGTTCGGATCACCTGTCGAACCTTGAGACTATCTTCAACAAACCCCGACAACATATCTTGAAGATGAATTCCTTGAAATGCGCCTTTGGGGTTACCTCAGGAAAATTCCTTGGCTTCATTGTACGCCATCGCGACATCGAAGTCGACCCTAAGAAGAAAAAGGCTATCCTTGGATTACCACCTCCCTGGAATCTCACCAAGTTGAGAGGATTCCAAGGAAACCTGGCCTATATTAGGCAGTTCATAGCCAACCTGGCAGGAAAATGTTTGCCCTTCACCAAGTTAATGAAGAAGGGGGTCACGTACCAATGGATAGATGACTGCCAAGAGGCGTTCAACAACTTGAAGAAGTACCTCGTAAGCCCACCGGTGATCATGCCCCCAGTTGAAGGAAGACCTCTCATTCTATACGTGATGGCCCTAGAACGGTCACTGGGAGCCTTCCTCACACAAAAGAACGACGCCGGCAATGAAAACAGTCTCTATTACCTCAGTCGAACCATGATTGATGCTAAGACTCGATACTCAAATATTGAGAAGAGATGTTTGGCCTTAGTCTTCGTAGTTCAAAATCTGGGACATTATCTGTAGCATCATGAAGTCCATTTGATCTCGCGGAGTAACCCACTCAAGTACATCCTCAGTCGCCTGATGTTAACCGGACGCCTATCCCGTTGGGCGGTCATCCTGCAATAGTTCGACATCCGGTTCATGCCTCAGAAAACCATCAATGGCTAGGCATTAGCAGACTTTATGGAAGAGCACCCTTCGATAGGGACCACTACACTAGACGTCGAGCTACCTGATGAAGATATATTCTCGGTTCAAGAGGAGCTCCCAGCATGGGATATGTGCTTCGACAGCGTATCCCGAAGCCCAACCGGGAAGAGGATGGAGGATCCCAGATTCAACAAAGTGAGTTTGGGGATAATACTCGTGTCCCCAGAAAAGGCAGTCTTTCCATATTCCTTCCTCCTATAAAAGGGATGTACAAATAATGAAGCGTAATATCAATCTCTCATTGCAGGCCTGGAGCTCGCACTCCAGGCACAAGTACAACACCTTAAGGTAAAAGGTGACTCGGAGCTGGTCATCAAGCAAGTCAATGGTGACTATGCTATTAAAAAGGAGGATCTAATCCCCCTGTTTGACCATGTCCGAGGGTTAATGACTGAGTTCTCCACAGAACCAACATTGACCTATATTCCATGGTCCTATAATGCTGAAGCTGATGCATTAGCCAACGCGGCCATGACCCTAGCTGACCCAGACCGGGATGAAACAATTATTAGTATTGCTCACTGTCGAATGGTATTGTCGTTTGTTCAATCCATGATGGAATAAATCCATGAAGTTAGACCTATCCCCAAGACATACACTCCTACCACTGACTGGATGACCCCCATAGTAAACTACCTTCAACAGGGAGAGCTTCCCTCAGACAGGGCTGAACGAGAGCAAATACGGAGAAGGGTAATCAATTTTGTCCTATATGGTGGTGCGGGTCAGCAAGAGGTCCTCTAAAAATGAGGTCTCGATGGAGTGATCCTCAAATGCATTGATGGAGAATAAATCTCTGCCGTAATGAATTAGGTACATGCCGGAGCATGTGGAGCACATCAACCAGGGACCAAGCTTTCCCATCAGGTTCGAAGGCTTGGGTACTACTGGCCCATAGTGGCACGAGACTGCGAGCATTTTACCGCAAAATTCCACTCATACTAGATTCATGCCAACTTCATACACCAACCCCTGAAGTTACTTCATCAAGCCAATTACTCCTAGCCATTTTCTGTCTAGGGAATGGACGTCGTGGGACCATATCCTCTCGCCACGACCAAACAGCTGAAGTATATCCTCACGGAAACTGACTTTTTTTCCAAATGGGCAGAAGCCATACCCCTCAAGGAAGTCGGGGCAAGAAATATTGTCATCTGTATGAATACCAATATCATCACTAGATTTGGTGTCCCTCATACCATACTGATAGACAACGACACCAATTTCTACTCTGCTGAATTGGAAAAGCTATACCACGAGTATGGTATCAAGACTAACCACTCACCCCGCTACCATGCAGTGGCCAACAGACAGATAAAAGCTTTCAACAAGACCCTTTCCAACATTCTCTAGAAAATGGTGGACAAAGACAAGAAGTCGTGGCCGGATAAACTCCTTCATGCGTTGTGGGATTATCAAACCACAATTCGCACCGCTACTCGGGCTACTCCGTACTCATTAGTATACGGAACAGAAGTGGTCCTACCCATGGAGCTTCAATTACCCTCGCTCCACGTTGCCATTTGTGATCAATTATCCAATTATGAGCAATCATAAAAGCAGCTAGGTGAATTGGAACAGCTAGACGAGAAGTGGCTGCACACTCTGCACCCTCTGGAAGTATACCAGAACTGGATCGCACGAGCCTTCAACAAAAAGGTTCATCTTCGGTCTTTCTTGGAGGGAGAATTAGTGTTGGTCCTCCAGACCCCAATGATACTCAGAAACAAGCCTCCAAATATGGATCCCAAGTGGGAGGGACCGTATGTTGTACACAAGGTCTACTCCAATGGAGCATATGACAAGATCTCCATGGATAGGAAGTTCACCACGACTCCTACTAATGCAAGATTACTGAAGAAGTATTTCGCATAGAGACCAAGAGTACTTCGTCCTACCCACACGATGGTAAACTGCATGGGTAAGAAAAAAAGGAAGGGTCATCCGAGCTGTATGACGTTAAACTGCCAATCACCCAACGGTCTGAACTCTATGACCTTAAACTAAGAGTACTTCGTCCTTGCCGCATGACGTTAAACTGCATGGGTAATAAGAGTTAAGAATGCCCCTCCCCCCATGTATGGACCAGACCTGCACATGGTGTACTCTTCGTCTAAGATGCATGACGTTAAACTACCAAGCTCCCAACAGTCCAAACTCTATGACCCTAAACTAAGAGAATTTCGTCCTCACCGCATGATGTTAAACTGCACGGATTTCAGAGAACTACGTGTGGCTTGATTCCTACCCTCGCAGGATACGTAGCGACGTCGGGGTTCCCTATACTGGCCCAACCAATCTTGAACAAAGGATAAAAATTCCCCCTTTCCCTCGTGTACAGACCAGACCTGCACGGGGTGTATCACGTTTGCGGAGAACTACGTGCGGCTTGATTCCTGCCCTCGCAGGATACGTAGCAACGTCAGAAACCTCTATCCTGGCTCAGCCACTCCCAAATGAAAATAATGATTTAAAAATTCTCTTTCCCCCGTGTACGGGCCATACCTGCACGAGGTGTATATTTCGTCCTCACCACATGATGTTAAACTACATGGATTTCAGAGAACTACATGCGGCTTGATTCCTGTCCTTGCAGGATACGTAGCGATGCTGGGATTCCCTAGCCTAGTCCAACCACTTCTAAAAAAGATGCCCTCTCCCCCTGTGTACGGACCAGACCTGCACGGGGTGTACTTCTTCCAAATAACTACGTGTGGCTTGATTCCTGCCCCCGTAGGATACGTAGTGACGCCAGGGTTCCCCATCCTGGCCCAGCCCCCTGAATAAAAGATAAAATTCCCCTTTACCCCTTGTACGAACCAGACCGGCATGGGGTGTACTTCTCGTCCTTACTGCACGATGTAAAAATGCACGGATAGTGAGATTTCAGAATGCTCCCTTTTCCCCGTGTAGGGGCTAGGCCTGCACGGGGTGTAGTTTTGCATCCTTTCCGCACGATGTTAAACTGCACGGACAGTAATGTTAAAGATGCCCCCTTCCCCTGTGTACGAGATAGACCTGCACGGGGTGTATACCTCATCCTCACCGCATGACGTTAAACTGCACAGACTTCGTCCTCACCACATGATGTTAAACTGCACAGACTTTTTCCTCACCGCATGATGTTAAACTGCACGGACTTCGTTCTCACCGCATGACGTTAAACTGCATGGACTTCATCCTCACCGCATGACGTTAAACTGCAGGGACTTCGTCCTCACCGTAGGATGTTAAACTGCACAGACTTCGTCGCGACCCACCCAAGATGCATGCCGATACGAGGTGGAGATAATCCATGTACATTTGGATGCATCCTCTCCATACACCGAACTCCACGACCTGGATAATTTCGGATCTCTATAACCACTCAAGGCCATCGGAAGTGGAAAGTCATCGACCCGTGGACACCTTTTCATGACTATGCATACCATGCCCTCAGCGGTTTTGCATATTGATAGCCCCTGGCCCGTCCACTAAAGGCAAGATTTCCTCAGGCAATACTCTTCCAAGCTTCGTACACCTACCAGCCTCAGAGCCCCCGTATCACATCTCCCAATACAAAAATTTATGGAGTAGTGGTTTTCAAGTTCATTCCCCTTTTCACATCCAAGTGCTACCAAGGTATCCCTATCTGGCTAGCCTGTGTGCCCGCTGGTGGTACACATAGCGACCTGCATCAATGAACATCAAGCCAGGGCTAGGCTACTTTGGATCAACGTACAATTGCAGTGAAGATGTTTCTTGTATGCTTGGATACCATTATCCCCATACACCAAACTCTGAACTGTGAGCAATCGTGGATTATCATAATCATTCATGGCCATCGGAAGTGGAAAGTTATCGACCCGGGGACACCTTTGTACGACTATGCATACCATGTCCTCAGCAGCTCTGCATAATGATATCCCCTGGCTTGTCCATCAAAGGCAAGACTTCCTCGGGTGACACTCTTCCTAGCTCCATACGCTTACCAGACTCAGAGCCCCCACGCCACACAACCTGATCCGGGAAAGCTCAAAGTTGCATTTTACGACCTTCATCCCCCACCTTGTTCCAAGTATATCAGAGCATGTTGACCCAGTTATCCTTCGAGTGACTGCAGCAATAGTCACACAATGGTCCGAGCTCTATGACCTCTAAACTAGGAGTACTTTGTCCTTCTTGCATGACGTTAAACTGCACGGAGTAAAGGTACACCCTCGCTCACAAAATAAATCAGCACGGGGAGCTCTCTAAGCATTAACAGCAACCAGGGCCGAGTATGCCCGACATGTTCAGACATTTCCTTCCCTGATGACATACTTTGTGGCCCAAAAAATTGCAGATCTTCATAAGCATTCATGGCCATCGGAAGTGGAAATCCATTGAACCAGAGACACCTTTTCATGACTAGGCATACCATGCCCTTAGCGGCTCTGCATATTGATAGCCCCTGACCCATCTACCAAAGGAAAGATTTCCCCAGCTGATACTCTTCCTAGCTCTGTATGATTACCGGCCTCAGAGCCTCCATGACATCCCTCCTGATCCAAGAAGCCCCAGAACCATGATGTACACCATCAACCCCCCCTCCACGTCTTGGACATGCCAGGATACTCGGGACTAGTTACATTCTAATCAAGAGCGGCCTTTGTAACTACATCCTTGCCGCATGACGTTAAACAGCACAACATTGGAAAAAGAAATAAAAAATGCCCCTCTTCCTCACTACATGACGTTAAACTGCACAACATCCTTTAATAATACTCTTTGACTTTTCCGCATGATGCTAAACTGCATGGTCAAACCCATCACGGGTTCAGTAAGGAACAGAGTCTTTTCTCTGTCCTTCGGTGCATGGGTCAGACCGGTACAAGCCACCATCTCACACTCGCGTGAGATGGGATTACTTCACCCATTCTCAGGGAGTTCAGTCCAGATGTTTCCCCCATATCCAGGCACCCTATCATCATAAACCATACTCTGTACTCAGAAAAATCTGAACTCTCATAAGACACCCCGGTGGTCCCAAATCTCAACTTCCCTGAAGTTGATTGGCTATCGGGGGAATAAAATTATTGACCTAAGGACACCTTTGCATGGCTATGCATACCATGCCCTCAGTGGCTCTACATATTGATCGCCCCTGGCCCGTCTACCAAAGAAAAGTTTTCCTTAGGCAATGCTTCTCTCCATACGCCTCTTGCCCCTTGAGCCCCTATGTCTATCTCGGGATTCGGAAACCCTCTGAGCTAAAGTTTACCAACCTCTTTCACAATCCTACCTGAATACGATGGAACGTCTTTGACAAGATTACTGAGAACCAGGAGAAGTCATTCCATTTTATAAGATGTCCCAGCTGCATGACTTTAAACTGCACCAAACCTCAACCATCCCTTAAGCTAACTAAATGCGTAGGGAAGTGGTCTCCAAACCATGCTCCTGATCAGTACGGATGTTCCCAAAACCCTTTTAGATTCCACATTCCCCTTCTGAGCCACCCCTGGTGGTTTTCATAATTTTACAAGCCACCCATCATGGTTTCCATGAGCCGGACTTCCATGAAGTCCCTTGGCCATCAGAAATGGATAATCATTGACTTAAGGACACCTTTGTATGACTATGCATACCATGCCCTCAGCGGCTCTGCATATTGATCGCCCCTAGCCTGTCTACCAAAGGCAAGTTTTCCTTAGGTAATGCTCTTCCCACCTTTGTACGCCGATGCGGCTCCCATGCCTTGAGGCATGCCCTGCATGTCATTAAAATTTAAATATGTTTCCCACCACGTGCGTCTGAAGAGTATTGAGACATATTTTAATCAGTTGAACCCCATTGGGTCCCTCGCCCCACCATATTTGGTCAAAGCTGTTCGACCTAAAACATCAGTAATGATAGTATTGACGGCAGGACATTAAACCGCCCAAGAAAGGAGGCACAAAGCCTGTTAGGCCGAAAACCCGAAAAGGGTGACCTAAGAAAAATTCAGGCCATACCCGCTGGGTCTACACCAGATGGTCCCAATAAAAATTAGGGCATTAAAAAAAAGACAAAAAGTTTATGGGGATTCTCTACAAACCCCAACAATAGTCAAAATATGCTCGTTGGATCCCATGGTCCAGGCAAACGTTAGAGCTCGTTTTATTTTTATCAATAATCCTGAACTCTGATTATTCTGTGTTCAGGGAATTAACATATGCAGCGATCGTGCCAAATAATTTCTATCACAGCAGAAGGCGACAAGAGCACTGAGGAGAAATATTTCTTTGTTCCATAACAAAGTTGGTAGGAAGGGCATCCACAATCCGGAGCCTCCTCTAGCGTGAAATGTAATTACAGGAGTTTTTTGGCAGATTCACAAAGCTGTATCAGGCATTGGTGAGAATCCTAGATTGTCTGAGAGAGATTATGCAATAAGGCCATTTCAGCTTCTGCACCAGCCCGTAACTCTTCCACCTCCTGAGCCGCCTTTGTGCTCGCCCTCATTTACTCCCCTATCCGCCGCTCCCCTTCTTCAATCGTGGTGGCAACGTTGGCCTCTTCCTGCTGCAACCACTGTATCTCATTCCTCAACACCTCTAGGTGAGAACGCTGGTCAATAACTTCCCCCTGAAGCCTCACGATGACCCCGACGTGGTCATGAGCCTCCGTTAGGCAAAGCTGTCGGGTTTCAGAAACGTAGGATTTGGATTGGGCAGCAGAAAGGCGAGATTCAAAATCACCCAGCCTCTCCCGGTCAGTGAATACCTGCTTAAATATGTCATAAACACCATGATAGTTAAATCCATCAAATCCCAGCAGCATAAAAAAATTGCACAGCTCCAGTAATCTGGCCGGAATCTCAGCTAGGGGCGTCTGAGAATTCAATCTCCAAATTTTCTCCCAATCCCTTTTGCGAGCAGGATAAAGACTGGAAAGGACTTGTTGATTAGGCTCGGAATCACTCCCTGATGAGGACACATACTCGGGGATGAATGTCACCAAGGAGGGACCCGATGCGGCTTCACCCGCAAAATCTGGCACTGCAACAACTTCCCCCCCGGTAGTTGAGGTCATAGGCACGGTTGGGTCTGACGACACAATCGCCAATGCCAAAGGTCATGGTCCTGAAAGCCTGAGAGTCAATAATACAGATAAGTAACCCTAATTAGAAAGGGGAGGGAGAAGAAATTAGTGGCAAGATATCGGGAAACTTACTCCTGATTATCAAGGTGTTGTCATCCTCAAGATCTACACTGTCGCAACATCCACTCGAAGAAGATGCCACATCTTCGAGAGGCAAGGGAGTCCGGGGAGCCCCTAGAGGGGTCCAAGATTTAAGGCCATGCCTGAGGCCAGCAGCTTCCAAATCCATCCCCAAGCGGTCGCCTATAGAGACCAAGCTCGGGGAAATCACTCCCCCAGTAAACAAGATAATGTCCCTCTCCGAGTTTCCAACAACTGGACTAATGGAAGGCTCTTCCTTCATTACCACGGGATCCATTGGGTCTGAAGTGGCTTGCCCCGTCGGATCTGGAGGACCCTCATCAATCACAGGTGCCCCATTTTCCTCCATGATAGAAAGGGCTGTTTGATCAGCAGGAGTCTTGAATACCAGCAGTTCTTCCTCTGATGCATCTCTGACTAATGAAGGAAGGAGTAAAGCATCCATATCACTGGCCCTTCCAGCAGGGCCCTCCATTTCGTCATGCCCAGGCGAGGCTACAGGAGATTCCGCAGATGGAAAGGAGGTGGAATGTATGACTGCTTGGGTAGCCATAGCCAGATCCCCGAGTGGCCCTACACCATATGCCAAAACAGCTAATGACTGGCAGAGTCAGAATATGAAAGTTGGCAATTAAGCAAATAGGAAGTCATGATTACCCTACGTCCCCTATCTGAGTCGTTCCGATAAATGGAACGTCTGTTGCCGTATCTGGATCTGCCCAGGGGACAGTTCACCCAGAATTCTGGGAGGAGATGGAGGAGGGAAGACCCTAGATGGGTCTGTAATGGTCACTTCCATGAGCTCAGCTATGCCAGGGGACCCCTCCTCGATGACCCCCGTGGGTGAAAGCACATTCTCACCTGCTGCGGTACCACGAGGAGTATACTCCGAAGAGGGAATGGCCCCTGAGATTCTTCGACACCCTACACAAAGGGGAGAAACCTTAGAACCTCCACAATAAAAGAGGAATAAAGTCAGAATGGGCAAGCAGAGCAACCTCCTCTTCAGGGTCAGACAATTCAGGATGTCTAGTCATCATGGACACCAGGGCGGTCCCATAGAGCTGGTTTCGGAGTGAACGCACGTATGTGTCCATCTCCTTCAATGACGTGACTATGTCACTCGAATCCTCTTCCCACTGAAGGTGGGGAAAAGAAAAGATAACCCCAATACCTGGAAGCTTGAGATGGCTCATTTAGGGTGATGCCCAAACCTCTTCATCTGAGCCCCTGGACCTCAGGTCATCCCAAATCCTCCAGGCGTCTGGGAATGCGGCCGTAATGGGAACGACTAGCCTGGAAGGATCAACCTGAGAGGGTCGGGTAGCGACAGGGGCTGGTAGGGGCGCCAGTGGCCATGTTTGTGTTCCGAGTCTCGCCACCGACCTAGAAATCTCTGGGACTACCAGTGGGTGGGACCTCACAGGTAGGGAGGGGAATTCCCTGGCTTCATCCATGATGGGGAGATCATCAAAATCATCACCACGTAATGAGTGGTCACTTACTTCCCCCTCTTCATTAGTCACCGGATGCAGCATGGCCAGGACTCGATTAATACCGCGTGACCCTGGCACGCGTAAATATAGGCTTCGAGATCCCGAAGATACCGATTGACCCGCTCTGGGTCAACATCATAAAGGATGCCAACAGGGGCAGATATGTAACCCATCCCGTCAAATTCCACTTCTGATTCCTGAAGATACTGCCACAGAGAACGGGGGTACTGGCTATGAAAGGACGATTGACCTTTGAATTCAGCCCATTGACCCCAGGCCGATGGAAAGGCAGCATCTGCAGGAATAACCACCCCCCTTCGGGCAGCCTCAAGGGCATGAGAGGATACACCTCTGTCTATTAAGATCTTCCCTGAAAGCACGAGACCAGTAGGGTGGTGAAAGACTTTACCCAGCCTAGTTGAAGCATCATCCCCCTTTCGCTTCCTCTTGCCCTTTGATGGCTTAGGACTTGAAATGGTAGGCACCAATGTCCCTAGATGGCCATTTGGGTATGATTGTACCCAGGAGTCAGCATAATTCTTGGATAAGAAGGGTGTGGAGTCTGCAAGCGCGGGAGTCATAACCTCGAAACTGGTATCCTACCGGGTAAACATTAACCATAGTTTCCTGGACACCATTAAATGACGATTCTCACGGGCACTGTTGAGTGCGGGAGGACACAGTGCCTGGACGCAGCCAAATTGATGCCTGAATAGGAAAGGCGCGTACCCCTCACAGATTAGTTCCCCGCCAATGTGAGCTACCAGAATGCCCTATCGGAGGGAAAAGAGGTAGCCCCGCTTGCTAAAATCCTCTGTTATGGTATTTGTGATGGCACCAGTTGGGGAAGAAAGCGGATGGAAATTAAAATGATCATAACATGAAATTCGACTCGATAGAAGACACCTTTTCTGGACTGTCTATTGATTATCCTTCTCCTGGGATGCCCAATCTTCAGGCATAACCCCGCTGGTCGGTGGAAAGTATGGTCGGAAGGTGGTGCTGGGAATCTGGAGAGGGTTGATGAAGATGTAGCAATTCTTGATGTGTACGCCTCGCCATCCCCAGAGAATTTGAAAAGGGACGGCCACTCGATTTGGCTGGCTCCCGTCGGTAATATTACCAAGCAACCGATAAATCCTGGCCAGTACTGGGACAACTAAGTTGATAACATTACCAGGGGCCAATTGTGCCGCCATGACAAAGGTAGAGACCCGTACGCCACTAGACTCGCGTACAGGAAATAGTTACCCGCTCAAAAACATGACCAGAAATGCCGCCAGATGGAGAAGCCGATCGACATCCATGACAAGCTCCCAGCCCCAGTCGTTTAATTGGCCTTGATCCAAGTTCATCCAATAGCTTCCCTTCTGCTTTTGGGACTCCATTGTAGGGCAGGTCGTGGGCCTACGCAGAAGAGTTAGAGACTGATTCTCTTGGGAAAAGCCCTTGATCCAGTCGCGATACGAAACAAGATATCTCGGAGACGTATCCTTTTGATGCTCCTCATGACCAGGGACAAGCTTTTTCAGAGATGAAGCCTTCGAATGTTCCTGGGCCAGATCAATGAGCCTCTTCACCAAGGGAGGGGTTCTCCCTTCATCGTCCCACACAGAAGGGGGAGGCAGGAATTCGTCATACATAGCCCCAATAATGGGGACCCCTCAAATCTGAAAGACATCGCAAAGACTGATTCCCACCTCCCCGTGGACTAGATGGAAGGTGTTGGTGTTTGGGCTCCAACGACTCATAAGCTGCTTGGCAAGGGCTTGAGGCCGGTAGGTATAGGTTTGGGACACCCAGGCAGCTTCATACAGGCCTACGGCTTGCAATTATGCCTTGTACTCTGCACAGCTCTAGCGAACCCAGAAGGGCCACCCCTAATCCAAGGAATTAAATACTCCTTCCGGTCAGAGATCCCGATTCACTGACCAGCCATGCTGGTTGCTTACCATGGCATTGCACGAAATGCTTCGATAGCAGTGGATTTCTCCTTCCTGTTGACGTTGTTCTCCTGTCGGAGATACTGGAAGGTGATTCAACACAGATCCGAAAGCTGTGTCCCTCGGGACCGGCTACCCGTTGATAGGTATCATGAACCGAGGGATAGTGGAAGTGAATATCCATGCTTCAGGATTGTTGTCACAGGATGGTACTAGAATCAGGGTATTAGACAACAAACCAAACCCATAGGCAAAAAGGCTGTTAGAAAGGGGTACTCTTGCTGTGACTTGGAGATCCGGCCTGCAAGAAAGGAAGAAAGTGGGGAGTGGAAGATTCCATCCTGATCAGATCTGGCCATGTCCCTGAGACATTGATCTCCAATTGAGAGGGGCTCTGCAGCAGGCCAAAGCGCAGGGCGAGGGGGGACCATATTTTCTCCCTGCATTATGAAGACTAGGCAAATGATTAGTCTGGAATAATAAAATCTGGAAAAAATACCAGCTGTATGGAAAAGGCATCGAGAAGCCTTCAAGCAGGGATGGTTCACGATGGCTGCATCCCGCGGACCAGCCCTTCACGAAAGTAGTTCACGGCACTCTGGACCGCGGAGCGTTTTCCAGAAAACCACGAACCAAATTGCTATGAGGAATTTCAATCCTGAATTTAAGTGGTTAAGTTCGGAAGACTTAGAAATTTTTAAGGATTTCAGTTCGCGGACCATCAACATCGCGGAGCGAGTTCCTCCGTAGCCCTTCATGACTTACTTTTTAATTAATCAAGAGTAATGGTTCGTGGTTGGGAAATTGGTTCACGAGTGAAGGTGACCGCGAAGGAGGAATGGTTCGCAGAAGTCACAGCCAGTTCACAGACGAAGCACTTCGTGAAGGAACGAGCACGCAGAGGTGAGGGAGCTCTGGTTTCACGAAGAATTCGGTAAAGTACAAATGAAGGGACCCCCGTATTTATAGGCGTGGTCCCTTACAGGGTCCACCTCTCTACCACAAACCATCTTAGTTTCAGGACCACTATGCATCGGAACGGCCTCCTCTTCATTCCGATCGGACCCCATTCCGATGGGGGGCATTTGTAGGCTCCTGAAAAAATCCGTCAAGGAGATTCTACCCAAATCCCCCAAAAGAATTGGGGAAAAGAAGGGAGAAAATTCAAAGAAGGGACACAAGCAGGACCGGTCCACGGACCGGTCCCATGAAAACACGACATGGCCAGGCCCCACGAAGCACCCCCTCCACAAACCGTCGTTGTTCGCGAAATGGAGGCAGAGATCCTCCATGGTTGCGAGGCAAAATGGGCACCGATCTGGTTCACCATCATGAACCGCCCCAATTGCGGACCACGTCGACCGGTTCAAGCCGCATCCGCTATTGTTCGTGGAATGGAGGCGGAACCCTCCACGTCCATGAAGCATTCCCTGAGTTCGGTTCGCGAGGGGAGTAGAAGTGCTCAGTACCCACCGCGAGTCGTGGATTGACCAAGTCATCCATAAACTGGGTTTTCGGTCATGGGCCTCCGCAAAATATGCCGCATGACCGCAAATACATCTCTTTCCACACTCTATAAAAATAGACCAAGGGGAAGGGAAAAGGGGATTGGATTCGGATTCGGACGATTCGAAGGTGGAGGAAGAGAAGAGCGATTAGATTCAGGTGGAAGGATTTCAAAGGAAGGCTTAGGATTTCGCAAACAGCGAAGTTCCAGTTCGCGAACTAGAGCAGGTATAAACCTTGGAACGAACTAAAAAGGAACCGAAAATGCATAATAATTTGGTGAACCGCGAACTTAAAATAACATAAAAAGAGAAGACCGTGAACCATAGCCCCTTCGCAGATGCACTCCCCGCGGACCAGGGTGTTTATGCCTCTTTTCCGATCCGTTGCACCGCGTAGCACCCTCCTACGCGGGCGAAGCCTCGACCGATGAACCCCCGATCGGCGCCGCCCTTGGCCTCCACTGCTCGCGTGGAACCCTCCGCGTACCCTCCTGGTACATGGACCAAACCCGAATCTGCGAACCACCCTGGTTCGCGGGATGCTCGCCAGACCACGAACCACCCTGGTTCGCGGGATGCCCCTCTGTCCGCGGACCAGCCCGGTTCGTGAACGACTTCTCCAGGCGCATAACGCCTTCCTACGCGAAGGGAACCACCACTACTTCATACGTGTGGCCCATTAGAGCCTTCGGAGTTCCCATTCCCCATGTTAGATAAAATCCTTCCAATCCGAACTAATCCTCCGCGACTCCCTCATTGGCCTATTCATCGGCCCCGAGCCGAGGCCTCCACCAGAGCCACCGGATCCGCGTGGTGTAACCCTCAGGCGCATCAACGCGCCATTTTGAGTTCACATACCCATGGTAAGTATAGGTGAATCGGTTTCCCCGACCCTTGAGCATATTACCGAAGCATTCCTGGGTTCACATTCCCACGACAATGTGGAGTCTGAGCTCGGAAATCCCCTTTCTGCCCTCCACTTGTTAAGGGATCCTTGGGGGTAGTAAAATACCCATCAGAAGGAAGCCCTCATGCACTGCAATACAGGAGACGGGCACAGGAGCACCCCCTTTCCCTCTCCCATTGCGCTTTGTCACCATGGGCCGTTCCATGCGTAAGCCTCACTCCATTTCTCACAGATGCACATTTCGCGACGTGATCCTCTGGTTCTTGCTGCCTCTTGTTTCTCACACTGAGCATGACTCATGTGGGATTAGAGTAAGAATCGACCATGAAATCCTCTTATGGGCCTCCTCAGAGTGTAAGTCCCAATCCATCACCCTGGGCTACCTCAGAGCGTAAGCCCCAAGCCTATGCGAACTACGAGGACTTTGATCCCTGCCTCCTAAGTAGGGTACGTAGGAAGCCTCCAAGAGGTTCAAGCCCGATCCCCATCAGACCCCCGGTTCCACATCCACGTTGGTTATCTGACGCTCTTATGCGAACTACGAGGACTTTGATCCCTGCCTCCTAGGCAGGGTACATAGGAAGCCTCCAAGAGGTTCAAGCCCACCACCCGGTTGTTCCGGAAACCTTCACGTCGGTTCGCCTTCGTCCCGCATGATGATAAACTGTACATTCGAACTACGTGAACTTTGATCCCTACCTCCTAGGCGAGGTACGTAGGATGCCTCCCTGAGGTTCAAGCCCAACAACCAGTCGATCCAACTATCTTCACTCTGGTTTACTGCACCACTCTTAGTGTCGCCTCACTGAGTCCAGACTCCTCGGGGTCATTAACCCAATGAGGGATGGTAAACCTCAGGATTAAATGATTCCGAGTCCCTACGTTTAGCTGACCATTGCCAATCAGGAAAAAATCCGTGCATACTATGTTTGGGTATAAAACAAAGATTCACGAACATATGAATACATCTTAAATCTATAAGAGAGTCTCGGAAAAGGCAATAGTTTCCCCCTAAAAGGGTGTGATGAGCCTGACTTCCCATCCTCTCGACCAATGTGAGTTCTTAAGCGTCGCTGGTCATACCATCCAGTGGATGCCTACCTTTGGAAAGGAGGTCCACGTATCATTGGATATGGAATCGTTGGGAATTTCGAAACGAAGACCGATGTACCTGACCTTAACAATCGAGCGGGACCCTGCCATCCGTAAGACCGACAATCGGGCGCGTCGGTCCTCCATCCCCACAGATGGAAAAGGATCGAAACACTCACCCAATGGATGGAATTCCTCACCATGTGTCAAATGCTGAATCTCACTGTGACACACTCCTATCGGGAGGCGAATGTGGTTGTAGATGATCATTCCAAACAGGCCATTGTGGAGAGGTGCTCGCTGTGGTCCTTTGTGGCCATGCCCTCCTGCGCCTCGCTTGTGGACTCTGACTTGAAGTGTGAGTTACACACCCGGTTATGTAACCCCTCCTTGTACCTCTCTGTTTCTTCTTTTCATTTGGAATAAATTTTGGGGGACCAGGCTTGCCTGGTCTCGAGCCTTCCTTGCCCTAAAAACCCTGAAAACCATAAAAACCCTTGAAAAACACTAAAACCCTCAAAATCCCTAAAACACTAAAATCCATAAAAACCATAAAAAAACTAAACACCCCTAAAAATGTGAAAACCCCTAAAACACCAAAAAACTTCTGAAAACCATAAAAACCCTTAAAAATCTTAAAAAATCCCAAAACCTATAAAACCCACTTAAAACTCAAAAATCCCTTAAAATCCCTAGAAAATGTTAGAAAATATAAAAGACCATGAAAACACGAAAAAAAAAACCAAATAACCCAAAAAGACTCTAAAAACACAAAAAAACCCTACAAATCCTAAAAACCCTTGAAAAAACCTAAAACCCTCAAAATCCTAAAAAACCCTAAAAACCATAAAAAACCATAAAAAACAAAAAAAAACCCTCAACATTAATGAAAATGTAAAAAGAAAAAAACCCTAAAATCCTTAAAAAACCCATAATACCATAAAACACTATAAAATTTAAAAACCATTAAACCCCTAAAAACATTAAAAAACTCTAAAAAACAATAAAACCCTAAACCCCAAAGGACCCAAAAAAACCCAAAAAACCCTAAATCCCCAGAAAACCCCTAAAACCCCTAAAACCCCTCAAAATCACTAAAAATACTAAAAAACCCAAAAACCCATAAAAATACTAAAAAACACCTTAAAATCCATTAAAACTTAAACAACCCTAAACACATTAAAACCCCTTAAAAACCTTAAAAACCTTAAAAAACCTACAACCCATAAAAACCCTAAAAACCAACTAAAATTACTAAAAGCCCTTAAAACCACTAAAGAGTTAAAAAAGTCTAAAAAACCTTAAAAACACTAAAAAACTCAAAAAAAAAACACCAAAACACAAAAAAGAACCTAAAAACCCAGAAAAACCCTAAAACCCTAAAAACCCTAGAAAAATCCTAAAACCCCTCAGAATCCCTAAATCCCCTAAAAAATATAAAAATTATAAAAAACCTAAAAACCCCTAAAAATCAATGAAAATGTAAAAAAAAATAAAACCCCCGAAATCCCACTAAAACCCTTAAAAACTCTAAAACCCAAGACCCAAAAACTCTTAAAAAACTTAAAACACATAAAAATGTGGAAATCTCTAAAAAACATTAAAAATGTTAAAAAATAAAAAATATCCTAAAAACCCAAAAAGACCCAAAAACCTCTAAAAACCCATGAAAACCTCTAAAACCCCTCAAAATCCCAAAAAACCCATAAAAATCTTAAAAACCCCCTAAAAATCAATGAAAACATAAAAAATACTAAAAACCATGAAAAAACCCAAAAACCATGAAAAAAACCCAAAACCATAGAAACTTATAAATCCTTTAAAAAACCCTAAAATCCCATAAAAATCACAAAAAAGTCTAAAAAATTTTAAAACCCCTAAAAACGTTATAAAAATCTAAAAAACATTAAAACCCTAAAAAAATCAAAAAACCCTAAAAACCCAAAATATCCCTAAATAATTTGAGAACCCCTAAAAGCCCTAAAAAAATTCTAAAAATCCTCAAAATCCATAAAAACCATTGAAAACATAAAATCTAAAAAATTGTGAAAAAATCAATGAAAATGTAAAAACCACTAAAAACCCTGAAAACCCCCTTAAAACCATAAAAACCTTTAAAAACCCTAAAAACTCATAAAAACCTAAAAACTAGTAAAAACTCTAAAAACCCTTAAACTACTAAAAACATTTTAAAACTCTAAAAACCATTAAACCCCTAAAAACCTTAAAAAAATCTAAAAACCCCTAAAAACTCATAAAACCCCAAAAAACCCAAAAAGAACCTTAAAACCCTAGAAACCTCTAAAAACCCTAAAAACACTAGAAAACGCAAAAACCATCAAAATCCCCCAAAACCCTAAGAACACCCTAAAAACCAAAAAATAATTAAAAACCCTTTAAATCCAAGAAAACGTAAATAACCCTAAAACCCTCAATACCATAAATATCCTAAAAACCATAAAAAACCCAAAATACTCGTAAAAACCCACTAAAAACTCTAAAAACCATTAAACCCCCTAAAAACATTAAAAACTATAAAAAACCATTAAAACTGTAAAACTCAAAAAACCCTAAAATCCCAAAAATATCATAAAAACCATGAAACCCCCTAAAAACCCTAAAAACCTCAGAAAAACCATAAAAACCTGAAATATCCCTAAAAACCCTAAAAACCCTAAAAACCTTGACAACCCCTTAAAACCTTAAAAACCTTAAAAATCCATAAAACCCATAAAAACCCTAAGAACCCACTAATTCTCTAAAAACCCTTAAAAGCCCTAAAAATGTTAAAAAACTCTAAAAAACCTTAAAAACCATAAAAAACTCAACAAAAACCTAAAACCCCCAAAACACCCTAAACCTCTGAAAAACCCTAATAACCCTAAAAATGCCTGAAAACCCCTAAAAACTCTAAAAATCCCTAAAAACCCTAAAAACCATAAAAACCCAAAAAAATCCTAAAAATCCTGAAAAATCAATAAAAACGTAAAAAACTTAAAAAACCATGAAAAACCCTGAAAACAATAAAAACCGCTAAAAAATTAAAACCCCTAAAAATGCATAAAAACACTAAAAAAACTAAAAAATATTAAAACCCTTTAAACCCTTAAAAATGTTAAAAAAACTCTAAAAAACCTTTAAAACCCCCAAAAAATCTAAAGAAACCCTAAAATATCAAAAAGACCATGAAAACCTAGAAAAATCCAAAAAACTCATGAAAATCCCTAAAACCCCTCAAAATTCATAAAACCCTAAAACAACCACTAAAATATTTATAAAAACATAAAAACCCCTAAAATATTTAAAAACCCTAAAATCCCATAAAAACCCTAAAAACCCATAAAAACCCTAAAAACCCATAAAACCCCTAAAAACCCTAAAAACCCATTAAAAACTCTAAAAAATCCTTAAAAACCCTAAAAAAATTTATAAAAAATCTAAAAATATTAAAAAACCTAAAACACTCAAAAAAACCCCAAAACCCCTAAATGATCATAAAACCCCTGAAAAACCATAAAAACCCACCAAATCCCTAAAATCCTAGAAAATCCTAAAACCCATAAAAATCCTAAAAACCACATAAAAATCAATTAAAACTTAAAAATACCTAAAATCCATGAAAACCCCCTAAAACCCATAAAAAACCTAAAAACCTTAAAAAACATAAAACCCATAAAAACATAAAAATTCACTAAAAACTCTAAAACCCCTAAAAACTTTTAACAACCTAAAAACTAAAAAAAACCCTAAATACCCAAAAAAACCAAAAAACCCTCAAAATTCCTAAAAACCCTAAAGACCCTAAAACCAAAAAAACCTAAAAACCCATAAAAATCAATGATATTGTAAAAATCCCCAAAACCCCTGAAATTCATAAAAACCCTTAAAACCCTTAAAAACCATAAAACCCCATAAAATCCATTAAAACCACTAATTTTTTTAAAAACCCTTAAAACCCCTAAAAACGTAAAAAAATACTAAAACCCATAAAAACACTAAAACCCCTGAAAACCCTAAAAACCCTCCAAATCCATGGAAATGTACAAATCCCTAAAAACATTGAAAAACCCCTACAAACCATAAAAATCTTTAAAAACTTAAAAACCCCTAAAATACCATAAAAACACTAAAAACCACTAAAACCCCTTTAAACCCCTAAAAACCTTAAAAAATATATAAAAACTTAAATAAAATAAACCCAAAAATCCCCAAAAGACCAAAAAACACCTTAAAAACCTTGAAAATCCAAAAATCTCTCAAAAACTCCAAGAAACCTAAATATCCCTAAAAACCGTAAAAATCCTAAACAACCATTTAAATCCATGAAAATGTAAAAAAACCTAAAAACCCTAAAAAACCCCTGAAAACCATAAAATCCCATAAAACCTTAAAAAACTCCAAAAAACCCATTAAACACTAAAGAACCACTAAAAAATCTAACGACCCTTTAAACCCCTAAAAACATTAAAAACTCATAAAAACATTAAAACCCCTAAAAACTAAAAAACCTAAAATCGAAAAAAGAAACAAAAAACTTGAAAACTCCTAAAAAACCTAAAAATCCCTAAAATCCCTAAAAACAATAAAAACCATAAAAATACTCAAATACCCCTTAAAAATTCATGAAAACTTAAGAAACCGTAAAACCCCTAAAAACCAAAAAACCCCCTATAAACTTTATAAAACACAAAAAACTTATAAAAACTCCAAAAAACAACTAAAAAAATAAAAATACCCCTTTAAACCCCTAAAATTTCGTAAAAACTCTAAAAAGCATTAAAACCCTAAAATCAAATAAAACCCTAAAACTCCAAAAGGCCCTAAAACCCTGAAAACCCTGAAAACCCCCTAAAACACCCTAAAACCCTCAATATCTCTTAAAAACCTATAAATCTTAAAAAAGCAATAAAAATTTAGAAAAAAGTAAAATGCCCTAAAAACCCTGAAAAAACCCTAAAAACCTTAAAAACCCATAAAACCCCCCAAACCACCAAAAAGTCTAAAACCCCTAAAAATGTTAAAAACTCTTAAAAACCTTAAAAACAAAAAAAACTCTAAAAACCCTCAAAACCAAAAATGACCATATAAAATAGAAAAAACCCAAAAAACCAAAAAATCCCTAGAAAACCCTGAAAACCCTCCAAAACCCTAAAAACCCCTAAACCCATAAAAAGATTAAATATGTCTTAAAAATTCATTAAAATGTAAAAAACCCTAAAAATCCTAAAACCACCTTAAAACCCTAAACCCCCCTAAAAACCTTAAAGACCCCATAAAACACTAAAAACAACAAAAAATCAAAAAAAACAAAGAAAACCCAAAAAGTCTAAAAAACCCTAAAATCCATAAAAATCCTAAAAACCAACTAAAAATCCATGAAAATGTAAAAAATAAAAAAAAACTCTGAAAACCCCCTCAAAACAATAAAAACTCCTAAAACCTTAACAATCCCTAAAACCCTAAAAACCACTAAAATATCTAAAACACTTAAAACCCCTTAAAAAGTTAAAAAAATCTAAAAAACCATAAAAACCTTAAAAAAACTCAAAAAACCCTAAAAACCAAGAAGACCCTAAAAACCTTGAAAACCCTTAAAAATCCCTAAAAACCCCTAAAACCCCTAAAAATCCATAAAATCTATAAAACCCCTTAAAACCATAAAAACCCTAAAAACCACCTAATATCCATGAAAACGTAAAAAACCCCAAAAAACTAAAAACCCCCTGAATACCATAAATACTCCTAAAAACCTTAAAAACCCTAAAAATCCAAAAAAAACCCTCAAAACCACTAAAAATTATAAAAACCAAAAAAACCCTAAAATACGTTAAAAAACCTAAAAACCCAAAAACCCCAAAAACCCCATAAAATCCTTAGAATCCCTAAAAACCCTCAAAACACTAAAAACCATAAAAATCCTAAAAACCCCTTAAAAATCCATGAAAAATAAAAAAAATATAGAAACATATTGAAAACCATAAAAACCTCTAAAAACCTTAAAACCCCTAAATCCCATAAAAACCATAAAAACTACTAAAATTTTTGAAAACCCTAAAAACCCCTAAACATGTTAAAAAATTCAAGAAACATAAAAACCCTAAAAACTCAAAAAACTCTAAGACCCCTAAAACCCCAAAACCCCCCAAAACCCTAAAGACCCCTAAAAACCCTAAAAACCCACAAAATTTCTAAGACCCCTAAAAACCCTAAAAACCATAAAAATCCTAAAAAATCTATAAAAAACCTTCATAATCCCTAAAAACCCTAAAAACCCCTAAAATCCCTCATAATCTCTAAAAACCCTAAAAACACCAAAAAAATAAAAATACTAAAACTCCTAAAAATCCATGAAAACATAAAAAACAACAAAAAACCCACAAAACCCCCTAAAAACAAAACCCCTAAAAATATTAAAAACCCTAAAAATCCATAAAAACCCTAAAACCCACCAAAAACTCTAAAAACACTTCAAACCCCTAAAAACTTTAAAATACTCTAAAAACCCTAAAAACTTTAAAAACTAAAAAAAAATCTAAAAAACCAAAAAGATCCTAAAACCATAAAAAACTCATAAAACCATAAAAATCTCAGAAAGGGCCTAAAAATCATCAAAATCCCTAAAAACCATAAAAATCATAAAATTATCCCTAAAAATCATAAAAACATAAAAAACCCTAAAAACCCTGAAAAATTATAAAAACCTTAAAAACCCAAAAAAACCTTAAAAAACCTAAAAACACTAAAAACTCACTAAAAACAACAAAAACAAAAAAAAACCTAAAAAAAATCAAAAAACCCTAAAAACTAAAAACACCTTTAAAACAATAAAAAATGCTATAAACCCTAAAAACACCATAAAACCCCCAAAACCCCTCAAAATCATTTAAAATACTAAAAAACCTAAAACCGCATAAAATCCAAAAAAACTCAAAAAATCTCTAAAACCTACTAAAAACCATAAAAAACCCAAAAACCATAAAAACTCTAAAAATTCATAGAATCCATAAAACCTAAAAAACCCTTAAAACCCTAGAAACATTAAAAAACTCTAAAAAAATAAAAACATAAAAAAATATAATACCAAAAAGTACCTAAAAACCTTGAAAAACACTAAAAACCATTGAAAACCCTAAAATGCCACAAAACCCCTTAAAACCCTAAAAACAAAAAAACCCATAAATTTCCTGAAAATCCCTAAAAATAAATGAAAACATAAAAACCCCTTAAAATCTTTAAAACCCCCTAAAAACCATAGAAACCCCAAAAAACATTAAACACCTTAAAAACCAATAAAACCTAAAAAACCACTAAAAACTCTAAAAAACCAAAAAACCTTTGAAACGTTAAAAAACTCTAAAAACCCATAACAACACTAAATAATCAAAAACCCTGAAAACCCACAAATACCCTAAAAACCCTAAAAAAAGATAAAAAACCATAAAACCCCTCAAAATCCCTAAAAACCCTAAAAACCATAAAAATCCTAAAACCCCCCTAAAAATCCATGAAAACAGAAAAAAAAACCCCTAAAAACCCTAAAATCCCTAAAAACCATAAAACACCTAAAAACCATTAAAAAAATTCCTAAAACCCATAAAACCCTAAAAACCCACTAAAAACTCTAAAAACTCATAAAACCCCTAAAAACATTAAAAACTCCAGAAAAACAAAAAACTCCAAAAAAAATCTAAAAAAAGGCTAAAAACTCAAAAAGACCCTGAAACCCTGAAAAACCGTAAAACCATAAAAAAACCCTTAAAATCCTTGAAAACATAAAAAACCCTAAAAACCTTGAAAACCAAAAAAACCCTTAAAAACCTTAAAACCCCTAAAAACCAATAAAAACCCTTTAAAATCTATTAAAAACTCAAAAAACCCTTAAAACCCTTAAAAACATTAAAAAACACAAAAAAACCTTAAAACCCGTAATAAAACTCAAAAAACCCCTAAAAACCCAAAAAAACCCTAAGAATTTTGAAAAATCCTTGAAAACCCATAAATACACTCTAAATCCTTAAAAACCCTAAAAACCATAAATACAATAGAAATCCAAAAAAATCCCAACAAATCCATGAAAATGTAAAAAACCCTAAAACCCCCCAAAATCTATAAAAACCACTAAGAACCTTAAAAAACCCTAAAAACCCTAAAAACCATAAAGCACTAAAAACTCTAAAAAACCTTCAATCCCATAAAAATGTAAAAAAAACTCTAAAACCCTCCCAAAACCCTAAAAAAGTCAAAAAAACCTTAAAACCCCAAAAGATCCTAAAAACCTAAAAAAACCAAAATACCCTAAAACCCCTAAAAACCCATAAAAACCCTCGAAATCCCTAAACACCCTAAACACCCATAAAAACCACAATAATCCAAAAAAATCCCTAAAAAACCATGAAAATGTAAGAAACTCTAAAAACCTTGTAAGACCTTTGAAAACCATAAAACCCCTAAAAACCATAAAAACCCAAAAAATCCATAAAAAACCTTAAAAACTAAATACTATAAAAACCCTTAAAACCCCTAAAAATGTTAAAAACTCTAAAAAACCTTAAAACCCCTAAAAAATCAAAAAAACATTAAAAACCCCAAAATACCCCAAAGACCCTGAAAAACCCCAAAAAAACCCAAAAAACCCAAAAAACCTTGAAAATCCCTAAAACCCTAAAAACCCTAAAATCCAATAAAAACCCTAAAATCCAATAAAAACCCTAAAATCCAATAAAAAACATAAAAATGACTAAAAACTCTAAAAAACCTTAAACCCCTAATAATGCTAAAGAACTCTAAAACATTAAAAACCATAAAAAACTCAAAACCCCCCTTAAAATCCCAAAAATACCAAAAATACCCTAAAACCCATAAAACCCATCAAACTCTGTAAAAACTCAAAAAAACCCTAAAATTGATAAAATTTTTAAAAATCATAAGAAACCATAAAAATCCATGAAAATGTAAAAAACCCTAAAAGCACTAAAAAACCCCTAAAAACCATAAAACCCCGAAAAACCTAAAAAACCATAAAAACCTATATAAACTAAAAACTCTAAAAACCCTTAAACCCCAAAAAAAACATTAAAAATCTATAAAAAACCTTAAAATCCTATAAAAAAAAGAAAAATCCTAAAACCCAAATGACCCTAAAAACCAATAAATACCCTAAAACCCTTGAAAACCACATAAAAACCCTCAAAATACAAAAAATCCCTAAGACCACTAGAAATAAAAAAGAACCCCTAAAAATCATGAAATTGTAAAAATCCCCAAAATCCTTAAAAAAACTTTAAAAACCATAAAAACCTCTAAAAACGTTAAAAAAACCTAAAAACCCATAAAAACCCTAAAAAAACTAAAAACTCTAAAATCCCTGTAAACATATAAATTTTTTAAAAACTCTAAAAACCTTTAAAACCTAGAAATCTAAAAAATCCCTAAAACCCCAATAGACCCTAAAACCCCAGAAACCTTTGAAATACCCTGAAAACCCTTAAAATACCTCAAAACCCTAAAAACCATAAATATTCTTAAAACCCCTAAAAATCCATGAAATTGTAAAAACCCCTAAAAAACCCTAAAACCCCCCTAAAATCCATTAAAACCATAAAAAACCCGAAAACCCATAAAAACCCTAAAACACTAAAAAAATCTAAATGCCCTTAAAAACCCTAAAAATGTTAAAATCTGTAAAAAACCTTAAAAACATAAAAAACTCAGAAAAAACACTAAAAATCCAAAAAGACCTTAAACCTCTAAAAACCCTAAAACCCTTGAAAACCCCTAAAACCCATCAAAATCCATAAAACCCCTAATTACTCTAAAAACAAAAAATATCCTTAAAACCCCATAAAAACCATGAAAACATAAGAAACCCTAAATACCTAGAAAAACACCTTAACACCATAATACACCTAGAAACCTTAAAAACCCTAAAAAAACATAAAATCCCAAAAACCAACTAAAACCCCTTAAACTAATACCATTAAAAATTCTAAAAACTCAAAAAAATCATAAAATCCCAAAAGACCCTAAAATCCCGAAAAAACCCTAAAACCCTAAACCCCCCCCCAAAAAAAACTCTAAAAACCTTCAAAAAACCTAAAAACACAAAAAACCCTAGAACGCATAAAAATCCAAAAAAAACCCCAAAAAATCCAAGAAAATGTAAACAAAACTATAACCCTAAATAACCCAAAAACCATAAAAACCCTAAAAACCTTAAAAAACCTAAAAACCCATAAAATCCTAAGAAGCCACTAAAAACCCTAAAAACCCTTTAAACCCCAAAAACATTAAAAAAATCTAAAAATCTAAAAACCTTAAAAACCCTAAAACTCAAAAAACCCTAAAAACTTGAAAAACCCTAAAAACCCTACAAACTTGAAAAGCCCTTGAAAAACCCTAAAAACCCACAAAATTCCTAAAACCCCTAAAAATACAAAAAATCCCTAAAAATCCATGAAAATGTAAAAAACCCAAAAAAAACCCAAAGAAACCTTAAAAACGTTAAAAAATATAAAAAACCATAAAAACCATAAAAAACTAAAAAAACCCTAAAATAGAAAAGAACCTAAAACCTAGGAAAACCCTAAAAACAATAAAAAACATAAAAAACCTCAAAATCCCTCAAAACCCTAAATCCATAAAAATTATAAAACCCCCAAAAAATCAATGAAAACATAAAAAACCATAAAAATCATGAAACCCCCCTAAAAACCACAATACCACAAAAAACATTAAAATCCCTAAAATCCCCTAAAAATACTAACAAACCATTAAAAAATCTAAAAACCCTTAAAACCCCTAAAAATATTAAAAAACTCTAAAGACATTAAAAACACTAAAAACTTAAAATGCCCCTAAAAATCCTGAAAAAACTTAAAATCCCTAGAACCCCCTAAAAACCCCTAAAATCCATCAAATTCCATAAAAAACCCTAAAAACCCTAAAAACCAAAAAAATCCTAAAAACCCCTAAAAATCCATGAAAACGTAAAAATCACTATAATCCCTAAAAATGTCTGAAAACTATAAAACCCCCAAAAACATGAAAAACTCAAAAAAACCCACATAAACCCAAAAAAACCACTAAAAAATCTAAAAACCCTTTAACCCCGAAAAACGTTAAAAACTCTAAAAAACCGTAAAACTGTAAAACCTAAAAAGAATAAAACCCTAAAAACTATAAAAACCCATGAAAACCCCTCAAACCCCCTAAAAACCCTCATGACCCTAAAAATCCTAAAATACCCTTAAAAATCTGGGAAAACGTAAAAACCCCTAAATACCCTAAAAAACCCCTCAAAACTGTAAAACCCATAAAACCTTAAAAACCATTAAAAACATTAAAAACCCACTAAAAACTCTAAAAACCATTTAAATCCCTAAAAATGGTAAAAATCTCTAGCAAACCATAAAAACCCTAAGAACTCAAAAAAAGTGATAAAGACCCAAAATGACCCTTAAAATTATGAAAACCCCTAAAACCCATTAAAAATCCCTAAAAACACTAAAAAACCAAAAAAACCATTGAAATCCTAAAAAACTCCTAAAAATCCATGAAAACAAAAAAATCTAAAACCCTAAAAAACCCCTTAAAATCATAAAAACCCTAAAAAACTAAAAAACCAATAAAAACCCATAAAAACCCTAAAACCCACTAAAACTCTAAAAACCCTAAAAAACACTAAAAACGTTAAAAAACTCTAAAAAACCTAAAAACCTCAAAAAAACCCCAAAAGACCCTAAAAACCCTAAAGCCCCTCATAATCCAAAAAACCCTAAAGAACACTAAAAAACATAAAAAACCTAAAACCCCTAAAAATCTACGAAAACATAAAAAAACCCAAAACCCCTAAAAATCCCTAAAAACCATAAAAACCATTAAAAACCTTAAAAATATTAAGAAAATATAAAAACCCTAAAACCCCACAGAAAACTCTAAAAACCCTTAAAACTCCAAAAAAGGTTAAAAAATCTAAAACATTTAAAACCATAAAAAACTCCAGAAAACCCTAAAATCCCAAAAATACCCTAAAAACCTTGAAAAACCCTAAAAATCCATGAAAATGTAAAAAAAATAAAAGAAACACTAAAAGACCCCTGCAAAACAATAAAACCCCTAAAAACCTTAAAAAATTCTAAAAACCCTAAAAACTAATAAAACTATAAAAACCCTGAAAACCCCTAAAATTGTTAGAAAATCTAAAAAACCTTAAAAAACCTAAAAAACTCAAAAATAAACCTAGAAACCCAAAAAGACCCTAAAATACTTGAAAACCCCTAAAAACTCTAAAACTCCTGAAAAATCCTAAAAACCCTCAAAATCTCTAAAAATCCTAAAAACTCAAAAACCCATAAAAATCCTAAAAAACACCTAAAAATAAATGAAAATATAAAAATCCCTAAAAACCATGTAAAACCCCTAAAAACCATAAAATCCCCTAAAACCCTTAATAATACTAAAAACCCATAAATCCCCTAAAAACAAACTAAAACTCTAAAAACCAATAAAACCCCTAAAAACGTTTAAAAAATCTAAAAAACATAAAAACCCTAAAAGACTAAAAAATCCTAGAAACTGAAAAATCCTCAAAACAAACCCAAAATGACCCTAAAAACCCTAAAAACACTGAAACCCTAGAAAACCCCTAAAGATCCCCAAAATCCCTAAAAATCGTAAAAACCTTAAATATCCTAAAACCCCACTAAAAATCCCTAAAAATGTAAAAAAAACCTAAAAAACCTACAAAACTCCTAAAAACCATAAAAATCCTTAAAAACCTTTAAAAACCCCAAACCCATAAAAATCATAAAAACCCACTAAAAACTCTAAAAAACTCAAAAAACCCCTAAAACCCTAAAAAACATAAAAACCCTAAAAACCCTCAAAATTCCTAAAATCCCTAAAAACCCTTAAAAACCATAAAAACCCTAGAAATACCCCGAAAACCTCACAAACCCCTAAAACATTAAAAAAACCCATAAAATCCTAGAAAACCACTAAAAACTCTAAAAATACATAAAACCCTAAAACACACTAAAAGCACTAAAAAACATTAAAAACCCAAAAAAACTCAAAGAAACCCCCAAAAAACCCATAAAGACCCTAGAAACCCAGAAAAACCCTAATTTTTATAAAAAACCTAAAATCCCTAAAACCCTAAAAACTATAAAAATCCAAAAAAAATCTAAAAATCCATGAAAATTTAAAAAACACAAAAAACCCTGAACCCTAAAACCACTAAAAACTCCAAAAACCCTAAAAACCCCTAAAAGCGTTAAAAAACTCTAAAAACCATAAAACCCATAAAAAAAACTCAAAAAACCCCTAAAAACCAAAAAAGACCCTAAAATATTTGAAAACTCCTAAAACCCCTTTAAAACTCCCAAAATCCCTCAAAATCCCTAAGAACCCTGAAAGACTCTAAAACCATAAAAAACCACAAAAACTACAAAAAATCCATGGAAACGTTAAAAAACTCTAATACTGTGAAAAACCCCTGAAAACCATAAAAACCCTCAAACCCTAAAAACCACTAAAAACTCTAAAACCCTTAAAACTCCTAAAAAGGTTAAAAACTCTAAAAAAAACATAAAAACCCTAAAAAACTAAAAAAGCACTAGAAACCCAAAAAGGCCCTGCAAACACAAAAAAATAAGAAAAACCCTAAAAACACTTGAAAACGCCTAAAGACCCCCAAAATCCCTAAAACTTGTGAAACCCCAAATTACATAAATATACTAAAAACCCCTAAGAATCCATGAAAACGTAAAAAAACGTAAAAACCTTGAAAAACCCCCCAAAACCATAAAACCCCCTAAAATTTTAAAAAACCCAGAACCCAAAAAATCCTAAAACCCACTAAAAGCTCTAAAAACCCTAAACCACCCTAAAAATGATAAAAAAAATTAAAACCCTATAAAATTCCAAAACCCTAAAAACTCTAAAAGCCCTAAAAACCCTGAAAAATCTTAAAAACCCTAAAAACCCGTGAAGAACCCTCAAAACCCTCAAAATCCATTAAAACCATAAAAATCCTAAAATCCCCCTAAAAATCCATGAAAACATATAAAACCTAAAAACCCCAGAAAACCATAAAAACCCATAAAACCTTGAAAACTCTAAAAACCTATAAACCCCTAAAAACCACTAAATAATCTAAAAATCCTTAAAACCCCTTAAACGTTAAAAAAACTCAAAAAACCCATAAAAACCCAAAAAACTCAAAAAAACCCCTAAAACCCCCAAGAGGCCTTAAAAACCTGAAAAACCATAATAACTCTAAATCCCATGAAAGCCCCCAAAAAACTCAAAATCCCTAAAAACCCTAAAAACCATAAAAAACCTAAAAAACCCCTAAAAATCCATGAAAACATAAAAGACCTTAAAAACCATAAGACCCCCTAAAATCCTTAAAAACCCTAAAAAATCAAGAACAACTATCAAAGTCATTAAAACCCCCAAAAATGTCAAAAAATAATGAAATCGGTAAAGACCCCAAGAAACTAAAAAAAACCCTAAAAACACAAAAGACCCTAAAAACTGAGAAAACACCAGAAATCCTAAAATCACCCAAAAAACCAAAAACCCCTAAAAATAATAAATATCCTAAAACCCCCTAAAAATCCATAAAAATGCAAAAAACCCTAAAAATATTGAAAACCCCATGAAACCCTTAAAACCCATCAAAAACCCTAAAACCCCTAAAAATCTCAAAAAACCATAAAAAAACCCTAAAAAATATAAATCTTAAAAGAACATAAAAATCCATGAAATCATAAAAAACCCAAAACACCCGAACCCCCCATGAAAACCATAAAAACCCTTAAAAACCTTAAAAAACCCTAAAAACCCATAAACACACTAAAAAACCAATAAAAACTTTAAAAACTCTTAAACCCCCTAAAACATTAAAAAATCTAAAAACCTTAAACAAAATAAAAAACCCAAAAAAGACCCCCAAAAACCCAAAAAGACCCAACAAACCCTAAAATCCATAAAAACCCTAAAAATGCTAAAATCCCCTAAAATTACTAAAAACCCGCTAAAAATCCATGAAAATGTAAAAATCCTAAAACCCCCAGAAAAACCATAAAACCCCTAAAAACCTATAAAAACCCTGAAACCCATAAAAACCCTAAAACCCACTAAAAACCTTCAAACCCCTAAAAATGTTAAAAAACTCCAAAAACTATAAAAACTCTAAAATACTCAAAAAAATCCCTAAAATTCAAAAGACCCTAGAAACCATGAAAAAAACTCTAACAATAAAAACCCTCAATATCGAAAAAAACCATAAAAATTCTAAAAACCCCCAAAAAATCCTTGAAAATATAAAAAAATCTAAAAACCCTCCAAACCCCATGTAAATCATAAAATCCCATAAAAACCTTAAAAACAATAAAAAACACTAAAAACTATAAAAATGCCTAAAATCCCTAAAAACGTTAAAAAATAAAAAACCCTTAAAACCCATAAAAACTCAAAAAAACACTGAAATCCCAAAAGACCCAGAAATCCCTTAAAAACCCTCAAAACCATAAAAACAATAAAACCCCTAAAAACCATCAAAATCCCTAAAATACATAAAAATCCTAAAAAACCCCTAAAAATCTAGGAAAACGTAATAAATCCCAAAATTACCCAACAATCATTAAACCCCTAAAAACCTTAAAAACCCCCATAAAACCCCAAAAAACCAGCAAAAACTCTAAAAACCTTTTAATCCCCTCAAAATGTTAAAAAACTCTAAAAAAACCTAAAAACCCTAAAAACTCAAAAAAAAAACCCATAAAAACCCAAAAAGACCCTAAAACCCTAAAAACCTCTAAAAACCCTCAAAACCCTAAAAATTATTTAAAACCCTAAAAATATCTAAAAACCTTAAAAATCCTAAAGAATCCTTAAAATCAATGAAAAAAATAAAAAACCCTAAAAACCCTTAAAAACCATAAAAACCCCTAAATACCTTATAAAAACCTAAAACCCCATAAAAACCCTAACGAACTACTAAAAACCATTAAAACCCCAAAAATATTAAAAAACTCTAAAAACCATTAAAAAAACCAAAATACTCATAAAAACTATAAAAATCCAAAACAACCCTTAAAACCCTGGAAAACCCTAAAAACTGAAAACCCTTGAAATCCCCAAAAAACCCTCAAAATACCTAGAAACCCTAAAACCCCTAGAAAACATTAAAATCCTAAAGAACCCCTAAAAATCCATGAAAACGTAAAAAACATTGAAAACCCTCAAAAACCCATGAAAATCATAAAACCCTTGAAAACTATAAATACTCTAAAACCCCATAGAAACTATAAGAAATCACAGAAAACTCTAAAATCTATTTAAACCGCTAAAATGATAAAAACCCTAAAAACACCTTAAAAGCTCCAAAAAACTCAAAAAACCCACAAAAACCTCTAAAAGACCCTACAAACCCCGAAAAACCCTAACCCCCCCCCCTAAAAAACACAGAAAACCCAAAGAATCCCTAAAAACACCAAAAAACCATAAAATTCCTACAAAACCCTTAAAAATCCATGAAAACATTAAAACCTCTAAAACCATGAAAGCCCCCTTAATACCATAAAACACCTAAAAACCTTAAAAACCCTAAAACCTCATAAATACCCTAAAAATCCACTAAAAATATCTATAAAGCCTTTAACCCTTAAAAAAATTAAAATACTCGAAATAACCTTAAAGCACTTAAAAATTCAAAAAAAAACCAAAAAACCCCAAATGACCCAAAAAACCCTGAAAATCTCTAAAAACCCTAAGAACCCTAAAAATCCCTTAAAACCTGAAAAATATCCCTGAAACCCATAAAAATCCTAAAAACCCCTAAAAATCCATGAAAGTGTAAAAAACCCAAAAAACATTGAAAAACCACTGAAAACCATAAAACCCTAAAAACCATAAAAACCCCTAAAAATTATAAAACCCCATAAAAACATTAAAACCCTTAAAAACCCATAAAAAACCTAAAAACCAGTAAAAACACTAAAATCACTTTAACCCCCTAAAAAGTTAAAAAAAACTCTAAAAATAATTTAAACCCCTAAAAACTAAAAGAAACCCTAGAAACCTAAAAGACCCTAAAACACTAAATACCCCTAATAACCCTAAAAACCCCTTAAAACCCAGTCAAAATACCTAAAACCCCTAAGACCATAAAAATCCAAAAAACCCTAATAATCCAAAAAAATGTAAAAAAACCAAAAGACCCGAAAAACCCCTAGAAAACCATTAAACCCTTAAAAGTCTGAAAAAACCTATAACCCCCAAAAAATCCAAAAAAACCACTAAAAACTCTAAAACTCTTTCAAACTCCTAAAAAGATAAAAAACCTTATAAACCCATAAAACCCTAAAAAACTATAAAAAATCCTAAAAACCAAAAAAGACCCTAAAAACCCATAAAAACCCATGAAAACGCCTAAAAACCCTCAAAATCCCTAAAATCCCTAAAAACCCTAAAAACCATAAAATTCCTAAAAACCACCTAAAATCAATGAAAACATAAAAAACCCTAAAACCATGAAAAATCCCTTAAACCTTAAAATCTCCTAAAAACCTTAAAAACCATAAAAACATTAAAAACCCCCAAAAAATGCTAAGAACCCTTAAAAACCCTAAATTTTTTGAAAAAATTTAAAAAAAATTACAAACCCTAATACTAAAAAAAGACTCTAAAAACCCTAAAAACCACTTAAAACCCTAAAAATTCCTAAAAACCCGCAAATTACCTAAAACCTTAAAAACCCCCTAAAAACCATAAAACCCCAAAAAATTTTAAAAACCCCTCAAAAACCATAAAACCCCTAAAACCCCTAAAACCCACTAAAAACTCTAAAAACCCTTTAAACCATAAAAACTATAAAAACTCTAAAAAACATTAAAAAACCTAAAAAACTAAACCCCCCCCCCCTAAAACCCCAAGAAGACTCTAAAAACCCTAAAAACCTCTGAAAAACCCTAAAAACCTCCGAAAACCCCTAAAAACCCTCAAAATCCCTAAAAAACTAAAAAATCCTAAAAACAAAAAATCCTAAAAATCCATGAAAACATAAAAAATCCTTTAAAACCCCAAAAAACCATAAAACCCCTAAAAAGTAAAAAACCCTAAAAGCCAATGACAACCCTAAAACCCACTAAAACTCTAAAACCCTTTAAACCCCTACAAACATTAAAAAACTCTAAAAACTCTTTAAAACCTTAAAAACTAAAAACCCCCAAAAACCCATAAGACCATAAAAACCTGAAAACCCCCTAAACCCCCCTGATTAATCCTAAAAACCCTAAAAATTTTAAAAATCACTAAAAACCATAAAAATCCAAAAACCCCTAAAATCCATGAAAATGTAAAAACCCTGAAAACTCCCTAAAAACCATAAAACCCCTAAAAACCCTAAAACCCATAAAAACCATAAAAATTCACTAAAAACTCAAAAAACCCTTAAAAACACCAAAATGTTAAAAAACACTAAAAAAACCATTAAACCCTAAAAAAATAAAAAAACCCTAAACCCCAAAAAGATCGTAAAAACCATGAAAACTCTTTGAACCCCTAAAAAAACCTAAAAACCCTCAAAATCATAAAATTCCATGAAAATTTAAAAAACCCAGAAAAACCCTGAAAACCCAGAAAAACCATAAAACTGCCTAAAATCCTTAAAAACCTTAAAATCCCATAAAAAACCAAAAAACCACTAAAAACTATAAAAACCCTTAAAACCCTTAAAAATATTAAAAAACTCTAAAAAAACCTTAAATACCCTAAAAATTGGAAAAATACCCTAAAAATCCCCTAAAAACCCAAAAAACCAGAAAAATCTTAAAAACCCCTGAAAACTATAAAAACCATCAAAATCCCTAACACCCCTACAAAACCTTAATCCCCATAAAAATTCTAAAACCCCCTATAAATACATGGAAACGTACGAACCATGAAAAAACCTTGAAAACCATAAAAACCATAAAAACCCCTAAAAACCTAAAAAAGTCCTAAAACCCATAAAAACACTAAAAACCAACTAAAAAAACTACAATCCTTAAAACCCCTAAAAATGTTAAAAAAACTCTTATAAAAACTCAAAGACCCAAAAAAACTCAAAAAATTTAAAAAATCCCAAAAAACCCTAAGAACCTTGAAAAACTTTTAAAACCCCTAAAAACCCTAAAAACCCTAAAAACCTTCAAAATCCCTAAAAACCTAAAACCCTAAAAACCCTAAAACCCTAAAAATACTTTAAAACCATAAAACCCATAAAACCCCTAAAAAGCAATAAAACCCAAAAAAACCATTAAAAACTCTGAAAACAATTTAATACCCTAAGAAAGTTAAAAAGATCTAAAAAACCTTAAAACCCCTAAAAAATTCAAAAATAACCCCTAAAAACCTAGAAAAACCCTTAAAACCCATAAAACTCAAAAAAACACTAAAAATCTAATATTCCCTAAAAACTATAAAAACCCTTAAAACCCATGAAAACACCCCAAAACCCTCCAAATCCCTAAAACCCCTATAAATCATAAGAACCATAAAAATCCTAAAAACCCCTATAAATCCATGAAAACGTAAAAACCCTAAAAACCTTTAAATACCCATGAAAACTAAAAAACCCTTAAAACCTTCAAAAATCCTAAAAACCACTAAAAAGTATAAAAATACTTAAAACGCCTAATCATATTAAAAAATATCTAAGAAAATTTAGTATCCCTAAAAAACACAAGAAATTCCTAAAAACCCTAAAATCTCTCAAAATCCCTAAAAACCATAAAAATATTAAAAAACACCTAAAAATCATTGAAAACATAAAAAATCCAAAAAACCATTAAAACCCCATTAAAACCATAAAAACAATAAAAACCATAAAAAACCCAAAACCCCCATAAAAAAATGAAAACAAAAAAACTTTAAAAACCCTTAAAACCGCTAAAAATGATAGAAAACTCTAAGAAAACATAAAACCCCTAAAAAACTAAAAAATACTATATCCCCAAAAGAGACCCTAAAACCCTAAAAAACCCTAAAACCACCTGAAAATCCCTAAAACCCCACAAAATCCTCCAAACACCTAAAAACCCTAAAACCCCTAAAAATACTAAAACCCCCCTAAAAATCAATTAAAATGTAAAAACCTCTAAAGACCATAAACCCCCATAAAAACCATTAAAAACCTTAAAAACCCATAACACCCTAAACACCCACTAAAAACTCTAAAAACACTTAAACCCCCTAAAAACATTAAAAACCCTAAAACACCTAAAAATCAATAAAAACCTAAATACCCAAAAGACCCTAAAAATACTGAAATCCCCTAAAAACTCTAAAAACCCCTTAAAAACCCTAAAACATCTGTGCGTGTGTGTGCATTGGCGTGCATGCAGGTGTGCGGTAGGCAGTGTGTGCAGGTGTATGTGTGTGAATAAATGTGTGCCTATGTGGGTGGTGGTGTGTGGGTGCATGCGTGCTTGTGTTGGCTCGTCTTTGTGGAGATGTTGTTTTTCCTTGGTCCTTCTTGAGGCCTTGTCAGTTTTTCTACTCATAATGCTTACTGGTTTGTGGCCTGGAGTTACTGTGATTCCTTCTACTCGTCATTGGGTTGTCTTCTTGGCTCATGTTATCAACTTCCAGTCATTGGTCCTTCTAACTAATTTATATTTGGTGAATGTTTGGTGGAGGTGTTGTGGTGTTAATCATTGCTAGTTTTTTTAGGAGCGACTGCTTGTTAGGCACATGCACCACTGGTTTGCTTTGCTGCTTGGGTGCATAATGGGTTATTGGATTCTCTTTGGTGGGATATTGCTTGGTGCCTCATGGTGGGTGCTTCGGTGATTCATGGTTGTTGGAGTGCCTGCTTCCTTGTGATTCTTGGTGCTGGACTGGTTGGGCTTTGCGAGCTTCTCAGGCCTTTCAGTTGGTTTCTTGTCTGAGTTTTCTTTGGCTTGGGTTTTCTTGATCCTATTGTTGGCCTTCGGGCCTTGGGTCAGTTGATTTACCCCTGGGTGATCATTTGTACTTCATTTCATTTTCCCTTTTACATATCGTGTTCTATTTACCTTGCAAAAAAATACCCTAAAATCACTAAAAACTATAAAAACCCCTAAAACCCCTAAAAATGATAAAAAACTCTAAAAAACCATAAAACCATAAAGAAACAAAAAAACCCTAAAATAATAAAAATATCATAAACCCCCTAAAACCCTTAAAAACCCTAAAAACCCTCATAATCCCTAAAACCCATAAAAACCATAAAAATGCTAAAAACCCCTAAAATATCCATGAAAACGTAAAAAACCCCTATAAACCTTGAAAACCCCTAGAAACCATAAAAACCCTTAAAAATATAAAACCCCCTAAAACTGGCGTGATGCCCTGCTGGTCCTGCATGGGTATCCTGGCGTGGGGGGACCTGGCAAGGGGCCTGGGTTATCATGCCCCTCTGACGGCAGTGCTGAGGACCTGCCTAGTGACCAGCTCCGATATGCTGGTGACGTTGGTGGTCCTTCCATGGACCTGCAGAGGGCGATGATCCTTCATGGTGTTCCATCTGCTGAAGACTTTTGTGTGCAGCTCCATGAGATGGTATGGGTTGAAAGGGAAAGGCTCCCTCTTGAAGATGAGGCAAGGAGGCTTGGGGAGAGGTTTGCTGAGGCTGATCAACGGATAAATGCTGATATGGTCACATCAAGGGAGAAAAAAATCAGCGGAGGTGCTGAAACTCTTGCGGCAGAAAGCAAGAAAGGCAAGGAACCATTAGCCGCTAGTGATGGTGGCAATGGAACAAAGATGTCTGCTGCGGGAACCTCCTCTGCCCCACCAAGACGAAGAAGGAGGAGGGATTACTCTGCCGTCCCATGCCCAATGGCAACTAGGGCCTCCTCACGAGCTGTCAAACTGAATCTAAAGGTGAATAAGCGAGAGAAGCCTTATTTTTCTACTGAGCAGGTAAAAGCTATGGAGAAGCTGTGGTCCAGACTTGGCATGCAAGAAGATTTTGACCCTGGATGGGACTCAATGGACCAGGGTGATGAATCAGATTTTAGCTTTGCTGACGATGGCGGCAGCTTTGGTGTTGGCATGGGGTTTCGTGATGCGGAGCTGGAGGATTTTGGTGGCGATGTTGACTAACCTACTCTGTGTGTGATTTTCTTTTCAACATTGTGTCTTTTTTGGTCTTGTGCTTTGTTTCTTTTTTTCTTTCCTTTTGTGGCCCTCGGGCTGAGGTCGTAAGGGGTTTTGGGTGTGGGTCGTTCGACCCCTCCCCTCCCTTGTCTGCAGTGTTTGTGTCTTTTTGTTTAATAAATTTTGGGGGGTGCCAGGAATAGCCTGGACCCGAGACTTTTTTGCCTAAAACCCCTTGAAAAACTGTAAAAAACCTCAAAAATTCCTAAAAACACTAAAAACACAAAAAATCCTAAAAATCCTAAAAACCCAAAAAATCCATGAAAACGTAAAAGACCCTATTAACCCTAAAACCCCTAAAAACCATAAAAACCCCTAAAAACCTTAAAAATCCCTTAAAACCTATAAAAACCGCTAAAAACTCTAAAAATCCTTAAAACCCCTGAAATTTTAAAAAACTCAAAAAAACCTTAAAAACGCTAAAAAAACTCAAAAAACCCTAGAAACCCCAAAACCCCAAAAACCCTGAAAATTCCTAAAAAAACCTAAAACTACAGGAAAACCCTAAAGACCCTCAAAATCCATAGAAAAAACCTGAAAACCCTGAAAACCCACTAAAAACTATAAAAAACCCATAAAACCTTAAAAAACCCATAAAAACCCTAAAAAACATAAAAACTCTAAAAACGCTTTAAACCCCTAAAAACATTAAAAAAAATCTAAAAGCCTCTAAAACCCTCAAAAGGTCAAAAAACATTAAACCCCCAAAAATACCCTAAAACCCTAAAAAACCCTAAAACCCCTAAAAACCCTTAAAAAATCGATAAACCCTCAAAATTCATAAAAAACAAAAAAACCATAAAATCCTAAAAAACCCTTAAAAATCCATGAAAATGTAAAAAACCCTAAAACCCCTTAAAAAACCCTAAAAATAATAAAACCCCCTAAAACCTTAAAAACCCCCTTAAATCCAATAAAAGCCCTAAAAATCCACTAAAAACTCTATAAACCCTTTTAAAACCCTAAAATGTTTTAAAACTCTAAAAAAACTTAAAACCCTAAAAAACTAAAAAAACCTAAGAAAATCAACGACCCTAAAACCCTAAACCCCCTAAAAACCCTAAAAACCATAAAAATCCCTAAAACCACTAAAACCCCCCAAAAAATCTTAAAAACCCCCCAAAAATCCATGAAGACGTAAAAAACCCTAAAAACCCTGAATAACACACAAAATCCCTAAAAACCCTAAAAATCATAAAAAATCTAAAAACCCCTAATAATCCATGAAAATGAAAAATATCCTAAAACCCCTGAAAACCCACTGAAAACTATAAAATCATTAGAAAACCCTAAAACCCCATAAAAATCCCCTAAAAATCTAAAAACCCTTTAAACCCATAAAAACATTAAAAAAATTAAAAAACCTTAAAAACCCTAAAAACTCAAAAAAAAACCCTAAAACTCCCAAAAGACCATAAACCCCCTAAAAACCCTAAAAACCCCAAAAAACCCTAAAAACTTCCAAAATCCCAAAAAACCCAAAAAACCATAAAATCCTAAAAAAACCCCTCAAAGTCCTTGAAAACATAAAAATCCCTAAGAACCCTAAAAACCCCCTTAAGACCATAAAACCCCCCAAAACTTTAAAACCCCACAAGAACCCCAAAAATCACTAAAAACCCTAAAAACCCCTAAAAACATTAAAAAAACACTAAAAACCTTAAAACCTTAAAAATGATGAAAAGACCATAAAACCCCAAAAAGAACAAAAAATCCCCAAAAATCCCCAAAAATCCCTAAACCCCATAAAACCCCCCAAACCCCCTCAAAATCCCTACTAACCATAAAATCCATAAAAATATGTAAAAGCCACTAAAAATCCTTGAAAACATAAAAAAACCTAAAAACCCAAAAAAAAACCCCTAAAAACCAAAAAATCCCTTAAAAAACATAAAAAACCCTAAAACTCCATAAAAACCCTATAAAAAGTAAAAATTCAAAAACCCTTTAAACCTCTAAAAATGTTACAAAACTCTAAGAAACCTTAAAAACACTAAAAACTCAAAAAAACCATAAAAACCCAAAAATCCCCTAAAACCCCTAAAAACCCTAAAATCCATAAAAATCCATGAAAACCCCAAAACACCCTCAAAATCCCTAAAAACCCTAAAAACCCTAAATACCCTAAAAATACAAAACCCCCCTAAAAGTCAATGAAAATGTAAAAAATGCTAAAAACCCTAAAAAACCCTGAAAACCATAACAACCCATTAAAACCATAAAAATCCATAAAACCCCTAAAAACAAATTAAAAATCTAAAAACACTTAAACCACCTAAAAAAGTTAAAAAACTCTAAAAAACCATAAAAACCCTAAAAACTCAAAAAAACCCAAAAGGCCCTAAGAACCCTAAAAAATACTAAAAACCCCTTGAAAACCAATAAAAACCCTAAAAATCCTGAAAAACCTTAAAACCGTAAAATCCTAAAAAAACCCTAAAATCCACAAAAACATAAAATCCCAAAAAACCTTGAAAAAACCCTAAAAACCCTAAAACATTAAAAACCCATAAAAACCCTAAAACCCCACTAAAATCTCTAAAAGATGTTAAAACCCTTAAAAATGTTAAAAACTCTAAAAAACCTTAAAAAGAACAAAAAAACCCTAAAAACTGAAAAGACCCTAAAACCCCTAAAAACCCTAAAAACTACAGAAAACCCCTAAAACTATGAAAATCCATAAAATCCCTAAAAACCATAAATAACATAAAAATCCTAAAGCCCCTAAAAATACATGAAAATATAACAAACCATAAAAACCTTAAAAAACCCTTAAAACCATAAATAACACTAAAACCCTTAAAACCCCTAAAGGCCCATAAAACGCCAAAAAATACCTAAAAATATAAAAACCACTAAAACCCCTAAAAACTTTAAAACCATTAATTATTCCAAACTTATTCTTCTACCAAAATAGGGTGTATTGGTTATTTTTTATCCTAAGGAGATTATTTTGAGACTGTTGTGTTTTTTGAATCTCTTATTGTGACTCCACACTCATTAAGTTATGCTGGTAGGTCGATTATGGAACTATTTTTTCATGTGTTGTTGATCGTACTTATGCTGACATATAGGAAAAAACTATCGATATTGAGAATGTTTTTTGGATTTTTTTTCCTCTTCACCCTAACAAAACATCGGGCCTTGATGGTTTTAATGCTTTCTTCTTTCAAAAGGCATGATAGGTAGTTGGTCCGTATGTCACCGATATAGTGCCTGTATTTTTTAGAACTGGGAAACTTCTTTGTAAATCAAATGGTTCCATTATTTCTCTAGTTTCGAAGGTTTGAAATTCTGGATCTTTATCTAAGTTTAGACTCTAGGGCTCCCTGTTTTTCTTTTAAGATTGACTTTTTCATGGCATCTGACTTTGTCAGGTGGGAATTATTATGGAATGATATGGATCTTCTTGGATTTCCTTCCATATTTTATTCTTGGATTATGAGCTTCATCTCTTATTCTATGTTTTTAGTTAAGATTAATGGATTCTTTCATGGTTATTTTTTTGGGAAGAGAGGGTTGAGACAATGGGATCCCATTTCCCCTTTTCTTTTTGTGTTTTGTTCGGACGTCTTCTCTCGGATTTTGGAATCTCTTATCTCAGCTTCAGGGCCCTATAAAATCCTTTATAGATGTGGTAATACCTTCATTTCTTGCATTTTCTTTGTGGACGATCATTTATTATTCTTATATGGAAATTTTTATTGTTTTTTGGTCTTGAAGCCTGATCTGGATATTTTTTCTTCTCTATCTGGGATGTCATTTAACCTCTCAAAGTCTGTTTTGTTCACTGCTAGTATTTCCGTTGAGGTCCAAAACAGTATTGGGGAAACCATGGGTTTTAATATCTACTCTCCCCCAGTTTGTTATCTTGGGTTTCCTCTAATCACCTCTAGGATTAGATCTATTGATCGGGTTATTTTATAAGAGAATATTATTAAGACAATCAATGTATTGAAAAACAATTTTCTCTCTTTCATGGGTCAATTTTATATTGTTTAGTCTATCTTGGTTAGTATATAGTCTTATTAGTGTTGTGTCATTTTATCTTTACTAAAAATTGTAGCTATTCTATTGAAGGTAATATTAGGTGGTTTCTTTGGAAGTGTACATATCATGGATTATTCAGGGCTAAGGTGGCTTGGGACTTGGTTTCTAGGATCAAGGATGAGGGAGGCCTTGGGATTAAGTGAATTGTGGAATGTAATAAATGGGATTTGGCTAGGCATGTCTAGGACCTTTGTAATCTATCCTTTTCTTCTGTCTGGGTTTATTGGGTGCGCTTTTTAAATTGGTCATTCTCAGTTATGGGTTAACAAAATCACTTGGAATAGCTCATGGTCTTGGAGAAATTTATTGGGGCTACGAGATTTCCTTAAGGAACATATTTCCTTTTGGATTGGGAATTCATATCACATCTCTATTTGGTTTGATCCTTCGCTTCATAGGGGTTCTAGTTGTTCATATATTGAGGACTTTATAATTTATGAATCTGGATCCCTACTTCTGATTTGGTCTCAAACATCAACTTTGATGGGAAATGAAACCCACCTCTAGATATTTCTATTTATCTGTGGGGAATTCATCAAGAGATTATTTTTCTTTCTGATACAGAAGGAGACTGTGATAAGATTATTTAGAACAGGAAGCCTGTCTTTTTTGTCTGCATGGCCTGGGATGATCTTAGGCTGAAATTTACGCCTACACCTTGGAATTATTTGGTTTGGAATATGTGAAACCCATCCAGGTTATATTTTATTTTGTGGTTAGAGACTCTTAATTGGCTTACAACATTGGATAGGTTACAACACAGAGGTACTTTTTTCCTAATCAGTTCTTCCTTTGTGAATTAGATTTTTAGAATTTGGATGATATTTTTTCAACTATGATTTTTCATGGAAGTTCCGGATTACCTTTTTAAGCATTTATAAATTTTATTTTCCAACCTTATATTTTTTTAATGTCATTGATTGGTTCTTAGGGAACTTCATTGATGACTTGATGTTGAGTGTTTTGGGTAGTCTTGGGGTGGCCTATTTTGTTTACCTCAATTAAAAGGAGCATAATTCATGCTTGCATGGATCCCCCTCCTATTGTCTAAGTCATATGTGGTCTAAGATGGAGACTACCTTACATTCTAAGCTCTCGTTATGTAAGAGGTTTTCCAATGTTAGAGCTAATCAGGTTTTGGTTACTAATTGGACTTTTATGAGTTCTTTTCTCTATGGTGGATGTTATCTTTGGTTCGGGGCAGGGTGATTTTGGTTTGAGTTGTTGAAGGGTGTTATTGGTTGTGCGGTTGGGTCAGCTTGGAGGAGTCCTATTGTTTGACTGTCTGAGGGATGTGGGATGTTGTTGTCCTTGGTATACTGGCTTAGGTTCTGTTTTACTGGTTCTATGGTTGCTTCTATTTGGTTCAGTCTATGCATGTGTGATCTGGTTGTCTTGGTGTAGGTGAAGAGTTTTATATAGGTACCTGGTCTGATGGGGATTTTTGGTCAGACCAGATGAAAGCGGCCGGCTGGGGTTGGATGGTTGTTGGTTGTTGTTCTAATTTTCCTGGTGCAGTTTCGGTAGGAGATGATCTATTACTTGGTTTTGTACATAGTTAGTGTTTCTTACTGTTTTGGATTCTCTTGTAGTGTACTTGGACTTTTCTAGGGTGTGTGTTGTGGTTTTTTAGTGGTTTATTTTTGTCTTATATGGGATGGGTGTGTTGGTTGTAGGTTTGTGTGGATGTAGGGTTAGGGGTGGCTAGATGTGGGGGTTGCACAGGTTGTAGGGATGCAGCTATGAGGGCAGGGCACAAGGTGCAGGCTGTTCTAGTGGGTTCTTGCCTTTTTTCCTTTCTTGTTGTTGGGTTTCAGTTGGGGATGTTGTTTTCTAGTGTTTTAATCTTGGTGTAGGTGGATTCTTTGGTGGAGGGGGTTTCTTTGGTGGCGTGGACCAGCTGGGCTAGTGCAGGTCCTGCTATTCCTGTGGGGTTGGGATTGCTTCGATGGGGGATAGGTCGGTTTAGAGGTGCAGTTGGTTCTTTTGTTATGCATGTTTGGAGCTGGCTCCGGGGGTTTCTTGTGGAATGATTTTGGGCTACTAATTGTTTCTTCAGGTTCTTTCCATCTCTGCCTTGGAGGTGGGGTCTTGGGTCCTATGATTTTCTTTCTTTGGGTGGCCTTGTTCTATTGGCTAGTTTCTTGTTGGCTTGTTTGGTGTTCTGCTATAGATATGTCCATTATTCTAGTGGTTGTGTTGGTTCTGGTGGTGCTTGAGGACGTTTTCATGTGGTTCTTGCTAGTTGTGGCATGGTTCTGGGATGTTTCTAGATGCTGAGGTGGTATTGAATGTGTGTGTAGGTGTGTGTGTTTGGGTGTGTGAGTGTGTTCAGGTGGCGTGTGTGCGTGCGAGTTTGGGTGTGTGGACCAGTTGTTTCTCGTTCCTCATGGTGTCTTCCTTTCTAGGTGGGATTTCATTGATGGATCACCTTGTTTTTGGGGTTTTCTATCTTCCTCTAGGTGTCAGTTTCTTTCGTTTCCCATGTGGTGATGTGTGTTTTTTGTCACAGGGGGATTTATAACCTCTTGGAGTGCAGCATTTTGGAATTAATCATTGCTATCTTCTCTTGGGTTCAGTTGGTTTCTAGGCTCATTTGTTGCAACCAGCTCGTGTGCTTTTGTAGTGGTGCCAGATTCTCTTCTGCTCGGTTTTGTTGGAATTGCAAACCAAAAACATGAGTCAAAGCTGTCTGCTGTGTCATTTATTACTTGCACATTTTTTCTTCCATGGGTCCACCTCCATTTATTTTCTTTGAATGAATTTAAATGATCTGCATTTAAAGATTTGGTATATCTTTGTACTGTCATAAATGCTGTGCATTTAATATTTTGGTCTTTCCTTGTACCATCATATATTCTCTGTATTTTATGTTTTGGTCTTTCTTTGTACCAACATAAATGCTAGGCATTTATGTTGTGGGTCTATAAATTGATATAATTGTAGCCTGAAGTTTCAATTGTGAAAAATTGTGAAGTTGTGTGAAATTGTGAAAAGCTTGAAAGCTTCTTTGTGCTGTGTGCCAATTTCTCTACCTCTTCCATTCTTCCTATCATATTTCTCAACTTTTATAGCCAACAAACTGGTATCAGAGCACAAGTTACCAAGATCCTCCAATTTTTTTAAGATGGCCGTAATCCAGCCGCAAGTTTCGAAGCTGTCTAAGGACAACTATGAAAGGTGGTGCATCCAAATGAAGGCGTTATTCGGGTCACAAGAATTATGGGAGATCGTTACCGATGGGTATGTTGTACCCACTACGGCGGAAGAAGCTGCCTTCACGAATGTAGAAAAGGCGACCCTTAAAAATCAAAGAAAGAAAGACAACAAGGCGTTGTTCCTCATCTATCAAGGGTTGGATGAATTAACGTTCGAAAAGATTTCCGAAGCAACATCAAGTAAGCAAGCTTGGGATACCCTTGCCACCTTCTTCAAATGTGTTAATCGAGTGAAGCGGGTACGTCTTCAAACATTAAGAGCAGAATTTGAAGTAGTGTACATGAAAGAAGGTGAGAGCATCTCTGATTATTTCTCAAGATTAATTGTTATTTTTAACAATTTGAAAAGGAATGGTGAAAAAGTGGAGGACATTCAAGTTATCGTAAAATCACTTCGATCTCTCACAACCAAGTTTGAGCATGTGGTTGTGGCAATCAAAGAATCAAAGGATTTGGAGAAACTGTCCATTGAAGAACTGATGGGGTCATTGCAAGTGCATGAGCAACGGATGCAAAAGAATACCGGTTCAACAATAGAGTATGCCTTGGAGTCCAAGTTGACTCTACAAGAACAAAAGAATGACCACACGCAACGAGGCGGTCATCGTGGAAGAGGAAGAGGGTGTGGATATTATCCAAGCCATCAACAAAAGCAACAATATCCTACCAGCTTTCGTGGAAGAGGGAATGGTGGAGGACGATTCACGCGTGGTCGTGGAAATGCAAAGAACATTCAATGCCACAACTATAAGAAATTTGGCCATTATGTGTCTGATTGTTGGAGCAAAGTGTATCATGATGAAGGATCCAACTATGCTGAAGCATCTCATCATGAAGAAAAAGGTACCACACTCCTCCTCGCACAAGAAAAGGCATGTGAACGCCCCGATGTGTGGTATCTCGACACGGGTTCAAGAAACCACATGAGTGGTAACAAACAACTATTCAAGGAACTCACCGAAGAATTTCGTGGCGACGTGAGTTTTGGCGACTCATCCAAGGTACCCGTGAGAGGCAAAGGTAAGATCAAAATCTATCTGAAGAATGGAGAGTCGAATTACATTTCTAATGTATATTACGTACCAAGTATGAAAAATAATATCATCAGTCTCAGCCAACTTCTTGAGAAGGGGTATGTCATACACTTGGAAAATTCTTCTTTGTCTATAAGGGATGCTCACAAGAGACTTGTTGCTCAAGTCCAAATGGCAAAGAATCGCATGTTTCCACTGCGAATCAACACAAAGTCCTAGCAGTGTCTCTTTGGGCTCATGAAGAATGATTCATGGAGATGGCATCTGTGTTTTGGGCATCTCCATTTTAGTGGGCTTAAACTTCTATCCTCATCAAACATGGTGCGTGGCTTGCCAATGATTGAAGCTCCAAATCATGTGTGTGAGGCATGTACACTCGACAAGCAACAAAGGAACTCATTTCCAAGTGGAGTGTCTAGAAGAGCAACAAAACCACTTTAGTTGGTTCACAATGATATCTGCGGACCACTTGAAACACCATCACTTGGAGGTAATAGATATTTTATTACCCTTATTGATGATTTCAGCAGAAAGTTGTGGGTGTATTGCATCAACGAAAAATCTTCCGCTTTCACTGTCTTTAAAACTTTTAAAGCTCATGTTGAAACTGAAAGTGGCCACAGAATCAAAGTACTCAGATCTGACAGAGGTGGAGAATACACCTCAAATGCATTTCAGTATTTCTGTAGGGAACATGGCATCAAACAACAATACACTGCATCCTACACGCCACAACAGAATGGCATTGCAGAAAGGAAGAACCGCACCATCCTCAACATGATGAGGACCATGCTGAAGTTGAAAGGCTTGCCAAAGAACTTCTGGGTAGAAGCAGTGGGATGTACTGCCTATCTTCTCAATCGGTGCCCAACGAAGAGTGTCAGAAACATGACACCACAAGAGGCATGGAGTGGCTACAAACCGAGCGTAGCACACCTAAGAATCTTCGGGTGTGTTTCCTACGCTCAAGTTCTAGAAGCGAGAAGAAGGAAGCTTGATGATCGTGGTGAAAAGTGCATCTTCATCGGCTACAGTGAAGAGTCTAAAGCCTATAAGCTCTACAATCCACTAACCAATAAATTAGTGGTGAGTAGAGATGTGTTCTTTAGTGAGGAAGAATCTTGGAAGTGGAATGATGAAGAACCAAACAAAGAGATTCCAGTCGAAACAGAAGATCCTGAAGAAAGGCGTGATCATCAGGAGCAAACGCCAGCAACACCTTCCCCGGGAACATCATCAGTACACAGGAGTCAAGGAGGACATTCCATTACTCCTGAAAGGACTCCATCAAGTCAAAATTTGGCGAGCTCATCCTCACCCATGGCGCCCATAAATATGAAAAGCTTAAGCGACATTTATGAACAAACTGAAGAGGTAAATATTTTTTGCCTATATGTAGATCATGAGCCTCTGATGTTTTAGGAAGCCACAAGGGAAGAATGTTAGAGAATGGCTATGGGAGAAGAAATTCGCGCCATAGAGAAAAATGACACATGGGAGCTGACCACATTTCCTAATAGCCAGAAATCCATTGGTGTCAAATGGGTGTACAAGATCAAGCGAAATGCTGATGGTGAAATCGATCACTACAAGGCAAGGCTTGTAGCATAGGGGTACAAACAGAAGTATGGGGTGGACTATGAAGAATTATTCGCTCCTGTTGCTCACCTTGACACAGTGAGAATGATTATCTCTCTTACTATTCATCACAGTTGGATGATCTACCAATTGGATGTGAAGTCTGCATTCCTGAATGGAATTCTAGAGGAAGAGGTCTATGTAGACCAGCCTGAAGGCTTTGTTATGCAAGGGGAGGAAGACAAAGTGTATCGACTGAAGAAAGCTCTTTATGGGTTGAAGCAGGTTCCTCGTGCTTGGAATGCACGCATTTACAGCTATCTTCGAGAGAACGGCTTCACCAAATGTCCATATGAGCATGCAGTTTACATCAAGAAGAATGATCCTGGCTGAAACTCATAATGATGCTTGGAATGAAGCCGTTTTTTTGTTTGAAGGGGAGTGTTGGAATTGAAAACCAAAAACATGAGTCAAAGCTACCTGCGGCGTTTATTACTTGCACATTTTTTCTTCCATGGGTCCACCTCCATTTATTTTCTTTTAATGAATTTAAATGCTCTGCATTTAAAGATTTGGTATATCTTTGTACTATCATAAATGCTCTGCATTTAATATTTTGGTCATTCCTTGTACCGTCATAGATTCTCTGTATTTTATGTTTTGGTATTTCTTTGTACCAACATAAATGCTAGGCATTTAATGTTGTGGGTCTATAAATTGATGTAATTGTAGCCTGAAATTTCAATTGTGAAAAAATTGTGAAGTTGTGTGAAATTGTGAAAAGCTTGAAAGCTTCTTTGTGTTGTGTGCCAATTTCTCTACCTCTTCCATTCTTCCTCTCATATTTCTCGGCTTGTATAGCCAACAGGTTTGTGTGCTCTTGATGGTGGGATAACTTCCTGATAGGTGGGATCATGCGCTACTCGTAGGGTTCTTTTTTTTCCTACTAGATTGTGTGGTTCTGGTGGTGCCGACTCCTCGTCTCTTGGGTTTCTAACTTTTGGGAATGTTCGTTCTTTTGGCTTGCTTGTTTGCCTGCTCTTCCATGGGTATTCCATGGGTTTTCATTGGTTTTTCTTCCCCTTATTGTATGCCAAACCATGAACCCTATGTTTTGGGACATCTTGGTTCACCCATGGGTGATTCTTTTGTAATTAATCTTCCATATAAATATACTTTCTATTTTTATTACAGAAAAAACCCCCCAAAAAACCCAAAAACCATAAAAACCAAAAAAACACTTGAAAAACCTTTTAAACCCTCAAAATCCCTAAAAATCCAAAAAGACCCTAAAAGCCCTGAAAAACCCTAACACCCCTAAAAACTCTCAAAACCCTCAAGATCCAAAAAAACCGTAAAAAACCCTACAAACCATAAAAACACTAAAAACCCATAAAAATCCATGAAAACGTAAAAAACCTTAAAAACCATGAAAACACCCTAAAAACCATAAACCCCTAAAAACCTTAAAAACCCATAAAAACCTAAGAAAACACTCAAAAATCTAAAAATCATTGAAACCCCTAAAAACGTTAAAAAACTCTTAAAAACATTAAAATCAAAAAAAACTCAAAAAAACCCTAAAAACCCCAAAATACCCTAAAACCCCTTTAAAACCCTTGAAAAAACTTAAAAACCCTCAAATCCCTAAAAACCATAAAAACCATAAAACCCCTAAAAAACCTTTAAACCCCTAAAAAACCCTAAAACCACGAAAAAAATCTAAAAACCCAATAAACCCCTAAAAACGTTGAAATACTCTAAAAACCTTAAAACCCTAAAAAACTAAAAAAAAAACCCTAAAAAACTAAAAAAATCCTAAAAATGCCAAAAGACCCAAAAAACCATGAAAAACCCAAAACCCCAAAAAACCCCAAAAAACCCCTAAAACCTCTCAAAATACCAAACACCCCCAAAACCCATAAAAATCATAAAAATTCTAAAAACCCGCTAAAAATGCATGAAAACCTAAAAAACCCAAAAAAACCACAAAACCCCTAAAACATTAAAAAACCCTAAAAACTCATAAAAACCCTAAAACCCACAAAAAACTCTAAAACCCTTTAAACCCCTTAAAATGTTAAAAACTCTAAAAAACCTTAAAAACTTAAAAAAACCCTAAAAACCCAAAAAGACCCTTAAAACTCTAAAAAATGCTAAAAACCATAAAACCTATTAATACCCTCAGAATCCCTAAAAACCCTAAAACAACAAAAATTCTTCAAAATCCTAAAAATCAATGAAAAAGAAAAAAAACCAAAAAACCCACTAAAAACACAAAAAACACTTTATAACCCTAAAAATGTAAAACACTCAAAAAAACCCAAAAAATCCCTACATAACCAGAATGTTTATAAAAACCCTGACAAACCCTAAACTGCTTGAAAACCCTAAATACATTCAAATTCAATAAAAACCCTAAAACCCATAAAAATCCTAAAAACCCCCTAAAATTCCCTGAAAACGTAAAAACCCAAAAAAGACCATGAAAGCCATAAAACCCCCTAAAAATATTAAAAAAATCTTATAAACCCATAAAACCCGTAGAAACCCACTAAAAATATAAAAAACCTTTAAACCCCTAAAAATTCAAAAGACCCTAAAACCCTAAAAACCCCTAAAGCCCCGTAAAAGACCATAAAAACCCTAAAAATCCATGAAACTGTATAAAACCCTAAAACCCCTAAAAATCCCCTAAAATAATAAAACCAATAACCCTTAAAAAACCCCTAGAGACCCATAAAAAGCTGAAAACCCCACTAAAACTCGAAAAACCCTTAAAACCCCTAAAAACATTAAAAACACTAAAAAACCTTAAAAACCCAAAAAACCCCTAATAACCTAAATACCCTAAAATACCCTAAAACCCCTAAAACCCCCAAAACCCCGCAAAAATCCCTAAAAACCTAAAAATCCCTAAAAACCATAAAAACCAGAAAAACACCTAAAAATCAATGAAAATGTAAAAAACCCTGAAAACCCACTAAAAACCCTAAAAAACCATAAAAACCTTAAAAAACCCTAAAAACCCATAAAACCCCTAAAACCAAAAAAACTCTAAAAACTCTAAAAACCCTTAAAACCCTTAAAAGGTTAAAAACTCTAATTAGACTTAAACACCCTAAAAGCTCAAAAAAACCCTAAAACCCCAAAGATACCCTAAAACCCTAAAAACACATAAACCCCTAGAAAACCCCTAAAACCCCTCAAAATCCATAACAACCCTAAAGCACCTTAAAACCATAAAAAAACTAAAAAACCTCTAAAAACCCACGAAAAAGTAAAAAAACCTTAAGCCCCCCCTAAAACCATAAGACCCCTAAAAACCATAAAAAACTATAGAAACCTATAGAAACCATAAAAACCAACTAAAAAAATTAAAATCCCTTTAAAACCCTAAAAATGATAAAAAAACTCTAAAAAAACTCTTAAAAACTCAAAAAATCCTAAAAACATTAAAAAACCTAACCCCTGAAAACCCTTTAAAACCCTCAAAATCCCAAAAACCCTAAAAACCATAGAAATCCTAAAGGCCCCCTAAAAATCAAAGAATAGATAAACACCCTAAAAACCATGAAAAACCCCTGAAAACCAAAAAAAACCCTAAGAACTCTAAAAACACTAAAAACCCATAAAAACATCAACAAACTCAAAAAAAATCCTAAAAACCAAAAAATACACTAAAACCCCTGAAGAACCCAAAAAAACTCAAAATACCCAAAATCACTAAAAAAATCCAAAAACCATAAAAAACCTAAAAATCACCTAAAATCCAATGAAAATATAAAAACCTTAAAAACATTGAAAAACCCTTAAAACCGTAAAACCCTAAAAAACCACTAAAAACTCATAAAACCATTAAAACCCCTAAAAGCATTAAAAAACTCTAAAAATCCATAAAAACCCTAAAAACTCAAAAAAAAACCCTAAAAACCTTGAATACTCGTAACCCCTCCAAACCCTAAAAACCCTAAAAACTATAAAAATCCTGAAAAAACCACTAGAAACCATAAAAAGGTAAATACCCTAAAAACCCCTTGGAAACCATAAAAAACTTAAAAAACACTAAAACCCCTAAAAACCACTAAAAACTCTAAAAACCCTTAAAACACTAAAAAGCCATTAAAAACTCTAAAAAACCCTAGAAACACTAAAAAAATAAAAAAAAAACCCTAAAAATTCTAAAAACCCAAAAGACCCTAAAAACCCTAAAAACCCTCAAGATCCCTAAAGCCCCCCAAACCCATAAGAACCATATAAATCCTAAAACCACTAAAAATCCATGAAAACGTTAAATATTGTAAAACCCCCAAACCCCCCCCCCCCCTTAAACCCATAAAACTCCCTAAAAATCATTAAAAACCCTAAAATCCCATAAAAACCCTAAGAAACCACTAAAAACCCTAAAACCCCTAAAAAATAAAAAATCTCTAAAAAACCTTGAAAAACCCTAAAAATCCTGAAAACTCGTGAAAACCCCTAAAACACCCCAAAATACATAAAAAACCTAAAAAACCATAAAAACAATAAAATTCCTTAAAACCCCCTAAAAATACATAAAAACGTAAAAACCCATAAAAACCATAAAAACTCCTAACAACCTTAATAAACCCTAAAAATTATAAAACCCCTAAAACCCCACAAAAAACTCAAAAAACCCTTAAAACCCCTAAAATTGTTAAAAACTCTAATATACATTAAAAACCCTAAAAACTAAAAAAAACCCCTAAAAACACAAAAGACCCTAACAACCCTAAAAAGCACTAAAAATCCTAAATACCCTTGCAAAACCCAAAAATACCGTCAAAATCCGTAAAAACCCTAAAAAACCCCCCAAAACCATAAAATCCTAAAGTAACCCTAAAACCCCATGAAAATGTAAAAACCCCTAAAAACACTAAAAACCCTTGAAAACCCTAAAAACCTTAAAAACCCCTAAATCCCTATAAAACCCTGAAACCACTAAAAACTTGAAAAATCCTTTAAAACCCTAAAAACGTTAAAAAACTCTAAAAACACTAAAAAATTTAAAAAAAACTCGAAAAAGAACACTAAAAACCTAAAAAAACCCCTAAAACCCCTAAAAACCCCTAAAAACACAACCCCCCCCCGGAGAAACCCTAAAACCCTCAAAATATATGAAAACCCAAAAAACCCAAAAAACCCAAAAAACCATAAAAATCCTAAAAACCCCTAAAAGTCCATGAAAACAAAAAACCCCATAAATCCCTAAAAATCCATAAAAGCTTAAAACCCATTAAAAACTCTAAAAACCCTTAAAACCCCAAAAAAAACATTAAAAACTCTAAAAACCTTAAAAACCCTAAAAACTAAACAAAACCCTAAATCCCCTAAAAACCCTAAAAAACCCCTCAAAATCACAAAAAAACCTAAAAATCCTAAAAAACATAAAATTCATAAAAAAACCCGAAAATCCATGAAAACGTAAAAAACCCTAAAACCCCTAAAAACCATAAAACCCTATAAAAACCTTAAAAAATCCTAAAAACCCATAAAAACCCTAAAACCACTAAAAACACTAAAAACCCTTTAACCCCCCCCCCCCCAAAGAAACATTATAAAACTCTAAAAACCCTCAAAACCTCAAGAAATCTCAAAAATACCCAAAAAACCCAAAAAACCCTAAAACCACTAAAAAACCATAAAACCCCCGAAAACACTAAAAAACTTCAAAGTCCATAAAAACCCTAAAAACCAATAAAAATCCTAAAAAATCCTAAAAAATACATGAAAATGTAAGAAACCATAAAAACCCTGACAGACCACTAAAAACCACTAAACCCCTACAAACCTTAAAAAATCCTAAAAACTCATAAAAACACTAAATACCCAATAAAAACTCCAAAAACTCTAAAATCCTGTAAAAATGTTTAAAAACTCTTAAAACCCTAAATAACTCAAAAATAAACCTAGAAACCCAAAAGGACCATAAAAACCATGAAAAACCCTGAATACTTCAAAAACCCTCAAAATCCCTAAAAACCCTAAAACCCTAAAAACCATAAAAATCTTTAAAACCCCTAAATATCAATGAAAACGTAAAAATCCCAAAAAATCTCTTAAAAACCCATAAAAACCATAAAAACTTCTAACACCCTTAAACAACACTAAAAACCCATAAAACCCCTAAAAAGAAACTAAAAATTGTTAATACCCCTAAAAACCTTAAAAACTCTAAAACACCTAAAAACCCTAAAAAACTCAAAAAAACCATAAAACCTACGAAGACCCTCAAAACACCTAAAAACACTAAAACCCCTTGAAAAACCCAAAAACCCTCAAAATATCTAAAAACCCTAAAAACACTAAAAACCATAAAAATCCTAAAAACCCTTAAGTATCCATGAAAATGTAAAACCCCCTAAAAACCCTAAAAAACCCCTGAAAACATAAAAATCCATAAAACCTCTAAAAACCATTAAAAACCCAATAAACCCACTAAAAACTCTCAAACCCTTCAAACCCCTGAACGTGTTAAAAAATCTAAAAAACTTTACAACCCATAAAAAAATCAAAAAAAACCAAAAAACCAAAAATACCATAATACCCCCGAAATAAGCTAAAACCCCTGAAAACCTCTGAAAACCCCCTCAAAATCCCTTAAAACAAAAAAACCCAAAAAATCATAAAATCCTAAAAATCTACTAAAAATCGATGAAACCCTAAAAAACCCTAAAACCCTGAAAAACCCTGAATTCCATAAAAAACCTTAAAACCCTTAAAAACCTTGAAAACCCCTAAAAACTCTAAAAACCCACTAAAAACTCTAAAACCCCTTAATACCCCTAAAAATACTGATAACTCTAAAAAACTATAAAAACGCTAAAAAAACAAAAAAAACCCTAAAAAGCTAGAAAGACCCTAAAACCCCTAAAAACGCTAAAAACCCTTGAAAACCCCCAAAGACCTCAAAATCCCTAAAAACCCTAAAACCCATAAATATCCTAAAAATCCCCTAAAATTCCTTAAAACATAAAAAACCCTAAAAATAGTGAAAAACTCTAGAAAACCATAAAAATCCATAAAAACCATAAAACCCCCCAAAATCCATAAAAATCCTAAACCCACTAAAAACTCTAAAGCCCCCTAAAAAACTCAAAAAACTCCTAAAAACCTGAAAAAACCTTAAAAACCCTAGATACCCGTAAAGAACCGTAAAAATCCTCAAAATACCTAAAAACCATAAAAACCATAAAAATCCTATAAAACACAAAAAAAAATCCATGAAAACATAAAAAACCTAAAAAACATGAAATCCCTTGAAAACCATAAAAAACCCCTAAAACCTTAAAAAACCAAACAAACCCCTAAAAATCCATGAAAACGTAAAAAACACTAAAAACCTTAAAACCCCCCTAAAAAACATAAAAACCCCTAGAATATTTAAAAAACATAATTGACCATAGAAACCCTAAATACCCACAAAAAACTCTCAAAATCTTTTAAACCCTTAAATACCCAAAAAGCCCCTAAATCCCCTAAAGACCCTAAAAACAATAAAAATTCTAAAAACCCCATAAAAATTCATGAAAAAAACCCTAAAAACATTGAAAAATCCCTAAAAACTATAAATACCCCTAAAACCTTAAAAACCCCTTAAAACCCTAAAATCCACTAAAACTATAAAATCCTAAAACCCACTAAAATTGTTAGAAAACTCTAAAAAACCTTAAAACCCCTAAAATACTCACAAAATCCCTAAACACCCTAAATGACACTAGAAACCCTGAAAATAAATAATAACACATAAAAAACTCAAAAACCACTCAAAATCCCTAAAAATCATATAAAACCCTAAAAATCATATAAATCTTAAAAACACTTAAAAATCTATGAAAGCGTAAAAAACCAGAAAAACCCTGAAAAACCATAAACCACTAAAAACATTAAAATACCCTAAAAATCCATAAACACACTTAAAACCCAATAAAAACTCTAAAAACCCTTAAAATCCCAAAAAATATTAAAAACTATAAAAAAACTTTATAAAAAATAAAAAACTCAAACCCCCCTGAAAACACAAAAAGTCCCTAAAACCCTAAAAACCCTAAAACCATAAAAATTCTAAAAGCCCCCAAAATCCATGAAAACATAAAAACTCTAAAAACCCTGAAAACCCCCTGAAAACCATAAACCCCTAAAAACATTAAAAAACCATAAAAACCCATAAAATCCCTAAAAACAACTAAAAACTATAAAAAAACTTCATACCCCCAAAATGTTAAAAAACTCAAAAAAACCTTAAAAACTAAAAAATAGTCAAAAAATCCCTAAAAACACAAAAGGCCCCAAAAGCCTTGAAAAGCCCTAAGAACCCCTGACAAACCATAAAACCCACAAAATACCTAAGACCACTAAAACCCCCTAAAAATCCTAAAAATCCTAAAAAACCCCTAATAATCCAAGAAAACAAAAAAATCCTAAAAATAATGAAAATCCCTTCAAAATCATAAAAATCCTAAAATCTTAAAAATACTAAAAACCTATAAAACCCTTAAAAACCACTAAAACCCATAAAACATTAAAAACATCTAAAAACCCTAAAAAACTAAAAAAACCCAAAAAAGACCCCAAAACCCTTAAAACCCCTAAAACCCCTGAAAAATTCTAAAAACCCTCTAAATCTCTAAAAACCATAAAATTACTAGAAAAACCCTAAAAATCCATGAAAACATAAAACCCCATGAAAGGAATAAAACCCCTAAAAAAATTTAAAAAAACCTAAAACCCCATAACAACCCTAAAAACCAGTCAAAACTCTAAAAACCCTTAAACCCCTTTAAACATTAAAAAACTCTAAAAAACATTAAAAACCATAAAAACCCAAAAAATATCTAAAAACCCTAAAATCCCCTAAAAACCCTTGTGTTGTTTCATTACTACCAAAATTTTGTGAATTTTTTCTTAAAGAAACACCCGATGGACTGCGCCCTTTGAGAGGAATTGAGCTTAGGATTGACTTTATACCTGGTGTTGTAATTCCCAAAAGTACAATATATAGACATAATTTAGAAGAGACTAGATATATCGAGTGTCAAGTTGAAGAACTCATGAAGAAAGAATTTTTGGGGGAAATCATGAGTCCATGTGCCATTTCGGTGATCTGAGTACCCAAGAAATATGGAACACGGTGGATGTGTGTGGATTATCATGCCATAAAAAATACTAGTTAAGTATCATTATCCCATCCCTTAACTTGATGAAATTCTTGATAAATTTCCTGGGACTTTTTTGTTTTATAAAAATTATCTGAAAAGTGGATACCACCAAATTCAAATGAAAGAGAGAGTGTGTGAGGATATTAAAAAATGGAATGCAAGGGAGAAAGAAGTGAGATCAACCTCAAATTATTTATTAAAGATGTCACTGAACAATTTACAAGATTAGGTTGGATGATTTTCAAAGTTCCTCAACTTTAAGGGCTCTGTGAAGGAAAGAAGTTGATGAAGGTGATGATGAGTACTTTGATTTTGAAGAAACATTTCATAGGTAAGGGAAATGTGCTTCTTGGAGAGAAAATGACTTGGTAAGCATCAAAATGAAACTTCTATACTTTCAAGGGAGGAGTGGCCTGAAACGTTATTTGGAGTGGGAGTGGAAGTTTGAACATGTGTTTAGACTTCACAACTAATTGGAGGAGAAGAAGGCAAAATTGTCATCACTTGAGTTCAATGACTATGCAAGTATTTTGTGGGACCAATTACAATTAATTTGACAACGGAATAGAGAAATTTCAATTCAAACATGGAAAGAAATAAAGATAGTAATGCACAAAATGTAAATTTATAATCATTACTATCAAGATTTTCATTTGAAGTTATAAAAACTTGTACAAGTTTTCATGTGTGGAGGAATACTACAAGGAAATGGAGATATCTATGATCTGATCCAATTTGGAGGGGGATCATGAAGCTACCATGGAAAAGTTTTTTAATGGATTGAATATGTAAATTAGTGATGTGGTGGAACTTCAAACCTACATTGAAATGGAGGAGTTGCAACATAAGCCGGTGAAGGTCAAAAAGAAACTACATTCTTAAAGGAGTCAAGTAATTTTCTCCAATTTTTGGAAGGATAACTAGAAAGATCCAAAATCAACATTTAATGGGAATGAAAAAACAAAGGGATTCAATATTTGTTCTAAAACAAAGAGAAGAACCCAAAAATAATTTATTCCCTATTTATTCAAAAGGAAAAATTGACACAAGTTTCTATTCTGAATATCGTGATATTAAGTGCTTTAATTGTCAAGTACATGGTCATATTGAATCTCAATGACAAAAAAAAGAACTATGATTATTTTTTATAATGGATACATCCTCAGTGAGAGATCTAGTGATGAATAAATGTAAAAATTAGAGTATTTTTCAGATATAGAAGTTGAAGAACACATACATGGAGATGCATTGGTTGTAAGAAGAGCTTTGAACATTCAACGAAAAGATGATCATGATGAGGAGTAGTGTGAGAATATTTTTCATATGAGTTTCCACATCAAGAAGAAGGCATGTAGTATGATAATCTATAGTGGAAGTTGTAAAAATTTGGCTAGTAACTTGTTGGTGGAGAAGTTTGGTTTACCTACTCTAAGGAATCCTAGACCTTATAGGTTGTAGTGGCTGAATGATAGTGGAGAAGTTAGAGTCACAAAATAGGCCATAGTTTCTTTTTTCCATTGGAAAATATCATTATGAGGTTCTTTTTTATGTTGCTTCAATGCAACGCAGACATTTTCTACTTGGGAGACCGTAGAAATTTGATCGAAGGGTGATGTATGATATCTATGATAACTGTTTCTCTTTTCATTTCAATGGTAGAAATATTTTTTTGACTCTACTAAGTCCCATAAAATCACATGAATATCAAGTGGGGATGGAGAAATAAAAAAAAGAAAAAATAAATGATGGAAAAATAATGTGGGAAAAATAAAAAATTGAGTGATAAAAAAGAGTGTGATGAGTTGAGGAAAAAAAGAAAAGAGAGAAAAAATGAAAATATTTGAAAAATTAAGAGTGAAAAGGGAGTTATGAGTGACATAAAAATAAATGAGGGAAATCAAAGATATTAAAACAAGAGTGTTGAGAAAAAAGTGATTTTATTTTCTAGAAAATGTGAGGTGAAAGGTGATTTATTAAGTGAGAAAGTGTTTTTACTCATTAGTAAAGATTCTTACCTTGTAACTAATGAAATTAACCATTTTTTCCTTCTTATGTTGTGTCTTTACTGTAGAAATTTGATGATTTATTTTCTGAAGAATCACCTGATGTACTACCCCCTTTGAGAGGCATTGAGCATAGGATTGACTTCATACCTGGTGCTGCAATTCTCAATAGGCCAACATATAGAGTTAATCCAGAAAAGACTAGACATATCCAGTGTCAAGTTGAAGAACTAATTATGAAAGGATTAGTGAGAGAAATCATGAGTCCATGTACCATTTTGGCGATCCTAGTACCCAAGAAAGATGGAAAATGGAAGATGTATGTGGATTATCATGCCATCAAAAAATAATAGTTAAGTACCATTATCCCATCCCTCGACTTGATGACATTCTTGATGAATTTCATGAGACTTATTTGTTTTAAAATATTGATCTTAATATTGGATACAAAAAAATTAAAATTAAATAAGGATATTAATGGAAAAATTCTTTTAAAACTATCTTCGGTTTGTATGAGTGGTTATTTATTCCATTTGGTTTAACTAATACACAAAGTACATTCATGAGATTAATGAACCATGTACTTTGTTCATTCATTATAAAATTCATGGTTGTCTATTTTGATGATATCTTAGTGTATATAAAATATCTAGATAACCATGTTGAACACTTTCATTTGGTGTGTGAGACCCATACATAAAACTAACTTTATGAAAATATTAAAAAAAACTTCATTTTTCATGGATTATATTGTGTTTCTTGGATTTTTTGTAGGGATAGAAGGGATTTGTGTGGATGAAAAAAAGGTCAAAGCAATTAAAGATTGGATCATGCGGATGAACACAACTAAGTTTAAGAGTTTTCATGGATTGGAAAGATTCTATAGGAGGTTTTTTAAGGATTTTTCATCCATCATTGCACCTATTAATGAACTTGTAAAGAAATACATGGTCTTTAAATGGGGTGAAAAACAATAAAAATTCTCCAATGCTCCCCTTTTTAGGCTACTAGATTTTATAAAATCTTTTGAAATTGAGTGTGATGCATTAGGATTTGGTGTTAATGTTGTTTCGACTCAAGAGTCATATAGTATTACTTAATTTAGTGAGAAATTGAATGGGGAAACATTAAATTATTCAACTTACACTAAAGAATATTATTCTTTGAAATGAACCCTAGAAACATGGAAACAATACTTCTGGCCTAAAGAGTTCATTATTTATTCTGATAAAGAAATCCTTGTATTTGAAGTCCCAAGGTAAGTTGAATCAACGACATGCATCTTGGCTGGAATTCATTGAAACTTTTCTTTATGTGATCCAGAAAAAAGGTAAGGAAAAGTTGGTTACTGATGCTCTTCCATAAAGGTATTCACTCCTTACTTCTCTTCATTCTCGATTACTTGGACTTGAGCTATTAAAGGGAATGAATGAAACATATGGAGATTTTTCTCAAATTTAGACATCTTGTGAAAAACATCGATTTAAAGACTATTATAAAAATTATGGGTTTCTTTTCAAAAGGGATAAATTATGCATTCAAAATTGTTCAAATCAATAATTTCTTTTAAAAAAACTCATGGGGTGGTTTGATGGGGCATTTTGGTGTTGACAAAACACTATCTACTTTGCATGAACATTTTTATTATCCAAACACGAGAAAATATGTTATTTCAATTTGTTATAAATGTGTCACTTTTATATATTCAAAGTCCAATGTCCAACCTAATGGATTGTATTCACCCTTTCCCATTCCATCTCATCCTTAGAATGACATTTCTATGGATTTTGTGTTGGGATTGCCTCAATCCCAATCGGGGAAAGATATCATTTTTTTTATCAATTCAGAAAAGTGGATCATTTCATTTCTTACTCAAAAAACAATGATGTTATTCATATATAAGATTTGTTTTTCAAATAAATTGTGAGTTTACATGGAATGCCCAAAACCATTTTAAGTGAAAGGGATGTGAAATTCCTTGTCCACTTTTGGAGATATTTTTGGAATAAATTGGGAACTAAATTATTGTTCTAAACTATTGCACATACTCAAACTAATGGGAAAACTGAAGCGGTGAATAAGAATATTTCTACCCTCTTGCGTGCAATAATTCAAAAAAATCTAAAGATTTGCGGAAAATATTTTCCACACATAGAGTTTGCATATAATCAAGTAGTGAATTCCACTACTAAATTATCACCTGTTGAGATTGTATATGGATTTAACCTAATGACTCCATTATATATTATCCCATTTCCTACTAATGAGGTAGTTGATCTTACAGGTGATCTGAAGGAAAATTTTGTTCAGGATTTACATTCCAAAGTTAAATTCAACATTTAAAGAAGAAATGAACAATATGTGAAGCAAGCAAGTAAGGGTCGACATAAGGTTGTACTAGAACCCAAAGATTGGGTGTGGGTGCATTTGAGGAAGGAAAGATTTTCGAAGTAAAGAAAATCAAAACTTCAACCATGGGGAGATGTAACTTTCTCAATTTTAGAAAGAATCAATGATACCGCCTACAAGATTGAATTTCCCAGCAGGTATGAAAATGTGAGTTCTACCTTTAATATTATTGTCCTCTCTCCCTTGGAATATGTAGACTTGAGGATGAATCCATTTGAAGAGGGAGGGATGATGTGAATCATTGAGAATATATACAACAAGTATTTGATAGTGATCGTGGCCTGGATGGAGGAAGGGGCATAAATGTACAAGACCCATTACATGGGATTGGTGGCCAAATGGCAAGTGAAAAAATGAGGATGATGAAAGAGGTTTTACATGGACTCATTTTGAAATTACAAGATGGAGGCCCAATATGCATGAATGTGGGGATCAAATGGGCCTTTAATCACACTTATTAAATCCCAAAAGTGAACCTAAATCACCCACCCAAATGATCCCACGAATTTTTATCCACTTTCATGAAGGAAATATCCAAAGTCAAAATGTTGTGGGCCCCTTGTCTCCAAATTCATGGTGGGAATCTTCAAAGTATTTAGGGTGGTTCCAAAAAGTCTTATTAGTGGATATCTTGTCCCCTAAATCCATGGTCATATGTAAACAAGGTCAAAAATCGTTTTTAGGATTTAGGCTTTTGTGGGCTAGGTATTTTGGATTGTATCTCTCTTATTTGGCTATAAAAAGTCACCTCCTTGTACGTCTTGGAGGTTAATTATGAATTTGAATATTTTCTAGTATTAAAATGCTTGTGTTTTTTGTGTTCTTGAATGAATGAAAGTATGGTTTATCAAAGGAGTGATCAACCTATTTGGTGCTTTATAATTAGGGTTTAAAGGGGAAATTCTCATTGGTGTCCTAATTGATCACCCCCCTTTCCTTTTTATTTCCAGGTATTTATTTTAATTTCCATTTCCAACATCCATCGACTGTGTTTCTGAATTTTCTCCAATGAATACCGCACACTCAATATGGTAACATATCAAGTAAAAGATCTAAAAACCCTTTAAATCCCTAAAAATGTTAAAAAACTCTAAGAAACCTTAAACTCCCTAAAAATTGGAAAAAACACTAAAACCCCAAAAGACGCTAAAAACCCTGAAAACTCCTAAAAACCCTTCAAAATCCCTAAAGACCCTCAAAATCCCTAAAAAACCTCAAAACCCTAAAAACCATAATAGTCTTGAAAACCCCTAAAAATCCATGAATATGTAAAATACCATAAAACCCCAAAAAAACCCCTAAAAATAATAAAAAACCCCCAAAACCTTAAAAAACCCTATAAACACATAAAAATACTAAAAACCAATAAAAAAATTACACCCTTTTAAACCCCTAAAAACGTTAAAAAACACTAAAAAACCATAAAAACCCAGAAAAACTAAAAAAAAAACCTACAAGCCAAAAAAGATGCTAAAAACCCTGAAAACCCCTAAAACCCTAAAAATCCTTGAAAAACCCTCCAAATCCCTACAAACCCAAAACCCCCTAAAAAAATAAAAAACCTAAAAACCCCTATAAATCAATGAAAACATTAAAAAAACCTCAAAACCCTGAAAAACACCTAAAAACCATAAAAACCCTTAAAAACCTTAAAAACAATAAAATCCCATACAAATCGTTAAAATCACTGAAAACTCTAAAAACCCATTAAACCCCTAAAAATGTTTAAAAACACTTAAAAACTTTAAAACCCCTAAAAACTCAAAGAAAACCTAAAACCCCTAAAAACCCCTAAAACCCCCTGAAAATCCCTAAACCTGCTAAAAACCTCGAAAAATCAAAAAAAAAATCCCTAAAAACCATAAAAATCCTAAAAAACGCCTAAAAATCCATGAAAACGCAAAAAACCCTAAAACCCCTTAAAACCCCTTGAAAATGATAAAAACCCCTAAAAACCATAAAAAATCCAACACCCCATAAAACCATAAAAACCACTAAACAATCTAAAAAACCCAAAAACCACTAAAAATGTTAAAAAATTCTAAAAAACTTTAAAAACCATCAAAACTAAAATAGGCCCAAAATACCCAAGAAGACCCTAGAAACCCTGAAAAGTCCAAAAAACCATAAAAATTATTAAAAACCACAAAACCCAAAAAATTCTTAAAAATCCTAAGAAACCTAAAAAACCATAAAAATCCAAAAACCCCTAAAAATTCCTGAAAATATAAAAAACCCAAGAAACCTGAAAATCCCTTGAAAACCATAAAACCCCTAAAAACATAAAAACCCTAAAACCCCATAAAAATCCTATAAACCACTAAAAACTCTAAAAACATTTAAAACCACTAAAAATTATAAAAAGATCAAAAAAAATATTAAAAACCCTTGAAAACTCAAAAAATACATAAAAACCTAAAAAGATCCAAAAAATCCAAAAAACCCCTAAAACCCCTCAAAATGCCTAAAAACACTGAAAACCCATAAAAACCATAAAAATTCTAAAAACCCCTAAAATCAATGACAACCTAAAAACCCATAGAAACCCTAAAAACCCCTAGAAACCCTAAAAACCATAAAAATCTCAAAAAACCTTAAAATACCCCAAAACCCATAAAAACCTTGAAAAAACTAAAAACTCTAAAAACCCTTAAGACCACTAAAAATGTTAAAAAACACTAAAAAACCGTAAAACCCTAAAAAATAAAAAAAAACCTAAAAACACCAAAAGACCCTAAAACCCCTTAAAAACCTAAAAACCATAGAAATCCTAAAAAAACCCCTTAAAATCAATGAAAATGTAAAAAACCATAAAAACCATGAAAAACTACTTAAAAACATAAAACCCCTAAAAACCCTTAAAACCCTTAAAAATCTTGAAAACCCACTAAAAACTCTAAAATCCATTAAAACCGAGAAACACTTTAAAAAACTCTAAAAAAATTAAAAACCCTAAAAACACAAAAAAACCCTAAAAACCCTAAAACCCCTGAAAACCCTAAAAACACTTAAAACCCCTAAAAACCAAAAAAGCTCTAAAAACCATAAGAATCATAAAAAGCTCCTAAAAATCCGTGAAAACGTAATAAACCCTAAAAACCTTGAAATACCCTGAAAACCATAAAACCCCTAAAATCCTTAAAAATCCTAAAAATCCATAAAAACCCTAAAAACCAAGTAAAAACTATAAAAACCCATAAAACCCCAAAAAAATTTAAAAAACTCTAAAAAAATTAAAAACCATAAATATTCAAAAAAACCTTTAAATCCCCAAAAGACCATAAATACCCTAAAAACCCCTAAAATCCCAAAAAACCCCTGAAAAACCCAAAAAACCCTCAAATTTTCTAAAAACCCAAAAAACCATAAGAATCCTAAAAACCCCATAAAAATCCATGAAAACGTAAAAAAATCAAAAAATTATGGAAAACCCCCTAAAAATCATAAAAACCCACAAAAACCATAAAAAAGCACTTCAAACTCTTAAAACCCTTTAAACCTCTAAAAACGTTAAAAACTCTAAAAAACCATTAAAACCCTACAAAGGTAAAAAAACCCTAAAAACCCAAAAGGAACCTAAAAACCCTAAAAAACCCTAAAACCCCTAAAAATATAAAAAACAATCAGAATCCCTAAAAACCCTAAAAACCCTTAAAAACCATGAAAATCCTAAAAAAACCATAAAAATGAATGAAAATGTAAAAAACCCTAATAACCATGAAAAGTCCTTGAAAACCATAAAATCCTATAAACTCCTTAAAAATCATAAAAGCTCTAAGAACCCTTAAAACCACTAAAAACATTAAAAAACTCTAAAAATCCTTAAAACCCCTTAAAAACTAAAAAAACCCCTAAAACCCAAAAAGACCCTGAATACCCACAAACCCCTAAAAATCTCTAACAACCCTAAAAACCAAAAAAAATTATAAAAAACCCTAAAAATCAATGAAAATAAAAACACCCTGAAAACCATAAATACCCCTAAAAACATTAAAAAACCCTAAAAACCCATAAAAACCCTAAAAACCCACTTAAAACTCTAAAAACCCTTAAAACCTCTAATAAAGTTAAAAAGCTCTAAAAACCTTAAAAAACCTAGAAAACTAAAAAATCCCTAAAAACCAAAAAAAAACAAGAAAACCCTAAAAACCGTAAATCCGCCTGAAAACCCCTAAAAACCCACAAAACCCCCTAAAATCCCTGAAAACAAAAATATCCTTAAAAATACCAAAAAATCAATGAAAATTCTAAAAATAAGAAAAACCTACAAAAAACCTAAAACCCTAAAACCCATAAAAACCATAAAAATACTAAAACCTATAAAACCCTAAAAACGACTAAAAATTATAAAAACCTTTAAACCCATAAAAAACGTTAAAAATACCTAAAAAATATTAAAACCCATAAAAACAAAAAAAAGTCCCTAAACCCCCAAAGACCCAAAACCCCACCAAAAAACCCTAACAACAATAAAACCCCTTGAAAACCCCCAAAAAACTCTCAAAATATTTGAAAACACTAAAAAACCATAAAACCATAAAAATGCTAAACCCATAAAACCATAAAACCCCTAAATACCTTAAAAACAATAAAAACCCATAAAAACCCTGAAACCCCCAAAAACGTTAAGGATCTCTAAAAACATTAAAAACCATTAATAACTCAAAAAACCCTAAAAATCCAAAAACACCATAAAACCCTAAAAAATCCAAAAAACACTAAAAAACTGAAAAACCCTAAAACCCCTCAAAATTACTAAAACCCCTAAAAACACTAAAAACTATAAAAATCTTATAAAACCCCAAAAAATCCATGAAAACATAAAAAACCCTAAAATCCTTGAAAACCCTTAAAAACCATAATAACCCCTAAAACCTTTAAAAAACCCTAAAATCCATAAAAGACCCTAAACACCCTGAAAATACAAAAAAACCTTTGAAACCTTGAAAACCCAACAAAATCCATAAAAACCATAAAAATCATAAAAATCCAAAAAATCACCAAGAAATCCATTAAAACTTAAAAATACCTAAAAACCTAAATACCCTAGAAAGCCATAAAAACCCCTAAAAACATTAAAAACCCATAAAAACCCTAAAAACCATTAAAAACTCAAAAAAAACTTTAAATCCCTAAAAATGTTAAATAAATCTAAAAAAACCTTAAAACCCCTAAAAAACTCAAAAAACCCTAAAAATCCCTAAAATGCTAAAACCCCTAAAAACCCGAAAATCCCAAAAAATCCATAAAACCCCTAAAATACCCTAAAAACCATCAGACTCCTAAAAAACACTAAAACCTTGAAAAACCCCTGAAGACCTTAAAAACCATAAAACCCAAAAAACCCATAAAAACCCAAAAACTACTAAAAACTCTAAAAACCCTTATAAACCCTAGAACGTTAAGAAAACAAAAAAAACTTTAAAACCATAAAAACTTAAAAAAATCTAAAAAAAATAAAAAGACCCTAAAAATCCTAAAACCCCCTAAAAATTCCTGAAAAACCTTAAAAACCCTCAAAATCTCTAAATCCCCTAAAAACCCTAAAAACAAAAAAAAATCATAAAAACCCCTAAAAATCCATGAAAACGTAAAAACCCTAAAAACCCTAAAAACCCCATGAAACCAATAAAAACCCCTAAGAACTTTAAAAACCCACAAAATCACATAAAAAACTAAAAAAACTCTAAAAACATTAAAACCCCCTAAAAATGTTAAAAAATCTAAAAAACCTAAAAACCCTAAAAAAATAAAAATAAAAACTAAAAACTCCAAAAGACCCTAAAACCCTAAAAAACCCTAAAGACCCCTAAAAACCCCCAAACCCCTAATAATCCCTAAAATCCCTAAAAAATCCAAAAAACTAAAAAAATCCAGAAAACAACTTAAAATCCATGAAAACATAAAAAAACACAAAAACCATATAAAACCCCTAAAAACCATAAAACCCCTAAAAACCATTAAAAAACACAAAACACCCATAAAAACCCTAAAATACACTAAAAACACTAAAAACCCTTAAACCCATAAAAATGTTAAAAACAATAAAACCCTTAAAAAACATAAAAAACTCAAGAAAACCTAAAACCAAAAAGACCTTAAAACCCTGAATAACTCAAAAAACCCCTGAAAAATCCTAAAACCCTCAAAATCCCAAATAACCTTAAATAGAACCTAAAAACCATAAAGCTCAAAAAAACCCCTAAAAATCCATGAAAACATAAAAACCTCTCAAAACATGAAAACCCCCTAAAAACCTTTTAATCCCTAAAACCCCCATAAAACCCTAAAAAACCACTAAAAACTCTAAAACCCCTAAAAACGTTAAAAACTATAAAAAAAATTTCCTTGAAAAAAACCCTAAAAAACTTTAAACCCCTAAAAACTCCAAAAACCTAAAAACCCCAAAAGAACCTCAAACCCCTAAAAAACCCCAAAACCCATGAAAACCCTAAAATCCCTAAAAATCCCTCAAATCCCTAAAAATATTTGAAAACAAAAAACCAGAAAAACCTTGAAAAAACCTTGAAAACCATAAAAACCCCTAGAAACCTTAAAAACCCATAAATAATCTAAAAAATCAATAAAAACTATAAAACCCCTTAAAACCCTAAAACCCCCTAAAAATGTTAAAAAGACTAAAAAACCTTAAAACCCTAAAAAAATTAAATAAATAACCCAAAACCCCCAAAATACCCTAAAACCCCTTAGAATCCCTAAACATCCTAAAAACCCCTGAAAAACCCTAAAACCCTCAAAATCTCAAAAAACACTAAAAAATCGTGAAAACCACAAAAATCCTAAAAACCCTTAAAAATCCATGAAAATCTAAAAATCCATAAAAAAAAAACCCTAGAAAACCATAAAAAACCCTAAAAACATTAAAAAAAATCCTAAAAACCCATCAAAACCCTTAAACCACCAAAAACTTTAAAAACCATCAAACCCCTAAATTTTTTAAAAAACTCTAAAATCCTTAAAACCCCTAAATTACTAAAAAAACCCTTTAAACCCAAAAAGTCCATAAAAAGCCCTGAAAAAAGCTAAAACCCCTAAAAGCCCATGAAAAATAATAAAAACATTGAAAAATCCTAAAATACCCGAAAAACCTGAAAAACCATAAAAATATTTAAAAACCCATAAAAATCCATGAAAATGTAAAAAATCCTAAAAGCCAGGATTTTTTAAATACTATTATAACCCTAAAAACACGCTAAAACTTTAAAAACCCTTAAAACCCAGAAAAACGTTAAAAACACTAAAAACTATAAAACCCTAAGAACTCAAAAAGACCCTAATAACCATGAAAACCCACAAAAAACCCTAAACGCCCCTGGAAATCTTTAAAAACCCACAAAATATCTTAAAACCCTAAAAACCATAAAAATACCAAAACCCCTAAAAATCAATGAAAACATAAAATACCCTGAAAAGCATAAAAACCCCTAAAAACCATAAATACCATAAAAACCCAGTAAAAACTCTAAAAATCCTTAAAACCCATAAAAACATTAAAAACTCAAAAAAACCTTAAACCCCTAAAAAATAAAAAAAAACCCCACAAAACACCAAAGTAACCTAAAAACCCTTGAAAATCCCTAAAACCCCTCAAAATCCACAAAACCTTAAAAACCCTAAAAACCATAAAAAACCTAAAAACCCTTAAAAATCTATTAAAAATGTAAAAAACCCATAAAAACTCTTAAAACCCCCTGAAAACTGTAAAAACTCCTAAAAGCGTTAAAAACATGAAAAAAACCCATAAAAATCTTAAAAACCACTAAAAACTCTATAAACCCTTAAAACCGCTAATTTTTTTTAAAAACTCTAAATGACCTTTAAACCCTTAAAAAATTAAAAAAACCATAAAACCCAAAAGACCCTAAAATCCCTGAAAACCCTAAAACACCTAAAAACCCTAAAACACCTAAAAACCCCTAAAACCCCTTAAAAATCCCGAAAACCTCTAAAAACCCTAAAAATAATAAAAATTCTCAAAACCCCCTAAAAGTCCATGAAAACAGAAAAAACCAAACAAACCCTAAAAACCCATGAAAACCATAAAACCCCCAAAAAACTTTAAAAACCCTAAAAAACATTTAAATCCCTAAAACCCACTAAAATATATAAAAACCCTTAAAAACACAAAAAATTAAAAAAAGTCTAAAAAACCCTAAAACCACTAAAAACTCAAAAAAACCCTAAAAACCCAAAAGACCCTAAAATCCCTAAAAACCCCTAAAACCCCTAAAAACCCTAAAAACCCACAAAAATCCTAACCCCCCCTAAAATCCTTGAAAATGAAAAAACCCTAAAAACCCCGAAAACCATAAGAACCCCTAAAAACATTAAAAAAGCATAAAAACCCATAAAACCGTAAAACCACTAAACACTCTAAAAACCCATAAACCCCTAAAAATGTTAAAAAACTCTAAAAAATCCTAAAAACCATAAAACCCTAAAAAATCCTAAAAGCATTAAAACCCCAAAAAACCCAATAAAACAAAAAAAAAACCTAAAATCCCCTAAAAATCCTAAAAATCCTAAAATCTCTAATGCCCATAAAAACCCTAAAATCCTTAAAAAAGCCTAAAAATACATGAAAATGTTAAAAACACTAAAAAACCTTAAAAAACCCAATGACCATAAAACCCATAAAAACCTTAATAAATCCTAAAAACCCATAAATACCCATAAATACCACTAAAATTATAAGAACCCATAAAACCCCTAAAATGTTAAAATACTTTAAAAAACCTTAAAACCCTAAAAAACTTTAAAACCCTAAAACCCCAAAAGACCCTAAAATCCTAGAAAAATCCTAAAAACCCTAATAAGACCTAAACACCCTAAACCCCCTCAAAATCCCTAAAAACCCTAAAAACCCCTAAAAATCATAAAAATAATAAAAACCATTAAAAATCCTTGAAAACGAAAAAAACCCAAAAAACCCTGAAAAACCACTGAAAACCATAAAAGACCAAAAAACCTTAAAAGTCCTAAAACCCTAGAAAAACCCCTAAAAACCTCTAAAACTATAATAACCCTTAAAACCCCTAAAACCCTAAAATCCCCTAAAAACCCTAAAACCCCTAAAAAACCCTAAAATCACTAAAAAAACTAAAACCCATAAAAATCCTAAAAAACCACTAAAAACCCATTAAAACGTAAAAACCCCCTAGAAACACTGAAAAAGACCTGAAAACCATAAAAACCCTTAAAATATTAAAAACCATAAAAATAAAAAAACCCCTAAAAATCCAAAAAACCCAAAAAATCACTAACAAATCTAAAAACCCTTAAAACACCTAAAAATGTTTAAAAAACCCTAAAAACTCAAAAAAATCCTAAAATCCCCCAAAAGACCCTAAACACACAAAAAAACATTAAAACTATAAAACCCTCAAAATCCTTAAAAACCCTAAAAAACCCAAAAACGAAAAAATTCCTAAACCCCCCTAAAAATCCATGAAAACCATAAAAACCACTAAAAACCTTAAAAAGTCCTAAAAGACCCTAAAAAACCATAAAACCCCTAAATAAATCAAAAAACCCCTTAAACCCCAAAAGTCCCTAAAACCCCTGAAAACCTCTGAAAACCCTAAAACTTTTAAAATCTCTAAAAGCCCTAAAAACCATAAAAATCCTAAAAACCCCCAAAAAATCAACGAAAACATATAAAAAACGTAAAAACCTGAAAACCCATAGAAAACCATAAAACCCATAAAAACCTTAAAAAACCCTAAAACCTTTAGAAACCCTAAAAAACACTAAAAACTCTAAAAACCCCTCAAAAAGTTAAAAAACTCTAAAAAACCTTAAAACCCTAAAAAAATAAAAAAACCCTTAAAACCCAAAAAGACCCTAAAAACCCCTAAAAACCCTGAAACCCCCCAAAAAACCCTAAAATACCTTAAAATACCTAAAACCTAAAAACCCTAAATACCATAAAATTCTAAAAAACTCATAAAAATCCATGAAAATGTAAGAAACCCTAAAAACCCAAATAAACCTTTTGAAAAAAATAAAAACCCTTAAAAACTTTAAAAAAATCTCAAGAACGTAATAAACCCTAAAGAAACTCAAAAATAAACCCTAAAACCCCAAAAATACCTTTAAACCCCTGAAAACCCCTAAAACCCCTCGAAATACTGCCTTGTAAAAAAAGACCCCTCAAAATCACTAAAAAACCTAAAAACCCCTAAAAACCATAAAAATATAAAAAACCCCAAAAAAATCCATGAAAATGTTAAACCCCCTAACAAATCCTGAAAACCCCCTGAAAACCACAAAAACCCCAAAAACGTTAAAACCCTAAAAACAAAAAAAACCATAAAAAAACCGCTGAGAAAAATAAAACCTTTAAAACTCCTAAAAACACCCAAAAACCGTAAAGAACAATAAAAATACAAAAAACCCTAATAATCCATGAACACATAAGAAACCCTAAAAACCATGAAAAAACCCTTGAAAACCATAAAACCACTTAAAACCATAAAAACCCTAAAACCCCATAAAATCCCTAAAAATACCTAAAACCCCTAAAAACCATAAAAAACTCTTAAAACTCTTAAAACCCTTAAAAACCCTAAAAAACTTAAAAACACCCCAACCCCCCCCCCAAAGAACCTAAAAGCCTTGAAAACCCCTAAAAACCCTGAAAACACTTGAAACCCCTCAAAATCCTTAAAACCCCTAAAACACCTTAAAAATCATAAAATTCTTGAAACCCCCTAAAAACACATGGAAATGCAAAAAACCATAAAAAACCTAAAAAACCTAAAAAAAACCTTAAAATCATAAAACCCCCAATACCTTAAAAAAACCCTAATAAATCTCTAAAAACTCAAAAAAACCTTTCGAACCCCTAAAAATGTTAAAAAAACTCTAAAAACCCTTAAAACCCCTAAAAACACAAAAAAAATCTCCTAAAAACCCAAAAGATCCAAAATACCCTAAAAACCATTAAAAATGCCTAAAACCTCTCTAAATACCTAAAAACCATAAAAAACTTTAAAAAATAAAAAACTTAAAAATCCATGAAAATCCATGAAAACATAAAAAACCCTAAAAACTTTGAAAAACACCTAAAACCCATAAAACACCTAAAAACCTTAAAAACCATACAGCCCAAAAAATCCTAAAAACCAGTAAAATCTCTAAAATCACTTAAAACCCATAAATTGTTAAAAACTATAAAAAACATTTAAAACAAAAAAAAACTCAAAAAACCCCCAAAAGACCTTAAACACTATGAAAAATCATAAAAACCACTAAAAACACTTGAAACCCCCTAAAACCCCTCAAAATCCCTAAAAACCCTGAAAACCCCTAAAACCCATAAAAACCATGCAAACATAAAAACCCTTAAGAACTTTGAAAACCCCATGAAAACCATAAGAACCCCTAAAGACATCTAAAAACCCAAAAAACCCAAAAAACCACTAAAAAATCAAAAAACCCTTAAAACCCCTAAAAACATTAAAAACTCTAAAAAACCTTAAAATCCCTAAAAAACTAAAAAACCCCCTAAAAACCCAAATGCCCCTAAAACCCCTGAAAACCCCTAAAACCTCTAAAAATCCCCAAAAACCCAAAAAACCCCTAAAAACCATTAAAAATTCTAAAAACCCATAAAACCCCTAAAACATTAAAAACTCTAAAAAGCCTTAAAAACCATAAAAATAAAAAAAACCCTAAAAACCCAAAAGACCCTAAAAACCATAAAACCCCCTTAAAACCCAAAAAACCTTTGAAGAACCCTAAAACACCTCAAAATCACTAAAAACAGTAAAAACAATAAAAATCCTAAAAACCCATAAAATCTGAGAAAATGTAAAAAACTATAAAAACCCAAAAAAAAATCCATGGAAACCATAAAACACCTAAAAACCTTAAAAACCCTAAAAACACATAAAAACCATAAAAAACCTAAAAATCCCAAAAACCACTAAAAATTTAAAAACCCATAAATACCCTTAAAACGTTAAAAAACTATAAAAAACCATAAAAACATTAAAAACTAAAAAAACCTTAAAACCCAATAGACCCTAAAACCCCTAAAATCCCTCAATCCCCTCAAAACCCTCAAAATCCCAAAAAACCTTAAAAACCATAAAAATCCTAAAAACCCTGAAATCCAACCGAAAACCATAAAAACCCCAAAAAATCTTTGAAACCCCTAAAATCCCATAAACACCCCCCCCCAAAAAAAACTAAAAACTCTAAAAATGATTACAACCCCTAAAAACATTTAAAAACTCTAAAAAACCTTAAAAACCCTGAAAACTGAAAAAAAATACCAAAAACTCAAAAAGACCCTAAAAAACTTGCAAAACTATAAAAACCCCTAGGAAAAACCCAAAAACCATAAAAACCTAAACACCCTAAAAATCCATGAAAACATAAATAACCATAAAAACCCAAAAAACCCCTGAAAACCATAAATCCCTAAAAACATTAAAAACTCTAAAAACCCATAAAAACCCTAAAACCACTAAAAACCCTTAAATCCCTTTAAACCCCTTAAGATGTCAAAAACTCTAAAAACCTTAAAAACCCTAAAACTCAAAAAATCTTAAAAACCCAAACACACCCTAAAAACATTGAAAATCCCCAAAAATCTAAAAGATCGTAAAAACAATAAAACCCTAAAAAACCCCTAAAAATACATGAAAACGTAAAAATCCATAAACCCCCTCAATACCCCCTCAAAACAATAAAAACCAATAAAAACTTAAAAAATCATAAAACCCCATAAAACCCTAAAAACCCACTAAAAACTCTAAAACCTTTAAACCCCTAAAAACTACAAAACCCTAAAACCCCCAAAAGACCCTAAAAACCCTAAAACCCCTAAAAACATAAAAACCCTAAAAATCATAAAACCCCTCGAAATCCATAAAATCCCAAAACCCCCCAAAACCATAAAAATATTAAAATACCATAAAAATCCATAGAAACGTAAAAAATCCTAAAAACCATGAAAAACCCCTGAAAACCATAAAAATCCCTAAAAACATTGAAAACCCCTAAAAACTTCAAAAAACTCTGAAAACCATTAAAATACCTAAAAATGTTAAAAATCTCTAAAACCCCCTAAAACCCCAAAAAACCCAAAAGGACCCTAAAGACCCTTAAAACCCCTAAAAACCCTAGAAACCCCTACAAAACCCTAAAAAACTTAAAAATCCTAAAAATCCCTAAAAACCCTAAAAATCCTAAAACCCTAAAACCCATAAGAATCCTAAAAAACTCATAAAATCCATGAAAATGTAAATAACCCAAAAAATTGTGAAAGTCCCCAGAAATCCCTAAAACCCCCTAAAAACCTTAAAAAAAATATTAAAACCCCATAAAAACCCTAAAAACCACAAAAAACATGAAAACACTTAAAAACCCTAAAAATGTTATAAAATTCTAAAAAACCTTTAAAACCCAAAAATAATAAAAAAAACCTTTAAAACCCAAAAAGTCCCCAAAAACCCTGAAATACTACTAAAAATTCTAAAAACCTTTTAAACCCCTAAAAACGTTAAAAAACTCATAGAAATGATAAATATCCAAAAAAACTCCAAGAAAAACCCTAAAAACCCAAAGAGACCCTAAAAACTGTGAAAATACCCTAAACCCCCTAAAAACCCTGAAAACCCCTTAAACCCTCAAAATCCCTAAAAACCTAGAAAATTCTAAAAACATAAAATCCTAAAAAACCCCTAAAAATCAATGAAAATGCAAAAATCCTAAAAACCCTGAAACACCCCTAAAATAAAAAAAAACACTAAAAATCTTTAAAACCCCTAAAAATCCATAAAAACACTAGAACCCCGCAGAAAATTTTAAAAACACCTAAAACTCCAAAAAACTTTAAGAAACTTTAGTAAACCTTAAAAACTCTAAAAAATCAAAAAACCCCAATAACCAAAAAAGACCCTAAAACCATAGAAAAACCTTAAAAACCCTAAAAACCATGATAACCCTAAAGCCCCTCAAAATCCCTAAAATCTCTAAAAACAATAAAAATCCTACCCCCCCCCCCCAAAAAAAATCCATGAAAATTTAAAAAACCCTAAAAATCATGAGAAACCCCTAAAAACCATAAAAGAAACTAAAACCGTAAAAACCATAAAAAACCATAAAAAAAACTTTCAATACTCTAAAAAAACGTTTAAACCCCTAAAAAATGAAAAAAAAAACCAAATTACAAAAAAAGACCCTAAAACCCATGAGAAACCCTGAAAACCTTAAAATTCCCTAAAAAACCCTCAAATCCATAAAAACCCTAAAAACATAAAAATACAAAAAATCCCTAAAAATCCATGAAATCATAAAAAACCCTAAAAACCGATGAAAATCATAAAAAACACTACAAACCTTAAAACCCCCATGACTCTCTATCTTGATCTCTCCTCTCTCAATGGATCTTAGGGGGATGCTTGGGCATAGAGGTGGTGAGCAACCAGAATGCCTGATCATTGCTTGGCTCTTAAATGGATTTGTCATCGTCAACTGAGCTCTGCTTTGGAACCTTTAGAGATTCCCCAAATACGGTGGTTTCTTGGTAGATATCATGGGAGGAGGAAGTTGAGGTTGTGGATAATGCTCTTACTCGACCAGGGACGAGTGAAGGTGTTTATGTGGAGGTGAAGGGTGTTGATACCCCATTCAAAGGGGCTGGTGGTGGTGTTGCTTATGACGGTTGGGGGGGGTTGTGGTTTCCCATTCTCATGTGTCTGCAGCTACCATAGTTTTGTCTCGATCGATTGGGATCGAGGAGGGGCATTCTCTTGTGGATCTGACCTTTCCGTGTCTTGTGCTTGCTTCAGGTTCTACTGATGGTGTTTCTTCTGGGGGCTCTTCAAAGGTCATTATTTCTGCTATGGTTGCTAGATAGGTTGAAGGGGGTTCAATTTCAACTATTTTTTCAATGTATTCATAGGTGTATGTCGCTAACACCTTTTCATATTCTAACTCCATGGATTTGGTTTTTCATCCGCCAATGGATGGGTGTAAAAATTCGAAGGTCTTCCTTCCAAGTTCTATTCTTCAGAGAGGTGCGTCTAGTTCAAGTAAAACCCTGGTTGGCTATTTTTTAGAGAAGAAACTTACCTTCTCTATAGTTTCCAGAGATTATTCAGATCTATGGGGGTCATATCTAATTGAGACCCTCATCAATGATGAGGGATTATTTTTCTTTTGTTTCTCTCCATCTTGCAATATCATGGAGGTACCTTTGTCTGGCCCTTTGTTTTTTTGTAAGAATATCAATTATTCTTAGATCTCGGTAGCCATGTATTGTGATTGACAAGGATTCCTTCTCAGTTTTTCCTATTTGGGTGAACTTTAGGAATGTTACCCTTGAATCTTGGTCTGAAAAAGGTTTGAGCTACATTGCTAGTGTAGTCGGCAAGCCACTCTTTACTGATAAGGCCATAACAGAGGTTAGGAGAATCGACTATGATTGAATTTGTCTTGAGATATCTACTAAGAAGGAGCTGCTGGAGGTTATCTCTTTGGATTTAGGTTCTAGTTCCTCCTTCTACATTAAGGTCGAGTATGGCTATATTCCCAAGGTTTGAAATTCCGGAAAAAAAATTTGGGCATCACTTCAATCAGTGTATGATGAATATGAAGCTTGATTCTCATTTGGGATGGAATAAGGTCACTCCAAGGAAGCACATTTATAATAGGAAGGATTAAACCTATTCCTCAGTTCTAGAACCATGTGGTAAGAAGCCTATTCATCCCATGAAGAAGATTTTAGAAGACCCAAAGGATACTTCAATTTTCACAGGTTTCATTCCTCCTACTGTAGTAGTAGTGGAGGTTCCATCATCTTTGGCTGTGTCAGTTCCTTTTTGTGCCTCGAAGGTTGCTTTCCTTCTGACTTACAATTCTTCTGGTAGTTTATTGGAGGAACTCCCAGGCATTTATGGTGGTCCGAGGACTGTTGGTTCTGTTCCGTTGCATTATCTCAAGGTGGATGGTTCTCCTTCTTCATGCTCGAGATCCCTTGACCAAGGTAGTTCGGCTTATTCTATATTAAGTGATAATCCTTTAATGAATATGATGGTTAAGGTTAATGAATGTGATTCGAGGAGGACCTAATTCAAAACTATTCCCAAGAATGTTGGTTCTGTTTCTACAGTAGCTTCCGATCCTCAGTATTAATCCTTGCATGTTTGAGGGGAATGGTCTAGGTAGTCGATCGGAGGTTGTGGGTCATTGGACTTTTTTCAGAGTGGGGTGTTTTCTCATTTTTTTTTCATTGCTGCCAGATGTTTCAGTGGATTTCAGTTTGTAGAGGGGTGGTGGTCGGTTTATTGGTCCATGGATGGTTTTCTGGCATACGTCGGTAGTTTCATTGGGATGTTTTCTATTGTAGTTTTTTTGGGATTAGATGTTGAGGTTTGGAGGTGTCAGATTTTCAATATGTGGTAGGGGCAGGTTTTATGGTGTCAGGTTTTCATTAGGTGGAGGCGCACATGGGTGTTGCGAGGTTCAAGGCGGTGACTGGGTTATGAGATCAAGGATAATCGATTTCCATTTGTCTCTTTGGGTTTGAGGGTAGTGGGATTCAAGTTTCCAGTCTGAAGATGTGATATGGTTTTTTGTCAGCTTGGTTCCATAGATGGAGGTTCTATGGGCCATTGACATTGGTGGTTTTCCAGGACTTTGGATTTGAGGGCGGCTGGTCTTGGGATCTTCCTTTGGCAGTGTGTGTACGATCACTGTCACCTTCAGTTCGGAGATGGTGGTTCATTGGAATTTATATTACCATTTTTAATTCTGGTGATTGCTGCTTCTTGCCTCTTCATCCACCATTCACCAACATTTTCTTCCATCACCACTATTGGTTCTTCGACAATGTTTGTGGGCTTGTGCCGCTGATTTTCATGGTTTTGGGGCTCGAGGTTCGTTGGTGTTGGATTTTCATCACCGAGTGTTAGGTGTGCATGGGTGTCTTAAGGCTTGTGTCAATGTCTGGTGTATACTTTTCTAGTTTCTTTATCTTAATATTTGTGGGTGGCTGTTAGTTGGCTTCTTCTTAACGATAGAGTTACTATTTTTTTGGGTTCGGTGTGCCTCGTTGGTGCTCTTGATTCATCTCGGTGGTCAGCGCCATTGCTTATTTAATCTTCAGTGTTCTTTGGCACCCTTGGGTTCATCTGGTCATTGTATGTGGGTTCATAGACTAATGATGTTACTCCCCTCACCCTTGTTTTCTGGCTGGTGGTTCTGCTTGAGGGCATCTTCTCGGCTTCCTTCTCAGGGTTGTCTTGTGTGTTTTCTTTACCATAGTCTGGTGGCAGGTTTCTTGTTGGTCCAATTGTTGTGGCTGGAGGATGACCAGAATTTCTATAATGTGATGGAGGTTCTTCTTTGATTTTTTCCCAGCCAATCCATGTTGGTCCGGTCCTTCGCCGTTTTTTCTGGTCGTGTGGATGGAGGAGTGCTGGTTTATGTTCTGGGAGAGGCTGCTGGTTCTGGGATATGGGTGTTTCTGTATAGGTTGTCTTGGAGGGGGAACTCAATGGAGGGGAGGTGTTGCCTTGTATTGGGGTTAGCGGGTTGGGGGCTTGTTCATGGTTGATGGGTGCATAGCTTTAGCAAGTTAGGGGGTGCTTGCAGGGTATGGTTTGGTTGCAGGCATGTAGTGAGGGCCGGTAGCTTGGGGTTTTTTTTATACTTGTTCGGTGGTGCACAATTTGGTGGTTTTGGGCTCGGGTTTTGTTTCCTCGATGCTATCATGGTTAGAATTTGGGCTAGTTGGTTCACTCGTTGGTTGATCGATTGTACTTCAATTCCCCTTTCTTTTTTCATATAACTTATTCTATTTTTCTTGCAAAAAAACCCAAAAAGCCCATAAAAACCCTAAAACACCACTAAAAACCCTTTAAACCCCTGAAAATGTTTTAAAAATCTAAAAAACCTTAAAAAACATAAAAATACTTGAGAAACCCTAAAACCCCTTGAAAAATCCTAAAACCATAAAAATCCCTCAAAATCCCCAAAACCCCTAAAAAACCCTAAAACCGATAAAAATCCTAAAAATCCCCTAAAAATTCCTAAAAACATAAAAAACCCATAACCCCCGAAAAACCCTTGAAAACCATAAAAAACAAAAAAACTCAAAAAAACCCATTAAAACTCTTAAAACCCCTAAAAAAGTTTAAAACTCTAAAAAACCATAAAACCCCTTAAAGACTAGAAAAAACCATAAAAACCCAAAAAGAAACTAAAACCCAAACAAACACTAAAATCCATAAAACCCCATAAAATCCCTTAAAACCCCTCAAAATCCTTAAAACCCTCAAAAAGCCTAAAACCATAAAAATCCTAAAACCCCCTAAAAATCCATGGAAACATAAAAAACCCTAGCAACCATAAAAAACCCTAAAAACCATAAAACCCCTAAAAACCTTAAGAAATTAAAAACCTCAAAAGAACCCTAAAAACCACTAAAGATTATACAAACCCTTAAAACCCCTAAAAACCTTAAGAAAATATAAAAAACCTTAAAAACCCTAAAAACCATAAAAAAACTAGAAACCTAAAGAGATGCTAGAACCCTGAAAATCCTTAAAAACCCTAAAACCCTAAAAAACCCTAAAACTAGAAAAATAGTAAAAAACACCTCAAAATTCATGAAAATGTAAAAAAACCCTAAAAACCATGAAAAACCCCTAAAACCCATAAAAACCCTAAAATCCCATAGAATCCCTAAAAACACACTAAAAACTCTAAAACCCCTAAAATCCCCTAAAAATGCTAAAAAAAATTTAAAACCTTAAAACCCAAAAAAAAATTAAAAAATCCCAAAAACCCAAAACACTATAAAAACCCTTAAAAACCCTAAAATCCAATAAAACACCTGAAAACCCTAAAACCCCAAAAATCATATAATAACCCTAAAAACCCTAAAAATCATAAAAATCATAAAAGCCTCTAAAAATCCAAGAAAATGAAAAAAAACCCTAAAAACCCTAAAACCCCCAGAAAACCATAAAGAGAACATAAAAATCTTTAAAAAACAGTAAAAACCCATCAAAACCATAAAAAACACTAAAAAAATCTAAAAAACCTTAAAACTGCTAAAAATGTTAAAAACTCCAAAAAAACCTTAAAACCATAAACAACTAAAAAAACCCTAATAATCGAAAAACACCTAAAAACCCTAAAAAACACTTAAACCCCTAAAAACCTCTAAAAACCCCTAAAACCCCTCAAAATTAGTAAAAACCCTAAAAACCCCTAAAAACACAACAATCATAAAAAAAACCTAAAACCCCTAAAAACAGCCTCAAAACCATAAAAAATCTCTAAAAACTATAAAAAAATCTAAAAACCCAAAAAACCCACTAAAATATTTAAAAACCCTTAAAATCCATAAAAACATTAAAAAACTCTAAAAAACCTTAAAAACCCTAATAAACTCAAAAAAACCCTAAAAACCTAGAAAGACCCTAACAACCCAGAAAACCCCTAAAAAACCTAAAAGCCCTTGAAAACCCCCAAAACCCTTAAAAACCCTAAAAAACCCCTTAAAAATCCATAAAAACATAAAAATCTCTAAAAATCATAAAAACACCTAAAAACCATAAAACCCCCTAAAAACCTTAAAAACCCCTAAAAACCATAAAACCCTAAAAAATCCAATAAAAACTCTAAAATCCCTAAAATCCCCTAAAAACGTTAAAAAAATCTAAAAACCCATAAAGACACTAAAAACTCAAAAAAAACCCTTAAACCCCCAAAATACCCTAAAAACCCTAAACCTAAATTTTTAAAAACTCTGGAAAAATCCTAAAAACCATCAAAATCCCAAAAAACCTAAAACCTCTAAAAACCATAAATATCCAAAAAACCCCTAAAAATCCATGAAAATGTAAAAAATCCTAAAAACCTTAAAAAATTTCAGAAAATTGTAAAAACCCATAAAAACTATAAAACCCTAAAAACCTATAAAAACCCTAAAAACCCACTAAAATCTCTAAAAATGCTTAAAACCCAGAAAAATGTTAAAAACTATAAAAAATCTTATAAACCTAAAAAAAATCAAAATAATACCCCAAAACCCCTTAAGACCATAATAACCCTAAAAACCCTAAAACCCATAAAAATACTAAAAACACCAAAAAATACATGAAAATGTAAAAAACCCTGAAAACCATAAAACCCCTAAAAACCTTAAGAATCCCTAAAACGCATAAAAATACTATAAACCCATTAAAAACTCTATCAACCCTTTAAACCCCTAAAAACATTAGAAAAACTCAAAAAACATTAAAACACCTTAAAAATTCAAAAAACCCCTAAAAACCCAAAATGACCCTAAGAACACTAAAACCCCCTAAAACCCTAAAAACACCTAAAAAATCCAAAAAACTATCAAAATCCCTAAAACCCTAAAATATTTAAACCCATAAAATTGATGAAAATATAAAAAACTCTAAAAATGAAAAAACCTTAAAAACCCTAAAAACCTTAAAAAACCCTAAAAACCCATAAAAATCCTAAAAACCCACTAGATACTAGAAAACCCTTTAAACCCCTAAAAATATTAAAAAAATATAAAAAAACCTTAAAACCCCTAAAAACTAAAAAAACCCCTAAAAACCCAAAAAGACCCTAAAACCCCTAAACCCCCTAAAACCCCTTAAAACCTAATACGGAACTAGTTAATGAAAATGACTTGATGTGTGGATTTGGAGTTCCATGGGCCAATGATAAAAGGAAGATTAAAGAGAATACAAGTGGCAACGAGAACCCATCTCGATGCATTAAAAGGATCAAAACCAAGGCGCATGCATGAAAGTTAAAAGTAGTCTTATTATCACTATTATTTAATCCCAAATGAGATGGATGAATCCCAAGACACATGGTTGAATGAATTTTGGTAGCCTTTCTCACATAGATATTCTAGAATGGAATCTTGGACATGAAAGTCAAATCCTATGGGCTAGGTACTCAAAGTCAAATCTAGTGGGCTGGGGGTGGAAAATCATGTGCTACTTTTCCCCATAATCTCTGTTAGACTTTATCTTTTTTTCACTTTAAGGGGACAAGGTAGGTTTAGCCTTTATGAATTTAGGGTATTAAACTCTTGACTATTGTATCACCCCTTGGCTATAAATAGCCACCCAATGGAATCATATTTTCATTGAATATTTTAATAGAAAGATTATGCTTTGTTTCTCTCCATTATGTGAGGATTGTTTCGATTTCCCCCCTTGATCATGTTCATTCTTACCTTATCAATATAAAAGTTAGATTGGTGATCCAAGATCACAAATACCCCAATTACTTACCTTAACCAAAGTGCGTTGTTGTGTGGATTGGGTATCACATCCCTCCCTTGAATGTGTTGTCTAAGTATTAGGCCGCACTCTTTATAGCATTGATTAACTACTTGCATCCACTATTCATACCCATAATCTGAAACATAGCCCTGAATTGCATCCTTCATCCTTTTCCCAGCACCGTTAATATCGGTCCACCCTGGGCATCTTAATTCAGTTGGTATCGGAGCTTCAGTTGACAAGGTAGGCATCTATCACCCTTTTTCTATGAAATATATCCATTACCTTTCTCATTTTTCCTTATTATCCACCCATTCAAAAAACAAACAAATAAACCTTTTTCTTTTAAAACCTCCATAATTGGCCTATGTTATGCAAGATTGAAATATTTTTACACTGATCCAATTATTCATCCATATTTTTTTTTTCATTTAATTCTTTATATGTGATTTATATTCTAAAAAAATCAAAAAAATAAAATTCTCTCAACTATCATTTTGTGCTTTTCAAAATTAAGAACATCTTTTCTTAGATAGATTTCAAAAAAAAAAATCTTTGTTCATCATCTTGTACTTTAAAACTCTATGCGAAACACTTTTTTGGGAGATTTTATAAAGAAAAGAAAAATAAAAAAAGTAGATACAATTTCTTCTTATTTATGCTTTACATTATTATCACTTTCCATTTACATACATCACATTATCCATCATTTATACTTCATCACAATATCATATTTGGCTCATAGTGTTATTAATTTTTCTTATCTTGCACAATCAAGAAAAACCCTTTTATGTACCCATCCACCATTTTACACCATTTACCCATATTTTCTACCTTCTTTTCCACCATATTCAATTTTTAACCCTTTACCACTCAAACAAGATATGTTAAAACATCCCCAAACACAATATTGATTTTGGAAGTATTGGTGTCACATGATCACCCCAAACAAGGTATTCGATTTCGTAAGAGCTTGGGATTTAAATTGAGCACTAAGAGTGGAGTGAAATATGAAAAAAAACATTCTTATGTGTGTGAGTGTATACATCTCATGTGTGTGTGTGTAAGTGTGTATCCTTGTGTGTGTGAGTGTGTACATATTTTGTGTGTGTGTGTGTGTACATTTCACATGTGTGAGTTTGTATCCTTGTGTGTGTGAGTGTGTAAATCATGTATGTGTGAGAGTGTGTATCCTTGTGTGTGTGTGTGTACATCTTGTGTGGGTGCATCTATACATCTCATACATGTGAGTTTGTATCCTTATGCGTGTGTGTGTCTTCATGCCTGTGAGTGTGAGTATCATTTTGTGTGTTTCTCACCATGTGTTTTTGTGTTCATGTTAATTATCATGACAGAAGATTGTGTAAAGAGAATTTCTCATTCTAGCGATGAATGAAGTTGAAGTATATCTCTTGCACATGAAGCTACGCAACTCCAAATGCAAGATTTGGATAGGCATTTTGAGAAGCTTCTTGATAGTAAGCTGTAGGTGTTTCATGAGAGGATTAATGGAATGGAGAATAAAACAAGTATAAGGATGATCCATGGTAACCCGTGACGTATTCTAGAACCATGTCACCACCACATCATAGAGGAGGAGATAGATAACTTTGATGATGATTTTGAGGATGTACCACAAAGGAGGAGGTTCCAAAAACCTAGTGGATGCCAAAGGATACCACATGATGGTGACATCCTTAGAGGAATTAGGTTGAAGGTTCCCTATTTTCAAGGTAAAAGCGGTCTGAAAGCACCCTTGGAGTGGGATATGTGGATTGAATAAGTGTTTTCATGCCATGAATATTATGAGGAGAAAATGGAAAAACTTTCTTTACTTGAATTTTCTAATTATTATTTAATTTGGAGGGATCAAATTCAAAAGAAGGGGGCTATATATGGTCGATGTACCATAAGCACTTGGAATGACAAAAAGTTTTCCAAGTGGAAGTTGTTTGTTCCCTCACACTACCATAGAGATCTCCACAACAAACTTCAACACCACACCCAAGGGAGTAAGAGTGTGGAAGATTAATACAAGGAGATGAAAATTTCCATGATATGAGAAAACACTGAGGAATATCTAGAGGCAATCATGGAATGGTTTTTACACAGACTCAATCGAGAGATTTTCAATCAAGTAGAGATGTACCACCATGTGGAGATATAAGATATGATCCACAAGTCCACCAAGATCAAGAAATAAATTTAGAGGAGGAGAAATATGAGGAAACCCACTACCCAATTCACTCTATAGAGAAATTTGATAAAGGATATTGGAGAATCATCAAATCCAAAAGTTGATCACAAAAGTGAATTGGTAATTCTTCCACCTGAGAAACTTACTTTTGAGGCTAATCAAATGAGAAATCAGGATATTTGATGTTTCAAATTTCAAGGAAGAGGTCATATTGTTAGTGAATGCCCAAACCAGTACACCATGACCCTCACCAAGTATGTATAATGAGATACCGATGAATATAGATCAGAGGAAAAGGTGTAGGATTCCTTAAAATTTGATAATGGAGAAATTGAAGAATAAGGTGATCTTCTCATCACAAGGCTGGTTTTGAGTGCCCAAATTATGTCTAATTATAAGGAATAAAGGGAGAATCTTTTTTATACCCAGTGCCAAATCAATGGGAAGTTATGCAGTGTCATCATTTATGGGGGAAGTTGTAACAATGTGGAAAGCACCGAGTTGGTATAGAAGTTGGGACTTCCATATTTGAAGCATCAACATCCATATCAGATTCAATGGTAGAATGATTTTGGAGCGCATAAGGTTACCCAATAGGTGAAGGTATTGTTCACCATCGATAAGTATAAAAATGATGTTTTATGTGATGTTGTACTGATAAAGGTGTGTTACTTTCCAATCAGACGATCTTGAAAATATGATTGGTGTGTTACACATGATGTTTTTCTAAACAATTATTATATTGTACTCCAAGGGAAATTTATAACCCTCATCCTGATGTCCCCAAAACAAGTTATGGAAGATCACATTTTGAGATAGAAGAAAAAAAATGAGTGATCGAGAAAATATGAGAGAAAGAGAAAAATGAGAGAATGAGTGAAGAGGAGTTAATAAGAGAATAAAAATGGAGAGCAATGAAAAATAGAGAGGAAAAGAATATTTTAGGGAGGTGAAAAGTGTGATGTTATAAAAAAAAGAGTAAGATTAAGGGTGCTTTGATTTCTCAACAAGGCCTTTTAGTACTTATGTACAAAAAGGTGACGATGAAGACTAATGAATTAACATCCTCATTGTCAACTATTGTGAAATCTTTGTCATTGGAGTATAATAGAGTCATTCTTGAGGAAGCACAACCTTTTTTTCTACCTATTATAGAGATAGAATAAATTCAAAGATTCATCACCAACATCATGGATCTAAAGGATTGGAACCACTTGAAAATTCCTCTTACAAAAGGGGAGATCACTTTAGAACTCAATTTTATCTATCCAGAACTCCTTTTGGATTTAGCCTCCTTACCCCTATTGATCAAGTTTCAATGCCTTTGCAAGAAAGTGTAAATATGGAAGGAAAATGACATGTTAAGAAACAACATGGGAAATCAAAGAAGTTAGAGATACTTTAAAAGAAATGGAATCCAAAGATCAAGTTATATAGAGATATAACAAACTTAGTGCTTGATATGATTGATTAAAAGATCTCATTTCAAGGTGATTAAAAAGATATTTTTAAATTCAATGTTTTAATATTTCCTCATATTTGGATGGAGATGATGAAGAGTCGAGGACGAATCTTTTTCAAGAGGGGGAGGATGATATGAAACTGGTTAATGATAGTGACTTGATGGAATGTAAAAAGTTAGAGTTTCATGGACCAATGATTTAATGAAGATTAAAGAGACTACAAGTGGTAACGGGAGACCATCTCGCAGCATTAAAAGGCCCAAACCCAAGGTGCATGCATAAAAGTGGAAAATGGGATTATTATCACTCTTATTTAAGCCCAAATGAGATGGATGAAGCCCAAGAAATGTGATTTCATGAATTTTGGGAGCCCATACCATATGGAGAATGTAGAATGGAATCTATGGACACCAAATTCAAATCTGATGGGCTAGGTAATCAAAGTCAAATCTGGTGGGCTATGGGTGGGAAGACATGTTCTAATTTTCCCAAAAGACTTTGTTAGACTTTATCTTTTTTGACTTTAAGTGCACAAGGTAGGTTTAACCTTTACGATTTTAGGGTATTAGACCCTTGACTATTGTATCACCCCTTGAATATAAATAGCCACCCCAATGGAATAGTATTTTCATTGAAGATTTTAATAGAAATATTACGCTTTGTTTCTCTTTTTGTGTGAGGATTGTTCCAGTTTCCCACTTGCTTGTGTGCATTCTAGCCTTATCAATCTACAAGTTAGATTGGTGATCCAATATCACAAAGCCCCCAATTATGTGCCTCAACCCAAGTGAATTGTTGTGTGGATTGACAATCATATCTCTCCCTTGATTGTGTTGTTTAAGTAGTAGGTCACGCTCCTTATAGCGTTGATTGACTACTTGCATCCATAATCAATACCCATCATCTGCCACTTAGCCCCAAACTGCATCCTTCATTCACTACCTTATGTCGTGAAGATCGGTCCACCCCATGCGTCTCGCATATAAATCCCAAAACCCCTAAAAATTCCAAAAACCCTAAAAAGCCTAAAAACCATAAAACCCTAAAATCCCCTAAAAATCCATGATAATGTAAAAAACTCTATTTTTTTTTTGAAAAACCCCAGAAGACCATAAAAATATCTAGAAACATTAAAAATGCCTAAAAACACACTAAAAACTCAAAAAACACTCAAAACCCAAAAAAATGTTCAAAGAATCTAGAAAACCAGAAAACCCCTAAAAACTCAAAAAACCCCAAAATTCCAAAAAAGAGCCTAAAAACCCAAAAAAAACATAAAACACCTTCAAAACCCCTACAACCCTTAAAATTCCCAAACCTTTAAAAACCCCCCAAAACCATAAAAATCCAAAAAACCCCAAAAATAACACGAAAATGTAAAAACCCCTAAAAACACTGAAAACCCATGGAAACCATAAAACCCCCAAAACCTTAAAGAACCCTAAGAATCCTAAAACCCACTAAAAACTCTAAAAACCTATTAAACCCTTAATTTTTTTAAAAAACTCTAAAAAAACTTTAAAAACCTAACAAACTCAAAAAAACCCTAAAACCCCCCAAAAGACCATAAAGCTTTGAAAACCCCTAAGGACCCTAAAACCCTTGAAAACCCCTAAAAACCTTCAAAATCCATAAAAACCCTAAAAACATTAAAAACCATAAAAATCCCAAAAAACCCCTAAAACCCCATGAAAATGTAAAAAAACCTAAAAACCATGAAAACCCCCTAAAAACCATAAAAACCCCTAAAAACCTTAAAAAGAATAAAAATCATAAAACCCCTAAAAACCTTAAAAAGAATAAAAATCATAAAACCCCTAAAACCCACTAAAAACTCTAAAAACCCTTAAAACCCCTAAAAATGTTAAAGAGATGGTGGTGCACTCCCCCGACTCTCTCTCTCATTCGATGCCTCATCTAGGGTTTCCCTTGGATTCTTCTCACGGCCTCAGATTTGGATCTTTGTTTCTTTCTAGTTCTCGGTGAAGGAATACTCTGGATGTGATCTTCGGTCTTAAGGTGGTTGTGGTCTCCTTTCTTTGGCAGCCTTGACTTTCCCAAATGGAGACTCTGTGCGGGCCTCTGGATTTATATCCTCATGTGGATTCTCTCCTTTTATGGTGTGATTAGGTTTTGACGGCTATGGTGGTTGCACGATCTATTGTGGCTTCAGATTTGATCAATTTATATGATGCTAGACTGCGATTTGGTGTCAAGTTTTTAGATCTGAAATGTCTGCAGATAGGTCAACGGGGTCGAGGACCTCATCGACAAAGAGGGTTGCAATGGAATGTTGGTCAATGATCAGTTGTCCTCCCAAGGCTTTCTTCTCGGATGGTTCATTCCTACGTTTTCGGGTCTAGTCTTGTGGCGGTTGTCTTTGGTTGGATGCTACTCCCAGACCGGTCAACGGCGGTGATGGAAGTGAGAGTCTCAATGCTGGACATGGTCTCAACAATGGTGGGATTTTGGGCTTCGTCGACGGGTTCCTTCTGGTGGTTTGACAGTCGTGGTGACTAGTTTCGGCGGTGATGCAGTGCGATAATTTGTCTCTCTCAGTCGTCGGTGATGCAAATGCTTGTAGATCTGAGGTCTGGAGTACTTTAGTGGTTCTTATGTATTTGTGATATAAGATAGTGATTTCAAATGGCTCAGTGTCATCTTGATGGTGGCCTTCTTGGTTTGGTGGTGCGGGCTCTCTGATCTGTTGGTCAATGGCTTGTTCCAAAGATTCAGGTCTATTTTTCTGGTTCCTTGGATTTTATTCATTTTATGTTGTTGATGTGGGATGTATTATGTTGTGCTATGATCAGATTAATTTGTGGGTCTGAGATTTTTTGGAGTGCGAAAGTGGTCTTTTTTGGTTCGGTTTATGGATGGAGTTGTTGCGAGATGCTGTTAGTGCTGGATGATGGATTTGCTGCGATGTGTGGGGCAGTATCTAGTAATGTTCTGGGTATTTGGTGGGTTTGTTTGGAGCTAGATGATTGGAAAGTATGTTCTGATTGCTGGGATCTGGGCTACTGGTTTATGGACATAGCTTGGTTGGTATCTGTTGAAGGATATGTTGGCTTTTATAATCTGAGTGCCTATTGTATGTGGATACTGGGGTGCATCTTCTCATCGTTGTCATTCCCCTTGGCTCGTGTGCCCACCTCTTCTCTTGCTACCCTCCCCATCACATTGAACTCCATTTTGGTTTGGTATGATGGCGCAAGTGGTGGTGTTGGGATGGTGTTGGTGGTTTAGCTCGGCGTCAAGGGCGAGTCACGACGGGGCGATGTTGTTATTTGGTGTAGGTTTGATAAGCTTGGATTGAAGTATAGGATGATGGTTGCTGATCTTGGTAAGGTGTTGAAGGGCGGTGCTGATGTAGGTTTACTGTGGTGATACTAATATCGTGCTGATGATTGTCGATGAAGATACTGATTATGGTCATGTTTCAATTAGATGTTGATTTCTGTTTGGCTGGGATATGCTGATGGGAACCATTCTATTTTTCTTCTATTCTTGGTTTTGTGTGCTTTTGGGTTTTTTGGGTTTTTGGGTTTGGGATTGTTAAGGGTTTTTAGGTGTGGGTTGATTGACCATGCCCCTCCCTTGTCTGTAGTTTCTTTTTTCTAATAAATTTTGGGAGGTCAGGAATAGCCTGGCCTCACACCTCTTTTTCCCTAAAAATGTAAAAAAACACTAAAAACCTTAAAAACCCAAAAAACTCAAAAAACCCCCAAAACCCAAAAGATTCTGAAAACCCAGAAAAAAACCCTAAAAACCCTAAAAACCAAAAATACCCACAAAATCTATAAAAACCCAAAAAAAACCTTAAAAACCATAAAATACTAAAAACCCCTTTAAAATCTATGGAAACGTAAAAAATCCTAAAAACCCTGAAAACCATAAACACCCTAAAATCCTTAAAATCCCTAAAGACCCATAGAAATCCTCAAAAGCACAAAAAGCTATAAACCCTTTAAAACCCCTAAAAATGTTAAAACACTATGAAAAACCTTAAAACCCCTAAAAACCTCAAAAAACCCAAAAACCCTAAAAATCCCTAAAAATCCATAAAACCATAAAAATCCTAAAAACCCCCTAAAAATATTTGAAAATGTAAAAAACCCTAAAAACATTGAAAACTACCTAAAAACCATAAAAAACTTAAAAACCCTAAAACTACCCTAAAACTACCCAAAAACCCACTCAGAACTCTAACAACCCATTAAACCCCTAAAAACTTTAAGAAAATCTAAAAAAAGCTTAAACTCCTTAAAAAACTCAAAAAACCCCCTAAAAATACCAAAAGAACTAAAAACCTGAAAACCCCTCAAAACCTCAGAAAAACCCTTAAACCACTTAAATTCCCTAAAAACCGTAAAAACCGTAAAACCATAAAAATGTGAAAACCCCTTAAAAATCCATAAAAATGTAAAAAACTCAAACAACCCTGAAAAAACACCGAAAACTGTAAAAACCCCTAAAACATTAAAAACCCTAAAAAACTCAAATAGACCATAAAAACCCAAAATAACCATAAAAAACCTAAAATATGTAAAAATCCAAAAAACCTTAAAAACCATAAAAATCCTAAAAACACTAAAAATCCATGAATACATAAAAAATCCAAAAAACCCAAAAAACCACTGAAAACCATAAAACTCTAAAAACCTTCAAAAACCCTAAAAACACCTAAAAACACTAAAAACTACTAAAAAGCCTTAATAATCCTAAAAATGTTTAAAAAGTCTAACAAAACTTAAATCCATAAAAAAAAACTAAAAAAACCCTAAAAACTCAAAAGACCATAAAAACCCTAAAAACCCCTTAAAACCCTAAAAACCCCTGAAAAACTCTAAAACCCCTCAAAATCCCTAACAACCCTTAAAAACCCTAAAATCCAAAAAAATCATAAAAGCCCCTATAAATCCATGAAAACATAAAAAACAATAAAAACCCTGAAAAACCCCCTATAAACCATAAAAACCCCCAAAAACATTAAAATCCCTAAAACCCATAAAAACACCAAAACCCGCTAAAAACTCTAAAAACCCTTTAAAACCCAAAAAACATTAAAAAATCTAAAACCCTTAAAAGGATAAAAAAATCAAAAAAACCCCAAAAAACCCCAAAGACCCTAAAAACCCTAAAAAGCCCTCAAAACCCCTTTAAACCCTAGAAAAAAAAAACCCAAAACCCATAAACATGAAAACCCCCTAAAAACCATAAAACCCATAAAGATCTTTAAAAAACCTTAAAAACCTAGAAAACCCTAGAAACCACTAAAAACTCTAAAAACCCTTTAAACCCCTAAAAGTATTCAAAAACTCTAAAAGACCTTAAAAACCCTAAAAACTTTAAAAAACCATAAAAACCCAAAAAGACCCTAAAAACCTTGAAGACCTTAAAAACCACTAAAAACCCCTAAAACCCCTCAAAATCTCTAAAAACCTGAAAAAATCCTAAAAACCATAAAAACCTCTGAAAACCTTAAAAACACTAAAAACACCATAAATCCCCTAAATCACCTAAAAACCCTAAAAACTCACTAAAGACCCTTAAAATACTGAAAACCCCTAAAAACCATAAAAACCCCTGAAAACCTTAAAAACACTAAAAAAAACCATAAATCCACTAAAAACCCTAAAACCCGCTAAAAACTCTAAAACCCTTTATACCCCTAAAAACCTCAAAAAACTCAAAAAAAAACTTTAAAAGACCTAAAAACTCAAAAAAATACCTAAAAATATAAATAAGACCCAAAAAAACTGAAAACCCAAAAAACCCTAAAAAACCCTAAAAACCATAAAAATCCTAAAAATCCCTAAAAATCCATGAAAACATAAAAGTCCCAAAAAACCCTAAAAACCCATTAAAAACTATAAAACCGCTAAAAACCTTATAAAACCGCTAAAAACTATAAAATCCATAAAAACCCACTAAAAAATCTTAAAACCATTTAAAACACTAAACATGTTAAAAAATATAAAAGAACTTAAAAACCATAAATAAGTAAAAAAAACCGTAAAACCCAAAAGGCCCAAAAAACCCTGAAAACCCCTAAAACCCCTTAAAAAACCCAAAACAACCTAAACATCCATAAAATACCTAAATAACTCTAAAAACAACAAAATTCATAAAAACCCCTTAAAATATATGAAAATGTAAAAAAACCATAAAACCCCCTAAAAACCACAAAACCCCCAAAACTCCAAAAAATCACTAAAAACTCTAAAAACCCTTAATACCCCTAAAACATTAAATTTTTTAAAAAACATTAGGTTATTTAGGATTTTTTTTAGGATTTTGAGGTGTTTTATGGGCTTTCAGGGGTTTTTTTGATTTTTAGGGTCTTTTTCAATTTTTATGGTTTTTTGAGTTCTTAGGGTTTTAAGGTTTTTTATAAATTTTCAAGGTTAATAGAGGTTTTAAGGGTTTTTACAGTTTTTAGTGGTTTTTAATATTTTTTTATGGTTTTTAGGTTTTTTTAGTGTTTTTAGGGGTTTTTACATTTTCATGGATTTTTATGGGTTTTTAGGATTATTATGGTTTTTAGGTTTTTTTTTAGGATTTTGATGGGTTTTTAGGATTGTTATGGATTTTAGGGTTTTTTGGGATTTTGATGGGTTTTAGGATTATTATAGATTTTAGGGTTATATTCGTTTTTCATGTTTCCTTAGGGATTTTTAGGGGTTTTAGTGGTTTTAGGTATTTTTTGGGTTTTTAGAGGTTTTCAAGAGTTTTTAGAGTTTTAGTCTTTAGTGTTTTTAGGGGTTTTTTTTGTTTTTTCTGGGTTTTTTTGGGTTTTTATGGTTTTTTAATTTGTTTGGGGTTTTAATGTTTTTATAGTTTTTTAACTTTATTTGGGGTTTTAAGGGTTTTTAATGTTTTTAGTGGGGTTTTAGGGGTTTTATTATTTTTTAGGATTTTTAAGTTTTTAGGGTTTTTATGGTTTTTAAGGTTTTTTCAGGATTTTTTTGGGAATTTTATGTTTTCAGGTGTTTTGAAGGGTTTTTAGGATTTTTATGGTTTTTAGGGTTTTTTTAGGGTTTTTAGAGATTTTTAGGGTTTTTAGGGGGTTTTAGGGGTTATTATGGTTTTTAGGGTTCTTAGGGTTTTTAGGGTCCACTTTTGGGGTTATAGGGTTTTCTTTGAGTTTTTTAGGTTTTAGTTTTTTTGGAGTTTTTAAATGTTTTTAGCGATTTTAAGGGGTTTTGGAGTATTTAGTGGATGTTTAGGGTTTTTATGGGTTTATAGGTTTTTTATGGTCTTTAGGAGTATTTATGGTTTTCAGGGGTTTTTTCGGGGTTTTTTTGCTTTTTCTCATTTTTAGGATTTTTAGGGGTTTAAATATTTTTATGATTTTAAGGGTTTTTAGCTTATTTTGGGATTTTGTTGCTTTTAGGGTTTTTTCATGGGTTTTTAGGTTTTAAGGGGCTTACGTGGTTTTTATCGTTTTTATCATTTTTATGGTTTTTATGGTTTTTAAGGGTGTTTATAGATTTCAAAGGTTTTTTAGGGTTTTTAGTGTTTTTTACGTTTTCAAGGATTTTTAGGTGTATTTAGAATTTTTATGGTTTTTAGGATTTTTTAGGGTTTTTAGGGATTTTGAGGTTTTTAGGGTATTTCAAGGGTTTTTAGGGGTTTTAGGATTTCTCATGGTTTTTATTTTCTTTTTTTGTTTTTAGGGTTTTTTTAATTTTTTAGGTGTTTTATGGTTTTTTAGAGTTTTTTAACGTTTTCCGGGATTTTAACGGTTTTTAGAGTTTTTAGTGGTTTTTAGGGGTTTTATTGGTTTTTAGTGGTTTTAATGTGGGGGGGGGGGGTTATGGGTTTTATGGGGGTTTTTAAAAGTTTTAGGGTTTTTAACGTTTTCATGGATTTTTAGGGGGGTTTTAGGTTCTTATGGTTTTTAGATATTTTGAGGGGTTTTAGGGTTTTTTGAGTTTTTATGGTTTTTTAGGGTTTTTAGATTTTTTCAACATTTTTAGGGGTTTTGAGAGTTTTTAGATTTTTAGTGGTTTTTAGGGGTTTTAACGGTTTTGAGGGGTTATTATGGTTTTTAGTGGTTTTTGAGGTTTTTAGTGTTTTTTACGTTTTCATTGATTTTTTGGGTGTTTTTAGGTTTTTTATGGATTTTAAGGGATTTTTATGTTTTTAGGGGGTTTTATGGATTTTAGAGGTTTTCAGGGTTTTTAGTGTCTTTTTAGTATTTTTAGGGGTTTAAAGGTTTTTTAGAGTATTTTAACACTTTAGGAGTTTTAGTGGTTTTGTGGGTTTTTATGGGTTTTTAGGGTTTTTTATGGTTTTTAGGGGTTTTATGGTTTTCAAGGGTTTTTTGGGTTTTTTGGGATTTTTACGTTTTGATGGATATGTAAGGTTTTTTTTAGGTTTTTTAGGTTTTTTAGGATTTTAAGTGTTTTAGGGTTTTTGGTGATTTTGATCTTTTTTAGGGGTTTTTAGACGTTCTTAGTGGTTTATGGTTTTTAGGGTCATTTTGGAAATTTAATCTTTTTTTTGAGTTTTTATGGTTTTGAAGATCTTTTAGAGTTTTTTAACATTTTTAGGGGTTTTAAGGGTTTTTAGTGGTCTTTAGGGTTTTATGGGTTTTTAGGGTTTTTAAGATTTTTAAGGGTTTTATGGTTTTTAGGGGGGTTTTCAGCATTTTTTATGTTTTCATTTATTCTTAGTGTTTTTTTGGGTTTTTATAGTTTTTAGATATTTAGACGGTTTTTAGGATTTTTCAGGGGGTTAAGGTTTTTTGGGTTTTTTTATAGTTTTTTGGGTCTTTTGTGTTTGTAGGGTTTTTTGAGCTTTTAAGGTTTTTTAGAGTTTTTAACATTTTTAAGAGTTTTAACGAATTTTAGAGTTTTTAGTGGGTATTTATGGGTGTTTCGGTTTTTATAGTTTTTCGAGGGTTTTAAGGTTTTTTGGGTTTTAGGGTTCTTAGGGGTTTTTATGTTTTCATGGATTTTTAAAGGTTTTTTATGATTTTTATGGGTTTTAGGGTTTTTAAAGTTTTCATGGATTTTGAGGGTTTTTAGCAGTTTTTAGGGGGTTTTAGGGTTTTGTGGTTTTTCAGCATTATTAGGGTCCTCCTGGGATTTTAGGGGTTTTTTGAGTTTTTTTGGGGGTTTTTAGTTTTTTAGAGATTTTTAATGTTTTTAGGGGTTTTAAGGATTTTTAGGGATTTCATTAGAATTTCAGGGTTTTAGGGTTTTTAAATTTTCATAGATTTTTAGGTGTTCTAGGGTTTTTCAGGGTTTTTAGGGGTTTTTTTGGATCTTTTTGGGTTCTTTGTGTTTTTTTCAAATTTTTAGGGGTTTAATGGTTTTTTAGAGTTTTTAACATATTGATTGGTTTCAATGGTTTTTTGAGTTATAGTGGGTTTTAGGGTTTTTATGGGATTTTAGGGTTTTTAAGGTTTTTAGGGGTTTTTTGGTTTTTTGGGGTTTTTATATTTTCATTAATTTTTAGGGTTTTTTAGGATTTTGATGGTTTTTAAGGTTTTTTTAGATTTTATGGATTTTGAGGGTTTTTGGGGGCTTTTAGGGGGTTTTAGTTTTTTTAGGGTTTTTAGGATCTTTCTGGTTTTTTAGGGTTTTATTGATTTTTTTAGTGTTTTATGGTTTTTTAGATTTTTTAAACATTTTTAGGGGTTTCAGTGTTTTTTAGATTTTCAGTGGGTTTTTATGGGTTTTATGGGCTTTTAGTGTTTTTCAAGGTTTTGGGTTTTGTTATGTTTTTCAGGGGTTTTAGCGGTTTCTACGTTTCCATGGATTTTTACGTTTTTTTGGGTTTTTAGGTATCTTAGGTATTTTGAAGGGTTTTAGGGTTTCTAGGAGTTTTTATGGTTTTTTAAGTTTTTTAATATTATTTTTGGGTTTTTAGGTTTTTTTTGAGTTTTTAGGTTTTTTTTGAGTTTTTAGGGTTTTAAAGGATTTTAATTTTTGTTAACATTTTTAGTGGTTTTAGGGTTTTCAGAGTTTTTATTGGGGTTTTAGAGTTTTTCGGGATTTTTAGGGTTTTTAGGGGTTTTTACATTTTCATGGGTTTTTTGGGGGTTTTCAGCGTTTTTACGTTTTCATGGATTTTTAGGGGTTTTTATGATTTTTATGGTTTTTAAGGTTTTTTAGTTAATTAGGGGTTTTGAGAGATTTTATGGTTTTTTTTCTTGGGGTTTTAAGGTTTTTAGTGGTTTCTAGGGTTTTTCGGGTCATTTTGGTTTTTTTAGTTTTTTTAGTTTTCTAGAGTTTTTAATGTTTTTTTTGAGTTTTTTAACCTTTTTAGGGGTTTAAAGGGGTCTTAAAGTTTTTAGTGGGTTTTTAGTGTTTTATGGTTTTTATTGTTTTTTGGGGGTTTTCAAGGTTGTTTATGTTTTCATGGTTTTTTAGGGGCTTAGGATTTCTATATTTTTTAGTTTTTGTAGGGTTTTAGGGATTTTGAAAGGTTTTATCATTTTTTTGGTGTTTTTTTTGGTTTTTAGTGGTTTTATTTTTTGGGATTTAGGGTTTTGTTTGGGCTTTTGGGGTTCTTAATTTTTTTTTTGAGTTTTTTAACTTTTTTTTGGGTTTTAATGGTTTTTAGTGTTTTTAGTGGTTTTTGGGTTTTATGGGTTTTTAGTGTTTTTAAAGTTTTTAGGGGTTTTTATAGTGTTCAGGTGTTTTCTGAGCTTTTTGGGTTCTTATGTTTTCATGATTTTGATGGGTTTTTTAGGATTTTTATGTTTTTTAGGTTTTTTTATGTTTTTAGGGGGTTTTTGAGTTTTTTCTATGTCTTTAGGGATTTGTAGAGTTTTTAGGGTCTTTTTGGGTTTTCATGATTTTTTTATTTTTTTGATTTTTTAAGTTTTTTATAGTTTTATAACATTTTTAGGGAATTTAAGGGGTTTTAGAGTTTTTAGTAGGTTTTTGTGTTTTTTTCTTTTTTATGGTTTTTAGGGTTTTTATGGTTTTCTGCAGTTTTTCAGGGTTTTTAGGGTTTTTTTAATGTTTTCGTGTATTTTTAGGGTTTTTTTCTAGATTTTTATGGTTTTATGGGTTTTTTGAATTTTGAGGGATTTAGGGTTTTCAAAGGTTTTTTTGGTTTTTTGGGTTTTTCAGGGTTTATAGGGTTTATAGGGTTTTTAGGATTTTTAGGGTCTTTTGGGTGTTTTTCCAGTTTTTTTATATTTTTTTCAGTTTATAAGGGTTTTTAGAGTTTTTTTAACCTTTTAAGGGTTTATATAGTTTTTAGTGTTTTTAGGTTTTTATGTATTTTTAGGGTTTTTAAAGGTTTTATGGGTTTTATTGTTTTCAATATTTTTCCAGGATTTTTAGGGGTTTTTACTTTTTCATTGATTTTTAGTGGTTTTTTAGGATATTTATGGTTTTTAGGCATTTTAATATTTTTTGATATTTTGAGTGTTTTTTGGGTTTTTATGTGTTTTTAGGGGTTTTCAAGCTTTTTAGGGTCTTTTGGGTTTTTAGGGTTTTTTGAGTTTTTAGGGTTTTTAATGTTTTTTAGTGTTTTTAACATTTTTTGGGGTTTTAAGGGTTTTTAGAGTTTTTAGGGGTTCTTTAGGGTTTTATGGGTTTTTAGGGTTTTTAGGGTTTTTAAATTTTTAGGGTTTTTTAGTCTTCAGGAGGTTTTGTGGTTTTTTAGAAATTTTTTACATTTTCATGGGTCTTTAGCGGTTTTTTGGGATTTTTGGGTTTTTAGGGGTTTTAGGGATTTTGTGGATTTTGATATATTTATTGTTTTGGGTATTTAGGGTTTCTCAGGGTTTTTTGGGTCTTTCGAGTTTTTTTTTGTTTTTAGGATTTCTAAGATTTTTAGGGATTTTTTTGGTTTTCAGGGGGTTTCAGAGTTTTTAGTGTTTTAGGGATTTTTGAGGGGTTTTAGGGGTTTTCAGTGGTTTTCAGGGTATTTAGGATCTTTTGGGGATTTTGGTTTTTTTATGTTTTAGGGTTCTTATGGTTTTTAGAATTTTTAATGTTTTTAGGGGACTCAAGGGTTTATAGAGATTTTATTGGTTTGCAAGATTTTTATTGATTTTAGGGTTTTTAAAGTTTTTAGAGGATTTTTGGTTTGTAGGGAGTTTTTAGGGTTTTTAGGGTTTCTTACGTTTTCATGGTTTTTTAGGGTTTTTTTAGGGTTTTTTACGTCTTCATGGATTTTTGGAGGGTTTTTAGGATTCTTGTGGTTTTATGATTTGTTAGGGTTTTAGAGATTTTGAGGGGTTGTAGGGTTCTTAGGGGTTTTAGGATTTTTAAGGTCTTGGGATCTTTTTGGGTTTTTAGGTTTTTTTTTACGATTTTTGTGGGTTTTTAGAATTTTTTAATGTTTTTAGGGTTTTGAAGGTTTTTTAGAGTTTTTAGTGGATTTTTAGGGTTTTATGGGTTCTTATGGTTTTTAAGGTTTTGAGCAGTTTTTCTGATTTATAGGGGCTTTTAAGGGGTTTTATTGGTTTTAGGGTTTTTAGGGTTTGTGAGGGGTTTTAGCGTGTTTTTGGGTTTTCTAAGGTATTTTTTGAGTTTTTTAAGGTTTTAAGGGTTTTCCGGTTTTTTAACGTTTTTAGGGGTTTTAAAGGTTTTAGAGTTTTTAGCGGGGGGATTTAGGGGTTTTTATTGGTTTTTAGGGTTTTTTAGGTTATTATGGTTTTCAAGGGGTTTTCATGGTTTTAGGGTTTTTACATTTAGATGTATTTTTTGTGGTTTTATAGGATTTTATGGTTTTTATTGTTTTTATGGTTTTTGGGATTTTGAGGGTTTTTAGGGTTTTAAGGGGTTTTTTGAGTTTTTAGGTTTTTTCTAGGTTATTAGGGTCTTTTGGGGTTTTTAGGTTTGTTTTGAGTTTTTAGGGTCTTTAAGGTTTTTTAGAGTTTTTTAATGTTTTTAGTGGTTTCAAGGGGTTTTAGATTTTTTACTGGTTTTTATGGGTTTTATGGGTTTTTAGTGTTTTTATGGTTTTTATGAGATTTATGGGTTTAATGGGTTTTTAAAGGTTTTTACGGGTTTTTTTACATTTCATGGATTTTTAAGGGGTTTTAGGATTTTAATGGTTTTTAGGGTTTTTATGGATTATGAGGGTTTTTAGCATTTTCAAGGGTTTTTTCATGGGTTTCTAGGCTTTTAAGTGGTTTTATAGTTTTTAAGGTTGTAGGGTTTTTATAGTTTTCAGGGTTTTTAAGTTTTTTTTATGTTTTCATGGATTTTAGGGGTTTTATTTGATTTTTATGGTTTTTAGGGGTTTTTAGATATTTTATGGATTTTGAGGGTTTATAAGGTTTTCAGGGGGTTTTGAGGGTTTTTAATTTTTTTTATAGTTTTTTCACATTTTTAGTGGTTTTGTGTATTTTTTGTGTTTTTATTAACTTTTAGGGTTTTTATAGGGTTTTTGAGGTTTTTATGGTTTTTAGGGGGTTTATGGTATTTTGGTGCTTTTTAGGGTTTTTAGGGCCTTTTGGGTTTTTAAGGTTTTTAGAGTTTTCTTTGCAAAAAAAGATTTTTTATAATTTTTTAATTTTTTAGGGTTTTAAAGTGTTTTTAGAGTTTTCATATATTTTAGGGGTTTTTAGGATTTTATGGGGTTTTTTAGAATTTTTATGGATTTTGACGGTTTTTAGGGTTTTTAAGAATTTTTTGGGTTTTTAGGTTTTTTAGGGTTTTTAGGATCCTTTTGGGGTTTTAGGGGTTTTTTGAGTTTTTTAAGGTTTTAAGGGTTTTTAGAGTTTTTAACATTTTTAGAGGTTTTAAGGGGTTTTAGAGTTTTCAGTGGAATTTTATGGTTTTTATGGGTTTTAGGGTTCTTTTAGGTTTTTAGGGTTCTAAGGGTTTTTAGAGTTTTTAACATTTATAGGGGTTTTAAGGGGTTTTAGAGTTTTTAGTGGATTTTTATGGTTTTTATGGATTTTAGGGTTTTTAGGTGTTTTTATGGTTTTTTGGAGTTTTAGCATTTTTAGGTGTTTTTATTGTTTTCATGGATTTTTATGGATTTTGAGGGGTTTTAGGTGTTTTCATGGGGTTTTTGGGTTTTTTGGGGTTTTAAGTGTTTTTAAGGTCTTTTTTGGTTTTTGGATTTTTTTGAGGTTTCTAGGTTTTTAAAGGGGTTTTAGAGTTTTTTTTTATCTTTTTTAGGGGTTTTCAGGGTTTTAGATTTTTTGGAGGGTTTTTAGGTTTCTATGTATTTTTAGGGTTTTAAGGTTTTATGTGTTTTTTATGGTTTTTGTGGGTTTTTAGGGTTTTTAGGGGTTTTTTTGGATTTTTAGGGTTTTTTTTGGATTTTTAGGGTTTCTATGGATTTTAGGGATTCTAAAGGTTTTAGGGGTTTTTAGTGTTTTTGGGATTTTTCTATGTTTTTATGGACTTTTTGTGTTTTAGTTTTTTTTTTACTTTTTTAGGGTTTTCTTCTTTTTTATCATTTTTAGGGGGTTTAAGGGTTTTTAGAGTTTTTATTGGATTTTTAGGGTTTTATGGGGTTTGGGGGAATTCAAGGTTTTTAGGGGTTTTTATGGTTCCATTGGTTTTAGAGTTTTTAGGGGGTTTTCCTTTTTTCATGGATTTTTAGAGGGTTTTAGGATTTTTACGGTTTTTAAGGTTTTTAGGGATTTTAGGGATTTAAAGGGATTTTAGGGATTTTCAATTTTTTTAGGGTTTTATGGTTTTTCTGGGTTTTTACAGTTATTTTGGTTTTTTACGGTTTTTTTGAGTTTTTTATTTGTTTTAAGGTTTTTTGGAGTTTTTTAGCGTTTTTAGTGGTTTTAAGGGTTTTTATAGTTTTTAGGGGGGTTATATGGGTTTTTAAGGTTTTTATGATTTTTAGGGGGTTTTCAAAAATTTTGTGGTTTTTACATTTTTAGGGATTTTTAGAGGTTTTCTAGTCTTTTTTTTTGGTTTTTAAGGTTTTTAGGGTTTTTAGGGATTTTAAAGTTTTTATGGTCTTTCAGGGGTTTAATGTTTTTAGTGTTTTTGGGGCCTTTTTGGGTTTTTAGTGTTTTTTTTAGTTTTTTAGGGTTTTAAAGGGTTTTTAGATTCTTTTAAGAGCTTTAGGGGTTTTAGAGTTTTTAGTGGTTTTAGGGTTTTTATGGATATTTTGGGTTTCTAAAGGTTGCTATGGGGGTTTATGATTTTCAGAGGGTTTTTTAGGTTTTTTGGGTTTTTTTTCATTTTCATGGATTTTTACAGGATTTTTAGTATTTTTATGGTTTTTAGGGATTTTGAGGGTTTTTAGGGTATTAGGGATTTTGAGAGGTTTTAGGGTTTTAAGGGGTTTTTAGGATTTTTATGGTTTTTAGGGTTTTTAGGGTCTTTTGGGGTTTTATGGTTTTTTAGAGTTTTTAGAGTTTTCTTAGGTTTTTTAGAGTTTTTTAACATTTTAGGGATTTTAAGTGTTATTAGAGTTTTTAGAAGTTTTTAGGGTTTTTAGTGTTTTTTATGGTTCTTAGGTGTCTTTATGGTTTTCAGGGGTTTTTAGGGGGTTTTATGTTTTCAAGGATTTTTAGGGGTTTTAGGTTTTATGGTTTTTAGGGGTTTTAAGGATTTTAGGGATTTTGATAGTTTTTAGGGGTTTTCATGGGTTTTTAGGGTTATTAGGATTTTTTCTAGGTTTCTAGGTTCTTTTTGGTTTTTAGGTTCTTTTGGGTTTTTAGGTTTTTTAGAATTTTTTAACCTTTTAGGGGTTTTAAGGGTTTTTAGTGGGTTTTTAGGGTTTTTTAAGGCTTTTAGATTTTTTGTGGTTTTTAGGGGGTTTTTAGAGTTCTTAGGGTTTTTAGGGTTTTTTACATTTACATGGATTTTTAGGGTTTTTTAGGATTTTTATTGTTTTTAGGGGTTTAAAATATTTTGAGGGTTTTTTGGGTTTTTTGGGGGTTTTTAGGGTCTTCTTGGGCCTTTAGGGTTTTAAATTTTTTTATGGGTTTTAATATTTTTTAGAGTCTTTTAACAATTTTAAGTGTTTTAAGGGTTTTTATAGTTATTAGTGGTTTTTTAGGGTTTTTAGGGTTTTTTAAGGTTGTAAGGGGTTTTTATGGTTTTAAGGGGTTTTTGGGTTTTTTATGTTTTAATGGATTTTTAGGGGTTTTATGGATTTTTAGTGGTTTTATGGATTTTTGGGTTTTTATGGGTTTTTCAGGGTTTTTAGGGTCTTTTGGGGGGTTTAGGTTTTTTTGAGCTTTTTAGAGTTTTTAATGTTTTCATAATTTTTTTTATGTTTTTAGGTATTTTTAGGGTTTTAGAGTTCTTAGTGGGATTTTATGGTTTTCAAGGCAAGGTTTTTAAGGTTTTTTACATTTTCATGGATTTGGGGTGGGGGCTTTAGGATTTTTATGGTTATAGGTTTTTTAGGGTGTTTGGGGATTTTGAGGGTTTTTATGGTTTTTTTGAGTTTTTTAGGGTTTTTAGAGTTAAAGGGTTTTTAGAGTTTTTAGAGGTTTTTTAGGGTTTTTAGTGTTTTTAAGGTTTTTAGGTGTTTTTATGGTTTTTAGGGGGTGTTCTGGGTTTTTATGATTTTTTATGTTTTCATACATTCTTAGGGTTTTTTTTTGGATTTTAATGGTTTTTAGGGTTTTTATGGGTTTTCATTGGTTTTTAGGGTTTTCCATGGTTGTTAGGGTCTTTATGGGGTTTTAGGGTTTTTTTACGGTTTTTAGGGGATTTTATGGTTTTTAGGGGTTTTTTAGTTTTTAGGGGTTTTTACGTTTTCAGGGATTTTTAGGTGTTTTTTTGGATTTTTATGGTTTTTATGGTTTTTAGAGACTTTGTGGGTTTTTAGAGACTTTGAGGGGTTTTAGGGGTTTTCAGGGTTTTTAGGGGGTTTCAGGGTTTTTAGGGTCTTCTTCGGTCTTTAGGGTTTTAAAGTTTTTTATTGTTTTTATGGTTTTTTAGAGTTTTTTAATGTTTTTAGGGGGTTTAAGGGTTTTTAGAGTTTTTAGTGGGTTTTTAGTGTTTTTATGGGTTTTAGGTTTTTAAAGGGTTTAAGGAGCTTTTATGGTTTTCAGTGGGTTTTTAGTGGTGCAGAGGTGGGCTTGGTGAGTTCAATGTTTGGCTGGGCTACTGCTTGGCCTACAGTGATGTTTTCCATGGCTATGTTTTGGTGTTGCACTGGTTTGGTCTGTTGTAGGTGTGGATGGTTGAGTTTTGGAGGTTTGGATATGATGTTGTTTCTTTTAGTATGTTACTGCTGATGTTTTTTCTTTGTGGGTTGGGGTGCATTTCGGTGTCCACAAGTGGTGTGGTGTGTGTGCATCTGTACATGCATGTGTACATGCTTGTGTTTGGGTGGGCATGTGTACATGTGGGTTTGGGTGGATGGGTTGTTTGTTGCAAGTTTATTGTGGATTCTACCTCGCTCAGGGAGCCTCTTTGGTAGGCTCTCCTTGGTTATTGGGATGGATACCTTACCACTTAGTGGCGGTTCTCTATGCGGTGTTCGTTTGCTGTTGGCCACCCGGATTCCATGGCCACTTTCCTCCCCGAACCTATTGTCCCTCTTAGAGTGAGACAACTTGGTGTTATCCACTTAGCTAGTTGTTCACCTCTTGCTTGTCGGTGTTCCTTCTGTATCTTTGGAGGTGTGGTTGCTCCTTGTTGCTGGTGTCTCACCTGTGACTTCTCTTGGGTTTGGCTTCTTGTTCAGCTCGTTTCATTGGTATTGGCTCATGTGTTCTTGGTGGTCATGCTGGCTTCCCATCCTTACACATGTGCACTCGGGGTGTTTTCTTCTAACTCTTATGTTGCGAGCCTCAGGTGTCTTTGGGAATGTTCTCGTTGTCCTCTTATCTTGCATGGTTTCCGCATGCTCCATGTGTTTTCCATGGATTTTCTTTGATTCTGATTCCAATGGTTTCTTATTGAGCACTTTAACCTCATGCTTTAGGTTAGTTTGGTTCACTATTGGGTGTTTTTTATAATCCATCTTTGATATATATTTTCTTTCTATTTTTCTTACAAAAAAAAAACCCTTAAAAATCCTAAAAAACCACTAAAAATCCCTAAATATGTAAACAAATTTTAAAACTCTGAAAAAACCCTAAAAACCATAAAACCCCAAAAAACCTTAAAAACCCTAAAATACTCAAAAAGACCCTAAAAACATGAAAAACCTTGAAATCCCTCAAAATCCCTAAAAACCCTAAAAAAACCCTAAACTAAAAATCCAAGAAAACGTAAAAAGCCCTAAAATAGAACTAAAACTCTAAAAATACTTAAAACCCCTAAAAATTATAAAAAACACTAAAAAATATTAAAAAATCTAATAAACAAAAAAACCCTAAAAACTCAAAGAGACCCTAAAACCCTAGAAACCCTAAAATCCACTAAAAATCCCTAAAACCCTAAAAATCCCTAAAACCCTAAAAAATCCTAAAACCATAAAAATCCTAAAAACCCCTAAAATTATATGATATAATTCCATATTGGTTGTGTGGTATTCATTGGTGAAAATTTAGAAACGCAAGTGCTTGAAGTAGGAGAAATAAAAATTAAAAGAAAGATGAAGGGGGTGATCAATTATAACCCCAATGAGACTTTCCCCTTAAAACCCTAATTATAAAGCACTAAAAAGGTAGATCACTCCTTTGATAAGGATTAATTTCATTCATTAAATAACACAAGAAACATAAGCATAATAATGCAAGAAAAAATCAAATTCACAATTGTCTTTCAAGGGGTTCAAGGAGGTGGAATTTTATATCCAAATGAGAGAGATAAAAGTAAAAATACCTTGTCCACAAAAGTATAAAGACTAAAAAAATTCAGAATTTCTTTACACATTACCATGTCTTTAGGGGACAATATATCCACTAAGAATACTTTTTGGCACCACCCCAAATACTTTGAAGATTCCCACCATGACTTGGGAGACAAGGGGCCTAGAACCTTTTGACTTTGGATATTTACTTCATGAAAGTGGATAAAAATTCATTGCATCATTTGGGTGAGCCATTTAGGTTAACTATTGGGATTTAATAAATTTTATTAAAGGTCCATTTGATCCTCTCATGCATGCATGTTGGGCCTCCTCTTGTAATTTCAAAATGAGACCATGTAAAGTCTATTTAATCCTTCTCATTCTTGCTCTTGTCATTGGAAAATCAATACCATGCAATGGATTTGTGAATTTATGATCCTTAGACCATCCATAACATGATCTCTCTAAACACATAACTATATATATGCACCATTATTTGCATCATCCACTCCCTCTTCAAAATAATTCATCCAAGAATCTGTATATTCAAAGGGAGAAAGATCAGAAATATTAAAGGTGGAAATCACATTTCTATACCTGTTGGAAAATTAAATCTTGTAGGAGTTATCATTGATTCTTTCTAAAAATTGGAAAGGTCCATCTCCCCATAGTTAAAGATTTTATTTTCTTTACTATGGGAACCTTTCCTTCCTTAAATTCACCCACACCCAATCTTCGAGTTCTAGTACAACATTATGTCGACCCTTGTTTTCTTTCTTCACATATTGTTCATTTCTTCTTTCAATGTTGGATTTCACTTTGGAATGTAAATCACAAATAATTTTTTCATTCTCATCACCTATAAGACCAACAACCTCATTAGTAGGTAATAAAATAATATCTAAAGGATTCATTGGGTTAAATCTATAAACAATCTCAAAAGGTGAGAAGTTAGTAGTGGAATGAGCTACTCATTTATATACAAACTCTATGCGTGGAAAACATTTTTACCAATTATTTAGATTTTTTTGAGTTATTTCATTCAAGTGGGTAAAAAGAGTCCTATTCACCACTTCAGTTTTCCGATTAGTCTGAGGATGTGCAACAATTGAGAATGATAATTTAGTTCCCAATTTATTTCACAAAGACCTCCAAAAGTGGCTAAGTAATTTTACATCCATATCACTTACGATGGTTTTGGGTAGTATATGTAATATCATAATTACTTTGATAAACAAATCTTCTATATTAATAACATCATTGGTTTTTTATAAAGCAATGAAATGAGCCATTTTGATGAATTGACCCAAAACAAAAAAAACTGCTATATTTTTCTGATTAGGATCAATGTAATCCCAACACAAAATCCATATAAATGTTGGTCCAAGGATGGTATGGAATGGGAAAGGAGGAATAAAATCCATTATGTTGAGCCTTGTAATTTTCATTCTTACAAGTGACAAATTTAGCACAAATTGAAATAACATATTTTCTCATACTTGTCCAATAAAAATGTTTATGCAAAGTAGCTAGTGTTTTTCCAACACCAAAATTCCCCATAAAATCACAACCATGAGTTTATTTTACAAGTAATATTTATGTTGAAAAATTTGGAATGCACAGTATAACCCTTTTGAAAAGAATCCCATAATTTTTTCAATAGTATTTAAATCCATGTTTTTCACAAGATGTCCAAATTTATGAAAAATATTCATAAATTTAATACATTCCCTTTAATAGTTCAAGTCCATGTAATCGAGAATTAGAAGAATTAAGAAGTGAATAACTTCATGAAAGAGCATCAAAAACCACATTTTCATTAACTTTTTTTTTCTTAATCACATAGGGGAGAGTCTCAATTAATTCCATCCAAGATGCATGCCACTGATTCTACTTACCTTGGGACTTAAAATACATAATGATTTCATGGTCTAAATGAATAATGAACTCTTTAGGACATAGGTAATGTCGCAATGTTTCTAGGGTTCATTTAAAAGCATAAATTTCTTTATCATAAGTTGAATAATTTAATTCTTACATATTCAATTTCTCATTAAATTAAGTAATTTGACGTTACTCTTGAGTAAAAAAACACCAATACCAACTCTAGATACATCACACTCAATTTCAAATTTTTTTGTGAAATCCAGTATCCTTAAAAGGGGAGCATTGACCAATTTTTCTTTGAGTGTGTTAAATGATTTTTCTTGTTTCTCACCCCATTTAAAGACCACATGTTTCTTTAAAAGTTCATTAAGAGGTGCAAATATGGATGAAAAATCCTTAACAAATCTCATATAAAAGGTTTCCAATCCATGAAAACTCTTAACATCAGTTGCTTTCTTTGGTGTGGGCCACTCATGAATTGCTTTGAACTTTTGTTCATACACACATATCCCTTACACCCCTATAAAAAAGATAATAAACACAATAAAATCCATGAAAAATTAACATTTTTGAAGATTTCCATAAAGTTGGTTTTCTTTAAGGGTCTCACAAACTGAATGCAAGTTTTCAACATGGTTGTCTAGAGATTTTCTACACACCAAGATATCACCAAAATAGATGAAGATGAATTTTCTTATTAATGAATGAAGGACATGGTTCGTTAAGCTCATGAATGTACTTGGTGCATTAGGTAAACTAAATGGAATAACTAACCACTCATACAAACCGAACATAGTTTTAAAATCAGTTTTCCATTCATCTCCTTCATTCATTCGAATTTTTTGGTATCACTTTTAAGATCAATTTTTGAAAACAAATAAGCCCCATGTAATTTATCAAGCATTTCATCAAGTCTAGGGATGGGATAAAAGTAATTAAATTTTATTTTTTTGATGATGTGAAAATCCACACACATCTTCCATGTTCTATCTTTCTTGGGTACTAGGATCACCAGAACGACACACAGACTCATGCTTTCCCTCACTAATCCCTTCTTCAATAGTTATTCAACTTGACACCAGATATCTCTAGTCTCTTCCATAATAGATCTATACCATGGATTGTTGGGAATTGAGGTACCAAGTATGAAGTCAATCCTATGCTCAATGCCACTCAAAGGGGGTAATCCATCAAGTGTTTCTTTAGGAAACAAATCACCAAATTCAGGTAGAAAATATATAACACAAGAAGGAAAAGAATGGTTATGTTCATTTTGTTGAAAGGTAAGCTTCCTTATTAATGATTAAGAAAACTTTCTCACTCAATAAAGCACTTTTCACCATATTTTTTCTAGAAAATCAACTCACCTTTAACTCAACACTATTGTTTTCATATCTTTTATTTCCTTCATTTATTTTTATTTCACTAATCTCTCATTTTTCACTCTTAATTTTTCCACTATTTTCTTTTTTATCTCTCTTTTTTTTCTCAACTAATCATACTCTTTTTTATCACTCAAAATTTTATTTTCCCCACATTCTTTGTCACTCATTTATTTTTTCTTTTGAATTTGTTCTCTATCCTCACTTAATATTAATATTCTTGTATGGGACATAGTGGAGAAAAATAATCTTTCAACCACTGAAATGAAAATAGAATCAGTTAGCATTATCATCATACATCACCCTCTGATCAAATTACCATGGTCTCCCATATAGAAAATGCCCGACCTGTATTGGAGAAACATCACAGAGAACCTCATCAAGATATTTTCCAGTGGAAAATGAAACTATGGCCAATTTTATGACTCTCACTTCTCCACTATCATTCGTCCACTGAAACCTATATGGTCTAGGATGATTTAGAGTAGTTAAACTCAAATTATCCACCAACAAGTTACTAGACACTCTTTTAAAACTTCTACTATCAGTGATCATACTACATACTTTCTCCTTGATGTGGAATCTCTCGTGAAAAATATTCTCTCACTTCTCCTCATAGTGATCATATTTCTATTGAATGTTCCGAGCTCTTATTTCCACCAATGGATCTCCATGTATAGGTTCTTCAACTACTAAATCTAAACACTTCTCTAAATGTGACACTTCATCATCACTAGACCTCTCACTAAGGATGTCTCCATTATACAAAACAATCATTATCCTTTTATTTGGTCATTGATATGTAATATGACCACATCCTTGACCCTTTAAGAAATTAATATAATGATATTTAGAAGGGAAATTCGTGTGTTTTTTTGAATCAGTGGGGAATAAATTATTTTTTTCCTCTTCTATTTGTTTTGGAACAAATTTTTAATCCCTTGGTTTTGTTTCATTCCACTAAGAGGTTGATTTTGGGTCTTTCTGGTTATCCTTCAAAGAATTGTGGGAACTTACTTGACTCCTTCGAGAATATAGTTGATTTTTGACCATCATCTCCTTATATAGAAACTCCTACATGTCAATGTATGTTTGAAGTTCCACCACATCTTTAATTGTGGGATTCAATCCATTGATGAACCTTTCCATGGTTACTTCATGATCCTCCTCTTAATTAGATAGAATCATTGATATCTCTATTTCCTTGTAGTATTCTTCCACAAACATGAAACCTTGAAAACATTTCTGAAACTTCAAATGAAAATATTGATAGTAATGATGAGAAATGTACCTTTTTTACATTAATATCCTCATTTCTACCCAAGTTCAAATTGGCCTTTCTCCATTCCATCGTCAAATTAATTGTAATTGGCCCCACTAAATACTTGCATAGTCGTTGAACTCAAGCGCCACCAATTTTACCTTCTTCCTGTCCAAGTTGTTGTGAAGTCCAAACACATGTTCAACCTTCTGATCCCACTCCAAATAAAGTTCCAGGTCACTCTTCCCTTGAAAGTATAGAAGCTTTATTTTGATGCTTCCCAAGTCACTTTCTCTCCAAGTAGCATGTTTTACTAGCCTAAGAAATGATTCTTAAAAGTAAGATTACTCATTATCACCTTCATCAATTTCTTACCTTCGTGGAGCCCTTGAGGTTGAGTAACTTTGAAAATTATTCAACCTGGAATTTGATCTTTTAAATTGGTCAGTGATAGCTTTCATAAATAAATTTAGGATGATGTCACTTCTTTTTCCCTCGCTCTTTATTTTTTAAAATCCTCACACCATTTTTCTCTATTTTTTTAAATATCCCAAGAGGTTCCTCACACTTTATAGCATGAAAAATTGGTTCCTACAAGTGTTCTTAAATAGAATCAAGAAGAAAATTAGTAAGAAGAAATCAATTCATGGAAAAATTTAATAATCAATTTTTTTAAAAGATTTTGAATCGATGGAGTCCAAGAGAAATGGAAACAACTTCTTTTGTGTATTTTTTATTTTATTTTTTCATTTCTTTTACTGCTCTTTTTTTCAAATAATTAAACCAAGAGAGAGTGCACAAATATTTGACGATATGGTGTTGCTTAACAAAATATGAACTTTTAAAAATTCACAAATTTGATAATAAAATTTACAAAAGGATGAGGACTAAAATTTATAGAATTTCTATATTAAAGTACCCTTTAAATGACAGATTTAAACTCAATTGGAATTCCATCTTGGATATTGTTAGATTTCACAAAATTGAATCTGTTGTAAAAATTGTTTCAGCTATATCTCCAAATATATGGGTCTCATTTTAGTGTTTCTAAATAGAGATGAAATATGAAGTTATAAACAATAAAAATGAAATATTATATGTCTAGAAGCTCAAATAAAAAAAGGCTGAAATGGAGGAATAAAGTTGCAGCCAGAATTAGTGTTGGCCGAAAATGGAATCATATGAAAAAGAAGGGTGAAATAGAAAAAATTCAAGAACCTGGTTTCTTATTCTGAGATCTGGTACCAAATGATATGATACCATATTGGGAGTGTGGTATTCATTAGAAAAAATACAGAAACACAAGTGGTAGAAGCAGGAGAAATGGAAATTAAAATAAATACATGGAAATAAAAGGGGAGGGAGGATGATCAATTAGGACCCCAAGGTGAATTCTCCCTTAAAACCCTAATTATTAAGTGCCACAAAGATTGATCACTCCTTTGATAAGCCTTACTTTCATTCATTCAAGTAAAAAAACCTATCCCATAAAATTATAAAGCTTAAAAATGATTTTTGACTTAGTTTAAACATGCCCATGGATTTAGAGGATAAGATTTCCACCAAGAAGTCTTTTTGGCACCACCCAAAAGACTTTGAAGGTTCCCACCATGACATTGGAGACAAGGGGCCCACCACATTTTGACTTTAGATATTTCCTTCATGAAAGTGGATAAAAATGTGTGGGATCATTTGGGAGGGCCATTTAGGTTCACTTTTGGTCTTTAATAAGTGTGATTAAAGGCCCATTCGATCCCCCCATGCATGCATGTTGGGCCTTCTCTTGTAAATTCAAAATGAGGCCATGTAAATCCTCTTTAATCTTCCTAATTCTTCATCTTTTTATTAGGCCACCAATCCCTTCTGATGGGTCTTGTGAATTTATTCTCCTTCCACCATCCATGCCATGATTTCTCTCAACTCCTCATTGTATATGTGCACCATGATTTGGGTTTACCAGATCGCTGACTAAGGAAATTAGTTCTTAAGGGGATGGGGCTAATACATCCCACATCGGTTTCACAGGAATACTTGAAATGTTTTATAAGGGAATCTTTAAACCTCCCCTAGACAGTCTGGCTTGTGGGGTGGAGTGAGGGGTTGACCCTTTTCCGCGTTAGTTGGTATCAGAGCCAACCTCCGTGGACCGGTGTCCCATAGGGTTCACCAAACCCCCGACTGAGGTAATTAGGACTTAAAGGGGTGGGGATGATGCATCCCACATCAATTTTGGAGGAATATAAGGACTTGTTTATAAGGGAGGCTTCAAACCTCCCCCTAAAATCTTAGATTTTAGGGTGGAGTTAGAGGTTGACACTTTACCGCATCAATCCATAAAAAGTAAAAAACCCTAAAAATCCTGAAAAAAACTTAAAATCATAATCATATCTAAGAAACTTAAAAACCCTAAAAACCTATAAAAACCCTAAAAACCAATAAATACTCTTAAAACCCTTATAGACCTTAAAAACGTTAAAAACTCTAAAAAACCTTTAAAACCATAAAAACTTGAAAAAACCCTATAACCCCAATAAGACCCTAAAAACCCTAAAAACCCCTAAAAACCCTAAAAACCCATAAAAACCCCTAAAAACCCTAAAACCCTTAAAAATCACTAAAAACCCTAAAAAACCATAAAACCCTAAAAAACCCTAAAAATCCATGGAAACATAAAAACCCTAAAAACATTGAAAACCACATGAAAACCATAAAACCCCTAAAGAAATTAAACAACCTAAAAACACAAAAAAAACACTAAGCAACCAATAAAAACTCTAAAAACCATTAAAACCCCTAAAAACGTTAAAAAAATTCTAAAAAACCCTAAAAACTCAAAAAAAAATCTAAAAAACCCTAAAAACTCAAAAAAAAACCCTAAAACCCAAAAGACCTTAAAAACCCCAAGAAACCATAAAAATTATAAAAACCATAAAAATCCTAAAAAACCTCTAAAAACTCATGAAAATGTGAAAAACCCCAAAACCCCATGAAAATCATAAAAACCCTTAAAACCCCTAAAATCCATAAAAACTCACAAAAACCTTAAAAACCACTAAAAAAATATAAAAATCCTTAAAACACTAAAACATTAAAAAACTCTAAAAAATATTAAAAACCCTAAAAACTAAATAACCCAACAACCCATAAAGACACTATAAACCCTGAAAACCCCTAAAACCCTTGAAAAACCCAAAAACCCCTCAAAATCCCCAAAACCAATAGAAACCTGAAAACCCATAAAAATACTAAAAATCCCCTATGAATTCATGAAAAATTAAAAAACCCTAAATACCTTGAAATCCATAAAACCCCTAAAAACCATAAAAAACCCTAAAGACCCATAAAAACCCTAAGATCCATAAAAACCCTAAAAACCTGCTAAAAACTCTATAGACCCTTAAAACCACTAAAAATGTTTAAAAAATCTAAAAACCCATAAAACACTCAAAAAAACAAAAAACCCAAAAGACCCTAAAAACCCTAAAAAACCCTAAAAACATTTAAAAACTCTAAAAACCCACAAAATTCCTAAAAACCCTGAAAATCATTAAAAATATAAAAATCCTAAAAACCCTTAAAAATCAATGAAAAAGAAAAAAACCTTGAAAACCCCCAAAAAATCATAAAAACCACGAAAAACCTTAAAAACTCATAAAAACCCATAAATACCCATAAAAACCCTAAAACCATTAAAAATGATAAAAACCCTTAAAACCCCTAAAAATGTTACAAACTCTAAAAACCCCTAAAACCCCTAAAAACTCAAAAATAAAACCTAAAAACCCAAAATACCCTGAAAACCCCATAAAGTACTAAAAACCCCTAAAAACATTTAAAACCCTCAAAATCCAAAAAAAACACAAAAAAACCTATAAATCATAAAAAAAATAAAAAATAAAAAACATCTAAAACTGTTTAAAAACTATAAAAACCATAAAACCCTTAAAATATCAAAAAAACCCTTTAAACATTCCAAAACCCTAAAAATTCTAAAAAACCCCTTAAGAAGCAAGAAAACCCTCAAAATACCTAAAACCCATAAAAACCCTAATAACCCTAAAACCCATAAAAATCCACAAAACCTCTAAAATTTCTTTAAAACATAAAAAAACCGTAAAACCCATGAAAACCATAAAGAACCCTGAAAACCTTAAAAAATCCCTAACAAACCTTAAAAACCACTAAAAACTCTAAAAATCCTTAAAATACCCAGTAATATTAAACAACTTTAAAAACCTAAAAATTTCTAAAACAATCAAAAAAACCCAAAGAGCCAAAAGGACCCAAAAAACCCTGAAAACCCCTAAAACCCTAATATCCCCTGAAAAACACTACAAACACTAAAAAACCATAAAAACCATAAAAACCCCCAAAAATATAAAAAACCTGAAAAACCCCTAAAATCCATAAAAATGTAAAAAAACCCTAAAAAACCTGAAAATCCCCTTAAAACCATAAAACCCCCTAAAAACTTAAAAACCCTAAAAACCATTAAAATCCATAAAAATAACTAAATACTCTAAAAACAATTAAAACCCATAAAAACGGTAAAAATATCTAAAAACCTCTAAACCCCTAAAACTCAAAAAAACCCTAAAAACTCAAAGGACCCAGAAAACCCAAAAACCCAAAAAACCCCAAAACCCCAACCCCCCCCCCCCGAAACCCTAAAAACCCTTAAAAATAACTAAAAACCCTAAAAACCATAAAAAATAAAAATTCTAAAAAACCCCTAAAAATACATGAAATCATAAAAAACTCATAAAATCCTTAGAAAACCTATAAAACCATAAAACCCTAAAAGACCACTAAAAACTCTAAAAACCCTTTAAACCCCTAAAAATGTTTAAAAAACTCTAAAAACTTTTAAAAATAAAAAAAATCCTAAAATCCCCTAAAGACCATAAAAACCCTAAAAACCCTAAAACCCTAAAAACCATAAATCCTAGAAACCCCTAAAAATCCATTAAAACATAAAAAAAACCCCCTAAAAACCATAAAACAATTTAAAAACCCCAAAAATCCATAAAACCCGTAAAACCATAAAAACTCTAAAAACTCTTTAAACCCCTGAAAACGTTAAAAAACTATAAAAACATTAAAATCCTATAAAACTCAAAAAAATACCTAAAAACCCAAAATGACCCCAAAAACCCATAAACATTAAAAACCCTAAAAACCATTGAAAATCCCTAAAAACACTCAAAATCCCTAAAAACCACTGAAAATCCCTAAAAACACTCAAAATCCCTAAAAACCCTAAAAACCCTAAAAACCAAAAAATCATCAAAAAAATACCCCTAGAAACCCATGAAAATGTAAAAAACCCTAAAAACCTTGAAAGGCCCCAGAAAACCACAAAACCACTAAAAACCTTAAAAAACCCTAAAAACTAGTAAAGGCCCTAAAAACCACTAAACCCACTAAAAATGTTAAAAACTCTAAAAACCAATAAAACCCCATAAAAAATTGAAAAAACCCTAAAAACCTAAAAACACCTAAAACCTCTAAAAACCTTAAAACCCCGTCAAACCCTCAAAATCCCTAAAAACATGAAGAAACCCTAAAAATCATAAAAGTCTTGAAAACCCCTAAAAATCCAGGTAAACGTAAAAAACCCTAAAAACCCTAAAACCCCTTGAAAACCATAAAAACCCCTAAAATCCTTTAAAAGCCCTAAAAACCAATAAAAACATTAAAAATAATGAAAAACTCCAAAACTGCTTAAAAATCCTAAAATTGTTAAAAACTATAAAAACCATAAAAACCATAAAAAAACCCCAAAAACCCAAAAGACCCTGAAAACCCTAAAAACCCCTTAAAATCCCTAAAAACTCTTAAAATCCCTAGAAGCCCTAAAAACCCTAAAAATGATAAAAACCCTAAAAACCCCTAAAATCCATGAAAGAAAAAAAAAACTCTGAAAACCCTTTTAAATAATAAAACCCCCTAAAATACTTAAAAACCCTAAAACTGCATACAAACCCTAAAAACCACTAAAAATTATAAAACCCAATAAAACCCTTAAAAATGTTAAAAAGTTCTAAAAATCCTTAAAACCCCTAAAAACTCAAAAGACATAAAAACCCTAAAAGACCCTAAATACCCTGAAAAAAACTAAATCCCCTAAAAACTCTAAGAACCCTCAAAATCCAAATATCCCTAAAAAATCCTAAAAACAATAAAAATCATAAAAAACCCCTAAAAATCCATGAAAACTTATAAAAACCTAGAAACCATAAAAGCCCTCAAAAACCTTAAAATCCCTTAAAAAACATAAAAAAACCCTAAAAACACATAAATACCCGAAAAATATACTAAAAACTCTAAAAACCCTTAAAATCCTTAAAATTTTAAAATTATATAACAAACATTAAAAACCCTAAAAAACTCTAAAAAACCATAAAATCCCTAAAAAACTCAAAAAATAAAAACCCAAAAAAAAACAAAAGACCCTAAAATCCTTGAAAATCCCTAAAACTCTAAAAATACCTAAAAACCATGAAAATCATAAAAAAAACCCTGAAAATCCATGAAAACATAAAAAACCATAAAAACACCTTCAAATTGATGGAAAAAAGAGGCGGTGAATCAAACACTATCATCCCTTTTTCATTCCATTACTCAATATTATCCATTTTAAATTGTTATGGATGTAACCCACTTGCCCCTATTGATATATTCTCTTTTCCCATGCAGTAATAAACTAATATGGATCCAAAGGTGTGTGCTAAATTCATCAAGAAACTCTATGAAAAGTCTTGGAAAAATATCGAGTGAATGAACTAGAAATATGTTTATCATGAAAACATGGGTCACAAGAAAGTGTTGTTTGAGCATGATGACTTAGTCTTGATTCACAAGCAAAAGGAATGATTTCCTGAGAAGAAAAAATCAAAACTATTGACATGAGAAGACAAACCATTCAGAGTGACTGAGAATATTAACAACAATTCTTACAAGATACTTTACTAGGTGAGTATAGTGTAAGTGTCACTTTCAATGTTTCTGATATTTCTATGTTTTTGGGTGTAGAGGATGAAGATTCGAGGATAAATCCATTTTAAGAGGGGGTGATGAGAACTGTAACATCCCGACCCGAACCACCGTGTCTGAGCCGTAATTCTACATGAAATCATGTGCGCCTCCCCATACACAAGAGGTTGCTGACTAGCAGCAAGGGTCTCAAGTGAAACCTTGGGGAGACTATACCCTCTGTATCATGTCATAGGATCGAAAATAATGAATAAACCAAATAATAAAAAAAATTAAATGAAAAAACAAAATAATGACATACATATAAGAGCTCCCAAAGTGGTAATCCTATCAAGAGTATAATATAGTAGGCAAATACAAGATAAAATTAAATAAACAATCATTTGTGGGGTACTCTCGTGTCTGTCACAATCTCCTCTATCTCTGAGCTCCATTTCTCAACCATATTCCATAGGTCCCTTCGCCAAATCTCTAGCCACGAAATCTACAAGCGCACCAAAATTCCTAAGTAGGGTGTGAGTACAAGACTCAGTAGGACACCAACCAATTTGTCCTTACCGTAAGTCCACAAAAGATATATAAAAATATATATCATGACATAAGTAAATGCTTAGTAAACATACATGTGTCGAGTCATTGTGAGTTGACCAAGATGCTACCAATCCCGGCCCCACCTCTTACTCATTAATGGTAAGAATGTAAAGAATACACGTACCTCAATCAAGGCCACATAGCTCACCCCTCCCTTCCAGTGGTTGTTATAGGAACATCATACATTCTTTCGAGTCTATCTTTGATCCACTTATCCTTTTAATCACCCACAACCCAAGTTCGTAGGAATCCATGACCAGTATCTGCCATTAATCTACTATGATTTCCCCTCTATAGGGGTATCCATGTCCATCTTTAAGGATGTTAGGACTGTATCAGAATGGGTAACTGACCAATGGACCACATAACTCCCACCCGCAAGGCTCTACCTATGTATCTTAGTATCCTCTAGTCATCCACTTTTCTTTCCCCTATACAAGGGTATCCAGGTCTACCTTTAAGGATTTTAGGACTATGTCAGGATGGATAACTAGCCACTAGACTGCATAACTCCCACCCTCAAGGATGCACCTATGTATCTTAGTATCCGCCATCTAGCCACTATGATTTCCCCTCTACAAGGGTAGCCACACTCACCTTTAAGGATGTTAGGACCACGTCAGGTTGGGTAACCTCATGCACCCAACCTCAATGCTCTACCTAAGTATCTTCGTACCTATAATGCAATTCCACATGCTATGAAACACACTAACAAAATGTGTCATAGAAAGGAATGATAAGTCACACCAATATCAAAGTCAGGATAATCACACAAAAACAAGTATGCCCACGGCTACTCACACACCCACATGAAATTCATCACAAGTATGGGTTAGTCCAATGAAAACATCACATCATGATAACATCATATATATATGGCCCAAATGTGAAGGAACCTCCTACCTCCGAGTTTTCCAAGTGAACTTCAAGGTACTCAAAGGTTTTCGTCACCCAAATCATGCTCGCACCGAATCAGAAAACAATCATATGACAATGAATCTTTAAACCATCCCCACTTCAACATTATTTATAATTATCACTATATTTGATAATTAAAAAAATATTTTATTATATATGAACAAAAATACCTCACCACCTTCAAAAACAATCTTAGTAATAAATTTCTACCTGTCAAAATGAATCCAAAGGAACCAACTACGCGTCGATCTGATCAATAACAAAGAAGATATTGAAGAGATAAATTTAGAATAATAAAATAGAATAGGAGAGAGAGAGTAAGAGAGAGGGGAGTGGTGTGAAAAATAATGGGATTCCTACCCATGCCATGTACACCGCCCTAGATACAATTTATAAAACTTTTTCATCAATCAATTTAGTAACATTTATTAATTGTATCACCTATTTATTACTTTCTCTTATTAATTCTATGCACCAACCCATCATCATATTGGGTGTTTCATGAACCTGTACCATGAGACCAAATTAAATATTCCACACTGGTCTTGAAATAACCACCTCAATTTTAGGGTCTTGTTTCCGCTAATGGCGTGTCTATCTGACACCATATAAAGAAGTTACAGCGGAAAATATATTTTGGAAACAATAACAATAAGAATAATAATTTAATATTATTATTAATATATATATATATATTATTTTAAACATTATCCAAGCCACACTGGGATCTCCATGTGCACCTCACCCATTTATAGTTTAATTTATTTAATATTATCACATTTCATTTATTATGATATTATCAAATAAATGAGATATTAAATCCCTATATCTTGAGGAAGTCATGAAGGAGGTGGCTCCCCTTCATGGTTTTTGTATGCATAATCTATCTTCAGGAACCTCTTCATACCCATTTGATTTATTAACTACTAATTTTATTAATATTATAAATAATAATAATAATATAACTTTATTATTATTATTATTAAAAATAATAATAATTACATGCCATTAAAATATTATCTTTCATAATTAATAATAATAATAATAACTATAATTATTATTATTAGTTATCTCTGATCATTTTCACCATTTACATTACAACTAAAACCATAATTAAATATCATAAATTTAAAACGCCTGTTTAATCCGTGATTCAATGTAAAGTCAATGGCGGGGTGTCTAAATTCATCCATTAATGGCGTTGCATATTTTAAATTGGTCAAAACGGTGAAAATTAAAGGTTTGAAAAACTTTTGGTGGGAAATAATGGAGTTTGAAGTATAAGGTTAGATATGAGTGAAATTCCATTTAAATAATCAAATAATATTAATTATTTAACACAAAAATTAAATAACACCAAACGCCCATTGTGCATAGAAGTTATGCCCCATCTAGGGTAAACCCCATATTCTAGAACTAACAGTGGTCTTAGATTTCTCAAATTATGCATCGTTTGAGAGATATTAATTATTTATTATTTAAAAAAGAGATTAAATAATTAATTAAAAATAAAAAGTGTGTTATTGTGTGTGATGTTGCCAAAAACCCAGCACACATAAAAGTTATACCCCGGTTAGGGTAACCCCCTTCCCATTATGGGCATAACCATGGTATAAAATTTGTCATTTGATGCACCATTTGTGAGATATTAATTATTTAAAATTTAAAAAATGGATTAAAAATTAATTAAATATAAACATAGTTATTTTTGTGAGTGAGACATCCAAACATCCGACACTTACAAATGTTATACCCCACCTAGGGGAAACATTATGTCTCAGACCTATCAGTGTTATTAGATTTCCCATATGGAGCACCTTTTGGTAGATATTTAATTAGTTTTAATAAAATAATATATTAAATATTATTTAATAACTTTATCTCATAAAAAATACATCCAAATATCCAATGCATTTGAATGTTATACTTATAATAGAGTAAACACCGTGTTTCGGACCTAACGGTGGTCTCATGTTTCTCATACGATGCACCATTTTGGAGTTATTCAATTATTTTGAATAAATTGTGCGCACTTAAAATAATATATTTAATATTTTTATTCAATCTTCATTGAGGCTTTGCAAACATCATAATCTCACACTAACTCAATGTATGACTCCAAAAATATTCCATTGAATATTTTAAAGTGCTAACTGAGTTTTTCCTCTTATGCACAACCTTAAACACATTATTAAGTTATTTCACAGATAAATCATTTTTTCCCACTTAAAGTATTAATAATTTATCACAAGAGGGTTTTCATTATAAATGTAAAAATCAGGATATTACAATTCTCCCCCTCTATAGACTTATCAACCTCGAGAACCATCTCTAGTGGTCTTGATCAATAAACTCAGACCACTAAGCTCGAAATCCAGACTCACGTTTTCAAATCTCTTCCTAGATCTGTCCACTGAAATCGGACTAGTGGTTTCATTTTTTCCTATATATTACTTTCTCACTTTGATTTGCAATCCACACAAAACACTCATCATAAAATTCAATATGCTACAAATCAACATCCTTTCAATCTTTAGTATGCACAGGATCAAGAATGTGCCTCTAAATCTGAGAAACGTAGAACACATCAAGCATACCTCGATAGTGAGAATGGAGGTCTAGATGATACACTACTACCCCTATACACTAAGTGAGTCTCTCGTCAGTCTCTCACTAAAAGAAGCACTGAATATCACTCTCTCATGTACTATGGTTTTATGTCATTGTTCAATGACGTATTAGAGAAAGGTAAGTTAGGTAAATATAACTCTTTCGTTAAGTCAAGTCCAGACATGGCTTGAAGATACAAGGAAAAAAACAACATTAAAACAAGGATGAAGATCAAAGATGTTCTCTAGTCCGTACCTCGTATAGTAAAAAGTTTCTTATCACTATCTTCTGGTGCTAGATCCATAGCATAGACATGGTATACCTCATCTCCATGATCATATTCGTGACTTTCTTGAGTCATCATCATCAGGGGAGTCTGTATACTCTACTGGGTTTCTCCTATCCTAGCATGTCCGAACCACAAAGAACTCCTATGGGAAACCTTTGAGAAAAAATTTCATATATGGCCAATCCTTCCACACGGGTGGCAGTCCACAATTGGCTTCCTACAAGTATTGTTGTAAAGCCCTTGTATCCCACAATTGTAGCACCTATCTGAAGATGTTCTATTCAGACCCGATTTTCTATTTCTCTACTGCTCCTACTTCACCTTTCTCTTCCTACTATCAGAAGGTACTCTTATATTAGTAAGGGAAAAATCAATCACTGGCCTAATGTGAGTCATAAGTAAGCCCACTACCTTATCCTCTTCTAGCTCCTTCTCAAAGGTTAGGTCCTTGTGAAGCAAGTGAGAGTATGTCATCATGCCAAAGCCCCTAACCATAAGTCAGAGCTCTGGTCATAGTCCTATCTTGAACTTCCAAGGTTTATGTGCCTCATTCCCATTAACAAATAAGCAAAGTGAAGAAACTCCATAAAACGTTTAGAATAAGTAGATAAATTCATAGAACCTTGTTGTAATTCCATGAACTCCTAGGCAGGGTCCATATTCACCATGTCAAGGAAGTAATGTTCTAGAAAAAACTCTTTGAAGGTCATCCATGTAATACCTTCTCATCTCCCAACTTGATTCATAGCAGTCCACCATATCCCGGCGGGTCCTTGGAACATAAAGGTTTCCAGAATTACTCAACCTTCCTCAAGGGTCTGGACTATCTCGAAAATGCTCTCGATATTGTCTAGCTAATCCTCTACATATCATGAGCCACCAATACCCTAGAATGTTTGAGGATGCTGAATCTAGAAATATCTAGCATGGTCGATCATAGTCCTCTGAATAACCCCACTCTCAAATAGGAACCTACCAAGAAAGTCTTGATTGAGCAGGCCTTGTGGCCTAGATTACTTTTGCTAGTAAATGATCATGCTATGGTATATCCTTCTGTACCATAGGCGGTGGCATAGAAGCATCCCAGGTTACCATAATTAGTGGTTCCATAAAAAATCTCTGAGTCGAAATCTATGTAACAAAAGGATAATTAGGAGCACATCAAATCCTAATAGTCTATGGTATCAAACAAGGTTTTCCTAGAAGTCTACCTGTAACTCAAGGTATAACTCTCCTAGAACTAACCCATATTTTCGTCCCTACATGTTTGTCACAACCATCATATATATACTAACAAAATAGAATGATCTGTTCAAATAATTAATTCCAAAAAGGATATATCACACAACATGGAAACAAAAATATACCATACATTGAACCTTTCTCAAATACATTGTATAAATAAAAAAATTTAATTAATAAAATACTATGCAACACAACAATAGGTATATATATGGAATTTGAACCTATGTGCCTAGTAATGATTCATGGACATACACTAAATCTCATAAATCACATATAACATCTTGTGCGTCACCCAAGGTGAATCAATAGTAACAAAAGAACATAAATTCACCACTTTATGGAAACTCGGAGGTCCACTATTTAGTGTTGGTTGGGCACTATTATAGTTCCCCTGCCCAAGTTCAAATTTCCTATCTCCTATCTAACCTGTCCCAACCCAACATAAGATAAGAAATAGGTCAGTGGATCATGATCCTCTGATACCATTTTGTAATATCCCGACCCGAACCACCGGGTCCGAGTCGAAATTCTACATGACCTCATGTATGCCTCCCCATATGCAAGAGGTTTCCAACTAGTAGTGAGGGTCTCAAGTGAAACCTTTGGGAGAATATATCATCTGTATCATGTCATAGGATCGATAACAATGAATAAACCAAATAATAAACAATCATAGTAAATGCAGAAATAAAAAAATGGCATACATATAAGAGCTCCCAAAGTGGTAAGATTATCCATAATATAATATAGTAGACAAATATAAGATAAAATTAAATAAACAATCATTTTTGGGGCACTTTGGTGCTTGTCACGGTCTACTCCAGCTCCAAGCTCCACCGCTCAGTCGTCTGCCATAGGGCCCTTTCCCTTCACTAGATCTCTGGTCATGAAATCTAAAAGCACACCGAAATGCCCAAGTAGGGTGTGAGTACATGACTTAGTAGGACACCACCAATGCATCCTTACCATAAGTACACAAGATATATATAATAATGTATATCATGAAAAAAGTAAATGCTCAGTAAACATACATGTGCTGAGTCATCGTGCACTGACCAAGCCGCCATGAATCCCAACTCCACCTACTTTGGCTCTTTACCAATAAGAATGTAAAGAACACACGTACCTCCATCAAGGTCACATAGATCATCCCACCATACATTCTTTTGAGTCTATCTTTGGTCTGCTTATCATTTTAATCACCCACGACCCATGTTCGTAGGAAGTCATGACCAATATTCACCCACAATCCACTATGATTTCCCCTCTATAGAGGTAGACACATCCACCCTTAAGGATGTTAAGACTACGTTAGAATGGGTAACTTGCTGGTGGACTGTGTAACTCCCACCCTCAAGGATCCACCTGTGTATCTTAGTATCTGCCAGCTAGCCATTATGCTTTCCCCTTTACATAGGTAGACAGGTCTGCCTTTAAGGACGTTTGAACTGTGTCAGGATGGGTAATCGACCATTGGACCATGTAACTTCTACCCTCAAGGCTACACCTATGCATCTTAGTATTCTCTAGCTAGATATTATGCTTTCCCCTCTACATAGGTAGCAAACACACCTTTGAGAACGTTAGGACCGCATCAGGTTGGGAAACCTCGTACACCTAACCTGAAGGCTCCACCTGAGTATCCTGGTACCTAAAACATAATTCCACAGGCTATACAACACACTAACAAAATGTTTCATAGCAAGGAATGATAAGTCACACCAAGATCAAAGTTATGATAATCACACATAAACAAGTACACTCACGACTACTCACACACCCACATGAAATTCATCACAATAATGGGTCAGTCCAACACAAACATCACATCATGAAAACATCATATATATATTTATATATATGGCCCAAAATGGGAAGGAACCTCCTACCTCATGGATTTCCAAGTATACATCAAGGTTTTCAAAGGTTGTTGTCACCGGAACCACAGTCTCCCCTAATCGGAAGACGATCACACACCAACAAATCCTTGAACCATCCCCACTTCAAAATTATTTAGAATTATCACTATCTTTAATATTTAAAAAAATATTTAATTAAATCTGAAAAAATACCTCGCCGCCTTAAAAAACAATATTAAGAATAAATTTCTACTCATTGATAAAAATCTGATGGAACCAACAACACGTCAATCTGATCAATATCAAAGAAGATATTGAGGAGAGAAATTTAGAAGAATAAAATAGAATAGAAGAGAGAGAGAAAGAGAGAGGGGAGTGGCATGAAAAATAATGGGATTCTTACCCATTCAATGTGCACCACCCAAGATCCAATTTATAAAACTTTTTCATTAATAAATTTAGTAACATTAATTAATTGCATCACCTATTTATTACTTTATTATATTAATTTCATGCACCAAACCATCATCATATTGAGTGTTTTTTGTGGACCTGTATCATGATACTGAATTAAATATTAAACACTTGTCTTGAAATGAACGCCTAAATTTTAGGGTCATGATACCACTGACGACGTGTCAATATGACACTATACAAAGAAGTTACAACGAAAAAGATATTTTGACAATAATAATAATAATTTAATATTATTATTAATATATATATATATATAAATACTATCCAAGTCACGTTGGGATCTCCATGTGCGCTACACCCATTTATAGTTTAATTTATTTAATATTATCATTTTTCATTTATTACGATATTATCAAATAAATGGGATATTAAATCTCCATATCTTCAGGCTATCATGAAGGAGGTGATGTACCATCATGTTTGTTGTATGTGCAATCTATCTCCAGGCACCTCTTTATCCCCATTTAATTTATTAACTCACAATTTTATAAATATTAAAAATAATAATAATGATGAATATTTATTATTGTTATTAAAAATAATAATAATAACACACCATTAAAATATTATCTCTCATAATTAATAATAATAACAACAATTATTATTTTTATTATTAGTTATCTCTAATCATTGTCACCATTTACATTTCAACAAAAACCGTTATTAAATACCATAAATTTAAAATGCCCATTTAATCCATGATTCAATGTAAATTCAATGGTGGAGTGTCTAAATTCATCCACCAATGGATTTACATATTTTTAAATTGGTCAAAATGGTGTAAATTGAAGGTTTGAAAAACTTTTGGTGGGAAATAATGGATTTTGCAGTATAAGGTTAGAGACGAGTGAAATTACTTTTAAATAATTAAATAAAATTAATTATTTAACACAAAAATTAAATAACACCTAACACCTATTTTTCATAGAAGTTATGCCCCGTTTAGGGAAACCCCCCAGTTTCGGACCTAAAGGTTGTCTCAGATTTCAGAAACAACACATCATTTGAGAGATATTAAATATTTATTATGTGTTTTATCATGTGTGTTGTTTCCAAACACCCAACGTGCATTAAATTTATACCTCACCTAGGATAACCCCCCCATTCCAGACCAAACTGTGCTCTAAGATTTTTCATAAGATGCACCATTTGTGAGATATAATTATTTCATATTATAAAAATGGATTAAAAATTAATTAATATAAAAATGGTTTTTTTCACGAGTGAGACATCCAAACATCCACCGCTTACAAATGTTATACCCTACTTAGGGTAAACACCATGTCCCGGAGCTATCGCTGGTCTCAAATTTCTTATAAGATGCACCATTTTGGAGATATTTAATTATTTTCAATAAAATAATATATTAAATATTATTTAATAACTTTATCTCATGAATGAGGCATCTAAACGTCTGATTCCTTTGAATGTTATACTCCTAGAGTAAACACCGCATTTCGGACCTAATGGTGATATCATATTTCTCATACGATGCACTTTTTTTGAGCTATTAAATGATTTTGAATAAATTATGTGTGCTTAAAATAATATGTTTAATATTTTTATTTAGTATTCACTAAGGCTTTGTGGGCCTTGGAATCTCGCACTAACTCAGTGTATGACTCCAAAAATATTCCATTGAATATTTCAAACTGTTAACTAAGATTTTTATCTTATGCACACATCCTTTAACACATTATTATGTTATTTTATTGAAAAATAATTTTTTACCACTTAAGGTATTAATAATTTATCATAAGATGGGTTTTATTATCATTATAAAAATTGAAATATTACAAGAACCATGTCGAAGGCACATAATAAATTTCTCGAGTGAAGGAGTTGGATTTGCAAGACCAGATGATGTGAGGGAGATTAAAGTGGTTGAATGATACAACAAGTGCCCATATCGATACATTAAAGGACCAAAGGATCTTGCCTTACATGGATGGAGAAAATGGACCTATTATCTCACTTATTGAAGACCTAAAATGTTGTTTAAATCTTGGACTACATGGTTGCATGAATTTTAGAAGCCTTGCCCACATGAAGAATTTTAGAATAGCATCTTTGGACACCAAAGTCAAATCTTGTGGGATAGGTAGTAAAAGACAAATTTGGTGGAATATGGGTGGAAACACATGGGCTGATTTTCTTTAAAGTCATTATTAGACTGTAAAATTTTGAATTTAAGTAGATAAGGTAGGAATAGGATTTATGAATTTAGGGTATTAGACCCTTGACCTTTTGTGCCACCCCTTGGCTAAAAATAGCCACCCCATGGAATTGTATTCTCATTCAAGTTTTTTCATTAGTGAAACTCTTTGATTTTATGTTGTGAGGATAATTACTTTCTTCCCATTGTTATGCACTCTTTCCTTGTAAAACTACAAGTTAGATTTGTGATCCAAGATCACAAATCCTCTAATTTCGTGCCTCAACCCAAGTGCGTGGTTGTTTGGATTGGCCATCACACCCCTCCCTAGAGTGTGTTGTCTAATTAGTAGGTCACACTCCTTATAGTATTGATTGACTACATGCATCCACTATCCACACCCATCATTCACCACTTATCTCCAAACCGCATCCTAATTCTGCCACCCTATTCCATGAAGATCAGGTCACCCCAAGCACCTTGCATCACCCTGAAACCCTTGATAACCATAAATCCCCTAAATACATAAAAAACCTAAAAACTCATAAAAACCCTAAAAACCCACTAAAAACACTAAAAACCCTTTAAACCCCTAAAAATGTTAAAAATCTCTAAATAACCATAAAACCCCTAAAAACTCAAAAAAACACGAAAAACCTACAAGACTTTAAATACCTTGAAAAGCCCTAAAAACCTCTAAACCCCCTCAAAATCCCTAAAAACCATAAAAACCCTAAAAACCGGAAAAAATCCTAAAACCCCCCTAAAAATCCATGAATATGTTAAAAACTCTAAAAACCCTAAAAAACCTATGAAAATCAAAAAAATCCATAAAAACCTTAAAAACCCTAAAAAATCAATAAAAATTCTAAAAACCCTTTAAACCCCTAATAATGTTAAAAAAACTCTAGAAAACATCAAAAACCTCAAAAATCAAAAATAACCATAAAGACCCAAAAGACCCTAAAACCCTGAAAATCCCTAAAACCGTTAAAACCCTAAAACCCCCTAAAAACCCTAAAAACCACTAAAAATCCCTAAAAACCCTAAAACCCCTAAAAATCCTAAAAACCATAAAATCCTAAAATACTCATAAAAATATATGAAAATGTAAAAACCCCTAAAACCACTAAAACCTCATAAAAACCCTAAAAACCACTAAAAAATATAAAACTCATAAAAACATTAAAAACCCTAAAACCCTTTAAAACACAAAAAACTAAAAAAACCCTAAAACCCTAAAAGACCCTAAAAACCATGAAAAACCTTAAAAACCCTAAAAAATCCCTAAAAACCCTAAAAATACTAAAAACCCCTAAAAATCCATGAGAAGATAAAAAAACCATAAACCCCTTAAAAACCATAAAACCCCTAAAAACCTTAAAAAACCCAAAAACCCATAAAAACCCTAAAAACCAATAAAAACTGAAAAAACCTAAAAACCTGTAACTTTTTTAAAAAAGTATAAAAACCCTTAAAAACTGAAAAAAAAACTCAAAAAAACCCTGAAAAAACCTAAAAACAATAACTCCCCTAAAAACCCTAAAAATCCTCCAAATCCCAAAAAATCTTAAAAACCCCTAAAAACCATAAAATTCTTAAAAACCCCTAAAAATACATGAAAACATAAAAAAACATAAAATCCCTGAAAAACCACTAAAAACCATAAAACCCCTAAAAACCATAAAATGCTAAAAACCCATAAAAACCATAAATCCTCTAAAAACATTAAAAGACTCTAAGAAACCTTGGAATCCCAAAAAACTCAAAAAAAAAACCCTAAAAACTCAAAAAACCCTAAAAACCCTTAAAAACCCTAAAACCCATGAAATTTCCTAGAACCCCTCAAAATCCTTAAAACCCCTAAAAAACACAAAAAACCAAAAAAATCCTAAAACCCCTAAACATCCATGAAAACATAAAAAATCCTAAAAAACCTAAAAAAACCTAAAAACCATACAAACCCATAAAAACCATAAAAGCCCTCAAATTTCTAAAAACCCTTAAAACCCCTAAAAACGTTAAAAGAAATCTAAAAACATTAAAAACCCTAAAAAACTCAAAAAAACCCATAAAAATCCAAAACACCCTAAAAACCCTTAAAACCCCAAAAAACCCTCAAAATCCCTCAAAACCTTAAAAACTATAAAAATCCTATAAAATCCCTAAAAATCAATGAAAATGTAAACAACCCTAAAAACCCTGAAAAACTCATGAAAACCATAAAAACCCATAAAAATTGTAAAAACCATAAAAACCCTAAAAACCTATAATAACCCAAAAAACCACTAAAAACTCTAAAAACCCATAAACTCCTGAAATTGTTAAAAAATACTAAAAAACCTTAAAAAACCAAAAAACACCTAAACCCCTAAAAGACCCTGAAAACCCCTGAAACCCCTAAAAACCCTGAAAACCCTTGAAACCCCTAAAACCCTAAAAACCCTAAAAACCCTAAAAACACTTGAAAACCCCTAAAACCCCCCAAAATCTGTAAAAACCCTAGAAAACCCAAAAAACCATAAAAATCCTAAAAAATGAATGAAAATGTAAAAAACTCAAATAACTTTGAAAACCCCGAAAAATATAAAACCCTTAAAAACCCTAAAAACTCATAAAAACCCTAAAAACCACAAAAACTCTAAAAAATATCTAAATCCCTAAAAACTCTAAAAAACCTTAAAACCCCTAAAAACTAAAAAAACCCCATAAAAACTCCATAAAAACCCAAATATACTCTAGAAACCATGAAAAACCCTAAAACCCCTCAATATCCCTAAAAACCCTAAAAAACATTACAAACCATAAAAATCCTAAAAAACCACTAAAAATCCATGAAAATGTAAAAAAACACTAAAAAACTAAAAGAACCCTTAAAACCATAAACCCCCCAAAAAACCTAAAGACCTATAAAAACCAAAAAAAAACTACTAAAAACTCTAAAAACCCAAAAAACCACTAAAAATGTTAAAAAACTCTAAAAAAACTTAAAAACTCTAGAAAAACATAAAAATCTTAAAAAATAAAAAACCCCTAAAATCCAATGAGACCCTAAAAACCATAAAAACCAAAAAAATCCTAAAACACCTCTAACAATTAATGAAAACATAAAAAACCCCAAATCCATGAAAAACCCTCAAGAAACATAAAAGACCCTAAAAACCTTAAATAACCCTAAAAACCCATAAAAACCCAAAACCACTAAAAACTATAAAGACCCTTTAAACCCTCAAAAATGTAAAAAAAACTCTAAAAATCCTTAAAAACCCTAAAAACTAAAAAATAAAACCCAAAAAACCTCAAATGACCCTAAAACCCTAAAAAAAACTAAAGACCCTAAAACCCCTAAAAACCTTAAAAACCTTAAAAACCCTCAAAATCCTTAAAAGCTTTAAATCTTTAAAAACTATAAAATACTAAAAACCCCCAAAGATCCATGAAAACATAAAAACTACCAAAAAACTATGAAAAAACCATAAAAACCATGAAAGCCCCCTAAAAACCATAAAAACCCTAAGACACCTGAGAACCAATAAAAACACTAAAACCCCTTAAAACCCAAAAAAACATTAAAAAACACTAAAACCCCTAAAAAACTAAAAAAACTAAAAACGAAAAGACCCTAAAAACCTTGTAAAACCCTAAAATCCCTAAAAACCCTAGAAAACCACTAAAACCCCTCAAAATCCATAAAAACCCAAAAACCCCAAAAAACCAAAAAAAAATCAAAAAAACCCTAAAAACTCATAAATACCCTAAAAACCTTATAAATGCCTAGAAAACCATAAAAACCACAAAAATCCTAAATAATCCTTAAAAATATATGAAAATGTAGAGAACACTAAAAAACCTAAAAACCCATTAAAACCATAAAATCCCCTAAATATCATAAAAAATCCTAAACCCTATAAAAACCAATAAAAACTATAAAAACCCTTAAAACCCCTAAAAATGTTTAAAAACTCTATAAAACCTTTTAAAACCCTAAATAAATAAAATCCCTAAAAGCCTAAAAAGACCCAAAAAACCCAAAAAACCCATGAAAAACCCTAAAAACCCTCAAATACCTTAAAACCAAAAAAAAACCTAAAAATAATAAAAATAAAAAACCACCCCTTAAAATCCCTGAAAACATAAAAACCCTAAAAATCATGAAAACCCATTGAAAACCATAAAAACTCCAAAAAAACAGAAAACCCTAAATACCCATAAAACCCTAAAACCCACTAAAAATCATAAAAACCCTTAAAACCCATAAAAATATTAAAAATCTAAAAACCATAAAAACCCTAAAAAACTAAAAAATCCCTAAAACCCCAGAAAGACCCCAAAAACCCTAAACCCCCTAAACACTTCTAAAAACCCCCAAAACCCCCCAAAACCCCTAAAAACCCTAAAACCCCTAAAAACACTAAAAAATATAAATATCCTACAAAGCCCCTTAAAAATCCTTGAAAACATAAAAAACCCTAAAAACCTTGAGAAGCCCCTGAAAACCATAAAAACTCCTAAAAACCTTAAAAAACTTAAAAAACCATAAAAACCCATAAAAACCATGAAAATAACTAAAATATCTAAAAACCATTTAAACCCCCTAAGAACTTTAATAACTCTGAAAAACCTTTAATATTTAAAAAATTAAAAAAAAACCCAAAAGACCCTAAAAACCCTAAAACCCCAAAAAACCTATAAAAACTCCTAAAAACCGTTAAAATCCCTAAAATCCCTAAAAACCCATGAAAACCATAAAAATAAAAAAAAACCTAAAATTCAAAGAAAACATAAAAAACCATAAAACCATTGAAAACCCTTGAAAACCATATAAACCTTTAAAAACCTTAAAAACACTAAAAACCCTTAAAGACCCTAAAAAACACTAAAATATCTAAAAGCCCTTAAAACCCATAAAAATGTTAAAAACTCTAAAAATACCTTTGGGTGTCGATGGGATGCTTGCAGGTGTGGCTGGGGGCTTGTGATGGCTTGATGATGGTTCATTTGGTTTCCTTGGGTTGCAGCATCTAGTTGCTAGTTAGTGATAGCATGTTCTCAGGTGTGGTGTATGAGTGTGTGTGTGTGTGTGTGTTCTTGGGTGATGTCTATGGGTGGTGGTGTGTTGTTTTTGAACATGGGTTGTCTTGCTGTAGGTTCTTTCTTTGAAATGTTTGGTGTGGGCTTCTTGTGTTCCACCCTTAGGCTCGGTGGTGGTGCCTTTACCATGCTCATATACTGTTGGTTGGGGGGTACTTACCGGCTTGGAGCATGGAAATGGTGTCTTTTTTTGCTCATTTTTTTGTTAATGCCTTGGTGGAGGTTCTTGTGCTAGCCTAGTGATGATCCTCATTGATAGGATACTGTTTTGTTGGTAGGGGTACTTCTTTCTCCTCTTGGCTTCCGGTTTGTGCTGCATTCTCCTTGGAGTGATGCTGCTTAGTGCCTCATGGATGGTGCTTCAGAAATCCTAGCTATTGGTGTGTGTGTTTTCTTGGTGCTTCATGGTTCTATACTAGTTAGTCTTCACGTGGATTCTTGGGTCATCGAGTTGGATACTCACCTGAGGTTTCTTAGGGTTGGTTCTTTTTTACTTTTGCTGTTGTTGGCCTTTGGGTCTTGGTCCACCACGGGCATTGGTGGTGGGGTGTTGTGCCTGTTGGTTTCGCTCATCACCATCCAAATACTGGTTTCCGACACTTTATGTTAGGCATGTTTTTGGGTGTGGTGATATGATTTGGTGCTTGGCTGTTGGTATACTGGCTTACTTGGTTTCCTGGTGCTGTTTGGTTGGTTTTGCGAGGATTCTTGGGATTTTCTGTGGTTTTCTTGCTAGAAATGCTTGGTCTTGGCTCTTTTGTGTCACTGATTTGTTGGCCTTAGGGTCTTGGTTCACCCTTGGTTGTTTTTTTACTTAAATTCAATTTCATTTTAATATATCTTTCTATTTTCCGTGCAAAAAGAACACTAAAAAACTCCAAAACCCCATAAAACCGAAAAAGACTCTAAAAACCCTGTAAAACACTAAAAACTCTAAAAATCACTAAAAACCCTAAAAACCTCAAAATACTTAAAAACCATAAAAAATCTTAAAAACCATAAAAATCCTAAAACACTAAAAACACTAAAAACCCTGAAAAATCCCTAAAAACCATAGAAACCCCTAAAAAATATTTAAAAACCCTAAAAAACCCTTAAACCATAATACCCTAAAAAACTACTAAAAAGTATAAAAACACTCAAAACCCCTAAAAATGTTTAAAAAATCTAGAAACATTAAAAACCCTAAAAATATCAAAAAAACCCAAAAGGACCCAAAACCCCTGAAAACCCTAAAACCCTAAAAACCCATAGAAAACCTAAAAAACCTTCAAATCCCTAAAAACCCTAAAAAATCCTAAAAATATTAAAAATCCAAAAACCCCTGAAAAAATCCATGAAAGCCTAAAAAACCCTAAAAAAACTGAATCCCTTGAAAACCATAATACCCCTAATAACTGTAAAAACCCTAAAACTGCATAAAAACCCTAAAAACCCACTAAAAACTCTAAAAACCCCTAAAAATATTAAAAAACTCAAAAAAACCTTAAAAACCCTAAAAACCTACAAAACCTAAAAAACCACTAAAACTCTAAAAAACTCTAAAAACTTCAAAAAACTCTAAAGACAATAAACACCCTAAAAAACTCAAAAGAATCTAAACATCCCAAAAGATCCTAAAAACCCTAAAAAACCCTAAAACCACTAAAAACCATAAAAACCCTCAAAATACCTAAAACCCTAAAAACCATAAAAATCCAAAAAACCCTATAAAAATACATGAAAACCTAAAAAAACCCTAAAACCCAGAAACCCTTGAAAACCATAAAAACCCTTAAAAAACTTAAAAAACACTAAACCCCAAAAATCCCTAAAAATGCATTTAAAACTCTAAAAAGCCCTAAAAATGTTAAAAACACTAAAAACCTTAAAACCCTAAAAAACTAAAGAACCCTAAAACTCGAAAAGACCCTAAAAATCCTAAAAACCCTAAAACACCTCAAAATCCCTAAAAACCCTCAAATACCTAAAAAACCATAAAAATCCTAAAAACCCCCTATAACCCTAACAAACCCCTTGAAAACCATTAAAATCCCTAAAAACCTTAAAAAACCCTAATAACCCACTAAAAAATCTAAAAAACCTTAAAAATTCTAAAAATGTTAAAAAACTCTAGAAAAGCTTAAAATCCCTAAAAACTCAAATAAACCATAAAAACCCAAAATACCCTAAAACTCTGAAAACCCTTAAAAACTGATGTTAGACGCATGTGGTGGCCCGATCTTCATAGCGTAAGGTGGAAGATAAAGGATGCAGTTAGTAGAAGTGGAAGATGATGGGTATGGATAGTGGATGCAAGTAGTTAATCAATACTATAAGGAGTGCAACCTACTACTCAGACAACACACTCAAGGGAGGGGTGTGATGACCAATTCACACAACAACACACTTGGGTTGAGGCATATAATTGGGGGATTTTTTTATCTTGGATCCCTAATCTAACTTGTATATTGACAAGGCAAGAATTCATAAGAGCAAGGGAAGAAATTAATGATCCTCACAATGGATATATCAAACTCATAGTGTTTCACTAATGAAAAATTGAATGATAATACAATTACATGGGGTGGCTATTTATAGACAAGGGGTGACATAAAAGGTCAAGGTCCTAATACCCTAAATTTAAAAATCCTATTCACAAATTGTCCCCTTAAATTCAAAAAGTTAAAGTCTAACAATTTATTTTTGGAAAATTAGCACATGTCTTTCCACCCATAGCCCACCAGATTTGACTTTGAATACCTAGATGACCATATTTGACTTTGGTGTCCAAATATGTCATTCTAGAATTATCCATGTGGGAAAGGACTCCAAAATTCGTACAACCATGTGGGCCAAGATTTAAGCATCGTGTTTAGGATTGAATAAGTGAGATAATAGGCCCATTTTCTCCATACATTCAAGGCGAGATCCATTGGTCCTTTAATGATGTGAAATGGAAAACCATTATAGAATTCAACCTCTTTAATCTCCCTCACATCATTGGGCCTTGAAAATCCAACTCCTCCACCTCAATGATCGAATCAGTGCCTTCAACATGGTTCTTATTATCCCCTCCCCCCTCTTGAAAAGGATTCATCCTTAAATATTCATCCTCTACACCCAAAAAAGAAGAAAGATCAGAAACATTGAAATTTCTATTTACCCCATAATCACCTGGAAGAGCTATCTTGTAATCATTGTTGTTAATATTCTCAAGCACTCAGAAAGGTCTGTCTTCTCAAGGAATGAGTCTTGATTTTTTCTTGTCAGGAAATCTTTTCTTCTGTATATGAATCTAGACTAAGTCACCAGATTCAAGAAACACTTTCTTACAACCCTTGTTTTCATGATCAAAATATTTATGGGTCATCCGCTCAAAATGTTTCCTTGAATTTTCATAGAGTTGATTGATGAATAATGGATTCCCTTCCACATCCATATTAGTTTCTTACTGTAAATTCAAAGGAAATAGATCAATAAGGGAAAAAGGTTAATGCCATAAACAATTTAAAATGGAGAAAATTGATTTGAGGAATGCTTGGACCTGTTATATGCTAATTCAACATGTGGAAGACACACCTCCCAATTCTTAATATTATTCTTGAAAATTATTCGTAGAAGGGATCTATTCACCACCTCCATTTTCCCATCTATTTGTGGATGAAATGTAATGGAAACTAGTAACTTTGTATCCAATTTTCTCTACACGTTCTTCTAAAAGTGACTGAGGAATTTTGTATCTCGATCTAACACAATATCCCTTGGCATTCCATGGAGTTTGATTACTTCCTAAAATAAAAGTGTTGCAATGGTAGTGGAATCATCTATTTTTTAACAAGTAATAAAATGTTACATTTTAACAAGATTATACACTACAAAAAAAATGTAATCTCTCCCCCTCTTGGTCCTTGGTAACCCCATAATAAATTCCATTGATATTTCCTCCCAAGGGGTGTTGGGGATTGGGAGAGGAAGATGTAATCTATGTGGGTTCAGTTTTGATTTGGATTTATGGTAGAAAATTCTCTTTCCCACAAAATTTTCAACATATCTAGATATCCTAGTCAAATAAAAATGCTCACTAAGAACGCTTACATTTTTTACAACACCAAAATGTCCCATTAACCCACTGGAATGTGACTCCTTTAGTAAAAGTAAATGGATAGATAAATTAGGAATTCAAATCTTATCAATCTAAAATAATAATCCATCATGTAAATAGAACTTTTCCTCGTTAAATCTAGTTTTACAATGACCATAAGGTTCACCAAAATCTCTATCATGGGCATACAAATATTTAATGTATTCCAAACCAAGGATTTTAGAATCTAGAAAAGAAAAAAGAGAATATATACATGAAATTGAATCATCCATAATATTTTATTTATTATTTTTATGCTTGATGACATATGGAAATGATTCAATGAATTCTATCCATCTAGCATGTCTCTTATTTAGTTTATGCTAGATCCTAAGGTATGTAAAATCCTCATGATCAAAATGGATCAAAAATTACTTTGGATGAAGATAATTTTTCCATGTTTCTAGTACTCTAAAAAATGTGTAAAACTCTTTATCATATGTATCATAGTTTAGAGTTTGTCCATTTAACTTATCACTAAAGAAAGTAGAAGGCTTACCTACTTACAAGAGTACTCCTCCTATGTAAATTCTTCTTACATCACATTCAATTGAAAATGTATTACCAAAGTCCAGAATTACAAGTAGAGGGGCATGGGTGATTTTATCTTTAAGAGCATGTAAGGCCCTCTATTGATTTCCCCCCACTTTAATGGAACATTCTTCTTTGTCAACTCATTTAACGACATTCTAGTGTGCTGAATTCCTTCACGAATCTCCTGTAAAAACTAGCAAGTCCAAGGAAACTTCTTACCTATCCAATAGAGGTGGAAGTTGGCCACTCATAAATGGATTTGATCTTATCAATATCTATTTAAAATACATCACCACTTACAAAAAATCCAAGAAAAATAATATTATCATGGAAAAATTCACATTTATTAATGTTTCCAACCATGTTTTACTTCCTTGACACCTCTATTACTTTTCTTAAGTGATCCACATGTTCATGAAAAGTCCTAATATATACCAAAATATAATCAAAGTAAACAACCAAAATTTTTACAATATATTCATGTAATACATGATTCATTAAACTCTTAAATATTCTAGGTGAATTGGTGATACCAAAGGGCATGACTAACCATTCATAGAGTCCATGTATTGTCTTAAATACCATTTTACACTCATATCTTTCTTTCATCCTAATTTATTGGTAGACACTTCTTAAATCAATTTTTGAGAAAATAGTAGATCCATTTTACTCATATAGCATGTCATCCAACCTAGGGATAGGATGAAGATACCTAACCGTGATGTTATTAATGGATCTGCAGTTAATGCACATTCTCTATGTTTCATCCTTCTTGGGCACCAGAAGCACTAGTAGAGCATGGGGACTAAGGATCTTTATGATATAGCCCAATCAAAAAAATACAAGAATTTCCTTTGAATTTATTTTTGTCTCCTCCAAGTTGGTTTGATATGAAGGGTTGTTCGGTAGTGATTCTCCAAGTATGAGTTCAATTTGATGCTCAATACCTGTAATGGGTTTCAAACCCAGTGGAACCTCTTCTGAAAATACATCATCATACTCTTGTAACAAGGACTCAACAACATTTGTAAAATAGGGTAAGTCATTAGTATTTAGAAACACCTATTTGTACATGATTACTAGAAGGTTTTTTTGTGAAAACAAGGCTTCCTTTACCTCACTCTTTTTTCCAGCATCACACTTTTCTCTTCTCTCAAATTCTTTTTCCGTCTTGATTTTTCTTTTCTATCTATTTCTTTTCCTTTTTAATTTTCTCTTTTCCCTCATTCTATCCCATTTCATTTTCACTATTTTTCTCTTCATCACTCATTTTTTTATTCTCTCTAAAAATGTGATCTTCTAATTTTTTGGGGGGATATGGGGTTGAGGGTTATAAGTTCCCCTCAGAGTACAAAAGAGTAACGATTCAAGAACCCATCATGAGTAACACATTGATCATACTACCATGGTTGTCTAACAACAAATGTAAAGCCTTAATAGGAACAACATTTCACAAAACCTCACCATTATACTTGTTGATGGTTAAAATACCCCCACTTTCTCGGTGACATTCAACTACCCATAATGATTCAACCACTGAAGTCGGTGCAGATGTTGGCACCACAAAGTCAGGAGTCCAAAATTCTCCACCAACTCAGTTCTCACCAAATTTCTATAAATCCCCCCATCAATTATAACACTACATACCTTCCCATTGACCTTGCATTGTGTATGGAAAATTTTCTCTCACTGCTCCTTCTCTTGAGTGGTCATTTTTCACTTAAAACTCTCATAGTTAAAATAATCTCACCATCTTCCACAAATTATCCATTAGTAATTTCTAGAGATTCCTCCTCTTATGAGCTCTCTCCATCAGTCTCCCACTCTCCATACTTGTTTGTGGTCATGGTGCACCGGTTTGGGAATTCACTTGCAATGTCACCCCTTCATTGACATTTGAAACATTGAATATTCTGATTCCTTGTTTGGTTAGCCTAAATTGTAGGTTTCTTATGTGGAATAATTACATTGTCACTTTTTTGATTAACCAAATCTTTTTGATTTAATGATTCACCAATCTCCTTCCTCAAATTTATCTATAGAGTGAAAGGGGTAGTGGGTTTCCTCATGTTTCTACTCCTTTTTATTAGTTGCTCGAACTTGATGGCTTGGTGGATCATATCTTGTATATCCACATGGTGTTACACCTTCACTTGATCGGAAATCTCCTGATTGAGACATGTAAAAACTTTATATGGTTTCCTTCGGATCCTTCTCAATGTTTTCTTGAATAATGGAAATTCTTATCTCTTTGTATTAATCTTCTACACTATTAATCCTTTCATCGAGGAACTAATGTTTGTTGTGGAGATATCTATGGTATTTTGAGGGAACAAACAAAATTTGCATGGAAAACTTCATGTCATCCCAAGTGTTGATGGGATATCCTCTATATCCAGCCATCTACTTTTGCATTTGATCCCACCAAATTAAAGCATAATCAGAAAATGAAAGAGAATAAAGTTTGACCTTTTTCTATTTTGAATATACATGGCATGAAAACACATTCTTGATATGCATATCCCACTTAAAGTATACTTTCATATCACTTTTACCTTGAAATGAAGGGACCTTCACCTTGACCCTGCCAAGTAGTTCATCATCATGTGGTCTCCTTTAGAATCTTCTCGGTTGTTGGTACAACCTCCTCCTTTGTGGGACATACTCAAAATCACCATCAATGTTTTACATATCCTCTTACATAACGTAGGGTTGATGTGGTGTTAGAGTGTTCCATGGATTATCATGGATCATCCTTGGCCTTGGTTGATTCTCTCGGATTTCAATCCTCTTATGTAGCACCTCGAACTTCCTATTAAGAATCTTTTCGAAATGGCTCACCAATGATTGAATTTGGAGTGGTGTAGCTTCGAGTGCTGGAGATCTACTTTGAATTAATTCATCACTAGCATGGTCATTTATCTTCCCATGATCTTCTTCCATGATATGTAACCCAAATATAAACACACACAAGGAGAAACAAACACAATGACACACACACACACACAAGATATAAACAATTGCACACACAAGATGTACACACTTGCACACACAAGATGTACACACTCATGCACACAAGATATACACACTCATGTACCCAAGAATACACACTTATACACATAAGATATACACACTTAAGAACACATGGATAAGAATTCATGAGTTTTTTTCCTTATTTCTCTCCACTCAACACTCAATTAAAATCCCAAGCTATTATGAAATTTTATACCTTGTTTAGGGTGATCACATGCCACCAATCCTTCAAAAATCATGATACAGTGATGAAGTAAAAAAATTATGGAGAAAATGATGTATGGAAATCGAAAGATATAATAATGTAAAGTATGAATAAGAAGTAATTGTATTAATTTTTTTCAAATCTCCCCAAAAATTGTTGTGCTTAGAGTTTTAAAGCACAAGATAACGAACAAAGAGTAAGGAATTTTTTTTTGAAATCACTCAAAGAAAGGATGTGTGAATATGGATGAATAATTGAATAAATGTAAAAATACTTTAATCTTGCACAACATAGGCCAATTTTAGAGGTTTTAAAAAATAGTTTGTTTTGTTTTTTTGAATGGGTGGATAATAAGGAAATATGAGAAGGGTAATGGATATCTAGGATAAAAGAAAGGGTGATATATTACTACTGTGTTAATCAATGCTCTGATACCAATTGATGCAAGATTCTTGGGGTGGCTCAATCTTCATGATGTCCGGCGATAAAAGATGGATGCGGTTCGAAGCTAAGTGGGAGATGATGGATATGGATAGTGGAAGCAAGTAGTCAATCAAAGATATAAGGATCACAACCAACTAATTAGACAATACACTCAAGGGAGGGTTGTGATAGCCAATCCACACAACAACACACTTAGGCTGAGACATAGAATTGGGGGCTTTGTAATCTTGGATCAAAAATCTAACTTTTAGATTGAAAATGCAAGAATACACAAGAGAAAGGGAAGAAAGTAATGATCCTCATAATGGAGAGAATAAACTCGTAGAGTTTCACTAATGTAAAATTGAATGAGAATACAATTACATGGGGTGGATATTTATAGCCTAGGGGTGACATAAAAGGTCAAGGTCCAAATACCCTAAATTCATAAATCATATTCCTACCTTATCCCCTTAAATTCAAAATGTTAAAGTCTAACAATGACTTTTTGGAAAAGTAGAACACGTCTTTCCACCCATAGCCCACCAGATTTGACTTTGAGTACCTAACCCACCTAATTTAACTTTGGTGTCTAAATATTCTATTCTAGAATTATCTATGTGGGAAAGGATTACAAAATTCATGCATGTAATGACAAGAAAATTCTCATTGGCTTGAGATTACAAAAAGTCATTACTAGGCCTTAAGCGATATCCCCAAGATGCCAAAGGCTGGAAATAAATGCCGAAGGGTTTCAAATACAAGTGGGGGATGATTTAACCATTAAGAAATAAACCAATAAACCTACCAACCACAACCAAACATTCACTATATGATGCATGAACGAATGAAAGACAACAAAAAAACTTCATGTATCTCAAAACAACATCAAAGTAAGCAACAATGGAAGAATTACCAAGTATCAAAGTATATAACGGATAAACTACACAAGACTCTCCAAAGACCTCCAGACTCCATGCTCCACAATCTCCATGATCTACAATCTCTAAAAGGCCCAAACATCATGAGGTAGTTCTAAACGTGTGTGAAACATTACCTTTTCCCTTGACCTGGAAGATAGCATTTTCAAAAGCACCAAAGTGCCAAAGCAGGGGTGAGTATAAAACTCATTAGTTTTCCCCCAATGACTTCCCTAATCACGAAACTGGGATAGAAGAGTTAGAAACCATTATATAAAACATTTTATATAAATCAATTTCTCAAAAACATTTTATAACTAAATATAAACAAGTTTCCAAAACCATTCATTACTGAAATCAAACAAGTGTAATTGAAAACAATTTTCCCAGCAAGATATTTTTCCAAAAAAATAACTAAACCATTTCACAATATCCCTTTCTTGGCATACCCAACCATTCCTAAAACACATCAAACCAACCATGCATGCTACGTTATGACAGTTCCATACTCATGAGTGGTTTCTCATCGATCTAACAAGTTATCACAAGGTAATTGTTTCCCCATGTGCCATTAACCCTTTGGAATCGAGCACAAGGTCATATTTCAACCAATCCCTATGTATGCAATTCCCATGTACCATTAAACCTTTGGCACCGAGAACAAGGCAATATTTCAACCAAGCCCCATATATACAACATGGACACACACCAAATATGCCCAATGATCAAGCTAAAACAAACCTTTAAATAAAAACATCTTTTTATTGAAATCCATTTCTGTCAAAACCATTTCAAGGACAAACCATTTCAATTCGAAACCATGTCAATAAAACTCAATTTTTATTGAAAACCATTTATATTGAAAACCCCTTTTTCTTAAACCATTTAGCAATTCCAGAAAATCCATAATTTAAAATCACTATTTTAAATTCATGATACTAAACCCCCTATGCACAACCATTCACCAAGATCATGCAATTTCACAAAAACCATAAATCATCACTAATGAGGATTTTTCCATGCATTTCCAAATCAATAAACCAATTTGAAACTAATACAATGAATTCTAGAAAGATGGTATGAGAGTGAATCCACCTACCTCTACGTTTTTTATGAAAATTTGACAACAGACGAAGAACGCACAAGAAAACGGGTCGATTCTCCAAGAATGACCTTAGTTATCTTATCCTAGCAAGATGACGACTAAAAATGGAATTATTTGGCATCCAAAAACGTATATCTACCCACTATAGGTTCAGATATGAGAAATAATGGATATCAGAGAAGTATATCTAAGCAGATCTAAGAAAATTTGACAAATCAAGAAAGAATGGTGACATACCTCAAGAATCGGACTTGAAATCACCAAGGGAAGGCTCTAGTTTGGCTCCAACTCGTGTGGGGAGGGTTCTCCATACTTCTAGGGAGAGTAATCTCTAAATAGGGATGTTTTTAAGTTAAAAATAAATATATAGAGAAAAAACGTGTATGCTCCTAGAAAATAGGATTTAGATTTGACCTCTATGCAAGGTTTGACCACACGGTTTGGACCAACCATGTATGGATCGTGCGACCTTCCTTTTGGACCCAATACTCACTAAAAAAACCCCAAACTCTCCCATCCTTAAACTTTACACTTTTATGGAAACACATTTTTATGGAAACATCCTCCTCTATGGAAACAAACCACTTTATGGAAACACCCCACTTTATGGAAACACTCCACTTTATAGAAACAACCAACTTTATGAAAACACCCCAATTTATGGAAAAATACAATTTATGGAAACACACCACTTTATGGAAACAACCCACTTTATGGAAACAATAAACATTATAGAAACAACCCACTTTATGGAAACTCTCTATATTATGGAAACTCTTTATTTTATGGAAACTCTCTATTTTATGAAAACTCCCTATTTTATGGAAAATCTCTATTTTATGGAAACTCTTTATTTTATGGAAACAAAATAAAAGACACACCATTAAAAAAACATGAATAAAGGGGTCATGTACCCGAAACTGGGGGTACTACATTCTCCCCACTATTGGTCTTTCCATCCTCAGAAAGTAGAAAACCATTTCTAGCCAAAAAGAGTTCCGTCCACTGCTCTTTAATTTACTTATCACGTTCCCAAGTCTCTTCCTGAACCTGAACATGTTTCCATAAAACCCTCACTAGGCCGATGATTTTCCTACACAAGACATTCTCCTTTCTATCCACAATCCGTACCAGGATATATACTAATGAAGCATCCAGTTCTAGTTCTATGTGATCCCATATGATCACATGGTCAGGATTAGGGTGATACTTCATCAATTGAGATACGTGGAACACATTATACTTTGAGATAAACCATGGTGGTAATTCCAACCAATATTCCACCTCTCCAAACTGTTCTAGTATCTCGAAAGGGCCAATGTATCTAGGAGATAACTTGACCTGCTTCCTGAAACAATGATGTCCAAGCCTTGGAGAGATCCTCAAGAAGACATGATCACCCACAGTGAATGACAACGGTCTTCGACGGTAATCTACATAGGATTTGTGAAGACTCTGATCCATCTCTTTCCTCTTTCTAATCAACTGGATCTTCTCTATTGTTTCTTGGATAAGGCTTGGCCGGACTAGTGAAGTTTTTCCTGTTTCCACCCAGCATAGTGGAGAACGATAAGGATGCCCATACAATGCTTCAAACAGAGCCATGTGTATCGAGGAATGATAGCTATTATTGTATGAGAACTCCACTAAGGTTATGTTCTCCTCCCATGAGCCACAAAAATCCATTACACAATCCCACAACATGTCTTCCAACATTTGTATCATCCAATCAGATTTTCCATCGGTCTGAGGATGATACACCGTGCTCATAGTCAACTAAGTCCCAAGGGATTGCTGTAAGGATTTCCAGAAACAAGACATGAACCTTGGATCTCTATCTAAGACTATTGAAACTGGTACACAATGCCTCTTTACCACTTCTCGAATATATATTTTTGAAATATCATCTGCCGTATGAGTTTCATGAATAGGGATGAAATGGGCCGACTTGGTTAGATGATCCACTATCACCCAAATGGCATCATGTTTCTAGAACATTCATAGAAGACCTGTAACAAAATACATTTCTATCTGATCCCATTTCCACACTGGGATGGGAAAATATTATAACATACTAGCTAGTATCTGATGCTCTGCTTTAACCTGCTGACAAGTTAAGCACCTCAAGACGAACTCATTCACCTTCCTTTTCATGCCGCTCCACCAAAACTGCACCTTTAACACCTTATGAATATTTTGTTTACTTGTATGTACAACCCATATTCAATGGTGGTAAGCATGAAGGATTTGTTCCTGACAAACCATAGGTACAACCATCCGATCTCTGAAACACAAAACTGAACCCCCATCAAGTTTCCAGCCCTCAATGGTCTCCCCACCATTGAGTTTTAAACTTAAAACCTAGCATTCTACATTAGATGTTTGTGCCTATTTAATCATTTTTAATAAATTAAGAACAAGATTAGCTAAAAATAAAACTTTAACATCACCTCGGTCTTCACATTCCACATGCATGTCATCAAAGACCTATATTAACTACCATTCATCCGAAGATTCTTTCGCCAACTGAGCATATGACTTTCTACTCAATGCATCCACCACTGAATTTCCTTTCCTGGTGTGTACATAAAGTCAAATTCAAACATTTGGAGATACTCCATACATCTCCTTTGACTCATATTCAAATATCGTTGTGAGAAAATGTGTTTCAAGCTTTTATGATTTGTAAACACGGTAAATTTCTCACCAAAGAGATAATGTCTCCATGTTTTCAAATCATGGACGACTACAATTAACTCCAAATCATGTGTTGGGTAATTATTCTCATGCACCCTCAACTTCCTTGATCCATAAGCAACCACATGATCTCTTTTCATGATAACACAACCCAACCCTGATTTTGAAGCATCAAAATACAGCATATACCCCTGTCCTTATTCTGGAAAGATCAAGATAGGTGCTGACGTAAGCTGAAATTTCAGTTCCTGGAAAGACTTCTAACATTCCTCTATCCATTGTAATGGAGAATTCTTCTTTGTCAGATCTATCATTGGTAAACCTAGTCATGAGAAATCACGCACAAAGCTTCAGTAGTAACCAGCTAGACCAAGAAAACTTTGTATATCGAAAACATTCTTCAGTGGTTTCCAAGAGATAGCAGCTTCTATCTTTTTAAGATCAAAAGAAACGACTTTCTCATAAATGAAATGGCCAAGAAAATGTACTTCCTGTATCCAAAAATCACACTTTGATAATTTGGCATACAAACGATGATCTCTCAAGATTTGTAACACTATTTATAGGTTCACCTCATGGTCAACCCTTGTCTTTGAATAGACCAAAATGTCTTCCATAAAGACCATGAAAAAAGAATCCAAATATTGTTGAAATATTCGATTCATCAATGCCATGAAGACTGTTGGTGCATTTGTTAGACCGAAAGGCATGACTACATATTCATAGTGTCCATATATTCTTCTGAAAGTTGTCTTCGGAATATCCTCCTTTCAAACTCACAATTGGTGATTTCCTGATCGCAATTCAATCTTGGAGATCCACTGATCTCCCCTTAATTGATTGAATATATCATCAATGCGTGGAAGTGGATATATTCTCTTTATCACAACTTGGTTAAACTTATGATAATCAACACACAATCGAATAGTTCCATATGCATTCTTCACGAACAAACCCGGTGTTGCCCACAAAGACTTACTTGGTCGAATGAAACCCTTGCTTTCCAACTCCTATAACTTCACTTTCAACTCCCACAACTCTGTTGGTGTCATCCTATAATATAGAAAAGAAATATGACTGGTCCCCAAAAGGAGATCAATCGTAAACTCCACTTCCCTTAGAGTTGGTAACCCTGATAAGTTCTTGGGGAAGACATCTATAAACTGATCCACAACAGCCGGGAAACTATTTTACTTGATCTCTTCCATTGATTCCAAAGTCAACGCTGACAACTAGTAAGAGATCTTTCCCACTATTGGTGCCAACATGCTCTTTTCACCCTTCTTTACAATCCTCTCTCCTCTGAAGAGATGTTCTATGTAGTCCTCAGTCATGAAACTAATTTTTTCTCCTATAACAGTCAATTTGAGATTTGAATGTTGTCAACCAATCCATACCTAGGATTACGTCATAGATATCCATCTACAACATAGAGAAGTCCCATTTTAGCTTAGCTCCATCAACAGTTATAGAACATGCTCTACACACAAAGGCTTAACATTCTCTTTCACTGAGAGAAGTTTGAAGTTTCAAAACGGAAGGCATCATTATAAGTTTTAAACATAATGAATAGGTGCCCCACTTCCTATTCATATTGGTTCTAGAGTTCTCATCTCCTCTAGTGAAGACAACCATAGTTCCTCCACTTGGATTTTCAGCAGTTAAAAATATCATAAATGGAGTATCTGATTGCAGTCCCAATTCAATGGTTTAAAAAGCCTTAGTGATTCTTTGGACCAATTATTGGTTCACCTGTGGCTCGGGTGCAACAAAATTCTCAATAACCTCTTCTGAATAGTTTCTATGATGCCTATTGGGTTCCATTTTCTAAACCAATGACAAACTCCATCAATATCACTCTCTAGAAACTGATGTCTTAGCATTTCAAATTCTATCACATCAACTTCAAAAAATTGTTTTCTAAAAACAAACTTTTTCCCATGTTCATATATTTTTGAAAATACTTCACATGATTTTGAAAATTAAACCAAAATATAATAAGCATTCACCTTTTCAAAATCTTTCAATTAAAAACCAATTCCATACTTTTTCAAAAATTTACACTTTTTCTTCACAACATGAATCATTCCTCGAAATGATGTATGCACTCCTAGTGGGAAGTCATTCCTCTACAATGCATGTCATGCTCATCTCATTGGATAAACCCATGACAATGAGATTTGAAAATCCTAGAAGTGTTTACAAACACTTATTTACCCAACTCCTTGGTAACTTGAAGTTCAGTCTAAAAGGGTTAGCTATGTCCTTTTATGCTATAAATTTCAAGTTCGAACAATCCTACTCCTTCCTATGATTCCCACCCAAGGAATAGACAAGAAGGGATTTCATCTCCAAAACTAGGAATATAGATGACTACTTGTTAGGAAAGGATCGAATGCTCTGATACCATTTGTAATGAACCGCCAATTCTCATTGGCTTGACAGTACAATGAGTTATTATTAGGCCTTAAGAGACATCGCCAAGATGCCAATGGATAGAAATAAATAATGAAGGGTTTCACATACAAGTGATGGATGATTTACCATTTAAGAAATAAACCATTAAACCTATCAACTATAACCAAACATTCACTATATGATGCATGAACGAATGAAAGACAACTCAATAACTTCATGTATCTCAAAACCACATCAAAGTAAGCAACAATGGAAGAATAACCAAGTATCAAAGTACACAATGGATAAACTACTCAAGACTCTCCAAAGACCTCAAGAATCCATGATCCACAATCTCTGAACAGCCCAAAAATCATGAGGTAGTGCTAAACACGTGTGAAACATTACCTTTTTTCCATGACCCAGAAGATAGCATCTGCAAAAGCACCAAAGTGTCAAAGCAGGGGTGAGTATAAAACTCAATAGGTTTTCCCCAATGACTTCCCTAATCATGCCACTAGGATAGAAGAGTTAGACACATTTATATAAAAAATGGTTTATATAAAACAATTTCTCAAAAACATTTTATAAAAAAATATAAACAAGTTTCCAAAACCATTCATTAGCAAAAGCATACAAGTGCAATTGAAACCAATTTTCCCAGAAAGATATTTTTCTAGAAAAATAACTAAACCATTTCACAATATCCCATTCTTGGCATAACCAACCATTCCTCAAACCCATGCAACCAACCATGTGTGATACGTTATGACAATTCCATACTCATAAGTGGTTTCTCACCGATCTACCAAGTCGTCACAAGGTAATTGTTTCCCAGGCGCCATTAACCCTTTGGCACCGAGCATAAGGTCATATTTCAAATAAGCCCCATGTATGAAATTCCCACGTTCCATTAAACCTTTGGCACCAAGAACAAGGTCATATTTCAACCAAGACCCTTATATGAAACATGAACACACACTACATATGCCCAACGATTAAGCCAAAACAAACCTTTCAATAAAAACACATTTTTATTGAATACCACTTCCGTCAAAACCATATCAATGCTAAACCATTTCAATTACAAACCATTTCAATAAAAATCCATTTTTATTGGAAACAATTTCTACTGAAAACTTATGTTTCATAAAACATTTAACAATTCCAGAAAATCTATGATTTAAAATCATCATTTTAAATTCATGAAACTAAAGCCCCTTTGCACAACTACTCACCAAGGTCACGCAATTTCACAAAAACCATAAATCGTCACTAATGAAGATTTTCCATGCATTTCACAATAAATAAACCAATTTGAAACTAAGACAATAAGTTCTAGAAAGAGGATATGAGAGTGAATCTACATACCTCAAAGGTTTTGATGAAACACTGACAACAGATGAAGAACGCACAAGAAAGTGGGTCGATTCTCCAAGAACGACCTTAGTTCTCTTATACTAGCAAGATCATGACTCAACATTGAATTATTTGGAATCAAATAACGTAGATCTACCCACTATAGGTTCAGATCTAAGAAATAATGGAGATAGGAGAAGTACATCTAAGCAGATCTAAGAAAACGTGACAAATCAGGAAAGAATGGTGACATACCTCAAGAATCGGACTTGAAATCACAAAGGGAAGGCTCTAGGATGGATCCAACTCGTGTGGGGAGGGTTATACAACCTTTTAGGGAGATTAATATCGAAATAGGGGCGTTTTGAAGCCAAAACAAAATATATAGAGAAAAAATGAGTAAGCTCCTAGAAAATAGGATCTAGATTTGACCTCTGCGCAAGGTTTGACCACACGGTTTGGGCCAACCGTGCATGGATCGGGCGACCTCCCTTTTAGTTCCAATACTCATTATAAAACCCCCAAACTCTCCCATCCTTCACCTTTACCATTTTTATGGAAACAAATTTTTTATGGAAACATCCTCCTCTATGGAAACACCCCACTTTATGGAAACACCCCACTTTATGGAAACACCCCACTTTATGGAAACACCCCAATTTATGGAAACACCCCAATTTATGGAAACACCCCACTTTATGGAAACACCCCACTTTATGGAAACAACCCACTTTATGGAAACACCCAACTTTATGGAATCAACCCACTTTATGGAAACAACCAACATTATGGAAACAACCCACTTTATGAAAACTCTCTATATTATGGAAACTCTCTATTTTATGGAAACTCTCTATTTTGTGGAAACTCCCTATTTTATGGAAAATCTCTATTTTATGGAAACTCCCTATTTTATGGAAACAGGATCAAAGACACACCATTTAAAAAAAATGAGGAAAGAGGTTATGTACCCGAAACTGGGGTTACTAAAGTGCAACCATGTGGTCCATGCTTTAAACACCATGTTTGGGCCTGAATAAGTGAGATAATAGGCCTGTTTTTTTCATCCATGCTAGGTGATATCCATTGGACCTTTAATGAAGTGAGATGGGTTCCATTTATAGAATTCAACCTCTTTAATCTCACTCATATCATTAGGCCTTGCAAATCCAACACCTCCACCAGGGAAATTGACTTGGTGCCTTAAAAACCATAAAACCCTAAAAACCTTAAAAACCCTAAAAACACACTAAAACTCTAAAAATTGTTTAAACCCCTAAAAAATTTTAAAACTCTAAAAAACTCTAAAAACCCTTAAAAACCTTAAAAACTCAAAAAAAGACCCTAAAAACCCAAAATGAACCCGAAAAACCCTAAAACCCCCCAAAACCCCTGAAATCCCCTAAACCCCCTAAAAACCCCTAAAAACCCTAAAAACCCTAAAGACCATATAAATCCTAAAAAACCATAAAAATACATGAAAATGTAAAAAATAATAAAAACCCAAAAAACCCCAAAAAACCATAAAAACCACTAACCCCCTAAAAATGTTAAAAAACTCTAAAAAACCTTAAAACCCTAAAAACACAGAGAACCCTAAAAACCCCAAAAGAGCCGAAAAAAACTGAAAACCCCTAAAAACCCTAGAAAAACCCTAAAAATCTCAAAATACATAAAAACCATAAAAACCCTAAAACCAAAAAATTCCTAAAAACCTACTAAAAATCCATGAAAAACATAAAAAACCCCAAAACCTTGAAAAACCCCATAAAACCCATAAAACTCCACAAAAACCCTAAAAAACCACTAAAAACTATAAAGACCCTAACAACCCTAAAAAACCCTAAACACCATAAAATTTCTAAAAAACAACTAAAAGTCGAGGAATATGAAAAAACCCATAAAAACCCCTGAAAACCATAAAACCCCTAAAAACCTTAAAACCCTAAAAAATCCAAAAAAACCTTAAAAACCACTAAAAACTCTAAAAACCCTAAAATTGCCTAAAAAAGTAAAAAAAAAACTAAAAAAAACTAAAAAAAAACTTTAAACCCCTAAAAACATAAAAAACCCATAGAAACCAAAAATGACCTTAAAACCCCAAAAAACCAAAAAAACCCTAAAACACCTAAAAAACCAAAAACCCCTCAAAATCCAAAACCCCCTTAAAACCCCAATAACCTTAAAAAGCATAAAAATCCTAAAAAACCCCTAAAAATCCAGGAACACATAAAAAACCTGAAAAGCCGTGAAAAACCCTTGAAAACCATAAAAACTCCTAAAAACATTAAAAAACCCAAAAAACCCTTAAAAACCCAAAAAAACCTGAAACCATTAAAAACTCAAAAAACCCTTTAAACCCATAAAACATTTTAAAACTCTAAAAACCTTGAAAAAACTCAAAAACTCAAAAAACTCCTAAAACTCCAAAAGACCCTAAAAACCCTGAAAAAATTTATAAACCATAAAAACCCCTAAAAACCCCTAAAAACCCCTAAAAACCCTCAAAATCCCTAAAAAATCTAAAAAACCTTAAAAATCATAAAAATCCTAAAAATTCCATAAAAATCCCTGAAAACATAAAAAACCTTGAAAAAACCATGCAAACCATAAAACCCCTAAAAACATTAAAAATGCTAAAAACCCTAAAAACCCTTTTAAACAAAAAAACCCATTAAAACCCAAGAATACCCTAAAACCCCTAAAAAGCCTTGAAAGCCCCTAAAAATACCTAAAAACTACAAAAAGTCTAAAAACCATAAAACCCCCAAAATGTTAAAAACTATAAAAAACCTTAAAACCCTAAAAAATTAAAAAAGACCTAAAAAACCAAAAGACCCTAAAAAACCAAAAAAACTGAAGAAGCTAAAAAAACCCTCAAAATCCCTAAAAACCCTAAAAAACAATAAAAATCCTAAAAACTCCTAAAATCCATGAAAATGTAAAAAAAACCTAAAAAACCCTAAACCGCCCCTTAAAACCATAAAAACCCTGAACACCTTAAAAACCCTAAAAACTCATAAAAACCATAAAAACCCACTAAAACCCTAAATAACTCTAAAAACCCAAAAAAACCCCAAAAGACCCTAAAAACCTAGAAAACCCCTAAACCCCTTAAAAGTCCCTTAAAATTTTTAAACACACTCAAAATACCTAAAAACCATAAGAAACCCAAAAAATCATAAATATCCTAAAACCCCCTGAAAAATCGAGGAAAACCTAAAAAACCCTAAAAACCCCTAAAAACCCCTAAAAACCATAAAAGCCCATAAAAACCCTAAAACCCCATAAGAACCCTAAAAACCCACTAAAAACTCTAAAAACCCTTTTAAACCCTAAAAACTTTAAAAAACTCTAAAAACCTTAAAAAACCTAAAAAACTAAAGAAAAACCTAAAAACCCAAAAATACCTTAAAATCCCTAAAAAACCTAAAAACCCTTGAAAACCCTAAAACCCCTTATAATTCATAGAAAATCTAAAAACCCAAAAAACCGTAAAAATACTAAAAGCCGCTAAAAATCCATGAAAACGCAAAAAAACCCTAAAGCCTGAAAACCCCCTCAAAACATAAAACCCCTAAAAACCTTAAAAAACAATAAAAACCATAAAACTTATAAAACCACTAAAAACTCTAAGAACCCTTAAAACCCCTAAAAACATTTAAAAACCGTAAAAACCTTAAAAACCCTAAAAACTAAAAAAACCCTAAAAACTGAAAGAGACCCTAAAAACTATGAAAAACCCTTAAAACCCTAAAAGACTCTGAAAAAACATAAAAACCCTCAAAATAATTAAAAACCATAAAAATCATAAAAATCCAAAAAGACCCCCTACAAATCCATGAAAAAGTAAAAACCTCAAAAACCCTAAAACCCCTAAAAAACCCGTTAAAATCCATAAAAACATAAAAAACCCAAAAAACCCTGAAAAATACCTAAAAGCCATAAAACCTCTAAAAACTTTTAAAAACCCTAAAAACCCTAAACCCCCAAAAAAACCACTAAAAACTCATAAATCACTTAAAACCAATAAAAACATTAGAAAACTATAAAAACTCTTAAAACCCTAAAAAACTAAGAAAAAACCTAAAACCCTAAAAGAACCTATAAACCCTATAAAACCACAAAACCCCTAAAACCCCATAAAAACATCAATATCCCTTAAAAATCATAAAAATAACCCCCCCTAAAATTACATGAAAATGTAAAAATCTCTAAAAACACCTGAAAACCATAAAAACACATAAAAACCGTAAAAAATTATAAAAACACATAAGATCCCTAAAAACCACTAAAAACTTTAAAACCCCATTAAACCCATAAAAAATTTTAAAAAAAATCTAAAAACCATTAAAAACTCAAAAAAACCCTAAAACCTAAAAAGACCCCAAAAAACTCTGAAAAGCACTAAAAACCCTAAAACCCCTAGAAAAATCCTAAATACTCTTAAATCCCTAAAAAACCTAAAAACCATAAAAATCATGAAACCCCCCTAAATATCCATAAAGACGTAAAACCCCCCAAAAAATCATGAAAACCCCTAAAAACCATAAAACCCCTAAAAACCATAAAAAAACCCTAAAACCCCATAAAAACCGTAAAAACCCACTAAAAACTCTAAAAATCCTTTAAACCCCTAAAAACTTTTAAAAAATCTATAAAAACACAATACCATAAAAAATTCAAAAAAACCCCTAAAAACCCAAAAAGACCCCAAAAACCCTTAAAACCCTAAAAAACCTAAAAACACTGAAAAAAACCCAAAACCCCTCAAAATCCCTAAAAACCCTAAAAAACCCTAAAAATCATAAAAATCCAAAAAAACTCCTAAAAATCCATTAAACCATAAAAAACCAAGAAAAACATGAAAAACCCTTGAAAACCATAAAACCCCCTAAATTTTTTAAAAAACCCTAAAATTCCATAAAATCCCTAAAAAACACTAATAACACCAAAATCCCTTTAAACACCAAATTTTTTTTAAATAATCTAAAAACCCTTAAAACCCCTAAAAACTAAAAACAAAACAAAAAAACCCAACCCCCCCCCCCCACCTAAAAAACTAGAAAAACCCTTTAAACCCCTAAAAGACCCTAAAACCCCTAAAAACCCCTAAAAACACTAAACAATCCAAAACAATCAATCCGTAAAAACTATAAACATTCAGGTCAAAAAAAACTCTAAACCCTAAACCACTAAAATGCTTAACCCTTATCCCAAATAACACCTAAAACCTAGACCCAAAAAACCTAAAACCTCAGTCAAAAGAAAACCTAAACCCTCATCCCTAAAAAACCACAAATGTTCATCCCCAAGAAACCCTAAATCCTGAACCTGAAAAACCCACAAACCTCAGCCCCAAAAACCCCTAAACACTCAGACTCTAAAAACCCTAATCTCTCACCCCCCAAAAAACTTAAACCCTTATCCCCAAAAAACCCTCAACCTTGATCCCCAAACAACCTCTGAGCCTTAATCCCAATAAACCCTATACAATCAGCTCCATAAAAACCTAAAACCCTCAATCCCAAAAACCCTAAACCCTAAACCCTAGAAAACCCTAAACCCTCAGCCCCAAAAAACCCTAAATCCTAATATAGAAAGAACCCTAAACTCTCAATCCCAAAAAACCCAAAACTGACTTCCCTAAAAAACCCTAAACCCCCAGCCATAAAATATTATAAACCCTGAGAACCAAAAAACCCTAAACCCTTATCCCCCTAAAACCTTAAACCCATATCCCAAAAAAGACCTAATCAATCAGCCTTAAACAACCCTAAACCCTTAGCCTGAATAAACCTTAAACCCCCATACCCCAAAACCTAAAACCTTTAACATCAAAAAACCCTAAACCCTCTGCCCCAAAAAACCCTAAACCCACTTCCCCAAACAAATCAAATCTTTATTTCTCAAAAATCCTTAAACCCTCATCCCCCAAACATAGTAAACTCACATCCCCAAAAAACCCTAATCACTCATCCCAAAATTCCATAAACCCTCAGCCCCCAAAAAACATAAAATCTCATCCTCCCAGAATAATAAAACCTAATCCCCAAAACCCTAAACCCTAAAGCCGAAGAAACCTTAAACCCTCAGCCCTAAACCCCCATAAACCCAAATCCCCAAAAAAATCCTAAACCCTCATCCCCAAAACCCCCTAGAAATTCAGCCCAAAAACTCAAAACACTCATCCCCAAAATATCTTAAACCCTCAACCCCAAAAAACCCAAAAACTTTAGTCCTAAAAAACCATAAACCCTTAGCCCCCAAAACACCTAAACACTCAGCCCTAAAATACACTAAAACCTCATCTCTAAAAAACATAAACCCTAAAAATAAAAAAAACCTAAAACCCCAACCCCAAAAAACAAAAAACCCTTAGTCCCAAAAAAAACAAAAACCATCAACCCCCCAAAACCCCAAACATCATCCATCAAAAACTATAAAACCTCATCCCCAAAAAATCCTAAACATTTAGCCCCAAAAAACATGATACTAGTAACCATAAAGAAACCCTAAACCCTCATCACCAAAAAATCCTAAACCATCATCCCCAAAAATCCCAAAACCCTTAACCCCAAAAAAACCTATACCATCATCCCAAAAAAAACCTAACCCCTAGACCAAAAAAAGATAAACCCCCAGCCCCAAAAAAGATGAGACCCTCAACCCCAAAAAACATGACACCCTTAGCCCTAAAAAACTTAAAACCCTCATCCTAAAAAAATTCTAAAGCCTCGGCCCCAAAAAACCCTAACCCCTAAACCCCCAAAAAATAAACCCTCATCCCCAAAAAACCCCAATCCATTAACCTAAGAAAATCCATAAACCCTCATCCCCAAAAAATACTAAACACTAACCACAAAAAACCCTAAACCATCTACCCTAAAAGACACTATATGCTCATCCCCAAAAAACCCTAAACCCTAAGCCCCAAAAAACCCAAAACCCACATCCAAAAAAAAAACTAAACCCTCAACCCCAAAAAACCCTAAACCCTCATCTCCAAAATAAACCCTAAACCCTAATCCAAAAAAAATACTAAACCCTAATCCCATAAAAACCTAAAAACCTTAACCATTATCCAAAAAAAATACTAAACCCTCATCCCCAAAAAACCTTAAACCTAACCCCCTAAAAACCCAAAACCCCCAACCCCAAAAAACCCTATACCCCAGTATTGAGAAATCATAAACCCCTACCCCAAAACAAAACTAAACACTCAGAAAAAAACCCTAAATCCTAAACCCAAAAAAACCCTGAACCCTCATCCCCAAAAACCCCTATACCCTCATCCCCAAAAAACCCAAAACCCCATCCTCAAAAATTAAACACCCCATGTTTTTATGGACCTTTTTTATTGAATAGATTAAATTTATGTCTTTCAATGCGCTAATTCAAACATTCCTTTCACACAACACTAAATTGGAATAGATTACATGAAACCAACTCGACGTATGATACACAGAACATTGACCCGACATATGTTACATGCAACACCAACTTGGCGTACATTACACACAACACTAATGTTTCTACAAAACATCATTTTACTGTTATAATTATTTAAATGAGATTATTATAACCTAGTCATTAGAATTAGTTATATGAATAGTAATAAATACTTTTCAATTTTTTTTTAAATTTTTTATATAAATAAAACATATTGATTATGAAATATTTTTTTTGGGTAAAGTCCTTATTTGTTTTAAAATACAATTTTCTCAAATGAACTGCTTTTAGTGTCCTTACATGAAAAATAATAAAATTAATTTTAGAAACATTTAGGAATTTAATTTTATAAAATAAACTTCATTTTTGAATTTATAATTTCTAAATTATCATAGGTAATGTTTTTTGGATTTTTCTGAGAAACTTCATTTTTGGATAAATAGTGAAAAATACCATATTTTAATTCAAAATTTATTTTTCATATAATTTATTTATAAGGTTAAATTATATTTTTAATTTGGTTTAAAAGATTAATCAGATAATATTTTTATCAATCATCCTAATTTTGGTCATTTTAATACATTTCACTTTGAAATTTAATATAAAAAGATAACAAACTTTTGATCATTTTTACTTTAAAAACCCGTAGTGTTGCCCGTCAATGTGATTTTTTTTAAATTAATTTCTACCAATTATGTGATTATAAATTGGAAATATTGATTCCATATTGGGAATCAACATGATTTATATTTTATAATAATTTAAAATTAGTTTTTGACCAAAAAATATTAGTGGAAGTGATTAAACTTAATTACAACGATTAAGGTTAAATTAAGCTTAACAAGGTACTAAACCATAACCTTAAGGCCCAAAACGACCTATAAAATTATCCAAAATCCAATTTATGGACATATTTGGACCCTATACTCTATTTTATCTACTTTTTATTTTTATTGGGTCCACTTTCAAGATGAAAAATTTGGGTGAAATTCTCTCTTCAAATATTTACAAGAGTGCCACTCCTTCATTAAAAAAGGCCACCACATCTCCCTCTTATTAAAACCTCTAAAAACACTTAGGTTTGGAAAATAGTTTTCCAATAAAATTAAAAAAATTCCTCCCTTACTCCAAGAAGCCTATCCTTTGGCAGAAAGCAATCCAAGGAAACCTTTTGTCCCAAACCAAAAGGAGTTACCCGATTAAGAGGTAATGTCTTCTCTCAAGATCCTTTATTTTATTTTATTTATCCACCCATCCACTATATTTATTTAATTAATTTATAAAAATAAATGTATCTTAAATATACTAGTATGTTTTTATGCTAATTTTTATACCTACACTTACACGTACTTCCATTTAATGGGTAACAAACTTACTGTTTACATGCACGACGAATTACCGCCTCACTAAGTAATGATTATTCATTTTTTTCTTTACAATCTATCATGGTGGAAATTATGAAGGAAAATATTTTTATATATTTCATATATTATATTTATTATGTCTTCAAGCTTCTGTATTCCTTTTACAACACATATCCTTTTTAATTTCCATTTGGTGTAAAAATGATAATTTCATTTGAGGAAGTGTGGACTACCGCCCCTCAAAGAGATGTGATTCATTCACAGACTACATGGAATATGTTAATGATGGATTTAGTAAACTAATATGGTATATTTATATAATCATGATAATTTAATAATGATATATATACGGATATATACACATATGTCATTTACATACTTTCTTTCAATACGACAATAAAAACCGAAACAACGTTCATGCATATGTACGGCTTACCGTCTCTATGAACGGTGTATTCCATTTCATAATTATATATTATATAGATTATTATAATAAATTTATACTGAATATAAATGATATTTATACTGTGGTTTAAATTATATAATCATGATATAAGTTTAAGGAACAAAGATATAACAGATTAAGACACATGCGAAGAACAAAGCGGATATTACCCAAAGTGAAACCATAACATAGGATTGTTAACAAGAGGTTAATATAAAGTCATGATAAAACCATATAAATTATTATATAGATAATAATATGGTTCTTTAAAATATTTATAATAAATTTATATTTATTAAATTGGTGTTTTGAATAAGTACGGTGAGCTTCAAGACACCAGGTAAGAAGATTTCATCTCACATTTTATTTCTGTGAGATAATGCTTTATTCACCACCCATTCATTTTATGTGGTGTTTATAATTACCCTGAATTTATTAAATTATTATTATACTTAAATTTATGTTTATTTAAATATCTATTCTATTATCTTTATTTCATGGGATTTATGTTTCAAAAGTTACCAAATCAGTAAAATAGTTTTGTCTCAATTTTCCTTCTTTGAGACTCATGTTTTGTTATGAAGATTAATTCTTTTCAAGGTGTATATACTTCCATTTTACATGTTATATCATGAATATCCTTTTTATAATATTTTTAAGATTCAGGTAATTCCATTTTCTTACATGGATATTATGATCCCAAGTAACCAAGTGGTAACATTTTATTGAAACAATCTCATCACTTTTCAAGATTGTTAATGTTTATGATTCCTTTGATGAAATATTATGATAAATACCTCAGGAAAACACATGAATTTTCTTATCCTATGGTTATTAAACATATTCTCATGTACTATTACTATTTTCCACTCTTTGGTACTTAAGATAATGTTTTAATTAAAATATGACTGTCTCTCTCTTCAGTCGGAAATTTATTGTATTCAAAAACCATGTTTTCAAAAATGTTTTCAAAAGATATTTGAATACCATTTTCAAGGAAAAAGGATTTTAAAAATATTTTATTTTATTCAAAGAATCCTTTATAAGTTTTCAATTTTTTTCCAAAGAAATATAATTTTCAAAAGGTTTTATGTTTTAAAAAACATTTTCAAAGAAGAAAGTATATTTTCCTCAAGAAATATTTTTAAAAGATATTTAAAAATTATTTTTCATATAAGATAAAATACATTGGTGTTACTCATGAATTTTTGGGGAAATTACTCAATATTTACATTCATATTCTTTCTCTGAATTGATTTTTTATGGAATATGTTTATGAAACTCGTTTCTATTTCATAGGTTATATGATTTTAAAACTCACTTATTTTCATGGGTTAGGTTTATGATGAAATGATTATGAAACCTGTATTATTACACACATTATGATATGATTACATTTTTATAATACCCATTTAATTTCATGGGTTATGATATGATTTTTAATGATCTTGTGACACATGTATGTATAAATTCATTATGAGATGGGTGAGACCTATATCTCTCTCCAATGTAATGGGTAATGATTTATATCACATGAGATAGAATAAGACGGTCTTGGGAGTGAACCTTGACTACTAATATGGCCATGTAAGTGAACCATGACTACCAAGATGGTATGGGGAGTAAACCCATACTACCTAGATGTCCTTAGTAGCAATGAATTGGATAATATGGAAATCATATGATATGCTTATGTGTCTTCCACAGTTCCATGTATTATTACTATATTATGCTTTCATGGAATATGCTTTTTATTTCCTTACTATTCATGTATTATGAACTGCCAAGCCTTATTCCATGATTCATGTATATGATCTTTGATATGAATGTTATGATCTTCTATTTTCATTATCATGTTCTCATACCATTATGCTTAAGATTATTCTTACATACCTCCCTTGTTTACCCTTACTGAACATTTGAGCTCACCCCTTGTTATGTTTCCTTTCCCCAGGTCATAAAGATATGTATTATGTTTGATGAGTCTAAGAAGGGTTCTAGTCAAGAAGAACCTAGTGGGAGATGATGTATCTCAATTATGTATCAATGTTTATGTTTCCATGTTTCCAAAGGCACTAGAAAATTACAAACTTTGGGAGTCTATTTGTATAATGTAATAAGTATTATAAGAAAGTTATGTAATGTTAATGTATGTAAATGCTAGGCCTCTATATCTAGTATCAGAGAAATGGTTTCGTTAACCTTTGGAAGCTCATATGAGAAAACATTAGTGAGAAACCTAAGGACATGTCTAGGGATAAGTCTAAGGATAAGGAAAAGTATAGAAAAATGTCTTGGAATTTTTGTAAAGGATAAAGTGAGTGATTTCCTAGAAATAAATCTCTTTATAGATACTAAAAGTGGATGTGGCTCTGTCACAAATGTACCTAGGGGTAACAACTCCAACAAGATGTTTCAGGCCTGACTCGAGGTAATCTGGTACACAAAAACAGGCCATGATCCACACCTGGTTTGACACTCTTGAGGGATATTCTTTGGGAATTCACAAGATCTTCATAAACCATCATGAATTATTTAAATAGAAGTTTCCTATGAATAACCTAAGATAAACCTAGGTGTCCTAGATTAAGGAAGGTGTCATAACTTAGACATCATAAAAGTGACTTTTCATGATTATGTGGTTCTTTGATTTGATAATTGTTTCTCACTCTATGTTTTTTAGTTTTAGTCAATGGATGGAGCCCAAAGGAACTGCATTAATGGTGATTGCGACGGACAATGAAATTATTTTCCTCTCAAGGAACGAAGTTCTATGGGATTTAGAATGAAAATCCTTATTTCTATGATCACACAACTATCTCAAGCTATGAATCATGGTGAAATTCCAAATGATCAAAGATGGGAACCACATTATGATGAGTCTTTTATGAGGAAACATCCACATTCTTTTAGAGGGTCTTCTGGTCCACTTGTTTTTGAACAATGGATTAGTACTTCTGAAAAGATATTCTCTATTCTCCTGTGTTTGGAGCATGTGAAAGTCATTCTGGCAGTCTATCGATTAGAAGGTGAAATAAACTAGTGATGGAATCTAATCAATAATACGAGATAGGAAGATGAGATTGAATCCATGGATTTGGATGAGTTCAAGATCTTATTTTTTAATAAGTACTTTCCTTGGATTCTTCATACCAATATGAAGAAAGAGTCCCTTGAGTTAAACCAAATGGATGATGAATCTGTTGGTACCTATGAGGCTAATTTCATGAGACTTGCGAGGTATGTTTCATGAATCATCATTAAACCCAAAATTAAAGCTGATAGGTTCTTTAGTGTCTTAAAGCTAAGTCTCATAAGGGTGTTTTCCATAAGATACTTTGGTAGCTATGAAGATATTGTGCATTGTGAAGTAAATGTTAAAATAGAGGTCAGAACCACGTTTTAATCTCATGGTTTTGACAAGAATAGGAAGACAAAGTTTAAAGGAATATCTAAAAACCATGAAGTAATGAAAACGAGCTTTTCTTTTATGTTCTAACTGTGGGAAGAATCATGGTGGAAATTTCCTTAAGGGGTCTAATAAATGTTTTTACGTGTGGATGGGAAGTCCACTGGGAATTTGATTACCAAAGTGATGCGAAGAATTTAGCTAAAATTGTGAATGGGTAAAAAGTAGCATAGAATGTACCTCTCACGATTCAGTGCTACAAGTGTAAGGAGGAAAAGCATTATTCTAACCACTACCCAAACCAAAGGGCTGGTGATGATGATTCACATCAATAACCTCTTCAGATGAGGGATAAGGGGAAATCTCATGCAATCACTATTTATGATGAGGGATGAGATAATGGTGTGATGAAAGGTACACTTACCATCCACTCTAGAACTGCTAATGTCATATTTGATTCTAGATCTACCCACTCTTTAATATCTAAAGAATTTTCTTAGGGTATTAAGATTCCAGCAAAATAATTAGTTGTGGAATTAGTAGTGCAAACCCCTAATCGTTTGATGATTGCACATCAAGTCTATGATTCCTCTCTAGTTAAATTTTGTGGGAATGTGCTTCCTAAAAATATTGTCATTCTTCCTTTGGTTGAATTTGATGTCATCTTAAGCATGGATTGTCTTTATCTACATAAATCCCACATCAATTTTCAAGTAAGGGAAGTTAAATTTTATATTTCAAACCCTCCTATGATCATCCATAAATTTTATGATAAGTACAAACTTCCTATGGTGATTACATCTAATGTATGGGTATTAATTCTCATTCAACTGGTTTATTTATCTCAAATGGTTGGGGAGAAAATCAACATCGATGATATTCTTATTTTTTGGGATTTTTTTAATGTCTTTGCTAAAGATTTTTCCAGCCTTCCATCAAAATGTAAAGTTGAGTTCTCAATAGAACTCATATATGGTTCCACACTAATTTCAAAGACTCCTTCTAGAATGGATCCAATTGAGTTGTAGGAATTGAATAATCAACTCCAAAAAAACCTTAATAAGGGATTCATTTGGCAAAGTGTGTCACCTTGGGGTGATGATATTATTTTTTTGAAAAAGAAAGATAGATCAATGTGACTCTGTATTGATTATTGGAATTTGAACAAGAAAATAATCAAGAACAAGTATCTTATTCCCCATATTGATGACTTACTTGATCAATTTCATGGAGCTCAATACTTTTACAAGACTGGACTTCATTCTGGATATCATCAATTGAGGATCAAGAAATAGGATATACCCAAGACAACATTCCATACAAGGTATGCACACTATGAATATATAGTGATGACTTTTGGTCTAGCTAATTCCCCTACTATCTTCAGGGATTTGATTAATAGAGTCTTTAGATATTACCTAGATCAGTTTTTGGTAGTCTTTATAGATGACATTATTATCTATTCAAAGAGAAAGGAATAGTATGAAGATCACTTAAGAATTGTACTAAAGAACCTAAGCAAGGAGAATATATATGAATAAAAGTGTGAATTTTGGATGAAAATTGTTTCATTTTTGGGTCACATAATCTCAAAAGATGGTATAGAAGTAGATCCATAAAAGATGAAGGCTATTGAATGCTGGCCTAAACCAAATATGGTGACTGAGATCTATAACTTTCTTGGTTTAGCTGAATATTATCAATGGTTTGTGGAGAATTTCTCAGGACTATCTAATCCTCTGACAAAGTTAATAGGGAAGGGTGTCAATTTCCTCTAGACAGACGAGTATGAGGAAAATTTCAAGGAATGAAAGAGAAGGTTAGTCAGTGCACCTGTTCTTACATTACCCTATAGTGGAGAAGGGTTTGTAATCTGTAGTAATGAATCCAAGATGGGATTTGGATTTCTTCTTATGCAAAATAACATGGTTATCACTTATGCCTCATGACAATTGAGGATTCATGAGAAAAATTACCCAAATCATGATTTGGATTTAGTAGCGGTAAATTTTTCATTAATGATATGGAGGAATTATATTTATAGTGAAAAGTGTGATATATATACCGATCATAAAAGTTTGAAATATATATTCACATAGAATGAGTTGAACATGTGCCAAAGAATATGGTTGGAGCTGATAAAGGATTATGAATCCTCAATATATTACCACCATGAGAAAGAGAATATTGTTGCCAATGCTTTGAGTTTGAAGGATCATGCTAGCTTATCCATGACAAAAAATCACAAAAGATCCAATATTTATGGATTTGTAAAGGATGTATCTAGAAATACTGGAGGAAGGGGAAAATATGATCTTTATCAAATGAATGTTCAACCCTATATCCAAGTGAAGGTTAAGGAGGTGAAAAAGGAATATGTAGAGCTACAAAAGAAAGTTAGAAATTTTCATGAGTGTAACCTTGATTAGGATGGAATGATAAGGTTTAGGAACTACGTATGTGTTCCCTCCATACCAGATTTGATGAAGGAGCTATTAGAGGATTCTCATAGTCTTCATTATCTATTCATCCTAGATGTATGAAGATGTATAAAGAATTTAAAGAATACTTTTAGTGGGATTCAATTAAGGGAGATACCGTAGAGTTTGTATCTCAGTTCTTGGTATGATAACAAGTTAAGGCTGAAAGAAAAAAGTCAAAGGGGATGTTGCATTCATTACCCATACCATAATGAAAATGGGAGAACATCACTCTAGATTTTATCATTGGACTACTAAAAAACTCTAAAGGGTTTAATGCTATATGGGTGGTATTCGATCACCTTACTAAGTCAGCAAAATTCATTTCTATCAGAGAAGACTTCTATCTAGATCAGCTTTCAAGGATATACATTAAGGAAGTGGTAAGGTCACATGGAGTACCATATTCTATTGTATCAGATCAAGATCGGAGGTTTACCTTAAATTTTTGATGAATTATTATATAGAATTTAGTTTCATCACTACTTATCATCATTAGATAGATGGTTAGTCTAAAATAACAATTCATACCCAATAGGATATTTGAGATCTTGTTCTTTGGATTTCAAAGGTTGTTGGGATCAACACTTTCCTCTAGTTGAGTTTTAATACAATAATTGATTTCAATAAAGAATTTAGATGGAACCTTATTAAGCCCTTTTTGGGAAGAAATGTTGAGCTTCAACATGCTGAGTGAGGTTAAAGAAAGGAAGATATTGGGACCTGATATCACTAAAGAAATGGTTAAGAATGTTAGAACCATTAAACATCATATCAAGGAAGCTCAAAGTTAGTAGAAAATTTATGCTAATAACAATCATCATGATCTATAATTTGAATTTCGTGAAAAGGTGTTTATACAAATCTCACCTAGGAATAAATCTATGTGATTTGGGAAGAAATGGAAACTAATCCCAAGGTATATCGGTCCCTTTTGTATTCTTGATCATCTCAGGATGGTATCCAATCTCTTGGAACTTCCTCCAAATATCTCTCAAGTCCATGATGTGTTACATGTAACTATCATAAGGAAGTACATACCCGACCCTTTATATGTATTAAACTCTGAGGTCGTACCGCTGGAGCAGGATCTTTCTTGCGATGAGAAACCTATTGAAATTCTAGATCGTATAGAGAAAGTTCTACAAAACACGACCACTCACCTGGTCAATGTTTTGTGGAAAAATCACCAGTTAGAGGAAGATACATGGGAACTTGAGGATATGATGAAGTATAATTATCATCATTTTTTACCCGAGTGATGGATTTTGAGTGTGAAATTCATTTTAAGGGGGTAGAATGTAACACCTCGAGTTTTTATGGACCTTTTTTTCTTGAATAAATTAAATTCATGTCTTAAAATGCACTAAGTAAAACATTCTTTCACATGGAACCAAATTTGTGTAAGTTACACATCACCAACTCGGTGTACGATACATGAAACAATGACTCAGCATATGTTACACACAACAACTACTTGGCATACGTTTCACGCAAAACTGATGTTTCTACAAAACATCATTTTACTATTATAATTATTCAAATGAGATAAATATAACCTAGCCATTAAACTTAGTTATATGAATTTTAATAAATACATTTAAAATATTTTTTATAATTTTTTTATATAAATAAAACATATTGATAATGAAAGATATTTTTTTAAAGTCATTGTATGTTTTAAAATACCATTTTCTCTAACAAACTTCTTTTAATATCTTTTTGTGAAAAAATATAAAATTAATTTTAGAAACATTTAGAAATTTAATTTGATAAAATAAAATTAATTTTTTAATTTATAATTTCTAAATTATATTAGGTATTTTTTTGGGGATTTTTCTGAGAAACTTCATTTTTGGATGAATAGTGAAAATACTGGATTTTAATTCAAAAATTATTTTTCATCTAATTTATTTATAAGGTTAAATTATATTTTAAATTGGTTTAAAAGTTTAATTATATCATATTTTTATCAATAAAACCAATTTTGGTCATTGGAATTAATTTCATTTTGAAATTAAATATAAAAAATAGCAAACTTTTGATCATTTTTACTTTAAAAACCTGTAGTGTCATCCCATCAGTGGGATTATTTTTAAATTAATTTTAGACAATCTATGATTATAAATTGTAAAAATATATTGAATATTTTTAATCATCATAATTTATAATTTCTAATAAGGTAAACTTAGTTTTTTGACCAAAAATATTAGTAAAAGTTATTAAAAAAATTACAATGATTAAGGTTAAATTAAGCTTAATAAAAGACTAAACCACAACCTTAAGGAACAAAAAGACATATAAACATATCCAAAATCCATAGTATGGAAATATTTAGACCCTATAATCTATTTTATCTACGTTTTATTATTATTATATCCACTTGCAACATGAAAAACATGGGTGGAATTCTCTCTTCAAATATTTACAAGAGCACCACTCCTTCGTCATTATAAAAGGCCACCATCTCTCACTCTTCTTAAAACCTCCCAAACCACATAGGTTTGACCAATATATAACCAATACACTACCAAAAATCCCTACCTTTATTCTATAATCTTCCCCTTGTACAGAAATAAATCCAAGGAAGCCTTTTGGCACAAACCAAAAGGAGTTACCCGATTAAGAGGTAACATCTCTCTCAAGCTCCTTTCTTTTATTTTATTTCTCCACACCGTAAAATATCTTTATTCCCTGATTTTATAAAAACACAAGTATCTTTAATATACTATTATATTTTTATGATAAGGTTTATACGTACACTTACACACACATTCATATAATGGGTAACAAACATACTGTTTACGTATACGACGAACTACCGCCTCACTAAACAATGATTTTTCATTTTTCCTTTACCACCTCTCATAGTGTACATTATTATGAAAAATTTATTTACATATGTCATATATTATATTTATTATTACTTTAATCTTTTTAATTCCTTTTACAACACTTATAATTTTACTTTCCCTTTTTTGTAAATATGATAATTTCGTTTGAGGAAGTGTGGACTACCGCCCCCTCAAAACGATGTGATTCATTCACACACTACATGGAATGTATTGAGGATGATTTTAGTGAAATTATATGAAGTATATGATATAATAATTATACTAAATTAATTATATATATATACATATATATACACACATGTCATTTACCTTCTTTCATTCAATGAGACAATAAAAATAGAAACAACATTCATGCCTACGTACAACTTACCGCCTCCATGAACGGTGTATTACATTTAATAATTTTATATTATATAGATTATTATAATACAAATATAATGAATATAAATGATATTTATATCATGTTTTACATTCTGGAATCATAATATAAGTTTAAGGAACAAAGATATAACAAATTAAGACAAATGCGAAGAACAAAGCGGGAATTACCCGAAGTGAAACCTTAACATAGGTTTGTTAAGAAGAGGGTATTATAAGATCATGATAAAACCATATTTTGTATTAGATATAAGTATATGGATATTTAAAATATGTATAATAAATTTATATTTATTATATAGGTGGTTTTAATGAGTACGGCGAGAGTCAAGACATAAGGTAAGGGGATTTCATCTCACTTTTTCTTTCTATGACATACATGCTTTATTCACCACCCATTCCTTTTATGTGGTGTGTATAATTCCCATGGATGTATTAATTTATTATTATAAATAAATTTACAAGTATTTACATATCCATTATATGATATTTATTTCATGGGATTTACGTTTCAAAAGCTAACAAATCGGTAAAATGGTTTTATCTCCATTTTCCTTCTTTGAGACTCATGTTTTGTTATGCACCTAAATTATGTAATAAGTGTATATAATTCCATTTTATATGTTATATCATGAATATAATTCGTTTCATGATTTTTTTAAGCTTCATGTAATTCCATTTTCTGACATGGAGAGTATGATCCCAAGTAAGCAAGTGGTAAGAGTTTATTGAAACAATCTCATCGCTTTTCAAGATTGTTTAGGTTTATGATTCCATTGATTAAATATTATGATCCATCTCTCAAGAACACTCATGAATTTTATTATCATATTTTTATTCAAGATATCTTCATGTACTAGTACCATTTTCTACTCTTTTTTACTTAAGATAATATTTTAAGTAAAATTTGATAGTCTCTCTGGTCATAAATCTATTATATTAAAAAACCATGTTTTCAAAAATGTTTTCAAAAGACATTTGAATCCCATTTTCAAGGAAAAAATGATTTTTTTTATTGATTTCAAATATTCTTTTATAATTTCTCAAATCTATTTTCAAATAAAAGGGTTTTTTAAAAGGTTTTAGGTTTAAAAAAAATTCAAATAATAAAGGATATTTTCCTCAAGAAGTGTTTTTAAAAGATATTTCAAAATTATTTCCCATATAAGATAACATCCATTGGTGTTACTCATGCATTTATTGGGAAATTATTCAATGTTTCCATTCATATTATTTCTCTAAATGTATTATGTTTTGATGGCATGATATTTATGAAACCTATGTCTCTTTCACGGGTTATATGCGCTTTAAACTAGCTTCTTTTCATGGGTTATGTTTACGATGAAGTGATTAGGAAACTTGTATTTTTTCCATAGATTATGATATGATTACATTTTTATAATACCCATTCCATTTCAAGGGTTATGATATGATTTTTAATGATCTCATGGAACATTTATGTGAGATTTCATTATGATATGGGTAGGACCTATATCTTCTTCCAATGCATTGGGTAATGATTTATATCTCATGAGATAGACTAAGATGGTCTTGGGAGTGAACCTTTACTAATAAGATGGAAATGGGAGTGAACCATGACTACCAAGATGTTATTAGGAGTGAACTCATGCTACTGATATGGACATGGGAGTGTACCATGACTACTAAGATGGTATAAGGAGTGAACCCATACTACCAAGATGGTCTTGGTATGGATTCCTTGACTACTATAATAATCATATTATATGATTATGTGTCTGTCACAATTCTATGTGTTATTCCTATGTTATTATTTCATGGATTATGTTCTTTATTTCATTATAATTAATTTTTTTATGAGCTTCCAAGCTTTATTCCATGATTTATTTATATAGTCTTTGATATGCAGGGTATGGTCTTCTATTTTCATGATCATGTTCTCATACCCTTATGCTCATGATTATGCTTACATATCTCCCTTGTTTACCCTCACTAAGAATTTGAGCTTACCCCTTTTTATGTTTCATTCCCCCAGGTTATGAAGATATGTATTATGTTTGATGAGTCAAATAAGGGTGCTAGTCAAGAAAAAACTAGTGGGAGATGATGTATCTCACTTATGTATCAGTGTTTATGTTTCCATGTTTCCAAAGGCACTAACTAGTATGGTCTTTGGGCGTCCATATGTATAATGTTTTAAGTATTCCAAAAAAGTTATGTAATGTTAATGTATTTCAATACTGGGTCTCTTTAAAAATCCCCTAAATCATCAACTCCAAAAAACCCTAATCCCTCAACCCCAAAAAACCCTAAACCCACATCCCTAAAAAAACCCTAACCCTCAGACCCAAAACCCGTAAACACATAGCCCCCAAACCCTTAATCCTCATCCCCCAAAAAACCTAAAACCTCATTCCCAAATCCCTTAAACCCTCATCCAAAAATTACCTAAACTATCAGCCCCAAAAAATCCCTAAACCCTCCAACACCAAAAAATCTAAAACTTCAGCCCCAAAACCCAAAAAACCTCAGCCGAAAAAAACCCTAAATCCTCAGCCCTAAAAAAACCTAATCTATCAACCCCAAAAACCTGAAACACTCAACCCTAGAAAACCATAAATCCTAAGCCCAAAAAATACCTAAACCTTAAATCATGAAAACACCAAAAAAATCATACCTCAAATCCCTAAACCCTCATCCCCAAAACCACCAAACCCTCATCCCCCCAAAACCATAAAACCTCATCCCAAAGAAACCCAAAATTGTCATCCCCCCCAAAAAAAAACAAAACCCTTATCCCATAAAAAACCTAAACACTTATCCCCCCAAAAATCTAATCTCCAAAACCCTAAAAACCCTAAATCCTCATCCCTAAGAAACCCTAAACCCACAGTCCCAAGAACACTAATCCCTCTACCAAAAATAACCCTAAACACTCATTGCCAAAAATCCGTAAACCCTCAGCCCCAAACATAATAAATCCCCCACCCTTAAAAAAACGAAAACCCTAAACTGTAAACTCCCAAAAAAACCTAGAACCTGATCCCCAAAAATCCTTAAAAATTGGGCTTATAAAAACCCTAAACCCTCCGAAAAAACCCTAAACCCCTAGCCCCCAAAAAAATTCTAAACTCTAAAACCCCCCAAAACCCTAAACCCTCATCCCCCCAAATACCTAAACCCTTAGATCCAAAAATACAATTCCCTCATACCAAAAACCCTAAACTCTAAACCCAAAAAACCCTAAAAAATCATTCCTAAAAATCCCTAAACCCTAAGAACCAAAAAACATAAACCCTCTGCCCCAAAAAACACTAAATCCTTAGCCCCAAAAAACCTAAACCCTAATCCCTAAAAAACCAGAAACACTTAGACCTAAAAAATGATAAACCCACATTCCCTAAAATCCCTAAACCCACATCCCCCTAAAAACCTAAACTCTCTCCCCCGAAAACACAAGAACCTCATCCCCAAAAAACACCTAAACACTAAACACCAAAAACCCTAAACCCTCAACCCAAAAAAACCCTAATCCTTAAGCCACAAAAAACCCCAATCCCACAACCAAAAAAAAACCCTTACCACCTAGCCCAAAAAAATCCTATTCCCTTAGCCCCAAAAAATCCCAAACCCTTAGCCCCCAAAACCCAAAACCCTTATCCCCAAGAAACACTAAACCCACACCACCAAGTTACCCTAATCCCCTAAAAAAATATATCATCATCCCTAAAAAACCCACAACCCTAAAAAATCCTAAACCCTCATCCCCAAAAAACCTTAACCTCTCATCTCTAAAAAACCATAAATACTCACCACTAAAAAAACCCAAAATCTTCATCCCCAAAAAACACTAAACTATTAGCCCCAAAAAACCCGAATCCTTGTGCCTCAAAAACCCCTAAACCCTCATCCCTAAAAAACTCTAATTACTCAACCCCAAAAAACCCTAAAAACTCATCCCCAAAAAACCTTAAACCCTCAGCCCCAAAAAAACCTAAACCCTCTACCCCAAAAAACCCAAAACACAAAACCCAAAAAAACCCTAAACCCTCATCCTAAAGAAAACCTAATCCCTCAGCCACAAAAACCCTGAACCCTTGGGTCCAAAAAACCTTAAACCCTCATCCCCAAAATACCCTCAGAATTTAGCCCTAAAAAACCCTAAAACCATAGCCTTAAAAACCCTAAATCCTTGGCCTCCAAAACCCCTAAACCCTTATCCCTAAAAAACCTTAAACCCCCAAACCCAAAAGACCATAAACCCTCATCCTTGAAAAAACTAAACCCTTATCCCCAAAAACCCTATACCCACTTCCCCCCAAAACATAAAAACTCAGAACCAAAAAACCCTAAACCCTCAGCCCCCCCAAAAACCCTAAACCCTTATCCCCCAAAAACACAAAAACCTCATCCATGAAAAACACTAAAACCCCAGTACACAAAATTTCTAAACCATCATCCTTGGAAAACCCTAAACCCTGAGCCTAAAAAACCCTAAACCCTCATCCCCCAAAATGATAATCCTTAAGCCATAAAAACCCTAAACCATCATCCCCACAAAACACTAAACCCTTATCCCCAAAAAATACTAACCCCTCATCCGTAAAAAACCCTAAAGTCTCATCTCCAAAAAACCCTAATCCCTCAGACGCAAAAAATCCCAAACCCTTAGCCACAAAAAATCCTAAAACCTTGTCCCAAAAAAACCCTAAACCCTCATCTCAAAAGAAAACCCTAAACCCTCTTCCCCAAAAAACCTTAAACCCATATCCATGAATGAACCCACAATATTCAACACCAAAAAAACCTAAACCCTTATCCCCCCAAAACCCTAATCCCTTAGCCCTAAAAAACCCTAAAACCCATCCCACAAAAATGATAAAACCTTATACCCAAAAAACCCAAAACCTTTTCCCCCCTGAAAACACTAAACCCCTTTTCTCCAAAAAATCCCTAAACCCTTAAACAAAAAAAACCACAACCCTATGTGAAAAAAATCCAAAACCATTTACCCCCAAAACCCAAAACCTCAAGCCGTAGCCTAAAAAAAACCTAAACCATAAGTCCCAAAAAAAAATTAACCCACAACCACGTTAACTCTTAAACCCCATCCTCAAAAAACACTAAACCCTAAACCCTAAACCCAGTAAGACACAAAACCCTCATCCCTAAAAAACCTGAAATCATAATCCCTAAAAAACTCTAAACCCCCAGCCCTAAAAAACATAAACCCTTAGCCCCTAAAACACTAAACCCTCACCCCCCAAAAACCCAAAACCCTCATCCATAAAAATCCATAAACCCTCAACCCCTAAAAATCAGTAAACCCTAATCCTCAAAAACCCTCAAACCTCATCCCCAAAAAACCCAAAACTCTCGGCCAAAAAAACCCATCACCCTCTATTCCAAAAAACCCTAAGACCTTGAAAACCCTAACCCCTCTTCCCAAAAAAACCCCAAACTATCTGCTAAAAAACCACTAAATGCTCAGCACCAAAAAACTCTAAACCCACTACCTGAGAAAATACCAAACCATCAATCCTAAAAATCCAAAACCCTCAACCCAAAAAAATTAAAACACATATCTCCAAAAAACTATAAAACCTTAACCCCCAAAAAACCTAAACACATAGCCCCAAAATTCCATAAACCCTTTGCACTGAAAAACCCTAAAAAACCGTCACCCAAAATCGCAAAACCATCGGCCACTAAAAACCTAAACCCTAAACCCCGAAAAATAGTAAATCAAAAGCCCCACAAAAAACCAAAAACCCTAATCCCTAAAAAAAACTTAAACCCTCATCCCCAAAAGACCCTAATAATTCAGTAATAAAAAACCATAAACCCTCAGCCCCAAAAACACTAAACCCTCAGCCTCAATAACCCCCAAACCCTCAGCCACAAAAAACCCTAAACCCTCAACTTCAAAAAACTGTAAATCCTCATCCCCAAAAAATCATAAACTCAAATCTCCAAGAAAACCTATACCATCATCCGCAAAAAACCCTAAACCCTTAGCCCAAAAAAGCACTAAACTCTCAAACCAAAATAACCCTAAATCCTCATCCCCTAACAACCCTAAACATTCATCCCCAAAAAACCCAAATGCCTCTTCCCACAAAAAGCCTAAAACCTCAACACCAAAAAACCTAAACCCAAATCCACCAAAAACCCTAAACCCCTTGCCACAAAAACCCCAAACCCTCATCACTAAAAAACACTAAACACTCATCCCCAAAAAACCCTAAACCCATATCACCAAAAAATCCAACTCTCTCAGCCCCAAAACACCCTAAAACATCAGCCCTAAAAAAGATTAAATGCTCAGCTACAAAATTACATAAACACCCAGCCAAGAAAAACCCTAAGACATCAGAACCAAAAATACCTAAACCCTCATCCCTAAACAACCCCAAAACCTCATCCCCTCAAACCCCTAAACCCTCATTCAAAAAAAACCCTAAACAAGAAGACCCAAAGAAACCCTAAACCCTCAGCCCCCAAAACATTACACCATCTACCCCAAAAGTCATTAACCCTCAGCCCAAAAAACCCTAAACCCTAGAACCAAAAAACCAAAAACCTTATCCCAAAAAATAACTAAACCCTCATCCCTAAAAACCCTAAACCATTATACCTATAAAACCCTAATACCTTAGACCCAAAAATATATAAATCCCAAAACTAAAAACTCATAAACCCTCATCCCCAAAAAACCCTAAACCCTCTGCCCTAAAAAACTCTAAATCCAATGCCTCAAAAAACCTAAACCATCAGCCCCAAAAAACTCTAAACCCCCAACACCAAAAATCCTTAAACCCCCATCCCCAAAAAACCTGTAACCCTCAACCCCAAAAAACACAGAACCCTTATCCCAAAAAAAACCTAAACCTTCACCCCCTAAAAACTGTAAACCCTCATCCCCCATAAAACCCCTATACCTTTAGACCCCAAAGCCATTAACCCCTATCCCAAATAAACCGAAAATCCTAATCCCTAAAAACTCTAAAACCCTCAACCCTAAAAGATCCAAAACCCTCATCCACAAAAAACCATATACCATCATTCCCAAAAAACCCTAAACCCTCAGCCCACAAAAATTCTAAACCTTCTGCCCCAAAAAACCCTAAACCCTCAGACCCAAAAAAACCCAAAACCCTCAGCCTGAAAAAAAAAACGGTAAACCCTAAGCCAAAAAAACCACTAAATTCCCAAAAAACCTAATACCTCATCCCCAAAACCCTTATCCCCTAAACTCATAAACCCTTAGCCCTAAAATTCCCCAAACCATCAGCCCAAAAAAACCCCAAAAACCTCCGCCCCAAAAAAATATAAACCCTCAGCCCAAAAAACCCACAAACCCTTGGCCAAAAAAAAAACCCTAAACAACCACCCCCATAAAATCATAAACCCTTAGACCTAAAAAACCCTTAAACCCATAGTATCATAAAACTATATAACCTAAGAAACAAAAAAAAATAAACCTTCATCCTTAAAAAACCCATAAACCCACAGCCCCCAAAACCCCTAATCCCTCATCCCTAAAACCCTTAAACCCTCATAAAAAAACCATAAACCCTCATCCCCAAAAATATAATAAATGGGAAGCCCAAAAGAAACCTAAACCCTCATCCCCCCAAAAATCTAAACCCTCAGCCATAAAAAATTATAAACCATCAACGCAAAAAAACCCTAAACCATCAATGCCAAAAAAACATAAACCCTCTACCTGAAAAAAAAACTAAAACCTCTACACAAAAAAACCCTAAACAATCATCCTAAAAAACCCCTGAACCCTCATCCAAAAACAACCAACAAAGTTATCCCCAAAAAACCCTAAAACCACATCCCCAAAACCATAAACCCTCATCCCGAAAAATCTCAAAACTATCATCCCCAAAAAATCCAAAACCCTCATATCAAAAAAACCCTAAACCCTCAGCCGTAAAAAACATGAAACCCTCATACCCAAAAGTCCCTAAACCCTTACCACCAAAAACCCTAAACCCGAAACCCTAAAAAATCCTAAACCATTATCCCCAAAATAATCCTAACCCTTCATCCTAAAAAAACCCTAAACACTTAGCCACAAAAAAACATAAGAACATAGCCCTAATAAAACCTTAACTGTCAGCCAAAAAAAACCAAAACCCTCACCCCAATAAAAAATAAACCCTACTATCCAAAAAACCCTCAACCCTCAACCCCCAAAACCACAAAACCCTCATCCTCAAAATACCATAAACCCTTAACCCAAAAAAACCTAATCCCCCGATCACAAAAAATCTAAACCCTTATCCCCAACTGACCCTAAACCCTCAGCCCCAAAAAACCCTATACCCTCAGCCACAAAATCCCTAAACCCTAAACTCCAAAAATCCCTAAACACTCATCCCAAAATACCTAAACCCTCATCCCCAAAAATAACTAAACACTAATCCCCAAAAAATAGTAAACCTTCATCCTTGAAAAAACCCCACCCCTAAAAGACCCTAAACACCCATCCCTAGAAAATCCTAAACAATCCGACCCAAAAAACAATAAACCCTAAACCGTAAAAAACCAAAACCCAAACCGACAAAAAACCCTAAAATCTCAGCCCCTAAAAATAAAAAACCTTCAATGTTAAGAAACCCTAAAACCCCATCCCCAAAAATCCCTAAACCCTAAACCCCAAAAAAACTGAACCCTTATCTCTAAAAAAACCTAAACCCTTACCCCAAAAAACCCTAAACCCTCAGTTACTAAAAAACATATACCCTCATCCTCTAAAAAACCTCAACCCCCAGCACCAAAAAACCATAAACCCTCAACCCCAAAAGTCCCCAAACCCTCATCGTAGAAAAAACCGATACCCTCATCCAAAAAAAAACCAAAACCCTCAACCCTAAAAAAAGATAAACCTTTTGTCCCAAAAATTTATAAACCCTCATCCCATAAAACCCTAAACCCTCAGACCCAATAAACCCAAAACCCTCAGCCCTTTTAAAACCATAAACCCTTAGCCCTAAAAACCCTTAAACCCTCATCCCCCAAAACACTTAACCCTCAGGCCAAAAATCCAAAACCCTTAGCCCTATAAACCCCTAAAACATTATCCACAAATTCCCTAAATATTAAACCCTAAAAAACCCCACCCCCAATCCAAAAAAATATGAATCCTCAGCACCAAAAACTGATAAAGCATTATCCCCAAAAAATCCTAAACCCTTGTCCCCAAAAAACCCTAAACCATCAACCCCCCAAAACCCTAATTCCTCTGTTCGAAAAAACCTTAAACCCTAATCCCCCAAAAAACATAAACCCTCAACCTTGAAAACACATAAACCATTAGACCCAAAAACCCAAAAAACCTCATCCCTAAAAACCCATAAAACATCATCCCAAAAGAACCATAAACTCTAAGACCCAAAAATCCCTATACCATCAGCACTAAAAAACCCTAAACCATCAGCCCCTAAAAATTTAAAACCCTAAGCCCCCAAAAATTCTAAACACTTATCCCCAAAAAACCCTAAACCCTCAACACTATAAAACCACAAAATCTTACCCCCCAAAACCCTAAACCCTCTGCCACAAAAAACCCTAAACCCTCATCCCCACAAGACTTTAACAATTAACCCCAAAAATCCAAAATCCCATATCCACAACAAACCATAAACTATCATCCTAACAACACATAAAGCCTCAGCCCCCGAAATCCATAAATTCTCAGCCCCAAAAATCCTTAAACCCTTAGCCAGAAAAATACTTAAACACTTAGCCCCAAAAAAACATAAACCCTCACCCCCCAAAACCCCAAAATTATCAACCCCAAAAAACCCTAAACCCTTATCCCAAAACCCCTAAAATCCAAGCCCAAAACCCCCCTAAAACATCACCCCACAAAGTCCCTTAACCCTTATCACCCAAAATCCCAAAACCCTTAATCTCTAAAAGCCTAAAACCCTCAGCCCCAAAAAACCCAAAATCCTTATCACCAAAAAACCCTAAAACCTCAGTCAAAAAAAAAACCTTGACCCCTAGAAGTAAAAAACCCTAAACCCTCATCCCCCAAAACCCCTCACCCCTAGCCCCAAAAATCTTAAACCCACATCCCTCAAAACCTCTAAAGTCTTAGTTCCAAAAAAACCTAAACACTAAGCCCATAAAAACTCAAACCTTCATTCTAAAAAAACACTAAACCCTCAACCCAAAAAATCCCTAAACTCAGCACCAAATGACCAAAAAACCTTATTCCCCAAAAATAGTAAACCCTCTACCCCAAAAGACCCAAATAACTTAGCTTGTGGAAACCCTAAACCCTCAGCCCCAAAAAACCCTAAACCATCATCCCAAAAAAACCCAAATCCTCATCTTGAAAAAACTCTAAACACTCAGCCCCAAAAAACCCAAAACCCTTAGTCCCAAAAAACACTAAACTCTAAACCCCCCAAAACCCAAAACCCTCATCCCCTGAAAACCATAAACTCTCATCCCTAAAAAGACTAAACCCTCAGCCCCAAAAAACCATAAACCCCCAGCCCTAAAAAACCTTAAACCCTCAGCCCCAGAAAACCCTAAACCCACACACCCCCAAAATCCTAAACCCTCAGCCCCAAAAATCCTTAAACTCTCAAACCCAAAAATACATTAAACCCTCATCCAAAAAAAAACTCTAAACCCTAAACCACCAAAAACCCTAGACCCCCATCCCTAAAAAACCCTAAACCTTCAGCCCAAAAAACCCTAAACACTCATCTGTAAAAGACTATAATCCCTTAACCCCAAAATCCTAATCCCTCATCTGCAAAAAAACCCTAAACCCTAAGCCCCCAAATCCCTAAACCATCAGCCCCCAAAAAACCCAAAACCCTAAAAAAAACTATAATCCATCAATTCCAAGAAAACCTAAACTCTAATCCCCCCAAAACCCCAAAATCCCCAGACCAAAAAAATTATAAACCCACAACCGAAAAATACCCTCAACCCTCGGTCTTAATGTACCCTAAACCCTCTGACAAAAAGTCCTAAACCCTAATCCACAAAAACCCTAAACCCACAGCCCCAAAAAACCTAACCACTCAAACTGAAGAAACTCTAAACCATAACCCCCCCTAAAACCCTAACCCCTCTTCCAAAAAAACCCTAAACTATGACCTAAGAAACCCTAAACCCTCAGTCCCAAAAAACCCTAAACCCTCAGCCCAAAACCCCGAAAGCCTAAACCATCACCCCCAAACCCCCAAAACACTTAGCCCCAAAATACATGAACCTTTATCCCCAAAAAAGGACAAAAACCTCATGCCCAAAAAACCCTAAACCCTAATCCATAAATATCCCTAAACCCTCATCTCAAAAACCTCTAAACACTCAGCCCCAAAAAACCCTCAACCCTCAACCCTAAAAAAAATCCTAAAATTTCAACACTTGAAAACCCACCTATGCCCTAAAAACCCTAAATAGTATTCCCTAAAAAACCCTAAACCCTTAGGTATAGAAAACCATGAACACTCATCCAAAAAACCCCTAAATCCTCAGCTTCAAAAATCACAAAAACCCTCATCCCCAATAGTTCCTAAACTCTTATACCCAAAAAAACCACTTAACCCTTAGCCGAAAAACCCTAAACCATCAGACTCAAAACCTCATAAACCATCAGAATCAAAACCTCATAAACCATCTTCCCTAAAAACCCTAAAACCTTAGCCCCCCAAAACCCATAAACCCCCTTCCCCTATACCACTGAATTTTAATCCCTAATAAACCCTAAACCCTCTACCACAAATCCCTAAACCCTTATCCAAAAAAACCCTAAACACTCAACCCCCCAAAACCCTAAACCATCATCCCAAAAAATCCATAAACCATCATCCCCAAAAATCCAAAAATCATTATCAGTAAAAAGATAAAACCCATCAGCCCCAAAAATCCCTAAACCCTCATCCCCGAAAACCCCAAAACCCTCATCCCCTCAACCCTTATCCCAAAAAAACCCAAAACCCAAAACCTAAAAATCCATAAACCATGAAACTCAAAAAAACCCTATAACCTTATCCCTAAAAATCCTAGAACCCTAAACCCTAAAAAACCCTAAACCATTATCCCAAAACTCCTAAACCCACAACCACAAAAATCTCAAACCATCATCCCAAAAAATTCTAAACCACATCCCAAAGAAACTGTAAACCGTTATTCCAAAAATACCATATAACCTCAACCCCCCAAAAACATAAATCCTAAACCCTAAAAAACCATAAACCCTCAACCCAAAAAAACCCCAAACCATAATTTCTAAAGAACCCTAAAAAATCATCCCCAATAATCCATAAACCCAAAACATTGAAAAACCCTAAACCCTAAACACTAAAAAATCCTCATCACCGCCAAAAAACCTAAACCCTAACCCCTAAAAAAACACAAACTATCCACCCCCAAAAACCCTAAACCCTAAACCCCAAAAAACTCACAACCTTCATCCCTAAAAACACTAAACCCTCAGCCCCCCAAAACCCAAAACCTTCTTCCCCCTAAAACCCTAAACCCTCATCCCTAAAAATCCATCAACCCTCACCCAAAAAATCCTAAACCCTCATCCCCAAAAAACCATAAACCCTCTACCCTAAAAAACTCTAAGACCTTAGTAAAAAAACTTTCAACCCCTATCCCACCAAAACCATAAACCCTTATACCTAAAATACCTAAACCATTAGCGCTAAAAATTGTAAACCCTTATAACTAAAATAACCTAAAACCTCATCCTAAAAAAACACCTAAACACTCAAACCTAAAAAAACCTAAACACTAAGTCCTAAAAAACTCTAAACCCACTACCCTTAATAATCCTAAACCCTCGTCCCCATAAAACTATCAATGTCAACAACAGAAATCCCCTAAATAACACTAAACCCTCATCCAAAAAAAACCCTAAACCCTTTTCCCCAGAAAACCTAAACCCTTTGTCCCAAAAAACCCTAAACCCCCAGCCCCCCCCCAAAACCCTAAACTCTCAGGCCCAAAAAACCCTAAACCCTTAGATGAGAAAACCAAATCCCTTATCTCCAAATAACTATAAACACTTTTCCCCAAGAAATCCTAAACCCTCATCCCCAAAACACCCTAAACCCTCCTCCCCTGAAGTACCCTAAACCCTCAACACTAATAAACCCTAAAACATCAGCCCAAAAAAACCCTAAACCCCCATCCCCAAATAAAATTATACACACAGTCCTAGAAAACCTTGAATCCTCATCCCCAAAAACCCCAAAAACTTAGGCACAAAAAACCTCTAACCCTTAGGTCCAAAAAACCCAGAATCGTCAGCCCAAAAAAACCCTGAACCCTCAGTCCCCAAAAGACCCTAAACCCCCATCCCCCCAAAAAATTGAACCCTCATTGAAAAAAAATCCCTAAACACTCAAACCCAAAAAACCCTAAAACATCAGCCCTAAAAAAACATGTACGCTTAGTCCCCAAAAAATCTAGAACCCTCACCCCAAATAAACCCTAAACCCCAACCCCATCAAATCCCTAAACCCTTAGCCCCAAAAAACCCTTAACCCTCGCCCCAATAAACCTCAAACCTCATCCCCCAAAAAACCCTAAACCAATAGGCCCAAAAAACCAAGAACCCTTAACCCCAAAAAACCATAAACCCACCACCCCAAAAAACCCTAAACCCACATCCCCCAAAAATCCAAAACCCTCGACCCCGAAAAATCCTCAACACATAATCTCAAAAAACACTTATCCCCCAGCCTCATAAATCCCTCAACATTAAGCCCCCAAAACCCTGAACCCTGAAACCCAAAAAACCCTGAATCCTTAACCCCCAAAAAATCTGAACTAAACCCCAAAACCCTAAACACTCATCCCCAAAAAACCCTAAACCCTCAACCTTGAGAAAACCTGTACACTAAACCCTAAAAAACCTGAACCCTCACCCCCAACAATTCCATAACCCTTATCCCCCCAAAAAACCAAAACCCTTATCCCCCCAAAACCCCAATCCCTTAGCTAAAAAACTCTAAACCCTCCTCCCCACAAAACCTAAACCCTCAGCATCAAAAAAACAATGACCCCTCAACCCAAAACACAGTGAACTCATTGCCCAAAAAATCAATAAACTCTCATCCCCCCAAAAAAATTGAACCCTCGGCTGAAAAAACCCTAAACCCTAATCACCCCAAAAATATGATCCCTCAGCTCCAAAAAATGATAATCCCTTTGTCCCAAAAAATTTTTAAACCCATTTCCCCAAAAAATCTAAAACCCTCATCCCTAAAAAACCCTCATCCCTTATCCCCCCAAAACCCAAAACCCAAAACCCTCAGCCCAAAAACCCTAAACCATCATTTCCAAAAAATCCTAAACCCTCAGTCCTAAAAAATCTAAAACCTCATCCGTAAAAAACCCTAAACACTCATTCCCAAAAAACCCCACAAGCCACATCACAAAAAAACCCTAAATCATTATCCCCAAAATACCCAAAGCCCTCATCCCCAAAAAACCTTAAACCCTTAGTCCAATAAACCCCAAACCAAAATCCCTAAAAATCCTTGAACCCTCAGCCCCAAAAAACCCCGAACCCATAGCCCCAAAAAACAATAAACCCTCATCCCCAAAAAATCCCTATTTCCTCCACCTCAAAAAATCCCTAAACACTCAACCCCAAAAAACACAAAAAACATATCCTAAGAAAACCATAAACCCTAAACCACAAAAAACCCTGAAACCTTATTTCAAGAAAAAACCAAAGATCTCACCCTAATAAAACCATGAAACCTCATTCCCAAATACTCCTAAACCCTAAGCCACAAAACACCAAAACCCTCATCCCCCAAAAGCCTTAATACCTAAACCCCAAAATCCCTATACCCTCAACCACCTGAAAAACCTAAACCATCAGCGTCAAAAAACCCTCAAACCTCAAACTTAAAGCCCAATAAATCTTCAGACATCTACCCTTGAAAACCCTAAACCCTCATCCCTAAAAAACCCTTCATCATCCCCAAAAAACCTTAATCCCTCAATCCCAAAAAACCCAAAACAATCATCCCCAAAAAACCCCCATGATTTATCCTTAAGAAATTCTAAACTCTCATCCCCAAGAATCCGAAAACACTTAGGCCAAAAAACACTAAACCCGCATCCCCAAAACATCTTCAACACTCAGCCCAAAAAACTCTCAACCCTCCGCCCCCCAAAAAACCCAAAACCCTAATCCCTAAAAACCATAAACCATCAACACCAAAAAACCCTAAACCCTCATCCCTTGAAAACCCTCAAACCTCATCCCCAAATATCCTTAACCCTCATCCACCAAAAAATATAACTCTTAACCCCAAAAAACACTCATCTGTCGGCCCCAAAAAACTTCAACCCCCGCCCCAAAAACCATCAACCCTTATCCCTGAAAACCCAAAACTCTTAGCCCCATAAAACCATAAACCCTCATCCCCAAGAAATCTAAAACCTCCTCCCAAAAACCCACCTAAAGAATCATCCCCCCAAAACCTTATGTTCTCAAAAAAATAGTCCTAAATCCTCATCCCCAAAAAACCCTAAACCCTCACCCCTAGAAAACATGAAACCCTTAGAACCAAAAAACCCTAAACCCTCTTCCCAAAACCCCTAAAAACACACCCCAAACTACCCAAAAAACTCATCCCAAATAAAGTATAATACTATACCCCAAAAAACCCTCATCCCTCAACCTAAAAAAATTCTCAACCCACAGCCCCCAAAAAACCTCAACCCTCAGCTCCAAAAAACCGTCAACCCTCAGCCCGAAGAAATACCCTAAACCATAAAACCCTCACCTCTAGAAAACTCTAAATCCTTATCCCTAAAAAACTCTAAACCCTCATCCCCAAAAACCTTAAACCCTCAGTCTAATAAAAACCATAAAACCTTATAACCAAACAACTATAAATAATTATACCCAAAAAATAATAAACCCTCAACACCAAAAAAACCCTAAAACCTCATAAAAAAACTCTCAACCCTCTGCCCCCCAAACCCTCAACACTTAGCCCCTAAAAATTCTCAATGCTCATCCGAAAAACACCCAACCCTCATCCCAAAAAAACATCAACCCTTGGCACAAAAAAAATCTCAACCCTCATCCCTAAAATTACTAAAAACTCATCCCAAGAAAACCTAAAATCCCATACCCAAAAAACCATAACCCCAACCCCAAAAAACACAAACCCTTTGACCCCAAAAATTCTTAAAACCTTAGTAAAAAAACCCTAAACCCTCATCCCCCAAATAACCGACCCTAAAACCTAAGAAAACATCAGCCCTAAGCCCCAAAAAAACCTCAAACATTTTCCCTAAAAAACCCTAAACCACCAACCACAAAAAAACTCAACAATCAGCCCCCAAAAAACCCTTGACCCTCAGCTCGAAAAAACCCTAAACCCTTAGCCCCAAAAAAACCTAATCCCTTAGCCCCAAAAAACCCAAAACACATATCGCCAAAAAATAGTAAATGATTAGCCTCAAAAAACCTAATCCCTCACCCCCAAAAAAACAACAACCCTTAGGCCCAAAAAACCCTAAATTCTTAGCCACAAAAAACCCTAAAAACTGTTCCTAAAAAACCCTCAAACCTCAGCCATAAAAAAAACTCAACCGTCAGACAAAAAAACCCTCATCCCCAAAAACCCTCATCCCTTGGAACCAAAAAACGCAACCCTCTTCCCCAAAAAACCCTATAACATTATCCCCAAAAAACCCTGAACCCTCATCCCCAAAATACTCTCAACCATCATCCCAAAAAATCCCTCAACCTTCGTCCCCCAAAAAACATCAAACCTCAACTCGAAATAATCCTAAAACCTTATCCCCAAGAAACCCTACACACTCATCCCCCAAAATCTTAAATCCTCAGTCCAAAAAAACCCTAAACCTTCATCCCCATAATACCCTCAACCCTCATTCCACAAAAACATTAAATCCTTAGCCTAAAAAACCCTAAAACCTAAACCCTCAGCCCCCAAACGCTCAACCCTCAGCCCCAAAAAAACCCTCAACCCTCAGCCATAAAAAACCTTCAATCTTTTTCCTGAAAAAACCTTAACCCTAAGCCCAAAAAAACCCTAAACCCCAACACCAAAAAACCCTCATCCCTTAGCCCAAAAAAACCCAGAATCCCCATCACCAAAAAACTATGAACCCTTAGCCCCAAAAAGCACAGTACCCATAGCCTAATAAAACTCAAACCCTAGGCCCCAAAAAACCTGGAACCCTTATCCCCAAAAAACATTGGACCCTCATCCTAAAAAAAACATAAAACCTCAACCAAAATAACCCTAAACCCTCAAACCAAAAAACCCTAAACCCTTAGCCCGAAAAAACCCTGAACCCTCATCCCTAAATAACCATGAACCGTTATCCCAAAAAAAAACCCTATATCCTCATCCCTAATAAACCCTCAGCCCTCAGCTCCAAAAAACCATTTAACCCTCATCCCCAAAATACACTAAAACCCTTACCCCCAAAAAACCAGAACCCTTATCTCCCCAAAACCCTGAACACTCAGCCTCAAAAATCCCTAAACCATCTGCCCCAAAAAACTCTGAAACATCAACCTCAAAAAACCTTGAACCCTAAACACAAAGAAACCCTGATACCTCAGACCAATAAAACCCCAAAGCCTCATCCCCAAAAAACCATTAACATTCATCCCCCAAAAAAATGAACCCACAACCCCAAAAAATATCGAACCCTCGGCCTCAAAAAAACTAAACACTCAGCCCAAAAAACACTAAACACTAAACCACAAAAAAACATTGAACCCACAGCCCCAAAAAACCCTAAACACTCATACCTAAAAATAAATGAACCCTCATACCCAAAAAACCCTATACCATCCATAAAAAACCTCGGAACCCTAAACCCAATAAAAACCTTAACCATCATGCAAAAAAACCCAAAACAATCATCCATAAAAATACATTAATACAAATCCCCAAAAAACCATGGATTGTAATCCCCAAAATACCATGAACCCTCACCCCCAAATCCCCTAAACCCTCAGACCCAAAATCCATGAACCCTCAGCCCCAAAAAATCCTGAACTCAGAACCCTCAACCCCAAAAAACCCCGAACCTTAAGCCCCCTAAAACCTAAACCCTCAACCCAAAAAAAACCATGAACCCTCATCCTCAAGAAACTTTCAACCCCCACACCAAAAACCTAAATCCACTTCCCAAAGACACCCAAACCCACAACCCCACAAAACCGTAAACCCCAAGCCAATGAAAACATTAAACCCCCATCCTTATAAATCCCCAAACCATTATCCTAGAAATCCATGAACCCCCATCCACAAAAATCCCTAAACCCGCAACACCAAAAAAATATAAATCCTTAGGCCTAGAAAACCCTAAACCCTCAACCCCAGAAAAATATAAACCCTTAGCCCCAAAAAACCCTAAACCCTCATATCTAGAAAACCCTAAACCCTTAGCTCCAAAACACACTAAACCATCATCCCTAGAAAATCCTAAACCCTCATATTTAGAAATTCCTAACTGCTCATCCCTAGAAAACCCTAAACCCTCATCACTAGAAATCCTAAACCCTCATCCCTTGAAAACACTAAACCCTCACTCCTAAAAAACCCTAAACCATCAGCCCCTGAAATACCTAAACTCTCAACCCTAGATAACCCTAAAACTTCATTCCTAGAAAACCCAAAACCACCACCAAAAAAAATTCTAAGCCTTGATCCCTAAACAAACCAAAATCCTCATCCCCAGAAAACCCTAAATCCTCAGCCATAAGAAACCCTAAACCTGCATCCCCAAAAGTCCATGAACCCTAGGCACTAAAATCCCTAAACCCCCATCCCCAAAAAATATTAATCCCTCAAACCTAGAAAACCATAAATACTCAACCCCAGAAACCCTAAGCCCTCAACCCCCAAAAACCGTAGAACCTAAGAAAACCCAAAATCTTTAGCCCAAGAAAACCCTAAAATCTCAGCCCCATAAAATCCTAAACCCACAACCCCACAACCCCCCAAAACCCAAAACCCTCAAACATAGAAAATATTAAACCTCAAACCCCAAAAAACTAAAATTATCAGCCCCACAAAACCCTAAACCCTCATCCCCTAAAAGCACTAAACTATGAGACAAAAAAAACCCTAAACTCTCAGCTCCAAAAATCCCTACACCATCAGCCCCAAAAAACCCTAAAACTTTGTTTGCATAAAATCGTAAACCCTCATCCCTATAAATATCTAAACCCACAGTCCCAAAAAGACCTAAAACCTGATCCCTAGAAAACCATAAACCCTCAGCCTCATAAGACCCTAAACCCTCAGACCAAAAAAACTTAAACCCTTATCCCTAGAAAACCCTAAAGTCGAATCCCTAGAAAACCCTACACCATAAACCCCAGAAAATCCTTAACCCACATCCCAAGAAATCCCTCAACCCTCATCCCCATAAAACACACAACCCTCATCCCCATAAAACCCTCAACTCTCATCCCAAAAAACCCTCAACCCTCATCCATAAAAAACCCTCAACCCTTAGCCCCAAAAAATACCTCAATACTCATCCCTAAAAAACACTCATCCCTTATCCATAAAAAACCCTATACCGTCTGCCAAAAAAATCCCTAAACCCCTTTCCCCCCAAAACCCCAAACCCTGATCCCTAAAAAAACCTCTACCCTTAGACCCAAAAAATCCTCAACCCTCATCCCCAAAAAACAATAAAAACTCATCATAAAAAACCCCAAACCCTAATCCCCAAAAACCCTCAACCATCAACCCAAAAAAACCCTAAACACTCAACCCCCTAAACCCTCAACCCTCAATCCCCAAATCCCTCAACCTTAAACCCCCAAAAAACTCAAAACATAAACCTAAAAACCACTCAACCCTTAGCCCCAAATTACCCACAACCACCATCCCCAAAAAACCCACAACCCTTAGCAAAAAAACATAATCATTAACCAAAAAACCCTTAATCCCTTAGCCCTAAAAAACACCCAACCCACATCCCCAATAAACACTCAATACTTATCCATAAAAAACCCTCATCCCCCAAAAATCCTCAACCCTCTACCCCAAAAAACCTTATACCCTTAACCATAATAACACTAAACCCTCATCCCAAAAAACAATAAATTATCACCCCAAGAGAAACTCAATCCCTACCCCCAAAAAGAGCTAAACCCTTGAAAAAAAAACCTAAACCCTCATCCCAAAAAAACCTACAACTCTCAGCACAAAAAACCCCTCAACCCTTAGCCCCTAAAAAATTGTCAACCCTCAGCCCAAAAAAAAACCTCAACCCTCAACCCCAAATAAACCTCAACCCTCAACACCAAAAAAATCCTGAAACCTAAACCCTAAAAACCATGAAACCTATCCCCAAGAATCCATGAACCCACAACACCAAAAACCCAAAAACCCACATCCCCAAAAATCGCTAAACCCTTAAACCCAAGAAACTATGAACCTTTAGCTGCAAAAAAACCTGAATCCTCAGACCCAAAAAACCCTGAAATATCATCCCCAAAAATTCATAAATCCACATCCCCATGAAACTATGAAATATCATTCCCAAAATACCCTAAAACCTCAGGCCAAAAAGCCATGAAACCTTAGCCCCCAAAAAACATGAACCCTTAGCCCAAAAAAACCCTAAACCTTAAACTACAAAAAAAACCAAAACCCTCAAATATAAAAAACCCCGAACCCTCATCCCAAAAAACCCCTGAATTCTGAGCCCCAAAAAACACTGAACCCCGAGCCCCAAAATACCTTGAACCATCAGCCTCAAAAAAACCCTGAACCCTAAACCCCAAAAAACACTCAACCGTCAACCCCAAAAAATATTAAACCCTCTTCCATAAAAAACCCTAAACCCTTAGTCCCAAAAAACCCTAAACCCTCACACCCAAAAATCCCTAAACCCTTAGTCCCAAAAATCCCACAACCCCCAACCCCAAAAAACCATAAACCCTTAGCCATTAATAACCCTGAACATTGATCCATAAAGTACCCTGAACACTCAGTCCAAAATAACCATGAACCCTTATCCCCCAAAAACCCTAAATGCTAAACAAAAAAAAGAATGACTACTCAGAACCAAAGTACCGTGAAACCTAATCCCCAAAAAACTGTGAACACTCATCCTAAAAAACCCAAACCTTCCACCCCAAAAAAACATGAACCCTCACCCCCCAAAAAACTTGAACCCTAATCCACAAATTTCCATGAACCCCCATCCCCCAAAATCCCTATACCCTTATCCAAAAAAAAACATAAACCCTCATTTCCAAAAAACCCTAAACCCACAACTCAAAATAACTATGAACCCTCAGCCCCAAAAAACCCTGAACCCTTAGTACCAAAAAAACTTGAACCCTCAACCCCTAAAAACCTAATCCGTTATCCAAAAAAAAATCCTAAACCCAATTCCCAAAAAACCCTCAACCCTCATTTCTCAAAAACCATAAACCCCATCCCCAAAACACTCTAAACCCACATCCTTGTAAAACCCTAAACACATAGTTCCAGAAAACCCTCAACCCCCATCCCCAAAAAACCATAAACCCTCAACCTAAGAAATATCTAAATCCTTAAACCCTTAGCCCCCAAAACCCCTATACCCACAGCCCCAGAAAACCCTAAACCATCAACACCAAAATAAACCTAAGACCAATAAAACCCTAATAAATCATCCCCAAAAAACCCTAAACCCTAAGATCTATAAATCCCTAAATCCTCAGCCTGATAAAACCCTAATCCACCAGCTGCACAAAACCACTAACCCTTAGCCCCCCCAAACCTTAAACTCTTATCCCTAGAAAACTCTAAACCCTTAGAACTAGAAAACCCTAAACCCTCATCCCAAGAAAACCCTCACCATAGAAAACCATAAATCCTCATCCATAGAAAACCCTAAACCCTCACCCCTAGAATAACCTAACTCATCCCTAGAAAACCCTAAACCCTCAGCCTTAGAAATCTCTACACATTTTTTCCACAGAAAACCCTAAAGCCTCTTCTCTAGAAAACCCTAAATCCTAATCCCCAGAAAAACCTAAACCCTCACCCCAGAAAGCACTAAACCCTCATCCCAAAAAATCCCTAAAATCTCACCTCATCAAAAACCCTAAATTCTCATACAAAAAAAACCCTAAACCCTTATCCCCCAAAACCCTAAAGCTTAAGCCCCAAGAAACACTAAACCCCCACCCCAAAAAGCACAGATCCTTAATCCCCAAAACCCCTGAAACCCTAAGCCCAAAAAACCCTAAAATATTATCCCCATAAAACCATAAACCCTCTTCCCCAAAAAACCCTAAACCCTCATCCACAAAAAATCATAAACCCTCAGCCCCATACACTGCTAAACCCCAGCCCTAGAAAGCAAAAAAACACTCATCCCAAAATGATTCTAAAACCTTATCCATAGAAAAACATAAACCATAATCCCCAAAAAACAAAAAAAAAACATATTCCCCACAAATCCCCAAAAATTAAGTCAATAAAACCTTGACCCTCAGCCCCCCCAAAACCTAAAACTCATCCCCAAAACACCATAAACCATTAGCCCCAAAAAACACTAAACCCTCATCCCAAAAAAACCATAAAACCTTCCCTCCAAAAAAACATAAACCCACATCCCCCCAAAACCCTAAGACCTCAGTCCATGAAAACCCTAAACCCTTATCCTCAAAAAACAATAAACTCTCAGCCATAAAAAACCCTAAAACCTTAGCCCTAGAAAACACTAAACCTTTAGCCCTAGAAATCCCTAAAATCTCAGCCCTATAAAACCATATACCCTCATCCCTAAAATACTCTAAACCATTATCCCTAGAAAACCCTAAACTCTTAGCCTAAAAACCCTAAAGCTTAACACCATAAAACTATAAACCCTCAACCACAAAAAAACACTCCATACCCATCCTAAAAAAACTGAAGGTTCCAGGCGCAGCAGAAGCGCGTGGGTGGATGTGCCCACTTGGCTTTTTGTCATTAACAATGATCAATATGGGATCAATACGACGATAAACTCCAGTCTCCATAGATTGAATCATAGAAAAAGACAAAGAAAAGGAAACTCCCAAAACCAAAAAGTAGGATCGTTACAGGTTGATTATAATTAATTTAATCAATTAAAAAGAAATACCTTTTTGGGTGTTCTTTCTTTGTTGATGTTATTGATCACGTTTCGATGTGATTCGTCGTTGTGTCACAGAAGCCAAGTGTAGACTTCCTCTTGCAGTGATCCACATGTGTACTTCGTATCTCAGGACATCGCCAAAGGAGTCTCCGGGTGCTAGCGTGGGGAAATCTTTTCTTGCATTGTCTGCCTTATATCATCTTGATCTGATGAAAGAGGATCTCTCTCAGTCTTGAGAGCGTTCTTAGAGGAATAGGTTCTTTTTTCCTTGAAAGAATCCTCCATAATTGTTGTGAACAACAATTATCTTGTGTAGGAAAAGAGTTGGGGTTGTGAGGAAATTTATAATCGAGTTTGAGGTTGTAGAGTTATGACAATAAATAAACGTGTTACGCATTTCATTTATTTCATTAACTTTTATTGAAAACCCCTATGTTTAATAATTAATTACTTGACATGCGCTCACACTGATTATAATAAATATCATTTAATAAAACAATATTATATCCTCAAAATCCCGACTGGAGAAACTACACGGCATGTAATAATAAATACACGGCGTGTACTTGTTTTTCATTGAAAACTACAAGGCATGTACATTAAATGTACATGGTGTGTATGTCTTGTTTTCACTTTTTCATTTCCTTTTCAAAATGAAAACTACATGGCATGTACATTTAATAATACACGACGTGTACTTGTTTTCAAAATAAAAAACTACACGGCGTGTAATAATTAATACATTACGTGTACTTTTTTTCATTTTATTCTTCCTCCAACATTAAAATTATTTAGGATTACTTGAATAATTATTAAACCACGTACATGAATAATATTTATTTTACTTGAGATACTTGAATACACTTAGTGTGTGACCCTCTAGGCCTCTTTCTCATTAGCATTTGGCGGACTTGCCTAAAGTCCAAGAAAACTATCTAGAAACGGGTCAAGGAACCCAAGAGAAAGAAGTTGACGCCGCATTGATGTATCATCTCATACGAACGCTTACTGTGTAATTTAATCCCTTTGTCTTGATATCTCATTAAGAAGGTTTCATGGCAGTGTCATAAACCTATATTCTTGATCCGTTGTTCTTTGAATACCTGAAATACACTCGTCGTTTACACCATGGCCATGGAATTTAATGTGACAGTTCTATTTCAATCAAAGGGACAAGATATAAACTTCCATAAATGGAAGGGAAAAATCCTTCCTCGACTTATCCATTAACAACATGTCACTCATGACGCACCCAACGTACCCTACTAACCGCCAACTGTCTGCACGACAGTTTTCGTCAGTAAATCTAAGTGTGCGAGTCATGACATGAGTTAATGATAATCTTCCAGTCTAAGGAACATTACACACGCTCGTAGATAGCAATGTCTGATGACAACAAGACATGCAGAATTGCTACTGGTGGGTCTGTTCTCATAATCTCCCATCTTGGAGATTACCAAGTGCGAACTCCATGAGAGAGAGTCTCGTCTTCTTACGAGTACTCACACATGATGGTGTGTATACTATGTGTCCTACCATAGTATGTCATCCAACTGTAGAAATTTATTTAAGAATATTTTTATAGCATTTCAAGGTTCTCATCATACTGGGGATCTACCATGACCTTATCAATGCAACAAATATTCCAGAACATTATTATATTATAGTCATGCAGAACAATGAACAATATATAATAAGTGAACATTCATGTAATCAAAGTACAAAACAGTTGGTTCTCAGGACACCAACCCTTACAAACTACCACTTGGACTAAAGCCAACTGCCTAAGACTTTTAGTCTGCTAGACCTCACATGATGATCATGTTTCTGCCGAGTCAAGGCTTTATTCAAGGGGTCTACCATGTTGTCTTCCGTGGAAATACTGCTCACTGCAAATTCACCTCCCTGAGAAAAATCCCTCAAGAGATGATACTTCCGAAGTATGTGTTTTGTCCGCTGATGTGACCTTGGATCTTTTGAAAGTTCCACCGCTGCAGTATTATCAAAATAGAGTGTGATATGATCTTTACTGCTCGGTACTACATCCAGCTCTTAGATGAAGCTTCGCATCCATACTGCTTCTTTAGCTGCTTTAGAAGCTGGATATACTCGGACTCCATTATAGAATCTGCCACCACACTTTGCTTTGAGCTCTTCCGGCTCACTGCACCTCCATTAAAACTGAAGATGTATCCAGTATGCAACTTCATGTCATCTTGATCAATCTGGAAACTAGCATCTACATGTCCTCTGATGACTAGTTCCTCATCTCCTCCATAAACCAGGAACATATCCTTAGTATGCCTCAGATACTTAAGGATATTCTTGACTACCGTCCAATGGAGGTCTCTTGTATTAGCTTGATATCTGCCTACCGCACTTAATGCGTAAGCAACATCTTGCCTCGTACATAGCATAGCATACATGACTGACCCATTTTCGGATGCGTAAGAGATCCTTTCCATTCTATTTCTTTCCTCATGTGTCTGAGGACACATTTTCTTGGAAAGATGAATGCCATGTGACACTAGCAACAATCCCCTCTTGGATTGTTCCATACTGAATCTCTTCAGTATCTTGTCAATGTATGTACTTTGACTCAGGCCCATCATTCTCTTGGATCTATCATGATGGATCTTGATCCCAAGAATATATGTTGCCTCTCCCAAGTCTTTCATGGAGAATCATTTATGAAACCATGCCTTAACTAACTGTAAGACAGGTACTTCTTTTCCAATTAGTAATATTTCATCAGCATATACTATTAGGAAAACGACTTCACGTCCACTAAACCACTTGTAGACACAAGGCTCACTTCGTTCTTAACAAATCCAAATTTCATTACAGCTTCATCAAAATGAATGTTCCATGACCTTGATGCTTGCTTTAATCCATAAATGGATTTCTGCAACTTACATACCTTGTTGGCATCCTTTGGAGTCACAAACCCTTCAGGTTGTGTCATATAGACAACTTCATGGAGGTTCCCGTTAAGGAATGCTGGTTTGACATCCATTTTCCAAATTTCAAAGTCATGGTAAGCGGAAATGGACAATAGGATTCTGATGGATTTCAGAATCGCAACCGATGAAAAGGTTTCATCATAGTAAAATCCTTGACGCTGTCTAAAACTTTTTTCAACCAGTCGGGCCTTATAGGTGCTGAATTTCCCCTCCAGGTCCAGTTTCTTCTTGAATACCCATTTATTACCAATAGTCTTTACATCAACTGGAGGATCTACCAAAATCCAAACTTGGTTTTGGTACATGGAATCCATTTCAGAATTCATGGCTTCTTGCCACTTGGCAACATCTGTGCCTTCAACTACTTCCTTGTAGGTTAGAGGATCATCATTGTCAACCAATAATGAGTCACCATCCCCAGTGACAAGAAAACCATATCATTCTGGTTCTCTTACCTCTCTTGTGATCCTACACAGTTCTTGTGTCTCTGGAACAGATTGTTCTTCCATGGGGCTTTGTGGAATCTGTTCTTGTACCAACTCCTATGTATCTTGAGCCTCGACTTCATATAAGTATATATTTCTCCCACTATCTCTTTTGGAGATGTGCTCCCTCTCAAGGAATATGGCGTGTCTTGCCACTATAAACTTTTTGTATGAGGGTTTGTATAGGTAATATCCCCTTGTTTCCTTGGGATATCCAATAAAGATACACTTTGTGCCTCGGGGTGCAAGTTTGTTACCTGAAGAGGCCTTAACAAATGCTTCGCTACCCCACACATGTAAATTCGATAACATGGCTTTGCGTCCACTTCATAACTCGTATGGAATACCATTTATCGATTTAGTTGGTACTTGGTTTAGTATGTGTGCTGCTGTTTGTAATTCATATACCCAAAAGGATAATGTAAGACTCACATGACTCATCATTGATCTCACCATGTCCAACAGGGTACGGTTCCTCCTTTCACTTACACCATTCCATTGAGGTGTATAAGGAGGAGTGAGTTGAGATAGAATCCCAAACTCCCATAAGAAATCAATGAAGTTCTGATTAAGATATTATCCTCCTATGTCTGAGTGGAGTTTCTTAATCTTCTTACCAAGATGGTTCTCAACTTCATTCTTGTATTCTTTGAACCGATCAAAAGAATCTGACTTATACCTCATTAAGTAGATATATCCATATCTACTGAAATCATCAGTAAAAGTTATGAAGTACGAGAACCCACCCCTTGTTTCAACTGGAAATGGTCCATATACATCTGTGTGAACTAATTCTAGAATCTATTTAGCTCTTTCATCTTTCCCACTAAATGAGGCTTTGGTCATTTTGCCTTGAAGACACGCATGACATACACTAAGTGGTTTTAGTTCGAAAGAATCTAAATACCCATCTTGATGTAATTTTGTCAAACGTTTCTCATTGACATGACCTAGACGGTGATGCCAAAGTTGGGTGTGGTATGAGTCATGTGAATTGACTTTGTCATCGAATTCCATTACTTGGTTTGTGTAGTCTAACACATAAAGGCCATTATATAAATGTGCCCTACCAAAACAAATGCTATCTTTATAAAAGTAGCAATATTCATTTCCAAACTTGAACATGAATCCATCAGTATCTAATATAGATATTGAAATAATGTTTTTAGTAATAGAAGGCACGTAATAACAACCCTTTAACACCAAGATCATTCCCGTTGGAAATGTGAGGCGGTAGTCCCCGACAGCTACAACAACAAGTCTGGCTCCATTGGATGCTCGTAGATCTACCTCCCCTCGATCAATATTCCGGAATCTACTTGGTTACTGTATTTGGATACATATGTGAGTACCACAAGCTATATCTAATACCCAATTTGTAGAAACAGATAGATTTCATTCGATAACAAACGCACCTGAAGCTTCTCCTTGCTTCCTTGGCTAGGTGTAGTTTTTCATCCAGTGGCCCTTCTTGCCACATGCAAAACAAACAGCTTCCTGTTCTCTTTCCTCACCTTTGATCTTCCTTTTCTTGGAAGGACTTAAAGAAGCTTTGGGCTTAAAGCTATTTTCCTTCCCTTTCCTTTTATTCACCATGAGGACAGAAGCATTTTTACGCTTCATTTCATTATCTACTTGGAGAATAAGGATAAGAAGATCGTACATAGACTTCTCAATGTTGTTCATGTTGAAGTTCACAACAAAGTTTGATAAGCTCTGGGGGAGTGATGCAATTATGAGATCGGTACCCAGTTCTTCGGGGAGTTTAAACCCTAGAACCTCCAAGTTCTCAATGTAGCCAATGAGCTTGACTACATGAGGCCTGACTGGGGCACCTTCTCCAAGCTTGCTCTGAAATAGAGCCTTGGGGATCTCAAACCTTTCCTGTCTAGCTCTCTCCTGGTATAGAACATGGAGGTGCTTGAGCATGTTGTAGGCATCCATGTCTTCATGAGACTTCATGAGATCACTAGACATAGATGAAAACATCAAACATTGAACGTCGAGTGCATCACTCAAATGTTGATCATACACAAGGAAATCTTTATCACTCACCCCTAGGGCAGGAGAATCAAGAAGTGAGGACTCCCACACGTAAAACTTTCATTCATGGCATAGGATAACCTGAAGGCGCCTAAACCATTCCTGAAAGTTACTACCGGTGAGGATGTTGTCTTTATCAAGAATTGATCGCAGAGAAAATGTGGTTAATGAGTTTGTAATTTTGATTCTTTAAATTAAAAGAGAAGATTTATCAGTACCTTTTGATTACATTTTATGAAAAATAATAAATGAATTTATTAATTCTCCCACTATTTTATCAAGTCCCAATGGCTCTGACCATTGAACTCAGAATTTCCAGTTGCTTTGACATTCTAGTGTAAAGGATCCATATTCCCCTTCGCATAACCCCAACAAGGGTTGGTCAAGCTATTTGAAGGTATTTAGGTAGGCAGGTCTTTGCCAACTGTGAGCTTATAGTTCCTTGATCTGTTGAGTGGACTCCCCAATCCTGAAATCCTGACTTGGATTTCCTCAACTCTTGACTCCAATATTACATCAAGTTTAGAAAGGGCTACTCCTCTTGATGTAATATGGTTAAGTCAACCCGAAACCTTTCATAAGGGCTTCCTTTATAAAAGTAAGTGTCCCAACAAGGGTTGGTCAAACACATAGTTTTATTGAGTCTTTACCTTAATCAAGTAACATAAGGCTTTGTTTGACTTAATATGGTATTGAGGGATTTTAATCTTTTATGCATAGTTTCTCATTATCACATGCTTGTTAATATTATGTGATTCTTGCTTAAGTGAACAACCATATTTCGATAATGTTTACGCATAGTCTAGTTTTTATTTTATTCCATATTTGCATGCTTGTTTATTTCATTAATTATGTGATCATGACAACAAATACATAATAAATAAACTATGCAATCAAACAGAAATAAAATAAGATGGAATGATCCTGAGCTTCTATTGGTTAGCTTATCTAGTGGTTTGATAAGCTAACCCTGACCTAGGGAAAACACCTTGAACCTGATGGTTCATGTTTTTCAGCTCCCACCTGTCCACATTTGTATCTTCTTGGGTTGGTTTTGCCTCATCTTTGGATTTCGAACCATCTCCCCTAGCTTGAGATATCCTCCATTACATGGGTTTACATTAAAGAAACCATGGGAACCCAGCCCCTACATATTTTTGGAAGAAGGCTCGCAGGCCAATGAATTTAAATTAAACAAATTTAAATGAAACCATACACACATGCAAAGGGTCTTTGGTCTAGAACATGATAATCCATAGCATGCAATGACATTTACACATATTTAGAATTCAAATTCTTTTAATCATTCTATTATTTAAGATAATTCGCGCTTGAAATTAATTAATTATGATCTTATAATTAATCAATTCTTTATCTTAAATTCCTTTCTGAATTTTCTTGAGATTCTCCTCATCCATATCCCTTGTACAGGTCTTTGTACTTTCGGAGGAAACTTGTTGAAATTCCATTTCTGTAAAGTACACGGCGTGTAGTTTATATTTACACGGTGTGTATTTCTTTCAACTTTTATCCAAAGTACATGCCGGGGGATTTGGCGTGTTTTCTGTACTTTGGAAGTTTTGGAGTACACAACGTGTAGATAAATCACACATGGTGTGTACTTCCTTGTTATACAGTAACTGGCCTAGCGATCCCGTGTACATGGTACGTGGCTTCTCCTCTGTACAGGGTTTCACTTGGGCCGGATCGGACTACACGACGTGTTGCTCCAACATACACACCGTGTATTCCGGTTCCCACGCACCATTTAATTCTGGTCAACACAACATAATAAATAATTAGGCATACTCAATTCACACGATGTGATTTGGAAGACCAGTGCCGGTTCGTTGAACCTAAGTATATAGCGTGTAGTTTTTATTACACTCCATGTATTCCCATGTTGTACAGACAAAAAGAGCGGATCCTCCAGATGAGATCATCATTTTTATTTTAATCAAAATTAAAATTAAAAGGCCATTTCTGTGATATGAATAGAGAAACGGAGGAAGAACATATCTCGTTTATTCAGATTTACAGAACGATTTATTTCAAATTGAATCAAATATAAATGCGTAAATTATCATCGAAAATTAAATAACTATAATCAACATTTTAACCTCACTCTGATACCATTTGAAGGTTCCAGGCGCAGCGGAAGTGCGTGGGTGGATGTGCCCACTTGGCTTTTTGTCATTAGCAAAGATCAATCTGGGATCAATACGACGATAAATGCCAGTCTCCACAGATTGAATCATAGAAAAAGGAAAAGAAAAGAAAAGTACGGAAACCACAAAGTAGGATCATTACAGGTTGATTATAATTAATTTATTCAATTAAAAAGAAATACATTTTTGGGTGTTCTTTCTTCGCTGATGTTATTGATCACGTTCCGATGTGATTCGTCATTGCGTCGTAGAATCCAAGTGTAGACTTCCTCTAGCGGTGATCCACATGTGTACCTCGTATCTTGGGACATCGCCAAAGGAGTCTCTGGGTGCTATCATGGAGAAACCTTTGCTTGCGTTGTCCACCTTAGATCGTCTTGATCCGATGAAAGAGGATCTCTCTTGGTCTTGAGAGCGTTCTTGGAGGAAGAGGTTCTTTCGGCCTTGAAAGAATTCTCCAGAATTGTTGTGCACAACGATTCTCTTGTGTAGGAAAAGAGTTGGGGTTGTGAGGATATTTATAATCTATTTTGAGGTTGTAGGGTTATGACAATAAATAAATGCATTACATGTTTCATTTATTTCATTAACTCTTATTGAAAACCCCCATGTCAAATAATTAATTCCTTGACATGTGATCATGCTGATTATAATAAATATCATTTAATAAAACAATATTATATCCGTAAAATCCCGACTGGAAAAACTACACGACGTGTAATAATAAATACACGGCGTGTACATGTTTTTAATTGAAAACTACAGGGCATGTACATTAAATGTACATGGAATTTATATCTTGTTTTCATTTATTCATTTCCTTTCCAAAATGAAAACTACACGGCGTGTACATTTAATAATACACGATGTGTACTTGTTTTAAAAATAAAAACTACACAGCGTGTAATAATTAATACATGACGTGTACTTGTTTTCATTTTATTCTTCCTCCAACATTAAAATGATTTAGGCTTCCTGGAATAATTATTAAACCACGTACGGGAATAATATTTCTTCTACTTGAGATACTTGAATACACTTAGTGTGTGACCCTCTAGGCCTCTTTCTCATTGGCATTAGGAGGGCTTGCCTAAAGTCCAAGATTACTGTCTAGCAACGGGTCAAGGCACCCAAGAGAAAGAAGTTGACACTGCATTGACGTATCACCTCATACGAACGATTACTGTGTAATTTAATACCTTTGTCTCGATATCTCATCAAGAAGGTTTCATGGTAGTGTCATAAACCTATATGCTTGATATGTCGTTCTTTCACTACCTGAAATACACTCGTCGTTTATACCATGGCCATGGAATTTAATGCGATAGTTCTATTTCAATCAAATGGCTGAGATATAAACTTCCATAAATGGAAGGGAAAAATCTTTCCTCGACTTATCCATTAACAACATGTCACTCATGACGCACCCAATGTGCCCTACTTCCCGCCAACTGTCTGCGTGATAGTTTTCGTCAGTAAATCTAAGTGCGCGAGTCATGACATGAGTTAATGATAATCTTCCAGTCTAAGGACCATTACACACGCTCGTAGATAGCAATGTCCGATGACACCAAGACATGCAGAATTGCTACTTGCGGGTCTGTTTCATAATCTCTCATCTTGGAGATTACCAAGTGCGAACTCCATGAGAGAGAGTCTCGTCTTCTTACGAGTACTCTCACATGACGGTCTGTATACTATGTGTCCTACCATAGTATGTCATCCAACCGTATAACTTTATTTAAGAATATTGTTATAGCATTTCATGGTTCTCATCATAGCGAGGATCTACCATGACCTTATCAATCCAACAAATATTCCTGGACATTATTATATTATAGTCATGCAGAAAAATGAACAATATATAATAAGTGAACATTCATGTAATAAAATTACAAAACAGTTGGTTCTCAGGACACCAACCCTTACAAAAACAACCAACCTAAAGCCCAAAAAAACCCTCAACCCTTAGCACCAAAAAACCCCTCAATCCTTAGACAAAAAATCCCTCAACCATCATCCCTAAAAAACCTCGAACTTCATATCCAAAAAACACTCAACCATTCACCCAAAATACCCTCAAACCTCATCCCCAAAAAAAACCCCATCCATCCTATATAGATATCCCACAACACCCATCCTCCAAAAAACTAAAACCCTTAGCCCCAATAAACCCACAACCCTCATCCCTAAAAAAATCCTAATTCTCAGACCTAAAAAACCCTGAACCAAAGACCTAGAAAACCCCCCAACCCATATCCCTAAAACAACCCAACCCTTATCCCTAAAAAACTCTCAAATCTTATACCCTAAAATCCCTCAACCACCATCCCCAAAAAACACTAAACCCTCAGCCCTAAGAACCCCAAAAACTTCTTTCAAAAAATCCATAAACCCTTTACCCCAAAAAACCCTACACTGTCAGCCCCAAAACCCCCAAAACTTATCCCAAAATACCCACAAACTTAGCCCCAAAACCCCCAAACATCAATGAAAAAACCCCCATCACTCATTCCCAAAAAACCCCAACCCTCAGCACCAAAAATCCCATGACCTTTATCCCTAAAAAACCCCTACCCTCTTATCCAAAAAACCCATAACAATCAAAACCAAAAAAACCCATCCATCCATCCCAAAAAACCCCAAACCATCAGCCGCAAAACACCCTAAACCCTTAAAAAACACTAAACTATTATCCCCAAAAAACTGTAAACCATCATCCTCATAAAACCCTCAACCCTTAGACCCAAAAAACACTAAAACCTTATCCTAAAAATATACTAAACCTTCAGTCTCAAAAAACCCTTTACCATCAGCCATAAAAGACCCTCAACCCTCAGCCCCCAAAAAACCCTCAATCCTCAACCCCAAAAATGTTCAACCATCATTACTAAAAAAACTAAAACCTCAGCCCTAAAAACCCTATACCATCAGTTCCAAGAAACCCTAAACCCTCATCCACAAAAACCCTCGACCATCAACCCCCAAAAACCCTAGACCCTCATCCTAAAAAAAACTTATACCCTCTCATCCCAAAAAAACCCTATACCATTAACACCAAAAAACCCTAGACCCTTAGTCACAAAAAAACCCTAGGCCATCAGCCAAAAAAAACTCTATAACCTAATTCTCAAAAGATCCTAGGGACTCAGACCCCAAAAAATAATAGTCAATCAGCTTCAAAAAACCCAAGATCCTCAACCATAAAACCTCTAGACCTTCATCCACAAAAAAACCTATACCCTTAGCCTAAAAAACACTAGACCCTAATCCCCTAAAAAACCTTGACCTAAATACACAAAAAACCCCAAACCCTCTGTCCCAAGAACCCTAGACCATCATCCAAAAAATACCCTAGACCCTCGGCCCAAGAAAATCATAGTCCCTCAGCCCCAAAAAACCTAGACACTAATCTTTGGAAAACTGTAGACCCTTAGCCCTAAAAAACCTGAGACCCTTATCCCCATGTAACCCACTCATCCCCAAAAAACCTAAACCCTTATCCAAAAAAAAACCATAGTTCATCATCACCAAAAAAATCCTAGACCCTCATCCCCAGAAAGCCTAGATCCTCAACCCCAAAAAACTCTAGACCCTCATCCCTAAAAAATCCTAGACCCTCATCCCCAAAAAACCCTAAACCCTCGTCCCCAAAAAATCCTAGACTCTCAACCCCTTAAAACCCTAGACCACCATCCTTAAAAATACCATTGAACTTCATCCTCAAAAAACCCTACACCCTTAGACCCCAAAAAACTAAAGACTCTCAGTCATAGAAAACTGTTGACCCTCAGCCCTAAAAAACCCTATACCCCATGACAAAAAAACCCTAGACCCTCAGAACCAAAAATCCAAAGATCTGTGGCCCCAAAAAACACAAGACCCTTAGTCCCAAAAAATCCATAGACCCTCATCCCCCTAAAACCACAGACCCTCATCCCCAAAAAACCCTATAACCTCAACCCCAAAAAACCCTAAACACTTATCCCCAAAAAAACCATAGACCCTCATACCAAAAAATCCCTTATCCCTTAGCCCCAATAAAACCTATACCATATTCCCAACAAACCCTATACCCTCAGCCCAAAAAAACCCTAAACCCTCATCCCCAAAAAACCCTAAACCCTCATCCCCAAAAATCTATAAACCCTCAGCACCAAAAACCATAAACCCTATGTCCCAAAAATCCCTAAACCCCCACCCCAAAAAACCATAAACCATTATCCCTAATAAATCATAAGTCCCCATCCCCAAAAAACCCTAAAACCCCTGCCTAAAAAAACCTAAACCCTCATACATAAAAAACCATCAACCCTCAGCCCCAAAAACATTAATACCTCAGCAAAAAACCCTAAACCGTCATCCCCTAGAAACCCTAAACCCTTGGCCCCAAAGATCGCTAAACCCTATAATGTGTCACCAAAAACACAAAATAAGAAAGTGATGTTGGAATAGTAAAATTTAGCCAAATTAACATGGATTTAAGGCAATTCCACCCACCATGGTTTCTCCAATTTTAAGGACCAAGTCACTGGAAATGGAGATTCACCACCAATTCCAAGAAAATGGAAGAGGATAATTCAAGAAAGTTGAACAACAAGCTTAAAAAATCATAGTATTCAAGTTTTACCATCATAATTGAGTGAAAATACATTATGAAGATAAAAAAGTGAGTGTAATGACCCAAATTGAATTAAAAGTCATAAGGGAACTCAAAGGTCATATAAAAATCATAAAACCAACTTTCCCATGCTAATTAATGACCCCAATAACTAAAGTAGAAAGGTTGATTATTAACAAGGGTTTTATACATGTTATATCTCCTATTTATTTTTATGTATGAATTTCATTCCTTTTCTATGTGAATTTTTCATTTTGGGCACCAAATACAAGTGTTGTGTCCCACCATAGTGTTGGTTTCCAAAAAGTGTAGGTTGGTATAATTTGAATAATAATTCGGAATAAAATTATTATGAAACCACAATGTATTATCCTTAGGTTGAATCTAGTTCATATCATTACCCCAAAGATGGAGAGGATTTTCCAACAATAACATGGAATTGTCTTTTTAAATGTATGGAGATAAATTCTCAATTTTTAATGTTTCAAAAATGACACCAAAATCATTGAGTAAATTGATCTTATAGTAATTATTTATCACTCTTTAAAGTAAATTTAATGGTACTTTATCTCATGGTTCCATATTACTCTTCCATTTGTATGGAAATCCCTCTGTTCAGGGTTGATTCCACACTTTTTCTCTAGGTTGTAAAATGGACTTCTTCTGATGTTTGTTAGCTCGCCTCTTATATAATTCATTAGACTACTCTATTTGAGATAAATAGAATTATGAAGCATCATAATATACTTTTATTTATGATCTGCATCAACGTTCACCTGAAAATAAATAGGTAAAGAACCCAGTTATATGGGATTCATTGGATTAATTCCATACATCACTTCAAATAGAGAATGTAGAGTGGTAGAACTTGGAGATATTTTTTATGAAAATTAATCTTTTGAAAGTTGTAAATCCAAATCTATCATATTCTTGTTCACCAATGTCATTTTAATTTTTCTTAAAGTACAATTGATAACTTCCATTTTTCCATAAGTTTGAGGTTAATGGGCAGTAGTGAAAAGAATCTTCATACCAAATTTCCACCATAATGTCCTTAAAAATGGCTACGAAATTTAGTGTATTTATTTGAAAAAATGTTTTGAGGAATTCCATGAAGGTGAAAAATATATTTTTAAAAGAATTATCACTGAGTCCTTAGTAAATTCATAGTGAAAACCATGTTGAGATCTTCCCATGAAGGCTCCAAAATAAACAATTGAGTGTATACACCAAGCATGAAAGTACTATTTGCTCTTTAACATGTCCCACATATTTAAAGGATGGATTGGAAAGATGATTGTATCTTTGGATAAAAGAAATTATCCTTTACTATCTCTAAGTTTTAGTGGATGTAAAAAACACCATCAAGTCATCCTTCATGAGTCCCCTAGATGAGGAAGTCCCTGTAACTACCCTTTGGTACACACAACATGTTTTTCTTGAAGAGAAACCCATCATGAATAAAATAATCCTAAAAAAATCCATTTTTAAATCCGATTAAAATATAATTTAACTCTATATCATACATATAATCCTATTTCATAAGCTTAAATCCACAAATTTGAGCATCTAGAATGGTAAGTGATGTATACCTTTGAGATAAGTCATCTTACACCTAGTTTTCTTTTACCTTATTCATTTGATACCACTAACCTCTATAATTTCACATTTGTCATGCATCCATTGATTGGTTTCATGATAGTGATGAAATTGGAAACAAATCAATGATAAAATGTTTCTAAACCATGAAAAATTCTTACTTATTTGATTGATTCCATTGGTGTCTAGGACTTGATTGATTCCAACTATGATTGATCCACCATGATGCATTCTTTGGATACCACATTTCCCAAAAACAACACTTTCATTGAAAGTTCTTTCACTATTCCAGCTTACGATATAACTTTTTTTCCCACAGAATACCAAATATGTAACGACCCAAAGTTTCATTAATGTAAATCCCACTTGATATAATTAAATGTCTCTTTATGTAAAATGTTTATATAAAATGTCAAATTCTTTGGTTTTATGTAAATAATTTTTACCGTTGTTAATGTAGCCGTTGAACAGTGATGACATGATTAGTATAAATATAGGGCTTTAACAAATCCAATTTACTCAGAAAAAAGAAGCGATGACCTCATCCTGTAGAATTGCTCCATACGAAGCCCATTTTTCGGAGCCTGGAAAATAGGTGGCGTCCTTGGGCTTCGCTCTTGACCAATCCCAAGCTGAGCTTCATCATGTCAAGCTCAAACTGGACCGTCTACAGGAAAAGTGGAAGTTTATAGAGATTACCACACGAGCGATGTTATCCGAGCCCCCCCCCCCCCCAAGAGTCTGTCACCATCGCACACCTTACCCTTAGGTCTTATGTGGCTATTTTAAGGGGTTATGTAACAAATCTCTAGTACTATGTTCATGTACATTATTTTTTATATAATAATGAATATACTTTCTTGTCATTATTGATACATTGTAAATAGTTTTTAAAGTACAAATAGTTCTTTTAGTTATTATTTAATTAAGAAATCTATTTTATTAAATTAAGGGATTTTTGAATTAAATAATATTTTAATAAAATATTATTATTATTATTAAATTAATAAATGATCATATAATTTTATGAATGAAATTATAATTTTTATTTAAGGTTTGAAAGCCATTTCTGTCAAAACCCGTGAATTTTCGATAAATGTCGGTTTTTATTTTAAAAGTAAAAATTAACATATTTAGAAAATTATTTAGATAAAATAAATGATATTTCTAGAATCAGGATTTCAAAATTATCCAATGGTTAATTTTTCATAATTTTCTGAGATAGTCAAATTTTTGGGTAAAAATTAAATACTGTTAAAATATATAATGTGTTTTATGACATCATAATGACCCAATTGTTCTGTAATAAAATAATATAAGCTCTATTTTCGGCCAATATATGTTTTACCATTAAAATAATGTGATTTTGGGTTTGTTTGACTTACTTTTCAAAGCATTAATGGACCCCTCAAGACTTATTAAACATCTTGACTTTTTAAATTATTTTTCCATGGGAGTATGACTCACATCCACATAAGCAACCCCATTATTTTAAGAAGTTCAGACTTTGGACTTAAAAAATATTGTTTTCGTCTTCCCTTTTCCAAAAACCATGGGCAAAAACCATGAGCTGATTTGTGGTTTGGATTAGTTTAATGTAAGGGGTCCCAAACCGAAATAATAAATAATTCACTCACCTTTCCTATATAAACCCACCCAAGCTCCCACTTCCTCATCACTCAAAGCTTTTGGAGTTCGTCCAACCTCTGACCTACTCTCTCTAGAATCCTCCCAAGGTGTCCCAATCTCCCAAGAAGCCTCTCTCAAGCCTCTCTCAAGCCTTTTGAAGCACACTTCCAAGTAAGGGTTTTTCTTCCTTTCACCTTTTTGTCCAATTTTCTTAATATTGTTATGCCCTTTTAATATCAATTATAAATGCTGGGGTATGGTTTCGAACCTCCCCCATACTTCTCTATTATTGTTTTAATGATGGTATACCCATTTCTATCTCATTAAATGCCTCCCATTTATGCCCGTTACTATGCCAAAATTCTGAAAGGAACTTCTCTCTCTTCATTTAAATTCAAGCAATACTTTTGTATCATGAATCTAAATTCCATTACAATTGTTTGGACATGTATCTATATGACCCCCTTACTTTTCATTTCATGTAAATATGATGAGATTCCCCTTTCCCTCTCATCAACCATTTTTATGAATCCTTTTGTCAAGCCGTTACACTGCCGAAATTGCACCTATTTTCTAAGCCAATTCCATTGTGTAGTGAATACCATGCCCATTTCTCCATCAACGGTATTCATGTTTACACACATTTACTTATTGATTATAAAGTTTCATGTATTAATTCCACATTCCTTTATCGTGGAATAAATGGTTATGTTTAATGAATCCATGTTTTATGATCCATGAGGCACACTTATGCATGAAGTGAAATGTTTAAGAAGGGTGCACCCTTGTAGCGCTCCAATGCATTGGGTAAAGTATAGTATCATGATACGTCATGTGCAATGAGTGTTGACTCCTGATAATTTAAGTGCAACAAGGGTTTACTCTTGCTTCATGTGCAATGAGAATTTACTCATGCTCCATGTGCAATGAGCCTTGGCTCATGCTATTCCATGTTAAGTGTTGTTGCCACATTTCCATGTTATGATTATCACAATTTATCATGCCTTTATGTTCATGTTTATCTTATTCTATATTGATATGCCTATTGTCTAACATGTATTTTACTTTTCATGTATTCCATGTTTATTCCCTTACTGAGCTTTATAGCTCACCCATTTTCTTATGCATGTCCCCAGGTTATCCCATGCAATGCTATGTACGAGGGAATGTAGTGGTCATGTAAAGGAAGTTTTCAATAAATATGTTGTATTTCATGTTTTAAGTTGTTATGTAATTATCCTAAGCCCCAAAGACACTAGAACTCTCGATCTTCCATGTTGTTTCAAGTGAATAGTTTATGTAATAAATCATGTTTAAGTTTGTAATAAAAGCAGGGTTTCCATAGTTGGTATCAGAGGATAGGTTTAGTTATTTTTGGTATTAGGATTAGAAAACCCTAGTAAAGCCTTAGAGACAAGACTAAGTATAATAAAAACATCCTTAAGTTTTGTTAAGTACTGATTAAGCGGTTTATCAAGAAAATACATCCCTGTCTGGATACGATCAGGTAGAGGCAGCTCTGGCATAGATGTATCCTAGGGGTGAAACCCGAAAACACCACTTTGAGCTAGACTTGAACAAGAACTGGTGCACGACAATGGGCCTTGATGCACTCTTGGTTACGAAACTCCTGGGGGATATGTTTTGATAAATTCACAAGCTCAGTATGAACCCTTATTAAGGGAATTAAAAAAAATCCCCTAAGAATATATGTTAGAAAGTAGATCATGAAAAGCCTAGATTGAAGCCTATAGACTCATGAGTTAAGGAAATAAAAGTTTATATATAATTCATCAACTTTGTCTTTGGATTACCCTTTTTGTGTTACCCCCTAATTTTCCTTTTATTCCAGCCAATGGTTGGTAATAGGAGGACACAGGCTAACAACCGATGTGAAGATCAGTGTGATGACTGTACTAATGAGATGCCCAATCCAATGGGAGCAGCAATCGCGAACTTTGTCACGATTCTCTCTCAGCTAACTAAAGATTTCAATAGAAACACGGGTCAAGAGGGACGTCCAAACCCCCCTAAGAAGGAACAAGTCGCTATCGAGAGCTTCATGAGACAAAGGCCTCCTACTTTTAGTGGTTCATCTGATCCCACGATCGCTGAACAATGGATCAACTCCATTGAAAAGATCTTCTCCATCCTTTAATGTTATGAACAAGAGAAGGTTATCCTGGAAGCTTATCGTATGGAGGGTGAAGTTGATCAATGGTGGACGTTGATAAAATATACGAAGCCTGAGGAGGAGATCGAGGCATTGGAATGGAAGGATTTCCAGAAGATGTTTTTTGATAAATATTTTCCGCGCACCCTCCAGCTTCAGATAGAAAGGGACTTCCTTTCCCTCAATAAAAAAGATGAATAATCTATTGGATCGTACGAGGAAAACTTCACAAGGCTTGCACGATATGCTTCCAGCTTTGTGTTTACCCCCGAATTCAAATTTTATCGCTTCTTTGGTGTGCTGAAGCCTAGCCTACGGAAAGCATTAGTGATCCTTGACTTCGACAGCTATGAGGAAATTGTCCGATGTTCCCTCAAGGTCGAAATGAAGATTGAGGAATCACAAGGGTATCATGGGGACAAGAAGTGTAAGGTGGACTTCAATGCTGGCGGTCCGATGGATAAATCCAATGGTGCTAAGAAGATCCAGCACCCCACTTGCCAAAAGTGCAGAAAGAAGCACCCTGGAAATTGTCTCAAGGGGATGAGGAAATTCTTTAGGTGTGGAAGAGAAGGGAACCTAGCTATTAACTGTCAGCAAGAAAGACCCGTGGCTACGACATAGGAGAGGAACACTCCGTTCTAACCTCAACGCGTTGTTCATTGCTACAAATGCAAAGAACCAGGGCATTTTGAAAATCAGTGCCCTAATCCAAGGGTTTTCAAAGGCAACCAACAACCTCCAAGGTTGCAAGGAAGATCTTTTTCCATCACTTCTGTCGAAGTGAACCCTGACAATGAAGTGGTGATAGGTATGCTAGTTATTCATTCAATAATAGCGAACACACTTTTTGATTCAGGTTCTATGCATTATTTTATATCTCTAATGTTTAGTAGAACAATCCCAGCACCACCACAAATCATGGAAGTGAAGATGTCAGTGAGTATGGAAAATGGGGCAATCATTGAATCCCATGAATATAAGTCCTACCTTGTTATAATATGTGGATTGAATTTCCCAGAAAACCTCATCATACTCCCTCTGGTGGAATTTGATACAATTCTTGGCATGGATTGGCTTTCCTTATATAGAGCCAACATAAATTGTCTGGAAAGGGAAATCACACTCCATATGGAGAATCGACCCTCGATTATTTACAAGTGTAAGGAGGAAGATGAATCTCCTTTAGCTCCATAATCTCAAGAATGGATATTACTGCCCTATGAGAAGGTGTATCTAGCTTAGATGATTGAGTCCAAAGAAGAAACCATCCTTGAAGAAATGCCTATTGTGAGGGAATTTGCTGAAGTGTTTCCTGAGGTACTACCTGGTCTTCCTCCTAGAAGAGATGTTGAATTCTCAATTGAACTTATACCGGGGGATCTACCAATATCCAAGACTCCATATAGAATGGCTATCCTGGATCTTGAAGAGCTGAAGAAACAACTACAGGAGAATCTGGATAAAGGGTTTATACGCCCAAGTGCTTCACCATGGGGTGCACCAGTCCTCTTCGTCAAGAAGAAGGAAGGGTCAATGCGGCTTTGCATCGATTATTGTGAACTTAAAAAAAATCACAATAAAGAACAAGTATACTCTACCACGAATTGATGACTTGTTTTATCAGCTGTGTGGAGCACAATACTTCTCTAAGGTAGATTTGCGGTCGGAATATTATCAAGTAAGGGTGAAGAAGGAAGATGCCCCCAAGACTGCTTTTCGTGCAAGATACGAGCACTATGAATTAATAATAATGACTTTTGGACTCACTAATGCTCCATAAATCTTCATGGACTTGATGAATAGAGTCTTTAGAGATTACCTCAACAAATTTGTGGTAGTCTTTATAGATGATATCCTAATATACTCCAAAACCAAGGAGGATCATGAGAAGCATTTAAGAACTATACTAGAGACTTTGCGCAAGGATAATATCTATGAAAAGTAAAACAAGTGTGAGTTATAGTTTAAGTAGGTCTCATTATTGGGCCATATAATCGCAAGCAATGAGATATCCGTGGATTCCTCTAAAACAGATGCAATTGAGGGATGGCCGAGGCCAACATCGGTAACGAATATCCGTAGCTTCTTGGGGTTAGCTGGATATTATCGACGATTTGTGAGAAATTTATCATGATTGTCCAACCCTCTTACAATGCTAACTCAAAAGGGAGTAAAGTTTTCATGGAGTGATGAATGTGAAGAAAGCTTCAAGGAGTTGAAAAGGAGGCTTATCACTGCGCTCTTGCTCACTTTACCCACAAGTGGGGAACCTTTTATGGTATTCAATGATGCTTCGAAGAAGGGATTAGGCTGTGTGATGATGTAGAATGATAAATTGATATCCTATGCCTCAAGGAAGTTGAAAATCCATGAGTGAAACTACCCAACGCATGATCTGGAGGTGGCGGCGGTGATCTTTGCCTTGAAAATCTGGCGGCATTATCTCTATGGGGAGAAATGTGAGATATATATTGACCACAAGAGTATTAAATATATATTCACACAGAAAGAGCTTAATATGCATCAGATAAGATGGATAGAGCTCATCAAGGATTATGACTGTTCAATACATTACCACCCTGGGAAAGTGAACAAGGTGGCATATGCCCTAAGTAGAAAGGACCGAGAAATTCTATTATTGATGATAATTGAGAAGGATCCAATTTCATTAGACTTGATTAATATGGACATGAGAATCATAAATAAGGGAACATCATCAATCCTTTCACCAATGATTGCTCAACCATCTCTTTTGGAAAGGTTAAAGGATGCTCAAAAGGATGATGTGGGAATTCAGGAAAAAGTAGAAGCTATCAAAAAAGGGAAATCCTCGGAGTTTAATGTTAATGAAGAAGGAATTGTGTGGTTTGGGAAAAGACTATGTGTTCCATCATGTCCGGAACTGAAAAAGGAACTTTTGGATGATGAACATAGTTCAAATTTCTCTATTCACCTAGGGAGCACAAAGATGTATCGAGATATTTGAGAAAACTTTTGGTGGGATAAAATGAAGAAGGAGATCGCTGAATATAGATCAAAGTGCCTGGTGTGTCAGCAAGTGAAGGCATAGAGGCAGAAGTCTAAGGGGATGATGTAACCATTTCCCATACCATAATGGAAATGGGAGAACATCACCATTGGCTTTATCACCAGAATTCTGAGGACATCCAAAGGCAACAATGCAATCTGGGTTGTTGTGGATCGTCTTACAAAGACTGCACACTTCATTGCTATTCGGGAGGATTTCTCATTGGATCAACTGACACAGATATATATCAGGGAAGTGGTAAGGCTTCATGGAGTACCATTATCCATTGTGTCTGACCGAGATCCAAGATTCACCTCTATGTTTTGGAAGATCTTCAACATGCTCTGGATACTGAACTGAACTTCAGTACGACCTATCATCCTCAAACTGATGGCCAATCTGAGTGGACTATCCAAACACTTAAGGACATGTTGATAGCGCGCTCAATGAACTTTAAAGGAGGATGAGATCAACATATTCCTCTGGTTGAGTTCTCTTATAATAATAGTTTCCACTCGAGCATCCAAATGGAACCTTATGAAGCCCTTTATGGGAAAAGGTGTAGGACACCGGTGTGTTGGGATGAGGTCAGTGAACGTAAGCTGCTTGGACCAGAAATGGTCAAAGAAATGGCGGAGAAGGTGAAAACCATTCAGCAGCATATCAAGGCAGCCCATAGTCAAAAAAAGAGTTATGAGATAACCGTCGATGATACCTTGAGTTTAAAGTTGGAGACATGGGTTTTCTATGCATATCTCCATGGAAGAAGGTCATGAGGTTTGGAAAGAAAGGGAAGTTAAGTCTAAGGTACATCGGCCCCTTCTAGATTCTTGATCATGTCGGGGCTGTGGCCTATCGACTAGAACTTCCACCTACCATGGCCAAAGTACATGATGTCTTTCATGTATCCCTCTTAAGGATGTACATACCGGACCCTTCACATGCACTCTCTTTTGAGGTGGTACAGTTGGAGGATGATCTTTCTTATGAGGAGCAACCAGTGAAGATCTTAGATCGTAGAGAAAAAGTTCTACGAAATAAGACAATGCCCCTCGTCAAGGTGTTATGGAGAAACCACATGTTTGATGAAGTGACTTGGGAATTGGAGGAAATGATGAAGCTGAGTTACCCACATCTGTTATAGTGTGAAAAAAGGAAATTTCGAGGGAGAAAATTCTTAAGGGGGGGAATATTGTAACGACCCAAAGTTTCATTAATGGAAATCCCACTTGATCTAATTACATGTCTCTTTATGTAAAATGTTTATATAAAATGTCAACTTCTTTGGTTTTATGTTAAGAATTTTGACCGTTGCTAATGTAGCTGTTGAAAAGTGATCACATGATTAGTATAAATACAGGGCTTTAACAAATCCAATTTACTCAGACAAAAGAAGCGATGGCCTCATCCAGTAGAATTTCTCCAAATGAAGCCCATTTTTCGGAGCTCAGAAAATAGGTGGCATACTTGGGCTTCACTCTTGACCAATCCCAATCTAAGCTTCATCATGTCAAGCTCGAACGAGACCGTCTACGGGAAAAGTGTAAGTTTATAGAGATTACCACACGAGCGATGTTATCTGAGCCCCCCAAGAGTCTGTCACCATCGCACACCTTACCCTTAGGTCTTATGTGGCGGTTTTAAGGGGTTATGTAACAAATCTATAGTACAATGTTCATGTACATTATTTTTGTATATAATAATGAATATACTTTCTTGTCATTATTGATACATTGTAAATAGTTTTTAAAGTACAAATAGTGTTTTTAGTTATTATTTAATTAAGAAATATATTTTATTAAATTAATGGATTTTTGAATTAAATAATATTTTAATAAAATATTATTATTATTATTATTAAATTAATAAATGATCATATAATTTTATTAATGCAATTATAAATTTTATTTATGGTTTGAAAGCCATTTTTGTCAAAACCCGTGAATTTTCGATAAATGCCGGTTTTTATTTTAAAAGTGAAAATTAACATATTTAGAAAAATATTTAGATAAAATAAATGATATTTCTAGAATCAGGACATTGAAATTATCCAACGGTGAATTTTTCATAATTTTCTGAGACAGTCAAATTTTTGGGTAAAAATTAAATACCGTTTAAATATATAATGTGTTTTATGACATCATAATGACCCAATAGCGATGTAATAAAATACTATAAGCTCTATTTTCGGCCAATATATGTTTTACCAATAAAACAATGTGATTTTGGGTTTGTTTCACTTACTTTTCAAAGAATTAATGGACCCCTCAAGACTTATTAAACATCTTGACTTTTTAAATTATTTTTCCATGGGAGTATGACTCACCTACACATAAGCAACCCCATTATTTTAAGAAGTTCGGACTTTTTCCTTATAAAATATTGTTTTCCTTTTCCCTTTTCCAAAAACCATGGGAAAAACCATGAGCTTATTTGTGTTTTGGATTAGTTTAATGTAAGGGGTCCCAAACCTAAATAATAAAGAATTCACTCACCTTTCCTATATAAACCCACCCATGCTCCCACTTCCTACTCACTCAAAGCCTTTTGAGTTCATAAAACCTCTGCCCTACTCTCTCTATAATCTTACCATGGTGGCCCTAGCTCCCAATAAGCCTCTCTCAAGCCTCTCTCAAGCCTTTGGAAGCACACTTCCAAGTAAGGGTTTTTCTTCCTTTCACTTTTTTGTCCAATTTTATTAATATTGTTATGCCCTTTTAATTTCAATTATAAATGCTGGGGTATGGTTTCTCACCTCCCCCATCCTTCCCTCTTATTGCTTGAATGATGGGATACCCCTTTCTCTCTCATTAAATGCCTCCCATGTACGCCCGTTACTATGCCAAAATTCCGAAAGGAACTTCTCTCTCCTCATTTACATTCAAGTAATACTTTTGTATCATCAATATAAATTCCATTACAATTGTTTGGACATGTATCTATATGAACCCCTTACTGTCCATTTAATATAAATATTATGAGACACCCCTTTCTCTCTCATCAACTATTTTTATGAATCCTTATGTCACGCCGTTACGTTGCCGAAATTGCACCTATTTTCTAAGCCAATGCCATTGTGTAGTGAATACCATGCCCATTTCTCCATCAAGGGTATTCACCTTTATACACATTTACTCATTGATTATAAAGTTTCATGTATTAATTCCACATTCTTTTATCGTGGAATAAATGGTTTTGTTTAATGAATCCATGTTTTATGATCCATGTGGCACACTTATGCATGAAATGAAATGTTTAAGAAGGGTGCGCCCTTATAGCGCTCCAATGCATTAGGTAAAGTATAGTATCATGATATATCATGTGCAATGAGTTTTGACTCATGATAATTCAAGTGCAACGAGGGTTTACTCGTGATTAATGTGCAATGAGAATTTACTCATGCTCTATGTGCAATGAGCCTTGGATCATGCTAATTCCATGGTAAGTGTTGTTGCCACATTTCCATGTTATGATTATCACACTTTATCATGCCTTTATGTTCATGTTTCTATTGTGTTCTATTGATATGCCTATTTTTTAACATGTATTGTACTCCTCATGGATTCCATGTTTATTCCCTTACCGGGCTTTAGAGCTCACCCCTTTTCTTATGCATGTCCTCAGGTTATCCCATGCAATGCTAAGTACGAGCGAATGTAGTGTTCATGTAAAGGAAGTTTTCAATAAAGATGTTGTATTTCATATTTTAAGTTTTTATGTAATGATACTAAGCCCCAAATACACTATACCTCTCGATCTTCCATGTTTTTTCAAGTGAATAGTTTATGTAATAAATCATGTTTAAGTTTGTAATAAAAGCAGGGTTTCCATAAAAGACCTACCGATGATGGTCCACATGGCTCTCCTCATCTTTGATGTAAATAATAATATCATACAGATAAACATAAAAAATTATAAATAAATTATTTCATAACATCATTCATGATTATAAATAATATACTAGGAACATTTAAGAGGCCGAATGGAATGACTAACCACTCAAAAAATTTACCTTAGGTTTTGAATGATATTTTACACTCATTACCTCCCTTCATTAGAATTTTGTAGTATCCACTCCAATGATCAAACATCGAAAATATTTACAACCCATGTAATTTATTGAGTATATCATTGAGTCATGGAATGGGATACCTAGATTTGATGGTAATATTATTGATAGCTATACTATGAATACACATGTGATACATTCCATCTTTCTTCAGCACCTATAATGCTGGAACAGAACATAGGCTCATACTTGGCCTTATAAATCCTCAATCATTCAATTCATCCACTTGCTTCCACTACTCCTTTGATTCCTTAGGATTATGACTATATTCTTGTTTTTTATGAAATTGTGAACTTGGTACAAGATATATCTAGTATTAAATTCCTTTAAAGGATTGTAATCAACTTGGAAGATCATTATGAAAAACATCATGATATTCATCAATCTAAGAATAAGAAAATAGATGGTGATGACTCTTCTCCTCGTTTCATGACTTCTCCATCATCATTAAATAAATAAAAAATCTTTTGTTTGTGGTTTTGTTTCTCCACTTTATCTTTATTAATAAATAGGCTAACTTTGGGATATTTTGGAAAAAAAATTCAAAAATAACCTTTGAGGGATTCAATGGAGAATGTGTAATATTCTTTTCCCTTGATCGGAAAGAATATGTGTTCTTATTCCCATTATATTTCACTTCTATTTCAAACATACATGGCCTTACCAAAAATAAATGAAAAGACTCCATAGGAATAAGATGTATCAATAACTCATTAACAAAGTTATTACCAATGGAACATGAATTCAGAACTTATTTACAGACTTGATGTTTTCTCTTATTGTTTAGTCATTATTGTTTGTTTGAACAAGGAAGATTCAGAGTTTGAAGATTCAATTTATCCAATAGTGTTATTAAATAAACATTTGAAAAACTCCCAATATCAATAATAACCTTGCATACTTGATGATATTTGTTGTAGAAAGTTTGTAAAATGTTTTCACATTGATCTTCTTGAGGGAACATTTGAGAATGCATAACTCTTCATGGAATACGAATGTTACCCACATCATCCTCTTCCACAACATGATCTTGATTTTCAGATTCCCCACCACCATGTTCATCTTCCTTAAGTTTCCATTTCAATCTCATCAATATTATTTATAGTAATAATTATATTTCTAGGGAAATCGGCCTAAAAATGACCATATCCATGACAATTTAAGCACTTTTGATTCCCACATTCAAAGAGTTGGATTTTCCTTGCGGTTGTTTCATAGCCTTATCTTTACCTTGATCACTAATAGAAAAATGGTTTTTAACGTCGTCAATTTGACATAAGTTTCTTATAAACCGATGTAAAATATGTTTTTAGAGACTTTTTGGCATTGGTTTTTTAAAAACCGACACCAAAAAAATAAAAAAATTGTTTTGGCGTCAGTTTTTATAAAAAATGACATGAAAAAAAGGTTTTGGGATCGGTTTTTAAGAAAAACAATGCCATTTTTTTTTTAAAATAACAATGTTTTAGATAATTCCTTAATCTTCGATTTGTCTGGTCCTAGAGAAAAAACAGAGTTACAGATTAAAAGTTATGGATGTTGGAAGTTGATCTTTCTTAAGAGAAGTCTTAATGAAGTCCAACTTTCAAAGGTCATAACTTTTAATCCGTTACTCTGTTTTTTCTCCACGACCAGTAAAATCGAAGATGAAGGAATTTTATAAAACATGTTAGTTTATTTTTAAACTTTTGGCATCTTTTTTCATAAAACCACCTCCAAAACATTTTTTTTTGAGTTTTTCGCATCGATTTTTTTAAAAACCGACGTGGAAAGTTTTTTTTAAAATTTTTGGGGTCGGTTTATTTAAAAACCAATGCCAAAAATAATTTTTATATTTTAATTTTCACCTAGGTTTTTAAAAAAACCAACAAAAAATGTTCTTTATTAAATTTTTGGGGTCGGTTTATTTAAAAACTGATGCAAAAAAAAAACAATTTTTTTTGACTTTTTGGCGTGGGTTTTAAAAAAACCAACGTGAAAAGTATAATTTTTTTTAACTTTTTAGCATCAAATTATTTAAAAACCAATGCTAAAAATGACATCGATTGGCATTTTTGGCATCAGTTTTCTAAAAAAATTGATTCCAAAAGACCAGTTTAAATCCTCTTTTGCGTCTGTTTCAAACAAAACCGACGCCAAAGAGTATTCGCCAATACGTGGGATCAAAATTTCAATTTTTTCACCACGCGCGTTTAACTTTTTAAAATCTTTCCTACATTTTCATATAGAAAAATTGAAAATATTTTCATTTAATATATATAAATATATTTCTCCTTCGTTTATCACTTTCAACTTCTTCAATTCAATCAAGTTTACAATGCAGCTACAATTGTTAATTTGATCACAGTACCTATTCTATTCATTTATTTTCATTATTATTATTGTTATTCATTTATAATCAACTATATTAGAATTAGTATAATTATTATTTACTTATATTATCAAGTTACAAATACACAACATTCAGATGAGATTTACCAACCATGGTGTAAATTTAATTATCGATCATTGTTTTCATTATCGCATGAGTTCTACACTAAATATAAGAGATATGATGATAAACAACACATCAATTCAATGGAAGCTCAAAAAACCATTAAAATATGTTTGAAGTATTATGTTTATTTTATATCATTTGGTTTATGTGATATTAATTCATTTTTATCATGTTTTCTTTACAACGAGTTGTATCAATCGAAACTTTGACAGGTTTAACTTCCGACGACCATAACTTTTGATTCGTAACTCCGTTTTAGCTCCACGACCAGTCAAATCGAAGCTTAGGAAATGATCTAAAGCATCGAAGAAAAAAATTAACTTTTTGGAGTCGTTTTTTTTGTAAAAAACGACGAAAAAAATAATTTTTTTCCATTTATGGCGTCAGTTTTTTTAATGAACTGACGACGAAACTATTTTTTCAACTTTTTAGCATTGGTTTTTAAATAAATCGATAGAAAAAATGATTTGGATGTGTTTTTTTCCTCGGTTTTTTACAAAACCAGCACTAATAAACAAATTCAATTCGTTTTTGGCATCGGTTTACAAAAACTGATGTAAAAAGACATATTTTTTACGTCGGTGACTTCAACGTCGGTTAAAAACCGACGTCCAAAATTAAAAAAAACTGACGTTAAAGAATTTTTTTCTACTAGTGTTTCTTGCATATTATTATTTTCAAATTACTTATAAACAAGACTATATTTATTATAAGAGAAACCTTTATAAAAATTTGTACCTATATTGTAGTTCACGACTCCCTGTGCCTTTGAGGTCTGTGTTTTCTTTTCCACCTTGATTGCCAACTTCCAAATATCATCAAGTAAACAAAATAGTTTTAACTCCTCTGAATGTGAAATTTAATCATTTAACCCCCCCAAACCTTGAAATCATATAATTGATGTATTCTATAACATAAATTCACATTAATAGATTATCAAACTCCTAAATGTATTCTTCAACAAATTTATCTTCTTACTGTAGTCTATGCATACAGAAATAACTATCTTTCTTATAATTATCAGGAAGAAATCGACTTCTTAAAATATTATTCAACTTTTCCCATGAGTGTATTTTGTCTTTCCCACCATATTCCCACTGTTTCATAATATCTTCTAATAAAATTCATACATAATCTTCGAATTCTATAATTTCTACCTTTCACTTATTCACATTAGAACAATTCCAAAATTTGAAGAATTGATTTATTTACCACAAAAAACCTTGAAAATCATCTAGATTCATACTCCCATTGAAATATAGAATGTCTACCTCCAATCCACTTTCAATATTTTCATTATCTATCCTTATTTTATACCCACATATGAATCCCTAGAATCATCACCATTTGTTTTATATTAATAAAATGATATTGGATTGATCCTATTATATGGAGATGGAGGTCCAGGATTCCACTGTGGTGGAGGAAAATCATGTCATCATGCTCTTAGTAGTTGAGAAAGTTGCTCTCTGATTTGAGTAAATTTTCATTGTAGTTATGTATTGTCTATTTCCCATAGAGTAAGAGAAGCAAAAGATCCTATTTTGTGAGACTTGGTGGAGATTTGTTTTTCTAGAGATTAATAAGAAGAATATGGCAGAACAAACCCATAAGAACTATAGATCTGATAACCAAAAGATGCATCCTCAAAACATTAAATGAGTAAGTAAATATGGAACAATGAAATTTATCCTAATAAACATTGCTTAAAATAAACAAAACCCTTCATTGTTTCTCCATGATTAAAGACTAAGTCACCTATAGTGGATATGAACCACCAATTTCAAGAAAAGGGAAGGGGCTAAAGATAGAAAGATTCACAACAAGATTAAAAGTTCATAGAATTCAAGTGTAACCATTAAAAATGAGTGAAAATATATTATAAATTCCAAATAATGTGAGAGTAATAACCCAAGTCAAATTAAAATGCATGGGGGCACTCAACAGTCACATAAAATGAATAAAAACCACTTTCCAATGCTAATTAACGACCCCTCATACTAAAGCAGCGATATTACTTCTTAATAATTCTTTTTTCCATGTTCTATATCCTATTTAATTTGATACTACGAATTTACTTCATTTTCTATGTTGAAATATCATTTTCATCCCCAAGTAGGTGTGTTGTTTCCCACCATTGTGTTTCATGCCAAAAAGTGTCGGCTAGTCCAATTCAAATCACAATTGAGTTTAAAATTATTTTCAAGCCCAAATGTATTCTCCTTGCGTTGAATCTAGTCCATATCACCCTTATCCCCAACAAACCTAAACACTCAGCACTATAAAACTGTAAACCCCCATCCCCCAAAAAACTCAAAACCCTCATCCCTAAAAACCCTATATCATCATCACCAAAAAACCCTCAAACCTCAGCCCAAAGAAAACCCTAAACCCTAAACCCCTGAAAACCCTAAACCCTAAACCCTTATCCCCAAAATACCCTAAACTCTCAGCCCCAAAACCCTAAATACTCTTCTCTAAAAACCCCAAAACACTCACCCCTAAAAAACTCCTAAACCCTCATTCTCCAAATCACTAAACCCTCCACCCCCTAACCCCTAAACCCTTAGCCCCCTAAAAAACTAAACCCTAAACCCCCCCAAAACACCTAAATGCTCATCCCAAAAAAACACTAAAATCTCAACCCTAAAAATCTCTAAAACATCCTCCCCCAAAACCCAAAACCCTTAGCCCCCAAAACCCTAAATCATTAGCCACAACAATCCCAAAACCCTCATCATTAAAATATCCTAAACCCTTAAAAACACCATATCCCTAATCCCCCAAACCCATAAACCCTCAACCGTAAAACCCAAAAACCCTCAACCCCTAATAACCCTAAACCCATACCCCCCCAAACATAATACATAAGACCCAAAAACCCTAAGACCTTAGCATTGAAAAAATCCTAAACCCTCAGCCCCAAAAAACCCTAAATACACAACCCCAAAGAACAGTAAACCCATAGCCCCAAAAAATCCTAAACCCTATAACCAATAAAACCTTAAACCATCCACCATAAAAAATCCTAAACCCTTAGTGCTAGAAAACCCTAAAAAAACTGCCCCCCAAAAAACCTAAACCGTCATCCCCCCAAAACCCTAATCCCTCATCCCCATAGAAGGATAAACTCCCATCCCCAGAATACCCTAAAAACTCAACACCATAAAATCCAAACCCCTCATCCCCAATAAATTGTAAACCGTTATCACCAGATATCCCTAAACCCCCAGCCCCATAAAACCCTAAACCCTCACCGTTAGAAAAACCTAAACCCTCTTTCCTAGAAAAACCTAAACCCTCTTCCCCATAAAACCCTAACCCCTACCCTAAAAACCCTAAACCCTCATCATAAAAAAAATGTAAACCCTCATCCATATAAAATCCTAAACCCACTTCCATAGAAAACTCTTATACATAGAAAACCCTAAACTCTAATCCCAAAAAAACCACTTAGCCCCAAAAACCCAAAACCCTCATCCCCAAAAAACACTAAACTCTCAGCCATAGAAAGCCTAAAACCCTCAACCTAGAACAACTTAAACCCTTATACCAAGAAAAACCCTATAACCTTATCCCTAGAAAAAACTAAACCCTAATCCCCAAAAAATATAAACACTCATCCCCCCAAAACCATAAACCAATGTCCCCACAAAAACCCTAAATTCCCATCCTTAGACAACCATAAACCCTCATCCCTAAAAAACATGAACTCTCATCCCCAAAAGCTCTAAAACATCAGACCAAATAACACTAAACCGTTAGCTCAAACCCCCCAACCCTCACCCTTAAAAAACCCTAAACACCCAACCCCCAAAACACCTCAACCCTCAACCCCAAAAAACCCTCCACCCTCAACCCTAAAAAACCCTCAATCCTTTGTTGCAAAAAACCATAAACCCCAAACCCCCAAAAAACCTCAAAAATCAACCCCAAAACATCCTAAACCTTCATACATAAAAAATAATAAACTCTATTCCCCCAAAATCCATAAACCTTTATCCCTAAACCCCCGCCCCCAACCCAGAGCCCCAAAAGACCCTAAACCCTTAGCCTAAAAAAACCCTAAACCCTCTACCCAAAAAAATCATCAACCCTCAGAACTAAAAAAACCATCTACCCTCATCCCCCAAAACCCAAAACCCTCATACCTAAAAAACCCTCAACCCTCTACACCAAAAAACCCTAAACCCTCATCCCTAATAAAACCCTCAACCATCAGCCCCAAAAACCCTCAATACTCTACACCAAAACACTCAAAACTCTATAAAAAACCCTCAACCCTACTCTCCATAAACACTAAACCCTTATCCCCCCAAAACTTAAACCCTCAGCCCCAAAAATCCCTAAAACCTCAACCCTAGAAAATTCTAGAACCTAAACACAAAAAACCCAGACACTTAACCCCAAAAACACCCTACACCCTCAACACCAACAACCCTAAAACCACAACACCAAAAAACCCTAAAACCCATAGTCCCCAAGTACCCAAAACCCTTATCCCCAAAAACCCTAACCAATAAGCCCTAAAAAATGATAAAACCTCATCCACCCAAAACCCTAAACCCTCATCACCAAAATCCAGTAAAATCACAGCCCCAAAAAACCGTCAACCTTCAGTTCTGAAAAACCCAAAACTCTCAACCCCAAAAAACCCTATACTCCAACCCCCCAAAACCCTAAACACTCATCCCAAAAAAAACCCTAAACCCTCATACCCAATAAACCAAAAACCCTATACCCCATAAAACCCTAAAACCTCATCCCCAAATAACCCTAAATCATAATCTCCCAAAAAAACACTAAACCCTCATGTCCAAAAAAAAAACCTAAACCCCAAGCTCTAAAAAACCATAAACCCTAAGCCCATTAAAAATCCTAAACCCTAAATCACAAAAAACCCTAAACCCCAAACCCCAAGAAACCATAAACCCTCATCCAACCCCCCCAAATTCATAACCAAAAAACCCAAAATCCACAACCATAAAAAACCCTAAACCATCATCCCTAAAAAACCCTAAACAATCACCCCGAAAAACCACTAAACCCTCAGGACAAAAAACCCTAAACCCTCATCCCTAAAAACCCATAAACCCCCAGTCCCAAAAAACCATAAAAACTCAAACCCAATATACCCCAAACCCTTGGCACCAATAAATCCTTAAATATTAGCCCCAATAAAACTCCATCATCCCAAAACTACACTAAACCCTCGGTCCAAAAAACCCTAAACCATTTACCAAAAAAACCCAAAACCCTGATCCATAAAAAATACTAAACACTTAAACCCAAAAACCCATAAAAACTCATATAAAAAACTCTAAACCCTCATCCCCTCCACTTAAATTCAAATCACCTAGTCCTAAAAAACCCTGAACTCTTAGCCCCAAAAGTCCTAAAAACTCAACCCCAAAAAACCTTAAACCCTCAGCCCCCAAAACCCTAAAACCTAAGCCCCCAAAAACCAAAAACCATAATCCCCAAAAAACCATAAACCCTCAACCTCAAAAATCCGTAAACCATTGGTCAACGATAACTCTAAACCCTAAGCCCCAAAAAAACCTAAACCCAAAGCCCCAAAATTACCTAAACCCTCAGCCCTAGAAAACCATAAGCACTCAGTCCCAAAGAACCCTAAACCTTCAAACACAAAACCCTAAACCATCATAAAAAAACCTAAACACTCAACCATAAAAAACCCTAAACCCTCACCCCCAAAAATCCTAAAACCTCAGCCTCAAAAAACCCGAAACCATGTGTCCCAAAAAACACTAAACCCGCAGTCCTAAAAAACCCAAAACCTCAGTCCAAAAAATCCCTCAACCCTTAGTACAAAAAAACCGTAAACCATCAACCCCAAAAAACACTACATCCTCAACCAAAAAACCCCTAAAACCTCAACCCAGAAAAACCCTAAACACTCATCCCTAAAGAATAATAAACCGTAAAACCCCAAAAACCATAAAACATTAGCCCCAAAAAACCATAAACTCCAATCCCTAAAAAACCATAAACCATCAACCCCAGATAACAATAAAACCTCAACCAAAAAAAACCCAAACCCTTATCCCTAAAAAACCAAAAATCCTCATCCCTAGACAACCCTAACCCTTCATCCCCAAAAAAACCCAAAACACTCATCCCCCCAAAAATGTATACCCAAATCCCTAAACAAACCCAATCCCTCAACCAAAAAAATTTAAACCCTTATTCCCAAAAAAACCTCAATCACTTAGTCCCCAAAAACCCAAAAACCTTATCCCCGAGAAACCTCAAATCCTTAGTACTAAAAATCCCAAAATCCCCAGTGCCAAAAAACCCTTAACTCTTAGCCAAAAAACCCCTAAACCCTCAGCACAAACAAACCCAAAACCCTCATCCCCAAAAATCCCACAAACCATCATCCCAAAAACACTAAACCCTTATCCTTAGAAAACTCGAAACCCTCAACACCAAAAAAAAATGCCAAACTCTTAGCCCCCCCAAAACCCTAAACCCACTATATTTAAAACACTAAACCAACTAGCCCAAAAAAACCCAAACCATCAATCCCAAAAAACCCTAATCCCTAAACCCCAAAAAACACTATACACTAATCCCCCCCAAAAACCAAAACCATTATCCACAAAATACTAAACATTTAACCCCTAAAATACCAAACCCTCATCCCCAAAAAATGACAAAACTTTAGCACTAAAAACCCTAAACCCTAAAGACTAAAAAACACTAAACCCTCATCCCGAAAAAACCCTAAAACATTATCCCCCAAAAAACCCTAAAACCTCCTCCCTAAAAAACAATAAACCCTAATCCCTAAAAAATGTAAACCCTCATTCCTAAAAAACCGTAAACCTTTATCACCCCCAAAACCCTAAACTCTCATTCCGAAAAAATAGTAAACCCTCATCCCTAAAATACCCTAAACCATTAGCCACAAAAAAATGAAACCCACAACCATAGGAAATCATAAACCCTCATAACCAAAAAATAAAAAACCCTCATCCCCATAATACCCTAAACCCTCAGACCCAGAAAACCAAAAACCCACATCCCCTAGAAAACCCAAAACCCTCATCCCTAGAAAACCCTAAAACCTCAGCCCCAAAAAACCCTAAACCCATAGCCCCAAAAAACCCAAAATTCATAGCCCCAAAAAACCCTAAACACTCAACACTAAAAACCCAAAACCATCAACCCCAAAGAAACTATTTCATCTACCCTAAAAAAATTAACCCTCCGACCTGAAAACCCCTAAACCCCCAGCCCTGAAAAAACCCTAAACCCTCAATCCCAAAAAACCTTAAACTCTCATCCCCCCAAAAACCTAAACCCTCATCCCCAATAAACCCCAAACCATCATACCAAAAAAAACCTTAATCTTATGCCCCAACAAACTAAAACCCATAGCCCCCCAAAATAATAAATCGTTATCCCTAAAAAACGCTAAACCATTAACCCCCTAAACACTCATTCCCAAAAAACTATAAAACCTTATCCCCAAAAAACCCTAAATGGTTATATGTAAAAAACCATAAATCCTTAGCCACAAAAAACCAAAAAACCTCATCCCCCAAAAAACCTAAACCCTCAGCCCCAAAAAAGCCATTAACCATTATCACCCAAAACCCCAAAACCCATAGCCCCCAAATTCCCTAAACCATCAGCTCAAAATAACCCTAAAATCCGATCCCCCCAAAACCCTAATCACCGAGCCCTAAAAATCCCTAAAAAATCATCTCTTGAAATCCCTGAACCCTCATCCCCAGAAAACCCTAAACCCTCAAACACAAAACCTCAAACCCTCAGCACAAAAAAACCTTAAACCATCATCCCAAAAAAACCCCAAACCCTCATCCTCAGAAAAAGCTAAACCCTTATCCCCAAAAAACCCAAAACACTCATCCATAAAAAACCCTAAAGCCCCATCCCAAAAAACCAAAAAACCACAACCCAAAAAAACTTATACCCTCATCCCGAAAAAACCCTAAACCCTTATCCCTAAAAAACCAAAACCACAGCCCAAAAATGTCCCAAGACCTCAGCCCTAGAAAACCAAAGACCATCATCCCCAAAAATTAGTAAACCCTCAACACAAAAAAAACCCTAAACCCTCATCCCCCTAAAAACTATACCCTAATCCATAAAAAAGTTGAAACCTTTATCCAAAAAAACCCTAAACCCTATGAACTAAAAATAATTAAAACACTAGTCCCAGAAAATCCTAAACCCTCATCCCTAGAAAAAAAATCCGTCAATCCAAAAAATCCTCAAACCCCCATCCCTAAAAAATCTAAAACCCTCAGCCTCAAAAAATCCTACACCCTCATCCCAAAAAAACCTAAAACCCTAAGAACCAAAAAACTTCAAACCCTAATCCCTAACAAACCAAAACCCTAAACCCCAAAAAACAATAAACCCTTTGGCCTAAAAAATCAAATCCCTCAGCCCAAAAAAACCACAAACCCTTGACCTTGATAACCCATAACCCTTATCACCAAAAAACCATAAACCCTCACCCCCAAAAAACCCTAAACCCTCTTCCCAAAAAACCCAAAAACCTCATCTCCAAAAAAACCCAAATCCTCAGCCCCCAAAAAACAAAAAATGATCAACCCCAAAAAACCCTAATCCCTCTACCTCAAAAAAATCCAAACCCTTATCCCCAAAAAATCTCAAACCCTCAGCACTAAAAAGACTGTAAACACTCAGTTAAAAAACCCTAAAACCTCAGCCCCAAAAAAACCCAGTCCCTCATTCCCAAAAAACCCTAAAACCTAAACCCCAAAAAACACTAAACCCATATACCCCCCAAAAACTAAACCATAAGTACCAAAAACCATAAAGCCTTAGCCCTAAAAAACCCTAAACCCTCATCCCTAAAAAACATAAACCCTTATCCCAAAATAACCCTAAACCCTTAGTCCCAAAAATCCCTAAACCCAAAGCCCCAGAAATCCCTAAACCCTCATACCCAAAAAACCTAAGCCCTTATCCTCATAAGACCCTAAAAACTCTATCCCCCAAAACCCTAAACCATAATCCACTAGAAAATCCTAAACCCTCATCCCTAGAAAACCCTAAACCCTCAGACCTAAAAAACACTAAAACCTCAACCCTAAAAAACCCTAAACCATAATCCCTAGAAAACTAAAAATTATTAACCCCAAAAAACCCCAAACCCTAACCCCATAAATCCCTAAACCGTCATCCCCAAAAAAACTCTAAACACCAAGTCCCAAAAATCCTTAAACCCTCAGACCCAATGAACCTTAAACACTCATCCCAAAAAAATGCTAGACCTTCAACCCTAAGAAAACCTAAAACATTGTACATAAAAACTCTTAACCCTCAGCCCCAAAAAACATTAAACCCTCAACCCAAAAAATAATAAACCCCCATCCCCAAAAACTCTAAACCAACATCCCAAAAATTTCCTAAACCATCATCCCCAAAAAACACTAAACTCTCAGCCCCAAAACACCTAAACACTCACAAAAAACCCTATACCCTCAACCACAACAAAACCTATTCCCTCTTTCCCAAGAAACACTAAAAATTAAAAACCAAAAAACCCCAAACCATCATCATAAAAAAACCAAAACCATCAGCCTTAAAAAACCCTAATCCCTCATCACCAATAAACTATAAACCCTCAATCCCAAAAAAATATAAACCCTTAGCACCAAAAACCCCTAACGCATCAGCCCCCAAAAAAACCTAAACCCTCCACCCCTAAAAACCCTAAACGGTCATCACCAAAAAACCCTAAAACATCATCCTCAAAAAACCATAAAACCTTGGCCCCAAAAAATACCAAACCCCTGGCCCCCAAAAACATGAAATCCTTAGCCCCAAAAAAACTCTAACCCCTCAGCCCCAAAAAAACCGAAAACCTTATCACCAAAAAACCATAATCCATCAACCCTAAAAATTCCTAAACCATTATTCCCAAAAAAAAAATTAAACCCTTGGCAGTAAAAACCCCTAAACCCTTGACCCCAAAAAACAAAAACTTTCTGCTCTAAAAAAACCCTACACCCTCATCCCAAAAAAAACACTAAACCCTAGACCACAAAAAACCCAAAACCATCATACAAAAAAAGTAAAACCTCATCCCTAGAAAACCATAAACACTTAGCCCCAAAAAACCTTAAAACCTTATCCCTAAAAAACCCTAAACCATTGGCCCTAAAAAACCCTAAACCCTAAACCCCAAAAAACTCTAAACCCTCTACCCCCCAAAACCCTAAAACCTCATCCCAAAAAATCCTAAACCCTCAAACCCAAAAATCCCTAAACTCTCAGCCCCCAAAAAACCATAATCCATAAACCCAAAGAAATAGTAAAGCCTTACCACAAAAAATCCCTAAACCCTTGACCTAAAAAAACCCAAAACTGTCATCCCCAAAAAACCACAAACAATCTTCCCCAAAAAATCCTAAACCCTCGCCCTAAAAAAATCAGATACCCTCAACCCCAAAAAACACTAAACCCTAAGCCCTAGAAAAACCTAAACCCTCCAACCCAAAAAATTGTAAACCTTCAACCCAAAAAATTCTAAAACATCCGAAGAAACCCTACCACTTAGCCCACAAAAAAACCTAAACACTTGGCCCCAAATATCCCTAAACTCACACCTCCAAAAATTCGAAAACCATTGTCCCCAAAAAACCCTAAACACTCAACAAAAAAACCCAAAATCCTTGACCCTAAAAAAAATAAACCCTCATCCCCAAAAATCGCTAAGTCCTAATCCCAAAAAACCATAAACCCTCAGATAAAAAACACTAAACCCTCACCCCCCAAAAACATTAAAACCTGAGCCCCAAAAAACCCTAAATTGTCAGTCCCAAAAACCCTTAAACCTTATTCCTAAATAACCATAAAACCTCAACCCCAAAAAAGCTAAAATCTCAGCACTAAAAACCCTAATCCCTCGGCCCAAAAAACATCAAACCATCAGCCCCCAAAACCCAAAACCCTCATCCCCAAAACAACCCTAAACCCTTATAGAAAAAAACTCTAAACCCTCAACCATAGAAAACTATAAACACTCTTACACAAAAACCCTAAACCTTATCCCTAAACTCTCATTCCATAAAAACCCTAAACCCTAAGACCAAGAAAACCTTAAACCCTCAAACCTAAGAAACCTTAAACCCTCAGCCCCAGAGAACCCTAAACCCTAAAAACTAAAAACTAAAAACCCTCAGAAATAAAACCCTTAACGCTCATCTGCCAAAAAACTTAAACCCTCATCCCCAGAAAACCATAAACAATCATCTCCAAAAAAAAAGTAAGCCCTTATCCCAAAAAAAACCTAAACCCTCATCCCCAAAAATCCATAAAACCTTAAATCCAAAAAACCAAAACCATCATCCCCGAAAAACCCCAAACCCTCAGTCTGAGAAAATCCTAAACCCCCATCACCAAAAAACCCAAACCCTCAGTACCAGAAAAACCTAAACCCTTAGCCCCAGAAAACCCTAAACCATTAGAAATAGTGAAACCTAAACCCCCTTCCCTATAAAATTTTAAACCCTCATCCCCCAAAAACCTTAAAACTCAACCCCAAAAAACTCTAAACACTCATCCTCAAAAGACCCCAAATCCTCAGCAAAGAAACCCTTAAACCCACATCCTAAGAAAACCCTAAATCATCTGCCCTAGAAATCCCAAAACCCTCAACCCCCAAAAATGCTAAACCCTCCTCCATAGAAAACCTTAAACCCTCAACCCTAAAAAAATTTAAACCCTCAGAGACAACCCTAAGCCATATGGACTAAAAAACCAAAAACTCAGAGCCACAAAATAGTAAACCTTCATCCCTATAAAACCCTAAACTGTCTGAATTAGAAACCCTTAAAACCTCATCCCAAAAATACCCTAAAAACTCAACCACATGAAACCCTAAACACTAATACCTAGAAAACTCTAAACCCTTATCCCCAGAAAACCATAAACCCTTATCCTTAGAAAAACTAAAACCCTCAGCTCCCAAAACCCAAAAACCTCATCCCCCAAAACCCCAAATCCATAGCCCTAAAAAACCTCAAACCCTCAGCACCAAAAAAAACCAAAACCCTCAACCCCCCAAAAATACCAAGCCCTTAGCTCCAAAAAACCCTAAACCCTCACCCAAAAAAACCCTAAACCCTGACCCTTAAAAAAACTAAACCCTTAGCCCTAAAAAATTTGTAATCCTTGGACCTAAAAAACCTAAACCCTCACCACCAAAAACCCAATACCCTCATCACCAAAAATTTCGAAACTCTAAACCAAAAAAAATCCCAAACCCTCTGCCCCAAAAAACCCAAAAACCAATGGCCCCCAAAAAAACTAAACCCTCAGACCTAAAAAACTCCAAAACCTCATCCATAAAAAATAAAAAACCTTCAGTACCAAAAAACCCTAATACTCAACTCTAAATAACCCTAAAACCTCCGCCCCATAAAACCCCAAAACCCCAGCCCCAAAAAAACCCTAACCCTTAGCCCCAAAAAACCCAAAACATTTTTCCCAAAAAAACTAAAAACTCTCAGCCGTAATAAACCCAAAACCTTCTTCCCCAAAATTCCATATGCCCCTATCCTTAAAATAGCACAAACTCTGTTCCCCAAAAAAATCAAATTCCTCATCTTGAAAAAAACTTGAATCCCTCAACCGCAGAAAATCCCAATCCCTCAACCCCAAAAAACCTTAAACCCTCATCCTCAAATCCCTAAACACTTATCCCCAAAAAAACCTAATCCCTCCTACCCAAAAAAACCTAAACCCTGATCCTTAAAAAACCTTAAACCCTTAGCCTCAAAAAACACAAAACCCCCATCCCTAAAAAACCCTAAATCATCATCCCCAATATACCCTAAACCATTAGCCCTAAAAGACCATAAAACTTCATCCCCAAATAACACCAAACTCTAAACTTCAGAAAAACCTAAAACCTCCGCCAAAAAACCCCCAAACCCTTAGTCCCAAAAATTAAAAACCACCATCCCCAAAACCCTAAACTCCCAACCGCAAGAAACAAAAAACCCTAAGTCCCAAAAAAAACCCAAAACCTAAGCCCCCCAAAACCCCAAACCCATATCCCCAGAAAACCGTAAAACCTCATCCCTAGAAAACCCTAAAACCTCAGTCCTAGAAAACCCAAAATCCCCAATTCAAAAATACTATGAACCCTCATATTGGAAGAAAACTTACCCTACACCCCCAAAAAACCCTAATCCCCTAAACCTAAAAAAACATAAACCCCTATCCCCCCAAAAATGTAAAAACTCACAAAAAAAACCCAAACCATCAACCCCAAAAATCGGTAAATCCTATGCCCCCAAAACCCCCAAACACTCAACCCAAAAAAAAACCCAAACCCTCAACTGCAAAAAAACCCAATACCTTAGCCCAAAAAACCACAATCCCTCAGCCCCAATAAACTACAAACCCTTAGACTGAAAAAACCCTAAACCCTCATTCCCAAAAGACCAGAAACCATCATCCGTAGAAAATAAAAAAACCCCATCACCCAAAAATCCTAAACCATTAGCACCAAAAATCCCTAAACGATCCACCCCAGAAAAGAATAAAATCTCAGTCCAATAAAACCCTAAAACCTCATCCCTAGAAAACCCAAAACCATCAGCCCTAGAAAACCTCGAAGCCTTAGCCCAAGAAAACCATAAACAACTATCCCTAAAAAACCCTAAACCCACAGCCTTAGAAAACACTAAACCCTCTACCTTAGAGAAACCAAAACACTCAAATATAGAAAAATACAAACCCACAACCCATAAATATCCAAACCATGAGCTGTAGAAGACCCTAAACCCTCATCCCCAGAAAACCATAAACTCTTAGATCTAGAAAACCCTAAACCCTCATCCCAATAAAACTCAAAACCCTGAGGTCCACAAAACCCAAAACCCTCATCCCTAGAAAACCCCAAACCATCATTCCTAGAAATCCAAAAACCCATAGCCCTATAAAAACATAAAACCTCAGCCCCATAAAACCCTAAACCCCTATCCCTAGAGAATCGAAAATCGTTAGCCCTTGAAAACCCTAAATGCACAGCACCATAAAACCCTTAACCCCCATCCCCCTAAAACCCTAAACACTCATCCACAAAAAACCATAAATACTTATCCCAAAAAAACCCTAAACCCCCATCCCCAAAAATAATAGTCCCCCAGCCCCAAATAACCCTAGATCAGTCCCGAATATACCAAAACCCTCAACCCCAAAAAACCCTAAAGCCTCATCCCCCAAAACCCAAAACCCTTATCCCCAAAGAACCCTTAACCGCCAACCCCAAAAAACACAAAATAATCTACCCAAAAAACCCTAAATTCTCATCCTCAAGAATCCCTAAACCCTCATCACTAAAAAATAGTAAACCAACAGCTCTAAAGAACCATAAACCCTCATCCCTAGAAAACCCTAAAACCTAAACCCAAAAAAACCATAAACCATCAGCCCCAAATAACTTGAATGCTTAGCCACAAAAAACCTTAAACCCTCAACCCAAAGAAACCCTAAACCATAAACCCCTCAAACACCTAAACCCTCATCCCCCAAAAATCCTAAACCATCAACCCAAAGAAAACCCAAAACCCTCATCCCTAAAATACCCTAAACCCTCAACTCTGAAAACCCTAAACCCTGAGCCCCAAAAAACCCAAAACCCTCATCCAATTGTTTTTTTAAAACCTTCAGCCCAAAAAAACCTAAAACCTAAGCCCCCAAAACCCTAAACTAATATAAAAAAACCCTAAAACCACTTCTATAAGAAAGACTAAACCGCCATTCTCAAAAAATATTGAATTTTAAGACCCAAAAAACCCTAAACCCTCACCCCCCAAAAAACCCTATACCATCATCAATAAAAAGCCTTAGACCCTTAGTCCCAAAAAACCCTAAACCATAAACCTCAAAAACCATAAACCCTCATCCCAAAAATACCCTAAACCCTCATCTCCAAAAAATATAATCCCTCACCACCAATAAACCCTAAACCCTCATCCCCAAAAAACCCTAAAACCTCAGAACTAAAAAACCCTAAACACTCAGCCCAAAAACCTTAAACCCTGAGCACTAGAAAACCATAAAACCTCATCCTGAGCTCCAAAAAAACCCTAAACCCTCATCCCCGTAAATACCTAAACCCTCACCTCTCGAAAAACAATTAACCATAATCCATAGAAAATTTTAAACCTGCATCCCCAGAAAAACATAAACACTCCACCCAAGAAAACCCTAAACCCGTGAAAACCTTAAACCCTCATGCCTAGTAATCACTATTCCCACTTCCCAAGAAATCCTTAAAAACTCATCTTGAGAAAACCAAAAACCCTCATACCTAGATAATTTGAAACCATAATCCCTAGAAAACCATAAACCCTAACCCTTAGAAAACCCTTAACACTCAGCCCCAAAATATTCTCAACCATTAGTGCTAGATAACCCTAAAACCTTAACCAAAAAAGACTATAAACCCTCAACCATTCGTGGTAGATAACCCTAAACCCTCAATATTAAAACACCATGAAAAATAATCCTTAAAAAACCCTAACCCTCATCCTCAAAAAACCTTATACCCTTATACATAAAACTCTCTAATCCCTTGGCCCAAAAAAACCGTATAACTCAACCTTAAAAATCCATAAATCCTTAGTGCAAAATACCCTAAACCCTCAGCCCCAAAATCCATAAACCCTTAGCCCCCAAAAAACATAACCTTCAACCCCCTAAAACATGAAAACTTTGTCCCCAAAAAACAATAAACCCTAAACACAAAAAAAAATTAAATCCTCATCCCAAAAAATCAATTAATTTTCAACACCAAAAAACACATAACCCTCAACCCCAAAATAACCTAAGAAATCATCCCTAAAAAAACCCAAACCCATGACCCCAAAAAACCCATAATCCTCATCCCAAAATACCCAAAAACCTCATCCCCAAAAAACACTACACCCTAAACCCAAAATAAACATAAATCCTCACCCCAAAACCCTAAAACTTCCACCACAAAAAACCCTAAATCCTCATCCCCCAAAAAACCTAAAATATCAGCCTCAAAAAAAATTATACCCTTTGACAGAATAAACATCGAACCCTCAGTCCCCAAAAAATCTAAACCGTCATCCCAAAAAAACCCTACTCCCTCAGCCCAAAAAAATCCTAAACATATGGGCCCAAAAAATTACTAAACCACCAGACACAAAAACCCTAAACCCTCAGCCCAAAAAAAAACATGAATTCTTAGCCCCAAAAAACTCTAAAACCTCATCCTCAAAAAACCCCAAACTCTCATCCCCCTAAAACCCCAAACCCTAATGCCAAAAAAACAAAAACCCTCATCCTAAAAAAACTGAAAATTATAATCTCCAAAATAACCTATACCCATGAACCCAAAAAAACCCAGACCCTCATCCCCAAAAAGCCACATAAAATTAGCCCCAAAAAACCCTAAACACTCAGCTTATATAACCATCAACCCACATCCCAAAAAACACCTTAAACCCTCATCCTAAAAAACCAAAAACCTCTGAGACCAAAAAACCCTTATCCCTCAGACCTAAAAAACCCTAAACCATCATCCCCAAAAAAAATTAAACCTTCAGAACAAAAAAACCCTAAACCCATAGCCCCAAAATACCCTAAACCTCATCCCAAAAAATCACTAAACCCACATACCTAAAAAACCCCTCAATTATCAGCCCAAAAAAACTCTTAACCCTATTCACTAAGAAATACTAAACACTCAACCCCCCAAAACCCCAAACCCACTACCCAAAATAATCCCTAAACCCTTGTCCCTAAAAAAACCTAAACCCTCTACACCGAAAAATAAAAAACTCTCAGCCCCTAAAAAAACATAATTCCCCATCCCCCAAAACCCTAAACCAACATACACAAAAAAAATAAACCCTCAGTAAAAAAAAACTAAAACCTCATCCCCAAAAAAACCCGAACTTCCATCCCCAGAAAACCCTAAACCCTTATCCCCAAAAAATCCTAAACCCTAAAAACCAAAAAACCATAAAAACTCAGTGAAAATACCCTAAAATTTAAAACCTAAAAATACCTATACCCATAGCCACAAAAAACTCAAAACCCCCTTCCCAATAAAACCTCAAACCATCAGCACCAAAACACCCAAAACCCTTATCCCACAAAACCCCAAAACCCTCAACCTCAAAAAACCTAAAATCATTTTCCCCAACAAACCCTAAACCCTCATCCCCAAAAAACCCAAACCCTCATCCCTAAAAACCCCAAACGATCATCCCTAAAAAAACCTATAACCTGAACCCCAAAAAATGATAAACCCTCATCCACCAAAAACCTTAAACCCACAGCCCCAAATCCATAAACACTTATACCAAAAAACCCCATACCCACAACCACAAAAAATCCTAAACACTCATCCCCTAAAAACCTAAAACCCTCAGCCCCAAAAAACCCCAAATCCTTGACCCTAAAAACCCTTAAACCCTCAACGCCAAAAAATCCTAAACCCTCAATGCCAAAAAAGCCTAAACCCTCAACCCCAAAAAACACAAAACCCTCTTCGCAAAAAACCCCTAAACCTTCATCCCAAAAAAACTCCAAATGCACAGCCCAAAAAAACACTAAACCCTCAACGCCTAAAAAATCCCAGACCCTTTTCCACAAATAACCCTGAACACTTAACCCAAAAAAATCTAAAACCCTCAGAAATAAAAAACATGAAAACCTCATCCCCAAAAAACCTCAAAAACTTAGCCACATAAAACCTAAAACCCTTAGCCCCAAAACACCCCAAATCCTCAATCCCAAAAAAACCCAAAACCCTCATCCCCAAAATACCCCAAAAACCTACACACAAAATACCCTAAACCCTCAACGCCAAAAAACCATAAACCCTCATCCCCATAAAACCCCAATCCCTCTGCCTCAAAAACACTAACCCCACATCCCCAAAAAAAACCCCAAACCCTCTACCCCAAAAAACCCGAAACGCTAAGCCCAAAGAAGAAAAAACTCTCATCCCCAAAAAACCCTAAACCCTAATACACGGAAAAACCCAAACCCCCATTCCCCAAAAACCATAAACCCCCAGTATAAAAAAACCTAACCCCTCATCCTAAAAAACTCCTAAAACCTCATATGAAAAAACCCTATACCCTATCTATAAAAATCCCTAAAACCTCAACTCCAAAAAATCCAAAACCATTAGCCCCCAAAAAACCTAAACCCTAATCTTCATAAAACCCTAAACCCATATCCCCCAAACCCACCCTTATCCCCCAAAACCCACAAACCCTCTTGTCCTATAAACCCCATACCCTTAGCCCCAAAAAACCTTTAACCCATGGCCCTAAAAAAACCCCAAACCCTCATACTTAAAAACACTAATCTCTCAACCCCAAAAAATTTTACAATCATCCTTAAGAAAACCCCAAACACTTAGTACTAAAAAATTTCAAACCTCACCCCCAAAACCCTAAACACTATGCCCCAAAAAACCCTGTACTCTTCTCTAAAAAACCCAAAACCCTCATCCCCAAAAAACCCTAATCCCTCATCCCCAAAAAAGTCTCTAAATATCATTCCACAAAAACCAAATCCCAGAGCGAAAAAAACCATAAACCCTTATCCCCAAAAAACCCCAAACCCTTAGCCCCAAAAAACTACAAACCCTTATCCCCAAAAAACCCTAAATCCATGGCCCCCAAAAAACCTAAACCCTTTGCCCCAAAAACCCCAAAACCCTCATCCCCAAAAAACTCAAAACCCCATAGCCCCAAAAAACTCTGAACCCTTCATCCTAAAAACCCAAGGCCCCCAGAAACAAAAAACCCAAACCCTAGAAACCAAAAAAACACAAACCCTTGGCCAAAAAACACCCTTAACCCTCCCCAAAAAAATATCTAATCACTTGGTCCCAAAAAACACCAAACTCTCAGCCATAGAAAACTCCAATCCCTTCACCCCAAAAAACCCCAATCCTTCGGCCTAAAAAAACCCCAAACCCCCATCCCCAAAAAACACCAAACTCTTGGCCCTCAAACCCCTCAAACCCTCATACCCAAAAAAACCTGAAACCCTCAGCCCCAAAAAACCCAAAACCCATAGCCACAAAAAACCTAATTCATCATCCCCAAAAAACCCTAAACCCTCATACCCAAAAAACCCTAAACTCTCAACCCTTAGCTACAGAAAACCCTAAACACCAAGCCCCAAAAAACCCAAAACCATCCAACCCAAATACACTAAACACCCAGCCTAAAAAAACACTAAACCCTAGGCCCTAAGAACCCATAAACCCTTATCCCCCAAAACTCTAAAGCCTCAGCAAAAAAAACCCAAAACCCTCATCCCCAAAAAACCCTAAACCATAAACCCCCAAAACCCTTAACCATCATCCACAAAAAACTGCAAACCATCCTCCATAAAAAACCCTAAACCATCATCCCATAATCATATAATCCCTTAGCCAGAAAAAATGATAAATCCTTATCCCTAAGAAACCCTAAACCCTAAACACCAAAAAACCATAAAACCTCAACCCTAAAAAACTATAAACCCTCATCCTCAAAAAACATTAACCCCTCAACCCCAAAAACTTTTAAACCCTACGCCTAGAAAAATACTAAAACATGAGCCCCAAAAAACCCTAAACCATCATCCCCAAAAAACACTAAACCTCATTCCTGAAAAACCCTAAACCCTTAGCCCAAAAAGACCTAAACCATAGGATCCAAAAATAATAAATACTTATCCCCCAAAACAATAAACCCTCAACCCTAGAAAACCATAAAACGTCATACCCAAAAAAACCTAAACCCTCATCCCCCAAACCCCTAAACCCTCAAAACCAAAAAACCCTAAACACTAAATCCCTCAAAACCCTAAATACTCTTCTCAACAAAAAAACCCAAACCCTTAGAACAAAAAACCCTACAGAATCATCCCCAAAATCCTTAAAACCCAATCCTTAAAAAATACTAAACACTCAGTAGTAAAAAAACCTAAAACCTCAACCTTAAAAAATCTTAAACCCCTACCCCATAAAATCGTAGACCCACAGCCCCCCAAAACTATAAGCCTTCATCCCTTAAAAATTGTAAACAATTATCCCAAAAAAAAAAACTAAACAGTGAGCCCTACAAAACCATAAACCCAAATTCCCAAAAAACCCTAAACACTCAACAAAAAAAAACCTAAAACCCCTTTAATAAAAAAAACATAACCCTCATAAAAAAAAACCTCAACCCCATACCCCCCAAAAACCTCAACACTCAACCCTAAAAAACCTGAAACCCTCAGTGCCAAAAAACCATCAACCATCAACCCCAAAAAATGCTCAACCCTCTTTCCCAAAAAACACTAAACCATAAACCCAATATAACCCTAACCCATAGCCCCAAAAAACCCTCTACCATAATCCCTAAAAAACCCTCATTCCTCATCCCTAAAAATCCTTAAACCCTCATCACAAAAAAATCAACAACACTCATCCCCAAAAAAGCCAAAACCCCCTACCCCCAAACCCCAAAACCATCATCCACAAAAAACCCAAAATATTTATGATAAAAAAATTAAACCCACATCCCAAAAACTATCATACATAAACCATAGAGAAACCTAAACCCTCATCCCCCAAAACCCTAAACCCTCATACCCAAAAAATCGTAAACCCTCACCCAAAAAACCCTAAATCGCCTACCCTAAAAACCCTCAACCCTCAACCCCAAAAAAATCCTAAATCCCCTCCCCAAAAAAACCACAACCCTAAGGCCTAAAAAACATAAAACCTAATCCTAGAAAAACACTCAACACCCAACCCTAAGAAATCATAAACCCTCATACCAAAAAAAACTTCAAGTCACAACCCTAAAAAACCCAAAATCCACATCCCCACAAAACCCTAAACCCAAAACCCCAAAAAACCCTATAACTCGTGCCCAAGAAACACTATAACATTTTCCCAAAAAACCATTAACCCTAATCCCCAATAAATTATTAACCCTCAACCCCAAAAATCATCAACCCTTATCCCAAAAAAACCATAAAACATATCCCCATAAAACCCAAAACTCTTAGCTCCAAGAAGCCTAAAACCCTCTGCCCCAAAACCCCCAAAACTATAACCCCAAAGGATTATAAACCCTCATTTAAAAAAAACAATAAACCATTAGAACCCAAAAAAACCTCAACCCTTGGTCTTAAAATTCCCTAAACACTCATCCCCAAAAATACCTAAACCTGGAGCCCTAAAAAACACTGAAGCTTCAACCTTAGAAAACTCTAAACCCGTAGCCCTAAAAACCCTGCAACCCACTACACCAAAAAAACCATAACCCCTAATCCCTAAAAAACCATCAATCCATTGCCCAAAGAAACCCTCAATCATCATCCCTAAAAAACCCTCAATCGTTATCCCCCCAAAACCCAAAATCCTCATCACCCAAAAACCTAAACCCTCAATCCTAAAAAACATTAAACACTCAGCCCAAAAATTCCCTAAACCCTCAACCACAAGAAACCCAAAAACCCTCATCCGCAAAAAACCCTAAACCATCATCCCCAAAATCCTGAAACCCTTAAACCCAAAAACCATAAACCATCATCCCTAAAAATCCCTAAACCTTCAGCCCAATAAACCCCCTCATCCCAGGGTACCAAAATACCATTAACCCTCAACCTCAAAAACCATTAACCCTCAGCACCAAAAAAAACCCTAAACCCTAATCCCGAACAAACCTCACCCATTATCCCCAAAAAACCCAACACTCAACCCTTAAAATCCCTAAACCCTAATCCCCAAAAAATAATAAACCCTCAGCACTAAAAAACCCTTAACCCTCCCCCCCGAAAACCCTAAACCCTCATCCCTAGAAAACCCAAAAGAGTCATCCCCAAAAAAATCCTAAACCCTCATCCCTGAAAAATCCTCAACCATTAGCCCCAAAAAACACTCATCACTCAACCCCAAGAAACCCTGAACCCACACCCCCAAAAATCCCTCAACACTCAACCATAAAAAACCATCAACCCTTATCCCTAAAAAACCCTCAAACCTCAAACCTAAAAAATCATCAACCTTATGCCCAAAAAAACCCTAAAAAATGATCCCCAAATAAACCTAAAAAATATGTCCCAAAAAAAACTCAACCCTCTACCTCAAAAAACCCTCAACCCTCATCCCTAAAAACTATCAACCCTCAGTCCCAAAAAACATTAATTCTTAGCACCAATAAATATTCAACCCTCAGCCCTAAAAAAATCCTCAAAACATAGCCCCAAAAAACCCCTTAACCCAAATCCCTAAAACCACTCAACCCTCAGCCCTAAAAACTCTTAAACCCTCAGCACCAAAAAAACCCTCAATCACAAACAATAAAAAAACATCAACCATATTAACCAAAAAACCTCAACCCTCAACCCCAAAAAACATCAACCCTCATCCACAAAAAAACACTGAACCGTAAGCCCTAAAAAATCCTCACCCCTCATTCCTAAAAAAACCTAATCCCTTAGTTCCCAAAAACCATGAGCCCTCAACCCTAAAAAAACCTAAACTCTCATCCTCAATAAACATTAAACACTTAGCCCAAAAAAACCCTAAAACATAAACCCTCAGCCCCCCAAAACCCTCAACACCCAGCCCAAAAAAACCCTAATTCCTAAGTCCCCCCAAAACTAAATTATCATCCCAAAAAAAAACCTAAACATTGATCCCCAAAAAAACCTCTACCCTCAGCCCTAAAACCTAAAACCCTCATCCCCCCAAAATCCTTAACCCTCAACACTAAAAAACCCTCAAACCTCAGATCTAAAAACCCTAATCCTTCAGTCCCAAAAAACCCTAAACCCTCATCCCCCAAAAAAACTCTAAACCGTCAGCCCTTAAAAGCCCTAGTCCCTCAGACCCAAAAAACCCTAATCCCTCATCCCAAAAAAATCCCTATCCCTCAACCCCAAAAAATTCATAAACATGAAACCATAAAAAACTTAAACCCTCTTCCCTCAAACCCATAAAACCTCAGACCAAAATAAACCTCAACCCTTAGTCCTAGAAAAATATAAATGCTCATTCCTAAAAAAACACTCAACATTCATCCCCAAAAAAACCTCAACACTCAGACCAAAAGAAATCTCAAACCTCAGCCCCCAAAAACCCTAAATTATCATCCCCCCAAACCTAAAAATCTCATCCCAAAAAACTCTAACCCCAAACCCCCCCCCCCCCCAAAACCCTAAACACTCAACCCCAAAAAACCCTAAACCCCATTACAAAAAAACCCTCAGCCCAAAAAAACCCTCAACCCTTGGTAATAAGAAAACCTAAACCCTAATCCCAACAAAAACCTCAACCTTCAACCCCCAAAAACCCTCAACCCCTAGACCCAAAAAATCCTAAAAAGTCACTACAAAAAAAAATCAACCCACTGGCCCAAAAAAACCTCAAACCAAAACCCAGAAAACCAAAAAACCTCAACCCCCAAAAAACTAAAACCTCAGCCCCCAAAAAAACCTAAACCCTCAACCACATAAAACCCTAAAAACTCATCCCCCAAAACCCTAAATCTCTAGTCTAGAAAAATACAAATACATTATCATAAGAGTACCTTAAAACTTAAACCGAAAAAAACCCAAAAGCATCAGGAAAAAATACCAAAACCAAAGCCTCAAAAAACCTCAAAACTAAAACTCCAAAAAACCCTAAATCCTCATCACAAAAAAACCTACCCCACCCCAAAATAGTAAACCTTCAGCACTAAAAAAACCTGAACCCTTATCCTAAAAAAATCATAAACCCTTAGCCCCAAAAAGACCCTATACCCTTATCCCAAATAAACCTTCAACCCTCAGCCACAAAAACCACTAACCATAAACCCCCAAAACCCTAAACCCTCAGTTATAGAAAAACAAAAAACCCTCATCCATAAAAAACCCTAAAACCTTAGCCCCAAAAAATCCTAAACCCTCATTCCCAAAAGACCCCAACCATCATCCCCAAAAAATGATCAACCCTAAGCCCCAAAAATCCCTCAATGAAAAAAAACCCTCAACACTCATCCCTAAAAAACCCGAAAACCTTATCCCCCAAAAAACATAAACCCTTGGCTACAAAAAACCCTAAACCCTCATCCCAAAAAAACCCTTAAATCCTTATCACCAAAAAACCCTTAACCCTCAGCCTCAAACCCCCCTAAACACTCATCCTAAAAACCCTCCACCTTCAGCCCCCAAAACTCTCAACCCTCATCCTCAAAAAACCATAAACCCTTATCCCCAAAAAACCTTCAACCCCCATCCCCCCAAAACCCTCAAACCTTAGAACCTAAAAATCCTCAACCCTCAGCCCCAAAAACTATCAAACCTCGACCCCAAAATACCATCAATCCTCATCCCTAAAAAACCCTCAACACTCTTCCCAAAAATAGTTGTCAACATTCATCCCCCAAAACACCCAAACCTCATCCCTAAGAACCCACCAACCCAATGCCCCCAAAAAAAACCCCCAACCCCAAACCTCAGGCCCCAAACCCCCCAACCCTTGTCCCCAAAAAACCCAACCCATAACCCCAAAAAACCATCAACCCTTAACCTAAAAACCCCCAACCCTCTTTCCCAACACCTCCAACCCTCAACCCCAAAAATAATCAATCCTCCTCCCAAAAAATACTCAAACCTCATCCCCCAAAAAACCTAAATGCTCAACCCCAAAAAAACTCTAAACCATCATCCCCCAAACTAAACCCTAAACCCCCAAAAAAACCCTAAAACCTAATCCCCAAAAAAACCCAAAACCCACAGCCCCCCAAAAACCCTGAAACTCAGCCCCAAAAAACTTGAAACCCTCTTCCCAAAAAAATCCTACACAAACAACCCCGTAAAAATCTATACCCTCAACCCCAAAACCCTAGACCATGAGTCCCAAAAAACCATATACCATAAACCCCAAAAAGAACTATACCCTCGGCCCTAAATTACCTAAGAACCTCATCCACAATGAATCCCTATACCCTTATCCCCCAAAAACCCTAAACCTTGAACCCATAAAAAACCCTAGTTCTAGAGACCCAAAAAACACTAGATCTTTATTCTAAAAAACCTAAACCCCTGTCACCAAAAAACCTGAGACCCTCATCCCCAAAAAACCCTAGACCCTCAGATCGAAAATCACTTGACCGAATTCCCCAAAAATCACTAAATCCTCATCAAAAATAAAACCTATACCGTCATAGACAAGAAACCCTAGACCCTCAACCCCAAAAAACCATAGACCATCGGTACCATAAAAACAATAGACCCACCTGCCCAAAAATCCCTAGAACCCGAGCCCTAATAAACCATAGACCCTCAACCCTAAAAAACCCTAGACCCTCAACCCCAAAACCCATAAATCATAATCCCCAAAATACACTAAACCCTCAACCCTAGGAAACCATAAACTCATAGTGCCAAAAAATCAATAAACCCCCAAACTTAAAAAAACCTAAACCCCCATCCCAAAAAACCCTAAACCCTACTCCCCAAAAAAACCTAAACCATCAACCCTAAAAAACCCCCTAAACTATCATCCCTAAGAAAACATAACCCCTCATTTTCAAAAAACCCTAAACCCTCACACCCCAAAAACCCTAAAGACTCATCCCTAAAAAACCGTAACCTTCTGCCCCCTGAAAAACTAAACCTTTTGCTCAAAAAAAACATAAAAAATCAGCCCTAAAAAACCATAATCCCTTATTCCCGAAAAAATACTTAACCCTAAACCCTTAGTACTAAAACACCCTAAACCCTCATCCCCAATAAACCAAAAACCCTCAGTCCAAAAAACCCTAAACTATCATCTGTAAAAAACACTAAACCCTCAACAACAACAAACCCAAAACCCTCAACCTAAACAAACTGAAATCCTTATTAACAAAGAACCATAAACCCTCATCAAAAAAAAAACTAAAACCTCATCCCCCAAAAAACATTGCACCCACTACCCACGTAACCCTAAACCATCATCCCCCCAACAACCTAAACCTATGACCAAAAAAAATCTTAAACCATATCCCCAAAAAACACTAAACCCTCATCCTAAAGAAATACTAAACCCTCAGACCCAAAAAACCCTAAACCCCCAGCCTCAAAAAATCCAAAATACTCAACCCTAAGAAACCCTTAACCCTTAACCCCCAAAAACCAAAACCCTCATCCTAGAAAAACTCAAAACCCTCAGCCCCATAAAACCCGATACCCTCAGCCTTAAAAAACCCTCTATCCTCATCCCCTAAAAAATCTGAGACCCTCTACCCTCAAAAACCCTACATGCTCATCCCCAATAAACCCTAGAACATCATCCCCAAAAACCATACACCCTTATCCCAAAAAATAGTAAACCCACAATCCAAAATAAACCTTGAACCCTCATCCCCAAAACAACCTAAACCCTCATCCCCAAAAAACCATAAACCCTCAACCCCCCAAAAACCTAAACCCTATACCCAAAAAAAGCTAAACACTCGGCCCCAAACACTCGTAACCTCTGTCCCAAAAAAACCATACACCCTCCACCTAAAAACCCCAAAACCCTTATAATTGAACCCCTAACCCCTTAATCAAAAAACCCCAAAACGTACGACACCAAAAAAACCCAAATCCCCATCCCTAAATATACCTAAGAACTTAGCCCCAATAACTCTTAAAACTACACACCAAATAAACCCAAAACCCTCATCCCAAAAAATCCTAGAACCCTCATCCCAAAAAACCATAAACCATGATCCCAAAAAAAACAATGAACCTCCAGCCCCAAAAAACCCTAAACCCTCATCCACTAAAAAAATCATAAACCCTCAGTGCAAAAAAACCCTAAACCCTCATCCCCAAAAAATACTAAATGTGCATAAAAAACATAAATTCTTAGTGCTAAAAAAACCTAAACCCTCAGCCCTAGAAAATAATAACCCCTCAACCCCAAAAAACCCTAAACCCTCAGTTCAAAAAATCCTAAACCCTCATCCATAAAAAACCCTAAATAATCATCCCCATAAAACCCTAAAGCATAATCCCCCAAAACCCTACACCTACAGTCCCAAAATACCCTAAACCCTCATCCCCCCAAAACCCTATACCATGAACCCCCAAAAAAGCACGATCATTAATCCCAAGAATACCCTAGAACCTCATCCCCAAAAAACCCATAAACCCTCATCCCAAAAAACCCTAAAGCCTCTGCCCCAAAAAACCCTAAATTCTTATCCCCAAAACCTCTAAATTCCCATCCCTAAAATAATTATAAACACTAATCCCCAAAAACCCAAAACTTTTATTCCTAAAAATCCCAAAATTTGCTTCCCTAAGAAAACCTATACCCTAAACCCTTAGCTCCAAAACAACTAAACCTTTATCCCTAAAAAACCCTAAAATTTCAGCCCAAAAAAAACATAAACCCTCAACACCCAAATCCCCTAAAACCTCATTCCCCAAAACCCATAAATCCTTAGCCCGCAAAACCCAAAAACCCTCATTACTAAAAAAACCCAAAATAGTCAACCATAAAATCCCTAAAGACTCAACCATGAAAATCCCAAAACCCACATCCCCAAAAGACCATAAACCCTCATCCCTGAAAAACCCTAAACCCTCATCCCAAAAAAACCATAAACCATTATCCCCCCAAACCATAAACCCTCGACCCCCAAAAAAAACACTTGAACCATCATCCAAAAAAACCTTAAACTCTCACCCCAAAATACCCAAAACCCTCATCCCCAAGAAACCCAAAACCCTTAGCCCCGAAAAACCCAAAAACCCTTTGCCACAAAAAATCCTCAACCGTTAGCCCTAGAAAACCCTAAACCCTCCACCCTAAAAAAAATCCTAAACCCTTAGCCTAGAAAAACCTAACCACTCAGCCTGAGAAAAACCTGAAACTTCCACCCCAAAATACCCTCAACCCTCATCTTGAAAAAACCCTAAACCCTAATCTCCCAAAATACTATAAACTCTCAGTCCCAAAAAATACCTAAAAACTTAGACCCATAAAACCCTAAACCCTAAACCCTTATCCCCAAAACCCTTATCCCAAAAAACCCCTTAACCCACAGCCTAAAAAATCAATAAACACTCAGCCCCCAAAACACCTAAACTCTCAGCATCAAAAAATAGTAAACTCTTTTACAAAAAAAATCTCTAAAACGTAAGCCTCAAAAACCCTTAAACTTAAGCCCCCCAAAACCTTAAACCCTCATCCTCAAAAAAACCCCAAAACCTCATCCAAAAAACCCTAAACCCTCATATCTAAAAAACATAAGTCCTCATCCCCAAAAAACCCTAAATCCTAATCCCCAAAAAACCATGAGCACTCACACCAAATAACCCTACACCCTCTACTCCAAAAAACCTAACCCCCATCCCAAAATCCCCTAAACCCGAACACTCATAAAAACCTAGGCCCAAACAAACCTAAAAGCCTTATCCCAAAATCCCCTAAACTCTCAACCACCAAAAAACTAAAGCCTTAAGCCCCAAAACACATAAGAACTCAGCCCCAAAAACCCTAAACCCTCAGCCCCAAAAATCCTAAACCCTCATCTCCAAAAGCCCTAAACCCACAACCCCAAAAAACCTGAAACCCTCCGAAAAAGAAAACCCCAAAACCTTAACCTAAAAATCCCCAAACCCTCAATCCCAAAAAAACCAGAACCCTCATCCCCCCAAAACACAAACACCCTCATCCCCCAAAACATGTAAACACTCATCCCCAAAATCCATTAAACCCTCACCTCCAAAATCTCATAAATCCTCATTACATAAAAAAACTAAGCACTCATACCCAAAAAAACTTTAAACCTCATCCCCAAAAAACCAAAAACTCACATCCCCCCAAAAACCCTAAATCCTCATCCCTACAAAACCCTAAAAAATTATCCCCATAACACCTAAACCCTCATCCCCCAAACCCAAAAAACATCATCCCAAAATACTCTAAACACTCACCCCTAAAAACCCTAGATTCTCAGGTCCAATAAATTCTAAACCATCATCCCCACAAAACACTAAACCCCCATCCATAAAACCCCTAAACCCACATCACAAAAAACAACAAATCCATAGTCTCCAAAACTAATAAACCCTCATCGCAAAACCTCTAAACCCTCATCACCACAAAACCTAAACCCTCATCCCCCACAAACCCAAAACACTCATCCCCAATAACATGAAACCTTCATCCCAAAAAAATTCTAATCCCTCATCCCCCAAACCACCAAAACCCTTATCCAACAAAACCCAAACCCTCATCACTGAAAAAACCATAAATCATCATCCCCAAAATACCCTAAACCCTCCACCCAAAAAAAACTTAACCATCATCCTCAAAAAACTCTGAACCCTCAACCCCAAAATCCCATAAACCCACATCCTCAAAAAACACTAAACCCCCATCCCAAAAAACCCATAAACACTCTTCCTCAAAATACTGTAAACCCTAAGAACCAAAAAACATAAACACAAATCCCTAAAAACCCCTAAACCATCAGCCCAAAAAAACCTTAAACCTGCAGTCCCAAAACCCCTAAAACCTAATCCCCCCAAAACCATAAACCCACATCCCCAAAAACACTAAATGCTCATAAAAAAACCTTAAACCCTCAACCCCAAAGAACCCTAAACTATCACCCCTCTCAGCCCACAAAACCCCGAAACACTTAGCCCTAAAACCCCAAAACCATCATCCCTATAAAACCCTAAACCCTTGTACCATGAAACCCTAAATCCTATACCCAAAAAACCCTTGAACCCACATCCCAAAAAAAAGACCGAAAACCCTTGGCCAAAAAATACCTTAAACCCTTATCCCAAAAATCCCTAAACCATCATCCTCGAAAACCCTAGATCATCAACCCTAAAAACCTAAAAACCCACAACAATAAAAAACCCTAAATCCTCAGCCCCCAACACCCCAAAACCCTCATCCCCCCAAAACCCTAAACCTTCATCCCCAAAAAACCCAAACCCTCATTCTCCAAAAACCCTAAACACTTAGCTCGAAAAATACCTAAACCCTCATCCCCAAAAAACCCTAAAACCTAAACCCCAAAAACCAAAACCCTCATCCCGCAAAAAACATAAACCCTCAGTCCCAAAAAACCCTCAACCATAAACCCAAAAAAACCCTGATCATTTCTCCCTAAGAAAACCCTAAACCCTCATCCCTTAAATACACTATACTTACATCTCCAAAACACCCAATACCCTCATCCCCCCTCAAAATAAATTCTCAACACCAAAAAACCCATAAACACTCATCCCATGAAATCCCTAACCCATCAACCAGAAAATAATTAAACCCTCAACCCCATAACCCTCCTCCCCAAAAAACCATAAACCCATAGCTGCAAAAAATAGTAAACCCTCAGCCCTAAAAAACCCAAGACCCTCATCCCCAAAACCCCTAAAACATATTTCTCTAAAAAACAGTAAACCATCTTCCCTAAAAACCCTATATTATCATCCCCAAAGAAACCTAAACCCTCATCCCAAAAAATAATAAACCCTAATCCCCAAACAACCATCAACCTATAACTGTAAAAACCCCCAACCCTCAGCCCCATTAAACCCTAAACCCATCGACCTAGAAAACACTAAACCATAAGCCCCAAAAAATTGTCAACCCACTTCCCCAAAAAACCCTCAACCCTTTTCCCTATAAAACCTTAAACCCACAGCCCCTGAAAACCATTAACCCTTAGGCCCATAAAACCCAAAACCCTCAGCCCCTTAAATCTCTAAACCCTTAGGCTCAAAAAACCCTTAACCCCCAATCATAGAAAACACTAAACCCTATGATCTAGAAAACCATAATCCCTTAGCCCTAGAAAACCCTAAACCCTAAGCCCTAAAAAATTTTACACCCTCATTCCTTGAAAAATATATACCCTCATCCCTAGAAAACCATAGAACCTGAGCGCCATAAAACCATAAACCCTCATCCCTAAAAAAATCTAAGCCTTCATCACTATAAAAAACTAAAACCCCATCCGCAAAACACTATAAACCATCATCCCTAGAAATCCATAATCCCTTAGCACCAAAAAATACTATACCATTATCCCCAGAAAACCCTAAACACTCATCCCTAGAAAACCCTAAAACATCATCAACAGAAAATCCTACAACCTCCACCCTAGAAAACCCCAAACCCTATACCCTAAAAACCCTAAACCCTCCACACCAGAAAAACCTTAACCCTATTAACCCAAAACACCTAAACCTTTATCCCCCAAAAAATGATAAACCCTCAACACGACAAAAACCTAAAACCTCAGCCCCAAATTACTTAAAACCCTTATCCCTAGAAATACCTTAGACCTAAGACACTCAAAATCCTAAGCCCTCAGCCTTAGAAAACCATAAATATTAATCCCAAAAAAACCCTAAACCATAGAAAACACTAAACCATAGAAAACACTAAACCATTAGCCCCAAAAAACCCTAAACACACAACCCCTGAAAACCCTAAACACAAAACCCCAAAAAACCATAAACCCCATCCCTAGAAAACCCTAAATCATCAGAACTTTAAAACCCCAAACCCTATTCCCTAGAAAACCCTAAACCCTCATCCCCTCAAAACCGTAAACCTTCCATCCTAGAATGTCCCAAAAACCCCTAAACCCTCAAAACTCAAAAAACCCTAAACCCTCAGCACTAAAAAACCCAAAACCCTCATCCCCAAAGAACCTTAAACCTATATCCCCCAAAACCCTCAATCCTCATCACTAAAAAACCATGATCCCCTATCCCAAAAAATCCCTATACCCTCAAACCCAAAAAAAAACCTTAAACCATCAACCAAAAAAAACGCTAAACTCCCAGTCCCAAAAAACCCTCAAACCTCATCCTCAAAAAACCCCTGAAACCTCATCCCTAAAAAACCCTAAAGGCTCATCCAAAAAAAAACCTAAATCAACAACCCAAAATCCCTAAACCCTCAGCCCCAAAAAACCCTAAACCCTTAGTAAAAAAAACTCCCTCAACCCTCATAAAATAAACTAAACTATCAAGCTAAAAAAACCCTCAACCAGAAAAATACTTAAAATATTAGTCCCAAAACCCAAAACCATTATCCCCCCAAAACCCTAACCTTCACCCTCTAAAACTCAAAACTCTAATCCACAAAAAATCTTAAATGTTCTATCCCAAAAAAACCCTAATCTATCAGTAATAAAAAAAATCCTAAACCCTCATCCCAAAAAAACCCTAAACCATAAACCCCAAAAATTTCTAAACCCTCAAGCCCAAAAAACCCTATACAATATGCCCCAAAAGTCCCTTAACCCTCATTACTAGAAAACCCTGAACCCTCAGCCCCAATAAACCCTAAACCATCATCACCAAAAAACAATAAACCCTATGCCCCAAAAAATCCTAAACCCACATCCCCAAAAAACCCCGATTCCTCATCTATAAAAAACCCTAAACCCTCAACCCAAAAAGCCTTGAACCCTCATCTCATATAAACTTTGAACCCTCACCCCTAAAAACCTAGAACCCTCATCCCCAAAAATACCTGAACCCTCAGTCCAAAAAACCTCTAACCATCAGCTCCCAAAAATTCTAAACCCTCTGTCTATTTTTTTTAAAAGATCACCCCAAAAATACCCTGAATCCTCATCACCAAAAATATCATGAAACCTCATCCCTGAAAACACATGAACCCTTAGCCTAAAAAAACCTGGACCCTCAACCAAAAAAAATCTTGAACCCTTAACCCCAAAAAACTTTGAATCCTTAAAAATAAAAAACCATGAACCCTCATACATAAAAAACACTAAACCCTCATCCCAAAGAAATTCTCAACCCTTTTCCCCAAAAAACAAAAAATGATCATCCCAAAAAAACCTGAAACACTCATCTCCAGAAACCCTTGTACCCTCAGTCCCAAAAAACCCTGAACCCCATCCATAAAAAACCGTGAACTATCATTTCCAAAAAACCATGAAGCTTAAGCCTCAATAAAATATGAAATCTCAACTCAAAAAACCCCTAAACCCTCATCCTCAAAAAACACTAAATCCTTAGCCTAAAAAAAACCTCCTCATCCCCTAAAAACCATAAAACCTCAAGAACTAAATCCCTAAATCCTCAGTCCAAACAAACCCTAAACACTCAGACCTAAAAAACCCTCAACTAATATCTCTATAAAAACCCTAGACCCTCATCCCTAAAAAAAATATGAAACCTCAAACCCAAAAAACCATAAAACCTCATCCCCAAAAAACTCTAAACCCTCAACCCCCCAAAACCCAAAACCCCAAACCTCAAAAAACTGTAAACCCTCAACCCTATAAAATACTCAACCCTCACTGCCAAAAAACCTTAACCTTTTGCCACAAAAAACCATGAACACTCACCCATAAAAAACCCTAAACTATCCACCATAAAAAACCTTGAACCCTCAACACTAAAAATCCATGAACCATCACCCATAGAAAACACTAAACCATCTACCCCAATAAACCCTCAATCCTAATAAACACTAAATTATCAGCCCCCCAAAATCCAAAACCCTTAGCCCTAAAACCCCTCAACCGTCATCCCCAAAAAACCCTAAACCCTCATCCCTAGAAAACCGTAAACCCAAATACCCTAAAAACTGTAAACCCAAAGCTATAGAAAAACCTAAGCCCTCATCCCTAGAAAAATATTTACCCATGTCCCCAAAAAACCCCGAAACCTTATCCCAAAATAACCCTAAACCCTCAACCATAGAAAATCCTGAACCCTCAATCCAAAAAAACCCTAAACCCTCAGTCCTAGAAAAAATCAAATGTTTAGCCCTAGAAAACTTGAACACTAATCCCCCAGAAAACCCTGAATCCTTAGATCTAGAAAACCCTGAACCCTCATCTCTAGAAAGTCTAAAACCATCATAACTTAAAAACTATAAACCCTCTACCATAGAAAACTGAAAATCCTCATCCCTAAAAAACCCTAAACCCCCAACCCCCAAAAACCCTAAACCCTCAGCCCTAAAAACCCTATACCTTGTACCCAAATAAATCATAAACCCTCATCACCCCAAAACACTAAACCATCATCCCTAAATAACCCTAACCCTCATCCCCAAAAAACAAAAAACAATCAGCCACAAAAAAACTAACCCTAAGTCGAATAAAAGAAAACTATCAACCCAAAAACCCCAAAAATCATAGCTCAAAAAACCCTAATAGATTAGACCCAAAAATCCCAAGATCCCGAGCCCCAAAAAATCTAAATCCCTTAGCCCCATAAAACCCAATACCAACATCACTAAAAAACCCTAAACCCTGAGCCCAAAAAAACCCAAACCCCTCAGCTGCAAAAATCCATAAACCCTTATCCCACAAAAAATCTAACTATTCATTGCCAACAAAACATGAACCATCATTCCCAAAAAACCAAAAACTACCATCCACATAAAACCCTAAAACGTCTGACTCTACAAACTATAAACCCTAACCCTAGAAAACCCTACACCCTTAGAACCAAAAACCCTAATCTCTTAGCCCCATAAAACCCTAAACCCTAAGTCCCAAAAAACCCTAAACCCTCTGCCTCAAAAAACCCTAAACTCTCAGCACCAAAAAAACCTAAACCCTCAATCCAAAATATAACTAGACCCTCCACCACAAATAAAACCAAAACCCTTATCCCCCCAAAACCCTAAAATCACATCACATGAAAACCCTATACACCCAGAACCAAAAACACACAACCTTAAGACTCTAAAAACACTAAAACCCCTGCCACAAAAAACCCTAAACCCTCATCCCCAAAAAATCCTAAAATCTCAGCCCTCAAAAAACATAAACCCTAAGCACTAGAAAACCATAAAACTTCATCCCCAGAGAATCCAAAACCCTCAGACCCACAAAACTCAAAACCCCAATCTTAGAAAATCCTAAACCCTCCACCTTAGAAAACCTGAAACCCTCACCTCAAGAAAACCCTATATCCTCATCCCTAGAAAACCCTAAACCCTCATCCATATAAAACCCTAAACCCTCATCCACAGTAAAACCTAAACCCTTATCCCCTAAAAACCTTAAATCCTCATCCCTAGAAGATCTTAGACCATTATACCTAGAAAACCCTACACCCTATGCCCTAGAAAACACTAAATTCTCATCCCCATATAACCCAAATCCCAAATCCCCATATAAATGTAAACCCTCAGACCCAAAAAACCATAAACCATCATATCCAGAACACCCTAAAACCCTTATACTTAGAAAAAACTAAATCCTTAGCCCTTGAAAACCCATAACCATCAACTCCAGAAAACCCTAAACCCTTAGCCCCCGAAAAACCAAAACCCATAGCTGTAGGAAACACTAAACCCACTTCCCTGGAAAACCATAAACTATCAAAACTGAAAAACTCTAAACCCTCATCCACATAAAACCCTAAACCCTCATCTAAAGAAAACACTAAAAACTCACCACTAGAAAACCCTAAACCCTAAATCCTTAGAAAACTATAAACACTCAGCCTCATAGAACCCTAAACACTTATCCTTAGAAAACACTAAACATTAATACCAAATAACCCTCAACACCTAGTGCTAGAAAACCCTAAAACCTCATTCAAAAAATCCATAAACATCCCTAAAAAATCCAAACCCTTAGTACCAGAAAACCCTAAACCCCCAGACACATAAAACCATAAACACCAAGCCCTAATAAACTCCAAACCCTCTTCCCCAGAAAACATGACACCCCATAGAAAACCCAAAATTATCATCCCCATAAAATACAAAACACTAAATCCCAGAATATCCTAAACCCTTAGTCCTAGAATACCCTAAATCCTCCCCCCTAGAAAACCCTAATTCCTCAGCCCTAGAAAACACAAAAAACCTCAGCCACAGAAAACCATAATCCCATTAGCTCCAGAAAGCCCTAAACCCTCATCCCCAGAAAAACCTAAACCATCATCCCCATATGAACTGAAACCCTAGCCCAAGAAAACCCTAAACCTCATCCCCATAAAATCCTAAACCCTCAGCCTAGGAAAACCCTAAACCCTTAGCCTCAAAAAACCATAAAACCCCAACCACAGAAAAACCAAAACCCTCGATCCCAAAAAACCCAAGACCCGCAGTCCCTAAAAACAATAAACTCTTAATTATAGAAAACCCTAAACCCTTAGCCTGAGAAACATTTAAACCCACTACCCTATAAAACCTTAAACCCTCTACCCAATATAGTCTTAGACCCTCTTCTCCAAAAAAACCTAAAACCATATCCCTAGAAAACCTTAAACCCTTAGCACCAAAAAACCCTAAACCCTTAGTCGAAAATAACCATAATACCTCATCTTCATAGAACCCTAACCACATAGCCTCAGAAAACCCTACACCCTCATCCTCGGAAAACCATAAACCCTCACCCCTAAAAATACTAAACCCCTAGCCCTTGAAAACCCTAATCCCTAATCCCTAGAAAACACTAAACCCTCAAACCTAAAAAAAATCATAAATCCGCACACCAAGAAAACCCTAAACCCTCATCCCCTAAAAACACTAAAACATGAGCCCCAAAAAATCCAAAACCCTTAGTCCCAGAAATCACTAATCCCTCAGCACCAGAAACACTACACACTCAGCTGCAGAAAACCCTATGACCTCAGTCCCAAAAAACCCTAAACCATTATCCTCAGAAAACCCAAAACCCTCCTCCCAATAAAATCATAAACTCTCATCCCTTGAAAAACATAAACAATCATCCCCCGAAAAAACCTAAACCCTTAACCATAGATAAACCTAAACCCTATGCCCCAAAAAACCCTAAACTATAATTCTTAGAAAACCCTAAACCCTCTTCCATAGAAAAACCTAAACCTCAAGACCAAACAACTCTAAAGGCTCTGCCCCAGAAAAACCTTAACACTTAACCCTAGAAAACCCAAAACCCTTAGCCCAAGAAAACCCCAAACCTTCATCCATAGATAACCCCAAACCCTTAACCCTAGAAAACCCTAATCAATCCCCCCCAAAAAACCCTAAACACTCATCCCTAGACAACCCTAGACACTCAACCCCTAAAAAACATAACCCTTAATCCCCTAAAATCCCTAAACCCTCATCCCTAGAAAACATAAACACTCATCCCAAAAAATCCCTAAACACTCAGCCCCAAAAATCCCTAAACCCTTATCCCCAGAAAAAACTGAACCCTCAAACCTAGAAAACAAAAAAACCCTAATTCCCAGAAAACCCTAATCCCTCTGCCCAAAAAACCGTAAAACCTAACCTCATAAAACCCTAAACCCACAACCCCTAAAAAACCTAAGCCCACTACCCCAAAAAACCATAAAACCTTAGTCCCAGAAAACAATAAACTCTAAGCGCTATGAAACACTAAATATTTATCCCTAGAAAATCCTAAATTGTCAACTCCATAAAACCCTAAACCCTCATCCTTTAGAAACCCTAAACCTTGTGCCCCAGAAAACTCTAAACCTTCAGCACCAGAAAACCACAAACCCTCATCCACAACAAACCCTAAAACCTCAACTCTAGAAAAACCTAAACCATAAACCCAATAAAACCCTAAACCCTTTACCTTAGAATACATCAAACCCTTATCCATAGAAAACACTAAACCCTCAACCCTGGAAAACCCTAAACCCTCAAACATAGAAAACCCTAAACCCCAACCCTTGAAACCCCTAAACCCATAGCCGTAGAAAACCCTAAACCCTACACCACATAATACTATAAACCCAAAGCCCTAGAAAACCCTAAACCACTATACCTATAAAACCATAAATTCCAAGACCCCAAAAAACTAAAACCCCAGCCCTAGAAAACTCTAAAAAACCATCCCTATATAACCCTAAACCCACTTCCCTAGAAACCCATAATCCCCCAGCCCAAACAACACCTAAACCCTCAACCCTAGAAATCCATAAACCTCCACCCCTTGAGAACCCTAAACCCCCTATCCCCAAAAAACGCTAAACCCTTAGCCCTAGAAAAACCTAAACCCTCATTCCCTAAAAAACCTAAACCGTCATCCCCATAAAATACTAAACCATCATCACCAAATACCCTAAAAAACTATCCATGTTAAATCATAATCCCCTAGTCCTAGAAAAACAAAAACCCCAACAACAGAAAAACCTAAACCCCAACCCTAGAAACCCCTAAACCCTCATTACAATAAAACACTAAACATTTAGCAATAGAATACACAAAACACATAGCTCTAAGAAACCCAAAACCTCAACCCTAGAAAACCCTAATCCCAATGCATAGAAAATACTAAATCCTCAACCCCAGAAAATCCTAAACATACAACCCCATAAACTATAAACCCTCATCTCCAAACAACCGTAAACCCTAAGCCTCAGAAAATACCAAACTCTCATCCCAAGAAAACCCTAAACCCTCATCCCCCCAAAATGTAAACACTTAGGCCAAGAAACCATAAACCCTTAGCCTTAGAAAACCCTAAACCCTCAGCCACTAAAAATACAACACCATCATCCCAAGAAAACCCTAAACCCTATAACTAGAAAACCCCAAACCACCAACACCAGAAAACCATAAAACCCCAGCCCTAGATAACACAAAACCCCTAGCCCTAGAAAACCCTCAACCCCATCCCTAAAAAAAACAATCCACAAAAAACTCTGAACCCGTAGCCCCATAAACCCCTAAACCCCATGATAAAGAAAAACCTAAAACACAATCCCCAGAAAAACCTTAACCCCCAACCCAACAAAACCAAAAACCCTCATCCTAGAAAACCCTAAATCCATAGTCCCATAAAACCCTAAACACTCACCCCTAAAAAACCCTAGACCCCCATCCCTTGAATACCCTAAACCACTAGCCCTAGAAAATCCTAAACCCCCTTCCCTAGAAAATCCTAAATCCACATCCCTAAATAACCCTAAACCCTCTACCCTAGAAAACCCTTAACCCTCATCCCTGGAAAACCCTATGACCTCATGCCAATAATACCCTAAAACCACCTAAAGAAACCATAAACCCTCATTCCTCGAAAACCCAAAACCCTATTCCCTATAAAACCTTGAACCCCCATCCCTAAAAACCCCTAAACACCTATCCCAAGAAAATCGTAAACCACCATAATCATAAAACCATAAACCCTAAAACCCATTAACCCATTAAACCCCTTCCCCATAAAACCTTAGCCCCAGAAAACCATAAACCCTTAACCCTATACAATCATAAAACCTTATCCTTAGGAAACCCTAAAACCTCAGTTCTCGAAAACCCTAAACCCTTATCCCTAGAAAACCATAAACCCCCATCTCCAAAAAACCCTAAAAACTCAACCCCAGATAACCCAAAACCATTAGCCACAAAAAAACCTAAACAATTATTCCCAAAAATCCCAAAACACTCACCCCAGAAAACCCTAAACCCACAGAGCCATAAAAACCTAAAACATCATCCATAGTAAAACCTTACCTCAACCCCACAAAACCTTAAACCCTTAGCCCCAGAAGAATATAAACCCTAATCAATAAAAAAAACTAACCCCACTGCCCCAAGAAAACCCTAAACCCCCTGCCCCTAAAAAACCAAAACACCCATCCATAGAAAACCCAAAACCCCAACCCCAGAAAACCCAAAATCCTTAGACCCAAAAAAAACTAATCCCTCATCAGTAGAAATCTATAAACCATTATCCATAAAAATCCCTAACTCTAATCCCCAGAAAAACTAAAATATCTATCTACACAATTCCCTAATCCCCATCCCTAGAAAAATCTAAACACCGAGCCCTATAAAACACTAAACCCTTAGTCCTAAAAAACCCTATAACATTAGCCATAGAAAAAACTATGCACTCCACCCATAAAATTATAAACCCCAACCCTAGAAAACCATAAAACCATATCCCCATAAAATCATAAACCCACATTCCTAGAGAACCTAGACCTTCAATCCTAAAAAACCCTAAACCCTCAGCACCATAAAACCCAGAAACCACATCCCCTAAAACCCTAAATGCTCGTCCCCCCAAAACTCTAAACCCTCAGCCCGAAAGAACCCTAAAACCTCAGCCCCCATAACCCTAAAACCTCATCTACCAAAACCCCCCTCAGCCCCAAAAAACTCTAAACCCTCTATACCAGAAAACCATAAACCCTCATCCCCTAAAAACCCTAAACCCTATTCCGCCAAAACCCAAAACCCAAAACCCCAAAAAACCCTAAACCATTAGGCCCAAAAGTCCTAAACCATCAACCCCCAAACATCTAAACCCTCATAAAAAAAAACCCTAAACCCTCATCCTCAAAAAACACTAAACCATTTTCCTAAAAAGAACCTAAACACTAAGTCCCAAAAAACCATAAATCCTCATTCAAAAAAAAAACTAAACCCTCATCCATGGAAAACCCTAAACCCTCAGCCCCAAAAAACCCTAAACCCCAGCCATAAAAAAACCTAAACTCTCAACCTAGAAAACCCCTAAAATCAAAGTCCTAAAAAGGCCATATCCATGAAACCAATAAACATATATCCTCAAAGAATCCTAAACCCTCAGCCCTGAAAAACCATAAACCCTTGGCCCCAAAAAACCAAATCCATCAACCCAAAAAAACCATAAAACCATCAACCATGAAAAACCCTAAACCCTCATCCTCAAAAACCCTACACTCTAAGCCAAAAAAACACTAAAATTTAATCCCCCCAAAACCCTTAACCCCTAGCCCCAAAAACCCAAAACCCTGAGTACCAAAACCCCTAATCTATCTATCCAAAAAAACCTAAAACCCTCAGCCCCAAAAAACCCTAATCTCTCTACCCCAAAACACTCTAAACCCTTCACCCTAAAATAACATAAACCCTTATCCCCAAAAAACCCTTACCATCCACCCTAAAAAAACCCTAAGCCCTCTACCCCTAAAACACATTAAATACTCAGCTCCACAAAATCCTAAAGCCTCAGCCCAAGTAATCCCTAAACCTTGAGTCCCCAAAACCGTAAACCCTCATCCCAAAAAAAATATAAACCCTCTGCCCTGGAAAATACTAAACCCTAATCCCTATAAAACTCTAAACCCTGGTCCCTAGAAAACCCTAAACCCTAAACCCCAGAAAACCATTAACCCTCAGCCCTATAAACCCTTATTGATCAGTCCTAGAATGACCTAAACCCTTAGCCCAAGAACACCCTAAACACTTAGCCCCAGAAATCCCTAAAGCCCAAACCTAAGAAAAACATAAAACCTCATCCACAGAAAACCCAAAACCCTCAACCCCAGAAAACCATAAACCCACATCCTTAGAAAACCATTAACCCATATAACCATAAAACCCAAAACCCTCCTCCCCAAAATAATTAAACGGTTAGCCCTAGAAAAACCTTAACCCTTACCCCAGAAAACCCTAAGCCCTTAAGCCTAGAAAACCCCAAACCCTTAGCCCAATTACACCCAAAACACTTATCCCAAGAAAGAACTAAATAATATACCCTAGAAATCCATAAACCCTAAGTTTCAAGACCCATAAAAATCAAAACCCTCAACCCCAGAAAAACCCTAGACCCTCAGCCCTAGAAAATCCAAAATGATCACCCCTAGAAAACCCTGAACTCTCATACCCAAAATAAATAAAACCTCATACCCAAAAAACCCTAAACCCTTAGATTGAGAAAACCCTAAATCCTCATCCCCAAAAAACCCTAAACCCTCATCCCTATAAAAAAAACCCTCATCCCTAGAAAACCCTCAAACCACTACCGCAAAATCACTAAATCTCCATCCCCAGAAAACCTGATCCCTCAGCCTAATAAAACCACAAACCCTCATCCCCAGAAAACCCTAAACCCTCAACCTTAGAAAACCTAAAAACCCTCATCCATAAAAAACCAAAATCCTAAGCCCTAGAATACCCGAAACCATAAACCCCAAAAAACCAAAACCCTCATCCCCATAAATTCATAAACCCTCATCCTCAGAAAACCCTAAACCCTCATCCCTTGAATTTCCTAAACACTCATCCTAAAAAGAACATAAACCATCATCCATATAAATCCCTAAACCCTTATCCTCAGAAAACCCAAAAACTCCCATCATCTAAAATCCCTAAACTTTCTGCAAAAAAAAAACCCTATTCTCTTAGCCCCCAAAAAAAAAACCCTCCGGTGAAAAAAAACACTAAACCCTGAACTGTAAAAACCCTTAACTTCAAGCCTCAAATATACCTAAACCCTCATCTTCAAAAAAACCTAAACCATCATCCCCAAAAAACCCAAAACTCTCAACCCTAGAAAACCCTAAACCCTTAGCCCTGAGGACCTTAAAGCCTCAAAACTAGAAAACCTAAACCCTCAGCCTGATAAATCCCTAAACCCTTATCCATAGAAAAAAATAAACCCTCCACCCTATAAAATATAAATATGTTAGCCATAGAAAACCCTAAACCCACATCCCTAGAAAATAATAAATTATCATCCCTAGAAAACCCAAACCCACAGCCCCAAAAAACCCAAAACCCTCAGCCCCAAAAAACCTAAAACCCTCAGTCCCATAAAAACCTAAAATATCACCCCTATAAAAACATAAATCTTAATACTCATAAATCACTAAACCCTAATCCCCATAAAACCCTAATTACCCATCCTATTAAATCTCTAAACCCACAGCACAAAAAAATGCTAAATCCTCAGCCCCAAAAAACCCTAAACCCTTAGCACTAGAAAACCCAAAACCTCAACTCCATAATCCCCAAAACATTAATCCCCCTAAAACCCTAATCTCTCATCCCCTAAAAACCTAAAACCCTCAACCCCAAAGAACCCAAACCCTCAGTAACCAAAAAAACTAATCCCAAATCCCAAAAAACCATAATCCATCTTCCTTGAAAAACCCTAAACCCTCAGCCCCCCAAAAAACCTAAACCTCAGCCTAGGAAAATGCTAAACCCTTATAATTGAAAAACCCTAAACCCCAAAACCTCATAAAAAAACCCAAAACCCTTTTCCCTATAAAACGTAACCCATAAGACCTATAAAACCCTAAAACCCAAACCTCATAAATCCAAAATCACTCAGACCAAGAAAAAACTAACCTCATCCCTAGAAAACCCAAAACCCTCTACCATAGAAAAAGAAAGAACCTCAACCCTAAAAAATCTAAAACCCTCGGCCCAATAAAACCCTTAACCCTCAACCCCAAAAAACCCAAAACCCTCAGCCCTAGAGAACCCTTAAACCTCATCCCTATATGTCCCTAAACCCTTAGACCCAAAAATCCCTAAATCATCAGACCTAGAAAATCTTAAACCCTCAACCCTACCATCCCTAAAGACCCTAAACCCTCAAACCTAAAAAATTATAAACACATAAACCAAGAAAACCCAAAAACTGTAGCCCCAAAAAACAAAAAACCTATTCCTTGTAAAACTCTAGAACCTCATCCCCAGAAAAACCGAAACCCTTATCCCAAAACAACCATACACCCTCATCCCTTGAAAACACTAAAACCCCAACCCCAGATAACCCCAGACCCTAATCCCCAGAAAACTCAAAACTTTTATCCATAGAAAATTGTATCTCTATATATGTAGATAACACTAAACCTTCAGCCCCAGAAAATCCCAAACACTCGTTACTAGAAAACCCTAAACCCTCATCCTCGGATAACCCTAATCTATGAGCCCCATAAAACCGTAAACCCTCATCTCTAGAAAACCCTGAACCCTCATCCCTGTAAAACCCTAAATCCTCAATTGTAGAAAACCATAAACCCTCAGAACTAGAAAACACTCATCTCTCAACCCCAGATTACCCTAAACCCTTATCCCTTGAAAAAGTTAAACCTTTATCCTAGGAAAATCATAAACACTCATCCCTAAGATTCCCTAAACCCTCAAATAAGAAAACCAAAATCCCCTAGACCATAAAACTCAAAAACTTCAGCCCCTGAAAACCATAAACCCACACCCATAGAAAACCCTAAACTATCATCCCTAGAAAACACTAAACCCCCATCCCTCAGAAAACCCTTGACCCTGAGCCCTAGAAAGTCCAAAACCCTAGTACATAGAAAACCCTAAACAATCAACCCCCAAAAACACTAAACCATTAGACAAAGAAAACCATAAAACCCCATCCCTATAAAACCCTAAAAACTCTACGCTAGAAAACCCAAAAACCTCATCCCAAGAAAACAATAAACCCACATAAGAAAAACCCTAAAACCTCAGCCAAAGAAACCCCTTAACCTTCAACCCCAAAAAATTCTAAAACCCTTTCCCATAAAATCCTAAAACCTCAATCCCAAAAATCCCAAAACCCTCAGAACTATAATACTATAAACACTCATCCGCAGTAAAACCAAAAACAACAGCCCCACAAAAACCTAAACCCTTCACCCCAAAAAACCCTTAAACCTCAACCATATAAAATTCTTAACCCTCATCCCTAGAAAACCCTAAACCCTCATCCCCATAAAACCCTAAAACCTCATCCCTAGAAAAAACCTAAACCCTCGACCCCCAAAAATCCTAAACCCACATCCCCAGATAACACTATATCCTCAACCATGAAAAAACCTAAACACTCATCCCCAGTAAAACCTAAACCATCATCCCTAGAAACAACTAAAACCTTACCCCAGAAAACCCTAAACCCACAGCCACAGACAAACCAAATCCCTCAACCCTATAAAACCCTAAACACTCTACCATAGAAAACCCAAAACCACTTTCCCCAAAAAACCCTAAACCCTCAACCCTAGAAAATCATAAACCCTCATCCCCCAAAACCCTAATACCCTTAAACCCTCATACCCATAAAACCATAAACCCTCATCCCAAAAAAAACATAAACCCCCATACCTAAAAACACATAAACCCTCAGCCCCATGAAAATATAAACACTCATCTCTAGAAAACCCTAAACCCACATCCTCAGAAAACCATAATCCCTATCCCCAGACAACCCTAAAAACCTATCTCTAGAAAGACCAAAACCCCCATCCCAAAAATACCCTAAAAACCCAAACCCATAAAACCCTAAAACATCATCCCCATAAAACCCTAAACCCTCAATCTTAGAAAATCCTTATCCTTCAGTCTATAAAACCCTAACCCCATGCCCCAAAAAAGACTAAACCCTAATCCCTAGAAAACCCTAAACCCTCATCCCCATAAACCCCTAAACCGAAATCCCAAAAAAAAACTAAACAGTAAACCCCAAGAAATCCTAAACCCTTAGACCTAGAAAACCCTAAACCTTCATCCCCATTAAACCCTAAAAATTCAACCCCAGAAAACCCTAAAATCTGAGGCCTAAAAAACCCTAATCACTAGGAGAAAAAAATCCTTAAATCCTCATCCTAAAAATCCCTAATTTCTTATCCCTAAAACATCCTAAACCCTATGACCCTAAAATTCTAAACCCACAACCCTGAAAAACCCTAAACCCATAGCCCTAGAAAACCCAAAATCCTATGCACCTAAGAACCATGAACCCCTAGCCCCAAAAAACCCTAAACCCACAACACCAAAAAATAATAAACCCTCACCCGTAAAAAACCATAAAACCTCAACCCTAAAACCCTAAACCCTCATCCCATAATACCCTAAACCCTTAGACCTAAAAAATACTAATCCATCATCCTCAAAAAACTATAAACCCTCAACCCTAAAAAACACTATACAGTTATCCCCCAAAAGCCCTAAACCCTTATCCCAAAAAAACTTGAAACCTTAATCCCGAAAAACCTTAAACCCTAAATCCTCTTCCCAGAAAAACCCTAAACAACGAATCTTGAAAAACTGATGAGAACCATATCGAAGGCACCAATTCAATTACCTAAGTGGAGGAGTTTTATTTTCAATTCCCGATGACATGAGGGAGATTAAAGAGATTGAATGCTACAATGGGCTCCCATTTTGCTTCATTAAAGACCCAGTGGATCTTACCTTGTTTGGATAGAGTAAATGGGCCAATAATATCACTTATTCAATCCCAAATATGATGTTTAAATCTTCTCCCACATGGTTTCATGAATTTGGGAAGCCTTAAAACTTGTAGGATTCTAGAAAGGCATCTTTGGACACCAAATTCAAATCTGGTGGGCTATGCACTCAAAGTCAAATTTGGTGGGCTATAATTGGAAAGTGGTGTGAAAATTTTCCAAAAATCCTTTTGTAGACTTTATCTTTTTTTAATTTAAGGGAACAAAGTAGTTTAGCCTCTATGAATTTAAGGTATTAGAACCTTGACAATTGTACCACCTCCATGGATATAAATATCCACCCCATGGAACTTGTATGGAATTCAAGATTTTAATTGAGATATGATGTTTTATTTCTCTCCGTTGTGTGAGAATTGTTCCATTTTCCCACTAGCTCTTGTGCATTCATGACTTGTCAATATATAATTAATATTTGTGATCTAAGGTCACAAATCCCCCAATTTTGTGCCTCAACCCAAGTGCATTATTGTGTGGATTGGATATCACATACCTCCTGTTAGGGTGTTATATAAGTAGTAGGTCATGATCTTTATATCGTTGATTGAATACTTGCATCCTCTATCCATACCGATCATCCACCACTTTTCCCCAAACCGTAACCGTCATCTACCACCCTACGTCATCAAGATCGGTCCACCCCGTGCGTTCCACATTAGTTGGTATCAGTGTACCAGTTGAAATGGTAGGAATATATCACCATCTTTTATCCTATATATATACTACCCTTCATATCCTTTCTTATTATCCACCCATTAAAAAAACAAAAACCTTTTTCTTTTAAAACCTCAAAATTTGGTCTATGTTGTGCAGGATGGAAATATTGTTACATTGAGTCAATTAGTCATCCATCTTCTTTTTTCATTTAACTTTATATATGTGATTTGTGTCCAGAAAAAAAATAAAAAAAATAAAATTCTCTCAGCTCATCATTTTTTGATTTTCATAATTAAGCACATCCCTTTTCAAGAGATTTAAAAAAAATATTCTTCCTCTTGGTTCAATCATATTTTTCTCTAAAACTCTAAGAACAACACTATTTAGGGAGATTTAATGAAAAAAATCAAGAAAAAAGTGGATACAATTACTTCATTGCAATTTAAATTATTAGCACTTTCCATTTTCGTACATCTCGTGTGCGTGTGTGTGTACATAATGTGTGTCCGTGTGAGTGTGTAAAACTCATGTGTGTGTGTACATCTTGTGTGTGTGTGTATCTTCATGTGTGGGAGTGTGTGTAGCATTGTGAAAGTTTATTCCCATGTGTGTTTATGTTTTTGTAATATATCATGGCCGAAGATCGTGGGAAGAAAATTTCTCATGCTAGTGATGAAGGAAGCTGAAGTAGGAATATGGAGGATCTATGTGAGAGGATTGACAACATGGAGAATCAAACAAGCCTAATGAAGATCCATGGTAACCCGCAACATGCTCTGGCACCACGTCGCCCCCACATCATGGAGGAGGAGATGGAGAACTTTGATGAAGATTTTGAGGATGTCCCAAAAAGGAAGGGGTTGTTCCAAAAACCTTGAGGAGGCCATCAGATACTTCCTGATGATGACATCCATGGAGGCATCAAGGTGAAGGTCCCTTCATTTCAAGGTTAAAGTAATCCATAAGCATACTTAGTGTGGGATATGTGGATTGAGTATGTGTTTTCATGTCATACCTATTACAAGGAGAAAAAGGTAAAAAAATTTAGCCCTTTAATTCATTGATTATGCATTAATATTCTAGGATAAATTTGAAAAGGAGAGAGACTGTTATGGAGGATCTCCTATTCATACTTGTGAGTACATGAAGTTCTCCATGACGAAGTGATTTGTTCCCTCACACTACCATAAGGATCTCCATAAAAAGCTTCAACGCCTCATGCGGGGAAGTGGTAGTGTTGAATATTATTATAGGGAGATTAAAATTGACATGATTTGAGAAAAAATTGAGGAAGATTCAGAGGAAACTATGGAGCGCTTCTTACATGGGATCAATTGGGAGATTGTTGATCAGGTAGAGATGTACCACCATGTGGAAATAAAATATGTGATCCACCAAGCCACCAAGATAAAGAAAAAAATCAAAATGATGAGAAACAAGAAGAAACCCACTACCCATTTTACTCTATGGATAAATTCAAGGAAGGATATTGGATAACCATCAATTTAAAAAGAGGTATTTGATCGCAAAAAATTACAAGGTAATTATTCCACCTAAGAAACCTAATTTTGAGGCTAACCAAACTAGGAATCCGGATATTCATTGTTAAAAATTTCAAGGAAGGGGTCATATTTCTAGTGAAGGACCAAATTTGAATACCATGACCATAAAAAAGTATGGATAATAGTATATGGATGTAGAGATCTTAGAAGAGGAGGAGGTAGAATCTCTAGAAATTAAGAGTGAATAATTTGCGGAAGATGTTGAGATTCTTGTCACTAGGAGAGTTTTAATTGAAAAAATGATCATTGGAGGGAAAAATTAGTGATAGAACCTTTTCAATACATGATGCAATATCAATGGGAAGGTACGTACAATTACTATTGATTGGGAAGTTGTATCAATGTGGCGAGCACCGTTTAGTGGAGAAGTTGGGACCCCCGACTTTGAGGCACCAAAATCAATACCAGCTTCATTGGTTGAATGATTGTGGTGATATAAAGGTCAATAATAAATTAAATGTATTGTTAACCATTGTTAAGTAAAAATATGAGGTTTTGTGAGATGTTGTTCCTATGAAGGCTTCCCATTTTTTGTTGGGACGACAGTGGCAGTATGATCGGTGTGTTACTCATGACAGTTTCTTGAATCATCACTCTTTTATAATCTGAGGGGAACCTATAACCCTCAACCCTATTTACCCAAAAAAATTTGGATGATCACATTTTGATAGAAAAGAAAAAAATGAGTGATGAAGAAAAAAAGAGTGAAAATGAAAATTGAGATAATGTGGGAATGAAAGAAAATGAGAAAAGAAAATAAATGGAGAGAAAAGAAAAATCAAGAGAGAAAAAATAATTTGTGAGAATAGAAAAGTGTGATGTTGGAAAAAAAGAGTGATGTTAAGGAAGATTTTTTTACATATAAAACCCTCCTAGTACTCATATAAAAAGAGGTGTTTCTAAATACTAAAGACTTATCCCCTTTTCCAAATGGTGTTGAGTCTTTGTTACAAGAGTATGATGATGTCTTTCTAGAAGAGGTTCCACTAGGTTTACCAACCATTATAGGTATTGAGAACCAAAATGAACTCATACCCAGAGAATCACTACCAAACCACCCTGCATATTACACCAACCCAGAGGAGACAAAATAAATTAAAAGGAAAGTTCAGGTGCTTTTGGATGTGGGACATGTTATAGAGAGCCTTATTCCTTGTTCTGTACTTGTGCTTCTAGTACCAAAGAAGGATGAAACATGGAGAATGTTCATTGAATACAGATCTATCAATAACATCATGGCTAGTTATCATCATCCTATCCCTAGATTAGATGATATGCTAGATGAATTAATTAGTTTGACAATTTTCTAAAAAATGATTTAAAAAGTGGCTACCATCATATTAGGATGAAAGAAGAAGATGTGTGTATAACTGCATTTATGAAAAACATGGACATTATGAATGGTTAGTCATGCCCTTTGGTCTCACCAATGCACCTAGAACATTTATGAAGTTAATGAATCATGTCTTACGTGCATATATTGGAAAATTTATGGTAGTTTACATTGATTACATTTTGGTGTATAGTAGGACTTTTCATGAACAAGTAGATCTCTTAAGAAAATTCCTAGAGGTGTTGAGGAAGAAAAAATTGTTTGGAAACATAAATAAGTTTTAATTTTTCCTCGATAAGATTGTTTTCCTTGGATTTGTTGTGAGTGGAAATGGAGTTGAATTCGACAATGAGAAGATCAATGTGATACAAGAATTACCAAATCTAACCTCTATTAGATAGGTAAGAAGTTTTCAGGTGCTTACTTGTTTTTATTGGTGATTTGTGAAGGACTTTAGTACAATAGTATCACCATTTAATGAGTTGACAAAGAATAATGTTCCTTTGAAATGGGAACAACACAAAAGAAGGCCTTCCATGATCTTAACAAGAGACTCACCCATGCCCCTCTACTTGCACTTCCAAACTTCGGTAATACATTTGAAATTGAATGTGATGTAAGTAGAATTTTCATAGGAGGAGTACCCATGAAAGAAGGTAAGACTGTTGATTAATTTAGTGAGAAGTTAAATGGACCAACCCTAAAATATGCTATATATTATAAAGAGATATATGCATTGTTTAGAGTTCAAGAAACATGGGAAAATTATATTTGTCTTAAAGAATTTGTGATCCATTCAGATCATGAGGCTCTTAAATACCTTAGGATCCAACATAAACTAAATAGGATACATTCTAGATGGATTTAATTCATTGAATCATTTACATATTCCATCAAGCATAAAAAGATTAATGAAAATATTATGGCCGATGAACTTTCTGATAAATATTATCTTTCATCCTTATTGGATTAAAAAATCCTTTGTTTTGAATGCATTAAGGATTTATATTCCACTGATAGTGATTTTAGTGAACCTTATGAACATTGTGAACCTAGAGTTATCCGGGAAAAGTTCTATTTACACAATGGATTCCTATTTTTTATTGATAAGATTTGCATTCACAATTTCTCTATCCATTTACTTTTACTAAAGGAGTCACATTCTAGTGGGTTAATGGGACATTTTGTTGTTGAAAAAACTTGAAGTGTTATTATTGAGCATTTTTTATTGGCCTAGTATATCTAGATATGTTGAAAAATTTGTGGGAAAGTGCATTTTATTCCATAAATCCAAATCAAAACTGAACCCACATGAACTATATCTTCCTCTCCCAATTCCCAACACCCCTTGGTAGGACATATTAATGGAAATTATTATGGGGTTACCAGAGACCAAGAGGGGGTAAAGTCAATTTTTTTGTGGTGGATCGGTTTTATAAAATGGAACATTTAATTACTTATAACAAAATAGATGATTCCACTGACATTACAACACTTTTATTTCAAAAAGTAATCAAACTCTATGGAATTCCAAGGATTATTGTGTCAGATTGAGTCACAGAATTCCTCAGTTAGTTTTGGAATACCTTATGGAGAAAAATAGGTACAAAGTAACTATTTTACAATAATTGTCATCTAAAAATCGATGGGAAAATGGAGGTGGTGAATCAGACACTATCATCCCTTCAAGAAAAATTGTCAAGAAGAATTTCAAGAATTGGAAGGAGTTACTAACACATGTGGAATTCAAATATAATAGGGATAATCACTCCACTACTCAATATTCTCCATTTGAAATTGTTTATGGTTTTAACCCCCTTCTCCTATTGATCTAGTGCCTTTGCCTTTTAAGGAAGAAACTAATATGGATTCAAAATGGTGCCCAAAATTCATCAAAGAAATCCATGAAAAGGCAAAGAAAAATATCAAGTGGATGACCCAGAAATATGTTGATAGTGAAAACAGGGTTCAAAAAAAAGTTTTTTTTGAGCCCGATGACCTAGTATGTATTCATATGCAAAAGGATAGATTTATCGACAAGCATAAATCATAACTCAATCCAAAAGGATATGGGCCTTTCTGAGTGCTCGAGAAGATTAACAACAATGGTTACAAGATAGATTTTGAAGCTGAGTATGGTTTAAGTACCACTTTTAAGGTTTATGATCTTTCTCCTTTTTTGGGTGTAGAGGATGAAGAGTCTAGGATGACTTCTTTTCAAGAGAGGAGGATGATGAGAACCATATCAAAGGCACCAAGTCAACTGCTTAGTTTGAGGAGTTTAATTTGCAAGGCCCGATGATGCGAGGGAGATTAAAGTGGTTGAATGCTACAATGGGTGACCATATCACTTCATTAAAGACACAATGAATATTTCCTTTCATGTATTTAGAAAATGGGATTATAATATCACTTATTAAAGCCCAAAAATAATGTTTAAAGATTTTCCCACATGGTTTCAAGAATTTGGGAAGCCTTTAACACTTGGAGGATTCTATAAAGGCATCTTTGGACACTAAAGTTAAATCTAGTGAGATATGCACTCAAAGTCAAACCTGGTAGGCTATAGTTGGAAAAAATTTCCAAAAATTCTTTTGTAGACTTTTTATTTTTGAATTTATGGGAAAAAATAGTTTATCCATTATGACTTTAGGTTATTTGACCCTTGAATATTGTACCACCCACTTGGTTATAAATAGACACTCCCATAGAACTTGTATGGAATTCCAAATTTTATTTGAGAGCTTATTCTGTGTTTCTCTCCACTGTATGTGAATTGTTCCTTTTTCCCCTAGCTTTTGTGAATTCATGCCTTGTCAATCTACAAGTTATATTGGTGACCCAAGATCACAAAACCCCCAATTTAGTGCCTCTACCCAAGTGAGTTGTTGTCTGGATTGGCTTTTCACATCCCTCCTGTGAGTGTGTTTTCTAAGTATTAGGTCATGATCCTTATATTGTTGATTGAAAAATTGAATCTTCTATCCATACCCATCATCCACCACTTAGCCTTGAACTGTAACCGTCATCCTGCACCCTACGATGTGAAGATCAGGCCACCCTGTGCATGTCACATCAAAAACCCCAAACCCTTAGCCACAAAAAACCTAAAAATTTTAGCCCAGAGAAACCCGAAACCCTATAGCTTAAAATCCCCTAAACCCTCAATCACCAAAAATCCTAAACCCTATACTCTAAAAAATACAAAGCCCTCATTCCCAAAACACCCAAAACTATAAGCCCCAAAACCACTAAACCCTAATCCCTAAAAACCAATAAAACCTCATCTTTAAAAAACCCTAAACCCTGAACGACAAGAAACCCTAAAACCTCAACTGAAAAAAAAAACCCTATACACTATACCCCAAATAAACATGAAACCCTCATCCCAAAAAACCCTAAACCCTCATCTACCCAAAACCCTAAACCCTCATCCCCCCAAAACCCTAAACCAATATCCCCCCAAAACCCAAAACCTCAGCCCCAAAAATCCCTCAACCATTTATCCCAAAAAATCCTAAACCCTCAACCCCAAAAAATCCTAAACCCTCACTCCAAAAAACCCTAAAACCTCAACCCCAATAAACCCTATACTCTCAGCCCCAAAAATAAAATAAACCCTCAAACACAAACCCCAAATCCCTTAGTCCCAAAAAAACCTAAACCCCTATGTCAAAAAAAACTAAACCATGATCCCTAAAATACCCAAAACCATCATACCCAAAAACCCATTAACCCACAACTCTGAAAAACACTAAACCCTCATCCCTAAATAATCCTAAACACTTTTCCCCAAAAAACCTAAACTGTCAAACCCAAAAAAAAACTAATCCCCCATCCCAAAAAAACAATAATAACATATCCCAAAAAACCCTAAACCCTTATCCCCAAAAAACCTATACTCATATCCCCCAAAACCCCAAAACCCTCAGCACCAAAAAAAAACCTAAAACCTCATCGCCAAAAAACATTAAACCCACATCCAAAAAAATATAAACTCCCACAACCAAAAAACACTAAACCCATAGACTATAAAAAACCTAAATCCATATCCCAAAAAAATGAAAAAACCCCAGACAAAAAAATGCTAAACCCTCATCCCCTTAAAACTGTAAACCCTCATTCTGAAAAAACCTAAATTGTCACCCCTAAAAAAACCTAAACCTTCAGCCCCTAAAACAGCCTAATTCTCTACCCAAAAAAACCATATACCCCCAACCCAAAAAACCATAAACCCTATACCCAAAACCCACAAAACCCTCAACCCAAAAAAAATTCTAAACCCTCAACACTCAAAAACACTAAATCCCCAGAACCAAAAAACCAAAAAACCTCATCCCCAGTAAACCCTAACCCCTTTGCGCAAAAAAAAACACTAAACCCTCAATGCCAAAAAAAACTATTCCCTGAGCCCTAAATAACCAACTTTATCCTCAAAAAACCCTAAACCTTTATCCCAAAAAAACTATAAACTCCTGGCCCCAAAACACCCATAACCCTTAGCCCCAAAAAACCCTAAACCCTCATCCACAAAAAACCCAAAATGATCATCCCTAAGAAAACGTAAAACCTAATCCAACAAAAAAATTAAAGTCTTATACCCCAAAACCCTAAACCCTCATCACCATAAAACCCTAAATCCTCTGAACCAAAAAACACTAAACCCTAAATGACAAAAAAATCATTACCCATAAGCATACATAAACCCAAAACACTCATCCCCACCCCAAACCCCTAAAATATCATCTAAAAAAACCGTAACCATCATCCCCAATAATCCTCAAACCCTGGTCCCTAAAAAATCGTAAACCCTAATTACCAAAAAACCCTAAACCCTATGCCCAAAAAGGATTAAACCCTCCACTACAAAAAACCCTAAAACCTAAACCCTAGAAAAACCCTAAACCATCATCCATAGAAAACCCTGAACCCTCGGCACTAGAAAACACTAAACCCTCAGACCTAGAAAAACCTAAACCCTCATCCCTAGAAAACCCTAAACACAGAACCCAAAAAATCATAAACTCTTAGCCCAAAAAAACCCTAAAACACAAAAAATACAAAACCCTTAGCTCCAGAAAACCCTAAAACTCTTCCATGGAAAACCCAGAACCCTCAGCATAAGAAAACCCTAAACCCTCATCACCAAAAAACACAAAACCAGCATCCCCAAAGAAACCTAAGTCCTTATCCTTAGAAGCCCCTAAAAAATCATCCACAAAAAACAAAACCCTCTATCATAGAAAAACCGAAACGCCTAGCCCCAGAAAACCCTAAAACCACAGCCCCCAAAACTCTAAACTCTCAAAAAGAAAAGCCCTACAACATCTATCCTAAAAAACCCTAAAACCTCATCCATAGAAAACCCTAAACCCTAAACTCTAGAAAACCCTAAACCCTCAGCCCCAAAAAATAGTAAACTCTTTTTCATAGAAAACCCTAAACCCTCATCCCTAGAAAATTTTAACCCCTCTTCCCTAAAAAACCCTAAAACCACAGCCTAAGAAAACCCTAAACTCACAGCTCTAGAAAACCCTAACCCTTATCCTAAGAAAAAATTAGATCCTAAGCCCTAGAAAACCCAAAAACCTCAACCCCAAAAAACCCAAAACCCATAGCCTCATAAATACCTAAACCCAAAACCCTAGAAAACACTACACCTATAGAACTAGAAAACCGAAAATCCTCAACCCTATAAAACCTGAATCCCTCAGCCCCTGAAAACTTGAAACCCTTAGCCCCAAAAAAACAAACTTTAATCCCCAAAAAACCCAAAACCCCTAGGCATAGAAAACACTAAATCTTCAGATGTAGAAACCCTAAACCCTCATCCCCAAAAAACCCTAAACCATCAGCCCCAGAAAACACTAAACTGTCATCCCAAGAAAACCCTAAACAATCTGTCCCAAAAATCCTAAACCCTATGTCCCAGAAAACCATAAAACCCTCATGCCTAAAAACCCTAAACCCTCATCCACAAAAAACACTAAACCCTTAGCCAAAAAAAAACATAAACCCTCAACCCAAAAAACCTTAAACCCTCAGTACAAAAAAATCTAAACACTCAACCCTAGATATCCCGAAACCCACATCCAAAGAAAACCCTAAAACCTCTAACCCTGAAAACTCCAAACCCTCATCCTTAAAATATCAAAAACACACAGACCTAGAAAATCCTAAAGCCTCATCCCTAGAAAACCATAAACCATCTACCTAAGAAAACCCTAAATAGTCATTCCCAGAAAATCCTAAACTCTCTTCCCTAGAAAACCATAAACTCTCAAACCTAGAAAAACCTAAACCCTCAGGAATAGAAAACCTTAAAACCACAACCCCATAAAAACCCTAAACCCTCATCCTAAAAATACCCGAAACCATCATCCCTTGTAACCCCAAACCCCTCTTCCCTAGAAAATCATAAACCCTCAGCCCCAAAAACCCCAAACCCACTCCTACATAACTAAAAATCCTCATTCCATAAAATCCTAAACCCCCAGCCCCAAAAAATCATAAATAATGATACCCATAAAACCCTAAACTCTCATCCTTAGAAAACCCTATTCTCTTCACCCCAAAAAACCCTAAACCATTAACCCCAAAAAACCCTAAACTTTCATCCCTAGAAAACCCTAAACCATCACCCCCATAAAACCCTAAACCCTTAGCTTGAGAAAACCACAAACCCTCATACCTAGAAAACCCTAACCACTCTTCCCTAGAAAACACTATATCCTCACCCCAGAAAACTCCAAAAACCTTATCCCCAGAAAAATATAAATCCTCAGCCCCAGAAAATCCTACACTCTTAGCCCTAGAAAACCATAAACCCTTATCCCTAGAAAATCCAAAACCCTATTCCCCAGAAAACCCTGAACCCTTAGCCCGAGAAAAACATAAACTCTCATCGCTAAAAAATTTTATACCCTTATCCCTAGAAAACCTTAAATCCTTATCCCAAGAAAACCCTAAACTCTCACCCCTAATGAACCCTAAACCCTCAGCCCTAGAAAACCTTAAACCCTCAGCCCCGAAAAAACCTAAACACTCAACCCCAGAAATCTCTAGACCCTCAGCATAGAAAACAGAAAACCTACCATCCTAGAAAACTATAAACCCTCAACCCCAGAAAAACCAAAACCCTAATCCCCAGCAAACCCTAAAACCTCAACCCTAGAAAACACTAAACCATCAACCCCAAAAAACCCTAAATCCTCAGCCCTAGAAATCCCAAAACCCTCATCCCAAGAAAAACCTAAAACATTATCCCATGAAAACTCTATACTCTCATCCCTAGAAAACCATAAACCCTGAATAATAGAAAAAACTAAACCGTTATCCCCATATAACACTAAACACTCAGCCCAAGAAAATCCCAAATCATCATCCTAGAAAAATATAAACCCTCATCAACTAAAAACCCTAAACCCACATCCCCAGAAATCCCTAAACCCCAAAAAACATAAAACCCAAAACCATCAGCTTCCAAAAACCAATATCCATCAACCTCATAAAACCCTTAACCCCTTGCCTTGAAAACCCTAAACCAATATCCCCCCAAAAAACTAATCCTTAATCCCCATAAAACCCTAAACCCTCATCCCCAGATAACCCCAAACCCTTATCACCAAAAAAACCGAAAACCCCAAGCTCTAGAAAACCTTAAACCCTCAGCCATAGAAAACCCAAAATACTCAGCCCAGAAAAACACTAAACCCTCAACACTAGAAAATCCTATACCATTCACCACAAAAAATCCCAAACCCTCAGCCAATGAAAACCCTAAAATGTCATCCCTAGAAAACACTAAACCATTAGCCCCTAAAAAACCCTAAACCCTCAGTGAAATAAAACCCAAAACCCCCATCCCCAGAAAACTCTAAACAATCGGCCCTATAAAACCCAAAACCTTAGCATTAGAAAACCTGAAACTCTCAGCCACACAAAACCCAAAACTCTCATCCCCAAAAAAACCAATAACCTCGTCCCTAGGAAACCCTAGAACCTCAGACCTAGAAAACCCTAAATGATTATCTCTAGAAAACCAGAATCCCTCATCCTCAGAAAACCCTAAACCCCCAGTCTAAAAAAACATAAACCATTAGCCCTTGAAAACACAAAACCCTTAACCCCAAATAAATATACACCCTAAACCATAGAAAACCATAATATCTAATCCCCCAAAATCATGAAAAACTCACCCACAAAACCCTAAACCCTTAGCACCAAAAAACCCTAAACCCCCATCCCCAAAAGTACCTAAACACTTATCCCCCCAAAACGCTAAACTCTTAGCCCTAAAAAACCTAATACCTCAACCCCAAAAAAACATAAACCCTTATACCCAAAAATAAATAAACCTTAAGTTCATGAAAACCCTAAACTCTTAGCCACCAAAAATACAAAACCCTCATCCCTAGAAAACCCTAAACCCTCATAACCAGAAAATCCTAAACCCTTAACCATAAAAACCCATAAATCCTCATCCCCATAAAATACTAAACCATCAACCTTATAAAACCCTAAACCCTAAACCCCAAAAAACCTTAAACCCTCATCCCCCAAAAGCATAAACCTTCACCCCCATAAAACCCAAAACACTCATCCCTGAAAAACCCTAAACCCTAAACCCCCAAAACCACATAATCCTCATCCATAGAAAACCATATACACTCAACTTGAGAAAACCATAAAACCTCATCCCCAGAAAACCCTAAACCCTCATCCACAAAATACCCTAAAACTAATACCCCCAAAACCCTAAACCCTTAGCCCGAGAAAACCATAAACCATCATCCCAAGAAAACCATAAACCATCATCCCAAGAAAACCATAAACCCCCTACCTGTAAAAGTGTAAACACTTAGCCCCAAGAAACCCAGTACCCTCATCCCCAGAAAACCCTGAACTCTAAAACCTAGTAAAATCAAAACCCTCATCCCTAGAAAACCCAAAACCCATATCCCCCCAAAACCCAAAAGCATTAGCCATAGAAAACCCTAAACCCTCATCCCAAGAAAACCCAATCACTCTCCCCTAGAAACCCCCAAACCCTCATACCTAGAAAACCCTAAACCATCATCCCTTGATAAACCTAAACCTTAAACCCCAAAAGACCCTATAACCTCATCCCTAGAAAACTCTAAACCCAAAACCTAGAAAACCCAAAACCCTAAGACCTAGAAAACCCTAAACCCTGATTCCATGAAAACCCTAAACAATCAGCCTAATAAAACCATAAAACATTATCCCTAGAAAGCAATAAACACTTATCCACATAAAACCCTAAACCATCAGCCCCAAAAAACCCTAAATAGTCAACCCTAGAAAACCCTAAACCCGCAACCCAAGAAAACACCAAACTCTCATCCCAAAAACAACCCTTATTTCTCATCCCTATAAAACCCTAAACCTTCATTCCCAAAAAATCATGAACCCTCATCCCTTAGAAAACCCTAATCCATCACCCCCAAAAATCCCCAGACTCTCTATCCCTGGAAAACCTAAACCCTCCGCCCCATACAAACCCTAAACCCTCATCCTCAAAAAACCCTAAACCCTCATCCCCATACAATCATAATCCCTCATCTCCAGAAAACCCTAAACCCTTATCCCCAGAAAATCGTAAACCCTTGGCCTCAGAAAACCCTAAACCCTCACCCCAGAATACCATAAACCCTCATCACTAGAAAACCATAAACCCTGAGCCCAAGAAAACTCTAAACCCTCAGGCACATAAAATTATAAAAGATCATCCCTAGAAAACCCTAAATAAACACCCCCCAAAAAACACAAAACCCTCAGATCCAGAAAACCATAATCTCTAAAACCCAAAAATCCCCAAACCATCAGCCCCAAAAATCCCGCAACCCTCACCCATATAAAATACCTAAACCATCAACCCCATAAAACTCTAAATCCTTGACACGAATAAACACCAAACCCTATGTCACAAAAATCCCTAAACCCTAAGTCCTAGAAAATCCCAAACCCACAGCCCCAGAAAACCCTTAACCCTCATCCTTGGAAAACCCCAAAAAAAAAATTCCCTAGAAAACCCTAAACCCTACGCACCATAGAATCTAAAATACCTAGACCTAGAAAACACCAATACCTCATCCTTAGAAAATCCTAAACCCTCATCCCTAGATAACCCAACACACGTGTCCCGAGAAAACCTTTAACACAAAGCCCCCAAAAACCCTAAACCAACATCCCTTGAAAACCCTGAACTGTCAGCCCCAAAAAACCCTAAACCCTTAGCCTTAGAAAAACCTAAACCCTCATCCCCTAAAAACCATCAAACCTCAACCCCAAAAAACCAAAAAACCTCATCCCAAGAAAACCTTTTACCCTCATCCACATAAAACCCTCAACCCTTATTCCTAGAAAACCCCAAACCCCCATACCTAGAAAAACCTGAACCCAAAAACCCATAAAACCCTAAACCCTTAGTCCTAGAAAGCCTTAGGAACTAAAATCCATAAAAACATAATCTCTCATCACCAGAAAACTCTAAACACTCAAACCTATAAAACCATATACATTCATCCCTAAAAAACCCTAAACGCTCACCCTCATAAAAACCAAAACCCTCATTCCTAGAAAACCCTAAATCCTCAGCCCCAAAAAACTCTAAACCCCTATCCCTAGAAATCCATAAACCATCAGCCCTATAAAACCCAAAACACTCAGCCCTAGAAAAACCTAAATGCTCATCATTTGAAAACCCTAAACCATCAACCTCAAAAACTCCAAACCCTCATCCCTACAAAACCCAAAACCCTCATCCCTTGAAAACCCCAAACCCTCATCTCCAAATAACCCTAAACCCTAAGACCTAGAAAAACCCAAACCCTCACCCCCATAAAATCATTAACTCTCTTCCCTAGATAACCCCAAACCCATAGCCTGGGAAAACCATAAACCCTCATCCCCATAAACCCTAAACCTTTATCCCTATAAAAACCAACACCCTCATCACCATAAAACCATAAGCCCTAAGCCCCCAAAACCCCAACCCCTCATCGCCAGAATACTCTAAACCCTTATACCTAGAAAAACATAAACCTTTATCCTAGAAAACCCTAAATTGTCATTCCTAGAAAACTCAAAACTCTCTTCCCCATAAAACCACAATCCCTAACTCCTAGAAAAAGATAAAGACTCATCCCCATAAAACCCCAATACCTCATCCCCAGAAGTCACCAAACCCTCACCCACAAAAGATACAAATTCTTTAGCCATAGAAAAACCTAAAAAATCCACCCTATAAAACACCAAACCCTCATCCTAGAAAACTCAAAGCCCTTAGCCTCAGAAAACCCTAATCCCTAATACATAGAAAACTTTAAACCCCAATCCCATAAAAATCCTAAAACCTCATCCTTGGAAAACACTAAAATCTATTCCCCAGAAAACCCTCAGCCATAAAAATACTAATCCCTAAGATCCATAAAAACCTAATCAGTCAGCCCCAAAACACCCGATACTAATCTGTAAGATCCATAAAAATCTAACCACTCAACCACAGAAAACCCTATTCCATTATCCTAAAAAATATCTAAACCCTCATCCCCAGTAAACCCTAACCCCTTATCTTTAGAAAACGCTAAAAACTCAACCCTAGAAAAACATAAATACTTATCCCTGTAACACCATAAATCCTCACCCCTGGAAAACCAAAAAACATCATTGCTAGAAAAAACCTAAACCCTATTCCCTAGAAAACCCTAAACTTATAGCCCTAGAAAACCATAAACCCTCATCCATAAAAATCCCTAAACACGCAGCCATAGAAATCCATAAAACATCATCCCCCCCCCAAAAACCTGCATTCCTAGAAAACAATAATCACTCATACCCATAAAACCATAAACCCTCATCCACAGAAAACCATAAAACTTGTCCCTAGAAAACCCTGAACCATTAGCCATAGAAAAATCTAAACCATCATCCCCAGAAAAAAAAAATAAACACCCATCCCCTAAAAACCCTAAGTCCTTATCCCCAAAAATACCAAGAGTCCTATCCATATAAAACCCTAAACCCTCATCAAATAAAAAATCTAAACCATTCTCCCCAGAAAATTCTTAACCCTTAGCCATTGAAAACCCTTAAACCCACATCCCTTGAAAACCCTAAACCATCAGCCCTAAAAAAACCCTAAAATCTCATTAAAAAAAACCATAAACCCTCATCTCCAAAAACTTTAAAAAGTTATCCTAAAAAAACTGTAAACCCTCAGCCCCAAAAACCCTAAATCCAAAGCACTAAAAATTTTAAAATCTCTGTATTAAAAAAAATTAAACCCTAATCCACAAAAAATAAGAAACCCTCATCACCAAAAAACCCTAAAACCTCATCCTCAATATCCATAAAACGTAAACCTTAAAAAATCATAAACACCTATCCCCCAAAAACCATAAACCCCTAGTCCCAAAAAACCCTAAACCCTCATCCCCAAAAAACCCTAAACAGTCATCCCAAAAAATCCTTAAACCCTCATCCCCAAAAAAACCTAAATCATCACAAAAAAACCCTAAAACCTATTCCCTAATAAACTAAGAAGCCTCATCCCCATAAAAACCTCAACCCTTAGCCCCCAAAATCCCTCCTTTAGCACCCAAAAACCATGTACCATCATCACTAAAAAACTCTAAACCCAACACCCCAAAAAAATACTTAACCATTAGCCCCAAAAAACCCTAAAATCTCAAGCCCAAACACCCCCTAAAAACTCATACCTATAAACCCTAACCCTTAGTAAAAAATACCCTAAACCATCATCCCCAAAAAACCTTAAATTGTCAACCCTAGAAAACCCTAAACCTTGGGCCCCAGAAAACCCTAAACTGAAATCCCTTTAAATCCCTAAACCATCATACCTAGAAAACCATAAAACCTTAGACATAGAAACCAATAAAACATAAACCCTAGAAATACCTAAACCTTTATTCAAAAAAATACCAAAACCCTCATCCCAAGAAAACCCTAAAAACTCATCCCTAAAAAACCATAAACCCTAATCCACAGAAACACCTCAACACTTATCCCTAGAAAACAATAAACCCAAAGCCCCAGGACACCCTAAAACTTCATCCCTAGAAAACACTAAACCCTTAGCCCCCCAAAACTCCCAACCCCTATCCCCAAAAAACCCGTAACCCAAATCCCTCAAAAACACTAAAGCCTAAGCCCCAAAAAATACTATACCCACAACCCCATAAAACCCTGAACCCACTACCCAAAAAAACCCTCAAACCTCAACACCAAAAACCCCCTAAAAAATCATTCCAAAAAAACCATCAACCCCCATCACCAAAAACCCATCAACCCTCAACCCAAAAAACTGAAAAACACTTATCTTCTAAAATCCCCAAACCCACTACCCCATAAAACCCTAAACACTCCATACCCAGAAAACCTTGAAACCTTATCCCCAAAAAATCCTAACCCATTAACCCCAAAAACCATAAACCCTCAACCCCAAACCCCCAAACATCAGCCCTAAAATTATATAAATATTCATCCACAAAAAATAATAAACCCTCATCCCCAAAAAACCCTAAACACTTTTCCAAAAAAAAACACCTAAACTATTAACTGAAAAAAAACCCACTAACCACAGCCCCAAAAATCCTTTTACACTCAGCCCCAAAAATTCCTTAACCCTCATCCTAAAAAAACCTAAACCCTTTCCCCAAAAAACCCTTAACCCATAGCCCAAAAAAACCCTCAACCTTGAACCCCAAAAACCCCAATACCCTAATCCCCGCAAAAGCTAAACCATTTGTCTGAAAAAACCCTAAAACCTCATCCATAAAAAAAACTTTAGCAACATAAAACACTAAACTCTTAGCCCAAAAAAACCTTCAGCCTAAAACAAACCCCAAACCTTAGTAACCCAAAAAATCTTAACCCTGATCCCCATAAATCTCTCAACCCTCAACCCTAAAAAACCCTCAACCATCAGATCCAAAAAACCCTCAACCATCGGCCCCTGAAAACCATCAATCCTCAGCTCTAAAAAACACTCAACCTTCAATAATAAAAAACACTCAAATATCATCACCCCCAAAACCTCAACCCTCAACCCCAAAAAAACCTCAACCCAATGCCACAAAAAAAACCATTGTCCTTCAGCACTAAAACTATTGAATCCCCAGAAAATAGAAATGCTAAACCCTTATCATGCCAAAAAATCTAAACCAACTGCATAAAACAAACATAAACCCTTATCTCCAAAAAACTGTTAACACTCGGCCCTAAAACACTTTAAACCCTCAGCCCCAAAAAACCCTGAACTCTCAACATAAAGAACCCTAAACCCTCATCCCCAAAAACCCTCAACCTTCATCTCCAAAAAACCTTTACCCCGCATCCCAAAAATTATCTAAACCCTTATTCCTAAAAAATATTGAGCCCTCCACCCAAGAAACCCAGAATACCTATCCCAAAATAATCTTGAACCCTTATCCCCATACAACCTTGAACCCTAATCTACAAATAACCCTCAACCCTCATCCCCGAAAAGATTGAACCCTCAACCCCCAAAAAACCCTAAAACATATAACCCAAAAAATCCTGAACCCTCATCACCTAATTACCCTAAACCCTAAACCCCAAAAAACCATGAGCATTCAGCCCCAAGAAATTGTAACCTCACCCACAAAAAACCCTTAACCTTCATCCACAAAAAAAATTGAACCCTATACCCCAAAAAACCCTAAACCCTCATCCCTAAAAAAATCTAAACCCTTAGTCCTAAAAAATCCAAAACCCTCATCCACAAGAGACCCTAAACACCTATCTCCAAAAAATCCTAAACCCTTAACCCCCAAAACCCAAACCCCCATCCCCAAAAAATGCTAAAACCTCATCTATAAAAAAACTAAATCTCCAACCTCAAAAAACCCTATACTGTAATCCCCAAAAACCCCAAAACCCCCATCCGTAAAAAACCCCTGACTATCCTTCCAATGAAAACCCTCAATCCTTAGCCTCAAAAAACCTCAGCCCAAAAAACTCAAAACACTTAGCCCTAGTTAACCCTAAACCCTTATCCCTAGAAAAATCATAGAACCTAGCCCTAAATAACCCTAAACCCTCATCCACACAAAACCCTAAACCCTCACCACTAGAAAACCCCAATCCCTCAACACCAAAAACCCTAAACCCACTGACATAGAAAATTATAAGCCCTAATCCCCATAAAACCCCAAACCCTAAACCCCCCCCAAAACACTATACCCACATCTACAGATAACCCTAAACTTTCAACCCCATAAAATTATAAACCCTCATCCCATGAAAACCCATAACCCTCAGCACCAAAAAACTATAAACCCTTAGCCCTTGAAAAACCTAAAAACTCAGCCCTAGAAATACTAAATCCACAGTATGAGAAAAACATAAACCCTCATCCTAAGAGAACTCTAAAACGATATCCCTACAAAACCCTACACCCTCAGCAAAATAAAACCCTAAACCCTCAGTTTTAGAAAACCCTAAACCCTCATCCATAGAAAAATCTAAACACTTAGCCCTAGTAAATTCTAATACCTCATCCCCCAGAAACCCCTAAACCATCAGCCCTAAAAAAACCAAGGCCCTTAGTTCTATAAAACCCTAAACCCTAAACCCTAGAAAACCCTAAACCCTCCTCCCCAGAAAACCCTAAACCCCCATCCCAATAAAACCTTAAACACAAAGTCCCAGAAAACCCTAAACCCTAAACCCCCAAAAACCCTAAAACCTCTTCTCAAGAAAAACCCTAACCCCTCATCCTCATAAAACCCTAACTTTTTCACCCTAAAAACCCCTATACCCTTAGAAAACCATAAATACACATCCTTAGGAAATCCTAAACCCTCATCCCGAGAAAACCATAAACCCTCAGCACTGGAAAACCATAAACCCACATATCTAGAAACCAATTAAACCTCATACCCAAAACACATAAACCCTAAAACCTAGAGAATACTAATCCCTTAGTCCCAAAATACCATAAACCTCCAGCCTTGAAAAACATAAACCTTCATCCCCAAAAAACTCTAGACCCTCAGCCCATGAAAACTCTTAAAACTCAGCACTAGAAAACCCTAAACCATCAACACCAAAATAACCTAAGCCCTTGTCCTAGTAAAACCATAAACCCACATCACTAGGAAACCCAAAAACCTCATCCCCAGAAATCCCCAAATCCCCATCCCTGGAAAACCATAAAATCTAATCCTAAGAAAAACTTAAACCCTCAACCCTATAAAACCCTAAACCCATCAGCCCCATAAAACCCTAAATCCTCATCCCAAGAAAACCCTAAACACTTAGCCGTAGAAAAATATAACCCCTCATCCCCATAACACCCTAAACCCATAGACCTATAAAACCTGAACCCTAACCCCCAGAAAAATCAAAACCCACATTCCTAGAAAACCCAAAACCTTCAACTCCAAAAAACCCATTAAACTTGGCCTTAGTAAACCCAAAACCCTCATCCCGATAAATACCTAAATTATATTCCCTCTTAAAACCATAAACTCTCAGCCCCTGAAAACCCAAAACCCTCTGCCCCATAAATCTCTAAAACGACAGCCTAAAAAAACCTAGACTGTCAGCCCCAAAAATTTGAAAATCCTTTTTACTAGAAATACATAAACCCTTATCCCTAGAAAACCCCATAAAACCATAAACCATATTTACCAAAAAACCCTAAACCCGCATCCCAAAAAAACCTAAACCCTATTCCCTAAAAAACCCTAAACCCTTATCACTATAAAACCCTAAACCCCTATCCCTAGAAAACACTAAATGTTCATCCTCATAGATCCCTTAACCCTTAACCTTAATGAACCCTAAGCACTCCACCATATCCTCTTACCCAAAAAAACCTAAAGCATCAGTTTGAGAAAACCCTAAGCCCTTAACCCTAGAAAAACCTAAAATCTTAGGCCTAGAAAACCATTTACCCTCATCTCTAGAAAAACTTGAACCCTCAACCCTAGAATACTCAAAATACTCATCCTAAAAAAACCTTAAACCCTGAGGTCTAGAAAACCCTGTACGATCATCACCAAAAAACCTAAACCATAATCCCTAGAAAACCATAAACCCCTAGCCTTAGAAAACACTAAAAAATCATCCCCAAATTACCCTAATCCCTCATCCCCAGAAGACCTAAACCCTCAGACCTAGAAACCCCTAAATAATCATCACTGGAAACCCTAAACCCTCAACATTAGAAAACCCTAAACCCTTATCCCTAGAAAAACATAAAACCTTAGCCCAAGAAAATATGAAACCCTATACCCCAGAAAACACAAAACCTTCACCTTTAGAAAATCATAAACACTCAGTCTTGGAAATTCCTAACCCTTCATCCCCTAAAAATATTAAAAACTCTTCCACAGAAAACCATAAACCACCATTCCCTAAAAACCCTAAAGCTTTGTCCCTAGAAAACATTAAACCCTAAACCCATAAAACCATTAACCATCATCCCAAAAATATGTTAAACCCTCAGCACAAAAAAATATTAACCCTCAGTCCTAAAAAACCTAAACACCCATCCAGGAAAAAAATCTAAACCATAATCCCCAAAAAACCCAAAACCATCATCCCCCAAAAACCCTAAACCCTCGGCTCCAAAAAACCAAAAACCCTCTGCTGCAAAATACCTTAACCCCTCATCCCAAAAAAAACCATAAAACCTCATGTCCAAAAAACCCTAGTCCCTCGCCCCCCCAAAAAACTAAACCCTCATCCCCAAGAAAACCCTAAATCCCCAACCGAAAGCAACCCAACACCCTCATCCTTAAGAAACCCTAAACCCTCATCCCATAGAAACCCTATATCCTCTACACTAAGAAATCCTTAACCACCAACCCTATGAAACCCTCAACCCTCAACCCCCAAAACCCTAAATCCCCATCCCTCAGCCCTAAGAAACCTTAAATCTTCAAGATCAATAAAACCTAAACCCTCATCCATAAGAAATCCTGAACCCTTATCTCGAAGGAACCCTAAACCCTTTTACCCAAGAAACCCTAAAACCACATCCCCACGAAACCCTAAACCCTCAGCCTCAAGAAACCAAAAACTCTCTGGCACAAGAAACCCTAATCCTTCACCCGAACAACCCAAAACCCTTATCCCCAACAAACCATAAACCCCCAGCACTAAGAAACCCTAAACTCTCACCCCAATAATCCCTAAACCTTCAACCCCCAAACCCCAAACTTTAATCCAAAAAAATCCCTAAACCCAAATCCCCCAAAAAATAAACACCTTCAAACCTAAAAAACCGTAAACCCTAAATCTCCAAAACTCTAATCCCTCATCCCCAAAAAACCCCTAATCATAGAGACATAAAAACCCAAAAACATTCATCCCAAAAAAAAAACTAAACCCAAATCCCCAAAAAACCCTAAACCCTTATCCCCAAAAGACACTAAACCCTTATCCTCAGAAAACATTGAACCCCCAGCCCCCAAAAAACCAAAAATCTCATCCCCTAAAAACCTTATAAACTCATCCATAAAAAACCCGAAACCCTTAACCCCTAAAATCCTTAATCCTTATACCCAAAAAACCATAAACCCTCATCCCCCCAGAAACCCTAATCCCTCAGACACAAAAAAACATAAACCCAAAGCCCTAAAAACCCTAAACCCCCATCCCATTAAAAACTATAAACCCTCATCCCCAAAAAAATCATAAAACATAGCCCCAAAATACTTAAACCCTTAGCTCCAAGAAACTATAAACCCTAAACCCCAATAAATCCTAAACCCTCAGCCCTAAGAAACCCTAAATGCTCATCACTAAGAAACTCTAAATCCTCAGCACTAAGAATCCTAAAACATAATCCCTAATAAATTCTACATGCTTAGGTGCAAGAATCCAAAAACCCTCATATCAAAGAAACCCTAAACCCTCTACCTTAGAAAAACACTAAACCCTAATCCCTAAAAAAATTAAATCATCATCCTTAAAAAACCCTAAACTGACATCTCAAAAAAACCTAAATCCTTTCCCCCAAAAAAACATTAACCCTCAGTCCAAAAAAATCATAAATCCTCAACCCCCCAAACCCTAAATCCTCAGCCCCAAAAAACCCTAAAACCTCAACCAAAAATAACCCTAAACCCTCATTCACAAAAATCCATAAACCTTTATCCACAAAGAACCCAAAACCATCATCCCCAAAAGACCCTAAACCCTATTTCATAGAAATCCATAAAAACATAGCTCTAAGTAAACCTAAACCCTAAGACCAAGAAAAACCTAAACCCTCAGACTCAGAAAACTCAAAACACTCAGCCCTAGAAAACCCTAAAACCTAAACCCTCATCCAAAAAAACCGTCAACCCCAGAAAACACCTTCTGCCCTAGAAAACCATAAAACTGTAGACCTAGAAAACCCTAAACTGTCATCACTAGAAAATCCTAAACCTAATACCAATAAAAATCTAAACCCTCATCCCCAAAAGACCCTAGAACCTCATCCTTAGAAAACCCTAAAACCTCATTATGATAAGACCCTAAATCCTCATCCCCAGAAAACCCTAAAACCACATCCCTAGAAACTCTAAACAGTTACCCCGAGAAAACCATAAACCCTTAGCCCTAGAAAACCCTAAAACCTCATCCTAATAAATCCCTAAATCCCTATCCTTAGAAAACAATAAAACCCCATCCCAAGAAAAATCCATTCCCCCTACCCTAGAATACCCTTAACTATCAACCCCAAGAAAACCCAAAACCAACCACCCAAGAGAAGCCTAGACCACCATCTGTAGAAAACCCTAAACTCTCATCCCCACAAATCCCAAAACCCTCAGTCCCACAAATCCCAAACCCCTAATTTCAAAAAAACCCCTAAACCCTCATTCAAAGAAAAACATAAACACTTAGGCCCTAAAAGCAATGAACCCTCATCCCTAGAAAAACCTACACCCTCATCCTCAGAAAACATTAAAACCTCTTCCCTAGAAAACCCTAAACCCTCAGCCCTAAAAAACCCTAAACCCTTAGCCCTAAGAAACCCTAAACCCATATCCTTAGAAAAAATTAAACCCTCATCCCCATAAAAACCTAAACTCTCAGCTCAAGAAAACCCTAAACCCTCCTCTCTATAAACATTATACCCTTAGCCCCATAAAACCCAAAACCCTCATCCATGGACAACTCTAAAACCACATCCCTAGAAATACCTTAAACTTCAACCCTAGAAAACCATAAACCATAATCCCTAGAATGTCCTAAACCCACAACCTTTGAAAACCCTAAACCCTCAACACCAAAAAACCCTAAACCATCATCCCCTATAAACCACATACCCATAGCCCCCAAAAACCATAAACCTTTATTTCCAAGAAACTATAAAATATCATCCCCAAGAAACAATTAACACTCATCCACAAAAAACATAATCCCTCAACCCCAATAAACTCTAAACTCTCATCCCTAAGAAACCCAAAGCCCTCATCCCTATAAAACCGTAATCCCTCACCTCCAAAAAATCCTAAACCCTTTTCTCAAAAAAACCCAAAATCCTCCACCCCAAAAGACTCTAAAACCTCATCCCAAACAACACTAAACCCACAACCCCAAAAATATACAAACCCAAGCCCCAAAAAACTATAAACCCTCACCCCCTAAAAAAAACCTAAACTGTCAACCCCATCAAACCCTAAATCCTTATCCCCAAAAAAACAATAAACCTTCATTCCCAAAAAATCAAAAATCATCATCCCCAAAGAACATAATCCCTCATCCCTAAAAAACTCTAAACCCTTGACCCTAAAAAAACCTAAACCATAAGCCCCAAAAAATCATAATCCCTCAACCCCAAAAAAGCCTAAAACCTTTACCCAAAAAACCCTAAAAACTCATCCATAAAAACCCTTACCCTAAGCCCAAAAACCCAATAACTCATCATAAAATATCCTAAACCCTTAGTCCCCCAAAAAACTAAACCCTCATTCCCAAAAATCCCAAAACCCTCACCCAAAAAAATCATAAAATCTCACAAAAAACCTAAATCACCGTCCCCAAAAAAGTCTATACCCTCTTCCAAAAAAAACTCTAAACCCAGAAAACCCAAACAACCCTAAACAATCAGCCCCAAAAAACTGTAAATCCTATGCCACAGAAACCCTAAAACCTTATTCCTAGAAAAACCTAAACCCTCATCCCCAAAAAAACCAAAAAACAATGGCCCTAAAAAACTATAACCCTAATCCCTGAAAAACCATAAACCCCCAACCCCAAAAAACCCTGTACAGTCAGCCCCAAAATACCCTAAACCCTAAACCCTAAGAATACATAAACCCTTAGCACCAAAAACCTTAAACCCTCAACTCCAAAAAACACTAAAAAATCTGCCCCAAAAAACCCTAAACACACATCCACAAAAAACCTCAAACCTTTTCCCCCCAAAACCCCAAAACCTCATACCTAAAAAAACTAATCACATGTCCCCCAAAAACCCTAAAACTTTATCCCCAAAAACCCTAAACCGTCATCCCCAAAAAAACCTAAAAATTCAACTCTATAAAATTCTAAACCCTTTGAGAAAAAAACCATAAATTCTGAGCCCTAAAAAAACCAAAACCCTCAGCCCCAAAAAAACCTAAACCATCTTCCCCAGAAGTCCTAAACCCTTACCCCCCCAAACCCCCAAACCCTTATCCCCCCTAAACCCTAAACCCTGAGAATTAGAAAACCCTAAACCCTAAACCCTAAAAATCCCAAATCCCAAATCCCCACAAAACCCTAAACTATCATCACTAGAAAACCCTTAACCCTCAACCCGATAAGAAATAAAACACTCATCCTTAAAAACCATAAACACCAATCCCAAAAAAACCCTAAACTTACCTCACCAAAAAAACCCAAACCCTTAGCCCCCAAACCCTAAATCCTCACACCTAAAAAACCCTAAAACCTAAACACGAAAAAACACTAAACCCCCAGCCCAAAAAAACACCGAATCGTCATCCTAGAAAAATATTAAACCCTTATCCCCAAAAAACACTAAGACCACAGCTCCATGAAATCCTAAACCCTAAGCCCTGAGAAATCCTAAACACTATTCCCAGAGAAACCCTAAACCATCAACCCCATGAAACCCTAAATCCTAAATCCTAGGAATCCCTAAACACTCATACCCAAGAAACTCTACACCCTTAGAAAGAATAAGACAAAAAACTCATCGCCTTGAAACCATAAAATATCACCCACACAAAAACACTAAACCATCATTCATAAAAAACCCTAAACCCCCTAAACCCTCAACCACAAAATAATCTAAACCCTCAACACCCTAAACCTAAACCCTCATAAAAAAACCCTAAAACCTCTTCCCCAAAAAACTATAAACCATATACCATAGAAATCCATAAACCCCCAGCTCCAGAAAACCCTAAACCCTCAGCACAAGAAAACCCTAAACCCATAGCCTTATAAAACCCCAAACACCAAGCCCTAGAAAACCCTAAAACCTCATCCCATGAAATCCCTAAACCATTATCTCAAGAAAACCCTAACCCCTGACCCCATTAAACCATAATCCCTTAGCCCTAGAAAATCGTAGACCTATAGACCTAGAAAAACCTCAACCCTCATCCCCAGAATACCCTAAAACATCATCCAAAAAAATCTATACACCCTCATCCCTAGAAATCTATAAACATTCAGCACCAGAAAACCCAAAATACTCATCCTTAGAAAACCCTAAATCCATAGCCCAAGAAAACCCAAAACTTCATCCCTAGAAAAAACTAAACCCTGAGCCCCAAAGAACCTTAAACCCTTATCCCAGGAAAACCCAAAACCCTCAACATAAAAAAAACCTAAACCCCCTATCCCATAAACCCCTAAACCCTTAGTAATATAATAAACTAAACCCCCATTCCTAGAAAACCCAAAATCCAAAGCCCAAGAAAACCCTAAATCCTCATCCATAGAAAACAAACCCATCATCCCACAAAACCCAAACCCCTCATCCTCATAAAACAAAAAAAACACATCCCTATAAATAAATAAACACTTGGCCCTAGAAAACCCTAAATCTTCAGCCATAGGAAAATCTAAAACCTCAATCTCAGAAAATATTATCTCTAATCCCCAGAAAAACCTAAACCCTCCACCCCAGATAACCCTAATCCTTCATCCCCATAAAACCCTAAACCATCATCCCTAGAAAACCTTAAACACTGAGCCCTAGAACACCCTACACCCTCAGCCATAGAAAACTGTAAACCATCATCCCTTGAAAACACTAAACATTATCGCCAGAAAACCCTAATACCTCAACCCCAGAAAATCCTAAACCCTCAGCCCAAGAAATCCACAAACTCTAAGCCCAAGAAAACCCAAAAATCTATGTCCCATAAAACTATAAACCTTCAACCCTAGAAACCCTAAAACCTCAACCTCAGAAAACACTAAACCCTAAACATCAAAATAAACCCTCATCCCTAATTTCTAATCCCTAATCCCTAATCCCTAATCCCTTGAAAACTCTATACCCACAACCCCAAAAAACCATAAACCCTCAGCTCCAAGAAACCCTAAAACCTCATCCCTAACAAACACTGAACCCTCATCCCTAATAGAAATATAATCCCTCATCCCTAAGAAACCCTCAACCCTTATACCTAAGAAAACAAAAAACATCATCCATAAGAAACCCTAAACACTCACCCTAAAAAATACCAAACCCATTGCTCCAAAAAAAACCTAAACCCTTATTCCCAAAAAACTCTAAACCCACAACCCCAAAAAACCCTAAACCCTAAACCCTCACTGCAAAAACCACTAAACCCTCAGCCCCAAAAAACCACAAACCCTAAATTGCATTAAACCCTAAAACCTAATCCCCAAAAAACCCTGAAACCTCAACCCCAAATAACCAAAAATATTCATCCCAATAAAACCCTGATCCCTACACCCACAAACCTCAAAACCCTCACCCATAAAAACCCTAAACACTCATCCCCAAAAAATCATAAGACCTCAGTCCCAAAAAACTGTAAATCCATAACCCAAATAAACACTAAACACTTAGACCCATGAATCCAAAAACCCTCATCCCCAAAAAACCCTAAGTCCTCATCTCCAAAAAACCCTAAACACCCTTCCCCAAGAAACCCTAAACCCTCAGCCACAAAAAACCCCAAATCCTCATCACCAATAAAATCCTAAACCATTATCCCCAAAAACCATAAATCCCCAGCCCCAAAAAATGGTAAACCCTCAATCTAAAAAAATCTTAAACCATCATCTCCAAAATACCCTAACCCATTAACCATATAAAACCCTATACTCTCATAAAAAACCCTTAACCCTCATCCCTAAGAAACCCTAATCCCTTAGTACCAAAAAACATTAATCCCTAAACCCAAAAAAAACCCAAAACCCTCACCCCCAAAAAACCCTAAACACCCAACCCCAAAAAATACTAAACCCACATCCCCAAAAAACCTCAAAATATCTACCCCAAAACACCTCAACCAATCTACCCCAAAAAACCCCAAACCATCAGTCCCCCCAAAGGCTAAACCCGTAGCCCCACCCTAAATCCTCAACTCCAAAAACCCTCAACTTCAAAAAAACCTAAACCCTCAACTCTAAAAAATCATAAACCATCATATCCAAAAACTATAAACACTCAACCCCCATAAAAACTAAACCATCATCCCTAAAAGACCTTAAAAACTCATCCATAAAAATTCTATACCCTCACCCCCCCCAAAAAAAAATCCTAAACCATCATCCCCCAAAACCCTAAACCCTTGGCCCAGAAACCCCTAAACCCTCATCCCCACAAAACCCAAAACCATCAGCATCAGAAAACCATAAACCCTTATCCCCATAAAACCCAAAACCATTAGCCCCATAAAACCCTAAACACCTAGTTCTAGAAAACACTAAACCCCCATCCCCATAAAACCCTAAACCCTCTTCCCCAAAAAACCCTAAACCCTTAGTCCCAAAAAACCCTAAACCCTCATCACCAAAAAACCTTAAATCGTTAGCCCCCCAAAACCCTAAACACTCAAACACAAATAACCTTAAAACATTATACCTAAAAACCCCCAAACCCAAGACCAAGAAACACTAAACCCTAATATAAAAAAAAAATTAAACCCTCAGTCCCAAAAATCCATAAACCCTCATATCCAAGAAACAGTAAACCCTCTGCCCCAAGAAATCCAAAACTCTTAGCCCTAAGAAACCCTAAACCCTCATACCCAAGAGACCATAAATCCTTATCCCTATGAATCCCTAAACCCTCATCCCTAAAAAACAATACACCCTCATCCCCAAGATGAAAAAAACCCTCATCCCCAAAAAACCATAAACCTCATACCCCCAAAAAAATAAACCCTCATTCCCAAAAAACCCTAAACCCTCATCAATAAAAAACCCTAAAACCATATCCCCCCCCCAAAAAAAAACCTCAACCCCAAAAAACCCTACACCCTCATCCCCCACCCCCAAAAACCCACATACTCAAAAAAAAAACCCTCACCCCCCAAAACCCTGAATACTAATACACAAATAACCCTAATCCATGATAAAGAAATAACCCTAAAAATTTACTCCCAAAAAACCCTAAACCCAAATCCCCCAAAAAACCCTAAACACTCTTCCCCAAGAAAACCTAAACCCTTATCCCAAGAAAACCCTAAACCCTAATCCCTAGAAAACCCTAATCCATTATCCCCAAAAAACCCTAAACTCTAATCCCTAGAAAACCCTAAACCCTCATCCCAAAAAAAACCTAAACCCTCAGCCCCAGAAAACCCAAAACCCTTAGCCCTAGAAAACCATAAACACGTAGACCTATAATACCCTAAGGCCCCCCCAACAAAACCCTAAACACTCATACCCTTAAAAATATAATCCCTCGTCCATAGAAAAACCTAAACCCTCTTCCTTAGAAATACCCTAAACCCTTAACACCATAAAACCATAACCCCTAGCCCCAGAAAACCCTAAAACCTCAGCCCGAGAAAACCTTAAACCCTCATCCTTAGGAAACACTAAACCCTTATCCCTAGAAAACCCTAAACCCCCATCCCAAGAAAACCTTAAAACCCTAGCCTCAAAAAACACTAAACCCCCAGCCCTAGAAAAACCTTAAACCCTCATCCAAGAATACCCTAAACTCTCAGCCCTAGAAAACCCAAAACCCACAGCCCAAGAAAACCCTAAACCCTCATCCATAGAAAACCCTAATCCCTCATCCCCCAAAAACTATAAACCCTCAACCTCGTAAAACTCAATAACCTTAGCCTCAGATACCCAAAACCCACATAACCAAAAAAAACCTAAACACATAGACCTAGATCACCCAAAACCCTTATCTCTAGAAAAACCTAAACCCTTAGCCCCGAAAAACACAAATCCTCAGCCCCTCAGAACACTAAACCCTCAACCCAAGAAAACAATAAACCCTCACCCCAGAAAACCCTAAACCCTCAGTACTAGAAAACATTAACACTTCACCCCAGAAAACACTACACCATCTGCCCCAAAATAACCCTAAAACCTCAGACATATAAAACACAAAACCCTCAGCCCCAAAAAACCCTAAATCCACTCCTTAGAAAACCCAAAACCCACATCTCTATAAAATAATATACCCTCGTCATTATAAAACCCAAAACACTCACCCTTGGAAAACCCTACACCTCATACATAGAAAACCCTAAACCCTTATCCATAGAATACACAAAACCCTCAGCCCTAGAAAACCATAAACCCTCAACTCTAAAAAACCCTAAACCTTAAACCTCTGAAAACCCTAAACCCTCAACGTCAAAAAACCCTAAAACCTAAACCTCATCCCTGAAAACCCTAACCCTGTACCCTAATCCCCAAAGAACCTAAATTCTCAGATCTAAGAAACCCTAAAACCCCATCCACAAGAAAAGATGAACCCTCATTCCCCAAAAAACATAATCCCTTATCTCTAAGAAACACTTAACCTTCATCCCTAAGAAACCATTAACCCACATACCTAAGAAACCCTAAACCCCATCCCTATAAAATCCAAAACCATTATCCCCCAAGACATCCTAAACCTCATACCAAAAAATTATAAAACCTCATCGCTAAAAAATTGTAAACCCTCAACCCCATAAAACCCTAAATCCTCAGCACTGAAAAAACCAAAACCCACATCCCCAAGAAAACCCTAAACCCTCATCCCCATTATAACCTAAACCCTCAACCCCTAAAAAACCTAAACTCTAATCCCCAAAAAACCATAAATCCTCATCCCCAAAAAAACCTTAAACCCTCATCCCTAAAAAACACTAAACCAATATCACTACAAAATCCAAAACCCTCAGCCTCAAAAAAATCAAAATCCCTCAGCCCCAAAAAAGAACCCTAAACCCTTAATCAAAAAAACTATAAACCTTAATCCTTAAAATCCATTAAACCTAAGCCAAAAAACTGTAATCCCACATCTATAAAAAACCCTAAAAACTAATCAATAAAAATCACTAAACCCTCTGCCCTAGAAGTCCCAAAACCCTCCGCTGCAAAAAATCATAATCCCTCACCCCCAAAAAAACCTAAAACCCCTTCTGAAAAAACCATACAATCTCAACCCCAAAAAAACCTAAACCCTCAAACAAATAAAAATCAACCCTCATCCCCAAAAAACCCAAAACCATATTCCCTAGAAAACACTAATCCCTTAGCCACAAAACCCTAAACCCTAAGTCATCGAGAACCCTAAACCCTTATCCCCAAAAAAACCCTAAACCCCTGACCCGAAAAACCCATAATACTCAACCCTCAAAAAAACTTAAACCCTTAGCCCCAAAAACCCTAAACCCTCATACCCATAAAACCATATACCCTCATCCATAAAAACCCTCAACCATAAGATACCCTAAACTCTCAAGACCAAAAAACCCTAAACACTCAACCCCTAAAAACACAAAACCCTCATCGAAAAAACCCTAAACTCTCATCCCCAAAATACCCTAAACCCACAACCCAAAAAAACCTCAAATTATCTACCCCAAACAAACCCAAACACTCGTCCGCATAAGATACTAAACGAGATACCCTAAAAACTCTAAGACCTTTTCCCCAAAATCCAAATCTCTCAGCCCATAAAAACCCAAAACCTAAACTCCAAAAATTCCTAAACCCTTAGCCAAATAATTCTAAATAGTTAGCCTCTAAAAGCCTAAACCCTCATCCCAAAAAACTATAAAAAATCAGTGACAAAAAACCTATAACCACAACCCCCTAAAACCATAAACCCTCAACACCCAAAACCATAAAACATTTCCCCCCCAAAACACATAAACCCTCATCCCCAAAAAATCTCAAACCCTTAGCATAAAAAAACTATAAACCCTCAGACCCAAAAAACCCAAAACCCCCAACCCTATAAAACCCGAAACTCTTAGCCCTAGAATACCATGAACCATTAGATATAGAAAACGCTAAACCATCAATCCCAAAAAACCCTAAACCCTCAGCCTGACAAAACCCTAAACCCTTAACCCTAGGAAACCCTAAACCCTCCACCCTAGCCTCAACCCCCAAAAACCCTAAATCGTCATCCCGAGAAAACCCTAAACCCTCACACCATAAAACCATAAACTCTCATACCCAAAATAATAAAACCCTAGCCCTAGAAAACCCTAACCTTTAATCCTAAGAATACCCTAAACCCTCATCCCCAAAAAACTAAAAAACTCACTGCCCAAGAAGACCTTAACCCCTCATCCCTAGAAACACCTAATCCCACAACACTAAAAAACAATAAACCCCAAAACACACAAAACCTAAACCCCTAATACCAAGAAAACACAAATACCACATTCCCAAAAAACCTAAACACAAAGCCCCAGAACACCCAAACCCTTAGCCCCTAAAAAACTGAAACCCTCAGCCCCAAAAATATAAACCCTCAGTACTAGAAAATTATGAACACTTATCCCAAGAAAACATTATTCCCTTATCCTCAGAAAACTCTAAACCTTCAGACCAGAAAAAAAAACTTAACCCTCAACCCCAGAAAACCATAAATCCATAGCCCCCAAAACCCTAAACCCACATCTCCAAAAAACCATATAACCAGTGCCCCATAAAAAATCATAAACCATCAACCCTAAAAATCTCTAAACACTCAACCAAAAAAAACTATAAACCCACGCCCCCAAAAAAATCCTAAACCCTTAGCCCCATTAAACCCTAAACCCTCAGGCCCTAGAAAACCTAAACACTCCTCCCTAAAAAACCATAAATCCTTAGCCCTAAAAAACTCTAAACCCTCAGAAGCAAAAAAAAATATAAACTCTCATCACTAAAAAACCTAAACACTCACCCCCCAAATCCATCAACTAAAAAAAAGTAACAAAAATCATTAACCCCCAAAACCATATTCCCTCATCCCCAAAAATCCATAAACCATCAGCCCCAAAACCCTAATACCTCATCCCTGAAAAACCCTAAAATATCGGCCCAAAAAATCACTAAACCCTCATCCTCAGAAATCCCAAAACCCTCAGCTCCAAAAAATCATAAACCCTCACCTCAAAAAAACCCTATAACCCTTCCACAAAAAACCATAAACCCTAATCCCAAAAAAAAATAAACCATAAACAATAAACCCCCCTAAACCCTCAACCCAAAAAAACCCTAAACCCTTAGTCTTAAAAAAACCCTAAACCATCAGGCCCAAAAAATTCTAATCCCTTAGCCACAAAAGTCCCTAAACCCTAATTCCCTGAAAACACTAAACCCTTATATCTAAAAAACCCTAATCCCTTGACTCCAAAAAACCCATAATACTCTGCCACAAAAAACCATAAACCCATATTTCCCAAAAAACCTAAACTGTCATCCCCATAAAACCCTATACCCCAAGACCCAAAACCCCAAAACCTCGGCTCTAAGAGACCCTAAACCCTTAGAAGAAATTCTAAACAATCATCCCCAAAAAACAAAAAACCCCCAACCCCAAAAAAACCTAAACCCTCATCCTAAAAACACCCCAAACCCACAAACCAAAAAAACCTCAAACTCTCTACCCTAAGGACCCACCTAAACTCATCCCCCAAAAAACCTAAACCTACTACCTAGAAAAAACCTAAACACTTATCCCCCAAAACAATAAACCATAATTCCCAAAAAACCATAAGCCCTCAACTCCAAAAATTCCTAAACCATTGGCCCAAAAAAATCTACACACTCATCCCCAAAAAAATAAACCCACAGCCCAAAAAAACCATAAACATTCATCCAAAAAATCCTAAATCTGCATCCCCACAAAAAAAATAAATACTTATCCACAAAACCCTACACCATTAAAACAAAAAAACTATTAAATATTATCCCAAAAACCCCTAAACTCTTAGTATCAGAAAATCCTAAACCCTTAGTCCAAAAAAACCCCAAAACCTCAGCCCTAGAAAACCCTAAACCCTTAGACCTAGAAAACCATAAACCCTATGACCTAGAAAACTCTAAACCCAAAACCCCATAAAAACCTAAACCATAAAACCCCCAAAACCCCAATCTCTTATACCCATAAACCCCTAAACCCTCAACCCCATAAATTCCGAAAACCTTAGCACCAGAAAAACATAAAATATCATCCCCCAAAAAACATAAACCATCATCTTTATAAAACACTAAACTCTCACCCCAAAAAAACCCCAAACCCTCAACCATATATTACCCTAAACCCCCATCCCTAGAAAACCCTAAATCCTCAGGCCAAAAAAAAGCTGAATTCCTCATCCTAGAAAAAGACTAAACCCTCATACCTAGAAAACCCTAAACCATTGGCCCAAGAAAACCCTAAACCCTATACTCCAAAATAACCTATACCCTCCTCTTCAAAAAACCATAAACCCTCAGACCCCAAAAACCTTAACCCCCAACCTCGGAAAAACATTAACCCTCAGTCCCGAAAAACACCAACTATCCATCCCCAAAAAAACCCTAAACCATCATACCTAGTAAACCCTAAACCAGAATACCTAGAAAACCGTAAACCCTCAGCACTAGATAACCCTTAACCCTCAGCTCCAGAAAACCCTAAACAATGTTCAAAAAAATACCCTAAACCCTCAGCCCCAAAAGAACCGTAAACCCTCAGCCTCGTTAAACCAAAAACCCTCAACCCATCATAACCCTAATACCTTATCCCAAAAAAAACCTAAACACCCAACCTAAGAAAATTGGAAACTTCCAGCCCTAAAAAACCTTAATCCCTCAACCCAAAAAAACACTAAACACTCATACCCAAAAATCCCTGAACACTCAACCTTAAAAAACCATAAACACTCGGAACAAAAAACCCTAAAACCACAACCCAAAGAAACCCTAAACCCTCATCCTAAGGAAACCCTAAACCCTTAGCCAAAACAAACCCTAAACCCTTTTCCCCATGAAACCCTAAAACCTTATCCCCAAGAAACCCTAAACCCTCAACCCTAAGAAACCCAAAACCCTCAGCCCCAAGAAACCCTAAACCCCCATCCCCAATAAAACATAAAACATCACCCCCAAGAAACCCTAAACCCTTAGCCCTAATAAAAACTAAATTCTCATTCCTAAGAAACCCACAACTCTGCCTCAAGAAACCCTAAACCCTTATCCCCAAGAAACATTAAACCTTCAGCCTGAACAAACCCTAAACTGTCACCCCCCCAAATAAACCCTATACCCCTAGAAACCCTAAACCCCCATCCCTATGAATCACTTAACCATTAACCCAAAAATCCCTAAACCCCTCGGTGAAAAAAAATCCCTAAACCCAATGCCTAAAAAAACCCAATACCCTCAATCCCAAAAAACCCAAAACACTTTTCCCTAAAAACATCAATCCATTGACCCCCAAAACCATAATCCCGCAGACCCAAAAAACCCTAAACATGAATCCCCCAAAAAAACCCAAACCATCAGCCCCAAAAAACATTAAACCCTCAACACCAAAAAACACTTTACCATCAAAACCATAAAACCCTAAACCCTCAGCCCCCCAAAACCCTATACCCTTAGAATCTTAAAACCTTAAACACACAGCCTCAAAAAAACCTAATCCCTCAGGACCAAAAAACCCTAAACCCACATCATCTAAAAACCCTAAACCCTTAGTCCCCCAAAACCCAAACCTCCCATACCCAAAAATCCAGAAACCCTTATCCATAAAAAAACCTAAACCTAAACCCTAAAAAATTTAATAAACCTTCATCCCCCAAAAATATTAAACCCTCAACCCCAAAAAACATTAAACCCTCAGCACTAATAAACTCTAAACACTCATCCACAAGAAATCATAAACCCCCATCCCGAAGAATACCTAAACCCTCATCCCCAAGAAACCCTAAATCCTCATCCATAAGATTCCCTAAACCCTCATCCCCAAGAAACTCTAAACCCTCATGCCTAAGAAGCCCAAAAACCTCATCCCCAAGAAACCATAAACCCTTAGCCCAAAAAAAAACAATAAACCCTCATCCCCCCAAAAATACTATACCCTCACTAATAAAAACACCCTGAAACCTCCTCAACCCTAAAAAAAATCCAAAAACCACAACCCCCAAAACCCTAAACCCCCAGTCCCTAAAAAACCTAAACCCTCATCCAGAAAAAACCCCAAACCCTCTTCCCCAAAAAACCCTAAACCATCACCCAAAAATAACCCTAAACTGTCATACACAGAAAACCCTAAACCATAAGCCCCCAAAATCCAAAAACCTCATCCCTAATAACCATAATACCTCTACCAAATAAATCCCTAAACTATCAGCTATAGAAAACCCAAAACCCTCATCCCTAGAAAACTAAAAACCCTAATCTCCAAAAAACCCTATACCCTCAGCCACAAAAAACCCTAAACCCTAAACCCAAAAAAACAATAAACCCTCATCCCTAGAAAACCCTAACCCGTCATCACCACTAAGACCTAAAACCTCATCCCCAGAGAACCCTAAACCCTCAGAACCCCAAAACCCTAAAACCTCATGCCAAGAAAACCCTAAATCATCATCCCTATAAAACACTAAACACTTAGAACAGAAAAAAAATTAACCCTCATTCTCAGAAAACACTAAATACATAGCCCCTGAAACCCCTAAACCCTCAGCCCCAAAAAACACTAAACCCTTATCCAGAGAAAACCATAAACCCTAATCCCAAGAAAAACATAAATCTTCAGCATCAGAAATTTATAAACCCCTAGATCTAGAAAACCAAAAAACATCAGCCCCAAAAAACTATAAATCCTCATCCCTATAAAACCCAAAACACTCAACCCATGAAAACCTAAACCCTCAACCGTAGAAAACCCCAAACCCTTATCCTAATAAAACTCTAAAACCTCATCCCCACAAAACCCAAATACCGCATCCCTAAAAAACCCGAAACCCTCATTTCAGAAAATACTAAATACTTAGGTCCAAAAAACACTAAAACTTCATACCTAGAAAAGTCTAAACCCTCACCCCCAAAAAACACTAATCACTCAGCCCCATAAAATCCTATATCATTAGCACTAGAAAATGATAAACCCTCATCCTTAGAAAAACCTAAACTCTCATCCCTAGAAAACCCTTAAATCATATCCTTAAAAAACCCTAAACATATAGCCCTAGAAAACCGAACACCCTCAAGCCTAGAAAATGCTAAACCCTCAGCCCCATAAAACCCTAAACCCTCATCCCTAGAAAACCCTCAACCCTTATCCCCCCAAAAACCTAAAAAATCATCACCAGAAAACCCTATACCCTCATCCCCACAAAACCCTAAACCATAATCCTTGGAAACCCTAAAACATCATCCCTAGAAAATTGTCAACCCTTAGACGCAGAAAATACAAAACCCTTAGCCTTATAAAACCCAAAACCCTCATCCCCATAAAACCCAAAACTGTCAACCCTAGAAAACCCTAAACCCTTAGCCTCAAAAATTATAAATCCCTCGGTATCAAAAAACCCTAAACCCTCAACCCCTGAATAATCTATACCGTCATCCCCAAAAACATCCTTGACCCTCAGGTACTAGAAAATCTAAAACCACGTCACCAAGAAAACCTTAACCCTTATCCATAAAAAAACCTAATCACAAAACACCAAGAAAACCTGAAACCAGTGTCCTAAGAAACCCTAAACACTCTACCCCACGAAACCCAAAACCCTTATCCCTAAAGAATCATAAACCCTTATCCCAAAAAAATCCTAAACCTGCACCAACAAAAAAATCCTATACCCTAAAACCCAAAAAACCCTAAACACCCACCCCCAAAAATCCATAAGCCAAAAAACCCTAAACCCTTATCCTCAATAAAACCAAAAAAATCAGCCCCAAAAAACCCTAAACCCTCATCCCCATAAAACCATAAATCCTCTACCAAAAAAAACTCTGAACCCTTAGCCCAAAAAATAATAATCCCTCGGGTTCTGGTTTTCTGCTTGATGTTCTGGTGTGCAGGGGGTGCAAGGTAGGGTTTGGATTTTGATGTTCTGCAGTTCAATTTACTGGTTTTACCTGCTATTTGGTTTTGGCTAGCCTATTGGTGGTGTTGTGAGGCTGGGTCATGGATTTATGGGGCTTGGGACTTGATGTGTTGGGTTTTTGGATTGGTGTTTAATGGATTTAGGTGGCATGGATCGAATGGGGGGATGGTTGTGCTGGATTTAGGTGCTGTGAATGGGTGGTTGGGAGTTTTTATTGTTTTTTGTTGCTAGGATGTGTAGGTTCTTATGGCTAGGAGGTGAGGGTTGGAGTGGGAGCCCAAATTTAGTCTCTTTGGCTTGTTGGTTTTGAAGTTAGTGGTTTAAGAATTGGTGCTAGTTTTAGATGTTTTTATTTGCTTGCGATTGGATGGAGTCTTGGGTACAAGGTTCTTGTTTAGGGTTGTTTTTAGGCACTTATTACTATTTTTTGTAGTGGTTTTTGTGTTGGTGCCTTTTTGCTGGGTTTTCTGGTTATTGTGTGTGTGTGTTGGTAGAGTGGGTTGGATGTAGGGTCTACCTGATTGGGCTCATCTTTCTGAGGTTATGGTTTGAGTCTCAGATGGTTCTCATGGAGTGTTGGGTTTCGACGGTTGGTGTGAGGGATTCAATTGAGTTGGAGGTGGGAGACCGAAGGAAGGGTATTTTTAGTGTAGTAGGGGGTTTGTTTGGACTTCTTAGAGTCTTCTATGGTGCTGAGCTTTAGGCCAACTGCTAGTTGGTTGAGGCATGGTGTTGGGAAGTTTCTAGAGGTGGTGATGGGAGGGTTGGGGTGCGACTATATGAGAATTTGTGTGTGCATCCATGTGTTTGTTTGGTTGTGCATTTGTATGTTTGGGTGTGCGTGTGTGTGTGCATGCATGCGTGCATGTGTGTTTGGTGGATCTCCCTAGTTTCCTGGTTGTTTGATTCCTATTAGTGGTGGTTCTTAATAGTGATTAAGCCTTGTTGATCATGATGTGATTTTTTTTCTTAGAGTGAAACAGTTTGGTGCTCACTACTGCGGTTTCTCTTGGTTTCATTTGATTTTGATCTGGTTTGTTGCTTCCAGTTTGTGTGCTCTTAGTGGTGGTGCCGACTTCCTGTCTACACCTCTGGTGGTACCATGCTCCCAATGGTTTGGATCATTTCCTTCTCACTGGGATCATCTTTTTCCAGTTGTCTCAAGTGCCCTTTTTGGTGTCGGCTTCCCATCTCTTCGGTTTCCCGCTACTTGTGGATTTTGGGTCTTCTATGGGTTTCTTAGGTTTTGCTTCCCCTGGTTGGTTTCTTGTTCCTAGTCCTTGTGTTTTTGGTTATATTCATTCACCATTTGGTGATTCATTTGTAATTCAACATTTATAATTCATCTTTCATCTATATATAATTTTTTCCCTTACAAAAAAAATCCCTCAACCAAGAAAAACACTAATCCCTCATCTTAAAAAAATCATAAGCCCTCAGCCTCAAAAAAACCCTAATACCTTAACCCTAAAAAACCATAAACCCTTAAATGAAAAAAACCCTAAACCTTCAGCCTCAAAACCCTAATCACTCAGTCACACAAAAATCTAAACACTCAACCCTAAAACCCCTAAATTCTCAGCCCCATAAATCCCTAAACCCTCCACCCAAAAAATACCTAAACATAACGCCCCAAATCCCTAAAACGTGTTCCCCCCAAAACCCTAAATCCACAACCACAAGAATCCTAAACCCTCTTCCAAAAACCCCCCTATACTCTCAGCCCCAAAAAACCCTAAACTAATAGACCACAAAAACCATAAACCCCAAAAAACACTAAAATCTCAGCCACAGAAAACCCTAAACCCTCAGTCCTAGAAAACCCTAAAACCTCATCCCCAAAAAACTTTCAACCCTCAGCCTCAAAAAATACTAAACCCTCGACCCTAAAACCCCTAATCACTCAGCCCCATAAAACCCTAAACACTTAGGTTGAGAAAAACCTAGACTCTCATCGCCAAAAAACCCTAAACCCCCAACACTAAATAACCGTAAACCCTCAACTACAAAAAACATTAAAAGATCATCCCAAAAAAAACCCTAAACCCTCATCGCGAAAAAAACCTAAACCCTCAGCCCAAAAAACCCCAAACCCATATCCGCCCAAAATCCCAAACCCTCAGCACCAAAAAATCCCAAACCACCAGCTATAAAAAAACCTAAACTCAGAGCCCCAAAATACTTGAAACCCACATCCCCAGAAAATACTAAACCCTCAGCCCCCAAAAACCCTGAACCTTCAACCCTAAAAAATCCAAAGACCACAGACAAAAAAACCCTAAACACTTATCCCAAAAAATTCCTAAGCTCTAAAAAATATTAAGTACTAATCCAAGAAAAATATAATACCCTCGGCCCCAAAAAACCCTAAACACATAGCCCTAAAAACCTGTAACTCCCTTCCTTAAAACCCTTTAATCCCTAATACCCAAAAACACGAAACCATTAGCACTAGAAAACCATAAAATCTCATCCCCAGAAAACCCAAAACCCAAAACCCAACAAAACCCTAAATACTGAGCCCCACACAACCCTAAATCCTAAACCCAAAAAACCCCTAAACCCGAAGACCCTAAAAAACCTAAAAAAATTTCTCATGAAAACCCAAAATCCTCAACACCAAAATACCCTAAACCCTCATCCTTAGAAAACCCTAAAACCTCATCCTTAGAAAACCCTAAGCCCTCACCCAAAAAAACCCTTAACCCCCAAACCAAGAAAACCCAAAATCCTTAGCCCTAGAGAAACCTAAATCCCCATCCCCAAAAAACACCGAACCCTCAGCCTAAAAAAACCATAAATAATTATCCTCACAAAACCATAAATCCATGCTCCAGAAAATCCTAAACCCTAAACCCTAGAAAACCCTAAATACTCTTCCCTAAAAAACCCTAAACCCTCAGCCCAAAAAAACCATAAACACTATTCCCTAGAAAACCCTGAACCCTCAGCCCTGAAAAACACTAAATTCTTAGCCCTAGAAAACCCTAAAATAGTATCCCTAGAAATCCCTAAAACCTCAAACATAGAATACACTAAACCCTCAACCTTGGAATAAATGAAACTCTCATCCCCATAAAACCCTTAAATCTCAGCCCCAAAAAAACAAAAGCCCTTAGTCCCAAAGAAAACCCTACTCCTTCTGTCATAATAAATACCAAATGCTCATCCCCATGAAACCATAAACCATCATCCATAAGAAACCCTAAACCCTCATCCCCAAGAAACCCTAAACCCTTATCCCCAAGAAACCTGAAACCCTAATCCCCAAAAACCCCTATACCCTAAGCCCCCAAAACCCAAAACCCTCTTCCAAAAAAACCCCTAAAGCCTCATCCCCCCAAAAAGAAAAACCCTCATCCAAAAAAACCCTAAACCATCTACCTCAAAAACCCAAAACCTTATACCCCAAAAAACAATAAGACCTAATCCAAAAAAAACCTTAAAAACTCAGGTCCGAAAAACCCTAATACATCATCCCCCAAACCCTAAACTCTCATCCTTAAAAAATCCTAGACCCTTACCCCAAAAATACCTTAAACCCTCAGCCTTCAAAACCCTAACCCCTCATCCAAAAAAACACTAAACCCTCATTCAAAATAAACCCTAAACCCTCAACCCCAAAATTCTATAAACCTTCACCCCAAAAAAATCTACTCCCATATCTAAAAATGATACACTCTCAGCTTATAAATAGCCTAAACCCTTATCCCCAAATACCCTTAGCTCTAAGACCCAAAAAACCCAAGACCATCAACCATAAATTACCCAAAACCATCAGCCTCAAATTAATCCTAATCACTCATAACCAAAAACCCCAATCCATAAGCCCCCAAAAACCCAAAACCCATAATCCTCTAAAACCTTAAACCCTAATCCCCACCAAAAACCCTAAACCCTCATCCCCAAAAACCCCAATCCCTCATCCCCAAAAAAACATAAACCCTCAAACCCAAAAATACCATAAACCCTTAGACCTAAAAACCCCAAACCCTCAGCAACAAAAATACATAATCATTAATCACTAAAAAACCATAATCCCTCATCCCCAAAAACCCAAAATTATCATCCCCCAAAAACCTAAAACTTTCCACCCTAAAAAACTTTAAACCCTCCACAACAAAAACACAAAACCCTCAACCCCAAAAAATCCTAAATACTCAGCCCAAAAAAACCATAAACCCTCATACACAAAATAAGCTTAATCCATTAGCACCAAAAATCCAAAACCCTCAACCCAAAAAAAACCAAAAACTCTCCATCCCATGAATTGTTATACCCTCATCCCTAAAAACCCCAAAAACCCCAACCCCAAAAAACCCTTAATACTCCGGCCCAAAAAACCCAAACCCTCATCGCCAAAAGCCCTAAATCCACAACCCAAAAAAATCATAAACCCTCATCCCCAAAAACCCAAAACACTCAACCCCCAAAAACCATAAACCCTCATCCACCAAAAATCCTAAACCATATTCCCCCAAAACACTAAACCCTCATCCTAAAAACCCATAAACCCTCATCCCAAAATTTTTTTGAAACCCATATCCCCAAAAAACCCCGAAACCCTCAGCCCAAAAAAACCCTAAACCCTTGGGCCCAAAAAACCATGAACAATCAACACCAAAAAACCCAAACCCTCATCAATAAAAAAAATTGAACCCCACTTCCCTAAAAAAACCAAACCCTAAGTCCTAAAAAACACAAAACCCTCAATCCCAAAACACACAAAACACTCAACCCCAAAAAATACTTAACCCTAATCTCCCAATAAACCCTATGACCTTATCACCAAAAAACCCTATACCCTCATCCCAAAAAAACCATAATCCATCATCCCAAAAAATCTATAAACCCACCGCCCTAGAATACTATAAAACCTTATTCCCAAAGGAACTGTAAACCCTCAGCCTCAAAAAACCAAACCCTCAACCCCAAAAAACCTAAACACATAGTCACAAAAACCCTAAATCATCATACCCAAAAAACCCTAATCCACCAGCCCCAAGAAACCCTAAAAACCCAACTTTTAAAATCAATAAACCCTCATAAACAAAAAATCTAAACCCTAAACAAAAAAAACCTTACACCCTCATTCCAAAAAACTGTAAACCCTCATCCCCAAAAAACACGAAACCCTCAACCCCAAAAACCCAAAACCCACAGCTCTAAATAACCCAGTCACACAACCTCATAAAACCCTAAATCATCACCCCCAAAAACCCTAAACCCTAAAACCCAAGTAACCCTAAACCCTCAGCCCTAATAAACCCCAAACCCTTTTCCCCAAGAAAACATAAACCTTCAGTCCAAAAACAACCAAAACCTTAATCCCCAAAAAAGCTTAAACCCCAATCCAACGAAACCCAAAACCCTTATCCCCAAAATACTAGAAACACTCAATCCTAGAAAACACTAAAACCTCAGCCCCAAAATTATAAACCCTCATCCCCAAAAAACCAAATAACCGTAGCACCAAAAAACCCTTAACCCACCACCCAAAAAAAACCCAAAATCCTCTGCCCCAAAAAACCCTAAACCATAAGACCCAAAAAACCCTAAAACCTCAGCCATAAAATCCCTAGAAACTCATCCTAAAAAACCCTAAACCCTCAGCTCTAAAAAATCCAAAACCCACACCCCCATATACCCTAAAAACTAAGCCCAAAAAAACACTAAACCCACAACCCCAAAAAAATCCTAAACCCTCATCCCCAAAAATCCTAAGCCCTAAACCTCAAAAAACCCAAATCTCATGGTCCCAAAAATCCCAGAACACACAGTCCCAGAAATCCCCAAACCGTCAACCCCAAAAAATGCCAAATCATCACCCCCAAAACCCTAAAACACATATACCCAGAAAACATGACACCCACAAACCCAAAAAAAAACCCTCACCCAAAAAAACCAAAAACCCTCAGCCCTAAAAAATCATAAACCCTTAGCCCAAAAAACCCTAAAACCTGAGCCCAAAAAACCCTAGAACCACATCCTTAAAAAACCCAAAACCCTCAAAACCAAAAATCCCTAAACCCACATCCCTAAAAAATACTAAATCACCTACCCCAAAAAACACTAAACCCTCATCCCTAAAAACCCTAAACTGTCATCCCCAAAAAACCCTAAACCCTCTCCACCAAATAACATTAAACCCTCAGCCCCCAAAACCCCTATGCCCTCATCCCAGAAAAACCCTAATCCCTCATAACAAAAAAACACTAAGACCTCATCCAAGAAGAACCCTAAACCTTTATCCTAAAAATACCCTAAACCCTTAACTTCAAAAAACCCTAAAGCCTCATCCCAAAAAAACCATAAACCCTTGGCTATGGAAAACCCAAAACCCTCATCCTCAAGAAAACCATAAACCCTAATCCCTAAAAAAACACTAAACCTCATCCCGAAAAATCCATAAACCCTTTGTTATAAGAACCCTAAAAGATCATCCCCAAAAAACTCTAAACCCTAAGCCTGAAAAAGACTGTAAACACTCAGCACAAATAAACCCTAGAACCTTATCCCTAAAAAAACCTAAACCCTCAACCCCAAAATACCCTAAACCCTAATTCCTCCAAAACCCTAAACCCCTATCGCTAAAAACCCTATCCCCTCATCCCTAAAAAATCTATGTCCTCAGCCCCAAAAAAACACCAAACCCCTAGCCCTAAAAAACCCTAAACCCTTATCCCCCCAAAAAACCAAATCAATCGTATTTAAAAACCATAAACCCTTTTACCGAAGTAACCTTAAACCCTCTTCCCCAAAAAAACCTAAACCATAAACCCCAAAAAACCCTAAACACCTAATCCCAATAATCCCAAAAACCTCATCCTAAAAAACCCTAAACCCTCAGCCCTAAAAAATTGTATTCCCCCATTACCAAAAAACCCTAAACACTCGGCCCCCAAAATCCCTAAACCATAAAACCAAAAAAAACCCTAAACCCTATTCCCCCAAAACCCTAAACCAGCACACCCAAATAACCCTAAAACATAAAAAACCCAAAACCCTCAGCCTGAAAACACTAAACCATCAGCCCAAAAAACACTTAAACATAACAAAAAAATCCTTAACATTCTAACCTAGGAAACCTAAACCCTCAGCCCCAAACAACCTAACCCTCATCTCCAGAAAAACCTAAACCCTTAGTCAGAAAAAAACCAAAACCCTCACCCTAAAAAACCCTAAACCCCCATCCCTAAAAACCCCTAAACCCTCTGCTCCAAAAAACTGTAAATACTCCACCCAAAAAACCCCTAAATCCTCCACCCCAATAAACCCAAAATACTCCACTAAAAAATCCATAAACCTGTCACCCCAAAAAACCCTAAACCCTAAACTCAAAAAACCCTATACCTTAATCCCTAAAAAAACATAAAATCATAGCCTTAGAAAATCCCTAAACATTAAGCCTAGAAAAACCCTAAACAGTCATCCTATAAAAACACTAAACCCTCATCCCATAAAACCCTAAACCCTCATCCTAAAAAACCATAAACCATAGGCATAGAAATACCCTAAACCTGCAACCCCAAAAATCCCTAAAAACCTCATTCATAAAAATACCAAAACACTCAACCCCAAAAAACCCAGAACCCTCATCCCTAAAAAAACCTAAACCCTCTACCTCCAAAATCATAAACTATCATTCCAAAAAAACTATAATCCGTAATCCCTAAAAAACATTGAACACTCTACCCAAAAAATACTCTAAATCCTCAGCCCTAAAAAAACCCTCCTCCCCAAAAACCCTAAACCTTTATTCCCAAGAAATCTTAAACCCTCAGCCCCAAAAAACCCTAAACCCTTAGCCCAAAAAAACTCTTAGCCCTTGGCCTTAAAAAATAGTAAACCCCTAGCCCTAAAAACCCTAAACCCTCATCTCTAAAATACCCTAAACACCCCTCCCCAAAAAACCCAAAACCGACAGAGCCAAAAATCCCTAAAAAATCAACCCTAAAAAACCCTAAATATATAGTCCCAAAAACCCTTAAACCCTCAGCACTAAAACCCATAGACCCTTAGCCCCAAAAAACAATAATCCCCCATAACCAAAAATACCTAAACCCACTACCCCAAAAAACCCCAAACCCTTAGTAAAAAAATCATAAACCCTCATCCTAAAAAACCTAAACCCTCAGTCCCAAAAACCCCTAAACCCTCAGACCCAAAAAATACTTGACCCTCTGAACCAAGAAGCCCTAAACCCTAAACCCCCCAAAATCCGAACTCTCTTCTCCCAAAACCCATAAAACTTTACACCCAAAATCCACAAACCCTCCTATAAAAAAAACCTAACCCCTCAGCCACAAAAAAACTATAAAACCTCAACACCCTAAAACCCTAAAACCTCTACTCCAAAACACCCTAAACACTCCTCCACAAAAAAAACATAAACCCCCACCCCAGTAATCCGTAAAACCTCATCCCTCTAAAAACTTTACCATTATCCCCAAAAAACCCTAAAACCTCATCCCCGAAAAACCCTAAACCCTCAACCCAAAAAAACCCTATACCCTCAACCCCCCAAAACACTAAAACCTCATCCAAAACCTTAAACCCTAATCCCCATAAAAACATAAACCCTCATCCCTAGAAAACCCTAAAACATATTTATTAGAAAACCCTAAACCTTGAGACATATAAAACCCAAAACCCTCAACCTAAGAAAATACAAATACCACAAATCAAGAAAACCAAATCTGTCATCCTGAGAAAGCACTAAATCATCAGCCCCAAAAAAACCTAAACCCTCATCCTGAGAAAATAGTAAACCCTCTGGCCTAGAAAACCCTAAAATCCAATTCTATGAAAACCCAAAATAGTAAAAACTAGATAATAATAAATTATCTACCCCTGAAATCCCTAAAACCTCATCCCTAGAAAACCCTAAAGCCTTATTCTGAGAAAACCCAATTCCACAGAAAACCCTAAACCCTCATCCCTAAAAAACTTTAATCCATATACCCCATAAAAACATAAACCTTATCCTAAAAAAATGTAATCCCTCATCCCTAGAAAACCCTTAGCATTCTACACCAGAAAACCCTAAAACCCTAAGCTCTAAAAAACCCTAAACCCTCATCCCTAGAATACCCTAAACACTCATCCCTTGAAAACCTTAAACCATAGTCCCTAGAAAACCCCAAACACTCATCCCTAGAAGAAACTAAAACCTCATCCCCAGAAAACCCTAAATGCTCATACCCAAAAAAACTTTAAAACCTTAGACCTATATATTTATAAACCCATATCCCTATTAAACCCTAAGCTTATATCCCCATAAAACCCTAAACCCTATTCCCTAAAAAATACTAAACCCTCAGCCTGAGAGATTCCAGAACACTCACCCCAAAAAACACTAAACCCTCATCCATAGAAAAATGAAAACCCTTAGCCCTAGAAAAAAATAAAATTTGATTGCCAGAAAATGTTAAGCACTTATCCCCCGAAGAACCTAAACCCACACAGCCTGGTAAAACCCTAAACCTTTATCCCTTGAAAACTAAATACCTTTTGTCCCATAAAACCCTAAACCCATATCCCTAGGAAACACTAAATCCCGATCCTTATAAAACCCTAAAACAATATCCATACAAAACCCAAATCTCCTATCCTTAAAAAACCCTAAACCCCATCCTCTGAAAATCCTAAACAACCATCCCCAGAAAAACCTAATCCCTCATCCCAAAAAAACTCAAAACACCCATCCCTAGAAAACACTAAATCCCCAGCCCTGGAAAACCCTAAAAACTCACCCTAGAAATCTCAAACACACATCCACAGAAAATCATAAACCCCCATCCAATGAAAAACCTAAAGACCGGCCCTTGAAAACCCTAAACCCCTATCCACTTAAACCCCTAAACCCCGAGCCCTAGAAAACCCTAAACCCAAACCCCAAAAAATCCTAAATCCCCAGCACCAGAAAACCACAAACCCCCAGCCCCAAAGAACCCAAAACTCTCTGCCCTAGAAAACTCTAAAACCTCATCACCAGAAGGCCATATACCCTCATCCATAAAAAACCCTAAATGACCAACCAAAAAAACCCTAAACCTGATGAAACCACAAAACCCCATCCCCTAAAAACCCTAAACCCTTAGCCCTATTAAACCCTAAAACCTCATAAATAGAAAACCCTAAACCCCCAATCCCTAGAAAACTCTAAACCCTCATCCCCTGAAAACCCTAAAAACCCATCCTAATAAAACCTTAAACCTAATCACTAGAAATCTCTATACCATCACCCCCAAAAAATATTAAACATTCATCCCAATAAAACCCTAAATCCAAAGTCCAAGAAAACCCTAAAACATAAAACCCAAGAAAACCATAACCATCAGACCCAAGAAACCCGAAACCCTCATAACCAAATAAATCCTAACTCTGATCCTCAAAAAAACCCTAAACACTCATCCCTAAAGAACACTAAACCCCCACCCTGAAAAACCCTAAACCTTCATACCCAATAAACCATAAACCCTCCACTCCAAAAAACCCTAAACCCTCCACCCTAAACCCCCAAAAAAGATCTTCCCCATAAAATAGTAAACTCTCCACCCCAAAAAAAAATAAACACTCCACCAAAAAAACCCTAAAACCTTTCCATCTTAAATCCTAAACCCCCAGGTGAAAAAAACCATATACCTTCAGCCCTAAAAAACATAAACCCCCATACCTATAAAAATCCTAAACCCTCATCCCAAAAAAAACTTGAAACACTGAACTCATAAAAACCCTAAACCCTCATCCCAAAAGAAAACCCAATAACCTCAAACTAAAAACCCTAAAATCTAAGGCCAGAAATAACCTAAAACCTCAACCCAAAAAACCCTAAACCCTAAACCCAAAAAACCCTAAACCTTCATCACAAAAAAACTAAACCCTCATCCCAAAAATCCCTAAACCCTTATCCCCCCAAAACCCCTAAATCCTCCCCCCCAAAAAACCCTAAACATTCAACCCAGAAATCCTAAAACCTCATCCCCAAAAAAATCTTGTCACTCAACCCTAAAAAAATCTACGATATCATCCCCAAAAAATCCTAATATCTTAGTCTTGAAAAACTGTAAACCCTACACCCCAAAACACCTTAAACCCAAAGCCCCAAAAAATTCTAAAACCTCAACCCCAAAAAACCCTAAAATCTCAGCCCTAAAATACTCTCAGCCCATAGACCCAAAAAATACTTAACCCCTATCCCTAAAAAAACCCTCATAAAATACAAAAACCTAATCACTAATTCCAAAAAACCCTAAACCCTCACCCTTGAGAAACCCTAAATCCTATCCCTACAAAACACTAATCCAAAAGCCCTAAAAAATTCTGAACACTCATCCCCAAAAAACCTTAATCACTTAGTCACAAAAAATCATAAACCATCGTCCCTAAAATACCTAAACACTCATCCCCAAAAAACCCTATACCCTTAGTGACAAAAATCCCTAAACCCTCATTCTTAAAAAACCCTAAACCCTTAGACCTAAAAAACCCTAAAACCTATGCCCCAAAAAAACTAGACTCCAAGCCCCAAATAACCCTAAACCCTTAGTCAAAAAAATCCTAAACCATCATTACCAAAAACCTAAACCCTTATCCACCAAATGCATAAACCCCCAGACCCAATGAATTCATACCCCTCAGACCCACGAAACCCTAAACCATCATCCCAAAACATATTAACCATATACCCCAAAAAACCTCATTCCCTCAGCCCCAAAAAATCATAACCCCTCCCCCAAAAAAACCATAAACCCTCAAACCTAAAAACCCTACTCACTACAATCCAAAAAACCAAAATACTTTACTAAAAAACACCATAAACACTATGCCCCCCTTAAACCTAAACCCTCCACCCAAAAACACCCTAAACCCTCCACCCAAAAAACCCTAAATACTCTGTCGAAAAAAACCCTAAACCCTTCACTCCCAAATAACCTAAACCCTCATCTCAAAATACCCTATAAAATCATCCCTAAAAAACATAAACATATATGCCTAAAAAAACCCAAAACCCTTCGCCCGAAAAAACCTTAAACCCTCAACACCTAAAAAACCTAAACAATCATCCCCCAAAAAAACCTAAACCCACGTCCCCAAAAATCCCTCAACCCTCATCCCCAAAAAAACCCTTAACCCTCATCCACAAAAAAAATATAAACACTCAGCTTAAAAAAACTCTAAACCCTTAGAACCAAATAAACCAGAAACCCTCAGTCCTAAAAAATCCTAAACCCCCAACCCCAAAAAACAGTAAACCCTAAACCCCTAACAAACCCTAAATCCTCAACCCTATAAAAACTTAAACACTCATCCCCAAAAAACCTAAACCCACATCCCCAATAAACCCAAAACCCTCTTCCCCAAAATCCAAAACCCTCATCCCCCAAAACCCAAAACCCTCATACCCCAAAAAAACATAAACCCACACCCCCCAAAAAACCCTAAACCCACATCCCTAAAAAAATGCACACTCTACCCCAAAAAACCATAAACCCTCATCCCAAAAACTGTACATTATCACCTCCAAAAATATTAAATCCTTATCTTAAAAAACACCAAACCATCAATCCCAAAAAAACCCGAAAACCTAGCCCCAAAAACACGAAAACCTCATCTCAAAAAACCCTGAACCCTTATCCCCATAAATCCCTATACCTTCATCCCAAAAATACCTAAAGCCATAGCCCCAAAATAACCTGAACACCCAGCCCCAACAAACCCTAAACCCTCAACCTCAGAAAACACTAAACCCTCAGCACCAATAGACCCTAATCCCTCTAACCCTAAAAAAACTAAACCCTTTTCCCTATAAAACCCTAAACCCTCATCCCCCCTAAACTATAAACCTTCAACACCAAAAAAAACTAAATCCTCATCCCCCTAAAAACCCTAAACCCCCATGCCTAAAAAACCCGAAACCCTCAAATCCAAAAAACCCTAAACCCTCATCCCCAAAAAACCCTAAACCCATAGCCCAAAAAACCAAAATTATCCAGCCACAAAAAAGCAAAACTATCAACCCCAAAAAGATCATAAACCCTCATTCCCAAAAAACCCTAAACCCTTATCCCAAAAAAACCCAACACCCTCATCCCAAAAAATCCCAACACACTCATCCCAAAAAACACAAAACCCTCAAACCGTGAAACCCTAAACCATAATCCTCAAAAAATCAAGAACCCTCCTCCCTAGGAAATCCTAAACCCTCTAACCCCAAAAATCCTAAACCCTAAGAACAATAAAACCATAAACTCTCATCCCCAAAAAATCAAAAAAACTTATTCCCAAGAATATCTAAACCCTCAACCCTAAAGAACCTAAACTCTTAGAAAAAAAATCCCCAAACACTCAGCCAAAAACACCCTAAAACCTGAGCACCAGAAAACCCTAAACCCTTAGCCCCAAAAAAATCTATAAACCCTCAGACACAAAAAACCCTAAATCCTTTGTCTAAAAATCCCTAAATCATCTTCCTCCAAAAACATATACCCTCCAACCCAATAATGCATAAAAAACTACCCCAAAATACCATAAACACTCATTCCTAAAACCCCTAAACCCTCAACCCCACAAAAACCTAACACCTTAGCCCAAGAAAACCCTAAAACGACATCCCTAAAAAATAGTAAACACTTATCCAAAAAAAACCCCTAAACACTCATCCCCCAAAAAACCAAAACCCTCCACCTTATAAAACCCTAAACCCTCAACCCTAAAAATACCTAAACACCAATCCATAGAAAAAGCTAAACCCTCTTCCCTGAAAATGTCCAAACCCCCTACCCCAAAAAAATCCCAAACTCTAATATTTGAGAAACCCAAACCCCCAGACCACAAAAACCCCTAGACCTCGCACCAAAAAAATCCCTAAAACCTCTTCCCCCAAAAAACCAAAGCCCTAAACTCCAAAAAAATCCCGAACCCCAGCCCTAGAAAAACCCAAACCCTCATCACCAAAAAACCCCAACCTCTATCCCAAAAAATCCTAAAACCCTCATCCCTAAAAAAACCCAAACCCCCAAAAACCCAACCCATATGCCAAAAAAACTCCAAACTCTCTATCCCAAAAAACCCCATCCCCAAAAATCTGAAAATCCCCAAGCCCAAAAAACCCAAACCCTCCCCCTAAAAAAACCCAAACCCTCAGCCCCAAAAACCACAAACCATTATCCATAAAATACACCAAACCCATAGCCAAAGAAAACCATAGACCCTAATCCGAAAAAACCGTAATCACTCATCTCTAAAAAACCCTATACCCTCAGCCCCAAAAAATCCCAAATCATGAGCCAAAAAAAAACTCAAATCATCATCCCTAAAAACCCTAAACCCTCATCCCCATAAACCTGTATACCTTTAGCCCAAAAAACCATTAAACCTCCACCCTAAAACCCTAAATCCTTAGCTCCACATAACCAAAAGCACATATCCCTAAAAAACCCTAAACAACTGGACCAAAAAAACACTAAACCATCTACACCAAAAACCATAAACTATAAGTCCCAAAAAACACTAAAACCACTGCCAAAATTATACCCTGAACACTCATCCCCAAAAAATCCATAAACCCTCATCCCCCCAAAACCCTAAATCATTAGCCCAAAACTACCATAAACCCTAATCCACAAAAAACACTAAACTCTAAGCTCCAAAAACACTAAACCCTCAGCCCCAAAAAACCCTAAACCCTCTTCCAAAAAAAACATGAAATCCTCAGCCGAAAAAAAACAAAAAACACTCATTCCCAAAAAATCCAAAATGACAGCCCCAAAACCCCAAACCGTTAGCCTTAGAAAACCAGAAACCATCAGACCTAACAAACCCAAAACCCTCATCCCTAAAATATTTGAAACCTCACCACCAAAAACCCCAAAACCCTTAGCCCTAAAACCCATAAACCCTCATCCCTAAGAACCCTAAACCCTGAGCCCCAAAAAACCCCAATCCCCCAAAACTAAAAAACCTTAAACCCATAGCACCTAAAAACCCAAAACCCTATGCCACAAAACACACTAAATCCTCATCTCCAAAAAACACTAAACAATCAGCCCTAAAACCCCTACACCCTCATCCCCAAAAAACCCTAAACCCTCAACACAAAAAAACCAAACCCTCACCCCAAAAAACCCTACATCCTCATCCCATAAAAATCATAAAAACTCAGCCCTGAAAAGACCTAAACCCTCATCCTAAAAAATCAAAAACCCTAACCCTAGAAATACCATAAACCCTCATCTTAGAAAACCTTAAATCCAAATCCCCCCAAAACCCAAAACTTTAAGCCCCAAAAAACCCTAACCCATCATCTGTAAAAAAACCCCTAAACCCATAGTACCAAAAAACCCTAAACCCTTAGTACCATAAATCCCCAAACCCTCAACACTAATAACCATAAAATCTCATCCCCAAAAAACTCGAAACCCTTTGTCCTAAAAACCCTAAATAATCAACCCCCCAAAACACTAAACCCTCATCCTTAAAAACCCCAAAACCCATCCTCCACAATAAATATTAAGCCCCAAAAAACTGTAAACCAACAATCCCAGAAGACCCTAAATCCTCATAAAAAACAATATTACCCCAGCCCTAATAAAAACTAAACACCTAGCCCTAAAAAAAATTATCACTCAGCCCCAAAAAACCCAAAACACTCAGCCCCCCAAAAAACACTAAACCCTCATTATAATGAAACCCTAAAATATCAGCCCCAAAAAATGCTAAACTGATAGCCCCAAGAAACCCTAAACAATCAGTCCCAAATTAACCTAGACACTCATCCCTAAAAAACCTAAACCCTCAACTCCCAAAAAACTTATACACTTAATGCTAGGAAACCCTAAACCCTCAGCCCCAAAAAACCATAAACTCTTTTCCCCGAAGAACCCTAAACCCTCAGCCCCGAATAACCCTAAAACCTCATCCCTAAAAATCATAAACCCTCATCCCAAAAAAACCTATACCCCCAGCAACCAAAACCCATAATCCCTCAAACCCAAAAAAACATAACCCCACGAACAAAAAACTCTAAAACATCAATCCTAAAAAATGATAACCCTCATCACTGAAAAACACTAAACCCTACAATTAAAAAACCATAAACCCTCATCCCTAGAAAACCATAAACCCTCATATCCAAATAAACCTAAACCCTCCTCCCTAAACAACTCCAAAATTTCCACCTAAAAGAACCGAAACCCTCACAAAAAAAAACTTTAGAAATCCACTATAAATACCCTAATCCCTTCACCCTAAAAGACCATAAACACTCATCACCAAAAAAACCCTAAACCCTCCTCACCAAAAAACTCTTAACTCATCAGCCCCCAATAATCAATAAACCATTAGCCCTACAAAAGCCAGCACCCTCATCCCCAAAAATCCCTAAACACTCAACCCAAAAATGCGAAAAACCTCAACCCCCCAAAACTATAAACTACCATCCTAAAAATCCTTAAACCCTCCTCCCCAAAAAACTCTAAACCCTTTGACCCAAAAAACCCGAAACATTAATCCCAAAAAACCATAAAACTTCATACCCAAAAAAACCTTAAACACTTATCCCCAAAAATCCCTAAATCCTCAAACTCAATTAACCCTAAAAATCCATAAACCCTTAAACCCAAAAAACCATATCGCTCAGCCTAAAAAATTATAAAGGCTCGTCCCCCAAAAATGCTAAACCATCAGGCCTAGAAAATCCTAAACCCTTAACCTAAGAGAACCATACGCCCTCACCTCAGAAATTCCAAAACCCTTAACCCTAGAAAAACCAAAACCCTAATCTGAGAAAAATTTGAAGCCCTCAACATTGAAAAACCCAAATATCTAATCCCCGAGAAACCCCAACCCCTCATCCCAAAAAAACCCAAATCCCTTAGCACCAAAAAAACTCTAATCCCTAAGCCCTAGAAAACCCCAAACCCTCAGCCCAAAACCCCCGAACCCTAGCCCTAGAAAACCCCAAAACCCTTATCCCTAAAAAATTGTACCCCCAATACCAAAAAAACCCTAAACCCTCATCCCGAAAGAAACCCCAAATCCCAAAAAAAACCCCAAACCATTAGTCCCAAAAAACACAAAACTCTTAGCCCACAAAAACCCAAAAACCCCTTCCCCAAAAAATCCCAAACCCATAGCCCCGAAAACTCAAAACCCTACAACCCAAAAACCCTAAACCCTCAGTCCATAAAATAAAAAAAATGTATCTTTAAGAGACGTAAAACCCTTAGACCTAAAAAACCCTAAACCCTCATCCCCCAAAAAACCTAAACACTCGGCCTATCAAAAACCCACACCCTTAACCCCAAAAAACTCCAAACTCTCAGCCTTAAAAATACCAAATCCCTCAGACCCAAAGAACACTAAACCCTCATCCTCTAAAACCATAAACAATAAACCCCAAAAAAACACAAATCCTTACACCCATAAAACCATAAACCCCCATAACCAAAAACTCCTAAATCTCATCCCCATGAAATCTTAATCCCTAAACCCCCCAAAAAACACTAATCCCTTGACACAAAAAACCCTAAACCCTCAGCACCAAAAAACCCTAAAACTAGAAACCATAAACCCAGAGTCCCAAAAAACCCTAAACCCCCAGTCCCAAAATCTAAATACACTTAGACCCCCAAAACCCAAAACCTGTCTCCTCAAAAACCCTAAACCCTCATCCCCCAAACCCTAAACACTGAACTAAAAAAACCATATCCCCCAAAAACCCTACATCCATAGCCCCAAAAATCCATAAACCCTCAGCCCCAAAAAACCCCCAAACACTTAGTCCCAAAAATCCATAGACACTCATCCCCAAAAAACCATAAACACTCACCCCAAGAAACCCTGAACCCTCATCCCAAGAAAAACCTAAACCCTCAGCCCTAGAAGACCCAATACCCCCATCCCAAGAAAACCCTAAACCCTCATCCCCCAAATTCCCTAAACCCTCACTCCCTAAAAAATATAAACCAGAATCCCCAAAAAACCCTAAACCCTAACCCAAAAAAAACCAAAACCCTTACCACAAAAAACTATAATTCCTCATGCCCAAAAACCATAAAACCTAAACCACAAAAAAAAGATAAACACTCAGTGCCAGAAAACCCTACATCCCAGCCCAATAAAACCCTAAACTCACATCCCAAAAAAACCTTAAAACCTTATCCAAATAAAATCATAAACCCTTAAACCTAGAAACCATAAACCATCAAACAATCTGCATCACTAAAAACCCTTAAACCCTCAGTCCCAAAAAACCCTAAACCCTCAGCTCTATAAAACCCTTAACCATGAGCCCTAGAAAACAGTAAACCATCTTCCCCAAAAAAACCAAAACCATTATCCCTAAGAAACCCTAAACACTCAACCCTAGAAAATCATAAACACTTAGACCCAGAAAACCCTAAACCCATAGCCCTAGAAAATTCTAAACCCTATGCCCCCGAAAACCCAAAATCCTCTACTCCAAAAAACCCAAAATCCTCATCCCCAGAAAACTAGAAACCTTCAACCCCAAAAAACCATAAACCATAAGCCTCTAAAAACCCTAAACCCTTATCCCCAAAAAACACTAAACCCTCATCCCTAGAAAAACCTAAACAGTCAGACCAAAAAAACCATAAAACCACAACCATAGAAATCCCTAATCCATTAACCACATATTCCCTAAGACTTCATCCCCCGAAAACAGAAATCCCTCATCCCAATAAAACCATAAACCCCCTGCCCTAGAAAAACCTAAATCATCAGCCCTCAAAAATCATAAACCCTCATCCCTAGAAAATCATAAACCCTCAGCCCCAAAAAACCGTAATCCCTTGGCCCCAAAAATTCTTAAAACCTCGTCCGTATAATACCCTAAATCTATAGCCCCAAAAAACGCTAAACCCTCAGAACTAGAGATCCCTAAACCATCTGCCCCTGAAAACCCTAAACCATCAGTCCAAGAGTACCATAAACCCTCATCCCTAGAAATCCCTAGACCCTCATCAAAGAAAACCCTTAGCCCTCATCCCTAGTAAACCATAAAACCATAATATCAGGAAAACCTAGACCCTCATCCTTATAAAAATTGAAACCCACAACCCATGAAAACCCTAAACCCACAGCCACATAAAAACCTAATCCTCTATCCTCCCCATAAACCTAAACTTTTGTCCCAAAAAGACAATATAAAATAAGAACCATAACCTCTAAACATTAGCCCTTGTGAAACCTCATCCCCCAGCCCCAAGAAACTCTATAACGTCAGCCCAAAAAAACCCTAAGACCTAATCCCCTGAAACCGTAAACCCTCATCCCTAGAAAACCATAAACCCTAATCTCAAGTTAAACCTAAACCCTCATCCCCCAAAAAAGATAAACCCTCAGGCCCAAAAAATGCCAAACCCTCAACCGCATAAAAATAAGAACCCTCATCCCCAGAAAACCCTAATCCCTTAGCCCTAGAAAATCCAAAACACCCATCCCTAGGAAACCCTAAACCCTCATCCCTAGAAAACCCTAAACCCACAGGCCCATAAAACCCTAAACCACCCGCCCTAGGAAGACCTAAACTCTCATGACCAAAAAATTGTAATCCCTTAGCCCTAGAACATACTACACCCTCAACCAAAAATACTCTAACCCCTCAGCACCAAAAAACACAAAACCCTCATCCCGAGACTACCCTAAAACCATATCCCTTGAAGAACCCTAAACCCTCAGCCCTAAACAACCATAAACCCTGCACCTCATAAAACCATATATCCTCATCCCTAGAAAAAACTACACAAACAACCCTAGAATACCATAATTTTTCATCACCAGAAAACCAGAAAACCACATCCCCAAACCCCAAAACCCTCATCCCTATAAAACCCTAAACCCCTAGCCCTAGAAAACCCTAAAACATGGGCCCATAAAACCCTAAAACAGAATCCTAATAAAACCCTAAACCATCAATCCCTTAAAAACATAAACCCCTTTCACCATAAAATGCAAAAACATAAAACCCAGAAATCCCTAAACCCTCACCCACATAAAACCTTAAACCCTTAGCCCCATAAAACTACAAACTCCCAGCAATAAAAAACCATAAACCCCAATCCCTAGAAAATCCAAAACCCTCATCCCCAACAAACCCTAAACATTCATTCCCCAAAAAATATAAATTCTCGGACCTAGAAAATTCTAAACCCTCATCCTCAAAAAACCCTAAACCCTCAACATGAGAAAACCCTAAACCCTCATCCTCCAAATACCCAAAAACCTCATCCCTAGAAAACACTAAACCCTCAGCTCTAGAAAAACCTAAACCCTTATCTGGAGAGAACCATAAACCGTCAGATCCAGAATATCCAAAACTACCATCCCCTAAAAATCCAAAACACTAAAACCTATAAAATCATAAATGTTCTGCCCTTGAAAACCATAAACCCTCATCCCTAAAAAACCATAAACCCACATCCATATAAAACCCTAAACCAACTACCCTAGAAACAACTAAAACCTCATCCCCCAAAAACCCTATATCCTACACCCTATAAAATCCTAAACCTTTACCAGAGAAAAAGCTAAACCCTTAGCCCTAGAAAACCCTTAACTCTCTGCCCAAAAAAACCCTAAAACCCTTAGCCTAAAAAAACCCTAAACCCCCATCCCCAGAATACCCTATACCCTCTGTCCCAGAGAACCCTAAACTCTTGGCCTCAAAAAACACTAAACACCCATCCCTAGAAAACCCTAAGCCATATGCTGAAGAAAACCCTAAACCCTCATCCCCCAAATTCCCTAAACTCACTACCCTAGAAATTACAAAACCATCTACCTGAAAAAAACCTAACCCCTAAGGCTTATAAAACCTTAAACCCGTATCCCTATAAAACATGAAACCCCCACCCTTAGAAAATCCTAAACACTCACCTCAAAAAGCACTAAAACCTCGTCCCTAGAAAACCCAAAACCCTTATCCCTAGAAAACCTTTAACCATCAATCTTAGAAAACTCAAAACCCTTATCCCCAAATAACCCTAAACCCCCATCCTAGGAAAACACTAAAACTTCATCCCCAACAAACCATAATAATTCATACCCACAAAAACCTAGACCCTCACCCCAAAAAATCCAAAACTTCAAGCCCCAGAAAACACGAATCCCATTTTCCTACAAATCCCTACACCGTGATCGATAAAAAACCCTAAAGGCCCATCCTTATAAAATACTAAACCACAATCCCTAGAAAAACCTAAACCCCAGCCCCATAAAATCATAAATCCCCAGACCTAGAAATTATTAAACACCTAGCCCTTGAATTCCCCAAACCTCATCCATAGAAACCCTAAACCTTTATCCCTAAAATAGATTAAAATCCCATCCCCTAAAAACCTTAAACACCATCCTCTAAAATCCCTAAAACCCAGTCCCAGAAAACCCTAAACCCTGAGTTTCAGAAAACCCTAAACCCCCTACCCTAAAATACCCTAAAACCCCATCCCCATAAAACCCTAAACCACATCCCCATAAAACCCAAAAAACCAATCCTAGAAAACCCTAAACTCTCATCCTTATAAAACCATAATCCATATGCACTTGAAAACCCGAAACCCCTAAACCTAAAATAAACAGTCAGGCACAGGAAACACTAAACCCTCAACCCTAGGAATCCCTAAACCCCTAGCCCCATAAAACATTAAACACTCATCCCCAGAAAACTCTAAACCCACACCCCCCAGAATACCTAAACCCCCTATCGTAGAATCTCCAAACCATAGAACATAAAAAATAAAAAAACATTAATCCCTATAAAACCCTTAATCCTTAGCCCAAGAAAACCATAAATCCTCATCCCTATAAAAACCAAAACCATCATCCCCAGAAAATGCTAAACACTAAACCCTTATCCCCATAAAACGCTAAACCCTCATCCCAAAAAACCCTAAATCCTCAGAACTATAAAAACCTAATCCCCCAGTACTAGAAAAATACTAAACGCTCATCCCTAGAATACCCTAAACCCTCGACCCCATAAAAAACAAAACCATCTTCCCTAGAAAACCCTTAACCCTTAACCCTCATCCCTAGAAAACCCAAAACACTCTTCCCAAGAAAAATCTAAACTCTCAACCCTAGAAATACCTTAATCCCTGGTCTTAAAAAACCCTAAACCCTAATCCCTTGAAAACCCTAAACCATCATCCCAAGAAAACAACATACCCTCAGCCACATAAAACCCTAAACCCTCAACCCAAGAAAATAGTAAACACTCATCCCAAAAAAAACCAAACCCTTAGCCCCAAAAACCCCAAAACCTTCAGCCGCAAAAAAAACCTTAAACCCCTAGCCCTAGAAAACCATAAATTCTCATCCCCCAAAAAATTTAAATCCTTAGTGTGAAAAACCATACACCCTATTCCCCAAAATACTATAAACCAATAGTCACAAAAAAATCTTAAACTCTCAATCCCAAAAAAACCCTAAACCCTCATCCCCACAAAAAACATAACCCTGAACCATAGAAAACCCTAAGACATTAGCCCCATAATAGAAAAAACCCTCAACCCCACAAAACCCAAAACCCCCATCCCTAGAAAAACCAAAACCCTTATCCCTAGAAATACCCAAAACCCTCATCCCTAGAAATCCCTAATCTCTCAGCCTCAGAAAACACTAAATTACTAGCCCTAGAAAACCCCAAATGCCCATCCATAGAAAACCCGACACCCAAACCCACAAAGACCTTAAAACCACAACAAAAACACCGTAAACCTTCATTCCTAGAAACCCTAAACCCATGGCCCAAGAAATCCCTAAACCCCCATCCCTTGAAAAACCTAAACCGCTAGAACTAGAAAATCCTAATCCCTCAAACCTCGAAAACCCTAAACCCTCAGCCCTAGAAACCCCTAAACACTCCACCTTAGAAAACCTAAACCCTTATCCCTAGAAAACCCTAAACACACTGCTCTAGAAAACAATAAACCACCAGCCCCACAAAACACTAGACACATATCACCAGAAAACCCTACACCCAAAGCCCCAAAAAAACTGGAAACCATTAGACCCACAAAACCTTAAACCCTCATCCACATAAAACACTAAACCAATAGACCCAAAAAACCCTAAAACCTCAGCCTAATAACCCTAAATCCTCATCCCCAAAAAATTATGATCCCTCTAATCCAAAAAACTCTACACCCTCATCCCCAAAAAACCCTTAATCCTCATGCCCAAAAAATCCTAAACAATCATTTCCAAAAAAAATAATCCCAATATCCAAAAAACCCTAAAGTTTCAGTCCCAAAAAATTGAATACCCACAGCCCAAAACAACCCTAAACCCTCAGTCTAAAAAACCATAAACTTTCAGCCTTAAAAAACCCTAAACCCTGATACCCGTAAAACCCTAAAACCTCATGCACCAAAAACCCAAAATAGTCATTCCAAAACAATCCTAAATCCTCATCCCGAAAAAACCCTAAACACTATGTCCAAAAAATCCTAAACCCTCAACTCTAAAAAATAAAAAACCCTCATTGCTAAAAAAATTCTCAACACTCAAGCCCAAAAATCCCTAAACCCTATGAAATAAGAAAAATGTAAACCCTCATCCATAAAAACCCTAAACCATCATCCACGAAAAACAATAAACCCTTAGTCCCAAAAAATACTAAACCCCTAGCCCCAAAAATTCTGAAACCTTCAAACCCAAAAAACCATGAACCCCCATCCCCAAAAAATCCTAAAAAATCTCCAAAAAAACACTAAAACCACAAAACCAAATAACCCAAAACCCTTAGCACCAAAAAATCCTAAACCCACGTCCTTAATAAACCCTGAACCCTATTCCCCAAAATATACTCAACCCTCTTCCCCCAAAAAATAGAAACCATCATCCACATAAAACCTTAAACTGTTAACCCAAAAAAACCCTAATGAATCAGCCTAAGAAATCCCTAAACCATCATCCTTACACAATTTCTGAACACACAATCCTAAAAAACCCTAAAACCTCAGCCCTAGAAATCCCTAAACCCTCATCCCTAGAAAAACCTTAACCCTTAGCCCTAGAAAACCGTAAACCATAACCCTTATATATCTCTAAACCCTCAAAACCAAAACCATAAACCCCAATCCCTAAAAAATGGACCCAAAAAACCAAAATACATATCCATAAAAACCCTAATCCTTAATCACTTAGCCCACAAATCCATAAACTCGTAGCCTAATAAAACCCAAACCACCCTCTCTAGAAAACCATAAACCCTTATCCCCATAAAAACATAAACCCTTAGCCCCAAAAAATACTAAACACTCATCCCAAAAAACCTGAAAACCCTCAACCCAAAAAACCCTAAACCCTCAGCCCAAAAAAACCTAAACCATCATCCCCCAAAAACACTAAAAACCCTTCCAAAAAACCCCTAAGCCATCATCCTAAAAAACCACTAAAACCTTATCTCAAAAACACATAAACCCTCATCCCCAAAACCCCAAAACCCTAATCCCCAGAAAATACCTAAACACTCAGCCCCCCAAACACCTAAACACTTTTCCACAAAACCCCTAAACTCTTATCCCTAAAAAATGCTAAACCCCATCCCCAAAACCCCCCAAAACACTCATCCCCAAGAAACCCTAAACCCTCTATCTCAAAAAACCTTAAACCCTCAGACCCACAAATCCCTAAACCCCATACCTAACAAATCCCTAAACCCTAAACCCCAAAAAACCCTAAAACCTTAGCTCCACAAAACCCTAAAACCTCAGCACCATAATAACCAAAAACATCATCCCCATAAAACCCTAAACCCTCATCCCCTAAAAATCCAAAACCCTCAACCCTAGAAAACCCTAAAACCTCAGATCTAGAAAACCCTAAACGATCCACCATAGGAAAAACTAAACCTCAAATCATAGAAAACCCTAAAAACTCATCCATAAACGACCATAAAACCACATCCCTTGAAAAAACTTAAACCCTCAACCCCCAAAACTCCTTAAACACTGAACACCATAATACCCTAAAGCCAAGACTCGAAAAACCCTAAAGCCACATCCCTAAAAAACCCTAAAACCCCATCCTAGTAAAACCATAGACACACAGACCTAGAAAACCTAAAACCCTCACCCTAGAAATCACTGAACCCTCAGACCTCAGACCCCCTAAAACCTCATCCAAAAAAAAACCCTAAGCCATTATCATTAGAAATCCATATACCTTAGCCCCAGAATAACCTAAACCCCAATCCAAAAAAACCAATAAACCCTAAGAACCTGAAAAGTTAAATCTTAATCCCCAAAAACAAATAACCCTATGACCCAACAAACAAGTACCAATAATCCCTAAAAATCACTATATTCTCACCCTTTAATACCCCTAAACTCTTAGCCTAAAAAATCAATAAACCCTAAGCCAAAACATATTGTAAACCCTCATTCCCAAAACCCCCAGCTCTTGAAACCCCTAAACCCCTAAACCCAAAAAACCCTAAACATTCATCCTCATAAAACCCTAAACCCTAAACTCCAGAAAAAACTACACCTTCATCCCTACATATTTTTACATCCTCAAACTTAGAAAACCCCAAACCCTTAGCCATAGAAAACACTAAAACCTCCACCCTAGAAAACCATAAACCCTTAGCCCTAGAAAACCATAAATACTCATCCCCAAAAAACCCATACCTTCATCCCTCTAAAACCCTAAACCTTCATCACCAGAAATCCCTAAACTATCATCCCTATAAAAATCAAAACCCTCAGCCTATAAAACAATAAACCCTCAGTCTCAGAAATCCCAAAACCCTCATACCTAGAAAACCGTAAACCCTCTACCCCAAAAAACCATAAATCCTCAGTAGCATAAAACCATAAAGCCTTATCACAAAAAAACCAAAAACACTTATCCCCCAAAAACCCTAAATCCAGACACATATAAAAACTTGAACCCTCAGCCCAAGAAAACCCTAAACCATCAGCCCTAGAATCCCTAAACCCTCATCCCAAGAAAACCCTAAACCTTTATCCCCACAAAATGATAATACATTATCCCAAGAAACCCTAAACCCTCACCCATAGAACATACTAAACCCTTATCCCTAGAAAACACTAAACCCTCATCCCCAAATAACCCGAAACCATCAAACCAAGAGAACCCTAATTCTTCAGCCCTAAAAAACACTAAAATGAAATCCCCAGAAAACCCTAAACCCCTAGCCCCATTAATCACTAAAACATCATCCCATGAAGACCCTACAACCTAATGACTAACCCTCATCCCTATAAAACCATAATCCCTCATCCCTAGAAAACTCTAAACCATCATCCCCAAAAAACCCTAAACACCCACCCCTACCAAACACTAAACCCTCATCCCTAGGAAAATATACACTATCATCCTCAAAATTCACTAAACCCTCATCCCTAGAAAAATCTAAACCTTGATCCCTATAAAACCCTAAAACCCCAGACCAAGAAAAACCAAAACCATCAGTCCTAGAAATCCCTAAACCCTTAGCCCCAAAAAACCTTAAGCCCTCATCACGTGAACAACCTAAATCCTAAGCCTCAGAAAACCCAAAACCCCCATCCATTGAAATCCCTAAACCCTAAAACCTTGAAAAAAATAAATCATCAGACCAAGAAAAATCTAAACACTCATCCTAAAAAAAACCATAAAGCCTCATCCATAACAAAACCATAAATTATATACCCTAGAAAATCCTAAACCCTTAGCCAAGAAAACTCTAGACCATCAGCCCCCCAAAACCCTTAACCATCATCCCCATAAAATCCTAAACCCTCATCCCCATAAAATCTTAAACCCGCATCCCCATAATACCCTAAACCCTCATCCCCCCAAAACTAAACCCTTATCCCTAGAAAACCATGAACCCTTAGCCCTATAAAACCATAAACCATCATCCCTATACAATACTAAACCCTTATCACCAAAAAACCCTTACCCTTACCCTAGAAAACCCTAAACCATCAGCCCTAGAAAATCCTAGACCATCATCCCAAGAAAACCCTAAACTATCTTTCCAAAAATCCCAAAACCCTCATCCCCTAAATCCTTAAACCATCATCACTAGGAACCCTAAACCCGCAGCCCCATAACACGCTAAAACCTCAACCCTACAAAACCATAAAACCTTAGACCTATAAAACCTGAAAACCTTATCCCTCAAAAACTTGAAATCCTAAGACCAAAAAATTTGAAACAATTAGTTCCAAAAAACTAGAAACTCTCAGCCCCAAAAATCCAAAAAACATCATTACAAAACAAAACCCAACCCTAGAGAACCTGAAACACTCAAAACAAAAATACCTGAAACCCTCATCTAAAAAAGACATGAAACCATTATCCCCTAAAAACCAAAAACCCTCATCCCTAAAAAACCAAAAACCCTTATCCCCCAAAAAATGAGACCCTTAGCCCCCAAAAACCAGAAACTCTAATCCCCAAAAAACCCAAAACCCTCAGTAACAAAAAACCAAACCCTCAGCCACAAAAAACCCCAAACCATTAGTCAAAAAAACCCTAAAACTCCAAAACCTAAAAATTCCCAAACCAACATCCCTAAAAAACCCCAAACCCTCATCCTCAAAAAACACCAAACACTTTTCCCCAAAATTCCCCAAACACCTAGACCCAAAAAACAAAAAACCCTCAATAATAAAATAACCCCAAACAATAAGCCATAAATGAACCCGAACCCTAAGCCCCAAAAAATCCCAAACCCTCAACCCCAAAAAACACGAAACCCTAAGACCCTAAAAAACCCGAAACCCTCACCCAAAAAACGCTAAACACTCATCACCAAAAAAAATTTAATCCCTTATCCTCCCCCCCCCCCAAAACAGTAAAATCTCAACACTAAAAAAATTTAATCCCTCATCCCCAAAAATCCTTAAATCCTCATCCCAAAATAATTGTAAACCCTCATCCCCAAAATAGCCTAAATCCTCATCCCCAAAAAACCCCAATAACCGTCATCCCCCAAAACATATAAACCCATATCCCTAATAATACCTAAGCACTTATCCCCCATAAACCTTAAACCCTCAACCCCAAAAAACCATAATCCTATAGATCCACAAAACCATAAACCATCTTTCAAAAAAAAACCCTCAGCCCCAAAAAACCGCAAACCCTAAACCCTCCAAAACACTAAACACTTATCCCTAAAAAATCATAAACCCTCATCCCCCTATACCCTAAACACTATCCCAAAAAAACCATAAGCCCTAAGTCCCAAAAAATAGAAATCATTCATCCCCCCAAAACCCTAAACCCTTAGTATCAAAAAACTCTTACCCCATATCCCCAAAAAACTCTAAACCATCCACTATAAAAAAATACTAAACCATCAGACCCAAAAAACCCCAAACCATTGGCCCTAAAAAACCCTAAACCCTTGTCCTTGAAAATCTCCAAAACCTCAACCTACAAGAACTCTAAACGCTCCCCCAAAACAACCTAGACCCTCATCCCCAAAAAACCCTAAGCCCTATACTAAAAAAAACCCTAAACCATTAGCCCCAAAAAACACTAATCTATCATCTTAAAAAAATTGTTAACCCTCAACCAACAAAAACCCTAAAACCTCAGACCCAAAAAATCATAATCCATCAACCCTAAACAACCCTAAACCCTTGGCCCTAAAATACCTTAAAACCTTAGCCTAAGAAAACCCTAAATAGTCAGACCCAAAAAACCATAAACCCACAGCCATAGAAATCCCTAAGCCATCAACCACAGAAAACCCTAAGACATCAGCCCCTGAGAACACTAATCTCTCATCCCAATAAAACCATAAACCCCCAGCCTTAGAAAAACCTAAATCCTCAGCCCTAAAAAATCATTCACCCTCATCCCTAGAAAATCGTAAACCCTTAGCCCCAAAAAACCCTAATTCCTCAGCCCCAAAGATTCTTAAACCCTCATTCCTATAATACCCTAAAGCCATAGCCCCAAAAAACGCTAAACCCGCAGCACTAGAAAACCCTAAACCAACTGCCCCTTATAACCCTAAACCATCAGACCTAGAGTACCATAAACCCTCATCCATATAAATCCTTATACCCTCATCAAAGAAAACCCTTAGCAATCATCCTTAGTAAACCATAAAACCAAAATATCAGGAAAACCTAGACCCTCATCCCTAGAAAAATTGAAACCCACAACCCAAGAAAACCCTAAACCCACAGCCACATAAAAACCTAACCCTCTATCCTCCCCAAAACCCTAAACTTTAATCCATAAAAGACACTATAAACTAAGAACCATAACCTCTAAACATTAGCCCTAGTAAAACCTCACCCCCCAGCCCTAAGAAACTCTATAACGTCAGCCAAAAAAAACCCTAAGACCTAAGACCTTGAAACCGTAAACCCTCATCCCCAAAAAAACATAAACCCTAATCTCAAGATAACCCTAAACCCTCATCCCCAAAAAAAGATAAACCCTCAGGCCCAAAAAACGCCAAACCCTCAACCCCATAAAAAAATGAACCCTCATCCCCAGAAAATCCTAATCCCTCATCCCTAGAAAATCCAAAACAACCATCTCTAGAAAACCCTAAACCCTCATCCCCAGAAAACCCTAAACCCACACGCCCATAAAACTCTAAACCACCTACCCTAGGAAGACCTAAACTCTCATGACAAAAAAAATTGTAATCCCTTAGCCCTAGAAAATACTACACCCTCAACCCAAAAATACCCTAACCCCTCAGCACAAAAAAACAAAAAACCCTCATCCCTAGAATACCCTAAAACCCAATCCCTCGAAGAACCCTAAACCCTCATCCCTAGACAACCATAAACCCTCCACCTCATAAAACCATATACCCTCATCCCTAGAAAAAACTACACAGCCAACCCTAGAATACCCTAATTCTTCATCACCAGAAAACCCTAAACCCACATCCCCAAACCCCAAAACCCGAATCCCTAGAAATCCCTAAACCCCAAGCCCTAGAAAAGCATAAACCTTGGGCCCATATAACCATAAAACATAATCCTAATAAAACCCTAAACCATCAATCCCTTAAAAACCTAAACCCCGTTCCCCATAAAATTCAAAAACATAAAACCCAGAAATCCATAAACCCTCACCCTCATAAAACCTTAAACCCTTAGCCCCATAAAACTCCAAACCCACAACAATAAAAAATAATAAACCCCAATCCCTAGATAAGCCTAAACCCTCATCCCCAACAAACCCTGAACACTCATTCCCAAAGAAATATAAATTATCAGACATAGAAAATGCTAAACTCTCATCCTCAAAAAATCCTAAACCCTCAATATGAAAAAACCCTAAACCCTCATCCTCCAAATACCCAAAAACTTAATCCCTAGAAAACACTAAACCCTCATCTCTAGAAAAACTAAAACCCTCATCTTGAGAGAACCATAAACCATAAGTCCCAGAATATCCAAAACTTTCATCCCCTAAAAACCATAAACACTCAAACCTATAAAATCATAAATGTTCTTCCCTTGAAAACCCTAAACCCTCATCCCTAAAAAACCATAAACCCACATCCCTATAAAACCCTAAACCAACTACCCAAGAAATCACTTAAACCTCGGCCCCCCAAAACCCTATATCCTACAACCAAGAAAAACCTAAACCTTTACCCGAGAAAAACTTAAACCCTTAGCCTGAGAAAACCCTTAACTCTATGCCCGAAAAAACCCTAAAACCCTTAGCCTCAAAAAACCCTAAACCCCCAGCCCCAGACTACCCTATACCCTCAGTCCTAGAGAATCCTAAACTCTTGGCCTCAAAAAACTCTAAACACACATTCCTAGAAAACCCTAAAACCAATGATGAAGAAAACCCTAAACCCTCATCCCCCAAGTAACCTAAACTCACTACACTAGAAATTACTAAACCATCTACCCAAAAAATACCTAACCCCTCAGGACTATAAAACCCTAAACCCTCATCCTTATAATACCTGAAACCCCCACCCTTAGAAAATCCTAAACACTCACCTCTGAATGTACTAAAACCTAATCCCTAGAAAACCCAAAACCCTTATCCCTAGAAAACCTTTAACCATCAATCTTAGAAAACTCAAAAACCATTATCCCCAAATAACCCTAAACCCCCAGCCAAGGAAAACACTAAAAATTCATCCCAAACAAACCATAATAATTCATACCCACAAAAACCGAGACCCTCACCCCAAAAAATCATAAACTTCAAGCCCCAGAAAACCCTAAGCCCATTTTCCTAAAAATCCATACACCATGATCGATAAAAATACCTAAAGACCCATCCTTAGAAAATCCTAAACCACAATCCCCAGAAAAACCTAAACCCCAACCCCAGAAAATCATAAATCCCCAGACCTAAAAAATATTAACCACCTATCCCTTGAATTCCCTAAACCTCAGAAATAGAAACCCTAAACCTTTATCCCTAAAATAGATTAAAATCTCTTCCCCTAAAAACCCTAAACCCCATCCTCTGAAATCCATAAACCTCAATCCCAAAAAACCATAAACCCTGAGTTTTAGAAAACCCTAAAACCCTACCCTAAAATACCCTAAAACCCCATCCCCATAAAACCCTAAACCACATCCCCATAATACCCAAAAAACAAATCCTAGAAAACCCTAAACCCTCATCCCCAGAAAACCATAAGCCATATGCACTGGAAAACCCAAAACCCCAAAACCTCAAATAAACTAAACTCCCACCACAAGTAAACCATAATCCCCGATCCATATAAATACCTAAACAGTCAGGAACAAGAAACACTAAACCCTCAACCCTAGGAAACCCTAAACCCCTAGCCCCAGAAAATATTAAACACTCATCCCCAGAAAAATCTAAACCCACACCCCCCAAAAAACCTAAACCCCCTATTGTAGAATCTCCAAACCATAGAACATAAAAAATAAAAAAACATTCATCCCTAGAAAACCCTTAATCCTTAGCCCAAGAAAACCATAAATCATCATCCCTAATAAAACCTAAACCATCATCCCCATAAAATGCTAAACCCTAAATCCTTAGCCCCATAAAACTCTAAACCCTCATCCTAAATAACCCTAAATCCTCAGCACTATAAAACCCTAAATCCTCAGTACTAGAAAAATACTAAACCCTCATACCTAGAATACCCTAAACCCTTGACCCCATAAAAACCAAAAACCTCTTCCCTAGAAAACCCTTAACCCTCATCCATAGAAAACCCTAAACACTCTACCCATGAAAACCCTAAACTCTTAACCCTATAAATCCCTTAATCCCTAGTCTTAAAAAACCCTAAATCCTAATACCTTGACAACCCTAAACCATAATCCCAAGAAAACAACATACCCTCAGCCACATAAGACCCTAAACCCTTAGACCTAGAAAACAGTAAACACTCATCCCAAAAAACACCAAACCCTTAGCCCCAAAAAACCCAAAAGCTTCAGCCATAAAAAAAACCTTAAACCCCTAGACCAAGAAAACCATAAATTCTCATCCCCAAAAAATTTAAATCCTCAATTTGAAAAACCATACACCCTCTTCCCCAAAATACTCTGAACCAGTAGTCAAAAAAAATCATAAACTCTGAATTCCGAAAAAAACCCTAAACCCTCATCCCCACAAAAAACCTAACCCTGAACCATAGAAAACCCTAAGACCTTAGCTCCATAATAGAAAAAACACTCAAACCACTAAAACCCAAAACCCCCATCCCTAGAAAAACCAAAACCCTTATCCCTAGAAAACCCAAAACCCTCATCCCTAGAAATCCCTAATCTCTTAGCCCCAGAAAACACTAAATTCCCAGCCCTAGAAAACCCCAAACGCCAATCCATAAGAAACCCAGGACCCAAACCCACAAAGACCCTAAAAACCCAACAAAAAAACTCTAAACCCTCATCCCTAGAAACCCTAAACCCATGGCCCAAGAAATCCCTAAACCCCCATCCCTCGAAAAACCTAAACCGATAGAACTAGAAAATCCTAATATCTCAAACCTCGAAAACCCTAAACCCTCAGTCCTAGAAACCCCTAAACACTACACCTTAGAAAACCTAAACCCTTAGCCCTAGAAAACCCTAAACACACTGCTCTAGAAAACCCTAAACCACCAGCCCCACAAAACACTAGACACAAATCACCAGAAAACACTACACCCAAAGCCCCAAATAAACTAGAAACCCTTAGACCCACCAAACCCTAAACCCTCATCCCCATAAAAAACTAAACCCATAGAACAAAAAACTATAGAACCTCCGGATAAAAACTCTAAACCCTCATCCCCAAAAAATTATGATCCCTCTAATCTAAAAAAGCTCTGCACCCTCATCCCCAAAAAACCCTTAATCCTCATGCCCAATAAATCCAAAACACTCATTTCCAAAAAATAATCCCAATACCCATAAAAAACACTATACCCCAAAAAACCCTAAAGTTTCTGTCCCAGAAAACTGAATACCCACAGCCCAAAAAAACCCTAAACCCTCAGTCCTAAGAAACTATAAACTCTCAGCCCTAAAAAACCCTAATCCCTAATACCCATAACACCCTAAAACCTTATACCCCCAAAACCCAAAATAGTCATTCCCAAAAAACCCTAAACCCTAATAACTAAAAAACCCTAAATACTATGTCCACAAAATCCTAAACCCTCAACTCTAAAAAAAATACAAAACCCTCATTCCCAAAAAAATTATAAACACTCAGGCCCAAAAATCTCTAAACCCTAAGAAATAAGAAATATTAAACCCTCATCCATAAAAAACCTAAACCATCATCCACGAAAAAAATAAACCCCTAGTCCCAAAAAATACTAAAACCTTAGCCCCAAAAATTCTGAAACCTTCAGACCCAAAAAAACCATGAACCCCCAGCACCAAAAAACACAAAACAATATTAAAAAAACACTAAACCCTCAAAACCAAATAACCCAAAACCCTTAACCCAAAAAAATCCTAAAACTACATCCCTAATAAACCCTGAACCCTATTTCCTAAAAAATACTCAACCCTATTCCCCAAAAATACCCAAACCATCATCCACATAAAACTTTAAACCCCTAACCCAAAAAACCCTAAAGCCTCATCCTAAGAAATACCTAAACCATCGTCCCCAACAACTGCTAAACACACAATCCTAAAAAACCCTAAAACCTCAGTCCTAGAAATCCCTAAACCCTAATCCCTAGAAAAACTTTAACCCTTAGCCCTATAAAACCCTAAACCATAACCCTTATATATCTCTAAACCCTAAACCCCAAAACCCAAAACCCCAATCCCTAAAAAATGGCCCCAAAAAACAAAAATAATTATCCATAAAAAACCCTAATCCTTAATCCCTTAGCCCACAAATCCATAAACTCATAACCTAATAAAACCCAAACCACCCTCTATAGAAAATCATAAACCCTAATCCCCATAAAAACATAAATCCTTAGCCCCAAAAAATACTAAACACTCATCCCACAAAACCTGAAAACCCTCAACCCAAAAAACCCTAAAACCTCAGCCCAAAAAAACCTAAACCATCATCCCCAAAAAACCCAAAAACCCCTTCCAAAAAACCTCTAAACCCTCATCCTAAAAAACCATTAAAACCTCATCCCAAAAACATGTAAACCCTCATCCCCAAAACCCCAAAACCCTAAACCCCATAAAAGACCTAAACACTCAGCCCCCAAAACCCCTAAACACTTTTCCAAAAAACCCCTAAACTCTTAGCCCTAAAAAACCCTAAACCCCATCCCCAAAACCCCCAAAACCATCATCCCCAAGAAACCCTAAACCCTATATCCCAAAAAACATTAAACCCTCAGACCCAAAAATCTCTAAACCCTCTACCTAACAAATACCTAAACCCTAAACCCCAAATAAACCCTAAAACCTTAGCTCCACAAAACCCTAAACCCTCAGCACCACAATAACCAAAAACATCATCCCCATAAAACCCTAAACCCTCAACCCCTAAAAATCCAAACCCTCAACCCTAGAAAACCCTAAAACCTCAGAGCTAGAAAACCCTCAATGGTCTACCCTAGGAAAAACCAAACCTCAAATAATAGAAAAACCTAAAAACTCATCCCTAAACGTCCATAAAACCAGATCCCTAGAAAAAAATTAAACCCTCAACCCCCAAAACCCCTTAAACACTTAACACCATAATACCCTAAACCCAAGACTCGAAAAACCCTAAATCCACATCCCTACAAAACCCTAAACCCTCATCCTAGGAAAACAATAGACACATAGACCTAGAAAACCTAAAACCCTCAGCCTAAGAAATCACTGAACCCTCAGACCTAGAACCCCCTAAAACCTCATCCAAAAAACCCCTAAACCATTATCAATAGGAAACCCTAAACCCTTAGCCCCGAAATAACCTAAACCCCAATCCACAAAAAACTATAAACCCTAAGCACCTGAAAATTTAAATCTTAATCCCCAAAAAAAATAACCCTATGACCCAAAAAACAAGTACCAGTCATCCCTAAAAACCACTATATTCTCACCCTTTAATACCCCTAAACTCTCAGCCCAAAAAATCCATAAACCCTAAGCCAAAAAATATTGTAAACCCTAATTCCCAAAACCCCCAACTCTAGAAACCCCTAAACCCTTAAACCAAAAAAACCCTAAACATTCATCCTCATAAAACCCTAAAACATAAAACCCAGAAAACCCTACAACCTAATCCCCACTTATTTATACATCCTCAGCCTTAGAAACTCATAAAAAATTTTCCCCAGAAACCCCTAAACCCTCAACCCCAGAAAACCCTAAGCACTCATCCCCAGATTTCCCTAAACCATTATCCTCGAAAAAACTTCAACCCTCATGCCTTGGAAACTCAAAACCCTCATCCCCAAAAACCATAAGTGCTCATCCCCATGAAAACCTACGACCTAAGCCCTTGAAAACTCTAAAAACATAACCACAGGAAACCCTAAACCCTCAGCGCCAAGAAACGCTGAAAACTCTTCCACATGAAACCCTAAAACCTCATCCCCAGAAAAACATAAACACCCATCCCTATTAAACACTAGTAACTCGGCCCAAGGAATCCCTAATTCCATGTCCAGAGAGAACCTTAAAACCTCATCCCTAGGAAAACCTAAATCGTTATCCCTAAAAAACCGTAATCCCTCCGCCCCACGAAACCCTAAACCCACATCCCAAAGAAACACAAAACCCTTAGCCCCAAAAAACAAAAAACCCTCAACCCTAGCGAAACCTAAACCCTTAGCCCTAGAAAACCCTGAACCCTTATCCCTAGTAAACCCTAAACCCTCAATTCCACAAAACCCAAAACCCTCATCCCCAGAAAACCCTAAACCATCATCCCCATAAAACCCTAAACCATCAGCCCTAGAAAAACCTAAACCCTAAGACATATATAAACCCAAACCCATAGCCCCAGAAAACCCTAAACAATCAGGCCAATAAAAAAACCTCTACCCCATAAATCCCTAAACAATCATCCCCCCAAAACCATAAACCCTAAGTCCAAAAAAAAAACGTAGCCCTCAATCCAAGAGAACCCTAAACCCTTATCCCTTGAAAACCCTAAACCCTCATCCCTAGACACCGTAAACTGCCATCCATAAAAAACACTAAACCCACATCCCTGAAAAGAACTAAACCCTCAAACATGGAAACCCATAATCCCTCAACTGTAGAAAACCCTAAAACCTCATCCAGAAAACCCTAAATTCTCATCCCCAGAAAACCCTAAACCCTTAGCCCCCAAAAACCTAAACCTTCTTCTGATGAAAACCCTAAACCCTTAGCCCCAAAAAACATTAAAATCTATTGCCCAAAAAACCATAATCCCTAATCCTCATAAAACCCTAATGAAACATCATCAGAAAACACTAAACCAAAAGTCTCAATTAACTTTAAACCCTCAGACCTACAAAACACTAACCCCTCTTCCCCAAAATAGTCAAAAACCTCATCCCCAGAAAACCATAATATTGAATCCCCATAAAACCCAAAACCCTCATCCCCAGAAAACCCAAAACCCTATAACCTAGAAAATCATAATCCACATCCATAGAATACACAGAACTCTCAGCCCTAGAAAACCCTACCCCCTAAGCCTGAGAAAACTCTAAAACCCCAGCCCCAAAAATCACGAAACCCTTATACTTAAAAAACTTTAAAACTCATAATAAAAAACCCTAAATCCTAATCTCCAATAAATAATCAACCCTCATCCCCAAAATAACCCTCAACCCACTTCCAAAAAACCGTCAACCCTTAGCCCCATAGTCCCTCAACCCTCGACCCCAAAAAACACTAAATCCACCACCCCCAAAAAACCCTCAACCCTCATCCTCAAACAAGACTAAACCCTTAGAACCAATAGACCCAAAACCCTCAGACCCAAAATTCCCTTAACCCTCATCTTAAAAGTACCCTAAACCCTTAGCCCCAAAATAACTAAAAACCATCACTCCCATAAAACCCTAAATCCTCATCCCATGAAAACCCTATAATCTTATCCCAACAAAACCCAAAACCCTCATCCCCACAAAACCAAAAATAATCATCACCATAAAACCATAAACCCCAATCCCCCAAAACCTTAAATACTCAAACCCATAAACCCAAAACCCTCATCCAAAGATAAATCTAAACTGTCAGATTGAGAAACTCCGAAACCCCCAGCTATAGAATACCCTAAACTTTCAACCACAGAAAACCCAAAACACTTAGCCCCATAAAACCCTAAACTCTCATACCTAGAAAACCCTATACCATAGTCCCTACAAAATTATAAACCCTTATCCCTAGAAAACCCTAAACCCTCATCCCCAGAAAACCCTAAAAAATCATCCCCTGAAAACCCTAATCCCCCATCCTAAGAAAACCTGAATCCCTCATCCATAAAAAAACCTAAACCCTCTACCCTAGGAAAACATAAACCCTCACCTAAAGAAAACTCTAAAGCCTAATCCGTAGAAAATCCTACCACCTTATCCCCATAAAACCCTAAACACTAATCCCCATAATTCCCAAAAACCAAATTCTTAGAAAACTGTAAACCCACCACCCTAAAAAACCCTGAACCCCCATCCCTAGAAGACCCAAAACCCCAAGCACTAGAAAACCCTAAAACCACATCCCTAGAAAACCCTAAACCCTCAACCCTATAAAATCATAAAATCTTATCCAAAGAAAAATATAAACCCACATCCCTAGAAAACCCTAGACCCCCAGCCCCAAAATATCCTAAACCCTAATCCTTATGAAACCCTGAAACATCAGCCCTAGAAATCCCCAAATACTTTTAATTGGAAAACACTACACACTCAGCCCCATAAAAACCAAAACACTAAACCCTAGAAATACCTAAACCCTTAGCCCTAGAAAACCATAAACCCTCATTCCTAAAAAACCCGATACCCTCATCCCTAGAAAACCATAAACCCTCATTCGTAGAAAACACTAAACCCTTAAATATACAAAACACTAAACCATCAACCTATGAAAACCCTAATACCTCATCCCCACAAATCAATAAACCCTCACCCCCAAGAAACCCTAAACCCTTAACCCAAGAAAAACCTAAACTGTCATCCCCAAAAAACCATAAACCCTCAGATGCTAAAAACTGTATACCCTCATCCCCAAAAAACCCTAAGCCCTTAGCCTCAAGATTCCCAAAACCCTCATCCCCAAAAACACTAAACCCTCATCCCTAGAAAACCCAAAACCCTTATCCCTAGAAAAATGTAAACCCTCATCTGAGGAAAACCAAAAACCATCATCCTTAAAAAAATCCTAAACCATGAGCCCCTGAAGACCCTAAATTACCATCCCCATTAAAACCTAAACAATCCTCATACCATGAAAACTCTATACCCTTGGACAGAAAAATATCTAATCTCTAATCCCAAGAAAACTCTGAATGCCTAGTACTAGAAAAACCTATACCCTAAGCCCAAGAAAAACCTAAACACTTAGCCCAAGAAATCCCTAAACCCTCATTTATAGAAAACCCTACACACTTAGATCCATAAAACCATAAACCATCATCCCAAGAAAATCCTAAACCCTCACCGACAAAAAACCCTAATCCTTCATCCAGAAAAAACCTTAAAACATCAACCCCAAAACCCCAAAACCCCCACCCATAGGAATCCCTAAACACTCATCCTGAAAAAGCACTAAATTCTCATCCCCCAAAAAATCCCAAAACCTCAGCCACAAAAAACCCTAAACCTATGTTCTAGAAAACCCTAAGAACTCATCTCCAAAAAACTCTAAACCCTCATCCATAGAAAATGTAAAACCTCAGACCTGGAAAAACCCAATACATCATCCCCAGAAAAACCATAAACCCTTCTCCATAGAAAACAAAAAAATCGTTATCCCTTGAAAATTGAAAAACCTATCCCCTGAAAACGTTAAACCCAAACCCCTAAAAACCCTAAACAGCCATCCACTGAAAAGGCTAAACCCCCAACACCTAAAAAAACCTAAACCTATAGCCCCTGAAAACCCTATAACATTTTCCCAGAAATCTATAAAAGCACATCCCTAGAAAACCGTAAACCCACATATCTAGAATACCCAAAACCATTATCCCTAGAAAACACTAAACCCTCATCCACTAAAAAAAACCTAAAACCTTATATGCAAAACACCAAAAAACCCTCAGTCCCTAAAAACCCTAAACTCTCAACCCCAAAAAACCATAAAACTGCAACACTAAAAAACCCTAATCACTCATCCCCAGAAAACCTTAAACCCTTATCCTCATAAAACGCTAACCCACAGCCTAAGAAAATGTGAAACCCTCATCCCTAGAAATCCCTAAACACACAGACCCAAAAAACCCCTAACCCTAATCCCTAAAAAACTTTAAATCATCAGCCTTAGAAAACCCTCAACCCTGGAAAACCGAAAAAACTAAGCCCAAGAACACCCTAAACCCTCATCCCAAGAAAAACATAAAAATCAACCCCATAAAACTATAAACCCTATACCCCAAAAAACCCTAAACCCTCATCCCCATAAAACCATAGACCCTCAGCCCCATAAAACCATAAACCCGTTTTCTAGAAAACCTTGAATCCTCCACCCTAGAAAACACTTAACCATCAACCCTAGAAAACTCTTAACCCTCATCCCTAAAAAACCCTAAAACATTAGCATGAGAAAACACTAAACACTCAAACCCAGAAAACCCCAAACCCTTCACTATAGAAAACACTAAACCCTCCACCCTAGAAAACCATAAAACCTTAGCCCTAGTAAACCATAAATACTCATCCCCAAAAAAACCATACCTTCATCCCTCTAAAAACCTACACCTTCATCACCAGAAATCCCTAAACTATCATCCCCATAAAACTCAAAACCCTTCAGCCTAAGAAAACTTTAAAAAATCAGTCATAGAATCCCTAAACCCTCATCCCAAGAAAACCCTAAACCGTTATCCCCAGAAAATGCTAATACCTTAGCCCAAGAAACCCTAAACCCTCACCCATAGAAAATACTAAACCCTTATCTGTAGAAAACACTAAACCCTCATCCCCAAATAACCCTAAACCATCAACCCAAGAGAACCCTAAAAACTAAACCCTAGGATACCCTAAATCCTATCCCCAAAAAACTCTAAACCCATAACACATGAAAACCCTAAACCCTTAGTTTGAAAACCCCCCAAACCCTCAGTCTCAGACAACCCTAAACCCACGATCCCTTAATAATATGAACCCTTAGCCCTAGAAAACCCTATACAATCATCCCCCCAAAACCAAAAACCCTCATCCCTAAAAATATGTAAACCCATAGTCCAATAAATCCCAAAAACCTCACCCTATGAAAACCTAAAGCCTCAGCAATGAAAAACCCTAAACCTTGAGCCCCCAAAAAATGCTAAAACATCATCCTCAAAAAACCATAAACCCTAAACCCCAAAGAAAACGCTATACCCTCAACCTTAAAAAATCCTAAACTCTCATCCACAAATCTCCCTAAACCCTCATCACCAAAACACTCAAAACCCTAATCCACAAAACCCCCTAAATCCTCATCACTAAAAAACAAAAAACCATCATCCCCAAAACTCTAAATCCTCAGCACTAAAAAACCCTAAAAACTCATCCAAAAAACAACTCTAAACACTCATATTGTAAAAATCGTAAACCCTATATCCCCCAAAACCCAAAACCCAAAACCCTAAAAAGCACTAAACCCTCAGCCCCTAAAAACACTAAACTCTCAGCCACAAAAAACAATGTACACTCATCACCAAAAACCCCTAAACCCTTATCCCAAAACACCATAAACTCTTTTCCCCAAAAAATACTCAACCCAAGAAACAAAAAACCGTCAAAACTTTACTTCAAAAAAATCATCAACCATTATCCTCGAGAAACCATAAACCATCTGCCTCAAACAAATAAAAAAGTTCACCCATAAAAAAACATAAACCCTCTGCCCTATAAAACTCTAAACCACCAGCCCCAAAAAACCTAGACCCTCATCCCAAAAAAACCCCGAAAACCTTAGCCCTAAAAAAAATATAAACACTCATCCCAAAAATACCCTAAACCCTCTTCCCCAAATCCCTCAATTTGATGCCCCAAAACACCCTCAAACCTCATGTTAAAAAGGAATTTAACACTCATCCCTAAAAAATCCTCAACTCTAAGACTCCAAAAACCCTAAACCCTCTTCCCAAAAACCCCTAAACCATAATCCCCCAAAAAAATCTAAGCCCCTAGCCCAAAAAAACCACCAGCCCTCCACCACAAAAAACCATACACACCTAAGCCCAAAAAAACATCAATCCTCAGCCCCAAAATACCCAAATCCTAAGCCCTCTAAAACCCTAAACCCTCATACCCAAAAAACACTAAACCCTTATACCCCAATAATACTAAATCCTCAACCCCAAAAAACCCTCATCCCTCGATGCCAAAAAACCCTGAGCCCCCAACCCCAAAAAACCATCAAATCTAAAAGACCATAAAAAATCATCCCCAATATACCCTCAACCCTCATCCCTAGAAAACCAAAATCCCTCATCCCTATAAAACCCTAAACCCACATCACTAAAAAAATCTCAACCCTAAGACCTAAAAAATAGTCAACATGAAGCCTCAAACAACACTAAAACCCCCATCCCCAAACAATACTAAACCCAGAACCCACAAAAAACATATAGATCATTATTAAAAAACCCTATAACCTCATCCCCTAAAAAACCCTAAACCCTCTCTCCAAAAAATCCCTAAACCCTCAAACCCCCAAAAAAAACAACCCTCAACCCAAAAAAAATGAACCCTTAGCCCCCTAAAATCCTCAACCCTAGCCCAAAAACCCCCAAACCCTCATCCCCCCCAAAAGCTAAACCCTAAAACCTAAAAACCCAAAACAACTAGCCCTAAAAAACCATAAAAATTCAGCACCAAAAAACCCTAAAACCTACTCCCTAAGAAACCTTGCAACATCATCCCCCAAAACACTAAGCCAATATCCCCTAAAAACCTAATCCCACAGCCCCAAAAAAACATGTACCCACATCCCCCAAGAACCCCAAACTGTTATCCCCAAAAAACATTTTACCTTGAGTTATGAAAAACCCTGAACCCCCAACCCCAATAAACACTGAACCCTATGCCCAAAGAAACACTGAACCCTCATCCCCCAAAAAACCCTGAACCCTCATCCCAAAAAACCTTGACCCACATCCCCAAAAAACCATTAACCCTTATCCCCAATAATCTAGGAACCCTCAACCCCAAAAAAACCTGAACCCTAAACCCTAAAAATACCATAACCTAGAGCCCCCAAAACTCTTGAATCCTCATCCCCCAAAAACCTTGAACCCTCAGGGCCCCATAAAATCTTGAATCTTTATCCCCCCAAAACCTTAAACCCTCCACCCCAAAAATCCTAGAAAACTTAGCCTCAAAAAACACTAAACCCTTATCCCCAAAAAACCTTGAACCCTCATCACTAAAAAAATATAAACCCCCATCCCCATAAAAAAATGAACCCTAATCCACCAAAACCCTCAACCTTGATCCCCAGTAAACCCAAAACCCAAAACCCTCTACCCCAAAAATCTTAGAATACTCAGCCCCAACCAACCATGAAACCTCAGCCCAAAAAAACCATTAACCCTAACCTCATAAAACTCTAAATCCTCAGCACTAAAAAATCATAAACCCATAGTCCCTAAAAAACCTAAACCCTAAACTATAGAAAATGATAAACCCTCATCCCTAGGAAACTATAAACCCTCTTCTACGGAAAAACCTGAACTATCATCCCCCAAAATACTAAATCTTTATCCCCAAAAAATCCTAAACCCTATGCATAAGAAAACCATAAACCCTCATCCCGTAAAAACCCAAAACCCTCATCCCCCAAAAAACATAAACCCTCAGTCTCAAAAGCCTTAAACTCTCAACCCAAAAAACCCTAAACCATCTGACCTAGAAAACTCTAGAACCTCATCCCTATAAAACACTAAACCATTAGCCCCTGAAATCTCTTAACCATCATATCCTAAACACCCCAAACCCTCAACCTCAGAAAACCCAAAAACCTCATCCCCCAAAAACATTAAACCTACATCCCCAGAAAACAGTCAACCATAAGCCCCATAAAATGTTGAACCCTCGACTCTAAAAAACCTTGAACACTCATCCCTAGAAACCCCTCAAACCTCATCCCTAGAAAACCCATAACCATCAAGCTTAGAAAAAATATTACCATAATCCCTTGAAACCCTTGAACCATCAGACAAAAAAAACCCTAAACCCTTAGACCCCAAAAAACATTGAACCCTTGTCCCAAAAAAACTGATCCCTCTGTCCCAGAAAACTCTGACCCCTTAACCCCATAAAAACATGAACCCTCCACAAACAAAGCTAGAACCTAATCCCCAAAAAACCCTGAACCCTCATACCCTAAAAACCATAAACCCTCATCCCCCAAAAAACCGTAATCATCAGCTCCAAAAAACCCTAACGTCTCAACTCTAGAAAATCCTAAACCTTTAGCCTGATAAAATCCTTAAACCTCGGTCTAGAAAACCTTGAATTCTGAGCCCTAGAAAATCATGAAACATCATCCCTGTAAAACCCTAAACCCTCAGCCCTAGAAAACCCAAACACATAATCCCTAGAAAACCCTAAATCCTCAACCCCTAAAAATGTTGAAACCTCAGACCTAGAGAACCCTAAACAGTCATCCCTAAAAAACTATAAATCCTGATGTACAGAAAACTCTAAACCCTCAGCCCCAAAAAACCAAGATCCCTCATTAAAAGAAAACCCAAAAACCTTATCCCCATAAAACCTTAGAACCTCTACCCCAAAAACCCTGAATTCTGAGCCCAAAAAAACCCTAAACCCCCATCCCCAAAAAACCCTAAACCCATATCCCCAAAAAACTCAGAACCCTCCGCCCCATAAAATCCTAAAAAATCAACCTTAAAAAACCCTGAATCACAATCCCTAGAAAATTATGAACCCTTATATACTGAAGATCATGATTCTGCAACCCCAAAAAAACACTAAACTATCATCGCAAAAAACCTTGAACCCTTATCCCAAGAAAACCTTGAACCCCTCCCCCAGAAAACCCTAAACCCTCATTCCTAGAAAAACCAGAACCATGAACTAGAAAAAACCCTAAACACTAATACCCCAAAACATTGAATCCTCAGCCCCAAAATTCCTAAAAACTCATCCCCAAAAGACCCTGAACCCTCAGCCCCATAAAACCCAAAGCACTCAGTTCCAGAAAACCCTCAAACCACAACCTCAGATAACCCTAAACCCTTAGCCCTAGAAAAAACTATACCCTCATCCCCATAAAACCTAAAATTATAAGCTTCAAAAAACCCAAAACCCTAATCCCAAGATATCCCTAAACCATAATCCACAAAAAAAACCTAAACCCTTATCTCAATAAAATCCTAAACCCGCCCCAAAAATAGTTAAACCCTCAGAACCAAAAAAAACCCTAAAACCTCGTCCCCAGAAAACACTAAACCCTCATCCCAAGAAATCCCTAAACTCTCATCCATTTAAAACCCTAAATACTCATCCCTAGAAAACCCCAATCTCTAAGTTACAGAAGACCATAAACCATCATCACCAAAAAAAGACCCTAAAACCTCATCCCTATAAATTCCCAAACACTCATCCCAAGAAAACCCTAAAATGCCATCAAAAAAATTTTAAACCAAAATTCCCAGAAACCCTAAACACTTAGACTAGAAAACTCTAAACCCTCATCCCTAGAAAACCATAAACCCTAATGTGTAGAATACCCTAAATCCTCATCTCCAAAAACACCAAAATCTCAGCCTAAGAAAACCCTAAATCTTCATACCCAGAAAACCCTAAAGCCTCATCCCAAGAAAACCCTAGAACCTGAGGCCTAAAAACCCTAAACCCTATTCCACAACATTCCCTAAAACTAAATCATTAAAATAAATCAGCCCCAAAAAACCCTAAACCCTCATAACCATAAAACCATAAACCCTAAAACCTCACAACTCTAAAGCCACAGCCCTAGAAAACCCTGAACCCTAAACCATAGAAAACCCTAAAACCATAGCCCCACAAAACCTTACACCCTTAAATATAAAAAATACCAAAGCCTCAGCCCCAAAAAACCATCTACCCTAACCATAAAAATTTTCATCAACCCTCAAACACAAAAAACTCTATAACCTAAGACAAAAAAATCACTTAACCATTTTCTAAAAAAATTCCTCAAACCTCAAACCTTAAAACCCTCATCTATAAAAAACCCTAAACCCCCAGCCCACCCAAACCCTGAACTGTCCAACCTAAAAAATCATGTACCCTCATCCCAAACAACCCTAAACCTAGATCCTTAATGAAACCTAATCCCAGTCCCACAAAAAACCATAAACCCTCATCCCCAAAACCCATAAATTATCATCCATAAAAAACTCTAAACCCTCAACAACAAAAAAAAAACCTAAACCCTCCAACCCAAATAATCCTATACTCTCCAGACAAAAAAACCCTGAACCCTCAACCCCAAAAAAATCCTAAACCCTCATCCCCAAACACAAAAACCCTGAGTACCCCATAACAATTAATCCTCATTACCAATAAAACTTAAACCCAAAACCTAAAAAACTATAAACCCTCAACCCCAAATAACCCTAAAACCATATCCATAAAAATCACTAAACCCTCACCCCTAAAAAAATATCAACCCTCATCACCAAAAAACTATAATCCCAAAAAAACCCTAAAACCCTCATCCCCAAAAATCCTAAACACCCATCTCCCAAAAAACAAAACCCCACAACCCAAAAAAACTGAAAACCCTCAGCCGAAAAAAAAACATAGACCCTCATACCCCAGAAAGTTTAAACCATCAATCCCAAAAATACTTAAACCCTCATCCCCAAAAAACCCTAAACCCTCAGACCTAAAAACCCTAGTCTCTCATCCCAAAAAACCCTATATTCCCAGCTACAAAAAAACTAAACCCTCACCCCCAAAAAACCCTAAACCTCATCCCCCTAAAACCCTAAAACCTCTACCTCAGAAAAGCCTAAATCCTCAGCCCCATAAAACCCTAAACCTTCAGCACCAAAAAACCGTAAACCATCAACATAAAAAAACACTAAACCCTTATCCCTAAAAAACCATAAACCCTAATCCCCAAAAATACTTAAATCCTTAAACCCTCAGACCTCGAGAACCCTAAACCCTCAAACCCAAAAAACCATAAACACTCATCACCAAAAAACCCAAAAACCATCACTACAAAAAAAAAAATCCCTTATCCCCAAAAAATGCTAAACCGTCATCCCAAAAAAATCATAGACCCTGAAACCCAATGAACACATTACCCACAACCCCCAAAAAACCAAAACCCACATCCCAAAAAAACCCTAGAGCCTCATCCCCACAAAATCCTAAAAATTCATCCATAGAAAGCCTAATCCATCATTCCCAAAATACATTAAACCATTGGCCCCAAAAAACCCTAAACCATCATACCTAAATACCCAAAAATCTCACCCCAAAAAACCCTAAACCCTTAGCCCCATGAAACCCCAAAACCCCTTCCCCCAAAAATGAAAATCCTTCTGACCCAAAAATCCCTAAACCCTCAGGCCCCAAAAACCATAAATCCATATCCACAATAAACCCGAAACCCTCGTCCTGAAAAAATTATAAACTCTTAGCCCCAAAAAAATCATAAACAATCATCCCTAAAAAACCCTAAACCCTCATCACCCCAAAACCCAAAACCCAAAATCCTCAGCCCTGAAATCATAAACCCTCAACCTCAAAAATGATAAACACTCATATTCATAAAATAGGAAAAAACCAGCCCTAAAAACTATAAAACCTCAACCCCAAATTACCCTAAACCCTCAACACAGAAAAACCTAAACCATTAGCCCCAAAAAACCCCAATCCTTCAACCTTAAAAAACCCTAAACCCTTAGACCAAAAAATGATAAATACAAATTCCTTAAAAACCATAAACCCTCAGACCTAAAACTCTAAACTATCATTTCAAAAAACCCTCAGCCCTCAAACCTTATCCACAAAAACCCTCATCTATCAGCCCCAAGAAACCCTTAAACCTCGACACCAAAAAAATCTCAAACTCCATCATAAATAAATCCTCAACCCTCAGTCCCAAAAAAAACCTTAAACTCACTACACCAAAAATCCCTGAACCATCATCCACCAAAACAATAAACCCTCATCCCTAAAAAACCCAAAACCCCAACCCCCAAGAAATCATAAATCCTCATCCCCAACATACCCTAAACACTCATATGCAAAAAATCACTCAACCCTCAGCCTCAAATAACCCTAAACCCTCAGCACCAATAGGACCAAAAAAACCCTAAAACCTTATCCCAAAAAAAACTTCAACCCTCAACCCCAAAAAATCCTCAACCCTCATCCCCCAAAAACCCTAATCCCATATATCCAAAAAATCCTAAAACCTCTACCCCAAAAATTCCTCAACCTTCAGCCCTAAAGAACCCTGAACCCTTATCCCAAGAAACTCTAAACCATCACCCTAAACACCCTAAACCCTCATAACGAAAACCCATAAATCTTTATCCCCAAAGAACCCCAAACCATCATCCACATAAAAAATTAAACCTTCATCACCAAAAAAATCATAAACCCTCATCCCCCAAAGCCCCAAACCATTTGAAACCAAAAACCCTAAACCCTCTACACCAAAAAACCATAATACCCCAGCCCACAAAACACCTAAACCATTATCCAAAAAAAATCATGAACCCTCATCTCCAAAAACCCTTAACACTCATCCCCAAAAACCCAAAAACCCCAGCCCAAAAAAATACCAAACCCCCATACCAAATAAATATAACCTCTAATACCCAAATAACCAAAAAACCTCAACCCAAAAAACCCCTAAACACTTAGCCCAAAACCCATAAACCCACAGCCCTAGAAAACCCTAAACTCTTATCCCTCAAAAACCATAAACCCTTAGCCCTTAAAAACCTAAACCCCCATCTTAAAAAAACCTAAACCATCACCCCTCAGAAAAACCCATAACCTTAGACCCAAAAAACTCTATACCCATATCCCTAAAAAGTCCTAAACTAACAACCCCAAAAAATACTAAACCCACATCGAAAAAACACAATAAAAACTCATCCCTATAAAACCCTAATACTTCATCCCAAAAAAATAAATGAACCAAAACCTGAAAAAACTATAGATCCACAGCCCCAAATACCCTAAACCCTTAAAACCTTAAAAAAATAATCCCTCATCCCTAAAAAAACCATAAACAATCATACACAAAAATCCCAAAACCCTTATCCCAAAAAAACATAAACCCTCAGCCCCAAAACCCCAAAAAATGTCATCCCCAAAATACTCTAAACCCTCTTCCCTAAAACCCCTCAACTCTATGCCCAAAAAAACCTTAAAACCTTACCCCAAAAAACCCCTAAACCTTTGACCCAAAAAACCCTCACCCCTCAGAACCCAAAAAAACCTCATCCCATAGCCTTAAAAACCCTGAACCATAAACCTCCAAAATACATAAACCTTAAGTCCTAAAAAAATCAAAACACAAATAAAAAAACACTAAACCCTCATCCCCCCAAAAAAACCAAAACCATTAGCCCCCAAAAAACCTAAACCCTCAACCCAAAAGAAACCCTAATTCCTCAGCCCCAAAACCCCTAAATCCTCATCCAAAAAATACCTTAAACATTTTGATTCAAAATAACCCAAAAACCTAATCCCAAAATAACCATCAAACCTAAGCCTCAATAAACCCTCAACCCAAAGAACCATTAACCCTCATCCCCCCAAAACCCTAAATCCTCTACCCCAATAAACATTAAATGCTCAACCCCAAAAAATCCTAAACCCTCACCCCCCAAAAAAACAATAAACCCTCAGCCCTAAAAAACCCTAAACCCGAATCCCAAAAAACCTAAAACCATCAACCACAAAAAACCATAAACCTTGTTCCCAAAAAACCCTTAAACTCTCTGTCCCAAAAAACCTTCATCCCCAAAAATCCATCAACTTTCATCCCAAAAAAACCCTTAACCCTTTCCCCCCAAAACAATCATCCAACATCCCCAAAAAAACCCTTTACCCTTAACCCAAAAAAACCCAAAACCCTCATCACCAAAAAACCATAAACTCATAGCACCATAAAACCATAAACCCTTAGGCCCAAAAAACCCTAAACCCTCATCCCTAAAAAACTTTAAAACCTCATCCCCGAAAAACAATAAACCATCAGCTAAAATAAAAAATAAACCCTCATACCTAAACAACCCAAAACCCTCATCCCCAAAAGACCTACACCATGTACCCCAAAAAACCCCAAAACCCCAACCCCAAAAAACCCAAAAGCTTTCAGCACCAAAAAACAATAAACCTTAAGACCCAAAAACCCTAAATCCGTAACCCTAAAAAACCATAAACCCTCATCCCCAAAACCATAAACCCTCATCCCAAAAAAAACCAAAACCCTTAAACCTAAAAAACCCAAAACCCACATCCCCAAAAATCACTATATCGTCATCCCCCAAAAACATAAAACCCACATTCCAAAAAAACCTTAGACCTTTGTCCACAATAAAAACTAGACCCACAACCCAAAAAACCGTAAACCCACATCCCCAAAAACATAAAACCCTCTATCCTAAAATATCCTAAACATCCAACTGCAAAACAAACACAATACACTCATTCCCAAGAAACCCTTAACCATTATCCCCAATAAAAAACTAATTCATTATCCAAAAAAACCCTAAACCCTCAGTGCTAAAAACCCCTAAACTCTCAACCTAAAAAATCTATAAACCCTCAACCCCAAAAAACTTAATCACTAAGCCACCCAAAAAAACCTAAACCCTCATTCCCAAAAAACCCTTGAACCTCAACTCCAAAAAACACTAAACCCCCATCCAGAAAAAACCCTAAACCCTTATCCCCCCCCAAACCCTAACCAATAAGCCCTAGAAAACCCTAAATCTTCATTAACGAAAAACTATAAACCCTTAGCCCCAAAACACCCTAAACCTCATCACCCAAAAAACCTAAACCCTCAGACCTAAGAAACCTTAAACAATTATCCCCAAAAACCCTAAACCCTCATCGTAAAAAAAACCCTAAACCCTCACCCCCAAAAAACACTAAACCCTCATCCCCAAGAAACCCTAAACCCTCATCACAAAAAAAAACCTAAACCCTAAGCCCTAATAAATAATAGACCATCATCCCCCCAAAACCCAAAACCCATATCCCTAAAAAACACTAAACCCATATACCCAAAAAATCCTAAACATTTATTTCCCAAAAAACCTAAACACTCATTCCCAAAAAAAATAAATCATTAGCCCCAAAATACCCTAAACCCTCATCCCCATAAGACCCTAAAACCTCATCCCAAAAAAACCCTAAAACCTCAGCCCCCAAAAACCCTATACCTCTATACCCCAAAAAATATAAACATCTAGGACCCAAAAAAATATAAACCCACAGCCCTAAAAGACCCTAAACCATCAGCAAAAAATCCTAAACCCACAGACTACAAAAACCCTAAACTCTCATCCACAAAAAACACAAAACCCTCAGCCCCAGAAAACCCAAAGTCCTCATCCCCCAAAAACAAAAATCCCTCAACCAAAAAAAAAACAATAAACCCACAAACTCAAAAACACTAAACCATCATCCCCAAAAATGAAAAAATCATAGCCCAAAAACCTATAAAATTTCAAGCACAAATAATCCTAAACCCATATCCCTAAAAAAATCTAAACCCTCTACCCCCAAAAAACTCTATACAATATGCCCCAAAAAATAATAAACCCTCAACCCCCCAAACCCCTAATTTATCTGTCCTTAAAAACCCAAAATAACCATCCCTAAAACCCTAAACCTTAATCACAAAAATGCTTCAACCATTAGCCCCAAAAATACCCTCAACCCTTGGCTTCAAAAAACACTTAACCTTCATCCACAAAAAACTCTCAACCCTCATCCTAAAAAAACCCATCAACCCTCAATCACACAAAAACCTAAACCAGATTCTCCAAAAAACCCTAAACCTACATCACCTAAAAACCCTAAACCCTTGTCCCCAAACAAACCCTATACGCTCAACCCCAAAAAACAATAAACCGTAATCCCCAAAAAACCTAAACCCCAATCACCAAGAAATACTAAATCCTCAGGCCCAACATACCATAAACACCCGTAAAAAACACTCAACCCTCAGTCCAAAAAACCATAAACCCTCAGCAACAATAAACCATAAATGATCAGCCCCAAAAAACCCTAAAGTCTCAACCCAAAAAACCCGAAACACTTTTCCACAAAAAACCATCAACCCTCATCCTCAAAAAAACCAGAACCCTCATCCCAAAAAACCCTAAACCCTAATCCCCAAAAAACTATAAAAAGTCATTCCCAGAAAAACCTAAACACTCCAAACCAAAAAACATGGAACACTCAGCCACAAAAAAAACCTACACCCTGGGAGATAAATGTCCCCAAATCCAATGACACAAAAAAATTTAAACCTTAAGCCCCAAAAACGCTAAGCCCCCAATCTTAGAAAACCCCAACCCCCATCCCCAAAAAACCCTCAAGACTCATCCCCAAAAATTACTCCATCCAAAGCCCCAAAAAATCATAAACCTTCAAACCATAAACCATAATCCCTAAACCCCAAAACACTAAACCCTCATTCCCAAAAAACCAAAAAATCTCAGCCCTAAAAAACCTTAAACCATCATCCCCCAAAAAACATAAACTCTTATCCCCAAAAAACCATAAACACTCATTATAAAAAACCTCAAACCCTTATCCCCAAACAACCATAGACACTCATCAATAGAGAACCCACAACCCTTGACCCAAAAAAAATACTCAACATTCAACCCCAAAAAACCCTCAACCCCTAAGCCTAAAAAACCCTCAAACCACATCCATGAAAAACCCTCAACCCTAATCTCTAAAAAACACTCAACCCTCAACACATAAAACCTTAAACCCTCATGCCCAAATAACCATCAAACCTCATCCCCAAATAACCATCAACCCTCATCCACAAAAATCACTCAACCCTCAGACTCAAAAAACCATCAATCTTCAGCCCCAAAAAACTTCAACCCTTAGCCCCAAATAAAACCAGAAACCCTCGGTGCTGAAAAAATTAAACCCATAGAACCAATAAAAACCCTAAACCCTCACCCCCCAAAACAGTAAACCCTCATCCTGAAGAAAACACGAAACCCAAATCCCAAAAAACCTTAAACTATCATCCTGAAAAAACCCTAAACCCTCATCTAAAAAAACCTTTAACCTTCAATCTGAAAAAATACTCAACCCTCAACCCCCTAACCTAATCCATCAACCCCATAAAACCCTAATGCCCCATCCCAAAAAAATCATCAACCCTCATCCTCAAAAATCCCTCAAACCTCAACCCTAATAAATCCTATACCCTCTTCACCTAAATACTGTAAACCCTCAAAACAAAAAACCATAAATCTTAGACCCCAAAAAACACTAAACATTGATATATAAAAAACATTAAACCCTAATCCCCCAAAACCCTAAAATCTCATCCTAAAAATCCCTAAACCCTTACTCCCCAAACCCTAAAACCTCAGACCCAAATAAACCTAAACCCTCAGCACCCAAAACCCCTAGACCATCAGCCCCACAAATTCCTAAACCCTCATTCCCAAAAAAAGTCTAAACCGTCAGCCCCAAAAAAACCCTAAACTATCATCCTTAAAAAACCCTAAAATACCATCCTAAGAAAACCCTAAACCCTCATCCATATAAAACCCAAAACCCTCATACCAAAAAAATCCATAAAAACAATCTCAAAAAAACCCTAATCCATCATCCCCCCAAACCCAAAATTATCATCCTAAGAAAGACCTAAACCCTTGACCTTGAAAACCCTAAACCCTCCGCCCCAAAAAAAACATAAAACCTCATAAAAAAAAAACTTCATCACAAAAACCCCACATACCAATGTCCCTATGAAACAATAAATCATTATCCCCAAAAACACTAAACCCTCAATTGCAAAAAAAACCTAAACACTCAACCCCAAAAAACCATAATCACTCCAACCCAAAAATTCCTAAACACTTAGCCTCAAAAAAACCTAAAACCTTCACTGAAAAAAACCATAAAACCTTAGCCCCAGAAAACTATAAATCATCATCCCCTAAAAAAATCAACCTTGTGCCCCTAAAAACCTTAAAACCATACCCCCAAAAACACTCAACACTAATCCCAAAAAAAAAACTAAACCCTTAGCCACATAAAATCCTCATACCTCATCCCTAAAAAACCCTAAACCATTAGTTGCAGAAAACCATAAACCCACAATATCGAAAAACCTAGAGCACCCATACACAAAACACTAAACCTCACCCCCCAAAAACCATAAATCCACACCCCCAAAACAACATAAACCCCCAACAAGAAAAGAAACCCTAATCCCTAAACCCCCAAACCCCAAACCCATCACTAAAAAACCCTAAACCCTCATCTTCAAAATAAACCACAACCCCAAACCCCAAAATAACCCTCAACCATCAGCCCCAAAAAACCCTCAACCCTCATCCAAAAAAAACCACCAACCACCATCCACAAAAAACACTCAAACATCAGCCCTAAATAACCATATACCCTCATCCCCAAAACCATAACCCTCAAGATCAAAAAAACTTAAAACCTCATCCCCAAAAAATCCTACACCCTCACTAAAAAAACAAACCCTCAACCCAAAAAAATCATAAACCCTAATCCAAAAAAACCCCAATCCCTCAGTCCCAAAAAATATAAATCGTTAGCCCTAAAAAACCTTCATCATTAGCCCCCAAAACAACCATCCCCATAAAACCATCAACACTTTTCCCAAAAAACGCTCAACCATTATCCCACCAAAACCATCAAACCTCATACCTAAAAAACCCTCAATCTCACCCCTAAAAACATTCAACACTAAACCAAATAAACCCTCAACCATCTGCAGTAAAAAACTATAATACGTCATCACCCAAACACCCTAAACTCTCAGCCCCAAAAAACCATAAACCCTTATCCCCAAAAAACCATAAACCCTCAGGCCTAAGAAACCCTAAACCCTCATCCCTAAAAAATTATATACCTTCATATCCAAGAAACACTAGACCCTTTCCATAAAAAACCCTAAACAGTCATTCCCAATAACCCTAAACCCTCTACCCCAAAAAACCCTAAACCCCAAACCCCAGAAAACCCAAAAACTTCTACCCTGAAAAACCATAAACCATTCACCCCGAAAGAACATAAACCCTCATCCCCAAAAAACCATAAAACCTCATCACCCCCAAAAACTCAACCCTTCACCCCAAAAAACCATAAAACCTCACCCTAAAAAAAACCTAAAACCCTAATCCAAAAAAAACCTCAGACACTAATCCCTAATAAACACTATACCCGTAGATTAAAAAACCATAAAACCACATCCCAAAATAACCCTAAACCCTCTACCCTAAAAAAATCATAAACATCCATCCAGAAAAAAACCTTAACCCTCATTCCAAAAAAACCTTAAAACCTCATCCCCAAAATGCCCTAAACCCTCATCCCCAAAAGACCCTAAATCCTCATACCAAAAAAACCCAAAACCCGTAACCCCAAAAAACTATAAATACTATGTCCCAAAATATTCAAAACCATCATACCCAAAGAAACCAAAACTCCCAGTCCCAAAAAACCCTAAACTCTCATACCCAAAAAACAACTAAATGCTCAGCACCAAAAAACTTTAAACCCTCATCTAGAAAAATAACCTAAACCCTAAATACCAAAAAACACAAAACTTTCATCACAAAAAACCCTAAAAAACCATAAAACATCAACCTTAAAAATTCCAAACCCTAATCCACCACAAAAAAAACCCCATATTAAAAAAACTAATCCATCAGCCCAAAAATACCCTAAACCCTCAGCCCCTCTAACAAAACATAACCCCTATCACCAAAAAAACCCAAAATTCTCATCCCACAACAACCCTAAATACCTGATCCATAAAAACCCAAAAACCTATACCCTTAAAACCCCAAACCCAAATTCTGAAAAAACCTCAACCCTCACCCCCAAAAAAACATCAAACCTTATCCCAAAAAAATCCTTATTCCATAGCCCCAAGAAACCATTAACCCTCAACCCAAAAAAACTCCCAACCCTCAGCCTAAACAAACCCTAAACCTTTAGTCCTAATAAACCCTAAACCCTCTTTCCCAAAAAACCCTAAACCCTCATATCCTAAAATTCATAAACCCTCCACACTGAAAAACCCTAAACCTCTTATCCACAAAAACACTTCAACACCCACCCCCAAAAAAACCCTAAAACCTCAGCACCAATAAACCATAAACTCTCATACCCAAAAAAACCTAAACCTTAAATGCTAAAAAAACCCTAAACACTCAACCCAAAAAAACCCTCAACCCTCATTTGAAAGAACCCTAAACCCTCATCCCCAAAAACCCTAAAACTCAATCCCTAAAAAAACATAAACCCTCATCCCCAAAAATCCCTAAACACTTAGAACCAAAAAAAATAGAAAACTCTCAACCCCAAAAAACCCTAAACATATAGCAAAAAAACATAAACCATATACCTCCCAAAACCCTAAACCCCCAGTCCCATAAATCTCTAAACCCTCAGCCCCCAAAAAACTAAATCCTTATCCACCAAAAAACCTAAACCCACATCACCAAAACATCCTAAACCCTCAGCCCCAAATAACAATAAACCCTTACCCTAAAAAATCCTTAACTAGCATCCCCAAAAAACACTAAAAACTCATATAAAAACCCCAAACCCTCATTCCCCCCAAATCCCAAACCCTCATCCCCAAATATCACCAAACCCTCTACCTTATAAAACCCTAAACACTCAGCCAAAAAATACACTAAACCCCCATCCCTAAAAATCCCAAAACACTCAACCCCAAATAACCATAATCTCTCATACCAAAAAAACCCAAAACCCGCAGCCATAATAAAACCACTACCCCTCCACAAAAAAACCCTAAAACCACATTTCAAAAAAAAAACCCTAAGCACTATTCTCAAAAAACACTAAAGCCTCAACCCTAAAAAATGCTAAACCCTCATCCAAAAAACCCCAAAACCCTCAAACCCCAAAAAACATAAACCCCCTACCCCAATAAACCCTAATATCTAAGACACAAGAAAACCTAGACCCTCATCCCCAAAAAAATGTAAGCCTTCATCCCCAAAAAACCCTAGAACCATTTCCCCAAGAAACCAAAAACACTCATCCCCATGAAATCTTAAACACTCAGTCCATAAAAAAACAAAGCACTTAGCCCTAACAAACCATAAACCATTATCCCCAATAAACCCTAAACCCTCATCCCCCAACCCTAAAACACATTAAACCATCAGCCACAAAATGACCTAAACCCTTATCTCCAAAAAATGAAAAATACGCATCCCTAAAACCCCCTCAAACCTCAACCTTAAAAAACCCTCAAACCATATCCCCAAAAACTCATAAACCATCATCCCCAAAAACTCTTAACGCTTAGCCCCAAAAAACTTTAAACCCTTATTCCCAAAAAACTCTAAACTCACAGCCCCAAAAAACCTTAAACCCTCATCCCCAAAAAACCATAAACTGCCAAACCCCCAAAAAACCCTAAACCATAAACCCATAAAAACCCTAAACCCTTACCTCCAAACTAACCTAATCACTCATCCACAAAAAATCCTCAACCCCCAATCCAAAAAAACCCTCTACATTCAGCCCCAAAAAAACCTCTATATTTAGACCAAAAAACCCCCAACCCCCATCCCTAAAAAACCATCAACCCTCATCTAAAAAAAAAACCCTCATCCCATAAAAACTTCATCCCAAAATTACCCTCAACCCTCATCCCCAAAAAACAGTCAACCCTTATCCCCAGTAAACCCTCAACCCTCATCCACAAATAACATAGAACAATCAGCCCCAAAAAACATCAATCCTTAGCCCCCCAAACCCAAAACCCTCATCCCCAAAAAACCTTAAACCCTCATCCCTAAAAAACCCTAAACCATCACCCTACAAAAAAATAAAACCCTAAGCAGTAAAAAACACTAAATCCTAATCCCAAAAAACACTAAACCCTCATCCCAAAAAAACCATAAACCCTCATCCCCAATAAACCTTCAACCCTGAACCCCAAGAAACCCCAAACCCTCATACCCAAAAAACCCTAATCCGTCAACCCCCCAAAACCAAAAATCCTCAACCACAAAATATACTCACACCTTATCCCTAAGAACCCACAAAACTCAGCCCTAAGAAACACTAGACTCTCAACACCTAAATAACCGGAACCCTAAAAAATCTTATCCCCATAAAACCCTATGCCCCCATCCCCAAAAAAACCCTAAACCCTCATCCCCCAAAAAACCCTAATCCCTTAGACCCAAAAATACCTAATCCCTTATCACAAAAAAACTATAAACCCTCAACCGTAAAAAACTATAAAGCCTCAGCCACAAAAACCCTTAAACCATAAGACCCAAAAAACTCTCAACCCTCATCCCAAAAAACCCTAAACCCTCATCCATAAAATAACCATTAACACTAATCTCAACGAATCCCTATACCCCCAGCCCCAAAAAACCATAAACCCCCATCCCCAAACAACCCTAAACCCTCATTCCCAAAAAACCATAAACTCTCATCCATAAAACCCCAAAACCTTAGCCACAAAATACCCTAAACCATTAAACCCAAAAAAACATAAACCCTAAAATCTAAAAAACCTTAAACCCTAAGCCCAAAAAATCCTAAACCACCATCCCCCAAAAAAATTATTTCCTCATTCATAAAGAGCCCCATACCCTCAGCCCAAAAAAACCCTAAACACACATCCCTAAAAAACTCTAATACATCAGCCCCAAAAGACACTAAACCATTATCTCAAAAAAAAAACACTAAACCCTTATCCCTTGAATTCCCTAAACCCTCAGCCCCAAAAATTTGATATACCCACATCCCCAAAAAACCATAGACCCAAAGACCCAAAAAACCCTAAACCCCAACCCCCCAAAACACTAATCCCTTATCCCAAAGAAATAGTCACCCAAAAAATACCTAAACCCTTGGACACAAAAAACCTAAATCCTCAACCGGAAAAAATTTATTCCCTTATCACCAAAAAAATATAAACCCTCATCCCCAAAAATCCCTCAACCATGTTCCCCAAAAAATCTTAAAACCTTACACCCAAAAAACCCTCAACCCTAAACCCAAAAAACACTCAACCCTTAGCTCCAAAAAACACTCAATCCTCATCCCTAAAACCCCAATACTCTCATCCCAAATAAACAAACCTAGAGTCCCAAACAACCCTAAACACGTATCCCAAAAAACCCTAAACCCTCAGCTCGAAAAAAAATCCTCACACCCAAAAAATCGAAAACACACATCCCTAAAAATCCCTAAATCACCTTCCCCAGAAACCCTAAACCCTTATCCCAAAAAACCCTAAACCATTAGCCCCAAAAAACTCACACCCCTTAGCCTCATAATAACTCTCAATCATCATATTATAATAAACCTCAATACGCATCCCCAAAAAACTCTCCACACTCATAAAAAAACCCCAAGCATTTAGACCAAAAAACCATGAAACCTTATCAACAAAACCCTAAACCCTAAACCCCCAAAACATTACATCCTCAGCCCCAAAAGAACCTAAACCATCACCCCCAAGAAACTCTAAACCCTAAACCCTAAAAAAACCTAAACATTAACCCCAAAAAACATTTACCCTCATCCTTAGAAAACCATAAACCCTCAGCCCCAACAAATAAAAAATCCTTATCCATAAAAATTCTTCAAACTTAAAACAAAAATAACCCTCAAACCTCATCCCAAGAAACCCCTTGACCCTTTCCCCCCAAAAATACCCCTCAACCCTCATCCCAAAAAAAACCTCAACCATCAACCCTAAAAAATCATCAAAACAAATCCCTAAAAAACCCTCAACCCTTAACATAAATAATCCTCAACCCTTATCCCCCAAAAACCCTCAATAGTGATCCCCAAAAACACTCAAACCTCATCCCCAAAAAACCCTCAACCCTTATCTATAAAAAACCCACAAAATCCATCGATAAGAAACCCACAACCCTTAGACCTAAAAAACCTTAAACCCACTACCCCAAAAAAAAATAAACCTTCAGCTCCAAAAATTCCTAAACCCTCAACCATAAAAAAAACAATAAACCCTCAGACCAAAAAATCCATAAACTCTAATCCCAAAAAACCCTAAAACCTTATCCCAAAAAACCGTAAACCCTCATCCCCCCAAAACACTCAACCCTCGTCCCTAAAAAACACTCAACCCTTTTCCATAAAAAACCCTAAACTTTCAACCCCCAAAAAACCCAGAACCTTAGCCCCAAAAAAACCTCTACACTCAGAACTAAAATAAACCTCAGCTCAAATATAGAAAAAACTCTGAATCCTCATCCTTAAAAAACCATTAACCCTTAGAACCAGAAAACCATCAACCCTTACCCCGAAAAAACTCTTAGCCCTAAAAAACCCTAAACCCTCTACCTAATAAATCACTAAACATTTGGACCCAAAAAAACATAAACCCCCAACCTCAAACAACCCTAAACACACATCCCCAAAGGTACCAAATCCAATAGAACCAAAATAATGTAAGCCCAGATCCCTAAAACCCAAAACCATCATCCCCAAAAAACTATAAATCCACAGTCCAAAAAAACCTAATCACTCATCCCTAAAAAACCTTAAACCTCTACCCGAAAAAACTCTGAACCCTCAACCAAAAAAACCCTAAATCCTCATCCCTAAAAAAATAAAAACCCTGAACCCCAAAAACCCTTAACCTCAAACCCCCAAAACCCTAAACTATAAGTCTAAAAAAATTGTAAACACTCAACACTACGAAACCGTAAAACATCATCCACAAAAATCCCCAAATCCTCAGTCCCAAAAAACCCTAAAACCTAAGCCCAAAAAATACCAAAAAAAGCCTAAAACCATATAAAACCCAAAAAATTAAGCCACACAGACCTCTATAACCTCTTCCCTAAAAAAATATAAAACCATCATCCCTGAAAAATCCTAATCCCTCATCCTTAAGAAACAGTAAACCCTCAGCCGCAATAAAACCACAATCCCTCAGTAATAAAAAACCAAAAAAACTTATCGCTAAAAAACCCTTAACACTATACCCCAAAACCCTAAAACCTCAACCCCAAAACCCAAAACCCTCAGCCCCAAAAATATATAAACCCTTAACCAAAAAAAATCCTAAACCATAATCCAAAAAAAAACATAAACCCTAAAACCACATCCTAAAAGAATATAGACCCTCATCCCACAATAAATCTAAATCACTAGCCCCCCAAAACCCAAGAACCACTTCCCAAATAAACCCAACACCCTCATCCTCTCAAAACACTAAACCATTAGCCCTAAAAAACAAAACCCTAAACCACCAAAAATCCTAAACACTCATATCCAATAAACCCTAAACCCTCATCCCTAAAAAAACAATAAATCCCCAGCCTCAGAAAACCCTAAACACTCATTCCAAATAATCCCTCAACCCTTATCACCAAAAAATTATAAATCCTTAACCCAAAAGAAACCTCAAATATAATCCCCAAAATACCCTCAACCCATAGACCCAAAATACCCTAAACCCTCAGCCACAAAAAAACATTGACCCTCCGCCCCAAAAAACCTTCAACCCTGATCCTTAAAAAAACCATAAAACCTTAACCCCAAAAAATCATAAACCCTCAGGCACATAAAACTATAAACTATTATCCCAACAAATCCAAAACCCTAGTTCCTAAAAAAAATCTAAACCCTAATCCCTAAAAAACCCTAAATCCTCATCCACCAAAAAACCTAAACCCTCATCCCCAAAAAATCCTTAGCACTTAGCCCAAAAAAACTTATCCCTAAACAACCCTGAAAACTCATCCACAAAAAAACCTCAACCCTAATCCCTAAAAACACTCAAAATTCAGCCATAAACCCCTCAACACATAAAATAAAAAAATCCTAAACCATCATCCTTAAAAATACCTCAACCCTTATCCCAAAAAAACATCAACCATAAACCCACAAAACTCTCAAAACTCAGCCCAAAAAAACCCTCAACTATCAGCCCCTAAAAACCCTAAACCTTGACCCCCAACAAACCCTAAACCCTCAGCCACAAAAACCCTTAACCATAAGCCCAAAAAAACTATTAACCCTTATCCCCAAAAAACTATAAACCCTCATCCCCAAAAAAACCTTAAACCCTCATCCCCAAAAAACCCTAAACCATATTCCCAATAAACCCTAAGCCCCCATCCCCAAGAAAACCTAAACCCTCATCCCCAAAAAACTCTCAACCCTCATCCCAAAAAGCCAGACCCCGGACTAACAGAACCCTAATCCCTCATCCCCAAAAAACCCAAAACCCTCAACCCTCATCCTCAAAAAACCCACAAAACTTAGACCAAGAATCTGTAAACCCTCAACCCCAAAATCCCCTAAAACCTAAAAAAACCCTTAAATTCATATCCCAAAAATATCCTAAACCCTCATCACCAAAAATATTAAACCCTCACCCCCCAAAATAACTAAACCCTCAAACCCAAAAATACCTAAACCCTTCGTCCCAAAAAACCCTAAACCCTCAGCCCCCCAATCCCTAAACTCTTACCCTCCAAATCTATTAAACCATCACCCCCCCATAAAACCTAATACTCATAACCAAAAATCCTAAACCATCAACCACCAAAAATCTTAACCCTCATTACAGAAATCCCAAAACCCCTCATCCCCGGAAAACCCTAATTCCTTAGCCCTAAAAAACCCCGAACCATCATAACCAAAATACCATAAACTACCAGCCTAAAAAATGCTAGCCTGTTAACCCCCTAAAACCCAAAACCCACATCCCTAAAAAACACTAAACCCTCAGCCACAAAAAACCCTAAACCCTCTTCTCCAAAAAAACAAAAACCCTCATCCACCACAAAAACCTAAACCATCATCCTAAAAAACCACATACCCACATCCCCAAAAAACACTAAATCAACATCCCTAATAATCCCTAAACCCTCATCCCCCCCCAAAACTAAACCATCGGCCCTAAAAAACACTAAACCCTAAACCCAAAAAAACCTTAACCCACAACAATAAAAAATCCAAGACATGTAGCCCTAAAAAATTGTTAACCCATAGACCTAAAAAACTCTATACCCTCAAATCCAAAAAACCATAAACCCTTAGACCAAAAAAATAAATGATAAACCCCAACAATCTATAAACCCTTACCCCTAAAAGAATCAAAACCCTGAGCTGCAAAAAACCCTAAACCCTAAACCATCATCCCTATAAAATTATAAACCGTAATCGAAAAAAATCCTCAACCCTCAGCCCCAAAATTCCCTCAACTAACATCCCTAAAAAATACTCAATTATTATCCACAAAGAACCCTCAACCCTCAGCTGAAAAAACCATCAACCACCAGCCCCAAAAAATCTTCAAACCATATCCCCTAAAAACCCTCAACCCTTGGAACCAGAAAACCCTAAACCTTCATCACCCAAACCCCCAAACCCTTATCCCCAAAAAATCCTAAAACCTCAAACCCAAAAAACCCCCAACCCTCATCCCCCAAAAAAACCTAAACCCACAGCTTCTAAAAAACACTAAACCCTCAGCCCCAAAAATCCCTAAAGGATCATCCCAAGAAAAACCCTAAACCATCGGCCCCAAATAACACTAAACCCTCTACCCCAAAAAATCATTAACCTTTAGACAAAAAACCATAAAACCTAATCCCCCAAAAACTCCAAACCCTCAGCCCTCAAATCTCTAAAACCACATCCCCAAAAGCCCTAAACCCTAATCCCAAAAAACCCTAAAACCTCTACCCTGAAAATGACATAAACCCCCAACGTTCAAAAACCTTAAACCCTTAGTAGAAAAAAACTATGAACCCCTAGCTTTAAAACCCCCTAAACCCTCGTATAAAAAACTCCTCATCCCTCATCCCAAAAAATTGTAATCCTAATGCCCCAAAAAACCTTCAAACCTAAGACACAATAAAACCCTGAACCCTCATCCCCAAAAAACTCTCAAACCTTCGAACCAAAACACCCCAAAACCTCATCCCTAAATAACCCTCAACCCTCATCCCCAAGACCGCTAAACCGTCAACATAATTAACCTTAAACCCTCAAATCTAGAAAACCCTAAACCCTCATCCCAAAAACACCCTAAACACTCATCCCTAAAAACCCTAATCACTTAGTCCCACAAAACCAAAAACCCTCATCCCCTGAAAACCCTAAAACCTCAGCCCCAATAATCCCTACACCAAAAAACCCAAAAAAACCTAATCCCTCAGCAATAAAAAACCATAAAACCTCATCCCTAAAAATACCCAAAACCATCATCCCAAAAAAACCTAAATACTCAACCAAAAAAACCCACAATCCTCATCCCAAGAAACCCTTAACCCTCACCCCAAAAAACTCTACGCCATCATCCCCAAAATTACCCTCATCCCAAAATAACCCGCAACCCTCATCCAAAAAAACCCTCAGTCCTCATCCCCCAAAACCCAAAACCAATAGCCCCAAAAAAATACAAACCCTAAGCCTTAAAAAAACCTAACACCTCAACTCAAAAAACTCTAACCACTCATCCCCAAAAAACACACAACCCACAACCCCAAAAAACCATAAATCCTCAACCCCAAAAAACCCTAAACAATCAGGGGCAAAAAAACCCCAACCCTCAGCCCCAAAGAACCCTCAAACCTCAGCCGAAAAAAACCGTCCTCCCCCATTCCCAAAAATCCTTCAAACCACTAGCCTAAATATACATCAACCATCAGCCTAAAAATACCCTCGACCCTTAGTCCTAAAAAACCCCTAAAACACTCAACCCACAAAAAATCTAACAATAAGCCAAAAAAAACCGTAACTCAAAACACCCAAAGAAACCAAACCCTGATTACTAAATAACCATAAAACCTCATCCCAAAAAATTACTAAAAACTTATCCCCCCCAAAAATACAAAATATTCACCCCCAAAAAAACCTAAACCCTCATCCTAAAAATATCTAAATTTTCATCCTCAAAAACCCTAAACCTTTAACCCCAAAAAATCCAAAACCCACATCCTCAAATAAATAATAAAACCTCAACCCCCAAAAACTATAAACCCTCATCCCTAAAAAAACTTGCACCCTCATCTTTAAAAATCCCTCAATGCTTAGACCCCAACAACACTAAACCATCATCCCTAGGAAAACTAATGTTCAGTTCCAGAAAAACACCCAACCGTTAGCCCCAAAAACCCTCAACCCTCAAACTAGAAAAAACAAAATCCTTAACCAAAAAAATTACTAAATCCTCATCCCCAAATAACACTAAACTCTCAGTCCCAATAAACCCTCAACCCTCAACGCCAAAAAACCTAAATCCTTAGCCCCAAATAAAAATCATCCTCATCCCAAAAAACCCCTAAACCATAAACCCCCTGAAATCCTAACCCCTCAACCCCGCAAAAAATAAAATCTTGTCCCCATAAAATACAAAAACTATCAGATCCAAAACCCCCTACCATCAACCCCCCAAACCCCTCAAGCCTCAATCCTAAAACCATGAAACCTCACCGCCCCGAAACTCTAATCCCTCAGCTCCAAAAAACTATAAACCATAATCCCAAAAAACCCTAAATCCTAAACCCTAAATATTCCTAAACCATATTCCTAAAAAAATCTCAACCCACAGACCAAAAAACCATAAAACCTCATCCCCCAAAAAACCCTCAACTCTCATCCCAAAAATACCCAAAAGCCACAGCCCTAGAAAACCCTAAACCCTAAACCCAAAAAAACTTAGACCTTATCCCCAAATACCCTTAACCCTCTGCGCCAAAAAACCCTAAACCCTAATCTCCAAAATACCCTAAATCCCCAAACCTAAAAAACACTAATCTGTCATAAAAAAAGAACTAAACCCTCATCCCCCAAAAAACACAACTCACAACCCCAAAAAACTAATAAACCTCAGCCCCAAAAAACACTAAATTCTCTACCCCAAAAACCCTAGACCCTCTTCCCCAAAAAACCATAAAAAATAAACACCAAAAAAACCTCAACCCTATTCTAAAAATAACCCATGGCCACACAAAATACTCAACCGTCATCCCTAAAAAACCCTCATCCCCCATCCCCAAAAAACCCTCAACCCCCATCCCCAAAATAACTTTAACTCACAACCACCAAAAACCAAAAACCCTCATCCCCAAAAACATCAAAACAACCATCATGAAAAAAACCCTAACTACCCATCCCCCAAAATACCAAAACCCTCAACCCTAAAAAACCCCCAACCCCTAAAACCCAAAATCATCAGCCCGAAAAGCACTCAATGACTTCCCCACCAAAACACTCAACCCTCAGCCCATAAAAACGCTTAACCCTCATAAAAAAAAGATCATCAACCCTCTTCCTAAGATAACCCTCAAACCTCATCCCAAAAAACCATAAAACCTCAGTCCCAGAGAAATCATGTACCCTCATCCTAAAAAAAAATCCTCATCCCCAAAAAACCCTTAAACCACAGCACCAAAAAACACTAAACCCTTATTATAAAAATTAACCATCATCCCAAAAAACCTAAACCCTCATCCCCAAAAAACCATAAAACCACATCCCAAAAAAATCTTAAAAACTCAGCCCCAAAACCCCCAAAACTTAATACCCAAAAAACGTAAACCCTCATACTTGAAAATACCTCATCCCTCATCCCCTAAAAACACTAGAACCTTATTCTCAAAAAAACCTAAATGATCAGTCCCAAAAAAACCCTCAACCCTAAGCCCCAAAAACCCCACAACCCTCAGCCTGAAAAAAAACTATAACATCAGCCCCAAAAAACCCCAAATCTAAAGCCTTAAATAACCCTAAAACCTATTTCCAAAAAACCATCAACCCCAAAAAATGGAAACCCTTAGTCACAAATAACTATCAACCTCAACCCCAAAACCCTAATCCCACAGTCCCCAAAAACTATGAACCCTCATCCCCAAATAATTCTAAACCCCTTCCCCCAAACAAACCCTCAATACTCCACTCTAAAAAACCCTTAAGCCTCAGCCCCAAAAAACCCTTAACCCTCACCCCCCAAAAATCCTAAACCCTCATCCCCCAAAATCCCTAAACACTCAGCCCTAAACACCCTAAAACCAAAGCCTTCAAAAACCGTAAACCACTTCCTCAAATAATTCTCAACCCTCAAACATAAAAAACCCTAAATCCTCATCACAAAAAACCCTCAACCCCCAACCCCAAAAAACATTAAACCAAACATCCTAGAAAACCCTCAACCCTCAACCCAAAAAAACCTTATCCCTCAAAATCAAATACCCTATACCCTCAGCACCCAAAAAACACAAAACTATCATCCCTAGAAAACCCTAAACCATCCTCTCCAATAAACACTAATACCTAATCCCTAAAAAAACCTAACTCCTCATCCCCAAAAAACCCACTAAACATGGCTATAAAAACCAAACAACCCCCATACCAAAAAATTATAAACCCATAGCTCCAAAAAACACCAAACCCTTAATCCCAATAAACCATCTATCATCAAATTTAAAAAATCATCAACCCTCAGTCCCCCAAAAAACCCTCGAACCTCAGCCCAAAACGTACCCTCAATGATCATTACCTAAAAACACTGAACTATCATCCCAAGAAACACTAAACCCACATCCCCCAAACCCTAAACCCTTATCCCCAAATAAACCCTAAACCCTCAGTCCGAAAAAAATGGAACCCCTCATTCCCAAAAAACCCTAAACCATCATCCCCAAAAAACCATAAAACCTTAACCCCAAAACCCAAAACCCTCAGTCCTAAAAATACCTAAACCCTCAAACATAAAAAACCCTGAACCCTATGACTCAAAAAATTCTCAACCCTAATACCAAAAAGTCCCTAAACTCTTAGCTCCAAAAAAACCCTCAACACTCAGCCGTAAAAAACCCTAAAACCACAACCCTAGAAAACCCCAATCCCTCAACCCCAAAAAATGCTTATCCCTCAACCCAAAATTTACTAAACCCTTATCCCCAAAAAACCATAAACCCTCTTCCACATAGAACCCTAAACCATAATCCCCAAAAACCATATTCCTTAATCCCAAAAAATAACCTAAACCCTCATTTCCAAAAAAACCCACAACCCTTAGCCTCAAAAACCCAACAATTCTCTACCCCAAAAAACCCTAAACCCCCAACCCAAAAAAAACCTAAATCCTTATCCCTAATAAACCCTCAACCATCAACACCCAAAATCCCACAAACCTAATCCCAAAAAAACCCTTCAACCCTCAAGCCCAAAAAAATGTCAACCCTCAGCCCCAAAAAACCTTCAACTTTCTAACCTAAAAATCTTCCATCCCTCAGCCCAAAATTTCTCTCAACTGTTGGACCCCGAAAACCCTCAACCCGATATCCTAAAAAACATTCATCCCAAAAAAATCTCTCATCCCCAAAAAATCATCAACACACATCCCCAAAAAACACTCTACCCTCAGTACCAGAATACCCTCATCCCTCAACCCCAAAAATCACTCAACCCCAAGCCCCAAAAACCCTCAACCCTCACCCCACAAAACCATAAACCCCCAACCCCAAAAAACCCTCAACCTTGATCCCAAAAAAACCCTCAACCCTTATCCCAAAAAAACCTAAACCCTCAAACCCAAAAAACACGAAAATTTTATCCCCAAACAACCCTCAAACCCCTTCCCCCAAATACCCTCAACCCTCATCCAAAAAAAACCATAAAATATCATTCAAAAAAATGTTGGAGTGTGTGTCCTAGGACCAAATATTTTTACATTGATTAAATTTATATTAAATGATTAGAATATTTAAATATTTTTTTAAATATGTACCATCTCTCTACATGAATTTAATATAATAATGTCCAAGAATAATAATCATATTGATATGGTCATTTCAGTTCTTGACTATGATGAGAACCTTTAAGTGATATGATATTATTCTTAAATACAGTTCATTGGTCGTATAATTTTCTATGTTGGGAAAAATAAAATGTGACTTTATGGTGTGATTTCTCATAAGAATATGGGGCTTCTGTCATGATGTTCAAACATTGTAATCTCCAAGATGGGAGATTGTGAGAAGAAACCAACCCGTAGGAATTCTTTTTGTTTTGGTGTCATTGGATATTCCTATCTACGAGTGTGTTTAATGGTACTTAGACATTAAGAATTTCATTAATGCATATCATGACATGGGAACATAGATATTCTGATGAAATCAGTCACGGAATATATTAGTGGTAAGTAGGGTATGATTGGTGTGTCATGAATCACATATTATTATTGGATAAGTCAAGGAACAAAATTTTCACTTCCATATTTAAGAAAGTTGATATATAGACACTTTGATTGGAAAAGAACCTTCACCTTAATTTCAATGAGAATGTTTTATCAATGTTTTTATCTTAGATTGTCAAAAAATGTTGTATCGAGCATATAGGTTGGTGACACGGATGTGCAACCTACTTGATGAGATAATGCGTAAAAGGGATTATATTTTATAGTGAGAATTTGTATGTGCCTGTCTACATTAAAACATTAATTTATTCCTCTTGGGTCCCTTAACCTATTTCTAGGTAGCAATATTGGACATTAGGTAATCCCTCCTAATGAAAATGTGAAAGAATCTTAGAGGGTCATACAGTAAGTGTTTTCATTGATCTCGATAAAATTTTATTTTTAATTTAATGGATTGACGATTATTCACAAGAATGGGGAATAATTTTATTCCTGTTTTATTGATCGCAATAATTATTGATGAATGAAATATTTAAATTAAATATTTATTTGGGGTTTCAATAAATATTGAGGAGGATGAAAATACCAAGAACATGCATGTTGAAACATATTTATTTATAAGCCGGAAAATATTATTTATCATTTCAAGCACTCAAGTGCATCAAAAAATAATATTGAATTATTATTATTATGTGGAATGGGGTTGTTATTTTAAGGGAATCATGTAATTAAATAATATATCTTAACCTTATACCTAGCTTTATAAATAGGAGGTTATGTCAATTGTTTAGTATGTTAGAAAATAGATAATCATTTCACATAATGAAATTCTATCTCAAATCCTTCTTCTTTCACCCCCTCTAGAACGAGGTAAACAAGAGATATTCCTTCAAGGATGATGGATGAGTGTTCAACACAAAAAATGAAAGACAACTGAATCACCACGTTATCACCCAAAAATCAATTATCTTTTCTCAGAGATCAAAGGACCACATGTGGATCCCTACTAGAGGGATTCTATAATTGGATCCTCATAGTGTAACAAAGTAAATACGAATGTTTTTTCAGAACATCAATATCATCAATGAAGAAATGATCCTAAGCTTACATAATTATTTATTTAGATATAAATAAATAAATTATAAATTTAATGGGTAAAATCCAATATTGGGGTTTTGAAAAAATCTATATGAAAAGAAATATTAATATAATACCCACTCAAGTAACTTATGCTATGCTCAAAACCTTCACATGGAATCATCGAGGTTACATTTTATATTTATAATTATTTATTTTATTGTTCATATATGGACAATAATTGTTATATTTTACTTTCATATTATTCTTTATTTAATGCAATTTGAATTAAAATATTTTTGATATATTAATCATGTTAATTAAGTGTTTAAATTTCATAAAGGTTTAAGAATACATGAATAATGCCTAGAGATTATATTAGGAAGTGATTATTAATTTTCTTATAGAACATTGGACTACATGGCGTGTATTTGATGTTCACACTATGTATCCAAGTGAAATACACCTTTCCATGTTGTGGGATACAAAATGTGTTGTGCAATAATTATGCATGGGGAATTTAATGCACATCTTGTGTGGACCAAGACAACATGTCCCACGTTATGTCAGATTAAAGTGCATGTAGTTGACGTACATTTTTTGAGGTCTTCACAATTTATTAGTGAAATTAACACATCCAGTGGGGTTATAAACACAGTCAAACCATGTGATACTAACAACCTATAGTAATAATGACATACACAGTGTGTAGCTGACTTGTATACACTATGTGGTTCATTAATTATCAGATTATAAATATACACTAGGCCCTTCAGTGGGTTGTTCAGACATAAGGAGACCACAATACACAATAGGTTGTCTGTGTGTACACACTGTGTAGTGTAGCTGGGATACACGTCAAAGCCCCAAGCATGTATCCCATGTACATGGAAAGTGAGATACATGATGTGTAGATTGATATTATACACCATGTAGTCTCCTAATTAAGGATTGAATTAAATAACATTAGATTTTGAAATATATCATTAAAAACGTTATTTTTTAGATTAAAACTTATTTTGTTTAATAATATAATAGTGTTTTTAAAGAATAATTAATGATCAATTAATTTATTTTAATATTCAATAATAATTGGTTCTTATGTCTATTTTAAATGAATTCTATTAAGATGGGTATCATCAAATGAATTCCAATGTCCATTAAGATCAAAGAAAATTAAATAATTAAATTAATTAATTAATGCAAGAATGTTTGTCTTAATAATAAATAAAAAATAAGAAACGAATGTTATACATTTACTTTTTTGTATACATTGTTTGTATGAATGGTCATGAGCATGACCAAGACTAATTTTTGTGTCAGATATTTTAATTTAATTTAATTTATTGAATGGGTTTGAAATTATTTAATATAATATTGAATTAAATTTGATGGCCTACATGTCATCCCTACCCCCATTACTATGTAGGGTTTGTGTGTCCATGGTTATTTATCTGACCCCCTTTTGACTAATAATTTGGATCCCCCCAGCTGCATCTGAGTCATAAATACTTGTAATCAATGGAGTTTCCTAAGGCACATAGAGGCATTTCAAGATGGAAGCACAGTGACACCAAACCAGGTGATACACAGGTGGATATGTGGAATGATTTCACTCAAACTAAGAACAATAGTTAGTGTTATTTATCCCAGGGAATAAGTTAATATATTATTCACTCAATAAATCAACCATTAGACAAGTTTATTTATTATTTATTTATTTCTATATTGTGAATTAATTATTTTATAAACTCAATACCATGACCATATAAATAAATGAATTAATATGAAATGATGAAATTTAAATAAATTTATTATGAGTAAATGTATTATCCAAACATGGATAATTAATTAATTAACATCCATTTAATATTAACTGAACATGTAAACTGTAAAACAAGATACAATTTATGCATAATAAATTAAAAATCCCTCAAATATATATTATGTTAGACTTATCCTTCCATTAATTGATAAGGAATGAAACTAATAGAATTAATTGTTGTACCAATCATTTTTGAGAAACTAACTTTTATAAGGGGAGTTTTTATGAATGTTATTGGTTGACTTAAACATTTTAAATTAATAGGAGTATATCTTTATATATCTTGTGTAATTTGGAAGAAAGTGTTGGGGAAATCTAGGTTAGGGTTTTTGGATTGGGGAATTCACTCAATTTTTAAAGAAATTCCTTGCCCATTGTTGACAAAGACCAGCCGACCTAAATACCTTCAAGTAGCTTGACCAACCATTATTAGGGTTATGGAAAGGGAAATATGGATCCTTTCCACTATAATGTCATACTAAATAGACATTTCGTGTTCAATAGTGTGGACTATTGGATCTTGATAAAATAGTGGGAGGCTAAATAAAATTAATTATTATCATTTCTCACATAATTTGCAATCAAGTAATGTTCTAATAATTTTCTCATCTGTTTTGTAGAATAAAATGACATGTTCATCATCCACTTTATCCATGTTATAAATATTATAGAAATAAAATATTCTCATTGGTAGTAACTTCTAGGAGTGGTTCAAAATCCTTTGGGATGTGCTGCGCCATAAATGAAAATATTACACGCTAGAATAATCATTATCTGATCCACCAACACAGGAGGTGAGTGATGAAGATTTTTCTATCTTTGATACACATATTAATGGCATGGTTGATGTTAAATTTCTAATTATATTGTCTATGTATATTGAACTATTGAATTCTTGAGAAAACATGAATTCGTATTTCATGCTCGAGCATCTCCATGGTTTGTACCTGGAGAAAGAAATATCAGAACATTTTGATATCTACAGTGTTTTTTTCAGAAATGTATTAAAGAATGTTCAATAGGGTTTAAATTGACTGAATAACTATGAATTGATCACATTATTACATCACTGCCTCAGATATTATCTAGATTTTTCATAAATTTTCATATGAATAACATTGATTAGTATCTCCTAGATCTTCTCACTCTTCTTTTCCGAGTTTATAAGGATACAAAGCATGAAAAAAATTTGGGCATCATGGTGAACAAACAGAAAGGGAAAGTGAATATATATAGGCATAATTCTTCTTCAAACCCTTACAAGAAGAGAAATATCAAAAACAAAGTCAGGGAACCCCATTTAGTTTTTTCCATGTTTAATGAAGGGTCAATAGACAAAAAAATCCACCTAGAAAAAAAATCAAAGGGAAGCTTTAGTTTCATTTGTTATTGAGTTTAATTAATCTATTTCTATAAATTTGTTATTATATATGCCTTTTTGTGAAAATATATTTATTCAAATACATGAACCAAGTTTATTTAGAAAGATTGACCTAGGGGAGGTAGATCTTTGAGAAGCCAGCAGAGCAAACTTGAGGCTATAGCTATGGGTGACTACCACCTCACAATTCCAACTGGAATGATCTTGGTTTTAAAAGGAGGTTTTTATATATCATATGTTACCAAAAAAATTATATCTATATCTAGACTTAATGTTAATGGATTTATTTTCATGTTTTAAAATAAATGTTTCTTCTTTTATAAAGATAATTTTTGTTATGGTAAGCCATATTTAAATAATGGGATTTATGATTTGGATTACACTACCCATGTAATGGAAATCAATAATAAAACTACATCACATGACTCATACTCCTCCAAAATATAGAATTTCCAGCTAGTTCATGTAAATGAAAAATGATTGACTAAATTATACAAATATGGATATTTAGATTATTTATAACTGATACCACTTAGTATATGTCACACATGTTTACCAGAAAAAATTACCAATGACCCATTCAGTTGAAAAGATGAAAAGACCAATGAGATTCTTGAATTACTTCATACCAATGTTTTCGGACCATTTACTTTTTAATCAAGGGGTGGGTACTCAAAATACATAACTTTTATTGATCATTTTAGTAAATATGGATATTTTTAATTAATGAGGTATAATTCATATTCTTTTAATAAATTCACAGGATACAAGAATTAAGTTGAGAACCATCATGATATGAAGATCAAGAGACTCAACTTAGACCACGGTGGGGAATATCTAAATCAATACTTCCTTGATTATTAATGGGATTTTAGGATCCTATCTCAACTCACTCATCCTTATACACCACAATGGAATGGTGTGAGTGAAATTTGGAACCACACCTCATTGGGAATGGTGAGATCAAGAATAAGTCATGTGAGCCTTCCATTATACTTTTGGGGATATGAATTTCTTGGGTCTTGAAAATTTTTCAAGGGAAATTGTAATAATCATTTTGATTTAGTAAATTAAGGAATAAAATCAAAGGAAGATTTGAATTTTTTTTAAGGAGTGAATATGGAAAAGGAAAAAGTCAGGACAAGGATTATAAACCATTCGTAGAACACCACTTGACATAGATATGTGATTCATGAGATGCCTACAAACTAAAAAGTTTACAAGAGAAAGATGGATGCACTAGTTCCCCGCAAATGAAATCATCTATGGGAAGGTGAAAGAAATATTTGCCCTACCCATGACATCACCCTCAAACTACAATGGTTCATGGATAGTGCGAAACTGATTGATTCCCATGAAAAAAATGAAGTCATTCGCATGAATGAGGTGGTGATTCATGCCTCCAAAGATGATGAACCCATACCCCACTGACCAAATAGTCCATGGGCTGGGTTGCTTCCTTGGGCATCCACAAAAGAGGGATCGTAGCCTCATCATAGATGACCGGCTACACCAATATCTAGTTCCACACTTCTCTATAAATAGGGTATCAATAGGGATAGAATAAGAGCGCTTTGGAGGGGACTTTTAGGGGGATCTGAAGATTGTTTGATTAATGGAGGCACAAAAGAATAGAGCACCACAAAAGATGGATTCCTTTGACAATTCACTACAATTAAAACCCCACCGCATAACATTAAGGAAGATAAAAATAAATAAATTTTGTAGTCCTTGGACTCAAAAAACTTCATGGGAATTTTACCAACAAGGCGCAGAAAAATGGACCCTTTTACAACCAGGCATCCTGTATAGAAAACTACTATACAGGGGGATCACTACCCCACATAAAAAATCACTAAGAAGGAGGAACTTGATACCATGTAGCAACATTCTATGTGGATGGAACCTGGTTCCACATAGTAAATCGCTACATGGATCAAACCTAGGTTTGAATACCACCATGGTATGTGGACAGTCCCCCTTCCCATATAACAATACACTATGCGGAGGAAACTTCATCCCGCATAAGGATACACTATACGTAATGGGGTGTCCTAGGGAGTTATAACCGAAGGTTCTAATCATTCCCTTCCATTTCTGTCACATCATTGGTAGTCCCTCTGCAAGCTAGTCCAACGGTATCAGGCCAAATACTCTCTTGAAGCAACTAGAAATGTGTGATGAGACCATAGGGTGCACCAACACAACCCTATGAGTTTACATACTCATGGTTTGTGCATCACATGGGTAATCCCTGAAATAAGGTAGCCCCCCCCCCAGAATGTCCCTAAGTTTACATTCCCATGGTAACATAGGTTCCAACCTTGGGATAATAATGTTAAATTCCTCATTCTAGGGATTAAGGAGAATCATTGGCCTTTACCTTTAAGAAAGGTCAGTATTAGAAAAAGGATATCAGACTTTTATTTCATTTTAGCAAGGATCGATGCTCCTCCCCTTTCTAGAACCAATTTCAGGGCACTCCCACTGAGGTAATCCCCTACCATTTCTTACAGGAGGTGGTTCTCTTTTTCCTCATTGCATCATCTTGGGATGTATCTTAATATATCACAAAATGTGAATATCTTATATATGAAGACAAGAGAGAAAACATGCACACTCAAAGCCCCCCTCTCCCCCTTTGGGCTCCAACACCATCAATTAGCAGATGGGGAGGGTTGTGCGATCATCAGATCTACTATTTTCTCTTGTTTCTCACACCGAGCATGACTAAAGTGAGATTAGATATTATTGGTGATCATGAAATCCACATGACCCCAAACTTTAAATGGTCCTTCTCCATAGATGTAATCCCCTTCCCTAAATTGAATAGGTGACTCCCATGTGTAATCCCCACATTGAATCTGATCAAGATAAATCCCTTGGAAATGGGCCTCCTACTTGGTGTAACCCCCAACCAAGCCCCCTTTAATGGGAATTATCTCTGATGTAATCCCTAACCACAAATCAAATGGCCCTTCTATAAGGTATATTCCCCAATCATATTAAATCTAAATGGGAGGAACCCAAGTATAAGACCCAAATTTCAGAACTACATGGGATTTGATTCCCAATTAATTGGGATACATAGGAAACATCCTCAAGATTCATGCTTGATAGATTCATCTTCATGAATGTTCAATCTCATCCTCATTACATGATGTTAAAATGCATAAGTGCCACCGAACTACATGGTCCTTGATTCCCAACTGACTGAGATATGTAGGAAGGATCCCGGAGGTTCAAACCCAGCTCCCAAATCCAACCTAATGTTCTCCAAGCACGTCCTTGGTAGGTTCATGTTCGCCGAAATGACCACATCTCTTCTGGATCCCCTAGGCCACATCGTTGTAATTCTAGCATCAAATTGTGACTAGGAACCTTCCTCTTAGACATCCTTGCCACGTGACGTTAAACTACATGGATGGGTCATCATCAAATGACCTTAAAGGGTGATGTGTCTAGTTAAGGGGCACCGAACTATGAGGGTTATGATTCTCTCATGAGGATATGTAGGAAACCCACATTATGGGTTCGATTTGAATATTAAAATAGTTATTATCCTCCTAGATGATGATAAACTCCATAGTGCCTCATCACGTGGCTTGAACCAATGTTGTCTCAATAAATTATTAAAGAGTTCCAAATCTATCTGTAAAAGGGTAACATTGATGTAGAAACTCAGATACATACAAATAATTATGAACCCATATGTATTTATTATCGATCTTACCTAGGGTTAATCCGCAGACACATGCTTGGGAATGAACCAAAGATTCCCAAACATATGAACATATATTAAATCTATAATAGAGCCCCGGGATAGGAAATAGTTCCCCCCAATAGGGTGTGAGGAGCCTAAGTTCCCATCCTCTCTACCAATGTGAGATCTTAAGTGTCTTTGGTCAATTTACCCAATGAGAACCTACCTTTGGGAAGTAGGTCCATGAATCATGGATATAAGAGTTGTAGTACATTTCACATTCAAAAGGGAAGATGGAAAAGTGAGATCATCAATTATATATGTGGTCATGAGATGCTACTTTGATGGGGTTTTGTTGTTTTTTCTTTTCAAATATATTGTAGGCATTATTTATAGCTTCCTTAAATCCAATTGAATCCTAGAAGTTCTCACAGACACATGTGTCGACCACAGCACCAGTCGGCCCCTTCATGAAGAAGAGGACTTCATCACCTACCCAACATCTCCAACACTAGGTATCAAATGTGATGATCTGGGAATACCATCAAAATGAAACTCTATCGATGTATAAGGCAGTAAGATTGGCACTCTAGGTGATGAAATCCCACCAACTGCCCACCCAACAGTGATCGACGGTGCAGAACCGAGTGGATCCACTAGCAGTCTCTAATTGTTTCAGGATCCTGTCCCTAGAACGTGATAATGAGTAAATCCCTTATCTTTGGGAGGTGGATGAAGTCATAAAAAATGGCTTCATCCCTACTTCACAATGGTGCTGATTGAGGGCCAATGCCATAGGACTTCACCACCAAAACCATGCAGCCCAATATCCTCATTTTGAGAGGATATGACACTGAGACCTCCTAATGAAGTTCAACGAACAAAGGGACTCTGGGATACCTGCCAAGGGTGATGAACATATAATCTGGAAAAGGTCAACACCCTAATTCTTGAGGAAGAGATCATCCATGGAAATGCAGCGGAATACCATAGGAAAACATACATTCCTTCTCCCTCTTCTAAATACCGCCATGAAAATATAGAGGTATATTATAATCAAGTGAAAATTCCCATTAACCCTGTGAAGATCAAGGTGAAAATAGGGCAGTAGATTATAGGCAGATGAAAATCCCTACCAATACGCATGAATCCTGTCATCCAAATTGGACAGAAACTTGCTACGAAAAGATAAAAATTCCTACTGATGCATTCCAAGCTCACCATCCAAATTGGACTGCAACCAGCTATGAATAGATGAAAATTCTTACTAAGGTGTACCAAGCCTGTCATCCAAATAGAATGGAAACTAGATATGAGAATATGAATATTTCTACTAACATGTACCAAGCTCATCATCCAAATAGGTTGGAAAACTACAGGAAAACAGATATACCTCCTAAGGAATACAAATCCCACCAGTCAAATATGGTCGCAATCAAATATGAACAGATTCAAAAAAATTCACCCTCATAAAAATCCCACCAATAAAATATGGTGGTGATGAAATATGAGAAGAGTTAAATTCCTATGGATTCATATCAAGCCCGTTAGAAAAATACAACATAAAACAAGAAGACAAGAATCTCTACTCGCAAATATGAAGCCCATCATCCAAATACGATGACCACTAGAGAAAAAAACTAGTGTATCCAAGTTACACATTAGGGATAGAGTCATTCCTTTGACCCAACACAGGAGAACTACCAGTACCCACTTAAAAAGCAAGGAGTGCCGGTGAAAGAACATATTCCCACTTCGACATCGGAATGTGAATAAATCCCCATTCCAGCCAAAGATGTCTCTCAACACATACTGAAAATGATGGATGATCAGAAATCAATTACTGATCATATCTTGTAGACTTGTCAAGATATAATCACATCTGTTTAAATAGTAAGGAGTTGAGACCACAAGCCCGTCTCCCCAAGTGGGTTAACTCAACCACAAGATAAGATGGTCACTCTGGAGCAAACCTGCATCCCTAACCCAGTGTAGGAGGGTTGTTGGCGATATTCCATGATAAATGGACAACTAGATCATGAAAAAAATACTCATTACAATTTGAGGACAGCGATCCACCACAGTGGCCACTCCAGGGAAAGAATATATCCCTGTAATAACGAAATATGTTTGTCGATGTATCCCTGTAGCATCACAGGAATCACTCAAACAAGAAACCATATATGAAGTCCATTACCAACAGTAGGAGTCCCCATTCACCTGTAAGAGAACAACCAAAAATATATCATTCCCAATTAAACTGGAAAAGGAAGAGAATATTCATGACACTACTCTATTGTAAGATGGATTTTTTTGATTCCATAAAACAACTATAAATAGAGGTATAGGATCCTATCAATCTATTACAAAATTATGGAAGTTCCAATAGCAGTTTTGAAGGTCCTCCCAATAATTTTGTTACCAAAATATCTGAGGTTCCTCTATAGGGAACCCATGAAATCTTACTTTGTGGGAAATAAATGATCAATCATGAGAGCCTATCTCCTGACGAGTGTCACGGTATCCCTCCTCATGGCCAGAAGATCAAAAAAATAAGGTCCTCACTTTGTTGTCATCTTCCTTGATGGTCCTCTCCAGGTTATACTCTGCATAAATTATCCCTATATCCAGACATCAAGATATGATGGTAGTCCTCGCTATGATGACAGTTAGTGTGAAGGACCTCCCGGTAGTGGAATCAAGCTTCAAGAAGGTCCTCATCTTATTGTAGTCCATCCTAAAGGTCATCCTGAGGATTGAAACTGTGGATAATCTTATTATGGATGGAAACCAATCTATGATGGTAACCCTCTCTATCATGGCATCAGCTATGGATGCCCTCTCCACTTCCATATTTCACACCAGCAAGAAGGTACTCCCCTCACTGAGCCAAGTATGAGAATGGACTCATTTTCCGAGGTGTATGGAAAGATGGGATCAGGAATGTTGGATACTCTATAAATGACAAGAGACATCCTTTCTTGTCCATAAGATGAACCAGGGCCACTCTCATCTTCTGATCCACCTCTATACTATTCACATGTCGATGAGATCCATACTAGCCCCACTACTTATGATGTGATCATCAAGAATCATCCAAATTGGGCAGACCAAGTAGAGAAATATCTAGTATAATAATGAAGGGATATACTTCTCTTGGGAATCCAATTATCCAGGTATGACATAGAAGTTATGTTTTATCCCATAACAACTTCTCAATTTGATATACCAAGGGAATTGCCAGAGGAATTCATACATAACATTCTTCTGAGTCTCTAGACAACCCTCTACCACATGAAAGAGAAATTCTTACCCTATGAAGGGTATGTAGACCATGTCAAAATACTAGGATATATTCACCATCAAATTGATCTGGAAACCATTCTATCTATGCAAAAACCACAATCAGAGAGGTGAAGGATGATCTCAAACTGACCTACCTCCTTGTGCTTCACAAGTTTTGTTTCCTTATCGATGATGCCCCATCTAGTGTTCATATCTAGGGATAGGGAGAGAATTCATCTTTTTTACTTCAACCAATATCCCATAAAAAAACAATTGGAAATGGCATCCTAGAACATCTTTATCTCAAGATGATAATAAAATGAAATCCCTGTTTGGGAAATGTGATGTGCTTGACAAGAGCCATCCTTGAGTAAGTCTCAAAAGTGTTTAGATCAACAAGAGTGATCCATTGAACAACTCATGAACTAGTAAACTGAGAACATTCAGTAGTCTTATCACATAAGTTAAGCCAACCAATATGTATTTCTCATGTCTACAGAAACAAATAATTCATGTGAAGACTTGAAACCTTATCTGGTTCACACCTAAATGGGAATTTGTAAGATCCATAAGGAAGAAATAGTAGCAGTAATGACTATAGTGAGGGATCAACCCCAACCCGTAGGGTTGGGGGATTTTTTAACTCAAATTCCCCCATAAGACCAATGAATCCATCCTGAGGCACATTAACAAAGGAACTGGATCAATACTATCCCACAAGGATAGGGGAATTTTTACCTCAACCACACACCCATAGGACATTGGTCTTTTCCTGATTAGGGAGGGAAACAAATTGATAGGTATTCTAGTTCATCCCATATCACAATTGATTTCTCTGAGAAGGGAGGTATACAAAAAGTTCATATCAAGGTTCCCTCCAAGTTACCCTTCACTAAGAAACTCAAAGAGGTCCCCTAAATGGAAGAATAAGATCAAAAAAAGGATTCAATGTCATCTACTACCATTCAACACCAAGTAAAACACCCCCAATTCATTATTTATTGGTTAATGTTGTGGGAATCAATCCTATAGACCAAGCAAAAAATGATGCAAATACAGACGAATAGGGAGAAGATAGTTCCGCCGAAAATATGATCCACATCCAACCTAGAGGTTTGAATACCCAAACCCAGAGGGCCACCCTAAATTTTGGCACACCCTTGGCCAATCCCACATTACCTCCTTCATGAATCCCTAACAACCAAAAGAGAAAAAACAAGGTCATGTATGATCCACCTCCTCCTCCAAATGAGAATGAGTCCCAAATACTTGATAAGAGGTTTTCCCGGCAAGAGGAAGAAATGAAAGAGTTGATGAAAATCAATTTTGATCTTCTTCGTGTAAGAATTACTATAATATATTCTTCCTAGTAAGAGCTTCAACGTACACTTCCAGCAGGTGTATCTTATCCACAAGGGTTTATCCGAGAAAATGAAAGAAGGCCAGAATGCTCGTCCAAGACAGTGCTGGAACCATCATTCTATATGAATCCAATCCCAAGGGATATCAAGATTTATCTCAATTATGGAATGAATTGGAATAGATTCATTAAAATACACAATGGTTTCCCCTGGTTGGGTATCCGACTCAATTAACAATAGAGGAAGAACATCCAATCGTTCCCCTTACTACCGCCCCTGCTCCAGTTCAATATGACACACATCAAGGAATCATTAATACCATTGGTTCATTGGTAGATGAATTGGAAGCCATGGAAGGATGGAATGCTCTGATACAACTAGAATGAAAAACTTACCCAGACTGTGTGAGTAACACTCTACCACCACCAAATTTTTGGAACTCTTTGTTTCAAATATTAAATGGATCAGGTGACCCGAACCAACATCTGATGCATTATGTGTCTTATTATGATCCCATGATGGGAACCCCAGAGCAATAAGAATCATTGAAACTCAAATGATTTGTGAAAACTATGAAAGTTTCATCCTTTGTGTGGTATACTAGTTTTATAGCTTAGTTGATAACAGGTTGGGAGGATCTCGACGACAGTTCCTTTTCTAGCTCATCTCAATGTTTCCATAGACAATAGTCAATGACCTCCTGAAATTCATACCGTGGGAGAATGAGAGAGTTGTATATTTCTTTGCTATATGGAAAGGTCTAACCTACTCTTTGAATCAGCCACTCCCTCAAGATGAGATACCTGATATGTGAATCGATAACCTCTATGACGAGCTATAAAACCACTCATCCCAGTAAAATAAAAAAGTGGTTTTGGGATTTCTATGAAATTACCCAAAGAATAGAAGATTCATTACATACTACTAAACTTAAGTACTGGGTAGCCCCACTAGCCCCAGTAAAAAGAGTGGGAAGAGCTAAAGTGACATCTATTACCCTTAAGCCACCCCCTGTTCCTGCTCTAGCTCCCAGGCCTGCACTAAATCATGCAGGGCCTCCTGGACATCAAAAACAACCCATTCCTTCACAAGACAAGTGGAGGGGACCTAGGTGAAATCAAATATAGGAAAAAAGGAATAAAATATACTCATTCCATGATGATGATGTCTATGGTGACTTTGTAGTCGCTATGAATTGAAAATTACTCCGTCTACAAGAGCCAAAGAGGGTTGATGAAGTAGGTCTCAACAACCAGCCATATTATTTTCCCTTCCACTAGATACTATGATATACCATCCAAGAATGATTGGTATTTAAATACCTCATGCAATGAATGATAGATTCTAGGAAAGTCAACATGGGACCACCACCAGTACAAGTGGAATATCTTTCCACCACTAACCCAGATGAAAGAGAGGAGTGATTCAAGTGTCTAGAAAAAGGTAGTAGAAGTTCAATAGTTGGATGACATAGAAAATAGTCAACTGAGCTTATAGAATACTCCAATAATAGTTGAACCAATTTACTGCACCCCCAAAAGCTTTTAATGTAGTGAAACTGACATCCTCGACCCCACAATCTTCCAAGAGTCGATTGTCCAAGAAGCATTTTGACCAGAAAGGCAGAGAGAAAGTGTCATAAGATGAAACCATGATAAGTACAAAGTTAACTTTAACCCTCTCATATTTTATTCCATCGGATCTAAAATAACGGGAACCACCCCACCAAATGAAACCACTGAAAGTAGTCAATCAGAGAGACTCATCATCAAATGAGGAACTAATCTTTAGATCCATTAATGTCATTTACTTAATGGGCACCTTCTTCGATGAAGAGTATGGATATGAACATGAGTTCTATGAACCAAATTAGGGAACCAAAGGAAGAGGTCGTAGGAGCTGAGGATACCAGGGAAGACATAGTCATGGCAGAAACCAAAATTCTAGCTACACCCTAGCAGCTCAAACAGTCAATATTGCAGAAACTCGTAGAAGATCCCTTCAACAAAACCCACAAGAAAAAAACATTCCACTACCCTTGATTGAATCCAATATTAAAAAATCATCTTAAAATCCATCAAAAGAAGAAAAAATGTCTAATCATCCACGACGTGTAGACAGACCTGCTCGACCAACCCCACTAAGCACAGAATCACCATCATCTCCTATCTCGAGGGCTGACCCATCTTCATCCAATGATCCAGCCACTAAATTGCTTGTGAAGGAGAATCCCCAAGTCTAGAATCACCAACATTTATAGAATAAGTATGATATTCTAAAACAATTAGATTTAGTACTGGATAATCTATCAATCTTGGATTCCCTAAATTTTTCGAAAGATCTCAGGGGATCACTTATAGAAGATTTTCTAAGCCCCTAGGAGTTCAAAGATGATGTGAAAACCACTGAAGTCTATTGTATAGAGACCTATCCTATAAAATTCCTTGATGTTACCTCATTCATAGATCTAGATGATGACACCATTATGCAGGGACACATCAAACCCTTATATGTTTCTAGTAGGATAAATGGTATCTATGTCTAAATATTTTTTATTGATAATAAATCTGGAGTTAATCTCATCCCACTATGGAAACTTCGTCGGATGGGTTGAAATGAAGATAATCTAACATCCTAGACTGCAACTTTGGCTATAAAAAAAAGTGAATAGAAGCAATTAGGACAAATCAAGCTAAAAACATGGTTTGGAGACCTTGTAGATGACTCATATATTTTGGTGGTTTCGAAAAAAAAACCTTTAAAGTTCTATAGGAAGGCCCCGATTACATTATCACATAGAAATTCCTTCATCATTACATCATGTGCATCAAATATTACACTAATGGACAGAATGGAACATTTTATGCTAATAAGGCCCCATTCTAATCTTGTGAGCCACACTATATCGATGCATGATTCTATGAGAAGAAGGGGAAGTGACCCCCCAGTCGATGGTATTGATTGGTTCACCACTCCAAATGTTTTGGAAATGGTCCCCACTGACCCCTTCAAGTAGCTCGACAAGAAATAAGTATATCCCATCAATTAGCCTGAGTGAAGTAGTCCTTGTTTAGATGAATATTCAATAGTCCTTGTGATTTTAGTAATGGACACTGAGCCTAACAATGTAAGAAAAACCCACTGGCCTCCAATATAATGATGAATGCTCGAATGTAAATGACCTCAATCCATCTTCAGAGCTCTAGATAATCCCTACCTCACCCACTAAGGTTGAATAGAAAGAAGAAATTTTATATTCCCTCACCCCATCCTCTCCAGAAGCTTCCCCACCGTTAGTCAGTTCAGAAGAAGTCACCTGAACCTCCATATACCAAAATTGTGAGTCTCTATTAATTCTAAATAGATCATCTAGAGAATTGATTACCCATTAGAAGAAGAAGATGATGAAGAATATGGTGAGGGAGAGGAAGCGGAAGAGGAATAATACATTAGGTTTGACCCTCCATCATTTGAGGAGGGTGTCTCTACCACCATTGATAAAATCTGGGAAATAAACCTTGGTATCAAAGAAGACCCATGACTCACTCTAATTTGTGTGGTCATGAATTCCAAAGAGAAGGAGGTATAAACCTCCTTACTAAGGAATAATTGAGATTTTTTTCACCTAGAACTGTACAGAAATTCTAGGCCTTGATCCTGAGGTGGCTACTCACCACTTGGTCATGTCGGAAGACCACTGCGGCTACAAGCAAGCCACCAAGAGGATAAAACCCACACATGCTGCCAAAATAGAGACTGAAGTCAAAAATATCATCAGAGAAAAATTCATTCTAGAGGTCCAATATCCCTTTTGTATGGACAATATAAGTCCCCATTAAAAATAAGAACAGATAAATTAGATATTTCATCAATTTTAGGGATCTCATTAGTATTTCCTGAAACATGACTTCCTGGTCCAGAGCAAAGAATTTTAAATCGATGAAAATACTAAATATCATGATATCTCTTTCATGGATGGCTATTCAGAATACAACCCAATCTAAATTTACTTAGAAGATGAAGAAGATACAACCTTTAAGGCCATCTTGGGATTATTTTTCTACATGGTATTTCCCTTAGGTCTGAAAAATGATAGAGCCACATATCATCGTGCCATGCATCAAATCGTCAAGCCCTTCTTGGGAAATTTCATTGAATTCTATGTTGATTTCATGGTGGTAAAATAAAAAAAATTCTCAGACCACCTATCAAATCTTGAATTCATCTTCAACAAACTGCGACAACACAACCTGAAAATGAATCCCCTTGAAATGTGATTTCAGTGTCACCATAGGAAAATTAATCAACTTCATTGTAATCTATCATGGAATCAATGTCAACCCTATGAATAAAAATTGCATCCTTGTAATTTCATCTCCTTGCAATGTCACAGGGTAGAGATGACTTCAATGATAACTTGCCTACATTTGACACTTCATTCCCAACCTTGCAGGAAAATGTTTTCCCTTCACCAAGTTGATGAAAAATGGGGTTGTGTATCAATGGACAAATGATTGTTAGGAATCATTTTGTAGTCTTAAGAGACACTACTCAATACTGTCTATGTTAATGCCTCTTATCAAAAGAAGACCACTCAAACTGTATGTGACAGCTTTAGAGTGGTCACTAAGAGCCTTACTTGCTCAAAATAATGTTACCAATAGTGAAAACAACCTTTATTATCTCATCTGGACTATGATTGTTGTTAAGACCCAATATTGAAATATTGAGAAGAGCTTCCTGGCACTAATTTTCATAGTACATAAACTGCGACAATACCTGAAACACCACGAGGTCCACTGGTATCTCGTAGGAAACCCTCAAGTACATTCTTAGTCATCTAATGTTAATCGTATGTCTGCCATGGTGGGAGGTCATCCTGCAGCAGTTCGATATATTGTTGATACCTAAAAAATCCATCAAATTCTAGGCATCAATATAATTTCTAGTAGAACATCCCTTGGAAAAAATGACCCAATTGGATTCTGAACTACCGATGAAGAGTTTTTCACTATTCAAGAGGACTCTTAAACATAGGAGATGAATTTTTACGGTGCATCTAGAAGCCTAACAGGAAAAAGGATGGAGAACCCCAAGATTAACAAAGTGGGACTGAGATTCGTACTCATATATTTGCAAAAGGCAGACATGACTTACTCTTTCTTGTCATCTGGGGGGTGAAAAAACTAATGAAGTAGAGTATCAGGCTCTCATTGAAGGCCTAGACCTTCCACTTCAAGTACAAGTAAAATATTTTAGGAAAAATGTGTTTCATAACTAGTAATCAATCATGTCAATGGTGACCATGCTATAAATAAGGAGGAGATAAACTATTTGATGGACCACACTTGAGAATTGATGGAAGGGTTCCCCTTAGATTCGACGCTAACTCATCTCCCCTCATCGCAAAATGCATAGGCTAATGCATTAGAAAATGCATCCACAACTCCAGCTAATCCATAATAGGATGAAATAATCATCGACATTCCCACCATCAGATGGTTTTAAAATTTTTTCATGACAACATAGAAGAAATCAAGAAGATTAGTACCATCCCCGAGCCGGTATGATCCTACCACTGACTGGATGACTACCATTGTGGATTACCTTCACAAGGGAGAACTCCCACCAGATAGGGATAGAAGGGAGAAACTATAGAGACGATAAATTATATGCGTTCTTTATGATGGAACACATCCAAAAAAGGTCCTCTATAAGTGAGTCCTTGATGAGTTTTTTCTCAAGTGCACTGATGGAGAAGAGACCACTACCTTCATAAAAGAATTGCATGCTAGAGCTTGTGGGGCACATCAATCAGGGTTCAATCTCTCTCATCAAATTCGAAGTTTTGGATACTATTGGCCCAATATGATGAAATATTGTGCTAAATTCACCACAAGTGCCATTCCTATCAGGTTCAGGCTGATTTTATCCACCAACCCCTAGAGTTACATCAAATAGAAAAGTACTCCTGACCATTTTATATATAGGGAATGGATGTCTTGGGACTATATCATCCCACTACGACCAATATATCCATGTATATTCTCATAGAAACTCACTTATTTTCCAAATGGGTAGAAGTTGTACTCCTCAATGTTGTCCAGGAAAGAATCATTGTGAACTTTTTTAAAGACAATATCATCCCTAGATTTTGTGTCCCACATACAATAATAACCAACAAATGACACCAATTTCTATTCTTATATATTGGAGAAATTATATCAGGGATATAGTATTAAGACCAACCATTCATCCCACTACCATACAGTGGCCACCAAACAGATAGAGGCCTTCAAAAAGACCCTATATGATATACTCTAGAAGATGGTAGATAAGGGAAAGAAATCATGGCTGTAAAGGCTACTCTATGATCTATGGGATTATTGGACCATGACCCACACTACCACTCAAGAAAACTCATACTCATTAGTATATGGGATAGAGGCAGCTCTTCCCATTGAAGTTCAATTACCATCACTCCACACTGCCATCTGTGATCAGTTTTCCACAGATGAGTAATCCCAAAAATGACTCGATGAGTTAGAGAAATTGGATGAGAAATATTGAATACCTTGAACCATTTGGAATTTTATCAAAACTGGATTGCATGAGACTTTAATAAAAATGTTCTCCTTCGGTCTTTCCTTGAAGGATAATTGATATTGTTCCTCAAAATATTGATGATACTCGAAAAGAAACTTCGAAAAACTGGAGCCAAATTGGGAGAGACCATATGTAATACACAAGGTGCACTCTAATAGATCATATTCTTTAATTTTAATGGATGGGGAAATTATTATAGCTCCTACCAATGAAAGGTTCTTGAAGAAATATTTAATGTAGAAAAACAACATGTCCTGATCACATGACATTAAACTACAGGATAAACACATGAAATCCTCAACCCCAAAAAACCTTAAACACTCAACCCTAAATAACTTTTATCCCTAAACCCCAAAACACCTAAACCATCAGTCCCCAAAAACCCTAAACTCTCATAAAAAAATCATAAATATTCTTCCCTAAAAACCCCTAAAACCCTAGAAAAAAACACTAAAACCTCATCCCCAAAAAATCATCAACCCTCATCCCCAAAAAACCCTCAACACTAAGACCCAAAAAACCATGAAACCTAATCCACAAAAAACCTAAACCCTTATCCCCAAAATACCATTAGCACCCATCCTAAAAAAACCATAAATACACAGCCCCAAAAAAACCTAAACCCTTATCCTCAAAAAACTAAAACCCTCATCACAAAAAAATCCTCAACCCATAACCTTAAAAAACAATAATCCCTCATCCCCAAAAAACATAGAAACCTCGGCCCCAAAATCCCAAAATCCTTAACCCCAAAAAATCCTTAACATTCATCCCCAAAAAAACTCTCAACCCTCTACCCCAAAAAACCTACAACCCTCAACCCCCAAAAATACTCATCCCTCAGCCCCAAAAAATCCAAAATCTTCAACCATAGAAACCCTAATAAACAACCCTAAAAAACCCAAACCCTTAACCCCCCCAAAAACCTATAACCCTTATTCCTAAAAAAACCTTAACCCACACCCCAAAAAACCCTCAACACCCAGCCCCAAAATAATATCAACCCTCACCCCAAAAAATCCTCAACCCAAAATAACCATCAACCCCCATCCCCCCAAAAAATTAAACCCTCAGACCCATAAAACCATCAACCCTTATCCCCCCAAAAAATTTAACCCTCAGCCCTAGAAAACTTTCAAAACATAGCATAAGAAAACCCCCAACCCTTATCCCTAGAAAACACTCAACCCTTATCCACAAAAAACCCTTAACCCCCAGCCCTAAAAAACCTAATACCCAACACCTAGAAAAACCCTCACCCATCAACCGCAAAAAACTCTAAACCCTTTTCCCAATAAAACACTCAATCCTTGGCCCATTAAAACTCTAAACCAATTCACCCAAGAAAACCCATACCCTCATCCCTATAAAACTCCCATCATTAAAAAACCCTCAACACTGAGCCCCAAAAAACCCCAAAACCTCAGCTCCAAAAAAACCTAATCCCTCATCCCCCCAAAACCCAAAACCCTTATCCCCCAAAACCATCAATCCTCATCCCATAAAAAACCCAAAACTTCATCCCTAAAAAACTATCAAACCTTCTCCCCAAATACCCTAAACTGTCAACCCTAAAACACCCTAATCCCTCATTCCCAGAAAACCCTTAAGCCTTATCCACAAAAAACCCTCAAATGTTTCACCAATACACCATCAACCCTAATCCCCAAAAAAACATCAACCCTCAGCCCCAAAAAACCTCATCCCTCATCCAAAAAAAGACCTCAAACCTCAGTCCCAAAAAATTTTAAACCCTAATCACCAAAAAAACCTCAACCCTCAGACCCAAAAAACTATAAACCCTCACCCAAAAAACCACTAAACCCTCATCTCCAAAAAATCCCAAACCATCAGGCCCAAAAAAACCTCAACCCACATCCCTAAAAAACCATAACCCTCATCCCAAAAAACCCTAAGTCCTAATCCAAAAAAAAAACAAAGAACCCTCATCCCCAAATAACCCTAAACCCTCATCACCAAAAATAGCTAAACCCTCAGACCCAAAAACCCTCAACCCTCATCCCTAAAAAACCCGAAACCATCAGCCCCAAAAAACCATTAGCCCTTATCCCTAAAAAATCCTCCACTCTAAAACCCTAAACCCCAAAACCTCATACCCAAAAAATCATCAACTCATGGCCCCAAAAATCCATAACCCCCTACCCTAATAAACCCTTGATTCTCAGCCCCCAAAAAAAACACACCTTGACCCCCCCAAACCCAAAACCCTCATCCCCAAAAAACCATAAAACCTCAAACCTAAGAAAACATCAACCCTCTTCCCCTAACAACACTAAACCCTTAGCCCCAAACAATTCTGAACCCACACCCCAAAACAACTAATACCTCTTCCTAAAAAATATATAAAACCTCGGCCTAAAAAAACCCTCAACCCTCAGCCCCAAAAAACACTAAACACTCAGCCCTAAAAAACCCTAAACCCTAAAACCCAAAAAACACTCATTCCTCAGCCACAAAAGCTAAAAAACCTTCAATCCCCAAAACCCAAAACCCTAAGCCAAAAAATACAATAAACCCTCAGCCCAAAAAACTATAAACCATCAACCCCAAAAAATCCTCAACCCTTAGCCCCAAAAAACCCTAAACACTCCAACCCAAAAAACTATCAACCCTCATCCCCAAAAAACCCCAAACCATAAGTCCCAAAAAAACCCTAAACAATCATCTCCAACAAATTTGTAACCCTCACACTTAAAAACAACTAAACCCCTATCCCAAAAAAACCCATCCCCTCATCCCCCTAAAAAATCATGCCTCAACCCTCTTTAAAAAAAACGAAATCCCTCAGCCACAAAAAACTCTCAAATCTCAGCCCCAAAAAAACCATAAGCCTTCATCCCTCAAATCACTCAACCATCTACCAACAAAAACTACTAAACCCTAATCCCTAAAAAAACACACCCATAAGCCCTAAAAAACACTAAACCCTTCCCCCCAAAACACCCTAAACCCACAAACCCCAAAAACCCAAAACCCACAACCCCAAAAAACACTCAACCCTAAACACAAAAAATCTCTCAACCTTCTCCACCAAAAAAACCCTAAAACCTTATCCCCACAAAACCCTTGACACTCACCACAAAAAACCCTAAACCCTCATCCCTAAAAAACCCTAAATAATCATCCCCTTAAAACCTTCAACCCTCATCCCCAAAAAACCATCAAACCTCATCCTCATAAATCCCTAAACCCTATACCTAAAAAAAAACTAAACCCCAACTCTAAAAAACCATAAACCGTCATCCCTAAAAAACCCTCAACCCAAATCCCAAAAGAAACCTAAACCCTCATCCCTAAAAAACCCCAAAACCATATCCCAAAAATATCCTCAACTCTGAGCACCAAAAAACCTAATTTGTTAGCCCCAGAAAACCCTCAACCATCATCCCCAAAAAACCATCAACTCCTAGCCCCAAAAAACCCTCAATACAAAGACCCAAAAAGCCTTCAACCCTTAGCTCCAAAAAACCCACAACCCTCATCCCCAAGAAACCTTAACACCTTAGTCCCAAAAAACATTAAATCCTCATCCCTAAAAAACCCATACTCTCAGCCCTGAAAAACCCTAAACCCTAAGAACCTATGAACCCTAAACCCTATTCCCCTAAATCCCCTAATCTCATAGCCCCAAAAATCCAAATCCCTTATAAAGAAACCCTAAACCCACATCCCAAAAAATAAATAGATCCTCATCCCAAAAAACCTTAAACCCATATCCCCAAAAAACTTGAAACACTAATCCCTAAAAAAACATAAACCCTAACCCCAAAAATACCTAGACCATCATCCGCAAAAAAACCATAAAACCATAGGCCCAAAAAACTATAAACACTCAGACCCAACAAACCTAAAACCCTTATCCCTAAAAAAGATTAAATCTGTTGCCCTAAAATACCCTAACCCTTCATCCCCCAAAAACCCTAAACCCTAAAACCAAAAAAATAAATCCTATTTCCTAGAAAACACTAAAACCTCTACCAAAAACACCTAAAACCATTTTCCAAAAAAATACTGAACCCTCAGCCCCAAGAAACCCTGAAACCTTAGCCCAAAAAACCATGAACCCTCAAATAAAAAAAACCCCAAAACCTCATCCCCAAAAAAATCCGAAACTCTCATCCCAAAAAAATCAGGAACCCTCAGCCCAAAAAAACTTGAAACATAAGCCCCAAAAAAGACTAAAATCATGGCAAAAAAACCTAGAACCCCCATCCCCATAAAACCCTAAACCCTTAACATCAAAAAACCCTGAACCCTTATTCCTTAAATACATAGAACCCTCAAACCAAAAAAAAACCTTGAACCCTCATCCCCAAAAAACCCTAAATCCCCAGCCTAAAAAATCCATGAACCCTAATCCATAAAATACCATGAACCCCCAGCCCCAAAAAACCCAAAACCCTCATCCCTAGAAAACTCTGAACCATAATCCCTAAAAAACCCTGAACTCTCATCCCCAAAAAATCTTGAACCCTTAACCCCAAAAAACCCAGAACCCTTAGGCCCAAAAAACCCATACCACTCAACCCCAAAAAACTATGAACCCTTAGCTCAAAACCCTAAACCCTCAGCCCCAAAACAACCTAAACCCTCATCCCAAAAAACCTTGAACCCTCATACCAAAAAACCCTGAACCCTGAACCCTTAACCAAAAAATACAATGAACCCACATCCCAATAAAACCGTCAACCTTCAGCCCCAAAAATCCATTAACAGTACCCTCAAAACCCCTAAACACCCATCCCCAAAAAACCTGGAACAATCATCCCTATGAAACCATGAACTCTCTAGCATAAAAAACCTTAATTCTCTAAAAAAACATGAACCCTTATCCCAAAAAAACATCAAACCCACAACCTTTTATAACACAGAACCCTCATCCCAAAAAAACCATGATCCCTCATCCCAAAAAAAAACCATGAACCCTCTACCCTAAAAAACCGTGAACCATTAGGACCAAAATTCCCTAAACCCTAAACCATAAAAAACTTATAACTCTCTAACACAAAAATCATAGGACACACAAACCCAAAAACCCTCGAACCCCAAGCCCCATAAAACCCTACTACCTCAGTTCAAAAAATCATGAACCCTAATACCTAAAAAACCATAAACCCCCTTCCCCAAATAACATTAATCTCTCATCCCTAAAAAACCCTGAACCCTTATACCCAAAAGACTTTGAACCATCAAACCCAATAAACATTGACCCTTATCCCCATAAAACCTTGAACCCTCATCCCCATAGAATGCTAAACCACTACCCAAATGAATCCTAATCCATCTAACAGAAAAAACCCTCATCCCCAGAAAACCCATAACTCCTATCCCAAAAAAACCATAAACCCATATCCACCCAAAAACCTATATCCTCATCACCAAAAAACCCTAAACCCTTAGTCCCAAAAAACACTAAACCATTAACCCCAAAAAACCCTAAACCCACAACCATAAAAAACCTAAACTTTTAGACCCCAATACCTTAAATTCTCAACCCCTAAAAAACCTAAACCCATAGCCCCAAAAAACCCAAAACCCTTTTCTCTAAAAGTACCCAAAACCCTTAACCCAAAAAACCCCTAAACCTTCCACCCCCCAAAATGCTAAAAACTCATCCCCAAAAGTCCCTAAACCATCATCCCCAAATCGTAAACCCTCATCCCAAAAATACCTTAAACCCTATACCCTAAAAAACCGCAACCCTCATCCCCCAAAAATCCTCAACCATGATCCGCCAAAAATCCTGAACCCTTAGCCTCAGAAAACCCCAAGCGCTCATCCCCAAAAAACCACAACCCTTGGCCCCAAAACACCTTGAACCATTAAACCCCCCCAAAACCCTCAATATACATACCCAAAAAACCCTGAACCCTCATCTAAAAAAACTCAAACCTCATTCCAAAAAAAACCTCAACACTCAGCCAAAAAACATCATCCCACAACCCAGAAAAAACCCCCAATCCATCAGATCCCAAAATCCCTAATCCCTAATCCCCCAAAATGCCTAAATTCACAGCCCCAAAAAACCATAAACAATTAGCACCAAAAAACCGTAATCCCTAAACCCCAAAATACCCATAACCCTCATCCCCAAAAAACCTAAAACATCATCCCCACAAAACCCAAAACCATCATCCCAAAAAACCCTGAACCCTCAGCCCCAAAAAACCCTAAACCCTCATCCCCAAATAATCCTCAACCATTATCCCTAAAAATCCATCAACCTTCATGCCTAAAAAATCTTAAACCCTTAGACCCAAAAACCCATAACCCTGATCCCCAAAAAACCACAAACCACAAACCAAAAAAAACCTAAAATCTCAGCCTCAAAAAACACCCTAAACCATCATACACCAAAAGCCTACACCCTTACCCTAAATACCCTAAAACCTTAGTCCAAAAAAAACCCTAGACCCACATCCTAAAAGAACCTTAAACCATCAGTCCAAAAAAATTCTAAACCCTCAACCCCAAGAACTCTAAACCCACAAATAAAAAAAATGGTTAACACTTAGCCCCAAAAAATCCCCAATCCCCTGCCCCAAAAAAAACCTAAGCCATCAACCCTAAAAAACTCTAAACCCCAATCCCCAAAAAACAATCAACCCTCAACCCCAAAAAACCTTCAACCCTCCACATGAAAAAACCATCAACCCTCATCCCCAAAAAGAATAACACTTCATCCAAAAAAAACATAAACCATTTGCTCCAAAAAATACTAAACCCTCTTACCTTATAAACCTTAAACCCCTAGCCAAAGAAAACATTAAACATTCATCCACAAAACACTATAAAATAAAACAAAAAAATGTAATCCCTTAGCCCTAAAAACCCTCAACCCTTATCTCAAAAAAATGCTCAACACTCATCCCCAGAAAAGGCTCAACCCTCAATCCAAAAAAATCCTAAACCCTCATCCAAGAAAGAAAATCCTAAACCCTCATCCCAAAAAAACCCTAAACCCTCATCCCAAAAAAATACTTAACCCACTGCCCCAAAAAAACTCTCAACCCTTAGAACTAAAAAGTACTCAACCCTCAACCCCAAAAAACCCCAACCCTCTATGCCAAAAAAACCCTAAACATTCAACGCCCCCAAAAATAAACCATCATACAAAAAATAAACACTCAAATCTTAGACCCAAAAAATCCTAAACCCTCATCCACATAAAATCGTAAACCATTAGACCCAAAATACCATCAACCATATTACCCAAAAAATCCTCAACCCTTATCCTAAAAAAATACTAAACCCTCAACCCCCAAAAACCCAAAACCTTCATCCAAAAAAAGAAACTCAAACTTCATCCCCAAAAAACACTCAGAAATTTTCTTAAAAAATCCAAAACGCTCAGCACAAAAAAATATCAAACCTCAACCCAAAAAAACCTTAATCCACATCCCCCAAAAACCTAAACTCTCACCCCCAAAAAACACTCCATACTCACCCCCAAAAAATTATCAACCCTTAACCTTAAAAATACTAATCCCTTAGTGAAAAAAACCCTAAACCCTCATTCCCAGCAAACCATCAAACCCACTTCCCAAAATAACCTAAACCCTCATCCATAAAAACCCTAAACCCTCACCCCCCCAAAATCCAAAACCATCATACCCAAATAAAACCTCAACCCTCTTCCCCTAAAAACCCTCAACCCAAATTCCTAAAGAAACCTAAAACCTCATACCCACTAAAACCTTATCCACAAAAATCCCTAAACCCTCAACCTCAAAAAACCTTCCACCCCTATCCACAAAAAACACTTAACCCACATCACTAAAAACCCCTCAACCGTTATCCCCAAAAAACTCAAACCCTCAACCCCAAAAAACCCAAAACCCTATGCCCTAAAAAACCAAAAAACCCAAAATCATAAAAACCTAAACTCTCATTACCAAAATACCCAAACCCTAAAAAAGCACTAAATGATCTTCCCAAAAAAATCCTTCAACCCTCAGCCCCAAAAAACCCTTGAATCCTATGTCGTAAGAAAACCTCAACCCTCAACACCAAAAAAACAAATAACCTCATCCCAAAAAACCCCTCAAATATCACCCTCCAAAAATCTTTAACAATCATCCCAAAAACAAATGCTGATCCCCAAAAATCCTTAACAGTCATCCCTTTAAAATCATGAATCCTCATCCCCAAAAAAATCCTTAACTCTCATCCCCAAAAAACCACAAACCCTCACTAAACACTTATCCCCAAAAAACCCAAACCATCACCCCTGAAAAACCCTAAACCATTTGTCCCAAATACCCTAAACCACCAGCACCAAAAATCATTAAACCCATATCCCCCAAAAAAACCTAAACACATATCCCCAGAAACCCAAAAACATCAGCCCCAAAAACCATAAACCCTTTTCCCAGAAAAAACCTCGACCCTAATACCCAACAAACCTAAACCCTAAACCCTAAAGAAAAGTAAACCCTCATCCCCAAAAAACCATCATTCGTTAGACCCAAGAACCCCTAAATGCTCAAAAACAAAAAAATGAACCCACAAACCTAAAAAACCATAAACCCTCACCATAAAAACCTTAAACTCTCATCCCAAAAAAACTATAAACCCTCATCCACAAAAACCCAAAAACCTCAACACCAAAAAACTCAAAACCCAAAACCCTAGAAAAACCTAAATACTCATCCTCAAAAACCCCAAAACACTCATCCCCATAAAACACTAAACCCCCTTCCCCAAAAAACCCAAAACTCATAGGCTAAAGAAACTCCCAACCCTCATCCTTGAAAATACCTCTACAATTTTCCCCAAAAACACTAAACCCTCAGACTTAAAAAAACACTCAACCCTCTATACTAAAAACCCTTAACCTTGAAGCCAAAAAAACCCTCAACCCTCAGCCCTAGAAAATCATAAAAACTCAAAACCAAAAAATCCATAACCATAATTGGCCGAAATCCCATAAACCCTCAACCCCCCAAACCATCAACCCTCATCCCCCAAAACCCTAAATCCTTATCCCCAAAAAACCCTATACCATCAGTCATAAAAAACCCTCAAAAATCAACCCCAAAAAACTGCAAACCCATAACCCCAAGAAAACCACAAACCCACATACTATAAAATCCTTCAATCCTCAACCCCAAAAAACCCGCAACCCCAAAAAATCGTCAACCCTGGTCTCCAAAAAACACTCAACACTCATTACCAAAAAACCCAAAACCCTTAGCCTAAATAACCCTCAACCCTCATACCTAAAAAACCATCAATCCTTAGCCACAAAAAAACCTTAAACCCCGGACCCCAAAAATCCTCAACCCACTGCCCCAAAAAATCCTAAACCCTCATCCAAAAAACCCTAAACCCTTAGACCTAAAAAATCCTCACCCCTCATACATAAAAAATACAAAACCCTCATACTGAAAAAAATGATCAGCCCTCATAATAAAAGTACCCTCAAACCCCAAAACCAAAAATCCCTAAACCCTCATCCAAAAAATAGCATCAATCCTCAACCCTAGAAAAAACTAAACATTATCCCCAAAAAATAATCAACCACTAAACCAAATAAAACTCTTACAACCACAACCTCAGAAAAACATAAACCCCCATACCCAAACAACCCTAAACCCTCAGACCCAAAAACCATAAACCCTTATCCACCAATAAACCCTCATCCATCAACACCAAAATACCCAAAAACCATCACCCCCCAAAACTCTCAATCATCAACCTCAAAAAACCCCCAACACTCAGACCCAAAAAACTCTCAACCCTCATCCCTAAAAAACCGTAAAACCTTAGCCCCATAAAACCATAAACCTTTAGCACAAAAAAACTTGAACCATCATCCCTAAAAAATAATAAACCCTCAGCCTGAAAAAACCACAATCCCTCACCCTAAAAAACTCTAAACCCTTAGCCCAAAAAAATCTTAATCCCTCATCCATAAAAAACCCTTAACCCTCTTCCACAAAGGACCCAAATCCCTCATACACAAAAAAAACTAAACCTTTACCCTAAAAAAATTATAAACCCCAATCCCCAAAATACCCTATATCCTTAACCCCCCAAAAACCTAAACCCTTATCCCCAAACAACCCTATGTCCTCAACCCTAAAAAACCCTAAAACCTCATCCCAAAAATCCCTAAACCCTCATCCCCAAAAAACCCTAATCCCGCTACCCCAAAAAATACCAAACCCTCATCAATAAAAAATGTAAACCCTTAGCCACAAAATACTCTAATCCCCCAGTCCCAAAAAACCCTAAACCATCAACCTCAAAAAAACTAAACCCTCAACCACAAAAAACCCTAATCCCTCAGCCATAAAAACCCTAAACCCCCCTCCCTAAAAACCCCAAACCCTCAGCCCTAGAAAAAATTAAACCCTCACCCCCTAAAAACCTAAACCACTTAGCCTAAAAAAATACAAAACACATATCCTCACAAAACCCTAAAATTTCATCCCCCAAAATCCCTAAAACCTCAACCCCAAAACCCCCAAACCCTCAGCACCTAAAACCCAAAACCCAAAATCCAAAACCCTAAAAAACTTTAAAACCTATTCCACAAAAAAACCTAAATTCCAATCACTAAGAAACCCTAAAACCTTGTCCCCAAAAAACCCATAACCCTCATCCTCAAAAAACCCTAAATCCTCATCCCCCAAAAACCCTAAACCCCTACCAAAAAATAACATAAACCATCTTCCAAAAAAACGCAAAACCATTAGCCCCAAGAAACCCTAAACCCTCATCCCATCTAAAACCATGATTCCAAATCCCCAAAAAACCCTGAACCCTCAGCCTAAAAATACTATCATCTATCATCCCTAAAAAAAATCAACCCTCAACCCCAAAAACTATAAACCCTCAGACCCAAAAAAAAAATAAAACCTCATCCCCCAAACCCCCAACCCTCAGCCCATAAAATCCCTCAACACTCATCCCAAAAAAGCAGCCGACCCTCATCCCCAACAAAAAGTCAACCCTCATCCCCAAAAACCCTAAAACTACATCCCCAAAATACCCTAAACCCCCAGACCCAAAAAATCCTAAACCCTAAGTCCAAAATACCCTGAAACCCCAAATTAAATCAAACCTCAACCCTCATCCACAAAAGACCATAAACCCTCAGCCTCAAAAAATCCTCAACACACATCCCAAAAAAACATTGAACCCTTATCCCCGAAAAAACCCTAAACCATCAACCCCAAAAAAATTGTCTACTCTAAACCGCAAAAAACCCTAAATCAGATTCCCAAAAATACCTAAAATTTCATCCCACAAAGCCCTGAACCATTATCCAAAAAAACCATAAACCATTAGCCCCAAAAAACCATAAAACCCCTTCCCCAAAAAAACTAAAACCCTCAGAAAAAAAAACCCTAGACCCTCAACCCCAAAACCCAAAACCCTTAGCCACAAAAACCAAAACCAAAATCCATCAGCCCAAAAAATAACTAATCCGTCATCTCCAAAAAAAACCAAAACACTCATCCACAAAATCCCTCAACCCTCATCCCCAAAAAAACCTCTACCTTCATCCCCAAAATTCCTCAGCCTTCAGCACTAAAAAAACATAAACCCACAGCCCAAAAAAAACATTAAACATGAGCACTAGGAAACCATAAACCCACATACCGCCCAAAAACTAAACCCTCAGCCCCATAAAAATCTGAACCCTCTAGCTAAAAAAACCCTCAATCCTTATCCACCAAAAACCCAAAACCCTCCATCCCCAAAAACCATCAACCCTCAGCCATTAAACCCCCATCCCTCATCGCCCAAAAACCCAAAACCCTCAAACCCAAAAAAACTAAACCCCTAACAACATAAAAACCTCAAACCTTAGCCCTAAAAAACCATAAACCCACACCCAAAAAAATCCTCAACCCTAATCCCCAGAAAACCCTAAACACTTGATGTGAGATGCACATGGTGGCCTGATCATCATGGTGTAGGTCAGAAGATGAAGGATGCAGTTCAGGACAATGTGGAGGATGATTGTTATGGATAGTGTATGCAATTATTCAATCAAATATATAAGGATTTATGCCTACTACTTAGACAGCACACTCATTTGAGGGATGTGGTAGCCAATCCACACAACAATACACTTGGTTTGAGGAATAGAATTGGGAGATTTTTGACCTCGGATCACCAATCTAACTTATAGATTGTCAAGTAAAGAATGAAAAAAGGGGTAAATTGGATTAATCCTCATGAAATGGAGATAAAAAGGCATAACCTATCTATTACAATCTTTAATTAAAATAGAATTCCATGGGGTGGCTATTTATAGCCATGGGGTGATGCAATAGTCAAGGTTCTAATACCCTAAAGTTATAATGGCTAAACCTACATTGTCCCCTTAAATTAAAAAGGATAAATTCTAACCATGAATTTTTAGAAAAGTACCACATTCCTTTCCACCCATAGTTCACCATATTTATCTTTGACTACCTTTCCCACTGAATTTTACTTTTGTGTCCAAATATTCCATTATAGAATTTCCATGTGGGAAAGAAATCCAAAATTCATTCATACATGTGTCTTGAGATTTATGCATCTTATTTGGGAATAAATAAGAGTGATAATAATCCAATTTTACACTTCCATGAATGAAACTTGGGTTTGGGCTTATTAATGCAGTGAGATGGGCTCACATTGCTGCTTTTAGTCTCTTTAATATTCATGGAATCATTCAGCCTTGAAAATCCAACTCTACACATGACATCATGTCAATTCCATATACCAATTTCATATCACCCCCCCCCTATTGAAAAGGAGTCATTCTTGACTATTAATCATCCACATCAAAATACAAGGAAGGATTAGAAACATTGACCTTAAAAACAACTTTGTACTCACCTTGTAGTGTGATCTAGTAATAAATCATATCAAGCACTATGTACGATCCATATCCATGTATGTTGAGCTTTGATTTCTGTTTCTTTTGACGGCTCTCCAATTTCTTTGATTTCTCATGTTGTTTCTTAACGCATTGTTTTCCATCCATTTTTCTACTTTCATAGAAATTTAATGAAAATTGATCAATAGTGGTGAGGAGGTTAAATCCAATAGGACTTATAGATGGATAAAATTGATGTGTTGAGTGATCTTCTATTCAATAAGAAAACTCCACATGTGTTAGAGACTCTATCTAATATTTTAGGCTCATGATGTTTTTAATATATCTTTGAATTTATTCTATCTCTCAAATCGGTAGCAAAACTATTGGTCCTCTTCAATAATGAAATCATCATACACCTATGACAAAGATTTCACAATAGTTGATAATGAATATTTGAAGTTGTTACTGTTCAACATCACCACTTTGTACATAAGTACTAAATGGGTTTTTTGAGATATCAAAAGCATCCTTAAACTCACTATTTTTTTCTAACAACACACTTTTCTCCTCTCTAAAATATTTTTTCCATTTTGAGTTTTCATTGCTCTCTATTTTTATTATCTAATTTTCTAGTCTTCACTCATTATCTCCTTTTTCTCATTCTATCATCTTTTCTTGATCACTCATTTTGTTATTCTATCTCAAAATGTGATCTTCCAAAAATTGTTTGGGGGACATCGGGATGAGGGTTCTCAGTTCCCCTCTGAGTATAAAAGAATGATGCTTCAAGAACCCATCGTGATTAACCTACCAATTGTACTGCCACGGTCTACCCATCAGAAAGTGGAACACCGTCATTGGTACTACATCATCATCACTATACTTTACAATATCAAATAAGACCATCACCTATTTGGTGACCTTAATCTCTACACTTTCATTCAACCACTGAATCTGGTCTGGATGTTGGTGCTTCAAATTCAGGAGTCCCATCTTCTCTACCAACTTAGTGCTCACCACATTGCTACAACTTCCCCCATCAATGACAACACTACATACCTTCACATTGATTTGGCATCAGGTATGCAAAAGGTTCTCCCTTTTTCCCTTCTCATTAAACATAAATTGAGCACTCAAAACCTTCCTTGTGATGGGAAGATCACCTTTTTATATAGATTATCCATCATCAATTTTCAAGGAATCCTCCACCTCTTCCTCCGAGCTCTCTCTCTATCGGTCTCCCATTTTATATATTTGTTGTTGGTCATGGTGTTTCAGTTTTGGAATTCACATGAAATGCGACACCATAATTGAAATTTGTGACAATTAATATCATGATTCCTTGTCTGGGTAGCCTCAAAAGTAGGTTTCTTAGGTGGAAGAATTACCTTGTCAGTTTTTTGATCAACCACCTCTTTCAGTTTTTATGATTCTCAAATATAATTAATAATTTATCCATGAAGTGAAAGTGGTAGTGGGTTTACTCATGTTTCTCCTCCATATGATTTTTTACTCAACCTTGGTGGCTTAGTGGATCATATCTTGTATATAAATATGGTGGTACATATCCACTTGATTGGAAATATCCCAGTTAAGCGCATTTAAATACCTTGTCATGGTTGCCTCTAGATCCTCCTCAATGTTTTCACAAATCATGGATAGTTTTATCTTTTTTTTAGTATTCTTCTATGCTCTTACTACCTTGGTTGAGCCGTTGAAGTTTTTTGTGGATATATATATGGTAGTGTGAGGGGAAAAACTACTTCCTCATGGTAAACTTCATGTCATCCCAATTATGGATAAGACTTCCTCCAAATTGGGATCTCTCCTCTGAACATGATCCCACTATATTAATGAATAATCAATGAATTCAAGGGCTATAATTTTTACCTTTTTCCCCCTAGAATATGTATGACTAGATAAGACTTTCTCAATCCACATCTCTCACTCCATGTATGATTGTAGATTACTTTTTTCCATTAAAATAGAAAACCTTCACCTTATTGCCTCCAAGGATTTTTTTCATCATGTGGTCTATGTTTCCCTCACCTAGGTTGTGGGAACAACCTCCTCCTTTGTGGGACATTCTCAAAATCATCATCAAAGTTCTCCATCACTTCCTTCATGATGTGGGGGTGACGTGGTTCCAAAATGCATCATGGGTTACCAAGAATCATCCTTAGGATTGGTTTATTCTCTATGTTGTCATTCCTATCATGAAACACCTCAAATTTCCTATGAAGAAGCTTCCCAAATGCTCACCAAATCTTTCATTTAGAGTTGCGTATCTTAGGGTGAAGGTGATATACTTTGAATTCTTTCATCACTAGCATGATAAATTCTCTTCCCATGATCTTTTTCGATGATAAGTTACACAAAAACAAACACAAACACAAACTAGAAGAAACACACACAATGATACACACTCACTCACACATGTGATATGTACACACAAAAGTGCACATAATATGTACAAACTCACACATACAAGGATACACACTCACATAGGAAAGATATATACACTCACACACACAAGGATACACACTCACACACACAAAATTCACACACATACACAATGATATGTACACACTCACGCACACAAGAATATTTTTTTCTTAGTTATCTCCACTCTTAACACACAATTCTAATACTAATATCTTAATAAAAATAATAACTTTTTAGGGTGATCATGTTCCACCAATCCTTCCCCAATCAAGATTGTGTTGAGGTATGGTTTAATAGAACCTATTTGAGTGTTAAAGGGTTCAAAAAATGGTAAAGTGTGGAATATGGGGTAGAAAATATGGGTAAAAGGAGGAAAAGGGGTAGAAATGGGAAATATGTGGGGTTTTCCTAATTATGAAAGATAAGAAACATTAATAACAAATGAGCCAAAAATGATATGGAGATGAAGTAAAATGATGGAGAAAGTGGTGTATGGAAATAGATAGTGCTAATAATGTAAAGCACAATGAAGATGTAATTTTGTCCGCATTTTTTTCTCTGTCTTTTTTTGTCAATTATCCCCAAAAAGTGTTGTGCTTAGAGTTTTAAATAACAAGATGATGAAGGGAGAATAAGATGATTTTTTTTGAAATCTCTCAAAGAACGAATTTGCTTAATTTTGAAAAGCAAAAAATGATGAGTTGAGGGAATTTTTTTTTAATTTTTTCTAGATACAAATATCATATAGCGAATTAAATGTTAAAATACGATGGATGAATAATTGGATCAATGTAAAAACATTTCAATCTTGCACAAAATAGGTTAATTATAGATGTTTTCAAAGAAAAATTGTTTTATTTAATTTTTTTAATGGGTGGATAATGAGGAAAGATGCGGAGGGAAATGGGTAAAAGTAATGAAAATGATGGGATATAATTCTACCCTGTCAACCAGAGCCTGATACCAAATGATGCAAGATACGTGAGGTGGACTGATCTTCATGGTGTAGGATGGCAGATGAAGGATGCACTTAGGGCCTATGTGGTGGATGATGGGTATGTATAGTGGATGAAATTAGTCAATCAGCGTTATAAAGAGAACAAACTAATACTTAGACAACACACTCAATGGAGGGATGTGATAGCCAATCCACACAACAACACATTTGGGTTGAGGCACCGAGTTGGGGGTTTTGTGATATTGGATCACCAATCTAACTTGTAACTTGAAAAGGAACGAATGAACAAGGGCAAGGGGGAAATTGGAATAATCCTTACACAATATAGAGATATAAAGAATAATCTCTCTATTAAAATCTTGAATGAAAATACAATGCCATGGGGTGGCTATTTATAAAAAAGGGGTGCTAAAATAGTTAAGGGTATAATACCCTAAATTCGTAAAGGGAAAACCTACCTTTTCCCCTTAGAGTTAAAAGGATAAATTCCAACAAAGACTTTTGGGGAAAGTAGCATGTGCCTTTCCACCCATAGCCCACTAGAATTGTCTTTGAGTAACCAGCCAACTAGATTGGACTTTGGTGTCCAAATATACAATTATAGAATCTCCATGTGGGAAGGGCTTGAAAAATTTGTTCAAACATGTGTCTTGGGATTATAAATATCATTTGGGATTAAATAAGAGTGATAATAAGCCCATTTTACACTTCCTTGCATGGACCTTGGGTTTGGGCCTTTTAATGCAGTGAGATGGGATCATGTTGCTGGTTATAGTCTCTTTAACCTTCCTTGCTTCATTGGGCCTTACAACTCCAACTCCGCACATGAAATCCTGTCAATTTCATCTACCGGTTTCATATAAACACCTATTACAAAAAAACCATTAACTCTCATCCCAAAAAACCTTCAACCAATAGCCCCAAAAACCTGAAAAAATTTCCCCCAAAAAAGGATAAACCCTCATCCCAAAACACCCTATACCCTTATCCATAAAAAATAATAAACCCTATACCTCACACAACCATCAACCCACAGTCCCAAAAACCTTCAATCCTCATCCATAAAAAACCCTAAACCCACAACCCCAAAAAAACCTAAACACTCAGCCCCAAATAATACTTAGACCCCTAGCCACAAAAAAAACTCAACTCTCATCTCTAAAAATCCCTCAAAAATAAGGCCAAAAAAACTATCAACCCTCGTCCCTAAATAAAACTAAAACCTTAGCCCTAAAATTCCTCAACCCTTATCCCAAATAAAACATATACCATCATCCCCCAAAAACCCTCAACCCTGATCCCCAAAAAACACTGAACCATCTGCCCCAAAAATCCCTCAACCATCTGCCCAAAAAAAAACCTAAACCCTCATCCCAAGAAAATACATAACCCTCATATAGAAATAAACCATAAACCCTCATCCTTAAAAAATACAAAACCCTCATTCAAAAAAATCCCTAAACCCTTTTCCCCAAAAAAACCCCATAACCTCAACCCCAAAAAACCCGAACCCTCAGCACCCAAAAAACCCTAAACCCTTAGCACCAAAAAACACTAAATCCTCAACCAAAAACCTTAAACCCTCATCCCAAAAAAACCCTCATACAACATCCACAATATATCCTAAACCCTTATCCCTAAAAAAATATCAACCCTCAACCCCAATAATCCCTTAACCCTCAGCCCCAAAAAACACTAAACCCTCAGCCACCCAAAATATTTATCCCACAGGCCCAAGAAACCCTAAACCCTCAACCCCAAATTACACAAAATACTCATCCCCAAATAACTATTTACCCTCTTATCCAAAAACTCATCAACCCAATATCCCAAAAAAACCCTTAATTGTTAGCCTATAAAAACCATCAACACTTGACCCCAAAAAACCCACAACCCTCAGCACCAAAAAGCCATCAACCCTCAGCACCAAAAAACAATAAACCCTCCTCCCCAAAAAATTCTCAACACTCATCATAAAAAACCTCAACCCTCATACCTAAAAATCTATAAACCCTTATACCTAAAAAACATTAAACCCTCAACCCCAAAAAACCATCAACCATCAAACCCCAAAATTACCAAACCCTCATCCCAAAAAATACTCAACACTCAGCCCCAAAAAACCTAAATTCTCATTCCCAAAAAACCCTAAACCTTCATTCCAAAAAAATGCTCAAACCTCATCCCCCAAAATCCAAAAACCCTAGTCCATATCTAAAAAACACTCAACCCTCGGCCCCCAAAACCCCCAACCCTCAGCCCCAAAAAAAATCCAAAAACCATCACCCAAAAAATCCTAAACCCTCTGCCCCTAAAAAAAAGTAAACCCTCATCCCCAAAAAACCATAAAATTACATCACAAAAAAATCCATAAAATTTTTCCCCAAAATACACTAAAACCTCATCCCTAAAAATCCCTAAACCCTCGTCACCCAAAAATCCTAAACCCTCAACACTAAAAAAACCATAAACCCCTGGCCAAAAAAAACATTAAATCCTCACCCAAAAAAGCCTCAACCTGCATCCCCAAAATACCATTTACCCTTAACCCAAAAAAATATATACCCTCTACCCAAAAAACCCACAACCCTCAGCCCCAAGAAACCTTAAACCCTCATACCAAAATAAACCTCATTGTTGAGGCACAAAAAACCCTAAATCCTCAACCCCATAAAACCCCAAACACTCAACCCTAAAAAACCCTATAACCTCATCCATAAAAACTCATTAACACTCTTCTCTAAAAAACCCTCAATCCCCTCCCCAAAAAACCTTAACACACATAACCAAAATAACCTTAACCCTTAACCCCCAAAACCCTCAAACCTCAGCCCCAAAAAACCCTAAACCATCATCCCCAAAAAACTCTCAACACTCAGCCCGAAATGAACCTCAACCCTCATCCCTAAAACCCCCTAAACCCTACATCCAAAAAAACCTAAGCCCTAATCCCCAAAAAACCTAAACCCTCAGCCATAAAAAATGTAGCATCCCAACCCAAATAGCCACATGAACAGTGCTTCCGGGCTGGTGGGCCATTGGCCTTAAGTTTAAATCCCCAAACACCAAAAGATACTGAGTAGAAACAAGGATGTAAACAGGTATAGTGGGGAGGATATACCCTACAGAAATAGATAAATGTACTAGTCTGAGAATAATATATATATATAACATGTAGCGGAATGATAAGAGTCAGCAGACTCGAACCAGAGACGCAAAGAGAAATCATAGTCAATAACAAAAAAAAATATCAGAATTAGAGAATAAATATAAAAGGTGAAAAGTAAATTCACCATCATACGAAATACCGCCTATAGAAACTAATAAAAATAAACAGAGCATGCCTTTCAAAATAGGTCATACATGTCAATATACAAAAAGGGCGCCCATGGATAACCATTGAAGCTACATACCATACACAAAACAACATGTTGATATAGGGATGTAAACTAAAATAGAAGATAAACCCCAGCTAAGCACAAAATCATATTCCATGCCCACCTCCATGCCAAGTGAAAACTATAAACTAGGTCCTCATGCTTATCCTTTACCTGAATGTAAATTCGTAAATCTACATGTGTCCTGAAGGGACCGTGTGTGGTGTGAGATTAATCTTAGTAGGATACCACCCAATACTATTTACCAAGAATATTTGTTTAAGAAGGAATGTATAATAAATCAAATTAAGAAGTATGATGCAAAAGAAGGCTTCCCTAGTGATCCAAAGCCCCCCAGAAACCATCACCTGTCTCATACAACACCGGAAAATCAGAAGTAAGAGGGTCCTTGGCCCAAGGTACCCTTGATGTCAAAATCCTAGGTGAACCCTCGGGTTCCACCTCAAATCATGTCACCCAACACCATGTGCCTCCTAACACCACCTATCTCAAATAGTACTAACCCAAAGGCACGACCAACCAATAGTATCCTAGTCCCTCGGACCCATACTCAAAAGAACAAGTCAACCCAAGGCACAAAAACTGGAGGAACAACGATGTCTGTCCTCAAATAAATATCATAGCCCATAACCTCAACCACTACAAGCCTCATCCCCCAACCTAATAGACTCATTGCTATCAACCAAAGCCTCCTAACCTTCCATATGGATTTCTATGACAAGAACATCCAAACCATATTCACCTTATCCAAAACTATTAGGGGACTCTACCCACATGTGATGAGGATCATGGAACACATGGGCATCACGGGGTTGGAGGCGGACATGATGAGGAAGGCGGAATGCACACAAGTGGACAAGACCCTTTGCGTGGAATTGGAGGCCCAATGACAAGGGAGCGGACCAAGAGAATGAAGGAGGCCTTAAATGGATTAATCATGGAATTCCAAGAGGAGGCCCAACACCTTTGCTTGGGGGAAGCATTCGGGCCTATAATTACATTAATTAAGGCCCAAACATGCTTTTAAAAACCCAACCCAAGTGGTGCTACGAGATTTCAAGCCCACCCACCATGGAATCTTCAAAGTCAAAAGGTGGTGGGCTACTTGTCTTTTCTTTTCCAAATGGGTGTGCTACTTGTCTCCTAAAGTCTTGGTCAAGTGCCAAAGTTGTCAAAAGCATCCTATAGGCTTTTTGACTATGGAAAACTAGCCATTAGACTAATGTAAAGAGCCACCCTATGTGTAATTCGAATTTCAAGTTTCTTTGGCTATAAATAGCCACCCCCTTGTACTCTTGAAGCATCATGAATGAAGGTAATGTTATTATGGTGAGTTTTGCTTGCAACCTTTGTGTTCTTGCTTAATTCTTGACTTATCAAAGGATTGGTCATCCTTTGTGGCGTCTTGTGGCTAGAGTTCTTAGAGACACGTTCTCTTTGGGTTCTACCTTGACCATTTCCCCCTTCCTTCTCATTTCACTATCCGCACACCAAATACACTTGTTTTCTTGCGGCGATCCGGGTGCTCAACGCGCGAACATTATACAAGGTTCCTAGGAAAATTCCTAGCGGGTCTTGCATCGCGTATCATTTGGTATCAGAGCCCATTTGCAAGAAATCAGGTTCTTTCTTTCTTATCCTTTCTTCCATTTTCATTTCTCTTCAAATCGGGCCAACAACAATTCTGGTCCATTTTCTTCTTCCCCTACAGACGTCATTTCTTCGTCGTTTCGAACGTACAGTATATCCTTCTTGTAGTTGAGAAGCTCATCTTTCTTCTCCATTTGGAATCATTAAAATCAGAGCTATACATAGCGAGATACAGCGGGTTCAAATTTTGCAAAAAATTCTGCAATTTTAAAACCACGCAAATCTCACGTTGATTCCATTTGATGTTACAAATTATTGCTTCTCCTGCATTTAAATATTGAAAAAAATTCATATTGTTGCCACTGCATCTACCAAAAAAAAAGAGCCAAAAAAAAAACAAAAAAAAATCAGAAAAAAAAAATTAAAGGCTCAAAAAAAATTGCAACATTTTGAATTCTACGTCCCATTTTCATTCTTCTTCTTCCCTTTTCTTCCTCTTCCCAAATTTTTCATCTTGAATCCAATTTGAATTTTATCTTTGATTCTAGTTCGGGATTTCCACATTTCAAAGATCCTTTCGATTTGTTGAAATTGGGTAAGAACGCTATAGGAAGCAAGTTGAGTGGTAAAAGGCAAGAGTGTTACATTTTGATAAAAGCCAAAATTGAGTGAAACACGAGCGAACAAATTGTTTTGAGTGTAAACAAGTGAGGGAGTGTGTGAGGTCCATTTTTCCTTTCCCTTTCATTTTTCTCACAGGATACGTAAATGGCGGAGTCGAGTAACACCAGTGAAGCGGACATTAAGATGTTCATGAGGGCTGTACAAGAACAATTCCAAAGGTTGAATGCGAGGATGGATGAACTTCAATCCCCTTCCAATTCTAGAGCACCACCAAGGAGTCGAGTTGTTGAAGAAGAGGAGGAGTTATCCGATTTTCACGAGTCACCAATTCGGAGAAATCAACCACCATGGAGGCAAGCCAATGATCTTGGAGGAGTGAAGTTGAGGATCCCTTCATTCCAAGGTAAGAATGATCCTGAAACTTACTTGGAATGGGAAAGAAAGGTCGAACATGTTTTTGGTTGTCACACCTATTCGGAGGAAAACAAAGTGAAGTTGGCGGCCGTGGAGTTCACCGATTATGCTAGTATTTGGTGGGACCAACTACAAGTGAGTCGACGGCGATGTGGAGAAAGACCCATCCACACTTGGGAGGAGATGAAAGTGGTAATGCGTAAGAGGTTCATTTCTAGCCACTATTATCGTGATTTGTTCCTCAAGTTGCAGGGTTTGAAACAAGGGGTCATGAGTGTTGAGGAGTATCACAAAGAGATGGAGATCATCATGATTCGAGCGAATATTGATGAGGAGCGAGAGGCCACCATGGCAAGGTTTGTGAACGGCCTCAACCATGACATTCGGGACATAGTGGACATGCACCACTACTTGGACATGGAGGATCTACTTCACATGTCCACCAAAGCGGAGAGGCAAGTAAAGGCAAGAAGGATGCGCCCTACATCTTATGGTAAGGATTCTAAAACTTCATTCAAGTTTAAGGATTCCAAACCACAAGAGCATGTAAGGGAACACAAAACTGATTCGAAGGAGTTGCCCAAACCAAAACCATTATTTCCGGAATCTAAAGGTAAAATGGAGGGTAAGGTTGTTTCCAAATCACGAGATATCAAATGTTTTAAATGTCAAGGATTTGGACATATTGCCTCACAATGCCCAAACAAGAGAACAATGATTATTTTGGATGATGGAGATGTTCTTAGTGCTAGCTCAAGCGAAGATGAAATGCCATCACTTGAGGATGATTCGGAGGTGGAAGTAGAAAGCCCCGTACATGGAGAAATGCTTGTGGCAAGGCGTGCTTTGAGTGCTCAACCCGAAGGAGAACATGATCAAGAGCAAAGGGAGCACATTTTTCATACTAGATGCCTCGTCAAAGATAAGGTATGTAGTATGATTATTGATGGGGGTAGTTGTACAAACGTAGCAAGTGGTTTGATGGTTGATAAATTGGGATTGGCTACAACTAGACATCCTAGGCCTTATAGATTACAATGGTTAAATAACAGCGGGGATGTCAAAGTGACTAAGCAAGCACAAGTTCCATTTTCTATTGGGAAGTATGAAGACAAGGTGATGTGTGATGTTGTTCCAATGCATGCTAGTCATATTTTGTTGGGAAGACCGTGGAAATTTGATAGGAGGGTCACACATGATGGATACACCAATCGATATTCTTTTGAGTATAATGGGAGGACGGTTATTCTTACACCATTGAGACCTTTGCAAGCTTATGAAGACCAAGTGAGGATTGAGAGAGATTGTGAGAAGAGAGAAAAAGAAAAGAGAGAAAAAAATAGAGAGATTGAGAGGAGTGGAAAAATCAAGAGTGAAAAAGGAGTGATGAGTGAAATCAAAAGAAATGAGGGAAATAAAAGAGTTGAAAACAAGAGTGAAAATAAGAGTGAAAACAAGAGTGTTGAGGGAAAAGTGAGTCTATTTTCTGGAAAAAGGGAGATAGAGAGAGCATTAGAGGGGGAGGAAACTCTCATGCTTTTATGCAAGGGAGAATGTTTTACGGCTAACTCTCTTAACCCATCATTGCCTTCTAGTGTTGTGTCTCTTTTGCAGGAATTTGGTGATGTGTTTCCGGAGGAAATTCCCGATGGCTTACCTCCCTTGCGGGGTATCGAGCACCACATCGACTTCCTCCCAGGTGCAACACTTCCCAATCGACCGGCCTATCGGGCTAACCCAAAGGAGACTCGAGAAATCCAACGACAAGTGGAAGAATTGCTAGGGAAGGGATTTGTCCGAGAGAGCTTGAGTCCTTGTGCGGTGCCGGTAATTCTTGTCCCAAAAAAAGATGGTAAGTGGAGAATGTGTGTTGATTGTCGAGCTATCAACAAAATCACGGTAAAGTATCGTTATCCCATACCTCGTTTGGATGATATGCTTGATGAACTCCATGGTGCATGCTTGTTTACTAAAATTGACCTAAGGAGTGGATACCATCAAATTAGAATGAAAGAGGGAGATGAATGGAAAACCGCATTTAAAACTAAGTTTGGATTGTATGAATGGCTAGTTATGCCTTTTGGACTAACTAATGCCCCTAGTACATTCATGAACTTAATGAATCATGTTTTCCGTCCATTCATTGGGAAATTTGTGGTTGTGTATTTTGATGACATCCTCGTTTATTCTAAGAGCCTTGATGAACATCATGAACATTTGAAACATGTTTTTGAGACTCTTAGGATAAATAGGTTGTTTGCAAACTTGGAAAAATGTACATTTTGTTTAAATTCGGTTGTTTTCCTTGGTTTTGTGGTAGGAGCTGATGGCCTAAGGGTTGATGAAGAGAAGGTGAAGGCGATTCGGGATTGGCCACAACCAAAGAATGCCAATGAGGTGAGGAGCTTCCATGGACTTGCGAGTTTTTACCGAAGGTTCGTGAGGGACTTTTCAACAATCGCGGCACCATTGAATGAGTTGGTCAAGAAAGGGGTGAGTTTCAAGTGGGGAAAAGCTCAAGAGGAAGCCTTCTCCACACTCAAAGGTAAGTTAACCAATTCACCTCTCTTAGTTCTGCCTGACTTTTCTAAAGTTTTTGAGGTTGAGTGTGATGCCTCTGGAATAGGAATTGGGGCTGTTTTAATGCAAGACTCTAAGCCTATCGCATACTTTAGTGAGAAGCTTAATGGGGCTGCATTGAACTACTCTACCTATGACAAGGAATTGTATGCTCTCAAAAGAACTTTAGAAAATTGGCAACATTACCTGTGGCCAAGGGAATTTGTGATTCATTCGGATCATGAAAGCCTAAAATTTCTTAAGTCACAAGGAAAGTTGAATAGGCGGCATGCAAGATGGCTTGAATTCATTGAAACATTTCCTTACATCATTAAGCATAAAAAAGGAAAAGAAAATGTTGTCGCTGATGCTTTGTCTAGGAGATATTCTCTTATTACTTCAATGCATGCTAAAATACTTGGTTTTGAAATGTTGAAAAGCATGTATGAGAATGATGTGGATTTTTCTGAAATTTGGAAGTTGTGTGAAAAACATGGCAAAAGTGATTTTTACAAACATGATGGATTTCTTTTTCGGAAAAATAAATTGTGTGTTCCATCTTGTTCCATGCGTGAATTGCTTGTTAGAGAAACACATGGTGGTGGATTAATGGGGCATTTTGGGGTTGAGAAAACATTGTCCTTATTGAGTGAACATTTTTATTGGCATCACATGCGTAGGGATGTGGTAAGTGTTTGTGGAAATTGTAATGTGTGTAAACATGCAAAGTCGAAAGTGCTTCCACATGGCTTATACACCCCTTTTCCTGCTGCTTCTCATCCTTGGGTTGACATATCAATGGATTTTGTCCTCGGCTTGCCAAGATCACAATCAGGTAAGGATAGCATCTTTGTGGTGGTGGACAGGTTTAGTAAAATGGCTCATTTTATTGCTTGTTCTAAAACCAATGATGCAACTCATATCGCTGATTTGTTTTTCAGGGAAATTGTTAGGTTGCATGGCTTACCCAAGAGCATTGTGAGTGATAGGGATGTCAAATTCCTTAGTCACTTCTGGAGGACATTGTGGAACAAACTTGGAACCAAACTTTTGTTCTCCACCACTGCACACCCACAAACAGATGGTCAAACGGAGGTGGTCAATAGAACACTTTCCACATTATTGCGTTCCATCCTTAGAAAAAATCTAAAACATTGGGAAAGATGCCTGCCTCACATTGAGTTTGCTTATAATCGAGTGGTTCACTCCACTACTAATGCTTCACCGTTTGAAGTTGTGTATGGTTTTAACCCATTAACTCCACTTGATATTTTACCTTTTCCTACTAATCAATTTTCGAATCTTGAAGGTGAAAAGAAGGCAAAGTTTGTGCAGGAGTTCCATGCAAAGGTAAAGGCCAACATTGAGCGGAAGAATGAACAAGTAGCGAAGCACGCCAACAAAGGTCGGCGAAAAATGGTTTTTCAACCTGGAGATTGGGTGTGGCTACACTTGAGGAAGGAGAGGTTTCCGGAGCAACGAAAATCAAAACTTCATCCACGAGGAGATGGTCCTTTCCAAGTCTTAGAGAAGATCAATGATAATGCCTACAAGATTGATTTACCCGACAGGTATGGGAATGTTAGTGGTACCTTTAATGTTGCTGATCTTTCTCCCTTTGAATTTTCAGATTCGAGGACGAATCCTTTTGAGGAGGGAGGAGATGATGAGGATCATGGAACACATGGGCATCACGGGGTTGGAGGCGGGCATGATGAGGAAGGCGGAATGCACACAAGTGGACAAGACCCTTTGCATGGAATTGGAGGCCCAATGACAAGGGAGCGGACCAAGAGAATGAAGGAGGCCTTAAATGGATTAATCATGGAATTCCAAGAGGAGGCCCAACACCTTTGCTTGGGGGAAGCATTCGGGCCTATAATTACATTAATTAAGGCCCAAACATGCTTTTAAAAACCCAACCCAAGTGGTGCTACGAGATTTCAAGCCCACCCACCATGGAATCTTCAAAGTCAAAAGGTGGTGGGCTACTTGTCTTTTCTTTTCCAAAAGGGTGTGCTACTTGTCTCCTAAAGTCTTGGTCAAGTGCCAAAGTTGTCAAAAGCATCCTATAGGCTTTTTGACTATGGAAAACTAGCCATTAGACTAATGTAAAGAGCCACCCTATGTGTAATTCGAATTTCAAGTTTCTTTGGCTATAAATAGCCACCCCCTTGTACTCTTGAAGCATCATGAATGAAGGTAATGTTATTATGGTGAGTTTTGCTTGCAACCTTTGTGTTATTGCTTAATTCTTGACTTATCAAAGGATTGGTCATCCTTTGTGGCGTCTTGTGGCTAGAGTTCTTAGAGACACGTTCTCTTTGGGTTCTACCTTGACCATTTCCCCCTTCCTTCTCATTTCACTATCCGCACACCAAATACACTTGTTTTCTTGCGGCGATCTGGGTGCTCAACGCACGAACATTATACAAGGTTCCTAGGACAATTCCTAGCGGGTCTTGCATCGCGTATCAACATGAGTGGTCAAAACTATCTCATAACAAATTCTTCCTATGTGCACATGAGTCAATCGGTGGTTAGACCATCACGAGTGAGCATAAATCACCAAAAGAGAACCTAGGACACTCCATCACCAGCACCTCATGACCCTAAAACCATGTAACTCGAATCTGGTGGCCTTTATTTCCCAATAACATAGGACACACCCAACCTGAAGACCTCTCTCCCTCAATTTGACATCAATGATGACCAATACTATGGTCAATACCACTCAAGAAATATATATGTCTGGGCCAAGACCAACCTGATGATCTACATCACCTCCATTCCAATGGTCATGCCATCCCGATTCCCCATGACATTCCCATCACAACCCAATGGGTTCCATCACATGTAATTGAGTATTTAATATATATATATATATATATATAATTCACTTCAAAACACTTTAATCAAGAAAATAAATTTAAATAGATTAAATTTCACTAGTTAACTACTATAACAATTCAGTATGGAGGTTCTAAATGCCTCAAATTGGTTTAACGAAGCCATACCAATGAAAACAGATCAATTTAAATCAAAATAATTCAATTTAGATGTATTTGGAACCCCTGTCCAAAATACCCCAAGGAACAAAGACCTATAACCTAACCTTGCTAAAGACAAATATGCATTGGGCATGCCTAACAGCATCCCACAGGTTACATGATCTTTTCAATATGAAGCAATAGATATAAAGGGGTATTTCTCAAAATACCCAAACGTGTGATAAAATCTATGCCCCAAAAATATATGTGAAAACAAAAATCATGGTATGCACCACCTACCTTAGACTTGTTGACATACGCATGTCCAATATCGAGATCCAATTCGAAGCTGGTCGACATAGATTTAAGTTTTCGTCAAAAACCATGAAATATACTCAGATGTAAATAGTGGCCTGTGAGGTAAAAACCAATATGAAGAGAGGTATGGATGGGGTTAGCCTTACTATTATGAGCATCCACCTTCCAATGGGTCAAAAGGAAGACCAACGATTGAGGAGAGGGATCAAAATCAGTGGAGGATGAGAAATGTGGGTGAAAACCTCTACTGTGCACGACAAGGAAGAAGGAGTGGAAAGAAGAAAGAAAAAGGAAAAATAAAAACCAAATAAAAACTAAAAAACCCCACTATACAGGATGCATGGTTTACCCACATGGTTTACCAAACTATTCGGTAACCATTGGCTAAGGCTCTAGGTTTCCACGGTGTATCTTCACAGTTTTCTAACCATGCGTAAAATGTATAGTAACCCTCTATCAAAACAATAGAAAAACCCGCACATATGTGATCCTCTCATTCATGGTTTACAAAAACCATGCTTCAATACAAAACTAGGTTGCTCGGTTACCTATAAGGGGCCACACAGTTTTCCCCTAAATCATGTGCTCTAACCTGCAATTTCAATATAGGCCATTTAGCCCCCAATGATCCCAAAACCAAACTGAAACAACCAAGGAACTCTTCAATCCCCTAGAATAACCCAAATAAAACTCATAAGTCAAATGTAACTCTCATAATTGAGTTATGATCAATGAAACAAAAAATAGCATAGACAGTAATTGAAAAGTTCTAATTTGGAGTGGTTTTCAACCCGACTCAAAAACCCGAGATATTAAAAGAACCATAAACCCTTATAACAAAAAAATAGTAATCCTTTAACCCCAAATATTCCTAATCCCTAATCCTAAAAAAACCTAAACCCTCATCCACAAAAAAACTCTCAAACCTTATCCCAAAAAATAATTTAACCTTATCCATCCCAAAAAATTCCAAAACCCTCATCCCCCAAAACACTAAACCCTCATCCAATAAATCCCAAAAACCATGGCAGAAAAAAACACTAAACCCTTATCCGAAAATAAACCTCAACACTCAACACACAATTCTTGAAAACGCTCAACTATCTTCCCCAAAAAACCCTAAATCCCAAGCCCCCCAAAACCCTAAATCCTCTGTCCCAAAAAACCATAAACATCCATCCCCAAAAAACCCTAACCCTGAACCTAAAAATACCCTAAACCCTTATCCCCCCAAACCCTAAACCTTTATCCCCCAAAAATCATAATCTCTAATCCCCAAAAAAACACTAAACCCTAAACCCCCAAAATCCATAAACATCCAGCCGTAAAAAAACCTCTACCCCAAAAAACCCCAAAACCTAATCCCTAAAAAAACCTCAACCCTAAACCCCAAAAAACCATCAACCCTCAGCCCTAAAATACCCTAAAACCTCAGCCCCAAAATAACCTTAACCATCAGAGTCAAAAAAAACCCTCAAAACTATACCCCTAAAACCCAAAACCTTAAGCCCCAAAAATCAATCATCCAGTGGTCCCAAAAATCCCTCCACCCTCAGCACTAAGAATCCCTGAACCCTCAACTCTAAGAAACCCTAAACCCCAAACCATCAATGAAAAAAAACCCTAAGCCCTTATCCTTAAAAATAGTAGACCCTCATTCCCAAAACCCCCTCAACCCTCATCCCTAAAAACCCTAATCCCTGCATCTCAAAAAACCATAAATCCACATCCACAATAAACCCTCAACCATCATACATATAAAATCCTATACCCTTATCCCCAAAAAACCTTAGACCCTCATCCCCCAAAAACCCTAAACCCTCATCCTAAAAACCCACCATCTCTCATCCCCAAAAAACCATCAACCCTCAGCCCCAAAAAATGATAAACCCTTATCCTAAAAAAATATCAACCCTCAACCTTACTAAACACTCAACCCTTAGTCCCAGAAAATACTACACCCTTAGCTGCTAAAAAACTTAACCCTCAACACCAAAAAACACTAAACCCTCTCCCCAAAAAAACATCAACCCTCAACCCCAAAAAACCCTCAACCCTCATCCCATATAAACCCTAAAACACCTGTCCCTAAAAACCCTCAACACTCATCCCTAAAAAACCCTCAACCCTCAACCCAAAACAACCATAAACCCTCAACCCCCAAAAAACCCTAAACCCTTTCCCTAAAAAACCCTAAACACTCAGTCTCAAAAACCTTAAACACACATCCCCAAAAACCCTCAAAAATTAACCAAAAAAATCCTAAACCCTTAGCCACAAATACCACTAAACCATAATCCCTAAAAAATACAAAACCATCAGTCACAAAAATCCCTATACCCTAAACCCCAAAAGACAAGTAACCACCACCCCTAAAAATCCATAAACCCTCATCCCTAGAAAAAAACCATAAACCCTTAACACAAAATCTCAAAACCATTAACCCCCAAAACCCTAAACCATCAACCCCCCAAAACCCTAAATCCACATCCACAAGAATCACTAATCACTCAACCAAAAATAAACCTAAACCCCCTCCCCCCAAAAACCCTAAAACCTTATCCCCAAAAAATCCTAAACCCTAATCCGCCTCAAAAAAATAAACCCTTAGCCCCAAAAAACATTAAACCCTCAGCTCTAATAAAACACAAATCCTCATCCAAAAATACCCTAGATCTTAAAAACCATAAAAAACTAAAACCTTTGACCCAAAATACCCCATACCGATTGCCCCAAAAAACCAAAAACCCTTGGCCACAAAAAACACTAAACACTAGGCACCAAAACAACCCTGAACCCTCATCCTCTAAAAAACCCCAAACAGTCATATGAAAAAAACCTAAACCATGAGCTCAAAAAAACCCCAACTAAATAGCCAAAAACCCTAGTACTTCATCCCCCAAAACCCCAAAACCCTCAACCCACAAAAAACATAAACCCTCAATCACGAAAAACCATAATCCCATTACCAAAAAAACACAAAACTCTCAGCCCCAAAAAACACTAAACTCTCATCCTAAAAAACTCGTACACCCTAATACAAAAAAATACTAAACCCATAGCCCCAAATAACCCTAAACCCTAAACCTTGAATAAACAGAATCCCTTAACCCAAAAAAACCTGAAAATCTTAGCCCCAAAAAACAAAAAACCCCCAGGCCTAAAAAATCCCTAACTGTTTGCCAAAAAAAAAACATAACCCTCATCCCCAAAAAGCTAAACCATCATCCCCAAAAAAACCCAAACCCCCAGCCTCAAAAAATAATAAACCATATGCACCAAAAACCCAAAAACCTCATCCCCAAAACCCTAAACCCTCTACCACAATAAACACCAAACCCTTTTCCATAAAAAAACACTAAAACCTCATTCTAAAAAATGAGGAACCCTAAACCCCAAAGAAACCTAAACCCTCGGCACCAAAACGCCCTAAATCCTAGACCCAAAAAACCTGAATCCCTCAGCCCCAAAAACCACCAAACCCTCAGCCCAAAAAAATCCTAAACCATTAGTCCTACAAAACCATAAACCATCACACCAGAAAAACAAAAATGATTAACTAAAAAAATCAATAACCCCGAGCCCTAAAAAAACTGAAAACCTCAGCCCAAAAAACCCCAAACCCTCATACCTAAAAAATTCTAAACCCACATCCCAAAAAAAACCCAAAACCCTCAGTCCCAAAAAACCATAAAAAATCCCCAATAAAAAACCCTAACCCCTTATCCACAAAAAACCCTAAACACTTAGCCACAAAAAACCCTAAACCCTAAACCCCCAAAAGGTTCTAAACCCCCATCCCCCCCCCTAAACCCTTATCCCAAAAAAACCTTAAAACCTCATCCCAAAAAAACTCTAAACCCTCATCCACAAAAAACCTAAACCCTTATCCATGATGAACCCTATACCCTCATCCCCAAAAACACTAAATAGTTTACCCTAATAAACCCAAAACATTTTATCCAAAAAATATTAAATCCTCAATACTGAAAAAACCAAAACCATCAACCCCAAAAAAACCATAAAACCCATCCCCTTGAATCCAAAAACCCTCATAACCAAAAATACTTAAACCCTTAGCCCCAAATAATCATAAATCCCTGGCTCAAAAAAATTAGAAACCCTCATCCACAAAAAATCCAATCCATCATCCCCCAAAAACCAAAACCCTCTACCTAAAAAAACCAAAACCTAAATCCCCCCCAAAAACCCAAATCCTTATCCCCATAAAATCCAAACCCTTATCTCCTAAAAACCCCAAACCATTGGCCCCAAAATACCCTAATCCCTCAGGCGAAAAACAACCTAAATTCTCATCCCCCAAAATACCTAAACCCTAAGGACAAAAAACCCTAAACCTTATATCCAATAATACCCTAAACATTCAATCCCAAAAACCCAAAACCTCTCCCCAAAAAACCCAAAACCCTTATTCATAAAAAACTATAAACCCTCTTCCCCCCAAAACCCTAAAACCTCATCCCCGAAAACCTAAAACACTTGGACCTAAAAAATACAAAAACATTGTCCCCAAAAACCCAAACCCCCAACCAAAAAAGATAAAACTCTCAACCCCAAGAAACCCCAAACCCTCTTCCCCATAAAACCCTAAACCCTAGGCCTAAAAAATCATAAAACTTCAACCCCAAAAAACATAAATCCCCTAGCCCCCAAATTCCCTAATTCCTCAACCCCAAAAAACCAGAAATACTCTCCCTAAAAAAACACAAAACCATAGTCCCAGAAAAAACCGTTTCCCATAGCCCCAAAAAAGCAGAAAACAGTATACCCAAAATACAAAAATACACCAGCATCAAAAACCCTAAACCTTAAGCCCTAAAAAAACCGACTTCCACAAAGAATCCCAATCTCCCAGTGCCAAAAACCCCTAAACATTAATCCCCCCAAAACACTAACCCTTAATTCATGAAAATCATGAATACCTCATCCCAAAAAACCCAAAACCCTTAGACCCCAAAAAACCTTAAACCCTAAACATAAAAAAACCCTAGACCCTCATCCCCAAAAAACCCTAAAACCTCATCCCCAAAAAAACCTAAACCCTTGGTCCCTAAAAAACCTAAAACCTCATTCTCTAAAAAGCCTAAACCCACTCCCAAAAAACCCTAAAACCTCAGCCCCAAATTACCCTTAACCCTCATCCCCCCAAAACCCTAAATCCACATCCCCATTAAACCCCAAACCTTCATCACCAAAAAATCCTAAACCCTAATCCACAAAAAACCTAAACTCTAGGCCTAAAAAAACCTCAAACCCTCATCCCCATAAAACCCTAAACCCTCCTCCTTGAAAAACTCAAAAACCATAGCCATAAAAAACACCTAAACAATCAATACCAAAAAAACCTAAACCTTCTTCCCCAAATAACCCAAAACCCTCATAAAAAACCCACAAAAATTTTTCCACCAAAAACTCAAAACCCCAATCCCCAATAAACTCCAAACCTTTATCCCCACAAAATTCCAAACACTTATCTCCAGAAAACCCTAAACCCTCAGCCCAAAAAACCCCAAACCCTGAGCTCCAAAACATAGTAATCAATTAGCTCAAAAAATACACCAAACCCTAATCTCAAAAAAAAAATCTAAACCCTCGGCCCCAAAAAACCCTAAACCCTAAACCCTACAAAAAACTAACTCTCAGACCCAAAAAAAACACTAAACCCTCATCCCTAGAAAACAAAAAACAACCAGTCCAAAATATTCCTAGACCCTCATCCCCCAAAAACGAAAACAACCTCATCCACAAAGAACCCTATACCCTCATCCCTAAGAAAACATAAAACCATGGACTCTAAAACCCTAAACCGTAATCCCCAAACCCCATAAACCATGAAAAAAAAACATATAACCTCAGGCTAAAAAAACTCCAAGGCCTATGCTCCAAAAAACCCTAAACTCTTAGCCCCAACGAATCCAAACCCCCATCCTCCCAAAAACCTAAACCCATAGACCCAAAAAACCAAAAAACCTCAACCATATAAAACTACAAATCATAGACCTAAAAAAACCCTAAACCCTAATCCCAAATACCACCATTCCCCTTACTATAAATAAATCCAAACCCTTAACCCCAAAAAACCCGAAATCCAAAGCCTGGAAAAACATGAAAACCTCAGCCCCAGAATACCCTATACCATCAGCCAATAAAAAAACCAAAAACCCTCAACCCCATAAAACCCTAAACCCTTATCCCCTAAAAACGAAAAATAATTATCCCTAATAAACCCTAAACCATTATCCCCAAAAAAAACAAAACCTTAGTCCCAAAAAAACCTTAAACCTACATACCGAAAAAACCTAAACCCTCATCCCCAATAAACCATAATCCTTTAGCCCTAAAAAATACTAAACCCTCATCCCAAAAAAATCACAAAACCCTCAGACCCAAAAAACCCTAAACCATCCTCCCCAAAAAACCATATACACATGTAGATAAAAAACCCTAAACCCTAAACCCTAAATGAACCTATACCCTCTGGCCCAAAAAACTATAAACCCCTTTCCCAAAAAACACTCATCCCATAGCCCAGAAAAAACTGAAACCCACATCCCCAAAAACCCCTATACCCTCAACCTAGAAAAATCCTGAACCCTTATCCCCAACAAACCCTAAAACCACATCCCAAAAAACCCTAAATCATCAGCCTAAAAATTCCTAAATTCTCAACCCTCAGCCATTAAAAATCCAGAAAGCTCATCCCTAAAAAACCTAGACTGACATCAACAAAAAACCCAAATCCCTTGGCCCCAAAAAACCTTCAACACTCATCCTAAAAAACACCACATAAAAAAAACTTTCAACCCTCTGCAAAAAAAACACTCAACCTTAATCCCTTAAAACCCCACAACATTCAGCCCCAAAAAAACCCCAATCCTCATCCCAAAAAAACCCAAAACCCTCATCCTTAAAGAACTCTAAACCAAAAACCCCAAAATATCCTAAACCATTTTTCACCAAAAAAACCATAATCCCCAACTTGAAAAACCCTAAACCCTCATCCACAAAAAAACCCCAAACGCTCATCCCACAAAACCCTAAACCTTCAATCCAAAAAAACCCCAATAAACCCTGAACTCTAATCCCTAAAACCCCTAAAACTCCAAACCTAAAATACCCTAAACGATGAACCCATAAAACCTCAAAATCTTTATCCATAAATAAGCCTAAACTCTCATCCCTAAAAAACCATAAAACCTTAGCCAAAAAAACTTCTTAGCCTTGAGCCCCCCAAAACCCTAATCTCTCAGCCCCAAAAATCCCTTCAACCTCATCCCTAAATAACCCTAAACCATCAGACCCAAGAAATACTTAACCCACAACACTAAAAAAATGTAAACCCTATGCTCCTAAAAACCCTAAATTCTCATCCAAGAAAACATTAAACACCTAGCCATGATAAACCCCAAACCATTAGAACCAGAAAACTCTAAAAAATCATCTTCAAATAACCCTAAACCCTAATCCCTAAAAAACCCTCAACCCTCCTCCCCAAAAAAAAAAATCTCAACCCACTGCCCTAAAAGTACATCAACCCTCGACCCAAAAAAAATACCCTCAACCCACATCCCAAAAAAACCCTCAACCCTCATCCCCACAAAACCCTCAATCCTAATCCTCAATAAACCCTCCAACGTCATCACCAGAAAAACCCTCAACCCTCAACCACAAAAAACCCTCATCCCTCATCCCAAAAAACCCTCAACCCTAAACCACAAAATAACCTCACCCCTCATCCAAATAACCATCAACCATCATCCAAAAAAACCCTCAAACCATAGCCACAATAAAACACTCAAACCTCAACCGAAAAAACCCTCAACCCTCCTCCCTATAAAACTCTCAATCCTCAGCCCCAAAAACACTCAAATCCATGCCCCCAAAACCCCTAAAAACTTATCCATAAAAAAACACAAATTGTCATCCCCAAAAATCCCTAAACCCTCTTCCCCAAAAAACCCTAAACCCTCCTCCCAAAATACCCTAAACTCTCATACCCTAACAACCCAATACTCTCTGCCCTAAGAAACCCAAAACCCACACCTCAAAAAAGCTATCAACCCTCATCCCCAAAACACTATAAACCTTATACCAAAAAAAAAACCTAAACTCTAACCCACCTAAAAAACTCAACCCTACTCCCCAAAAGACACAAAACCCTCTTCCATAAAACCCCCAACCATCATCCATAAAAACATCAAAACCCAGCACTAAAAAACCCTCCACTCTCAGCCATGAAAAAATATCAACCCTCAGCCCTAAAATACCCTCAACCCTCAGTGCCAAAAAAACCCTCAACCCTCAGCCCCAAAAAATCCTCAACCCTCATCCCCAAAAAATAATCAACCCTTATCCTAGAATACACTCATAACTCATCCCAAAAAACATCCACAACCCTCATCTCCAAGAGACCCTCAACCCTAACACCCCCAAAACCCACATCCCTCATCCCTAAAATACCCTCAACCCTCATCCCCAAAAAATATTATTCCCACAACCCCAATAAATCCACCAACCCTTACCCCAAAATACAATCAACCCTAATCTCTAAAAAAACCTAAGCCCTCAGTCCCAAAAAACCCTCAACCCTCAGCCTCAAAAAACCCAAAACCCTTCTCACACCAAAAACTCTCCACTCTAAGCCCCCAAAACACACAAGCCTCAGCCTAAAGAAACCCTCAATACATATCCCTAAGAATCCATCAACCCTCATCCCCAAAATACCCTCAACCCTCAGCCCAAAAAACCCTAAATCCTTATCCATAAAAAACCCAAACCCTCATCCCCAAATTACCCTAAACTCCCACCCCCAAAACCCTAAACCATCCACCCCAAAATAACTTAAACCCTCTTCCCCAAAATAACCTCAACCCTTAATCCCTAATAACCTAAAACCCTAATCCCAACAAAACACATAGCCCCAAAAAATCTTAAACCCTCCACCCAAAAAACCTCTAACCACTTCCCCAAAAAAATCCTAAACTGAAAGCCCAAAAAAAGCCTAGAAAAATAACCCAAAAAACCATAAACCCTCATACCCCCCCCCCAAAAAAAATAATCCCTCAAACACAAATGACAATAAACCCACAACCCTGAAAAAACTCTATAAACTCAGCCTAGAAAAACCCTAAACCATCATCCTCAAAATCTCCTAAACCATCATCCCCAAAAAACACTAAACCCTCAGCCCTAAAAAACCATAAACCCCCAGTCTTAAAAGAACCTAAACCCTAACCCCAAAAAAACCCTAAGCATTTTACCCCCAAAACCCTAAAGCCTTAGCCCTAAAAAAACCCTTAAACCTCATACCAGAAACACTAAACCCTTAGCACCAATAAACCCTAAAAACTTATCCCCAGATAATCCTAAAACATCATCTCAAAAAACCATAAAACCCCAGTCCCCAAAAATCCTAAACCATCAACCCCAAAAAACACCAATCCCACATCCCTAAAAAACCTTAAACACTCGTCACCAAAAAACCCTAAACCCTAATCCCGTAAAGACCCTAAAAACTCAGCCCAAAAAAACCACAAAACCACGGCCTTAAAAAATCTTAATCCCTCATCCCAAAAGTACTCTAAATCCTCAGAACCAAAATACCCAATACACTTAGTCCCAAAAAACCCTAAACCCCCAAAACCCCAAAACCCTTCCTAAAAAACCCTAAACCCTACACCCCCAAAACTCCAAAACCTTTTCTCTAAAAAACCATAACCCATCTTCCCCAAAAAAAAACCCTCTACTACGGTCCACAAAAAACTCTAAACCCTATACCCCCAAAATCCCTAAAACCTCAGACCCTAAAAAAATTAAACATTTCCCCCAAAAAATCCCAAAACCTTCAGTCTTAAAAAACTTTAATAACTCTATCACTAAAACCCTAAACCCAAATCCACAAAAAAAAAATCCTTAACCCTCAGGCCCAAAAAACCCTACGCCATATGTCTGAAAAAACCCTAAACCCCTAGAAAGAAAAAAACCCTAAACCCACAACCCCCCAAAATTCTAAACCGTCACAAAAAAACACTAAACCCTCAACCCCAAAAAATGATAATCCCTATTCCAAAAAAAAAACCATAAAACCTCATACCCAAAAAATACTAAACCCTCATCCCAAAAAATCCCTAAACACTCATCCCTGAAGAAACAAAAAACCTATACCCTAGAAAAACCTAAAACCTTCATCACCAAAAAAACTTTAAACCCTCATCCCCAAAGAAAACCCAAACCAAAACCCAAAAAACCATCACCTCATACCCAAAAATCCCTAACTCACATCCCCAAAAATCCCAAAACCCTCAGCCCCAAAAAATCCTTAAATCATTAGACCAAAAACCACCCTCAACCCAAAAAAACATAAAAACCATAGCCTAAAAAAACCCTAAACCCTCAGCCCCCAAAAAATGTAAACCTTAAGATCTAAAAATAAAAAAACCCCAGGAACAAAAAAACTCCACACTCCTAACCATAAAAAACCATAAACCCTCAGTCCCAAAAGTCCCAAAATACTCATCCCCAAAAAACCATGAAACCTCATTCCCAAAAACCATAAAACTCAGTGGTAAAAAAACCTAAACCCTCACAAAAAAAATAAAACTAAACCATCAGCCCCCCAAAAAACTACAAACCATCATCCCCAAAAAAACCCTAAACCCTAAACCCAAAAAACCCAAAACCTTCAGCCCAAAAAATCCATAAACCCTTAGCCATAATAAACCCAAAAACCTTAGCATGAAAAACCCAAAACATTCAATCCCAAAAAACCCTAAACCCCAAAAACCCCTAAACCATCAAACAAATAAAACCCTAACACTTAACCCAAAAAAACCCTAAACCCCCAACACCAAAAAACCCTAGAACCTTAGATACACAAAACCCTAAATTCTCATCCCCCAAAAATTATAAACCCTTATCCTAAAAAAATATTAAACTCTCAGCCCCAATAAAACATAAATTACCATCCTATAAAACCCATAGATCATCAATAAAAAAAATAAAACCTAAAACCACGACCATAAAAGACCCAAACCCAAACCCACATCCACAAAAAACCCCAAACCCTTAGCCAAAAAAACATAAGACCCTCAGCCCCAAAAAATCTTAAACCCTCAGCTACAAAAAAACACCAAACCCTCATAACAAAAAAACCTAAAACCTTATCCCCCAAAATCCCTAAAATCCCTTACAAAAAACCCTAACAAATCCTCCCTAAAACCCCCTAAACCCTCACCCCCCAAAAGCATAAACCCTCAACCCCCAAAAACACTAAACCCTAGACTAGAAAACCCCCTAAAACTCTAAGCCTCAAAAACACTAAAATCTCAGGCCTAATAACTCATAAACCCTCTTCCCCAAAAAACCTAATCCCTTGACCCCAAAATATTCAAAAAATATCATCCATAAAAAAACCTAAACTCTCAACACTAAAAACCTATAAACCCTCTTCCAAAAAAACACTAAAAATTTATCCCCAAAATACGCAAATCCCTAAAAAACCCAACACCTACATCCCTAAAAACCCTAAAACATCTCCCCCAAAAGACACAAAACCTAAATTCCTATAAAAATACCAATCCATCAGCCCCCAAAAATCCTAAACACATCCCTCTGCCCCAAAAAACCCCAAATCCTCATTGACAAAAAACAAGAAACCCTATGCCCCAAAAACCATAAACCTTCATCCCCCAAAATCCTAAAACTTAATCCCCAATAAAACCCAAACCCTCATCTATAAAAAACCTTAAACCCTTAGTCATAAAAAACATGAAACCTAAACCCCCAAAAAAATTGAAAACCTTGGGCCCAGAAAACCCTAAATCTTAAACCCCAAAAAACCACAAAACCCATAGTCCTAAAAAGCCCTAGACTGTCTTCCCTAGAAAAATATAATCCCTTAGTCCAAAAAACCTAAAACCCTTACACTATAAAACCATAAACAATTTTCTATAAAAATAATTAACCCTAAGACCAAAAAAATTGAAACCCCCAGCCCAGAAAAACCGAAATACTTAGACATAAAAAATAATAAACCCACATCCCTAAAAAACCCTAAAACCTTAGTTCTATGAAAACAATAAAACCTCACCCCTAAAAAACCTAATCCCTAATCCCCCAAAAACTCTAAACCCTGAGTTAAAAAAAAAACTCAAAACCCTCTTTCCCCAAAAAAATTCTAAACCCTCATCCCCAAAAACCCGAAAGCACTCAAATAAAAAACCCTTAAACCCTCATCGGAAAAAATATCTAAAAACTCATCCCAAAGAAAACTTAAAACCTTATCCCTGAAGAACCCTATACCCTCATCCCCCTAAAAAACTAAAAATTCACCCACAAAAAAATTTAATCCCTCGACACAAAAAAACCATAAACCCACAACCCCAAAAAACCAAAAACCACCATCCCCGAAAAACTCCCAAACCCTTTTCTTCAAAATCCCTAAACCCTCATAACCAAACTTACCTAAACACTTAGCCCCAAAAAATCATAAACCCAAAACTCCAAAAAATCCCAAATCCTCATCCCCAAAAATACTAAACCCTCATCCAAAAAAAATCCAAATCTGTTATCTTTAAAAGAACCAAAACCCTCTACCCACAAAACCCCAAACCCTCATCCGTAAAAAGACCCAAACCCCATCCCCAAAAAAACCCAAACCATTAACCCCTAAAAACCCAAAACCATTGACCCCTAAAACCCCAAATCCATCATCCCCAAAACCCTAAATCCTCATCCTTTTGAGACCTTAAACCCTCACCATCAGAAAAAACCCAAACCTTCTATCCCAAAATAACCTAAACCCTCAACCCCAAAAAACCATAAACCCTCACCACAAAAACCAAAAACACTCATCCATAAAAAAATCCAATACCCTCTACCCCCCAAAACCTGAAAACCTCATCCTAAAAATCCCTAAACACTTGGCCCCAAAAATCCCTAAAACTTCAGAACAAAAAAACCCTAAACCCTAAAACCCAAAACCCAAAACAGCTAGCCCAAATAAACCCTAAACCCTCTACCACATAAAACCCTAAACCCTTATAAAAAGACCCTAAAACCTTTTCCCCAAAAAACATAATTCTCTTAGCCCCCCCAAAACCCTAAATCCTCATTCCAAAAAAAACCCAAAACACTCTCCCCACAAAAACCCAAACACACGGTACCAAAAAACACTATACCCATACCAAAAAAAATCCAAAAGTCCTCAACTCCAAAATACCCCAATCCCCCAGCCCCAAAAAACCCTAAACCCTAAACCCCCCCAAAACTAAACCCTTTACCCCAAAAAAACCCAATCCCTCAGCCCTAAAAACATTAAACTCTAATCCCAAAAAAACCCTAACTAATCATCCATAAAAAACCTGAAACCCTGATTCCCCAAAAAACCAAAAACCCTTAGACCTAAAAACCCAAAACCCTCAACCCCAGAAAAACCTAAATGATCATCCATAAAAAATCCTAAAACCTTATCCCCAAATAACCTGAAACCCTCATCCCTAAAAGACCCTAAACCCTCGGCCCTAAAACCCCTCATCCCTCATCCCCGAAAATACCTAGACTCACTTCCCAAAAATCCCTAAACCCCATCCCCAAAATTCCCTTTACCCTCATCCCAAAAAAACCCCTAACCTCACATCCCCATAAAACCATAAACCATTAGACACCAAAAACCCTGAACCCTCTTCCCCAAAAAAACCCAACCCATCAGTCCCAAAAACCCTAAAACTTTAGGACAAATAACCCTAAAACATCATCCAAAAAACACCAAAACCTCATCCACCAAAATTTTTAAACCCTTAGACCAAATAAACCCCAAACACTCTGACCCAAAAAATACCAAACCCTCGGCCCCAAAAAACAAAATACCCCCATCCCTAAAAAACCCTAAACCATAATCCCCCAAAAAATCACAAAACCTCATCCCTAAAAACGGTAACCACACAACCCCAAAATATCCCAAACCCTAATCTCAAAGAAACTATAAACCCTCAGCCACAAATAACCCCAAACCCTCAGCCCCAAAAAACCATAATCCCTCATCCACAAAAAAACCCAAACCCTCATCCCTAAAAAAAACCCTCAGTCCCAAATATCCCTAAACCCTCATCCCCAAAATACCATAAACTTTCATCCCAAAAAAAACTAGACCCTCATCCCCCCAAAACAATAAAACCTTGTCTCCCAAAACCCTAAACCATAATCCCTAAAACCCATAAATCCTCAGACCAAAAAACCATATAAACTCAGGCCAAAAATACTCTAAACCCACTACCCCAAAAAACCCAAATCCCTTAGCCCGAATAAAACATAACCCTAATCCCCAAAAAACATAAAACCACAAACCCAAAAAAACCCAAAACCCTCTACCACAAAAAACACCAAATCCATGATCCAAAAAACACTAAACCCTCAACCCCAAATAACACCATAACCACTTCCCAGAAAAACCCCCAAAACCCCAAACACAAAGCCCTAAAAAACTCAAAATCCTTGGTCCCATAAAACCCTAATCCATCAACCCCGAAAACTGTAAACGCTCTTCTCCATGAAACTCTAACCACATATCCCCTAAAAAACAAAACCATCGACCCCAAAAAACCCTAAACACTTACCCCCAAAAGTACCTAAAACCTCGGCCTAAAACAACCATAAACCCTCATCCCCAAAAAACCATAAACACTTAGCCCCAAAAAAACCTAAACACTCAACCCTAAAAAATACTAAAACCTTATAAAAAACATAAACCCTCATCCACAAACACCCCTAAATACACGTAATAAAAAAATCATAAACCCCCATCCCTAAAAAACATAAACCCATATGCCTAAAAAAATTAAACACTTATCCCAACAAAACTCTCAACCCTCAGAACAGAAAAAACATAAACCCACAACCCCAAAACACCCTATACCCTCATTCCTAAAAAACCCTAGAACCTCACCCCAAAAAACCCTAAATCCTCATCCCTAGAAAACAATGAAATCCCATCCCCAAAAAACTAGATACCATCAACCCACAAATCCATAAATTCTCATCTCTCAGCCCTTAAAAATTCAAAACGCTCATCCCTAAAAATCACTCAATCCTTATCCCTAAAAAACACTTAACCCTCATCCCCAAAAAACCATTAACACTCAGCCCTAAAAAAATTACAACCCACAGTCCAAAAAAACCCTCATCCCAAAAAAACCAAAACCCACATCCCCAAAAAACTCTATACCATAAACCCCAAAATACCATAAACCCTTTTCCAAAAAATCACCTAATCCCTCATCTCGACAAAAACATAAACTATCAACCCCAAAAAACACTAAAACCTTGGCACAAAAAACCCTAAATCTTCAATCCAAAAATTACCTAAACTCTCAGCCCTAAAGAACCCTCAACTCCCAATCCAAAAAACCCCAAATGGTCAGCCCCCCAAACCCCAAACTCTCAATTCTAAAAAACCCTAAAACCTCATCCCACAAAAACCCTAAACGATGAACCATAGAAAAATATAAACCCAAATCAATAAAAAAAATCATAAACACTCATCCCTAAAAAACCCTAAACCCCCATCCCAAAAAATTTCTAAAACCTGTGACATAGAAAACCCTAATCCGTCAGCCCAAAAATCCATAAACCCTCACCCCTAAAAAACCCTAAACCATCATTCCTAACAAACCCTTAACCCACATCCCTAAACAATTGTAATCCATATGACCCAAAAAACCCTAAATCCTCAAACAAAAAAAAACTTAAACCCTCAAACCCAATAAACACTAAAATATGTTCCCCAAAAAACCCTAAATACTCAGCTATAAAATATCATGAAAACTCAGCCCCAAAAAACCCTCATCCCACAAAAAACCTCAACCTTATTCCCTCAAAAACCCATCAACCCTCTTCCCTAAAAAACCATAAACCTAAACCACAAAAAACCCTCAACTTAAATCCCCCAAAAAACCCCAATCCTAAGCCCCAAAAAACACTCTACCCTTAGCCCCCGAAAACCCACAACCCTCAAACCCAAAAAACCTCATTCATAATCCCCAAAAAACCATCAACCCCCAATAAAAAAATACCCTCAACCCTCAACCCTCAACCAAAAAACCCCCAACCATCATCCAAAAAAACCCTCAAACCATAGCCAAAACAAAACCCTCAAACCTTCATCCCAAAAAACACTCAAACTTCTACCCTAAAAAACCCTCAATATTCAGCAACAAAACCCTCAACCAATATTCCCGAAAACCCCTCAACACTATGCACAAAAAACCTAGACCATTAAACCCAAAAACCCAAAACCCTCATTTCCATAAAACCCTAAAACATCATCCACAATATTCCATAAACACTTATATCCAAACATCAGTAAACTCTCAGACCCATGAAACTCTAATCCCAAAGCTCAAAAAAAAACCATGAAACCTCAGGCCCAGAAAAATATAAACCCCTATCCCTAAAAAACCCTCAACCATCAAACCTAAATTACCCTCAACACTCTGCACCAAAAAAACCATAAACCATCATCCGGAAAAAAATCTCAACACTTGGCACCAAAATCTATAAAACCTCAGCCCAAAAAAACAATTAACCTTCAACCCAAAAAAACCTAAACCCTAATCCCCAAAACACCCAACCCTCTTCCCCAAAAAACCTCAAACACTCTTCCCTAAAAACCCTCAACCCTCATCCAAAAAATACAATCAACCCTTGTGTCCAAAAAACCCTATTCTAACATCCCTAAAACACTCTCAACACTCAAACATAAAAAAACCTCAACCCCAAATAACCCTCAACACTCAGCCCCATAAAATACTTGACACTTGCTCAAAAAATCCACATCCCTAAAAAACCCACAACCCTTAGCCCCAATATACCATCAACCATCAACCAAAAACCCCCCTCATCCATAAGCCCCAAAATACACTCAACATCAGCCCCAAAAATCCAAAAAACCACATCCCCAAAATATCTTCAATCATAATCCCAAAATTCCCTCATCCCACATCCCTAAAAAAACCTTATCCATTAGCCCCCAAAACCCTCAACCCTTAGCCTCAAAAAACCAAAACCCTCTTCCCACCAAAAGCAATTAACCCTTATCCCCCAAAAATCCCCAGCCCCAAAAAAACCCGTCAATCCTCAATCGAAAAAACCCTCAACCATCAACCCCAAAATACACTCAACCGTCAACCCCAAAATACCCTAAAACCTTAGCCACAAAACCCAAAAACCTTTACACAAATCTACCCTAAAATCCCACCCCTCAAAACCATAAACAATAATACCCAAAATACCCTAATCCGTAATCCCAAAAATACCCTCAGTTGTCATCCCTAAATAACAAAAAAACCTCATCTCTAAAAAACCATCATCCCCAAAAAACCGTAAACCACCAGTCCAAAAAACCTAAACCCTAAGACCCCAAACCCAAAACCTTCATCTCTAAAACTCCCCAATCACCCATCCCCAAAAATTATAAACCCTTAGCCCTAAAAAATCCAAAATCCTTAGTCTAAAAAAACCTTAAACCCTCATCCCCAATATAACTAAACCCTCATCCCCCAAAACCCAAAACCATTTGGCCAATAAACATAAATTCTCATTTAAAAACCCTAAACCCTAAACCAAAAAAACCCTAAACCCACAACCATAAAAAAACCAAAACCCTTAACCCCAAAAACCGAAAACCCTGAGCCCCAAAAAACCCTAAAACCACATTTGAAAAAAAAACTCTAAACCCTCATCCCTAAAAAACACTAAACACTCATCCCCAAAAAACTGTAAACCCGAAATTCCAAAAAAATGTATCCCCTCATCCCACAATAACTGTAAACCCTCTGTTCAAAAAAACCCTATAACCTCATCCCCCCAAAACCATAAAATATCATACCTAAAAACCCTAAACCCATAGCACCCAAAAACCCTAAACCCAAAAACCTTGAAAACCAAAACCCCCAACCCAAAAATATCCTAAACCCTCATCCCTATAAAATCCCTAAATCCATATCCCCAAAAGACAATAAATACTCATCCCCAAAAATCACTCAACCCTCATACCTAAAAAACACTAAACACGCAGTCCCAAAATTTCCTAAAACCTAAGCCCCAAATAACCCTAAACCCTTAGCCCAAAGAAACCGTAACCCCTCATCCCCCAAAAAACCTAAACCCTCACCCCCAAAAAACCTAAACCCCTGGTCCTCAAAAACCCTATATCCTCATCCCCCAAAACATAAAAATATCATCCCCCAAAAAAACCCAAACCCTTATCCCCCCAAAACCCTAAACCGTCATCCCCAAAAAACTCAAAACCCTAATCCTAAAAAACCCTAAAATATCATCCCCAAAAAACCAAAAACCCTTAGACCCAAGAAACTTTAAACCCTAATCCTCAAAAAATTATAAAAACTAAACTCAAAAAACCCTAAATCCCCATCCCCCCAAACCCCAAAGCCCTAATCCACAAAACTATCTAGACCCTCTACCCCAAAAAACCCTAAACCCTCATCCCCTAAAAAATAAACCCTCAGCCTCAAAAAAACCCAAAACATTCAGTCAAAAAAACCCTAAACCCTCATCCCCTCAAAAATAAACCTTCATCCCGAAAAAACCATTAACCCTAATCCCCACAAAATCACTAAACCATCATCCAAAAAAACATAGAACCTATTCCAAAAAAACCCTAAATCTCCAACCCTAAAAACCTTAAACCCACATCCCAAAAAAACCTCAACCCTCAGCCCCAAAGAACCCTAAATCCTCATCCCTAAAAAATCATAAACCCTCTACCCCCAAAACCATCATCCCATAGCCATAAAAGACCGTAAATCCTCTACCCAAAATATACAAAAACCTAATCCATAAAAAAACCTAAATCATCTTCCCATAAAACCCCAAAACCATCAGCCCCAATATCCCTTAACACTCATCACCAAAAAAACCTATACTCTCAGTGCCAAAAACCCCTAAACCGTAATCCCTAAAAAACCTAAACCCTAATCCCACCAAAAACGTAAAACCTCAACCCCAAATAATTATAAACCCTTAGCTACAAAAAACCAAATACTCTCATCCAAAAAATTCTCAACCTTACGCCCCAAAAATCCTAAACCCTCATCCCCTCAAAAACCATCAACACTCATCCCCAAAAAACCCTAAAACCTTAATAAAAAGAACCTTAACAAAAAAAAAACCTTAGACCTCCACCTCACAATACCCAAAACCCTCATTCTTGAGCCCTAAAAAACCCTAAAACCCTCAACCTTAAAAAAACCTAAACCCTCATACCCAAAAAACCGTAAATACTAAGCCCCAAAAAACCCTAAAAACCCATAAAAAACCCTTAACCTGAAGACCCAAAAAACCCTAAGCCATCAACACCAAAAAATCTTAAACCCTAATTCCCCCAAAAACCTCAACCCGCATATTTATAAAAATTATAAAACAAAATCCCCAAAAAATCCTAAACTGTCATCCCCAAAAAGTTGTCGACCCTCAGTCCCAAAAAACACTCAACACTCAACCCTAACAAATCCAACACCATAACCCAAAAACATTCAACCCAATACCTCAAAAATCCCCACACCCACTTCCAAAAAAAACCTAAAATTTCAGTTGAAGAAATATTTAAACCCTCATCTCGAAAAAAAATAAAAACCCTCTACCCCAATAAACTAAACCCATATCCCCAAAAAACACTAAACCCTCAGGTCGAAAAAATTCTTAACCCGCATCCCAAAAAAACCCACGACCTTCAGCCCTAAAAAACCCTCAACCCTAAACCCCAAAATCCATTAACACCCAGCCCCAAAAAACTCTAAAATCTTAGCCCTAAAAATCCAAACCCCTCATCCTAAAATACCATAAACCATCATAAACAAAAAAAACCCCTAAACACTTTGACCCAAAAACCCTAAACACTCATCACTAATAAAACCTAAAACTTCATCCCGCAAAAAACCCTAAACCCTTCATCCCCCAAAAACCCTAAACTCTCATCCCCAAAAAACAATAAACCCTTATCCCCTTAAAACCCTCATCGCTCAGTCCCAAAAATGCTAGACCCTTTACCTAAATAAACCATAAACCCTCACCACCAAAAAACCCTCAACTATTATCCCAAAAAACTCCTAAACTGTCATCCCCAAAAAACGTTAAACCATCTTCCCAAAAACTCCTCAACCCTAATACCCCAGAAAACCTTAAACCCTCATCCCTAAAAACACCCTAAACCTGTGTAATAAAAAAATCATAACCCTCAACCTAAAAATTCCTAAAACTTCGTCCCCAAAAATACCTAAATACTCATCCACATAAAACCCTCAACCCTTCCCCAAATTAACCCTCAACCCAAAGCCCCAAAAAACCCTCATCCCTCATCCCCAAAAAGTCCACATCCCTCAAAACCAAAAAAGCCTCAATTTACATCCTCAAAATACCTTCAACCCTCATCCCCCTAAACACTAAATCCTTATCCCCAAAAAACCCTCAATTCTCATCCCAAAAAAACAATCAAACCTGAGCCTAACAAACCTTCAACCCTCAGAAATAAAAAACCATAGACACTCATCCATAAAAAATAATAAACCCTCGTCTCTAAAAAAACCATGATCCCTAATCCATAAAAACCCCTAAAACCATACAAAAAACACTAAACCGTCATAAAAAACAATCAACATCATCCTTAAATACCCCAAACCCATAGCTCTAAGAACCCATAACTCTTAGACCCAAAAATATAAACCTTCATACGCAAAAAACTATAAACACTCATCCCTAAAAGAACCAAAACCCTCAGCCCTAAAAATCCATCAACCTTCAGCCCCAAAAATTGATTAACCCTCAGTCCCAAAAAACCTCAACCCTCATCAACAAAAAACGCACAACCCTTTAACCCAAAAAACCCACAACCCTTAGCCCAAAAAAACCATAAACACTAAACCCAAAAAATCCTAAATCTTTAGAAAAAAACCGCTTAAACCTCCACCACAAAAATACCAAACCATCATCAAGAAAATAACCTAAACCTTCCGCCACAAAAATCGCAAATCCTCATCCCCAAAAAAATCTCATTCCTCTATCCCAAAAAATTCCTAAATATTCCGTCCCAAAAAATCCAAAACACTCATCCCTAAAAAACCCTAAACCCTTATCACCCCAAAACCCCAATTCTTCATAAAAACCCAAAAACATTATCCCCAAAAAACCCTAATCCCTCAACCCCAAAAAACCATCAACCCCAAAATCCTTCTAACTTGAGCCCAAAAAAACCCTAAACCCTTAGCCATAAAAAACCCTCAACTCTCAGCCCAAAATGACCTTTAACACTTATCCCCCAAAAACCCTTAACCTTTATCCCTAAAAACTATAATCCCTTTCTCCCAAAGAACCATCAACCCTCAGCCCCAAAATACCCTTAACACTCATCCCCAATCATCATCCCCAAAAAACCCTCAACTCTAAACCCCGAAAAATACCCTCAACCCAAATCTTATGAAAACCCTCAACATTCATCCCCAAAACACCCTCAAAACTCATAACCAAAAAATAGTAAACCATCAACTGGAAAAACCCTCAAACCTCATCACCAAAATCACTAAAACCTTGTCCTAAAAACCCTCAATGATCAACCGCAAAAAACTAGTAAACCATATCCCCATGAAACCCTCAACTCTCAACCCCAAAAAACATCAACCCTCCACATCAAAATATCCTAAATCCTTAACACTAAAAAACCCTCATCTCTGATCCCCCATCCCAAAAACCCCAAACACCATCCACAAGAAACCTAAACCCACTGCCCCAAAAAATCCTATATCCACATCCTCATAAAACCATCAACCCTCATCCCTAAGAAACCCTTAACCCTAATCACTAAAACCCCTAAACCCTCAGACCCCAAAAACCCTAAATCCTTATCCCCCCCAAAAATTAAACACTAAACCCCTAAAAACTAAAATCCTCATCCCCAAAAAACCATCAACCCCCAGTCCTAAAAAATCAACAAACCTCATCCCAAAAAATCATTATCCAGCATCCCTAGAAAACCCTCAACCCTTAGCCCCCAAAAACCTTAAAACCTATAGATCGAAAAAACATTAAACCCTCAGTCCCAAAAAACCATTAACTCACAACACCAAAAAAACCCAAAACCATCAATCCCAAATAACCCTTAATCGTCATCCCCAAGAAACCCAAAACCCTCATCCCCAAAAAACACATAACACTTTTTGATAAAACATCATAAACCCTCAGCCCCAAAAAACCCCAAACCCTCTTTCCCAAAACCCGTAAACCATCATCCCCCAAAAAACCTTAAACCTTTTCTCCAAAAAATAGTAAACCCTCATCCCCTAAAAAATCATAATTCTTCATCCTCAAAAAATATAAATCTATCGTTCCAAAAACACCTAAACCCAAAAACAAAAAACCCTAAACCATCAGCTGTAAGAAACCCTAAACATTCATCCCCAAAAAACCCAAGTCCCTCTACCACAAAAAACACTAAAACCTCAGCCCAAAAAAACCATAAATCCTCAAAAATGAAAAACCCTAAAAAATCCTAGACCCTCATCCCCAAAATAACCTAAACCCTCAGGATCAATATACCCTAAACCCTCCTCCCAAAAAACCCAAAACCATATTCCCAAAAATCCTAAGACACTTTTTCCCAAAAAACCATCAACCCTGATCCCCAAAAAAACCCAAACTCACATCCCCCCCGACACCCTAAACCACCATTCCTAAAAAAATCTAAACCCTCTACCCCAAAAAAACCATTAACCCACATCCCTAAAAAACCCTAAACCCTCACCCTAAAAAATCGGTAAACCCTCATCCCCAAAAAAACCTATACCCCCATTCCTAAAAAACACAAAACCAGTAGTCCCAAAAAACTTAATCCCCCCTCCTTAAAAACCCTCAAACCTTATCCCCAAAAAACCCTCAACCCTCACCCCTGAAAAAAAAATTGTAAACTCCAAAAAAACCTAAACCCAACCCCCAAAAAATACAAAACCTTCAGCCGAAAATAACCCTTAACCCCAGTCCCATAAAACCCTAATACCAAAGTACTAAAAAAATCCTAAACCTTCAGCCTCAAAAAAACACAATACCATCATCCCCGAAAAACACTAGACCCTAAAACCCAAAAAACCATAGATCATTATCCACAAAAAACCCTATACCATCTATTCCAAAAAACCCTAAACCCTAAACCCTAAAAAGAATCATATTCGTTCATCAAAAAAACCATAGACATCATCCATAAAGAATCCTAGACCCTTATACAAAAGAAACCCTCAACCACAACCCAAAAAAATCCTTTAACCTTTATCCGTAAATAACCCTTAACCAAATCCCCAAAAAACCATAAACCAGCATCCATAGACAACCATTAACTATCAACCCAAAAAAACCGTAAACCCTCATCTCCCAAAAATCCTCCATCCTCATCCCAAAAATACCCTAAACACCCTACCCCATAAAAACCTAAACCCTCATCCCCAAAAAATCCTCAACGACTTTCCCCATAAAATCCTAATCCCCAAGACTAAAAAATTATTAAAACTTCCTCCATAAAACACCCTAAACCATTACCACAAAAAAACCCCAAACCTCAGTACCAAAAAAGATTAAAACCTTATTCAAATAATACTCTAGACCCTTATATCTAAAAAATATTCAACACTTAAGACAAAAATCCCTAAAACAACATACCCAAAAAAATCCATAAAAAATCAGCCCAAAAAACTCTCAAACTAAAAAAATACTAAACCCTCAGCTCCAAAAAACCCTCAATATTTATCCCCCCCAAAACCTAAACCCTCATCCCAAAAAACTGACAACTGTCAACCCCAAAAAACCCTAAACCATTATCCCTAAAAAACCTTAAATCCTCAGCTCTAAAAAACCCTAAACCCTGAGCACCAAAAAACCCTCAACCTCAGAAAACCATCAACCCTCAGCTACTAAAAACCATCAACCATCAACCCTCAACCTTAAAACACCCTAAACCCTCATAACCAAAAAACCATGAACCCTCTTCCATCCTTAAATGCTCAACCCTAAAAAACCCTAAACCCTCAGTTCAAAAACACCTTAAACCCTCAACCCAAAAAAATAGTAAACCCTAAGCCTTAATGAACCCTAAACCCTATGACCCAAAAAATCCTATAACCTCAACCCTAAAAAACCCAAAACCTGCTGCCATAAAAAATCTAAACCATTATCCACAAAAACCATAAATCGTTATCCCAAGAAACCATTGTACCCTCAACCACAAAAAAACTAAAACCCTCATCCCTAGAAAACCCTAACCCTTAGCCCCAAAAAACCCAAAATAGTCAACCCCAAAATCTCTAAACCATCATCACCCAAAATACCTAAATCCTCATCTCTAAAAAATTATAAATCCTTATCCCCACAAAACCGAAAGCAATTTCCCCTAAAAGACCAAAACCCTAAACCCTAAGAATCCCTAAACACACTGCCCAAAAAAACTTCAACATGTATTGATAAAAAAAACTAAAACCTCAAGGATAATAAACCAGAAACCATCATCACTAAAATATATTCAACCCTCAACCCAAAAAATACTCATCCCCCAGACACAAAAAACCCTCATCCGAAAAAATTCTAAACCATCATTCCAAAAAATCCATGAACAATCATCCCCAAAAAACCCTAAACCCTCATCCCCAAATTACCATATAATCCCATCCCCCAAACCCCTCAACACTCATCCCCCAAAAATCATCAACCCTCATACAAAAAAAAACCTAAATCCTCAACCTACATACCCCTTAAAACTCCTCCCAAAAAAACTTAAACCCTCATCCCCAAAAAAATATACACCTTCAGCCCTTGAAAACCCTGAAACCCCACCACCAAAAAACCATCAACCTTCATCCCTAGAAAAAACTAAAATCCAAACACCAAAAACCCCTCAACCCTCTACCCCAAAATACCCTCAACTATAACCCCCAACAAACCCTGAACCCTCATCCCCAAAAACCCACAATATATGGAACAAAAAAAATAAATGTTTATCCCCAAAAAATCTTCAACCCCCATCACAAAAAACCCACAGCCATCATAAAAAAAACCCTCAACCCAAACCCCCAAAATAACCCATAACCCTCACCCCCAAAAAACCCTTAACCCTCAACCCCAAAAAACCCAAAACCATTAGCCCCAAAAATTTTAAACAATCATCCCCAAAAAACCCAAACCATCAACCCCAAATAACCGTAAACCCACAACACCAAAAAATATTGAACCCTATAAGCCAAAAACCCAAAACCTTCATCCAATAAAATAATTTAACCCTTATCCCCAAAAAACCCCTAAATACTTACCTAAAAAACCCCTAAATCCTCAGCCACAAAAAACCCTAAACCCTCTTCTCAAAAAAACTGCAACCCAGTGCCAGAAAACCCTAAACCCTTAGCCCCCAAAAACCCTAAACCCTCAATCCCAAAATAACCACAATCATTAGCCATAAAAATCCCCCCATCATACCTAAAAAACTATAAACCCTAATTCCCAAAAAACATCAACCCTCATCCCCCAAAAACCCACAACTGTAAGCATCATAAAACCCTAAACACTCATCCCCCAAAAAACTAAATCCACATAACAAAAAAAACATATACATTAATCCCCACAAAACCCAAAACCCTCAACCTCAAAATACCCTAGAACCTCTTCTCCAAAAATACCTATATCCTTAGCCCCAAAATCCCTAAACCCTCATCCACAAAAACAAAAAAACCTTAGTAACAAAAATCACTAAACCACCATCCCCCCAAAAAACCTCTACACTCATCCTTAAATTACCCTCAACCCTCAACCCCAAAAAACACTAAACCCCCATTACCAAAAATCCCTAAACCCTTAGCCCCAAAAATACCTAAACAATTTTTCCCAAAAAACCATAAACCCTCATACCTAAAAATCCCTAAAACCATAGACCTAAGAGACCCTAAAACATCAACTTCAAAAAACCCTCACCTGTGAGGCATAAAAAACCCATAACCCTCACCCCAAAAAAATACTAAACCCTCAGACCCAAGAAACCCTAAACCATCATATCCAAAAATCCCTCAAATCTCAGCACAAAAAACCCATAACCCCATCTCCAAAAAAACTCAACCCCAAAAAACCCTAAACCATGTTCCCCCGAAAACCCTAAAAAATCATCCCCAACAAAACACTAAACCCTCAGCCCCCAAAAAACATTTTTGGACTTAACCCCAAAAAATCCTAGACAATCATTTCAAAATAAACCTCAAACCTCTTCCCAAAAAAACCCTATACACCCAACACTAAAAAAACATAAACCCTCAGCATAAAAAAACCCTAAAACCTCATCCCTAAAAAAATTATAAACCCCATCCCTAATTTTACGCACAACCGTCATCCCCAAAAAACCATAATCCTTTATCCCCAAAAAACACTCAACCCCCATCCCCAAAAAACCCTAAACCCTCGACCCTAATAAATTCCCAACCCTTATCCCCCAAAAACCATAAACCCTCAATATAAAAAAACCCTAAAACCTCATCACCAAAAAAAATTCTTCTATCATTCTTTAAAGAAACCATAAAATCTCAGACCAACCCTTACCCCAAAAAATACTAAACCCTGAGCCCCAAAACCACCAAAATCCCAGCCCAAAAATATAATGAATCCTCGACTCCAAGAAACCCAAACACCCATCCCAAAATAACCCTCAACCCTCAACCCTAAAAAACCCAAAACCCACTTCCCCAAAAATCCCTAAACATACAACCCAAAAAAACCCATCAACCCTAGGCACCAAAAAAACCCTAAATCATCATCCCTGAAAAAACCCTAAACCCTCATCCCCAAAAAACCCTAAACCATCAGCCCTAAATATCACTATACCCTTAGTAGAAAAAACCCTAAAACCTCCACCCGAAAAACCTAAACACTAATCCCTAAGAAACCCTAAACCCTCATCCCAAAAAAACACTAAACCATTAGTCCCAAAATTCCGAAAACTCCCATACCCTAAAAAAACCTAAACAATTAGCCCAAAAAATCCCTATATCATCAACACCAAAATCCCAAAACCATCAATCTCAAAACCCTAAACCATAATTCCCAAAAATCATTATCCCTCAACACCAAAATCCCTAAACCCTTATCCCAAAAATTCCCAAAACCTTCTACCACGAAAACCCTTTTCCCTCTTCCCCAGAAAAAGAATCAACCATTGGTCCCAAAAAACCCCCAATATACAACCCAAAAAAACCCTCAACCCTAGCCAAAAAAAACCATCAATACGCAACCCCAAAAAACCATAAACACTCATCCCCCAAAAACCCTAAACCTCGGCCCCGAAAAACCAAAAAACCCCAAGTCCTAAAAAACCCTAATCACTTTTCCCCCAAAACCCTAAACCCTCATCCTTATAAAACCCTAATCCCTCATCCTCAAAACCCTCATCCCTCAGCCCAAAAAACCCTAGACCCTTAACCTAAGAAAATCCTCTACCCTCAGCCCCAAAAAAAACCTAAATACTCAGCCACAAAGAACCATAAACCCTCTTCCCCAAAAAACCCTAATCCATCAACCCCAAAACCCTCACCCTCATCCCCAATAAACCCTCAACCCTCACCACCAAAAAACACCTCAACTCACATGTTGAGAAATCCATCAACCCTCAACCCCGAAAAACCATATGCCCTTGATCCCAATAAATTCCTAAAACCTCCACCGAAAAAATTCTAATCCATAATCCCTAAAAAATTGTAGAAACTCTGCCTAAAAATTCCATAAACCCTCGGCGCCAAAAGACCCTAAACCCCCAGTCCCCAAAAACCCTAAATGATCAGTCCCAAAAACAACCCAAAAATATCATCCCAAAAAATGCTAAACCCTCAACCCTAGAAATCCCACAACCCTCAGCCCCATAAAACCCTAATCCCTCATCCCCAAAAACACTCAACCCTCCACTCCAAAAAACACTAAACCCTCGGTCCTAAAAAACCCACAACCCTCACCCCTAAGAAACCCTCAACCCTCACCCCCAAAAAACCTTCAACACATAGCCCAAAAAAACCCTCAACCACCATCCCCAAGAAACCCTAAAACCTCAACCCCATATAACCCTAAAACCATACCCCCCAAAACACTAGAAAATCATCACCAAAGAAACCCCAAAACCCTTAGTCCCCAAAAGCCGTAAAATGTCATCCCCCCAAACCCTAAACACTCATGCACAAAAAATTGTAAACTACCATCCCAAAAAAATCCTAAACACTTAACCCCAAAAAACCATCATCCCTCATCCTAAACAACCGTAACACCTCATCCCAAAAAAACCTAAACCCTCAGCACCAAAGAACTCTAAACCCTATGCACTAAGAAACCCAAAACCCTTTCCCCCCTAAAAAACCCTAAACCATCACCCTAAAAATCCCTCATCCCTTAAAAAACACTAAACCCTATAACCTACCAAACCCTAAACCCTCAGCCACAAAAAACCTTAAACCATCATCCTTGAAAAATATTCATCCCATATCCTCAAAAAAACCCTTGAAGCCCAGGCCCAAAAAACCATAAAACATCATCCTATAAAAACCCTAAACCCTCATCCCCAAAAATACTAAGAAACTCATCCCTAATAATCCCTAAACCCTTAACTTCAAAAAACCGTAAACCCTAAGGCTCATAAATCCATCAAACCTCACCCTGAAAATAATCAACCCTCATCCCCAAAAAACCCTAATCCCTCAGCCCCCCAAAAAACACTAAACACTCAGCCCCAAATAATTGAAAACCATTTTCACAAAAAACACTAAACCCACATCCCCAAAATACCCTAAACATTAATCTACATAAAAAACAACTATCATGAAATAAATATAAACCCTCATCCTCAAAAACTCTTAAACTCCCTACATAAAAAATCCTTAAAACCATAGCCCCAAAAATCCCTCAACCCTCATCCCCAAAAAGCCTATACCCTCAGGTAAAATGCATAAACCCTCATAACCAAAAAAATCCTAAAAACTCATTCCCAAAAAACCATGAAACCCCATTCTAAAAAACCGTAAACGCTTAGCGAAAAAACCCATATACCCTTTACCACAAAAAAATAAACCCACAACCCAAAAAAAGTGTAAAATCCTAGCACTAAAAAACCCTGAACCCTGAACCCCAAAAATCCCAAACTCCTCATCCCAAATAACCCTGAACCCTTGGCCCCCAAAAACCATTAACCCTCATCCCCAAATACCCTTAGTTGTCATCCCATAAATGAATAAACCCCCAGCCCCATAAAAACCCTAAACCCTTAGCTGAAAAACCCTAAAACGCATCCCTAAAATACCCTAAACTCTCAAACCAGAAAAAAACTCAACCCTCATCCCCAAAAAACCCTAATTCCACAGTGCTAAAAACATTAAACCCACACCCCAGAAAACCATCAATCCTATTCCCCAAAAACTCTTTGTCCTTATCCCTAAAAAACCCTATACCCTCAACCCCAAAAACCAAAAACCCTAAAACTAAATAACCCTAAACCCTCGTCACCAAAAAACATTCTACCCCACCCAAAAAAAACAATAAACACTCAGACCCCAAAATCCAACCATCATCCACTGAAAAAACCCTAAACCCGCAGCCCCAAAAAATCCTCAACCCTTTGCCCTAAAAAAACCTAAACCTTCTGCCCTAAAAACCCCTAAAACCTAAACCCTAAAAAACCCTTTACCGATTAACACAAAACTATATAAAACCTCAGCCCCAAAAAACCATAAAACCTCATCCCCAAAAAACCCTAAACACTCCTCCCCAAAAAACCCACATCCCTCAATCCCAAAAAAAAAATTCAACCCACATCCCCAAAAATCTATTAGCCTTCATCCCCAAAACCCCTAAGAACTCATCCCCTAAAATACACAAATCCCTCAGCCCCCAAAACCTTAAAACCACATCCCCCAAAAAACCACAAAGCCTCACCCTGATAAAAAAACTAAACCCTCACCCCAAAATACCAAAACCCCCATCCTTAATAAACCTATAACCCTCAACTCCAAAAAACCATAGGACCGCAAAAAAACCTCAACCCTCATTTCTAATAAACAATTAACCCTAATGTATAAAAAACCCTCAACCCTCATCCCCCAAAAATCCTAAACCCTTAACCTTATAAAGTAAAAAACCGTAAAACACCCAAAATCCTCAGCCATAAAAAACCACAATCCCTCATCTGAAAAAATAGTCAACCCACAACCCCAAAAACCCAAAACCTTCATCCTCAATGAACCCTAAACCCTTATCCCCCAGAAAACCAAAATTATTATCCCCTAAATCACTAAATCCTCATCCAAAAGAAACCCTAAACCACTAGCCCCAAAAAACAGTAAACACTCAACCAATAAAATCCATAAACACTCATCCCTAATAAACCCTATAAATCCCTAAGAAACCTAGTCCCCACACCCAAAAAACCCTAAATCCTTATTTACATACAACTCTATTCCCACATCCCCAAAAAAACCTAGACCCTCACCCCATACAAATCTAAAACCCTTATCCCCCAAATAAATCCTATACCAACATCCTAAAAAAAACCTTCATCCTGAAAAATACCTACAACCTAAGCCAATAAAACTCTAGACCCACATCCCCAAAAAACCCAAAACCCCTAGCACCAAAAAACTCTTGACCCTCATCTCCAAAAACCCCTAACCCCGATCCTCAAAAACCCCTAATCCCTGAGACAAAAAAATACTCATCCCTAATCCCAAAAAACCCTCCACACTAAAACCTAAAAAAACATAAACCCTCATCCCTAAATAACCTTATAACCTCACCCCCCAAAAAACCATAAACAGTTAGCCCCAAAAAACCCTAAAACCTCATCCCCAAAATTCCCTAACCTATCAGCCCCAAAATTCCTAAAATACTCATCCCTAAAGAACCATCAACACTCAAACCCAATAAGAACTCAATCCTAATCCCTAAAAAATCCCTCAAACTTCATCCCCAAAAAACTAAAACCCTCATCCCCAAAAAACCCCCAACACCCATCCCAAAAAACACTCTACCCTTAACCCAAAAAACTTAGAACCCTCATCTCCAAAAAAACTCTAAACCCACAGCCCCAAAAAACACTAAACCTTCATCCCTATAAAACCCAAAACAATTATCCCTAAATAACTCTCTGTCATTTGACCCAAAAAACAATACACACTTTTCCCCAAAAACCCCTAAACCCTCAACCCAAAAAATCCCTAAACCCTAAACCCTCATCCCACAAACCCTAAACCACCAGACACAAAAAAACCTATACCCTCAATCGAAAAAATTCCTAAACCCCCAGGTGAAAAAAACCCTCAACCCCCATCCCGAAAAAACACTAAAACCACATCCCAAAAAACCGTAATCCCATATCCCCCCAAAAAACCTAAAACCATAGCCCCTTCCCCCCAACACCCTCAACCCTATTCCCTAAAAATCTCTCAACACTAAACAAAAAACCATAAATAATAAATACCATAAAACCTAAACCCACATACCTAAAAAAATCCTAAACCCTCATCCTAATAAAACAATAATCCCTCATCCTCGAAAAAACATAAACCCCCAGCTAAAAAATCACTAAACCATCAGACCCAAAAAAAACCATCAACCATTATCCAAAAAAACTCTCAACCCCCAGTCCCTAAAAACTCTCAACTCTCGTCACCAAAAAAAAATAAACCCCCAGCCCCAAAAAACCCTAAATTCCAACCACCAAGAAAACCATAAACCCTCATACCCCCAATACCCTCAACCCTCAGCCCCAAAAGATATCTAAACCCATAGCCCTAAAAACTGCAACCATCATCCCAAAAAAACCATAAACCATCATCCAAAAATATCTTCACCCTCAAACCCCAAAAAACCAAACCCTAAACCCAAAAAATTCTCAACCATTAGCCCCCAAAACCCTCTAATAGGAATCCCCAAAAAACCATAAAAACTAAACCTAAAAAACCCTCATCCCTCAATGAAATAAAATATCTAACACCTCATCCCCATAAAACCCTCAATACTCATCCCCATAAAATCCAAAATCCAAAACCCAGAAATCCCTAAACCAAAATCCCCAAAAAACCCTAAAATATCATCCCCAAAACCCTAAACCCTCTTCCCTAAACATCACTAAACCCTTAGATAAAAAAACACTAAATAATTAGCGTAAAAAAATCTAAAATCCCCATCTTAAGAAACCCATAATCCCCCATTTCCAAACAACCCTAAACCGTAAACCCCAAAAATAACTAATCCCACAACCTCAAAATACTATTCACCATTATCCACAAATCCCTAATCTCTCGGTCCCAAAAATTAGTAAACCCTCACCCCCAAAAAACCCTATACCATTAGTAATACAAAACCCTTAACTCTCATCCCTAAAAAAACCTCAACCTGCAACCCCAAAATACCCACAAACCTCATCCCCCAAAAACCATCAACCCTCAGACCCAAAAGACCCTAAACCCACAACCCCAAAAAACCATAAATGCTCAACCCCAAAAAACCTTATAACCTCAACCCCCAAAACCCTAAATCATCATACCCATAAAAACCATAAAAAAATCCCCGAAAAAACCTAAAAGCTCGGTCAAAAACCCCTAAAACCTCATCTCCATAAAACCCTCAACCCTCGGCCATAAGAAAACCCTAAACCATAAACCCCCAAAAGACCCTAATCCGTCATCCCGAAAAAACCCTTAGCCCTCATCGCAAAAAAAAACCCTCTTCCCAAAAAAAATCCACAACCCTCATCTCTAAAAAACCCTTAACCCATTTCAACAAAAAAGCATAAACCTTCATCCCCTAAAAAACTAAACCATTACCCAAAATAAACCCTCAATCCTCATACATAACATACAATAATCCCCTAACCCTAAATAACCTTCATCCCTATAAAACCCTAATCCCTCAGTACTAAAAACACTCGTCCCTTATCCCCAAAAAACATAACCCTAATCCCCCAGAAAACCTCATCCCTCATCCCCAAAAAACCCTAAACATTCATCCTCAAAAAACCCGAAACCATGATCCTCAAAAAACCCTAAAACCTCATCCACAAAAAACCCCAATCGCTCAGCCTAATAAAAACCATAAAACTTCGTCCCCAAAAAACCCAAAACCCATATCCCTTAAAAACCCTAAACCCACTGCCCCAAAAAAACGTAAACCCTCAACAACAAAAAAACACTCAACTCATATCCATAAAAAACCCTAACACCTTAGTCCCAAAAAAACCCTAAACCCTCAGCCCCAAAAACCCTAAACCCTTATCTCCAAAAAAACTGTAAACCCTCATCCCCAAAAAACCCAAAACCCTCTACGAAAAAAAACCCTAAAACCTCAAACCCAAAATACCCTAAACCCTTAGCAAAAAAATAACCCTAAAAAACTACAAACCCTCAGCCCTGAAAAACCCCAAACCGTAAACCCCAAAAACACTATACCCTAATAAAAAACCCAAAACTCCCATCCCCAAAAAACTCTAAACCCTCATCCCATATAATTCATATACCATAAATCCAAAAAACCCTAAACCATCAACCACAAAATTCCCTAGGCCCCCATATTCTATGTTTTTTAATCCCTAAACCACAAAAAACCATAACCCCTCAACCCGCAAAGAAACCTCAACTCTCATCCTTAGTGACCCTCAACCCTTAGTCGAAAAAACACTCAATCATCTACCCCAAAAACCCTAATCCATCATCCCTGAAAATCCCTCAACCCTCATCCCTAGAAAACTATAAACCCTCATCCCAAAAAAACCCCTAAATCCTCAACCCAAAAAAACGCTAAATTCATAACCCACTAAAACACTAAACGCTCATCTTGAAAAACCCATGACCCTCAGTCCCAACAGATCCCCAAACCTCAGGCTGAAATAACCCTCAACCCTCATCCACCCAAAATACTATACCCTCATCCCCAAAAAACCCTTAATGTTATGCACGAAAAAACCCCAAACCTGCTACCCTGAAAAACCATCAACCCACAGTTCTAAGAAACTATAAACCCTCAACCCCGAAAATCCATAAACCCTTAGCCTCAAAATACTATCAACCCTCATCCCCAAAAAACACTCTCCACCCTTAACCCTAAAAAACAGTAAAAAATAACCCCCAAAAAACCCTTAACCCTTAGCCTGAAAAAACTCTCAACCCTCAGCCCCCAAAAAACCTCAATACAGAGATTGAAAAATCCCAAAACCCTCATCCACAAAAAACCTTCAACCCTTAGCCCCAAAAAACCTTCAACCCTCAACCCTAAAAAAGTATAAACCTACATCCCTAAAAAATTCTGAACCCTCAGACCCTAAAAAAACTCAACACTCACCCCAAAAACCATCAACCCATAGCACCAAAAAACCCCAAACCTTCATCCAAAAAAACCCTAAACCCTTCAACCCCTAAATCCCTAAAACCTCATTGCAAAAAAACCTAAACCCTTAGCCCCAAAAAACCCTAAACACCCATCCCCAAAAAATCCCTATACCTTTATCACCAACAAACCCTAAACCCCAAATAAAAAACTAAACCCTCGTCTAAAAAGCACTAAATCATCATACATAGAAAACCCTAGATCCTAAACCCTAAAAAACCTAAACCCTTACCCAAAAAAAAAACCTAATCCCACATCTCCAAAAAACCCTCAACCCTCAGCCCCCAAAAATCCTCAACCCTCATAAAAAAACCGTCATCCCCATGAAACCCTCAACTCAAAAAAAAAATATAAACCCTCAGGCCCAAAAAACCCCCAATTATGAGCCCCCAAAAATCCTCAACCCACAGCTTTAAAAAACCCTAAAGAATAAACCCCAAAAAACACTTATCCCTTATCACCAAAAATACCAAAACACTTAGCCTAATATACAAAAACCAAATCCCCCAAAAAAACCTAAACCATCATGCCAAATTCTCTAAATCCACATCCACAAAAAACCCTAATCCATCAACCCAAAAATACCATAAAACCCCACCCCTAAAACATCATCAACCCTAATCCAAAAAAAACCAAACCCTTGCCCCGAAAAAACCCTAGATCCAAAACCACAAAAAACACTAAACCCACATCCCTAAAAAACCTTAAACTCTCAGTCCCAAAAAATGGTAAACCCTCAGCCCCAAAAAATCATCAACCCCCTGACCAAAAAAAAATCCTAAACACTCATCCCCCCAAAACCCTACACATTCACCACAAGAAAGTCTCAACCCTCGTCCTCAAAAAAACCTTCAACCCACAATCGTAAAAAACCCTAAACCCTTAGAAAAAAACCCCTAAACACTCAACCCTGAAAAAAACATAACCCTTAGCACAAAAAAACCAAAACACTCGGCCTATTATACCAAAACCCATAGCCCCAAGAAACCATAAACCATTAGTACAAAATACTATAAATCCACATCCCCCCAAAACCCTAATACATCAACCCAAGAAAAACATAAACCGTCATACCTAAAACATCATCAACTCACATCCATAAAAAAAATCATAACACTTGACCCCAAAAAACCCTAGATCAATAGCCATAAAAAACACTAAACCCTCAGCCCAAAAAAACCAAAAACTCTGAGTCCCAAAAAAATCAACCCTCATCCCCAAAATACCATCAATCCTCTACCCCAAAAAAGTCCTAAAAACTCAACCCCCCAAAACTCTAAACATTCACCAACAAAAGAGTCTCAACCCTCATCCACAAAAAAACCCTCAACCCTCAACCATAAAAAAACATAAACCCTTAGAACCAAAAAACCCTAAACCCTAAACCCCCAAAACCCCAAAACCCTACCCCCCACCAAAACACTAAAACCTTATCCTAATACATTATCCCTAAAAATACAAAACCCCCCATCCATAAAAAATAACAAAAAATCCTTAATTCCTCATCCCCAAAAAAGCCCGCACATCCCCAAAAACCCCTCAAACCTCATCCTAAAAAACCCTAAAACCTCAACCCTAAAAAACTTCCAAACCTTATCCACAAAAAACCATCAAATCGGAGTGAAAATTACCTTAAACCATCAACAAAAAAAATCCCCAAACACTCAAACCCAAAAAACCCAAAAAAAAATTCTCTAAAAAATAAGAAACCCTTAGCCCCAAAAAACCCACAAACATCAACTCTCAGTGCGAAAAAATCCTAAAAATTTAGCCCCCAAAAAAACCCTAAACCCTCATCCCCAAACAACTTAAACCATTTATTCCAAAACTACCCTCAACCCTCATTCCAAAAAAACCCTCAACCCCCAGCCCCGAAAACTCTCAACCCACAGCCCTAAAAATACTCAAACATTAGCCCCAAAAAATAGTCCACCGTCAGCAGAAAAAATATTCAAACCTCATCCCAAAAATCTCTAAATCCTTAAAAACAAAATCACTATACCATAATCCCCAAAAAACCCTAAACCCTCAGCAAAAAATAAAAATTCAAAACCCTCATCCACATAAAACCATAATACCATAGCGCAAAAAACCCTTAAACTGTTATCCTTAAAGAAAACCCTAACCACCATTCCCCCAAAACACCCTAAACCTCTAGTCCCAAAAAAACCTGAAACCCTCATCCCCACAAAACCCTAAACCCTTATCCCCCAAAAACCCTAGCCATATCCCTAGAAACCCTAGAGCCTCATCCCTAAAAAAATTAACCCTAATCCCAAAAAGGCCCTCAATTCTCAAAAACAAATAACCCTAAACCCTTATCCCCCAAACAAACTCTAAACCTATATCCCTAAAAAACCCTCAATACTTGGTCCTAGAAAAACCTCATCCATAGGCCCTAAAACCCTCAAACCTTAGCCTCAAAAAACTCTCAACCCTCATCCCCTGAAAAACCTCTACCCTCAAAGCCAAAACCCCCTACTGTCAACTGAAAAAATACTCTCAACCCTCATCCCCAAAAAACTCTCGACCATTAGCCAAAAAAAACCTTCTTCCCTCAACCCAAAAAACCCTTAACCATGATCTCCAAATAACCATCATCCATCAGCCCCAAAAAACCCACAATCGTCAACCCAAAAATCCCTCATCCCTCAACCCCAAAAATCATTCAACCTTCATCCAAAAAACTCTCAACCATCATCCCTAAACCCCAAGAAACTGTCTGCCCTAGGCCCCAAAAAACCCGAAACATTTCTCCCAAAAAAACCCAAAACCCTCAAACCCAAAAAAACCTCAACCCTCATCCCCCAAATACCCTCATCTTATAGGCCCCCAAAAACCTAAACACTCATCCCAAAAAACCCTAATCCCTCAGCCCCAAAAAACAGTATACCCTTGACCATAAAAAACCCTAAACCCTTAGAACCCTAAAACCCACAACCCTCATCCCTAAAAACACTCAACCATCCACCCAAAAAAACCCTCAACCCTCAACTCTCATAACCCTCCACCCTCTTCCCCCAAAAAACCCTCAACCATTAACCCTAAAACCCCTCAACCCTCATCCCCAAAACACCCCAAAAACCCCAATCCAAAAAACCCTAAGCACTAGAAAACACTCTAACCTCGGATGAAAAATAATCTCAACCCTCAAACCCAAAAAATCCTCAACCCTCATCTCCACAAAAACCCCAAAACCTCAACCCCAAAAAAGCCTAAGCACACATACCAAAACACCCTAAACCATCATCCCCAAAAAACATTGAAACCTTAGCCCCAAAAAACTATAAACCCTCCTCCCCCAAAAAACCTAAACCCTCATCCCCAATGAACCTTCAAACATCATCCCCAAAAAATCCCTAAACCATATAAAACAATACACCCTCAATCCTTAGTCCCAGAAAACCCTCAAACCTCTTCCTAAAAAACACCACAACCCTTAGCCCAAAAAAACCCAAATCCCTCTGCCCCCAAAAAAACACTAAACCCTCATCACTAAAAAATACCTAAACCCACATACCCAAAAAACACTAAACCCACATCCCCATCAAATAATAAACCATCATCCCTATTAAACCCTAAACTAAACCCCAAAAAACCCAAGACACTAAGCCCCAAGAAATCTTAAATCCCCAGCCCAAGAAAAACCCGAAACCATCAGCCTCAAAAACTCTAAACCCTCTTTCCTAGAATTCCCTAAACCCTAGGACCGAAAAACCCCCGAAATACCCAACCCCAAAAAATCCTAAACCCACAGCCCCAAAAAACCCTATACCCTCAGCCCAAAAAACCCTAATCCCTTAGCCTTAATAATCCCTAAATCATCAAACATAAAAATACCTAATTCATCATCCCCAAAAATCCTTAGACTCTCAACCTCAAAAAACCCTAAACCCACTATCCCAAAACACCATTAACCCTCATCCCTAAAAAACCCACAACCCTCACCCCAAAAAATACTCATCCCCGAACACCCTCAACACTTATCCCCAAAAAATATAAATCCTCAGAACCAAAAAAATCCTTAACCCATATCCCTAAAAAACCTTAAACCCTCAGCACTAAAAATCCCTAAACACTCAACCCTCTGCCCCAAAAAATTCCCAACCCTCTTCCCAAAAATCCTTGACCCTCAAACCAATAAAAAAACCCTTACCCCCAAAAAAACCTCATAACTTATCCCCCCAACACCCTAAAACATTTGAACCAAAAAACACTCAAACCCTTATTCCTAAAAAACCATTAACCCTTTGCTCCACAAAAACTTAAATTGTCATCCCATAAAAACTACCAACCCCCATCCCCAAAAAAAAATATTTTCAACCAATAAAATCCAATATCATTATCCAAAAAAAACCCTAAACCCTCATCCCAAAAAAACCATCAACCCTTGTCCCCAAAAAACCCTAAACTCTCAGCCCCAAAAAACCCTAAACCATCAACCCCAAAAAACACTCAACCCTCATCCCTAAAAAACTATCAACCCTCATACCCAAAAAACACTAAACCCCCATCCCTAAAAACCCTAAATCTTCATCCCCCAAAAAACCTAAACCCACAACACTAAAACATTGTAAACCATAAATACCTATAAAACCTAAACCCCATGCCCCAAAAATCACTAAACACTTAGCCCAGAAAAACCCTAAACCCTCAGCCCCAAATAACCCTAAGCTTTCAGCCTTAAAAATCTATAAACCCTCAGCCTCAAAAAACCATAAATCCTCATCCTAGAAAAACCTAAACCCTTATCCCACCAGAACCCTAGACCCTCATCCCCCCAAAACACTAAATTCTTATCCCCAAACAACCCTAAACACTCTACCCCAAAAAAACCTCAACACACATCCCTTAAAAACCCTTAACCCGTAGCCCTAAAAAAACCCTCCAAAATCAGCCCCCCAAAACACTGAACCCTTAGCCACCAAAACCCCACAACCCTAAGATAAAAAAACATAAATCCTCACTCCCAAAAAAACCTTCAACACACAAAACCATAAAAATGTATAACCTCAGACCCAAAAAAACCCTAAACCTAAGAGCCCATAAAAAACCCTAAATCATTATCCCCATAAAACCCTCAATCCACAGTCCTAAAAAAACCTCAAAACTCAATCCAAAAATTATATAAACCCTAAAACCTAAAAAATTCTCAACCATTAGCCAAGAAAAACCCTCAACCCTCATCCCCCAAAAAATGGAAGCCCACAGCCCAAAAAATGACTAAACCCTCATCCCCAAAATAACATATATCCTAATCCTAAAAAACCATAAATACTCATTACTAAAAACCCTAAACCATAAACCCCAAAATATATTAATCCCTAAACCCCAAAAAATCTAAACCCTATACCCTTGAAAACCCTAAACCCTCATCCCAAAAAAAAACCTTGAACCCTCAATCCCAAAAAAACCTCAACCCTTAGCCCCAAAAAACCCTCAACCCCAACAACCTTCATCCACCAGCCCCAAAAAATCCTATACCCTCACCTGAAAAAACCCACAACCCTTAGCACCAAAAATACCTTCAAACCTCATCCCAAAAAAACACTAAACCCTTATCCCCCCAAAACCCTAATCTCTCTACACCAAATATCACTAAAACCTCAACCAAATGACCCAAAATCCTTATCCCTAAAAAACCCAAAACCCTCAACCCAAAAAACTATAAACCCTCATCCTATAAAAACTCTAAAAAATTATACTATGAAACCATAAACATTAATCCGCAAAAAAAAACATAAACCCACCACCCCAATAAAACCTAAACCCTCATCCCCAAAAAATCCTAAGCCCAGAGCCCCAAAAAAACCTCAACCCAAAATAACCCTCCAACCTCATCCCCAGAAAATCCTCAACCCTCATCCTCAAAAAACTCTTTACCCTCAATCCTAAATAACACTCAACTTCAGTCATAAAAAACCCAAAACCCCTAGCCCCAAAAATTGATCAACCATTAGCCCCCAAAACCCTCAACCCTTAGAAAAAAAAACTATACCCTCAGCACAAAAAAATCATATACCCTCAACATTAAGTTAACCAAAACCCTCATTCCCAAAACACCCTAAAACATCAACCCCATAATAACTCAAACCATCAACCCCAAAAAACACTCAATCATAATCCCTAAAAAATCTTCAAACCTCAAACCTAAAAAACCATCAACCCTTATACCCAAAAACCCTCGAACCATTTCCTTAAAATACTGTCAACCCTCATCCCCAAAAAACCCATAACCCTTATCCATAAGAAACCGTATACCCTTAGCCCCCAAAAAAACATAAACTCTAATTCCCAAAAACTCTAAACCCTCTATCAAAAAAATACCTAAACTCTCATACCAAAAAAACCTAAACCCAGATCCCCAAAAAAACCCTAAACCCTCTGGCTATAAAAAAACCCTAAACCCAAAGCCTTAAAAAACCATAAACAATCATCATGAAAAAACTCTATAACCTCTACTATAGATAACCCTAAAACATCATCCTAAAAAATCTATAAACCCATTTCCAAAAAAACTCTGATACCTCTTTCACAAAAAAAACCCAACCCACTACCCCAAAAAATGTCAACCCTCAATTCCAAAAAATGATAAATGATTAACCCCAAAAATCGTAAAACCTCATACCTAAATACCCTAAACCCTCACACAAATAAACCCAAAACCTCACCCCAAAATATAGCAAACTGCCAGCCAAAAAAATCATAAACCATCACTCCCAAAAAGCAATAAAGCATCATCCACAAAAGACACTAAACAATTAGCCAAAACAAATACTGAACCCTAAGTGTCAAACAACCCTAATCCCTCAGCCTAAAAAAACCCTAAACACTCAGTCCCAAAAAAATCCTAAACCCTCATCCCCCAAAAAAACCCTAAATCCCCAGCCCCAAAAACCATAAACCCACAACTGCCAAAACCCCTCAACCTTCAGCAACAAAAAACCCTCAATACTCATCCCCAAAAAAACCCTCAAACCTCAGGACCAAAATGTCCAACCCCTAAGTAAAATAAATCCCCAAGACCCTAATTCCCAAAAAACCTCAACCCGTAGCCCCAAAACCATCAATTATCAGTCCCAAAAATCCATAAACACTTATCCCATTAAAAACCTCAATCTCGTTCCAAAAAAAACCAAAAAAACACATCCCACAAAAAAACCAAACCCTCACCCCAAAAAACCCCTAAAACCTCTACCCTAGAAAACCCTCAACCCTCGACCCAAAAAATCCCCTCATCCTACAGCCTAAATAAAATCCTAAAACCTCATCACTAAAAACCCTCAACCCTCATTCCCAAAAAAACCATTAACCCTTGGCCCAAAAAAAATCCTTAGCCCAAAAATACACTCAACCCTCATCCCCAAAAAACACAACACCCATTTGACCAAAAACACCTCAACCTTAGACCCCAAAACCCTCAAAACTCAAAGCCAAAAACCCCTCAACCATCATCCCATAAAAATACTAAAACCTCATCCCTAAAAAACCTTAAACCCTCAGTCGAAGAAACCCCTCTTCCATTATAGCCAAAAAACCCTAAACCCACATCCCCAAAAAACCCTAAACTCTCATCCCAAAAAAAACCTCAACCCTTATCCCCTAAAACTCAAAACCCACAGTCACAAAAAAACCTAAACCCTTAGCCCCCAAAAAACATAAACCATCGTCCCCAAAAATCCCTCAAACATCACCCCAAAAAACCCTCAAGCCTCAGCCCCCAAAAACCCTTAACCCTCATCCATAAAAATTGAGATTCCCAAAAACACGCTCACCACTCAACCCAAACAAACGTCAACCCTTGTCCCAAAAAAAAGTGAACCCTCATCCCTAAAAAACATTAAACCCTCATCCAGAAAAAACATCAACCCTCTAACCCCAAAAACCTCAACCCTATCACCAATAAAACCTCTATCATTAACCACAAAAGAACCCTCAATAATTAGACTTAAAATCCATCAACCCTTAGACCCAAAAAACCCAAAACCCAAAACCACAAAAAACCAAAATCCTCGGTCTAAAAGAACTCTAAACCATAATCCTAAAAAAAACCCAACCCTCAGTTTAAAAAAACACTTTACCCTAATCCCCTAAAAACCCTCAACAGTCAACCACAAAAACTCTATACCCTCAGCCCCAAAAAATCATAATCACCCAGCCCTAGAAAATCCTAAACCTGAAGTCGCAAAAAAATCCTATACCCTATGCCCCCAAAAAACATAAACCCTAATCCCTAAACACCCAAAAACCCCAGCACCAATAAAACCTAAATCCCCATCCCCAAAACACCCTAAACCCTCAAACCCAAATAACACTCAAACCTCAGGCCCAAAATAACCTAAACCCACAACCAAAAAAAACCTCAAACCACAACCATTAATCCCAAAAAACCCAAACCCCCAACCCTCAACCACAAAAAACCTTCAACTATTGACCTTATAAAACAATCAACCCTTATCCACCAAAAAACCAAAACCATATTCCCAAAAAACCCTCAAACCTTATCCTTAATAACCCTCAATCCACCAAAAAAAACCAAAAACATAATCCCCAACAAACCATCCACCCACATCCCCACAAAACCCATAAATTACCAACCCTAAAAAACACTAAATACTCATACTTAAAAATCCCAAAAAACATAATCCTAAAAAACCCAAAACGCTCTACCCCAAAAAACATTAAACTCATAGCCTCAAATAATCCTAGAACCTCTACCCATAAAACCCTCAACCCTCTACCCAAAAAAATTTTCAACCCTCATCCCCCAAAAACCCTCAACCCTAATCCCACAAAAAAACCTCAACCCTTACCCAAAAAACACCTCAACCATCTTCCCCAAAAAACCTTAGACACTCACCCCCAAAAAACCCTCAACCCTCTACCAAAAAAAAACTATAAATCCTATACCCAAAAAAACCTAAAACCCCATTTCCAAGAAAACCCTAAAACCTTCACCAAAAAAAACACTAAACCCTCGTCCCCAAAAAACCCTAAACCCTCATCCTAAAAAACTGTACACCATCATCCCCAAAAATACCTAAACCACGAACATCAAAAAACCCTCATCCCTCAGCCCCAAAAAACCATCAACCCTTTTCCCCAAAAAACCCTCAACCCTCGGTCCAAAAAAATCTCTCTACCCTCAGTACTGAAAAATTACAAACCCTTAACCCCATAAAACCCTCAACCCACAACCTAAAAATACCCTCAATACCTAGCTCCCAAAATACCCTCAATCTTTATCCCAAAAAACTATCTACCCTCAGGCCTAAAAAAACACTCAGCTTTAGACCTAAAAACCCTCATCCCTCATCCCTCATCCCTAAGAAATAATAAACCCTTAGCACCAAAAAATCCTCAACCCACAACCCCAAAAATCCTCAAACCTCAACCCAAAATAACCTCAACCCTTAGCCCCAATAAACCCTCTAACCTGAACCACCCCAAAACCCTCAACCCTCAGACCAAAAAAACCATTAACTCTTAGAAATAAAAAAATAATTAACCTTTATCCATAGAAATCCTTTAATATTAAGTCCTACAAAACCCTATACCTTTATCCAAAAAAATCCATCAACCCTTAGCCCAAAAAAACACTCGTCCAAAAAATACCTCAACCCTCATCCCAAAAAACCATCAACAGACATCGACAACAAAACATCAAACCTAGCCCCGAAAAACTCTCAATCCTCAGTCCCAAAAACCCATCATCCCTCATCACCAAAAACCAAAAACCCTAATCCTAAAAAACCCTCAACACTCAGCAAAAAGAAAACAAAAACCCTTAACCCAAAAAACCCTCAACCCACTATCAGAAAAAACCCTGAAACTTTAGCCCCTAAAAACCTCAACCTTAATCCAAAAAATCCCTCAACCCCTAGACCAAAAAAACTCTCAACCCAAATATACTAAAACCCCCAACAACTCAACCTAAAAAACCCCAAACCCTCATCCCAAAAATCCTTAAACCCTCATCCCCAAAAAATCTAAACCCCAGAACCCAAAAAAACCCTAAACCCTTAACCCCACAAAATGATAAACCCTCATCACCAAAGAACCGTAACCCCACACTCAAACCTCTACCCCCTAAAAACACTCAAAAATAATGGCTAAAAAACCCTCCACCCTCATCCCCCAAAACCCTCAAACATCAGACCCAAAAATTTCAATACACTAAGACCTAAAAAATACTCATCCCTAAAAACCCTCAACCATCATCCCCCAAAACCCCAAACACTCACCCCTAAAAACTCCTCAACCTTCAGTCCCAAAAAAAACCTTAAATCATTTGCCCAAAAAACCCCTAAACCCTCATCCCTAAAAAAATTAAAGCCTTAGCCCTAAAAAACAATTAACCCTCATCACCAATAAACCCTCAATCCTCATCTCCAAAAAACCCTAAACCCGCATCCCTAAAAACCACTAAATCCAAATCCCCAATAATCTCTAAACCCTATCTTTCAAAAAACCCGAAACCCTGAGTCCCAAAAAAGCCTATACCCTTAACCCCCCCCAAAACCCCAGACCTTCATCCCCAAAATAATCTAATCCCTCATCCCCAAAAAACCCATCCACCCTCAACCCCAAACAAGCATCAACCAAAGAAACATCATCACTTTTCCCCAAAAAACTCTCAACCATTTCCCCAAAAGTGTCAACCATCAACCCCAAAAAACCATCAACCCTCATCCCCAAAAAACCCTAATCTCTCTACCCCCAAAAACCCAAAATCCTCTATCTCAAAAAAACCCTCATCCCTCATCCACAAAAACCTCATCCCCCATCCTAAAAAATCCCACAACCCTCATCCCCAAAAATCTTCAACCTTCAACACCAATAAACACTCTACCCACAACCCAAAAAACCTCTCAACACTTAGACTAAAAAAACCCTCAACCCTCAGAGTAAAAAACACTCAACAATTATCAATAAAAAACCCTAAACCATCAAACCAAAAAACTGTTAACCCTTAGCTCAAAAAAACCCTCATCCCCAAAAAGACCCTCAAACCTCATCCAAAAAACTCTCAACCATTTTCCCCAAGAAAAATTAAACCCTCATCCCCTAAAACCCTAAACCATAATCCCCAAAACACTTAAAAATTATCCCCCAAAACCATAAAACCTCAACCAAAAAAACCCATCCTTGAGAATAAAATAACACTCGTACCTCATCCCTCAACCCAATAAGGACCTAAACCCTCAGCACCAAAAAACCCTTAACCCTTAGGATAAAAAACACTCAACCTTATCCCAAAAAACCCTCAAACCTAAAACACAAAAAACCCTAAAACATTATCCCCAAAACCCCTAAACACTCATCCCCCCAAAACTGTAAAAACTTATCCCTAGAAAATCATAATCCCTCATCCCTAAAAACCCAAAACCCTAATCCCCCAAGAAACCTAAACCCTAAACCCGAAAAAATTGTAAAATAGTTTCCCCAAAAAACCCAAAACCCTCACACCCAACAAACCCTCAACCATCATACCAAAAAATGCCTCAAAACTCATCCCCCAAAAACTCTCAATCGTCAGACACAAAAAACACAACCCTCAGCCCTAAAAACCCTCAATACTAAGAACCAAAACCTTTAATCAACATCCATAAAAAACCTCCACAAAAATCCCCAAAAAATCTTAATAACTCATCCACAATAATCCTTCAACCCTCAGTCCCAAAAAAACCTCAACCCTCAGCCACATGAATCCCTCATCCCTCAGCCCCAAAAGACCAAAAACCCTCATCCCCAAAAAAACATAATCCCCTAGCCCCAAAAGACCCTCTACCAAAAAATAAACTGAACCCACATCAATAAAGAAGACCTGTAACCATCATCCCTAAAAAACAATAAACACTCATAAAAAACCATAAACACTCATCCCCAAAAAACCCTAAACCCTCCTCACCAAGACTACCTAAACCCTCATCTCAAAGAAAAAACAAATCCCTCGGGCCCAAAAACACTCAACCCCCATTCCCCCCAAACCCTATATCATCATTCCCAAAATTTCCTAATCCCTTATCCCCAAAAAACATCAACCCCAGCCCCAAAAACCCTCAATCCACAGTCCAAAAAAACACTCCACACTCAACCCAATTAAAACCTAAACCCACATCACTAGAAAACCCTATACCCTCATGCTCAAGAAACCCTAAATCCACATCCCCTAAAAACCATCAACAATCAACCCAAAAAACCATCATCCCCAAAATACACTAAACCCTGAACCCCCAAAACCCCTCAGCTGTCAGCTCCAGAAAAACCCATACCCTCATTCCCAAAATATGGTATACCATCATTCGCAAAAACAATGTACCCTATTACCTAAAAAATCATGAACCTTCATCTCTAAAATACCATCAAAACACAACACCAAAAAATCATTATCCCTCAGCCCCAAAAAATAATCAACCCATAACCCCAAACAATAGTAAAGCCTCAGCCCCAAAAAACTCAAAACCTAAACACAAAAACCCTAAACACTTATCCCCAAAAATCTAACCCCACATCCCCAGAAAACATTAAAACCTATACCTAAAAATCCTAAACCATCAAGTCCAAAAAACCCTAAAATCCCTACACAAGAAACCCTAAAACCTCATCCCCAAACAACTCTAAACCCTCATCTAAAAAAACCCTGAACACTCGACCCCAGAATACCTAAAACTGTCAGTTCCAATTAATCCTCAACCCTCATCCCCCCAAAATATGCTCCCCTCAGCCCCAAAAAACCCTCAACCCTCATCTCCAAATAACACATAACTCTAAGCCCAAAAAACCCCTCAACTATGAGCCTCAGAATACCCTCAAAACTGAACCCCAAAAAAATCAAAAACCCTTAGCACCAACAAACCCTAAACACTAATCCCCAAATAACCCTATACCCCAACCCCAAAAAACATAAAACCCTCATCCATAAAACCCTAAACCCTCATCACCAAAAAAACCTAAACCCAGAGCCCCAAAAAATTCTAAAATTTCAGCCCCCAAAAACCCTAAACCCAAAAAACCAAAAAACCATCAACCCCAAACAAACCAAAAAACCTTCAACCCTTGGATCTAAAAAATCCTAAACCCTTAGCTCCCAAAAACTATCATCCATAAACACCAAAAATTTGTAAACCAACATCCCCAAAAAGCCCTTAACCCTTATCCCCCAAAAATCCCTCAACCCTCATACTAAAAAAACTAACAACCCTTAGTCCCAAAATACCCAAAACCCAAAAACCTATACCACAAAACCACTAACCCCTCATCCCCCCAAAAACTAAACCATCAGCCCAAAAAAAACCTCAACCCTCACCCAAAAAAAATTATCAACCATTTTTCCCACAAAAATTCAATCCCCAGACCCAAAAAATCCTCCACCATCTATCCAAAAATTACATTTATCCCTGATCCCAAAAACACTCTCAACCCTTAGCCTATAGAAACATTGAAACCTCATCCCAAAATAACCCTAAACCTTAAACCCCGAAAAACCCTTAACACACAAACCCAAAAAACCCTAAACTATCCACCCCAAAAAACCACTGAGCCTCATCACCAAAAAACCCCAAACCCTCCAACCTAAAAATCCATAAACCCATAGCCCCAATAAACTCTAAACCCCCATCCAGAAAAAGTTATAAAACCCCTCACCAATGGAGACTAATCCCTCAAGACAAAAAACCCCAAACCTTAGCTAAACAAACCCCATATCATCATCCCCAAAAATCCTTAAATCCTTATCCCCAAAACACCCCAACCCTTATCTACAAAAAACCCTAATCCCACCACCCCAAAACCCCAAAACCCTCTTACCTAAAAAACCATAAACCCTTATCCCCAAAAAACTATAAACCCTCACCATAAAAAAACATAGAACCTCATCCGTAAAAATCCCAAAACACTCATCCCCCCAAAACCCTACAATCTTACACCTAAAATCCCCCAACTCCCATACCTAGAAAACCCTCAACCAACAGCCCCAAAAAACCCTCAACCATCCACCCAAAAAAAACCAAAACCATCTTCCCCCAAATACCCTAAAACCTCACCCCAAAAATACCCTAAACACTCATCCTAAAAGATACTATACCATCTTCCCTAAAAAATTATTAACCTTCAAACCTAAAAAAACCTCAACCCTTGGCCCCAAAAAACCCTTAAATTCTAGCCCCAAAAAACCCTCAACCCTCACCCCTAAAAAACATTCAAACCTCATCCGAAAAAAACCCCAAACCCTCATCCCCAAAAACCCTAAACCCCAAACCCCAAAAAACTAAACCCATAGCCCCAAAAAACCCTAAACCCTAAAACTATAAAAAATATAAACCCACAGCTCCAAAAAAACATAAATGCTCGACCTAAAAAACCCTAAAACATCATCCCAAAAAACCCTAAACCCATGGCCCCAGAAAACCCTCAAACCTCACCCAAAAAAACACTAAACTCCCATCCCTAAAAAACCCTAAACCTTGAGAACCAACTAATACTCATCCCTAAGCCATAAAATCTCCTCTCCCCATAGCCCAAGAAACTCTCAAAATTTATCCTGAGAAATCCAAAAACCCTTAGCCCCATATAAACCATCAACCATCATCACCAAAAGACCCTAAACCCTCAAGACCAAAAAAATAAACCCTTAGCATGAAAAAACTATAAGTACTTATCCCTAGAAAACCCTGAACCCTTATTCTAAAAAAATATTAAACCATCAACCCCAAAAACCCTTAACCCTAAGAACCAAAAAAAACATTAACCCATAGCCCTAAAAAATATATTCCCTTAGCCCAAAAAATCATTAAACCTTCAACCCCAAGTAACCCTAAACACCAATATAACTTTTAATCTCTCCCCCAAAAACCATAAACCCTTATTCCCAAACAACCCCAACCATCATCCCCAAAAAAACCTCAACCCTCATCCCCAGAAAACCCTAAAAAAATAGACCCAATTAACCCTCAACCCCAATAAACCCTAATACCTCATTCTAAAAAAACAATAAACCCTTAGAATAAAAAAACCCTTGACCCTAATTCCTAAAAAACTCTCAACCCCCACACCCAAAATACTCTAACTGATATATCCCAAAAAACCCTAATCACTCAACCCCCAAAACCCCTAAACTATATTCCACCAAAAAACATCAACCCTCATCCTTAAAAAAACCCTGACCCTTTTCCCTAAAACCCTCAACCCCAGCCACAAACAACCCTCAACCCTCAGCCAAAAAAATAACACTCATCCCTGAGACCCCAAAAAGTCGTAGCCTTTATCCCAATAAAACCTTCAACCATTAGCCCCAAAAAACTCTAAACCCTAAACCTAAAAAAACAATCAACCATTAAACCTAAAAAACCCAATACCATCCACCCTAAAAAATCACCAAAACCTCATCCCCAAGAAACCCCCAACCCTTATCCCAAAAAAACACTAAACCCACACCCCAAGAAACCCTAAAACCTCAACCACAATTGACAATAAACCCTCAAACCAAAAAAACTCCAACCCTTAGCACAAAAAACATGGAAACTTCATCCCCAAAAAACCATAAAACATCACCCCCAAAACACCACCAACCCTTGGCTCTAAAAAAACTGAACCCTTAGCCTCAAAAAACCTAAAACCTATGCCCCAAAAAAACCTAATCCTTTGGCCATAAAAAACACCAAACACTCATCACCAAAATAACCCTAAACCGTCCACCCCAAAAATACCTAAACCCTCATCCCTAAAAGTACCACACCCTTGTTTCCAAAAATACTTCAACTCTCAGATGCAATAAAACTCTCAACCCTCAGCCCCAAAAAACCATCAACTGTCAACCCCAAAAAACCCAAAACCCTCTACCCCAAAAAAAACCTCTACCCTCACCCCAAAAAAAGTACAAACCCATAGACAAATAGACCCTAAACCCTCATCCCAATAAAAAACTCAACCCTTAGCCACAAAAAATCATCAACCCTCATCCCCCAAAACCTTTAACTATCGGCCACAAAAAACATTCAACCCATAGCCCTAGAAAACCTTTAACCATCAACCCCAAAAAACACTCAACCCTCAACCCCAAAAGACCCTAAACCTTCATCCCCAAAAACTATAAACCCTCAACACTAGAGAACATAAAACCATGAGCCCCACAAAACCTTAAACTCTCAGCACCCAAAAAACATTAAACCCTAATCCTAAAAACCCCCAAACCTTCATCCCCAAAATCCCCAAAACCTCATCCCCAAAACATCCTAAAATCTCAACCACCAAAAAACCCTAAGTCCTTATCCAAAAAAATTAAACTCTCAGCCCTAAAAAACCCTAAACCACAACCCAAAATAATAATCAACACTTAGACCCAAAAAACCCTCACCCCTCAACACAAAACAAAACCATCAACACTCAACCCAAGAAAACCAAAAACCTAATCCCCAAAAACCCCTCAACCCTCATCCCCAAAAGATCCTCAACCCTCATCCCCAAAGAACCCTAAATCCTCTATATAAAAAAAACACTAAACCCTCATCCTAAAAAAACTCTAAACCCTAAACCACAAAAATCCTTAAATCCTCATCCCTAAAAACCATAAACCATCATCACAAAAAATACCTAAACCCATAACCCCCAAGACACTAAACCCTAATCCCCCCCAAAAACCAAAACCCTCAACCGAAAAACCAAAAACCCTCATCCCCAAAAAATCATAAACCCTCACCACTAGAAAATCCTAGACAATTCCTAAAAAAACCTAAACCATCCTCCCCAGAAACCCTTTACCCTGATCCCCAAAATACCATAAACCCATAATGATGAGAACCATGTTGAATACACCGAGTTGATTTCCTGGGTGGAGGGGTTATATTTCCAACGTTTGATGATGCGGGGGAGATTAAAGAGGTTGAATGCTATAATGTGAACCAATATCACTTCATTAAAGGCTCTATGTATCTCAACTTGAATGGATAGAGAAAATGAGCCTATTATATCCCTTATTCAATTCCAAACATTATCTTTAAATATTAGACCACATGGTTTCATGAAATTTGGAAGCCTCACCCATATGGAGTATTTTAGAACGAAATATTTACACACCAATGTAAAATATTCTAGGCTAGTTACTCAATTTCATATCCGGTGGGCTATAGTTGGAATGGCATGTGTTAATTTTCCAAAACATATTTCGTAGAAATTATCTCTTTTAATTTAAGGGAATAATGTAGGTTTATCCTTTATGACTTCGGGGTATTATACCCTTGACTATTGTATCACCCCTTAGATATAAATAGCCACCTCCGACACTTGTTTTAAATTCAAGATTATAAAAGAGTTCTTATTATTTTTTTCTATCCATTGTCTCAATATTGTTCTAGTTATTCTCCTTCCACTTGTGGATTATTTCCTTTTCAATCTATAAGTTAGATTGGAGATCCAAGATCACAAAGCCCCCAATGTCATGCCTTAACCCAAGTGTGTTGTTATGTGGATTGGCCATCACATTCCTCCCTTAAGTGTTTTGTCTATGTATTAGGTCTCAGTACTTATAGTGTTTATTAACTACTTGGATCGACTACCCATACCCCTAATATTCCACTTATCCCCAAAATGAAAACATTATCTAATGCCCTATGTTATCAACATATATCCATCCCGAGCATCTCGCATCAGTTGGTATCTAAGATCAAGTTGAATCTATAGAAATATATCCCTTCATTCATATTATTTTACCCATTTCCCTTGTTATATTTCTATATTATCCACCCATTCAAAAAAAACTCAAAAAACCCCTGTTCTTTGAAAACCTCCAGAATTTTTCTAAATTGTGCAAGCATAAAATATTTTTAGCTGAAAAAATTATTAATCTATATTCTTTTTTCATGTTATTTTATATATGTGATTTGTATAAAAAAAATAAAATTATCGAAACTGATCATTTTGTGCTTTTAAAAATAAGCACATCCTTTCTTTGAGAGATTTCAAAGAAAATATTACTCTCTATTCATCATATTGTTCATTTAAGCATTGAGAAAAAAAAAATTTGGGGAGATTTAATAGTGAATAGAAAAAAAGTGTGGATAAAATTACTTATTCACTAATTTGTTCTTTACTTTATTTGCACATTACATTTCCATACATCACTCTCTCGTTCATTTTAATTCATCACCATAAAATATTTGGATCATATTGTTATTATTTTTTATTATCTTGAAAAATTAGAAAAAACCCACATACCACACCATTATACCCATTTTTAACCTTTTAATAATTTTCTAACCTCTTTTACAACCTATACCATTTTTAACCCCTTACCACTCAAATGGGTTCTGTTGATCCATTCCCCTACCCCATATTGGTTGGGTAAGGATTGGACCCTCACGATCTCCATAAACATAGTATTATATTTTATAAGAAACTGGTATTTGAATCGAGTGTTCATAGTATATATAAATAAGGAAAAAATACCCTTGAGTGTGAATGATTTTCTGTTTGAGTGTGTATATATTGTGTGTGTGAGTGTGTACATATTTTACATGTTAGTGTGTATCCTTCTATTTGTGAGTGTGTAGAAAGTGTGTGTGTTTATTGTGAATGTGTGTGTATCTTGTGTGTGAGAGTGTGTATTATTGTTTGTGCAAGTGTGTACATATTGTGTGCGTGTCATTTTGGGTGTTTATCCCCATGTGTGTTTGTGTTCATCTTACTTATCATGGAAGAATATCATGGGAAGTGAATTGTTCAAACCAGTGATGAAGGAAGCCGAAGTAAATCTCTGGCACCAGAAGCTATGAAAATCCAAATAAAATATTTGGTGAGACATTTTTAAAAGATTATTGATAGGAATTTGGAGGTTTTAAATGAGATGAATTATTACTTGGAGAATCAACCAAGCCTAAGGATGATCCATGATAACCCACAATGCACATCGACACCGCATTGTCCCCGCATCATGGAGGAGGATATGGAGATCTTTGATGATGATTTTGATGATGTCCCATACAGTAGGAGGAGGTTTAAAAAATGTATAATAGGCCAAAGGAGACCACATAATGATTAAATCCTTGTAGGTATTAAGGTGAAGGTTCCCTCTTTTCAAGATAAAAGTGATTCAAAAGAATACTTGGCCTAGGAGACGTGGATTCTGAAAGTGTTTTCATGCCAAGAATAATTTGAGGAGAAAAATAAAACCTTCTTCCCTTGAATTTTATGATTATGATTTAATTGGGTGGTATCAAATAATAAAGGATAGCTCTAGATATGGTGGATGTCCCATCAACACTTGGAATGACATGAATTTTTCCATGCATAAGTGGTTTGTAACATCACATTAAAATAGATATGTCCACAAAAACTTCAACGCCTCACACAAGGGAGTAATTGTATTGAAGATTACTACAAGGATATTCAAATTTACATATTTCATGAAAATATTTTGGAGGACACAGAGGAAACCATGGCATTGTTTTTACATTGAACCAATCAAGAAATCCCTAATCAATTGGAGATGTACCACCACATAGAGATACAAGATATGATCCACCATTCCCCCAAGGTTGAGAAACAAATCAAAATACAGGTAAACATAAGTAAACCTACTACCCCCTTCCACTCCATAGAGAAAATCAATGAAGGAAATTAGAGAATCATATAATACAAAAGATGTGGTTGATCGTAAAAGTGAAAAGATAATTATTCCACCTAAGAAACCCACTGTTAATTCTAACCATGTAAGGAATCAGAATCGTAGATGATTTAAATGTCAAGGAATGGGTCACATTGATGTTTAATGCCCAAAATAATGAACTATTACCATAAAAAAGTATATATAATGGTATAATGATGGAGAGAGCTCTAAGGATGAAGATGAGGAATCCCCCAAAATTTATAATGGATAATTTATAAAAAAAAATGTGAGATTGTTATCACTAGGAGATCTCTAAGTAAAAAAATGACCATTGGAAGAAAGGAGTAGTGGGGGAACCTTTTCCATAAATGGTCCAAGATCCTTGGTAAGTTATGTAATATTATTATTTATGGAGGAATCGATAACAATGTAGTGAGCACCGGGTTGGGGAAGAAGTTGGGACTTTCATCTTTGAAGCACCAACATCTATACTAACTATAATGGTTGAATGATTCTGGAGCGTTGAAGGTTACCATACTAGAGAAGGTATTTTTCACTATTTTTAAATACAAGAATGATTTATTGTTTGATTTTGTTCCTATGAATCAGTTTCATTTTCTGTTGGGTCAACCATGGTAGTGTGATAGGCATGTTACTCATGACGGGTTCTTGAACTGTCACTCTTTTGTACTCTAATGGGAACCTATAGCCCCTAAACCTATTTCCCGGAAAAAAATTTAGAAGATCACATTTTGTGAGAAATGGAAAAATGTGTGATGGGGAATAAAAGAGAAAAATTGAAAAAGTATAGAATGAGGGAAAAAGAGAAGATGAGATATGAAAATAAATATAGAGAAAAGAAAAATCAAGAGGTAAAAAATATTTGAGAGGAGGAAAATGTGTGATGTTGGAAAAAATAGTGGGGTTTGGAATCTTAGATTTCTCCACAAAACATTTTATTACTTATGAAAAAATTGGTGATTTTGAACACTAACTACTTCATCTCATTTAACACATGTTGTTTTGTCCTTATTGTAGGAATTTGATAATGTGTTTACCATAGAGGTTCCACCAAGTTGGCCACCCATTAGAGGTATTTATAATCAAATTGACCTCATACGCAGAGAATCCCTAATGAACCACCCTACATATTGCACCAACCCATATGAGACAAAATATATTCTATGACAAGTTCAGGATTTGTTGGATATGGGCTATATCATAGAGATCATTAGTCCATATGCTATAACAGTTCTTCCAATTCCCAAGAATGACATAACATGTAGAATCTTCATTGACTGCAGAGCCATTAATAATATCATAGTCAAGTATCTTAATCCTATCCCTTTGATAGATTATATGCTAGATGAGTAAAATGGATCTACTATTTTTTCAAAATAAATTTATGAAGTGGATACCAACAAATTAGGATGAAAGAATAAGATAAGTGTAAAGATACATTTAAGACAAATCAAGGAACATATGATTTTTTAGTCATTCCCTTTGGTCTCACCAATGCACCTAGAAAATTTATGTGGTTAATGAATAATATCTTACATGCATATATTAGAAAGTTGTGGTAGTGTTCTCTAATGATATTTTAGTGTATAGTAGATCTTTACAAGAACATGTGGATCACTTAAGAAATTTCCTAGAGGTGTTAAGAAGGAAAATATTGTTTGGAAACATTAAATTGTGTAAATTTTTCCTCAATAAAATCGTTTTCCTTGGATTTTTTGTAAGCAATGATGGAGTACAAGTATATATTGAGAAGATCAAAGCCATTCCAAAGTGGCTGAATCCCACATCCATTGGATAGGTAAGATTATTCCACTTACTTTCTAGTTTTTAAAGAAGATTTATAAAGGATGTAAGTAAACTAGAAGCATTGTTGAATTAGTTGAAATATATGAACATTCCTTTAAAATAGGGTACACCTGAAGAGAAGGATTTTTAGGAACTCAAAAGAATGACTCACCCACACACCCCTACCTACTCTTAGGGACTTTGGTATTATTTTTGAAATTGAATGCGATGTAAAAGGAATTGGAATATATGGAGTACTCAAGTAAGAAGGTAATATTATTTATTTCTTTTTTGTAGAAGTTAAACAAACCAACTATAAACTATGTTACATATGATAAAGAGTTGTATTTATGGTTTATAGTAATATTAAAAGGGTATAATTATATTTTGTCTAAAGAATTTTTGACCCATTCTGATCATGAGGCTCTTAAATAACTTAGGATCCAAAAAAACACAACCCTCATCCCCAAAAAAACCCTCAAACCATTTCCCCAAAAACCCTCAACCCCCATCCCTAAAAAAACTTCAAACCATATCAAAAAATATAACACTCATCCCTAAGCACCAAAGAACTCTCATCCCACATCCCAAAAAATACACTGAATCCTCAGACACAAAAAACCCAAATCCATCAACCCTAAAAAACCATCAACCACTAGAAAAAAACCCCAAACCATCAATCCACTAAATCCCAAACCCTCATACCCAAAAAACCCCCAAACTTCATCACTAAAAAACCTAAACCCACAACCCTAAGAAATCATAAACACTCAGTCCAAAAAAATCATAATCCCTCAGCTGAAAAATACACACAACCCTCAACCAACCCCACCTCCCTCATCCAAAGAAACCCCTAAACCCTTAGCTCTAAAAAACCTTAAACCTTAATCCGTAAAACACCCCCAACCCTCATCCACAGAAACCCTAAATACTATGTCCTAATAACCATAAATTCTATTTCTAAAAAAACCCTAAACCCTCCTCTGTAAAAATCAATAAACCATCATCCCCGAAAAACCATAAACCCTATTCCACAAAAAACCATAGACCCTCATTCCCAAAAAACTAAACACCCTTATCACCAAAAAACCCTCTACTACGAGCTCTAAAAAACCCTCAAGAATAATCCCCAAAAAACCCTCAATCATTAAACCCAAAAAATCCAAAACCAACTGCCCCAAAAAACACTCAACCCTCACCCCCAAAACGCTAAACAATTAGCCTAAAAACCCTAAAACCCAAGCCCCAAAAAACCTCATCCCACTTCCCTAGAAATCCCTTAATCCTCATCCCTAAAATATTCTAAACCCTCAGCCCAAAAAAAACCTAAAACCACTTCCATGAAAAACCCTCAACCCTCGACCCTTAAAAACCCTAATCCCTCAGCCCCCAAAACCCCTCAAACCTGATCCCCCAAAAAACTCTCATAATTATAAATAAAAAATAACTCAACCCTCAACCCAAAAAAACCATCAACCATCAACCCCAAAAAACCCTAAACCTTCATACATAAAAATACCTAAACCCTCATCCCTAAAAAACATAAACCCTCATGCCCAAAAAACCTATACCTTTATCCCCAAAAAACCCCACACCCCAAAAACCCTTAACCATCATCCCCAAAAAATCACCAACCCTCAACCCCAGAAAAAATGAAACCCTCAGCCCAAAAAACAACAAAATCTTAAAACCAAAAAACCTTAAACCCTAAGCAATAGAAAACACTCAACCTCCAGCCCCAAAAAACCCCAAACAATCAACTGCCAAAACCTTCAACACATAGCCCCAAAAAACCCTAAACCCTCATACCTAAAAAACCATAAACAATATTCTTAAAGAAAACCTAACCCTCAGTGAAAAAATACCTAAAACCCTCATCCCATAAAATAAACCTAAACCCTTTCCCAAAAAATAAAATAAACTCTCAACACCAAAAAATACTTAACCCTCATCCTTAAAAAACCCTAACCCATCATCCCCAAAAAACCCTAAACCTTCATCCCAAAATAATCCCGAACCCATAGCCCAAAAAAACCCTAAACCCTTATTACTAAAATACCCTAAACACTCAGCTGGAAAATACCCATAAAATAGTCCCAAAAAACCATAAACTCTCCATCCCAAAAAAACCCTAAAATATTAGTCCCAAAAACCCTAAACCCTAAACACCATAAAATCATAAACCCTAATTCTTAAAAAACCCCTAAACCTTCATCCCATAAAAAAACACTTATCCCAAAAAACCCTAAACCTACAACCCTAAAAAAGCCTCAACCCTCAACCCCAAAAAAATGTCGACCCTCTGCCTAAAAAAAGCCTCAACCCTCATCCCCAAAAATCCCTCAACCCTCAACCACAAAAAACCCCCAGCCCTCCAACCCAAAAAACTCTCAACCCTCAACCAAGAAAAACCTTCAACCCTATTTCCTAAAATACTCATCCATGAGACATAAATATCCTTTAACCATCATCAAAAAAAATATTCAAACCTCATCCCAAAAAAATCCTCAACCCTCGTGCCCAAAAAAACCCAACTGCTAGACCCAGTAAACCCCAACACTCTACTCAAGAAAACCACCATTCCTCGTCCCCAAATTACCCCAACCCTTATCCCCCCCAAAACCACAACCCTATGTTCCATGAAACTTCCAACCCTCAACACAAAAACCTCAAACCTCATCCCAAAAAATTTCAACACTCACCCAGAAAAACCCTAAACCCTCATCCCAAAAAACCCTCAACGCCCCAAAAAATATGAACCTTCACAAAAAAATGAAAAAACCCTCAGCCCCAAAATACCCTAAAACATCATACAAAAATACCATAAAACCTACGACACAAACAACCATATACTCTAATCCATAAAAACCTAAATTCTCAGCCCTAAAAAACTTAAAACCTCAGCCCTAATAAACCCTACACCCTCAGTCACAAAAAAACCCTAGACCCTTATCCCCATAAAACACTAATCCCTCAGAAAAAAAGAATATAGAACTTTAGCCCCAAATAAAACCAAGACTCTAATACCCAGAAAATCATATACCATCATCCCCAAAAAACACTAGACCCTTATCTCTAAAAAACATTGAACCTTATCCCCCCAAAAAACCTAGATCCTCTTCATAAAAAAAACCTATACCCTCATCCCCATAAAGTCCTAGGACTTCAGTTAAAAAAATCCCTAGACCCTCAATCCGAAAGAAAAACCTAGATCCTCAGCCCCCAAAAAACCCTAAACTCCAAGACCGAAAGAACCCTATACCCTCATACCAAAACAATTCTACAACTTCAGCCCCCAAAAACTCCAAGAACCACTTCCCAAAAATCCCTATACCATCTGCCACATAACACCCTGGACCACCACCCCCCAAAAAACCCTAAATCATAATCCAAAAAAACCCTAAACCCTCATACAAAAAAACACTAAACCCTCTGCCCCACAAAACCCTAAACCCTTATCCACAAAACCCAAAACCCTAGTCCCCCAGAAAACATAAACTATCTAACGTAAAAAAACCTGAAACCCTCATCCACCAAAAAACTCTAAACCCTCACCACCAAAACCCAAAACCCTAATCCCTAAATACTCTAATCCCTCTACCCCAAAAACCATAAATGGTCAGTCAAAAAATCCTAAAACCTCAACCCAAAAAACCCTAAACTCTCATCTTAAATAAATCTAAATCACTAGCCCGAAAAAACACTAAATTTATAGCACCCAAAACCCCTAAACCCATTGCCCTAAATAAACCAAAACCCTAATCCCCAAAAACCCTAAACCCTCCACCCGAAAAAATCGTAAACACTAATCCCCCAAAAACCAGATACTCGCATCCTAAAAACCCTAGACCCTCAACACCAAAGTACCCTAAACCCTAATTCATATAAATTAGTAAATAATGATTCCCAAAAAACCTAAAACCTTATCCAAAAAATCTGTAATCCCTTAGCCTTAAAAAAACGCTAAACCCTCATCCTAAAAATTCATTAACCCTCAGCCAAAAAAATCCTTAAACCATCATCCCAAAATAACCCTAAACCCTCATCCCTAATAAACCCTAAACCCTTATCCTAAAAACCCTAAACCCTTAGCCCTAAATATCCCTAAACACTCAACCTAAAAAAACCTAGAAAACTTGACCCAAGACACCCTAAACACTTATCCCCCAAAAAATCTAAACCATTAACCCAAAAAAACCCTAAACCCTTAGCCCAAAATACCCGAAACCCTCAGCCACAAAATTCCATAAACCCTTTGTTGCATCATCTAAAGAACAAAATGAATATGTGAAGATAGAAAAATGAAATGTAGACAAATTAACAATTCTTAGAGAAAAATAATCCTTCTTTTATCCAAGCATAATGACAAGGCCACTAGGAATGGAGATGAAACACCAATTTTGGGAAGAGGGAAGATTCTAAAGCCAAAAAGTTTCACTTAAAGCTTCAAAATTCATAGGATTGATGTGTAAACGTTATAAAGGAGTTAAAAATACATTTTATAGACAAAAATAAACTAATAGTAATGAAAAAAATTGAATTACAAGGCACGGGGGCACAAAAAGGTCACATAAAATGCACAAAATCCACTTTCTCAAGCTAATCAATGACCCTGATAAGTTAAGTAGTAGGATTCCTTCTTAAAAATAACTTTCTCCATGTTATCTCTCCTATTAAATGTGATTATATGAATTTCATTAAATTTTCATATAGATATTTCATTTTGGGACCCAAATAATTTTTTTGTTTCCCACCATTTTGTGGATTCCAAAAAGTATAAGATGTTTAAATTCGAATAAAAATTGTGTTTAAAATTCTTATCAAGCCTAAAAGTATTATCCTTGGGTTGAATCTTGTCCATATCAATCCCTCCTGGTGGGAAATCATTTCCCAAAAAATCTAGATAATCATCTTCTTCAATATGTGGGGATAAATCTCCAATGTTACCAAAACCGTTGAGTAAATCAATATTGTATTCATTGTTTCCAACTTGTTTAAGTACATTGAATGGAAATTCATATCATACTTCTAGATTTATCTTTTTTTTGGAAATATCTACTTATGAAGGTGAATCCACACTTTTTCTTTGGGTTGAAAATGGCCTTTTTCTGATTCGTATTATCTAGTCACTTATATGCTTCATTAGATTTCTCTATTTGAGGTCAAAAATATTCATGAATATTATTCATCTACCTTTTCTTCTTCTACACATAAAACTTCACATGAAAATCAAGAGGTAATGAATATAATTCTATAGGAATGATTGGATTGGTTCCATAAACCACTTCAAAAGGAGTATTTTGAGTGGTTTCACGTAGAGATATGTTGTTTGAAAATTAATCTTATGTAATCCCAAAATCCCAATCTATCATATTCATTTACATATGTGTTATCAAAATATTTCCTATTGTATTATTGATAAATTTTATTTTCCCATCATTTTAATGACGATGGGAAGTGCATAAAAGAATATCAGTACTGAATTTCCCCATAATGTTCTCCAAAAATGGAAGAGAAATTTAGTGTCTATATCCAAAACAATACTTCGAGGAATTCTATAATGGAAAAAAATATGCTTAAAAATCAATTCCTAACGAATATTTGGTAAATCCATAATGAAATCCATGTTGAGATGTTCCCATGGATACTACTGAATAGGTAATGGTGTGTATAAACTAATCTCTAAATGAAACTTTTCTCTTTAACATGTACCACATATTGTAATAATTCCTTGGAAATTTGATTTCATATTTGGCCAATATAAATACTCCTTCAGTATCTCCAAGGTTTTTTGGATTCCAAAATGACCATTAAGTCCTCTCTCATGACACTTTTGGATGAGAGAGTCTATTTAATTACCCATTCGTACACATAACATGTTTCTCTTGAAGCGAACCCATTATACAAAAAATAATCCTCTAAAAACCATTTTAAAAACAGATTAAAATAGAATTTAATTTTATATCTTAATGATAATCCTCTTTCAAAAGTTAAAATCCATGAATTCGAGCATCTATAATGGTATGTAATTCATACCATCAAGATGAAGCATCTTCCACCAATTTATCTTTCCCCTTCTTGTATTTTGACTCAAATGAGAATGAATATAAGAATTCCACCCACATTTCATGGCTCAAACTAATTTTTTTTTGACCATTGATAAATCTCAATTCTTGATGGATATAATGAATAAAAAACTATTTTGGTCTCAAATGAAGATATCAATGATCTAGGGATCCCACAATCGCATAAAATTCCTCATAATTGGTGCTATAAATCTTCCTTGAATCACTCAACTTGTCAATAAAATATTCAATGGTATTCCTCCTTTGGATGAGAACAGTGTCGATCATATCTCCACTTGGATCACACTCCACTTCAAATACTTGATCAAAATTAGGTAATAAATTTTGTTTTTTCTTTTCAAAATATTTTCTAAATGATTTCAAATACTTAATTGTTGTCACTTGACTATTCAAATGCCAAATTTTTCAAGAATTCGGTGATGGGTTCCATGATAGTGCTGAAATTGAAAAGAAATAGATGATAAAAAGATGTGAGATCATGAAAACTCTTTACTCCTGTGATGGATTCTGATGGTGGCCATGACATGATTGCTTTAACCTTTCATTAATCCACCATGATTTCTTCTTTGGATACTACATATCCCAAAAACACTAATTGTGTTGAAAAAAACATTCACTTGTCCAGCTTTCCATTTAGCTTTTGTTCCTAAAGAACGCAAAATACCTGCCAAAGATGATCCAAATTTCTCTACACATACATGCTGTAAATTAAAATATCATCTAGATAAATCAAAAAACATTTACCAAGAAATGGTTTTATAACTTCATTCACGAGTCACGTGAATGTACTAGATGAATTTGAGTTGTAGAATTTCACAAAAAATAATTGAAACAAACAACCTTTGGTTTTTAAATGTATTTTTCCATTCATCCCCTTTATTCATTTGGATTTCTTGGTTTCCACTCCAATGATCAACCATCAAAAAGATTAGTGACCCAAGTAATTCATCGACTATATCATCATTAAATAGAATTCGATTCTTGTATTTGAGGGCAGTATTTTTGATAGATCTACTTTTAATACAGATGTGATACACACCATATTTTTTTAGCACCAATAATGTTGGAACAGAACACAGGCTCAGGCTTGGCCTTATAAAGCCTCAATACATCTATTAATATAATTTATTTTTCCATACCTTTGATTTCTCAATAATACATTAATATTATAGTTTGTTAAGAAATTGTGAACCTAGTAAAAGATCAATTTGGTGTTCAATTCGTTTAAAGGGCGGTAATACACCTAGAAGATCATTAGTAATGATATCATGACATTCCTCAATAAATGAATGTGCTAATGGATTTTGATGGATTTTCTCCTCATGGTATAACTTTTCCATCATTAATAAATAAAAAAGGGCTTCTATTTATGGATTGATATCTCTAATTGAGCTTTATTGTTAAATAGAATACATTTATTATCTTTTGGAAAAAAATATTGATGAATATATGATTGATTGAAAGAACCAAGTGTAATATAATTTTCCATGATAAAAAATATTACATGTTCTTCATCGTATCATATTTCACTTCACAATGAAACATCCAAGTACATCCCAAAAACAACTGACAAGAACCCATAGAAATAAAATCACAAAATACCTCAACAACATACTTTGTACCAATGGAAAATAAAATCAGAACCTTTTTATTTTACTAGTTGTGTGATCCCATTGTTCAACCATTGTAGTTTGTATGACCAAGGAGGATTATATGTTTGGTGATTCAATTTCTCCACTAGTATTTTTGATGAAATTTTTTTACAACTCTACCTACCAATAATCACCTTTCATGATCACTAATTTATGGTGCAAGGATTTTTGGAATAAGTTTTCTCATCGATCTTCTTGAGAAAGTATTTTCTTCATTTAATCCACCCAAAATTCTCACAAAAATTTTCTCCTTATATTTGGGAACATCACTTCACCTCAATAAATGATCAAAGTCCCGAATTTTTTCTCCAATAGATATATATCTATTTCAAAATTTACACATTCAAAATTAATGTTATTTCATATATTTTTTAATCATAAATTGTTTTCTCATAATATTTTTCAACTTCTCCTATTAGAATTTTTTTCTTCACCCTCACGTTCGCACTATGAATTCAAATTTTATCACAAAATAGGTTAATAATCATTAAATTTTAGAATTTATACCTTACAATTTATCCCATTGGAATAGTTCTTAAATTCTAAGAATGATTTGATTTCTCATTGAAAATATAATAAATTATCTAGATTCATACAACAATAAAAATATGGAATGTCAATAATCAATCCTCCTTCAATATCTTCATCGTCTCTTATTATTCACATATCCACCTTTAAATTTCTAGAATCATCCCAATTTTTATGATCATCATAAAATAGTGCGTGATTACTCATTTTATATGGATATGGATGTTAGGGAGGCTATTGTGGTGGAGCAGAATCATGTCATTGTACTCTCAACAGTTGAATAATTTTCTTACTAATTTGAGTAATTTGATATTGTAGTTGAGCATTGGATATTTCCCCTGGATCCGGAGGAGTATAATATTTGATTTTTCAAGACATGTTAGAGAAGTTTTTTCAAGAGATTAAAAATAAGAATGTGGTATAACATACTTATAACAACTACAGCTCTGATGCTAAAATTATGTGTTTCCAGAAGTACGAAATGAGTAAGTGATGAGGGAATAGTGAAATACATCTAAATGATCATTTATTAATGGGGAACCCACCCACCAAAGTTACTTGAATCTTAAAGGCAAATTAACCAGCAATGTAGATGCACCACCAACTTTGGGAAAAGGGAAGAGGCAAAAGAAAGAACATTTCACAACAAGCTTCAAAATTCATATAATTCATGTGTAAAAATTATAAAGGAGAGAATAAAAATCAAGGGAGAGTAAGGATCCAAATCAAAATAAAAGGAATTGGGGAACTCAAAGGTAATATAAAAAGTGTAAAAACCACTTCCACATGGGAATAAATGACCCTACTAATTAATGTATTGAGATTTATTCTTACTGACTATTTTCTCCATGTTATATCTCTTATTTAATTTGATTCATAAAATTTACCTCCTTTTCCACCTAGAAATTTCATTTTTTGGGCTGAAAATTAGTGTGTTGTGGACCTCCATTATGTTGGATGCAAAAAAGGGAGGTTTGGTCGAATTTGAAAAAAATTGGGATTAAAATTATTATCATGAAAAATAGTATTCCCCTTGGGGTTAATCATGTCCATATCACCCTATGCCCAAAAAACCCTAGAACCTGAGCCCCAAAAAATCCTAAACCCCCAACCTTAAAAAACCCTATTCCCACAGCCCCAAAAAACCTTAAACCATCGTCCACAAAAAACCCTAAACCCTCTGGCCCCAATATTCTTAAACCCTAAACCCTCTAGACCAAAAATTCCTAAACCCTCATCCCCAAAAAACCCAAAACCTCATCCCCCAAAAACCCAAAACCATCAGCCCAAAAAATTTATAAACCCTCAACCCAAAAAAATTCTAAATGCTTAGCCCCAAAACACCCCAAATCCTAAGCCCCAAAAAACCATAAAACCTCATCCCTAAAAAACTCAAAACCCTAATCCTAAAAAAACCTAACCCTCAGCCTCAAAATATAGAAAACACTCAGACCCAAAAATCCCTAAACCCTCAACCAAATAAAAACAAAAACCATCATCCCCAAAAATACCCTTAAGCCCCCAACCCCAAAATATCATAAACACTCACACCAAAAAAAACCTTAAACCCCAAGAACCAAGTAAACATAAACACTCAACCACAAAATATCCTAAACCATCATCCCCTAAAATCCCTAAACCCCCATCCCATTAAACCCTAAACCCCAAAAAAACAATAAACCATGAGCCAAAAAAACCATAAAACTTATAAAAAAATACCCTAATCCCTAAAATCAAAAATATCCAAAACCCGCATCCCAAATAAACCAAAAACCATCATCCCTCAAAACCCTAAATCCTCAACCATAAAAAATCCCAAAACACTCAGCCCAAAAATACCCTAAACCCTCATCCCTAAAAACCATAAACTATCATCACCAAAACCTTAAACACCAATTCCACAAAACCCTAAACCCTCATCCCCCAAAAACCCAAAAACCTCATCCCTAAGAAACCCTAACTCACATCCCTAAAAACCCATTAAACCTCATCCCAAAAATAAAATAACACTTATCCCTAAAGAAATATAACCCCTCAACCCCAAAAAAACCCTAAAGCTACATCAAAACCCTAAAACTCATCCCAAGATAATCCTACACCCTTAACCCAAATATCCCTAAAACCTCAACCCCAAAATACAAAAACTCATCCCCAAAAAATCCAAAACCCTTAGACTCAAAAAATCCAAAACCCTCATCCCAAAAAAACCCTAAACACTCATCCCCAAAAAATCTAAATCACTAATTCCCAAATAACACTAATCTATCAACCCTAAAAAACCTTAAAACCTCAGACCCAAAAACCATAAACCCTCATACCCAAAAAAAACCCTCATCACCAAAAAAACCTTAAACCTTAGTCCCCAAAACCCCCAAACCTAATGCTTCTAAAAACACTAAACCATCAACCCCAAAAAATCCTAAAACCTAAACCTTAAAAACCTAAACCCTAAACACTCAACATCAAAAAAACCTAAAACCTAGACCTCAAAAACCCCTTAACCCTCAATCCCCCAAAACCTAAAACCCTTACCACCGACACCCCCCACACCCTCAAGTCCAATAACCCCTAAACCCTCAGCCCACAAAACCCTTAAGTCATAATCCCCCAAAACTACTAAACCCTCATCCCCAAAACCCAGAAAACCCTCCCAAAATATCTCCAAAATCCTTATTCCCAAAAAATTCTAAAATTTAAGTCCCCAAAAAAACCCTTAACCTTTATCCCCAAAAGACCCTTAAATCCTCAGTACAAAAAAACCTATAAACCCTCATCCCCCAAAAAACCTGAAACCTCATCCCCCCAAAAAAAAATATATCCTCATCCCCCAAAACCCTAATCCCTCAGCACCAAAAAACCCCTAAACCACTAGCCCCATAAAAACATAAACCCCAACAACAAAAATCCATAAAACCTCATCCCCCCAAAACCGTAAATCCATAACCCAAAAAATAGAAAAAACCTTATCTATCAAAAACCATAAATCCTCAACCCCAAAAAACCCTAAACCGCTAGCAATAAAAAACCCTAAAAATACAACACTAGAAAACCCTAAAATATTAGCAGTAATAAACAAAAACCCTTAACTCCAAAAAACCCTAAGGCCTCAGCCCCCCAAAACCCAAAACCCTAATCCAAAAAACCCTCTAAACACTCATCCCTACAAAACACTAAACCCCCAACCCCAAAAAACACTAAACCCCCATCCCTAAAAAACCATAAACCCTAAACCCCAAAAAACCCTAAACACTCAGCCTAAAATACCCTAAACCCTCATCCCCAAGTACCTTAAACCTCACCCAAAAGAACCCTAAATCCTAAAACCAAAAATACCATATACGCTTGGCCCAAAAAAATCCAAAACCCTCAGCTTCAAAAAGAAAACAAAACTCTCACCTCCAAAAAATCCTAAACCCTCAGACAAAAAACACCATAAACCCTCAACTAAAAAACCCCTAAACCCCAAACTCCGAAAAAAACCTAAACCCTCAGCCACTGAAAACCCTAAACCATCATTCCAAAACACCCTAAACCCTCCTCCCTTAGAAAACCTACACTTTTATCCCCAAAAAACCCTAAACCCAACACCCTAAAACCCCTAAACCCACACCCCCCAAAAACACTAAGCCCTCAACCGCAAAACAACATAAAAACTAATACTCAAGAATCCTTAATCCCTAAACCCCAATAAACCCTAAAACCTCAACCATAAAAAACCTTAAAACCTCATCCCTAGAGACCCCTAAACACTCAGCCCCAAAATACCCTAATCCAACCATAAATCCCAAAACCCTTAATCCCTCAATTCCAAATACCCTAAACACCCATCCCTAAAAACCCTAAAACCTCATCCCCCTAAACCATAAACCTTAGCCCAAAAAACCCTAAACCCTCAGCCCAAAAAAATCCAAAAAATTCACCACAAAAGTCCATAAACCCTCAATCCAAAAGACTATAAGCCGTCATCCCCAAAAAATACCCGAAACCCATATCCCAAAAAAACTCCAAACCCTCATCCCCAAAATACACCAAAACTTTATCCCCATAAATTCTTAAACCCTCAACCCTAAAATCATTAAAACCTAAAAATAAAAAAACCCAAAAAATTTATTCCCAATAAACTCAAAACCCTTATTGAAATGAAACCCTAAAAACAAAGCCCCAAAAAATAATAAACACTCACTCACAAAAAACCCTTAACTTGCATCTTGAAAAAAAACTTGACCCTCAGCACCAGAAAACCCTAAACCCTGATCCCCCAAGACTCTTAAACCCTCATCCCCAAAAACCACAAACCCTCACTCCCTAAAACATAAAAACCCTTAACCCTAAAATCTTAAAAACACATATCCCTAAAATACACTAAACATAAAGCCCTAAATACCCCTAAACCCATATCCATAAAAAAACCGAAACCCTCAGCACCAAAAATCCTTAAATCCTTAGGCCCAAAACCCTTTAAATCCTCATCCCCAAAAACCCTAATCCCTATTCCCAAAAAACCAAAAAACTTCATCCCTAAAAGACCTAAACCCCCACTATTAAAGAAACCCAAAACCCTCAACTCTATGAAACCCAAAACCCTAGTCTCTAAAAACCTGTAAACTCGTAGCCCTAAAAAATAATAAATAAACCTCTATAAAATATCTAAACCATCATACCCAAAACACCTTAAAACCTAAACCCCTAAAAGCCCTAAACCCTCATCTCTAAAACACTCTAAACCCTCAACCCCCAAAAAACATAAACCATCATCCAGAAAAAAAACCCTTGACCCAAAAAACACCCTAAACCCCCAGCCATAAAAAACCCCAAACCTTCATCCACAAAAATCCCTAAACCGTCATCCCTAAAAAACCCTAAACCATTAATCCGTAAGAAAACCAAACCCTTATCCTGAAAAATACATAATCCCCCATCCCCAAACAACCATAAACCCATATCCCCTAAAGATCATAAATCCTCGGCCCAAAAAAAACACTAAACCCTCAGCCCCAGACAACTCTAAACCCCCATCCCCAAACAACCCTAAACCCTCACCCCCAAAAACCAAAAACACATATCCCCAAAATACCCTAAACCCTCATCCCAAAAATACCCTAAACCCACAACCCCATAAAATCCTAAATCCTGAACACTAAAAAACCCTAATCCCTCTACACTAAAAAAAACCCAACCCCTCAACCCAAAAAATACATATACCCTTAACACTAAAAACCATAAACCATCCACCAATAAAATACCCTAAACCATTAAACCAAAGAAAACCTTAAACCCTCTTCCTCAAAAAATCCTAGACCCTATACACTAAAAAACTGTAAACCCTCATCCCCAAAAAACTGAAGAACCTCATCCCAAAAATACCTAAAGACCAATCCTGAAAATTATGTAAACATCCAACCATAGAATTCCCCAAACATTAAGCCCCCCCAAAATCATTTACCATCCACCAAAAAAACCTTAATCTCTCAGCCCTAAAAAACCCTAAACCCTCAGCCCCATAAAACCCCAAACTCTCATTCCCAAAACACCCAAAACTGTCAGTCCAAATGAATCCTAAACCCTAAGCTCCAAAAAACACAAAACCATTTGCCCCAGAAAACGATAAATTCTAAACCCCAACAAACACTAAACCCTCATTATATAAAAAGCTAAACCTATAGCCCCAAAAAAATATTAACCCTCAGTACAAAAAAATCATCTATGTGGTCATCCCCCAAAAAACCCTAAACCCTCATCCATGAAAACCCCTAAACCCAAAACCATAGAAAACCCTAAAAGATTAGCCAAAAAATACTATTCCTTTATCGCCAAAAAATCCTTAAACCCTAAGATAAAAAAATCCCAGACCCCTTAGACCAAAAAAACATTAAATCCTCATCCCCAAAAAACCCTAAAAACTCATCCCCAAAATATCTTAAACACTCTACCCAAAAATACCAAAAACCCTCATCCCAAAAAATACAGTAAACCTTTATAACCAAAGAATCCAAAACCCTCAACCCCAACAAACCCTAAACCCATGGAACTAAAAAACCCTAAATTCTCTGCAAAAAAACGTAAACACTGGGCACCAAAAAACCATGAACCCTTAGACCCTCAAAAAAACCCAATACCCATAGTCCCATAAACAAAAAAACCTAAGCATTAAAAAACCCTAAACCTTCATCCACAAATAACCCTAAAAATTCTACCGTAAAAAAACCCAAAACTTGCAGCCTCAAAAATCCCTAAGCCCTCGTCAACAAAAAACCATAAATTGATAGCACCAAAAACCCCTAAACCCTCATCCTCAAAAACCCCTAAACCCAAATACCCCAAAAATCCCAAAACCCTAATCCCCAAAATGCCAAAACCCTCAATCCAAAAACACCCAATACCCACCCAAAAAACTGCTAAACCTTTTTCTTTAATAAATAATAAAACCTAAACCCCAAAAAACCAAAACACTCCCCATAAAAATTATCTAAAACCTCACAAAAAAAAAACAATAAACACTCAACCACCAAAAAACCTAAACATTCATCCCCAAAAAACCATAAATCCACATCCTAAAAACCCAAAAATCTCAACCCCCCAAACCCTAAACTCTCACCCTAAGAGACCCAAAAACCTTATCCCCAAAAAATATTAAACCCCCATTCCAAAAAAAACCTAAACCCAAAACCCAAAAAAATACTAAACCCTCATTCCCAAAGAACCCTAAAGCCTCATCCAAAAAAAACCCTAAAACATCATCTCATAAAACCCGAAAACCCTCATCCCCCAAAAATCCTTAAACAATCAGGCCCAAAAAACCCTAATCCCCCATCTACGAAAAAACCTAAACCCAAAATCCCAATAAATCCTAAACCATCTTCCCCAAAAAACCATAAACCCTTCGCACCAAAAAAAACCTAAACCATCATCCCCAAAAAACCCTAGACCCACAACTTCAAAAAAACACTAAACCCTCTACCCCCAAAATCCCTAAACTCTTTGTCCAAAAAACCCTTAACACTCAGTCTAAAAATGCCCTAAACCCTCATTTAGAAAATACCCTAAACCTCATCCCCAAAAAACCTAAACCCTAAACCCCCAAAAAACCATAAACCCACATCACTAAAAACCCAAAAACCTCCACCAAAATTAACCTTAAACCCTTATCCCCCAAAACCCCCAAAACCCTTAGAAAAAACCTAAACCCTCAACCATAAAAAACCCTAAACCTCTAACACAAAAAAATCCTAAACACTTATCCCCAAAAAACCCAATGTTGTGCGCCCAAAAAATTCCTAAACCCTCCACCCTAAAAAATCCTCAACCCTAAAAAAAATAATAAACTCACATACCCATAAAACACTAAACCCTTATCCCTAAAAACACTAAATCCTAAGCCCCAAACTCCAAAAATCCTGAACCCTATGAAATCCTAAACCCTCATCGTTGAAAAAACCATAAACATTAATCCCCAGAAAACCATAAATAGTCAGCCCCAGAAAACCGTAAACGCTCAGGCCTAAAAAACCCTATACACTCAACACCATAAAAAAATAAACCCTTAGCCTCAAAAAAACATAAACCCTAAAACCTAAGAAAAACCCTCAACCATATGAAAACCTAAACCCTTAACCCCCAAAATACTAAACCCTCAAACCCTCAAACCCTAAAACCCTAAAACCCTCAAACACCCAAACCCTCAAACCCTCAAACCCTCAAACCCTCAAACCCTCAAAACCTCAAACTATCAATCCCTCAAACCCTAAACCATAAGCCCATGAAAATATAAACCCTCAAACCCAAAAGTCCCTAAACCCTCAACCCCAATAGACGCTAAACCCTCATCCCCTAAAAAAAGCCCTGAATCAATTAGCTCAAAAAACCCCCAAACCCTCATCCCGAGAAGACACAAAAAAAATATCCCCAAAATACCCCAAACCCTCAGCCCCAAAAAAATATTAATCTATTACCTGAAAAATACACTAAACCCTTATCCCCAAAAAATAATAAACCCTTAGACCAAAAAATCTAATCTCTTAGTCCAAAACCCCTTGAACACTCAACACAAAAAACCCTAAACTCGTAGCACCCCAAACCCTTAACTCTCAGCCTCAGAAAACCATAAACCATAACCACCAAAAAAACTCTAATGTTGAGCCTCAAAAATACCTACCCATAAGCCCCAAATACCCTTGAACCCTCTTACCAAAAAAATCATAAAACCTCAGCCCGAAAAATCCCTAAACCTCTGGCCCCAAAAAACCCTAAACCCACATCCCAAAAAACCCTTAAACCCTCAGTACCAAAAACACTAAACCCTAACCTCCAAAAAATCCGTAAACCCTCATGCCCAAAAACCATAAACCCTTATCCCTAAAAACCATAAACACTTATCCCTAAAAACCCAAACCATCAGCCAAAAAAATCCTAAACCGTCATCCCCAAAAGACAATAAAACCTCATTCCCAAATATACCCTACACCCTCATCACCAAAATACCATAAAACCTCATCCCTAAAAACCCATAAAACCTCATCCTGGAAGAAAACATAAACTATCATCCCCAAAAAAACACCCATGTCCCCAAAAAACTATAAAACATTATCCCTAAACAATCCTAAACCATCAACCTTAAAACACCCTAAAAAATCATCCCAAAAAAATCCTAAACCCTCAGCAACAAAAAACCCAAAACACTCAGCCCCAGAAATCCCAAAACCTTCATCCCAAAAAATATCAATACCCACAGTCCCTAAAAACACTAATCACTATACCTTAGAAATCCCTAAACCACCCCTAACAACCCGAAACCCACAGCCCCAAAAAACCCTAAACCCTCATCCCCAAAAAACCCCTAAACACTCAGCCCCAAAAAATCGTTAAACCATCATCCCCAAACAACCCTAATCCCTCATCCCCCAAAACCCAAAACACTAATTCAAAATATTCCATAAAACCTCAGCCTCAAAATCCCCTAAAACCTCTTCCCCAAAACATCATGAACCCTCAACACCAAAAAACCCTAATCCCTTTGTAGTAAAAAAACCTAATGCCTTATCCCCAAAAAAACCTTGTACCATTACCCCCCAAAACCATAAACCATCATAAAAAACTCTAAAACCTCTGTCCCCCAAAAACCGTAATCCCTATGCCACAATAAACCTAAACCCTATTGCTAAAAAATTATAAACACTAACCTGTAAATAACTCTAAACCCTTATCCTCAAAAAACCTTAAACACGAAGTTTAAAAATGACCTAAACCCTTAGAAACAGAAATAACCTAAACCCTTTACCCCCTAAAGCATCAACCCTCAACACCAAAAAAACCGTAATCCCACAGCACTTAAAAGACTCTAAACTCTCATCCCCATAAAATCCTAAATCATTATCCACAAAAATCCTAAACCCTCATCCACAAAGAACTGAAAATCACCAGCCCCAAAAAACCCTAAACACTTAGACCCAAAAAACCCTAAACCCCAAATAAATCTAACCTCTCTACCTTTAAGAAAATAAAACCCAGATCCCCAAAAAATCCTAAACTGTTAGTCCCAAAAAGACCCCACTCCCTCATCCATAAAAAAACCCACACCATTTCCCCAAAAAATCCCTAACCCCCAATCCCCCCAAAACCTAAAAATCTCAGCGTAAAAAACCATAAACACTCATCCCCCAAAAATATTATACCCCCATCCCCAAAAAACCCTAAACCCTCATCCCTAATAAAAATAAACCCTCATCCTTAAAAAACCCTAATCCCACAGCCAAAGAAACCCTAAACACTCATACTCAAATACCATACACCCTCATCCAAAAAAAAATTAAAACCCCAAACCTAAGGACCCCTATACCCTCAACACTATAAAAATCTAAACACTCATCATGAAAAAACTGTAAACTCTCATCCCCAATAAACCATGATCCCTCAGCCCCCAAAAAACCCAAATGCCTCATCCCTAAAAAACCCTAACCCCTCATCCCAAAAAAATATAAACAATCATCCCTAAAAAATCTATACACTCAACCCCAAAGAATAACTATACCCTTATTCGCACACAACATTAAGCCCTCAGTCCCAAAAAATCATAAACAATTGGCCTCAAAAAACCCTAAACACTTAGTATATAAAATACATAAACCCTCATCCACAAAAAAACTAAAATCTAATCCCTAAAAAACCCTTAACCCACAGCCCGAAAAATCCCTGAACCCTCAACCCCAAAAAACTCTAAACCATTATCCCTAAAAAACCTTAAACCCTTAACCCCCCAAAACCCTAAACCCTCTTCCATAAAAAACCCAAAACCCTCAAAACATTAAAACACTATACCTACATCCCATCAAACCCCTAAACCCTCTTCCCTAAAAACCCTTAAACCTCTTCTGAAAATAAATCATATCCTGAAAATCAAAAAAACTATTCCCTTATCCCCAAAAACCCAAAATCCTCAGCCCCAAATAACCTAAAAACCTAGTCCTCCCAAAACCCAATTCCAGCTTCCCCCAAAACCACTTAACCATTATCCCCAAAATCCCAAAACCCTAACCTCCAAAACCCTAATCCCTAAATCCTAAAATCATATAAATATTCATCCCCAAAAATCCCAAAACCTATGGCCCCAAAAACCACTAGACCCTTATGCCCAAAAAACTCAAAACCCTCAGTCCAAAAAACCCTAAACCATCATACCCAAAAAACCTAAACACTCATCCACAAAAAAACCCTAAACCCTAACACCCTAAAAACCATAAACCCTCATCCCAAAAATCCCTAAAACCTCATCCCCAAAATTCCCGAAACCCTCATCCAAAAATAATCTAAATCTCAATTCTAAAAAAACTAAACCCTTTTCCCTAAGAAAGATAAACCCTAAACCCTGAAAACCATAATCTCAAAGCCCCCAAAACACTAAACCCTCATCCCCAAAAATCCCTAAATCCTAATCCCCAAAAAACCCTAAACCCTCATCCCAAAAAAAAAACACTAAACCCTCAGCCCCCCCCCCCACTCTAAAACCACATCGTCAAACTACCCTAGACCATCATCTTAAAAAAAGATAAATATTCAGCCCCAAAATACCCTAAACCCTCATCCCCAAATAACCTATACCCTCATCCCCAAAAAATGATAAATATTCAACCCCATGAAACTTTATATCCTCATAACTAAAAAACAGAAAACCCTCATCCCCAAAAAAACCCGAAACCATCAACCCCAAAACACACCACCTCATCCACCAAAAAATAGTAAAACTTTAGCCCCCCAAAACCCTAAATTATCAAACCCAAATAAACTTAAACCCTCTTCCCTAAAAAAAATTAAACCCTTATCCCTAAAAAACCATAAACCCTAAGCCAAAAAAAATCCTAAAAAATCCCCAAAACACCCTAAACCCTTAGTCCCAAAAAAACCTATACCCTCAACCCCCAAAAGCTTAAAACATCAACCCCAAAAAATTAAATACTCAACACTAAAAAAACCCAAAACCCTCATCCCCATAAAACCCTAAACCCTAATCCCCTAAAAAACTGAAACACTAAGACCCTAAAAACCCTAAACCCTCACACAAAAAAACCCGGGACCCTCTTCCCCAAAAAAACCAATACCATCTTAGAAAACCCTAAAGCCTCAACCCCAAAAAACCATAAAACCCCAAAACAAAAAAATCGTAAGCCCACTACCCCAAAAAACCCAAAACCATTATCCCAAAAAAACCGAATCCCTCAACCCAAAAAAACTGTAAAACCTCTACCCCCTAAAACCCTAAACCCTTAGCCCAAAAACCCCAAAACCATCAGGATAAAAATTACCCTAAAAACAAATCCCCAAAAATCCCCTAAAAACTCATCACTAAAAACCCTAAACCGTCATACCAAAAATACTCTAAACCATCATCCCTAAAAATGACTAAACCCTCAACCCCCAAATCATAAACCCTTAGTACTAAAAAAAATTATCCCTTATCTGAAAAAACCCTCAACTATGAACCCCAAAAAATCTAGAACCCTCCACCCCTAAAAAATCCTAAACTCTCATCGCTAAAAACCAAAAAACATCAACCCCAATAAACCCTAAACCCCCACCACAAAAAAACCCAAAACTCTCTTACCCAAAACACAATAACCCCTCTGACCTTAACGAATATAAACCAGCATCCCCACCCCAAACATAATCCTTCATCCCAAAAAAACCATAAACCCATAGTTGTAAAAAAAACCACACCTTCACCCCCAAAACTATAAGCCCTCATCCCCAAAAATCTGAAAACCCTCACCCCAAAATATAAAAAACCCACATCCCCAAAAAACCATTTACCATCAACCCCAAAAAACCCTAAACACTCAGCCACCAAAACCCTAAACCCTCATCCCCCAGAAACCCTAAACCCTCATCCTAAAAAAACCCTAAACCCCAAAAATCTGAAATACCTCAACCCCAAAAAAAAATAAAAACTAATAAAAAAACATTAAAACCTCACCCCAGAAATTCCCTAAACCCTTATCCCCAAAATTCCCTAAACCCTTATCCCTAAAAAACCCTAAAACCTCATTACTAAAAAACCTTTTATCCTAATCCTAGAAAAACTCTAAACCCTTATCCACAAAAAACCCTAAACCATCCATCCCAAAAACCCTAAACCCTTTTCCAAAAGAAAACCATAAATCCTCTTCCCCCCCCTCCCACAAAAAAAAATTAAACCCTCATCCCCAAAGAACTATTAACCCTCTTCCCCAAATAACCTCGAACCCTTCTCCCCAAATAACCTAATAACCTCAGCCACAAAACTGTTAAACCCTCATACCCCCAAACCCCTAAAACCTCAGCACCAAAAACACCTAAACTCTCTTAAAAAAACCTATAAACCCTGATCCCCATATGAATGACCATTAGGATGGTTCCACTCTCTAATAGGTTCTCCCTCTTGATGCTGCGCTTTCAAGGGTTTCCTTCCTGGATCTTCCATGGCAGCTTCAATCTGGCGTTCTTCTTCTCCTCTTCAGTCATCTCCCTCTCGACTACTCTCCCTTGGTGGGAGATTTGTGCTTCAATCGAGGTGAGGACTTTCATCTGTGGAGGAAAGGGCTGGGGTTTCATTCAGGTAGATCCGTTCTATGGTGAGCTTTGGTGTCGCTCTGAGCTGTGTGATAGACGATGGTGGTTACATAGGGCTCTGGGGTGATCTGTTGGTGGTTCTTTTGGTCCGATGGCGTGCGCGTTCAGATATACTGGTCAACGACATGCGTTGAAGCATCAGGTTTAGACTTTTGGTCCCTTGGATTTGTCTATTTTTCTCGTTGTTGACATGGGGTGGCTTAAGCTGTGTTGGGATCTGGATGTTTTGCTGGACTACGGTTTGTTGGGGTACCAAAACGGGTCCTTTGCTCCCCTGTATTATGCTGATAATCCTGGTTGGAGCCGTCTTATTTTGGATGATCATGGTTGGTTCACATTATGCTGCGATTTGGTTTTGGTTTATGCTTTACTATGGTGCCAAAGTAGTTTTTTTGGTCCCAAGATACTGGTTTTGTTTGCTGACTGTGATACGAGGTGCTGCGTTTTGGTCGTGCTTTGCGGACTTTGTGTGGATGGAAGGGCCCTTTGGGCTGTGGATCTGGCAGTTCCTTTCCCTTGGCTATGCTGCTAGGTGAGCTATGCTGGAATGTTTATTTTCTTCTGGATGAGATGCATTGCAGATGATGTTTTTGTTGCTGGTGCTGGTGATTCTGTTCTGCTGGAAATGGACCTGTTTCAATTTTGGTTTCTGCTATGTTGTTTTGTTGCTGGTGTGGTTATGACTCTATGTGGATGTTGGCTTGTGGTTCTGTTGTGTGGTGTCGGATTTTGTTCTACTCTTGGGTGCTGTGGTTTTGTTTTTGGGGGTGCTACTGGGTGTGAGTTACTGAAGGCTGATTGGTTTGAAGGTGATTATTGCTGCTGGTGCTTGGTAAGGGGTGTTGCTTCACCCCTTTGTGATGAAGGAGAGATTTGTGACTATGGTGTTGATGGTTCTATGATGTTTAGCTGGGAATTGCAGAAGGGATGTGGCTCTATGAATCCGGTTGCTGGTTTCTAGTTGTTGTATGGTTGGGAGGTGATGGATGCTGGTTTTTTGAGTTTGGATGCTGGTCGCTTGTTAGCTGTGAGCTTCTGGATGCTGGTTGATGCTGGATGATAGTGGTAGCTGCTTGGTTGTGTGTGTTTTCTCCTCTCTTGTTTTTCTTTTTTGATTTTCCTTTTTTTTTGTGTTGTAGGGGGTTTTCGGGTCTAGGTTGTTTGAACCCCCCTCCCTTGTCTGTTGTGTCTCTTTTTTCTTTGCTAATAAATTTGGGGGGGGGGATATCCCAACCCTCAAATCTTCTTTGCCCGATCCCCATATCCCCCAAACCCATAGCTCTAAAACCCCTAATCCATCATCCACAAAAAACAGAAATCCTAAACCCCAAAAAACCCTAAAATCTTAGAACTATAAAACCCTAAACCCTTATCCACAAAAACCCTAAACCCTATTCCCTAAAAAAACCATAACCATCAGCCCCAAAAAACCCTAATCCCATAGCACCAAAATCATAAACCCTCATCCCCAAAAATCCAAAATACTTAGCCCTAAAAAACACCAAACCCTCATCCAAACAATACCATGAACCCACCTCCATAAAAAACCCTAAATCTCATCACCAAAAAATCCTAAACTCTCAGCCCCAAAAAATAATAAACCCTCTGCGCCAAAAAACAATAAAAGTTATGCTCCAAAAAAACCAAAACCCTCAGCCACATAATATCCTAAACACTCAGCCACCAAAAAACATAAACCCTCAACCCCAATAAACAGTTAACCCTCACTTCAAAAAATCCTAAAACCTCATCCCCAAAAAATCCTAAAACATTAGCCCAAAAACCCCTAGACCCTCATCCCCAAAACAGCAAAAACCTCAACCCCAAAAAACCCTAAACCCTCATCTTGAATAAATCCCAATACCCTCATCCCCAAAACCCCTAAACCCACAACTCCAAAAAAACATATACCATACTCCCAAAAACCCCTAAAACTAAATCCATAAAACCACTAAAAACTTATCCCCCAAAAAACCTAAACCCTCATACGCAAAAAACCCTAACCCTTAGCCCTAGAAAACCCTAAACCCTCATCCCCAAAAAACCATAATCCCTAATCCCCAATAAACCCTAATCCCTAATCCCCAATAAAACCTAAATCCTCATCCCCAAAAAATACATAACCCTCATCCCCTAAAAACTAAAACCCCTTATCCTCCCAAAACAATAAACCCTCATCCCCAAAATACACTAAACCCTCATCCCCAAAAAACCATAAACCCTTAACCCTAGAAAACACTATACCATCATCCCCAAAAAACCATAAACCCTAATCCCCCAAACACTAAAACATCATCCCCAAAAAACCCAAAACCCAAAACCCCAAAAAACCAAAAACCCTCAACCCCATAAAACATAAACCCTCATCCCCTAAAACCATAAAAAATCATGCCTAAAGAAACCCTAAATTTTTATTCACAAAAATCACAAAACCCTCAACACCAAAAAACCCTAAACTCTCAGCCCTAAATGCCCTAAACCCTCAACCCCCCAAAACCATAAACCCACTACCCTAAAAAATCCCTAAACCCTCATACCCAAAAAACCCAAAACCCACATCCCCTAAAAAACCCTAAACACTCCCCCTCAAAAATCCACAAATGTTCACCCCCAAAACCCCTAAAACCTTAGTCCCAAACACCCCTAAACCCTCAATCTGAAACACCCCTAAACCCTCAGTAACAAAAAACCCTAAACCCTCCACCCCATAAAATCCTAAACCATCAACACCAAAAAACCCCAAAACCCTCAGAATCAAAATACCCTAAACTCTCACCCCCCCCCCAAAACCCTAAAACGTCAACCTCAAAAAAACCTAAACCCTCATTCCTAAAAAACCCTAAACCCTAAACCCCACAAAAACCTATATCTTCCGCCCCCAACACAATAAATACTCATCCAAAAAACCCATAAATACTTAGCCCTTAAAAACCCTAAATTGTCTAACCCAAATAACCCTAAACCCTCAACCCTAAAAAACCAAAAACCCTTAGACCCAAAAAACCCTAAACCCTATGGCCCAATAGACTATAAACCGCCATTCCCAAAAAACCCTAAATCCTTTGTCCCCAATAAAACCTAAACCCTCATCCCTAAAAAACCCTAAAACCTCATCCAAAAAAAAATGAAACCCTCATCTTCAACAAACCCTAAACCCATAACCCCAGAATAACCTAAATACTCATCCCTAAAAAACTCTAAACCCTTAACCCCAAAACCCATAAACACTCAACCCTAAAACCCCAAAACCCTAAGCCTCCTAAAACACCTGAACCCTTAGCACCAAAAAAATATTAACACATAACCCCAAAACAATTAAATCCTCATTCCCAAAAACCTATAAACACATAGAACTAATAAAACCTAACCCCACATCCCATAAAAACCCGAAACACTCAGCCCTAAAAAACCCTCAACCCTTAACCCTAAAAAACCCAAAACCCTTAGCCCCCAAACCCCCTACACCCTTATCCCTAAAAACCCTAAAAACTAACCCTAAAACCCTAAAAACATAGAACCCTCATCCCAAAGAAATACAAAACCCTCATACCCCAAAAAACCTAACATGTATCCCCCAAAAAATAGTAAAAAACTCTCAACATGCAGCCCCAAAAATCCCAGAACCCTCATCCCCTGAAAACCCCAAACCATCAGCCCAAAAAACCTAAACCTTTGGCCCAAAAAAACCATAAACTATAATACCTAAAAATTCTAAACCCTCCCCCTAAAAAACAATAAACGTGGAGCCCCAAAAATAGTTACACCATTAGCCCCAAAAAACCACAACCCTCATCCCCAAAAATCCTCAACCCTCATCCCCAAAAAACCCAAAACCCTCAGTCCCCAATATTCTAAACCCTCAACCACAAAATACCCCAAACCCTCAGTAAAAAAATTTTAAACCCTCAGCCGAAAAAAACCCAAAACCATCACCAAAAAAACCCCTAAACACTCATCCCGAAAATACCCTAAACCCACAACCCTAAAATACGGAAAACCCTCAACTGCAAAAAACCCTAAACCCAAAAATAAAAAAACCCTCAATCCAATTATCTAAAAAACCTTGAACCCTCATCCCCAAAAAATCTTAAACCTACAACCCCAAATAATTCAAACCCACATCCCTAAAAAAGTTTAAACCCTCACCACAAAAAATCCATAAAGCCTCATCCTACAAAAACCATAAAACCTCAACCGCCAAATAACCTAAAACCTCATCCCCAAAAAAGAAAATCCTTCACTCAAAAATACCCTAAACCCATAGCACAAAAATTTCCTAAACCCTTAGCCCCAAAAAACCCAAAACATACAACCTTAAATACCCTAATCCCACAAACACAAAAAATAGTTAACCCTCGGATATGATAAACCCAAAACTGTGAGCCCCAAAATTCCTGAAACCCTCATTCCCAAATATCCCTAAAACCATAGTCCCAAAAAACCTTAAACTCTCAACCAAAAAAAAAACCTAAACCCTAAGCCCCAAAAAACCATAAACCCTTATCCCCAAAAAACAAAAAACCCTCATCCATAAAAAACCCTGAAACCCTAAGCCCCAAAAAACTCTAAACCCACATCTATAAAAAAAATCCAAAAACCTTATCCTCAAAAAACCGTATGCTATCATTCCCAAAAAAATATAAACACCCATCCCCCCAAAACCCTTAATTCATAACCCCCCTGAAACCCTACACCTTCAGTCGCAAAAACTCTTAAACACATAGTTCAAAAAAACCCTAAACCCTCACCCAAAAAAAACCATACCCTAATCCCCAAACCCATAAACCCTAAGCCTCAAAAAAACCCTAAACCCTCAAAGCCCCAAAAATCTAAACCCTTAGCCCTGAAAAAACCCTAAACCCACATCCCCAAAGACCCCAAAACCCTCATCCCCAAAACCCCAAAACCCTCATCCCCAAAAACCATTAAACACATAGATGGAAAACCAATAAAACCTCAACCCCCAAAACACCAAACCATGTAGCCCCAAAAAACCCTAAATCATTAGATCTAATGAACTCTAAACCCTCATCCCTAAAAACCCTAAACCCTCATCCCAAAAAACCAAAAACCCTTGGCCCTAAAAAACACTAAACCTTACACCCTACAAAAACTTAAACACTCATAAAAAAACATAAATATTAATCTCAAAATATCACTAGTCCCCAACCCAAAAAATCCAAAACACTAAGCCCCAGAAAAAACTAAAACCTCAACCCACAGAAACCCCAAACCCCAACCCAAAAAAACACAAAACCCTCAACCCCCCAAAAAACCTTAACCCTTTCCTCTAAAATAACCTAAAACATCATCCCCAAAAAATCATAAACCCTAAACTACCAAAAACACTAAACCCTCATACTTGAAAAACCCTAAACCCTCAACCACATAAAACCCTAAACCCTCAACCCTAAAAAACCCTAAACCCACAACCTAAAAAAACTGAAAACCCTTAGCTCTAAAAAACCCTATACCCCCATCCCAAAAAAACCCTAATAATCCTGTCAAAAAACCCCTATACCCACATCCCCCCAAACCCCGAAACCCTCAATCACCAAAACACCAAAACCATTAGCCCCCAAAACCCAAAACCCTCATCCCCAAAAAACACAAAAACTCAACCCCAAAAACCCAAAAACACCTTATCCTTGATAGCCCTGAAAATCACACCCAAAACTCCCTAAACACTCAGCTCTAAAAACCCTAAAAACACAACCCAAAACAAAAATACTCCCAAACCCAAATAACCCAAAAAACTCATCCCCAAAACCCAAATACCAACATCCCTTAAAACCCATAAACTCTCATCTCTTTGAAACCCTAAACCCATTACCCAAAAAACCAAAACCCTTTAAAAAACACTAAATCCAAAACCCCCAAAAAATACTAAACCCTCGACCCCAATAAACCAAAAAACATCATCCCCAAAAAACCCTAACATCTCATCCCCAAATAACCCCAAAACATCATTTCCAAAAAACCGTAAAACCCTCAACCCGAAAAATCCCTATACCCCCAACCAAAAAATATTAATCACTCACCCCCAAAACACCATTAACCCTTAGCCCCAAAATACCCTAATTCCTCAACCCAAAATACTCTAAAAACAAATCTCCAAATAACCCTAATCCCTCTGTATGAAAAAAAAAACATAAACCCTCACTCCCAAAATAGCCTAAACCCCCATTCCCCAATTAAATTTAAACCGTCTACACCAAAAAAACCCTAAAACATTTTCCCCAATAAACCCTATACCATCATCCCTAAAAATCCCTAAACCCTTATCCCTAAAAAAACCTAAACCCTCATCACCAAAAAACAATAATCCCTTACCCCCAAAAAACCCTAAACCCTCACCCCAAAAAACCCTTAAACCTCAAAACCAAAAAAATCTAATAACCCCAATACGAAAAACCTCTAAACCCTGATCCCAATAAATACCTAAACCCTCAGCCCTAAAAAACCCTAAAAACTAAGAAAAATATATCCTAAACCCTCAAACCCAAAAAATCCTAAAACCTCAACCCAAAAAAATAAACCCTCATCCCATTTAAACCCTAATCCCACTTTCTTGAAAAACCCTGAACCCTCATCTACAGAAAACCCTAACACTCAGCCCCCAAAAACCCTAAACTATCAGCCTAATAAAACCCTTAACCCTCAGACCCAAAAAACCCAAAACCTTTATCCCCAAAAAACCCCCAACCCTCTCACCCAAAGAAAAAATAAACCCTTATACCAAAAATACCCAAATCCCCCAACCCAAAAAACCCAAAACCCTCATCCCCAAAATATACCTAAACCCTAATCCATAAAAAAAGATAAACCCTCAGCCCAAAAAACCTAAATGCTCATCTCAAAAAAATACTGACCCCTTTAACATGTAAGATAAAAAAACAAGTAAGTGAATATTGAACAATTAAATGTCATAAAATGAAAAAGGATTAAAGGAAATTAAATACATTGTGGTTTCTCTAATCATAAAAACTAAGTCACCAGAAATGGAGATACACCACCAATTTTGAGAAAAGGGAGAGGCTTAAGCATTAATGTTGCACGTCAAGCTTCAAAATTGGTTGGATTAAAGTGTAACTAATAAAAAATAGTGAAAATAAATAATAAATTCAAAATAAAGTTTGAAAAAAAATTAATTAAATGGAATGGGGTAACTCAATAGTCATATAAAAGGAACAAATACCACTTTCCCATGCTAATTAATTACCGCACTAACTAAAGTGGCTAAATTCATTCTTAATGATGATTCTCTAAAAGTTCTATATCCTATTAAACGTGTTTCTACAAATTTGTTAATTTTTAAATAAGGATAGGTCATTTTGGACCCAAGATAAGTGTGTTGTATCCCACGATTATGTTGGAAAACAAAATTTATGGCCTGGTCCAATTCAAATAACAATTGGGCATAAATTTCTTGTCAAGCAAAAAAGTATTCTCCTTGGGTTGACTCTGGTATTTATTATTCCCTATTTATTAAAGATAAATTTCCTTAAATACATTGCATCGTCTTCCACAGTGTATGAAGATAGATACCCATCATTTAATGTTGTAAAAACTACACCAAAATCCTTTGTTAAATCATTCTTATAGGAATTATTTCCAACTAATTATAGTACCCTGAATGAAACTTCAACTTGTGGAACCTTATTTCTCTTCCTTTTGGATGGAAATAAATTCTTGATAAGGTGAATTCACAATTTTTATCAAGGTTGGAAAATGGTATTCTTATGATTATTATTATCTCACCTCTTATAGGATTCATTAGACCTCTCTATTTGAGCTCAAATAGATTCATGAAGATTCTCCATCTTCTATTCGTTCTCCTCTACATCAATATTCACAGGAAAATCAATATTTATAGAATAAAATTATATAGGAGTGAATGGATTGAATCCATAAACCACATCAAATGGAGAATAGAGAGTGGCGGTACTTAGAGATACGTTGTATGAAAATTCATATTATGAAATCTATAAATCCCAATATCTCATATTCTTGTTAACCATTGTTATCAGAATAGTTGCAAAATTATGATTGGTAAATTCCATTTTCCCATCAATTTGAGGGTGATGGGAAGTGAAGAGAGTAATCTCTATACTAAATTTCCCCCATAATGTCCTCTAAAATTTTTTTGACAAATTTATTTACTCTATTAGATTCAATGTTGTGAGAAATTCTATGATGGAAAATAATCTATTTGAAAAAAAATTGTCAGTGAGTCTTTGGTAAATACCTAATGAAATCCTTGCTAAGATCTTCCCATGGTTTATCTGGAATATGTAATGGTGTGTATAAACTAGGATTGAAATAAACCTTTCTCTTTGACATGTCCCACATTTACTAATAATTACTCAAACATAGGAGTAAATATTTGGCCTGCAGAAATATTTGTTTAATATCTCCATGGTTTTGTGGATGTATAAAATGATAAGCAAGACATCCTTCACAAGTCTCCTGGATGTGAATGTCCCTATAATTACCATTTGGAAAACTGAATTTTTTTTCTTGGATAGAGACGCATAATTCATAGAATAATCTTCCAAAAATCCATTTTTAGATTATATTAAAATATAATTCATCTCCATATCATACTGATAATCCTATTTCATAATCTAAAATTGAATAATTCAATAATCTTCAGTTGTATGTAAAGAATACCTTCAAGATAAAGCAACTACCTCTAGGTTATATTGGCCTTTATTATATTTTTACAAAAATGAAAATGATTTTAAGAATTACACCCACTTTGAATGCCTCGATCTCTTATTGTGTTCACCATTGATAAATCTCAACTCTTTATTTTCAAAATTAAGAACAAATTGTTTTAGTCTCAAATAAACATACCAACGATCTAGGTATCTCACAATTTCATAAAATTTATTATCATAGGTTTTCTAATTCATTATTAAATTATTCAAATTTTCACTTAAATATCCAATGAGAATCTTTTATTGGATGATAATAGTGGAAATAACAACTCCTTATTGATCATAATACACTTTAATGGCTTGATAAAAATTTAGTAATGCCAAAATTGGTGATTCACATAAACATTTCTTAATGATTTAAAATGCCTCATTTTCTAAATTAGAACACCAAAATTCTCTATTTTTCAAGCATTCAATGATGGGTTCCATGATGTTACTGAAATTAGAAATTAAGATGTGAAAAAATATTCCAACCCATTAAAAATAATTATTTCAATGATGGATTTCAATGGTTTCTAGGGATTTATTACTTAACCTTTGATTAATCCACCATGATTCCATCTGTGGATACCTAATTTTTCAAAAACACTCTTTCATTAAAAGGAACGCACACTTTTTCCACTTTCCATATAGGTTTTGTTACCAAATAATTCCAAATACCTACTGTTGATGATTCACATGGATCTCAAAATCATTATTTTAAATCAAAATATTAACCAGATAAAAAATAAAAAAATAAAAAATAAATGGTTTCAGAACATAATTCATGAGTTTCATGAATGTGATAGGAGAATTAGAGGGGCTGAATGTCATCTCCTACCACTCAAATAAACCACCTTTGCTTTTTAATTCCAACTTCTACTCATACTCTTCCTTCATTAGAATTTTTTGGTATCCAATCCAATGATCAAACATTAAAAAGATAGATGAACCATGTAATTCATCTAGCATATCATTCAGTCATAGAATTGGATACCATTATTTGATGGTAATGTTATTGATATCTCTTATATCAATTCTCATGTGATACATACCATATTTATTAATAAATAATAAGGGTATAATATAACTTGAGATGAATCTTGGCATTATAAAGCCTTTATCTATCAATTCATCCTCTTACTTCTACAATTCCATTTATTCCTCAATTTTACACCAATATATTGGTTTATTAGGAAACTGAACTCGTCAAACAAAATAAATATAGTCTTCAATACCTCTTAAGGGTGAAAATATACCTGGAAGAAAATTAGAAAAAACATTATAGTATTAATCAATTAAATATTGAGCTAACAGATAACAATGGCTCTTTTCATCATGGCATGACTTCTCGATCATAAATAAAACAAAAACATGTTTTCTTGGATTAATTTATTCAGTTGGGATTTTTTGATAAAGAGGGTACCATTTGGATCTTTAATAAAAAATGTTTCTTGAAAAAAAATGGGATGACTAAAAAGGATAAAGTGTAATATTATTTTTTCTTATTGGGAAATAATGTGTGTTATTCCTCCCATCATATTTCACATCCTTGTAAAATTAACAAGGCCCTCCCAAAAATACCTACTATCAATAATCACCATTATCACTCAATGATTTAGGATGAAAATAGTTTGGAATAGGTTTTATCAATGATATTCTTAAGGGAATATTCTAGATAGAAAAACTATTCGTAGCATAAGCATGTTACCCACATCAGTTTCTTCCAAAAAATGATCTTTAGTTTCATATTCGTTGCTACCATGTTCATCATATTTGAATACATTTTCAATCACCTCAATCTATTTTATATTAATAATTTTATTTTTTAGGGAAATTGGAGACCAAATGACCACATAGATGTCATTTGAATCACTTTTGATACCACATTCAAAGGAGTTGGATTTTCCTTTTGGTTGTTCCATAGCATTATCTTTTCCTGTAACCATCATCTTGTTCCATCCAAATTACTTATTACCAAAACCAGATTTATTAGAAGAAATATATTTTTAAAATCATGTATCTCAATTGTATTTCATGATAACCAGTTTCTTTTTGGTCCACATTTGATTTTCCACCTTGATTTCCAGCTTACAAACATAATCAAGTGTATAGAATGTTTATAACTCCACTGAATGTTTAATTTATTCCATTAATACACTAAAAACCCCCAAAATAATTTTCACCTTGTATTTTTGAACATCACTACATATTAATAAATGATAAAACTCACAAATTTACTCTTCAATAGATTTATCTGGTTTTTTCATGCTATGAATTCGAAAATAAATCTATTTCATACAATTCCTAGCCAGAAATCATCTTCTCAAAAGCTTTTTAAACTTCTTCCATTAGAGTATATTGTCATTACCATCACATTAATATTATTTATTCATATTTTCCCAAAAAAGTGATTCATAATCATTAAATTAAATAATTTATAACTTTCTCACATTCTCAATGTAACACTTCATAAATTTAAAGAATTGTTTGATTTCCCACAGCCAATCTAAAAAGTCATCAAGATTCATACTTCCATAAAATATATGTAATTTCAATCATCATAACTCTTTAAATATCTTATTCATCTATTATTATTCACATATCCACCAATGAGTTCTTTTAATCACATCCATTTGTACGATCTTCATAAAATGGATATCTGATTTCATCTACTATGTGGAGATGGATGTCATGGATGCCGCTGTGGTAGAGTGTAATTGTGTTTTCATGATCACAATAGTAGAAAAAGTTTCCCACTAATTTTATTAATTTTTAATTTTAGTTTCACACTGTCTATTTACCATGGATCCAGATGAGTTGAATATCTTCTTTTGCGATCCATGGTGGAGAAGTTTTTTTTCATGATATTAATAAGAAGAATATGGAAGAACACACTCTTAGGAACCACTACTATGATACCACACTAATGCATTGTAGTAATCAAGGAATGAGTATGTGATGATTGAATAGTGAAGTTTAGTTGAATGAACAAGGCATAAAGGCTTCTCCACCCAGTAATTTTTCACCAATCCTAATGACTTTTTCACCAGCAATAAATATTCACAACCAATTTCGGGCATAGGAAAGAGGCTAAAGAAATAAAGTTTCACAAAATCCTTAAAAATCATAAGATTCACGTGTAACCATTAAAAAGGTGTGAAAATACATTATAAAGACAAAAAAATTGAGATTAATGACCCAAATCGAATTAAAAAGAATGGGGATACTCAAAGGTCGCATAAAAATCTCAAAATATAGTTTCTCATAATAATTAATGACCCCAATAGCTAAAGGGGTGATATTCCTTCTTAGTGATGCTATTATATATATTCTATCATCTATTTAATGTGTTTCTCTAAATCTCCTTTCTTTTCCTTGTGGAAATGTCATTTTAGACCCTAAATAAGTGTGTTGTGGACCACCATTATGTTGAATGCCAAAAAGTTAAATCTTGTCCAATTTGAATAACCATCGGTATTAAAAAAAATTGAAGACTAAAAGTATTTTATTTTGGTTGAATGTGGTCTATATCAAACTTAGTCCCAAAAAAATTAAACCATCATCACCAAATTCCCCTAAACACTCAGCCCAAAAAAATCTAAACCCTCAGCACCAAAAAACCAAAAACCCTTAGTCGAAAAAACACTAGACCCTCTTTCCCAATAAAACCTAAACCCATAACCACAAACAATTATAAACCCTAAACCCCAAAAAAAATTTAAAATCTCATCACTAAAAAACATAAACCCTTATCACCAAAAAACCCTAAACCCCAAAGAAAACCAAACCCTCATCCCCATAAAACCCTAAACTATCATCCCAGAAAAACATTAACCATCAGCCTCAAAAAACCACAAACCCTCAGCCCAAAAAAACCCTAAATCCAAATACCTAAAATTACATAATCACTCATACCTAGGAAACCCTAAACTCACATACCCAATAAACACTAAACCCTCACAAAAAAAAACCCTAAACCCTCAATACCAAAAGAAAACCTAAACCCTCAGACCCAAAAAAACTAAACACTCTCCCCAAAAAACCTTCACCGACATCCCCAAAAACCCTGAAACCTCATCCCCCAAAACCCCTAAATATTCAGACCCAAAAAACCCTAAACCATTTTCCCCCATAAATCTTAAACCCTCATAGCAAAAAAATCCCAAACCCTCATCCCTAATAGACCATAATCCCTCAGTACCCAAAAACGATAAACTAAAAACCCCAAAAACCCTCAACACCAATCTAAAAAGTATCATAAAACCTATTCCCACATAAAAACCTAAACCCCTTGCCCCAATAAACCCTAATTATATATTCCCATAAAGACCCTAAATCCTCATCACAAAATACCCAAAATCTTCTACCCAAAAAAACCCTAAACACTAAATCCAAAAAAAAACCTAGACCCTCATCCCCAAAAAACCCCAAATCCTCATCCCCCACAAGACCTATATCATGATCCCCATACACCCATAACCCCCAGCAATAAAAACCCTAAACTCTGAGCTCCAAAATACCATCAACTCTCATCCCCATAAAACCCTAAACACTCTTCCGAAAAAAACCCTAAACCCCCATACTGAAAAAACCCTAAACCCTAAACCTGAAGAAACCCTAAACCCTAAACCTGAAAAAACCCTAAAACCATATCCCCAAAAAATGATAATCCCTTATCCTCAAGAAACCCTAAAACCTCATCCAAGAAAATCCCTAAACCCACATCACCAAAACACCCTAATCCATCACACCCTAAAACCCCTAGCCCAAAAACACCTAAAACGTCAGCCCCAAAAAACCCAAAACCCTCATCCCTAAATGATGATAAACTCTCAGAACCAAATCCATTAAAACCTCATGCCCCATAAAACCCTAAAACCTCATAAAAAAAACATAAATACTCATCCTGTGAAAACCTAAACCATCATCCCCAAAAAACTCTAAAACATCAACCCCCAAAAAACCTAAACCCTCCACCACAGAAAAACCTGGACCCTCATCCCCATAAAACCTAGACACTAATCTCTATAAAACCCTAAAATCATATCCCAAAAAAATCCTAAACCCTCATCCCCAAAAAATCATAATCCCTCAGCCCTAAAAAAACTAAACCCCAGACCCCAGAGAACCCTACACCCTCAGCCCTAGAAAACCTAGAAACATATTCCCTAGAAAAAAAACTCAATCCCAGATAATCTTAAACCTGAATCCTTAGAAAAATATATATCATAATAACTAGAAAACCATAAAACCAATCCCAATAAAAACTAAAACCCTTAGGACGAAGAAAAACTTAATCCCTCATCTCTAGAAATCTGTAAACTGTCATCCCTAGAAAACCCCAAATCCTAATCCCTAGAAAACCCTAGACCCTCATCCCCTGAAAGCCCAAAACCCTCATCCCTAGAAAACCCTAAACCATCACCCCAAGAAAAACCTAAACCTTCAGACCAAGAAAACCCTAAACCCTCAGCCTCATAAAACCATAAACCCTCATCAATCAAAAACATTAAAACCCCATACCAACAAAAACATAAACCCATAGCCCTAGAAAACCCCAATCCCTCAGTATTTGAAAACCATAAACCCTCATCCCAAGAAAACCCTAAACCCTCATCCTTATAAACTCCAAAACTCTCGGCCCTAAAAAATCACTAAATCCATAGCCCTATAAAACCCTAAATCCTCATCCACCAAAAATACATAAACCCTCAGTCCCAAAAAAACTCAAAAACTCATCCTAAGAAAACACAAAACCCTCAAACTCAGAAAACACTAAACCCATCCCTAGAAAACCATAAACCCTCATCCCTAGAAAACCCTAAACCCTTAGCCCCATAAAACCCAAAACCTTTTCCCCTAAAAAACCCTAACCACTTAGCCCTAGAAAAACTTAATCCCTCATCACCAGAAAAACCTAAAACCTTAGTCATAGAAAACCATAAACCCTCACCCTCATAAAACCCTAAACCCTCAAACCCAAAAAACCCCAAACCCTCATCCCCAGAAAACCCAAAATCATAAGCACTAGAAAATTGTACACCCTCAGTCCCAAAAATGCTAAACCCTCAGCCTTAGATAACCCCACACCCTCAGCCCCAGAAAACCAAATACACTTAGCCCAAAAAAACCATAAACCCTCATCCCCTAAAAAATATAAACCTTATTCCCAAGTAAACCCCTAACCACCATACATAGAAAAATCTAAAGCCACAGCCACAAAATACACAAAATACTTAGGCCTATAAAACCTTAAACCCTCAGCCCCAGAAAACCATAAACTCCCCACCCCACAAAAACCAAACACTCAGACCCAGAAATTAATAATCCCTCATCTATAGGAAAACCTAAACCCTAATTCTCAAAAAACCTTAACCCTTATACCCAAAATAACATAAACCCTATTCCTTAAAAAAACCCTACACCCTCATCCCTATAAAACCCTAAATCCCCAGCCCATGAAAAACCTAAACCCTCAGCCCAAAAAAAATCCTAAACCCTTTTCCCTAGATAATTACAAACCCTCATCCCTAGAAAACCCTAATCCCTCATCTCTAGAATAACCTAAAGAGTCATCCCCAAAAAATCCAAAACCCACAGACCCAAAAAACCCATAAACATATTCCCCAGAAAACCATAAACCCTAAGTCCTAGAAAAATATAAACCCTCATCCCTAGAAAACCCTAAACCCTCAATCCTAGAAAACCCTAACTTTCATCCATAGAAAACCATCAAAACACAACACTAAAAAGCCCCAAACCCTAAGCATTAGAAACCCTAAACTCTCATCCCTAGAAAACCTCAAACCCTCATTCCCAGAAAACCCAAAACTCAAAACCCTTAACCCTATAACTCCCAAAACCCTCATCCCCATAAAACCCTATACCATTAGCCCCAGAAAACCTATAACCGAATCCCCATAAAATTCTAATCCCTCAACCCCTAAAAACCCTAAACCATCATAAAAAAGAAACCCTAAAAAATATGTTCTAAAAAAACCAAAACCCATATCCCTAAAAAACACTAAACCCTTCATCCCTAAAAAACCCTAAACCCTTAGCCCAGTAAAACCCTAAAACCTCATCCATAAAAAACCTCAAACCTTGGCCCCATAGAACCCTATATCATCATCCAAAAAATCCTAATACCTCATCCCCAATGAACCCTAAACCCTTAGCCCCCAAAATCCCTAAACTCTCAGCACCAAAAAATCATATACCCTCCTCCACAAGAAACCCTAAACCCTCATTCCCACAAATCCCTAATCCCTAATCCATAGAAATCCCATAACCCTCAACCCTAAATAACCCTAAAACCTGATCCCCAAAAAACCCTTAACCCTCAGCCCAAAAAAACCCTTAACCCTCATCCCCACAAGACCCTCAACACTCATCCCCCCCAAAAACCCAAAACTCTCAACCAGAACAAACCCTAAACCCTAAGGCCTACTAAACACTCAAACCTCATCCTCATAAATCACTAAATCCTCATCCCCCAAAACCATATACCTTATTCCCTAAAAAACCATCAACACTAAGCCCCAAAAAACTCAAAACCCCAATCCCTAAAAGACCATTAACCCTTAGCCTCAAAAAAACCAAAAATCCTCATCCATAAAGAAAATCCTAAACACTTAACCACAAAAAACCCTGAACCCTCATCTCCAAAAAACACTTAAACCCTCATCTCGAAAAAACCCTAATCCCATAGCCCCAAAAAACCCTATGTCCTTAACCCTGGAAACCCTAAACCCCACTATAAAAAAAACTATACCCTCAACCCAAAAAACCCAAAAACCCTTATCACCATAAAACTCTAAATCTTCATAAAAAAACAATAAACCATCATCCCCAAAAAAGATCTAAACCCCCATAAGCAAAAAAAACACAATAATAATCCCTAAAAAAATGTTAAACCCTCATCAGAAAAAAAACCCTAAGCCCTTATCCCAAAAAACCCAAAACCATCAGCCCAAAAAACCCCCAAACCCTCATCCCCAGAAAAAACTAAACCTTAAACCCAAAAAAGAAAACATAAACCCTAATCCCACAAAATCATAAACCCTAATCCCAAAAAACAAATCCCTCATCCCCAAAAAACATTGTACCCTCATCCTCAAAAAACCAAAAACTGTCATCCCCCAAAACCCTTAAAAACATATCTAGGAAAACTCCTATACCCCCGTCACCAAAAATAACATAAAACCTCAGAAAAAAAATCCTAAATAATATACACCAAAAAAACTATATACCCCAGCCCCAAGAAACACTAAAACCTATGAATAAATATGAATCTTACTCAATCAAAAATAATTCTTCAGATAATGAATGTTTAGAAAAAAGTGAGGACATCATTGTAAAATTTTATAAAAAATAATACTCTTAAAATAGTGAAGAAGGAGGAGGTTAAGAATCCTTCATAGAGTGTTATATTAGAATAAAACTTCTTACATGTATTGAAAAAAATAAGTATCTCAAGAAAGAAATCTGATTGATAAAGAAAGACAATGGAAAAGATGATGAATGTGACAAAGATATTGTCAACCAAGAAGAAGAATACATCTAGTATATCTTTAGTTACAAACTAAGAATTTATGAACAGGGAATGATTGTTAAAGAACTCAGTAAAAAGCTGAAATCTAATAAAGAAGAAGTTATCAAGTTTTAATCAAATCTTATTGAGTCTGAAAGTACCTTGAGGAAGATGAATGAAAAGTTCAACAAATACTTGGAAGTAGAAGCTAATACATCTAATTTTTTCTATGAAAACTCAAATTATGAAACATGGTAATTCTAACGCTTCATAAAAATTATTTCATTGGATCTTTCAATAATTTCATGTGATAAGAAAAGTGTTAGGAAATTTTGTATTAAATTGGTATTTGGGAAACCTATCATATCTAAAAAAGTTGAAAAATTACTTAGTAGTAAATATGGTTCACATCTTAATTTTGATAGATCAGAAAGAAGTAATAAAGCTTAAAATAGTTTCTATAATGAAAGATCTTAATTTGGTAGAAAATCAAGATTTGATGGATATTACTGTTGTGGAATCTATGCACACATAACTTATAATTTTTGTAAAAACTTTTCAATTACTAGAAGGAGGTATGAATAAAGAGAAAGAAATGGTGGAATAAGGATGAGTAACTTTCCTAAACCACAAGAAGTTAGAAAAGAAAAAACTCAAGAAGTTAGAAAATTTCTAGAAACAAATCAATTTGAATGTCTGGAATATATTTTTCAAAGATTTTACCAGGTTGGTAATCATACAGAAAGATTTATGAAACTCCTTCCAAAACAATTTTCTTATCATGGAAAAAAAATTTATGATGAAAAGAATAAATTTTAGGAAAGATATTTTGTTGTTGTGATAAATTTTAAATAAAGTAAAAGGAAAAAACCATTTACACTAGATAGTGGTTGTTCTTCACATATTATAGGTGAAATAAAAATCTTGAAGCATGTTGAAATTCAGGATGAAGGAGAAGTTACCTTTGGTAATGATAGTTCTTTAAAAATAAAGGAATCAGAATGAATGACATTTAAGAAAAAGATTTGAAATCTAAGGAAGTTTATTTATCGATGAGCCAAACCATAACTTACTATGTTTAATTGAACTTTTAGATGATGGAAAATAAGTTATTTCTAGAAAACACTCTTTTATCTTCAGAAGTATGAAAGATGGGAAATTTATCATAGAAGGAAAAAAATAACTAGTGGTAATCTATTACAAATTGGAGAGTTTAATAAATCATGTTACTTGAGAGATGAATATGAAAACAAATTTTTGAAAAGAAGACTTGGGAACCTTGGGAAAAAAATGAAAATATTTATAAAGTTGATTTTGTCCATTATTTTCTATAATCAGAAACAAGAGATGAAGTTTTTTGCATTACTTTTCAAAAAGGGAAGACGACTAACAAAAGTCATACGAGATTTGAGATTCAGTCTACCAAACCTCTTGAAATTATTCATTCTGATTTATGTGGGATGATGAGACATCAATAAACAAAATAATATTTATACTTTATCACTTTTATTGATGATTTTAGTCAGATGAAAAACATCGTTTTTATGAAAAAAAATTTATAGGCTTTAAAATGTTTAGGTTTTTCAGAAAAGAAGGTGAGAAAGAAATGGGGGTTTATGTAAATAATTTACGAAAAAATAATGATACCAGAATCACCATAAATATTTTTGAAACTTATCAGAGAAAGCATTATATCAAACATCATTATAGTGATCCCCATACTCCACAAAAAATTAAGGAGAAGAAAGAAAGAATAATAGTATGGTGGAAGTGGGAATAAGTTTCTTAATAGAATACAGATTTTTAAGTTCTATTGGATAGAATATGTTAGTACTACTATACATGTTCAAAACAGATACTAATTGAGACTAGAATCCAACATGAATTCTTATGAAATGTGGTATAGGAAAAAACCTTCATTGATGTAATTCAAAGTTTTTGGATGTCCATGTTTACTTAAAATCAAAAATCAGAATATGGGAAAGTTTGATGAGAAATCTAAGGAAGGAACTTTTATCGGTTATTCACCCAATGTTTGAAGTTACAAGTGTTGGAACAAATTCATATATGGGTTGGTGGACATATATGATGTGAAAGTAATTGAAAATAAAAATTCCTCCACAAAATTTGTTGATAATGATGAGGAATATAAACGGTAATTTTCCAATGATAGAGAATGTAATTTAAATAATCCTTACCAAGATTCAATGGAATCGTGTGATGAGGAAAGTTTAGCTTGAAGAGAAACATTGAAATATACTACCTTAAAAAAACATATCGAGTCTAAAAACATTATTGGAAATCAGAAAGATCTAGTTCAGGCCAGAAGAAGGTTCATATTAGAAAATCAAACTTCACATATCGGAAAAGTTTAATCGAAATTAGTTTCAGAAGCTATTCAACATAAATAATGGATGGATTATATGAATGAAGAGTTGAATCATATTGAGAAAATTCAAACATTAGAACTTGTTACATGATTAGAAAATAAATATATTATCAGAACAAAGTGGGTTTGCCAAAATAAATTTAAAGACCATGGATAAGTTTCAAGAAACTAATCTAAACTTGTTTGTAATGGATATGAAAAGGTGGAAGGTGTGGATTTTGAAGAAATTTTTTCTGTGGTTTCAACACTAGAAACTATTATAATGTTTTTATTAGTGGTCTTATATAGAAATTACAATGTTTATCAGATGGATGTATTTCCATCTTTATTAAATGGTGAAATTGAGAAAGAATTTTACATTGAACAAACTTGAGGGTTTTAAATTGACAATGATGAAAACAAGGTTCTTATGTTGAATAAGGAATTGTATGGGTTGAAACAGGCCCCACGTTCTTAGTATTCAAATAATGAAAGCTATTTGAGAATGTCCAATTTTTCTAAAGGAAAATTTGACAGAAACTTATATGTGAAAGATGTTGAATTCAGAAATCTAATTATAATTTTTTTGTAGATGATGTAATGTTTTATGGGGAGGAATAAATTTTTTGTAATGATTTTAATGAGGAAATGAAGAAGGATTTTGAAATTTCAATGTTTGGAGAATTAAAATTCTTACATGGATTACAAATTCAAAAAAAAGTGCATTTTATTATCTCAAGAAAAGTATACAATGGAATTGTTAAAGAAGTTTTAGATGGTAGAATCCAAAGAAGATTCTACTCTTATATCTATGAGCACAAAGTTGAGTAAATATGAGTCCATAAAAAGTGTAAATTAAAAATACATACAGAAGCAGATTAGAAGACTAATTTACCTTATAAACTCAAGGATTGATATTTTTTTATGTTATTACTTTGTGTGCCAGGTAACAAAGTAATCCCAAAGAATCACATATGTTATTAGTAAATAGAATTATGAGATATTTCAAAGGAATAAATTCACATGTTTTTATATAAAAAAAATCATGATATGCAGTTTCATGGTCTACTAATGCTGAATGGGCAGGAGATTGTAATTATTGGAAATCAATGTTTGGGGGAACATTTTTCTTGGATGAATTTTGTGTGAGTTGGCATAGTAAGAAGTAATGTTTAGTAACTTTAAACACAATGGAATTAGAATATTTTGTAGCTACTCAAGATTATACTCAAATGTTTTAGTTTAAAGTAAAGTTGGAAGATTTGAAAGTAAATGTTTCTAAACCATGGAAGATAATTTGTGATAATTAGAGTGAAATTGATCTTTCTGAAAATCATTATCAACCTTCAGTATCAAAACACATTGATATAATGTTTCACTTTATGAAAGAGAAAGTGGCTTCTAGAGATGTTTTACTAGAATATATCTCCGAAAAGTATCAAATTTCCGATACTTCACAAAGGAAATTCCAATAGGAAGATTTGTAGTGTTGAGGCTATAAATTCTTGTTTGGCCTCGTCAAATGGATTCCTAAATCTCATAAGGATGACCTTCACCATGCATTGGATTATGTTGAAAGATATGGAGATAAAGTAACACATTTCTAAATTGTTATAACTTTTTTAAATACCTTTTTTCTATGAATATTAAGTTGTGGTTATCATTAAATGAGGGAGAAAAAAATGAAAAGTGAGAGAAAATGAAAAATGAGGAAAGTTTATCTTAAAATTTTCAAAAAAATTACTTGTTACTGAGGGATGTAATTACTTCAAAAACATTATATTACCTAGTAGTGTGATGTTAGGATACCCTCTTTTGATAAAGTATATGTTTTGATAATTTTTTTAAGAACATGAGTTGTGAAAAGTATGAGTGTTTGAAAAATTTTGAGTTGAAAATTTTGTTAATGAGTTTCTTCAACAAATACAAACGGGGAGATTGAAGAACCTTTGTTATGTTTTAACAATTTTTTGTATCTGTTGAAAACTAAAATTTTATGTAAAATAATGTTTATTTATTTAGTATCATACCAAGTCTATTGGAATGAGTTTTTTAAGAAATATTAAAGTCTTTTAATGATTTAATATGACATAAAGGGGGAGAAATGTTTTTATCTTTGAGAAAGTAGGTTTCCATACATGGGTTTTTGAACTGAGTAGTAGAGGAAACATAAGATGTAAGGAAGATGGAATAATTATGTTTTGTAAATTTATTGATTAGATACACCATCAAACTTAGATCCATTAACTTGAAGTTCAGAAATCATCAGACTCAATGTTGATAAGAAAGTCAGAATGTTGCTAAAGAAGTTTAATATAGACAATGAAGTTTGGAGTAAGAAATTTTTTATAATTTATAACCTTAAGCCAATTGATGCTTTTGGGTCATGAAGTTCTAATAAATCAATAAAAAATAACATGATAAAATTTTTAGAAGAAATAGAGTAATAATAAAAATTATATCTGTTCCATAAATCAATGCAAATTTTTCATCACATTCAGAAATAGAAGAAACAAAAGTTGTGAGAAGTCTAAATCTGTAAAGATCATGATTTTTGAAGAATTTATAATTTATTGAGTGGAGTTATCATTTTATTCATAAAATTTTAATTATAATCACATAATAATGATAATTCCATCATTATGAGTTTTCCATCATATTGAATCTAAGAAGGAAAGATAATCGGAATGAATCTAAGAAGAAAAGATAATCGGAATGACTCTAAGAATAAAAGATAATCAAAAATTAATCTTGAAATGAATGATAATTGAACTGAATATGATAAGGAAAAATAATCAAACTGTCTATGATAAAGAAATATAATCAGATTGAATCTGATAAGGAAAGATAATTATACTGATGATGAGGGGGAGAGTCAATCAAGCTAACTCTATTGAAGATACTCAGATCGTAATGATATGAAGATAGTAAAATTTTAATGAGAAGAGGAAGAAATTAAAATTGTAATTTTTTTAATGAAATCCCAACATTCTGAAGAAAATTTAGGATGTTTGAGAAGTATGATTAAAAATAAAACTCATGAAGATCTTATTAGGTTTTTGAAGAGTTGAACTTTTCAAACATGAAATTCAAATATGTGTTGATCTCGGAGTTTTTTAATTTGAGAGAGCGGGGAATGTTTTCAAGTTTCCCACCTTTTTCATTATATTATTCCTATAAATAGTTTATCAAATCATTCTCACTTTGTAAATTTTTATTTATAGTGGAAAAGGTGGAGCACTGAAGAATTTGAGTACGATTTCTTTCTGGACAGAGATATCATTTGAAGTTCAGACTTATATTGTTTTGTTTACCAGATAGAGCAACATCGTATTGAGTCAATAGAACTATGGAATATTAGACCGAGGAAGATCAGTTTGAGCATTTGAGAATAGTTTGTGAATTGTAGATTGAGAAGGGGAGAATCATATTGATTTGATCGAACTAAGTCAACTGGATTTTGTTAATCAGACTGAAGGCTATCAGACTTAGGGTCATCAGACTCATGAACTTTTGTGGAGAATATTCAAAAAATTATTTATTCTTTTTTTAATAATTTTTTACAATTTTTTTTAAATAGATGGGAGATTGTATAATCATTACAATTGGGAAATATAAGGTTTCTAATGGGAGTTGGAACAAGTTGTATTCACTTATTCATAATATTTAATTTTCCTAGACCCACATAAGTGGCTATGTTAAGTTTGAAAGTTTTCAAAAAAAGGATGAACATTATAAATCTTGTGGTTATTACATGCTTTCCTATTTTTTCATGCTTGAGTATTTACTAAAATATGATAAGGATATAAACTTTAACATGTTATAGGGGTTACATGTTTAAAAGTATTAAAACTTATAAAATTTAACTACTAATTCAAAACCACCCCAGCCCCATCTTAGTTGTTATTCGATCCTCTAGAACCTCACCCTAATCCAAAAAAACCATATTCTCTCTACCCCCAAAAATCCTAAACCCATAGCCTCAAAAAACCCTAAACCCTCGACCACAAAAAACCCAAATCCTTCATCCCCATGAAACCCCAATCCCCCAACCCCAAATAACCCAAAACCCTCAACCATAAAAAACCATAAACACATAGTCCCTAAAAACCCTAAACCCTCATCCCTAATACCCTCAAACTTCAACCCCAAAAATCCCTAAATCCACATATACAAAAAAAGAATAACCCTTTTTCTGAGAAAACCCTAAACCCACAACCCAAAAAATCCCTAAACTCTTAACTCAAAAAACCCAAATATATTACAAAAAAACCCAAAACCATAAGCCCCAAGAAACCCTAATTCCTTAGCCCAAAAAAACCTAAACCCTAATAAAACCCTTAATTATCATCCCCAAAAAACCAAAAATCCTCAACCCAAAATCCCCCAAAATCCCCATAAAAAAAACTTAAACCCTCAGACCCAAAAAATCCTATACCCAATGCCAAAAAAACCATAACCCTTATCCCCAAAAACCCCAAAACTGACAGCTGTAACTAACTCTAATACCGAATCCCCAACAAACCCAAAACCTCAGCACCATTAAATCCATAAACACTTAGACCCGAAAAACCCTAAACCTATAGCCAGAAAAAATCCTCATCCCTTACCCCCAAATAACCCTAAACCTTAACCCCAAAAAACACTAAAACCTTTTCCCGAAAAACCCTAAACCCTCAGACCCAAAAAACCCTTAACCCTCAGCCAAAAATACCCTAAACACTCAACCCAAAAAATCCTAAACCCACATCCCAAAAAATAATAAATCCTCTGTCCAAAAAAACCTTAAACCCTCATCGCCAAAAAACCCTAAATCGTCAGCCCCAAAAAAATAATAAAAACCTAGCTATAAGAAACACTAAACTCGCATCCCCAAAACCATAAACACTTAGACCCAAGATAAAATAACCCCTCAACCCCAAAAATCCTTGAACCCTCAGCCAAAAAAACCCAAAACCATCATCCCCAAAAATCCATAAACCTTCAGACCCAAAAAACTCTAAACACACATCCCAATGACACTAAACCCTCAGCCCCAAAAAACCCTAAAAAATTATACCCAAAAAACTCTAAACCCTCAGACCCAAAATGTCATAAACCCCCACCCCCACCAAAAAAAAACTAAAACCTCATCCATAAAAAACCCTAAACCCTCAGCCACCAAAAATCGTAAACTATCATCCATAAAAGACCATCAACCCTCATCATCAAAAACTATTCAACATTCAATGCCAAAAAATCCTCAACCCTCAGCCATAAAACCCCCCCAACCCCCACCCCTGAAAAAACTTCAACCATCATCCCTAAAAAACCCTAAATATAAAAATCAAAAAAATCTTGAACCTTCAGGCCTGATAAACCCTAAACACTCATCCCCCAAAATACTAAACCCCAGGCAAAAAAATTCCACAACACTAAACCCCCAAAACCCATAAACCCTTATCCCTAAAACCCCATAAATCATCATCCGCTTAAACCCTCAACCCTCAGTTACAAAAATCTATAAACCCTCCAACCCAAAAAAACCCAAGACCCTCATCCTTAAAAAAAATCCTCGACCCTCAAAACTAAAAAAATAGTAAAAATACCTCAACCCCAAATAACCCTCAAAACTTAGCCTTAAAAAACCCCCAACCACGAATGGAAAACCCCAAAAAACTCTTAACCCTCATCCCCAAAAAACTATAAACCCTAAACCCCAAAACCCTAAACCATCATCCACAAAAAATCCTCAACCTAAAACCCCAATAAACCCTAAAACCTCATCCCTGAAAAACCCACATCTCTCAGTACCAAAAAACCCTCATCCCTTCACCATAAAAACGATCAACCCTCAGACCCAAAAAGCCTCAACCCTCTTCCCAAAAAACGCTCAACCCTCAGCCACAAAAAAACTCTCATCCCATAGCCATAAAAAAACCTTAAAACTCAACACCAAAAAAACCATAAACCCCTATAACTAAATAACATCAACACTCAGACCAAAAATATCTAAAAACTAATCCAAAAAAACCATAATCCATTATCCCCAAAAAACGCTCTAACAAAATCCCCAAACAACACTAAATCACCTTCCCCAAAAAACTATCAAACCTCATCCCTATATAACCTTCAACACAAAGTCCCAAAAAAAACCATAACCATTAGCCCCCAAAAAACTACAACCCTCAACCCCAAAAAACCATTAACACTTAATCCCAAAAAACATCATCCCTTAACCCAAAAAAACACTAATTACTCATCCCCAAAAAATAGTAAACCATTTTTTACAAAAAACCATCAATCTGCATCCCCCAAAATACCATCAACCCTTATCCAAAAAACACTAAATCTTCATTCCCCCAAAACCCTCAAACCTAGCCCCCAAACACCCTAAACCCTTACCCCTAAAAACCCTAAACCCTCTACCATAAAATATTCTAAACCCTCAGCCCCAAAAATCCATCAAAACTCATATCTAAAAACCTATCAACCCTTATCCCTAAGAAACCCTCAACCCTCAAGAAAAAAAATACTCAACACTTGACCCTAAAAAATCACTCAACCCTTATCCCCCCAAAACCCTCAAACCTCATCCCTAAAATGTCCTCAACTATGGGACCCAATAAACCCTAAACACAATTACCTAAAAACCAAAATCCCTCATCCCAAAAAAAAACCAAAACCTTCATCCCCCAAAAAAACCATTAACGCTTAGCGTCAAAAAACCCACAAACCTTGGGTGAAAAAAAACTCAACACTCGGTCCAAAAAAACCCTCAACCCTCATCCCAAAAATATCCTTAATCTCCACCCCTAAGAAATACTCAACATTTAGAACAAGAAAAATCTCAACCCCTATCCATTAAAACCTTCAACTTCTAGACACAAAAATAATTGAACCCTCTACCCTTGAAAAAAACATGAACACTGACCCTAAAAACCTAAAAACTTATCCCCCAAAATCCTTAAACCCTTATCCCAAAAAACTCTCAAACTTTGGAATGAAAAAACCCTCAACCATTGGCCACAAAAAACCCTCAACCATAATCTGAAAGACCCTAAACTCTCAACCCCAAATAACCATCAACCCTCATCCATGAAAAACCCTCAACCGACTACCCCAAAAAACCCTCCACCCTTAGACACAAAAAAATCATAACTAACCCCCCAAAAGAACCTCAATCCTCATCCTCATAACCCTCAACACTCAGTCCCAAATAACTCAAAGCACTATTCCCCAATAAACCCTCAACCATTAGCCCCAGTATACCCTAAACCCTTAGCGCCAAAAACCCTAAACAATGTTCCCCAAAAAACCCTAACCCCACAACCCCAAAAAAATAATTATCCCTCAACCCTCACCGCCAGAAAACCCTAGTCCCTCAGCCCTATAAAACTCTCAACCCTCATCCCCAAAAACCCATTAACCCTCAGCCATGAAAAAACCTCAACCGGCTACCCCAAAAAATCTTCAACCCTCAAATCCAAAAAACATTACACCCCAAGAACCCCCCCCCCAAAAAAAATGTATCCCTCATCCTCATAACCATCAAACCTAAGTCCTAAAAAACCCTAAACACTCTTCCCCCAAAAACCCTGAACCCTTATCCCCAATATACACTCAATACATATCTATAATAAGTACTAAACCTAGATCCTAAAAAACACTAAACCCACAACCCCAAAAAATACAAAACCCTCACCCCCCCCCCCCAAAACCCCTTAACCATCCACCCCAAAACCCTAATTCCTTCACCCCAACAACACTTGTCTATAAGCTTCAAAATATCAAACATACTCAAATATAAAACTCCTATACTCTCAGCACAAGAAACCCTAAACCCACAGGAAAAAAACCCTCATCCCCAAAAAACCTAAATCCCTCATCCTAAAATAACCCTAAACCCTCATACCCAAAATACACTAAACCCTCATCCCAAAAGAACCCTAAACCCCCAGCCCCCAAAAAACCTAAACCCTCATCCATAAATAAAATACTAAACCCTCATCCCAAAAAACCCTCAACATTTTCTCCCCAAAAACCCAAAACACTTAACCCCAAAAATACCTTAATCCTCATCACCAAAAATCCCTCAACCCTCAGCTTCAAAAAACACTAAAACCTCATCCTAAAAATTCCTTAAACTCTCATCCCAAAAAACCTAAACCCTCATCCCTAATAAATACATAACCCCCAACTACATGAAACCCACAACCCATAACCCCATAAACCCCAAACACTAAACCCCAAAATTCCCAGAACCCTCAGCCCCAAAAAATCCTGAACGCTCATATGAAAAAAACCTAAACCCTCGACCCCAAAATTCCTTGATCCCTCAGCCCTAAAGAACCCTTGAATCCTTAGCCCCAAAAAACCATGAACCCTTTTCCTCGAAATACTATAAAGGAACCATCATCTATAAAAAAAACCTTGAACCCTTATATCTATATAATATTGAACCCTAAACCCAAAAAAAACCAAACCATTCTCCCCAAAAAACAATAAACCCTCATCCCCAAAATTACTAAACCATTAGCCCTAAAAATCCCTGATTTCTCAAACCAAAAAATCCTTGAACCCTTATCCCTAGAAATGCATTGAGCCGTAAGACTCCGATAACCTTGACTCCCCAACCCTTGAAACCATCATCCCCTAAAAACCATGAACCCTCAACCCCAAAAAACCCTCAACCTTATGCTCCAAAAAATATAGAACCCTAATCCCAAAAGATGCTAAACCCTCAGCCCTAAAAAACCCATAACCCTTAACCCAAAAAAACCATATATCCTTTGCTCCAAAAAATCATGAACTATCATCACCAAAAAAACCCAAAACCCTCAGCCCCAAGAAACCCTGAAACCTCAACCCCAAAAAAAACTGAACACTTAACACTAAAAAACCCTTAAACCCCTTCCAAATAAACCCTGAACCCTCAGTCCCAAAATCCCTAAACCCTTAACTCTCAAAATATTCATCCCTCATGCCAAAAAACCCTAAACCCTCAACCATAAAATACCTCAACCCTCATCTCTAAAAAACCCTCAACCCTCTGTCGTAAAAAACCCAAAATATCATCACTAAAAACCTTGAACCCTTATCCCCCCAAAACCCAAAACCCTCATCTGAAATCAAACAAAAAACTCATCCCCCAAAAAACCTAAACCCATGGATCCAAAATAACCTGAACCCCCATCCCAAAAAACCCTAAACCCTTATCTCTATCAATCACTAAACTTTCATCCCCCAAAAAACCTATACCATCATCCCTAGAAAATTCTAAACCTTCATCCCAAGAAAAACCTAATTATTGGTAATTATTGGTAATTATTGGTAATTATTCCTAATTATTGGTAATTATTCATAATTATTGGTAATTATTCCTAATTATTCCTAATTATTGCTAATTACTGCTAATTATTGCTAATTATTCCTAATTATTGGTAATTATTCCTAATTATTGGTAATTATTCCTAATTATTGATAATTATTCCTAATTATTGGTAATTATTCCTAATTATTGGTAATTATTCCTAATTATTGGTAATTATTCCTAATTATTGGTAATTATTGGTAATTATTCCTAATTATTGGTAATTTTTCCTAATTATTGGTAAATATTGACAAGTATTGGGAATTATTGGTAAATATTGACAACTATTGACAATTATTGGTAATTATTACTAATTATTACTAATTATTGTTAATTATGACTAATTATTGTTAATTATTGTTAATTATTACTAATTATTGTTAATTATTACTAATTATTGGTAATTATTTATAATTATTGGTAATTATTAATAATTATTGATAATTATTCCAAATTATTGATAATTATTTCTAATTATTGATAATTACTCCTAATTATTGATAATTATTCCTAATTATTGGTAATTATTCGTAATTATTGGAAATTATTCCTAATTATTGGTAATTATTCCTAATTATTGGTAATTATTGACAATTATTGGCAATTATTGGTAAATATAGGTAAATATTGGTAATTATTGAAAAATATTGACAATTATTGACAATTATTAGTAAATATTAGTAAATATTGATAATTATTACTAATTATAACTAATTATTGGTAATTATTGTGAATTATTGTTAATTATTGTTAATTATTATTAATTATTACTAATTAATGTTAATTATTATTAATTAATTCAAATTAATTTTAATTTTTCATAATTACTGCTAATTAATTGTAATTACAGCTAACTATTTTAAATTAATTAGTGTTTAATTGTCTCTAATTACTGTTAATTATTAATAGTTATTCATAATTATTTCTAATTAGGAATTAGAAAAAAAAAATTATAAAAATTAAAAATAAATAAATAAAATAAATATTAAATTAAAATTCAGATAAAAACCTTAAACATGATGTCAATGTCGACCCGTTGTAGTTGTAGGACACCACCAACCGACTTCTCGAAATCGGAAAAACAAATTGTACAACTGATCGTCGGAAGAAGTTCAGAGTGAAAAAAACGGTAACGGTTGGCAGTATTTATAGGTTAGATTAATTGGGACGGGCCTATTTGCGATGGGATTCCCGTCGTAAATAAAGGTATTTGAGACGGGACCGTCACAAATAACCCCGACCGCATTTAATTATGGGCAGCATTAAAACAGTTATTTGCGATGGGCCCCATCACAAATAACCCCTACAGCAGGAATATTTGCAATAGGACTGCAGTCCCCGTCGCAAATACTCTTTAACCGCCGCTGGTTATTTGTGACGGGGCTCTAACCCCGTCGCAAATAAACTTCGCGCCAAACCATTTGTGACAGTTAAAAGAAACTCGTCGCAAATAGTCTTTAACCACCGCCGGTTATTTCTGACAGGGTTAGAACCTCGTCGCAAATAAATTTCTCGCGGTTTGGCGCGCATTTCGCGCCAAACCATTTGTGACGGGTAAAAGAAACCCGTCGCAAATAAGGGTTTATTTGCGACGGGGATAGCTTCCTATTGCAAATAACCCGTTCCGTAAGGTATTTGCGATGGGAATAATTCCTGTCAAAAATACCCCGTCGCTATTAGCCATTTTTCCCGTAGTGAAATACCCAAAAAACCCAGTATCCGTCAGTCCGAAAAATACAAATCCATTTGTCCCAAAAATCACTAATCTCCCATCCATAAAAAAACCCTAAACCCTAAGCCCTATAAAACCCTAAACCCCTATTCCCCTAAAACCATAAACTCTCAACCCAAAAAACCCCTACAACCTCATCCCCAAAAAACCCAATCCCTCAGCCCCAAAAAAACATAAACCATCAGCCGAAGAAAACGCTGAACTTTCAACCCTAGAAAACCCAAAAACCTCAGCTGAAGAAAACCCTAAAAACACAGCCCTAGAAAACACTGAACCCTAATCCCCATAAAACCTTAGAACCTCAGTCCTAGAATACCATAAACCCTAAACCTCATAAACCTCTAAACCCTTATCCCCATAAAAAACTGAACCTTCATCCCTGTAAAACACTAAACCCTCTCCCTAGAAAAAATTAAACCCTTAAGCCCAGATAACCCTAAAACATCTCCCCCATAAAACCCAAAATCCTATTCCCTAGAAATTTTTGAACCCTCATCCCTATAAAACCATAAACCCTATTACCCATAAGTCCCTAATTCCCCATCCTAATACAACCCTAAAACCTAACCACTAGAAAACCCTAGACCCTAGCCTCAGAAACCCTAAACTCTCATCCACTGATGACCCAAAACAATTAGCCCCATAAAACCACAAATTCTCATCCCCATAAAATCCCAAACCCTATTCCCTAAAAAACTCTAAACCCTCTTCCCCAAAAAACCAAAAACCCTCAACCTTTAAGAACCCTAAACCCATAACCCTATAAAATACTAAAATCACTTCCCTAAAAAAAACCAAGACTATCATCCCCAGAAAACCCTAAACCCTCAGCACTAGGAAACCATAAATTATTATCCGTAGAAAATCAGAATCCCTTAGTCCTAAAGAACCCTAAACACTTAGCCTCAAAAAACACTAATCCCTTATCCCTAGAAAATTCTAAACCCACATCCCCAGATAATTCTAAACCCATAGCCCTAGAAAACACTAGAACCTCATCCCATAAATCCCTAAAACCTCCTTCCTAGAAAACCCTAAACCCTAACCCTAGAATACCCTAAAAAATAATCTATAGAAGAACCTAACATCTAATCCCTAGAAATAACTAAATCATTATCCCTAGAAAACCTTAAACCCCGAGCCCTCGAAAACACTAACCACTCACCCCTGCAAAATCTAAACCCTCCACCCTAGAAAAGGATCAACCATATTCCTAGAAAACCCTAAACTCTCACCCATAGAATACCCTATATAAATAGTCTTTGAAAATCCTAAACCATGGGCACGATAAAACACTAAACGCTCAGCACCTGAAAACCATAAATAACCAGTCCAAAAAACCCTAAAACCTCATCCCTAGAAAACCATAATCACTCAACTCAAAAAAACCCAAACCTTATTCCCCATAAATCCATAATCCCTCAATGACGAGAAAAAATAAACATCAATCCATAGAAAGACCAATACCCTTATCCATAGGAAACCCTAATTCCACGTCCCTAGAAAACCCTAAACCCTCATCCATAGAAAATTTTGAACCCTCAACCCTAGAAAACCATATGCCTTAAACCTAAAAAAACTTTTAACCCCCATTCCCAAAACCCCTAAACCCTCAGCCCCATAAAACCCCATAACCTTAGCCACATAAAACCTTAAATCCCCATCCATAAAAAACCCTAAAACCTCAATACTAGATAACCCCAATCCATCAGCCTCAGAAATCCCTAATCCCTCATCCCCAGAAAACACTAAACCCACAACCCCAGAAAACCCTAAACCCCATCCCCAAAAAACCCTAAACTATCCCCCTACAAAATCTCAAACACTCATCCCAAAAAATCCCTAAAATAATCATCCCCATAAAACAAAAAAATATCAGCCCAAAATAACACTAACTCCTCACCCCCAAAAAAACTTTAAAACCTCATGCCCAAGTAACAAAAAAACCCAACCCAAAAAAACCCTAAACCCTCAACTTCAAAAAATCCAGAACTCTCATCCCCAAAATACCCAAAAAACTTATCCCCCAAAAAATCTAAACCCTCACCCCAAACCCCCCTAAAACCTCATCTCAAAAATCCATAAACCCTCATTCCCAAAACAACACTAAACCCTTAGCCTAACAAACCATATACCCTCATCCCAAAAAAAACCATAAAACCAAATCCCCAAAAAACCCTAAACTCGTATCGCTAAAAACCATTATCCATCAGCCCAAAAAATTATAATCCCTCATCCCTAAAAACCTTGAAAGTTTTCCGCAAACATCCCAAAACCCTCTACTGAAAAAAATACCTAAATCCTTATCCCCAAAAAACCCAAAACCCCCATCTATAAAAAAAAATACAAAACAACCACCCCTGAAAAAATCCTAAACACTCAACCCTAAAATACCGAAACCATAAAGCAATAAAAACACTAAACCCTTAGAACAAAAACCCTAAACCCTCATCCCCAAAAAACACTAACCCCTCAGCACCAAAAGAAACCCTAAATTATGTGTCCCTAAAAAACCCAAAATAGTTAACCCCAAAAATTCCTAATCCCCCATCCCTAGAAAATACTAAACCCTCTTATCCAAAAAACCCTAAACCCTTAGCCCCAAAAAATCCTAAACCCTAATCACAAAAAAAAAACCCTTATTCCCCAAAAAATCCTAAACCCTCATTCCCAATAAACAAGAAACCCTATTCCACAAAAAAACTAAAACCTTTTCTCTAAGAAAACAAAACCATTAGACCCAAAAGTTCATAAACCCTATACCCACAAAACCCTAATCCATTATCCCCAAAAACCAAAACCCTCATCCCAAAAAAAATGTAAAAACCTCACTCCCAAAAACCCTATACTTTCAACCCAAAAACACCTTAAACACTCATCCCCAAAAAAACCATAAACCCACATCCTAAAAAAACATAAAATCTAGCTCCGAAAATACCTAAACCATCATCCTCAAAATACCATAAACACTAAACCAAAAAATCCCTAAACCTACATCCCTAGATGACCCTAAAAATCTAACCCTGGAAACCCCAATACCCTCATCTACAAAAAAACTTTAACTCATCAGCCCCAAAAAACCCTAAACTCTCATACCAATAAAATTATGATCTTTCATCACCTGAAAAACATTAACCCACATCACCTAAAAACCATAAACCCTCACTGTGGAAAAAACACTAAACACCCATCCCTAAAAACCCTAAACCCTCATCCCCAAAAACCCTGAACCTTCAGACCCAAAAATCCATAAACCCTTATCCACATGAAACCATAATTCACCCCCAAACCATAATCCTCAACCTAAAGAAAGTCTAAACCCTTTGTCGTAAAAAATACCTAAACTGTCATCGCAAAATTTCCCTAAATCCTCATCCCCAAAAAACCATAAAAGCATATCCCCAAAAAACCCCAAACCCATATCCCGAGAAACCCTAAACCCTTATCCCAAAAGACTATGAATCCTTATCCCCAATACTCAAAAATGCCAGCCCCAAAAAACCTAAACCCTCATCCCCAAAAAACCCTAAAGCCTCAGCACTAAAAAACCCAAAACCATTACCCCCCAAAAACCCTAAACCCTCATCACCCCAAAAAACCAATAGGTTCAACAAAAAAACCCTAAACACTCAGACCCAAAAAACCATAAACCCTCATCCCCAAAAGTGTGAACCCTCAATCGAAAAAACCCCAACACCTTGGACCAAAAAACACATACCCTCTTTCAAAAAAACTCAAAACCTAAAGCCCTAATAATTACTAATCTCTAAACCACAAAAAATGATAAACACTCATCCTAAAAAAAACCTAAAACCTTTGACACCAAAAAATCCTAGACCCCCATTAGAAAAACACCTAAAACCTCAGCACGAGAAAATAGTAACCACTAAAAACTAAAAAACCCTAAACCCCAAACCATAAAACCCCAAAAACTCAACTACAAAAACCAAAAAACATTCACACTCAAAAAATACCCAAACCCTCATCCCCACAACCTCCAAACCATTAACCCCAAAACCCAAAACCCTCATCACTAAAAACCCTAAACCCTCATCTGAAAAAAACCTTATAACCTCAACACCCAAAAATCCTATACTATCAACCTTCAAAACCCTAACCACTCATCCCCAAAATAACCTAAACCCACCATCCCCAAAAAAATTACGCTATCAACCACAAAATAAATCAAACCCTCAACCAAAAAATTACCTAAAACCACATTCCTATAAATCCTAAAATCTCAACCCTAGAAAACCCTAAACCCATATCCCAAAAATATACCTAAACCATTAGTCTCAAAAAACTCAAAACCCTCTTCCACAAAAAACCGTAAACATACACCCCCATAAAACCATAAATCCTTATCCACAAGAGACCCTAAACCAATATCCCCAGAATACCCTAATCACCCAGCACTAGAAAACCCTAAACCCTTTTCCCTAGAAAACATTAAATCCTCATCCCCATAAAACACAAAAACCTAATCCTAGAAAACCATATACCCTAATTTCAAAAAAACCCAAAACCCTAAAACCAAGAAAAACATAAACCCACACCTCTAGAAAACCATAATCCCATAGCCCCATAAATCCTTAAACCCATAGACTAAAGAACCCTAAACCCTCATCCTCCGAAACCCCTAAACACTCAGCCCCATAAAATCCAAAATCCTCAGCCACATAAAACCCTAAACCCTTATCCATTGAAAACCATAAAACCACATCCCCAAAAAACCATAAAACCACTGCATAAATAATCCTAAACCCCTTCCCAAATAAATCCCTAAACCCAAATCCCCAGAAAACCCTAAACCACTATCCCCCAAAAAACCCTAAACCCTCATCCCAAAAAAATTACAAAATCTATGCCTGAAAGAACCATATACACTCACCTCAAGAATATATCAGACCTCAACCACAAAGAACCTAAACCCTCAACCACAAGAAACACAAACCCCTATATTAAAAAAAACATAAACACCCATCCCTGAAAAACCATAAAACCTCAGGCTAAAAATCCATAAACCCTGAGTATAAAATAATACCAAAACACTAAGCCCCCAAAAACCCTAAACACATAGCATCAAAAAATAATAAACCCCCAACCTTAAAAAAACCAAAAACATCATCCCCCAAAAAACTAAACCATTGGTCCCAAAAATTCCTAAATCCTCACCCCCAAAAACCCTAATCCCTCACCCAAAAAAACTCAAAACCCTTATCCTTAAAAACCCTATTCTCATAATCTAAATAATCATAAACAATCTACCCCATAAATCCCAAAATCCTAATCCCCCAAAAACCAAAAACCCTCAACCCTAAATAATACTAAAACCTCATCACCAAAACCTCAACTAGAACAAAAAAGTAAACTAGTAAACTCCAATAACCCTAAACACTCATCCCATAAAGAACTAAAACCCTCGGGAACAAAAAAACACTAAAGCCTCACCCCCCCCAAAATGCTAAATCACCATCCCAAGAAAACCCTAAACCCTTAGACCTAAAATATTCTTAACCCTCATCCCCCAAACCCCCAAACCCTCATCCCCAACAACAGTAAGTCCTCATCCCAAAAAAACCATAAACACTTTACCCCAAAAAAACCTAAACCATCAGCCTCAAAAAACCATAAATTATCATCCTAAAAAAACACTAAACACACATCCCCCCAAAAATCTAGACCCAAAAACCCAAAAACCCAAAAACCCCTAAACACTCAACAACAAAACAATGAAATACATCAGCCCCAAATAACCCCATACCCTCATTACCAAAAAACCCTAATCCCACAGCCCTAAATACCCTAAAACCCCAACTCCAAAAAATCCAAAAACATCTCCCAAAAAACCGTAATCCCTCATCCCAAAAAACCCTAAAACCTCATCCCCAAAAAACCCTAGACCCTTTTTCCCAATGATTCATAACCCCTGAGTACCAAAAAACCCTAAACCATCTACAAAAAAACCCTAAAATGTCTACCTAAAAAAATACTAAACCCACCACCCCCAAAAAAAATTAAAAACCGTGACCCTGAACAAACCATTACCATCAGCCCCAAAAATTCTAAACCCTCAGCCTATAAAAACCCTAAACCCGTAGCCCCAAAAAATCCATAAACCGTCGACCCAATAAAACACTATACACATAGGCCCAAAAAAACACTAAACCACATCCACCCAAAACCCAAAACCCTCATCACCAAAATACCCTAACCCCTTATCACCAAAAAACCTAAACCCTAAACCCCCAAAAAAACCCAAAAACCGTCATCCCCAAAACGCCATAAAATCGTAGTGCTAAAAAAACATGAATCCACAAACCCCCAAAACCCAAAACCCCAAAACCCAAAAAACCCATTACACTCATCCCCAAAAAACCTAAACCCTCAGCCCCAAAAATATCAACAATCAGCCCAGAAAACCATAATCCCTGAGGCTAAAAAAACCTTAAATCCTCAGCCCTAAAATCCCTTAAAACTCATTCCAAAAAAGCCTAAAACCTCATCCCACCAAAACCCTCTAACCTTATCCCCACAAAACCATCAACCCTTGGCTAGAAAACCCTCAACCCTAAACCCCAAAAAGGTAAACCCGTAGGCCCAAAAAAACCCTCAACACTCAACACCAAAAAAACCATGAACCCTCAACCCCAAAAAAACGTCAACCATCAAACCCAAATATATCTAAACCCTCAATCCCAAAAAAAATACATCCTCATACCCAAAAATATATCAACCATTAGGCCAAAAAAACCATGAAACTTTAGAAGAAAAATGTAAACCCTCACCCCTAAAAAACCCTCAACCCTCATCCCAAAAAACCATCAACACTTAGCCATAAAACACACTCAACCCTCATCCAAAGAAAACCATAAGCACTCAACTACAAAAAAAACCTCAACCCTCTTCCCCCAAAACCCCAATAAACAGCCAAAAAATCTATTATCTCTCATACCCAAAAGTCCCTAAACTCTCTTCCCAAAACACCCTCAATTCTCAACCCCAAAAAACCTTAAACCCAAAACCCCTAAAAATACCTCAGCACTGAGCATCAAAAAATCCTCAAACCTCATCCCTAAAAAACCCTAAACCCTATTCCACAAAAAACCATCATCCTTGAGCCTCAATAAACCCTCAAACCTCTTCCCCAAAAAACCCTCAACCCCTAGCCCCAAAATACACCCAATCCATTAAAACCCTCAACCCTTATCTTCAAAAGACCCTCACCACTCTGCCCCCAAAAAGAAACCCTAAACTCACATCCTAAAAAACCCGAAGAACCTGATCCTCAAAAAACCCTCAACCATCATCCCCAGAAAACCCTTAACCCTCAGCATAAATAAAAACCTCAACCACAAAAAATACTAAACCATCAGCCCCAAAAAAAACTCTAAACTCTCATACCCAAAAAAAACTCAAGAATCTACCGCAAACATCTCTCAACCCTCATCCCCAAAAAATCCCTCAATATTTATCACCAAAAATCCCTCAACCCACATCCCCAAAAAAATTCCTCAAACCTCATCACCAAATAACCGTCATCCTACATACCTAATAATCCCTAAACCATCATCCTCAAGAAAACCCTCAAACCTCAAACCTCATCCCCCAAAACCCAAATACCCTAGCCCAAAAAAATCCTTAACAATAAACCCTGAGGGTTTAGGGTGTTTTTTGGGATGAGGGATTAGGTATTATTATGGTTGATGTTTTAGGGGTTTTTGGGGCTTAGGGATTATTCTTTTGGGAGTATATGGTTCATGGATTTTTGGAACTGAGGGTTTAGTAATTTTTCTAGCTGAGGGTTTACTGTTTTTTGGGGATGAGAGTTTAATGTTTTTTAGGGTTTAGGGTAAAGGGTTTTTTGTGGATGAGGATGAGGTTTTTTTGAGTCTAAGGGTTTAGTTTTTTTTGGGGGGGGGGGTTTAGGGTTTAGGGTATTTTGGGGAAGAGGGTATAAATTTTTCTGGGCTTATAGACTAGAGTTTTTCTAAGATGAGTGTATAGGGTATTTTGGGTATAAGGGTTTAGGGTTTTTTGGGGATGAGGGTTTAGGCTTTTGGGGCTGAGGGTTTGGGGTTTTTTTGTTTCTAAGGGTTTAGGGATTTTTTCGTGCTATGTGTTTCAGGGTTTTTGGTATTAGGTTTTATGGGTTCTTAGGGATGAGGTTTTAGGGTTTTTTACAGCTAAGGGTTTTTTTGTGGATAAGGGTTTATAGTTTTTAGGGATGAGGGTTTATGGTTTTTTAGGTCTTTGGTTTTTGGGTTTTTTAGGGTATAATATTTATGTTTTTTTCAGGCTTTGGTTATATGGTTTTTTGGGAATGAGGGTTTTGGGTTTTGGGGGGATGAGGGTTTAGGGTTTTTGTGGTTGAGGGTTTAATATTTTTGAGGGATGAGGGTTTAGGTCTTTTTTAGGATATGGATTTAGGGTTTTTGGGACCGAATTTATAAGGTTTTTTGGAAATAAGTGTTCTTGGTTTTTTGAGGTTGAGGGTTTTCTATTTTTAGGGATGAGGGTTTAATGTTTTCTCAGGCAATGGGTTTATTTTTTTAGGGGGTTGTGGTTTTAGGGTTTTTTGTGGTTTAGGGTTTACATTTTTTTAGCGCTGGGGGTTTTAGGTTTTTAGGGAAGAGGGTTTATGGTTTTCTAGGTATTGGGGTTTTTTGTTTTATGATTGAGGGTTTTTTGGAGATGATAGTTTAGTGTTTTGGGGGATGTAGATTTAGGTGTTTTGGGGCTAGGCGTTTATGTTTATTGGAGTTGATGGTTTAGGCATTTTCGGGACTAAGGGTTTATGGTTTTTTGGGGATGATGTTTTTGGGTTTTTTGGGGATAATGAATTATGGAATTTTGGGCCTGAGGCCTTAGGGGGTTTTGGGATTGTGGGTTTATGTAATTTCTGGGACGAGGGTTTAGGGATTATTATGGGAGAGTGTTTTGGGTTTTTCTAGAAGAGTGTCTATAGGTTCTTGTGGATAAGGTTGAGGGTTTTTATTTGGATGAGGGTCTAGTTTTTTTGGGGGCTGTGGGATTAGGTTTCTGTATGGATTAGTGTTTAGGGTTTTTCTGAGGCTGAGGGTATGGCTTTTTTTGAGGCAGAGGGTTTATGGATTTTTATGATGAGGGTTTTGGGATTTTTGAAGATGTAGGTTTAGAGTTTTTTGTGGCTAAGGGATTATGGTTATTTCAGGGTGGAGGGTTTGTGATTTTGTTGGGGATGAAGGTTTTGGTTTTTTTGAGGCTGTGGGTATATGGTTTTTTGAGACTTTGGGTTTAGTTTTTTTTGGGATTAGGGTTTATGGTTTTTAGGTTAGTGGGTTTTCAGTTTTGGGGGTTGGAGGTTTAGGGATTTTTGGGGATGGGGGTATAGGGTTCTTTGAGTCTGAGGGTTTACGATTTTTTGGGAATGAGTGTTTACAGTTTTTTGGGGTTGATGGTTTAGGTTATATTAGTGATGAGTTTTTAGATATTTTTGGGGATGTGGGTTAGTTTTTTTGGGGGATGAGGCTTTATGTTTTTTGGAGAAGTGGGTTTTGGGTTTTTTGGGGATATGGTGTTTGATGTTTTTGTACTGAGGTTTTATCTTTTTATGGATGGGGATTTAGTGATTTTTATGAACGAGTGTTTAGGTTCATCTAGTGCTTAGATTTTAGGTTGTTTTGGGGATGAGTTTTTAGGGTTTTTTAGGGCTAAGTGTTTATGGTTTTTTAGGGTATAGGGTTTTTGGTTTCCTGGGGATGAGGGTTTTGGATTTTTAGGGGATCAGGTTTTGGTTTTTATGGGGGAAGAGGGTAGATGATTTTTTTTATGAGAGTTTAGGGATTTTTGGGGATGAGGGTTTTGGTTTTTTACAAATATGGGTTTAGGGGTTTTAGGTATAATGATTTAGGGTATTTTGGGGATGATGGTTTAGAGGGGACGAATGTTTAGGGTTTTTTGGGGGATGAAGGATTAGAGATTTTTGGTGTTGATGGTTTAGGGTTTTGGGGGGATGAGGATTTATGTCCTCTTTAAGTTTAGGTTTTTTGGTCATTCAATTATTTGGTTTAGTGTTTTTTCTAGGCTTGAGCATTTATAGTTTATTGAGGCTGAGAGTTTAGGGTTTGGGGTAGAGGTTTTTGGGTTTTTTGGGCCGAGGGATTAATGTTTTTAGGCTAAGTGTTTAGGTTTTTTTGGGGCTATGTGTTTATGATTTTTTGGCATAGGGATTAGTGTTTTTGGGGTATGACATTGCAGTGTTTTTTGGGCCTGACAGTTTTGGGGTTTTTTTGGAAGTCGGTTTAGGGGTTTTGAAGCTAAATGGTTTAGTATTTTTCTAGCGATGAGGTTTTTGGGTTTTTTTATGTTAAGGGTTTATGGTATTTTCTTTTTGAGGGGTTAGGGTTTTGGGGGGTTGAGGAATCAGGGTTTTTTTTAGGGCTAAGTGTTTTTTTCTTGTGCTAATGGTTAAGGTTTCTTAGGATTAGTGTTTAGTTTTTTTTAAGGACGACGATTTCATGTTTTTGGGGGATATGGGTTTAGTTCGTTTTAGGGCTATGGATTTCAGGTTTTTTGGGGTTGATGGTTTAGGGTTTTTTGGGGGGAAAAGGGTTTAGGGTTTTTTAGGGATGAGGTTTTAGTGTTTTTTAGTGTTTAGTGTTTAGGGTTTGATGAGGTTGAGGGTTGAGGATTTTTTGGTGGATGAGGGTTGATGTTTTCTGGGTATTGAGGGTTTAGGATTATATAGGGTTGTGGGGTTAGGGTTTTTTGGTGATAAGGGTTTAGTGTCCGAGTGTTTATGGTTTATGGGGATGAGGGTGTAGGATTTTTGGGGGATTAGGTTTAGGGTTTTTGTGGGCTGAATGTTTAGGGTTTTTTGGGACCAAGGGTTTATTGTATTTTGGGGCTATGGATTTGGCGTGTTTCAGAGATGTGGGTTTAGAATTTTTTGGTACTGGTGGTTTATGGTAATTTTTGTGTGAGGGTTTAGGGTTTTTTGGGGTTAAGGGTTTATGGTTTATTTAGGGCTAAGGGTTTTCGGTTTTCTGGGGATGAAGATTTTTGGTTTTTTTGGGATTAGGGATAAGGTTTTCTAGGGATTATGTTTTGGGAATTTTTGGGGTTGAAGGATGATGGGTTTTTAGTGTGAGTTTTTTATTTTTTTTGGGATGAGGGTTTCATATGTTTTTATGGTGAGGGTTTTGATTTTTTTAGGATGAGGTTTTAGGGATTTTTGGGAAAAGGGTTGAGGGTTTTTTTGGGTCTGAGGGTTTATGGTTTTTATGGGAGAAGGTTTTATGGTTTTTTTAGGTCTAAGAGTTTAGGGTTTTTGGGGATGAGGGTGTAGGTTTTTTTGTGGTTGAGGGTTTTTGGGTTTTTTGGGGGTTAAAATTCAGGGTTTTTTTGGTATATGGTTTAGGTATTTTTATGGATTAGGATTTAGATTTGTTGGAGATGAGTGTTTCTGGTTTTTGGGGCATAATCACTTAGGGTTTCGTGGTGGGTGATGGTTTTGGATTTTTGGGGGGTGAGGGTTTATGTGTTGTTGGTGGTGAAGGTTTACGATTTTTAGGGGATTATTGTTTAGGGTTTTTTAGGGATGAGGGTATAGTGTTTTTAGGGATGAGGGTTTTGTGTTTTTTATAGCTAAGGGTTTAGGGATTATTGGCCAATGTTTTGTGGTTTTATGGGTCTAAAGACTTAGGGTTTTTCTGGTTGAGGGTTTAGGGATTTTTGGGGATAATGGTTTAGTATTTTTTACGGATTGGGGTTTAGGGTTTTTTGTAGAAGAGGGACTACATTTTTTGGGGGATAAGGTTTTTGGGTTTTAGGGGGCTTAGGGTGTAGGGTTTTTTGGTGCTCAGTGTTTATGGGATTTTTGTGGATGAGGGATTATGTTTTTTTATATTGAGGGTGTAGGGTTTTTTAGGACCGAGTGATTAGGTTTTTTTGGGATGAGGGTTTAGTTGTTTTGGGGATGATGGATTATGGTTTTTTGGGGATGAGGGATTATGGTATTTTTGGGATGTGGGTTAAGGGGTTTTTTGGATAATGGTTTATGGTTTTTTATGGATGAGGGTCTACTGGTTATTAGAGATTAGGGTTTACGGATTTTAGGGCTGAGTGTTTAGGGTTTATTTTTAGGGAAGACGATTAAAGGTTTATTAGGGATGAGTGTTTAGGGGTTATTGGGGATGATGGTTTAGGGTATATTCAGGTTGAGGTGTTTGGGTTTTTTGGAGATGAGGGTTTAGGGTTTTATATGGATGAGGGTTCCAATTTTATTGGGGTTGAGGGTTTAGGTATTTTGGTATAGGAGGATATAATTTTATTATGTTTGAGGTTCATGGGTTTTTTGGGGAGTGTTTTTATGGTTATTTGGGTCTAAAGGTTTATGTTTTTTGGTGGATTAAGGGTTTTTTTGGTGCATAGGGTTTAGGGTTTTGGGGCTAAGGGTTTAGGGTTTTCTTAAGTTGGTCTTTTAGAATTTTTTGTGGTTGTTGTTTTATGGCATTTGGGGGATAAGGGTTTAGGGATTTTTTTGGATGAGGGTTTATGGTTGCTTGGGTATAAGGTTTTATGGTTTTTTGGACAAAGGTTAACATTTTTTTTTGGGAATTATGGTTTAGGATTTTTGCGGCTGAGGGTTTGGGGTTTTTTGGGGGTCATGTTTTTGTGTTTCTTGGGGATGAGGGTTCTGGGTTTTTTGGTGTTGACAATTTAGGGTTTTTTAAGGATTATTATTTATTGTTTTTTGGTGATAGGGGATTAGGGATTTATGGATGAGGGTTTAGGGTTTTAAGAGGATGAGAGTACAAGGTATTTTGGGGATGAGGTTTCATATTTTTTAGGGATGAAGGATTATGGTTTTTTAGGTATGAGGGTTTAGGTTTCTTTGGGTATGAGGGTTTAGGGTATTTTGGGGCTAAGGGTTTTTTTTTTGGGCCAAAGGGTTTATGTTTTTTTAGGAGGATTTAGATTTTCATGGGGCTATGGGTTTAGTAATTTTTTGGGCTAAGGGTTTAGGGTTTTTTCGGGTAGATGGGTTTGTTCTTTATGGGATAGAGTGTTTACGGGTTTTGGGGATGAGGGTTCATAATTTCTTGTGGGAGAGGGATTCTGATTTTTTTTTTCAAATAAGGGTTTATGGTTTTTTACAGATGGGGGTTTAGTAGTTTTGGGGGATGAGGGTTTAACATTGTTCGGAGATAAGGGTTTAGCATTTTTGGGTATGAGGATTTAGGGTTTTTGGGGCCGAGTGTTTAGGATTTTTGGGGTAGTTGGTTTAGGGTTTTTTTAGCTGAGGGTTTCATGTTTTTTTAGGGTTGACGTTATAGGTTTTTGTGAGTTTTAGGGTTTAAGATTTATTGGGTCTAATGGTTTATGGTTTTTGGGGCTAAGGGTTTAGTGTTTTTTGTGTAGAGAGTTTAGGGTTTTTTTTGTGGACGAGGGTTTATGGTTTTTTAGGGATGTGGGTTTATGTATTTTTTTGGATGAGGGTTTAGAGGTTTTTAGGGATGAGGGTTTTCAGTTTTTTAAGGTTGAGGATTTTTGGGGGGTGGGGTTTTAGGGTTTTTTTCGGCTGTTGGGTTAGGTTATTTTTGGGATGAGAGGTTATGGTTTTTTTTTTGTGGCTGAGTGTTTAGTGTTTTTTCAGCTGTGGGATCCTGGTCTTCTGTGGCTGAGTGTTTAGGGATTTTTTGGGCTAAGGGTTTAGGGTTTTGTGGGGTTGAGGGTTTATGGAATTTGAGGATTAGGGTGTAGTGTTTTATTGGAATAAGTGTTTAGTGTATTTTGGGGGTGAGGGTTTAGGTTCTTTTTGGGAAGAGGGTTTAAATTGTTTTGGGATGAGGGATTAAGTTTTTTGAGGGATGAGGGTTTACGGTTTTTGGGGGATAATGGTTTAGGGTTTTGGGGGGTTTAGGGATAAGGTTTTATTTGGGATGAGGGTTTAGGGTTTTGTGGGCTATGGGATTAGGGTTTTTGGGGTGAGGGTTTAGAATTTTTTGGGGCCGTGAGTTACAGTTTTTTGGGGCTGAGGGTTTAAGGTTTTGTGTTACTAAGGGTGTAGGGATTCTTGGAGCTGAGATTTTGGGGTTTTCTGTAGCTGAGGTTTTAGGGTTTTCTTGGGATGAAGATTTAGGTTTTTTTAGGAATGATGGTATATGTGTTTTCAGGACTGAGGTTTTAGGGTTTTTTATGGCTAATGGATTATGATTTTTTGGGGGGCTGGCAATTTGGGGTATTTTGTGATTGTGTGTAAAGAATATAATGGGGTTGAATTTTTAGGGATTTATGGGGATATGGGTCTAGGGTTTTGGGGGGGATAAGGATTTAGTGATATTTGTGGAAAATGGTTTGTGTTTTTTATAAGGTATTATGATTTGGGGATGAGGAGTTAGGGTTTTCTAAGGCCAATGGTTGAGGGTTTTTGTGGGTTGGGGGTTTATAATTTTTTTCTATTGAGGGATTAGGGATTTTGTGCTGAGGATTTAGGGTATTTTTGGGGTAGAAGGAATAGGGTTTTTTTGGGATGAGGGTTTAGTGCTTTTTGGAGCAGTGGGTTTATCAATTTTTAGAGTTGTGGGTTTTGGGGTTTTTGGGGCCAAGTTTTGGGTTTTCTTGGTGCATAGGGTCAGTGCTATTTTGAGGATGGGGGTTAAGGGTCGAGGGTTGTTTAGGCCTGATATTTAATGGATTTTTTGTGGATGAGGTTTTATATTTTATGGGGCCGATGGTTGATGATTTTTGGGGTTGGAGGGATTAGGGTTTTTTAGAGATGAGGGTTTATGGTATTTTAGGTATGAGGGTTGAGTCTTTTTTGGAGGATGAGGTTTTAGGGATTTTTTAGGTATGAAGTTTGAGGGTTCTTTAGGGATGATGATTTAGGTGGTTGTTTATGGCTGTGGGTTGAGGGTTTTGTGGTTGAGGGTTGAGTTTTTTTATGAGTGTTGATTTAAGGTATTTTTGGGTTGTGGTAGTTTGGTTTTTTATTTCCAATCATTGAGGGTTTTCTTTGGATGAGGTATGAGGGTTTTTTGGGACTGGGGTTTGAGGTTTTTTTTAGGATTATGGGTTTTTTTTATTCTAGGTTGAGGGTTTAGGGTTTTTTGGGTTGAGTGTTTCAGGTTTTTTGGTGCTGAGGGTTGAGGGATTTCTTTGGTTGAGGGTTTTTTGGCGATTTGGGTTTATGGTTGTTTGGGGATGAGGGTTGAGTGTTTTTAGTGAATAGGGTTGTTAACTGTTTTTTGGGGATGAGGGCTGATGGTTTTTGTTTTCTAAGTGTTGATGGTTTTTTGCGATTAAGGTTTCATGGTTTTTTTTTGGAAGAGGGTTGATATATTTTTGGGGCTCCTGATTTTGGGTTTTTTGTGAGTGAGGGTTTAGAATTTTTTGGGTATGACATTTGGTGTTTTGGGGGGTTTATGGAAATTCTAGAAAGTTATTCTATAAAAACAATTTTAAACATTTGGTAAAGGTTGGACAACCATTTGTATAACCTATACCAAGTGTTTTCCAAATCGTTGGTTGTTGAGGCATGGGGATGGACATATACCAACAATTATTGAATAATTGTTGGTATATGGAATCGAAATGAACATTATACCAACATTTTATTATAACCATTGGTATAAATATTTACCAACGGTGTGATACTATTATAATATTCGAATTTTAAGGCCCACCTCAATGATTTTCAAACTGTTGGAATAGACTTTCACCAATGGTTTGATGTAAACCATTGGTAAAGATTTACTTCACAAGTCTATACCAACGGTTTACAAACTGTTGGAATATACTTTTACCAACTGTTTACATGAAACCATTGGTATAGAGTCAGTTTTCACATATATAACAACAGGTTTTGAACCATTGGCATAAACTTCCTACTATTCTAGTAGCAGGCAACGACCTGCCTCCCTGTGTTAAATTACCTACAAGTATAATACATACAAAAATAATAATTTAGAAGGTAAATACTTTCAATTACCTGGGAAATTTCAATACACTATAAATAATTTATTGGTGCATGTTAGTGTTACTCATTACCAAAATGATAGGTGGTTGGATTTGAACAATGTCACATGCTTGTCCAAGAATAATTAATGGCATTGAGAACTAGTAAAATACATTAGGATTGGACTAGGATTCATGATTATTACTTTCCCAATATCTTATAGTTATCTCATTGAAATTACCTAGGATGAGCTTATAGACCTTTTTCAATCTCATTGGGATAGGTGGAACCATGTAAAAATGTAAATTTGGGAAGGTATTACCCTCAAGTGTGGAATAGGAAATCAAGGGAATAACAAGACAACCTATGGGATAGTATGGTACTATAGTGGGAACTAGTATGGGGCATGGGTGATGAACATTTGATAGTATGAGGTTGAAAATTATTGGGATATCATGTAGTTTAAACCCAATTATAGAGTTTGGTATGAATATATGAGTATGAAATTAGAATATTCAATGGGTGAAAATTCTTAGGTGATGATAGAAATCTATACTTGTTGGTGCTCAAGGATATTTGGAAAGTGTAGTAAAATTGTGGGGACCACACCATAAATTGATAAAGTATATGAATCATGGTTTATAATAGAGTTGGTTAACATTGATTTAGTCATGGTTGATAGATAAAACCAAATAATTATTGTGGTTTTATGTTATTTCCTGAGTCATCATTTGTGATTCATGCCAGGTTAATAATTTTAGAAGTGTACTAGATGCATATGCTATAAATTTGATAGGGATTCTGAACCATACCAATGGGGAATGTGATGAGGACGATCATAGATTGATCTGTGTTAGTAAATGAACAATTTTTTATTTATACCTTAGAGTATGGTTCATGGGATAGTTATCACAGGATACTTCTGTCGTGTATATGGAATGATGATCTTCATGGGATGTCAGATATTTGAGTATGACCAAAATGTTAGATAAGTGGTGATGAATGTGTAGATTTACCTATATACCTAACCCAACTAGTGAGTGATTAGTGTTTTGATGTTGGGGATAGATGTGTAAATGATGGGTAATATATAATTTATTGAAAATACTAAAATTTATGATTCAACTATGGTAATTGGATATGATCTATGTTCTAGGGTGACTAGTGAGGTATAGATATTAATGAATGGATCATGTATGGATCAAGATTTAGCTATAAATGTTCCAAAAAAATATAAAAATAGCGGAATTAATTGAGGTATTATATAGATGTTAAAATGAATTATGATAACCCCAATTTGAGGAAATCATGTTTCAGGTTTTGGACATGGTATTGTTGTTCATAGGCTTGGGTGATTTTAGATGAATTTAGTCTCATTGAATATTGACTAACACTTTTCACATGTAATGAGATATGGAAATTGATAAATGACTTCAAAAATTTATTTTTAAAAAATGGTGGATTCATAATGGGGATTGAATATGCATTTTCATTGAAAAATTAGTTTAAATGGATTGATTCTGATGATACACCAGTTATCCTTCATTTAAAATCATGAGAAAATGATGATATTGAATTTTAGTATATGGGATAATTATTGAGATATTATATAAAATATTCTCAAGGATTATATGTTTTATGGTTAATATTTTGTTACTACTCACATTGTTATAGGTTTGTATAACTAAAGAAACATTTTATTTTCTAGAGTCTTAACCATAGTGTGTTTGAATTTAGGATCTTAATATAATCCATAATTATTTTACATGAAAATGAGAATTATTTTTTCAGGATCATGGGTTCAAGTGGAGTTTTAAAATTTTGACTAAAGTTTGGAGTAGGATGGTGTTTCCTCCAAGTGTAACAAACACCACTGAGTACCTGAAGTTAATGGACTCGGTAACTAGTGAGTTCTAGGTGGTCCTAAATTTCCTTCATCTTACATCTGGAATATAATGGTGGGGTATCATGTAATTGACATTTTGGACCATAAGGTGACCTTTAATGGCTCTCTATTAGGTACTCGAGGGTAGTATACATGGTAACCAATATGGTGTAATATTTTTTTATGATAGGATCTTGGCCAAAATTTCATATTTATCCCACCATTAATTTTATAAAGTTATGGGACAACATAGAAGACCATTTGTATAGATCCCCATATCCTTATTTATCCAATAAATCCTTCATTATTAAGGGTGTTTTTAGTGGTGTGTATATGGATTTTTGAGGTATGATTCCTCCAAACCTCACTCAATTTCACTCTCCCCAACTTCCCTTTGATTTAGTGGTTGTTGATTTAGGAAGTATATAAAAATTCCACCACAACATAGTGTAAACAATAAAAGAGTATGGGGATTTTTTGGAGATTGATATTGGAAGAATTATGATGATTATTACTCAAGGTTTATTAATTCTTTAGATAGAGTAAATACCTCAAGTGACATATAGTGGTTTGATAGTGATGGTATCATTACTCTATGGGTAGATTCAAAGGATTTTATAAGGTAATTTATAAACATATAGATCTATTTTCAAGTGAATGGACTAGGGCCTAAGGGAATAGTGGTGAGTAAGGATCCTAGTGTGACCTTCTATACCTTGGGAATATTTAACCATGACGTAAGATATGGGACTATCTTGGTGGATGATATTCCTTGATTCCAATTTAAAACATTGAATTAAGAAAACCTATGGGTTACAGAATCTAACATAAAGGGGTCATAATTATTGTGAGGTGAAATGATATATATTTAAATATATGGATACAATCATGGGTGAGGTATTTTGGTGATGATACCTACATGAATGTTACATATAAAAAATATAATTTTTCAATAAGGTCTTAGGGTGGAAAATATAGATTCACATGGGCCTATTTTCTATGAAGGAAATGTGATAGTAAAAAGGTTTAACTTTTATGATTAATAAATCAATGGTAGGGGTTTTCCAAGATTCCTAGAGTGGTGTGAGGAGTGATGGGGTTAATATTTAAATAGAAACTGTTACGTTAGAAATTAATAGATCTAGTTAGGTAATATATTTTTCTACATGAAGTTACTTTGTGCTTGAAATTCTTACATGAATCTAGAAAATTGCAAATTTCACTCAAATTCCCTCATAGCCTCTCCAGATGACTTCCGGCTGACCTCAAAAACACCTTATAGGATCATGAAACATTAAACCATGATGTATCCATACAAACCAGATCAAGAAGATTCATAATTTTTTAGTAAATAAATATATTTTTGGTAATAAATACAACAAAAAACTATCATGTAGAAATGATCTGTGAATGAGACTAGATAAAAAATGGTGTCCCGTAATGTAAAGAATCAAAAGAAAATTAATCAAATTAATATGGATAAGAAGTGGTATAATGAAAATGGATAATCTTTTGTTCTTCATCCAAGACTTTTAGCGTTTGTAAAAATTGAATTGTGAAATATTATAGATTCCATGTAAAAAGAGAATTTATAGAATCCATACGTCATTGTAAAGTAAATTTTTAATATTTATAGATAATGAAATAAAGATAATGTGACCTACCTAATCACAGACATATTCAGTCACATAAATTCATCAAACATAAAATCTCAGTAATATCAGTCAAAAATGTAACGGGTCAATCTGTCCCTTATCCCCATCAATATCATCACCATCATCACCAACCTCATTCTCATCCCCATCCCAATCCCCATTATCGTCCCTACCCTCATACCCATCCTCATCCCCATCATCATCCCCATCATCATCCATGTCCTCATACTCAGACTTCTCCTCTCCCTCTTCCTCCCCCGTCCTCCACCTTAGCCTTCTCCTCACCCTCATCCTTGGCATCATCATCACCCTAAGCCTCTTCGTCACTCTCACCATCACCATCACCATCGCCAGGAACCACATCACCTCGACCACCACTAGAACTTCTAGTCGATGTACTATATAGGGAAACAATCGACGACATATATGTACCATAAACTGTGTTGTCCTATGGTGTAAGTTATGGATATAAAACTTGCATCAATTTCATAAATTCCGTGTTTTCCCTTTTAACTCATTATTCCACCAGTGTGAAACGTTTTCAGCATGTTATTCCCATAACATAACCATTTCCAACATGGTGTAAATACAAATGGTACCTGAAGAGGGCCAATACCTCATCCGAACAATACTATTCCCAGGTTAGAGCATACTCATTTGGGTGCTCATCTCCCAACACCTGATGTAAGTGATCATTTGGGCCAAAAAATTTAGGTTCCTAGGAATCAAGGGCCTCAAAACAATCCTGTTACAAATTTAAATAGATTATTATATAAAAATTAGATATTTAAATTTTAAATCACCAAATTAAAACTTACAATCTGCTGTTGTGTCTTTAGTTAACAACACTTGCATATTTTTTCTTTCTACTTGATCACAACAGTTTTTCTCGAGGCACACGTCCTTCAATATTCAATAGTTGCCTCTTCAATGAAATTGAATGTATGAAAACAAAATTTAAAATATGTTACCAATAATAAATTTCAAAAATAAATTTATATCAAAACATTATAAATCTAATAAATTATGTAGGAATCAGTATAATGTGAAAGTCCTAAAAAAATTAGAAATCATTGTCATACCTGCTTCCTATTATGATCTGACATCATAGTACACCCCAAGGTGTAAAGGTATTTTTTAGCATCAATGTTTTGTTTATTTTTTCCAGATAATTCCTAAATAAAATTCAATAATACAAAAAACAGTATTAATGAAAATCATGAAATTTTTCATTTAAAAACCTCAAATGTGATTAATACCTTAAACCTGGTAGTCATCCAATGAGTAACCATTTTCCAATACAGTTCTATCAGACAATCATCTTTGACAGGTAGCACCTTTAAATATAGCCCAACTCTAGCACACCATATAACATACAACTCATGTTTGTAACCTTGCCAAAGCTCACCTAATTCCTGTAGATGTATTGACCATGCACCCTTACCATGAAGAAAATTAAACCAAAGCTAACACAAATATATTAATTTCCATAAATAAAAAAATAATATATTACATAATCCACATATTTTTTACCCATATCAATTCCCAAGAATATAAATGAATTCTTAAGGAAACTCTCTCTATGAGAGTGGGCTAACGGGAATTATTTTGGAGTATTTGGATAGCGTCGCCAAAAAATTTCGACATTGCTGCCCCTTTTGCAATCATTATGTTTTCTTCATTGTAGTCCACTATCAACTATGTGCGGTAGTTCCACACTACATGCATGCGTGTATTCCCCTTCCCCACCTCCTATTAGTATATGTATCTTTTATAAATGAAAAATATATATTATATCAACACATGTTATAATGAAAATAAATTATGGTATAAAAATTTCATAGGGTAATATAAATATACATGTGTTAGTATGATCAATGGGCACCACTAGATCCATAGAAACTAAAGGAACAACCTTTATAGGTGTAGTATGTCCCAGTGTCTGCTCCACAGGCATAGAATATGGTAGATCAGGAGTTGATCAAGATGGAATATAGAAGTTCGGAGATAATGAAGTACTAGTAAAAGAAGATGGCATGAATGGATGGTCAAATGCATGATATGGATGAGGAGTGGGAATCATCTCCAGATATGATAAAGACGAGTGAGGAGTCTCAGATGTAAAGGGTGGTGAAAACATGGGAGGCCTAAATATATCATGTGTCCCTAATAGCACATTGAGATTAGAATGCGTGATAGACGGTAAGTTAGTGGGAGTGGCAGGGTCTAATTGGGTATGCCGACTAGATTGCCTAGCTCTCGTACCACCCTCCCTCGTACCACCAGCCTGAGTACTGGGACCACTACATGGTTTCTCATCAAATAATTGTCACCTATGTGATGGATCCTTCAAAAACATTTAAAACAAAATTAATCACGTGACATTATATGTTATTTATATATAGATATTTGAAATAAAATACTCACAAGAGGAACCAGTGGAGGAATTCCCATCTCATACACATGACGATTTTTTTTCTCTCATCCTTTTTCATCGCATCTCTTCAATAGGTTTCATTTCCTGCATTTTAAAACAAATATGGAAGTTATTATGAAAGGATAACTAATTTATAACCAAAAAATAAGAATGTATATGAGGGGATAGGGGGGTTCATGGGTTCTGGGGTCAAGCATCCATGGAAAATAATGCATTGAAATTTTAATGGGTGGTGTTAGACTTATACTAATTTTATACATTGTCAATAAAGAATTAAAATGTTCACCAAGTTATAAATGATTGTTTCATAGGTTTGAATACAGTTTAATTACAAATTAGAAAATTTATGTCAAATAAAACTACAACCAATAAACATATAAAATTCACATTAAGGTCAAGTCAGATACAACAGATTTTTAATAAATATTAAATCAATTTGAATAGTACCAACTTTAACAATCCAATTCGAGCTAATCCAAAATAATTGATAACATGGATGGATGAATCAATATATTTCCCACAACAACATTGGGTTTACAATCGACTCTGAAAATTGAGCTATTGGAGTCAATATAAGTAATAAATGGATTGGTTCCAATGATAATTGGGATGGTTTCAATTACATCATCAGCATTATAAAAAACATGCCTTGTAATTACTTTAATAAAAAAAATTTATGTCCAAGATGATCATTGACATAAAAAACATGTTTCTTCATTGATACCAATACATATGGTTCATCGGTAGCAAGAGTGTCAGTAATGTCAAAAACTTGAAATCCAAAACCATCAATAAATGTACCCTACCTCATCATCGAATCGAACCACTGGAATTTCATCATCGTTACCCGAACACAAGAGTAATAATCCAATAGTATTATTTTCTCAATGACTCCATAATAAGCTACACTTTCAAAACGAGTTCTCATATATGATGCACTAGAATAAAATTCTGTTGTGGCAGTTAGCATAACAACATAATGTTGTGTTATCGTGTTATTTTCTCAATCATTGATAATAAATATGTACCCATTGATCAAAATTTATTTACATTCTTGAACCATGGTATTAGGACCAAAAGAAAAAACTCTTAATTCCTCATAAACAGAGTCTGCATGAAAACTCGATACCTAAAATAAAAACCAATATAAAATTTAATTAAATATTGATTTTATTTATTTATTACATGAATATTTCTACCTTCAATTTCAACCAAGAAAAAAACTATTTTCTATGAAAAGGCTCTCTCATTATCAAATTTAAATAATGATGCTTTCTATTTATCATTTCTTTACATTCCCTGTAGATAAAAATGGAAATAGTTTAACAAATATGTCAAATTACAAGAGAAGAGATAAGATATTCATGTTCAATTTTCTTACTTGATGTAGTCATCAAACAAATAATAGTTGAAGAACACTATCCATTGTGCCGTCTCCCACTCTTCAAGGATTAATATCATTAATGAATATGATCTGGGAATTCATCCTGTTTGAGGAAGTTGGGGAAAACTAGGTTCAATTTTCTCATATTGTTCTTATTCATTTCTCATTGGTCTGTTCATTCTCAAAATAAGATAAAAAAAATACATTGAGTATAAATCCATATATTCATGATCGAAGTAACCATTAACAATAAAACCTTTAGGATGATTCCTGTTCTAGACGTAATATTTCAATGTGTATATATTTCTTTCAGTTGGATAGATCCAACGAAAATCAACAGGTCCTCCAAGAAGTATTTTGGTTTGAAGATGGATAGTCAGATGCAACATGCATGTGAAAAATGATGGCAGAAATATTATCTCCAACTCACACAAGATTAATGGTCTATCTGCCATAATTTTTTTCAAGAAATATTTGGACAACTTCCTAGAAAAATGACCTCTAAGAAAATAGAACAACCGAATAAATGACACCCTTACATAATTGGAAAAAAAGATTATGGATTGCTATTGGAATCAACTCATGCAGAAGGACATGATAATCATGAGTCTTCAAATATTTTAGCTTAAAATCTCTTTTTTTGACCCGTTTTGATGTGTTTCTTGAATTTCCATCACGAAATTTAATAGTGTCTAGCACTCCTAGAAATTGATTTTTTTCTACAGGTGTCATCACATAAGAATCACATGGAAGTTTCCATTTATGTTCATTGATACACACATGACGAAATTCTAGTCTGATTCCCCAATCCACTAAGTCGTACCAAGATCGTAAATCAACTTTTGTCTTTCCTTATACATTTAAAAGAATCAATTGAAAAATTCCACATATATTCATTTCAATTTTCATTACTTCCAAGCAATGACATAATAAATTGGTTGACCAATACGAAAACTCAAAGAAGATACTCCTCTTCTTGCAATTGTAATTGGTATCATTGGAAACATTCTTTCTCTTTCTAGATTTTATTTCAACCTTCCCAAATGAAAAACCAAAATCTTTCAATTCATTAAGCACATCAGTTCCAGACATATGCAGATGTGGATCATTGGTCTCCATGATATTGTCAAATCATCGATGATTGTTTATATATGGTTGGTCCATTGGAAAGAATCATTGATGTCCCATAAAACTTATACAATGACGATATTTCAGTCTTCTAGATCGATAATTATTCATAAAAACAGAACATGATAGTTTTTCCTTATTTCTCCATCTATATATCATTATATAAGCAGGAAAATCATCGATCGTCCACATAAGTGCGTCACGCATCTGAAATATGTATTTGAAACATGCATTGTATGTGTGAACACCCACATCCCAAAGAAGTTTCAACTCTTTTATTGAAGGTTTTAGGTATATATCTATATAATTTTTGGGATCAGAAGGTCCAGATATTAGTATAATCATGAAAGTGAAAGGTTGTTTTGTACACAACTATGGGGGGAATGTTTTAAATCTGTATGAAAACCAACCATGTCTTGTGTGAAGTAATAATCTTCCAAAATGGATTAAAATCGTCACATAAAAGACCCAAACTCACTTTACGCACTTCAGTAGCAAAATTGGTATATCAGGCATCAAATCTATGGCACACGAGAGGGTGTTCCATGAAGTTTTTTCATCTATAAGGATGTTTTACATTTGATACAATCATTTCATTTAGAATTTTCCTCCCAGAATAAGCTGTAATCTTTGGAGAAAGCATGAATTTTGTTTTTTGAAAATCCAAGTTCTTCAACTAACATCCTCACCATATAGTGGTTTGAGGGAATATCTAGATCATTTGGATGTAATTCCATCAATAAGGTAAGAATGTAATTAATCGTAGTATTAGAAATCCCATACATGGTTTACCCCTGAAATAACCAAATTAAAAATTATAGCTTTTTCATTTTTTTACGTTTTTGATATATTGGAGTCTTCGCAGCATCATTTGAAATTTTCACTCTGTCAACACCATCATTTTCATTAGACCCATCATGTGTGCCTATATCTAAGTATTCTTAGGTAAAAATTATTTCTTTCTCAGGATGAGGAATAAATGGAAACTGGTCATATATCAAATTCTTCAATCCAGTCGACTCATTTAGATCATCACCATTTTGAGATTCCATTTTCTCCCCATTATAAAACCACATATAATATTTTATTTGAAAACCATGGTTGGTTATACGGTAGCTAACTTCTTCATGGATCAACAAAAGTCTTCCAATATAATTATAACATGGGCAGTGTTTGTGACCACTATTTGAAGTATTTTCAAATGTGAAATCTAAAAATATCTCCAAATTGTTTTGAAATTTCCTTGATATCTGATTGGTTCTACACATCGAACTTCTATCCATTCTGTAAAAAATTGAAATCAGTCATTTCATGAATGAAATTCAATAATATTGAAGTTCAAAAAAATATTCTTATGTAAATGAGAATTTTTCACTTTATATAAAACCATAACCGACACAATATGTAGATACAGGTTGAAACATAGAATTGGAAATTTTAGTATTGTATCAACATCAATTTTTGACTATGTAAGTGAAAACAAAATGACATATCGTGGAATTTAAAAAATATGATGTTTAGTTACAATATAGAACATAGTTCTCTCCACATGATAGTAACCCACTAATAAGTATATTTCTTTATAAAAATGAAATGAACCATAATTTGGATCAGGTTTTACACGAAACAACTACATACTAGGAAGTCTAGGATAAAACCATCCTCTATTGTAGTTATTCATGTGAATAATATGTAAAAAGAAGGAATAAGGAGTATCTAAGTAAACCCTTTTAAATAATAAGATATTTTATAAGTAAATATACATTAAACACATGCACAATTCAAATTTAAAATGAAACATAGAGGGTGAATAGTGTATTGAGTTTTTGATGCAACTCAGTATTAGATCAACTTTGGTTGATGAATTATATTTAAATATAAACCTAATATAAGAATAAATGATCCAATGAATATTTCTCTTAGGTGTGGTAATAAATCTCAAAAAACAAATTATTATGTGGAGATGTAAGTATCATAGTTCCATCATATGTTCGATACACCCATTTCATTTGAGCCTTTATCGAATTTATACTCAACTACTAAAAAATTATCCACTGAGGAACAATCATAATTCACTAATCATATTGATAATAATTTTTGAATGTATTAAATGGTAAGATATTCATTAAATGGTAAGATATTTTTTAATCATATTGACACTATACATATTCTAAGTTGATAAATTTTCCAAAAATAAAAATTTCTATAAAAAATAAAAATCATTAGAAATAAAATAAACATGATTTATACTCATTAAAATAAAAAATCATTTGGTTGTAGTTTAATAAACCAACATGGTTGTTGTTGTTGTGTATAAAATCGCCTTATCTTTTTGGCCTTAAAATAAATACTCCCAAATGAAAAACCTATATCAATAGATTTTGAGTATATTACTAATGTTATAAATTTATTATAGCATAAATAAAATAATTAACCTACAAGATAAATTAAGGGATAAATACATGAATGTTAGAGGTCCTCCCCAGGATAATAAATACAAATTTTATTGAGGTTCACCACATTGTAATAAAGAAACCAATGACCATAGATGTCATCCACATGGTGAAAGATAAAGATAATCCCTAATTTTAAGTGGGGTCTATGGGAAAATAGAAGGGGTGTGATCATTTTTCTATTAGTAATGACCTTTTTGGCTTGGGTAGGGTAATGTTTGGCTTCTCCCAAGGTTCTCTCTGTTTTTTCAGTTTACTTGTTTTTTCCAATTTTACATCCAGAAGTAAAGGTGATCATGCCATACTCAAATATACTCCAACATATGTTTGTATTTCCCATGGAGAACTAAAAATTTTTCACCTAATTTAATGGGGAATCTACCATCTCTCAATCTATCATCACCACCCTACAAGTAAAATATGATTAATTTATCCAAAAATAGAGGTTTATATATTTTCAATTTATCTAATAGTGTCTGTAGAAATATATATACCTACAATATATGTATATATATAAAAACATATATATGGTGAACTTATATAATTATAATCCCATAGGGTTGAGAAAAAAATTAAACAAAACATATGGGTAAAATCAAATAGAGTTTACATGATAAAATCCTTACTCAACTAAACGATCCCGTAGGTTTGAGGAAAAAATAATATAGAGTAGTAGATGAGTAATAACATGTTACCTAATGTCCAATGGAGTAAATAATGGAGGGGTTCACTTCAAAATAAAATATAACAAGTCATATGGGTAGATATAAATAATATGCTTGAGTTAAAATAGGAAAACACATCGTTCATTCCCCATTTTATAAAACATAATGACATTGGAAGGGTTAATACATGAAAAAAACATATCCATAATAGATAAATGGGGGATGATAAAGTCCAACAATATATTACAATTATCTATGTTAACCAAAAATCAAATAATATAATTTTTCATGGGATCTACCATGGGATCCCAAATGAGAGACCCATCTATTTATATATTAGTTTCCTCTAATTAATCAATTACGGTCATATGTTATGCCCAATATACAAGTCATCCAACTGGGCTACACAAGCCTCATTGTGATGACACACCCCACCATGCCCTAGTTACTAGCTTGATTGGGGTTCCATTAGTGTCAAGTGAACCCTCTAGAGAAATATAAATATATAAATCCTTCTTAGTACCTAGGTTCCAATGACCAATAAAGAAGTGAACATGAATAATAAGTAAGAAAATATAAACACCATGACATAAGAAATTACTCTCTATCCCTTGTAAAACCTTTAAAATGAATATTCCCATATATACTGACCATTTAGGGTGTAGAGAAGCATATTAACACACTGGGTGAGAAACAAGAATCATGTAGTCACAAAAAACCCACACAATGGGTAAAAACTCAATGGGATAATTAACATGTTATTTCACAACCAACCATTTTGAAAAAAGTTTCCAATATGTATTTAATTCCAAAACATGATTCATAATCCAATGTTATTTTACTTTTTATAAAATATGTCTTCAAAAATTCATTATAAACTGATATAAATATCACATAAAATTTAAAACATTTCAAATCTACCACAAAAAACATGAATCTCCATCTTTTAAATCATCAAACATTACTAAGGCATTAATTTTCTATCAAACCTATTTTCAAATACCAATTAATTCATTATCTCAAGGGGAAAACCAATCACTCATTTCAATGAAACTTTTTCTAATTCATTATATTATTTAAAAAAAACATGATAAGTTCAGTGCCTCACATTGAATCAATTTCCTTTTAAAACATTGTTTTTACTCCATGAAAAATTAAATTAGATCAAAATCTATCACACACCATTAAATAAATTTCAAAAGGTCTTAATGGTATTTAGTAAATTCATACAAACAAAAATATTCATTTTTAAACATCAAAACATGAAATTCAAAAGAGTAATCCTTTATTCTAATATCAAAACACATTTAAATGCATTAAAATAATTATACGGATATTAAATATAGCCATACATTCAATAAAAATCAATTTATAATGAAATAACAAAAATTTAATTCAAAATGAAATAATTTCATTAAAACAGACACCTTAAAGAGGCGTAAATTGACATAAAACATTTCAAAACATTTCACCTTCAAGGATGATCATGCAAAGGACAGACTAGAATCGATATTGCAGCAAAACTGAATGAAAAAAGCCAAAATAAATGGAGGAAAAAGATATAACTCGGTTACAATTTACCAATTTTAAGGGGAAGAGGTCTCTCGTTTATGGGAAAATGCGGATAGATCTCACTTCTGGAAGAAGGAGGCTCAAAACATGGGAAAAATACACATATATCTCACTTATGGAAGCAGGAGGCTCATAGATGGGTTATTTGGTGTTTTCTATCCCAATAGTTTCATAAAACCATTGAGGAATTCCTCTTTAAACACCAATATACCAACAATTTCATACAACCATTGGGAAAATCCTCCCTAAACATCCATATACAAATGGTTTCATAGAACCATGGGTAAAATCGTCTCTTAATAACCATATACCAACGGTTTCATATAACTTTTGGTATATGGAAACTATCGCAATAGTTTTGTGAAACCGCTGGGATAGTGGCATTGGTATAGCTTTGGTTTTCAACAGTGGGGTTTAGGGTTTTTTGTGACTATTGGATAAATATTTTTTTGGGTGGTGGTTTGAGGTTTTTTTTGAGATGAGGGTTTATAGATTTTTGGGGATTAAAATGTGGGTTTTTTGGGATGAGGCTTGAGGGTTTTGGGGGATGAGGGTTTAGTGTTTTTTCAGGATGAGTTTTAGGGGTTTTAAGGATGTGGGATTAGGGTTTTTTTGAGGCTAGGGGTTTCAGGTTGTTTTTGGGTTGAGGGTTCAAGTTTTTTTTGAGATTAGGGTTTAGGGTTTTTAGTTATGATTGTTCAAAATTTTTAGGTTTTCGTGCTCTTTCAGAATGAGGGTTTAGGTATTTTTAGGCTAAGTGTTTAGGGTTTTTTAAGGATGATGGTTTTGGTTTTTTTGGGTCTGATTATTTAGGGATTTTTGGGGATGTGGGTTTAGGTTTTTTGTGGATAAGGGTTCTGGGTATTTCAGGGATGAGTGTTTCAGTTTTTTTGGTGATTAAGGTTTAGGGTTTTGGGGGGTTAAGGTTTTAGTGATTTTTGGGACTGATGAGTTAGTGTTTTTCGGGGATGAGGGTTTATGGTTTTTTGGGATGAGTGATTATAATTTTTGGGACTAATGTTATAGGTTTTTGGGGGATGATATTTTAGTGTTTTTTGGGACATAGGGTTTATGATTTTTTGGGCTAGATGATTGAAAAAGTTTTAGTGAGAAGGGTTTTGGGTTTATTGTTTTTGAGGATTAGGTTTTGGGGTTTTGGGGGAGGATGGTTTAGGTTTTTTTAGGGATTAGGGTTTAGGGATTAGGGTTTTTGGGGGTTGAGGGTTTAGTGTTTTTGGGACCAAGGTTTTAGGTTTTTTTATGAATGAGGGTTTCAGGTTTTTTAGGGATGATGATTCAGGTGTTTTTGGTACTGGGGGTTTAGTGTTTTTTGGGGATTAGGTATTATTATTTTTAGGTTGAAGGGGTTTTATGATGCTGAGGGTTTATGTTATTTTGGATCTTAGGGTTTAGGGTTTTTTGGATTTTGGAGTTTTGGATTTTTGAGGATATGTGTTATTGGTTTTTTGGAGTTGAGTGTTTTTTGATTTTCAAGGATAAGGGTTTAGGGTTTTCTGGGTTGAGGGTTTAGGTTTTTTGGGTTTAAATACTTAGTGTTTCTCAAGGATAAGGGTGTTATATTTTTTCGGACTGAGGGTTTAGATTTTTTTCAGCTGAGGTTGTAGGGTTTTGGGGGATGAGTGTTTAGGGTTTTTTGGGGATAAGGGTTTAGGGTTTTTGTGCATGGAGTTTAGGGTTTTTTTGCGTATGTATTATGGGATTTTTGGGTTTAAGTTTTATAGTTTTATGGAAATTAGGTTTTACGGTTTTATGGGGATGAGTTTTTAGGCTTTTATGGGGATTATGGTTTAGGGTTTTCTTGGGCTGAGTGTTTAGGCCCCTTTGGACCCAGAGTTTGAGTATTTCTAGGGCGAGGGGTTTAGGGTTTTGTAGGGATGTGGGTTTAGGTTTTTATGGGGATGATGTTTTAGGGTTTTGTAGAGATGATGGATTAGTGTTTTCTAGGCTCTAGGCATAGTGTTTTATATGGCTCAGGCTTTAGGTTTTTCTGGGGTTTAGGGTTTAGGGTTTATGGGGCTGAGGGATTGGGGTTTTCTAGGAATGATGGTTTAGGTTTTTCTTGGGCCACAGTTTTAGGATTTTTTGGGGGCGAGGGTTTTGGGTTCTCTAGGGACGAGTGTTTAGGGGTTTAGGGAATAAGGATTTAGGGTTTCATGGGTTGAGGGTTTTTTGGGTTTCTAGGGTTTAGGGTTTATGGTTTTCAAGGGCTATGGGGTTTGAGATTTTTTTTGTTGAGTGTTCAGGTTATTTTGGTGCTAATTGTTTAGGGTTTTTTGAAGTTGGTTGTTTAGGGTTTTTTGGGTTTAAGGGATTAGGGTTTTATAGGTTTTTGGGTTTTGGGATATGGGATTTTTTGTGAAGAGGGTGTAGGATTTTTTGGGGATCTTTATTTATGGGTTTTTTTGAGGATTTGGTTATACTATTTTGGGTAGATGATTTAGGGTTTTTTGGGATGAGGGTTTAGGGATTTTTGGGTCTAGTGCTTTGGTTTTTTTGGATCTTAGGCTTTAGTGTTCATTATGGATGAGGGTTAGGGTTTTTTTGGGATTAGTTTGTAGAGGTTTTTAGGGATGAGGTTTTAGGTTTTTTTGTGCAGAGGGTTTAGGATTTTTTGAGGTGGAGGGTTTAGGGTTTTGGGGGGATGAGGGTTTAGCATTTTTCTGGATGAGTGGTTAGGGATTATTGGGGCATTGGGTTTTTGGGTTTTTTTGGGATTTTGGGATAATGTTTTTTGGGGGATGAGGGGTTAGTGTTTTGGGGGGTTTATGTTTTAGGTTTTTTTGGGGATGAGTGTTAGGGTTTTTTGGTGCCGAGGTTTTAGGGTTTCTTGGGGATGAGTGTTTAGGATTTTTTGTGGATAAGGATTTAGGGTTTTTTGGGTGCTGAGGATTTTGGTTATTTTTGGACTGAGGGTTTCATATTTTTTTGTGGGATAGGATTTAATGATTTTGGGGATGAGGGTTTTGGGTTTTAGTGGTAACGAATTTGGGGTTTTTGGGGGTAATGTTTTATTGTTTTTTGGAGATGAGTGTTTAGGGATTTTTTAGGCTGAGGGTTTGGGTGTTTTTGGAACTGATGGTTTATGGTTTTTTGGGGATGAGGGATTAAGGTATTTTGGGGTGAGGGTATAGGGTTTCATTAGGATGGGGGTTTAGAGTTTTTTTTGGGGATGAGGGTCAAGGGTTTTTTGTTGTTGAGGGTATAGGGTTTTTTGAGGCTAGGGGTTTTGGGTTTTCTGGGGATGATGGTTTAGGGTTTTTTTAGAGGTTAGGGTTTATAGTGTTTTGGATGAGATTTTATTGTTTTTTGGGGTTTTGGGTTTAGTGTTTTTTGGGGATTAGGTATTAGGGTTTTATAGGATTGGGTGTTTAGGGTTTTTTCTGGTTTAGGGTTAAGGGTTTTCTAGCATTGAGGGTTTAGTATTTTCTGGTGCTGAGGGTTTATGGTTTTCTGGGGATGTGGGTTTTGGGTTTTCTGATGTTGAAGCTTTAGGATTTTATGGTGCTAAAGGTTCAGGGTTTTATGTAGTTGAGGAATTAAGGGTTTTGAGGGCTAAGGTTATGGGGTGTTATGAGGCTGATTGTTTTGTTATTTTTGGGAATGTGGGATTAAGGTATTCTCTAGGTGAGTGTTTAGGGATTTCTATGTCTAAGTTTTGATAGTTTTCTATGAATTAAGGTTTAGAGTTTTATATGGAAGAGGGATTTCATTTTTTTTGTGGCTAAGGATTTAGGTTTTTCTATGTTTGAGGGTCTAGTTTTTTTGGTGCTGAGGGTTTAGGGGTTTTTACGGATAAGGGTTTAAAGTTTATTGGGGTGGGGGATTAGGTTTTTCAGGGGATGAGGGTTTATGATTTATTTGGGGCTAAGTGTTTAGGGTTTTTAGAGATAAGTGTTTAGGTTTTTATGGGGATGAGGGTTTAGGTTTTTGTAGGGCTAAGGTTTTACAGTTTTCTGGGGATGAGGGTATACAATTTTTTGGGCAGAGTGGTTAGTGTTTTCTGGGGTAGTGGGTTTCTGGTTTTTTTGGTATGAGGGGTTAGGTTTTTCTGTGGTTGAGTTTTTAGGCTTTCCTCTGTTAGTGGGTTTATAGTTTTTTATGGATGAGGGTTTGGGGTTTTCTAGGGAAGTGGGTTTAGGGTTTTCTATGGATAATGGTTTAGGGTTTTCTGGGGATGAGGGTTTAGGGATTTAGAGAGATGAGGGTATAGAGTTTTCTGAAGCTGTGGGATTAGGATTTTCTAGGGATAAGTGGGTTAGGGTTTTATAGGGCTTAGGGATTAGTGTTTCTTATGTATAAGGGATTAGGTTTCTATAGTGATTAGATATTAGGGTTTTTTAAGGCTGAGGATATAGGGATTTCTAGGGACAAGAGATAAGGATTTTCTAGGACTAACAGTTTTGGGTTTTTTGATGTTGAGGGTTTAGGGTTTTCTTGTGATGATAGTTTATGGATTTATTATGCTAAGGGTATATGGTTTTTTAGGGTTTATTGTTTAAGGTTTTCTAGGGTAGAGGTTTTGGGGTTCTTTGGGGATGCAGGATTAGGGTTCTCTAGGGATGGTGATTTGGGGTTTCCAGGGTCTAAGGGTTTTAGGTTTTCTAGGGATAAGGCTTTGGTGTTTTATGTGGATAAAGGTTTGGGGTTTTCTTGAGATTAGGATTTTGAGTTATTAGGGGACAAGATTTTACTAATTTATTGGTATAAGGGTCTATTATTTTCTAGGGTTTAGTGTTTTAGGTTTTCAGGGGTTGAGGATTTTTGTTTTTATGGGGAAATTAAGGGTTCATAGTTTCCTAGGGATGAGTATTTAGGGTTTTATATGGATTAGGGTTCAATATATTCTGGGGATGGGGGTTCAGTGTTTTTTAGGGATGAGGGTTGAGGGTTTTCTACAGCTGAGGGATTTGTGTTTTCTAAGGTCGAGGGATCAGGGTTATATAGGGATAATGGTTTTGGGGTTTATGTGGCTGAGGGTTCGAGGGGTTTTTGGGGATGATGATTTAGGATTTTTTGGGGGTGAGGGTTCATTATTTTCTAGGCTTTTGGTTTTAGTGTTTTTTGGTATGTGGATTCAATGTTTTGTAGGGTTTAGCGTTTAGTGTTTTTTGGGAATTAGGGTTTTGTGATTTCTAGTGTGGTGGGTTTGGGGTTTTCTAGAGTTGGGGGGTTCAGGTTTTTCTTGGGATGAGTGTTCAGGGTTTTTTGGGGTTTAGGGTTTATGGTTTTTTGGGATAAATGTTTTAGGTTTTTAGGGGATGAGGGTTCAAGGTTTTCTAGGGATGGGGGTTCATGGTTTTTTAGGGATTAGGGTTTAGAGGATTCTGGGGAGGAGGATTTGGGGTTTTATAGGGTAGAGGGTTCTAGGTTTTCTTGGGTTGAGAGTTCACATTTTTCATGGGATGAGGGTTGATGTTTTTCTAGGGAAGAGGGATTAGAGTTTTCTTGGGATTGGGTATTAGGATTTTATGGGGCTAACGGTTATTTTATTTTGGGTCAGAGGGGTTAGGGTATTCTTGGGTTCAGAGTTTAGTTTTTCTAGGGATGAGGGTTTTGGGTTTTTAGGGGTTGAGGGTTTAGGGTTTTCTAGGGGAGGGTGTTTCAAGTTTTCTAGGGATAATGGTTTAGGGTTTTCTGACACTAAGGTTTTATAGTTTTATGGGGCTAAGGTTTTATTATTTTTTGGGTATAAGGGTTTACGTTTTCTCAAGGTTTTGGGGATGAGTGTTTATGTTTTATTAGAGATGAGGGTTTAGAGTTATATGGGGATGAGGGTTTATGGTATTCTTGGGCTGAGGGTTTGGGGTTTTCTAAGGATGATGGTTTACTCATTTCCAATGCAGGTTTTTTTCTTTTCTAGGACTAAGGGTTTAGGGTTTCATGGAGAGGAGTTTTTAGGTTTTTTGGGGGTGAGGTTTTATTGTTTTCTAGTGATTAGAATTTATGATTTTCTATGGACAAGGGTTTTGGTATTTCTTGGAATAAGGGTTTATGGATTTATAGGACCAAGGGTTTTGGGTTTATGAGGTTCCAGTTTTATCATTTTATAGGTATGTGGGTTTATGGTTTTCTTGGGATGTTTATTTAGTGTTTCTCTGGTATGAGGGGTTAGTGTTTTATAAGGCTCGGGGTTTAGGGTTTTCTAGTGCTAATGGTTTGGGATTTACGGGGTGAGGGTTTAGGACTTTCAGTTGCTAAGGGTTTTGGGTTTTTTAGTGATGATATTTTAGGGTTTTATGGGGATTAGGGTTTATGTTTTTCTAGAAAATAGGTTTTAGGGTACTCTAGGTTTGAGTGTTTAGCGTTTTATAGGCCTAAGGGTTTACAATTTTCTAGGGATGAGTGTTTTGTGTCTTCTAGATCTGATTGTTTTTTTGGGATGAGGGTTTAGAGTTTTTTGGGGATTAAAAATGAGGGTTTTTTTGGTATGAGGATTGAGGGTTTTGGGAGATGAGGGTTTAGTGTTTTTTCAGGATGAGTTTTATGGGTTTTAATGATATGGGATTAGGGTTTTTTGAGGCTAGGGGTTTCAGGTTGTTTTTGGGTTGACGGTTCAGGTTTTTTCGGAGATTAGGGTTTAGTGTTTTTAGTTATTATTGTTCATATTTTTTAGGTTTTTGGGCTGTTTGGGGATGAGGGTTTAGGTTTTTTTAGGCAGAGTGTTTTGGGTTTTTTGGGGCTGTGGGTTTAGGTTTTTTGTGGATAAGGGTTCTGGGTATTTTTGGGTTGAGTGTTTTGATTTTTTTGGTGATTAAGGTATAGGGTTTTGGGTGGCTAAGGGTTTAGAGATTTTTGGGGATGATGGGTTAGTGTTTTGGGGCGATGAGGGTTTAGGGATTTTTGGGTCAGAGTGATTATAATTTTTGGGGCTAATGTTATAGGTTTTGGGGGGATGATATTTTAGTGTTTTTTGGGACATAGGGTTTATGATTTTTTGGGCTAGATGATTGAAAATTTTTTAGTGTGAAGGGTTTAGGGTTTATTGTTTTGAGGATTAGGTTTTAGGGTTTTGGGGGAGGATGTCTTAGGTTTTTTTAGGGATCATGGTTTAGGGTTTAGGGTTTTTTGGGGTTGACGGTTTAGTGTTTTAGGGATCAACGGTTATGTTTTTTTATGGATGAGGGTTTCGGGTTTTTTAGGGATGAGGATTCAGGTGTTTTTGGTACTGGGGGTTTAGTGTTTTTTGGGGATAAGGTTTAATTTTTTTTGGGTTTAGGGGGTTCTATGATGCTGAGGGATTATGTTATTTTGGATCTTGGGGTTTAGGGTTTTTTGGATTTGGGAGTTTTGGATTTTTGGGGATATATGTTTTTGGTTTATTGGACTTGAGTGTTTTGTGATTTTCAAGGATAAGGGTTTAGGGTTTTCTGGGTTGAGGGTTTAGGTTTTTTGGGTTTAAATACATAGTGTTTCTCAAGGATAAGGGTGTATTATTTTTTCAGACTAAGGGTTTAGAGTTTTTTCAGCTGAGGTTGCAAGGTTTTGGGGGATGAGTGTATAGGGTTTTTTGGGGATGAGGGTTTGGGGTTTTTGTGCATGGAGTTTAGGGTTTTTTTTGCGTATGTATTATGGGATTTTGGGGATGAATTTTTATAGTCTTATGGAAATTAGGGTTTATGATTTTATGGGGATGAGGTATCAGGGTTTTATGGGGATGATGGTTTAGGGTTTTCTTGGGCTGAGTGTTTAGGCCCCTTTGGCCCCAGAGTTTGAGTATTTCTAGGGCTAGTGGTTTAGGGTTTTGTAGGGTTGTGGGTTTAGGTTTTTATGGGGATGATGTTTTAGGGTTTTGTAGAAATGATGGATTAGTGTTTTCTAGGCTCTAGGCATAGTGTTTTATATGGCTCAGGCTTTAGGTTTTTCTGGGGTTTAGGGTTTACGGTTTCTGGGGCTGAGGGATTGGGGTTTTCTAGGGTTGATGGTTTAGGTTTTTCTTGGGCCATGGTTTTAGTTTTTTTTCGGGGCGAGGGTTTTGGGTTCTCTAGGGATGAGTGTTTTGGGGTTTAGGGGATAAAGATTTAGGGTTTCATGGGTTGAGGGTTTTTTGGTTTTCTAGGGTTTTGGGTTTATGGTTTTAAAGGGATATGGGGTTTGAGATTTTTGTGGTTGAGTGTTCTGGTTTTTTTGGTGCTTATTGTTTAGGGTTTTTTAAAGTTGGTTGTTTAGAATTTTTTTGGGGATAAGGGATTAGGGTTTTATTTGTTTTTGGGTTTTGGGATATGGGATTTTTTGGTATGAGGCTATAAAGTTTTTTGGGGCTCTAGATTTAGGGATTTTTTTAGGATTTGGGTATACTATTTTGGGTAGATGATTTAGGGTTTTTGGGGATGAAGGTTTAGGGATTTTTGGGTCTAGTAATTTGGTTTTTTTGGGTCTGAGGATTTAGGGTTCATTATGGATGAGGGTTAGGGTTCTTTGGGGATTAGGTTGTAGAGGTTTTTAGGGATGAGGTTTTAGGTTTTGTTGTGCTGATGGTTTAGGATTTTCTGAGGTTGAGGGTTTTGGGTTTTGGGGGGATGAAGGTTTAGCATTTTTCTGGATGAGTGGTTATGGATTATTGGGGCATTGGGTTTTTGGGGTTTTTTTGGGATTGAGGGATAATGGTTTTTTGGGGATGAGGGGTTAGTTTTTTTTGGGGTTTATGTTTTAGGTTTTTATGGGGATTAGGGTTAGGGTTTTTTGGTGGAGAGGTTTTAGGGTTTCTATGGGATGAGTGTTTAGGATTTTTTGGGGATAAGGGTTTAGGGTTTTTTGGGTGCTGAGGATTTTGGGTTTTTGGGACTAAGGGTTACAGATTTTTTGGGGGAGAGGATTTAATGATTTTGGGGATGAGGGTTTTGGGTTTTAGGGGATAACTAATTCAGGGTTTTGGGGCTAATGTTTTATTGTTTTTTGGGGATAAGTGTTTAGGGATATTTTAGGCTGAGGGTTTGGGTGTTTTTGGAACTAAGGGTTTATGATTTTTTGGGGATAAGGTATTGAGGTAATTTGGGGTGAGGGTATAGGGATTCATTAGGATGTGGGTTTAGAGTTTTTTCGGGGATGAGGGTAAAGGGTTTTTTGTGGTTGAGGGTATAGGGTTTTTTGAGGCTATGGGTTTAGGGTTTTCTGGGGATGAGGGTTTAGGGGTTTTTTAGAGGTGAGGGTTTATGGAGTTTTGGCTGATATATTACTGTTTTGTGGGGTTTTGGGTTTAGGGTTTTTTGGGGATGAGGTATTAGGGTTTTCTAGGATTGGGTGTTTAGGGTTTTTTCTGGTTTAGGGTTAAGGGTTTTCTAGCATTGAGGGTTTAGTGTTCTCTGGTGCTGAGGGTTTTTGGTTTACTAGGGATGTGGGTTTAGGGTTTTCTGATGTTGAAGGTTTAGGATTTTATTGTGCTAAAGGTTTAGGGTTTTATGCAGTTGAGGAATTAAGGTTTTTGAGGGATAAGGTTTTGGGGTGTTATGAGGCTGATTGTTTAGTTATTTTTGGGAATGTGGGATTAAGGTATTCTCCAGGTGAGTGTTTAGGGTTTTCTAGGGCTGAGGTTTGATAGTTTTCTATGAATGAGGGTATAGAGTTTTACATGGAATAGGGATTTCATTTTTTCGTGGCTGAGGATTTAGTTTTTTGTATGGTTGAGGGTCTAGTTTTTTTTGGTGCTGAGGGTTTAGGGGTTTTTACGGATAAGGGTTTAAAGTTTATTGGGGTGGGGGGATTAGGTTTTTTAGGGGCTGAGGGTTTATGATTTATTTGGGAATAAGTGTTTAGGGCTTTTTAGAGATATGTGTTTAGGTTTTTATGGGGATGAGGGTTTAGGTTTTTCTAGGGCTTAGGTTTTGTAGTTTTCTGGGGATGAGGGTTTACAATTTTTTGGGTAGAGTGGTTAGTGTTTTCTGGGGTAGAGGGTTTGTGGTTTTTTAGGTACGAGGGGTTAGGTTTTTCTGTGGTTGAGTGTTTAGGGTTTCCTAGGTTAGAGGGTTTATAGTTTTTTATGGATGAGGGTTTGGGGTTTTCTAGGGAATTGGGTTCAGGGTTTTCTATGGATAATGGTTTAGGGTTTTCTGGGGATGAGGGTTTAGGGATTTAGAGAGATGAGGGTATAGAGTTTTCTGAAGCTGTGGGATTATGATTTTCTAGGGATAAGTGGTTAGGGATTTATGGGGCTTAGGGATTAGTGTTTTTTATGTATGAGGGATTAGGATTCTATAGGGATTAGGGATTAAGGTTTCCAAAGGCTGAGGATATAGGGATTTCTAGGGACAATAGATAAGGATTTTCTAGGAATGACGGTTTTGGGTTTTTTGATGTTGAGGGTTTAGGGTTTTCTTGTGATGATAGTTTATGGATTTCGTATGCTAAGGGTATAGGATTTTTTAGGGTTGATTGTTTAAGGTTTTCTAGGTTAGAGGTTTTCGCGTTCTTTGGGGATGAAAGATTCAGGTTCTCTAGGGATGATGATTTGGGGTTTTCAGGGTCTGAGGGTTTTATGTTTTCTAGGGATAAGGGTTTGGGGTTTTCTATGGATAGTGGTTTGGGGTTTTCAGGAGATCAGGATTTTGGGTTATTAGGGGACTAGATTTTACTAATTTATTGGTATAAGGGTCTATCATTTTCTAGGGTTTAGTGTTTTAGGTTTTTAGGGGTTTAGGATTTTTGTTTTTATGGGGAAAAGGGTTCATAGTTTCCTAGGGATTAGTATATAGGATTTTATATGGATGAGGGTTCACAATTTTATGGGGATGGGGGTTCAGTGTTTTTTAGGGTTGAGGGTTGAGGGTTTTCTACAGCTGAGGGATTTGTGTTTTCTAGGGTTGATGGATCAGGATTATATGTGGATAATGGTTTTGGGGTTTATGTGGCTGAGGGTTCGGGGTTTTTTTTGGGGATGATGATTTATGATTTTTTGGGGGTGAGGGTTCATTATTTTCTAGGATTTAGGTTTTAGGGGTTTTTTTGGTACGTGGATTCAATGTTTTGTAGAGTTTAGCATTTAGTGTATTTTGGGAATTAGGGTTTTGTGATTTCTAGTGTGGTGGGTTTGGAGTTTTCTAGAGTTTAGGGTTCAGGTTTTTCTGGGGATGAGTGTTCAATGTTTTTTGGTGTTTAGGGTTTATAGTTTTTTAGGGATAATTTTTTAGGTTTTTAGGGGATGAGGGTTCAAGGTTTTCTAGGGATGAGGGTTCATGGTTTTTCAGGGATTAGGGTTTAGAGGATTCTGGGGAGGAGGATTTGAGGTTTTATAGGGTAGATGGTTCCAGGTTTTCTTGGGTAGAGAGTTCACATTTTTCATGGGATGAGGGTTGATGTTTTTTTAGGGCAGAGGGATTAGATTTTTCTTGGGATTGGGTACTATTATTTTATGGGGCTAAGGGTTATTTTATTTTGGGTTGGAGGGGTTAGGTTATTCTAGGGCTCAGAGTTTAGTTTTTATAGGGATGAGGGTTTTAGGTTTTCAGGGGCTGAGGGTATAGGGTTTTCTACGGGAGGGTGTTTCAGGTTTTCTAGGGATAACAGTTTAGGGTTTTCTGACACTAAGGTTTTAGTATTTTATGGGGCTAAGGTTTTAGTATTTTTTGGTTATAAGGGTTTACGTTTTTTAAAGGTTTTGGGGATGAGTTTTTTATTTTTTTTCTTAGGGATGAGGGTTTAGAGATTTATGGGGATGAGGGTTTATGGTTTTCTTGGGCTGAGGGTTTGGGGTTTTCTAGGGATGATGGTTTATGCATTTCCAGTGCTGGTTTTTTTCTTTTCCAGGACTGAGGGTTTAGGGTTCCATTGGGAGGAGTGTTTAGGTTTTTTGGGGGTGAGGTTTTATTGTTTTCTAGTGATTGGAATTTATGATTTTCTATTGCCAAGGGTTTTGTTATTTCTTGGAATAAGGGTTTATAGATTTATAGGACCAAGGGTTTTGGGTTTTTGAGGTTCAGGTTTTATCATTTTATGGGTATTAGGGTTTATGGTTTTCTTGGGATGATGATTTAGTGTTTCTTGATTATGAGGGTTTAGTGTTTTATAAGGCTCAGGGTTTGGGATTTTCTAGTGCTAAGGGTTAGGGATTTACGGGGTGAGGGTTTAGGACGTTCAGTTGATAATGGTTTTGGGTTTTTTAGGGATGATATTTTAGGGTTTTATGGGGATTAGGGTTTATATTTTTCTAGGAAATAGGTCTTAGGGTACTCTAGGTTAGAGTGTTTAGGGTTTTATAGGCCTAATGGTTTAGAATTTTCTAGGGATGAGTGTTTTGGGTCTTCTATATCTGATTGTTTTTTCTGGGATGAGGGTTTAGAGTTTTTTGGGGATTAAAAATGAGGGTTTTTTGGGATGAGGCTTGAGGGTTTTGAGGGATGAGGGTTTAGTATTTTTCAGGATGAGTTTCAGGGGTTTTAAGGATGTGGGATTAGGGTTTTTTGAGGCTAGGGGTTTCAGGTTGTTTATGGGTTGATGGTTCATGTTTTTTTGGAGATTAGGGTTTAGTGTTTTTAGTTATTATTGTTCATATTTTTTAGGTTTTTGTGCTATTTGGGGATGAGGGTTTAGGTTTTTTAGGCTGAGTGTTTAGGGTTTTTTAAGGATGATGGTTTTGGTTTTTTTGGGTCTGATCGTTTAGGGGTTTTTGGGGCAGTGGGTTTAGGTTTTTTGTGGATAAGGGTTCTGGGTATTTTGGGGATGGGTGTTTCGGTTTTTTTGGTGATTAAGGTTTAGGGTTTTGGGTGGCTAAGGGTTCAGAGATTTTTTGGGCTGATGGGTTAGTGTTTTGGGGGGATGAGGGTTTAGGGATTTTTGGGGCTGAGTGATTATAATTTTTTGGGATAATGTTATAGGTTTTTGGGGGATGATATTTTAGTGTTTTTTGGGAAAAAGGGTTTATGATTTTTTGGGATAGATGGTTGAATTTTTTTTGTGCTAAGTGTTTAGGGTTTATTTTTTTTTGAGTATTAGATTTTAGGGTTTTGGGGGAGGATGGTTTATGTTTTTATAGGTATTAGGGTGTAGGGTTTAGGGTTTTTTGTGGTTTTGGGTTTAGTGTTTTAGGAACCAAGGATTTAGGTTTTTTTATGGATGAGGGTTTCAGGTTTTTTAGGGATGAGGATTCAGGTGTTTTTGGTACTTTGGGTTTAGTGTTTTTTTGGGATGAGGTTTTATTTTTTTGGGTTTAGGGGATTTATGATGATTAGGGTTTATGTTATTTTGGATCTTAGGGTTTAGGGATTTTTGGAGTTGGGAGTTTTGGATTTTTGGGGATATGTGTTTTTGGTTTTTTGGGGTTGAGTGTTTTGTGATTTTCAAGAATAAAGGTTTGGGGTTTTCTGGGTTGAGGGTATAGGTTTTTTGGGTTTAAAGACTTAGTGTTTCTCAAGGATGAGGGTGTACTATTTTTTCGGACTGAGGGTTTAGTGTTTTTTCAGCTGAGGTTTTAGGGTTTTTGGGGATGAGTGTCTAGGGTTTTTTGGGTATGATGGTTTAGGGTTTTTGTGCATGAATTTTAGGGTTTTTTTGGCGTATGTATCATGGGATTTTGGGGATGAAGTTTATAGTTTTATGGAAATGAGGGTTTATGGTTTTATGGGGATGAGGTTTTAGGGTTTTATGGCGATGATGGTTTAGGGTTTTCTTGGGCTGAGTGTGTAGGCCCCTTTGGCCTCAGAGTTTGAGTATTTCTAGGGCCAGGGGTTTAGGGTTTTCTAGGGTTTCGGGTTTAGGATTTTAAAAGGATGACGTTTTAAGGTTTTGTAGAAATTAGGGATTAGTGTTTTATAGGCTCTAGTAATAGTGTTTTATATTTCTCAGGCTTTTGGTTTTTCTGGGGTTTTGGGTTTAGGGTTTTTGGAGATGAGGTTTGGGGTTTTCTAAGGATGATTTTTAGGTTTTTCTTGGGCCAGGATTTTAGGTTTTTTTGGGAGGTGAGGGTTTTGGGTTCTCTAGGGATGAGTGTTTATGGGATTTAGGGGATAAGGATTTAGGGTTTCAAGGTTTGAGGGTTTTTTTGGTTTTCTAGGGTTTAGGGTTTATGGTTTTCAAGGGATATGGGGTTAGAGATTTTTTTGGTTGAGTGTTCAGGTTATTTTGGTGCCGATTATTTAGGGTTTTTTCAAGTTTTTTGTTTAGTGTTTTTTGTGGTTAAGGGATTAGGGTTTTATAGGTTTTTGGGTTTTGGTATATGGGATTTTTTGGGATGAGGGTATAGGGATTTTTGGGGCTCTAGATTTAGGGTCTTTTTTAGGATTTGGGTATACTATTTTGGGTAGAGGGTTTAGGGTTTTTGGGGAGAGGGTTTAGGGATTTTTGGGTCTAGTGCTTTGGGTTTTTTGGGTCTGAGGCTTTAGGGTTCATTATGGATGAGGGTTAGGGTTTTTTGGGGATTAGGGTGTAGAGGTTTTTAGGGTTGAGGTTTTAGGTTTTTTTGTGCTGAGGGTTTAGGATTTTTTGAGGTTGAGGTGTTAGGGTTTGGGGGGGGGTGAGGGTTTGGCATTTTTCTCAATGAGTGGTTAGGGATTATTGGGGAATTGGGTTTTTGGGTTTTCTGGGGATTAAGGGATAATGGTTTTTGGGGGATGAGGGGTTAGTGTTTTGGGGGGTTTATGTTTTAGGTTTTTATGGGGATGAGGGTTAGCGTTTTTTGGTGCTGAGGTTTTAGGGTTTCTTGGGGAAGAGTGTTTAGGATTTTTTGGGGATAAGGGTTTACGGTTTTTTGGGTGCTGAGGATTTTGGGTTTTTTTGGAATGAGGGTTTCAGATTTTTTGGGGGTGAGGATTTAACGATTTTGGGGATGAGGTTTCTGGGTTTTAGGGGATAACGAATTTGGGGTTTTGGGGTAATGTTTTATTGTTTTTTGTGGATGAGTGTTTAGGAATTTTTTAGGCTGAGGGTTTGGGTGTTTTTGAAACTGAGGGTTTATTGTTTTTTGGGGATGATGGTTTAGGGTATTTTGGGGTGAGGGTATAGGGTTTCATTAGTATGGGGGTTTAGAGTTTTTTTGGGGATGAGGGTCAAGGGTTTTTTGGGGTTCAGGGTATATGGTTTTTTGAGGCTAGGGGTTTAGGGTTTTCTGGGGATTAAGGTTTAGGGGTTTTTTAGAGGTGATGATTTATGGTGTTTTGGTTATGATTTTATTGTTTTGTGGGGTTTGGGGTTTAGGGTTTTTTGGGGATGAGGTATTAGGGTTTTCCAGGATTGGGTGTTTAGGGTTTTTTTCTGGTTTCGGGTTAAGGGTTTTCTAGCATTGAGGGTTTAGTGTTTTCCGGTGGTGAGGGTTTATGGTTTTCTAGGGATGTGGGTTTAGGGTTTTCTGATGTTGAAATTTTAGGATTTCATGGTGCTAAAGGTTTATGGTTTTATGCAGTTAAGGAATTAAGCTTTTTGAGGGCTAAGGTTATGGGGTTTTATGAGGCTGATTGTTTAGTTATTTTTGGGAATGTGGGATTAAGGTATTCTCCAGGTGCGTGTTTCAGGTTTTCTAGGGCTAAGGGTTGATAGTTTTTTATGAATTAGGGTTTAGAGTTTTATATGGAAGAAATATTTAATTTTTTCGTGGATAAGGATTTAGGTTTTCTTATGGTTGAGGGTCTAGTTTTGTTGCTGCTGAGGGTTTAGGGGTTTTACGGATAAGGGTTTAATGTTTTTTGGTGTGGGGGGATTAGGTTTTTCAGGGGTTGAGGGTTTATGATTTTTTTGGGACAAGGGGTCTAGGGTTTTTTAGAGATAAGTGTTTAGGTTTTTATGGGGATGAGGGTTTAGGTTTTTCTAGGGCTAAGGTTTTACAGTTTTCTGGGGATGAGGGTTTATAATTTTTTAGGTAGAGTAATTAGTGTTTTCTTGGGTTGAGGGTTTGTGGTTTTTTAGGGATGAGGGGTTTGGTTTTTCTGTGGTTGAGTGTTTAGGATTTTCTAGGTTATAGGGTTTATAGTTTTTTATGGATGAGGGTTTGGGGTTTTCTAGGGAAGTGGGTTTAGGGTTTTCTATGGATAATGGTTTAGGGTTTTCTGGGGATGAGGGTTTTGGGATTTAGAGAGATAAGGGTATAGAGTTTTCTGAAGTTGTGGGTTTAGGATTTTCTAGGGATAAGTGGTTAGGGATTTATGGGGCTTATTGATTAGTGTTTTCTATATATGAGGGATTAGGTTTCTCTAGGGAAGAGGGATTATGTTTTTTGAAGGATGAGGATATAGGGATTTCTAGGGACAAGGGATAAGGATTTTCTAGGACTGAGAGTTTTGGGTTTTTTGATGTTGAGGGTTTAGAGTTTTCTTGTGATTATAGTTTATGTATTTATTATTCTAAGGGTATAGGGCTATTTACGGTTGATTGTTTAAGGTTTTTTGGGGTAGAAGTTTTGGGGTTCTTTGGGGATGCAGGATTAGGGTTCTCTAGGGATGGTGATTTGGGGTTTTCAGGGTCTGAGGGTTTTAGGTTTTCTATAGACAAGGGTTTGGGGTTTTCTATGGATAATGGTTTGGGGTTTTCTTGAGATCAGGATTTTGGGTTATTAGGGGATGAGAGTTTACTAATTTATTGGTATAAGGGTCTATTTTTTTTTCAGGGTTTAGTGTTTTAGGTTTTCAGGGGTTGGTGATTTTTGGTTTTATGGGGAAAAGGGTTCATAGTTTCCTAGGGATGAGTATTTAGAGTTTTACATGGATGAGGGTTCAACAGTTTCTGGGGATGGGGGTTCAGTGTTTTTTAGGTATGAAGTTTGAGGGTTTTCTACAGTTTAGGGTTTTGTGTTTTCTAGGGTTGAGGGATCAGGTTTTTATGGGGATAATGGTTTTTTGTTTTTTGTGGCTGAGGGTTCGGGGTTTTTTTTGGGGATGATGATGTAGGATTTTTTGGGGGTGAGGGTTCATTATTTTCTAGGATTTATGTTTTAGGGTTTTTTTGGGTACGCGGGTCCAATGTTTTATAGGGTTTAGGGTTTAGTGTTTTCTGGGAATTAGGGTTTTGTGATTTCTAGTGTGGTAGGTTTGGGGTTTTCTAGAGCTGAGGGTTCATGTTTTTCTGGGGAAAAGTGTTCAGGGTTTTTTGGGGTTTAGGGTTTATGTTTTTTTAGGGATAATTGTTTTAGGTTTTTAGGGGATTAGGGTTCAAGGTTTTCTAGGGATGAGGGTTCATGGGTTTTTAGGGATTAGGGTTTAGAGGATTCTGGGGATGAGGAATTAAGGTTTTATAGGGTAGAGGATTCTGGGTTTTCTTGGGTTGAGAGTTCACATTTTTCATGGGATAAGGGTTCATTTTTTTCTAGGGAAGAGGAATTAGAGTTTTCTTGGGATTGGGTATTAGGATTTTATGGGGCTAAGTGTTATTTTATTTTGGGTTGGTGGGGTTAGGGTATTCTAGGGCTCAGAGTTTAGTTTTTCAAGGGATGTGGTTTTTGGGTTTTCAGGGGATGAGGGTTTAGGGTTTTCTAGGGGAGGGCGTTTCAGGTTTTCTAGGGATAACGTTTTAGGGTTTTCTGACACTGAGGATTTAGCATTTTATGGGGCTAAGGATTTATTATTTTTTGTGTATAGGGGTTTACATTTTTTCACGGTTTTTGGGATGAGGGTTTATGTTTTCCTAGGGATGAGGGTTTAGAGTTTTATGGGGATGAGGGTTTATGGTTTTCTCAGGCTGAGGGTTTTTGGTTTTCTAGGGCTAATGGTTTATGCATTTCCAGTGCTGGTTTTTTTCTTTTCCAGGACTAAGGGTTTAGGGTTTCATGGGGAGGAGTGTTTTGGTTTTTTGGGGGTGAGGTTTTATTGTTTTCTAGTCATTAGATTTTATGATTTTCTAGGGCCAAGGGATTAGGTATTTCTTGGAATAAGGGTTTATGGACTTATATGGCCAAGGGTTTAGGGGTTTTGAGGTTCAGGGTTTATTATTTTATGGGTATGAGGGTTTATGGTTTTCTTGGGATGAGGATTTTTTGTTTCTCGGGTATGAGGGTTTAGTGTTTTATAAGGCTCAGGGTTTACAGTTTTCTAGTGCTAAGGGTTAGGGATTTACGGGGTGAGGGTTTAGTACATTCAGTTGCTAATGGTTTTAGGTTTTCTGAGCCTATTATTTTTTTATGGTTATGTAATTATGGATTTTTAGGCTAACGATTTAGCATTTTTGAAGGTTAAGGATTGAGTTTTTTTTGGGATGAAGATTGAGGTATTTTTCGGGGGTTGAGAGTATTGAGTTTTTTAAGGATAAGTGTTTAGGATATTTTTGTGATGAGGGTTTAGGGTGTTTTGGGGTAGGGGGTTTATATTCTCTCAAGGATGAGGGTTTAGGGTATTTTGGGACTGATGGATTAGTTTTGGGGCTCAGGGTTAAGGGTTTTTTAGGGTTGAGGGTTTAGAGTTTTTGGTGGCTGTGGGATTATGGTTTTTTAGGGCTGTAGTTTAGGGTAGTTTGTGGTTGAGGGTTTAGGTATTTTTTGGTGTATAGGGTTTCATGTAATTTGGGTCTCAGCGTTATGGGATTTTGGGGATGATGGTTCGGGGATTTTTTTGGGATGAGGGAATAGGGTTTTTTGGGGGATGAAGGGATTTTTTTGGGATGACAGTTTAGTGTTTTTTTGGGGATGCGGGTTTAGTATTTTGGAGGCTGAGGGTTATAGTTTTACTTTTGAGTCTAAAGGTTTAGGGTTTTTTTGGGATGAATGTTTAGGTATTTTTAGGGTTCACAGTTTAGGGTTTATTGGGGCTGAGGGTATATGGTTTTGTGGGCTTAGTGTTCCAGGTTATTAGGGGCAGAAGGTTTTGGTTTATTTTGTGATAAGGGTTTAGGGTTTTTAGGGATGAGGGTTTTGGGTGTTCGGGGGCTGATGGTTGTAGGTTTTTTAGTCTAACACATTGGCTGTTTTTAGAGCTGACGGATTAGGGGGTTTTGGGTGATGAGGGTGGGTTTTATTTGGAGATAAGGGTTTAGTGTTTTTTGTGTATAAGGATTTAGGTTTTTTTAGGGATGAGGCTTTAATTATTTTTTTGGGTTGAGGGTTGATGGTTTTTTTATAAGGGTTTTGGATTGGGGGGTTAGGGTTAATGGTTTTCAGTGGTTGAGGGTTTAGGGTTTTAGGGGTTTTATGCTATTTTGTGGTTGATGGTTTACAGTTTTCTAGAACTGAGGTTTTAGTTTTTTCTTAGGATGATGTTTCAGGGTGTTCTAGGATCGAGGGTTTTTGGTATCTGTGGAAAGGGATTTGGGGTTTTATAGGGCTGATTTTTGGGATTTTATAAGGATACATGTTTAGAGTTTTCTAGGGATAACATTTCAATGTTTTCTGGGGATGATAGTTTAGTATTTTATGGGGTTATGGGGCTGGGGGTAGGATTTTCTAGTGATGAGGGCTTAAGGTTTTTTGGGGATGTGGATTTTGGGTCTTATAGGATGTGGGTTTAAAGTTTGTTCAGGCTAATGGTATCGGTTTTCCTAGGGATAGGGTTTTTTTCTTTTATATGATCAAGTGTTTAGGGTTTTCTAGGGATGATGGTTTAGGGGTTTTGGGGGATTAGGGTTTTGTGTTGTCAGGTGATGAGGGATTATGGTTTTCCATGGGTAAGGATTTGGGTATTTCTCAGAGTTTAGTATTGTTTTGGATGAGGGTTTTGGGTTTTTTGGGGAAGAGGGTTTAGGTGTTTCTGGGGTGAGGGTTTTGTGTTTTGGGGGGCTAATTTTTTTGCGTTTCTGGGGATTAAAATTTATGATTTTCTAGGGATATGGTTTCAGGGTTTTCTAGGTTTAAGGGTTTTGGTGATTTTGGGGATGTGGGGTTAGGGATTTCATAGGAAGACAATTTAAGTTTTTCTAAGGCTGATGATTTAGAATTTTTTAGATATTTGGGTTTATTGTTTTATAGGGTTGAGGGTTTAGTTTTTTCTGGGGATGAGGGTTTATTTTTTTCTTAGGAATATGTTTTAGGGTTTTCTAAGTATGAGCTGGGGCTCAAGGGATTTTTTGGGGCTAAGGTTTTGGGGCTTTTTTGGAGATGAGTGTTTAATGTTTTTTGGGGATGAGGTATTAGGATCATTTGGGGCCAAGGACTTATGGTGTTTTGGAGCTGAGGGTTTAGGGTGTTTTGGGGATGATAGTTTAGGGATTTTGGGGAAGAGGCTTTAAGTTTCTGGGGGTTGTGGTTTATGGGTTTTGGGATGAGGGTCTTGGGTATTTTGGGTATTAGAGATTATGGTTTTTTCAGGATGAGAGTTTAGGGTTTTTTTGGGATGATGTATTGGTGTTTTTTGGGGATGAGGTGTTTAGGGTTTTTTGAGTCTGTGGGTTTCAGGGTTTTATGATTGTGGTTTTAGAGTTTTCTAGGTTGAGTGTTTAGGTATTTTTAGGGCTAACAGTTTAAGATTTTTTGGGACTAAGGGTTTAGGGGTTTTTTGGTATTTGGGTTTTTGATTTTTTATGACTAAGTGTTTGAGATTTTTTTGAGGCTTAGGGTTTAGGGTTTTGGGGGGATGAGGGTTTAGGGATTTTTGGGGCTCAGGATTTAGTGTTTTTTGGGGCTCATGTTTTAGGATTTTTTAAGACTCAAGTTTTTTAGATTTTTGTGGCTAGGTTTTTTGGGTTTTTTCAGGTTTAGGGTTTAGGTTTTTTTGGGGATGTGGGTTTTGTGTTTTGGTGGTATGAGTTTTGATGTTTTATGGGGATTATGGTTTAGGTTTTTTTTGGATATTGAGGGTTTTGGGGTTTGGGGGGTTTAGGGTTTATGATTTTTTTTGTTACTTAGGGTTTAGCATCTTTTCGAGATTAGAATTTATTATTTTTTTGGGGTTAATGGTTTTGGGTTTTTAGGGGATGAGGATTGAGGGATTTTTAGTGATTATGTTTTCGGATTTATGGGGGATTAGGGTTTTTTGTGTTTATGTTTTTTAGGGTTGATGGTTTTTTGGGGATGAGGGTTTAGGTTTTTTGATGTCTGAGTGTTTAGGTGTTTTTGGGGATGAGGGTTTACTATTTTTTCAGAATGGGGGTTTATGGTTTTTTGGGGGCTGAGGGTTTATGTAATTTTGGGGATAGGGGTTTAGTGTTTTGGGTGTCAAAGTGTTTATGGTTTTATGGTAATATGGGATAATGATTATTTAAGGCCCTGGTTTTAGGGTTTTTAGGAAGAGAGTTTAACATTTTTTTGGGACATGGGGTTTAGGGTTTTTTAGTGCTGGGTGTTTTAGGTTTTAAGGGGATGAGGGTTTATGGTTTTTTGGGGATGATGGTTTAGAGGTATTTTGGGTCTTAGAATTTTGTGTTTTTAATGTTTGAGGGTTTAGGATTTTTTGTTCCTAAAGGTTTTGGGTTTTCTATGGTTTAGGGTTTAAGGATTTATTTGGGGATGAGGGCTTAAGGTTTTTTGGGGATGAGGGTTTTGGGGTTTTTGGAGATGAGGGGTTAGTGATTATTAGGGATGGGGGTTTTTGGTTTTCATGGGCTTATGGTTTTGGGTTTTTTGAATCTACAGGTTTAGGGTTTTTTGGGGATGATGGTTTGGGGTTATTTAGGGATGGGGGTTTAGTGTTTTTTAGGGCTGAGAGTTTATAATTTTTTTGGGATTGAGGTTTATGATTTTTTGTGGCTATGAACCCTCATCACCCAAAAACCCCGAACCCTTGGTCCCAAAAAACCATGATCCATCATGAATTTTTGGGGATGATGATTTAGGATTTTTGGGGGATTACGGTACATGGTTTTTGGGGTTAAGGATTCATGGATTTTTATGGTAGAGTGTTAAGGGTTTCATAGTGCTGATGGTTCAAGGTTTCTTAGGGTCAAGGGTTTGGGGTTTATTGTGGATGAGGGTTTAGTTTTCTATGGTGTGAGGATTTATGGTTTCTTGGGGATGAGGGTTCATGGATTCTTTGGGATTAGGGTCCTGTGTTTCATGGTGGTTGGGATTCTAAGTTTTTTGGGGCTGTGGATTTAGGGTTTCTTGGGGTTGTGGGTTCATGATTTCTTGGGGCCAAGGGATCAGTGTATCTTGGTCTTAGCATATAGGGTTTTTTATGGATGAGAAATTATGGTTCCTTATGGGTGAGACTTGTGGGTTTCTTGGGGATCTTGGTTTAGGTTTTCTATGGATGAGGTTACAAGGGATATAATGAATGATGGATCAGGATTTTTTCAGACTGGGGGTTCATAGAATTTTTAGGCAAAGGGTCCATGTTATTTTAGTGCAGAGTATTTAGGGTTTTTTATTATATAGAGTTTAGGGTTTTTTTGGGGATAAGGGTTTAGTGTATATTGGGGATTAGTGTTCAGGTTTTCATAGGGATGAGGGTTCAATGTTTCATGGAGACTAGGGTTCATATTTTCTTTTGGTTGAGGGTTAAGGTTTTCTTGGGTCTGAGTGTTTATGGTTTCTTGTGTCTGATGGATTGGTGTTTCCTAGGGATACGATTTTTGGATTTCGTGGGGAAAATCATTTAGACTTTCTTAAGGATTAGGGTTTAGGGTATCTTCGTTCTGAGGGTTTTGTGTTTCCTAGGGATATGGGTTTAGTGTTTCTAAGGGATGAGGTTTTAGGGTTTATTGGTTATGAGGGTTTAGGGTTTGTTAGGGATGAGGTTTTAAGGTTTCTTGGTGATAAGGTTTTGAGTTTTCTTTGGGAATAGTGTTTAGGGATTCATGGGACTTAGGGATTAGTGTTTCCTAGGGATAAGATTATAGGGTTTCTTGGGGATGGTGGTTTAGGGTTTCTTGGGGCTGTGTGTTTAGGGATGACTTTTTCTAAGGGTTTAGTGTTTCATAGGGATAAGGGTTTAGGGTTTCTTGGTGTTGAGGTTTTAGGGTTTTTTTGTATGGGAGTTTAGGGTTTTTTTAGGATAAGGGTTTATGCATTTTTTTAGATAAGGGTTTAGGGTTTTTTTGTCCTAAGGTTTTAGGGGTATTGGGACTGGGGGTTTTTGTTTTTTGGGGTTGTAGGTTTAGGGTTTTTTGGTCATGAGGGTTCACCAGTTTTTTGGGGATAAAGCTTTAGGTGTTTTTTGGTCCGAGTGCTTTCATTTTTTTGTGGATGAAGATTTAGGGTTTTTTGGGGGTGATGGTTTAGGGTTTTCTTGGGGTTTGGTATTTAGGATATTTACAAATGATGATTTTGGGTTTTTTGGGGCTGAGTGTTTATGGTTTTTGGGGATATGGTTTTAGGGTTTTATTGGGATGAGGGTTAAGGGTTTTTGGGATATGAGGGTTTAGGGGTTTCGGGGAGGAGGATTAGGTTTTTTTTGGTGAAGTTAGTTTAGGGTTTTATAGGCTAAGGTTTTATGGATTTTTTGGAGCTATGTTTCTTGGGGTTTGTGTGTGAGGTTTTATAGTGTTTAGGGTTGAAGGATTAGAGTTTTTATGTGTGCGGCTTTAAGGTTTTTTGGCTATGAATTTATGTTTTTAGTGGGGGGTGAGGGATTATGTATTTTAGAGGATGATGGTTTAAATGTTTTTGGACTGTAGGATTAGGGGGTTTTGGATGCTAGGATTTAGGGTTTTATGTGGATGAGATTTTAGTGTTTTGGGGTTTGAGGTTTTAGGTTTTTTGGAGATGAAGATATAGGGTTTTCTGGTGTTAGGGTTTAGAATTTTTTGTGGTTGAGGGTTTAGGTATTTCTTGGGATGGGGGTTTAGGGTTTGTTTGGGAAGAGGGTTTAGTGTTTTGTGGGGATGAGAGTTTATGGATTTTTTTTATGAGGGTTTAGGGGATTTTTGGCTGAGGATTTAGGGTTTTAGTGGATGATAGATTGGAGTTTTGTGAGTCTGTAGGTTTATAGATTTTTTTAGGATGATGTTATAAGAATTTTTTGTTAGAGGGATTAGGGTTTTTTAGGGAAGAGGTTTTATTGTTTTTTGGTTCTCTAGGATTAGTTTTTTGGGGGCTTATTGTTTAGTGTTTTTTGTGGCTATGGGTTTAGGGTTTTTGGGCCTAAAGGATTATGGTTTTGTGGGGTTTGGGGATTATGGTTTTCTTGTGGTGTGGGTTTAGTGGTTTTGGGGATGAGGATTCTGAATTATCAGGGATGAGGGTTTTAGGTTTATAGTGATAAAGGTTTAGTATTTTCATGGGCTAAGGGTTTCATATTTTCTAGGGTAAAAGTTTTTGGGTTAGCAAGGGATAATGGTTTACAATTTTTGTGGGATCAGGTTTTATGGATTTCTAGGGTTGATGGTTTAGGGTTTTCTTGGGATAAGGGTTTAGGGTTTTCTTAGAAATAGGGTTTAGGGTTTTATGGCAATGTCAGATCATTGTTTTATGGGTTTGTGTGTTTATGTTTTTCTAGGGAATAGGTTTAATTTCATCTAGGGTCAAGGGTTTAGGGTTTTCTAGGGATTAATTTTAAGGTTTTTCTAGGGATGATGTTTAGGGTTTTCTAGGGATAATTGTTTAGGGTTTTTTGAGGATGAGGGTTTAGGTTTTCTGGGGGATAAGGGTTTAGAGTTTTCTAGGGATGAGTGTTTAGGGTTTCTTAAGGAAAATTTATTATTGTTTTATAGGGTATATATTTCAGGGTCTTCTAGTGTTGAGGGTTTAGGGTTTGCTGGGAAATAGGGTTAAGGATTTTCTATGGTTGAGGGTTTAATGTTTTTTAGGGCTATGGATTTAGAATTTTCTAGGGATTAAGATTTTGTTTTTTCTATGGATGATGGTTTAAAGTTTTCTAGGGATGATGGATTAGGGTTTTCTTGGGATGAATAGATGGGGTTTTCTAGGGCTGAGTGTTTACATGTTTCTGGGGTAGAGTGTTTAGGTTTTCTAGTCCGAGGGTTTAGGGTTTTTTAGTAATGAGGGTTTAGTGTTTTTTGGGGAAGAGGGTTTAGGTTTTTCTAAGAATTAGGGTTTTGGGATTTCTAGGCTTGTAGATTTAGGGTTTTCTAGGGAAGATGGTTTATGGTTTTCTAGGAATTAGGGTTTAGGGTTTTTGTTGGATGAGGGTTGAGGGTTTTCTAGGGCTGAGGGTTTAGGGATTTCTGGGGATTTGGTGTTATGTTCTTTTGGTCTAAGGGTTTAGTGTTTTCCAAGGAAGAGTTTTTTTTGGATTATCTTGGGATACGGATTGAGGGATTTCTAGGTATGAGGGTTTGTGGTTTTCTAGGATTGAGGGTTTATGTTTTTTTAGGATGAATTTTTGGGGTTTTCTTGTTCTTAGGGTATAGGTTTTTATTGGTTTGGGGTTTTAGGGTTCTCTAAGGCTCAAAGATTAAGGTTTTCTAGGGATGATGGTATAGGATTTTCTAGGGATGAGGGTTTACAGTTTTCTAGGGATGAGGGTTTATGGATAAGGGGTCAGGGTACTTCTAGTTTAGTGTTTTTTGGGGATTCGGGTTTGTAGTTGGGTTTTTATTGTGGCAGAGTGTTTTTTGGTTTCTTGGGGTTGTGGGATTAGGGTATTTTGGGGGATAGGGTTTTCATTTTTTTTGGAGTAATGGGTTTAGGGTTTTTTGGGATTATGTTTTACAATTTTTTTAGAAAAGGGATTCGTGTTTTTTTGGGCAAAGTGTTAAGGTTTTTTGGGGATGAGGGTTTGGGTATTTTTTGTGGTAAGGGACTAGGAGTTTTCGGACCGAGGGTTTAGGGTTATTTTGAGATGGGAGGTTTTGTTTTTTTTGTGGGATGAGGATTTAGGATTTTTGTGGATTAGTTTTTAGGGTTTTTTGGGGATGAGAGTTTATGGTTTTTTAATGATGGTGGTTTATTTTTTTTGGAATAGGTTTTAGGGTTTTTTTGTGGGATGATGGTTTAGGGTTTGGGGGGGGGTCAAGATTTTAGGGTTTTGTTGGTGCTAAGTGTTTAAACAATTGTGGGGTGGGGGATTTGTGGTTTTTTTGGACTAATTGTTTGTGGTTTTTCTGGATAAGGGTTTAGGTATTTTTTGGGGCTGTGGGTTTACGAATTTCTGGGGATGAGGGTTTAGGGGTCTTTGGGGTTGAGGTTTTAGGCTGTATGGGGCATAGGGTGTTGGGTTTTTGGGGGATGATGGGGTAATTATTTTTGGGATAAGTGATTTTTTTTGGAATAGGGCTTAGTTTTTTTTGGTCTGAGGGTTTTGGGTTTTTTGTGGTTGGGGGTTTTTTGTTTTTTGGCCGATGGTTTAGTGTTTTATTATTTTTTTGGGATTAGTGTTTTCTGGGGATGGGGGTTTAGGTTTTTGTGGGGTATAAGGTATCATGTATTTTGGTGTTGAGGGTTTTTTAGTTTTTAAGACGAATTTTTAGGGTTTTTTTTATGGATGTGGAATCAAGGTTTTTGGGGATGAGGTTTTAATTTTTTTTAAGGTAAGGGTTTAATGTTATTTTTGAATGAGAGTTTAGGGATTTGGGGGGCTGAGGGTTTTGGGGATTTGGGGTATGAGGTTTTAGGATTTTTTTGTGGAAGAAGGATTTGGGCTTTATGGGGTTGATGGTTTAGGTTTTTTGGGGGATGAGGGGTTAGGGGTTTTGGGATGAGGTTTTAGGATTTTTTGGGGCTAAAGGATTAGGGTTTTCTGGTTTTTTTGGTTTAGGGTTTTCTATGGCTAGGGGTTTAGGTTTTTTAGGGACTGAGTGTATTGGATTTTATGGGGATGAGAATTTAGGGTTTTATGGGGATGAAGGTTTAGTTTTTTCTAGGGCATAGGGTTCATGGTTTTGTGGGGATTAGTGTTTAGGGTTTTTTGGGACAAGGGTTAGGTTTTTTTGGGGGGATGAGGGTTTTGGGTTTATGGAGATGAGGTTTTAGGGTTTTTTAGGGCTGAGGGTTTAGGGTTTTTTTGTGGATAAGGGTTTATGGTTTTCTATATATCAAGGTTTAGGGTCTTCTAGGACCTATGGTTTAGGGTTTTCTGGGGATGAGGGTTTACATATTTTTGAAGATAAGTGATTAGGGTTTTCTCTGTATAGGGGTTTATGGTTTTCCATGGATGGGGTCAAAGGGTTTTCTTAGGATGAGGGATTACGGTTTTCTAGTGCTGAAGGTTTAAGGTTTCTTATGGTTGAGGGTTTAGGGATTATATAGAGATAATGTGTTAGGGTTTTATGGGTCGGAGTGTTTTGGTACTTCTGGGGTGGAGGGTTTAGAATTTTCCAAGGATAAGGGTATATAATTTTCTGGGGATGAGCGTTTAGGGTTTTCTATGGTAGTGGGTGAAGGGTTTTCTTGGGATGAGGGTTTAGGGTTTTCTGATGATGGATTTTTTTTGATTTATGGGTTTGTGTTTGGGGTTTTCTTGTGTTAGGGTTTAGGGTTTTCTAGAGTTGAGTTTTTAGTGTTTTTCGGGTAGTGGGTTTTGTGTTTTTTTGGGCTAAGGGTTTAGGGTTTTGGGGCTGAGGGTTCAGAGATTTTTGGGGATGAGGGTTTAGTGTTTTTTTAGGGTCGAGTGTTTAGGGGATGAGGGTTTAGGTTTTTCTATGGATTATTATTTAGGGTCTTTTTTGGATGTTGGTTAAGGGTTTTCTTATGCTAAAGGTTTGGGGTTGTTTAGGGATAATATTTTAGGATTTTCTAGGGATGTGCATTTTGGATTTTATGTGGATGAAGATGTCGTGTATTTTGGGGAAGAGGGAATAGGTTTTTTTAGGGCTATGTGTTTTGGTTTTTTGGGGATGATGGTTCAGTATTGTTTGGGGTATAAGGTTTTGTTGTTTTCTAGGGATGAGGGTTTAAGATTTTCTAGGATGAGGATTCAAGTAATCTTAGGATTATGGTTTATGATTTTATGGGGTTAGGGTTCAGGTTTTTCTATATTTTGGGTTGAGGGTTTTATAGGGCCGATATTTTATGTTTTCCATGTGTTATGGGAAGGAGGTATTAGTGTTTTCAAGGGATGAAGGTTTACAATTTTCTAAGGATAATGGTTTAGTGTTTTTCTATAGATGAGGTTTTAGGGTTTTATGGGGCTGAGGGTTTAGGGTTTAATGGGGACGTGTGTTTAGGTTTATCTAGGGCTGAGGGATTAGGTTTTTTTGGGATGAGGGTTTAGGGTTTTCTAGGGATGTGGGTATAGATTTTCTTGGACTTCAGTTTTTTGGGTTTTCAGGGGCTGAGGGTTTTGTGTTTTCTAGGGATAAGGGTTTAGAGATCTCTGCAGATGTGGTTTTAAGGATTTATAGGGCCAAGGGCATAGATATTTATAGGGATGAGTGGTTAGTGTTTTCTATAGTGAATGGTTTACAGTTTTCTAGGGTTGAGGTTTTAGGATATTTTGAGGCTAATGGTTTAGAATATTTTTGGAATGAGGGTTTAGGGTTTTATAGGGATAAGGGTTTAGTGTTTTTTGGGAAAAAGGTTTTAGGGATTTCATGTGATGAGGGTTTAATGTTTTCTGGGGATGCGGTTTTAGGGTTTTATGGAGTTGAGGGATTTGGTATTTCTTGGTCTTAGGATTACAGTTTTTCTAGGACTGAGAATTTATTGTTCTCTTGGGAAGACGGTTTAGGGTTTTCTTGGCCTGAAGGATGGTTTATGGTTTTTTGGGGCTGGGGGCCCATGGTTTTTTAAGGTTATGGTTTGAGGGGTTTTAGGGTTTAGTGTTTTTTGGGGATGTGGATTTAGGGTTTTTTGGGAAGAGGATTTAGTGTTTTTTGGGGATGAGGGTTTATGGAATTTTGGAGTTGGGGATTTAGTATTTTTGGGGATAGGGGTCTTGGGATTCTGTGGATGAGGGTTGAAGTTTTTTTTGGGGTGGGGGTTTATTGTATTTTGGGGATTAGGGTTTATAGATTTTAGGGCCGATGGATAAGGGTATTTTGAGGCTTCTGGTTTAGGGTTTTTTGGGATGAGGTTTTAGGTTTTTTGGGGGATTAAGGTTTAGGGGTTTTTGTGTTGACGGTTTTTGGGGTTGAGGGATTAGGATTTTTTGGGGATAAGGGTTTAGGAATGTTTAGGGCAGTGGGTTCAGGGGTTTGGGGATAAGGGTTTAGTTTATTTTTTGGGGTTGAGTGATTATGAATTTTATGGGTTTAGGATTTATGTTTTTTTTCGGGAAAGAGGGTTTAGTGTTTTTTTGGGGGGAGGGTTTAGGGTTTTTTAGGGATAAGGGTCTATGGTTTTTTGGGATTAGGGCTTAGGTTGATTTGGGGTTGAGGGATTAGGATTTTTGGGGGATGTGGGTTTAGGGTTTTTTTGGGATGAGGGTTTAGGAAATGATGGGGATGATGGTGTAGGGGTTTTTTGGACTATGGAATTTGGGTTTTTTGGGGCTGTGGGTTGATTGTTTTTCAAGGTTGAGGGTTGCAGGTTTTTGGGTGGTACAGAGTTGAGGTTTTTTTTGGGGATAATGGTTGAGGGTTTTGGGGTACGAGGATAGAAGTTTTTTCTGGTTTGATTTTTTTGGGTTTTTTTGGGATGAGGGTTTAGTGTTTTTTTGGGATATGGGATCCCAGTTTTTGGGGATAAGGATTTAGGGTTTCATAGTGATGATGGATCATGATTTTTTTAGGATGATTTTTTACGGTTTTTATGTTGAGGGAAAAATGGTTTTTTGGGGATGAGTTTTTTAGGGTTTTGTTGAGATGGGGTTTAGTTATTTTTTATTCTAAGGCTATAGGGTTTTTTAGATGGGGTTTTGGGTTTATTTTAGGCTGAGGGTTTTGGTTTGTTTTGGCAGAGTGTTCTGGTTTTTTTAGGTTGCATGTTTAGGGTTTTTTAGGGATAATGGTACAGTGATTTCTTTGGACTAAAGTTTCTAAGTTTCTTTGGTCTGAGGGTTCAAGGATATTTATGGATGATGGTTTGGGTTTTTTTGGACTATGGGTTCATAGTTCTGGGGGGGCTAAGTGTTCAGTTTTAATAGGGAATGAGGGTTCAGGGTTTCATCGTGAGGATGTATCAGGGTTTGTTAGTGTTGAGGGTGCATGGTTTCTTGGGGATGAGGGGTCATGGTTTATTAGGGATGATGGTTCAAGTTTTCATGGGTATGATGGTTTAAGGTTTCTTGGGGATGACGGTTCAAGGATTCTTGGGGATGAGAGTTCAGGGTTTTATTGGGTTGAGGGTTAATGGTGACTTGGAATTAATTTCTAGGGTTTCATGGGGTTGAGGGATTACAGTTTCATTGGGATAAGGGTTCAGGGTTTCTCTAGGATGATGATTATAGGTTTTTTGGGGATGAGGGTTTAGTGTTTGATATGGATGAGGGTTCTGGGATTCTTGCAGAAGAGGGTTATGAGTTTTTGGGTGCTATGTTTTTATAGTTTCTTGGGGATAAGGGTTTAGGGTTTCTTGGGGATTAAAGTTTAGTGATTCATGGGGATGAGGTTTTTGAGTTTTTTTTGGATTATTGTTTAGGGTTTCATGGGGTTGAGGGTAAAGTTTTTCTTGGGTCTGAGGGTTAAGGGTTTCTTGGGGATTAGGGTTTAGGATTTCTTGTGGCCAAGGGTTCATTGTTTTTTTTGGATTAGGTTTCTGCCTTTGTTGGGATAAGGGTTCAGATTTTTTTGGGGATGAGTGTTTAGGTTTTCTGGGTGCTACGTGGTTAGTGTTTTTTTGGGGATGATGGTTTTATGTTTCTTGTATGTAAGGGTCTCGGGATTATTAAAGCTACGGATTTATGGTTTCATGAGGCTTTTGGTTCACAGTTTCTGAGGGCTAAGGGTTCTGGATTTCATGGTAATAGGGGTTCAGAGTTACTTGAGGCTTAGGTTTTAGGGATTCTTGGGGATGGGGGTTTTGGGTTTCTTAGGGATAAGGGTCCATGGTTTCTTAGTGGGGTTTTGGTTTTAATAGGGGTGCGGGTTTAGGGTTTCATGGGGATGAGGGTTTAGGGTTTCTTTAGGATGAGGGTTACGGGTTTCTTTGGTTTGAGGGTTCATGTTTTCTTAGTGATTGGGGTTTAGGGTTTCATGGGGTAAGGTTTCAAGGTTTCTTGGGGCTAAGGGTTCATCATTTCTTGGGGCTAATGGTTTAGGATTTAGGGTTTCTTGGGGCTGATAGTTTAAGGTTTCTTGGGGATGAGGGTATAGTTTTTCTTAGGGTTATTTGGTCATGGTATCTTAGGGATAAGGGTTTACGGCTTCTTGGGGATAATGGATCAAGGGTTCTTGGGGCTCAGGTTTTAATGTTTCAAGGGGTGTGGATTCCATGATTCTTGGGGCTAAGGGTTCAGCGTTTCTTGGGTCATAGGGTTTACAACTTATTAGGGGAAGGGTTTATGTTTTTTTAGTTTCTATGTTTTAGGGTTTCTTGTGGGTAATGATTTATGATTTCATGGGGCTAAGAGTTTAGTGTTTCCCAGGGATGGGGTCTAGGGTTTCTTGTGGACGATGGTTAATGGTTTCTAGGAGAGGTTTTTTTGGGATAATTTGGGGCTGATCATATAGTGTTCCATTAAGATGAGGGTTTATGGTAACTTGGGGATTATGGTTTAATGTTTATTGGGGGTATGGGTTTAGGGATTCTTATGGCTAAGGGTTTGGGGTTTCTTGGGGATGAGGGTTTATTTTTTCTTGGGGATGAGGGTTTAGGATTTCTTAGGGCTGAGGGTTTAGGGTTTCTTAGGGATGAGGGTTTAGGGATTCTAGGGTCTTTGGGTTTAGTGTTTCTTGGGGCTGAGGGGTTATGTTTTTCTGGGGGTGAGGATTTAGGGATTCATGAGGATTAGGGTTTAGGGATTCATGGGGCTGACGTTTTTAAGTTTATTTGGGAGGAAGGTTTATGGTATCATGGGGCTAATGATTTAGGATTTCTTGGGGAAATGCATTCAGTGGTTTGTGGGGAAGAGAATTCAGGATTTATTATGTTTGAGGGTCTAGGGATTCTTGGGGATGAGGGTTAATGGTTTCTTGGGGAATACTTTTCAAGGATTCTCTACGATGAGGGTTTCAGGTTTCTTAAGGATTTGGGTTTAAGTTTTCTTCAAGGTAAGGGTTTAGGGTTTCTTAGGGTATATGTTTCAGGGTTTTTTGAGGCTAAGGTTTTAGGTTTTCTTGGGGATGAGTGTTCAGGGTTATTTGGGGATGAGTGTTTAGGGTTTATTGGGAAGAAGATTTAGGGGGTTTTGGAGTGTTGAGGATTTTCTAGTTATGGGGGTGGAGTGATTTTTGGCGCTAAGGTTTGTGGGTTTTTAGAGCAGGAGGCTTGATGTTTTTTTTGTGTTTGAGGGTTGAGGATTTTTCGGGGATGTGGGTTGATAATTTTTTATGGATGCGGGTTCATGGTATTTTTGGAAAAAGGGTTCATGGTTTTTGGTGGATGAGGGTTCATGGTTTTTTGGGGATAAGGTTTCTGGGTTTTCTCAGGATGAGGTTATGGCTTTTTTTGAGGTTGAGGGTTCATGGGTTTTGGGGGTTGATGGTTCAGGATTTTTTTGTGGATGAGGGTTTAGAGTTTTTGGGCTGAGGGTTTGGGGTTATTTTGGGATAAGGATTTTAGGTTTATTAGGGTTGAGTGTCTAATGGTTTGTTGGGATCAGGTTTGAGGGTTTTTGGGGGCTAAGGGTCCTTGGTTTTTTGGAGATGTGGGTTTAGGGGTTTTTTGGGTCTGAGGGTTCAAGGATTTTTTGGGGCAAAGGGTTTTGGTTTTATGGGGCTATTAGTTCAGATTTTTTTGTAGCTCTGGGTTTAGGGTCTGTGGGGATTAGGTTTCAGTTTTTTCTTGGTTTGAGGGTTCAGGGTTTTTTGGGGATGAGAGTTCAGGGTTTCATGGGGACAAGGGGCCGGGGTTTCATAGGGATGAGTGTCCAAAGATTCTTAGGGATAACAGTTTAAGGTTTATTTGGTCTGAGGGTTCAGGTTTTCTTAGTGCTGAGGGTTTAGGGTTTTATGGGGCTCAGGGTTTATGGATTCATTGGATGAGTCTTTAGGGTTTCTTGGGGAAAAGGGTTTAGGGTTTCTTAGGGATAAGGGTTCAAGGTTTCTTGGGTATGAGGATAACTGGTTTCTTAGGGATGATGATTTAGGGTTTCTTGTGGCTAAGGGATTAGGGTTTCTTACGGCTGAGGGTTATGGTTTTTTGGGGACTTATGTTTTGGGGTTTTTTATGGCTTACGGTTTATGGTTTCTTGCGTTTAGGGTTCAGGGATTTATGGGGATGAGGGTTTAGGGTTTCTTGGGGCTAATAGTTCATGGTTTCTTGGGGGTGATGGTAAAGTGTTTCTAGGGGAAGAGGGTTTAGGGTTTCTTGGGGCTATGGGTTGAGGATTTTTTTGGGTTTGAGGGTTCATGAATTTTTGGGATTGAGGTTTTATAATTTTTTGGAATAGGATTTAAAGTTAATTAGGGATGCAGGTTTATGTTTTTTTGGGTTATGTAATCATGTTTATTTAGGGATGAGGATTTACAGTTCTTGTTTCTTAGGGATAAGGATTTCGGGTTTCTATGGGCTTAGGTTTTGTAGTTTGTTGGCGATTAGGGTTATGGGTTTCTTGGTTCTTGGTTCATGGGGTTTACTGTTACTTGGGTCTTGGGGTTCAAGGATTCTTGGGGATTGCAGTTTTATGTTTCTTGGGGATGAAGGTTCATTGTTTCATGGGGATAAGGGTTTAGGGCTTCTTGGGGTTGGGGTTTTAGTTTTTCCGGGGGATGAGGTTTCAGAGTTTCTTGGTGTTGAGGGTTCATGGTTTCATATGGATATATGTTTAGGGATTCATTGGGTTGAGGGTTCAGGGTTTTTAGGGATATGTTTTTAGGGATTCTTGGGGTTTTTGATTCAAGGTTTCATAGGGATGAGGGTTTAGGGTTTATGGGGGATGAGTGTTTAGGGTTTCATGGGGATGAGTGTTTAGGGTTCCATGGGGCTGAGTGTTTACGGTTTCTTACAGCCGGGGTTCTCAATTTCATGGGGCTGGTAGATCACATTTCAATGGGGATGAGTGTTCATGGTTTCTTTGTGAAGAGGGTCCATAGTTTCTTGGCCTGGGGGTTCAAGGATTCATAGGGATGAAGGTTCAGTGTTTCATGGGGATGATGGTTCATTGTTTCTTAGGGGTAAGTTTTCATGTTTTCCTAGGGTGGATGGAATAGTGTTTCTTGGGGTGAGGGTTTAGGGTTTTTTTGTGCCAAAATTTAGGGTTTTGGGGACTGAGGTTTTACAAAATAATAGGGATAAAAGATTAGTGTTTTGTTGTGCTGAGGGTCTAGGGTTTCTTTGATATGATGGTCTTGGGTCTCTTGGGGATGTTGGTTTATGGTTCCTTATGTATAAGGTTTTAGGGTTTCATGGCACTGAGTGTTTAGCATTACTTGTAGTTATGGTTTAGGGTTTCATGGGGATGAAGGTTTCAGGTTTCCTATGGATAAGGATTTAGGGTTTATTGGGGTTGATGTTTTATTGTTTCTCAAGGCTGAGGGTTTGAGGTTTCTTGGGGGTCGGGGTTTAGGATTTCTTGGGGTAGAGGGTTTAGGTATGAGGGTTTAGGGTTTTGTGGGGCTGAGGGAATAGATTTTCTTAAGGGTGGAGATTTAGTGTTTCTAGGGGATGAGGGTTTAATGTTTCTTGGAAGTAGGGGTTTTGGGTATCAATACATGTGGGTTTAGGGTTTCTTGGGGATGAGGGTTTAGGGTTTCTTAGGGTTGAGCATTCATGGTTTCATGGGGCTGAGGATTTAGGTTTCCACTGAGATGAGGGTTCTGGGTTTCTTGGGGATTAGGGTAAATGGTTTCTTGGGGTTGAGTGTTCTGTGTTTCATGGGGTTGAGGGTTCTGGGTTTTTTGGTGTTGAGGGTTTATGTTTTCGTTGGGATGAGGTTTTTTAGTTTCTTAGGGATAAGGGTTCAAGGTTTTTTGGGGATGCAGATTTAGGGTTTCTTGGGGATGAGTGTCCGGTTATTGTTGGGATCAGTGGTTCAGGATTTCCTAAGGATGAGGTTTTAGTGTTTCTTAGGGGTGATGGTTTCCTTGTAATGAGGGTTTAGGGTTTCTTAGGGATTAGGGTTCTGGGTTTCCCAGGGAAGAGGGTTCAGGGTTTCACGCGGATGATGGTTTATGGTTTCTTTGGGATGAGGGATCAGTGTTACTTGGGTAGAGGGTTTAGGGTTTATTGGGGATAAGGGTTTCGGGTTTCTTGGGGATGAGGGTTCAAGGTTTCTTGGGGATAAGGGTTTATTATTTCCTGGTTCTGAGGTTTTAGGTATTCTTTTGGTTGAGGGTTTATGGTTTCTTTGGGTTTAGAGTTCACAGTTTATTGGGGATGATGGTTAATAATTTCTTTGTCTAAGTGTTCAGGGTTTGTTTGGGCAGGGTGTTGATTGTTTCTTAGGGCTAAGGGTTGAGGGTTTATTGGGGATGAGAGTTTTGGGTTTCATGGGTATTATGGTTCAGGTTTTATTTTGGTGGAGGGTTTATGGTTTTTTGGGTTGATCGTTTATAGTTCCTTGGGGATTAGGGTTCCAGGTTTCATTCGGGTGAGTTTTAAGGGTTTCATGAGGCTATGGGTTTCAGGTTTATTTGGGAAAAATTTATTTGTTTCATGGGTCTAGGGGTTTAGGGTTTATTAGGGATTAGAGTTTAGGGATTCTTAAAGATGTGGGTTTAGAGTTTCTTGGTACTGAGGTTTTAGGGTTTCTTCAGGCTGAGGGTTTTGGGTTTCATAGGGATCATGGTTTGTGTTTTATTTATGCTAAGAGATCAAGGTTTATTAGGGACTTTGGTTCCATCATTCATGGGGATGAGGAATCAAGGATTCTTGGGGATGAGGGTTCAGGGTTTCTTAGGGTTTAGGCTTCATTATTTCTTGTGGTTGTAGTATAGGTTTTTTTGGGGATGAGGGTTCAAGGTTTCTTAGGACTAAGGGTTTAGGGTATCTTCGGGATTAGGGTTTAGGGTTTATTGAGGATAAAGATATAGGTTTTATATGAGAAGATGGTTTAGGGTATCTTAGGACTGAGGGTTTAGGATTTAATGGTGCAGAGGGTTTAGGGTTTCTTGGGGATGAGGGTTTAGGATATCTTTGAATTGAGGAATTAGGGTTTATGGGTGATGATGGTTTAAGGATTCTTGGTGCTGAGTGTTTATTATTTCTTAGGGACGAGGGTCAAGTGTTTCTAGTGCCTAATGGTTTAGGGTTTTTGAGGATGATGGTTTAGAGTTTCTTGGTGATGATAGGTTTGGATTTCTTAGGGCTGGGTGATTTGGGTTTCTTGGGGATGATTGTTTTGGATTTCCTAGGATAGATGGTTTAGGGTTTTTTGGGGGTGAGGGTATAGTGTTACCTGAGGATGAAGGTTTAGGGTTTCTTGGGGTAAAGGGTTTAGTGTAGGATCGAAATAGAATATGTAGATGCTCAAATAAAAGAGGGGGTGGGTGAATTTTAGGTTTAAAAACTTTCTCTTTTAACCTTAAGGAAATATATGTTTAACAATGTTAAACAAGATGGATTCACAAACCCTCTTTAGTTATTCACTATGAAACAAACATTCTTAGGGTTCAGAAATATGGATCAAGAAAGAAAGTTAAAAAAAAAGTTTACTTTGATAAAGATTCTAACGTAAAGCGTATAAAATCTTATTTATCAGAGTAAGTACAAGTACAAGAAAGTATAAGAAATTCATACTTTATTTCTTTAACAAAATACAGTAGAAAAGAAAATGTATTAAAATTATTTTATCCCAAAGAGTAGGGTATCCTTTCACCCAGGATAAAGGTTCTACCTTTCCACCACCTGGGTAATCTTTTGATATGATGATCAACATGTCTATCTTCCTATTCACGGAAGCCCTCAATTAAAGAGGTAATCAGTACCTATATCTTTCAAATACATGAAATCCCTCGATTCAACAATCAGAAACACCATCATCCAATCCCCAGAATCCCTTGATCATTATCACAACGATTAGATGCACAAAGCAAAAAAAAAAAATCACTTATTGAAATAAACAAACTAGGAACATGTTGTTGACGTCTTGTATCTTCCAGGATTTTTTTCGCAAAGCAAGAGATATGTCACACTATCTCCCTCTAGAACTTATAAGATGAAAAATTTGTACACTCTAGTTAAAATGACCTCATATTTATAGGCCTCGGGTTCCAACAGTCAAATTTCCATTAACGATCATATTTCTCCAGAAAATTCAGAGGGACATGGACACCTGGCATTACAACGGTCAAAACAAACAGAATACAGAACATCATTTTTATTGGTATATAACTAACTCAACAAAATTATTTGGTTAAAAAATAATAAACTCATAAGTAAAATACTATGATTAAGATGAAATATAATGATAAACATGTATATGGTATTGGAGTAAGACATGAGTTCAATGCATTACATGAGTATGATACATAAATAGTCTATGATGTGTATCGAGATTACGATGTATATCATGGCTACAATATATAACACGGTTACGATCCATAACATGGATAACATGCATATCGTGGTTATGATTCATATCATGGTTACAATTCATATTGTGGTTACGATTCATATCGTGGTTACAATTCATATTGTGGTTACGATTCATATCATGGTTACGATATATAACATGATTACGATGTATGATGTATAAAATGGTTATGATGCATGGTTAGGATAAAAAATATGAATACAATACACAGCCTGGTTATGATGCATATGGTTATGAAAACATCACGTGTGGTTACAATTGTAAAACAATTTATTTGGCTTTGATGAGAGACAATATATGTGATTATCATTGAAAACAAACAACATATGATTATGATCAGAAAACAACAACATGTGTGGTTACAATGGAAAATAAAATATGTGTTTATGATTATAAAACAACACTATATTATTATGATAAAAAACAACATATATGATTATGATATATATGATGATCATGAGAATACATCATATATGAAAAAAAAGAAGTAAGTTGTGATTTCCAAAAAAAATATCAATGAGAATTCGAAGCACATTTTGAATCAACAATCTCTCCCTTTTCTAGAATCCACAAAACAAAACAAAACAAAACAAATAATAAATACTTATCTCCCCCTGAGTTTAGAAACTCTTCTGAAATTAATAGTGAATATGACTAATTCCAACATGGGATAAAATATCACTAAGGGTTGTATTCTATTTAATTTTACTTATCATTTCTCTCCCTTAATAAGGTATTCACCGTTTTCCATTTTTATGAAATAAAATTATTATTTTACAAAATATTACCCCCTTTGTGATTTTCAAAAAGAATAAGGGACAACATTCATTTCACGCAATGCATTAGAGAAATAGATTACGAAACAATAGACATTACATGGAATGAATCAAGATTTTATTACAACAAGAGTTCTAAAAATCATTCTTTCACCTTTTGTTTTTTCAAGAGGTTGAACATGGAGAGATTAATCTTCGTGAACTATTTTATATCATCCATCAATTTGTGAAGATATTCTTGCTGAGACTTTAACTTCAGATGCTCTTCCTCAATAATATGTTTTTTTTTGTTTCTAGAGCCTTTGTTCATGAATCTGACTGATTTTCTTCTTATGATTGAGCCTATATTTTTGGGCATTGAAAACATCCACTCTGAGTCTATAGGCCTTCCCTATGAGTACAACTCTATTTGACAGAAAAAAGTTTCATTACCACTACCTTCCAATTTTTCTTTAAGATATTGTTTCCTCTTTCTATTCATATTCATTTCTATTGTAATTTTTTTAATTAAGATACTTTCATTAAATTTTGTATTAAATGATTCTATATGATGTATGGTAGAATAATTTACATTTGTTTTACTTTGATAATTGTTTTAAATTCAAATAAAATAGTTTTAATAGTCCATCGTATCATATCATATCCATCATATCCAGGACTCGTATGGTCATTTGTATTGGTTGCTAATTGTATTAGTTTAAAAGATCTTAAACTATGTTCAATCTTAAGATTTTGAATAAAATGTTTTTAAACCTACTATTCACCCCCACTCTTGTATTGTTTTATATCATATACATTTACATATATATTACAATCCAACATTTAATGTTTCTTATGGTGGAGGGTTTAATGTTTGTTGGGGATGAGGGTTTCAGAGATATTTGGTCTTGGGGTTCAAGGTTCCTTGGGATTGGGGGTTTAGGGTTTCATTGGAAAATGTGTTTAGGGTTTCTTGGGGATGAGGGTTTATGGTTTCATAGGGATGAGGGTATTGGTTTTCCAGGGGCTGAGTGTTTAGGGTTTCATGGGGCTGAGAGTTTACATTTTTTTGGGGATAATGGTTTCGGGTTTTTTAGGGATGAGGGTTTAGGGTTTTTGAGGATGAGGGTTTTGGTTTTTTTAGGATGACGGTTTAGACTTTTTTGGGCTATGTGATTAGGTTTCTTAGTAGATAGGTGTTTAGACTTTTTTCGTGATGAGTTTTTATGTGTTTTCATGCTAAGGGTTTAGGGGTTTTTGGGCAGATGATTAGGGATATTTTGGGGATAATGGTTTCTGGGATTTGGGTATGAGGGTATAAGGATTTTTGGGGATTTGTGTTTACAATATATTACGGATCTAGTTTTAGGGTTTTTTGAGGTTAGGGTTTAGGTTTGTGGGGAAAAGGGTTTAGGGTTTCATGGGGCTGAGGGTTTTGGGTATTTTGGGTCTGGCGGGTTAAGGGATTTTAGCATTGATGGGTTAGGGATTTTGTGGACTGAGGATTTAGGGGTTTTGGGGATGATGGTTTGGGTGTTTTTGTGGGTGATGGTTTAATGTTTTTTATGGATGAGGGATTATGGTTTTTTGGGGATTAGGTTCAAATTTTATTGGGGGATGAGGGATTTGGAATTTTTTGGGCTAGGGGATTAGAGGGTTTGGGGGTTGAGGTTTTAGGATTTTTTTTGGGATAAGGGTTTAGGGTTTCTTGGGGTTGATGGTTTAGCTATTTTTGGCACTGAGGGTTTTGGGTATTTTGGGGATAAAGGATTAGGGTTATTAGGGTTGATGGATTTTGGTTTTTTGGGGATTATGGTTTAGGTTATTTGGGGGGGGGGGGTATTTGGGTATTTGGTGATAAAGGATTTCAATTTTTTTGGGGATGAGTGATTTGGGTTTTATACGACTAAGGGTTTATAATATTTTGGTGATGAGGGTTTATAGTTTTTTTGGTCTATGGGTTTAGGTCTTTTGAGGATGAGTGTTTAGGGTTCTCTGGGGATGAGGGTTATGGGTTTTGGGGGGATAAGTGTTTATAATTTAGTTTGGTTGGGTGTTTATGGTTTTTTGGGAATGTGGGTTTATGTTTTCATGCGGCTAAGGTTTTAGGATTGGGGGGGGGGTTAGGGTTTTTGGGGGTTGAGTTTTTTTTATGGGTTAAGGAGTTATATATTTTTGGGGAAGAGGGTTTCTAGTTTTTTGGGGACAAGGGTTTAGGGGTATTGAGGATGATGGTTTAGGCTTTTGTAGGGAGGATGGTATAGAGTTTTGTGGGGGAAAGGGTTTAGTGTTACTTAGGGTTGTAGGATTAAGATTTTTTGGGCTTGAGGGTTTAGGGTTTTGTAGGTCTGAGAGTTTACAGTATAGTGGGGATGAGGGGATGGTTTTTTTTGAGGATGGGAATTTAGGATTTTTTTTGTGGATGAGGGTTTACGGTTTTTCTAGAGTTGAAGATCTATGATATTATAGGGATGGGGGTTTATAGTTTCCTCGTGCGGAAGTTTTAGGGTTTTAGAGGGAGGAGTGTTTAGAGGATTGTGGGTATAAGGGCTTATGGTTTTCTAGGGATGATGTTTTAGGGTTTTCAAGGGATAATGGTTTAGGGATTTCTATGGATGAGGGTTTATGGTTTTCTATGTTTGAGGGTTTATGTTTTTCTACGGATGATGACTTAGGGTTTTTTTATGAGGGTATAGGGTTTTCTTGGGATGAGGGATTAGAGGTATTTTTGGATGAGGGGTCAGGGATTTATGGGGATGAGGGTTTTGGATTTAAGATTTTCTAGGGCTAAGGTTCTACATTTTTTAGGGATGGGTGTTTAGGGATTTTTGGGGATGCGTGTCTAGGGTCTTCTACGGATGAACATCTAGTGTTTTCTATGGATGAGGGACTGATTTTTTTGGGGGTAGAGGGTTTATGGGTTTTTAGGGATGAGGATTTATTGTTGTATAGGGACGAGGGTTTTGGTTTTTCTTGGGTGATGGTTTTGGATTTTCTGGGTTGGGGTTTTAGGGTTCTATGGGGATGAGGGATTAGGGTTTTTAGGGGCTGAGGGTTTAGGGATATCAGGGATTGGGGGATTATTTTTCTATAGGTTTGTGGGATATGTGTTTTCTAGGCCTGAGGGTTTAGGTTTTTCTGGATAGAGGGTTCATGGTTTTCTTGGGATTAGGGTTCATGTTTTTCTGGTGGTTAGGGTTTAGGGTTTTCTCGGGTTGATGGTTCACTTTTTTCTAGGGATCAAGCTTTATAAGTTTCATGGGGATGAGGGTTTAGGGTTTTTTGGGGCCGTGGTATTAGGTTTTTCTTAGGTTGAGGGTTTAAGTATTTCTAAGGATGGAAGATTTTCTAATTTTGGGCCTGATGGTTTAATGTTTTTCTTAGGATGGGTGTTTAGAGTTCTCTAGGACTAGGGGTTTAGTGTTTTCTAGGGCTAGGGTTTTAGGTTTTTATGGGGATGAAGGTGTGTGTTTATATGTGGATGAGGGTTTAGGGTATTCTAGGGATGAGGGTTTAGGATTTTTTGGGGTTTTTGGGCTTAAGGATTGCTAGGATAAGAGGCTATGTATTGTTAGGGTTGACGGTCTTGGGCTTTCTAGATATGGGTTTCTAGGGTTTTCAAGCACGGAGGGTTTTGGGATTTCTGGGGGTGGGGGTTTAGGGTTATCTAGGGTTTAGGGTTTTCTATGGATCAATATTTATAGTTTTATAGCGGTGAGGGTTTATTGTTTTCAGTGGCTGATGTTTTATGAATATTTGGGACTAAGTGTTTTAGGGTTTTCAAGGGATGAGTGTATAGTGTTTTCTTGGAATTAAGGATTAGGGTTCACTGGGGTTGAGTCTTAATGGTTTTCTGAGGCTGAGGGTTTAGTATTTTCTAGTGTTAAGTGTTTAGGGTTTTCTAGGGCTAAGTGTTTAGGGTTTTCTGGGGATGAGGTTTTAGGGTTTACTATGGATATGGTATTAGGGTTTTCTAGGGCTAGGGGTTTAGGTTTTTCTAGGGATGAGGGTTTATGGTTTACTGGGGCTGATGGTTTATGGTTTTTAGGGGCTGGGGGTTTTGGTATTAGGAGTTTCTAGGGTTAAGGGTTTAGGGTTTTTTGGGTATGTGGGTTTAGAATTTTCTACATATGAGGTTTTGGATTTTTCAAGGGCTATGTTTTTAGGGTTTTCTAGGTCTGAGGGTTTAGGTTTTTTAGGGGAAGAGGATTTGGGGGTTTCTGGTGGTAAGGGTTTAGGGGGTTTTGGGGCTGGGTGTTAAGGGATTTATGTGGTTGAGGTTTTAGTTTTTTGTGTGACTAAGGATTTAGGGTTTTATATTGATGAGGATTTAGGATTTTTTGGGGTTTCGGGTTCTCTAGGGTTGGGGGTTAGGGTTTTTTAGGGAAGAGGGTTTAGGGTTTTCTAGGGCTAAGGATTTAGGAGTTCTTAGGGAATATCGTTTAATGTTTTCAAGGATTGAAGGTTTAGGGTTATTTGGGGATAAGGGTTTAAGGTTTATGGTGTTGAGGTATTGGGGTATTTCTGGAGATGAGGATTTAGGGTTTTTTGGGGATTAGTGTTTATAGTTTTTTTGGGTTGAGGGTTTAGGGTTTCATGGTTCCAACTATTTAGGTTTTATGGGGGCGAGGCTTTACATATTCTTAGGGATGAGGGATTAGTGTTTCTTGGTGCTGAGGTTCTACGATTTCTTGGTGATGATAGTCTAGGGTTTCTTGGGGGTATTGGTTTAGGGTTCCTTGGAGCCTAGGTTTTAAGGTTTCATGGTAATGAGTGTTTAGGGTCACTTTTTGTGATGGTTTAGGGTTTCATTGGGTTGAGGGTTTCAGTTTTCTTGTGCATACGGGTTTAGGGTTTGTTGGTGGGGATGGTTTGTTGTTGCTAGAGGCTGATGGTTTAGGGTTTCCTAGGACTATGAGTTTAGGGTTTCTAGGGGAAGAGGGCTTATGGATTCTTAGGCTTGAGGGTTTTTTTTCCTGGGGATGAGGGATTAGGGTTTCTTGAGGGTTAAGGTTTAGGGTCTCTTAGTGACAAGGGTTTATGTTTTCTTGGGGATGAGGTTTTGGGATTCATTGGTCTGAGTGTTTAGGGTTTCTTGGGGCTGGGGGTTTAGGGTTTCATGGGGTTGAGCATTTAGGGTGTCTTGAGGCTGAGCATTTATAATTTCTTTGGGCTAAGGGTTTAGTGTTTCTTGGGGATAAAGGTAGAGGGTTTATTGGGGCCGATTGTTTGAGGATTATTGGGGTTTAGGTTTCAAGGTTTCTTAGGGTTTAGGGTTCAAGTTTTCTTGGGTATTAGGGTTTAGGGTTTCTTAGGGCTAAGGGATCATGGTTTATTGGGTATGAGGTTTTAGGGTTTGTTGGGGTTGTGGTTTTTTGGTTTTGGGTTTCTTAGGGATGAGGGTTCAGTGATTCTTGGGTTTTAGGGTTTAGTATTTTCTAGGTATATGGCTTTAGTGTTTCATATGAATGATATTTTAGGCTTTGCATGGTTTGAGGGTTTAGGGTTTCTTGGGGAAGAAGGTTCAGGGTTTCCTTGGGATGAGGATTAAGGTTTTCATGGGGTATTGGATTAGGGTTTCGAAGGTATGAGGGATCAGTGTTAGTTTGGGCTGAGGGTTTAGGTTTTCTTAGGGATGAGGGTTTAAGGTTTCTATGGGATGAGGGTTTAGGGTTTCATTGGGCAGATAGTTCAATGTTTCGTCAGGCTAAGGGTTTAGGGTTTCTTGGGGTTGGCGGTTTATTATTTCATTGGTTTGAGTGTTTAGGGTTTATTTTGTATGATGGTTTATGGTTTCTTTGTGCTGAGAGTATTTGGTTTCTTGGGGAAGATGGTTCTGGGTTTCTTATGATGGGTGTTCAGTGTTTACTAGGGTTGATGCTTTGTTGATGATAAGGGTTGATGTTTTTTTTGGGATGATTGTTATGGGTTTATTAAGGATAATGGTTCAGGGTTTTTGGGGTTGAGGGTTAAAGTTTTTTTGGGGTTGAGGGTTTAGAGTTCTTTGAGGATAATGGTTATGGGTTTCTTTGTGCTGAGGTTTTAGGGTTTTCTAGGGCTGAGGGTTTACGATTTATTGGGGAATAAGTTCAATGTTTCACAGGGATGAGGGTTCAAGTTTTATTAGGGATACGGGTTTAGGGATTCTTAGGGATGAGGGTTCAACGTTTCTTGGTGATCAGGGTTTAGGATTTCTTTAGGATGAGGGTTCTGGGATTCATTAGGATCAGGGTTTGTGTTTTCTTTGTGCTGACAGTTCAGGGTTTCTTTGTGTTCTGGTTTTACCATTTCTTGGTGTTGAGGGATTGAAGATTCTTGGAGATGAGTTTTCCAGGTTTCTTGGGGCTTAGGGTTCATTGTTTCTTATGGATGAGCTTTAAGTTTTGTTTGGTATTGAGGGTGTAATGTTTTTAGGGATAAGGGTTTAGGGTTTCTTAGTGATAAGGGTTTAGGGTTTCTTGAGGAAACATATTTAGGGCTTATTAGGGTATAGGATTCAAGGTTTTTTGGGGTTGAGGGTTTAGGATTTAATGGCCAGTGTTTCTTAGGGATGAGGGTTTAAAGTATCTTGGTGAAGAGAAATTAGGGTTTCTAGGAGTTTATTATTTAGAGTTTCGTAGGGATTAGTGTTTAGGGTTTCTTATGGTTGAGGGTCTAGTGTTTCTTATAGATAATGGTTTAGGGTTTTGGGGGAAGATATTTAATGGATTCTTTGTGGGGAGAGATTAGGTTTTCATGTGTTTGAGGTTTATTAGTGCAATGTTTTTATTTGTTTTGGAGATTAGAGTTTAGGGATATTTGGGGGTGATGTTTAGGGGTTTGGGGGCTAATAATTATAGGGATTTTGGGGATAAGAGTTTAAGGTTATTTTGTGTATTTTGGTTTATAGTATATTGGGGCTCCAGAATTATGTTTTTCGGGGTAAGGGTTTATGTTTTGTGGGGAATATTGTTTTGGGTTTTTGGGGCAGAGGTTTTTGGGTTTTTTGGGTCTGACAGGTAAGGTGTTTTTAGGGGTTTTGAGTTTTCTTGAGATGAGGGACTAATGCTTTCTATGGATGAGGGTCTAATGTTTTCTACATATGATGGATTATTATTATTTTTGGGAAAGGGGTTTATGATTTTCTTAGTCTATGGATTTTTGGTTTTCCAGGTATGATGGTTTATGTTTTTATAGGGTGAGGTTTTGAGTATTTTGGGGATGGTGTTTTATGGTTTTCTGGGAATGAGGGTTTAAGATTTTTATTGATTAAGAGTTTGGTGTTTTCAAGTACTGAGGTGTTTTGGGTTTCAAGGGCTGAGGATTTTGGCTTTTGTGGGGCATAGGGTTTAGGGTTTTCTGGGGATTAGGGATCAGTGTTTTCTTTGGCTGAGGTTTCAGGGTTTTCTCAGGTTCAAGGATTAGGGTATTTTGGGGCTAAGGGTTCAAGGTTTTCATGGGATGAGGGTTCAGGGTTTTATGGGGATCAGGGAAGGGTGTTTAGGTTTTTATGGGTTAGTGATTTTGGGTTTTATATGGATAGGGGTGTAGGGTTTTATGGGGACATGTGTGTGGGATTCTTTGGGGATGAGTTTTTAGGTTACTTTGGGGCAGAGAGTTTAGGATTTTATTGGGTTTTGGGTTTATTGTTTTTTGGTATGGTAGATTAGGATTTTCTATGGATGATGGTCTCAGGTTTTATAGTGATTAGGGTATAAGGTTTTCAATCACAGAGGGCTTTTCACAATCTAGGGATGTAGATTTAGGGTATAGGATTTTCTAAGGATGGTGGATAGTAGTTTTATGGGGATGAGGGTTTTGTGTTTTTAGTTACTATAGTTATAGGGGTATATGGGGATGGGGGTGCAGATTTGTCTTGGGATGAGTGTCTAGTGTTTTCTTGGGATGAAGGATCATGGTTTGCTGGGGTTGAGGGTTTATGGTGTTTTGGGCTGAGGGTTTAGGATTTTATAATGCTGATTTTTTAGTGTTTTATAGGGATGATGGTTTTGTATTTTTGGGGATGATGATTTAGGGTCTTTTGGGGATGAGGGTTTAGGGTTTTATGGGGTTTAGGGTTTTTTGTGGCTAACGATTTAGGGTTTTCATGGGCCGAGGGTTTAGGGATTAGGAGTTTCAGGGGAGGATGGATTAGGGTTTTTAGGGTATGAGGGTTTAGTTTTTTCTTTGGATTAAGGTTTAGTATTTTTTGGGGATATTTATTTAGGGTTTTATAGGTCTGATGGTTTTAGTTTTTCAAGGTATGAGGGTTTGGGGTTTTCTTGGGGTTAGGGTTTAGAGTTTTTTGGTGGTAAGTGTTGAGGGTTTTCTTTTGTTGAGGTTTTATGCTATTCTGGTGCTAAGGGTTTTGGGTTTTGTGGTATGTAGGGTTTAGGGTTTTCTTGGGATGATTTTTTAGTGTTTTTCTAGGGATGATGGTTTTGCGTTCTCTATGGTTGGGGATTTTGGGTTTTCTAGGGAAGAGGGTTTAGGGTTTTTTAGGGCTAGTGGTTTATTGTTTTCTAGTGATGAGGGTTTAGGGTTGTCTTGGGCTAAGGGATTTAGTTTTTTAGGGATGAGGGTTTATGGATTTCAAAGGCTGAGGGTTTAGGGTTTTTTGGTGCTAAGCCTTTATTTTTTTGTGGGATTAGGTTTTAGGTTTTTGGGGGATCATGATTTAGGGATTTTTTGGGGATGAGGGTATAGAGTTTTTTTCGGTTGCGGTTTTGGGATTTTTTGGGACTAATAGTTTAAGGTTTTTTGGGACCGAATGTTTAGGGTTTTTTCTGTCTGTGTGTTTAGGGTTTTTTTGGCTTTGGGTTTTGGGATTTTAGGGCAGACCGTTTGTCATTTTTAGGGATGAGTGTTCACGGTTTTTTGGGGCTAAGGGATTAGTATTTTTTGGGGTAGAGTTTTTAGGGTTTTTTGGGGCTGTGTTTTCAGGGTTTTCTATGGCTAGGGGTTCAGGGTTTTTTGGGAAAAAAAGATTAGGGTTTATTGGGGATGTGGGTTTAGGGTTTTGGGGGATGATTGTTTAGGGGTTTTAGGGGTGAGGGTTAAGAGTTTTATTGGTGTTGAGGGTTTAAGGGGTTTGGGGATAAAAATTTTGGGTTTTCTATGGCTAAGGGTTTAGTGTTTTGGGGTTTGAGGTTTTAGTGTTTTTTATCACAGAGGGTTTAGGGATTTTTAGGGATGAGGGTGTTGGGTTTTTTGGAGAATAGGGTTTACGGTTTTTTGGGGCTGAAGTTTTATTGTTTTTATGGATTAGAATTTATTGTGTTTGGGTTTATGGGTTTGGTGTTTTTTTGGGCTTATGGTTTTTGGTTTTTTCTTGGCTGAATGTTTAAGGATTTTTGGGGATGTGGGCCATAGTTTTTTTTTGGGAAGAGATTTTATAGTCTTTTAGGATTTAGGGTTCAGGGATTTTTGGTGCTGTGGTTTTTGAGTTTTTTAGGATGAGTGTTTAGGGTTTTTTAGGGTTGTGGGTTTAAGATTTTTTTGGGGTTGAGGTATTTTAATTTTTTGGGGCTAGGGATTTAGGAGGTTTCGGGTTGAGGGTGTAGGGATTTTTGGGGATGAGTGTTTAGGTTTTTTGGGGGGATTAGGGTTTTGGTTTCATTTGGTCCCGGTGGTTTAGGATTTATTGGGGATGAGTTTCTAGCGTTTTTTGGGGCATATTGTTTAGGGTTTATTAGGGTTTTACATTAAAGGGTTTTAGGTTTGAGGGATCAAGGGTTTTGGGGGTTTAGGGTTTATCTATTTTTAGGGTTGGGTTTACAATGGTTTGGTGCTGAGGGTTTAGGGTTTTCTAGGGCTGATCATATAGGGTATTCAGGGGATGTGGGTTTAGGGATTTCTAGGGATGAGGGTTTAGGGATTTCTGGGACTCAATGTTTATGATTTTTTTAGTGGTGAGGGTTTGGTGTTTTCTTGGGATGGGGGTTTAGGTACTTCTAAGGATGAGGATTTATGGGTTTCATGGGGTGGAGGTTTGGGGTTTTCTAGGGATGAGGGACAGGGTTTTCTATGGATGAAGGTATAGGGTTTTCTGGAGCTGTTGGTTTAGTGGTTTCTAGGATAAGGGATTATGGTTTTCTAAGGATGAGGGTCTAGGGTTTTCTGGGGTTGTGGGTCAAGGATTTTTAGGCATAGTGGGATTAGGGTTTCCTGGGGATGAGGATTTAGGGATTTATAGGGATGAGGGTTTATCATTTTCTTGGGATGATGGTTTGTGATTTTTTGGGTCTAAGGGTTTTTTGTTTTCATTGGCTGAGATTTTAGGGATTTATGGGTTTCATGGTCTAGGATTTTCTGGGATATGGAATTAGTATTTTCTCAGGATAAAGGATTACGGTTTTCTAGGGATGAGGGTTTATTGTTTTCTAGGACTGAGGGTTTTGGATTTTATGGTGCTGATGGTTTACAATTTTTTAGGGCTAAGGGATTAGTGTTTTCTAGGGTTGAGGTTTTATGTTTTTTTGGGGGTTGAGGGTTTAGGGTTTTCTAGGGATAAGAGTTTAGGGTTCTTTGAGTTAGAGGTTTTAGGATTTTCGTAGCCTAAGGGTTTTGGTTTTTCAGGTGATGGGTGTTTAGGGTTATTAGGGGATGACTGTTTATGGTTTTAGGAACATAGGTTTTAGGGTTTTTAAGGTATGAGGGTTTACCATTTTTTGGGGATGATGGTTTACTATCTTCTGGTACTAAGGGTTTAGGGTTTTCTTAGATTGAGGGTTTATGTTTTTTAGTGGTATAGGGTTTGGGGGTTTCCAGGTGTGTTTATTTAGGGTTTTTAGGGGTTATAATTTTGTGTGTTGAGGGTTTGGGGTTTTATGGGGATAATGGTTTAGAATTTTTGTGGTTGAGGGTTTAGGGTTTTCTAGGTGTGAGGTTTTAGTGTTTTCTGGGGATGAGGGTTTAGGGTTTTCTTGGGTTTAGGGTTTATTATTTTTAGGGGATGAGGGTTCGTTGTTTTATGGGGATGAGGGTTTGGGGTTTTCTAGGGTCGAGGGTTTTGGGTTTTGGGGGGATGAAGGTTTAGAGAATTCTGGAGATGAGGGTTTTTAGTTTTTTGGGACTGATCGTTTATGGGACTTTGGGGATGTGGGTTTTTTCGATTAGGGGTTTAGGGTTTTTTTCAGTAGTGGATTTAGGTTTTCTTGGGATTGAGTGCTTAGTGTTTTTTGGTTGAGTGTTAAGGTTTTTTTGGGGTTAAGGATTAAGGTTTTTTTTGGGGTGCGAGTTTTGGGTTTTTCTGATTATGTGGGTTTTGGGTTTTTATGGATATGGGTTTAGGGTTTTGGGGGATGAAAGATGATGGTCTTTTAGGGATGAGGGTTCAACGTTTTTTTTTATAAGTGTTCAGTTTTTTTGGGCTGTTCCTTTAGGGTTTTTGGGGGTTGAGGGTCGGGGTTTTTTGTGACTAAGGGTTCAGTGTTATTTAGGTTTTGAGTATTCTACTAGTCGGGGTTTTTTTGGGGGTTGAGGGTTTATGGGTTTTTAGGGATAATTGTTTCTCATTTTCTGGGGAATAGGATTTAGTGTTTTTTTGGGCAGAGGGTTTAGTGTTTTTTAGGACCTAGGGATTAGGCTTTTTTGGGTAAGGGGGTGTAGGATTTTTTGGGGGAAGAGGTTATAGGGTATTTTTGGGTAGTGGGTTTAGGGTTTTTAGTGTCTATGAATTTATGGTTTTTGTGGCAGAGGGATTAGATTTTTTGGGGGGATAAGGGTTTATGGCATTTTAGGGCTGGTGGTTTAGGGTTTTTTTAGTGTGAGGGTTTATGAGTTTTTAGGGCTATGGGATAATAGTTTTTTTGGATATGGGTTTAGGGTTTTATGGGGATGAGGGTTTATTATTATTTGGTGTTTATTTTTTTGGGGTGATGATTAATGTTTTTTTGGGGGTTTATTTTTTTAGGTTTTTTGAGGATGTGGGCTTAGTTTTTTTGGAGGATGATGGTTTAGGGTGTTTTAAGGATGAGGTTTCAGAGGATTTTGGGGCTATGGTTTAATAGTTTTTGGGGGAAGAACATTTAGGGGGTTCTAGGGTTGATCTTTTTAAGGTCTTTGAGGCTAAGGTATCACACATTTTGGGGGATGAGTGTTTATGGGTTTTGGGGATGATGTTCTGGGTTTTTTGGGGATGCAGGTTTAGAGTATTTTAGGGATGGTGGTTTAGTGTTTTTTTGTAGACGAGGTTTAATTAATTTTTTAGGGCTAAGAGTTTGGGGTTTTTGTTATGAGGGTTTCTTTATTTTTGAGACTGGGTATTTAGATGTTTTACGGATGAGGGTGTAGTGGTTTTGGGGGATGAGGGTATAGTGTTTTTTGGGTTTGAGGGTTTTGGGTATTTTTTGGGCTAAGGGTTTATGGATTTAGGGGGTGAGGGTTTAGGGTTTTTGGGGTTGAAGGTTTTGGGTTTTCTAGGGATGGGGGTTTAGGGTTTTGTGGGGCTAATCATTTACTGTATTTTTTTACTGAGGTTAAGGGATTTTTGGGGAAAACGGTTTACAATTTTTTTGGGTTGAAGGGTTAGATTTTTTTTGGATCATGTATTATGAATTTTTTGGGTTCATTACATTGGGTAATTTGGGTCTAATGGTATATGTTTTTTTAGGATGCGTGTTTAGGTTTTTTGGGGTGGAGTGTTTAGATTTTTTATACATAGAGGGTTTAGGGTTTTTTAGGTTGTGGGTTTATCATTTTTTAGGGATGGGGGTTTAGGGTTTTTTGGGGATGAGGGTTTTTGGTGTTTTTTTGTGGAGGGTTTAGGTTTATTGGGGTTGAGGGATTATGGTTTTTTGGGGATGAGAGTTTAGGGTTTTTTTGGGTTGAGTGATTAGGGTTTTTTGTGGCTAAGGATTTAGGGTTTTTTTGGGTCTATGGGTTTAGGGTTTTTTTGGGCTGAGGGTATATGGTTTTTTGGGGCAGATGGATTAAGGTTTTTGGGGGATGGGTGTTTAGGGTTATTTGGGGCTAAAGGTTGCTAGTTTTTTTTGGGGTTGAGTGTTTAGGGTTTTTTTGGATGAGCATTTAGTGTTTCTGGTAGCCAAAGGTTTAGGGTTTTTTGGGTTTAGGATTTATTTGGGATGAGTGGTTTTGGTTTTTTGGGGTTGAGCGTTTAGGGGTTTTTTGGGATGAGGGTTTAGGATTTTTAAGGGATGAGGGTTTAGGGTTTTTTAGGGTATAGGTTTTAGGGTATTTTGTGGATGAGGGTTTATTATTTTTTAGGGTAGAGGGTTTATGAGGTTTTTATTCTATGTATTCATTGTTTTTTGGAGATGAATGTTTAAGGTTTTGGGGGATTGGGGTTTAGTTTTTTTTTGGGGGGATTTGGGTTTAAGGATTTTTGGGGTTGAGTGTTTTGGGATTTTTTTTTCTATGGATGAGGTTTTATGGATTTTTGGGCATTTTGATTAAATTTTTTGGGGATGATAGTATAGGGGTTTTTCATACTACAGATTTTGGGTTTTTTGGGATGTGGGATAAGTGTTTTTGGGGCTATGGGTTTTGGGTTTTTTGGGTTTAAGGGTTCAAGATATTTTGGGATTATGTTTTAAGGATTTTTAGTGTTTATGTAATAGGGTTTTTTTACTACTTATGGGTTGTAGTTTTTTAGGGATGTGACTTTAGGGGTTTTGTGGCTGAGGGTTAAAGTTTTTATTGGGACGAGGGTGTAGGTTTTTTTGGTACTAAGGGTTCATTATTTTTTTGGGCTAAGGGTTTATGGTTTTGGGGGATGAGGGTTTGGGGTTTTTTGGGGTGGAGGTTTTATTGTTTTTTAGTGCTAAATTTTTAGTGTTTTGGGGGGTTTTTGTTTATCGGATTGGGGGGCCAAGGGTTTAGGGGTTTTTTGGAAAATGGTTTAGGGTTTTTCGGGTATGAGGGATTAAGGTTCTCAAAGCCTGAGGGCTTAGGGTTTTACAGTGCTCAGGGTTTAGAGTTATTTGGTTCTGAGGGTTTAGTATTATTTTGGATGAGGGTTTAGGGATTTTGGGGTATAAGGGTTTATGGTATTTTGGGCGTAGGGTTTTGGGTTTTTTAGGGATAATTGTTTAGGGTTTCTTGGTGTTCTGGGTTTAGTGATTTTTGGGTTGATGGTTTTGTGGTTTTGGGGGATATGGGTTTAGGGTTTTTAAGGATGAAGGATTGCATATTTTTTAGGCTTTTGGTTTTGGGATTTTAATTGTTGAGTGCTTAGGGTTTACTAAGGATGAGGATTTAGGGTTCCATAGTTATGAGGATGCAAGGTTTCATGGGGATTTTCATTTTAGGTTTTTTGAGGATGAGTGCGTATGAATTTTTGGGGATAAGGGTTTATATTTTCCTAGGGATGAGGGTTTAAGGTTTTTTGGGTCTAACAGTTTAGTGATTTTTAGTTCTCAGGGTTTAGGGTTTTTTGGAACTATGGGGTGAAGGATTTTTTGAGCTGGGGGTTTAGTGTTTTTTTGGGTATGGGGATTTAGGATATTTGGGGCTGAGGTTTTATGTTTTTTAGGGATGATGGTTTAGGGGTTTTTAGGATGAGGTTATAGGGTTTTTGGGGATGTTTGTTTAGTATTTTTTGGGGATTTGGGTTTATAATTTTTGTGGACTGAGTGTCTAAGGTTTTTAGGAGCTAGGGGTTCAGGTTTTTTGGGGGTGAAGGGAGAAAGGTTTTTTGGGCCTGAGTGTTTTGGGTTTTTTGGGGATGATGGTTTAGGGTGTTTTTGGATTAGGGTTTAGGGTTTTTTAGGGCCGAGGGATTATTGTATTTTGGGTTTGAGGGTGTATGATTCTTTGGGGATGATCATTTAGTATTTTTTTTGGGGCTTAATGGTTTACAGTTTTCTGGCACTGGGGGTTTAAACATTTGGGGGGATGAGGTATTATGGTTTTTTTTGGGGATGGGGGTTTTGGTTATTTGAGAATGAGGTTTTAGGATTTTTTTTGTGCATGAGGGTTTAGGGTATTTTTTGGGAATTTGGATTTTCTGTTTTTTCTGGATTAGGTTTTAGGGTTTTTCGGGGCTACGAGATTTGGGTTTTTTGGGGTTGAGGGCTTAGAGTTATTTTGGGGCCTAGTTTTCAGGTTTTGGGGGGCAAAGGGTTTATGGTTCTTTTGGGTTGATGAGGGTTTAGGGTTTTATGGGTATGAGGGTTTAGGGTTATTTAGGTCTGGGTGTTTAGGGTTTTTGGGGATGAGGGTTTAGGTATTTTGGGGATGAGGGTTTAGAGGATTTTTGGATTCTTTGGGTTTAGGGTTTTTTGTGGATAATGGTTTATGGTTTTTTGGTGCTATGTGTTTATTTGTTTTTGGGGTGAGGGTTTTGGGGGTTTTGGGCCTATGGGTTTTGGAATTTTGGGCTATTGGATTGTAGTTTCTTTGGAAAAAGATTTTAAGGTTTTTTGGGGATAAGTGTTTTGGGTTTCTTCAAGCTGACAATTTAGGATTTCTTAGGGCTTAGGGTTTAGGATTTCATGTGGATGAGGGATTAGGGTTTTCTATGGATGTGTGTTTATGGATTTCTGGTGGTGAAGTATTATGGTTTATTAGGATGAGGGTTTAGGGTTTTTTGGTCTAATATTTAGTGGTTTTTTGGGGTCCGGGTTTATGGTTTTTTGTGGGTGGAGTGTTAAGTGTTTCTTGGGGATTTGAGATTAGGGGTTTTTGTGATGAGGGTTTAAGGTTTTTTGGGTGGAGTATTTAGGGTTTTGTGGGGATGTTGGTTTGGGGTTTTTTGTTTGTTTGTTAGGTATTTGTTTTTGATGTTTTAGTGATTTTTGGGATATGGGTTTAGGTTTTTTGGTGGATGAGTGTTTAGGGTATTTTGGTGATGTGGGTTTAGGTTCTTTATTGGCTAAGGAATTAGTGTTTTTTAGGCCTGAGTGTTTTGGGTTTTCTTGGGTTGAGGGTTTAGGAATTTTTGGGGCAGATCATATATGGTTTTTTAGGGTTGAGTGTTTAGGATTTTTTGGTTATGAGGCTTTACAGTTTTTTGGGGATGAGTGTTAATGTTTTTTGGTGATGAGGGATTAGGTTTCTTGGGGCTAGGGGCTTAGAGTTTTTAGGGATGAGGGTATTTGGTTTTTTGGGGATAAGGGTTTAAGGTTATTTTGGGATGAGGGTTTAGGGTTTTGGGGGGGTGAGGGATTTTAATTTATTGGGGAGGAAGGTTTAAGAGTGTTTGGGATAAGGGTTTATGTTTTTTGTGGTTTTGGGTTTTTGGGTTTCTTAGATCTAAGTGTTTATCGGTTTGCAGGATGAGGGTCTAGGGTTTTTTAGGGTTGAGGATTTAGGGTTTTGTTGTTGTGGGGGGGGGGAGTTGATTTTTTTGTGGATGAGGTTTTAGGGTTTTTTGGTGCTGATGGTTTCTAGTTTGGGGGTTTAGGTTTTAGAGTTTTTTGGGGATGTGGGTTTGGGGTTTTTTGGTTCTGCATTTTTAGGGGTTTTTTCAAAGGTTTTGGGGTTTTTTTAAGGTTAATGGTTTTGGGGTCTCAGGGTGAGGTATTTTCGGAATGACTGTTTAGGGTTTTTTATGGCTGAGGGTTTAAGGATTTTGGGGGAAGAGGTTATAGGGTTTTTTAGGGCTGAGGTTTTAGTGGTATTTGGGGATGAGAGTTCATGGGTTTTTTGGGGTTGATAGTTATGGTGTTTTTTAGGGATGAGGGTTTAGGATTTTTGGGGTTGAGGTTCTAGGGTTTTTTTGGGGGTGGGGGTTTAAGGTTTTTTGGGGGTGTGGGTTTAGGGTTTTTTGTACTAGGGATTTATTATTTTTTGGGGGATGTGGGTTTAGGGTTTTATAGGGCCAATGATTTAGGGTTTTTTGGGGATTAGGGTCTAATGTTTTTTAGGGATGAGGGTTTTGGGAGTTCTGAGGATGTGGTTTTATGTGGATTGGGGGATAATTATTAAGGTGTTATTTTGGATGAAGTATTAGGGTTTCTTGGATATGGGGGTTTAGGGATTTTTGGAGATGAGTATTTAGGTTTCCTTAAGGATTAGTCATTATGTTTTTTGTTAGGGATAATAATTTATGGTTTTTTATGACTCCGGTTTTATGATTTTTTGGGGATGAGGGTTTATAATTTTTTTGGGTGAGATTTTAGGGGGGTTTCGAGCTAAGGGTTTAAGGGTTTTTTGGGCTGAGTGTTTAACATTTTTTGGAGCTTATGGATTTGGGATCTTTGAGGATAAGTGTTTAGGGATTTTTGGGCCTGAGAGTTTAAGGATATTTGTGGATGAATGTTTATGGTTTTTTGGGGATAAGGATTTTGGTGTTTTGGGGATGAGGGTTTAGGAGTTTTTTGGGATTAGGGTTTTGGGATTTTTTGGGATAATGGTTTTGGTTTTTTTGGGGTTTTTGGGGTTTTGTGGATGAGGGTTTAGGGTTTTTAGTTATGAGGGTATAGGGTTTATTAGGGCTAATAGTTTAGTTTTTTGGGGGCTAAGGGTTTCAGGTTTATTGGGGCTTTGGGTTTAATATTTTTTTGGGGCTGAGGGTTTATGGTATTTAGGGGCTAAGGGTTTAGGGATTTTTGGGTATGAGGTTTTCAGGTTTTTTGGGGTTGAGGGTTTTGGGTTTTTTGTTGATGAGGTTTTAGGATTTTTATGGGATGAGGGTTTTTGGTATATATAGGGCTTTGGATATAGGGTTTTTTTGGGACTGAGTGTTTCAGGTTTTTTATGGATGAATGATTAGGGGTTTTGGGGATTTTGTTTTAGGGTTTTTAGGATGAAAATTTATGTTATTTATGGATTAGGTTTTAGGTTATTTTGGGGATGGGGGTTTAGGTTTTGGGGGGGGGGGGATTGTAGAGTGTCTTTTGGGGATGAGGGTTTGGGATTTTAAGGGAGGAGTGCTTAGGGTTTTTTGGGGTAGTGGTTTTAGGTTTTTTTGGGGATGATAGATCAATGATTTCTAGAGAATAGGCTATATGGTTTTTGAGGATGATGGTTTAAGGATATTTGGGGCTGAGGGTTTAGGGTTTTTTGGGGATGATGGTTGGGATTTTTGGGGGGATGAGGGTATATGTTATTTTTGGGATGATGTCTTTGAGTTTTTTGGGGATGTGGGTTTAGATTTTTTTTAGATAGAGGTTTCATGGTTTTTTTGTAATGAGGGTTTAAGTTTTATTGGTGATGAGGTTCTAGGTATTTTTGGGGCTTAGGGCTTTTGTTTTTTTTAGGGCATAGGGTTAAGGATTTTTGTGACGGAGGGTTTATGGTTTTTGCGGTTGAGGGTTTTGGGTTTTTTTAGGCATATTGTTTAGGGATTTTTGGTGGTAAGGGTTTAAGTGGTTTTGGGGATGAGGTTTTATGGTTTTTTTGGGATGAAGGTAGAGGGTTTGGGGGGAAGAGAGTTTAGGGTTTTTCAGGGATAATATTTTATGTTTTTTGGGGTTAAGGGTTTAGGGATTTTTTTTGATTGAGGGATCATGGTTTTTTGGGGATGGGGGTTTATTTTTTTTGTGATAAGGGTTTTTGGTTTATTTGGAATTTAGGATTTTGGGGTTTATGTTAATGTGGGTTTGGGGTTTTTTAGGGATTAGGTTTTGGGGTTTTTGGGGGCTAATGTTTAAGTTCTTTTTCAGGTTGATGGTTTAAGGTCTTTTTGAGACTGAGTGTTTTGGTGGTTTTGGGGCCAATAATTTATATTTTTTGGGGGATTTTGGTTTCTTGATTTTTGGGGATGATGGTTTACGAGATTTGGGGTTTAGAGTTAAGGAGTTTTTGGGATAGGGGTTTTGGTTTTTCTATGGACGAGGATTTATGGATTTTTGGGAGTGAGGGTTTAGGTGTTTGGGAATATGGGTTTAGGGTTTTTTGTGGATTAGGATGTATGGTTTTATTGGGGATGATGGTTTATGGGTTTTGGTTTTGTCGGTGGTTTAGGGTTTAGCAGCATTAGGGGTGATAGTTTAGTAGTTTTGTGGATAAGGTTTTAGGGTTTTTTTATAGAAGGGGGTTTATTGATTTTTGGGGATGAGGGTTTAGGGTTTTGGGGGATAAGGGTTTAGGGTCTTTTTTGTGGATGAGGTTTTTTTGGTACTGATGGTTTATTAATTTTTGGGGTTGGGTGTTTTGTGGTTTTGATGGATGTGGGTTTAGGGGATTTGGGGATGAAATTTTTGGGGTTTTGGGACAAAGATTTTGGGTTTTTTGTGGTGGAGGCTTTATGGAATTTTTTGGATGAGGGTTTTGGGGTTTTGGAGGGTGAATGTATTAGGTTTTTTTGTGGTGTTGATTTTAGGTTAGATGGGGCTAAGGGTTTATGGTTTTTAATTCCAAGAGATTATGGTTTTGGGGGATGAGGGTTTAGGGATTTTTGGTGCTAAGGGTTTTGGGGTTTCTTAGGCTGAGTGTATAATGTTTTGGGGGGATGAAGGTTTTCGGTATTTTAAATATGGGGGTTCAGTATATTCAGGGGATGAGGGTTTAGAGTTTTTTGGGATTATGGTATATGGTTTTGGGGGATAAGTGTGTAGGTTTTTTTTGTTATGGATTCATGGGTTTTTTGCAGATGGTTTTGTGTTTTTTGTGGTGTGGTTTTAGGGTTTTTTGTGGCTCAGGGTTTAGGTTATTTGTGGTTTAGGGTTTAGGGTTTTTTGGGGATGAAGGTTTTGGGTTTTTGGAGGGATAAGGGTATTTTATTTTTGTGGCCAAGGGTTTAAGGTTTTGGGGATGAGGGTTTTGGGATTTTTGTGGTAGAAAGTTTAGGATTTTCCCGGGCTAAGTGTTTAGTGCTTTTTGGTGCTCAGGGTTTATGATTTGTTTGGTTTGAGGGTTTATGTTTTTTTTGTAATTGAGGGTTTATAGTTTTTTGTGGTTTATCTTTTAAGGTTTTGGGGCTGAGTGTTTACGGGTTTTTAGGACCTAGGGTTTATGGTTTTTTTTTGGGATATTGGTTTGAGGGTTTTGGGGTTTTTGGGATGAAGTTCTAGGATTTTTTGGGATTAGGGTTTTGGGTTTTTTGGGATGATGATTTAGGGATTTTTGGGGAATAGGCTGAAGAATTTTTTAAGGCTAATTGTTTAGGGTTTTTGTGATTAGGGTTTATGGTTTTTTTGGGGTTGAGGGTTTAGAGTTTTTCAGGGATGGGGTTTTATATTTTTTTTTGGGGATTATGGTTTACATTTTTTTTTGTAGCGACTGTTTAGGTTTTATTGTGTATGATGGTTTACGGTTTTTAGGACCTGAGGTTTTAGGGTTTTTGAGGTTGAGGGTTTAGGGTTTTTTGTGATATTGGTTTTGGGGTTTTTGGGGATGAGAGTTTGTGATTTTTTTGGGGATTATGGTTTTGGGGTTTTGGGGGTGAGGGTTCATGGTTTTGGGGGGTTATGGATTAATTTTTTTTTGACTGACAGTTTTGGGTATTTTTGGGATATGGGTTCTAGTTTTTTTGGGCCGAGGTTTTAGGGTTTTGGGGGGATTGGGGTTTAGGGTTTTTAGGGATTTAGGGTTTTTAGGGGATACTGTTTTTAGTTTTTTGGGGATGAGGGTTTATAGTTTTTGGTAATAAGGGTTTGGGGTGTGGTGATTTGGGTTTTTGGATTTTTGGTGCTGAGGGTTTAGGTATTTTTGGGGCTCAAGGATTGGTTTTTTTGGTGGTATGGGTATGGGTTTTATTTGTGTTGGTATAGGGTTTATTGGGGATGATTATATATTTTCTATTATGATTAATTGGTAGGGGGTTTAATGGAATAGAGGGTTTAAATTTTTATAGGGATGAGGGTTTAGGGATTTGTTAGAGCTAAGGGTTTAGGGTTTCATGGGGATGAGGGTTTTAGGTTTTTCTGGTGTTGAGGGTTTAGTGTTTCTTGGGGTTTAGGGTTTAGGTTTTTTTGTGGATACGAATATAAGGGTTTTTGGGGATGAGTGTTCAAGGATTATTGGGGCTGATTGTTTAGGGTTTTTTTGGCCGAGGTTTTATGGTTTTTTTTGAGTTTGAGGGTTTAGGGTTATTTCGGGAGAGAGGGTTGAGGGGTTTTGGGCACTATGGGTTTATGGTTTTTCGAGGTTAGGGGTTATTTTGTGTTGAGGGTTATGGTTTTTAGGTTTTGGTGGCTGTTGGTATAGGGTTTCTTGGCGAAGAGGGTTCATGGTTTTTTAGTGAAAAGGGTTCAGGGGCTTTTAGGGTTGAGGTTTAGGGGATTTTAGAGATGAGGGTTTAGGATTTTTTTTGGAATGAATGTTTATGGTTTTTGTGTGGCTTAGTATTTTTTATGGTTGAGGGTTTAGGCTATTTTTGTGCTGAGGGTTTAGAGTTTTTTGGGGCTCAATGTCTAATGGGTTATGGGGTGAGGGTTTAGAAATTCTTTTGGCTGAGGGTTTATTGTTTTTTGGGACTAAGGTATAATGGGTTTTTATGAGGCTTTAGGGGTTTATTGGGGTAAGGTCTTAAGGTGTTTTTGGGACTATTGTTTTTGGGTATTTTGGGGTTGAGGGTTTTGGGTTTCTTGGAGATCATAGTTTCAGTTTTTTAGGGGTATAAAGATTAGGGTTTTTTGGTGCTAAGTAATTAGGGTTTTTTGGTGGTGAGGGTTAAGGTATTTTTTGGAATAATGTTTTGAGTTTGGGGTTTTTTAGGCCTGAGGGTTTATGGTTTTTTGGGGATGAGGTTTTAGAGTTTTTTATGGGTAATGGTCTTGGTTTTTTTTGGGATTAGGGTTTATGTATTGTTGTATTGGAGGGTTTAGAATTTTTTATGGATTAATGGAAAGGGTTTCTTGGGGATTATGTTTTAGGGTTTATTAGGGAATAAGGTATAGGGTTTCTAGGGTTTTGGTTTTTTTGGGGGTTTTTGGGCTGAGGTTTTAGAATTTTTTGGGGTTAAGAGTATCTTGATTTTTTGGGATGAGTTTTTTAGTTTCATGGGACTAATGGATTATTGTTTCATGTGGATAATGATTTTTGTTTATTTGGTGTTAAGGGTATAGGGTTTCTTAGGGATGATTTCTTAGGGTTGTATGGGGTTTACGGTTTTGGGTTTTTTGTCGATGAGGGTTTAGGATTTATTGGGGATTATGATTTTTGGTGTTTAAGGTCTAGTGGTTTCGGATTTTTTTGGGCAGAGTGTTTAGGGTTTTCTAGAGATGAGGATATAGGGTTCTTTGGGGTTGACAGTTTTCATTTTTTTGGGATGTGTATTTAGGGGTTTTGGGTATAAGGGTTTAGGGTTTCTTGGGGTTGAGGGTTTAGGGTTCATTGTGGTTGGGGGTTTATGGATTTGTGTGCTAAGGGTTTGGGTTTTTTGAGTTTATGATTTTGGGTTTTTGGGGATGAGGGTTTATGTTTTATGAATTTTTATGAATAATGACTTTTATATTTATGGGGATGAGGGTTTAGGGTTTTGGTGGATGAGGTTTTAGGGTTTTTTGGGGTTGAGGGTTCAGGGTCTTTTTAGGGCTAAGGGTTCAGTGTTTTTTGGGACTGAGTGTTTATGGTTTTTTGTTTAAGGGTTAAGGGTTTTGGGAGTATTAGTGTTTAGGGGTTATTGGATTAAGGGTTTAATGGTGTTTGGGGGTGACGGTGTAGGGGTTTTTAGGGTTGATGGATTCAGGATTTTGGGGTTTAGGGTTTATCCTATTTTGGGGTTGTGGTTTTACAGGTTTTTGTGGATGACGGTTTAATGTTTTTATCGAGAAGAGGGTTTAGTGATTTTGAGGTTTAGGGTTTTGTGGTATTGGAGATAAGGTTTTTTGGTTATGAGGTTTTTGGGGTTTGGGGGATGATGTATTATGTGTTATTGGGGATGAGGGTTTAATGTTTAGGTGTTTTAGGGTTGACGGTTTAGGGGGGTTTTGGGATGAGTTTTTGGGGTTTTGGGTTCTAAGGGTTTAAGTTTTTTTGGGATGAGGGTTTACGATCGTTTTGTGCTAAGGTTATAATGGTTTTTTGGGGTTTAGTATTTAGGGTTTTTTAGGGATGAGGGTTTAGGGTTTTTGTGGGGTTGAGGGTCTAGGATTTTTTAGGGAAGAGTTTTTATGGTTTTTTGGTCTAAGGGATAAGGGTTTTTTTGGTTGATGGATTTCAAGTTTTCTGGGGATGAGGCTTTATGGGTTTTGGGGGATTTTGGTTTAGGATTTTTATTTTTGTGATGATTGTTTCTAGTTTTTTTGTTGTTGGGGGATTATGGATTATATGTGGTTGATATTTTAGTGGTTATTCAGATGAGGGATTTGGTTTTTTGTGGATGAGTGTGTAGGGTTTTTTGGGATGAGGGTTTAGGTTTTCTTAGGATCATAGGGTAGTATTTCTTATGACTGAGGGTTTAGGTATTTTGGGGGGTGAGGGTTAAAGGTTTTATAATGGTGGGGGTTTAGGGATATTTGGGACTGAGGATTAGGGTTTAATGGGGATGGGGGTTTAAGGTTTTTTACTAATGTCAATGTAGGTGTTTTTTGGGATAAGGGTTTAGGTTATTTTATGGTTGTGGTTTTAGAGTTTTGTGGGGCCGAGGGTTTTCAGATTTTTGGGACTATGGGTTTAGGGTTTTTTGGGGATGAGTGTTTAGAGTTTTTTACGGTTGAGTGAATTGGATTTTTTGAGGTATGAGGGTTGGGTTTTTTATAGTCTAAGGATTTATGGTTTTTGGGGGTTGAGGGTTTAGTTTTTTTATGGATGAGGAATTATGGTTTTTTGGGTCAAGGGTATATGAATTTTTAGGTTTGAGGGGTTAGGGATTTTTTGGGATTAGGCTTGAAGGGTTTTTTGTGTAGAGTTTTTAGGGTTTTTTTGGGATGAGGGTTTAGGTTTTTTATGAGGGTTTTATGTTTTTTGGGGATGAGGGTTTATAATTTTTAGGGATGATATTTTGGAGTTTTTAGGATGAGGGTTTAGGGTTTTTTTGGGCTGAGTGTTTTGGGATTTTTAGGGCGGAGGTTTTAGGTTTTTTTGGCCTGAGGGTTTAATGTTTTTTGGGGATTAGGGTTTAGTGTTTTTTGTGGACGAAGGTTTTGAGGTAAAGAATTTAGAGGTTTTCTGGGGCTGAGGCTTTAGGTTTTTTGGGGGATGGATGTTTAGATTTTTTTGGGGATAGCTTTTCTGGTATTAAGGGTTTACAGTTTTTTGAGGCTGACAGTTTAGGAGTTCTTTGGTATGAGGGTTTTGGGGGTTTGGGGGTTGAGGGTTTAGTATTTTTTTGGAGATGAGTGCATAGATTTTTTTGGGATTAGGGTTATGGGTTTTTTATAGAATTGGGTTTAATGTTTTTTTAGGGATGAGGTTTTAGGGTTTTCTATGGTAGAGTGTTTAGTCCTTGGGCTTGATTGTTTTGGGTTCTTTATGGATGAGGGTTTTGGGGTTTTGGGGATGTGTTTTAAATGTTTTTAGGGATTAATGATTATGTTTTTTGGGGTTGAGGGTTTTAGTGTTTTTTGGGTATAAGTGTTTATGTTTTTATGGGGATGAGTGTTTAGGGTTTTATTGCGGATGAGGGTTTTTTATTTTTTGGGGATGATGGTTTAAGGGTTTTGGGGGCTAGGGGTTTTGGGTTTTGGGGGATGGGGGATGGGGGTTATTTTTTGGCGGTAGAGGGTTTAGGGTTTTTTGGGGCACAATGATTAGATTTTTTGGGGCTGAGTGTTTAGGATTTTTAGGGTGAGGGTTTAGGGTTATTTGGGATTTATGGTTCTTTGGAGTTCATAATTTAAGGTATTTTGGGGCTTAGGGTATAGTGTTCTTTGTGGCCCAAGTTTTTTTTTGTTTTGGGTTATAAGTATTAGGTGATTTTGGGATTACTATTTAGGGGTTTCAGGGGATGAGGGTGTGGTTGAGGGTTTATGGTTTTTTTGGGGCTTTGGATTTAGGGTTTTTTGAGGTGAGGATTTAGGGTTTTGGGGGGTTAAAGGTTTAGGGTTTTTAGGGGTGAGTGTTTTCTATTTTTTTGGGGGATAAAAGTTTAGGGTTTTGTGGGGATAAGAATATAGAGGTTTTAGGGGCTGTCATTTTTGGGTTTTTTGGGACTGAGTGTCTAGGATTATGGGGTTAAGGATTTTGGGTTTTTGTGGCTTAGTGTATTCTGTATTTTTGGGACGAGGGTTTAGTGTTATTCTTGATGAGGGTTTAGGGTTTTTTGCTGGTGAGGTTTTTGGGTTTTTTGGGAATTAGGGTGGTCTGGAAAATATTCGACCCAAGGTGAATAGTTTTTGGATTGGTAAGAATTCTAAGTCCTGTTTTAATTAAAATTGGAGCATCCCACACTTTTTGGTGTCCAATAAAATGATCATCCACAAAAAACATATTAAGGTGAAAATGAAATACACACATGTAAATGGAAGGAAATTCATAGTATCACATGAAAGAGGAGATAGAACATGGAAAAATGCACCGTTAAGATGGAATTTAACTACTTTATCTAGAGGGTGAATTAACTATCATGGGAATGTGGTTTTTGTGATTTTTTGGGACCCTTGAGTTCCGCCATCCTTTATAATTTTATTTGAGTCATTAATCTCATAATATTTTGTCGTTATGATGTATTTTCACTCAATTGTAATGGTTAGACTATCCTTTGAGTTTCAAAGCTTATTGTGAAACTGTATTACTTTAGCCTCTTATTATTGACTAGAATTAGTGGTGTATATATATTATTGGTGAAATTGTCTTTTATATTAGATAATTATTTATTGTTGTTGTCTTATTTAAGCCTTATTCATTGGATTAAATTCCATTATTCGATCATAACTTACCAGTTTCATGCTTCTGGAGATGCACCAGTTTGGTATCAGAGTTGTGGTTTCTACAAGTATGTTTGGCCACATTATTGTTATTAATCTCCCAAAAAATACTTCTCCACCAATTCTTTCATAATAGGATCTTCTACACCTCCTGATACATGATAAATATCTGACACATTTCTATAATCACATATTACTCAAATCAGAGGCAAATTTATCAAATGTTGGGAGCATGATGTCACAATTCCCCTCCACCACGGTGGTGTCCATCACATTCATCTCCACATAATAGGTAGAATCAAACACCATTTTATAAAGATATTTTATATGGAAGTGATTCTACTAATTCATAAGTAGATATACAAATAAGAAGAGATGATAAAAATATTGATATATGATTGATGATTGACATTACATATTTTGATGAGAGTATGAATCCAGATCATTTTCTAGATTGGATACAGGAAATAAATTGATTATTTGAATCAAATAATTCTTCCAATGAGATGAAGTGAAAGGTAGAAATTCTAAAATTTGATAACTATGGATCCCTTTGGTGGGAAAATTTGATGAAATAGTGGGATAGAGATGGGAAAAAATATGCATGTGATAAGTTGAAAAATCTTATGAGAATATGATTTATTCTTAATAAATATATGCAATATATTTATTTTCAAATTCATAGATTATGATAAGGACATAATCTTTTTAAGTGTACATTTGGGAGTTTGATCATTTACCATTGTGATGTGATATTGCAGAATACAAAGACAAAATTACTGAACGGTTTTTGGGTGAATTAAATGGGTAAATTGAACTTTATGTGGTGTTAAAACCATTCTTATAACTTGATGATATTTTCAAGATTTAACACAATGTGGAATACCAAAATTATGACTCAAAGGCATTGGTAATCATGAACATTAATAGAGATTCATCTTTTTTTTTAATGTTTTTTTGTCTAATAAATATGTTTTTGGTGATATGGAATTTGGAAGGAATATGATGTTGGATAAAGGGAAAGATAAGTCTATTGAAAAACCCAAAGGAAAATAAAACTCCTTTGGATTTGGGAATCAAATGTGTTTCAAATTTCATGGGCGTTGTCATTTTCAGGATAATTTCCCTAAAAATTGAATTATTAATATAAGGGGAATTGAGATGATATGAAATAAATTTAATAGGATGAACGTTGTGGAGATGGATCTGAAATTGATGATCATGTTTTTGATGAAGATGATGTGTGTAACAAGAATGTGCTATAAAAAGTTTTGAATGTTTAACTCTACCCTCAATAAGATCAATGAAAAAACCTATTTCATACTCATTTCAAAAAAAATCAGTGAGTTTTCGTCATGACTATTTGTACTGAAATTTGTAAAAATGTTTATTCAATAAAACAAGTGGAGAAATTGATTCTCCCAACATAAAATTATTCACAGTCATACAAACTAAAATGGTTGAACAAAGGGAGCAAACCTTTTGTCAACAGAGAGGTTCTATTTTCATTTTCCATAGGCAATAACTATTTTGATGAGGTATTGTGTGATGTTATTCCTATAGATTATTGTAACTAGATTTTTGGATGGACTTGGTAGACTTATTGGTACGTGAAATATGGCAGTAGGAAGAAAACATGTTCTTTTCGATCATGGAAAATGAATATTACACATTCTCCATTGAAACCATCCCAAATGTTTTAGGGAATATTTATTCCAGAAGATCCCAAAGGTAGAATCTTTTTCAAAAAAAATATAAGGGGAATGGAATCCATTTAAAATGGTAGTTTTATTTATGATTTAAAATTCATTCAACGAGGGGAATATTCATCATTGTCTGTTAGATTATTCTTTGACTGAGGAATATCATGATGTTTTTCAAAATGATCTACCTAGTGAATTAAAACCCTTTAAAGGCATTCAAAACCAGATTGATATTATATCAGTTGTTAAATTTTCTAATAAACAAGCATATCGATGTAATCCTAAGGAATCAATTGAATTGTAGAAGCATATGGATGAATTGATGGATCGAGGATTTATAAGGCTCAGCAAGAACCCATTTTCTGTTATATCATTATTGGTGACGATAAAAGATGGTATGTGTTTCATGTGTATTGATAGTAGCCCTATAAATAATATTAACCTCAAATATAGGTATCCCATTTGATGTATCAATGATATGAAAGAAGAATTACATGGGCATCATTATTTTTTAAGGTTGATATACAGAGTGGATACCACTTGATTCCTCATCTCAAATAATCTTTGTACATTCATGTGAGTCATGAATGATGTTATGCAACATTTTATAGTAATTTTTTTTAAATGGGTGATATTTTTATTTATATAAAGGATGTGGAAATCCATTTGGATCATCTTTGGTAGGTATTTAGCATTCATTTGGAACAAAATTGTTATGGAAAGCTAGAAGTGTGTGGGTTCTTTTCAATGTAAGTGTTGTTTTTGGGATATGTGATTTCCCAAAAAGGAATCACGGTGGATCAATAAAATTATGAAGAAATAAAGTCCTCAACAATATCAGAATCCATCAAATAACTAATGATCTTTCATGGATTGAAATATTTTTATCATCACATTGGTTTCAATTTCGTCTCTATCACAGTACCAAACATTGACTGCTTCAAAAATTGGAAATTTTAGTGGTAGAAATTATAAATGAATAATTTTAAATAATTAATAAAAAGTTGTGTGATACAAGAGTTTTTCATTACATGATTTTGGTCAAGTCTCTGAAGTGTAGTGTGATGCATGTGGAGTTGGGATCAACACTGTTCTCATCTAATAAAAGTATATTGTTGCATATTTTAGTAAGAAGTTGAATGATTCAGGGAATAATTATAGAACATATGAAAATGAATGTTATGATATTCTAGGACTTAGGGTTTTGGGTTTTTGGGGGCTGAGGGTATAGGGTTTTTTTAGGCTATGGGTTTAAGGTATATTGGGGTTGCAGGCTATGGGTTTTGGGGGCTGATTGTTTGGAGTTTTTTGGGGATGAGGTTTTAGGGTTTTTGGGGCTATGTGTTTAGAAGTTTTTGTAGATGAGGGATTAGGTTTTTTTGTGGCTGAGAGTTTATGTTTTTTTGGGGTTTTGGGTTTATGGATATTTGGGGTAGAGGGTTTAGATTTTTTTTAGCTGAGGTTTTAGAGTTTTTTTTGGGGCTGAGGGTGTGGGGTATTTTGGGGTGAGGGTTTTTGGGGGTTTAGTGTTTAGGGTTTTGGGACTCAAGATTTAGGGTTATTTGGTCGAAGGGTGTAGGGTATTTAAGGGATAATGGTCTAATGTTTATTGTGGATAATGTTCAAGGGTTTTTTGGTGCTGAGGGTCTTATATTTTTTAGGGCCAAGGGGCTATGAAATATTTGGGTTGAGAGTCTTTTGTTTTTTGGGGTTGAGGTTCTAGTGTTTTTTTGGAGCTGAGGGTGGGGTTGCGTGTCTATGTTTTTTAAGGATGAGTGTCTAGGGTTTTATATGGATAAGTTTCAAGGGTTTTTTGGGGATGAGAGTGTAGGGTTTTTTGGATAATGGGATTGGTTTTTTGGTTCTATGTTAATACGAGTTTATGTGGTTGACGGTCGAGGATTTTATTATGATGAGGGTACATGGATTTTAGGGGCTATGGGTCTATGGTTATTGGGGGATGAGGCTCAAGGGTTTTTGGGGACTAGGGTCTAGAGTTTTTTTGGGATGAAGGTCTAGGTTTTTTTAGTAATGAGGGTCTATGGTTTTTTTGGAGTTGAGGGTATAGTGTTTTTTGGGGATGAGGGTGTAGAGCATTTTTTTGAGGGTTGAGTGTTTTCTATGGATAAGGGTATAGTGGTTTCTAGGGCTGAGAGTCTATGGATTTTTGGGGTTCAATGTTTAGGATTTTCTAGGGATGGGGGTATAGGGTTTCTTAGGGATGAGGGTTTAGAGTTTTTTTAGGATCAGGGTCTGGGTTAATTTTTGGATGAGGGTCTTGGGAGTTTTGTGGCAGAGGGTCAAGGGTTTTTTGAGACAGAATGTCTAGGGTTTTTTGGGGATGATTCTCTAGGTTTTTCTAAGGGATGAGGGTCTGGGTTTTTTTGGGATGAGGGTCTAGTGTTTTTTGGGGATGAGGGTCAAGTGTTATTGAGAACTAATGTTAAATTGATTTTTTGGGGATGAGGGTTTAGAATTTTTTGGGGAAGAGGGTATTGGGTTTTTAGGGGCTGGGGATCATGGTTTTTTTTATGAGGGTCTTGGATTTTTCTGTGGATAATGGTATATTGTTTCTTGGGGATTAGAGTATTGGGGGTTTTGGGGTTTAGGGTATATTGTTTTATTGGGGATTTGGGTTTAGGGTTTTATTGGGATGAGGGACTAGGGTTTTTTGGAGCCAAGGGATAATATTTTTTTGGGATGATGGTTTTTGGTTTTTGGGGTTGATGGTTTTGGGTTTTTTGGGAATGTTTTTTAATTTATTTTTTAGGGTAGTTAGTTTAGGGTTTCATAGGGTAGATGATTTGGGTTTGTTTAGGGTTTTTTTTAGTGTTTTTTAGGGATGAGGGTTTAAGGATTTTTGTGGGTACATGTTTAGCATTTTTTGGGTTGTGTTTTAAAGTTTTTTTGGCTGAAGGTTTGGGATTTTTTGGGGGTTGAGGGTTTAGGGTGTTTTTGGGATGAGGGATAAGGGTTTTTTAGGTATGAGGGTTGAGATTTTTTTGGGGGGTAAAGGTTGAGGATTTTTTGGGGTCAGGGTTGAGGTTTTTGGGGGGCTAAGGGTTGAGGGGTTTTGGGGTGGAGGTTGGGGTTTTTTTGAGTTGTAGGTTGATGGTGTTTTCTTGGATGATGGTTGAGGCTTTCGTGGGGATGGAGGTTTTTTGGGGATGAGGGTTGAAGGTTTTAAGGGTATGAGGGATTAAATCTTGTTGGGGGTGAGGGTTGAGTGTTTTTGTGGCTGATTATTGAAGTTTTATTGGGGATGTGGGTTAAGGGTTTTTTGGGGATGATGTTTGAGTGTTTTCTATATCATTGGGTTGAGCATTTTTTGGGGCATAGGGTTACGGGCTTTTTTGGGCCCGATGGTTGATTGTTTTTTTGGGATGACGTATGCAGGTTTTTTGGGGCTGAGGGTTGAGGGTTTTTTGGAGCCAAGGTTTTAGGTTTTTTTGGGACTGCTGGTTATGAGTTTTTTTGTGTTGAGGGTTTATGTTTTTTGGGGGATGATGGGTTCGGGTTTTTTGGGATTGAGGGTTTATGGTTTTTTGGGTTAGAGGGTTTATGTTTTTTTGAGATTGAGGGTATAGGGTATTGAGGATGTGGGTATAGGTTTATTTGGGGATGGTGTTTTATGGTTCTAGAGGTAAGTGTACAAGGTTTATTTGGGCTTGGTGTTGATGGTTTTTTTGTAGATGAGGATTTTGTGTGTTTTAGAGATAAGGGTTGACTGTTTATTGGGCTAAGGGTGTAGGGTTTTTTATGGTTGAGGTTTGAGAGTATATGGGGATGAGGTTTTAGGGTAATTTGGGGATGAGGGTTTAGGGTTTATTGGGGATGATGGTTTATAGTTTTTTTGTACCGAGGGTTTATACATTTTTATGGAAGAGGGTTGAGGGTTTTTAGGGTAAGGTATTGGGGTTTTTTCGGGATGACAATTGAGGGTTTTTAGGGTTGAGGTTTAGGGTTTTTCAATGATGAGGGTTTTTGTATTTTTGGAGATAAAGGTTTAGGTATTTTTATGGACGATGGTTTATGGTATTTTAGGGTTATGTATTTTGGGTTTTCTGGGTCTCAGGGTCTAGGGTTTTTGGAACTGAGGGTATAATGTTTTCTAGGGATGAGGTTTTAGGATTTTTTTGGACTAAGCATTTAAGGTTTTTTTGGGGGATTAATGTTGAGGGTTTTTTATGGTTGAGGGATGAGGGTTTTTTGGGGTTGATGGTTGATGGTTTTTTGGGACGAGGGTTTATTGTTTCTAGGGGAATATATTAAATTAATATTTGCGATAATGATTGAGGGATTTTTGGGGTTTCGGGTTGAGGGTTTTTTAGTTTTGGGGGTATAGTTTTTTTGGGGATGAGGTTTGGGGTTTGTTTTGGATTGTGGGTTGAGGGATTTTTTAGGATGAGGGTTGAGAATTTTTTTTTGTTGAGGGATGAGAATTTTTTGTGTTGAGGGCTGAGGATATTTTTTGGGGTTTATAGTTTAGGTTTTTTTTGGGGGGGGGTGAGGATTTAAGGGTTTTTTATGAGGGTTTCTATTTTTCTCGGGTTGAGGGTTTACAATTTTTTGGGTGGAGGATTTTAGGTTGTTTTCGTATAATGTTTTATGTTTCCTTGTGTCTTAGGGTTGGAGATTATTGTGTATTATGGTTTAGGGATTTTGATTAATGATGTTTTTGGGGTTTTTGGGGTAGAGGGTCTATGGTATTTTAGGGATGAGTATTTAGGGGTTTTGGGGGATGGGGGTTTAGGGTTTTTTGGGCTCAGGGTTTTGGGTTTTTTGAGGTTAAGAGTTTATAGTTTTTTTGGGTCTGATGGTTGATGATTTTTTGGGGGTGAGGGTTGAAAATTTATTTGGGGTGACGGTTGAACGTTTTGTGGGGGTGAGGTTTGATGGTTTCTAGGGGATGAAGGTTTAGGATTTTCTAGGGCTGATTGTTTAGTGTTTTTTTGGGATGAGGGTTTAAGAATTTTTTTTAATGATGGTTGAGGGTTAATTGGGGATGAGGTTTGATGGTTTTCTGGGCTGAGGGTTTAGGGTATTTTGGGGATAAAGATTGAAATTTTTTTGGGGATGAGGGTTGTCCATTTCTTTGGTTTTAGGGTTGATGGTTTTTTGGGGTGTGGGTTGAAGGGTTTGGGCCGCAGTATTAAGGTTTTTGGGGATAAGGGTTGAATGGTTTTTGGGGATGAGGGTATAGGGGTTTTTTTGGGTGAGGGTTGAGGGGTTTAGTGAGTTGAGGAGTTTTGAGATTTTAGGGCTAAGGGTTTTTTTTGGAGATGATGGTTCAGGTTGTTATCTTATTGAGCGTATAGGGTTTTTTCAGATGATGTGGGTTCAAGGTTTTTTTAGTGATGAGGGACTATGTTTTTGGGGCTGAGGGATCAGGATCTTGGGGTGATGAGTGTTTAGTTTTTTTTGGGAATAAGATCCTAGTGTTTTTTAGGGATATGGGATTATGGTTTTTGGTTATGAGGGATTAAGGAATTTTGGGGATAAGGATTGAGAGGTTTATGGGGATAAGGGTTGATTGTTTCATAGGGTGGTGGGTTGATAGTTTTTTGGGGCTATGGGTTAAGGTTTTTTTTGTATGAAGGTTAAAGGATTTTTGTGACATAGGGTTGATGGTTTTTTGGGGATGAGGGTTGAGGGTTTTCTAGGGATGTTTTTGAGTATTTTTTAGGTCTAAGGGTTTATGATTTTTTGGGTATGAGGGTTTATGATTTTTAATGCTAAAGAATATGTTTTTGGGGGGGAGTAAGGTTTAAGGTTTTTTTTGGATGAGGGTTTAGTGGTTTTTGAATATGAGGGTTAGTATTTTATGGGACGAAAGTTTAGGGTTTTTTTGGCACTGAGGGTTTAGGTTTTTTGTGGCTATTTTTTTTGGGTTTTTTAGGGTTTGGGGTTTTTTGGGATTATGATTTTTTATTTTTTCTAGTTAAGGGTTTAGGGTTGTTTGGGGCTGAGTTATTGGGTTTTTTTGGTCTATGGATGATGGTTTTTTAGGGATGAGGGTTCTTTGGGTTTGATGGTTGAGAGTATTTTGAGTGTGAGGGTTTAGATATTTTTGGGGTTGATGGTTGATGGTTTTTTTATTTGAGTGTTGAGGGTTATTTGTGGAGGGTTGGTGTTTTTTTCGGTGGAGGAGGGTTGAGGTTTTTTTTGGGATGAGTATTTATGGATTTTTATTGTTGAGGTTTGAGAATTTTTTCATTTTAGGTTTAGGGGTATTTAGGTATGAGGTTTAAGGGTATTTTAGGACATATGTTGAGGTTTTTGTGGGGCTAAGGGTTGAGGTTTTTTTGGGTGGCTGAGGGTTGAGGGTTTTTTGGGGATGCAAGTTTAGCCTCTTTTGGGGATGGGGGTTTATGGTTTATTGGGTAGGGGTGTTTAGGTTTTTTTGGATAATGGTCATGGGTTTTTTAGGAATTAGGGTTTTAGGTTTCTTGGGATAGAGGGTTTATTTTTTTCTAGGGTTGACGGTTTATGTTTTTTTAGGGCTGAGGGTTTTGAGTTTTTTTGGGGATGCGGGTTTATTATTTTTTGGCGATGAAGTTCAGGGTTTTGGGTGGGGGTAAGGATTGTTTTGGGCTTGGTGTTGAGGGTTTTTTGGGTTGGGAGTTTAGGGTTTTTTAGGATTGGGGTTTAGGGTTATTTGGGGTTGAGGTTTGATTGTTGTTTCATGTTGAGGGTTTGGGGAATTTTTTCTCTATAGGTTAAGGGTTTTTTATATCTGAGGGATAAGGGTTTTTTGTGCTGTGGTTTGAGGTTTTTTTAGGGAATAAGATTGAGGTTGGTTTGTGTGTAACGATATAGTGTCTTGTGGAGCTAAGGGTTTGGGGTTTTTTAGGTTGAACATTTAAGGCTTAATTTGTGGTTGAGGGTTGGGGGTTATGTTTTTGGATGAGGGTTGAGGGTTTTTAGGGATTATAGTTTAGGTCTTTATTTGGGTGTATGGGTTGATGGTTTTTTGGGGCTTTGGGTTGATGGTTTTTTCGGTCATAGGGTTGAGGTTTTTCTGGGATAATGATTGAGGGTTTTTTGGGACTGAGGGTTGGGGGGTTTTTTGGTCTGAAGGTTTAGGGTTTTTCGGGTTTGACAGTGGAGGGTTTTTTGGGGTTTAGGGTTTAAGATTTTTTGTAATGAGGGATGAGGGTTTTTTGGGGATTAGGGTTTATGGTTTTTTTGGACTAACAGTTGAGGGTTTTTTATGGCCATGGGATTTGGGTTTTTTGGGATAGTAGTTTAGGGTGTTTTGGACATAGGTTATATGGTTATTTTAGGCTTGGGTTTTAAGGTTTTATGAGGATATGGCTTTATGGTATTTTGGAGATGATGGTTCAAGGTTTTTTGTGGTTAAGTGTTTAGGATTTTTTGGGGCACAGTATTTAGGGTGTTTAGTCCTGAGGGTTGAGGACTTTTCAAGGGTTACTAATAAGGGGTTTTGGGGGTTTAAAGTTTAGGGTTTTTTAGGGATAAGGGTTGAGTGTTTTTTGGGATTGAGGGTTTAGGGTTTTTTTGAGATAAGGGTTGAGGGATTTTTGGGTTGGATGGTTTAGGGTATTATGGTGATGAAGATTTATGGTTCTTGGGTTTGAGGGTTTAGGGATTTTTGTGGTCGACAGTTTAAGGTTTTTTGGTGATGAGGGTAGATAATTTTTTGGTGTTGAGGGTTTATATTTTTTAGGGGTTGAGTGTTGAGGTTTTTTGGTGGTAGAGTGTTGATGATTTTTTGGGGCTTTGGGTTGAGGGTTCTTTTTATGAAGATCATTTTATGGGGATGATGGTTTAGGGGTTTTCGGGAATGAGGGTTGAGGGTCTTTTGGGACTGAGGGTTGAGATTTTTTAGGGCATGGGTTGAGGTTTTTTGGGGACTGAGGGTTTAGTATTTTTTGGGGTTGAGGTTCGAAGGTTTCTTTGGGTTGAGTGTTGAGGGTTTTTCAGGGATGAGTTTTTAGGAATTTTGGGTCCTAAGTATTTATAGTTTTTTGGTGTTTGGGGTTTAGAGTTTTTTAGGGCTGAGGATTGAGGGTTTTTTAGTGTTTATGGATGAGGGTTTTTTTGGGATGAGGTTTAAGGGATTCTTGGGACGTGTGTTTAGAAATTTTTACGGATGAGGGTTTAGTTTTTTTGGTGATGAGGGTTTTGGGTTTTGTAATGCTGAGGTTTAAATATTTTTCTAGGATGAGGGTTGAGGAATTAATGGGGATGACGTTTAAGGGTCATATGGGGCTGTGGGTTGAGGGTTTTTTTGGAATTAAGGGTTTTTGGTTTATTTGGGCATAGGTTTGGGGTTTTTTGTGTCTAATGGTTTAGAATTTTTTTGTGGGTGAGGCTTTAGAGTTTTTTGGAGGTGAGTGTAATGGGTTTTTTTTTCTGGGGGATTGGGGTTTTTTTGGAGCTATGTGTTTTGGGTTTTTTTGGGAATGAGAGTTTAGAGTTTATTTGGTTTCAGGGTTTAGGATTCTTGTAGATTGGGGTTTTTGGATTTTTGGGGTGAGGGTTTATTTATTTTTAGAGAAGTGCGCTTAGGTTTCTTTGGGATGAGGGTTTAGGATTTTAAAACATGAGGGTTTAAAGTTTTTTTTGGGTTTAGGAATTATTACTTTTTTGTGCTGAGGGTATATTGTTTTGGGGACTGTGGGTTTAGGGTTGTTTAGGGTAAAGGATGTAGGGTTTTTGGGGGGAGTTTTGGGGTTTGGGTTTTTGGGGAATGAAGGAATATGGTTTTTTGGTGCTGGGTTTTATGTATTTTTGGGGCCGAGAGATTGGGGTATTTTGGGGATGAGAGATTGGGTTTTTTGGGGCTAAGTGTTTAGGTTTTTTAGGGGATGAATTTTTTGGTATTTTTTGGGGTGAGGGTTTAGGATTTTTTAGTAGAGTGTTTTGGGTTGATTATTTTTGGGGATAGGGGTCTCATGTTTTTTTGGGGGCCATGGGTTGAGGGTTTATTATGGATGATGGATTAGGATTTTTTGGGATTGAGGATTGAGGGATTTTTTGGGTGGATTATAGTTTAGGGTTTTTGGGGGATAACATTGAGGGTTTTCTGGGGATGAGGGTTGAGGTTTAATTGGGAATGGGGGTTTTTCAACAATGAGGGTTCTTGGTATTTTAGGGTTTAGGGTTTTATTGGGGCTAAGTGTTGAGGGATTTTTGGGTGAAGGGATTAGGGTTTTTTAGGATTTAGGTATAGGGTTTTTCAAGGATTAGATAATTTATTTTTTTCATGATGAGGGTTTGTGGTTTTTTAGACTATGGGTTTTTTGGGTTTTTAGGGCCGAGAGTCTAAGGTTTATTTGGGGATAAGGTTTGAGGGTTTTTTTTGGGGTGATGGTTAAGTATTTTTTTGGGCTTAGGGCTTATGTTTTTTTTCGGCTGATGATTAATGGTTTTTGGGTGATGAGGGTTTAAGGTTTTTGGGGCTACGAGTTTTACATTTTTTAAGGGATAAGCATTGAGGGTTTTGGGGGATAAGGGTTTTGGGTTTCTTTTGAGTGATGATTGATGGTTTTTTGGGGTTGAGGGTAGAGAATTTTTTAGGTCTAAGGGTTTAGGGTTTTTTGGGGAAAATTGGTTTGTATTTTTTTTAGGGATAATGGTTTTGGTTTTTTTGGGGGATAGGGGTTTTTAGTGTTTTTAGTGTTTATCATATAGGTTTTTGTTGGAATGAGAGTGTAGGGTTTATTGGGGAAGGGAGTATATGGTTTTTTAGTGTTGGGGGTTGAGGGTTTTTTTGGGCTGAGTGTTGAGGTATTTTGTGGCTAAGGGTTGATGTTTTTTAGGAGGTGAGAGTTGTGGGTCTTTTGGGGATGAGGGTTGAGGGTTTCTTGGCCTGAGGGTTGAGATTTTTTTGTGAATAAGGGTTAAGGGTTTTATGGGGATGAGGATTTAGGGTTGAGGGCTTTTTAGGGTTGTGTTTTTTTTGGGGCTAAGGGTCAATAGATTTTTTGTTAATGAGGGTTTAGGGGTTTTAGGAATGGGGTTGAGAGTTTTTTGGGGTGGAGGGTTGGTGGTTTTTGGGGCTGAGAGTTTAGTTTTTTTTGTGGCTGTGGGATTATGGTCCTTTGGGGCTGAGTGATTATTGGTTTCTAGGGATAAGGATTGAGGGTTTTTTGGGGCGAAGGGTTGAGTGGTTTTTTTTCGGGCTGAGGTATTAGGGTTTTTTAGCATAGTAGGTTTTTTATTTTTTTGGGGGATAATGGTTTAGGGGTTTTTTGTCTAGTGGTCAAGTGTTTTATGAGGGTGAGGGTTCATGGATTTTTGGGGATTAGGGTTGAGGGTTTTATGGGGATGAGGGTTTAGGGATTTTTCAGGATAAGTGTTTAGGGTTTTTTGGGTAGATGGTTTAGTGTTTCTTTGGTGATGATGGTTTTGGGTATTTTGTGGATATGGGGTTAGGGGTTTTGGGGATAAGGGTTTAGGGATTTTTGGAAAGAACATTTAGGATTTTTTAAGGCCGAGTGTTCAGGGTTTTTTGGGGAATAGAGTTGTATGTTTTTTAAATATGAGGGTTTATAGTTTATTGGGGCTAGGAGTTTAGGGATTTTTGGGGATGTGGGGTTTTTGGAAGAGGGTTTAGGGGTTTTGAGGATAAGGGTTTAGTTTTATTTGTGTTGAGGGTTTGGGTATTTTTTGGGTGTATGTTTTAGTATTTTTTAGGTTGAAGTGTTTAGGATTTTTGGTGGTAGATTCATTAGGGTTTTTTATGATAGTTAAGGGTTTTTTGGGGATATGAATTTGAAGTATTTTGGGTCTGTGTGATTATAGATTTTTGTGGATTATGGTTTATGGTTATTTGGGGATGAGGGTTAATGTATTTTTAGGCTGAGGGTTTATAGTTTTTTTAGTGATGAGGGTTTAGTGTTGTTTGGGTATGAGTTTTGATTCGTTTTGGGGTGAGTGTTTAGGATATTTTGGAAATGAGGGTTGAGGGATTTTCAAGGATGAGGGTTGATGGTTTTTTTGGAGATGAGGGGAGAGGAGTTTTCAGGAAGAGGGTTTAGTGTTATTTGGTATGAGGTTTTAATGTTTTTTGGACAAATGGTTTTGGGTTTTTTGGGGTTGAGGGTGAGGGTTTTTTGGGGATGTGGGTTGAGGGTTTTTTAGGCATGAAGGGTGAGGGTTTAGGGATCACTATTGAGGTTTGTTTTTGGCTGCGTGTTTAGGGTTTTGGGGGGTAAGGGTTGATGGTTTTTTGGGGCTGAGGATTGATAGTTTTTTGGGGTTGAGGGATGAGGGTAGACATTTTCTGGGATTTAGAGTTTTTTTGCTGCTAAGGGTTTAGGGATTATGGGATGGAGGTTATTGGGTTTTTAGGGATTATATTTTAGTGTTTTTTTTAGCGTTTTAGGGTTTAAAATTTTTATGATATAGGTTTTGGAGTTTTTGGGGTTGAGGGTTTCATGTTTTTGGGGGATGATGGATACGAGTTATTTAGGGTTGAGGGTTGAGTGATATTTTGGGATGAGGGTTTAAGGTTTTCTAGGGTTGAGGATTAATGGTTTTTGGGATGAAGGTTTAGCTTTTTTTGGGCTGAGGGTTTAGGGTGTTTTTGGGCTAAGGGTTGAGTGTTTTTTGTCGTTGAGGGTTGAGTGTTTTTTGGGGGTGAGGTTTTAGGGTTTTTCATGGTTGAGGGTTGAGTGTTTTTTTTGATGGGTGATTATGGTTTTTTGAGGCTAAGGGTTTGGTGTTTTTTGGGTGGAATGTTTAATTTTTTTTGGGGATGAGGTTTTAGGGTTTTTTGGATGATGTTTTAGGGTTTTTTGGGATGGGTATTGATGGTTTATAGGCTGAGGGTTGAGGGTTTTTGGGGTAGAAGGATGTTCTTTTTTGTGGAGATGAGTGTTGATGGGTTTTTGGGGATGAGGGACGATGGTTATTTTGCACATAGGGTTGAAGGTTTTTTTATTAAGTTTTATGGAATTTAGGGGGCTGAGGGTTGTTGGTTTTTCAGGGTTGAGGGTTTTTAAGGAAGTGGGTTGAGGGATATTTGGGGATGATGGTTTTTTAGGTCATAGGGTTGAGTGTTTTTTGTGGCAGAGGGCTGAGGGTTTTTTGGGGATAATGGTTGATGGTTTTTTGGTCCTAAGGGATTATGATTTTTTGGGGATGTGGGTTACTGTTTTTTGGGAATGATATTTTAGATTTTCTTCAGGATGAGTGTTGAGTATTTTTTAGGGTTGAGGGTCGAGTGTTTTTTTAGATGAGGGATGAGGGGTTTGGCGGCCTAAGGGTTTAGGTTTTTTGGGGGTTGATGATTTTGGATTTTTTGGGGTTGAGAGTTGAGGGTTTTTTAGGGTTGGGGCTAAAGTGTTATGGGGGGATGAGGGTTTTGGGGTTTTGGGGTTGATGGTTGACTGTTTTTTGGGGCTAAGGGTTGAGGGTTCTTTAGGGTTGTTGCCTTAGGGGTTTTTTAGGGGTGAGTATTTGGGGTTTTTTCGCTCAGGGGTTAGGTGATTTGGGGGTTAAGGGTTTCATTTTTTTGGATGAGGGTTTTGTGTTTTTGGGGAATGGTGATTTAGGATTTTCTAGGGATGGTGGATTACTATTTTTTGGGGATGAGGGTTTAATTTTTTTAGGGAATGAGGGTTTAGGGTTTTTTAAGGATGCTCATTTAGGTTTTTTGGGATTGTGGGTTTAGTTTTTTTGGGCTGAGTATTTAGTGATTCTAGTCGATAAGGATTTACGATTTTTTAGGATAGGGGGTTTAGTGATTTTTTAGGATGTGTGCTTGGGGATTTTGGGAATCAGGATTGAGGATTTTTAGGGATGATGTTTTAGGGTTCTTTTGTTATGATAGATTATGAGTTTTTGGGGCTGGGGGGTTAGGATATTTTGGGGCCATACTTTGGTGTCTTGGGGGGATGATTTTTTTGGGTTATTTGTGTCTGAGGGATGAGGGATGCTTTTCATCTGAGGGTTTAGGGTTTTTTTAGGATGAGGGTGGTGGGTTTTTGTGGATGGGATTGAGGATTTTTTTTGGGATGGGGATTTAGTTTTTTTTAATCTAGTACAATAGTAATTTTTAGGGATGAGGGTTTTGAGTTTTTTGGGGATGAGGGTTGAGGTTTTTTTGGAGATGGAGGGTTGAGTATATTTTTGTAGCTAAGGGTTAAGGGATTTTTAGGGCTGAGTGTTATGGTTTTTTGGGATGAGGGTTTAGGGTTTTTTAGGGCTAAGGGTTTAGGGTTTTTTGGGGCTAATGGTTAAGGGTTGACAATATTCATGGCATAGGTTTGAGGGGTTTTGGTGTCTAAGAGTTCAGGGTTATTTTTGTATGAATATTGATGATTTTTTTGCCTTAGTGTGTATGGTTTTTTGGGTCTGAGGTTTTATGGTTTCTTTGGGGCTAGAGGTTTTGGGTTTTTTTTGGGATGAGATTTTGGTTTTTCAGGTTTATGGGTTTTGGGTTAACTAAGTGGTGATCTTTTAAGGTTTTCTTGGGTATTAGGGTTTAGGTTTTTTGGGGGGCGAGGGATAAGGGTTTTTTAGGGGTGAGGTTTTTTGGTTTTTTGGTTTGTAGGGTTTGGTTTTTGTTGTGTTGAGGGTTTAGTGTTTTTTGGGGATATGGTTTTAATTTTTTTTAGGGCTGAGCATTTATGTTTTTTTAGAATGAGGGTTGAGAGGTTTTTTAGGCTGAGTGTCAAGGGATTTATACGGATAAAGTTGGAGGGTTTTGTTAAGGTTGTGGGTTGAAATATTTTTGGTAATAATACTTTTGTATTTTTTTTGTATTCAGGGTTTAGGGTTTTTTTGTATCATGGTTTAGGGTTTTTTTGGGTCATGGGTTTATGTTTTTTTTCTAGTAGAGGGTTCAGGGTATTTTGGGATATGGGTTTAGGGATTTTTGTGCTGATGTTTTATGGTATTTTAGGGATGAGGGTTTACGGTTTTTTGTGATGAGGTTTTTGAGTAATCCAGATCTAAGAGTTTTGGGTTTTTTTGGGGGCTAATGGTTAAGGGTTTTTCATGCGGTGAGGGTGGATTTTTTGGGGGGCTGAGGGTTCATTGTTTTTTATGGATTCATGTTTATGATTTTTTGGATATTTATGTTTATGGTTTTTTCAAGAGCAGGGTTTTGAGTTTTTTTGGTGTTGAGAGTTTAGGGGAGGTTTTGTGTTGATGGTTTATGGTTTTAATTGGATAGGGTTTAAGAGTTTTTCGGGATTGGGTGTTTAGGGAATTTTGGCGATGATGGATTATCATTTTTTGGGGATGAGGATTTATGATTTTTTTGTACTAAGGGGGTTTTTTAGGGATGAGGGTTGAGGGGTTTTTTAGGCTCAGGGCGTAGGGTTGTTTAGGTCTAATGGTTGAGGGTTTTTTTATGGACTGAGGGTTGATAAATTTTTTGGGGATGAGGGTTTTGTGTTTTTTGTGGCATAGGGTTGATGTTTTTTTGTCGTTGAGGGATTATGGTATTTTGGTGATGAGGTTTTTATTGTTTTTAAGGATTATGGTGGATTCTTTTCCAAGTTTGAGGTTTTTGGATTTTTGGTGGATTTGGGTCGAGGTGTTTTTTAGAGAAAAGGTTTTAGGGTTTTTTTGGGCTGAATGTTTAGGGTTTTTTCAGGCTTGGTGTTGAGGGTGTTTTGGGGATGGGCATGAATGTTTTTTTGGGATGATGGTAGAGGGTTTTTCTAGGCTTAGAATTGAGGGTTTTATCGGTATAAGGGCTGAGGGTTGATGGTTTTTTGGGGGATGAGGGTTTAGTGTTTTTTTGTGGAAGGGGGTTAAGGGTTTTTTGTGGCTAAGGGATTAGGGTTTTTAAAGGATGAGTGTTGAGGTTTTGGGGGATGAGGTTTGAGTGTTTTTAAGGTTGTGGGTTTAGGGTTTTATAGGGTTGATTTTTTATGGTTTTCGGGTAAGGATGTAATTTCGGGTTTTTAGGGCTGTGGGTGTAACACCCCGAGATTTTATGAAAAATATTCTTTTTAATTTCATTAATGTCTTGTGTTGTACGCTACACCAAAAGGAGCTTGCACAAAACACATCCTTGACTTGCCTTGCATTACACGCAATCATGACCTTCCTCGATAGCGTGTGTAGTACGCAATACCGAGTTTCACTAAACAATGATATGCTAATAAAATATTTTTAAAACTAGCCATTATAAATAGTAATAACCAATTTTTGAAATTTTGTAAATTTTATTTTTCAAAATGGACTTCATTTCTGGATTCGGAATATCGAAATTAGCTTAGGGTGAAATTTTGGTACTTTTCGGATAACTTTCACTTTCTGATGAATAGTGAAAATTACTAAATTTTAATTAAAAACAACCATTTTAATAGAAATAATTAATAGTGATAAATTATTAATTTGATTGGTTTTAAAGTATATTTAGAATATATTTTTACAATTTAATACAATTTTGGTTATTGGATGTAATTTCACATTTAAACTAGACATAAACAACTGTCAATCTTTTGATAATTATTATCTCTTAAGAACAAGCTATTTTTTTTGACGACGAGAATTAAATTTTAAATTAATTAATGCAACTGATATGTTTTGAATTTGGTAAAATAGACATCATTTTTGAATTCATAATATCTAATATAGCTTAGGCCAAATTTTTGGTATTTTTCTGGAAACTTTTGTTTTTTGATGAATAGTGAAACCACTAAGTGGTAGTTAAAAAAATTGAATTTTTCATAAAACTTAATTTTACCACTTCTGTGAGTGGAATTTCAAAAATCCGAGAGACACGGTTGATGTTAGTAAGTAAAATGTGGTTCAATGAGATGAAAATAATTTTTGGTGAATAGTAACTTTTTACTTTTATTTACCACGGTTAAAAGTAAATAGGGTAATTAAGGGTAAAAATGATATTATTATTACCCTAACACATGTCCTAATTCTATTTTATAAGTTTAATTCTATCAAAAACAAACTTAGGAATAAAATATGACCATTTAGGCCCACTTGGATTAGATTAGGACATTTATTATTAATTTATTTAAAGAAGGGTTAAAATAGTTAAAATCAAAGTTTAATAAGTAAATCATTTTTAATAAGTGGTTATACATACGATAAATTCGACTATAAATATTCATTAGAAAGCTAAAAATATTTCCTACATAATGGTATTTTATTTGTAATTTTTAGACATTAAATAATTTAATTTATTTATGACACAACGATGATGCAGTAATTATCTTATTAATGAAATATTGACATAATTGATGTTATAAATACCCAAATAAATGTAATTTGAGACTTTTTATGAATTAAACTAATTTTCTAGGTTAATATGACATGTTATTATTGATTTAATTAACTTGGTTAGAGCTAATAATTCTTTTATTATTTTCACAAAAATCAATTACTAAATAGTGTCAAAATTTACATAAAATAGTTTTTAAAACAATTATTATATTATTAATTGTTATTTTATTTATAAAAATCTAAGGTTCGGCCAAATGACTTAGATAAGGTTATATATATTAATGATAAACAACTTGGGGTTCTTTTGGCTTGTTATAGTATGTTTATTAACCTTATATTGTAAGAACACAAGAAGACATGGTGAAAGTTAAATTATCTAACTTAAAGTTAAATCTAAATGATAAGGTTAAAATTGATACCAAAACTTGTCTAAATTCTATTGGATGAGAGTATTTCGACCCCTAACCACCTTATCTTCGAAATATATCAATTTAGAGATATTAAAAACCGAATTTGACTTTATAATAAAATAATATTTTTAGTTATTCCAAAGACGCCCCTCTCCTCCCTTATAAAAGGGCACCTCCTCCCCCTCTTCCTCACACCACTTTGAGCCTTCAAGATCGGCCAACCCCTGCAAATATCTCCTCTCCACTTCCCTAGAAACATCTTAGAGGTTCTGGTCTTCTTCAAAGACCTATTTTAGTGCCCTAAAAGGAGGTCTCAAAGAAGCACTTCAAAGAAGAGGTAATGTCCGTTACTGATTCTTTCATCTTTATTTCTTCTTCCACTTCCTCTTCTTTAGTTTTTTCATTATGAAGTAATAACATCAGTATCACTCATATAATGATATGTTATTATAAGTATGAAACAACCCTATTTCACTATCTATCTATCCTACGGAAAACGAAATCACCGCGCGTGCGTACGTACGGAATACCGTCTCCACGCCGTGGTGTAATCTATTTTCCACCACCACCTTACTTGGATGGGTATAATGGTGTACATAATAACTATATATGATTATTGTTAAGTGATATGGATTCTGAAATATTATACATACACTCCAATACAATTCCACGATCATGAGAACGATATCATCGCTCGTGCGTACGTACGGACTACCGTCTCCACGACACGATGAGATTCATTCTCCACGTTAACCATTCATGAATGATTATAAAGTATATATAATAAGTAATCATGAAATATATGACATAATAATGATACTTTATTTAAGTGTATATATATGTATGTCATCTACTTAATTCCATTCAACTCAATAAGAAAACGAAAACAGCGTTCATGCGTACGTACGACCTACCGTCTCCATGAACGATGTATTTATTTCCATTTACTGATCTATTATATATATGTATATTCTGAATATATATTATATATAAATAATGTTTTATATTCTATAATTAAGTAATCATGATCTAAGTAATCATATGAATAATTACAAGTCAAAACCCAGACGAGAAATGAAACGATTTTACCCAAAACACTCTTTAACATTGAATTTACAAAAGAACGTGTAATATAAAGTCATAAGTGAACCATATATGATATCATAATAATGCGTATGATTCTGGAATAAGTCAATGACATTATTTAAATCATTATACAGGAGGTTCGGACACTTACAAAGCAAATCGAACCTAAGGTAAGGGAAATATCACAATCTCATTTTTATCCGAGATTGTTTATACTTTGGTATTTACTAGGGTGTATTTTATCATCCACATCCATGTTTCCTCAATATGTAATATTATTTCCATCCACCTACAATTGTTTAAATCCATTTTTACCCTTTGGTGAGTTTATAGTAAAAGATATGAAAGGAATATTTTGTCGTTTTTCATACGATGTACTTTTTGACTTTTTCGACAAAAGTACGAGAAGAATGTTTTTTTAACTTATACGGCATGAATGGATTTTTTAAAACATTATTTCCAAGAAGATTCCTTTACAAGTTTTCAAGTTTATTTTTAATCAACTTCTTTTAGTTATAATTTTATGACATGTTAAGAAATGAAAAGTGTTTTTGAAGTAGAAAGGATATTTTCCTCAAGAATGGAGTTCAAGTGTTTTATCAAAATTATTTTCCATATAAGATAATAAAGAGTTATGTTTCTATACCTATTATTACATGGATTTGATTATGTTGTGATGGAAATATTTTTATGAATTCCTTTATCTTATATGAATTGTTTTATGATGTCATGTTGTTTAAGAATCCCATTTTTACTACATGGGTTATGCAATGATGTATGATTTATGATTTTGTGGCACACATAAGAATGGTATCATTATGAGATGGGTGGGACCTATATCTCCCTCCAATTAATTGGGTAAAGATTTTATATCTCATGAGATAGACATGGCTGGAACGGTAGGTTATACCAGTTCAGTGAAACATGACTGAAATGAGGAGTGAACTCGGTTCAGAAATGGACTTTGTCCACTAAGATAGTCTTGGAAATGAGTCTTGAGTAATAAGAAATGATTCTCTATGATTATGTGTGTATGCCACAAAGTTTCATGTTTTAAGTTATGATTATTGGGATTACATTTCACTACTATGATTTATCCCAAGTTATGAAATTATGATCTCTTTTACAGGTTAAGATTTCCAAAAGATACGTTCTTATGAATATGACGTGATTGATATTTCTTTTGTTTACCCTTACTGAGTATTTGGGATCACCCTTTTATGTTTTCTTTTCCCCAGGACATAAAGAAAGGATTTAGGTTTAGAAAAAAAGAAGATCTTTATGAGAGATGTTGAAGATCTTTCACCACGATTAGAAGATTATATTCCGAGTTTCCAAAGACACTAAACTATTATGGTCCTTGTGTGTGTGTTTTTGTTATGTACTAAGTATTCCACAAAAGTAATGTAATGTCCATGTACGTCAAGCACTGGGTCTCTACAGTTGGTATCATAGGAAAAGTTTAGTCAACCTTTGGAAACTAGGATGCGAAAATATTAGTGAGATCCCTAGAGATATTTCTAAGGTATGTCTAGGGATGTCCCTAAGGATAAGTATACGTATAGGATATAGTCCTAGAACTATAGTAACGATATTAGATTAAACCAAAGATGTTAGATATTGAATTTACTCCCCCTTTATTATGATTTTTGCCTCTCACACTATTCTTTTTGAGTTTTAGAAAATGGATGGAAACAAGATGATTCAAGATAATGGAGGATATGATGGACAATAAAATGATATTCTTCATGTGCAACCAAATGAAATGGGATTTTGAATTCCAAACATCATTATTATTCCGAATCATCAATCTCATAATATGATCAATAAAGTAAAATTTGGTAAGTTTCCTGACTTGGCTAATAAGAGAAAGATGGAGTTTCATGATGATCAAGAAGAAAGAAAGTTCAATTTCCCCTATGTAAATCATGTGGGAAGAGGCATCAAGGAGAATGTTTCAAAGGAACTGGAAGATGCTTTGGGTGTGGAAAAGAAGGACACAAAAATGGTTAAATGTTTTAAATATGGAATGTACGGGCATTATGCAAACCAATTCCCTAAGGGAAAGTCTCGTGAAGAGAATCAGTATGGTCGTATGGGTAATATTTATGTGGATGATGATGAAGAGACTACAAATGATATGTGAGATGAAAGAATTGTTGAAGCTCGGTCAATGGTTTAAGAATGTAGTGGAATGATTACATGTTTATCATGTGTAATGTTGTATAAGTAATCTCATGGTACTATGGAATAAAGAGACATCTAAGGATTGTTACACTGTTGTCTTTCCTTGAGTTTTGAAAGTGTATGATTAATGTTACCAGTATCCATGAAAGGTTATTCAGATATTTTTGGAATGTAGATGATATGCGCATAATGAAGGGATAAGGATAAAATTAAATGTTTGATAGTATTCATGAGCTCATGACTAATATAAGGAGAAGGTTATATCATGGTTTGAGTATATATAATTTTTGGTTTTTGGTATGTGGAAAGAGTTAACTTTTGACAACATTCATGTTTTCACTAAGGTTTAATGGGTATTCATTTTTCAAGAGAATACATCATTAAGGTATTCACATGATTGGAATGTGACCAAAAAGATATATGGGGGATAAATGATGGTATTCACATGCTTGGTTGACGACATTTCAAGTAATCGTTTTCTTTATACTATGAGCTTGGACCGAAGTATTTTAGATAAGCCTAAAGATTGGAATGGATTATGTTAACCATAAGTTAGTATTGTTTAAGGATAGAACTTTTTTTGATATTATTTATGTGATGTTATAGTAATGTAGTTTTAGAAAAAGGACAACCTGCAGGACGGGCGACAGCCCATCGCATCAGACAAGGCTGTTGGAATCGAACCCACAACCGAAGTGGGACTGGCCTTTATCGCCTACCACTGGCCTACAGGAAGTCCCTGTTTAGTAGAAACTAGTTTTTTTATATTAAGCAGTATGATATATGAAGTATAAGTCCATTTTAGGAACTATATATGATTAATCTCACTATAGATGGACTTATGTTTTTTTTGATAACTTTTCTAACCTTTTGTTTGAGACAGATGGAATGACCCATCATTCTATCACATGATCTGCTAACACATCACGAATGACAAATTAAACTTCATTTCTTTAAGAGATGAAGTGGAAATTGTCCAAAGAACGACAAACGGTGAGACTATACCAAAATCACGAAAGTATTTCTTCTAATTCCAATTTCATCAACTTTAGGGAAATGATCTTGAAAACCAAAAATGTTGTCCTAGTGCTCTTATATCTGATGAATCAGACGGTACCTTAGATCGTCACAAATTTATGGCTTTGTGATTGCTGGCTTTTCCATAGACATGTTCTCTACCACTCTCCATCAGAACAAGATGGTTAGATTTCTCTTCCATATCCATATTTTCACCTATGTGGAAACCCAGTGATTAGTTTATTTGGGTAACCGTTACGTTTCATAATTTTGTTTTTAAAGATTGGTTTTGGTATTCCTTTCTACGATGTGGGTTTCTATTAAAGCAACTTTCAGATAGTAAACCATTTATAACCTCGACGAATTTCGAGGGCGAAATTCATTTTAAGGGGGGTAGAATGTAACACCCCAAGATTTTATGAAAAATATTCTTTTTAATTTCATTAATGTCTTGTGTTGTACGCTACACCAAAAGGAGCTTGCACAACATGCATCCTTGACTTGCCTTGCATTACACGTAATCACGACCTTCCTCGATAGCGTGTGTAGTACGCAATACCGAGTTTCACTAAACAATGATATGCTAATAAAATATTATTAAAACTAGCCGTTATGAATAGTAATAACCACTTTTTGAAATTTTTGAAATTTTATTTTTCAAAATGGACTTCATTTCTGGATTCGGAATATCTAAATTAGATTAGGGTGAAATTTTGGTGCTTTTCGGATAACTTTCATTTTCTGATGAATTGTGAAAATTACTAAATTTTAATTAAAAACAACATTTTTAATAGAAATAATTAATAGTGATAAATTATTAATTTTATTGGTTTTAAAGTATACTTAGAATATATTTTTACAATTTAATACAATGTTGGTTATTGGATGTAATTTCACATTTAAACAAGACATAAACAACTGTCAATCTTTTGATAGTTATTATCTCTTAAGAACACGCTATTTGTTTTGACGACGGGAATTAATTTTTAAATTAATTAATGCAACTGATATGTTTTGAATTTGGTAAAATAGACATCATTTTTGAATTCATAATATCAAATATAGCTTAGGCCAGATTTTTTGTATTTTTCTGGAAACTTTCATTTTTTGATGAATAGTGAAACCACTAAGTGGTAGTTAAAAAAAATGAATTTTTCATAAAACTTAATTTTACCGCTTCTGTGAGTGGAATTTCAAAAATCCGAGAGACATGGTTGATGTCAGTAAGTAAAATGTGGTTCAATGAGATGAAAATAATTTTTGGTGAATAGTAACTTTTTACTTTTATTTACCACGGTTAAAAGTAAATAGGGTAATTAAGGGTAAAAATAATATTATTATTACCCTAACACATGTTCTAATTCTATTGGATAAGTGTAATTCGACCAAAAACAAACTTAGGAATAAAATATGACCATTTAGGCCCACTTGGATTAGATTAGGACATTTATTATTAATTTATTTAAAGAAGGGTTAAAATAGTTAAAATCAATGTTTAATAAGTAAATCATTTTTAATATGGGGTTATACATAAGATAAATTCGACTATAAATCTTCATTAGAGATATAAAAACATTCCCTACATAATGGTATTTTATTTGTAATTTTTAGACATTATATAATTTAATTTATTTATGACACAACGATGATGCAGTAATTATCTTATTAATGAAATATTGACATAATTGATGTTATAAATAGCCAAATAAATGTAATTTGAGACTTTTTATGAATTACACTAATTTTCTAGGTTAATATGACATGTTAGTATTGATTTAATTAACTTGTTTTGAGCTAATCATTCTGTTATAATTTTCACAAAAATCAATTACTAAATAGTTTCAAAACTGACATAAAATAGTTTTTAAAACAAATATTATATTATTAATTGTTATTTTATTCCTAAAAATCTAAGTTTCGTCTAAATGAATTAGATAAGGTTATATATATTAATAATAAACAACTTGGGGTTCGTTTGGCTTGTTATAGTAAGATTATTAACCTTATAGTGTAAGAACACAAGAAGACACGGTGAAAGTTAAATTATCTAACTTAAAGTTAAATCTAAATGATAAGGTTAAAATTGATACCTAAACTTGTCTAAATTCTATTGTATGAGAGGATTTAGACCCCTACCCACCTTAGCTTCTAAATATATCAATTTGGAGATATTAAAAACCGAATTTGACTTTATAAAAAAATAATATTTTTAGTTATTCCAAAGATGCCCCTCTCCTCCCTTATAAAAGGGCACCTCCTCCCCCTCTTCCTCACACCACTTTGAGCCTTCAATCTCGGACAAACCCTGCCAATTTCTCCTCTCCACTTCCCTAGAAACATCCTAGAGGTTCTGGTTTTCTTCAAAGACCTATTTTAGTGCCCTAAAAGGAGGTCTCAAAGAAGTACTTCAAAGAAGAGGTAATGTCCGTTACTGATTCTTTCTTCTTTATTTCTTCTTCCACTTCCTCTTATTTAGTTGTTTCATTATGAAGTAATAACATCAGTATCACTCATATACTTATATGTTATTATAAGTATGAAACAAACCTATTTCACCATCTATCCATCCTACGGAAAATGAAATCACTACACGTGCGTACGTACGGAATACCGTCTCCACGCCGTGGTGTAATCTATTTTCCACCACCACCTTACTTGGATGGGTATAAAGGTGTACATAATAACTATATATGATTATTGTAAAGTGATATTGATTCTGAAATAGTATACATACACTCCAATACAATTCCACGATCATGAGAACGATATCATCGCTCGTGCGTACGTACGGACTACCGTCTCCACGACGCGATGAGATTCATTCTCCACGTTAACCATTCATGAATGATTATAAAGTATATATAATAAGTAATCATGAAATATATGACATAATAATGATACTGTATTTATGTGTATATATATGTATTTCATCTACTTAATTCCATTCAACTCAATAAGGAAACGAAAATAACGTTCATGCGTACGTACGGCCTACCGTCTCCATGAACGGTGTATTTCTTTCCATTTAGTGATCTATTATATATTTTCATATCCTGAATATATATTATATATAAATCATGTTTTATATTTTTGAATTAAGTAATCATGATCTAATTAATCATATGAATAATTACAAGTCAAAACACGGACAAAAAATGAAACGATTTTACCCAAAACACTCTTTAACATGGAATTTACAAAAAACAGGTAATATAAAGTCATAAGTGAACCATATATGATATAATAATAATTATTATGATTCTGGAATAAGTCAATGACATTATTTAAATCATTATACATGAGTTTTGGACACTTACGAAGCAAATCGGACCTAAGTTAAGGGAAATATCACAATCTCATTTTTATCCGAGATTGTTTATACTTTGGTATTTACTGGGGTGTATTTTATCATCCACATCCATGTTTCCTCAATATGTAATATTATTTCCATCCACCTACAATTTTTTAAATCCATTTTTACCCTTTGGTGAGTTTATATTAAAAGATATGAAAGGAATCTTTTTTCGTTTTTCGTATGAGGTACTTTTTGACTTTTCCGACAAAAGTACGAGAAGAATGTTTTTTTAACTTATATGGCATGAATGGATTTTTTAAAACATTATTTCCAAGAAGCTTCCTTTACAAGTTATCAAGTTTACTTTTAATCAACTTCTTTTAGTTATAATTTTATGACATGTTAAGAAATGAAATGTGTTTTTGAAGTAGAAAGGATATTTTCCTCAAGAATGGACTTCCAGTGTTTTATCAAAATTATTTTCCATCTAAGATAATAAAGAGTTATTTTTCTATCCCTATTATTACATGGATTTTATTATGTTGTGATTTAAATATTTTTATGAATTCCTTTATCTTATATGAATTGTTTTATGATGTCATGTTGTTTAAGAATCCCATTTTTACTACATGGGTTATGCAATGATGTATGATTTATGATTTTATGGCACACATAAGAATGGTATCATTATGAGATGGGTGGGACCTATATCTCCCTCCAATTAATTGGGTAAAGATTTTATGTCTCATGAGATAGACATGGCTGGAACGGTAGGTTATACCAGTTCAGTGAAACAGGACTGAAACGAGGAGTGAACTCGGTTCAGAAATGGACTTTGTCCACTAAGATAGTCTTGGCAATGAGTCTTGACTAATAAGAAATGATTCTCTATGATTATGTGTATATGACACAAATTTTCATGTTTTAAGTTATGATTATTGGGATTACATTTCATTACTATGATTTATCCCATGTTATGAAATTATGATCTCTTTTGCAGGTTAAGATTTCCAAAAGATATGTTCTTATGAATATGACGTGATTGATATTTCTTTTGTTTACCCTTACTGAGAATTTGAGCTCACCATTTTATGTTTTCTTTTCCCCCGGACATAAAGAAAGGATTTAGGTTTAGAAAAAAAGAAGATCTTTATGGGAGATGTTGAAGATCTTTCACCACGATTAGAAGATTATATTCCGAGTTTCTAAAGACACTAAACTATTACGGTCTTTGTGTGTGTATTTTTGTTATGTACTAAGTATTCCGCAAAAGTAATGTAATGTCCATATACATCAAGCACCGGGTCTCTACAGTGGGTTCAGTGTTTTATGGTGCCAAGGGTTTAGGGTTTTATTGGATTAGGGGTTAGTATTCTCTAGTACTGACAATTTAGGATTGTTTGGTGATGAGAATTTTGGATATTTTGGGACATAGGGTTTAGGGTTTATTGGTGATGATAGATTAGTTTTTTTTGAGTGAGGGGTTAGTATTTTTTGAGGCTAATGTTTGAGGGTTTTTTAGGCTCAGTGTTTAAGGTTTTTTGGGGAACTGGATTTGTGGAATTTTGGGGGATAATGATTTTTGGTTTTTTTGGGGATTATGGTTTAGGGTTTTTTGGGTTTGGGGTTGTGGGTTTTTTTGGGCTAATGGTTGAGGGATTTTAATGTTGTGGGTTGAGGGATTTTTGGGGATAAGTTTTTATGGGTTTGGGGGATGAGGTTTTAGGGTTTTATTGGGCGGTGGTTTTATGATATTTTAGTTCTAAGGGTTTAGGGTTTTTTTGTGGCTAGTGGTTGAGAGTTTTTATAGGGTTGGGTTTTTAAGATTTTTTTATGATTGAGCATTTATATTTTTTTCGTATGAGGGTTTAGGTTTATTTATTACTCTAGGTTTAGGGGTTTTTTCAGGATTAGGTTGTTGGTTTTCTAGGAATAATGTTTGAGGGTGTTATGGAGTTCAGGGTTGAGTGTTTTATGGGAATGAGGGTTGAGGGTTTTTTGGGTATGAGAATTGAGTGATTTGTAGTGTTGTTGGTTGAGGGTTTTTTGGTTCTGATGGTTTTGGGATTGTTGTTGTTGAGGGTTTAGAGCTTTTTTATCTTTGGGATTAGGGTTTTTAGGGTTGTGGATTTTTTATTTTTGGGGACATGGGTGTTGTTATTCATAGTGTCGTGTGTTTAGGGATATTTGGGGCTTAAGGTTTTTGGTTTTTTGGGGTGAGGGTTTAGAGTTTTTTGGGGATAATGGTTTGGGTTTTTAGGGATAGGGTTTTATGGTTTTTTAGGGCTGAGAGATTTTGTTTTTTTGTGTAGAGGGTCTGGGATTTTTTAGGGAAGAGTGTTTTTTATTTTTTAGGGAATAGGTTTTTGGGATTTTTGGTTGTGAGGTTTTAGAGTTTTTGGGGGATGAGGTTTAAGGGTTTTTTGGGGTTGATCATTTTTGGGTTTTGGGGGTTGAGGGTTTTTTTTGTATTTTTAGGATGAAGTTTTAGGGTTTTTTTGGTTGAGGGTCTAGGGATTTTTTTTGTTATGAGTTTTTAGGGTATTCTGATAACGAGGGTTTAGGGATTTTAGGGTCGAGGGTTGGGAGTTTTTTAAGGCTGAGGTTTTATGGTTTCCTTGTGTTGAGGGTTTAATTTTTTTCGGTATTTAAGGGTTTTGTTTTTTTGGGGCTAAGGGTTTGCAGTTTTTGGGGTTAAGTGTTACGAATTTTCTCAGGATGAGGTTTGAGTGTTTTTTTGGGGTTGAGGGTTGAGGGTTTATTAGGGATGAGGGTTGAAAATATTTTGGGGATAACGGTTGAGGGGTTTTTTGGTGATGAGGGTTTAAAGATTTTATGGTTCAGGGTTCACAGATTTCTATAGAGTAGGGTTTAGGGTATTCTATTTCTATGGATTTAGGTATTTTTTTAGGTTATTGGTTTAGGTGTTTTTGGTTATTTGGGTTTAGGTATTTGTGTGGCTGAGGGTTTTTGGGTTTTTTATGAAGGTTTATAGTTTTTTATGGTTGAGGGTATAGGGGTTTTTTGGATGTGGGTTCCGTTTTTTGGGGGATGAGGGTGTTTTGTTTTAAGGGATAAGTATTTAAGGTTTTCTTAGGCTAAGGGAATATGGTTTTTTGGGGTGAGGTTTTTGGGTTTTTATTGGGATTTGGGTTTAGGGTTTCTTGGGGTTGACGGTTTTGGGTTTTTTTGTTGAGGGTTTTGAGTTTTTTTGGGGGTAGATGGTCTATTGTTTTTTCTGGATAATGGTTTAGGTTTCTTTGGGCATAGCATTTAGGGATTTTTTGGGAAGGGGGTTTGATGTTCTTTGGGGTTTTTTGGGGGCAAAGAGTTTTGGGTTTTTGGGTGGTTTGGTGTTCAGGGTTTGGGATTTTTGGGATGTTTTGGGGTTTTGAGGGGAAAAGGGTTTAGATATTTTTAGGGAGAGGGTTTAGGGTATTTTAGGCTAGGGTTTTAGGGTTTTTATGGATGAGGGTTTAGGGGGGTTTTGAGATGAGGTTTTATTGGGTTTTCGGACTGATGGTTTAGGGGTTCTTGTGGCTAATATTTTACAACTTTTTTGGGGCTGAGGGTTCATGGTTTTTAGGGATAAGGGTTGTGGGTGTTTTGTATGAGGGTTACTTTTATTTGTAATTATGGTTAATGGTTTTTTAATATGAGGTTTTATGGATTTTTGGGGTTTATGGTTTTTTGGGGGATTAGGGTTTAGTGTTTTTTCTAGTTGAAGTATTAGGATTTTTTGGCTTGGGGTTTTTTGGTTTTTTTGGATGGGGGTTGGGGGATTTTTTTTTTGAAGTATTAAGATTTTTTGGGAGTTGAGGGTTTATTATGGGATAAGGGTTTAGGGTTTTTAGGGTTGGTGGTTTAAATTATTTTGGCGATTAGGTTTGATGGTTTTTTGTGGCTTAGGGTTTTGATTTTCTTTGGGGAAAGGGTTTAGGGGTTTTTTGGACTAGTGGTTATGGGTTTTAGTGGAAAAAGGGTAGAGGGTTATTTATAGATGAGGGTTTATGGTTTTTTGGATATTTGTGCTTGTGGTTTTTAGGGAAGGTTGTATGGGGTTTTTTAGGGATGAGGGTTGAGTATTGTTTTGGGGCAAAGAGTTTATGGGTTTTTTGGAGTTGAGGGTTGAGTATATTTTGGAGATGATGGTTGAGGTGTTTTTGGATCTGTGATTTGATAGTTTTTTTTGTGGTTTAGGTATTATGGTTTATCTAGGCTGAGGGTTGAGGTTTTTTTTGGGATGAGGGTTTATTATTTTTTGGGGATGAGTGTTTAGGATTTTCTAGTGCTGTGGTTTTTTTGTATTTTAGGGGTGTCGCTTGACTGTTTTTTAGGTTATGGGTTAAGGTTGTTTTGGGGATTTGGGTTGAGGATTTTTTGGGATGAAATTTGAGGGTTTTGGTGGTTTGGGATATATTATGCTAATGGTTTATGACTTTTTTTGGTTGATGTTTGAGGGTTTTTATGGATGATAGTTTAATTTTTCTTATGGCTGAGTGTTCAGGTTTTTTGAGGGTTAGGGTTTAGGGATTTTTTGGGCTAGGGGTCGATGGTTCTTTTGCACTATGTATTTTGGGTCTTTTGGTGTTGTGGGTTGAGGGGTTTCTGGGGTAGAAGGTTGAAGTTTTTTTAGGGCCAAGGGTTTATGGTTTTTTAGGATAGTGGGATTAGTAAATTTCGGGGACGAGCGAGGAGGGTTTTTTAGGGACGAGGGTTGGGGGTTTTTTGGGACTGAGGTTATAGTTTTTTTGGGTGTTGAATGTTTAGGGTATTTTAGGATGATGTTTTAATATTTCTTTGGGCTGTGGGTTTAGGTTTTTTATGGATTCAGGTTTAGTGATTCTTTGGGCCGTTTGTTTAGGGTTTTTTGGGTTGAGATTTTAGGTTCTTTCAGAGTTGGGGTTTAGGGTTTTTTTTCTAAGTGTTTCAATTTTTTAGGGTTTAGGGTTTATAGTTTTCTGGGATGAAGGGTTTCATGTTTTTTTGGATATGATGATTTATGCTTTTTGGGGGGATGAGGGTTTATGTTTTTTTCAGGATAAGGGTTTGGGGTTTTTTGGGGCAGAGCATTTAGTGTTTTTTCATGTTATGGCTTTAGGGTTTTTTGGGGTTGAGGATTTAGGGTTATTTAGGGATGATGGTTTAGGGTTTTCTGGGATGTGTGTTTAGGGTTTTTGGGGATATGTGTTTAGGGTTTTTTTAGATATTAGGATTTAGGGTTATTTGGAGAAATAGTTGTAGGTTTTTCTTGGATCTGTGGGTTTAGGGTTTTCTGGGGCTATGGGTTTAGTAATTTTTGGGGTTGAGGGGTTAGGGTTTTTTGGGGATGACGTTTTTGGGGTTTTTTATTGCATATAGTTAATGATTTTTTTGGATGAGCATTTAGAGTTTTTTGGGGCTGAGGGATTAAGTGTTTTTTAGGGATAAGGGTTTATGGTATTTGGGGGATGAGGGTTTAGGGTATTTTACGGATTAAGGATTAGGATTTTATTGGGCCATGGGTTTATGATTTTTTTGGATTATGGTTTAGGTATTTTTAGTGATGAGGTTTTATGGTTTGGGGTTGAGGGTTTAGTGTTTTTTGGAAAACGTATTAGGTTTATTGGGGCAGAGGGTTGAGGGTATTTGGTATAAGGGTATATGGATTATTTTAGGATGAGTGTTTAGGGTTTTTTGTGGACAACAATGGAGCTTCATTGGGATGAGGGTTACAGTTTTTTGGGGGCCTGAGGGTTTTATGGTTTTGGGGTTTTGGGTTTAGGGTTTTTTGAGGTGAGGGGTTTAGTGTTTATTAGGGCTGGGGTTTTAGGGTTCTTTGGGGATTAGTGTTTAGGATTTTTTTAGGGCTGACTGTTTATAATTTTTTGTGGTTTAGGGTTTTGGGTTTTTTTTGGGATGAGGGGTTATGTTTTTCTAGGGCTAAGGGTTATGAGTTTTTGGATTCTTGGGGTTTAGGTCATTTTGGGGAAGTGGATTTAGTGTTATTTTGGTAATGGGGGATTAGGGTTTTTTTTTGCATGGAGGGTTTATTATTTTTTTGGGCTAAGGGCCTTAGGGTTTTTTGGGGATGTGGGTTTATGGTATTTAGGTTCTGGGGGTATAGTTTTTTTGATAGGGGATAGGTTTTTTTTGGTAGGGGATTTAAAGTATTTTTTTATGGTTGAGGGTTTTTAGGGATGGGGGTTTTGGGTTTTTTTGGGGGATGAGGGTTTAGTTTTTATCTGGCCTAAGTGTCAAGGGTTTTTTGGGAATGAGTGTAAAGGGTTGTTGGGGCTGAGGTTGAGGATTTCTTTGGCTAAGGTTTAAGGGTTGTTTGGGTCTAATGGTTGAGGGTTTTAGATTTTTTAGGGATGATGGATGAGGTATTTTTGGGGATGAGGGATTGGGTATTTTTAGTGCTATGAATTTAGTTATTTTTGTGTTGTTCATTTAGGGATTTTTGGTTCTTTGTGTTTAGGTATTTTTGGGGTAGAGAGTTTTTGAGTTGTCTAGGTCTGAGGTTTTATGGTTATGTATGGCTGAGGTTTTAGTTTTTTTTTGGGTTGAGGGCTTAGGATTTTTTTGGGATGATGGTTTTGTATTTTTTGGGGATAATGTTTTTTGGGTTTCATAGGGATGAGGGGTTATGGTTTTTTGGTGTGACGGTTTTTTGGTGTGATGGTTTTGGGTTTTTTGAGGGTGTGGGGATTTTTTTGGAGATATGGGTTTTTGTTTTTTTATGGTTGATGGATTCAGGTTTTTTAGGCTAAAGGGTTTGCGTTTTTTGGGCTGATGGTTTAGTGTTTTTTGGGCTGAGTGTTTAGTGTTTTTTGGGGGAATATATATTATGGTTTTTTCAGGGAGAATGATTTAGGTTTTTCTTGGGATAAAGATTAAGGATATTTTGGGGATGAGTGTTTATGGTTTTTTTGGGCTGGGGATTAGGTTTTTTAGGGATGAGGTTTTAGTGGTTTTGGTATTTAGGCTTTAGAGATTTTTGGAACTAAATATTTAGGGGTTTTTATGGATGAGATTTAATTTTTTGGGGGGATCTGGTTTCACGGTTTTTTGGAGTTAAGGGTTTTTTGGTCCTGATGATTTAATTTCTTTTGGGAATGGTGGTTTGGGTTTTTGAAAATGTAAGTTTATGTTTTTTTGGTGTTGAGGGTTTATGTCTTTTAGGGTATGAGGTTTTAGGGTTTTTTTGTTGACAGTTTAAGACTTTTTGGGGCTAAGGGTTTAGGGTTTTTGGGAAGATGGATTTGGGTTTTTTATGGTTGAGTGTTTTTGGTATTTTGGTGCAATGGGTTTAGGGTTTTTTATAGGATAAGGGTTGAGGTTTTTTTATGGTTGAGAGTTTAAGGTTTTTTTGGATAACGGTTCCTGGTGTTTTGGTGCTTAGGGTTTAGGGTTTTTTTATAAGGGATTATCTTTTTTTAGGACTACAAGTTTGGGATTTTTTAGGGTTGATGGTAGAATTTTTTTTGATGTTGAGGGTCTGTTGTATATGAGTGTTTCAGGTATTTTAGATGAAGGGTTTTAGGGTTTTTTGAGGATAAGGGTTGTGGGTTTTTTGGGGATGAGGATTTCAGGTTTTTTTGAGCTGAGGGTTGAGAATTTTCTGGAGATAGGGGTGGAAGGATTTTTGGGGATGCGGGTTGAGTTTTATTAGGGATGAGGGTTGATGGTTTTATGGGGATAAGGCTAGATGTTTTTTAGGGATGAGGGTTGATGCTTTTTGGGGAAGCGTGGCTACAGTTTTTTTGGCTGATGGTTTCGTTTTCTTGGGGATGTGGGTTGAGGGTTTTTTGGATTTGTAGGTTGTGGGTTTTCGGGATTTGTGTTGAGGGTCTCTTGGGAAGATAGTTGAGGGATTTTTGGGGTTGTGGGTGGAGGGTTTTTCATGCTTATGGTTGGGGGGTTTCTGGTAATGAGTGTTGAGTGTTTTTTGGGATGATAGTTTAGGGTTTTTTATTTCTGATAGTTGAGGTTATTTGGGGATTAGGTTTGAGTATATTTTGGGGTTGATAGTTTTTTAGGGATTAGGGTTTTTGGTTTTTTGTGGCTGATATTTGAGGTGTTTTTTGTGAAGAGGATTGATGGTTTTTTATGGATGTGTGTTTCTGATATTTACTGAACATGATTTAATAAATTTTGGGGTTTAGGGTTGAGGTTTTTTCATCTAAGGATTGGTGAGGTATATTGGAATAAGGATTTATGTTTTTTTGGGGATAAGTGTTTAAGTTTTTTTGGATTATGATTTAAGGTTTAGGGGGGTGAGGGTTTAGGATTTTTTGGGGATGATGGTTTATGGTTATTTAGGGATGGGGTTTAGTCATTTTTGGGATGAGTGTTTGTGAATTTTTAGGGATGATGTTTTAAGGTTTGTTGGGTCTCAGGGTTTTGATTGGGGGGGTTAGGGTTTAGTGTTTTTTCAGGATGAGGGTATTTGTTCTTTTCGGGATGAGAATTTTGGGTTTTTTGGGATTGGGGATTATACTTTTTTCAGGATATAGGTTTAGGGAATTCGGGGGCTAAGGGTATAGGGTTTTTTATGGTTGGTGATTTTGTTTTTTTAGGATGAGGGTTTAGTGGGGGGGGGGGGGTTGGGATAGGTGTTTAGGGTTTTGGGGATTACGATTTAGGGTTATTTGGGGATGAAGGTTTATGGTTTTTTTTTCAGATGAGGGTTTATGGTTATTTTGTGCCAAGGATTTAATGATTTTTTGTATGTGGGTTTAGGATTTTTTTGGGAAGAGGGTTTTGGGTTTTTTAGGGTAGTGGATTTGGGGTTTTTTGGGATAGAGGTTTTATAAATTTTTTGGGCTGATGGTTTTGGGTTTTTGGGGGATGAGGGTTTAGTTATTTTTGGTGCTAAGTGTTTATATCTTTTGGGTGATGGGGGTTTAGTGTTTTTTTGGGATGACAGTTTAGTGTTTATATCTATTAGGGTTTGGGGTTTTTTTGTTGATGGGGGTGTAGAGATTTTATGGTAAAGGGTTTACGGTTTTTTGGGCCATGGGCCTTGGGATTTTTTGGGGTTGAAGTTTTAGGAATTTTTGGAGCTGAGGGTTTTGGTTTTATGGTTATGAGTGTTTTGGGTATTTTGGTGTTGAGGGGTAAGGGGTTTTTTGGGGTTGAGGGTATAGGAAGTCTTTGGATTCTGGGTTTAGGGGTATCTCGACTGATGTTTCAGTGTTTTTTGGGGTTGAGGGTTCAATGTTTTTTGGTGATGAGACTTTAGGGGTTTTCCAACATTGATGGTTTAGGGTTTTCTGGGGCTAGGATTTTTCTATTTTTTGGAGCTAGGAGTTTGATGTTTTTTTTGTTTTAGGTTTTAGGGTTTTTAGGTCTTTTGGTTTAGTGTTTTTTCAGGATGTGGGTTTAGGTATTTTTGGGATGATTGTTTAGTTCTTTTGGGGTTTAGGAAAAATGGTTTTTTTTATAATGGGTAGGGTTTTTTAGGATGAGGGTTGAGGGTTTTTTGGGATAAGGGATTAGTGTTTATTTGGGAGATGATGTGTTAGTTTTTTGGGGGGGGGTGAAGGTTTATGATTTTTTGGAATGAGTGTTTAGGGTTTTTTGGGCTACTAGTTTAGTGTTTTTTGTGGTTTAGGGTTTAGGGTTTTCTTGGGATGACGTTTTAATGTTTTTTTGTTAATTTGGCATTTTAGTGTTTTTGAGATGGGTTTTAGGTTTTTCTCTGGTTGAATGTTTTGTTTTGGGGGGAGTGATGGTTTAGGGTTTTTTGGGGATGAGGGATTTGGAAATTTTGCTGATGAGTGTTTAGAGTTTTTTGGGGATGAGGTTAAGGGTTTTTTGGGGGATAAATGTTTATGGTCTTCTGGGGATAAGGATTTAAGGATTTATAGGGATGAGGGGTTTAAGATTAATAGAGCTATGAATTTTGGGTTTTATAGGGATGAGGGATCGTGTTTCTTTGGGGTTGAAGGTCGAGGGTTTCATAAAGCTAAAAATTTGGGTTTTTTGGGGCTGAGGGTTTAGGGTTTTCTAGGGTTTAGGGTTTTCTAGGGTTTAGGGTTTTCTAGGGTTTAGGGTTTAGGGTTTTCATGGGATGATGGTTTAGTGTATTCCAGGGATGAATTTTTATGGTTTTTGGGACTGAGGGTTTATGGTTATTTTGGGTGGGGGAATTATGTTTTTCGGGGGATGAGGGTTTAGAGTTTCCCAGGGTTGAGGTTCTTGGGTTTTTCAAGGCTTATAACATAGAGTTTTATGGGACCCTTGGTTTATGGATTTACATGTATTATGATTTAAGTTATAATGGGGTTGTTGGATTATGGATTTCTGGGGCTAAATGTTTATAATTTTCTTCGGCTGGGGGTATAGAGATTTATGGGGATGACAGTTAAGGGTTTTCTGAGGATGAGGGTTTCAGGATTTCATGAAATGAGGGTAAATTTTTTTCTTGTCCAGAGCGTTTAGGTTTTCTAGGGGATCAATGTTTTGGGATTTCTAGGGATTAGGGAATAGTGTATATTGTGGAATTATGATTACGGTTTTTCAAGGATCAATGTTTAGGGTCTTCTAGGGATGAGGTTTTATGGTTTTCAAAGGATAAGGGTTTTGGTATTTCTATATTTTAGGGTTTAGGGTTTTCTAGGGATGGTGTTTATGTTTTTTTATGGCTGGGGTTTTTTGGTTTTTTGAGGCTTATGGTTTAGTGTTGTATTGGCATATGAGGTTTGGGTTTTCTAGGGAACAATGTTTAAGGGTTTATGGGGAAAAGGTTTTATGGTTTTCTAGGGATGAGGGTTTAGGGTTTTTTAGGGATGTGGGTATTGGGTTTTTTTGGATTACAGTTTAGGGTTTTTTAGGGTTTATTGTTTAGGGTTTATAGGTGCTGGGGGGTTTTCATTTTTTGGGGGATAAGGGTTTTGGGTTTTTTGGGGATAAGGGTTTAGGTTTTTTAAGGCTGTCGGTTTAGGTTTTGTTGGGGTGGAGGGTTTATGATTTTTGGTAATGAGAGTTTAAGGGTTTTTTGGGTTGATGGTTCATGTTTTTTTGGGGGAGAGAGTTTAGGGTTCTTTTGTGGTGAGGGTTTAGGGATTTTTGAGGCTGATGGTCTAGGGTTCATTAGGATTGTGAATTTATGTTTTTAAGTGCATTAGGTTTTAGGGTTTTTTTGGGCTGAATATTTTGGATTTTTTGGCCCTGAGGGTTAGGGTTTTTTTGGGACTGAGTGTTTTGGGTATTTTGGTTATGGGGGTTTAGGGATTTATTGTGCTGACCCTTTAAGGTTTTTTGGGGAAGGGGTTTTATCGGTTTTTGGGGATGGGCGATTTGGGGTTTTTTGAGATGTTAGGTTTTGATTTTTTTTTTGAGTTTAGGGTTTTGGGTTTTTGGGGACTTAGGGTTTGGGAATTTTGGGATGAGGGTTTAGGGGTATTTGGGCTAGAGGATTTATGGTTTTTTGGGCTATGGGTTTGTTGTTTTTTTTGGCTATTTTGTTTTAATTTTTTTAGGCTATGGGGTTTTTATTTTTTCAGCCTGGGTTTTAAAGGGGTTTCAAGGATAAGGATTATGGGATTTTTAGGGATAAGGGTACATGAATTTTTGGGGACAGTGGTTCATGGTTATTTTATTCTGAGTGTTAAGATATTTTTTGGGGCTTTGTGTTGAGGTTTTTTAGAGTTGGGGTTCGTGTTCTTTTTGGGGATGAGGGTTCATGTTTTTTTTTGGGATTAGATTTTTTGGGTTTTTTTGGGTTTAGTGTTGAGGGTTGTTTTGAGATGTTGGTTTAGGTTTATTAGGGGCTGGGGGTTGGGGGTTTTTTTAGGCTGAGGGTTTTTTTTTGTTTTTGAGGATGAGGGTTTTAGGTTCATTTGGGCTAAGGGCATAGATTTTTTTTGGGACTAAGAGTTTAGGGTTTTATTTAATTACTATTGAGGGGTTTTGGGACTTGGAATTATGGTTTTGTGGGGATGATGGAATAGGGTGTTTTAGTTCTAGGTTTGAGGGTTTTTTTGGATGAGGATAGATCATTTTTTTGGTCTAAGGGTTAAGGATTTATTTGGGGATGAGGGTTCACGGTTTTTTGACGATGAGGGTTTAGACTTTTTTGAGGATGAGGTTTTATAAGTTAATTTTGATCAGGTTTTTTGGGTTTTTTGTGGATGAGGGTTTTATATTTTTTTAGGCTGAGGGTATAGAGGTTTTGGGGATTACAATTTAGAGTTTTTTAGGGTTGATGGTTTAGGTGGTTTTCGACTGAGGGTTTATTGTCTTTTGGGGCTAAAGGTTGAGTGTTTTTTTGGGATCAGAGATTAGGTTTTTTTGGGGGGGGGGGTTGAGGATTTTTTGGTGATGGGTTTTTTTTATTTTTGGCATAAGAATTCAAGGAAATTTTGGGGATGGGGTTTCAGGTTTTTTAGGGGATGAATATTTAGTATTTTAAGGGCTGAGGGTTTAGTGTTTTTAAGGCTTGATGGTGGAGAGTTTTCTAGGGATGAGGGTTTGAGGTTTTTTAGGGTTGTTGGTTTATCTATTTTTTGGGTTATGGTTTTAGTGGTTTTTTTGGTGTTGAGTTTTTAGGTTTTTTTAGGTTTGAGTGTTTATGGTTTTTTCAGGATGAGGGTTTATATTTTTTGGGGGATGAGGATATATGAGTTTTTTTGGATGAGGGTATAGAGTTTTTAGGTGATGAGGTCTCATATTTTTTAGGGATGTGGGTTTAGTGTTTTTTGGGATGAGGAAATAAGGTTTTTTGGGGGCTGAGGGATTAAAGTTTGTTTGGGTTGAGTGTTTAGGGATTTTTTGGGATGATGTATTAGTGTTTTTTTGGTTATGAGGTTTTAGGGTTATTTGGGGAACATGTTTGGGGACAAGTTTTTAGGGTTATTCAAGGATTAGGGTTTAGGGTTTTTCTGGATAAGGGTTTATGATTTTTTGGGGATGATGTTTTAGGTATTTTTGTGGATGATGGTTTATAGTTTTTTGGGGTAGAGAGTTTAGTGCTTATTGGGTTTGAGGGTTTATGGTTTTTTTTTTCGAACTGATGGTTCATGGTTTTTTGGGGCTGAGGTTTTATATATTTTTGGGGATGAGTGTTTAGGGTATTTTGGATTTGTGGGTTTGGCTTTTTTTGGGAACTATGGTTCAGTTTCTTCTTGGGACATGGATTAAGGTTTAATGGGGATATGGTTTTAAGGTTTTATAAACCTAAGGGATAAGGGTTTCATTGGTTGAGGGATCGTTTTTTTTTTGTTGTAGAGGGTTTTCTTGCAAGGAGAGTTATGGAAATCTGGGGCTAAGTGTTTAGGTTTTTCATTGTTGAATATTTTAGGGTTTTCTATGAAAATTGTTTAGGGTTCTCTGGGAATAGAATTTTAGGATTCTTTGGGATTAGGTTTTTGGGTATTTTGGGGTGGTGGATTTTATTTTTCCTTAGGATGAGGGTATAGAGTTCTCTACAGCTAAGGTTTTATGGTTTTTTGGGCTCAAAAATTTAGGGTTATATGGGGATATGGGTTTAGGAATTTCTAGGACTCATGGTTTTAGTTTTTAGGGGTATAGGTATTGGGTTTTTCTGGGGATAAAGGTTTAGGGTTTTATTATGCTGCGAGTTTAGTTTTTTCTGGGGAAAATGGTTTAGGGTTTTCTTGGGCTGGGGGTTTATGGTTTTCAAGGGATGAGATTATATGGTTTTATGGGGTGGAGGTTTTGGTTTATCTAGGGCCCAAGGTTTATTATTTTATAGGGATTGAGGTTTAGGGTATTCTTTGACTCAGGGTTTGTTGTTTTTTAAGGACCAATGTTTTGTGTTTTGGGGAGAAAATGGTTTAGGGTTTTCTAGGGATTAGGGTTTAGGTTTTTCTAGGGATTAGGATTTAGATTTTTTAGTTTATGAGTGTTTTAGGTCTTCTAGGAAATAGGGTTTTGGGTTTTATAGGGATGTGGGTTTAAGGATTTCTAGGGAAAAGGGTTTAGTGGTCTATGGGGATGAGGATTTACACTTTTCTGGGTATAATGTTTTATAGTAATTTGTTGCTTAGGTTTTAGTGTTTTCCAAGAATTAGGGTTTAGGTTTTTCAAGGGATGTGGGTATAGGGTTTTATTTTAAATAAGCTTTAGATTTTTCTGGGGAAAAAGAAATTAGGGTTTTTTTGGGATTGGGTTTTAGGGATTAATGTGGACCGAGGTTTAGGTTTTTTGATTTCTCAGGGTTTAAGGTTTTTAGGGATCAGGGTTTGTGGTTTTTTGGGCCTCATGGTTTAGGGTGCTCTGTGGCTTAGGGTATTGTGTTTTCTGGGGCTAAGGGTTTAAGAATTTATACAGCTCATAGTTCAGGTTTTTCTATGGCTATGAGTTTAGTGATTTTTATGGATGAAGTTTTTTTATTATTCTGGGACTGATGGTTTATGGTTTTCTAGGGATGAGTGTTTAGGTTCTTCTGTGGATGTGTTTTCAGTGTCTTTGAAGTTTTGGGTATAGGTACTTATGGGTATAAGGGTTTAGGTTGTTCTGTGGATGAGAGTTTAGGGTTTTATGGGTATAAGGGTTAAAGTTATACTAGGGATGAGGTATTATGGACTTTTTGGTCTAAGGGTTTATAGTGTTATGGGGATGAGGGTTTGAGGTCTTTTAGGGATGAGGGTTATGGTTTTATAGGGCTGATGGTATTGGGATTCCTTGGGTTGAGTGTTTTGTTTTTTCTTTGGCTAAGGGTTTAGGGTTTTCTAGGTCTTGGGGTTTATGGTTTTCTTTGGATAAGGACATATTGTTTTCTAGGGATGACTATTTAGTGGTTTATGGGTTTAAATGATTAGGGTTTTCTTGGGAAAAGGGTTTATGGTTTTCTAGGTATGAGTGTATAGGTTTTTCTGGGGTTAAGGTTATATGGTTTTCTAGGGATGTGGGTATAGGATTTTCTATGGATGTGGGTTTTGGGTTTTATGGGGCTAGGGGTTTAGAGTTTTCTTGAGATGAGGTTTTATATTTTTCTATGTCTGTGGGTATATGGTTCTCTAGGGATTGGGGTTTAGGATTTTCTAGGTATGAGGGTTTGTGGATCTTTGGGGTTGAGGCTTTTCGTTTACTGGGGCTGAGGATTTATCATTTTCTGGGGCTAGGGTTTTAGGGTTATTTGAGGATGAGGTTTTAGGGTTTTTTGGGACAAGGGTTTGGGGTTTCATGGGATGGATGTTTAGGGTATTTCAGGGATGAAGTTTTTGGTTTTTCTAGGGCTGGGTGTTTTGGGTTTTCTAGGGATGAGGGTTGAGGGTTTTCTTGGGATAGGGTTTGAGTGTTTTCTAAGGATGAAGTTTTAGGTTTTTCTAAAGATGAGTGTTCATGTTTTTATGCGGTTTAGGATTTTGGGTTTGTTGGGGCTGAGGTTTTGGGTTTTTGAGGACTATGGATTTAGGGTTTTTTGTGGGATGAGGGTTTATGTATTTATAGTTATGATGGTTCTGGTTTTTCTTGAGTTGAGGGATTAGGGTTGTTTGGGGATGTGGGTATAATGTTTTTTTGGGGATTTTGGATTAGGTATTTTTAGAGCTATGGTGGGTTTTTTATGGCTAAGGGTATAGGGATTTTTTAGGATGACGGTTAAGGGTTTTTTTGGGATGAGGGTTTAGGACTTTTGGGGATGGAGGGTTTAGGTTATTTCTAGGATGAGGGTTTTATTGTTTTTTCTGGATGAGGGGATAGAGTTTTTTGGGGTTGTGGGTTTAGGGTTTTTCTGGGCTGAGAATTTAGGTTTTTTGGGGTGCTAAGTGTTTAGGGTTTTTTGATGATAGTGCTTAAGTTTTTTTAGGTGAGAGGGATTTGGGTTTTTTATAAGGGTTTATAGATTTTTAGGGATAAGGGATTCAAGTTTTTTAGGGTTAAGTATTTAAGGGTTTTGTGGGATGAGGTGTTAGGGTTTTGGGGGATGAGGGTTTAGCGTTTAGGGTTTCTTATGGTTTCATTTTTTGTCTTTTAAGGATGAGGGTTTAATTTTTTTTAGGGTTTATATTTTATAGATTTTTATTTCTTTGGGTTTGGGGTTTTATGGGGATGAGGGTTTTTTCATTTTTTGGGGATGAGGGTTTAGGGTGTCATGTGGTTGAGATTTTATGGGTTTCTAGAGATGTGGGTTTATGAATTTTTGGGGATGAGGATTTAGTATTTTTTTTGGTTGAGGGTTTATGGTTTTTTTGGCAAAGGGTTTATAGTTTTTTGTGGTTTAAGGTTTAAGGGTTTTTGGGGCTGTGTGTTTAGTGTTTTTTTGGGCGGGGTATTTGGGATTTTTTGTCTTAGTATTTAGTGTTTTTTTGGGGATTTAGAGTTATGGTTTCGGAGGGTTGGCAGTTTAGGGATTTTTAGAGATGAGGGTTTAGGGTTTATAGGGGTTTTGGGTTTTGGGTTTTTTGGGTATGAGGGTTTAGGGTTTTTTGGAATTGAGGGTTTATGGTATTTTAGGGATACCGGATTAGGGTTTGGGGGGGATTATGGATTATGTTTTTTAGTGCTATGGATTTAATGTTTTTTGGGATGAGGGTTTAGGGTTTCTTGGGCTGCATGTTTAGGGGTTTTTGGGTGTGGGGGTTTTGGGTATTTTGGGCCTAAGGGTTTAGGGTTTCTTATGATTTAGTGTTTTTGGGGGTTGGTGTTTTAGGATTTTTTTGGTTTGGAGTTTTAGGGTTTTTTGGGAGTGAGTGTTTAAGTTTTTATAGGGCTTAGAGTTTTTAAATTTTAGGGATTACTATTTAGTGTTTTTTGTGGCTGGGGGTTTAGGTTTTTTTGGTGATGAGGGTTCTAGGATTTTTTTTGCCTAAGGGTTTGTGTTTTTCAGGGATGAGGGTTTCGGGCCTTTGGAGTATGGTGGTTTAGTGTTTTTTTAGAAGAGGGTTTATGGTTTTTTGGTGCTAAGGGTTCAGTGTTTGGGGGGGGGGGGGGTTGACGGTTTTTGGTTTGTTTGGATCTATGGGTTTTTGGTTTTTTATGATGTTTAAGGGGTTTTCGTGATTATGGTATAAGGTTTTTTGGGGATAAGGGTCCTGGGGTTTTTAGGGATGAGTGTTTAGGGTTTTTTGGTGCTCTGGGGCTTAGAGTTATTTTTGGGGATGAGGGTTGAGGTTTTTTTATGGATGAGTTTTTAGGGTTCATGGGGGTGAAGGAAATGGGTTTTTTGGCGGATGATGCTTCAATGTTTTTTTGGGTGAGGGTTGAGGGAATTTTTGGTACAGTGGGGTTAGGGTTAATTTTGCAATAAGAGTTTAGTTTTTTTGGAGGAAGTGGGTTTATGGTTCTTTAGGGATACGAGTTTAGTGGCCTTTGAGGATGAGTGATGAGGATATTTTGGGGCTAAGGATTGATGGTTTTCTGGGGTAAGAGGGTTGTGTGTTTTTTGGTAATGAGGGTTGAGATTTGAGGGATTTTTTGTGCATATGTTTGGGAGTTTTTTGGTCTAAGTATTGAGGGTTTTCTTTGGTTGAGGGTTGAGGTTTTTTATGGATGATGGTTTATGGTTTTTGGGGGATGATGGTTTAGTGTTTTCTGGGGAAGAGGGTTTATGTGCTATTTGGAATGTGGGTTTAGGTTTTTTTTGGATGAGGGTTTATGAGTTTTGTGGGATGATGTTCTTCTGGTTATATAGCTTATGGTTTAGTGATTTTTGGGGATCCGGGTTTAGAGTTCTTTTAGGATATGGGTTTAGGATTTTTGTTGGAAGAGTATTAAAAGTTTTTTGGGGATGAGGATATAATATTTTTTGGGTATGAGGATTGAGGGTTTTTGTGGTTAAGGGTTTAGATTTTTTTGGGGATTAGGGTTCAGTGTTTTTAGTGAAAAGTGTTTATGGTTTTTTAGGGATGAGGGTTTATTGTTTTGGGAGCTGAGGGTTAACGTTTTTTTAGGCATGATGGTTGAGTGTTGTTTGGGGTGAGGGTTGAGTGTTTTTTTTTGGGGATGAGGGTTTTTTTCAGATCTAAGGGTTTTGGGTGCTAAGTCTTTAGGGATTTTTGGGGCTAATGCTTTAGGTTTTTTTGGGGATTATGATTTAGTGTTTTTTTTGGGATTGATGGTCTTGTGTTTTTTAGGGCTCAGAGTTTAGGATTTGATGGTTCTGAAGGTCTAGGGTATTTTATGGCTGATGGTTTAGGTTTTTTGGGGACTAAGGGTTTAATGTTTTTTGGGATGAGGGAATTGGGTTTCATGGGGATGTGGCACTACTTTTTTTAGGTTTAGGGTTTAGTTTTTTTATGGCTGAGGGTTTAGGGTTTTGGGGGAGGAGGGTTTAAGTTTTTTTAGGGATGAGGGTTTATGGTTTTTTTATGTTGAGGTTTTAGGGTTTTTTAGTGATGAGATTTTAGGGTTTTTGGGGCTGAGGGTTTATAATTTTATTGGAGTGAGGTTTTAGTGTTTATTGGGGATGAGGGTTTACTATTTCTGGGGGCTGAGTATTTAGCATATTTTGGGACTGAGGGTTTATGTATTTTGGGAGATGAGGGCTTAGGGTTTTTTTGGGCTATGGTTTTAGTGTTTTTTGGGGTGAAGGTTTAGGTATTCTTGGAATGAGACTTTAATGTTTTATGGGGATTAGTGTTTAAGAGTTTATGGGTATAAGGGTTTGTGGTTTTAAGGGGCTGAGGGATCAAGGTATTCTGGGGAAGAGGTTTGGGGTTTTTCTAGTACTGAGGGTTAGTGTTTTCTAGGGATGAGGGTACAATTTTTTCTAGGGACGTGGGTTTAGGGTTTTCTGGGATTTATTGTTTATAGTTTTATGGGGATAAGGGTTGATAGTTTTTAGGGTTATGGGTTTGGGGTTTTTTTTCAGTGAATTTCGTGTTTTCCAGGGATGAGGGTTTACATTTTTTTTAGTTGAGGTTTTTGAGTTTCTTAGGGCTCAGGATTTATGGTTTTATGAGGCTCAGTGTTTAGGGATTTCTCATGATCAATTTTTATGTTTTTTGGGGTAGGGGGATTGGGGTTTTCTAGGGAATATGGTTTTTTGGGGATAAGGGTTTTGGTTCTTCTGGGGATGGGGGTCTAGTGTCTTATAGTGTTTAGGGTTTATGCTCTTCTATATATGAGGATTAAGGGGTTTTTTGAGACTGAGGGTTAAGGGTCTTCTAGGGATGATATTTTATGCTCTTCTGGGGATGAGGATTTAGGCTCTTTTAGGGCTATGGGATTTGGGTAATCTATTGTTGGGGGTTTATGAATTTTTTAGGGATGAGGTTTTAGGGTTTTTTGCTACTGAGCACTTGGGTTTTAAGTGGATTCCCATTTATATTTTTTCCTATATGTGGATTCAGTGTTTTTTGAACCTCAGGGTTTAGGGTTTTCTAGGGATGAGTCATTAGGGGTTTGTTGGGATGAGGGTTTGGGGTTTTCATGGGATGAAGTATTGGGGTTTTATAGGGATGACGTTTTAGGTTTTTTAGTGGTTGAGGATTTAGGGTTTTCTAGGGATGTGGGTTTATGATTTTCTAGGGTTGAGATTTTATGGTTTTCATGGGCTCAATTTTTATAGTTTTCTCTAAACAAGGATTTATGGTTTTGGGGGGATATGGGTTTATGGTTTTCTAGGGATAAGGGTTTAGTATTTTCTAGGGCATAGGGTTTATGATTCTCTAGGGAAGAGGGTTTATGGTTCTCTATAGCCACGGTTTTAGGTTTTTATAGTTCTAGGTGTTTATGTTTCTTTTCAAATGTGCGTTTATGAGTTTCTTAGATTTGGGGTTTATGTTTTTCTAGTGATGAGGGTTTAAAATTTTCTAGGGATGAGGGATTAAGGATTTATGCGGCTGGGGGTTTTTGGAATTTAGGGTAGAGGGTTTATGGTTTTAAGGGATGAGGGTTAAGGGTTTTATAGGGACGAGGGATTTGGGTTTCTTATATATGGGGGTAAAGTGTTTTCTGGGGATGATTGTTTTGGGTTTTATAGTGTTGAGGTTTTTAGGTTTTCATGACATGAGGATTTATGGATTTTAGGGGTAGAGGGTTTAAGTTAATCTGGTGATGCGGGATTAGGGTTTTCATAGTATGATGCTTTAGGGATTTCTAGGGCTATGGGTTTAGGGTTTTAGGGGGATGAGTCTTTAGAATTTTCTACGGATGAGGGTTTAGGGTTTTCATGGGATGAGTTTTTTGAGTTTTCAAGCAATTAGGGTTTATGAAATTGTAGGGCTGAGGATTTAGTGTTTTTTGGGGTTTAGGGTTTAGGGTTTTCTTGGGCTGAGGGTTTAGGTATTTTTGGGGATCATGGTTTAGGGATTTTTGGGGATGGGGGTTTAATATTTTGAAAGCATGGGGGTTTAATGGTTTTTAGGGTTTTGGGGTTTTGGTTTTCTAGGGTTGATGGATTTATTACTTTTGGGTCTTAGGTTTTAGGGATTTCTAGGGCTGGTCGTTTAGGGTTTATTAAGATGAAGGTTTAAAAGATTTTGTAGATGAGTGATTGGGATTTTATTGGGCTAGTATTTTGTATTTTTTGTATTTTTTTGGCTTGAGGGTTTCAGGGTTTTTGGGGATGAGGGTTTAGTTTTTTTTGGGATTGATTGTGTAGGGTTTCAAGGGATAAGGGATTAGGATTTTATAGGACTAAATAATTTATTGTTTTTTGGGTATTAGGGTTTAGGGGATTGTGGGACTGAGGGGTTAGGGTTTTCTAGAGAAGATAGTTCAGGGTTTTCTGGGGTTGACGGTTTTGGGGTTCGTGAGGTAGAGGGTTTTGTGTTTTCTAGGGAAGAGGGTTTATGGTGTTCTGGGGTAGGGGTTTTTGGGTTTTCTGGGGTGGAGAGTTTAGGTTTTTATAAGGATAAGGCTATAAGGTATTTACAGGATTAGGTTTTATAGTTTTATAGTGATGAGGGTTTAGGATTTTTTAGGTTTGAGGGTTTATGATATATTTGATTTGGGGTTTGGGGTTTTGGGTTCAGAGTGGTGAGGATTTTTTGGGGATGAGGGTTTAGGGTTTTTTGGGGATGAGGGTTTATTTTTTTTAGGTATGAGGGTTTTGGGTTTTTGGGGGATGAGTTTTAGGGTTTTTTAGGCCTGAAAATTTATGGTTTTTGGGGAATAAGGGTTTAGGCTTTTCTTCAGGATGAGGGTTTTGGGTATTTTGGGGCTGAGGGTTTTGGGTTTCTTGTTTGTGAGGGTTTAGGGATTTATCAAGATCAGGGTTTAGGGTTTGTTCTATTGAGGGTGTATGGATTTTTCTGTGATTATGGATTTTGGATTTTTATGGATTTTTGTTTAGTTTTTTTGGAGCTATGGGTTTAGGTTTTTTTGGGAATGATCATTTACAATGTTTTGGGGCTGAGGGTTAGGGTTTTTAGGACTAAGGGTTTAGGTTTTGGGGGATGAAGGTTTTTTTGATGTCTAAGGGTTCTTTATTTTTTGGGGCTGTGTGTTAAAAGTTTTTTTGGGATGAGAGTTTAGGTTTTTTAGGGGCTAAGGGTTTAATGTTTTTAAGGCTGAGTGTTTAGGGTTTTTTTTGGATTGAGGGTTTAGGATTTTTTGGGGATGTGGGAATATTTTTTTTGTGTGTGAGGGTTTTGGGTTGGTTTGAGGGTTTATAGGTTTTGAGGATGAGGGTTTAGGGATATTGGGGGCTATAGGTTTAGGTTTTTTTGTGGCTGAGGGTTTATGGTTTTTTTGGATGAGGGTTTGGGGATTTTTGGGTTAGGGTTTATTAATTTTTTGGGATGCAGTACTAGGTTTTTTGTGGGTTTAGGGTTTTTGTTTTTTTGAGGTTGAGGGTTTATGGTTTCTTGGGGATGAGGTTTTAGGATTTTTTTTGGATGAGGGTTTATTAAATTTTGGGGATAATGATTTATGGTTTCTTGGGATGAGGGTTTTCAGTTTTTTGGGATAGTGGGTTTAGTGTTTTTTTGGGGCTGAGGGTTTAGAATTTTCAAGTGATGAGAGTTAAGGGGTTTTTTGGGTTTAGGGTTTTTAGAGGGATGTAGGTTTAGGGTTTTTTTGGGGTGATAGATTATGATTTTATGGGGATGTGGGTATATGGTTTATCGGGCATAGTGTTTTTGGTTTTTTTGTAGAGGATGATTTTGGATTTTTTGGGGTTTAGGGTTTAGGGTTTTTAAGGACGTGAATTTAGGGTTTTTTGGGGATGAGGGTATAGGGTTTTTTCGAGTTGAGGGTTTAATATTTTCTTTCAAAGATGGTATAGATTTTTCTGGGGTTGTGGGTTTAGGGTTTTTTGGGGTGGGGGTTTAGGTTTTTCTGAGCCTAAGGGATTATGGTTTTTTAGGATTGATAGTTTAGGTTCTCTCGGTCTCATGGTTTTTGGTTTTTTGGGGATTAGTGTTTAATTTTTTGGTTTTGATCGTTTTGGGTTTTTTAGGATTGATGTTTTTTTGGTTTTTTGGGGAAAATGGTTTGGGGGTTTAGTGTGCTGTGAGTTTTGGATTTTTTGAATCTATGGGTTTAATGTTTTTGGGGGGTAAGGGTTTTAGTGTTTTTTAGCCTGAGGGATTTGGGTTTTTGGGGTAAGAGGGTTTTGGAATTTTAGAGATTATGGATTATAGTTTTTTAGGAAGAAGCTTTTGGGTTTTTTGGGGCTAAGGTTTTAGAGTTTTTTGTGTTGAGGGTTTTTGGTTTTTCGGGGAAATCATTTTTGGTTTTTGGGGGCTGAGTTTTATAGTTTTTTTGGGTATAAGGGTTTAAGTTTTTTAGGGGAAAATGTTAAGTGTTTCTTGGGGATGAGAGTTTAGGTATTATTTTGTATCAGAATTTAGAGTTATTTAGGGTTGAGGATTGATCATTTATTGGGGATGAGGGTTTAGGATTTTTTCAGGTTGAGGGTTATAGGTTTTTTAGTGTGGGTTGATGGTTTTTTGGGGTTGTGGGTTTAGGGTTTTTTGGGAATGATTGTTTACATTTTTTTGACAAAAGTTTTATGGATTTTTGGGTATGACCATTTAGTGTTATTTATGGATGAGGGAATATGTTTTTTGGGGGTAAGGGTTGTGGGTTTTTTGGGGAATAGGGCTGAGTTGATTTTTGTATTGGTATTGATTTTTTTTTGGGCTAAGGGTAGAGGGTTTTTTTGGGAATTAGGGTTGAGGGTTTTCTGGGGATGAGTGTACAGGGTTTAGTGTTTTTTGGGGGATGAGGATTTAGGTGTCATATGGGAGGAGGTTTTAGGGTTTCATGGGGATGAGGGTTTATTATTTTTTTGGGGATGAGAGTTTTAGGATTTTATGACTTAGGGTTTCTGTTTTTTGGGGCTTAGGGTTTAGGGGTTGTTGGTTTGAGGATTTATGTTTTTTTGGGGATGATGGTTGAACGTTTTTAGGGAAAAGGTTTAAGGGGTTTTTGGGGTTTAGGATAGAGTATTTTTTGGGATGAGGGTTTAGGGTTTTTTTGGGATGAGGGTTTAGGGTTTTTTTTGAGGCCTTGGGTTTAGGGTATTTTAGGGATAAGAGTTCAAGGTTTTGGGAGATGATGGTTTAGGGATTTTTTATGCATATTTTTTTGGTTTTTGAGGGATGAGGGTTGAGAGTTATTTGGGATTTAGGGTTTATTATTTTTGGGGGATGAGGGTTTAGGGTTTTTGTTGGGTTAGGGTTTAGGGTTCTTTTGTGTTGTGGTTTTAGGGTTTTGGTGGTTTAGGATTTTGGGGTTTTGGGGATAAGGATTTAGTTTTTTTTGGTGCTAAGGTTTTTGTGTTTTTGGGGGATAAGTGTTTAGGTTTTTTTGGAATGATGGTTTAGTCTTTTTTTGGGGATGATGGAATGGGGTTTTAGGGGTGAGGGATTATGGTTTTTGGGGGATGGGGGTTTACTTTTTTTAGGCCAACTGATTAGTTTTTTAGGCTGAGTGTATAGGGTTTTTTGGGGATGAAGGATCAAGGTTTTGGGGATGATGGTCTTGTGTTTTTTGGGACTAAAGGTTTGGTGTTTTTTAGGGACAAGGGTTTAGGGTTTTTTAGGGATGAAATTTTAGGGTTTTTTGGGGCTGAGGATTTACTATTTTTAGAGATGAGAGTATAGTGTTTTTTATGAGTGTTTATGGTTGTTTGGGGTTTATGGTTTAGTGTTTTTTTGGTGTGGATGGTTTATAGTTTTGTAGGGAGGTGGAATAGGTTTTTTTGAGTGCTGAGGGTTTAGGGTTTTTTGGTGGTAAGGGGTTAGGTACATTTTGGGTTGAGGATTTATGGTTTTATTTTGAAGAGAATTTATATTTTTATGGACCTGGGGATTTAGGGATTTAGCACTGATTGTTTAAGGTTTTTTGGATTTTGGGTTTAGGTTTTTTTGGGGCTATGGGTATATAGTTATTTGGTGTTTAGGTTTTAGGGGTTTTAGGCCTAATGGTTTATATATTTTTTGGGATGTGGGTTTAGGCCTTTTTGTGGTTAGGGTTTTGTGTTTTTTTGTGACTGAGGGTTTAGGATTTTTTAGGGATGATGGTTTAGGATTTTTTGGGGCTGAGTGTTTAGATTTTTTTGGGGCCTAGGGTTTAGTGTATTTGGGATTAGGGTTTAGCGTTTCTCATAGATGAGGTTGTTATGTTTTTTTTCGTCAAGAGTTTAGGGATTTTTTGGGCATAAGGGTTAGGGTTATTTTATGCTAAGTGTGTTGGGTTTTTGTAGTGATTATGCATTAGGAATTTTTAGGGTTGTGGGTTTAGGGGTTTTTATGGATAGGGATTTAGTATTTTTTAGATATGAGGTTTTAGTGTTTTTTAGGGTAGAGGGTTTAGGGTTCTTTTTGGACTATGGGTTTTAGTTTTTTAGGGTTGAAGATTTTATTGTTCTTGTGGGTGAGGGTTTTAGGTTTGGGGGTTGTGGGTTTAAGGTTTTTGGTGATCAAGGTTTTAGTATGGCTGGGGGTTAAGGTTTAACATTTTTTTTGAGGTTGAGGGTTTATGGTTTTTTTATGTGGGACTAGGTATTTTGGGACTAATGGTTTAGAGTTTTTTTTTGGGGAAAGGGATTCATGTTTTTTAGGGATGAAGGTTTATGGGTTTTGGTGGATGAGGGTTTAGGGTTTTGGGGGGATGAGGGTTTAGGGTTTTTTTGGATTAAGGGTTTACCGTTTTTTGGGATTAGGGTTTATGTTTTTTGTTGTTGAGGGTTATGGTATTTTTTGGTAGCTAGTTTAGGGTTTTTTAGGAGCTCAAGGTTTTGGTTTTTTTAGGGCTGAGGGTTTAGGCTCTCTTGGGGATGAAGTTTTAGGGTTTTTTGGGCATGAGTGTTTATGTATTCTTATGGTTTAAGTATTTTTTGGGATGTGGGTTCATGATTTTTTGTGGCTAAGGGTTTAGCATTTTTTGGAGATGAGGGTTTTTGTGTTTTTGGGTCCGAGTGTTTATGGTTTTTTTTGGGATAGAGAGTTTTTGTTTTTTAGGGTTCATTTGGGGATGAGTGTTAAAGGATTTTTTGGGATGAGGGTTTAGGTTTTTTTATAGAATAGTGTTTAGGGTTTTTGGGGGGTGAGGGTTTAAGGTTTTTTGGGCTGAGGTTTTAGAGTTTTTTAGTATTGAGGTTTTAGGTGTTTTGGGCCTGAAGGTTTATAGTTTTTTCGATTGAGGGTTTAGTATTTTTTGGGACTAATGGGTTAGGGTTTTCTAGGACCGAGGGTTTAGTGTTTTTTGATACTGAAGGTTTAAGAATTTTTGGGGGTGAGAATTTAATGACTTTGGGGATTGTTGTGTAGGGTTTCTTAGGGATGGGGTTTTGGGTTATTTTGGGCAGGTGGGTTTGTGTTTTTTTTAGTTGAGGGTTTAGGTAATTTGGGGATAATGTTCTTGGTTTTTTGGCGTTGAGTGTTTAGGGTTTTTTGTGGGATAGGGTTTAGGGTTTTATGGGGGTGAGGGTTTAGGGTTTTTTAGGGATAATGGTTTAAGGTTTTTTGGTATTGAGGGTTTAGCATTTAAATATGATGAGAGTTTAGGGTTCATTGGGGTGAGGTTTTAGGGTTTTTGGGGACTGGGGGCTTATGTTTTTTTTAAGGTTGATGTTTTAGGGTTTTTGGGCTAGGGGTTTTTATTTTTTGGGGGCTGAGTGTTTTAGGTTTTTTGGGATGAGGGTTTAGGTTTTTCTGCATCACATGGTATGGAGTTTATTGGGTTGAGGGTCTTTAGTTTTTCAAGTTGTGGTTATAGGTTTTTTTAGTATTGTGGTTTTAGGTATTTTTGGTCCTAAACGTTTAGAGTCTTTTGGGGATCCGGGTTTATGATTTTTTGGGACTGACAGTTTATGGTTTTCTTGTACTAAGGGTTTAAGATTTTTCGAGGCTGAGGGTTTAGGGTTTTTTGGGTCTTGGTGTTTTGGGTTTCATCGGGATTAGGTTTTTCGGTTACGTTGGGTAGATGGATTGGGGTTGTGTGGGACATAGTGTTTAATGAATTTGGAGATAAGGTTCTTGGTTTTTTTGGGTAGAGGGTTTCGGGTTTTATAGGATAATAGTTTAGTTTTTTGGGGGATGTGGGTTTTGTGTTTTTTTTTGGGAAATGGGTTTTTAGTTTTTTAGGGATGAGGTTTTTGGGGTTTGGGGATGTTGGGTTAGGGTTTTTAGGGCTAAGGGTTCAGGTTTTATTATGGATGCGAGTTTAGGGGTTTTTTTTGGGATGAGGGATAAGATTTTTTGGGTGTTGAAGGTTTTGGGTTTCATGGGGGAGAGGGGTCTTGGTTTTTTGGGGCTGGGGGTTTAGGGTTTTTTTCCAGTATTTTTGGGGTTGAGGGAAGATGGTTTTTGGGGCTATAGGTTTAGGGATTCTTGGGGTTAATTTATTAGGTTATTTTTGGGATATGGGTTATTTTTTTGTTATAAGGGTTTACAGTTATTTGGGGATGAGGTTACAATGTTTTGGGGCTTAGGGTTGAGGGTATTTTGGGGACATAAATGAGGGTTTTTTGGGGATGAGGGTTGAGGGTTTTTTATGGATTAGGTTTGAGTTTTTTTTGATAGGTTCTAGGTTTTTTGGGCCAAGTGTAGAGTTTTTTTTGGGGCTGAGGGTTGACTAATTTTTGGGGATGATGGTTTAGAAATTTTGGGGATGAGGGTTTAGTGTTTTTGGGGATAAGTCTTCAGGTGTTATTTTGGATAAGGGTTTTCTATTTTTTGGGTTGAGGGTTTAGGAGTTTTTGAGGCCTAGGGTTTAGGGGGTTTTAGGCTTAGGTTTTAATGTTTATTGGGTATGAGGGTTTAGGGGGGTTTAGTGAAAAGGGTTTAGGTTTTTTCGGTGATGAGGGATGAGGGTTTTTTGGGATGAGGGTTTAGATTTTTTTTGGGTTTGAGGGTTGAGTGTTTTTTGGGGATGAGGGTTTATGGATATTTTTGGATGAGGGTTTAGGGGTTTTATTTACTGAGAGATTAGGGTTGTTTGGTGATGAGTTTTTTGGGTTTTTGAGGTGAGGGTTTGTTGTTTTTTTAATGGTTGAGTATTTTTTGGGGATGAGGCTTGCGTGTTTTTTTTGTGGCTTGGTGTTTTAGATTTTTCTAGGGATGAGGGTTTAGGGTTTTATGGGGCTAAGGGTTTAAGTATTTTCAGGATAAGGATTTTTGGTATTTTGCAACAGAGCGTTTATGGTTTTTTGGGGATGAGGTTTTTGGGTTTTTGGGGAATGGGGGTTTAGGGTTTTTTGGGCATGGTAGTGTAGGGTTTTTTGGGATGAGGGTTTAGATCTTTTGTGGCGTATGGTTTAGTGTTTTTGGGGATGAGGGGATAAGGTTTTGGGGATGAGGGAATATGGGTTTCAATGGGGATGTGGGTTTTGGGTTTTGGGGGTTGATGGATAACTATTATTTTTTAGATTAGATTTTATATTTTTTAGGGGCCGTGGGTTTAGGTTTTTTGGGATAAAGGATTATGTTTTTTCAGATTTGATTGTTTTGGGTTATTTGTGTATGAGGTTTTAGGGTTGTTGTGGCTATGATTTTAGGTTTTTTGGGTTTGAGTGTTAAGGTATTTTTGGGATTACAGTTTATTGATTTTTGTGAATGTTTCTTGGGGCTATGGATTTAGCGGTTTTTTGGGATAAGGGTTTCAGATCTTTTGGTGATAAGGCTTTAATATTTTTTTGGGTATTAGGGTTTATGGTTTTATGGGCCTGAGGTTTTAGGGTTTTATTGGGATGATGGTTAATGGTATTCTAGGGTTAAGGGTTGAGGGTTTTCTATATATGATGTTTAGAGTTTTATGGGGATTATTAATTAGGTCTTCTTGGGGTTTAGGGTTTAGGGTTTTATTGGGATGATGGTTTAGGTTTTTCTGAACTGGTGATTTAGGGTTTTGGTGGATGAGGGTTTTGTGTTTTTTAGGGAAGTGGATTTTGGGCTTTCTAGGGATATGGGTTTATAATTTTCTAGGGATGTAGTTTTTATATTTCATAGGGCTTAATATTTTGATTTTAATGGGGATCAAGGTTTAGGGATTTCTAGGTCACGTGATTTAGGTTCATATATGGTATTGGGATTAGGGTTTTATGGGGATAATGGTTTTGTGTTTTCATAGTATGATGTTTTAGGGTTCTTTTCGGCTGAGGGTTAAGGGTTGTCTGGGGATAAGGTTTTGAGGTTTTTTATGAGTGTTTATGGTTTTCTAGGGATAAATATTTAGGTTTTCTTAGGGAATTGGGTTTATGGTATTCTGGGGATCAGAGTTTATTGTTTTTTAGGGATCATGATTTTCTGGGGATGAGGGATTAGGGTTTTCTATGGTTGAGAGTTTAGGGTTTTTCAGTGCAGAGGGTTTAGTTTCTTCTAGGGTTTAGGGTTTAGGGTTCTATAGGGATAAGGGTTTAGGGTTTCTGGGGTTGAGGGTCTTGGGTTTTTTGACGATGATTTTTAGGGGTTTCTAGGGATGAGGATTTAGTGTTTTCTATGGCTAAGGGATTTTGGTTTTCTGGGGCTCTAGGTTTAGGATTTTCTGGGAAGGACGGTTAATTTTTTTATTTGAATGACGATTTAATGTTTTATATGGATGAGGTTTTAGAGTTTTCTTTCTCATAGGGTTTAGGGTTTTATGGGGAAAAGGGTTTAAGTTTTTCTAGGGCTCATGATTTAGGTGTTTTTGGGGCTCAAGGATTAAGGTTTTCTAGGGCTCCGGGTTTATGCTTTTATGTGGCTTAGAGTTTGGGATTTTCTAGGGCTCAGATTTTATGTTTTTTTTAGGCAGAGGGTTTTGGTTTTTTTGTGGCTCATGGCTTAGTGTTTTCCATGAGTGATAGTTTAGTTATTTTAGGGGACAAGTTGTTAGATTCTTCTAGGTATTAGGGTTTAAGGTGTTCTAGGATGAGGGTTTATGGTATTTGTGGGCTAAGGGTTTAGGGTGTTCTAGGGCAGAGGATTTAGGGTTTTCTAGGGACAAGGTTTAATTGTCTTATGGGGAATAAGTTTTAGGGTCTTTGGGGGGTCAGGGTTTATTTTATTCTAGGGATACGAGAGTTTGGGGTCTTCTAAACTGAGGTTTTATGGTTTTTTGGGGATTAGGGTTTCGAGTTTTGTTGGGATGATAGTTTAGGGTTTTCTATTCCTTATGGTTTTGGTTTTTCTAGGGCTGATGTTTTAGGGAATTTTGGGGTGAGGGTTTTCTGTGGATGACTATTGAGGGGTTTATGGGGATGAGGGTGTAGTATTTTCTATGGATGATGGTTTAGGGTATTATAGATCGAGGGATTAGGGTTTTTGAGTTTTTATGGTTTAGGGTTTTCTGGGGACGAGTGTTTAGTGTTCTCTAGGGTTGTTGGTTTAGATTATTATGGGGATAAGGGTCTAGGGTTTTCCCTTGAAAAGGATTTAGGGTTTTTTGTGGCTGTGAGATTATGGTTTTTTGGGGTTGAGGGTTTAGGATTTGGTTAGGCTGATGGTTTATGCTTTTTTAGGGATGTGGGTTTAGGGTTTTCTAGGGATAAGGTTTTAGAGTTTTTTAGGACTAGGGGTTTAGGGAAATCTGGGGTTGAGGGGTTAGGATTTTCTGGTGCTGAGGGTATTGAGGTTTCTTGGGCTGGGGATTTAGGTTTTTCTAGGGATAAGAGTTTAGGTTTTTCTATGGATGATGCTTTATGGTTTTTCAAAGCTGGCGGTTTAGGCTTTTTCGAGACTGAGGGATTAGAGTTTTCTAGGGATGAGGGTTAATGGTTTTATAGGGATGAGGTTTTAGGGTTTTCTAGGGATTAGGGTTCATGGTATTCTAGGGTTGAGGGATTTTGGTTCCCAAGGGTTGGTGTTTTTTGGCTTTTATATAGATGAGGATTTAGGGTTTTCAAGGGCTGAGGGTTTAGGTCTTTCTAGTGTCACTGTTATACATTTATCTTGGGTTGATGGTTTAGGATTTTCTTGGGGTGAGGGTTTATGGTTTTCTATGGCTGAGAGTTTAGGGACTTATAAGGATGAGGGTTTATTGTTTTTTAGGGATGATGGATTAGGGATTTCTGGGGATGAGGGTTTTGGGTTGTCAGTGGATAAGGTTTAAAATATTTCATGGGATGAGGTTTTTGTGTTTTCTAGGGATGAGGTTTTTGGTTTTTCTGGGGCTGAGGATTTAGGGTTTTCTAGGGTTGATGGTTTACTATTTTTTGGGCATGGGGGTTTAGGGGTTTCTCAGGCTGTGGGTTTATTTTTTTCTAGGGATGTGGGTTTTTTTGTTTATCGTACATTGTTTTTAGGGTTTTATGGGCAATATTGATTAGGGTTAATTGGGATAAAGGTTTTGGGGTTTTTGAGATGAGTGTTTTGATTTTTTAGGGATTATAGTTTAGGGTTTTTTGGGGATTAGGGTTTTAGGTTTTTTTGAGGCTAAGGGTTTATGGTTTATTGGGACAGAGGGATTAGTTTTTCTAGTGATGAGGGTTTAAGGTTTTCTTAGGATGTGGGTATTAATTTTTTTTGGGATGGGGTTTTGGGGTTTTAGGGTTGTGGGTTTAGGGTTTTCTAGAGCTAAGGTTTTAGGGATTTTTGGGGTAGAGGATTTTTGGGTATGTGAGGCTAGGGGTTTAGTGTTTTTTTGGGATGAGGTTTTAAAGTTTTTTTGAGATTTGGGTTTATCGTTTCTTGGGATGATCAATTAGAGTTTTTTCTAGATGGGAGTTTAGGATTTTTTGAGTATACAAGTTTAGGAATTTTTTAGGTCACAGATTAGGATTTTTTACTAAGGGTATAGTGTTTTTATAGATTATTGATTTGGTATTTAAAGGGTTATGGGTTCAGGATTTTTTGTTGATGAGGGTTTAGGGTTTTTTGGTGTTGTTGGTTTAGGGTTTTTTGGGGCTGATGGTTTACTGTTTTTTGGGGTAGAGGGTTTAGGTATTTTTTTGGATGAGGGTTTTACTCTTTTTTTTGGTTGAGAGATTAGGGTATTTTTGGTTTTGTGGGTGTAGGGTTTTTTGGGGATGAGGGTTTAGGTTATTTTGGAGGTAAGAGTTTAGGGTTTTTTTGAGGCATGTGGTATAGGGTTTTTTAAGGACAAGGGTTTAGGTTATTTTGGGATGAGGGTTTATAATTTTATTGGGGATAAGGGTTTTGGTTTTTTAGGGTTGAGGGTTATTGGGTTTTGGGGTTAAGAGTTTAGGGTTTTTAGGGTCTAAGGGTATAAGGTTTTGTGGGATGAGTTTTATAGTTTTCTTCATGATGAGGTTTTAGGTCTTTTGGGGGATGAGGGTTGAGTATTGTTTTGGGGCTAAGAGTTTATGGGTTTTTTAGAGTTGAGGGTTGAGTATATTTTGGAGATGATGGTTGAGGTGTTTTTGGATCTGTGATTTGATAGTTTTTTGTGGTTGAGGTATTATGGTTTATCTAGGCTGAGGGTTGAGGTTTTTTTTGGGATGAGGGTTTATTATTTTTTGGGGATGAGTGTTTAGGATTTTCTAGTGCTGTGGTTTTTTTGTATTTTAGGGGTGTCGCTTGACTGTTTTTTAGGTTATGGTTTAAGGTTGTTTTGGGGATTTGGGTTGAGGATTTTTTGGGATGAAAGTTGAGTGTTTTGGTGGTTTGGGATATATTATTCTAATGGTTTATGACTTTTTTTGGTTGATGTTTGAGGGTTTTTATGGATGATAGTTTAATTTTTCTTATGGATGAGTGTTTAGGTTTTTTGAGGGTTAGGGTTTAGGGATTTTTTGGGCTAGGGGTCGATGGTTCTTTTGCACTATGTATTTTGGGTCTTTTGGTGTTGTGGGTTGAGGGGTTTCTGGGGTAGAAGGTTGAAGTTTTTTTTAGGGCCAAGGGTTTATGGTTTTTTAGGATAGTGGGATTAGTAAATTTTGGGGATGAGCGAGGAGGGTTTTTTAGGGACGAGGGTTGGGGGTTTTTTGGGACTGAGGGTATAGTTTTTTTGGGTGTTGAGTGTTTAGGGTATTTTAGGATGATGTTTTAATATTTCTTTGGGCTGTGGGTTTAGGTTTTTTATGGATTCGGGTTTAGTGATTCTTTGGGCCGTTTGTTTAGGGTTTTTTTGGGTTGAGATTTTAGGTTCTTTTGGAGTTGGGGTTTAGGGTTTTTTTTCTAAGTGTTTCAATTTTTTAGGGTTTAGGGTTTATAGTTTTCTGGGATGAAGGGTTTCATGTTTTTTTGGATATGATGATTTATGCTTTTTGGGGGGATGAGGGTTTATGTTTTTTTCAGGATAAGGGTTTGGGGTTTTTTGGGGCAGAGCATTTAGTGTTTTTTCATGTTATGGCTTTAGGGTTTTTTGGGGTTGAGGATTTAGGGTTATTTAGGGATGATGGTTTAGGGTTTTCTGGGATGTGTGTTTAGGGTTTTTGGGGATATGTGTTTAGGGTTTTTTTAGATATTAGGATTTAGGGTTATTTGGAGAAATAGTTGTAGGTTTTTCTTGGATCTGTGGGTTTAGGGTTTTCTGGGGCTATGGGTTTAGTAATTTTTGGGGTTGAGGGGTTAGGGTTTTTTGGGGATGACGTTTTTGGGGTTTTTTATTGCATATAGTTAATGATTTTTTTGGATGAGCATTTAGAGTTTTTTGGGGCCGAGGGATTAAGTGTTTTTTAGGGATAAGGGTTTATGGTATTTGGGGGATGAGGGTTTAGGGTATTTTACGGATTAAGGATTAGGATTTTATTGGGCCATGGGTTTATGATTTTTTTGGATTATGGTTTAGGTATTTTTAGTGATGAGGTTTTATGGTTTGGGGTTGAGGGTTTAGTGTTTTTTGGAAAACGTATTAGGTTTATTAGGGCAGAGGGTTGAGGGTATTTGGTATAAGGTTATATGGATTATTTTAGGATGAGTGTTTAGGGTTTTTTGTGGACAACAATGGAGCTTCATTGGGATGAGGGTTACAGTTTTTTGGGGGCCTGAGGGTTTTATGGTTTTGGGGTTTTGGGTTTAGGGTTTTTTGAGGTGAGGGGTTTAGTGTTTATTAGGGCTGGGGTTTTAGGGTTCTTTGGGGATTAGTGTTTAGGATTTTTTTAGGGATGACTATTTATAATTTTTTGTGGTTTAGGGTTTAGGGTTTTTTTTGGGATGAGGGGTTATGTTTTTCTAGGGCTAAGGGTTATGAGTTTTTGGATTCTGGGGGTTTAGGTCATTTTGGGGAAGTGGATTTAGTGTTATTTTGGTAATGGGGGATTAGGGTTTTTTTACATGGAGGGTTTATTATTTTTTTGGGCTAAGGGCCTTGGGGTTTTTTGGGGATGTGGGTTTATGGTATTTAGGTTCTGGGGGTATAGTTTTTTTGATAGGGGATAGGTTTTTTTTGGTAGGGGGTTTAAAGTATTTTTTTATGGTTGAGGGTTTTTAGGGATGGGGGTTTTGGGTTTTTTTGGGGGATGAGGGTTTAGTTTTTATCTGGCCTAAGTGTCAAGGGTTTTTTGGGAATGAGTGTAAAGGGTTGTTGGGGCTGAGGTTGAGGATTTCTTTGGCTAAGGTTTAAGGGTTGTTTGGGTCTAAGGGTTGAGGGTTTTAGTTTTTTTGGGGATGATGGATGAGGTATTTTTGGGGATGAGGGATTGGGTATTTTTAGTGCTATGAATTTAGTTATTTTTGTGTTGTTCATTTAGGGATTTTTGGTTCTTTGTGTTTAGGTCTTTTTGGGGTAGAGAGTTTTTGAGTTGTCTAGGGCTGAGGTTTTATGGTTATGTATGGCTGAGGTTTTAGTTTTTTTTTGGGTTGAGGGCTTAGGATTTTTTTGGGATGATGGTTTTGTATTTTTTGGGGATAATGTTTTTTGGGTTTCATAGGGATGAGGGGTTATGGTTTTTTGGTGTGACGGGTTTTTGGTGTGATGGTTTTGGGTTTTTTGAGGGTGTGGGGATTTTTTTGGAGATATGGGTTTTTGTGTTTTTATGGTTGATGGATTCAGGTTTTTTAGGGTAAAGGGTTTGCGTTTTTTGGGCTGATGGTTTAGTGTTTTTTGGGCTGAGTGTTTAGTGTTTTTTGGGGGAATATATATTATGGTTTTTTCAGGGAGAATGATTTAGGTTTTTATTGGGATAAAGATTAAGGATATTTTGGGGATGAGTGTTTATGGTTTTTTTGGGCTGGGGATTAGGTTTTTTAGGGATGAGGTTTTAGTGGTTTTGGTATTTAGGCTTTAGAGATTTTTGGAACTAAACATTTAGGGGTTTTTATGGATGAGATTTAATTTTTTGGGGGGATCTGGTTTCACAGTTTTTTGGAGGTAAGGGTTTTTTGGTCCTGATGATTTAATTTCTTTTGGGAATGGTGGTTTGGGTTTTTGAAAATGTAAGTTTATGTTTTTTTGGTGTTGAGGGTTTATGTCTTTTAGGGTATGAGGTTTTAGGGTTTTTTTGTTGACAGTTTAAGACTTTTTGGGGCTAAGGGTTTAGGGTTTTTGGGAAGACGGATTTGGGTTTTTTATGGTTGAGTGTTTTTGGTATTTTGGTGCAATGGGTTTAGGGTTTTTTATAGGATAAGGGTTGAGGTTTTTTTATGGTTGAGAGTTTAAGGTTTTTTTTGGATAACGGTTCCTGGTGTTTTGGTGCTTAGGGTTTAGGGTTTTTTTTATAAGGGATTATCTTTTTTTAGGACTACAAGTTTGGGATTTTTTAGGGTTGATGGTAGAATTTTTTTTGATGTTGAGGGTCTGTTGTATATGAGTGTTTCAGGTATTTTAGATGAAGGGTTTTAGGGTTTTTTGGGGATAAGGGTTGTGGGTTTTTTGGGGATGAGGATTTCAGGTTTTTTTAAGCTGAGGGTTGAGAATTTTCTGGAGATAGGGGTGGAAGGATTTTTGGGGATGCGGGTTTAGTTTTATTAGGGATGAGGGTTGATGGTTTTATGGGGATAAGGCTAGATGTTTTTTAGGGATGAGGGCTGATGCTTTTTGGGGAAGCGTGGTTACAGTTTTTTTTGGCTGATGGTTTCATTTTCTTGGGGATGTGGGTTGAGGGTTTTTTGGATTTGTAGGTTGTGGGTTTTGGGGATTTGTGTTGAGGGTCTCTTGGGAAGATAGTTGAGGGATTTCTGGGGTTGTGGGTGGAGGGTTTTTCATGCTTATGGTTGAGGGGTTTCTGGTAATGAGTGTTGAGTGTTTTTTGGGATGATAGTTTAGGGTTTTTTATTTCTGATAGTTGAGGTTATTTGGGGATTAGGTTTGAGTATATTTTGGGGTTGATAGTTTTTTAGGGATTAGGGTTTTTGGTTTTTTGTGGCTGATATTTGAGGTGTTTTTTTTATGAAGAGGATTGATGGTTTTTTATGGATGTGTGTTTATGATATTTACCGAACACGATTTAATTAATTTTGGGGTTTAGGGTTGAGGTTTTTTCATCTAAGGATTGGTGAGGTATATTGGAATAAGGATTTATGTTTTTTTGGGGATAAGTGTTTAAGTTTTTTTGGATTATGATTTAAGTTTTTGGGGGGTGAGGGTTTAGTATTTTTTGGGGATGATGGTTTATGGTTATTTAGGGATGGGGTTTAGTCATTTTTGGGATGAGTGTTTGTGAATTTTTAGGGATGATGTTTTAAGGTTTGTTGGGTCTTAGGGTTTTGATTGGGGGGGGGGGTTAGGGTTTAGTGTTTTTCAGGATGAGGGTATATGTTCTTTTCGGGATGAGAATTTTGGGTTTTTTGGTTGGTGATTTTGGTTTTTTAGGATGAGGGTTTAGTGGGGGGGGGGGTTGGGATAGGTGTTTAGGGTTTTGGGGATTATGATTTAGGGTTATTTGGGGATGAAGTTTTATGGTTTTTTTTAGATGATGGTTTATGGTTATTTTGTGCCAAGGATTTAATGATTTTTTGTATGTGGGTTTAGGATTTTTTTGGGAAGAGGGTTTTGGGTTTTTTAGGGTAGTGGATTTGGGGTTTTTTTGGGATAGAGGTTTTATAATTTTTTTGGGCTGATGGTTTTGGGTTTTGGGGGGATGAGGGTTTAGATATTTCTGGTGCTAAGTGTTTATATCTTTTGGGTTATGGGGGTTTAGTGTTTTTTGGGATGACAGTTTAGTGTTTATATCTATTAGGGTTTTGGGTTTTTTTGTTGATGGGGGTGTAGAGATTTTATGGTAAAGGGTTTACGGTTTTTTGGGCCATGGGCCTTGGGATTTTTTGGGGTTGAAGTTTTTGGAATTTTTGGAGCTGAGGGTTTTGGTTTTATGGTTATGAGTGTTTTGGGTATTTTGGTGTTGAGGGGTAAGGGGTTTTTTGGGGTTGAGGGTATAGGAAGTCTTTGGATTCTGGGTTTAGGGGTATCTCGGCTGATGTTTCAGTGTTTTTTGGGGTTGAGGGTTCAATGTTTTTTGGTGATGAGACTTTAGGGGTTTTCCAACATTGATGGTTTAGGGTTTTTTGGGGCTATGATTTTTCTATTTTTTGGAGCCAGGAGTTTGATGTTTTTGTTTGTTTTAGGTTTTAGGGTTTTTAGGTCTTTTAGTTTAGTGTTTTTTCAGGATGTGGGTTTAGGTATTTTTTGGGATGATTGTTTAGTTCTTTTGGGGTTTAGGAAAAATGGTTTTTTTTATAATGGGTAGGGTTTTTTAGGATGAGGGTTGAGAATTTTTTGGGATAAGGGATTATTGTTTATTTGGGAGATGATGTCTTAGTTTTTTTGGGGGGGTGAAGGTTTATGATTTTTGGGAATGAGTGTTTAGGGTTTTTTGGGCTACCAGTTTAGTGTTTTTTGTGGTTTAGGGTTTAGGGTTTTCTTGGGATGACGTTTTAATGTTTTTTTGTTAATTTGGAATTTTAGTGTTTTTGGGATGGGTTTTAGGTTTTTCTCTGGTTGAATGTTTTGGTTTGGGGGGAGTGATGGTTTAGGGTATTTTGGGGATGAGGGATTTGGAATTTTTGCTGATGAGTGTTTAGAGTTTTTTGGGGATGAGGTTAAGGGTTTTTTGGGGGATAAATGTTTACGGTCTTCTGGGGATAAGGATTTAAGGATTTATAGGGATGAGGGGTTTAAGATTAATAGAGCTATGAATTTTGGGTTTTATAGGGATGAGGGATTGTGTTTCTTTGGGGTTGAAGGTCGAGGGTTTCATAAAGCTAAGGATTTGGGTTTTTTTGGGATGAGGGTTTAGGGTTTTCTAGGGTTTAGGGTTTAGGGTTTTCTTGGGATGATGGTTTAGTGTATTCCAGGGATGAATTTTTATGGTTTTTGGGACTGACGGTTTATGGTTATTTTGGGTGGGGGAATTATGTTTTTCGGGGGATGAGGGTTTAGAGTTTCCCAGGGTTGAGGTTCTTGGGTTTTTCAAGTCTTATAACATAGGGTTTTATGGGACCCTTGGTTTATGGATTTACAGGTATTATGATTTAAGTTATAATGGGGTTGTTGGATTATGGTTTTCTGGGGCTAAATGTTTATAATTTTCTTCGGCTGGGGGTATAGAGATTTATGGGGATGACGGTTAAGGGTTTTCTGAGGATGAGGGTTTCAGGATTTCATGAAATGAGGGTAAATTTTTTTCTTGTCCAGAGCATTTAGGTTTTCTAGGGGATCAATGTTTTGGGATTTCTAGGGATTAGGGAATAGTGTATATTGTGGAATTATGATTACGGTTTTTTAAGGATCAATGTTTAGGGTCTTCTAGGTATGAGGTTTTATGGTTTTCAAAGGATAAGGGTTTTGGTATTTCTATATTTTAGGGTTTAGGGTTTTCTAGGGATGGTGTTTATGTTTTTTTATGGCTGGGGTTTTTTGGTTTTTTGAGGCTTATGGTTTAGTGTTGTATTGGCATATGAGGTTTGGGTTTTCTAGGGAACAATGTTTAAGGGTTTATGGGGAAAAGGTTTTATGGTTTTCTAGGGATGAGGGTTTAGGGTTTTCTAGGGATGAGGGTTTTGGGTTTTCTAGGTATGGGTGTTTAGGTTGTTCTAGGGATGGTGGTTTAGGGTTTTCCCAAGATAAGGTTTTAGGGTTTTCTGGGGGTGTAGATTTATCAAATTCTGGGGATGAGGGTTTGTGGTACTCTGGGGCTGAGGGTTTAGGGTTTCCTATGGCTGAGGATATTGGGTTTTTTCTGGATGGGGGTTTAGGGTTATTTCTGGATGAGTGTTTGGGGTTATCTAGGGAAGACGGTTTATGGGTTTCTGGGGATTGGTTTTAATATTTTTGGGGGATGAGGGTTTATTGTTTTATAGGGTTAGGGTTTAGATTTTTCCACAAATAGGGGTTTTGGGTTTTCCTGGGCTAAGGGTTTACGAATTTCTGGGGATATGGTTAGTGGTTTTTTTAGGGATAAGTGTTTTGGGTTTTTTAGGGATAAGAGTTCAGGGTTTTCTCAGGTTGAGGGTTTTTAGTTTTCTAGGATTGAAATTTTTGGATTTTTAGGGGATAAGGGTTTATGGATTTTTATTTATGAGGGTTTAGTTCATTCTGGCTTTGAGGTTTTTCTTATCCTAAGGGCATTGGGATTTCTAGGGGTGTGGTTTTAGGGATTTCAGGGGTTGTGGTTTTTGGGTTTTATAGGGATTGGGGTTTTGGTGTTTCTAGGGATAAGGGTTTGGGGTTTTGGGGGGATTAGGGTTTATGGATTTATTAGGTTGAGGGTTTAGTGTTTTCTGTGGTTGAGAAATTAGGGTTTTCTAGGGCTATGAGTTTTGGGTTTTTTTGATTGAGGGTTTATGGATTTCTAAGGGTAAGTGTTTTATATCTTTTGATCCTTTAGTTTTTGGGTTTTCTAGGGAAGACAGTTCAGGGTTTACTGGGCTGTGTGTTAAGGGATTTATGTGGTTGATTGTTTTGGATTTTTTGGGGCTGAGCATTTAGGGTTTTCTAGGGATAAGGTTTTTCGAGTATTTAGGTCTCAGGTTTTCCTTTTTTTTGGGACTAAGGGTTTAGGGTTTCTGGGTCTGAGGGTTTATGGTTTTCTGGGGAAGATGATTTTAAGGTTTTTTAGGGCTGATAGTTTTGGATTTTCTTGGGATATGGTTTTTGGGATTTGTGATGCTGAGGGTTTTATGTTTTCACGAGCTGAGGGTTTATTGTTTTATAGGACTGATGGTTTTGGGTATTATAGGGTTGAGGGTTTAGGATTTTCTAGGGCTGATGATTTAATATATTATTGGGCTTAGGGTTTATGGTTTTCTGGGTTTGAGGGATTTTGTTTTTCTAGGGTCGAGGGTTTATGGTTTTCAAGGGAAGAGGGATTACGATATTTGGGTTTGAGGATTAATAGCTTTTGTGGATGAGTGTTTATTTATTTGGGGATTATGATTTAGGGTTTGGGGGGATGGTGATTTAGGGTTTTCATGGGATAAGTGTTCTGTGCTTTTTAGGACTAACAGTTTTGGGGTTTTTTAGGGGATGAGGGTTTAGGGTTTTTTGGGGCTGAGGGTTTAGGGTGTTTTTATTTGGTCCAAGAGTTTTGGGATTTTTTTGGAGGAGTATTTTTTTTGGACTGGGGGATTATAGTTTTGCTTTTTCTGGATTTGTAGTTGAAGGTTTAGGGTTTTTAGGGTATGTGGGTTTAGGGATTTTCTGGGTTTAGGGTTTCTAGTAGGGAAGTTCTATGTTTTTTGTGATAATAGATTATGGATATTTAGGGTCAGGGGATTAGTGTTTTTTGGTTTTGAGGGTTTAGGATTTCTTAGGGATGAGGATTTATGGTTTTTTGGGGCTGTGGATTAAGGGTTTTCTATGACTTAGGGTTTAGGGTTTTTTAAGGAAGATGTTTTTGTTGTTTTTTATGGATGAAGATTTAAGGATTTTTGGGCCTGGATTTAGTGTTTTTTGGGGCTAGGGGATTAGGTTTTTTGGGGGCTATGGGTTTAGTGTTTTTTGTTTAACCGAGGGTTTAGGTTTTTCGGTGTGATGATTTATGGTTATTTGGGGATGAGGGTTTAGTGTTTTTTAGGGATGAGGGTTTCAATTTTTTATATTGTGGATTTAGTGGTTTTGTAATGCGGGTTATGGGTTTTGGGGGGATGAGGGTTTGTGTTTTTCCTGAGGATAAGAGATTATGAATTTTTGGTGATGTGTGTTTGGATTTTTTTGGTGTTGTCAGTTTGTGGATTTTTTGGGCTACGGGTTTGAGATTTTCGGGCTGAGGGTTTTGGGTTTTTTGGGGATAAGGATTTGTTGTTAAAAAGAGTTGAAGGTTTGTTGTTTTTTGGGTTACGTGTTTTTGAATGATTGGGCTGAGGGTTTATGTTTTTTTGGGGATGATGGATTAGGTATTTTGGGGGATGAGGGTTTATAGATTTTTTGGGATGAGGGTCAAGTGTTTTTTCGGAATGAGGGTCTAGTGTTTTTTGGGGCTGAGTGTTCTAGGTTTTTTGGGGGTTAGGGTTTAGGGTTTTTTGGGGATGAGGGTTTAGGGTTTTTTGGGGATGTGGGTATAGGGTTTTTTGGCTTACAGTTTAGGGTTTTTTGGGGTTTATGGTTTAGGGTTTATAGGTGCTGAGGGTTTTTCATTTTTTGGGGGATAAGGGTTTAGGGTTTTTTGGGGCTAAGGGTTTAGGTTTTTTTAAGGTTTTCTGTTTAGGTTATGTTGGGGTGGAGGGTTTCAGATTTTTGGGTATGAGAGTTTATGGTTTTTTTGGGTTGATGGTTCATGTTTTTTGGGGGGAGAGAGTTTAGGGTTCTTTGGTGGTGAGGGTTTAGGGATTTTTGAGGCTGATGGTCTATGGTTCATTAGGATTGTGCGTTTATGTTTTTAAGTGCATTAGGGTTTAGGGTTTTTTTGGGCTGACTATTTTGGATTTGTTGGCCCTGAGGGTTAGGGTTTTTTGGGACTGAGTGTGTTGGGTTTTTTGGTGTTTGGGGTTTAGGGATTTTTTGGGATGACTGTTTAAGGTTTTTTGGGGTTGGGGTTTTATGGGTTTTTGGGGATGGGAGATTTGGGGTTTTTTGAGATGTTAGGTTTTGGTTTTTTTTTGAGTTTTGGGTTTTGGGTTTTTGGGGACTTAGGGTTTGGGAATTTTGGGATGAGGGTTTAGGGGTATTTGGGCTAGAGGATTTATGAGTTTCTCGGGCTATGGGTTTGGTGTTTTTTTGGGATATTTTGTTTTTGTTTTTTTTTCAGGCTATGGGCTTTTTATTTTTTCAACCTGGGTTTTAAAGGGGTTTCAAGGATGAGGATTATGGGTTTTTTAGGGATATGGGTTCATGAATTTTTGGGGATAGTGGTTCATGGTTATTTTGTTCTGAGTGTTTAGATATTATTTGGGGCTTTATGTTGAGGTTTTTTAGAGTAGAGGGTTGTGTTCATTTGGGGATGAGGGTTCATGTTTTTTTTTGGGATGAGATTTTTTGGGTTTTTTGGGGTTGAGTGTTGAGGATTGTTTTGGGATGTTGGTTTAGGTTTATTAGGGGCTGGGGGTTGGGGGTTTTTTTAGGGTGAGGGTTTTTTTAGGCTGAGTGTTTTTATGCTTTTGAGGATGAGGGTTTTAGGTTCATTGGGACTGAGGGCATAGCGTTTTTTTGGGACTAAGAGTTTAGGGTTTTATTTAAATACTATGGAGGGTTTTTAGGACTTGGATTGATGTTTTTGTGGTGATTATGGACTAAAGTGTTTTAGTTCTAGGTTTGAGGGTTTTTTTGGATGAGGGTAGAGCATTTTTTGGGTCTAAGGGTTAAGGATTTTTTGGGGATGGGGGTTCACGGATTTTTGGCGATGAGGGTTTAGTATTTTTTGGGGATGAGGTTTTATAAGGTAATTGTGATCATATTTTTTGGGTTTTTTGTGGATGAGGGTTTTATATTTTTTAAGGATGATGGTATATGGGTTTTGGGGCTTACAATTTAGAGTTTGTTGGGGTTGATGGTTTAGGTGGTTTTGGACTGAGGGTTTATAATATTTTGGGGTTGAAGGGTTTGTGTTTTTCCTGACGATGAGAGTTTATGAATTTTTGGTGATGAGTGTTTGTTTTTTTGGGGGTCGGGGGGTTTATTGTTTTTTTGGGCTATGAGTTTGGGATTTTTGGGATGAGGGTTTTGGTTTTTTTGGGGATATGTATTTTTTGTTTAATAGAGTTAAGGGTTTATTGTTTCGTTGGGTTCAGTGTTTTTGAATGTTTCTGGCTCAGGGTTTATGTTTTTTGGGGGATGATGGATTAGGTATTTTGGGGGATGAGGGTTTACATATTTTTATGAATGAGGGTCTAGTGTTTTTTTTGAATGAGGTTCTAGTGTTTTTTGGGGCAGAGTGTTCAATTTTTTTGGGGTTTAGGGTTTAGGGTTTTTTGGGGATGAGGGTTTAGGGTTTTTTGGGGATGTGGGTATTGGGTTTTTTTGGCTTACAGTTTAGGGTTTTTTAGGGTTTATTGTTTAGGGTTTATAGGTGCTGGTGGTTTTTCATTTTTTGGGGGATAAGGGTTTTGGGTTTTTTGGGGATAAGGGTTTAGGTTTTTTAAGGCTGTCGGTTTAGGTTTTGTTGGGGTGGAGGGTTTATGATTTTTGGGAATGAGAGTTTAAGGGTTTTTTGGGTTGATGGTTCATGTTTTTTTGGGGGAGAGAGTTTAGGGTTCTTTTGTGGTGAGGGTTTAGGGATTTTTGAGGCTGATGGTCTAGGGTTCATTAGCATTGTGCATTTATGTTTTTAAGTGCATTAGGTTTTAGGGTTTTTTGGGGCTGAATATTTTGGATTTTTTGGCCCTGAGGGTTAGGGTTTTTTTGGGACTGAGTGTTTTGGGTATTTTGGTTATGGGGGTTTAGGGATTTATTGTGCTGACCTTTTAAGGTTTTTTGGGGAAGGGGTTTTATGGGTTTTTGGGGATGGGAGATTTGCGGTTTTTTGAGATGTTAGGTTTTGATTTTTTTTTTGAGTTTAGGGTTTTGGGTTTTTGGGACTTAGGGTTTGGGAATTTTGGGATGAGGGTTTAGGGGTATTTGGGCTAGAGGATTTATGGTTTTTTGGGCTATGGGTTTGTTGTTTTTTTGGGCTATTTTGTTTTTGTTTTTTTAGGCTATGGGGTTTTTATTTTTTCAGCCTGGGTTTTAAAGGGGTTTCAAGGACAAGGATTATGGGGTTTTTAGGGATAAGGGTACATGAATTTTTGGGGATAGTGGTTCATGGTTATTTTATTCTGAGTGTTAAGATATTTTTTGGGGCTTTGTGTTGAGGTTTTTTAGAGTTGGGGTTCGTGTTCTTTTTGGGGATGAGGGTTCATGTTTTTTTTGGGATTAGATTTTTTGGGTTTTTTTGGGTTTAGTGTTGAGGGTTATTTTGAGATGTTGGTTTAGGTTTATTAGGGGCTGGGGGTTGGGGGTTTTTTTAGGCTGAGGGTTTTTTTGTTTTTGAGGATGAGGGTTTTAGGTTCATTTGGGCTAAGGGCATAGATTTTTTTGGGGACTAAGAGTTTAGGGTTTTATTTAATTACTATTGAGGGGTTTTGGGACTTGGAATTATGGTTTTGTGGGGATGATGGAATAGGGTGTTTTAGTTCTAGGTTTGAGGGTTTTTTTGGATGAGGATAGATCATTTTTTTGGTCTAAGGGTTAAGGATTTTTTGGGGATGAGGGTTCACGGTTTTTTGACAATGAGGGTTTAGAATTTTTTGAGGATGAGGTTTTATAAGTTAATTTTGATCAGGTTTTTTGGGTTTTTTGTGGATGAGGGTTTTATATTTTTTTAGGCTGAGGGTATAGGGGTTTTGGGGATTACAATTTAGAGTTTTTTGGGGTTGATGGTTTAGGTGGTTTTCGACTGAGGGTTTATAGTCTTTTGGGGCTAAAGGTTGAGTGTTTTTTTGGGATCAGAGATTAGGTTTTTTTTGGGGGGGGGGGTTGAGGATTTTTTGGTGATGGGGTTTTTTTTTATTTTTGGCATAAGAATTCAAGGAAATTTTGGGGATGGGGTTTCAGGTTTTTTAGGGGATGAATATTTAGTATTTTAAGGGCTGAGGGTTTAGTGTTTTTAAGGCTTGATGGTGGAGAGTTTTCTAGGGATGAGGGTTTGAGGTTTTTTAGGGTTGTTGGTTTATCTATTTTTTGGGTTATGGTTTTAGTGTTTTTTTTTGGTGTTGAGTTTTTAGGTTTTTTTAGGTTTGAGTGTTTATGGTTTTTTCAGGATGAGGGTTTATATTTTTTGGGGGATGAGGATATATGAGTTTTTTTGGATGAGGGTATAGAGTTTTTAGGTGATGAGGTCTCATATTTTTTAGGGATGTGGGTTTAGTGCTTTTTGGGATGAGGAAATAAGGTTTTTTGGGGGCTGAGGGATTAATGTTTGTTTGGGTTGAGTGTTTAGGGATTTTTTGGTATGATGTATTAGTGTTTTTTTGGTTATGAGGTTTTAGGGTTATTTGGGGAACATGATTAATGGTTTTTGGGGACAAGTTTTTAGGGTTATTCAAGGATTAGGGTTTAGGGTTTTTCTGGATAAGGGTTTATGATTTTTTGGGGATGATGTTTTAAGTATTTTTGTGGATGAGGGTTTATAGTTTTTTGGGGTAGAGAGTTTAGTTCTTATTGGGTTTGAGGGTTTATGGTTTTTTTTTCGAACTGATGGTTCATGGTTTTTTGGGGATGAGGTTTTATGTATTTTTGGGGATGAGTGTTTAGGGTATTTTGGATTTGTGGGTTTGGATTTTTTTGGTAACTATGGTTCGGTTTCTTCTTGGGACATGGATTAAGGTTTAATGGGGATATGGTTTTAAGGTTTTATAAACCTAAGGGATTAGGGTTTCATTGGGTGAGGGATCGTTTTTTTTGTTGTAGAGGGTTTTCTTGCAAGGAGAGTTATGGTAATCTGGGGCTAAGTGTTTAGGTTTTTCATTGTTGAATAGTTTAGGGTTTTCTATGAAAATTGTTTAGGGTTCTCTGGGAATAGAATTTTAGGATTCTTTGGGATTAGGTTTTTGGGTATTTTGGGGTGGTGGATTTTATTTTTCCTTAGGATGAGGGTATAGAGTTCTCTACAGCTAAGGTTTTATGGTTTTTTGGGCTCAAAATTTAGGGTTATATGGGGATATGGGTTTAGGAATTTCTAGGGCTCATGGTTTTAGTTTTTAGGGGTATTGGTATTGGGTTTTTCTGGGGATAAAGGTTTAGGGTTTTATTATGCTGCGAGTTTAGTTTTTTCTGGGGAAAATGGTTTAGGGTTTTCTTGGGCTGGGGGTTTATGGTTTTCAAGGGCTGAGATTATATGGTTTTATGGGGTGGAGGTTTTTGGTTTATCTAGGGCCCAAGGTTTATGATTTTATAGGGATTGAGGTTTAGGGTATTCTATGACTCAGGGTTTGTTGTTTTTCAAGGACCAATGTTTTGTGTTTTGGGGAGAAAATGGTTTAGGGTTTTCTAGGGATTAGGGTTTAGGTTTTTCTAGGGCTTAGGATTTAGATTTTTTAGTTTATGAGTGTTTGAGGTCTTTTAGAAAATAGGGTTTTGGGTTTTATAGGGATGTGGGTTTAAGGATTTCTAGGGAAAAGGGTTTAGTGGTCTCTGGGGATGAGGATTTACACTTTTCTGGGTATAATGTTTTATATTAATTTGTTGCTTAGGTTTTAGTGTTTTCCAAGAATTAGGGTTTAGGTTTTTCAAGGGATGTGGGTATAGGGTTTTATTTGAAATAAGCTTTAGATTTTTGTGGGGAAAAAGAAATTAGGGTTTTTTTGGGATTGGGTTTTAGGGATTAATGTGGACCGAGGTTTAGGTTTTTTGATTTCTCAGGGTTTAAGGTTTTTAGGGATCAGGGTTTGTGGTTTTTTGGGCCTCATAGTTTAGGGTGCTCTGTGGCTTAGGGTATTGTGTTTTCTGGGGCTAAGGGTTTAAGAATTTATACGGCTCATGGTTCAGGTTTTTCTATGGCTATGAGTTTAGTGATTTTGATGGATGAAGTTTTTTTATTATTCTGGGACTGATGGTTTATGGTTTTCTAGGGATGAGTGTTTAGGTTCTTCTGTGGATGTGTTTTCAGTGTCTTTGAAGTTTTGGGTATAGGTACTTATGGGTATAAGGGTTTAGGTTGTTCTGTGGATGAGAGTTTAGGGTTTTATGGGTATAAGGGTTAAAGTTATTCTAGGGATGAGGTATTATGGAATTTTTGGTCTAAGGGTTTATAGTGTTATGGGGATGAGGGTTTGAGGTCTTTTAGGGATGAGGGTTATGGTTTTATAGGGATGATGGTATTGGGATTCCTTGGGTTGAGTGTTTTGTGTTTTCTTTGGCTAAGGGTTTAGGGTTTTCTAGGTCTTGGGGTTTATGGTTTTCTTTGGATAAGGACATATTGTTTTCTAGGGATGACTATTTAGTGGTTTATGGGTTTAAATTATTAGGGTTTTCTTGGGAAAAGGGTTTATGGTTTTCTAGGTATGAGTGTATAGGTTTTTCTGGGGTTAAGGTTATATGGTTTTCTAGGGATGTGGGTATAGGATTTTCTATGGATGTGGGTTTTGGGTTTTATGGGGCTAGGGGTTTAGAGTTTTCTTGAGATGAGGTTTTATATTTTTCTATGTCTGTGGGTATATGGTTCTCTGGGGATTGGGGTTTAGGATTTTCTAGGTATGAGGGTTTGTGGATCTTTGGGGTTGAGGCTTTTCGTTTACTGGGGATGAGGATTTATCATTTTCTGGGGCTAGGGTTTTAGGGTTATTTGAGGATGAGGTTTTAGGGTTTTTTGGGACAAGGGTTTGGGGTTTCATGGGATGGATGTTTAGGGTATTTCAGGGATGAAGTTTTTGGTTTTTCTAGGGCTGGGTGTTTTGGGTTTTCTAGGGATGAGGGTTGAGGGTTTTCTTGGGATAGGGTTTGAGTGTTTTCTAAGGATGAAGTTTTAGGTTTTTCTAAAGATGAGCGTTCATGTTTTTATGCGGTTTAGGATTTTGGGTTTGTTGGGGCTGAGGTTTTGGGTTTTTGAGGACTATGGATTTAGGGTTTTTTGGGGGATGAGGGTTTATGTATTTATAGTTATGATGGTTCTGGTTTTTCTTGAGTTGAGGGATTAGGGTTGTTTGGGGATGTGGGTATAATGTTTTTTTGGGGATTTTGGATTAGGTATTTTTAGAGCTATGGTGGGTTTTTTATGGCGAAGGGTATAGGGATTTTTTAGGATGACGGTTAAGGGTTTTTTTGGGATGAGGGTTTAGGACTTTTGGGGATGGAGGGTTTAGGTTATTTCTAGGATGAGGATTTTATTGTTTTTTCTGGATGAGGGGATAGAGTTTTTTGGGGTTGTGGGTTTAGGGTTTTTCTGGGCTGAGAATTTAGGTTTTTTGGGGTGCTAAGTGTTTAGGGTTTTTTGATGATAGTGCTTATGTTTTTTTAGGTGAGAGGGATTTGGGTTTTTTATAAGGGTTTATAGATTTTTAGGGATAAGGGATTCAAGTTTTTTAGGGTTAAGTATTTAAGGGTTTTGTGGGATGAGGTGTTAGGGTTTTGGGGGATGAGGGTTTAGCGTTTAGGGTTTCTTATGGTTTCATTTTTTTGTCTTTTAAGGATGAGGGTTTAATTTTTTTTAGGGTTTATATTTTATAGATTTTTATTTCTTTGGGTTTGGGGTTTTATGGGGATGAGGGTTTTTTCATTTTTTGGGGATGAGGGTTTAGGGTATCATGTGGTTGAGATTTTATGGGTTTCTAGAGATGTGGGTTTATGAATTTTTGGGGATGAGGATTTAGTGTTTTTTTTGGTTGAGGGTTTATGGTTTTTTTGGCAAAGGGTTTATAGTTTTTTGTGGTTTAGGGTTTAAGGGTTTTTGGGGCTGTGTGTTTAGTGTTTTTTTGGGCGGGGTATTTGGGATTTTTTGTCTTAGTATTTAGTGTTTTTTTGGGGATTTAGAGTTATGGTTTCGGAGGGTTGGCAGTTTAGGGATTTTTAGAGATGAGGGTTTAGGGTTTATAGGGGTTTTAGGTTTTGGGCATTTTGGGTATGAGGGTTTAGGGTTTTTTGGAATTGAGGGTTTATGGTATTTTAGGGATACAGGCTTAGGGTTTGGGGGGGGATTATGGATTATGTTTTTTAGTGCTATGGATTTAATGTTTTTTGGGATGAGGGTTTAGGGTTTCTTGGGCTGCATGTTTAGGGGTTTTTGGGTGTGGGGGTTTAGGGTATTTTGGGCCTAAGGGTTTAGGGTTTCTTATGATTTAGTGTTTTTGGGGGTTGGGGTTTTAGGATTTTTTGGGTTTGGAGTTTTAGGGGTTTTTGGGAGTGAGTGTTTAGGTTTTTATAGGGCTTAGAGTTTTTAAATTTTAGGGATTACTATTTAGTGTTTTTTGTGGCTGGGGGTTTAGGTTTTTTTGGTGATGAGGGTTCTAGGATTTTTTTTGCCTAAGGGTTTGTGTTTTTCAGGGATGAGGGTTTCGGGCCTTTGGAGTATGGTGGTTTAGTGTTTTTTTAGAAGAGGGTTTATGATTTTTTGGTGCTAAGGGTTCAGTGTTTGGGGGGGGGGTTGACGGTTTTTGGTTTGTTTTGATCTATGGGTTTTTGGTTTTTTATGATGTTTAAGGGGTTTTGGTGATTATGGTATAAGGTTTTTTGGGGATAAGGGTCCTGGGGTTTTTAGGGATGAGTGTTTAGGGTTTTTTGGTGCTCTGGGGCTTAGAGTTTTTTTGGGGGATGAGGGTTGAGGTTTTTTTATGGATGAGTTTTTAGGGTTCATGGGGGTGAAGGAAATGGGTTTTTTGGCGGATGATGCTTCAATGTTTTTTTGGGTGTGGGTTGAGGGAATTTTTGGTACAGTGGGGTTAGGGTTAATTTTGCAATAAGAGTTTAGTTTTTTTGGATGAAGTGGGTTTATGGTTCTTTAGGGATATGAGTTTAGTGGCCTTTGAGGATGAGTGATGAGGATATTCTGGGGCTAAGGATTGATGGTTTTCTTGGGTAAGAGGGTTGTGTGTTTTTTGGTAATGAGGGTTGAGATTTGAGGGATTTTTTGTGCATATGTTTGGGAGTTTTTTGGTCTGAGTATTGAGAGTTTTCTTTGGTTGAGGGTTGAGGTTTTTTATGGATGATGGTTTATGGTTTTTGGGGGATGATGGTTTAGTGTTTTCTGGGGAAGAGGGTTTATGTGTTATTTGGAATGTGGGTTTAGGTTTTTTTTGGATGAGGGTTTATGAGTTTTGTGGGATGATGTTCTTCTGGTTATATAGCTTATGGTTTGGTGCTTTTTGGGGATCCGGGTTTAGAGTTCTTTTAGGATATGGGTTTAGGATTTTTGTTGGAAGAGTGTTAAAAGTTTTTTGGGAATGAGGATATAATATTTTTTGGGTATGAGGATTGAGGGTTTTTGTGGTTAAGGGTTTAGATTTTTTTGGGGATTAGGGTTAAGTGTTTTTAGTGAAAAGGGTTTATGGTTTTTTAGGGATGAGGGTTTATTGTTTTGGGAGCTGAGGGTTAACGTTTTTTAGGCATGATGGTTGAGTGTTGTTTGGGGTGAGGGTTGAGTGTTTTTTTTGGGATGAGGGTTTTTTTCAGATCTAAGGGTTTTGGGTGCTAAGTCTTTAGGGATTTTTGGGGCTGATGCTTTAGGTTTTTTTGGGGATTATGATTTAGTGTTTTTTTGGGATTGATGGTCTTGTGTTTTTTGGGGCTCAGAGTTTAGTATTTGATGGTTCTGAAGGTCTAGGGTATTTTATGGCTGATGGTTTAGGTTTTTTGGGGACTAAGGGTTTAATGTTTTTTGGGATGAGGGAATTGGGTTTCATGGGGATGTGGCACTACTTTTTTTAGGTTTAGGGTTTAGTTTTTTTATGGCTGAGGGTTTAGGGTTTTGGGGGAGGAGGGTTTAAGTTTTTTTAGGGATGAGGGTTTATGGTTTTTTTATGTTGAGGTTTTAGGGTTTTTTAGTGATGAGATTTTAGGGTATTGGGGGCTGAGGGTTTATAATTTTATTGGAGTGAGGTTTTAGTGTTTATTGGGGATGAGGGTTTACTATTTCTGGGGGCTGAGTATTTAGCATATTTTGGGACTGAGGGTTTATGTATTTTGGGAGATGAGGGATTAGGGTTTTTTTGGGCTATGGTTTTAGTGTTTTTTGGGGTGAAGGTTTAGGTATTCTTGGAATGAGACTTTAATGTTTTATGGGGATTAGTGTTTAAGAGTTTATGGGTATAAAGGTTTGTGGTTTTAAGGGGCTGAGGGGTCAAGGTATTCTGGGGAAGAGGTTTGGGGTTTTTCTAGTACTGAGGGTTAGTGTTTTCTAGGGATGAGGGTATAATTTTTTCTAGGGACGTGGGTTTAGGGTTTTCTGGGATTTATTGTTTATAGTTTTATGGGGATAAGGGTTGATAGTTTTTAGGGTTATGGGTTTGGGGTTTTTTTTCAGTGAATTTCGTGTTTTCCAGGGATGAGGGTTTATATTTTTTTTAGTTGAGGTTTTTGAGTTTCTTAGGGCTCAGGATTTATGGTTTTATGAGGCTCAGTGTTTAGGGATTTCTCATGATCAATTTTTATGTTTTTTGGGGTAGGGGGATTGGGGTTTTCTAGGGAATATGGTTTTTTGGGGCTAAGGGTTTTGGTTCTTCTGGGGATGGGGGTCTAGTGTCTTATAGTGTTTAGGGTTTATGCTCTTCTATATATGAGGATTAAGGGGTTTTTTGAGACTGAGGGTTAAGGGTCTTCTGGGGATGATATTTTATGCTCTTCTGGGGATGAGGATTTAGGCTTTTTTAGGGCTATGGGATTTGGGTAATCTATTGTTGGGGGTTTATGAATTTTTTAGGGATGAGGTTTTAGGGTTTTTTGCTACTGAGCACTTGGGTTTTAAGTGGATTCCCATTTATATTTTTTCCTATATGTGGATTCAGTGTTTTTTGAACCTCTGGGTTTAGGGTTTTCTAGGGCTGAGTCATTAGGGGTTTGTTGGGATGAGGGTTTGGGGTTTTCATGGGATGAAGTATTGGCGTTTTATAGGGATGACGGTTTAGGTTTTTTAGTGGTTGAGGATTTAGGGTTTTCTAGTTTTGTGGGTTTATGATTTTCTAGGGTTGAGATTTTATGGTTTTCAAGGGCTCAATTTTTATAGTTTTCTCTAAACAAGGATTTATGGTTTTGGGGGGATATGGGTTTATGGTTTTCTAGGGATATGGGTTTAGTATTTTCTAGGGTATAGGGTTTATGATTCTCTAGGGAAGAGGGTTGATGGTTCTCTACAGCCACGGTTTTAGGTTTTTATAGTTCTAGGTGTTTATGTTTCTTTTCAAATGTGTGTTTATGAGTTTCTTAGATTGGGGGTTTATGTTTTTCTAGTGATGAGGGTTTAAAATTTTCTAGGGACGAGGGATTAAGGATTTATAAGGCTGGGGGTTTGGGGAATTTAGGGTAGAGGGTTTATGGTTTTAAGGGATGAGGGTTAAGGGTTTTATAGGGACGAGGGATTTGGGTTTCTTATATATGGGGGTAAAGTGTTTTCTGGGGATGATTGTTTTGGGTTTTATAGTGTTGAGGTTTTTAGGTTTTCATGACATGAGGATTTATGGATTTTAGGGGTAGAGGGTTTAAGTTAATCTGGTGATGCGGGATTAGGGTTTTCATAGTATGATTCTTTAGGGATTTCTAGGGCTATGGGTTTAGGGTTTTAGGGGGATGAGTCTTTAGAATTTTCTAGGGATGAGGGTTTAGGGTTTTCTTGGGATGAGGTTTTTGAGTTTTCAAGGAATTAGGGTTTATGAAATTGTAGGGCTGAGGATTTAGTGTTTTTGGGGGTTTAGGGTTTAGGGTTTTCTTGGGCTGAGGGTTTAGGTATTTTTGGGGATCATGGTTTAGGGATTTTTGGGGATGGGGGTTTAATATTTTGAAAGCATGGGGGTTTAATGGTTTTTAGGGTTTAGGGGTTTTGGTTTTCGAGGGTTGATGGATTTATTACTTTTGGGTCTTAGGTTTTAGGGATTTCTAGGGCTGGTCGTTTAGGGTTTACTAAGATGAAGGTTTAAAAGATTTTGTAGATGAGTGATTGGGATTTTATAGGGCTAGTATTTTGTATTTTTTGGATTTTTTTGGCTTGAGGGTTTCAGGGTTTTTGGGGATGAGGGTTTAGTTTTTTTTGGGATTGATTGTGTAGGGTTTCAAGGGATGAGGGATTAGGATTTTATAGGACTAACTATTTTATTGTTTTTTGGGTATTAGGGTTTAGGGGATTGTGGGACTGAGGGTTTAGGGTTTTCTAGAGAAGATAGTTCAGGGTTTTCTGGGGTTGACGGTTTTGGGGTTCGTGAGGTAGAGGGTTTTGTGTTTTCTAGGGAAGAGGGTTTATGGTGTTCTGGGGTAGGGGTTTTTGGGTTTTCTGGGGTGGAGAGTTTAGGGTTTTATAATGATAAGGCTATAAGGTATTTACGGGATTAGGTTTTATAGTTTTATAGTGATGAGGGTTTAGGATTTTTTAGGTTTGAGGGTTTATGATATATTTGATTTGGGGTTTGGGGTTTTGGGGTCAGAGTGGTGAGGATTTTTTGGGGATGAGGGTTTAGGGTTTTTTGGGGATGAGGGTTTATTTTTTTTAGGTATGAGGGTTTTGGGTTTTTTGGGGATGAGTTTTAGGGTTTTTTAGGCCTGAAAATTTATGGTTTTTGGGGAATAAGGGTTTAGGCTTTTCTTCAGGATGAGGGTTTTGGGTATTTTGGGGCTGAGGGTTTTGGGTTTCTTGTTTGTGAGGGTTTAGGGATTTATCAAGATCAGGGTTTAGGGTTTGTTCTATTGAGGGTGTATGGATTTTTCTGTGATTATGGATTTTGGATTTTTATGGATTTTTGTTTAGTTTTTTTGGAGCTATGGGTTTAGGTTTTTTTGGGAATGATCATTTACAATGTTTTGGGGCTGAGGGTTAGGGTTTTTAGGACTAAGGGTTTAGGTTTTGGGGGATGAAGGTTTTTTTGATTTCTAAGGGTTCTTGATTTTTTGGGGCTGTGTGTTAAAAGTTTTTTTGGGATGAGAGTTTAGGTTTTTTAGGGGTTAAGGGTTTAATGTTTTTAAGGCTGAGTGTTTAGGGTTTTTTTTGGATTGAGGGTTTAGGATTTTTTGGGGATGTGGGAATATTTTTTTTGTGTGTGAGGGTTTTGGGTTTTCTTGGTTTGAGGGTTTATAGGTTTTGAGGATGAGGGTTTAGGGATATTGGGGGCTATAGGTTTAGGTTTTTTTGTGGCTGAGGGTTTATGGTTTTTTTGGATGAGGGTTTGGGGTTTTTTGGGTTAGGGTTTATTAAATTTTTGGGATGCAGTATTAGGTTTTTTGTGGGTTTAGGGTTTTTGTTTTTTTGAGGTTGAGGGTTTATGGTTTCTTGGGGATGAGGTTTTAGGATTTTTTTTTGGATGAGGGTTTATTAAATTTTGGGGATAATGATTTGTGGTTTCTTGGGGATGAGGGCTTTCAGTTTTTTGGGATAGTGGGTTTAGTGTTTTTTTGGGGCTGAGGGTTTAGCATTTTCAAGTGATGAGAGTTAAGGGGTTTTTTGGGTTTAGGGTTTTTATAGGGATGTAGGTTTAGGGTTTTTTTGGGGTGATAGATTATGATTTTATGGTGATGTGGGTATATGGTTTATCGGGCATAGTGTTTTTGGTTTTTTTTTTGGAGGATGATTTTGGATTTTTTGGGGTTTAGGGTTTAGGGTTTTTAAGGATTTGAATTTAGGGTTTTTTGGGGATGAGGGTATAGGGTTTTTTCGAGTTGAGGGTTTAATATTTTCTTTCAAAGATGGTATAGATTTTTTTGGGGTTGTCGGTTTAGGGTTTTTTGGGGGTGGGGGTTTAGGTTTTTCTGAGCCTAAGGGATTATGGTTTTTTAGGATTGACAGTTTAGGTTCTCTCGGTCTCATGGTTTTTGGTTTTTTGGGGATTAGTGTTTAATTTTTTGGTTTTGATCGTTTTGGGTTTTTTAGGATTGATTTTTTTTTGGTTTTTTGGGGAAAATGGTTTGGGGGTTTAGTGTGCTGTGAGTTTTGGATTTTTTGAATCTATGGGTTTAATGTTTTTGGGGGGTAAGGGTTTTAGTGTTTTTTAGCCTGAGGGATTTGGGTTTTTGGGGTAAGAGGGTTTAGGAATTTTAGAGATGATGGATTATAGTTTTTTAGGGAAGAAGCTTTTGGGTTTTTGGGGGCTAAGGTTTTAGAGTTTTTTTTGTTGAGGGTTTTTGGTTTTTTGGGGAAATCATTTTTGGTTTTTGGGGGCTGAGTTTTATAGTTTTTTTGTGTATAAGGGTTTATGTTTTTTAGGGGAAAATGTTAAGTGTTTCTTGGGGATGAGAGTTTAGGTATTATTTGGTATCAGAATTTAGAGTTATTTAGGGTTGAGGATTGATCATTTATTGGGGATGAGGGTTTAGGTTTTTTTCAGGTTGAGGGTTATAGGTTTTTTAGTGTGGGTTGATGGTTTTTTGGGGTTGTGGGTTTAGGGTTTTTTGGGAATGATTGTTTACATTTTTTTGACAAAAGTTTTATGGATTTTTGGGTATGACCATTTAGTGTTATTTATGGATGAGGGAATATGTTTTTTGGGGGTAAGGGTTGTGGGTTTTTTGGGGAATAGGGCTGAGTTGTTTTTTGTATTGGTATTGATTTTTTTTTGGGCTAAGGGTAGAGGGTTTTTCGGGAATTAGGGTTGAGGGTTTTCTGGGGATGAGTGTACAGGGTTTAGTGTTTTTTGGGGGATGAGGATTTAGGTGTCATATGGGAGGAGGTTTTAGGGTTTCATGGGGATGAGGGTTTATTATTTTTTTGGGGATGAGAGTTTTAGGATTTTGTGACTTAGGGTTTGTGTTTTTTGGGGCTTAGGGTTTAGGGGTTGTTGGTTTGAGGATTTATGTTTTTTTGGGGATGATGGTTGAGCGTTTTTTGGGAAAAGGTTTAAGGGGTTTTTGGGGTTTAGGATAGAGTATTTTTTGGGATGAGGGTTTAGGGTTTTTTTGGGATGAGGGTTTAGGGTTTTTTTTGAGGCCTTGGGTTTAGGGTATTTTAGGGATAAGAGTTCAAGGTTTTGGGGGATGATGGTTTAGGGATTTTTTATGCATATTTTTTTGGTTTTTGAGGGATGAGGGTTGAGAGTTATTTGGGATTTAGGGTTTATTATTTTTGGGGGATGAGGGTTTAGGGTTTTTGTTGGGTTAGGGTTTAGGGTTTTTTGTGTTGTGGTTTTAGGGTTTTGGTGGTTTAGGATTTTGGGGTTTTGGGGATAAGGATTTAGTTTTTTTTGGTGCTAAGGTTTTTTTGTTTTTGGGGGATAAGTGTTTAGGTTTTTTTGGAATGATGGTTTAGTCTTTTTTTGGGGCTGAGGTAATTGGGTTTTAGGGGTGAGGGATTATGGTTTTTGGGGGATGGGGGTTTACTTTTTTTAGGCCAGGTGATTAGTTTTTTAGGCTGAGTGTATAGGGTTTTTTGGGGATGAAGGTTTAAGGTTTTGGGGATGATGGTCTTGTGTTTTTTGGGACTAAAGGTTTGGTTTTTTTTAGGGACAAGGGTTTAGGGTTTTTTAGGGATGAAATTTTAGGGTTTTTTGGGGCTGAGGGTTTACTATTTTTAGAGATGAGAGTATAGTGTTTTTTATGAGTGTTTATGGTTGTTTGGGGTTTAGGGTTTAGTGTTTTTTTGGTGTGGATGGTTTATAGTTTTGTAGGGAGGTGGAATAGGTTTTTTTGAGTGCTGAGGGTGTAGGGTTTTTTGGTGGTAAGGGGTTAGGTACATTTTGGGTTGAGGACTTATGGTTTTATTTTGAAGAGAATTTATATTTTTATGGACCTGGGGATTTAGGGATTTAGCACTGAGTGTTTAAGGTTTTTTGGATTTTGGGTTAAGGTTTTTTTGGGACTATGGGTTTATAGTTTTTTGGTGTTTAGGTTTTAGGGGTTTTAGGCCTAATGGTTTATATATTTTTTGGGATGTGGGTTTAGGCTTTTTTGTGGTTAGGGTTTTGTGTTTTTTTGTGACTGAGGGTTTAGGATTTTTTAGGGATGATGGTTTAGGATTTTTTGGGGCTGAGTGTTTAGATTTTTTTGGGGCCTAGGGTTTAGGGTATTTGGGATTAGGGTTTAGGGTTTCTCATATATGAGGTTGTTATGTTTTTTGTTGTCAAGAGTTTAGGGATTTTTTGGGCATAAGGGTTAGGGTTATTTTATGCTAAGTGTGTTGGGTTTTAGTAGTGATTATGCATTAGGAATTTTTAGGGTTGTGGGTTTAGGGGTTTTTTATGGATAGGGATTTAGTATTTTTTAGATATGAGGTTTTAGTGTTTTTTAGGGTAGAGGGTTTAGGGTTCTTTTTGGACTATGAATTTTAGTTTTTTAGGGTTGAAGATTTTATTGTTCTTGTGGGTGAGGGTTTTAGGTTTGGGGGTTGTGGGTTTAAGGTTTTTGGTGATCAAGGTTTTAGTATGGCTGGGGGTTAAGGTTTAACATTTTTTTGAGGTTGAGGGTTTATGGTTTTTTTATGTGGGACTAGGTATTTTGGGACTAATGGTTTAGAGTTTTTTTTTGGGGAAAGGGATTCATGTTTTTTAGGGATGAAGGTTTATGGGTTTTGGTGGATGAGGGTTTAGGGTTTTGGGGGGATGAGGGTTTAGGGTTTTTTTGGATTAAGGGTTTACAGTTTTTTGGGATGAGGGTTTATGTTTTTTGTTGTTGAGGGTTATGGTATTTTTTGGTAGCTAGTTTAGGGTTTTTTAGGAGCTCAAGGTTTTGGTTTTTTTAGGGCTGAGGGTTTAGGCTCTCTTGGGGACGAAGTTTTAGGGTTTTTTGGGCATGAGTGTTTATGTATTCTTATGGTTTAAGTATTTTTTGGGATGTGGGTTCATGATTTTTTGTGGCTAAGGGTTTAGCATTTTTTGGAGATGAGGGTTTTGGTGTTTTTGGGTCCGAGTGTTTATGGTTTTTTTGGGATAGAGAGTTTTTGTTTTTTAGGGTTCATTTGGGGATGAGTGTTAAAGGATTTTTTGGGATGAGGGTTTAGGTTTTTTTATAGAATAGTGTTTAGGGTTTTTGGGGGGTGAGGGTTTAAGGTTTTTTGGGCTGAGGTTTTAGAGTTTTTTAGTATTGAGGTTTTAGGTGTTTTGGGCCTGAAGGTTTATAGTTTTTTCTATTGAGGGTTTAGTATTTTTTGGGACTAATGGGTTAGGGTTTTCTAGGACCGAGGGTTTAGTGTTTTTTGATACTGAAGGTTTAAGATTTTTTGGGGGTGAGAATTTAATGTTTTTGGGGATTGTTGTGTAGGGTTTCTTGGGGATGGGGTTTTGGGTTATTTTGGGCAGGTGGGTTTGTGTTTTTTGTAGTTGAGGGTTTAGGTAATTTGGGGATAATGTTCTTGGTTTTTTGGCATTGAGTGTTTAGGGTTTTTTGTGGGATAGGGTTTAGGGTTTTATGGGGGTGAGGGTTTAGGGTTTTTTAGGGATAATGGTTTAAGATTTTTTGGTATTGAGGGTTTAGCATTTAAATATGATGAGAGTTTAGGGTTCATTGGGGTGAGGTTTTAGGGTTTTTGGGGACTGGGGGATTATGTTTTTTTAAGGTTGATGTTTTAGGGTTTTTGGGCTAGGGGTTTTTATTTTTTGGGGGCTGAGTGTTTTAGGTTTTTTGGGCTGAGGGTTTAGGTTTTTCTGCATCACATGGTATGGAGTTTATTGGGGTGAGGTCCTTTAGTTTTTCAAGTTGTGGTTATAGGTTTTTTTTAGTATTTTGGTTTTAGGTATTTTTGGTCCTAAACGTTTAGAGTCTTTTGGGGATCCGGGTTTATGATTTTTTGGGACTGACAGTTTATGGTTTTCTTGTACTAAGGGTTTAAGATTTTTCGAGGCTGAGGGTTTAGGGTTTTTTGGGTCTTGGTGTTTTGGGTTTCATCGGGATTAGGTTTTTCGGTTACGTTGGGTAGATGGATTGGGGTTGTGTGGGACATAGTGTTTAATGAATTTGGAGATAAGGTTCTTGGTTTTTTTGGGTAGAGGGTTTCGGGTTTTATAGGATAATAGTTTAGTTTTTTTGGGGATGTGGGTTTTGTGTTTTTTTTTGGGAAATGGGTTTTTAGTTTTTTAGGGATGAGGTTTTTGGGGTTTGGGGATGTTGGGTTAGGGTTTTTTGGGATAAGGGTTCAGGTTTTATTATGGATGAGGGTTTAGGGGTTTTTTTGGGATGAGGGATAAGATTTTTTGGGTGTTGAAGGTTTTGGGTTTCTTGGGGGAGAGGGGTCTTGGTTTTTTGGGGCTGGGGGTTTAGGGTTTTTTTCCAGTATTTTTGGGGTTGAGGGAAGATGGTTTTTGGGGCTATAGGTTTAGGGATTCTTGGGGTTAATTTATTAGGTTATTTTTGGGATATGGGTTATTTTTTTGTTATAAGGGTTTACAGTTATTTGGGGATGAGGTTACAATGTTTTGGGGCTTAGGGTTGAGGGTATTTTGGGGACATAAATGAGGGTTTTTTGGGGATGAGGGTTGAGGGTTTTTTATGGATTAGGTTTGAGTTTTTTTTGATAGGTTCTAGGTTTTTTGGGCCAAGTGTAGAGTTTTTTTTGGGGCTGAGGGTTGACTAATTTTTGGGGATGATGGTTTAGAAATTTTGGGGATGAGGGTTTAGTGTTTTGGGGGATAAGTCTTTAGGTGTTATTTTGGATAAGGGTTTTCTATTTTTTGGGTTGAGGTTTTAGGAGTTTTTGAGGCCTAGGGTTTAGGGGGTTTTAGGCTTAGGTTTTAATGTTTATTGGGTATGAGGGTTTAGGGGGGTTTAGGGAAAAGGGTTTAGGTTTTTTCGGTGATGAGGGATGAGGGTTTTTTGGGATGAGGGTTTAGATTTTTTTTGGGTTTGAGGGTTGAGTGTTTTTTGGGGATGAGGGTTTATGGATATTTTTGGATGAGGGTTTAGGGGTTTTATTTACTGAGAGATTAGGGTTGTTTGGTGATGATTTTTTTGGGTTTTTGAGGTGAGGGTTTGTTGTTTTTTTAATGGTTGAGTATTTTTTGGGGATGAGGCTTGCGTGTTTTTTTTGTGGCTTGGTGTTTTAGATTTTTCTAGGGATGAGGGTTTAGGGTTTTATGGGGCTAAGGGTTTAAGGATTTTCAAGATAAGGATTTTTGGTATTTTGCAACAGAGCGTTTATGGTTTTTTGTGGATGAGGTTTTTGGGTTTTGGGGGAATGGGGGTTTAGGGTTTTTTGGGAATGGTAGTGTAGGGTTTTTTGGGATGAGGGTTTAGATCTTTTGTGGCGGATGGTTTAGTGTTTTTGGGGATGAGGGGATAAGGTTTTGGGGATGAGGGAATATGGGTTTCTATGGGGATGTGGGTTTTGGGTTTTGGGGGTTGATGGATAACTATTATTTTTTAGATTAGATTTTATATTTTTTAGGGGTCGTGGGTTTAGGTTTTTTGGGATAAAGGATTATGTTTTTTCAGATCTGATTGTTTTGGGTTATTTGTGTATGAGGTTTTAGGGTTGTTGTGGCTATGATTTTAGGTTTTTTGGGTTTGAGTGTTAAGGTATTTTTGGGATGACAGTTTATTGATTTTTGTGAATGTTTCTTGGGGCTATGGATTTAGCGGTTTTTTGGGATAAGGGTTTAGGATCTTTTGGCGATAAGGCTTTAATATTTTTTTGGGTATTAGGGTTTATGGTTTTATGGGCCTGAGGTTTTAGGGTTTTATTGGGATGATGGTTAATGGTATTCTAGGGTTAAGGGTTGAGGGTTTTCTATATATGATGTTTAGAGTTTTATGGGGATTATTAATTAGGTCTTCTTGGGGTTTAGGGTTTAGGGTTTTATTGGGATGATGGTTTAGGGTTTTCTGAACTGGTGATTTAGGGTTTTGGTGGATGAGGGTTTTGTGTTTTTTAGGGAAGTGGATTTTGGGCTTTCTAGGGATATGGGTTTATAATTTTCTAGGGATGTAGTTTTTATATTTCATAGGGCTTAATATTTTGATTTTAATGGGGATCATGGTTTAGGGATTTCTAGGTCACGTGATTTAGGTTCATATATGGTATTGGGATTAGGGTTTTATGGGGATAATGGTTTTGTGTTTTCATAGTCTGATGTTTTAGGGTTCTTTTGGGCTGAGGGTTAAGGGTTGTCTGGGGATAAGGTTTTGAGGCTTTTTATGAGTGTTTATGGTTTTCTAGGGATAAATATTTAGGTTTTCTTAGGGAATTGGGTTTATGGTATTCTGGGGATCAGGGTTTATTGTTTTTTAGGGATCATGATTTTCTGGGGATGAGGGATTAGGGTTTTCTATGGTTGAGAGTTCAGGGTTTTTCAGTGCAGAGGGTTTAGTTTCTTCTAGGGTTTAGGGTTTAGGGTTCTATAGGGATAAGGGTTTAGGGTTTCTGGGTTTGAGGGTCTTGGGTTTTTTGACGATGATTTTTAGGGGTTTCTAGGGATGAAGATTTAGTGTTTTCTATGGCTAAGGGATTTTGGTTTTCTGGGGCTCTAGGTTTAGGATTTTCTGGGAAGGATGGTTAATTTTTTTATTTGAATGACGATTTAATGTTTTATATAGATGAGGTTTTAGAGTTTTCTTTCTCATAGGGTTTAGGGTTTTATGGGGAAAAGGGTTTAAGTTTTTCTAGGGCTCATGATTTAGGTGTTTTTGGGGCTCAAGGATTAAGGTTTTCTAGGGCTCCGTGTTTATGCTTTTATGTGGCTCAGAGTTTGGGATTTTCTAGGGCTCAGATTTTATGTTTTTTTGAGGCAGAGGGTTTTTGTTTTTTTTGTGGCTCATGGCTTAGTGTTTTCCATGAGTGATAGTTTAGTTATTTTAAGGGACAAGTTGTTAGATTCTTCGAGGTATTAGGGTTTAAGGTGTTCTAGGATGAGGGTTTATGGTATTTGTGGGCTAAGGGTTTAGGGTGTTCTAGGGCAGAGGATTTAGGGTTTTCTAGGGACAAGGTTTAATTGTCTTATGGGGAATAAGTTTTAGGGTCTTTGGGGGGTCAAGGTTTATTTTATTCTAGGGATACGAGAGTTTGGGGTCTTCTAAGCCGAGGTTTTTTGGTTTTTTGGGGATTAGGGTTTCGAGTTTTGTTGGGATGACAGTTTAGGGTTTTCTATTCCTTATGGTTTTGGTTTTTCTAGGGCTGAGGTTTTAGGGAATTTTGGGGCGAGGGTTTTCTGTGGATGACTATTGAGGGGTTTATGGGGATGAGGGTGTAGGATTTTCTATGGATGATGGTTTAGGGTATTATAGGTCGAGGGATTAGGGTTTTTGAGTTTTTATGGTTTTGGGTTTTCTGGGGATGAGTGTTTAGTGTTCTCTAGGGTTGTTGGTTTAGATTATTATGGGGATAAGGGTCTAGGGTTTTCCCTTGAAAAGGATTTAGGGTTTTTTGTGGCTGTGAGATTATGGTTTTTTGGGGTTGAGGGTTTAGGATTTGGTTAGGCTGATGGTTTATGCTTTTTTAGGGATGTGGGTTTAGGGTTTTCTAGGGATAAGGTTTTAGAGTTTTTTAGGACTAGGGGTTTAGGGAAATCTGGGGTTGAGGGGTTAGGATTTTCTGGTGCTGAGGGTATTGAGGTTTCTTGGGCTGGGGATTTAGGTTTTTCTAGGGATAAGAGTTTAGGTTTTTCTATGGATGATGCTTTATGGTTTTTCAAATCTGGCGGTTTAGGCTTTTTCGAGACTGAGGGATTAGAGTTTTCTAGGGATGAGGGTTAATGGTTTTATAGGGATGAGGTTTTAGGGTTTTCTAGGGATTAGGGTTCATGGTATTCTAGGGTTGAGGGATTTTGGTTCCCAAGGGTTGGTGTTTTTTGGCTTTTATATGGATGAGGATTTAGGGTTTTCAAGGGCTGAAGGTTTAGGTCTTTCTAGTGTCACTGTTATACATTTATCTTGGGTTGATGGTTTAGGATTTTCTTGGGGTGAGGGTTTATGGTTTTCTATGGCTGAGAGTTTAGGGTCTTATAAGGATGAGGGTTTATTGTTTTTTAGGGATGATGGATTAGGGATTTCTGGGGATGAGGGTTTTGGGTTGTCAGTGGATAAGGTTTAAAATATTTCATGGGATGAGGTTTTTGTGTTTTCTAGGGATGAGGTTTTTGGTTTTTCTGGGGCCGAGGATTTAGGGTTTTCTAGGGTTGATGGTTTACTATTTTCTGGGCATGGGGGTTTAGGGGTTTCTCAGGCTGTGGGTTTATTTTTTTCTAGGGATGTGTGTTTTTTTGTTTATGGTACATTGTTTTTAGGGTTTTATGGGGAATATTGATTAGGGTTAATTGGGATAAAGGTTTTGGGGTTTTTGGGATGAGTGTTTTGATTTTTTAGGGATTATAGTTTAGGGTTTTTTGGGGATTAGGGTTTTAGGTTTTTTTGAGGCTAAGGGTTTATGGTTTATTGGGATAGAGGGATTAGTTTTTCTAGTGATGAGGGTTTAAGGTTTTCTTAGGATGAGGGTATTAATTTTTTTTGGGATGTGGTTTTGGGGTTTTAGGGTTGTGGGTTTAGGGTTTTCTAGAGCTAAGGTTTTAGGGATTTTTGGGGTAGAGGATTTTTGGGTATGTGAGGCTAGGGGTTTAGTGTTTTTTTGGGATGAGGTTTTAAAGTGTTTTTGGGATTTGGGTTTATGGTTTCTTGGGATGATCAATTAGAGTTTTTTCAAGATGGGAGTTTAGGATTTTTTGAGTATACAAGTTTAGGATTTTTTTAGGTCACAGATTAGGATTTTTTTTACTAAGGGTATAGTGTTTTCATAGATTATTGATTTGGTATTTAAAGGGTTATGGGTTCAGGATTTTTTGTTGATGAGGGTTTAGGGTTTTTTGGTGTTGTTGGTTTAGGGTTTTTTGGGGCTGATGGTTTACTGTTTTTTGGGGTAGAGGGTTTAGGTATTTTTTTGGATGAGGGTTTTACTCTTTTTTTTTGGTTGAGAGATTAGGGTTTTTTTGGTTTTGTGGGTGTATGGTTTTTTGGGGATGAGGGTTTAGGTTATTTTGGAGGTAAGAGTTTAGGGTTTTTTTGAGGCATGTGGTATAGTGTTTTTTAAGGACAAGGGTTTAGGGTATTTTGGGATGAGGGTTTATAATTTTATTGGGATAAGGGTTTTGGTTTTTTAGGGTTGAGGGTTATTGGGTTTTGGGGTTAAGAGTTTAGGGTTTTTAGGGTCTAAGGGTATAAAGTTTTGTGGGATGAGTTTTATTGTTTTCTTCATGATGAGGTTTTAGGTTTTTTGGGGGATGAGGGTTTATTGTTTTCTAGGGATAGGGGATTTGGTTTTTTTAGGGATAAGGGTTTTGGGTTTATTGAGGATGCGTGTTTATTATTTCTTGGGGATGAGGGATTACAATTTTTTGGGGTGATGGTTTATGGATTTTGGGAATGAGTTTTTAGAATTTTTGGGGGCAGAGTGTTTAGGGTATTTTGGGGTTGAGGGTTTAGTGTTTCTTCAGGCTGAGTTTTAAATTTTTTGTGGAGGTTTTAGGGTTTTCTTGGGGCCAAGGGTTTATGTATTTTTTGGTGATATTGGTATAGGGTTTTGGGGTTGACGTTTTAGGGTTTATTGGGGCTAACAATTTAGGATTTATAAGGGCGTAGGGTTTTGGGTTTTTTGGGTGTGTGGGTTTAGGGTTTTTTGGTGATAAGGGTTTATGTTTCGTTGAGGATTAAGGTATGTGGTATTTTTGGGAAGTGGGTTTTGGGTTTTATGGTGATTATGGTTTAATGTTTTTTTGGGTTTAAGTTTATGGTTTTCTGGGGCTGACGGTTTATGGTTTTCTGGGGGTGAGGATTTAGGGTTTTTCGGTGGGAGGGTTTATGGTTTCTTAGTGGTGAGGGTTTATGTTTATTTTTCCTGAGGGTTTAATGTTTTTCATGGATAAGGATTTAAGGTTTTTTGGGTCTGTGGTTTTAGGGTTCTTTGGAGACGAGGTTTAGGGTATTATGTGGCTTATGGTTTAGGGATTTTTTGGGGTTGATCATTTAGGGAAGAGTGTCATGGGTTTTTTAGGGAATAGGGTTTTGGGTTTTTTGGGATGATGGATTTGTGTTTTTGGGGATTGATGTTTTTGGGAGATTGGGTATTAGGTTTTAGGTATTTTTTGGGTAGAAGGATAAAGGTTTCTTTAGGGTGGATAAGGGTTTACTGTTTTACTAGGATGATGGCTTTGAGTTTTTTGGGGATAGGGGTTTTTGGTTTTTTGGGTATTATATTTAAGGGGGTTTTGGGGATTAAGGTTTAGGGTTTTTTGGGGATATGTGTTCAAGTATTATGCTTCTAAGGGTTCAGAGGTTATTTGTTGTTATAAGGGATTAGAGTTTTTTTGTGGCTGGAGGTTGGGAGTTTTTTTGGGGCTGAAGTTTTATGGTTTTTGCGGGAAGTGTGTTTAGGTTTTTTGGGGATAAGGGTTCATTCTTATTTGGGTTGAGGGTTGTTTCCTTTTGGAGATATGTGTTTAGGGTTTTTTTGGATGAGGGTTTATAGTATTATTGGGCTAATGGATTATGGATTTTTGGGAATGAGTGTTTAGGGTTCTTTGGGAATGAGGGAAGAGGGTTTTTGGGGGGTTTGGGTTGATTGTTTTTTGAGGAAGAGGGTTGACGGTGGTTTGGGTCAGAGGGTTTAGTGTTTTTTGGGGATGAGAGTTTAGGAGTTTTTGGGTCTGATAGTATAGGGGTTTTGGGGATTAGGGTTTAGTGTTTGTTGGTGATGGGAGTTTATGGGTTTTTTAGGATGAGGGTTTAGGGTTTTCTTGTGGATGGGGATTGAGGGTTTCTTGGGGCTGAGAGATTAGGGTCTTTTAGGGATGAGGGTTTTAGTTTTTCGAGGATATTAGGGTTCTAGGTTTTTTGTGTCTGAGGGTTCAAGGGGTTTTGGGGTTGAGGGTTTAGTGATTTTTGGGCCCATGGTTCATGGGTTTTTAAGATTATTTGTTGAGGATTTTTTTTGGGGCTGTGGGTTGAGTGTTTTTTTGGGGATGAGGGTCTAAGTTTTTTTGGGACTGGAGATTTAGGTTTTTTGGGGGTTGAGAGTTTAGGGTTTTTTAGGGATGAGGTTTTTGGGTTTTTGGGGTAGAGGGTTTTGGGTTTTTAGGGTTTAGGGTTGAGGGTTGAGTGTTTTTTGGGGATGAGGATTTAAGGTAATTTTGGGGCTAAAAGTTTAGGGTTTTTATGGGATAAGGGTTTAGTTTTTTAGGGGATGAGGGTTTGATGTTTTTTTGGGTCTAAGGAAACATTTTTTTTGTGTTGAGGGATTAAGGTTTTTCTGGGACTAAGGGTTTAGGTTTTTTTGGGGATGAAGAATTGGTTTTTTTAGGCTGAGGGTTTTGGGTATTTTAGGGATAAGGGTTTAGGGTTTGGGTGATGAAGGTTTAGAGTTTTTTGGGGATGAGGATTTTTGGCTTTTTGGGTTGAGTGTTTGTGTTTTTTGGGGATAAGATTTTAGGGTTTTGTGGGGTTGAGGGATTTCAGTTTTTTGGGGATGAGGGTTTAATGCTATTTGGGGGTGAGGTTTTAGGGTTTTTTGGGGTGGAGTGTTTTGGGTATTTTTGGGTTGAGGGTTTCGTGTATTTGGGGATTATATATTAGAGTTTTAGGGGATTGGGGTTTTTGGTCTTCTGGGGTTGAGGGTTTAAGGTTTTCTGGGGATGAGGGTTTAAGGTTTTAAGGGAATAGGGGTTTAGGGTTTTATGGGATAGAGGATTAGTATTTTCTAGGGATGATGGTTGAGGTTTTACAACATTTAGATTTAAGTGTTTTACAGGGCTGAGGGCTTAGGTTTTTCTGTGGTTGAGGGTGTAGGGTTTTACAGGACTCTGGGTTTAGTTTTTTCTTGGTTTGAGGTTTTTGGAGTCTCTGGGGCTTAGGGTTTAGTATTTCCACGGGAAGGGGATTTATGGTTTTCTGGGGCATTGGGATTAGGGATTTCTAGTATTGAGTTTTGAGGTATTTATGGGGATGACGATTTAAGGTTTTCTATGGCTGAGTGATTTGGGTTTTTTGGGATAAACGTTTAGGTATTTATTGTGATGATGGTTTAGGGTTTTCTAGGGCTCAATTTTTATGATTTTTGTGTGCTCAGGGTGTAAGTTTTTATAGGTATCATGGTTTAGGGTTTTCCAGGGATCAGGGTTCAGGGTTTTCTAGGGCTCATGCTTTAGTTTTTTTGGGGGGCTCAAGGTTTAGTGTTTTAGGGGCTCATGGTTTAGGATTTTCTAAGGATGATGGTTTACAGATTTTGAGTTCTTGATGGTTTTTTGTTTTCTAGGGTTTTTGGTTTAGGGGGTTATGGGGCTGATGGTTTAGTGTTTTCTAGGAGTTAGGGTCTATGGGTTCTTATTACTAAGGGTTTAGGGTTTTTTGGTTAGAGGGTTTATTATTTTTTGGGGTTGAGTTAATAGGTTTTTATGGAATTTAGGGTTTAAGGTTTTCTAGGGCCTGGGGTTGAGGGTATTCATGGCTCATGATTTAGGTCTTTTAGGGGATAATGATTTAGGATTTTTTTGGGATAAGAGATTAGGTTTTTTCAGGCTGAGGTTTTTAGGTTTTCCTCAGATGAGGGTTTTTTTGGGTTGAGGGTTTACTATTTTCTAGGGGTGAGAGTTTATGGTTTTCTTGGGAAGAAGTTTTAGGGTTTTCCAGGGTTGAGTGTTTAATGGTTTCTATGGGTGAGGGTTTAGTGTTTTTAGGGGACATGGATTATTCTTTTATGGGGTTTGGGGTTTAGTGTTTCCTTGGAATGAGGGTTTAAAAATTTCCGAGGATGAGGTTTTAGGGTTTTTAGGGTTAAGGTATTAGTGCCTTGGGGTGCAAGAGTTTTGGGTTTTCTATGATGGGGGATTTAGGGTTTTCTGAAGATAAGGGTTTAGTTTTTTTGAGTGCTCAGTGTTTATGGTTTTCTATGGCTCAAGGATTTGGTTCTCTAGGGCTCATGGTTAAGGTTTTTTTGGGGCTCATGGTTTATGGTTTTCTGTGGTTCTGGGTTTACATTTAACTAGGGATGAGGGTTTAGGGATTTCGAGGGATAACGATTTTGGTTTTTCTAGAGATGATGTTTTAGGGTTTTATGGCGTTGAGGGTTTATGTAATTCTAGTTCTAAGGTCTTAGTTTTATCTAGGGAAAAGGGTTTACGATGTTTTGGGGATGAAGGTTTAGGTTTTTATAGGAATGAAGGTTAAGGGTCTTCTATGGATGATTTTTATGTTCTTATGGGGAAGAGGGTTTAGGGTCTTCTAGGGAATAGGGTTATGGTCTTCTGGGGAAGAGGGTTTAGGGTTTTTCAGGCTAAGGGTTCTAGGATTTCTAGGACTATGGGTTTTGGGTATTCAGTGGATAAGTGTTTGTGGTTTTCTAAAGCTAAGGGTTTTTTATTTTCTAGGGATAAGGTTTTAGGGGTTTATAGGGAAGGGTGCTTAGGGTTTTAGGGATGAGGAATTAATATTTTCTATTGCTGAAGGTTTAAGGTTTTCTAGGTAATGAAGTTTAGGGGTTTTATAGGATTGAGTGTTTAGGGTTTTTTGGCGATAAGGGTTTAGGGTTTTCTACGGCTGAGATTTTAGGGTTTTATGGGGCTAATGTTTTAGGGTTTAAGGTTTTCTATTGATAACAGTTTAGTATTTTCTGGGGATTTGGGTTTATTGTTTTCTCGACAAAGGTTTTATGATTTTATGGGGCTAAGTGTTTCTGGTTCTTTGAGAATGAGGGTTTAGGGTTTTCTGGGGCTGAGTTTTTATGGTTTTCTGGGGCTGGGAATTTATGGTTTTTTGCAGATGAGGGTTTAGGGTTTTCTAGGGATGAGGGTTTAGGGGTGTCTAGGGACAAGGGTTAAGGTTTTTTTATGGATTTGAGTTTATTGTTCACTAAGGATAATGGTTTAAGGTTGTATGGGTATTGGAGAATAGGTTTTTCTAGGTTCTATGGTTTATATTTTTATAGGGATGAGGGTTGGTTGTTTTATGGGGAAAAGTGTTTAGGGTTTATTGGGACTAAGGGTTCGAGGGTTTCTTGGGTTGAGGGTTTTTTTCATTTTCTAGGGAAGGGGTTTTTGGTATTTCTGTTGAGGTTTAGGTTTTTCTTGGGGTGAGATTTTAGGTCATTTTGGTGTTGATGTTTTATGGTTTTCTTGGGAAAAAGGTTTAGGTTTTTCTAAGGTTGAGGGATTAGGATTTTTTGGGATAAGGGGTTTAGGGTTTTCTAGTGACAAGGGTTTTGTGTTTTCTAGGACTAAGGGAATGGGGTTTTCAAGGTATGAGGATTTAGGGATTTTAGGGGTTGAGGTTCTAGGGTTTTATAGGGCTAAATGTTTCTAGTTTTTTGGGGAAGAGTGTTTAGAGAATTTTGGAGATGAGGGTTTATGGTTTTCTTGGGATTTGGTTTGAGGGTTTTAAACATCTAAGGGTTTTTGTAATTTGTGAGTCTTAGGGTTTAGTGTTTTCTTGGACTAAGAGTTAATTTTTTTTCTACGGATAAGGGTTTAGGTTTATCTATTTCTAATGATTTAGGTTATTTTATGGTTTTTGGTTTATAGTTTTCTAGGTCTAAGGGATTAGTGTTTTATGTGGATGGAAGTTTAGGATTTTTTTGGTGTTGAGGGTTTATAGTATCTAGCATAAAGCATTTGGGTTTTTAGAGATGATTTTTAGGGTTTTTTTTGGATGAGGGTATAAGGTTTTTTGGTGTTGAGGGTTTTCTATTTTTTTGGGGAATATGGTCTAGGGTATTTTAGGCATGATTTTTTGGGGTTTTTTGGAGATGAGGGTTTAGTGTTCTTTGGGGCAGATGGTTTTGTGTTTTTTTAGGGTTGAGGATTTAGTTTTTTTTGTGATGAGAGTTTAGGGTTTTTTATGGATGATTGTTTAGTGTTTTTTGGGGCCGTGGGTTTTGGATTTTTTTGTGGATGGGGTTTTTGTTTTTTACATATGAGGGTTTAGGGTTTTTTATGGCTAAGGGTTTGGGGATTATTCAGGCTTAAGGTTTAGTATTCTTTTTGAAGGTATTGAATTTTTTGTGATTATGGGCTAGTAATTTTTACTACTATGGGTTTAGGGTTTTTTGGAGTTGAGAGTTTAGTGTTTTTTAGGGATCAGGGTTTATAGTTTTTTTAGGAAGAGGTTTTAGGGTTTTTTCGAATGGAGGTTTAGTCTTTTTATAGGATTAGGTTTTTTTTATTTTTTATGGATGAGGTTTTATGTTATCTTGGGGCTATAGGTTAGGGTTTTTTGGCGCTAAGGGTTTATATTTTTATGTTCTAAAGGTTTAGGGTTTTCTGAGGTTGAGGATTTAGGGTTTCATGGGGATGAGGTTTTAGGGTTTCTTTTGGGGTTAAGGGAATAGAGTTATTTTTGGATGAGTGTTTTAGGGTTTTCAAGGATTAGGGTTCATGGTTTTTTGGGGTTGAGGGTTTAGGCTTTGGGGGTCGTTAGGGTTTAGGGTTTTTTGGGGATGAGGGTTTATGTTTTTTTGGGGATGAGGGTTTAGGCTTTTTAGGGAATGATATTGTTTTTTGGGGTTGTGGGTTTAGGTGTTTTTTGGGGTTTAGGGTCTATGGGTTTTGGGGGAAAAGGGTTTAGGGTTTATTGGGGATCAGGGTTTATTGTTTTTAGGTATGAGGGTTTATGGATTTTTTTGGATGGGAGTTCAGCGTTTCATGGTGCCAAGTGCTTAGGGTTTTTGGGGGATATGTGTCTGGGGTTTTTAGAGATGAGGGTTTAAGGTTTCTTTATGGCTGAATTTTTAGGGTTTCTTAGGGATGAGGGTTTACTGATTTTGGGGACGAGGGTTTATGGTTTTTTGGTCTAAGTGGGTTTAGGTATTTCATGGATCTAATGTTTTATGGGTTTTGTGGCTGAGGGTTTAGGTTTTATAGGGGTTCAAGGATTAGGGTATTCCAGATGAGGGTTTAGGTATTATTGGACTGAGGGTTAAATTTTTTTAATGATAAGGTTTTAGGGTTCTTCAGGGATGATGGTTTAGGGTTTTTTGGGATAAGGTTTTAATTTTTTTTGGATAAGGGTTTATGTTTTTTTTGAGGCTGAGTGTTTAGTGACTTTTTGGATGAGGGTTTTGGGTTTTTTAGGCCTGAGGGTTTAAGGTTTTTTTGGATTGAGGGTTTATTATTTTTTGGGGATGAGGGTTTAGGGTTTTTAGGCCCGTGGGTTTATGATTTTTTCAGTCTGAGGGTTTACCATTTGTTGGGACCAAGGGTAGATGGTTTCTTGGGGATGAGGGTTTAGTTTATTTTTTCACATGACTGTTTATGGTTTATTAGGGCTTGGGGTTAATTGTAATTTGGAGATTAGGGTTTTTGTTTTTTTTTTGGGATGAGGATTTTTTATTTTGGGGGGAAGAGGGTTTAGGGAATTTGGGGATGAGGGTTTTTGTTTTTCTAGGGTAGGGGTTTTTGTGTTTTTGGGGATAATGTTTTGGTGCTTTTTTTAATGATTGGTTTTGGTTTTTTGGGGAAATGATTTTTTTCGTTCTATATATGATTTAAGTGGTTGTGGGGATGAGGTTTTGGGGGTTTTTTCTGAAAGGGTTTAGGTTTTGGGGGGGATGAGGGTTCAAGGGTTTTGGGACTGATGGTTTAGTGTTTTTTAGGGCGAAAGGTAGAGGGTTTTTTTTGGCTATGAGGGTTTGGGTTTTTTTGGGGGATGAGGCTTCAGATTTTTTGGATTAGGATTTATGGTTTTTTGGGGTTTAGGATTTATTTTATTTGGGGTGGTGGGTTTTGGTTTTTTTGGGATGTGGTTTTAGGATTGTTTTTTTGTGCTACAGGTTTATGGATTTTTGGGAATAGTGTTCAGGTTTCTCGAGGGCTAAGGGAGGGGGTTTTCTGGGGATAATGGTTGACGGTTTTTTTGGGTAAGAGGGTTGAGATTTTTCTAGGGCATAGGGTTGAGTGTTTTTTGGAGATAGGTTTGAGGTATTTTTGGGCTGATGGTAGAAGGTTTTTAGGGATGATAGTTCAGGGTTTTTTGGGGATGAGGGTTTAAGAATTTTTTTGGATGAGGGTTTAGTGTTTTGGGGGGTAAGTGTTTAGGTTTTATTTGCACTAAGGGTTTAGGTTTATTGGGGGATATTGATTTAGTAGTTTTTGGGTCCAAGAGTTTTGGTTTTTTGGGGATTAGGGTTTTGGGGTTTTGGGTTGATATTTTAGGGTTTTTTTGGAGTGACGGTTGAGGGATTTTTGGGGATGAGGGTTTAGGATTTTTTCGGGTTGAGGGATGAGGTTTTTTTGAGGATGAGGGTTTAGAATTTTCTTGGGATGATATTTCATGGTTTTTATAGATAAGGGTTCATGTTTTATTTGGGATGATGGTTTATGGTTTTAAGGGTTGAGGGTTTTGGGTTTTTTTTGGTCTGATGGTTGAGGGTGTATAGGTTTTGATGGATAAGTGTTTCTTTGGGGATTACGGTTTAATGATTTTTGGGTTTGTGGGTTTTGGGTATTTTGGGGATGAGGGCTTAGGTTTTTTTGGGTGGAGGATTTAGGGTTTTTTTGGGCTAAGTTTTTTTGGGTTTCTTTTTCCAATTTGGGTTTAGGGGTTTTTGGGGATGTGGGTTTAGTTTATTTTTGGGGCTAAGGGTTTAGGGATTTTTAGGGGAGAGGGTTTGGGTTTCTTGATGCTTAGTGTTTAGTGTCTTTGGAGCTGAGGGAATAGGGGTATTTAAGGCTGATGGATTATGGGTTTTTAGGGATGAGTGTAAGTGTGTATTGGGTATAAGGGATTAGTGTTTTTTGGGGATACAAATTTATGTTTTTTGTGGATGAGGGTTTAGGGTTTTGGTGACAAGGGTTTATGGTTTTTTGTGGATGTGGTTTTAGGGTTTTTTGGGGCGAGGGTTTAATGTTTTTTGGGGATGAGGGTTCCCTATTTTTATGGGTTTATGGTATAAGATTTTTTGAGGGTAAGGGTTTAGGGTATTTTAGGGTTGAGTGTTTAAGGATTTTTTGGGATAAGGGTTTAGGGTTTTTTAGGGAGTAGTGTTTTGGGGTTTTTTTGTAGATGAGGATTTAGATTTTTCTTGGGTTGAGGGTTTAATTTCTTATGGACCTAAGGGTTTTGGTTTTTATGGGGCTGAGGGATCTAGTTTTTCTAGGGATGAGGTTTGAAGGCTTTTATAGGTCTGAGGGTTAGGGTTTTCTAAGGCTGAGTGATTACCATTTGCTGGGGATTAGGGTTAAGGATTTTCTGGGCATGATGGTTTATGGTTTATTGGGGTTGAGGGTTTAGGGTTTTTGCGGTTAAGGGTTTAGAGTTTTTGGGGAATTGTATTTTGGGTTTTTAGAGGATTTGGAATTAGAGTTTTTTATGGATGAGGTTTTTTTTTATTTCCATGGTTTTGGATTTAGGGTTTCATGGGGATTTTGGTTTATGATTTTTTAGGGATCAAGAAAAAGGTTTTTTTGGTTAAAGGGATTAAACTATTCTAGAACTAAAGGATTAGGGTTTTCCTGGGGTGAGGTTTTAGGATTTTCTAGGGATGAGGGTTAAGTGTTTTCTAGCCCTAGGGGTTTAGGTTTTTCTTGGGATGGGTTTTTATGCTTTCATTTTGTGGAGGGTTTTGATTTATCTAGGGCTCAGGATTTTGGATTTTCTAGGTTTTAGTGATTAAGGTATTATGAGGCTCTCGGTTTATAGTTTTTCAAGGTTGGGGTTCTTGGTTTTGGGTTTTATGGGGAAGAAGTTTTATGGTTTTATAGGGATGAGGGTTTAGGGATTTCTAGGGTAGAGGGTTTTGTATTTTTTATCCCTAAGGGTATAGGGTTTTTTTTGTGGTGGAGGGTTTAAGATTTTTGGGGACTGAGGGTTTAGGTTTTTATAGAGTGAGGGTTTAGGGGTTTCTAAGGATGAGGGTTTAGTGTTTTATGGGGCTTAGGGTTTTCCAGGATTGTGGTTTTAGGGTTTTCTGGGGTTGAGGGTTTATGTTTTCTTGGGCTGAGGGTTAAGGGTTTTCTGGGGATGAGGGTTTTTGATATTTGGGATGCTGTGGTTTTATGGTTTTATAGGGATCAATGTTTAGGTTTTTAGAGTGCTCAGTGTTTCTGGATTTTTGGGGCTAATAGTTTATAGTTTTCTGGGGCTCAGGTTTTAGGGTTTTAGATAGATTACAGTTTAGGGATTTTTTGGGACTATGTGTTTTGGGTTTTTTAGGGATCATGTTTTAGGGTTTTCTAGGGTAGAGGGATTAGGGAATTTGAGGGAAGATAGTTTAGATTTCTTTGTGGATTGTGGATTAGGGTTTTCTAGGGATGAGGGTTAGGGTCATCTGGGGATAAGGGTTTACGAACATCTCAGGATAAGGGTTTTGGGCCTTCTAGGGCTCTGTGTTTAGGGTGTTTTGTGGCTAGGGGTTTAGGGTTTTCTGGGTCTAAGGGTTAAGGGTATTATTAGGATGAATTTTTTCGGTCTTCTAGGAATTAGGGTTTGGGGTGTTCAGTGGTTGAGTTTTTGGGATCTTCTGGGTCTGATGGTTTTGGGTTTTTTAGGGGCTGAGGGTTTAGGTTTTTATATGGCTGAGGGTTTAGGGTTTTCTATGGATGAGGGTTTAGGGTTTTCTAGGGATGATGTATTAGTTTTTTCTAGGGATAATGGTTTATGGTTTTTAGGGATGAGTATTTAGGGTTTTCTGGGGAATTGGGTATAGGGTTTTCTAGGGCATAAGTTTTATTATTATCTAGGGCCGAATGTTTACGGTTTTCTAGGTTTGAGGGAATAGGTTTATCTACGGTTGTTTGTTTATGTTTTTCTAGGGTTAAGGGTTTATGGTTTTTTGGGGATGATGGTTTTTGGTTATCTAGGGATTAGAGTTTAGGGAATTATAGGGATGTGAGTTTATGTTTTTATGGGGTAGAGGGTTTATGATTTCCTAGGGCTGAGGGTCTATGGTTCTCTAGGGATGAGTTTTTAATGTTTTTTAGTGCTGAGGTTTTAGGTTTTCCTATGGTTATGAGTCTAGGGTTATTTGGAGACAAGGGTTTAGGGATTTATGGTGTAAGGGTGTAGGGGTTTCTTGGGCTATGAGTTTAGGGTTTTTTTTGGTATGGGGGTTTAAGGGTTCTCTAGGGATATGTGTTTAGATTTTTAGGGGGTGGGGGCTTACAATTTTCTAGAGCTGAGGGTTTAGTGTTTTTTAGGGAGGAGGGTTGAGGGTTTTCTAGGTATGAGGTTTTTGGGTACTGAAGTGCTATGGTTTTAGAATTTTATAAGTTATAAGGTTTAGGTCTTTATAGTAATGAGGGTTTAGTTTTTTCTTGGTCTCTCGGTTTAGGTTATTCAAGGGATGATGGTTTAGGTTTTTCGGGGGTTGAGAGTGTATATTTTGTAAAGGATGAGGGTTTTCTAGGGTCGAGCTCTAGGTTTTATGAAGGATGCGGGTTTAGGGATTTATAGGGCTGAGGTTGTAGTTTTTTTCTAGGGAATGGGGTTTAGGGTTTTATAGGGATAAGGGTTTAGGGTTTTCTAAGGTTGAGAGATTATGGTTATCTGGGGTTGAGGTTTTATTGTTCTTTGGGCATGAGTGTTTAGGGTTTATAGGCCTGAGGGTTTATGGTTTTATAGGGTTGAGTGGTTTCTATTTTTTGGGTCTTTGGATTCAAGGTTTTCTAGGGAATATGGTTTAGGGTATCTTAGGACAATGGTTTAGGGGTTTTAGGGATGATTATTTAGTATATTATGGGGATGAGGGTTTAGGGTTTTCTAAAGATGATGGTTTTGGTATTTTGGGGGTGAGGGTTTAGGGTTTTGTGAACCGAGGGTTTAAGTTTTTCAGTAATGATGATCTACAGTCTTTTAAGGATTAGAGTTTTATTATTTTTAGGTTTGAGGTTTTAGAGATTTTTCATTTTAGGTTTTAGGGTTTCCTAGGGTTAAGGGTTGTGGTTTTTTTGAGTAGGGGTATAGTTTTTTGGGGTTCGGGTTTATGGTTTCCTAGGGTTGAGGGTTTAGGGTATTTGGGGTTGAGGTTTTAGGGTATTATGGGGAATAGTGCTTGTGGTTTTTAAGGGATGAGGGTTTAGGTTTTTTATGGATAAAAATTTAGGGTTTTTTTTACTTCGATGGTTATCATATCTAGGTTTGAGGATTTAGGGTTTCTTGAGGGTGGAGTACTTAAGGTTTTTTTGGGATGAGGGTTTAGGTTTTTTTGTGACTAACAATTTAATGGTTTTTGGGGCATAGGGGTTCGTTTTTTAGGTCTCGTGATTTAGGGATTTTTTGGGATGAGGGTTTGTAGTCCTTAACTGCTAAGGGTTTTAGTTTTTTTGGAGTTGAGGATTTAGGGTTTCTTGGGGCTGAGAGTTTAAGGTTTTTTGGGGCTGAGGGTTTAGGGTTTTTTGGGGGTTGAGGGTATACGGGTTTTTATTAAATTAGGGTTCAGGGTTTTTTGGGATGAGGGTTTATGGATTTTTTAGGCTCAAGGGATAGAGTATTTTTGGTGTTTAGTGTGTAGGGATTTTTTGTGAAAATAGATTCGGGACATTTAGGGTGTTGGGTTGAGGGTTTTTTGGGGATGACAGTTTAATGTTTTTTAGGATTTTTATTTTAGGTTTTTTTGGGGGATGATGGTTTTATTGATTTTTAGGGCCGATGGTTATTGTTTTTTGGGGCTATGGGGTAGGGGTTTTTTGGGTGCATAGGGTTTATGTTTTTGGGGGTCCAAGGGTATAGGATTTTTTGAGGCTAAGGGTCTAGGGTTATTTTGGGATGAGAGTTTATGGATTTTTGGGGGATGAGTGTTTAGGGTTATGGGGATAAACGTATAGGGTTTTTTTGTGGTTTAGGGTTTTTGGTTTTTTGGGGAGGAGGGTTTATTTTTCTCTAGGATGAGCTTTTTTGGTTCTTTGGGGTTTGGTTTTATGATTTTCTAGGCTGAGGGTTTAGTTTAGTTGGGGATGCGGTTTAACATGTCTTGGGGCTAATGGTTTGTTGTTTTTAAGGCTAAAGGATTATTGGTTTTTGGGTCTGTGGGTTTAGGGTTTTTTTGGGGCTGAGGGTTTACGGTTTTTAGGGCTGATTGTTTTGGGTTTTAAGGGGATAAGGGTTTAGGGTTTTTTGGGACTAATCATTTAAGGTAATTTAGGGATGAGGGTTTAGGGTTTTTTGGGGATGCAGGTTAATTGTTTTTTAGGGATAATGATTTAGGATTTTTTGGGAATTAGGGTTTATGGTATATAAGGGATAAGGATTTAGGGATTTTTTGGGATGAGGATAAAGGGTTTTTTGGGGATTAGGGTTCAGGGTTTTTAAGGATTAGGTTTTAGGGTTTTTTGTGGATATGGCTTTATTGTTTTTTTGGGTTGAGGGAGGTTTTTTGGGATGAGGCTTTACAGTCTTTTGGGGATGAAAATTTAGGGTTTTTTGGGGGTGATATTTTATGATTTTTTTGGGTTTGAGTTTTTTGGGTTTTTCGGTCTAAGTGTTTATGTTTTTTGGGGATGATGGTTTAGGGTTTTTTTGCAGTGAATGATTTTGGGTTTTTTGGGGCTGGTGGTTAAGGGGTTTTTTTGCGGAAGAGGGTTTTGGATTTTTTGAGGGGTGTATGATTTTAAGTTATGAGGGTTTATAGTGTTTGGGGATGATGGTTTTGGGTTTTTCTGTATAAGGTTTATGGTTTATTGGGTCGAAGTGATTAGTTTTTTTTTGTGTTTTGGGATTTTTTGGGCTATGATTTTTTGTTTTATAGGGATGTGTTTTAAGTTGTTTTGGGAGATGATGTTATATGGTTTTTTGGGGATAATGTTTTAGGGTTTTGGGGGATGAGAGATTAGGGTTTTTTGGTGTATAATGGTTTAGTGTTTTTTGGGGATGAGTGTTTTGGTGTTTTGGGTATTATGATTCATGGTTTTTTTTGGGGTTGAGGTTTGAGGGTTTTTGGGGCTGTGGGTTTGTGGATTTTTGGGAATTATGTTTTAGGGTTCATTATGTTGAGGGTTTATGAATTTTTGGGGATGAGGTTCTAGGTTTATTTCAGCCTCAGTGAAGAGGTATTTGATTACTAAGGGTCGAGGGTTTCTTGGGGAGGAGGGTTTATTTTTTTGGCTGGGCATTTATGGTTTTTTGTGTATGAGGGTTGAGTGTTTTATGGTTAAACTATTTAGGTTTTTTGGGCTAAGGATATACAGTTTTGGGGGACAAGGTTTGGGGATTTTATTTTTGGATTTGGGTTATGAATTTTATGGGGATGAGGATTTAGTGGTTTTGGGAATGAGCGTTAATGTTTTTGGGACAAGGGACTAGGTTTTTTTTGTTGGGGTGGTATGTGGGTTTAGGATATTTTGGTGTTGTGGTTATTGGGTTTTTGGGGATTAGGGTTTATAGTTTGTTGGTCTTTATGGTTTAGTTTTTTTTTGGGTTAAGGGTTACGGGTTTTTGGGTTGAGGGTTGATGGTTTTTTACGGATGATGGTTTAGTGTCTTTTGGGAGTTGATGTTTGAGGATTTTTTTGGGATTGTGGTTGAAGATTTTTTGGGGATGAGAGTTCAGTGTTTTTTGGGGGGTGAGGGTCTAGGGTTTTTTGGGGAAGAGGTTTTTTGGATTTTGGGGGATGGGGATTTAGGGTTTATAGGGATAATGGATTTGGGGTTTTTTGGGAATGAGGGTTTAGGGGGTTTAGTGTGGATGTTTTTTTTTTGATAATGGTTTAGTTTTTACAAGGACAGAGGGTTTGGTGTTTTTTCATACAGAGGAATTAGAGACTTTTGGGGATGAAAGATTAGGGTTTTTTGGGGATGATGATTTATGGTTTTTTAGGGTGGAAGGATTAGTATTTCTATGGAGGATGGTTTAGGGTTTTTTGGGGATGAGGGTTTTGGGGTTTTGGGGATGTGGGCTAGGGTTTTTTGGACTAGAGGGTTTAGGGTTTTTGGGGTCTTAGGGTTAAGGGTTTTATAAGGATGAGGTTTCAAGTTTTTTTTGTGCCGTATTAGGGTTTTTTGGGATGAGGGTTTAGTATTTTTTTGGGGTTGAGAGCTTACTATTTTTTGGGATGAGGGTTTAGGGTGTTTGGGACTGAGGGATTAGGGTGTTATGGTATGAGGGATTATTTGATGCCAAGATGTTAGAGGTATTGGGACTAAGGGTGTTGGGTTTTTGCGGGATGAGATTTTAGGGTTTTTGGGGGCTGAGAATTTATAGTTTTTTATGGATGTGGGATTATTATTTTTTGGGCTGAATATTTATTGTTTTTTGGTATGAGGTGATAGGGTTTTTTCGGGATGAGAATTTAAGGGATTTTTGGAATGAGAGTTTAGGGTTTTCGGGAGATGAGTGTTAGGATTTTTCGGGGGGATGACGGTTTTGGTTCTTCTTGGGATAACTCTTTATGTTTTTATAAGGATGAGGATCTAAGGTGTTCTGGGGATAAGGGTTTAAGGTCATTCATGCTTCAATGTTTAGGGTTTTATTTGTTTTAGGTTTTTTGGGGGATGAGTGTTGATGGTTTTCTTGGGTTGAGGGTCAGGGATTTCATGATCAGGGGGTTTAGGGTTTTCATGGGATACAAGTTTATGGTTTTATGGGGCTATGAGTTTAGGGTTTTCTAGGGCTATTGTTTTAGGGTTTTATGGGGATAAGGGTTTTGGGTTTTGTGGGATATTGGTTTAGGTTTTTTTGGATAGTGGATTTTCATTTTTAGGGGATGATGAATTAGTATTTTCTATGGCTGGGGTTTTTTGGGGTTTTCAAGGGATCATGATTTATTTTTCTTGGGAATCAGGGTTTTGGTATTTCTAAAGCTTAGGAATTAGGTGTTTCAGGGTTTAGGGTTTATTTTTTTCTAGGGCTGATGCTTTAAGTGTTTCTTGGGATGATGGTTGGGGGTTTTTTTTTGGGATGAGGGTTAATGGTTTTCTAGGGATGAGGGTTTATATTTTTCTATGGATGAGGCTTTATAGTTTTCTGGGGATGTGGGCTTTGGGTTTTCTGGGGATAATGGTTTAGGTTTTTCTAGGGCTAAAGGTTTAGGGTTTTTTTGGGATGAGGGTTAATGGTTTTTTGGGGTTGAGGGTTTTGGGTTTTCTAGGGATGATGTTTTTGGGTTTTTGGGGGTGAGGGTTTATATTTTCTGGGGATGATGATTCAATTCTTTCCAGTGTTGAGGGATTATTATTTTCATAGGAATAGGTTTTAAGATTTTCTAGGTCTAAGATATTAGGGTTTTCTTTGGATGATGTTTTAGGGTTTTCTGGGGATGAGGGTTATGGTTATTGGGGTATTAGGGTTTAGGGAATTTTGGAGCTGTGGGTTTAGTGTTATCTAAGATTGAGGGTTTGGGGTTTTCTAGGGTTGAGGGTTTAGGGTATTCTAGGGATAATAGTTTATAGTTATCTGGGGATAAGAGTATACTATTTTTAGGGCATGGTGGTTTAGGATTTATATAGGGATGAGGGTTTATGGTTTTATGTCGTAGAGGATTTTCTATTTCCAGGGCTTTTGTTTTAGGGTTTTCTTTGGAATAAGGTTTATGGTTTTTTGGATTGAAAGTATAAGGTTTTATATTGGTGAGTTGTTAAATTTTCCAGGGCTAAGGGTTTAGGGTTTTCTAGGGATGAGTGCATTGGGGTGTTTGGGGATGAGGTTTTAGGATTTTTTGGGAATGATGGTTTGGTGTTTTCTAGGGATGAGGATTTTAAGGATTTGTTAGGAAAAGGATTTTGGGGTTTTGGGGGCTATGAGGTTACGGTTTGTTGTGGATAATGTTTTAGGGTTTTCAGTGGCTAAGGGTTTATGGTTTTTTTGAGATGCGGGTTTTGGGGTTTATGAGGCCGAGGGTTTAGTGTTTTCTTTGTATGAGAGTTTATGTCTATCTGAGGATGAGGGTTTTGGGTTTTGTGAGGATGAGTGATTAGGGTTTTTTGGTGTTGAGGGTTTAAGTTATTATGGGGATTAGGGTTTATTAATTTTTGGAGTTTAGGGTTTAGGGTTTTCCAGGGATGTGGTCTATGGTTTTCAGTGGCTGATGGTTTACTTTATCTATTTTTGAGGGTTTAGAGTCTTTTGGGGATGAGTGTATAGGTTTCTTTGGCTAAGGGTTTACAGTTTTTTTATGGATGAGGTTTTATGGTTATTTAGGGATGAGGTTTTAGGGTTTTTTCAGGCCTAAGGGTTTAGGTTTGGGGGGGGGGGTGAGGGTTTAGGGTTTTTTTGGGGATGAGGGTTTTGTGTTTTATTAGCGTTGAGGGTTTAGGGTTTTTTGGTGCTAAAAGTATATTTTTGGGGGGATAATGGTTTAGGGTTATTTAGGGATGTAGGTTTTAGGCTTTTGGGATAATATTTTAGGATTGTTTTCATAAATGAGGGTTTAGTTTTTTTGGGATATGTGTTTAGGGATTTTTCAGGCTCAAGGATTAGGATTTTTTGGTGGTGTGGGTATATGGTATTTTGTGACTATAGATTTGGGTTTTAGGGTTGTGGGTTTATGGTGTTTTAGGTTTATGATTTTGGGTTTATTTTGGGGTGAGGGTTTAGAGTTTTGGGGGGATGACGGTTTAGGGTTTTTTTTGATATTGAGGGTCTAGGTTTTTTTGGGGGATGAGGGTTTCATTTTTTATTGTGGATGAGGGTTTAGGGGTTTTTTGGACTATTGGTTTAGTGTTTTTTGGGTATAAGGGTTTAGGTTTTGGGGGGGATAAGGGTTTATGGATTTGGGCATGAGTTTTTTGATTTTTTTGTGAATGAGGTTTTCATGTTTTTTAGAACTATGGTTTTATGGGGGTTTTTTCGTTGAAAGTTTAGGGGTTTTGGGGGATGACGTTTTAGGGTTTTTTGGAGATGTGGTTTTATGGTTTTCTATGGGAAGGGTGATTGTGTTTTTTTAGGGCCGATGGTTTATGGTTCTTTTGTGGTACAAAGTTCAGGATTTTTGGTGATTATGGTGTCGAGTTTTTGTTAGGGATGGGGGTTTAGCGTCTCTTGGTGCTGAGAGTTTGTGGTTTTTTATGGCTGAGGGTTTAAGTATTTTCAATGAAAAGTGTTTTGGTATTTTTAGGGATATGGTTTTAGTATTTTTTGTGGTTGAGAGTTTAGTTTTTTTGGGGTTGAGTGTTTAGGTATTTTTGGGATGGGGGTTTAGGGTTTTTGGGTGGTTAGGGTTTTGGGGTTTTTGGAGTTTGGGTCTAGGGATTTTAGGTATGATAGTTAAATGTTTTTGGGGTATATGGGTTTAGAGATTTATGGGGATGAGGGTTTAGGGTTTTTAGGGCTGAGGGATTAGGGTTTTTTGGGCCTAATCATTTATAATTTTTTTTATTGACGGTTTAGAGTTTTATAGTCTTGAGGGTTTAGGGTTTTTTGGATGATGGGTTTAGGATTGTTTTAGGTCTTACAGTTTAGAGAGTTTTATGGAATGAGGGTTTAGGGTTTGGGGGTGAGGTTTTGGGGTTTTGTTAGGGATGAGGATTTAGGTTTTTTAGTTATTTGGGGATGAGGTTTAAGGGGTTTGGGGATTAGGTTTTATGGTTTGGGGGGAAAAGGGTTTAGTGGTTTTTGGGTTAAGGGTTCAATGTTTGATAAGGATGAGGGTTTTGAATTTTTTTGGAGGAGGTTTGACTGTTTTTTGGGGATGAGGTTTTAGGTTTTTATGTGGTTGAGGGTTTGGGTTTTTGAGGGGAATGAGGGTTCATGTTTTTTGGGGATGAGGTTTTTGTTTTTTTTCTGGATGTGGGTTTTGGGTTTTGTGTGGTTATGTTTCTATGGTTTATTTGGTCTTTGGGTTTTTGTTTTTTTGGGGCCAAGGATTTAGTGTTATTTGGCGATGAGGGTAGACGGTTCTTGGCACGAAGGGTTGAGGGTTTTGGGGGGAAGAGGGTTGAGGGTTTTGGGGGGATGAGGGATGAGGTTTTTTTGGATGAGGGTTGTGGATTTCTTGGTTCTAGGTTCGAGGGTTTATTTATTTGAGAGTAGAGGATTTTTTGAGGTTGATGGTTGATCGTTTTTTGGGGATGAGTGTTTAAGAATTTTTTGAGGATGAGGGTTTAGGTGTTATATTGGATAAGGGTTTAGGGTTTTTATTGGTATTAGGGTTTTTGATTTTTTGGGGATGAATATTTAGGGGTTTTAGGGCTTTGGGTTTAGTGTAATTTAGGGTATGAGTGTTTATGGGTTTTTTGGGCTAATCGTTTTAGATTTTTTATGATGATTTTTTGGGATGAGTTTTTGGTTTTATTGGGAAGAGGGTTAATGGTTTTTAGGGAATGATGGTTTTTGGTTTATTTTGGAAGAGGGTTTAGGGTTTTTCTGGGATGAGTGTTTATGTTTTTTTGGGCTGAGGGATTTGGGTTTTTGGGGCAGAGGGTTCAAGGTTTTTAAGGCATGATGGTTCTCGGTTTTTTGGGGAGCTATGGGTTGAGTGTTTCATTGGGGCTGAGGGTTTATGTTCTTTTGGGACTAAGGGTTTTGTTTTTTTTGGGTTGAGGGTTTAGGTATTTGGGGGGTCAAGATTTTAGTGTTTAGTTGGGGTTTAGGGTTTAGAGTTTTTTTGGGCTGAGTGTTTAGTTTTTTTTGACTCATGGTTTAGGTTTTTTGTGAGCCGAGGGTTTATGGTTTTGCATGGATGAGAGTAAGATTTTTTTGGTGATAAGGATTTAGTTTTTTAGGGGCAAGAGGGAATAGTGCTTAATTATGATAAGGGATTATATTTTTTTGGGCGGAGGGTTTAGTGTTTTTCATGGATGAGGTATCCGTGTTTTTTTGGGAATAATGGTCTATAGTCTTATAGGGATAAGGGATTAGGGTTTTGGGGAATGAGGATTTAGGGGTTTTGGGACTGAGGGGTTAGGGTTAAGAATGAGGGATTAGGGTTTTTTAGGGATGACGTTTTAGGGTTCTTTAGAGATGAGGGTTTAATTTTTTTTGGGGACAATGGATTAGTGTTTTTTTGTGGTTGTGGTTTTATTGCTTTTAGGGATGTGGGTTTAAAGTATTTTGGAGGTGAGGGTTTGTAGATTTTTTAGGATATGGATTTAGGTTTTTTGGGCCTAGGTGTTAGGGTTATTTGAGGATGAGTGATTTGGGTCTTCTTTGAGAGATCCATTAAGGTTTTTTTTAGGATTAGGGTTTAATGTTTTTTGGGCTTGAGGGTTAGGGTTTATGGGGAAAGGTATCTATTTTTTTTGGGGATGAGGGATGATAGTTTAATATTTTTGAAAATTAGGGTTTTCTTGGGATGTGGTTTTAGTTTTTTATTGGTATTAGGGTTTAGGGTTTTCTAGGGAGGACAGTTTTGGGTTTTCTCAGAATATGGGTTTTGGGATTTTTGTGTTGAGTGATTAGGATTTTTAGGGGAAGTGGATTTTGGGTTTTCTAGAGATGAGGATTTAGAGTTTTCTATGGATGAGGTTTTTTGGGATTTCTAAGGTTCATGATTTCGGGTTTTATGGGTCTTAGGGTTTATGGATATCTAGGGCTCGTGCTTTTGGATTTCCTGGTATAGAGGGATTAGGGTTTTTTTTAATAATGATTTAGGGTTCTCTTGGAATGAGGGTTATGGTTTTCTGGGGTTGAGGGTTATGGTTTATATGGGGTTGATGGTTTAGTGTTTTTTTGGGATCTAGGTTTAGGGTTTTTTGGTGTTGAATGTTTAGGTTTCTCTGCGGATCAGGGTTTAGGTTTTTATAGGGATCTGGGTTTAGAGTATTCTAAGGATCGAGGTGTAGTGTTTTTAGGGGATTAGGTTTTATAGTTTTCTAGGGTTGAGTATGAAGGCTTTTCTAGGGATGAGGGTTTATGATTTTCTAGGGATAAATTTTTAGGGTTTTCTGCGTTTGAGGGTTTAGGGTTTTCTAGGGTAGTGGGTTTAGGGTTTTTGTGGAGATGAGGGTATTGGGTTTCTTGGGATTGAGGGTTTAGGGGTTTAAGGGGTTGATGTTTTAGTGTTTTCTGGGTCTTAAGTTTTATGGTTTCCCCAGTCTCAAGGTATAGGTTTTTCTGGGAAAAATTGTATAGTGTTTTCTTGGGATAAAGTTTTAGGGTTATCTCTGGATGAGGGTTTAGAGTTTTCTAGGGATAAGGGTTTAAGGTATTTTGTACAATTGTGTTTTCTATTTTTATAGGATCGAGGTTTGGGTTTTTTTAGTGCTTAGGGTATAGGGTTTTACAGGGATCAAGGATTAGGGTTTTCTTAGGCTCATGTTTTATAGTTTTCTGGGGCTTAAGGTTTACAGTTTTCTATGGTTGAGGGTTTAGGTGTTTTGTGTGGATCAGGGTTTATAGTTTTTTGGGGCCAGAGTTTTAGGGATTTTGAGTGGTGAGGATTTAGTTTTTTATGGGTAAGAGGTATTAGGTTCTTCTATTACTAATTATTTAGGGTCTTTTGGGGATGAGGGTTTAGGGTCTTCTATGTATAACTATTTAGGGTGATTTGGGGCTATGGGTATAATTTTTTCTGGGGTTGAGGAGTAAGGGACTTCTAGGGATGAGGTTTTAGGGTCATCTAGGGTTGAGGGATTACTCTCATCTTGGGATGAGGGTTTGGGGTATTCTAGGGCTAAGGGTTTAATGTTTTTTTGGAGTTCAGGGCTTATGGTTTTCTAGGGTTGAGGGTTTAGGACATTCTAGGGATGAGTGTTTCATGTTTTATCGGGCTGAGGGTTTAGGGTTTTCTAGGGCAGAGGTTTATGGTTTTCTATGGCTTTGGGTTTAGCAGTTTTTGGGGATGGGGGTTTTGTGTTTTCTAGGGATGAATTTTCATTTTTTTTAGGTATGAGGTTTTAGGTTTTTATGGGTTTATGGATTTAGGGTTTTATAGGGATGAGGGTTCAGGGTTTTCTATGGATATGTTTAGGGTTTTGGGGATGAGGGTTTAGGGTCTTATTGGGGTGAAGGTGTAGTGTTTTGGGGGGATGAGGGTTTTTGATTTTGTACGTCTAAGGGTTTATTGTTCTATGGGGATGGGGGTTTGGTGTAGTTTAGGACTAAGGTTTTAGGGTTTTCAATTAATGGGGGTTTAAGATTATTTGAGGATGAGGGTATAGGGTTTTCTAGTTCTAAGGGTCTAGCAATTTTAGGGGATGTAATTTTAGGGTTTCTAGGGATGAAGGTTTATTATTTTGTGGGGATATTGGTTTAGGATTTTCTTGGGCAGGAGATATAATGTTTCTTAGGGATGAGGGATTATGATTTTTTAGGGGATGATGGTTGGGGGTTTTTTAGTGCTGATGGATTTGTGTTTTTTTGGGTATGAGGGTGTATGGTTTGTTGGGTTTTTTGATTTTGGGTTTTCTAGGGAATATATTTTTGCGTTTTCGTGGATATAGGGTTTAGTGTTTTCCATGTCTGGGGGTTTAGTATTTCTATTGTTGAGGGTTTAGGGTTTTCTTGGGCTGAGGCTTTATGGTTTTCTTGGTATGAGTTTATTTTATTTTATTGGTGTATGAGTTTATATTTTTCTACATATTAGGGTTTAGGGTAATATATGGATGAGGGTTTATAGTTTTAAGGGGATTGGGGTTTTGTATTTATGGGGTTGAGGGATTAGTCTTTTCAGGGGCTGATGGTTTAGGGTTTTCTAGAGGTGTGGGTTCATGATTTTTTGGGGTTGTAGGTTTAGGTTTATCTAGGGATGATGGTTTACTATATTATAGGAATGATTATTAGGGATTTTTGGGGATGATGGTTTATGGTTTTTTGGGTTTATGGTTTTCTGTTTTCTATATCTTTGGTTTTAGGGTTTTAGGGAAAATGATTTAGGGTTTACAATGGCGAGCGGTTTTGGGTTTCTAGGGGTGAGTGTTTTGGATTTTATTGGTCTTAATGTTTAGGGTTTTATGGGTATGAGGGTTTTGGACTTTTCTTGGGTGAGGATTTAGGGTTTTTTTGGTAAAAAGTCTTTAGGTACTCTAAGGTATAGGGATTAGGGTTTTCTAGGGCTGGGGGTTTATAGGTTTTTTGGGGATAAGGGTTTAGGATATTTCTATGGATGAGTGTTTAGGGTTTTCTTGAGTTGAAAGGTTTGGGGTTTGTGAGGATGACGGTTTGGTGTTTTCTTGGGATAATGGTTTGTTTCTTTTTGGGCTTAGTGTTTAGTGTTTTTGGGGTTGAGGGTTTACATTTTTCTAGGGCTATGGGTTTAGGGTAGTCTAGGGATTAGGATTTTGGTTTTCTATGGATGAGGTTTAAGGGTTTTCTAGGCATTTGGGTTTAGTATATTTGGGGCCTGAGGTTTTATGACATATATGTTTGAGGGTTTAGGGTTTTTTTGTAGCTGAGTGTTTTTGGTTTTTTTTTTGCGCTGAGGGTTTACGGTTTTTTGAGCCTACGATTTTTTGGTTTTTAGCGGTGAGAGTTTAGGGTTCTTTAGGACTGAGGGATTAGGATATTTTTTGGGTTTAGGTATTATGGTTTTTTATGGAAGATGGTTTTGGGTTTTTTTGGGGTAGAGGGTTTAGGTTTCTTTTTGGATGAGGGTATATGATTTTTTAGAGCTCAGGGTTTAGGTTTTTTTAGGGTTGTGGATTTTCGGTTTTTTGGGGTCGAGGGATAAGGTTTATTTAATAGAAGATGGATTAGGGTTTTTAGGGATACGGGTTTAAGGATTCTTCATGTTATGGGATTTGGTTTTTTGGGTGCCAAGGGTATAGGTTTTTTCCGCAGTGTAAATTACAGGTTTTTAGGGCTGTGAGATTAGGGTTTTTTGGGACTGAGGATTTAGGGTGTTTTGGAGAATGGGGGTTTAAGATTTTTTGGGGTTGAGGGTTTAGAGTTTTTTGGGGATGTGGTTTTAGGTTTTTTAGGAATAAGGGGTTTATTATTTTTTTGGATGAGGGTTTAGGGTTTTTTGGGGATTTGCATTTAGGGTTTTTTGGGTGATAAGGGTTTTGATTTGTTGGGGGATATGGGTTTATGGTTATATGAGTTTGTGGGTTTTTGTATTTTTTTTATGATGTTTTATGGATTTTTAGGATATGGGGTCTAGTCATTTTTAGGGATGTGGGTTTTGGGGTTTTACAGCTGACGATTTTGGGGTTTTGGAACTGTGGGTTTAGGGTTTATGGTTGCGGAGTTTTTAGGGTCTTTTTAGGGATGATTGATTATTTTTTGGGGGGTATGTGGGATTTGGTTTTTTGGTGGATTAGGATTTATGGTTTCTTGGGGATTTGAATTTAGTGTTTTTTGTTGTTGATGGTTTAGGGGTTTTAGGGGATATGGGTCTAGGTTTTCTTGATGATGAGGGATTGATGTTTTTTGGAGCTGATGGTTTACGTATTTTCGGGGATAAGGGTTTAGTGTTGTTTGAGGATAAGTATTTTTAGTTTTTGTGTCTAAGGGTTGGGGGGTTTTGGTGATGATGGTTTAGGTATTTTTGGGAGTGAATGTTTAGTGTTTTTTTTGGTGTTGATAGTATTTAGTTTTTTGGGACTGAGGGTTTAAGGTTTTTTTCGGATGTGGGTTTATGAATTTTTAGGCATGTCAGTTTAGGGATTTTATGGGCTGAGGGTTTTTTGTTTATTAGGGATGAGGGTTTAGGGGTTTTAAATTAATTAGGTTTTAGGTGTTTTGGGGCTTAAGGATTAGGTTTTTATGGTTGAGTGTTTAGGGGATTTTTGGTATGAAGGTATATGTTATTTTTAGAGTAATGATTTATGGTTTTTGTGGATGAGAGATAGGGGATTTTGAGGCTGAGGGTATAGGAATTTTTGGGGCAGAGGGTTAAGGGTTTTTTGGGACATAGGTTTTTGGGTTGTATAGTAATGAGGGTTTAGGTTTCATTATACCTCATGGTTTAGGGTTTTCGTGGGGTTGAGAGTTTAAGATTTTTTTGGGTTTGAGATATTAGGGTTTTTTTGGGACTGAAGGTTTAGAGTTTTGGGGGATAAGGTTTTATGGTTTCTTTAGGGCTGAGATTTTAGTGTTTTTTGTGGTTTGGGGTTTAGTGTTTTTTATGGATAATGGTATTGGTTTTTTTGGGCTGATGGATTTTTATTTTGGGGCGCTAAAGGATTAGGGTGTTTAGGAAAGACTGTTTAGATTTTTCTGGGGTGGAGGGTTTATGGTTTTTTGGGGATATGGGTTATTGTTCTTTGGGGATGAGAGTTTGGGCTTTTTAGGGGCTTTGGGATTTTGGAAATAAGGGTTGATGTTTAAGGTGTTTTTTTGGATGATGTTATTGGGTTTTTGGGGGCTCAGGGTTTTGGGTTTTTTGGGTTTGAGGATTTAGTGGTTTTTAGTGATAAGGGTTTAGAGTTTTTTGGGGCATAGCATTAAGGGATTTTTGGACCCGAGGATTATAGGTTTTTTGGGTTGGTGTCTCTAGTTTTTTGGGGGCTTAGTGTTAAAGGTTTTTTGGGATTTCGAGTTGAGGTTTTTTGGGTGTTGTGGGTACTTGGTTTTTGGGGGCTAGGGGTTTATGATTTATTTTGGATGAGGTTTTATGGTTATTTTGGATGAGAGTTTAGGGTTCTTTGGGGCTGACGGAAGATGGTTTTATGGGACTATGGGTTGAGGATTTTTTGGGGAAAGTGATAAGGGTTTCTTAGGGTTGAGGGTTGAGGGTTTTTGGTCTAAGCATATAGGGTTTTTTGGGGTATATTTTTGATTGGTTGGGGAGCTAAGGGTTTAGGGATTTTGGGGAAGAGGGATTATTGTTTTTGGGGGATGATGGTTTAGGTTTTAATTGGATTGAAGGTTTATGGTTTTTTGGTGTCGGCTTTTAGGATTTTTGTGAGTCCTTTGTTCAGGGGTTTTGGGGCTCAGTGTTTAGAGTTTGCTGGGGATGAGGGTTTAGGAGCTTTTTCAGCTAATGGATTAGGGTTTTTATCTTCCTAAGTGTTTATGTTCTTTTTGACATGAGGGTTTAAGGTTTTATTTGAGGTTAAGGGTTGAGGGTTTTTAGGAGATGATGGTTTAGGGTATTTTAGAGATAATATTTTTTGGTTTTTTGGGGCTGAGGTATTAGGTTTTTATTAGAATGGGGGTTTAGGGTTTTTGGGAATGATGGACCAGGGTTTGTTAGGCCAAATGGTTAAGGGGGTTTGGGTCTGTGGTTTGAGTTTTTTTTGGTGTTTTGAATGTTTATTATTATTTGGAGTTGGGATTTTGTGGTTTTTAGGGGATGAAGGTTCAGAGTTTTTTGGGGATAAGGTTTTTGAGATTTTGGGATAAGGGTTTAAGTTTTTTTAGGGTTTAGGGTTTAGGTTTTTTCAGGGTTGAGGGTATCGAGTTATGTTGGGGATAAGGTTTTAGGGTGTTTTGGGCTAAGGGGTTAGGTTTTATTAGGGCTATGGGTTTACTATATCTTGGGTATGGGAATAGTTTTTTTTGGCATGAGGGATTTTGGTGTTTTGGGTTAGGATGTTTTAGGTTTTTTTTTCTGATTTTTAGTGTTTTCTATGGGGCTTATTGTTTTGGGTTTTGGGGGGCTATTGATTTTGGGGTTGGGGGAATGAGTGTTTAGGTTTTTTAGGGCTCAAGGATTGTGGGTTTTTTGGGACTGCCAGTTTAGGTTTTCTTAGGGACGAGTTTTTAGGGTTTTGGGTTGATTAAGGTTTACAATTTTTTGGGATGAGGGTTTAGTGTCTTAGGGGGCTGATGGTTTAGGGTTTTGGGGGGATTAGGTTTTAGGGTTTTTTGTATATAAGGGTTTAATGATTTTTAGGGGTAATAGTTTTGGGGTTTTGGTGATGAGGGTATAGTGTTTTTTAGGGATGAGGATTTAGGGACTTCTAGGAATGAGTTTTAAAAATTTTCTTGGGATGAGTGTTTATGGTTTTATGGGATTGATGGTTTATGTTTTTATGTGTATGAGGGATTAGGATTTTCTAGGGATGAGGGTTGATGGTTTTATATGGATGAGGGTTATAATTTTAGAGGGATAAGGGTTTAGGATTTTCTGAGATGAGGGTATAGGTTTTTCTAGGGCTGATGGTTTATGGTTTTTTGGGGATGATTGCTTACGATTTTTTGGATAGTGGATTTTGGATTTTTAGGGATGAGGTTTTTGAGTTTTCATGGGATTAGGTATTTGGGTTTTCTAGGGCTTAGGATTTCAGGTTTTTACAGGATCAAGGTTTTGGGTTTTTTAGGTATCAAGATTTGGGTTTTAGGGGTATAGGGATTATAGTTTTCAAGGAATGATGGTTTAGGGTTTTCATAGATTATGTGTTTAGAGTTTTCTAGGGTTGAGGGTTAAGGGTTTTCTAGGGATTAGGGTTTAGCATTTCCTGGTGATGAATGTTTATGGTTTTTTGGGGATAAGGGTTTAGGATTTTATATAGATATTGGATTGTTCTTTTCATGGGATTAGGGTTTATAAAATTATAGGGCTCAAGTTCTAGGGTGTTTTGGGGATCCGATTTTAGGTTTTTTGGGGATGAGGGTTACGGTTTCTAAGGATGATAGTTTAGGGTTTTCCTGGGATGAGGGTTTAGGGTTTTCCAGGGATGAATTTTAAGGGTTTCTGGTTCTGTGGGATTAGGGTTTTATGGGGCTGGGGGTTAATGTTTTTCTAGAGATGATGGTTTAGTTATTTTTTGGTGTTGAGTTTATTGTATTATTGGAATCAATGTTTTGGGATTTCTACAAATGAGGTATTAGGGTTTACTAGGGTTAAGGGTTTATATTTTTCTAGGGCTAAGTGTTTTGGGTTTTCTGGGGAACAAGGAATAGGGTTTTCTAATGATAAGGGTTTAGGGTCTTCGAGGGATCAATGTTTATGTTTTATTATTTCTTAGGGATCAGGATTTTTGGGGATTGGGTTTTAGAGTTTTTTGGGGCTTAAGGTTTTGTGTCTTCTAAGGATTAGGATATAAGGGTTTTTGGGGATCAGGGTTTAGGGTTTTTATAGGATCATGGATTAGGGTTTTGTGGGATAAGGGTTTTGGGATTTCAAGGAATGTGTGTTTATGTGTTTCTAGGGATGTTGGTTTATTGGTTTTTGGGGATTATGGTTTATGGTCTTCTAGGTATGAGGGTTTAGAGTTATCTATGTATCAGGTTTTTTGGTCTTCTAGGTATACGAGTTTAGGGTGTTCTGGGTATTAGGTTTTAAGGTTTTCTATGATTGAGGGTTAGGAGTCTTCTAGGGATGATGTTTTAGGGACTTCTGGGGTTGAGGGTTAATGGTATGTTGTGGATGACGGTTTTGGGTCTTGTAGGGATGATGGTTTAGAGTTTTTTTGGGGGTTAAGGGTTTATGTTTTTCTGTGGATGAGGTTTTAGGGTTTTCTGTGGCTGAGGGGATAGGGTCTTCTGGGGATAACCATTTAGCATTTTCTAGTGTATAGGGTTTAGTTTTTTTTCCGATGAATGTTTAGGGGTTTCTGCAGATGACAGTTCAGGGGTTTCTATTGATGAGGTTATAGGGTTTTATAGGGATGAGGATTTAGGGTTTTCTATGGTTGGGTGTTTACAGTTTTCTGGGGATGAGGGTTTAAGGTTTTCTTGGTTTTGGTTTAGGGTTTTCTAGGGCTCAGGGTTTAAGGTTTTCTATGGATAAGAGTCTACATTTTTTTGGGGTCTATGGGTTCATGTTTTTATTGGGATATATGTTTCAGATTTTTTAGGGCTGCAAGTTTTTGGTTCTCTAGGGCTGATGGATTAGGGTCTTATTAGGCATATTTTTTAGGGTTTTTTAGATATGGGGATTTAGGGTTATTTGGTGATGAATTTTTAGGGGTTTTTAGGGATGAGGGTTTAGAAGTTTCTATGGATATGGGTTTAGGGGATTTTTAAATGTGTGTTTTTTTGGATGATATTTTAGGGTTTTCTGATTCAGGGGGTTATGTTTTTCTGGGGTTATGGGTTGAAGGTTTGCTGGGGATGAGGGTAGAAGGTTTTCCAGGGCTGGGTGTTTAGGGTTTTTGAGGATGATAATTTAATTTTCTCTAGGGATGAGGTTTTAGAGTTTTCATGGACCAAGAGTTTCAATTTTTTAGGGGATGGGTGTTTAGGTATTCAGGGTCTCATGGTTTAGTTTTTTCTAGTGCTAAGGTTTGAAGGTTTAATGGGGAAAAGTGTTTAATTTTTTCTATGGTTTAGTGTTTGGGGTTATCTAGGGATGAAGTTTTACTATTTTCTGGGCCTCATGGTGTAGGGTTTTGTGGGGGTGAAGGTTTATGGTTTTCTAGGTCTAAGGGTTTTTTGTATACATGGTAATTAGTTTTAGGGTTTTCTAGGGAATATGGTTTAGGGTATACTAAGTTGAGGGACTGGGGTTCTAGGGATGAGATTTTAGGATTTTCTAGGGCTGCGTTTTTATGGTTTTGGGGGATAAAGGTTTAGTTGTTTTTAGGGTTGAGGGTTTATATTTTTCTAGGATTAGGGTTTACGGTTTTCTTGGGAAGAGTGTTTTGGTTTTTGTGAGGCTTGGTGTTATGTATTTTCTTAGGCTGAGGGTTTAGGGTTTTCTAGGGTATAAATTTTTGTATTTTCTAGTGTTTGTGGTTTATGGTCTTTTGAGTATGAGGATTGAGTTTTTTTTTGGTGTTTTGAATGTTTATTATTTTTTGGAGTTGGGATTTTGTGGATTTTTGGGGGTGATGGTTTAGTGTTTTTTGGGGATAAGGTTTTTGAGTTTTGGGGGATAAGGGTTTAATGTTTTTTAGGGTTTAGGGTTTAGGTTTTTTCAGGGTTGAGGGTATTGGGTTATTTTGTGCATAAGGGTTTAGGGTGTTTTGGGGCTAAGTGGTTAGGTTTTCTTAGGGCTGTGGGTTTACTATATCTTGGGTAAGGGAATATTTGTTTTTGGGATGAGGGATTTTGGTGTTTTGGGGTTTTTGGTGATTTTTTAGTGTTTTTTGGGGGGGCTGATTGTTTTGGGTTTTTGGGGGATATTGATTTTGGGGTTTGGGGCATGAGTGTTTATGTTTTTTAGGGATGAAGGTTTGTGGTTGTTTAGGGACTGTCGGTTTTGGGTTTCTTGGGGATGAGTTTTTAGGGTTTTGGGTTCATTAAGGTTTAATATTTTTTGGGATGAGGGTTTTGTGTCTTGGGGTGGATGATGGTTTAGGGTTTGGGGGGGATTAGGTTTTAGGGTTTTGTGTAGCTAAGGGTTTAATGACTTTTAGGGGTAATGGTTTTGGGGTTTTGGGGATGATGGTATAGTGTTTTTTAGGGATGAGGATTTAGGGACTTCTAGGACTGAGTTTTAAAATTTTTCTTGGGATGAGTATTTACAGTTTTATGGGATTCTGGGTATAGGTTTTTATGGGTCTGAGGGATTAGGATTTTCTGGGGATGAGGGTTGACAGTTTTCTATGGATGAGGGTTATAAATTTATAGGGATAAGGGTCTAGGGTTTTCTGGGGCTGATGGTATATGTTTTTCTAGGGCTGGTGGTTTAGGGTTTTTTTTGGGATGACTGTTTAATATTTTTTGGATAGTGGATTTTAGATTTTTATGGATGAGGGTTTTGAGTTTTCATGGGATTAAGTATTTGGGTTTTCTAGGGCTTAGGATTTCAGTTTTTTAAGGGATCAAGGTTTTTGGATTTTTAGGGCTCAAGATTTAGGTTTTTTAAGTGTATAGGGATTATATTTTTCAAGGAATGATGGTTTAGGGTTTTCATAGATTATGGGTTTAGGGTTTTCTAGGGTTGAGGGTTAAGGTTTTTCTATGGTTTAGGGTTTAGGGATTCCTAGTGATGAATGTTTATGGTTTTTTGGGGATAAGGGTTTAGGATTTTATATGGATCTAGGATTGTGATTTTCTAGGGGATAGAGTTTAGGATATTATAGGGCTCAGGTTCTATAGTTTTTGGTGATCCAATATTAGGTTTTTTAGGGATGAGGGTTATGGTTTTCTAAGGATTATAGTTTAGGGTTTTCCTGGGATGAGGGTTTAGGGTTTTCCAGGGATGAATTTTAAGGGTTTCTGGTTCTGTGGGTTTAGGGTTTTATGGGGATGGGGGATAAAGTGTTTCTAGAGATGATGGTTTAATGTTTTTTTGGTGTTGAGTTTATTGTATTCTTGGTATCAGTGTTTAGGGATTTGTAGGAATGAGGTATTAGGGTTTACTAGGGGTAATGGTTTAGATTTTTCTAGGGATAAGGGTTTGGGTTTTCTAGGGATCAAGGATTAGGGTTTTCTAAGGATAACGGTTTAGGGTCTTCTAGGGATCAATGTTTAGGTTTTATTATTTCTCAGGGCTTAGGATTTTTGGGGATTGGGGTTTAGAGTTTTTTGTGGCATTGGGTTTTGTGTCTTCTAAGGATCATGATATAAGGGTTTTTGGGGATCAGGGTTTTTGGTTTTCTTAGGCTCATGGTTTAGGGTTTTTGGGGATAAGGGTTTTGGGATTTCAAGGACTGTGTGTTTATGTGTTTCCAGGGATGTTGGTTTACAGTTTTTTCGGGATTAGGGTTTACAGTCTTCTAGGTATGAGGGTTTAGATTCATCTATGTATTTGTTTTTTTCGGTCTTCAAGGTATACAAGTTTAGGGTGTTCTTGAGATTAGGTTTTAAGGTTTTCTATGATTGAGGGTTAGGAGTCTTCTAGGGATGATTTTTTAAGGACTTCTGGGGTTGAGGGTTAATTGTATTTTGGGTACGAAGGTTTTGGGTCTTATAGGGATGATGGTTTACAGTTTTTTAGGGGGTTAAGGGTTTATGGTTTTCTATGGATGAGGTTTTAGGGTTTTCTGTAGATGAGGTGATAGGGTCTTCTAGGGCTAACCTTTTAGCTTTTTCTTGTGTTTAGGGTTTAGTTTGTTTCGATGATAGTTTAGGGGTTTCTGCAGATGACAGTTAAGGGTTTTCTATAAATGAGGGTATAGGGTTTTATAGGGATGAGGATTTAGGGTTTTCTAGGGTTGGATGTATAAAGTTTTCTGGGGATAAGGGTTTAAGGTTACTTGGGTTTAGGTTTAGGGTTTTCTAGGGCTCAGGGTTTAGGGTCTTCTATGGATGAGAGTCTATATTTTTTTGGGCTATCTGTTCATGTTTTTATTGGGATGTATGTTTAGGATTTTTTAGGGTTGCGGATTTTTGGTTCTCTAGGGCTGATGGATTAGGGTTTTATTGGGCTGATTTTTTCGGGTTTTTTAGATATAGGGATTTAGGGTTATTTGGGGATGAAGTTTAAGGGGTTTTTATGGATGAGGGTTTAGCGGTTTCTATGGATATGGGTTTAGGGGATTTTTAAATGTGTGTTTTTTTGGATGATATTTTAGGGTTTTCTTAATCGGGGGGTTGTTTTTTTCTTGGGTTGAGGGTTGAGGGTTTGCTGGGGATAAGAGTAAAAGGTTTTCTAGGGCTAAGGGTTTACGGTATTCTTGGGTTAAGGGTTTGGGGTTTCCTAGGTTCGCGGGTTTTGGGTATTCTAGGTATGAGTTTTTTAGGTTTTTTTTTTGACCTAAGGGATTAGTAGTTTCAATGGTTATTTATTTTAGGTGTTTTTGGTCTTATGAGTTTATAGTTTTCTTGGGTGTTGTGTTTAGGGTTTTTAGTGATGAGTGTAGGGTTTCTGGGGATTATAATTTAATTTTTTCTAGGGATAGGTTTTAGAGTTTTCAAGGACCGAGGGTTTCAAGTTTTTAGGGGATGGTTGTTTAGGTATTTGAGGGGCTCATGGTTTAGTTTTTTCTAGTGGTAAGAGTTTAAGGTTTTATGGGCATAAGTGTTTAATTTTTTCTAGGGTTTAGTGTTTGGGGTTATCTAGGGATGATGTTTTACTATTTTCTAGGCATCATGGTGTAGGGTTTTGTGGGGGTGAAGGTTTATGGTTTTCTAGGTCTAAGGGTTTTTTGTATACATGGTCATTAGTTTTAGGGTTTTCTAGGGAATATGGTTTAGGGTATACTAAGCCGAGGGTCTGGGGGTTCTAGGGATGAGAGTTTAGGATTTTTTAGGGCTTTAGTTTTAATGTTTTGATGGATAAAGGTTTAGTTGTTTTTAGGGTTGAGGGTTTAGTGTTTTCTAGGACTAAGGGTTTACGGTTTTCTTGGGAAGACTGTTTTGGTTTTTGTGAAGCTTGGTGTTAAGTGTTTTCTTAGGCTGAGGGATTATGGTTTACTAGGGCATAATTTTTTGGATTTTCTAGTGTTTGGGGTTGAGGTTATTTTAGGTATGAGGGTTTAGGGCATTCTGGGGATTTGGTTTTATGGTTTTCTACAGATGAGGATTAAGGTTTTTATAGTGCTGAGGGTTTAGGATTTTCGGTGGCTGAGAGTTTACATTATATTTGTTTGGGGGTACTGGTTTTTTAATGTTTATTTTTTACAGTTTATTGGGATGTGGTTTTTGGGTTTTGGGGGGATTAGGGTGTAGGGTTTTTTTGTTCTGAGGGTTTATTGTTGTTTAGGCAAGACGATTTATGGTTTTTTTGTGATGAGGGTTTATGGTTTCTTTGGGCTGAGGGTTTGGGGTTTTATATGGCTCTATGTTAAGGGATTTTTTTGGAGATGAGAGTTTAATAATTTTGGGAGATGGGGGTTTAGGGTTTTTTGGGGAGGAATATTTTGGGTATTTTAGGGCTGAGTGTTTAAGATATTTTGTAGTTGAGGGTTTTTGGATTTTTTGAGCTCTGAGTTTATGGTTTTTTGGTGATGATTATATAGGTATTTTGTTGATTAGGGATTATGTATTTTAAGGGTTGTGGGATTAGGAATTTTCAGTGATGAGGGTTTAGGGTTTTTATAGAATGGGGGATTATTGTATTTTGGGGCCTAGTGTTTAGGGTTTTTTAGGAATGGGGGTTTATTTTTTTAGGGGGACGGGGGTTTTTTGTGGTTGTGGTTTAATGATTTTTTAGGGTTATGGGTTTAGGGTTATTTATGGATGAGGCTTTAGTATTTTTGGGGGATAAGGGTTAAGTGTTTTTTGAGGCCGAGGGTTTAGGGTTTTCTAGGGATGAAGGTTTAGTTTTTTTGGGTGATTATGGTTAATTTTTTTATTGGGATGAGGGTTTTTTGTTTATTATGTTTGGGGGTTTAAGCCTTTTTTGGGATTATGGTTTATGGTTTTTGGTGCTGTTGTTGTAGGTTTTTTGTGGCTGAATGTTTATGGTTTTTTAGGGCTAAGGGTTTAGGGTTTCTGGGGGTTGTGGGTTTATGGTTTTTTGGGTATGAGGGTTTATGGATTTTTTGGGATGAGGGTTTAGGATTTTTTTTGGGTTGATGGTTAAGGGTTTTTTAGGTCGAGGGTATAGTGTTTTGTGGGGATGGGGGTTTAGTGTTTTTTTAGACTAAGTTTTTAGGTTCTTTTGTGGAAGAGGATTTAGGGTTTTTTGGGGATTAGGGTTTAGGATTTTTTGGGTATTTTGGTTTAGGGGGATTTGGGGATAAATTGTTATGGTTTTTTGGGTTGAAGGTTTAGGTTTAGGGGTTGAGTGTTTATGGTTATTTGGAGATGAGGGTTTAGGGTTTTTGGGGGATGGAGGTTTAGGGATTTTTAAGGCTTAGGGTTTTGGGTTTGTTTATGATGAGGGTTTAGGGTTTTTATATTATTGAGGGTTTAGGATTTTCTAGGTTAGATGGTTAATATTATTTTAGTTCAAAAGGTTTAGGGTTTTTGTGGATGAGGGTTAATGATTTTTTTAGGTTTTAGGGTTTAACGTTTATTGGGAGTGAGGGTTTATGTTTTCTGGTGCTGAGGGTTTATGGTTTCTTTAGGTATGAGAGTTGAGGGGGTTTTTTGAAGATGGGGGTTTATGTTTTTTTAGATGAGTGTTTTGGGGTTTTTTTGAGGGGTTTGGGCTTTTCCGAGATGAGGGTTTAGGGTGTTTAGGTATGACACTTTATGGATTTTCTTGGTGTAGAGGGATTAGGGTTCTTATGGGTAGAGGGTTCATGGTTTTTTGGAGATGAGGGTTTCTGGTTATTTGGGGCTCTGGGTTTTAGTTTATTGGGGATGAATTTTAAGAGGTTTTTTGGGATGAGGGTTTAGGTTTGTTTGTGTTTATGGGTTTTTTTGGGGCTGAGGGTTCATGTTTTTTTTCGGCCAAAGAATTAGTGGTTATTGGGATTGATGGGTGAGTGTTTTTTCGGGATGAGGGTTTAGAGATTTTTTCAGATGAGGATTTTTTTCGATGGGCGGTGGGCTAAGGGTTCCGGGTTTTTTGGGGTTGAGGGTTGAGGGTTTTTTGTGACTGCGGGTTCTCAGATTTTTGGGGATAAGGGATTAGAATTTTTTTGGGTTTATGGTTTTTGGATTTTTGTTTTTAAGGGTCTATTGTTATTTTAAGATAAGGGAAGAGGTATTTTGGGACTAAGGGTTGAGGGATTTTTTGGGAAGAGGGTTGAGGGTTTTTTGGGCGGAGAGTATAGGTTTTTTTGGGGCTTAGGGTGGGGGAGTTTTTGTTGATGTGGGTTAAAGGTTTTTTTTAGGATGAGGGGTAAATTTATTTGGGGGGTGAGGGTTTAGGTGTTATTTGAATTGAGGGTTTTGGGTTTTTGGGGATGATGTTTTATTAATTTTGTAGGCAGATGGTTTAGGTGTTTAGGGATTTATGGTATATAGTTTGATGGAGTTAAGGGTTTATGGGTTTTTGTGCTAAGGGTTTAGGGTTTTTTTGGGATGAGGGTTGAGAGTTTTTTGGGGGATTAGGGTTTAGTGTAATTTGGGGTCAATAGTTGAGGTATTTTTAGGGATGAGGGTTTATTTTTTTTGAGGATGAGGTTTCAGGGTTTTTTTGGGTGGATTTCTTGGGATTTTTTTGGGCTGAGGGTTTTTAGTTTTGGAGGATATGTGTTCATAATTTTCTAGGCCTGATAGTTAGTGGTTTTTTTGGGATAAGGATTTAGTGTTATTTTATGTAGGAGTGTTTAAGTTCTTTTAGGGCTGACAGTATATGGTTTTTTAGGACTGATGACTTGGGGTTTTGGGGTTGAGGATTTATGATTTTTTGGGGTTGAGGGTTTTGGGGTTTTTCGGGTTGAGAGAATAGGGTTTTCTTGTTAATAAGGGTTTAGGAATTTTTTGGATGAGGTTTAAGGATTTTTTGGGTAGAGGATTTAGGTTTTTTTTGGATCGGAGGGTTTATGGTTTATTTGGATGAGGTTTTTTTCTTTATCTATGGTTAAGGGTTTAGATTTTTTGGGGGATAAGGGTTTAGTATTTTTTTGGGAATGTGGGATTAGGTTCTTTGGGGTTGGGTGTTTAGGGTATTATGGGTCTGAGAATTTATGGATTTTTTGGGATGAGGGTTTATGGTTTTGGGGGAAGATGGTATAGGTTGTTTTGGGATGAGGGTTTGGGGTCCTCTAGGGTTAAGGATTTATGGTTTTCTGGGGATGAGGTTTTATGTTTGTTTGGTACTGAGGGTTTAGGGTTATATTAGAATTAGGGATCGGTGTTTTATGTGGATAATGGTTGAATTATTTCTTGCTATAAGGGTTTTTTTTTCTGTATTTGAGGGTTTAGAGTTTTATGGGGAAGTGGATTTTGTGTTTTCTGAAGATGATGGTTTAGTGTTTTATAGGGACATGGTTTTTGGGATTTATGGGAATAAGGATTTCGAGTTTTATGGGGGTTGGTACTTAAGGATTTATAGGGCCTAGGCTTTAGGTTTTTCTTGGGTCGAGGGATTAGAGTTTTATGCGGATGAAGGTTTAGGGTATTATTGGGCTGAGGGTTTAGGGTTTCTATGCTAAGCGTTTAGGATTCTCTGAGGCTTAGAGTTTATGCGTTTTCTGGGAAGAGGTTTTATGGTTTTCTAGGTCTATCAGTTTAGGTTTTTTCCAGGCATGGGGACTAGGGTTTTTTAGGTAACATGGTTTAGGGTATTCCTGTGCTCAAGGATTATGTTTTTTAGGATAAAGGTATAGGTTTTTTTGTGGATGTGGTTTTAGGGTTTTCCATGTCTTAGGGTTTATGGTTTTCCATGGATAAGGTTTTAGATTTTTTGGGGATAAGGATTTCAGGTTTTATGGGGCTGAGGGTTTAGGGTTTTCTAGGGATAATGGTATTGGATTTTTTTGGGAAGAGGGTTTAGAGGTTTCTTGGGATCATTGTTTAGTGGTTTATGAGGATGTGTGTTACACTTTTCTGGGTATTTGGATTTACGATTTTATTTGAATGAGGGTATAGGGTTTTCTAGGAATGAGGGTCTAGGGTTTTTTGGGGTTGAGGGTTTATGGTATTCTTAGGCTTAGGGATTAGGGTTTTCTAGGGCTCTTGGTTCATGATTTTCTAAGGCTCAGGGTTTAGTGTTTTTTCAAGATACGAATATAGGGTTTTATAGTGAAAATGGTTTAGGGTTTTCTAGGGTCAAGGGTTTTTGGATTTCAAGGGCTAAAGGTATAGGTTTTACAAGGGGTGATCGTTTTGAGTGTTCTGGGAATGAGGGTTTAGAATATTATCAAGTTAATGGTTTAGAGTCTTTTGGGGATGAGAATTTAGGTTCTTCTAAGTCTAAGGTTTTATGTTGTTCTAGGGATGAATGATTAGGGCTTTCTGGGGGAGAGGTTTAAGGGTCTTCTGGGGACAAGGTTTTAGGTTCTTTTAGGGATATGAGAATTTAGGGTCTTCTAGGGAAGAGGATTTATTGTAAACTATGGATGAGGGATTAGATTTTTCTAGAGTTGATGATTTATTTTTTTCTAGGGAAGAGGGTTTAGGGTTTACTAGGGATGAGTGTTTAGGTGTTTCTGTGGATGTGGGTTTAGGGTTTTCTAGGGTTTAGATGTTAGGGTTTTCTAGGACCAAGGGTTTAGTTTTTTCTATGGTTGATGGATAAGGGTTTTCTAGGGATATGGGTTTATTGTTTTCTAGGGATGTGGGTTTAGGGTTTTATAGGGATAAGGAAATAGGGTTTTATCAGGATGAGGGTTTCGGGTTTTCAAGGACTATGGGTTTATGGTTTTTTGGGGAATAGGGTTTAGTATTTTATACAGTTTAGGGATTATGGTTCTCTTAGAATGAACGTTTTATGGAGTTTTGGTGATGAGGTTTTAGGTTTTTATTTGTACGGGGGTTTAGGGGTTATTATGTGTAGGATTTAGGGTTTTATGGGGAAGAGGGTTTATGGGTTTCTGGAGCTGGGGTTTGGGTTTTTTTGGGGGGATGATGGTTTAGGGTTTTCTATGGATGAGGGTTTAGGGTTCTCTTGGTATGGGGGTTTAGGGTTTTCTAGGGCCAAGGGTTTAGGGTTTTCTGGGGATGTGGGTTTTGATTTTCTTGGTGATAATGTTTTAGGGTTTTCTAGGGCTGAGGGTTCATGGTTTTCAAGGGCCTAAGATTTAGGTTTTTCTAGGGCTTAGGTTTTTGTGTTATTCGGGGTGGAGTATTTTGGGTTTTTAGGGAATAGTGTTTATGTTTTTCTAGGGTTGAGGGTTTTCGGATTTATAGGTATGATGATTTAGTGTGTTTCTAGAGATGAGGGTTTACATTTTTCTAGGAATATGGTTTTATGGTATTCATGGGATGAGGGTTTAGGGATTTTTAGGCCCGTGTGTTTAATGTTTTCTAGGGCTGGGTGTTTAGGATTTTTTTGGGGAAGATAGTTTTTGGTTTTCTGGGGATGAGGGATTAGAGTTATCTGGGTATGAGGGTTTACTATTTTTAGCACATGAGGATTTAGGGTTTTCTGGGGTTTAGGGTTTAGGATTCTCTAAGGGTGTGGTTTTTACATTTTCTAGGTATTTAGTTTTAGTGTTTTCTAGGGAATATGGTGTAGGGGTTACTTGGATGAGGGTACAGGGGATTTTTTAGGACAAGTGTTTAAGAATTTTTGGGGATGAGGGTTTTAAATTTTCTATGGTTCAATGTTTTGGGGTTTATGAGGTTGAGGGTTTACTGTTTTTTAGGACTTATGTTTTAGGTTTTTTTGGTTGTGGGGTTTTGTGTTTCCTAATGCTTAGGGTTTTACGATTTTTTTGTTTGATGGATTAAGTATTTTTAGGACCGAGGGTTTAAGGTTTTTGGGGGCATAGGAATTAGGGTTTTCTAGGAAATGGGTTTCAGTTTTGTATGGTTGAGGGTTTAGAGTTTTCTTATGTTGTGGTTTTATGATTTTCTAGGGAAGTGGGTTTATGGTTTTCTTGGGTTATATGAATAAAATTTCCCTGGATGAGGTTCTAGGTATTTTGAGGCCAAGGTTTTATGGTTTTCTAAATCTAAGGGTTTAGGGTTTTCAATGGAAGAGGGTTTGGGATTTTTGTGGGATGAGGGTTTAGTGTATTTGGGTTTGAGGGGTTATTATTTTTTGGGGTTGAGTGTTTAGGTACTTTTGGGATGTGGGTATAGGGTTTTTTGGAAAAGTGGGTTTACTTTTTTTAGGAGGAGGTTTTGGGGGTTTTTTAGTCCTCATGGTATAGAAATTTTTAGGGATGATGATTTAGGGGTTTTTTTGGGCTGTGGATTTTATGTTATTCTAAGGATGAGGGTTTATGGTTTTTTGGGACTGATAGGTTATAATTTTGTGTGGAATAGGTTTTAGGGATTATAGGGGATGTGGGTATTCCGTTTTTTGGGGCCTAGGGGTTATGGTTTTTTCTAGATGAGGGTTTAGGGTTTTTTAGGGATAAGGGTTTTAGGATTTTTCATGCTCAGGTTTTAGGGTTTTTGGGTGCTGAGGGTATAGGGTTTTCTGGTTATCATAGATTATATATTTTAGGTATGTGGGTTTAATATTTTTTGGGGCAGTGGTCCTAGGGTTTTTTGGGGAAGAGGGTTTAGGATTTTTTTTGGATGAGTGTTTATGGTTTTTTAGCACTGAGGGTTTCCATTTTTAGGAATGAGGGTTTTATAATTTTTTTGGGTTATGGTTTATGGTTTTTTAGTATATGGGTTTTGGTTTTTTTATGGATGAGGGTTCAGGTTTTTTGGTGGCTATGGGTTTAGGGTTTTTTCAAGGTTAAGTCTTTAATTTTTTTTGGTGAAGATAGTTTAACATTTTTTGGGGTTGAGGGTCAGCATTTTTTGGGGATGAAGATTTTGGGTTTTTTAGGGACAATGGATTAGGGGTTCTTTGTGTTGAGGGTTTTGGGTTTTGGCGGGTTTAGGGTTTAGGGATTTTTGGAAATATGGTTTATTGTTTTTTGGGGAAGATATTTTAGATTTTTTAGGGTTTATAATTTTTGGGGGATGAGGGTTTATGGTTCTTTTTGGCTGAAGGTTTAGTTTTTTTTAGGCTCATGATTTTTGGGTTTTTTGGGTTGAGGGTTTGGGGTTTTTGGGCCGAGGGTTTATAGTTTATTGAGGATGAGGGTTTAGGTTTTTTTGAGATATGGTTTAAGGGTTCATTCGAGAAGATGTTTTAGGGTTTTCTGGGAAGAGTGTTTAGATTTTATAGAGGGTGAGGGTTTATGGTTTTGGATGGATTAGTGTTTAGGGATTTTTGGTGTTTATGGTTTAGTGTTTTTTAGGAATGAGGGTTTAGGGTTTTTTGGGACTGAGGGTATATTATTTTTTTGGTCTGAGGGTTTAAAATTTATTTTCAAGGGTTTTAGTTTTTTGGGTAGAGGATTTAAGTTATTTTGGGGTAAGGGTTTAGAATTTTTTGGGAATATTGGTTTAGTGTTTTTATTGAGCATTTAGGATTTAGTGTTTGGGGGAGAGTTTTTTGGATTTTTTTGTATGAGGTTTTAGGGTTCTTTTAGATGGATTGTTTGGGGTTGTTTGGGGCTGAGGGTTTAGGTTTTTTATGTATGATGTTTAAGAGGCCTTTAGTTTTGAGGATTCCGGTTTTTTGGGGGATAAGGGTTCAATGTTTTTTAGGAGGAGGGTTCAATGTTTTTTTTAATGAGGGTTTAGTGTTTTTTGGGGCGGAGTGTTTATGTATTTTTCAGGTTGATGGATCTGGATTTTATGGTGCTGACGGTTCAGGTTTTTTGGGGTATAAGAGTTTATGGTTTTTTAGGGTTGAGGGATGACTATTTTTTGGGGCTATGGGTTCATGTTTTTTTGTTACTGGGGGTTTTGATGGGTTTTTTGGACATAGGGTTTATAGTTTAATGGGATAAGGGTTAAGGGTTTTTTGGTGATGAGGAAAGAGGGTTTTTTGGACCTAAGGGTTGAGGGTTTTGTGGTAATGTTGGTTGATGGTTTTTTTTGGATGAGGGGTGAGGGATTTTTGGGGTCGAGGGTTGAGGATTTTTTTTCTAGTTTTATGGGGTTTTTTTGGATGAGGTTAGAGGGTGTTTTGGGGCCGAGTGAAGATGGTTTTGGGGGTAAGGGTTTATGGTTTTTTGGTGATGTGGGTTTAGTTTTTTTTTATGACATTTTAGTTGTTACTTGGGATGAGGTTTTACGGATTTTTGGAGTTGTCTGGTTAGGAGTTTTGGGGCCAAGGGTTTAGGGGTTTGGAGGTTAGGTTTTAGTTTTTTTTTTGTTTAGGGTTTATGGGTTTTTATGGATATAGTTTTTAAGGTTTTTGGGGGCTGAGGGATGAGGTTTGAGGTTTTGAGGGTTTTTTGTTTTTTGGGGTTTAGGGTTGAGGGTTTATTAGGGATGAAGGTTAAGGGTTTTTGGGGGATGAGGGTTCAAGGTTTTTTGGGGATGAGAGTTCAGGGTTTCTTTGGATGATGATTTAGGGTATATTGGGCTAATGGTTTAGGGTTTTCTTAGCCTAATTATTTATTTTTTCTTGGTTGTGACGGTTGAAATTTGTTTTGGGGCTAAGGGTTTGAGGTTTTTTGTGTCTTTGGGTTTATGATTTTTTGTTATTAGGCGTTAGGGGTTTTTTGGGTTGAGGTTTTAATGTTTTTTGTGTCTAAGGGTTTAGAGTTTTTTAGGGTTGAGGGTTTTGGGTTTTGATGGGTTTAGGGTTTTTGGGATGATGGATTTAGTGTTTTTAGTGTAGAGGGAAAATGATTTTTTCGATAAGGGGTTAGGTTTTTTGCAGTGGAGTGTTTTAGGTTTTTTTGGTTCAGGGATTAGTGTTTCGGGAGGATGAGGGTTTAGGATTTCTTAGGATTTATGGTTTAGGGTTTTTTAGCCAGGGTGTTTTGGGTTTTTTGGGGATGAGGGTTTACGATTTTTTTGGGTTTGATGGTTTAGGGATTTTTATGGCCGAGGGTTTAGGGTTTTTTGGTGGATAAGCGCTAAGGGTTTTTTTTGGGGGGGGGGGGGTTTAGGGTTTTTTTGAGATGAGGGTTTTGGAAATTTTTTAAGCCATGGGTTTTGGGTTTTGGGGGGTTGTGGTTTTAGTTCATTTGGGGATGAGAGCTAAAGGTTTATTGGGGAAGTGGGTTTAGGGTTTTATGGGGCTAAGGTTTTAGTATTTTTTGGGGGCTGAGGATTTGGGATTTTTTGGGGAAATGGTTTTTTTATGGGATGAGGTTTAAGGGGTTTTGTGGATGAGGGTTTAAGGTTTTTTGGTGTTAAGGGTTCATGGTTATTTAGGGAAAAGGTTGTAGGGTTTTTTGGGATGAGGTGATGAGAGTTTTGGTATTATATGGTATGAGGGTTTAGTGATTTTTGGGGATGAGGGGTCATGAGTTCTGGGGCCGAGTGTTTTGGGGTTTTGGGGATTAGTGTTTCTATATTTTTAGCACTGAGTATTTACTGGTTTTTTGGGATGAGGGATTCTGATTTTTTGGGGATTTGGGTTCAAGGTTTTTGGAGACAAGTTTGTATGGTATTTTTGTGGCTGGGGTTTAATGGGGGTTTGAGGATAAGGGTTTAGGGTTTATTAATGGTAGGGGTTCATGGTTTTTTTGGGACTATGAGTTTCGTGTTATTTGGGAAATAGTATTTAGTGTTTTTTGGGGCTAAGGGTTGAGGGATTTTTGGGGGCGAGGGTTCTTGGTTTTTACGGGGAAAAAGGTTCAGGTTTTATTGGGGGCTGAGGATTCACAGTTTTTTAGGGTTGATGGTTTTTTGGGGGTGTGGGTTTAGGGTTTTTTTTCATGTCGGTGGTTTGTGATTTTTTTCATGAGGTTTTATGGATTTTTAAGATAAGGTTTTATGTTTCATCGGGGTTGAGGAAAGATTTTTTTTGGGGGGATAAGGGTTCAATGATATTTGGGGTAGTGGGTTGGAGTTTTTTGGGGATAAGAGGTGAGGGTTTTTGCATATGATATTTGAGGGTTTTTTACACGTTTTATTTGTTTTTTGTGATAAGGGTAGAGGGTTTTTTAGGGTTTAGGGTTGATGGTTTTTTGGGGATGAGGGTTTAAGGCTTTTAATTGATGATGGTTTAGTGTTATTGGGGGTTATATTTTAGGAGTTATTTGTGATCTGAGTTTAGATATTTTGGGGATGATGGGTTAAGATTTGTGGCACTGAGGGTTTAGGGGTTTTTTGTCTTAAGGTTTAGTGTTTTTTTGGAGTTGATGGTTTAGGGTTTTTTCAGAGAATGATTTAAGATATTTTGGGGATGAGGGTTAAGGGTTTTATGGGGCAGTGGGTTTAGGATTTTTGGGGTGTAGGATTTTTTGGGGATGGGGGTTCATGGATTTTTGGGGATGAAGTTTTACGGTTTTTTGGGATTAAGGGTTCAGGGTTTTTTGGGGCCGAGGGTTTCGGATTTTTGTGTCTGAGAGTTCAACATTTTTTAGGAGTGATTTTTTATTTTTTTGGTACTGAGGGTGCAATACTTTCTTGGGGATGAGGGTTTATGGTTTTTTGTGTTTTAGTGTTTAGGTTTTTTTAGGTTTTAGGTTTTAGGGTTTTTTGGAACAAAGGTTTTAGGGTCTTTTGGGGCTGAGGGATCATAGGTTTTTCGGGATTATGGTTTAATTTTATTTGGGGCTGAGGGTTTTTTGTTTTTTAGGGTAGAGGGTTTAGGGCTTTTTGGGGTTGGGGGTTTATGATTTTATGGGGATGTGGGTTTAGGGTTTTTTATGTCCCGTAGTTTTCGATTTTGGGGGGCTGAGGGTTTAGAGTTTAAAGGAGATTAGAGTTTAACATTTTTTCGGGATGAATGTATAGGGTTTTTTGTGGTTTAGTGTTTATTTTGTTTAAAGACTACGGGTTTTTGGTTTTTTGGGGCTTAGAGTTCAGGTGGTTTTGGGGATGGGGGTTTAATGTTTTTTGGTATGAGGGTTTATGATTTTTTTGGGATGAGGTTTTAGGGTTTTGGGGATGAGGGTTTAGGATTTTTTATGCTTGAGGGTTTATTGTTTTTTAGGATTGAGGGTTTATGTTTTCTTAGGCTTGATGTTTTAGGGTCTTTTGGGGTGAGGGTATAGGCTCTTTGGGTCTAAGGTTTTAGGTTTTTTTGGGATAGTGGGTTTATTGTTTTGTGGGACTTTGGGTTTAGGAGTTTATATATATGATGTTTATGGTGGTTTTTGGATGAGGGTTTTCAATTTTTTGGGGATAGGGGTTCAAAAATTTTAGGGTTGTGGGTTTAATGTTTTTTGGTTCTTTAGGTTTATAGATTTATAGGGATGAGGGTTGAGGGATTTTTGGCACTGAGGATTCAGATTTTTATGGTGATGAAGGTTCATGATTATTATGGGATTAGGTTTTAGTGTTTTTAGGTTCGAAGGTTGAGGGTTAATGGTATTTAGAGGCTCTGGGTTTAGTTTTCTCTAGATAGGATTAATAGTTTCTTGGGATGAGAGTTTATATTTTTTGGGACTAAGGATTAAGTTTCTTTAGGTCTGATGGAAGAGGGTTTTTTGGGGATAAGGGTTGAGGGATTTTTAGGGATGTGGGTCGATGGTTTTTTGGTGCTAAGGGGTGAGTGTTTTTAGGGGAAGAGTTTTTTTATAGTTTTAGGGGTTTTCTTGGATCAGGGTAGATGGTTTGTTAGGGATGAGGGTTGAATGGTGTTGGGGGATGAGGGTTCAATGTTCAAGGGTTTTTTAGGGACGTGGGTTTCTTTTTTTGGTGGGATGAGTGTTTAGGTGTTAATAGGGATAAGATTTTAGAATTTTTTCGGGATGATGGGTGATGAGTTTTAAGGATGAGGGTTTAGGGGTTTCAAAGAATAGGGTTTAGATTTTTTTGGGGATGAGTGTTCATGAATTTTTTTGTTTGAGGGTTTAGTGTTTTTTGGGTTTGAGGGTTGAGGTTTTTTGGGGGCTATGGGTTTAAGGTTTTTTGGGGTTGAGGGTTTTTTGGGGATGAATGTTTACAGTTTTTTGGGGATGGGGGTTCAGTTTTTTTGGGGTTGACGGTTCATGATCATTTGGGGATGAAGTTTTAGGATTCTTGGGGCTGAGGGTTCATGGTTTTTTAGGTTTGACTATTGAGGGTTTTTTTGGCGATGTGGGATGAGTGTTTTTTAGGGCTGTGGGTTTATGGTTTTGTTGGCCTTAGGGTTTAGGTATTTTGGAAATACGGGATTAAGGATTTTTTGGGATGAGGTTTTATGGATTTATTAGAATGAGGGTTTAGGGTTTTTTGGGAGTAAGGATTTAGGTGTTTTTATGGGATAGGGTTTAGGTTTTTTAGGTGATTTTTTTGGGTTTTGGGTTTAGTTTTTTTGGGCTATGAGTTTATTGTTTTTTGGTACCGAGGTAATATGGGTTTTTCTATAGAGGGATTAGTGTTTTTTGGGGATGAGGGTTTGGGTTTTGGGGGGATTAGTTATTAGTTTTTTCATCAAGCTAAGGTTATAGGTTTTTTAGGATTGAGGGTTCATGGTTTTTGGGCTTGGGTGTTTTGGGTTTTTTGGAGATGAATGTTTATGATTTATTGGGTTTGAGGGTTTAGGATTTTTTCAAACTTCGTTTTTAGGGTTTTATGGGATTGAGGGTTTAGGGTTTTTAGTGGGCTCTGTATTAATGTTTTTTTTCTGAGGTTTATGGTTTTGGGGGGGGTGATGTTTTTGGGTTTTTTAGGCTGTTGTGTTTGGTTTTTTGGGGCTTCAAGTTTAGGGTGTTTAGGGATGATGGTTTAGGTTTTTGGGGGGAAGAGGGTTTAGTTATTTTGGGGAAAAGGGTTTTGGGTTCTGTAGGTTAAGGATTTTGGGTTTTTATGGCTAAAGGATTATTTCTTATTTTGGGGATGTTGTTTAATGGATTTTTTTATGGATGGGGGTTTGGGTATTTTTGGGGTGAAGGGTATAGGGTTTTCCAGGTTGAGGGTTCATGGTTTTTTGGGGATGAGAGTCGCAGGGTTTTGGGGATGGGGTATATGGTTTTATGGGGATGATGGTTCATGGTTTTTTGGGACTGTGGGTTTAGGATTTTTTGGGTTGAGGTTCAAGGGGATTTGGGGCTGAGGTTTGAGGGTTTTTTTGGTGATGAGGGTTTTTTGGTGATGAGAGTTTATGGTTTTGGGGGGATGAGGGTTTATTGTTTTTGGGGTATGATGGTTTAGCTGTTATTTTGGATGAGTTTTGAGTGATTTTGATGGATGAGGGGTTAGGAGTTTCTGGGCCGAGTGTTTTGGCTGCTTTGGGACTTAGGGTTTAGATTTTTTGGGATGAGGGTTTTTTGGTTTTTTGGGATAAGGGTTGTGTGGTTTTTAGGGTTGTGGGTTTAGGGTTTTTTGGGGATTAGGGTTTAGGTTTTTTTTTTGGAATTTGTTTAAAGGGTTTTTTTGGGTGGAGGGTTAATTGTTTTTTGGGGATAAGGGTTCATGGTTTTCTGGGACAGATGGTTCGATGTTTTTTGGGGGTGAGGGTTTAGTGTTTTGGGGGGATGAGGGTTTAATAATTTTAGGGGGTGAGGGTTTAGGTTTTTATGGGGCTTTGAGTTTTTGGTGTTATGGGGCAGAGGGTTTATTTTTTTTGGGATTGAGGTTTCATTGTTTTTTAGGATTGATGGTTGAGAGCTGAGGTTTTTTTTTTATTTGGGTTCAAGGATTTTTGGGGATGGGGTTTAGGATTTTTTAGGGCCGAGGGTTTATTGTTACATAGGGATGGGGGTTTAGAGAAGATGTATTTTTGGGATATGTTTTGAGGATTTTTTGGATAAGTGGATTGAGGATTTTTTTTATGAAATGTGAGGTTTTTTTGCAGCTGAGTTTTGAGAGTTTTTTGTTTTATTTTGGGGGTTTATCGGGCTGAGGGTAGATGGTTTTATGGGGATTGTGGTTGAGGGTTTTTTGGGGATGAGGGAATAGGGTTTTTTGGGATCAGGATTTAGTGTTTTTTGGGGAAGAGGGTTTATGTTTTCTTTGGGATGAGGGTTTTGGGTTTTGGGGGGTTGAGAGGTTAGGTGTTTTGGGATGAGGGTTAATGGGGTTTGGGGATTGGTGTTCAGAGGATGTTGGGGATGATGGTTTAGGGGTTTTTTGTTCATAGGTATTAGTTTTTTTGGGCTGAGTGTTGATTGTTTTTTTGGGGTTGAGGGATTTAGATTTTTTGGCTTTGAGGGTTGATGGTTTTTGGGATGAGAGTTCAGGTATTTTGGAGCTTAGGGTTTAGGGTTTTTTGGGGCTGAGGGTTTTCAGTTTTCGGGGATAAGGGATTAGGGTTTTTTAGGACTTATTGTTGAGGTTTTTCGATGCGGAGGGTTGAGAACATTTTTGGGGTTTGGGTTTACGGTTTTTTGGGGATTAGGGTTTAGGGTTTTTTAGGATGAGGGTTTAGGGTTTTTTGGGGATGAGGTTTTATGGTTTTTAGGGCTGATGGATTAAGGGTTTTTGGGGATGAGGGTTTATATTTTTTAGGGGGGGGGGCTGAGGGATTAGGGTTTTTTAGAGAAAGTGGTTAGGTTTTTTTGGGCTTTGGGTTTAGTTTTTTTTTGTGTGAATGGTTATGTTTTTATTAGTGTTTAGGGATTTATTTTTCTAAGGGGATTGGGATCATTGTTTTTTAGGGCTTAGGGTTTAGGTTTTTTTGGGGTCAAGGTATTAGTGTTTCTTGGGTGTTGTGGGTTTAGGGTTTTTTAGTAATTATTTTTTAGGTATCTTTGGCCTGAGTATTTAGGTGGTTTTTGTGTTGAGGGTCTTGTATTTTTTAGGCTTGAGGATTTATGGTTTTTTGGGACTATGTGTTTATGTTTTTTTGGGGCTGAGGGTTAATGGTTTTTAGGGGATGACTCTTAAGGATTGTTTTGGTGTTGGGGGTTTTGGGTTTTTGGGGGATGATGGTTTTTGGTTTTATTAGGTTGTGTTGTCTAGGTTTTTGTGGGATGAGGGGTTAGGGTGTTTTTGGATGAGGTTTTTGGGTTTTTAGGGGAATAGGGTTTAGGATTATGTGGGGCTAAGGGTTTAGTGTTTTTTGTGGATGGGGGTTTTGGGTTATTTAGGGCTATGGTTTTTTTTGTTTTTTGGGGGTGAGGATTAAGGTGTTTTTGAAGATGAGGGTTTATATTTTTTTGGCAATAAATGTTTAGGGTTTTTTTGGGTTGAGAATTGTGGGTTTTTTGGGGCATATTGTTGTGGGATTTTTAGGGATGAGGTTTTAGGGTTTTTTTGGGATAGGTTGAGGTTTCAAGGTTTTTTGGGGTTGAGTGTTGAGTGTTTTTTTGGGTTGAGGGTTGAGGATGTTTTTGGGAGGAGGGTTTTGGGTTTTGAGGGATGAGAGTTTAGTTTTTCTTAGGGATGAGGGTTTGGAGTTATTTGGGATGAGGGTTTAGGGATTTTTGAGGATGAGGTGTTAGATATTTGGGGGTTTAGGGTTTTTGGGATTTTGGTATTAGGGTTTAGAGTTTTTTGGTGCTAAGGGTATAGTGTTTTTCTGGCTGAGGGTTGAGGGTTTTTTGGGTTTGTGGGTTCAGGGTTTTTAGGGTTTTGTGTTTTGGTTTTTTAGGGTTGAGTTTTAAGAGGGGTTTGGGGGAGGAGGGTTTATGATTTTTTTGGATAAGGGATATAGGTTTTCTGGGGCTGAGGGTTTAGTGTTTTTTGGGGATAAGGGATTAGAGTTTATTAGAGCTGAGGTTTGAGGGGATTTTGGGGCTGAAGGTTTAGGGTTTTATCTAGATATGAGTTTAGGTTTTTTGGGTATGATTTTTTCAAGGTTATTTATTGTTAAGGGTTGTGGGATTTGGGTTTCTATGGGTTCTTGGTTTTTTGCGGCTTCAGTTTTAGTAATTTTTTTAGGAAGATGGTGTATGTTTTTTAGTCTGAGGATTTAGGGTTCATCGAAGATGAGGGAATACGGTTTTTTTTTGTGGCTAAGGGTTGCGGGTTTTTTGGGGAAGTGGGCTGAGTGTTTTTTTGGGATAATTGGTCCAGATTTTTTGGGATGAGGGTTGACTATTTTTTTTCATAGTTTTTTGGGGTTTTGGGATGAGGCTAGAGTATATTTTTGGGGATAAGGTTATTTTGGAGATGAGGGTTCGGGGTTTATTAGGGATGACAGTTTAGTGTTTTATTAGGATGAGGATTTAGGAGTTATTTGGGATGATGTTTTATTGATTTTTGGTATGAGGGGTTTATAATTTAGGGGATGAAGGGTTAACATATTAGGGGATTATGGTTTAGGGTTTTTGGGGATACAGATTTAGGGGTTTATTGGGATGAGTTTTTAGATTTTTTTTTGGGATGAGGTTTTAGGGTTTTCTAGGGAAAAGGGTTTAGGGTTTTTTAGTCTGAGGGTTGAGAGATTTTTGGGGATAAGAGTATAGGGTTTTTTGGAGATGAGGGTTCAGGGTTTTTAAGGTCTTAGGGTTCAGGTTTCATTGGGGGTGAGGGTATATATTTTTGGGGGGCAAGGGTTCAAGGTTTTTTTTGGACATATTGTTGAGGGTTTTTTGGTGTTGTGGGATGAGTATTTTTCTGGGGATGAGGATTATGGTTTTTTGGGGATCAGAGTTTAGGTTTTGTTGGGGATGAGGTTTAAGTGTTTTTTTAATGTTGTATTTTTTTGAGAGTTTAGGTTGTAGAGTTTTTTTATTATGAGTTTTTTTGGGTTTTTTGGGATGAGGGTTTAGGGTTTTTAGGGATGAGGTTTTAGGGTTTTTTGGGGTTGAGGTTTTAGTTTATTTTTGTATAAGGGTTTATTTTTTCTAAGGCTGAGGGAATATTATTTTTTTGGTTTGAGGGATTAGTTTTTTTAGGGATGATTGTTAAGGGTTATATATCCAAGAGATTAGTGGTTTTTTGGGGCCGAGGGTTTATGGTATTTTAGAATTGGGTGTTTAGGTTTTTTTGGATTAGGGTTTAGGGTTCATTATGGATGAGGGTTCATATTTTTTTGATTTCGAGGGCTTAAGGTTTTTTGGGGATGTGGGTTTAGGGTTATTTAGGGGCTGAGCATTAAGGGGTTTTTGGGTATGTGGTTATAGGTATTTTTAGGGGTGAGGGTTTTGGGTTTTACTGGTTTGTGGATTTTGTGTTTTGGGGAGTTGTGGGTTTAGGGCGTTTGGGGATGATTGTTTAGGATTTTTTGGGGAATATGGATTAGGTATTCTAAGGGATAGTGGTTTATTAATGTTAGGTGATGAGGTTTTTGGATTTCTTGGGGCTATGTGTTTTTTGGTTTTTGGAGATATGGTTTAAGGGGTTTTTTTGATAAGGGTTTAGGGTTTTTCGGGCTAAGGGATCAGGGTTTTTGGTGACCGAGGGGTTAGGAATTTTTGGGGTTGAGGGGTGATGGTTTTTTGTTTATGAGGGCTTAGGGTTTTTTGGGGGTTTAGGCTTCAAGTTTTCTTTGGTGTCGAGGGTTCATATTTTTTGTGGTTGAGGGTTGAGGGTTTTTTTGAACTGTGGGTTCATGGTTTTTTAGGGTTGAGGGTTTAGGTTTTTTTCTATGGGTTTATGGTTTTTTAGTGTTGAGGGTCTAGGGTTCTTTGTGGATGAGGGTAGAGGGATTTTTGGGGCTGAGGGTTGATAGTTTTTGGGTAATAGGGATGAGGTTTATTAGTGCTGAGGGTTGAGGGTATTTTTGAGGTTGAGGTTTGAAAGTTTTTTTATTCTAGATTTGAGGGTATTTTGGGGTGAGGGTAGAGGGTATTTTGGGGTTGAGGGTAGAGGGTTTTTTTGGGATGAGGGTTTAGGGTTTTTCAGGGATTTTGTTTTATTAGTTTTTAGGGATGAGGGTTTAGGTTTTATTTGGGATTAGAGTTTAGTATTTATTTAGGGATGAGGGTTTACAAATTTTTTGGGGACTATGGTTTATGGGTATTTGGAAATAGGGTTAATTTTTTTTGGGATGATGGTTTTGGGGTATTTTGGGCCCAGGGTCTTTAGTTTTTTGGGGATGAGGGTTTAGATTTTTTTTGGGGTTTAGGGTTTAGGGGGGGGGGTCTGGATTTTGGTTTATTGATTTTTGGGATGGGGTTTAGAAGTTTTGAGACAAAGGGTTTTGGGGTTTTGGGGTTAAGGTTTAGAGTTTTTTGGGGATGAGGGTTTAACAGTTTTCTCAGATGAGGGTTTAGGATATCTTGGGGATGAGGGTTGAGGGTTTTTTTGGGGTTTAGGGTTTAGTATTTTTTGGGGTTGAGGGTTGAGAATTTTTGGGGATGAGGGTTTAGGGTTTTTTGGGGATGTGCATTTAGGGTTTTTGGGGGTTGTGAATTCAATGTTTTTTGGGGATGAGGGTTTAGGGTTTTTGAGACTCAGGGTTCAGGGATTTTTAGGCATGATGCTGGAGGGTTTTTTAGGCTTGAAGGTTGAGTATTTTATGGGTCTTAGGGTTCATAGTTTTTTTGGTCTATGAATTTAGGGTTTTTCTTATAATGGTTTAAGGTTTTTTGGTGATGAGATTTTATGTTTTTTTGGGGATGATGGTTTATGGCTTTTGTTCTGAGGGGTTAGGGTTTATTTGGGATTAAGGTTTATGTATTATTTGGTATGAGGGTTTAGTTTTTTTAGGGATAAGGGTTTTGTTTGGTGGGGTTGAGTGTTTAGATTTTTTTAAGGCTAAATGAGTAGAGATTTTTGGTGGTGAGGGATTAGGGTTTTTTAGGCTGATGGTTTAGGGATTTTTAAGAATGAGGGAATAGTGTTTTCTTGGGACTGGGGGTTCCGGGTTCTTTAGGGATGAGGGTTTAGGGTTTTGGGGAATTTAGTTTTAGGTTTTTTTGGGGCTGTGGTTTTAGGGTTTTGGGGGGATGAGGTTTTGGGTTTTTGGGGGCTAAGGGTTTACAATTATTTATGGAATTAGAGTTTACTGTTTTTTTGGATGATGGTTTAGTGTTTTTTGGGACAGAGGGTTTAGGGTTTTTTGGGAATGAGGCTATATGGGATGTTATGTATGAGGGTTTAGGGTTTATGCGCATGATCGTTTATTTTTTTATGAGGGTTTAAGGTCTTATAGGGATGAGGCATTAGGTTTTTATAGGGATGAGGCTTTATGTTTATATTGGCCTTCGGGTTTAGGTTTTTATGGGGATGAGGTATCAATTTTTTTTGGGATGAGTGTTAATGGATTTTTACGATTGGGGGTTAAGATTTTCATGGGTTGGGGGTTTATTTTTTTTGGGACTTTTGGTATACAGTTTTTTGGGGCTGATATTTTAAGGTTTTCTAGGGCTGATGGTTTAGGGTTTTTGGGGATGAGGATATATGGTTTTTTAGGCAGTGGATTTTGGGTCTTATATGGATGAGGGTTTAGAGTTTTCTAGGGTTGATTTTCATAGGTTTTCTAGGGCTCATGATTTAATGCTTTACAGGATTAGGGTGTAGGGATTTCTAGGGATCATGATTTAGGTTTTTCTAGGGTAGGGTGATCAAGGTTTTATAGGGTAAAATGTTCAGGGTTGTATTGGGTTGAGGGTTTAGAGTTCACATGACTAAGGGATGAGGGTTTTCTATTGCTGAGGGTTTAGGGTTTTCTAGGGATGAGGGTTTATGGTTTTCTTGGTCTAGGTGTGTAGGTTTTTCTGTGGATTTTAGTTTAGATTTTTCTAGGGTTGAGTGTTTAGGATATACTGGGAATCATGGTTTAGGGGTTTTTTTTAGGGTTCATGGATTAGGGTTTTCTAGGTCATAGTTTTTAAGATTTTTCATGGATGAGGGTTTAGGGTTTTCTAATGATGAGGGTTTGGGGCTTTCTTGGTCTAAGATTTTAGGTTTTTCTGGGATTGGGGGTTTAGGTTTTTCTGGGGATAAGGGTTTAGGGTTTTTTGTAGAAGAGAATTTATGGGTTTTAGGGGATGATAGTTTAATGCTTTCTGGGGATTGAGGTTTACAATTTTCTAGGTATTGGGGTTTAGGGTTTTTTGGGAATGATTGTTTAGGGGTTTTTAGGGATAAGGCTTTAGGGTTGTGATGGGAATAGGGTTTAGATTTTTTTGGGGCTAAGGGATTAGGGTTTTCTAGGGATTAGGGTTTACATTTTTTGAGTTCTCAGTTTTTAAAATTTTATGGGGCTTATATTTTAGGGTTTTCATGGGCTCATGATTTAGGGTTTTCTAGGTCCTAATGTTTATGGTTTTTTGGGGATGAGGTTTTATAGTTTTCTAGGCTCACTGTTTAGAGTTTCTTGGGATGGGGGTTTAAGGGTTTTGAGGGATGAGGGTTTATGTTTTTCTGAGGCTGATGGTTTAGTGTTTTCTAAGTAAGAGGGTTTAGGTTCTTCTCAGGATGAGGGTTTAATGTCTCCTAGGGTTTTGGGTTAAGGGTCTATTAAGTATAAGGGTTTAGGGTTTTCTGGGGTTAAGGGTTTATAGATTTCGTGGAATGAGGTTTAAGGGTATTCTGAGGATGAGTTTTAGGTTCTTCTAGGGCTGAGGGTTTGGGGTCTTCAGGGACTCAGGGTTTGGGGTCTTCTAGTGTTGTGGGTATAGGGTCTTTTTGGTGTTGAGGATTTAGGGATTTTCATTGTTAATGGTTTAGGGATTTTTGTGCATGCAGGTTTTGGGTTTTATAGGGCTAAGTGTTTATGGTTTTCTGGGGTGTATAGTTAAGGGTTTTCTGGGGTTGATTATTTATAGGTTTCTTGGGATGCGGGTTTATGGTTTTCTAGGGCTGAGAATTTATAGTTTTCTACTCATAAGGGTTTAGGTTTTTTTGGGTTTAGTGTTTATGATTTTTAGGGGAAGAGGGTTTCGTTATTTCTAGGGTTGAGACCTTGGTGTTTTATTGGGATAAGGGTTTAGGGATTTCTTGGGATGATAGTTTAGGTTTTCTGGGCTGTGGGTTTATGGATTTCTAGGGATAAGGTTTTATGATTTTATGTGGATGAGGTATTATGGATATCTTGATTTTGGGTTAAGGGTTTTCTGGGATTGTGGTTTTAGGATTTTCTGGGGCTGGGGGTTTTGGGTTATTTCTGGATGAGGGTTTAGGGTTTTTGGGGATGTTGGTTTAGCAATTTATAGGGCTGGGGGTTTAGGTTCTTTTATGGATAAGGGTTTAGGGTTTTCTAGGGATAAGGGATTAGGGTTTTTTGTGGTTGGGAGTTTAGGATTTTTTGGGGCTTGGGTTTAGGGTTTACTATGGATGAGGGTTAAGGTTTTGTGTCACTCTAGTTTTATAGCTTTTGGGGACTAAGGGATCAATGTTATCTAGGGTTGGGGGGTTTTGTCATTTATGGGGTTATGGTTTTTTGGTTTTTATGGGATTATGGTTCATGGATTTTGATGGATGAGGGTTTAGGTATTTCTAGTGTTGAGGGTGTGGGGTTTTCAAGGTATAAGGGTTTATTGTTCTCTAGGGATGAAGGTTTAGGGTTTTCTAGAGATGATATATTAGGGTTTTATAGGGATGAGGGTTTGGGGTTATTTTAGGATGATGGTTTAAGTTTTTTGAGGTATAAGGTTATAGTTATTTTTATGGCTAATGGTTTTGTGTGTTATAGGTGTTAGTGTTTTCTATGGTTGAGGGTTGATGGTTTTTTGGGGATGAGGGTTTAGGAAAGTTTCTGGATAAGCGATTAGGGGAATCTTGGGCTAAGGCTTTTATATTTTCTAGGCATGGGGGATTAGGGATATTTTGGTATGAGGGTTTTTTTGGATGATGGATTTCTATTTTTTGGGTCTTTGGTTTTGGGATTTTCTTGAAAACATGGATTAGGGTTTATCGGAATGAGGGTTTTGGGGTTTTGGGGAATGAGTGCTTAAATTTTTTTGGGTGTGAGGGCTTAGGATATTCTGGGACTAAGGGTTTTGTGGTTTTGTTTCTAAGGGTTTAATGTTTTTCAGGATAAAGGGTTTATGTTTTCTAGGGATGAGGGTTTAGTGTTTTCTAAGGATGAGGGATCTAATCTTCTTTGTGGACGAGGATTTATGGGTTTTGGGGGATGAGGGTTAAGGGTTTTTTAGGGGTGAGAGATTTTTGTTTTCTTAGTCTGAGGGTTTATGGTCTTCTTGTGCTGAAGGTTTAGGTGTTTCTTGGGTTTAGAGTTTAGGGTTTTCTGTAGCTAAGGGATCATGTTATTTTTGGGCATAGGGTTTATAGTTTTTTAGGGATGATGGTTTTGGGTTTTCTATGGCTGAGAGTTTTGGGTTTTTGGTGGATGATGTTTTATGGTATCTGGGTTTGAGGGTTTAGTATTTTTTGAGGCTAAGTGTTTATGGTTTTTTTAGTTGATGGTTTTTGGGTTTTTTAGGGATGGTGGTCTAGGGATTTAATGGATTTAGGGATTAGGGTTTTTTAGGTGTAGGTATTTAGGTTTTTTTTTGGATATGGGGGTTTAGGGTTTGTTGGGGCTAAGTGTTTTGTGTTTTTTGGGGGCTGAAGGATTTTTATTTGTTGGGGTTGAGTGGATAAGGTTTTTTTGGGATGAGGGTTTAAGGTTTTTCTGTGATGATATTTTTAGGTTTTTTTGGGATGGGGGTTTAAGGATTTTTTAGGCTTAGGGTTTTGGGATTTTTGGTGCTGATGGTATAGGTTTTTTTAGTAATTATGGTTTATGTATTTTTAGGGATATGATTTAGGGATGAGGGATTTTTGGGGATGAGTGTTTTGGTTTTTCTGGGACTATGGTTTTATGTTTTTTTGGGATGAGGGGTTTAATATTTATTTTGGTTAAGGGTTTAGTGTATTTTTGGGGATGTGGGTTTAGGGTTTCTTGGGCAGGGGGTTTAGATTTTTTTGGGCTAAGTGTTCAGGGATTTTTTGAGGGTGATGGTTTATTATTTTTTGTTGTTGAGGGTTTTGACTTTTTGGGGCTGAGGGTTTATGTTTTTTTGAGATGAGGTTTTATTAGGGATTAGGGTTTAGGTGTTTTAGGGGATGAGTTCTTAGTGTTTTTGTGGGACGAGGGTTTAGGGTTTATTGGGGATGAAGGTTTATGGTTTTTTGGGGATTAAGGATTAGGTTTTTTGGTGGATGGAGGTTTATGGTTTTTTGGGGTAGTAGCTTTCGATTTTTTTGGCTGAGGGTTTATGGTATTTTTTGTATAAGGGTTTAGGGTTCTTAGGGTAGATGATTTTTTTTTGTGGATGAGGGTTTATAGATTTTTGGTGATGAGTGTTTAGGGTTTTTTAGGGATGATGGTTTAGGATTTTTGGGGCCTGGGGGTTTAGTGTTTTTGGGGCTGAGTATTTAAGGTTTTGGGGGGAATATAGTTTAGGGTTTATAGGGGATGAGGTTCTTGGGTTATTTCTGGATGTGGTTTTAGGTTATTTGGGGTTAGTTGTTTATGGTTTTTTAGGTCCAATTGTTTATGGTTTATAGGGGATGAGGGTTTAGGGTTTTTTAGGGATGACAATTTATGGTTTTGGGGGTTTAGGGTTTAGGGTTTTCTATAATAGAGGGTTTATGTTTTTTTGGTTTTGAGGGTTTAAGGTTTTTTTGTTGATGAGGGATTAAAGTTCTTTAGGTAAATGTGGATAGGGTTATTTGGGGATTAGGGTTTTTAGTTTTTTGGGTTTGAGGGTTTTGGGTTTTTTATAATTCAGGGTTTTGTTTTTTTCGGGACTAAGGCTTTTTGGTTTTTTGAGGTTGAGGTTTTATGATATTTTAGGTATGAGGTTTTATGGTTATTTGGGACTAATGGTTTATTGTTTCTTGGGGATGATGGTTTAGGGTTTTTTGGGACAGTGTGGTTATGGTTTTTTGGGGTTGGTGGTTTTGGGTTTTTTTGGGATTAGGGTTTTCGGTTTTTTTTGGGATTATGGGTTTCTGTTTTTTGGGGCTATGTATTTAAGGAATTTCGGGATGAGGGTTTAGGGTTTATTAGTGTATAGTGTTTAGGATTTTTTGGGGCCATGTGTTTAGTGTTTTTTTTGTGTTTTGGGTTTTTGATTTTTTGGGGCTAAGGGTTTTTGGTTCATTGGGGATGAGGTTTAATTAGTTTTTGGGGATGTGGTTTTAGGGTTTTTTGGGGACAAGGGTTCAAGGTTTTTTGGACTATGTGTTTAGGGTTTTTTGGGGATGAGGGTTTATAGGTTTTTGTGGCTGAGGGTTTAGGGATTTTTGGGGCTAAGGGTTTAGTGTTTTTTTTGGATGAGGGTTTAGTTTTCTTTAGGGCTGAGTGTTCAGGGTTTGTGGGGATTGGGGGTTGAGGTTTGAGGGGGTTTTTTCGGGCCATGGGTTTAGAGTTTTTTGGGGTTGTGGGTATAGGGTTATTTTGGGATGATGGATTATATTTTCTGAGGCTGAGGGTTTAGGGTACTTTATGACTTATGAAAGAGGTATTTTTGGGGCTAATGGTTGGATTTTTTTAATGAATAGTGTTAAGGTGCTTTGGTGATGAGGGATTTCTGGAGACGATGGTTGAGGGGTTTTTGTGATAGTCTGAGGGATTTTTCGACTGAGGGTATAGGGTTTTTTGAGGGATGAGGGTGGAGGGTTTTTTAATGATGATTGATATAGGTTTTTTGAGGGTGAGGGTATACTATATTTTGGGGATGAGGGTTTAGGGTTTATTTGGGATGAGGGTTTAAGAATTTCCAGGGATGAGGGTTTATCAGTTTTGTGGTCGAGTGTTTAGGGGTATTGGGGCTTAGGGTTTAGTGTTTGTTGGGGTTGGGGTTTTAAGGGTGTTTTTGGATGAGGGTTTAGGGTTTTTTTGGGTTGAGGGTTCAGGGTTTTTTGGGGCTAAGGGTTTACATTTTTTGTGGTTGAGAGTTAATATATGTATATTTATTATATATTCATACATACAAAAAAATAACTTATATATGTATTGAAAACTATTTCAATATTTCATTGTTTTGGGTGTTAATTGGTTTGTTAGTGGGTTTAATTATTTTTATTTTTTTTACTGTTTTTGAGGATTCTAACTGTTTTATTGTGAATGTTGGTGCATGAAACAAAATAAAAATTATATGTTATTAAAATTTCAATGTGTGCATTACTCTTATTAAATAATTATTATAGGATCATGATTTAAAATTTATTAACCCTAAAACTGGAATCACGAGGATACCAACACCTTGAGCCTTCTATATCAAGTATCCACTAAAAAATAAATTCTAAACATCCTTAGTCATAATCTTGTGGTTTTTTATTCCCAAAATTTTATTGGGGATTAGCTATTGGGTTTTTTTGTGGATGAGATTTCAAGGTTGTTTGGGGCCGAGGGTTTATGTTTTTTTTGTGAGGGTTTAGTGTTTTTAGGGTTGAAGGTTCAGGGGGTTTTAGGCTAGTTTATAGAGGGGGTTTTTCTTACTGTTGAGTGTTTTTTGGGGGGGATGAGGGTTTAAGGTTTTATGGATTATGGTTTAGGGTTTTTCAGGGCTCATGATATATATATTTTTTGGATGAGTTTTTAGGTATACTTGGGATGAGTTTTTTAGGTGTTTTGGGGATGAGAGTTTAGGTTTTTTGGGGGATGAGGGTTTAGTGTTTTTTGGTGTTGAGAGAATACTGTTTTCAGGCAGAAGGATTAGTCATTTTTTTTGGGATGAGGTTTTAAGATTTTTTTTGGGATGAGGGATTAATATTTTTGGGGGATAAGGGTTTGGGTATATTTAGTTCTATGGGTTTAGGGTTTTTTGGGATGATGATTTCTGGTTTTTTGGTGCTGAGTGTACTGGGTTTTTTTTAGGATAAGGGTTTAAGGGTTTTTAGGGATGTTTGTTATGGTTTTTTTTGTGATTAGGGTTTACAAATTTGTAGGGATGGGTTTAGTTTTATTTGGGGATGTGTGATTTTTGTTTTTGGGACTGAGTGTTAGGGTATTTTTGGGATGTGGGTTTATGGATTTTTGGGGGTGATGGTATAGGATTTTTGGGGGATGAGGGTTTAGAGTTTTTTCGGGATTAGGGTTTAGATTATTTTAGGGATGAGCCTTTAAGGTATTATATGGATGTGGATTTAAGGTTTTACGTGCCTAGTAGTTTATGGGTTTATTGTTTTGAGAGATCTGGGATTGCCGGTTCTGTTGGTTGATGGTTTTCTAGGGATGAGGGATAGGGTTTTATTAGTATGACGATTTATCGTTTCCTTGGGTTGAGGTTTTATGGGTTTATGGCCATGATGTTTAGGGTATTCTAGGGATAATGTTTAGGGTTTTGGGGGCTGAGTGTTTAGTGTTTTTTGGGGTAGTGGATTTTGGGTTTTCTGGGCATGAGGGTTTAGAGTTTTCTTAGAATATGGTTATTGGGTTTTTTTGCTTAGTATTTATAGTTTTATGGGGCACAAATTTGATGGATTTTGATGGGTCAAGATTTATGTTTTTATAGGGGTGAGTGATTATGGATTTCTATAGATGAAGGTAATGGTTTTCTTGGGATGAGGGTTTTGGGTTTTTTGGGGATTAGGGTCAAGTTATTTTTGGGGATAGGGGTCTAGTGTTTTTTTGGGTTGAGGTTTTATGGTTACATGGGGATAATAGGGCTCAGGGGTTTTCTAGGGATCAAGGTTTAGGTATTCTTGGGCTCAGGGATTAGGATTTTTTTGGTATCTAGGTTTAGGATTTTCTATGGATACAGGTTTATGGTTTTCCAAGGATAAGAGTTTTGGGTTTTACAGGGATTTGGGTTCAATTTTTTTTGAGAATGAGGTTTAGGTAATTTTTAAAGCTAGGGTTTTATGGTTTTCTGGGGATGAGGGTATAGGGTTTTTTGGGGATGAGGTTTTAGGGGTTTCTAAGTATGATGGTTTTTTGTTTTCTGGGGATGGGGGTTTATGGTTTTATGGGCTCAGGGTTTAGGGTTTTCTGGGAATGAGGGTTTAGGTTTTTCTAGGGATGAGGTTTGGGGGTTTTCTGGGGGTGACATTTTAGGTTTTAGGGATGAGGGTTCAGGATTTAATGGGGATGAAGGTTTAGGGTTATATGGATATTCAGGATTAGGTTTTTTGAGGGATCAATGTTTCGGGTTTTCAAGGGATTAATCTTTAGGGTTTTTTTGGAACGAGAGTTTCGGGTGTTCTAAGGCTTTGGGTTTAGCGTTTTCTAGGGTGGATTGTTTAGAGATTTCGGGGGATGCTGGTTTAGGGTTATTTGGGGCTGATGGGTTAGGGTATTTTGGGACTGAGTGTTTTGGGTCTTCTGAGGCAGTGGGTTTTGAGACTTCTGGGGTTTAGAATTTTGAGTCATATAGTGCTAAGGGTTTAGGGTTTTCTTTGGCTAAGGGTTTGGTGTTTTATCTAAGGTTGGGGATTAAGGGTCTTCTGGGGATTATGTTTTTATGTCTTATGGGGATAAGGGTTTAGGGTGTTCTGGGGATAATGGTTTGGGTTCTTATGGAGCTGAGGGTTTAGGGTTTTTTTGGTCTGAGGGTTTAGGTTTCTTTTGTGTTATACGGATTTAGGGTTTTTTTCTTATGGTTAAGGGTTTTCTAGGGCTAGGGGTTTAGGTTTTTCTAGGGCTGAATGTTTAGGGTTTTTTGGGAAATAGGGTTAATGGATTTTTGGGGATTGGGGTTTGGATTTTTTTTTGGGATAAGGAATTAGGGTATTCTATCGGTGATTGATGATGATATTCTAGGGATAAGTGTTTGGGGTTTATTGGGGAAGAGGGTTAAATTTTTTGGGGGTGAGGGTTTTTTGATTTCTAGGGATGAGGTTTTCATGTTATTAGGGGAAGAGTGTTCAATGTTTTTTAGGACTCAGGGTTTATGTCTTTCTGGTGTTGAGGGTTTAGTATTTTCATAGGTTGGGAGCTTAGGGTTTTCTAGTGCAGAGGGTTCAGGGTTTTCTACAGATGAGGGATTATGGTTTTCTATGGTTAAGGGTATACGGTTATCGTGGAATGGGCATTTATTAATTTCTAGGGATGAGGATTTATTATTTTCAGGTTTTGAGGGTCTGGGGTTTTTTCGACTAAGGATTTAGAGTTTTTTGGGTCTAAGGTCTTAGGGTTTTCTGGGTTTGAGGTTTTTTACGTTCTTGGGTCTCTGGTTTTAGGTTTTTCTTGGGCATATGATACCGGGTTTACTGGGATAAGGATTTAGATTTTTCCAAGGATGAGTGTTTATGATTTTCGAGGTCTGAGGGATTTGAATTTTCTGGGGCTGAGGTATTTTGTCTTTTTTGGGATTATCATTTATGGTTTTATAGGATTTAGGTTTTAGGGTTTCAATGGATGAGGGTTTATTTTTTCATAGGATGAGGGTTTTAGAGTTTTGGGGATTGAAAGTTTTGGGTTTTTGGGGATTAGTGTTAGGGTTTTTTGAGGCTAAGGGGTTAGGGTTTTCTAGGGATAAGGGTTTTGGGGTTTCTGAGGATAAGGGTTTAGAGTTTTCTTGGAACGAGGGTCTATGGTTTTCTAGGTCTGAGGGTTTAGGATTTTATTGTGTTTAGGGTTTTACATTTTATGGGTATGGGAGTTTAGGGTATTCTATCTCTTAGTGTATATGGTCATCTTTGGATGTGGGTTTAGTGTTTTATAGGGAAAAGGGTTTAAGGTTTTTAATGGCTCGGGGTTTATGGTATATGGGTTTGATGATTAGGGTTTTTAGGACTTAGTGTTTTGGGTTTTTTGGACTGATGTTTTTTTTGGTTGAGGTTTTAGGGTTTTTTGGGGATGATGGGTTAGTGTTTTTTTGGATCAAACATTTATGGATTTCTTTGTATAAGGGTTTTTCGGGATTTAGGGATATGGGTTTTGGGTTTTCTGGGTTCTAAGGGTTTCTGGTTTTCAAGGGATGATCGTTTATGTTTTTTAAGGATGGGTGTTTAGGGTTTATTGGGGTTGAGGGTTTTGGTTTTCAGAGGATGAGGGTTTACAAAATTTTGTAGATGAGGATTTAGGTTTTTTTAGGGATGAGAGTATATGATTTTTCATTCATAGGGTTTAGGGTTTTTTGTTGATTATGGATTATGATTTTTTAGGGAAATGGGTTATTGGTTTTTTGATGAAGTGGGTTTAGGGTTTTTTGGGATGAGGGTTTAGGGTTTTTAGGGTCTAGGTTTCAAGGTTTTTTGGGATAGAGTGTTTATATTTTTTAATGGATGAGGGTTTTATTATTTTTTTGGGACGAGGTTTTATTATTTTTTGGGTATGGGTTTAGGGTTTTATGGGGAGGAGGGTTTAGGATTTTTTGGGGTAAGGGTTTGGGTTTTTTGAGGCTAAGGGTTTAGAGTTTTTTGGGGATGAGTCTTTAGAATTTTTTGAGGTCTGAGGGTTTTCGGGTTTTTAGGGATGGGGTTTTTGGTATTTTTTGTTCTTAGGGTTAATGGTTTTGGGGGGTTTGGGGTTTAGGGTTTTTAGGGATGATGGTTTGTGGTGTTTTATAGATAAAGGATTTCTGTTTTCGTAGGGTGGAGGGTGTATGGTTTTGGGGGGTTTGGGGTTTAGGGTTTATTTGGGGATGAGGGTTTATTGTTCATTTGTGATGAGGGTTCAGGGTTTCTTGGGGTTGAGGGTTTATTGTTTTCTTAGATGTGGTTTTATGGATTTTGGGGTCGAGGGTTTAGGGTTTTTGGTATGGGGGTTTAGGGTTTTTTTGGGGTTGATGGTTTCATTTTTTGGGGGATAAGGGTTTAGGGTTTTTATGTGCTAAGAGTTTAAGGTTTGTTGGGGTTCAGGGTTTAGGGTTTTTTTAAATGATGGTTTAGAGGTTTTGGGAATGGTGGTTTAGGATTTTTTCGGTATGATGGTTTAGGGTTTTTTTGGGATGAGGGGTTATGGTTTATAGAGGATGAGGGTTTACGGTGTTTTGGGGATAAGGTTTTTATGTTTTTGGGGATTAGGGTTTATGGTTTTTTAATTTTGAGGATTTAGGTTTTTCTAAACTGATGGTCTAGGGTGGTTTGGGTTTGAGGGTTTAATGTTTTTTGGGATGACGGTTTAGGGTTTTTTGGTGGTGGGTTTATTATTTTTGAGGGGTGAGTATTTATGGTTTTTTATCACCTGAGGGATTAGGGTTTTATAGGATTTAGGGTTTAGGTTTTTTTTCTTGAGGGTTTTGGGTTGTTTGGTTCTGGGGGATTTGGATTTTTTGGTTTGAGAGGGTATATGGTTTTTTGGGACTCAGGGATTAGGGTTTTGGGGGGCTGAGGATTCAGGATTTTTTAGGTTGATCTCTTAGGGTTTTGGGGTTGGGGGTTTATGGTTTGTTGGGTATGAGATTTTTTGGTTTTTTTTCATAAGGTTTTTGGATTTTTGAGAGATGAGGGTTTAGGGAATTTTGGGATAATGGTTTAGTGTTTTTTGGGGAATAGGCTTAAGGATTTTTTGGGCTAAGGGTTGAGTTTTAATTGGGGATCTGGGTTTTGGGTTTTTTTAGATGATTGTTTTTTTATTTTTTTGGGATGATGTTTATGGGTTTTTTAGGTAATAGGGTTTTGGGTATTTTTTGGATATGGGTTTAGGGTTTTGGGGGGATAAGGGGTTCATGTTTTTTTGTGTCTGTGGGTTCAGGGTTTTGTAGGGTTTATGGTTGACATTTTTTGGGCTGAGTGTTCATGGTTTTTTGAGGCTGTGAGCTTAGGATTTTTATGGGATAAGGCTTCAGGGATTTAATGGGGTTGAGGGTCGATTTTTTTTTGGGGATGTTGTATGAGGGTTTTTTTGGGGCCAAAGGTTTAGTGTTTTTTTGGTCTGATGTTATAGAGTTTTCTGGAATAAGGGTTTATGGTCATTTGGGGCTAGTGGATGAAGGTTTTTTGATTCAAAGTGTGGGGGGGTTTGGGGGGAAAGGGGTTGAGGTTTTATTGGGGATTAGGATTTAGTGATTCTTCATGGATGAGGGTTAATGATTTTTTATATCCATGTTTTTGGGTTTTTTGGGAAGAGGGTAGGGGGTTTTGTAGGATTTATGGTTGAGAGTTTTTTGGGATGAGGATTAAGGGTTTTTTATAGATAAGGGTTTAGTGTTGTTGGGGGATGATGGTTTATGTTCTATTTGGGAAAATGGTTTTGGGATTTTTTGGGGAGAGAGTTAGGAGTTTTGGGGCTAAGGGTTTAGATGTTTAGGTCTTAGGGTTTAGAGTTCATTGGGGATGAGGGTTTAGGGGTTTTTTGGGCCATGGGTTTAGGGTTTTTTTGGGGATGGGGGTTTAGATTTTTTTGAGGTTGAGGGTTTTTTGGGTTTTAGTGTTTAGGGTCTTTTGGGGAAGAGGGATCAAGGTTTTTTGAGGCTGGGGTTTGGGTTTTTGTTGAGGTTGAGGGTTTAGATTACTTGGGTTTGAGGTTTTATGTTTTCTTCATCCTAATGGTTGAGTGTTTTTTAGGGATAAGGTGTGGTTATTTTTCTGGGGATAAGGGTTTAAGGTTTTTTTTGGGGCTGGTGGTTTAGGGTTTTTTTAGGATGGGGATTTAGGATTTTTTAGGGATGTGGTTTTAGGATTTTTTTAGGTAGAGGATATAGTTTTTTGTAGGCTAAGGGTTTATGGTTCCTTGGGGTTGAGGGTTCAGGGTTTTGTGGGGATGTGGGTTTAGGGTTTTTGGGCTAGGGAATTAGGTTTTCTGAGGGATGATGGTCTAATGTTTTGTAAGGGATGATGGAATATGATTTGGGGGACTCGAGGAATAGGATTTTTTTAGGTTGAGGTTTTAAGGATTTTTGGTGGTGATGGATGTGTGTTTTTTGAGGGGTTGGGGTTTAGGGTTTTCATGGATGGGGTTTGGGGTTTTAGGGATGACGTTTTATGGTTTTTTGGGGATGGGGGTTTATGGTATTTTCTGTTTTAGTGTCTATTGTTTTTTGTTATGAGGTTTTTGGGGTTTTTGGGGATGAGGATTTTTAGTTTTTTGGGTATGAGGGTTAAGTGTTTTTTGGGGCTGAGGGTTTAGGGTTTTTTGGGGATAAGGATTTTGTGTATTTTTGGTTTGAGGGTTTATGGATTTATAGGGATACCGGTTTATTGTTTTTTAGGGTTTAGGGTTTAGGGTTTTTTTGGGGATGAGGGTTTATTGTCTTCTGGGGATGAGGCAATATGGTTTTTTGGTGTTGAGGATTTAATGTTTTACTGTCTTGAAGGGTTAGTGTATTATTAGTATAAGTGATCAGGGTTTTATAAGGCTGATGGTTGATGTTTTTTTTATATTTGAGGGTTATGGTAATCTGTGTCTGATAGTTTAGGGTTTTTTGGTGTGAAAGGATAGGGTTTTTTGGGACTATGGTTTAATTTTTTTGGGGGATGAGGTTTCAGGGTTTGGGGGTGAGGGTTTAGGGTTTTTTGGGTAATGAATTTTTGGTTTTCTTGTAATTTTTGTATAGATTTTTATAAGGATTAGGTTTGTAGGAATCCTTTGGATTTAGAAAAATGATATTTTAGGGTTTGGGGTTTAGGTATTTCTACGGATTAGGATATATGTTTTTCTAGAGAAGAGGGAATAGGGTTTTGGTGGGATAAAGTTTTGGGTTTTCATGGGTTGAGTTTTAAGGTTTTCTAGGGCTAAGGGTTGAGGGTTTTTAGGGTATAGGTTTTTGGATTTTATAGGGATGAGGGTTTATGGTTTTCTGGGGTAGTGGGTTTAGGTTTTTCTAGGGATTAGGACTTAGGTATTTCTAGCGATCGAGGTTTAGGGTATTCTGTAGTTCAATGATTAGGTGGTTTTCATGGATTGGTGTTTAGGGTTTTCAGCGGCTAATGATTTAGGATTTCTCTTGGATGAGGGTTAGTTTTTTGGGGCTGATGGTTTAGTGTTGTTTGGGGATGAGGGTTCATCCTATTTTAGGGTCGAGCATTTATTTTTTCTATGGATAAGGGTTTAGTGTTATTTAGGGATGGGGTTTAGGGGTTTCTAGTGTAGAGACCCGAAGCTTGACGTACATGAACATAACATTACTTTTGCGGAATACTTAGTACATAACAAAAACACACACACAAGGATCGTAATAGTTTAGTGTCTTTGGAAACTCGGAATAAAATCTTCTAATCGTGGTGAAAGATCTTCCACATCTCCCATAAAGATCTTCCTTTTTTTTACCTAAAACCTTTCTTTATATCCTGGGGAAAAGAAAACATAAAAGGGTGAGCTCAAATGCTCAGTAAGGGTAAACAAAAGAAATATCAATCACATCGTATTCATAAGAACATAACATTTTGGAAATCATAACCTGCAAAAGAGAGCATAATTTCATAACATGAGATAAATCATGGTAGTGAAATGTAATCACAATAATCATAACTTAAAACATGAAACTTTGTGGCATTCACACATAATCATAGAGAATCATTTCTTGTTAGTCAAGACTCATTGCCAAGACTATCTTAGTGGACAAAGTCCCTTTTCTGAATCGAGTAACCCTCGTTTCAGTCCTGTTTCACTGAACCGGTATAACCTACCATTTCAGCCATGTCTATCTCATGAGATATGAAATCTTTACCCAATGCATTGGAGAGATATATAGGTCCCACCCATCTTATAATGAATCCTTTCTTATGTGTGCCACATAATCATAAATCATACATCATCGCATAACACATGTAACAAAAATGGGATTCTTGAAACATCATGACATCATAAATAAATTCATATAAGATAAAGGAATTCATAAAAATAATTCCATCACAACATGATCAAATCAATGTAATAATAGGGGTAAAAACAGAACCCTTTTATTGTCTTAGATGGAAAATAATTTTGATAAAATACTTGAACTCCATTCTTAAGGAAAATATCCTTTCTACTCCAAAAACATTTTTCCTTTCATAACATGTCATACGACTTTAAAATAAAAGAAGTTGATTAAAAATAAACTTGAAAACTTGTAAAGGAAGCTTCTTGGAAATAATTTTTTAAAAAATCCATTCATGTCGTATAATTTAAAAAAAACATTCTTCTCATACTTTTGTCGGAAAAGTCAAAAAGTACCTCGTACGAAAAACGTCAAAAGATTCCATTCATATGTTTTACTAAAAACTCACCGAAGGTTAAAATTGGATTTAAACAATTGTAGGTGGATGGAAATAATATTACATATTGAGGAAACATGGATGTGGATGATAAAATTCACCCCAGTAAATTCCAAAGTATAAACAATCTCGGATAAAAATGAGATTGTGATATTTCCCTTACCTTAGGTCCGATTTGCTTCGTATGTGTCCGAACCTCCTGTATAATGATTTAAATAATGTCATTGACTTATTACAGAATCATATTCATTGTTATGATATCATATATGGTTCACTTATGACTTTATATTACCCGTTCTTTTGTAAATTCCATGTTAAAGAAGCGTTTTGGGTAAAATCGTTTCATTTATCGTAGGTGTTTTGACTTGTTGTTCATGACATTATTATTACTTATATCATGATTTACTTACTTACAGAATATAAAATATGATTCATATATCATATATATTCAGTATATATATATATATATATAAGATAGATAAATTAAATGAAAAACACCGTTCATGGAGACGGTAGTCCGTACGTACGCATGAACGCTGTTTTCCTTTCCTTATTGTCTTGAATGGAAGTAAGTAGATGACATACATATACATATATACATAAATCCAGTAGCTTAATAATGTCATATATTTCATTATTATTTCTTATATATACTTTTTAATCATTCTTAAATGGTTAACATGGAGAATGAATCTCATCGCGTCGTGGAGACGGTAGTCCGTACGTTCGCACGAGCGATGATATCATTCCCATGGTCGTGGAATTGTGTTAAAGTGTATTAATATTATTTCAGTACCAATATCACTTTATAATAATCATATATAGTTACTCATTACACCATTATACCCATCCTATTAAGGTGGTGGCGGAAAATAGATTACACCACGGCGTGGAGACGGTATTCCGTACGTACGCACGCGCGGTGATTTCATTTTTCCGTAGGATGGATAGAAGGTGAATTAGATTTGTTTCATATTTATAATAACATATCAGTATATAAGAAATAATTATGTTACTACTTTATCATGAAACAACTAAAGAAGAAGATGTTTGAAGAAGAAAGAAATTGAAAAGATCGGTAATGGATATTACCTCTTCTTTGAAACGCCTCTTTGAATCCTCCACTTAGGGAACTAAGATTGGTCTTTCAAGAAGACCAGGACCTCTAGGATTATTCCAGGGAAGTGGAGAAGGGATTTTGGCAGGGGTTGGCCGATCTTGAGTGCTCAAATTGGTGTGAGGAGGAGGGGTTGGAGGTGTCCTTTTATAAAGGAGGAGAGGGGCACCTTAGGAATATCTCAAAATATTATTTTATATTAAAGTAAAAATCGGTTTATAATGGTTCCAAAGGGTCCTATTTCGAAGCTAAAGTGGGGATGGGTCGAAATCCTATCATCCAATAGGATTTAGACAAGTTTAGGGTATTATTTTAACCTTATCAATTAGATTTAACTCTAAGTTAAATAATTTAACTTTTACCGTGTCTTTTTGTTTTCTTTCACTATATGGTTAATACACTTACTATAACATGCCAAACGAACCCCAAATTGTTTATTATTAATATATATATCCTTATATAAGTCATTTGGCCGAACCTTAGATTTTTAGGAATAAAATAACAATTAATAATATAATATTTTATTTAAAAACTATTTTGTGTCAATTTTGACACTATTTGATATATGATTTTTGTGAAAGTCATAACAGAATTATATGTTCGAACCAAGTTGATTAAATCAACACTAATATATCATAGTAACCTAGAAAATTAGTGGAATTCATAAAAAGTCTCAAATTTCATTCATTTGAGCATTTATAACATCAATTATGTTAATATTTCTTTAAAAAGGGTAATTACTGCATCATTGTTTTTTCATAAATAAATTAATTTATTTAAAGTCTAAAAATTATAAATAAAATATCATTATGTAGGAAATCTTTTTATATTTCTAATGAATATTTACAATCGAATTTATCTTATGTATAACCCTATATTAAAAATGTTTTAGTAAATAAACTTTGATTTTAACTCTTTTAACTCTTCTTTGAATTAAATAATAATAAATGTCCTAATCTAATCCAAGTGGACCTAAATGATAATATTTTACACCTAAGGTTGTTTTTGGTCGAGATACACTTGTCCAATAGAATTAGGACATGTGTTAGAGTAATATTAATATCATTCTTACCCTTAATTACCCAATTTACTTTTAACCGTGGTAAATAAAAGTAAAAAGTTACTATTCACCAAAAATTATTTTCATCTCATTGAACCACATTTTACTTACTGACATCAACCGTGTCTCTCGGATTTTTGAAATTCCATTCACAGAAGCGGTAAAATTAAGTTTTATGAAAAATTCAGTTTTTTAACTACCACTTAGTAGTTTCACTATTCATCAAAAATTGATGTTTTTCAGAACAATGCCAAAATTTCATCCTAAGCTATATTTCATATTCCGAATTCAAAAATGAAGTCTATTTTACCAAATTCATAACATAGAAGTTGCATTAATTAATTTTATAATTAAATCCCGCTGTTAAAACAAATAGCGTGTTTTTAAGAAACAATATCTATCAAAAGATTGACACTTGATTATGTCTGGTTTAAATGTGAAATTACATCTAATGACCAACATTTTATTAAATTGTAAAAATATATTCTAAATATAGTTTAAAACCACTAAAATTAATAATTTATCACTATTAATTATTTCGATTAAAAAAGTTGTTTTTAATTATAATTTAGTAATTTTCACTTTTCATCAGAATATGAAAGTTATCCGAAAAGTACCAAAATTTCACCTTAGGCTAAATTCGATACTCCGAATCCAAAAATAAAGTCCATTTTGAGAGCTAAATTTTCTAAAATTTAAAAAGTGGTTATTACTATTCATAACGACTAGTTTTAATAATATTTTAATAATATATCGTTGTTTCGTGAAACTCAGTATTACGTACTACACACGCTATCGAGGAGGGTTGCGATTGCGTGTAATGCAAGTCAAGTCAAGGATGCGTGTTGTGCAAGCTCCTTTTTGTGTTGCGTACAACACAAGACATTAGTGAAATTAAAAAGAATATTTTTCATAAAATCTCGGGCTGTTACATTCTACCCCCCTTAAAATGAATTTCGCCCTCGAAATTCGTCGGGGTTATAAATGGTTTACTATTCGAAAGTTTCTTTAATAGAAACCCACATCGTAAAAAGGAATACCAAAACCAATCTTTAATAACGAAAGTATGAAACGTAACGGTTACCCAAATAAACTAATCACTGGGTTTCTACATAGGTGAAAATATGGATATGGAAGAAAAATCTAACCATCATGTTCTAATGGAGAGTGGTTGAGAACATGGCTATGGAAATGCCAACAATCACAAATCCATAAATTTGTGACGATCTAAGGTACCATCTGATTATCAGATATATGATCACTAGGACAACATTTTTGGTTTTCAAGATCGTTTCCCTAAATTTAAAAAATTTGAATTAGAATAAATACTTACTTTATTTTGGTACAATCTCACTGTTGTTCGTGCCTTTAACAATTTCCACTTCATCTCTTAAATAAATGAAGTTGAATTTGTTATTCGTGAAGTGTTAGCAGATCATGTGATAGAATGATGGGTCATTCCATCTGTCTCAAACAAAAGGTTAGCAAAAAATTATATACATAAGTCGATCTATAGTGAGATTAATCATATATGGTTTCTAAAATGGACTTATACATCATATGTCATACAGCTTAATATAATAAAACTAGTTTCTACTAAACAGGGACTTCCTGTAGGCCAGTGGTAGGCGATAAAGGCCAGTCGCACTTCGGTTGTGGGTTCGATTCCCACAGCCTTGTCCGAAGCGATGGGCTGTCGCCCATACTGCAGGTTGTCCTTTTTCTAAAACTACATTACTATAACATCCCATCAATAATATCGAAAAAAAACTTCTATCCTTAAACAATACTCACTTATGTCCAACATAATCCATTTCAATCTTTAGGCTTATCCATAATACTACAGTCCACTCTCATAACATAGTGAAAACGATTACCAGAGATTTAATACCATCGTTGATCCCCATATATCATAAGATATGTTTTTTTGGTCACATTCCAAACATTCAAAGTCCTTAATCATGTATTCTCTTGAATACCTTAGTGAAAACATGAATGCAGTTTAAAGTTAACACTTTCCACATACCCAAATCCTCAAAATTCTATATACTCAAACCATGATATCACTTAGTCCTTATATCAATCATGAGCTCATGAATACTGTCAAATATTTTATTTTCTCATTTTCCCTTCATTATGCGCATATCATCTTTTTTCCAAAAATACCTCAATCACTTCGAATACCACATTAGACCAACACATAAATATTCCAATACACCATAAAAGTACCTCAACAACATTATTCTTGAATAATAATACATAAACACTTCAGTCCATCCACTTCAATGACTGTCCTGGAATAAGTCCTTCCTTGATTTAGAAGTATCTTTTTAGGTCAGGGCATTGAGTTGGGTAATGCCCATGTTCTCCACAAATAAGACATTGAACTCCATAACAATCTGTCACTCTATGACCATTTTCTCCACACAGATAACATCGGTCCCTCCATTTGAGGTATTCCTCAAGGTTCTTCTTCCCTTCTTTAGAAATCTCAATCTTCCTTTCTTTATGCTCCTCAACATGCGAACATGAATAATAGTTTATCTTCCTCTTCTTTGATGAATTAGTCATACCACTAAATTTCACCTTGTTAATCATATATCGCGATGACTGATTCGGCATAATCACAATATCTTTATCTCTAGGCATTACACAATTTTATTGCTCATAGTCACCAATTTGTCCATTGGATTCAATGTTAACCTAATTCCTTCTGGTTCCCTCCATTTACTAAAACACAAAAAGAATTTTGTGAGAGGCGAAATCATGCTAGGGAAGACAAAATAGTAAAGGGGGAGCACCCTCAATATCTAACATCTTAGGTTAAATTTTAAGATTGTTACCGTTGTTCTAGGACTATATCCTATACGTATACTTATCCTTAGGGACAATCCCTAGACATACCTTAGAAATATCTCTAGGGATCTCACTAACATTTTCGCGTCCTAGTTTCTAAAGGTTGACTAAACCTTTCCTCTGATACCAACTGTAGAGACCCGAAGCTTGACGTACATGACATTAACATTACTTTTTCGGAATACTTAGTACATAACAAAAACACACACACAAGGATCGTAATAGTTTAGTGTCTTTGGAAACTCAGAATAAAATCTTCTAATCGTGGTGAAAGATCTTCAACATCTCCCATAAAGATCTTCCTTTTTTTTACCTAAAACCTTTCTTTATATCCTGGGGAAAAGAAAACATAAAAGGGTGAGCTCAAATGCTCAGTAAGGGTAAAGAAAAGAAATATCAATCACATCGTATTCATAAGAACATAACATTTTGGAAATCATAACCTGCAAAAGAGAGCATAATTTCATAACATGGGATAAATCATGGTAGTGAAATGTAATCACAATAATCATAACTTAAAACATGAAACTTTTTGGCATTCACACATAATCATAGAGAATCATTTCTTGTTAGTCAAGACTCATTGCCAAGACTATCTTAGTGGACAAAGTCCCTTTTCTGAATCGAGTAACCCTCGTTTCAGTCCTGTTTCACTGAACCGGTATAACCTAACATTTCAGCCATGTCTATCTCATGGGATATAAAATCTTTACCCAATGCATTGGAGGGAGATATATGTCCCACCCATCTTATAATGAATCCTTTCTTATGTGTGCCACATAATCATAAATCATACATCATCGCATAACACATGTAACAAAAATGGGATTCTTGAAACATCATGACATCATAAATAAATTCATATAAGATAAAGGAATTCATAAAAATAATTACATCACAACATGATCAAATAAATGTAATAATAGGGATAAAAATAGAACCCTTTTATTATCTTAGATGGAAAATAATTTTGATAAAATACTTGAACTCCATTCTTGAGGAAAATATCCTTTCTACTCCAAATACATTTTTCCTTTCATAACATGTCATACGACTTTAAAATAAAAGAAGTTGATTAAAAATAAACTTGAAAACTTGTAAAGGAAGCTTCTTGGAAATAATGTTTTAAAAAATCCATTCATGCCGTATAATTTAAAAAAACATTCTTCTCGTACTTTTGTCGGAAAAGTCAAAAAGTACCTCGTACGAAAAACGTCAAAAGATTCCATTCATATCTTTTACTAAAAACTCACTGAAGGTTAAAATTGGATTTAAACAATTGTAGGTGGATGGAAATAATATTACATATTGAGGAAACATGGATGTGGATGATAAAATTCACCCCAGTAAATTCCAAAGTATAAACAATCTCAGATAAAAATGAGATTGTGATATTTCCCTTACCTTAGGTCCGACTTGCTACGTATGTGTCTGAACCTCCTGTATAATGATTTAAATAATGTCATTTACTTATTACAGAATCATATTAATTGTTATGATATCATATATGGTTCACTTATGACTTTATATTACCCGTTCTTTTGTAAATTCCATGTTAAAGAAGCGTTTTGGGTAAAATTGTTTCATTTATCGTAGGTGTTTTGACTTGTTGTTCTTGCCATTATTATTACTTATATCATGATTTACTTACTTCCAGAATATAAAATATGATTTATATATCATATATATTCAGTATATATATATATATATAAGATAGAGAAATGAAATGAAAAACACCGTTCATGGAGACGGTAGTCCGTACGTACGCATGAACGCTGTTTTCCTTTCCTTATTGTCTTGAATGGAAGTAAGTAGATGAAATACATATACATATATACATAAATCCAGTAGCTTTATAATTTCATATATTTCATTATTATTTCTTATATATACTTTTTAATCATTCTTAAATGGTTAACATGGAGAATGAATCTCATCGCGTCGTGGAGACGGTAGTCCGTACGTACGCACGAGCGATGATATCATTCCCATGGTCGTGGAATTGTGTTAAAGTGTATGCATATTATTTCAGTATCAATATCACTTTATAATAATCATATATATTTACTCATTACACCATTATACCCATCCTATTAAGGTGGTGGCGGAAAATAGATTACACCACGGCGTGGAGACGGTATTCCGTACGTACGCACGCGCGGTGATTTCATTTTTCCGTAGGATGGATAGAAGGTGAATTAGAGTTGTTTCATATTTATAATAACATATCAGTATATAAGAAATACTGATGTTATTACTTTATCATGAAACAACTAAAGAAGAAGATGTTTGAAGAAGAAAGAAATTGAAAAGATCGGTAATGGATATTACCTCTTCTTTGAAACGCCTCTTTGAATCCTCCACTTAGGGAAATAAGATTGGTCTTTAAAGAAGACAAGGACCTCTAGGATCATTCTAGGGAAGTGTAGAAGGGATTTTGGCAGGGGTTGGCCGATCTTGAGTGCTCAAATTGGTGTGAGGAGGAGGGGGAGGAGGTGTCCTTTTATAAGGGAGGAGAGGGGCACCTTAGGAATATCTCAAAATATTATTTTATATTAAAGTCAAAATCGGTTTATAATGGTTCCAAAGGGTCTTATTTCTAAGATAAAGTGGGGATGGGTCTAAATCCTATCATCCAATAGGATTTAGACAAGTTTAGGGTATTATTTTAACCTTATTAATTAGATTTAACTCTAAGTTAAATAATTTAACTTTTACCGTGTCTTTTTGTTTTCTTTCACTATATGGTTAATACACTTACTATAACATGCCAAAAGAACCCCAAATTGTTTATTATTAATATATATATCCTTATCTAAGTCATTTTTCCGAAACTTAGATTTTTAGGAATAAAATAACAATTAATAATATAATATTTGATTTAAAAACTATTTTGTGTCAATTTTGACACTATTTGATATATGATTTTTGTGAAAGTCATAACAGAATTATATGTTCGAACCAAGTTTATTAAATCAACACTAATATATTATATTAACCTAGAAAATTATTGGAATTCATAAAAAGTCTCAAATTACATTCATTTGATCATTTATAACATCAATTATGTTAATATTTCCTTAAAAAGGGTAATTACTGCATCATTGTTGTGTCATAAATAAATTAATTTATTTAAGTCTAAAAATTACAAATAAAATATAATTATGTAGGAAATATTTTTATCTTTCTAATGAATATTTACAATCGAATTTATCTTATGTATAACCCTATATTAAAAATGTTTTAGTAAATAAACTTTGATTTTAACTCTTTTAACTCTTCTTTGAATTAAATAATAATAAATGTCCTAATCTAATCCAAGTGGGCCTAAATGATAATATTTTACACCTAAGGTTGTTTTTGGTCGAGATACACTTGTACAATAGAATAAGGACATGTGTTAGGATAATATTAATATCATTCTTACCCTTAATTACCCTATTTACTTTTAACCGTGGTAAATAAAAGTAAAAAGTAACTATTCACCAAAAATTATTTTCATCTCATTGAACCACATTTTACTTACTGACATCAACCGTGTGTCTCGGATTTTTGAAATTCCATTCACAGAAGCGGTAAAATTAAGTTTTATGAAAAATTCAGTTTTTTAACTACCACTTAGTAGTTTCACTATTCATCAAAAATTGATGTTTTTCAGAACAATGCCAAAATTTCATCCTAAGCTATATTTCATATTCCGAATTCAAAAATGAAGTCTATTTTACCAAATTCACAACATAGAAGTTGCATTAATTAATTTTATAATTAAATCCCGCTGTTAAAACAAATAGCGTGTTTTTAAGAAACAATATCTATCAAAAGATTAACACTTGATTATGTCTGGTTTAAATGTGAAATTACATCTAATGACCAACATTTTATTAAATTGTAAAAATATATTCTAAATATAGTTTAAAACCACTAAAATTAATAATTTATCACTATTAATTATTTCGATTAAAAAAGTTGTTTTTAATTATAATTTAGCAATTTTCACTTTTCATCAGAATATGAAAGTTATCCGAAAAGTACCAAAATTTCACCTTAGGCTAAATTCGATACTCCGAATCCAAAAATAAAGTCCATTTTGAGAGCTAAATTTTCTAAAATTTAAAAAGTGGTTATTACTATTCATAACGGCTAGTTTTAATAATATTTTAATAACATATCGTTGTTTCGTGAAACTCAGTATTACGTACTACACACGCTATCGAGGAGGGTTGCGATTGCGTGTAATGTAAGGCAAGTCAAGGATGTGTGTTGTGAAAGCTCCTTTTTGTGTTGCGTACAACACAAGACATTAGTGAAATTAAAAAGAATATTTTTCATAAAATATTGGGCTGTTACATTCTACCCCCCTTAAAATGAATTTCGCCCTCGAAATTCGTTGGGGTTATAAATGGTTTACTATTCGAAAGTTTCTTTAATAGAAACTCACATCGTAAAAAGGAATACCAAAACCAATCTTTAAAAACGAAAGTATGAAACGTAACGGTTACCCAAATAAACTAATCACTGGGTTTCCACATAGGTGAAAATATGGATATGGAAGAAAAATCTAACCATCTTGTTCTGATGGAGAGTGGTAGAGAACATGGCTATGGAAAAGCCAACAATCACAAATCCATAAATTTGTTACGATCTAAGGTACCATCTGATTATCAGATATAAGATCACTAGGACAACATTTTTGGTTTTCAAGATCGTTTCCCTAAATTTAAAGAATTTGAATTAGAATAAATACTTACTTTATTTTGGTACAATCTCACTGTTGTTCGTGCCTTTAACAATTTCCACTTCATCTCTTAAATAAATGAAGTTGAATTTGTTATTTTTGAAGTGTTAGCAGATCATGTGATAGAATGATGGGTTATTCCATCTGTCTCAAACAAAAGGTTAGCAAAAAATTATATACATAAGTCGATCTATAGTGAGATTAATCATATATGGTTCCTAAAATGGACTTATACATCATATGTCATACAGCTTAATATAATAAAACTAGTTTCTACTAAACAGGGACTTCTTGTAGGCCAGTGGTAGGCGATAAAGGCCAGTCGCACTTCGGTTGTGGGTTCGATTCCCACAGCCTTGTCCGAAGCGATGGGCTGTCGCCCGTCCTGCAGGTTGTCCTTTTTCTAAAACTACATTACTATAACATCTCATCAATAATATCGAAAAAAAACTTCTATCCTTAAACAATACTCACTTATGTACAACATAATCCATTTCAATCTTTAGGTTTATCCATAATACTGCAGTCCACTCTCATAACATAGTGAAAATGATTACCAGAGATTTAATACCATCGTTGATCCCCATATATCATAAGATATGTTTTTTTGGTCACATTCCAAACATTCAAAGTCCTTAATCTTGTATTCTCTTGAATACCTTAGTGAAAACATGAATGCACTTTAAAGTTAACACTTTCCACATACCAAAATCCTCAAAATTCTATATACTCAAACCATGATATCACTTAGTCCTTATATCAATCATGAGCTCATGAATACTGTCAAATATTTCATTTTCTCATTTTCCCTTCATTATGCGCATATCATCTTTTTTCCAAAAATACCTCAATCACTTCGAATACCACATTAGACCAATACATAAATATTCCAATACACCATAAAAGTACCTCAACAACATTATTCTTGAATAACAATGCATAAACACTTCAGTCCATCCACTTCAATGACTATCCTGAAATAAGTCCTTCCTTGATTTAGAAGTATCTTTTTAGGTCAGGGCATTGAGTTGGGTAATGACCATGTTCTCAAAAAATAAGACATTGAACTCCATAACAATCTGTCACTCTATGACCATTTTCTCCACACAGATAACATAGGTCCCTCCATTTGAGGTATTCCTCAAGGTTCTTCTTCCCTTCTTTAGAAATCTCAATCTTCCTTTCTTTATGCTCCTCAACATGCGAACATGAATAATAGTTTATCTTCCTCTTCTTTGATGAATTAGTCATACCACTAAATTTCACCTTGTTAATCATATATCGCGATGACTGATTCGGCATAATCACAATATCTTTATCTCTAGGCATTACACAATTTTGTTGCTCATAGTCACCAATTTTTCCATTGGATTCAATGTTAACCGAATTCCTTCTGGTTCCCTCCATTTACTAAAACAAAAAAAGAATTTTGTGAGAGGCGAAATCATGCTAGGGAAGACAAAATAGTAAAGGGGGAGCACCCTCAATATCTAACATCTTAGGTTAAATTTTAAGATCGTTACCGTAGTTCTAGGACTATATCCTATACGTATACTTATCCTTAGGGACAATCCCTAGACATACCTTAGAAATATCTCTAGGGATCTCACTAACATTTTCGCGTCCTAGTTTCCAAAGGTTGACTAAAACTTTCCTCTGATACCAACTGTAGAGACCCGAAGCTTGACGTACGTGAACATAACATTACTTTTGCAGAATATTTAGTACATAACAAAAACACACACACAAGGATCGTAATAGTTTAGTGTCTTTGGAAACTCGGAATAAAATCTTCTAATCGTGGTGAAAGATCTTCAACATCTCCCATAAAGATCTTCCTTTTTTTTACCTAAAACCTTTCTTTATATCCTGGGGAAAAGAAAACATAAAAGGGTGAGCTCAAATGCTCAGTAAGGGTAAACAAAAGAAATATCAATCACATCGTATTCACAAGAACATAACATTTTGAAAATCATAACCTGCAAAAGAGAGCATAATTTCATAACATGGGATAAATCATGGTAGTGAAATGTAATCACAATAATCATAACTTAAAACATGAAACTTTGTGGCATTCACACATAATCATAGAGAATCATTTCTTGTTAGTCAAGACTCATTTCCAAGACTATCTTAGTGGACAAAGTCCCTTTTCTGAATCGAGTAACCCTCGTTTTAGTCCTGTTTCACTGAACCGGTATAACCTACCATTTCATCCATGTCTATCTCATGAGATATAAAATCTTTACCCAATGCATTGGAGGGAGATATAGGTCCCACCCATCTTATAATGAATCCTTTCTTATGTGTGCCACATAATCATAAATCATACATCATCGCATAACACATGTAACAAAAATGGGATTCTTGAAACATCATGACATCATAAATAAATTCATATAAGATAAAGGAATTCATAAAAATAATTACATCACAACATGATCAAATCAATGTAATAATAGGGATAAAAACAGAACCCTTTTATTGTCTTAGATGGAAAATAATTTTGATAAAATACTTGAACTCCATTCTTGAGGAAAATATCCTTTCTACTCCAAATACATTTTTCCTTTCATAACATGTCATACGAATTTAAAATAAAAGAAGTTGATTAAAAATAAACTTGAAAACTTGTAAAGGAAGCTTCTTGGAAATAATTTTTTAAAAAATCCATTCATGCCGTATAATTTTAAAAAAACATTCTTCTCGTACTTTTGTCGGAAAAGTCAAAAAGTACCTCGTACGAAAAACGTCAAAATATTCCATTCATATCTTTTACTAAAAACTCACTGAAGGTTAAAATTGGATTTAAAAAATTGTAGGTGGATGGAAATAATATTACATATTGAGGAAACATGGATGTGGATGATAAAATTCACCCCAGTAAATTCCAAAGTATAGACAATCTCGGATAAAAATGAGATTGTGATATTTCCCTTACCTTAGGTCCGATTTGCTTCGTATGTGTCCGAACCTCCTGTATAATGAATTAAATAATGTCATTGACTTATTACAGAATCATATTCATTGTTATGATATCATATATGGTTCACTTATGACTTTATATTACCCGTTCTTTTGTAAATTCCATGTTAAAGAAGCGTTTTGGGTAAAATCGTTTCATTTATCGTAGGTGTTTTGACTTGTTGTTCTTGAAATTATTATTACTTATATCATGATTTAATTACTTCCAGAATATAAAATATGATTTATATATCATATATATTCAGTATATATATATATATATAATATAGATAAATGAAATGAAAAACACCGTTCATGGAGACGGTAGTCCGTACGTACGCATGAACGCTGTTTTCCTTTCCTTATTGTCTTGAATGGAAGTAAGTAGATGACATACATATACATATATAAATAAATCCAGAAGCTTTATAATGTCATATATTTCATTATTATTTCTTATATATACTTTTTAATCATTCTTAAATGGTTAACATGGAGAATGAATCTCATCGCGTCGTGGAGACGGTAGTCCGTACGTACGCACGAGCGATGATATCATTCCCATGGTCGTGGAATTGTGTTAAAGTGTATGCATATTATTTCAGTATCAACATCACTTTATAATAATCATATATAGTTACTCATTACACCATTATACCCATCCTATTAAGGTGGTGGCGGAAAATAGATTACACCACGGCGTGGAGACGGTATTCCGTACTTACGCACGCGCGGTGATTTCATTTTTCCGTAGGATGGATAGAAGGTGAATTAGAGTTGTTTCATATTTATAATAACATATCAGTATATAAGAAATACTTATGTTATTACTTTATCATGAAACAACTAAAGAAGAAGATGTTTGAAAAGAAAGAAATTGAAAAGATCGGTAATGGATATTACCTCTTCTTTGAAACGCCTCTTTGAATCCTCCACTTAGGGAACTAAGATTGGACTTTCAAGAAGACCAGGACCTCTAGGATTATTTTAGAGAAGTGGATAAGGTATTTTTGCAGGGTTTGGCTGAGCTTGAGTGCTCAAATTGGTGTGAGGAGGAGGGGGAGGAGGTGTCCTTTTATAAGGGAGGGGAGGGGCACCTTAGGAATATCTCAAAATATTATTTTATATTACAGTCAAAATCAGTTTATAATGGTTCCAAAGGGTCTTATTTAGAAGCTAAAGTGGGGATGGGTCGAAATCCTATCATACAATAGGATTTAGACAAGTTTAGGGTATTATTTTAACCTTATCAATTAGATTTAACTCTAAGTTAAATAATTTAACTTTTACCGTGTCTTTTTGTTTTCTTTCACTATATGGTTAATACACTTACTATAACATGCCAAACGAACCCCAAATTGTTTACTATTAATATATATATCCTTATCAAAGTCATTTGGACGAACCTTAGATTTTTAGGAATAAAATAACAATTAATAATATAATATTTGATTTAAAAACTATTTTGTGTCAATTTTGACACTATTTGATATATGATTTTTGTGAAAGTTATAACAGAATTATATGTTCGAACCAAGTTGATTAAATAAACACTAATATATCATAGTAACCTAGAAAATTAGTTGAATTAATAAAAAGTCTCAAATTACATTCATTTGAGCATTTATAACATCAATTATGTTAATATTTCCTTAAAAAGGGTAATTACTGCATCATTGTTGTGTCATAAATAAATTAATTTATTTAAAGTCAAAAAATTACAAATAAAATATCATTATGTAGGAAATCTTTTTAGCTTTCTAATGAATATTTAAAATAGAATTTATCTTATGTATAACCCTATATTAAAAATGTTTTAGTAAATAAACTTTGATTTTAACTCTTTTAACTCTTCTTTGAATTAAATAATAATAAATGTCCTAATCTAATCCAAGTGGGCCTAAATGATAATATTTTACACCTAAGGTTGTTTTTGGTCGAGATACACTTGTCCAATAGAATTAGGACTTGTGTTAGGGTAATATTAATATCATTCTTACCCTTAATTACCCTATTTACTTTTAACCGTGGTAAATAAAAGTAAAAAGTTACTATTCACCAAAAATTATTTTCATCTCATTGAACCACATTTTACTTACTGACATCAACCGTGTCTCTCGGATTTTTGAAATTCCATTCACAGAAGCGGTAAAATTATGTTTTATGAAAAATTCAGTTTTTTAACTACCACTTAGTAGTTTCACTATTCATCAAAAATTGATGTTTTTCAGAACAATGCCAAAATTTCATCCTAAGCTATATTTCATATTCCGAATTCAAAAATGAAGTCTATTTTACCAAATTCATAACATAGAAGTTGCATTAATTAATTTTATAATTAAATCCCGTTGTTAAAACAAATAGCGTGTTTTTAAGAAACAATAGCTATCAAAAGATTGACACTTGATTATGTCTGGTTTAAATGTGAAATTACATCTAATGACCAACATTTTATTAAATTGTAAAAATATATTCTAAATATAGTTTAAAACCACTAAAATTAATAACTTATCACTATTAATTATTTCGATTAAAAAAGTTGTTTTTAATTATAATTTAGTAATTTTCACTTTTCATCAGAATATGAAAGTTATCCGAAAAGTACCAAAATATCACCTTAGGCTAAATTCGATACTCCGAATCCAAAAATAAAGTCCATTTTGAGAGCTAAATTTTCTAAAATTTAAAAAGTGGTTATTACTATTCATAACAGCTATTTTTAATAATATTTTAATAACATATCGTTGTTTTGTGAAACTCAGTATTACGTACTACACACGCTATCGAGGAGGGTTGCGATTGTGTGTAATGCAAGGCAAGTCAAGGATGCGTGTTGTGCAAGCTCCTTTTTGTGTTGCGTACAACACAAGACATTAGTGAAATTAAAAAGAATATTTTTCATAAAATCTTGGGCTGTTACATCTAGGGTTGGCGGTTTTTTATTATCTAGGTCATATGGTTTATGGTTCTCTAGGGATCATGGTTTTTTGTTTTATGTGAACAAGGATTTTCGGTTTTATGGGGACGTGGGTTTAGGTTTTTGTAGGGATGATGATTTAGGGTTTTTAGTTGCTGAGAGTTTTGTGTTTTCTAAGCGTGACATTTTAGGATTTTCTGGGGCTCAGGATTTTGGTTTTTTCAGTTCTTAGGTTTTAGTGTTTAGTTTTTTCTAGGGATTATTTTTTTGGGACTTAAAGTTTAGGTATTTTTGTCACTAAGGGTTTTTGTTTCTCTAGGGATTAGGTTTCAGGGATTTCTGGGAAGAGGGTTTAGTGATTTTGAGGGATGACGGTTTGGGTTTATCTAGGGTTAATGTTTTATATTTTTCTAGGTTATATGGTTTAGTGTGTTCTAGCTATGAGAGTTTAGGGTCCTCTAGGGCTAACATTTTATGGTGTTTTAGTGGGTTTAAAGGTTAGGGGTCTTCTGAGGATGAGGTTTAGGAAATTCTTGGGATGATGGTTTAGGGTATTTTAGGGTTGAGGGTTTGGGTTTTTTTTGGCTTGAGGGTTTATATTTTATTAGGGTTGAGGGGTTTGGTGTTTTTATAATTTGTGGTTTAGTGTTTTTTATGGAAGAGAGTTTGGGGTTTTCTAGGGTTGGGGTTTAGTTTTTTCATGATATGAGGGTTTAGGTTTTTCTGGGGATGATTGTTTTGGGCATTCTATGGGTAAGGGTGTAGGTTTTTCTTGGGCTGAGGGTTTAGGGTTTTTTGGGACTAAGGGTTAAGTATTTCTCTGGTTAACAGTTTATGATTTTTTAGGGTTGAGGTTTTGGGGTTTTTAATGGATGTGGGTTTAGGGTTTCTAGGGCTAAGGGTTTAAGGATTTCTCTCGATTTGGGTTTAGGGTTTTCATGGGATATGTTTTTATGTTTTTTAAGGTTTTATGGTTTTATGGGGTTCAAGTTTTATGATTTTATGTCAATTAGGGGTTATTTTGGTCTAGGGATGAGGGTTTAGGGTTTAATGGGGTAGAGTTTTAGGGTTTTCTATTGATGGGATTAGGGTTATTTTTGGATGAGTGTTTTGGGTTTTCTTTGGCTGTTTGGTTAGCATTTTTTGGGGCCAGGGGTTTAGGGTGTTTTAGGGATGTGGATTTTGGGTTTTAAAATGTTGAGGGCTTAGGGTTTTCTGGTGATGTGGGTTAAAGGTTTTATGGGTCTAAGGGTTTAGGGGTTTCTAGGGTTGAGGTTTCAGGGTTTTCTAGGGTTGAGGGTTTTGAGTCTCATAGGGATGAATTTTTTAGGTTTTGGGGGGCTTAGGGTTTAGGGTATTTTGATGTTTAGGGTTTAAAGATTCCTCGTGTGGAGGATTTAGTGAATTCTTTGGATATGGGTTTGGGGTTTTATAGGGATAAGATTTATAGTTTTATATGGATAAGGGTTTTGGGTTTTATTGGGATAATGGGTTAGGGTTTTCGGTGGAAGAGGGTTTATCGATTTATGTTACTAATGGGTTAGTGTTTTTAGGGATGTGGGTTTTTGATTTTTTTGGAAATGAGGGTTTTATATTTTTGGGGTCCTTGGTTTTAGGGTTTTTGGGGGCTGATGATTTAGGGTAAACTACGATTAGGATTTTGTTGTTTCTGGGGGTGACTATTTTAGATATTCTAGGGCTGATGGTTTTGGGTTTTCTAGGGATGAGGGTTTTTGAATTTTTTGGGTTGAGGGGTAACGAGTTTTTTGAAGGTGGTTTTTGGGTTTCTAGGTATGTGGGTGTAGATTTTCCTGTGGATGAGGTTTTTATGTTGTTTGGGTTTGTGGGTTTAAGGATTTTTGGGGATGAGGATTTAGTGTTTTTAAGGTATGAGTGTTTAGGTTTTTCTAGGGCTTAAGATTGATGGGTTTGTGAGGATGAGGGTTGAATATTTTCTTGGGATGAGGTTTTATGGTTTTCTTGGGCTGAGGGTTTATGGTTTTTTGTGGTAGAAGGTTTAGGGTTTTCTTGGGATGAGGCTTCAAGGTATCCGGGGGCTTAGGGTTTATGGTTTTCTTGGGTAGAGGTTTTAGGGTTTTCTGCAACTGAGGGTGTGGGGTGAGATATTATAGTTTTTTGGGCCTGAGGGTATGTGATGTTTTAAGGATGAGGTTTTAGGGTTTTTTGGGTTTGAGGGATTTAGGTTTTTAAGTGCTGAGGTTTTGGAGTTTCTTGTGGATGAGGGTGTATGTTTTTTGGGGAAAAGGGTTTAGGGTTTTTAGGGCTAGGTTTAATGTTTTTTTGGGGCTAGGGATTAGTTTTTTGTGGTTACGAGGGAATATGGTATTTTGGTATGATGGATTAGATTTTTCATGGTATGTGTTATTGGTTTTTTGGGGATGTTGGATTTTTTTGGGATTGTGGGTTTAGGTTTTTTTGGGACTTTAGGTTTAGTGTTTTTGCTGACGAGGGTTTAGAGTTTTTTGGGTTTGACGATTTTTGGTATTTTTGGTTTTTATTTTTTAGAATTTTTTGGGGTTGAGGTTTTTGGGTTTTTTGGGGATGAGGGTTTACAGTTTTTTGAGGATCAGGGTTTAGTTTTTTGGGGTGATAAGGTTTTAGGGATTTTTTGGGAAGGGGGGTTGTGGTTTTTTGGGATGAGGGTTTATGGATTTTTGGGGATGATGGTTTAGGGTTTTTTGGGGATGAGGGTTTAGGGTTTTTTTTGTGGATTTTGGTTTAGGGTATTCTTGGTTTGAGGCTTTAAGGTATTCTGGGGATGAGGGTTTAAGGATTTATGGTATTCAGGATTTATTGTTTTATGGAGATGAAAGATTCGTATTTTATGGGAATTTGTTTTGAGGGTTTTCAAGGGCCAAGGGTGTAATTTAGAGTAGTGTTAATGATTTATGGGGCTGAGGTTTTAGGGTTTTATTACGATGATGGTTTAGGATTTTCTAGTGCTTCGGGTTTAGTGCTTTTTTGCTATGGTTTTTTGGTTTTTTGGGGTTTATTTTGAGTTTTTTGAGGCTGAGGGATTAGAGTTTTCTTGGGAAGTGGTTTTTGGTTTTTCTAGGGCCCAAGATTTATGGTTTTATGGGACTTGGGGTTTATGGATTTATAGGGATTAGGATTTATTATATTATGGGGTAGAGGGATTTGGGTTTTCTTGAGCTAAAGGATTAGGGTTTTCATGGGCTGAGGGTTTAAGGTTTTTTAGGGATGAGGGTTAATGTTTTTCAGGGTTTGAGGATTTATGTTTTTCTTGGGTTGGGGTATTATGTTTTTACAAGGCTCAAGGAATATGGGTTTCTAGGGTTCCAAGTTTTGGGTATTTAGGGGCTCAAGTTTTAGGTTACTTAGTTATTATGTTTTATGTTTTTCTAGGGATGACTATGTATGATTTTTAGGCGTTCAGTATTTGGGGTTTTCCATGGAAAAGTGTTTAGGGTTTTCTAGGGATGGGGGTTTATATTTTTCTAGGAATTATGGTCTAGGGTTTACTAGTTTTGAGTGTTTAAGGGTTTTAGGGATGTGGTTTTAGTGTTTTCTATGGCTGAAGGTTTATGGTTTTATAGGAAATATGGTTTACAATTTTCTAGGAATGAGGATTTATGGTCTTATGGGGATGTGGGTTAAGGGTTTTATGGGGATGATTGTATAGGGTTTTATGGGGCTAAGAGTGTAGGTATTTCTACAGATGATGGATTAGGGGTTTATAAGGATCAGTGTTTTGTTTTTTGAGTTCTTAGGGTTTATGGTTTTCTAGGGCTCAAGGTTTTCTTTTTTATAGGGATTAGGGTCTGGAGCTTCCTAGGGAATAGGTTTTAGGGATTTCTTTTGGGTTAAGGGTTTATATATTTATAATCCATAGGGATTTGGGTTTTCTAGGGCTATGGGTTTAGGGATTTTGAGGTCTAATGGTTTAGGTTTTTCTAAGGTTAATGGTTTATTTTTTCTAGGGGTTACTGTTTAGGGTCTTTTGGGGATTAGGGTTTAGGGGGTTCTTGGGATGAGTGTTTAGGTCCTTTTGGGGATAATAGTTTAGGATGTTCTGGGGATCAGGGTCTACGATTTCTTGGTATAAGAGTTAAGGGTGTTGCAGGGCTGATATTTTAGGGTCTTCTATGGCTGAGGGTTTAGAGACTTATGGGGGGAGGATTTGAGTTCTTCTAGGGTTCAGGGTTTAATTTTTTTTGGGGCAACAGTTTAAGGGGTTTTTGGTGTTGATTGTTTAGTGTTATCTATGGATGAGGGTTTACGTTTTTATAGGGATAAGGGTTTAAAGTTTTATGGGTATGAGGGGTTAGGGGTTTGTCGGGGATGAATTTCTAGGTCGTTCTAGGTATGATTTTTTTTGGGTTTTTTAGGGTTTAGGGTTTTCTATAAATGAAGGGTTAGGGTTCTCACAGGGTTAAGGTTTAGGGTTTTTTGAGGATGGGGGTTTAGGATTTTCTATGACTAAGGGTTTAGTTTTTTCTAGGGATGAGGGTTTATGGTTATTTGGGGATATGGATTTATGTCTTTCTGGTTATGAGAATTTATGATTTTCATGGGTTGATGGATTATGGTTCATTAGGGAAGATGGTTTGGGGTTTTATAGGGTTGAGGTTTGTGGTTTTCCAGAGTAATGGGTTTAGGTACATTTGTGGATGAGTGTTTAGGGTATTCTAGGGATGAGGGTTTAGGTGTTTCTGGGGATGGGTGTTAAGGGTTTTTTTGTGATGAGGGTTTAGGTTATTATGGTAATGTGGTATTAAGGTTTATTTGGGTATGGGGGTTTAGGGTTTTGGGGGGAAAATGGTATTGGTTTTATATGGACGAGGGTTGATTGTTTTCTAAGGATGAGGGTATATGGTTTTATAGTGCTGAGGGTTCAGTTTTTTCTGAGTTTGAGTGTTTTGGGTTTTCTCGGGAATATGTTTTTGGATTCTCAAGGCCTAAAGGTTTAGAAATTTATTGGTATGAGGATATATGTCTTTCTAGTGTTTGGGGTTTAGTGTTTTCCTTACCTGAGGGTTTAGGGTTTACTAGGGATGAGGGTGTGGGGTTTTCGGGGGCTGAGGGTTTAGGGTTTTCTAGGGACGAGGGTTTACAACTTTCTGGTGTTTAGGGTTTTCCATGGAAGAGGGTTTATGGTTTACTAGGGCTGAAGGTTTTATATTTTTTGTGGCCGATGGCTTAGGGATATTTTGGGGCGAGGGATAGGGTTTTTTGGGGTGAAGAGTTTAGGGTTATCTGGAGTTGTGTTATAACTATTTTCTAGGAATGCGGTTTTAGGGTTTTATGGGGTTGTGGGTGTATGGTATTCTGGCATTGTGAATATTCTATTTTCTGGGTCTTTGGTTTTATAGTTTTTTTTGGGTAGATCATTTAGGGTTTTCTCGTAGAGGGTTTTATCAGATTGTAGGGTTAGTGTTTATGATTTTCTAGGGTAGAGGGTTATAGGTTTTCTATGTTGAGTTTTTATGGACTTTTGGGACTGAGGGATTATTATTTCTAATGAAGAGTGTTTAGGGTTTTATGGGATTGAGGTTTTTTTTGAGGGATGAGGGTTTTAGGGCTTTTGGGGATGATGTTTTGGGCTTTAATGGGGATGACGGTTTAGGGTTTTCCTTGGTGAGGGTTTTAGGGTATGTGAGGCTGAGAGTTTAGTGTAATCATTAGCTAAGGATTTATGGTTTTTTAGTACTAAGAGATTAGGGTCTTATGGGTTTGAGGGTTTTGGGTTTTCTGGGGTTTAGGTTTTTAGGTACTCTAGGGCTTAGGGTTTATGGTTTTTTGGGGATGATGGTTTTAGTGCTGAGTATTTAGTTTTTTATGGTGCTGAGGGTTTACATTATTTGGGTTTTAGGATTTACGGTTTTTAGGGGATGAGTGTTTATAATTTTTTTGCGATGAGGGTTTATGGTTTTTGGGGTTGATGGTTTAGGTTTTTTTATGGATGAAAGTTTAGGGTTTTTTTAGGCCCATGGGTTTAGGATTTCTTTTGGGGATGCATGTTTAGTGTTCTTTGGGGCAGAGGTTTTGGGTTTTTTGTGGATGAGGATTTAGGGTTTTTTTAGGGCTGAGTGTTTAAGGTTTTTGGGGGATGAGGTTTTAGGGTTTATTGGTGATGAGTTTATCGGAATTTTTGGGGACAAAGGTTTTGTGTTTTTTTGTAAACTAGGGTATACGGATTTTTGGGAAGGAGACTTTAGGGATTCTTTGGGATCAAGGGTTAGGGTTTTTTAGAGTTAAGGTTATATGGATTTTTAGTGATTATGGATTAATTATTTTTTAGGGATGTGGCTTTTGGGTTTTTTGGGCTGAGGATTTAGGGTTTTTTTATGATGAGGGTTAATTTTTTTTAGGGTTTATGGTTTTTTATGAATGTGGGTTTATATTTTTTTGGGATAAGGGTTCAAGGTTTTGGGGGCTGTGGGTTTAGGTTTTTTGAGGTTTAGGGGTTTAGGTTTTTGGTTTTCTAAGTGTTTACGATTTTTTGAGTCTGAGGGTTTAATATATTTTAGGGATGAGGTAGTAGGGTTTTTAGTGATGATGGATTAGTGTTTTTTGGGGATAATGGTTTCAAGTGTTTTAGGTTAAAGGGTTTGGGGGATGGGGATGGGGTTTTAGTGTTTTTGGGGGTAGATGGTTTTTTTGGGGATGAGGGTGGAGGTCATTTTGTTGATGATGGTTTATTATTTTTTGGGGTTGTTAGATTATGTTTTTTTTAGATGAGTGTTTAGGGTTTTTGGGGCTATTTTTTAGGGTTTCTTGGGGATGAGGCTGTATTCCTTTTTGGGGATAAGGGTTTATGAATTTTTGGGGCTGAGGGTTCAGGGTTTTTTGGCGATGATGGATTATGACTTTCTAGGGATGAAGGGTGAAGGTATTTTGGGGTGAGGGTTTATGATTTTTGGGGATGAATATTTAGGGGTTTTTGGGTATCAATCTTTAGTGTTTTTTTTTGTAGATGAGGGTTTAGGTTTTTAGAGGTTAAGGGTTTAGTGTTTTTTTGGAATGAGGGTTGAGGGTTTTTTTGGGCTGAGGGTTTAGGGTTTTCTAAGGTGGGTATAGAGTTTTTTGGGGATAAGGCTTTAGGGTTTTTTAGGGCTGAGGGTTTATGTTTGATTGGGATTAAGGTTGAGGGTGTTTTTGGAGATAAGGGTTTAGGGTTTTTTGGGGGTGAGGTTTTACGGTTTTTTGGGCCTGGGGGTTTAGGCCTTTTAAGAATTTAGTGTTTAGTTTTTTTTTGCCTGATGATCTAGGGTTTTTTTTGGCCCGAGGTTTTAGAATTTTTTGGGTTTAAGGGTTATTAGTTTTTTGGGACTGAAGGGTTATGGTTTTTTGGGGCTCATTTTTTCGGTTTCATTGGGGATAAGCATTTAGGGTTTTTGGGGATGTGGGTTAATGGTATTATGTGGATTTTAATTTTGGGTTTCTTAGGTCTATGGGCTTCAGGTTTTTGGGGGATCTTGGTCTAGGGAATTTCAGGATGAGGGTTTAGAGTTTTCTGGGGCAGATGGTGTGTGGTTTTTTGGAGTAGTAGGTTTAGGATTTTCTTGGAATGAGGGTTTTTGGGTTCTTTGGGGGTATGGTTTTTTTAATGGGGATGAGGTTAAAGGTTTTGGGGGGATAAGGGTTTTTTTTGGGATAAAGGTTCTGGGTTTTGTGGGGACGAGTTTTTAGGGATTTTGAGGATGGTGGTTTAGTGTTTACTGGGGATGAAGGTTCTGCCCCAAAAACGCTGAAACCTAAGCCCCCCAATCCCCGAAACCCTCAGACCCAAGTCCCCTAAAATCTTATCCCCTAAAAAAACAAATCCCTCATAACCAAGAAACCTCAAACCCTCAACCCTTGAAAAATCTAAACCCTCGGTTCCAAAAAAACCTGAACCCTCAGCCCAAAAAATCCCTGAACCCTCCACCACAAAAAACCCTAAATCCTCACCTGTAAAAATCCACAAACTATAAGCCCAATAATGTTATATACCCTCATCAATGAAAAAACCTAATCCTATAACCCCCAAACCCTTGACCCCGCATCCAAAAAAATCCTTGAAACGTTATCCATAAAAAACCCTAATCTATCCACATTAAAAAACCCTAAATACTCAGCCCCAAAAATCAATATACCCTCTACCCCAAAAACCATGAAACCCTCAGCCCCAAAACCCACAAACAATCAGAACTAAAAACCATAAACCCTCATCTCCAAAAAACCCTAAACCCAAAATCCCTAAATACCCTAAACCTTCATCCACGAGAAACCATAATCCCTCTCACTAAAAAACCATTAATCCTCATCATTAGAAATATCCAAAAGAATCAACACTAGGAAACCCTAAAGCATAATCCATAAAAAACTCTAAACCCTTTCCCTAAAAAAATACTAAATCCTCATCTCCAAAAAAATCTTAAACCCTTAGCAACAAAAAAACCCCTAAACCCTCAGACCCAAAAAACAATAAAACATTAGCCCTAAAAAACCATAAACCATCATCCCTAATAAATTCTTAAACCCTAAGTTGAAAAATTCCATAAACTATATACCCCCAAAAACCATAAACACACATCCCAAAAGAACCCCAAATACTCAGGCCCAAAAAACCCTAAATCCCCATTCCCCAAAACACCCTAAACCCTCAAAAATAAAAATCTGTAAACCCTTACCCCACCAAAAAAACAAAAACCTCTTCCCCCATAAATATAAAAACCTCAACCCCCAAAACCCCTCAACCCTAGGCCTAAAAAAACCCTAAACCCTAAGACACATAAAATCCTAAATGCTTATCCCAAAAAAACACTAAACTGTCAACCCAAAAAAACATAATCCTTATCCGCAAAAAAACACTAATCTCTTAACCCCCGAAACCACTAAACCATCCTTCTGAAAAAACCCTCAATAATAACCGTAAAAAATCATAAAACCATCAGCCATAGAAAAACCTAATCACTCAACCCCCAAAAAAACCAAAAAACCCCAACCATAAGATACACTAAACCCATAGACCCAGAAACTCGAAATATGCCATAAAAAACACTAAACCTTCATCCGAAAAAGGCACTAAAACCTCAACCAAAAAAACCCTAAATCCTCTGCCATAAATAACCCTAAACTTTCATCCCTAAAAACTAACATGTTCCCATCCACCAAAAAACCCAAACACTCAAATCCAAAAAACATTATACCCTCATCCCCAAAAAACCCTGAACCCTATAATTCATATACCCTATGCACCATGAAACCCTGAATTTTCAGCCCCAAAAAACCATAAACCCATAACCCAAAATAATCCTAAACCCTCATCCCCCAAAAACCTTGATATCTCAACCACAAAATAACCCTCAACCCAAAAAAACCATGAAATGTTAGCCCAAAATAACCCTAATCACTCAATCCCATAAAAACATAGACCCTCATCCCAAAAAAACATTGAACCCTTTGTCCCAAAAAAAATAATCCCTCATCCTAGATTAAACTAGAACCCTTATCTCAAAAAAACCCATGAAACATAAGCCCCAAACCCCCACACCCTCAGTACCAAAATCCCCTAAAACATCTGCCCAAAAAAAAACACTAAACCCTCATCCCTAAAAAACCCTAAACCCTTAACCCTAGAAAAAGAAAAATCCACAACCCCAAATATCCTTGAACCATCATCCCCCAAAAAGCCCAAACCCTCATCCCTAAAAAACCTTAAACCCTTAGCCACAAAAAACCCAAAACCTTATCCCCAAACATATATAAACCCTCAGTCCCAAAAACCCTGAATGCTCAGCCCCAAAAACCACTAAAATCTCAGCCCCAAAACCCCTGAACCCTCTACCCTGAAAAATCCCTAAACACTTATCCCTAAAAAACCCTAAACCCTCATCCCTAAAAAACCCTAAACCCTCAGTAGTAAATAACCCTATACCCTCAACCAAAATTCCCAAAAACCCTAATCCCCAAAACCCTAATCCCCAAAACCCCAAAACCGTCATCACCCTAAAAACATAAACCCACAGACCCAAAAAAACCATAACCCATAGTCTAAAGAAACCCTAAACCCTTGGCTCCAAAAAATCCTTAACCCTCACCCCAAACGACACTAAAACCTCATCACTAAAAATATTAAAAAAAATTCCAAACCCCCAAAACCCTAAACCCTTATCCCCCAAAAAACTACATACCATAATCCCAAAAATCCCTAAACCATTATCTGTAAAAAAACTAAACCCACTACCATAAAATATCCTAAAACTTTATTCCCCAAAAATCCTAATCCCTCATCCCCTAAAAACCCAAAATCCTCATCACCAAAAATCCCAAAACCCTCAGTCACCCCACCAAAATAAACCCTCAACCCTAAAAATTCTAAACCCTTTCCCAAAAAACCATAAACCCTTATCCACCACAACAAAAAAATCCATAATCCCAAAAAAACCCTAAACCCTTAGATACAAAAAAACCTAAACCCTTAGCCCCAAAAAACCCTATACCCACATCCCTAAAAAACCATAAACCATAAGCCCCAAAAAACCCTTAAACATCATCCCAAATAACTTCCTAAACCCTCAACACCAAAAAAAACTAAACCAACAGCCCTAAACAATTCCTCAACCCTTACCCCAAAAATTCCTAAACCATCAACCTTATAAAAAACTAATCCCTTAACTCTAAAGAACCCTAAACCCATAGCTCTTAACCCCCTAATACCTCAATTTCCAAAACCCCTATACCCACTGCCCTAAACCCCATTAACCATCAAACAAAAAAACCCTAAACCCCAGACCTCGTGAAAACCTAAACCCTCAGACTCAGAAAACCAAAAAAACTTCTTCCCTAGAAGAACCAAAACCCTCTACCACAAAAAGAATCTAAGAACTTAGCCAAAAACCCTAAAACCCCGACCCCAAAAAACCCTAAATCATAATACCCCAAAATAACCTCATCCCTCATCCAAAAACCCTTTAAAGCTTCACCCCCCAAAACTCCTAAACCATGGACCAAATAAACCATACACCCATAGCCCAAAAACTTATACCTTTAGGTCTAAAAGACTCCTAAACACTCATCCCCAAAAAGCCCTAAAGCCTTGGACAAAAAAATACTAAACATAATCCTCAAAAAACTCTAAACATTCAAACCAAAAAACCAAAAAAAATAATCCCCCTAAACCCCAAAACTCACATCCTGAGATATCCCTAAACCTTCAACCCTAGAAAAACCCCAATCCTTCAGCCCTAGAAAATCATAAAACCTTATCTTCAGAAAACCCTAAACCCATAGCCCTAAAAAATCCTAAATAGTCATCTCAAGAAAACCCTAAACCATCATCCCAAAAAATCCAAAAACACCCAGCCACAAAAAAACCTAAAACCTCTATCCCAAAAAAACCTTGAACCCTAGACCATAAAAAAACCATAAACAGTTATCTACAAAAAACCCAAAAAACTCATTCCAAAAATAAAAAAATATAACCCCCAAAATATCCCTAAACATGCATCCCCAAAAATCATAAACTCTCATCCCAAAACAACCATAAACCCTCATCCCAAAAAATCTTTAAACTCTCAGAACTAAAAAATCCCAAACCCTCAACCCCAAAAAACCTAAAACCCTAATCCCTAAAAAACCAAAACCACGACCCCAAAATCCCCAGACCCTCATCCCCCAAAAACCCCAAACCCTCGGCTGAAAAAACTCTCAAACCATTAGCCCTAAAAAAACCCAAACCTTAGTTCTCAAAAAATAAAAAACATTCAACCGGAAAAACCCCAAGACATAGCTAAAAAACAAAAACCTAAATCCCCAAAAAACCCTAAACCATCATCACCTTAAAACCTAAACACTCATCCCCAAAAACATTGAAACACACATTCCCAAAAAACCCTAAACCCCCATCAACAAAAATAACTAAACCCTTGGACCCAAAAAATAATAAACCCTCATCCCCAAAAAATCATAAACCCTTACCCCCAAAACAACCTAAACCCTAATCCCCAAAATAACCTAAACCATCAACCCCCCCACAATAAAGAAAACCCTCATCCCCAAATATACCAAAACACAAATCCCTAGAAAATTATAAACCCTCATCCTCAAAAAACCCTAAACCCCTAGCCCAAAAAACCCCAAAACCCACAGTCCGAAAAAACCTAATCCCACTGGCCCAAAATACTCTAAACCCTTAGCCCCAAAAACAAAAAATCCCACATCCCTAAAACCCTATACCCTCATCCAAAAATAACACTAAATCGTCATCCCTAAAAAACCCTAAACCCTCAGTCCCTAAAAAACCCTGAACATAGTGTCTCAAAAAATCCTGAACCCTTAGCCTAAAATAAACCAAAACCCACAAACCAAAACAAATCGTGGAAAATCAGCCACAACAAAATCATCAACAATAAACCCAAAAAAACAATGATCACTCAACCCCATATAACCTTGAACCACCAGGCTCGTTAAACCCTGAAAACGCATCCCTAGAAAACATTAAACCCTTAAAAACCCAAAATAAATCATGCCCAAAAAAACCTAAACCCACATCCCCCAAAACATCTGAACCCTAAGCCCCAAAACTTGTAAACCAAAATCCCAAAAATCCCTTTACCCACGGGCCCAAAAAACATTGAACCCTTATCCCCAAAAATCTTGAAATCCTCTTCCCTAGAAAACCCTAAATCCAAAGCTCCCAAAATCCTGAACACTCAGCACCAAAAAAACATTGGACCCCCATCCATAAAAAACCAATAACTCTTAGCCTAAAAAAATCCAAAATCCTCAGTCCAAAAAAATCTCTAAACTCTAATCCACAAAAAATAGTGAAACCTCAACCCCAAAAACCCCTGAACCCTCATCGCTAAAGACCCCTGAACCCCAAACACCAAAAAACCCTTAACAATAATCCTAAACAAACCCTAAATATAGAACTGAAAAAACCTATACCCTTGTACCCAAAAGACCAAATACACCCATCACCAAAACCCTCAGACACAAAAAATCATGATCCCACATCCCTAAAAAACTTTAAACTCACAGTCCCAAAAAAACCTAAACCTTCTGCTCAAAAAACCCTAAATCCTCACCCCAAAAAACTCTAACACCTCATCCCTTAAAACTGTAAACCCTCATCTCCAAAATACTCTAAATCCTAATATCAAAATTAAACCCTACACCCTCATCCCAAAAAAATCCTGAACACTCATCCCCAAAAAACCCTAAACCCGCAGAAAAAACCCCCTACACCATCAGCCCCAATAAACCCTAAAAACTCATCAATAACAAAATCATAACCCATTAACCCTTAAAACCTATAAACCCTCTTCCATGAAAACCCCTAAAACCTCTTACCCAAAAACCCATAAACCATCCTTTACAAAAAACCCTAAAACATAAACCCCAAAAGTCCCAAAATACTTATCCCCCCCAAAACCTAACATTCGTCACCAAAAAACCATAAACCCCCAGCTCTAGAAAACCCTAAACCCTAGGACCAAAAAGTACAATAAACCCTCATCCCCAAAACCACTTAAATCATCACCCCTAAAAACTCCAAAACCCATAGAAACAAAAACCGTAAACCGTAAACCCCCCAAAACCCTAAACCCTTAGCCCAAAAGAAATCCTAAACCCATATCCATAAAAAACCTAAACTATCAGCCCCAAAAACCCAAAACCCACAGCCCCAAAAAACCCTAAACCATCACCCCAAGAAACATAAAACCTTATCCCTAGATTACCGTAAACCCTCCACCCCAAGAAACTCTAATCCCTCATATATAGAAAACTCTAAACACTAATCCCCATAAAAACCTAAAACCTCATCCTCTGAAAACCATAAAAACATATCCCAAAAAAACCCGAAACCATCTGCCTGAAAAAACAAATAAAACTATCTACATGAAAAAACCTACACCCTCAGCCAAAAAATATCCCAAACCATCATTGCAAAAAAACCTGTACCCTTAGCCCTGAAAAATGATAAACCCTCAACCCCTTAAACCATTTTCCCTCAACAATAAAAAAACCAACACCCTCATCCCAAAATGAATGTAAACCCTAAGCCCCAAAATATCATTAAACCATAAACCCTAGAAAACCATAAACCCTCATCCCCAAAAAACTCTAAACCCTCATCCCCCAAAAATTCAAAACCCTTATCCGTATAAAAAACCAAAACCCTCATTCCCAAAAAACCCAAACCATCATCCATAAAAACCCTAAACCCATAACCCCAAAAAACCCCAATCACTCAACACCAAAAATTATTAAACCTTCAACCCAAAAAAAAACCTTCAAATCCTCAACTGCAAAAAAACCATTAAACCCCCCAGTCATAAAAAATACCAAACCCTAATCCCCAAAAAACACAATTCCCTCAACCCAAAAAATATATGAATACCCTTAATCCCTCAGGTCCATAAAACCATGAGGCCTCATCCCAAACTAACCCTAAACTCTCAGCCTAAAAAAACCTGAACCCACATGTCAAAAAACCACTAAACCAAAAATCCCAAAACATTCTACCACAAAATACCCTCAACCCTCAACCATAAACAATCCTAAACCCTTATCCGCCCATAATCATAAAACCTCATCCCTAGAAAACCAAAATGCCTTGACCCTAAAAAACATAGAACCCTTAGCCCCCAAAAAAACTATACCCTCATCTTCAAATAACATTGAACACTCATCCCCAAAAAATCCCAAACCCACATCCTCAAATATCTAAACCCCAATCCTCAAAAATCTCAGAACCATCAGCCCCAAAACCTGAAAACCTGATTTCCCAGAAAACCATGAAACATCCTCACCAAAAACCCTAAACCCACATCCCCAAAAAACCCTATACCCTAAAGCCCAAAACCCTCATATTACAAACCCCTAAACCCGTAATCCCAACCAAAAATATACCCCCAGCCCCACAAAACCCTAAAACCATAGTCCCAAAAAACTCTGAAACTCAATCCCTGAAAAACCTAAACCCTCATATCATACAAACCATTAACCCTAATCGCAAAAAAACCCTAAACCCTCATCCCCGAAAAATCCATAAAACAATTCTCCCCAAAAAAGGCTAAACCCTCAGAACCAAAAAAATAGAAACCCTCATCCCCCAAAATCCCTAAAACCTAACTCTAAAAAACCATAAACTATCTTCCCTGAAAATCCTCAAAACCACACCAACAAAAAAACCCTAAACTCGCTTCCCAAAAAACATAACCCAGTAAACCCTACAAAATAGTAAACCCTCATAACCAAAAATCACCAAATCCTCAACCCTAATAAACCCTAAAACCTAATAAAAAAACAATAATACATTATCCCTAAAAACCACTAAAACCTTCCTCCAAAATACCCTAAACCCTTATCACCCAAAACATAAAAACACATAACCTCAAAACCTCTCAAAACTCAGCCACAAAAAACCATACCCTATTTCCCAAAAAATAGAAAAACCCATCCCTAAAAAATCATATACCGTAATTCCTTAAAACCCCTTAATTCTTATCCAAAAAACCCTAAACCCCCGAAATTTCAAAATTATCAACTCAAAAAAAACCTCAACCCTTAGCTCTGAAAACCCATAATGAATCATCCTAATAAAAACCTAAACCCTCATCCCCAAAAAAACTTAATCCTATAGGCCTAAAACCCCCTACACCTTGAGCCTCAAAACCTCTAAACCCAAATCTCCTAAAACCCATATAATATCAATCCCAAATAAAACATTAAACCCTCAACCACCCAAATCCCCAATATCTCAAATCTAGAAAACAAGAAATTTAATCCCCAAAAGTCCCTAAACCCTCATCCAAAAAAACCCAAACCATCAGCCCCGAAAAACCATAAACCCTAAGCCCCAAAAGTACCTTAAACCATCAGTCCCCAAACCCCCTAAACATTCATCCCAAAAAATTCACAAACCCTTAGCCCTAAAAAATACCTAAACCCTCAACCCCAAAAACCCTAAACCCTCAGCCCCACAAAACCCATATAACCTCTACCCTAGAAAATCTTAACCCCAACCCCCAACCACCAAAACCCTAAAACCACATCCCAAAAATACCATTAACCCTCAGCCCCAAAAACCATAAAACCTCATCCCCATAAAATACTAAACCCTCAAGCCTAGAAAAACATAAACACTCATCCATTAAAAAATGCTAAAACCCCAGCCCTAGAAAACCCTAACCCCTAAGCCCCAAAAAACCCTAAATAGTCTTCTAAAAAAACCTAAACCATGAACATAAGAAAAAAATAAACCATAAGCCCCAAAAAACTCTAAACCTTAATCCCCAAAAAACCCTAAACACTCAGCCCCAAAAAACTCAAAACCGTCAACCCAAGAAAACACTAAAACCAAAAATGAAAAAATAACCTAAACCCCATTTCCCAAAAAATACTAAATAATTAGGCAAAAAGTATCCATAAACCCTCCTATGTAGTAATATTTAAACCCTCATCCCTAGAAAACCCTAATCACTCATCCCCATAAAACCTTAAACCCTGATCCATTTAAAATTTCTAAACCCTAATCCCCACAAAACCCCAAACCCAAAACCCCAAAACCCAAAACCCACAAATCCAAAAAAATACCAAATCATCAGTCCCAAAAAACCCCCAAACCCATATCTCTAAGAAACCCTCAACCACTTATCCCCCCAAAACCCTCAAATACTTATCCATAAAAAAACCCAAACCCTATCCCCTAAAAAACAACAAACCCCATCCCTAAAAAACACCAAACCTTAGCCTCAAAAAACCCAAACCCAAGCCCAAAAAATCCTAAAAATTTATCAAAATTAAACCCTAAACCCCCAACCCTAGAAAAACAGAAACCCTAAAACCCAAAAAAATATAATTCCCTATCCCTAAAAAATCATAAACCCTGAGCCCTAAAAAACCATAAAACCTTAACCACACAAAAACCAATAAAACCTTAGCCTAAGAAAACCCTAAATTTTCAGCCCAAAAATACCTAAATAAAACAGCTCCAAAAAATACAAACCATTATACACACAAATACCTAAATCCCCAGCCCCAAAAAACCATAAACCATAATCCCCAAAAAAGATAAAAATTCCATCCCCAAAAAACACTATACACTTAGTCCAAAAAATACTCAACCCTCAGTCCTAAAAAATCCTAATCTATCAACCCAAAAATAATAGAAGCCATTAGACCCATAAAACAAAAATCCATTATCCCCGCAAAACCCTCAGCCAAAGAAAAACCTCTACCATCAACCTAAAAAAACTTTGAACACTCATCCCCAAGTAACCCTAAACCCTGAGTTCCATAAAAACCAATTGCTTTGGCCCTATAAAACCCCAAACCCCCAGTACAAAAAAACCCTAAACCCTGATCTGAAAAAACCATGAACCCTCATCCCCAAAAATACTTGAACCTTAATACCCAAAAACCCAAAAACCAGTAGCCCCAAAATCCCATAAACCCTCAGCCTAAAAAAACCATGATCCCTTATCCCAATATAACACTAAACCCTCTTCCTAAGAAAAAAATGAACTCCCATCCCCAAAAAACCCCGAACCCACAGCCCCAAAAAACCTTGAACCCTCATCCCCAAAAAACCCTGAACCCATAGCCCCAAAAATTCACAAACACTCATCCCCCAAACTGTTATAAACCCTCATTCCCAAAAAAACCATGAACTCTTAGCCCAAAAAATCCATGAAACCTCATCCCCAAAACACCCGGAACCCTCAACCCCAAAACACCCCTAAACACTCATCCCCAAAACACTCTAAACCATAATCCCTAAAAAAACATATATGATCAGAACAAAGAAGCCCAATACCCTCATCCCCCAAAACCCTAAGCTCTCGTCCCTAAAAAACCATAAACCCTCATCCTCAAAATACCCTAAACATAAAGTCCCAAAAAATCCATAAACCATCAACCCCAAAAACACAAAACCGTCACCCCAAAAAACCCTCAACCCACATCCCCCAGAAACCATAAAATCTTATACATCAGAAAACCCTAAACTCGAATCCCCCCAAAAACCTTAAACATCCCCCAAAGAAACTTTGAACCCTCATCCCAAAAAAACCCTAAACCGTCAGCCCCAAAAAAACCCTAAACCCTTATCCTAAAAAACCATATACCCTTAGCCCCAAAACCCCAAACCCTCATCCCCATATCCATAAACCATTATTCTCAAAAATCCATAAACCCTCATCCCCAAAAAATCCTGAACCCATAGTCCCAAAAAACCCAATACCCTCCACCACAAAAAAACCATAAACCCTCACCTTAAAAAAATACTTAATCACCAGCCCTTATAAAACCTCAACTATGAGCCCAAAAAAACCCTAGACCCTAGTCACCAAATAATACTAAACCCTCATCCCCCCACCAAAAAATGGTAAAACCGCATCCTTAAACAAACATTAATACCTCATCCCCCCAAAACCCTAAACCCTCAGCCCTAAAAACCCTAAACCCTGAACCCCAAAAAACCATAAACCATAATCCCTAAATAAAAATAAACTCATATTAAAAAAACACCATAATCCGATACACCAAAAAACCCTAAACCCATAGTCCAAAAAACCCTAAACCCTTAGCCCCAAAAAATCCTAAATTCTCAGCCCCAAATTAACCTTAAACTCCCATACCCAAAAACCAAAAAACCCACAGCCCCAAAACTCCCAAAACCCCCACCCCCCAAATAACCCTAAACCCAAAAACCCAAAAACTACTAAGCCATCATCCCTAAAAAACCCTAAACCCTCAGTCACCAAAAATTCCTTAACCCCCGTCCTAAAAAATCCTAAACCCTTGAACAAGAAAATATCAAAACCATCAACCCAAAAAAACATCAACCCTTAGCCCCATTAATCCCTAAATAATTATCGTCAGAAAGTAAAATACCCTAGTAAATAAAAACCCTAAATCCACTTCCCCAAAACCCCCTAAATCCTGAAACCCAAAACCATGAAACCCACGTCCCCAAAATATCATATACCCTCAAATAAAAAAACATAAAACTCTCAAACCCAAAAAATGCTAAAACCCTAGACACATAAATTCTAAAACCCTCTTCCCTATAAATAAATAAACCCTCACCACCAAAAAACCTAAAACCTTATAAAGAAATATCACAATCCCTCAAGTGCAAAAAAACTTCAATCCCTAAGTCCCAAAAATATCCTAAACCATTATCCCAAGAACCCCCTAAAACATCACCCCCAAAACACCTAAACCATTAGATCCAAAAAAACCCAAACCCTCACCATAAAAACTATAAACCCTAAGCCATAAAAAACCCTAAAACCTCATTCCCAAAACCAAAAATTGTTATCTCTAAAAAACTATAAATGCTCACACCTAGAAACACCTAAAACCTCATCACCCAAAAACCCTAAACCCTCATCCCATGAAAAAACTAAACACTCATCCCTAGAAAACCCTAAAACCTCAACCCCAAAAAACAAAAAACCCTTAACAAAAAAAAACAGTCCTAAACCCATTGTATGCAAAGATACTAAAATTTTAGTCTAAACAAACCCTAATCATCAGCCTGAAAAAACCCTAAACCCTAAACCCCAAAAAATTCCTAAAACAACAGCCTAAAAAACCCTAAATACTCACCCCTAAAAACCCTAAACCCTCATCTAGAAAAAACCCTAAACACTCAACCCCAAAAAACTCCTAAATCATATGCCCCAAAATATCCCAAAACCCTCAGCACCATAAAAACCTAAACACTCAACCCCAATAGACCATAACCTCTAACACCTATAAAATTATAAATCCTTATTAGAAAAAACAACAAAACCCCAGGCCCAAGAAACACCAAACCCTAATTCCCAAAACACTAAACCCACACCCCGAAAAACCCAAACCCCCAACACCAAAAATCCAAAACCCTCATCCCCCAAAAAAACTCAATCAGTCAGCCCCAAAACACCATAAAAACCTCAATCCTAATAAAATCCAACCCCTATGACCCAAAAAACCCCCAAACCTCACCACAAAAAAACCCCAAACCCTCAGCCCCAGAATAACCTCTACCCTTAGCTCACAAAACCCAAAATACTCATCCACATAAAACCATAAACCCTTTTCCCTAATAAAACTGAAACCCTCATACCCAAAAAAACCATAAAACCCCAACCCCAAAATACCCTAAACCCTCAACCATAAAAATCGGTAAACCCTCATCCCCAAAAATCACAATCCCTAAACCCCAAAAAACCATAATCACTTAGCCTAAAAATAACCTAAATGATCAGTTTCAAAAAATTATAAACCCTCATCCACAAAAATCACTAAACCTCCATCCCCCAAAAACCTAAACCCTCTTCCAAAAAAACCATAAACCCCCATCCCATAAAAAAATAAACTTATTACCCCAAAACCCTAAACCATAAACCCAAAAACCCCTAAGCCATCATCCCTAAAATACTCTAAATAATTATCCCCAAAATACCCAAATATCACAAGCCAAAAAAATGTTAACCCTTAACTCTAAAAAATCATAAACCCTCCGCACAAAAAAACCATATTCCCTATGTCCAAAAAACCATAAACCCTCAAGCCCCAAAAAACCATGAACCCTGAGTCCCAAAAAACGCTGAACCCTCAGACCCAAAAAAACCCTCCGCACTGGGCCCCAAAAAAAATTTAATACTTAGCCCAAAATAACCTGAAACCCTTAGGACCATAAAAACCTAGACCCTGATCCCCAAAAAACCCTTAACACTCAACCTTGAAAAAAACCTAAACACTGAACTCAAATAAACCCTAAACCCTCAGCTACAAAACCCCTAAACCCTAATCCATAAAAACCCCAAAACCCACTTCCCCAAAATCCCCTAAACCCTCAACGCCCCAAACCACATACCATCATAAAAAAAGAGTAAAACCTCTTCTCTAAAATAGTATTAAACCTTCAACCATAAAAAAACCTCAAACTTCAGCCCCAAAAAACCATGAACCCACAACATGTAATAAACCTGAACCCTTAGGCCCTTAAAACACTACATCCATAGCCCAAAAAACCCTAAACCCTCATCCTAAAAAAACCCTAAACCCTCAGCCTAAATAAACCAAGAACACTCAACACCCAAAAGCCTGAACCCTAATCCTGAGAGACCCCAAAACCATTGGCCTCAAAAAAATATAAACCCTAAACCCCCCAAAAACCTAAAAATTACCCCCTAGAAAAAACTATACCCTCAGTCCCAAAATATTATAAACCCTCATATCCAAAAAACTCTAAACCCTTAAACCAAAAACCCCGAAGCACTGAGCTCCAAACCCCAACCCCTCAGCCAAAAAAACCCTAAACACATAGGAATGAAAAAACCTAAATCCTCATCCCCCCAAAACCCCAAAACCTAATTCCCCTAATCCAATAAACCTTCATCCCCAAAACTACAAAAACCTCACCCCCAAATAACCCTAAAACCACTTTCCAAAAAAAACCCTTAACAATCATTCCCAAAAAACCCTAAACCATCACCCCAAAAAACCCTCAAACTTGAACCCCATAAATTCATAAACCCTCAACCCAAAAAAATGATAAACCCTAAACCCCAAAATACCATCAATCAACATGCCCAAAAAAACCAGAAACCCTCAACCCAAAAAAACCCTGTACCCTTAGCACCAAAAAACACTATACCCACATCCCCAAGAAATGATAATCATCCAACCCAAAAAACCATAAACCATCATCCCTAAAAACCCAAAACCCTCTTCCACAAAAAAACATAACCCTTTTCTATAAAAATCACTAAAACCGCATCCCCAGAAAATCCTAATCCATCATCCCTCAAAATCCCTAAAGAATTTTCCCCAAAAAACCCTAAAAATTCATTCCTAAAAAACCGTAAACAATCATCCCTAAAAAACCCTAAACCCTTACTCCATAAATCCATAATCCCTATTCCCCAAAAACCTCAAAACCCTCATCCCCAAAATTCCTCGACCAACATCCCCAAAAACACTAAAAAATCTATCCCAAAATTCATAAACCCCTATCCCTAAAAAATAATAAACTGTTTGCCCCAAAAATACCTTAACCCTCAACCCCCAAAAACCCTCAACCCTCAACCCCAAAACCGGTAGACCATCATCCTCAAAACAAACCTTCAACCCATTTCCCAAAAATTCCCTAAACCATCATCCTTAGAAATTCCTAAACCCTTATCCCAAACAAACTCTAAACCCATAAACCTAAAACCGTCTAAACCCTGAGCCCCTAAACCATCTAAAACCACGACCCCACACACCTGTAAACCACAAAGAAAAAATCTCAACCCCCAAACATTAAATATCGTAAAACCTTAGTCTTCGATAAACGGAATCCCTCTACCCCATAAAACAATTAAACCTCAACCCCAAAAAAACCTAAACACTCTTCCAATAAAAACCTAAACCACCATCACCCAAAAAAACACTGAAACCTAAGCCCAAAAATACCCTATACTATCAACCCCTAAACCTTCACACCCATAAAATCTTAATCCCTAATCCCCAAAAAACACTAAACCATATGTCCCCAAAACCATAAAACCTCAGCCCCCAAAACCCCCAAAACCCTCCATAATGAAAAATCATAAGCAGTCAGCCCCCAAAAACCTCATCCCCAAAAATCCATAAAACCTGATGCCCGGGAAACCCTAAACCCTCATCCCAAAAAACCCTAAAAACTCATCCCAAGAAAACCCTAAACCCTTAGATTTATAATTCCCTAAAACATCATCCCCAAAACATTGTAGAACCTTAGAAAAAAACCCTAAACGACCTTCTCGAAAAAAACCCTAAAACAAAAAATGAAAAAACCCTAAACGCTCATCCCCAAAATTCCCAAAACACTCAACCTGAAAATTCCATACACCCACATCCCAAAAAAAATCCTGAACCCCTAACCCTAGAAAATCCTATCTCCTCAACCCTAGAAAAATCTTAAAACCTCAACACCCAAAAACAATATACCCCCAGCCCAAAAACCCCAAACCCAAAACCTGAAAAACAAAATACCCTCAACCCCCAAAACCCCAAATCCTCATCACAAAAAAACCCTAAAACCCTCATCCCCAAAAAACCCTCATCCCCAAAAAACCCTCAACCACAAAACCCCCAAACTCTCTACCCTAAAAACCCTGAACACTACACCCCAAAAAAACCCAAAACCATAATCCCCATAAAACCCTAAACCCTAAACCCTAGAAAAACTGAATCCCTCTTCCCCCAAAAATCCTAAAACCTATGTCATAAAAAAAACTAAAACCCTCATCCCCAACTAACAATAAACTCTCAAGCCTAAAAAACCATAAACCCCCATTCCTAAAAAACCATAAACCCTCATTCCTTAAATACCATATTCCCTCATCCCCGGAAAATTCTAAACTCTTAGTCCCACAAATCCCCAAAACACCAGCCCCAGAAAACCCAAAACCCACATCCACAAAAAACACTAAACCCCTATCCACATAAAACCCTAAACCCCCAACAACAAAAAACCCTGAACCCTCAACAAGAAAATACACTAAGACCTTAAACCCAAAATAATATAACCCTTATCACCAATAAACCCAAATAACTTATCCCTAAAAAAACCCTAACCCTCATCTCCAAAAAAATGTAAACCCTCATCCCTAAAAGACCCTAAACCCTCATCCCCAGAAAACCCTAAATGCTCACCCCCAAGAAACCTTGAACCGTAATCCCAAAAAAAACCCATAACAATAAGCCCAAAATAACCCTAAATTCTCTTCCACACAGAACTCTAAACCCACTTCGCAAATAAAACCCCAACCCTCTGTCCTAAAAAACTATAAACCCTCATCCCCAAATTACACTAAACCCTCAAGCCCATAAAACACTAGACATTCATCCCCATAAAACCATTAACACTTATCCCCAAAAAACTCAGAACCCTCAGCCTAAAAAAACCCTGAACCCCCATCCCTCAAACCCCCTAAACCATAATATCTAAAATACATAAGTCCATAGCCCAAAAATCCCCTAAACCCTTAACCCCAATGAACCCAGAATCATCACCACCAAAATTCACAAGACCCTCAGCCCTAGAAAATATAACACCCTCATCCCCAAAACACCTTAAACCATTAGCACCAAAAAACTATTAACCCTCATCGCCAAAAAACCCAAATCCCTCATTCCAAAAAAACCCTGAACACTCATACTGAAAAAAAAACTAAATCCTCAGCCAAAAATAACCCCAAACCCTCATCCCCCAAAACCCTTGAATCCACATCCCCAAAACCACCTCAACAACCGTAAGAAAACACTAAAACCTTATCCCAAAAGAACCCCTAAACCCATATCGATAAAAAACAAAAACCATCAGCCCCCAAAACCCTAAACCCACAGCCCCACGAAACCCAAAACCCTCACCCCAAAAAACATAAAACCTTATCCCTAGATTACCGTAAACCCTCCACCCCAAAAAACCCTAATCCCTCATATATATAAAACCCTAAACTCTCATCCCCATAAAAAACTAAACCCTCATACTCCGAAAACCACAAACCCATATCCCCAAAAAAACCCGAAACCATCTGCCTGAAAAAACAAAAAAAAAACTATATACTTGAAAAAACCTACACCCTGATTCCAATAAAATCCCAAACCCTAATAGATAAAAAACCCTATACCCTTAGCCCCCCAAAATGATAAAACCTCACCCCATAAACCATAAGCCCTCAACAATAAAAAAACCAACACCCTCATCCCAAAATAAATGTAAACCCTAAGCCCCAAAAATCACTAAACCCTCAACCCCAGAAAAACATAAACCCTTATCCCCCAAAAAACTCTAAAACATAATCCCCCAAATATTCAACACACATAGCCATATAAAAAACCAAAACCCTCATACCCAAAAAACCCAAACCCTCATCCATAAAAACCCTAAACACATAACCCCAAAAAACCCCAATCACTCAACAAAAAAATTCTTAAACCTTCAACCCCCAAAAAACCTTCAAATACTCAACAGAAAAAAAACCCTTAACCCCCCCCAGACATAAAAAATACCAAACCCAAATCCACAAAAAACACCATGCCCTCAATCCAAATAAACCCCAAACATACAGTCTCAAAAAAACCATAAACCCACACCCCCATACAAAACCATAAACCCTCTTCCCCATAAAATCCTAAACATAAATCCCTAGAAAAATGAAAACCCTCATCCACAAACAGATATAAACCCCCATCCCTAAAAAACCCTATACACTAAACCCTAAAAAACAATAAACCAACTTCCCCAAAAAACCATAAGCTACATCCCCAAAAAACCCTAAACCCTAATCCCCAAAATACCCTAAAATCATAGCACAAAAAAATCTAAATCCCTGACCCCAAAATTCTCTAAACCCCAATCCCAAGAAAACTATAAATCCCCATCCCCAGAAAACCCTAAACCACCATCCTTAAAAAACCCTAAACCCCTATCACCAAGAAGCATTAAACACTGAGCCTTAAAAAACCCCAACACTTATCCCCAAAATACTCTAGGCCCTCATCCCCCAAAAAACCAATTCCCCCAGCCCCAAAAAATCCTAACCCACACCTGAAAAAATATCTAAAATATCATCCTCAAAAATCCCCAAACCCTCATCCAAAAAAACAAGTCCCCCAACCCTAGAAAACCCTAAAACATCACCCCCAAATAATACCTGAACCTTTAGCCCAAGAAGACCCTAAACCCTCATCCAACCAAAACCCCTGCACCCTCATCCCCAAAAGAACACTCATACCTTAGCACCAAAAATTAAAAGAACCTAAACACCAAATAACCTTGAAATATTAGGTCCATAAAACCCAAGACCCTTAGCCCCAAAAATCCTTGAACCCACATCATGAAAAAACCATGACCCCCAACCCCCAAACCACTGAACCCAAAGCCCCAAAAACCCCAAACACTCACCCCAAAAATACCCTAAACCCACAACCCCAAAAATCCATGAACCCTTAGTACCAAAAAAACCCTAAACCCTCAGCCCAAAAAAAATATGAATAACCATAAACCCACAGGTCCATAAAACCATGAGGACTCATCCCAAACAAACGCTAAACTCTTAGCCTGAAAAAACCCTGAACCCTCATCACCAAAAACTACTGAACCAAAAATCCCAAAACACTCTACGCCTAAATACCCTCAACCCTCAACCCTAAACAAACATGAACCCTTACCCCCCCCCCATAATCATAAACCCTCATCCCTAGAAAACCAAAATTCCCTGATAGTAAAAACCCAGAACCCTTAGCCCAAAAAAATACCTGAACCCTCATCCTCAAATAACATTTAACACTCATACCCAAAAAAATCTCAACCCCACATATACAAATCTATAAACCCCAATCCTTAGAATGCTCTGAACCATCATCCCCAAAACCTGAAAACCTGAATCCCAAGAAAACCATGAACCATCCTCACAAAAAACCCTAAACCCCAGTCCCCAAAAAAACCTATACCCTCAAGCCCAAAACCCCAAAACCCTCATCTTCCAAACCCCTAAACCTATAATCCCAAAAAACCATATACCCCCATCCCGAAAAAACCATAAAACCATAGTCCCAAATAACTTTGAATCTCAATCCCTGAAAAACCTAAACCCTCATATCATACAAACCATTAACCCTAATCACCAAAAAACCCTAAACCCTTAGCCCCAAATTATTCGTAAAATACTTAGCCCCAAAAAAGACTAAACCCTCAGAACCAAAAAGAACAGAAACCCTCATCCCCCAAAATCACTAAAAAAACCCTAAAAACCCATAAAATGTCTTCCCTAAAAATTCTTAAATCCCCAACCACAAAAGAACCCCTAAACCCGCTGCCCAAAAAATATAACCCTGTAGACCCTAAAATATAGTAAAACCTGATCCTCAAAAATCACCAAATCCTCAACCCTAATAAACCTTAAAACCTCATACACAAAAAACAATAATACATTTTCCATAAAAACCACTAGACCCTTAGCCCAAAATACCCTAAACCCTTATCACCAAAAACATGAAAACATACAACCTCAAAACATCTCAAAACTCAGCTACAAAAAACCATACCCAATTTCCCAAAAAACACTAAAACCCATTCCTAAAAAACATAATCCATAATCCCTAAAAACCCTTAACTGTTATCCTAAAAACCCTAAACCCCCAAAATTGCAAAACTATTAGCTCAAAAGAACCCTCAACCCTTAGCTCCAAATACCCAAAAAGAATCATCCTAGTAAAAAACTAAATCCTCATCCCTAAAAACCCAAATCCTATAGACCTAAAACCCCCAAAAACGTGAACCTCAAAACCTCAAAACCCAAATCCCCTAAAAAACGTATATTATTAATCCCAAAAAAAAACATTAAACCCTCAACCCCCATAACCCCCAATCTCTCAAATCCTGAAAACCCGAACTCTAATCCCCAAAAGTCCCTAAACCCTCATAAAAAAACCAAAACCATCATCCCCAAAAAACCATAAACCCTAAGCCCCAAAAGTACATTAAACACCAGTCCCCAAACCCCCTAAACATTCATCCCAAAAAAATCTCAAACCCTTAGCCCTAAAAAATCCCTATACCCTCAACCCCGAATACCCTAAACCCTTAGCCCCACAAAACCCCTATAACCTTAACCTTAGAAAATCCTAAACCCCCAAAACCCTAAAACCACATCCCAAAAATACTAATAACCCTAACCCCAAAAACCATAAAACCTCATCCCCAGAAAACACTAAACCCTCAATCCTAGAAAAACCTAAACGCTCATCAATAAAAAACCCTAAACCCCCATCCATAGAAAACCCTAAACCCTTATCCCCCAAAAAACCCAAATAGTCTTCTAAAAAATCCCTAAACTATGAACATAAGAAAGAAACTAAACTAGAAGCCCGAAAAAACAGTAAAACTTCCTCCCCAGAAAACCCTAAACACTCAGCCCCAAAAACCTAAAAACCGTCAACCCAAGAAAACCCTAAAACCAAAAATGAAAGAAAAACCTAAACCCCATTTCCCCAAAAGTACTAAATAATAAGGCCCACAATATCCATAAACCCTCCCCTGTAGTAATATGTGAACCCTCAACCCTAGAAAACCCAAAACACTCATCCCCGTAAAACCCTAAACCCTGATCCATAGAAAATTTCTAAACCCTAAGCCCGAGAAAACCCCAAACCCCAAAACCCTAAAACAACAAATCCAAAAAAATACCAAATAATCAGTCCCAAAAAACCACAAACCCATAGCTCTAAGAAACCCTCAAACCCTTATCCCCCCAAAATCCAGAAATACTCAGCCCTAAAAAAACCCAAAACCTATGCCCCAAAAAACCACAAACCCCCAGCCCTAAAAAACACCAAACATTGCCTAAAAAATCCCAAACCCCAAGCCGAAAAAACCAAAACATTTATCACCATAAAACCCTAAACCCCCAACCCTATAAAAATAGAAACCATCAATACCAAAAAAATATAAAGCCCTATCCCTAAAAAATCCTAAACCCTGAGCCCCAAAAAACCATAAAACCTCATCCCCAAAAAAACAAAAAACCCTTAGCCTCAGAAAATCCTAAATTATCCACCCAAAAATACCCAAAACTACCAGATCCAAAAAATCCAAACCATCATACACACTAATACCTAAATCCCTAGCCCGAAAAAACCATAAACCCTAATCCCGTAAAAGCTAAAACCTGCAGCCCCAAAAACCTCTATACCCTCAGTCCAAAAAATTCTCAACCATCAGTCCTGAAAATCCTAATCCGTCAACCCCAAAATAATATAAGACTTTATCCCCCCAAAACACTAAACCTTCAACCCAAAAAACCCCAAACCCTCATCACCAAAAAAACCCTAAGCACTCTACCCCAAACAAATCCTTAACCCTCAGCCACAAAAAAACAATGAACACTTATCCTAAAATAACTCTGATCCTATAGCCCCCAAAACCCCAAAACCCCCATCCAAAGAAAAATCTCTACCCTCAAACCAAAAAAACATTGAACACTCATCCCAAAATAACCCAAAACCCTGAACTGAAAAAAATGAACACTAATCCTCAAAAATACTTGAACCCTAATCCCCAAAAACCCATAAACCCGTAGCCCTGAAATCCCATAAACCCTCAGCCTAAAAAAACCATGATCCCCAATCCCAGTATAACACTAAACCCTCTTCCTCAGAAAAAACTAAACTCCCATCCCCAAAAAATCCCGAACCCACAGCCCCAAAAATCCTTGAACCCTCATCCCCAAAAAACCTTGAACCCATATCCCCAAAAATTCCAAAACACTCATCCCCCAAAATACTCTAAACCCTCATTCCCAAAAAGCCCTGAACCCTCAGCCCAAAAAATCCATGAACCCTCATCCCCAAAACACCCTGAACCCTCAACCCCAAAAAACCCCTAAACACTCATCCCCAAAACACACTAAACCCTAATCCCTAAAAAAACATATATGCTCATCACCAAGAAGCCCAAAACCCTCAGCCCCCAAAACCCTAAACTCTCATCCCTAAAAAACCATATACCCTCATACCCAAAAAACCCAAATCCTTAAGTCCTAAAAAATCCCTAAACCATCAACCCCAAAAACCCGAAACCATCACCCCAAAAAACCCTCAACACACATCCCCCCAAAAACATAAAATATCATACTTAAAAAAACCATAAACCCTAATCCCCCCATTAACCTTAAACATCCCACAGAGAAACTTTAAACACTCATCCCCAAAAACCCTAAACCGTTAGCCCCAAAAAAAACCCTACACCCTTATCCTATAAAAACCATATACCCTTAGCCCAAAAACCCCAAACCATCATCCCTATATCCAAAAACTATCAGCCTTAAAAATACATAAATCCTCATCCCCAAAAAATCTTGAACCCATAGTCCGAAAAAACCCAAAACCCTCCACCCAAAGAAAAACCATAAAACCACACCTTAAAAAAATATTTAATCACCAGCCCTAACGAAACCTCAACCCTGAGCCCAAAAAAACCCTAAACCCTAATCACCAAAAAATACTAAACCCTCATCGCCTTAAAAAATGGTAAACCCTCGTCCCTAAAAAAAATTAATACCTCAACACCAAAAAACCCTAAACCCTCATACCTAAAAACCCTAAACCCTGAACCCCAAAAAACCATTTACCATAATCCCTAAATAATAATAAACTCATATTTTCAAAAAAAAAATCTAAATCCCAAACCCCAAAAAACCATAAACCCATATTCCAAAAAACCCATAAACCCTTATCCCCAAAAAATCCTAAATTCAAAGCCCCAAATTATTCTTAAACTCCCAGACCCAAAAACCAAAAAACCTACAGCCCCAAAACCCCCAAAACCCCCACCCACAAAAAACCCTAAACCCTCAAACCGAAAAACTACAAAACCCTCATCCCTAGAAAACCCCAAACCCTCAGTCCCCAAAAAAACCTTAACCCCAATCCTAAAAAAATCCTAAACCCTTGAACCAGAAAATCTCAAAACCATCATCCCAAAAAAAACATCAACCCTTTGCCCCATTAATCTATATATCATTATCCTCAGAAGATAAAATACCCTAATCCATAAAAAACCGTAAATCCACTTCCCCATAACCACCTAAAGCCTGAGACCAAAAACCATGAAACCCACATCCCCAAAATATCATATACCATCATATTAAAAGAACATGAAACCCTCAAACCAAAAAAACACTAAAACCCTAGAAACAAAAAATAAAAAACCCTCTTCCCTATAAATCAATAAACCCTCACCACCAAAAAACCTAAAACCTTATCATAAAATATAACAATCCCTCATGTGCAAAAAAACCTCAAACCCTATGTCCCAAAAATATCCTAAACCATTATCCCAAGAACCCCCTAAAACTTCACCCCCAAAACACCTAAACTTTAAGAACCAAAAAACCCAAACACATCACCTCTAAAAACTATAAACCCTCATCCTTAAAAAATCCCTAAAACCTCAAGCCCAAAACCCAAAATTGGCATCTCAAAAAAACTGTGAACACTCACACCTAGAAACCCATAAAACCTCATCACCAGAAAACCCTAAACCCTCATCCCAAGAAAAACCTGAACACTCATCCTTAGAAAAGCCTAAAACCAAAAACCCCAAAAAACCAAAAACCCTTAACACCAAAAACAATCCTAAACCCTTAGCCTGGAAAGATACAAAAATGTTAATCTAAAAAAACCCTAAATCGCCATCCTGAAAAAACCCTAAACCCTAAACCCCAAAAAATCCTAAAACAACAGCCTAAAAAACCCTAAATCCTCACCCCAAAAAACCCTAAACACAAAACCCTAATAAACCCTAAACCCTCATCTAGTAAAAAACCCTAAACACTCAACGCCAAAAAATCCTAAATTGTAGGCCCCAAAATACCCCAAAACCCTCAGCACTATAAAAACAAAAACACTCAACCCCAATAAACTATAATCTATGAGACATATAAAATTCTAAAGCCTTATCCTAAAAAACAACAGAACCCCAGCCCCAAGAACCACCAAACCCTCATCCCCAAAACACTAAACCCACACCCCCAAAAAAACCCAAACTTGCAACACCAAAAATACCAAACCCTCATCCCCCAAAAAACCAAAATCACTTAGCCCCAAGACACCATAAAACCATCAATCCCAATATAATCCAACCCCTAAGACCCAAAAAACAACAAAACCTCAGCACAAAAAACCCAAAACCCACAGTCCTAGAATAACCTCTACCCTTAGCCCCCAAAACCCAAAATACTCAACCCCATAAAAACATAAACCCTTTTCCCTAATATAAATGAAACACTCATACCCAAAAAACCCTAAAAACCATACCCTAAAATACCCTAAACCCTTTTCTATAAAAACGGTTAACCCTCATCCCCAAAATTTACAATCCCTCAGCCCCAAAAAACCATAATCACTTAGCCTAAAAATAACCTAAATGATGAGTTGCAAAAAATTATAAACCCTCATCCCCAAAAAACCATATACCACCATCCCCCTAAAACCTAAACCCTCATTCCAAAAAAACGATAATCCAACATACCCTAAAAAAAGTAAACCTACTACCCTAAAAACCATAAAACCATAAACCCCAAAACCCCCTAAGCCATCATCCCTAAAATACACTAAATAATTATTCCCAAAACACCCAAATATTACAAGACCAAAAAATGTTAACCCTTAAATCTAAAAAATAATAAACCCTCAGCACCAAAAAAACCTATTCCCTCTGCCCCAAAAACCATAATCCCTCAACCCCAAAAAACCATGAACCTTGAGTCCCAAAAAACTATGAACCCTCAGCCCCAAAAAACCCTCAACCCTAGGCCCTAAAAAACCCTGAATATTTAGTCCAAAATAAATTGAAACCCATAGGACCCTAAAAACCTAGACCCTCATCCCCATAAAACCCTAAACACTCAACCCTGAAAAAACATAAACACTAAACTCAATAAAACCCTAAATGCTCTGCTAAAAACCCCATAAACCCTAATCCATAAAAACCCCAAAACCCACTTCCCCAAAATCCCCTAAACCCTCAACCCCCACCCCAACTATAAACCATCATACATAAAAGAGTAAACCCTTTTCTCTAAAATAGTATTAAACCATCAAACACAAAAACAAACCCCAACCTTCAGCCCCAAAAACCCATGAACCCACAACATGTAAAAAAACTGAGCCCTTAGTCCCTTAAAACCCAACATCCACAGCACAAAAAACCCTCTAAACCCTCATCCTAAAAAAACCCTAAACACTTATCTTGAAAAAACCAAGAACACTCAACCCCCAAAACCCAGAACCCTAATACAAAGAAACCCCAAAACCCTTGGCCTAAAAAAACTCTAAACCATGAACACCCCAAAACCCTAAACATTCACCCATAGAAAACACTATATCCTTAGTACCAAAATATTCGAAACCCTCATCACCAAAAAACTCTAAACCCACAAAACAAAAACCCCGAAGCACTGAGCTCAAAACCCCAACCCCTCAGCCCAAAAAACCCTAAACACATAGCAACCAAAATACCTAAATCTTCATCCCCCCAAAACCCCATACCCTAATTCTAAAAATCCAATAAACCCTCATCCCCAAATATAAAAAAACATTAGCCCCAAACACCATAAACCCTCAGCCCCAAAAAAACCTAAACCCACTGTCCCAAAAAAAACTTTAGAACTCATTCCCAAAAAACCCTAAACCATCACCCCAAAACACCCTCAACCTTGATCCCCATATATTCATAAACTCTCAACCCCAAAAATGATAAACCCTAATCCCCAAAATACCATAAACCCTCATCCCCAAAAAAACCATAAACCCTCAACCCCAAAAAACCCTATACCCTCAGCACCAAAAAACACTATAACCACATCCCTAAGAAACGATAATCATCCAACCCAAAAAACCATAAACCAACATCCCTAAAAAAACCCTAAACCCTCTTCTGCAAAAACACTAAACCTTTTCTCTAATAATCACTAAACACGTATCCCCAGAAAATCCTAAACCATCATCCCTGAAAATTTCTAAAGACTTTTCCCCAAAAAACCCTAAACATTCATTCCCAAAAAAACCATAAACAATCATCCCTAAAAAACCCTAAACCCTTACCCCATAAATCCATAATCCATATTCCTCAAAAACCTCAAAAACCTCATCCCCAAAATTCCTCAACCCACATCCCCAAAAACACTAAAAAATCTATCCCAAAATCCATAAACCCCAAGCCCTAAAAAAATGCAAAACCATTAGCCCCAAAAATCCCTTAACCCTCAACCCCCCCCCCCCAACCCTCAACAGTCAACCCCAAAACCTCTTGACCATCAGCCTCAAAAAAACCTTCAACCCATTACCCCAAAATTCCATAAATCATCATCCATATAAATTCCTAAACACTTATCCCAGACAAACTCTAAGCCTATAAACCTAAAACCCTCTTAACCCTGATCCCCCAAACCCCCTAAAACCACAACCCCACAAACCTGTAAACCATAAAGAAAAAATCTAAACCTAGAAACCTAAAATACTGTAAAAACACAGTCTTCAATAAACTGAATCACTCTACCCCAGAAAACCATAAACCTTCATCCCCAAAATACCCTAAACCCTCTACCAATAAAAACCTAAACCCCCATCACCCAAAAAACACTAAAACCTAATCCTCAAAATACCCTATACTGTCAACCCCAAAACCCCCAAAACCTTCACACCCAAAAACTCTTAATCCCTAATCCCAAACAACTCACTAAACCATATGTCCCAAAAACTATAAAACCTCAGCCCCCAAAACCCCCAAAACCCTCCCTCCTGAAAAATCCTAAACAGTCACCCCCCAAAAACCTCATCCCCAAATATCCCTAAAACCTGATGCCCTACAAACCCTAAAACCTCAACCCAAAAAACCCTAAAAACTCATCCCAAGAAAACCCCAAACCCCTAGATTTATATTTCCCTAAAACAACATCCTGAAAACATTGAAAACCCTTAGAATAAAAAAAACCCTAAACTGCCTTTTCGAAAAACAACCCTAAAACATCAACATGAAAAACCCTAACCCCTCATCCCCAAAAATTATAAAAAAAGGAAAGCTAAATAAACCATAAACCCAAATCCCCCAAAAAAACCAAAACCCTTTACCCTAATAAATCCTAACCCCTCACCCCTAGAAAAATATTAAGACCTAAACACCAAAAAAATATACCCCCAGCCCAAAAACCGAAAACCCACAACCTCAAAACCAAAAGACCCTCAACCCCCAAAACCCCAAATCCTCATCACAAAGAAACCCTAAAACCCTCATCCCAAAAAAACCATCATCGCCAAAAAACCCTAAACCCTATGCCCAAAAAAACATAAACCCTAAACCCCCAAACCCCCAAACACTCTACCCTAAAAACCCTAAACACTCCACCCCAAAAAACCCAAAATCATAATCCCCACAAAACCCTAAACCCTAAACCCTAGAAAAACTAAATCCCTCTTCCCCAAAAAATCCTAAAACCTCATCCATAAAAAAATAAAACCCTCATCCCCAAATAAACATAAACCCTCAGGCCTAAAAAACCATTAACCCTCATAACTAAAAAACCATAAACCCTCATTCCTTAAATAACCTATTCCCTCATCCCCAAAAAATTCTAAACTCTTATTCCTACAAATCCTTAAAACACAACCCCCAGAATACCCAAAACCCAAATCCCCAAAAACACTAAACCCCCAGCCACATAAAACCCTAAACCCCCAACAACAAAAAACCCTAATCCCTTAGTACAAAAATCCACTAAGTCCTTAAACAAAAAAAAATACAACCCTTATCACTAATTAACCCAAATCCCCCATCCATGAAAAAACCCTAACCCTCAGCACCAAAAAACATATACCCTCATCGCTAAAAGACCCTAAACCGTCGGCCCCAGAAAACCCTAAATGCTCACCCCCCAAAATCCTTAAAATCTAAGACCCAAAAAACCCCATAACACTAACCCCAAAATAACCATAAATTCTCTTCCACACAGAACTCTAAACCCACTTCCCATATAAAACCCCCAACCCTTAGTCCCAAAAAACCATGAACCAACATCACCAAATTACACTGAACCCTCATGCCCATAAAACCCTAGACATTCATCCCCATAAACCCTTAACCTATATCCCCAAAAAACCCTGAACCCTCAGCTTGAAAAAAAACCACGAACCCCAATTCCCCAAACCCCCTAAACCCTAATACCTAAAACACCTAACTCCTCATCCCCAAAATCCCATAAACCCTCAACCCTAACAAACCTATAAACATCACCAAAAAAATGCACAAGACCCTTAGCCCTATAAAATCCAACACCCTCGTCCCCAAAAAACCTTAAACCCTAAGAACAAAAAAACCCTAAACCCTCATCCCAAAAAAACACTAATCCCTCATTCCAAAAAAAAAACCATGAACCCTCATACCCAAAAAGAACTAAATCCTCATATTTAAAAAACACCGAACCCTCATCCCCCTGAACCCTTGAATCCACATCCCCAAAACAACCTCAAAATCCCCAAGAAAACACTAATCCTTTTCCCGAAATAAACATAAACCCTTATAAAAAAACCTCAGCGACCGAGAAGCAAGATACTGAACCCAAAAGGAAAGGGAAGAAAGTGAAGGGAAAGGGAAAGGGTAATACCCTTTCTCCTGTCACACCCATGCCCCAATGAAGACAATGTTTTGGAATTGTTAGGGGTTGGGGAACACTCCCACGGCTGTAGTCCTTAAGAACTTTCTCTCACAGAAGCAGATGCTCATTTGGTTAGCTAAACCCATGATCAAGTTTGAAACCATGAAAGGTTTTAACTGGGCTTATCTTGGCTACTCTCTCATTGCAACAAATGACAAAGGAAATGGTATGGGAACCTTATGGGTTCTAGTGTATTATCGTGTCCAGATCGTATCGGCCGTTTTGTGCCCACAAATGATCTCTGTTACCATCCAAGGGGCTGAGGGGGTCCCCACCATATTTTTTTTACGCTTCCTACTTGTATACTACCCGTAGGCACCATTGGAGAAGGCTGGTGCAGATAAGTGATGAAATTGATCACAATTGGATGGTTATTTGTGATTTCAACACGATCCTGAGGCCTGAAGAAAAGTTAGGTCCGAATTTTTCTCGCACTCCAGAAGATGAGTTTGCATCTTTCCCTGACCTATGTGACCTTTATGAGGTATCCATTGCAGGGGCGTACTTCACTTGGGGGTGGTACACAATTAATGGAAGGCAGGAAAGTAAACTGGACAAGTGTTTCTCATGCATGGGTGGAGGTGGTTCTCCAGTGGTTCTGTCTTGATTCACCCTCCAAAAACTCAACTCGGATCACAATCCAATTGTTGTAGAACTAAGGGAGAGAGTACCAAGATCTTCTCCTCTGCCATTTATATTCACCAATGCCTGGATCAGGGTTCCGGTGTGCAGGGAAGAGGTGTTGGGGTGTGGAGTAGCACCTTCTCTGGTAGTCCCCAGTTTATTGTGATTTCCATGCTGAGAGAAGTTAAGCGTCGACTAAATGATTGGAGTAAACGACCCTCCTTAGTGTTGGATCATGAGATTAAAGTAGCTGAATCTTATCTTGATGCGTGTCAAATTATACATCAGTGGAAAAATGTACCTTTGGGGGAATATCTTAGACTGCACTCTAAACTGGACGAGTTTCTTTTCCTCAAAGAGAATCTTGAAAAGGTGCAATTCAGTGTTAGATGGATTAAATATGGGGATCACAACACTATGTTCTTTCAACACCTACATAAGGAAATAAGAGATAGGATTAATCTGAGTACTGTTAGAGTTGGAGACTCAACCTTCAATTCGGGGGGGGGGGATATTGCTAAGGCTTCGGTGGATTACTTCGAGGGGCTGTAAACCGATGATGGATAGGTCTCCTCAATGTGTGCACTAACTTCTACCCCATTGAACACATGATGAATGAATTAGTGATAATAACACCCAAATCTTATTAATGATAATGGAAGGAAAAAATCCCCATATTCAGACTCAATAACTCAAATATATCCTTAGGTACATCCTTGGATAAAATATTATCCAACTCATATTAGGTAGGAAAAAATTATACTTTGATGTCTCCACTGGACAATATCTCTTTTAAAAAATGAAAAATCATATAAGTATGCTTGGAAATTGATTTCAGGAAATGTTTCTTGGAACTATATACAACAAAAATATTATCACAATTAATTCTGAGTGGTATGTAAAATTTCACCCTCAAAACATCCAACTAAACCTTAAAAAAATCATTTAAGTGTATATACTACTTCTAATAACATATTCAACCTCATTAGTACACAGTAAGAGTGAGTTTTATTTATTGTAGTTCCAACTAACCCATCAGTCCCCCAAGAGGAAAATTTAACCTGAGGTGGTAATTAAATCAATATAATCACCTTCCTAATCAGAATATTCTAACCTAGATTGATTCAAACTAATTACATTCCTGTAAATAATCCCTTAACTAATAGACCCTTTGATATATTTGAGATGAATTTTGGATACCATAAGATGTGATTCCATTAAGTCACTCTAGTATCCTTCACATAGATTGAAAAAATATACAATATAAATTCTAGAAGTTGTGATATAAATTATAATACTAATAATCCTAAAAAATTAACTTTAGTTTACCCTCTCACATTCATGGTCTTTAAGGAAGTTTAGTAACACCTGAATGGGAGTAGACACTGTATTTAATTCCGCAATTTCAAACCTTCCCAAGAACTCCCTAGAATACCACTTTTGGGATAAGAAAATAAAATTTCCCCCTACATGAAATGTAACCCCAAGAAGTATCTCTACTTACCTAGTATAGACATCTAAACATTAGCAACCTGTGTTTCATATTTGGATTATACACCGAATTCTTATCTATAATAGTTCTTTTTATTTTAATTTTCATTATCAAGAACTTCTTTATTTTAAGTATTATTTGTACTCTTAATTTTTTTTATTTTTTTTATAACACTAAATATATTAATATAATATCTAATTCCATTATGTGTTCCCTTTTCCACTTTATAGATATCAAAAAATGATAACATCATCATTATTTTCATCAATTTTTCCAGCCATTGGATTTCTAATTTTTAAAAAACATTGACTTCCAAACACTATAAATTAATCCATAATGGGATTATTTTTTTTACCAAATTACATAATAATTCATATAAGAATATGATCTTAGAAGACACCTATTCAAAATATGGAATGTTTGGAACATAGATCCCCTCCAAAATAATTTTGAGATTCCATATTCTTTTGAAATTTTCATCCCATCCCAAACATGAAATTACTTATTCTATTAAAAAATCTATATTTTTGGGGTTTAAATATATTTTTGAACTATTCTTTATACAATTTCTTATGATAAGATTCAAATTCTGTAATTGTAGCTTCTTTTCCATTATCAAATATGAATTTCTTAAGGTATATCCCAAATCCATTCTCAACTATTCTTTTAAATGTTCTAAACATGTCCACTACCTCATACATATTATTTACAAATAGAACATTGAGAATTATAGTTTATTAATTATTAAATTTAGTGAAATTAAGACACACTGGGTGGACTTATTTCTTACAAGTTTATTTAAATTTTATTTAATGGACTCATGAAATTGAGAGTCTAAATATTGACACTTTTATGAATCCCTTGAGTGATTTTTTGGCATGTATCACAAAATCCCACCATTTACCTTTTTTAGGTGAGTAATTTCTCTCAACAAATCATGAATAAAAATATTTCTTAACATAATTTGAGAAATATGACTCAACCTTCTATGAAAACATTTATTCACATATTTTAAACTCCTATAGTAGGAAATTTTTTATTATCTCTTAGATTTCATATAAACTCTTTTTACTATAATCAATCCTCATTCATGGAACTTATGTTTGACTATTCATGATTTTTTATAAATTAAAACATTTATCAATTCCCTAAACCATAATTTTAATATATTTTATAATATTTTTTTATGATTATGATAATGATTATTACTTATTATCTTATGAAACAATACATATCATGTTAAGAAATTTTCTAGATTATTTATTTTATATATATTTATATGCCTCAGAATGGATAGATACTAGATGTGAAAAATTGATTAGATCACTGATGAATTTTAGATAGAGTTACGATATTTTCCGGACATTCCATTCACTAATGATTCAGATCGAGGTTTAATTTGATGATTGTGTGTTGATTGTGTTGGAAGACCACTGTTAACTCAAAAGGAAGTGAGTTACCATATCATTAAACATGTTTTCCAAAAATATTATCATGTGTGGTATCACAATGGAAAAAAATATGAAGTGGTGAATGACATTGATTCATCAGAAAAGATTTGTATAAAAAATAGGGTTTCTGATCTATTTCCTTTGGTTTCTGAATCCTTCTACTCATGTAGACTAGTGCAAGAAGAAATGAATACCGGAACATGGGTTTTTTCAATTAATCAGTATAATTACACTGAGATTATTATAAATATAATGGAAGATGTGAATACCCCAATAAATTAGGCATGTGGAAAAAATGAGAAAACGTGAGTTTTTAATGAGATTGTATCATAGAAAAACAATTAATGGATTTAGTAATACTGTGGTTGACTATCTAATTATATTTATTAAGTATTTTACTATTTGCTGATGCATGTATTCTAGAAAATGATTACATGGTATCAATATCGACTGAAAATTTTGGATTTTCATCTATTATGATTAATTATTTACCCAAAGATTGTTGTCTATTCAAGAAGGAAAATGTAGAGTTGAGTCAATCCAAACAGTGTGGCACAACAAGGTGGAAGACTAATAAAGATGGAACTCAATCTGACATAATAGATAAAGTGATTTGGCACTTCCCTTTAATTCCTGGGCTTCAAAAACATTTTCTATCAGAACAAAAAACTTGGAATATTAGATGTCATGAATATGAAATAAATAAGGATAATGATGAAAACGTACATCCTGTAGATGGGTTGGCATGGATTAAATTTGATAGGTTACATCCTAATTTTCTAGCTAACCCATGAAATGTTAGATAGGGATTATCTTGTGATGGTTTCAACCCATTTCACCAAATGCATACTGCACACAGTACTTGACCTATTTTTATTCACATATATAACATTCCTTCATGGATGTGTATGAATATTCCATTATAGATCATGATTATATTGATATCTGGATCTAGTGGTCCTATAAATTATATTCATATATACTGCCATCCATTAATAGATGAGTTAAATGAGATTTGGATTGTTGGTTCACAAGCATACGATGCATTTAAGAAGGAGTACTTTAGGTTTCATGCATCTTTATTGTGGATGGTAAATGATTTACCTACTTATGGAATGATGTCTGGTTGGAGTACTAAAGGGAAATTATCATTCCCTATTTGTATGAAAATACAGGTTTCTGAATATTAATGTTTCAACGAACTTTCATCATCATTGGAAATCGATGCTTTCTTCTTATGGATCATCCATATAGGAAAAATCAGAGACTGGTCGATAATGCAATCAAGACATATGAGACACCTCAATGAATTTCAAGGAATGATATTGTTAAAGAACATGATGATTTAATCTATTTTCTTAGAAAAAGTCAATCAAATACCAAAAAGAGAATACATGTTAATTCAAATTCCAATAATAATTGGAGGAAGAAAATAATATTCTTTCAGTTTCTGTTTTGGTCAATCAAATATCTAAAAGAGAATGTATGTTATTATTTACATACTGTAAGTTATATGGGCTATTACTCTAATAGCATACAATCCTTGAATTCTATAACACAAAAATTCTTAAAAATATGCCTTTTACATTACAATATATTCATTTTACTCATATTTGTTGGTGACTTATTCTCCTCCATGGATCCTTTCATTAATATAAATAGTACATGTTCACTTCTAATTGGGTCATTACCTCAGTAGTTTAGTAAATTTTGTTCAGTTTAGAAACAATAGAATTTAGACTCGAACATGAACTGATTATAGAATCAGTATACTAACCAACAAAATCAGTATAATAACTGGATAAGAGAAGTGATCATGTACTATTTCTATCAAATGTTCACTTTAAATTAGAAAAGTGAAGATGTATATTTTCACTTTAGAAACTTTACTATTAATAAGTGAACATGAAAAAATTACAGAATAATTATACTAACCTACAGAATTGGTATACTAACCTCTTGAGAGAAGAGAACATGTACTGTCTTTGTCAAACCCTCACATTGAGAGAAAAATACCATTTATATGTGAACATGAACTAATTAAAGAATCAGTATACTAACCTACAAAATTAGTATACTAACCTACTAAGAGAAGTGAACATGTACTATTTTTATCAAATAGACACTTGATGTTCATATTATAGAATCAGTATAATCACCTACTGGGGTAATGAATAGATTATTTACACACTGCATCATTCTCCTAGAGAGAAGGCTCATATCTTCTACTGCATATGATGTGTTACATTAAAGTAAATTTTGTCTACTATTATATAAAATTAAGTGTTGCATAATTATTTTTTCATTTTATTTATTATTAAATTTTCAGGTCTATATATCATTGTAATAAAAAAAAATTATTTGGTCTTGAGGATATCAATGTTTTTCATTCAATTTCCCCCTAAAAAATCTTTTTTTCTTCTTCTGATATTTCTTCTCATTCAGGCTTTTCACAATGAAATAAACTCCATAATCAATAAGATGAGTATAAAATAGTTTTTTTTCAAATGAGTTGAGACTTATCAGTTATTCTTATTATATATACTTATCTAGAAGGATGTGTTTGTAGAATTGAATCATATGGTGACACCATGTATCTGTTCTTTAACATCATTTCCTTTTTCTAGTAATGATAATTTTGGGAGTGGGGGTTGCAGGGGGAGGGGGATATGCAGTTGGGGTGGGGGGGGTTGTAGGGGGGAGGGGGGATGTGTTCAGGTGGGGGGGGGGTTTGTGGGTGGGGGTGTTGGGTAGTCGGGAGGGGGGTGGCTTCAGAGGGTGAGGGGATTTGCATGGGGGGTTGTAGGGTGGATGAGAGGTGGGGGAAGTGTATGAGGGAATGTAGGGGTGGAGGGCGTTGTGCCGTGGGGGAGGTGAGGGGGGTTGCATGTAGGGGAGGCTATGTGTAGTGGGGATGTGTGCAGGGGGAGGGGTGTTGTGTAGTGAAGGGGGGCTATAGGGAGATGGAGTGATGTCTAGGGGGGTGCAGGGGAGTGGGGGATGCAAGGGTGAGGGGGGTCTATATGTAGGTAGAGGATAACAGTTTGGGTGACCTGGATGGAAATGACCAAGATGTTGAGGAAAGGAAGTGGGGGGGCTATATACAGGTAGGGGAAAACAATTTGGGTGCCCCAAATAGAAATGACCATGATGATGATGGAAGTTGAAAAAATGATTCTTCATTACATTCTAATTTAAAGAAGGATTTTTTAACTCATATGATGAGGGAATTTTAACAAAAAACCCTTTATTAATGATCATGTTATTTAGTATTGTGATGTACATATCAATCTGAATATTATTTGTTCATTGTTGTTTAAGGATTGATGTATCATTTATCATTTATTTTTGACACACTAATCACACACAAACACACACACACACACACACACACATATATATATAAGAAGTCGTTATATATCATTTCTTTTACAACTATTTATTTAAAGGTGGTTTTTTATAATGAGGCTAGTTCTATCCACCACCTTGAAAGACAGTGAGTTCAATATTGGATTTGGGGAAGGTTTATTCCATTTTTATTCTATGGCCCAATTTTAATTAGGGAATCTATGATTTTTGGGTTCCTTATATTATTGTAGTGCGTTTTGGATCTTGTATTAGTGGATTCATGTCACAGTTGATGAAGGCCTACATGTATATTCATAGGTAGGAATATAAATATATAAGTTCTCCCTTTATATATATTCACCCATGGCAGTATAAATATATATATTGGGTCTAGGTCTACATATATATAGATATGAAAAATCCATACATGTGTAAGTGTAAAGGGGTATATGCAGGTATAAGCATATATCTAAGGACCGCCTTGTGCATATTTGGACAAGAAAATATGTATTTAGGGGCTAGGTGTCCTTATATATATATGTGTGAAGTTTCATATACGTGAAAGTGGAAAAAAGGAAGATTCAAGTTATCATTCTTAAAAACAACTCACCTTGAGGTTGAGGTAGGTTCCCATTGTTACCTAATTACTCTACATTAAATAAATATCTACTTATGAGTTCCACATGTTTGGGTTTACTAGTTTATGTTATGTTTGTTCCTATATTATTAAACAAGGGGAAAATTATATTTTCTCATTTGTAGCCTAATTGTAGAAAGGAAACTAATCTAAGAACAATACATTGCTTGATTCATGTTCTCATAGGATAAATAATTATATCTAGATCCACATTCTCTAATTCAACAATGATTACAACATTTATAACATTCCCAATACCATCTATGAATATAGGCCTAAAATTTAAGGATTGGTTCTCCCTTATTATCCCAGTTCTATGAGGTCAAAAACTTTAGTCAATAATTATTCTTGTAAAAACAAAACAACTTATGTCGACCATTCCGCTTAGTGATACAGGCACATCGAGTCAAGATTCATCAGTTGGTGATAAAAACATTGAGTTTATTATTCCTCTTTGTAATATAAACACCTTGAGTTCAGATTATCATCTTGGTATCCATAATCCCTGATGTGAGATCCACCTATTGTTGAAACAACCTTTTGATGACACAAATCCATAGATTATAGTTCTCTCCACTATAAGAATCCAATTTCCATGTTTGATTCCAAACTATGGTTATCCTCAATATAAAAACGTCCTAGTGAAACTGTTCTTCTAATAGTTCATCATCCCACTAACTTCATCCCACATGACACTCCCGACATAGTTCCCACTCTCATCATGTCCAACCTCTAGTAGGAACACCCATCGGACCTCCTCTATTTTAATTTTCTCTAAGAACTCAATCTTACCACCAAATGCATCCTCAAATTAAATACCGACCTCCAAAATAGAATTACCACTATCATCCTCCAAAAAAAGGGTCCAACTCATTCCCTGGGCCATGAAACCATATTCATTACTTTCCCAAGAGTTCTCACCCCACTAGATTCCTTTACTATGTTGTGTCACACGATTCACCCATAGAATCACATGACCAAATTGGTTCACCCCCTAAACAATGGAATGAATAATTGTTTCACACACAAAAACATATGATGAAACTAGTTCACCCCCTGAACCATGTCATGAATCATTGTTTCACCCCTTGATCCATGAGAGGAAACATGATTCACCCCTAGAATCACATCATGAATCATGTCCCACCATATGAATATCTATTGGATTAGACTAAAATTTCTACACTAACGTTAACACCTGGATCATGATGTAATTATTATACTAGACCACCACCAACCACACTAGTCATCATGCTACCACACCAACCTCTAGAAAACCTCTAATATGACTCACTCTCAGACCATGAAAACCACTATAATCCTGATGAAAATTCACTGAAACCACCTAAAACCCTATCTTAATTTAAAATATAGTAATACAAAAGAATCCATATATCAACGAATCTCATCTCACAATGACATCACGATGTCACCATAACTATCCATTTACTAGTCACTACACATCCATGACAATTCTAGATTGAGGATCATTCACCCACAATAGATATGATGTTTCACACTATAGTAGTATCATTACTGATGCCCAAATAAACCCAACACTCATTATCTAAAGACCATGCTATGTCCATTACCAAAAGCAATAACTGTGTGTTGTCAACCCTCTCATACCTGAGTGCCAACACAAGATAGTAGTTGCTATGGGAGGATTTGTGGCAGCTATGTGTTGCTTTCTTTTAATGGAATCCAGATCCTATTGCCACAATTTCTATCCATGTCTCTAGGTCTTCATATTGGAAGGTATAGCATCAGTTCTCAACTGTGGCTACATGTATTGTCTTATAGACATGCCAAGCATAGCCAAAATCCCTAAATCCATTACTATTTCTTATAGCCATGTTATTGGGGTCTATATCCATGATTAATAACCATGTTTATAGCCTAGTTTTGTAGTAGTGAAAAACCATTGGCCCTATAAAACCATAAAATCACATCCACAATAAATTATAAACCCTCCTCCAAAGAAAAAACAAAACACTTATCCCCCAAAAACCCAAAAAATATACCCAAAAAAACCTTAAATCGTAATCCCAAAAAAACCCTAAACCCTTATCCATAAAAAACTAAATATAAAAATCCCCAAAAATCTCATAAACCCTCAACTCCAAACGACCCTAAATTCCTATATTCAAAAAATCCTACACACCCAGCCCCCCTAAAAATACTAAACCCTAAGCCCCAAAATATCCCTAAACCTTCACCCTAGAAAACCATAAACCCTCATCCCCAGAAAACCCTAAACCATCATCCTTAGAAAACCCTGTTCTCTTAGCCCTAGGAAAAACTGAAAAAATCATCCAAAAAAACCACAATGAATCTTCCCAAAAACCCTAAATACAAAATTCCAAAAACCCTAAACCCTCAACCCCAAATAACCTAAACACTTATCCCCAAAAAATAGTCAAACACTCGTTCCAAAAAAACCGTCAAAACCTTATCCCCAAAAAACCCCATACCCTAAAACCCAGAAAACCTCAAAAAACTAGCTGAAAATTCCTCAAAACCTCATCCTCCAAAAAACCCCAAACCTTCATCCCAAAAAAACCCTAAACCCTAATCCCCAAGAAAACCCTAAACCCTAATCCCTAGAAAAATGGAAACACTTATCCCCAAAAAACCCTAAACCCCCTTCCCCAAAAAACACTAAACACTCAGCCCTAGAAAACCATAAACCCTCAGACCCAAAAAACCATAAACCCTCATCCACAAATTACCCTAATACCAATGGCCAAAGATAACCTATACCCTCAATCCCCAAAAATATAAACCCTCAGCACCAAAATACCTAAACCCATAGCTTCATAAAACCCTAAACACTCATCCCAAAAAAACCCCTAAACCCCCATCTAGAAAACCCCTAAACCCTCAGGTCAAAAAAATATTAAACCCTTGGCCATAGAAAAATCAAATCCCTCAGCCCCAAAATACTCTAATTCATCAACCCCAGAAAACCCAAATACCTTAGACCCAAAAAAACCCAACGCCTAAGATCCAAAATACCATATACCCTCAACCCCAAAAAACCATAGACCTCTGAAAAAACCATAATCCCTCAACCAAAAAAACTCTTAACCTTCAACTGAAAAAAACCTTGAGACCATAGACCAAAATATCCCCAAACCCATAGCCCCAAAAAACCTTGAACCCTCAGCATTAAAACAACCCTCAACCCAAACAAACCATGAACCCTCAATCCCATATAACACTGAACCATCAAGCTCATAAAACCCTATAATCTCTCCACCATAAAACCTAAAATCCTCAACCCGAAAAATCATGAACCATCTGCCTAAAAACCCCATAACCCATAGTCCAAAAACCCTTGAACACTAATTTCCCAATACCCCAAAACCCATATCCCCCAAACCCCCTAAACCCTCATCCCCAAAAAACCATGAACCCTAATACCCAAAATTCCAAAAACCCTGAACCCTAGAAAACCCTAAAACCTCACCCCAAATGAATCTTGAACCTTGATCCCCAAAAAATCATAAACCCTCAACCAAAAAGTAAACTGAACCTGCAACCATAAAAAGAACCGAACCCTCAACTCCAAAAGCTCTAAACCATCATCCGCAAAAAAACCAAAACCCGCATCCCCAAAACCCCTGAACCCTCAACCCCAAAACCCTCATCCCCATAAAAACCTAAACCCTTATCCCCCAAAGACCAAAAACCCCCAGCCCCAAAAATACCTATACCCTAAACCCCAATAGCCCAATAGCCATATCCCTAAAACCTCTAAACCATCATCCCTAAAAAGCAAAAAAACCTAAACCCCAGAAAACCGAAAAACCATAGTCCCAAAAAACCTTAAACCCTCATACCCAAAAAACCCTAAACCATCACCATAACAACCCCTCAACCCTCATCCTGAAAAAACGTTGAACTCATATCCCAACAAACCCTAAACCATACACCCCCCACAAATATTAATTCCTTAGCTCTAAAAAACCCTAAAACCTCAAGCGCAAAAAACCATATACCCTCAGCCCCAAAAAACCAAAAAATCTACTGCTAAAAAAACATAAACCATCAGCCCTAAATGACCCAAAACCCTTAGCCTCATAAAACCCAAAAACCCACTAATCTAAAATAACATAAACCCTCACACCTAAAAAACCTTAAAAATCATCCCCAAATAACCCAAAATCATCATCCCTAAAAAACCCTAAACCCTAAACCCAAGAAAAACATAACACTCAACCCTAAAAAAACCTAAATCCCTACCCAAAAAAATACTAAACCCACAACCTCAAAAACCTCAAAAACTTATGTCCCAAAAACCAGTCAACCCTCAGCCCTAAAAAACCACAAACCCTTAGCCCCAAAAAACCCTAAACCCACAACCATAAATAAACCCCAAAACCTCATCCTTAAAAAACCATAACAATCAGTCCTAAAAAACCCTAAAACCTCATCCCCCAAAATCACTAAACCATCAACCCCCAAAAATTCCCTCAAACCCTTTCCCAAAAATCTCTAAACCATCAGTATTAGAAAAACCAAATCCCTTAGTCCCAAAAAATCCTAAACCCATAGACACAAAACAATATTAAACATTAATCCCTCAATACCACAAAACCAAAATCCCCCAAAACCCATAAACTCCCAAACCAAAAATATCACTAAACCCTCAACAACAAAAAAACCAAAAGTAAAAGACCCAGAAAAACACAATCCATCTACCCTAGGTAACCCTAAACCTTCAACTAGAAAAATACCCAAACCCCTCAACAAAAAAACCCTAAACCCTGATCCCCAAATAACCATAAACCATTATCCCCAAAAATACCTTATACCCTCACCTAAATCCCCCTAATAATTCTCCCCCATAAAATACAAATCCCTTAGATCGAAAAAAACTAAACCCTTAGCCTCAGAAACCCTAATCACCCAGCGCTAAAACCCTAAAAACCTTATCCCTAAAAAACCCTAATACCCTAATACCCCATAATGTTAAACCATAATACCCAAAAAACCCTAAACCCTTACCCCACAAAAACCAAAAAAACTCATCCCCCTAAAAAAACTAAACCCTCATCCCCAAAAAACCCCAAACTCTTAGACATAAAAAACCCGAAACTCTCACCCTTAGAAAACCCTAAACCCTCATCCCCATAAAACACTAAACCCTCAACACTAGAAAACCTTGAACCCTTACCCCAAAAATAAGTAAAATGTTAGCCTAAAAAACCCTAAACTATCATCCCAAAAATACATGATCCATCACCCCCAACAACCCTTAAACCCTTTGACCCAAAAAAACCCAAAACCATGAAACCCAAAAAAACCCTAAAAACTCAACTCCAAAACACCCAAATCTTCTGCTACAAAAAACCCTAAACCCTCAGCACCAAAACAATCCTCAACCATAATCCCCAAAATATCCCTAAAACCCCAACCCTAAATGACCCTAATCTTTAATCCCACAAAATCCTAAACCACCATCCCCAGAAAACCATAGACCCTCATACCTAGAAACAAATGTAAACCCTCATCCCCAAATAACCGCAAAACCTCAACCACAAAAACCCCAAACCCACAACCCCCCAAAAAACCCAAAACCATAGCCACAAAAAAACCACAATCCCACAACCCAAAAAAACTGTCAACCACAAGAAAACCTCAAACCTCTATCAGTAAAGAACCCTAAAACTATATCCCCCAAAATCCCAAGAACATAGCCCTAAAAAGACCCAAACCCTCATCCCATAAAACCCCTAAACCCTCATCCCCAAAAATCCCTAAACCCTCATCCCTAAAAAACCCTCACCCCTCATCCCAAGATAAACTGAAAAACTCATCCCCAAAAAACCCTAAACCCCTGGCCTGAAAAAATCAAAACCCCTTATCCCCAAAAAACTGTAAACCCTCAACCCACTTAACCATAAAACCACATCCCCAAAAAGCATTAAAATCATTCCCAAAATACCCAAAACCATCATCCACAAAAAACTCTAAACCCTCAACACCACAAATCCCTAAACCCAAAATCACAGAATACCCTAAAGCATCATCACCCAAAAACCATAAACCATCTCCAAAAATCCCAAAAACCCTAATCTCCAAAAAAACCTAAACCCTCAGTCCTAAAAAACCTAAGCCCTCTTCCTATAAATACTCTAACCACTAATACCCAAAACCCCCAAATCCCTAAACAATAAAAAACCCTAACCCTCACCTCTAAAGAACACTAAACCCTTACCCCAAAAAACCATCAACCCGAAGCCTAAAAAAAACTAAACCCTCAACCCCAAAAAATCTTTAACCCTCAGGCCCAAAAAACCTTAAACCCATATCCCAAAATAACCCTAAACCCTTAGCCCAGAAAAAACCTAAACCCATTTCCCCCCAAAAAAATTGTCGACCCTTAACCCCTAAAAACCATGAACCCTTATCCCCAAATAACCATGAACCCCCAGGCCCATAAAACCCTAGATACTCAGCCCTATAAAACCCTGAACCTTATGCCCCAAGAAAATCCTAAACCCTCAAACTAAAAAAACTCAGAACCTTCATACCGAAAATCTTTTGAATGCTAAGCCCCCAAAAACCCAAAACACTCACCCCCCAAAACCCAAAAACCCAAAAACCCTAATCCCCTAAAAAACCGTAATCTCTTAGCCCCCAAAACACTAATATCATAGTCCTATAAAACCCTAAAACCCAAAACCCAAAATACATTGGATCCCCAACCCCAAAAAGCCCAAGACCCTCATTCCCAAAAAACACTAAACCCTCAACCCCAAAAATCCCTGAACCCTTAACCCTAAAAAACAATGATCTGTTATCCCCAAAATACCCTGAACACTCAGCCCCCAAATCCCTTAAATCCTCATCCCCAAAAAAACCCACAACCCTCACCTGAAAAAAACTAAAACCCTCTACCCAAAAAAACACTATACACACAGCCCTAAATACCCCTAAACCCTCCATCCAAAAACCCCTAACCACTCATCCCCAAAAAACAATAAACACTTAGCCCCAAAAAAATATTAAAACAAAAGTCATAGAAAACCTTAAACGTTATGCCCCCAAAACTCTATTCCCTCACCCCAAAAAATGCTAAACCCTCAACCCCACAAAACACAAAACCCTTAGCCCCCAAAAAACTTAATCTTTAAACCCCAAAAAAGATATACCATTAACTAAAAAAAATTCTTAAACTATCATCCCAAAAAACCATAAACCCTTAGCTACTAAAATCCCTTAACCCTATGCCCTAAAAACCCAAAACCCTCACCCAAAAAATATTCTATAACCTATGCCCCTAAAACTATAAATCCCCTGCCCCAAAAAATTCTAAACCCTCATCTCCAAGAAACCATAAATCCTCATCCCTAAAAGACTATCAAACCATACCATAAAATCAATAAATCCTCATCATCCCAAACCTCAAAACCCACGGCCCCAAAAACCACACAACACTGAGCCCAAAAAAACCATAAACAACAAGTCCCAAAAACCCTAAACATTCATCCCTAAAAAACCAAAACTCTCATCCCCAGATAAACCTCAAGTTCCCCAAAAAACCTATTTACTCAACCCCAAAAATCCAGAAACCCTCAGTCCCATAAAACACTATACCCCAAATATCCTAATCTCATAGACCCAAAAGACCATAAACCCTATACTAAAAAACCCTAAAAACTCATCCCAAAAAACAATAAACCCTAATCCCTAAAAATACCATAAACTCTCTGCCCCAAACCCCTTAAAAATTCACCCCAAATATTCCTAAACCCTTATCCCAATAAAATATCAAACCGCCATCCCCCAAAACCCTAAACCATCAGCACCAAAAAACACCGAACTCTTATCTGTAAAAAAACCATTAACCCTCATCCCTAAAAACCCTAAACACTCGGCCCTAAAAAATATGAAACAATCACCACAAAAAAAAACAATAAAAAATCATCCCCAAAAAAACCCTTAGACCCAAAAATTCTAAAAACATAGGCTAAGAAAACCCTAAACCCTAAACCCTAGAAAATTCTAAGCCCTCAGCCACAAAAACCCTGAAACCACTGCTCGTAAAACCCTAAACTGTTATCCTAGAAAACCAAAAACTATCATCCTGAAAAAACCCTAAACTGTTATCCCTAAAAACCCTAATCCCTCAACCATAAGAAACACTAACCCCTCATCCCCAACAAACCCTAAACCCTAAACCCCAGAAAACCTAAACCCTCGGTTGAAAAAAACCCTAAACCCTAAACCCCAAAGAATTTACAAAACCCTAAGCCCTATAATATACCTAAACCAGCATCCATAGAAACACCTATACCCACATCCTCAAAAAAGAGTATACACTAAGACCTAGAAAAATATAAACCATAATTCCTTAAAAAAACCCAAACCCTCATCCCCAAAAAATCCCCATACACTTTTCCCAAAAATCCACAAACCCAAAACCCCATGAAACCATAACCCTCAACCCAAAGAAATCCCATATACTCAGCCCTAAGAAACCCTCAAATCCTCAGCCTAAAAAGATCCTCAAACCCTCAGCTCCAAAAAACCCCAAACCCTATTACCCCGGAACCCCCAAAACCTCAGCCCAAAAACACCCAAAATATTCAGCCCTAAAAAACCCCAAACACTAAACCCCAAAATACCATAAACCCCAATCCCCATAAATTCCCAATCCCTCATCCAGAGAAATACCAAAACCCTCATCTCCAAAACCCCTACAAACCATTCCCTAAAAAGCCGTTAACCCTCAGCCTCAAAAAACCAGAAACCCTCACCCCAAAAATCCATAAACTGTCATCCCTAAAAAACCCTATACCCCCAAATACCCTAAACCCTAATCCCCAAAAAAATATAATCCCCGAGACCCACGAAATCCTAAATCCCTAGCCCTAGAATTCCATAAACCCTCCTCCCAAAAAACCATAAACCCATATCCATAAAAATCCCTAAACCCTCATATCCCCCCAAAACCCTAAACCCTAATCAGAAAAAACCCTATTATCTTATCCCAAAAATACCCCAATCACTCATTAAAAAAACACAAAGACCTCGTCCCAGTAAAACCAAACACCTATATCCAAAATACACGAAAACATCATCTGAAAAACGTTAAATCCTAGGCCCAAAAAAACCTAAACCCTTAGTAGAAAAAGATCCTAAACCCTAATCCCCCAAAAATCATGAACAATTATCCCAAAATAACCCTAATACCAAAATCCCAAAAAAAATGAACCCTCATCTACCAAAAAATCACTCAACCCTCATTCTGATAAAACCATGACCCCTTGGCCCCAAATAACCCCGAACACTCTGGCCCATAAAACTTGAGACCCTCAGCCCCATAAAACCCAAAACCCTAATTCCAAAAAAATCTTAACCCACCAACTTGAGAAAATCCTTGAACCCTCAGCACCCAAAAATCCTAAACCCTAAGTCTCTAAAACCCAAAATCCCTCAACACCAAAATCCCCAAAACCCTTATTCAAAACAAAACTTCAACCATCAGCTTCAAAAAACCCTAATCCTTCAACCCTAGAAAACCCTAAACCTTCATCCACAAAACCCAAAACCCTCATCCCTAATAAACCCTAAACCCTTATCCTCAAAAAACCATAAAACCTCAACACTAAAAAACCGTGAACCCTCATCCCCAAAAATATATAACCCCTCTAACCAAAAAACCCCTAAACCCTCAGCCTCCATATAATATGAACCATGATCCCCCAAAACCCCTAAACCATCATCCCCAAAAAACCCTAAACACTAAGCCACAAAAAACACTAAATCATAAACCTTAGAAAAACATATACCCTCATCCCTAAAAACCTCTAAACACTCAATCTTAATAACCTATAACCGCCTTCCCCCAAAAACCATAAACCCTCAGCCCCAAAAATTCCGAAACCCACAGTCTTGAAAAATGATAAACCATTATCCCCCCAAAACCCAATAACCTAACTCCCAAAACCCCCGAAACCTCATCCATAAAATAACCAAAAATCCATAGACCTAAAAACCATATTTCATAATTATCAAAAAACCTAATCCCGCAGCCCAAAAAAACATTAAATTTTCACCCCCCAAAAACCAAAAACCATCAACACCAAAAAAACCCTAAACCCTCATAACCTAAAACCCTAAACCCTCATCCCTAAAAAACCATAAACTATCAACCCTAAATAACCTTAAACCCTCAACTACAAAGACCCCTAAACACTTTTCTCTAAAAAACCTAATCCCTCAGCACCCCAAAACCGTAAAACCGTATTGAAAAAAACCTGTCAATCCTCAACCCCCAAAAAACCCAAAACCTTAATCCCAAAAAAACCAAAAACCCTCAGTCCTAAAAAACCCTAAACTCTTTCCCCCAAAAAATAGTAAACATTGAGCCCCCAAAACATCAAAACCCATAGCCCCATAACCCCAAAACCCTTATCCTCCAAAAAACCTAAACCAACGATCCCAAAAAACCATAAACCCTCAGTCCTAAAAAACCCTAAACCCTTTTCCCCAAAAAACTATTATCCCTCATCCCTAAATAAAAAATGAACCCTTAACACCAAAATCCACTAAAAATGATCCCTAAAAAACCATCAATCCTTATTCCCAAAAATTCATAAAACATCATCCTTAAAAAGACCTAAACCCTCAGCCCCAAAAAATCAAAAATCCCAAAACTCCCTAAACACTAATCCAAGATAAACCCTAAATATAAATTCACAAAACTCCAAAATCCTTCAAACCAAAAAACCCCCAAACCCTCAAAACCAAAAAACCATAAACCCCCAGACCATAAAAACCTAAAACCATCATCCCAAGAAAACCATAATCCCTCATACGTAAAAGTTCCTAAACCCTAATTCAAAAAAACACAAATCCCTTAGACCCAAAAAAACCCTAAACCCTAAGCACAAAAAATACCCTAAACACTCATCCCCAAGACCCCATAAACCTTCACTCCCAAGAACTCTTAACCATTAGCTCCAAAAAACCCAAATCCCTCACCCCCCCCCAGAACCTCAAATCCTTAGCCACAAAATACCCCAAAACCCTCAGCCCCAAAAAACCCTAAAACATCAACCCCCTAAACCCAAAACCCCCAGCTACAAAAAATCTTAAACCCTCACCCCCAAATACCCTAAAACCTCATCCCAAAAAAAACCTTAAATCCACATCCATGTAATAACCTAAACCCAAATATCCCTATAAAACACTAAACCCCCAATCTTAGAAATCCCTAAACACTTATCCATGGAAAACCCTACACCCATATCTCCAAAATTCCTATACCATCAGCCCGAAAAACCCTAAACTATTTGCTAAAAACCCCCAAATTCATTTCCACAAAAAACCCTAAACCCTCAGCCAAAAAAATCCATAATCCCTCAACCAAAAAAATCCATAAAACCTCAAACAAATAAAATCCCTAAACCCTCAACCCAAAAAATCCAAAACCCTAAGCCCTAAAAATATCCCTAAAACCTCATTACTAGAAAAAACTAAACTAACATCTGCAAAAAACACTAAACCCTCAACCATAGAAAACCCTAAACCCTAAACCCTAGAAAAAACTGAAAAAACTCACACCCAAAAACCCAAAACCTTATTCCCAGAACCCCCAAATCCACAACCCAAAAATACTCAAATCCCTCAACCCAAAAAAACCACAAACCCTCATCCCCAAAAAAACATTCAATCCATTAACCCCAAAAAACCCTAAAAACCTCATCCTAAAAAAAATCTTAAACACTAAGCCCCTAAAAACCCCAAACCCTTTCCCAAAAACCCCAAACCCTCATTCCCAAAAAATCCTGAACCCTCAGCCAAAATAAAACCAAAAATCCTCATCCCCATAAATAAGTAAACCCTCAGCCCTAGAAAAACTGAAACCCTCATCCCCAAAAAACCATAAACCCCCAACACTGAAAAAATCCAAAACACATGGCCCCAAAAAACCATAATCTCTAATCCCAAAAAATCTGTAAACCCTTATCCCTAAAAAACCCCAAAACATCAGTCCAAATATTCCATAGACCCTCAGACCCAAAAATTTCTAAACCCATAGCCCTAAAATTAAAAAAAGCACCAACCTACAAAAAACATAAACCCTCATTTTCAAAATACCATAAAACCTCATCCCTATAAACCCCTATGAACTCACCCCCAAAATACTCTAATCCATATGATCAAAAAAACCCAAATACCGTAACCCCGAAAAACTCAATCCCTTAGCTCCTAAAAATCCTAAACCCTTACCCCAAAAAATCTGAAACCCATAGCCCAAAAAAAACTAAACCCTAAGAACCAAAAATCAATTAACCCTTAGTCACAAAAAACCTTGAACCTTTAGCACAAATTAACACTAAACCCTCGTCCATAAAATCCTTAAATCCTCAACCCCAAAAAAACTCTCATCCCCAACAAACCCTAAACCCATAGCCCCAAATAACACTAAAACCATTGGAATATAAATCCCTATACCATAATCCACATACAACACTGAACCCTTATCTAAATAAAACCTTAATCCCTCACAGAAACCCCCCCAAACCTCATCACCAGAACCACTGATCCCTAAGCCCTAAAACCCGAAACCATCCTCCCCAAATCCCATAAATTCTTAGACCTGAAAAACCTTCCATCCTCAGGCCCAAAAAATCCTAAGCCCATATCCCTAGAAATCCCTAAACACTCACCCCAAAAAATGCTGAACCCTCATCCCTAAAAAACAGGAACCCACATCCCTAAAAAAATTCCAAACCCTCAACCCAAAAAATATATAATCCCTAATGCCCAAAAAAATTGAACGCATAGTCCCCAAATCCCCCTAAACCCTCATCCATAAAAACCCCAGAGCCCTCATCCCCCAAGAAACCTTAAACCCTCAGGATGTGAGACACATGTGGTGGCCCGATCTTCACAGCATAGGGCAGAAAATGAAGGATACAGTTTGGGGAAGAGTGGTGGATGATGGTTATGAATTGTGGATGCATGTATTTAATAAACGCTATAAGGATCACGACCTACTACTTAGACAACAACCTCAAGAGAGGGATGTGATAACCAATCCACCCAATAATGAACTTGGGTTGAGGCACGTAATTTGGGGAATTGTGATCTTGGATCACCAATCTAACTTGTAGATTGACAAGGAAAAAATGCACATGATCAAGGGGGTAAATACCAGGACAATACTCACACAATGGATAGAAACAAATCATAAGCTCTTAATTCAATCGTGAATGAAAATACAATTCCACGGGGTGGCTATTTATAGCCAAGGGGTGATACAATAGTCAAGGGTCTAAAACCCTAAAGTCATAAAGGATAAACCTACCTTCCCCCTTAAAATTCCAAAAGATAAATTCTAAAAAATACTTTTGAAAAATTATAATACAAATTTCCAACCATATCCCACCAGATTTTACTTTGAGTGCATTGCCCACCAGAATTGACTTTGGTGTCCAAATATGCTATTTCTAGAATCCTCCATGTGGGAAAGGCATCCAAATTCGTGAAAACATGTGGGAAAAGATTTAAACAACAATTTTTGTCTTGAATAAGTAATATTATAGGCCCATTTTCTCCCTCCATTCAAGGAAAGATCCATTGGGCATTTAATGAAGGATGATGCGCGCCCATTGTAGCATTGAGCCTCTTTATTCTCCCTCGCGTCATTGGGCCTTGCAAATCCAACTCTTCCTACCATGAAATTGACTTAGTGCCTTTAATATGGTTCTCATAATCCTCCCCCTCTTGAAAAGGACTCATCCTCAACTCTTCATCCACTGCACCTAAAAAAGTAGAATGATTAGCAACATTGAAAGTGGAAATTACACCATAATCACCTAGAAAATATATCTTGTAAGCATTGTTGTAAATATTCTCGAGCACTCAAAAAGGTATGTCTCCTCATGTCGTGAGTTTTGATTCACGATTTTTGGGAAATCTATCCATTCACATATGAATCCAGAAAAAGTCCCCAGGCTCGAACAACACTTGTTTGCAACCATTGTTTGCACGATCAACATATTTATGGGTCATCTACTCGATATTTTTCCTTGCCTTTTCATGGAGTTTTTTGATGCATTTTGTGCACCCTTTCGCATCCATATTAGTATCTTCCTGCAAAAGAAATGGAACTATATCAATAGGGTCAAGAGGGTTAAAACCATAAATAATTTCGAATAGAGAATATTGAGTAGTGGAGTGCTTGGCCCTGTTATATGTGAATTCCGCATGTGGCAAACAGTCCTCCCAATTCTTGATATTCTTCTTGAAAATTGTGCACATAAGGGATGATAGTCTCTGATTCACCACCTCCGTTTTCCCATCAGTTTGCAGATGAAAAGTAGTGGAAAATAGTAACTTTGTACCCAGTTTTATCCAAAAGGTCTTCCAAAAGTAACTCAGAAATTTTGTGTCTTGATCCGACACAATCGTCCTTGTCCTTCCATGGAGTTTCCCTAATTCTTGAAAGAAAAGGGTTGCAATGTCAGTCACATCATCTATTTTGTGACAAGTAATAAAATGTGCCATTTTTGAAAACCAATCCCCCACAAAAAAAATGGAATCTCTCCCCCTATAGGTATGTGGTAAACCCATAATAAAGTCCATTGATATATCCTCCCAAGGGGTGTTGGAGATTGATATTGGAAGATATAGTCCATGTGGGTTCAGTTTTGATTTGGATTTATTGAATACAATGCACTTTCCCACAAATATCTTGACATATATAGATATCCTTGGAAAATAAAAATGATCACTAAGAACACTTAGAGTTTTTGAAACACCAAAATTCCCCATTAACCCACCCGAATTTGATTCCTTCAGTATGAGTAAATGGATAGAGAAATTGGTAAATGAAAGCTTATCAATCCGGAATAAGAATCCATCATGTAAATAGAACTTTTCCCAACTAACTCCAGGTTTCCAATTTTTATAAGTTTCTCAAAAATCACTATCAATGGAATATAAATCCTTAATTCATTCAAAACCAATGAGTTTTGAATCCAACAAGGATAAAAGAGAATATCTATGTGAAAGTGCATCAGGCATAGTATTTTCTTTACCCTTTTTATGCTTGAGGATATATGTAAATGATTCAATGAATTCCATCCATCTAGAATTGTTCCTATTTAGTTTATGTAGTCTCCTAAGGTATTTAAGAGCCTCATGATCAGAATGGATCACAAATTCTTTAGTCCAAATATAGTGCTTCCATGTCTCTAGTACTCTAAACAATGCATACAACTTTTTATCATATGTAGCATAATTTAGAGTTGGCCCATTTTACTTCTCACTAAATAAAGAAATATGATTACCTTATTTCATGAGTACTCCTCCTATTCCAATTCCTCTTGCATTTCATTCAATTTCAAAGCTCTTACCAATGTCAGGAAGTGAATGTAGAGCGGCGTGGGTGAGTCTCTCCTTATGTTCATGGAATGCCTTCTCTTTAGATATCCCCCATTTTAAAAGAACATTCTTCTTCATAAACTTGTTCAACTATGCTACTAATGTGATTAAGTCCTTAGAAAATATCCTGTAAAAACTAGCAAGACCATGAAAAATTATTACCTACTTAACAGAGGTCGAATTTGGCCATTCTTATATTGCTTTGATCTTCTCAGTTTCCACTTCGAATCCATTCTCGCTCATAAAAAATCCTAGGAAAATAATCTTATCAGGAAAAAATTCACACTTATTAATATTTCAAAACATGTTTTCTTTCCTTAACCCCTCTAATAATTTTCTTAAGTGAACTATATGTTCATGAAAAGTCCTACTATACACCAAAATATCATCTAATTAAACTACCAAAATATTTCCAATATATGCACGTAATACATGATTCATTGACCTCATAAATGTGCTAGGTGAATTGGTGAGAACAAATGGCATGACTAACCATTCATAAAGCCCATGTTTTATCTTAAATGCAGTTTTCCACTAATCTAAATCTTTCATCCTAATTTGATGAAATCCACTTCATAAATCAATTTTTGAGAAAATAGTTTATGCATTTAATTCATATAGCATATCATCTAACCTAGGGATTGGATGACGATACATGACTGTGATGTTATTGATGGCTCTGCAGTCAATGATCATTCTCTATGTTCCATCCTTCATTGGTACTAAAAGCACTGGTACCGCACAAGGACTAATGCTCTATCTAACATAACCACATCCAACATCTCTTGAACATGCCTTTGAATTTCTTTTGTCTCTTCCGGGTTGGTGCGATATACAAGGCAGTTTGGTAGTGATGCTCCAGGTATGAGTAAAATTTGATACTCAATACCTCTAATGTGTGGCAAACCAAGTGGCACCTCTTCGGGAAACACTTCTTCAATTTCCTACAACAAAGACTCAACAACATGTGGCAAAGGAGATGTTAAGTCATTAGTTTTCAACATCACCTCTTTGTACATATGTAATAAGAGATTTTGATGAGAAATCAAATATTCCTTAACCTCACTCTTTTTTCCAACATCACAGTTTTCTATCCTCTCAAATCTTTTTTCCCTCTTGATTTTATTTGATCTCCATTTCTTTTCATCTCTCATTATTTATTTTTCCCTCATTCTATCCTTTTTCATTTTCTCTCTTTTTTTCCGCATCACTCATTTATTTCTTTTCTCACAAAATGTGATCTTCCAAAATATGCTTGGGGGACATGGGTTTGAGGGTTATAGGTTCCCCTCAGAGTACAAAAGAGTGACGATTCGAGAAATTGTCACGAGTAATGCACCGATCGTACTGCCACAGTGACCCCAACAACAAATGACAATCCTTCATAGAAACAAAATTTCACAAAACCTTATCTTTGTACTTAACGATAGTGAAAAATACCTTCAATTTATTGGTAACCTTCATCTCACTGCAATAATATAACCAATGAAGCCGATATGAATTTTAATGCTTCAAATTTTGGAGTCAAAACTTCTCCACCAACTCAGTGCTCGCCACATTGATAAAACATCCCCCATCAATGATAATGCTACATACCTTCCCATTTATCTTGCATCAAGTATGGAAAATGTTCTCTCGCTGCTCCTTCTCTCCAACACTCATTTGTGCACTTAAAACTCTCATAGTGACAAGAATCTCACCATCTTCTGCAAGTTCTCCACTTTTAATTTCTGAAGATTCTTCCTGCTCTTCTTCTGATCTCTCTCCATCGGTCTCCCATTCTTCATACCTGTTAATGGTCATGGTGTGCAATTTTGGGCACCATTAGAAATTTGACCCCTTCATTGACATTTTCAACAATGAATATCCGAATTCCTGGTTTGGTTAGCCTCAAAAGTAGGTTTATTATGTTAAATAATTACCTTGTCACTTTTGCGGTCAACCACCTCTTTTGTCTTTGGTGGTCCTCCAATCTAATTCCTTGGATTTCTCCATGGTGTCAATGGAGTAGTGGGCTTCCTCATTTTCTCCTCCTTTTGATTTTAGATTCAATCTTGGTGGCTTGGTGGATCATATCTTGTATCTCTACATGGTCGCACATCTCCACATAATCTGAAATCTTCTGATTGAGCCCATATAAAAATCATGTCAGGGTTACCTCTGGATCCTCTTCAAAGTTTTATCAGATCAGGCCAATTTTCATCTCATTATAGTAGTCTTCTACACTCTTACTCCCTTGGGTGAGCCGCTGACATTTGTTGTGTAGATCTCTATGGTAGTGTGAGGGAAGAAACAACTTCCACATGGAAAACATCATGTCTTCCCAAGTTTGAATAGAAAATCTTCCATATCGGTTTCTCTCCTTTTGAGCATGATCCCAAAAAATTAAAGCATAATCATAAAATTCAAGGGATTCAAGTTTGACCATTTTATCCTTAGAATATGCATGGCATGAAAAGACCTTCTCGATCCGCATCTCCCACTACAAGTATGATTCCAGATCAATTTTCCCTTGAAATAAAGGTACTTTCACCTTGATCACGCCATGTATTTCATCATCATGTGGTATATTTTGGCATCCTCTAGGTTGTTGGTCAAACCTCATCCTTTGTGGGACATCATCAAGATCATCATCAAAGTTCAACATATCCTCCTCCATGATGTGGGGATGACATGGTTTCAGAGCACGTCATGGGTTATCTTGGATCATCCTTGGTATTGATTTATTATCCAATTCATCAATACTCTCATTTAGCAATTCCAAATTTCTATCAAGAAGATTTTCTAAGTGTCTTATAAAAGCTTTCATTTGGAGTTGTGTAGCTTCGGTAGCGGGAGATCTACTTCGACTTCCTTCATCACTAACATGAGCAATTTTCTTCCCACGATCTTCTTCCATTATAAGTTATGAAAATACAAACACACACTGGGGGGACACACACAATGATACACACTCACTCACACAAGAGATATGTACACACACACACCCACAATATGTACACAGTCACACACATATGGATACACACTCACACACGCAAGATATACACACTCACACACACAAGATGTTTTTTTTGCTTATTTCTCTCCACTCTCATCACTCAATTCAAATTCCAAGATCCAATGAAATATAATACCTAGTTTGGGATGATCACGTGCCACCAATCCTTCCCAATCTAATATTTTGTTGGGGGATGGTTTAGCACAAACCGTTTGAGTGCTAATGGCTAATGTGCGGAAAGGAGGGTAGAAAATGGTTAAAGGGTGGGTTAAAAAGGGGGTAGGGAGGTGGTATTTGGGTTTTTCCCAATTGTACAAGATATGATAAATTAATAATTATATGAGCCAAATATAAAATGAGGATTAAGTAAAATGATAGATAAAGATATGTACGGAAATGGAAAGTGCTATTAATGTGAAGCACAAAGGAGTAATTATATCCACTTTTTTTTTCTTTTTTTGGTTATTTCTTCCCAAAAAGTGTTGTGCTTTGATTTTTAAAGCACAAGATAATTGAATAGAGAGTAAGAATTTTTTTTTCAAATGTCTCAAATAAAGGATCTGTTTAATTTTGAAAATCACAAAATGATGAGTTGAGAGAATTTTATTTTTTTTGGATTTTTTTTCCAAATACAAATAACAAATAGAGAATTAAATGGGGAAAGAAGATGAATGAAAATTTAGCTCAATTTATAATAATCCAAGCTTGCACAAACTAATCCAATTTAGGAGTAATTCAAGAAAAGGGATTTTTTTTGTTCAATGGCCGAATAATATGGAAGGATAAGGAGGGTAATGGAAAAAAGTAAAGTAAATGAATGGATATATGCCTACCGTTTCAACTAGAGCTCTGATACCAACTGATGTGAGATACATGGGGTGGACCGATCATCATAGTGTAGGGAGGAAAATTAAGGAAATGGTTTGGGGGTAAGTGGAATATGATGGGTATGGATAGTGGATGCAAGTAGTCAATCAACACTATATGGAGCACGACCTACGACTTCGACAACACACTCAAGAGATGGATTAGATAGCCAATCCACACAACTACACACTTGGGTTGAGGAACAAAATAGGGGGAATTTTGATCTTGGATCACCAATCTAACATGTATATTAACAAGGCATGAATGCACAAGTGAAAGGGGGAAAATACCGGGAGAATCCTCACACAATGGAGAGAAACAAAGCAGAAGATCATAATTCAATATTGAATTAAAATACAATGTCATGGGGTGGTTATTTATAGCCAAGGGGTGATACAATAGTCAAGGGTCCAATACCCTAAATTCAAAAAGGATAAACCAACCTTTTCCCCTTAAAATTAAAAGATATAAAGTCTAACAAAAACTTTTGGAAAAGTAGCATACAACTTTCCAACGATTGCCCACCAGATTTGACTTTGAGTGCATAGCCCACCAGATTTGACTTTGGTGTCCAAATATACCATTTCTAGAATCCTCCAAGTATAAAAGGCATCAAAATTCGTGCAACCATCTAAGAAAAGCTTTAAACATCAATTTTGGGCTTGAATAAGTGATATTATTGGCCCATTTTCTCCATCCCTGCAAGGCAAGATCCATTGGGATTTTAATGAAGCAAGATGCACACCCATTGTAGCATTGAGCCTCTTTAATCTCCCTTGCATTATTGGGCCTTGAAAATCCAACTCTTCCTCCTGTGAAATCGACTCGGTGCCTTCAATATGGTTCTCATCACCTCATCCCCAAAACACTTGAAACCCTCAACTCCAAAAAAATGTATACCCTCAGCCACAAACCCCCTAAACCCTCAGTCCGAAAACCCCTAGATATTCATCCATAGAAAAAATTAAAACCTCACCCTCAAAAAACCCTAAACCCATAGTCCCAAAAAATTATAAACCCTTGGTCCAAAATAAACCTAAACCTTATACTTAAAAAACCGTTAAACCCTCATAAGAAAAATCCCTAAAACCTCAAGACCAAAAAAACACTAAACCATCATCCCCAAAAAACCATAAACCCTTATCAGAAAAAACTATAAACCATTGCCCTAAAGAACCCTAAACCCTAAGCTAAAAAACCCTAAACCCTATGCCCAAAACCCTCTTAAACCCTTAATCCCAAAAAACCCTAAACCCTTAGACCAAAAAAACATTAAATACTCTTCTGCATAAAACCCTAAACAATAAACCATAAAAAACCCAAACCATTCGAAAAAAACCATAAACACTCAAACCCCTAAAACTCAAAATCATCTGCCCCAAAATCCCCTCAACCCTAATCCCCAAAAAACCATAAACCATCAGTCCTAGAAAACCCTAACCCCCTTACATAAAAAAACCCTAAACACTCAATCCCAAAAAACCCTTAACCTTGAGCCCGAAAAAAATACTAAACCCAGATGTGAACCATATTGAAGGCACCAAGTTGATTACCTAAGTGGATTAGTTGGATTTACAAGTCTTAATGACATATGGGAGATTAAAGAGGTTGAATACAATAATGGGTTCCCATATCGCATCCTAAAAGGTCCAATGGATTATTCCTTACATGGATAGAGAAAATGGGCCTATTATCTCACTTATTCAATCCCCAAACATGATGTTTAAAGCTTTCCCACATGGTTTCAGGAATTTGGATGCCTTTACCACATGGATGATTATAGAAATGGAATCTTTAGACACCCAAGTCAAATCCGATGGGCTATGAACTCAAATTCAAATCTTGTGTGGTATAGTTGGAAAGTTGTGTGCCACTTTTCCAAAATGGATTTGGCAGAATTTATCTTTTTTAATTTAAGGGAACAATGTAGTTTAGCCTTTATTACTTTAGGGTATTAGGCCCTTGAATATTGTACCACCACCTTGGATATAAATAGCCACCCCTATGGAACTTGTATGGCATTCATGATTTAATTGAGAACTTATTCATTGTTTCTCTCGGTTGTGTGAGGATTGTCCCGATTTTTTCCCTTGCTCTTGTGCATTCTTGCCTTGTCAATCTATAAGTCAGATTGGTGATCCAAGATCAGAAATCCCCGAATTTTATGTTTCAACCAAAGTGTGTTGTTGTGTGGATTGGATATCACATCCCAACCTTGATTGTGTTGTCTAAGTATTAGGTCATGCTCCTTATTGTGATGATTGACTACTTGCATCTGCAATGAATACCCATCACCCACCATATAGCCTCGAATCGCATCCTTCATCTACCGCCCTACGTCGTGAAGATTGTGCCGCCCCATGAATCTCACATAAGTTGGTATCAAAGCTCTGGTTAACTCTATAGGAATCTATCACCATATTTTATCCTATGTATCTATTACCCTTCTTATCTATTCTTATTATTCACCCATTAAAAACCCATTTTTCTTTTAAAACCTCTAGATTTGGCCTTTTTTGTGCTAGATTGAAATATTGTTACATTGATCCAATTATTTATTCAACTTTATTCCACATTTAATTGACTATATGTGATTTGTATTCGGCAATAAAAAATCAAAAAAATCAAATTCTCTCAACTCATCATTTTTTGGTTTTCAAAATTAAGCACATCCTTTATTTGTTAGATTTCTAAAAAATTGTCTTATATTCTATTCAATAATATTATGATTAAAAACTCCAAGAACAACAATTTTTGGGGAGAATTGACCAAAAAAGGGAAAAAATTATATATAATTACTTCCTTGTTCTTTACATTATTTGCGTATTCCATTTCCATACATCACTTTCTCTATCATTTTACTTCATCCCCATTTTATATTCGGCTCATATTGATATTCATCTATCTTATCTTTCAAAATTAGGAAAAACCCAAATACCACCTTTCTACCCCATTTTTTCCACCTTATATCCATTTTCTACCCTCTTTTTTTCCCTTCACCCATTACCCCACTCAAACAGGTTGTGTTATACCATCCCCCAACACAATCAAGGTTTGGGAAGGATTTGTGGCACGTGATCATCCTAAACAAGGTATTATATTTAATGGGAGCTTGGAATATGAATTGATTGTTGAGAGTAGAGAGAAATAGGAAGAAAAAAATCTTATGTGTGTGAGTGTGTACTTCTTGTTGTGTGTGTGTGTGTGCACATCTCGTGTGTGTGAGTGTGTATCCTTGCAAGAGATTTTGTGTGTATACTTGTGTGCGTGAGTGTGTGTATGTGAGTGTGTACATCTTCTGTGTGTGTGTGTGTGTATACATACATCTCATGTGTGTGAGTGAGTGTGTATCATTGTGTGTTACCCCCCAAGTATGTTTTGTGTGTAAATTATTATGGAAGAAGATCGTGGGAATAAAATTGCTCATGTTAGCGATGATTGAAGTTGATGTATATCTCCCCAACCTGAAGCTACATAACTCCAAATGCAAGCTTTTATGAGCCACTTCGAGGAGATTCTTGATTGGAAGTTGGAAGTGATTCATGATAGAATTTATGAATTGGAGAATAAATCAGGCACAATGATGATCCATGACAACCCACGACATGCTCCGGCACCACGTCTTCCCCATATCATGGAGGAGGAGTTGGTGAACTTTGATGATGATCTAGATGATGTCCCACAAAGGAGGAGGTTGTACCAAAAACCTAGAGGATGATAGAGGTGAGAACATGATTATGACCAACTTGGAATGATCAAGGTAAAGGTTCTCTCTTTTCAGGGAAACAGATACCCAGAAGAATACTTGGAGTGGGAGAAGCTGAATGAGAAAGTGTTTTCATGCCATGTATATTCTGAGGGGAAAAAGGTCAAACATAATTCCCTTGAATTTTCTTATTATGATTTAATTTGGTGGGATATAATGTAAAATTATAGGGCTATATATGGTGGGTATCCCAACATCACTTGGGATGACATGCAGATTTCCATGCGGAAACGGTTTGTCCCCTGACACTACCAAAAAGATCTCCACGAAAAACATTAAACGGCTCGCCCATGGGAGTAAGAGTGTAGAAGATTACTATAAGGAGATGAAAATTTTTATGATTAAATCAAACATAGAGGAGGATCTGGGGAAAACCATGGAACATTTTTTACATGGTCTCTATTGGGAGATTGCAGACCAAGTGGATATGTACTACCATGTGGAGATAAAAGATATGATCCAAAAAGACACCAAGGTTGAGAAACCAATCAAAAGGAGGAGAAACATGAGGAAACCCACTACCCCTTGAAATCCATGGATTGATTTGTGGAAGTAGATTGTAGAATCATCAAAGCCAAAAGAGGTTGTTGATCACAAAAGTGACAAGGTAATTCTTCCAACTAAGAAACCTACCGTTGAGGCTAACTAAACAAGGAATTGGGATATTTGGTGTTTAAAATGCCACGGAAGGGGTCACATTGCTAGTAAATGACCAAAACTCCACACCATGACCATAAACATGTATAGAGAATGGGAGAATGATGGTGAGAGCTCAGAAGAGGAGGAGGATGAATCTACAGAAATTGATAAAGGATAATTTATGGAAGACGAAGAGATTCTTGTCATTAGGAGAGTTATATGCTCATAAATAACCATTGGAGAGAAGGAGAAATGAGAGATCCATTTCCACACACGATGCAATTTCAATGGGAAGATATGTAGCGTTATTATTGATGGGTGAAGTTGTAGCAATGTGGCGAGCACAGAGTTGGTAGAGAAGTTGTTACTACCAACATCAAGGCACCAAAATCAATACCTGCTTTAGTAGATGAATGATTGAGTGGAGCTTAAGTTCACTAGAATGTGAAGGTATTGTTCACCATCCATATGTAAAAAATATGAGGTTTTTTTCAATGTTGTTCTTATGAAGTCTTGTCATTTCTTTGGGATTACTCTAGTAGTATGATCAACATGTTACTCATGATAGTTTGTTGAATTATCACTCTTTTGTACTCTGACGGGAACCTATAACCCTCAACCCCTTGACCCCTAAGAAAATTTTGGAAGACCACATTCTGAGAGAAAATAAAAAAATGAGTGATGAGGAAAAAAAGAGAGAAAATTAAAAAGGAGAGAATGAGGGGAAATTATAAAAAGAGAGAAGAAAAAAATGGAGAGCAATGAAAAATCAAGAGGGAAAAAAGATTTGAGTAGAGAGAGATATGTGATGTTGGAAAAAAGGAGTGTGTTTATGGAAGCTTTAATTTCTCGTAAAAATCTCTTAGTAATTATTTACAAAGAGGAGATGTTAAACACTAATGACTTAACATATCCTTTTCCACATGTTGTTTAGTCTTTATTGCATGAATTTTTAGATGTGTTTCCCAAAGAGGTGCCACCTAGTTTTCCACACATTAGAGGTATTGAGTATCAAATTGATGTCATGCCTGGAGAATTAGTACATAACCGCCCTGCATATCGCACCAACCCAGAAGAGGCAAATGAAATTCAAAGGCATGTTCAAGAGATGTTGGATTTGGGATATGTTAGAGAGAGCCTTAGTCCTTGTGCAGTACTAGTTCTTCAAATAATAAATAAGGATGGAACATGGAGAATTTTCATTGACTTCAGAGCCATAAATAATATCACAGTCAAGTATCGTCATCCTATAGCTATGTTAGATGATATGATAGATGAATTAAATGGTTCTAATATTTTCCCAAAAATTTATTTAAGACGTGGATACCATCAAATTATGATGAAAGTTGTAGATTCTTGGAAAACTTTATTTAAGACAAAACAAGGACTTCGTGAATGGTTAGTATTGCCCTTTGGTTTCACCAATTCACCTAGAAAATTTATGTGGTTAATGAACCATGTCTTACATGAATATATTGTAAAATTTGTGTTAGTTTACTTTTATGAAATTTAGGATTATAGTAGGACCTTTCTTGAACATGTAGATCACTTAAGAAAAATACTATAGGTGTTAAGGAAGGAAAAAATCATTGGAAACATTAATAAGTGTCAATTTTGTATCGATAAGATTGTTTTTCTAGGATTCTTTGTGAGTAATAATTTAGTTGAAGTTGACACTGAGAATATCAAAGAAATACTAAAATGGACAACTCCAACCTCCATTGGATAGATAAGAAGTTTTCATGGGCTTTATAGTTTTTACAGGAGATTTATGAAGTACTTAATCACACTAGTAGCACCTTTGAACACGTTTACAAAGAATAATGTTCCTTTCAAATGGGGGATAACTAAATAGAATTCCTTCCATGCACCTAAGGAGAGGCTCACCCAAGCCCCTATACTTACACTTCCAGACTTTGGTAAGACCTTTGAAATTTAATGTGATGCATGCAGAATTGGCATAGGAGGAGTACTCATGCAAGAAGGTAAGCATGTTTTGTTCTTTAGTGAGAAGTTAAATAGCGCAACTCTAAACTATTCTACATATGATAAAGAGTTTTATGCATTGTTTAGAGTTATAGAAACATGGAAACATTATCTTTGGACAAAATAATTTGTGATCCATTCTAATCATGTGGCTCTTAAATACCTTAGGAGCCAACATAAACTAAATAGGAGACATGATAGATGGCTATAATTTATTAAATCATTTATGTATGACATCATTCATAACAAAAGGTAATGAAAATACTGTGGTCGATGCACTTTCACGTATATATTCTCTTTTATCCTTGTTGGATTCAAAAATCCATAGTTTTGTTTGCATTATGGATTTATATTCTATTGATAGTTATTTTAGAGAAACTCATGAACATTGTAAACCTAGAGTTAGTTGGGTAGAGTTCTATTTAAATGAAAGATTATTATTTAGAATTAATAAGATTTTCATTCCCAATTTCCCTATCCATTTACTTTTACTAAATGAGTCACATTCTGGTGGGTTAATTGGACATTTGGTTGTTGAAAAAACATTAAGTATTCTTAGTGGTCATTTTTATAGGCCTAAGTTATCTAAGAATATTGCTAAATTTGTGGGAAAGTGAATTTTCCTCCATTAATACAAAACAAGATTGAACCCACATGGACTATATATTCCTCCCCTAATCCCCAACACCCCTTGGGAGGAAATACCAATGGACTTTATTTTGGGGTTACGATGGACCAAGAGGGCGAGAGATTCCATTTTTGTTGGGTTTGATCAGTTTTCAAAAATGGAACATTTTATCGCTTGTCACAAAATAGATGATGACACTAAAATTGAAACACATTTTTTTCAGGAAGTAGTCATACTCCATGGAATACCAAGGATGATTGTGTCGGATCAAGACACAAAATTCCTCAGTTATATTTGGAGGACCTTGCGCAGAAAATTAGGTACAGATTTATTTTTTTCCACTACATGCAATCTGCAAATCAATGGGTAAATAGAGGTAGTGAATCAGACACTATCATCCATTTTGAGAACAATTGTCAATAAGAATATCATGAATTGGGAAGAGTGTCTTCCACATGTGGAATTCGCATATAACATGGCGAAGAATTCCACGACTCAATATTCTCCATTTGTAATTATTAACGTCTTTAACCCCCATGCCCCTATCGATCTAGTTCCTTTACCTTTGCAAGAAGAAACTAATATGGATGAGAAAGGGTGTGTAGAATTCATCAAACAAATCCATTAAAAGGCAAGGAAAAAATATCGAGAAGATGACTCAAAAATATGTTGATCGTGCAAATAATGGTTGCATGAAAATATTGTTCAAGCCCGATGACTTATTTGGGTTCATATGTAGAAGGAAAGATTACATGATAGGAGAAAATCAAAACTCATGCCTTCAAGAGATGGAACATTCAAGGTGTTTGTGTTCCATGGGCCTAGTGTTAAAGGAGACCTGAGTTCGAAACCAACTGTTCACAACATCCCACCATATATTTGGGGTTCTTGGGCTATGTGTCCAAGTGGGTCCTGGTTGGGGAGATGGGTTTGGGGATTGTTGTTGTAGTGGGGCTGTGGGCCTAGTATCAGTGGGATCCAAGGCCCGGTTCCCTAGTGGGTCCCACCGAGGTCCCACATCAATCCCCCAACCCTAAAACCACTAAAAAATCATCCCCAAAAAAACTGTCAAACGTTAGCCCAAAAAATCCCTAAAACAACATCCTAAGAAACATATAATCCATTAGCCACAAAAAACCCTAATCCCACATCCCCACAACCCCCTAAACCCTTTCCCCCAAAAACACCTAAACCCATATCCCCAAAACCTCATAAACCATCAAACAAAATAAACCCAAAAACCTAAAAAATCATAAAAACTTAGAACCATAAAATAAAAAACCATATGCACCATAAAATAGTCACCCCGAAAAGACCCTAATCCCACATCCAATAAAACCCTAAACCCACTACCCAAAATTAATAAAAAACCTGAATCCCCAAAAATACACTAAACCCTCAGCTCCCATACCCCCTAAAACTTAACCCCCAGGGACTCATAAACCCTTATCCATGAAAAATCCAAAACTCTTGGCCCTCAAAACCCTATACCCACCATCCAAAAACCCCCAAAACCCTCATCCCAAAAAAACTCTAATCCCTTATCCCCCAAAACAAAAAAACCTTATACCATCACCCCCAAAAAACCATAAAACCTCATCTCCAGAATACCCTAAACCCACAACCATAAAAAACAGAAACCCACTTCTTGAGAAAACATTAAACCCTTAGTCCTTGAAAACCCTAAACACTTATCCCTATAAAACACTAAACATAGATCCCCAAAAAACATGAAACCATTATCCTGAAAAAAACCATAAACTATCAGTCTGAAAAAACCATAAACCCTCATCCCTATGAAATCCTAAACACTCATACACAAATATCCCTAAACCCATAGCTCTAAAAAAAACCCTAAAACCTAAAACCAAAAATATCTAAACCATCAATTCCCAAAAACCCAAATCCCTCAGCCCCAAAAAAATCGTAAACCCTAAGCATAAGAATATCCCTAAACCCTCATACCTAGAAAACCCTAAACCCTCACCCCCCAAAACCCCAAAACTCTAATCCATAGAAAACTCTAAACCATTATCCATAGAGGAAACTGAAACACTCAACACCTAAAGACCCCAAAAAATTCATCCCCCAAAACCACAAAAAAAATCCAAAACCATCAACACTAAAAAACTGAAACTCTCAGCCCCATGAAACCCTCAAACCCTCTTCCCTAAAATACCCTCAAACACTTATCCCCAAAAAACCCCAATCACTTTTCCCCCAAAAAACAAACCCTCAACCATAAAAAACTGAAAACCGTCATCCCTATGAAACCCCAAACCTTAATCCCCCAAAAAACATAAACTCTCATCCCAATAAATCCCTAAACACTCAGACCTAGAAGAGCCGAAATACACATCTCTGAAAAACCTTAAACCCCCATCCCCAAAAAAACACAAACCACGAGCCCAAAAAAACCATAAACCCTATACCCTAAATAACCATAAACCTCATCCCCAAAAAACCCTAAATCCTCAGTCTGAAAATACCCTAAACCCTTATCTATAAAAAACTATAAACCCTCAGCAAAACAAATCAAAATGATAGTCTAAGCCCTCAACCTAAAAAATCCAAAGCCCACAGTCCCAAAAAACCCTAATCCTCCACTTGAAAAAAAAACGCTCAACCCTCAACCCAAAAAACCCTAAATCATCATCCCCAAAATACCATCAATAGTTAGTCCCCAAAAACCAGGAACCCTCAGCCCCTAAAAACCATAAACCATTAGCCCAAAATATCCCTAAAACCTCAACCCCAAAAAAATCACTAAACCCTCAACTCCAAAAAAACACCAAACACTCAGCCCCAAAAAACCATGAACATATAGCCCCATCTAACATAAAAATCTCAAGCTCATAAAATAATAGATACTAATCCCAATAAAAACCAAAACATCTATCCCTAATAAACTTAATTCCTCATCCTGAAAATCCCTAAGCACCCATCCCCCAAAACCCCTAAACCTAAAGCCACATAACCGATAAATAATTATCGCCAAAATCCCTTAAACCATCATCCCAAAAAAACACTGAACCCTAATACTAAAGAAAACTAAAACCTCATCCCCAAAAAAACTTAAACCATCATCCCCAAAAAACCCTAAGCCGTCTGTACCAAAAAAATTCTGAACCCTAAGCCCCAAAGAACCCTAAACCATTAGCCCCAGAGCCCTAAACCCTCACCCCCAAAAATCCATAAACACTCATTCATAAAAAACACTATACCCTTAGTCCCCAAACCCCTAAAAAATCATCCCCAAAACCCAAATACATTCAACACCAAAAATCTGTAAACCATCATCCCCAAATAACCCCAAACTCATAGTCATAGAAAACCTAGAACCCTCAGCCCCATAAAACACTAAACACTCACCCTAAAAGACCCCAACCATCATCCTCAGAATACACTAAACACTCATCCCAATAAAACCCTAAACCCTAATTTTCAAAAAATGTTAAACACTCATCCCCAAAAAAGTTATAAACCTTTATCAACCAAAAAACATAAATTATCATCCAAAAAAATCATAAACCCTCAAACCCAAAAATACATAAACCCTAAGCCCCAAAAACCCAAAAACCATCAAACCTAAAAAAACCGAAACCTCAGCAATATAAAACCATAAATACACTTCCCAAAAAAACCCTAAAAAATATTCTTCAAATAACCTCAAACCATATCCCCCAAAAACCTAAATACATAGCCACAAAGAAAAAATCCTCAGACCTAAAAAAACATAAACCCTCAGCCCTAAAACCCCAAAAAAACCCATACGCCAAAAAACCCAAGACCTGTAGCCCCAAAAAACCCTAAACCATCATACCTAAAAAACATAAACCCTCATCCCTATAAAACCAAAAAACCCATACCCCCAAAAACCCTAGACCCTCATCCCCTAAATCCTCAAGCACCTCATCCCCAAACACCTCCCAATTAGAAGCAACAAAAAATAATACACCTTCACCCCAAAAAAACCATACAGACTACCCAAAAAACCCTAACCCATTTTCCCCTAAAAACCCTTAACACTTAGAAAAAAACCAAAATATACAATCCCAAAAACAACGAAACCATCACCCTATAAAACCCTCACCCTTTTCCCTAAATAATTATAAACCATCATCCTAAAAAAAACTATACCCTCAGCCCCAAAAAAACCCTAATACCAGAACCACAAACCCCTGAACCCTAATCCACAAACCCACTATACCCACAACACCAAGTACCCATAAAACCTCAGACCAAGTAAAACCCCTAAATCCGCAAACCCAATAAACATCAAACTCTCAGATCCAAAAAATACAAAAACCTCTTCCCTAGAAAACCCTAAACCCTCTGCCACCAAAGACCCTTCCCATGGGGAAAACCCTAAAACATCATCCCAATGAATCCCTAATACATTATCCCTAGAAATTCCCTAAAACCACCACCCCAAAACCACCTAAAGATTATCCCCCAAAACACCAAGACCAATAGCCAAAAAAACCCTAAAACCTCAGCCCAATAAACCCAAAAATCTCAACCCCAATAAACCATAAACCCTCATCCCCAAAAAAACCGTAGACTATCATCACCAAAAACCCTAAAACCTCATCCCAAATAACCATAAAACCTCATCCTCATAAAATACTAAACTATCGTCCAAAAATAAACTAAACCCTCAGTCTGAGAAAACCATAAACCGTCAACTCTAGAAAACCCTAAAACCTTTGCCAAAATAATCCCTAAACCCTTATCCACAAAAAACAATAAACCTTAAGTGTGAAAATCCCAAAACTGTTAGCCCAAAAAAACCCTAAATTTTCGTCCCCAAAAAACCTAAAACCCTTATCCCCCAAAAATATTAAACCCCCATCCCTAAAAAATCCTAAGACCTAACACAAAAACCCTAAACATTCATCTATAAACAAGACCCTGAAACATCCTCCCAAAAAATTGGAAACTCTAATCCCTAAAATATCTCTAAAATAACATCCCCAGAAAATTATAAACCCTAATTCCCAAAAAAACCTATCCCTCATCCCTATAAATTCCTAAACCATCATCCCTAGAAAAAACCGAAACCCTTATCCCCAAAATAACCTAATATTCCAGCCCCAAAAACCCAAAACCCACAACAAAACACTCAATCCTTAACCACAAAAAAACCCCAATCTTTGACCGCCAAAGAACCCCAAAATCCCAGCCCTAAGATACCCTAATCCCTCATCCCCATAAAACCCTAAATCCTCAGGCCCAAAAAAACCAAAATCCTCATTCCCCGAAAATCCAAAACCCACATCCCCAAAAAAAACCAAAACACTCATCACAAAAAAACCTTCATCCCCAAAAAACAATAAACCCTTATCCCAAACAAACATAAATTTTAGCCCCAAAATTCCCTAAACCCTCCACACCAAAAAACTCTAATCCATCAACTGCACAAATCCCTAAACCCATAGACCATGAAAAACCTAAACCCCCATACACAAAAAACCCTAAACCCCCACCCCAAAAACCCTAAACCCTACGCCCCACAAAACCCTAAACCCTCATCCCAAAAAAACACTAAGAATAGATCCTCAAAATACTCTAAGCCCACATTCCCAAAATATCCAAAGCCCCAATTCCACCACACCCCTAACCCTCAGATCCAAAAAACCCTATTCCCTAGGCCCCAAATAACATTGAACACTCGTCCCCCAAAAACCATAAAGCCTCACTCCAAAAACACCCTGAACCCTCATCCCCAAAAAAACCTGAACCCTTAACCCAAAATAAACCTAAACCCTCAGTCCCAAAAATCAATGAACCCTCATCCCCCCAAAAAATTCAACATGATCCCCAAAAAACAATGAACCCTCAACCCCAAATAATTCTAACCCCCAGCCCAAAAAAACACTGATCTATTAGCCCCAAACCCATAAACCCTAAAACCCAAAAAACCCAAAACCCAAAACAGTCAACCCTAAAATCCTATAAACCCTCATCCCCAAAAAATCATAAACCCTTAGACCCAAAATACCTTAATCCCTCATCCCCCAAAAAACATAAATACTCATCCCCAAATAACCCTGAACCCTCTGCCCCAAAAATTCTAGAACCCTTATCTCCCAAAAACCCTAAACCCTTATCCCCCCAAGACCCCAAACACTAATAACCAAAATCTATAAATCTAATACCCGAAAAAACCATGAACCCTCATCCGATAAACCCCTTGATCCCTTGACCACTCTAACCCAAAACCCCTAAACCCTTAGCCACAAAAAATCCCAAACCATCATCCATAAAAAACCCTAAACCCTCATCCCAAAAACAATTATATACCCTCATCCCAAAAAACTCCAAAAATATCATCCCAAAAAACCCTAAAACTTCATCCTAAAATAAACATAAACCCTATGCCCCAAAAATTACAAAACCCATGGTCCCAAAACTCTAATCCCTCAGCCTAAATAATCCCTAAAACCACACACCCAAAATCCCTTAATCCTGATCCCAAAATACCCTAATCCCTCATCCCCAAAACCCTAAACCCTAATCCCCCAAAACCCAAAACCCTTAGCCCTAAAAAACCATGAACCCTAGACCCCATAATATCCTAAACCATCAGCAACCAAAAACACTCAAATCTCATCCCCCCTAAAAACCCTAACCACCATCCCCTAAAATAGATAAACAATCATCCCAAAAAAATACTAAACCCTCATCCATAATGATCCATAAAACCTCTACCCCAAAATACCCTAAACCCTTAGTCCTAAAGAAAATGTAAACCCACATCCCCAAAAACCCTAAAACCACAACTCTAAATAAACCCTAAACCCTAACCCCCCAAAAAACATAATCCAACATCCCTAAAAAACCATAAAACCTTAACTAAAAAACCCTACACCCTTATACCGCAAATTCTCAAAACATTCAACCCCAAAACGCCTCAACCCTCATCCTAAAAAACAATAAAACCTCATTCCTGAAATACCTTAAACCCTAATTCCCAAAAAAAAACTACATCTTTAGCCCCAAAAAACCCATAAACCTCATCCCCAAAAAAACCATAGTCCCTCAACCCAATAAATAGCTAAACCATCAGCCCCCAAAAAAACCTCAACCCTTTTCCCCAAAAATACCTAAATCATCACCCTTAGAAAATACTAAACCCTAACCCTCAAAAAACCATAAACCCATATCCCTAATAACCCCTAAAACCATAGGTCCATAACCCACAAACCCACATCCAAAAAAATCCATTAAAACACAAACAAAAAAATCCTAAACACAAAACCCCCAAAACCACTTAACCCTCAGACCTAGAAAAGCAAAAATACTCAAAAAACCCCATAATCTATAAACCCCAAAACTCCTAAACCCTGAGCCCCACAAACCCTAAACCCTCGTACCCAAACACCATTAACCCTCATCCCTAAAAAACTCAAAACCACTCACATAAAAAACCTTAAACCCTTATACCCCAAACCCAAAACCCTCGCCCCAAAAACCCTAAAACAGCAACCCCAAAAAACCCCTATAACATAGACCTAGAAAAAGATAAACCCTCTGCCCGCAAAACCCTAGACCCTCATCCCCAAAACACCCTAAACCCTCACCCCCAAAAATCCTTAAAACCACATACTAGGAAAACCAAAAATCATAATCCCAAAAAACCCTAAACACTCATCCCTAGAAAACCCTAAACCCTTATCCCTTGAAATATTTAAACATACATCCTCTGAAAACCATAAAACCTTATCCCTAAAAAACCCCTAAAATATCAGTCAAAAAATACATTATACTATTATCATAAAAAAAACACTAAACCCTTATCCCAAAAAAAACAAAAAACCTTAGCCCCAAAAAATGCTAAAACATCATCCCCCCAAAACCCTAAACACTTACCCCAAAAAACCCAAAACCTTGAGCTTCAAAAAACCCTAAAACCTTAGCCCCAAAAATTCCTAATCCCTAAGCCCCAAAATATAACTAAACACTCACCCTATAAAAACCTAAACCCTCATCATCATTAATCCCGAAACCCTCATCCCCAGAAAATAGTAAACCCTCAACCATAGAAAAAAATCCCAAACCCTCATCCCTAAAAACACAAAACCCAAAACCCAAAAAAACCCAAAACCCAAAACCCTATAAAATCCCAAATGATCAAGCCCCAAAAATATTCAAACTCCTAACCCCAAAAAACCTTGAACCCTAAACCCCAAAAAACACCAAATCCTCATCCCTAAAAAAACCAAAAACCACACACCAAAAATCCCCAAATCCTCATACCAAAAAACCTTAAACCCTCATCCCCATAAAACCCTAAACCCTTATCCCCAGAAAAATAGAAAACCTCATATAAAAAAAACCCTAATCACCCAGCACTAAAAAGACCTTAACCATTAATCCCAAAAAACCATTAACCCCCATCCCCCAAAAACCATCAACCCTTAACCACTAGAAAAACCTAAACCCTTATCCCAAAATACCTTAAACCCTCATCCATAAAAAACAATAAACCTAAATTCCCACAAATCTATAAATTACCATGACCATAAAACCATAAATCCTCATCCCCAAATAACCCAAAACCCCAACCCCAAAAAACACTTAGCCCTCAGATCCAAAAAACCTCAAACCCCCAACCCCAGAAAACCTAAAACTGTGTATCCCCAAAAACCAAAGACCCTAAACCCTAGAAAACACTAAACCACCAGCCCTAGAAAACCTAGAAACCTCAACTCCAAGACACCCTAAACCCTTATCCCCAAAAATACTTTAACTCTTAGCCCCCCCCAAAACACCAAACCCTCTTCCCCAAAAAGCTCTAACCACTGTTCCCAAAAATACCTTAACTTTCAACCAAAAAAACAGATGAAACCTAAACCCCAAAACCCTTGAACCTTCAACTCAAAAAAAATAACCCTCGGCCCTAAAAAACCATAATCCATCAACCCTAAAAAAAACTATACAAAATTTTCCAAAACCCCCCGAACCCTCATCCCCCAAACGCCAAAACCCCAAGCCCTAAAAAACCATAAGCACTCGACCCCAAAATACCCTAAACCCACAGTGTGGAAAAATCCATAAAAGACAGCTTAAAAACCCCCAAACCCTCACCCCCCCCAAAAAAAATTTACCCTTTCCCCCAAAAAACCCAAAACCATTAGCCCCAAAAAACCCTAATCCCTAATCCCCTAAAATCCCTAAACCCCCAACCCCAAAAAACCCTAAAACCTCATCCCTAGAAAACAATAATCCGTCATCTAAAAAAACCACTAAACCCTCATCCCCAAAATCCCCTAAACCGATATCCATAAAAACCCTAAACCATTAGTCCCAAAAAAACAGAGACCCTCAACGCCAAAAAAAATAAAATTCATCAGCACCAAAAAACCCAAAAAACACATCCCCAAATAAATCTAAACACTCAACCCCATTAAAACCTAACCCCTACTTCCTAGAAAATGAAAAACCATCATCCCTAAAATACCCAACTCCCTCAGCCCAAAAAAACTCTAAAATCGTATAAAAAACCATAAATCCTCTTCCTAAAAATTTTCAAAATCCTCTAAATGCCCAAACCTTAAACCCTCTACCCCAAAACCCTAAACCCTTATCCCCAAAAATCCTTAAAACCTCATACACACAAAACACTAAACACATAGCAATAAAAAACCCTAATTCCTAAAAACCCAATAACACTAAACTGTCACCCCCAAAACACCATAAACCCTCAGCCAAAAAAACCCTAAACACTCATCCTCAAGAAACCCCAATCTATTAGCCTTAAAAAATAATAAACACCCATCCCCATATTACCACAAACCTAGAGCACCAACAAACCCAAAACACCCATCCCCAAAAAACCTAAACCTTCATCCGCCAAAAACACTAAACCCTCATCCCAAAAAACACTAATCCCTTAGCTCTAAAAAACCCAAAAACCTCACCCCCCAAAACACACTAAACCCTCATTCCCAAAAAACAATAAAACCACAACCCCAAAAAACCTAAACCCTCAACCTAAAAAACCCAAAACCCTCAACTAAAAAAACAAATAACCATCATCCCCCAAAACCCCAAAACCCTTAGCATCAAAAAAAAACCTAAAACCACTATCCCAATAATCCCCAAATTCCTTATCCCTAAAAAAATTAAACCTACATCACCAAATATCCTTATCCTTTTGCCCCAAAAAACTCTAAACCCACCACAAAAATAAACATAAATTATTATCCCACCAAAAAATAAACCACTCAACCCCCCAAAACCCAAAACCCTAAAACCTTGAAATTCTTAAATCATCATCCTCAAAAACTCTAAAACATGGACCTAGAAAACCCCTAAACCCTTTGAATAAAATACTTTAAATCCTTATCCCCAACCCACTAAACCCTCGACCACAAAAAACCTTATGACCTTATCACCAAAATACCCACAAAATGCTGCCCCCAGAATCCCTAAACCCTCATCCCCAAAGACAACCATGCACTCAGCCCCAAAAATCCCTTAAACCTCCTATAAAAAACCCCAAACACTCAACAAAAATAAACCCTAAATCCATAGTCCCAAAATACCCCAACTCTCAGAACCAAAAACAAAAAAAACCCTAAATCCCAAAATCCCTTAAAACATCATACTATAAAAACTCTAAACCTTTAACTCTAAAAAAACACTAAACCCTCATCCCGAAAAACCCTAAACCCGCATTACCAAAAAACCCTAAATCCTCATCCCCAAAAAGACCTAAACCCTAAAACCTAATAAACCCAAAAAAAACATAAATAAAAAAATGTATTCCCTCATCCCTAGAAACCCCAAAACCCTTATCCCTGTAAAATCCAAAACCCTCATTCTCAAAAACCAAAAATCCTCAGCCCCAAAACACCCTAAACCCTAAACCCCCAAAACCATTAAACCTTAATCCACAAACCTATAAACCCTTAGCCTAAAAAATGAATAAAACCACCTCTGAAAATAAATTTTAAACCCTCTTCCCAAAAAACCCTAAACCCTTAGCCCACAAAAAAGATAAAACATGAGCCCCAAAAAATGTATCCCTCATCAGAAAAATATTGTAAACCCTCGAAAAAAAACTAAAACCCTCATACCCAAAAAACCGTAAACCTCCATCCACAAAAATACTAAACCATCATCCCCAAAAAAAATTAAAGAAGTTTTAAAAAAACACTAAAACTTTTCCACAAAATCCATACACCCATTAATCCCAAAAACCCCAAGCACTCATCTGAAAAAAACTCTAAAACTCTTACCCCAAAAAATGGTAAACCCTCAGCCCCAAGATCCCTAAACCCTCATCATTAAAATTACATAAACCCTAATCCCTAAAAACCTCGACACCTGTCGCCCCAAAAACCCTAAACCCTAAACCTTAAAAAACTAGAACCCTCGGGATTATAAAACTTGAAACCCTCCTCCTAAAAAAACCCTAAACCCTTAGGCCCAAAATCCCCAAAAACTTATCCCAAAAAAACCTAAAATATCATTCCTAAAAAACCCCCAACCCTCAGTGATAAGAAACCCCAAATACTTATCCCAAAAAAAACTGAAACATTATCCCTAAAAACCCCAAAACCCCCAACCCTAAAAAACACTAAATCCTAAGTCCCAAAAAATCCCAAAACCTCGGCCCCAAAAAACCCATTACCCTCAACCCCAAAAACTATAAACCCTCAACCACCAAAAATAATATTACCTCATCACCAAAAAACACTAAAACCTCAACCCAAAAAAAACTAATCCCCCATTCCAAAAAAACCATATACCCTCAACCCAACAGAACCATAATCCCTCAGCCACAAAAAAACCATAATGCTTCTTCCATAAAAAACCCACAACCCACAACCCCATAAAATATACTAAACCCACATACCTAAAAGCCCCTAAACCCCGTCACTGAAAAGACTAAAACCCTCACCCCCAAAAAACCATAAACCATCAGCCCAAAAAACCCTAAAGTATCATCACAAAAGAACTCAAATCCTCACCACCAAAAAACCCAAAAACCTCATCCCAAAAGAGCCAAAACCCCCAGTGACAATAACCCCTACACTGTATCCCAAAAAAACTGAATCCCATATCCCCAAAAAAAACCAAATACTCATCCAAAATAAACCCCAAACCCTTAGTCTCAAAATACTCCGAATCATCACAAAAAAACACCATACCCTCATCCCCAAAAGACACCAAAACCTCAATCCCAAAAAACACAAATCATCTGTTGTAAAAACCCAAAAACACTTATCCACAAAAAATCCAAAATCATTAGCCCGAAAAAACTCCTAACCCTCATAAATAACACCAAGACCCATGCCAAAAAAACCCCAAACCCTAAGGCCCAAAATACACCTAAAACTTAGACCCAAAATACCCACACCCTCTATCCCAGATATCCCAAAACCCTCAACCCAAAAAATCCCAAAACCCTCATCCCTAAAGAAACAAAACCCTCATCACAAAAAAACACTAAAACCTCATCTCCAAATAAACCTAAACTATCAGCCACAAAAATTCCAAAACCCTATACAAAAAAAAAATCGTCTCTAAACAACCCTAAACCCTTATTCCCCCAAAACACTAAACCCTCATCCCCAAAAAACCCTAAAACCTCATATCTAAAAAACCAGAAATCCACAACTCCAAAAATCATGAAACCCTCTACCGTAATAACCCCAAAGACATTAGTCAAAAAACCTTAATCCCTTATCCCCAAAAAACCTTAATCTCTATGCTCTAAAAAACCCTAACCCCTCATCCCCATAAATTGAAAACCATCATCCCCAAATTACCCTTAACAATCACCCCAAAATCCCTGAACCCTCAGTCCTAAGAAACTCTAAACCCACATCCCAAAAAAATATAATACCCTCATCCTTGAAAAACCCTCAACCCTTAGCCCTAAAAAACCCTCATCCCTTTTACTACAACATTAACTGCATTTAATGGCGGTTTTGTGGTGGCGGTTCACAAAACTGTCGCTAAACATTTTTCTAAAATGGTTTCGCAGTGGTTGTTAATAAACCGACACGAAACCCATATTTTTTTTAAAACTCTCGACCCTTTCCTACCCCGACCCTCGTTCTTCCCCCAACCCCAACCCCCCCCCCCCCCCCCCACGCCACCCCATGACCCTGCACCCCTCCATTATACCCCGAAACCCCCGGCGACCCCACGACCAGCATCTCCGGCAACCCCGCGACTTGCGTCTCCGGCAGACCCCGCGACCGGCAACCCCGTGACCCACGACCCCAGTGACCCACAACCCCCCTTCTCCTAGCATCCCCTTCTCACGGCAACTCGAGGTTCTTCCCCCGTGACCCTAACTTCTCCCCTGACCCATGCGACCCCAGCTTCTGCCCTAGACTCCGGTGAGCCAGAACACTAGTTATGGTTCCCCACCCGTGCCACCGATGACTGGTTTGGTTGTTGGTGTTTATTTGCGGAGGTAGTCACTTGCATTAATTGATTTTTTTTGAATTCACTTGCATTGTTATTTATGATGTGAAAGGGGAGTCCCATAGCATAGGGGTGTATCATAAGCATGGTTCACATTGTCACCTAAGTATCATTTTGTGAACTATCTACCTATGTTTTTAAATTTTTGTGCATATCCAGTTTCACCCCTCCTTGAATTAAAATATTTTTGTGTTCCTTACACATCCCTTGTAACTCCTCGAACATAATTTCTATAATAATAATGGTTTTAATTATTACTCTTGACTTAATTTCCTCTCTTTATGCAATGCCCACAAATTAAGAGTACAAAACATTTCATTTATTCAAAACATGAGAAATGTATACATGGAAACAAGGGTATAAGGACCATAAATATCCAAAAATTCCCACAAGAAGGCCAATCACAACCGTCGGTACACCCCACATCACCATGAACATGCCAAGGAAGAATTGGATTTCTTTCGGATCTCCCACGACCAGGAACACCATGACTAGAACCACAACAACCATTCTAACCGCCAAGGGGATGAAGAGATCCATCTTATGTGTCTTGATGATTAGAGTTAGACTACTCTAATTGTGTTTTATAAGGCCTAAAATTTGACCATTTCCATTTAAGTAACCGTTGAGTTTGCAACAGCTATATTTATAGCCATCGGGTATTGTGAATAAATTGACTATGAATATTAATGATTTTGAAGTATTACAAGTATAAGTTAAGTCATTAAATATTATTTTTGGTATATGGTTTCAAAAGTTAATTCAGGAACTTTTCTTAAATGTTTCAAAAATATGTAGACATTATGATTTTGTAAGCTGATCACTTGTATGACAAATTATAAAAATTTCCTTCTTTTGAACATAATTTTAAATGATTCCTCCATATGTAAAATCACCTTGAGATGTATCAAGTAATTGAGTGCTTTAAAATCTTGTTATTGAACATGTTTAAATTGAACTAATCTTTTGAGGACAAGGAATTTTAAAATCACAAATTTTTGGTATATTTGGCCACTTTTTTTCAAAAAAAAAGTTTGTATAAGGTTCGGAATTTTGAAAACATTTTTACCATTGATAAGTAGAAATTATATAGTTTGGTTTTAATTATTTTGAAAACATTTTTTTACTAAATAAATGTAATGTGGTTTGATATATGAAAATAAATAAATAAATAAAGATTTTATGGAAGTAAAATATTCTATTTTTTTAGTTTGTTTTGGAAGTTTTGGGTTAACAAAAAATTAACCCATTTTTGACCAGCCCTTAAAAGCTAGGATGAGGGAGGTGACACACACAGGGTGGATGAGGCTAGCCCTCAGCCTAGGCTATGGGTGGACAAGCACGGGTTCCCCTAAGGGCGTGACATGGGAGAACAAGAGCACGCGCCACCGTGGGTGTGAAGCGGCGGAAGAGCGCAGGTAGGCCGAGGCCTGTGGGGGTGCGAGAGGGGAGCGGGAGCCCGTGTATAAGGCCCCCATTTGTGTGTTCTGTGATTTCTGAGCGCTATGGGGGAGCCTCATGCTTATAAAAAATCCTTGATCGTCTTTCCATTTTAATGTGGGTTCCAAAAATTTGGGTGAAACACAATCTAGAACATTGGATCGCGTCGCGTGCGATCCCGACCAAGGATATGATCTCACCTCTTTTCCACATAACCCTGAAGCGCTACAGTTCCACCCTCCTCAAGCGTTCGATTTGGTTGAAAATAATTGAAGCCTTCCACTTGAATTTTAAGTCCCGTGCATTTCCCAGATGCTCAATCAAGATCCAAACGATCTCGACCACCCGTTTCTCTCCCTGATTTTATTTCCACGTCGTCTTCCCTGTCACGCTCAAACCAGTAGACACCCCTGATTTTCTTTCTTCTTCTCTTTTATCTTCTCCTCCATCTTGCTCTCTTCTTTTTTTAGGCCCCGCGACCTTTAATTCTACCGATGTGATCTTCCCTGATCTCTTCGGTTTCATTTTATTTATTTTATTTAGTTTTCTTTCTTTTTTTTGGGTATAGTTTTCCAAGATTTAAATATATATATATTTATTTATTATATTCACCGGTTGTCTTCATTGTATTAACTCATAAGAAACCTACTGGTTTATTTTATTTCGGTCAAGTCTTTGTTTATATTATACTTATGATCTGAAGTATATGCAATATTTCCTATATAAACCCAGTTTTCTAACACCCGAAACCACCAGTTTCCCTCCTCTTGATGTGAAAACTGTTCCTTCCCATCCTCCTTGCACATCTGAAGACAGGTAAGGGATCTACTAGTTTTTTTTCCATCTTTTTCATAAAACTCATTTCCTATTATGTATATATAGGTTCATAAGTATATATATATATATATATATATATATATATATATATATATACTGTTTCATATCACTTTTAAAACAAAACTCATGTTGAGTTTTCTGTTTAATTATGCAATATATACAAGAGGGTTCGTGATTTCAATATTACATGTGAACCCTTCTCCACTAATTTCTTTTCATTATATATATACATATATGTATATAATTTCTCCTTAAGTCTTTTTTAGAATTTCAAGTTAAGAATATATATGTTCACATATATATGTGTATACAACAACCCATTTCGAGTTATGATCTTTGAAGGGTTATCTTTTGTTTTTGAGTATTGTTTTCAAAACCTAAGCTTCATGCAAGGGGTCTAGTCCCTCATGTTTTTGTATACCCTTATTCATAATTCATGTATGTCTGGATATATAAACTTGATATAATTGGGGCTTCATTAACCATTTCTTATTTTAAGTCATGCCAAGGTTGGAAGAATTTATTAAATCCTTGTTTTGGGGTGTGCAGATCCCAAACACACACACTCTAAGTGAACATAAACCCTTTTTTTATTATCACATTACCTAAATTCGTATGCATTTTGAATTCAGTTTCTCAAGTATAGGGTGTGATGGTTTTTTTATGTTCAAATATAAATTTACTTTTATGCATGAGCTCATGGGTGTAAATATTTCTTTTATTAGTTCTTGATTTCTTATGTAATGGTTTATGCATTCCATGTAATTCAGTCAATTATTAAGAGGCTCTTTTAAATTAATTTAATTGTTAAGAGAGATTCATGATATTGATTGTGTCATAAACTCTAGAAACATTGATTATATAGTTATATTTCATTATTTGGAAAGAATATGAGAGTTACTACATGATCAAACTTGTTAGTTGTCTCGGTAGACTGGATAAATACATAAATGACATTTTAAAATGTAATATAAAAAATGAACCCATTTCAATAAAATTATTATATCTTACTTTATATCCTTCCAAATTATATATTTTTCTCCCGTAGATATAATGGGGAATGGAAAAAATGTAAAGTTGATATCATATTCTTAGTAACATTTAGCATACATTGGATGTTTTCAAAAAGTAAGCATAGCATAAGTGATATAGTTGGAATAAATGAAAAATATGAATTCATAATCAACTAAAAATAGGGTAATGCCATATAATTGACAATGAATCTCTTTCTCTATTTATTAGTAACTATGTGTTTTAATTTTTTTTATTATCATGTGGGCACATTGTGATATACATGGATAAAATCTGGATCACATTACTGAGGAACACACCTCAATATTTTAAGGGTTTGAATGAGTTTTTAGATTTTTCAATTTCTAATAGATCCGTTGAAGGGAGAATAAGATGTCCACGTTCTAAATGTAAATTTAGAACATGGTTGAAGAGATATGAAGTTTATGAACATTTAATACTGAAGAAAATCCCTGGTCAATATTTGTGTAGGAATTGGCATGGAGAATCGAACAATACAGAAAGATTGAGTACTGATGTTAATCCACAGAATGAGGTCCCAGGTTCATCGATAATGGAAAATGAAATGAAAAACCTCATAAATGATGCATTCGGCACTACAAGACACCACTATGAGCATCAAAACATATCAAAACAACCAAAAGAGGGTGCTATAAAATGTAACGTGATAGGTGATTTTTTTGAGACTGTAACACAAGAAGATCAAGATTGTAACATATCATTAGATCCTGCACTTGATTCTGTGGAGGTAAATGTAAGGGAAAACTTCAGTGAGGAAAATTCGTTTCATGATTTAGTTGATGATGGAAATCAAGAGTTGTATAGTTGGTGTTTGAAAATATTCAAAGATATCATTTCTGTTGAAGTTTTACCATATCAAATGTCTATGTGAAATTACAAATAAGGAAATGTCCATGTTATTGGAATTGATTGGTGATGCATTTCCTGAATCAAAAATCCCAGAATCTTTTTATGATATGAAAAAAGTTTTTAACAAGATTGATCTGAATTATACAAACATACATGTGTGTCCCAATGATTGTATGCTTTATTGGGGAGAGGATTCAAGTAGACATAATTGTAAGAAATGTTCTTCTTATAGATGGTAGTCAAAGGGTGATGTTGGAAGTCTGACTGAACATAATTTCATGGAGAAGAAGAAAAGGGACACACTTGCAAATGTTTTTCGTTACTTTCCTTTGAAGCCTTGATTGCAAAGATTATTCTTGTCATCAAAAACTGTTGAACACATGAAGTGGCATTATGTAGATAATAACAATGATGGGTTAATGAGACATCCATGAGATTCCCAATCATTGAAGACATTTGATTCATTACGTCCATATTTATCAGTTGATCCTAGGAATGTTCGATTGGGATTGGCTACCGATGGATTTAACCCATTTGGGACTTTGAGTAACAGTTATAGCATTTGGTCAGTTGTTTTGATCCCTTATAATCTACCTCTGTGGATGTGTATACAACAAATGTATTTTATCATTTTGATGATTATTCCTGGAAAAAAAATGTCTGGAAATGAGATTGATGTATACCTGCATCCTTTTATTGAATAATTCCAGGAGTTATGGAGCAACGGTGTTGAGACATTTGATGTTTCTTCTAAAACAATGTTCAAAATGCATGCTGCTTTAATGTGGACCATTACTGACTTCACTGGGCTTGGGAATATATCTAGTTGGAACACTTATATGGGTTTGGATTTTTCCATTTGTAACTTTTATTTTGATCCCAAATGGCTACCTCACAGTAAAAAATGGTGCTTCCTGTCCCATCGATGATTTCTTGATGCATCTCATAGATTTCGGCTGAACAAATCAAAATTTAATGGTTCCATTAATTGTAGACCACCTCTAAAGATGATAACCGGTTTTGAAATATTGAAACAGCTTGAAAATGTTTAACAGAATTTGGAAAGGTTAATCATTTTTATGATATCATAAAATGAGTCTGAAGTGAATCGTCAAGTGAAATCAGAACACAACAATGGAATAAAAAAAGTATATTCTTAAAACATCTGTATTGGGAATTTAATTTGTTGCGCCACAATCTTGATGTGATTCATATTGAGAATAATGTATGTGATAATTTTATTTTCACATTACATAATGAGCATGGAAAGACGAAGGATCATTTCAATGCTCACAAAGACTTACATGTAATGAACATAAAACATGATCTCTAGCCATATGAGAATGAAAAGTATGCCCTGACCATTTTTTCAATGAAAAATAGGGATAAAGATACGTTCCTTTGAATTTTAATGAATGTGAAGGTATCTGATGGGTATTCAAGTAACATCTTGAGGTGTGTTGAATTGAAGAATCGTAAGTTATATGGATTGAAAAGTCATGATTCACATATTTTGTTACAACAGTTACTACCATTGGCATTGCGTATATTATTACCTAAAAAAGTTACTGCTGTTGTACTCTAATTCTGCACATTTTTCAGGAAATTATGTGAGAAATCTTTACATCCATTTCAGCTTGAAAACCTCCAGGAGAGGTTTGTATTGACCCTTTGTGCAATGGATATGATCTTTCATCCATCGTTTTTTATTGTCATGATGCATTTAATTGTGCATTTGGTTGAAGAAGCTAAATTAGGAGGCCCCGTTCATTATCGATGGATGTATCCAATTGAGAGGTATTTTATTTATATGTTTCTAGTTAATTAAAAAAAATTGTAATTTAAATAGATGTATAATATTATTATTTTATATCATAGATATCTTGGGAATTTGAAAGCATATGTGAGAAATAAAGCTCAACCAGAAGGCTCTATTGTTGAAGGATATTTGTATGAGGAGTGTCTCACATTTTGTTCCAGATATTTGGATGATATTGAGACAAGATTTAATCGAGTTGGACATGTTGACGACACATCAACTAAATCTCAAATGCATCATAAATCAAAAATATTTCCAACTATTGGCCGATCAGTTCGGAGGACCTCATATGTGACACAGACAGAATTGGAATTATTACAGGCACATAGATATGTGCTGCTGAATATTGAAATTGCAGATCCATTTATTGAAGAGTTGAGGATACAAACAAAGAGATGAATGAAAGGCCGAACACGAAATGAGAAAGATATAACGAAAGTTGTGAATAAAGAGCTGGTAGAATGGTTTTCACGACGTGTAAGTTTATAAATATTTCAATAAATATGAATATTAGTTTGACACATACAATTTGTAAATCTATTAAATTATATTTCTTTTTTTCAGATCATGAATACTGATACTCGAACAGACTTGTCAGAAGATTTGAAGTTTCTTTCTAGAGGTCCTATAAAACAAGTTAGAAAGTTCGACGATTATAATGTGAATGGCTTTAGATTTTGTACAGTCGATCGAGAAGTGGGTTTGAAAACACAGAAGAGTGGTATATTTACATTTTCTGAAGTGGGATACTATGGAAAGATGCATGATATTATTGAATTAAACTACCACATGAATTTTTATGTTGTTTTATTCAAATGCAAATGGTTTGATACTATCAGAGGTGTTAAAAGAGATTCCTTCCAAATTGGTCAATATTAGGGCATGAAGCATCCCGAACTGAACTGTGGCTAGATGTTCATAAAAAAACAGAAGGAAGTTTTGTTAATGATCCTACCAAAGAAGTTGGGGTATGAAGTCAATTTTTTATCATAATAACTTATTATCAGTTTTTACTATGTTAATATATATTGATAATTTATTTATAGGTAAAAAATAAAGAAATATGGGATGCCAATCCTGGGCAGTCCTACTTAGTCTCCCAAGATGACCTGGTTGCTAAATTCCTTGGGAAGGAGCATCCTGGTAGAGTGCGCGGGATGGGTTCGGGGCCCGTACCATCTTAGGTTTTTAGCAGGCCACCGAGGATGGAAACTACATCTACTCTTGGCAGCCCATACCTGGAGATGCTCAGAAATAGATTGTTTCTCTACAAAACACAGTTCACCAGCACATGGATCATATATCTTCTTTTCAGAAAGAGTTGATTGAAATACGTCAGCATATGAGAAGATATTCCTCCGGTGGTAGTGCATCGACTAGTGGTGAGCAGGTAAATGACAAAAAATCAAAATTATTTAGTTTTAAAACTTTTATGGGTTTTAAGTTTAATTATAAATATGCATCAATATTTAATTTTCAATATAATGTTCTTACAGGTGGCAGCAGGTAGTGGAGATGGAGGAAGAGAGGGTGACGATGCATCATCAGACCATGAGTAGTAGTATTTTTGATGTGTTGAACAAATATGAGAACAGTTGGTTTGTATATGTAACTTGTATGAAACATAGTTTCCACCAAACATTTCTGTGTCCTAACATTTTCTTGATTTCTCATGTTTCCTTCTATGCATTTTTTTTATTTATGATGTTTCATTTTATGTCTTGATTTCTCAAGTGTGGTATACATCATTCCATTTAGGCCTGTATTTGAATATGTAGTCTAGATTTTGGATGACTAAAGAGTGATCCTTTTGTTATTTTGTTCGGGTTATATAAATTGGAACCCAGTAGGTAGTATTGAGACCAAACATAAGAGGATGATTGGAATGCGGTTTAGCCAAATAATGTGATACGAATCATATACTCACCAATAAAAAGAGTTGGAAACAAAAATGGTGAACCTATCATGGAACCTTAATCAAAATGCATGTGTTACCCACATGTTAGGCTCCTTATTCTCTCTCAAAATATGAAATGTGGACAAACATGGATCTAATACAATTGATTATACATGTGTTTATTTATTGATGTGATAATTTCATGATGATTTCTTGTAAATGTTTCTCATAAGTATTCTCGCACTTTCAACTAGAACCCCCTTTGATCCAAATGACATTTTTCTACTTTAAGAACACGTATGCTTCGACTACTGCACATGTTGGATCCTCATTTAAAACTAGGGATATATTATCAAACTTGCACCCTCAACATTGGGTCTCAAATTCACTGGTTTGGGAGTCACACCTAAATGGTACCATTCCATCTTCTGAGGAAGCTAAAAAAATCCATTCATCTCAAAAATCCCTACTAGATGTCTACTCGACAATGACTAGTGGAACATAATTTGTTGTAAATAGTTTCCATCTCAAACCATTTCATGGTCATATCCATGGAATGAAATAACATGTTCCTCCCTTATCTAGGGAGGTTGATCAAGTGGTCACTGACAGACTCATCTAGATAGAATAAGGGACCCTCCAAAGGGCTCCTTCTAGCATTCACCATCACCAATTCTAAAAAGCAATAAAACCTCTATATGATGTGTGTGTTTACCTCGGGAGTCTAACCTAACTCTCCCAAACCTAGGAAGTCAGGAAAACCCACTGAGGGTAGTGAACAATCAACCAAGAACATGTCCCTACATCTATACCCTCCAAAAAATCCCAGTAACTAAATTTGGTGGCAAACTATGAGCAATAGGACACATTTTCCCACATTTACTAAGCTTTTTGGTATAATCTGGTATTATTCAATGAAATCACCAAGAATATTTTGGTAAAAAATATAGGGAATACCTATATCATTACCACTGACTTGATTAACATCAGTATATACCTTTATGAAATGGAGGAAAAGATTAGGCCCATACATATTCTCCAACAATAGAATAAGGAAATATGCATGTTTTGGTCACTGAAGTCACCGAAAATATTCTAAAAATGGTTAAAGAGAAGACACACAACTATTCTACCATAATTTGGGTGACTCATTAAAACAATATGAGGAGATTTAGAGAAGATACACATCTTTTCTACCATTCAAGAGGGTCATGGGCCAAATCCCATGTTATATGGAGAACCTGATCGGGACCATACCCCGTTCCAACTAAAGGTCATCGGTCTACCCCGGTGGGCACTACAGGGTATGAACATATCCCAACCGAAATTACATAAACCTATTATAAAATTATAATAGTGAAATGAGAGATAATCAAACAAGATTAAGTATATGTAAGATGATATCCATAGAAACCAACCTCTATCACCCACAAGAGAGCATCCAAAAAGAAGCAACACCAAAGGTGATTGGAAAATGAATATCTTGTCTATGATCTTGATCTACTTCATATTGGTGTTCTTGAACCCTCATATGTTTATCTATGGATGATCAGGATCCTACTACTTTTTTACCAAATTAAAAAAATAGTAGTTTAATTTGTGAAGGTCCTCTTATCTACTTTGCTGCCAGTAGCTATAAAGGTCCTCCCCATACACCCTTCCATGAAGGATCACTTAATTCTTAGAATATGATTGATTATGAGATTCAATATCCTGATTAGCACTGAAAATATGCTATAAATGTCTCGTTGATCAAAAAACAAAAATTTATTTCCCTTAATATCATCCACCCAAAAGGTCTTCTCCAGGGTACACATTGCAGGAATTCTCCATATGGCTTGAATTCAATTTGTTATTATAGTACTCCCCATGATGAAAATAATTATGAAGGTCTTGTCTACATTGACAGTTTACATCATCAAGGAGGTCCTCCCCTTGTTGGATTGACAATGAGAAAGACCTCCTATCACAATTCACTTGAGAAAATGAGGTTAGTCATGCCCGATGCCTCAATATTGTCAACTGACATCCTTTCTCAATAGGAGGACAACCCAAGAGAATTGTAATTATCCAAACCACACTTGAACAAATTTCCTTCCAATATAATAGGTTAAACCACTTATAATCCCATTATTTACAATAAAGAAGTGGGGAAACAACCAGTTTGGCCAGACCAGGTTGAGGAGTCTCTTGAAAAATATAAAGAACCATTTTTCTAAAGACAATATACTAGTCATGTTATAGCCATTATCCACTCCACAATATAACATTCCATAGGTGTTGTTGGAATATTTTGTGCATGAAATCTACCTAATTATATGGTCTAATATTCATCACCTAAAAACAAAAGTATTTACAATTATTGAGATATCAACAAGGCCCTTACAATTACTGAGATATAAACAAGTCCCTTATTATACCAACAAGGCCCAACGTATGGTGTATCTAGTTGAATGAAGAGGTTATAAGAGTTTGGGTCATATCTTGCACATCTTCAAAACTTTTCCACCAGTTCCTTCTAAGGGGATAAGATCTTTACATATTCAACATTATTATGTGTGTCCTCTTAATTTTTAGTAGGGATGTAGCTATAATACCACATACTACTGAGGCCAAGGTGGTAGTCAACATATTTGATACTAGACTCATAAATTAATGTGCATGGAATGTGATCCCACTCAGAATAGTCAGGTTGTAGCATAGAGTCATGGTATGGGAAAACTAAATGACGTTCAACATATGATAGGGTGAATAATTCAAATTCATCTATTGTTTGAGGTACTAATCTAGTATCCTATACTATAGATTCTACATTATTTGACACAAGAGCATCATACAATGTTATATATGATACATTTCAAGAGATTCTGGTCCTTGATATAGTGTATTTATGTGTCATTAAGAATCTGTAAACCTCATTGGTTATTCGATAAATGATTGTTCACTGATGGAATTATTTTCCCCATCAGATAGGAAAATGTTTTTTATATAAAATTCATTCATTCCCAGCATGTAACAGTATGATGTAATTATTGGAATGGATTTCATGCTTCTCTATAGATCCATTATTGATTATTATCAATATATAATTATGGTCGATTGTTTGTATGATGTCTCATGTTTCATCATGTTGGGGATACCAAGTTAGAAATAACAGTTTATTTATTTGTATGATGTCTCCTATTCCATTTTTTTGTTTGATTTGTTTTTTAGGGCAGTGTGGCAGTAGAAGCAAAACTGCAATTTTTTTTATGGTCAGCATTTCACGGTGGTTTTAACCACCACTAATACTTTACTGGTCAACATTTCACAGCCGTTATAACCACCGTGAAATGTAATCGGTTTATATTTAGCGGTGGTTATACCCACTGTGACAGAGACATATCAAACTCCTGAATATCGTGATGGTTAAAACCGCCGCGAATAAAAAAATATCTGACACCCGTCAAACCACCGCTAAAGTCACAAAAACCGCCGCGAAATGAGGCATCTACGATGCTTCCATTAAACCGCCACAAAATGGAAAAAACTGCTGCTAATACATTGTCGACACCCAGATTAGTGTAGGTTTCTGTAAACTACCGCCAAACCATATACTAGCGGTTTAAACTGTCACTATATGAAAAAAACAGCCTCTAATAGACGATTTTTTTGTAGTGTTAGTCCTTAAAAATCATAAACCCTAATCCCCTGAAAATCGTAAACCCTAATACCCAAAAATCCTCAACACTAAACCCAAATAAAACCCTCAATCCATAGCCCCAAAAATCCCCCATCCCTCATTCCCATAAAAACCCTCAATCCTTATCCCAAAAAATCTGTCATCCCTCATCCCCAAAAAACCTTCAACCCTTATCCCCATGAAACCCTATAACCTCATCCACAAAAAATCTTCAACACTCATCCCCCAAAAATACCTATAAGCGTAATAAAAAAAACTCAAATTCCTAATCCCTAAAAAAAATCATCCCTCATCCCACAAAACCCTAAACACTGAACCCCAAAAAACCCCTAAACCCTCAGACCCGAAACACGCTCAACACTCATCCCCAAAAAACATCAATCCTCAGCCCCAAAAATCCTCAACCCTCAGCCCAAAAAAAACCTCAACCACATAGTACAAAAAAACAGTAAACCCTCATCCTGGAAAAACACTAAATACTTAGTCGCAAAAAAATAGTAAAAACTCATCCATAAAACACTCTATACCCTAATCCCCAAAAAATAAAAAACACTAATAAAAAAAATTCATAAACCCACAACCCCAAAAATTATTAAACACTCAGCCTCCCAAAAAACCTAAACCATTTTCCGCATAAACATCTAAATACTCTTACCCATAAAACCCTAAACCTTCATCCCCTAAAAAACCTCAACCCTCAACCCTAACAACCGTCAAACCTCAGCCTAAAAAATGACCCAACCCTTAACCCATAAAAAACTCAATCCTCATCACTAAAAACCCTAATCCCTAATCCAAAAAAAACCTTCACCCCTATAAAACCATAAACCCAAATCCACAAAAAAACCATCAACCCTCAGCCCAAAAAATCACTAAAACCTCATCCCCAAAGAACCCTCAACCATATGCTGCAAAAAACCCTCAACACTTTGTCAAAAAAAAAACTCTAAGTGCTTATCCCTAAAAACCCATCAATCCATAGCCCCCAAAACACCTAAAACCTCAAACCGAAAAACTAAAAAACATCATCCACAAAAAAACCTCAACCCTCACCCCAAAAACCCTCAACTCTCATCCACAAAAAACCATAAACCCAAAACACCAAAAAACAATAAACACTCAACACCAAAAAACGATAAACCCGAAACTCTTAAAAACCATCAACTCTCAGTCCCCCAAACCCTAAAGACACATCACCAAAAAACCTTGAACCCTCATGCCTAAAAATCCCTAAAACCATATCCCAAAAAACTGTAAACCCTTATCCCCAAAAAACTCTCAACCCTCAGCACTGAAAAAAACCCTCAAAACACTTCCCCAAAAAACCATCAACCCACAACCACAAAAAAACCTAAACTCATATCCCCCCAAAACTATCAACCCTGAACCCCACAAACCATCAACACTTAGCCCCAAAATATCCTCAACCCTAATCCCCAAAAACCCTAAACCATATTCCCAAAAAAACCTCATCCCTCAGCCACAAATAACCCTAAATTGTTAGCCCCAAAAAAATCTCAACACTAATACCTAAGGAACCCTCAACACATTACCCTAAAAAACCCTTAACCCTAAGAATCAATAAACCCTCAGCCCCAAAAAAACCTAAATCCCATGCCTGAAAAAACCCTATACCCTCATCCCTAAAAATCCCTCCACCCTAAAACCAAAAAACCCAATACCCCAACCCCCCCCCCAAAAAAAAACATTAAACCCTCAGTCCAAAGAACCCAAAACCCTTATAGAAAAAACTAAATCCACAGCCTCAAATCCGTAAAACCTCAACCCCAAAAACCATTAAACACACATTCCAAAAAAAATCACCCAAATCCCTAAAAAAGTTTTGACCCTCACCCCTAAAAACCCAAAACCCTCAACCCCCAGAAACCATAAATACTAATTCCCCAAAAACCCTAAAACCTCATCCCAAAAATTTCCTAAACCCTCACCACCATAAAATCCTAAACCCTCAAATCCCAAAAACACTAAACCATTATTCCTATGAAACAATAACACCTTTTTAAAAAACCCAAAATCCCTCTGGCCTAAAAACCCTTCAACCCTCAGTGCCAAAATTCCGTGAACCCTAATCCCCAAATGAATCTTCAACCCTCATCCCCAAAATACCCTGAGCACTAAATCCCTAAAAATCCTCATTCCTAAGATACAAAAACCATCCACCCTCAGCCTTAAAATGTCTTCAACCCTCATCCTCAAAAACTACTAGACCCTCACCCCTAAAAACCTACAACACTCATTCCCAAAAAACCCTCATCCCAAAACCCCGAAAACCCATCAACAATAAGCCCCAAATAACCCTCAATAATCATCCAAAAAAAAAACCTCAACCCAAATCTAAAAATAAATAAAAACTCAGCCCAAAATAAACCCTAAATCCCAGGCCAAAAAATCCTAAACCCTCACCATAAAAAAATCCCTCAACCCTAAGCCCTAAAAAACCCTAAACATATCTCAAAAAATCCTACAATCCTCCACCATAAAAAAGCTAATAAATAAATCCTAAAAAAACCCAAAACCCTTAGCCGTAAAATACCATCAACCTCATACACATAAATATTTCCACCCTTAGATAAAAAATCCCAACCCTCATCCCAAAAAACCATCAACCCACATCCTCAAATAACAGAAAACCCTCATACCAAAAAATACCTCCACCATCATCCCCAACAAACCCTCAACCCTCAGCCCAAAAAACACTAACCCACATCACCAATAAACCATAAACACTAGACACCAAAAACATTTCAACCCTCAAGCCCAAAAACCCTCATCACTGAACCTCAAAAAACCGTCAACCCTCATCCCCAAAAAACCACAACCCTCATCCCCAAAAAACCTGCAACCCTCAACTCTATATAACAAAAAACCCTAAAACCTTCCCCCCCCAAAACCCTCAACCATTATCCCTAAATTACCCTCATCCCTCAGCCCAATTAACCCTAAACCCTTAGATCTAAAAAACCTTCTACCCTCAACCACAAAAAATACCTCAACCCTCACCGCTCATCCCCCCAAACCCCAAAACCCTCATAAAAAAAACACTATACCCCCATCCACAAAAAAATCATAAACCCTTAGACCCAAAATACCTTAATCCCTCATCCCCAAAAAACATAAATACTCATCCCCAAACAACCCTGAACCCTCTGCCCCAAAAATTCTAGAACCCTTATCTCCCAAAAACCCTAAACCCTTATCCCCCCAAGACCCCAAACACTAATAACCAAAATCTATAAATCTAATACCCAAAAAAACCATGAACCCTCATCCGATAAACCCCTTGATCCATTGACCCCTCTGACCCAAAACCCCTAAACCCTTAGCCATAAAAAATCCCAAACCGTCATCCATAAAAAACCCTAAACCCACATCCCAAAAACAATTATACACCCTCATCCCAAAAAACTCCAAAAATATCATCCCAAAAAACCCTAAAACTTCATCCTAAAATAAACATAAACCCTATGCCCCAAAAATTACAAAACCCATGGTCCCAAAACTCTAATCCCTCAGCCTAAATAATCCCTAAAACCACACACCCAAAATCCCTTAATCCTGATCCCAAAATACCCTAATCCCTCTTCCCCAAAACCCTAAACCCTAATCCCCCAAAACCCAAAACCCTTAGCCCTAAAAAACCATGAACCCTAGACCCCATAATATCCTAAAAAATCAGCAACCAAAAACACTCAAATCTCATCCCCCCTAAAAACCCTAACCACCATCCCCTAAAATAGATAAACAATCATCCCAAAAAAATACTAAACCCTCATCCATAATGATCCATAAAACCTCTACCCCAAAATACCCTAAACCCTTAGTCCTAAAAAAATGTAAACCCACATCCCCCAAAACCCTAAAACCACAACTCTAAATAAACTCTAAACCCTAACCCCCAAAAAAACATAATCCAACATCCCTAAAAAACCATAAAACCTTAACTAAAAAACCCTAAACCCTTATACCGCAAATTCTCAAAACATTCAACCCCAAAACGCCTCAACCCTCATCCTAAAAAACAATAAAACCTCATTCCTGAAATACCTTAAACCCTAATTCCCAAAAAAACTACATATTTAGCCCCAAAAAACCCATAAACCTCATCCCCAAAAAAACCATAGTCCCTCAACCCAAAAAATAGCTAAACCATCAGCCCCCAAAAAAACCTCAACCCTTTTCCCCAAAAATACCTAAATCATCACCCTTAGAAAATACTAAACCCTAACCCTCAAAAAACCACAAACCCATATCCCTAATAACCCCTAAAACCATAGGTCCATAACCCACAAACCCACATCCAAAAAAATCCATTAAAACACAAACAAAAAAATCCTAAACACAAAACCCCCAAAACCACTTAACCCTCAGACCTAGAAAAGAAAAAATCCTCCAAAAACCCCATAATCTCTAAACCCCAAAACTCTTAAACCCTGAGCCCCACAAACCATAAACCCTCATACCCAAACACCATTAACCCTCATCCCTAAAAAACTCAAAACCACTCACATAAAAAACCTTAAACCCTTATACCCCAAACCCAAAACCCTCGCCCCAAAAACCCTAAAACAACAACCCCAAAAAACCCCTATAACATAGACCTAGAAAAAGATAAACCCTCTGCCCGCAAAACCCTAGACCCTCATCCCAAAAACACCCTAAACCCTCACCCCCAAAAAACATTAAAACCACATACTAGGAAAACCAAAAATCATAATCCCAAAAAACCCTAAACACTCATCCCTAGAAAACCCTAAACCCTTATCCCTTGAAATATTTAAACACACATCCTCTGAAAAGCATAAAACCTTATCCCTAAAAAACCCCTAAAATATCAGTCAAAAAATACATTATAATATTATCATAAAAAAACACTAAACCCTTATAAAAAAAAACAAAAAACCTTAGCCCCAAAAAATGCTAAAACATCATCCCCCCAAAACCCTAAACACTTACCCCAAAAAACCCAAAACCTTGAGCTTCAAAAAACCCTAAAACCTTAGCCCCAAAAATTGTTAATCCCTAAGCCCCAAAATATCACTAAACACTCACCCTATAAAAACCTAAACCCTCATCATCATTAATCCAGAAACCCTCATCCCCAGAAAATAGTAAACCCTCAACCATAGAAAAAAAGCCCAAACCCTCATCCCTAAAAACACAAAACCCAAAACCCAAAAAAACCCAAAACCAAAAACCCTATAAAATCCCAAATGATCAAGCCCCAAAAATATTCAAACTCCTAACCCCAAAAAACCTTGAACCCTAAACCCCAAAAAACACCAAACCCTCATCCCTAAAAAAACCAAAAACCACACACCAAAAATCCCCAAATCCTCATACCAAAAAACCTTAAACCCTCATCCCCATAAAACCCTAAACCCTTATCCCCAGAAAAATAGAAAACCTCATATAAAAAAAACCCTAATCACCCAGCACTAAAAATCCCTTAACCATTAATCCCAAAAAACCATTAACCCCCATCCCCCAAAAACCATCAACCCTTAACCACTAGAAAACCCTAAACCCTTATCCCAAAATACCTTAAACCCTCATCCATAAAAAACAATAAATCTAAATTCCCACAAATCTATAAATTACCGTGACCATAAAACCATAAATCCTCATCCCCAAATAACCCAAAACCCCAACCCCAAAAAACACTTAGCCCTCAGATCCAAAAAACCTCAAACCCCCAACCCCAGAAAACCTAAAACTGTGTATCCCCAAAAACCAAAGACCCTAAACCCTAGAAAACACTAAACCACCATCCCTAGAAAACCTAGAAACCTCAACTCCAAGACACCCTAAACCCTTATCCACAAAAATACTTTAACTCTTAGCCCCCCCACAAAACACCAAACCCTCTTCCCCAAAAAGCTCTAACCCCTGTTCCCAAAAATACCTTAACTTTCAACCACAAAAACAGATGAAACCTAAACCCCAAAACCCTTGAACCTTCTACTCAAAAAAAAAACCCTCGTCCCTAAAAAACCATAATCCATCAACCCTAAAAAAACTATACAAACTTTTCCAAAAACCCCCGAACCCTCATCCCCCAAATGCCAAAACCCCAAGCCCTAAAAAACCATAAGCACTCGACCCCAAAATACCCTAAACCCACAGTGTGAAAAAATCCATAAAAGACAGCTTGAAAACCCCCAAACCCTCACCCCCCCCCCCAAATTCACCCTTTCCCCCAAAAAACCCAAAACCATTAGCCCCAAAAAACCCTAATCCCTAATCCCCTAAAATCCCTAAACCCCCAACCCCAAAAAACCCTAAAACCTCATCCCTAGAAAACAATAATCCGTCATCTCAAAAAACCACTAAACCCTCATCCCCAAAATCCCCTAAACCCATATCCATAAAAACCCTAAACCATTAGTCCCAAAAAAACAGAGACACTCAACGCCAAAAAAAATAAAATTCATCAGCACCAAAAAACCCAAAAAAACACATCCCCAAATAAATCTAAACACTCAACCCCATTAAAACCTAACCCCTACTTCCTAGAAAATGAAAAACCATCATCCCTAAAATACCCAACTCCCTCAGCCCAAAAAAACTCTAAAATCGTATAAAAAACCATAAATCCTCTTCCTAAAAAATTTTAAAATCCTCTAAATGCCCAAACCTTAAACCCACTACCCCAAAACCCTAAACCCTTATCCCCAAAAATCCTTAAAACCTCATACACACAAAACACTAAACACATAGCAATAAAAAACCCTAATTCCTAAAAACCCAATAACACTAAACTGTCACCCCCAAAACACCATAAACCCTCAGCCAAAAAAACCCTAAACACTCATCCTCAAGAAACCCCAAACTATTAGCCTTAAAAAATAATAAACACCCATCCCCATATTACCATAAACCTAGAGCACCAACAAACCCAAAACACCCATCCCCAAAAAACCTAAACCTTCATCCGCCAAAAACACTAAACCCTCATCCCAAAAAACACTAATCCCTTAGCTCTAAAAAACCCAAAAACCTCACCCCCCAAAACACACTAAACCCTCATTCCCAAAAAACAATAAAACCACAACCCCAAAAAAACTAAACCCTCAACCTAAAAAACCCAAAACCCTCAACTAAAAAAACGAATAACCCTCATCCCCCAAAACCCCAAAACCCTTAGCATAAAAAAAAACCTAAAACCACTATCCCAACAATCCCCAAATTCCTTATCCCTAAAAAAATTAAACCTACATCACCAAATATCCTTATCCTTTTTCCCCAAAAAACTCTAAACCCACCACACAAATAAACATAAATTATTATCCCACCAAAAAATAAACCACTCAACCCCCCAAAACCCAAAACCCTAAAACCTTGGAATTCTTAAATCATCATCCTCAAAAACTCTAAAACATGGACCTAGAAAACCCCTAAACCCTTTGAATAAAATAATTTAAATCCTTATCCCCAACCCACTAAACCCTCGACCACAAAAAACCTTATGACCTTATCACCAAAATACCCACAAAACGCTGCCCCCAGAATCCCTAAACCCTCATCCCCAAAGACAACCATGCACTCAGCCCCAAAAATCCCTTAAACCTCCTATAAAAAACCCCAAAAACTCAACCAAAATAAACCCTAAATCCATAGTCCCAAAATACCCCAACTCTCAGAACCAAAAACAAAAAAAAAACCCTAATTCCCAAAATCCCTTAAAACATCATACTATAAAAACTCTAAACCTTTAACTCTAAAAAAACCCTAAACCCTCATCCCGAAAAACCCTAAACACGCATTAACAAAAAACCCTAAATCCACATCCCCAAAAATACCTAAACCCTAAAACCTAATAAACCCAAAACAACCATAAATAAAAAAATGTATTCCCTCATCCCTAGAAAACCCAAAACCCTTATCCCTGTAAAAGCCAAAACCCTCATTCTCAGAAACCAAAAATCCTCAGCCCCAAAACACCCTAAACCCTAAACCCCCAAAACCATTAAACCTTCATCCACAAACCTATAAACCCTTAGCCTAAAAAATGAATAAAACCACCTCTGAAAATAAATTTTAAACCCTCTTCCCAAAAAAAACCTAAACCCTTAGCCCACAAAAAAGATAAAACATGAGCCCCAAAAAATGTATCCCTCATCAGAAAAATATTGTAAACCCTCGAAAAAAACTAAAACCCTCATACCCAAAAAACCGTAAACCTCCATCCAAAAAAATACTAAACCATCATCCCCAAAAAATTTAAAGAAGTTTTAAAAAAACACTAAAACTTTTCCACAAAATCCATACACCCATTAATCCCAAAAACCCCAAGCACTCATCTGTAAAAAACTCTAAAACTCTTACCCCAAAAAAAGGTAAACCCTCGGCCCCAAGATCCCTAAACCCTCATCATTAAAATTACGTAAACCCTAATCCCTAAAAACCTCGACACCTGTCGCCCCAAAAACCCTAAACCCTAAACCTTAAAAAACTAGAACCCTCAGGATTATAAAACTTGAAACCCTCATCCTAAAAAACCCTAAACCCTTAGGCCCAAAATCCCCAAAAACTTATCCCAAAAAAACCTAAAATATCATTCCTAAAAAACCCCCAACCATCAGTGATAAGAAACCCCAAATACTTATCCCAAAAAAAACTGAAACATTATCCCTAAAAACCCCAAAACCCCCAGCCCTAAAAAACACTAAATCCTAAGTCCCAAAAAATCCCAAAACCTCGACCCCAAAAAACCCATTACCCTCAACCCCAAAAACTATAAACCCTCAACCAACAAAAATAATATTACCTCATCACCAAAAAACACTAAAACCTCAACCCAAAAAAAACTAATCCCCCATTCCAAAAAAACCATATACTCTCATCCCAACAGAACCATAATCCCTCAGCCACAAAAAAAACCATAATGCTTCTTCCATAAAAAACCCACAACCCACAACCCCATAAAATATACTAAACCCACATACCTAAAAACCCCTAAACCCCGTCACTGAAAAGACTAAAACCCTCACCCCCAAAAAACCATAAACCATCAGCCCAAAAAACCCTAAAGTATCATCACAAAAGAACTCAAATCCTCACCACCAAAAAACCAAAAAACCTCATCCCAAAAGAGCCAAAACCCCCAGCGACAAAAACCCCAACACTGTATCCCAAAAAAACTGAATCCCATATCCCCAAAAAACCCCAAATACTCATCCAAAATAAACCCCAAACCCTTAGTCTCAAAATACTCCCAATCATCACAAAAAAACACCATACCCTCATCCCCAAAAGACACCAAAACCTCAATCCCAAAAAACACAAATCATCTGTTGTAAAAAACCAAAAACACTTATCCACAAAAAATCCAAAATCATTAGCCCCAAAAAACTCCTAACCCTCATAAAGAACATCAAGACCCATGCCAAAAAAAACCCCAAACCCTAAGGCCCAAAATAAACCTAAAACATAGACCCAAAATACCCACACCCTCTATCCCAAATATCCCAAAACCCTCAACCCAAAAAATCCCAAAACCCTCATCCCTAAAGAAACAAAACCCTCATCACAAAAAAACACTAAAACCTCATCTCCAAATAAACCTAAACTATCAGCCACAAAAATTCCTAAACCCTATACACAAAAAAACAATAAAATCGTCTCTAAACAACCCTAAACCCTTAGCCCCCAAAAACACTAAACCCTCATCCCCAAAAAACCCTAAAACCTCATATCTAAAAAACCAGAAATCCACAACTCCAAAAATCATGAAACCCTCTACCGTAATAACCCCAAAGACATTAGTCACAAAACCTTAATCCCTTATCCCCAAAAAACCTTAATTTCTATGCTCTAAAAAACCCTAACCCCTCATCCCCATAAATTGAAAACCATCATCCCCAAATTACCCTTAACAATCACCCCAAAATCCCTGAACCCTCAGTACTAAGAAACTCTAAACCCACATCCCAAAAAAATATAATACCCTCATCCTTGAAAAACCCTCAACCCTTAGCCCTAAAAAACCCTCATACCTTTTACTACAACATTAACTGCATTTAACAGCGGTTTTGTGGCGGTGGTTCACAAAACTGCTGCTAAACATTTTTCTAAAATGGTTTCGCAGTGGTTGTTAATAAACCGACACGAAACCCGTATTTTTTTTAAAACTCTCGACCCTTTCCTAACCCGACCCTCGTTCTTCCCCCAACCCCAACCCCCCCCCCCCCCCACCCCACCCCACGACCCTGCACCCTTCCATTATACCCCCAAACCCCCGGCGACCCCGCGACCAGCATCTCCGGCAACCCCGCGACTTGCGTCTCCGGCAGACCCCGCGACCGGCAACCCCGTGACCCACGACCCCAGTGACCCGAAACCCCCCTTCTCCTGGTGACCCCTTCTCACGGCAACTCGAGGTTCTTCCCCCGTTACCCTAACTTCTCCCCTAACCCCTGCGACCCCAGCTTCTTCCCCAGACTCCGGTGAGCCAGAACACTAGTTATGGTTCCCCACCCGTGCCACCGATGACTGGTTTGGTTGTTGGTGTTTATTTGCGGAGGTAGTCACTTGCATTAATTGATTTTTTTTGAATTCACTTGCATTGTTATTTATGTTGTGAAAGGGGAGTCCCATAGCATAGGGGTGTATCATAAGCATGGTTCACATTGTCACCTAAGTATCATTTTGTGAACTATCTAACTATGTTTTTAAATTTTTGTGCATATCCAGTTTCACCCCTCCTTGAATTAAAATATTTTTGTGTTCCTTACACATCCCTTGTAACTCCTAGAACATAATTTCTATAATAATAATGGTTTTAATTATTACTCTTGACTTAATTTCCTCTCTTTATGCAATGCCCGCAAATTAAGAGTACAAAACATTTCATTTATTCAAAACATGAGAAATGTATACATGGAAACAAGGGTATAAGGACCATAAATATCCAAAAATTCCCACAAGAAGGCAAATCACAACCGTCGGTACACCCCACATCACCATGAACATGCCAAGGAAGAATTGGATTTCTTTCGGATCTCCCACGACCAGGAACACCATGACTAGAACCACAACAACCATTCTAACCGCCAAGGGGATGAAGAGCTCCATCTTATGTGTCTTGATGATTAGAGTTAGACTACTCTAATTGTGTTTTATAAGGCCTAAAATTTGACCATTTCCATTTAAGTAACCGTTGAGTTTGCAACGGCTATATTTATAGCCATCGGGTATTGTGAATAAATTGACTATGAATATTAATGATTTTGAAGTATTACAAGTATAAGTTAAGTCATTAAATCTTATTTTTGTTTTATGGTTTCAAAAGTTAATTCATGAACTTTTCTTAAATGTTTCAAAAATATGTAGACATTATGATTTTGTAAGCTGGTCACTTGTATGACAAATTATAAAAATTTTCTTCTTTTGAACATAATTTGAAATTATTCCTCCATATGTAAAATCACCTTGAGATGTATCAAGTAATTGAGTGCTTTAAAATATTGTTATTGAACATGTTTAAATTGAACTAATCTTTTGAGGACAAGGAATTTTAAAATCGCAAATTTTTGGTATATTTGGCCACTTTGTTTCAAAAAAAAAGTTTGTATAAGGTTCTGAATTTTGAAAACATTTTTACCATTGATAAGTAGAAATTATATAGTTTGGTTTTAGTGATTTTGAAAACATTTTTTTTACTAAATAAAAGTCATGTGGTTTGATATATGAAAATAAATAAATAAATAAAGATTTTATGGAAGTAAAATATTCTATTTTTTTAGTTTGTTTTGGAAGTTTTGGGTTAACAAAAAATTAACCCATTTTTGACCAGCCCTTACAAGCTAGGCTGAGGGAGGTGACACACACAGGGTGGATGAGGCTATCCCTCATCCCAGGCAATGGATGGACAAGCACGGGTGCCCCTAAGGGTGCAACATGGGAGAAAAAGAGCACGCGCCACCGCGGGTGTGAAGCGGCGGAAGAGCGCAGGTAGGCCGAGGCCTGTGGGGGTGCGAGAGGGGAGCGGGAGCCCGTGTATAAGGCCCCCATTTGTGTGTTCTGTGATTTCTGAGTGCTATGGGGGAGCCTCAGGCTTATAAAGAATCCTTGATTGTCTTTCCATTTTAATGTGGGTTCCAAAAATTTGGGTGAAACACAATCTAGACCATTGGATCGCGTCGCGTGCGATCCCGACCAAGGATATGATCTCACCTCTTTTCCTCATAACCCTAAAGCGCTACAGTTCCGCCCTCATCAAGCGTTCGATTTGGTTGAAAATAATTGAAGCCTTCCACTTGAATTTTAAGTCCCGTGCATTTCCCAGATGTTCAATCAAGATCCAAACGATCTCGACCACCCGTTTCTCTCCCCGATTTTATTTCCACGTCGTCTTCCCCGTCACGCTCAAACCAGTAGACACCCCTGATTTTCTTTCTTCTTCTCTTTTATCTTCTCCTCCATCTTGCTCTCTTCTTTTTTTAGGCCCCGCGACCTTTAATTCTACCGATGTGATCTTCCCTGATCTCTTCGGTTTCATTTTATTTATTTTATTTAGTTTTCTTTCTTTTTTTTGGGTATAGTTTTCCAAGATTTAAATATATATATATATATTTATTATATTCACCGGTTGTCTTCATTGTATTAACTCATAAGAAACCTGCTGGTTTATTTTATTTCGGTCAAGTCTTTGTTTATATTATACTTATGATCTGAAGTATATGAAATATTGCCTATATAAACCCAGTTTTCTAACACCCGAAACCACCAGTTTCCCTCCTCTTGATGTGAAAACTGTTCCTGCCCATCCTCCTTGCACATCTGAAGACAGGTAAGGGATCTACTAGTTTTGTTTTCATCCTTTTCATAGAACTCTTTTCCTATTATGTATATATAGGTTCATAAGTATATATATATATATATATATTGTTTCATATCACTTTTAAAACAAAACTCATGTTGTGTTTTCTATTTAATTATGCAATATATACAAGAGGGTTCGTGATTTCAATATTACATGTGAACCCTTCTCCACTAATTTCTTTTCCTTATATATATACATATATGTATATAATTTCTCCTTACGTCTTTTTTATAATTTAAAATTAAGAATATATATGTTCACATATATATGTGTATACAACAACCCATTTCGAGTTATGATCTTTGAAGGGTTGTCTTTTGTTTTTGAGTATTGTTTTCAAAACCTAAGCTTCATGCAGGGGGTCTAGTCCCTCATGTTTTTGTATACCCTTATTCATAATTCATGTATGTCTGGATATATAAACTTGATATAATTGGGGCTTCATTAAACCATTTCTTATTTTAAGTCATGCCACGGTTGGGAGAATTTATTAAATCCTTGTTTTGGGGTGTGCAGATCCCAAACACACACACTCTAAGTGAACATAAACCCTTTTTTTATTATCACATTACCTAAATTCGTATGCATTTCGAATTCGGTTTCTCAAGTATAGGGTGTGATGGTTTTTTTATGTACAAATATAAATTTACTTTTATGCATGAGCTCATGGGTGTAAATATTTCTTTTATTAGTTATTGATTTCTTATGTAATGGTTTATGCATTCCATGTAATTCAGTCAATTATTAAGAGGCTCTTTTAAATTAATTTAACTGTTAAGAGAGATTCATGATATTGATTGTGTCCTAAAATTTGTATTCTATATTATCATAAACTCTAGAAACATTGATTATATAGTTATATTTCATTATTTGGAAAGAATATGAGAGTTACTACATGATCAAACTTGTTAGTTGTCTTGGAAGACTGGATAAATACATAAATGACATTTTAAAATGTAATATAAAAAATGAACACATTTCAATAAAATTATTATATCTTACTTTATATCCTTCCAAATTATATATTTTTCTCCCGTAGATATAATGGGGAATGGAAAAAATGTAAAGTTGATATCATATTCTTAGTAACATTTAGCATACATTGGATGTTTTCAAAAAATAATCATAGCATAAGTGATATAGTTGGAATAAATGAGAAATATGAATTCATAATCAACTAAAAATAGGGTAATGCTATATCATTGAAAATTAATCTCTTTCTCTATTTAGTAGTAACTATGTGTTTTAATTTTTTTTATTATCATGTGGGGACATTGTGATATACATGGATAAAATCTGGATCACATTACTGAGGAACACACCTCAATATTTTAAGGGATTGAATGAGTTTTTAGATTTTTCAATTTCTAATAGATCCGTTGAAGGGAGAATAAGATGTCCATGTTCTAAATGTAAATATAGAATATGGTTGAAGAGATATGAAGTTTATGAACATTTAATACTGAAGAAAATCCCTGGTCAATATTTGTGTAGGAATTGGCATGGAGAATCGAACAATACAGAAAGATTGAGTACTGATGTTAATCCACAGAATGAGGTCCCAGGTTCATCGATAATGGAAAATGAAATGAAAAACCTCATAAATGATGCATTCGGCACTACAAGACACCACTATGAGCATCATAACATATCAAAACAACCAAAAGAGGGTGCTATAAATTGCAACGTGACAGGTGATTTATTTGAGACTGTAACACAAGAAGATCAAGATTTTAACATATCAATAGATCCTCCACTTGATTCTGTGGAGGTAAATGTAAGGGAAAACTTCAGTGAGGAAAATTCGTTTCATGATTCAGTTGATGATGGAAATCAAGAGTTGTATAGTGGGTGTTTGAAAATATTCAAAGATATCATTTCTGTTGAAGTTTTACCATATCAAATGTCCATTTGAAATTAAAAATAAGGAAATGTCCATGTTATTGGAATTGATTGGTGATGCATTTCCTGAATCAAAAATCCCAGAATCTTTTTATGATATGAAAAAAGTTTTTAACAATATTGATCTGAATTATACAAAAATACATGCGTGTCCCAATGATTGTATGCTTTATTGGGGAGAGGATTCAAGTAGACAGAATTGTAAGAAATGTTCTTCTTATAGATGGTAGTCAAAGGGTGATGTTGGAAGTCTGACTGAACATAATTTCATGGAGAAGAAGAAAAGGGACACACTTGCAAATGTTTTTCGTTACTTTCCTTTGAAGCCTTGATTGCAAAGATTATTCTTGTCATCAAAAACTGTTGAACACATGAAGTGGCATTATGTAGATAATAACAATGATGGTTTAATGAGACATCCATGATATTCCCAATCATTGAAGACATTTGATTCATTACATCCATATTTTTCAGTTGATCCTAGGAATGTTAGATTGGGATTGGCTGCCGATGGATTTAACCCATTTGGGACTTTGAGTAACAGTTATAGCATTTGGTCAGTTGTTTTGATCCCTTATAATCTACCTCTGTGGATGTGTATACAACAAATGTATTTTATCATTTTGATGATTATTCCTGGAAAAAAAATGTCTGGAAATGAGATTGATGTATACATGCATCCTTTTATTGAAGAATTCTAGGAGTTATGGAGCAACGGTGTTGAGACATTTGATGTTTCTTCTAAAACAATGTTCAAAATGCATGCTGCTTTAATGTGGACCATTACTGACTTCCCTGGGCTTGGGAATATATCTAGTTGGAACACTTATATGGGTTTGGATTTTCCCATTTGTAACTTTTATTTTGAGCCCAAATGGCTACCTCACAGTAAAAAATGGTGCTTCCTGTCCCATCGATGATTTCTTGATGCATCTCATAGATTTCGGCTGAACAAATCAAAATTTAATGGTTCCATTAATTGTAGACCACCTCTAAAGATGATAACCGGTTTTGAAATATTGAAACAGCTTGAAAATGTTTAACAGAATTTGGAAAGGTTAATCATTTTAATGATATCAGAAAATGAGTCTGAAGTGAATCATCAAGTGAAATCAGAACACAACAATGGAAGAAAAAAAGTATATTCTTAAAACTTCTGTATTGGGAATTTAATTTGTTGCGCCACAATCTTGATGTGATTCAGATTGAGAAGAATGTATGTGATAATTTTATTTTCACATTACATAATGAGCATGGAAACACGAAGGATCATTTCAATGCTCACAAAGACATACAAGTAATGAACATAAAACATGATCTCTAGCCATATGAGAATGAAAAGTATGCCCTGACCATTTTTTCAATTAAAAATAGGGATAAAGATACGTTCCTTTGAATTTTAATGAATGTGAAGGTATCTAATGGGTATTCGAGTGACATCTTGAGGTGTGTTGAATTGAAGAATCGTAAGTTATATGGATTGAAAAGTAATGATTCACATATTTTGTTACAACAGTTACTACCATTGGCATTGCGTACATTATTACCTGAAAAAGTTACTGCTGTTGTACTCTAATTCTGCACATTTTTCAGGAAATTATGTGAGAAATCTCTACATCCATTTCAGCTTGAAAACCTCCAGGAGAGGTTTGTATTGACCCTTTGTGCAATGGATATGATCTTTCATCCATCGTTTTTTACTGTCATGATGCATTTAATTGTGCATTTGGTAGAAGAAGCTAAATTAGGAGGCCCCGTTCATTATCGATGGATGTATCCAATTGAGAGTTATTTTATTTATATGATTCTAGTTAATTAAACAATTTTTGGAATTTAAATAGATGTATAATATTATTATTTTATATCACAGATATATTGGGAATTTGAAAGCATATGTGAGAAATAAAGCTCAACCAGAAGGCTCTATTGTTGAAGGCTATTTGTACGAGGAGTGTCTCACATTTTGTTCCAGATATTTGGATGATATTGAGACAAGATTTAATCGAGTTGGACATGTTGAAAACACATCAACTAAATCTCAAATGCATCATAAATCAAAAATATTTCCTACTATTGTCCGATCAGTTCGGAGGACCTCATATGTGACACAGACAGAATTGGAATTATTACAGGCACATAGATATGTGCTGCTGAATATTGAAATTGCAGATCCATTTATTGAAGAGTTGAGGATACAAACAAATAGATGAATGAAATGCCGAACACAAAATGAGAAAGTTATAACGAAAGCTGTGAATAAAGAGTTGGTAGAATGGTTTTCACGACGTGTAAGTTTATAAATATTTCAATAAATATGAATATTTGTTTGACCCATACAATTTGTAAATCTATTAAATTATATTTCTTTTTTTCAGATCATGAATACTGATACTCGAGGAGACTTGTCAGAAGATTTGAAGTCTCTTTCTAGTGGTCCTATAAAACAAGTTAGAAAGTTCGACACTTATAATGTGAATGGCTTTATATTTTGTACAGTCGATCGAGAAGTGGGTTTGAAAACACAGAAGAGTGGTATATTTACATTTTCTGAAGTGGGATACTATGGAAAGATGCATGATATTATTGAATTAAACTACCACATGAATTTTTATGTTGTTTTATTCAAATTCAAATGATTCGATACTATCAGAGGTGTTAAAAGAGATTCCTTCCAAATTGGTCGATATTAGGGCATGAAGCATCCCGAACTGAACTGTGGCTAGATGTTCATAAAAAAACAGATGGATGTTTTGTTAATGAGCCTACCAAAGAAGTTGGGGTATGAAGTCAATTTTTTATCATAATAACTTATTATCATTTTTTACTATGTTAATATATATTGATAATTTATTTATAGGTAAAAATTAACGAAATATGGGATGCCAATCCTGGGCAGTCCTACTCAGTCTCCCAAGATGACCTGGTTGCTAAATTCCTTGGGAAGGAGCATCCTGGTAGAGTGCGCGGGATGGGTTTGGGGCCCGTACCATATGAGGTTTTTAGCAGGCCACCGAGGATGGAAACTACATCTACTCTTGGCAGCCCATACCTGGAGATGCTCAGAAATAGATTGTTTCTCTACAAAACACAGTTCACCAGCAGAGGGATCATATATCTTCTTTTCAGAAAGAGTTGATTGAAATACGTCAGCATATGAGAAGATATTCCTCCGGTGGTAGTGCATCGACTAGTGGTGAGCAGGTAAATGACAAAAAATCAAAATTATTTAGTTTTAAAACTTTTATGGGTTTTAAGTTTAATTATAAATATGCATCAATATTTAATTTTCAATATAATGTTCTTACAGGTGGCAGCAGGTAGTGGAGATGGAGGAAGAGAGGGTGACGATGCATCATCAGACCATGAGTAGTAGTATTTTTGATGTGTTGAACAAATATGAGAACAGTTGGTTTGTATATGTAACATGTATGAAACATAGTTTCCACCAAACATTTCTGTGTCCTAACATTTTCATGATTTCTCATGTTTCGTTCTATGCATTTTTTTTATTTATGATGTTTCATTTTTTGTCTTGATTTCTCAAGTGTGGTATACATCATTCCATTTAGGCCTGTATTTGAATATGTAGTCTAGATTTTGGATGACTAAAGAGTGATCCTTTTGTTATTTTGTTCTGGTTATATAAACTGGAACCTAGTAGGTAGTATTGAGACCAAACATAAGAGGATGATGGGAATGCAGTTTAGCCAAATAATGTGATACGAATCATATACTCACCAATAAAAAGAGTTGGAAACAAAAATGGTGAACCTATCATGGAACCTTAATCAAAATGCATGTGTTACCCACATGTTAGGCTCCTTATTCTCTCTCTAAATATGAAATGTGGACAAACATGGATCTAATACAATTGATTATACATGTGTTTATTTATTGATGTGATAATTTCATGATGATTTCTTGCAAATGTTTCTCATAAGTATTCTTGCACTTTCAACTAGAACCCCCTTTGATCCAAATGACATTTTTCTACTTTAAGAACACGTATGCTTCGACTACTGCACATGTTGGATCCTCATTTAAAACTAGGGATATATTATCAAACTTGCACCCTCAACATTGGGTCTCAAATTCACTGGTTTGGGAGTCACACCTAAATGGTACCATTCCATCTTCTGAGGATGCTAAAAAAAGTCCATTCATCTCAAAATCCCTACTAGATGTCTACTCGACAATGACTAGTGGAACATAATTTGTGGTAAATAGTTTCCATCTCAAACCATTTCATGGTAATATCCATGGAATGAAATAACATGTTCCTCCCTTATCTAGGGAGGTTGATCAAGTGGTCACTGACAGACTCATCTATATAGAATAAGGGACCCTCCAAAGGGCTCCTTCTAGCATTCACCATCACCAATTCTAAAAAGCAATAAAACCTCTATATGATGTGTGTGTTTACCTCGGGAGTCTAACCTAACTCTCCCAAACCTAGGAAGTTAGGAAAACCCACTGAGGGTAGTGAACAATCAACCAAGAACATGGCCCTACATCTATACCCTCCAAAGAATCCCAATAACTAAATTTGGTGGCAAATTATGAGCAATAGGACACATTTTCCCACATTTACTAAGCTTTTTGGTATAATCTGGTATTATTCAAAGAAATCACCAAGAATATTTTGGTAAAAAATATAGGGAATACCTATATGATTCCCAATGACTTGATTAACATCATTATATCCCTTTATGAAATGGAGGAAAAGATTAGGCCCATACATATTCTCCAACAATAGAATAAGAAAATATGCATGTTTTGGTCACTGAAGTCACCGAAAATATTCTAAAAATGGTTAAAGAGAAGACACACAAGTATTCTACCATAATTTGGGTGACTCATTAAAACAATATGAGGAGATTTAGAGAAGATACACATCTTTTCTACCATTCAAGAGGGTCATGGGCCAAATCCCATGTTATATGGAGAACCAGATCGGGACCATACCCCGTTCCAACTAAAGGTCATCGGTCTACCCTGGTGGGAACTACAGGGTATGAACATATCCCAACCGAAATTCCATAAACCTATTATAAAATTATAATAGTGAAATGAGAGATAATAAAACAAGATTAAGTATATGTAAGATGATATCCATAGAAACCAACCTATATCACCCACAAGAGAGCATCCAAAAAGAAGCAACACCAAAGGTGATTGGAAAATGAATATCTTGTCTATGATCTTGATCTACTTCATATTGGTGTTCTTGAACCCTCATATGTTTATCTATGGATGATCAAGATCCTACTACTTTGTTACCAAATTAAAAAAATAGTATTTTCATTTGTGAAGGTCCTCTTATCTACTTTGCTGCCAGTAGCTATAAAGGTCCTCCCCATACACCCTTCCATGAAGGATCACTTAATTCTTAGAATATGATTGATTATGAGATTCAATATCCTGATTAGCACTGAAAATATGCTATAAATGTCTGGTTGATCAAAAAACAAAAATTTATTTCCCTTAATATCATCCACCCAAAAGGTCTTCTCCAGGGTACACATTGCAGGAATTCTCCATATGGCTTGAATTCAATTTGTTATTATAGTACTCCCCATGATGAAAATAATTATAAAGGTCTTGTCTACATTGATAGTTTACATCATCAAGGAGGTCCTCCCCTTGTTGGATTGACTATGAGAAAGACCTCCTATCACAATTCACTTGAGAAAATGAGGTTAGTCATGCCCGATGCCTCAATATTGTCAACTGACATCCTTTCTCAATAGGAGGACAACCCAAGAGAATTGTAATTATCCAAACCACACTTGAACAACTTTCCTTCCAATATAATAGGTTAAACAACTTCTAATCCCATTATTTACAATAAAGAAGTGGGGAAACAACCAGTTTGGCCAGACCAGGTTGAGGAGTCTCTTGAAAAATATAAAGAACCATTTTTCTAAAGACAATATACTAGTAATGTTATAGCCATTATCCACTCCACAATATAACATTCCATAGGTGTTGTTGGAATATTTTGTGCATGAAATCTACCTAATTATATGGTCCAATATTCATCACCTAAAAAAAAGTATTTACAATTATTGAGATATCAACAAGGCCCTTACAATTACTGAGATATAAACAAGTCCCTTATTATACCAACAAGGCCCAACGTATGGTGTATCTAGTTGAATGCAGAGGTTATAAGAGTTTGGGTCATATCTTGCACATCTTCAAAACTTTTCCACCAGTTCCTTCTAAGGGGATAAGATCTTTACATATTCAACATTATTATGTGTGTCCTCTTAATTTTTAGTAGGGATGTAGCTATAATACCACATACTGCTGAGGCCAAGGTGGTAGTCAACATATTTGATACTAGACTCAGAAATTAATGTGCATGGAATGTGATCCCACTCAGAATAGTCAGGTTGTAGCATAGAGTCATGGTATGGGAAAACTAAATGACGTTCAACATATGATAGGGTGAATAATTCAAATTCATCTATTGTTTGAGGTACTAATCTAGTATCCTATACTATAGATTCTACATTATTTGACACAAGAGCATCATACAATGTTATATATGATACATTTCTAGAGATTCTGGTCCTTGATATAGTGTATTTATGTGTCATTAAGAATCTGTAAGCCTCATTGGTTATTCGATAAATGATTGTTCACTGATGGAATTATTTTCCCCATCAGATAGGAAAATGTTTTTTATATAAAATTCATTCATTCCCAGCATGTAAGAGTATGATGTAATTATTGGAATGGATTTCATGCTTCTCTATAGATCCATTATTGATTATTATCACTATATAATTATGGTCTATTGTTTGTATGATGTCTCCTGTTTCATCATGTTGGGGATACCAAGTTAGAAATAACAGTTTATTTATTTGTATGATGTCTCCTATTCCATTTTTTGGTTTGACTTGTTTTTTAGGGCAGTGTGGCAGTAGAAGCAAAACTGCAATTTTTTTTATGGTCATCATTTCACGGTGGTTTTAACCACCGCTAATACTTTACTGGTCAACATTTCAAAGCAGTTATAACCACCGTGAAATGTAATCGGTTTATATTTAGCGGTGGTTATACCCACCGTGACAGAGACGTATCAAACGCCTGAATATCGTGATGGTTAAAACCGCCGCGAATAAAAAAATATCTGACACCCGTCAAACCACCGCTAAAGTCACGAAAACCGCCGCGAAATGAGGCATCTACGATGCTTCCATTAAACCGCCAAAAAATGGAAAAAACTGCTGCTAATAAATTGTCGACACCCAGATTAGCGTAGGTTTCTGTAAACTGCCGCCAAACCATATACTAGCGGTTTAAACTGTCACTATATGAAAAAAACATCCTCTAATAGACGGTTTTTTTGTAGTGTTAGTTCTTAAAAATCATAAACCCTAATCCCCTGAAAATCGTAAACCCTAATCCCCAAAAATCCTCAACACTAAACCCAAATAAAACCCTCAATCCAGAGCCCCAAAAATCCCCCATCCCTCATTCCCATTAAAAACCCTCAATCCTTATCCCAAAAAATCTGTCATCCCTCATCCCCAAAAAACCTTCAACCCTTATCCCCATGAAACCCTATAACCTCATCCACATAAAATCTTCAACACTCATCCCCCAAAAATACCTATAAGCGTAATAAAAAAAACTCAAATTCCTAATCCCTAAAAAAAACTCATCCCTCATCCCACAAAACCCTAAACACTGAACCCCAAAAAAACCCTAAACCCTCAGACCCGAAACACGCTCAACACTCATCCACAAAAAACATCAATCCTCAGCCCCAAAAATCCTCAACCCTCAGCCCAAAAAAAACCTTAACCACATAGTACAAAAAAAACTGTAAACCCTCATCCTGGAAAAACACTAAATACTTAGCCACAAAAAATAGTAAAAACTCATCCATAAAACACTCTATACCCTAATCCACAAAAAATAAAAAACACTAATAAAAAAATGCATAAACCCACAACCCCAAAAATTCTTAAACACTCAGCCTCCCAAAAAAACCTAAACCATTTGCCGCATAAACATCGAAATACTCTTCCCCATAAAAACCCTAAACCTTTATCCCCTAAAAAACCTCAACCCTCAACCCTAACAACCATCAAACCTCAGCCTAAAAAATGACCCAACCCTTAACCCATAAAAAACTCAATCCTCATCACTAAAAACCCTAATCCCTAATCAAAAAAAAACCTTCACCCCTATAAAACCATAAACCCAAATCCACAAAAAAACCATCAACCCTCAGCCCAAAAAATCACTAAAACCTCATCCCCAAAGAACCCTCAACCATATGATGCAAGAAACCCTCAACACTTTGTAAAAAAAAACTCTAAGTGCTTATCCCTAAAAACCCATCAATCCTTAGCCCCCAAAACACCTAAAACCTCAAACCGAAAAACTAAAAATCATCATCCACAAAAAAACTCAACCCTCACCCCAAAAACCCTCAACTCTCATCCACAAAAAACCATAAAACCAAAACACCAAAATACAATAACCACTCAACACCAAAAAACGATAAACCCGAAACTTTTAAAAACCATCAACTCTCAGTCCCCCAAACCCTAAAGACACATCACCAAAAAACCTTGAACCCTGATGCCTAAAAATCCCTAAAACCATATCCCAAAAAACTGTAAACCCTTATCCCCAAAAAACTCTCAACCCTCAGCACTGAAAAAAACCCTCAAAACACTTCCCCAAAAAACCATCAACCCACAACCACAAAAAAACCTAAACTCATATCCCCCCAAAACTATCAACCCTGAACCCCACAAACCATCAACACTTAGCCCCAAAATATCCTCAACCCTAATCCCCAAAAACCCTAAACCATATTCCCAAAAAAACCTCATCCCTCATCCACAAATAACCCTAAATTGTTAACCCCAAAAAAATCTCAACACTAATACCTAAGGAACCCTCAACACATTACCCTAAAAAACCCTTAACCCTAAGAATCAATAAGCCCTCAGCCCCAAAACAACCTAAATCCCATGCCTGAAAAAACCCTATACCCTCATCCCTAAAAATCCATCCACCCTAAACCCAAAAAACCCAATACCCCAACCCCCCAAAAACATTAAACCCTCAGTCCAAAGAACCCAAAACCCTTTTAGAAAAAACTAAATCCACAGCCCCAAATCCCTAAAACCTCAACCCCAAAAACCATTAAACACACATTCCAAAAAAAATCACCCAAATCCCTAAAAAAGTTTTGACCCTCACCCCTAAAAACCCAAAACCCTCAACCCCCAAAAACCATAAATACTAATTCCCCAAAAACCCTAAAACCTCATCCCAAAAATTTCCTAAACCCTCACCACCATAAAATCCTAATCCCTCAAATCCCAAAAACACTAAACCATTATTCCTATGAAACAATAACACCTTTTTTAAAAACCCAAAATCCCTCTGGCCTAAAAACCCCTCAACCCTCAGTGACAAAATTCCGTGAACCCTAATCCCCAAATGAATCTTCAACCCTCATCCCCAAAATACCCTGAGCACTCAATCCCTAAAAATCCTCAATCCTCAGATACAAAAACCATCCACCCTCAGCATTAAAAAGTCCTCAACCCTCATCCTCAAAAACTACTAGACCCTCACCCCTAAAAACCTACAACACTCATTCCCAAAAAAACCCTCATCCCAAAACCCCGAAAACCCATCAAAAATAAGCCCCAAATAACCCTCAATAATCATCCACAAAAAAAACCTCAACCCAAATCTAAAAATAAATAAAAACTCAGCCCAAAATAAACCCTAAATCCCCAGGCCAAAAAATCATAAACCCTCATCCATAAAAAAATCCCTCAACCCTAAGCCCTAAAAAACCCTAAACCATATCTCAAAAAATCCTACAATCCTCCACCATAAAAAAACCTAATAAATAATTCCTAAAAAACCCCAAAACCCTTGGCCGTAAAATACCATCAACCTCATACACATAAATATTTCCACCCTTAGATAAAAAATCCCTACCCTCAGCCCAAAAAACCATCAACCCACATCCTCAAATAACAGAAAACCCTCATACCAAAAAATCCCTCCACCATCATCCCCAAAAAACCCTCAACCCTCAGCCCAAAAAACACTAACCCATATCACCAATAAACCATAAAACCTAGACACCAAAAACATTTCAACCCTCAAGCCCAAAAACCCTCATCACTGAACCTCAAAAAACCGTCAACCCTCATCCCCAAAAAACCACAACCCTCATCCCCAAAAAACCTGCAACCCTCAACTCTATATAACAAAAAACCCTAAAACCTTCCCCCCCAAAACCCTCAACTATTATCCCTAAAGTACCCTCATCCCTCATCCCAATTAACCCTAAACCCTTAGATCTAAAAAACCTTCTACCCTCAACCACAGAAAATACATAAACCCTCACTGCTCATCCCCCCAAAACCCAAAACCCTCATAAAAAAACACTATACCCCCATCCACAAAAAAACATAATCCCTCATCCACAAAAAAACACTAGACCCTAATCCACAGAAACCCTTAAACCCTCATCCCCAAAAAACAATAATCCCTCATAAAAAAAACATAAACCCACACCCTCAAAAAACCCTAAACCTCCGTACCTAAAAAACCATAAACCCTCATCCCCAAAAAACCCTAAAACCTCATCTCCAAAAAAACCCTAAACCCTCATCCATAACAAAACCTAAACCCTCAGCACCAAAAAACCCTAAATCTTTATCCCCAAAATAACATAAACAATAATACCCAAAATAAAATAAATCCTCACCCTCAAAAAACCCAAAACCCATAGCCCCAAAAACCCTAATACCACATAGACAAAACCCTACACACTCAGCCTAAAAACCCTATACCCTAAACCCCAAAAAACCCTAAACTATCATCTCTATAAAAACCTAAACCCTCTACCCTCAACCTCAAAAATACCCAAACCTTCAGTCCCAAAAAACCTTAAACCCTCATCGAAAACCCCCCAAAACCTCATCCCTAAAAATCCGCAAAATGTCAACTCCAAAACCAAAAAACCCTCATCCCCCAAAACCTAAAAACCATTTCCTCAAAAAAACCCAAACCATTATCCCAAAGAACCCAAACCCGCAACCCAAAAAAAAATTCCAAATGGTCATTCAAATAAAACCAAAATCCATCATCCCCCAAAACCCAAACCCTCTACCCAAAAAAATATCAAACCATAGTCCCTAAAAAACTCCAAACACTCAGACCCAACAGGATAAAATTTATTATCCCCAAAACCCCCTAATCCCTCCGCCCCCAAAAAATTGAATCCCTCTTCCCATAAAAAAAACCGCAAGCCATAATCTCCAAAAGAAACAAATCCATCATCCCCAAAAAAAACTAAAGTCCCAATCCCAAAAAACTCCAATCCATGAACCCCAAATAACTCCAAGACATATTACCCAAAATCCCACAAGCCTTAAACCCCCCAAATCCCCAATCCATCATCCCCAACAAATTATAAAACCATATCCCCATAAAACACCTAACTGCCAGCCCCGAAACACCACAAACCCTAATCTAGAAAATACACCAAACCCCCATTCCCAAAAAAATAAAAACCCTTCACTATAAATAACCCCAATACCTCATACCCCAAAAACCCCAGTCCCTCATCCAAAAAAATTCAAATCACTTATCCCTAAAAAACACCATGCCCTTTTCCCAAAAACCCCAATCCATCAGCCCCAAAAATCATCAAAGTCTCATCCCCAAAAAACCCCAAACACACAATCCCCCAAAACCCCATACCTTCATCCCCCAAAACCAAAACCTTCAGTCCCTAGAATCCTCAATCCCACAACCCAAAAAATTCCAAACCCCCATATCAAATAAAACAAAAAATGTCAGCCCAAAAAATCCCATAAACTCATTCATAATAACAAGAACCATCACCCCAAAAAACCCCAACCCTCAACCCCAAAAAACCTGAAACCCACCAACCTGGAAAAACCAAAATTTGAATCCCTAAAAACCAAAAATTCAGCCCCAAAAACTAGATACTCTCATCCCCAAAAAACCTCAAACCCTCATCCCCAAACCCCTAAGCCATCAGCACTAAGAAAACCAAAACCATCATCCCCCAAAAATTGCACTCCCTTAGCCTAAAAAATCTCAAGTCAACAACCCCAAAAATCCCAAACCCTCATCTCAAAATTATCTCAAATCCTCATCCCCAAAAATACTTTAGATCTCATAATAAAAACCCCAAACCTTAAGAGAAAAACACAGAAAACATTCATCCACAAAAAAATCTAATCTGTAAACCCCCCATAACCCAAACCCACAGTGCCAAAAAACCCCAAGCCTTCAACCCCAAAATCCCCAAGCCCCCAACCCCCAAACAAAACCCAAACCATTGCACCAAAAAACACCAAGCCCTTAGCTTTGAAAAACCCTAGACCCTTAGTCTCAAAAAAACTCTAAGTCGTTAGCCCCATAAAACCCCAAACACTCATCCTAAAAAACTGAAACCCTCATCCATAAGAAACACCAATCCATCAGCATCGAAAAATCCAAAACCCTCATCCCCAAAAAACACCAACCCCTTATCCTAAAAAATATAAACTATTAAGTCCATAAAACCCATACCATTACCCCCAAAAATCCCAACACCCATATCCCCCAAAAACCCCAATTTTTGAACCCCAAAGGACCCTAATACCTCATCACCAAAAAAACTCAAAGCCCTAATCCCAAAAAAACCCAAATCCCTCAATGCCATAAAAAACCCCAATCCCTCATCCCCAACGAACCCAAACTCTTTGGCCCAAAAATACCCAATCCCTTATAACCAAAAAACCTCAGACTATAATCCATAAGAAAAAACCCATGTTTCAAGACTCAAAAAATAGCAAGATCTCATCCCAACAAACCTCAAACCCTTATCCCATAAAAAACTACAAGCCCTAACCCACAAAATCTCCAAGACCCCAACCCAAAAATACCCCTATACCCCTACCCCAAAGAACACCAATCCCTAGGTCCCCAACCCCAAATAATCAATGATCTCATAACCTCAAAAAAACCCCAATCCCCTGCCCCAACAAACCCCGAACCCCATGCCTCAAAACAACCCGAAGTCCATATACCCAAAAAACCACAAGACCTCACCCCAAAAAAACCTCAATCCCTTAGTCCCAAAAAAACCCAATCTGTAAAACTAAAAATAACCCTAATCCCTAATCCCTAAAAAACCCTAATACCTAGCCACAAAAATCACCAAAACCCTACCATAAAAAACCCCAAAAACAAAAACCCTAAAAAACCCAGAACCATAAGCCATAAAAAACCCAAAAACCAAAACCGTAAAAAATCCCCAAACCCCAATTCCAAAAAACCCTAAACCCCTAGATAAAAAAAAGGAAAACTCTCATCCCAAAAAATCCTAAAACACTCAGCCCCAAAAAATCCATAATCCCCAAGAAACCCTAAACATATTTCTCCAAAAAACCATAAATCCTCGTCCCAAAAAAACCCAACCCCACATATTAAAAACCCTTAACACTCATACCCAAAAAACATGAATCCCACATCCAAAAACCCCCTAACCCTCAACACCAAAAAACTATAATCCTTAAATCCCAATAAACCATAGATCCTCAACCCAAAAAACCACCAACCCCCATCCCCCAAAAAACCTAAATCCTCATCAAAAAAAAATCCTAAACCCTCAACCCCAAAAATCCCTAAACCCTCTGCACTAAAAAACCATGAACCCTCATCCGCAAAAGAACCTTAATCCACAGCCCTAAAAATACCTAAAAAATTAGGCCCAAAAAACCCTAAACTCTCCACCCCAAAACCCCCTAAACCCATATCCCCAAAAAATCCCTAAAATTTCATCCCTAAAAACCCTTAAACCCTCATCCCCAAATAACTTGAAACACTCATCTCCCAAAAATCCCTAAATCCTCAACCCCCAAAATCCCTAAAACTATACCGCCAAAAAAACATAAACCCCCAACCCAAAAACCCTAAAGCCTCCCCCGCCCCAAAAAAACAAAAAACCTTACCTAAAAAACCCTAAATCCTCAACCCTGAATAATTGTGAAACCTCATCCAAAAAACCAAAAACCCTCAACCCAAAAAACCAAAAACCCTCATCCTTAAAAAACCTAAACCCTCAACCCAAAAAACTACAATACCTCAACCCTAAAAAAATAGTAAACCCACATTTCTGAAATCCCTAAAACTTCATCCCTAAAAACCATAATCCCTCATCCCTAATGAACCTAAACCCTCATACCTAAAGAAAAATAAACACTAAACCCCAAAAAACACAAAAAAATTAAAAAAAATTCCAAAACCCTCATCCCCCCAAAACCCTAAACCCCCATACCCATAAAACAATAAACATTCATTCCCAAAAAACCCTCAACCCTCATCCCTATAAAAATATAATCTGTAAACCCAAAAAATACTGAACCTTTGGCCCTAGAAAACCTTAAACACTAATACATAAATATCCTTAAATCATCATCCCTAGAAAACACACAACCCTAGAAAACCATACAACCTTAGCGACAAAATTCCCTAAACAAATGTCTCTAGAAAACCATAAAAATCTAGCCCTTGAAAACCCTAAACCCCCAACCTCATAAAAACATAAAACCTCAACCCAATAAATCCCTAGACATTAAACCCTAGAAAACCATAAACCCACATCCCTAAGAAACACTAAACCCTCATTCCCATAAAACCCAAATCCCACAGCCCTAGAAAACCCAAGTTATTCATACTAAGATTACCCTTGACCCTCAGCCCTAGAAAACCCTAATGTCCTAGCCCCATAAAACCATATTTCATTAAATCAGGAAAACCCTAAGACCTCATCACCAAAAAACCCTAATCCTTTAGCTGAAGAAAACCATAAACCCACATCCCCAAAATACGGTAAAACCTAATCCCCAAAAAACCGTAATCCTCATCCCTAAATAACCCTAAACCCTTATCCCTTAAAAAATATAGACCCTTAGCTCAAGAAAACCCTAAAAACAAATCCCAAGAAAACCCAATACCACAATCCTCATAAAAACCTAAACCCTCATCATGGGAAAATGATAAACCTTAAGCCCTATAAAACATAAACCATCATCCCAGGAAAATCTTAAACACTCAGCACTAGAAAACCATAAACCCTTAACCCCCGAAAACCATAAACCATTATCCCTAGAATATCCTATACAATTAGACCCCAAAAACCATAAACCTATATCCCTACCAAACCCTTAACCCTCATCCCTAGATAACCAAAACACCGTATAAAAAACCCAAAAACCTCATCCTATGAAAACCCTAATCCATTTATTCTAAAGAACCCTAAACCATCACCCTAGAAAAACATAAACCCTCATCCCAGGAAAACCCTAAACCCATATCCCTGAAAAAACAATAAACCTTTACCATAGAAAAACCTAAACCCTCTTCCCTAGAAAAACCTAAACAAAAATCCAAAAAAACCTAAACCCTTAGTTTTAAAAACCACCTAATCCCCATCCTTAAAAAAACCCTAAACCCTATTTATGAGAAAACAGTAAACTGACAACCCCATAGAACCTAAACCTTATTCCACAAAAAACACTAAAACCACATCCCCAGAAAACCCTAGACACTCAACCTCAAATAACCCTAACCCCTCACCCCCAAAAAACCCTATGACCTCCACCATAGAAACAACTAAAACCTCTCCCCAATAAATTCCTAAACCCACATCCCAAGAAAAACCTAAACCCTTATCCCTATAAAACACTAAAAATTAATCCCTAGAAAAGCCTAAAATCTCTGCATAAAAAACTCTAAACCCCTAGCCCCAGAAGAACCTTAACCCCCAGACCCAGAAAACCCTAAACATTCCATCCCCAGAAAACTCTAAACCCTAAACCCTAGAAATACCTAAACCCCTAGTCCAAAAGAAAACTAAACCATCATCTCCCCCAAACCCTCAACCCTTTTTCCCAAAGTAATATAAACACTCGACAAAAAAATTTCGTAACCTTTAACACAAAAAAGTCAAATCCCTGTGCCCAAAAATACCCTAAACCCTCATCCCTAGAAAACCATAAACTCCTAAAATAACTAAACCCCCGGCCTCAAAAAACCCAAAACCCTTGGCCCAAGTCAATCGTAAACCCTTTTCCCCAAAAAACCATAAACCCTCATCCCTAGCTTACATTAAACCCTTATGACCATAAAACCTTAAACCATCAGAACTATAAATATCCATACCCAAAGCCCTAAAAAACTAAAAACATACACAAATAAACCCTAACCCCTCATCCCTAGAAAACCCTGAACACTCAGCCCCAAAAATCCTAAACATTATACCCTAGAAAAATGTAAACCCTCATCCCTAAAACACCATATAACATAATCCCTAGAAAACCCTAAACTATCATCCCTAGAAACCTCATACCCTTAGCACTAAAAAACCCTAAACCCTCAGACCCAAGAAACCCAAAACACTCATCCCCCAAGAAACCCTAAAATCTAATCCAAAAAATATCCAAAACCTACGCCCTAAAAAACCGTAATCTTTAAGCCCTAAGAAACCATAAACAATAATCCCCAATAAACCATAAACCCCCATCCCCAAAAAAATTTAAAACCTTATCCCCAAAAAATCCTAAAGCCTCAGAAAAAAACCCTAAAACATGTTCCCAAAAAACCCAAATGTCAAGTACATAGAAAAACCTAAACCCCCAGCACCAAGAAACCTAAAACCTCACCCCCAAAAAATCCTAAACCTTCAGCCACAAAAAAACAAAAACCCTCAACCCCAAAAAACCTTAATCCCCCAACCCCCAAATGCTAACCCCTTAGCCAAAAAAACCTTAAACCCAATGCGCCAAAAAATCTTAAACCCCCATCCCCAAAAAACACTAAATAGTCGACCCCAAAATACACTAAACCCATATGCCCCAAAATCCAGATCCCATAGCACAAAAAAAACACACAGCACCAAAAAAAATTAAACCCCCATCCCTAGAAAGACCTAATCCATCATCCCCAAAAAACCCATAACCCTCAACCCTAAAAATCCATAAACCCTCAACACCAAAAAACCCTAAACTCTTAGACCCAAACTAACACTAAACCCCCATCCACCAAAAATCTAAAACCCTTATCCCAAAAATACCCTTAAAATATTACCCAAAACAACCCTAATCTCTCATCCATGAAAAACCCTAAACCTTGAGACCCAAAAAACCCTAAATCCTCAACCCCAAAAAACCCTAAAAACTCATTGACAAAAAATCTTATAACCTCAACTCCAAAAAACCATAAAAGTCCACACCCAAAAAACCCTAAACCCTCAGCCACAGAAACACCTAAACCCTCATACCAAAAAACCATAAACACTCAACCCCCAAAACCCAACACCCTCTTACCCAAAAACACAACTACCATAGTGAAAAACCTTGATCCCTCAAACCCAAAAAAATGTTGATGCCCTGCCCCAAAAAATCGTCAAACCTCTTCCCCAAACAACCCTGAAAAGTCAGCCCCCAAAACCATGAACCCTCATCCCCAGGAAACCATAGACCATAAACTCCAAAAACCATAAAACATATTCCACAAAAAACCCTAAACCCTCAGCCCCCCAAAAACCCAAAACCCCCAGCCCTAGAAAACCGTAATCCCTCATCCCCAGAAAACGTTAAACCTTCATCCCTATAAAACACAAAACAAAAATCCCCTAGAAACCCTAGATTCTCATCCCAAAAAACCCTAAGCACACTTAACCAAAAATGATAAAACCTCGTCCCAAAGAAACCCTAAACCATATGAAACAAAAAACATAAACCATCATCCCCCCAAAACCCTAGACCCTTAGTTCCATAAAGACATAAACACTCAGCCCTATGAAATCCAAAACCCACTTCTCCAAAAAAATCCCTTAAATCTTACCCCCATAAAACCCTACACTCTCCGAAAAAAATCGAAAATCCTCTACAAAAAAATCCTGAACTCTCAAAAAAAAAACTCCCAACCCCCAAAACCATAAACCATTATCTTTGAATACACAAAACAATCACCCCCAAAAAAACTGAAATCTTTATCCCCCCAAAATCCTAAACCCTCAAGCCCAAAAAATACTAACCCATCATCATTAAAAAACCCAAAACCCTCATCCCCAAATAATCATAAACCCTCATCCTCTCAAAAAATAGAAACCATCATCCATAAAAAACCCTAAAACCTCTCCCATAGAAAACCCTTAACCCTCAACCCCCAAGCACTAATCCCTCACCCAAAAAAAACCATAATCCCTTGGCCCAAAAAAACGTAAACCCTAATCCCAAAAAACCCAAAACACTCTACCCCAAAAAATACTAAATCATCAGCCTCAAAAAACCTTAAAACTCTACCATAGAAAACCCTAAAACCTAATCCCCAAAAAACCCAAATCCCTCATACTAAAAAACTCTTAAACCCTCAGGCCCAAAATCCCTAAAAATTAAAGTAAAAAACACCTAAATCTATAGCCCATAAAACCCGTAACTCTCAACCTAAATGACCACTAAATCCTCATGATAAAATAACCCTAAACACTCATCATGTATAACCCATTAACCCTTATCCCCCAAAACCACTAAACTCTCATCCCCCAAAACCCATAAACCATCATCCCCAAAATTGCTAAACCCTCATCCTCAAAAAAACCCTAAAACCTCATACCCAAATTCACCTAAAGTGTCATTCCTAGAAAACTATATACCCTTATCCATAGAAAGACCAAACTCCTCAACCCTAAAAAACCCTAAAACCTCATCACTATAAAACACTAAGCCTTTATCCCCAGAAAACACTTAACCCTATCCCTAAAAAACCCAAAACCCTGATCCCCTAAAAACCATAAACACTCAACCCTTAAAAACCTAAAACAAAAATCCTAAGAAAACCCTAAGCACTCATCCATAGAAGACCCATAACCCTTAGCCTTAGAAAATCCTAGAACATTATCCCCATAAAAACCTAGAACCTCGTCCTTAGAAAACTGAAGGCCATCATCCCAAAAAACCTTAGATCCTCAGCCCCAAAACAATATAGACCATTAGCAGAAAAAAACTCCAAACCCACATCAATAGAAAACCCAAGAACCTATATTCCTAGAATGCCCTAAACCTTTGGCCCCAAAAAACCCTATAATCTCAACCTAAGAAAAATCTTAACCCTAATCCCTAGAAAAACCTAAACAGTATTCCCAAGAAAACCCAAAACACTGAACCTCATAAAACCCCAAACACTATACCCTAGAAAACCATAACCCTCATCCCCATGAAACCCAAAAATATCTGCCAAAAAAACCCAAATCCCTCTTCCCAAGTCAAAACAAAACCCTTAACACCAAGAAACCCTAAACCCACAACCCTAGAAAACCGAAAACCATCAACCTGAGAAAACCCTAAACCCTCAACCATATAAAAACCATGACCTTAATCCTATGAAAACCCTAAACCCTATGCCCCTGAAAACATTAACCCTTATCCATAGAAAACCCTAAACCCTCATCCCTAGAAAAAAATTAAACCCTCATCCCCAAAAGACCCTCAAACCTTGTTCCCAAAAAACCCTAAACCCATAGCACCATAAAAACCAAAACCATTAGCCCCTGAATAACGTAAACCCTAAGCCCAAATAAACTAAACACCCAACCTCAAAAACCCTAATCAATAATCCCTAAAAATAACTAAACAATCTTCCTCAGAAAAAAATAAAGCCTTATCCCTAGATACCTGAAACCCTTAGCACTAGAAAAATCTAAAGCCTTATCCCCATAAAACACTAAACCCCCAGCAACAAAACACACTAAAATATTAGACCCATAACCTCATAAACCCACATCCCCAAAAAACCCTAAACCTCTAGACCAAGAAAACCACAGACACTCATCCCCAAAAAATTTAAAACCCTTATCACCAAAAAACAACAAACTATATGCCAAAATCCCTAAACCCTCAGCACTAGAAAAACCTTACCCCTCAACCTTAGAGAACCCTAAACCATTAGCCCCAAAATCCCTAAACCCAATCTTTTGAAACCCTAAACTTCCATCCCCAAAAAACCCTAAAACCCCATCCCTATAAAACTCTAAACCCATAATAACAAAAATCCTGGACCCCCAGCCACAAAAATACCAAAAACCACAACCCCAAAAAACCCTAAACCATCTTACACAAAAATAAGTAAACCCTAAATCCCTAAATAACCTAATACCTTATCCCCAAAAAACCCTAACCCCTAAGACCTAATAAATTTAAAATGATAGACTCAAAAAAAAAAAAAAAACCATAAACCGTCACAACCAAAAAACCTAAACCAAAAACCACAAAAAACTATAAACCATCATACCCAAAAAACCCCTAACCCTCAACTCTAGAAGACCCTAAAACCTCATCCCTAAAAAACCCTAAATCAGTAACCCCAAAAAACCTGAAAACATCATGCCTATAAAACCCTAAACCATAGCCCTAGAAAATAGTAAACCCTCAACAGAAGAAAACCATACCCCTATCCCCATTAAAGAAAATCCCATTACCCTAAAAAACCATAACTTCTCATCTATAGAAAACCCTAAACACCCACCCTCATACCTAAAAATCCTAAACCCTCAGTATCAGAACAATTTGTACCCTTATCCCTAGAAAATGATAAAACATCATCCCCATAAAACCATAAACCCTTCATCCTAAAAAACCCTAATCTCTCAGCCATAGAGAACCATAAATCATCATACTATAAACTGATAAACCCTAAGATCCATAAAAACCTAAACCATAATCCCAAGAAAACCCAAAACCCTTATCCCTAAAGAACAGAAATCCCTCATCCCCCCAAAAAACTAAACAACATCCCTAAAAATACACTAACTGTTCTCCCAAAATAAATTAAAATGAGCCAAAAATTCATATACCATAATCCTTAAAAAACCCAAAATCCATAGAACCAAAAAATTCAATAACATCAGCCATAATAAACTATAAACCCACAACCCCAAAAAACTTTAAATCCTCATCCCAAAAAAACCCTAAAACCCTAGAGACAAAAAATGGTATACCATTTTTCATAAAAAAGCATAAATCCACATCCTTAAAAACCCAAAACCATCATCCCCCCCAAAACCCTACCCCCTTAGACACAAAAAATTCATAAACCTACAACCCCCCAAAACCAAGAAACCTCATCCCTAAAATTAATAAATCCTCAGCCCAAAAACCATAAACACTTATTCCCCAAAACCCTAATCTCTCAGCCCAAAAAACCTAAACCCTCATCCCAAGATTATATTAACCCTTGTACCTTGAAATCCTTAAATCCTCATCCTCAAAAAAACCATAAACCCTCATCCCCCCAATAACCTAAATACTCATCCCCAAAAAACCCTATCTCACAGCCCTAAAAATCCAAAAACCCATAGCCCCATAAAACCAGAAACCCTCAGTACCCCAAAAAAACCTTGAATCCTTAGGCCCAAAAAACCCTACAACCTCATCCTTAGAATACTCAAAACCCTCATCCACCAAAAAATCAAAAACCCTCTTTCCTAAAATAACATAAATAATCATCCCTAATTAAACCCTAAACCCTTAGCCCCACAGAAATCAAAATCGTAAGCACTAGAAACCCCTAAACCCTCATCCCAAGAGTACCTTTATCCAACAACCCTAGAAAACCTTATACCCTCATCCCCAAAAAACCCTAAACTGTCATCCCCAAAAAATACAAAAACCTCATCCCCCCAAAACCCAAAACACTCTTCCCTAGAAAACCCTCAACCCTCAACCCCAAAAAACCTTGAACACTCATCCCCAGGAAACCCCTAACCCTTAGCCTTAGAATACCCTAGACCCTTATCAATAGAATACCCTATACACTCAGCCCCATAAAATCCTAGACCCTCATCCCAAAAAAAATCTCAATCCCTAGCCCTAAAAAAGATAGACCCTCAACAACATAAAAAACTATACTCTCATGCCAAGAAAACACTAGACCATCGGTCCTAGAAAACCTTAAATCCTAAGCCCTAGAAAACCCTATACCCTCAGCCCTAGAAATTTTTAAACCCTTACTCCTAGAAAAACATAAACCATCGGCCCATGAAATCCTTAAACCTTAGAAATCCCTAAACCCTTAGTCTTAATGAACCCTAAACCCCCAAACCTAGAAAACCCTAAAATCTCAACACCATAAAATTGTAAACCTTAATCCCAAGAAAATCTTAAACCATAAACCATAGAATACCCTAAACCATTATCCATAATGATATGCAAAACCCCATCCCCAAAAAACCATAAACCCCCACCCCAAGAAAAATCTATACCCTCTTCCCTATAAAATCCTAAAACCTATTCCCTAGAAAACCATAACTCCATAAATATAGAAAAACCTAAATCAGTTTCCCTTGAAAACCCAAAACGCCAATACCCATAAGACTTTAACCCTCATCCCCAAAAATCCCAAAACCCTCATCACATTAATATTCTAAACCCTTGGCCAAAAAATCATAAAACCCTTGCCCAAAAAAAAACCAAACCCCCTAAACCAAAAAAACCCTAAAAACTTATCACTTGAAAACCCTAAAAAATCTAGCCCAGAAAACTCAAAACCCTCATCCTTAGAAAACCTTAAACCATCATCCCATGAAAATCCTAAACCCTAATCAACTTAAAATCGTAATCCCTTATCCCTATAAAACCCTAAATCCTCTGCACCAAAAGACCCTAAACCCTCATCCCACGAAAATCCTAAACCCTTAGCCCATATAATCCATAAAGTCTCATACCAATAAATCCCTAAACACACATTCCCAGAAAACCCAAATCCCCATCCATAAAAAACAGTAAACCCCCATCCCCAAAAACTCTAAAACCTCACCCCCAAAAAATACTAAACCAACTGCCTGAAAAAAATCCCTAAACCCTCAACCCTAGAAAACACTAATCCCCCAACCCTAGAAAACTCCAAACCCTCAACCATAGAAAACCTTAAACCCCCATCCCCATAACACTCTAAAACCCCATCCCTATAAAATCCTAATACCCAATCCCCAAAAAACCAAAATCCCTCATGCCCAAAAAAACCTAAACCCGCAAAACCAAAAATATAAAACCCTTAGCAACAAAAAACCCAAAACCCTTAGCCCAAAAAATCATAAAAACTCTACCCTAAAAAATTATAAATCTTAATCCCCAAAAAACCCTAATTCCTTATCCAAAAAGAACCCTAAACCTTCATAACCAGAAAAATGTAAACCCACTACCCCCAAAACCCTTAACCCTCTGTAATGACCCGAGCTTTTGAATAATATATTGTTTACTTAAAATGATGGTTTTACTTTGACATAATTGATAAAACAATATAATTATAATTGTAAAGTAACGATTGAGTTTTTTACATTATATAACCATTGGTTTATATGTACATCAGAAACAATATTAGTTTTTAATGTTATAATCATTTTATAAACAGAAATGATAATTGAAAATTAATATATAATGAAGAGTCCATGGTCTCATTCAATCGACTCAGGTGATAAGAATCCCATATATTGGATCTTTTTAAGAAGGTACAGTCACTAGGATTTTCTATGAACCATGCCCAATATCAGATTTAACATGTTAAGCTTGAATGTAACCACCTATGGGAGAAGTTCAAGTTGATAGAAACCACCAGTTTTGAATGTTTTCCTAGCCGCCACAAGAATCTATCACCATTGAATACCTTACTCTAAGGGCCTATGAAGTTGTTATAAGGGGATATGTAATGAAGCCTTAGTTACTTTGTGTAATCCATTTGTATAAATAAAATTGTTATTTCTTATTATGGAAAAATAACCATCTTTTTTGAATTCCAAATGTCAAAATTAAATTAGGTTGATTTTTTAGTTTTTTTCAAATAAATTTCATATTATTGGTAAATATTGAAAAGAAGAGTATTTTGAAAATAATTTTATACTTTAAATAATTTATAATGTTAAATGATTTTCAAGAAATGGACATATACAGTTGTGATTAGTAAGAAATTTAGAGTCTGATAAGATCAACATAATTTTTGGTAAATAGTAAATAATGAATATTAATATTACCCTTATGAATAGTAATATTACTAATGTAATAGTACCTCACTTAAGTAAGAATAAATATAATTTAGGAATCTTGAATGGTATTGTTATATAATAGTTTATGTAAATAACTATTTTAGAAATTATTAGTTAAGTATTAGTATTTTTTTAAGGTAAATAGTGAATTTAATTAAAAATTAAATTTATCTTATTTAGAAACTTATTTTCACAAAATGGAGTACATTTTTGAATTTAGAATAATGATATTAGTTTATAGTGAATTTATTATATTTTTATAAAATGTTTTGTTTTTCGGTAAATAGTAAAAATACAGTTTTTGAGTTTTCAGTGTGTTTTTTGACATCATAATGATGTAATATGTAATTTAAAATTCAAGTCAACTAAATTGGATTAAAATATTATATGATGTGTCCCGAGTGGCCAAAACCATGGGAAAATACCATCGTAAATCCCATGGTTTTGTAAATACCACCAATGAGGTGTCCTTGAAAATTAATAAAAAACTCCCTCTCCTTTACTATAAATACCAAGTCATTCCTCTGTTTTAATTCATTAAATATTAATTACCCTAAAATCTTTGATAATTTTACCTCCCAAGAGTCCTCCAAAACTTTCCCCAAACCCTCAAGGTCTCGATCTGTAAGAGAATTCTCAACGTCTCTTTTTCCATTCAAGTACTCTTCTATGTAGTATGTCTTTAAAGAATCCATACCATGTTATTATATATATTTTATTCTATCCCACTACTATATTATGAGTCTTTTATTAATGGATTACCCCTTTCCACTCTCTTTTTAATGTTTTCTAAATTCGTTTTTCTTAGCCGTTTTGCTGCCGAATTTTCATTTCAAAATATCCCTTTTTTCTCAAAAATTATATTATTTTCCTTAGGTGAATACCCCAACATATTTAATTTACAAATGTATTCATCAAGACATAAAAATGATAAATTTTATTTGGTAATGTACATACATAAAATCCCTATTCCCATTCCATGGTTTATAAATGACATAATGAACATGTTTTAATCACTTTTTAAAACATCACGATTTTGGTATGAAACCCATTTCTTTTATTCTATTTGGGTTATTTATGAAATGTTTCACTATGATATATGTGAATAAAATGAAAATAAATACATATTAAGGGTGCGGCCTGATAGTACTCCAATGCATTGGTTAAGGAAATTAATCTCTAGAGATGACAAGTTTTATGATACCTTGGTGAATAAACATGGTAATTTTTATGACACCATAGGCATGTAACTTGGTGATATGATTACGAATGTATAAATTAAATTTTTTAGCCACATTATCAACATATGATTCAAGTTATTATTATCCATATATTTATCTTATCATACCTTTATGATATTTCCTCATGTTCTTGTTGTATTATCTTAAGTTCAAATGTAAACTATTTCCCTTGTTTTCTCTTACTAGGCCTTATGTTCACCCTTTCCATTGATGTACGTACCCAAGTTATGAGATGCATTAATTGTACATAGGATGAACTTTGTAATAATTTTTTCAGTATTATTAAAATAATGATATATTTTTTCATGTATTACGTTCCTTTTTTCCAATACACCAAACTTTAAAGATCCTCTGTTTGTAAAATGTAATGAAATGTTATTTAATAAAAAGGAAGTATTCTATAGTTCGTATCAAAGGATATCTTTGTTATTTGTGTAAATTAGGATATGAATACATTAGGAAGAACCCTATAGAAAAGTTTAAATAATGGATAACTTCCTATTATTTTGGACAATTATTAACTAAATCATTTCTAAACAAATAGATCCATGTCTGGATATGAACAAGTGAATGTGATTTTGCAAAAATGTATCTAGGGGTAAAACCCGAAAACACCGCTTTGAGCTAGACACAAATAGGGACTGGTTAATGACCAAAAGCCATGCTGAACAACTGGTTTGACACTCTTAGGGTATTTTTTTGGTTAATTGTATTATTTTTTGGAATAATTATGAAGGATTTATAAAGAAATGTATTTTTTTTAAAGAATAATAGGTTTAATCATGATGTTTTAATACATAAAAATACATTATAAATAAAAGATTTGTAAATGAAATAAGTTTCTCACTAAGGATTTATTATTTTAGAAAATGGGGGGAAATATAAGGAACCATGAAAATGGTGATCACAATGGACCATGATCTGACAGCCCTCCGATGGAATCCAAAATGAAAGCTTTCATGAGAATGATGAACCAACTAACTCAAGTTAGGGAAATAAATTGAATCATGCTGAGAGACCGATTTCACAATAAAGGTAATAGATTTATATTGAGTACTCAATGCCTTAATGACCACCAACCTTTAGTGGATCTACCGAACCATTGATTGATGAACAGTGGATCAACTCTATCAAAAAGGCATTTTCTATGATCTACTGTTCAGAATAAGAGGAGGTCACCTGGATGTTTACCTCTTAGAGGGAGAAGCTGATTAGTGGTGCACAGTAATTTAAAACATATGACCAAGAGGGGATATTGAAGAATTTTAGTGGTAAGAGATCAGAGGAAACTACTTCAATTAGATTTTCCATCGTTCAATGAGAAAAAAAACAGGGAAGGAGTTTCTCGAGCTAAAGTTGAATGAGAATGAATCGGTTGGAAGATACGAGATGAACATCCCAAGGATATCCTATTACACCTCATGCATTGTCATGGATATTAATATAAAGGTTGATAGATTCATTGTTGGACTAAGACTTCATCTATGGAAGAATCTATCCAACCGAGACTTTGATAGTTATGAGGAGATCATGTGGAGTGCTATGAAAGTCAAACTAGAGTTCGGTGAGACACAATGGTCTAATAAATCGAATGACAAGACGAGATCAATGGTACCATTCTTAGGGAGGAGATTTGATCAGGAAAGAGAAGGAAAGTAAGTGAAAATTACCATGTGTAATAATTGTGGGAAGAAGCATTTGGGGAACTTCCTTCTTGGGAACGATAAGTGCTACAAGTCTGGAAGAGATGTCCATATCGCGCATAATTGTTAAAGTGTGGTAAAGACTAAAATTACCAACACTAACGAGAAAGGGAATATGGTATAGGCCCTACCAGAATTCCAATTCTTCGAGTGTGGATAGCTTGGGAACTTTTCCAATCACTACCCAAATCTGAGCATAGTGGAGGGAAATCACCATTTGACTTAGCAAAGACCAAGGGAGAAAGTTTGTACTTTTACTATCATGATAGCTGATGTTGAAAGTCCAAATAATTTGTTGGAGGGTACTCTTATTGTTCTTTCAAAGAAAGTATAGACTTTATTTTATTATGGTTCTATGCATTCCATTATTTCTTCCATGTTTGCAAAGAGTTTAGAATCTACCCCTGAATTTCTAAAAGTAGACTTATTAGTCAAGACCCCTGGTGGGATTATCCAAGAATCATCAGTGTTTAGGAACTCTAGTATTTAATTTTGTGAGCATAATATTATCTCAGATCTATTATTAATTCCCATGTTGGAATTTATCATTATACCAGGGATGGACTGGATCTCAAGGTATAATGCTAAGATCAAATACAGAAGCAAGGAAATCTCAGTAGTGTTGAATGGAGGACATAAATATATAATCAAAGGAGAGATATCTCAACCTGATATTTTTCTAGAAGCACCCCCTATAGCCTTCTATATAGAGTTCATCAGTGAAGAAGAAGAAGAAAATGCGAGTATAAAGATAGAAATGTCCTCATCATCTAGGAATACATTGATGTATTTCCTGACGAGTTACCTGGTCCAATCCTATAAAGAGAGGTAGGTTTATCTATTGAACTCATACCTGGATCTCATCCGATATCAATGACTCCATATTGGATAGTAAATGTAAACTGGAATAATTAAAGAACCAACTCCAAGATCTTTTGGAGAAGGGGTTTTTTCGACCATGTGTGTCTCCTTGGGGAGCACCTATTCTCTTTGTGAACAAGAATGATGGATCAATGAGGCTATGCATTGATTATAGATAACTAAACTAGATCATAGTGAAGAAAAAATACCCAATTCCACGAATTGATGACTTATTCAACAAACTTTGGGGGGCTTAATTATTCTCCAAGATTGATCTTCGATCTGGTTATCATCAATTGAGGGTGAAGAAGGAAGGTATTAGAAAAACCTCATTCCGATCAAGATATTGGCATTATGAGTTTGTTTTTATTCCTTTCAGACTGGATAATTCACTTGATATTTTTATGTATTTGATGAATAGAGTATTTAAGGAATACCATGGTAATTTTAGGGTAATTTTTTTGATGATATAATGATATATTCTAAAATTTGTGTGGAGCATGAGGATCATCTAAGAGTTATTTTTTAAACTCTACAAAAGGATAGGATTTTTGGAAAGTTCAAAAAGTATGTTTTTTGGTTACAAAAAGTTCCTTTCTTAGGCCACATTGTAACCAATGAAGGAATCACAGTTGACGATGCAAAGACAACGGTTTTAGAGGAGTGGACTCATCCAACAACAAAAAATGATATTTTTAGTTTCCTTGGATTAGCGGGATATTATAGGAGGTTTGTGAAAAACATTTCATGGATTTCTAATCCACTAAAAATGATTACTCGAAAAGGGGTTAAGTGTATCTAGACAAGGGAGTGTGAGGAATGTTTCCAAGATCTGAAGAAGAGATTGGTTATTGCACCTGGGTTAACTCTACCCTCATGGGGAGAAGGATTCATTATTGTTAGAGATGTATATCTGAAAGGTGTTGGGTGTGTCCTTATGCAAAATGAAAAGATGATTGGTTATACATCACAACAGTTGAAGACTCATGAGCAGAACTATCCTATGCATGATCTGGAGATGGATGCGGTTGTTTTTTCTCTGAAGATATGGGGGCACTATCTTTATATGGATAAGTGTGATATATACACAAACCAACAACGATTGAAGTATATTTTCACACAAAAGGAAATGAACATGAGCTAGGGGAGATTTTTGTAACTTATTAAATATTATGATTGTTCACTTAATTATCATCATGGAAGAGCAAACAAATTCAATGATGCATTATGTAAGAAAGAGTGTGTTGTTATATCCATGATTAGTATTCAAAGAGATCCCTTGATCAATGACCTAGTGAAACTAGACATAAGAATTATAAGGGAAGGGACATCATCCACCCTATCCCAAATTATTTCTCAACTATCATTACTAGAGAAGATCAAGAAATCTCAGAAAGAAAATCCTTTATTATAGAAGAAGTTTGAGGATATTAAAGATGGGATGTTTCTTGAGTTCAAAATCGATCAAGAAGGTGTACCGAAATTTCATACAAGAATTTGTGTTCCATCTATTTAGAAAATAAAGATGGGGATGATGGATGAAGTTCAAATCTCTACATTATCTATACATCTTTCTAGCACTAAAATGAATAGGGACCTTCATGATCATTATTGGTGGGATAAAATGATTAGGGAGATTGTTAACTACAATAAAAGTTTCCTAGCTTGTCTTCATGTGAAGGAAATGTGACCATTTCCTAAAAGAGTATTACAACCACTACCCATACCAACATGGATGTGGGAAAATATCACTATGGAATTTGTCAATGGTCTCCCAAAAACATCTAAATGAAATAATGTGATATGGGTTATAGTGGATTGTCTCACCAAGACTTCCAATTTTATCCCTATTCATGAATATTTCGATCTTTTTCAACTTATGAGGATTTACATGAAGGAAGTGGTAAGGTTGCATGGAGTTCACATTCTATCATATCTAATTAGGATCCAAGGTTCACATCAAAATTCTAGAGAAGTATTCAACATGACTTGAGTAATGAATTAATTTTAGTATGGCCTATCACCCCCACACTATTATAGAATCTGAAAGTACTATTCAAGCACTCGAGGAAATGTTGAGAAGATGTTCAATGGAATTTAAAGGTGGATGTGATCAACATATACCATTAGTTTACTTCTCTTACCAAAAAAATTTCCACTCAATCATTAAAATGGGACCCTATGATTATCTATGTGGTAAGTGATATAGAACTCCTACTTGCTGGGATGAAGTTGGTGAGAGAAAGCTTCTTGGGCCTGATCTTGTGCAAGAGATGACAGAAAAGGTTCATGGAAACCACCAACACATTACAGTTTCTCCAAGTCGGCAGATGATATATGATGAAAACCATAAAAGGGACTTGGAGATTGATGTTAGTGAAAAATTTGTTCTTCAAATTTCACCTTGTAAGAGACTCATGAGGTTAAGGAAGAAAGGGAAGCTCATTCCTAGGTACATTGGCACCTATGAAATCCTTAATCGTGTTGGATAAGTGGACTATTGGCTTGAACTCTATCCAAAGAATTCATAAAATCATTATGTCTTCTATGTATACCTCTTATGGAAGAACATACCTGACCCTTCACATTTACTAAATCTAGCGGTGGTACAACTGAAACATGACCTCTCTTATTTGGAGCGGCATGTGGAGATCTTGGATCGTAGAGAAAATGTTCTACACAACAACTGACCATGTTAAAGTGTTGAGGAGGAACCATAAATATGAAGAAGCCATGTAGAAACCAATGGAGTCTATGAGGAAGAACTACCCACACCTTTTCTATTATTAGGGTACAAGTTGAAATTTTGGGGATAAAATTCCTTAAGGGGGGAATAAGTAAATGACCCGAACTTTTGAATAATATTTTGTTTCTAGAAAATGTATGTTTCACTGTGTCATAATCAATAAAAATATTAAAGGATAATTGAAATGTAACCATAGTGTTTTTTATTATATAACAGGTGGATTATATGACCATTGGAAACTATAATAAATTTTAATGTTATTATTTGTTTATAAATAGAAATGATAATTGATAATTAATGCAGAAAGAAGAGTCGAAGGCCTCATCCAGTAGACTCTGGCCATACGAATCCCATCCATCAGAGCTTAGGAAGGAGGTAGCATCATTGGGATTTTCTATGGACCAATCCCAACCCAATATTCAAAATCTTATGCTTGAACATAATCACCTTCGAGAGAAGTTCACGTTGATAGAAATCACCACTCAGGCAATGTTGTCGGAGCCACCCCAAGATTCTATCACAATTGCACACCTTAATCTTAGGTCCTATGAATGTGTTATAAGGGGATATGGAATGAGGACATAGTTAATTTGTGTAATCCACTTGTATAAATAAAATTGTTATTTCTTATTATGGTAAAATAAGCATCTTTTTGGAATTTCAAATGTCAAAATTAGCATAAGATGAATTTTTAGTTTTTTCTACGAAGATTCATATTATTGATAAATATTTAAAAAAAAATTATTTTAAAATATTTTTATACTTTAAATAATTGATAATGTGAAATTACTTTCAAGAAATGGACATATAAAGTTGTAATTAGTAAGAAATTTAGAGTCTGATAAGATCAACTTAATTTTTGGTGAATAATAAATGATGAATAGTAATATTACCCATATGAATAGTAGTATGACCAATGTAATAGTAACCTCATTTAAGTAAGTATAAATATAATTTAGGCATCTTTAATGGTAATGTGATATAGTAGTATAACTAAATAACTGTTTTAGAAATTACTATTTAAGTATTAGTATTTTTTCAGGTAAGTAGTGATTTTAGTTAAAAAATTAAATTTCTCATATTTGGAAATTTATTTTCATAAAATGGATTTCATTTTTGATTTCATAACATCAGTATTAGGTTATAGTGAATTTATGATATTTTTACAAAATGTTTTGTTTTTTGGAGAATAGTAAAAACATAGTTTTTTATTTTTCAGTGTATTTTATGACATCATAATGATGTAATATGGAATTTAAAAAACTAGAAACTAATTTGGATTTAAATATTATATAATGTTTCCTAATTATTCAAAACCATGGGAAAATACCATGGGAAATCTCATGGTTTTGAAAATACCACCGATGACGTTTCTTTAAAAATTAATAAAAAACTCTCACTATTTTACTATAAATACCAAGCCATTCATTCATTTTATTTCATTAAAAATTCATTAAATTAAAATATCTACTATTTTTACCTACTAAGTAGTCCTCAAAATGTTTCATCAAGCCTTCAAGCTCTCTATTCTATTGTATTAGAAGTTACTCTCCAAGGTATGGGAATTCTCGACGTCTCTTTTTTCCATTCAAGTTCTCTTCTATGTGGTATGTCTTTCAAGATTCCATAAAATGTTCTTATTTTCATTTTATTATGTCCATATACTATATTATAAGTCTTTTATGAATGGTTGACCCATTTTATCTCTCTTTTTAATGTTTTCAAAAACTGTGTTGCATAGCCATTATGCTACAGAATTTTTGTCTCAAAAACACTCTCTTTTTCTCAAGAAATTATCTTATATTATTTATGTGAATAACCAAACATATTTAATTTCCATGTTTATTAATAAATAAATATAAATGATATATTTTAGTCTATAATTGACATACATAAAACCCTCATTCCCTTCCCATGGGTTATAAATGACATAATGAACATGTTTTTAAGAGCCTTTTAAAACGTCATGATTTTGATATGAAACCCATTTATTTTATTCTATTTGTGTTATTTATGAAATGTTTGATTATGATATATGTGTATCACATGAAAATAAATACATATTAAGGTTTATCCCTAGTATCACTCCAATTCATTAGGTAATGAAATTAATCTCTAGAGATGAAATGTTTGATGATACCTTGGTGTATAACCATAGTATTTTTTATAACACCCTAGGGATGGAACTTGGTGATATGCTTATGATTTTCTAAATTAAATGTCGTATACAAAATTTAAAGATATTATTAATGTTTTTAGTATCATGATATGTCTCTTATCATGCCTTTATGATAGTTTCTCATGTACTTATTATTTTCTCTGAAGTTCACATGTAAACTATTCCCCCATTTTCCCTTATCAGGCCTTATGCTCGCCCTTTCCTTTGATGTATGCACTCAGGTTATGAGGTGTAGTAATTGTACATATGATAAAATTTTCAAGAATACATTCAATATGATTAAAATGATTTTATATGTTTTAATTTAATATATTCCTTTTTTCGAAGACATTAGACATTAAGGATCATATATTTGCAAAATGTAATGAAACGTTATGTAATAAAAAGGAAGGATTATATAACCTTGGCTAAAAACCCTAAAACATCAGCCTCAAAACAATAAAAACCCTCATACCCAAAAAACCCTGAATTCTTATACTATGAATACCCAAAACCATCATAACTAGAAAACCTGCATCCCTAGAAAACAATAAACCCTCATCCCATGAAAACCAGAAACCCTCATCTCTAAAAAACCCTAAAAATCGAGCATAATAAAACTCTCATCCTAAGAAAACCTTAATCCCACAGCCCCAGAAAACCATAAACCCTCTACCTGAACAAAAAAAAATTCATTCCATGAAAACCCTAAACACATATCCCCAAAAAACCTTAAACCCTCATCCCTAGAAATCCCTAAACCCCCATCCTCATAAAATCGAATACCCTCATCCCAAGAAAACCCTAAAAATTGATGACTCAAAAAACCTAAACCCTCATCCCCAAAAAACCATAAACCCTCATCCCCTAAAATCCCCAATCCATCACCCTAAAAAGGAATAAATCCGCATTCCATGAACAAAATAAATCCTTATCCCTAGAAAACCCTAATCCATCAGCCTTAAAAAACCCTAAACCCCCAGGGACAAGAAAACCAAAACCTACTTCCCCAAACAACCTAAACCATCATCCCAAAAAACACTAAACCACATCCAAATATTAATAAACCCACACATATAGAAAATCCAAAAGAACTCAAAACCAAAAAATTATAAACCGTTATCCCCAAGAAATCCTAAAAACCTAACCACAAAAAATCATAAATCTTCGTGAAAAAATAGATAAACCTTATAAAAAAAAAACCCTAAATCCTCAGGCCTAAAAATCTCAAAACCATTGGACAAAAGAAACCCTAATCCCTCATACCCAAAAACCATAATTTCTATTCCCTACAAAACCCTAAACCCTTAGTCCCAAAAACTAGAAACCATCTACCCCCAAAACCCTAAATCCTCACTCCCCACAAATATAATCCCATAGCCTCGAAAAACCCAAAATGCCCTACACTAAAAATGCATAAACCTAGCCCCCCAAATAAAAAAACCCTCATATGTTAAAAACCCTAAACCTTCTGTTTCAAAAAACCATAAAATATCAACACCAAAAAATTCTAAACCCATATCCCAGAAAAAACTAAATCCTAATCCCCAAAAACATTAAACCATAAGTCATAAAAAACCTAAAACCTTATCCATAAAACCCCCTAAACTCTAAACCCCAAAAAACCCAAAACCCTAGGTACTATAAAACACTAAACCCTGAACCATGAAAAAACCCTAAACCATCATCCCTAGAAAACCCTAAACCCTTATCCCTAGAAAACCCAAAAACCACATTCCCAGAAAACCCAAAACCCTCATACCATGAAACCCGAAACCTTCGGCTAAAAAAAACCCTAAACCATCAGACCTAAAAAAAACTGTAAACCCTCATACCCACAAAAACATTAACCCTCATCCCTATAAATCCCTAAACCCTCAGCCCTATAAAAAATTTATCCCCTTGCCCAAGAAAACCCAAAACCCTTAGGCCCAACAAACATAATCCCTCATCCCCAAAAAACCCTAAACCCATGGCCCCAAAAACCCTAAACCCTTATGACCAAAAACCTGGAACCCTTATCCCCAAACAACCCTAAACCCCTGGCCCCAAAAATCATTAAGCCCTTAACCAAAAAAAATCCATAAATTCACATCCCCTAACAACCCTAAACCCTCATCCCCTAAAAATGATAATTCTTAAGACACCGAAAACCTTAAACTATCAACCTGAAAGAACACTAAACCCTCATCCCCTAAAATGAGTAAACCCAAGGCACCCAAAAATCCTAACCCGTCATCCCCAAAGAGCCTTATACCATCATCCCCAAAAAACACTAAACCTCCATCCACCAAAAACCCAAATCCATCATCCCCCAAAAACCATAAACTCACTTACCCAAAAAACCCTAAACCCTCATCCCCAAAAAATCATAAACCCTCATCCCCAAAAAAACCTAAAACTCAGCCCTATAAATCCCTGAACCCTCATCCCCAAATAACCATAAAACCTAAGTCCCAAAAAAACCCTAACATTACTGCCCCCAAAACCCTAAACCCGTAGCACTTAAAATTCCTAAACCCACTTCCCTAAAAAAACCTAAACCCTCATACACAAAAAACTATAAACCCTCATCCCCAAAAAATCCTAAACCATCATCCTCAAAAACCCCTAAACCATCATCCCACAAAACCACCTAAACTGTCAGCACCAACAAACCTTAAACCCATAGCCCCAAAAAAACCCAAAACCTACAGCCTAAAAAACCATTAAAACATCGTCCCACCCAAACCCCTAAACCATAATCCCCCAAAAAACACATAGAACCACAATCTAAAAAACCCAAAACACTCATCCCCAAAAAAAACCCTAAACCCTCTACCCCGTAAACCCCTAAAGCCTCAACCATAGATAAAACTAACCCCAATGCCAAAAAAAAAACATATTTTTAAAGCCTTAAAAAACCCCAAAACCTCTTATCCACAAATCCTTAAGCCCACAACCCTAAAAAAATTCAAACCCTCATCCCAAAAAAACTCTAAACCCATATCCTCATAAAACCCTTAACCCTCATGCCCACAAAAACCTAAACCCTTATCCACACAAATCCATAATCTATTAGCCTATGAAAACCCAAAACCCTCATCCCTAAAAACCCATAAACCCTCATCCCGTGAAAATAGTAAACCCTCATCCCTAGAAAACCTAAAACCCTCAGCCCCAAAAAAATTCTAAAACCTCATCCACAAAAACCCCAAACCTTCATCACTAGAAAACTCTAAACCCGCATTCCAAAAAATCATTAAACCATATGCATTAGAAAACCCTTAATCCATAGTCCCTAAAAACCATTAATCCTTCAGCCTTAGAAATCACTTAATAAATCGATTCCATAAAACCCTAAACTGTCATTCCCAAAAACCCTAAACTCTAAGCTGAAAAAAGCCTAGGCCCACAAACCTAGAAAACCATAAAACCTCAACCCCAAAAAACCCTATACCCTCATCCCCATAAAACTATATACCCTAATACCTAGAAAACCCTAAACCATCATCCATAGAAAACCTAAAACCCTCATCCCCAAAAAAACCTAAACCATTAGCCCTAGATAACTCAAAACTGTTATCCCCAAAAAACCCTAAATGCTAATCCCTAAGAATCCCTAAACCCACATCCCTAGAAAACCCTAAACCCTTGACCAAATAAATACCTTACCCCTCATCCAAAAACACCCTAACTCCTCATCCCAAAACCGCCTAAACCATATGCACCATAAAACCCTAAAGCCTCATCCCTAGAGACCCCTAAACCCTCAACCCATGATACCACTAAACCCACACCCCCAAAAACCCATAAAAACTAATCACCATAAAACCTAAAAACCCTTAGTCCTAGAAAACCATAATCCCTTAGACCAAAGAACCCCTAAAACCTCATCCCCTAAAAACCCTAAACCATCACCCCCAGAAAACCCAAAACCCTCCACCCCAAGAAACCATTAACCATCAGTCCTAAAAATCAATAAACCCTTAGCCATAGTAAACCCAAAGCCATCATCATTAGAAAAAACTAAACCCTTAACATGGGGAAACCCTAAACTGTCTTCCCCATGAAAAATTAAATACTCATCCCTAAAAAATTCTAAGCAGTCATCACCATGAAACCCTAAATAATAAATCATAATTAAAACTATAACCCTATCTCTAAGAAACCCAAAAAACCTTACCGCAAGGAAACTTAAACCATTTTCCCATTGAAACCTGAAAATATCAACTGAATGAGACCCTAAACCCACATCACCAAGTAACCTTAAACCCACATCCACTGGAAACCCAAAACCCTCATCCCTAAGAAACACTAAACCCTAAACCCTAAACCCTATGAAATAGTAAATTCTCCTCCTTAGGAAACCCTAAACCCTCATCCCTATATATCCCTAAATTCTCATCCACCAAAAGAACATAATGCCTCATCCCAGGAAAACCATAAACCCTCAGGCCAAAAATCTCTAAACCCCCAAACCCGAAATTACCTAAACCCATAGCCCCCAAAAATCATAAACCATTATCCCCAGAGAACCATAAACACTCACCCCCATAAAACAAAAAAAAACCCATAAAACCTTATCCCCTAATATCCTTCAACCCTCATCCCCCCAAAACCCTCAACCATCATCCCAAAAAAACATCAACCATGAGCACCAGGATACTCACAATCCCCAGCCCCAAAAAATCATCAACCCTCATACCTGAAACACCCTCAACCGTATGCCCCCAAAAATCAAAACACCTAGCCCCAAAATCCCTCATCCCTAATATACCCTAACCCTTATCTACAAAATACCATAATCCCCCATCCAAAAAATAAACTAAATCATCATCCCCTAAATACCATAAATGATCAGCCCCAAAAAACCCCAATCCTTGAACCGCAATGAACCCTAAACCTATATCCACCCCAAAAATCAATACCCTCAATCCAAAAAACCAAAAAACCTCATCTCCAAAAAAACCCGAACACTTCCACCAAAATGTCTAAACCCTTACCCTAATAAACCATAAACCCTCAGCTATAAAAAACCAAAAACCCTCATCTCCAAAAAAACACTATACACTTAGCCTCCAAAAAAATAAAACCCTGATGCACAAAAATCCCTAAACCCTAAATTCCAAAAATCTCTAAAACCCCATCCCCATAAACCCGAAAAATCTCACCAAAAAACACGAAACCCTAATCTCAAATACACCATGAACCCTCACCTCCAAGAAACCATAAACCCTTACACTAAGAACCCCAGACCCTTAGCCCTAGAAAGTCCAAAACCCTCAAGCCCATTAATCCATAAACCTCCATCCTCAATAAACCATAATAAAATCATTGAAAAAACCAAAATCCTCAATACCAAAAAACACTAAACACACAACCTAGAAAACCCTAAACTCTAAATCCCAGCAAACTGGATACCCACATACAAAAAACTTAATGAATCCTATGAGTTATAAAATCCAAAATCCTTAGTCCCAAGAAACCCAAATCCCTCATCCCTAGAAAACCATAGACCCTCAGCCATAGAAATACCCTAAACCATCAAAATTAGATAACCCTTAGCCCCCCATCCATAGAAAACCCTATATCCATAGAACCAGAAAACCCTAAAATATCATCCATAGAAAAAACAAAAACCTCATCCCTGAAAACCCTAACCACACATCCCTAGAAAAACCAAATCCCTTAGCCCTAGAAAAATCTAAACCCTTTTCCTAAGAACTACCTAAACCCTTAGCCCCATAAAACCCTAAACCTAATCTCCCACAAAACCAAAAACCCTCAACCCCAGCAAACCCTAAGCCCTTAGCCACAAAAAAAATATAATCCATCATCCCGAGAAAATCCTAAATCCTCAGCCCCAAAAATAGTAGACCCTCAGCCTAAGAAAACCCTAATCCATTAGACCTAGAAATCCCTAATCACTCAACAACAAAAAATCCAAAACCCTAAGCACTAGAGACCTGTAAACACTAATACCTAGAAAAACCTAAACTCCCAAAACCTAGAAAACCCAAAAAAAATCAACCCCAGAAAATTATAAATAATTATCCCTAGAAAACACAAAACAATTCAACCCTAGAAACCCCTAAACGCTCAGCCCCATAAAACACTAAATCCTGATACACAAACACCCCTAAACACTCATCCCTAGTTTTTTCTGAACCCTCAACTCCAAAAAACCTGAAAGGCATAGCCTCCAAAAACTCCAAACCCACATCCCCACAAATCCTTAAACCCTCGGTAACAAAAAATCCCAAATCCTCATCTCAAATAAACTATAAACCCTCACCCCCCAATAAACCTAAACCCCCATTCCCACAAAATGAAAACCTTCATCTCTACAAAAAGAGTAATCCCTCATCACCAGAAAACCATAAACTCTCACCCATAGGAAAAAATAATCCCTCAAACCTATAAAACCCAAACCCCTAAGAACCCAAAAATAAAAAACCCTCATCCCCCAAAATCCTTAAACACTGATCCCAAAGAAACCTACACCCTCAATAAGAGAAAAAACAAACTACCACCTCCATAAAACCCTAAACCCTAAATCATGATCCGTAAAAAACCCTAAACCCTGAGCCTTTGAAAAAATAAAACCATCAGCCATAAAAAATTGACTTTAAATCCCAAAAAACCCTAAACCCTCAGCCTAATGAAACCCATTAACCTAAGCCCTTGAAAAACCTAAACTCTTATCCCTAGAAAAACATAAAACTATAGCCCAAGAAACCCTAAACTCTCATCCCTAGAAAAACCTAAATCCCCATCCCTAGATAAAGTTAAACCCGTACCACTAGAAAACATTAAATCCCCAATTATAGAAAAACCTAAACCCACTACCTCAGAAAACCCTAAACCCTAATCCATAGAAAAAATAAACCCTCATCCCAACAAATCATTAAACGGATAACCCTAGAAAACCCTAAAGCCTAATCCCAAGAAATTCCTAAAACCCTAGCCCCATAAAACCTAAAACTCAATTCCCCAGGAAATCCAAATCCATAGCCCCATAAAACCCTAAACCTGTAACCAAGAAAACTCAAAACCAACCGTCCCAAAAAACTGTAAACCCTCGGCCTATAAAATCCCTAAACCCTCATCCCGATAAAACCCTAAATCGTTAGCCCCAAAAAACTGAGAACCATTATCACTAGAGAATCCTAAATCCTCAACCCTAGAAAAACCTAAATCCTCAATAGTGAAAACCCTATGCCCTTAGCCCCAGAAAACATTAAACACTCTACCTCTAAAACCCAAAACCCTGATCCCTAGAAGAACATAAATACTAAGCCGTAGAAAATCCTAAACACTCATCTAATTCATACCCTAAATCCTCAAGCCAAAAAAACCATAAACTCTCAACCCTAAAAGACCCTAAAATCTCAAACCTTGAAAACCCTTTCCCCTATGACCTAGAAAACCATAAAACCTCATCCATAAAAAACCCTAAACCCCCTTCCCTAGAGAACCCTAATCCCTCATTCCCAGAAAAACCTAAACAATTATCCCCCAAAATCCCTAAACCCCTATCCACAAAAATAACTAAAGCCTAATCCACAAAAACCCTAAACCATTGTCCCCATAAAACCAAAAACTCACATGACCATATAACCATTAACCCTCAAGCCCAAAAAACCCTAAACACTCAGACCCAGAAAACCCTCAAAACTCATCCCCAGAAATACATAAACTCTTCCCCCCAGAAAACAATAAACTCTCAGTAATAGAAAACTCTAAAACATAAATCCAAGAAAACCCTATACCATCATCCCTAGAAAACCCCAAACCCATAGCCCCATAAATCTTTAAATTGTTATCCCCAAGAAACCCAAAACCATAAACCCTAGAAAACCATAATCCCCCATCATGAGAAATCCCTAAACCCTCAACTTAGAAAACCATAAATCCTCATCCCTAGAAAACCGAAAACCCTCATCCATAGGAAACCATAAACCCTCATTTACATGATATCCTAAACCCTCAACCCAAGAAAGACCTGAACTCTCAACACCAGAAAACCCTATACCCTCAACCCTAGAAATCCCTAAATCCTAATTACTAGAAAACCCTAATACCCCAACACCCAAAAAGTATACCCATAGCTCCATAAATCCCAAAACTCTTAGACCAAGAAAATGGTAAAACATCATCACAAAGAACACTAAATCATCATCCCCCAAAACCCAAAACCCTCATCCCCAAAAAACTCTTAACACTCATCACTAAGAAACCCTAAATTCTCTACCCCAAATATTCCTAAACATTCATCCATATAAAACCTGAAATGGTAATCCCCCCAAACCCCAAACTCTCATCTAGAAAAAAACCAAAACCCTCAGCCCCCAAAAAACCCAAACCCTCATAAAAAACCCTCATCCAAAAAAACCCAAACCCACAGAACCAAAATATCCAAACCCTCGACCCAAACCACCCAAACCTCATCCCCAAAAAACCCTAAATCTTCATCCCAAAAAAAACCCCAAACCCTCAACCCGAAAAAATAAAAAAAAATCCACCCTCCCAAAAACTCTAAACACCCATCCCTAAATAACCCAAAAACCACAACCCCAAAAAACCCAATACCCTAATCCCTAAAAAAACATAAACCCTCATCCCTAAAAAATTTAAATCCCTCAGCCTCCAGAAACCATAATACATTTGAAAATAAATCCCTAATCTCTCATCCCTAAAAAATCATAAACTGTTAAACCTAAAACAAATCCTAAACCCTAATCCCTAAAAAAAGATAAACCCAAAACCACCAAAATCCCTAAACCCTTATGCCCAAAAAACCCTAAACCCTCATCCCCTAAAACCCTAAACCCTTATCACCAAAAAATTCTAAACCCTCAGCACCAAAAAACCCTAAACCCTCATCCCCAAAAACTCTAAACCCTTATTCTAAAAAAATTAAACCCTTATACACAAAAAACCTAAACTATCATTCCCAAAAAACCTGAAACACTCAACCCCCAAAAAACATAAACCCTCAGCCCCACAAAAACCATAAACCCATAGCCTCTAAAAACTTAAAACATCATCACCTAAAAACCAAAATCCTTCATCCCCAAAATACACTAAATCCTCATCCCCAAAAAACATTAAACCCTTATCACCAAGAAACACTAAACCCTCAGCACCAAAAAACCCAAAACATTCAACCACAAGAAAACCATAAACCATTAGCCACAGAAAATACTAAACAACCACCCCGAGAAAAATCTTACCCCAATACCCAAGATAGACTGAAAGCATAAACTCCAATAAATGCTAAGTCCTCAGCCGAAAAAACCTTAAAAACATAGCCCCCAAAAGCATAAACCCTAATCCACAAAAAAACATAAACCCTCGCCCTAAAAAAGATAAACCATCATCCCCAAAAACCATATACTCTTAGCCCAAAAAAACCCTAAACAATTATCCCTAATAAACCATAAACCTTCATCCCCCAAAAAAACCTAAACTCTAAGCCCAAAAAAACCCTAAACTCAAGGCCTTTGAAACCCTACACTCTCAACCCTAAAAACCCTAAAATATCAACCCCCCAAATCCCTAAACCCTCATCCCCAAAAATCATTTAATCCTCATAAAAAACAATAAACCCTCATCCCTAAAAAAACTCTAAACCCTCTACCTAAAAAACCATTAAAGCTCATCCCCAAAAGACCTAAACCCTCACCCTAAAAAACTATAAACCCTTTTCCCAAAAAATCTATATACCTAGCCCAGAAAACCCAAAACCATCTTCTCAAAATATCCCCACACCCACCACCTCAAAAAAATTTAACCCTAAACCCAAAAATTGTCAAACACTTGGCCCTAGAAAACCATAAACATTCAACCCCAAAAAAATTGAAACCCTTGGATAAAAAACCCCAAACCATCAACCCTATAAAACCCCAAAACCTTAACAACAAAACTAAACAATATACCCGAAAAATATGAAAACTCTAGGACCCAAAAGACACTAAACCCTCTTCCCTAAAGAAACACTAAAACGTCATCCCCAAAACAAAATGTTCCCTTGAGCCAAATGATCACTATATCCTCAGATGAATAAAAAATCACAAACCCTCAGCCATAAAAAACCCAATACCTGGAAATGAAAAAACCCAAAAATCCAATCCCCCCAAATTCTAAAACCCTTTTCCCTAAAAACCCTTAACCTTGTAATGCTAAAAAAATAAACCCTTTACCCAAAATAATTATCATCCCTCACCTAAAAAACCCTTAAATCCTCTCTCCCAAATCAATAAACCTTCAACCCCAAAATACACAAAACCATACCCCCAAAAAACCCTAAATCCTAAACCCACAAAATCACAAAACAATCATCCCCAATAAACCCTAAACCATAGGCCCTAAAAAAATCTAAACACTATGACCCAAAAAACCATAATTCCTCTATCCTAAAAAACCACAAACCCTCAGTCCCAAAAAACCCTAAGCCCATATCCCCCCAAAAAACCAATCATTCATCCAAATAAACATTAACCATCATCCCCAAAAAACCCCAAACCCTCTGCGCCAGAAAACACAAAACCCAAATCCAAGAAAAACATAAAAATTTATCCCTAAAAAAATCAAAAACCCTAAACTCAAATAAACCATAAACCCTCATCCACCAAAAATGCTAAACCCTATTCCAAAAAAACCCAAAAACCCACATCTTAAAAGAAACAGAGACACTCATCCACAAATAACACTAAACCTATATCTGCCCAAAAATCCTAGACTATCACCCCCAAAAATGATAAACCCTCAACATGAAAAAACCACAAACCATCAGCCCTAAAAAAACCCTAAAACCTAATCTTCCAAAATAGAAAACCCTCATCCAAAAATACCCTAAAACCTCAACCTATAAAAACTATAAAACCTAAACCTAGAAACCCCTAAACCCTCAACCATGGAAAACCCTAGACCTCATCTTCAAAAAACACTAAACCCTCATTATAGAAAAATCCTAAACCCTTAACCCTAGAAAAATGTTAAACCCTTATCCCCAAAACGACCAAAACCCTCACAAGGGAAAAAAATCCTATACCCTCATCCCCAAATAACCCTAAATGCTAATCTATAAAAATACCTAAACCCTAAACCCCCATAATATTAAACACTCATCCCAAAAAACACTAAACCCTCAGCCACAAAAACCCTAAACCCTTAGACCCAAAACCCTAATACCTTATCCAAAAGAAAACATAAACCCCTTAGCACCAAAATACCCTAAAACCTCTTCCCTAAAAACCATAAACCCATGTCCCCAAATAGAACTAAACCCCTACCCCAAAACAACTATAAACCATCTACCCCATAAAAATATAGACCCTTAGTCCAAAGAAACCCCAAAACCCCGAACCCCCCCAAAAACCTCAACCCTTAGAACAAAAAAACCCTCAACCCACAACCCCAAAAAGCCTCAACATTCAGCCCTAAAAAACCCTAAACCCTAAACCCCAAAATACCCTAAACCCTCATCCAAAAAAATCCTGAAAAATAAGACCCAAAGAACCCTAAACCATCATCCCCAAAGAATACTCAACCCTCATCCCCAAAAAACACTAAAAACTCTACCCCAAAAATCCCTCAACCCTTAGTAACAATAAACCCTCAACCCACAGCTTAAAAAACACTCAACCCTCGATCGTAAAAAACCCGAAACCCTCATCCCTAAAAAATCTTTAACCATTATCCCCAAAAAACTATCAACTCTAATCCCCAAGAAACCTTCAACCCTTAGCCCCAAAAACACTAAAACCTCAACCCAAAAAATCATCAACCCTCATCCAAAGAAACTTGAAACAATAATTTCTAAAAAACCCTAAATTCTTATCCCTAAAAATCCTGAAATCTCAGCCCAAAAAAAACATTAAACCCTATTAATAAGAAACCATAAACCCTCCCCACTTTAAAAACCATAAACCCTTGTCCTCAGAAAACCCTAAATCCTTAGTCCCAAAAATCCCAAGATCCTCAGCCCCAAAAATTCCCCCACTATCACCTCAAAAAACACTAAACTATCATCCCAAAATATAAATCAACCCTCTACCCCAATAAATCCAAACCCTTATCCACAAAAAACTCTCAAACCTCATATGTAATAAAACATCAATCCTCATCCCCCAAAAAAATCTAAACCCTTATCCCCAAACAACCTTAATCCCTCATTCCCAAAAAACCTAAACCCTCTTCCCCAACAGGACCTTAACACTAAGCCCCCCTCAAACCCTAAACCCTTATCCCCAAAAATACCTAAAATGAAAACAAAAAAAAAACCATGAACCATCACTTTTAAAAAACCCTTGACCCTAAGTCCAAAAAACCCTACAACCACATCCCCCAAAACCCCCAAACATTCATCACAAAAAACCACTAAATGCTCTGACCTAAAAAAACCCTCAACCCTCAACCCAAAAAATCACAAAACCCTCTATCCAAAAATTCTCTCCCTCATTCCCCAAAAAAAACCTCAGCCACTAGAAACCCTAAACACCTTGTCCCAATAAACTATAAACCCTCAGCCTGTAAAAAATCCTAAAACCCACAATCCTAAAAAACAATAATCCCTAAACCCAAAAAAACATAAACTGTCAACCCAAAAAATCTTAAACCCTCTACCCCAAAAAACACCATACCCTCATCCTAAAAAAACCCAGAACCCTCATTCCCAAAAATACCTAATCCATCATCCCCATTAAAACCCAAACCATCATCTGCAAATTACCCAAAAACGTTTCCCACCAAAACCCTAGAACCTCATCCTAAAGAAAACTAAAAAATATCAGCACCGAAAAACCTCAAACCCCCAACCCATAAAAACCCTAAAACATCATCCCCAAAAAACCCTAAAACCTCAACCCCATAAAACCATAAACCCTCATACATAAAAAATACTAAACCTTCAACACCAAAAAACCTAAATCCATCATCCCTAGAAAACCCTAAACCCTTAGCACCTAAAAACCCCAATCCCTTAGCCCTAGTAAACCTTAAATACACAGCATAAGAAAATTATAAACCCTTATAATAAAAAAACCCAAAACCCTATGATCTAAAAAACCCTTAATCCTCTTCCCCAAAAATAGTATTACTCACCCCAATAAAACCATAAACCCTCATCCCCAAAAAACACTAAACCCTCAACGCCAAAAATTCCAAAACCATTGTCCCTCAATAACCATAAACCCTTATCCCAAAAAACCAAAAAAACTAAGCCCCAAAAAACCATAAACCTACATAATGGAACAACCTTAAATCATCAACCCCTAAAAAATCATGAACCCTTATCCTAAAAAACCACAAACCCACAACTACAAAAAAACATAAACCCTCTTCCCCAAAAAAAATCTCTAAACCCTATTCCCAAAAAATCCTAAAATCTCAGCCCAAGAAAACCCAAATCCCTTATCCAAAATAACACTAAACCCTCACCCAACAAAAACTCTAAATATCCATCCCCAAAAATGATAAATATTTGACCCGAAAATACAAAAAACAATCTATCCCAAAAACCCCAAACACCTAAAACCAAAAAAACTCTAAACTCTAAGTCCCAAAAAACCCCAAAACCATATCACCAAAAAACCCTAAACACTTATCCACAGAAAACCCTGATCCACTGGCACCAAAAAACTGAAAACCTTCTCCCAAAATAACACTAAACACTTATACCCAACAAACCATAAACCATCCAGCCCAAAAAATCCAAAATCCTAAGAAAAAGACAACCCAAAGCCCTCGGAACCAAAAAAACCATCATCCTAGAATCTAAAAAAACTAGAGACCTTCAGGACCAATAATCTAAAACCATATTACCCAAAAAACCCTAAACCTATATCTCCAAAATAACTTAAATCCTCAGCCCTAAAAAACTATAATCCCTTAACCCCAAAAAATCCTAAACCCCGTAACACCAAAAATTAATTTAAACATCAACTCAGAAATACCCAAAACCCCCATCCCCAAAACCCCCAAAACCCCAACCCTAAGAGTCCCTAAACTATCATCCAAAAAACTCTTAAACACTTGGCCCCAAATAACTATTGACCTTGGGCCCCAAAAAACCTTAAACCACCCCTTAAAAAAAACCCAAAACATTTATTCCTAAAAAAGCCCAAAACCCTTATCTCCAAAAAACCCTCATCGCCCAAAAAATCATAATCCCTCAACCCCAAAAAAACATAAACCCTCACCCCCAAAAAAACACTAACCCCCCTTCCCCAAGAAAAACCTTATTCTTTTGATCCAAAAAAATATAAAACCATAACCCCAAAAAACCATAAACCCTAATCCCAAAAAACCCTAAGACCTCATCGCCAAAATACCCTAAACCCTCAACTTAAAAAACAAAAAACACTCATCAACATAAATACCTAATACTTCAACACCAAAAAAACCTAAACCATAAACCTCAAAAAACCATTAACCCTAATCCCCAAAAAACCCAAGACCCTTATGCCCTAAAAATCCATAAACCCTGATCCAGCCAAACCCTAAAACCTCACCCCAAAATACCTAAAAATTTTATCATATAAAAAAACCACAGTCCTCAACCCAAAAAAACCAAAAACCTTAGCCCAAGAAAACCCTAAACCTAAAACACAAAAAAACATAAACCCACATCCCATAAAAAACTTAAACACTCATTCCCAAAAAACCCTAAACCATCATCCCCAAAATATGCTAAATCATCACAGGGAAAAACATTAAACCCTCATTCTCAAATTTCCCTAAACACCAAGCCTTAAAAAACCATAAACCCTCAATCCAAGAAAACCCTAACCCATTTTCCCAAAAACCATAAACCCTCATAACCAAATAAACTTAAACCCTCATCCTCAGAAAATCATATAGACCCTAGACACAAAAATCAATAAACCCATAGCCCCAAAAAAACCCAAAATCTCATCTACAAAATACCTGAACCCTCAACTGGAAAAACCCTAAAACCAAAGCCGCCCAAACACCAAAACCGTCATCCCCAAAAAACTCTAAACCTTATACCTTAAAAACATTAAATCCACATCCCAAATAACAGGAAAAAAACCCAGAACCCCCAAAACCAAAACTCTCAGCCCCAAAATATCCTCAACCCTCCTCCCTAAAAAACCCTCAACCCCCAAGACCAAAAAATACTAAATCCTAAAACCCATGAAACCCTAAACCCTCAACCCCAAAAATCCTCAACACTCATCAGAAAAAAACACTAAACTGTTAGCCCCAATTAAACCTTAACCCTCTTCCCCAAAACACCCTAAACCATAAACCCTAAAACCCCATGACCCATATCCCCCGAAACCCCCAATCATCAGCCCCAAAAAACACTCATCTCTCAACCCCAAAACACTAATTCCTATGATCCAAAAGACCAAAGACCCATATCCCAAAAAAACATAAACCCTAAACCCAAAAGACCCTCAACTATCATCCCCAAAATAACTTTAACCATCAACCCCAAAAAACATTCTACCATAATACCCAAAAAACCCTCATCCCCAAAATACACTAAACCCTCATCTCCCCAAAACCCGAAAACTCATACCCAACAAACCATAAACACTCAGTTATAAAATAACCTAGAACCCTTATCCCTAAAAAACATAACCTCTCATCCCTAAAAATCCATAAACACTCATCCAAAAAAACCCAAACCCTTAACCCTAAAAACCCAAAACCCTCAGCCCAAAAAATCCTAAACCCTCAACCCCAAAAAACTATAGTACCTCAACCCAAAAATACTCTCAACCATCATCCCTGGAAAACCCTCAACCCTAAAACATAAAAATAATTAAACCCTAATCCCCAATAAACCCCAAATCCTTATCCCTAAAAGAACCATCAACCCTCAGCCTCAATAAACCCTCAGCATCAAAAAACACTGAACAATCATACCTAAGAAAAACCTAGACACACATCGCATAAAAAAACCCTCATCCCTACAAAACCCTAAACACTAAACAAAAAAACTATAAACCCTCGCTACTAAAAAACCCTAAAACCTAAACCAAAACCCCTAAAAACTCAACCAAAAAACGAAAAACTTGGCCCTAAAAAACCCTAAACCATCTACCCTAAATCACTCTCAACCATATTCATCATAAAAACCATCAACCCTCAACCTAAAAAACCCCAAAATCCTTATCCCAACGAAACCCTCAACCCACATCCCAAAACAAAAATCAAACCTCACTCCCAAAATACCTCAACCATCAGCCCACAAAAACTCTAATCCATCAGGCCTAAAAATACAATAAACCCTCAACTGTAAAAAAACCTCAACCCTATTCCCCAAAAAAATCATCAACCCTTAGCTCTAAAAACCCCTTCAACCCTCATCCCTAAAAAACCCCAAACCATGTGCCCCAGAAGACACTAATCCATCATCCTGAAAAAACCCCTCAACCCTCATCCAAAAAAAATCATCAATCTACATTCCCAAAAAACCCTCAATATTCATCCCCAAAATATTCAACCCTCATATCCAAAAAACCCTCAACCATTATAAAAAAAACACATAATAATTAGATTAAAAAAAATTAAATCCTCATCCCCAAAAAATAAAAATCCCTTATCCTAAAAAAACCCTAATCCCTCATCCCCAAAACACCCTAAACCATCAACCCCAAAATCTCCCAATCCTTCAGCCCCAAAAAACCCCCAAACCCTTAGACACAAAAAACCCCGAACCCCCATCCCCAAAAAAACCCTAAACCCTCTTCCTCAAACAACATTGAACCATCATCCTCAAACAAACCCTAAATCTTCGTCATCTAAAAAACCTAAACCCTCATCCCCCAAAAAACCTAAACCCTCAACCCTAATATAACCCTTAAAAATCAACCCCAAACCCAAGCCCTCATCCCCTAAAAATAATCAACCCACATCCCCAAAAATCCCTCAATCCTCAGCCCCCAAAAAATAAAACGCCCAACCACAAGATAGCCTCAACCCTCAACCCCAAAAAACTTCATCCCCTAGCCTAAAAAAACTCTCAACTCATAGAACAAAAAACACTCAAACATTATCCCTAAAACACCCTTAATCCACTTCCCCCAAAACACCTCAACTTACAACCCTAAAAAATTCTCAACCCTAGGACCCAAATATTCCTCAATCCACAACCCCCATAAAATATAAACCTTTATCTAAAAGCATCCCTCAACCATCAACCCCTTAAAACCCTAAACCATCGTACCCAAAAAACCATCAACCCTCTACCCAAAATACACTCAATCCTCATCCCCAACAAAATCTCAAACCATAGACACAAAAAATAATAAACCATAATCCCTAAAAAACACTAAACACCTAGGCCCAAAAAACCCTAAACCCTCATTCCCAAAAATACCTAAACCCTTAGTCCACAAAAACCTTAAACCCTCTACCCCTAGACTCCCTAAATTGTTATCCCTAAAAAAATAAAACCTCAATCCCAATAAACACTATAGCCTCATCACTAAAAAACCCTGAACCCGTAGCCCTAGAAAAACCCAAAACCCTCACCCCAAAAAACCATAAACTATCACACCTGAAAATCCATAAATTGGCAGCCCAAAAAATCCCCGAACCCTTAGTCCCCAAGAAACCCAAAACATTTATGCACAAATACCTAAAAGCTAAGTCCAAAACCCCCAAAACCCTCTTCCTTGAAGAACCCCAAACCATCATCGCCAAAAATCCATTAACCCTCATCCTTAAAAAACCCTAAACCTACATCCCAAAATACTGTATACACTCAACCCCAAAAAACCCAAAACATTGTGAAAAAAATACTAAAACTCATCCCAAAAACCCCTAAGCAATAAGGACAAGTAATCACTATACCATAATCGCCAAAAAACCCTAAAACCTCCATCCCAAAAAACACTTAACCCTAATTCCCAAAAAACATGAATACCTCATCGCAAAAAAACCCTAAATCCCCCACCAAAAAAACCCTAAACCCTAAATTCCAAAGAACCCTAAACACTCAGTCGTAAAAAAACCAAAAAACTGTAAAAATCTTCCCCAAACAACCCTAAAGAATAATCCATAAATCCCCTATACCATCATCCCCAAAAAACCGTACACACTCTTCCAAAATAACCCCTAAATACTTATCCATAAAAAAACTGTCAGCCCCCAAAATAACCAAAACTATTATCCCCATAAAACATTTAACCCTCATCCAAAAAATCATAAACCTTCATCCCCCAAAAAACCCCATCCCTCATCACTAAAAAACCCCAACCCAGAACCTTTGAAACACCCAGCCCTCAGTCCTAGAAAACTGTTATGAGTCATCCCCCAAAACACCCATCCCCCATCACCATGAAACAATAACCCTCTTCCCTAAAAAACACTTAACCCTCGATCCTAAGAAAACCTAAAACATCATTGAGAAAAACTAAACCATCAACCCCAAAAAATCCTAAACCCTCAGCCCCAAAAAATCCATAAAACATCATGCCCAATTAACCCTTAAAACACTGCCCCAATAAACCCAAAACTCTCACCCTAAAAATACCATACCCTAAAATAAAAAATACCTAACTATCAAGCCCCCCAAAACCCTAAATCCTCTGCACCAAAATTCCCTAAACCCTTATCCCCAAAAAACCCCAGAAACTACAACCCTAAAAAACCTGATACTGTCATCCCTAATAACCCAAAGATCCTCATCCACCGAAAAAACAATAAACTCTCAACCCAAATAACCAGAACCCTGAAACCTAAAAAACTAGAAACCCCCAACCACAAAAAATAAAAGAACTTGGCCCCAAAAAACTCCAAAACATTATACCCAAAAACCCTACAACCTTAGTCCTGAAAAATCCAAAAACCCGAAACCCCAAGGGCCAAAAAACCATAAAACCTAAAAACCAAAAAACTATAAATCCTTGAAACAAAAATATTCTAAACCATAATATAAAAAATAACCTAAACCCTAAATACTATTCTACAAAACCCTAAAACCATCATCCATAAGAATCCCAAAAACCCCTGCCACAGAAAACCCTAATCCCTCATCTAAAAATAACTAAACCAACAACCCCAAGAAACCAAATCACTTATCCAGAAAAATAAATAATCCCTCAACCTATAAAACCCTAATCCATCATCCCCAAAAATCATACTCAACTGGAAGCAAAAAAAAACATAAAACCTCATCCCCAAGAAACACAAAACTGTTATCCCCCCAAAACACTAATCCCTAAGAACAAAAACAAACCCTAAACCATTAGACATACGAAATCCTAAACCATGATCCCTAAAAAACCTAAAACCCTAAGCCCAAAAATCCTCTAAACCTCCAAACCCCCCAAAAAATACAACCCTCATCCCTAAAAAACCCTTAACCCTCATCCCTAAAAAACATAAACCCTAAACCCCAAAAAACTCTAAATCCTTAGCCTGAACAAAACATAACCCTCAACTATAAAATCCATAAACCCTCATCCCTAAAAAATATACTTAACCATCTATTCCAAAAAAACCATAAAACCTTGACCCCCCAAAACCCTAGACAATCATCTCAAAAAAACCCAAAAAACAATATGCCCCCAAAAATCCTAAATCCTCATAAAAACCCCCAAAATCATTTGCCCCTAAAAACCATAAACCCCCAGCCAAAAAAATCATCTAAACCCTCAGTCTCATAACCCCTTAACCCTTATTCCCATAAAACACTAAAACCTTACCACCAAAAATCCTTGAACCCTTATCCCAAAAAATCCCAACGATGATCGCCCCCAAAAAACCCAAATACATCTTCACCAAAAAAAAACCCTAATCCCTCACCCCCTAAAAAATCCGAAACCCCCAGTCATAAAAAACCTAAACCCTCTTCCCCAAAAAACACAAAACCCTAAGCATGAAAAATACCTTAATTCATTTCCCAAATAATCCCTAAAATCTCATCCCCAAAACACCCTAAATCCTCTACACCCCAAAACCCTAACCCTTTATCCCCAAAAAACCATAAATCCTCCAACCCAAAAAACCCTAAACCCTCATCCCCCAAAAAACACCAAACCATTAGCCCCAAATTACATTAAACCTTCTACCCAAAAAAAATGAAGACCCTCGTCCCACCAAAATCCTAATACCTCAGCCCAAAAAAATACTAAACCATATTCCCCAAAAAACCATAAATCCCCAGCCCCAAAACCCCTAAACAATTAGCCCACAAAATACCTAAATCCTCATCCCCAAAACCCCAAATTTCTAAGTCCAAAAAAATTCATACACCTTCAACACTAAAAAATACTAAACCCTCAACCCAAAAAAACCATAAACCCTTGTTCCTTATAAAAATAATCCATCATCCCAAAAAACAATAAACCCTAAGTTGAAAAAAACACTACACCCACATCCCAAAAAACCTAAATGAATATCCTCCAAAACCCTAAACCCTAAGATAAAAAAACTGAAAACAACTACCTAAAAAAGCCAAACTCCAACCACAAAAAAACCGTAAGCCATCAACCCCAGTAACCCCTAAACCTTTTTCCATAAAAAACCTAAACACTCATCCCCAAATACCCAATACCCTTAGCCCCAAAACCCCTGTAGCATGAGACCAAAAAACCAAAAAACCTTAAACTGAAAAAACCATAAACCCTAATCCCCCATAAAACCTAAACACTCATCCCAAAAAATACCATAAATATTTTCCCAAAATAACCCTAAATAATCATCCACAAAAATAATTAAACACTCAACCCCAAAGCCCCATAAAACCTAAACCTAGAAAAAATTGAAAACCTAATCCAAAAGATCCCTAAACAGACATCCCTAAAAACCCATAAAAAATCAGAAAAAATCCTAAACACTCATCCATAAAAACCTCTAGATGATCATCCCATAAAACCCTATACCACCAACCTTAATAAAAAACTAAACCCTCAGCCCCAAAAAATACCTAAACCCTCATCCCCATGAAACCCTAATCCCTTTTCCCCAAATAATCCTAAACCACCATCACCTAAAAAATCTTAATCACTTATCCCTAAAAATCCCAAAGCCCTATGCCCTAAAAAACCCTAAACACTCAACCCAAAAAGACCTAAAACCTCATACCCAAAAATCCATATACCCTCAGCCACCAAAAATGTTAAACCCTTATCCCAAAAAAACCGTAAATCCTCTACCCCAAAAAACCCAAAACCCTGAGCTTACAAAAACCCAAAAACCTTTACCCTTAAAAACCTTAAACCTTCATCCCGGAAATAACGAAAACACTTATCAAAAAGAAAATCTAGGCCATCATTTCCAAAACCCAAAAACCTTAAACCGCAAAAAAAAACATAAACCCTCACCCCCTAAAAACCCTAAACGCACAACCACACAACACCCAAAACCCCCATAACCAAAAAAAAACTTAAACCCTTAGCATGAAAACCCCCTAAACCCCTAGTCCCTAAAAAACCTAAAACCTCATCCCAAAAAAAGATTAAACCCTCTCACAAAAAACACTAAAAACTCACCCTCAAATGACCATAAAATCCCTACCCCAAAAAAACCTAAACCCACAGCCCCAAAATCTCCTAAACATTCCGCCCCAAACAAACCTAAACCCTCAACCCCAAATAACTTAAACCCTTGGCCCGAATTTACCCTAAACCCTCATCACCAAAATACACATACCCTAAATCACCTGCCTCAAATAACTCTAATAAATATACCCCCCCAAAACCCTAAACCCTTATCCCCAAAAAACCTAAACCCTCGACTCCATAAAACCCTATACCCTCATCCCCCCAAAACACCTAAACACTCAGCCCTAAAAATCCTTAAAACCTTTAGTTCTAAAAAACCCTAAACCATCATCACCAAAATACCCTAAACCATCTACCATAGGAGACCATAAACCCACATCCTCAAAAAAAATCTGAAATCCTCAATCTTAAAAAACCGTAAAACCTCAGAAACAAAAAAAACCATAAACCCACAGCCCCCAAAACCCAAAACCCTCTTCCTAAAAACACTAAAATATTAGTCCATAATGACCATAATCCTTAAACATCAAAAGACTCTAAACTGTGACCCCAAAACCCCAATCCCTTATCCTCAAAAAACTATAAACCCTCAGCCACAAAGAACCCAAAAATATCATCCCTAAAAACCCATAAACCCTCATCATTAAAAAACCCTAAAAACCCACCAGACCAAAAAATTATAAACCCTCATCTTACAAACCCCTAAACACCCCCCCCCCCCAAAACCACAAACCCTAATCCCCAAAACACAAATACCCTCATCCCAAAAAAATCCTTAACCACCAGCCATAAAAACCCCTAAACCATCATCCCCAAAAAACCCTAAACCCTCATCCCCAAAACACTAAATCCTTTTCCCTAAAAAATCCTATACTTGTAGGCCCCAAAAAACACTAAACAGTCAGCTGTAAAAAGATCCTAATCCGACATCCCCCAGAAACTATAGACCCTAATACCCAAAAAATACTAATCACTTTTCCCAAAAATAATTGTAAACCTATGGCCCAAAAAACAACCAACCACAATCCCTAACAATCCCCAAAACCCGACCCTTAAATAATCATAAACCCTCACCCCCAAAAACCTATCCACAAATAACCTTAACAAAAATCCTAAACAATCATCCCACAAAAACCCTAAATCCTCATAAAAACTGTAAACACTCAACCCCAAATAACCCTAAACCCTCAATCAAAAATGAAATTAAACCCCCAACCCTGAAAATCCCTAAACCATCAATCCCAAAAACTATTATCCCACAGCCCCAAAAAACCCTAAACTCATTGTCTAAAAAAATCCAAAACCCTCATCCCCAATAGCAGTAAACCCTTATCCCTAAAATAAATAAAACACTAATCCCCACAAAACCCTAAACCCTGAGCCCTAAAAATTTCAAAACCATCATCCCCAAAAAATTATAAATGAACATAACCCAAAAACCGCAGCCCCAAAAAACCGCAAACACTCATCCCCAAAAACAAAAAACCCTCAGACCCAACCAACCTTTAATCCAAAACCCTAAAAGAATAAAAAACCCTCAACTAAAAATAAATTCTAAACCTTCATAACCAAAAAACACTAAACCCTCATCCATGAAAAACCTAAACCCTTACCCCCAAAAAAACCAAAAACCCCATCCCAAAAAAATCTGAAAATACTAGTTGTTAAAAACCCTACAACTGCAACATAAAAACACTGAAACCTCATCCTCCATACCCTAAATTCCTAGCCCCAAATAACACTAAACACACATTCCCAAAAAAATCTAAACCATCAGTCCAAAAAGACCATAACCCTAATCTCTAAAAAACCCTCAAATCACATCCCCAAAAACCATTAAAACCTAATCCCCCCAAAAAAACATATACCGTATGTAATAAAAAAACATGAGACCCTCATCCCCAAAAAAAGAAAACCCCCATCCCAAAAAACCCTAATAAATCATTCCTACAAAACCCTAAACCCTTTGTCCTAGAAAAACCTAATGCCTCATCCCCCCAAAACCATTAACACGCAGTATGAAAAAACCCTAAACCCTCAGCCCCCAAATCTGAAAACCCTCAGTCCAACAAATACCTATAACCTCATCCCCGAAAATCCCTAAACCATCAGAACCAAAAAAATCCTAAACCTTAAACACCAAAAAACCCTAAATCCTTCACCCCAATTATACCCCAAACCCTCATCCCCAAAAAACCCTTAACCATTATCCCCCCAAAATCGTGAAATTTCATCCCTTAAAAACCCTATACCATTATCCCTCCAAAATCTTAAACCCTTTGCCGACAAAACCCCTAAACCCTCATCCCCAAAACCTAACCCATTAGCTGCAAAAAACTAAAATAATAAACCCCAAAAAACACTAAACACATAGACCCAAAAAAATCCTAAATCCTCATCCCCCCAAATCCTAAACCGAAACCCCCAAAAAACCCTCAACTCTAAGACCTAAAAAACACAAAACCCTTATCCACACAAAACCCAAAACCCCATCCCCAAAAAAACATAACCCTTAGCCTCAAAAAACCATAATCCCCATGCCCAAAAAAACCCAAAACCCTCAGCCACTAAAAATACTAAAAACTCTTCCCCAAAAATCCCTAATCCATATGACCCAAAAAAACTGAAACCCCCCTCCCTAGAAAACATTAAACCCTCATCCCCAAAAAAACCTTTAACCCTCAGCACCAAAAAAACTAAATAGTCATCACCAAAAAAACCAAGAACCTTATCCTCAAAAAACAATAAACCCTCAGCCCTCAAAACGCTAAATTATCCTAAAAAACCCCCTACCCCAAAACCCCAAAAATCCCTCATCCCCCAATACCCAAAAACATCATTCAAAAAAAAAAACTAAAGCCTCAGCCCCCAAACACATATAACCTCATCACCAAACAACCATTAACACTAAGCCCCCAAAAACCCTAAACCCTCAACACCAAAAAACCAAAAACCCTCATCCCCCAAAACTCAAAAAACCTCATCCCAAAATCCCTAATCCCCCAGGGCCAAAAAATCCTAAAACTTTTATCCCCCAAAAACCCTAAACCCTAATCCCCAAAAAAATCTAAACACCCAACCCCATAAAAACCAAAACCCTCGGCACTTAAAAAACCTAACCCCTATTCCCCTAGAAACCCAAAACCCAGAACCCCAAAAAACACTGAAACCTCATCCCCAAAAAATAAAAATCCATCATCCCTAAAAACCCTAATACCTCAACCCCAGAAAACACTATACCACCATCCCCAAGAAACAATAACGAATCTCCAACAAAAAACCTAAAACCACACCTTAAAACCCTAAAAATGAACCCTAAAAACCTTAAACACTTGGTCCAAAAAACCCCTCAGCGATCACCCCCAAAAAACCATTAACCCTCAGCCCTAGAAAACATTAACCCCTCAGCCCCAAAAAACACAAATAATCTACGCCCCAAAAAACCCTGAACCCTCTATGACAAAAACCATAAGATTTCTTCCCAAGAAACCCTAAACTCTCATCCTAAAAAACAGCTCAACCCTTAGACCTATAAAACCCTAAACCCTGATCTCCAAAAACCCCTAATTGCATAGTCTGAAAAAACCCTAACATATCATCCCCAAAAACCCTATACCCTAAACCCTATAAACCATAAACACCCATATAAAAACAACCATAAAAACTTACCACAAAATACCCAAGACCCTCACCCTCAAAAAAACCCTATGCCCTCAACACAAAAAAACATATATCCTCTCCCCAATAAACATTCAACCCCCATCCCAACATACCGTAAACCCGCACCCATAAATTTCTAAAAACCCTAAGCCCAAAAAAACCTAACCACCCTCTCTGAAAAACCCCTAACCTTAAACCTTCATCACCAAAAAACCCTAAACCCACTTCCCCAAAAAAAATAAGAAATATGTCCCAAAAAACCCTAATCCCTCATCCCCAAAAAACCATAATCCCTCTTCCCCAAAAAAACCCTAAATGACTAGCACTGAGAAAACCCCCATAACTGAAAAAATTTAAAACCTGATCGTAGAAAAAAACTAAACCCTCATCTCGTAAAACCCTAAACCATCCCCCTAAATAAACCCCCAAAACAAAAACCTTAAAAACCCCTAATCCCAGCACCCTAAAAAACCCTAAACCCACATCTTCGAATTTCATTGAACCCAGAACAACAAAATCTTGTAAACCCTTAGCCCAAGACACCATAAAAAATCAATAAAAAATCCCTAAACCCTCATACCCAAAAAACCAAAAACCCTCATCCCCCTAAAACCCAAATCCCTCAGCCCAAAAATCACTAAAAACCCACCCCCAATAAACCCAAAACTCTCCACCCAAAAAACCCCAAAACTATCGGACCCAATAAACATTAAACACTAATCCCCCAAGAACCAAATACCACCTACAAAAAAACCCTAAACCCTGATCCCCAAAAATCCCCTAAACCCTCATCCACAAAAAACCTTAAACCATCACCCACAAAAAAACCTTGACCCTAGACCCTGAAAAACAATGAACACTCAACCTCAATAAACAAAAAACTCTCAAAACCAAAAAAATAGTGAATCCTTAACCCAAACCCCCCCAAAACTCACTACTTATACCAAAAAAAATCTTAACCTAGATAAACTATAATTCCTATACCCTTATCCCAAAAAACCATAAACCCTCAGCTTCAAGAAACACTAAACCTCATACTCAAAACCCTAATACATCATCCCTAAAAACCCTAAACAATCATCACTAGGAAAAAAACCAACACCACCATAAATCTAAACCCTCATAAAAAAAAACCTAAATTATATACCCCAAAAAACCCTAAACCCTTATCCCAAAAAAAACCCTCTACCCTATTCCCCAAAAAACCCTAAACCCTTCACCCCAAAAAAATTGAACCTCAACACACACAAAAAACCCAAAACCTTCATCCCAGGAAACCATGAACCGTCATCCCCAAAAAACCCTCAACCCTCAACCCCGAAACACCGTAATCCATTATTCCGAAAACCCCTCAACCCTCAGGCCTAAAAAAACAAAACCCCCACCCCTAAGATAACCAAAACCCTTATCCCAATAAAACCCTAAAACCTATCCCCCAAAACCCTAAACCCTAATCCCCAAAAAAACCTAAACACTCATCCCCAAACACTCCCAAACCCTCATCTCCCAAAACCATAAACCCCCATAAAAAAACCATAAACCTTCATCCCCAAAAAATGGTAAAACGACAACCACAAAAAACATAAATCATCAACCCAGAAAAACCTAAACCCTTAGTGCTAAAAAAATCCAAAACCCTCATCCTAAAAAAATCCTATACCCATTGCCCAAAAAACCATAAACCCCAATCCAAAAAAAACCTAAACCCTCTGCTGCAAAAATCCCTAATCCATCTACCCAAAAAATAGTAATACAAATGACCCATAAAACCCAAAACCATTATCCTCAAAAAATCCAAAACATTCATCCCTAAAATCCCTAAACCCTCTAAACCAAAAAACCAAAATCATTAACCCTAAAAACCCAAAACCATTATCCCCCAAAAATATAAACCCTCTCCCTAAAAACTCCTAAACCATAATCCCCCCAAAACCATAATCCCTTAGCCCCCAAAAATCCTAAACCATCATCCCTATAAAACCCTAAACCCTAACCGCGAAAAAACCCTAAACCCCAATCCCAAAAATACCTAAACCCCTAACCCCAAAAAACATAAACCCTCATCACCATTAATCCCTAAACCATAGCAACAAAAAACCCCAAATCCATATCACAAAATATCTCTAAACCCTAATCCCCAAATATCCCTAAAAATTTAGTCCCAAAAACACTAAACCCTGAGCTATATGCCCTAAAAAATATTGAACCCTCTTCACAAAAAAATCAGAACACTCAGCACGAAAAGAATACCTAAACCTTAACCCCCCAAAACCCTGAATCATCATCTAAAAAAACCCTGAACTGTCATCCCCTAATAAACCCCTAGACTTTCCCTCAAAATACATTATACCCTCATACTCAAAAAGACCTTGAACGCACAACCCTCATCCTCGAAAAACCATGAAGTCTCACCCACAAAGAAACCCTAAACCCTCATCCCCCAAAAATACTAAACTCTTTATCTCAAAAACCTTAAACCCACTACAAAAAAACCCATAATCTTCATCCACAAAAACCCTGAATCCTTAACCACAAAAAAACCATAAACCCTATATACCTAAAAATCCCATATCCCAAGCCCTCATCCCCAAAAAACCCTAAACCCTCACCCCCAAAAAAAAACCATGAAACATTAGACCCAAAAAATACTAAATCCTCAACCTAAAAAAATCCATAAAAATTGTCCATAAAAAACCATGAACCTACATCCATCATCTCAAAAAAGGATGAACCCTCACCCACACAAAACCCTAAAACCTCATCCACAGAAGTCACTGAACCCTTATACCCAAAAACCCTAAACCCTCTTCCCCAAAAAACACTGAAACCTCTTCCCCAAAAACCCTAAACTCTTATCCCGAAATAAACTATGAACCCTCAAACCCAAACTACCATGAACACTCATCCCCAAACAACTAAGAACATTCAACCCCTAAAAACCCAAAACTGTCAACAACCAAAAAAACCCCTAAACACTCCACCAAAAAAAATATCAAACACTATGACACAAAATACAATGAACCCACACCCCTAATAAACCCTCAACCCTCATCCCAAAAAAAAACGCTGAACTATCAACCCCCAAAACCCCAGAACCCTTATCCCCAAAACCCCTCGAAACCTAAAAACCAATGACCTTAAATCCCATCCCTAAAAATACCTATAACTTCAGCCCCAAAAAACATAAAACCCTTAGCCCCCCTAAAACCCTAAACCTCAAGCATAAAAAACCCTAAAACACTTACCGAAAAAACCTGAAACTCAAATCCCTAAAAAACCCTAAACCCTAAGCCCTTTAAACCCTAAAAACTTATCCCCAAAACACCTCAAACATTTCCCCAAATCCCTTAATCCCTGATCCCCCAAAAAATATAAACAATATTCTCTAGAAACCCCAAAACCCTTAGCCCCAAAATGCCTAAATCTATAAGATGCAAAAATTCTTATACCCTTAGCCCCAAAAATCCCAAACCCATATCTCTAGAGAACCCAAACCATCAGCCCCAAAAAACCCTCAAACCCTCATCCCTAAAAAACCATAATCCCTTATCCCAAAAAACCCTATACCCTTTGCCAAAAAAACCCTAAACCTTGACCCACAAAACAGGGTAATCCCATAGCCACAAAAAACTCAGAACCCCTAACCCCATAAAATCCTAGAACCCAAATCCATAAAAAAACCTGAACCCTCAATTGAAATATACCCAAAACCATCATCCCCAAAATCCCCCATCACTAATCCCTAAAAACCCATGAACACTTTTCCCCAAAAAACCATGAACACTTAGCCCCAAAATACATTAAATCCTCAACATTGAAAAACCTTGAACCCTCTTCCTAAAGAAACCATGAACCCTATTCCCTAAAAAAAACCCTAAACCTTCAACCCCAAAGAACCCAATAGACGCCAAAAAACACTAATACCTCATCAAAAAACGAATTTGAATCATCTGCCTTATAATTTCCGTAAACACTCATCCCCCCAAAAAAGTAATCCTTCAGATTGAAATACCCTTAAACCTGTAGCACCAAAAAACCAAAACCTTCATCCCTGAAACCATTAAAACATTAGCCCAAAAAAATCCTAATCCCAAATCCCCAATAAACCCTAACCCATTGGCCCTAATACCCCCCCTAAACCCTCAGCCCCCAAAACACTAACCCATTATCCCTAGAAATCCCTAAATACCCATCCCCCGAAACCCTAAAAACTTTTTCCTAAAAACAAAAAGTTATTATCCCTGAATCCTCATCCCCAAGAAAAAATGACCACTAATACCCAAAAAAAAACCAGTAGCCCCCCCCCCCAAAAAAAACATTCCTAAACCCTTATCCCTAAAAAACCCTAAACCCTAAGCACCAAAAACACCAATATCTCATGCCGAAAAACCCTTAAAATGTCTACTCAAAATCACATAAACCCTCATCTTCAAAATTCCTAAAACCCTTATCCCAAAAAAAACATAATCCCCTAGACCTAAAAAACCCAAAACCCTCTTCCCCAAATAAACCTGTACCATCATCCCCAAAAAACCCTAAACATTCATCCTAAAAACTCCCTTAATCCTTCAGCCCTAAACTAACCTAAACCCTCACCCAAAAACAACCCTAAACCCTCATCCCAAGAAAATCCTATTTCCTCATCCACAGGAAACCCTTAATCCTAATACACACAAAACCTTAAACACTCATACCCAGGAAACCCTAAACAATTATCCTTAGAAAACCCTAAAACCTCAACCCCAAAAAACTGAAACCCTTATCCCCAGATAACCCTAAACCCTCTTTCCCAAATAATCCTATACACAATACCCCAAAATTACATAAATTCCTATAACCCAAAGTCTCTAAAACCTCATGCAATGAAAACCAAAAACCATCAACACCAAAAAACCCTAACCCCTAAGCCCCAGAAAACCCTAAGCCTTAATCCCAAGAAAACCACAACCCCAAAAACCCAAAGCACTCAAACTTAGGAAACCCTATACACTCAAACCTAAGAAAACAAAAAAACTCATACCTAGAAAACTCTAACACCTCAGTCCTGGGAAACCCTAAATTTTCTACCCTAGAAAAACCTAAATCCTCATACCTAGAAAACCTTAAACCTTCATCCCCAGAAAATCCTATAACCTCAGCCCCAAAAAAACTCTACACCCTCATCCCTATAAATTTCAAAATCCCCTAAAATTCAAATCCTTCAACCATCTTCGCTCAAAAACCATAAACCCTAATCCCTATAAAAACATAACCCTCGGTACCAAAAATTCCAAAACAATCCTACCCATAAAACCCCAAAGACTTATCCCCAAAAAACCCAAATCTTTCATCCCTAAAAAATGCTAAACAGTCGACCCTAAATAACCCTAATAATTATGCTTTTGAAAACCCCTAATCTCTCATCCATTGAAAACTGTAAACAATCAACCCTAGAAAACCCTAAAACCTAAACCACTGAAAATCTAAAGCCCCATACCCAGAAAACCCTAACCCCAAATCCGTAGAAAACCATAAACCCTCATCCCTTGAAATAACTAAACCATCATCCCTAGAAAAAACTACACCCTTTTCTATAAAAAATCCTAAAACCACAGCCCCATAGAAATGTAAACCCTATTCCCTAGAAAACTATAATCTCTAATCACCATAAAACCCAAAAACACCATTCCTAAAAAACACTAAAACATAATACCCAAGAAAGATTGTATCATAATTCCCAAGAAATACTGAACCCATTTCCCCCAAAAACCCTAAATCCCACCCATAAAAACACTAAACCCTTGGCCCGGAATGTCCTACGCCCTCAAACCCAAAAATCCTAATCCCAAAGCCCCATACAACCCTAAACCCTTAGCCCCAAAAAACCTTAAACCCTCCTACTGAGAAAACACTAAACCCTCAACCCCAGAAAATCCAAACCCCAACCCCCAAAAAACATAAAACCCTAGTCCTAGAAAACCCTATACCCTAAACCTATGAAAACACTAAACCCCTATCCTCAGAAAACTCTAAACCCTAATCCTTTGAAAAAACTAAACCATCATCCCAAAAAACCTAAACTGTCAGCCCCCCAAAAAACTAAAACCTCATCCCCATAAATCCCTAAACCCTCAACTATAGAAGGACCTAAACCCTCATCCCTAGAAAAACCTAAACCATAATCCCCAAACAAACTTACAACCTCATCACCTGAAAACCCTAAACCTACAAAACCATAAAAAACTATACCCTTGACCACATAAAATACTAAACCTCTTTCCCTATAAAATCAAAAAAAGATCATCCCAAGAGAACCCTAAAGCCCTAGACCCATAAAATCTAATCCCTTATCCCTAAAAAACCGTAAAGACTCACCCCTATAAAACCATATACCATCATACCTAGAATACAATAATCCTCCATCACCATAAAACCCTAAGCACTCAGTCATAGAAAACCCCCAACCAAAGAAAATCTAGAACCATTCACCCTTGAACGTCCTAACCCCTCAGACCCAGAATACACTGGACCCCAAGCCCTTGAAAAAACTAAACCCTCATCAAGGGAGAACCCTATACACTCATCCTCAGAAAACCATAAGTCCATAACCCTAGATAATCTTAAACTGACTTCCCTAGAAAACCCTAATCCACTAACCCCAGAAAACCATAATCCTCAAGCCCCATAAAACCCTCAACCCTCAGCCCCATAAAAACCATCACTCAAGAGTTATCCTAAACCCCTAACCCCAAAAATCCCTAAATACTCAGGCCAATAAATCCCTAAACATGAAGCCTTAGAAAAACCTAAACTGTCTGCCAGATAAAACCCTAAACCCTCTGCCCTAGAAAACCCAATATACAAATCCCTAGAAAACCCTAAACTCTCATTCCCATAAAACCCTAAACTCTTAGAAATAGAAAACCCTAACCCTCATCCTAAAAAACCTTAAAACATCATCCCTATAAAATCCCAAAACCCTCATCCCCAAGAAACCTTTATCCCTAATACCTAGAAAACCATAAACCCTTAGTATCAGCAAACCCTAAAAACATATACCTATAAAATCATAAAACCTCAGACCTATGAAACCCTAAACCATCATCCCCAGAATACCTAAAACCTTTACCCCCCAAAAAACATATAACCATAGCCTTAGAAAACAATAATCCCATAGATTTGGAAAACCCTAGTCCCTCAGCCCCAAAAAATACTATACCATAGAATTTAGATAACCCTAAACCGTTGTCCCTCAGAATACGCTAAACCATCATCCCTAGAGAAACTAAAACCCTCAATCCAAGAAAACCAAAAACCTTCAGACCTATAAAATCCTAAACCATCATCCCCAGATAACCCTAAACCCTATTACCAAAAAAACCATAAACCATACACCCTAATCTATAAAAAACCATAGAACATTATTCCAAGGAGACCCTAAACCATTATTCCATGTAAAACCTAAACCCTCTACCCCATGAAACTGTAGAACCACTTTCCCAAGAATCTCTTACCCTCATCCCAAAAAGCCTTAAACTCTCATCTCGAAAAAACCTAAAACCATCATCCACAAAAAACCCTAGACCCTCATCCATGAAAATACATGAAACTCCATCAACAAAAATCCCTAAACCATCATACCCTAAAATACCTTAACCCTCAGCCCAAAAAAAAAACAAAAAAATATCACCAGTTATTTCAAAAAAAACTCTGATCCCTAAGCACGAAAAATCACTTAACCCTTAGCCCCAAAAAACATTGAACCTCAGCCTCAAAAATGCACTAACCCTCATCCCAAAACACCTAATACCTCAGATTTAAAAAACCCTAAACCATCATACCTAGAAAACCATAAACTATCACCCCAAAAAACATAACCCCTTGGCCCCAAAAAACTCTAGACCCTAAACCCCAAAAAACTCTTAAACCTTTGTCCCTTAAAAACCCTAAACCCTAATCACCAAAAAAACCCTAAACCCTCATCTCCAAAAAACATTGAACCACTACACACAAAATACCCAAAACCTTCAAACCTAAAAAAACCCTCAACCCAAAAAAAACTCAACCCTCTGCCACAAAATACCCTAATACCTCATCCTAAAAACTCCTCAACCCTCAGCACCGAAAAACCCAAACCCAAACCCCCCAAAAACCAAAACCCTAATCCCCCAATAAACCTAAAACCTCAACCCAAAGCCTTCTAAACCCTATTCCCAAAATTACCCTAATCCCCTCTCCCCTAAAACTCCCAAACCCTCATCCCTATAACCCCAACCACTTATCCCCCAAAAAACCCTAAACCCTTCGCAACAAAAAACACTAAACTAACATGCACAAAAAACCAAAAAGCCTTAGCCCAAAAAATCCGAAACCCTTAGCACTAAATAATCCTAAAACCTCATCCTAAAAATAATAAATGCACAACCCAAAAACCATAAACCCTCATCCCCAAAAATCCCTAAACCCCCAGCCTTGAAAATCTCTAAATGTTCTTCTTAAAAAAACTAAAACAACAACCCCACAAAACCCAGAACCATTAGCCCTACAAAATACAAAACCATCATACCCCAAACCCCTCAATCCTATGTACCAATAACCCTAAATCATTATCACCAAAAAATCCTATACCCTTATCCCCATAAAATATAAACCCTATTCCCCCAAAAATTCCTAAACCCTTAACCCCCAAATACCGTAAACCCTTATCCCCAAAAAACATGAACCCTCATCCTGATAAAACCCTAAACCCCATTCCCCCCAAAACCCTTAACCCTAACAGCAAAAACCCATAAAACCCCATCCACAAAAACAGTAAACTTGTATCCCCAATAATCCCAAAAACCATAGTCATAAAAAATCCTAAACCCTCATCCCCAAATAACCCTTAAACCTCTGCCCCAAATAAACATCAACCCTCAGCCCCAAAAGACCCTAAACCATCAACCTTAAGAAAAACCTCAACTTTCTTCCATAAATACCCTGATCCCTAAGTAACAAAAAACCATAAACCCTTAGTACTGAAAAATTAAACCCAAAGCCCTAAAAAACCCTGAATCCTCGATCTTAAAAAACCCTAAACCCTCATCCCCTAAAAAACCTGAAAACTTGGCCTTAAAGAACAATGAACCCCCATTCCATAAAATCAATAATCACAGATCCATAATTCCAAGAAAAACCATGAATTGTAACCCAAAAAAACCCTAATTCCTAAACCCCAAAAAACCATAAACACTCTATCTCAAAAAACCCTAAACCACTTCCCCAAAAAACCGTGAACTATAAAACCCAAAACCCCAAAACGGTCAACCCAAAAAAACCATGAACCCTCAGCACCAAAAAACCCAGAATCCATGACCCTAAACCCCAAAAAACCCTAAACCCTCAACCCAAAAATACCCTAAACCATAAGCCCCAAAAAAATTTCTGAATCCTCAGCCCCAATAAACCAAGAAAATTTTCCACAAAAAAAACCCAAACCCACATCCCTCACCTCTAAAAACTGCCAAACTCTCACAAAAAAACCATAAACCCTAATACCTAAAAAAACTCTAAACCCAGTTCTTCATAAACCCCTAAACCCAAATCCCCCAAAAGCACTAAAACCTCATCCCCAAAACCTATAAACCCTCCTCCCCAAAAAACCATGAACCCTCAACCCTAAAAAACCCTGACCACCCATACCCAAATAACTGAGAACCATCGATCCCTAAAAAACATGAAACCTCATCACCAAATAAAACCATAAACCCTCCAACACAAAAAATATTGAATCTTATTCCCCAAAATACTGTAAACCCTCATCACTATAAAAACCCTCAAGCATCATCCACAAAAAACCCTAAACAATCAGCACCCAAAACCCTAGAACCCTCATCCAAAAAACCTCCTGAATGGTCAACCCCAAATCCACAGACAAGCATTCCCAAAAATCCCTATACCCTCAGATCCAAAAAACCATAAACCCTTTTCCCAAAAAACCCTAAAACGTAACCATAAATAACACTAAAAACTCTTCCACAAAAAACCAAAAACTCAAATCCCATAAAAACCCTGAACCTAAAACCCCAAAACCCCAGAAACATTATCCCCCCAAAACCCTAAACCTTTTCCCAAAAATCCCTAATCCCTCATACCCCCCCAAAAATCCTAAAAATGTTTCACCAGAAAACCCATAACCCTTATCCCCCAAACCCCCTAAACCTTAAGAACCCCAAACACCTAAACCCTTAGCCCAAAAAATCCCAAAACCCATAGCTCCAAAAAAACCATTACCCTTAGCCACAAAAAAACTGAAGCCCTCATCCCTAAAAAACCATAAATTCCTAACCCTAAAAAACCCAATATCCTTATCCCTAAAAAAATCTAAACCATGAGCCCTGTAAAGAACTAGTCCCTCAGCCAAAGAAAACTATGAACCCTTAGCCCCAATAAACCTAAGACCAAAGCCACAAAAACCCATGAAATATCATTCATAATATAACCTAAACCCTCATACATACAATACCCTAAACCTTCATCCCCAACAATCTATGAACACTCACCCCCAAAAAACTGTGAACCCTTAGCCCCAAAATACCCTAAATCCTCAGTGCTGAAAAATGATGAACCCCCTTACCCAAGAAAAAATTAACACTCACCCCAAAAAACCCCTGAAACCTATGCCCCAAAAAACCTCATACACCTACAAAATACCAAAACCCTTATCCCCCACCCCGGCCCAAAACCTAAACCCTCCACCCTAAAAAATCCATAAACCCTCAATCCCGAAAAGAACTAATCCTTTAGCCCAAAAAACCATTAAACCCACGAACCCAAAAAACCTAAAACCTTCATCCCCCAAACTATTAAAACCTTATCCTTAGAAATTCCCCAACCCATGTGCCCAAAAAACCTTAAACCCACGGACCTGAATAACTCCTAAACCCTCATCCCCAAAAAAACCCTAAACCCTATATCCGTAAAAACCCCTAAATACTCATTCTCAAAAAACCCTAAACCCTTAGACCTAAAAACCATATATCCTCATCCATAATACCCCTAAACCCTTATACCAAATAATACACTCACCCCCAAAAAACCCTAAACCCGCAACCCCAAAAATCCTAAACCCTTATCCCTAAAAAACCAAAAAAATGACCACCATAAACCCCAAAATATCTTCCTAAACAACCCTAAAATATCATCCCCAATACACCTAAACCCTCATCCCCCAAAAAACATAGACCCTCAGCCTAAAAAACTCATAATCCCTCATACCTGAAATACCATAACCCCTCATCCACAAAAAACCCTAAACCCCCATCCCCATACAACCCTTAAACCCTCAAACATAGAAAACCCAACACCCTCATCCCCATAAAACCCTGACCTTGATCCACAAGAAACCATAAAGCTTTAGTCCTAGAAAACTATAATCAATCAACACCATAAAACCCAAAACAATAATGCCCATAAAATCATAAACCCACATCCTAGGAAAACTCATAACCATCAACCCTAGAGAACCTGAAACACTCATCCCTAGAATAATATTAACCCTAAGCCCCATAAAACCATAAACATTAGCCCCCAAAAACCCTAATCCCTAGAAAACTCCAAACACTCATAAATAAAAATCCCTAAACACTCAACCTCAAAATAATATAGACCTTCATCACCAAAAAAATCGTAACCACACATCCCCAAAACCCCCTAAACTCTCTACCCTAAAGAAACCATAAACCCTCATTCTCAGTAAACCCTAAAACCACATTCCTAGAAAACACTAAACCCTCAGTAGTAGAAAACCCTAAACCAAAAGCCCAATAAAATTCTAAACCCTCACCAAAGAAAACCCAAAACCAACAGCCTAGAAAACCCTAACCCTTATCCCTAGAAAACTCTAAACCCACAGCCCCCAAAAAACCTAAACCCACAACTCCAAAAAACCCTAAAACCTCATCCCCAGAAAACCCTAAACCCTCCACCACAAAAAACTGAAAATTCTTCACCCCATAAAATCCTAAACCCTCATTCATAGAAAAATGTAACACTACATACTTAGAAAATCCTAAACCCTGATCTCTATAAAAACCTAAACCCTCATCCCTAGAAAACTTGAAAACCATAATCGAAGAGAAACCTAAATCCTCATCCCTAGAAAACTTTAAACCATGAACCCCATAAATAGCTATACCATCATCCCCATAAAATCCTAAACACCAAGCCCTAGAAATCTGTATACCTAAATCCCATAAAAAACATAAACCCTCAACCCAACAAACCCAATACCCTATTTCTTTGAAAACCCTAAACTCTGATACCCAAAAAATTGTAAGTACTCATCCCCTGAAAACCCTAAACCCTATGCTCAGAAAAACAAAAAAACCTTATTCCCATAAACCCTAAACCCTTAGCCACATAAAACTCAAGAAACTATGCCCAATAAATCACTATTCCCTCAAACACATAAAACTCAAAAACCCTCATTACTAGAAAACCAATCACCCACAACCCCAAAATCCATTAAAGCCTCATCCCCAAAAAATATAAGCACCCTTCCCCAAAGAACCCTAAACACTCATCCCTAAAAAAACCTAAATACTCAGACCCAATGAACCCTAAATCCTTAACAAATAAAAGAATGAACCCACATTACCAAAAAAACCCTAAACCATCAGCCCCAAAACCATAAACCCTCAGCTACAAAAAACACTGATCCCACAAACCCAAAAAACCCTAAACCCTCATCCCCAAAAAACCCAGTCCCTCATAACTAAGAGAAAATATATTCTCAGTCAAAAAACAAAAAACCCTTACACCAAAAAAATCGTAAGACCCTTACCCTAAAAACCTATAATCCTTTATCCCCAAAATCCACCAAACCCTCATCCCATGAAATCTATAAACCTTCATCCCCCAAACCCTTAAACCCTTAGCCCAAAAAAACCATAATGCCTCACCCTGCCAAACCTTATCTCTAAAACCCAAAAAAACCATAAACTTTCCTCCCTAAAAACCCTAAACCCTCATCCGACAAAAAATGAAAAAATCTAAACCCCAAAATCCCTAAACCCCCATCCACCAAAAAATACTATACATCCATCGCTAAAAACTCAATACCCAAAACTCCATAAATACATATACCCTCTTCCCAAAAAAACCATGAACCCTCAACCCCCAAAATAGAAAACCTTCATCCAAAAAAACCATAATCCATCATCCCAAAATTAACCTAAATCCCCATCCCCAAAAAACCATAACCCACATCCATAAAAATGAAAAACCCTCAGCCATAAAAACCCAAAACCTCTAGACCTAGAATACCCAAACCCTCAAACTCAAAAAATCATTAACCCTTATCCATAAACCCTCATATCTAAAAGAAATTAATCCCTCAACCAAATAAAGACTAAATGATCATCCCCAAAAATTCAGAAGAATTAATCACCGAAAAAACCCTAATGTATCACCTCAAAAAGAACTCTAAACCAATAGTCTCAAAATTACCTAAACACTTATACCAAGATTCCATAAACCATCTTCTTTAAAAAACCAAAACCCTCCACCCCAAAGAACCATAAACCCTTATCCCAAACACCCCAAAAAGCTCATCCCCAACAAACCCTAAATGATAATCCCCAATAATCTATAAACCCACATCCTAAAAAATCCCAAAACAACCAGCCCCCGAAAACCCAAAACCTTATCATCAACAAACCATAAGCTCTCATCCCCCCCAAAATACTAAACAAATATGCCCACAAAATCGTATACCCTCATCCCCAAAAAACCCAAAACACTCATCTCAAAGAACCCCAAAACCCTCAAAACCAAATAAAACCCTAAACCCTCTGCCCTATAAATTATTAGACCCTCGACCCTAGAAAACCCAAAACCCACATCCCCAAAAAGACCAACACCCCCTACCATAAAAAAAAAACCAAAACCATGATCCTTCAACAACCCCAAACACTCATCCCTAAAAAATTACAAACCCACTTCCAAAAAAACAAAAAACCCTCTTCCCAAGAAAACCCTGAACCCATATCCATAGAAAACCCTAAACCCTCAGTTCGGGAAAACCCTAAAACCTCATCCCTAGAATATTATAATAACCAAATCCCCAAAAAATGAAACCCTCATCCCCAGAAACAATAGACCGTCATCCCTAGAAAACACTAAACCCTCATCCCCTGAAAACCCGAAACCCATAGCCCAAAAAAAACTCAAACCCTCAGCCCTAGAAAACCCAAACCCTCAGACACTAAAAAAACATAAACCATAAATATAGAAAACAATAAACAATTAGCCCTAGAAAAATCTAATACCCCAGCTCAAGAAAAATATAAAGCATCAGCACCAGAAACCATTAAACACACATCCAAAGAAACCCCTAAACCCTCATACCAAGAAAAATTTAAACACTCATCCCTAGAAAATCTTAGACCACGAGCCCTAGAAAACTGAAAAAACTCATCCGTAGAAAACCATAATCTTTTAGCCTTATAAAAGCATAAACCATCAGCCCAAAACACCCTAAACCCTCATCTAATAAAATCTAAACCTTAATTTATAGAATCGATAAACCCTAAGCCCTAGAAAACCCTGAACACTAATTCAAAAAAATCCAAACCCCTTATCTCTAAACAACCAACCCCCAAAAAAACCCTAATCCCTCATCCAAAAAAATAGAAACCCTTGGACACAAAAATACCTAATCCCTCAGGTTCAAAAAAACCAAAATCATCATCCCTAAAAAAATATAAACCCTTAGTCTCAAAAACCCTAATCCTTTATCCCAAAAAACTATAAACCCTATTCTAATAAATACCCAAAACCCTCTACCACAGAAAATCATACACCCACACCCAAAAAAACCCCTAAAACCTCCGCCTAAAAAAACCCATAAAACCAAAGCCATAAAAATCCCTAAACCCTAAGCAAAAAAAACCTTAAACCCTCATCCCTTAAAAAAACCTCATCCCAGAAATAACCATAAACTCTCATCCCCAAAAAACAAAAAACCCTCATCCCTAGAAAACCTAAAACCTAAACCCCCCAAAACACAAAACACTATGCCCCAAAAGCCCAAATTGCTCAACACCAAAAAAACTATACACCCTCATCTCTAGAAAACAGTAAACCCCAAACCCTAGAGAAACCTAAATCCTAATCCCATGATATCAAAAAAAATCCTATCCCCAATTAATTTTAATCCCTGATCCCCTGAAAACCTCAAACCCCCAACCCAAAAAAAAAATGAAAAACAGTCAACCCCAAAAAACCAAAAAACCTCTTACCTAGAAAACACTAAATGATTAACCCCCAAACCCCTAAATCCTTTGACTTGGAAAACCCTAATCCCTTGTCCCCAGAAGAATATAAACCCTTATCCCAAAACTAAAAACCCTCATCACCAGAAAAAACTATACCCCTATCCCTTAAAAACCTAAAACCATCATCTCCAAAAATCTATCAAACCCTTATCCCTATAAAAAACCCGAACCCTCAACACAAAAAACATAAACCACACCTAGAAATTCCTGAACGATTATACAAAGAATACCCTGATACCTTAGTCCTAAAAAAACTAAACCTTCCACCTAAGAACCCCCTAAACCCATACTTGTAGAAAACCCTAATCCATTAGATATAGAAAAATATAAACCCTTATCCCATGAAAACCCTAAAACATTAGCCCCATATAACAATAAACTATCACCCCAAAATAAACTTAACCCATCATCACTTAAAAACCCTAAACCCTAACCCTCAAAAACCCGAAACCCTAAACCCAATAAAACCCAAAAAACATCATCCTAGGAAAACCCAAAACCCAGAGCCACATAAAACACTAAAACCTCATACACATAAAACCCTAAAATATCATCCCTATAAAATCCTAAACCCTAATCCACTAAAAACATTAAAAACTTAACCAAATAAATCCTAAAACTGAATCCCCAAAAACCCCTATATCCTCAACCCTGGAAAACCATAAACCATTTGAATTAAAAAACCCTAAATCCCCGTCCCCATAAAACCCTATACCCTCATCCCCTAAAACCAGTAAACCATCATCCCCATAAAACCCTAAAACCTAATCCCTAGAAAACCTTTATGCCCATAAAACACTATGATCCTTCCAAAAAATACACTAAAACCACTACCCCAAAAAACCCTAATCCATTAGCCCCATGAAACCCTAATCCCTTTGTACAAGATATCCCAAAACCCCCATCCCTAGGAAATATTAATCTCCCATCCCCCAAAACACTAAAACATAAGCCCTAGACAACCCAAAAACTAGAGTCCCATAAATCAATAAACCCTTAGCCCCAAAAAACCATAAACACTCTTCCCCAGATCACTATAAACTCGAATCCCTAGAAAACCATAAAACCTCATTCCTATGAAACTTGATAATCTCATCTCTAGAATAATCAAGTACATCTGCCCCAAAAAAACCCTTAAACCTCAGCCCTATAAACCAGAGACCCTTAGTTTCATAAATCCATATACCCTCAAACCTAGAAATCCTAAGATAATTTTCCCTAAAAATTTTTAAAAACTCATTCCCATAATAACCTAAACCCTCATCGCCAAAAAACTCTAAACCCTCAATACAAAAACCCTAATCCCTCAGCCAAAATAACCCTAAACTCTCATCCAAAAAAACCCTAAACACTTAGCACCAAAAAACCATAAACCATCATCTCCAAAAAAACATTAATCCAGTATCCCCTATAAAACCCTAAACCCTTATCCCAGAATACCTAAATTCATCAAAAACAAAAAAGCTCTATACACCATCCATAAAAAATCATAAACCCATATTAATGGAAATGTCCAAACCCTCATCCCAAGAAAACTCTAAACCCTCATCCCCAAAAAATCCTAAACCCTATGCCCTAGAAACTTTAAACCCTCAACACCAGAAAATCCTAAACCCTAATCCCAAGAAAACCCTAAACACTAATCCCCAAAAAACCCTATACACTAATCCCTTGATCACCCCGAACCCTCATCCCTATAATACTCCAAAACCTTCGCACTATAAGACCTAAAACCCTAATCCTCAGAAAACAAAAAACACTCATCCATAGAAAACCCGAAACCCTATACCACAGAAGAACCAAAACCCTCTTCCCTAGTAAAACCAAAATCTTGTGCCCCAGAAAACCCCAAAACATTATCACTATAAATCCCCAAACACTTGGCCATAAAAAAATAACAAATTCTCATCCCCATAAAACCTCAAACCCTCATCCTAGAAAACCTTGAACCATCATCCTTAAAAAACATTAAAAATTAATCCCTAAAATAACCTAAGACCACTTCCCATTATAACCCTATACCCTTAGCTATAGAAAACCCGAAACCCTCATTCATATAGAAACTTAAACCCTCTACCCAATAAAACCTTAAACCCTCCACTAAAAAACCTAAACAGTCATCCTTAGATTACCCTAAACGCATAACCCTAGAAAACCATAAAACATCTTCCTTTGAAAAACCTAAAACCTTAGACCCATAAAAACCTAAACCCTTAGTGTTATAAAATCTTAAAACCATCAGTCTTAGAAAACCCTAAATCCTCAACACTAGTAAACCCTGAAACCTCATCCCTTGAAAAACCTTATCCCTCCACCCCATAATCTCCCCAATCCTCATCTGTAGAAAAAAAAATAAACCCTCAACCCCAGAAAACCCCAAATCTTCATCACCAGAAACCCCCAAATCCTCATCCCTAGAATACACTAAACCCTTATCCCAATAAAACCCTACACACAATATATAGAAAAACCCAAACCATTATTCAAAGAAAAAGCTAAACTCTCCGTCCCAAAAAACAATAAACGCTATGCCCCATAAATCCCTAACCCTTATTCAAAGAAAACTTAAAGCCCCTAGCCAAAGAAAACCCAAAACCCTATTCCAGAGAAAAACTCAAACCCTCATCCCCAGAAAAACTAAAATCTGCACCTAGAAAACCCAAAACATCGACCCTACAAAACCCCAAATACACATCCCCATAAAAACCCAAACACTAAGCCCTAGAAAACTCCAAACCCTCCATCCTAGAAAACCCTAAACCCTCATCCTTTAAAAATCCTAAATCCTAAAATCCATAAAATCCTAGAAACTACACCCAAAATAATCATAAACCCTCATCCGCATAAAACCCAAAATGTTGGCCCTAAAAAACCCCAAACCCTCATCCTTAAAAAAACCTAATTCCTCGGCCCTAGTAAACCCTAAACCCTAAGCCCTATAAAAACCTAAAACCTTACCCCATGAAACCCCAAAACCCCAATCCCATGAAAACCCTAAACTCCCTTCCCTAGAAACCCCTAAATCCTCATCCCTATAAAACCCAAAACCCGCATCCCTAGAAAACCCTAAACACTCATCACTATGAAACCCTAATTAATATACCTATAAAACACTAAAACCTTATCCTTGGAAAACACTAAACCCTCAGGACCAAAAATATTAAACCCTCATAACCAAAAAACCATAACCCCTCATGAATAGAAAACCATAATCCTTCAGTCATAGAAAACCCTAAACCCTCAACCCTAGAAAACTCTAAAACCTCACACCTAGAAAAACCAAAACCCATAGATAAAAAAACTAAACCATCATCTCTTGAAAACCCATCTGTCAGCCCTATAAGTCCCTAATCCCTCAGCACTAGAAACCATGAAACAATCATCACCAAAAAATCTCTAAACCCCTAGCACCAAAAAACTATAAAAAAACTTACCCAGAAAACACTAACACTAAAGCATAACAAAACCTAAACCAATATTCCAAGAAAACCATAGACCCTCAACCCTAGAAAACCCCAAACCCTCAACCCAAAAAAAATACATAGAAAAAAACTCCCAGTATTCATCCCTATAAAACCTCAAAAACTCATTCCCAAAAAAACCCTAAAATCGCTTCCCCAGAACACCCTAAACCCTTTGCCCTAGAAAACCCCAGACCCTATGCACTAGAAAACCCAGAACCCTCATCCCTAGTAAACCCTAAACCCTTATCCCCAGAAAACCACATACCCTCTTCCATGAAAAATTATAATCCCTATGCCCTTGAATATCCTAAACCCTTATCCCTAGAAGATCCTAAACCCTCAGCCCCAAAAAACCCAAACACTCAACACTAGAAAATCCCGAAACCTGATCCCCAGAAATCCCCAAACCCTCAACCCTAAAAAACCACATACCCTGATCCATAGAAAACTCCAAACCCACATCCCCTGATAACCCCAGTCCCTCATCCTAAGAAAATTCTAAACCCCTGAACCTTAAAAAACCTAAACACTTATCCCCACAAAACCCGAAACACATGTCCCTTGAAATCCTAAAACCCTCATCTCATAAAAACCCTAAACCCTCTACCCTAAATAATCCTAAACCCTTATCCCTAAAAAACCCCAAACCCACATCCCTAGAAAACCCTAACATCTCATCCCAAGAAAACCCTAAACCCTAAACCATAGATTACACTAATCCCTCAGCCCCTGAAAAACCCAAAATCCTTCCAAAAAGCCCTTAGACATAGAAAACCAAAAAACCCCAGCCCATAAAAACCCTAAACCCTCAACACTAGAAAACCCTAATCCTTATTCCCAAAAAACCCTATACCCTCATCCTTATAAAACCCAAAACACCCATACCCAGAAACCCACAATCCCTCATCCCCAGAAAACACTAAACCCTTAGTACCATAAAACTCCTAACCCAATACCATAGAAAAACCCTAAACCCTCATCCAAAGAAAAACCTACACCCCAGTCCCAAGAAAAAACTAAACCCTCATCCCCAAAAAACCCTAAACCCTCTTCCCCTGAAAACTCAAAACCCACTTCTTCTGAAAACCCTAATCCCTTATCCCCAGAATAACCAAAACCCTCATCTTCAAAAAAACAATAACCACCAACCATAGAAAACTCCAAACCATTAGCACCACAAAACCCCAAACCCTCATACATAGAAAACCCCAAACCTCGAACCCTAGAAAACCCCAAACCCCCAGTCTCAAAAAACACAAAACCCCCATCTTAGATAAACCCCAAACCCTCATCCTTAGAAAACCCCAAAACATCAATCCTAAAATAATTTAAACCTCAACCCAAAAACCTAAATCCTAATCCCTAGAAAACCCTAATCCCTTAGCCCTAGAAAACCATAAACCCGCTCCCTTAGAAAACCCTAAACATTGTCCCCCTAAGAACCCCAAACCCTCAGCCTCTAAAAATCTTAAACCATTAGCCCCAAGAATCCCAAAACCCTTCTCCATAGAAAACCCTAAAACCTTATCCAAAAAATTCCCAAAACCCTTAGACCCAAAAAACCCTAAACCCTCAAACCGATAAAACCGTAAATCCTCAACACAAAAAAAAAAGAAACCCACATCTCATAAACCCCAAAACCCTCAAACATTAAAAACCTCAAACCCAAAAAACCCCAAACCATTAGCTCCAAAAAACCCCAACACCTCAACCCAAAAAAACCTAAACCCTCCACCCAAAAAACCCTAAACCCTTATCCCTAAAAACCCTAAAACTTCAAACATAGAAAACCCTAAACCCTCATCCTTAGAAATACCAAAATACACAACCAATGAAATCCATAAAAACTTTGATCTAGAAAAATATAAACCCTCAACCCAAGAAAACCCTAAAACCATATCCCCAAAAGACCCTAAACCCCCATCCTTAAAAAAACCTATTCCCGCAGCCCAAAAATAACCCTAAAACCTAAGCCCTATAAAACCCTAAACTTTCAAAAACAGAATTTCCCAAATCCCAAACCCTTAAAAAATCCATTACCTTAGGCCACAAAATATCAGACCCACATCCCCAAAAAACCCCAAACACTCATCCCATAAAATCTTAAATCCACAACCCAAAAAAGGCCAAGAACTCAAAAATGGAAAACTCGAAACCCTAATTCCCAAAAAACCTATATCATCATAACTAAAAAAACCAAACCAATAAGCCCTAAAAAACCCAAAGCTCCCAACCTCAGAAAACCCAAATTTCAACCCCCGAAAATACTAAATCCTCATCCCAAGAAAATCCCAAAACCTCAACCTTAGAAAAACCAAAACCCTCAATCCTAGAAATTTATAAACCCTAAAAAATAATAAATTATAAGCCCTAGAAAACCTTAAACCATCAACCCCAAAAACCACAAACCCTAAGACCTAAAAACTATAAAACCCCCATCTTTAGAAAAACAAAGACTGTCTACCCCAAAAAACCCTAAACCCACATCTAGAAAAATCCTCAAAACCTCAACCCCAAAAAACCATAAACCCTTATCCCCGAAAACTATAAAACCTTCACCACTTCAAAAAATTAAACCCACATCCCAATAAAAACATCACAAAATCCTAGACCCTCAACCCTAGAAAATGGTAAACCCCTATCCCTAGAAAAACATAAACCATCGACCCTAGAAAACCCAAACCCCAAACCCCTAGATATCTCTATTCTATAGACACTAGAAACCCCAAAAATCACATCCCCAGAAAAACCAGAACCCTAACCACTGAAAAGCCTAATCACTTAGTCATAGAAAACCATAAACCCTCATCCCTAGAAAACCCAAAAATCTCATCCCTCGAAAACCCTAAACCCTCATCCCTATAAAACGCCAAACCATAATCCCCACAATAGCCTAAACAGTTATCCATAGAGAACCACAAACCCTTATACCCACTATACCCTAAACCCTTAGATCCATTAAATCCCAGACCCCCATCCCCCAAAAAAACACTAAACCTTGAGCCACAAAAAACCCAAAAAACACCACCCCACAGAACCCTACACCCTCTTCCCCTGAAAAACCAAAACCCTAAAACCCAGAGAACCCATACCCCTCATCCCTAAAAAACTAAAATCCCATGGACCCAAAAAATCCATTACCCGCAACCCCATAATAGAAAAATCCTAAGCCCTACAAAACCATAAATGCTAAGCCCTAGAAAACCCCAAATCCATATCCCTAAAAAACCCTAAACCATTTTCCCTAAAAAACCCTAAAACCACATCCCATGAAAATCCAAAACCCTCACACCCCTAAACCATTAGACCCCAAAATTTCTAAACCCTTTTCGCCAAGAAAAATGAACACCCTTATCCCTCGAATACCTGAAACCCACAGCCGTAAAAATCCCAAATCATCATCCCCATAAACCCAAAAATTGTAGCCCCTGAAAAACAAAATCCATTAGACCCAAAAATTAAGAAAACCTCATCCCTAAAAAATCTGAACAGTCATCCCTAAAAAATCTGAAACACTCATCCCCAAGAAACAAAAAAACTCCAACCAAAGAAAACCTTAATCCCCCAGCCCTAGAAAACCTGATACTTATAGTCCCAAAAAATCCAAAAACCCCACACCCCAAAACCCAAAACCATTTTCCCAAAAAACAAAAAGCACCAAGCACGTGAAAAACATAAACCCTTAGCCTGGGAGAACTCTAATCCTTCAAGCCCATGAAACTCAAAACCCTTAGTACCAAAAAAAATCTAAACCCTCATTCCTATAAAAACCTAAACCCTTAGCTACTGAAATCACTAAATCCTCCACCCCCAAAAACCCTAAACCCATAACCCCAAAAAACGTAAACCCTCAACCACATTAAAGCTGAAACCATTTTACCTTGAATACCATACCCCTACAGTAAGAGAAAAACCTAAATTATCAGACCAAGAAAACCCTAAACCCTTATTCTTCAAAAAACCAAAATACTCATCCCTAAAAAACTCTAAACCCTCAACACCAAAAAATCCAAAAACCTCACCCCCAAATACACAAAACCCTCAAACCAATAAAAACTAAAATCGTTAGTCCAAGAAAACCGAATACCCCCAAACCTAGAAAACACAAAAACCGCACTCCAAAAAAACCTACACTCTCAACCACAGAAAATGATAAACCCTCATCCCCTGAAAACCATAATATCTAGAAAAACCTAAACAATAAACCCAAAAAAAACCTAATCCCTCATCCCCAAATCACACAAAACCACATCCTTAGAAAACTCCAAACCCTCATTCCTAAAAAATTCCAAACCTATAACCATAGAAAATACTAAACACTCATCCCCATAAAACCATAAACCCTCAACACTAATAAACTCTACAGAAAACAGTAATACTGAAACCCTTATCCCACGAAACCATAAACCTTCAGTCCTTGAAAAAAACTCCAAGCCCCAGAAAACTCCAAACCCTTAGTCCTAGAAAAAACCAAAACTGCTGCCCCAAAAAACCAAAAACCGTTATCCTTATAAAAACTAAAACGGTTAACTATAAAAAATATAAACCCTGCGATGTAGAAACCATGAAATCCTCAACACTAATAAACCCCCCCAGAAAAAACTAATCCCAAAACCCTCATCCCAAGAAACCATAACCCTTCAGTCCTAGAAATAAACCCTGATCCCCAAAAAACTCCAAACCCTTAGTCCTAGAAAAAACCAAAACTACTGCCCCAATAAACCAAAAACCCTTATCCCTATAAAAAATAAAACCCTCAAATATAAAAAATATAAAACCTATGATGTAGAAACCATGTAATACCCAGTCTTAGAAATCCATTTTACCTTATCCCTAGAAGTCATGAAACCCTCATCCCTAGAAAACCCAAATCCATCAGCCCTAGAAAACTCCAAACCCAGATCCTGAAAAATAAACCCTATAAAACTCCACACCCTAATCCCAAGAAATCCTAAAACGCTAAACCCCCCCCCCCCAAAAAAAATACATAATCATCACTAGAACACCCCAAACCCTCATACTCAAAAAATACTAAACACTAAACAAAATAATAATAAACCCTGATGCCTACAAACCCTAAACCATCAACCACATAAAACCAAAAACACATAGCCCCAAGAAATTATGAACCATATTCCTTAGAAAACCATAAACCTCAGACCCATAAAAACATAAACCCTTAGCCTCAAAAAACCCAAAAAACCCAAAAAACAAACCCCTATAAACCCTAAACCCTTAACCCTAGGAAACCCTAAACCCTAAACCATAACCCCCTAAAAAACCATTATCCATAGGAGACCCTAAAACCTCATTACTAAAAAAAACCTAAAACATCAACACCATGAATCACTAAACCATTAGACCTAGAAAATAACAAACCCTCAACTCCATAAAACCATTAATACTTAGCTAAAGAAAACAAAAAACCCTCATCCCCAGAAAATCGTAAACTTTCTGCCCATGAAAACCTGAAACCCTCATCGCAAGAAAAACCTAAACCCATAGAACTATAAATCCACAATTACTCATCCTATGAAAATCCTAAACCTTAATCCTTAGAAAAACTAAAACCATCAACCATAGAAAGCCAAAAATTGTCGCCCCATAAAACCAAAAACCCTAATCCCTAGGAATCCCTAAATAGTCAACACTAAAAAACCCTAATCCTTTGGCCCTATAAAACCCTAAACCCCAGCCTCAGGAAACACCAAACCATCGGCTATAGAAATCCCTAATCCCTAATCCATAGAAAAACCTAAACCCTCATCCCCAGAATTAACCAAACACTGAATTCTAAAAATACATAAACCCACTTTCCCAGAAAATCCCAAACCCTATGTTCCAAAAAACCCTAAACCCTAAACCCTAGAAAATTATGAACCCTAAACCCTAGAAAATTCTAATCCCTAAGCCCCATAAAATCCTAAAACCTCAATTAAAATTAATAGCAAATCCTTGGCCCCAAAAGAACCCTAATACCTCATCATCAGAAAACATGAAACCCTCAGCTCAAGAAGACCCAAAAACCTCATCCCTAGAAAATCCCAAACCCTCCACCATATAAAATATAAAATCAACATCCCTAGAATAACATAAAACCTTATCCCCAAAAAAACCCTAAACACTCAAGTGTACAATTTCATAAACCTTCATCTCAATAAAAACATAAACCCTCAATTACAAAAAAACCTAAACCCTCATCCCCAGAAAAACGTAATCCCCCATCCCCAAAAAAATCTAAAGGTTAATATTAAGAAAAACCCAAACCCTTATCCCTACATAACATGAAATCTAGTGCTCCATGAAACCCTAAACCCTCATTACCATAAAACCCCAAACTCTCATCCCATGAAAGACCTAAACCCTCATCCCCATAAAATTGAAAACAACATTCCTAGAAAATAACAAACCCTCTTCCCCAGAAAACACTAAACCCTATGCCACATAAAACCCCAAACCCACATCTTTAGAAAACCCTAAATCCTCATCACTAGAAAACCCTAAACCCATATCCCTAAAAAACATAAAACCCTCATCCCTAGAAAATCCTAATCCATTATACTCAAAAAATGCCAAACCCCCACCAATAAAAAACCCTAAACCCCCATCCCATGATAACCAGAAACCCTCAACCCCAAAAAACATGAAACCCCCATCCCAAAGAAATCCCAAACCATCTGCCACATAACACCCAAAACCCTTATCCACAGAAAATTATAAACCCCCTGCCCTACGAATCCAAAAACCCTCAGCCCCAGAAAACCCTAAACACTCATCCATAGAAAACCAAAAACTCTTACCCCTAGAAAAAACAAAACCATAATCCCTAGAAAACCCTAAAACCTCCCACCACAAAACTGTACACCCTAATCCTCAAAAAATACTAAATCTTAATCCCCCCAAAAAACCCAAAACCCACATTCCCATGAAAACCTAAACCCTGAGAACCACATAACTCAAAATTATCTACCCTAAAAAACTATAAACCATCAGACCCAAAAAACCCTAAACCCTTAGTCCAAAAAATTACTAAACCAAGAACCCCCAAAATGAAATAACCCTAAACATTATAAAGGACCAATTCCTCAGCCCCACAAAACACAAAACCCCCAGTCTATTAAAATTCTAAACCCTCATCCTCAACAAAACTGAACCCTCAAACCCCCAAACCCCAAACCCCCAACCACTAACAAAACTAAAACCTTATGCCCCTAAAATCCTAAAACCACTTTCCTAGAAAACCCAAAACACCAAACCCTAGAAAATGATACATCCTTATCCCCAAAAAACCATGAATCAATATCCCCAAAATAACCTAACCCCTCATCCCCCAAAAACTCTAACCCCAATTCCATTGAAAACCCTAAACTGGAATCCTCATAAACCCTAATCCATCATCCCTAGAAAACCATAAAACCCAATCCCCAAAAAACTCTAAAACCACTATCCCAAAACCCTAAATCTTCCTCCCTAGAAAACCCAAAACCCTCATCCCCATAAATAACTCAACCCTCTGTCCTAAAATCCCTACACCATCAGCCCCAAAAAATCATAACCCCACTACCTAGAAAACCCTAAACCCTTATCCCAAGAACACTGTAAAACCTTATCCACAAAAAACCCAAAACCCTCATCTTCAAAAAACAATAAACCCCCAACCCCATAAAACCCTATAACCCCCATCCTTAAATTACCCTCATCCATCAAACCTAAAAAACCCTAATCCTTCAGCCCCACAAAATCCTAAATCCCCATCCACAGAAAACCCTAAACCCAAATTCATCAATAAATCCTAAACCATCATCCCAAAAAAATGTTATACCCTTATCCCCAAAATTTTAATTCTTAATAAAAAACCCAAAACCCTCAATCCCACAGAAATCAATACTACCATCAATTCAATCCCATAATCACTCATCCACAATAAAAACCCTCGACTCTAGAATACCCTAAACCCTCATCCCCTAGAAAACCCTAAACCTTTATCCCCAAAAAACCATAAAAACAGACCTCAAAAAAACCCTAAACCCTCACTACCACAAAACCCTAAACCACAACCCCCCAAAACTCTAATCCTTCTTCCCAAAAAAAACTAACAGCCCAATCCCTAAAAAACCCCCAAACAATTAGCACAAGTAAAACTCTAAACCCTCACCCCCCAAAACACTTATCTATCTCCACAAAAACTCTAAAACCTCATCCCAAAAAAACCTAAAACCACAACACTTAAAAACCTATACCCTCTACACCACACAACCCTAAACCCTTATCACCAAATCCTTAAAACATCATCCCCACAAATCCCTAAACCCTTATCCCTAAAAAACTTAAACGCTCAACCCTAAAAAATCAGAAACCCTCATCCCCAAAAAACCCTAAACGAGAAGCCCCAAAAAAACTAAACATCCATCCTGAGAAACCCCTAAACCCTCATAACTAATTATCCCTCATTATTTAGCCCCAAAAATCCCAAACCATCATCCCCAAAAAACCTTAATACCTTATCCCCATAAAAAATTAAACCCTTATCTTGAAAAAATATGAAACACTTAGACCAAAAGAATCTTAAACCCTAAATACCCCAAAACCCCAACCCCTAATCTCTAAAAATCCCGAGTCCCTCATCCCCAAAAAACCCCCAACACCCAGGCAAAAAAAATCCAAACCCTCATCTACAAAACAAACTCAAACCCTCGACAAAAAAAACCCCCAAACCCTGAGCCCTGAAAAACCCAAAACCCTTAGTCCCAAAAAAAACAAAACACCTAGGCCCAAAAATTCCCAAAACCTCAGCCCATGAAACTTGAAACCCCTTTCCACAAAAAACCCAAACCCTTAGCCACAAAAAAAAATCTCAATCTCTTATCACCAACAAACTGCTATCCTTTATCCACAACTAACCCCAAACCCCCAGCCCTGACAAATGAAAAACAATCAACCCCAAAAAAACATAGGATTTAAATATAGATGTATATTATCAATTACAAGAGAGGGGTCAATTTTAATTATAAAAACATTACTTTTAACCTTAAAGAAATCTATGTATAACAAAGTTAAACAAGGAAAATTCACAAATCCTATTTGGTACTTAAACAAATAGAAAATTGGAAGGTCCTAGGTATAATTATAAAGAACCTACACTTAAAGAAGTTTATCTAAAGGAATCCAAAGTAATTTTATCTTAGGGAAAGATTCTACCTTAAATCATACAGAATTTTATTTATCATAGTATACAAATATAAGAATGTATAAGAATGCTGTACTTTTTTCTTTAACAAAATACATCACAAATAAGACTTTTAACAAAGTAAGTAAACATGTAGGAAATACTTTAACCCAAAGAGAAGGGTATCCAACAACCTTAGATAAAGTTTTCTTGATTTATACTTCCAAGGAAGTATATCCTACCCACAACAGGGTAATCCCCCAATAAGAATATCAGAGTCTAACCTTCTATCCCCATATGCCCTCTAGCATTAAGGTAGTCAGCACCTCTATAATCCTATCTTTAGAAGTCCTTGAAAATTAAGGTACTATGCACATCTGTCTTCCTATCCCAAGAAATCCTCGATTGTACACAACAATTATTCAATTCACACAATGCAAGCAAAAAAAGTAGATCATGGATGAACAATATGTTCCTAGATCACACAAGGAACAAGAGTCTCTCTCTCAAGAAATCACTTCAATTCATCCTAGCATGTAATCCCTAGATTGATATTGAGATTGTTCAAATGAGATCTAATTTATAGGAAAAAACTTCAACAATCGGCTCCCTCCTCCAACATTCATATTTTTTGTTGAATTTTGGAGGGACCAAGATAGGCGTCACTCAACCAATAGTTAGTCAAAAATAGATTGTACAATATCATTTTATATTTTTTAAGCATGGGAAAAATTATCATAATTAACAAATAATAATATGTAAGGATATTTATATTATGTTTAAGAAACTAGGATCCAATAAAATTGAAAAAAAAATTAGGAAAGTAAATTATCATTGATAAATATGAATAATAAAAATCTAGAAAAATAATCAGATTCTAAAAATATAAACAATTGGGTTCTGGAAAAATGGATATTGGGAGAATGAATTTTGAGGAATTCAGAGTATGAATTTCAGATAATTTAGAGTATAAATTTCAAATAATTCAGAAATTGAATTTAAGGGAATTCGGATTACAAAATTTAAGAGAATTCAGAATATGAATTTCAGTGAATTCAGAGTTTGAATTTCAGATATTCGGAGTCTAAATTTCATAGAATTCGGAGTCTGGATTTTGGAGAATTTGAAGTCTTAATTTCAGAGAATTCAGAGTATAAGAAACTATAAGGTTCTAAGATAAGTAAGGATAATATTATTTGGATTATGAAAAACAATTAGGCATATTTTGAGAAGACATTAAATAATACATAGAAAACCAAGGGTAAGGATAAAAAGTTTCATAGAGAAAGAGAGATTTTCATAGGAAAATTATTCTTAGAGAAGGATAATTTACCTTATGAAAATGTGTTTGTGATTTAAAAAACATAATGGAATAGAAATGTCATAAGGATACTTATTGACTTAACAATCTCCCCCTTTTTGGAAAGTACAAACAACTTTTCAAAAAATAATATAATTAATAAGTTTTTTGCTTTTTAAAAATTAAAATAAATAATTATATCCCTTGACATTGACCCTTAATGAATATGACTAACTTACTTTTAGGTTTTTAAATCCCTAAGGATCATATTTCACTCTCTTTATAGAGAAGTTACTTCTTTTTTACTTAAAAAAATATTCTTTAAGTAATCTCCCCTTACTTAATATCCCCCTTACTTGGGGAATTATCTTCCTTTGACTTAATATTATTTTGACTATTCTTTTCTCCCCCTTTGTGATTTTCAAAAATGAATAGAGGGGAAAAATGTACCTGGAAGGTTAGAAATATACAAGAAAAAAATGGAATGAAAATAAAATTTCATTATGATTGGAAAAATTTCACATGGAGAATACAACAAAAGATCAGATTTTAGGGAATCGTCCATCCTTATTTTCCTTTAGAATCATCTTTTTCAGAGTGGCTTTTAACTTCATTATCTCTTTAGGATCATCTTCAAATATCTTGAGTAGTTTATCCTAATGTTGATTCTTCTTCTTGATAACATTGATTCTATATTCTTGGAACTTAAGAATTTTAGATTGAGATTTTTCTACCTCTTTTTTCTGTTTTAATTTTTCTTCGAACTCATCCCTGGTTTCTCTTTCCTTTTTCGAATTTAGAGAAAATGAATTGAGATTTCCATTTAGATATCCATCCTCTTGAATCTGGGAAACATTCTTGAGATTAAGCTTCTATAAGAAACTTGTTGTGAGGTCCTTGATCATGTCATCTGACTTATCAAAAGAATCCCTTACTTAATCTTGGAAATCATCCATGACTTTCATATCATCAATAATTATCATAGAGAATTTTTTTATTTTCTTTCTTTATCTCTTAGGATCATCATAACCAATACGAAAAGTTTTGAAATCCTCTTCAAGATTGATAAACTTTTCCAGGATCATTCTTATATAATTTGACTTCTGATTGAACAAATTTTGAAGTAACTTACATCTCGAATCGATATTTTGAAATAAGGGTATTGTATTCACTTTCTTATTCAAAGACTGGACAACAAAATCTTGTCCCATGGAAGATGAAGATTCAGAAGAAAATTCCCTTATTGGCGAGGAAACATAATCTAGCTCTTCACCTTTCCTCTTGGATGTTCCAATTGCATATTTCATAGATTTCAAAACTACAACCTTTATAGGTTAATAAACAAACACTTTTTTTCCTTTATTATCTCTATAGATTTCCTTCTCAACTTTTGGAGTCTCATGAACACTATCAGAGACATGGATTATCTTATCATCATCAACATCATATTTAATATCACATTCCACAACATCTTCAAGATGAATAAAATCATGACTACTGCTTTCATCATCAGTAGGTTTATCAACCTCATGATTTGAATCATCATATTTCCCTTCTAAAATTATTTTTGGTTCATTCATCCTGTGAAGTTATGATTGAAAACTTGTCTGAAGGAATTTCCTTATCATGGAATTCCTCCAGCATTTTGATTATATCTTCACTTTCATCTTCCTCTTCTTCTCCTTATTCTTCTTCTTACTGAACTACATCTTCTTCCAGAATGGGTTCCGGAATTGAAATTTTCTTTCCCAGAGTTTCTACTGAAACTGACTCTTGAAGAAAGGATTATGATACATTGATATGTTGATACGATTTTTTTTGTATATTTAACAAAGGCTTGGACAATTTAGGTTTCTGACATTTTCTTCTTCATGTTTTTCTATTTTTCTTGCCTCTCAATTTGTTTAGTAGCTTGAATTATTAACGCCTTTTCCTATGTAGGGGTGAAACCTAAATTAAAATCTCCTTAATTTTTCTTATTCTTCTATTCTCTCTTCTTGGTTAACACTTCATCAAAAAAGTCCTTTTGCGTTTTCATCTTGGGTGGAGTTGACTAGGTTTCTGAAATGGTTTATTTTTCTTTCGGTTCCTGTTCTTTTTGTTTTCTATTCTTATGGGTAGGCTTGGTAGTTTAACCTAATTATGCTTTCTTTATAAATGCTTGGATTTCACTTTCAGAATGATCATAAAACTCTCCTGACTTGATACTGTAGCTGATTTTCATTCTCTTTAAGTGTCATAACTTAACAACAAAATCCTAAAATTTATTGATTTTGAACTGTAATAATTTTTGAACGACTCTAAAAAGGAATGATGATCGTTGACAAGATCGTTGGATACATGATTATCTGAGACTTGAGGGTTACATTCTCGATATTTCTAAGGGTAAGGAGAATTTACTTGATGAGATTTATCATTCTTAAATTCATCAATAATTCCATCATGAAAATATCCCAATTCATAGGGGAATGCTTATCTCCCTTTCTCATAATGAGAAATCCTTGCATCCATAAAGCTAGCAACCTAAAGTTTGTTGTAAGATGATTTATATTTGGTGACTTAATTCACTTATGTCCAAGACACTCAATTTACTTTACCTTCTAAAAACATCCCTCCTTATCTGGAAGCTTGTGAGAGAAAAATATTACTTCACCTTCATAAGGAATATCAAGAATATTTTCAGCAATGTTGAAGGATAACGAATAGGTCTTTCCATAGATCTTAAAGGAAAATTATTCTATACCTCCTTCTTTATAAAATATTAATAAATCATAAAATTATATGAGAAGATCAGGATATATTGGATCTTGATTGTTTGTCTTGGCTACACATAATATTTCCCATTCATTCAACTTGATATTTTTTGAAATATGAAAATAGTTATTGGAAAAGAAATATGGGTCAACCAACCTCTCTTTGAAGATTTTCCAATCCTTGGGATCCTTGTTTGAAACCATCTGATTTTGTGAGGAAATTTCAAGTGACATTAATAATGTAAGGAAACTATGAAAACTGAACCACTGATTCGAGGAGGGGTAGAGCTTCAGTGAAAATAATATTGAAAAACCGATGTGACAGATGAATATGGGGGCCTTTATATAGGCTTCATGGAGACTGTTAAAAATCCAGAATCAATCCAATGGTTAAGATTATCTCGATCATATCTGACAGTTAAAATCATTGCCGAAGAGGGATTTGAAGGTTCCAATATTTTTAGGTTTTAAATAAAAATCAAATTTATGGAATGTGAATCTGATGAAGTTTTTCTTAAAACAAGATAGAAATTCCAACAAGAAAAAATTAAAATTACACAGATTTATGTAAGGAGACATACCTTCCATATTGCTTAGAAATAATTTTCAATATTGATAAGGTTCTTCCTATAGAACATAGATTCTAGAAAAGAAAAATTTAGGTTCCAAAAAAATTTATTAAATAAAGTAAAAATTAGGTTCTAAAAATAATTTTATTAAAGAAATGAAAAAAACTATGTTCCAAAATTAATTTTACTAAATAATGGAAAAAATTATGTTTTAAAAATAATTTTATTAAATATAGAAAAAATAGGTTTTGAAAATTATATTATTAAAGAAAGGGAAAAAATTAGATTCCAAAACTAATTTTTTTAAAGAAATGATTTGAAAGAATAAACAAATGTACTCCCCCTATGAAAATGAGTTTCCTAATGTAAGGAGATAGGTTTCAACAAAAAATTAATATGAATTATTACCTTATAATTATCATTCCTATCTTTTTTAATGCATTCAAATCTATCGGAGAGTAATGATTTTGAAAATATGTCAGCACGTTGGTCTTGCGTTCCGATAAATTGAAGAATAATATCTCTTTTAAGTGTGTGATCCCTAAGATATTGATGCCTAATATCTATGTACTTTGCACAAGAGTGATGTTAATTATTTTTTCTTAGGGAAATGACACTTGTATTATCACACACTATCTATGTTTTGGTAAAACTCATGCCATAGTCTGTGAGTGTGTGTTGCATCCACAACACTTGAGAACAACAACTTCCAGCTGCTACATATTCAGCTTCAGTAGTGGCATGAAAATAAGAAAAGGCTTCAAATTTCTTTTATAGGAAAAAAAACCAAGTAAGTCTTGTGAAATCATAAATTAAAACAAATACATAGTATTTTCCTCTAACACTTCCAAATTTTGTTGGAAAAAAAGGATCCATATGCACTAGCTGCAATGCATCAAAAGTTGATACATCACCAATTGATTTAACGCTTGTATTATGTTCCTTTCCATGTTGACAAAAATCACAATCATTTTAAGAATCAAATCTAAGCTCCAGTAGTTCCTTAAAAAGTCTTTTCTTTGAGACTTTTCATAGGTTCTTAATGTTACAGTGTTATGGTTTTCTATGACATAACAAAAATTCTTCTTCCATTTCACTAAGGTAATTTATTTCATGGATCCTAAGGTCTTCTATGTCAAGTTTATAAACATTCTCATGCCTAAGGGGAGAGAGAATAAACTCCTCATTGGAATTGTGTAATAAGAATTTATCATTTCTAAAAAAACGAAATCCTTCATCACATAATTGAATTATGATTATAAGGTTATTCTAAATACCATTAACAAATAATACATTTGAAATTAATTATTTTACAAGAAGAATAATTTAATCTATACCAATAATTTCTCCCTTATCATTATCTCCAAAATGTACTTTTCCTCTTTTCGGCATGATAATATTTTCAAAGAATTTTTTATTTCCAGTCATGTGTCGAGAATATCCACTCTCCATGTACCATGTATTTTTGTTGGTAATTCCTTTATTTTCTTGAAAATAAAAGAGTTATACTTTTGAAATCCAAAATTTCATGGATCCAGAATTGTTAGAAAGTAAAATTTTAGGCATCCACATTTTCATAGAAAAGTAATATTTATGAAAACATAAGGATTGGGTTTTATTTAAAGAAAAAAAATTTCTCCCAGTGTCTACCGCAGTGACACTTAGTGAAAAAGTGGACACTTTGGGGAATAAAATAGTTATAACTAAAAATAGTTTTTGAGTATAACCAAATCCTGAAAAATTCCTAAGATGAAGATGTTTTTAATAAATTTTATAAAATACTTTTCTTATAGAAGTAAAATTTTATAAAAGTTTTTTTAAGGAAATAACAGATTTTAATCTAATGACTAAATTATTATCCCCATTATAATCAGTCTTATAGTTTTTGTTAATCTATAAAACTTATTTCTTAGAAATAACATTTTAAAGATATTTAGAAATTTTATCCTTCTTAAAATTAACTTCCGTATGGTTTTTCGAAACATTTTCAAAATAAAAAATTTTCTAATCAAGATCATTAGAAATATCTGATACTTCTTTTTTTAAAACATAAATTCTATAATTTTATTTTTCTAACTTATTTTATTTCTTAAAATTTTCACTCTCAAGTAATTTTTCAAATCTAGAAACTTTTTCAAATGAAGGTAAGGTATTATCTTCTTGATGAGAAAGATTATTTATTTGAAGACCCCTAATATTCATCTTTAGAAAAATTTTAATTTAAATAAATATGGGTGACCGATTCAGGACTGTGTACCTTATCCATAAGATAATGATTTTCAATAGGTAATCTGCCTATAAGACCAATATTCTTCTAACCAGAAGATTCATATTCCGAAGAATCATCTAAAGAGTCACTACCACTGGTACTCTAGGTGTCATTAGAATTGAAAACATTCTTAGCCTTAGATTTTTTGTAATTATTTCTATTCCATTCAAAATTATTTTCCTTTCTATCTTTTCTCTGAAGCATAGGAAAATCAAGTCTGATATTTCCATCCCTTTTTCATTCATAACAAGTTACTTAAGAATCTTTATTATCCATTATATCATTCTTCTTATATCTGTACTACAAATCTTTCATTCCCACACTATTTTTCATCCTTCGATCAAGATTGGAAAGTTCATTTTCAGAGAAATCACTATCACTTTATTATGATATAACAATAGCTTTCTTAGCTTTAGATCTAGTTACCTTTTCAGGAGTCTTGGACTTATATGGAGTAGTGAAAGCAATGCTTCCATTACCATTATTTTTCTTACGAAATTCAGTATCTCTCTTCATTCTTGTTTCATGCTGAAGAAGAGTTCCAAATAACTCATCCAAAGTAATATTAGATAATTTTCTATTTTCATCAATAACTATCCTTTTAGATTCCCACTCATTGGTAAGGATATCAATTATCTTTACCACAAGAACATCATCATCAAGAAATTTCGCTTCCATAGATAGAAGACTGTTGATGATCATCATAAATATTTGTTGCACATTACATACTGGTTCACTATAAGTAAATAAAAATCGATGATATTCAGCTCTTAACATATCTCTTCTAGTTTCTATCACTTGTGAATTTCCAAAGTGTGTAACATCATGTTTCTTCGAGATAATATTGGATTCATTACAAGAAGATATTTGACTGTATATATTCCTGGTCATGGAACATAAAATAGTTTTGTGTACCTTGTAGTTTAGTTAATATTCTTGTTTTTATGGATTTCTGAATGTTCTGATTTCCTTCTACAGAATCATGTATTCACCAGTGAGCATAAAAGGTTTTCAATTCCATTGTTAAGAAAAAAAATTTCCTCATATCTCTCTAGTACTCATAACCATTACCATCAATGATTTGTGGTCTGGAAGGATTAAAGTTGTCTATAGAACTGAAATTAATACCTACCATTTTTATAAGAGAATATCTTTTCCAAAAAAAGGATTAGTAACAAGTGTTTATAAAATCTAAAAATAAAACTAGAGAATGTAAAGTTAAGCATTAAAAGATGAGTAAGAAAACCTATATGAAAGTATAAGTATTTCAGAGACCTACTCTGATACCAATTTTAGGATAAAAATATATATGTTGATGCACAATTACAAGAGGGGTGAATTGTAATTTTAAAAACTTTCACTTTTAACCTTAAGTAAATCTATGTTTAACAATGTTAAACACGTTAAATTCACAAAGCCTATTTGGTTCTTAAATAAAGGGATAATTGGAAGGTACTAGGTCTAATTTTAATGAAATTGTACTTAAACAAGTTTATCTTAAGGAAACTTAAGTAAGTTTATCTTCGGGAAAGATTCTACATTAAAGCATATAAAATCTTATTTATCAGAGTATACAAATATAAGGAAGTATAATAAAGTTATACTTTCTTTATTTAACAAAATACAATGTAAATAAAACTTGTAACAAAGTAAGTAAACAAGTAGTAAATCTTTTAACCCAAATAGAATGGTATCCAACAACCTTGGATAATGGTTCCTTGATTTATACTTTCAAGAAAATCTGTCTTACCAACACCAGGGTCATCCCTTGATAAGAATATCGGAGTCTATATTTTTATCCCCTCAAGCCCTGGAACTTTAAGGTAGTTAGCACCTCTACCTTCCTATCCCAAGACGTCCTAAAACATTAAGGTAGTCTCCACCTCTTTCTTATTATCCCCAAAAGTCCCCATTTGTACACAAAAACAATCGGAGTCTCACTAAGAAAGATGAACAAGTTGTTCACAGATGAAAAAGATGTTCACTGATCTCACAAGGAACAAGAGTATCTCTCTCTAGAAACCACTTCACATCATCATAGAATGAAATATCTATATTGATATTGAGATCATTCAAATGAGATCCTATTTATAGGAAAAAACATCAATTGTTGGCTCCCTCCTCCAACAATCATATTTTTCCTTTAACATCATAGGGACCTGGAAAGGTGTCCCTCAACAAACATTTAGTTAAAAATAGATTATATGACATCATTTTATGTAAGTGAAAATTAGGAAACATTATCATACATAAGAAACAGAAATATGTAAGGAAACTATAATATTATGTTTAAGAAACTAGAATCTAATAAAATTGAAACAATATTTTAGGAATGTAAAGTAACATTAACAAATATAAATAATCATAATCTAGAAAAATAATCAGAGTCTAAAAATATAAAAAATAGAATTATAGATAAACGTTTATTTAGAGATTGCATTCTGAGGAATTTAGAGTCTAAATTACAGAGAATTCAGATTCTAAATTTCAGAGAATTCAGAGTCTAAAATTCATAGAATTTGGGGTCTAAATTTCAACGAATCTAGAGTATGCATTTTATAGAATTCAGACTCTTAATTTATAAGAATCCAGAGACTGAATTTGAGATAATTTGGATTCATAATTTCAAATAATTTTGAGTCTAAGAAACTATAAGGTCCTAATATAGGTAAGGATCTTATTATTTTGTTTCAAAAAAAATTAGACTTGATTTGAGAAGTCATTAAATAAGACAAAGAAAACCAAGGGTAAAGATAAAACATTTCTCAGAGAAAGAAAATTTTCCTTAAGAAAATTATTCTTAGAGAAGAGTAATTTAACATAAGAAAATGTTTTTGTGATTTTGAAAACACAATGGAATGGAAAAGCCATAAGGATGCTTATTGACTTAACAAAAAACCCCAAACCATCTGCTCCCGCCTCATACCCCTAGCCCCAAGAAAACCCAAACACTCATCACCCCAAAAACAAAACTATAATACATGAAAACCCCCCATTTCCCAGCACAAAAAATACCAAACCATAATCTGAAAAAAATAACTGAACACTCATCCACAAAAACATAGAAAAACCTAAGACAAAAAACACCAAACCATTATCCATTAAAATCCCCAAACACTGATTTGCAAAAACCCCAAAACCCCATCACCAAAAAATTTCAAACCCTCATCCTCAAACAACCCTTAACCCTTTACCCTAAAAAACCCAAAACCCTCAGCCCCCAAAAATGTGAAACCCTGAACCCTAACAAACAAAAAACCCTCCGAAAAAAAATCTGAAATAATTATCACCCAAAACACTAAACCATAATCACCAAAAAAGACCCTCAACCCTCATCCCCAAGAAACCCTAACCCCTAATCCCCAAAATACCCTAAGTCCCCTTCCATAAAAAAACATAAAAAATCTACCATAAAAACCCTAAACCCTCATCCCCACAAAACCACAAACCCACATCCCAAAAAAAACCTCAAAACCACAGCCCAAAGAAACCAAAATCCCTCATCACCAAACAAATCCAAACCCTCAATCCCAAAAGATCCCAAACCCTCGGTCCAAAGAGACCACAAACCCATAGTCCAAAAACACCTCAAACCATCAAACAAAAAAAAAGTAAACACTTGGCCCTAACAAACCCAAACCCTCATCCCCATAAAAATCCAATGCCTCATACCCAAAAAACAGAAACACTCTTCTACAAAATACCCTAAACCCTTACTCCAAAAAATTCTAAACACAGATCCCTATACAAATGTATACTCTCAGGACCAAAAAATCCTAATCTCACATCCCTGAAAAATAGTAAACCAATAGACATAGAAGTCTTTAAAACCAGAGCCAAAATAACATAAACCCTCATTCCCAAGAAATCATAAATTATAAGCCCTATATAACCATAAACCCATAGCCATAAAATCACAAGGACCCTCAACCCCAATAAAAACCTAAACCCTCATCCCCAATAATACCTAAACCCTCAGCACCAAAAACCCTAAACCCCCATCCAAAAAAACCATAAACCCTCCAACCCATAAAAACCATAAAACCTCATCCCCAAAAAACCCTAAGAACTCATCCTAAAAAAACCATTAACCCACATCCCAAAAAACCTGAAACATCAAACTCAAAAAACTAAAACCCTCGTCCCCCCAAAACCCTATACCCTCAACCCCAAAAGTCACTAAACCATCATCCCCAAACAAACCAAAACCCTTAGACCCTAAAAACAATAAAACCTCATCCCTAAATAACACTAAACCCCCAAGTCCAAAATATCCAAAACCCTCACACCTAAATAACAACAAACCATTAGGACTAAAAAACCGCAATCAATCATCACCAAAACACCTTAAACAATTAGCCCCCAAAACCCTGAAACATGATACCTAAAAATATCTAAACCTAAAACACTATAAAAACCCTAAAACCTCTACCCAAACAACTATAAACTCTCATCCACTGAAACACTAAAGACTCACCTCAAAAAAGTGCAAAACCAAGACCCAAATAACCCTAAAACCCCATACATAAAAAACCCTAAACCCTCAACTACATAACACTAAACCCTTATCCCCAAAAACCTTATTCCATTAGTCCCTAAAAACAGTAAAACCCATCCCCAAAAATCATTAAACCCAAATCACCAAAAAAACCAAAACTCTCTTTCCAAATAAACCCTAAACCCTCAACCTTAGAAAACCCTAAACACTCATCCCCAAAAAACCTTAATCCTTCTACCCTAAAAAACCCGAAACCATCAGCCCCAAAAAAACCAAAAAATTCACCCATAAATAATACTATACCCTATTCGCCAAAAAACCCTAAACCCTAGTCCCCAAAAAAGCTAAAACATCATCCCTAAAAAACCCTAAATCATCAGCCCCAAAAATCTAAAAAACAAAATCCCTTAAAATCCCTACACTATGAGCCTGAAGAACACAAAATCCATCAGTCTAAAAAACACTCAACCCATAACACTAAAGAAACTAAACCCACATCCCCAAAAAACCTGAAATCCTTATCCCTTAAAAATCCATAACCCTCACCCCCCAAAAAAACCCTAAATCCTCACCCAAAAGAAACCCTAAACACCCAACTGCAAAAAATGCTAAAACCCCAGCCACAAAACACCCAAAACCCAATGCCCCAAAAATTCCTAAATAATTTTCCCAAAAAAACATAAACACTTTATCACAAAAAACCCTAAACCCCAATCCACAAAAACTCTTAACCCTCATCCGCAAAAAATCCCAAAACCCTCAGCCCTGAAAAAACCCAAAACCCCCAGCACTATTAAACCATGAATCCTTAGCCCCCAAAAATCATTAAAACCTCATCCATAGAAAACCCCAAATCCACAACCATAGAAGAAAAAAGGAAACCCTCATCCCTATAATATCCCTAAACCTATTGCTATAAACAACCTTAAACCCCCATCCTAGAAAACCCAAAATCTTTAACCCTTAAAATCCTTAAACCCTCATCCCCAGAAAACCCTAAACCCTTTGTGTTTGAAAACCTTAAAACCTCATCCTCAAAAACCCTAAAACCTCACCCCTAGAAATACCTAAACTCTCAGCCCCAGAAAAACCTAAATGATCAACACAAAAAACCCTAAACCCTCAGCTCCAAAAAACCCTAAACCCAAATCCCTATAAAACACTAAACCCTAATCCCTAAAAACCTAAAACCTCAATCATAGAAAACTCTAAACCCTCTCCCAAAAAAACCCTACTCCCTTAGCACCAAAAAACCATAAACCCCTAGCCACAGAAATCATTAAACCACCATCCTTAGAAAACCCAAAACACCTAGCTATAGAAAACCCTAAACCTCTATCCACATAAAACTAGAAACCCCCAGGCCCCAAAATCCCTAAACCCTCATCACTAGAAAGAAATAAAACCACATCCCAAAAACCCAAAACCCTCACCCCCCATAAAACTAAATCTCTATCCATAAAAGTCCCTAATCACTCAACCCAAAAAAAACCAAAAAACCATAGCCCCAAAAAATCCAAATCCCCCATCCCTAAAAAACCCTAAAACCTCATCCCTACAAAAATCCTACAGCATCATTCCAAGGAAACCCTAAACCCTTGTCCCAAAAATTCCCAAAAACCTTACACCCAAAAAACCCTAAACCACCGAAAATAAAAAAAACTATACACTCATCCCAAAAAAACTCTAAACCTTTGGTCTAAAATAACCCAAACAATTATTCCCTATAAAATTATAAACATTATTCCCCCAAAAACTCACAAACCGTCATCCCCAAGAAACACTAAACAGTAAAAAAAACATATTACATCATATCCAAAAACAATAAACCCTCACCCCAATTGCTATGATAAAAAATCCTTAAACCCATACACTCCAAAACACTAAACCCTCATCCCCAAAAAACCCTAAAACATCTACCCAAAAAAATCTTAACCATCACCCCCAGAAAACCCAAAACCCATGGAACAAATAATCCCTAAACCCACATGTCCAAAATAACTTAAATAATCTGTCCCAACAAAACATAGACCACAGGACGCAAAAAGATCTAAACCCACATCCCCTAAAAACCAAACATCCCGAGTCCCAAAATAAATATAAACCGTCATCCCCCAAAAACTATAAAATCTCAACAAAATAAAACACTAAACCCTTTGATATGAAAAACCCTAAACCCCCAACCCTAAAAAAAATAATCCCTAACCCCTAAATAACCAAAACCCTCATGTGAAAAACCCTTAACCCTAAACCCCAAAAAACCCTAAAAATTATTCCAATCATACCCTAAACCCTCAATCCTTAGACCCCCAAACCCAAAACCTTAAACCTCCAAAATAACACAAACCCTCATCCCCAAAAAACACTAAACCCTTGGAACCTTAAAATTATAAACCCTCAACTCCCTAAAATTCAAAACCCTCTATCCCAAAAATTGACAACCCCTAACCCCAAAAAAACCCTAAACCATTGGCCCACAAAAACTCTAAAACCCTACGCCCAAAAAACATTAAACACTAATCACCAAAAATTATAAACCCTCATTGCCAAAAAACCTTAAACACTCAGTAAAAAAACCCTAAAACATAATCCCCAAAATACCCTAAACCCTTAGCCCCAAAAAACCCAAAAACACAATCCTCGAAAAAACCCTAAACCCTCATCTGAAAAAAAACCATAAACCCTCAATCCTGAAAAACCATTAATCCTCAGCTCCAAAAAAACATAAACAGATGGCCTCAATAAATACTAAACCTTTATCACAAAAAATCCATAAACCCTCATCCCCCAAAAAACTATACCCTGATCCCTAAAAACATAAAATACTGATCCCCCATAAACCCTAAAACCACATCGATAAAATACCCTAAACATTCATAAAAAACTCTAAAAATGTAACCCCTAAAAAACCTATTCACTCATCCCAAAAAAAACTAAATCTTATGCCACAAAAACATATATCTTGTACCTCAAAAAACACAAAACCCTGAACCCCAATTTTTTTTAACCCTGCATCACAAAAACCCTAAACTCTAAGCCCTAGAAAACCCGAAACCATCAGCCCCCAAACCCCCAAAAACCCTCATCCCCCAAAAAACCAAAAACATTGACACCAAAAAACACCAAACCCTCAGCCCCATAATGCCACAAAATTTATTCCCCAATATACTCTAAACCCTTGGCCCCAAAAAACCCTAATCCCTCAAACCTAAAAAACCATAAACCCTCATCCCTAAAAACTCCAATATCCGCATCCCCAAAAAACCCTAAACACTGGACCTCCAAAAAAACTAAACCCACATCAGCAAAAAACCCTAAATCCTTATCATAAAAATCCAAAAACCTCATCCCCCAAAAACCCTAATCACTCATCCCAACAAAAACATGAACCCTTTGCCAAAAAAATCCTAAACACTCAACCCAAAAAGAACCTAAAACACTCATCCCAAAAAAAACCTAAACCATCATCCTCAAAAAACCCTTAACCCTCATCCAAAAAAACCCTAAATCCATAGCCCCAAAAAAATCCTAAACCCTCATTCCCAGAGAACACTAAACCCGCATCCCCAAAAAACCCTAAACCCATATCCTCCAAAATCCAAAAACCCATAAACCAAAATAACCATAAACTATCGGCCCTTAAAAACCATAAACACTCTAATCCAAAATCCGTAATCCCTACCACCAAAAACCCTAATCCCTCAGCCCCAAAAAACCTTAAACACTCCACCCTATAAAACCCTAAACCCTCATCCCCAAAAAGCGCTAAACCCTCAACACCAAAAAACCTTAATCCCTCCACCCCTAAAGAACATAAATTCTATGAGAAAAATACTAAAAATTCTCAACCCTAAAAAGACCAAAACCATTATCCCCCCAAAAATCCTAAAATAACAACCAAAAAAAACCCTAAACCCTCATGTCCTAAAGAAACTAAGCCTTCATCCCCCAAAAAATCCTAAACAATCATCCCTAAAAAAACCTAAAACCTCATCCATAAAAACCCTAAACCCTTATCCCCATAAACCCTAGATACTTAACCCAAAAATAAAAATCCCTCATCCCCCGAAAAACCTAAAACATCATCCCTGAAAAACCCTAAACCCTTATCCCCAAAAAAACAAAAAACATTAAACCCAAAAAAACTAAACACTACGCCCCAAAAAATAGTAAACCCTCGTACCAAAAAATTCCTAAACCCTCTGCCCCCAAAAAACCCTAATCACTCACCCCTAAAAAAACCTAAATACTCGGATCCAAAGAACTCTAAATCCTTTTACCCAAAAAACCCCTTAAATATCATCTGTAAAAAAACTTAAACCCTCAACACAAAAAAACCCCTAAAGCCTCATCCCCAAAAAACAAATAACATAAACCCCAAAAAACCATGGACTAATGGCCCCAAAAAACACGAAACCCATGGAACCAAAAAAAATATTAAGCATCTGCTAAAAAACCTTATACCACAACCTAAGAAAAAACCATAAAACTTCATCCACAAAATAAACCTTAAACAATCAACTCCAAAAAACAAAAAACCCACATCCCTAGAAAACCCTAAACCCTCATCCCCTAGAAAACCAAAACCCACAGCCCCAAAAACATAAAGCCATCAGCCCCAAAAAATCCGCAGCCCTCATCCCCAAAAAACCCTTAACCCTAAACCCTAAAATATCCTTAATCCTCATCCCTAAAAAATACTAAACCCACAAACCAAAAAAATCTTACAACCTCAGCCCCAAATACCCATACACCACCACCTAAAAAACCCTAAACAATTATCCTGAATAAACCCTAAACCCACAACCCCACAACCCCAAACATTCAACTCCAAAAAACTAAAATCCCTCAACAACGAAAAAATATAAACCCTTATCCCCCAAAACCCCAAAACCCTCTTCCCCAAAAATCCCTAAACTCTAGACCCTAATAGCACAAAACCATATTCTCTAAAAACACTAAACCCTCAACAACAAAAAAACCTTAACACCCAGAACCAAAAAAAACATATACTATTTCCACCAAAAACCCTAAACCCTCAGCCTCAGAACACTGTAAACCCTCATCCCAAAAAAATCTAAACCCTCATCCCAAAAAACCCTAGACCCTAAGAATAAAAATACCACAAACCCTTGCCCCCCAAAAAACCATAACCCTCAACCCTAAAAAACACTAAAGCCACATACCCAAAAAACCCTACACCATCCTCCCCGAAAATCCCTATACCCTTAGCACCAAAAGACCCAATACCCTTAATCCCAAAGAACCCTAAATCCTAACACAAAAAAACTCTAATCCCTCATCCCCCAAAAACCTAAACCCTTAGACCTATGAAATCTATTAACACTCAGCCCCCAGAAACCAGAAACATCATCCCCAAAAAACAAAAAACTGTATACCCAAAAAACCCATACCCTAATCCCCAAAATACCTTAAATTCCCACCCCCAAAATACCCAAAACCATTATCCCCCAAAACAATAAACCCTCATCCCACCAAAAAAACCTAAGTCCCAAAAACCTCAAACCGAAAAAACCAAAAACCCCCAAACCCACATCCCCAAAAAACCAGAAACTCACAGCCCCAAAAAACACAAAACCCTCGGCACCGAAAAACCCCAAATACTTATCCCAAAAACCCCCCATTCCCTTAGGATTAAAAAAACAAAACCCCTCAACCCCCAAAACCCAAAACCCTCATCCACAAAAAACCATAAACCCTCAGTCCCCAAAAAGCTTAAGCCCTTATCCCAAAAAACTATAAATCCTCATCCTGAAATAAAAAAACCCTCATCACCAAAAACCTTAAACCCTTAAGACCAATAAACCCTAAACCCCAAGGCCCCAAAAAGTTGCAAAAACTAAAGCCCAAAAAATCTTAAACACTCAAACCTAAAAAAATCTAAATAGTAAACCCCAAAAAACCCTATATCATCACCCCCAACAGACCCTAACCCCTTACCACAAAAATCCCCAAACCCTTGGCCCTACCAAAAATTAATCCCGGGACCCAAAAAAACCCCAAAACCCTTGTCCCCAAACCCACCCAAACCATCACCTCCAAAAACACCTAAACCTCATACCCAAAAAAATCCTAAACCCTCATCCCCCCAAAAAACTAAACCATTAGCCACAGTAAACCCTAAACCCTCATCCCAAAATACACTAAAACCCATACCTAAAAAAACAATAAACATCAGCCAAAAAAATTACTAAACCCTCATCATCAAAACCATTAAACCCTCAGCCCTGAAAAACTTCAAACCCTCATCCCCAAACCCCAAAACCCTCATATCCAAATAATATTAAACCCTCATCTCCAAAAATCCTTATCTGTTATTCATAAAAACCCAAAATCCTCACCCAAAATTCCAAAAACCATCATCCCCCCAAAAACACCCTCATCCCTGTAACAACTATACCGTCACCCCAAAAAACCCCAAACCCTCATCCCCCAAAACCCCATAAACCTCAATTAAAAAAAACCAAATCCATTAGCCCAAAAATACCATCAAACCTTATCCCCAAAATAAAATAAACCATTAGTCCCCCAAACCCAAAACCCTTAGCCAAAAAAATCCCTAAAACCCCAGTCCCAAAAAACTCAAAAACCCTCAGACCCAAAAACCCTAAACTCTTAGCTAAAAAATATTGTAATCACTCATCCCAAAAATACCCTAAATCCTCAATCCCAAAAACCTTAAATACTCAGTCCCAAAAAAACATAAACTCTAAGGCTAAAAATTTTAAAAACAATCATCCCCAAAAAAAACTCTAAACCCTCTCCTCCATAAAACCCTAAACCCTCATCCCAAAAAATCCCTAAACCCTTAGCACAAAAAAAGTAATCCTTCATCCCCAAAAGAACCCTAGACCCTCAATGCAAAAACACCCTAAAGCCTAAACCCCAAAAAACCCTAAACCGTTAGCCTAAAAAATAATAAACCCTCTGCCCAAAAAACCCTACACCATTGGCTATAAAAAATCATAAGCCATTTTTACAAAAACAACCATACTCCCTATTCCCCAAAAAACCCCAAACCCTCAGCCTAAAACCCCCCTAAACCATAATCCCTAAAAAATCCTAAACCATTGACCCCCAAAAACCCTAAACTCTTAACCCCAAACAAGCCTATAACCCAGCCTAAAATAACTCTTAACCATTATCCCAAAAACCCGTAAACCCTCATCCCCAAAAAACCCTAGCCCTACATCCCCAAAAAACACTAAACCATTAGACCCAAAAACCCTAAACACTCAGCAAAAAACCCTATACCCTCATCCCTAAAAAAATGTAAACCCATAGCCCCAAAAAAACACTAAACACTCAAACCCGAAAAAATCCAAAACCCTCAGCCCCAAAAACACCCTAATATCCCACCCGTAAAAAACCCTAACACATCATCCCTAAAAAAACTACATCCTATACTGTAAAAACCCTAAACACTCAACCACGAAAACCATTAAACCCTGATCACGAAAAAACCTAAAACCCTCAGTCCAAAAAACACTATATCACCTCAACCCTAAAAAACCCTAAACCCCTAGCCACAAAATACCCTAAACCCTCATCCATACAAAAGCTAAACTATCACCCCAAAAAACCCTAAACCATCAACCCTAATAAACCCTAAACCCTAAACCCCAAAAAACCCTTAACTCTCATCCCAAAAAAACCCGCAACCCACATCCCCAAAAAACCCTAAATCCTAATCCTTAAAAACCCCTTAACCATCAAACCCAAAAAACCCTCATCCCTCAGCACCAAAAATACCTCAACAGTAGCCCCAGAAGTGTCCTAAACCCTAAGACTCAAAAAATCCTAAACCCTAATCCCAAAAAAACCATAAACCCTCATCCCCAAATAAACCCTCAACCATTATCCCCAAAATATCCTATGCCATCAGCCTAAAAACCCCCTCAATCAACAGACCAAAAAATAAACACTAAAACCATAGCCCAAAAACCTTTAAATCCTCATCCCAAAAACCCAAAACCATCATCCCTGAGAAAAAATAAATGCTCAGCCCCCCTCAAATCCTAAACCCACAGACCAAAAAAACCATAAACCCCAATCCCAAAAAACCCTCAAACCCCCATCCCCCCAAAAAACCTAACCTAGTCACCAAATAAACTCTGAACTCCCATTCATTAGAAACCCTAAACCCGCATCCCCAAAAAACCCTAAAACATAATCCATAAGTAACCCTAAACTCTCAACCGCATAAACCTCAACCATCTTCATAATAAACCCAAAACCCTAAGCCCTAGAAAAACCCTGAACCCTCATCCCCTAATGACCCTAAACCCTCAACAGAAAAAAATAAACCATCATCCACAAAACCATAAACCCTCATACCAAAACCCTAGTCCCTCATGTCCCAAAAATCCTAAACCCTCATGAAAAAAATCCTAAACCCTCAGCACCAAAAAAACCCTAACACCTTATCTTAAAAACCCTAAACAATCAGTCATAAAAAAACCCAAACCCTCAACAGAAAAAAAATCCAAATCCCCCAGAACAAGAAAACCAAAAATCATCATCCACAAAAAAACCCTATACCCTCATACCTAAAGAATCCTAAAACCTCATCCCCAAAAAACCATAAATCCTCAGACTCAATAAACATGAAACCCTCATCCCAAAACATCCCTATGTATTCATATTTAGAAAACCCTAAACCCTATACCAAAAAACACCCTTGACCCTCAACTCCAAAGAACCCTAAACTTCTGCCACCAGAAACTGTAAACCCCAAGCCCCAACAACCATATTCCATCATCCCGAGAAAACCAGAAAACATCAACAAAAAAAATACTTAACCCTCATCCCCAAAAAAATTCTAAACCCTTACCTCCAAAAAACCCAAAACCCTCAAAACTTCAAAATCATAAACTCTTATCCTCAAAAAGATCACACACCTCAGAGTAAAAACACTTAAACATCAACCCACAAAACCCTCTACACTTAGAAGAAAGCCCCCAACCCTTATCTAAAAAACACCATGAACCCTTATCCCTAGAAAACACTCAACCCTTAGCCCCAAAAACACAGTATATTCATCCACTAAAAACCCTCAACCATTATTCCTATAAAACCATAAACCATTAGTACCAAAAATACATAAACCCTAAACTAAAAAACCCACAAACTTCAATACAAAAAAACCATCAACCCTGATCCTCAATAAATTCTCAAACCTCATCACCAAATAATCCCTCAAACCTCATCCCCAATAAAACCGAAAACCATCATCCCCATAAATCCCTCATCCCTTATCCACAAAAAAACCTCATCCCTTAGCCCCAAAAAACCCTCAACACTTATCCCTAAATAATTCAAAATCCTCAGCACTAAAAAACCCTAAAACCTCATCCCCCAAAAACCTAAAAACCATAGCCCCAAAAAATCCTAAATCATTACACCCAAAAAACCCTAAACCCTTATCATTAAAATCAATAAGACCTTAGCTCTAAAAAACCATAAAACCACTTCCAGAAGAAAACCAAATCCATCAGAACCAAAACCCAGTAATCCTCAGCCTGAATATCCCTAAACTCTAAACCCTAAAAAACCCTTAACCCACATTCCAAAAAACCTAAAAACCTCATCCCAAAAACCTCTAATTCCTTGGCCCAAAATATTCTACATCTTCAGCAACAAAACCCCATAAACCCTTATCCCCAATACCGCTAATACGTCATCCCCAAAAATCACTAAATCATTAGCCCAAAAAATTGCTAATCCCCAAGCCTGAAAAATCCAAAAACACTCTACCCCAAAATAAATAAACCCTTATCCCTGTAAAAGCTAGACCATCTTCCCCAAAAAACCATAAACCCTCATCCCCAACAAACCAAAAACACTTAGTCCCAAAAAAACCTAAACCCTCAATCCCAACAAACACTAAACACTCATCCCCGTAAAATCCAAAACCCTCATTCCCAAAAAATACTATTCCCTTAGCCCCCAAAAAACCGTATTTCCCTAGACAAAAAAAACAATAAACTCTCTGGATGAAAACCCCCTAATCTCTTATCACAAAAAAACTCTAAACACTCATCCCCCCAAACCCCTAAGCCCTAAAACCCCTAACCCAAGTCCCCAAAAAACCCTAAACCCTCAGCCCAAAAAACACTAAACCCTCATCCCCATAAAACCCTGAACCCTTAGCCCAAAAAACCAATGCCTTCAGCCCTCAAAACACTAAAAATCAGCCCCAAAAACCCTAAACCCTCAGCCCTCAAAATCCTTAACCATCAGCCCCAAAAAAATCTAAACCATCGGGAAAATAAACCCTAAACCCAAACCATATCATCAATGAAAATTTAAACACTCTGCCCATGATACCCTAAACCTTAAACCCCATGAAACCCTAAACCCTCTTTTCTAAGAAACCCCAACACATCATCGACAAGAAAACATAAAACCTCAACCTCAAGAAACCTAAACTCTATTCCCTAGTGTACCCTGGACCCTTATACCTAAGAAACACTATACCATCAACCCTATGAAACCCTAAACCATCATACCCCAGAAACCATAAACCCTCACCACCATGAAACCCTAAAGAGTAAAAAATAATAAGACCCAAACCCACCACCCATGAAACCCTAAATCCTCGCCCCATGAAACCATGATTCCTCATCCTATGAAACAGAAATCCCTTAACCCCAAGAATCATAGAACCCTTAGACCCCTGAAACCATATACCATAATCACCAAGAAAATATGATCCCTCATCTCCAAGAAACCCTAAATTCTCATCCTTAATAAAACTTAAAACCTCACCCCATGAAACCCTAAAACCTCATACCCTATAAATCCTAAACCTTCATTCCCACAAAACCCTAAACCCTCATCCCCAAGAAATCCTGATTCCTCATCCTAAAAAACATTAAACCATCATCCTCACGAAACCCTAAGCCCTTAACCACAAGAAACCATGAAACCTCAGTGCCAAGATACCCATAACTCTTATCCTTAGTAAATCATGAACCCTTATCCCCAAGTAACCCATAACCCTCATTCATTAAAACCCCCAACACCTCCTTCCTAAAAAAACATGATCCCTTAGCCCCAAGAAGCCCTTAACTAATTGGACCACGAAACCCTAAGTACTCATCCCCAAGAAACCCTACACACTCGTCCCCAAGAATCCATGGACCCTCATCCCAATGAAAACCAGATCCATCATCCCTAAAAAACCATGAACCCTTTGTACTAAGAAAACATTAAACCTTATCCTCAAGAAATCCAAAACCCTCAGTCCCGAGAAACCCTAAACCCTGAGCCACAAGAAAACATGACCCCTCTTCCCCAATAAAACCTAAACATATCACCCCAAGAAATGATGAACCCTTAGCATCATGATTCCCTGAAACCTCATCTCCAAGAAACCCTGAACCCTCAAACACAAGATACACTAATTCTACATCCCCAAAAAACCATGAACTGGTAGCCACAAGAAACCCTAAACCCTCACCACCAAGAAACCCTACACTCTCAACCCCTAATAACCATTAACCCTCAGCCCTAAAAAACCCTGAACACTCATCCCCAAAAAACAATGATCCCTCATCCTAAAAAATCACCTAACCCTCACCCCCAATAATCCCTAACCATCGTCCCCAAAAAACCCAAAATCCTCATCCCCAAAACCCGTACACCCTCATCTAAAAAAAACCAAGATCCTTCAGTGCTAAAAACCTAAAATTATCAACCCCCAAACACCAAAAACCCCCAGCCACAAAAAAACCCAAACCCCTCAGCCCCAAAATTTCAAGCACATGGAGCAGCGAAAAACCCAAAACCCTCATCCCCTAAAAACCCAAAACCCACAACCCCAAAAAACATACGAATCTTCAGCCCCAAAAAACCCAGAATTCTCATCATTAAAAAAACCATGAAAGCTCAGTCCCAAAAACATCTCAACCATAATACACAAAAAACAATTAACCCTTAGTACCAAATAACCCTAAACCCTCAGTTAAAAAATCCTTGAACTCTCATCCCTAAAAACCCATGAACTCACATCCCTAAAAAATCATCAACCGTCATCGACAAAAAACCATGAATCCCCATCCCCAAAAAACCATGAACCCTTAGGCCCAAAAATCCATGAATCCACAACCCCCACAAACCCAAAACCCACACACCCAAAAAACCATTAACCCTTAGCCCAAGAAAATATTGAACCCTCATCCCCAAAAAAACCTAAACCCTTATCCCTAAAAAGCACAGAAACCTCTTCCCCAAATAACCCTAAACCCTCATCCCTAGAAAAATCTGAACCCTCAAAACCAAAAATCCTTGAACCCTTAGACCAAAAAAACTTTAACCCCTTTCCCCAAATAACAATGAACCTTTGGCCTAATAATCCCAAAACGAGATTCCCCAAAAAAAACACTCAACCCCAAAAAAACTAGACCCATGAGTTCTAGAAAAACACTAAACCCTCATCCCAAAAAACTTGAGCACTCAACCCAAAAAATACCCTAAACCCTCATCCCAAAAAATACTAAACCATCATCCCTTTAAATCTTTCAACCCTTACCCCAAACAAACATGAACCCTCAACCCACAAAAAACCCATAAACCCTAAGCCACAAAAAACCATGAACATTAAGTCCTAAAATACCCTCAATCCACATCCCTAAAAAACACTAAACCCTCATCCTATTTAAAACCCTCAACCTCATAACAAAAAAACCCTTAACCCTCATCCATAAAAAACCTAGTACTCTCATCCCTATAAAACCCTAAACTTCCATCCCACAATTACATTAAAAATTCATCCCCCCAAACACCTAAACCATTAGCCCCAAAGAACAAAAAACCATCATCCCCTAAAAAACCTAAACATTCATCCCTAAAAACACTAAACCCTCAACCCAAAAAAACCATAAACCCTTATCCCCAAAAAACCACAAGACCCCTTACCCAAACAACCCTAATCCCCCATCCCCAATAAACCCTATAAAATCAGCCCTAGAAAACCATAAACACTCATCCATAGAAAACCCTAAACCCTCATCCACAAAAAAACCCGAAAACATTACAACCAAAAAACCCAAAACCATCATCCCTAAAAACCATAAACCATGATCTAAAAAACCCTAAAACCTTAGTAAAAAAACACTAACCCAAAATCAACAAAAAACCCTAAACCCTTAACCCAACAAACCTAAACCCATAGCCCGAAAAAAACCTCCTAAAAATCCTAAAACTCAGCCTAAAAAGACCCTAAACACCCATCACCAGAAAACACTGAAACCCTTGACCAAACAAAACCTAAACCATCATCCTAAAAAACCATAAAAAATAATAAACACAACCCGAAAACCCCAACCCTAAATATCCCTAAATCCATAGCCCCCGGAAAACCGAAATCCTCAAACCCAAAAAACCGTAAACCCTCATCTACAAAAAACCCAAAATCATCATACCTAGAAAAACCTTAACCCTAAGCCCCAAAAACCCTAAACCGTCTTCCCCTAAAAATCCAAAACCCTATACTCGATAAAACCGAAACCCTTATCCCCATAAAACCCTGAACCCTAAACCATAGAAAACCCTATACCCTTGGACCTAGAGAACCCTAAACCCTAAACCCTAGAAAACCATAAATCATCAACCATAGAAAACCCTAAACCCTCATCCCTTAAAAACCCTAAAGCCTAATCCCCAGAAAATCCTGAAACCTTATGCCCATAAACCCCTTAACAATTTTCCTAAAAAAAATATAAACCCTCATAACTAGAAAAAACCTAAACCCTTATCCCCATAAAACCCTAAACCCTCTACCCCAAAAAACTCTAAACACTAAGCCCTAGAAAACCCTAAACCCTCATCCCTAGATTACCCATAACACTCAGCCCCAGAAATCACTGAACACAAATCCTCAAAAAACCCTAAAAAACTCATTCATAGAAATACCTAAACTAAAATCCTTAAAAAACCCTAAACCCTTTTCCTTATAAAACCCTAATACCATATCTTTTGAAAACCCTAAACTATCATCCCTAGAAAACCATAAATCCTCACCCCTAGAAAACCCCAAATCCTTAGCACTAGAAAACTCTGAACCCTCATCCCCCAAAAACCCTAAACCCTCAGCCCTAGAAAACCCTCAACCCTCATCCCACGAAAAAATTATAATATCAGAAAATGAAAACCCATATCCCTTATCATAAAAAAAAATAAACCATCATCCTAGAAAACATAAACCCTCTTCCATATAAAACATTATACCATCATCCCAAGAAAACCCTAATCCCACATCCCTAGAAATCCCAAAAACCTTCTCCCTATAAAACACTAAACCATCATCCCCTGAAAAACCTAAAACCCCATCCCCAGAAAACCCTAAACCCTCTTCCCTATAAAAACCTAAACCCTAATCCACAAAAAAACTAACCCTTCAGCCCCAAATTACCCTAAACCCTAAGCCCTATAAAAACCAAAACCCCCAATCTCAAAAAACACTATACCCTCCTATAAAAAACCCTAAATCCCCAACCCCATAAAACAATAAAAACTCTTCCCAAAAAACCAAAATCCCTCATAAATAAATACCCTAAACCCTAACACCAAAAAAGCCTCATCCCTCAGCCCAAGAAAAAACAAAACATCAGCACCAAAAAACACTAAACATCAGCCCTAAAAAACCCTAAACCCTCATCCCGAGAAAACCCTAACCCTAAACACCAAGGATACCTAAACCTTCATCCCAAAAAAACACTAAACCCTCATCCATAAAAAACATCAACCCTATACCACAAAAAACCCTCAACTCTTATCCCAAAAAAATCCCTATTCTCTCATCCAAAAAAACCATTTTCCATCGATCTAAAAAAACACTCAACCCTCAACAACAAAAAACCCTCAACTCTTAGCCCCAAGAAAACCCTAAACCCTTATTAATAGAAAATCATAAACCTTAATCCCTAGATAACCATATACACTCATCCCTTAATAACCCTAAATCCTCATCCCAAAATAGCCCTCAACCCTTACCCCAAAAAAAACCTCAACCACTAGCCATAAAATACCCTCAACACTCACCCCCAAAAACTCTCCACCCTTAACCCAAAAAACCTCAAAACTTAACACCAAAAAATAATAAACACTCATCCCCAAAAGACTATTAACACTCATCCCCAAAAAACCTTAAACCCTCATCCCCCCCAAAAAATAAATCCTCAACCAAAACCAACATTAAACCCTAATTCTGAAAAACCTTAATCCCTCATCCACAAAAAATTCCAAATAAACCATCCCCTAAAATCCCTAAACCCTCAGTCCCAAAAACACTCATCCCTAAGCCCAAAAAGCCCTCAACCCTCTTCCCCAAAAAACCCCAGACCCACACCACCAAAAAACCCTAAACCATCACAACCTAAAACCATAAACCCTCACCCCAAATATTCATAAACCATCATCCCCTAAAAATTAAATCCCTATGCCCCAAAAATCCCTCAAACCTTATCCCCCCAAAAACCTCAACCCTCAGCCCCAAAAAGTCCTCAACCCTCAGCCCCAAAAATCCTACAACCCAAAACCCCAAAAAACCCTAAACAATTAGTCCTATAAAATCATAAACTCCCATCCCAAAAAAACCACAAAACATTATCCTAAAAAATGCTTAAACCCTCATCCCTAAATTTTTTTTGAAACTCATCCCTAAAAACCCCTAATCCGTCACATCCAAAAAAGAACCCGAAACCCATTGCCCCTAAAATCCCTAAACCTCAGCCCAGAAAATCCCAAAACCCTCATCCCCAAAACCCCTAAAATATCTTTCCTAAAAAACCTAAACCATCATTCCAAAAAAAACCTAAACCCACATCCTTAAGAAACCCCAAACCCAAAGCCCCCAAAAAAACTAATATTTCAGCCCTAAAAAACCCTAACACTTATCCCCAAATAGAACTAAACCTTTATCCCTAAAAAACCCTAAAAACCCTTACCAAAAAACCCTGATCCACTATACCCAAAAAAACACTAAACAATTTTCACCAAAATACCCTAAACCATCATCCCCTAAAAAAACCCCTACGGAAAAAGTTCCTAAACCCTCATCCCAAAAAAACCATAAATCCTCACCCTAAAAATAACTACAACACTTAACCCAAAAAGAACTCTAAATCCTTAGCCCAAATTACCATAAACCCTCAACCCCAAAAAGCCCTCAACACTCAACACCAAAAAACCCCAAACCCTTATGCTCGAAAAACCCTAAATTGACAGCCCTAAGAATCCCTAAACCCACAGACCAAAAAATCTCTAAACCCTTAGCCCCAAAGAAACCTAAACCATCTGCCATCAAAATCCCAAAACCCACACTGCAAAGGAAACCTAAACCTTAATCCCCAAAAAACACTAAATCATCATCCTTAAAAACCCTAATCCCTCATCCCCAATTAACCCTCAACACTTCATCTAAAAAAACCATAAACCCTCTTCCCCAAAAATCATAAAACCCTCATCAAAATAAAAACCCCAAACCCTCATCCTCAAAAAACCCCAGACTCTCAGCCACAAAACCCCAAAACCCTCAGCTCCAAAAAACCCAATCCCTCATACCCAGAAAACCCTAAATCATTGAACCCAAAAACCAGAAACACCATAGCTCAAAAAAACACAAACCCTCATCCCTAAAAACTATATACCCTCATCCTGAAAAAAAAACTCAACGTTTGACCCATGGAACCCTAAAACCACATCCCCAATAAACCCTCAACCCTAAAATAATAAACCATCAACCACCAAACCCATAAAACCTCAGCCATTAAAAACACTCATTCATTAATATAAAAAACTATCAAACCTAATCCCCAAAAAACCCCTCAACACTAATCCCTAAAAACCCCTGATCCCTCAAACCCAAATCTCTAAACCCTTATCCCCAAAAAACCTTAAAACCTCATCCCTAAAAAACACTAAATCCTCAACCCCCCAAAACCCTAAACCTATATCCCTAAAAACCCCAAAACCTTTTCCCCCCAAAACCCTAAACCCTAATCCCTAAAAAACCCTACACCCTTATCCCCAAAAGAAATTATACCCTAAACCCCAAAAACTAAAAACCCTCAGCACCAAAGAACCCTGATCCCATATCACAAAAAATCACTAATCCCATATCCGTAAAAAAACCCTAAACCCTCATCACAAATAAACCCAAACCCCTCATACCCAAAAAAACATAAATAATCAGACCCAAAAACCAAAACCTCTAAAGTAATAAAAACACTAAAACCTCAACCCCAAAAAACCTAAACCTGCATCTCTAAAAAAACCCTAAACCCACATACCTAAAAAACACAAAACCATCATCCCTAAAACCCCTAAAACCTAAGTTGCAATAAACTCTAAATGCTCATCCCAAAGAAAACACTCACCCCAAAAAACTAAAAAGCCTCACTCCCAAAACACCCTAAACTATCAGCTGTAAAAAACAATAAACCCTCATCCCTAAAAAACCCAAAACCCCTATCCCATAAAAACCATAAACCCTCATCCCTGAAAAGCCCATTGACCCTCCTACGAAAAAAACCCTCTACCACAACACCAAAAATCCCTCATTCCACTTCACACCCCACCCCATAAACCCTAAGCCCCAAAAAACCCTAAACCCTCAACATCAAAAAACCCTAAACCCTCAGCCCCAAAGAACTCTAAACCCACGTCCCCAAAAACCATAAATCCTGAAATGCAAAAATTTCTAAAACCTTAACCCTAGAAATCCTCTACCATACTCCCCAAAAATACCATAAACCCTCATTTCCAAAAACCCTAACCCCAAAGAACAAAAAATTCTACGACCCCTACCCACAAAAAAACCTAAACCCTCAGCCACAAAAACACCTAAACCATTATACTAAATAATTCCCTAAACCCTAATCCACAATAAACTCTAAACACTCATCCCCAAAAATCCAAATCCCTCAACCCAAAAAAACAATACACCATAAGCCCCAAAATACACTAAATACTTATCCCTAAAAATACTAAACCCTCAACCCCATAAATAGCTCCGCTCCAAACCCCAAGAAACACTAAGCCCTTTTACCAAAAAATCCCTAAACACACAACCCCAAAAATACCAATGCCCCTAGTCTAAAAAAGAACCCAAAACCCTCATCCAAAAAAAATAAAAAACCTCATCCCCTAAAAAACCAAAACCCTGAGCCCCAAAAAACAATAAACATTCAGTCCAAATAAAACCCAAAATAATGATCCCCAAAAAAAACCCCAACAACAAAATAAAAACCATAAACCATAAGTCCCAAAATTCATAAACCCTCAACCAAAAAAAATCCTACACCCACAAGCCAAAATAACCCTAATTTCCAACCCTGGAAACCCCAAAATTCTCGTCCCCAAAACTAAAAATCCTCATCCTAAAACCCCCCAAAAACTTGGTCCCAAAATAACATAAAAACTCGGGACCAACAAATCCTAAATCAATAGACATAGAAAACCCTCAACCCTTTTCCCTAAAAAACCTTTATCCATCGTCCCTAAATATATTTAAACCCTCAGCCCCAAGAAACCAAAAATCCTCAGATAAAAAAACCTGAATCCTCATCCCCAAAACACCCTAAACCCTAATAACAAAAATACCCTAAACCCTTATCCTCAAAAAAAAACTAAACCCTAAACCCCAAAATAATCCTTAATTAATGTCATCAAAAACTAAAAAACTCTCAACCCACAAAACACATAAACCCTCATTCCCAAAAAACATTATACCCTCAAGACAAAAAAAACATAAACCCTCAAATCTAAGAAACCCTAAACTCTCAGCCCCCAAAAACCCTCAACACTCATCCCCTAATAAATAAAAATCCTTAGAAAAAAGAAACCTTACTACTCAAACTATAAAAAACTGTCAACTCTCAACCCTAAAAAACCATTAACCCTCATTCCCAAAAAACATACAAACCTATACCCCCCAAAAAACATCAACCCTAATCCCTAGAAAACCATAATCCCATAGTCCAAAAAAATCCAAAACCCTCCTCACCAAAAAAACCCTAAACCCTCCTCTTCCAAAAATACAGATGTCGCAGCCTCACATAAACCCTAATCCCTCATCCCTAAAAAAACCCTAAACCATTAGCCCCAAAAGCCCCTAAACCTTCTTCCGCCCCCAAACCCTAAACCCATATGCTCAATACAACCTATATCCTCATCCCCACAAAACCAAAAACCCTAATCTCTAATGAACCCTAACCATATAGCCTAGAAAAACCCTAAACCCATTACCCAAAAAACACTAAACCCTCAGCCCCAAAAATTTATAAACCATAAGACCAAAAAAAACATAAACCCTAAGCCTCAAAAAACACTAATCCTGTATCCACCCAAAAAAACTAAATCCTCATTATCATAAAACACAAAGCCCTCATCTTCATAAAAACCCTAAATCCAAATCCCCCAAAACCCAAATCCATCATCCTCAAAAAAAACTATAATAATTTATGTGCAAAAAACCTTAAACACTCATCCCTAGAAAACCAAAAATACTCAACCCAAAAAGATATAATAACCCATCCATTAAAATACCAAAACCCTCATCCATAATAAAATCCTAACCCAAAATCTTGAAAGAACACTTGAAACTCATTCACTAAAAACCCAAAACCCTCTACCTAAAAAAACATAAAAAATCAACCCTAAAAACCCTAATCCAATAATCCCAAAAAAAATCTAAACACTAATACCATAAAAAACACTAAAACATAAACAGTAACAAAATCTTAACCCTATAGTAGAAATATTCATAAACCCTCAAACCCAAAAAATGCTTGACCCTCAGCCCTAAAAAACCCAAAACCATCAGCCCCAAAACACCCTCAACCCTTACCCGTAAAAAAACTCAACACTCAACCCAAAAAACCTTAATAAATGATATACCAAAAATGTTCTATCATCAAACCTAAGAAACATTAAACCCTCATCCCTAAAAAATCCTGAACTCTCAGCTCCAAAAAACTCTCAACCCTCAGCCCTAAAAAAATCCTCAACCCTCATCCCAAAAAAAAGTAAAGTCGAATCTCCTAAAAAACATCAGACCTTACCCCCCAAAACTTCTAAAGTATCAACACCAAAAAAATCCTAAACTCTCATCTACAGAACCCCCAACCCTCATTCCTGAAAAATTAAAACCCTCCCCCACAAAACCCTCAACCCTTAGCCAAAAAAATCCATAACCCCATACACCTAAAAATCGACAACCCTCAGCACAAAAAACCCTAAAATCAAATCCCCAATACATCCTCATCCCTCAAACCCAAAAACCCTACACGATCAGCACAAAACAACCTCATCAAAAATCCCCAAAAAACCCTCAACACACACCTCCAAAAAAACCTCAAACTCAGCCCTAAAAAGTCCCCAACGAAGAGCTCTAAAAAACCAACAACCCCCAACATATAAATCCATCAACCATAACCCCCCAAAACCCTAGACCATGAGTACCAACAAACCCTAAACACTCAGCACCAAAAAATCATAAACCCTCAGCAGAAAATTACCCTCAACCCCAAAAAACAATCAACCCTCATCCCAAAAAAACCATAAATCCTATTCCCCAAAAAACCCAAAACCCTTATCCATAGTAAAACCAAAACCCTTTTCCCAAAAAAACCGTACAACTTAAACACAAAAATACCCTTAACAATATTCCCCAAAAAATCAAAAACCCTCAGCTTGAAAAAACCATAAATACACGACCCCGAAAATCCCACAAAACTCTTCCCAAAAAAAACCTCAACCCAAAAAACCCAAAAAACCCTAAACCCTCTTCCCTAAAAAACCCTAAACCCTCATCCCCATAATAAACTAATCCCAAAACTCAGAAAAACCTAATCCCTCATCCCAAAAAATCCCTAAACCCTCAACTTAAAAATACACTAAACCCTCCACCCTAAAAAACCCTCAACTATCATCCTCTAAAAACACTAAATCCCAAGATCCAAAATACCCAAATATATCATCCCAAAATAACCTTAAAACTTTTCCCCAAAAGTCCCTAAACCCTCATTCCCAAAAAACCCAAAACCTAAACCCACAAAAAAAACCCAAAACCCACTTCGCCAAAAAAACCTCAACCCTTATTCCAAATAAACCATAAACCATAAGCCCCAAGAAACCCTAAACCATTAGCCCAAAAAACAACAAAACACTCATCCCCAAAAAACCCTAATATTTCAACAAAAAAATCCCTAAACCCTTATCCCAAAAAAAATCATAAACACTCTGTCCAAGAAACCCTAAACTCTCAACCCCAAAAATCCTCAACACCTTGTTCCAAAAAAACCTAAACCTATATCCAATCAAATATTTAAACCCTCAGCCCCCCAAAACCCTCAACCCTCATAAAAAACCTCATATCCCTCACCAAAAAAAACATAGCCTAAAAATACCCTCAACCCTCAACCCTCAACCCTATAAAACCATAAACACTTAGTCCCCAAAACCATAAACCCTTATCACAAAAAAACACTAAACCCACATCCCCATAAAACCCTAAACCCACATCCCCAAAAAACTCTAAACCTTGAAACACAAAGATTACAAAACCAACATCCCACAAAAACCATAACCCCTCATACCTAAAAAAACTAGATACCTCAGCCCTAAAAACCCTTGAACCCTCAACCCCCAAAACCCTCAACCCTCATAAAAAACCTCATATCCCTCACCAAAAAAACATATCCTAAAAATACCCTCAACCCTCAACCCTCAACCCTATAAAACCATAAACACTTAGTCCCCAAAACCATAAACCCTTATCACAAAAAAACACTAAACCCACATCCCCATAAAACCCTAAACCCACATCCCCAAAAAACTCTAAACCTTGAAACACAAAGATTCCAAAACCAACATCCCACAAAAACCATAACCCCTCATACCTAAAAAAACTAGATACCTCAGCCCTAAAAACCCTTGAACCCTCAACCCCCAAATCCCCTCATCCCTTCGCCACAAAAAAAACCGTCATCCCGTAGCCACCAAATCCCATAAATCTTTATCCCCAAAAAACCAAACACACTCCACCCTGAAAAAACCAAAAACCATCATCTCCAAAATCCCCTTAAACCCATAGCCCCAATAACCCTAAGCCCTCATCCCCAAACAACTGTAAACAGTAAGCCCTAAAAACCTATAAACCCTTAACCCCCCAAAATCCAAAACCCCCCAACACCAAAAACCCAAAATCCTTATACCCATAAAATTCAAAACCATCGACGCTAAAAACCCTAAACCTAAGCCCAAAAAACACCTAAACCATCAGTCTATAAAACCAGAAACCACTATTATAAGAAAAAACTAAACCCATAACACTAAAAAAACCCTAAAATATTATCCCAAAAAAACCCACAACCCTCAGCCCAAAAAACCATAAACCTACATCCATAAAAAACCATAAACCCTCAACCCCAAAAACTATAAACACTCATCCCCAAAAAACCTCAAACCCTCGTCCCCAAAATACCCCTCAAACCAATGCTTTAAAATTCCTTAAACCTTTCTGTTAAAAAAACTATAAACCCTCATCCCCAAAAAACCCTAAACTATCATCCCTATAAGACCCTCAACCCTCAACCCTTATCTCCAATGAAAGCCACATACCACCTTTCCATAAAACCTTCAAACCTCAGCCACACAAAACCCTATATCCTCATACCCAAAACCTCTATACCCTTATCCACAAAAAACTAAAAACCATAATTCCCAAAAAACTCTATTACATTATTCCTTGAAAACCCTAAATGCTCATCCCCAAAAAACTATAAACCCTCAAACCCAAAAAACCATAATCCCTCAACCCCGAAAAACTATAAACAATAATAAAAAAACCTAAACACTCAAACCCAAAAAACCCTCATCCCTTATCCCTATAAAACCTCAACCCTCATCCAAAAAATGCACTCATCCATTATCCCAAAAAAAACCGTTAACCCACAAACATAAAATATATTGAATACTCAGCCCAAAAAAAATCTCTGAACCCTCATTAAAAAAAATTAGAACCCAGCCCCCAAAAAACCAAAATCCTTAGCCCCAAAACACCCTGAACCTTCAAGAGAAAACCGTAAACCCATAGTCCCAAAAAATATTTAACCCTAAACACTAAAAAACCCTAAACCACTCATCCAAAAAAACTGTAAAATTTCTACCAAAAAAAAAACATCAGGCCCATAAACCCAAAACCCAAAACCCAAAACCCCAAAACCCCAAAACCCCCTAACCCAAAATCCAAAACCCTTATCTCTAAAACCCCTTAAACCCTTAGTTCCAAAGAACCCAAAACCCTTATCCCCAAAAAACCCTGATCCATCATGTCCGAAATACCCAACACCATCAACCACAAATAAACCTCTACCATCAGGCCCAGAAATCCCACAAACTTCAGCCCAAAACACCCCAAACCCCTAGAAATAAAAATTATCAAACCATAGTCCCAAAAAACAAGAAACTATTAGCCTCAAAAATCATTAAACCCTCATCCCAAATATATTCTAAATCCATATAACCCAAAAATCCATGAACCCTAAATCCTAAAAAAACCATCCAACATCACCACTAAAAAATCCTAATCCCTCAACCCAAATAAACACTAAACCTTCATCCCCAAAAAACACAGAACCAACATACCTAAAACCCCCAGAAACCTTTTCCCAAAAAACCCAAAACCCTCAAACCCAATAACATTAGCCCATCAGGCCCCAAGAATATAAGCCTTCATTCCCCAAACAACCCTAAACCACCAGGCCAAAAAAACCTGAATAGTCTTCCCCACAAAACCAAAACCCTAAACCCCAAAAATCGCAAAGACATAAGTCCTAAAAAAACATAAACCATATACCCTAAAAAACCCAAGACCCTAAGAAAAATAAATCCACAACCCACTTCTCCAAAAAACCCTCAACTCCCATCCCAAAAAATACTTGACTCTCAATCCACAAAAAACCCTAAACCCTAAACTCCAATAACCCATAAACCCTTATCCCCAAAAAACCCCACAACCCTCAACCAAAAGAAAACCTTAACCCTCAACCCCCAAAAAACTCTAAACCCCTAACCCCAAAAAAACCATAAACCCTTAGCCCCCAAAAATCCTAAACCCTCAGAAATAAACCCTCGACCCTCAACCCAAAAATACACTATAACCTCATCCCAAAATACCCTAAACCCTCAGAAAAAAGAAAGACTAAACCAAAACCAAAACAAACCCTCAACCCTCAATCCCAAAAAACCCTCAACCCTCAGCCTCAAAAAAACCCTCAACCATCACTAAAAAAACATTAAACCCTCATGCCCAAAAAAACTTGAACCATCATCCCCCAAAATACACTAAATCCTCAACATCAAAAAAAACCTTATACCCAAACAAACCTAAACCCTTATCCCCAAATTACCCAATGATAACCCTTGAAAAACCATAAACCCAAGTCCCTAAATGAAATGAAAACCTATTCCCAAAAAAACCCTAAACACTCCCCTCCAAAATTCCCTAAACCCTAAAAAAACCTAAATACTCAGCCAAAAAATCCCTAAACCCTTGTCCAAAATAACCCTAAACCCTCCGTCCAAAAACAACAGAAACTGTCAACATAAAAAACCATAAAACCTCATCTTATAAAAATATAAAACCCTCAATACCAAAAAATACTAAACCCTTAGCACTAAAAAACCACAAACCCTCACCCCTAAAAATACCTAAACCCTAAAACCCAAAAACGAAAAACCCTTTTCCCAATAAAATCTAAAACACATAGCCCCAAAAAACCCTCATCCATAATACCCAAAACCCCTACACCATCAACACTAAAAATAAAAAAAACCTAAACCTAAAAAAATAATCAACCCTCAGCCACAAGAAATCTTCATCCCTCATCCCCAAAAAATCCAGAACCCTCAGCCCTAAAAACCCTGAACCCTAAACCCTAAAAACCCTAAACCCAAAACCCTAACAAACCTTGAAACCTCATTCCAAAAAAATCCCAAACCCTTTAAACCAAAAAACCGTATACCCTCGTCCCCGAAAAACCATAAACACTCAGCCCCAAAAAACCCTTAACCATTACAGCCAAAAAATCCTAAACCCATAGCCCCAAAAAAACCTCAATCCTTAGCCCTAAAAACCCACAACACATAGCCTTAAATAACCCTAAACCTTAAACCATAGACCCCAAAAAAATATCAACGATCATCCAATAAAAACCCCAAACCCTCATCCCCAAAGAATCGTAAACAATCAACACCTAACATCCGTAAACACTCTAGCCCAAAAAACCATAAACCCTAATCACCAAAAAATAGTAAACCAATAGCCCAAAAAACCATAAACCAAAAACCCCCAAAAACATAAACCCTATACCCCTAAAAAATCAAAAACCCTCATCCCTAATAAATCGTAAACCCAGAACCCCTAAAACCCTAGCCCTCAACCAAAAAAACCCTAAAACCACAAGAATAAATAAACCTAAACCCTTATCCCCCCAAACACCATTAACCTTTCACCCTAGAAACCCTAAAACCTTATACCCAAAAAAACCATCATCACAAAAAAAAAACCCCTTGGACCCAAAAAACAAAAACCCTCTTCGCCAAAAATCCATAAACCCTCAACCCCAAAAAACCCAAAACCCTCATCCCAAAAAATCCTAAATCCTCACCCTAAATATATGCAAAAAGCTCACCCCCAAATATAACTGACCCCTCAACACAAAAAAAATACTATAAACCCGCATCCAAAAACCCCATTAAACCCTTACCCCGAAAAAACACAAATCACTCAACCCCTAAAACACCTAAACCCTTAGACAAAAAAACCCTAAACCCTCAGTCCCAAAAACCCTAAATACTCATCCCAAAAATACCCTAAACCCTCATCCCCAAAATGTAGTAAACCATAAGCCACAAAAAACCCAAAAACATCATCCCCTATATATATATATCTAATTCCTATGCCCTAGAAAAAACTAAACCCACTACCCTAGGAAACCCTAATACCAAACCTCCAGAAAATCCTAAACCCCCATCCTTAAAAAAACCCAATACCCTCAATGCCCAAAAACCCTAAAACCTCATACATAATCAATAAACCCTTGGCCTCCAAAATATCCAAAAAACATTGTCCCATGAAACATTAAACCCTAACCCCAAAAAACCTCCACACTTGGTGCTATCAGACCATGAATCCATTCCCCCTAAAAACCATTAACCCTAATCCCCATAAAACCCTCAATACTCATCCATAAAAAACCATCAACCCTCATCATGAAAAACACCTAATCCCTACAAAGAAAACCCATAAAACCTCATCTTGATAAATCCATCAGCCCTTATCCTAGAAAAACCCTAAACCCTTATCCCTAAAAAACCATAAACCCTAATAACCAAAAAACCCTAAACCCTCATCCCAGGAAGACCACAAACCCTCGTCCACAAAATACCTTGAACCTTGAAGACCAAAAAAACCCTCAAAACTCATCACACCAAAACCCTAAACCACCATCCCACAAAATACCTGATCCCTAATCCCTTGAAAAACCTGAACCCTAAACCCCAATAAACCCATAACCCTCAACCCTAGAACACCCTCAACCCTAATACCCCATAACCCAAAAACCATCATCCCACAAAAACCCAAAACCTCTAGCACCGTAAACTCAAAATACTCTACCGTAAAAAACATAAAACCAGTAGCCCCAAAAACCACAAACCCTAATCCCCCAAACCCCCAATCCCTATGTCCCCCAAACACAAAACCACCATCCCCAAAAAATAGTAAATCATAAGAACTAAAAAACCCTAAACACCCCTAGCCAAAAATATCTCAACCCAAACCCCCAAAAAACCCTAAACCTTATGCCCCCAAAAACCATAAACCATTATCCCTAAAAACCCTAAACAATCATCCACATAAAAAACCAATCCCTTTAAACAAAAAACCATGAACCATCATCCCCAAAAAACCCTCAACCCAACACTCCAAAAATCCCTCAACCTTAGCCCTAAAAACCCCTCAACCCTAATCCCCACAAAACCCTAAATGATCATCACTAAAAAAACTCAACGCTCATTCCCATAAAACTTTCAACCCTCGGCCTCCAAAAACCCTAAATTATCATCCCCAAAAAAGACTATACTCAAAGACAAGAAATACTAAACCCTCATCCCCAAAATTCTCTAAACCCTTACCACTAGAAATAACTTAACCCCAATCCACAAAAAACTCTAAACCCTCATCCTGAAAAAACCATAAACCATCAACCCAAAAAAACCATAAACCCTCAACCAAAAAATGACCTAAAGTCTCAACCCAAAAAGTCCATCTACCCTTGTACTAAAAAACCCTCAAACCTCACCCAAAAAAAATCCTAAACCCTCATACCCAGTAACTCACCAACCCTTATCCCCAAAAAAACCTAATCCAAAGTACCAAAAAACCTGAAACATCGTCCCCAAAAAACCAACAACCATCATCCCCAAAAGACCCTAAAAACTCAGCCCCGAAAAACTCTCAACCCTTAGCCACCAAAATCCTAAACCCTCACCCCCCACCAAAACCCTAAATACCCATAAAAATCTCTAAACCCTCACCCCAGAAGATTATAAACCCAAAACTCTAAAATAATATAAACCATCGTACCCAAAAAAACCTTATCCCTAAGAAATCATAAATGTTATGACCTTAACCCCAAGAAATCCTAAACCCTTTTCCATAAAAACACTCAACCCATTGCCATAAAAACTATTGACCCGCAGCCATAAAAAAATCTAAACCCTCAACCCAAAAAATCCATGAACCCTCAACTGAAAAAAACCGTGAACCCTTAGTAGAAAAAATCCTAAACCCTCTACCACCAAAATCCCTAAATACTCATCCCCAAAAAATAGTAAACCCTCAGCTTTGAAAAACCCAAAACACTCATCCACAGAAAACCCTAAACTATTAGCCCTAAAAATCCCTAAACCCAAAAAACCATAAACACACATCCCTATATTTTCTGAACCCTCAACCACCAAAACCCCTAAAACATTTACTACAAAAACCAGAACCCTCTTCCCCAAAAAATCCCTAAACCCTCTGGCCCAAAAAACCCAAATCCCTAGTCCCTAAAAAACATGACCCTTATCACAAAAAAAAAACAAAAAATCATTATCCACAAGATACCCTCAACCATCATGCCAAAGAAACCCTCATCCCTTTTCCCCAAAACACCCTAAAACCCCATCCCTAAAAAACCACAACCCTCATCCCGAAAAAACACCCAACCCACAGCCCCAAAAAAACTCAACCCTCAGCCCCAAAATATGTTGAACCCTCAGCCCCAAAAAACCACGAACACTCAGAACCAAAAAACCATCAACCTTCTTCCCCCGAAAACACTAAACCCTCAGCCTAAAATCAGATAGATCCCTCATCCCTAAAAAACTATAAACCATCAGTCCCAAAAAACTCTGAACATTTAGTCATAAAAAAACCCAAATAATTAACCTGAAAAACCCTCAATTCAAAGAAACAAAAAACATTAAACCCTAGTCCCCCAAAAACCTAAAACCTCATCCTTAAGAAAATCTGAATAGTCATCAAAAAATAATCGAAACCCCAAAACTCCCAAAACCCCTAAACCCCTAGTCTCAGAAAAACCCTATACCATCATCCAAAAAAACCTTAAACACTCAACCCCCTAAATCCTAAACACTATTCATAAAAAACCCCACAAACCTCATACCCAATAATCCTACAACACACTTCCTCAAAACACCTAAACCCTTAGCCCAAAAAACCCCTCAACCCTCTGTCCATGAAAACCCTCACTCAACCAACAAAAACTTTCAACCCTCTTCACCAAAAATTATTAAACCTCCATCCCCCAAAAAACCATAAAATACCATCCCCAAAAAACCATAAAACCAAATCCCCATCAAAACCCTCAACCCTATGACCATGAAAACCCTAAACCATTAGGAAAAGAATCTCTAAACCCTAACCCCAAAAACCACTCAACTCTCAGCCCCAAAAAACATTCAACCCTAAATCCCAAGAAACCATCAACCCTAAACCCCCATAAAACCTCAACGATCATCCCATAAATCTTAAACCATCATTCCTAAAAACCAAGAACCCATATCCCAAAAAAACTGAAAACCCTTAAATCGAAAAACAAACTATAAACCCTCATCCCAAAATAAACATAAAACCATATCAATAAAATATACTAAACTATCATATGAAAAATACCCTAAACCCCAAGCCCTAAAAAACACTAAAACCATATCCCCAATAATATTTAAATTCAATTCTCTAAAAAATCATAATCCCTCATCTCAAAAAAACCCTAAACCCTTAGCCCAAAAAAATATAAACCCTCAATCAAAACTAACCCTAAACACTCAACCGAAATTAATCCTAAACCCTCAGTCCCAAAAAACAAAACCATCATCCACAAAATATACTAATCCCTAGACCCAAAAAACCCTTAACCACAATAAACCATGAACCCTAATCCCCAAAAACGCTTAACCCTCAAACCCCAAAAACCAAAAACCATTAGCCTCCAAAAACCCTAAACCTTTAGCCCCATGCCCCAACCCAAAAAAACTCTAAATAACAAGCCCAAAAAATGCTAAATATTCATCCCAAAAAACAGTCAACCCTTATCCAAAAATAAAATCCTCATCCTTCATCCCCAAATAACTATGAACCCTTGGCCCCAAAAAACCCTTAACCTTCATCTCCAAAAAATTCTAAACCCAATACCCCAAAATACACTAAAGACTCATATATAAGAAACCCCAAACCCTTAGATTGAAAAAACCTTCAATCATAATCCCCAAAAAACCATAAACAATTGGCCCCAAGAAACCCTAAACACCTTGTTAGATTTGGTGTCTTATAAACAACTATTTGTACATTCATTACAGGAATATTTAATTACATATTGTTTGTTGTTCTACATGAATATGATGTAATTATATCCTAGAGTATTTGTTGCATTGATAAATTCATTACAGTTCCCATCTATGATGAAAACTCTGATGTAATATGATAGATTTCTTAAATATAGTTCAGCAGTTGGTTGGAATACTGTGATGGGAAACATAGTATATAGATTTTCAAGAGCATGTAATCGTAAGAAGATGAGATTTATTCTGATGAAGTTCCCACCTGGTAATCTCCAAGATGGGAGATTACCAGAACATACCCACTAGTAGAAATTCCACATGTTATGGGGTCATCAGATATTCCTATCTGTGAGCATGTGTAATGGTCCTTAGACATTAATATTATCATTAATATTTGTCATGACTCACACACTTTGATTTAGTGACGAAAAACATCATGCCATATGTTGGTGGGAAGTAGGGTATGTTGGGTGAATCATGAATGACATGTTATTAATGGATAAATCGAGGATAGATTTTTTCCCTTCCCTTTATAGAAGTTGATATCTTAGCCCTTTGATTAAAATATAACTGCCACCCTAAATTCTATGTCCATGGTGTAACAATGAGTTTATTTTAGGTAGTCAATTAATAACATATCAAGAATTTTGTTTGATGACTTTATGATGAAACCTGCTTGTTGAGACATTGTGAAAAAGGTATTATATTACACAGTGAGAATTCGTATGTGGATGTTGTTGCTGTGACATTAAGTTCTTCATCTTAGTTTCCATGACCCTTTGCTAGACAATAATATTGGATTTTAGGCAAGCCTTCCTAATCCAATTGAGAATTTATCCTAGAGGGTCACACACTAAGTGTTGTCTTGATTAAATTCTCTTTTAATTTAATTAATTGAATAAATATTATTATCATGACTGAGTAATAATTTTTTTCAAGTTAAAATGATTACATAAATTAAATAAATAATTATTCACTGGATAGTGAATAAAATATATATATTTATTTTATTGAACATTTAATAAATATTTATTTACTAGTTTGAAAATAAAAATATTTATTTAAGAGAATAAAATATTTTATTCTAGTGTTCGATAAATGGAAGAGGAGATCAAATGGACCAAGATTGCGTCTGTTGATAAATTAATTATTTACAAGTCAGTAAATAATTTTTATCCTGTTGGTTCAAGTAATAATAATAATATTATTATCATTATGTGGCACACGATTTCATTTATGGTTTCGTTTTTCACAAGTTGGTAAATCATAAATAATGGTGTTGTTGCTGTTATTATTTGGCATGGGATTTCTCTAATAGTTATAATTGCATTTAATTTTTTTTTCGTAATTAAATATTGTAACTAAAAACCCATGTCGATTAATAGGTAGGTATGTTTATTGTGTAAAACCCCCCAGTGAATTGAGAATTGTGGAGACAAACATTTTCTCTCTCCACTCCTCTCCTCACACCCTCTCTAGAATGTTATATGTTCTTCTGGACTAAAGAATGAGAAATCAAGAATGATCAATTAAATACATTCTCTTCACCGTGCTAGCACCCAAAGAATGAGTGGCATTGTTCAGAGACCATTGTAGCACGTGTAGATCACCACTAGATGGATTCTACTTAGGATTCTCATGAGCACAATGAAAAAAATCCGGAAGGGTCATTCAAGACGATCAGCGATCATAAACAAAAAAAGTACCAAAGGAATAGGTATTTAATTTCATTAGAAGTTAATAAATTAATTATAAAAATGATGTGCAAGATCATATTTCTTGGATCAATTTCTTTCCATCTTTTTGTCTAAATATTTGATTTTAATCTATGTATACTTGCGTTTCATCGTCATATAGCTCCCAGATTGGTCATCGATTTTGGGAAATGGAAATTTGGTCCCTCCCAACCACCACATGTCCTCTAGTAATAATCCTACACAATTATCGCTAAAAAACCGTAAACCCATTGCCCAAAAAAACATTCAACCCTCACCCCAAAAACCCTCAATAATTATCAAAAAAAAATCTTAAACCGTCGACACTAATCCACTAAAAACCCTCAAACCTCAGCCACAAAATAACCTAAACCCTCATACACAAAAAACCGTTAATCCAAAACACCAAAATATCGTAAACCCTCACCCCCAAAAAACTCTAAACCCTCAGCCCCAAAATTCCCTAATCCCTCATCCCCAAAAACATTAAACCCACAACTCAGAAAATCCATAAACTATCGTCCCCTAAAAACCATAAACCCTCAACCCCAAAAAACCCTAAAACCTTATATATGAAACCCCTAAACCATTATCACCAAAATCCCTCAACACAAAAAAAAACTGAAAATCCTCAACCCCAAAAAAACATAAATTTTCAACCCCAAAAAACATAAACACACTTTACCAAAACCTTAATTCCTTACCCCCAAAATACCCTAAAAAGTCATCCCCAAGTAAACCTAAACCCTTAGTTTCAAAAAATCCTATACTATCGGCCCCCAAACCCCAAAAATTGTATCCTAAAAAAACCAAAATCACTCAACCCCAAAAAACCCTACACCATTAACCCTAAAAATATATATATCCTCACCCCAAAACTCTAAATCCTCACCCCCAAAAACCCTGGACCCTCTGTCCCAAAAAACACTAAACCCTCAACCCCCAAAAAACCTACACCCACTACCCCAAAAAACCCTATTCCCACAACCCCCAAAACACTAATCACCTTACACCAAAAACTCTAAACCCTTAGTTCCCAAAAAAATTATTCCATCAACCATAAAAAACAAAAACCCTCAGACCTAAAAAAACAAAACCATAATGTCCAAAAAACCCTAAACCACCTTCCCCCAAAAAATCTAAAACTCTCAACACTAAAATACCTAAACCCGCATCTCCAAAAAACCCTAAATCCACATATATAAAAACTTAAGTCCCCAAACCCAAAAACCCAAATCCCTCATCCACAAAAAACTCTAAATCATCATCATTAAAAACCCATAAACCCTCATGCCCAAAAAATCCTCAAATATCAGTAATAAATAAACCCTAAACCCTCAATCCCAAAGAACCCTCAACCCTTAGTTCCAATGAACCCTAAACCCTTTTACCTAAAAAATCATAAACCCTTATCCCCAAAAAACAATAAACCTATATCCCCCAAAAAACCATAAACTCACATCCCCAAAAAAGAAAAACCCTCACCCCCAAAAAACCCTATTCCATCTTCCAAAAAAACCCTAAACCCTCATCCCAATAAACCCTAAACCCTCTACTCTATAAAACCCTCACCCCATCTGCAAAAAAACCTCAACCCTCATTACCAAAAAACCATAAATCCTAAACCCTAAAAAACCCTCAACCCCTAAAACCCATAACCCTCATCTCCAAAAAACCCTAACACCTCATCCACAAAAAAACCATAAACCATTATCCCCACAAATCCATAACCACTCAGCCCCAAAAAAACACTAAAAACTTAGCACCAAAAAACCCTAAAGACTCCGACCTCCAAAAAAATCAACCCTTTTCCCCAATAAACACTAAATCCATATCCCCTAAAACCCCTAATCGTTCATCCCAAAAAAACCTAACACTAAGCCCCCAAAATTCCAAAAATGTCATCCTTAAAAAAATGTAAACCCTATACAAAAAACCCATAGTCCCTCAACCCTAAAAACCAACAAACCCCATCCCCCAAAAAAACTAAACCCTCATACATAAAAAACCTCTCCCCTCATCCCCAAAAAACCGTAAACACTCAGCCCTAAAAACCCAAATCTCTCATCCTCAGAAAACCCTAAACCCTCAACCCTCATCTCCCCAAAGCCCTCATCCCACTAAAAAATACAATATCCCCATCCCTATAAAACCATAAAAACTCATCCCAAAAAAGAGCTAAACCACCCACCCCAATAATAACTTACCCTCAACACCCTAAACCCCAAAACCCTAGAACAAAAAAAATCCAAAACCATCATAAAAAACATATACTGTCAGGCATTCAAAACCCTATTCCCTCAACCACCACAAACCCTCAAAACTCTACCATAAAAAATTCTAAACCGTCAGTCCCAACAGACCCTCAACCCTCAACCCTCAACACCAAAAAACACACAACCCCCAATCCCAAAAATCATTCAAATTTCAAACCCCAAAAATCCTCAACACTCATCCTAAAAAACCCTCAAATGTAAGCCCCCCAAAATACCTCAACCCTCATCCAAAAAAAATCATCAACCCTTATCCCATGAAAATAATGAACCCACAACCCCAAAATATATTAAATCATAATCCTAAAAAAAACCTTAAAACCTCATCCCTAAAAAGTCCAAATACCTCATCCCCCAAAAACCCTAAACCCCCAAAACCCTAAACTGTTAGCCCCCAAAAAACCCTAAACACACATTCCCAGAAAACCCTAAACCCTCAGTCATAAAAAATACTAAACCCTCATCCCCAATAAACCCTAAACCCACAACCGCCAAAAAACCCTAAACCAACATCCACAAGAAAACCTAAACCCTCAACCCCAAAAAACCCAAACCGAAACCCCCAACCCCAAGAAACATTAAAACCATTTCCTAAAAAATCTTAAACAGATAGATCCAAATAACCTTAGGCTTTCATCAAAAAATAAATCTAAACCCTTATCTCCAAAAAAACATAAACCCTCTACCCCATAAAAACCTAAACCCTCAGTGCCAAAAAAACCCAAAACCATTATCCCTAAAAACATTAAACCTCATCCCCCTGAAATGCTATACCCTCTCCCAAAAAAAACGTTAATATATGAGCCATAAAAAACCATAAACCCTCATCCCTGAAAATACCTAACCCCTTGGACCTAAATAAACCTCAGTATGTACTCCCAAAAAACCATATACCCTTATCAACAAGAAACCCTCAACTCTCAACCCCAAAAAAACCTCAACCATCACACCCCAAATCCGTCAAAATGCCTCCACAAAAAGTCCTCAACCCTCATCCCAAAAATCCCTAATCCCTCAACCCCAAAAAAACACTAAACCATTATCCCAAATAAACCCTCATCCACAAAAAACCATCAAACCTAATCCCAAAAAACCCCATCCCCTGAGAACCCTCAATCCTCACCCTAAAAACCCTAATCCACAAGCCCCATAAAACCACAAACCTCAGTCCTAGGAAAACCAAAACCCTCTCCCCTAAAAAACAACAAACCCTAAAAAAACCCTAAACCATTTCCCCAAAAATCCTACAACCCTGGGACCCAAAAATTCAAAAACCCTCAACCCCAAAACACCCTAAACCCTCATCCTAAAAAATCACAAAACCCTATCCCCAAAAACCCTCAACCCATAGCCCCCCCAAATCCTAAACCCTCATCCCCCAAAAGAACTCAACATCAGCCCCATAACACTCACAACCCTCCACCCCAAAACACTCTAAACCCTCTACCCCCCCCCAATAAAACCTAAACGCTCCACCCAAAAATACATCAACCCTTAGAACCAAAAAAAACCCTCAACACTATGCCCCAACAACCACTCAATCACTACCCTAAATAAACTGCAAACCCCAGTCCCAAAAAGCCTCATACCATGTCCCAAATTACCCTATACCCTCACCCCCCAAAAAACATAAACCCTATACACCAAAAAAGAAATAAACACTGAAACCCACAAAACCATACACCATTTTCCTCAAAAAACCATTAAACCAAAGCCCGAGAAATCCCAAAACCCTCATTCCTAGAAAAAATTAAACCTTTATCCCCAAAAATCTATAAAACCTCAATCCCAAAAACCCCAAACCATCTACCCCAGGAAACACTATACCATCATCCCCAAAAATTCATAAACCCTCATCATGGAAAAATATAAACCCTTTGCCAATGAAAACCCTATACCCATAGCCCTAGAACCCCTAAAACCATAGTCCAAGAAAATACTAAGTCCAAGACGCATAAAAACCTAAAAAAATCAGTCCAAGAAAACCATATACCCTCATCCATAGATATCCTAAACCGTCATACCTAGATAAAATAATCCCACAAGCCCATAAACCCTTAACCCCTCAACTAAGGAAAGCACTAAACCCACATCCCTAGAAATCCTTAAACCCTCAGCCCTAGAAATAACTAAAACCATAGCCCCAAAAAAACCTAAACCCTCAACCCTAGAAAACCATTAACCCTGGACCCCAGAAAACCCTATACCCTAGGTGATAGAAAAACATAAACACACATTCCCATAAAACCATGAACCCTAACCCCTATAAAAACCCAAGTCATCGATAAATATAAACCCTCCACCATAGAAAACATTAATCCCTCATCCCCAGAACCTCAAAAAATTCTAAACACTCATCCCCAAAAAACACTAAACCAATAGCCCTAGAAAACCCTATACCCTAAACCCCATAATAGCCTAAACCCCCATCCTCAGAAATCATTAAACCCACATCACCAAAAAACCCTAGGCCCTCATCCCTAGAAAAACCTAATCCCTCATCCCCAAAATATCATAAACCCTCTAACCCAATAAAATATGAACTCAAAACCCCAAAAAATCTTGAATCCACATCCCAAGAAAGGATAGAACCCACATACCTAGAAAACCCGGAATCCTAATCCCCATAAAATCCTAAAACCTCTTCCCTAGAAAACCATGAACCCTCTTCCCCGTAAAACCCTAAACAGTCTTCCCTAGAAAACCCTAAACACTGAAACCTAGAAAACCCTAATCATTCATCCATAGAAAAACCTAAAACCCAAGACCCATAGATCCCTAAACCCCAATCCAAAGAAAAACCTGAACCCTCATCCCCATAAAAAAATGGCCTCCAATCCCATTAAAACCATGAAACCTCATTAATAGAAAACCCTAAACCTTAGGCACCATAAAATCCAAAACCCTCATCCATTGAAAGCACCTTACCCTCATCCTTATAAAACACTAAAACTTGAGCTTTGGAAAACCCCAAACCCTCATCCCCATAAAAATCTAAACCCGCAATGCTATAAAAACCTAAAAACATAGCCCCATAACACCATAAAATCTTTTTAAAAAATAAAATAAAACTCTCATCCAAAAAATATCATAAACGCACATCCCCAGAAAACACAAAACCCTCAACCCTAAGAAATTATTATTCCCTCATCCCCAGAAAAACCTAAAGCCTCATCCTTAGAAAACCCTCAACTCTCATCCCAAAAAAGCCTAAACATTAATCCCAAAACAACCCTAAACACTTGGCCCTAGAAAACCCTAAACCCTCATCCTTAGATAACCCTAAACACTCATCCTCGAAGAACTATAAACCCCCATCCCCTGAAAACTCTAAACTTTAACCCCATAAAAACCTATAACTTATTCCCCAGAAAAAATGAACCCTCATCCCCAGATAACCCTAAACACTCATCCATAGAAAACTCTAAACCCTTTCCTCATAAAACCCTAAACCCACATCCCTAGAAAACCCTGAATCATCATCCCTAAAAAACCCTAGTCCCTTATCCCTAAAAAATACAAAACTCTCCTCCCTAAAAAACCATATACTATTATCCCTTGAAAACCCTAAACCCCCATCCCCCAAAAAATCCTAAAAACTCATCCCCAAAAAACCCAAAACCCACAGTGCTAAAAAACAGCCAACCCTCATCCCTCAAAATCCATAAACCATAAGGCCCAAAAAACCCTTAACCCTCATCCCCCCAAACCCCTAAATTCTCACCCAAAAAAAACCTGAATCCATAGCACCAAAAAACCCAAAAACACACATCCCTAAAAAACCCTAAACCCTCATCCCAAAAAAACCCTAAACCCCCAGCCACAAAAATACTAAATCCATATCTTCATAAAACACTAAACCCTAAACCCAAAAAAACCAAAACCCCTAATCCAGAAAAACCCTAAACACTCAGCTCTGACAATCCCTAAACCATCATACCCAAAAAACCCTAAACCCTAATCCCTAACAAACCCTAAACTCTCGTCCTGAAAAAGCTGTAAATCTTCAACCCAAAAACCCCTAATCTAATAGACCCAAAAGGCCATAAACACTCATCTATAAAAAACCCTAAACCCTTTTCTGAAAAAAACCATCTACCCTCATCCCCAAAAAACCCCAAACCGTCATCCCAAAACCCCTATACCATCATCCCCAATGAAACATAAACCATTGGTCCTAAAAAACCCTAAACCCTAAACCCCCAAAACAATTAACCCTATTACCAAAATACTGTAAATCCTAATCCCCATATAACCCTAAAACCAAAACCCCAAAAAACTCTAAAACCTCACCCACAAACCCCCAAACCCTCATCCCCAAAAACCTTATCCCTATAACCTCAAAACCTTCCACCCCAAATAAACCTACACTCTCAGCACAAAAAACCCAAAACCCAAATCCCCAAAAACCCTAAAACCTCATCCCAAAATAGTCCTAAACCCACAACCACAAAAGCACCTAAACCCTTAGCCAAAAAAACCTATACATTCATCCCCAAAAAACCCTAAACCCTTAGCACAATGAATCCATGATCCCAAGAAAACCCTAAACCCTCATCCCCCAATATACCCAAAATCATTATACACAAAAACCAGATATCCTCATCCTCAAATAACCCAAAACTGTCAACTCCAAAAAAGCCTAAACCCTGAGCCACAAAAAATATCAAAACCCTCAACCCCAAAAAAACCTAAACCATAAGACCCCTAAACACCCAAAACCATCAACACCGAAATTCCTTAAAACCTCATCATTAAACAACCATAAACCTTCATATCCAAAAAAACCTAAACCCCCATCCTAAAAAAACCCCAAACCCTCATCACCAAAGACCATAAGCCCTATCCCCAAAAACCCTAAAACCTCTTCCCCAAAAAACCCTAAACCTCATTGTTATAAAACTGAAACCCTCATCCCTAAAAAAAATTTATCCCTCATCCCTAAAAAACACTAAATACTAATCTAAAAAAAACTAAAACCCCATATCTAAATAAACCTAAACCCTCGTCCAAAATAAACCCTAAACCCTAATCCCTAGAAAAATATAAACCCACAGTCCAAGGAAAAACATTTATCCCCAAAAAACCCAAAATACTATGACCCAAAAATACTCTAAACCCTCAGACCTAAACACCCCTAAATCCCTAGCCACAAAACCCTAAAAAATTACCCCCAAACCCCAAAACCCTCATCCCCATAAAAACCTGAAACCGTATCCCCAAAAAACACTAAACCCTCATAAAATAAACCCTAATCCATTAGCCCCAAAATACCCTAAACCCTCAACCACAAAAACCCCTAAACACCTTGCTTCATAAAATCCTAAACCCCCTTCCCAGAAATAACCTATATCCTCATTCCTAAAAAACCATAAACTACCCAAAAAATACGAAACCATCATCCCTAAAAATCCTAAAATTGTATCCCAAAAAAACTATAATCTCATCCCCAAGAAACCCTAAAACCTCATCCCCATAAAACCATAGACTATCTCCCACAAAAAACCTCTAACCTCAACCCCAAAAAGAATAAAACCTAATACCAAAAAACCATTTAACCACATCCCCAAAAATCCCAAACGGTCATCTCTAAAACCCCTAAAATCTCATCCCCTAAAAACCTTAAATCCGAATTCTAAAAATTCAATAACCCCAAAACAAAAATAAAACCTAAACACCCATCCAAAAAATGAATAAAATCACAGAAAGAAAGAGAAACCCTCATCCCCCCAAAACCCTTGACCCTCAACACTAGAAAACCATAAACCTTAAATCCTAAAATACCCTGAACCCATAGCACAAAAAAACCCTAAATCATTTGATCTAAAAAACCAAAAACCCATTTGGCCCAAAAAAACATAAACCCTCATTACTTAAAATAACTACACCCCCTTAAAACCCTAAAATTCATGCCCTAAATAAATCTTAAATCCTCAGCCACAAAACCCCTCAACCCTATTCCCCAAAAAACCCTCACCACTCATGAAAAAAAAACCATCAACCCTAATCCCAAAAAACCCTCAACCCTCACCCCAAAAAACACTCAGACCCCAACCCTAGATAACCTTATACCCTTAACCCTAAAAAAACCAAAACCGTTTTCCCCAAAAAAAAACCCCAAAATCTCTATCCTAAAAAACCATAAACCATCTAAACTGTAAATTCGTAAACAAATATCCCTATGAAACCACCAACCCTCATCCTTAAAAACCCTAAACCCTAATCCCTAAAAAACCTAAACATCTACAAAAAACCTACATACCCAAAAAAACCCTAAAAACTAGGCCCTAAAATAACCTAAAACCTAAGAACCAAAATACCTTAAACCATGAGCTCCAAAATATAGAAATCACTCATCCTAATAAATCTCTAAACTGTTAAAATAACTAGTAATCCCTCATACCCGAAAAAACCAAAAACCCTCAACCCTGAAAACCATAAACCCTAATCAACAAAAAACAAAAACCCTGGTCCCTAAAAAAACCTCAACCCTCATCCCCAAAAAACACACAACCCTCAGCCATTAAAAACCCTCAACCCTCATCTAGAAAAAACTCCAAACAAACAACCCCAAAAAACCATAAACCCTAAGACATAAAAATCCAACACCTTTTCCCCAAAAACCAAAAACCCACATCCCAGAAAAACCATAAAACCTGAACCCCAAAATACCCTCCACCCTTAACTGCAAAAAACCCTCAACCCCCACCCCAAAAAACCATCAACCCTATCCCCAAAAAATCCCCCAACACTCAATCCACAAAATCCATCAACCCTCAGACCCAAAACCCTAAAAATCCCTCACCTAAAAAACCCACAATTATTATCCAAAAAAACTAAAAACTCATCCGAAAAACCCCTAAAAACTAACCCCAAAGTAATGCTAAACACTTATCTCTAAAAAAATGAAGACTCACATCCCCAAAAAATCCCTAAACCCAATACCCAAAAAAACCATATATCATCACCCAAAAAAATTGTAAACACTCTGCACCAAAAAACCTTAGACCACCATCACTATAAAACAACAAAACCTAAACCCCAAAAATCCCAAAACCCTAAACCCCATAAAGTTATAAACTAATAGCCCAAAAAACCATCCACCCTCTTCTTAAAAAACCCATAATCTATCATCCGCAAATATATCTGAATCCACCACCCAAGAAAATCATAAAACCTCAGCCCTAGAAAACCCTCCTCCCTAGAAACCCTTAACCATATTCCCCCAAAACACTAAAATTTCATCCCTAGAAAATCCTAAACCCTCATTCCTAGAAAATCCTAAACACTCATCATTATAAAACCCTAAACCCTACACCTCAAAAAACCCAAAACCCTCATAAGTAGAAAACCGTAAACACTCCACCCCAAAAATATCTATACCTTAATCCCAAAAAAATATGAACCCTCATACCTAGAAACCCCTAAACCCTTAGCCACAGATGACTCTAAAAACTCACCCTTGAAACCCCTAAAACCACATCCCCAGAAAGCCACAAAATTTTAGTCCCAAGAATACATAAACCTTTATTTCTAGAAAAAAGAATCTCATATCCCTAAAAAACCCTAAACCCTCGCCCCAAAATTACGCTAAACCCTCATCCCCAAAAAATACTCAACCCTCAGTTCAAAAAACCCCAAAATGATGACACTTAAAAAACCTAAACCCTCAGCCCCAAAAAACCTTAAACCCTCAACCACCAAATAACCAAAAATACACTACACCAAAAATCTCTATACTCTGAGGCCCAAAAAAACCTAAACCCTTTCCCCAAAAAAACCTAAACCCTCATCCCAAAAAAAACCAAAACCCTCAACTCTATAAATTGAAACACTCAGCCCAAAAACAACATAGACCGTCAAACCCAAAATCCCTAAACACTCATCCTTAACACACCCTAAGCCTCATCCCTAAAAAACCATAAACACTTATCCCCAAAAAACCCTAAGCCATCATCCACAAAATACCATAAACCCTAATCCAAAACCCCCCTAAACCATCCCCCCTAAAAACTACAAAACCATTAGCATCAAAAAACCCTAAACCCCAAACCCCAATAACCCTAAATCCACTTCCCCATAAAATACCTAAATAATCACACTCAAAATACCCCAAACCCTCATCCCCCAAAACCCTAAACTTTCATCCCCAAAAAACTGAAAATCCCTCTCCAAAAAAAATCACTAAAACCCCAATACCAAAAAAAACAAAACCCTTATCCCTAAAAAATAAAAAACCATTCTATCGAAAATAAACCCTAAACTATTAACCTGAAAAAGCAATAAACAGGATGCCTGAAAAAACCCTAAAACCTCATCACCAACAAACCCAAAACCCTTAGTCCCAAAAACCATAAACCCTCTACTCTAGAAAATCATATACCCTTACTTTCAAAAAACACTAAACACCAATCCCCCCAAAAAATTATAAAACCTAAGCCCTCATCCCCATAAAACTCTAAACCATCAGCCATAGAAAAAAACCAACACCCTCAGCACCAAAAATTCACATATCCTCATCCCTAAAAACCCCAAACCCTCAGCCCCAAAAAACCCTCAATCCTTCAGCCCTATGAAACCCTTGAACACTCATCCCTAAAAAACCCAAAACCCTAAGCTCTAAAAAACCCCAAACCCTTAGCCCCAAAAAACCCCAAACCCACAGCCCCAAAATAACCAAAACCCTCATCCACAAAAACACCAAAACCCAATCCCTCTACCCATAAAACCCTAAACCCTAATCCTAAGAAAAAATGAAACTCTAATCACTAAAAAATACAAAACCCCTAACCCAAAAAAACCCTAAACCATTAGCCCAAAAAAACCATAAACCCTCAGCCCCAAAATAACATATATGCTCTGCCCAAAAAAACTCTAAACCATCATCGGAAAAAATATCATAAACCCACAACCCATGAAAACTACAAACCCTCATACACAAAAATTGATAAACCCCCATCCACTAAAAACCATAAACCCTCATACCTAAAAATCCATAATCCCACAGCCCTAATAAACCCTAACCCCTCATCCATAAATAACCATAAGCACCAAGATGCAAAATACTCTCATCACTGAGTCCCAAAAAAATGAAATCTCTCAACCATAAAATACAATAACCCTTAGCTTCAAAATACTCTAAACTCTCAGCCCCAAAAATCCTAAATCATTAAACCAAAAAACCCCTATACCTGAAAAACTATGAAACCTTTACCCCAAAATACCCTGTAATATTACCCATAATAACCCTAATCCCTAATCCCCAAAAAAAGGCTGAGCCCACATACCCAAAAAACTCAACCTTATCTCCAAAAATAATGAACCCCAGCACCATATAACAATGAAATCTCAAGACCATAAGATCCAAGACACTCAGACCCATAAAACCATGATCCCTCATCCTCAAAAAACAATAAAACCTCATCCTAATAAAACCATAAACCCTCAGCACCCAAAACACCTAAAACCTAAGCCCCCAAAACCATCATTCCTAAATTTCCTAAAAATCCCCAGCCCAAAAAATCCCAGAACACTTAGTCCTAAAAAAACTGAACCTTCAGCCCCAAAAAATCATGAACCCTCAGCACTAAAAAACCCCAAACCCCAAAAAATATTGAAACCCTCAACCAACCAAAAAACCTTAACGCTCTTCCCCAAAACACTTACACCCTCATCCAAACAAATTCTATACCCTCATCCCCAAAAAACACTAAACCCTCAACCCCCAAAAACCATATACACTAAGCCCCAAAAACCCCAAAACCCTCATCCCCCGATCCCCAAAACCCTAATCCCAAAACAATAATAAACCCTTAACCACAAAAAACAATAAATACATGGTCCAATAAAACCCTAAACCGGCATCCCTAAAAAAACCTAAACCTCACCGAAAAAATCTTCAACACTTAGCTTCAATAAATAGTAAATCATCATCTCGAAATAACCCTAGACTGTAATCTCCAAAAATCCATAAACCCTCAGCCCTGCCCCCAAAAAACATAATCCCTTAGTTCCAAATAAACCAAAACCCTCAACATCAAAAACCCTACAACCCAGCACCAAAAAACCCTAAACTCTCTACCCCAAAAAACCACAAACCATTTACCATAAAAATCCTAAAATATTAGCCCAAAAAATACCCAAATTCACTTCCCCAAAACCCCTTAATCCCTCAACCGTAAAAAACAAAAATCCCTCATCCCTAGAAAAACCCAAATCCCCATTCCCAAAATACACTACACCCTCAGTCTCAAAAAACCATAAATCCTCATTCCTAAAAAACCTTAACCCACAACCCTGAAAAATCATAATCCATAAACACACATATCACAAAACCTCAAAACCCCCAGCTCCAAAAACCCATATACCCTCATCCCAAAGAAACCATAAGCCCTTAGTCCAAAAAAATCTAAAACCCTCAGCCATTAAAAACCCTAAACACGTAGACCAGAAAAACCCTTTATCTTTGGGCTTGAAATGACCCTTGAACCTAGAAATTAAAATCCTCAAATCCATCATCTCTATAAAACAATCCACAACCCTATATCATAGAAATCCTCAAACCATCATCCTCAAGAAAACCTAAACCCTCATACACAAAAACCAATAAACCCACAGCCCCTAAAACCCTTAAACCCTAAAGCTTAAAAACCACTAATCCCCCATCACCAAAAACCCAAAAACCCTCAAACAAGAAACCCTAAGCCCTAAACTCCATAAAACCCTATACCCATTAACCCAAAATCATATACCCCATAAAACACTAAACCCACGGCCCAAAAAGACTCTAAACCCTCATCTAGAAAAAAACCCAATACCCTCATCCCCAAAAAACCAAAAACCATAATCCCCAAAAATAGCCTAAACCCTTAGCCCCAAACCCCCTTAAACCTTCACATCCAAAAACTCTGAAACACTTCTCCCAAAAAAATCTAAACCCTCATCCACAAAAACCTATATCCTCATATTGAAAAATCCAAAAAACCAAACCCCCAAAAATACATAGACCCTCAAACCCCAAATCCCTAAACCCATAGTAACAAAAAAACATAAAACCAAAGCCAAAAATACCAAAAAACAACATCCTAGTAATACCCTAAACCCTCATTCCTAGAAAAACCTAAACCCACACTTGTAAAAAAACCCAAAATCCTCACCTGCATAAAACACTAAACCCCAATCTCCCAAATAAATCTTAAAACCTAATAACCCAAATATACCTAATCCCACTACCCCAGAAAATATTAAACCCTCACACCCAAAAAAATGTAAATCCTCAGCCCCATAAGCCACTAAACCCCTAACCCTAGAAAAATAAACCCTTATCCCCAAAAATCCACAAACTGTCGGCCCCAAAAACAAAAAACCCAAAACCATAAAAACCCCCAATCTCTCTACCAAAAAAACCCCAAAACCCTCTTCCTCATAGAATCCTCAAACTCTTAGCCCAAAAAACCATCAATCCCTAAACAAGAAAAATCCCAAATATTAATCCCCAAAAAACCCCAAAACATATGCTCTAAAACCCCAAAACCCACAACCCAAAAAACCCTAAACCCTAAACCCTAAAAAACCCTATACCCTCATCCCCATAAAACATTAAACCCCCATACATAGAAAAATTGAATCCCTCAACCCTAAAAAACCCTAATCCTGAATCCCAAAAAAACTTAAAACCCACTACCCCAAAAAATTAAATATCTTTCACCCAAAAAAATATGTCATCATCCATAAAAATCCCCAAATCCTCAACCACAAAATACCCAAAACCCTCAGCCCTAAAAAACACTAAACCCTCGTCCCCAAAAATCCAAAAATCCCTATAGCCAGAAAAACCTAAACCCTTATCCCTAAAAAACCCTTAACTCCCATCACTAGAAATACCTGAACCCTCATCCCCAAAAAAATCTAAATCCTCATCCCTAAAAATACGAAAACACTCAACCCCAAAATTCTCCATGACCTCTATCCCAAAAAAATAATATCCCTCAACCCCCAAAACCCTAACCCTCATCTCCAAAAATCACTTAACCTGTATCCCCAAAAATCCCTCAACCATGAGCCCCATAAAACCTAGACCCTCATCCATAAAAACCCATAAAGACTGATCACCAAAAAAACCCATATCCCATAGCCCAAAAAACCGTGAAACCTGAGCCCAAAATAAATCGATACCCTCAGCACCAAAAAATTATGAACCACCAGTGCCAACAATGGCCTCAACCCTCATACCTACATAACCATGAACCCTCAGCACCAAATAACTGTGAACTCTCAGGACCATAAAACCCTAGACCTTCAACCCCATAAAACCATCAACTTGAGACCTAAAATCACCTAAACCCTTATACTATGAAAACCTTGAACCCTCAGTCCCAAAAATCCATAATCCCTAAGCCCCAAAACGCCAAAATCCTCATTCCAAAAACACCTTGAGCCATCATCCCCAAAAAATCCTGAACCCTCATTTCTAAAAATCTAAAAACCTTTAACCACAAAAAACCATGAACCCTAAGTCCCCAAACCCTTGAACCCTCATCCCTGAATACCCCTGAACAATGATCCCAAAAAATCCTAAACCCTAAGAAAAAAAATCCCTAAACACTCACCCCAAAAAGAACCTATATATCCTCCTCAAACACCCCTAAAATTTCTACCCCAATACTCCATAACCCTCAGCCCCGAAAAAAAACATAAGTACTAAGCCCCAAAAAACCCTAAACCCACTGTCCCAAAATAACACTAAATCCTCACCCCCCAAACCCTCACCCCAAGATACCCTCAAACCATATCCTGAAAACACCCTAAACCCACAGTGCCAAAATAACCTAAACTATAATCCCAAAAAAAATCAAATCCATTATTCCTACAAACCCTAAATTCTCTGCCCCCAAAACCCGAAAGCCTCATCCCCAAAAAACACTAAACCCTCAACCCCCAAAATCACTAAACACTCATACCCAAAAAACCCCTAAACCCTCAGCCCCAAAAAAACACGAAACCCCTAACCCAAAAAAAACATTGTACCCTCATCCAAAAAATACCCTAAACCATAGCCCCATAAATCTCTAATCTCTGATCCTCCAAAAACCCTTAACTCCCTCCCCAATATACCGTACACACTCAGCCCCAAAATACCCTAAACCATCTTCCCCCCAAAAAACCCATACCCTAGACCCCAAAAAATGCTAATCCCTGAACCCCAAAAATACCAAAACCCAAAAATCCCCAAAACACCAAACCCTCGTTCATAAAAATCGTAAACCATCATCCCAAAAATCAATAAACCTCCATCCCCAAAAAACACAAAGACCTCAACACTAAATGATCCATAACCCTCATCCCCTACAACACTAAACCCAAATGCTCCAAAAAATCAAAAACCCTCAAGTGAAAAAACCCCTAAAATAACAACCTAAAAAACCCTAAACCCCCAACCCTGAAAAATGTTAATCCATCTGAAACAAATAACACTAAAAATAGAGCCCTAAAAAACCCTAATTCATCATCCCCAAAAAACCTAAAACATCATCATCCAAAACCCGAAAGCCTCATACCAAAAAACCCAAAACCCTCATCCATAAGAAACTATAAACCGTCACCCCCAAAAACCCTAAACCATCATCCCCAAAAAAACCTATACCTTGAGACACAAAAAACACTAAAACCCATAGGTCAAAAAAACCCAAACCCTCTACCTAAAAATACTAAAACCTAATCCCCAAAACCCATAAACCCTCATACCTAGAATCTCCAAAACCCTAAACCCTTAAAAAACATGAAACATTTTCCTTAAAAATGCCTATGCCTTTGGCTGAAAAACCCCAAAACCCTCATCCCAATAATAAAAATCCCTTAGCCCCCAAAAAACCTAAACTCTCATCCCCAAAACACCCTTAAGCATCAATCCCAGAAATCTATAAACCCCTAGCCCCTAAAAAAACCTAAACCCTAATCCCCGTAAAACCCTAAATGACCAACCTAAAAACTTCTAATCCTACAACCCAAACACCCTAAACCCTCAATATCAAAAAACCCTAAACACTCATCCACCGAATCCTCAGAACCCTACACCCCAAAAAACCATAAGCACACATCCCCAAATAACCCCTATTCACTCAACCCCAAAAAACCCTAAACCATAACCCCCCAAATCAAAACCCTTAGCCCCAAAAATACATAAACCCTTATCTAGAAAATAAAATAATCCCTTTTACCCAAAAAACTCTAAACCCTCAATGAAATAAAACCCTAAACCCCATCCTTAAAAAAACATAAACCCTCAACCCCAAAAAACCCTAAAGCCTTAGCCCCTAAAACCTGTAAACACTTATCCCTAAAACCCCAAAATCCTCATCCCCCAAACCACAAAAACCCTCAGCAGCAAAAAATATTGAACCCTCATCCCTAAAAAAATTTAAACCCTCATCTAAAGAAATCGAAAAACCCTTATCCCTATATAACCCAAAACCCTCATCCCCAAAAAATCATAAACCCTCAACCCCAAAAACCCTTAATCCATAATCCCCAAAAACCATTTAGTCCTCTTCTCTAAACCCATAAACCCTCTTCTCTAAAGACACTGAAGCATACCTCCCCAAATAATCCCTAAACCCTTTGGCCCCAAAAAATATAAACCCTCAGACCCAAAACCCTTAACCCCAAACAACCCTTAAAACTCATACCCAAAAAACCCTAAACCCATAGCACATAAAAAAACAATAAATCCCTAAACCCCAAAAAACCCTGAACCCTCAGCCCAAAATAACTAAACCCTTATCCTTGGAAAACCCTAAACCCTGAGCCCCAAAAAATAAAAACCCCTCAACCCCATAAAAAAATCTTAAACCCTAAAAAAATTCAATACTCTAATAACATAAAAACAAAAAACCCCCACCCAAAAAATCATAAAACATTAGCCCCAAAAAATACTAAACCCTCATCCCCACAAAAACCATATTTCACAACCCCAGAAACCCCTAAAACCTTAGACCTAGAATGTTTTTATCCTTCCATGCCATAAAACCCTAAACCCTCATCCCTAGAAAACCCTAAACCCTCAGCCCGAAAAAACCTAGAACCCTAAACCCCCAACAACCCTAAACACTCAGCCCTAGAATACCCTAAATCCACAACCCAAGAAAACCCTAAACAATCCTCCCAAGAAAACCTAAAACCATTAGCCTCAGAAAACCCTAGACCATCATCCATATAAAACCCTATTGTAATGTCCTGACCTTTTCTAGAGCTATCTCGAACATGTTTACAGGTAATATATTGCCATTTTTTGAGTAATTCTCAATTGGGTTTTACCTTGGGGTGTGTTTCATTGAATTTTTTGGAAAATTTTATGGAGGTATGGGCACGGTTTATGCACGGTTAGAGAAACTCGTTTTCCCAAACCTATCTAACTATGGAAAACTAGGAAGAGGGGATTCACATGTATTTACATGGTTTGGAAACCATGTACCCAAAAGGAGTAATTGTACACCACTAAAGTAATAGGTTCACAATTAAGGTGGACGGTTAGGGAAAACTGTGTGCACGTGCCCAGGAAACCATGCAAGATTTTTAATGTGGCCCTAAAATTAGTTTTTAATTCCCCATAACACAAAAAACTCATGTATTTTGACCCAAATTCAGACCCTTATTCTTTTGGATGATTTCAAATCTTTTTAGAGGGATTCCAAGTCCATCTGACCTCCGTTCTTTATGAGTCAAAACCCAAATCAAAGATATTATCCCTTCATAGTTAGTGGATCTTATCCCATTTCTTTTAACATTCATCCACCATCCTTATCTCATCCTTTGGTTGTAAGTTATAATATATTTTTCAAGATCTAGATCTATAATTAAGAGATCATGTGTTAGTTAATAATGATTAAGGGGATTGGATCTAGATCCCGATCAATGTCATTGTGATGCCCAAATTTGGGGATTTCCATTAAGAGATCGTTCATTAATGAATCAAGGTAGTTGGTCTACTAATCAAATAATATAGCATTAATATCATATATTTTAATGTGATTTTTGAATTTCTAGAGTTTTTTAGTAATTGGAATTCCAAATTGAATTTATTAATGTGGTTAATTAATTCATTGAGGATTTGAGGATTTGATTGAATAATTGAAATTTTTGAACATGGATAATTAATTAGTGGATTAGTTATCAATGTATTGAATTGGTAAATTGGGGATAATTAATTATTGAGTGAATTATCAAATTTTGTAATGTAAATTTATAATAATTAATTAGTGAATTTATTATTAGATGTTGAGTTTCTGAAATGATTAATTAATTGTCGAATTGATTAACGTAAGTAATGTGATTAATTAATTTGTGAATTAATTAATGGTAAATATATGGTTAACTAAGTATTGAATAAATTAATGGGAATTTATATTTTTAAATAATCATGGAATTAATTAATTATATTGGATTAATTAATTGATGAATTAATTAATGGTAGATTTTGGTGGTTAATTGGGATAAGTGGATTAATGTTGATTAATATTGGTTGATGTAACACTATTAAAACATGTGATAATGTGATACATGCGATATTGTGATATGATATGATATAGATATGCATGTTTGATAAATGGGTTTCTAAACATGATGGTCTACGCCAATGATATTTATATGCATGGTTAATAAATGGGGTGCTATAAATGACAATATATGCTAATGATATAAATATATGAATTTTTAATAAGTGGTGCATTAGACATGAATATTTACCCCAATGAAAGATATGCGTGGTTGATAAATGGGGTTCTAGACATGATGATCTACTCTAATGACATATATGCATGATTGAGAATTGGGGATCTAGACATGATGTTATACACCTATGATATAAATGAGATATTGATATATGGGGTGCTGGAGATGGAGTTCTACACCCAAAACATTATCATTGGATTATGGTTCCAAGGGGTTAAAATAATTAAATGTTAATTGACCATGTAACATGGTTCAGACCCGGTGCAGTCCAAAGAAGGTATTGTCGTGGGGGTGTCCTTGGAAACATGGTAGTCTATGTGGGTTAATAAATATTAATTGGTACTGTGATAAATTTTTTACTTGTTAATTTTAATTATTTATTTATAAAATTAAATACACTTATTAATGTCTGGATATTGTTTTAGACACCATTTTTGGTGGCCTACTATGTTTTACTCACACTGTACATGGCCTACCTGATTAGTATGAAGATAGAAATTATTGATGCATGATAGGTTAAAAGAAAAGGCCATGTGATAGATGGATGATTTAGGGATGGATCTTGGATGAGGGAACCATACGTGGTTTAGGACACATGTGGGTGTCATTGGTGTCATTATTTTCAATTTTCATTTTTGAATATTGACACATACATTAGCATGGAATGTTTTCTACTTTAGTTCAGATATTCTACTTCCTACTTTGATTGTATTGAGATATGGAATGGTTTATGGTTATATATTCTTCTTAAATTGTTTTTTTATTTCCTTTTGTGTATTAATATGATAAGAGAGGGTATAGTCTCCCCATGGTCAACTTATGAAACCCTCACAATGATTCGTCAGAATTTGATATACAGGGAGGTTCTCTTGAGGTTATGTGATCGACCTGCTAAGGGCACCGATGTGTGGTACCAAGGTCGAGAAACTAAAAAGTGGTATCAGATCCTAATTTTATATTCCTTTTTATTTTGTCTTACAATTTGAGAAAGGTAGATAAGATATTTGGAATAGTTGTCCCTTGGTAATTTTCTTATTCTCAGAAGTTTCAAACTCATGTACAAGGGAAAACACAAGTACCCAGGGTGGGATTATTGTTATTTCTATTTTTGTTATAGTTGAATATTATTTTACCTAGGGTGACGAACATGTTGTGTTCTATGATTATTTATGTTGAAATTTTTGAGATTTTACATGTGTCTAATATGGCATAGGAGTTGAGATAGCATGCATCGTTATAAGCACTCAGGATTGTTTTGTGACATGAATCATTTTAGGAATGCATGGGAAAACATTTTTTTGGTATGTTTTTGAACTTGAACTATTTTATTTTCTTGTAAATTTGAATTGAAAATAGTGCCTAATTTGAAATCTTATGTGGTAAAATGATGATATAATTTTAATAACTAGTTTTTTAAATGATAAACATAAATATAAAATGTGTTTACCCATGTTAACCTGGACCTATGTGTAGGGTGGTTAAGGGTAGTGCGAGTGCCTTCGTTTTGACAGTGTGGTGAGGTTTGGGGAAAAGAAATATTGTGGATTGATGTTATTTTCCTCTAATGTAAATGTGATAATATTTTTTATCAGTCATAAGAAATGTGTATTGAATGGTAGAGTTTTTCTTCCATGATGACGTCTATTGTGAGGAAGAAAAGAGGATATGGCTGGAGATGATTTACCAGCAGTGGAACACGAGGCATAAATAGTGCCAGGTGAGGAAGAAGGGGGATGATTTCGAGATAAACTTTCTCACTTCACACAATTCAAGGATATTGACTGAGGGTGGGTTGTGAAGATAATGTTTCACCTAACAGGGGAGTTCCAGTTGTAGAACCCTCTGACTTTTACTTGAGGGGTGGACCTGAGAGAGATGAGTTCTGATTTGAGTCCATATAGGTGATACTAGACCATTTGGAGACTCCTACTGAGATGAGGGTCAAGTTGGCGATTTATATTCTTTGTGGTTTAGCGAAGCGCTGGTGGGACATACATGTGTGGACTCCATAGGTTGATGGTGGGATATGGAAGGATTTTTTGGAAAAGTTACTAGATGACTTTTACCTAGTGATATTGAGTCATAAGAGAGAATAATAGTTCTTGTGGATGACTCATGGGAGCATGTCCACGATGGACTACGATGGATGCTTTATAGATTTCATTTTCTTTTGTCCAGTTTAAGTTGATGATGATCCTACTTTAGTAAAATGATTTTTGGATGGTCTTAAGTGAGAAATTAAGTCCCATGGGAATATATTTAAGCTAATGATGTTCTTAGAAGTGTTTAATCGGACTCTCATCTTGAAAGGAAACATGAAGAAGGAATCTAGGGGAGAATAAGTGGTTTCTTCTAGATGATCTGGAGGTATGTCTTTTGAAATTAGGAAGCATAATTTTGGGAAATTTATCCAAATTAGTGGGAAGAAGACTAGCCAGTCAAGGGGATTAGTCACTAAAGATCATACCCAAGCTCTTTTCAACTAGTGTGGTAAATCATGACACTTTCATAAAAATTATCCATGACCTCCATTGGAGAGCCTATATTATGGTAAGATGGGACATCTATATAGGCTTTACTGGAACTTGAGATAGAAAGTTAGTGATGGAAGAGCTAGACAGAACTAGGTTGTGGGAATTGAATCTTCTACACCATACCAGTCTAGAAGCTAGATTTCTACTAGAAAAGGTGGTTGAGGCAGTGGACATGTTGCTTCATTGAAATATAACATATATCAATAGAGCGGTGCAACTCATGGGAGTCAAACTGCATCATAAGGAAGAGAGGCAGGGCAACTACTTGTAGTGTACCCTACACATGTTGATAGCGAGGTTGGACCGTCGAGAGTGAGAGGTATTATTCTTATATGTTCTACATTATGTAGTGCCTAATTTGATACTAGTAACTCTTATTCCATCATATCATCACAACTTGTTAATGTTTTGAGTCTAGTCATGGTGCTTGTGAGAGGGGTAACGACTATAGATACACCATTGGGAGTATTGTCCACATGCATATGTTTGTTCAAGGGATTTTCTATCAATGTCTATGAGTATTATTTTCTATGGGATATCAAAATCATAGATGTTTAAAGATTCAACATAATTATTGGTATTGATAGGCTAGTCACATAACTAGGTCACATTGATTGTTACCAGATGAGAGTGACTTTCACATCTCCTAAGGTTGAAAACTATATTCTTTTTGGAGAATGGGATTTCTAGGTAGGATAAGAGGGGGAAATTGGATAGTAACTTGGAGATCTCACAACCCTGGTTGATAGTCTCTTATTGGATAAAAATGGTTTGAAGAAAAGTATCCTTCCACTGGTGGTGGAACAATTCCAAGAATTTTTTTCTAAAGATTTCTTCGAGCTTACAAATGAGAGAAATGTGGAATACACTATTGATATTATGTCAGGGGATGAACCAGTTTCTATTTCACCATAAATAATGTCCCTAATGGAGCATATAGAGCTCAGGAATAAGTTGGAGGAGTTGGAAGATATGGGATTTATCAATATGATTACGTCGCATTGGGGTTCTCTAGTATTGTTTGCTAAGAAGGTTTATGGGACTCTATGATGATGTGTTTATTACCAGAAGTTGAACTGGATGATAGTAAAGAACTAATATCCACTTACATGCATTGATTATATATTTCTCCTTGGGGATTTATCTAAACACTCATCCACCGAATCCTCAGAACCCTACACCCCAAAAAACCATAAGCACACATCCCCAAACAACCCCTATTCCCTCAACCCCAAAAAAACCCTAAACCATAACCCCCCCAATCAAAACCCTTAGCCCCAAAAATATATAAACCCTTAGCTATAAAATAAAATAATCCCTTATACCCAAAAAACTCTAAACCCTCAACCAAAGAAAACCCTAAACCCCATACCTAAAAAAACATAAACCCTCAACCCCAAAAAACCCTAAAGCCTTATCCCCCAAAACCTGTAAACCCTTATCCCTAAAACCCCAAAATCCTTATCCCACAAACCACAAAAACCCTCATAACCAAAAAATACTGAACCCTCATCCCTAAAAAAATGTAAAACCTCATCTAAAGAAATCCCAAAACCCTCATCCCCATATAACTCAAAACCCTCATCCCCAAAAATTCATAAACCCTCAACCCCCAAAACCCCTAATCCATCATCCCTCAAAACCATTTAGTCCTCTTCCCTAAACCCATAAACCCTCTTCCCTAAAGACACTCAAGCAGACCTCCCCAAATAATCCCTAAACCCTTAGTCCCCAAAAAATATAAAACCTCAGACCTAAAACCCTCAACCCCAAACAACCCTTAAAACTCATCCCCAAAAAACCCTAAACCCGTTGCACATAAAAAAACAATAAAATCTAAACCCCAAAAAACCTTGAAACCTCAGCCCAAAATAACTAAACCCCTATCCCTAGAAAACCCTAATCCCTAAACCCCCAAAAATAAAATCCCCTCAGCCCCATAAAATCCTAGACCCTCATCCCTAGAAAAATATAAACCCTAAAACTCTAAACCCCTAAACCCTTATCCACCAAAAATCCTAAGATATTATCCCCAAAATAAACCCTAAACTCTCAGACCCGAAAAAACCTAAACCATTAATCATAAAAACACTAAAACCTAAACCCTAAAAAATCCAATACTCTAATCACATAAAAACAAAAACCCCCACCCAAAAAATCATAACCCATTAGCCCCAAAAAAATACTAAACCTCAGCCCCACAAAAACCTTAATTCTCAACCCCAGAAACGCCTAAAACCTTAGACCTAGAAAGTTTTTATCCCTCCACGCCATAAAACCCTAAACCCTCATCCCTAGAAAACCCTAAACCCTCAGCCTGAAAAAACCTAGAACCCTAAACCCCCAACAACCCTAAACACTCAGCCCTAGAATACCCTAAACCCACAACCCTAGAAAACCCTAAACACTCGTCCCTAGAAAACCTACAACCATTATCCTCAGAAAACCCTAAAACATCATCCCCATAAAACCCTATTGTAATGTCCTAAACTTTTCTAGAGCTATCTTGGGCATGTTTACAGGTACTCTCTTGTCATTTTTTGAGTAATTCTCAATTGGGTTTTACCTTGGGGTGTGTTTCAGTGAATTTTTCATAAAATCGAAAGGAGTTATGGGCACAGTTTATGCACGGTTAGAGAAACTCGTTCTCCCCATCCTAACTAACTGTGCACAACTAGGAAGAGGGGATTCACAAGTATTTCCATGGTTTTGAAACCATGTACCCAAAAAAGAGTAATTGTACACCACTAAAGTAATAGGTTCACAATTAAGGTGGACGGTTTGGGAAAACCGTGCACCTGTGCCCAGGAAACCATGCATGATTATTAATGTGGCCCTAATATTGGTTTTTAATTCCCCATAACACAAAAAACTCATGGATTTTGACCCAAACTCAGACCCATATTCTTTTGGAATATTTACGAGCTTTTTAGAGGGATTCCAAGGCCATATGACCTCCGTTCTTTATTAGTCAAAACCCAAATCAAAGATCTTATCCCTTCTCAGTTAGTGGATCTTATCCCATTGCTTTTAACATTCATCCACATTCCTTATCTCATTCTTTGGTTGTAATTTATCATATATTTTTCAAGATCTAGATATATAATTAAGAGATCATGTTTTAGTTAATAATGATTAAGGGGTTTAGATCTAGATCCTGATCTATGTCATTGTGATGCTCAAATTTGGGGATTTCCATTAAGAGATCGTTCATTAATGAATCAAGGTAGGTGGTATACTAATCAAATAATATAGTATTAATATTATATATTTTAATGTGATTTTTGAATTTCTAGAGTTTTTTAGTAATTGGAATTCCAAATTGAATTTATTAATGTTGTTAATTAATTAATTGAGGAATTGAGGATTTGATTGAATAATGGAAATTTTTGAACATGGATAATTAATTAGTGAATTAGTTATCTATTTATTGAATTGGTAAATTTGGGATAATTAATTATTGAGTGAATTATCAAATTTTTTAATGTAAATTTATAATAATTAATTAGTGAATTAATTATTATATGTTGAGTTTCTGAAATGGTTAATTAATTGTCGAATTGATTAACAGAAGTAATTTGATTAATTAATTTGTGAATTAATTAATGGAAAATATATGGTGAATTAATTATTGAATAAATTAATGGGAATTTATATTTTTAAATAATCATGGAATTAATTAATTATGTTGGATTAATTAATTGATGATTAATTAATGGTAGATTTTGGTGGTTAATTAGGATAAGTGGATTAAGGTTGATTAATCTTGGTTGATGTGACAGTGTTAAAACATGTGATAATGTGATAAATGTTATATTGTGATATGATATGATATAGATATGCATGTTTGATAAATGGGTTTCTAAAAATGATGGTATATGCCAATGATATTTATATGCATGGTTGATAAATGGGGTGCTATACATGACGATATATGCTAATGATATAAATATATCCATGTTTAATAAGTGGTGCATTAGACATGAATATTTACCCCAATGAAATATATGCCTGGTTGATAAATGGGTTTGTAGACATGATGATCTACTCTAATGAAATATATGCAAGATTGAGAATTGGGGCTCTAGACATGATGTTATACACCTATGATATAAATGAGATATTTATATATGGGGTGTTAGAGATGGAGTTATATACCCATAACATTATAACTGGATTATGGTTCCAAGTGGCTAAAATAATTAAATGTTAATTGAACATGTAACATGGTTCAGACCCGGTGCGGTCCAAAGAAGGTATTGTCGGGGGTGTCCTTAGGAACACGGTAGTCTATGCGGATTAATAAATATTAATTGGTACTGTGATAAATTTTTTACTTTTTGATTGTAATTATTTATTTATAAAATTAAATACACTTATTAATGTCTGGATATTGTTTTAGACACCATTTTTGGTGGCCTACTATGTTTTACTCACACCATACATGGACTACCTGATTGGTATGCAGATAGACATTATTGATGCATGATAGGTTAAAATAAAAGGCCATGTGATAGATGGATGATTTAGGGGTGGTTCTTGGATGAGGGAACCATACGTGGTTTAGGACACATGTGGGTATCATTGGATCCATTATTTTCAATTTTCATTTTTGAATATTGACACATACATTAGCATGGAATGTTTTCTACTTTAGTTCAGATAGTCTACTTACTACATTGATTGTATTGAGATATGGCATGGTTTATGGCTATATATTCTTCTTAAATTGTTTTTTTATTTCCTTTTGTGTATTAATATGATAAGAGAGGGTATAGTCTCCCCATGGTCAACTTATGAAACCCTCACAATGAGTCATTATCATATGATATACAGGGAGGTTCTCTTGAGGTTATGTGATCGACTTGCTAAGGGAACCAATGTGTGGCACCCAGGTCAAGAAACTAAAAAGTGGTATCAGAGCCTAATTTTATTTTCCTTTTTCTTTTGTATTACAATTTGAGAAAGGTAGATAAGATATTAGGAATAGTTGTCCCTTGGTAATTTTCTTGTTCTCAGAAGTTTCAAACTCATGTAAAGGGGAAAAAACAAGTACCCAGGGTGGGATTATTGTTATTTCTATTTTCTGTTATAGTTGAATACTATTTTACCTAGGGTGATGAACTTGTTGTGTTCTATGATTATTGATGTTGAAATTTTTGAGATTTTACTTGTGTCTAGTATGGCATAGGGGTCGAGTTAGCATGCATCGTTATAGGCACTCAGGATTATTTTGTGACATGAATCATTTTAGGAATGCATGGGAATACATTTTTTTGGTATGTTTTTTTACATGAACTATTTTATTTTCTTGTAAATTTGAATTCAAAACAGTGCCTAATTTGAAATCATATGTGGTAAAATGATTAAATAATTTGAATAAATAGTTCCTTAAATGATAAACAGAAATATGAAATGTGTTTATCCATGTTAACCTGGACCTATGTGTAGGGTGGTTAAGGGTAGTGTGAGTGCCTCCGTTTTGACCGTGTGGTGAGGTTTGGGGAAAAGAATTATTGTGTATTGATGTGATTTCCCTCTAATTTAAATATGATAATATTTTGTTATCAGTCATAAGAAATGTGTATTGAATTGTATAGTTTTTCCTCCAAGATGACGCCTGTTGTGAGGAAGAAAGGAGGATATGGCTGGAGATGATTTACCAGTAGTGGAACACGAGGCATCAATAGTGTCAGGTGAGGAAGAAGGGGATGATTTCATGATAAACTTTCTCACTTAACACAATTCAAGGATATTGACCGAGGGTGGGTTGTGAAGATAATGTCTGACCTAACAACGGATTTCTAGTTGCAGCACCCTCTAACTTTTACTTGAGGGGTGGACCTGAGAGAGCTGAGTTCTGGTTTGGGTCCATATAGGTGATACTTGACCATTTGGAGACTTCTACTGAGATGAGGGACAAGTTGGCGATTTATATTCTTTAAGTTTTAGCGAAGCGCAGGTGGGACATACATGTGTGGACTGCATAGGTTGATGGTGGGCTATGGAAGGATTTTTTAGAGAAGTTACTAGATCACTTTTACCTAGTGATATTGAGTCATGAGAGAGAATAGTAATTCTTGTGGATGACTCATGGGAGCATGTCCATGATGGAATATGATGGATTATTTATAGATTTCATTTTCTTTTGTCCAGTTTTAGTATATGATTATCTTACTTTAGTAAAATGATTTTTAGATGGTCTTAAGTGAGAAATTAAGTCCCATGGGAATATATTTAAGCTAATGATGTTCTTAGAAGTGGTGAATCAGACTCTCATCTTGAATGGAAACTTGAAGAAGGAATCTAGGGGAGAAAAAGTGGTTTCTTCTGGATGATCTGGAGGTACGTCTTTTGAAATTAGGAAGCATAATTTAGGGAAATTTATCCAAATTAGTGGGAAGAAGACTAGCCAGTCTAGGGGATTAGTCACTCAAGATCATACCCAAGTTCATTTCAACTAGTGTGGTAAATCATGACACTTTCATAAAAATTATCCATGACCTCCATTGGAGAGCCTATATTATGGTAAGATGGGACATCTATAGAGGCTTTGCTGGAACCTGAGATAGAAAGTTAGTGATGGAAGAGCTAGACAGAACCAGGTTGTGGGAATGGAATCTTCTACACCAAACCGGTCTAGAAGCAAGATTTCTACTTGACAAGGTGGTTGAGGCAGTGGACATGTTGCTTCGTTGAAATAGAACTTATATTAATAGAGCAGTGCAACTCAGGGGAGTCAAACTGCATCATAAGGAAGTGGGGCAGGGCAACTACATGTAGTGTATCCTACACATGTTGATAGCGAGTTTGGATCGTCGATACTGAGAGGTATTATTCTTATACGTTCTACATTATGTAGTGCCTTATTTGATACTAGTGACTCTTATTCCATCATATCTTCACAACTTGTTAATGTTTTGAGTCTAGTCATGTTGTTTGTGAGAGGGGTAATGACTACAGATACACCATTGGGAGTATGGTCCATTGAAATTTGTTTGTTCAAGGGATGTTCTATCAATGTAGATGAGTATTATTTCTATGGGATATCTAAATCAAAGATGTTTCAAGATTCAACCTAATTATTGGTATTGATAGGCTAGTAACATACCAAGGTCACATTGATTGTTACTATATGAGAGTGACTTTCACATATCCTAAGGTTGAAAACTATATTCTTTATAGAGAATGGGATTTCTAGGTAGGATAAAAGGGGACAATTAGATAATAACTTGGAGATCTCGCAACCCTGGTTGATAGTCTCTTATTGGATAAAAATGGTTTGATGAAAAGTATCCTTCCATCGGTGGTCGAACAATTCCAAGAATTTTTTTCTGAAGATTTTTTCGAGCTTCAACATGAGAGAAATGTGGAATTCGCTATTGATCTTATGTCAGGGGATGAACCTGTTTCTATTTCACCATAGATAATGTCCCTAATTGAGCATATAGATCTCATGAATAAGTTGGAGGACTTGGATGATAGGGGATTTATATATATGATTAGGTCGCCTTGGGGATCTCTAGTATTGTTTGCTAAGAAGGATGATGGGCATCTATGCTGGTGTGTTTATTACCAGAAGTTGAACTGGATGATAGTGAAGAACTACTATCCACTTCCATGCATTGATGATCCATTTCACTAGTTTAGAAGAGATTGTGTGTTCTCAAAGATCAGTTTCAAATAAGGGTATTATAAGTTGAGAGTTTGTACTTCTAATATATTGAGGACTTCTTTCAGAAGTAGGTATGTCCTATATGTGTTTGTTGTAATGTTTTTTGTGTTGATGAACACACCAACAGTTTTTATGTCCTTCATGAACAGAATATCCTACCCATACTAGGATCTGTTTGTTGTAGTATTTGTGGATGGAATCTTGGCGTGCTCCATAACTCATGACGATCATTACCAATACCCTATCATCATCCTAAGTACACTTAGAGAAAATAGGTTGTATACTAAGCTATCTAAGTGCCAGTTTGGGATTGATTAGGTACACTTCTTGAGACACATCATATCGGAGTAAGGAAGGTCAGTGGACCCAGATAAGTTACATATAAAGTAATACTGGGAGAAGCACAATAATGTTTTCGATATCCACACATTTCTGGGGTTATATAGATATTGTCGAAGATCCACCTAGAACATTTCCAATTTGGCAGTTCCTCTTTTAGTCTAACCAAAAAGGGATAATGTTCTATTGGTTATAAGCATGTGCGAAGACCTTCAAAGATAGAAACAAGTGTTTTAAATCATCACCAATCTTGATCCTACCCAATCCAGGTGAGGAGTACACGGTGTTTTGTGATTCTTTAGGAATCGAACATGGAGCCACGTTGATGTAAAGAGATCGTGTTATGTATTATGGGTCTCAAAAATTTTGTCCACATGAATAGAACTACTCTTCACATGACCTTGATTTGGATTAATTGGTTTATTTCTTAAAGTGTTGGTGACATTATCTGTTAGGTGATGAGTTTATAGTTTTTAACAATAATAAGAGTTTAAGATATATCTTCTCATATTGAGAATTGACTCATTGGTAGTGTAGAAGGGTTGAATATATATGGTCTTTCAATTTTAGTTGGCATATAATCCTAGGAAAAGAAACTGTCTGGATGAAGCTTTGATCTAGAAAACTCTGACTCAGAAAGTTTAGGAGTCTAGTGATGAGTGGAAGATAATGAATTTTCTGGATGAAATGCATGTGGTGGTTCAAGAAAGTCTGCAACAGATGAATCTCATATCGATTTTAGTGGAGAATACACTATTGAGATGAATTAGAGACAAGTAGTATTATGATGTAGAGTGTTTGAACTTCAGGGAAATCCTTTATGGTGGCAAGTCACTTTTCCAATTAGTGTATATATGAGGATGAGATAATATATATTAGAAATCAGGTTGTTGTACCTACGAGCATGCAAGAGGAGATCATGTGGAAATTTCATGCTTCGAAGTGGGTGGTACATCTAGGTGTATCCAAAATTTAACATGTCCTATGATGAAAATTCTGGAATATGGGTATGAATAATGAGATATCAGGGTTCATGACACGATGCTACACCTATCAGTAGTTGATGAATGAGCATAAATAGACTGAAGGTTTACTGTAGTTGTTGTCCATTTCAGAATGGAAGTTGGATGACATGATAATGGATTTTGTAGTGTGTCTCCTAAAGTTGCTAAGGAAGAGTGATTCTATCTGGGTTATTTTGGATCAACTGAAGAAAGTATCTCATTTCATGTATGTATAAGAGACTGTCTTAGTGGAGATGTTGGGATATTTGTATGTTCGGGAGATATTCTATCTACATGGGGTGACGCAGACTATAGTTTCAGATCTTGGATCATGTTTTAATTAACACTTATTTCATATATTGTATATGTTTCTTGGTAAATATGCATTTTTGAGTATGGATTTTCACCCACAGATAGATGGATAGTCAAAGCGTACTATACATGTGTTTGAGGATATCTTATGGGTGTGTGTTCCTATCATCAGTAGGTCTTGGGAGAAATGCATGGATTTAGTTAATTTTTCCTATAAAAAATTATTAGGAAACTATAAAGATGGAACCATTTGAGGATCTTTATAGTAGGCCATGCAGATAACCACTATACTAGATAGAGGCTGGTGGGTCAGAATTGTTGTGACTAAGTCTCATGCAGAAGACGTTGGAACATGTGCACCTAATTTGTAAATGTATGACTATAGATCAGAGTAGAAAAAAGACATATACTAATAGAAATTGATGACCACTAGACCTTACATTGGGTGGTCATATATTCCTTCATGTTTCATCTTGGTTGGGTCACTACGGGATATGGTGACCGAGTAAATTGGCACCCAGGTTCATTGGACCATTTGAGGTTGTGGAGAGAATCCAGCCAACGATGTTCCAATTTTCTCTAAAAAGTAATAACTCTCTATGCATTATGTTTCTAATGTATCACAACATTGACAGTACCACCTGAACCTTCTCATGTGATCAAGGTGGATGACGTTGATCTTGAGGTAGATGCGTCCTTTCAGGAGCATCTGATAAATGTGTTGAATCGTAATGAGAAAGTGTTGAGGGGAAAGACCATGTCAATAGTTATTGTATTGTGGAATCATGGGAATGTGAAAATGGAAACATGGGAAATGGAAGCAGATATGTGGTATCTGTGGACAATTCTTGTTGGCTCAGAATCTTAGAGATGCTTGGGAGTGTAGCTCGAGAACAAGAAATTATATAGTGGGGGAGATTTTAAGATCCTAAACTATTTTGGAGCTATGTATAACGTGTTTATAGGTATGGTTTTGATATTGTTTGGGTAATTTTCATTTTTTTTCCTTGGGGTTTGTTTGGATGATTTTTGAGAAAAATTGATTGAAATATGTACACATCTGGCGCACGGTTAGAGAAAACTGCAGGTCACATCCCATCTTACTGTGCCAACTCAAACAGAAGGTATTTTCACAGATGACACATGGTTTGGAAACCATGTTCCAAAAAATGAGTAATTGTGGACCACTAAAATAATAGACAAACAGTTAGGCACATGATTGGGGAAAATAGTTCCCCCCTTCCTAGGAAACGTTTTGTGATTTTTTAAGTGGGCCAAAAATTATTTTTTAATTCCCCAAAACCCACAAAACTCACCCCTTTTGACCCAAAATTGGATCCATATAATTATGAACAATTTAAAATATTTCCAGAGGGTTTCAATGTTTTTCGAACCTCCGTTATACATGATTAAAATCCCTAATTGAAGATCTTCTCCCCTCCCAGTAAGTTGATCCTATCCCATTGCTTTCTTGTTCATCCTCCTTCCTTCTATCATTCTTTTTCTAGAAGTTATATTTTTATTTTTATGGATATAGTTCTAGATTTTGAGAATCATGATCTAGGATTGTGGATATATAAATATTTAAGATATCTAGTTTTGGTTCATCTTGATTTAGGGTTTTAGATCCACATCTCGATCTATGTCATTATGCTACTTGATTTTGGGGATTTCAATCGGTCAATCGTTCATCAGAAAATTGAGGTAGATGGTCTATTAATTAAATAATATAGTCTTATTGTCAAATATGTGTACATGATTTTAGAAATTATAGAGAGTTTTTAAAAATTTAATTCAAAAATGCATTAATTAATGTAGTCAATTAATTAATTGCAGAATTAGGGATTTGATTGAATAATGGAAATTGTGGAATAGGGATAATTTATTGGTGAATTAATTATCAATGTATTGAATTGGGAAATTTGGGATGCATAATTTTTTAGATAATTTTCAGATTTTGAATTGAGAATAATTAATTGGTAAATTAATTTTTAGATGTTGAGTTTTTGAAATGGTTAATTAATTGTTGGATTGACTAACTAATGTTATGTGACTATTTATTTTGTGACTTAATTATTGGGAAATATATGGTTAATTAATTAATGGAAATTGATATTATTAATTAATCATGGAATTAAATAATTTTCTTGGAGTAAATAATTGATGAATTAATTAATGGAAGATTGTGTTGGTTAATTGTGATAAGAGGATTAATGTTGATTAATCCTGGTTGAAGTGACAATGTGAAAACATGTCATAATGAGATACATGTGATAATCTGATATGTTATGATATAGATATGAATGGTTCATAAATGGGGTGCTAGATATGATGATCTAAGTCAATGATATATATGTATATATATGCATTGTTGATAAATGGGGTGCTAGGCATGATCATCTACACCAATGATATAAATTCATGGTTGGTAAATGAAGTGATAGACATGAAGATCTATGCCAGTGACATATATGAAAGATTGAGAATTGGGGGTGCAAGATATGACATTTTATACCCATGATATATTTTCATGATTGATAAATGGGGTTCTATATATGGCGTTCGACACCCAAAACATTTGAATTGGGTTAATGTTCAATATGTTTGTAATAATGAAATGTGAGTTGAACATGTAAGGTGGTTCAGACCTAGAATGCTCCAAAGTAGGTATTGAGGTGCGGTTGTCCTTGGAAACCTGGTAGTCTATATTGATTAATAATGATTAATTGATATTGTGATAACTGTTTACTTATGCATCATAATTATTTCTTTATAAAACTTCATACACATTTTTTTGACTGGATTTTTTTTAAACACCACTGGTGGTGGGATACTTAGTTCTACTCACACCTACCCGGGATACCTGATCAGTACCAGAATAGACATTATTATTAAAGGATAGTTTAAGGGAAAATTCCCTATGTTAGATGGATGAATTGAGGATGGATCCTGGATAATGTAACCAGACGTGGTTTGGGACACACATGGGAGTCTTCTGTGTCTTTATTTTCAGTTTACATTTTTGACAAATGGCACATACATTACCATGGCATGTTTTCTTCTTTAGTTCAAATATTGTATTTCCTACTTTGAATGTCTTATAATAAGGAATTTTTATGGTTATATATTATTCTTCTATTATTTTTTAATTTCCACGAGTGTATTACTCTGATAAAAGAGGGTATATTCTCCTCATGATCGACTTATAAAACCCTCACTACATCTCGAAAACCCCTAGCATACCGGTAGGCATGCTTGAGGTCATGTGGCTGATTTTCTCGGGGAACCAGTGTCTGGCACCTAGGTCGGGATGTTACACCTACACCTCATCCTAAAAAAACCCTAGACCCTGAACCCCAGAATACCCTAGATCCTCAACCCAAGAAAAACGTAGACCCTCGACAACATAAAACCCTAGAACCACATCCCTTAAAAACCCTATTCCTTCAACCCTATAGAACCCTAAACCATGAACCCCCAAAAATCCTACACCTTCATACCCATAAATATCTAAACCCACTGCCCCAAAAAACATAATCCATCAGCCCATGAAAATCCTAACCCTCAACCCCAGAAAAACCCAAGCCCTCAAACCCAAAAAACCCTAACCACTGAGCCCTAGAAAACCCTAAAATCTTATCCCCAGAAAAACCTAAACCATCATTACTATAAAACCGTAAAATGTAAACCTAGATATCCCTAAACCCTAAATACCAAAAAAATAGAAACCCTCATACCCATAAAACACTAAACCATTATACCCATAAAACCCTAGACCCTCATCCTATGAAAACCTTAAACACTATGTCCCTGAAAAACCGAAACCCTTATCCCTAGAAAACCCAAAATCTTATTCCCTATAAAACTATAAACCCAATTCCATAGAAGACCCTAAAACCTCATCACTAAAAAACCATAAACCCACAACACCAGATAACCCTACACCCTTTTGTCCATAGAAAATCCTATACCCACATCCAAAAAATACTCATCCCCCACCCAAAAAAACCCTGAACTAAAACATACAAAACCCTAAGCCATCAACCCTATAAAATCATAAAAACCTATAACTAGAAGACCTAAAACCCTCATCCACTGAAAACCCCAAACCCTCATACATAGAAAACCCAAAAACCTAAGCCCTAGAAATCCCTAAACCATAAGCCCTAAAAACCCTCAACCCCAAAAAAACCTAAACCATTATCCTTCTAAAACCCTAACCCTCAGCCACATAAATTCTTATACCCACATCCCCAGAAATACCTAGACCCATGACCTTAGAAATACCTAAACCCACATCATCAAAAAACCCTAAACCCTTATCCCAAAAAATCAATACACCCTCTACCCCAGAAAAAAATAAACCCTCATCCCAAGAAAACTATAATCCCTGAACCCAAGAAAACCCCAAAACCTTATCCCCAAAAATACCTAAACCCTAATACCCAAAAAACCATAAAATCAAAAGCATATAAAACCCTACACACTTAGCCCCAGAAAACCATAAACCAAAATCCCTAGAAAAATCTACACCCACATAACCAAAAATCTTAAACCTCAACTACAAAAAAACCAAACAACTTAGCCCCGAAAAATCATAACCCCTCTACCCCAAAAAAAAACTAAACCATAATAACCAAAAAACCTTACTCCATCATCTAAAAAAAACCTAAACACTCTGACCAAAGAAAACATAAACCCTCTTCCACAAAAAACCCTAATGTCTAAACCAAAAAAACCCTAAATCCTCATCCCCATAAAACACTAAACCCAAATCTCCAAAAAACCTAAAACACCATCATAAAAAACACTAAATTATCATCCCCAAAAAAACATATAACCATAGCCCAAAAAAACACTAAACCCTCAACCCCAAAAACACTATACCCTCAGCCCCAAAAAACACTAAACACTCATCCCCCAAAAATGCTAAACCTTCAACTCCAGAAAACCCTAATACCCCAATAACCATAAAACATCATCTAAAAAACCCTAAAACCTAAAACACAAAAGACCATACACCCTCATCCCAAAAAACACTTATACCCTCGTCCCAAAAATCCGTGAATACTCATCTCCCAAAGACCCTAAACATGCACCCCCAAAAAAACTCTAATACCTTAAACTCAAAAAACACTAAACCCTCAGACCCAAATAAACTTAAACCCTTAGCCCAGAAAAACAATAAATACTCAACCCCAAAAAAACATAAACCCTCATCCCCAAATTACTGTAAACATTAATCCCTAAAATCCCTTACCAGTCATTCCTAAAAACCCTAAATCCCCATCGCAAAAAATACAATAAACCACAACCCAAAAAAACTCTAAACCCCCAGCCTCAAATAACTGTAAAACCTCACCCCTATAAACCTCAAAACCTCATCCCAAAAGACCCAAAAATCTCATCCCTAAAACCCCCTAACACTTATCACTAAAAAACCCTCAACCCTCAACCCCAAAACTATAAACCCACAGCCATAAAAAGCCATAATCCCTTAGCCCCAAACCCTTAGACCCTCATGCCCAATAAAACCCTTAAACCCTTAATCCCCAAACCCCATAAACCATCATCCCCAAAAAACCCAAAAACCTCATCCATGAAAACCCTTAATCCATTAGCATCGGAAAAACCTAACCCACAGCCCAAAAAAACTAATTGTGAAGCCTTGAAAAACCCCAATCACTCAGCCACATAGATCCCTAAACCCCCAGCCTGAAAAAATCCCAAACCCTCATCCACAAAAAACCCCAAACTAAATCCCCATAAAACCCTAATCCTTCCTCTAAAAAAACCATAAACCCTTATCCATATGAAACCCTAAATCTTCTACGAATGAAAACTCTAAACCCTCATACCCATAAAACCCTAAACCCCTAGCCCTATAAAACCCTAATCTATCATCCCTATATATCCATAAAACCTCATAACTAGAAAACTCTAAAAACTTGAAAATCCTAAACCCACATCCCTAGAAAACACTAATCCCTCAACCCTAGAAAAATCATAGACGCCCCATCACTAGAAAACACTTAATCCCCCAGCCTTGGAAATACATTAAACCCTCAATCCAATTAGTTCCTTAAAACATAAGTAGAAAAAAAACCTAAACCCTCATCCCCCAAAACCCTAAAATATCATCCTAGAAAACCCAAGGGCCACAACATCAGTCAACCATATGCTCTCAACCATAGAAAAACCTAACCCCTCAGCCCTATAAAACCCAAAACCCTTATCCCTAGAAACTCCTAATCCTGCAAAACCAGATAATCAAAAACCCTCATCCTTGGAAAACCCCACACCCTCTGTTATAAAGAACCCCAAACCCTCATCCTTAGAATACTCTAAATCCTCCTCCCCAAAAAAGAAAAAAAAATACATAGCCCCATAAATTCCTAGAACCCTCAACCTCTTAAAACCATATACCATTTATATTGAAACCCCTAAACCATCATCCATTCAAACTACTATATCCACAGCCCTAGAAAATCCTAATCCCTCATACCTAGATACACCTAAACCCTCAACCCCTAGTACCCATAAACCCTCATCCCCAGAAAACCCAAAAACCTCAGCCCCAAAAAACCCTAAAACCCCATCCAATGTAACCCCTAGTACTTTATCCAAAACCCACAATCCCTCATCCATAGAAACCATTAACCACCATCCACAGATGACACTAATACCTTATCCCCAAGAAACCCTAAAACCTCATACCGGTAAACCCTAAACCCTTATCCATAGAAAATCCCAATCCCTCGGCCCTAGGAAAACCTAAACCATCAACCCCAAGAAACCCTAAACCCTTTACCCATAGAATCATTAAACACTCATACCAAGAAATACGAAACCCTCTTTCCTATGAACCCCTAAAACCTCATCCCTACAAAAACCTAAACCACCATCTCCAGGAAACCCTAAAATAGTATCCCAATCAAACCCTAAACCATAGAAACATAAAAACCTAAACACACAGCCCCACAAAACCCTAAAACATCATCTCCAAGTAACCCTAAACTTTCAACCCCAAGAAACCCTAACCCCTCAACCCTAAGAAAACCTGAATCCTTATCCTCAACCAACACTAAAACTTAACTAAAGAAAACTATAAACCCTCATCCATAAAATACCCTAAAACCTCAAACCAAAAAATCCCCAAAACATCAGCCCCAAAAAACCCTAAACACTTAGCCCAAGAATACCATAAACACTCATCCCCAGAAAACAAAAAAGCCACCAACCCTTAGCCCCAAAAAAACCTTAACCGTCAACCCTAAAACCCCTCAACCCTCATCCCTAAAAAACCATCAACCATAAGCCCCAAAGTACCCAAAACACTAATCCCCCAAATCCCTAAACCCTCAACCAAAAAAACCATTATCCCTCTGTCACAATGTACTGCCAAACCTCATCCCCAAAATACCCTAAACCCCAGTCCATAAAAAACCCTAACCCTCATCCCCAAAATACCTTAAATGATCATCCCCAAAAAACCCTCAACTCTCAACCCAAAAAATTGTAAACACATAGTAATAAAAAATACAAAACCCTCAGAACCAAAAACCCAAAACCCTCAGCCCCAAAAACTCCTAACCACTCACCCCCCCCCAAACACTAAACTTTAATCCAGAATGAACTCTATACCATATTCCCCAAGAAACCCTAAAAATATAAACCCCCAACCCCAAAAGGCATAATCTATCAGCCCATGAAAAACCTAACACCTCAACCCTAGAAAAACCTAATCCCTCAACCCTAGAAAACCCTAACCACTCATCCCCGGAAAACCCTATAATATTATCCATAGAAAATAATAGAACACCATTACTATAAAACAATAAAATATAAACCTAGAAACCCCTAAACCCTCAACCCTAGAAAAATAGAAACCCTCATACCCATAAAACCCTAAACCTCTATACCCATAAAACCCTGGACCCTCATCATGAGAAAACCTTAAACCTTATGTACTTGAAAAACCTAAAACCTTATCCCTAGAAAACCCTAAACCCTCTTCCCTAGAAAACAATAAACCCTATTCCATAGAAGACCCTGAAACATCATCCCCAACAAATGATAAATCTGTAACACCAGATAACCCTAATCCCTTTTCCATAGAAAACCCTATATGATCATCCAAAAAATACTAATCCCCCACCCAAAAATCCCTAATAACTGAAACCTATAAAGACCTAAACCCTAAACCCTAGAAAACCATAAACACTTAGCCATAGAAAACCTAAAATCCAAATCCATTGAAAACCCTGAACCCTCAACCATAGAAAACCCTAAACCATAAGCCCTAGAAAATCCAAAACCCTCAGCCCCAGAAAACCATAAAAACCTCACCCCATAAAAACCTAAACCCTTATACTCTAAAAACCCCAAATGCTCAGCCATATAAATGACTAAACCTACATCTACACAAATACCTTGACCCGTGGCCTTAGAAATCCCTAAACCCTCTTCCCAAAAAACCCAAAACCCTTATCCCAAAAAATAAATAAATCCTCTACCCCAGAAAAAAACCCTCAGCCCTAGAAAACTATAATCACTCAACCCCAGAAAACCCCAAACACCTATCTGTAAAACACCCTAAACCCTCAGTCCCAAATAACCATAAAACCCCAAGATTAGCAAACCCTACACACCCATCCCTAAAAAATCCTAAACCACAAGCCATAGAAATCTCTAAACCCGCATTACCAAAAATCTTAAACCCCCACTACAAAAAAACCAAAAAATAGCCCTGAAAAATATTAACATCTCTACACCAGAAAAAACTAAACCCTAATAACCAAAAAACGTTACTCCCTAATCTGAAAAAAAAACCTAATCACTTAGACTGAAGAAAACATAAATCCTCTACCCCAAAAATCCCGAAAGTCTACACCTAAAAAATCCTAAATCCTCATCCACAAAAAACACTAAACCATCATCTCAAAAAACCCTAAACCATTATCATAAAAAACACTAAACCCACCCCCCCCCCAAAAAAAAATAAAACCATATAAAAAACACTAAACCCTCAACCCCTAAAACCCAAATTCCTCAATCCCATAAAACACTAAACACTCAACCCCCCCAAAACACTAAACCATCAGCCCTGGAAAACCCTAACCTCCCAAAAACATTAAACCCTCATCCAGAAAACCCTAAACCCTCCTAAAAAAATTAAAACCATAGACGAAAAAAACACTAAACCATCAACCCCAAAACCCAAAACCTTCATCCCCAAAAAACTATAAACACTTAGCCCCCAAAAACCCTAAACCATCAGCCCCAGAAAACCCTAACCCCCCAAAAACCTTAAACCCTCATCCAAAAAACCCTAAAACCTAAAACCCAAAAGACCATAAACCCTCCACCCAAGAAAAACCTATACCCTCATCCAAAAAATCCCTGAATCCTCAACTCCCAAATACCCTAAACACTCACCCCCGAAAAAACTCTAATCCCTTAGACTCAAAAAACAATAAACGCTCAGAAAAAAACCCTAATCTTTTAGGCCCAAATAATCCATAAATACTCAACCCCAAAAAACTGTAAACCCCCATCCACAAATTTTTGTAAACCTTCATCTCTAGAATCCCTTACCAGTAAATCCTAAAAACCCCAAATCCCCAGCCCCAAAAATCCAGTAAACATCAACCCAAAAAAACCCAAAACCCCCAGCCAAAAAAAACTATAAGCCCTTAGCCTTAAAACCCCCAAACACTAATCCCAAAAATCCCCATAAATCTCATCCCCCAAAACCCCAAAACACATATCCCTAAAAATCCCTGATCCCTCAGCCCCAAAACCCTAACCCACATCCCAAAAAACACATAATCCCTTAGCCACAAACACCTAGA